>CM028135.1:384942500-389942500 GCA_016271365.2 Neoceratodus forsteri | reverse complement strand
AGACACCAATGTCCTCTTATGGGCCCTGCTGAAGACATATATAATACATACCCACTTAGCTTCAGGCCTCTATACAGACCAGGTGTCAACTCACAAAGATACTACTGCGGATCACACATACCTACATACATTTAGTCAGATGTCCCATTAGGAATGACCTTATTGCCAGTTATACCTAGCCTTCTTAATAAATACTTGGAGACATCCTGCCACAAATATTGCTCCCTGCCTGTGCTTAATGCCAAGTATGGTAGGATTTACATAACTGCAAAAAACAGTATTCACCTCAGGTCATTCTGAACAGCCTTTACCGTCAAACAACCAAAACATTTTCCTCCGCTAACTAGCACACTTTCCCAATATTGGGCATAGGGCCGAGACATGACCTCCTTAGCCATTCCTCCTTAAGGTCATTAATCAAATCGTTATTCTACAGGCTGCTTTAACACATCTTTGCTTTCTCATGGATATATGCTTAGCCACTTAATTAAAAGTGGGCAACTCTAATACAATCCTAATTAAAAATTCGACAATTAAATACACATTTTTTTTTTTGAATTGTTTAACCAGGTGAGACACACTAAGCTGAAAGCTTGTTTACAGGTGCAACCTGGGAGCACAGGAAAGTTAAATGACTTGCTCAGGGTCACACAGTATGCAAGTGGGGGCTGTGGGATTCAAATCCAGGTCTCCAGATTTGCAGCTCACAGCCTTAACTCATTCAGGCCTAGATACGCCTGAAGGTGGTGTCTGAAAGCATAGGCACTCAGGACAATAACGCCTGTAGACATACTCCACTGACATCACTCGGGCCAGGAAACGTCTGAGGAAGTCAGCAGTTTTTAGCTAAATATTAAACAAACCGAATTGCTTAGAATTTATTGCATGGCATCGTTAGAAAGGTAATTTTTTGCTGAACAATTTTGCTGCTGATACTGTGTGTCTATTATGTATACTTTAGGAGATATTCACATTTGTTTCAAGTATGGTGTGAATGGCTGACATGTCTCTCAAGCCTCACCAAAGCACCTTGAATAAATCTGAAAAAAAAAAAAAAGAAAAAAAAGCACAGTTTGGTATTTCAGCTACTATAAAATAAAAACTAAATGGATTATAATTGCTTGCATAGCACCATTAGAAAGATAATTGTGTGCTGAACAATTTTGCCACTGATACTTTGTGTCTACCACGTATACTTTAGGAGTTATTTGCATTTGTTTAAGGTATGGTGTGCATGGCTGACATTTGTCTCTCACGCCTCACCTAAGCACCTTGAAAAAAATCTGAAAAGAATCAGTTGTTTGGTATTTCAGCTAATATAAAACAAAAACAAAATTGATTACAATTGATTGCATAACACCATTGGAATGGTAATGTGCTGAACAAGTTTGCCACTGGCACTTTATGTGTAGCACTTACGGTTCAAGAGGTATTCACATTTGTTTGTGGCATGCTGAATATGGCTTGATTTTGCTTAGAAATGCCCAGGATGCAGTGCTACGAGTATACAGGGCACAAGTGGTGAAAGTCTCAAAAAGCTCTTGTGGCGTAAATGAGTTAAACCACTGCACTATACTGCCTCCCTCCACTGTGCTATACTGCCTCCCTTGTGGTTTACACAAATTAAGCAGATAACACATAGATTATATAAAAAAGCCTACATTATTAAACAAATTCCTTAATTGCACATATCACTTGTGTTTTCACACAAATGAAACACAAATACAATTACTCATATAAAAAGGGAATTCAAAAAATTGAGTAACATCTCAGAAGGTGTATGGAAGATCTCTTGGATCTAATCCAACTCAAATTCCAGGAAGCAAGAATCCAGATGGTTCACTTTATCATTAGGGACTCAAGTTTTGGAATATTAGTTCCGTTTCATATTCTAACGACTGTTGGCACACAGCTCCTTACCCGGAGTCCTGAAATAGGGTCAGACAGTTAGCACATAACTTGAAACAGATTCCAAAACTAATTGTAGAAGTACAGCTCCTTTAAATAACAAATAAGACATAGGTAAGGCATGAATAAATCTGTAGCCCAAAAGTTCAGACTCCATTATAAGAAATTCCACAAACTGGGCCATTAAAAATTATTTTCCTTGCAGGTCTACACCAATATTTTTATGGCCTGATATAATTACCTGCACAGTACCTTCCCTCCATGTAAAACAGGTACACTTGCCCCCTTGTATTCAGTCTTTCCATTGTGCTAAACATTTCCAGTCTCCCCAAAACTCTCAAGCAAAACTGCACATCATTCATCAGGCCACCAAACTTCAACAGTTCTCCAGGTGAACTCCCCTTGTCTCTTCCCTCTATCACTGCAAGTACTCCAGAAGCTCCAGCTATCTCGTTCACCTACAAAAAGAAGCAGAAAAAATGCTCCACTGAGCGTAGTAAATTCTAATGATTAATTAATCACCCCAGCCCTTAGGCAACATTAGCACACCTTTGCCTGAGCTGAGTCTTGCCTGTCAGCATTTAACATGCCCTTCCAAATCCATCACAGTTCTGTCAGGGCAGCAAATATCCATCTTCGGTCCACCTCAGTCACTTCTCAGTCTCTTCTCAGACTCTTTTCAGCTCCCATTAGACTGAAAAATGGGCCCCGTTATAACTTTTCTGAACTCTCTTAATGAAGTTTAGTTAACGCCTGATAAATAACATAACTTTCAAATGATGGATACAGACATTTCAGAAATGAACCTCCAGTAAATAGCGCACCAAGAACCAAACACCAACACAAAATAAAATACTTCGGTGAATGCTGAGAACCAACGGCAGATCAGCCAAATGCAAACATAGGTGTGTAACTTCCTAATAGATAAAAAATATGCTTCCAGAGGCCTTAGTTCGGAACAACCATGTTCACATTCATAGGACCTATAAAAAAGGCATTTCTTTTGTCCGACAAACTAAAACAAAACAATTCGCTAAAAGTGAGTTGCAGGGAGCAGAGCGGAGCACAGCAGGAGCAGCTTTGCAGCCATCTTGCTGCTCCCGTGTCTTCATTACCCTACTTGCAACTGTACCTGTCCCCTGACCTCAGCACTCCACTTCCTCCCTCCCTGTTTGTTTGAGTGACCAGCAACTCAAAGCAGTTTTTATGTTGCTTGTACGCATGTGCAAGAAACATAGTGCCATCATCCGAGTTTTCAGAGGTGTGGCAGCCCTCTTCCAATTCAGTCAGTGTGTTTGCAGGCGCAGCCGCAGTTCCCCAATGCCTGCTGGAGCTGTCTATGACAGCTCCAAAATGCAGTGGAGTAGAGTTGAAAGGGGGAGCTACACTTCCAGTGAGCAGTGATAAGATATCGCCTGCTCATGCACGCTCCCCCTACACACACACACATGCACGCACGCACACTGCGTGCTCGCCGCCCCACGCACACACTGTGGTGATTCAGCTTGTAACACTTTGTTAAATAAGCAGTCCAGGACAAACCTGTTTTAGTATTGGGGCAACGAACCACCATTCATTGTAAAATGTGCAATGTCGCCTTCTGTGATCTGCTAGTAATGCAAAGCAACAGCAGTCATTATACAGGACATTTAACCTGTTGAAGACTGATTGGGAGGCATCAGTATAGACTGGCAGACCTTAATTGTGTTAGTATTCGGATCCCTTGCACTATGGCCAGGCAAGTTTCTTTATACATGAAGGCTAAATCTGCTGCAGGCTAAAGATTTGCTGATACGAGTGTTGTGCAATGCCAGGTCTATTAAAAACAAAACAGCTATTATAGCTGATTTTGGTGGGTCATCTGACCTGGCGTGCATCACCGAGACTTGGCTGGATGAAAATGCTGGGCCAGTCTTGGCAGCAGCAGTTCCAGCCAGTTACTCGGTGATACACCGCCCGAGGCAGGATCGTAGGGGCGGGGGTGCTGCCATATGTTTTAAGTCAGAACTGGGCCTGGTGGAGGTACCGGTGGGAGTCACCAGATCCTTTGAGTGTATCTTGGGTGAGGGTGTGGGGTGCAGGATACTTCTTGTATACCGTCCACCAGGTGATGAGAATGCTTTCCTGCAGGAAGTCGCAGACTTCATTGTCGACCTGACATTGGGGTCCCCCAGATGGTTGGTTCTGGGGACTTCAATGCCTGGGTCAAGATGAACTCTCACGTTTTGGTCAAGACTTCCTCCAGTTAATGATATCACTGGGCTTCACACGGGTCATTTCCTCCTCGACCCATATTGGTGGACATTCATTGGACCTGGTGTTCCTTCTGGGGATGGGGATATCTGACTTGGTGGTGGAACCTGTCGGATGGTCTGACCATCACTCTATTAGGTTCAGTTTTGAGGCCACCCCTATTAGGTCAGCCCCTTTGGAGATGGTCCAGTACCGCCCTTTAAGGGGTGTGTCCCCGGATGACCTGATGGTGGTGCTGGACCTATCGGGCCTACCGATAGATTGCTTGGATCCAGGGGACCTGGTACATGCTTATAATAAGGCGGTGACAGGGGCCCTGGATTCCATTGCACCTATTCGTGTTCATCCTCTCACTCTTCGTCCCAGGTCTCTTTGGTTCGATGAGACCGTGAGGGAGTTGAGGAGGGTTGGACAAAGGTTGGAGAGGCATTGGCGGAAGTCCGGTTTGGATGATGACAAACTTAGTTTGATGGACCATTATATGGCTATCAATCCGCAACTCTCGTAAGAAGGCAGAATTCCTGTCCAGAGATTATGCTGCACAGAAAGGACAGCTCAGCTCTTTTGACTGTGGACAGACTGTGCAATCCAGTCTGTCTTCAGCCCAGAAGAGCCTTTTCTCCAGAACGGTGTGAGGAGTTTGCTCTCTTCTTTGCAGATAAGGTTGCCAAAATCAGATTGGACATCCGTTCCTCCCTCTCCAATGAGAGTGGTGATGGTCGGCAGGAGATGTCAAACACCCAGTTTGATGGTCTGACTTCAGCCTCCCCACAATCGATGACATTGTGATGATCATCCGAGCGCTGCGACCGACCAACTGTGATTTGGACCCTGGCCCCACACGTCTTTTAGTGGATTGTGTGGATAAAATCGGCCTAGTCCTGGCTTCGATAGTCTGGAGGTCTTTGGAGAGGGGGATCTTTCCAGATCCTCTTAAGGAGGCTATAGTTAAGCCTCTATTGAAGAAGCCCTCCTTAGACCCAGATTGTCTAGCAAATTACAGACCCATCTCTAACTTGCCCTTTGTGGGTAAAGTTATTGAGAAGTTGGTTGCAGTGCAGTTGGATGGTCATCTGACCAACAACAATGTCTATGATTCTCTCCAGTCTGGATTAAGGAAAAAGTATAGTACCAAGACAGCACTTGTTCGGGTACTAAATGACCTCCTAATAGCTAGAGATCGTAGGACCTGTTCTATCTTGGTACTTCTCGATCTCTCTGCAGCATTTGACACTGTTGATCATGGTGTGCTGTTAGAGCATCTGCGGTCCATCTGTGGATTGTCTGATATGGTCCTCAGGTGGTTTCGATCTTACCTGAGGGTAGGACTCAGAGGGTGGTGTCGGGAATTTCTTCCTCTGCATCAGTCTCCTATCCTGGGTACCGCAGGGTTCTATTCTAGTGCCCATGTTGTTTGCAGTGTATGTGCTGCCATTAGGAGCGATTATTAGATGATACGGTTTGGGTTTTCGTTGTTATGCAGATGATACCCAGCTGTATATGTCTTTTGTGCCTGGCCAGGATGCTGCCTTTTCGGTATTTAATAACTGCCTTGCCAAGATCCAAGACTGGATGAATGGGAGTTGGCTGTGGTTAAACCCGGAGAAAACTGAGGTGTTGGTTGTGGACAAGGGTCGCTGTGAGGTGGATCTGCTGGACGGATCGCCCTCAGGCTTATGCCTTGGGGGCATCCAGCTGACGACCTCAGACCAGGTGCGGAATCTGTGAGTAATATTTGACGACCGTTTGACGTTTAAATCTCAGGTGTCAGCGGTGGTCAAAACTTCCTTTTTCCATCTGAGGAACATCGCCCAGGTGAAGCACCTGGTTCCTCCAGAGGATCTTCCAATGTTGATCCACGCCTTCGTTACCTACCGCCTTGACTATTGCAATGCCCTTTACCTGGGGCTACCGGGGGTTGAACTTCACCGTCTGCAGCTAGTGCAGAATGCGGTGGCCAGGTTGTTGACTGGATCTTCCAGATCCAGCCACATAATGCCTGTGCTCCGTGGACTTCACTGGCTGCCAGTGTTCTGGCGAATCACCTTCAAGGTCGGTTTGCTGACCTATAAAGCCCTACACGATCAGGGACCTACTTACCTGAAAGAGCTCCTATGCCCCTACTGTCCTCCCCGCCCCCTCCGATCCACTGATGAGGGATTGCTAGAGATTCCCAGGGTTCATTTAAAAACTTCAGGGGCTAGATCATTTAGCTTTATGGCCCCGACCCTGTGGAATTCTCTACCTCGTCAGGTGCGAAATTACCCGACTGTCCAAAGCTTTAAAGGAGCTTTGAAGACACATCTTTTTAGTATAGCTTTTAGTGACTTATGTTAGTTTTAAATTTTGGTCTATTCATTGTTTTATGTATTGTACAGGTGCTTTGGTTATGAGAAAAGCGCCTTTTAAAAATAAAAAATGAAATAAAAATGAAAATACACCGGTATTTGGAGTTCAAAGTTAAAAGAAAACTGTCCTTATTGTAACACTCACACCCCCGAACGCTCTACCCCCCCATTAAGCTTTTGCCACAGCAACAACATTTTTTTCTGCAGTTTACTTTTATTTATTTCAACTTTGTAAAATTCGCGATCGCACGCTGCGCGGTTTCATTTTAGTACAGGTGCGGTGCCGCACCGCTCACCCCAGTGCATTTTCTATTGGGGTAAAAAGCAGTCATTATACAGGACATTTAACCTGTTGAAGACTGATTGGGAGGCATCGGTATAGACTGGCAGACCTTAATTGTGTTAGCATTAGGATCCCTTGCCCTATGGCCAGGCAAGATTCTTTACACATGAAGGCTAAATCTGCTGCAAACTAAAGATGTGCTGATACATGGTATTTGGAGTTCATAGTTAAGGGAGGGGTTCAGCATAATTCCCAGGTACTGAAAGTTAAAGAAAACTTCGAAGGGACAGTCATCTTATTTGACTACGGCCAGATTATGATTGCTAGCACAAAGTTTTTGCTCTAACCCAAATAATAAATCCTTTTTTTTTGGTGTAACACTAATATTCTGGTGATTAATCAATTGTGTATGTTGCTATAGTCATTATTTAGGGGTACATGCAGATCCTTCGAATTCGTATATTTAGCATACAGAAATTAGGTTGTCAGCGTAATATATTGGGTTTAACATTAAACAGGCAGCTCAACGGAATTATAGTGGCGAGGTATGCCAGTGGGATTTGAATTCATGGCTGTGTCTCTCATTTGTTTGTGGTCCTAGCCTGTATTTGCTGGACTGCTCATACTGGCTTGTGGCTTGCAAACTGCTACTTCCAATATAGCTCTTGCCTCTCAAACTGCTGGTCATTTAGTCCACAACCATATGTAAGGCACAAACTCAGTTTGCACCAGACAGTATGTTCCAATATTATACTATCAATAAAGTACTATTCTTGCTATAGAGGTCATTTCCAAGACTACATTGAAGGCATAAGGTAACATTCATAAGGGAGTTTTATTGGGTAGTTAAATTTACCATTGAAATGCAGTTTATGTAGCAGTACTGATACCTAAAAAAAATTGGCAGCTATATTATTAACCTTTCACCCAGCCAATACATAAAAGAAAGAAAAAAAATCCTATTTGTAAAATGGTGCTTTTTCAGCTTTGCCTCCTGATGCCTTTTGATCAAGGACACAGCATCACTCTTCACTTTCATGACTTTCAGCGATGGGGCACTGAAGAACTATCATTAGTCCATCTGAGGGTCATGCTCGAAATGAGAGCAGCATTACAGTCAAATTGAAGATTGATAGGGTGAAAGGAGAGTGAATGACAGACAATTAGTATAGAGTGAGAGCACTGCAGGTGCAAAGAGTAGTTCTCCCCCCCCAAAGGAAGAGCAGCCTGACATTAGGGAGATACTTGGTATTTTGACCCACTCTCCCAGCCACTGATTTATGAGTTTAGATGAGGTGTTGACAAGGTGTGGGGACATAAGACGGGTAGCATTAAACTGATTAGAAATAACCTTGTCAGATTTCACCCTTTCACCACCAGGCCCCTGTGGCTGCTGGCGCAAAGCAGGCTTGCCGAGCTGTACAGCTGGTTGCACAGACTGATTTATGCACCTTTGAGGCGGTTTTCATCAAGTCTCAGAGATTAAGTTGTGTGACGCTATGCTAGTGAATATATTGGATCCATTTTTAGCTACTTGGAAACCGAGCTTACATATCAAATGTGAAATGATTTAGCTTACGCGCCTGCGGCATTAGTGTGTGTATAAGAAGCAGTCCACCTGCAGCTGAAGCACTGACAGAAAGACTGCAGATGTTGCCAATTAAAGTTGCCGAGAAAACAACCGATACAGTTAGTGAAAATATTATACCAGTAGCTAATGCGATTGCACGCACTCATGCGGTTGTAGTGATGATTTGAGAGCTGAATGCAGATGTTGCAGACACAGCTTTTACATCTCTCTCTCTCTCTCTCTCTCTGACACTTCTCTTTTTGTTTTAACTCTATGGAAATATAGTTATCACAAAAGAGGGGTTATTCAGGTCGTTTTTTTTCCTCAGGAGTAACTCAGTTGATAGATATGTCTCTGCTTCAATTCTGTTATCCCATATTTCTCCTGTCTTGCACTGTGCAGCTGCAGCGCCATATAAATATAAGAACTACTGAGCTTCCAAGCCCACTCACCCCTCCTCCAAATCCTGTTTCCATGGAAACTGCTAACCCTACAATTTTAGTTGTTCTAGAAAAAAACTCTGCCTTCTCTGGGGACCGAGAAAGATCAAAGGTCATACACGCGCATCAATAAAGGATACAAAACAATATTCATTTATATATATGCGTGCATGCTTGATTGTGTTTATCTATCGATCTATCTGTATAGCTGCAGATATTTGTACACCCTTCTATATTGTGTGTCTTCTGATTTATACACATATTTACTATTTATTTCTAGCTTGACAGCTAGAAAGATATATGTATTTCTACTGTAGTAAAAAAGTATTGCACCGACAAGGAAAGAAAAACAAACCATATTGACTAAATTATTGCAGCGAACAACAAATACCGGCACCAAATAGACACGGTGAAGAAAAGGCTTCATTCAGTGATCCAAAACGCGATACAGCGCAGTATGGCGCTTAGATCACATATTTAAGCCTTTTCTTCACCAAGTCCATTTGGTGCTGGTATTTGTTGTTTGCAGGTTTGGTTACTGAGCACATTTGAGCAGCTGGAAGGGGAATGTTGCTGTACTGTACTAATTTGTTGCAGCCTATCAGAACACCCAGCTAAAAGATGCAGATTAAAAAAATATTAGTGTATAAAAGCAATGCAACTTTAATTAGTGGCTACAGTTCATTATTAAAAAGAGTATATTATACAATGTGGTAAATCCAATGTCCCAAACCCTGCATCCTGATTGGTTGGCTGGCACAATTACCACCATGATAAATCCTCCAGTGTACCCACTGGAAGAAGTGCCAGCCAACCTTGTATCGTGCTAATCCGGTCGCTTTCACTTCAAATGAAACTGCCGCGATTTGTCCCATCGCCGCTTCGCTAAAACACCGCAGTAAATTGTTTACAAAATGACATCCTCTTTGGAAGTGTAGAGACTTCAGTGAGTTAGAAAATAGTTCAAAACAATAAAGAAACAACATTTGCCATCAGATAATATAATTTATCCTTCCAGGGTGTACACTGAGATTTAACTGGTGTGATTGCCACCGCCGCGCCTCGTGACCGAATCACACCAGCCGTGGTAAATCCTCCAGTATACCCACACCTTGGAGGGATAAATTAATTTAAATATTTAACTAGTGTGATTTTTGCCTGGCTTTTGGATTTTGTGATACAGTCAATAGCTGGTGGTTGATGAGTGAATAAAAATTAGTCTAAAGCAACTTGCAATGCAGAGGAGTCAAAATGACGTTAATAAAATGCATAGCATTAGAAATGTGACTCCTACCCCACCACCACACCTGCTGGCAATGGGGTGACATTACTGGCGTCACTACTAGCAGTTTTTATGTTGCTTGCACGCATGTGCAAGAAACATAGTGCCATCATTCGAGTTTTCAGAGGTGTAGCAGCCCTCTTCCAATTCAGTCAGTGTGTTTGCAGGCGCAGCCGCAGTTCTCCAAAGGCTGCTGGAGCTGTCTATGACAGCAGTCGAAAATGCAGTGGAGTACAGTTGAAAGGAGGAGCTACTCTTCAGTGAGCAGCAATAAGATATTGCCTGCTCATGCGCACTCCCCCTACACACATGCATACTGCGTTCTCGCCCCCCACACACACACTGTATAACCGACGGGGGTGCCCAATCCCCTGGCGGCTGTGCTGCGCTCCCCCCCAAACAGAGTTCCACATGCCATGCTGGGTGCCCACTGCAGCGTGGCTACACATCGTATAGCCGACGGGGGTGCCCAGTCCCCTGTCGGCTGTGCTGCGCTCCTCCCCAGAGTTCCACATGCCACGCTGGGCGCCCACCCCAGCGTGGCAACAGATGCTATTGCCGACGGGGTGCCTAATCCCCCATCAGCTCCATGCCCCCTCAAACAGTTGTCCTTTAGCACGCTGGGAGCCCACCCCAGTGTGGCAAACGCCTTATGTCGTGTCCTTTAAAAAAAAAAAACCTGAAACACAAAATGGTCCATCGCTGTCTCTGCCCCCACCTGCGTTTCACCCATTGTGCACCTTGCCTCCCCAAACCCCTCACCCCATACTTACCTTCCGGACTCTGGCGCGATGATCTACGGTGGACGTGAACACGTCCGCACTTTTCAAAGCCGACTGCGAACTGAGGAAATGCCGGTAAGCTGTATAATGTAATAAATAGGGTTTTTTCAACTTTGCTGTATACCGAAGGCATTTTTTGGAATTTTTGCACCAAATTTTCAACATGGGGTTTTTGGGACCCCTTCTCATGAATGCTCTCACTGTCATGGCATTAATCGGGCCCGAAGGGTGATTTCGCAGTCACTACATGAAATCACCTTTTGGCACTGATTAACAAAGCAACACTGCCAGTGTTCATAAGGTGGGCTCTCAAAAAGCCTATGTTGAAAATTTGGTGGAAAAATTCCTAAAATCGACTGTTTCTGACGAGCCGCAATATGCAGTTCTCGCACGCCTCGTAAGTTCAGAATCTCTTCAATATTTACCCACATTTTAACATTGTCATTTTACCACACCTCCTTATGAGCAGTACAGCTGTCATTTTCACATCTTGCCCAAAATGTGTTTCCGACCATGTAGCGCACAATGGCGCAGTCAGTGTGCGAAATCACTGTATGGGACACATTAAGAAAATCACACTGACACTGTTCATGAGCAGAGGTCTTAAAATGGCTACGTTGAAAATTTGGTGACAAACTTCCTAAAAATTACTGTTTACGAGCGTGCGTTGCGCAGTTCCTACGCATGCTCGTAAGTTTGCAAATTTTCAATATTTGCACTCCACTGATTTCCAAATACCTACACAGCACATAGAAGCAAGCAACATTTGGCATTGACAAATGCTTGTTTAAACCACCAGGCTCCAACTCTGTGTAGCATTAATCTTGCTGCTAATATTAATTCACAGCTGGTAATGTAATTGCACCGGTATCTTAATGTATTGTACTTGCACTGACTACACTTTTACCTTCACACAGTGTAGACTGTTATTAATCTATTCCTAACCTGGTGTTCGCACCCGGTAATGTATTGCAGTAATATTTATTGAACTGACCTTGCACCTTTTATTTTGGGTTACGTTGCTCTATATATTGTGATTGCTCAAATATATTGTATTTTTTTTTACTCTTGAATCTTTCTGTATTTTATTTATTGCTGCATCTTTGGTATTGTCTCCTTGCTCCCTCCCCCCCCCACCCCCAACTCATCTGGAAATTAGCTGTTACTAGCTCAGTATGTCCTTCCAGGTAAAACTTTTGAAATGGATTAATATGTAATATCTTTATGATATATACAGTGGTAGGCAGTGAAAAGATGCACTGAAGTGTATATGTGAATATATTATGAAACATCAGAGAAATCGAGTTAAACTTAATGGGATTTCCTGTGATATATTGTGATACTGTATCTCTGGATATTCTGCATCATGTCACTGGCTACCACTGTATGCAATATATGTTTTAAATATATGCTAAATATATTTTAAATACTTAAGAGATATTCTTTTTGTATCTTTAACTTAAATCTTTAGCATTTATTTAACATGTATTTCACAAATATCTATACACTGTAAAGAATCTTAAAGTGCTCAGACCAAAAGATGATCAGAAAATCAGGCCAAAATGTTCCATCACAAAGTTCCATCAATCCCATTGAAAGCAATGGAGTGGCTGAAGGACTGGTTCATGGATATTTGTTAATGGAACATTGCTGGTATATTCCAAAGGAACTTCCTTACCTATTGCGTTCATTTCTGAAGTGTTAGCCTACTACTGTACATGACTCCTCTATTGCTTACAGCATAGTTCACAATTCAAAGTCATACTTTTATTTACAAACAAACAGGCATTCCAGTGGCAAGCGCTGAGGCCTAGAGTTTTGGAAAAAAACTGCACTGTGCTCCAGAGAGTGAGACTTCCTGCTGCTGACTGTAACTGTCCAAGGCTGGAGCAGAGTCAAGAGAGCAGAGAAGGAATGCACAGGCAGATAGACACTTTTGTATATACATGTTTACACTCAGGGACAGCCTATGAAATTTATTGGCCCTATGATGATGTATGCACCACAGATGCACTGTGTACATGTGGGATGTTATGAATCTACCTTATATTATATTGGCATTCTTGGTCCAGCTGTGGGTGGGTACTGTGGTGCGAGCAGGCAGTGGTTGTGGGTGGCTTGCAGGAGGCAGGGCATTTTCTAATCTGGCATTTCATGCTGTGAGTTGAGTCACTTCACTGGAGATTGCATAGGTGGTTTCTATATGGCTATTTTATTTATCCTTTTGTTAACCAGGTAAGACCCACTAGGCATGATTGACTATTTCCACAGGCAACCCAGAAGCACTGAGGTTAAGTGACTTGCTCAGAGTCATGCAGTATGCAAGTGGATGTTGTGGGGATCAACCCCAGCTCTGCTGGTGCAACAAGCTTATTCACAGCTCATTACTGTAACCTGTAGGCTATTCTGCCAGCCCAGGGATATCACAGGGTGTATTGGATGTGGTTTGCTTTGGGGCTGTGATGCATCAAATTGCACAGGAGTGAGTTTAGGTGCAATTAAAGCAAAGCTACAGAAACATTAAGGGGCAAAGCAGGCACTTTGGGGACACTCCATTTATCAGGCAGTCAGTGTTCTACTTTCTGTTTTCTAAGAAACTGATTTAATATAACTACTAGAGAGGCAATCTAAATGTGTTTCTCTTTGACTGCTTAATAAACTCAGTGTATTTGGGATTACTTTGATCCTTTTTAGTGTTTTTATAGTTCTGCATTGCTTGCACTTGTGTTTACCATTGCCCATTTTGAAGTGCTGTGGGGGTGCATTTTGTCTCTGGCATGTCATGTGATGTTTTTGTCATGTGATGGAGCATTTGATGCTCTTGGACTGCCTGGGGCACTATGTGGGACTCACTGGCATTGTTTTGTGCTAGTGTGAGTCCTACTCACCCAGCAGAGAACAGCAGGTGAATCTATGTAATTTCACCTCTGGAACCACTGTACAGTATTTACCTGTGGGGTGCCTCAAGGCTCAATCCTTGCACACATGCTGTTCACTGTGTACATGCTGCCACTGGGTGAGATCATTAGACAGAACATTCTGCAGTTTTACTGCTATACAGATGATTCTCATCTGTACTTGTCTTGTTCACCTGACAGGATGTAAGAAATCTCTATGCTGAGTTACTGCTTGACTGAACCTGACTGAAATCAACAATTGGATGACCTCCAGCTGGCTGAACCTAAACCCAGGGAACACAGAGATGTGGACTACTGAACCAGGCTCCTGTGGATTGACCATGACGGGTTGCAACTCCTTGCTTTCATCTTTAAATGGCATTACATCTGGTGCTGTGGATAAGGTAAATAATTTGGTGGTCATTATGGGCAGCAAATTGACACTTAAATTCCAGGTGTCTGCTGTCATCCATGATGGCTTTTTTCATCTGCAAAACATTTCATGGATAAAGTCGTATCTTGCACCTGGGAACCTGATAATGATAGTCCATGCATATGCTTCATACAGGCTGTATTACTGTAATACTCTCAGCCTAGGGTTATCTGGAAGTTTGTTGCACTGTCTGCAGCTGGTCCAGAATGCAGTGGCATGGCTTATCACCAGTATATCTTGAAGGGAACATGTAACCATAGTCTGGTGTGATCTGCACTGAATGGTGGTACATCACTTTCATGATTGGCATGTTAATTTATGAAGCCATGTATGATCTGGTTCCTGGCTATCTCAAAAACCTCCTGTCGCCCCACACCAATGTCTGCCCTCACCACTCCTCCAAAGCAGGCCTTATAGCTCTTCCATGTTCAAGGCAGAAGTTGTCCAGGGACAGTGTATTCATGGTGGGTGCTCCCCTCCTCTGGAATTCCTTGCCACCCCATATTTGCTTGGCCCACTCAGTGGAGTCATTTAAGGGTGCTTCAAAATGTTATTGATTTCAACAGGCCTTCTCCTGAACTAGCCAGTTTTATTTTAGTTGATATTATATTGTTATCTCTGTTTATGATAATGTATTTAATAATTCTACACAGTCTGACTGCCTGTATGATGCCCAGAGCCTCAGGGGAATAGGTGCCTAACTAATACATTTGCCTTGCCTTGTCTTTCTGTGGGTAGTTTGCAGATGCCACATGAGTCCAACTCTGGTTAGGCACCTGGGTTTGTGGTGCAGGGCCTTGGGTCAGCTAGCACTTTACATCTTGTAGGCTGCCCATTGCCATTGCTTGTTTGCACTGTTTGCTTGCATTGTGATTTGGAGTGCCAGCGGAATGAAAATCTGCAGTACTGAGGAGACAGTATGGCCTAGCAGTTACAGAATATATTTGGGGACTGGGAGACCGCAGGTTTAATTTCTACCAGAGCTAAATACTCACTGTGTGACTAAGGGAACATTGCTTTACCTCACTGCACTCCAGTCGAGACAGCTGCAGAAATGGGTAGAAGCAGGACCCACTGAATATGAGCTGTTGCATGTTTGCTGGACTATGCTCTCTAAATAAATTCCACAAAACATTCTCCCTTCTTCTCAGTATTGTCAGTGAACTAGAAAGGAGGCAAAGTAGAGTTCAACACATTGTGTGATACATAACAGGCCACATCACAGTAATAACCCACCTCCTTACTGATGCAGTTCTGCCCACCTATTGTTCAATGTCTGTGCCTGACTGATTGACTGACTGACTGATTGACTGACTGACTGACTGACTGACTGTCTAGTCTACCTTACCACTGCGTCTGAGTGCAGGTTGAACATAGTTAGGCCACGGGGGATCCTCAGTGAGTTAAGGTCATGAGAGATCTGGATCAGGATGACCTTTGACCCAAATGTCAGCAGAGGGATAGCAAGTCCTCGGCTACGTATTTCTGTAAAATGTTGTGCTTTGAGGGTTGACTTGAGTTGGTCAGGTACTGGAGGTGGATGACCCTTGATCCAGGACTGAAGACTTGGCAACAATGCAGAAATGCCCTTAATGTATCTATGAGCCTATTTTAAGATACTACATCTGTCTTTCTCCAAATTCTAACTGTAAAGATAAAAAAATAAAATCTTGACAATGAATCTCAGTTATTTAACAGTGTGATGGCTATAAACCGTTCCACACATAGTACTGTATGTAAGATATGTGTATGGGCAACTTGAAATAAGAACAAGTACCATTTAACCCAGTGATTAATGTGCAATATGGGAAAGTGCAATATATAAGGCTCGGTCTCAGTTTCACCATGGGCTGGCTTGAGCCTGCTGTTTTAGATTTCAGTGCCCTGGGGCTTAACAAGAACTGTGTTATGAAATAAGAATATAAATTACAAAACTAAACAGCATAATAGGATCCCTAATGAGAGCAGCCTGCCAAATATGTTTTGTCTATGACTTGCTCTTTTTCCTTAAGTCTGGATGCAGTTAGTTATATGCTTGTTTGTGACACACTTAATATATTGCATTACTCTGAAAAGGTTCTTGTTGAGTCCTTTTACTTTATTGAAAAAGTGTTTATCACTCCTCCTTGGGCTCGGTGCCCACTGTTTCCTAAGTCATTGCTTTAGCTGTTTGCTGTCAGTGAATTCAGTTGTACTTAAAGCCAGGCAGTGATTAGATAGGGTAAAACATGAGGTGGTATTGGGGAGCCTCTGCAAGAAATCCAAACTGTAAAGAGACATTTAATCCTCTAATGGCAATTGGAGAATCATGGCATTTGATTATCTCTCTACAGTTTGAATTTTAAGCCACTTAAGAAGAACTGCTGGAACTGTCATTGTGGCACACCAACAAGTAGTTGTATTTGCTCCTCCCTTGTTCTTGTCATCTCATGATGTTATGAGGAGTGGACGATGACCCAGACAAAATGATTCACCATTTGTTGTTTGCCTAGCCAGCTGCTTGGTAGGAAACTGCTAGTGACTACCAATGTCAACATTTTCTTTCTTTCAACTTCTTTTGATGCTCCTGTACTCTGATTTACACAAAGATAGGGCTGAAAATCTTATCGCAAGAAGCTCACCCATGTATTTTCTTTTAAAAGATGATACCTATTATTAGACTTTTGGCTTGCAGATATATGTTAGTGTGTTATAAATCATTACATCATTCTTAACCAATCAGGACTGTTTATTGCTAAACATTCCAGGTACTCTTACATAAGAGGGTGTCTCATGCACATAGTTCTAGATTTCTTCAGTGCTAAGTTAAGTAGGCAATGTCCATTTCCCACAACAGGGATTCTCTTTTTTTTATTATAATTTTATTGAGTTTTCAGTAAATACAGATGTATTTAGCAAATTTAGGACAAGATATTCAAAACTTTGCCCTTGGGCTAAATTAGCACTGCCCAGAGGGCAAACTTAGCCCAGAGCACAAAGCAAGCTGTATTCAAAAGGAACAGCCCGGGGCAAACAACTTCTGAATATAGCATGGGAATGAGGCCAGGCAAACTAGGCTGGGAGTGCAGGGCAAATGTAGCTCTGGAATAAGACAGCACTGAAGATAGTAACCAGGAAGTGCAAACCACAACAACAACACAGTGCACAGCGACTTGTGGGTAGGTAGAGGTGAACTATGTGGCCAATGTGTGTGCCAGCAAAATGCGTGGACCCAGTACAGCTGCAGGCAACAGTGGATGTGAAAGAACAGTGTTCAAAACTGTATAATATTCCCTGAACCATTAGCACCGCGCTAACATGTTTGAGCGGCTTTAGCGCGGAGCTAAGCCATTTGCTCTGTGCTAAGATTTGCCATATTCAAAAGTGACATGAAAATTAGCCTACTTAGGTAGTCTCTGGGCAAATATCCAGATTAGCATCTCTTTATGCCCTGATTTGCATGCAGCTTGCCCAGCATTACTGCAGGGTCCCTCATTCTACCTGTAGGTCAGTCAGAAAGTAAACGGGCTGGCCAGGGCTGGCTGCAGCTCCACCTGTAGGTCAGTCTGACAGTGATGATGGTTGCTGCAGGATACATGTATGCAGTACAGCATAGCAATGTGTACCCCAGGGGACAACACAGCATAGGCACAGGCGGTGGTGGTGATGCATGCAACTGTCACACTGTAGGGCATGCTACAGTGCACAGCAGACACCACAGTAGCAAAGGGGCCAGTAGTGTGAGGGACACAGCAATGCCTTTGGTGTGTAGGGTAGTGAAGATCACTGCACTGAACACAGTGACAAGCCCACCTTGCAGGTGTGTACTGCCAGTGGACATTACTGTCACACTGTTGTGTGACCCACAGATGCTGCAACTCTGGCATGGGATGCTCATAGTGACATAGACATGGCTGACTGTGTGTGCTGTGGTGTATGTACAGCTGTGCGGTATGTGACCGGGGAGGCATGTACGAACTGACAGGCACACTGGTATTGGGGTATTCCCAATACTGGCCCATGTGCACTGCATGCTGTGTCCCAGCCTTGTGGCCGCATCTGGTCTGTGGTGAGGCCTGCCCACCCATACACCCTCCCCTCAGCACCCACCATGCCCACAGTGCTGTATGTGTGTGCTGGCACCTGTTGGTCACCACAGATGTATGGTCTGCAGGTGTGTGCTGTATGGCCACACTACAATGGTGGCCCCTGGGGGCCTGGGTCACCACATACTGCCTGTCATGGCTGGGACTGGTGGCAGCAGTTGGCATCGTTGTGGTGTCATCAGTGAGCAGCATGTTTCCTCCATGTTTGGCTTTTTCCCTGTGTCTTATTCATATCTTAGGGTCACGCAAAGCCACGCTAATGCCGCACAAGGCCACAATGTTGTACAAAGCTGTTTGCTCAGAGTTAAGACTGTCTTTTCCTGGGCAGTAATTTGTACTGCGCAAAGGGTCACGCTAAGTCACGCTAAACACCTTAGAGCGGCGCTAGTCGCTGAACATCCCATAGCACCTGTATTCATGTTCAGTTTGTCCCTTGCATATAATTATGGTTTGCCTGGCACTAATGCAGTTTGTGAGCACTATTTGGCCTTTTGAATATAGGAGACCCACACTAATCCCACGCTAAACCTATGCTAACGGTTTGCGCACCGCGCAAAGCTTTGAATATCTGGGCCTTAGAGTGCTTATAATGTTACAAACAGTACATGTACAGTGGTGCCAGGCAGAATGCAATGCAGGAATGCTGCAGTGTATCATAAAATGCTGCGGTATGCTGCAGAGAACAGTGTAATTTAATAGCAATGAAGCCCTTTTTTACTGCAGTATTTTGTGACATGTAATTTATTGTAAGTTACTGCATTGCAGCGGGCAAATAACATTTGGAAGATAAAAACTGTTATTTGTACTAAAGACACAGCTGCTGTAGTAACTTGCACATTAGCTATGTTATTTGCACAGTACAGTAGCTATGATATTTGCACAGTAGCTATGTTATTTGCACAGTAGCCACAGCTTTTACTTTTCACTTGACTTGACTGTCTGTGAGCAGCACGTCAGAGAGTGGCACTGTAATTTTAATCATCACAGTAAAACCAGCACAGCTTAGCATAAATAAGAAACTGTAAAAGAAAGGAACTGTGTAAAAAGAGACTGCTTTTACAAAATGTGGCTTAACAAGTGCTGGCTCCAGGCTAGCAGCACAACTTGTTGTTTTATATTGCCACTTACCCTGTGACACTACAGTATATGGAGTACATTAGCACTAGGAATAAATAGAGATACCAAGTTAAACAACATAAATAAACCTACAAAAGGAAAAAAAGACACCCTCACACTGAGTACATGAAGGCTCACAAATTTCACTTGCACTGCCATTTTCTGTCTTTCACATGACAGCTCAGCTTAGCATGCTGCTAAAACTTCTCTTTGTAACCCCACAGCAAGCATCACTAAATACACTTCCTCAACTGCTGCACAGGTCCATCTTGTGCATGACAGCACCACTCACCAGTCACATTTCAGTATATCTAGAATCCATCCAATAGATTTCGGCTGTTAAAATGACCAATCAGTATTTTGGTGGCTTGACGACTGATTTAAACATGGATGACACCACTGCGCAGAATGAGAAAAAAGCCACATTTCAAATGGTAAAGAGAGACTTTCTATCTTCTATTATAGAAAAATATGTCAATCCAAACAACTAAAACTGTTTAATTCTTTTAATGTCAGTATATGGATTACTGATGATGTGTTCCTGTCACAAATCAAATAGTAAAAACAACAATCACAATAAATCATAAGATGCCATTTTTTTATTTCACTCTGCACAGCACATTTTTAAACTGTAATAGACACAAAAATAAACCCCAAGAAAGTGGGAACTCCCATTGTATACATTGATTATTCCATGGGGTAATTTCAAATATTCATGTGATCTGCATTGAAATGTTGTTATTATCGCCACTGTGCGCTCCTCATGGCTGTGCCACTCTTGCAAGTGTGCAATAATAACAACATTCCAAACCAGATAACATGCCTTTGAAGCTACTTATGAGATAATCCATATATATATATATATATATATGGAATATATAATGGTGAGCTGTGAGATAATGATTTATCTGCAGGTTTTTTTGACCTCAGGTAATCCCCAAGGAGTGGCGAAGCTACGAGTGAGGTGTCCAGGTCAAACAGCACAAGTGTAGATAAATTATTTATCTGACAGCTCAACATTGTATATTTCATTGATGCTATAGGGATGCTTTATATCAGTGCAGGAACATTTGATTTTGACTGTATCTTTTTTTTAATTATAATTTCTATGTGTTTCGGTTAACTTTCCTAGTGGATGTCTGCCTAGCGTAGTGGTTGCTATTAAACAAAACATCATTCATTTTGTAGAAAACTTCTTGCTGAACAAATGTCATGCTCACAGTACCATGCTACCATTTTTGTTTTAAAGTTATTCACATTTGTTTGTCGAAAAACTGAAAAGAAAATTTAATTTTATGCTGTTTTTTGCCAATTATAAATTAACTAAAAGATTTCTATAAATGTAACACTACTCATTTTGTAGATACAGTTGTGTTGAACATTTTTCATGCTCACAATACCATGCTATCATTTTTCATTTTAAAGTTATTCACATTTGTTTGTCGAAAAAGTAAAATAAAATCAAAATTTCTGCTATTTTTTGCCTATTATAAAAAGAACTAAAAGGTATCTATAAATGAACCACCCCTCATTTTGTAGATATATTTGTGCTGAACATTATTCATGCTCACAGTACCATGCTATCATTTTTTGTTTTAAAGTTATTAACATTTGTTTGTCGAAAAAGTAAGAAAAAATCAAACTTTCGGCTGTTTTTGCTAATCATAACAAAACTAAAAGGTATCTATAAATGAAATACCCCTCATTTTGTAGATATTTTTGTACTGAACATTTTTGTGCTCAAAGTACCATGCTATCATTTTTCGTTTTAAAGTTATTCACATGTATTTGTCAAAAATGTGAAAAAAAAAAAAAGCTTTGATTGACAGTTTGAGTTTATCCCACATATGTGGAATAAATTTAGGGTGGTTAGATTTATCCCACATATGTGGAGATAAATGGATTTATGCAACTGATTTTGGCTCCACACCTATTGCATAAATATAAATATATATATATATATGTATTTCCCTACCTCTGAATCTCGTCCCTTGTGTTTGCTCTGTTATCCTCCCCATCTCTCATTTGTCTACCCTCCCCTTTAGCACCTTCCACTCCTTCCTCTTGTTTTGTCTGCCCTGCTTACCTACACCCAGTATGTATTGCTGTTCTTAAACCAAATTTACCATGTATCATGTTTTCTGCACCCACTTATTGTAAAGGACTGCTGCTGTATCTTTCGTCTATCATTTGTTTTCCTCTGGACATTATTTGTGTAATTTGCCTTTATGATTCATGTATGATGCTTTTGTATTCTCCCGTGCCATTGTCTTGGCCCAGGTCATGCCTGAAAATGGTCCCCGGGATCAGTGTACTTACCCAGTCATCACAGTCATAAATAAAAAAAAATACACACACACACACACACACATATACAGGCAGTCGCAACCCTATAGTTAGGATTAAACTGCCACTTCTATGTTAAACTCAAACCTTTACACTTTAATAACTTCACAACCATACAACTGATTTGGATGACATTTTGCATGTGCCATCAGGAACTCAAGATCTCTTGGTATGGCAAGTTTTGTTCTGGTTAGATGTGTGGGTGTGGAGATACAGAGCATAAAAAAAGTGTGTAATTTACAATTGTTTTGCTGTTTCTTGTCATGCTGCAGTGCAGAAATGGTTTGAAATTTTGGTGTGAAAATTTCAGAGTAGAAAGGACTTGCCTGATAGATTTGCCTTTTGCTGGTTTGGTGAGAAAGTATTCATCCATTCCAAAGTATTAACTTTTAAAAGTTTCCATTATTTTCAATGGGAACAGTGAGATGTTCTGCTCAAAAGAGGATCCTTTTTCACAGATGGGTAATCCTTTTTCGCAAATGGATCATCCTGTGTCACAAATGTTAAGTCTAATTTCATGCCACTGCTGTTTTGTTTTTCAGTTAGTGAGGTAAGCAAAATTACATAACTGAATAAAATAATGTGTTTAGTAGAAACCAACACGTGTTCTGCTAATCAAGACCCATTTCAGCCATTCTGCTGTTAGTTTTTGTAAAAATGAGTTGGAAATGTGTTTTTTTAACACTTTCAAATCCTTTCCAATGTCTTTTTTGATGCTCGGTAATCCTTTTTCACAAACTGTGAGAAAAAAACATGCAAAATGATCCTGTTTTACAATTTGTGAAAAAATAATTCCTTTTTCACAAATCTGCAGAAAAGAAAATGCAAAAGTATTAGAAGAATGTCATTTTTTGTCACTCTATAGTGACGAAATGGTTTGAAATTTCTGAAATGTTCAGGGTACAAAGGGCGTGCCCTACAGATGTGCCTTTTGCTGGTTTGTGAAAATGTATTAATTTTGTCTGGAGTTATAAGGGTTTGAAATTTTGCTTTGTTCCCATTGGATAACATTGTAATGTGATGTGGTTTTTGCTGCTGTGCACCACAGAAACACTTTGGAATTTTGCTCTGATGTTTTCAGGGTAAAAGGGGCTTGCATAACAGATGTACCTTTTTCTAATTTGCTGGAAAAATATTAATGTGGTCTCGAGTTCTATGGTTTTAAAAATTAGGGTTGTGAGCATGCTCAGTATGCACTTTTGGATACATGTGCTTCATCAACCTGAGGCTTTAAGTGTACTGCCACACCTGCTTATATTGGATTTATGAGGTGGTGTACTAAGAATGGTATACTGACAATTTTGTGGCTGTTTGCACTTCTATAACATAAATGTGGATGGATGAGAATCTGGGCCTGCACTTCCACATACAAATAAAGATACAATTATGGAGGGATTGCAGCACAGGGTTTGGAGGGACCTGTGCTCCAACAGAAAATAAGGATAACAACATATATGCAGATGGATGGGAGTGCAAGACCCAGAGGGCCCTGCACTCCCACATTCAAATAAGGATGCAGTTATGGAGGGATTGAACCTCTGCTCCCGCAGGAAATAAGGATAACAACATACATGTGGAAGGATGGTAGCACAAGGACCAGAGGGTCCTGAGCTCCCACATCCAAAAAAATGATTCATTTATGGAGGGGTTGGAGTGCAGGGCCCAGAGGACCCTGTGTTCTGACAAGAAATAAGGAGATAATTATACTATCTTAAAAGGTAAGGACATTCATGGCAAAAAACTTCGTTAATGCACTAGTTAGGCTTGGTTAAAGTGACAAAAGTAGGAAAATATGGGGTTAGGGTTTCCACCCCAACACCCCACCCCATCCCTGCAGGCAGCAACAGGGGTGGGGTGTGCCTTGGGGTTATCAACCCTAACGCTCACCCCATTCTCATATACTGTACCCATCTCAGCTTATTTACCCATGAAATGGGGTGAGCATTAGGGATGACAACCCCAAGGAAACCCTGCAGGGTGGGGGTGTTATGTTTGGAAATCCTAACCCCACATTTCCCTACTTTTCTTAATTTAACCAACCCTAACTAGTGCATTAACCAAACACAGCTGAGCTGTTCTTTGCTGCTGACAAGATGGCTTCTGTTCGTGTCTGGATCTCACTGCAAAGCAGAAGCTCTATTTGTTTCTAGTAGTCTTCTGGCTGAAATGAAGGTATGAGCATGTCACCCTGCAAGGGGTAATGTCAAGAACCCCCCAAGCTCCCAGGTCTCAGTTTATGGGAACAATCATAAGAAACCCGACGAGCTTTGCAATTACATAGAAACCAGAAGTTATGTGAGTTCCAGGGTTGCTAAGGAGGGGGTAGGTTGGTTTCATTTTGCTATGCTGTACACAAATTCCTGATGAAACAGATCAGTGCTGAAAGGGAGAGAGAACTCATCCTGAGGTTTGGATTGATCTGCTTTCCCTTTGATCTTGCCTCAGTCTCAGATGTACTGTATACTGTGTACTGCATACTGCATTCAGGACTTGCCCCTAAGTTTTAGTGCATACACTGCCCTATTTTATCATATGTTAAGGATAAAGTTCCCATCATGCAGTTTAACCTACTTAACAGAGGTACTGCATCTTACACCGTTGGGTTGATATTTTTAGCTTCCAAGTATAGCAGGTTGGGGGAAGACTCTCATTTGAATGTAGTTATAATATGTGTAAATGTATGCAACTGAAATGGCTAAGAACCAATATCATCCAGTCCTCTTGAGCTGTGTTATCTGGTGAAATAGAGCAAAACAAATCCTTAAATGCCTAGTTATTAAAAGCAGCACTATGTAAGGTGTGTCTATCCAGCTAAAGCTCAGCTATTTAGCATGTCAAGGTTGACAGTTTCAAGGCTTTGGAATGTAATGTGCAATGTGTATCATATGGCAAGCTAAAAGCTGTAATGCTCAGGGTGGTTGCAATGACTTCACTGGTAGAATATGGGGAAGGTTGTGACTGCACACCTGACATGGCTGAGAGATTCATAATGTAGTTTAATTGAATTCTCACATTGTAATGCTGTGTAACATCACAAAATATGATATTTGATATTATTGCAGTGCAAGGAGGGAAAACCATCATAAATACTGTATGTGAACCAGAGAAATTACTGTAAGTGTACTTGGGGAAGTCATCAGAAGAAAAAGATTTACAAGCAATTAACTGAGAGTAAAGCCATTCAGTCATTTTCAGAAATAACAATTTTAGGTTAACTCAATTGCTTTCTGTTTTTTTGAGTTACAACATAACCCACCTCTTAATTGTGTCCTTGGTCCCAGCAATGGTATGCCCTGCCCACTGCTGCTTTGCATTCTGCCCACCTCCAGTCTGTGTCCTTGGTCCCAGCAGTGGTATGCCCTACCCTGCCCACTGCTGCTGTGCATCCCATCCACCTCCCGATCTTGTCTCTGGTGTCCACAGTCCTGGGGGGGGGGTGTACTGTATGCCAAAGCCAACAGCATTTGCTTCTACATTATCTTGACCTTTAAGGTTTTCTTTTTTTTTCTTATGATGTAAGTCTCCAATTTTATTATCACAATAATATAACAAATAACGTAAAACCCAGCACACACTTTAATTAATATATATATATATATATATATATATATATATATATATATATCATCGGGCTAATGCATTAGCAGCCATTTCAGCTCTGACCAGAGTTTGTTATCTTTAAGTTTGCACAGGACAGCTTTATTACCCTTTGCCTGCTGTTTTAACTGCTCACTAGTCTCAGGTTGCTTTGGTAGTGCTATATTGGTAGTGCCTGAACAAGTTGCTCATTTTAGATTTTCAGTCTAGCTGCTAATCATGCTCCCTGCCCTGCTCCTCTGCTTTCTCATATTCTCTTTCCTACCCACAACCCCTTCACCTCCCACTCCCTCTCCACCCTCCACCCAACTGTTTCCTTCTACCCTCCACCCATCTGCCCCACTCCCTTCCTCTTCCATCATCCCATCCATTCTACTCCATTCTCTGCCTCCTTACCCTGTTTCTCCTTCTTGCTGGTGATGAACTCAACCCCGGTTCCTCCTCTACCTCCCTTTTCACTATTCCTAGAGACCTTAGTATTTTCTACCTAAATGCTAGCAGCCTCCCCCTCAAGCTGGATCTCCTCACTGTATGGGTTTCTCAGCACTCTCCAGACCTACTCTGTATTACAGAATCCTTGCTATCTTTCAGGATTCCTGATTCTAGCTTGGTCATCCCTGACTACTACCTCTTCAGGCAGGACAGGGGCAAATGAGGGGGTGGCATTGCCCTGTATCTCTGCCAGCAGCTCTTCTGCACAATCATTCTCAGGGAGGCTGCACTGTCCTCCCATGAGTTTCTTCCCACCAAACTTTCATTTTCCTCCTCTTTACCTATTTTTACTGGTATTTTCTATGCCTCTTTGAAAGTTTTCCTCCACATCTCTGTTGGACTCATTCTCTACCCTCTCATGGGACAGACTTGGACCATTACATATGTACAACTCTAAATACTATTAATGCCGAGGACAATGTGATCCTTTTGGGGGATTTCAATATGCCAACTATAAACTGGCACACCAGGGTTGGAAAATCACATAATGAAATTGAATTTCTTGAAACTATATATAATACTGTGGTTTATACTCTGGTTTTAGGACAGCAGAAGGCATTTTGACCATGTATGCTATCCCCACTTCTCAGTGGATAAAACAAAAGGGCTCACCAGCATTTATGTAAGCATCAAGTTTCATTTTAAACTCTCTAAAGGTTGATTGGTTTAATCTAGATAAATTGGGATTACACCAATATGTTAAAAACCCAACTAGGGGAGGAAATATATTGGATTTAGCTATGAGTAATATCGGTGAAAAAATACTCAGTGCAAAACAGCTGCACCTCTTGGTAATAGTGATCATGCTATGGTTGAATTTAGGATGATTGAAAGCAGCTATAAGATTCATAGGATTACATTAATAAGATATTTTGCCAAAGCTAACTTCAAAGGGATGCAAAATGAACTTAAAAGATGGGACTGGGAAAGGGAATTTTTCATTTAGATTTGGATGGTATGTGGAATGCCTTGAAACCAAAAATAGAAACCCTAACTGACAAGTATGTTCCTGTCAGGATTAAGTATAATAGGGCAGGATGGATCCCACCATGGTTAAACAAAAAAATTAAAAGATTAAAGGCAAAGCGTATAATAAAACTAAAGCTAGTGGTTCAACAGAAGCATGGTTCAAGTGTAAGGTAGCTACTAGAAAATGCAAACAGAGTATCAAAAATGCAAAATGTGAGTACAAAATGAAACTGGGAAACAGAGTAAATGACAATACAAGTAATTTTACAATCATATAAGTCATATACAGGGAGCTAATATACAGATTGGACACATGGTAGGTAATAATGGTACCCATTTGGATGATGTTAATCAGATAGTGGAATTATTAAACAGTTACTTTACTTCAGTTTTCACCAATAAAATAACAAGACTGAAAATATTTGATGGCATCATGATGAGAGAATTCTTATAAGCAAGGAAACTGTTAGAACAAGATTATCTAAGGTGGTGTCAAACAAGTCTTTAAGCCCTGATGGGATTCACCCTAGGGTGATTAGAGAACTTGCAGAGGACCTGGATGAACCTCTCACCAGGATTTTATAGCAATCCATAGATACTGGTTTAGTGGTGGAAAAATGGAGAGAAGCAAATATTACCCCAATATTCAAGCAGGGATCCATAAGGGAATGCATTAATTATAGGCCCATCATCTGACATCCATTTTGGCAAGGTCATGGAGGATGTGATAAAGGAGCTAACTGAGGAGTCTATTTATTGTTAAGGCAAGATTGATAAAACACAGCATGGCTTCACAAAGGGTTAATCTTGCCTAACAAATTTGATAGAATTTTATATAAAAAAAGCCTCTAGTGCTCTAGATAAAGGATATCATGTTGATGCAATTTATTTGGATACGTCAAAGGCCTTTGACATGGTGCCACATGATAAAGTGTTGGAAGTTATAAGTGAAACAGGACAAAACAAAAGAGTAGTAAATTGGATAATGGCCTGGTTGGACAACAGAAGGTAGAGAGTAAACATTAGATGAACTATGACAAACTGGGTGACTGTCTCCAGTGGGGTGCCACAGGAATCTGTTTTTGGCCCATGTTTTATATCTATATATATATATATATATATATATATATATATATATTTATATATATAGTGCAAATGCCTAAGGTAGCAGGAATATGGCACACAAAGTTTTCTGATGACGCAAAAGTGGGGACAGTTGTGCATCAAGCATCTGATTTTCAAAATTTGCAAGAATCCTTGCTGAAGCTGGAAACTTGGGCTAAACTATATAAACTAGAATTTAATATGAACAAATGTGTTGCATTCATTTAGGCAGAAATAATATAAGGAATGACTATATGCTTAATAGCCAGGTACTTAGCGTGGTAAATAAAGAAAAGGATCTGAATATTCTGCTATCTGAGGACTAACATTTCAAGAACCATTGCCATACTACGATGAAAAGGGCAAATGGGATCTGGGGAAGTATAAGAAGACATATATGAGGAGGTTATCATGCCACTGTATACTACACTGGTTAGGCTGACCTTGGAGTATTGTGTCCAGTTTTGGTCACCACATACCAAGGCTGAAATTAAAGCTCTTGAGGGAGTACAGTGCAGGGCAACCAAATCAAAGAGGGATTCTGGCAAAAGTGCTACATTGCAGAATTACAATAAGCATACCCCCAATAAATCCCATACCAAAAAGTAGGTTTCTGTGTTCCTTCATTTTAAAGTTATGATTTATTTTGTAACCCTGATTTCACTACCTGTTCAAAAAAGCCAGTTTCTGTGAAGAGCTGCTGCTGATGTCATCTCTTGAACTCACAGTCTAGTCCTCCCTGTCAGTAAGCTTATACAGTAGGACCTGTTTTGCCAAAGTTTAAAGTGATTTATGGAATGTCATTGCCATAGCAAATGGGTATAGTAACCTGTAGGAGTTGTGAATCAGTCTCCTACCATTCAAACTGGGCTGGCAGTATAGCCTAGAAGTTAGAGGAACAAGGTGTGAACGAGCTTGGTACATCCAGTAGACCAGACCTGAGTTTGATTCTCACAACCTCCACTTGCATACTGTGTGACTCTGAGCAAGTCACTTAACCACCCAGTGCTCCCAGATCGCCCCTGAAAACAGGCACTTGTGCCTAGTGGGCCTTACCTGGTTACCAAAGACTAAAATAAAAATAAATAAAAAAACTGCCAAAAAGTACTGTTTTCCATGAAAAAAACATCCTTTCATTTCAGTGCTCCATTTCATTTGCAAAGCCCTGCCCCTTTTTTCTCAGTGCTGCAACCCTCCAAGCATGACGCCATGCAAGGGAAACAAAGTTTATAAGCACTGTTTTGAAACAGAGGTCTCTGTTGGTCAGTCTTGGTATTGCAAATGTCCGCGCTACCAACATAGGAAACTACATCTCTCAGTAAAGAACTATTGTCAGCTGGATACTATATGCACAACTTCTTATTGTACCCACAATGCCTTGTTATGCACATCTACATATTAAGTGCAGTCACCACCACCAAAATAAGGGACTGCACCTCTGAGTAACTAGCATTTAAGCCTTAGGCTGCGAACAGAATTTGAACATATAGCAGTTCTGGACTGATATATCAGTTTGCAGCTCTGCAAGGGTTAAATCACCTGTATAATTTACCCAGCATTCCTTGATGCTGTATGTAAAACTTTGACAGATCACTTGCATGACATCATTCTGGGGGTACGATCACAAACGGAAAACTGGAGGGCAGGCAGAAACAAAGTGCTGATAAAACTTCAGCAAAACTGACTATGACAGATTTTTTTTACGAAACAAATTGCAGCTTCAACATCTGAAACATGGCTGGCAATAACATACTATGGGAAAAAGGCATTTGGGAACTTCCATAAATTACTTTAAACTTAGGAGAAACAGGTCCTATAAACTTGCTGGCAGGGAGGACTAAACTGTGAATTCAGGAGATGACATCAGCAGCACTTCACTGAAACTAGCTTTTTTGAACAGGCAGTGAATTTAGGGTTGTAAAATGACTTGTAACTTTTAAACAATGTAACTTAGACATCTTGTTTTGGGCATGAAACTGATTGGGTCTATGCTGATCCAAATTCTGAATTTACTGATGACAGAAATGTTAACAATAGTCCCACTTTAAAAACGAGAATAAAGAACCTAAATTACGAGGACAGACTTGGAGCCTTCAGTCTGTTTTCTTTTGAGTACAGACAATTGAGAGGTGACCTGTGTTTGTTATACAGAGCAATAGTAGACCATAATTTGTGGGGTTGCCTGGGGCTCGAGCTAAGGAACCAATATCACCATACTAGGGCACATGCTCTACAACTAAAGAGTGCAAAAAATAATACGAAGAAAAGGTGTGCGTAGTGTAGCCAACGAATCATAGCAGTATGGAATTCCCTCCCGCATGAGGTGGTGGGAAGTCATACCATGAGTAAGTTCAAATCAAAATTATAAACATTGTAAAAAGAACAATATCCAGGGTTATCATTTTTAGAAACAAGTGAGCAATTATGGGGTTTTACCTTACTGTGCTCGTAGCATGCCTCTGATACCCTCACCTCACATTCCTCTGCTCGCAAGCTCATCCTTCTGAGGGACTTTAACATTGACTGGCTTTCTCCAAACTCCTGGCTGACCTCCTACAGGACTGAGTCCCTTAACCTCTCACAACTCATTACTGAACCCACCCACCTCAATCCTAATTCATCAAACCATACCCTCCTGGACTGGGTTCTCACTTCACATCCTCAACTTATCATTGCAGCAGGTATATTGTTGGGTGCATTCAGTGACCACTGCATAATGTTTTGTGTCAGGAAAGTCCAGTTCCCTCCTAAGTACATCTGGTCCAGGTCCCTCTGGTTACTGAACAAAGAAGCTCTACTGAGCAACTTGGCTGTAACTGACTGGTCCCCTATGCTCTTTGTCCCAGACATTGATGTGACCCTTTCCCATTTCCAATCTACTTTTACCTCTGTCTGGGACAAGCATTCCCCCATCAGGAAATCCAGGGTTAATTCATCTCACCACCTTTGGATCTCCTACGATCTCATGGACATGTGCATGTCCTGTGATCATGCCTGGGCCAGGAATAAATTATCCTGCTCTCACTCCCTGTTAGACCTCTTCTCTTACAGGGCACTTAGGAACTCTCACACAAAGGCCATTCATATTGCCAAGTCCCTCTATTTTAAGGCCAGCCTACAGAATAATATTAACTCCCGCTGCCAAATTCTGCAAGGTGATTCACTCTCTTTTTGACCCCTCAGCCCAGTCCTCTCCCCTGATCCTCATGGTTAGTGGCTCACCAGAATCTGACCCTCCATCTGTGATGCTCACTTCAAGAAGTTTTTTACCAGTTGTACTGTCTCCTCCCTCCCAGCTCCTGGTTCCTCTCATCTTCCCCCCTCCCCCCCCCCACTTACCACAAATTATTTTCCAACTGTCACTTCCCAGGAACTCTACTTGCTCTTTCATCCCTCAATCTGTCCAAATCTAGTCCAGATGGTTTGAACCTCACACTTCTCCATCTATCAGCTCCTGCCATTGTCTCCCACCTTATTCACCTCTTAAACCTCTTCCTCATACTTTGCACTGTACCTCAGTCTTGGAAGATTGCCAGGGTTCTCCCCCTTCACAAAGCTACAAGAGACACTGGTCTACTTATGGCTTGCAGATCACCTCCACTCACTTAAATTCCCCTTCCCCTTTCAATCTGGTTTTAGGAAGTATCAATCCACTGTCTCCTTTCTGCTTCAGGTCACTGACTCCATCCTCTCTGAGATTTATCAGAGGAACATCACTGTGGCCATTTTAATCAATCTGCCCAATGCCTTTGACTCGGTGTCCCATTCACACCTCCTGGACAAGTTGAGCTCTGCCAGCCTCTCAGCTCCTGCTGTTGACTGGTGCTGTTCCTATCTTTTGGGCCATCAACAGTCAGTAGAGGTAGGAGAGGCCCTGTCCCTGCCCCTCCCTATCCAGGTCACGGTCCCACAGGGCTCCACTCTAGGTCCAGTCTTAGCTATCTTGCTAAATAACCTCCCCTTTGCATGTGTCAATTTGCATATTCACATGGATGCAGATGACACAGTTCCCCACACTTCCAGTCACTCAGCTGTATCTATGGAAGTCTTGCTCTATCAAGACTGTCACAATGTTCTGCACTAGTTCCAGTTCAACCAACTTCAGGTCAGCGCTGAAAAAACAGTGTCGATGACATTTGGTCTGAAGAAAAGAAAACTAAGTCAGTGTCAGTGGCTCAGTAGGTAGCACACTCGCCTCTGAGGCCAGGAGATCAGAGGGCTGTGGGTTCAGTTCCCACATCTGGCACTTGGGTTAATATCCCAGTACTGACACTGCAGTGCAGCATGAGAGGGGCACTGCACTTCTGAGGTGCCGTCTTTTGGATGAGACGTTAAACCGAGGTCCCATCTGCCTGGATTGGTGGTAGTTCAAATGGATGTTAAAGATCCCATGGCACTTATCGAAAAGAGTAGGGGAATTTCCCCAGTGTCCTGGCCAAATTTCCCTCATTCACTAAAAAAATACCATCAACAGCTTAATCTGGTTCAAGGTCAGTTGGCATTCATCTGTATCCCCCTCCCCCGGGTTGTGGCTGAAAATAGGCAGAATTTGTCTATTGCACTTACCCGGTCAACAAAAGCTAAATAAATAAATAAAAGCACACACAAAATGTTGCTGCAAAAACTCCAAAGTTTAATTCCAAAAGTTTAACATGTTCAGGATCTATCACTGTAAAGCTAGCCCTGGGGTTTTGAAGCTCTCTTTCTCTGCCTCAGGAGGTGTGACCAATAGGCCCTGAGGAAGAGGCAGAGTACCTGGAAGCACCGGGGCTGGCTTTACAGTGATCAGTCCTGTACATGTTAAACCTTTGGAATTAAACTGTGGTTTTTGCAGCAATATTTTGTGTATGCTGAGTTTTCTTTTGTTCAGCCCTTCTCTGGCAGCACACAGTTCCTGAGTGATCTGCTTTTATCTTCGTCAATGTCCTTTGGTACAAGCCAAAAGCTGGCCAGGCTCTACCCCTTCCTGTTTTCTCCAGGCCGGATGGCAGCCCTCTTGAAGTAGTCCCAACTTTTCAGTACCTTGGTGTGTGGTCAGATAGCAGGCTTGATTTCTCTACCTACATTGACAGCATCCATGACAAACTTTGCCGTAAACTCTGTGCCCTGTACCACAATAAGGACTGCATTTCTCCCCAAGTCCACCGGGACCTGGTCACCAAAATGGTTCTCCCAGTTTTTGACTATGGAGATGTGGTCTATGGCACCACGCCCTCCATTTCCTTTGGCAGACTGGCCACCATTTGCAATGCCCTCTGCCACTTTGCTAGCCACTCACTATCTTGTATCTACCACTGTTCCCTATACTCCTCCTTATCCATTCTCCCTCTCCCCTCACATCACTATTCCCATTGTACTGCCATCATTTCTAAATTCTGGTTTGGGTCCCTTCCCTAATAGCTATCCTCACTCCTCTCCCACATCCCCTCCTCCTTCTACTACCTATGCTCTAGGGACTCTCTCACTCACTCTCTCTCTCTCTCTCCCTCTGTCTCTCTAACACTCTTACTCATCAGCTGGGAAATCTGCATTTTCCTATTGTCGCCCCTTCCTCAGGAACCAGCAACCTTCCTCCGTCTGTATCTCCACCTCCCTTCCTTCCATCAGACACCAGCTAAAACATCTTCCCTCTCCCCCTGCTCCTATTAACATTTTACCTGACCCTTTCCTAACCTTTCCCCTGTGATTCTGCCCTTACCTTGTTTTTCCATATCACTAACCACATGGTTTTGGCTATTTCATGAGCAGTTTAATCAGTCTGTTTCACTGCTCCCATCAAGACTAGGTCCTTCTCCACTCATTCAGGCACTAAGAACTTTTTGATCATATCCAATTGCACAGCTGGTTTGTATGTTAATTTATTTGTCCTGTGTTATATGCAACGAGCTTGCTTTCTTGTTTGTTCTGCACTCTACTATCGCACTTTATTGTCACTGTCATTTTAACTGCATCATCTGGCTTACTGTAATATTTATAATTGTGCTCTTCCCTTCCTCCTCCCTGAGTTACACATGGAAACAAGACTTGACTCTATGTGCCTCACCTGGGAACCAATTTTTAAATAAATAACATTTCTAAGCATCTATTCAGAATTTGCCCATGTTAAGGGTTTCCAGGATTATTTATATTTTGTCCTGGACATAACTTTTATCCAGTTATCTAAGGTAGGTACAGAATTCTTTGGATTTTTCCAGTTACTCAATATCATACACTTTAGATCTGATGTAGGCAATAGTAACCATCATTTATCTTCCTTATTTCTGTGGCTAAGCATTGAAGTACCTCCAAGGATAAAAATTCTGTGATCTAAAGGGGTACCCTAATTCAGAACAAAACCATATATTTTCCATACTATTAACCATCCTGGTTTGAGGAGTGGGCAGCCCCACAACATATGTACAAGGTTTGTTTGGGAGTGATTACATCTCGAGCAATTGCATTCCTGTTGCAAACCCATTCTGTAAATATCAGGAGTATAGTGCCAAATGTGTATTATTTTGAACTGAACCAGCTTTCCCTGTATATCTTTATTAGTGTGGTAGAATTTATACCAGGTCAGGTTGCAGAACTTTTTTGATATAGTACAGTAAAGACTGTCTTCCCGTATCACTCTAATCCTGTTAGAAGAGGGTCAGAGTCCAAATGTAGTCCATACTGTTTCCCTGCTCCTTTACTCCCTCTGACTAATATAATAAGGTTGTCCTAATCATTATCTGAACAGCTAAATTCTTATCCAACATGCCCTCTAGTGCAGATCTAAGTTGGAGATATGCATGAAACTGAGTGAATAATAGTTTGAGATTTGAGTTCTATATAGGACATTAAAATACTAGAATTTTGATGAATCATGTCTTTTAAATATATAAAACATCTATGTTCCCTGTCTTTGTTTATTTAATGTTGCACCATCATATCTGATCTCAGGATTTCTCCATAGTGGTATAAAAGAATCAGGCAGTTGAGTATTACCTAGGATGCTACTAAAATGGTTGCAGGATCTGGCTGTGGCTCTAGGTATGGGATGTGAGTTTGTATGACTAAGGAGTATTTCATATATTAAATGCATTAAGGAGAAATGTTTAACAATAGCATAGCTACTTCATGTTTGACCCATAGGGACTGCTTGTATTCAGATAAAAAAACAATAGCTTTTCTGTCTGCACTGAAAGTCATGTGATATACTTTAAAGTGGGGTAGTCCCATACCTCCCCTGTCCCATTTTTTTCTCAGTTTAGCTAAGCTTAATCTTGTGGTTTTCTCTTCCCAGAGGAGGTTATTTATCATGCAATTGATTTTGTTGAACCATTTGTGTGTGATGTTAGTAGGAAGGTTTTCAGATATGTACAATATCTTCAGGGTTGCATTCATTTTAACCCTTGCTGTACCACGGACTAATATATCAGTCCAGAATTTCTATATGTTCTAATTCTGTCTGCAGCCTAAGGGTTCAATGCTTTGATTTTACCCCAAAGCAATAAATTTAGCTTGTTCCATTTCTCCAGGTCAATGTGCAGTTTCTCAGTTAAAGGGTCAAGGTTTATTCTAGTTAGTTTTTATAGGTCTCTTGGAGCCTTGATCCCCAGGTAGAGTATATGTGAGGTAGTCCATTTCAGTTTTATTAACATATACCTGTTCCTATTTTTCTCACTGGCATTTGCATGCATGGGTTTCTGATGTGGACCACTTAACTGTAAGGCCAGAAATCTCTTTAACTTTATTAAGGATATCTATGGTAGGGATTAGGGAAATGGGGGTTTAGAGAAGGATAGTAGTAGATCATCAGCATAAGCTAATATCTTGTGCTCTTTACCATTATATTTAACTCCTGTAATGCTGCAGTTCTGCCTTATTACATATAGTAGTGGGTCAACAGCCAATATGTAGAGTACTAGTGCTAGAGGGAATCTTTGTGTTGTGCAGCATTCTAAATGGAGGTTTTCGAATAATTTTTTTGTTTGCAGTTATTTTGGCTGAGGGGTTGTGGTACATGGTAGAGATCCATTTTGAGAAGGATTGGCCTAAATTAAATTTGTCTAATACAATACTTAAATATTCATATTCATTAGAATCAAATGCTTTATGAGCATCTGAAGATAGCAGAACAGATGGGTATTTTTGTTTGTTGGCATACCAGATTGCTGATAATAACCTTTTAATATTTTCAAAGTCATGTCCCCAATTTATAAAGACCACCTGGCCTCTGTATATTATTTGGTCTATCACTTTTTGTCACCTAGGGCCACATATTCAAAAGAGATGTGTGGCACATCCCTAGATGTGCCTGCGCATCTCCAGACTTTTGAGGGTCATCAGGGCATGGCAATATTCAGAAGCCCCGATGCACCACGCAAAACCAACTATGCTGCAGCATTGAATATTGCAATGTGGGCATGAAAATGAGGGGTCCCTCATGCATATTCCCCACATCACAACATTCAAAATTCCCCTGAGGAAGGCACGGCTGGATGCACCAGTACAAAGATAAGATAGCCAAACCCTACCCTAACTTTGTGTGGGACAGGATGGTGCCCTGCACACAGTCCAGGGCCAGTCACATGGTCTCCCCCAGCTCTGATCCATGTCTGTAGCAAAAGGCAATGCCATCTGTTCCCTGGTAGTCTAGTGGTCCCCCTTCCTGCTCCAATCATAGAGTGTCTGAACAATACATAAAGATCCCCTTTTCCATAGTATAGTGTCCCCCTTCCACACCCCAATCACAGAGTGTCTGAACCAAACATAACGATCCCCATTTCCATAGTGTAGGGTCCCCCCTTCCTGATCATAGAGTAACAGAAAAAAAATGAAACATCCCCTTTGCCATGGTGCAGGGTCCTCCCTCCCAGCCCCTAACACAGAGTGACAGAAAAAGAATAAAACATATCCTTTTCCATAGTGTAGGGACCCCCCTCCCAGCCCCAAGCACATAGTGACAGAAAAAGAATTAAACAATCCCTTTCCATAGTGTAGGGACCCCCCATCACTGGCCCCGATCACTGTATGAAATAAAATAATAAACCAAGTCCTGTTTCCATAGTGTAGTGTCCTACCACCCCCCACCCTGGTAGTCAGTAACCACCCTCACTGCGCCCTCCAACCCAACCTATGCCAGCCACTGGCACAGCCCTCCTCACCCTGCCATGGCTAGCTGCCGACTGATCAGTACCTGAGCTTGTACAGTACATAGTACGTGCTCATTGGTTGGTGATAACCAATGAGCACATACTATGTACTGTACGAGTTCAGGTACCAATCAATTGGTGGCTGGCCATGGCAGGCTGAGGAAAGCTGTGCCAATCACTGGCACAGGTCAGGTTGGGGGTGTGTGGAGAGGGGTTACTGCCTACTGGGGTGGGGGACACTACACTATGGATACGGGACTTGGTTTATTATTCTACTGTATTTCATATGGTGATCAGGGCTGGTTGGGGTCCCTACACTATGCAAAAAGGGGTTGTTTAATAATTTTTCTGTCACTCTGTGTTTGGGGCAGAGAGGGGGGACCCTACACTATGGAAAAGGGACATGTTTTTCTTTTTCCTGTCACTCTACGATTGGGGTGGGGAGGGAGGATCCACATTATGGAAACTGGGATCGTTATGTATTGTTCAGTCATTCTGTGATTGGGGCGGGGAAGGGGGACCCTACACTATGGAAATGAGTATTTTTTGTACATATGGCATGCAGTGATCAGGGCTGGGAGGGGAGTCCCTACACTATGACAAAGGGGATGTTTTAATCTTTTTCTGTCATTTTGTGATTGGGGCGGGGAAGGGGAAACCCTACACTATGGAACAGGGCTTTGGGGATATGTTGAACATTACGGTGATCATGGCCGGGGAGGGGGACCCACTAGACTACCAAGGAACAGCAGGTTTTTACCTTTACTACAGACATGGATCAGAGCTGGGGACGGGGAAGGCTGGCCCGGCACAGTCAGCCTGATGCAGTCATGCTAATGAGTCCATAATGGGCATGCATGAGGCCCCTTTGCACCATGTAAGCCCAATGAGCTCATTAGCATATTCTGGCTGAAAATCACCCTTGGAGGACACAGCGCATCCAGGTATATGCCATACATTCCCCCTATGGCAATCTTCAGCCCCGTCCACTGGATGTGCTATGCCAAACATGGCAGTCGCCCACCATGTGCCGCACATCCAGGGTCTGATATTCAAACAGAATGTGTGATCTGTTCTGATCATGCATTCTGTTTGACTATCATGCCAGAGCCAGGTGGCCCAAACATTTTGGGTGGCGCATCGATTTGAGCGCACATCCAGCCTGCTCTGAAGAAGGGGCCCCTAGATCCCAAAATTTGAGCTAAGATTTTAAATCCACATTTAAGAGGGATATTAGGTGGAAATTATCAGGATCCAGTTCACCTTTTTCTTTATTATGTATCACAGTTATTATTGCTTCTGACATAGTGGATGGGATGCTAGTATTATGTTTTCCTCCTTTATAAATGCTTAAGTAAGTAACTGTTAATTTCTTCATTCAAATGAATATAAAATAATCCTGGTAAACCATCTCTCCTGTTTTTTTTTTTTTGTACTTGGTAGGAATTTAATAGGCATTTGAACCCTGATAATGGTCAAATCTTCATTCAGTTTTTATTTATCAGAGTCATTAATTTTTGGTAGATTAGTCTTTTCTAAGAATGATTCCAAGATGTCTTGGTTACATTCATATTTTCTTTTGTAAAGGGTTTTGTAAAATGAATAAAAAAACAGGGTTTGATTAAAGTATTCCCCTGTTTGTCCTTAATACTATTAATGTTATTCCTATTGTGTAGTTGTTTCAGTCTGCAAGGTAACAAACTTGCTTACTTTTTCTCCTGTCTCCCAGTAGGATTGTTTTGTCTTACATAGGGCATATTCAGCTCTGCCCGTATACATTTTATTAACTTAATATGTGAGTTGTTCTATTCTTTTAAGTAGGTTTATGTTTGGTCTACTATTTGATTGATAAAACCCTTCTAATCATTTCATTCTGGTTTCTGTTTCAGATAATTGCCTTTCTCTTTCTTTTTTCTTCCAGGAGGAGAAGCTCATAATCACGCCCCTTGTATAAGCTTTGTAAGCTTCCCAAAGGGTAGTGAACAAGGTCTCCCTATTGTCATTGTTTTCAAAGAACTCTTTTGTTTCTTTTTTCAGCCAGTTACTAAATTCTTTGAGCCAGATTCAAGAATGAGTTGCGTCTGCCACAAGTCCCTGGTATGCCAAACATACGGCGCAAGGGCTTGCAGCAGACATTTGGTGCTGATCACAATTCAGAATCGGTGCACCAGATGAAGCATGTTAGACCAGCTCCCACCTGGTCTAACGTTGCCTCCAAGGGGAATCCATTTTACGGGGCTTGTGCCAAACCTTTGGTGCAAGCTGCCATAAACGTGAAAAATGTCGCAAATGTGCTAGCCTTTCTTGAATCGACTGCATTGGTAACAAAGTGCTTTTAAGTAATAGTTGTGCTAAACATTACAGATGACGTAGGGCTTGGCAAGCCCTGCATCATCTTTCATGAATAGGGCCCTTTGTCTTTGAACAATGAGCAATTTAATTTCCATTTATTTCCTTCCTCTTTGTCATAGTCAATTACCACTGACAAGGCTACAGGGACATAGTCCAAAATAATACAGCTATCAATATCTGCCCTAACAATATTTTTAGTTAATGATTTGACTATCAATAAGGTGGTGATCCTACTATAAGAATCATGCAAGGGTGAATCAAATGTATAATCTTTATAATTTGAGGGTACCAGGCACCAATTATCAATAAGGCCTGTGTTACATGTTCTACCCTTCAATATCTCCCTTACTTTGAAGTTTGATTCTCTTAGATTAGGCTTGCTCCTGCCTATGAAACAGTCAAGGGCCAGATTGAAATCACCCCCAAAATGTATTTATTTAGTTAGTTTTTGTTGACTGGGTAAGTGCACTAGATAAATTCTGCCTATTTTCAGGCACGACCCAGGGAAGGGGGATACAGATGAATGCCAACTGACCTTTAACCAGATTAAGCTGTTGGTGGTATTTTTAGTGAATGGGGGGAGATTTGGCCAGGGCACATGGGAAATTCCCCTACTCTTTGTGAGGGGGCGTTGTGCTCATGGAAGCTAATGCTAAGGAAGCTCATTCTGCTGATGTACCTGTGGGAGTGCAGATCTCCCAACCCACAGGTCTAGCTCAGCAGAATAGTATGGATACTGGTTTGTTGGAAAAGGAACCTGACCAGCTTCATGAAATGGAGGATTTGTCTGTTCCTACGATGTCATCTGAAGAGGTCTGGCTCAAGCAGCTGCTATTGTCTAACAGAGAACTGATATTTGCTATGGTTAGAGCCAAAGAACATGCTTTTATTTGTCCTTTAGTGAACACAAATAACGCTATTAATTTATCAATGGAACCAGTGCAGTTAACAGGAGAAATAACTGTATGTCTCCTGCCGGAGTTGGTTTCGGATCCATTGGTGGTGTCAAATGTTCCTGAGGCCTGTGTCAAGCTCTCTAAAGATGCACTAGCATCAAATGAATTCCAATCCTCTGACTTAGTGGTGGAGGGGCTGGAGCAGCGTGACACAGTTCAGTTTGTCGGAGCACCTGAGTCAGAAGCTGCGGTATTGAGAACTGAGAATGGAGTGAGTACGCCATGCATTTCTTCTGTACCTGATAGCGGCATTATTTAACCCAAAACTCCCTTAAGGCAAGAGAGAGAGACATTGAACTTCCTCCTGTGGTTGAAGGGAGTTTCCCACATTCGTTAAATCTTTCGTTAACTGAGGCAGGATGGAAAATGGGTGCTGCTGGTAATTGGATTCCAGACCCGGCTCACAGCCCTATTCCAGGGCAGACCTTGGAGCATGTTTCTGCACAAATAGATCTGGGCACGAGTACTGCCAACCCCGTTTTGACTCCTACACCTCTTCCTGTTTTGGGACCCCTTCTGATCCCCCTCCTCCCTTTTCTCCACTTGTGGTTCCAGACCCAGTTCTGGAACAGGAGCTGGTACTTCTGAGTCAAGATGAGATGGATATTGCCCAAGACAAGGAATCAATCCCCTTAGTGGTAGTGGTTTCTGAGGTTGTCACAAGATCAAACTACCATGCCCCCCTGCAGTTCAGGTCTCTTCCAAAAACTGGGGGATAAGGCAATCCCAGCCTTGCCCCAAAAGTGGCTAAGGCTTCTTTTCCAGGACTGGTGGTTTCACTTTTGAACAAATTTGAGGTTTTGTCTAAAAGCTCCCAAGAGTCAGAACAAGGGGGTGACTCAGAAGCTTCTTCCCAGGCCCCTCCCTTCTCAGAATCTGAGGAAGATCCACAGCTCACTATTATAAATAATGAACAATGGCATAAAAATCAGGGAATTCGAACCAGGAGAAGTCTGAGATTTAAAAAAAAAACCTGAATGATTATTTCCTTCTTTTTCTGCTGTTATTCCATCTATTGGAATATCATCCCTGGATGCCAATAGTTCTGACATTTGTTTATTGCAGGATACAAGACTGAACTCTCTTTCATTGGTGAGAGCTGTACAGAAGTTATGGTGTTGGGGTCCCTCCTTCTTTTCCTTTGGCTTAGCTAACTGTGGTGGGGTGGGGGTTTTATTTCAGGGTGATGGGTTTAAAGTCTCATGGCTGGTGGAGATTCAGTTTGGTACAGCATTATTATTGGATTTTTTTCTATAAGGGTATTTCTTGAAGACTGATCAATGTCTATGCCCCTTTAAAGAAAAAGGAGAGAGCAGACCTTTTCAACTTAATAAAACCTTTTTTGTTTACCACGAAACAGGTCCTTTGGGGAGGTGATTTTAACTGTGTACTTGCTAGCCAGGACGGAGGAGCTGAAACACCGAAAAACTTCTGTGACACAAACTGTCTTTGCAAAATTCTCTCACAGTGCGGTTTGCAGGACACTTATAGGGCCCTGAACCTGCAGGGAGGTTGTGCGTACCATAGAGGGAGTTTCTCCAAGTGTATTGACTTTCTTTTTACAAAACAAACTGTAATTGTACAACAAGCTAAAACAATCCCTATTGAGACTTCGGAACATGTTGTTTTGTATTTAGTTGTGGGAGGTGATTTACAGACTCCATATGGTAAGAGTTATTGGAAGCTCAACACCTCGCTTTTACAAGATGAAGTTTTACTACAGCGTGTAAGGGAGCTTTTGCATACCCGTTTGTCTGTAGTAGGTCTAGTAGATGATCTTAGTTCCTGGTGGGTGCGTACAATGAGTAAACTGTATGAGTTCTTTATACGTTATTCTACAGTATCTCAAGTAAATAACTATAAAAAATATCTGGCTCTTTGTACATAGTTGGGATGGTCTATTCTGAAATCAACAACCAACATATAAATTTGATGGCTCAGGTTAATAGCCTTAAAAAAGAGGTGGAGGCCCTGCAATATTTAAGGGCCTCCTCCTTACTAAATGAACATCACATCTGCTCTCCTGGGAAAACTGGCTTTAGGTATGCATTTAAACAATGTAATCAGAGAGTGTCAGATAGGTTAATGACTTCTGTACAGACTGACGACGGTTTTCTGGTGTCTACTGGCCCAGAAATTCTGGCTGCTGTAACTCATAATTTAATCACCATGTATACTGCTCCCCAGATTGAGAAGGGCACTATACATACTTTTCTTGCAGCCTCCCAGATACCAGTTACGCCAGACACCTGTTTTGCTGTCCTTGTAGGTCCTATACAGGCTTCGGAGGTTGAGGTAGCCATTAACAAATTAAAAAATGCCACCGCACCTGGCATTGATGGTTTGCCTCCAGAATTTTACAAATATTTTAAAGATCCACTGGTAGATGTCCTGGTTGTTGTTTACAACTGGATTTTGGACCACATAGGGGTGGATTTCCACTTCAGTATAGCGGTCCAGATTCTGTTGCACGAAAAGAATGATAGAGCAAACTTGGATGACTGGAGGTCCCTAAGTTTGCTAAATGTGGATTACAAAATTTTGATGAAGATTCTTACCACAAGATTAGCGAAGGTGGCTTCAAATTTGGTAATAGTAGCCCAGACGTGCTCAATACCAGGACGTTCTATTGAACGAAATTTAATGCTTGTGAGGGAGCTTATCGAATGGGGAAGGAGAATACACTTGATGAGAATATTTTCTCGTTAGACCAGGAAAAAGCTTTTGATAGGGTCCCTTATTTCTTTATTACACTCGTTCTACAGGCATATGGCATACTAAGGATATTTTGTTCATGGCTAGCTTTGTTTTATAAAAACTGCAGTGGCCATTCCATTGGTTAATGGACATCTGGAGACATATATAGACATACAGTGGGAGGTGCGCCGGGGTGCCCGTTGTGCCCCCTGTTGTATGTGTTGTGTTTGGATCCCTTTCTGCGTCTCATTCAACTGGATGACTTAATTAGTGGCCTTAAGCCACAGGGGGGTGCTTTGGAAGTTAAAACAATAGCATATGCAGATAATGTCTGTCTTTTTGTGGCATGCCTGGAATCTGAGGAGAGGGTTATGGAGCAGGTGGAATTTTATTCAGTTATCACTGGGACTTGAGTTAACAAAGGGAAGAGTATTATTTATCTCCTTCATGATAATATGCCACACTAAGCTGACTTTCAGGGAATTTTGGTGTCTAAGGAGCCCTTTTTTGTTTTGGGAGTGCATTTTGGGAGGTGGGATAATGGCTTGCTGAATTGGACGGATAAAATGGAGCTGGCAAAAACAAAGGTGGCACTCTGGAAGGATTGGCAACAGACAAAAAAGACGAAAGTAGAAGTACTGAAGTCCTTTCTCCTTCCACTGTTTTTATATATTAGTGTGGTTTACCCTATCCCTCTAACTTTGGAACCAACTCTTTTAAGTTTAGTGTTTCAGATAATATGGGGGTGTCGGTTGAACCCTATCAAGAGGGAGGTTTTGTATTTGCCCATTGCTCATGGGGGTTTAAATCTATTGAATCCAGTGGCATTTTATTTTAGCATTTTTTTTTTTCATAAAAATTTGATTGATTTTACTAAACCTAGTTTAGCTATTTGGTCTCTCTTTGCACGTTCATGGTTGCAGCCTCTAAATGATTTATGGAATTTACGAGGGGTATTGCCCCTTCTACTAAAACTAGTTCCTTTTATTTTAAATCTGCTTTGATTAAATTAAAGAAATGAAGGTTGACTCCCTCAATATGTGACCTGCAGTCCAGTAAACAAGTATATGCTACTATACAATATTTGGCGTTTGTCTCCACTGTTGACTTTAAAGGAGTGCCACTCATTGGTTACCTTGCAGGATCCATATATCTCACCATCTTTGTGGGATACTACGTGGTTGTCTTGCCACGGCAGACTCTACATTAAGGGGAACGTGAAACATAAGAGCATAACTGAAAGGATGTGTCCTAGGGCATGTTGCATTGCACAGGAAGAGTTGATGTTTCATTTTTTATTCAATTCCGTCATGTTCAGAAGATATGGTCCCAGTTAGCTTTGAAATGGGAACACCCATATTGTGCTACTGTAACCTACCCGAAGGTGGTAGGGGGATTCACAGTGGGTAATTTAGGTCTAGATACAGGTTTAATTAGGCTTATATTTTCTTTTATAAGATTTATCCTATGGCAGCCTAGGGTTAAATGGGTGCTACAACAAATGTATCAAGATCCATGTGCTATTGTCAATATCTTTGAACAAGAATTATGTAAACAAAGTTTATTTGAGAGACAGCGCATGTCACATAAGGTATGGGATATCAGGTGGAAAGATGTTCCATTTATGAAAGGCAAGATAGGATAGTTAATCCTTTTTCTTTTAAATTTTGTTAGTTTTCTTTACAATTCTATAGCCCTTCAGTAGATATACACTACTCACCTCTGGGTGGGCGGGGGAAGAGGTTTACAGTATGTTATGATGCCTGTTCTGATTTTGTTTTTTGGATATAGAATGACATCCAGAATGTCTCCTACTTTTCTTTTATATTTCTGATTTCTGTACAATGATTTTTGTTGTTCTCTTAGTTTTTTTCTAGTCCTGATTTTTTTTGATGAGGGGAGGTACATATAAAAGGAAGTGGTTTGTAAATATTGTATGCTGGGTTGTTTTCTTCTGTTATCTTCTTTTTTATGTTATGATATTATTTGTATGAAGGAATACATTTGTTAGATTTTGTTATGTGTTATTGAATAACATTTTCCCCTACTCTTTTCAGAAGTGCCATGGGATCTTTAACATCCACCTGAACTACCACCAGAACAGGCAGATGGGACCTCAGTTTAACATCTCATCCAAAAGACGGCACCTCAGGAATGCAGCACCCCCCTCATGCTGCACTATAGTGTCAGTATTGGGATTTAACCCAAATGCCTGGTGTGGGGATAGAACCCACAACCTTCTGATCTCCTGGCCTTAGAGGTGAGTGCTTCCTGCTGAGCCACTGACAGTTTTCCCATATCTGGTTCCAGCAATTTCATGATCATTGTCTAAGAAAAACTAGGTGGGTTCTCTGTTTGGTGCATAAATGCTGTAGAAGACTAAATCTGTCTCTTCTAAGGTGACTTCCAAGATTTGCCATCTTCCCTTTGCATCTGTTTTATGAGTTTTGGGTGTAAAGTTGATCCTTTTTTCTACTTAAGGTAGCCACAGCTTTCCTTTTGATACTCACTGAATTGTGAAATACAGTACCCATCCACATCAGTTTCAGTTTATCAGCGTCACTTGGCATTAGGTGAGTTTCTTAGATCAAGGCTACATCTGCTTTTTATTTATTCATGTGGTTCTGTACCTTTTTCCTCTTTATGGGGAACCCTAAGCCTTTAATGTTCCATGTAATACAATTAGCCTTAGTAGGATTACGTTTTCTTTATGTATGAGTTTACATCATTATTAAGTAAAGAGAAATAGATAAAGCCATATCAACAACCACAGAGAGAACTCTTCAGAACATTTGTACCTATGAGTCCTACAGACAATTTGTAATCTTCATTGCTATAGATAATTATAAATCTGTAGCTTAGCTGAAATGACCCTGGTAAAAGAAATAAAAGAGATAATAGGTATTTAATTCTAATAGTATTAAACCCATTAACGTGGAAACAACCTTTCCTTACAGAGAAACTCCTGTCAGAATAAGAATCTATTTGAAGTTTTATTATTTAAGGTTTTTAAAATAACTACTAACTGAATAATTTTTTACACAGCAAAAGTCAAGCGCTCGCCACCTTCAATAATCTGGACACCAGTCATTGAATCAAACTGTGTTGTCATTTATTTGTAGTAGTCAATCATACAGCACAACACAATCGGCCCACCTAATGCATTTTGGATTGTAAGATCCTTTATGAAAGGATGGCTTACATCAGACAAACATTCATTAAATAGGTAGTAAAGGATGACGTCATTATGATGTGATGTAAAATGCTAAATTGATTGGCCAAAGGCTTTTCTACTCATATTACAATATGGTACTTAATAGACTTCATAAATACATGTATTAAGTGAAACTTAATGAAGCTGAGGTATTAAAATTATGGGAACACACAGTAAATGATAAAAAAATGTGAGAGGAAGGAATAGGAAGGAGGGCAGGACATGCAAGTCAGAACAAGGGGAGGGGGGAAGAGAAAAAAATACATGGAAAGGGGTTAGAGCCAGCCAGAAGGAAGGAAGGAAGCAAAGCAAGATTACCTAAAGTTGTGGCATCCTGAAGAGTAGGCAGGGAACATCCCCATATATAAATGCATAACGCATCTTATCTGTTGATACAGTCCTAAAGTTCAATTAAAGCATACACTCTATATTTCAGGATAAAGTTTCACATCTAAATGTAATCCATCACATATGATTGGTGACATAACAATATAACAGATTTTCAATTTGTTAACATAGCATATTATAGCTCATCAAGTACATAAAAACACTTTCTGTCTCTTTCTTATAACTGGTCTAGTATCTAGACTAGTGTTGAGACCTGGTCTTTTCATTACACCCAAGATAACAATTCAAAAAGTTTCTCTCTTCAGGACAAGGTCATTGTAGTTCCCACCCCTGGGCTTGGCATTTATTTAATCTGTGGTACGGAATAGAAAAGTGTGTTCTTTGCCATCAGATGCCTCTAATACATCATTAGCTGTGGCATATATTCTGTCTCCCTCTCCATTACCCTTATATGCTCACCTACATGGGTCTTAAAACTTTCCATATTTTTCCCAACATAGAATGCTTTACAGGTACATTCAGCTAAATAAATTACACCAGCTGTGTCACAAGTTACTAACTGGCATATCTCGTATTTCTTTTGTGTTTCATAACTTTGAAACTCTTTCCTTGTCATTGTAAATGTGCAATAAATGCATGTGTTGCATTGATAGCAGCCTTTTATACCTTGGTTTAAGCAGGTAGTGTTATTCTTATGCTCAGTTTGATGACTAAGCATCAAAACATCCTTGAGTGTGGTAGCCCTTCTATGTGCCATTCTGGGGGGTTCTTGAATGGTATCTTTCAGACCTTGATCACGCGAGAGAAGTAGTCAATGTTTATTAATAATTCTCTCTAAATGCATAGCTTGGGCTGAGATAGTGGTGACAAAATTAAACCACTTATGACATTCATCCCTTTTAACATTTTGTAACAATTTATCTCAGTCTTGTAGACAGGCATGTTTCCTTGCTATAGCTATCATTTCTTGGCTATATCTTCTCTCATAAAATCCATTAGACAGATCCCTCATACTCCTTGCTAGATTTTCTTCTGTGCTGCAATTACATTTTGCTCTTAAAAAATGTTCCCTTAGGTATGTTGCACACAGTATGCCTCGGGTGACAACTCAAAGCCTAGAGGAGAGTATTCCCATCTGTAGCTTTTCTAAAAAAAAATATCTGTGGTCACTGTACCATCCCTTGATCTAGATATTATCAAATCTAAAAAAATTATGATTTCACTGTTAGCTATGTATGTGAATTTTAAATTAGCATTTGTACTATGTAAATAATGAACAAAGCTTTCTAATTCCTCTTGCTTCCCATGCCAGTTCAGGATCACATCATCTAAATATCTATGCCACGTGTATTTTTTCTAAGAATGGATTATGGTCTGCATTAAACACAGCTTTATTTTCCCAGCCTCCCACATATAGGTTGGCTATAGAAGAAGCACGTATGTCCCCCAATACTGTACCCATAATTTATAGATACATATCCCTGTCAAAAACAAAGACAATCAGCCAGATATTCAAAGTTTTGAAACAGGCACAAACCGAGTGTGCCGAGATTGTGCCACATTTGCACTGGATTGCTATACTTAAATGACCAAATAGCACTGGTGCAACATGTCTGCACTGGCGCTAAAAGACAATGTATGCGTAGTGAAAAGTGAGGGGCAGGGGCATGCATACAGGCGCAATGGTATATTCAAAACTACACCACGCAATGTGCATTAGCATGGTATGTAGCGCAATGCAAATTACAGCCTATGAAAAGGTAGTCTTAACTCTTGGCAAACCAAGGATGGGGGGGCATGTACAGAGCAGCAACAGTGAACAAGGCTGTATGCAGCCATTGAGGAGGCAGCAAGAGCTGACAGCCACCCTGAGACATTCAATATGCAGAGGTATCCACACTGTGGAATACAATGCCCCAGCATTGCTTGGAAGCTAACAGTCATGCACAGTATATGACAGCGCTAAAACGCCACTTGCAGCAGCAAACAAACTGCATTGCTATATGTGACTTGTGTGTTGTTGTACATTGTATGTATTTATTGTACACTGCATCATCACATGTAGTGGCTCCGGGTTATTCCTGACTATAGGCCATGGCCCACTGTGGCTACCTGGTGAACACAGTGATAAATACATATCTGGCAGTGCGGCCATACAGCACACACCTCCAGTCCCCCCACTGGGGTACACCAGCATACTCCAGCACACACATGCAGCACTGGGGAACTGGATGGTGTGATGGGGAGGTTGCACAGGTTGCCAAGCTACACCATATAGTGGGTTTGCCACAAGACTAGGACCATCCCCACAGTGCATATGTTCCAGTGTCAGGAATACCCCAACATCGGTGTGCATGTCTGATGATATGTTTAACGCCCCCCCAGCATATACCTCACATCTGTAGAGACACCACAGCATACATAGTCAGCCATGTGTATGCTACTGTGTGTATCCCATGCCAGTGGCGCAGCATAAGTGAAACACAGGACAGCATGACAGTGGTGTCCACTATCAGAACACACCTGCCAGATGGTCCTATCACTGTGTGAAGAGCTGCAGTTATTGATCCCTGACACACTGTAGGTATTTCTGAGTCCCTCACTAAACTGGCCACTACAGTACTGTAGCATCTGCTATGCACTGTAGCAGGGACTACAATATGTCCATGGCATGCAGCACGAACACCCGTGGCTGTGGTGCTAGTTTTCTGGGGCACATTAGACTCTGCTGCTGTGTACAGATGAAGCTTGCAGCTACTGACATTCTTCTCCAGTCTGACATACAGGTGGTGCTGTGGGGAGACCCAGCCTGCAGCTATCTACCTGTAGTTCCAGTTCAACCTACAGGTGGAGCTGTGTGCACTCTGCAATAGCGACAGGCAATCCACATGGAACATGGCTGTTTGCCCATAGACTGCCTAAGTAGGCTCATTTGCATAGCGCTTTGAATATAGCAAAATGTTGTGCCGGGCAAATGTGTTAGCACCGGGCAAATGTGTGAGCACTGCACAAATGAGTTTCCCCCACGCAAAACTGTCAGAACCTCAGCTCAGTTCTGCAGTTTTTGGTCTGCACTGTTATTTGCTGTTTTTGTGAATCCACTTCTTTGCTAGCACACATATTGGCCACGTAGTTCACCTTTGCCTTACTCCACATCTGTGTGCACTGGGCTGCTGTTGTAGTTTGCACTGCCTGGTTGCTATATTTAGAGCAGTCTTATTTGCTGGGCTATGTCTGCACTGCACTCAAGGCCCTATTTGTGCACTGTTGTTTGCACGCTATATTCAACTTATTTAACCCCAGGGTTATTCTTTTGAATATAGCGTACAAATTGTTCCGGGCTATTTTTGCACACTGTACAGTGCTAATTTAGCCCGGGGCTAAGTTTTGAATATCTGACCCCTTGTTTTTAAAACAAAATTCCAGCAATTTTATCAAAATGTCTGTTGGTGGATTAGAGTCCTGGCATCTTTGGTTTTGGTATGTGGCCACAGCATCAAGCACCCTCATGGGGGATGTGAGTATATAGTTCTTCATTGTCTAAAGTTACCAACAATACATTTTCTTTCAGTTTTAAGTCTTTTAACAAAGTCAATACATCTTTTCCATCCTGGAGGCAGCGAGGTAAATCCTGGACAAATTGATGCAAGAAGGAATCAATAAATTGTGAGAGAGGTTCCATTAAGGACCCTGTCCCATTGACAATGGGGCATCCCAGTGGTTCATCCAAAGTTTTATGAACTTTAGGAAGGATATAAAAAGTTGCTGAAATGGATGAATTGATGGTTAAAAATTCTTTTGTTTTTAGCATCAATGAAGCCATTGTCACAGGCTAAATATAAATCCCCACTCCATTCCATGAGCAAACATCACACATGATCTCCTTTCAAAAGGTACAATGAATTGTGCTGGCAACCTTTGGCTAGACATACTTCTCTGCCTTTGAAGAGTATATTATTGTGAGGCAGTGGTTTGGAGCTATACATTGTGCTATGGATTGGAGGCTACTGGCTGGAGGGAGGGGTGGGCATTAGGGTTGACAACCCCAAAGGAAGACCCCACCACTGATTTGTCAAGACTCTGGAGACCCAAAACCCTAATGTTTTCTCCTTTTGCTGCTTGGGGAGTGGGGGTGGGGAGTTAGGGTTGGAAACCCTAACACCACCTTTCCTTACTTTTGTGGTACTATGTTGCACTTACTGGTGCATTAACACAGTTTTTTGCACAGAATTTCTTTATTTTTTGAGACAGTATAATCATATCCTCATTTGTCTATAAGAGTGTGGGACCTCTGCGACCTGTGCTACCATCCCTCAATAGATGCGAACATGTATGTTGCCAAGAAAGCACAGGGCTCAGAGGGCCCTGCACTTGCATTTCTGCCAAAACAGCAAGCAAATTGTCGGCATAGCCTTGTTGTTACCCCACCTCATAAATGCCATGCTGAGAATTTTCAAATCCCAGCCAAAACGTCATTTCGCGGCATTGAGACGTCATTCCATGCCACAGGTGTGCAAACACATTTTTGGCCAGAATTTGAAAACTGACAACTGTCACATTCACGAGGTGGTGTAAAACATTGTTATTTTGAAAATCTGGAGTCAAAATATTTAAAATGACCAAAGTTGTGAGCATAGCCAAATTTCAACATACAGTATGTGCATAACTTTGCTATTTTTACATATTTTGACCCCAAGTTTTCAACATAGCCTTCTTATGATCACACCTCATGAACAAGGGCAATGAAAGTTTTCAAGTCCTGCCTGAAAGGTGATTTCACCAAGCAGCTACGAAATCACCTTTCAGGTCAGGTTTGCATACTTCCACCACCATTGTTCATGAGGTGGGGTCCCCAAAAGGCCATGTTGAAAATGTGGTGTTAAAATATGCATAAATGGCAAAGTTATGCATCAAAGTTGAAAACCCTATTGAAATACACTGAATTGCATTTATCTTAGTTTCTCATATTGCAGTCAGCAGTTCCAGCAGCAAGATGTGTCTTTAATCAGAGAGTGAATCTTTACCCTGTGACCTGTTCAGGTAAGTGAGGGGGTGTGGGGTTTTATTGGGGGATGTGGGGTGGTGGGTGCAGTGTGGGAGGTGGAGGTAGGGGAGTCAGATCAGCAAGGGACAATTTTCTTTTTTGCAGGTTTAAAACAAAAAACACACCAAGGGATGGTTTTCTGTATTGCAGAAAGATAGAGATAGCAATAGGAGGGTGGGAAGATGCCACTAGACACAAGGGAAAGATGAGTTATTTATGGGGATAGCGACCAGAGGGTGGAGGACTTGCCACTAGACACCAGTGAAAGATTAATGATTTAGGGGGATGGTGATCGACGGGTGGGAGTGCCACTAGACACCAGGGAAAAATTAATTATTTATAGGAATGGTGATCAGAGGGTGGGGAGTGCCACTAGAAACATAGAAACATAAAAACATAGAATTTGATGGCAGATAAGGACCATTTGGCCCGCCTAGTTTGCCAATTTTCTCTACCTGTTTCATATACCACAGATCCTAAATGATCTGTGGCTTACCCTCTATTTCCTATTGCTAGAGTTCCTTTATGTCTATCCCATGCATTTTTCAATTCCCCTACCATTTTTGCCCCTACAATCTCTGCCCGGAGGCAGTTCCATGGATCCACCACCCTTTCCATGAAAAAATACTTTCTCACATTACCCCTAAGTCTACCCCCCTCTATTTTCACATCATGGCCTCTTGTTCTTGAACATCTTTTTTGTCTGAAAGATGCTACCATCTTGTACCTTATTTACACCCTTGAGGTATTTGATCATCTCTATCATACCCCTCCTCCAAGAAATATATATTGAGATCCTCCAGTCTCCCCTCATATGACCTTTGGTGCAGCCCCTGCACCATTTTTGTCACCCTTCTTTGAACTGCTTCTACTCTGTCTATTTCCTTTTGGAGATGCGGCCTCCAGAACTGGACACAGTACTCTAGATGAGGTCTCACCAATGTTCTATACAGTGGCATCACCACCTCCTTCCTTCTGCTGGAGATACCTCTCCTTATGCACCTCAGCATTCCACTGGCTCTCCTCACATCCTTCTCACATTGTTTGATAACCTTTAGATCATCAGATATGATTTTTCCCTGGTTCCTTTCCTGTTTGGTAACCCTCAGTACCTCCCTCTCCATCATGTACTCTTCCCCCGCATTTTTGAGCCCCAAGTACATGGTCCTGTACTTCTTTGCATTGAATCTCAGCTGTCACACCCTTGACCTCTACTCAAGCTTGCTTAGGTCCCTTATCATTTTCTCTACTCCTCCTGGAGTGTCAACCCTGTTGCAGATCTTTGTGTCGTCTGCAAAAAGGCACATCTTGCTTTCCAGACCCTCTGCAATGTCACTTATGAAGACATTAAAGAGGACTGGTCTAAGCACTGATCCCTGCAGGCCCCTCTGGTCACCCTGCCTTCAGATTGAACTCCATTTACCACCACCCTCTGTGTCCTATCATTCAGCCAATTTTTGACCCAGTTTACCACCCTGGGGCCGGGGCCTAGGCTGCCCAGCTTGTTTACTAGCCTCCCATATGGGATGTGTCAAAGGCCTTGCTGAAATCCAGGTAGGCCACATCCACCACCCCTCCCACATCCACCTCCCTAGTTATCCAGTCAAAGAAATTTATCAGATTTGCTTGAAAAGATCACCTGGGACACCAGGGAAAGATACAGTTTTGACAGGGATGGTGATCAGAGGGTGGGGATGCCACTAGACACCAGGGATAGATTAATTATTTACAGGAATGATGATTGGAGGGTGGGGGGTGCCACTAGACAACAGGGAAAGATTCATTATTAATGGGGACTGGATGATGGTAATTGGAGGCTGGGGCACCACTAGACACCAGGAAAGGTGGCTCGCTGTTCTCACTGCAACCCACAGCACAAGTTCCAGCTGTGGCTGCAGAAGTCAAAAAAGTCCTGCTGTTGTCATGCAGAGAACATGGGTGAATGGCTCCTCTCACTAAGTTGGGCACCCTGCATTTTAGATGCCCAGAAAAGGAATTTATGGCAACTTTAAAAACAAATAAACACCAGAATTTAGCTAATCGAGGCCCATTTAGCTAAGTTCTGATGTTTGTGTTTTAAAATGTCAGCATTTTATATATTTTCCATGCTTGTTAGTTCATGGAGAAAAGCAACAAGATGACGGTTCTCACGGCACAAAAGAAAATTTGGTGCTGTGCCGAGCAAGTGGTGAGTAAGCAAAAAAGGGTCCTGCCGCATCCAACTTTTTATTTTACACCAGAACATTATCTCAAAAACCCTGCTGCACATGCTCAGAACAGGAAAACACAAAACTTTAAAGACTTACAACTCTGGAACTGTTTAATATTTTTTCACTAGACCTTTCAAAGGCGCTATCTCAGGACATGACACGTGCTCTGCAAGTTTAAGGGAAAAATTTCTTTTCATGTAGGCTGTAGGTGAGAGCAAAAAACAAAAAAAAACGTGAAGTATAGGAAAAAAATTAGACATTTACAGAAAATGACATATGCAGATCTCAGCAACTGCACAAGCTGCCATCACAAAACTTTCCAGTGATCAAGACCTTGGGCGCAATTCTCAAAACTCGACACAAACCATGCCAAAGGTGACTTGCGCCGATTGCCCATGGGACACAGACCCTGCACCTGATTCTCTATCAGGCAGGGTCCCGGTGTCAAAGTCCCTCGGCTTGTGGCAACCCTAGCAGTGCATCTCACAGTGGGCGCACCTGGACAGGGTGCCACAAGCCTGCAGCAGTATGCAGCAACGTACAGAAGCACCACCCCCATCCCCAATCATTGTGAAATAAATAAATAGCAGTCACCATTTCCATGGTAGTCTAGTGGTACCCCCTGCTCGATCCACGAACACTGTAATATAAATATAAACCCCCTTTCCGTTAGTAGTCCAGTGCCCCCCACCTCCTGAACCCCGATCATTGTTAAAATAGCAAATAAAGAGACCCTTTCCTGATTGCTACAGTGCCCCATCCCATGACCCTGAAATTCTGCACCATTACCACCTGGTGGTCTAGTGGATGGGGGGCAGCAGTGCCCAACCACCCTTCCCCCTAACCTGTAAGGGAGCTGGTGACTGGCACAGCCCACCTGTCACCACCATGGCCAGCCGCAGACTGAGACTGAAATGAGCTGCGTACTGTATATAGTACACGCTCAGTGACTGACAGCTGCTCTTAGTCATTGAGTGTGTACTATATACAGTATGTACTCATTCAGAGCTCAGTCAGTGGCTGGCCACAGTGGTGAGAGGTGGGATGTGCCAGTTGCCGGCTCCCTTATGTGTTGGGGGGAGTGGGGTGGTCAGGCACTGCCAGGTGGGGGGCCCACTAGACCACCAGGTGGTAATTATTACAGTAATTTTGGGATCATTGGGATGAGGGCACTAGACTACCAAGGAAAAGGGTCTTTTTATCTTTTATTTTAACAGCTGTCGAGGATCAGGGAGTGGTGGGGGGCCTTGGGACTACCAGGGAAAAGGGGGTTATATATTTATATTTATAATGATCGTAACACAGCAAAAAGACACCAAGTTTTTCGTTCATATGAAATGTTTGGTATGAACATCAAACAAAACAAGAGAAAGTGTTTCACAATAAAGTATTTAAAATATAAACACATTTTGTCCAACAGTTAATGCAGAGTAGATCTAACAGAGTGCAGATGGGCAACATACTGCAGATGTGTTGGTCTCCCTCCAGCATGTCATTTTTGTAGGTATTAAAATTGAAATTTTTAGGAAAACAGGACATCAAGATGGTGGCAAACAAAACAATGATTTTCCACTCATGAAAAAAGATTGGCCCCATACAAAAATATTATTATTTTTTGTTTGTTTAATACAACTGTTTTAAAGAGCCTCTGTCATTGATTGCAACTGCACTTTTTTCATAGGTGTTAGCTGGGTGACGATCTGTTCACATTTATGGTTTTTTACATTTGTGTCTAAATGGCAATTTGCAGGTCAGTCACTGCTTTTATGCTTGAGCCTCTCAAGCTCATTTATTTTTCCACCTGAAATAGTTGAGCGAGTGTGCTACGGAGCCGACGTCATATGTAGTGTGTCGTATGAGGTAATTGTCCTTGCTGTTTGAGCAAGGTCATGGAGTTTGCTGGTTGTTTAGAAGGGGACAGCTCTGACAGTGTTGTGAATGATTTTGAGAATGAGAATGAGTAATGGGACCATTTCCGTGAAGACAAGATTAGTTTTGATTATCAGCCTGTTATTCTGCCATACCAGTTAGAGCCTTTTCTTTCAGACACCACAGATGGATCAAGCAAGGTGTCTGAGGAAGGTGTGACAGGTGACAGTAACGACGATCTGGATGACAGGCATCAAAATTTACTGAGGTATGTCATGCACTGCAGTTTTTAAAAGCACACAGGTTTTTTTTTTCTTAAGGGCTTCCGTAATGTCTGTTTGCCATTTACTGCTTTGACCAACCAGTGCATGACATCACCGTAGTCTTGCAGACACTCCCCTTCCCCAATCCTGCCCCCTCCCAATATATGCTGGACCTGGCAATGAAAAAAACATGTAAGTTTAACTGGTGGTGTAGCAGACCCACCATCCCTCTCCCCGACTGCCCGGTGAGTTAAATTGTGTTTCCCTGTTGCTCCAGCAGATCCCCTCCCTATCCCCAGATTGCCTAAGGAAGTGAAAGGTACACTTGTCTGATGGTCTAATGGACCCCCTACCCTAGTCATGATCTTGTATTCGCACAAGAGGTATGCATCCCTGGTGGTCTAGCTGAACCACATCTTTTCCTTGCTCTCCCCTTGAAGAACAGGATATATTTCCTGGTGGTGTTAAGAACACCCATCGCTATCCCAGATAACCCAGAAGAAGCAGTATGTTACACTGGTGGTAGAGGGTCCAGTCCCCCCCCCATCTCTATACCCCTGAGCTACCATTGCAGTAATAGTTGACAGTAAAAATAGTGAAATTGTGCTACACCCAAATAAAAAAAGGAAACAAAGTAGCGATGGAATCATAGAAAATTCTTCCCCCAAAAAAACCTGAACACTTCAATGATCATGATTACTATTTTCCGTGATCACCATTTGAGAAAAGCATCCCTAAGGTATGAATGCCATTTGCTGTCCTGCGCTTGCACAGTTTCCCCCAACCCCCACCTCCCTAACTATTATAACCACTCAGGATTTAGTGGCATATGTTTGTCAATATTCAAATTGTATCTCAAAACTGCAGTGAGCATTGTATCATCCATAGCACCCTCCAAACACACACACAGGCACACACACAAAACACAGTTGAATGTACAGCTTTTAGCGAAGATGACCAGAAATTAGCAAAAAAGCTCAGCATATTATAAATAAACAAGAAAATTTCAACTAAAAAAAAGATGTAATGCTGCTCCTGACAATGCAGAGATTGCTGAAATGACATTTCCTATGGATATGTCCAACCCTGCAAACAGCGCAAGCCAAAAACTACCAAACAGTTCATTAGCAGCTACATTCTCAAGTGTCACAAAATATATCAATGGGCACACATAGACACACGCTGAAACTCCACAACAAAAGCAGCTTTAGGTCTGACATTCTTTCAGTGAAGCAAAGCTTGTAACATACCACGGCAGAGACGATTTTTTATGTTTGGTTGCACGGATGTGCAAGAAACATAGTGCCATCATCCGAGTTTTTGTAGGTGTGGCACCCTGTCTTCCAATTCAGTCAGTGTGTTTGCAGGCATGGCCACAGTTCACCAATGAATGCTGCAGCTGTCTATGAAAGCAGTTGAAAATGCAATGGCGTACAGTTGAAAGGGAGAGACCGCTTCAGTGAGCAGCGACAAGATAGTGTTGATTATCATATTGCCGACAGTCCTGCTTGTATACATCTCTGCTTTCTCTTCCTGGAACATAAATTCAGTTTGAAGTGAACTTTTCCTAGGACTATCTTTCTGGGAGGAGGCAAGTGACTAAAATTACATCCTTGGAATGTTTCCAAAAAAAGATCTAATTACCATCCTTGGAATGTTGAGTCTGAGTTCAGGGTAGAAGCGGCATTGACAAAAGCAGAAAAACAGAACCCTAAAGAGACTGAAAAAGTAGACACAGTTGTCGTCTGTTGGCACACCTGATCAGTATTGTAATAATATTCCCCAACCCTCTGAGTGTCTCTGAATAGCACCCCCCACCAGCCGCATACAGTATGGCTGATGGGGGTGCCCAATCCCCTGTCGGCTCCGCGCTCCCCCCCTGAGTTCTAGGTGCCAGGCTGGGAGCCCACCCCAGTGTGGCATAAGTGAGAATGGCGACGAGGGTGCCCAATCCCCCATCAGCTCAATTAACCCCAAAAGAACAGACTTCAGTTGCCACCTGAGGCCCACCCCAGCGTGGCACACATCCTAACTGTAGCTGACAGGGGTGCCCAATCCCCATCGGCTCCACTGACCCCCAAAAAAAATCTTCCAGGTACCATGCTGGCAGCCCACCCCAGCATGGCGAAGTCCTGCGTTGTCTTCCTAAAAGAAAACAAACACCTGAAAAGAAAAAAAGGTCCCTCATTGATTGTCTTGCCCCCAGCCTGTGCTCACCCTCTGTGCCATCCACCTCTCCACCCCACCTCACCCCACTAACCTCCGAGTCTGGCGTGCCAGCGATCTTGGACGGGAACATGTCTGCACTCTTCAAAGCTGACTGTGAACTGAAGAAATGCCGTAAGCTGTATAATGAAATAAATAGGGTTTTTTCAACTTTGATGCATATCTCAGGCATTTTTTGGAATTTTAGCACCACATTTTCAATGTGGGGTTTTTGGGACCCCTCCTCATGAATTCTGGCACTGTCATGGTGTTAATCGGCCCCGAAAGGTGATTTCGCAGTCACTGCATGAACCACCTTGGGACTGATTTATGAAATGACAGTGTCACAGTTCATGAGGTAGGTTCCCAAAACCCTATGTTGAAAATTTGGTGAAAAATTCCCAAAATGACTGATTTATGAGTGTGCGTATGCAGTTCCTATGCACGTCAGAAGTTCATGAATTTTTAATATTTTCACTCCAGATTTTCAACATTGCCATTTTACCACACCTCCTTATGAGCAGTACAGTTGTCATTTTCACATCTCGCCCAAAATGTGTTTCCACTGCATGTAGCGCACAATGGCACAGTCGGTGTGCAAAATCAATGTTCAGGACAGATTAGGAAAATCATAGTGACACTGTTCATGAGCAGAGGTCTTAAAATGGCAATGTTAAAAATTTGGTGACAAAAGTCCATAAAATGACTGTGTTACGAGCGAGCATTGCGTAGTTTCCCTGCACTTTCGTAAGTTCATGAATTTGTAATATTTTCAGTCTAGATTTTACCACTGCCATTTTTCCACACTTCCTTATGAACAGTACAGCTGTCATTTTTCACACCATGGCCGAAATGTGTTTTCGCTCTTCCAATGCAGAAATGCGTGGTCGCTGTGGGAAATCATTGTTCGGGACAGAGTAAGAAAATCACAGTGACACTGTTCATGAGTGGAGGTCCCAAAATGCCTGTGTTGACAATCTGCTGTAAAAAATCCCCAAACTAATTACATTACAGGTGTGCGTTGCACAGTTTCTATGCATGCTCTTGACTTCACCAGTTTTTTTAATATTTTCACTGCAGATTTTCAACATTGCCATTTTTTACACCTCCCCATGAACAGTACAGCTGTCATTTTTCACATCCTGTTCGAAATGTGTTTTCACACCTGTGGTACCAAATGGCGTAGTCGCTGTGCAAAATCAGCTTTCGGCTAACAAACTGATATTGCCACTGTTCATGAGGTGGGGGTCACAAAAAACATGTTGAAAATTTGGAGTGAAAATACCAACGAACGCCTGAGGCGTTAGGGTTTCTGACCATAACGCCCCACCCTGTAGAGACTGACAGGTATCAGGGGTGTGACTTGGGATTGTCGCCTGTAATACTCATACCATTCCACCCCCCACGCCCTGCAGCCAGTGAGAGGCATCGAGGTGTGCCTTGGACTCTTCGGCCCCAAAGTTCACCCCATTCTCCTATACAGCACCCATCTCACCATATTTTCTGATGGAATTTGGTGAACATAAGGGCCAAAGACCCCAAGGTACAGTGTGACACTGGTCAGTGTCTGCAGGGTAGGATGTGGTGAAATGGCATGGCTGTTATGCCTGATGACCCAAAGGCACACCCCAATGCCTGTCAGTATCTGCAGGGTGGTGGTGAGAGTGGCTTCAGTTCAATACTTCATTGCCGTTCCTATTATGCAGCTCTGTAACTCCTACACTACCAATGCCAATGCCAGCAAGCAAACATTCGGCATTGACAAATGCTTGTTTTTCTTTATGGGCAATGTCAATTAACACAGGGAGTACAAGTTGTGAGTTCACAGATTTACAGATTGTCAGTCTCTAAAAGCAGCGTACCTAACAATGACCTTTCCAGTGTACACTCTACATGAAGAGAACAATGGGGGTAATGCAACCTTCACTGGGATACTGCAGCAGCGCGCTAAGCACAGTACTACACTTGGCATGAGGAAAAACGACTACAAATGGTGTCATACATTCATCAGTGTAGCTGTGGTAGATAAAACACAGAAAAAGGTAAAGACAAAGAAGAGTGTCAAACTGAGCTGATACAAACAATCTAGACATTCCCTTTTTAAATAAAAGGAGTATACCACCTAATAACAGAACATCTAAAGAAACAGAATCTGCTATGGACTCAAGACTATGTCAGGGGCTCTTTAGGTGCTTACTGAGTATGCTCAGAACCAAGTTTTACAAATCTCTAAATTAAATACCTTTGGAACAGATTAATATTTTTTTCACCAAACAAGCAAAAGGCACGTCTGTGGACCATCCCCCTTCTACCCTGAACATTTCAGACCAAAATTCCAAACTGCCTGGGAGGTAGCCAAATTCAAAGAAAAACTCATTCAAACCAATAGGAAAAAAGTGTGAAAAATTTACTTTTTGCACTATCCAGAACTAAGACTCTGCCAATCTGATTGAAACAAACCTTGGCATATCCAGAGATCTATGCCACAAGACCACACATGCAAAATTTCATGCAAATCCATTACAGTTGTGAAGTTATTAAAGTGCAAAAATTGGGGTTTAACATTAAAGTGCCTACTCAACCCCAGCTAAACAGGCACTGCCATGTCCCTATAATATAAAAATCTTCTTGTGAAGATAATTCTCAGGACATGCAAACTGTATGGAAGATGTTGGGGGAGAGGTAAAGTTCCAAGGTAATGGAGGAAGGTATAATAGTAGAAGTCAGACAATTTACTTAACATCATCAGTCAGTGATTTTAATACATAAATTATGCATCATCCCACTAGTAGGGTAATGAGACATTAGTCAGGATGGCTGGCATTCTGGGTCAGTCCTCTAAAATCCATAGGATACTCCTAGTGTTCCATAGCATGTATTACATTCCATTCCATTGCTTTGGGAGGCAACCAATGTGGTTTGCTTGGGACATACAAGCTTCCTTCTATTCCATAGCAAGACATTGTATATAATTGTCTCCTCCCCTTGTAAGATCTCTGAATAATGATGTGCAGAATATAGAGGATAATGTATGGTCCTCTATCGGTAACTGGTCAGTTAACTGTCGAGAGGTTGCCAGGGTGACCATATAAACCTCGAGAGCGAAGCTTGAGAGGTTTACATCGCCATGGCAACCTCGAGACGGTTAACAGTGACCGGTTGTCGATAGAGGGACCATACATTATTTTTATAGTGTATGGTCCCACATGTAAAAAGTAAAAACAGCTGCTTACTTTTTGTGAAAATAGTCACCACTCATGGCCATTCAGTCCTTTCTGACGCTCTGCGTTCATCGTGGTTCCCGTTGAAAAAGCGCGCACATGCGCAGACCAATCGCTGTTGTTAACCTATCGATGTGACGTAACATCGATAGGTTAACAACATTTCTACATCACATCGATAGGTTAACAACCTTAGGAAATGATGATTTCCTAAGGTTAACAGCGTTCTACCATACATTATATCCATATTCTGGTAGAACAGAATTTTTGGGAATTTTGTGAAATTCTGATGAAATTCCATCAAATTTTGTTGGAAGCAGAATGTCGAATGCTGCAATGGAATAATGCGGAAAGGGTTTTTCGCTCCATTACTGAGGAAATTAAATTTTGCAGATGTTGATCTATTCTGTAGAAATGGTTGTGGAATGATTTTCTGTGGGAAATGTTTCTATGCAGACCACAGCAGGCAGAATGTCGCAGAATGACCAGTTAAATTATAATGGAAATTCCACCTTCTAATTATGCCTGTGGAATTCTGCATTCTGCACAGCAGTAGTTCTCAATAATTTGAAGTCCTGCTAATATCTGATAGAGGAATAAAAGGACAGCCCTGTGATTACCTATCCTTGTCTCATATTAATTCAGGTTTTGGGGGAGTCATGTGATGTGGGCTCAAAAGTAGCCGCAGAATTGCAAGTCTCTGCCACGGTCAGCCCATTTAATTTAGTCAGTTTTTGGTGACTTTCTCATTTGCCGGGTGAACTCTGGCTAGCTTACCTTACTGGCATGTTTTTAGTTGTGTTCTGATAGAGCTGGGTGAGGTAATCAATACTGATGAAGCCGCACAACATTCTGCACCACAGACCTTTGAGGATAGTCAACCAGGGCCTAAATGCCTGCATAGCAAAGTGGCCTGCAGCCTCCCGATTTCACCTTCTTCAGAACTGCTCACAGTGGATTGGTTTCTTGTGGAGTTGGGTACCTTGAAGGAAGCCCTCAGAAATTATTTCAGAAGTGTGGACTTTCTGACTGATGCTAAAGGACCAGACCTGTCATATGGGTGATGCAGAGGCCAGGACTGCATCTGTGGAGTGGCATCAAGAGCAAGCTGAGATGGAGATGGTGACCCTTAAACATTGGGGGCTGGATATTCAAACTGCACTATTCTGTGGTGCAAGCCCTTGCGCTGCACAAAATAGTTGCGCAGGGGTGTGTCCTGAGCGATATTCAAAGGATTTGCGCCCTTGAGCAACCCCTTTGAATATCACCCCTAGCCACAGCCACTGTGCATGGCGCAGTGGAACTTGCGCCACCGCAAGTGGTCAGAGTGGAGCATGCAACTTGTGGTGGGGCCAGTACCATTGCGCCATGCGCAAAATCCCCATATTCAAATGGTGACATGCAAATTGAGTCATAATTCATGCAAGGCACAGGGGGTGCCATTTGCATCTGATTATGGCCCCATTTGCATGCCATTAGCATGCAGGTGCGCCGATCCCTGAGGACTTGTGCCTGGCACCCTGCCAGGCAGCAGCCTTCGGGGACCGACGCCCCCTCCAGCCCGATCGCGGGTGAAACAGTGTACAATCCCCACCACCACCCCCCACTGGCCCGATCATGGGCATAGTTTAATCCCCCCCCACCAGCCTGATTGCAGGCAGCAATGTAGCTCCCCGAACGTATCCCTGGTGGTCCAGTGGACCGAAAAGCCCGATCATGGGCGGTAGTTGTTTAAAACCCCCAGCGTATCCCTGGTGGTCCAGTGGACCAAAAAGCTGAGTGGGGCGGTAGTTGTTTAAGAAACCCCCGAGCGTATCCCTGGTGGTCAGTGGACAAGCCAGATCGTGGGCGGTAGTTGTTTAAGAAACCCCGTTTCCGCATTCATCCCTGGTGGTCAGTGGACGAAAACCCGGCGGGCGGCAGGGCAACAGGCAGGTGGGATGCTGCAGCCCGCCGCTGCCGGGGAGCAGGGGTGGTGGGGCCGGGTGGGTGTGGGGACACTAGCCACCAGGGCTATATTCAGGGGGTTCTAAACGACTACCACCCGCGATCGGGCTTTTTGGTCCACTGACCACCAGGGATGAATGCGGGGGTTCTCTAAACAACTACTGCTCTGCGATCGGGCTTTTCGTCCACTGACCACCAGGGATATGTTCAGGGGAGCTATACTGCTGCCCGTAGATCGGGCTGGTGGGGGATTAAACCATGCCCGCGATCGGGCCAGTGGAGGTGGTGGTGGGATTTACGGTCAGCTGACCACCATCGGGCTGTTGGGGAGGCATTAGGATTGGCTAGGCTGAAGCCACAGGTGGCAGCTGCTGTGTTGCACCTGCAATGCAGCAGTTTCACTGTGGTGGCCTCAACTTCAGCCTTTTTGGGGCTCAAAGTTGTGTGCAGGCGAGGTTGGAGTTGCGCTCTGCACAGCCCTGCTGAATATCGGCTGTGCAGTTTATGCATGGTTCCTCCCCCTCCGGTTCAGCATGCATTCATTTGCATTGCGCTGTTGCTCAGCATGTTTTCTGTGGCGCAACTGCCTCCTGCTGAATATGGCAGAATGGAGCAAGTTCGGACTTACGCAGGCGCAACCCTATTGCGCATGGCGCAACCCTTTTGAATATTTGGGCCTGGGTGTCTAAGTTGGAGGATCACATTGAGGATCTTGAGGGTCATAATAGGCACAACAACTTGGTCATTGTGAGCATCCTGGAATCATCAGAGGGATCAGATATGCTACTCTTCTGTCAGGAATTGCTCCAGAAGGTTGCTGGATCCTCCCCCTATGGCCCGCAATATATTATTGAACATACCCACCATTCTCTGTGGCCTAAACCTTCAGAGGGGGAGAACCCACAATCTACCATTTCATGCCTATTGAACTATTTAGGAAGCAGCATATTCTCTCCAAGGTGCATTCCCTGAAAGATATTCTATGGGAAGGGTGTCAGATTAGTATTTTCCAGAATCTCCCTCTTACTGTTCGAGTTAGAAGACAGGAATACTGGGACCTTTTTCTGAAATTACAGGTGACTCAAATGCATTACCAGCTGCTTTATCCAGTGCAGCTCTCCATTAATTTACCTACTGGACTGAAGATATTTTTTATGGCTGCCCAGGTGAAGGCTGAACTCCCGGAGCTGCTTCTGAATTTGTTTGGCAAGACCAACACCCAACGGGTTGTTCAGACTCTTCTGTGGGACATAGTTGCTAATTTGGACTAGTGTGTCCTCTGCTTGTTTTGTAGCTATAGCATGTTGCAAGTGTTTTTCTTATTGTAGTTGTGGTATTGGTTTTAGTGCACTGTATTAAACCTGCCTTCCTTTTGCTATCCCGATTACTGGAGATTTTTTTTTTTTTGTCATGATGCTCGGTTGACTTTTGGTAACTGTTATTTTTTATTAATTGTTTTGCTCTGGTACTGTATTTTGCTATGGGGGGTGTGGGAAGTTTGGTTTATCTGTTGTTATTTTTTATTTTTATTTCTTCATCTCAGGCCAATAGTCTTTTATGTTCCATGCTCCTAACTGGCTAAATGGTCTCCTCTCAGACATCCTGGATGAATCCAAGCTTGGTCCTTTCAAGCACAAACTCTGAAAGCACTTTACTGAACTTAACAGCTGTGACCACCCCATCTAGCCTCCACTTCTGTAGAATGACTCCACCTCCACTCAGCTAATGGCTCTGGTACCCATTTACTTCCTCCCCACTTAGCTCCCCGTTCTTCCTACCCTTATACCCTCCCCACATCCCCCCATCATCACTCATCTCCTTGCCTCAGATGGCTTTCTGATCCCTCCTTCCCCTTCCCTCTTGTTCCTTCTTTCTGACACTGCTTTGAACCCTGCTCACTCCCCCTTTAACCCCCTTCCCTCTATGCTGCTACCCCACACTCTCTAATTTAGTACATGGCAATGTTTCCTTGCAAACTGCTCTACTTTGCCTCCACCACCCCTCTCCACTCATGTGTGACAAAGTCAATATACTGACTGCTCTGTCATCTGCTCACCCCTCCACCCTCCCTCTACCCCACTACCCCACACTCTCCAAACTGGTACATGACAATGTCTCCTTGCAGACTGCTCTACTTTTGCCTCCACCCCCCCCCACTCTTCACTCTGGTGTGTGACAAAGTCAATATACTGACTGCTCTGTCATCACAACAATGCACAATTATTGCATCAACCTGTAATTTGTAATGCAAAATTGTAGTATTTACCTGCAACCTACCTACCTGTTACCGCTGTTACCTTTACATTATAACCTCGATTGCTGCTTGTATTCATTTAATGGGTTTGGTACCATTTATACTGTTTGACAATGTCATCTTAACTGACTGTACAAATGCTGCTACATATTCTCACTGTCGGTGCCTCTGGTTCCAAATGTACCCACTGGTTCCACAGATGCGCAAATGCTATTACTTTATCTCACTGTCTGTGCCCTTGGGTTTTACAGGTACCCAGTGGTCACAAATGTTAACTTCTTAATCCTAAAATTTGTAATTTTCTCATCCACTTGTTGCTGCATTAAGCACTTTGTTCTATGCTGTTAAACTACTGTCTACTTTTGACTTATACCCACTGAAGCCACGTCTATATTGTTATCCTGTTATGTGTACTGTCTCTCATCTAATTAGTTGCTAGGTTTACTCAACTCATCCATTGTTATTAATTTACTGTTCATTCTAACGTGGAACATTTGTAAATGAGTCTCTGGCTCAAAGGTATATGTAATCCGAGAAATGAATAAATAAAATAAATAAATCTCCACTTTTGCTTTCTCCTTGGTTGCTCAGCTTGGTAACCTTATTTCTTACCTGCTACTTTGGAGTTTTGTTGGGTGCTCAATGGACTTTGTCTATTTTTTTAATTATTTGCTTATCTGTTTTTCCCATTTCCCCTACCCTCATGTCCTTGGCATGAGTGCACGCGTGTGGAGGCATGTGTATGTCATGCACTGCAGGAAGCACCACCCTACCGGTCACCTGTACCTACCTGTGCCATCACTGAACCTCCACTCAGAGATGGTGGGACTACAGGAGGGTGAACCCCCCATCCCCGGGAGAGGAGAGCTGCCGTTAGGCAGCTCAATCTTGCTCCCACCCTCCCCCATACCAGCTCCCTGGTGACCTAAGGTTATTCCCAAACCCAGGTCACCAGCATATCACGAGGTAAGGCATCCCATGCCTCAGCTCTCAGTGCCACTGGGCTGGCCACATATTTTATTTTTTTATGGTACCTTATTCTGCCTTCTCTTTTACATACTCGGTTGCAGTTTTCCTTTTCCTGGCATAGTTTTTTTTTATGAAATCAAAGAAATGGCCAGCCATGCCTATTACCTTTTTCAACAAATGTTCTTTATTGTCTATATTTATTAGTCTTCTTGACAATAGATCCTAATATTCCAATGTTTCACCTCAACAGGCTTCTTCAGGGGTAGGATCTAATTATAATCAATACATAAATAGTTTTTAGTATATACTGTAGTCTTTGAACATATCACACTTCTATATTAATAAAATATAATCACTTTTGAATGATGGGTTGTTTATATTGTTTATATAAACAACCCTACATTCAAGCACACTGTAGCAGACTAGAGTAGACACTGCATACAGCACTTGTGGAGGTAAGAGCAACCAGCATTTTTTATCAAATTGAGCAACTTTTTTGCACCATTAAGAAAGCTTACTATCATACATGAGGCCTAACAAATATGTTTTTGTACAGGCGGAGTTTGACTTGCAAAATTAACAGCTGCAAACAGACCCGGAACCGGGTGACACAGCAAACATAAACTGTGAGTTTTAAATCAGAATGAAGCCCAAAAAATAGAATTGGTTAAGAACAGATTTTAAAAGCTTCAAACAACTATAAGCATTAGTTTATTATTTCTGTTTATGCAGCTACAAAGGACCGGAAACGTACCAAAACAGCTTGAGTTGCCCTGAATAAGTGTTTCATTGCAAAGGTAGATTATATACTTAACCTTAAGTGTCACTAAAGCCTGCTGAATCTTTTTTTGATAAGTAAAATTTAGTATACAACATGTGCACATTTTGAATATGGTTATATTGTGTTACAGGAATAATAGAAACAAATGAAACTATAAAGTGGGATTATGTAAATAACTTGTGTTGAACAGGTTAGCATGCCATTTAACGTTAAAAGATTTTTTACCAAGCAAAATGCTGGTGGGGCAATCTGGTAAGTGCTGCTAACTTTACCTGTTTTTTTTACTTATACCATAGCTAAACAGAGGCCTCCAGCTCTGAACAACAGTCTGTAGTACCTTTTCTATATAACAGATGAATTGAGGTATGTGGGTAATTCCCCACTTGGGAACATTTAATTAGATAAAACTTATATGATTTTACAAAGTGTTTGCTAAATGAGGCTCAGAATAAAATCAGCTTGGCACATAAAAAATTGCTTGAGAATAACATTGGCGCACCTCAGGGGGTTGATGAACACGGCTTCTAGCCTAAGTGGTAACCAACTGTTGAAGTTATCATAATATAAATAAGAGTAACTATAACATGTATATAATACCTTTGAAGATAAGCACTGAGTGGCAGACTATGGCAGTCGTTCTCTCAGGACATGTACTAAAATTGATTATATTTTATTAATATAGAAGCGTGATATGTTCAATGACTACAGTATATACTAAAAACTATTTATGTATTGATTATAATAATAATAATAATGGCTTTATTTTTATGGTGCCTTTCAAATGCCAAGGCACCTAACAAATTTAAAATCACAAATAAAACATCTCAGCAGCATAAGTTAAATAAAATCACTAGTATCATTACAGTCATTCACCAAATGCTTGGTGCCATAAGTGTGTTTTCAAAGCTTGCTTAAATCCCTCCACGATCGTGCACACCCATAACCAGTGGGGTAGAGAATTCCACAGGGTTGGGGCCGCATGCATCAATGCACTGGCCCCCGAAGATTTCAGACACACCCTAGGAATCTCTGGCAAACCCTCATCGGCTGAACAGAGTGATCGCCCAGGGTAGTACAGGACCAGGAGCTCTTTCAGTTAGTCCGGGCCCAGTCCATTAAGGGCTTTAAAAGTCAGAAGACTGACTTTGAAGGTAATCTGCCACTGTACTGGCAGCCAGTGCAGTCCGCATAGCACCGGCGAAATATGACAGGACCGAGATGATCCCATCAAAAGCTGGGCCGCCACGTTTTGCACTAGCTGCAGGCGATGGATTTCCACCCCCAGTAGCCCTAGGTAAAGGGAGTTGCAATAATCTAAGTGAGAGGACACAAAAGGAGTGGACCAGAATATGCAGATCACAGGACGGAACAAGGTGCTTAATCCTGGAGATATTCCTCAGATGGTAAAAAAGAGGATTTGATGTCGACCGACACCTGCAAATGCAGGGTCAGCCCTTCATCAAAAGTTACCCCAAGGTTTCGCACCCATTTAGAGGTCAGGAGTGATAAGCCCCCAAGAAAAAGTCAGGAGGGTGAACCAGCCTCCAACCCCCCTATCTGGTGATCTGGATCCACAACCAGCACCTCACTTTTTTCCAAGTTCAACTTCAACCAACTGGAATCCATCCACTCCTGGATTTCTGCAAGACAGCTATTAAAGACTGAGAGAGCTCCATCCTGGTCAGGTGCAAAAGAAAGGTAGAGCTGGGTGTCATCAGCATAACAGTGAAACCTCAGCCCATACCTTCTTACAATGTCTCCGAGGGCAGCATATACACTGCGAACAACATGGGGGACAGCACTAAGCCCTGAGGCACTCCACATGACAGAGAAACTGGCTCCAAGGAGTAAACCCTGGACACCACTCTTTGAGTTCTTCTCATGAGGAATGATGTAAACCACCTGAGGACTGTACCTGACAGTCCACAGATGAACCTTAGATGGCCAAGCAGAACCCCATGGTCCACAGTGTCAAAAGCTGATGAGAGATCCAGAAGAACCAAGATGGAGTGGCTCTTCCTATCTCTAACCATCAGGAGATCATTGAGCACCTGAACCAGTGCTGTCTCAGTACTATTTGTCTTTCGAAATCTGGACTGGAGGGGGGTTCATAGATGTCATAGATGGTCAAATGGTTCTCCAGCTGTGCAGCCACTACTTTCTCAATCACCTTCCCTAAAAGGGAAGGTTAGAGATTGGTCTGTAGTTTACATGACAGTCTGGGTCCAAAGAAGCTTTCTTCAAGAGTGGTGTTACCACCGCCTCTTTCAGGGGGCTAGGAAACTCACCTGTTTCCAAGGAGCACCAGACTGTCCGAGCTAGGACCGGACCAATGGAATCAATACAACCCAAAATCAGGGAAGTTGGTCATGGGTCCAACCTACAGCCCGTAGGACACACATTCTGGACAATCTGCATGACATCCATGAACATTGGTCGAAGGTACTCCAGGAAAGCTGAGAAACCGTGGCCTTGTGCTGATCCAAAGCAATGCCCATAGAGTGTGCTTGCTGGAGTACCGCCCTGATGTCATCCACCTTAGTCGCAAGGAATCGAGCAAGTTCATTGCACTTTACTTGCAAAAAGGCTTTCTGGACTTGTAGACAGGCTGGGTTGCATAGTCTGTCCACAGTACGAAACAGCTGAGATGCTTGAATCTGAGCAGCTGCAATCTCCCAGGACAGGAATTCTGCCTTCTTACTGGTGATTGCAGATTGATAAACTTGATAATAGTCCATCAATCTAAGGTGGTCGGCATCAAGGGCGGATTTCTGCCAGCAATGCTCTAACCTTCATCCTAGTCGCTGCATCTCCCTCAGAGTCCCATCAAACCATGGGGATCGAGGGCGAAGGGAGAGAGGACAAACTCAGATGGGAGCAATGACATCCAGGGCCACCGAAATGGCCAAGTTATAAGCCATCACGAGGGCCTCTGGGTCACTGTTTGCCACTGGGAGGGATGATAGGTCAAGCACCGCCACCAGGCCTTGAGAGCTTACATCTCATAAAGGACGATACCTGACCACCTCCACAGGGGTATGCCTATGAAGGGGGATGCTAAAACTGAACCCCACGGTGTAGTGATCAGACCATCCAACTGATTCCACCTCCAAGTCAGAGGCTTCAATCCCAAGGAGGAAGACTAAGTCAAGAAAGTGACCGTGTTTGTGAGTAGCACTGGTAACTATCTGTGTAAGGCCCAGAGATGTCATCACATGGAGGAAGTGCTGTACAAATTGTGAGAGTTCGTCATCGTTCCAGGCATTGAAGTTGCCCAGGACCATCAGCCTGGGCGATTTGAATGCCATGTCGACGACGAAGTCCTCAACTTCCTGAATAAGTCACTTCTCATCTCCAGGTGGATGGTAGAGGAGGGCGATCCGACAACCTACACCTGCTACTACAGTACACTCAGATGACTTAGTCTCCTCAGCTGGTACACTCGTGAGGTTAAGTTCAGTCTTGAAACAGACCGCAAACCCCCCCCCCTCCGTGATCCAATCTCAGGCGGTGTATCACCAAATACCCAGCAGGAGTTAAAGCCTCCAAAATGAGGTCAGAATGCTCATCCAGCCAGGTCTCAGTAATGCAAGCCAGGTCCACAGTTCCAACAAGATCTGCAATAATTGCAGTCTTGTTTTTAATGGACCTGGCATTGCATAACACCGCCCAAGTTGGATAAATCTCTCGGGCCACCCAAGCCACCTGCCTACCACAATTAGTAGTGCCCTTGGGTATGGAGATAAGACATGGCAGACCACGTTCTAGGTTCCATTTCGCCCCAGGGCATCTTCTGGATCTTACCACCCTGATGCAGTGGCCCTGCTCATTCACCCTCTGCTGTTCGCACCCCCCGCCCACTCCCCTTTGCACCCCGCCACTCCACGGCAATACCCAGCACTCTACAGCACTGGTAGGTAGTAAACTGTAGTGGGGAGGAAGGGGCAGGGGGCATGGAGAGCAGAGGGTGAATAGCGCATGACCGTGGGGGCAGGCCTCCAACACATTCTCGTGACCTAAACAACACTCCCTCAACTAACCAACTGTATAGCAAAAGAAGCAATACACAAAATATTGTAAAATAAAACAAAATATACAAATCTTACTTAAAAACAAATACATTACCCTCTAAACCCATCCCCAAATAAATAAGTAATCCTTACACAAACCTAATATCAAGCTTCTAAAGTAAATCAAAATTATAATAGTTAACAAAGTTCCAAACGCAAAGTAAATAAATCAAAACAACTACATTTTCACACCCCAGGGCCCTCTCACAGCTTCAGGAAGTGAACAAAACAATATTGTGCTAAAAAAAGCATAAAAATCATGTAGTCAGATTGGTAGACAGGAGCAAAATTAGCTGATGATGCAGTAACTAAAAAAGTGGCAGGGGAGAAATACCGTCATCCAAACCCCAATGATCCTATCACCACCAGCAGGGCTTAAAATTCCCCCTCAGAAGCTCACACCCCCTGAGCAGACAGGTGTAGAATGTCTTTAATAATTTCTCCCAAAAATAAAACCAAATGTTCCCCAGTCCTCAGGTACTCTAACTAACTGAGCCTTGGGAAATACTGTTCGGCACTCTCACTGCCGGCAGAATAATGAAATTAAAAAGTCTGACCAAGGTCCAAAATAGGGGAAGGAGTCCCAAAGATCCTCTTCATAGAACAGTCACTCCGAAGCCAGGGGTGAGCCCTGAAAAGTCTGAACAGGTGGCAGGCCCAGGACCATAACAGCTGCCGTTGTTCCCCGTCCAAGCCCACCAACCGGTAGGTCCCATGGGGATCCCTAGGGATCAAAGCTCCAACCACCGACTCCCCGGTAGATAAAAGCCCAGACACCCTCGCTGCCACAGACCAACACACAGCCCACCTGACAGATTGGGCCAACACCACCCGGCTCCAAATCGAGCTGCTATCTTCCCCAAATCCACCGCCACTAGTCCAACAACGAATTCCACCACATTCCAATGTCAAGTTTCAAAGTTCCAAAATCCAGAACCCTTCCTAGTACTCCACAATAATCCTCTTACAGCTCCTCCTCCCCAGTCCACATAAAACATACAGCCACAGACATTCAAGCAAGGGCGTTCAGGATGCAAAGTTAATCAGTCCACAGTGGGAAGCAAGCCCAATCGCCGAGAGCATCAAACAGTAATGGGGCCAGTTGAATCAACCCCAGCATTCACTTCAGAGGCATCCGAGTAACACCCCAGCACCCCGATAATGCTATCAAACTCGGAGCACTCCTCAGCAGATGCAGAAACAAACAGAGAAGCAGCAAACAGTCCGCTCTGGTAGTCCAAACAGAGCCAAGAATAATTTCAGACAGACCACCGGTAAAGGTGAAAAAAACAGTGAGAAAACAATGAAGAAACGGGGAAACTACTGACTAAAAACAAAAAGACTGCAGAGCAGCCAATGGCACACCCAGCCTGGTGGCCATCTTCCCAAAGTGAGAGGGAATTAGATCCTACCCCTGAAGAAGCCTGTTGAGGTGAAATGTTGGGATATTAGGATCTATTGTCAAAAATATGGACAATAAAGCACATTTGTTGAAAAAGTTAATAGGCGTGGCTGACCATTTCTTTTATTTCTTAGATCTACTTCGCCCATCAACCCCCACGTGACCTATGACTGTATTGGGAGGGAACCCACATTCCCTTGACTTTTTATAGTTTTTTTCTATGCCACTCTGTCATGTGTTCTCTTGCTTCATTGGGGGGGAGTTTTTGTTATCTGTTGTTTTTTCTGTTGGGGTTTTTGTTGCCATTCTGCAGTAGTGCCTCTCAGTTTGATCTTTTTGTTTTGCTTCACCTTACTTTCAGCTCTCTGCTTTTGTTGCTCTCCTAGTGTGTCTTCTGTTTTATCTGTCAGATGGGTCCCCTCCTCTCCCCCTTTTCTTTCTTTCTTCCTTGTCTGACCTAGTTACTTGGCCAGTCTCTTTTGGTTGCTCATGAGTTATACACATTGTTTTTTAGCTTTTGATTTTTGGGTATACCAGCTAGATACCTCCCCTTTTTTTCTGGTTGATTCATTGATAATTCCGGGCAATCTCTTCTCTGATAGCCAGAGCTCTATTTAAATTTTGCCTGTATTGTTGGGGAAAAGATCACTTGTTTATTTGGCTGACTTGGTGGGGAACCATGTACCCTGCTGCCACTACATCGCGGACCTATTAGCTGAGAGTTCGGGCTCTTGGAACTGTGTACTGTGGATAGATTGGGGGTACTACTGTTGGGATGAGGTGTTCTTGTCTGTGTCTGTTGAATTTTCTTTTTCTTAGTTCTTCTTGGTCTGTCTAAGGGTCTTGGGGTTGGGAGGGGTGATTATTGACCTGATATATTTTGTTTCTGTGGTGGTGGGTTGGTGTTATTTTGTGGTGCCCATGTGCTGTGTGCTGTTTATGCATATTTTCTCATTACTGAATGGGTATAGATCTTACCTTCATTTCTTGGAATATTAAGGGGGGGACAAGCTGGGGAGAAGATACATTGTGTTCTGAAGCACCTGCACAGATTGGGCTGTACAATTGCCTATTTGCAAGAGACTCATTTACCGAGGGACCAAATCATTAGATTTAGGTGGGAATGGATCAATCAAGCTTTTGGCTTGGGTACTAGTACTCGATGGGGTGTGGTGGCCATCTTAATTGCCCGTCATGTAACCTTTACTCTCCTGAAAGATATTATTGACCCTGAAGGCAGATTCATTTTCTTATGGGGTCAATTATTTCAGCGAGAGGTGGTGCTTGGGTCCATTTATGGTCCTAATACAGACTCTCCAGTGTTGTCCGTAGTGTCAACACTAACTCCTTTTTTGGCTCACCCTCTTTTTCTTGGTGGAAATTGGAATTTGGCCCAGACTCCTGACCTCGACAGATTGGAGCACTATCATATTGAACTTTCCCCGGGTCAGAGGGCACTTCAGGACTTAATGGACACCTTAGTTCTTGTGGATCCCTGGAGAGTTTTGCACCCCCATGACCATTCTTTTTCATTCTACTCTCCTGTCCATTGGACCTTTTCCCATCTTGATTTTTTTTTTGCTCAATACTGAGCTTCTGCCTACCATTCAGCTCTGTGAGACACAGGAAATGGTCATCTCTGATGATCATCCTGTGTCCTTGTAAGCTGATCTTCACTCGAAGAATTCTAGAGATCAGACTTGGACACTTAATACCAGGCTGTTAAGTGATCATTTTGTAGTGCAATCTCTCCAAAGGTCAATCCAACATTTCTTTTTATGTCAATTCAATCTCTCCAAAGGTTAATCCAATTTTTTCAAGTCAATTCACACTCCGTTTCCTGAGGCGACACCGTATGGTACGCTGCCAAAGCTGTGTGGTGGGGTAAACTCATCTGGCTGGCTTCCACACAATAAAAGAAGTCAGAGTCTGTGGCGCAGACCTTTCTGGAACAGACCAGGAGCTTGGAGTCTTCCCTGTCTCAGTCCATGCATGACTATTTGGTGTCCTCTTAACTCTCTTCGTGCCCAATCTTTGCTGCAGGAAAAGGTGAAGTTAGCCATTCTTTATTCTCAGACTACTTACATTGAACAAGGAGATAAAGCTCGAAAGCTTCTCGCTCTTCATCTCCATTGGCAGGAGGCCCAAAGAATTATCCGGGGTCTTCATCCTCATCCTGATTTACCTTTGAGAGGTTTTTATCAAGACCTTTACACCAGTGAACCTGTCCTCCCCCCCCCAGATCTTGAGGAGGTAATTAATGCCTTTCTTGGTCCTATTACCTGGTCCTATCTTACTCCCACGCAGGCTGCTTCTCTTCAGGGTCCTATTTTGGAAACTGAGGTGATCGCAGCCATTGGAAGTTTGAAACCTGATAAGGACCTGGGCTCGGACAGATTCCATGCAAATTTTTATAAAACACTCATAGTGGACCTTGCGCTGCATTTGACTCATCTTTTTAACCATTTTTTTTTTTTTATGAAGGCATCCTTGATTCTTCCCTTTCAGAGGCTAAAATTTCCGTAATTCCTGAACTGGGTCATGACGATACTCTTCCTGAAAATTATCGGCCTATTTTTCTTATGAATGCTGACTTGAAGATCCTAGCTCAATGCTTGGAGGGAGTCTGGTACCATCTTACTGGTCCAGAACAGGTTGGTTTTATGACAGGCCAGTTATTGAGCGATCATCTTTGCAAGGTACTTCATCTTATCTCTGCCTCAGGAGATACTGGCCTGGCAGCAGTCTTGGTCTCCCTTGACATGGAGAAGGCCTTGGATCATGTGACCTGGAATTATCTTTTCTCCATAATTTGATGGTTTGACATCCCAGATGCCTTCATGAAATGGGTACAGTTCTTACATTGCTCTCCTTCTGCCCATATCGTTTGTAATGGGGTCCTTTCTCATCCTGTTTCAGTGGCAACCCTATCTGTCATCTGATCCCTTCTGGAAATGAAGACTCTCCCAACCTGCTAGCTTGGCTGCTCATTGGCAACAGTTTATTGAACACCAATTAATATTTACATTTCACTTACAAAATCCACATTTCACTGTTTCAGTCCAAAGCCACATTCTTAACCAGTCCATTCTTTTATATCTCTCTGATCTTTATCCTTGGTCCTTTTTTTCTGCTTCTTGCCTTCGGGGTCTGGATGCCAGATCCAACCCCCCACACCATCACCAGTACCAGGTACCAACTTACCAGAACCTCCTCCCTCCTAGGTCCAGACACTAAGATCCGATCCCTAGTCTATCCCCTTTTCCCCTCCCCCCTTTTACGTCCACATCTGGGTGCCATATGACCCCAATCTGTGTTGCTCTGCCCCCTCCACCCTTCTGCCTCCCCCTTCTTTCCTTCTCTTGCTCCCCCCTTGCCTTCCACTGACTCATCTCCAACCTAGCGTTGGAAGATTGGGCTCCCCTCCTTCCAGGCTAGTACTTAGGTCCCTTCCTTTCCAACTCACCCACTAGGTCTACCAGCAGCCTTTGGAAAAAGCACATGCCAAACTCCAATAAGTGAACCCTGTCCAATCTATAAACTTCAGGGGCTTCAAAGGAAATGTTCCTGTGCTGTATGTGCACTCCCCCCATTTCTATAACTACCCTGGCCACCTTTCTATTGAGTCGCTTGCTCCCCTTCTCCGCAGCTCTGACCTCCCTGGCATGCTGCCAAACCCTCCGGGAGGTGATCTAGGACCAGATGATCATCACTCCTGGCCACCACCCTTTTACCCTTTCCAGATCTGCCATTATGGCTTATACCAATGCCCCCCATGAGGTCTCCCCCAGGTCATTCCCCCCCCAGGTATATGATTAGCTCCACCGGACCCTGAGGTCTTCCAATAGCGGCATACCTGGGCCCATCTCATGCCCCGTATCCCCTTCCAGTGCACTTTAGTGTGTTTCACCTCCATCCGCAGTTGTGTCCCACCATGCCTGGTTGCTGCAAACTTTTCAGCCCATTAAATAAAGTAGTGCACCACAATCAAGATGTGCCTCTGTGCTCCTCCTGCTGGGTAAAGGGGAAAAACAAAACAACTGTTACCATCAGCACCTGACATACCTTTTGTAGCAGCTGGACCTCCACCACCCCACCTTCTTCACTCCTCTTCTAACCCACCCCATATCGAGGCCTCTGAAGTCACCCCTATCCGGAACAAATGGGGGCCAAAAAGGTCCGGGTCCTCGCCCACAAACCTTAGTGCCCTCTTAAGGACCCCATCCCACCTGGAAACCCATCACTGGGCTCCCATCTCCATGTCAAAACCAAGTTCCTCCTCACTCCCCCCCCCGATTCTCTTGTACTCCTCCAATTCCTTAACAGCACAAACTTCCCCAGGTGCCTGCCGCTGTAGCACCACAGCCTCCCCCTTGCCCAACTGATCGATTTTTGATCTGGACAGCCACACCACCATGGTGTCCTGCCCAAAACTGACCTCGCTTGCTGGAAAACCCCTTTGCTGCTCTGACTTCCTCCTGGCCACCACCTTGCTGATCCTGAAAGCCCCTCTTGCAATGACCACAAAGATAGCCTGAAACAAACAGGCCTCCTTGGCTGACATGCATACGTGCTGAATAGTCCCTATCACCCTCTTCAATAGTTGCCCTAATATGGGCCTCCTCCTGTCACTCCTTGCCCCATGGCCCTTCTGCCAACCCAAGAGCATCTGCCTCACAGCCCTGTCCATGGTTGGGTCCGGCCACCCCCTGTCCTTACAGACCCACCCGATCCCTGCCAACTGAACCCCCATGGTGGTGTGGGCCATCCCTTCTCCCCACCGCTTAACCATATACTGCTTTACCTGGTTCTCTGTGGCCGGAGCAGCTATCTCTAGCCCCCTCATGGGCCTGGAACTCCTGGAAGGCCCCCTACACCCCCTTGTATGCTTTCAGCATGTTGGCTGACCAAGAGTTCCAGTACAGCCATCGGGCTCTCCCCATCCAATCTCCCACAGCAGGTCTGGAACCTTGGTCCTGTGTACTGCTGCTCATGGAACCAAGTCCTGGAACCTGTTTAGCTGCAAGCAGGAAAGACTGTCAGCAATGTCATTCTGAACACTTTCAATGTGCTGCACCTTAAACAACAAGTTCAACTGCAGCCCCCACAATACCAGTTGCCGCATTACTCAGCCCACTGTGTCCGTGACCCCATCTCGTCTATTGATCACCTCCACCACCCCTTTATTGTCAGACTGAAACAATATGCACTTCCCCTGTATCCCATCCCCCCACACTTTTAGGGCCATGAACATGGGGAAGATCTCCAAAAATGTAATGTCCTTCAGTAAACCCACTTCTCCCCATGTGCTCGGCCAGGCCTCCGAAATCCACTCCCCTCAAAAGTAGGCCCCCATCCCCAGTGCCCCAGTGGTGTCAGTTTACAGCTCCAGGTCTGTGTTATAGGCCCACTCCTCCTGCCAGAATGTGACCCCATTGTAACTCTCCAGAAACTCTGCCCACACTGTCAGATCCTCCCGCACCCCTCTTGTGATATCCAACCAGTGATGTGGCATCTTTGCCTTACCTGTTACCCTCACCAACCTCTGGGTGAATGCACTGCCTGAGCTTATGGCCTTGCAGGCAAAATTAAAGTGCCCCAGAAGCTGTTGAACCAATACCAGTAGCACCCTTCTTCTCACCCTGACTTGCTCCAGCAGGCCCCTAAGATGGGCCACTTTGTCTTCCTGGAGGTGGAAGCATTCTTGCACCTTATCCACCTCTATTCCTAGGAATTCCAGCTTGCACGCTGGGCCCTCGGTCTTGCCCTCTGCCAGCAGGATCCCTATCACCCTGCACATTTCCTTAAAATCTGCCAACATCCCCTCCACCTCTGCCTTGTCACCCCCAATGATCAGAAAATCATCCAGGTAGTGTGCCACCTGCTTGTGTCTGTATCGCCACCTAAAAATCCATTGCACCCATGAACTAAATGCTTCAAATGTTGCACATGCCATGGAACAACCCATTGGCATGGCTTTGTCGAAATACAACCCAACCTCAAATTGAAAACCCAGGAGATCCCAATCTTCAGGCCTCACCAGCAATAACTGAAAAGCGGACTCTATGCCTGTCTTTGCTAACCAAGCCCCCCCGACTGCCCTGATCATCAACACTGCTTGGTCCAAAGATGTGTAGGACACTACCCACAAATCCTCAGGGAGCCCTTCATTCACTGAGGCCCCTTCTGGGTAGGACAGGTGGTGGATGAGGTGAAACTACCCCCCCGCTTCTTTGGTACTACCACCAATGGAGATATCCAGAAGGTGGGGCAGGGGGGCTCAATGAAGGGACCCTCCCTGCCTGCACCTCATTCTGGATCTTCTTCCTGACTACTTCCTCCTTCCCTTTTATTGACCCTAAATTCTTCACTGTCATTTCCCTCCTCACCCCCTCAAAACCCATAGGGAATCCCTGCCTGAAATCCCAGTGCATCAAAGTGGCTTTAACTGCATCTGGGTACCCTTGTGTCCAGGTCTCAGCCACCTGCCAGACTATCAGAGGTTCGCACCAGGGAAAAGCCCCAGTGCCCTTCCCCCAGCCCAATTCAGTTCCACTCATAGTTGGAATTGTATCCTCCCTTGCTGTGGGCCCCCTTTCCCCTCCTGCTGAGACCCCCCTCACCCCTCAAAAGGACTGGTCCTGGCCTTGACCCCCTGCTGGCTACCCCATCCCTCCCTGATTGAAGCTCACCATGGGGTGCTGGCCCAAGCACTATGAGCACAGGAGACAGAATTTACAATTTGCCCATGTGCAAGAGGTCCTGTTGTACCCCCAGCAGGTCTTGGCCATTGGGGTGGGCATGCTCTTTTTACTGTGTTCCCCCCAGACCTCCCTGCTGGATCTGACAAAGTATGCACCCACAGCTCTGAGTGGGTGCAGTCCCATCTGAGGTCCCCTTTTGCCGCTATCTGCTTCCTGAATGCCTCATCATATTTTAGCCACCCATATCCCAGTTTTGCTTTGTAAGCATCCCGAATGATGGTCGTATATGTCAGGAGGGGAATTGCTAACTCTGGTTGCTTCTCCAGCTCCAGTGCACTGTAGATCAGGAACCCCAACCGCCATGTGTCTATATTCTTCCCCTTGTATTTGGCCTCCTCCTCCTTATGCCCCACTACTGCCAGTGCCACTGCCATCTTTGTTTGTTTGTTTGTTTTATTTTTAACCAGGAAAAATGACTGGGCACAGCCCTTTTTCAGTCATGCCTGACAAGTAACATATAACAATACATGGTCTTATACAAATCTTAAAATAAAACAGCACAAGTACACATAAATAACAGATACACTTTACATTAAATTACAACAACAATGGTTTATAAAATCATAGATAAGTGCTAGCATATCCTTAAAGAGCTAAGTGCTTTTAGCAATTTTAATTTGACTAGAGAACTTGTTTAACAACATAGGTGCATACCAAGTAAAGGAACCCTTGGCCATGGAGAGTTTTGGAAAGCTAGTGTAAAATAAAGCTGACTCACTATATCTTGTAAAATATAGCCCAGTAAGTGGAGCAAAGCACTCAGATAAGCTTCTAGGTGATTGATTTTTCCAGATGGTATATGCCGTAACTGCCACATCATATTCAATTTTTAATGCAGGTGAAAGGATTTTCATCGAGTTATGCAGGGAGCAATGGTGAGTTATTGACGGAGCTCTTAGACCAGACCTATAAATGTTGTTCAATATAACACTATACCTTAACTTAAAATTACTACCCAGATTTATAAACAAGAGGGACCCGTAGTCCAGCACTGGGAGCAAAACCTGTTTTGCTATTATCAATCTTGCTTCATCCGTCAAAGAATTAATATTCCTGTAAAGAAACCCCAGTTTTTGGTGAATTTTCATTCCTATAGTTTCCAAATGATCCCCAAAGCATAATGTAGGATCCAGCTGCATACCCAAATATCTAAAGCTGTCAACCCTAGTTAGGATTTCCCCATTTTTGCTTTTGATACTAACTTCCACCTCACCTCGAGTCAGCTTCTGCATGGTACCAAACAGCACAACCTTTGTCTTTTTTCCATTCAATAATAATTTATTCTTACTTAACCAATCAATAAGTCGATAATAATCATCCTGTAGCGTTGCTTGAATACCACTTGCAGTGTGGCCCGAGGTGAGAAAGACTGCATCATCAGCATATAGTATGCAGCTGGATCCAGAAAATGTCCCTGGCAGATAATTTATGAATAAAGCAGAATGTAAAGGACCCAATACTGAACCCTGAGGAACCCCCATATTAACTGATCCATAGTCTGAAAGAGCAGAACCAACTCTCACTCTTTGCTTGCTGTGACTCAAATAACTTTTGAACCATTAAACTTTGTTCCACAATTCCATACAGTTTCAATTTCCCAAGAAGTAAATCATGGTGTACCATATCAAATGCTCTGGTTAGGTTGATGAACTCCACACCCGTCTTTGAATCCCACAGCTTTCACTTGCATACTTTGTGACCCTGAGCAAGTCACTTAACCTCCTTGTGCTCCCAGGTTGCTCCTGTAAAAAAGTTTTCAGCTTAGTGTGCTTTACCTGGTTAAACAACTAAATAAAAAAAAAAAGGCTTTTATCAGAGATGTCAAGTACAGTGCTTGTCAACCCAACCAGAGCAGTCATTGTACTGAAACCCTTTCTAAAATCATGTTGCTGCTCTGCCAACATTCCAAAGTTATTCAAATATGTAATCAACTGACCATGGACACATCTCTCCAGAAGTTTCCCTAAGACAGTAAGCAGAGAAATAGGCCTGTAGTTCAACAAATTCATCGTATCCCTTGACTTATAAATAGGAACAATTATAGATTCTTCCCATATTAATGGTACTTCACCCTTTTCAAGAGATAGATTAAATAAATAGGTAAGTGGTTTTGCTATTTGTTCTTTCACCATACAAAGCATCCTTGGGTGTAATAAGTCAGGACCTTTACTAGTTTTACTTTCTAGAGACTCAAGCAATAGGACATCTTGTTCAATAATTGAAGTAAAGAAGAAACCTTTCCCGCCATTATTTAAACTTGTGAGATACTGAGAGCCCATATCTTACACATCATTATCCCCTTTCTCAATCGTCTTTGCCTGATTTATCAAAAAATCATTTAAGCAGTAAGCAATTTCCTTTTCTCCAGAAATCAAAATACTATCTACAATCAAATTATTAATTACATGTCCATCTTTAGCTTTCAAAAACTCCCGGAAAGAAAACCAAAACGTTCTAGGGTTTTTTAAGCTACCCAGTTGTTTACGTTCATAAAAATTTGACTTTGCTTCCTTAAATCCACTATTGATTTAATTTCTCAGTTGCTTATATTCATTTAGAGAATTTAAGTCCTTTGAGTGCAGATATTTACACCTTAACCTATCTCTAGACTTCATTAGGACCAGTATATCTTTAGTTAGCCATGGGGAATAACGCCCCTTTACTCTTTGTCTCGTAAGAGGTGTGTGGATCACAAATGTCTTTATTATAGATTGTGTAAACCACTCCGCTATCTGATTAGGATCTTGGCATTTTAGCATCTTGCTATTAATTAACTCTTCAAGATCACTTTTAAAACCTAGCACATCTGTCCGATTGCTACCTCTAGTTTCAATAATTTTCAGTGGAATATGGACCTTTCTAAATTTCCTAATGCAAATCAGTGAAGAACAATCAGCAATTGAGTTGGCTTGGAGTTCCCATTTTAAGAAGTTACTAGGTTGACTTGTCACCAACCAGTCAATAGCTGTGTGATGGCCTGATTTGTAATTGAAATGAGTTGGCTTATTAATAAGGTGGGATAATCCCATAGCTTGCAGTTTCGCCTCATTACCCTTAGACTTTTTATCCAACCAATCAAAATTCTGATCACCCACCATTATATGTTCCCTTAAGTTGTTATGTTTGTAAACCAAGAACTGAAAAATTAAAAAATCCCTATCTATAGTTTTAGGAGGACTATAAAAACAAATCAGGTAGCTCCGTTTAATCCCTTGATTTCCCAACAAAATCCTTATTGTTAAGTACTCCACTACATCATTATAAGTCCCTTTATCCACTTCCTGGGCCATATAACTATCTTTAACATAAAATAACACCCCTCCACCTCTCTTTTTCCCCTTCTCTATCATATCAAAAGATCTCATTTAAAACTTTATCCTTGAGCCATGTCTCACCCAGACCAATTACATCACTGTGTTTGGAGAAGACCCAAGCCTCAGTCTCACTAAAATGTGATAGCAGATTATGTGTGTTAAGATAAGAAATCATCAAACCTTTTGAGACTGACAAACCCCTTACCCTACCAAGACTTCCCTCAAAAGCCTGTGGCCCAGGCTTTAATTGCACATCCCCCTGCTAAAACAATCAAAAGAAGTAAAAACACCTGCCTGACTAAATATGACTGCTTGTGTGGCCTATTGCTTTTATACACATATTTCCGTAACCTCTTCCTACCTAGGCAGATGATAGAAACAAACTGTAGGCCACACAGATATATCTTCTCATGTTCATAACTAAAAACAGTATTATTATGACATGATACTTCAGCATTTAAAATATTATCAACATTTGTTCCTGAACAGCACAACAGTACGCCATTTAGGTCTCCAGCATACACAGGATATGTACCAGTCATGCAGTTAACAAAACTGTACATAAATCCCAACAATACAATGTATCCTAACAACATTTTATGCCTTGACTTACTATATAAACCCCTAAGAAACTTTTTGTCAGTAGACTTCCTGCAGCCTCCCTCTGTAGACTCACTCCGGTGACTCACACCACTCCTGCTAAGCCACTCACAGGTATAGCCGCCATGTGGGCAAGCTGCTGGCATGAAATGCTTATGTAGGGAAGTCTCCGCCCCCTATAACGGCTGATCCTGATCACCATCCAATAGCCCCCCACTTACTGGGCCAGTGCACAATAACAAGGAAAAACTGAAGGGCACAGCAGATGCTGAAGGCGGCAAAAGTAACGCTGTTGCCGATGGAGAAACAGCAGCCTTACACAAATTGAAGTACAAAATGGCAGATAGTTCACCATATGCCCAGAAGTTACCAGTCTCAGCTCTAGATGTAAAACAGCTATAACTGCTGCTGCTACAACTGATGTTTCAACTCTGCTCAGTGCTTATGTAGGGAAGTATCTGCCCCTTAACAGCTGATCCTGATCACCGCCTAGTAGCCCCCCTCCCCCTGCTTACTGGACCAGTGCACAACAACAACGAAAAACTGTAGGGCACAGCTGATGCTGAAGGTGGCAAGAGTAGCATTGTTGCTGATGGAGACACAGCAGCCTTACACAAATTGAAATACAAAATGGCAGACAGTTCACAATATGCCCAGAACTTACCAGTCTCAGCTTTCGATGTAAAACAGCTGTAACTGCTGCTGCTACATCTCAGATTTTCCCACCAACTCCTTCTGCTTGTTCTTCTTAGCTGGGTCTTTGTCCAGTAGCTCGAAGATATCCACATATTCCCCCTTCCAAATCTTCTCTTTGATGGAGGTGGGGACGTGGTCACCCAGTGTGAAACCCAGTGGTCCCTCATATAACTTCCTCCCCCCTTTCTGCTCCTTGGTGGCCTCTGTGCCATCCCCACCATCCTTTTTTATCAGCTTCAGTGCCTTCTCCATCTTCTCCAGACCTTTTTCCCCCTCATCCCCAAGCAGTCCTTCCAGGTATTCAATCAGATCCCCTTCATTTAATAAATCTGCATTACCCTTACCCCTACTAGGGCCTGGTCCAGCTGGTGCAGGTGTGGGTTCTGGTGGAGGGACAGGCGGAGGGCTGGGTGCAGCTCTGCATTGCTTCTCCCCCCCCGCATGCCCACTCCTCCCGTTCCTTCCTCTTCATTGTCACCTCCCCTTCCTCCTCCCACTGCTGAGCCATCTCAATGAGTTCAGTCATCTTGTCCATCAGCTTGGATGCTTCCTCCCTCAGCTTAGTGCTGGAAACTGGGTCTCTCTTTGGTGACATCTTCCCTGCTGAAGAAGACATAACAAGAATGAGGTGAATATCCAGCATGCCTTTTTGGGGCCCCCCGTTCTGGCTGCATCCCCAGCTGCCCCTAGACTCACATGCCTAACTGGGCAGCAACCTGTAGCTGCACCCCACTTCCCACCCAGAACCCCCAACCCTGTGAGCTGCTGCACATTGAGCCCCTTGATTGCCTTCCCCCACTAGCATCCCCATGTCACCTCTGCCCTGCCTGGACCCCTCCCCATCCCCCTGATAAACCACCACCCACACTTGCAGGCCCTGTCACCCCTCCACTGGTCAGTTTCTGCCCTCTCATATGTGGCCGCACACCTTCACCCATACCTGGGCCAGTGTACCCAGTCACTCTCCACAAACCCCTTTGGAACCCCAGCCCAGCGTGAGCAACCTGCCCCCAAGGGTTCTGGCTGTCACCTCCAAAACCCACATCAGGCTACCAACTACCCCCTCTGACCCCATCTGGGGGCCTTGTTCAGCCCTCAGGCCCATACTGCCGTGTGCACCAAGGCAACCACCCAATGGCCACCAACAACCCAATCACAGCATGGGTGCCCCTCTGCCTTGCACCCCACCCCCAAGCCACGCCCCTGCCCACATCTGTGCTGCCCCTCAGATCCAGTCCGCAGCCCCACGTGACAGTGGCTGCCCATGACCCAGCCATAGGCCTCCTGCGAGGGGCAGGTGCCCTATTCCTCTAGGCCCAGCGGCCATCTTGCCCATCCACCCGCATGACAATGTCCCTCTGGTAACATCACTACTCTGTATTTCTGAAAGCGCCTTGACCAGCTGCCGCCACACATTATACATTTCCACTCAACTTATGTGCACATATTCTGGGAGAAAATTCAACAAAATGCACACACTAAAACATATGAAAGTGCTCCAAAATTCAGTCCCAATAAAGCATGACCAGTAGAATCAGTGACTGTATACCAGCACATCTCGGGTGCCATCCCACCCCCCACCCAGACCCACAAACCCCAGTCAACATGCGTGAGGGGTAGGCACCCCCTTCTCCCTGGCCCTAGGCCAAACTCTGTCCTGGGCCCGAAACACATGGCCAGCACCTCCATGAGCATTCCCACAAAAACAACAAAACTGATCACCTGCAAGTCCTTCCTTCTTGACACACTTCCCTGCAGCCATCTACCGTGTAGGAGATTGCCCAATCTGACCACTATGAGTACCACCTAAGATTTCCCCACCAGTCCGGGGTCTGCCACGCCCGGGATCCCAAAACTCAACTTTCCACTTACCAGTAAGGTCACTCCTCCACTCCTGAGCAGCACACGAACGCTCCCCCTCTCTGCTACCGTTTCTTCACCCTTTTTTTTTTAAACCCACCCTGCCACCACAACCAAAGAAAACAGGCACCTCCCAGGCCTGGCTCTCCATCTCCAACCCCCCCAATGCCTGATCCTCAGCCTCTCCATGTAGCAGAAAAAAAAACATCCGTAACCCACCCACACAAGAATGGCCACAGACTCCCTCTCCAAAGCTACCATTTCTTTTGGCAAGGCCAACACCAAACCACTTGTCGCTGACTGCCCACAACAGTACATGGATGACATCTCCTAATGACTTCTCTTGCAACTGCTGCCCCAGAGGCAGTCTCTATTTCCACAACACCAAACAGCCCAAAAACTGCCAGCCTGTCCTACAATTCCATCCCCAGGCAAAAAAACTACCGCAAACACACCCGATGGCTCCGACCATGGTGAAAGCGGCCATCCTCCATAGTCCCACCTAAATCAAATGAATGAGGAAAAGGAAAACAAATATCTCAGAGCCAGAAAAGGCACACTAAACCAACTACTACCATTATGAATTTGAACAGCCAGCAGCAGCTGGTAGACCAAGCAAACTATCATATAAAAGCACCCTCACAGGCCCTGTCCAGGTCTTCTCATGGCCAATAGGCCCAAAGCAGGCCTGTAGGCCTCTACCTTACCTATAAGATGTTCCTGAATCAACCTGTTGCAACAAAGTGCTGAGAATGCAATATTACAATTCCAGCAAAAGAGAGAGACCTGAGGGCTGCATAACCTTATAAACCCCCTCAGGACCCCAAATCAGAATTCCACTTGGCCCCTCCCCTTGTCCAATCCCACCTGGCTCTGCAGCTGCATCAAATGACACCTGCATGACTCCTCCAGTGACCTCACCAAGTACCACCTCCCCAACAACTGCTTCCCTCCCCTCCCCCCATCTCCCCATCCTTGGTCATTCCCATCTGGGCCACATGACAATTCAGGTTGCCTTTTAGTGGCAACCCTGCTTTCCAGTGTGTTCCTGCTTCTATCTTTTTCTACAGCTGGGTGGAACAGAGCACTATGAGGTTAAGAGATTTGCTTAGGGTTACACAGTGAATATTTGTTGCCAACAAGGATTGCACTTGAAATTTCCTGGTTCCTAACAATGTTCTAACCATTAGATCACACAGTTTCTAGGGTGGGGGAGGGGCCAGGAAAGACAAGCAATTGCTGCCAATTTTTTTATGTTTATTTTCTCACAATGTACTGTATTTCCCCAGGACAGCCCAGCTGAGATGCAACATCTAATTTCCAGTGGGGCCTTGCGTCTGCCCATTTCTGTAGGTGGTGGGTTGACTGGACCACAGGGAAGTGAAGTGAGTAGCTGAGGGTGACATAGTAAGTATCTAGTAATGAAGATCTTTCAATTTTAAATTGCATGTAATTTCCTTATTTTCTAGTACAAGAGAAGCTAAAATGCTACTAGAAAAAAACTTTAAACATGATACAGTATTATACAAAATGCAAGTCAAAGCTTAAGTATAGTACATGTAAATGAAAGCCTCAAGGGAAAATAAAGCATGACTATGTACTGTACACATTAATCATCTGCAGGCATTAAGGGTTCTATGTCATATTTGATGTCCATGAAAGCCCATATTTCCTCTGACACACAACTTGACCTTGCTTAAAATTATGTACTGTTATTTGTAGTACCTCCAGTAGTATAAATGTTTGTCAGGTATACTTTACAGTTGTTTAAAAAGAAGATTCTGTTTATAAAACTCATATAATTACTATATAAATAGTATCAGTAAGTAAGTCTTTTTTCCTTAGAATACAAAATTAGCAAATCCAATATTAGAAATCTACAGGAACTGGATGGCTTGGTGGATTGGTAGCGAGTTAAGGGACCTTTCACCTGTAGGTAACTAGTTCAAGTCCAGCACAGGTCAGTAGTGTCCAAAAGCCATTACCATCTTAGGGCTGTTCAGTGTCCTATGTGAAATGAGTTGTGGTGGTCTCAGTCCATTTGCCAGTGGGCAGGTAACTGTTTCAAAAATAACACCAACACAAGTGGCATTGATTGGCACCTTTGTTGGCAGTCTCATGTGAGAGGCCAAGGACTGAATGGGCATAGAATATGAACTATACTGTCACCTACAGTATGTGGTGATCCCTCCATGGCAGTGTTGAGGCACATTGATGAACAAATGTGGGGAAACTTGCACTGTGATCACCTGCCCTGTACCTGTCATGTGAATAAGCAGACAACCTCAGGTTCCAGTACTGTCAATCTAGTACCTTTTAAAGGAGAAGACTCCCATATATTTATGATTTGGATATGGCTGATGTATTTATTACACATTACATCAAGTACAATTTACATCATATGTCAATAAGAGATCAGCCATTTCTTCTGTTGCAACACATATCTAGAGTTTGAGGCTCTAACACAAGGTAGTAAAATGTCAAGCTAGCCTCCATTTGCATGCAAATCAGTCACTTGTAATACAGCCCCCTCCCATTCCATGATGTCACTGCAGCAGCAGTGCAGAACAAAACATAAAGGTATCAATGCTGTCTAGCCTGATTTTAGTTTAAGTTTGCAATGGCTTAAGGCAGTTCTGTCATGCAACTCACACAGGGAGTAGTACTTGTAGCCTTAATACTGTATGTGTAGAGCAAATAATACATCTAACAGTATTTCATTCACAGGAAACAAAAGCTGTTTCTTTGTACTGCTCATTTCTCTCTGTGAGACAGTTGTAACATGTTGTGGAAAGCAGTAGACTGAATCAGTCAATCAACCAACCAATCAATCAGTCAATCGAGCAGTCAACAGTCACTCTGTATTGAACCAGGTGAACACCCTTGGGAAGATTCATTACAAGGTGAGCCTGGGCAGTTTGCCAAAGGTTCACACAAGACTGACGTATACACATCCCCTTTCAGCGGGCCTGAAAGTGGACAGTTAGATCATTCACTTTATAAAGTGTATTGTTTTACATTTCAAATGCTCCTTAAATCTGAGTTTCTGACTGGAAATACCAGGACACAGAATGCATATGACATGGGAGGAGTGAGCTAAGCAAATACAGGGCACTACAAACACTGAGACTGATTAGTTTCTTTATCTACAACAGCTGAGGTGTAGCATCTGATGTGTGAGGGACATCCTACTTCAAATGCTGGCATTACAAAGTGGTGGGGGCAGCCACAGCTTATCCTTAGTACCTTGAAAGTGAAGTGCTGTAGCTCTCACATCACTGCTAATGATTTATAATGGGACTTGGGGCACGTTTAAAGTCATGGACCTGAGGGGCCATCACAGTTTCCAAGGAGGTTAGGGGAACTTCTTGAGGGTTAGAGAGTAAGGGGCACAAGTAGGATTTGAACCAAAGTCCCCCAGTGCTTGTGCTTTAACCACTAGATTACCCTCCTTCCATATGCTGCAGCTGATGCATTCCTGGTAACCTATTCCTTGTTATAGCTGAATTATTTATTGCCTTATTGCCTTACAGCAGCAATCTAATCACTGACTGCCTAGTTACAAAGGGAAAGGGGCCTGTCTGCAAGGTTGTTTCTCACTGCTGGTGTCAATCAAAACAGAGAATGCTAACACACACACAACATAATGCAACAGCTGTATAATACCACTTAAAACTCTTGTTGTACCCACAGTCATTTATTGGGTAAACTGTTTTTGCTAACAGAAACAGTAACACAACACATACAGACATTTCCTTATATGAATACTGTATATACTTCAAACCAGTGCTGCATCACACTCACATGGTCCTAGTCCCTATTAGACCTGCACTTCAGGATGTGCACAACACTTAAAGGGTTCCTCCATTACTTAAGTGGGGAACCAAACATTGTGGGTTTGGTTTACTGGTGGAACTGCATTTAGTGCAGCACCATTATGTGTTGCTCTGATGACATCATCCTCCAGCAACATTGATGGTAAACTGGAGGACAAACACATTGATAACTTTTGGGGGCTGTATATTTTTATGTATGTTCTAGATTTGGACAGCAATAGGACTGCTGGCAACTGGAGGAGGCACACAACAGTTACACACAAGGAGCTGGAAAAATATTGGTGTGAAACTATGGGAGACTTCCCCTTTAAGGGCACTAAAATTCACATACAGTAAAATAACTCTACAAAAGTGAACTCTCGGCAGCAGTTTAGGGTGGTTGGGACCACAAATACTCACAGCTGTAGTGCACATACAGTATAAATATATACCAAGCTGTATATCAAAAAACAGGTATTTATTGTTGCAAGAGAAACAAGATAAACTACATCAGAGACAACCCAATGATTCAAATCCAAATTGATTCTTCAGTAGAACACTGTGCACACTCATTCCCTATCATTCAGACAGCAGCCGGCCAAGGTGGTGAGAGTAGGATCTGTGCCAGTCATCATCCACTGTTCTGCCTGCAACTTTCACAGTTTTTTTTTTTAGGGTGAGTCAGGTACTGGACAGCCAGTGGAGGGTGGTGGGTGTTAAGTGGGTGGAGTACTGCAGTGATGGGGGATGTCTTTTATTTTACAACATGGAGTGAGGTAGGAGGTGGTACCACTGGACAAGCAGAGTGATTTTTTTTTTCACAGCAGGGGTCTGGGGATACAACTGGACTACCAGCGTAACATCTTTTCACATCAGGGACTGATATGTGAAAAGGATAATACTACCTCTCATCACTTCTCTCCAGTCACACTTGCCCCATGCTCTCTCCAATTTTTTTATGAACATTGCTGCTTTATTCTTTCTATGTATTAATCATTGCCATTTGACTTGACTCAGTTTTGCCTAATTGCACTTTATAATACTCGATGCTGTACCTGTATCTTCATTCATTATTTTGTACTGTGAATGCACTCTTTATTTTGTACTGTGAATATACACTCTAATGTTGTACCTTGAACTGACAGAATTTATGTGTTGCTCCTGTTTCCCTTTCCCCTGGATCACACCTGGAAATGAGCCTCAGCTCAGTGAGCCTTTACTGGTTACCAACTTTCAAATCAATAAATAAATACTGTATAACCACTTATTTCTGCACACTTCTTTTCCACACGATATGGGTACCTGCACACATCTGTGCAAACTTATATTAGTACATTTACGGTGCAGTAGTCATCACTCAGCTGTCAACACTTAGTAAACCAGTAATCTACAAAAATGTGAAAGACACAGTTCCTTGTAACTCTGTTTTTCTAGACCACTGAATGAACAATGTCTCCACTGCAGTGGCTGAAAAAGAAGCCTGCAATGAAATGGGTCCTCTGTGGTGAGCTGCTTAGCACAGAAATGTTAAGTCAGAGTGCGGCTGTCCCAAGTGGAAAGGCAGAGTCTCTGGTGACTGAACTGGCAAGTGCTCCTGCTAAAAAGCGCTGCACAGACTATTCCTCCTACTCCAGCACTGTTCAGCTTGAAGTTGGAAAATACAACATTGAGAACAGCATTATGAATGCCATCCACTTCTACAATGCGAGATACAAAGCCACAATAAACTAAAGCACTGTTTGTGGCTTTAAGGAAGACTACATATCCAAACTGATATAGACACCAGACCCCAAGTAAATACCCCCGGAACTGCCAACAAAAGCAAGAGACAGGCCAGCTCTGTTTATGGAGGATGTGGAGCAGGAGCTATGGAACATTATAAAAAGCCTGCGGCCAGAGGGGGCCAAAGTGAATGTTAGAGTGGTGTTTGCAATAGCTTCTGGCATTGTTAAAACACACAATGCTGAACAGCTATGTAAAAATGGTGGACAACTTTTCTTCAGTTGTCTGTGGTCCTGGAAAGTACTCAGCAGTTAGTCCCATGTAGCCAGTGAACCATGGAAACAAGAGGCACAAAGCAGATTGAGGTATCAGGCTTGGGTGACAAGCGACAAGTGTCAGTAGTATTTGCTTGTACCATGAAAGGAGATCTCCTCCCTCCCCAATTGATATACAAGTGGAAAACCAACAATTGCCATCCTGCCTTTACATTTCTTGAAGGGTGGCTGATTAGCCACTCAGAAAGCCACTGGGCAAGCAGCGAGACCATGCTGCTGTATATCATGCAGGTGCTTGTACCCTATATAAGCAAAGTGAAAGAACAGATGGACTTGCATGATGACCAGAAATCCTTACTCATTTTTTATCTCTTCTGGGGGCATACCACAGAAGATGTGCTACAATCACTTGATAAAAATGGGATCATACCCATCTACATACCGCCATCCTGCAGGGACCTGCTTCAGCTTCTCAACCTGACAGGGAACAAGATCTTTAAAGATGAGCTAAAGCAGGAATTTATAGCCTGGTATGCCGATGCTGTGTCTAAACAACTACTGAATAATCGAGCTTCTGGGGACATTAATATCGATCTACGGATGCAGATCCTAAAAGTGAAACATGCACAATGGCTTGTTAAAAGTGTCAGCAAAATTAAAGAAAGGGAAGAGGATATCATGAATGGATTCCAGTAGGCTGGAATCCTAGATGCGCACACACCATGTCTCAGTTACTGGCACCATATGAAACCTTTAGTGGTTTAGTTGATGCAGAAGCATTGCATTACATTACAATAAATTACACAAGTTTATTTTTAAACATTTTCCCCCCAATAAAAAGTTGCCTTATTGCCACAATGCCCTCCCCCATATACAGTCTAGCAAAATGCAAGCTCAGAACCTCCACAGTGGCCCCCCATATTTAACCTCAGTCTTGCTCTACGTTGACACTCCAAAGAACCCCCATCCTGAGTGCAAGTTTCTGCATCGGCATCCATGTCTGAGTTTTTCTTGTGTTTCGACAGATGCCGCAAAACAAACAAAATCAAACAAACTACTATATTGTCACATGCTGCAGGCAGCTCAGAGTGTCTGTGAGAACATGATGGTTCATTTGGTTTCATTTGTTTTGTGGCATCTGTTGAAAAACTCAGACAAGGATTATGCCACTGAAATTTAATACTTTTACTACTTCTAAGCTGCAGAGTACTGTATTGTTCACTCAGTATGGGGGTTCAGAGTGTGGGTATGGTGTAAGAACAAGGTTCAAATCTTGCTTCTGTTTTGTCCAACACTTATACTTACTTCCCTGGTTTTATAGGAAATGCCTGTTTATTTTCACGGCAAATGTATTTCCGTAGATAATGTCTGTACCACGGATATAGTGGAAATAAATTTACAGTGAAAATAGGGCTCCCTCCTATACGACCTTTCCTATTTTGCTTAAATCTCCAGAATCTGGTCTCAGGATTAAGTAAGTTTACCTCATCTAATTTATTCCATATTACTCATATACTTTCTGAGATCCCCTCAACTCATTATGAAATGAGGGCTGCACTGTTGCTACATCTTTTTGCTGGCTTCATGTTCTGTTCACCCACTCCTTGCCCTGAGTCACCCAAGTTGGGAACCATTACACCAATGTGCAAGCCACCTGCCGATTTTCTTACCCCGATACCACCGTCCTTCTATCCAATATCTCAGTGGCATACAGAGATGGCAGCCTCCCTGCCCTGCATGCTTAATACCAACTATATATTCCCACATTTCTTCTGTTCTCCTCAACTCTGCCTCACTAGGTTTATGATTTACACAACTCTGCACTCAATTGGGGCACATTATAGACACATTGAAATACAGAAGGTACCCATCCATAAACGGGAACATGCCAGGTCCTTTAGATTGCTGCTTAATGCGCTTATTAAGATCCTTGTGTTGCTGCTGCTGCTTTGCTCAGGATCAGTTGAGCTAAATCCAGGCCCTCAACTACTAATTCAAGCCCCTTGTGACTTAGCTCACCTTAAAGGACTGTGCATCCTTCATCTGAATATGTGTAGTCTATTGAAAAAATTGGATGCCATCCAAACCTGGATCTTGCATACTAAACCGGATGTCCTGGTAATTATAGAATCCTGGCTCAAACCGTCAACCCTAGACACTGAGGTGAATATTCCCTCCTATAACATCTTTCACACAGACAGACCAACAAGAGGGGGTGGTGTTGGCATCTATGTCCTGGAGAAGTATACCATTTCCATTACCAAATCCACTACTCTTGCTAAGGAATTTGAAAGTTTAACCATTAAGGTCCAACTTGTGTCCTCCTCATTGTATATCATGGGCTACTATAGGCTCCCTTCTGCAGGTCTCCATCTGTTGAGCCACCTGACCAACTTCTTAAGTAATACACAGGCTGAAGTAATTGTCCTGGGAGACTTCAACTTGGATTGGTTTTCCAATATCTCTGCACCACTTGAAGAACTAAGTGCCACCTTTGGGTTGGTTCCGCTTATTTCTGATGCTACACGGTCGAACAGATCTAACATGAGTAAAAGCTCTTTGGTGGACATCATACTCATGAATAAACCACACCTAATCTCTCTTAGTCAGGTGTGTTCTGCACGGAGGTCAGCAACCATTGCCTCATTGCTTGCATAAGGACTGTATCTAAACCCCCTCCTTCTTCTAGGTACACCTTTAAAAGATGTGTGCTTAATCTCGACATCGACGCCCTCCTTGAGAATCTCCAGGAGATCCTGCTTTGGCAGGAATTTTACCTGGCCAGAACAGTCAAAGATGCCTATCAGTATTTTGAAGCTATTGTATTAAACGCGCTTGACACGCATGCCCCCCTCGTCAAAACCCAGATCAGGAAAATATCCCTTCCTTGGTTTACAGTAGAGCTGAGAACAGCCCTACATAGTAGGGAAAAATTATGGAAAAAGGCTCAGAAAACAAAGCTCCCTGAAGACTGGGCTGCTTTTACGACTGCTAGGAACTATTGCACGAACCTAACCAGAACTGAAAAGGCATCCTTCTAGCAAACATCACTGGCTTCCTCCGCTAACTGTCCAGCAAAAGTTTGGAGAATGCTCAAAGATATCAAAGGTTATGTCCCCACTGGGTCTCTTCCCTCAAAAATCTTGAAAGGTGATACAGTCATCACTGACAAAGTAGGGATCCTTGATCTATTAAATGACCATTTTGCCACTGCAGGACTGGTCTTTGACTCCTCACCGGCCAGCCACCTTCACACCCAATCCCTAGCACAGGTAGCATCAAATCCCCACCACTCCCCATCTGCCTTCTCCTTCTCCTTCCACCCTGTCTCCCTCAAGGAGGTAGAGGATTTGCTGCTGCATCTGGATGTCAGGAAAAGTGCTGGTGCTGACCATATTGAGCCATACTTCCTAAAGATTAGTTATCATGTATTGGCTGTTCCAATCACGCACCTCTTTAACTTATCTCTTTCACTGGGTGCAATTCATATGATGTGGAAGACAGCCCAAGTGATCCCCTGTTCAAATCTGGTGACCCAACTGACCCCAATAATTATAGGCCCATCTTGCTACTACCTGTTCTCTCCAAATTGCTTGAAAAAGTAGTAAACTCACAAGGTAGAGATTATTTAGATTCCTCTAACCTACTCAACCCGGCTCAGTCAGGCTTTAGGCCCCACCATAGTACAATTACTGCTCTGGCAAAGGTAATGAACGACTGGCAGAAAGTCCTTGGTAATAAACTTTCAGTGTGCGCAGTCTTCCTTGACCTAAGTAAGGCTTTCGACACCATAGATCACGATCTGCTTCTGAATACTCTTCACACTATTGGCCTAGACAAGGCATCCCTGAGCTGGTTCTCCTCCTACCTCTCCGGACGCATTCAGCAGGTAAAAGCTGTGGGTGACCTCTCCCTTACGAAACCTATTAGTAGAAGTGTACCCCAGGGTTCCATCCTGGGTCCATTGCTTTTCACGCTTTACATTAACAATGTCAACCTAGGGATTACATCATCAGACATTCATCTCTTAGTGGATGATACTGTCCTCTACTTGTCTAGACCTACTCCTGAGCAGGCATGCACAGATTTGCAGAAAGATTTTAACATCTTGCAGCACAACTTGCTTAAACAAAAATTGTTGTTAAATGCTAAAAAATCCTAAGGCAATGCTGCTGACCCCGAACAGCTCTGCTCCATTGCCGCCCTATAGCAGACTGCGCAACCGATCACCACGTTGCTTGGCAAACCCCTTGACTATGTTGATAGATTTAAATACCTTGGAATGTGGATTGACTGCTGTCTGTCCTTCTTGAATCATGTAGATGAGCTCGCAAAGAAGCTGAAACAGAGGCTCAGTGTATTCTACAGAATCAAGCACCTTCTCACCTATGAGGCCTAGAGGAGGCTGGTCCAAGACATGTTTCTATCATTATTGGATTATGCCGACTTCATCTACAGTCAAGTTCATGGGACAGCCTTAGCCAAACTTGATGTTCTTTACCACAGAGCCCTTCACTTCGTTTCTGGAGAACCTTATTCTATCCATCACTGCGACTTGTACTTGGTAGTGGGTTGGTGATCCCTTGCCTTCAGGAGACAAAGGAATGCTGCTCTTTGGACTTACAGAACAATTGCCAAGATGTTGCCCCAGTATATCTCTGACTGTCTGCCCCTATGTTCCTTGGGTAACTATGCCCTGAGAAACCACTGTTATATCTCTCAAATGATACCGAAGGTAAAAACCCATTTTGGCAGATCAGAATTTAGCTTTGTCCTACCCCAGCTATGGAACAAGCTTCAAAAAACTCTAAAATGAGCAATTCCCATAAAAATCACTGAATTCAAACTCCTTTATGCAAGACTTTTCTCTGAACACAGTAAGTGCTACTCCTGATATGCTTTGTCAGGTTCCAAAACCCTGAGATCAACCTTTACCTCCTATATGCTCTACCTATAGCATTCCACTCCAGGCTTCTACTTCCCATTTTCTCCTAGGCTCTGCTTTGCCTTGGCTGCTCCTCACTCTTCCAGGGTATAGAAACCTATTGTTCAATACTAATATTACATGTACAAATCTTCTACATCTTGCTTGATTATCTATATTATGCATAGATTTGTATATTTTATTTGCTGCTACATTTGCATCTTGCTTGATTACCTATTTTATATATAGCCTTGTATTTTTATTTGCTGTTACATTTGTGCAGCTCCTTATCAGAAGTAGTACTGCTGTACCTGTGTATGCATATGTATATCTTTTATTTATCTGATGTCATTCCTGTATGCCCAAGCCCACCTTGGAAATGAGCTTGCTCAACGGTGCTTCACCTGGTAAAATAAAGATTGATTGATTGATTGATGTACCACTGGACTACCAGGGTAATTTCATTCAATTACAGGGATCAGCAGTGTTTAGGTACCACTACACTGCTAGGATTTTATACAGTAGTGCACAAAGATTAGATGTAGGTGGTGGCAATCGATAAAAACTCTGCATAATGCCTCCTTATATGCAAGAAGATATTGTGCGGCGCTGCTGACAGCCACGTAATGGCATGTGAGTGGCCCCTTAGCACTTTGCATGCCATATATGGTCATTAACATACAGGCCTCAGAATATGGCACCCTGGGACAAAGGCACTACTTCGACTGTAGTGGGCGATCAACCTTTTCTCCAGGGTTTCTGTTGTCAACAGGGGGCTATGGTAACCCGCATTTAACACTTTGCAAGGTGCTACCACAGCTTGATGGTTGCACTTGCTGCTTATCAATATGCTTCCCAGATGACCGTGCGGTATTTTTATTTATTTATTTTTTATTTATTTCTTTTTTGTTGACTGGGAAAGGAGGACTAGACAATTCTGCCTATTTTCAGCCTCATCCCTGGGGAGAGTGATACAGATGGATGCCAACTGACATTGAACCAGAATAAGCTGTTGGCGGTAAATATAGTGAATTTCACATGGCTAAAAGGGTCATGTCTGAATATGGGGGCTTTGACTTCTAGTACGCACTTACTGTGAGGTTGGGAGCCCAGCTAATGTGGTTGGAAATTTAAAATGTTTTGTTTTTCAAAAGCAAAAGATTGTGTCCCCCATATTCAAATACTTCATGCATAACTACCCTAGTTAATGCTGTGCTAACTGTGAATAGCGCCAGCCATCAGATGGGGCTATATTTGGACATCCCTGGAGCACTGCACTAACCCCACAGTGCAGCCATGCAAACTTTACTGCTGTGTTTATACAAGGACACAGTGATATATTCATAGTTTTTTGGCACTGTTGAACAGCCACCATCACCGTGCTGTTTACTGCTGGCAAAAAACATGCCTTCACTGGGTGCAATGACTGCACTCCTCAATCACCAGTGACATTACATTAACAAAGTTACCTTGGCATCTAATGGTCCCCACACACCCCAGAATACCAGTGTTGTTCTAATACTCCCCTTTTTCCTAGTAGTCTAATGATCACCCCCTCCTCCGATCACTCATGATATTATAATATTTGTCAGTTCCCTGGTAATCTAGTGGTCTCCACAACCCTCATTGACTGCTATCCCCCAACCCACCCACCTAGCTTGGAGCCCCCCCATCCCAGTCACCAATTTTTTTTCAAACGATAGTGACCAGCACAGCCCTCCGCTCACCTCCTTGGCTGCCACCATCTGACTGACTGTCAATGAGCATGATCGCAAGTACAGCAAACACATGCAAACAAGTGTGTCAGACAAACATCTCAGCAAAAGCAGGAGGTGACCCAAGACAGGTAGAGGCAAAAAGGGAAAAATAGGATTCAGTCATGTACAAGTGCAACTGTGGTGGTCAGTAGGGGACTCCTTAGTGCCCTCTTGAAGAGATATTGGGTGGGGGCAGAGCAGATTGATGGAGAGAGGGGGTTCCAGGTACAAGGGGCAAAAGTGGAAAAGGCCTGGTCACCCATCAGAGTAGAGACCTTTGGCACAAAGAGCAGGGACTTGTTATTACTCAGTACTTCGACCAGTCCTCTTAAAAGTCTTTGTAAGTGACATTGCAGATAAGCTTGAAGGGAAGTTATGCCTCTTTACAGATGATACCACCACAGTCTGCAATAGGTTGGACAGTCCAGAGAGGGTGGAAAGAATGTGCAGAGATGTGAGAAAACTCAAGGAGTGGTCAAGAGCATAACAGCTGGGTTTCATTGTGAAAAAGTGCAAAATCATGCACTTAGGGCAAAGAAACATAGAGGTGCAGTACAAAATGGGAGAAGAGGTATTGATGGTCACCAAACAGGAAAGGGACTGGGGAGTAACCATATCTGATGACCTCCAGGTGGAGAGACAGTGCAACAAGGAAATTAGTAAGGCCAGTGGGATGCTGGAGTGCATAGGGAGGGATATAACCAGTAGAAGGAGAAAGGTGGTGTTGCCACTGTATAGATTACTAGTGAGACCCCACCTAGAGTACTGTATCCAGTTCTGGAGACCACATCTCATCAAGGACATGGAGTGGAGGCTGTCCAGAGGATGGCAACTAAGATGATGCAGGGGCTGCATCAGAAGCCTCTGAGGAGAGAATGAAGGACCTTAAAATGTACACTCAGGAAGGAGAGGGGACATGACAGAGACCTACAAATACCTCACAGGGATAAATAATGTAAGGAAGGGAGTATTTTTAGAAGAAAAGATGCATGAGAACAAGGGGACGTGCAATGAAACTGTAAGGGGTAAATTTATGAGAGATATAAGGAAGTACTTCTTCAGTGAAAGAGTGGTGGATGCCTGGAACAGTCTTCCAGCAGAGGTGGTGGGGTGCAAACAGTAGTGAGAATCAAGAATGCATGGGACAGGCACAAAGGAATATGTCTGGAAAGTAAGGTGGGGGATGGAGACGGAGATCAAATAGGGTCTACAGTGACAGTATAGGCAGGGAACAATGGACAGGCTAGGTGGGCCAAGCAGTCTTTATCTGCTATCAAATTCTATGTTTATATATTTCACACATTATTATAAGTCACAGCCCATCTGGACAATACTGCTCTCGTGGAACACATAAAAACAAAGGCACCATAGTTTAGGCAAGGGGGAAGGACACCTCTAGCAATTCTATGGTGAGCTCTACTGGTGAGAATATGTATAATTCTATAAATGAAGCCAATTTGGTATTGACTGCCTTGCAGGTAGCAGTAATGTGAGAGGAGTAGAAAAGGGAGGGATCAAAGGTGACTCCAAGGTATTTAAAGGAGGAGACAACATTCAGAGGGGAGTTATTAAGGCAAGTCACAGTTAGCATGATTCTTGTGGGAGCGCCAAAGAGCATAGCTTGGAACTTTTTGGAGTTTAAGACAAGTCTGATAAGCCATGACTGGATGGGGTGAACATCTGTATTGAAGCCAGTCAATATTATGTGAACTAAGAACAAGGGCAAGATCATCAGCAGCATACAAAAGGGTGGAGCGCTACTTGATTTTACATGTAAAGTTAATAAAGAGGGGAAAAAAACAGTGGTCCTAGAATTGAGCCTTTCGCTACACAGAGTTTAACAGGTGAGGATTAACAAAACTTACTCCCTTAATATCTGTCAGAATGGTAGTTTGTGAACCAATTAAATGCTTGTGGAAAAAGACCAAATTCTGCCAATTCAGAGCAAAGTAGCCAGTGATCCACCATATCAAAGTTTTTTTGACAGATCAATAAAAATTAACCCAAACATTTTCTCCTGGTCCATAGAGGACTTGATGTCATTAGTGAGCTGGATGAGGGCAGTAGTGGTACTATGGCCTTTACGAAAGCCATGTTGTTCTAATGCAAGAAGATGAAATGTGTCTATTTTGTTGAAATTGCTGTATTTTTGTCTGCAATGTACTGTTAGTGTACCCCTTAGCTTTTGAGAATGTGCTTTGTACTGCTGTATTATTGTGTTTTTCATCTGCTGTGCATTGTGCTAAATATTATGAATGTACCTAGTACTGTCATATATTTGCAATGTCCTGTACCCAAAAATGTCTTTGTAACTAATTCCAGGTCACCCCTGAAAAAGTGACCTCTTGGGCCCAGTGGGCCTACCTAGTGAACAAAATTAAATAAATAAATAAGCTGAAGCATGTAGTCAGTGAGCTGGGTAGCAACCAACTTTCTTAAGGAGTTTACTAAGCATGTACAGAATGGCAATGGGGTGATAAGTCTCTTAAAGCCTGTGGTCACATTCTTGAAGGACTGGGATCATTCAGGAAATTTTCCAGGGGTCAGGGATCACAGCAGATGACAGAGACATATTGAAAATAGAAGTAATGGGAGGCTCAAGGTATATGGTGCCAGGGCATAGGATTTTAGGTTCCAGGGTATCCAGACCAGCACTGGGGAAGGAGGGTCTGTTAGATAGTTACTTAGATAGCTCTTGCACTAATACATGACTCATGTAGAGAGGAGAGAACCGGAGGTTAGGGGACTTGGGGCAGTTGAAGAATGAAGTGTATGCAGCCAGATCAGTGAAGTAGTTATTGAAGTCATTAGCAGTAGTAACTGGGTTATTACAGTTGACACCATTGATAGGGTCACTGACAGAGTGACGAAGAGAACCCCTATAAGGCCCTTAACATTCTGTGAAAAGCAACAAGATTTAGAGGAAGCAGATACATGTGAGCCCTTACAGTAGTTTCTTTTAGCTAGGAGAATTTCTTTCTTACAAAAAGGTATCTAAGCCTTCTATATTCCTGCCAGTCACTCAGGTTTGGGGGGGGGTCTGTAGGCATACCAATTCCTATATCTGGCTTTCATTAAAATGAGCAGGTCACTATGGAGCCATTTAATAACCATCCCCTAATCCTTCTCCTGATGATGGGAGCAAATGTCTCTTGTAAGGGGGAAGCCAGGAACAAGAAGGACCAGGTTAAGGTGACATCAAAGGCATAGAGAAAAGGAGACCAGTCAAGTCGGACCAGCTTCATAAGGAATCCTTTATGATCAAAATTTGAAAAGTCACAAAGAACAATAACTTTGGAAGGGACTTTGGACAGCTTTGAATTTTCAGATGCAGAAGGTCACGGAGTGATCATGTATGGCATCAGGGAAGGTGCCAGACTGTTGTATTCTATCAACTCTATTAGACAGCCTCCAGTCAATTAGAGTGTAGCAACCACCATTAGTGCCTTGTAGAGGTGGGCGAAGTGGCCGAAATTCACTCTGTGGAGTGATTCACGGAGTAACACGGAATCTGCAAAGTGCTCCACAACGCAAAGTGGAGTACTTTGCATCATGATGGGGAATGTGAAGTCCATTGAAACCAATAACTTTTCGGCCCGGTCCTGGCTGAGATAGTCTGGAGGTCTTTGGAGAGGGGGGATTTTTCCAAATCCTCTGAAGGAGGCTATGGTTCAGCCCTTCTTAAGAAGCCCTCCTTGGACCCTGACTGTCTGGCAAACTACAGACCCATCTCTAACCTGCCCTTTGTGAGAAAGGTTATTGAGAAGGTAGTCGTGTCACAGTTGGATGATCATTTAACCAGCCACGATGTCTATAATTCTCTCCAGTCTGGATTTAAGAAGAGACATAGTACCGAGACAGCTCTGGTCTGGGTACTAAATGACCTCTTAATAGTGAGAGATCGAAGGACCTGCTCTATCTTGGTCCTTCTTGATCTCTTTGCGTATTTGACACCATGGACCATGGTGTGCTATTGGAGCACCTGCGGTTCATCTGTGGGCTGTCTGGTACAGTCCTCAGTTGGTTTCGATCCTTCCTCGAAGGTAGGACCCAGAGGGTGGTGTCTGGGATTTTTTCCTCAACATAATTCCCCCAATCTTGTGGGGTGCCACAGGGCTCCATTTTGGCACCCATGTTGTTTGTGGTGTACATGCTGCCGTTGGGAGTGATCATCAGATGGTAAGGTTTGAGTTTTCACTGCTATGCAGATGATACTCAACTGTACATGTCCTTTGTACCTGGCCAAGATGTTGCCTTTTCGGTCTTTAACAACTGTCTTGCTGAAATCCAGGACTGGATGAATGTGAGCTGGCTGCGGTTGAATCCAAAAAAAAATGAGCTGTTGGTCGTGGACCCAGGTCACCGGGAGGTGGGTTTATTGGTGGGATCTCTCTCGGGCTTATGGCTTGGGGGTGTCCAGCTAACTACCTCAGACCAGGTGCATAATGTGGGTGTTGTATTTGATAACTGTTTGACACTTAAATCACAGGTGTTGGCAGTTGTCAAAGCCTCTTTTTACCACCTGAGGAACATCACCCAGATGAAGCACCTGGTTCCTCCAGACGATCTTCCTACTTTGGTCCACGCCTTCAATACCTCTGTCTTGACTACTGCAATTCCCTTTATCTTGGGCTACCGGGGGTTGATATTTACCACTTGCAGCTAGTGCGGAATGCGGCAGCCAGGATATTGACTGGTTCCTCTAGGTCCAGTCATATAACGCCTGTGCTCCACGGACTGCATTGGCTGCCAATATGCTGGCGTATTACCTTCAAGGTCGGTTTGCTGACCTGTAAGGCCCTACATGATCAGGGACCTGGATACCTGAAAGATCTCCCTCGTCCCTACTGTCCATCCTGCTCTCTCCAATCCACTGGCAAGGGATTGCTAGAGATTCCCAGGGCTCGTTTGAAGACCTCTGGGGCCAGATCTTTTAGCTTTATGGCCCCAACCCTGTGGAATTCTCTACCTCGTCAGGTACGAGATTGCCCAACTGTCCAAACTTTTAAGAGAACACTAAAAACATATCTTTTTAAACATGCGTATAATGATTTTTAAATGTTATTGGTTTGGATTAATTTTATTGTTTTAGTAATATTGTTTTTATTATGTGATGTACAGGCACCTTGGTTCTGGAAAGGTGCCTTTTACAAATAAAGTTTTGATTGATTGATTGATTTGATTGGTTATTCAACCTTCCCCAAACCACTTCTCCATCAATTTTAAGGCGAAATACATTGAAATCAATGTATTTTGCATCACTTAGCCTTTTTAATGAGCTCCAAGGCAAATTTACAGTGCTTCATGGTATTGCAGGTCACATGTTCTTCAGATTGTTCTGCACAACCTCAGTTCTGTGTAGTGTGTGTGTAGTGGAAGATGGAGACAGTTTCCTCTCAGAGCTCTGGGATTCAAATCCTCTAAAAGCTATTAAAAAAAGCCTTTTTGGGCCATTTTTTTTTGGCTCAAAATTTAGTGCATCAATTGTAGGAAACCCTCCTGTGCTCATATCATCGAGTGCTTATTGTTTGTGTGTGGATTTTGAATGTTAATTTAGAACAGTCAGTCTGTGTACTGTGAAGTGTGCTTTGAGGAAGGGGTGTATCTGTGGAGTAGGTAGACTGACTGGGAGAAAAAGGCAGTTTTTCTGTTTTGGTTATATTTTTCTTGTATAACTGTGTTAATGTACACACAGTAATATTTTCAGTAATTCTTGAAATTTTTTTGCTGATTGTAGAGGTGCAGCAGTGTATAATTTCAGTTTGTTTAAAACATTTGGTTATATTGCTAAAGGTTTTCAGTTTGCTACGCACTACTTACAGTGTGTGTGTGAGTCTGTGTGCAAGGCATACCATTAAATCAGACAACTTTTATTGTACCAGAGTAATTGCAGCAGTGTGAACCTACTATCCACCGCACCTGCATGAATTTTTGGTACTGCTTTGTGGTATCTTTACTGGTAGTGGACTGTTACTGCCGTGCACTGTCTCCCCAATCAGCAAAAGGTATTTTTTTCCAGATTTGGATTTGTGACTTGTGAGCAATGGTTAGGTATTGTTGTGACTTTGCGTCTGACTCTGCATCTCTTGAATGCACAGCGCAATCTTAATCTGTCTGTGCATTTGCAGTACACCATTAATTCTGGGAGACTTCACATTTCTTGTTACACTCTCATTTCACTTCGTCAGCACTGGAGAATTTTCTGGACACAAGCCAGTAGCATTTTGGGGATGAAAATGAATTCTGGTGACTGTGTGTGGCCTCTGCTCACATGACGGAGTGCACCATTAATTCTGGGATGCTTCGCATTTCTTGTTACACTCTCACTTCACCTCGTCAGCATTGGGTAATTTTCTGGACACAAGACAGTAGCATTTTGGGTAGGCACATTAATTCTGATGTATGTGTGTGATGTGACCACATCCACTGTGCGCATGACTGAGTGTGCCATTAATTCTGGGAGACTTTGTATTTATTGTTGTGCTCTCATTTCACTTCGTCAGCACTGGGGAGTTTTCTGGACACACTACAGTAGCATTTTGGGGATGCACTTTAATTCTGGTGACTGCAGATAGAGCAGTCGATAGGGAAAAGGGCAGGGGTAAATGGAGAAAAAGACAAAGGCAGTATAGACAGGGATGGGGCAAAAAGAAATAACGCCATAAAAAATGGAGGATAATGAGTACCAATGCCCATAGTCTAAGTAAAAAGCTCCCCGAAATGGTGGCCTTGATGGAAGAGGGATGCCTGGATATTGTAGCAGTCACAGAAACATGGTACACAGAGAACCATGACTGGGATGTCAACATACCAGGGTACACAATCTACAGGAGGGACAGGGAGGGAGGAAGAAGAGGAGAAGGAGTAGCTCTCTATGTAAAGGAAGAGATTAAAGCAACAGAACTAAAGGGTAAACAGGAGGAGAGGAGACACTGTGGGTCACCCTGGAGACTGAAAATGGCTCCACAATCCATACAGGGGTTGTATACAGACCCCATCTCAGGGAGAGGAAATGGACAAGGAAATGATAGAAGGCATCCTTGGGATGGCAGAGAAAGGGGAGATATTGCTGATGGGGGACCTGAATATGCCAGATGTTAACTGGAGCACCTTTGCTGCAGCCACATCCAAGAGCAGGTCCATTCTCGATGCCCTACAGTGGGCATGCCTCAGACAGCTAGTTTTGGAACCCACTCAGGAGGGAGAAATCTTAGACCTGGTACTCTTAAATGGGGATGGAAAGAGGATCTCTGATTTAGAAGTGGGTAGCCATCTGGGAACAAGCGACCACCAAACAGTGTGGTTCATGATAATCTTAGCTATAGAGTCAAGCCACACAAAAATAAAGGTACTGGAGTTCAGGAGGGCTGATTTTGTCAAAATAGGAGAGTGCATCTGAAAAGCACTAGCAAACAGGCAAGAAGGTGGGGTGGAGCAACAATGGTGAAACATCAGAACCGCCATCACAGAGGCAACAAGCCTTTGTGTGAAGCAGATAAATAAATGAAAATGAAAGAAAAAAAACACTATGGTTCTCAAAAGAAGTGGCGGGGAAGGTAAGGGAGAAAAAGATAGCATTCAGGAAGTACAAGGAAACACAGAAGGAGCAGGACAGAGAACTGTATCAGTTAAAGTAGAAGGAAGCAGAGAAGGCAGTCAGAATAGCAAAGGCCCAAACTGAGGAAAAGAGAGCCAACTCAGTTAAGAAGGGGGATAAAACCTTTTATAGGTACATTAGGGAGCAAAGAAAGACTAAGGCAGGGATACTGAGGCTGAATAAAGAGGAAGGTGGTTGAGCAGAGAGCGACAGTGAAAAAGCAGGGATACTGAATGAATACTTCTGCTCAGTATTCACAATGGAAAAGCAGGGAGATACCTAATCCAGTCAATAGAAGCACTCTGGATAGGTGGGTTGATATTAGTCCTTTCACAGCAGAAAGGGTTCTGAAAGAACTCTTAAAACTGAAGGTGGCTAAAGCAATGGGGCCTGATGGGATTCACCCCAGAATTCTAAAAGAACTAAGGGAAGAACTAGTAACACCACTGACTACCCTTTTTAATAAATTATGGTAGGACGGTGTGGTACCTAAGGACTGGAGGAGGGTAGATGTGATTCCTTTTCACAAAAGTGGGAGCAAGACAGAGGCAGAAAACTACAGACCTGCCAGTTTGACCTCAGTGATAGGGAAAATTATGGAATCACTTCTGAAGGAAAGAATTGTTGCATACCTAGAGGCCAGTGGGGCAGAGGACCCAAGGCAACATGGATTCACAGTGGGAAGGTCATGTCAGACAAATCTAATTCATTTCTTTGACTGGGTGACCAAAGTAGTAGACCAGGAAGGGGCTGTGGACATGGCCTACCTAGACTTTAGCAAAGCATTTGACACAGTCATGCACAAAAGATTAATAAATAAATTAGCCAGCCTGGGAGTGGGTCTCAGGGTGGTAGCCTGGGTAAAACACTGGCTGGACAACAGGACACAGCGGGTAATAGTAAATGGAGTCCACAGTGAAGAAAGGAGGGTTACTAGTGGGGTACCGCAGGGTTCAGTACTAGGGCCGGTCCTTTTTAATGTCTTTATAAGTGACATTGCAGAGAGACTGGAAGGGAAAGTATGTCTCTTTGCAGATGACACAAAGATCTGCAACAGGGTTAATATGCAAGGTAGGATGGAAAGGATGAAAAGGGACTTGGCAAGGTTGGCGGAATGGTCAAATGTATGGCAGCTTAGATTCAACACAAAGAAGTGCAAAGTAATGCACCTGGGAAACAAAAACCCAGGGGAAGAATACACAATGGGGGGGTGAGATACTGACAACAACAAAAATGGAAAGGTACCTGGGGGTAGTCATATCAGACAACCTAAAGGTGGGCCAGCAATGTGAGAAGGCAGTAAGAAAGGTAGGGGGGGATACAGGGATGCATAGGGAGAGGCATCACCAGTAGAAAACAGGAAGTTGTTGGCCCTCTGTACAGACAGTTGGTAAGACCACATCTGGAGTACTGTATACAGTTCTGGAGACCCCATCTCCACAAAGACATAGACAGGGTGGAGGCTGTCCAGAGGAGGGCAACCAAAATGGTGCAGGGTCTGCACCAGAAGACATATGAAGAAAGACTAAAGGAGCTTAAGATGTATAGCCTTGAGGAAAGGAGGGAGAGGGGGGACATGATAGAAACTTTCAAATACCTCAAGGCAATCAACACAGTCTAAGAGGGTAGCATCTTTCAGAAAAAGAGATGTACAAGAACAAGGGGCACAATTTGAAGATACAGGGGGGATGGCTCAGAGGTAATGTGAGGAAGTATTTCTTCACAGAGAATGTTGTGGATGCATGGAACAGCCTTCCTGAGGAGGTCATAGAGTCAAAAACAGTGGGGGAATTCAAGAATGCATGGGACAGACATAAGGCAATTCTAGTGGGGGGTAGGAGGAAGTAGGCTGTTGGTTAACTAGGATCTGCAGCTTATCCGTTAGATAGGGAAATGGGCAGACTAGGTGGGCCAAGCGGTCCTTATCTGCCATCAAATTCTACGTTTCTATGTGACTGTGTGTGTTGGGGGCACTGGGAGGCTGCTAATATTGTCACTCTGCCTTACTTCTCGTTAAGGTGGAATGACAACCCAAAGTAATAATTACAAGGCAAAGTGAGCCTTTCCTATTGGCCACTCTGCGTAGCAGAGTGACATTGCGAAGTGGCCACTTTGTGTTCACTTCACCAGTGGAATTTAATTTCACTGCATTTCTAATACCATGTCAAGTGGGTTAAGTGATAATACCAGGACATCTTGTGACTTTGAACTTTGGCATCTCCTGTCACAGCAAATTTGGCTGTGTGTGTTTGTGTGTTTGGGGGGCTTGGACTTCCTCTCCTTTTTAACTAAGATGTCCTTAAACTATGGCTCACTCTGCTGTGCCTGTTTGTATCAATAGTTCTCAGCTGTAAGTATAATTACTGTTTTTGTACCACTGACTGCATTACAGTGTCTAATTTCATTAGCAACACATAATCACTAAATGTATTCTATCTCCCATTTGCCCGGGCAGCACCCAGAGATGAGCCCAGGACCAGTGTGCCTTACCCAACTACCAAACCTGACTAGGTAGAATGGATTTAGGATTTTAAGTGTCTAAGACATGGAAATATACTTCACACATACTGAGTTAAATTAAGTGGGAGAAGTCCAGCAAACATGATGAATTACCAGATGCAATTGTTTTAAGGTCTAACAAATTCCCCGTGTACTCTAGTTGCAGAATGCCAGTGGTAAAATTAGTAATACACATTGCAATTTTCTTGCATGGCCTAGGATCTAAGGACCATGCTCACCACCAAAATGGATGTAGCGATACTGAAGTAAAATTCTTAGCTTAGTCCTCACTATTATGGCCCCATTCTCACTGAAGTTAAAAACAACCAGAAGGTACTCTTTTTTTATTTATTTATTTTTTTTACCAGGAGAGACACACTAAACTGAAAGCTTGTTTACAGGTGCGACCTGGGAGTACAAGGAAGTTAAGTGACTTGCTCAGGGTCACACAGTATGCAATTGGGTCTGTGGGATTCAAACCCAGGTCTCCAGGTTTGCAGCTCAGAGCCTTAAACCATTGCACTATACTGCCTCGTTGCCTCATTTACTAACCTATGGCACCATTATATAGGATCAAAGGCATAGATAGCAACTAACTTGCTACAAACTGACAAGCCAAACATGTTAAATGGGACCAGATATTCACTGGGCATCTCCTGTTGGCAAGTGGGAATTTCGAGCAAAACCCAGGTCCTAGAAGTGAACAATTAAAACTGGCTCATGACAATGTATGGTGCTTGGTTAACAAAACTGACCAATTTAAAATATGGGTAAGCCTGGGAAATCATGATGTTAAAGGACTGACTAAAACATAGCTCTCAAGGAAAAACCCAGACATAGAAGTACAACTAGATGAATGTAATGACCTTCAATTCAACAGACCAAGGAGGGAGAGAGGGGTCATGTTCTACATAAAACATGCTCTAGGATGTGTGAAACTGAAGTATTCAGGAAATGTGGATGGCATAGAAATGGTACTAGTTTTTCTACCACCATAAGATATATTTATAGGGATGGTCTGCTCACTCCCAAAAATCAGTTTATCACACTTTGGTAAATTGGCCCAATTAAATTACTAATCAAGCAAAGGCAAAAGTATTCTGCTGATGGGTGACTTTAACACAGCCTGGGGTGGACCCAGGGGGTACAACCTGGTACTAATCTCCTCCATGGGCCTGAAACAGATCAACAGCATGCCAACAAGGAAAAGATCATGCCAGAGTACTGGCAATATGCTGTATCTAATATTTATGTAATCAAAAATGATTGTAGACAATGACTAAGTCATGCCCCCAAATTTTGAAGACCACAGTGCCTTTAAATATCCTATTACCTGGAACACAGAAACAGTAGCTGACATAATGTTTCATGTGAGCAGGTTTTCTAAAGCTTCAACCTCATTGACTTTAACAATAGTACACAAAAAGAAAGGACAGATTAGACCTGATCCCTGACATGAACAAAGCTGTTGCAGGTTTTATAAGTTCTTTTCTCTCCATATGCAGTCAACACACTTGTTTTAAATTAAAAGTCACTTGAAAATGTCACCTGCCACGAGTGTCAGAGAAAATATAGAAACCAATCAGAGTCAAAGACAGAATTTGAAGGAAAGTAAGCAGAACACAGAAATCTGAAGACATGGAGCTATTAAACAAATTAAGAAATAATTGCAAAATTCAAATTAAAAAGCCAAAATAAACAATACTACAAGGATCAAATAAATATCATGGAGGACCCCTCATCTTACTGGAATCTAATCAGGAGCCTTGAAGGCTGTGGGTGGAGCTAGCCAGTCAACAAGGTGGGAGGCTAAATCTGTAAGAGAGATTGAGTGAGATGCAATTTTTATCCAACCAACAATAAAAGTAGGTTCAAGTGGGCACGGTACATTCTTTAAGACCAGGAAGCTCTCAAGCTTTCCAATGACACCAAACTTGGTATGATTGGAAGTGTTTTCACTGAAGAACAGCTGCTGTAATAAGTTAGTGTTGTTAAACCACGCTGCAGTGGTAATCTGGGCCACAACCCTGCAGTGCCAGCTCACAGCAGCCTGGAAGGCAATTCCCAGAGGTGACGCTGACTACAGGACTATAAACGGAGGTATGGCTTTGCAGGCACCTCAGCTTTAAATGCTCAGCTAGAGATTATAACAAAGATGCTGGCTCAAGTTTTACAAGATACAGGTAAGCTAAAAATAACTACTACTAAAACTAATGTGAACCTACAGGCTCTGTCAGGGTGGGTGGCAAATGCAGACGGGGCTGTAAGAAACTACGACGCATAGCTACACAGATATCTGGGCCAGCTGCAGAACCATCACAGCCAAATCCAGTATTTACTGACAAAAGTCAACAATATGAAGAACTGTGCCCATCAAAAAAATATTGGGATCCTGGGTATTCCCAAAGGTACAGAAGGTAGTGACATGGTAGGATTCCTACAGCACTTGCTACCTGAACCTTTCCAGCTGAATAATGAGATGCCATCGGAGATTGAGAGGGCCCATGGATCGCTGGCTCCCAGACCAAGGCAAGGTGAGCAACTGCAGCCCATATTATGTAAATTTCTCAGATACCCAATTAAAGAGAAATGTCTCAAGTTAGCAAGAGAAAAGAGCACTGTGTGCTGGGAGAGCCACCAAATCCAGTTCTACTAAGACTATTCGTATGAACTGTCTAAAAGAAGAATGGCATATGCGGAGGTAAAGTGGCAATTTGCAAAGTTAAACATTCCCACTTTCCTCTAATACTCTGCCATGCTAAGAATCACTGTCAAAGGGGATGTTATTATGTCTGAAACTCCCGAAGAAGCTGAGCAGTTTTTGCGCAGTTAATGTATTCCTTGGCAGGCACCAGGTCAACTGCCATCGTGACCATGTGGCAAGAATGTCCAGGCAGTAGAGATTTCACCGTTGAACCTGAGAGGTAAAGAACAATTGCAATCTAGCAACATGACAGGAATGACAGAGGTGAACCAAGGGGAGCCCTGGAAGCAAGTGAATCGAGGGCAGCAAAGAAGGAGAAACAGGTCCCAACAACCCAGGAGCTCCTCTCTCCACAGAGTCCATTCCAGGAGCCAACAGAGGTTGCAGCAATTATCGGATGCCTGCAGTGCCTCACAGGGAAATACCCCTGTCAAGACTCAGAACTGATTCCTGCCACTGAGAGATCTGGTTCCTACTGCCCTTGTTCTGCCCAATCCTGAGATGAGTAGTGCTACCAATGCCAGTATGACCCCAGACTCTACTCCTGACTGAGCACCCTTGTGTCAGGAGTGGGCTAACTGCATCACTGAGGCCACAGAAGGGATGGAGCATTTTGAACAAGAAACTCAGGTGCAACAAACTTAGCTGGGATCTGAAGGTGGATGTGAACAATTTGAACTGCCTGACTGATTGAAATTTACAGGGAGGTACTAGCACTTACTATCTCAAACTGTACGTCATTGTCCCTGTTATGGATATGCAGACATGCGGTCCGGACTGCATGAGGAAAGACATTGCTGCGAATTAAGCAGCTGAACAGCCTGGATGGTAGATCTAACTTTCCCGATGTGGCACCTAGTTTAGTTAAATATGTTTTTTGGGGCCTTCCATCACTTTTCGATGTTGGGACAAAGTCGTTCTATAAATCTATATGGGGCTGTCTGGTGACTTGTATGAAATGAGGGCAAGGTGTGTTATGGATGGTGGGCCTCACAACAGAGGAGTTAGATGCACATTGCAGCCGACCAAGACACTTAAAAGGGGCCATCTGATATTGTGAATAGTACAAGTTAGTTGCAACCATCCCCATTTTGAAGAGACGCCCTGACCATGATTTACTGTTTTACTATTTAATGATGTTCTAACAGAGGGCTGTTCTGTTTTTGACTGTTAGAGTACTCATATTGGGTCCCTGCAATCCAATAAGGGATGAGCCAAGGAATAATTGAATCTGAACAAAACATGGGATATTTCACCTGGTCAGACCCCTCCTTTACAGATCTATTTTGAGGTTCTTCAGAGGCTGAGGAATATGCCACAGGTTAGCGGTTGGCAACACTACTATGTTATTGTTGCTCAAACTTCCAACTGTACCCGATAAGGAACCCATTATGTGAATGGAACAGGAGGGTTGGCTCCCCAATCCAGGGTAATGATGAGGGTGTTTAAGGCCTTATTCCTAGGATGAGCATTGTGCTTACCCCCCCCCGGTCCCTTTCTCCATCTCCTCACCCAAGCTGTAAGTGGTGCACTTAAAGGAGAATCAAACCTGGGAGACAGGTGGCGGAACCCTCAACCACACTCTTAAGGGTACCACAGCAATAGGGGTCAATGCCAACTAAAGGGTACAGTGAAAGGAGGGGCGGCAGGCATAGACCTACTAACCCTCAAGCCACCTTGATGCAGAACTTGCTCTTCATATCTCTCAGGCTACTACTGAGAACTTTTAAGGGACACTCCTCAAGGAATGCCCCTTGTCTACTAAATAGCAGTATCAAGGTAGCAGTATCCCTACCTCTCTACATCCTCTCATAGAGGCTTTTCTGACCCTAGGTTGCTGTGTATAATGTCTACCTCATCACAGAAGGAATTTCCCTCCCCACTTCTCCTTTGGGATAATATGTTGAGTTTCTTGTAACAGATTATGGTTATTACATTTAGAATTCTTGTTATTTCCATGTTTGAATTTTCTGTGCAACAGGCCTTGGAGTATAGTATTTGTTTGTTAAAATTAGTCATGCAGTGAAACCAAGAGCCCCTTACCTACATTGTGAACAGTGTGTTGTTTTACTCAACTTTGAAAAAAGGGCAGACAGGATACGTCGACTTAGACTTGTGCAGAGCAAAAGATTACTAGGTAGACTATACTGGGTACAGTACATTTTAAATCTATGGTTCAGACTCAGATCTACCAAGGAAATGAGGCAGTTATTAGATAGCCTGTTACCACTAGAAGAGAACAAATTAGAGGGGGAGTTCATGTCCCTTATCATGGGTCATGGATAGTAAGAATATATTGGCATCCACCTCATGGAATCTGAGGAGCATGAACTCACCCATAAAAAGGAAAAAAGTCCTATCCAGACTGAAACTACTGAAAACACAGATAGCATTTTTACAAGAAACCAAACTTAAAGGGGCTGAAGCACAAAAGTTAAAGAGACAATGGGTGGGCTGGGAGGAGCTCAGCACCTCTAATAAGGCCAAAAGGGGAGTGTCAATATTATGCCATAAAAGTCAAAAATGGCAGCAGATTGAGCAAAGGAAAGATGAGATGGGAAGATGGGTCATGGCTAAATTCACCACTCCAGTAGGTCCAATAGTCCTGGTGAACATCTATGCCCCAAATGAAGACATCCCTAACTGTTTAAATAACATTTCACAGATACTTAAGGACTTGGCATTTGACAACCCTGAAATTCTTATAGGGGGTGATTTTAACCTTACCCTCGACTACCTCCTAAATACAGGTAGATCAAACTCCCACCCTGAGCCACACACGCAATCACTTCAAACACTGCAGGATCTGCTGGCACTGCACCAGTTAGTTGATGTATGGAGAAGCCATTATCCAGCTGACAGGGATTTTACATATTGTTCAACAGCTCAGGCAATGGCCAGCAGATTAGACTACTGGTTTACTTCCCCTGGGTTGACTAGTATGGTGGTTGATGTGGCAATAGCACCCCTCTATATCTCAGACCATGCCCCGGTAGTGCTTTCAGTGGTCTTGGACTCCCTACCCCATAGAGCAGTCTCTTGGTGACTAGACCCATTGTTGCTAAAAGAGGAGAAATTTACAAAATGGTTGATTAAAAGAGGTTCAAAACTTCTTTTTGGACAACACACAAGGCTTTGTGCCATTAGCCATGATCTAGGAGACTTTCAAGACTACAGTCAGAGGCAAAGTAATTAGCTATGCAGCCTTCCACTGCAAACAAAAAGAACAAGAAGTGGCTAGGTTAGGGGAGACACTGTGGGAAAAAGAGAGCAGATAAAATATCCACGCCTTTTAAACAATAAGAATTTGCTATTTGAACTAACTTCGCTTAGAATTCGACTCAATTACTTTAGTCACAGAAAGGCAAGTTACAAATCCAAAGAACCCAGCATAAATATTGGGCATATGTGGAGAAGACTGGAAAATTGCTCTCCTGTAGGCTAAAAAAGCAACAAGAAGAGTGTTACATCTCTCATCTAAAAGATGCCAAGGGGCAGATATGCTCCACTCTGAAGGCCATTAATCAAGCTATGGTGGGATTTTAAAAAGACCTGTACAGCTCACAAGTAAAATGGGATGAGGGACAATGTTCAGCGTTTCTGGAGGGCCAAAATCTTCCTCAGTTGTCTGAATATCAGAAGCAAACAATGGAGGTCCCCTTGACCCCGGAAGAAATAAGCCGAACATTAGTTATAAGTCGAAGGATTCCTGGTGGACTTTTATCAAATACTCATAAAGGAAGTCTCAGCCCCAGTTATGAATATGCTGCAGGAGGCTCATAACAAATGGAAACTACCAAGTACCTTGAAAGAGGCAATTATAATGTTATTGCCAAAGGAAGGCAAAGACCTCTCTCCCTCTTCTGTCTAGTTGTAGACCAATCTCCCTCATGAAAGCAGACGCCAAAATCCTGGCCAAAACACTCGCCTCCTGATCAGAAAAACTGCTCCCCTCCCTGATCCACCCATCCATCACATGTGGGGTTTGTTAAGGGCAGAGCCAGTGCAGACCATGTGAGGGCCCTGGTTACCTTGATGCAGGTGCCTGCAGATCTTCCAACTCCTGCAGCTGCTATTACGATGGAGTTTGAAAAGGCTTTCGATTCTGTAGAGTGGGATTTTCTGCATGTGGTCCTGTGTCACTAAAATTTTGGTGCTCAGTTCTGCACCTGCAATGAAACACTGTACAATGGCCCTCAAGCTAAATTGCTCACTAATAATACTCTGTCAGAACCTTTCGCCCTATATATGGTTACAAAACAGGGCTGCCCACTTTCCCCATTACTATTTGTATTAGCCATTGAACCCCTGGTGGCTGCCATGAGGGCCCACTACCAAATTGCTGGGATACGATTGGTAGCTGACTCCCACAAGGTTAAACTGTATGCAGATGGCTGCCTTTGACTAGTGACCTACCTTCAAGTATCATGCATGTGATGACCCTACTTAAGGCCTATGCTGACATCGCAGGGTTAAAAATAAATGTTAGGAAATCTGAAGTACTCCCCATAAACAGGCATGCCTCTCCCAAATTTGATAGCAGGTATGGACTTAGCTTGGGCGACCAATGGTATAAAATATCTAAGCATTCGGATTACCCCAGACCCTCACAACCTGGTCTCTTCTAACCTCAACCCTTTATTTAATAATCTGTAGACAAAGGTGGATAGGTGGAAGCACCTGAACCTTACTATGGCAGGAAAAATAGTGTCCATCAAGATGTTGTTTGCGCCTAAAGTGTTTTACCTTCAGTCACACCTCCCAGTGATAATCCTGGAAAAATGTTTTCAAAAAATGAACACCCTATGGGGAAATTTCTGTGGGGAACATCCCCCCTCGATATAGTAGGGCCAAGCTCAGAGCCCCCAGAACAAAGGGGGATGGGGCTTACCCCATTTTCTAAAGTACACCTATGCTTTTCAGATAGCCAATACACGTCAAAAGTTTCAGGACCCAGGTCCAAACACCCTCACTAGAGATGTTGCGAAATAATATTTCACTGGTGAAATTCTGGCAAAATCAGCAATTTTGCCATGCAAAATATTTAATGAAATTTGCCCATTATGCAAAATATTTTGCCGGGTGCAAAATTCGGAATTTCACCTGCGTAATGTAAAATTTCTCCAGCAGAATGTGAAATTTCACCTGTGAAAGGCAAAATTTCACCTTCTGCAGGTGAAATTTCACCTTCCACAAGTGAAATTTTGCATTCTACAGTCAAAATTCTGCCTTCTGCAAGCGAATTTTGCATTACACAAAATTTTGTGAAATGGGCCAATTTTACAAAATAGTCCAAATAATGATGTTTACCAGTTTCACACATCTCTAACCCTCACATGGTAGAGCACAGAACAAAACATACTGCAGGGGGTCCACCCAATGGTGTACCTTGGCTACGCACTCCCATGACAGTACACATAAATAGAGTACAGGATGTGTTAATGCCAGGCAGGTCAGCTTTAGAGTCCTTTGTAACATTACAAGATAGGCATAATTTACTAAAAAGTGACTTCTGGAAATGTTCCCAGCTAAGAAATTTATATCAAACAAAGCTGAGACAGGAGTGCTCTTGCTCCATCTGTACAACCCGCTTGAAGGGGGGCCGGGGAGAGAAACTCAAAGGCCTTCCAAAAAAATGTGACACTGAAAGATCCCGCAGACCTAGCAGGCCGCATTTACAAGATGCTGAGGGAATCAGCCTCAGACCCTTCACTACTGGCCAAGGCCAAGTGGCAGATCATGCTGAATATATCCATATCAGAAGGTGAATGGCATCAGTGTTGGGTATCTGCTTGCAAGGCGTGTGAGGATCCATGTAGTTTTCTGATTCAGAACAAAACACATTTATGGTATAGAACCCCAGTGCAACTAAAAGTCATGGGACTTTTGCAACAGGACAACTGTTGGAGATGTGGTTTACCAGGGGCAGACCTCCTGCATACCTGCATATTGTCTGGGACTGCACCCTCATATGACTACTTTGAGGAGAGTCCTCAGGAAGTGCTCAGAGATCCTCTAGTGCCATATTCCCCCCATCCACATCTGTATTACTTTTGGTCCTAACCACTCCTCAGGCCCCCCTGAAGCACTCCCATAAACTCTTGCTGTTACAAGCCTTAGTTGAGGTCAAATGGATAATCTTAAATAGATGGAGGTCGCAGGAGATTATGTGTATCTCAGAATCATCCCAGGCCATGAAAAAACTAGCCCCCTTCTCTAGACTTTCACACTTTGTGAATAAATCAAGTCAAAAATTCCATACTGTATAGCCCCCTACTTGCAATATATTCAGAATGGGGCTCTGCTCTGCTTACCCCCTTCCCCCAAAGCAAAGATTTATTAAAACCTCCCTGAAGGACTCCCCTGGGTTTGGTAGGTTTTCAATGTGTAAGGGCGGTGTTCAACTAGTAACTGTATGTTTCTCTCTCAGACGAATGTACATCACTATAGGGTCATATTTAAACTGTGTCATAAAAGTTGAACTTTGTCTCTTACCTGAGACTTTTAAACCAAACAGAAGTACTACAGCTCAGTTCCAAAATAAACTTTGTCTCTGCCTGTATAGTCTATTTACATGTGATAACAAATGTAACCCGCCAACTGTAAAACCCTTTGTTTACGTGCATTAATAGTGTCTTGTAGGTTTGTTTATTGTATATCTGAAAGCTCAATAAAAAAGATTAACTGCAAAAAAAGAGCCTTGAAGGCTCAGGGGGGCAAAATTCTGATGAAAGTTTTTTTAACAGCAGTGGAAGAAAACTGACCTCAAAAAAACACTGCAGACTTCCGGTGACGTCACCAAGCTGAATGGCTGCATAAGGGAGAAGCTCTAGGATACCCCACCGTTTAAATCTCCTGAATCCGACATAGCAGAACTTAAAAACTTCCTTCAGCGTTAAATATAATGACAGGGAGCAAAACTGTGGTGAAATTGTGCTCTGGAAGACACCAAGACAGAGCGGATGCATCTGGATCTGATAGGTGGCCTATTCACAGTCGGAGCGTTTCCCCTGCAGGCAGTATGACCTGGGAACAGGACCCTGACACAGACAGGGAAAGTGAGAGGTTATCTCAATCACACTACGAGACGCTCTTGGCTGAAATAAGAGTGTTTCATGCTGAAAATAAAAGAGAATTTTCAGTACTGCAGAACAGGCTTACCGACGTAGAGGAGAGGCTGGATCGCACAGAAGAGGCAATGGGGGAGGTGACTGAGAAAACCCAGCGCCTTCACCAAACGTTCGTTTTTTTAGTCGACCAACACGAAATACTACTAGAAAAGATTGTAAATCTAGAGGTGAGGTCCTGGAGGGACAATCTTTGCATATATGGTCTTCCTGAGGATTCCGAAACTGGCAGAATGGAGGATTTCTTGTCGGATTTACTTAAGGATGTCTTAAACCTCCCCCCAACACTCCAATTTAAAATTGAAAGAGCGCATAGAGCCTTGTCCCGAAAACCAACAGATCAAGCAGCTAGACCTCGCTCAATTATCTTAAAGTTCTCTAGTTTCAGAGACAAAGAAATGATTCTGAAAGCAGCGTGGTCAAAAAAAAATATTACCTACAACTCTGCCAGGCTGCTCTTTGATAACGATTATCCCACAGAAATTATGAGGAAAACAATAGCGTATGCACCAATCCTAAGACTTTTTTGAAAGAGAAAGGAATCTGATTTCAAATACCTTACCCTGCCAAACTACGGGTTTACTGGGAGTCTGGTAATGAAGTGTATTCGAGTCCTGAAGAGGTTACCCCGGAACTAAAGAAGAGAGGATGGAGTTTTCAGTTGACTGGTCCAGTGCAGCAGGCAAAGCGTTCCCCCCACTCGCATTGGCAGAGCTCTACGAACATGAGAAGAGGTTCAGGAAAATGGGGAGGATTACGATCCATACAAGAAGTTAAAGAGTTTATTGGGAATAAGCAAGCTCTTCCTAAGGAAGCAGATATGGATACCCAGGACTTAAATACCTGAACTGCTTTAATGATCGCCTACCCTATAGGAGCTTGAAGGATCTTTTTCTTTTTATCCTGAAGGAACTGCGGTACCAACAGGGATAGATGGAAGATAAGTACTGTTTCTCTTTGCTGTACTCTTTGTTTTCTTCCTTCTCTTCTGCTTCAAGACCCAGGACATGTAGCGAACATTTATTTAGTCATAGTTTATGCTGCTAGCCTCACAACAGTTAAATAGATGTAGACTTGATTTATGTGGAAGTGACATACAATTCCTAATTCCTAGAGCGCACTCAGATTGTTTACTCAGAGGTGGGCTATGCTAGTAAAATGCTTAACATCTATATTCCCTTGCAGTGTTACTAGCTGTCCCTCTTTTGGGCATTATCTAGGGGAAATCATCGGGCTACTGGCCTGAAGGTTGCCCTATTTTTGGTCGACGTTCCCTCTATTCAACCCCGAGGCTGTGATGGGTCGGGGAGGCCTGACCAAGATGGAGGTCACAATTCCTCTCACGGGACCCCATCCTGATCCCAGGTTTGGATCCCCTTTTTCCAGAGAGGTAGTTTCTACGCTCTCATGTTTTGGAAGTACTACTGTAAATAGTTTCAAAAGGGTTCACTATGTTAAAGTTACCTATTATATTAATTTTGGAAATGTGCACATGATGTCCTTCATGTTTATGTGTAGTTGCCTATGGTTGATATACTTACCACCTAAGATAGATTCTCCACATGTGGTTTTTCAGAACCTTAGCAGAACGGAAGGGGACAAACTCCTGGCATCTATTGAATGTGTTCAGTACTTCCTTACAGCCCTTTTAATTGTTCTGACCCAATCAGCTCTGTGTATTATACTACTGCCCAATGGATAAAATCTCTACAGTTAGGGTATGCTCGCACAATGTCAATGGGTTAAATAATCCTATAAAGAGATACAGGGTGATTTCCTCTCTTAAAAAATTGAAGCCCTCCTTCCTTATGCTACAGGAGACGCATTTAGATAAATTTGAACACCAAAAACTTGCCAAATTTGGCTTCTCCACCATAGTGGCCTCTGTATATGGAAGAGGGAAAAGGAGAGGAGTCGTGGTCATGGTTCCTAAAGGTGTTCCCTTTTGTCTTGTGAACTTGTACTCAGACCCAGAGGGAAGACTTGCAATTGCTGTGGGCCAGTTGGAAGAGCAGGACATCACCCTGGTCTCTCTGTATGTCCCTCCTGGGGAAGGACCAGAAGTAAGAAAAATGTTGTTTCAAATGGTTATGGAAAGGTCTAGAGGAGTATTAGTAATGGGTGGGGATCACAATTTGGCTATTTCTTACCTGGATTCCTCTAGCAAGAAAGCTTTTAAGAAATCCCCTGCACACCGGGCAATGCAGACCTATCTTTTTGAAGCCCACTGGGTAGACCTTTGGTGAAATCTCCATCCCAAAAAAGAGAATATACACATTACTCTTCCCCCCATAAAGTGTACACCTGTATAGACTATGTTCATGTCTCTAAAGAACACCTGTATAAAATGCAGAGTTGTACATAGACTCCGACTGTATTATCAGATCATTCGATCCTTACGTTAAATATGACCTGGGAGAGAGAAAAAATCAATACCTTATGGAGGTTTAACAATTATTTGCTGAATCTTAAGGATTTCAGGGAAATGATACAGCAAAAAATCAAGCAAATCCTTGAAGATAAAAGACAAGGGACTAAAATGGGAGTATTATGGGATACCCTTAAAGTAGTCCTTAGGGGTGAGAAAATTAAATATGCTGCCCATTACAAAAAGATGCAACAGCTACAACTAGATAACCTGCAGCAGCAACTCCACAGCTTACAGACTTTACATGCTGCCGGGGACGAGGGGGGTTATCCCTTCCTGCAAGCCACCAAAGAACAGATTCAGGCAATCTTAGATATCCGTACGGAGCAAGCTCTACAACTTATTAAACAAAAATACTATGAAGGGGGTCCAAGAGCCACTCGTCTGTTAGCTTATAGACTCAGGCAACATAAATCCAGATCTAATATCACCAAAATAAGAGATCCGGATTCTAGGAGGGTAGTTACTTGCCCCGAGGAGATTGAACATGCTTTTCAGAAGTATTACAGTGGCCTATACAGTACAGAGGGTGGGGGAGACTTCTTGGGGGTGGAGGCCTTCCTGAAAGACCTTAACCTCCCGAAGATCTCACAGAAACAAATACAATTTCTGGAAAAAACAATTTCCCCAGCAGAACTAGATCAAGTAGTGGCGGCCCTTAAAACAAATTAAAGTCCTGGACCAGATGGTTATACCGGTGACTTTTATAAGGCCTTCAGAAGAGAGCTGTCCCCTACCTTAATGGAGGCTTGCAGAAGTGTACAAAAGGGTGAGTCAACCCCTGATTCATGGTGATATGCTTATACTGTATATCTAGCATATTGAAGCCAGATAAAGATATCACATCTTGTTCTTCATATAGACCTATTTCGGTTCTAAATATCGATTATAAAATTTTTGCCTCTATAATTTCAAAAAGATTTGAAACTTTTCTCCCCGAAATAATAGATCTACATCAAACAGGGTTTGTCCCTGGGTGCCAAACACAGGACAATATAAAGAGAACCTTGCATCTTCTGCATAGGGTGAAGTGTGGGAGGGCGCCATTTCTCCTGCTTTCTTTAGACGCAGAGAAGTTGTTCGACCGCGTCGAATGGCCTTTTCTGTGGGCAGTGCTGGAGAGGGTGGGAATACCACAGACGGTTATCAAGTTAATAAAATCGATGTATGCAGATCCTAAAGCTTATGTTCGGATAAATGGCTCTTTCTCAAGCCCCAACTCACTCTCCCAAGGCACCAGGCAGGGATGCCCCCTGTCCCCACTGTTTTTTGCAATATATTTGGAGCCTCTCGCTCAAGCCCTGAGACAAGAGGAGGGGTTGACTGGGGTGGAGGTCGCCTCAATAACTCACAAATTGGCATTATATGCTGATGATCTCCTCATATACATGACTGACCTGGAGACCTGTCTCCCCCCACTCTGGGATAAACTAAAGGGATTTGGGGCTTTCTCAGGTTACAAAATCAATGAAGCTAAGATTGAAGTTTTGGCCTGGAATTTCACCCCACAGGCAGAACTGAGACAAACTTATAGTTTCCGATGGGATTTGAAAAGCATTAAATACCTCAGTGTACACATTGGTCTCTCATACGATGACCTGTTCTCCCTGAATTATACCCCCTTTATGACTAAGACCTCTGCAGATCTGGAGAGGTGCAGAGTTCTCAATTTGTCCTTGCACCAACGAATAGAATCTATTAGGATGGTGATCCTTCCCCGCTTTCTCTACTTGGCCCAGACCCTTCCAACGCAGATTCCAGACGTATTTTTTAGAACACTGCAGAAGAAAATCTCAACTTTCATTTGGGCGAACCAAAAACCTAGGATTAATCTCTCAGTGTTACAACTTCCCAGACAACAGGGGGGTATGTCACTGCCTAATTTCAGATTATATCACCAAGCTTCCCAAATAAGAATATCTTTATACTGGTTAGATAATAGTTATGTAGCCAGATGGAAGTCGGTGGAGAGACAGGAAAGGGAGCTTGTGGACCTCTGTCATACTCTGCTCTCCTTTCCCCCTGTTATTAAACTGCAGAGCATAGCCAACCTGCACACCCAATCCACTCTGAAATGTTGGCTAGGGGTATTGGCATCTCGTGAATTTAAGCCCTGGAGGCCCGCTATGTTCTCCCTGCCTTATCTGGATGCTTTTGTCCTGGGCAAAATGGACAAGGGATATCTCAGGTGGCAAAGGAAAGGGTTACATTTGGTATACCATTTTATGCCTCGGGGCACAATCTTATCTTTAACAGACCTGACCCAAAAGTATGACATCTCTTACCTGGATAGATTTAGGTATTTTCAGACTAGGAATTACCTCAGCTCCCTAGGGAAAATGCAGTGGAAAGATGTCCCTCCTCCTGGTCTTTTGCTGATCTTACTGGCAGCCATAGAGGGGAGACCAACCCCACTTCATATAATCTCTGTCCTATACAAAGCTCTTCATTCACTGCAGGGTAAGCTCCCAGATAAAATTAGAGTAGCCTGGGAAAAGGACTTAGAGATTGAGATAACTTTACCACTATGGGAGAGACATATAAAGAAAATGTATATGGGCATCAGTTCTGGATGCTGGAAGGAATTTGCCTGGAAATTGTCTGTAAGGTACTTCAGGGCCCCTCTGGTGGTCCAGAAATATAATATTTGTGCTGGGTCAGATTGTTGGAAGCAATGTGGTTTTTCCCCAGCCACCCTGGGTCACATCTTTTGGTCCTGTAAGGCCCTTCAACCATTCCTTACCCAACTCTCTGGAGTTCTCCAACAATTGATATCCCCAAATTTAGTTCTGGACCCCCATCTCTTTTTATTTGGGGAGAATCTCTTGGAACACTTGGAGGCTCCAACCAGGAAATTTCTTAATCTGGCTCTGCTTGCTGCCAAAAAAAGCTATCACGAAGAGATGGAATTCCTCATTGCCTCCCACTCTAGACTCATGGCAACAAATAATGCTAGATATGTATAAAATGGAGAGACTTACTGCCATACTTAATAAATCTCAAAATGTTTTTGAAAGTAGGTGGAGGAAATGGGTACTGTACATTGTAACCATCCGGGCCGATTTTGTGCCGTGAGCTAAATCTGGTGTCCTCCTGTTTTTAATTTTCTTTGGTCTAAATTTGCTAAGGGAGAATCATCTGGAATTATATTATATCTTTTTCCTTATTATTCTAGGCAACAAATGAAATAGGATTGGCTTCTGTGCTGATGTGCACTTTAATGTCCAATCTTTTGTATTTATTTTGGATTTATGTTTGTTATCTGTCCTTTTTTAGTGTAAATGTCAAGTTTGTTTATATATATTGTCATACAATAAAGAATGATAGTTAAAAAAACACTGCAGATTTCTTAAATAAATATTTCTGCACACTGCTGGACATCCAAATCTCAGTCTCTGATATAGACATAGGAGCAGTGCACTCATCTCTGAAGCTAAACTCAACATCAACCTCAAAATTTCAAGAGCAGAGATGTCCCTAAAGAAATCATCAAACTAAATGCAAAAAAAGCCATTTGTGCCAGATCAAATAGAAATAAAATTCCTAAAGACAGCTGCAGAATATATGTCCCAATCCTAACAAAACTACAACAGGGGCTAGTTTGAAGCAAGCATCCCAGACTTTTGGAAGTGTGCTAAAATTGTACCCATTTTCAAGGCATGCAAAGTAAACAACCCAGCAAACAATCAAGCAATAGCTTTACTGTCTGTGATTTCAAAACTGTTCAAGAGACTGGTGAGCAACCAGATCTTCAACTTCTAGGAAAAGCATGGTTTGCTGTAATCCTAATGGAAAGAATGGCCCAAGTAGGGATCTCAGGGGGGCTACTAAGGCTATTCAACACATAACTAACTGGAAGATCGCAGCATGTGGATGTTCAGGGCAGTCAGTCTCATGTGGACACCCTCCACAGAGGAGTCCCACAAGGATCCACCCTAGGCTCCATGCTATAGAAACATAGAAGTTGATAAGGACCTCAAGGCCTATCCAGTCTGCCCATTTTTTCTACCTTATTCCTAATAGATGTAAACAACATTTCCAATCACATTGCTTATTCAGACATAAAACTTTATGTAATTGACACCATACAAATCTGCAGAGAAAAAAACATACTGAAATGGAATCAAAACTGCAAAACAACTTCAATTAGTTATAGTAATGGTTTAAACAGTCCAACATGGTGCTCAGCTCCAAAAATGCTCAAGAGATGTATTTCAAAAATAAAAGTAAAAAAGTTGAAAACAATTTATTGTCTGTTTGACTCACAAACAATTGTAAACTGGCAAGCACTAATTAATACAAATACCTAGGGGTGGTGATTGACAGTTCTCTTCAATTTAATATTCACATAAACATTGTTAAAAAACTGAACTGAACTCAACAAAAGGGTGGTTGAGATGCAGAGTCTTTTTCATCCCAAAGGATGCCAGGGTGAAAACCACACAGCAGTTGATTCTCCCAGTACGTGGATACAGGAGCTCAGTCTACCAACACACAAGCAATTTCTTGCAGGACAACCTAGATGTGGCCTACAAAAAGCTTACAAATTGTAAAAAAACAAAGACAAGGCGCTGCGTCAGCATGTGGTCTAAAAGCAAAACAAAATGGTTATATTAAATGCCCGCTGAAAATAGAAAATAGAGTTAAAAATCTACGTTTCGACCTTGGGTCTTCCTCAGGAAATATCTAAAAGAGAAAAAAAACAAGTTAGTGTAGAGGAGAGGTAAAATGAGAGAGATATATATGTGGAGAAAGAAGAAGGGGGAGGCAAAGGGAGAAGAAGTGATAAATGATAAGATTAAGAGAGAATCTGTGAAACAAAAAGGTGATGATGGGAAAGATAAAACATAATGGGAGAGAAAGAGCTGGGAAGATCCCAGGTAGAGACTGATTAACAGGGCCTTGTAAGAAGGCTGAAAGGTGACAAATGTGTGAGAAGGAGACAGAAATGGAGTCATATGGTGAAAATGAAAAATAAATCAGTACAAAAACAAATTTACTTTAGGGAAAAAAAGGGGAGGCTGAAAGATGTTAGTGGAAAATAAGTCTATCATTCAAACCAGAGGGCTGCTGGGAGCCAAGGCGGATGATCAGCTTGGCTTCCATGTTTTTTCTATGGTTAGGATCCCGGAAGCCCTGCTGAAGGACACAAACAGCTTGACCACTTTGTCTTGCTTTGTCTCTATAACACCCACCATTGCACAATGTTCAGAAGACTAAGCTTGGATTCATTAACTCTACAGAGACAAAAACAATCAGCGAGTATAGCTATCAAATCTTTTAAAGGGAAAACTCAATGTCTAACAGACCAGGAACCAAAACACATGACCCACAGACACAACTTGAGAGAAATCAAAAACAGAGGTCTCAATGTCCCACATGTTTAGAAAAACTATGGAAAGGTGACCGTAAAGTACTGTCTCACTAAGCTGTGGTGATTACTCTCCCCAGACATTAGAACAATTCTAAAACTGGGCAATTTCAAAACTGCCATAAACAAGGAACTGTCCAAAACATGTGACTGCTTTCAAACTGAGGCACGGTAATTTTTCCCACATAACATGTAACCATGGGACCAGGTGTAACATCTCCCACAGTTTTGTCAGCTAAAAATATGAAACTTCGCAGGTACGGAGGTTTCATCCTGTCGCTGGGGCTGGGGTTGAGGACCTAGTCCCAACCCATTTAAAAATTCTGGCCAGGGTTTCTAAACCTAATAGCTATATATTGTACACAAATAGAGTTCTTTACTACTGCTACTACTACTACATAAGTTGGACTAGATTGGGTTTGCTAACAATGAACTTAAAGAGGACAGAAATCATTTCTAACAGGCAGCTGTTTATAAAGTTCGTATTCACAGAAATGAATATGCATTCACCTAAATTATCCATATTTAGCTGTACCTGAATAAAAGGTGATATAAAAAAGTTGTATTTTGCATTATCTTGTTTTTTTGGGAAGCATTCTGTTACAGTTCTCTTCATAGAACCAATAATTTGGAGTTTTAACTTTGTAATGGTTTGTGCACAAAACTCTAAACAGGGTTCTGATAGGTCAGGAGCTCCTAATTAGCACTCTGTACACAAATTGTGATGTAGTAAAAACTCCACATAAGTGATTCCATGACGTGAACTGCAACAGAATGCTGCCCATAAAAATACAACAATGCAAACTAAAGTTTTACCTACTGTATCCCTTTTTATTCAGGTACAGTTAAATACGGATACTTTAGGAAAATGCATATCATTTCTGAGAATAAGAACTTTATAAACAGCTGCCAATTAGCACACATTTCATGTTCCCTTTAACGGCTTTGGACTTGCCCCCAAGCCAGTTAAGCCTGAAGTCATCCATCATGAGTAGTTCATCAGTGCCAGCAGTGGGACTAATTTGATTAATAAAGTTGGCTAGACTTACATTACCTGCTGCTGGGAGGTTGTAGCCACACACAATGTGTATCTTCTTAGTATTATGGAATAATGCTGACAGGGTGGGTGTTATGATGGGATAACATCCCACCTTGGGTGGTTGGGCCTGAGGCTGCAGGTCGAAGGTGTCCAACACCCGAGAAGGGATATTATCCCAGCATAACACCCACCCCGAGGGCATTATTCCTATTACACAATGGCTTGTTGTTATATACAGAATTTAAAAAATGATTTTAAAGAATGTTGTTTGTATGCAAAAATATTTTTGTTTCTTAAGAGAAGATATAAACAATGCAAATGCAAGCAATCAACTGTGATGTTATGCCAGGATAACATCCCTGCTGTGATGGCCAACTGACCAATCAGAAGCCAGGATTCTTTCTTGCCATTGTATAATGAGGAGTAGTACTACATGAAGGAATTCATGAGGGGAGGGGAGCTATTGTACTGCACTAGGGCAATATTAAGATGAGACCTGTAATTTAGGAGCAGTCCATTGCCTATCTTGGAGCCTGACACATCAACCCTGAGTAGACTGAACACAGGGAGAGAGAAAACTGAATCAGGAATGGTAGGTTTAAGCCAGATTTCAGACAGTACTAATATATTGGGGTTGTAATAGGTGATCCAGGCAGATAACTCATCAAAACTGGCTAGAAGACTATGGATATTGAGATAAGCTATCTTGACACCTTTAGAATTTATATGGGCTGGGGATACAGCAACACTAGTGACACCAGGGCCAGGAATAAATTCTGCATCACCAGTGAGAAGGACGACATATGTTTATCCAGCATAGTCATGGAACATCAGGCCACACAGTGGGTCAAAATAATGGAAAGGGCCAGGCTAAGAGGTAATGACCAAGATATAGGAATACTCTGCTCTTAAGCAACCAAGCAGGATTGTATGACTGGCTGTCAGAGATAAGGATGTCTGATAATGAGAAATCTGTGAGAGGACAGGCATGCTGCAAGTCAGGCAGATTACACCAGAAAAGACTTCATATAGTAAGGATAACTATGATCACAAGGCAAGCTAATGGGGATCCACTGCATGATGAAAATGACCACTTAACAAAGCATGAGAAAATAACTCAATGAGAGCAACTAGGTAGTATACATTTAAACAGCACCCAGGTGGGGAGCAGCAGGTTACAGTAGTCAATATAGTACCTGATGTATGGCTGCAAACAACTAGAAAAGATGGCCTGTGTGAGGTAATGCAGAAAGCAGTAGTTTATCGTCCCACACGCAGACAACACCAATATGGAGAATTACTAGTTAAATACAGATGACCCTGAACTATACTCAAGATGAGGGGGCCCAAGGTGAAGAGTACAATGGGCAGCAGGGAACCAAGTCATTAAACATCAGCTTAGGACTGAAAGGCTAGATAATAATCAGCAGGTTTACAGAACAAGTGAATATAACTATGTAAGTAAACAACCAATACAGTTCAAAGCACCTAGACAGTAACAAAGACAGCTCACACACCCCACACAGAATTAACAGTCCAGGAATAACACACAAGGCATGAGGTTCAGCATATGAGGACCTTCACAGGAGGCTTCATTAAGTTAGACAGAACATGGATGGGAAAAAAATAATGGGGCAGTGTGGCCGTCTGACAGCTGACAACACAGTATGACACCCTTTGCTCTCTGACCCTTTGCGCTCTGAACCACAGTGTTTGAGACCTCTATGGTGAAAATGTCTTAAGGAAGTGAAACTCTGCCCACTTGTCCTGATGGCAGTCTCTGGTTGGGTGGACAAACCTGATGAGGAGGAGCTGGATGTTGGGCACAGAGCCCTAGAGTTTATGGTTGGTGTCCAGCAGTCAGGAATCAGCAAGGTCAGGTTCTGTGGTTTATAATACTGGTGCAGAGGCACTACTGCATATTGTGACACCAAAGACCCTGGTTCAAATCCTGAGCCTGGAGAATAGAACAATTGACAGGGAGGAGGAGGATTGGTCATCCCATAGAAGCTCTCCTCCTCCTCCCGGGGGGATTATGGGCCTGCTGCACTACCACCACCTTGATGATAATGGGGAAGGGGGGCACCAGCTAGGTTATGGATGGGATTAGGATGTCCATGAATTTGCACCTGTGCCTTTATGTTGGCACTGTAATGGAGAAATAAGTGAAAACTCCAGCACGGAGACAGATTATGCCTGGCTCTCCAGATCCTGCATCGTTGACTGCACTCTATCTGAGGTACTCCCAAGGGCTGGATCTTCCCATGTTCACTGCTATGGGAGGCAGATCATATGAAAATTGGGCAAGCAACAGAAACATTGGGTGATGGGGTTGAAGGATGCCAGTTTCAAGGGGGCAGCATCAGTTATCATGTGGGCTGAAACTGTGACTTTAAGAAAAACATATTGCCAGGCAGATGAGTCTCATTCCCCCTCTCCAGTAGTAGCTGACCAGTGAGGTGAACCAGTTTGGCCACAATGTTTTAGCATATATCTTGGTAGCGGAATCTCACATCCCCATGCAGGCCATAAACAGGACCAGTGACAGAAGCTATTTGGGCCACAATATTTGTTTACTAACATGCAACCCAGCCACTGAATTTCTTCTTCTCATGCCAGCAATGCACATGACCATCTTTCTTTTGCCCTTTCCCTGCCCCAACCTAGAAAAGTTTGCTGCTCACTTACAGCCTTCCCATGAACACAGGGCCCCTGAACAGCCAATAATGTTGTCTACCACTGTTATAAGCAAAAGAACCAACAAATGAAAATGCAATGCACTTGCTTGCTTTAGGTAATTGGCATGCACTAGCCCCATCCTCATTGCATTCTGTACGGGAAAGGTTCACCACCCACTCCTCCACTGGATAACAATAGGAACTACAGTACTCAATTATAGTGACCAGTCATAAAAATAGCAGGGCACAGAGAAGCACATAAGACTTTGTCCTTCAACCCCAACATAAAATGGGCATCCATGCTACACAGTGCACTCCCTTTATATACTAATTGACAGCACATATGGGTTGACAACCTGGGATCGTAGCATGTCAGGACCAATAATTTCACTTTTAAGCTTAAAATGATAGTCTGAGTGCCTCATGACTGACTCTGGGAATGGAAGCCTATTGTATTGGTAATTGATATATGTCTCTGTAGTCCAGAGAAATCCTTGACCATTGTTTCCGGTGCTTTCAGAATAATTTGTAGTTAACTGATAGGGGCCAGGTGACCACTTGTTGAGCTCTGGGGATCAGTTAGCTGCTGGACAGCCAAAGGGAACATAGCTACTGCAAATGTACAGTAGGTCTTTTTTGTACCTATAGATTTACTTTGTATATTTACTGTATGTTCTTGCATACTAATGTTCATTGTGAAGGTGTATGCCAAGAATTCCTGACATTGAATTAACCTCACTAACATTGGGTGCTACTTCCTCTACCGCCATAATACTACAACATACAGCCCCATTTAATTTATCTCCCCTCTTCCACTATCTGCTGACATGTAACCTCCTCAAGGGAACTTTAATTTCTTATGGACTTCTCCCAGTTGCTGAAACCCACCCATTCCCATAAATGAGTACTAATCCTTCCCTCCACTGCTGATCTGCTAGGACCCACCCACACACCCAAAAGTAATTCCAGTCCTTATTTCCTCCTCTACCCAGTGGTTGACACCCTCAAAATGAAATGTATCCCCACTTATGACACTCCAAAATGAATATATATCCCCCTTGCCCCATCCAGCTGCACATATCCACACACTGAAAGTATGCAAGTACAGTACTTTTGTCGATGATTCCTGATGCTATCTCAGAGCAGGCATTCACTTTCCATGCTATTTATTTCTCAGGCATAGGAGCATCTGCCATGAGGAATCATCTGCTCAGGAAGTTAAGAAGGGACTGAAGGTTGTTGTCAGCAGTAGAGCTGCTCATGAGATGGAGGAATAAAAAGGTCAAGCAGTGGTCTTTTGCATACCGGGCAAGTGGTTTTGTATTTTGTTTTAATAATTTATTTATGCAAGATTGCCCCACTGAAGTGCAACATCTTATGTTGGGTCTTGCTTCTACCCAATTCTACAGTTACTGTGAGAACATCGTAGCACAGAAGGGGTCAGTGCCTTGTTCAAGGACTCAGATGCATACAGTAGCTACAAAGAAAGATAGAATTTGATGGCAGATAAAGACTGCTTGGCCTACCTAGCCTGCCCATGTCCCTACCTAGTGTTATAAGCTGCAGATCAATCAATCAGTCAAAGATTTATTTGCATAAGGTGCCCTTCCTATGCTCAGGGTGCCTTTACAATACACATTAAAAAAAGGAACTCACAATATTACAGTTTAAAAACAGATAAAACATATCAGTACACACTCAATAGATTCCTGAAAATGCCTGGTTAAACAAGTGGTTCTCAAATAACTTTTTAAAACCTTCCACAGCCTGGCTCTCTCATATCTGGCGAGGCAGAGAATTCTACAAGGTAGGTGGCATAAAGGCAAAAGATCTCCTCCTGATGTTTTTAGGGATACCCTGGGAATCTCTAGCAATCCATCACTAGAGGATTGGCGTGAATGGGTGGGACAGTAAGGGCATAAGAGTTCTTTCAGATAGTGGGGTCCCTGCTCATGTAGGGCTTTATAGGTCAGCAACGTGACCTTGAAGGGGATCTGCCACTGTATTGGCAGCCAGTGCAGTTCACGCATCACAGGTGTTATATGACTGGATCTAGAGGTTCCAGTCAACAGCCTGGCCGTCGCATTCTGCACTAGCTGCAAGCGATGGATATCTACCCCTGGCAGCCCTAGATAAAGGGTGTTGCAGTAATCAAAGCAACTGGTGACAAAGGCATGGACCAAGGTAAGAAGATCTTCGGGCAGGATCAGGTGCTGCACCCAGGCTATTTTCCTTAGATGGTAATAGGAAGATTTCACTACAGCTGAAACCTACACCCTCAGGGTCAGGTCTTCATCAAACACCACACCCAGGTTATGCACCTGACCCGAGGCAATCAGTGGGGTCCCACCAAGATTTAATCCTGAGGGTTTTCACGCCCATGCCCCTGTCATCCTATAACCATGGTCCATCACCAATACCTCTGTTTTTCCTGAGTTCAACCGAAGCCAACTGGCACTCATCCAGTTCTGAATCTCCAGCAGGCAGTTATTAAACACCGTAGCAGAATCTAACTCCTGTTCAGGCACAAAATACATGTACAGTTGAGAGTTATCGGCACAGCAATGAAATCTCAACCCGTACCATCTTATAATGTCCCCTAATGGAAGCATGTACACAGCGAATAACATAGGGAACAGCACCAAGCCCTGTGGAACCCCAGAAGGTAGCCTATGAGGGGCCAAGGAATAAATCCCCAACACCACTCTCTGGGATCCACCATCGAGGAAAGACTGAAACCAACTGAGGACTGCCCTGCTCAGTCCACAGAAGAACCACAGGTGCTCGAGCAGTACCCCATGATACACAGTGTCAAATGCTGCTGAGAGATCAAAGAGAACCAAGATGGAACGGGTTCTCCGATCTCTTGCCATCAGAAGCTCATGAAGTACCCTTACCAGGGCTGTTTTGGTGCTATGCCTTTTTCTGAAGCCAGACTGGAGAGGGTCATAGATATTGTGGTTGGTTAAATGGTCTTCTAACCTCAGAGTGACCACCTTCTCAATAACTTTCCCTACAATGGGTAATTTCAAGATCGGTCTGTAGTTAGCTGGGCAGTCAGGAATAAGGGAGTTTTTTTTTTCAAAAGGGGCATACTGCTGCCTCCTTTGAGGGATCTGGAAAGATCCCTCTCTCCAATGAAGCCCCCACTATCCCAGCAAGGACCGGGCCTATAACTTCTACACACCCCATTAGTAGGTGCATAGGGCCCAGATCCAAACTACAGTAGGTTGGTCTCAAAGTCTGCCTCAATATATCCACAACTACAGGTTGACTAATTGTGAACGAGGTCTGTCGGGCATTAGTACCACCCAATTTATCAATGCAAGGTGCAATGGGAAGGCACTGGTTGATCTCATCCCTGATGGTGGACACCTTATCAGCGAAGAACTGCGCAAACTCCTCACACTGCACTTGTGACAACACTCTACCGGAGTGAAGACAGGTTGGATTGCACAGTCTGTCCACAGTCTGGAGGAGCAAGGCTGGCCTGTTCTTCGTTGTAGCAATTTCCCTGGGCAGGAACTCTGCCTTCTTATGGGAAATTGCTGATTGATAGGTCTTATAATGATCCATCAATCTAAGTTTATCCACCTCCAGGTGGGTTTTCCACCAGTGTCTTTCCAACCTTCGCCCTTGCCTCTTCAACTCACGGGTTTCCCCATTAAACCAGGGAACACCTGGGTGAAGAGTAAGGGGGCGAACACAAGCAGGAGTAATGATATCCAAGGCCTCAGTAAAAGCCCTATTATAGGCTAACACAAGAGGCCTCAGATCATTGCTATCCTTTGGAAATCCCGAGAGGTCCAGTATCGTCATTAGGCCTTCTGAGGTAGCTCCTCTCAAAGAATGGAACTGTACCAACTCCTTTGGGGCAGAACTATTTCAGGAGGCTGCTAAACTGAATCTCAGGATGTGATGGTCGGCCCAACCAACTGGCTCCACCTCCACATCGGAGATCTCCATCCCCAGGTGGAACACCAAGTTCAATGAGTGCCCTTCTCATGAGCTGCAGTGGTAATTACCCATGTTAGGCCCAATGAGTCCATCAATTGGAGGAAGTTTTGTCCAAATGGCGAGAGTTCATCATCGATCCAGGCATTGAAATCCCCCAGAATCAACCATCTGGGGGATTCCAATACCACCTCGGCGATGAAGTCTGCAACCTCCTTCAGGAACTCCCTCCCATCACCTGGTGGACAGTAAATAAGAAGGGTCCTGTAACCTACACCTGCACCCACTATAGAGTCAAAGGAGTTGGATGCTGAGATCCAGTTACTGTCTAAAACAGACAGCAACCCCCGCCCCTCGATCCTCTCTCGGGCGGTGAATCACCGAGATCCGTCCAGAACCGCAGACTCCAAAATGGGGTCTGTCGTTCATCCAGCCAGGTCTCAGTGATGCAAGACAGGTCAGCAGAGGCCACAAGATCTGCAACCACTGAGGTCTTATTTTTAATTGATGAGGCATTGCTTAACACTGCCTGAAAGGGACTGGAGTCCAAGGAAGGCCCCACTTCCTGCCTGACTAAGTCAGAACCCTTGGGTATGGGCACAAGACAAGGATAACCTCATTCCTGTGTCCGTTTCACCCCAGGGTGCCTCCTAGTCCTCACTGTCCCAATCTGTCCACTCCTTTCCCATCCCCCTTGAGAGTTCCAGGATCCTCCACTCCTTTCACTTCCTCGTCTCCTTAAGATGCCAAACGCACATCTAATATAAACTTCCAATGGGAGTGGCTGATGATCAAACAGGCGGATGTCCTTTAGTCTTGAGGGGGAGTACTGCCTGACCGTATTCTTAACTCCCCAGCACATATCACAGGTTCTCCCACACACACCAATATTGATTCAATCACACCCCACTCACTCACCCTTCCCACCTAATCTAATTCTTCTTAAACTTACTTAAGAATAAATATACCCCCTATTCTAACCAATAAATGAACCCTTATTACAATTTAGTAGCAATTTTAATGCTCTAAGAAATTTTCCTTGTAATCTCCAAATAAATAAATAATTTTAATTTAATTCCTATCCCCTCACAGTGCTCTCACCACTGTAGGGTAAAACTTTAAGACTCCCCAGCCCCCTCCCACAAGGCTGGATTTAAAGTCAAAAAGAAATCCTTAAAGCACTGTAGTCAACTTATCACTCAAGTTCACAGCCAAAGCCTTTGCTAAAAAGGTACTTCACCAGCTCCACATGCGCAGCAAGCAATCCAAAATCCAAAGTTTAATTCCTTAACCAAAGACTCTCAATTAAAATAAAATCATGTAGACATTGTCAAATGGAATTCAGACCCCCAGGCCCTATCACTACCTGGGGGATCCAAAGTGAACACAGGCACTCTCACTGCCCAGAACAGTAATCGTTTAAATAAAAATGATTTAAGATTTGACCGTTTGTTTTCTTCCAGATGCACTTCCTGAAAGACAGGTCTGCCCAATGGCAATCCAGTTCTTACCAGGCGATGACAAAAGCCTGAATGCCCTATCTATGAGGGCCACCACCTGAAATATCCTAGTTAACCAACAGCCAACTTTCTCCTACCCCCACTAGAATTGCCTTATGTCTGTTCCATGAATTCTTGAATGTTTTTGACTCTACTACCTCCTCAGGAAGGCTGTTCCATGTATCCACAACCCTCTCCACAAAAAAAGACTTTCTCACATTACCTCTGAGCCGTCCCCCCCTCTATCTTCTAATTGTGCCCCCTTGTTCTTGTACATCTATTTTTCTGAAAGATGCTACCCTCTTGGACTTTGTTCAGTCTCTTGAAGTACTTGAAAGTTTGTATCATGTCCCCCCTTTCCCTCCTCTCCTCAAGGGTATGCATATCAAGCTCTTTTAATCTCTCTTTGTATGTCTTCTGGTGCAGATCCTGCACCATTTTAGTTGCCCTCCTCTGGACAGCCTCCATTCTGTCTATGTCCTTGTGGAGATGGGGTCTCCAGACCTGCATACAGTACTCCAGATGGGGTCTCACCAACTGTCTGTACAGAGGGATAACAACTTCCTCTTGTCTACTGATGATGCCTCTCCCTGTGCATCCCAGTACCCTGCCAGCCCTACTTACTGCCTGCTCACATTGCTTGCCCACCTTAAGGTCATCTGATATAACTACTCCCAGGTCCCTTTCCATTTTTGTTGTTGTTAGTATCTCACCCCCCATTGTGTACTCTTCCCCTGGGTTTTTGTTTCCCAGTGCATTACTTTGCACTTCTTTGCATTGAATCTAAGATGCCATACATTTGCTCATTCCTCCAACCTTGCCAAGTTGCTTTGCATCCTTTCCACCCCACCTTCTGTATCGACCCTGTAGCAGAGCTTTGTGTCGTCTGCAAAGAGACATACTTTTCCTTCCAGTCCCTCTGTAATGTCACTTATAAAGACATTAAATAGGACTTTTCCCAGTACTGAACCTTGCAGTATCCTGCTAGTAACCCCCCTTTCTTCAGAGTGAACTCCATTTACTATTACTCTCTGCATCCTGTTGTCCAGCCAATTTTTACCCAGGCTACCAGTTTGGGACCCACTCCAAGGCTGACTAACTTGTATATTAATCTTTTGTGTAGGACTGTGTCAAATACCTTGCTAAAGTCTAGGTAGGCCATGTCCACAGCCCCTCCCTGATCTACTACTTTTGTTACCTAGTCAAAGAAATCTATTAGATTCATCTGACACAACCTTCCTGCTGTGAATCCATGCTGCCTAGGGTCCTGTGCCCACTAGCTTCTAGGAACTCAACAATTCTGTCTTTCAGAAGTGATTCTATCATTTTCCCTACCACTGTGGTCAAACTAACAGGTCTGTAGTTTCCTGCCTCTGTCTTGCTCCCACTTTTGTGAAGGGGAATCACATCATCCCTCCTCCAGTCCTCAGGTACCACACCATCCTCCCATGATTTGTTGAAATGGGTAGTCAGTGGTGTCACTAGTTCTACCCTTAGTTCTTTTAGAATTGTTGGGTGAATCCCATCAGGCCCCATTGCTTTGTCCACCTTCAGTTTTAAGAGTTCTTTCATAACCCTTTCTTCTGTGAATGGACTGGTATCGACTACCCTATCCAGAGTTCTTCTATTCTTTGATTTAGGTACCTCTGCCTCCTCTTCTTTTGTGAATACTGAGCAGAAGTATTCATTCAGCATCCCTGCTTTTTCACTGTCCCCCTCTGCCCACCCTCCCTTCCCTTTATTAAGCCTCACTTTCCCTCCCTTGGTCTTTCTTTGCTCCCTATTGCACCTATAAAAGGCTTTATCCCCCTTCTTAACTGAGTTGGCTATCTTTTCCTCAATTTGGGCCTTTGCTATTCTGACTGCCTTCCCCGCTTCCTTCTGCTTTAACTGGTACAGTTCTCTGTCCTGCTCCTTTTGAGTTCCCTTAAACTTCCTGAATACTACCTTTTTCTCCTTAACCTTCCCCGCCACCTCTTTTGAGAACCATAGTAGTTTTTTCCTTCATTTTGCTTTGCTAATTTACGTAACACAAAGGCTTGTTGCTTCTGTGACGGCTGTTTTGATTTTTCCCCATTGTTCCTCCACCCCCTCCTTCTTGTCTGTTTGCTAGTGCTTTTCTGAGGCACTCTCCCATTTTCCCAAAGTCAGCCCTCCTAAAGTCCAATACTCTTGCTTTTGTATGGCTTGACTGTATGGCTGTGTTTATCGTGAACCACACTGTTTGGTAGTCACTTGTTCCCAGATGGCTACCCACTTCTAAATCCAAGATTCTTTCTCCATCCCCATTTAACAGTACTAGGTCTAAGATTGCCCCCCCAACTAGCTGTCTGAGGCATACCCCCTTTGGGGCATCGAGAATAACCCTGCTCTTGAATGCAGTTGCAGCAAAAGTGCTCCAGTTAACATCTGGCATATTCAGGTCCCCCATCAACAATATATCCCCTTTTTCTGCCATTCTAAGGATGCCTTCTATCATTTCCTTGCCCATTGCCTCCCTCGAAATGGGGGTCTTATACAATCCTCGTGTGGACTGAGGTGCCATATCCTGTCTCAAGGGTGACCCACAGTGCCTCCTCTACTCCATGTTTATCCTTTAGTTCCATTGCTTTTATCCCTTCCCTTACACAGAGAGCTCCTCCTCCTTCTCTTTTACCCTCCCTGTCCCTCCTGCATCTTGTGTACCCTGGTATGCTGACATCCCAGTCATGGTTCTCAGTGTACCACATTTCTGTGACTGCCACAATATCCTGGTGTCCTATCTTCCATCAAGACCACTAGTTCAGGGAGCTTCTTACACAGACTATGGGCATTGGTACTCATCACCCTCCATTTTTGTGATGATCTTACCCCTTTTAGCCCCATCCCTCTCCTTACTGCCCTTTTCTGCATTTACCTCTGTTCTGCTCCCTATTGACTTCTCTACCTTGGTGTTTACCTCTCTAACTACTGTGTTTTGTGAGGGGAGACTGGGTTTTCCCTGCTCCTTTTCAGTGCCTCCCCCCTTGTATAGTTTAAATGCTTGCCAATGAAGCATTTAAACCTATCACCTAGGATCCTAGTTCCCCTCCTGGGCAGATACAGACCGTTATGCCAGTATAGGCCTGCATCCCTCCATGTGAACCCCCAGTCCCCCAATGAAGCCAAAACCCTGAGCTCTGCACCAGTTTTTCAACCATTCATTGAATCCCATGGCATGGAGTACCATAGTATCACACTTGCCATAGCCAGGCAGCACCTCTGAGAAGGTTACCGTATATGCTACTTGTCTAAGGCCCTTCCCCAACTCTTCAAACTCCTCTTGCACTGCTCTGATCCCATTCTCAGCCAGGTCATTCGTCCCTTGGTAGACAATGATATCCCTCTCTCATGCAGCTGCTCCCTCGATCCTGAGGATTCACTCCCTGTCTCTCCAAGCCATGGCACCGAGCAGGCACCTTACCTGCCTTTCCCTTTCCTCCCCCAATTCTCCTCCCCTAACAATTGAGTCCCCCACCAGGAGTTGTTTCCTTCCCCTGTGGGGTCCCATGCCACTCTCCTGTGGGTCTCCTTTTTGGAGGTTACCAGCATCTTCCTTGGTCACCACTGCAGGTGCCTCCATAGAGGAACCATTCTCCACCAGAACAGCATATGAATTGTGGAGAGGCACAGCTGGAGGAATGCACCTCTGTTCCACCACCCTCTCCCTCCCTGAGCCCACCTTGGTCCAACCACTCTTCTTTCTTGGCAACCTCTGAGGTAGCAGTGGTGGCCCTGGTGGTCCCTGGGTGGGGGAGGAGGTTTCTCAAATGCTAGCCAAGTCAGCCTGGAGACAAGCAACCTCCTCCCTCAGACTAAAGAGGTGCCTACAAATAGTGGTGGGCAAAGTGGCCCTGATTTGCTCCGCGAAGTGATCCGCGGAGTGAAGATGAATTTGCGGAGTGCTCTGCAACACGAAGCGGAGTACTTGCGTTGCAAATGGGTAATCGAAAGTCCATTGAAAACAATGACTTCACGTTACTTCGCCTTCCCAAACCACTACTCCACCAATTCTTAAGGTGAAGTACATTGAAAACAATGTACTTCGCCTTACTTACCTTGTTTTTAAGCTCCAAAGGCGAATTTTGCAGTGTTTCATGGGATTTCAGGTCACATGGGCTCTAGATTGCTCTGCACAGCCTCAGTTTGGGGGTGTGTGTGTAGGAAGCTGTAGGAGACAATCTGCTCTGAGAGCTCTCTGCAATTCAAACTTTCAAAAAGCTGTTAAAAAAGTCTTTTTGAGTAATTTTTTTTGCTGAAACTTTATCTCATCAATTATAGGAAACCCTCCTGTGCTCATATCATTGAGCATTTATTGTTTGTGTATGGATTTTGAATGTTAATGTACAACATTCAGTCTGTGTACTGAGAGACAGTGGAAGTGTGCTTTGGGGAGGGGTGTATCTGTGGTGTAGGTAGATTAACTTGGAGAAAAAGACAATGCTTTCTGTTTTGGTGATATTTTTCTTATTTAACTGTGTTAATGTACACACAGTAATATTTTCAATATTTCTTGCCATTTTTTTGCTGGTTGTTGTGGTGCAGCAGTGCATAATTTTAGTTTGTTTAAAACATGTGGTTATATTACTGAAGTTTTCAATTTGCTATGCATTACTTATTGTGTGTGTGTGAGTATGTGTGTGCTGCATGTCATCAAATCAGACACCTTTTATTGTGCCACATAATAATTTCAGCAAAGTGAAGCTGCTATCCTCTGCAGCTGTGTAATTTTTGTACTTCTTTGTGGTATCTTTACTGGTACTGGTACTAGTACTAGTGACTGTTAATGCAGCAGTACAGTACACTGCCCCCCCCCCCCCGCATGGCCTGCCCCAACCGGTAAAGGTATTCTTTTCCAGATTTGAATTTCTGATGGTGAGCACTGGTTAGGTGTTGTGTCTTTGTGTCTGCGTCTCTTCAGTGCACAGCACAATCTTAATCTGTCTGTCCATTTGCATCTCTTTAGGGCCCAATCTCCATCTGTAACTTAAGTCACAGTTGTTTCTTTGGCTTCCCTTCAGAGTACTGGACAGGTGCAGTGCTTAATTCTGCATGAACATTGTACTCATTAATATGCATTTTTAAGTCAGGACTATCATCACAAGTCACTCGTGATACAAATCACATTCTTCATCATCACGGTCACAAATGCAGTCACAAATCATGATTCACGATCATTCACGTTACAAATCACATTAATTTTTTTTCTAGTTACTTGGATGTATTGTAAGTCTGTTTTGTAGTATCTCTCCAGGCTTCACCACCCCACCATTGTACTCATTGATACGTGTTTTTAAGTCTGGGAGTTTTAAGCTACAGCTCATTGGGGCCCGGGGAAGTACAGCCATAGGCATTCACATTTCTTCATCATCATGGTCACAAATGCAGTCACAAATCATGATTTACGATCACATCATGAATCACAACATAAATTTTTTTTAATAGTTACTTGGATGTATTGTAAGCCTGCTGGTCACAGTGCTAAACAGGGATGGGATCCACACCTGGGCCTGGGGGAACAGGCACATCCTGCTCCAGAGAACCTGGTGCTGGACTTGGTGGTGGTTCAACTGCCTCAGAGTCAGGACAGGAGGCGGTGCTGGTCCTGCTTTGGGGGCACTCCACAGGTTTGAGTGGTCCACAGGAATGGGTGCCCATGCCCTCCACACATGCACACGGTACGATGCTTACCACTACCACGCTCTCCCAAAGCAGTCCCATCCCAGACATTCCCTCACCCTGGTCCATCTCTCCTACTGATCTCCCTCAGTCCGAGCAATCACTACTCACACACTCACACAACACACACACACACACAAACAACTAACTACTTATAAAGGAAAGAAAAATAAAATTTACAGAAAGAAAAAATTAAGTAAAACAGAGTACAGAAAAGACAAAAAAATGTAGCTTTTAAAAAAGCTGTTGGGTCTAAATCAAAGTTTAAATCTCCTCCTCGCTCTGATCTAAAGTATCAGCAGTCACAAAACACACTACTCTCTCTCCGTCTGCACAGAAGAAAGTAAAAGTGTCTTCTTGTATGACTCACTTTCTTCCTGCCTAGCTAAAGAGCATGTGACTTACAGTACTGTAAGCCATGTGATGTGTGGGGGGGGCTGCCAAATCTGAAACACCAAGTGGATCACTTAGAATCCTAATAAGGAACGCGAAGTCCATTTAAAACAATGACTTCACCTTACTTCGCATTGCCATTCCGCCATAATGCAAAGTGGTAATGAAAAGGCGAAGTGAGCATTTTGCATTGCCCACTCCGCGTAGCAGAGTAGCAATGCAAAGTGCCCACTTAGCGTTCACTTCACCAGCAAATTTTAAATTTGCTGCATTTCTACCTACAAATAGGGTAGCATCACAGCCTCAAGAATGTCTCCCAGAAGACTGCCGCCCCACAGCCATTGCACTGCACCACTCCCATCATGTCTTATTTTGTGGCCCCTTTCCTGTTGGTTTGTATGCTTACTCTCTCCTCTTTGTTTTTTTTTGTTTTTTCTCCTAATGCCTATGTGCCCTTACAGCTCTTGCCCTTCCTGTTCTGGGACAAGAACTTCCTGTATTCTTCTGTAGTATCCTTCTTCCTTGCTCAGAGTCAGACCTCCAGCAGCTGGGGGGAGGGAGAGCTACTTTTTTCCTTCAAGGATGACAAAACCTATGTGTCTCAGTGGTCCTTCCCTTCCTACTGCCAAACAGAAAGTTCCTGTTGTCAGTCAAATCCAGTGCCTATAAAAGTAGAACTGGCTAAGGGTGGCAGGGTGGAGTGGAGGGAAGGGAAGGAGGCAATTAATAAAAAAAAAGTTCTAGTTTTGTAGTCAACTGCTCATTGCTCAGAAAGCAAGATTTCTGTCTGCCAAAAGCTAACACTAGAGAACTGTAATTGGAGACACCTGCTTTTGGACACCTAAGCCACACCCCCAATTAACTTCTCCTCTCCTGACTAAGCAAACTCCATTTCCCTATCACAGAAAAACACACTGGCTTTCTTTTTTAACCCTAAATGAGACCCCCCCCCACTTCTAATAAAGTATATGTTTTCTTAATCCCCACAGGCACTGACTCCTGTTGAGATAGAAATGTTATGTTAGTAAAAAAAGTTCTAGTGTTGTAGTCAGCTGCTCCTTGCTCTGAAAGCAAAATTTCTGTCTGCCAAAAGCTAGCACTAGGCAGATTTCTCCAAAGACAGATACATACATTGACTAGGGACAAGATATCGTCCTCAAAATCTAATATTTGAAGTCAGCATTTATAATTTCCTATTGCAGCCCATTCCATCTATACAACCATCATTTCAGTAAAGAAAAACATCCTCACAATCTTTTCCACACACACCACCACTCATTCTCAGTCTGTATTCCCTAGTGTTTAATTGAGACCTTTATTTGCATAAGATGCTCAAATTCACTGTTTTGTCATGTACTGTATTTATTTATCAGTCTCAAACATATCTCCTCTCTCCCTTTTTCCTTCAATGAGTACATATTGAGGTTCTGAAATCTCTCTTGGCAGCTTACCCCAGCTGTCCCTGTATGATTTTATGTCATCTTGTGCTGTATTCTCTCTGTTTTCCATGTTTTTTAGATGTTATTTCCAGACATGTACACCATGTGTATGGCCTGACCAGTGACCAGTGTAGCAGCAAAATAACTTTCTCACTATACAAGAGAACTCCTTTCTAATATGTCCTAGTATCCTGTTTGTTTTCTAATAAGATGTTTTCTCACTGGCTAGATAGTTTTAAGCAGCTGTTTATTATGATTCCTAAGTCTTTTGTTATTTCTGTGGATCCCACCATGACCCAATATATGATGCAATCCACCAGAATTTGTTTCCCTAATGTGCATTCACTTCTACATTTTGGCATTGACATTCAAGTTGTAAATGAAAGTTTTGTGGCATCTGTGAATAATAGAGCAGAATCCATTACCATATATATATACGGCAGGGGGTCATACCACCATATGGAAAAACAGCGCAGCTAAAAATGCCACAGCCAAACAGCACTGAACACAAACAGAGTCAGGCAAAATGCAATTCTGTTTACAACAGATCATCCATTGAAAACAATAGGTGTTTATGTATTTTTTTGCAGGGGGGGCTTTGCCCCCCACACAATTAACTAACTCCAGGGAGGCAGATTTTAGGAATGGGGAAGAAACTCAGGAGGGGGAAGTTTGATTTTTTTTAAATGCCTGCAAATGTTGCAGCAGGGGATACCTAGGGGGGAACCGAACCACAGCCCAAGGTCTCCCGACTGCACCATGTGCTGGTGCCCTAGCCAATCCACCACAGGAGCAGCTCGACCAGACACCCAGCACACAGCAACTTCTCCTGGCTCCACATCACCATACAGTGACAGGGGTAGCAGTATATCCCTATCACTGTTCTTCCCAATCACTGTGAATTCAAGCACTGTATGTACAGCATGGTTTATACCATGCTGCCTTATCTGCACAATATTCGCCCACTACAGGTATATACCATTGCCCTTCAAAGTGTGACCAAAGGACAAATGTAAAGCTGTTCAAAGAAATGAGCAATACTGCATCAATAGGGGATACTGTAAATGTGGAGAAAATAAATCTAGCAGACATAGACCATGTTATCCTTAGAACTTGAACAAATAAGGAAGGATTTTGTTGGGATGCTTCCCAAGTCAAATGTAAGACTGCACATATGTAACCCAACTAGGAACAGCGCTGTCCTTGATTTAGGTATAACCAAGTCAATGTATCCTCTTCCCCCCCAACCCCCAAGAACACATCAGGATACAAGCAATTTGCTCAGCATGCCTTCCTGGTAAAACTTTTAAATCAATAAATAAATAAACCAATATTGAGAAATTTGTAGAAAATCTTGGGTTATGGAACAGCTAGCATAATATGATTAACTTTGACTTTTTTTTTAGATAATTCCTGAAGACCTGTGATCGAAATGTTAATTCTGACTCTATTTTCTATTTTCTGCATGCATTTAATATTGCTTTTTTGTTTTTATAGTATGGTAACTGTTGCCGTGAATAGAGCTAAAGTCACAGAAATTTGCAGTACACAATGTTACCATTGCAGTAAAGTAGACTAGTAAATAAGTGCAGGAAGTAAATGTATGAGACTTGTCAGCTGACATAGCTAAACACTAATCTAGCTCAGTGTGGTACAAAACCAAAAATCAGATCTTGGAAGAAACTAATGTTACTGACAGAAAAGCTCAATAAAGTTGTAAGAGTCAAGAAAAAAGCTCACAAGGAGAATACGGTGAGGGGCATGGGCCAGAGCAAGACAACTATACAAAATGTTACTAACAAAATGTAAGGCATCAACTAGAGGAGAAAAAAGGAAACTGAAACAGTGGTTGCTATATACAAAGGGAGGTACAAAGGAATTCCTTAGATATGTAAAGTCTTATAAAAATAGTAAAACTGTGGCCCCACTAGAACACAGGGGTCTAAGATATTAAATGAACAAGTCTTGGTGTACCTCCTTAATTCCTTCTTTTTCTCAGTATTTAACAAAGATCAGCTCTTTATATCTCATGCAGTCAAAGTGGAGGAGTGGACATCCACCAGTTTAACAGAAACGCAACTTGAGGATGTCAAAATGGGTTTACTATCACTGGATGGCAATAAATTTGTGTATGTAATATTTGTTTGTTTGTTTGTAGTCTTTGGAAGACCTTTGAGCAGAAGAGCCTATTTTCAAAAGTGTCCAAGTCAAACAGGTTACAAACAACAATCCATTACTAATAACAACGAGCAGCACTTCACAAGTTACATAGGCATTGAGGAGGACAGTGTGCAAGTTATAATCAGCAACAGCAGAACCAGACAGAAATACTGGGAATCAGGTGAAAAGCCCACTAAATTATTAGCTAATAAATTAAAGAAACTGCAAAATAGAAATGTGATTTTCACATGTAAAAATTCAACAGGACAACATGAAGTAACTATAGAAGAAATCAACAGTGATCTGAGTTGTTCTGCAAGCAGTTATATTCAAGTAAAATTAAGTCTGATTCATAAAACTTTGAGGCCATTTTTAAAGGACCAGAACTATCTAAAGTAGATAGAAAGATAGGAGATGAACTGGATAAACCCTTTTAAATAATAGAAATTGAAACAGCAATAGCAGTCTACCTTCTGGTAAAACCCCTGAACCCAACGGTCTGCCTAACAAGATTTACAAAGCACTGTCCATGACTGTAAACTGCCAGTTACCAGCATTGATAAATGAATCACAAGCAAAAGGTCAATTATCACCTTTGCTGAGAGATACATTGATCATTTTGTTACCCAAAAAAGATAGAAATTTAAAAGAACACCAAAATTATAGGCCTATTCCAAGTCTTAACAGAGACTACAAAATTGTAGCTAAGGTTCTAAATATCTGATTTAAAAACATTAAAGCCAAGGTGACAGAGAAAGACCAAACCTGGGTTTATACAGAGTAGACAGGAAATGACAATGTTAGGAGACTAATATGTCATACATGGTGCAGCTTTGTCAAATAATCAAGCAGTGCTAATGTCACTTGATAATGACAAGGGTTTTGTCTCCATAGAATGGTGTTATTTACAAAAAGTACTCAATAAATTTGGTTTCAGTAGGCAGTTTCAAGGCTGGGTATCCATGCTGTATAATAAAGCTTCAGCATTAGTTTTAAGAAATGGTCTGAAATCAAACAAAACTGAACCTGAAAGAGGAATGAGGCAAGGGTGCCCTCTCTTCACCAGTTTATTTGTCCTTTCCATTGAACAGCTGATAGCAAAAATGAATAATGATGTATTAATAGAGGGTGTGAATGTGGGAAAACAATATAGCAAAGTGCTAGCATTTGCAGATTCTTTGTTAGTAACTGTTATATCACCTGTAACCTCAATAACTAGGCTCAAAAGTGTAATTCAGAACTTTTCAGAACAGTCTGTATTAAAAATAAATTTGGACGAAAAACTGAAATAATATCTCTAAAAACAATCTTGCAACAAAAAGTCAGTGGAACCAATACTAGAAAATCTTAAATGGTCTGATAAGTCCCTGACATATCTGGTTATAGAGATCCCCACAAAGCTGTCAAAAATTGTGAAATACAATATGGGCAATATAATCAAATAATTTACACATGGATCTTGAAGCTTGGAAACCACTGAACCTATCATTATGGGGTAAAGTCAGTTCAATTAAGTTAATATTGTGCCCTAAGATTCTACATTACCTGAGTAATTTGTGTGTCAAGACTAATAGGACCTGGTTTTTCAAAAGTAATAAAATTATCACAGACTTTCTGTGGGAAGATAAGTAACCAAGAATAAGTTTTAAAATGTTTACACAAAAGAAAGAAAGCATGGCATTTGACGTTCCAGACTTCTGTATCTACCATATACTGTAGCCTTTAACTAGAAACAAAGTACATTATGCCTGCAAAAGCCACAAAAGAAAACCTACCAATTTGGGTTACATGTGAGAACACTTTTCTTAAACCAAGGAATTTAGTGGACTATATGGCCCAGATATTCAGAAGTACACCTGGCAATGGCTTAAGTGATTGTGCAGTGCAACTGATTTGCACTGGAGCAATAAAGGAATATATTCAAAAGAGATGTGCCATGGTGCATCCCTTCTGAATATATAAAAGAATGTGTGCGGTGCAAACACAATGCATCAGCACATCCCTCAGACAGGTCTGCATACCTGGTATGGGAATGCGCTAGTGCAACTGGAGCTGTGTCAGGTGCAATATCCAGATGTTCAGACATGGATATGCAAATGGCTCCATTATGCATGCAAGGCACAAATGGGGCCATTTGCATGTCATTATGACCCCATTAGCATGTGTTGTGCAGAGTTTGCCAGTGAAATGTGCCTGGCACCCTGCACAGTGTGCGGTCCCTGTACTAGGGACCACAGTAGTACCCCCTCCCCATCCTGTACCTCCAATCACCATAATAAAAATTATTTTAGATCCCTGTTAGTCTTGTGACACCCTCTCTCCCCATCCATAACTCTGATCACCGAATAACATGACCAAACTTGGTCCCTGGTAGTTTAGTGGTCCCCCCACCCACACAGGACCCCCAGCCCATGCAGCCCCCTGGTCATTGGTGGGCAGCATACCCACCCATATACCTCTGAGGCTTCCCGCCAAATGACAGCTCACAGTATGTGACTTAATTCATGAAGTTGTGAATGACTCTTACAGTATGCACTGCAGTCCATTGGTCCACAGTGTGGACCAATGAGCTTGCAGCACATACTGTAAGCTGTCATTCAGTTGACAGCCATGGAGGTAGGTGGGTGGGCATGCTGCCTGCTGATGACCGGGGGAGCTGGGTGGGCTGGGGGTCCTGTGTGGGTGGGGTGGTTGGGGGACCACTAGACTACCAGGGACCAATTCAGGTCATGTTATTCATCAATTGGGGTTATGGGCAGGGAGAGGGATACCACTAGACTACCTGGGATCATACAGAGAATTCATTATGGCAATTAGGGTTATGGATGGGGAGGGGGAGAACCACTGGACCACCAGGGTTCTTAAAGAATTATTATTACAGTGATCGGCAGTACGGGATGGGAAGGGGGAACCACTGGGCCACCAGGGATCTGAAATAATTATTATATGGTGATTAGAGGTACAGGATGGGGAGGGGAAAACCACTGGACCACCAGGGAGTTTCGTGGGTGCTTGTGTATAGTGTTCTGGGGGAGATGCCACCCATGGCTGGCAGCTGCTGTGATGCACCATGCATTACAGCAGCTCACTTGTGGGTGGCTACCAGCTGAACCATTTTTTATGGGCTCAACTTTGTGCCCAGGTATGCGGCACATCGCTGGGATGTGCCTGCAGATGCACCACACATCCCGGGTTGTATATCGGGATGTGCCACATATGCATGGGCACGCCCCCTGGAGTTGTACCGCATACAATATCTTTGCACCCCGGCACATCAGGAATTGCACCGTGCAATTTCCTCTTTTGAATATTGCCCCGGGGTGCATTTCTGTGGTTGTGCTGGTGCAGCTCAATTGAGCCAGGTGCAACCCCTTTGAATATCTCAGCCTATGTATATACCTATCTCAGAGAAAAGAAACCAACATCCCTCTTTATCTCTTGCATTAGTTAATATTAGATTTGTAAGAAGGCATGCTACAGACAAGAATACACTGATTGAAATGGTGCCTCTGTGGAATAATCCGCTTATAAAATATGAAGGTAGAAAGCTCTAAAAATTTGGATGTTCAAAAAAAGGACTATGGTATCTGGAACACTCAAGGTAGCTGGTCAGTATAACATTGGGTGTCTAGACTTATAGAAATACTTTCAGTTATGGGAGGCTGTACAATCTTTCATTTATTCAGTCCAGGTCAGTATAAAATTATCAGAATGGGATAAAATAATGGAAGTCAGAAAGTGTAAAAGGGGGTAGGATATACTGACTGCTTATTTCCACACAAAGTAACTTAACTGAAGGGTTGAGGATCAAGTGGGAAAAGGAATTTAATTTTAATATATTTTGTGCTAGATGGGATAGGCTATGAGCCAATGTCACACTAGCAAAGAAATTAGAGTATGTTGCATACAGCTTAAGATACTGTGCAGTAGCTATCACACTCTAGAAAAACTAGCAAAAATTGGAACTTTCAAGATAAGTGTTGGAGATGTAGAAGCCATAAAACAAATCTTTTGCATATTTTATGTTATTGTCAATGCATTAAACCAGTTTGGAAAGATTTCATCTAATTCTGCAAAGAAAAATTAGGATGTAATATACCATTTAACCCCATTCTGATAATATTGGGTGACTGCTGAAGTATAAATACATTGCTCAAGTTTAAATAAAACTTGATTTTAGGTCTGAAAAGACTCATCCTGTCAAATGGAGAGACCCAACAGTGCCCTCTCTAAATGAATGGTTGTCTTATATGAGGAGCCACCTAGCAGAAAGTATGTATTTATTTATTTATTTGCTTTTGTTTACCAGGTAAGTCACACTAGACATCCATGTGCCTATTTTCAGGTACGACCCAGGAGAGTTACAGACTCGAATTTTACAGGTACAGTGACTAATACAACTTTTACATACAGTGAAGTAACTAGTACAGCTTCTACATACAATGGAGTGACTAATATAGTTTATACATACAGTGAAGTATCAGAATACATAGAGGAATGACAGTCAGTAGAAAAAAACAACACATGAGCCCAGGGGTGGTTACAGGTGTCCCGGGGGAATTAACAGCAAGGCCATACATAGGCAGTGAGTAAGTGAGTCAGGTTTACATGCAATGGGAGTGCAGACAATACCAGTAAGGTAACCTAATTTGTCATTGCTTGACCAGGTTGTCAGGCGAGTAAGTGCAGTGGTCCCAGAGGGCGCAGAGGGCGCAGAGGCCCACCGTGCCAGCATAGTGTGGGACGAGGCTACGAGGTGCAAGGGCAGGTGGAGGGACCCTTCAGGAAGTTCCAAAGGGAAGTTTTAAATCCAGTGTGGGAGGGAGTGGACCATGTAATGGCTGGGAAAGAATTCTATAGTTTTGGGGAATAGCTGGCGAAGGCCCAATCACCCGCAAGGGAGCGTGTCCTAGGAACTGGGTGGGAGAGTGCTACCCTTGACCTAAGATGGTAGGTAGTGGTGTCAGGGTTGAGGGGAAGGGCAAGGGCAGCAGGGGTGGATGTTCTGACTATGTTGTCAATGAAGTTACCTACAACGAAGGTACGGTGCTTCTCCGGAGGGAGACACTCGAGATGAGTGTAGAGGTCGCAGCGATGTGTAAGGGGAGGAGCAGAAAGCGTGAAGCGGCAGATGCTGTTGTAGGCCGTATCCCATTTTGAGAGGATGGATTTTTGCATGGGGGCAAAGATCACAAGTCCATAGCAGAGGGAAGGGAGGAGAACACCCCTAGCTAGGGCCACCTGAGCAGCTGGGGTGAGGCAGTTTTTTGCTCTGAAGGCGAGACCGAGCTTAGCATCCGTGGCCTTACAGATGTTTCAGACGTGTTGGGAGAGGTCCAGCTGGGGGTCCAGAGTGATGCCAAGATACTTGATTACGGGAACCATCTGCAGGGGCAAGCCATCAGCCCTGAGGATTAGAAGGGGGCGGTGCAGGATTTAGTTCTACTGAGGGAGCCAAAGAGCATAGCTTGTGTTTTCTTAAGGTTGGTGGTGAGCTTGTGTGCCGTCAGCCAAGACTGAATCCGCTTGAAGTCAGAGTTTAGTTGGGAATTGATGGTGCCAATGTCATGATCACTGTTTAGGATGACAAGGTCGTCAGCGTACAAGGTAATTAGCCCATGTGTGGAGACAGATGACAGCTCGTTGATGAAAAGTTATAAGAGCGTCGGACCGAGGACGGACCCTTGGGGGACCCTGCATTGGACAGTGATGAGATGGGAATGGGTCTGGTTAAAATTGGTGTATTACTTCCTACCAGTTAGGTAATTGAGGAACCAGGCATGGGCAGAGTTAGAGAGTCCGAGGGCGAGGAGAGTGGAGCTGAGGAGGGAGTGGTCTACCCTGTCAAAGCTCTGAGGAAGGCTTTTGCCAAAACATCAGCCGATTCCCGTGTGTCATTACGCGTGTGGGCTGGTCTGCTCAGCTGTTCCGGTCTTTGAAATCAACATGTTTTGCATGTGGTAATAAGTTTTATTTGGTTTGCTATCCGGCAACTAGTCGCTGCACCCCGTTTTTGTCTGCTGTGTGAAAATAAAGTGAAAATTAAATCGGAAGATATGGTAAGCTGTGTCACTGGAATCTTCATGTTATTTCGGTCAGTGCATTTGGTTTGGCGTCTTTGTCTGATGCGTTGTTTTGATAGTTATTTCTTTGACTCCATAATTGCACCGGGTCAAATTGTTCTCACTATTGAGTGAACTGTGAGCACCTCATATTTTTTGGCTGTTTCTCTACCCTGTCAAAGGCCTTGAAGAGATCCACGAAGATCGCACCTGTGAGGTTGCCCTGGTCGATAGCTGTTCTGATCTGCGAGGTGACTACAGCAAGGGCGGTGGCCATACTGTGCCCCTTCCTAAACCTGTGCTGGGCCGGAGAGATGAGGTTGTGTACCTGCAGGTATTCATTTAACTGAGAGGCCACAACTTTCTCTAGGAGTTTGGAGGCGGCCAACAGAATGGCAATAGGCCGGTAGTTAGAGGGGTCTTTGGGGTTACCTTGTTTGAGAACAGGGGTAATTTTGGCTACCTTCCAGAGTTCCAGGATGACACCAGCTGTTAATGAGGAGTTAAAGATGTGTGTTATAGGTCAGGCAAGGAAGTGGGCACCCAACCTAAGCAGTTTCGGCTCCAGGTTATCGTGCCCTGTGCTAATGTGAGGGGGGAGGCTGGCAAGCAGCCTCTGGGTCTCAGTGGTGGACACTAGTTGAAGGAAGAAGGAGGGCCGGGTCTTAGGTCCAGGTCGAGAGGAGCTGGTGGAGTGGGGTTCAGGTGGTTGAGCGTTCGGGGATGTGGGAGCGGCGGGGGCAGAGGGTAGGGGGGATGTTCGGAGAACATTGTGTTAAAGGTATTAGAGATAGTGTGTGGGCTGTTGCAGCTAACCCCGTCTATTAATAAGTCAGTGACTTGTACTTGGGCAGAGCCCCCCACTGCACTTCTAATGTTCTGCCAAAAACTCCTCGAGTTGCTGGCTGAGGCGAGTAGGGCGGATCGGCAGTACTCACTTTTGGCTGATCTGATGGCTTTTTTTGCAGGTGTTTCTGAGGCGCCTGTAGGCAGTGAGATCATCAGTGCTGTGGGAGGCTTTGTAGGTTTCCCAGCATTTGTCCCTGAGTTTCATTAGGGAGAAAAGGCCCCCATGGAGCCATTTGGTAACAGTGCCCCGCACCCTCCTTTTTGTGAGGGGGGCATGTTTGTTCTGTACCGGGATGTATTTGGTTAAGAATGCACCCAGTGCTTGATCCAGGTCCAAGGAGGCGGTGACCCCGGACCAGTCGATCGAGCTGAGGTCAGCAAGGAAGTCGGGCAAGTGAAATCTTTGAAAGAATGTGAAAATGCTTCATGCATTGCAACCAGTGAAATGAAATTATACATTAAAACAATTTCATTTGATAGAGCTGTACAAGTTTAGTAGTTATAACACTATGTTTCAAGATGTAATACTGATTTGAGACTACAACTGAAACATACTGCTGATATACAGAAATATGTATAATTCTAATTTAAAAATTATAACGTATAATCAGCAACATCTGCAGGTTATCGAAGCAGCATATTTCATGTTACAAAGACAAGTACAACTAAGTGTGAAATCATTATAGTGTATGGGAGAGGATTATTATTAAAGAGCAGCTAACGTCTTTGGGAAAACTTTAGAAAACATAATATTTAGACAAAATTCAGCTTGTATTTTATATATCTTATATACATTTTTTCTCTCTGTTATTTGTTACTGAAGAAATTCCCATAAAAACAACATCTTTATCCCTTACTATTCATCTGCCTCTATAGCGTATGCTCTACTTGAAATCATAATGCTCTATTGTGACAGCATAGTCTGTTGCCATGAGAATAACTGTGATGACACAAGCAAAGTATTATGACATCAGGTTGGGAAGATGGAGTAGGAGCAGATGAACCCTCAAGGACCAACTATCCTGTTTTCATGCATATTAACCTCAGTATTAAATAATGGGCATAAGAAATGCAGAGTTAATGAGAAATATACGCTTCTTTGTACCCAAATGATATGTTTTTAAAGTTCTTCTTGAGGCATCGGTGGCTCTTTAACTGATTTCCATCATTTACCATTGTTGTTGTACCATCGATGTGACATCATGATGTTGCTATACCCTCGAGTACTTCACATAGATGGTTTAAGAACATGGAATGCCGGAGCACCCTGCTGCTTCCATGCTAGATCGCAGCTCTGGCATTCAAGCAGTTCTCTGACATCCAATTACAGTTGTCGCCAAAGTTTCAATATCACTGCCGCACCAAGGAAGTACCAGATAGAAACTGGGGTCTCCAAGGTACGTCGGGCCATGGGATGTTCATTCTGATTCACTTTTTATAATAAATAAAAACTGTGAGAGTAGGTGGTGGGGCAGGGGGTGGGAATGTCAAACAGCCATGTAGTGCTGATAACAGATTTGGACATGCTGGGCAGGAGGGGAAACCACAGAAACAACACAAATTCCTCTTGAAGTGATCTGTTGCTGTCTAACTGTTACCCATACACTATAAAAGACAAAGAATGAGCAACAGGCAAACAACAATGCCGAGTTCACTTCTTGAGGTGTCATGACAACTGTAAACCACTCGAGCTTTGCTCTTGAGTATTACTAGCTGGTCATGATAACCTCTTGAAGTGAACACAAAGTTGTTGTTCGCTGTTGCCCATTCATTATCATCTATGACTAACACCCTCTAAGCACAATAACAGTTAAGCTTCAGGAAATGTGGACAGTAGCTTGGGCCTTGAATTTAGGGAAGGTGGAGTGGTGTGGTCACTGTTAGATGCATTGAGTTCCATGCTTTGATAGCTCTGGACACAAATGAGCACAGCCAAATTTAATTTTCCTGAAGAGCAGGAGCAATGTGTTCTCCTCCATGGACTGAGTACCACAGCTGTTGCTTATCAGTGAGAAGTGGCTGTGAACATTTGCAGGCATTTGTCTGAATGTTTTTTTTTTTGCATAGGAGTGCCACATTTAAGGAATCTTGGAGGCAGAAAGGAAGTCAAATGGAAGAAACAGAAAGGTCACAGCAGTAGGAGTCTAGTCTTATGCTGAGTACAAATCTGCAGGCATAATTGAAGCAACACAGAATCTATCAAGGATTGAGTAGTTATCAGTGGGGGAGTAAATCACTGCTCCATAGTCAATAACTGAAATAATGATGCAAAGATCTGGGCCCAATTCTCAAAGCCCAAAGTTTAATGCAATGTGCCTGTGTCAAACATAAATGGCACAAGTGGCACCTTACATCAAAAACTGCCCCAGAGCTATTCACAAAGGCAGACTGCATCAACTGCAGGCTGCCTGCCACAAATGGGGATTGCGCCACCCCTGCACCCAAAACTGGGCTGCAAAGTGGTGCTAGAGGGTAGGTGGCAGATGCAAGCTGCCACATCCCTGAATGTGGTATTCTCAGAACTCTCCCAGAGGGAGAATTTCTAAGTACCCTTAGACCAGCCAGGGCTGATCTAAGTGTACTTAGAAAACTGTACTCTGGGAGAGTTGCCTGTGTGTGGCAATGTGCCGTGGCCCCCCCTCCCCAAGCCAGGCTGTCCCCAATGATATGAAATGACTGTAAATGCACCCCTGTAGAAGTAGTCCCCCAATCCTCTCATAAGAATTATAAAAATTGTTTCCCTGGTAGTCTAGTGCCCCCCATCCCTGATTCCAATTGTATTAATAAATAAAGATTGTTTCCCCTGGTAGTCTGGTGGCCCCCTCCCTGATCCCCGATTCCTGTAGTACAAATAATAATGTTTGTTTCCCTGGTAGTCTAATGCCCCCTCCAAGCCCCGATCACCCATAATAAATATTATAGTATCCCTGGTGATCCAGTGGACCAGCCCAGCCCTGATCCCCCCTAAAATGCAATTACTAAATACAGTACCTGGTGGTCTAGCAGAACCCCCACCCCCCTGCGCCCTGCCACTCCGCTCCCGCCATCCCAGTAACTAAGCCAATGACTGGCTCAGCCCACCGCTCACCTCTGTGGCCAGCTGCTGACTGAGCTCTGCATGAGGGCATACTGAATATAGTACATACTCAGTGAATGACAGCTGCTGTCATTCACAGAGCATGTACAATATATACTTCTTGCTCAATCAGGGCTCAGTCAGCAGCTGGCCATGGAGATGAGCAGTGGGATGGATAATGGATGGATAAACCATGCCACAGAAGTCATAAAATGCTGCTATAGAATTCTAGGAGCCCTGCTGCATGAATCAGGGCAAAGTGCTGCAGAGCACTAAAGGCCCTGATCATGACTTACCAAGTTGAAGGCTTCAGAGAGATCAAAGAAGGCAGCAAAAACATAATCTCCTCTGTCTAAGGCTATGTGGACTTCCTCCTTTAGGCCAGTTAGGGAAGTGGTCATGCTGTGCAGTTTCCTAAAGCCATGTTGTTCAGCAGTTGGAGATCATATGCAATGATGTAGTCCACCAGTTGATCACTGATGATTTTCTCTAAGGTCTTAGACTGTGATGAGAGAACTGAAATGGACCTGTAATTAAAGACCTCCATGTTGTCCCCCAATCTGAGCACTGGAACAGGGTTTTAAATAATTGATTAGCAGTTTTTTTCTTGGGACTATACTAACTGTACAGAAAGTAGTTATATAGATTTTCTAGAAGTGCTGAGTTTGTTAAACATAGTGAGGCAAGAGCTATGCATTTTCACAAAGATTTAGCACTTTTATGAGCAAAACGCTAATCAATTTTTAGAGTTAAATAAATCCTTGCTGGAACCACATTACGGGAGAGATCCAAACTGAAGGGAGAAGCTGGAGAGAGTTTGGCTGGGGTGAGCCAGTTCATCTATATCCTGGTTTTGGAAGTGAATTTCAGCAGGTATTTTTTAACAGTTTGCATGTTTACCCTTTTAAAGTTGTTGGCCCTGATGAGCTCTCTACAAGAGTTTTAAAAGTGTTGGCAGAGCATATTAGAAATTAACTTACATTACTATTCGATAGGTTTATGACAATGAGTAGGGTGCCAGATGATTGGCGGAGGGTGATTTTGGTACTAAAAATGGAAACAAGACCATACAAGGTAACAGTATCCTAGAATCATAGAATCATAGACATGTACAAGCTTGTAGGTCAGAGACCCTTTAGTAGCTTGCCACTAAGCTTAGTGGATCTATTCATATTTTTGTGCTCAATCATTCTCATGTCTATACTGGGCAAATAACTTGTGTCTTTTGTTAGAGATGGATACATTTTCAGCTTAGTATCTCAGGCAACAGAGATCCACATCACTATGGTTTTAGGGGTGGTAGGTCATGTGTTACTGATTTGATCAGCTCTTATGTACCATTCACTGAGACACTGGATTCAGGGTTTCCAGATTATATATTTTTTATACTTTAACAAGTCATTCAACATGGTTCCACACTCAGGCAATATCACTAAATTAAGGAGCACAGAGTTTCCAGAACTTTTAATTAAGTGGGTGTCAAACTAGCTGGCAAAAATAACACAGAAGATTAGGACTAAATGCTTCAGCTCAGGGGAGGGGTATGGTGACCAGTGGAGTCCCAACAGAGATGGTTTTTGGGCCCAGTCCTGTTCTTCATATATGTTTCAGATATTAACAGTGGTGTTAACTACTGCATGGCTAAGTACACTGGTGATTCATAACTAGGGGGTCCTGTGGAAACTGTCATGCACTAAAGTATCCAGATCGACCTATATTATATGCCTTGCAGTAAGGGGCAGCAAATGTAGAATGCAAAATTCTCAGTTACGCAACTAGGAAGACAAAAGGGGAAACTAAGTATTATAATAATGGTAGCAATCAATAGCTAAATACTGAGATGGGGTACTTGGGTGTGTTGATAACAAGCAGTTTAAATCACAGTCTCTAATTTGAGTAAGCTGCTGAAAAGGCAAAAAAAATGCTAGTTACCATCAGGCGGAATTTGTTGCAAGAACTACCATCATTGTCATCCCCTTGTAAAAGACAAATGTCCAAGCATGCATAGAGTGCTATATACAGTTCTGGGCTCCCTTACTTAGGAAGGCTGTAGCTCAGATTGAGAGAGTTTAGAGGATGACTGCTAAAAAGAAAAAGAAAGAGTTACACATCAGGAATATTTACTAATTATTAGTGACCTTGCAGATGGACTAGAGGGTAAGGCTTGTCTGTTTGCAGATGACACCAAGATCTGCAACAGAGTAGATGATCCAGATGGGGTGGGCAGAATGAGAAGAGATCTGGATAAACTAGCAGAATGGTCAGAAGATTGGCAACTGGAATTTAATGCAAAGAAGTGCAAAATCATGCACATAGGGAAGAGAAACCCTGAAGCCACCTATAGGCTGGGAGGGGAGTTGCTAGCAGTCACAAAGGAAGAAAGAGACTTGGGCATCATCATCACTGATGACCTAAAATCATCCAAGCAGACCTCTAAAGCAGTAGGTAAGGCTAGGGGGTGTTAGGGTGTGGTATCACAAGTCGTGAAGAGGGAGGTAATAATCCCTCTGTACAAGACACTGGTTAGGCCCCATCTGGAGTACTGCGTGCAGTATTGAGGCCACACTCTTCACAAGGACATTAACCAAATTGAGGCAGTCCAGAGAAGGGCAACCAAAATGGTGCAGGGACTGCATCAGAAGACATATGAGGACAGATTAATGGAGCTCAATATGTATACCCTTGAGCAAAGGAGGTAGAGAGGTGATATGATCGAGGCATTCAAACACCTTAAGGGCATAAACAAGGTGAAAGAGTCTAACATGTTTAAATATAAGAAAAATAGCAGGATAAGAGGACACAGCATGAGATTAGAGGGAGGCCGATTAAGGGGAATGAGGAAATTCTTTTTCACAGAAAGGGTGGTGGATGCATGGAATGGCTTACCACAAGAAGTGGTGGCTATGAATACAGTGCAGGGCTTCAAACAGGCATGGGATAGGCATAAGGGAGCAATACAAATGACTATGAATAGATAGGCCACTGACAGAGCAAAGGCCGATGGCACATTTATAAGGTAGAAAAAGAAATGGTCAGACTGGATGGGCCTTGCGGTCCTTATCTGCCGTCAACTTCTATGTTTCTATGTTTCTATGTAATGACAGATTTGCAAGGCTAGCTCTGTTTAGTCTGGAAGGGAGGAGGATAAGGGGAGACTTCCTCTGATTTTGCAATATTGTTCAAGATGATGACCTAATGTAGTCATTAAATCCTGAATTCAAGGATGATTTATACTAAATGTGAGATCATAGGTTACAACTGTGGAAAAGGATGTTTAAAACTATAATCAAATGATTTTTTTTCTTTACTAAAACGGTGGCGAATCTCTGGAATTCTAGACCTTAAAATATTATTAAACATGGTGTACTCAAAAAATAGACACAAATACAGTACATATTGAAGGGTGGGGAATGAACACAGCTACTGCCACTTAGATGTAGGAGGATCCCTAAACCCTTAGTAAACATGTTACTGGTAATATTGCTGTCAAGTGCCTTCTCTATATCACCTTTGAACAAGTTAAATTTGATTGAAGCACAGGCCTCTGTGGGAATTCCACTACTGACCCTCTTTTCATCTGAGAGTTTATTGCTCAGGCTACCCTTTATGTTCTATCTATTAGCTAGCTGCCTATCTGTTTTTATTAGCTTCTCCTCAAATCTCATGAGACCTATTTTTTTGTTGCACTTTAATGTTTTTTCCATTTTTAGACAATGGAGGCCATAGAAAACAGGCATTTGTAGTCCAGAGGCATTTCCAGAAATAAATAAAAGAATATTTTCTGTACGAGTCATCTGAGTGGGACTTAGTTAAAAGCTTTATTAAATCTTTGGGTGGCTGTCATGAAATGTTTAAGAAAAGTGTGAGTTATTCCAGCCTGGAAGTCCCCTGCCACAATATAAACTCTAACTGCTAACTTGTGCTGTACAATGATAACCATTCAAAGTTCTGATGTTTCTTAATGAAATCATAAGGAGATATAAATAAGGACTGGCAACAGCCTAATTGTCTTTTGTAAACTGATCATCCCTCATTAGTATATTATCATCTTCGTTATCATTCCTTTACTTATTTAGACTTTCAGGAAGACCAATCAGTGGGCATTACAGGAAAACTACAAAGCTTGCAAAAGAATGCAAACACATAATATACACTGATCTTCATAATAAACACAGACCTAACAACAGTGAATCTAATCAAAAGGAATAATTAGTGTGGTATCAGCAGTCAATTCACCAGTGCTCACTCATATTCCAAAATGCTTCTTAACAGCAGTTGGATTTTAATAGTTTTTTTAAATTCTACTACATAATTAGCAGTGTTCACTCTCTGTGGAAAGGAATTCCACAACTGTGGTGCCACCACCATGAAGGTCCCATCAATCAGGTGGTACTTTGGAACACACCTCACTGAGAGATCACCTATATGAGATGAGCCTAAATCATGGAGGACGCTAAATGCATGCACCAGTATTTTGAAACAAATATTTTCAGCATCATCTGATGTGCAATCATTGCAGCCCCATTAGAAGTGACAAAGGATAGCATAGCGATAATAAACAGGGACAGAACAAGTGCCAATGATGAAGAAATGAAGATGTATTATAATCCACTTAATTGGGACTCTGATAATGGGTGCATTAAGTTAATGAGTACAATTCCCCAAGAACTGTTTCACACCCATTCACTCCATTGTTAATTTCTTCTGTTAATAAGGACCTTATTGTTACTGACAAATCCCCTTCAAGGTCAGTTTGCAGACCTATAAAGCCCTATATTGACTGGGCCGAGGTGATTGGAGTCATCTCCTGTTCCCTTACTGCCATGCTCGTCTTCTCTGCTCTTCTAAGGTAAGCCTCCTAGCAGTTTCCAGGGCTAGGCTTAAGAAATCAGGGGACTGAACTTTTGCAGTTGCAGCAAAGTTGTGAATGACTATTACGGTATGCACTGCAAGCCCTTTGGTCCACAGTGTGGACCTATGAGCTTGCAGCACATACTGTAAGCTGTCATTCGTCGGACAGCTGTGGAGGTATGCTGGTGGGTATGATAGGAACCAGCAATGGTTCATGAGGGGTAACTTGGCAGACTTTTTCAGTACTCAGTGACCAATCTTTTTAATGCCATGGAAAAGCCTGGAAGCTTGGTGAGTCACCTACAGCTGTTAAATGGTTACATCTCCTGCTACACCCTGCTACTATGAATTTATTGAAAGTACGTAAGGAAATAAATATTATTTATATTTGGGCCCTGGGAATTTGCCAACATTATCTGGAGGTATCTTAAGTATTTTAAATAAACATTTAGTATAATTTAATTAGAACAATTTATTATTCACTACATTGGCAAAGAATAAAAGCAAAGGATAAAAAATTAAAGCAAAAGCTCCATTTTATGAATATTATATTTTTCTTGTTGTAAGGATAAGCTTGGATTAAAGTATTTAGTCTAATAATTTAATTTATTATATTTAATTTTAGCGGAGACCAGTTTTGTTTATAAATATGTCCCTGGAGGCTACTTTGGACCAGGTTATAGTACCAGAGAACAACAGTAGCCACAAATGGGCCCAATGGAGAAACTGAAATAGGAATAGGAACCACTTGAACTGAAATTAACAGTCATTTTTGGATAATTTTGTGTTCTCTCTGGAATCCACAGGAGACTTTAAAGTTTTAATGAATGATCTATTTATTTACCCTTGGCTATATTCTATTTAAGAATTTGTTTTCTGGTTTTATATAGTCATATGTATTTTTAGTACGTGGGGTCAGGAGAATAGTCTGATATTGGAAGAATCTGTTCAAGCTAAAGGTACAAAATGAAAACTAGAAATACTAGATCTGCAGATCTCTCCTCAACCTTTATTCAGGATAAGCCCAACACTGTGATACATATAGTGTGCAAGGGTCAGGCAGTCAATATTCTGTACCTGGACTTTAGTAAGGCCTTTGAGTTGATACCACATAGAAGGGTTACCCAGAAAGTAGGAGAAATATGACTAGGGGTAGACAAACAAGGTATATTGGTAAGTAGTTGTTGGATAGGATACATATAGTGGCCCTGAATGATAACTTCTCTGATGGCAGGAAATAGACAAGTAGAGTGTACAAGGGTCTGTTCTGGCATCTGTACACTTTAACACATATGTTACTAACATCAGAGTGGGGTTATATTGCAAAATGGGATTTGTAGGGAAAAGTTAGATTGTTTGCAGACCATGCTATATTCTGTGGGAGGGTAGTCTTATTCATGGCCCAGCACCCTGGATTGTACCCCCGCCTCATGGGCAGCAACCTACATGTAGGTACATGTACTAACCTTAGGGCAAAGACACTTATGATATAAGCATAAGTGTCAGGATCTGTGCTCCACTAATGCATATCATGCTCTGTTATGTTCTACTGATATATTTTAGCTATGAGAGATGTTTTTCACTCTATTTTTACTGAATTCTTATAAGTAAGGCAACAGTGCCATCTTCAGTGCTTGTGCATCACTGTAATTGCAACTGACCTTGGGACTTATAGAAGCCCTATTGTATTACATTATCTATGCAAGCTAAGCAACTTCTCATGTTAGTTAGGATAGTTACTAAGGCCACCTGTTTTTGACCAATTATACACTTTTTATGTATCTTCTTTAGTTGTTGCCATAGTTATTATGTGGGTATAAGACCCTTTGTTGCATGTAACTTCCCTGAGAAGAAAGACTGCGTTACCTAGGTAAGTTAAACTGGTAGTTCTCCCAGTGATTACGCTGCTGGTACTAAGTCTGTATTATTGATCTGTAATAAATTCCATTTATTACAAGAATACCACTTGTCTGTTGCCTCTTCCAAGAATTTGAGAAGATAATTTATTACCAGGTTACATTTGGTGACTGTGTGCAGGTTGGAAGGTGCAAAGGAAGTTTCACATTCAATTTATTTTTGAATGTCGAGTCGTGTAGTGCAGCTTTTGCCTACTTGGACCTACTCATGCTTACAGTGGTAGCGGTTGTGGTGGACCCACACTGTCTTGGTCTCAGGCGTGGCAAACCCACACTGGACTCCCTTACACTCCCTCTGCCAGTGACAGTGTACCACCTTGGCATCCCGTTCACCCACCAGGGACCGGAAAGCAGTTGGTGACAGTGCCAAGGCATTTTGACCAGTTTTCCAACTGCTTTTTTGCTTATTTGTATACCACTTTGTTATGTCTGATCTTTGCACAGAACTGAGATTCGATGACTCAAACTTCCTCACATCCCAAGGCAGATGGACAGATTTTGTGCTGGATGTAACATCTGCTGAAAAACCATTGCTACTAATATCTGACCAATATCTAGAGTCAAAACAAACAGCCAAGAAATACAACCTTAAAGGTCTCTTGGTTGCGGCTCTACATACTGCTGTTGAGAGTCTCACAACAAGGTGTGCCTCCATAGAACTGCAAAATGTGTCTCTAAAAAAGAGATGGGCTTGCAGGCATCAGAATTACAGAAAAAGGAACAGAAACTAATGGAGGAAACACAGTCACTCTGTGATGCTAATTCCACACTGCTGCACCATACTGTTCAAGACACTGAGTGAGAGATATGTTATTAAGAGATGATTGTGAAAGGTTGAAATGTGACAAGAAACAGCATATTTGAATGATATTCTGAGTGATACAAAGAAGGTTTGAGAGAGGAGAATGCTAAGCTGAAAGAGGATTACAAGCATGTGAGTTGTGAGTTGGATAAAGAGCTTAGGGAAAATGTCAAATTGTGTATAGAGAGTTACACAGAGAAGTTGAGAGAGGTATTGAGCAGGGCACTGCAAAAGTCTGTCACAAGAAATGTAGACAAAAGATGGCAAGGTTGCACCATCAATGGGAGGTTCTTGTTGGCCATGTTAAGGCCATGATCGAGTTTCAGTATAAGCCCATTGAAATTGCATTATGACTCCGACTTTGATGATGAAGCATGCCACGTCACATGCAAGTCCAACCTCCATGTGGAGCAACTTCCGCCAGCTATCCACAAGATGGCACCAATGTAGGCATGCACACTGCGTTGCCACATCTACACAAACATGGTAGATGCCATGTACAATGCCAAGACAGCGGCCCCCATGACACAGGCGGAGGGCCTGTATTCCATGGTGCACCTCCACTCACCCCTCTCACCAGGGCAGATGAGTCAGAGATTTGCAGCATGATTAAGGATGCGATCAGTAGGATCACTATCATGAAGGATCAAAAGAAAGCCATCCAGGACCAAACTGACAAAATGCTAAAGGGTTCTGTTAATCAGGATCACACGTACAAGGCAGTCGATGATGCAGCAGCGGAAGCGGTGCTTTGCAGAGCCTGGGAATGTAATTAACTAAATGCGACTACGCATACCTTCAGCCCCCTACAAGTTTCTCACTCTCTCCAGCACATTCCACAGAAAATTGGACAGATGGGCCAAACTGACAATCTCAGTTGCCACTTGGAGAAAGTGTGCTCCGTTTGCGAGAAGTTCTCCCTCCAACCCAAGTACTAGGTTCAAGTCATACAGCAGATGATCAAACCTACCCTCTTGGCCAAACTCTCAGAAACAGTACGCAACTCCGATACTCTCACTTTTGATGATATCTCAATGGCCCTTATATCTGCCAATTCCCTGGGTGTCATAGGAGCTCGCTTAGCCTACAAGGTTAAGCAGGTCACAAAGGAAAGCCCCGCGGCCTACCATCAATGGTTATGGCTCGCAAACAGCACTGGCAAAGGCCTCGCAAATGAGGATTCAGACCAAATTGAGTACAAGGATTTGTACATCTGGAACATAACTCCGGCATTGTGGGAAAAGGTTGATCTCATTGTTTACCTGAGTACCGATACGTTTGTGGTTATTCTCACTAAGACGGAGCATGCCTATCAGGTCTACTTCCATACCCTGACTTCTGGCAAATCCAGCAAGGTGGCTGCAGTACAGGTGGCTGTATTACAACCCTCCCCTGACACCCTTACCCATTATATGGTAGAGGGAAACAACCAAACAAATTATGCCCCTTCTGACGACAAGCAGTCGCACAAGGGGGACGGAACCAGAACTATAGAAACAACAGGAACAGAGACAGAGGCAATTGGAAAAATCCAAATGCCCAACAGTATAGCCAGAACCACAATGGCCCTAGCTATCGACAGATCAAAGACAAAAACGAGACCCTCCGCAAGCTGTTGGAGGAGATCCATATCGAGAAGGAAGATAAAGCTCAATGAACTATAGCACCCGACCGCTGAACGGACAAGCAGCCGAAGAAATCCTTCCTGACCCCAGCTGTTGATTGCTTGAAAAGCCAAGGGAATAGAAACCTAGAAACATAGAAGTTGATGGAAGATAAGGACCACAAGGTCCATCCAGTCTGCCTATTTCTTTTTCTACATTATGAATGTGCCATCGGCCTTTGCTCTGTCAATGGTCTATCTAGTCATACTCATCTGTATTGCTCCCTTGTTCCTATCCCATGTCTGTTTGAAGTCCTGCACTGTATTCATGTCCACCACTTCCTGAGGCAGGCCGTTCCATGCATTCATCACCCTTTCTGTGAAAAAGAACTTCCTCACATTACCCCTTAATCGGCTTCCCTCTAATCTCATGTTGTGTCCTCTTGTCCTGCTATTTTTCTTATATTGAAACATGTTAGACACTTTCACCTTGTTAATGCCAGATGCTTTAGAAGATACCAGCATGTATCACATCTTCACTGACAGCTCCGCCTCCTATGTAGACAGAGAGCAGGTAGCACGGTTTGGGGTGCTCATTTTAGATAAAGATGGAGATCTCAGGCGCATTTCAAGGAAATGCACTGTCATCTCCTCACAGTATGCCAAACTGGCAGCTGTGGCCTGTGCTCTAGATGTTGTGCCCCATGGTGACAAGAATGCCATCATCTTTGTAGACTCCAACTGGGTCTGCTCCTCCTTTACTGAGTTTCTACCGTTCTGCAAGAGGAATGATTTTACATCCTCTGATGGCACACCTGTCAAGTACCTGGATTTGTTAGTGTATATACACACCCTGACACAACAGTTTACTCACAAACTGTACATTCACAAGGTAAAGGCTCACTGCAAAACTGACTCTTACCATGAATTCAATGATCAAGTGGACTCGCTTGCTGAAGCAGGTGCTTGAGGGGGGGAGACATGGGCAATGACTGACCCAGTAGCTGTGGCAGCTATTTTCTCAGTCACCAGCACCAGGCAGAAACTATAACCAGAACCTCCACTGGACCTTTCTGCTGTACAGAAAACTGATCCAGAGCTAAAAGGTGTGTTCAGATTCCTGAACAAAGGAATTGAACAGGAACTACCTACTGGTAGTCCATACAAGAGACACTCTGACAACATACACCTGTCTAGTGATCAGAAACTCATCTGGTATTGAAAGAAAGATACAGGAGACAAATTGTGGGTTGTACCACAATTTTCGTGAACCAAATTCATTCATATGGTTCATGACACCCCCACTGGTGGACACCAAGGGGTAGATAATAGCATCCAGAGACTCAAAACCATCATCTGGTGGCCTAGTATGACCAAAGATGTAGAGCACTATGTGGACAACTGCATAGTGTGTGCCCAGAACAACCCAATTTCAGTGACAAGAAACACCAAACTATTGCCACAAAGGCAATCTGGTCCACGGAATGTGATACAAATCGATTTCATTGGCCCCTTGACTAACTCAGGCAAGGGTGGTTTCTCTATTTCAGAGCAAAAAGAGTGGTACGACGCTGTAGAAATTTGAATGCAGACACAGTCATCCCATTTTCACAGCTTCTCTCTTTATTGTTTAAAAATGGCAGTAAACTCAATGTTTCACCAACTATGCACTTGTCACAGATTTGTTTTCTAAGTGGGTGGAGGAATTCCTCACTAAGAATAACATGGCAAAGACAACTGCCAAGATCCTGGTGGATCAATTTTTCCCCAGGTGGGGCCTACCCCTTAAGGTAGACTCAGACCAGGGAACCAGTTTTACAGCTGAGCTGATGAAGCAGACACTCCAAATGCCTAGAGTAGATCAAAAATGTCATATCCCATACCATCCTCAATCCTCAGGCCAGGTAGAAAGAGCAAACAGAAGAATTAAACAGAAGTTATGCAGATTCATCACTGACAATCCCAAGGATTGGGAATTAATCTTGCCACTACTACTGATAGCAAGCAGGGGTACTCCTGCAGCAACCACTCAGTGCACACCATATGAGGTTATGACTGGTACAGCCATGAAATTACCTGAACACCTGTTGATTGATCTTCACACCCCTACTGCAGATAGAGTATCTGTGGACAAATATGTTGAAAAAATTCATGATGCCATCATGAAGACACACCTGTTCTCTGCCACTCATATGGGTAAAGCTCAACAACAAGCTAAAGCTCATTTTGATAAGCATGTTAAAGAAGTCAACTAGCAAGTTGGAGACCAAGTTATGCTCCTCCAGTACAGACAACCAACACATTCATTTGCCAGCAAATGGGAAGGCCCATATCCCATTGTCAACAAACTCAGTCCTGCTGTCTATCTGGTCAGAGTTCAACAGCAAAAACAGACCACCGACAAGTGGCTCCATGCTAATCAGCTCAAGTTGTATTAAGCTGACTAATTACTTTTCTCAACCCTTTTAGGGCAGAATAGTACCCCTCACTTAACAATCCTTTTCTGTTTCTCTCAGATACACTGGCAAGATGGCTATCTTGCACATCCTCATCCTGATGGGACTACTTTCTTGATTTACTCTCAAGACAAACCCCTTGTGACTGAACACAGACAACGTATAGCACATTTGCTTGATAAACTTGGACATTCAGCTAGAGATATCCCGGGCCACAGGGAGTTCACATTGATGTCCCCAACAAAATGATTACTGTTAAGGAAGGCTCAGATGCCTATCTTAATGCCATGGTGGTAGCTCCAAACAAATTCACATTGCAGATACAATAGGAAACTGATTTTAATGGTTACAAACTTCCTGTAGCTCATTTATTCAAAGGTGCTTTTCACGGATGGCCCAACACAGGGATTGCACCAAACGGTACACTCTCTATTCGGCAGACTTCTCCTAGACATACTGGTCTCTATAACTTGACTGCCTTAATAGAGCCTACCTTTTGTGACCACTTCACCTCTGAGGAATCACATGCTTTCTGTCTTCATAATTATGTGGCTACTGAAGCTATGTTTCTTTCTGATAGGAAAATGTCTAAATGGTATTGTCCTCACTGCAAGTCTATTTCATGCATTACTATATGTATGTCAAATAATGTCAATATTTCTATGTCTACTGCTAGAAATCTTGGATATGTTTCACATTATTCAAACCAGGCACCCTGTTACTTTACTAAAAAATGCTACATTCATGACAACATGTTTATTACTTTCATTGTGTCACTACCTCTCTTTGATCCACAAACTTCTGTTTTTGACAAACTGGCTGCTATTCATTCCATCAAACATCCTGATGAGAACATTTACCGAAAATGAACTGATTTACCCTTTTTACTTGTATACCACTATGTTCTACAAGCTTGGGTAGCACCACATACCAACTGCTGTACCAAGAAGGGATATTATTACTTGTGCCGCTGTGATGTATTTGACATTGTTAAACCTGTATGTGGATATTCACCGGAACATCTCAACTAGGCTTACACTTTGGGTGATGATCTGCCGTCCAACCTGACTGATTATTCTGAATCTTCGCAAGCTGCATCTTCAGCGCCTGACACCAAAACAGCTGCATCCCAAAGCTACCTGGAAGAGGTACATCGCTTCACTTCATGGCTCATCAACCAGTCTTTCCCATGTACTATATGTCTACAAAAATGGATGGTTCCAACTGTACAAGTTACCTACAAGTCTGATGGGTAGTATTTTGTAGTGACAAATCATAAATCTTTTGCTTATGGTGCCAAAACTTGTGATATTCATGCTCCTAACTTCTATTTTACTCCACAACAGAAAATAGTCGTTGGTCACACTGTGATCATTCCTGTTCCTCTCCCTGAACCAGATGTTATTGACACTGATATGCAATACTTGCTTGCCTTGTCTCAATATTTTCCCATGTTTAACATGCACATTGACCCTTTGACACTATCTTTGCAATCTCTTCTAGCTAGAAAGGATTTGCATTTAATTTACATAAGCAATAATATTTCTAAGGCTGGTGATGCTCTTAATGATCTTATTCACAATGTTGATTTAAGCTCTGCTCTGTCCAGTATTTGGTTAGAATTGACTTTTACAGCTTTTGTTATTATACAAGCATTTTTGATTGTTTTTCTGATACTAACCCTTTGCTGTCTGTGACATACTCTATGACAACATTGTGGACAACTCAAATTCCTTTACAAAGCTCATGCATCGGGCTTGTAAATGATTTTGTAGCTCCATCCCACTACTTTCCTGTGGTTGTTACCTTTTCTTTAGAGGCAACAAGGGGGGGAATGTTATCCATGGTCCAGCACCCCTGATTGTACCCCTACCTCATGGGCAGCAACCTATATGTAGGTTCATGTACTAACCTTAGGGTGAAGACACTTATCATATTAGCATAAGTGTCAGGATCTGTGTTCTACTAATGCATATTATGCTCTATTATGTTTTACTGATATATTTTAGCTATGAGAGATGCTTTTCACTCTATTTTTACTGTATTCTTATAAGTAAGGCAACACTGTCATCTTTAGTGCTTGTGCATCACTGTAATTGCAACTGACCTTAGGACTTATAGAAGCCCTATTGTATTACATTATCTATGCAAGCTAAGCAACTTCTCATGTTAGTTAGGATAGTTACTCAGGCCACCTGTTTTTGAACAATTATACACTTGTTATGTATCTTCTTTAGTCATTGCCATAGTTATTATCTGAGTATAAGACCCTTTGTAGCATGTGACTTCTCTGAGAAGAGAGACTGCATTACCTAAGTAAGGAAAACTGGTAGTTCTCCCAGTGATTACACTGTTGGTAGTAAGCCTGTATTATTGATCTGTCATAAATTCCATTTATTACATGAGTACCACTTGTTTGTTGTCTCTTCCCATTGTGCCATTCCACCAAGAATCTGAGAAAGTAATTTATTACCAGGTTACAGTAGATAATGAAGAGAGGTTCAGCAGCATGGTCTAACATAAAGCAACTAAAATTCAATGCCAAAAAAATGTAATGTAATGCACATTGGCAACAAAAATGTGCAGACTGAATATTGCTTTAATGGGGTCAAAACAGATCACTTAAATGAGGAAAGGGACCTAAGGGTTCTATGTAACAATATGTGGAAAGCCTCTTTCTAATTCACTGCAGCACAGATAAAGCTAATAGGATACTGGGATGTATCAGACATGTTTTCACTAGTTGTAACAAAGATGCTGTAAGAAGATGCATATATATAGCGCTTTTCATGCATACTGTATTCCAAAGCATTTTACACACTATAAAAAGACTGGTAGTGAAATGACAGTAAACATGTAGTAGCAGTCATTTTGCACCTCACCACCAACACACAACCTTAAGCAATTGTCTGAACTGGTTTTATGGGAGGGGAAATGTTGACTATGACACAGGGGGAAAGTACCTTATTCTTGCAAAAATGCCTTATGGTCTTTTTCTTCCACCTGTACACCTACCAGGACAGCACCAGAAAAGGGCAGATGAGACCTCAATTTAACATATCATCTGAAGGACAGAACATCCCAGCAGTACAGCATCCCAGCAGTACAGCATCCCCCTATTACTGCATTCAGGTGCCAGCATTAATGGTATGAGCCCAAGTCCTGGTGTAGAACTGGAAACTACAATTTTCTGGTTCAAAGGTTGATGTGCTACCAAATGAACCACTTTGACATCTGAGCTGATATTGCCATTGTACAGGCCATTGGTAAGATGACACTAGGAATACTGCATGCAGTTTTAGAACCCATATCTGAAGAACAGGGAAGTTTAAAGACTATCCATTGGAGGGCTACAGAAATTATCCTGGATCACTAAAGCCCCACCTATCAGAAAAGGTTGGCAGTTTTAACATGTACTTGCTGGAAGAAAGAAGGGAAAGGAGCATGATAAAAACCAGGAGATATAAGCATTGACATAATATAGTGGTCCCCTCAGAGTTATTTAAAAAAAGGAATAACATCACTACAAGAGGGCATAACTTTAAACTAGCAGAGAAAAATTCAAGTGGGATGCTAGAAAATACTTCTTTACAAAGGTGATGGGTAGGTGAACAACCCACTCTTAGGATCATAGATAAACCACTGTTATACATGGTTATACATTGTCTGAGACAATGGTCATTCATGGTTTGTCCATGATGTTAACCACTGATAGTAAATGGCAAAGGGACAGATCATAAATAACCATGGTCAATACAGTACCATAGGAAAATTACTCACAGTTACCATGTTTACCCATAGTTGTTAATTTCAGAAGTCCCCTGAGTTATAAAAACACATTTTTACAGTGCTCAGGTAATTCCATTGTTTTCCAACAGCCTTAACATTCTGTAACATTATCCACACATACTTTTGAAATGACTTTAATTTACTATCTTACCCACTGTTGCTGGTGTTCCTCTTTCTAATGGAGGATCTCCGCATTCGTAATTATTAAAAGGGCCTGATTGCTATTTATGACACCATAAAATTACATTCTTTTAAGATGTGATGAGTTCTCATGTTAATCATTGTGCACCCAAGTAATTATAACCTCCTCCAGGAATTTCCCTAAGAAGAGGCATTTGGATAACAGCTGGAAATTTGACAGACCTTCTATATCAAGAGAGAATTACTTGAAGGGCAGCCTTACCAAGGCTTTCTTTAAAGCCTCAGGAGCCATTCCTCTGCCTACCATCCGGTTACTGTCTCCCAAATGGCTCATCCGTGTACCTCCTCAGCCTCCTTCAGGAGCCATGAGGTGGTTTGGTCAAAGGTCACAGGTGGTTAGTCACAACACTGACCACACTCCCAGTAACTGTGGAAGAGTGACCAGCACAAACTCAGTCCATAGGAAAGTGGGATTGTTCACCTCATAGCCATTCCTGCTTAGCTTCATGTGGATAGTGGTGAACTTGTTTCAGATCCACTGAATCTTACACAGGATGAAGTTTTGAAAATCCTTACAGCATTGTCAACTCTCAAATGTAAATAGACTCAGTTAACTATCCATTCATAACTTTAAAAAATTCTTTTAATCTAATTTTAAAGTTAACTACTGCACCAAGAACCTTGAATTCACATCCATCACCAACTTTTCATAGTCCCTCAAAAATCTATGGTATGTTTATGTTAGTTAGTTAGTTAGTTAGTTAGTTAGTTAGTTAGTTAGTTAGTCTATTTAACTTAACTGGAGTCTAAGACTCAATTTAATTAAATAAATCAGCTTTCCAAAAGGAAGTTTTTATGTTTCTCGATCAGACTCCAGCCAAGTCATACTCTGTTTATGCTCTGACACCCTTTCTCTCTTTTTATACTCCCAAGCTCAGCCATATGCAATACATAGAAACAAAGAAAATTGCTGGCAGAAGAATGCCTGATGGTCTATCCAGTCTGCTCTGTAAAGTGGTAATTAGTGAATTGCTGTTATTTATTTTAATTAGTGATGTATGTCACTGTTTATTGAATGTTAAATGTAACTTGCCACTTGTGAAAATGGGCTTTTAGCTCATCTTGCTAACAAGTATAAAAAAAAAATGAAAAAAATGTCTTCAGGTGTCAGTTGCCTCTTAACACGTCCCTGGTTATGCCACACCTGGAATAAGTACAGCATGTAGTTCTGCCCCCTCCCAAAACAACAAACTCTAGCCAGAGCCAATATGGCTGCAAAACAATATTATTTATGGTAGAGAAGAATGTGTAAGAAAGACGGTTTCATAAGAAACATACTATATGTGTTTTTTGAGCAGCACAAGCATTTGGACATTAATCAAAAGTTTACATCCACGAGACTCTAATTTCTCCATCCAGATTGTATCCCCCTTCACAAACTAGTGGTATTATAAAATGATGAGATTTTCATCATGTGATTGATTTGCACATTCCAATCTCTTTTTTCCATTTTTGTATATGTACTGAAGAGAGGGAGGGTCATCCCCACCCCTAGTGCAGCAATCCAGATTGGCTCAGAACCTGAGGACACCTCAGGATGGAAGCATGGTAGGAGCATCATGGGGCCTGCTTCTGAATGTTTTGCATTTTCTGTCACCATCCCAGCACTGGGGCATGCAAGCTGTACATGTGTACATAGAGGCGTGCACACACCTGTGGAATCCCGCGGTTCCCTCCTTTCCCTGCCACCCTCAGACCCACATTACCACCACACCTCCACTTGGTTGCAGTCTTTCAGAGGGAGAGACAGTCCTACCTCCCTGAGAAAGAAAAGCAGTCCAGCAGACACTCAATCCTTTCCTTTCCCTCCCTGGTCAACCCCCAGCACCACAGGCTTGTTCCTGAACCAGGGTCGCTGGTGTGACAAGTGGTAAGGTGTCCAGTGGCTCAGACCTGTACACCACTTGGCCTGCTACTAATGGTATTCCTTTGCCAAAATGTAATTTAATTACATCAACAATTATGAGCACATAAGCAATTGCAACGGACTAAATAGGTTGGGCAGTGAAAATGATTAATCATGTTTACTTTTTCTTTTCACATATTCTCTGTGTTCTCTACCACTACAGTTTGTAAGGCTGTGTGTTAATTTGAGCTGTATTATTCATTACCTCACAGTGGGAGGTCAGGAGAGACTGGTATGATCATGTGTTTAAAAAAACAACTTCTCACTTTATAGAAGCATTATCATCCTGGAATTTAAGCAACCCCAGTTACACTATACAATTCATATATGTACCAATATTACTTACCAAATGAGATATTTGCAGAAGTAGTACAAGAAAGAACTACATCACACATTTCCTTTCCGTGCCATGCATGTACACTTGCCCCATGACAGAATGTTTTATAACTCTTCAAGAAATATTTTCTAAATCCATTTCAGTGAATTTCACTATAGGGCAAGGTGGTTGCACTAACTATCGTAAACTAGTAAGAGTGCAAAAGTTCTCCTTTAAGAACTGCACTAACAGGGTCCACAGAATCCAATAAAAATGGGTGGGGTGATAATGCAACCAGGACATGGAGTCAAATAATTTTAATATATTGGATACTGCAGTTTTGTAAAAATAGTTTGAAAAAGAAGGTATTAACAAGTGTGGACAGTGATCCAGTTAGTGCAGTTATTGAAGGAAAACCTTTGTGCTCTTTATTCATTAATGGTTGCCAATGCTGTCACCTTGTCCCTTAGTGTTCACTGAAATGGATTTATAAAACAGTATTTAAACAATTGTAGAATATTTTGTCATGGGGCGAGTGTAAATGCATGGCACAGAATGGAAATGTGTGATATACTGTAGTTGTTTCTTGCGATACTTTTGTAAATATCTCATTTTGTGGTTAATATCAATACAGATATAAACTGTATCATATCATTTTAGTTACCTAAATTGCAGGATGGCAATTCTATCAAGTGAGTTTTTTTTCTAAAACACATGAGCATATCTGTCCCCCTCTGACCTCCATGACCTCCCAGTGTGAGGAGACAGTGAGGCTGTGAGTTATGCAACTCAAATTAACACACAGCATTACAAGCTGCAGTGGTAGAGATCAGAGAGAGAGAGAGAGAGAGAGAGTGATAAATGTAAAAAAGTGTAAAGCATAATTAATTATATTCACTACCCAATTTATCTAGTGCATTGCAATTGCTTATGTGCTCTTAATTGTTGATGTAATTAAACTACAGTTTGGTAAAGAAATACGATTAGTGACATGAGTGGGGAATCCAATTTGTGAATAAATATATAGACTGGGGTTATGATGCAAGGGCAATATATATATATATATATATATACACACACACACACACACACACACACACACACACACACACACACACACACACACACACACATATACATATATATATATATATATATATATATATATATATATATATATATAGGAAAAGAGGTTGAATGTGTACATCAATCACATGACAAAACTTTAATTTCTTTATAATACAACTAGCCCTTATGAAATGTCACAAATAAAGACATTGAAGAGGACTATGTTCATCATAAAAATCATAATGTTAGATAGCTCCATAATGTGGCAATGCCATAATGTGTGTTTCCCCTCTGTTGTCTAATGGTTCATTGTAATCTTTTGTCTTGCTGGTGTGAATGTAGAAACTATGGCCCAATGGAAACAGCATGGGAGAATAGATGCTGTCACTACTACACTGCGCTGACATTCAGTTTGAAGATTTTCCACACCTGGAGTGCATAACTGATCATCCTGGATTTCAGTCTAACAGCCTGGATAAATAGGTATTGAAATCATCGCTGCATGCGTGCATACACTGTAAAGGTCCAGTAGGAGATGAGGCTCCACAAGAAGAGTAAGTTCAGAATAAAATGTTGCAATGCATGTCACTGTTTTACACCGCTGGTCACTTTTCATTACAAGCAATTTATGTGCATAAGGTGCCAATATTCAAAAATGTGTCATGGGGTGTCTAAAAAGTTACATTCTGCATTGTGATGGCATGGTTGCCCTAAGATGCAATTCTCTGTTTAACATTGCAATTGCACTGTTCAGTGGAATATAGAGAATGTTGGAACAGCGCTAAGCCATATTGTGCAGACCGCACATAGCTCCCAAAGTACGCCACCGCAATGTCTTACACCAAAGCTCAATTTTCAATATGCAAATGGACCCACGCATATGAGCCCATTGGGCATGCAAGTGACTAAGTTCCTATCTGCATGTCCAGTATGTGCTCATTTACATGTATGGCTGAGCAATTGTGCACAGTACCGTACCACCAAATTGCCCATTCAAGGACATAGAGCAATCTCTGGTGTTAGTGGTCCCAGCACATGCCATCACTTGCCAGATGAATGAACACAATGTCCTGGTATCCAGTGCTCACTCCCACCAGCAGCATCCATGCCCCATGTACACAGCTAAGCTCCTTGGCATCCACTGGTAGCTCCCAACTGCAGATCCTATGTGTGATGTTTAAAATCTATTTAACTGCTGCTCAGTGGTCAGTCCACCCCAATACCATAACCGACGTGTGAATTATGTTTTTCTTGTGTGCAGCAGTGCCTTCCCCTGCCTGATCCCATGCCCCTTATTAAAGCTGCCTGTCCCTGTTGTCCACTCATCCATCCTCCTGAGTATCCCTGTCTCCAATAAGCAGCTGTGATGGTACACTTGCCATTACTGTGTTCCCCCCACCAATGGTTGACAAGGCATGTCTACTGAAGTGATGTTCCCCCCAATTGGTATGCAGCCAGTACCAGTAGCATTGCATCCATCTCCACTCCATCATACACAATGATTCCAGTACCCATTTAAGCAGCTCCTATCAGTTTTTCAGTAACAGGTGCAGTGACACTCAGTGGAGTATTCAGATACCATTCAACAGAAATCTCTCCCAATGTACTGCAGGTTGTGGTTCAGGTTCCTGGCATCTACTGGCAACCATACATACCCCACCTCCAAGCTATCAAACATCTGACTCCTCCGGCCCCACCCATCCCTGTCCACCCTGGCATCATAGCTGAGGTCACTGGATGTGGAGCGACACAGCAGTCATCACACCATGCACTGGCCACTCACCACATGGCATAACATCACAGAGCACTCTGCTTATTTATATAAGTCATGGTGTCCCTGTCACAGTGCCCTATCAATAAGTATTGTGCTTACTGCTTCTGCAAGATGGTGGTGTGTGGATGTTTGTGTCATTCACCCTCCACTGACCATATAACCGGTGTTTGTGGGATGGGGATGGGGTGGATGGTGGTAAAGGTGTTGGATGTTTGGTGCCAGGGGAGGCCAGCAGACACCAAAGACCTGGACCTAGAACAGCAGTACAAAGGGGGGGAAGGATGTCTTCTGACTGGTAACCGACTACTCCATTGTGTGGCAATGCACCATTCATCAGTCCGGACTTATTACGCATGTCCACTGCAAAGGATGGAGCTCAGACAAATAGCACAGTGACGACATCAAAAACTGTTGTTATTCTCATTCAGCATAGGTACTGCATCTGTGTCATCCTTTAGATAGCAGAATAACTAACTTTGTTAATTTTTTTGTGTCCCCTACAGGCTTTTTATGTATATGGCTTACAGAAGATTCACCCACTGAATTTGGTAGAAGTTGAGACGGAGGAACAGAAAAACACTTCCAGCTAGTGTAGTTTGGAAAATCCAAGAAAAGTTTTAGCTGATCAATATACTGGATATCAAGATGCTGAATAGTTTGTGATGACAGTCAGCCTTAAGCACAGCAATTTCTACCTGCAAACATGAACTGTTACATTGACCCTGGCCCCCCTTCCCTGTTAACCTTTCCTTCATAACTTTCCCATGGCCCATGGGTTCACTTTATGTGAATCCCATCTTCTTCACTAAGACCTGCTTGTATATGTGCCAGGAATGAACTATCACCAGTATAAGTTACCCTATCGAGTAACTTAGATGGTATTCAAGGCAATGAGATAAAGTCAATGTAAGAAATTATTCCATTTGAAGTCAGAATAAAGAAACATGTCAATTGTTGTTCCCTGTTTTTGAGCATTGGCTGATGACATGAATGTGCTACAGTATGTTTTCTGTTGCTATTGTATTAGTGGGATCTTGTGCTTAGTGCATTATTAAAAACAACCCAATTTTGTCAACACATTGGTGCAGAAAAATGAAATTAATTGTTTTTACTATGCTCTCTTGTCATGCTTTCCTTACTTACATTGTCGAGGAACAGTACCATATGATTGTCAACAGAAGGGAAGGGGGAAATTGTTTAACCAGGAGAGGAACACTAAGCCGAAGCTTGTTTCCAGGTGCAACCTGGGAGCACAAGGAAGTCAAGTGACTTGCTTAGGATCACACAGTATGCAAGTTGGGGCTGTGGGATTCAAATCCAGAAGTCCAGGTTTGCAGCTCAGAGCCTTAAACCACTACGCTACACTGCCTCCCAGACACATGTGTTCACCATTACTTGTGATGCATGATAAATGGTATAAGTCATGTCTACTGACAGAAATGGATTAACAGTGACATAACCATTGTACGCTGCCCTTATCTTTCAATTGCCTGGCCTTTTCATATTGGTATGGTAGTGTCACCCTAGTACCTCCCCTACTGATTACCCAGTTTGGCCTCTCATCCAAATTTCCATGCATGACCTCTGCACCATAATCCAACCCCTGCATCACCCTTTAATTTAGTAATGGTTACTATGTTCAGATAGGTACAGTATTATTCAACCTGATTCCACACCCATATACAATCACTCCAGACGCACTGTTGGGGCAATGAATTTACACACTGGATGTGCTTGTCAAAGGTTCACATCTGTCCTCACCTGCCAAGTGCAATGTTGAACCATGATTGTGATATCCTGTTCTGAGGTGGTGGAAGGGCGCCATGTGCTGTGGCTATGAATATTGCATTGTCAGATGGCGTTGCCACTTTGGGGTGTGGCAGGTAACAGCATGGGCAATTCAGTCCTCAGGCCAAGATCACGTCAACAGACCCAGTGTCAGGGTCAGTCGTGGTATGCTGGTTGTATTTCTGTCATGTAACCCCTGAGGGCCTGCCTGCCATGCATGAAGTCCCACATCAAGCCCAGGATGAGATTCACATGCCGAACTGTGCTGCATCTGGTGCAGTGCCATGTACCACACATGCACACCTTACCGTATGGGTATCCAGTGATGATAGCAACCAAAAATAAATGACTACAAAAATAGTAACTCATTTTCAGCGCTATCATTTTGGGCTACCCTGCAAGTGTAGCAACGCAATAGTTAAGTCAGTGACCGGAAAGGAAGGGATAGGGAAGAGGAGGGGAGGGATACAGAAGAGGGTTTAGGTGTGGGGGTGCCTGCTGCAGCCGAGCCAGCCCAGTGGTGTGGTGGTGAGGGTGGCTGGCTCTGGTGCAGTAGGCACTGTGTTTGGGACAGAGCAGGGAAAAGAATTTTGCCGCTGCTTGTGGCTGCTTTTTTTTTCTATTCCAGCACCCGAGTGTTGCCTCCTCCTTGACATGCACCCCCTCTGGAGATTGTAATCTAAAATCAGGGGGGGCAGAAGGGGGCACAGCCCTCCAGCAAAAGCACTGTGTTTTTCTGGATGTGTGGTTGCTGAGAAGTGCATATTGCCGATTTGCTTTTCGTCGATATGCACTCGCTGTTTTGCGATCGCTATTATGACATGGAACCTACTGTATGCTGGCATATTGCTGCTTGCAAAATTGCAGAAATCTGGGGTGTATTGAGTTTTGTCTGTGTATGGCTTTTCTCACAACGCTTACCAGTATGGCACCAAAACTTTAGAAATGTAATGCTTCCTTTCATACCAAGCATCTGAAAGATCACAAGTTATGTCAGGTTAAAAATGTAATGTTTTTACTGATGAAGCTGGATTGTTTCCTTACACATCACAAAAAGAATAACAGCGGTTAACATCAGCCATCACTAATAAACTGTACTGTGTTATACTGACAAGTACACAGTGTGTGACCCATGGTCCCATGGGTTCAATGTATCTCTAGTGCAGCATCGTCACTGAGATGATTATGTTTACATTAAAATGTGTGCAGTCAAATTCTTATGAAAATGAACTCTTTGTTATTGCCTCACTGCAATGTCTATATCACATAGTTCCATTTCTAGCTTTATGAAAAAGCATTTTTTTGCCACAACATAGATCAACAGTGAAACAATACGTCAGAGGCCAATGGTAAATATTGGTTCAGTATTGATGCTTTTTCCAGGTCCTCTTCCACACACTCCCCTTCTTCCCCTTTAAGTCTTACAATCCCACCCCTAGTTTTCCTCCTTTCACTAATGTGCCTATAAAAAGTCTTGGCCCCTTTTTTCCTCCTGTGCTATTTCTTCCTTCATTTGTGCCTTTGCGCTCCTGACTGATTTCCCTGCCTCCCTCTATTTATCCAGGTACACTACCCTGTCCTTCTCCTTTTGTGTTTCCTTGCACTTCCTAAAAGCCATCTTTTCTGCCCTTACTTTTCCGGCCACTTCCTTTGAGAACCATAGTGGTTTTCACTTTCTCTTCCCCTTGTTTACTTGCCTAATGCAAAGGTTTGTTGCCTCCACTATGGCTCCTTTCAGATGGGCTCACTGCTCCTCAGACCCTCCTTTCATCCCTCCCTTCCAGTGCATTCTTGAGACATATCCCCATCTTAGTAAAGTCTACCCTTCTGAAATCCAGGACCATCACCTTTGTATGGCTTGACTATGCTACTATACTCATACTGAACCACACTGTGTGATGATCACTGGACCACAGATGTCTGCTCACCCACACTTATGCAATTCTGTTCCCACTGGTGAGTACCAGGTCCAGAATTGCACCCTCCTAGGTGGGCTCTAGCTCTAGCTGCCTGAGGTCTGCCCCTAGCATGGCAGATAGGATGTCCCTGCTCCTGGCTGAGGCAGCCTCTGGGATGCTCCAATGCACATCTGGCAGACTGGAATCACCTACCAGCAGCATCTCCCCCTTTGCTGTCATTGTGTGGCTGGATTCCACAAGAACCCTGTCCACCTCCTCCCCCTGTGCTCGAGGCCTGTATACCCCCCCAGTGTGAATAGCTGTGCAATTGCCCATCTCAAGGGTGACCCACAGTACCCCTGGCCCCCCCACATTCCCTGTATCTCAATTGCTCTAATACCTTCCCTGATGTAAAGAGCCACCCCCTCACTATTTACCCTCCCTGCCTCTCCCAAACAGAGTATAACCTGTTATTACTGCATTCCAGTCATGCTTTCTAGCATACCATAGCTCAGTAATAGCTACAATGTCCAGGTCAACCTCTGTCATCAAGGCCTCCAGGTCTGAGATTTTATTTCCTAGACTGCAGGCATTGGTATGACTGGCCTTCAGTGTTTTGTCATTTCTCCTATTATCATCCCCCCTTCTGCCATTTTGCCTCCTCCATTTGTCCTTCCTGTTTTTAATCCCCTTCCTCCTGTTCTCCGCTGTTTCCCCCTTTATGAGTTTAGTTACTCTGGTGATAGCATAAATTTATGGTCCTCCATTGTTGACTGCACTATCCTGTGGGGGTGGACAGCTTGATTCTCTTGGCTTCCTACCGCCCACCCCCAACCCCCACACCATGTGCTACTTACTGTGCATTTCATCGACTGCAAATTTGTATGTGTTAGCCATGGTGCACTTCCACATTTGGCATTAAATTATCAGTACCAGTGATGATGTTCTACTGGTCACCACCATCTGTCAGAAGTACCACTTCTGATGGAGTTGTACTTTCATGTCACACATGTATGAGTACACTGATGGTGCACTGACAGTGCATAGTGATAGTAAGTAACTGTTCACACTGTACACAAAAAAATAAATAATGCACAAGAAAGCATACAGTCCTCATGAACCAACATTGTGCATTTATGGGTGACTGTCACAAAGCAGTACTTACAACAAGTGATGGTGATCTCGACAAATTGATGTTTCTATCCCTTTAGTAGCATATGCATATGTGTCTCCCAGAAATGAGAAAGGCAGAGTTGGCAACAATACTTATCATAAAGAACAATCAATTCCATAGCTTCACAATGATCATTTAGTACAGCATAATGCATATAATAACATCTAGATATACTCATTAGGAAAGATAATTAAGTAAGCAGTAACCCATGACAAAGTGTGCAGTTATTGAGGATTAATTAACACCCCAGGTGTGTTGTGAGGCTCGAGGCTGCAGGCCATGTCCTCACAGCACCCGGGGTGTTGATTAACCTCCAATAACTGCAGATCCTGGAGTGGGTTATTGCACTTATAACATTGGCCACATGTAGAGAGAAATGGACAAAAAACAGTGGAATAAGAGGTCAGAAAAGTGGGAACTATTTTGTGTTCCTCCACTGTTTATGGTTGCAGTATCACACTTTTCGGTGTTCTGCCACTGCAAAAATAGTTCCAGACACAGAAATTTGTGGTAAACAGGCCTGTACAATAGAATCAGGGAGCTGCCTGAACGTGATGCACACACTGTGCTTTTTCTGTTGTCTTGTAACAGAGATTGTCTGGGGAAAGGAACAGAGCACTGCATGTGTCAGTGCCTATCACTGCACACACTGTCAGTCTGACACTGTCTGTCTGTCTCTCAAGTGACCCAGAAAGTCAAAGTCTCACACTGTCTCTTTGTTACTCTGACTGTGAGAAAAAAAAATTCAGCAACTGCTACCGGTCATTTCACATTCATAATGTGCAGCCAGTTTTGCAATATTTCCACTGTGCACCTACCACACTGTGCTTGTGATGTCGGGGGGGGAGGGAGCGAGAAAAAAAAATTTAAACAACTGCTGCCAGTCATTTAACATTCATAATGTGCAGTTCTAAACCCAGTTTTGCAGTATTTCCACTGTGTGCCTGCCGCTCACCTCCACGCTCTGCTTTGCTGTTGAGAGGCGGGACTGCCAATCACCATGAAGATGCTGACATGCACTCCTTTCTTTAGTAACAAGTCCTGAGGTCCCTGACTGGTGCTGTGCTATGGGGAAGCATGGAGTCCCACTGGGCAGGAAGTGTCTCTGTCGTGGTTTGTGGGCGTACTGATGGACACTGACACAGAGATGTAAGGTGTTGGAAAGGCAATTGCCAGACCAGAAATTTATTGCAGACAAAAAAAAACTTAAAAAGCCATCAAAATCAACTGCATTTTGGCAAATAAAATACAAAATTAACAAAAACAACATCAAATAGTATTCAACTCCTGCTTTCTTGAGGTACAGGCAGCAATAGTCACCTCACCAGCACATAGAGTTGGCTACAGGTCTGGAAAGGAGCAGACCTAAACAGAAGGGTCAGTAACCGGCTGATCCCAAGACAAATCTGAGGTCTCCCAGAAAGGATACCTCATTTATAGTAAAGCATGAACATGTGACTATTGCTGACTCCTCCCTCAAACCAGCTATTATAGCAAAAAGCCCATAATCATTTTATTATCTTAATACCATGAACTCAACTGAATGAATTACCTTTATACATGTTTGCTAATGTTAAAGTTCATAAAACAAAACAATATAACAGAGAAACAGCTTTGCTGCAGGAACAGGTGGCTCCTCCCCTTCCCCAACTATAACTAAGTGAAGGAAAGGGCCGGCTGCCTCCTAAGGAGACAACAGAAACAACAGCCTCAGTGAGAGCACCACACCCAGTCCCTGTGCTTTCAGGTAGGAGCGAACTTCAGGTTCTAATAGTGTGAAAGGCTGTTTGTTTACAATGAGAACAACCCTAAAATAAAAAGGGCTAAACTGTCTTATGCTAACTTAACCAAAACCACAGACAGCATGAACTCTGGGGATAATATTGCAGACTGCCACACACAGTGTTTCAGAGTGTGTAATATTTAGCAGTCTCACAACCGGAGCACACAGCTTCTGAATTCTAACTGCCCAGTAAGGTGCTTCGTGCTGTAAACTTCATGCTCTAAACTCTAAAAAGTGTGCTTTATTTAATAGTCTGGGAGCAGGGCTTTCTAAACAAACACAAAACATATTAAGACCAGCAGCTACACCCATGGTCTCATGCGCAGGTTCTAGTAACTCCAGCCCAAGTTTCTGTGCTTAAGCTATGATTTTGAAACACATTATACCTCAGTGAATGAGACAAGGGAAGGCTGGTATTTGTTCCTATGCAGAGCAGAAAGGGAAAAATAAAAGCACTAGACCGCTAGAAAAAGAATACAGTAAAGAAGCACCCATTTTGTGCTCAGGTGGCCAATCTGAAAATGGGGCACTACAGAAAAAGAAAAAGCAGAGAAAAGACAGATATGCTACTGCACTAGACCTTTTAGAAAACACTGAGCATATGAACACAAATACCAGGCACCCTTCCACATCTCCTCCCCACTTAAGTGAAAACTAGAGGGGTTTCTTAACAATCCCTAAGTTTTCCTAATAATAGAAGGTTAGATTCCTAACAGCATACACAAACATGTCAGATCTCTCTCTCGTATCTGGGAGAGAGATGGAGCTTTAGCCCACCCACTCCCAAAGCTCCACCTCGGGGACCCTTTTGTCATTCCAAATACAAAGAAAGGCTGTTATCTCCTTCCTTCCATACAAGTACATTTTCCCCGAGGTCTGACTGTGTATGCATTACTCGATCCACCCCATAACGGGACATAAAGTCAGCATTCCTATTGGCTGAATCTGAACGATGGTGTACAGTAAACCTATAAGGTTGTAGGGAGAGGTACCATCTCATAATTCTACGGTTTTTATCTTTCATGACGTTTAACCAACATAAGGGGTTATGGTCAGTAAGGACCTCAAACGTTGTGCCCCACAGATAAAATTTGAGAGCTTCAATGGCCCGTTTAACTGCTAGACATTCCTTCTCGATGGCTGAGTAGCGAGTCTCCCTCTCATGTAGTTTTCTACTTAGATAGATGATGGGGTGTTCTTCCCCCTCTATCGTCTGAGAGAGTACTGCTCCTAAACCACAATCTGAGGCATCTGTTTGCACAGTAAATGGGAGGGCAAAGTCTGGACTTCTCAATATGGGTGCTGCACAAAGGTGTGCTTTGATCTCACAAAAGGCTTTTTCACATTCCTGGGACCATTGAACTTTGTTGGACCTGTGTTTCTTAGTCAACTCTGTTAAAAGAGCTGCCAGAGTGGAGAAATTGGGAACAAAACGGCAGTAGTACCCAGCTAGGCCTAGAAATGACCAAACTTGTTTTTTTTTGTTTCAGGCCTGGGGCAGTTAGCCACTACATCTATTTTATTGATTTCAGGTTTCACCTGCCCATTTCCAATAATGAACCCCAAATACTTAGTCTCACTCATTGCCATAAAGCATTTGGTGGGGTTGATGGTCAGCCCTGCTTGGGCTATAGTATGTAATACTGCCTGCAAGTGCTCTAAGTGGGTTTTCCATGTAGGACTGAACACGATTACATCATCCAGATATGTAGCACAGTATGGAGAATGTTTTTGTAAGGTTCTGTCCATAAACCACTGGAAGGTTGCAGGGGCCCCATGCAGACCGAATGGCATGGTAGTGAACTGATATAGACCAACAGGAGTGCTAAATGCTGTTTTCTCTTTAGAGACATCATCCAATGGGATCTGCCAGTATCCCTTTGTTAAATCAAAGGTAGATATGTATCTGGCATTCCCTAATCGATCTATGATGTCATCAATCCTAGGCATCGGATAGGCGTCGAACTTTGACACAGCATTTAACCTCCTGAAGTCTAGGCAGAGTCGAATACCACCTTCTTTCTTGTCAACTACCACGATGGAAAATGCCCACTCAGTGGTGGATGGTTCTATTACTCCTAGGTCACACATTTTCTGCACTTCCCTTACAACCTCTGCTCTAACCTTCTCTGGTAGCTGATATAGCTTCTGTCTGATAGGGCTGGGGCAGGTGACTTCTATGTGATGGTGTATACCAGTAACTTTGCCTGGGATTGAGGTAAAGGTATGTTTAAATTCATCTAGCAAGTGATCTAACTCCTCCCTTTGTTGAGTATCTAGGGTCGGATTGATAGTTAGTTCCTGTAACTCCCCTCGGTGTTCCAACCTATCATAGGCCACCTCAAGCTCACTGTCTTCCATTTCAGGATACACATAACATCCAACCACAGGCCTTTCAACCCAGCGCTTTAACTAGTTCACATGATATATTTTCTTTTTCTGTTGCCTATCAGGAGTTACTACCTCATATGTCACTGGGCCAACCCGTCTCAAAATTTCATAAGGGCCCTGCCATTTCATGAGCAGTTTATCAGTGCTAGAAGGAAGTAACAACAGAATTTTGTTACCTGTTTCAAAGGATTTGTCCCCCACACCTTGATCATAATATGCTTTTTGGAGAGCTTGTTTAGTTATGTTTTGTTGGTGAGCCAATCGTACGTATTTCATCAGTCTGTTCCGTAAGGGGTGGTGCTAGTGGATACCTCTTTCTTGTCTTCGCAGTCTTCTCTCACTATATCGAGTAGTCCCCTAGGATGTCGCTCATACAGTAACTCAAAGGGTGCAAAGCCCGTAGAGGCCTGGGGTACCTCACAAAAAGTGAACAGTAAGAGTGGGAGGTATACATCCCAGGTCTTGCCTTCATCCTCTGCATACTTTCACAACATCCTCTTCAGGGTCTGGTTGAATCATTCAACCAGCCCATCTGTTTGAGGGTGATGGGGGTAGTACATATAGCTTCCACCCCTAGTGTTATATAGAGGTGTGCCAACAGTTTGGAATAAAAATTACTCCCCCTATCAGTAAGTATTTCTCTGAGTATCCCCACTCTACTAAAGACTTTGAGAAGCTCATCTGCCACCCTCTCAGCTGTAACAGTTCTAAGAGGTATGGCTTCTGGGTATTTAGTACAATAATCACACAGAACCAGAATAAAATGATTCCCTTTGCACTCTTTGGGAGAGGTCCCACAACATCCATAGCTATTCTACTGAAAGGGGTAGTGATGAGGAGTAAGGGATGTAAGGGGACTGTATCTTTTTTGGTAATGGCAGATACCTTCTGGCACTCTGGGCAACTACGACAAAACTCTGCCACTTGGGTATGTATACCTGGCCAATAGAAACGTAGGAGGAGACATTGCACCATCTTGTCTCATCCTAGATGTCCAGCCAAAGGTATATCATGGGCCAGGGAGATCAACTTTTCCCTGCACTGAGCAGGCACTAGGAGCTGATCTATTTGTTCCCCAGTGGATGGATGCTTACAACATCTATATAGTAACCCATCCCTTATAATGGTGCCTGGCCCTTCCCTGTCTTGTTGCCCCACAACCTGAAAAAAGGGGTCAGTGTTTCATCCTTTTGTTGTTCTAAACAAAAACTTTTTCCATCTTGTATATTTAGGTCATGCACATCAGTTTTGCAATATTAACATCAGTAATAGCAGCATCATGGACATCAGAAACATCACTATTTTGTTTTCTAGTCCATCATTTATTTTCTTCTCATTTTTCCCTTTTAGATTTTGGGCTCTTTCCAGGTGCCCCAAAAATGTTCTCCTCGAATGGAAACAACTGGGCCCATTGCTCATCTGATTTAGTACGGGCTCAAGTTGTCATAGCACACAAGGGGTTACTAGCAGTTATCAGACTGTGAAAATCTGGGTAGTCTTGCCCTATAATGGCGGGTACAGGTAGGTGAGGAACTACACCCACAGTAAGGGCATGTGTCCTTCCTTGAATTTGCATCTCTAGGGTAGTGACTGGATACTGATGAACGTCCCCATGAATACACACAATAGAGGTGTTGGGCCCCTGTTTCTTTTGTTGCTTATCAAGTCACCATGCACCAGGGTCTGTCTACTGCCAGAGTCCAACAGCCCAGTAATGGTGATATCCCCAAATGTCACTGGAGTAGTAAAACATCCCATATTGGCCAAGGCTAACTGCACTAGGGTTTTCTTTCTTTTGGGGCAAATCTCACATGTGCCCTCCTTGGCACTCTCTACAAAATAATATTGGGGTTATAGGGTCAAGGTGCACTTGCCCTAATGTTCCCAGGGCTTTCAGTGGTGGTAGCAGCAGTAGTAGCAACAGAAGTAGGTCTTACTGTGGGTGGGGTGGCACCATTATGTCCTGTCTGGCGGTTGGGTAGTGCTGTCAGGTAGTCCTCAGCCAGTGAGATTGCCTTCTCAGATGTTTCTGGCTGGTGCTCCTTCACCCACACTTGGACATCTCCTGGTAAGACTCTGATGAACTGTTCTAAGATCACCATTTCTAACATTTGCTCCACTGTCTTAACCCCTGGTTGACGCCATTTGTGGCACAGATCTTTCAGTCGAGCATATGCTTCTCTGGGTGTGTCCACTGTAGTAAATCTAAAAGTTCTGAATCTCTGGTGATAGGTCTCTGGACTGATGTCATACCTTTACAAAATAGCCTGTTTCACTGCGTCATAGTCTTCTGCTTGTGCACTGTCCATGTGGCTGTAGGCCAACTGCGCCTTCCCCAACAGGTATGGTACGAGGCGTATGACCCATTGAGTTCTGGGCCACCCACAGGCTTGTGCAATCCATTCAAAAGTTGTCATGTAGGCCTCTATGTCATCATTGGGACCCAACTTAGTGAGCTTAATGTCTTTTGGGACATTAGTGGGAGGTGGATTGCGGGCCCCAATGTCTCACATGGCTTGCAAAGTATCCGCCCAATGAGCCTCTGCCCTCTGCAAATCTTGTTCTCTTTGCTTGTCCATCACCAACTGCTTCACACACAGCCAGCACAAAAAGTCATGTATGTCCTCTGGTGGTTAAGCAGATACCGGGTCAGCAGCAGCAGCAGTAGCAAACTCCTCACCTTTTTCTTCCTCTGGACCCTCCTGCTTCTCCTCTTTTGCAATCCTCCATTTAACATCAGGTCCCAAACCGGGCAATGGAACTTCACCAAGCTTCTGAGCCATCCTCTGGGTCAAAACATCTCCTGGAGTACTCAATTTCTGGTCATACACAGAACTCTGCATACAGTAACCACCTCCTGGCAGGCACCAGTTTCACCAGTATATCCCACTTCTAACACCAGTGTCATGGTTTGTGGGTGTACTGATGGACACTGACACAGAGGTGTAAGGTGTTGGAAAGGCAATTGCCAAACCAGAAATTAATTGCAGACAAAAAGAACTTAAAAAGGCATCAAAATCAACTGCATTTTGGCAAATAAAATACAAAATGAACAAAAACAACATCAAATAGTATTCAACTCCAGCTTTCTTGAGGTACAGACAGCAATAGTCACCTCACCAGTACATAGAGCTGGCTACAGGTCTGGAAAGGAGCAGACCTAAACAGAGGGGTCAGTAACCGGCTGATCCCAAGACGAATCTGAGGTCTCCCAGAAAGGATACCTCATTTATAGTAAAGCATGAACATGTGACTATTGCTGACACCTCCCTCAAACCAACTATTACAACAAAAAGCCCATAATCATTTTATTATTTTAATACCATGAGCTCAACTGAATGAATTACCTTCATACATGTTTGCTAATGTTAAAGTTCATAAAACAAAACAATATAACAGAAAAACAGCATTGCTGCAGGAACAGGTGGCTCCTCCCCTTCCCCAACTATAACTAAGAGAAGGAAAGGGCCGGCTGCCTCCTAAGGAGACAGCAGAAACAACAGCCTCAGTGAGAGCACCACACCCAGTCCCTGTATTTTCAGGTAGGAACGAACTTCAGGTTCTAATAGTGTGAAAGGCTGTTTGTTTACAATGAGAGCAACCCTAAAATAAAAAGGGCTAAACTATCTTATGCTAACTTAACCAAAACCACAGACAGCATGAACTTTGGGGATAATATTGCAGACTGCCACACACAGTGTCTCAGAGTGTGTAATATTTAGCAGTCTCACAGCATGGAGCACACAGCTTCTGAATTCTAACTGCCCAGTAAGGTGCTTCGTGCTGTAAACTTCATGCTCTAAACTCTAAAAAGTGTGCTTTATTTAATAGTCTGGGAGCAGGGCTTTCTAAACAAACATAAAACATATTAACACCAGCAGCTACACCCATGGTCTCATGCGCAGGTTCTAGTAACTCCAGCCCAAGTTCCTGTGCTTAAGCTATGATTTTGAAACACATTATACCTCAGTGAATGAGACAAGGGAAGGCTGGTATTTGTTCCTATGCAGAGCAGAAAGGAAAAAATAAAAGCACTAGACCGCTAGAAAAAGAATACAGTAAAGAAGCACCCATTTTGTGCTCAGGTGGCCAACCTGAAAATGGGGCACTACAGAAAGAGAAAAAGCAGAGAAAAGACAGATATGCTACCACAGTAGACTTTTTAGAAAACACTGAGCATATGAACACAAATACCAGGCACCCTTCCACAGTCTCCAGTGTTACAATAGCTGGCTTGGGGCATGGGTGAGGGCAATCTACTGTGCCTGCATATGTCACTCCCTGTTCTGGTATGGATTGCTGATGGTACGGGAGCGGGGAAATCCAGCGACCTTGTGGTCAGCTACACAGTGACTGGCTCAGCAGGAAAAGCAAACATTCTGGTCAGTCTCTTAGAAGGGGGATATTTGCTCTTGCTAGGACCTTCAAGGTCTACTGGGTGGGTGCGTAGGCAGACTCTCTTGGCTGAATAAACAATGGCTGCTTTCAGAATGATACAGAGCCTTGAATAACTAGTTCAGTGTGCTGCTTGATCTCTGTTTCTGAGGACTGTTTACCACACACAGATGCAGTGCGGGTAACAGAGATTAATCAATGTTCATCTGCTGCATCTCCACCAATCAACTCACAGAAAGTTATAATATGCCATAATGTACTGCACAGCAAAGGATGGAAAAATCTTACAAGTCATCTTTTTAGGTTGTGCTCTTAAGACCTAGGTCTCTCAAAAGGAAAAAAGTAGCCAGCAAAAAAGATGCAAGAAAAAAAAGGTCTGTGACATACTGTCACACCATCTCTTCCCACTGAGTGACAACTAGGAGGGGAAAAGCATTGTGTTAAAATGAACAATATGATATGGCCTATGGATCTCCATACTTGCCCTTATTTTTTTATAATTTGTCTATGTGTCATATTTTTATCTTATTGTGTAATGTTACTTGTACATGGTTTGACTACTGATGCTACGTGCTCTGTAAATTCATACTTGCTGCTGTATACCCAATATGTTTGTCTGACATTGTATTGTTCTCTTTGGAGTGGAATCTTTGTAAACAAGCTCTGAGCTCAAAGGCTGTATCTGAAAATTAAAATAAACACTAGAAGCAATGAAGTAGACTACACCGTGACACTTAAGGATAGCCATAAATATCATATAAAACTGTGGGATGCTAATTGGAGAACACTACATGACATACACAGAGAATCACAATTATATAGGATCGCTGTGATGAAACAGCTACATTGGTTGACAGCCTACTTCTATTTGTATGTATTTCAGGTTTTCATGCTTACTGATCTGTATAGCAAAATGGGTACCCTTTGCCATGTCCATGATGCTACAATTTACTATTTCATTTGTACAGGTAAAGGCTATCACTACAGACACACAACCCCCCACTGTCAATATGTGAAATAGGAAGGCAGGAAGGAAAGGACAGGGACCGTTACAGCAGACTTGAATGAAAGGTGACAAACAGTTGCTAAACAAATAGCCCAGACAAATGGAGTCATCTCACAGTAAAATGAATGGAATGCATTAGATGTCTAAGAACTTAGACTTAGCAGTAACATACGTCTTGGGTTTCAGTCTAAGTGTTGTGTTCTTCACATCACTAACTGCTACCATACAGATAGACTACTGTTCTAACAGGCTGAAAAATGCTTTATAGTCTGGAACTACCTTAGCACTCCCACGTGCTGGCTCAGAGGCACAGGAACAGCATGATTGATTTGGGGCTATTAAAGAGCAGGCAAATCACAGTTAATTACAAAGAAACTACTGACTTGTTTTTGTTAAGATTTTCAGAAACAACACAGCAACACAAGGAATGGTACTAGAGTGTTCATTACAGAAAAAATAAGAGTAGCAAATATGTTGCACATGATCTTTAAACACAGTGGTGTGTGTGTGTGTGTGTGTGTGCATGCATATGTGTGTGTGTGTGTGTGTGAAATTTAAAACCTAGGAGGAAATGTTACTGCCTACAGACATAACTGGGATGTTATGTAAAGGAATTCTGGACTAATGACTGATCTGTGACTCTGGCAAAGTAGGAGATGTGTTGCAACTGCTAAGGAAACACATTTTGTTTTTCTTGTTTTTTGGGAAGGGACTTTGTTATCTGGCATAGTTATCTGGCGTAGTAGACTTTGCTGCGACTCCAACATGTTCTTTGGTGAGAAAGAATGTGTTGAAGTAATTCTGAGTCCCTTTTTGAAGCAAAATGCCTGCAGGCTCCTCCCACTGCAGCCATAAAAAGGACGTTGAGGCAATCTTGACAGTGCAATGCAAGGCATCAAAATGATCCGGGATATGGAAGTCATAAGCTGGGCAGAGAGACTGGTGGCCCTTAACATGTTCACATTGGAGAAAAGAAGCCTTCCCTTCCCTGTGAACAGCTTGCTTGTGTCCACTTTATTCCCTGCATGTGTTTAAACATTTTGATCGTGCCCCCCTTTCCCTCATGGCCTCCAGAGACTGCATGTTGAAACTCTCCAGTGTCTGCTTATACTTCCTCTCCTGCAGGACAAGCATCATCTTGATTGCCCTCCTCTGCACAGACTCCAGTTTGTTAATGTCTTTCCAGAGGTGGAGATTCCAAAACTGAACGCAGTACTCCAGATGCAGCTGCACCAGGGTTCTATACAGGGGGAAAAATTTATCTTTTCTCCTGCTGGTGAACCCCCTCCCAGTGTATCCCAGTGTTCTATTTGCTTTCCCCATTTCTTTGCTACATTACACTGATCATTTGAAGTTATTGGAAATCACCACTTTTAAGTCACATTCCTCCTCAGCCACAGTCCCTGTCACCCCCTCATAAACTGTATTCAAACCAAGGGTGTCTGTTGCCTGTACACATGATCTTACACTTACTGGCATTGAAGCTCAGCTGCCAGACCATTGACCATTTACCATTTATCAGGATCTCCAGAGCTTCCTTCACACAACCTACTCACAATCTACCCTGCCACTGAGATTGGTGTTATCCACAAAGAGGCAGATTATTCCTCTAATGCTTACCCCTATGTCATTGAGTAAGATGTTAAAGAGTACTGCTCTTAGAACAATTGAATTACTTCGCCCAGAGTGCTCCTCATTTACCACTACTCTCTATGTTCTCCCTATTAGAAAGCCCTGAACCCATCATATAAGTCTGTCCCACACCAAGATCCCCTAGTTTCTTGATTAACTGCCTGTGTAGAACTGAGTCAAATGCCCTGGTAAAGTCCAGATATAGTATATCAACTACATGACCTTTATCAACAGCCTCTGTCACACAGTTGAACATGTCAATCAGGCATGTGTTTGACATGCATATTCTGTAGTCCACAAACCCTTGTTTTCTTCCTGTCACCATTGGAAACCAGGATCTCCACCATCCTCTCTTTGATGAAAGATAGACTACCATGGCACCCTCCTAGATATAGTTAAGATGTGTTTGAGTAGGAGCAGTGATGTTAAGAGCACATGAGATGGCTTTATTATACATGTCCACTGCAACCTTTACTCTCTATGCAAAAGTCTGCAATAGATATTTAGGTTCAATCTGCTCCTGCAATTTAGTCCAGTTAAAAAGCATCCTTGGTCAAAGTTTCCTCACCTCATAAGGATGTTTTGCAATTTTTGGAGTGAATAGTAAATTAGTAGTAGTAGTAAAATTGTATTTTCTGACAGAATATAAAACTTTAGGTCCTGAAAGGTCCTATTAGCAAAGTTGTCCTGCATCTTATTGTATACATGAAGGTTTTCAAAGAGAACAACAGGGTTTTATGATGGCACTTCAAGGGATGGTGGTCAGAGGTGGGGGTGACCACTTTACACCAGGGATTGCTGACAACACTTACAGGCTGGCACTCAGAGGGTGGGCGGGACCACTGGAAAACAAGGATCAGTTAAGTCATTCCCAGGCCAGCGATTGGAGGGTGGGGGGACCACTAGGCACCAAGGATCAGTTAACTCATTATCAGGCCAGTGATCAGAGGGTGGGGGATCCACTAGACATCAGTGATACATTGTTAATTAATGGAATGGTGATCAGAGGTTGAGGAGGACCACTGGACACCAGGGACTTCCACACATCTATGGGACTGAGCAATGTGGGTAGCCGCCCTAACCTGCCACCGCTACCTATGCAAATGACCCCACAATGGGCATGCAAATGGACCCTTAGCACCTTGCATGCCCCATGGACTCTATTGCATGGGTCCCTCTGAAAATCACAGACAGCACTCCAGAACTATCCACTCTGACAGGGCTATTCCCTGCACAGCAGGGATTCATGTCATGGCAGTTCTGCTTGACTTAGTGCTGTGCCAATATGGCCCTATATTCAGTCAGATAGTGCCAGTGTGCTATCTGACTGAATATAGCATCCTCAGTCTCCTGGACACTTGCAAAGCGCAGCACAAACCTTTGCACTCCACTTTGCACTTTTTTGAATATCGGGACCCAGTTTGTGATTGCTGTTGTCTTTATTTGACAATGTCCAAAGTAAGAAAAAGGGGGATGGGGACGCTTTTCATGAAATAAATTCAATAAAGTCTTCTTGAAAGTCTCAGTCTTTTTATTTCTCTGAGCCATTTATTTCATGAGAAGAGTTCCCCTACTCTTAGTTTGGACATCAAGTACATCCAGGGCAGCTCTGAACTACTATTTGCATAAAGAGCCATATTTTCCCATTTCCTGTAGTGCACTTTCACTTTTTGGTATTTATTTGCCAATGACCTAGTGTTCAAGGCCTGAGAAAGTTTAAGAGTATTTCCTGAATCCACATTATCTTTAGTTGCAGACTCATGATGTAACCTTTGAAATGGCATCAAAACTCTAACCCTGACAGTCCTGACCTCTCTGACTCACAGTGCTTACAGACTTGCCTCCTTCTTCTGATGCTGTCCACAAGGTTTGCATTTCCACCGATCCCCCTGGAGAATCCCCAGATTCCTAAACTGATCAATAACCTCATTCAAGTTGATGAAGACTATCTTCCTCGGGCTCATTCTTCTCAGGCAGCCATGACAGGGCATCTGCATTGATATTCACTCACCCAAATCAGTAATGGATTTTGAAGTTAAAATTTGCCAGTTGGAATTTCCACCACTGTTCTAGGGTCCCTATATGTGCAGTTTTCAGGTGGGCTAGGGGTTTGTTGTCAATGTACACCATGAAGGGGGTGGCCACCAGGTAGTGCTTGAACATTTCAGTCACTGTCCACACCAGCGACAATAACTCAAGCTAGAAGGAGCTGTATCACTCATCATTGCATTCCACACCTCTCAACCCATGGCTAGCTTAGGCTATGACCCTCCCTGCCCTATCTTGATGTTGTGACAGGACTGCAACTAGTCTCCAGATGCTGGCATCAGTGTACAGAATGAAGAGCTTGGTGTAATCTGGGTAGGCAAGGATAGGTGCTTCCATTAGGATGTATTTTAGGTGCTAGAACACCACCTGCTGAGGCTCTGCCCAATGTACTGGGGCATTGCAGGTTACTCTTGGGTCTTTCAGCCCTTGGAGGAGCTTGTAAAGTGGGACTGTGATCTTGGCAAAATCTTTGATCAAAGAGCTGTAGTACCCCATAAAATCAAGGAATTTGTGGACATCTCTGACAGAGGTTGGTGCAGGTCAATACTCATGATTTGAATCTGTTCCAGGTCAGGAGAAACTCATACAGAACCAATGTAGTTGACATGGATCTTGAGGAGATGACACTTGGAGGGTTTGATCTTCGGCCCGTAGGTGGTGAGTTGTTCAAAGACCATCTCCAGGTGCTGTAGGTGCTCCTGATAGGTGCCAGAATACACAATGATGTCATCAAGGTATAGGAGGATGATATCAAAGTTCTAGTTGCCTAGGCAGTGTTCGATCAGTCTTTGGAATGTGGTGGTGGCATTCCACAGACCAAAGGGCATTCTTGTGTACACTTGTACAGGCCCATCAGCATGGTGTAGGCTGCCTTTCTGGATGTTCCAGGGTGATTGGCACCTGCCAGTGTCCTCTGACCAGATCTAGGGAAGAGAACCAAGTAGCCAGCTTCAGTACCATAAGCGAGTCTTTGATTCAGGAAAGGGGGTAGGTGTCTTTGTGTATGACTTAGTTCAGTTTGAGGTAGTCAACATAGAACCGGAGCTGACCATCTTTCTTTTTAACTAGCACAATGGGTGTGGCCCAAGGACTGTGACTCTACTGGATGACTTTGGCATCCAGCATCTCCTTGAACAGATCTTTAGTGGGCTGGTACAGGGTAGGTGATATAGGTCAGAATAATTTTCTGTTGGGGGAGGTGGCCCCCCCATTGGAATGTGGCATTGCACAGACTTAGCAGATCCAAAGTCAAGCAGATGTTGGGAGAATGTCATGCAATGCTTGTGGACCAGCTCCAATACTTTGTGCCGTTGACCTCCTCAGTGGTGTCTGGGGAGCCCAGATTGATCTCTTGTAGCCACTCTTCCTCCAGTCTGTCTTCTGATTCTGCTGTGGCAATTGCAGAGATGGCTGCATCCACTGCATCAGAAGGGCTTCAGGGTACAGCCTCTACAACACTGTCCAGATCAACTTGAACCAGGAGTCCAGTCGGTTGATGCCAGTACAGCCATGCTGGGGTTGCTCCATAGTTAAGACCCTCAATGGCACCTGTTCCTTCTTTATCACTACCAGACTCCAGGCAACAGTCACTGAGCTATCCTCGGTGTTGATGTGGGGCTTCAGCAGAGTGAGGCAATCTTCCCCTTGTACACCCTGTCACAAACACACTCAGCAGGTCAGGCCCTCTGCTCCCACAGTGCCAACCTCAGAGCACAATAGTGTGAACAGGTAACAGACAGGGTAACCCTCCTGTCTGCTTTTGGGTCCAAATCACCTTTAGTCTCAAGTTCTGGGAGGATTCAAACTGTGAACCTTATGCTAGCATACCCAATGTACAGACTCATATATGTACCCTCTTCAGGGATTGCGGTACAATCTTTTGCCAGGGACACCAAGCCAGGCTTCCAAAAATAAACCCTTAAAACTCTATAAGATACCTTAGGTATATTCTTACCTTTTCCCAGTTTAGTAACACCATCGAGCCCTTCAGAACAGCTGTCAGACTTAAAAATACAGGCACTCCACATGTACAAAAATGACGGAGGAGACCCAGGCAGAATCTTAAAGAATATGTTTACTAAAAATGGATAAAAACAGTAAGATAAAATACAGAACAAATATCAAAGAGCATCACAATCACATATAAGAAAAAAAAAGGAAAACTACAGAACAAACTCCTACCAAAATACATTTAGATCTTTTCTGTCTAATGTATTACCTTTGTAACTGCAGTTAAATTAAAGAACTATGTCTCTCTAGAGTCCCAAAAAATATATGACCAACAGTTCAGACACAAATATTAGTTTAACTCTGTCTCTCCACACCCTTTCTGTGAGTTATCCAGCTCCTCCTTTTAGAATAAAAACAAATACAAACGTGATGTCTTATCAGGAGGTATATTAAATAAGGTGACATCAGCAAAAACTAATTTCCCAAATTATGAGTCTTTCATCAACCAGTTCCTTTGAGGTTTACAACCCTGCAGTCTGTCATCTAGGTGCAATATAGCCAACAGGAATCAGCTAAATGATGTTCTGTCCTGTCCTGTCATAAAATGTATATTTAGTTTCACCAACTTCAAAAGCATGAGGTCATAAAAAGGCCATAAAATGCAATTTCTCAAGGAAGTTAATCACATTACAGAGATCTCCTGGTCAGTGTAATATATCCTGTAGCTTCATTGAAACCTGAGGAAGGGGCACCCATGGAAGCACAGGCTGTCTTATGTGAGACAAATATCATACAACAATCATAACCAGCTGGCCAAGCGTCACATACCCATTCTGGCCTCACAGACGACAACTGTCTCAGAGGCTGGGTGCAGCAAAATGGGTCAGGAGTTCACCACCCACACTAAACTGATTTCTTTTCTGTCATTGGTGAACTATTGGTGGCTCTGTATGACTTGGATGGTCTGCTGCCAGACACATCTCTTGGGTTTTGGTAAGCCAGTGGCCAAGCTCTGGACTTTCAACAGTTCCTCATAATAGTTGGGTAGGCAGTTCATTCCCAAGATGGCAGGGGGAAAGCAGTTGTTTTAATTATGGGTGACAATGATTCCTTGATCTTGGCATGTAGTCATGCCCAACTGGATGTCGATTTCCTGGTATCCATGGGATGGGATGGCTAAGACATTCCCTGTGATAAAATTGAGCCACTCATAGGATGGAGTCTGAAGCTATGCCTTGGACCAGTGTCTGAAAAACTGCTTGCTTTGGATGGTAGTCACTTGGGGGCTGGCATCAAGAAGTACCATGAATTTAATGCCATTAATCCAGATCAGTACGATGGGGCACTCTCCCACATACTTACAGCGTTCTGTTCCATACTCAATGCCTACCTTCTCCTATTCTCCCGAGAGTCGGCCTACGGCCCTGAGAACTTGTTGTTTAAACTGGCAGCCTCCATTGGACACTGCATACATTCCTGCTCCACATGGTCACTACCGCCACATCTCCTGCAGATGGGTCTGCCATGTTCATTGAACTGGTCAGTTGGCCTCCTTCCATAGCCCCTTGGGCCATGGGTGGGTGGGTACCCTCTTCTGGGTTCCTGGCTCTCTTTCAGGTCTCTCATCTCCTGGCACATGTCAGCCACTTGCTTGACAAGCTCCATCATCTGCTCTTTGAGCTTCTGGTTGGAGTCCTTGGGTGGGACTACCCCTCAGTCAGGAAGTCAGTCTGGTGCTTGGCTCATGTGATGCACCACCAGTGGATGCTCATCTTTGGGGTTACTTGTGGTGTGGCTTGCTTCAGATTGCCAGTCCTTTCTGTAGAAGGTGTCTGAGGGGCCATGCCATTGGGCCACATCATCAGTGGGACGCCATTGTGCTGTACACCGGTGGCCTCCTCAGTCAACCAGTCATCCCCCAGACCTTGAATGGCCTTTTCATTGAAGTCCAGGAAGGCTTGCTCAGGTTCTTGTAGCTGGAGCATCTTGAGGTCCTTCCGTAGGGTCTCACTCTGCATCCCATCTATGAATCTATCCTGCAACAGATGGTCAGGATCTTGCATGGCGCCTGGGTCTTCTCATTCTATGCCTTTCAGGGATTCCTGGAGACTCAGCATGAACTCTTGCAGGCTTTCTCTGGGGACTTGGATGTGGGTGAAGAACTGCATCTTCAGCTCCGACAGGGTGCAAGTATCAAAAGTGTGGTTCAGCCTCATCAGGAGCTGGTCAGCCATGTCTCATTCCCTCTCTGGCCAGCTGATGACTTCTCAGTGTGCTGGTCCTCCCAATTGCCCAATCAGCATCTCCACCTTCTGGTGTTCTGGAATCCAGTGAAGCAGGAACACTGCCTTTATCTTGTGCTTGAACTCTCCCAAGCTGGTACCATTGGTGTCGGTGGGATCACCTGTATACTCCCCCCTTTGTTCTGCCTGCTCTAGCCCCCCCCCTCTAGTAAAGGATTGCCAATCTAGTGCCAAATCTACCTTTCTTGGGCTCATGCCTCACGATGCCCCTCCTGTATGCCTGGGGTGGTCTGCCCACTTCCAGCTCCTTGCCCCTCCTGTTGGGCACCTGCTGCTGAAATACTCAAAACCTGGGTTCACAGCCGACTCACCACCTGGCCCAGGTCTCCGGTCACTGCTTGACTCAATGGTGGTGTTGTTTTGGTGGCCAGCGAGTCGCAATCCCACCCGACATCTCAATTTCCTTTCCATGACTGCTGGGGCAAAATGCTGGAGCTCTGGGCACTGGTTTCTGCCCAGATGCACTTTGCGGTAGCACTCTGCATTCCAGGCTCCAAAGAGTCCCCCCCCCTTAAGATCGCAATATGTACAGGACAGCATGGGTCATGTCAATGGCTACTGCAGCATGCAGAATGTGTTGCAGGGGGGAAAAAAGGAAAGCCCAGGAGCAGAGAGAGAAAGGAAAAAAAAGGAACCCCTCCTCCAATCCACCACTGATCACAAAAATACTCTGCCACAGTCAGGGGTTGGGTGGGTAAGCTCTGCGAGTGCCAGATGGCCGGACGAAGGGAGGGGAAGGAAGGGAATCAACCAGAGAATAATCCAACAAACAAAATGCACTCACACGCCAGAGGGCACCTGGACACATGGAACTTTCAGTAGTCCTAAATGCTGTTCTAGCTTTGCAAGCTGCAATAAAAAATTGTTTAAATTCAGTTCAGCTTTGGCATGTGGTTTGAGTCAATACCTTTACTGGAGGTTACACTCCTGGCTCTGGAGTGTGAGTGCATTTTGTTTGTTGGATTATCTTCAGGCTTGTAGCCTGCACTTGCACCCTGCCCTGGCCCTGAACGCAACGCCTTTTGTCTGGCCATAACCTCCCCAGGAGATCAGTGAAAAGGAAAACAGCAAAGCAAAGGCACCAGTGAAGGGAAAGTCTTCCCAAACATGTGACAGGCACAAAAGCCAGCTGTGGTGGGGGGGGGGTCAAGCTCTACAAAGGACTAAGCCCAGGTGGAGCTATAGGTATTAAAGAAAACAGACCACAACAACCAAGGAAAAGAGAATGCAAAAGGAAAAACCCAAACATAAAGCCAAAATGGGTAAAGGACAAGACCACAGCTGTGTAGCTTGCATGAGGAGAAGGGGAATGCCAAAGCAGCCACAGGGAGGAGGGAGCACAACAGGGGCAGCTAAAAAAAATGGAAGGACTTACCAAAATCAACCAAGCAAAAGACAAAGAAAAAAAAAGAAAAGGGACACAACCCACAGAGCAGATGACTGAAGGAAACCCACCCAATGGGGCTGGCTGCTATTGGTAGTCAGGAGGACTGCTGGACCTGCTGAGGAGCTAGAGGATGACTGGTTGCTGCTGCTGGAGACACCAAGGACCACTGGTTACAGAAGAGTTGCAACCAAGGAGCCACAGGCCCGAGCTTCAGATAAGCCTCTAGGCATCTGTACCCCTGTGCTCTCCACTCTGTCAGCCACTCTGGTCCACAACTGCCTCTCTGTTTAATGGGGAAGACCTTTTCTAGCCCAGGGTTGGTCCTGGCTTCAGGTCAGGTGATTGGGTCTCTAGAGCTTGGAGCAGCCCTCCTGAGCTGATTTACAGCCTTTAGGCCAGCCTGATTGGACGTCTTGAAGCCCCCCTAGGCATCAGATGTGGAGCTGGGGAAGAGATGGCAGGGACAGAACAAAGAAACCAGCATGGGAAAACTCCAGAGAAGGAGGGAGGGGGACAACAAGAAAAGGAAAAAAAAAATGGTCTGCCAGCTAACTTACCATATAAGTGGGTGGGTGGGGGTTAACACTTTTCCTCCCTCTTACAGTCACTGAGGTTGCCCCGGGCCTGCTTTGCCTGTAGAGCCCCCCCTCCCCCTTGGACTTGCCTGGCTGTACTTTGGGGGCATTATGAATATAACTCAAGGTCTTAGTTGTCTCCCCTGTACACACTATAGCCCCTCAACTAGTCACCCAGCCAGCCACAAAATTTACTCACACGCCCCTTCAGAAATAATATACCCTAAAAGAAGTCAAGAAATTAAAAATCAAAAGAAAGAAAAAAGGCATGGCAACCATATTTAAAAACAGACTAAACAATCATCAAGTATGAGAGACAAAGTCCCAGGCAAGTTCAAAAAGTCTCTCATTCCATAAAAATATAGACACATAGAATCTGTCAGTAGAGAAAGGCCTGTTGGCCCACCGTATATGCTCAGTATGTTCTTTGCTTTCTGAAAGTGTTTAGTCAAGTTCATAGAATTCTGCTCATCCTTCTCAGTTTGTTGATATTATCTGCTGAAAGGAAACCTAAATTCCTATTTACCCAGCGTAGTCTATGTAAACATAATTATCTCTGTTTTCTTAAGTGTCATAATGTTCATTAACCACAAGACCACCCTCTGCTATCAGAGAAGTCCCAGCTGGAATGATTGAGAAGCAGAGCCAAGCATACTGTACTTTAATGTAGCTTTGAAAGTGACTACTCATACTGGAATAAAATGGACAGGTGGCAGATGTTTGTATCCACAGGATAGCTAATCATGTTGCTTTGGCAAGATCACATGATATGTGTCCTATTTGATACTGCAAAGTTTAGATGAAGTACATTTTGTTTATGGTATTAAGAACTGAGGAATAAGGACAAAAAGTTACATTCTGCAACACAAGCAGTGAACCGTTGTTTAGTTTATCTTACCAGCTGTTTTGTTACTTTTGAATGACTTTTGTTTTTTCTTTATATATCAACTGTAGATTCAATAATGAATCCTAAGCCTGAGTATAAGGAAATATATTGAACAAAAAGCTTTAGGTTTGTTCACTTATAGAAGTCATCCTATCAAGGTACTTAGGGTGTCTATGCAATGCATATAGACTTTGCAAAATACTAAAAACAAAGACAACTCAGGAATAGCATTCCTTTCAAATGAAACTGCATTCATTCATTCAGCAGGGGCAGGGCTACACATCAGGGTGTAGCCTCTCCCTTGCTGAAGAGGACTGCAAGAAAATGTCTTATTCAACAGCATTAGAGGCATCCCACTTTTACTTACTTCACACAGAGATTGGTTGCATTAATTATGCCTTTCCTTTTTTTACCCACTGTGCCTCTACCCTTCCCTGGCAATAACCCCTATGATGCAGTTTCTGAGACAGCCTCTCATTGCTTTAAAATCTGCACTCCTAAAGCCCAGGACCCTTGTTCTTATGTGGTTTGCTTCTGTTCCTGTCTTAAAGGAGATAGGAAATTATTTTTACGTAGTTAACTGTCCTTCCATCTTCTTTTCCATGCCAGTTTTGTATTCTGATATGCTTTGATGATGTTTTTGATAAATAAGTAATCTAGCTTTGGGGTGTCTTCAGATTTACATTGAGTTCCACTCTCCTCATCAGCTACTGCTCTTGATTTTCATATTTCTAGGACATTCTATGGCATCACAGACTCCCATTCCATGCTGTTCATCCGAATGGCCTGTAATGGTGTTACTGATGTCATAGAATGTTCAGGCAATATGAAAAGAGAGCACAGCGCAGCAACAGCTGAGGGAAGAGGGATTCAGGGTAGTTACAAAGGCAACAAAATTAGATTATTAATTTAATAAAAAAAAGGTCAAAAATATATCAGAATACTGGGCAGCCAATAAAAGAACAACTGGAGGCATCTAGAGGTGTAAAAACTGTTCCCTATCACCTTTAATGTTACATCACACTGCAGGTGATCACTGATACCCAGGGCACTGCCCACTGTGATGTCTGCAATGCCATCCCTGTTTGTAAGCACCTGCTCCAGCACTGCCCTATCCCTACTGGTTACTGGACTAGTGCCTGAGAAAAGCCCCTTCCCTGCAGTCAAGGATGGCCCTGCTCCTTGCTGCACTTAGAAGGCTCTTATCCACATCTGGCAGATTGAAGTCCCCAACTTGTAGCATCTTACCCGTACTTGCCATCCTGATGATGACTTCCCCAAATGCCTTATCCAGCTCCTGTCCATGTGCTGGAGGTCTGTATACCACCTCTGTATGGATAGTTGCCCCAGTACCTGGCTGTAGAATGACTCACAACTCCTCCAGCCCTTTTTTTTCCTCTAGGTGCCCCTGTACTTCCATGGCCTTAATTCCCTAACTCACATGTAGTGCAGCCCCTCCTCCTCTCCTACATTCCCTCTCTCTCCTAAATAGAGAGCAGCCAAGTATGACCATGTCCCAGTCATGACGTTCAAGTACTTGAAAGTGATAAATAAGGTCAATAAAGAGAGTCTTTTTAAGCTGAGTGGCAACCATAACACAAGGGGTCACAATCTTAAGCTAGAGGGTGGGAGGTTTAAGAAGCAGGTCAGGAAGTACTTCCTCACAGAGAGGGTGGTGGAAACTTGGAATGCACTGCCAGAAGAGGTCATCTCATTGAAGACAGTGGTCAGCTTTAAGAGAGGATGGGATAGGCATAGGGGGAAGGTAAGGATCAGGGGTAGGGAGGATGGGAGGAGTGGGGAGAGAGAGCAGGGACATTAGCTTAAGCTGTGGACCCTGCAATATGAGCAGACTTGATAGACCAAATGGCCTTCTTCTGCTGGCTTCTTCGTATGTTTGTATGTATGGTTGCCAGTGAACCATGGTTCTATTATGACCACCAAATCCAAGCTAGCCTCACCTATGATGGCTTACTGGTCCAGAATTTTATTTCTTGGACTCCTTGCATTGGCATGCATGGCTCTCCATACTTTACTCCCTCCTTCCCTGCCCGATTCCCTGCTTCTCCTCCCCACCTGTGCTGTTCTCTGAACCTCCCCTGACCCCCCTTCCCTTGTTACCTTTCTGTTACCTGCCTCCCTTGCTGCTTTCTTCTCATGTTCCTGCTTTATACCCCCTTGTCCTTAGTCTTGACCCAACCCCTGTCTTCTTGTACCCCTGCCCTGGGGGATAATCTTTTTGCACCCCTGCCATGGGGAGCCTAATCACTTTGGGTGCTCCTTTCCTGCTGCTTCATCATCTGGGGGAGGCAACTGTTACCCTCCTAGGTTTTACAGCCTCCCTCTGGCTAATTTAAATGCTCATCCAAGTAGCACTTAAACCTCCCACTAAGGACTGTGGTCTCCCTCCTGGAAAGATTCAGGCTGAGACTCACATAGAGGCCCATATCCTCCCTGGTGGGACCCCAGTCCCCAGTGTAGAAAAAGCCCTCCTCAATGCACCATGTCTTCAACCAATTGTTAAAAGCCATGGTGCAGAGTGTCCTATTGAATCCTCAGTCATACACAGGTAACACTTTAGCAAAAGCCACCGTTTCTACCATCTGCTTGAGGCTCCTCCCCAGCTCCCTAAAATTTCCTTGCCCTACTCCTACTCTCTCCCTTGCCAGGTCATTTATCCCCAGGTGGACAATGACATCTAACTCCCTCCCATCTCCTGCTGCCCTGGGGATCTTCTGTATCTGCTATCCATCCTTCCAAGCTGAAGCACCTCTCAAGCACTTCATCTCCTCCTCCCTTTCTCCCTCCACTTCAAAGTCTATCTCTTTAATAATAAAGTCCCCCACCAGCGACTCCTTCCTCCTCCACTACCCTCCACTCCAAAGTCTATCCCTCTAACAACAGAGTTCCCGACTAGTGATGGCTTCCTCCTCCTCCTTGGCTGGGGGCCTCTTCCTCCCTTTTTAGGGCCTCCTCATCTGATGACCCCCCCACTTTCTGTCTTCCCACTGCTATGAATGCCTCCTCCCTGCTACCACATCCCACCAGGACAGTGAAGGAATTGTGCAGTGGTACAGGCTGAAGAGTGTGTACCCATCCCATCTCTGCCATGCTCCCAGAGTCCAACTAAAGTCCAACCACTCTACCTTTGACTAGGCATCCTCTAGAGGAGCCCTGGCAGATGTGGTGGTCCCTTGATGGGGCAGAAAGTTCTCTGTATCATTGCCAGTTTGGCCTAGAGTCCAGCAAGCTCTGCCTCAACCCAGAGAGGCGAGTACAAATGGAGAAGAACCTCAGTCTTCAGAAGGTGTCCCAAAAGACTGCAGCTCCACATCTATTGCACTGCATCACTCCCGTGCTCTTTCCTCCCTTTATTTTAGTGCACGTTAAGACTTCCCTGTACCTTACCACCTCTGTTCTTTTCCTATTGAAGTTCTACTTCTTATTCCTACTTCTTCCTTTGCTTGTCTGAAATGTATTTGGCATGCTACCCTAGATAGGGTGTCTCTTATTTTCCATTTTTTTAACCCACCTGCCTATGGCTAACTTGCTGTATCTACTACTTCATACCCACTTGCCCTAACTTATTTGTCACCCTACCATAGATAAGGTGTCTCCCACTGTCCCTTTTCAACCCACTTACCTACCTTATCCTAGTTTCTACTAATCCTTAGCCAGTAGATGTTTACCCAGTACTTTTAGTTACCTGCCTAGAAGCTGACTGCTTCAATATATCAGAACACTGTGCTGTGTTATTTCCTACCTTGGCCTAATGTTCCTCCTGCAGAGTCTCATGCAGGCTAATGGCTATCTGCAGATGCCAGGAGATTCCTATGGATGATATTCCAGTCTTGTGCAGTTCCAATCCCATGACCAGTATGTGCACTGAAAACCATGAGTGGGACATGGCCATACCAGGCTATACTCTGTTCAGGAAGGACTGAATGGGAAGGAAACGTGGGTGTGTTTTGCTTTGCATGAGGGAAAGCATAAAAGCAACAGAGATACAGGGAATACAGGGGGAGGCAGAGGTACTGTGGGACACCTTGGAGATGGAGAATGAAGCCACTATTCACACTGGAGTGATCTACAGACTTAGAAGACACAGAATGGCTGCTTAAGGGCAGGTGGTGCACCAATCAAGGCAATATCAATTGTAGACAGAAGGGCACTCACCAACCACAAGTGGGACACACAGGTTCCTTAAGTTCCAAAAGCAAATTTATTCCATAAACACACAATCTGTATGCTTGATGCATTTCAGACAATAGTCCTTTATCAAAAGCTCTACAGACTTCCAGCACAGTGAGAGGAATTAGATAAGGCACTGGTGGAAGCCACTCCCAAGATGGCAGAAAAGGGGGAGGTGCTGGTGGTGGGGGGCTTCAGTCTGCCAGATATAGATTGAAGCCTCCCAGCAGTGGCTTCAGCTAGGAGCAGGGACATCCTGGACTCTCTGCAGGGGGTGTTCCTCAAGTAACTAGTTGGTGAACCCACTTGTGAGAGGGCAATACTGGACCTGGTACTCTACAATAGAGACAGTATTGGAGACATTAAGGTGGGAGGCCACCTAGGGACCAGTAATCACCATATGGTGTGGCTCAATATAAGGACAACTGCAGAATTGAGCCATACAAGGATGAGGGCCTGGGACTTCAGCAGGGCAGATTTTGTAAAGATGAGGAATGCCTCAGGCATGACCTAGCAGGGGAATATGGCCTGGAAGGAGTAGAGGAACAGTGGGAAAAGCTACAGTGGTGATCACACAAAAGTATACCAGTAGCAGGATATAACACTACTGCGCAAATGCATGGTACCATTGAATAACATGTATACTGCTACCATGCAATGATACACTGTGCACTGTAACAGTATACTTTTGCGCAAACACCACTGTGCATTGTGCAAGGGAACATTGAAAAAGCAACAAACCTCTGCTTCAAACAATTGATCAGAAGCAAGAGGAAAAAGAGACTGCTATTGTTCTTAAAAGAGGTAGCTGAAAAGCTAAAGGCAAAAAGGGTAGCATTCAGAAGGTACAAGGAGAGACAGAGGGAGGAAGATAAGGATGTGTATCAGGGAAAACAAAGGGAAGCAGAGAAAGCAGTGAAGAGCACAAAGGTGCAAACTGATGACAGAATAGCCCAGGAGGTAACAAAAAGGGCAAGACATTTTTTAGGTATATAAGTGAAAAGAAGAAGAGCAGGGGTGGGATTGTAAGGTTAAAAAGGGAAGGATGGGACTATGCAGAGGGGGCCCAGAAAAAGGAAGACATCCTAAACAAACAACAGAGGAAGGAGAAGGGGAGGGGCCACAAAAAGTAACAAAAGCTTTGGAAGGTGGGAGATGGACACTAATCTTTTTTTGGAGGAGAGAGTCCTGAAGGGACTTGCTAATCTGAAGGTGGACAAAGCAATGGGGCCAGATGGGGTGCATCCAAGGGTATTGAGGGAGCACAAGGAAATACTGGTTGCACCTCTGACAGTTCTATTTAACAGCTCACTGGAAACAGGAGTGGTTCCGGAGGACTGGAGGGAGGATGGTGGATGTAGTCCCACTACACAAAGGTGGTAGCAAGGAGGGAGCTGGCAATTATAGGCCAGTCAGCATAACATCAGTAATGGGAAAGTTAATGGAATCACTGCTGAAAGAAAGGATTGTTGAATATCTTGAATCCAGTGGGTTACAATGCCCAAGACAGCATGGTTTCATAGGGGGAGGTCATGTCAAATGAATCTGATAGATTTTTCTGACTGGGTGACAACAGAGTTAGATCAGGGTGGAGCAATGGGCATGGCCTTTAGTACTCAGATTCCAGTAAGGCTTTCAACACCATTCCACCTAGGAGATTAATAAGCAAGCCGGGTAGTTTAGGAGTGGGTCCAAAGGTGGTAAACTGGGTAAGAAATTGATTAGGGGGTAAGTGACACAGGGTGGTGGTAAATGGAGTTCACTAAGAAGAAGGGAGAATTACAAATGGAGTGCCTCAGAGATCAGTGCTGGGACTGGTTCCTTAATGTCTTTATAAGTGATATTGCAGAGCAGCTGGAAGGGGCTGATGCCTCTTTGCAGATGACACCAAAATCTGCAATAGGGTGGACACTCTAAGGGGAGTGGAAATGATGAGCAGAGACCTGAGAAAACTAGAGGAGTGGTCAAGGGTATGGCAGCTAGGTTTCAATGAGGAAAAGTGCAAAATAATGCATTTAGGGTACAAAAACCCTGGGGCATAGTACAAAATGGATGGAGTGGTATTGACAGCCACCAAGCAGGAACAAGACTTTGGAGTAATCATGCTGGATGTCCTAAAGGTGGCCAGGCAGTTGGGAGAGCTAGTGGGATTCTGGGGTGCATAGGGAGGGGTATCACCAGCAGAATGAGGGAGGTGGTGTTACCTCTATATAGATCTCTGGTAAGAACCCACCTAGAGTACTGTGTGCTGTTCTGGAGACCACATCTCTGGAAGGACATAGACAGAGGGTGGCTGTACAGAGGAGGGCAATTAAAATGGTGCAGGGTCTGCATCAAAAGGCCTATGAGAAAAGACTAAAACATCTCAATATGTACACCTGAAAGAGAGGAGGGAGAGGGGGTATATGATACAGACCTTTAAATACCTCACAGGGGTAAATAAGGTACAGGAGGAAGTATTTGTCAGAAGAAAAGGGGCTCAAGAACAAGGGGACATGCTGTGAAGCTGGAGGGGAGATAGATTAAGGAGAGATGTCAGGAAGTATTTCTTCACAGAAAGAGTGATGGACTCCTGGAACAATCTTCCAGTGGAGATGGTGGGGAAAAAATGGAGGAGAATAGTGCTGACCAGCAGGATGAAGCCAGTCCCATGCCACACTGAGACAGCAGGCGCCTCAATTGGCAGAGGCTATGGCCAGTGAAGTAGCCCAGTGGCGGTGATGGGGGGGCCAGTGGATGAGGGCTGGTCGGCAGAGGAAAAAACACTGAACACAAAAAAAAAAGAATGCAATGCATAAGCACAAGGAAATCATAAAGGAAAGGAAGGGGGAGGGAGAAAGAGCAGTAGATCAAGTACAGTCTGCTGTAACAATGTAGGTAGGGAAAAAAGGTCAGACTGGGTGGGCCAAGTGGTCCTTAGCTGCTGTCAAAATCTCTGTTTCTATGTTTCTATGACATGCTGGGCAAGGGACTCTTTTATAGTGCTCTTGTTAGAAAGAACTAAGCCTCTTGCAGCTCTACACCTCCAATCACACACCTGATTCAGAGGGCTTTCTTAATCTACTCACCCCTAAGACTAATTTCCTGAGCTAGGTTCCCTACACTACCTGTTACAAATTTAAAGACAAATCTTAAAGCACCCCAAACACTAATTAAAAATCTCTTTCTTCCACCTACCCACTTGCACTGCCATTTTAAGTATGGAGACAAAATATAGGGGTGCAATAGTGCCCCTAGAGTTAGGGCTGAGTAGGGTGTTTAACATTAAAACCCCTAACATTGCACCTTAATAGCGCTGCCTTCATTTAACAGAATCTTACAAAATTTTGCAGGCGTGGTCTAGCAGCCTCTCTTCATTTGGTATGTTTCATGATGGCTGGATGTCTGGATTAAGAGATTCATGGTGCAAAAAAGGGAATTGATTTTTTCAGGGTAGAAGGGCTTGCCCTAGAAGGGTGCCTGTTTTTGGTTTGGTGAAAAAATACTAATATGTTACCAAGTTATAAGGATCTGAAATTTCAGTTTTGAGCATGCACAGTAGGGTCTTTCATTTATATATCTGAACAAAAGAAGAATCCCTGGCTTATGAAAGAAGATTCTTCTTTTGTGAGCTGAAAAGTCTTCTTTGGTGAGAAAAAAAAGTCATCTTGTTTTTTACTTTTTCAAAAGAAAAAAATATGCACTGGAGAAAAACAAACATATGAATGTAGCTAAACAGGATCCATTTAGCTCAATTATTGTGTTTAAAAAAATTAAAAAAAATGAAATATGGTTTAAGACATTCCAAAAATCTTAGCTGGAGTGCATAGAGAGGGGTTCATATTCTCCTTTCGTGAGTTGAGCTTCTTCATTTGTAAGTCTCATGAAATAAGAATCTCAACTCACAGAAGAAGATGGTGAAAAGTAACTTTTTTCATAGTTCTTTCATGAGCTGACCTTCTTTCATGAGTCATGAAAGTACTCATGAAAAAAAAATCTCTACTCATGACAGAAGATGGTGGGACTTAGTTTTTTTTTTAATAGTTCTTTTGTGAGCTGATCTTCCTTCATTAGTCACAAAGGAAATTATGAAAGAAGAAGGTTGGCTCACAAAAGAACTATTAAAAAAGTGAAGTCCCACCTTTTGCTTTCATGAGCCAAGATTCTTCTTTTGTGAGTTCTTTCATGATTCACGAAAGAGAAAGGTTGGCTCACAAAAGAAGAGAGTGAGACAGTTTTTTTTCACAGTTCTTTTGTGAGGTCATAGGAAAAAATAACTGTTCTTTAGTGAGAGCTCACGAAAGAACTGGCCATGACTGGGACTTTATTATTGTGAAGCTGCACCTGGAGTCATGCTGCCAGCTTCAATTACAGCAGCGAAACATCAATTCCCTGATCTGTCTCTCCCTCTCTCTGCATGAAATCACCTTTCTGGCAGGATTTGAATATTTTTTCTGGCTTTGTTCATGATTTGGAGTTATAAAAAGGCTACTGTATGTTGAAAATGTGGGGTAGAAATTTAAAAAAACAACAAAGTTATGAGCGTATGTTGAAATTTTCCAATGAACACTCATAACTTTGGTAATTTTCAATATTTTGACCCCAAATTTTCAACATAGCTATTTTTCATACCACTTCATGATTGTGACAGTTGTGATTTTTTCAAGTCCTAGCCAAAACATGTTTTTGCATTTGCAGTGCGAAATGATGTTTTGGACAAGAGTTGAGAATTTTCTCCTACTAGGTTCATAAGATGGATCATAACACAAAAGCATTAAAATTTGGAGTCAATATATTAAAAAACAAGGAAGTTATGAGCATACATTGGAATTTTTCTACGCTTACTTGTAAGTTTGGTAATTTTCAATATTTTGACCCCAAATTTTAACATAGCCATTTTTTTTTCACAGCACGTCATGAATGTGACAGCTGTCATTTTTCAAGTCCTGGCTGAAACATGTTTTTGCACTTGTGGCATGACATTATATTTCAATTGGAATTTGAGAATTTTCACCTATTAGGTTTATGAGGTGGGATCATAACATGGCAGTGTCGAACATTAGGGTTCAAAATATTAAAAATATTATGAGCATACATTGTAATTTTTCTATTCTAGCTCAAAAGTTCAGCAATTTTCATTACTTTGACCCCAAATTTTCAAAATAGCCATTTTTTTCATACTACCACATGTACATGACAGCATTTATTTTTCAAATCCTGGCTAAATTGTTTTCGCACCTGTGGTGCAAAATTATGCTTCAGTGAGGTATTTTAAATTTTTCATCCACTGGGTTCATGCAGTGGGGTCATAAGAAGGCTATGATGAAAATTTGGAGTAAAAGATTGTAAAATGAACAGGTTATGATTATTGTTGAAATACATTTTGCTCTTCTACAGCCTAATGGACTCTACATGTGGTACAGGGCCCAAACAGCATCTGTAGCTGCACAGAAGTGCAGGGCCCTTTCCACAGCCAAACAGACTCTTTACTTGGTGCAAGGACTGTGCCTTGCATAGCTGCATCTGTAGCCACATAAATGTGCAAGGTCCATAGGACCCTATGCTTCCACAGCTAGACTGACTCCTCACTTGGTGTTGAAATGTAGGGCCCATAGGGCCCTGCACTTTCATGCCCAGATGGACTCCTCACTGCAACACGTCATGCAAATCCTGAAGGGATCTGTAGTCTGCATCTGTTCCTGCAGGTCCCAAAGGGACCTACCTGAATGAGAATATGAATACTCTATCTCAAAAAGAGAAGCATTCTTTACAAAAAAATGCACCAGTTAAGGTTCATCTTAAAACAACAAAAGCAGGAAAATGTGGCATTAGGTTTCCAACCCCAACTCCTAACCCTCCCAGCAGCAAAAGGACAAGCCTACACAAGCAACCACCATAAGGTAAGATAAACAACATACAATTGTTTCCAGTGACACAAATGCAGTAGCACCGATGTGATGAATTCATGGATTTATATCTATGGCTGCATAAGCAAAGGCCCCACAGAGGCCTGTGGTTATTCAGCCACACTTGTGTGTGTATGTCGTATAGCCTGTTCTAAAGACAGAAGGCCCAATGGGGCATGCACCTCTGCAGATGGAGGTACTTGTGTACATTATATGAGGTACCTCACTAGATAGCATGATGCACTATTGCATGATTTTCTAGATGCAGTTGTGTAACTGAAAACCTGCTACTGCCTTGAACAATTTTTAGATCCACTGCTGAAGCCATGACACCTACATTGCAACAGTACTTCCATCTGCGTAACAGCAGGCCCTATAGGGGCTTGACCTTCAGAAGCCAAAAGTCATAGTGTATGTCTTATACCTACAGGTGAAGAGGTACAGGCCAAAGAACTGTTGCAATTTTGGTATTGTGGATTTTGTGGCTCCTATGCCTCTGCAGCCAGAGCTCAGTGTATATGTCTTACACCTGCAGCTGTGTGTATATCTTACAGTGTGCATGATTACCTGAGGCTACAGAACTGCTGGCCCTATATGAGCCTGCACTATTTCAGACAAAAGAACTCTAATCATTTGGTTATCATGAATTGATATCAATGGCTGCAGGAGCTGTACTTCTGCACACAGAAGCAGTGTTGTGATTTGAGTATCCTAGACTTCTATCTGCAGTGGCAAATAAGTGTGTCTATGTTGTGTTGTGTATGTCTTGCAGTGTGCATGCCACAGATACAAATCCATGAGGGTAGCACACCAGTGCTACTGTAATTGTGTTATCTGGAAACAGTTGTATGTTGTTTGTCTTACCTGCTGATGGCTGTCTGTGGTTGCTTGTATGGACTTGTCCTTTTGCTGCTTGGGGGGTGAGGAGTTAGGGTTGGAAACCCTAATGCCATATTTCTCTGCTTTTGTTGCTTTAAGTTGAACCTTAACTGGTGTAGTAACACAGTTTTTTGCAATAAATATCCTTTCTTTTTGCAATAGTGGAATTGTATCCTCATTCACACAGATCCCTTTGGGATCTGCATAAACAGATCCATCTGACTGTAGAAGCACAGGGCCTTCTGGGCCCTGCACTTCTGTGTGGCTACAGGTGCAGACACATGGGGCTCTCTGGGCCCTGCACCAAGTGAGGAGTCCATCGGGGTACAGAAGCACAAGGCCATGTGGACCCTGCACTTCCACTCCAAGTGAGGAGTCCATCTAGCTGCAGAAGCATACAGCCCTCTGTGTGGTTACAGATACACATGCACAGGGCCCAAAGCAGTCCATCTGGCTGTGGAAGGGGATCTGTGCTTCCATGCAGCCACAGATACAGCTTGTTCCAGACAAATGCAGATGCACAGGGCCCATTGGACCTTGCACCAAATACAGAGTCCATCAAGCTGTAGAAGCACAAAAAATATTTCAACATGCACTCATTACTTGGCAATTTTGCCATATTTTTATGGTACATCATATTTTCAACATACAGTACAAGTCACATTAAACTGCTCCTCCAACTCACTGATTTTTCATTATTTTTTTGTACTGACAATGCAGTGGCAATTCTAAATGCTTAAAATACAAACTCTGTTTCAACCAACCATCAACTCACCTGCAATCCACATGCAGTGCACTTTCTGCTACTGTAAACTTCCTTCAGCTCCCATCCAATGTTCATACAATGCATTTTTAAATGCATTTGCAGTGCAGTATTGACATTCAGTTGAAATCAGGCTCCAACTCTGTGATTCACTATTTTATATGGGTTGCATAAAGGGAGTTTTCAGCAGCTATCACTGAACTTGTGTGACCAGTGTGCTGGTAATAACATCTATGGCAAAATAAATTATCCATGTGCCCCAATATGAGTAACAGTAGGATTTGGTACCTACATTTTAAAAATATATACTTTAGCTTGGACTGAGCACATTACCTTTCTGCCTGACTGATCTTCCGCCGCTGGATGCCTCTTGCATGTATGCAAATTTCCTGAACTTGTATAAGTGATAGTTGGTGATAAAAGTGCATGCTCTTCTGAGCATGTGGATCTTTGTATGAATAAAAGGGATTGTTGCAAATCTTACTTTTACTAAATTCCAGCCATGCACATTACAGTGCACAGTAATGTGCATGGCTGGACTTATGAGCAACTCATTTGCTCAGTGTGTCTTTCCTGGTGAAATAAATGAGTCCCACCATGCATAATTGGTGGCTCCTGATGCTCAACACACACTTCCCCCGAAGCCAACATCAGGGTGCCTAATCCCCTTGTTGGCATGACCCCCACTATTGTGGCACACTGGGAGCCCACCCCAGTGTGCCAAAGTAATTCTTATGTTTTTCCAACACCAAGATGCCCACTCCCCATGATGGAAGCACCTCCATGCCCCCTTCTTGTCAGCCGACCTCAGGGTGCCAAATCCCCAGGTCAGCATTGATCCCCTCCCTCCATTAGTCTGGCACACTGGGAGCCCACCCCAGTGTGCCAAAATACATTTTATTTTAACCTGGAAAAAAACAAAAACTGTCCCTCATCATTCCTGCCAGCCCCCCTCCCCAACCCACACCCTCCTCTACACACCCCTTCTCCCGCATCCCTCCTTACCATACTTACCTCCTCCAGAGGTCAGGAGCAGTGATCTTCTGTGGACTGGAAACATGTCTGCAATCTTCAAAGACCAGCCGGGAACTGAAGAAATGACAGTAAGCCTTATAATTGCAGTGAATGGGGGATTTTCAATTTTGGTTGATATCTCAGCCAATCTTTGGAGTTTTGGTCCAAAACTTTCAACATGGGTTTCTTGGGACCCCACCTCATGAACACTGGCACTGTCATTTCGTTTCTTGGTCCCAAAAGGTGTTTTGTGGTCGCTATGCGGAATCTCCTTTTGGGATGGATTAATGAACGACAGTGCCACTGTTCATGAGATGGAGTCAAAAAGCCCATGTTGCAAGTTTAGTGAACAAACTCAAAAGAAATGTTTCCTAGTTACAAAGGCGTGCATTGCGCCGGTTTGTACACATCTATAGTAACTTCTCAAATTTTTATTTTTCACTCCAAATTTCCAACATTGCCATTTTTTCACATCTCCTTATGAACAGTATAGCTGTCATTTTACATCCTGCCTGAAATGTGTTTTCACACATGTGGCGCAGAATGGCACAGTCACTGTGCAAATCAACTTTTGAGACAGATTAATGAAACTACAGTGCTACTGTTCATGAGGGGAGGTCCTAGAAAGGCTATGTTGAAAATTTGGTGAACAAATTCCAAAAAATGACTGTGTTACAAGCGTACGTTACACAATTTCTACTCATGCTTGTAACTTTACCACTTTTTCATATTTTCACTCCAGATTTTCAACATTGCCATTTTTTCACACCTCCTTATGAACAGTACAGATGTCATTTTTCACATCCTGCTCAAAATGTCTTTTTGCACCTGTTGCACCGAATGGCGCATTCGCTGTGTGAAACCACCTTTCGGGATTGAGTAATGAAATGATAGTGCCATTGTTCTTGAGGTGGGGTCCCAAAAAGCCCATGCTGAAAATTTGGAGTGAAAATACCAACAAACACCGAGGGCATTATGGTTTCCAACCATAACACCCCACCCTGTACAGACTGACAGGCATCGGCGGTGTGGCTTGAGGTCATCGGCCGTAATGCTCATGCCATTCCACTCCACCCCAACCCTGCAGCCACTGACAGGCATCAAGGTGTGCCTTGGGGTCTTTGGCTCTAACAATTATCCCATTCTCCTATACTGCACCCATCTCAGCTTCTTTCCTTATGGAATGGGGTGAGCATAAGGGCCAAAAACCTTAAGTCACACCGTGACACCTGTCAGTGTCTGCAGGGTGGGGTGAGGTGGAATGGCATGAGTGTTATGGCTGATGACCCAAAGGCACAGCCCAATGCTTGTCAGTCTCTGTAGAGTGGGGTTGGGGGTTGGTGTTAGTTCAATACTTAACTGCCATTCCTATTATGCATCTCTCTAACTCACGCAGTACCAATGCCAATACCAGCAAGCAAACATTCAGCAATGACAAATGCTTGTTTAAAGTAGTAAAAGTAAAACTTGCAATGTTCTTTTTTCATTCTTACAAAGATCCCCATGCTCAGAAGAGTCTGTACTCTTAGTCTCAACTATCACTTACATTTGCTCAGGAAATTCGCACATGAGCAATGCATGTTCACATTGAGAAGAGGCATCCCGTAGCCGAAGATCAGCATGCACTAAGGTAATGTGCTTGCTCTGAGCTAAAGTATATATTTTAAAAATGTAGGTATCAAATCCTACTGTTACTCATACTGGAGCACATGACTAGTTTATTTTGCCATAGATGTTGTTACAGGCACACTGGTCATACAAGTCCAATGATCGCTGCATTGATAAAAGCTTCCAGAGAGCTGCAAAGTAAGCTGAACTTGAAAAGTAGCTAGAAACAAACAGTATCATGTGAAAATAGTGAATAAATAATTGCGAGTGCAAAATACCAATTTTAAAATGGTGAAAACATTAATAGTGAGTGTATATATATATATATATGTGTGTGTATATATATATATATATATATATATATATATATATATATATATATATATATATATATATATGTATATATAGCTATCTCAACAAATAGTGAATGTTGTCAGTGTCAAAATAGCAATTAACCAGGGAGAACTGTAGAACATGAGAGAATAAGCCAAAAAAGAGAGAACAGTGCAAAATAAAAGTGGCAGAATGTAGGAGAATTTCTAAATGATTCCTAAATGATTATGGGAATCTGACAACAGACTCACTAACATGAGGTAGCCGTATTGCATCACACTAATGAACAAGGCATCAAAATAGTGAATTTTTAATTAAAAAAAAAACTGGCAGATGCCAGTAATCCTTTATTTCAGCTGCATCCTTTATTCCACTACAGCTGTCTCCAATTTCAGTAATCAGGCTTCTGTAACTCTCTTGTCAATTTCACACTTGAAATTGAAAGTTATATGCAAGTCCTCTCAAATATTCATAGGTTGTCCAATTCCCATAATCTTTCACAATTTTTACAATTCTCTCATTCTGGTCTTTGTAGTTTTGTTTTTTCCCTGTAGTACATTATACAGCAATTAACTGTTCAAGCTTCATCTCAGTGAGACGCTGTTCTTTCCTGAGAGTTAAATTGTTCCCCTTTTAATTTTCGCTTCACTATACTTGACAAAATGCTATTTTGCAATCTGCTCTTGTTTTGACTCGCTATTGATGCTCATGCTGTTATATCCTTACTATTTTGCTAATCGCGATATTATTTTCACAATTTTAACACAGAACGGAAACAAACCATTAGGAAACTTTTATTAATTAATTGCAGTGAACAGAACACACATTTTCTAGCTAAACCAGTGAGTTTGAGGGACAGTTTAATGTGACTTGTACTGTACCCTTCTTATGACCCCACCTCATGAACCCGGTAGGTAAACATTTTCAAATCTCTGCTGGATGTCATTTTGCACCACAGCTGTGAAAATACATTTGGCCAGGATTTGGAAATTGGCAGCTGACACATTTACAAGGTGATAAGAAAAATGTCTATGTTCAAAATTTAAGGTCATAATAAGGAAAATTAGTGGACTTATGGGCAATCATATAAAAATTCCAACTTGAACACAGCCATGTTATTACCCCATCTCATGAAGCTAGTAGGTGAAAATTCTCAAATCCCAACCAAAACATCATTTCATGCCACAAGTATGAAAACACATTCCGGCCAAGATTTGAAACATGACAGCTGTCAAATTCATGAGGTGGTGTGAAAAACAAGCTACGCTGAACATTTGGGTTAAAAATATTGAAAATTTCCACAAGTGTGAGTGTGTGTTGAAAAATGTCAATATACATTCATAACTTTGTTTTTTAATCCCAAATTTTCAGCATAGCCTTCTTATGACCCCACCTCATGAACAAGGGTGGAGAAAGTTCTCCAATCCTGCTTGAAAGGCAATTTCATGCAGTGATAGAGAAATCACCTTTCGGGTCAGATTTGAATGGTTTCACTTCAGCATCCTTGTTCATGAGATGGGGTCCCAAAAAGGCTATGTTGAAAATTTGGTGTAAAAATGTTCGTAAATGATAACGCTATGAATGAAAGTTCAAACCCCATTAAAATATATTAAACCACTCTTAGCTTATTATCTCATATCTCAGTTACCGGTTCCAGTAGCAAGACATGTCTTCAGTCAGAGAGTGGATCTACATCATGATACCTGTTCAGGTAAGTGAGGGTGTGTGGAGGTGTGGGGTGGTGGGTGCTGAGTAGGGGTTGGGGTGGGGTTGGGTGCAGTGAGTGGGTGTGAGAGGTCAGATTGCTGAGGACCAGTTTCTTTTTTTCAGCTTAAAAAGAGATCAACAAGGGATGGTTTTCTTTATTGTAGGGGTACACAATCCAACACTGGTGATTGGGCACCCTAGTGTCTGGATGATCTTCGGTGGCACCACAGCTGGGCACCAATCAGTGCTGCCATGTATATTAAAGCAAGGAGGGGCTGGTGTCCTGGAGGGGAGGGGGGCAAGAGAAGCTGTACCTGGGGTCCACTTACTACTTAAAAAAAACATTAGAGGGTGGGTGACCTGGGGGGAGAGGAGAAAAAAAGCAGTACTGGGGTGGGCACTGTGGTCTGCTTAAGAAAAACAGATTAGAGACATAGATAGATAGATAGATAGATAGATAGATAGATAGATAGATAGATAGATAGAGGGAGGGAGGGAGAGAGAGACAGAGAGGGAGAGAGAGACAGACAAACCGACAGACAGATCAGGGGATAGGTGGCTAAATGCTCTGATTGAAGCTGACAGCATGACTCCAATTTCAGCTTCACAATTCAAAAAAGTCCTGGCCAGAGGCAGTTCTTTTGTGAGATCTCACAAAAGAACAATGGCTCTTTAGTAAGACCTTACAAAATAATTGTGAAAAAATTTAAGTTCCACCATCTTCTCTCATGAACTGATCTTCTTTTGTGAGTTCTTTCATGATACATGAAAGAAGAAGTTTGGCTCACAAAAGAATTATGAAAAAACTAAGTCCCACCCTCTTCTTTCATGAGCCGACTTTCTTCTTTTGTGAGTTCTTTCATGGCTCATGAAGGAAGTTCAGCTCATGAAAGAACTATTAAAAGAACTAAACCCCACTATCTTCATGAGCCAACCTCCTTCTTTCATAAGTTTTTTAATAATTGGATCCCTCACTAAACCTGTCAGCAAGGATTTTAAGGATGTCCTAAAACCATATTTCAGGGATTTTTCAACAAAGACAAACACCAAACTCTAGCTAAATGGGTCCCATTTATCTAGCTTCATGTGTTTGTTTTCTCTAGGGCATAATTTGTATAGGTTTCCAATTTTTTGTGAAAAAATTAAAAACAAAATGGCTGCCATACAAAAGAATATTTTTTTCTCTCTACAGAAGAATTTCTGCCTCACAAAAGAAGAATCTTCTTTCTTGAGCCAGGAATTCTTCTTTTGTGTCAAACATAGAAATGAAAATTCCTTCTGAGCATGCTCAGAACCAAAATTTCTAATTCTTATAACCCAGGAATGGATTAATATTTTTTCATGAAACGAAAAAACAGAGACACTTTTTTAGAGCAATTCCCTTCTACCCTGAAAATTTCAGAACACAATTTCAAACCATCTGGACATTCCACCATCATAAAATATGCCAAATCAAGACATACTATCTCCCCAGACCATGCATGCAAAACATTGTGCAATTTCATTGAATGGGGGCAAAGTTAATAAGGTGAGAAGTTAGGGGGTTAACATTAAACATTCTACTCAACTCTAACTATATGGGCACTACTGCACCCCTATAATATATATTCTTTGCAAAAAACTGCATTAATTTGCAAGGTAAGGTTCAATGTAAAAAACAAAAGTAGGAAACTGTTGTTAGGGTTTCCAACCCTAACTCCCATTTCTCCTCCCACAAGCAGCCAAAGGAACAAGACAACAAAAGCAACCACAGATAGCACTAATCAGGTTAGACAAACAACATACAGCTCTTTCCAGATGACACAAGAGACATCCAGCATTATACAACTGCAAGAAAGAATCCTGTGTTCTGATTCATCAGGCTGGCACTGGACCCGTGATGTTATCTTGGCATAACATCAAGATTCTAGTTCCATCACACTTATGACCACATTCTAAGTTAAAACAAACATTGCTCTGTTGCCTACGAGCAGCTTCAGTGGTCCTCGCTGTGCCGCTCTGCTCACAATCTGTACTCCCCACCCAGAATCCCCACACACAGACACAGACACAGACACACACACACACACGCAGAGTAAAGTCACCCATTATTTCCCACTTTACTTCTCATAACAAAAAATAAATAAATAAAAACACACGAGCCAAGTGGAAACACTGCTTCCCAAGGAATCACTTCACACAGCCCCTTTTGATCCCCACTCAACACCCGCTTCCCACTTGGAGGCAGTGTTCAGTGTCCTGGTTCTTATACTGTCTGCCAAGTAAAAAAACAAAAGAAACTCAACAACCATCACAACATCCTCTTAAATTGAAAAACTTTTTTTTTATGCTTCAGGGACTGAGCACGTGGCATGCCCAGTGTGCAAATGGGTCTTCAACAGTCATCACACCTCTCTCTACAAAACGCTCGCTCACTCGTGAAGTCAGTATGCTCGAACATGTAAAACAAATGGGAAACATTCTCACTGCCACCTTTCTACCTCTTCTCCTCTCCTCCTACTTCACAGAAATCTTCACAGCAGGAGGGCAGATGAAAGACAGGAATGGGCAAGGGGGGGCGGTTGACGAGATTGATTGCCGACAAGCAGCATTTAGAGCCAGTCACCAAAAGACAGAGACAACAAAATGTTGACAACGAAAACTGCAAGCGCAGACTAACAAAAACTGGCACCGCTGACAAAGATGCTATATGGAGTGCAGAGCCACACAGAAAACAGCAGCTCCACCTACTGGCTGAAAGAGTAAATCAGCACTATTTTGTCATAAAGTAAGCCTAGACCGACACACAATAACAAAAATATACTTTAAATATAATTTTTCATCATTTTTGTTTGTATTACAATCAAGCCATTCTATAAAAGGAATAATGCACTCCAGGATGTGTGTCATGCTGGGATAAGTGCAGTGATTTAAGGCTCTGAGCTGCAAATCTGGAGACCTGGGTTTGAATCCCACAGCCCCCACTTGCATATTGTGTGACCCTGAGAAAGTCACTTAACTTCCCTATGCTCCCAGGTTGCACCTGTAAATAAGCTTTCAGCATAGTGTGTCTCACCTGGTTAAACAATTGGAAACATCACGCCTGGAGTGATTGGTCACACTTGGCCTGTGGCCTCGTGCCCAATCTCCCCAGGCATGACATTATCCCAGCACAACACACACCCTGTCATGCATTATTCCATTATTATGGTACAGCATTTCTGTAGCCATGGATACCCGTGCACCCTTCAACACATACACACCCACTTCTGACTGTAGTTATTTTATCAAATATATCAATATTAAGCATTGTCCTGTGTGTGTGTATATATATATATATATATATATATTCTATTTTTATATTGATATTATACTATATTATATTACACTGGCCCGGTAGGGCCAGTATAGTTAGGGTTGCAAGGCCACTTCTATGTTAAACCTCAAAGTTTGCACTTTAATAACTTTGCAACCATTTGCTTGATTTACCTGATATTTGGAATGCACAACTGTCTATCATAGATCTCTGGATCTGAACAGTTTAATTCCTGTCGAATGTACAGTTGCGGAACTGTGGGGCACTAAAAAAGTGAAAAATCAAGCTTTTTGCACATTTTTGGTAAGCCATATTGGACTGAAGAATGCATTTGAGTGGCTTCAGATTTGGTTGTCTGCATGTGGCCTGGGTTGAACTGCTGCCTTTTGAAGATTTAGTGAAAAAATATTGCTCTGTTCTAAAGTTATTGCATTTTTTCTTGTCCCATTATAGCCTATGGGAAAATGTATATGTGCATTATGAAAACTTTCACGATCACATTTTTGATATCGAGTTCCCCTAAATTGTTTTTGTCCTGCTGCCATCTTGTTTTCAGTTAGCGACAGAGAAAAAAATGTTGTAACTCAAAAAATAATGCCCTTTGGTAAACACCAGCAGTTGTGTTTTCCTAATCTGGCCCTGAGGAACATGCCCCTGGCATTAGTGCTTTACTAGGTGGTCCGCAAGTATGTTTTTTAAACTTTTGCTGTTTTTTGATCACGGCAACATTTTTTGTTGCTGTGAAAACAATCACGTTCAGGGAAAAAAGTAACCACGGCAACATTTTTGTGTGCACAATAACATTCCCATTATAAAGATAGGGGTGTCGTGATAACATTAAAGTAATCAGGGCAACACTGCACAAATATATTTTGCTATGTGTTGTTTTCTTGGTCACTTCATTGTGGCAAGGTGGATTGTGCTATTGACCTGTGACTTTTGGTGGTTTGGTACAAAAACATTGAAAAGGCCTACAGTTACAGCATTCCAAATTTCAGAAATTGTCCCATAGGATAACATTGCTGCACCTGTGATGACTTTCAGTGCCTGTATGTCGAAAACGGTTCGAGATACAGATTTTTCGTTCCAAAAATTCTTAGTCCCCCTATAGAGATACTAAGTGCAGAAGTAGGTTGGAAAGCCATGAATACCATGAAATTAGAATTTTTTTCTACCTTGTACAGTTACTGAAATATTTGGAAATTAGTATTCCAATTGCTCATTTTCAAGTCCGTGAGCCACTATTATACCCATGGAGTTAGCATTCACAGTGCTTTTTAGTGCCCATATCTCATAAACAATGTGAGATACAGATTTGATCAATTTAAGCTGTGTGGACATCTCACTGTCACGATTACAACAACACTTGAATATTCTTCCTAGCTGCTACGGTTCCTGAGATATTGGCAAATTAGTGTTACAAGGGTTCCTTGCCTTATAAGGCTGCTGTATGGCTCCATAGTTATGTGTTGGGGAGGGCCCTGTGCTCCCACAAACACATATCATTATGCACAAATGGGCAGCTTGGTCCCCACGCTCCCACCAACACATAAGATTTATGATTTATATTACACTTTTTCCAAAAAGAAAAGAAATTCTTTGCAAAAAACATTGTTAATGCATCAGTTAGGGTTGCTTCCACAGTAACAAAAGTGTGGAAATTCAACATTAGGGTAACCACCCAACCATACCATCCCCACGCCCCCATCCTCAAAACCCTAACTCCTCATTCCCCCACCCCACACCCCCACACACACACGCAAGACACATGCAAGATTGTCAGACACTATACGAGTCAGTCACATCTGTAAGCACAATAATCACTACACTGTACTCATTTCACAGAACACTATGTAATGAAGAAACAAATACAGTATGATTGACTCTATACTGCCAGCACAGTATGATGACACATTATAACTAGCATATCTTTTTCATAAAGTAAAACTTAGTCTGCACAAACGTTCTAAATATTGATTTTTATGTGTCATAATTTAGCAATTGGCTTGCTGCAGGTATTGCTGATATCACATAGGATGTGGTAGCAGGAAAGACAGAGCTGACACATACATAGTACTTTTCAGATACTGCTCAGGTATGAAGCTAGCACCTTTACATGTTGTAATACTGCTGCATTACCTGGAAATACTCATTAGCAGCATGTTATGGTTAGCTTTGGATGTTACAACTGTTGCTGTTACATGTTGCTTATAAACTATACTACAAAACATTACTTTTATTATTACCAGCATTTGTTATTAGGACTGACTCACTCTATCAGAAAAAAATAGGCAAACATCCAATGACTGTTACTAGGGTTATCCAAACTCTTATTTCCAATATAGCTATCTATAGATAACATACTGTGTGTTTCTCCATTTGTTAACAATTGAAATACAGGCATATGCTTAAATCTTGTTATTGATGTTTGTAACAGAAAAATGCTTACTGTGGGCAATCTCCCATGGTTGCCCAGCATGCTAGTGTACCCCCAAGGCACTCTGATGGCAGCAGAACTCATAAAGTTGGTAGACCATGATGATGGATGTGTCTTGTAGTACGTTTAGAGAGTTCTGTGTTACTTCTGTTATCTGATGCTGGTTGTCTCTGATTGGTTGTGTTGCCTTTGCCCTTCTCCTGCTTGCATATGTGTGTGTGTGGGGGGAGTGAGGGTGTGGGGGAATGTGGAGTTAGGGTTTGAGGATTGGGCGTGGGGCAGGGTAGTGAGGTGGTAACCTTAACTTTGAATTTCCACACGTTTGTCGCTGTGGAAACAACCCTAACTGATGCATTAACAAAGTTTTTTGCAAAGTATATATATATATATATATATATATATATGCAGTAATTCTCCAAATGTTTAAAATATTTTATTTTAATTTGAATGTAATCTTGAGCTAACTGCATGCAAATGGACAGATTTTGTTTTCTTTTGACTTTTACATATAGTGATGATTACCTACTAATGTCATTAATAGGACATGGCAGGGCACAATAGTGGGGCACCCTGAAATACTGATCCCTAATTCCCCCCCCAAGCCCACAACAAACCCTACTCCCTGTGAGTACCCTCCATCCCTGATGCACCCCCACTCCCCAAATTCCAGCTCTCCTTCTCTTCTCCCAATCTCCCTCCCCTACTGGCCTCTGCACCCAAAGTTGCGCCAAGAGTTTGTTCCCACCCCACCCTTCACCCCTTCCCAGGTTTCCTGTCTTCCCCGTCCCCTTGCAGGGTTTCTCGCCATCCTGAAAGGTCTCCTTCTGGCACTTGGCCTCTCTTCTCTCTCACTAAACCTCTCTTCTGGCCTTCCTCAAACCTTATCATGCTCCCAGCATCCCGAAGCATGCTACCCATCATTGCCTAACTGCGTGCTCCCCTCCTATCATGTTCCACCTCTGCCTTGTGCAGGCAGGGTTCTCAGCATAGTGGAGTGGTCAGGCCCTGGCAGACCTCTCTCCTTCTTCCTCTTCCTTTCCCCTCCTCCTCCATTGCCTGTCCCCTGAACGGGTTCTCAGCTCCCCTAGGGCCTTAGCTCTTGCTAAGCCCTTACCTCTCTCTCTCCACCCCTTACTCTATGTACCCTCTCCACTGCCCTATTACTTACTCCACCACTTCGCCCTAGCACTTGCTTTGCAACATCCAACAGCAGGATTCTCAACATCTGGAACTGGTCAGAACAGGTCAAGACCTCTGTCTTCCCTATCTTCCTTCCCTTCCACCCCTTCTACTCAGCACCCATCATCACCCCTACCATGACCCATAAACTGACCTCTGGCTGGATTTCTACAGTCCTGTAAGACATGAATTTTAAATGCCTCTCACCTCCCTTTCCCCTCCCCACTTCCCTCCCCTCCCCTCCCCCCACTCCATTTCTTAGCCTTTGTTCTGGCAAACCCTAACCTATTGCACTTCTTGACAAATTTGCACATCACCTTAGCTAACTTGTACTGTCTATGTTACTCCTTACTATCTTCCCCTAGATCAACTACTTGAACTTCATTTAGTCATAATCAAGCTACTCATTTGTGTGTCACTTAGAGTTACCATTAAATGTCATTATGTGCTAATGTGTTTACCAAGTTCTAAACCATTATCATTGTACCTATCTAGCTCAAAACTGTTAGCACCTTGCTATTTCTTTGCATCATTACTGTTTACTCACTTTTATTTGAATATAATCATATGTAAATCTTTGTTAGTGCTTCAAATCTATGTATACTATCCTCATGTTTCCCTTTCCCCCAGGTTGCACCGGGAGATGAGCAACCTGTTGTTCAGTGTGCCTTCCTGGTGAAACATTTCAATAAATAAATAAATAATACTGGGTATTTTTAGTACTGCAGTGGGTTCGGTGTTTCATGTAAATACCCCACACTTTTTACGTCTGCATGGGCAGAGCTCTGCAGATGTTTTGCATGTAGAAAAGGGCTGACGTCATGTTTTACATCTGTGGAACTGTTTTTCCTCTGCCTGACCCTCCCCCAAGAAGCAATCCGCCCATGTTTTCTCTATGGACCACAGCACTGCACTATATCACAGTGGACTTTTTTTTTTATGGGCATTTTTTTTGTACTTCTGTCCCCTCCCCTTAACAAAGCTTGTTGCATTGGATCAGACACACTGCGACCATTTCGGGAATTAACCTTGCCAGTGTGGCTAGAGGAGCTGTAATGTGGGGGTCGGATTGTTAAAAGTGTTTCAAAGGTTTTCCAGAGAGGAAAGCAAGAAGGAAAATAACTTTTTGGTCTTTATTCGTAAGTTCAGTTGCCGTAGTTACCCCACCATTTCCTGAATTAGTGTCATAAAGGGTAACTCCTTAACTTCCCCTAAGTTCATTTAATGTTTATTTTGAAACTAAAGAGGCAGCATGAACAACAAACACACTCACAAAATAAGCCTTAGTGCCTCTGCCCCCAGCACACACACACACACACACACACACAATGGTATTCATAAGCAAAATAAAATTGCTATTTGGATTGTTTGTTGAGGGGATGTTCACATCAGTTCCACAGTAGAGGAACCTCATTTAATTTATGAATGTTTTGTGAGGCTTTGGTATTTGTTTTGTGAGGCTTTGGTATATTATTCAAAATAAAGCAATACATTCTTTAGAGGGAAACATAGTTAAATGAAAACATAGAAACATAGAATTTGATGGCAGATAAGGACCGCTTGACCCACCCAGTCTGCCCATTTCCCTACCTGATGGATAAGTTGCAGATACTAGTTAACCAGCAGCCTACTTCTTCCTACCCCCACCCTCTAGAATTGCCTTATGACTGTCCCATGCATGCTTGAATTCCACCACTGTTTTTGACTCCACAACCTCCTCTGGAAGGCCATTCCATCCACCCATCCACAACCCTCTCTGTGAAAAAATACTTCCTTAAATTACCTCTGAGCTGCCCCCCTTCTATCTTCAAATTGTGCCCCTTGTTCTTGCACACCTCTTTTTTGGAAAGATGCTACCCTCTTGGACTTTGTTGATTCCCCTGAGGTACTTGAAAGTTTCTATCATGTCCCCCCTCTCCCTCCTGATGACATGATGACATGTTCTAAAATAGATGTATCATGGTTCTGTGTTACCTTTCAGGAATCAGCATTTACAATTATAACCCTTGTACATTTTGATGAATTTAAATGGTAGCAAACAGTGGCAGAGTTGCCCTTTGGAAACAGCAAATTGAAGTAGGATGCTGCTCCTTTAAGGCCACTGCATGCTCTGGTGTGATGTTGAAGAGGACAGCTGGGCAATGGCCATCTGACTGACTTTGGCTTGACATCTGGAAGCCCACTGGTGTGGCATGTGAATCACTTGATGTCGCTATTTAAATGCAAATTTGTGTGGGATCATTGAAGCCTCACCCCATAAATGCACACAAAAGGAACTCTTCACATACAATAAGGAAGGTCGTTACTTTGGGAGGTCTTGGCTACAGCATGCAAATCTCATTCAAACCCACACAACTTCTGCATGACTAACTTTTCTTTGGTCGACACTTACTGCTCACACACTTCCCACATTAACTCCTTGCATCATTTGCCCAAGAGCTTACTTTATACAAACAGTGCAAATGGTGTTCTCTTGCATTTATATACATTTTTCAAATCTGGAAGAGCATTTTACCAAGATGTGTGTGGCAATTTAGACAATAAAACTGCTTTCTCACTATAATTACACATTTTAGCCTGTTTAAATCATTTTGTGTACAAATCTCAAAATGGTATATCTTGCAACGATTTACAGAAAAATCACAGTTTTGTTAAAAAATGATTTTTGTCTTCTTTGGGGGCATTGGGATTAAATTTGGTGAAAATGTATTTCTATTAGACACTTCAGAATCAACAAAGTTTGTAAAAGTCTGTTCAGGGGTGTTTTTTGTTTTTCTTGTAAGACAGATGGGAGCTGAACTGAGACATGCCACAATTTCCAGACTGCTCTTGCATTGTTGAGTATATCATAAGCCCCCCCCCCGAGAACTGTTGGTCAGATAGCATAGCATTTTTTCTATTACCTCATCTCCTGCTCCCCAAATGAGCTATGAATGATCTGTACCTAATGCACATTTCATATCGCTTTTGACATGAAGCAGTCTGTTAAATAAGTAAAGTCTGTTAAATAAATAAATAAACAAGATAGGGTGGCAGTGATGCTCACTGAATGGCTGTTCCCTGGAGTTGGAGTGGTGCTGGTGGTGGGGCATGGTGGGGTTAATTAAATCAGAGGTGATTTGGGTGAGGGCAGCAACTAGACTATGTTAGAGTGTATGAGCATGTTATGGAAATGGTGCTGGGGCAAGTTTGGGTTTGAGGGTGGGGGGCTGCAAGCATTAGTATCTACTTTTATTAAAAAAAATAACATTCTCACTATCCTGTATGTGATCTGTAACAGCTGCTGGACACTGCAATATAGAAAATGTTTTACTACTCTCTGAGCAGTGATTGTGACAGTGGGTAACCTTGGTGATGATCAGAGCCCTCAGTCACCTCAATGACTTTGATACAAACAGTGCATAGTGTGAATAAGATCGAAGATATTGTTTATACTTCTGTTCTTTTACACTGTAAACAATATCCTTAGTGTGCAAATGTATGATACTGTGCACAATATTGTATAAATTGATCTCCGGTTGCTGTTATTTTTGTCTTTGATTTTGGGCTTCATACAATGCTTCTTCGTTTGGTGTCTGTTCACTGTGAAGCCGTGATCTGGACTGATTTTGTCACATATGGTAGCGTCATGGACTGGAATGGTAGTTGTGGATTATATGGTAGTCTCACCTTCTAAATATGTGTTGAAATATTATTCTTGCAGTTTTAGCAAATAAAAAAAAATGAGTAAGAACATCAGCTGAAAAAAAAACTCACTTTTGCCCCCTTCAGGAACAGAACCCAAGACCTTTTACATGGAAGGCTCACAACTAACCTTCGGAGTCACAAACTCTACCTGAAGAATGAATAGTGTTTTCTTTTACTTCTTTTTAACATCACAGCTTCTAATTGGCACAAGATTTTCGAGGCATTCATAATAAAATTAGAGTTTGCCAGAGTAATTCTTCAGTCAGAACTTGTGGCTCAGGTGGCTGTTTACCAACCTTTCATGCCAACAGTTTGGGGTTCCATTCCTGGAGGGAGTAATAGTGATTTTTTTTTCCAGCTGATGTTCTTACTACTTTTTTTCATCTGCTAAAACTGCAAGGATAGTATTTCAACACATATTTGCAAGGTGAGACTACCCTATAATCCACAACTACCAATCCAGTCCATGACACTGCCACCTGTAAAAATATCCAACAAAATTGTAGCCTCCCAGTGAACAGACACCAACCGAATAAGCATTTCATGGAGCAGAAATCAAATACAAACCAAAATATAAAAAATCATGCTATGCGGGCATGGAGATCGATGTCTACAGTACCGCGCATGAGACCATGAGTTCACATAATGGGAGATTGTATACTGTGCATAACAGTGTTTCGATTGTTTGAATTTTGCTCACTTCTACACAGCAATCCCATGGAAGACAATGCATCCTATTTAACTTGTTGAAGAGCTACATCTCTAGCTTCAGACAGGGACAAGTGCAGGTCTTGGAGTCATCAGTTAGAGTGCCTAAGAAATCGGAATCAGTGCTGCTCAGGTTTTACTGCCAATACACAGTCTTCATTTGAAAATGGAGACAGACTTCTGCCTTACTCTCAACAAAGCTAATAAAAATGTTTTAATTCTCCTTCTGAAACTTCTAATGGTTGATCCTCAACCATATGACCATATGAGACCCTGGAAACACACACACACACATACTTTGAGTTGATAACTGCTCTTTGACAGTGTCCCTAGTCATGCAGGGAGAGTCTCCTCACCAGCCCAGGATGATAATAAAAGAGTGTTTTATTCTTTGGGTTAATTGGTGACTCAACTACTGTACCTCCTCACTACAGTGCTACTGCTGCCGATTGCTGTCCAGTCAATTCAAAGAAAGCTGTACCTTGCCTTCCCTGTAACCTGTGTTCCTGATTTGGTTTTGCCATTAGAAGTTTCTTTGCAGGAAAAACTCCATTGAACACACTCATTTATAAGGAGGTCCTGATAGGGCAGTGCATTACTTGCTGCTGGCCAGCCCTCACGCTAACCTTCAGTGCAGTATACTATTTACAGAAGTTGATTAGTGTATCAAGTAAGTCGGTATGTTTATTTGTGTAAGCGAGACATTGTCAGTTGATTGCTCCCCCTATATTTCTTTCATTCTATCTAGAGTGGAGTGGTGATGGTGATGGAGGGTGCTCTCATATTTGTATTACAACGTTGCGAAATGGAATGTCCCACGGTGTAGTCTCTCTCTCTTTCTCGCTCTCTGAAAGTGGGGTGCTGTACTCACTGTTAGAAGCTGGCATAGCTGTAGTTTTAGGCGAACCCCTACCCCACCTGCTGACAGTGTCCTGCAATGCACCAGTTACGAGTTGCCAGTATGGCAGGACAGATTGTGTACACATTTATATTCCTATTTTTGATTGGTAAAAAAACTTTGGGGGGGAAATAACACCAAGTGCATCACTGCACAAAACAAAAAAGTCACAGCGATGAGTGATCAACAAAATTTTGTTTTGCAGGAATGTATATCATACCTTCTTCAGATCCTTCATAGGCAATTTAGTAATTTGTTCCTTGTTGATATTATAGGCACGTTGTGTGTAAACAAGATGCAGTACTCTTTTATATGCTAATATGGAATACCTGCATATTTGTTCTTTTTAAATATTATCTAATATAAATGTCTCTTAAAATATGCCATGTCAGTATTCCACTGTAGTCCCATAACAGGTAAATCATAAAAGGGATCCAGCAGTTGTTCCACATATGTTTTCTAAATGCCCACATTTAAAACAGAGCAAGTGGGGCGGGGGCTGGAACTGCTCACAGTTTACAAACATCATTTGGGTGTATGATTCCTATAAAATATTTTACTGCAAATGTCAGTAGAAAAATACTGGGGTAGAAGATTAAAAATTTCTAGTATAATTCTTTTCCTGATTTTTTTACACTGTTAGGATCAAATAAATTACAACTGGTACCTCTATGGGTTCCAAGAATGCATGCGACATGGAGGCGACAATTAAGTCAGAGAACAAATAGGTGATCAAACAAGTTAATGATCATACCTCCTGGGATTTCAAGAACGCATGTGATACACATGGTAAAAGCCTGACTGCTGGAAACTGGCTGTGAAATTAATGCATAGCTGACTGATTCTTTTGAGAGAGAGAGAATATGTCAGGGAGTGAGAACACAGATTTAAAACAGTGCTCTGAGGGCTTTCTCAGACGGGGACTTCTACATTTCAGAATTTTTTTTTTCCACAAATAAATGTGTGAGATACAAACAGGCTGGAATGTGAGAGATACAAACGGGCAGTCCAAAATAAACTTAAAAATACAAAAACGTTTAAAGCTACTTCAGAGCAAGTGTTAGTCTGCACAGTACTTAACTTGAAATACCATTCAAGTACACATTATGCAATGGAATTTGTATTTTATAGATAATAGAAACACTGTCATAGTGATGTAAAAGTAAAATCTATACCAGATAGAAACTCAATATCATTGTGAGCTCACTGATAACATTACAGAATGCTCTAACCCCTGACACAGCCATGCAGCAGAGCAGTAAAATGGAGACTGCACCTATAAAAAAGACATCTGCAGAGAATAAAGGATGTGAACAAATCCATTTAACTGGTGGAGAAATGCCATTGAAATGTTTTCTTTTTCTAGATTAAGAATCTTTTTTTGTGACTCGTGATAAGGAAAACAATATTCTTTTTCTGTATCATAGAATCAAAAACAAATATTTATAGTCTTTCAAAAAATCTTATGGTATTTCTCCAACAGCAAAGTGTAAAAACAATTAACAAGTAAAATAACCTAAAACGGTTGATTAATCATGCCATGAACTGTAGTAAAATGTTCAGGTATTTAAAGCATTTGAGTTAGCTGTCTAATGCAGTTGGCAGTGTCCCTTTAAATGAAAGCCTGACTGCTGGACACAATGGCTGTGAAATTAACCTGGTTGTAAATCAAATTTTTTTAGAAACCTGGCATAAAAGAATGTATTGCCTTTCTGAAGCTGTTATTCAGCTTGTAGAGCCCTGAAAAGTGACTGCTACAGGAATTAAACCGTGAAGTAGTTAAAAGTCATTTGTCAGACACTCCCAGACTCTGAGCCTCTCTCAAATCAGCAGAGAAAACCAAGCAGCTGCTCCATTTTGGGAGCTAGAAATACAGTTTCATGTTGGCATGTTTTGCTTTTCTCCTGTGACTCAAACACCCCTTCAAACTGCTACTTTCACCATAGATTACTTACTAAGCTGCTGTGAAGACTGAGGGAAGTGAATGAGAGAACTACAGGAGAGCACCATGGATTGCATATCTCTCTGTCTCCCACTCCCTCGCTCTCTTGTCCCAGGAGATAATAATTGTGGCAGGGCCAGGGAAGAAATATTCCCCTATGTAATACTGAAAAACACACATTGCTCACTATAGACTAGAGATGCCGTGAATTTAAATTTCCCGGTGAAGTGAAGCGTGAAGTGGCGCACTTCTGACACACATGGTGTTTCATTGTCACTACCTACGTTAAGGTGGAATGGCAACGCAAAGTAAGCGAAGTCATTGTTTTTTCATATTGAATATGCTTTATTAGCTTTTCAACAGGCGGTGTACATTCAGAGATTGGTATACAGCACATCTCACACATTTAAATCCCTTCGTAACCATAGGGGAAGTCCCGGCAATGTACATCCCCTTTACATGAGTATACTAAAGGAACGATTGGGGGCGTACTTGGAGGAGGTGGGAGGTCTGGATAGTCGGCAACATGGGTTTGTGCCAGGTAGATCATGTCAAACCAACCTTGTGGAGTTCTATGAATGGGTAACATCAGAACTGGACAGGGGTAAGCCTGTGGATGTATTATTCTTTGACTTCAGCAAGGCGTTTGACTCTGTCCCCCACAATGGTCTGGTGGAGAAACTGATGGGGTTAGGAGTAGGCCCTTTGATGGTCAGATGGATTGAAAACTGGCTAGCTGGACGCACTCAGAGAGTAGTGGTCTGTGGGAGCTCTCGAACCCTAGAGAGGTTGGTAGTGGGTACCGCAGGGCTCGGTCCTGGGTCCGATCCTGTTTAATGCATACATATCAGGAGGGTATAGGGTGTGAAATAAGTCTCTTCGGATGACTCCAAGATGGGAGCAGTAGTTGAGGGAGAAGAGGGAGGTTGGCCCTGCAAGACCTGGACACCCTGGAAAGCTGGGCTCACTGCGTGGAAATTAAATTTCAATATCACTAAGTGCAAGGTGTTGCATCTTGGTGGGAAACCCTAAGCACAGGTACACCCTGGGAGGAGGCACTGGAGGCCTCAATAGGGAAAAAGACCTAGGGGTCATGGTGGATGCATGTATGAATAACTCTGAGGCAGTGCAGGAGAGTGGCTAGCAAGGCAAACAGGATGTTGGGATGCATCGTGGGGGATCACCTCTAGGAGCAAGGAAGTGATTCTGCCGCTGTACAATGGACTGGTTAGACCACACCTTGAGTACTGTGTACAGTACTGGAGACCACACTTAAAGAGGGACATACAGCTCCTAGAGAGGGTACAGAGGAGAGCAACAAAAGATGATCTGAGGCTAGGGGATTTGATATGAGGACAGATTTAAGGAGCTCTGCCTGTTTTCACTGGAGGAGAGAGAGGCAGGGGACATGATTGAGGTCTTCAAGTACCTCAAAGGAATAAATAGGGTAAACATGGAGGATCTTTAGACTAAAGCAGGGAGGCATCACCAGGGCATGGTTTGAAGTTGGAAGGTGGAAGGGTAAGGGAAAGAGGAGGTTTTTCACTGAGAGGGTGGTGGACCCTTGGAATGCACTGCATGGTGAGCTAGTTCAGAGATCCACAGTGGAGGGCTTCAAGAGAGGATGGGACAGACACAGAAAGTGGATGTATCAGATTATGTCCTGTCCCAGGGGGGTGGGGATGGATGATACGGGTTTCTGGAGCACAAGGGATGGGAGGGTCTCGGCACCCAATTAAGGATCTAAAGTTCGAGCAGACTCGATAGACCGTAAGGCCTAATCTGCTGGCAAATAGTATGTTAGTATGTTAGTATGTTGAGATACGAACATGAGCCTAGCACAACGCACAATTCTAATCATTCCAACTGAGTTAACATAGGCCTTAATCGCCAGGATATCTAATGTTTACAACCAGGTAACAACACAGGTAATTAATGACGCCCATGTCCCACCCTCAGTCCCTCCCCCACTCCTTGCCACTACACTATATTGATTGGGAGAATTCCCTTCCAATGAGGAAAGAAAGAAAGAAACAATCCGGTCGAGTAAAAGAGACAACTAGAATAGGGAGGCAAAGACTAGGCCCAGCATTTATTTGTTACTGAATCCCGCTATATTAAGTCCAGGAGGTAGCCGAGCCCATACTAAGTAGATAGTAAAGTATGCAGGGGTGCCCAAATCTTCTGATATTTGCTATTGTTTTTGGACATATTTGCTATGAAGTATTCCGCCTGCAAAGCAAACAAAATTTCTTTTTGCCACTCTGTGTACGTGGGGATTTGTTGATCCACCCAATGACATAATATGATTTTCTTAGCACAGAGGGATATCAGGGACATGTGTTTTCTTCGAGTACCTGTCAGGATTTGCCCCTCGTCACCCAAGATGCAAATTTCTGGTGAAAAGGTGGCTTGCAGACCCAGTACAGGGTCAAGTTTAGATCGGATAGCCTCCCAAAATGGGGTTACTTTAACACATTCCCAGAGAATGTGAAGCAACGTACCCCTCTGAGATCCACACCTGGTACACAGTTCCGATGAATGATGACCCATTCTATTACGTCTTACCGGCGTATAATGTAAGTCATGCAATATGTAAAATTGAAGCAGTCTGTATTGGTCCTATCTAATATCCTTATACAGCCTTTTCCATATTTGGTGCCATTGGCGGGGTACGGAAGAGGTGGAAGGGAGAAATCTGTCCCACGCATAATGGGGGGTACCCTCTAGCTCACTTTTTCGCTCTGAATTTCCTTATAATAAAAGGCAAGGAGATGAGACGAGGGTCTCCTGGACAATGAACCAAGAATGGGGCCCGACATATACTGGTCCCAGAGGCCATTGCCGAAGTACTGAATTAAAACATGGGAAATTTGGAGATATTTGAAACAGTGAGAAGGAGGTAGGTTGTATTTAGCCCTGATACCTGAGAAATCTAACAACTTTTGGTTCGCTGTTAAATCTACCACTGCTTCCCCGCAACCAGCAGGTCAAAAAGCTGTGGTGATATTAGTATTCCCTATTCTAAAGTTGGGATTTTTAATAAAAGGCTGGGATATATCTTTTGTAAACGGATGCCCAAAGGTTTGATTCATCTGCATATGCGCCCGGATAGAAACCATAATAGGCGTGGCTTCGCACTGTTTAGGGCCTTTTTTAATGGTCAAATACAGAAGACACCTAATGTCTACTCAGCCCTGCGTCATGAATTGATTTTTCAATTTGCAGCCACAATGGGGAGTCCTCCATGGGTTTTAACCATTGCGAGACTACGGCACAGTTAATAGCCAGGTAATAATAGTAAATATTGGGGACTTGTAAACCACCCCGTTCTTTGGATCTTTGTAGTTTAGTTATCGCTCTTCGGGGGAATTTATTTCTCCAGATAAATTTAGAAATTATGCTGTGCACCTGAAGAAACCAAGATTGGGGGAGGCTGAGATTTAACATTTGGAGATGATATAACAAGTGAGGTAGAACGTTCATTTTTATAATGTTAATGCACCCCCAAAGTGAAATTGGGAGCAATACCCAGCGATTTAGGTCTAACTTAATATTTGCAATTAACCGATCCAGGTTATACTGCTTCATTTTAGTGTTTGACTGCGACAAATAGATACCTAGATATTTAATCTTATCCCTTATCCAAGTGAGCCCAAGCTGCACAATATCTGCCTTTAAGGTATAGCAATTTAGGGGCATTACCTCTGTCTTAGCCACATTTAATTTGTAATTGGAAAAATCCCCAAATTCCCGTATGATACTAAGGGTGGCAGGTATAGATGTAGACGGGTAGGTAATATGGAGCATGATGTCATCAGCATACACCGATAATTTATATTGCATATGATTGATTGAGATGCCAGAAACCGTTGCAGATTGGTTAATTTTCCTAATGAGTGGTTCCAAAAACAAATTAAACAGATAAGGGGAGAGGGGGCAGCCCTGTCTCGTACCCTGTTGAAGGAGAAAGGGTGAAGATAGGACTCCATTGCACAATACCCTCGCAGATGGATGTGAGTAAAGAGTTTGAATCCATTGAATGAATTGTTTGGGAATTCGATATCTTGGAAGCAAATCGAATAAATACTCCCATGAGACTCGGTCAAAAGCTTTTTCTGCATCCAGGGACACCAGAGCCGCGGGGATCTGGGAGTCCCTGGACGCAGAAATGAGATGGGAGATCTTCCGTAGGTGATCTGATGAGAGGCGCCCGGCCACAAAACCTACTTGTTCAGGGCTTATTAGTGTATGCCAAACCCTGGCCAACCTACAAGCAAGGATTTTAGCCAAAATTTTCATGTCCACATTTATTAGTGATATTGGACGGTAATTCGGCAACATTGTAGTGTCCTTATCCGGCTTAGGTAGGACAACCACAGTTGCCTCAGTAAGGGTAAGGTCTGTAAGGCCATGTTTATAGATATAATTATACATATCAAGTAGAATTGTACCCAATTGGGGTTTGAAGGCTTTATAAAAATTAGACAAGTAACTGTCTGGTCCCGGTGCTTTATCTATAGGGAGAGCGTCGATGGCTTCGTGTATTTCTTCTACAGTCAATGGAGACTGTAGAAAGGTTATTTGGTCATGAGACAAGTATGGGAGGTCTATATCTTGAAGAAAAAGATCTAATGCAGAACGCTGAAAGGGTTGTGAGGGGGGCAAATACAGGGTTTGGTAATACCTCTTAAAACATTCAGCAATCTCCCTAGGCATGGTATAGAACTTGCCTTCTGGGTCTTGAACCGTTACCACTATCCTATCTGTGGCTTGTGTCCTAAGCCTTAAGGCCAGGAGTTTACCTGCCTTGTCCCCCTGGTCAAAATAATTAACTTTAGCCCTCAGATGAAGGTGTTCAACCCTGTCTCCCAGGAGGGTATTATATTGAAATCGTAGATTCTCTAATCTTTTGAAATCTGTAGGTTGTGATTGGGAAGATAGGGATTTTTCCAGGACTCTAATTTGTTGTAGAAGTGATGAGGATTTAGATGAAATTTTCTTTTTCCTGATAGATGCCAATCTAATAATGTCACCCCTTAATGAACATTTCAGAGCACCCCAAAGCACATCTAACTTGGGCATGGATACGGCATTTAGCTTATAGAAATCTATTATGAATTTTGAGAAAAGGTCAGCTACCTCCTGAGACTTTAGCAATTGGGGATTAAATCTCCAAATTTTATCCTGGTCAACAGATGAGGACATAGACCACTGCAGGAGGGTTGGGTGGTGATCCAAGATCACTTTGGAAAGATAAACACAACTCTGGACCCCCGCAAGGTGCTCAACCCCCAACAAAAAGAAGTCAATTCTAGAGAATGTATTATGGGGCGCGGAATGAAATGAATATTCTTTGGTCGATGGGAAAAGGGTCCTCCACAGGTCCACAACACCCAGGGTATTCATAAGATCTTTAAGAACCAATTGTGCAGGTGTATGGGGAGTATTTTTACCTCTGGACCTGTCCAATGTATTGCAGAGAACTAGATTCCAATCCCCACCAAGTATAATAGGGAGTTGGGCCCAAGGTGCTAACTTGGCCGCGAGGCTCATAAAGAATTGTGGGTCATCTCCTATAGGCCCATAAATTGATCCTAATATTATTTCCATGTGACCAAGAATGGCTCTCAACACTGTATATCTACCTTGGGGATCACCTATCGATTGAAGCAATCAAAAGGGTATACAACGTGCAATTAATACTACGACCCCATTTTTACGGGTGTCTAGTCCTGCCCCAAGTGCATATCCCACCCAGGATCTTCTTAAGTTAGGGATCTGCAAATTGGGCAAATGAGTCTCCTGAATAAAAGCAATGTCTGCATTAAGCTTGTTAAGATGCAACAAAATCTTGGCCCTCTTTATCGGGGAATGAGCGCCCTTAACATTCCAAGAACAGAACTTTAATGTGGATACCATAGCCAGGTCAAGTACTGATAATATTTCTGTGTCCAGGATATTTCCTCGAGAACGGGATACATCCCGTGTGATAGCCCCTGATTATATAGTGGCATTCCCATGGCTATCCCTACCCACCCCACAAATCCCCTCGATATGTACAAAATCCCCCAAGTCCCCTTGAACCAATGTCTCGTCCCATGATACAACACAGAACCCGGAGTTTGATAAGGAGAGTTATTATCCCTCCCCATAAACACTCCCACCGAGTTATCCTCGTCCCTATACCCACCAACTCCCTTCCCTCACTCCTGATTGCCCACATCGAGATAACCTGTATACCAGCGGTAAAAGACAAAAACATGGGCCATTATCCTCAACAGCCTTAACTTCAGAACACTAATTAACAGTGGTATCCCTCTCTTGGCCCCGAATACCCCTGTGGGCTTACATCCCACCCTGTGCCAGTACGCGACGCACTGAATGGACTGCAGATTTACCCAGGAACCTTTCCCTCCCACCCCCTCCCCCATTATACCTATTCAGATAGTGGTCACTATTGCAATAATAATAAAATAAAAAAAAAAAAGGCTTCAGAGTCATGTTGTTCATCGGTGACTTAGTTCCAACTGATACTGTAGCAAGAAATCGGTCTTCCTTAGCAAGAGAAAAAAAAAAGGGGGGGGCATTTAGCCACAATTGTATCAATAATGCCAGTCATCCTCTTGCCATGCAGCAAATCTGGTGCCTTCCATCAGTCCAAGAGCAGAGTTCTCTATAGCGATTTCCCAATTGCTCTGATGTTATATACCAAATCCACGTTATAGAGAGATACATGTAATGTCTGTGGTTCTTCAACGAGCTGGAAACAGGTTCGGGAACATTGTGCTCAACGCAGGGGCAGCTGCTTGGGCTGTATCAAAGGAGTGCCAAGATTCAGAATGTAGTACCATCAACCTGGAGGGGTACTGGACCCTGTATTTAATACCGGCCGCGATCAACTTGGACACCAGGGGATGGTATTCCGCTCGGCGTGATCGCACAGAAGCCGGGAGATCTTGTGCCAAACGGACCTGTTTACCCTCCCAAAGCACCTGCTGTAGGCCTCTGACTTGCTCCAAGATGTGTGTTTTGTCCAGGTAATTTAAAAGCTTAATGATTACCGGCCTCGGGGGTTTGCCATTCCCTGGCTTGGGGCGGAGTGATCGATGCGCCCTCTCTATAATATGTGCCGGGTTATTTGGGGAGGGCCCGGCTATCTTGGCCAAAAACTTCTGGAAAAACAAAATAGGTGATGCGCCCTCCGCCTCTTCTGGAAGGCCGAGTATGACGATGTTATTCCTCCTGCTACGGCCTTCCAGATCCTCTAGTTTGGTTTCAATTTTGTGCAAACGTTGTTTTAAAGTCACCACCTCTGGTTCCAACTTATTTTTCCAACTCTAAAATGAGGTGGTCCATGCCGAAACATCGGAGATTGCCCGGTTTGTGTCAGAGAGCTCCTCTCTCAAAGATTTGATCTCCCTAGTTATCTCTTGCAGGGTCATCTTAAATGGCTGTATTTCTTCAAGAAATTTTTGCTCCGATAACAGAGCAGACACTGGTTGCGGTGTCGCAGGTAATAACGCCTTCGAGATGTTGCCGGGTTGCCCTTTGGGTCTCTTCGGACCCTTCTCTGGAATTTGTGGGGGCGTGTGCCGCGGAGGAGCCTGGCGCATTTCAGCCTCCATGACCTTGCTAGGCTCAACTCTCTTAGTTGCGATTTTTGTTGAAGGTCGCCTGATTCACTGAGGATACCACAGATATACGGAACCAGCAGTACTTCTTAGTCCCTCCTTTCACAGAAATAAATTGAAAGACCACACCAAAATTAGATTTTTAGTGCGAAGTAGAGGAGTGAGACGGGAGTCGGTCTCTAGCGCTGCTAGCCCGACAGCAGCATCATGTGATCTGCCGAAGTCATTGTTTTTAATGGAATTCGTTCCTCATTAGGATTCTAAGTGATCCACTTAGTGTTTCAGATTTGGCAGCCCCTGCCACACATCACATGACTTACAGTACTGTAAGTCACATGCTCTTTAGTTAGGCAGGAAGAAAGTGAGTCATACAAGCAGACACTTTTACTTTCTCCTGTGCAGACGAAGAGACAGTAGTGTGTGTTGTGACTGCTGATACTTTTAGATCTGAGCGAGGAGATTTAAACTTTGATTTACACCCAACAGCTTTTTTAAAAGCTACATTTTTTGTCTTTTCTGTACTCTTTTTTACTTAATTTGTTCTTTCTGTAAATTTTATTTTTCTTACCATTGTAAGTAGTTAGTTGTTTGTCTGTGTCTTTGTGACTGTGTGTGTGTGTTGTGTGACAGTGTGAGTAGTGATTGCTCAGACTGAGGGAGCTCAGTAGGAGAGATGGACCAAGGTGAGGGAATGTCTGGGATGGGGTAACTTTGGGATAGCATGGTAGTGGTAAGCATCATACCGTGTGCGTGTGTGGAGGGCATGGGTGTCCATTCCTGTTGGACTGTTCAAAACTTGTGAGTGCCCCTTCCCCCGAAGCAGGACCAGCACCACCTCCTGTCCTGACTCTGAGGCAGTTGAACCTCCACCACCAAGTCCAGCACCAGGTCCCCTGGAGCAGGATGTGCCTGTTCCCCCGGGCTCAGGTGTGGATCCCATCCCTGTTCAGCACTGTGACCAGCTGACTTACAATACATCCAAGCAACTATTAAAAAAAATGTATGTTGTTATTCATGATGTGATCGTAAATTGTGACTTGTGACTGCATTTGTGACCATGATGATGAAGAAATGTGAATGCCTATGGCTGTACTTCCTCGGGCACCAGTGAGCTGTAGCTTAAAACTCCCAGACTTAAAAACACGTATCAATGAGTACAATGGTGGGGTGGTGAAGCCTGGAGAGGTACTACAAAACAGGCTTACAATGCATCCAAGTAACTAGAAAAAAAATGAATGTTGTGATTCGTAACGTGAATGATCGTGAATCGTGATATGTGACTGCATTTTTGACCATGATGATGAAGAAACGTGAATGCTTACCGCCTATGGCTGTACTTCCCTGATGAGCTGTTGCTTTAAACTCCCAGACTTAAAAACACATATCACTGAGTACAATGGTGGGGTGGTGAAGCCTGGAGAGATACTACAAAACTGGCTTATAATACATCCAAGTAACTAGAAAAAAAATGTATGTGATTCGTAACATGAATGATCGTGAATCTTGATTTGTGACTGTGATGATGAAGAACATGATTTGTATCACGAGCGGCTCGTGATGATGGTCCTGACTTAAAAACACATATTAATGAGTACAATGTTCATGCAGAATTAAGCACCACACCTGTCCAGTACTCTGAAGGGAAGCCGAAGAAACAACTGTGACTTAAGTTACAGATGGAGATTGGGCCCTAAAGAGATGCAAATGCACAGACAGATTAAGATTACGCTGTGCACTGAAGAAATGCAGACACAAAGGCACAACATCTGACCAGTGCTCACCATCAGAAATTCAAATCTGGAAAAGAATACCTTTACCGGCTGGGGCGGGCCACGTGGGGGTGCAGTGTACTGTACTGTACTGCTGCAATAACAGTCACTAGTACTAGTATCAGTAAAGATACCACAAAGAAGTACAAAAATAACACAGCTGCAGTGGATAGCAGCTTCACATTGCTGAAATTATTATGTGGCACAATAAAAGGTGTCTGATTTGATGACACTCGTCACAAACATACTCACACACACACTAAGTAATGCATAGCAAATTGAAAACTTCAGTAATATAACCACATATTTTAAACAAACTAAAATTATGCACTGCTGCACCACAACAATCAGCAAAAAAAATGGCAAGAAATATTGAAAATATTACTCTGTGTACATTAACACAGTTAAACAAGAAAAATATCACCAAAACAGAAAGCACAGTCTTTTTCTCCAAGTTAATCTACCTACACCACAGATACACCCCTCCCCCAAAGCACACTTCCACTATCTTTCAGTACACAGACTGAATGTTGTACATTAACATTCAAAATCCATACACAAACAATAAACACTCGATGATATGAACACAGGAGGGTTTCCTATAATCGATGAACTAAAGTTTCAGCAAAAAAAAAAATTACTCAAAAATGCTTTTTTAACAGCTTTTTGAAGGTTTGAATTGAAGAGAGCTCTCAGAGCAGATTGTCTCGTACAGCTTCCTACACACACTACCCCAAACTGAGGCTGTGCAGAACAATCTAGAGCTCATGTGACCTACAATCCCATGAAACACTGCAAAATTTGTCTTTGGAGCTTAAAAACAAGGCGAAGTAAGGCAAAGTACATTGTTTTCAATGTACTTCACCTTGAGAATAGGTGAAGTAGTGGTTTGGGAAGGTGGAGTAACGTGAAGTCATTGTTTTCAATAGACTTCGTGTTACCCATTTGTAATGCGAAGTACTCCGCTTCGTGTTGCGGAGCAATCAGCGAATTCGCCTTCACTCCATGGATCACTTCGCGGAGCGAATTGGGGCCACTTCGCCCACCACCACTATAGACTAAACTAAAATGAATGAGAAGAAATTAAAATGTATAAAAAGCAGCTCTGACTGCCAAAGAACATGGCATGAGTAGAACAGCACCTCCTTGAAGCAGAAACCAAAACTTTGGGGGAACCCCTGCTAAGCATCAGCAAAATGCAACCTCACAGACATAGAATATAAGCATTGCAAATAAAAAAGGCATATCTGGTTTTGTGGCACAAATAACTTCTGCACCCATCTGGTGGGAACCTAGGGATCAGTACTGCATAGCCAGTACATAAGACTGCAGCTGAAAGGCCTGCTATGTTTTGCTTTTTAAAGTCCTTTCTCAAAAGCTGATTACTTGCAGTTACTTCCTCCCTTAAATCGGCCATCTCTTTTGTTATTAATGGAGAATGATGAATAAGTACTGCCATGACTCAAGATAAAATCATTTAAAGTGGTTACAATGTGCTCAATAGGCAATTCTGAGAAACAGGCAATATCTACACATATACAAGAAGAAAGTACGTTGCTACAGAACTACTTTCAATATCAAATATTACCTTTGTCACTATACAGAGCATTTCAAATGTAAAATTAGTTATGCTGGCATATTCCATTCAAATCCATTCTAGGAATAACAGGTCACTTATGCTGTGGTTTGCCTTTTTTATATACTTCCCAAACTCCACTGTGTGTATTCCTTTGATATTACAAAGACAGGACATTAACTGACACTTGCACAAGTGAAAGCAACATCTCCACAAATAAATGAATGTCTGGTTCAAACCCTACCAGATTCACTTACACATAATGGCTCATGAACACTTGTATTAGATCAGGGGTGCTTTGTTTTCATGGCTACTGTTACAACTTTGGATTTATGCTATAAACATATATATATCTTTTTTTTCCTTTTTTGAATGCATTTTGCTCTAATATGTGTATCAATCACCTTGTAGCAGTTATGTTAAACTGATTCCAAGTTAAAGAAGGACATTCTGTAAATGGATAATGTGCATTCTGCTTCTTTCTGGGATCCATTTTAATTTGCATTTTAGGCACAACATTGTTGTGTTCTGTTATTTGTTCTGCTTAATTTTACTTTCCATTTACATAATGTGATTCCTTAAAATGTAATCAGTTTAACCTCAAAGGCTCAGCTACAGGACACACATTCTGCAGCAAAATTTATTCAAATATTTAAAAATATATCAATATGCATGCATCAATGTCATATTGCAACAGTTGCCATGAACATTATAAAAGTAGATTTTATCTAATATTAGTACTCGTGGGCCATCATGTGTAAGTGGGTCTGGTGGGGTTGAACCAGGCATTCATTAATCTCAATTCAGGTAGCCACATTTTTGAATTCCCTTAAGGGCTGATCTGTCCGGTTCCCCGATGATCCTGGTCTGAACCCTTAAAACTTGAGTTTTAATGTGCAGTGGACCTGGAATGTATGTCACTAGTTAATGGACATTTTGTGCAAGAGAACTAAGCTACTTGGATGGAGCAGGAATGGATGCTCTCCTCTCTGGACCCAGGATGTTCTTGGAGAAGGAGAAAAGATATGAGTGCCGTAACAAAGGTTTTTTTTTTATTATCAAATGCAAACATTCCTGAGGGATTGGAGTTTCCTTAGGAGGCAGCATGGGACAAGAACGTTTGCAGAATGCAGCAGATGGGGGTTATTACTCTCAAATAGTCATAAAATATGATTTTTTTATACTTACGTATTTAATTAGATGACCAGCAAAGTAAGGGATTTTGAGATCGGACTAGAGCAACAGCTTTGATAATTCACTTATCTTTGGCAATAGTCATTAACACCCAACACCAGCAAAATAGATTGCTTTCTAATGCATCTCTTTTCTCACCCCTGGTAGGAGGGATGGGGTTCCCTGATAACACAAATTGGACTTCGATTTTCACTGATTAATTAAAATATTAAAGTACATACCCTGCCAATTGACAATATGGAAGTTATAACTACACTATAAGAGGATGACCTCCCCCCCCCTCATTTCAATAGAGCAAGAGCAATGGGCTGGCAGTACAGCGTTGAGATTAGAGGAACAAGGTGTGCACAAGCTTGATACATCCAGCAGACCAGACCTGAGTTTGATTCTCACAACCTCCACTTGCATACTGTGTGACTCTGAACAAGTCACTTAACCACCCAGTGCTCCCAGGTCACCCCTGAAAACAGGCACTTGTGCCTAGTGGGCCTTACCTGGTTACCAAAGACTAAAAAAAAAAAAATTGTCCTCTAGTTCTTTCACCAAAGATGGCTTTAGTTCCTTCTCAGTAGGAAAGTGTGCAGGACTCTCTTTGTCCATACCATGGGTCTTTATTTCAATGTAAAAAGCTAATTCCTTTGGAATAGGATGCTTTTTTTTTACCCAAGTCTGGAAAATAATAACTGCCCATGCAAAACACCCCGCAGTTGGCCATATTATTTTGTTAGTTGAGATAAGAAATATCAGATGACAGATAGCTCACTCCTTCAAACAAATACCTGTAGAATGAAAAATTAAACTTTTCAGAAGCTAGGAGCAAAATGTGATCACTTCCACCCAAAATGGTTGGATGAACTGGCAATTCCAATAAAATATTAGTGGTATTTCCTGGCACCTGTTGGCATCTCCAGCATCTATCCAAGACATTAATGTTTGACCAAATGATAAGCAGGTCATCAGCATATCCACTTAAATTTATTTTGCCTGCATCAGTAAGCACCTGTCCAAGTCTTAAAAAAACAATATGAGGGATATAAAACATCCTTGCCTTATGTCATTTGGAATTAAAATGTGATTTGATTCAGAAAAATTGATTCTCAAAACAGCACCGGGGGCATGGTAAATTAAATTAAAGAATGTTGATTGTATGAACTGAAAGCTCCCATTTCTCCAGGCAAGAAAATAGAAACATCCAGATTAATAAATCAAAAGCCTCAGTGGCATCAAGGGAAAGTATCTCTCTCTCTCTCTCTCTCTCTCTCTCTCCAATAGATCTGCTGTGATGTTATCTGTGCTTAGCAATTGGGGGGGGGTGCAAGGTAATGGCACCATGTGATGACAGACACAGAAAGCGAGAGACAGTTGTGAGCAGCTTAGCACCTTGACATTCCCAATCCCAGCACTCCACTTGTGTTTCCAATGGTCGGGACTTTTTTGTTTCTTGATAGTATACTAGTCTATCACTATCAGTATGCTATGTTTGCTAATCTGCAGTGTCACCTAAACACAACCAATCCCCAGTGTATAATTTGCAAACCCCTCCCCCCAAAAAAAACATGAAAAGGAACAGAATTCCTGGTGATACCTAGGAAGCACCTGACTATCGTACTGTTGTAATAATTTTATGACTGCATGGATGGAGCACTGCAGGCATGTTGCTATCACTGTAGCAGACATAAGAGACCATTATTGTATTCGGTACCAGTTCTCTTCTACAGTGATGTGCCCTTTATCCTCTGTGCAGAGATAATTGGTGGTGTTTTTTTTTCCACTGTCTCTTCCCTCTATGGCTGCAGTTCCTCTCTGTTGTGCAGAACCCTCCCCTTCACAGGTGCACTTCTTTAATATGATACTTCCACATTTTGCCATGTCACGCATGTGCAAGCAGCTCATGGCAGAAATGCTTGCTGTGCTCAAGAAGGCCACTGTATCTTAGTGCACATGTGTGAACTCCAGTGACCATCTTGGACACAGTGACCATTTAAACCCTGAACTCCATAACATGGAAACTCTTTCCACCATCACCTCCAGGCTTTCTTAATAGCTTCATGCAGATGTGTAGGCTCTGACCAGAACTTGTTTTTTTTTTGCTGGGTATAAAATGCACACGTAATCATGATTACATAGTGAAATGAACTGTGACAAATCATAGGAAATGATGAAGTGTTTACAAATACTTGTGAGTAACATTACTATATTTGGGATTTGATTTTGATGCAAATGTCTGAATTAGTTTTTTTACATCAGATCATAATTGTTTGGATAGATGTAGATAAACAGACTGAATGAAATGCTAATGGGGAGTTGAAAAATGTAACAATCAAGATCATTACAGGATATGGAGCACAATTTCATGCAAATGTACCACATTTTTTTATATTTTTACACAGTTTTTCCATTAAATCATGAGCATGAAAAATGATATTTTGCAGAATTAGAATAAGTATACCCCAAATAAATCTCATACCAAAAATTAGGTTTCTGTGTTACTATGTCAACCTCCTTAAGCCTCAAAGTGTCCTTCATTTAAAAAATACATTTTATGATTGCCAACATTCTGTAAAGATTGCTGATGTGGCTAGTAGTTTGATTCTGATTATTTTTTTTCTTTTAAATAGAGAAAAACAGACTGCCTACCATACTGGTGTTACCACACACAAAACAGGTTTGTTTACATTCCTTGATCAACTCCCACTGTATTTTTCCTGGACTCAGGAACACCTCCCACACAGTTTAGCCACACTGTCATGATGCAGTGGGAGTTTAAGTAGCTACTGCTTCTTGAGTGACTGCACTGTTTGGGGGTGCTTCTAATGTTTAGGAAGTATTCAAAAAGAATAGATTCAGGATTGAAACAAAACAAAGCTGTTTATAAATATACATTACCATGCATTTCAGTTCTACTAAACAAGTAGACAGACAAAACAAACAGCAACATTAATGAATTTTAGAGAAGGTAAGCAATCATAAAAGGTGGGGTTTTAACTAGAAACAATATGATGCAAAACAGGTTGACAGTGTTCCTTTAAATTTGCGAGCTATTTTGTAACCTGATTTCACTGTCTGTTCAAAAAAGTCAGTTTTAGTGAAGAGACAATGATGATGTCATAACCTGAACTCACAGTCCCATGTCAACAACCTTATATGACCTGTTTCTCCAAAATGTAAGAAACTGTAGTTATAGTAATCCTTAAAAAAAAACTGACATAGGGTTGGCTGCAGTGCTTGCATTTCCAGAATGTTCAGATGCATGGCATTATACTTCAGAACACGTCAGGAGGTGGTTTTGGAATGCAGTGCTGAACCAAGGTATAGAATGTCAAGATGGTGCACAATTTTAAAATGTTGGGGGGGGGGCATGCAACCTCAGAATGTAACAGGAATGTGCTCTCCTCCTCCAAGGGGGGGAGGGTTGTCACACTTCCCCATTCCCACCGCTAGTGGATACACGGGTGGTGGATCAGGACTAGTGGTGTGTGGGGAGAGGGGGGGTGCCGTTAGGCACTTGGTTGAGATGTGCATCAGTCGTCTATGACCTGCACGTCTGTCCTTCATGCTGGTGTCCTCAGGGGTGGGGATTCAGGGGGAAAAGAAAAGTTTAAAAGCCCCACTGGCATGCAGCATGATCCCGGATATCTAGGGAGGGGAGCACAGATGGTCAATTAAACCACCGCCAAGCCCTGCTGGCAGTGGGTGATAAAGTTTAAAACATGTGGTGGGACACATAATCTCAGAATGCAACAGGAACACACACTGAGGAATTTGGCAGGGCAGTGTTCGTTTCAGTGTGGGGGATTGGGACAATTGCTGCACAGTTTTTAATTTTGACCTACCTTTTCTTCTACCTTGGGGACAACCTGTTCACTGCTGTTTTATGAATCTGGGCTCAGTTTAACAATGTGGCCCATAATATTTTCTTCATTTGACCCTTAATTCTGCAACTGTGTGCCCCCCACATTTAAAAATTGTGTATCTCTGCTACATTCCAAAAATATATGACTCCACCATATTATGGATTTTAGTGTTCTTGCCACATTCCAAAATCATACGTCCCATCTATTTTCTAAGACTGTCCATTATTGCATTCCACAGTTGCAGCCTTGTGACATTTCAAAATCTCATACCTGCAGTATTCTAAAAATTGCACACAACTTTGTCATTCAAAAGCCATGTTTGCTGTTGCATTCAAACCCCACCTTCACATTCTGAAGTATTGTACCTTGCATCTCCACATTATGGAAATGCATGCACTGATGCACCCAGTGTCAGTTTCCCTTTTTCAGATGTTTACTACAACTGCAGTTTTATGTAACTTGGGAGAAATAACTCAAATAACTAAGGTAGCTTGCAGAGAAGACTAGGCTATGAGTTCCAGTTATGACATCATCAGTAGCTCTTCACTGAAACTGGATTTTTTTGAACAGGCAGTGAATTTAGGATTACAAAATGACTTGTAACTTTTATTTTTTTTTTTTGAAATTCTCTGTTTATTAATTTTACACAATAACAGGCATGATAAACAGATACCAGTACAAAACGAGGAGAAACCCCATTAATACACAGAAATGTTACCATAACATAGGTCTGAATATACTACCCAACCAACCCTACCCCGGGCGTCACCACAATTCAGGCTAGACATGAGAAACATCTAACCTGTACCATGGAGCATTACCTAACAGGTTGCAGTAAACCATATAGCGAACCTATTGAAGAAAAGAAAAATTACGTCAGAGGATTTCAGATAAAAGGCTCAGTGAAGGTACAGAGCGTATAGTTTGCCCCATTTTTTTTGGAAAGTAGGCATAGCATGTCTGGAACTAGCTATTAGTTTTTCCATTTGGAAACATCGGGAGATTTCCTCCACCCATTCCTGGTATGAGATAACTGTTTGATCTAACCAATGTCGGAGGACTAACCTTTTAACTGCCATTGAAATAATAGCCATATGGTATTTCCTCTCTTTAATCCTGATGTTCGAGTACATGCCAATTATACACATTTCAGCTGTGAATAATTCCTCCAGACCCAAAATCGGATCTAGGCTATCACAGATAGCTTTCCATAATGGGGCAACCTTAACGCATGACCAAAATATATGTAATGTATTCCCCAGTCCCTTACCACATCTTATGCAGATTTAGACTTATCAAATTTGGCCAGCTTCATCGGCGTGTAATACATATTATTTAATATATAAAACTGTATGAGCCTATTTCTACCCAAAGTGAGATACTTGTACACGTCCCTCCATACCTGGTTCCAAGACATGGAAGGCCCAGAAATTAGAGGCATCCATACGTTGGAGCCAGTTAAGGCTTCCGGGAATTTTGTAAGCATAAGATGCATGTATAGGTTAGCTATACTATGAGGATTTATGACACACTTCCTGAGTTGTTCTAGGAAAGGCTTAATATAAGAGGTCGAACTCACCAGCCTGAATTCCTTACCTATAAGATGTCTCAATTGGTACAACTTAAAAATATTTTGAGGGGGAATATTCAGCTTTGTCATTAATTCACTAGAGGAACCATGGGATCCCTGAATATAAAAATCCTCTACAGAGCAATCCCGAATATGCGGGAGCCATGTCGGCGATAGCTTTCGAGCCCCGATTTTAATATTAGGATTAAGTACTAGTGGTTGACCCAAGTCTTTGGAGTACCGAATTTTCACAGAATTCCAGTATTGGTTTAAAATTCTTACGGACAGCCCCAGTACTGAGTCACGGACATATTCCGGTAATGCAGAATAACTATAATAAGAGACATGCTGAGGGTTGATACTGTATTCTTCCAGTATTTTGAGCTCTAACTCCAACCACTTGGGCATGTAGTGTTCATTTGGAGGGCAAAGCCATCTACCCAGTTTAGTTAAATGACTGGCCCAGTAGTAGAATTCAAAATTGGGCAAACAAAGGCCTCCCTTTTCTTTAGGCAGACAAAGCTTAAGGAAGGATCTCCTAGGTTGCTTACCTCTCCAAATAAACTTGGATACCATTGAGTGAATCTTTTGGAAAAAGGATTTGGGAAGCCAAATGTTGAGAAGGTTCGGGGATAGAAAATGCGTGGAAGTACATTCATTTTGATTATGCTGATACGCCCTCCAATAGCTATGGGAAGGTTGTCCCATCTGTTAAGATCTTTGTGAATTTTGTCCACCAAATCCTCCAAGTTAAGTTTCCTGATCATATCCTCATCCGGGCCAGATGGATACCCAGGTATTTAAGGTGATTTGGGGCCCATTTCATACCAAACTGGGATACACTGGATTGGAACAGGAGAGCTGACGGAAATATTTCTGATTTGGATAAGTTCAATCTATAGTTGGACACTTTACCAAACTGATTCACTATTTTTAGTACCTCTTGTAAAGACCTCTCCGGGTTTGCAAGATGCAGAAGAATATGATCTGCAAAAACCGAGAGGGTCAATGTCTGTTGAGCGATGACACACCCTGAGATACTGGGTGAAGATTTGATATGCATCAACAGAGGTTCTAGGTACAAGTTGAATAAATACGGTGACAATGGGCAACCTTGGCGAGTTCCGGAATACAGGGGAAAATGGGATGAAAACACCCCATTACAATATACCTTAGCGGAGGGTGAACCATATACCGCCTTAATCCAGTGAATAAACTTCTCTTGGAAACCCATTTTAATTAAAGTAGCCCACAGGAACTCCCAACTGACCCGATCAAAGGCCTTTTCTGCATCTAAGGCAACTAAAGCCATGGAGACCTGAGACTCCTGGGCTGTACAAAAAATATGGGAAAGAGCACGCATGTGGTCTGTTGCTGACCTCCCCTGGACAAATCCTACCTGCTCCAGACTCAGAAGAGATTGCCAGACCTGTTTAATTCACAGGGAAAGAATCTTAGTCAGAATTTTAATGTCGTAGTTAAGTAGCAAAATTGGTCTATAGCTGGCTGGGTCCAGGATAGGCTTGTCTGGCTTAGGAATTAAGATTATAGTAGCCTCTAGCAAGGAAGGGTCCAGTGGTTCGGAATCAAGGATATAGTTAAATAAATTAAGGAGAGCAGGCGCAATTTCTTTACAGAAAGTTTTATAGAAGTTATGGGGTAGGCCGTCCGGTCCAGGGGATTTGTCCAGGGGTAGATTTTTAATGACTTCCTCTACTTCTCTTAGAGTTATGGGAGCTGAGAGTGAGTCGCATTGGTGCGACTGCAGTCTAGGAAGGGGAACCTTATCCAGAAAAGCTGTTACCTCTGAGGTTGATGGTGGGGAAACCTTGTTACCGTACAGATCCTGGTAAAAAACTTCAAAAACCTTAGCGATATCCCTTGGAGCAGTTTTAATAGATCCGTCCCTCGCTTTTAAGGCAGGGATTAGTCTAGAACTCTCTGCTTCCCTTAATCTGAGAGCCAATAGTCTCCTGGGTTTCTCTCCCTGATCAAGGTATTTTGACTTAGACTTCAAGATGGCATATTCTGTTTTTTCTTTGATCAGGTCTTCATATTCATTCCTGAGCTTATGCAAAGTCTCTAGATCAGTTTGGGAGTTGGTAGAGGAAAGAGCACTTTCAGCCACTTTAATCTGGTTAGCCAAAGAACTAATTTTCCCCTCCCTCATCCTCTTCCTTCTGGAAGCCACCTTTATAAATTCTCCCCTGAGAAAACATTTCAGTGAACACCAGACTAAGTCATTTCTGGAAATTGAGCCTTGGTTGATTTCGAGAAAGGAAGAGATCAACGATTTAAAGTGAGAAGTTGTTTACTGATCTTTCAAAAGTTGAGTATTGAGCTTCCAAAAGGTATCTCTTTGACCGGGAGGGCTAGGTGAGAGCTTGATCCATGCCATTGAATGGTCCGAGATAACAATAGGCTCAATACCAGTAAGGGAGATATTGGTTAACAGTATAGTGCTCACCAAGATGTAGTCCAACCTTGACCAGGAGTTGTGAATTGGGGAGTAATAAGTGTAGCTATGATTAGAAGAGTTCAATAGTCTCCAAGGGTCCCCTAGACCTAGTAAGTTGCATAAGTCATTAAGCGCCAATTGGGCGGGTGTGGGGGGTTTCAGGGGCCTATAAGTTCTGTCTAGGATCTGTGAGGGAGCAATATTCCAATCCCCCCCTAAAATAAATGCCGTTGGCAAAAATTCACTCAGTCTAGCTGTTAGCCACATAAGGAAATCAGGATCCCCCCCAACAGGACCATATATGGCTCCCAGAACCACATTCATGTTGCTGAGTATCCCTTTCACTAAAACAAATCTACCTTCTGGATCTTGAATACATTTCTCCAATACAAATGGCACGTTTCGCTTAATCATGATAGCCACTCCTTTACTAACTGTAGATCCTTCAGACACAAATACCTGCGAAAAACCATTACTCCACAATAAATTAGCTTCTGAGACAAGGATGTGTGTTTCCTGCAAAAGGAGAATATCCGCTCCGACCAAGGAGCAATTTAAAAGTATTTGTCTTTTTTTAGTTACCTCCCTAATGCCCCTGACTTTCCAAGTAGCAATTTTAATATGGCCTAAAGCCATTTACAGCAGTATATGAAAAAACATTGTTCAAGTTGTGCTCCATGACATTGCCTTCCGATCCCCTTAGTGGTGACACCTTCCACCCACCCCCAAAACCCCTTCACTTCGATATAACCCCCTGAACAGATCAAACATTACAGTAATAAGTATCATTCCACCTAAATGAGGCTAAACAGCCCTCAAATAAAACCAGAATCAACAGAGTACTGGTTTGAAGGAAGTGATTCCCCTATCCCTCCCCCACTCTATAAACCTCCCTCCCACTGCTCCAAAACTATTTACAAATAGTCTCCCCAGTGTCCAAAACCCAAAAAGCAACCAGTTCTTCCATACAAGCGGGACCCTTCCCCCAGGGTGCCTTGGTCTGCCACAAACCTTCTTGGAGTTAGAATCATACCCAGGTCTAAAACCCCACTGCAGTCGAAGCTGGTCCTACTGAGAAAATGCCTGGTCCTTTTATCGTAATGTGACCAAGGTACCCTATTACCCCAAATACGGCTGCGAGACAGACTTTCCGGAGCTACCCTTCCACCCACGTCCCCCACCCTCCAACCCCCCCATATACTGTGCTGTGGACTCTTTAAACAGCTCTGTTTAACTAGGCTCGCAACTCAAAAGTAAGCCTCGAAGCCACTATCCAACTGGCTCTAACATTCTAATCTTGCATTCCAACGTAAACTTAATATAAAAGAAGTGGAGTAAATACCTGGAATTCTCCTGATCCGACCCTTAAGAGCAGCCCCTAAATTGAGGGTTAATGAGAAAGACCCAGACATCCTCAACCGGAAAAAACAAAACGCAGGGGAAGTTCGGGTCGGAAGGCGCGTGAACGGACCCAAATGGTCCGACTGCTAAAGGGCCCCACCAGAAACCTTACCCTCTCTTTAATACCCAGTCTGTTATTGGAGACAGTGGTTTATGGTGCCACACATCTACTAGGCCTCATAGGCCTCCAAGCTACCTATTCACCTCGTAACTCCTCCTGAACAAACACCTTACCCCCCCCAAGGAGACTAGGTAAGCCATCGCATTTAGCTACCGGAAAGAAATATCCTATTCAAAGAAGATTTGATCCCTACTGCATTAAGCTTAACAAACAAGTTACAACTTAGTCTTTAAAGTATAATGGGTAGTCTCTAGAGAAAGTCAATTCCCCTTGAAGAGGTTCGGAAGCCTCGTGGTGAGGTCGGAAAGAGCTTGCTCCGGGTTTTTGTATGCATGCCAGGTGCCATCTAGGGAAACCAGAAGTCTTGCTGGGTAGTTCATTTTGAATTTCTTGCCTGCTGCGATTAATTTCTTAACGATCAGGTGGAAGGCTGCTCTCTTTTGTTGGATCTCGTATGGGAGGTCCTGGGTGATTCTTATTTTGGTATGGCTCCACTGAATTGATTCCAGCTCTTTGACTTTAGCCCAGACATGTTGTCTCTCAATATAGCTGAGGAACCTGATGATAATTGGTCTGGGGGGAGCCCCAGGCGCAGGTTTAGGCCTTAAAGATCTGTGTGCCCTCTCGATGTGATATTGTTGGTTAATGGGAGAAGGGCCAACAATTTTGTTGAGAAACTGTTGGATAAACCTGATAGCGTCTCCTCCTTCCTCTGATTCGGGCAGACCCAGTACTAAAATGTTGTTCCTCCTGCTTCTGCCCTCTAGATCTTCGGTCTTGGTCTGCAACTTCTGGATTTGCTGTCTTAATTTGGTAATTTCTGGATCCGTTTTGATTCTCCAGTGCTCTAGAGAGGATGCTTTTGCCTCCATATCCCCCACCCGTCTCGATAACTCGGTGAAGTCCCCTCTTATTGATTTAATCTCGCTCGAGATTTCTTGAAGTGTTTCCTTGAAAGGCACAAGTTCTTGAAGGAAGCGATCTTCTGTTAGCAAGTTACTTGATGTGCCAGGGGGCGATTGTTTTGTTGACTGCCCCTGATTAGAATTTCTAGCTTTCCTGGGTGCCTTCTCTGGAGATGCGGGTGGGGTATGCTTCACCCCAGCTGCTTTCATCTCCGAATCCATTGCCTCAATCTGCCTATAAACCTCGCGATCCACCGCTCAATTCAGCTCAGGTGTATCAGGATCGATCAAGGACACCTTAGATCTGTGAGTTTTCCTGAAAGATTGCTATATACCAGCAACTATAAACAATTTAGTAGGGTGGAGGGTGGGAGCACAGTAGAAAGCTGCTACCAGTCGCTCTGCATCACGAGACTCTGCTTGTAACTCTTAAACAAAGTAACTTAGAGATCTCATTACTTTTACCATGAGCTTGATTGGGGACATGCTAATCTAAATTCTGAATTTTTTAATGCCAGAAATTTTGGCTGGACTCCCTCTTTAACGGTTTCATAGCTGGGAAAAGCACTCAGAGCTGAGGCTAATTTCCAGGTGTGACCTGGGGAAAGGGGGGAGGGGAGTACACATACAGGCAAAATACAATAATCAGAAGAGCAATAATGGCAAACTCAAGTGCAAAAAAACTCAGTTGACAACAATGTAGTGCAGCAGTTATACATGAGTTACAAATGATCTAAGAAGCACATACTAAATCTTGTAGATACAAAGTCATGTAGATGAAACTGGGTGAAAGTTGCTCTCTTGAGAAAGCAGACTGAGGGCAGGAGTCCAGAGATTCTAGGAAGTAAGAGCCTTTGGGTAGACAAGAGTATGGAAGCTATGGTGAGACTGGGAACACAGGGATCAGGAAGGGGGGTGACAAATACAAATGATGGGGAAGAGAGAGAATCTTAGTAGATGTTTTAGAAAGTGGAGAGAGGGGGAAAGATGAAGAGAATAGGGGTGCAGGTTCCACAGGGAGAGTCAACTCAGTATTTGACAATGAAGGTGGTACAGTGGTACTGTCAATGAAGGGGTAGAGGGGAGATGGAGAGGGAGGAGTAGAGGGAGCAGTGGTGGGTATGGAGAGGAGAGTTGGAAGCAAAATGACAAAAGGCATTGCAGAAGCTATCCAGTACGGCAAGAGAAGATGGAGAAGCAGAGCTGTATACTACATCTGCGTAATCAAAGATAGGGAGGATCATTTTTGTTCTCTGCCCTTGGCAGTCGTGGGTGGGGAGGCAGTCCTTGTTACAGTAAAGGATGTCAAGCTTGGGGTGGAGTTTGTAGTGTCAGGCATCAATATGGACAAAGAAATCTAATTTACTATCCAGCCAAACATCCAGGTATTTGAAGGTGGGGATGACTTCCTGTTTGGTGCCATCCAGGGTAGAGAAGGCTGGGGAAGTCAAGATCCTTGTTAGTTTCTGGTAGGTGCCAAAGTCCACGGACACAGTCATTTTTGCATTAACGTTTAGCTGGTTGACCTGAAACCTGTGTAGCACATTCTGGAAGTTGCACTGGAGTGAGGCTTAAACCACAGATGAATAAGGACCTGATGAGTAATTTACCATGTCATCAGCATGCATGTATATATGTGAGGAGACAGAGGCAGAAGGGAGATTGTTGAGAAAGATGGAAAACAGAATGGGGCCCAGGATAGAGCCCTGGGGGGACACAGCTAGGAGAGAAAGGGAGGGACACCATGCTAACCACCTGACCTGACTGCTGCCAGCCCATGAGGTCCTGTGTGAGTGGAACCACTAAACTGCCAGAGCAGACACGCCACATGATAGTAGCTATATTAAGGAAATGTCACAAAAAAAGCTATTTCTGTGTTCAGAATTACACACTATAAACGTTACTGTTCTAGTATCAAAATTCCATGAAAATTTAATTTTTTCCATTGAGTTATCTATGGAATGATGATGGTCTGCTAATATGAATAATAGAAAATGGCTGAAAATCATGGTAGTGCATGTAGAAATACTCTTAATTTACATTGGTGCACTGGGACCAGAATTTCATGCAAATCAAAAAAAAATCATGGGTAGAAAAATTTAAACATAATCATGATTGCATGGCACTGTCAATAGTACCAAAACATAGCCAACAATGACAATGTCTTTAAAATACATATTAGTAACATCGCTATCTTAGGATCATGTCAGGTGTCAGCGTGGCTCAGTTGGTAGCACATCCACCTCTGGACCAGAAGGTCGTGGGTTCTCGTCCCTAACCGGGATGGGACTTGCACCTAAAAATCGCTGGCATCCGAGTGCAGTATTGGGGGGTGCTGTACTGCTGGGGTGTGCCGTCCTTTAGATGAGATGTTAAACCGAGGTCCCTTCTGCCCATCCTGGTGTTGTCCTGGTGGGTGTCCAGGTGGAAGTAAAAGAACCCAGGGCACTCTTCGCAAAGAGTAGCGAACATTCCTGGTGTCCTGGCCAACATTCCCCTTCCCATAAACTGGTTCATGCAATTATCCAGGCTGTGTGTGAGTGATGATGTGTGATATGGCCGCGGCCACACATTCAGCCACTTCACTACCAGTCTAGCATTGCTTGTAAAGTGCTTTGGATGTATGAAAAGCGCTATATAAATGCTGATTCTTCTTCTTCTTCTTCTTCATCATGATTTCAAGAAAATGATACATTTTTGTTCCTATTTATGTGTTAATGACAGCCTAAATTTGGCCACATTTTTGTGAAATAGGATAGTATACCTTGGCTATGGTTCTGTGAATAACATTATATGGATGTTTTCTTTGCTGTAAATATGGTAATTTAAAAACTGTCATCATAAGCATGAATGTAGTTTTACCATGTGTTTTATATATGTTGTTATGTAAGGTACAGCATTTATGTCTTCACATGTGATTTTTTTATTATATACTTAACATGTGGCTGGTTGCACTTTTGTATCCAAGTCATTTTACTCAACATGTCATCTCTGATGAAGCACGTCAGTGGTACGTGAGAAACATAAGATGTGTTAGCTTTGCTAACTGTTTTTCACCACAGGGGTGTTATAAGCCAGTTGTTTGAACACCAAACACTTTTATAAAAAATACCTTGTCTTATATAAGTCCTTGGTTTGGGTGCTTTATTTCTTTGCTCTCATCTTTAAGAACATAAATGAAAGTGTTTGATTATAGTTAAAGACAAGCATTTAAAAATGATAAATACAGTGAATACACAGAATGAAACATTTGCCATCATAAATATTAGTGAAATATGCATGTAAATAAGTTTGTTATTCTGCAGTGTACCATTTCCCATCATTTTCCTGAAAAAAAGTTATTCTTTCAGGAGTCATTTTTTTTCTTTGGTGAGTTCCAGGATCTTCTGTTGTGAGACACTCATGAAAGAAGAATTTTGCCTTCTGAACCTCAAATGAAATGTCTAAGCCAATAGGAATGCAGTTCTGACATAATCACAGAGGAGGAAGTTGGTCATCTTGCTCAGACATCAAGTGAAGATGACTTGTTAATAATAAGTGCTGCTCTCATATTTTATCATTTTAAACACTTTCAAGTAATAATTAACAAGAAATAACATAGAACCCTAGAACAGTATGTACTAGTAATATGAAATATGTAACTTTCAGCACTGCAGGTCATATATTTTGCTTGCAATTTGGTTAATTATAGATGTACAGGCCATCAATGCATGTAAATGTTTTCGCTCAGAAAAAGAGATGTGCAAGAACAAGAGGGTACAATTTGAAGATAGAGGGGGACGGCTCAGAGGTAATGTGAGGAAGCATTTTTTCATGGAGATGGTTGTGGATGCATGGAACAGCCTCCCTGAGGAGGTCATGGAGTCAAGAACAGTGGGGGAATTCAAGAATGCATGGGACAGACATAAGGCAGTCCTAGTGGGGGGTAGGAGGAAGTAAGCTGTTGGTTAACTAGGATCTGCAGCTTATCTGTTAGGTAGGAAAATGGGCAGACTAGGTATGCCAAGCAGTCCTTATCTGCCATCAAATTCTATGTTTCTATGTTTCTATGACCCAGTATTCTTCTTTCCTAAGCAGATCATGAAAAAAGATTCGGTCATGAAACAAGAATAGTGAGTCACCAAAGTAGATTTTCCAAAAATTTATAAAACTGTAAAAAAATGTTTACGTAGCTGAATAATTACAGAAATTAAACTGTTGTTTAAATGGCAGAATGATGACCAATCCATTAAAGTATGTAAATAGTTTCATATTAAGCACAAACAATACATCTTCAGTTTAGACCACATAGCACACTTTTTTGCTACACACTGGCTAAAGTTACATATTATTAAGCCAACATACTAATTATACTACCAGTACTTAATATTGGTGGACAATGGTAAGACATTGCATCCAGTATCATATGAAAATGCTTAAGTTTAGATCACTGTCTTACCACCTAGAATACCATGCAAAGGGAGGGAAAAAATCTGGATGGCACAATATATGGGACCTTCTCTGACCTACCAGGCACAATAACAATATTTCAAGTAAAACAGTGTCCAATCATTTATAAGGGATCTCCCTCTGAAAAGTGTCTCAGTTTTTTCTGCTATTTAACCAATGACAGACAACTACAGGTAAACCTGTACAAATTATGAACAAATGCAGATTATACATAAGTCTGACTGTTAAACTTGTAAGGAAATTGGTAAACAGTTTAGCAATGCCTTACAATGAAATGACAAGAAATGGGTAAACTTTTTTTGTTTGTTTGTTTAGTCTGCTTGGCAAACCAGAACCGATAAGCTGAAAGTACACTGTCACTTGGCAGGAGACTCCTGTGAGAGACACACACATTTAGGATTTCTGTTATTTGCAGTGTCTTTAAAGAGATTCAACATGGCAGAAAGCTTGAGTACTACAGTTTAGATTCTGGACTGTTCGCATGTGTAAAAGGCTATACAGTTTGCCTGGAGAAGTCATTTTGGGAATTATTTGCAACTGGAAAACTGTGATGTTCATTAGTTTGGTAAGAGGGCATGATATGGGAGCACTCATGCCAACCATACATAGACCTTTGAACGGTCAGCCTGAGCCAGCCTGCTCATCCATGTTGGAAGTAGCAATCTGGCTACAAAAGGAATACAGATTTAACAGAATGAGCTAAATCATATTTGTCTGAGCTACACGGAATATTGCTTAATAGTAAGATTTTGTATTCAGATATTACAGAACACATGATCTAGAAAGTCCAGAAGTATGCACCTGGAACTGAAAGATCACGCAGAAAAGCCAACATTGAAACATCTGTTTTTTGAGTGATCTGGGTGTGCACACCATTACTCACCCTGAAACTAGATATCATAATGATTCACTGTTTCTAAAAGTTGCTGTGCATGTCTTGGAAAATGGAAACATTATTTTCCTGGGAAACCTCCAACATGAGATTTCAAGTGTGTTGTGTGTTAACAATCTGCATGTACAATTAGCAGTATACTGTTGCCACTCCCAAAACAGCTCTTTTCAGAGCTACATCTACTCTGGCCAAAAAAAAATGATAAAAAAACACCATGAAACACACGTAAATGAGCTTCAGTAAAGGTTTGTAAAGTAAATGAGTAATAAGCCATAACAGACAAGACATTATAAAAATGTTATGCATGCCCAAGGGCTGTAGTAAGGAAAATGGTGAAAGGCACAGTGTTTTAAAACCTCTATGGAGTGCATTGAAATCCAATGATGTGCACCCTGCATGGGCTTCTTACTGGTATATAATGGCAGTAAGTAATTTTTGTTTCAGATAGTAAAATCAGACTTGGTGCCAACTTGATTCTGCATTAATGAACATTTAAAGTAGTTAGGTGATGTCTCTCGGGCAATGCCATTTCTTAACTGTTTCTTGCCATTTTATAAGCACTGTTGCTTTGTAATGCTGCATGCAATCAGGTCATGAATACACAGGTGCATTATAAACTTTTTCCTGTTTTTTCTTTTTCACAGACAATACCAAAACTCTGGAAAGACAAGGACGTGCTCATCCTAGTAAGTGACATATAAAGCATGGAAGAGCACAGATCATAATGAGGGGGACTAACTTACCACAGAAAAAAGTGGCAGAAAGTGAGTACTTTCCTGCAGCAGAGGGGTTATAGCAAAGATCCAGACTCCTGCTGTCACCAATGGAAACTGCTGTACCAGCACTTCTTTAAAGTCAAAAAAGCTGGCAGTGTCTGGGAGATGGAGACGGACTGGTATAACAATGCCCTCAAGATGTGGGAATTGGCAGGGAAGCCAGAACTGTGTGATAGACACCACACAAGTAAGTCACATAACAAAATACAGTTAGAATCTGTTCCCATTGTGACTGACAGACACTCTGGGCTTGATTTTCAAAGAGCCCTTAGATCATCACAAGCTGCACTGATCTAGGACCATGGCAAACTCAAGGTACATTAGGGACCCTGCACCCAGTTTTATAAAAATGGGTGTCCCTGCACCAAAGACCTGAGAGTTGCTGCAGCCAAAGGGTTATACAGAAGATTTGGTGCACCAATGAGGTCTGACGGAGGGATTCATCCACCCCCCCACCAGCCTGGCACAACACTAGAGGGACCACAAAGTTGGGGGAATGAATATGCCTCCCAGGAGGTGACTGGGGTCCTAAGGAGCATGGTGGGTTGTCTAGGGAGTGATGGGGGCATGGTGGCAATGCAAGGGAGATGGGGTGGCACCCTGTGGGGGTGCCCTGTGCTATTAGAAATAGCTGATTGGCCCAGGTACAGGGGGTTGTCAGGAAGAGACCAGGACCTGGCCTCAGGGGACACAGCCATGGCACCTGCCCCACAGTTGCCAGTGACCCCAACACCATCAGTGGGCAGCAGCCGGCCTCCATGCAGGAGGTGAGGTACCAGGGGACTGTTGCAGTGCAGAGGGACCATTCCCATCCACCACTTGCACCCTGCAATCTGCAGCTACTGCTGCCCACCAACAGTGTTGGGGTCATTAGCATCTATGAGGCAGGTGCCAGGGCTATGTCCCCCTAAGGCCAGGTCCCAGTCCGTTCTTGTCAAATCCCCTGTACCTGGGTTGATTGTCTGTCTGTATTACCACAGGGCACCCCTGCAGGATGCCACCTCATCACCCTCACATTGCTGCCATGCTTCCTTCACTCCCCAGGCCATCTCCCATGTTTTTTCTCCCCCAGTCCCCTCCTTGCAGTCCCCCAGTCGCCGCCTAGCCTGGCAGTGCTGCATGGCCCTTAGACCACATGCTGGCTGGTCTTAGGTCAGCCCTGTGTTGCAACCATGGTCGGGCTTCTAAAATTCCAAATTAGGTGATGGTGCAGCCCTGCCATGGTGCAAGTCCCATTGTTACCTGTTGCAAGGGCACTTCTTGCACAAAAAGGAACAGGTGGGTTCCCTTCTGTAGTGTTATACACACTAGAGTAATGGCCTGGCAAAACAGAACATCTAAATATCAAGAAGAAGCAAAATGACTGCAGCACAAAGTCTGTTAAGGAAAATGCTTTTTTTTTCTTTTCTTTTTCTATTTTCTTTCTTTCAGTGCACTACAGAACCATGATATCCTGGTATGCCCAGTGTTTTGTCCATTTGACTTCTTCAGTAGAAAGGATCTTGGTATAAATATTTATGCACAGTTATTGTCTTACAAATCAACCAGTGGCTTTACTACATCAAGTTTCCAAAAGAATTTGTTCTTTCTTTCAGGTTTTACAATGTGTCCCTCCAGGTTTCTGCCCTCCCCTCTTAAGAGGCAGAGGAACCCTGACAATACTCATTATGAATGCTACGCATACCAGTGGACCATGGTTCTGTAGTGTATTGAAAAAAAGAAGAACATTTTCCTTAACAGACTTTGTGGTGCTGGTGTTTTGCTTCTTTTTGATGCAAGGGCACTTCTGCTGCAAGGGTGGTGCAGGGTGTCTTAGGCACAAGGCATTCTGATTTCAATGCAGCCTGCATTCCAAAATCAGGATTGCTACAGACTGCGATGCAAGGTGCCACTTGCACCATACCCATTTGGTGCAGGCACCTTGCATCAAAGTTTTCCTTATTGAAACTGGACCCTCTGTTTCTTTTCAGTGAAGTATGTCTAGTGGTGGGTGGTACTGTAGGATATGGAGGCAGGAACAGCATATAGTCCAGAGTTGATGGTGGTCTCAAGTGACAGATTCATTGTTTTCCATGGCCACAGTTTACAGTATTGATGGTCTTGTCTTTCATAGTGATAATAAAATCCGGTGACAGTATGAATTATAATACTGTATATACTAACAGCGTACCATAAGTATAATCAATGCATAATATAATAGTACATAGAAAGTAATGAAAGTTGTTAAATATAACTTCTAAAACTAATAATAATAAAATTGTCATGTTGCTTGTTGCCAATAGCAGAAAAATGAATATGTAGCATGACACTTACCTTATATATGTTTTTTTCTTCTTTCTCATTACAATTCATCCTGGCTTCCCTGTCACACCAGAAAGAAGGGTATGCTTACAGCCAGTCCCAAATGAACTGGCGGAGGAGTACTTGGTCATTGCGGAGGATGACATTATCATATTTTTTTTAAAGTATGTTTTATTCATTTTGTAATATAATTGCAAAATACAAAATTCTCATGCATGGAACATTGAGCAGCTTACACACCAGGTAGATAAAACATCTATTAATATTCAGGGTGATAGTGTCCCATGCTTATGCCACTATATGAGAGGCAGCCTCTATGCTGTAATTAATTATTATTCTAAATCAATTTCTGTGGAACTGCAGCCCAAGAACTCATGGCAAAGCTTAAATAAAAATGCTTAAATGTGTCCTAAAGAGTCCAGCACATCTGCAGGCTGTAGATGCCATGAATAATACAACATGTAAAATAAATCTACAATATTTGTAAATCATATTAGCAGACCCCTTCTGCTCCTTAGATTTAAACAACATCAGAGAAAGAGCAGGTACAGTTATACCTAGTAATGCTCTCGTAGCTCCTATAATAGAGAACTGATATTTTTTTTTTATTTTCTTTTCTTTAAAAAAAAATAGTACTACTGACATGCAGGGTAACTAACAATCTAGCCACTCCATCCATTTAGTATGCTAAAATAAGTTTATGTGGTTGATTATTAAACCTCCACACATAAAAAGGATGTTACATTAGACATATTCTGCTGGAGGCACGCCCAATTGATAAAAGAAGTACTCACCACCCTGCTGCAGTAGAGAGCTTATCAAACATCAAACTTATAAAACATTCAGTAGTGTCAACTACATGAAAAACTAAAAGTCTCAGTGGGAAAGTTATGGGAAGGTTCCCAATCATTGAAGTAGAGAAGAGCTTCAAACTTAAAGCCAACAGTTCACCTCTTCAGGTTTTGATGTCATCCTCATCGGGTGACTTTGAACGCATAGCTTTCATGGCGGTTGCCAGCCTCATGGCTCATTTCCCTGCGTCAATTGATTTGGTGAAAATGAAGACCTTGCCATCATGGATTATTCCTCAGTTTGGCAGGAAACTGGATGCTATGTGTTATGTTGAGATCCTTGAGAGTACTGTAGACCCCTTCAAATGTCCTTCTTCGAAGCAGGGTGGCACATTAGATGTCGGGGAACACATGGACAGTCTTCCTCTCCATGATCAATGGACCGAAATGTTTAGTTAGCTTCAACAGGGTATCTCCAGTACACGCATTGTCTATCACTACCTTCAGAACTCAGGGGGGAAATTCAGCTAGCAGCTTTCCTCTATGTGGGATCGGATATGTCTTTACTATAGGAAACTCCAGTTCCGGTACTTAAGCTTGAAAATGTTCTTTGAACCAGTCCATAATAAATAGCCTGGCATGATTACCTTCGGACCCTTCAGGCAGGCCCAGTATCCTAACATTCTGGCTCCTGATTTGGTTTTCCAGTATTTCTAAGCAGTTGTGCATGTACTGCATTTCTTTAACACACACCAGACTGCTTTTATATGTTTCTGAATGGTGTCTCAAATCTTCTTGATCAATTTGTATGGAGTCCACAGCTTTTTCTACCATGGCAAAGCGATCTGCCAAAATGTTCATTTTGGCGTTCATTGAGGTGGATGAGTTTAAAAGTTGCTGCATTTTCCTACCGAGGGTTTGTAGCATCTCTTCAGTTCCGCCACCTTCTGCTGCACAACTGTGTGCTGAGTGAGTACTTGGGCCTGCCATCAGACCCTTTCCCTCATTTTGGGAGGGAATCTCCTGATGTCTGATTTTTCTGAGGCTTTCCTATCTTTCTCTCCAGTTCTTCCCTTTTCGGCCAAGACTGATTTTTCCAACAATGACTTCCAAGAAATATACTTAGTTTCAAGTTTGATAAATCTTATCTGAGGTGCCGAAGTGCCTTATGACTTCCCAACCTGGGCTCCACTGCACCCCCCTCGACAATATCATCATTGAAGAACAAGGTATAATACAATTAAGCACTCAAACTAAATTACATAAATCCCAACTGTTACATATGATTCTTTACACTTGAAAGTAAATAGACTTACATTTATTGAAATAATTTCCTTGTTTTTTCGACCCAACCAAAAGACAGTGAGATACAACAGTACTCAACCATCACTGAGCCCATCTATGCTGCAGCCGACAACACTGTGCTTGCAAGAATCCAGCTCTCTATAAACAAGGCCTGCAGGCTAATGCTGGGAACCCCTAGGTGCACCCATACATGCCTGCTGTACTCCACCACCAACTTCCTCAGCCTTGAAGAAAGACTCCGCTTCCAAACCTGCCTTCTTGTAAAAAAGACCCTGCTAGGACTCTCCCCCCTGGGGTCACCACCTCCCTCCAGCATGCCTCCCCCTCAGTCTCCACCCATAGCACTGTCAAAACCACCCTTATTGTCCACAGGGTAAGGACCTCTATGGCCCAGAGATCCTTTTGCTATCGGGCTCCCTCCTGGTTCAGTTCCCTCCCAGCCAACATAACTGACTCCACTAAGCTTGGTCCTTTCAAAGCCTCCCTCAGAAGCCATCTGATAAGCACTCACTGCTGCAACTGCACATAATCCCCTACCTGTCCCTTACCCTCACCCCTAGGCTGGGTCTGCCCTGTCTACTTTTGCTGTATATGCCTGGGGTCTCAAGCAACATCTGCTGACTAATGTAATAAAATATCTCTGGTTGCTACCTGATGTGGTACTCATGTACCTATATTATGACTAATGTGATCTACCTATTACCAAGCTTGTACCACCAGTGAATGCCTATAACACTGGTTGCTTTTTTAATCTAAGCATTATGTACTGCACTGTTTTGTTTGCTGTGATGTATTGCTCTCTTGATGAGGTGCCTTTGTAAATGAGTCTTTGACTCAGAGGTCTGTAAACCAATGATCTAATAAATAAAAATAATAAGCAAAGGACAGCACATAGAACACAAAAACAAGAGAGTGCATTCACACAGTTATAACATTATCTTTACACAACATCCAGCGACCAGTAAGCACTGCACACTCATCACAAAGATTCATCACTTTCTGTTTGTGTGACAAATGTGCACGCTGTCCCCAACCCACCCAAAAAAGTATAGCAACATGTGTCAAACAACAGAAGTTCAGCACACATGGCTCATTAGTAAGAGCAACAGCAGCACAATTACTATAACTTGATGAGTTTTTCAGCTATCTTCAGTCATGAACATTTAAAAATTGAGTCACATTATCTAACTGCGTATGCTATTATGCAGCTGCCACAATATATAACTAATAGTGTTACATAAAGTGTTGACTAAACATTTATTAATGAAGATGTTGAGATATCCATCTAATAACTGTTTTATGGACATTGAATTCAAAATCTAGATATAATAAAACTCTAGTAAATGCTATAAACCACATTTTCTGTAAATGTCATTAGAACAGAATGTTATTTGCTACTTTGACAAATATTGCTTTAAACAATGTCATAGCAACATCTGATAATACCATGGTATTGCTATGTTAACACAATAAGTAATACCTACTGTTATACAATGGCATTTTTCAAAAGGGGAAGCTGATTGACTAGCGGGGTCTTTTATCCATGAGTAAATCCCAGCATGACTCATGGATAAAGACCCAGTCAGCATCCCCATCAAAAGCCACACTGGTTGACTGCTCCAATCAATCTGCTCCACCCTTAAAAAAACACAAATTCTGGCCAGATCCACCACGGCTGCATAATGAAGTTAGTGAAGTTGTGTGGAATTGTTAAGGAGGTATGGAGAAACAACAATGATTTGTAAGTAGTAATATTTGTTTTAGTTTCTGTTTTGAGGAAGGCATATACATTATTAGGAAAATATATGGAGGTGTACACTTTAATGGAAGGAATAGGAAGCAATATCAATCAATCAATCAATCAAGTCTTTATTTAACCAGGCGTTCATCGTTGAGCAGAAGCTCATTTGCAAGATGGACCTGGGTGGAGCATGAACAATTGTATATACAGGTCAACACAGGTATTTACAAGGCAATACAGATAATACTCTTTACAGACAGGAAAAAAAAGAAGTTCATATGTACATAGAATTATACAGATATTGTACAGATTACGTGGTATTTACATACATAGAAGTGTCTATAGGAAGATAAAGCAGGTTATCTAAAGTTACAGGAGGAAGTAACAGAAGAAAAAAAATAGAAATAAAAATACAAATATACACCAGGTAGAGGTGAAGGTAGGGGGAAGGGAGGGAGGTAGGGGAAGAAAGGCTAGGAGGGCACGGTGCACAGAGAGAAGTTGGTAAAATGGGATGTAGAGAAGGTGGATGGAGAAAGGAGTATGTGTGAGCCCCGGGATTGAATGCTATAAAGTGCAAGGCATGGTAGGATGTCAATATAGGTTTACAAAAGAATCCCAGAGCAAATGCCACTGAGGTATGTGTTATCCTGGATGATATTGGCTGGAGAGGCAAATTTTAAAGAAAACACAATTGCACATACCCCAATAATGCAAAGCATTGTGGGAAACATATACAAATCCCCATGATGGTACAGAAGTTGGTAGTACATGAAAAAGTAATGGCTGGCAAATGTTCAGCCTTGGAATTATTTACACAGTTTTTTTTGTTTTGTTTTGTTTTTTTAGAGAAACAGGGTTTTTGTCCATGAGGTGATATAAGTTATATTTAAGCAATGTATTGATGTTAGGAAGTCAGGTGTAATGGTGGATGGTTAGCAGAGAAAATGTGATAGTAACTTTCAGAGGGGGTCACTTTTGATAAGGGCAAGGTAGTTATGTTTGTGATAATGGGAATATTAGGAAAGTATGAGGTCTATGCAGAAGTGGAGTACAAATATGCAGTTTCATAAGTATGTGCTCAGAGTGCAGGCAAATGTGATATGCAGATTTGCTTCAGAAATAGGTAAAAATAGCTATACATGCAAATTGATAGAAAGGTAGATAATTACATAGAAATATAGACAGAGAGATACAGACAGACAGGCAGAATAGGAATGGCAGTGAAGTATAAAAGTGATGCCAACTCCACCCTCACCCCACAGAGATGGACAGGCATTGGGGTGTGCCTTTGGGTCATTGCCCTTAACACTCACACCATTTCACCTCACCCTACCCTGTAGACACAGACAAGTGTCAAGGTGTGCCTTGGGGTGTTCAAACTTTACACTCACCCCATTCCATAAGGAAATACATTGAAATTGGTACAGTATAAGAGAATGGAGTGAACCTTTGGGTTGAAAAGTCAAAGGCACACCTTGATACCTGTCACTGGCTGCAGGGTGGGGATGGGGGTGGAATGGTGTGAGCATTACTGTTGACAATCCCAAGTCACACCCCTGATGCCTGTCAGTCCCTACAGGGCAGAGTGTTATGGTCAGAAACCCTAATGCCCTGGGCGTTTCTTGGTATTTTCACTCCAAGTTTTCTGCATGGGCTTTTTGTGACCCCACCACATGAACAGTGACACTATCAGTTCATTAGCTGAAAAGTGATTTTGAACAGCGACTGTGCCATTTGGCACCACAGGTGCAAAAACACATTTTGAACAGGATGTAAAACATGATAGCTGTACTGTTTATGAGGAGGTGTAAAAAAATGGTAATGTTGAAAATCTGAAGTGAAACTATAAAAAAATTGGTGAAGTCATGACACTGCTCCTGCTAATGGATACTTTTTTCAAATTCCTGTTATGTGACTTCTTAATCTAGCAACAGCATTTAATGCATTACATTATAAGGACAAGTAAATGTTTTTAATACATTTACAGACAGTTACATAAACTTAATTTCCTTCATAGAAAAAATTTAATTTAGCAACAGTGGTAGTACAAAGCAATTATTCAGATTACTTGAAAACTGTAACTACTTGATACTGTACATTGACACCCCATAAGGACCTCCTTGAAATTGAGATGTAAATGTCACACATTTATCAGTTTTCTAACAGGAATATTTTGCTATCCTAAATACATTTCTTGCTTCAGTAACTGCTCAGCACATCTATTGTATGACCTACTTATTGACATTTTACACCTGCTATGCAAAGTACTGCTGCTTACTACACCAACATAATGAACTATAAAAAAATGACTGCCATAACTAGGGAGGCAGTATAGGACAGTGATTTAAGGTTCTGAGCTGCAAATCTGGAGATCTGAGATTGAATCCCACAGCCCCCACTTGCATACTGGGTAACCTTGAGCAAGTCACTTAGCTTCCATGTGCTCCCAGGTTGCCCCTGTAAACAAGCTTTCAGCTTAGTGTGCCACTCCTGGTTAAACAACAGAAAGAATAAAAAAAACACAATATATTATTTTTCTTACTTTATTTTGCTACTACAAGCTTTGACTAATACATCCATCCTTAAATGTACTTTTTATAGCGTATGTGTCTGTGACCTAGGCAGAACTACACTTAAAATCCTACACATAAATAAATAAATTATCAGAATAACATTTATTTCAGTAGTATCTCCTTCCTTTTCAGGTGGCCATGACATTATGTATATATATTTATATATTTTAACTTCAAAGCACTAAACCTATTCAAATGCACAAAACACAAGACTTTATTCTCTTCACTCATTACTGTTAAACTTCAGGTACCAGAATGGCCAAGAAACAATTGTTAGACTTCATTCTTACATGCCACTGTCACACCCACTTCTCATGCAACAACAATCAATTAGGCAAACCCTTTCATTTCTGTGCTATGCACTCTTACATCAGAGAGACATAAATCTTACAGAACTGCTAAAAAAACAAATTTATCAAGACTGGATTTCTGAATTAAAACCTGTCATTTACAGTACCTACGTAAATAACAGTTTACTGGCTACAAACGATGCTACAAACATGACAATAACAAAATTTCTGTTTTACATGGAAAACATCCATATAATGAACCTGTCATACAGGATTTGTGACCTTCTGTCTGCATGTATCTGACAAAGGAAAAGGCACCTGCTTGATCCTTTTTTTCTATTTTATTTTTATGTCCAACTTGCCCATACTGTTAGAGCCAACTATTGACATGCTTAGCATTAAAAAAAGAAACCACAATGTATATGTGTCTGGGGGGGGGGGGGATATGCCTAGATGCAGTTTCAGGCACTCCTTAATTACTTTTCCAGGCAGCTGTGATAGTCAGTTGTTCCAGCACAATAGATCCACCTCATGCCCCCACCACATGAACCAAAAAAAGGTGGGGGTGGATCTTTAGGAGCTTCTCGGGTGGAGTTGGGGGTGGATTTTACTCCCCCCAAAAAACTAATGCTGCCTCCAACTACTCAGGTTCCAGTTCTTGTACCTCCCATTTAAGAAAGAAAATAGTGCCCTACAACCATTGACTAATATGAAACCGTATTTATTTGGGGGTGGAAAACATTTCTTGGAGGAGGGTAAAGCAGAGGAGATTATTTACACCTTCAGTCAGTTCCACGGACAGAAAACATCACATCACCTCTTTTGTACATGCAAAACATCTGCAGGCTCCATCCACTGCAGTCATAACAAACAAAACAACACCATATTTCAAATCGCTACCCTGACTTACAATAACATCTATAGACCGGCAATCACTTCAGTGAGACATATACTCCTGTCAGAAAAAAAAACTTCCATTTTAAGTACCAGCTTCCAGCTAGACCATTGCTCCTGTCGCAAGAATACTCAACGTATCTATTATAACCAAGACTGTGCCGTCCATGTGGAAAATTGCCCGTATTGTCCCGATACATAAAAATGGTGACACAAAAATCATGAGCATTTACAGGCTGATAGCCATCATATCGACACTAGACAAAATACTGGAGAAGGTCATGGCTTCCCAGGTAACTGAGTACTTGCAACACAACAATCTCTTATCTACTGCCCAGCATAGTTTCTGAATTGGGCATAGTACATCCACTGCGTACTACAATTCACAAATGATGTTCTGCAGACCATAGACAAGGGTATGCTCACTGGGGCCATTTTTATTGACCTCACAAAAGTGTTCAACTTAATTGACCTTCCCTTACTGTTATCTAAACTGTCATTACTCAGTTTTTCCAACTCTGCCACCTTCTGATTTGGTAGAAAACAATTTATTCAAATAGGGAATGTTGCATCTGATCTTGCCCCTACCCAAGTCAGAGTCCCCAAAGGCTCTAACCACGGTATCCTCATATTATCTCTTTTTATAAACAATCTACCTTCCCTGCCTGGCTTGTCCTCTAAAAGCCTCTATGCCGATGACATGATTCTCTACTCTGCTGCAAAAGACTTATCAACAATATGCATCTCCCTTCAAATAGACTTTGACTGCCTGCATGCTTGGATAAAACAAAACAAACTCCTACTGAACACAAATAAAACTATTGCCATGCTCTTTGGCACCCCACCCAGAATTAAAGCTCGTCAAACTGCCCTTTCCATTCGTTGCCCAGGTGGCTCCTGTCTGGACACTGTTTCCTCCTTCCAGCACCTCAGGATGGCCCTTGATCCATCACTTGATTTTAATCTACATGTCCCGGCCAATTGTAAGGTGGCGAACATTAAACTGGGTTTGGCATATAAGGTCAGGTCCTCTCTTAACTCTGCTGCCAGGTTGACCATAGCACAGGGAATTCTCTGACCTTGCCTTACCTATGGTTCAATGGCCTATCTTAATGCCAGCTAGGGAGTAATCCAAAAATGGAGCACTTGTTACAATAGCATTTGCTATTTTGCCCACTACACTCCCAAACTTACCCATCACTGTCAACTTTACTCTAGTCTTAACTGGCTCTCCCCGTCCTCCTATCGACTTTACATGGCAGGATGTATGGTTGACAATATAATCTGAACTGATACCCCTGTGTCCCTTGTAGCTTTATTAAAACAACCTGCTCTGCTGTACACCCTGAGTTCTTCTGAGTAATCTCCTCTTGGTACCCCCTGATGTTTCTCCAAGGAGGGTGAACTTGTCTTTGCAATGTCTGTTCCCAGAGTTTGGAACTCCACACCGCTGCATGTCAGACAATCCAAAACACACCATGCCTTTCAGAAGAGTTTTCAGTCCCACCTTATGGACTCTGACCATTGCTCCTCTCCTGCCTCTCATATGCCTCCTCCTTGATAGCATACCTGCTAAATGTCTTGCTCTTTGAGACCTGTCAGCTAACATAGTACTTATCTCTGTACCCGTGTACCTGGAAATTGTACTTCTCTGCCAATATATTGTATCCTATTTATTTGTACACTGTTCTGTTTACACTATAAGAATATATATTCTGTTGTCTTAATGTTATGTATACTATACTTATGTCTGTACATTATTTTTCCACTGTATGCAATTCTCCCAGGTTGTGCTTGAAAACAGGAAAAATTCTGTCTAGTACACCCACCCGGTAAACAAAAATGAAATAAATAGACAGCCCCAAAACTCTGGACATGCTGTTCAGTAGCCTCACCAGTTCTGAGTTAGATGACTCTAATGAGCATGAGAATGACCAGATTCTCCAGTCAGACCATTTACCTCAGGCTGAAGTCACTGGTGCTGCGCCCACAGCGCTGAAGCTGCCGGAATCAAGACCGATGCTCAAGCCGTGGCATAGTCCATGAATCTTCTCACAGCAGCCAGAGACACTGAGGGAAATGAAACACAATGTATTAATGAAACATGGGCAAGACAAAAAAAAGTGTTCAGTTAAATGCAGAATTCCTTCATCTAGATGAAAAGACAGTTTTGAGCTTGCAAGTTTAAAATAAATTATTTGTTCAGAGTTCACCTAGAAAAGTTGTTTAAATACCACAGTGAAAGCAGTACTTTGTTATAAAAAAAAATTAGATTGTTCTCTGTTTCCTTACACAAGCACTTGCAATACTCAGCATGCCTAACCTAAGCTCATACTGTTGTACAATTCACTTCATGTTCCCCACAAAATACAATTAAAATACATTTAAAAAAATGAATTCCCACATAGGACTACTGCAGGGTGGTGTGGGGGGGTCTCAATAATTACTTAATACTCACAGCCCTCGTCATGTGTTATTCATTACGTATTTATATTCTACATCTTTGACATGTCATCTACTATTTCAAATAGAGTTACTCTGTTGAGAACTGTGTACAACAATAAAGGTTACATTAGCACAGCTCGCAACAGTGCCAGTATGTACAATCATATCTGTCTGTGTTAAACTGCAGATAGTTAAAAATGTGATCAGTTCACATACAGTGCTGAAAAGCAGCAATGATCAATACTTAGTTACCCCACCTTTGCTAAAGAAATCATATTCAGTGCAGTCACAGTATTTTTCAGTTAATTGTCTGTCATATATAGCCTTACATATTGCCTTTCTTTACTGTTTTTATTTCAGTATTTTTTTCTGGTTAAAAGCTGTTCCATTGCAAAAATAAGACTCCAGATATTGAGGTTTAGTATGACAAAATGGTATTTGTGTGCTTATGTGTGCGTCACATCACTTGACAGAAGCAGCACTGGTGATGATATTCGCTCACAGCCTTGCAACCTATTCCCCCAATGCATCCTCACTCTATTAAGGTTACACAACCTGTGGTCATTTGAGACATTTCCACTAATAAGTATGGCATGTCCTCCATCATGCATCTACCTACACCTATTGTAGAGATCTGCTTATTGCTTTCAGTGTGCAGAATTATGTGCTACTTGCATAGCATGAAACAGTGTTCAATGTTCTGCTTTCAAGAGTTACAGTATCTTGGCGTTTTCTACCACAATGCAGTAATTACAGTATATGCTTATGTGTCTTGCATGACACATCACAGACAGCAGTGATGGTGTCTACCCCCACAACCTTAAAACTTTTCCATATTGCATCTTTCCTGTGATTGAAATGGTATACTATGATGATAGCCACTGCATATGGGCGACTGTCAAAACGGCGACCCATATAACAGCGCTATCATCGTGATCGACTGTAGGGGGATGGTGAACATTGCGACCACGAGGTAGGGTGGGCCACAGGAAGGGAGGGTGGGTGACAGGACATGGAGGGATGGGGAACAGGGATGTGACCCTGTGATGAGCCTGCTTCTGCTGAGCCAACCATGTGGTATGGAGGTTAAGGTGGTTGGCTCCAACAGAGCAGGTCCTGGGTTCAGGACTGGAGGCGGGTGTAACTTTTGCGTTTCCTGCAGCTACGGGACTTACATTTTTTTTTTAACCGGGCTGTGCCCCCCCTTCCCCAACATGCACCCCCCTGTAGTTGAGAATCTTTAGTTAGGGTGGTGCGGGGTGGCGAACCCCCCCATGGGGGCGGTGCAGCCCCCTCCCACATGCACAGTTTCTTGGTTGCCTTTTTCTGTATATTGCCAAAAATGTTTTCAGTGAAAATGCAGGTCTCGATAACAGCGATCGCCTTTGTGCGGTCGCTATTATCACACAGAACCGGTTGAAATACACACCATTTAGTAATGAATTCATTTGTAGCATGTCCCATAATATCCATTAAATGTTCTAGTCTTTCATAGAAGTGCCTGTAGCTCTAGCCACAATATGCTTACTACTTTTAGTGTGTAGAATAGTACATGACTTGAATAATACTATTTGCTATTCATAGCTCAAACCATCTATCCAGAGGAAGAACAATTACAGACATGTAGAAACTAACACTGTATTTTGTGTAAGCATTTTCTTTCTTTTTCTTTTCTTTTTCAGGGCATCCAACAGCAACTTTTAACAGTGAGCAGGCACTCCAGCATCTGATGCAGCAAATCAGTTCTCTGGCCGAATCTCTCGCTCAGCAGTGCATGGTGCCCAGCAGGAAGTAGCTGCCAGCATGCACGAGGGACTCAGCTGAAGGACTTATGAGGCACAGAGTGCTCACAACAGTGCTACTTGGTCCTAAATACAAATGTAAGAGAACTCAAGGAAAACTTCTAGGACCACCTTGCTGATGTTGAGCTCACACAGGACAGGGTGAATGCACACCTAGGGTCCAGTGGTTACCATATAGTGTGGCTCAGCATCAGTAGTCTCACAAGAGAGCCATGCAAAGACAAGTGTCCTGGATTTCAGGAGGATGGACTTTGCTAGGATGGGGAGAGAGATCAAAGAAGCCCTTGCAGTGGGCCCACCGAAAGAAACCATAGTAGAGGTGACAAATCAGTGTATTAGGCTGAGGAACAAGGGAAAAAGAAGGAACAAACCACTATGGTTCACAAAGGAGGTGGCATAGAAAGTGAATGACAAAAAAGAGGGCATTCGGAAAGCACAAGGCCACTCTGAGGGATGAGGATGTATCTAGAGAGACAGACGGATGCAGGGACAGTACTTAGGAGCACAAAGGCACAGACGGAGGAGAGTTTAGTGAAGATGGTAAAGAGGGGGGGGACAAGAAATGTTATAGATACATTAGTGATAGAAGGAAGGCCGGGGGGGATTGGAAGGCTCAAAGGGGTGGAAGGAATGTGTGTGTAGTGGGACCTAGAAAAGGCATTGATACTAAATGTATGTTCGGTATTCTTGATTGAGGGAAAGCGAAAGGTACCACAGCTAGGTAGCAGCAAAAACAATGGGGGGGGGGTGAGATAAACACCAGCCCCTTTACAGAACAGAGAGTCCAGGAGGAACTTGCAAAACTGAGGGTGGACAAAGCGATGGAATCAGATGTTATAAACCCCCAAGATATTAAAGTGTTTATGGATGGTGCTAGCAGCACTGCTGGCAGCCCTGTTTAGTGAGCAGGGCCGTTGCCAGGATTTTTACAAGGGGCGGTTCTTATTTTGTAGTCTGTGACTTTTTTTAAAAAGCTGGAAGTCTGGGGGACTGAAGCTCAGGGGTTCTAGATGCTCTGTGGTGCATTTCCTGGCTTATTTTGGAGCTAAATAGCTCATATCTTAGCTCTCCTCCAACCCTTTGTTCCAGTATTATAAAGTGTCTGACTGAAGGGTGAATACACACTTTTATTCAGTATGTGAGGTTAGCAAAATGTGGACATTGTAGTACAAGTGATATATCTCTATATACAGAATAGACGTATGTATTCACCCTGCAGACAGCCAGATAATAGCGGTATGGGTGCTACTTGGCCCTCACTAGAATTTTTACAAGTGGTGTTCTTTTATTGTATTCTTTTTAAAAAAGCTGGGGGTCTGGGGGCCACTAGGCCCCCAGAAGACCAGGGATTATAGAAGATCTGTGGTGCATTATCAGGCTTATTTTGAAGTTAAATAGTTCATATCTGAACTCTCCTCCACCCTCTCTTGCTCTAAAATTATGATGTGTCAATGACTGAATTCTGACCTTGGCCAGAGTTGTTTTCCCCATTATTGTTGGGAAGTGTGGCATGCAATGACACAAGAGCACACGTTCCCATGCCTGGCACACCTCTCAGTATCCTGCAAGCATCAGCTGTGACATCTCTCAGCCTCCAGCAGGGGTCGGTCATACACCAAGTGTTACCCCACTCTCCCCCAGTGAAGGAGAGCAGTCCGTTGGATGCTAGATCCTCCTCCCCCAGGCCAGCCCTTTGACTCCCTGAGCTCACATCTGAACACAGAAACATAGAAATTGCCAGTAGATAAGGACCGCTAGGCCCATCCAGTCTGTCCATAGGCCTTATACATTTTATGTGCCCACTGACGCTATGTGATCAATGGCTTTTCATCACTCCTTCCCCTCTCAAGCTTTCCTTGTGCCTGTCCCTGGCATGCTTAAAGTCTTCCACTGTGCTTGCCCCCACTACCTCTTGTGGCACACTATTCCAAGCGTTGACTACCCTTTCTGAGTAGAAAAACTTCCTCACATTAACCTCTTAATCTACCCCCTTCCAATTTCATATTGGGCCCCCTTGTTCTAGTACTTTTCTACATTGGATAAGGTCCCCCACCTGCACCTTGTTTATGCCCTTGAGGTACTTGAAAGTTTCAATCATGTCCCTCTGCTGTCTCCTCTCCTTTCCTCCAGTGAATACATATTGAGGTCCCTTAGTCTCTCCTCATATGTTTTGTGGTGCAAGCCCTGCACCATCTTTGTTGCCCTTCTCTGGATAGTCTTCACCTTATCTATGTCATTGTGCAGATGTGGCCTCCAGAACTGCATGCAGTACTCCAGGTGAGGGCTTACCAATGTTTTATACAATGGCATCACCACCTCATCCCTTCTGCTAGTGATACCCCTGCCTATGCAACCCAGCATGCCACTGGCCCTCCCTGCCACTTTTGTGCACTGCTTTGATACTGTAAAGTCATCAGAAATGATAACCCCTAGGTCCCTTTCCTCTTTGGTGACAGTCAGGTCCTCCCTCCCTCCCAACCTGTAGCTCTCTCCCCAGGGTTCCCTCTACCCAGGTGCTGTATTTTGCATTTCTTTGCATTGAGCCTCAGTTGCCACATCTCCAACCATCTTTCAAGCATCTCCAGGTCCCTCTTCATTTTCAGCACCCCTTCTGGAGTATGAAAACAGACAAACCTTTCCTTCCAGCCCCTCTGCAATGTCACTAATGAAGACATTGAACAGGACTGGTCCTAGTACTGATCCCTGTGGTACCCCACTGGTCACCCCCTCTCCCAAGAATGTACCCTATTTACCACCACCCTCTGTCTCCTGTCTGTTAACCAGTTCCTAACCCAGTTCACCACCTTGTCTCCCATGCCCAGACTACCCATCTTGTTAATCAGCCTTTTATGTGGGACGGTGTTGAAGGCTTTGCTGAAATCTAGGTAGGTGATGTCTACCGCCCCTCCCTGATTTATTTCCCTAGTCACCCAATCAAAAAAATCTGTTAGATTTGTTTGACATGACCTTCCTGCTATGAATCCGTGTTGCCTCAGATCCTGAGCACCACTGGATTCCAGATATGCCACTGTCCTTTCTTTCAGCAGAGTCTCCATGATCTTTCCCACCATTGAGGTGAGGCTGACTGGCCTGTAGTTCCCTGCCTCCTCACTACTGCCACTGTTGTGCAGTGAGACTACATGTGCCCTCCTCCAGTTCTCTGTAATGACACCCGTGTTGAGTGACTTTGTGAACAGGGCCTCCAGAGGCACTGCTAGTTCGCTTTGCAGCTCCTTTAATATCCTCGGGTGGATGTTGTCTGGTCCGATGACCTTATCCACCTTCAGCTTTGTGAGTTCTTCCAGAACTCTCTCCACTGTGACTGGACTGGTGTCCACTCCCCTCCATTGCCTTTGCTCCCCAACTGTGGTCCTTGACCTGCCCCCTCCTTAGTGAATAATGAGCAGAAGTATTTGTTCAGTATTTCTGTCTTGTCCAGATCCACCTCCTTACACTCTCCCTTCTCCCCCTTTGAGTCTCACAGTCGCCCCAATTTTTTCTTCTTTTACTGATGTACCTATAAAATGCCTTATCCCCTTTGTTTATAGACTGTGCTAAACCCTCTTCCTTTGCCATTCTAACAGCCTACCCTGCTTCCCTTAGAAATTCAAGATACAACTCTCTGTCTTCCTCCCTTTGGCTCCCCTTATATTTCTTGAAACTCATCCTTTTAGCCCTGAATTTGTCCCCCACCTCTTTGGAGAACCATAGTGGTTTCCTTCTTCTTTTGCCTTTGGCCACTTTCCTAACGCATTGGTTTGTTATATCCACTATGGCTCCTTTCAGTTTCTCCCATTGTTCTTCCACTCCTTCTATTACCTTTCCCTTCCCCAGGACTGCTTGTATACATCTACTCATTTCAGTGAAATATGCCCTCCTGAAATCTAATACTCTTGCCCTTGTGTGGCTTAATTTAGTCCATGTCTCCGTGCTGAACCACACCATGTGGTGGTCACTGGACCCCAGCTGCCCTTCCACCTGTATTCCTTCGACTCTGTTCTCATTGGTCCATACCAGGTCCAGAATAATTGACTTGTCCCTGGATGACTCATGCACCAGCTGCCTGAGTCCAACCCCCTGCAGGGATTCCAGGATGGCTGTGCTTCTGGCTGAAGCAGCCACCTGGGTAGCCCAATCTACGTCCGGCATATTGAAGTCCCCCAGTAGCAGGATTTTTCCTTTAGCTGCCAAGTCATGTATGTTCTCCACTAGTTCCCTGTCTACTTCCCCCCTCTGTGCCGGAGGACTGCAGATCATCCCTGTGCGTATTGCTGTTCCATTCCCTGGCTCCAGAGTGACCCACTTTACCTCGGCCTCCCCCTGTCTTCCCTGCACTTCTGTAGCCTCTGTACCATCTCTGATGTACAGGGACACTCCCCCACCCTTTCAATGCTTCCTGTCCCTCCTGAACAGTGAATAGTCTGGTACATTGACTTCCCAGCCATGATTATCAGCGTACCATGTCTCTGTTATTGCTCCTATGTCATGGTCTGCATCTGCCAACAATGCCTGCAGGTCTGGAACCTTATTTCCTAGGCTACAGGCATTTGTTAGCATGATCTTCCATGTTTTACAGTCTGCCATCCCTCTGCTCTTGTTCTCCCTCTCCAGCATCTTCCCTCCACCCCGGTTTCCTTTCCTATGTGATCTTGTCCCCCCATATCACTCATTATACATTCTTCCCCTGCCTGCCCCTCCCTGCCTGCTTTAGCTAGTCCTGTAGTTAACTTATGTTCCTGCATGTTCCCATGGGGAGAGGTGTTCCTAAGCCTCCTGACCCTCCTGACTCTCCCCCCTTGGCCAGTTTAAATGCTCACAGCTGAAGCATTTAAACTTCTCACAAAGGACCAAACTCCGCCTCGCAGACTGATGCAGGTCGTCCTCTTTATATAAGCTTGCATCTGCCCAGGTCAGGCTCTAGTCTCCTATGAAGCCAAAACCTTCCCTTCCATACTACTCCTTCAACCAGGAATTGAAGGTATGGATGTGGAGTGCCCTAGCTTCCCCTGTACCCTGGATAGGTAGCACCTCTGAGAATGAGATGGAGCACGCTATCTGTTTCAGGTTTCCCACCAGCTTCCTGAAATCCTCCTGGACTCTGGCTAACTCCACCCTTCTCCTGGCCAGGTCATTGGTCCCCAGGTGGACAATGACATCCAGTTGCTCCCTCCTAGCTATTGCTGTAGCAGTCCTATGGATCCACCTCCCATTCCTCCATGCAGCACTTCCTGGGAGGCACATGAACTCCCTCTCTCACCTGCTAGGTGTCCCTAACTCCACTCCCCTGGACAATAGAGTCCCCCACTAGGAGAAGCTTTCCCCTCCCCTGGGGGACCCTGCCTCCCTTCTCTGGGGCTGCATCCTGGAGGACCCGCCTATCTTCCCTGGTCCCAGCCTTGGGTTCCTGAGTGTGGCTTTCCCATTCATCCAAAACAATGTAGGAGTTACTAAGCAGGACAGGTTGGGGGATATGCTTTGGACCCCCCTCCCTCACCCTCCCTGAGTCCACCACAGTCCAATCACTCCTCTTCCCTGGCATCCTTTGAGGTACAGGTTGTGGACCCAGTGGTCTCTGAGTGGGGGTGGATGCTGCCTTCAGCTTGGCCACCTCTGCTCAGAAACAGACAACCTCCTCCCTCAGTCCAAACAGGTGCCTGCAGATAGGGCAGCATCTCAGCCTCCAGAATGTCTCCTTGAAGACAGCTGCTCCACAACCACTGCACTACACCACTCCCATCATGTCTGTTTCCCATATCAATCAACAGCCTGCTTAAAACAGCTATTTGTTATCCCCCAAATATTTGTTTTTTTTTCTTTTGTTTTTTGTTATGCTTTCTCCCTTCACTACTTCCTGTATGGATGCAGGATGTTTCAAGGCCCTATGGGACCCACCCTATAAATGTAGGGTGAGCTCTGGGGTGGGTGGGACTACAGCACAGGTTGTGTCCAAACACAATCAGCCAAGGAGTCCTCTGGCAGTGGCTCCTCACTCCACTCACTGTGGTCCAGAGACAGCCAATTACAAACACAGTCACAAATGTATCAGCTAGAATCCCTCAATCCAGCTCAAACTAAATGAAAAAGCACACAGAAGTGGCAGTTAAGAAAATACCTCAAATTCAATTACAAACACAGAGTCACAAACTCACCAGCTAGAATTCCTCACTCCTGCCCCAACTAAATGAAGAATCAAACTGAAATGGCAGTTAAGATCTTACATTCAAACTACACAAACTCAGCTCATCAGCATCACAAGCAGAAATCCAACTGGTGCACTGGTGGGCTGGCTGCAAAATGGTCTTCTAAAGTTTTGTATATACAAATAAAGGCCCCTTTGAAGCAGTGTTCTTGTACTTTGAAGCAAATTGGTGAGTGAGGTACTTACCAAACACCTTAACATATGGCTCTATGGCCCACTAGTAGCACATTGTAGTACCATGCAGGTGACCAAGTTTTAAGCTGACCGGGGTTTCTACAGTAGTATTGGAACTGCTAGGGCTCAAGAAGCAATGCCATGGTAGCATGTCCTAAACTTAGGAGAGAAGTCACTATATTCTATCACTATGGTGACCTCCTGCAAAGGACAAGGAACATTGCACCCTCATGGGGGGGGTGGCTACTTGGATGTAAGCCAATAGGCACTGCAGCAGGGAAGGTGAGAGGCATGAAAATTAAAGGGCATCAAAAACAAAAACACTGCTGTTGTCAGGATGATGGCACCAGTACTCACTGGCCCCACAATTCCTTTACACTGCCATGCTAGATTGTGTCCCAATTGGATAGGGCCTCCCTGCTGGCCCCAATAGGTAGAGAAATTGTGGAGAACCTTGCAGTGAGTTAGAGAATTCATGGAGCTGGGTGGCTGTAGGAGTGGGGACGTCCAACCAGGAAAAAGATAAACACCTTGATTTTTGAAGACTGAGTCCAATAAATCACAATTAGTGTGATTTCCCAAAAGCAGACGGGGGGGGGGGCATACATAAGTGCCTAGCAAACTAAGGATTTGAATAGAAAACATATTTTTTTTATTTTTATTTCAACTTTAGTACAGCACATTTGGCTGCAAATATCAGCTAACAAAAAAATATACAAATATCTATCAATAAATATGTTGAGATTCTACAGAGCAGACAATTTACTGGGAAAAAAAAAGAAAATTCAACGACCCCCCTCCATGGCAAATTTTACAAATATAAGATTTGTTTCTGTCTGAATTGGCCACTTACTTATTTTATTTTGAAAAGGAGCAGGAATCTTTTGGTATTCACCTCAGGACCCCACTGTGAAGCTGCACAGCTAGTAAACATCAAGGTAGACCACCTATTAGCTGGGTCTCTATTGCAGAATGAAGCTGCCTGCATTGGCTTTCTTTGTATAATGTGCACTGTCAAAATTCGCTTCCTTTAAAGTGCAGTTCCCAACCAATGGGTAGGGAACTAGTGAGGAGCTCATTAATGAGAGTTGTACATCTCCCAAACATCAGACAAACAAAAAAATTAGCTTCTCACCCTTACTCATTCACAAACTTTAAACGGCTTTTTTATTTAGAGGTGCTACTGCTTATGGCATACATAAGTAAAAACAAAAATTTAAGTGCACCACTGCACCTCCCCCCCCACCCCATATGACATGTTTATTTGATGTTTGGGAGATGTATGACTCACTCATTTGTTAGCTCCTCAGTAATTACAGTACCTACCCGTTGGTTGGGGACTTTACTTTAAGTCAAAGAAAGCCCATTTAGGCAGTGCACCTTACAATGGCATGCTCATTTTTATTTTCAATCATCCAGACCTCCACCCCCAGTAGCTGAAGACAAGCACCCCCCCACATGAATTGAACAAGCCATAAAAATCAAAGGTTTTGTCAGTCATAGCACCTTAAACCAATTGCAGTTACCCTTTTATTTCCACTCCTCCTGACCTCCACCCCCAGCAGCTGAAAATGCACCCCTGATGAATTGAACAAGCCATAAAATCAAATAGAATTGGTCAGCCAGATTAGCACTTTAAACCATTACAATAAAACACCTTCTTTTTTTTTTCTTGTCCAGACCATCACCCCCAGCAGCTGAAAGTAAGCCCCTGATGAACTGAACAAGACATAAAAATCAAAGATTTGATGGTCAGCCACAGAATTTTAAAATCATTGACAATTACCCCTTTTTTCCACTCGTCCAGACCCCCACCCCCAGCAGCTGAAAGTAAGCCCCTGATGAACTGAACAAGCTATTAAAAAGCAAAGGTTTGGTCAGAGACATTTATTTGCTCCTCTTTTTTCAATGCAGGCAGTAACTCAGCACTTGTTCTCTCCCCCAACCCGTCTCCACCAAGATGGAACTTCACTAATTCAAACTGTCCTCATTTCAGCTTGCCAGGCAGTTTTAGCAGTCTTAATATACCCTCCATTTTAATTTTGTCCAGACCCCCAACCCCCAGCTGCTGAGAAGTGAGCCACCGATAAACAAGCCAGGCTGGAGATACAAACATTTGAGCCAGTGAGCCCAGAGACATTTAAACTGTCTCAAATTTGAAAACTTTACTAGCACGCAGTGGGTTGTGAAACAAACTTCCAATGAGTAGAGCAGCCCTTGGTGCCCCCCACCCCACCCCAACCAATGACAGCAGAGTGGTTATTTATTCCCTGAGGAGACTAGATATTGAAAAATCAAAATATCAAGCCTGGGAGATCATGAACCCTGAAACATTTAGCCAGTGAGCCAAATACATTATTTTTAAAAGAGACACTGGTATGAGGCTGCGGCCTGAAACAAACATTTAGCCAGTGAGCCAAAGACATTAAACACACCATTGGTAATTAAAAGTTCTGTCCATGAGCTCATTCTCCCCTGCCTCCCATCCACAACCAAGGTAGAAGTCAGCGTGACTCGTAGTGACAGCCCTGTGGAGTCAGACAAATCAGCAATTATCTGAAGGCTGGCCAGGCAGGGAACTTACTAGGCTGGCTAAAAAAGTTTGCAATTGCCATTCTCATCTTGTTTGCCATCTTCCTCTTGAGTCATCGACCACCATGCTGCGCCTCCATCTTTGATTGCTCCATCTCCAAATCCATGGTAAAATCTTTGTCTCAGTGAAAAATCCACAGACTGAGGTGGACACATATGCAGGTAGATGCATACATCACTTCCTAAGTGTCACAACTGATTGACCAATGGGAGTGGTAGGGGAACGGCGCAAGATTTGATACTGAGCTGCTGGAACCTTGATTGGGTTGTAGATCAACAGGAACAGTGGCGGGTCAAACTAGAGAAGGGCTGAGCAGGCTTTGGGGGTCACATGTCAGAGAGAGAACCATTGGTAGGTGCTTCTTAATATGACCTGAGGACAGGTCAGACATTTAAAGGGACAGCTACAACAGTTAATGCAACTGGAAAAAAATATTGAAATGTTCCTGAACAGGAGGGAAGGGTTCATTCAAACCTGATGAACCCCACCTGGCAATGGGCCTGGTGAGTCACTCGATATAAGGGTGGTTCCAGAGGACTGGAAGGGGGCAAATATAGGTCCCTCTCCAAAGAAGTGGTAGCAGGGAGGAAGCAGGAAACTACAGGTCAATCAGCCTCACCTCAGTAGTGGGTAAGATCATGGAGGCCCTGCTTGAGGAGAGGATTGTGGAACACTTGAAACCATGGGAGCACATGATCCAAGGCAGCATGGATTCACAGCAGGAAGGTCATGTCAAACAAATCTGATTGACTTTTTTGACTGCGTGACAAAGGAGGTGGCTCAAGGAGAATCAGTGGATACTGCCTTTCTCGATTTCTGCATGGCCTTCAACACCATATCCCACAGAAGATTGGTGACCAAGCTTGGTAGCCTGGGGTGGGCCACAAAATGGAAAACTGGGTTAGAAACTGGTTGAGGGACAGGAAGCAGAGGGTGGTAGTAAATTCGATCAAATCTGAGGAAAGGAGGGTGACCAGTGAGGTACCTCAGGGATCGGTACTGGGGTCAGTCTTTTTTAATGTCTTCATCAATGGCATTGCTGAAGGGCTGGAGGGGAAATTTTGCCTATTTGCAGATGATACCAAGATCTGCAACAGAGTAGACACACTGGAGGGGGTCACAAAAATGAGTAGGGATCTGAGAAGGCTGGGAGTGTGGTTAGAGGTGTGGCAATTGAAGTTTAATGCAAAGAAGTGCAGGATCATGCACCTGGGGTGAAGAAACCCTGCAAAGAGCTACAGGATGGGGGGGGATTGCTGACAGTCACCAGGGAAGAAAGGAATTTAGGAATAATCATCTCAGATGATCTAGAGGTGGACAAACAGTGTAACAAGGCTATGGGGAAGGCCAGTGGGATGTAGGGGTGCATAGGAAGGGGTATCACTAGCAGAAGAAGGGAGGTGGTGATGCCATTTTACAAAATGCTGGTGAGGCCACATCTGAAATACAGTGTTCAGTTCTGGGGGCTGCATCTTCGCAAAGACATAGACAGGGTGGAGGCAGTCCAGAGAAGGGTGACCATGATGGTGAAGGGCTTGCATTAGAAAGCATATGAGGACAGATCAAAAGATCTCAATATGTATACACTTGAGGAGAGGAAGAAATGAAGAAATGCACAAAATAAATAGGTTACTGAAGCAGCAGGAAAATCAGGCTTTCAATATCTGTGTGGATGTCCATGTTTTGCAACAACAGGATCCTCCAGCAGAGCTCCCACTTGTCTTGAATAAAAATGAGGAGCTTTGAACCACCAGTTCCTAACCTCCGCGACATTGCCAGTGCAGCAGTGTTCACTTGTGATGACCCATCAGGAAACTACTTACATAGTCCCTCTCATTATGAAAGACCAGGGTAAGTGCCTCCTTGCCAAAGCCAACATGAAATAGAACAGAAAGAATGGACATTTCTTTTTTTTTTCACATTTCTCTGAGACAGAGTTTTATTATTTTTTTATTTATTGTTGCTGTCTTTTCACAAAATAAAAATGGACATTTAAAGGGGAACTGTCATCTATATGATTTCCTAATGTCTGAAAGCCCACAAAAAGCAAATTTAAATGAGCCATTGTGTTTATCTGTGAGTCTTTGCAGTCCAGAGTTATTCATATGTAAATCAGCCAGTAATTAAAGGCTGGTGGCAGCCATATGTTTTGGGTTCTTGACAGGAAATCATCTCACCGAGGGTCTTGGTCCTCCTTTGACTGTATTTAATCCAACAGATTAAATGGAGATCATCTTCTTTATTAAGTGTGTTTTAAGGTGTTATTACAACACGTTCTAAATTTATAATAATTGTGTTATATGTGCATTAAAACTAGTGAGTTATCACCTTTACATTTCAAACTGTTAGTAAAAATAATCCATTAAAAACTACACATCTCAAGGCTGACTCCGCAGTGCCATAAGATATTGGGACCCCATAACCTGATTTCTAAACGCTGGCTGTGTTTATGTCAGTAAAGATTTCTGGGACTGCCACAGCACAGATTTCTGTAATTTTCTGTTCCCTCTCTTGCAGCCATTTCTCTTTTAATTTCAGGTGTGAACTCAGGTCTACAACATGTGGCTACATTCCTACTGACCTGGCATCATGGAGCCAGCCTTGAAATGTGTAGCTTTTGATTGTCAGCTGGCAGTACAACCTAGAGGTTAAAGCAATGAGCTGTGAACAAGCTTTGCTCAACCAGCAGACTGGGTTTTGAGCATGGGTTAAGATTCTGAAAATATTATACTCTTTCTATCCAGATTTGACTTGAAATGAAAAAAATAGGAGACAATTACTTATTTAATTGCAAAAACACATAGACGGGCAACATTATTAAAACATGCATAACCTAGGCCAGCCCAGTGGTGCTGAGGGTTGAGGAGCTGGATGCCTTACCTCATGACACACTGGTGACCTGGGTTTGAGAATGGACTCAGGTAGCTCTGGGGTTGGCCAGGGAGAAGAAGGATTGAACATCTGCTGACAGCTCTCTTTCCTTTGAGGTGGAGGGACTCAGCAACGCACTGCAGACTGATACCCAGTGGTGGCTGGGGGTCAGCACAGGCATGATGCTACAAAGGGTGCACCCATGCACATGGCATAAGATTGCCTCCACAGAGGTGGAGACAGTCACCCCACCAATTGCACATGTGTGGGTTCAGGGAGACAATAGAAAAAGGAATCAGAACTGGCAGGCTCTATGATGGCAAATTGTGCCCGTACCTCCCACCGGCAATCTAGATGTTGGCTTCCAGGGGTGAGGGGAAGCCAGCACCCCTCTCAGCCAGCCCTATCATGGTGGGTAACCCATGGGGGATAGCCAGTTGGGAAGGGTGCAGGGAAAGCCTCGCTGAAGAGATGAGTCCCCTCCGAGGGAGGGGCCAGAGCCACTTACCAGCACCGAAGGAAGAAGTAAAAATGAATATGGAAAAAAAAACATGCATAATCTGAAATGCATTATTACAATATAGAATAATATATGGGTGTGTGTGTGTAACCAGAATTGCACACACACACACACACACACACCCATGATGTGGAATGCTACATAAACCCGCGGGCGAAGCCCAAGGGGTTTATAAAATAATCCCACACCGAGTGTGTGTTTAAAATTCTGTTTTTTTATACACACAACACTGCCTGCCTCCCTTTGTTTTTTTCTTTTCTTTTGTGTTTTTTCCTTTTTTTTTTACGTTACAGTAGTAATGGCATTCTGGAAAGTCATGGTCCGTTGGCATAGCTGCGACGTGTAAGACGCACTCGAGGGGTATGAGCGGCAGGATCAACCAGATTGATTTTTTTCATTTTCGAGGTAGGATCAACTAGATAGATATTTAAAAATATTTTAAATCTTAATTGTCTTAAAAGTGTGTGGCAAAGCTTGAGTGCCGATACCAGTGCTCGGTAATAGAGCCGCCATGTTGGGAAAGATGTTCAGCCTGCCCACAGTGAAACTATGCTCCAGTTAGCTTTCTGTGGTGGCACTTGATTAACAGATGCTGATTACAACCTCCTGGTTGTAACCAAAAATATTAACCAGGAGGCTGTAACTGGAGATAAACGTCTTTATTTGTATGTAGGAAATTATCACTATTAATTAAAGAGTATTTTACTTCTTTTGTTGAAGTTTAAAGTATAACAGTTTCTTGCTGAAATACTTTGTATGGAATGGGATTTTCTACCAGAACAATGCCAGAATTCTAATGGATTATTTTTATTAACAGTTTGATATGTAAAGGTTATAACTCGCTAGTTTCAATGCACATACATAGAGAATAAAGGATGGGGAAAGGGGTGCTATGAGAATTTAATGCATACCCGAGTTGTGGGAAGCTGCATAAACCCCAAGGGCAAAGCCCAAGAGGTTTATCAAAGCATCCCACAATGAGGGTGTATAAATTATAGCACCCTTCCCAATCTTTTTATTTTTTTATAATAATACACGGGCAGCAGTTTTTTCAGGCAGGATCAACCAGGTATAAAAAACTATCCTGAAAACTCATGTTGTAGCGGCTCTGCGGTAAGCAAGAGAGGGAGCCGCCATGTTTTTTAAACTGTTACGCCCACCCACAAGCAAGACAAGAGCCAATGAGGGAGTGGCATACTTTGAAATGGCTCATGAATGCCGGAAATATCAACTGGTCCAGTTCATAGAAAAAACTGCTGACCAGTTATTATAAAACAATTATAAATGTGGAAAGTGTTGTAATTATAAATCCCATTCCATCCAAAGTATTTCAGTAAGAAACTGTTATACTTTTAACTTCATCAAAAGAAGTAAAATACTCTTTTAATAATGCATTTCAGACTATGCATGTTTTAACAGTGTTGTCCATCTATGTGTTTTGCAATTAATAAACAAGTAATTATGTCCTATTTTTTTTTTCTTTTCAAGTCAGATCTGGATAATTTTCAGAATCATAACACATGCTTAGGTTGTTTTTACTGTCTTTGTCAAGGAAAGGCACACTGAGCAGCAGCTTGTTCCCAGGTGTGTTGTGGGAGCACAGGGAGGCCATGATGCCAGGCCAGTAGGTATATAGTCACATTTGCATCTTGTAGACCTGAGTACACAACTGAAATTGTAAGAGAAAGGCTGTAAGAGAGGGAACAGAATAATACAGAAGTTCGCACTGTGGCAGCCCCAGAAATCTGTACTAACATGTTCAACTGGCAGTATATCATGGAGGTTAAAGCAATCCTGAAGATGGATTATTTTTACAAACAGTTTGAAATGTAAGGGTGATAACTCACTAGTTTTAATGCACATATAAAACAATTATAGATGTAGAAAGAGTTATAATAACACCTTAAAACACATTTAATAGAACAGTTGATGTCCTATTTAACCTGTTGGATTAAATACAGTCAAAGGAGGACCAAGTCCCTTGGGGACATCATTTCCTGTCAGAAGCCCACAATTTATGGCTGCCACCAGCCCTTAATTACAGGCTGATTTACATATGAATAACTCTGGACTGCAAAGACTCACAGATAAACACAATGGCTCACTCAAATTAGCTTTTTATGGTCGTTAAAACATTAAGAAATTCTGTTGATGGCAGTTACCCTTTAAACATTGTCAAAAGATAAGGATCCCAATTTTTAAAGGGTTGTTAGATTGACACAAGTTGTATCCTGCCACAACTTGGGTGGAAACATTTTGTAGCAGTCATCACGTGCCTAGTTCTAGGAGAATCGATCTTTCCAGAAATGATGCAAGTCACAGCCTGCATCATAAAAAGGGGTGCATCATGTGGGAATGATGCAAATTGTGACAGGAGAATTTGGCTCAAGTGATGACTGTGGAGAACTGGGAATTCATTATACAGGAAGCATCAGGCAGGCAGAGGAAGAAACAAAAGTTATTGGCTTAGGAGACTGATGTCTTAATCAAAGAGATTGATACACAGGTGGATTTGCTGCTGTCCAGTGGTAGGGAAAATGACATGCGTGACTGTAGATGGAGAGCCTGGGAGGAGGTGGCCACCACAGTGAATGCAATGCACTCAGTGAAGCACATTATCCATAAACTTCAAAAGAGATATCATGATATCAGGCAGTGGTGCAAGGAGAAGCTGCCCACAACAGATGGAGCACGGTGTCCACTGGTGGTGGTGGCAGCCAGCAAAGACCCCTAAGCAGTCAGGAGGAGTGTGTTGCAGCACATCTCAGCAGCCATACCATTGAGGGTGACACCAACTTGGATATCTTTCAGCTGCAGAGTTGCACAGGTATATCTGAGGTCACTGCAGAAGAAGACTTGGGGGGGCTTGAGTGGGGCCACCATGAGCAACAGTAAAGAGAGGATCTTGCATGGCTACACTGGCGTGTGTGTGTGTGTGTGTGTGTGTGTGTGTGTATGCATGCACACAGAACAAACAAGCAATAGTCCACAATTGCCACTGGATTAGGAGGCACAGCAGGTGTGCATCTGAGGGGGGTAGACTACAAGTGTGGCAAGGACCATGCACATGGGGCACACTGTTGCCTGTGGAGTACCTGTTATTCTGTGTCTCTACAACTGAAGTCCTTCCCAGGCATGTGTAGAAGGGGTGCCTGGCACTTTGTAAGTGCTGCACAGTGTATGTAGCAGAGGGCAAGGGTGGCATTGCGATGGTAGATGTATGTCCATTTGTGTGAGGGTATGGACTTTGGCTGTCAATATGTGATGTCCCTGTGGTTGTGTCATATGACACTGCAGTATGCAGTGGAACACAGGCTGACCATGTGGAACTCACAATTAGGTTGACCTGCAGTGCAGACATAAGGGTGCATAAGGGCACATTGATGACTGGGGTCAGTGTTGTGAGGGCCCCGTTCATCACCTGGATCTGTAGAGATGGAGTACGGGCTAAGGAGTAGCCAGCATGTATGTCAGCATCAGCATGGGAAGCCAAATTGTAAGGGATGCTGGCATCCGGGTGGTTGTGTGTACTGGATGTGGTGGTGGGTGTCACAGAGGCATTGAGGTGTTGGCAGCTCAGGGCATGTTGCATGTGGACATGCAGGGGAAAACTTCTTGTGGGGTGCCTTGCAGGAGGGATGTGTGTTCTGTGAATCTGTTGTCCAATGATTAGGATGATCATGGGGCCAGGAGATGGTTGCCAAACTCTGCAAGTGCAGCTGCTGTGTCACCTTCATGTGATGCAGCGGTTATGATGCAGTGTGGCACTGTGTAACATCATACCCTAAAGACAAGCAGTTTGGCCTAACAATATATATGGCAAACAGGGCACGTGCTACAAGCTTTAATGGCATGCCTCATGGCAGAGTGAGTCAGTGGACTGTGATCAGGGTGTTCTGGCATGCAGGTGGCACTGCAGTGCCATCCACCACAGTACCACTAAGGCAGCAATGTATGGGCTGCACATACAATGACCCTAGGATGTAGTCAGTAACACTTTACTGCTATCGACAGATATGGGGGGCCATGTCACATGCACATCATGAGCTGACAAAGTGTGAGGTTGAGGTGTTATTACTTGCATGGATATGCTGGGAGTATAGAAGCAAGGGACATTGTGACTGAAAAAGAGAGATCACACATTACGGCAGCAGTCACCCACTCGGCAGTGTCTGACGGAATGAGATGCTGCAGGGTGGAGACAGCGACATGGCAGATCAACCTCCTGCAATCAACACACAATAACATAGTGACATGAAGGGATGAGGTAGCAAGTAATACTGTGTTCTCTCCCAACAGATATCACAGTGGTGCGGGTGGGTGGATACAGTGACAGCCAGTCCAAGTGAAACAGTCACCTTGCTGGAAACTGCACACAATGTCCCAAGACAGACAAACAGCAGCAACACATCCAGTAGCAGTGGCCTGCAGGTGGAGCATATGGCATTGGAGCAGGAGACAGTACTTTTGGAACAGCATGACATCATAGAAGGGACAGGATGAGATGCTGCAGGGTGGAGACAGTGACATGGCAGATCAACCTCCTGCAATCAACACACAGGAACATAGTGACATGAAGGGATGAGGTAGCAAGTAATACTGTGTTCTCTCCCAACAGATATCACAGTGGTGCGGGGGGGTGGACACAGTGACAGCCAGTCCAAGTGAAACCGTCACCTTGCTGGAAATTGCACACAATGTCCCAAGACAGACAAACAGCAGCAACACATCCAGTAGCAGTGGCCTGCAGGTGGAGCATTTGGTGTTGGAGCAGGAGACAGTACTTTTGGAACAGCATGACATCGTAGAAGGTTCCAACCATATGTCAACAGCAGAGGAGGTAGCTGATGCTGATACAGATGGCATAGATGTGGACCTAAGTCACAGCATAGAGGAAATATTGCACACATCCGAAGCCCCCTAACTGCTGAAGAGTTGGAGGTCACATTCTTATAGATCTCACAGATATTTATGAGCAAAAAGGCCAATAACCTATACAATGCTTACTCCCGACATCAGGGGGAAGGATCTGTTTTGTAGCCTACAAAAAAAAAATGTTGAGTCTATTTTTAAATTCAGGCATATGTTTACTACCCACCATCTCCATTGGGAGGCCATTCCAGACATTTATGACCCTTTGGTTACACCAGTGCGCCCTTCGCATAGTATTATGTTTCCCCTTTGAGTTGTAGAATGTGGGCCCTGGTGTTATAATGCTGTTCCTTGAGCTCTAGTCCAAAACAATCCCTCAAATCATTGTTATTAAAAGCTGAAATTACCAGCTCTGTGGTGCCTAGCGAAAGGGTTCACTTGACATGCTGGTGACTCGGATTCACGCCCTGAGCCTGGGTACCAGCAGCAGAGACCAGCAGGGAGGGAGTACAAGCATCTATTCAGATGCTTCCCTCCAGGGGGGTGAGAGGACCTCTGGCGTCTGTTTGGTGATTTGGGAGATGTACTAGGCAGCATGCTGCCTCAACATGCTGCCGGACGTCCCCATCCCAGGTCGCCACTGTATAGGTCCATTTTGGAAGGTAGGAGGGACAGAAAAAGAGAAAAAGAGAAAAATATGGCTGCCCATGCTACCCAGATGACAGCAGTCTGTCCTCCCACCACCGTGAAGTTGGTTAGCCCCATGCTGCGCCCTTGTCGCTCCACCGAGGATGGATGAATATGGCTCCAGGCACACAACAGTTTCCCCTACCAGTACCAGGCATGGAAGCAGAACCCCCCCCCCCGGTGAAGGGACATATCAGGTCAGTTAGGAAGCAACATTGTGGAGCAGCGGACGGAAGCCAGAGGACTTGGGGCAGCAGGGCTTGGCCGTCTGAAGAAGTGGGCAGCTGGGTTGGCAGGATGGGTAAAGAGCATCAAACAAAAAAAAAAGAATCTGAAATGGAGGAGGCTGACCATAATCTCCCCCAGCAGGTGGTGCCACAGATAGATTTCGATAGGTACTGCCAAGCAGTGGTGGACAGACACAAGGAGCAGACCTGTGAACTGTTAGCACTAAGGTCTTGCCTGAAAGGTCACCATAGTGCATGGATGACCTCCTGTCAGGGCTAACCAGTTCCATACAGTGTTACACATAATAATGTGGCAGTGCTGTCCGACACTGTAGGGGTACTACATGGCCTACGTGTCTGTGCACAGGGGCAAATGGAGGCAATGGAGTGCCTCACCACTGCAATGGAGAGGACTGCAGCAACACAGATTGATGCCCTCACATCTGCTTTGCAAGACATACTGTAGCATCAGCACTGAGGATGAGGCCATACTAGAGTGGTAGTTCACCCTGGGATGCCAAACTCAGTGATCCTGCTAAGCATCTACTTGGTGCTGCAACTACCCTGCAGCAGTCACATGTCTCAACACTTCAGTCTGACTCAACCCCCTTACTGACTCACTTTCTGGTGACTTCCACGCATGGCAGCAGGGAATACATGCAGTATGGTGCTGAAGATCACAGACACACTGCCTGAGCTGTCAATGTGTCCCTGCAGCCATCCTCATGGCATGATGCAGTGATCCATGGATATGTGGTGCATATGACCACTGGATGGGGCTTACTAGTGTGGAAGCCACTGTGCAGCACCGCATGGTAGCAGAAGAGGTGTCCCATGGTCCGCAAGTTTCACAAACAAGCACCCATGTCCCAGTCACCACTGACACTATGCCTGGGCCTCCATGTAAATAAAGTTGTACTGTTACCACCACAATGTATATCAGTAGGTCCTGTGCACACACTGGCCACCTGAACATCAGGAGGCCATCCTGCTGAGGCAGCAGGCAGTGAAGCTGCAGGGGGGGGCACAAGCAGAGACACCCACACGTGCACCCCCCAGAAAACAGGGCAGTAAGCAAAGCACATGGTTATGCAGGACCCAGCCACAGATACAGCAGGTACTGCCACTGGAAGTTATGGCAGCAGGGCAACCAGGCACTCAGGCAAGGTCACACAGTAACAACAGCCCACGGTAGGCCACCACAGAATGAGCAGGCCTCCTCCCAGGAAAGGGACACAACAGTGTTAGAAAGTATAGAGCAGAGCACCAGAATATGCATGGGTATGTCACTGTGGATGTGCAAAGTGTAGATCACACATAACAGCTGCACCTACAACAGGTGCACAAGGGCAACAACAGGGGAACTATCATGGTTGGGTGGGCGACGTGGTAGAACATTACAGTGGCCGCTTGAGGGGTTTGGGGACTGGGAGCAGCAAGGACTGAAAAGGTAAAACAAACTGTAATAGAGAGATGATTGCTGCACCACTGAGAAAAATAGTCGTGTATGTACAACAACTTTCTGCTCAATAAAGACTTCTAAATCTGGACATGTGTGGCACTCATCCTTCCTCAGACTGATACTAGAACACATGGCTGCACTGTGAATGGCATACAGGAGCTGGGAGGGTGGAGCAGGAGTCTAATGGGACATAGGCAGGCCACAACACAGTTCACATGCAACTCAGCCTGTCAACCTGGCAAGTGGGCCATGAAACATGCCTCTAGGGAAGAACACTGTAGTGCACACGTGTCATTCTGCTTATGGAGCTGCTCCCTAGTTCTATGCTTGGGGTATTTCACACTCATAGGGAGACAAGAGCACATTGCATACCTGTTTACAATGAGGGAAGTTTGTTGACTGGGGGGTGTCATACTCAACCCTGGTTTCTGGTGCCCACCATGCCTGGCAGTATGCACCGCTGTGCAGTCACAGAGGAGGTGGCAGAGGACTTGAAGCACTGTAAGGGGCACATCAGAAGAACATTCATGTGAAAGTTTGTGGCAGTAGCCATGTGTGAGGTCTTCCCACATTGTCTGACATACTGCCACGGGGGTGTCTTGTGCACATGGTGTAAACCACTGTGGTGAGTGCCTGTCACCTAGGAAGGTGTCCTGCAGCACACAATGCTGACTGACCTTGACACCCCCCCAAACAGGGTGCTGCATGTGGTGTATCAGGCCACATACATCCCTGCATACTTTCGCCACATTCATGGGGCACAGTACAATGCAATGCTTCTGACAGTCATGTTTCCCACAGCAGATGTAGGGTGCTTATGTGATTTACCATGGTCACTGCAGGCTGCATGGGCAAGTTGGCACTAAGAATGCAAAAGTGGACGTTCATCAGGGATTCCCTGGCTAACAGAAGCACACAGACAACATGATTACACAATAACAATAACAATAACAAGCTTACTTAACAGTTAGGGTGGGGAGATGAAACAGGAAGGGCTATAAAACAGAGGAACCTTAAAAGCAACATCAACAAAATTAACTTTGAAAAGAAAAAACATTAACAAATGGGTGCACTCAAATGCCATCTTGGATGCCACACTTAAGTTGTGTGGGAACATGTCCTTTGTAGCCTACAACAGTTGGCACTGCTGCAATGTGTCCTTGAAAACATACAGAGATCCTTCAGGTGCTCCATGTCCTCCAATATGGCCCCAATCTGTACCTCCATACAACGTATCAGGTCCCAAGAGGACATGCAATCTGGGACTTCCTATGCTTGGTCCACAGGGCATGTCACAAGGTCATCCTCAGCAGCCATATCATGCTGTCCTGCTGGTTTATTCCCTTTGTCAATCTCACGCAGAATGTCCATTGCTTTAACAGGAGTCACATTCACCACCACCACCACCACCTCTGCAGCCTGCTGTCCAGCACTGTCCAGTGGCCTCTACAGTGTCCCACTGGTTGTGCTCTCTTTGTTGGGTGTGTTTTCTCCATGACAGGGCTGAGGCCCCCTGTGGGTCCTCCTCTTACACCTCCTCCTCAGATGAGGATGACAGCCATCATGGCGGATGATGCCGGTGGTGTGTGTGCTCTGCGTATGCACAGGCATCGTCCCTCTTTTGCTGGCAAATCACTCCTACGAGCACCCTGACCCAGTGGTCTCCCTTACAGCCTGCTGCTTCTACACTCTGTCATCCACCTCTGGCATAAAGCAGAAACACATATTAGGACCCTGTGTGAACGGAGAGATGCAGTACTGCTGAGGGATGGCACAGGCAGAAGGGCGCAGATGGTGAGCGGCTGCCAAGCATACCACAACAATGGGGTCAACAACTGAACCGGCAATTGCTCTGCCACCAAGTAGGCTGATGCAAGTCAACACCAGAGTCCGCAGCCCAATGGCAGACCTCTGACTGCTACACATGACTGATGCAGCCTCAAACCCCATGTGGGTTAATGGGGCTAGGGAAGGGAAAATGCATCTGTCATGGGGTTTGGAATGGCAGTGACCATCAACAGTGGCTGGGTGCCCGTGGTGGTTGTATGCACTCCACGTTCCCAGCTCTGTGTGTGACAGGCAGCCTATGGCCATCACTGTGATATAGGGTACAGGCCTCAGTACATAGCAAATGGTTAGGAGTCACCCACGTGCTGGGGCACACCATGTACAATGGCAGCAGTGGGCATTGGCACCATTGGACATCACCGGGGCAAGTCATAGCATACAACAGCAGAGTGGCCCATTTGGGGGGGCAGCTGTTCTTCACCCTCCAGGGGCACAGCAATGGCTGAGTGGTGAGTGCTCCTGTCCAGAGCCTGCCTGCCTCTAGAAATAAATCTGCCTTGTGCCATGTGGGACAGGTAAGCCGCATGTTCCATGGAAAGCTTCCCGGCATGTGACCACACCGAAGCACAGTGTGAGGTGGCTAGGCACATCAAAGATTGAGTTGATGATACTGGTGTTGGTGGTAACATTTGCAGTAGAGATGGGTGGACTGGCTCTTCACACCTCTGGACCTCCCCAGATCGGGCTGACTTGGCTCTAACCAGGAGAACTGAACCTTTTATGGCTCGACCCGGGTTGCCAAGTTGGCCCGGTTCAGAAATGCAGTCCGGTTCGATCCAGCACTTCACTGCTGTTCTGTGCTTCCATGCTGGCATCCAGTGGTCCCTCCTCCTACCCACCCAACATAATATAACACATTTCTCTGGTGTCCAGTGGTTCACTCCCATCCTGATCCCCTAGAAGTTATATACCAGTTAGTGATATCTAGCAGATCCCCCTCCCTATCCTTGTTCCCCTGCAATAAAATGAGGTGCTAGTCCATTCCCTCGTGTCTTGCAGAATCCTCAATCCTCTCATTGGCAGATAGTGCCCCACCATCCTGCGCCCCCCCAATCTGACACAAAGCCGGCAACCAGCACAGCCCTCCGCTCTCCACCACTGCCAGCCACTGACTGAGCTGTTAATGAAAGAGTGCATGCTTGTACAAGCATACACTAATTCAGTGACAGCTCTGTCAATGGCAGAGACAAAAGCAGAGGGCTATGCCAGTCACCTGCAGGGGAGAGGGTTCAGATGGGGGGAACGGCATGGTATTGGTCCACCACACCATTCCCCCCTATCCCGACCCCCCACCAGTGACTGGCATAGCCCTCTGCCCTTGTTTCTACCACTGACAGAGCTGTCACTGAATGAGCGTGAGCTGGCCTGTCAGTGAATTAGTGCGTGCTTGTACAAATACGTGCTTTTTCATTGACAAGTCAGTCAGCGGCTGGCCATAGTGGAGAGTGGAGAGATGTGCGGGATGGGGGTTGGGGTGGGGGAGAGGGGTGGGACACTACCTGCGAGGTTATGGGGGGGCCACTAGACACCAGGGAATGGAGGACTAGTACCTTATTCTATTACAGCGGAACAGGGATTGAGAGGAAGTCCACTGGACATCAGGGGATGGTACATGACTTCTAGGGGATCAGGATAGTGGGACCACTGGACACCAGGAAACTTGTTACATTATGTCAGTCAAGTGATAGGGTGGGGGGAGGGACCACTGGACACCAGGAAATACTCAAAACTGTGTCTTGTTAGGTCTACAATTCATCAGAGTAAATCAGAACCTTTTGGAAAAAAATCAGTTGGAATCAGAATCCGGTCACAGCCAGTTCGTCCATCCCTGGTCTGCAGGTTGAAAGGGGGTGCATGCAAAGCTACTGGCATGGGCGGCCGCCCTTCCCCCCATATGTCCTGGGGGTCATGTATGCCATGGCGTACCTCAGTGGTTACACTACAGATAGGTTGTTATCAGGGCAGTGCAGTCATGCAATACCATTTATGCATGTGTTGCACATTTGGGCATTCCACATTGAACCTGACAAGGTTCGTACACACAACAGCACTGTGGATAATCCAAAACTGAGAACTTGCCTATGGGAGGTATTGCTGTCTGAATATGTGACCTGCTGCATAAACAGTATGCGTACCTATTGCCCGTCCCAATCCCTCTGCCTTATGAGTGAGGCCTAAGGTCTGTGTGGCTTTTGATGTGTCCCCATGTCACATTTGCCCCCCCCAACTTGGCCATGTGCATTGTCAACACTAGTCAGCCTGGTTCCTGTGACTGATACGCCTGTGCCCTCACTTTCCTCACCGGCCCCCCCTCCTCTTACTGTACCCTATAGAGGGAACCCTACACCCTTGTCAGCAACTCTCTGGTTGGCTATGGGACAAATGGTTCACCACTGCTATTGGCAGGCACGCCAGGGGCATTGGCCTGTGGGCTTGTCATGTATGTGTGTAAGATGCACTTGATGACCAGTACACAGATGGGTCTTCCACTGGCACCCTTTGCCCTGACTGCAACGCCACAGGTATGGCATGTACACTTTACATGATGCGGTACCTCTTCGTTGTCCATGGTGTGCTGATAATGTGCATGGCACAACATGTGGCCTCCACCCCCCCCTCCAGTGTGTGACCTCTCTGCTGTGCACCATTGGAAACCCATATGGGGCCACCGATGATGCAGCTCTTACATAAGTTACGTGATATATAATAAATGCTGGCAGGACTATTTTAAATATTTAAACACATCTACATATATCGTCACTTAATCCATGGGTTGTTATATGTTTACATTGGAATCTCACTTCTAGCTCTTTCGTTCCTTCTTCATCACCTCGCTTATTTTTTTATCTCCTTTTCTTCTTCCCTTTCCTTCTTCATTCTTGTTCACTTTCTTAGATATTCTTCTCTTTTTTATGTTCTTCCTTTATACAGTCTTCCACATACTTGTATTAAATTACAGCATAATAGAAGTACAATCACGACTGCTCATATTTCTTGTTTGTATCTACTCCTTTTACCCTTTGAATCATAAATTGCCATATTTTCTCTCTATCATACAGATTGCACTGCTACATATTGTTTCCTCAGCATTTGTTTTCCCCTTTAATATCATTGTATAATACTTCAGACAATATGTTTTTCCTTCTCCCATTAAGAATTTATGTAAGTGTATATTGGAGAATGCAGTGTATTTGTATGTATAATCACAATAACTACAATAAAAAGATTAACTGCATAAGTTACGTGATCCCCCTTGGACACCTCACACATGGGTGCCACAGAGACCCTCACACAAATCCTGCATTGTGGTAAAGCAATAGGGCCACATCTGTGGCATAGCCTAAAACATACAGGGCAATAGAGGGGTGGAACATTGCAGTGCATGCTGCACACACCCAGCAGGTAGCAACAGGAGGCCTTAGCTCCCAGTCCCTGACAACCCACCTACAGAATAGGTATAAATCGTGACTGCACAGTACCAGGGCATGCTAGTACCTGCACACTGCTGTCCCTTGTAAACTTGTATGCAGCGAGTTGGCACACAGTACCGAGGGACAATGATGCAACATGAGAAACCCCACAGCAATGACACGAGGCAGCTCCAGGACAGCAACAACCCCTTCATAAATGAGGTAATCAGTTGCCGTATAGTGACATTGAGGACACCCAAGGGCTATGGGCAAAACCACTGGATGCCCACTGTATATAGACATCCTTCCTGAACACTGCACCTGGGTCTCTTGGGCCCGGCAATCCACTCCTTGTATGGGGGCTGGAACCTGCACACATAACCTGCCCTAACTCACATGCAGTGGATTATCCTGCAGGTGCAGCACCATCTTTCACACACAGCACCTCACTCATCCCCTACCTGCCCATTAAACACATAGCAACACAGTCAGGGTGTCACCACATGTTGAGACCTCTCACTCCTCAAATCTTTGATGTACATGGTCCCACAGTACGTTGCCTTATGACCGCACTATGCATTCCCTGCAATGGAGTTGAGTACACAATCCCTCAATCACCACGTGTCCCTCCCCCCATGTTCCCAGGTTGTGCATTCCCATGACAAGGAATGGTTTATGTTGGGGGAAGACCTGCTCCCAACAGCCTCCTGCAAGGGCCACTCCCAGAGGGTTCCATATGACAGTGGTCAGTTGGCTTCTATGGCACAGTAGGCTCCTACCATCCACAGGAACTGCCCCCCCCGAGCTGCAACAGTGGAATAATCCCCTCCTGCCATACACAGAGCAAGCCCTGGCAATGACCACCATTGTGCTTGCCCATGTGACACATATGGCTGTTTCTATGCTTTTTGGAGTTGTCCCACTGCCCTACAGACATGCATGTGCAATAATGCCTGCAATGCCCTTACACAGGTGGTGTCCTACCACCCCCACGGTCATATAGACTGCATGACATGGCATCAGTGCCGCATGTCACATCCTGTATATGCCACTGCATTCCACATTACCTATGACTCTTACCTTGACCACTGGGACCAACAGATGCTGTCTGCTTCACCACCTGAGTCACCTCTCTGCTGCCGTCCCTGGCAACCATGGAGCCGCTGCTGTCGTGCGGTCCTATGAAGACACAAAAACATTTCACACAGTATTGATATGCACTAACCAAAACAGCTACATTTCAGCATCATGTCAGCTGTCTTATGTGAGACAAGTGCCACTTACCTTCTGCTTGACGCTGACCTGTCCCCATGGCCACATCATCCACGTGTGCCATGTTCCTTAACTGCTGCTGGGTGGCGGGGTCCCTCCTTGCCATATCCTGCCAGTGGTGTTTCAGCTGGTGGGGTGTCCTCATTACTCCAGACTGTTTTTGTAGCCGGGCCCCAATTAAACACCACACCCTGTCCCTTTCTCGGGGGGGGGGGCACCTCCTGCACCCAAGAGGCAACAAAATCCTCCCCCATTGCTTCACCAGAATTATAAGTTGGCCAATCTATCTGGGCTGAAGTTATGGTGCCTTGCCACTTAATGTTGCCATGGTGGACACTTCTGAGGTGCTTAGGTATGTTTTTAATGATCTTTTGTGATTTAAATGTCCAACAGTGCAAACAGGCATCGCACATTGTCCATTTTCCAAGTGCCACTTGTGTGCAGCCACACTTCCACATTTCCATGCTGCATGAGCATGCAGGATACAACGGTGTCGTTTTCTAGCCACACACACATGCTGTATCTGTTTTTTCCCATAAGTCTGCCACAAGTCGCTAACACCTTACATTTGCGGCAATTTTTACCCACAAGTGCATCAAGAATAATGTACCAGTGTACTTGCAGCACATTTCCTTGCAAATGCCTCATGAACCCTGTGATACAGACTTGCCAGACATGTATACCCACACGTGTAAGGCAGCCTAGCCCTCCAGCTCCCAGCCATACCTGGTGGCACCTGCTGGCCCTATGTGTCCCACTGACATAAATGCCACTGGCAGAAACAGTACCTTTGTCAGGACTTGGCTGCATGCTCCACATAGGATACTGACCCTGTACCATGCTTTTTACCACCCTTCCTATTCTTGCCTCCTGGTCATACCCCAGTCATTCAGCCTCTGTCCATCAATATGCCATGCTGCTAAGTCCCCCACAGTATGCCAAGAGCCCCTGTGACCAACATGAGTCATCTATGGGAACACACACATTGGGCCCAGAAGCATAGTACTCCCACCCCCAACTCCCATTGTCCCTTCTGCCCTTTTGACCTATAAAAACTGGCAATGGGTCACCTTCACTGACCTTTCATGTACTGCAGTAAGTGGGCCAGTCGACACATCCAGGATGTAGCCACCAGACAGACGTCAAACCTCATGGCTCCACTGCATGCCTTTCCTTTGGGCCATCCCTTTGCTGCTTAAGCCTCAGAGCTCAACACAGGTGCCATGTGTAATGTCGGGTGCACACTTGTCCACAAGGAACCCCTGTGGTCCACATAGCTTCATGCCCCCTCCACGGGGCCTCCACATATGTCACAGGGGGATGCACTTGGCTCTGGATATTATGGGAGACGTGACCATTGGGACTCCATTTTGTCCATCATGCACCAAGGCATTCTCATTCTGCACTATCTATGAATGCTGCAGGTGTAGGGTCTTCCCAGTACCCTTACTCAGTACAGTCAGGTCACTTTGTGGCATGACTGACAACCTACACCTGCATTCACTACTGCTCATGGGTGTGTGCTGCTTGCCTATTCCCCCAAGTCCGCATAGATCACTCCCCACTCACTTCATCTAGTGTGTCGGCACTGCATATCTTGTGCCCCTTCCCTGCTGGGTGCTGTGTCCACCAGTTGCCACTCACTGGCAATGGCCACTGGTTGTGAAACAGTGCTGCCATCTCTGATAGACAAAATCAGGCAGACAGACATGCTGTCACATGGTCACACTGCCGTTGACATCACCATGACCCTGATAATGCCATGCCTCAGGGATGCTATGTACAGCTGCCAGTGCCACCCTTGGGATGATGTCTCTCATGTGAAGTGACTGTGTAAGAGGTCTGCTCTTATACAATGTCCTGCAGACACAGCTCCCAAATGTGTGGGCACTTGCCAGCTCTCTGCCTTCAGGATCTCTTCTGATCCTTCCTCTTCCACCTCTACAGTGTCCACTTCTGGCAGTGGCACATGCTGTGCCAGCAATTTTGTGTAGAATGCAGCATGCCATAAAGATCCTGCAGGCCACCATGGGGCTGTACTGCCATGCCCCTCTGGACCGATCAAGGCATCTGAAGCGCACTTTCAGAAGGCCAAAGATCCTATCTATAACTTACCTCATGGATGCCAGTGCCTCATTGTAACACTTCTCTGCCTCACTCTGTGGATGTCAAACAGGGGTCATGAGCCACAGCAGTTGAGGATACCCACTGTTACCTGTAGGGGGAAAATGTTACTAATTCTATATGCTGTGTGTGATGTCGTTCAACCTCCCTGCCCCCCCCCCGCTGCTTCAGAACCAACAACGTGAACCTTGCAAAGCCCTCAGATATCAGTGCAGCTGGCACAACACCTTCCCTCTGAGCCATCCCTTCTATTATTCCAGCTGTATGCTTCCCACGACAACTGGCCCCAAACCTCTTGCCCCTCACACATACAGACCCACCATGCATGCACTGCTATCCCATTATTCCATCCACACTTTCAGACTACATCACCTGCCCATAAGGTGGACCTAATGGTCACCCTTGTGCACTCATAACTGAACACTCACCATGTGCTTCCCCCTCAAACAAGTGCAAGCCAGGGCCCCTATTGTACATTGTAGTGTCAGTGGCTCAGTAGGTAGCACACTCGCCTCTGAGGCCGGGCGATCAGAGGGATGCGGGTTCAATTCCCACATCTGGAACTTGGGTTAATATCCCAGTACTGACGCTGCAGTGCAGCATGAGAGGGGTGCTGCACTTCTGAGGTGCCGTCTTTCGGATGAGACGTTAAACCGAGGTCCCATCTGCCTGGATTGGTGGTAGTTCAGGTGGATGTTAAAGATCCCATGGCAATTATCGAAAAGAGTAGGGGAATTTCCCCGGTGTCCTGGCAAAATTTCCCTCATTCATTCAAAATACCACCAACAGCTTAATCTGGTTCAAAGTCAGTTGGCATTCATCTGTATTCCCCAACCCCCCAGGTCATACCTGAAAATAAGCAGGATTTGTCTAGTGCACTTACCCGGTCAACAAAAACTAAATAAATAAATAAAATGTGTGTCCCACTGCCACCTACCTATTAGCCATCCTCCTTCAGTACCTTCCCTTTTGATTGCCTCATGCAGGCCACTATGGTGGAAGATGTCAGCACCATGGCAGGATGCAAGGTACTCAGCAACCACATCCAGTATGCTGCACTGACTGTCACACACCACCTGAATGTTCACTGAGTGAGAGCACTTGAGGTTCACACACACCTCTTTCTCTGCTGGTGGTGCTCTGATGGCCACATGTCTACAGTTGATGACACCAAAAATGTGGGGGGAACTGAGCCAGAGTTTAGAAAACCTGCTTCACAGCCCATTGCTGTGGTGAGCCCCTTGGAAAGCAGATATACCTGTGTGACCTGCATAACAGTATATCCAGAAATTGCCCCAGGCACTTAGCTACAGCAGATTGTGAGATGCCACCTGTATCATCAGTGGGGGTCTGGAAGCTCCAGATGGTAAGGAAGGGGAGCACTGCACTCACCTTTACATTCACAGGGATAGCACGCCCCTTCCAGGTTGCACTCTGCAGGTCCTCCCTCAACTCCTGGCACAACACCCTGGTGGCAGCATTGTTCTGATGATAGCGGGCTATGCCCTGTTCCTCAGTGAGGTCCTGGTATGATGTCCTTCTGTGGAACACACGTGACGCTTATCTCCTGGTGGCTCTGTGCTGCACTTGTGGCATAGTGTTCCCATGAATTCTCCCAGCCTGGCTAGCACACCTCCACCACCTTTCTGCTGCCATTATGATGCCCAGTAGGGCTAGTGGTCCAGTCATCTTTGCTGTCACTTATTATAGGCCGCTTGTGCTGCCACACTGCCACCTCCCAAGTGACTCTGTTGTGTGTATCTGCTAGAACCTACTTATATGCTCTAATGTGAGTTATACCAGCTCCACCTTGATCTAACAAGTGCAAGCAATGATCAACACAGTGAGCTGGTGTCCAGCATCTAGAACCCTCAAAAAAGGGCTAGTGCAGCTTTTTTTTTTTTGCAAAGTCACTTTGCAACATAGAACACCAAAATTTTTGAAGCAACCTTAATGCAAGTCACTTTGATGCAAGCCTGCAAAATATTGACACAGGCTACATTACAGAATTTCAAATGATGCAATTCTCAATGCAAGTCACCATTTGCATCAATATTGGTTGATACAAACCCCTTGAGCCCAATGACTTTTTTGCATTTTTTTCATTTGTTCCACAACCAGTTTGTGTCTGTTTTGTTGAGAAAGTATTTAAATTCATTTTTAATATTTGTATTTATCTTTTTACTATATATGTACAACTTTACATTACTTATAAAATCTTATTTTTTACTTAACTTTACTGTTTCCTTGTTTTTATTTCTAAAACATATTACATGGTAAGTGAGGATTCCATGTGGTTGCAGAACTGCAAGGTCCTCTGGGCCCTGTGTTTCTGTCAATACACATCCATACATGCATTGCCCTCCAGGTCATGCATGCAGTCAGTAGGTAACTGTAGGTAGTGATGCAGACATACAAAGACATCTATATCCTGCATCAAGTCAGTTGAACCACTTAGCTTCAGAAGTGCACTGCGCTTCAGGTGTTATGATTCTGTACAGCTGCAGATGGAGACACACATTGTCCTCTGGGTCATGTGACATGTGAGTGGGCCATCTGCTTCTGTCACTTCACATGAAAATGCACATCACCCTCCATGCACTGTGCCAAGTGGGTGGGTTCCTAGAGATGCAATGTGTCAATGGGTCAGTCTACCTACAGATGCAGACAGGAATGGCCTTTTGATCACTACAGAATGTCAGGGGTCCATCTAGCAATAGATGCACAGGCTCCTTCAGGCCCTGCACTTCTGTGCAGCTACAGATGCGGACACGCAGGGCCTCCGGGCCCTGTGCCATGTCACAGATCCATTTGATTGTGACAATGCAGGACATTCTGGACCCTATACTACCATGCATCTCATGATCCAACCTTCTTTTTTTTTTTTCTGAGGAAGAGGGCAGTATCACCTTAATTTACTGAGAGCAGAGAGTGAATCTAATTGGGGGTGTGGCTTAGCAGCTTAGGTCTACAAAAGCAGATGTCTCCAATTACAGCTTCCGGCTGTTTCTAGCAGAAGAGGACTGGTTGCAGAGCAAGAAACAGAAGTCCAGAACTACAGATTTTTTACTAGTTACCCTCCTTCCCACCCAAAGCCAGTTCTAGTTTTATAGCCACTGAATTTGACTGACAACAGGAGATTCCTGTTTGGCAGTAGGAAGGGAAGGATCACTGAGACACATTAGTTTCAGCAACCTTGAAGGGACCTAAAAAAAAAAAACTCTTTATCCCTCCTGGCTGCTGGAGGTCTGAATCCAAGCATGGAAGAAGGAGACTACTGAAGACTACAGGAAGTTCCTGTCCCAGAACAGGAAGGGTGAGAGTTGTAAAGGCACATAGGCAGTAGGAAAGTAAGTGTAAAAATACATACAGGGAGGAGATAATAAGCATACAAAGCAACAGGAGAGGGGACACAAAATAAGTCAAGATGGGAGTGGTGCAGTGCAATGGCTGTGCAGCAGCATGTTCCGGAAGAAATTCTGGAGGCTGTAATTCTACCCTGTTTGTAGGCACCTCTCTGGTCTGAGGGAGGAGGTTGCCCGTCTCCAGGCTGACCTGGCTAGGATTCATGAAACCTCTTCCCCCACCCAGGGACCACCAGGGCCACCACCATTACCTCAGAGGTTGCCAAGAAAGAGGACCGGATGGACCAAGATGGGTTCAGGGAGGGAGAGGGTGGTGGAACAGAGGTGCATCCCTACAGTTGTAGCTCTCCACACTTCATATGCAGTTCTGGCAAAAAGTGGTTCCTCTATGGAGGCACCTGCAGTGGAGACCAAGGAGGATGCTGGGAACCTCCACAAAGGAGACCCACAGGAGGGTGGCACAAGACCCTACAGGAGAAGGAAACAACTCCAAGTGGGGGATCCAATCATTAGGGGCATAGATGTGGGAGAGGAAGGGGACAGGGAGATAAGGTGCCTGCCTGGGGCCACAGCTTGGAGGGACAGGAAGCGAATCATCAGGATCACGGGAGTAGCTGCACGAGGGAGGGAGCCGGATGTCATTGTTCACCTATGGACAAATTACCTGGCTGTAAATGGGATCAGAGCAGTGCAAGAGAAGTTTGTGGATTGGGAAGGGACCTTAGACAAGTAGCATGTACGATAACCTTCTCGGAGGTGCTGCCTGTCTATGGCAAGGATGATGCTAGGGTATTCCACATCATGGGATTCAATGAATGGTTGAAAAACTGGTGTGGAGCTCAGGGTTTTGGCTTCATAGGGGACTGGGGAGCCACCTGGAGGGATACAGATGCAATGTCTGCATCTGTCCGGGGGGATCCAGGATCCTAGGTAACAGGTTTAAATGCTTCATTGGCAAGCATTTAAACTAGCCAAGGGGGGAGGCATTGAAAAGGAGCAGGGAAATCCCAGTCTACCCCCACAAAGTGCAGTAGTTAGAGAGGTAAACACCAAGGCAGAGAAGTCAGTAGGAAGCAGGACAGGGATAAATGCAGAAAAAGGTGTTAAGGACAGGGATGGGACTAAAAGGGGTAAGGCCATAAAAAATAAATGGAAGGTGATGAGTATCAATGCCCGTAGTCTGTGCAACAAGCTCTCTGAACTAGTGGCCTTAATGGAAGAGGGATGCCTGGATATTGTGGCAGTCACTGAAACATGGTACACAGAAAATCATGAGTGGGAAGTCAACATACCAGGATACACAGTCTACAGGAGGGACAGGGTGGGTAAAAGAGGAGGAGGAGTAGCTTTCTATATAAGGGAAGGGATTAAAGCAACAGAACTAAAGAGTAAACAGGAAGTTGATGAGTCACTATGGGCCACCCTGGAGACAGGAAATGGCACCACAATCCACATGGGGGTTGTGTACAGACCCCCATCTCAGGGGGAGGAAATGGAAAAGGAAATGATAGAAGGCATCCTTAAAATGGCAGAAAAAGGGGAGATATTGTTGATGGGGGACCTGAATATGCCAGATGTTAACTGGAGCACCTTTGCTGCAGGCACATCCAAGAGCAGTGTCATTCTTGATGCCCTACAGAGGGCATGCCTCAGACAGCTAGTGTTGGAACCCACTCAGGAGGGAACAGTCTTAGACCTGGTACTCTCAAATGGGGAAGAAAGGATCTCAGATTTAGAAGTGGGTAGCCATCTGGGAACAAGTGACCACCAAACAGTGTGGTTCACAATAAACACAGCCATAGAGTCAAGCCATACAAAAACAAGAGTATTGGACTTTAGAAAGGCTGACTTTGGGAAAATGAGAGAGTGCCTTAGAAAAGCACTAGCAAATGGGCAAGAGGGAGGGGTGGAGGAACAATGAAGAATAATCAAAACAGCCATCGCAGAGGCAACAAGCCTTTGTATGAAGCAAATCAATAAAACAAAACAAAGGAAAAAAACACTATGGTTCTCAAAAGAGGTGGCAGCGATGGTTAAGGAGAAAAGGATAGCATTCAGGATATATAAGGAAACACAGAAGGAGCAGGACAGAGAACTTTACCAGATAAAGCAGAAGGAGGTAGGGAAGGCAGTCAAAATAGCAAACGCACAAACTGAGGAAAAGACAGCCAACTCTGTTAAGAAGGGGGATAAAACTTTTTATAGGTACATTAGCGAGTGAAGAAAGACCAAGGAAGGAATACAGAGACTTAACAAAGGGGAGGGAATGTAGGCAGAGGGAGACAGTGAAAAAGCAGGGATGTTGAACGAATATTTCTGTTCAGTATTCACAACAGATGAGGAGGGGGAGGCACCTAAACCAAACAAGGTAGAAACTCTAAATGGGGGGTCGATACCAGTCCATTCACAGAAGAAAGTGTTTTGAAAGAACTCTTGAAACTGATGGTGGACAATGCAATGGAGCCTGATGGGATTCACCCAAGAATACTAAAAGAACTACGGGTAGAACTAGTAACACCACTGACTACTCTCTTTAACAAATCATGGGAGGATGGAGTGGTACCTGAGGACTGGAGGAGGGAAAATGAGATTCCACTTCACAAAAGTGGGAGCAGGGCAGAGGCAGAAAACTACAGACCTGTTAGTTTGACTTCAGTGGTAGTGAAAATGATGGAATCACTTCTGAAGGAAAGAACTGTTCAGTACCTAAAGGCCAGTGGGGCACAGGACCCAAGGCAGCATGATTTCACAGCAGGAAGGTCATGTCAGATGAATCTAATAGATTTCTTTGACTGGGTGACCAAAGTAGTAGACCAGGGAGGGGCTGTGGATATGGCCTACCTAGATTTTAGCAAGGCATTCGACATAGTCTCACACAAAAGGTTAATATACAAGTTAGCCAGCCTTGGAGTGGGTCCCAAGGTGGTAGCCTGGATAAAAAACTGGCTGGACAACAGGATGCAAAAGGTAATAGTAAACGGAATCCACAGTGAAGAAAGGAGGGTAACTAGCCGTGTACCGCAGGGTTCGGTACTGGGACCGGTCCTCTTTAATATCTTTATAAGTGACATTGGAGAGCACCTGGAAGGAAAGGTATGCCTCTTTGCAGATGACACAAAGATCTGCAACAGGGTTGATACACAAGTTGGGGTGGAAAGAATGAAAAGTGACTTGGCAAGGCTGGAGGAATGGTCAAATACGTGGCAGCTCAGATTCAATGCAAAGAATTGCAAGGTAATGCACCTGGGAAACAAAAACCCAGGGGAAGAGTACACAATGGGGGGGGTGAGTTAATAACAACAACAAAAATTGAAAGAGACCTAGCAGTAATTATATCAGATGACCTAAAGGTGGGCAAGCAATGTGAGAAGGCAGTAAGGAGGGTTGGGGGGATACTGGGATGCATAGGGAGATGCATCAGCAGTAGAAAACAAGAAGTTGTAGTCCCTCTGTACAGACAGTTAGTGAGACCCCATCTGGAGTACTGTGTGCAATTCTGGAGACCCCATCTCCTCAAAGACATAGACAGAGTGGAGGCTGTTCAGAGGAGGGCAACCAAAATAGTGCAATGTCTGCACCAGAAGACATACGAGGAGAGACTAAAGCAGCTTAACATGTATACCCTTGAGGAAAGGAGGGAGAGGGGGGACATGATAGAAACTTTCAAGTATCTCAAGGGAATTAACAAGGTACAAGAGGGTAGTATCTTTCAGAAGAAGAGATGTGCAAGAACAAGGGGGTTAATTTGAAGATACAGGGGGGACAGCTCAGAAGTAATGTTAGTATTTTTTCACAGAGAGAGTTGTGGATGCATGGAACAGCCTTCCTCAGGAGGTTGTGGAGTCAGGAACAGTGGGAAAATTCAAGAATGTATGGGACAGGCATAAGGCAATTCTAGTGGGGGGGCAGGAGGAAGTAAGCTGTTGATTAACTAGAATCTGCAGCTTATCCGTCAGGTAGGGAAATGGGAAGACTGGTTGGGCCAAGCAGTCTTTATCTGTCATCAGATTCTATGTTTCTATGTTTCTTTTGTGAATCACAAAATAACTCACAAAACTAGAAGGTCAGTTGATGAAACAAGATGGTGGGACTTAAGAGTTTTTTTTTCCAAAGTTGTTTTATGAGCCGTTCTTCTTTCATGATTCATGAAAAAACTCACGAAGCAAGAAGGTTGGCTCATGAAACAAGGTGGTGGATCTTTTTTTCCATGGTCATTTCATTAGCTAGACTTTTTGTTTCATGAATAATTTCATGACTCATGAAAGAAGAAGGTCTGTTCATGAAAACAACAACTAAGTCCCACCCTCTTCTTTTGTGAGCCTATATTCTTCTTTCCTGAGTCAGCAATTTTCTTTCATGAGACTCAGAAAACAAGAAATTTGGCTCATGAAACAAGTTTTGCTAAGGAATTTGGGGATGTCCCAAAACCATATGTTGGGGTTGTTGTTCAAAACACAAACTACAGAACTAAGTTAAATGATTCCTATTTAGCTAGATTCATGTGCTTGTTTTTCTCCATAGCATAATTTGAATGTTTTTTCAAAAACATTTTTGGGGGGTGGTGGTACAGAAACAAATCAGATGCTATACAAAAGCAGATTTTTTCATCATGAAAGAAGAATTTCAGCTCATGAAAGAAGATTCTTCTTTTGTGAGCCAAAATTTCTACTTTCATAACAAACTTATAAATAAAAGAATTTACTGAGCATGCTCAAAACTGAAATTTCAAATCCTTATAACTCGTGAACATATTAATATTTTTTTTATCAAGTCAACAAATGATACTTTTCTAGGGCAAGCCCCTTCTACCCTGAACATTTTAGAACAGAATTCCAAACCACCTGGGCTGCAGATGTGAGCAAAGATAACAGCAAAAAAAAAAACATTTTTTCTGCTTTTTACCCTATCTAAATCTTATAATAAGGACAGCCAACCATCATGAAACTTTACCAAGTCAAGAGGCCATGCTCCCCCAGACTACACATGCAAAACGTTGTGTAATTCCATTGAACAGGAGTGAAGCTATTGAAGTGCAAAGTTAGTTTAACATTAAATACCCTACCCAGCCCTAACTATAGGAGTGCTACCATGCCCCTATAACATATTATAGCAGTCTGGTAGCACCACTATATTTAGGGTTGAGTAGGCTGTTTAATGTTAACCCCCTAATTTTGCACTTTATTAGCTTTGCCACCGTTCAACAGATTTGCATGAAATGTTGCAAGCAGGGTCTCGGGGCAAGGCTTCTTGACATGCCAAGTTTTTCTGGTCAGATTGGCAGGTTCCGAGATCTGGATAGTGAAAAAAGTTGAAAAAATTAGTTTTTTTTTTTGCTGTTTTTCTTTTTTTGTCTTTACCTAGCACCCAGATGGTTAGGAATTTGGTTCTCAAAATGTTCAGGGTAGAAAGGACTTGGGCCAGAGTGATGCCTTATGCCAGGTTGGTGAGCAAATGTTAATCCATTCCAGAGTTATAAAGATTAGAAATTTCAGTTCTGAGAATGCTCAGTATGGTTTATTGGATAGCTGTTTCATACAAAAACAGAATTTGGTCATACAAAAAAATACTGTGTTTCCTATGGAGTAGCCTTTTTTTTCATGAGAAAAGATACGTCTTTCATTTAGCCACTGTCCTATTTCCATTTTTTCAAAACAATATTTTTGAAAACCCATAAAAATGATATCCTGCAGAAACAGGATTAGGTGGATTCTGCAGTTAATTTTTGGAAAAATCACCCAGAAATGTGTTTTTAACAAGTTTAAACTTTTTTTCATGATCTGAATTTCTTTTTTTGTATGACCATATGAAAAAGGAATAGGGCCATAGTACAAAAGAGTCCCTTCATATGCAAAATAATTTGGACTTTTTCTCACATTCTTTTCCATATGAATGAATCTTTTTCATATGAATGATACAACCACACAAGAAAAAATCCTGTTCTACTAAAAAAGAATTTGGATTTAGTTGTTTCACGTTCTCTTTTCATATGAAGGAATATTTTCTTGTATGAACAACACAAATTCATGAAAGAATATCCCTTCATATGAAAAAATAATTTGGAAATCATTTTATTTCACATTCCTTTTTCTGATTAAGGTTAACTCCCTCCTCAATGTCTGGGGCATGAATGTGCTGAAGACCGTGGGGAGGGGGTGCACACAGCAGAACTCCATCCCAAAGCTGGCTTATGTTTACCAGGTCTTACCAGTCCATATGGAGTGCAACAATCTAACAAAATGACTGAATCCACACTGAGATAAAATGAACAAGGAGGATCCCATTTAATTAGCAGTCAACTCCATGGAGCAGCAGAATTAATACAGGGGCAGGGCAGTTTCACTTCATGACCACTATGATCACACAATACAAAGGCAGCATTGTCCGTGAACTGCTATGGTTCCAAAACTCCACATGCACCATTAGTACAGAACTCATAGGGCTCCCCACTTCTAGGCAGCAGGCTTTCCAATGGCAGCATCACTCCTTCCCATCTCTCTCTCTCTCTCTCAGTTACAGTCCCTACAGAGCTATCAGTCATTTGAGTAGGGTTGCTCCTCTCCAAGCTCAGTATCTTGTAGTGGGCACCAACTAGGTGACCGTCCCCAAGAACTAAGGGCACGCATCTCTAGGAACTGAGTCCTCTCTGATTCTTCACTGCCCCACATCCTGCTTCTGGGCATTCATGCAGCAGGTGTATGCACTTTCTCTCTCTCTCTCCCTCTTGACCATGGGGCATCTCAACTCAGTCTCATGACTTGTTTGCAAACCAGAGCTGCCCACCATGTCCTTCCTTCCTTCCTTCCTCACACTGGGGTGGCTTAAGTGATGTGTGCCACTCTCAGGTTCTCCATGCTCAGCTGAGGCTGTTGGAATGGGCAATTACCCTTGCTCCCATAGCTCCTTTCTGTTCTTCTCCAGTCTCTTCCACTCTACCCCAAAAAGCCTCTCAATCCCATCAAAACCCAAGATACAGTAAATACCCACACACACACACACACACTGATGACCAACCACCAGCAGCAGGCCTCACCATGTGGCAGAGGGATTAACCCTTTAGGTACTGGGCTGATGTAGCCCAACTCACTATTTCAGTACCCCAAAACTGTACACTCCCCAATGGGGGAGTTACAGAAGCAATATTTTTTCATATGAAAGACACAACCTCACACAAAAAGATCCCTTCATATGAAAAATAATTGTGACTTCATTTTTATATTCCACAGTTCAACTTTAACGAGCCATAACTGTCAATCTTTACAGTTAAGGGACAATCTATATATCAAAAGGCCTTAATGTGTACTAAAACACTAGCAAACAACATCCCCAAACAAAATTTAGGGGCCATACAAAAAAAAACATAAACATTAATAAATCAAAATTCATATAGGATAACATTGTAACTCTAACAAGCCATATGTCCATCAGTAACTGTAGTTTAGGGTCAATGTATAAATCAAAATAAAGGTGTCAATGAGTACTGTAACACTAATACATAATTAGCCCCTAAACATTCATGGGGTATGCAGTGCACCCCAAAATTACCTCCAATCTTCACTATGGTGCCAAATCCACAATGAGAGTCCGATTAGCATCAGAAACGCACCAAAAGTGTATCTCATTTTTCACAACAATCGTACCAAATTTCTGAGCAAACTGACAAACATGTACAGACTCATGGGTTACATTGAAATGCCACAGAGCTTAGCTCCATGTAAAATAGCATTTCTAAAAAAATACTGGCTACATTTGAGTAGACATAATTTTACAGTGTTTAACTGACAGCCAAGATTTAATGTTCAGTTTCTGATGCATAAATGAAAATGGTGCACTATATGAACTTGAACTTTTTTTATGCAACCTCCCGAGGAAGCCTGTATGTTTAGTAGGCAACATGTTAAGGATGATGTGCATGCCTATTTAAATGGTGTAAAATAATGCAAGCAACCAACCAATATTTAAGGAAGTGGATTGCATCAGTCTGAATTTTGGAGCACCCCCTCTCTATGGTTTTGTTTCAAACTTATGGGTAAAAAAATGAGAAACACATTTTTGCCCATATACAATCAAACCACTGGGAGTTAAGAGACACACTTAATATATTTCTCCCTTTGAAGTGATCCCCATATAAAAACTATTACAACCAAGGACATTAGTTGCTTTTTGGTGGTATGGAAGCACAGGGCCCAGAGAGTGCTCTGCTTCCACAGCCAGAAGGATATGTGCTTCTATGGAGGGATGAAAGCACAGAGCCCTGGGGGTCCTGCACTTCCCTACACAAATGGATATATTTACACAGGTCTCTCTGGGACCTGTATGAATGAGGATAAGATTATACTATCTCAAAAGTAAGAAAATTCTTTGCAAAAAAATGTATTAATGCACCAGTTAAGATTCGGATTAAACCGACAAAAGTAGGAAAATGTGGTGTTAGGGTTTCCAACCCTAACACCCCAGCCCTAACCTGCAAGCAGCAAAAAGAAAAAACATTACAGTTTTGCCTGTCCTGAATCTTCACAAATCAGGCTTGGTATCTTCCTTCAGGTTATTAACCCTAACGCTCACCCCAGTCTCATACAGTCTGCACATCTCTGCTTATTGGATGATAAATTGCATATTTTGAGTCTCCCATTTTATATCCCTCTGTTGTACTATTTCATCAAACGTCACCAAAGTTATTAAGGTGCAGAAATTAGGGTTTAACATTAAACATCTTACTCAACCCTAACTATACATAGAAAGATAGAAACATAGAATTTGATGGCAGATAAGGACTGCTTAGCCCACCTAGCCTGCCTGTTTTTCCCTACCTACTGTATCACTGTAGACCCTACTTGATCTATGGATAATACCCTCCCCCAATTTTATTACTAAGGTTTTCTTATGAATAACCCATGCTTTCTTGAACCTGTTACAGTTTTTTCCACCACCAGCTCCATCAGGAGGCTGTTCCAGGCATCCACCACCCTCTCCATGAAAAAGTACTTCTCACATTTCCCGTAAGTCTACCTCTTCCAGCTTCATAGCATGACCCCTTGTCCTTGAACATTTTTTTCAGAAAGATGCTTCCCTCTTGAACCTTATTTATACATGTGAGGTATCTGAAAGCTTCTATTATATCCTCCCTCTCCCTTTGTTCATCCAGTGTATACATATTAAGGTCCTTCAGTGTTTCCTCACAGGGCTTTTTATGCAGAACCCGCACCATTTTGGTTGCCATCCTCCAAACCACCTCCACTCATTCCATGTCCTTCCTGAGATGAGGTCTCCAGAACTGGACACAGTACTCTAGGTGAGGTCTCACCAGTGATCTATACAGGGGTAACACCACCTCCCTCTTTCTGCTGGTTTTCACCTCCCTATGCACCCCAGCATCCCACTAGCCCTTCCAACTGCCTTGTCACACTGCCTAGCCACCTTTAGATCATCAGATATGATAACTCCCAGGTTTCTTTCCTGTTTGATGGTCATCAATACCTCTCCTCCCATTTTGTACTCCTCCCTTGGGTTTCTGTGCTCTATGTGCATGATTTTATACATTTTTGCATTGAAACCCAGTTGCCATATCCTTGACCACTCCTCTAATCTTTTCAGATCCCTTCTCATTTTTCCACCCTCCCCAGAGTGTCTACCCTGTTGCAGATTTTAGTGTTATCCATGCAATGTCACTAATATAAACATTAAAGAGGATCGGTCCTAGTATAGATCCCCAAGGTACATCACTTGTCACCATCACTTTCTCAGAGTGAACTCCATTTATCACCACCATCTGTCTCCCATCTCTTAGTCAATTTCTTATCCAGTTTGCCATCTTTGGTCCCACTCTTAGGCTACCCAACTTGCTTACTATTCTCCTATGTGGGATGGCGTAGAAGGCTTTGCTGAAATCCAGGTAGGCCACATCCACTGCTCCTCCATGATCCAATTCCCTGGTCACCCAGTCAAAGAAATCTATTAGATTCATTTGACAAGACCTCCCCCAATGAATCCATGCTGCCTCATTTCCTGTAAGCCACTGGATTCAATATATTCCACTATCCTTTCCTTTAGTAGTGATTCCAATACTTTCTCCACCACCGATGTCAGGCTGACTGGCTTGCAGTTACCAGCCTCCTGCCTACAATCACTTTTGTGAGGTGGGACTACATCTTCCTTCCTCCAGTCTCCTGAAACCTCTCCCATCTCCAGTGAGAGGTTGACCAGGACTGTCAGAGGTGTAGCCAGCACCGCCCCGAGTTCCCTCAGTATCTTTTGATGGACCCATCTGGCCCATTGCCTTATCCACTTTCAGATTTGCTAGTTCATTCAGGACTCTCTCTCCTCTGTAAATGGGCTAGTGTCCCCCTCCCTTCCTTCGATGCTCCTGTCACTTTTCTGTGGCTCCACTCCTTCCCTTTTTTTCTGTGAACACTGGACAAAAGCATTTGTTCAAGGTGTCTGCTTTTTCATGGTCCACATCCACACAATCCCTCCCTTCCCTTCTTAGTCTAACAATCCCTCACCTGGTCTTTCATTTTTCACTTACATACCTAGAAAATGTCTTGTCCCCATTCTTTACTTCATGGGCTATTTTCTACTCTGTTTGAGCCCTTGTGCTCCTAACTGATTTCCCTGCCTCCATCTGTTTCTTCAGATACAGCTCCCTATCCTCCTCTTTCTGTGTCTTCTTATAACTCCAGAATGCTAACATGTTTGGCCCTTACCTTCCCAGTCACCTTCTAGAAAACTATAGTGGTCTCTTTTTCCTCTTGGCTTCTCTTGGCATTGTTTACTAGCATGACACAGAGATTTGTTGTCTTCTCTATACCACCTTTTAGTTTCTCCCAAAGTTCCTCCACTCCACCCAAGTCCTTCCTCCCTACCAGGGCATCCCTGAGAAATTCCCTTTTTTTAAATTGGCTCTGCTGAAGTCAAGGACCATCATCCTTGTTTGGCTCAATTCTGCCCCAGTCCTTGGGCCCCTCTCCCAATTGTTCCAACTATATAATTGAAAGAGGCCAAGGACCACTACGTCCCTTCCCCAGAAGGTGAGTGACCACATCCAGTTATCTTTAAGTTACTAAATTGTTTGGATAAGGTGCATATCCGAACTAAAGAAAGTGCACTACAATCAGTGGAATGAGAGGGTAGAAGACTTCTGCTATTCAGCGATGTGAGCCCTCAAACTCAATCAAAGCAAGACACATATGAAGATATTAAAAAAAAAACTGTATGTTGATGGAATCTGTTTCCAGTTAAGCTACACTACAAATCTGTTTGTCACTATAGGAGAGACAGTGTACCAGAACCAGACAGCAGAAGAAGCAAGGGTGGATTTGGCATGTCTTTTACCAAACCTATTCAAGCAACTTCCTGCAAACAAAATGCTATAAGTGACTTTGCTATGATCAGTAGAAGATCAAAATAGTACTGACAGAGAACTACTCATAACTCAAGCTGTTAACCTGTTGGGAACAAACTAAAGTAATGGGAAAATCAGACAAATAGGAATATCAAACATCAAGATATCCTTTTTGTAACTTGGATTACATACAGCCCAAAGAAATAATGGCACTACAAAGTCAGCAGCTGTGATTAAAATTGGGACGTGCATAAAATGCTACTTAATGATATGGTCATTAAGGTATGTTGGTACATCAAGCTTTGAAAGCCCCATTCCTGCTTGTATATATAAAAATAACCAGTTTATTGGAGTATAACCATAATGACTAGCAGCCAGAATCTTTTCTAAACTATGCCATATTTTATTATCTTTCTTGGCTCCCTAAAATAATGACTTTTTCTACAAAGTTCTAGCCTAAAGGGACGGAAGTATACCTTTTCTCATCATAATCGAAGTCTGCCTCCCTCATTGTCCAAAGGTTGAGCTGCACAGAGCAGAGATGGAATTCTTGAGGTAGCAGGCTTCCAACTTGCAGGAGAAGGAGCAACATGGTGCATGGCAGGAAACAGAGGAGCCCTGGAAGTCATCAACCAGTCAGAATGATGGTGACATCTCATTCCTGTAGGCAAGATTTCCTATATTATCATGAGTTCAATTCAACAGGAAGAGGAAATCTGCCATTTCAAACAAAGAAAGAAAAGATGGCGGCTTAGAGATCCAGTGACTTTGAAATGTGTTGGAATTTGAACAACCAGGTGCAAATTCCTAATGACTGCAGAGAGTGCATCCAGACCTTTTACATGACATGAACTGCTCAACGCACTGTGTCACTACAGGTAGCAAATTTGAAGTCTGTATGCTGCAACTCTTCAAGATAGGACTGCCTAATCTTACACATTCCCATCAGGCAACACATGAACTTCATAAACTAGCAGTTGAGAGGCTTGTGACACAGTTTCTGGTGTAAGACTTTGTAATACAGCATGGGATGAGTCCTTCTCACCATTCTAGGCTAGGTTTCTAATTTTACTTTATTTTCACTCACTACAGAATTAATTTACTTGTGAAGCTGCAGAGTGGGTGTGCCTCTGAGGATAAGAGGGAGAGAGCAGAATGTTGTTCAGCAAATAATTCTGTGTTAGAAGAAGGAACCTCAAAGCAGTGGTGTAACTGATTACCATTGAGGGGGAATAGAACTGATAGTCTTAATGTTCAAAGAATGTTGTTACTATCCAGCATGAAGCTATGTAAAATAAGTGCCTAGGTGACAATCATATTGCAGAAAGAAAGTTTCAGGATGCTATTGCAATAGCAGGGGTAGAAATAGAGACTGGTATCTAATTTACATTTATATGGTAAAACATGGTTTAGAGAACAAAACTTGGAGGTCTCAAAAACAAAGCAGAGACTAGCAGGCCTAAAATAGTTAGCTGGCAGTCTTCATATCACACTGGTCATCTCTTTGTTTACCAGGGAAGACCAGAAGTGGACCAAGAAGAGATAAGAAGGAGATTAGGTACAGATAACTTGCTGTAGTCAGGAGCAATTTATTACTGAATAATACATTAGGTAAGTCATTATATCAGTTGTTTTACAATTAGTATTCTAGTTAAAAGTACAAGTTGCATACCAGTAAGTATCTAAGCTTTATATTAAAGTTTGAAATTGTGTTTGATTTGTTCACACTTCTAAAAGTTGATTGCCTAAGTCATGCTATAATTACTGTTTTTTTGTGTGAGTGTAATAAATGTGTTGGGGGTGGGGTACATGTTGATGACAATGTTAAGTGTAAAACAGGTTGTTACAGTAAAGAGAGAAAACTGAAGCGACTCAGAGGGACAGTAAAATACAAAATCTCAAGAAATACTGATGGGTACTGAAATCAGATATGTCACATGGAATATTAAAGGGACCCAGACAACACTCAAGAAATGTAAAGTCCTTCACCATCTTAAGCAACTAGGGGCAGGAATCTGTTTTTTACTGGAAATGCATCTCCCAGAAAACAGGGCTAACCTATTCCATAGACAGTGGGTGGGACAGTAGTTTGCAGAAGGCAGGGACACAAATAAGAAAGGAGTAATTATATTGATAGCCAAAAATATAAAATTTAACATAGAAAGAGAAATTAGAGACCCAGAGGGAAGATTTATTTTCTGCAGGGCATGCTATTCAACAAAAGTGTTATGGTGAGAAATGTGTATGAGTCTAACAGTGATTCCCCCAGTTCTTTATTGACCTCCTGCACACCCTAAGCCAGATTGTGGGGCCTCCACTAGTGATGAGGGGGACTGGAACTTAGTTTTAGTGCCTAATCAAGATAGAAGAGGTAGAAGCAAAAAGGGTCTTTCCCCAGCCCGGAGACATGTAAGATACTTTATGGACCATCTAGGATTAATTGATATCTTGAGAGCATTGCACCCACAAGAGACAGAATTCACATTTACTTCATCAGCACGTCATACCGAGTCTAGAATAGATTATTTCTTGAATGCAGGAGACTGGCTACAGGGTATCGATGGATGTGAAATTGAGGTTAGAGTAGTGTCGGAGCACAGTCCAGTGCATTTTAGACATCAGAGACATCAGTTTGCAGTTGTAATAGAACAGGACAGGACATGGTGCCTTAAAAACAGATTACTGCAAGACAAGAAAGTCATAGAGCATCTTAAAACCTCTATTGAACATTCTTTTACAAGTAAATTTGGGTCAGTTGAAAATTCAGACAATGGGTGGGCCACAGTTAAGTGTCATGTCAGAGGAGAACTTCTTAGATTAGCAACAAATAAGAAGAAAGAAAAGAGAGAGGTTACAATAAACACTTACTAAATCAGAGAGAATGAAAAACAGCTCTCAAGTCAACCACCCCTGAAACTGAAAGGCTAAACTTAAACAATCTAAGAGATAAATACCAGGAACTAGTAAGAGATAGAGTTGAAAGAGTCATATTTAGAACTAAAATGAAATATACAGAATAAGGTAACAGGGAAGGGAGACTGATGGCCCTCCGGCTCAAAAAGCAGGAAGAGGCACGTATTATAATAGGAGTGTATAGACAAGGGAGTAATGAGTTAATAACAGGGGTAAGGGATATAGCTCAAGAAATTCCAGGCATTCTATCAGAAAATATACCTTGCAGAACATCCCTGGAATTGGGGACCAGAATCAATACCTTTATGCAGAGAATTACACTACCACAAATAACTCAGGGTCAGCAAGAATTCCTAAGTGCTGAAATTATATTACAGGAAATACAAACAGCCATTTTTTTTTTATTCAGTTGTTTAACCAGGAGTAGCACACTAAGCTGAAAGCTTTTTTTACAGGTGCGACCTGGCCATTCAAAACCTAGTGGCAGATAAAGCCCCAGGGCCGGATGGATACACTCCAGATTTTTACAAAACATGTGGCCCCATGTTAAGCCCCAATTTAGCAAAAGTATATTCACATATACATGAGAAGGGAATAGCTGACTTTACCGTCACCCAAGCTATGATAACACTCATACTCAAACTGGGGAAGACTTATAAGTTGCAAATCAAAGGCCTATACCATTGATAAATTTAGACTTCAAAATACTAGTGAAAGTGTTGGTCACTAGACTTGGAAGGATGTGGAATGGACTAATCCACAATAAATAGACTGGATTTATGCAGATGAGAACCTCCTTGAATCACATCAGAAAGTTGAAACACCTGACTTCTGTGTTGAGGGAACCTGGAACAACTGCTGTGTTGGTTTCCCTGGATGCAGAAAAGACATTTGACAGGGTATCCCAGCCATACCTATTCACCATGTTTTTACGCTATAATTTACCAGAAAAATTTGTAGATTGGGTTAGAGTTTTGTACTCAGGACCATCAGCTAGGATATTCTGCAATGATGTGTTATCACATAATTTGATTTTGCAGCATGGAACCAGGCAGGGGTGTCCCCATCACCGTTGCTGTTAAACCTATTCTTAGAACACCTGTGTTACAAAATTAAACAAGTGTCAGACATTAGTTGTATCTCGCTGGGTATTAAGCAACACAAATTATCACTTTATGCAGACAAGATACTACTGCATATTAAAAAGCCTGGGGCACCCATATCTGGGATTCTTAAATTAATCAAAGATTTCAGGGAAATTTCAGCATGCAAATCCAATGTCTCCAAGACAGTAGTCATGCCCCTAAATGCAGGGGTACAAAAAAGAGATATTGAGGACTTGGGCCTGCAATGGCCACCTAATGTGATTAGATACCTTGGTATAGAAATCAAGAAAGAAACTCTCCTCTGTAAAAAAAAAGAAGAATCTGGATGACCTTATGGAGGTGCTCAATTTAGACTGGAAAGGATGGACTACACCTCCACTTTCACTCACAGGATCAGCATGATAAAAATAATTGTCCTCCTTATAATTCTTTATCCATTTTCTATGCTAAACCTGGTTCTTCCCCAAACATGGCTTAGGAAGCTGAACTCCCTGAGAGCATAGTTTATTTGGGTTGGAAAATCAATAAGAAGAGTATCTGTAAAACTTACAGGCCCCAAAATATGGGGAGCCTTAAAATACCAAACTTCTATCACTATTACATATCAGTTCATGGAAGTAAGCATTTGAAATGGTAAAAAGCACAAACTGATCCCACAAACATAGGGTATACACCAATTTGGTTAAGCAGGGCCCATCATCTATGTGCAAGGGTAGGTGTAGATGTCAAAGCATTAGTACATTGCCTACAGAAAAGGTGCCAAAGGAAATAAAGGAAACACCCATGGGAGCATCCATGAAGTCCCACCAGCAACTATGTAGGGAATTAAAATTAGACCCCCAAAGAGATAGTGCCCCACCAGTTCTCAACAACTCCAACTTTCTCATAGATCAGAAAAAAATATGTTTGGCCCATTGGAAATACTGATGTATGTCTTCTGTGAAGCTCAAACTACAAGATGGGAGATTAATGAGTAGTAGATACATCCTAGATGTAGCAGGCAATGGAAAGGGTACTACATTCCAATACCTACAACAAATACTTGCAGAAACAAGCCACATGGGTCCATACCCTTGGACAGAAATCCATGGAACAGCATTAAGCCAGCTACAACACATGGCAAATAGACCAAACACAGTTGCAATGCTATATGCCACAACATAGGTAAAATGTTGTCCCAAACAGTCTAGAATAGGACATTACTAGGTGCAAGCCTAACCAGAATCAAGTGGAAATTGGAAGTGAGAAAAAATGTTGAATAATTTATGTAAGTATATAAAAACTGAAACCTCGGTGGTTGATGTAACACAAAATACTCCATAATATATACTTACTCCAGAAAAACTTTACAAAATGGATAAACCTACTGATAATAAATGCGCTAGGTGTAAAGAAGCAGTAGGTAACTTATACAATTTTTTATGGGATTGTGTTAAAGTTGAACCCCTTTGGGAAGATATTATGGCTAAATTAGATCTTTTGCTGAGCTTGGAAAATGATTTTACTCCAGAGGTGTGTACTTTAATCACTAGGATGGCCAGTTGTGTATGACCTAATGGTATCATGTTGCTTTGAAAGCAGCAAGAGCTAAGAAGCTGATCCTAAGATATTGGATGGATGACTTTTACACCATCGTATGTAGAATGGCAAAATGAGATCCTAACTATGCTACGAATAAGTCAGGATTAACCCATGACAGAAGCATGGGTTACTGGGGAATTAATCCACACCTTGGGTGGGTTGCCACATGGGGCCGCAGGCCGAGTGCCACCAACCACCCAGGCATGCATTAATTCCACAGGTAACCCACACTCTGGAGTGGGTTAATGCACATATAACATGGCTATGGACAATGTGGGATGTGCATGGGGAAAGACAAACATGTAAGTCTGAGATGCATTGCAAGCAGGAACAGTGAAGTGTACCACACAGTGTGAACAGAGAACATGACAGGCGACAAAGGACTGCACTTACACAGCAAAGTCATCACTCTTGTGCAAGCACCAGAAAATGGTCTTTTTGCAAGTGGCAATGAAACATGGACATCTACCTCTTCCCAACATGCGGCACTGGTTCAGTGGGACATGAGAAGGAAACAGCAATGGAACACATGAAACCGAAGCCACAGGAATGGTGCCATGAGGTGCACACAACAAAGAAGTCAGACGTCAAACACAACAGACAAGGACAGAACAAACCTGCAAATCCAGTGGTGCCTGCTGTTTTTTAACAAATGTGGTGTATTGCAAACTAGCATGACACATAGGCAAAGTGTCAGAACTGCAGCTGTCTGCAGTGCATCACTGGACGGCTGGGCAGGGTTCTTGATGTGATATACAGTATGTATAGGCCCATGGTACCTGCTGAAATGCAGGACCACATGGCTGGGCAGGGTTACTGATGCAATGCATTTAGGGGTCCTAGGTAGTAGCCAAACTTCACTGGCCCATTTGTGAACTTTGCAGGTTACATGTGCTGCAGAGGCCATGATGCACTAAGTCTCAGTTTATCAAATGCCTGCGGGGAGCAAGCATTGATTAATAGAGAATTAATCCACAGTCAACTGACGTGTTGATGAATGAGAGGGGAGCATTTTCTATGGCCAAGTTATAAAAAAAATTATTCCTGTACTAACAGCCGTTATATTAGTTACAGGAAAAAATGGGAAAAGCTTCATGTATTATTAACCTTGGACCCAGTGACAGGATAAAAGTGAAATATTCAGTGAATTACAAATGATTTACAGCTTATGACCATTATGTAAAGATCCACTGTTCTCTCTCCAGTGTGTACTACAGAGTCATAAGAACATAAGAACATAAGAATTTGACAGCGGATGGGGATTGAGTGGCCCATCTAATCTGCCCATGAACCTAACCCCCTCCACTATAATTTGCTGTTTTTATTTATACCATAGTGTCTACTACTTGTGCATGAAACCTGCGAAAGTGAATTTTTAAATCTAAGTTGCATCATTGGAGGGGGACGGTGTATCATAACAGTACTGTCTAATGCTTCTGTCAGTCAGCTGGTCTACATGTTATGTCATATATGTTGTAAAAATCTATAAAATATACTTTGTTCAATTAAAAAAGGGTGGAAGGGTTGCTAGGACATGGAATAATGCAAATGATGAAATACATCAACTGTGGGGGAGGGGGGCAAACAATTCTGTTGAACAACACCAAACCTACTTGTGGACAAAACCTTTCACTGGCCTTGTTCCGTGCTGGACCACATAACAAAGAAATGGAGCAACAGCATAACAATTTAGATACAAAGAAACATTTTATCATAAATACAGAATGTGAAAACATATACAGTAAAAAAAAACACATATAGGCAGAATTACGAACTGGAAATGCCTGTAGATCTGTATTATTATTAAATGGGACATAAGGCAGTATAAACATATTTGATTAAGTGAGGAATGCTATACAATAAAAAAGAGAATAGGGTGTGAGTGAGGGTTACTGGTGGGTACAGCAGGAGGTGGAGTGGGGATGGGGACAAGGGAGGAAGAGAGGGAAGAAACGTGGGGTGTGAAGGATTGTAAGGTCCATGAGGAGAGGTGGAGGGTGAGGAGGAGCAGAAAGGAAGAAGAAATTTAACTAAGAACCATTTATTGTTAAATATACTATGTGAAAGATCAAATGCTTCTAAGAGCATTGCCTGATCCAATAGGTCCCCCTTTGCAAGAGTAAGCAGGTATGATCCCCCTCGAGAGAGAGAGTTCTTTCACATAATTTAGGGCTCTAAATTGGAAACCATCAGAGCAGCAGTCATGTTTCTTCCCATAATGAAAATCTAAGGCATTGTTTTCTTTTCAATTTATAATGGTCCTAATGTGCTCTTGCACTCTCTCTTAAAGGGGTCTTATAGGGCACTGTGTCAAAATGCAGCAACAAAAAATGACGCAGGCAACAACGGCGACACACAGTCCATGTAATCTAGCGTGGTCTGAAATTACACTAGACCATATATACAAACTCCGAGACCATGCACACATGTATGCCTGCATGGTTTTGACAGCACATATGTACGGTCAGAGTTTTGACCATGTACCATCTTATAGTATGCCCCACACACTTCAAGCCACATGGACACCAGCCTACATACACAGTGAACACCATACGGCAATCACAGTATGTTTTCAATGGAAATTTCATTTTTGTGAGTGAATGTACAAACAATTCACCTTTGTTCACATATCTGCAGACACGGCATTGTCTGAAACTGTTGAGACCTTCAAAGCATATTTTTTTGAGACCTTTAAGGTATCTAAAGGTTTCAGTCGTGTCAGCCTTCTCTCTTCTGTCCTCCATGGAGTACATGTTGAGATCTCAGAGTCTCACCACATATAGCCTTCCTTGTCCCTGGATCATCTTGTTGGTCGCCCTTCTCTGGACCATCACCAGTAGTTTGATGTCCTTCTTTAGGTATGGGCTCTAATACTTCACACTGTACTCCAGATGCAGTTGAACCCGTAACCTGTACAGTGGCAGAATGAGCTCTATTTCCTGCTGGTTATACCCCTGGCTACACAGGCCAGCATATGGTTTTCTTTGGCTACTGCTCTCTTGCAGCATGCTGAGTGCTTCAGCTCACTTGTAATGATCACACTCAAGTCCTTCTCCTCTTCTGACCTGGTAACTTGCACACCTCCTAGTCAGTATTTGGCTTCTGTGTTCTTTGCCCCCAAGTTCATTACCTTACACTTTTTCACATTGAATCCACATTGCCAAATACCTTACCACCTCTCCAGTTTGGCTATGTCTTCTTTAATGTCTTATATCCCCTCTTCTGTGTCCACTCTCCCACAGAGCTTTGTGCCATCCACAAACAGGCATATGTTAGCTTTTATCCTATATTGAATGTCACTGATGAAGATGTTAAGTAACACTGGACTGAGCACTGAACACTGCAAGACCCCGCCAGTTACTGCTTTAGCTTCCGAGAACTACCCCCCCCCCGACCACTACCTTCTGACTTCTTTCTTGCAGTCAGCTTTTAACCCACATAGCCAGTTGTGCCTCCCACCCCCAGGTCCTCCAGCTCCTTAATCTCCTGTTGGGGGAGACAGAGTCAAAGGCCTTATAGAAATACAGCTATGGTATATCCACTATTTGGCACCTGTCCACTGCTCTGGAATAGTTTGGCTTGACAGTGCTGGCAGAAGTTTTCTGTTTTTTTCCTGTGGGGTGGGTGTGTGTGTGTGTGTGTTCATTTGCTGCCCCTCCATCTACCCTCCAGTGGTCTGGTACACAGGCTCCCCTCCTGTGGAAGAACCTGGGTCAGATGGTGTACAGACTGCCATTTATAGATCCCTGCCACTCACCATTTGGATATTCAGCAGGGAAGCAAGGGAAAGACTAATGACTGTGGTATTCACGCCTCATCTTGTGCAGGTGTGTGACTGCTTTAATGGTGCCAGCTGACTGAAGGAAAGAGAGTACAGGCATGGAGACAGGTAGGCCTACTGCCTCCACTGGTGGGATCTTACTGCTATACCATGTTTGTTCCAAGTGAGATGACCAGCCGGGATGGCATTGCCAGTGATCCATGGAAATGGGCAAGAGGCACTCTTTGTGTCCTTCATCCTCCAATATCTGAATCTCTATGTTATGGCATCAAGTTGGGTAAGCAGTGCTGGCCTGCCAGTAGATGGTGCAATGAGGGGAAGGGGAGAACAAAGAAGTCATTAGTGTCGGCATGTCAGAGCCACAAAGGGTTCATTCTTTTTTGGAGGGGAAACTGGACAGGGCACAGGGGTAGGTAAAAGGAATCCCCCAAACATATTGCATACATGAATGGCTTGTTAAAGGCCCTAAAAGATGACTTGAAGAAAGGGTGGGGAAATGGAAAGTTGGAGCACTGTGGCTGCACCCTTAGAGGGATGAGTACTTCTTGGTTCCCTAAGCAACTGCATGGCCAGTTGTCCCTGCATTTAAAGGGATCTGCAACTGTTCAAGGACAGTCCCTGCATTCTAGTGTAGTGAAGGGAAACCAAATAAGGTTTTATGCTACTTTTTCTCTTTTGTAAATATTTTTTATGTGGGGGGGTTGTAATGCTGTGTTAGCAGATGCCCAGGGGAAGGGCTTGTAATGTACAGTTTGCTTTAAAAGGCAGTAGGGAGTATATAGAGTTAGATAATGTGTCAGGGGAATTGGCTATTTGTCAGGTGATCCCCTGAGTAGGTATATAAGGGCCCCCTTGAGCCCTGGGAGGGAGGCTGTTCCATGCAGCTGAGAGGGAAGGTTGTTCTGAGCCTTAAAGTTTGCCAGAAGGCATTGTTCTCCATCACAGCAAGGTTTCAGAGCCTTTTCCAGGGTCCTATACAGCTGGTATTGTATGCCTCTGTTGTTTGAATTCTTAATCCAGCATTGTGGGCCTATCCCTGATGCCTGAGATTTTCTATTTAAGTGAACTTTTTATCTGATCTAATGCCATCCTAGGTTGGTGACCCTGACAAAAATGTTAATAAAGCTGTGTTTTAAAGGAACTCCAGTCATCACCTAGTCACTTCTCAAGGGGCTCTGCTCACAGGAGCTGGATGCACTTTTGCAGTGCCCCTACTGCATGCCTGAAAGTTTTACAGGCAGTGGGCATAGCAGAAGTGTGACCGGTCCAGGAGAATAAGCCATGCTAATGGGTATAGATGGCAATGTGTGCCATTATCATGGTGACCCTGTCTCCTTCTGTGCACCAGCACACTTTGATGTGCACTGGTGCAGAAGGTGCATGTGACCCCCTTTGAGCACAGCACAGGGTGGAGGAGCAGGCAAGGGACTGGTACAAAATCGTTTGTGAAAGGAGTTTGTGCCAGTCCCATGCACCTGAGAATCCAGGTCACTTTGTTTATTTTTTTTCAATCAAAGGGCATATTGATTTTTCAAATATCTGATATGTGGGCTGCAGATGCACAAATCTAATTTTTTATAGCCACAAAACGTCATTTATTTCTGCTTATATTTTCAGTAGAGTCTTGTTGTGGCTGTAATATGAGTGATTTGCATCAAATGTTGGTATTTCTTGTAGATGTCTTTTTGGCCCCAAATGCAAGTTAGGTCAATAAATACTTCTGTCAAGTAGGTGGCACATATTTAACATTTCTAAAAATAAACTTTTATATTTAAACAAAGCTGTGGGACTTCCCAACCCATGATGAATATGGGATGGGAAGTTTGGACTTCAAAATAATTATTCTCTTTACAAATGAACGTTGGGTCAGGATTATCCAGTTTTCAAATAAGTAAATAAGTAAGTAAATAAAACAATTTGCCATCACAAATGGATGATTCTGCAACCCAAAAAATGATAAAATAATCCACATCCCAAGACTGAGTGTAAAGATGACCTTCAGATAAAGAACTTTACAGTAACAACTAAAGCCTGAAGGTCTACAACATTGAATGAAAATCTAATCTTTGCCATCCTTGTAGCTTTACTGTCAGCCTGAATCCCTGAGGAAAAGAAATTTCCAGAATAGGGGGATATCCCGAACAACTGGTATGCCAGAAGTTGATAGTCTCGTTAACATTATCACCTACTTTATACATCAAAAATTAATAAATATTGAAAAAAGGACCACAATCTTTCATGTTTGCCAGTACAAAACTGATCCTCATTTTCTCAACTTACACATGTGGTGCCATACATTAAGGGTGATTCAGTGCCAAACTTGCTTCAGAATTCTGCACTTTCCCTTTTGATTCTGGGCTGTTGAAGTTCTGAGTCACTTTGATAATTTGACTCTTCAGCAAACTGATGAAAAAAAAAAACAACTCTAGCCCTTTCCAGGTGGCTAGGGCTAGCTCCATGTCACCCGTCACCCCCCCCACCACCACCACCACCAAGTCACTTTCCACTTCCAACCCCTTCCCCTGTTCTCCAAAAACAAAACAATGCCAACTATAGGCACTGTGCCAGCCCAGGAGACAGCATTTCATTTATTTTTTTGCTTTACAAAAAATAGTATGGGTGAAAAGGGAGGGTGGCAGAGGGTGGGTACTGAATGATGCATGGGAGAAAGTGGGAAGTGTCACAGATCCCTACTTGAAGCCTGCTAGACCTCATACTATAGACCCAACATGTTTTGACAGAAGTATTGAAGCTGAACCAAAGTGAGATGCTGAATCAAAGCAAAAAACTGAATTTGTCTCTGATCAAACATACAGATTAGAGATTGGTTTCCATGTAGTCACAAAACCTTGTCCTTCCTTTTTTTAGAAAATGGGGAGAGAAAATCATACTGTCTGATTGGTTATTACCTGTGCATCAAATCCGTTCGATGCACAGGTAATAACAAATACTCAAAGCAGGACCGCATTGTAAAAAAAAATCAGTGAGTCGTTGGAATGCTGGATTTTCAAATTCTGCCATTTTTTTTCTATCTTAGCAAGGGAAACTTAACAGCACACATCCCTCTCACTACGCATATTTACAAATGTGGGCGAGCAAGAGCAGTCAGAGTCAGGAAGAGGATAAAGCGCGGGAATTTGAAAATCCACCACTGATTTTTTTTTTTTTTACAACGCTGTCTTGCTGCAAGGCTCTCAACTGACAGCAGCAGCAGTGTTTTCTAGTATGCTAACATCCACTTCCTTTACTCCAACAAGAAGCATGTCCATCTCCCGCTTGCTCTCTTTAGTTGTGTTTATGTTTTGCTAAAACAAAACACAGAGAGATAAACTAAAAACACAGTTACAGTCTCTAACAGCCTCAGTTAAAAAATAGAAACTACTCCAGATTTTTGAGCCACTGATCAGAGCTTCTGATAACTCCTGGTTGACACTGTTGCATGGCTCATGCATCATAACTACTCCTGCTGTCTCTCTAGCAAAAATTGCTATCCTGTCCATATGTCTGACATTGTGATATAGCACATGTATCATAACTGCTCCTGCCCTCTCTCTCAAAATCGCGATTCTGCCCATGTGCTTGCAAAATAGTAGAAACAGTCAGTAAACAAATGCTCAGTAAAGTCAAACTAAGTGTTTAACTTTTACCTCATAATGACCGTTTCTACTGACACTGCTCTGCAACTTCTCCAAGTCCTAGCCATGCTGCCTTTACTTCGTGGTTTAAAAAAAACAGTCCTCTCTCTCTCTCTCTCTCTCTCTCTCTCGTCACACAATTTTCAGAAATAAATAAACTTCACAACACTACTACTAGTGCTACTACAGTGGCTGCTACTGATGCCAGTAAAGATACTAATACTACAGATGCAAGTACAATGATGTCATTTTCTAGTAGGCAGAAGGACTACTTTATCATAAATTGCATAAGCTAATCCATTTTTTTCAAAATAGAAACATGATTTTTTGTAACAATAAAAACTAAAAAAATGTAACCCATTTTATAAGTGCAATAAGACGCTCCAGGGTGTGCATGGCACAGATATCACCACATGCCCAGGGGTTGAAGTCACTCAGTCTGTGGCCTTGTGCCTTACTACACCCCTGGGCATGTGGAATTATTGGTTTCATGCACACCCCATCATGTCTTATTGCTTACATATAACATTTAATAAAGCATCAAGCAAACTACTGAGGAAAGCATAAACTGCATATAAAAACTGGTGAACATTTTTTCCCTAAGGGACACCCAGTTTGTAATTTGCCATTATAAAGGAGTGTTTATAATGGCAAACATGTGCTGGGTTTCCCTTGCTATGTGCATGCGCCAGCCAGCCATCTTTCCGTAGTCATGGTCGCACTGCACACTCGAGTGGACACTTCACTGCCACTCACACTCAGCAGTAAGTAATTTTTTTTTTTAACTCAGCTTTTACACTTGTTGAACCCTTTCTAGCCTCTGACTTTTAAACATCTGACTTTTAACAACAAAAAATTGAAAGCTTTCAGCACTTGCCTCAACTCGATTTGACACCAGACCAGACAGCGGCTAAACAACAAGGTATTTTAATTGTATATAACTGTTGTGGCAAAAAAAACCTTCTGTAGCAATTATATAAAATAAAACATGTAGTGGTGTACAAAACTCAAATTTTATACACAACCTTGGTTTTGGATGCTTAAATAAACCCCTCGAGCTTCGCTCTCAGGGTTTATGTAGCATCCGACACCTCAGGTGTGTGTAAAATTCTTGTTACACACTCCACCCATATATTATTCTATATTTAAATTACTGATATTTCCAAAACTACAGGTTATTGTGAACATTAATACCAAATCTAGATAAACTCCAATCAGCTATTCAGAGATGATGTGGGGGCATAGGGATGGGATCTACAAGGCAGGAATATTCTGCAATACAGTATGCCATGAGACCCTTGAAAATAGAAATAACAGGAAGCAGTCTGATCTCTAAGGACATTAGTAGCAAAATATTAGAGAATAAAAGCAGGGGCAAGAGACTGTGGTCCCACAAAGGAGAATAAAATAAAAGGAAGGGAGCCACTACCCTCATGGAAAGGGGCAAAGCAAGTTTATTTGTTGGCACCCCATCCAAAGGCTCAGAGTACCTTACAATATAAACAGTATAAGAACAATTACGTCCACTAAACAAAAATAAATATAATAAAAAAAATCATCTCCAATAACAATGAAATTAAATTAGTCTTGGTAGGCCTGTGCAAACAAATATGTTTTCAGTTGTTGTTTAAAAGCTTCCACCATACATGCAGATCTTATTATCCTTGGCAGGAACTTCCATAGAAATGGGGCAGCAACCCCAAAAGCCCTGTCCCCAGATTAAGACAGGAATGAGGGACATAACACAGACCCACATCAGTGGATCAGAAGGGGTGGGTTGGTGTGTAGAACATCAGAAGGTCTTTCAGATTGCATGGATGTAATCCATGTAGGGCCCTGAATGATATCAATCAGATCCTGAAGGTGATACATCACCGCACAGTCACTGAGACCGCACTACACAGGCGTGATTGTGACAGGGAGATCCTGCTACTCTTGAGGCCTGACCTTGCCTTAAATCTGTTGCAACAGTTCTTCTATTTCGTAGCCTAATCTATCATTTACAATTTCTAGCCCATAAGGGCACCCCCTCCCCTTTCTTGACTATGCTATAGTGTCCTCTTTAATTTTCCTTTTACCTCTCAGGTTCTCATACAGGGAGGTTACTGTGGTGACCTCCGAGCTAATGTAAAAGAACAGGCTGTGTTGCTCATTGGATTTAGTAGGCAGTGGCGCTATGTCATAAAATACCTTGTTGTATATGCCTTATGTGTATGAAACCTGTAAATGTTGAAAATACCACGGCACTAGGTATTTTTGATAAAGGCAAAATGTTACTAGGGGACTGAATTATAAAAATTAAGTTACTGGGGTAGATATATCAGAAAACCCCCATTGTGTTATTTAAAATGCATATAAATTACAGATTGTTTGAGAGGTCCTTTGGCACCATGCATTCCTGTTTTAAGCTGAATCAGCCTAAAACTTCATGGTGATTTGCATGTGCATCCCATGAAGCTTTGCATTATGGGGATATGTGTAATGTTGTGTTTCTTTGAAACTTGGCTTTATTGCCAATGCCCTTTGGAACAACCCTTGCTTCAGTGCTTCTGTACTGAGGTTCTTTGTCTTTAGCTTGTTTTGGGAGTTTTCTTTCTTTGAGCTCCCCATCACCCAAACACACAAGACCAACATAGAGGAATAGTTGGTTTTCACTAAAGAAACAGATCAGTGGGTCAATAGGTGCTGACTAAGTACAGAAGAATGACCTGCATAGTCTGTTGCTGTAAACTGATGTACTGAAGAGGGGATATGCCATTGCTTAAGGTTATTCCCTGTGTTTTAAATAAACATCACACAGAGATTGTGTGTTGAACTTGAAGTTCTGTGTCTGGTCCATCTGTTATTCCCACAACCCCTCCACAGACTTGGTTTTAGAAGTGGGATAACTTGCTGACAACATCTGGACTGGGCTAGGAGGACATTTTCTGGGGGATATTGTCTAGATATCCCAGATGGACCGATGCACCAGGAGTCACCAGAGGAGAACCCAGAGAAGAAAATCTGTGGAGTTCTTACCAGAACCATGGCTGACAGACTGGAAGAGAAGCTGCTGCCTGGACTGGACCTGGGAACTCAGAGGAAGGCCAAGCCTGAAGATGATGAAAAAATGCAAGGGGATGAGGAAGAATCGAGGGAACTGCCTCCTCTTGAAGTTGCTCCACCTGAGGACATAGGGAAGTTGTTGAAATGGCTCTGCATAAAACAGGTGCAGATGGAAAGAGATAGAGACATTGAGAAGAGAGCTAGATACATTGAGTGGCGAGATAGAGACATTGAGCGGAGAAGGCAAGATGCCAAATGAATGGATACCATGACAGTCTTGCATGCCATCAATACAGGGCAAACAGAAAGAGCCAGTAGCCCAAAAGACATTAAACTGAGCAAACTTTCAGACAGTGATGACATTGAAGCCTTCCTCACAACATTTGAGAGGATCACTCGAACATGCACATGGCCAAGGGAACAGTAGGCTGTTTGACTGGCACCACACCTGACAGGCAGTGCCCAGTTCGTTTATGGTCACATGGACTCCCGAGAGGTAGAGGACTCTGATCGTGTGATGCAGGAGGTCCTCAGGCACTATGACATAAACACTGAAACCTATGCTTAAAACACAGTCACTGGATACACTCCGAGAGACTTATGCCCATCTCAAGGAGATCTGCTACAAATTGTTGCAGACAGATAACAAGAGCAAGGACCAACTTCTGGCACCAGTAATTACTGAACAGTTTATTAAAGTTTTACCCCAGGATGTACAGCTTTGGGTTCAGGAGCATAAGCCTGTCTCCGCTGATAAAACCATCATGTTGGCAGAAGACTTCCTGGCAGCCCAACTGTCCAGACCCAGAGGGTTCCAAGGGACCTCAGCAGCTGCAACCACCAGCAATCTGTTAAGTAAACCTTTTACTTATAAATTGTCAAATCCAGCCCCAGTGAAACAAGAGCAGAGAGAGGGGAGCAAATTCCAGTAGCAGAGATTGTTTGTCATGGGTGCCAAAAGAAGGAACATTATGTAAGAAACTGTCCTAATATAAGGAAAGAGACAGCTCCCATAGCCTTAGTGAACTGGGGTCACTTTATGGCTACTGTGCAGATTGGATCACAGCAGATGATGGGACCGATCGATTCAGGTAGCCACCAGACTCTTGTGCGAGCAGATCTGGTGACTGGGAATAATAAAGGGATAGATACAGCAGTCATCTGTGTGCATGGTGATACCCATTGCTACCCTACAGCCACCATACAAGTGACTGTTCAAAAAAAGACACGAGTTAGAAGTGGGGTTAGTACCTCACCTACCTGTGCCAGTTGTTATCGGGAGTGACCACCAAGACTTTGCTTCATTTATACATTGTCATGCAGCCGTGGACTCTGCTGTAGTTGCCGTAATCACCAGAGCTCAAGTGAAGCAGGGACATTTACCATCTATGTTCCCATTTGATGATGAGATCTTTGAGGATTCTGGCAAGGACCGTAAAACTGAGGCAGAGAAAAGGAAGCTAAAGAAGGACTAGATTGATACTCATGCCGGTGTACAGCCAGACTTGGGACACACTTTTAAATGTGATATGCAGCATGAGCAAAAAGCAGACCCTTCACTTAACTTTTTTTTTCACAGGTGGGGAAGGGAGTGAAAAAAGGTGCCCCTCAGTTTGTTGTAAATCAGGGAATACTATACAGAGAATACACTAACCCCAGAACAGGAGAGGTAGTAGGCCAAGTAATGGTTCCAGAAAAATGCCGCTCCCAAATCATGTATCTAGTGCATGGTGCATGACATCCCTTTATCAGGCCATTCAGAGATAGCACCCTGAATAGGATATTACCCAGGTTTTATTGGCCATCTATCCATGAGAACATAGCTGAGTATTATAAAGCATGTGTTGAGTGTCAGAAGGTTGCTCAGGCAGGAAAAAGAGATACAGTACCATTACAACCCATCCCCATTGTAACTAACGCCTTTGACAGGATAGCCATGGATGTAGTGGGCCCCTGGAAAAGAGCTCCAAGGGTAACAGATTTGTACTGGTCATATGTGATTATGCTACCCGCTACCCAGAAGCTATCCCCATAAGAACTGTCACTGCACCAAGGATAGCAGAGGAGCTAGCAAAGGTATTTAGCAGCATGGGACTCCCCCAGGAAATACTAATTATGAGAGTAATTTTAATGCACACCTGCTAAAAGAATTGTACCATCTGCTGGGCATGGTAGCAGTGTGTACTTCTCTATACCACCCACAAACTGACAGCCTTGAGGTTTAATCAGGCATTAAAGAGAATGATGAGGAAGTATGTAAAAGAAGAGGTTAGAGATTGGGTTAGGTACCTCCCCTATTTACTTTTCATTTACAGAGAAATCCCTCAAGCAACCACTGGTTTCACTCCTTTTTCATTATTGTATGGGAGGAACTCGAGGGGGCCACTGAATGTGGTTAAAGAACACTGGGGAGAGGGAAAGGAGGTAGGACATCTTAATGTCATAGAGTACATGACTCACTTACGCAAACACCTGGCGAGGTATATCAGACTGGCACACCAGAGTTTAGAACAGAAGCAACACTTGCAGAAAGAAAGATATGACCAGGGTTTGAAGACTAAAACATTTCAGTCAGGGGACAAAGTGTTGCTGCTTCTTCCCTCCACAGAGAACAAACTACTCATGAAATGGCAGGGCCTCTTCACCATTTTGAGGCAAACAGGAGCAGTGAATTATACATTTAGCATGCCAGAAAAGAGACCCCCCCCAGAAAATTTACCATGTGAACCTCCTTAGAAAATGGCTTGAGAAGCCTAGCCCCTCCCTTTATATCCATCTTGAAGTTAGGGAGTCAGAGCTGGAGGTTTCCTATAAAAGGTTAGAGCAGTCAGGACAGTTGGGGGAGATCCAGGTAAACCCTGAACTAGAGCCTCAGCAACAGAAGGAGTTCCGGGGAGTATTACAAGAACTTGAGCCCATATTCACAAACATCCTGGGGCAGGCCAAAGGAACTGTGCACACCATAACTACCATGCAAGACAAGCCCAAATACCAAAAGCCTACAGATTGCACATGAAGGTGAGGGATGAGGTGATTCAGGAAGTCAAAAAAATGGAGCAGTTAGGCATACTTGTGCCCTCAAAGAGTGCATGGTCTTCACCCATGGTCATAGTGGACAAGAAAGAGGATGGGATATGTCTATGCCAAGATTTTAATAAGCTTAACAATGTGTAACTATTCGATGGCTAGCCAATGTCCCGAACAGATGACATCATTGACAGGCTAGGCAATGCACAGTATATTGGTTAAGAATAAAGTTCATTCTAAGTTAGGGTTGCTTTATAAGTTTAAAACGTATCTATCTTTGGAAACTCGGAGGCAACTTGCTTTGGAGGTATTAATGCCTCATTTGGATTATGTCTCTTCATTGTATGTGGAATTAGGTGTTAGGGAGAGGCAGACGTTAAATGTTGTTTATAATAAACATATCTCATTTCGTATTGGGTGTGCCAAGATTGACTCATCATTGTTTATTGTACTCTTCTTTGAACTGGTTATCTCCTCAATTTAGATTTAGGTATGCTTTGGGTAATTTGGTCCATCCAGCCATTTATTCTGATGGATTTTTTCCTTTTCTGATTTGGTCAGGAATCGGGTGATGAGATCTTCATTAAGATCAGCTGAGGGCATTACAATGGAGGGTTATTCTGTGAAGAATAAATATGGTGCTTGTTCATTTTCATGTCAAGCCTATAAATGGTGGAATGAACTCCCTGCTTCCCTGTGTGTATTGAAATCACATAGTACTTTTAAAATTAGATTTAAAAAATATTTGTTGTCTTTGATGAATTGTACTTGTGTTTGAATTGTATTAATTGGTTATTTTTGTGATGTTGTGTGTTTACTTATTTTGTATTTATGTAATTGTTATATATTGTATGTTTCTGTTTGTCTGGGTTGGACCTGAAAAAGGTTTATGGCCCAGTGGTCTTAACACGGTTAACAAATAAATGAAATGAAATTAAATCTCCACCTTTGACCTTACTAAGGTATATTGGCAAATCCCCTTGTCACCTGATTCACAAGACAAAACCACATTTAGCACTCCAATTGGTTTATCTCAGTTTGTCACAATGCCATTTGAACTACATGGGGCCCCAGCCACTTTTCAGCATTTTATGGACCACATACTAAGACCACACACTGAGTACTGTGCTGCTTATTTGGACAATGTGGTTATATTCAGCCCTGACTGGGAATCCCATGTTAGACACTTGTCCCAGTTATTGCAAGCACTAAAGGAGGCAGGAGTAACCATTAACCTTGCTAAGTGTGCCCTAGCAGACTGAGACAAGATACCTAGGGCTTATTTTAGGCAACAGACAAGTGAAGCCTGAGGTAGAAAAGATTACAGCAGTAGCAAACAGCCCAATACATACCACAAAAAGCATGTGAGATCTTTCCTAGGCCTGGCTGGTTATTACCAGAGGTTTTTTCCTAATTTCTCAGCCATTACCAGTCCTTTAACTGATCTCACTAAAAAGAGGTGCCCAAATAAGGTTCAGTGCACCCCTATTTGTGATGAGGCTTTTAGGAATATCAAGGCCATTCTATGTACAGCTCCTGTATTGCAAAGCCTTGACTTCAACCAAGTGTTTGAGGTCCAGACTGATGCATCAGCGAATTGTATTGGGTCAATCTTATCTCAGAAAATAGATGGGGAAAAACATCCAATCATGTATATCAGCAGAAAGTTACATGAAAGGGAGAGAAGATATGCTACCATAGAGAAAGAATGCTTAGCTCTGAAGTGGGTTACTGAGTCTCTGAAATATTACTTGTGGGTGGCTGAATTTAAGGTTGTAACTGATCATAACCCCCCTTGCTGGTTGCACCAAATGAGAGAAAAAAATCCCTGTATAACACAATGGTACTTAGCTCTTCAGCCCTATTGATTTACTGTGTCCCACAGGACAGGGACAAAACATGTAAATGCTGATTTCATGTCTAGATATGGTGCAGAAATTGATGTCAATGAAATATGATGGACTTTCCCTAAAAGGAGATAGTGCAGGGAAGGTATAATTAGTCTCTGTTGAGAAATGTGTTAACGCCTCAGGGTAAAGAATGATAATATCCCCTATGTTTATGATGGAATGTTTATCGTTAATAGAGCCCCTGAGATGGAACTTCTGAAGATGGATGGGTGAAAGCTGAATCCCTTCCTGTGACAGGAAGGTGGAAAGCAGTCTGAAATAACTGCTTCCCTCTTAAGGTGGGGGATATGTGGAAGGGAGGTCCTGCCACTCTTGAGAACCAACCTTTTCTTAAATCTGTTGCAACAGTTCTTCTATTTCTTAGCCTAATCTATCCTTTAAAATTTCTAGTCCATAAGGTTGGCTGCCTATGGGCACCCCTTCCCCTTTCTTAACTATACTATAGTGTCCTCTTTAATTTTCCTTTTCCCCTCTCAGGTCCTCATTTAGGGAGGTTATTGTGGTGACCTCAGAGCTGATGTAAAACAGGCTGTGTTCCTTGTTGGATTTAGTATGCAATAGCACTAGTTCGGTAGATCAGTGGGTCAGTAGGTGCTGACTAAGTACAGAAGAAGAACATAAATAGTCTTTTGCTGCAAACTGATGCATTGAAAAAGGGGTATGCCATTCCTTAAGGTTATCCCTCTGTTTTAAATAAACATCATACAAAGACTGTGTGTTGAGCCTGAAGTTCTGTGTCTGGTCCATCTGTTATCCCACAACCCCTCCACAGTGATGTGTCCACTTTGAGAATTGCCCAACACTAGACAGACCACAGGATTTCGGAGCAGCTCAGGTGATGCATCTATCATTCAGATAACCCTAAGTAGTGGCATTGTAATAATCCAGTCTGGAGCTCACAAAGACATGGACTACCATCTCCAAATCAGCTGGCGCTAGAAACAGCTTGATCTGTGCAACATTACAGATGGTAAAAACTGTTCCTGATTACTGTGACACCTGTTTCTTTAGTGTCAACTCGCAGTCCAGAACAATGCCCAGATTCTTCACCACATCCACAGCTTAAAGTGACTGTCCATTTACAGATGGCAAAAGCAGACCAAAACTTGTCATTGCCAGCCCATGCCAATCTGGATTAATAATCATAACCTCTGTCTTGCCTGGGATAAGACACAGCCAGTTGGAGGCCATCCAGTTGCTGCTTTCTTGTAGACACTGCCCAAGAACTGAAACAGCATTCAACCCATCATGGGTGCAAGACAGATAGAGCTCAGTGTTATCTGCATAGCAGTGAAACTCTACTCCATGCTGTCTAATGATCTCATCAAAAGGCAACATGTACAAGGTGAACAACATAATTGCCAAGATCGAGCCTTTTGGAACGCTGCAGGAGACTGCAGCTTCTCCAGAGATGTAATTACATTGAGCTACCTGCTGCAATCTCCTAGTAATGCAGGACTCAGACCAACACAAAACTGTGCCAGTGTGTCCCACATAAGTTCTTAGGCAATCAATCAGCACACCATGGGCCACCAATGAGAGATCCATAAAGGAACAAAGTCCTTGGTCTCTTGTCATGAGGAGATCATGCATCATCCTGATGAGGGCAGTCTTAGTGCTGTGACAAGGCCTAAACTGGAATGGCTTGTAGATGCTATATAGTTCCAGGTGGGCCTCAAGCTGTGCCACCACTACCTTCTCAGTTGCCTTCCCCAGAAAGGGAAGATTTGAGACAAGCCTGTAATTCACTGAACTGTCAGGGCCAAAGATGGTTTCTTCATGAAGGGCTTCAACACCACCCTTTTCAGAGTTAAAGGAAAGGCACCTTCCCTCATGGAACACCCAACAATCTTATTATATACTGGCCCTAGGGATTCAAGGCTACAAACAAGCAGCCAAGTAGGCCTAGGATCCAGGATACAGTAAGTAGGGTGCAGACCTGAAATCACCTGGACCACCTCCTCATAAACAACTGGACAGAACTCAGTCCAGGATGCACCTCACTCCCTGAATATTGCCAGCCCATGACAAACCATTTGAAGCAATCCCAGTCTGAATGGCAGTCCCATTGTCAAGGAAGAAATTGCTAACTCCTCACACCTCTCTACAGAAAAGGCTTGTTCAGATCACAGATAGTGTGGATTTAGCAGCCTGTCTACAGTGTGAAAAAGTTGATCTGGTTGATCCTTGCTTGCACCAATAGTCCTTGGCAGGAACTCTTTTCAAGGAAACTGCCCTCTAATATTCATAATAATGAGTTCGCAGGGCCAATTTGTCCTCCTTGGAGTAGAATTTCCACCAAGAATTCTCCAGCTTATCTCCCTTAGTCTTCAGCTGCCTAAGCTCCTCAGAATACCATGGTGAGCTGCAGCAGGAGGTCAAGAGGTGGACATTGAAGGGCGCTAAAGAGTCCAAGGTGGCTGTGAGAACTGTGTTATACTGCTCCACAGCTTTCTCAGTTAGATAGTTAGTTAGTTAGTTAAAACTTTATTTTTGACAGGATAAGAACTTTAGGCCCAAAGGACCTATTTACAAAGTTGTTAAGTTGTAAAATAAGATCATTCATATGGTCCACACAGTACTAATATACAAGTAGTAGATCACACTAACATTTGTCATTCTCCTAAAAAACAATATATGTGTCATGTACAAATTTACACACAGGAGACAATACAATTATTACCAAATGATCTAAATACAGGTACATATTTTCAAATAGGTTTTATTAATAGCTATTTTAAAAGAACCAAACTTGGGCAAATGTCTCAGCAAGGGAGGAATTTCATTCCATAATCTAGTGGCATTGTCCTGAAAAGTCATATGACCGTATTTTGTTCTTATTTTTGGAATCGAAAGACCACGGTGTACCATGTCTCTTAAGTTATGTCTTTGACTGTCTGTCTCATAGTCGAGAAATAGATTTCTCTTTATCAGACCATTTTTCACTTTATACACTAAGATCATGTATTGTTTCTTCAGACAAGGAGACAGACTATCCCACCATAGTTGATGATACATAAGATAGTGATGAGTTTTAAATGAACAGTGTAAAACAAATCTAGCAACCCTGGGGAACACCTTTTGTTAGAAAACCCAAATCAGGTAAGAGTTCATTTATTGCCACTCTCTGACCCCTTGGATTAAAATAATAATAATACTAAACTTTATTTTTAAGCGGCTTTCAAAATTATCAAGGCACTGTACAAAAATCAAATCACATAGTCATATAAAACACAGACAACAGTTAACCAAAATAACAAATCCAAGCAACTATATATCACAAAAAAGCCTGATGATACAGAAAGGTTTTAAGCACCTGTTTAAATCCCCCCACAGTCGTGCACTCCTGAAGAATAAGATTTGAACCAGTTAATTGGACAGGGAGCTATTCCAATCTTTTTGAATCTGGCAAACAATATTTCATGGTCCACTAAATCAAATGATTTGGACAAATTGATGAACACCGCACCCATGGATTCCCGGGCATCTAGTGCTTGTGCCACTTTGTCGACAAAATCCATGAGTGTGCTGCCCGTTGAGTGTCCAGCCCTAAACCCATGCTGGAACTGGGTCAATTTTAGGTATTTCTCCAGCTACTCATAGAGCTGATTGTATGTCACTCTTTGCAATAGTTTAGACAGAATAGGCAACAATGTTATTGGCCTGTAATTGGAGGGTTCATTAGGACATCCACCTTTATATATGAGTACAATTTTAGCTTGCTTCCATTTCTATGGAAATATTCCCTCCATCAAACTTTGATTGAATAATTTAGTGATCACTGGTACTCATAGCATCTTTTAGGCATTTAATTTCAGTGTTATCGAGACCCCCGGATTTTTTGGGTTTTAGTTTTTTATTTCCAATACCACTTCCCTTACTTTAATTTTCCTGAAGTAGAACTTTGGTGAGTCTTTTCCAGTGTTCCTGGTTTTAATACTCTCAATATTCACATTTGTTATACTTGGGATCGTAATGTCTGGTAGGGTAATAACAATTTAGGGCATCAGCCACTTTTTGAGAGCTTAAGATGTCTCCATTGCTATCCATTACTTTAATTTCAGAACATGCCTTGACTGGGTTCTCTAGTTCTTTAACAATGTCCCAGTACTGTCTTGGTTGTGATGTGTTAGTAATCTTATTCTGATATTATTTTTTTTTAGCCTTTTTTATGAGTAGTTTACATCTGTTTCTCTGTTTTTTAAACTGCTCCCAATCTGCTAAGTCTGTTGATTTGTTTGCCTTCCTCCAAAGTCTATCTTTAATCTAAATCATTTTCTTTAAAAATCCATCCACCTTTACTAAATGTTGTTTTTTTCTTGTTCTGTAAGTCTTTAAAGTGGCAAGTCTATTACTGACATGTAAAATAGTGTTTGTAAAGTTATTTATCCCTAGATATAGATCTGGGATTAGGTTTAACCTGTCCTATCTTTGGGTTTGTAAATCATTATTGAAATTTGTAGGGTGATAATTCACATAACTTCTTCTAGTAATATATGTGGTTGTGTTCTTATAACAATAATTATCTTGATTTATACACATTGTCGGATTATGATCACCTAAAATAGGAGGAAATATCATATAGCACTTTATATTAAAGGCTTTAGAAAACACATTAGATCCAAAATGTTACCTGGACTTTGCGAACATCGCTTTCTAGTGGCCCTACAATTACTTGCTGTATATTTAACATTTGAAAATGTTGTTCTAATCTTTTGCCCCTGAGTTTACCCCAGGCTGCATTAAAGTCTCCAACAAGGACATTGTCTTTATTTAGCACAATAGAGATTTTCTGTGCCACTGCTTCAAAATTATTGACATTGTTCATTGGAGAAGAGTAAATTACACCTACGAAAAGTTTAAACTGCTAAGCCATAACAAATAAACATTATTTATTTATTTATATATTTATTTAATTAAAAGTTTTACCAGGAAGGCACACTGAGCAGAGTACTGCTCGATTCCAGGTGCATCCTGGGGGAGGGTGAATAGGAGACACAAAAATCAAAATACAATACAAATAAGCAAAATACAAAATACAATCATGACTGATTACAAGATACAGAATAGTACAATTGGTGCAAGATGCCAGGAACAGGATAAAAACAGTTGGTACAATACAGTTAATACAAGAGATAAGGAGACAGTGTATCGATATTCGTCCAGTTCCTGCAATAGACAGCAGTTTAGTCAATAAATGGAACAGGGCCAGCAGAGTTGGGCAATCTCTATTAATCAGATAACACAGGCACAGGTGGTGGTGAAGTGTACTTTGAAGAGTTGGTTTAGTTGCTGAGTTGGGGGCATGTGTCAGATGCCAGCAGGAAGTGAGTTCCATAGTTTAGGCATTCTATGTCTGAAAGCAGCCTGACCAACGGAGGAGGACATACGCATTATAGCCAGGAGATGGGTGTCAAAATTTCTGAAGTTGTACACTGGAGCTGTCTGGGCTGACAGGGCAGAGGCGAGGTAGGGTGGCAGGAATTGGGACCAGAACTTGGCAGAGAGACTCATGCAGTGGAATAATCTATGATCTTGAAGCAAGGAGAGGTTTAGTGACCGGTAGAAAGTGCAGTGGTGTGTGGAGGGCAGGCAGTCAAGAGCAAAATAGCAGAAACAGTGGAAAAGAGTGTCCAGTCTGGCTAGGGTGGACTTAGGAGTGGCACTGTAGACTACATCCCTGTAGTCAAAGATAGGGAGAATCATTTTCTGTACATTTAATCCCTTGTGTTGCTCCTGAAAAGGCAATGTCAAACATCCCAGTTTGGTATGAATATATAAAAGTACTGGCCTCCTCATTTGCCCCATCTTGTCTGAAAATGTTATAACCCTCCTGTTGAATCTCAGTGTTTTGTATTTGTTCAGTTAACCAAGTTTCAGAAAAACACATTATGTTGGGTTCATGTTGTTGGGTCCAAATACATAACTCATTTACTTTTATCATACTTCTTGCATTCTCATGGGTAATTTTTAAGTCTGGTCTAATTACTGGTTTGGGTCCTGGATTTACTGCAATGTCACCTGCTAACAATACAACTAATTGAATTGTAGTTATTTCAGATACCCTTTCAAGACGTATAGATTTCCCTGAGAGATCCACTAAATGATGTTGTTTTTTGTTATTCATTGACTTCCAATAATAGGAAAATAAATTTTTCCTGATTTTGAGGCATTTTACCAGGTTAGAGGGACATATAATCATTCAAATACTAGCTATGTACTGTAATTTACCAGGTACAATTTCAGAGGAGTATTTACTCAAATCTCCTTTTCCCTTCTCACTCAACTGGGGAACAGTTAGAATTGCCAGAACCACATTTTGTAAAATAATTACTAATTTTATTTTGGTCCCGTGATCTACAACTACATAGTACACTTTTATCTATTACTTAAAAATCTAAAAGTGCATTTGGGCACAAAATATAATACAATTTATCAAGCTGTTATTTACAATGATAATTATAAAAACAGTTGCCTATATTCAGAATAAAATGTCCCCATAGGGTAAGAAATTCTAAGCTTTAGGGTACTCTGAGTATTGGTAACAAAACTTCAGTACGCTCTTAACTAATGTATACCACTAGTTTAAATAGTAATATAATATACAGTGACTTAAAGAGAGACTCTTTTCCCCAGTTACAGACTTCAGAGTGCACTCAAGTCAAATATATTACTAAATTAAACAAAGTAGAGATTTTTAAATCATACAGTGCACGTTGCATGCGTTGGGAAACAGACACTCAAAACCCATTTTTAGTCAACTCAGTCATAGGCTGCAATAAAAAGTTTGTCTGATTTTCAAGATCTCACCATTTATCAAAAAAAAGAACAAGAGGTGTTACACTTTCTAATGAGCAGTTTACCTGTAGTCACTCTACAAGACTAGTAGATAAATTATGCGTGCTATTTGTAAAAATAAAGTACCAACTAAATTTACAAGTAAACGGGTACTATGCTACTTGAGCATGCTCTGAATTTCTGAGTAGACACAGTACTCAAACTAGGCTGATCCCAAGAGTGGAGACAATTTTACACAGGTTATTCATTAAGTGACTACTCTACATAACAATCTAAGAATTTCATGGGCTGCATAATTAACTACTGATGATTTTTACAGCATAAAATATCTATAATTTATCAAGTAACACTTTGCTTTAATTACTTGAAACACAGGTCCTACTCAATTGGAATTATTTTGTCAAGCGCCACTCATGTGTATGGTGCATGCACCTTGGGAGGCACAGGCTTTTGATGCTGATGGCCCCGCCCCTGGAGTGACCCTCCAACCTCTAGTCTCACCAGCCCTTCTGCAGGTCTAACAGCAGCAAAAACTGTCAGCAAGCTGACCTGTAGCTTGTAATAGCAGGGTGTTACAGCTGCTTGTCTGCTTGGCTGTCTCTGTCCTGTGAGAGGATTCCTGCTGGTAGCTGTTACGTTGGCTGGGCATTCAGGTGATCTCAGCTCCCTGAACATAGGCCTTCATCATGCCCAAGATGTCCAGCTGGAGTTTGCAAAGCTCTAGATTAATGTGTGCATGGTACTAGTCCATCTCCACAGGAGGGGTACTAACCCAAGGAACCCTGCAAAGGAAAGATATGACATGAGGATCCAACCAAACCACCAGATCAGTCTTTATCGCACTTATGTCAAGACCCAATCAGAATTACAAGTCTAATGCAAGAACATGTAGGTGAGCTGCAGGCCCAGTGATAACGTCATCTGGAGGAGTTGGTGACAAAAGGGCAAGGTTTCATTGTCAACCCAGACGTTGAAGTCCCCAAACACTGAAAGTCCAGGGGCATCCATCACCTGGTCAGTCATGAAATCCACAAGCTCCTGCATAAAATGACCCCCACAACCTGGATGCCAGTATATGCATATGACCCTGCAGCCCACTCCTGCCCCACTCCTAACAGTCACACTCTCAAAAGACCTGGGAGCTCCCATGGAGTACACTGTGAATCCCAGCACAGATCTAAAATAGATGGCCCCCCTGTGATCCCACCTTGGGCAATGCACCATGGATTAGCCAGCCAGAATGGATGCCTCCAGCACAAGGCTGGAGTCATTCCCTAGCCAGGTCTCCATGATGCAAACAAAATCGGCTGAGAAATCAACAATGAAAGCCTCCATCACTGCTGTCTTATTCCTAATCTATCTTGTGTTACAAAGAATGGCCTGAAGGGGATGAGCAGAGTTAGCTGGTCTGCTAACCTGTTGTCTTATGGAATTCGGCATGATCCTAGGGAGGGGAACAAGACAGGGAGGGCCCCTATCATTATTCCATCTCCTCCCTGGTTGGCTCTGAGTCCTCAATAACCCTGTCCAGCCCCCCTCATGAGCTCACCCTGAACCTCCACCATGACCATTGCTCTGTCTTTGGAGGATCCCCAGCTCTGCAACGTAATGGTTACTGCTGTGGGAATAACTATATGGGATCCTCCAAAAGGGTGGAACAGCATCAGTTGGTCTGAGGAGAAGCTGAGCCTAACAACTTCTCCTTTGCACATAATGTCCACCCACAAATAAAAATTAAACTAACAACTAACTACAAACATAACCCACCAAACAACCACAAAAATATACCAGTCCCACCCTAACTCACATTCACACAGCAGTCATACAATTAAACAATCACTAATAGCACTCACTCAACCCCACTAAGTCCAATAAGAATCAGACAGACAACACTAAAACAACACTGACAAATTTAGGAGAAAGGGGACAACTGAAAAGATAGATAGATAGATAGATAGATAGATAGATAGATAGATAGATAGATAGATAGATAGACAGACAGATATGCAATAGGAATGATAATAAATTTACTATGATAAATCTTATCAGAGCAACTATATGTATAAATGAAATTTACACATATAGTAGCTACAGCATCAAGATTTATACTCATAGTAGGTTCATCATCAGCACCTCCCCCTCCCTGCAGGCACTACTTGCTCAGAAGCAGCTCCATTTTACTGCAACGCACAGCACTTGCACAGAGGGCCTCCACCCAAAACAACTGTCAACATTTTTGAAAGTTTACCTTTTTTTCCTTCGCTACAGATTCCTGTTTCAAACTGCAGCATCCTTTACACTTTCTTTCTCTCATAACTGCCGCCACTTGCACTACCCTAGCTCCATCAGTCTGATACTGCTCCTCAACACTGTACCCCTCCACATCTCCCTGAGTTACTGTAGCCACCCCATGTTGACAGAATACAAACAACGAAATTATTTCTTTTTTATAAATCACTTTGCATCCAAGACTGTTGAACCGCACTCTAAACTGCCACTCGAGATGTTTTTGTTTCCACCCCCCCGCACTTCAGCTCTCACTACCCAGTCCATTTTCAAACTATAGTGCAAGTCCCCCTCAAGATACAGATGAGCTACCTCTTAAAAATAATAAGTGTCTCTCCACAACTTCTGACACTTGTCTCTTCACTCCTGGGCTACTCTCCTCCTCTTCTTCTTCACTCTCACTTTCGCTGGTCTCACTGCCACTGCTCGCTAACCATTGCCGTCATTTTTTCCTGCAGTTGTTTGAAAAGCTGAGTGCTGCGCCAATCAGCAGTGACATCAGCACATTGATCTGGCATCGTGTACATAGCAACAGCCATGGAAATGGGGCTACTGAAAAGTCAAGGACTCCTTTTTCACCAAAAAACAAAAACAAGAAACCCATGAACTCCTGTAAAATACCAAAAAAAACTTAAAAAAACTTCTCACACATGTACCCACCATATTGCATAAATGGAATGTGTATGTGTGTGTGTATGATAAACAATTTATCTATACTCGTGCTGTTTGCCCTCAGGCAACTCACTAGTGGCTAACATCACTCATGAGGTTACTTGAGGTCAAACAGCACGAATATCAAGAATTTGTTTATCACACACTCATCCATTGCATATTGTCTGTAATAATTTTTTAGAATGTTCACAATAAAATTCCCCTCACAGCTTAAGGGTAAAGAATGTAAAGGCTCGGTGATATGGAGAGCAAGTCCACAGACCAGACTTCGACCATACTGTCTCGCTGCATGGACCACTCTGCAAGAATTCCACAGATTTCTATATTCAGGTAGGGCAGCAAACTGCCTCTCACCCCACTCAGCCACTCTCCCAAGAAGCACTTGTAACTCCCCTCCTTAGCACAGCTCTCTCACCATGGTTAAACATGGGGAAGTGTATATTCACAAATTCAGTTAGTCAAGAAAAGAAAATTTTGAGGGTACTTTACCACTGCTGGCAGCATACAGGTGGGCAAGCCAGCAGACAAATGATCTGTTTTTGCTCCCTGAACACCTCTTCCATGGAAATCATTCATTGCAGAGATATTAATCCACTCGTCTATGATGAAACTGTACTGCAACACCCGATCCCTGAGTCAAACCAGGGTCCAGGATGCACCAGAAGACAAGCAACTTGTTGCTCAGTGTGCCTTTCCTGGTGAAACATTTCAATAAATAAAATAAATAATTATATAAATAATGGGGAGAAGTTCAAAGTGAAGGTCAATGTAAAAGAGTTAGAACACAAAGTTCAGAAACAGCCTCAGCCATATATTCATATCACTGGAGGGGTTGAGAGCAACTCAGTGGTCAGAAGCAAGCAAATTCAGTAGACTGTAATGAGCTGATATATAAAAGCTCAGTTACTGACTGAGTTAAAAATCTGAGACGTACTGCTGATGCTGATAAAAAAACAATACAGAGCACCCCAAGCCCCACTAGTGATTAAAAAATGAAAACCTAACCACTACCTCACCTAACTCACTAGAACGTCCCTAACTAAGCTAATATCAGCCCTGCTACTAGCCCTAATAAAATGCTTTTTTTGCAGTAAGGTGCTATTTAAGCACTAAGAATAAACAGTTTAAAGACCGGCTCATCTCAGAGCTGTTCCAGGTGGCTACCCAGTGTGCGGCAATTGTACCAGTCTCTCTGCAGTGCTGCAAGGGTTTTGACCCAATTATTAGGGGCAGGCATGAATCTTTATGTGGAAACAGTGGTTCCAGGGCAATCTGCCCCATTTCCCACACCGATCAACCAGACACTTTGTCATGGCCTCTGCTGGTCAAAATGGCATTGAATCAACCAGAATACCACCTAGTAGGCCTAACAACTCATGCCTAACCCTTGGGCATAAAGAATGTCAGACCTGTCATCCTGATTTTTGGATTAAGATCCTGAGCTACTAGCACTACAGAAAAAAATGAATATCAAGCATGTAATTAACCTACTTAACAGGATTTGTCATGCCATCTGATTGAACTCAGCAAGCACTGAAGGAATGTGCTGCATCACTGTGTCTGTACCAGACTACCCATGAAATGTCCCCCATAGGGTGGGAGGTGGGATGCTGGTATCCAACTCTGTTCTTCACTTATGCTGATCAGTGTCAACACCTTTACCAACAGATACTGTATTATAATGGGCATGATTTGTGCAAATATGGTTTTTTGAACACTGATTTCAGGACATTGCTCGTTAGTGCTATGTGAAATTTTCAAATTCCGGCTGAACAAAATTTCATGGAATTTTCAAAATTCCACTGAATTTCACTGGAAATGGAATGGCAGAATTCCACAGCAGAAAAATGTGGAATTAGTTTTTTCACAGTATTTTCACAGAATTTTATTCCGTGGATCTCAATATTTTCTGTGGAACTAGTTGCAGAATGATTTTCCAGAGAAAAAATGCTGTTCCACAGAATATTATTCCATGGATCACAGCAAGTGGAATTCCACAAAAGAACCAGCAAAATTCTGGCAGAAATTCTACCTGCAGAATGGTCATTCTGCGCTAATTTTACTGGCAGAATTCCATATTCCGCACAGCACTATTGTCCGCACAAGGAGCCTTTTTAAATATTTGTATCTGGTCCTGATCATAAACGTTTCGGACTGTTTACCTCTAAGCTTATCCCTACTCTCTGACTGTTTGATCTTACTGTGATTGTTGAACCAGCATTAATTTGTCAGGACTGCCTGAGGGTGCAGCGCTGTGCAGTATGTTAATAAATGCTTTCACCTAGGTGCATCTTTGCTTCCATCATTCTTTCTATGGCAGACACCCTTCTGTGCCCAGTAAGAGAGGATAGGCAACCACTAGAAGATGCAACACTATGTGTAAGATGATGTACCACACAGGGTCCCCTGACAAACAGAGCCTCTACCCCTTCACTACCAGATCAAAGGGGTATCCTTTTTACCATGGTATCCTGGCCCTGGGAACCACTCTTGCAACTCACAGGGGCCTGGGATTACTCTACTTACTGCAGTTTTGGTGTCTTCCAATTTTTATGCATGTATTTTCTGATCTTGTGGGTACTGGTACTTAACCTCATCTGCCACAACCACCCTTTACCTTCTTTAAGCACTCTTCAACCATTCTGTCTATTCTACTTGCCATGATGTCTGACTTTCTTCTATTCATATGGAGAATATCCGTGTTGTATAGGCCACCCTAGTATACAAATGCATTATTGCATTAATTGTGCCTGTAAGCCTGAAATTCTGTGTATTGCAGTCAAGCCACTCAAGGGTGAATGTGTTTGAACTCCATTCTTTGAATAGAACTCTAAAAAGTTGACCTTGAGAACAATGTGCGCATCAGGGACTACAGTAAGCCCACCACCAGTAGTAACCTCCTCAGAGCTGAAAATGCACACCCCAAAATCTCTGAAGGATTCCATCCTATATGAACAGTTTATACACATCAATCAATCATCAAAATCTTTATTTAACCAGGCGAAACACCATTGAGAAAAAACTCATTTTCGAGTTGGACCGGGACAATATACATACTCAATACACAGACATACATACATAGCTATACATATTCATACACATAGTAAGTTTTATATATACAGTATATACATGTTCAAGTTCAGTACATAGTGTAAATTGTGCACACGATATACATGAGAATATACAGAGTAAAACAATGCTCACACAGAGTAAAATAATGCTCACGTCAGTATACAGAGGAACAGGATCCAATAAGGGAAAGTGACCGGGGTTAGTATAAAGCTGGACTAACACAGGCAGTCAATATACTGCTAGAGAACACAGGCAGATACCTAGAGTGGCATAAACATTGATAAAGAATTTGGTGAAGCCTTGTGAGCGAGGAACAGAGGGTAAGAACAGAGGAAGATGATGAGGGGGTAGAATTGAGGCATACATAACAGGGGAAAGGGAGGGCAAAAACAAGGATACTTGAGAGGAAGGGGACCTATATAGTGAGTCTCTGAAGGTAAGTGACAAGTGCGACCATCAGAGTAATATTTACTGGCTCCAAGATTAAGCACCTGTGGTACGTTAGGGGTACCTATATAGAGGGAGGAATAAAGCAGAGGGATGTGGAGTACACATCAAGCATAAATGTTCAAAGGATGAGGATTTTGAAACAGAAGCACTGCCTTTTACAGTCAGATTTCTTGAGAGGGATGTAATAATAGCACTGTGGAAACAGCTTTCAGTAGGGATAGGTCCATTGACAGAAACCAGCTTCTTAACCTGCAAACAGATTGTCTCAGCATAAAGCCCCAGTGACTTTCATCACACAATATAACACTTCTACAGCAAAAACTGGTAGCATTGTTAGTTAATTTTGGTCCATCCTAAAGGAGCACCCCTTTTTAGCAGCTGAACTGGGTGATGGCTCATGTGTTGCATTCAGTAGGGCACCCAGTCTAGAGAATAAACTGATACACAGCGCCGACCTTGGTCACCTTATACAGTATATATATATATATATATATATATATATATACACACATACATATATACATATATATTATGGTAGCACGGTAGTGCTACCATAGTTAAAGTTGACGAGCCATTTACATATTAAACCCAAAATTTTGCACCTTAATAACTTTGCAACTGTTTGATGGATTTACCAGAAATTTGGAATACATGATCAAGACCTATATGCCTTGAGATCTGCCAAGTTTCGTACCGGTCGGATACACGGCTGCGGAGTTATTAAGCATGATCTGCGCGTGTGTTTACGCTTTTTCTGGACTTCGATGGTCGCGCCTACAGGTCGCACGGTTTGCATGACTGGCCCAAAATCTTCAGGGAATGTGTGGCCAGGGTCCCCGATATGCCTTTTGAAGATTTCATGAAAAAATATTAAACGGTTCAAAAGTTATTCAAAAAACAATTTCCCATTATAAGTCAATGGGAAAAGTTAACAAAAAGTTCGACAGTGTCGCAAATGCATTTTTACTTTCGCAAATGGCCCTTTTACTGTCGCAAATCCGCCATTTTGTTTTCAGTTAGTGATCAGAAAAATGCTTGGCATTTAAAATTGGGACCCTCTAGCAACCTAATTCTTTGTGTATTCACCTAGTCGGGCCCTGAGGATGCTAGTCATGTCTTTATTTTGGGGTAAAACACCCCAGAAATATGTTTTTCAAATTTCTGGAAAAAGTACTTTCGCAAAGTAGTGTCGACTAATGAAGTGTCGCAATTTTATGAAAGCTTTAAATTGGCGGCCAGTACTTTCTAGGCCGGTGGAAAATGAACAGCAATTCTTTGGTATCCTGCTGCAAAAGAACGGTTTGGTGCTTTGGCTTGAAATTTGGAGGGAATGCAGCCGACATCTCACACATGTGACTTTCAGTGTTACATTGCAAAAATATTACATGGTGCCAAAGTTACAGTACTCCAAAGTTGACGCTTTTTCCCATAGGATAACATTACGGCATCCGACGCATTTCAGCAATCCTTTGGCGCCCTGCTGCAATATAACGGCTCGGTCTTTTGGGATGAAATTTGAAGGGAAGACAGCCAACATCCCATAGATGTGCCTTTTAGTGGTTTGGTGAAAAAATATTACAGGAAGCCAAAGTTATGACACTCCAAACTTCTCTTTTTTTCACATAGGATAACATTACGGCGTTCGCCGCGCCTTTCAGGGCCCGTATCTCGGAAACGGTGCGAGATACGGACTTTTCGTCGACTGATGACACCAATGTGCACCCTGATTCCAGTGTGGGGGTGGGCTGGAGGTGTGCAAAGGGGGTTTCAACCCTAACATCAAATTTCTTACTTTTGTCGCTGTGGAACAACCCTAACTGATGCATTAAATGGAGTTTTTTGCCTATATATATATATATATATATATATATCTTACAAAGGTGTTTGATACAGTCAATCACTCCTTACTGCTCCAGACCCTATGCTCCCTAGCACTCTCCAGTGACATTATCTCCTGGTTCAGAAGTTATCTAGGTGGCAGAACCTAATGCGTAAAAATCTTAGATTCACTCTCAAGTAGCCACCCCTTGCAGTCTGGTGTTCCACAGGGATCAATCCTTGGTCCCCTACTATTAAGCCTCTACCTCAATACCCTTCCCCTACCTTGCCCTTGTAACCTTCTCCTGCATGCAGATGATGCTGTGATTTATACCAGCCAGCCTTATCCTACACCCCTTACTAGTGACTTGCAACATAGCTCTACCTCCATTGAAGCCTGGTTTGCTGAGCATAGATTAATTATGAACTATAAAAAGATCAAAGCGATGGTCTTTTCTGGGACTCATAACAAGTTTAAAAGAGCCATCTACCCATCTCCAACAATATTGGTACACAGCTTGAGCAAGTAACTAGTTTTAAGTACCTGGGCATCACCCTAGACAGTACTCTCTCCTATCGAGAACACATTAATAACATTTCCAAAACTAATACCAGGCTAGGCCTCCTTTATAGACATTGCCACTGTATGACCCAAGAGGCACTATGCCTTGCAGCGACTATCTCCATGCTGTCTATCATTGATTATGGCATTGTATTTTATGGTGCTGCCACCACCATTGCTCTCAGAAAGTTAGGGGTTGCTCTTAACAAAGCCTGCAGGTTAGATACTGGTGCTAGTAGGGACACACATACCTGTGACCCATATGTGCAGTCCAATTGGCTCAACCTCCAGAGCAGAATCTCCTATCATACCTGTCTTACTGCCAAAAAAGATCTCTTTAGGGTTAGCCCCTTCCCCTTCCGTCTACCCAGCAGCTGCTCAACAGGGCCCACACTAACATGCGCTACACGAGAAGCGCGTCCAACCTAGCTTTTCAGGCACCTTTATGCCAGACATCTCAAGGACAAAGAGCATTTATGTACACAGCACCTAGCTTATTTAACAATCTCCCCGCACATCTTCAATCTACTCCCAAAATTGGTCCTTTTAAAAACTGTCTTCGACAGCACCTAGCCAACTGCAGAAGCTGTGACTGCCCCACTTAACCCTGGTGGCCCTCTGCTTATACATATCCTGACATTTTAATGGCAACGCCCTCTTGGTCTGCTATTCTGTGTCACCACTGAGTCTATGGTTATCTGCAATGTTTCCCACACTATAACCTGGAAAATCACCACTATTATCCCCTGTCTAAAGTCAACCTCCTCTACTATTCTAGTTTGCTTCTAATTGGCTTTCTCTGCCTGTACACCTGCCCTCCACCGACTTCTGGCTACCTTTTTAACCCTACCACTTAATATCAGTATTATTGTGTATTTTTGACCCTACCACTTAATATCAGTGTTATTGTGTATTTTTAACCCTAGCACTTAATATTAGTGTTATTATGTATTGTATGTACTAGGTGTATTTTCAAATGTCTCCTGGGTTTATTGTACCTCACCCAGCCTGCTCATTGTACCCAATATAATCATGGCTGTTACTCCCTCCTCTGTATAATTCCTTGTTGAAATGGAGCCTTTGTAAAAGAGCCCGTGTCTCAAAGGTCTTAATTCCAAGATTCAATAAATAAAAAATAAATAAATAAATTTAACAGAGTTAGTGCAATCACCATCAAAACATGTGGCTACCAATACAACCCAAAGGGATGTTTAAATGTGGCCACTGCAATATTTGCCAGTTTTATTGCCAGTCTAACTCCTTCATGTTGGTAGGATATGATTGACAGATGGAGGTCAGGGAGTTTATATCATGTGCTACAAATTCTGTAATATATGCATTGTGTTGTGACTGTCCCAAATGGTATATAGGGTGTGCCATATGGCCATTGAGACAGAGGCTACAAGAACATATCAGGGACATTAAAAATTGAAACTAGGACACCCCAGTGGGGGAACATTTTACTGATTGTCATGACAATAACCCTAAGGCAATGAAATTGGGGCTGGCAGTATAGCCTAGAGGTTAGAGTCATGAGCTGTGAATGAGCTTGGTACATCCAGCAGACAGACTTGGGTTTGATTTCCGCAACCTCCACTTGCATACTGTGTGACTCTAAGCAAGTCAATTAACCTATCCAGAGCTCCCAGGTCACCCCTGAAAGCAGGCATCTACAGTATGCCTAGTAGGCCTTACCCAGTTAGCAAAGAAGTTAAAAACAAATCTGAGCATTCAACAGGTGAAAAAAGAAAAAAGAAGTGGTGATAGGCTCCAAAAACTATTCCAGAGGGACAGCTTTTGGATCTTCACTCTGAGTTGTCTCAGACTAAAAGTTTTGAATTCTACATGGAAATAAAAAACATTTCTATAGCAGCTATTACTATCGCGCTTGAATTTTGACCTTCTGGGTGCCACTACTGTGGCTTCAAGCTCAGGCACTGATTTTGTTGTTTCTAAATATATTTTTATGTTTGCTTACGCTTGTATAAAGCAAAAATATTGCTATGAAAGTGAGTTCGAGGGGTGTGTCACAGTTGGTTCAACTTAGTGCAGTCTGTAGTGGGCTTGAGAGTGTCAAGACAATGATCAACCATCCTGATCATGACACTCTTCTGTGCTTACTGGATGGAAACTCCTTACAGTTCAAGTAAAAGAGCTGCCCTTATCACAGGGAGGTACTTTGCTTTCATCTGCATGATGCTGCCCAGCAACCAGTTGAGTAGGATCATGATCAACCTAAAGATGATGATCCCATCCTCCTCCCAATCCTGTTCCCCTACAGCCGGTTCAACAAGAATTTGCATAATCTGGGAGTTATGTGATGGAGTCGACCTGCTAGCATCTCTCCCTGTGTGCTCCTGTTCCTCCTAGGATTAACTCCACTTCATTTACTAAAGAATCATTTTGTTAACCCACCTACCTTCGTGGATCAACTTCTGGACTTTAGTGGTGTTCTTGGATCACACTCAGCTGGGATATGGAGTCAGAAATGCACTATCATCCCCCGCCGCCCACGCCTGAAAAGGCCACAAAGAAATCCAAGGCTCAAGCATCAGGAACTAGCTGTACTCCAGCTAAGACCAGGGGGCTGATGCCACTAATGAAGGAATAATTCCTAAATGAGTTTTTTTCCCTTGCGTTAGCAGATTCAGTCACTCACAAAGGGCCTAAAATCTATGGCTGTGTCATTAAGGGAATTAAATAAGTGCACTGAACACAATGAAGTGTGACTCATTTCCCTGGAAAAATGGGTAGACTGCCTGGACCCAGAATTGGTTGCTCTGCGACAGAAATCAGCATGTTTGGAGGCCAAACTCGAGGACCGGGAGGGTTGGAGCCATCGCAATAATGTGGTGCTAATTGGACTGCCAGAAAAGGATGAAGGCTCCAGTCCTATTCTGTTCATACAGAAATTTGTGGAGAAGCTTGCTGGCCCCTCACTATTTGGCGCTCGCTATTCCATAGAGTGAGTGCACCGCGCACTGCACCCCACGCCGCTGGTGGGCTCGGCACCCAGGCCCCTTATTTTTCATTTTCTAAACTGCTTGGAATGACAGCACTTCTTGTCTAAGACCCGGGAGTGCTAAGAAGTCTGTTGGGAGGAGACACGTCTCCATATTGCACAAGATCTTCCAAGCACATTCTGGCAGCGGCGTACAGCATTTCACCCTCTGTTAACTAAAATCACTGCCGCCGGACTTAAATTTAGAATGGGCTATCCAGCTTGGTTGCAGGTCCTCATTAAGGATGAATGGAAATCATTTGAGTCTCCAGACCTGGCCCTTACTGAGCTAAAGCAAGCCCTGCCTGATTTGTTTTGGGACCGTTGACTCCTGAAATAGGGCAGGGCACAGTGCTTCAGGATTAGTGATGGCCCTGCTTTTTCAAGTTTGTGTCCCATTGTGGGAAGTATCTCCACGGACATATGACCATCTTATCAATGCAACTACATCTGCAAGTTGTGGGGAGAACAAGTGGACTAGACCTTGTTTTGGACATCTTTCATGAGGACTGCGCCTGTTCTTTCCTGCCCCATGCTGGATCCCCACTTTGCAGCATTTCTCCTCCCTCCCTGTCACTCTACAGCTTATAAATACCATAACATGCATTCTCTTCTCAACACTGACAGTGTCAGCAGCCTGCTTATGTGAGCTTCCTCAGGACTGTGGCTATATCAACGCTGCCAGATAAGACCCGTGCTATTAGCTCGGGATCTGGACAGTCATCGGCAGCCCTTGAGATTACTGCCCATGGGTGGCTTTTGGTCAGGACTGTGTCACGGCTGGGACTATTGGGTGGAGTAACAGGCTGCATTTTTTAAGCTTCAAGTCCTGGCGGACGCTAATATCTATAACTAGCATTGGGGAGTTTTATTTCCACCAGTTTGATTGGACAACTCCAACATGGCCTCTTGTCCCTGCAATTATTAAACTTACTGTCCATCGAACTACTGTATGTTAAGTGGTCATGTCAAGGGCCTTATGGCCGCCCCGTGATACCCACTGCGATATGTCATCTTCATGAACTGGCTTCAGCCTCTTTGTCTGGGGCTGGGGCTATCCGGGGACTCATGTTCAGATTAAATATCTAGAAAGTCCTATTTGTTTTGTTCAGCTGTCTCATATTGCCGGTTTTGGGGGGGCAACATGTTTGTCCATGCTTTTCTCTCAATGTTATTGGTATGTTACCCTATGTTCTGGGGAATTGACTCATGGCCCTTTCATGACCACATTACCACTTCATGAAGTAAATAAAGTAAGTAAAATTTATTTTTCAACTGCCTTTCAAATGCCAAGGTGCTGTACAAAAAGGTAAACATTCAGTAAACAAATAACAACAATAAAATCTAAAAACCATCAGAAAATGCTTGATAAAACAGGTATGTTTTAAGCTCTATTTTAAAACTCAACACGGTCTGGCATTCCCTCAACCGATGAGGTAGAGAATTCCACAGGGTAGGAGCAGCGTGAAAAAAAGCATGTGCCCCAGATGTTTTTAACCAAACCCTGGGAACCTCTAGCAATCCCTCGTCGGTGGATCGGAGTGAGCGGGAGGGGCAGTAGGGAGTAAGGAGCTTTTGCAGGTAACAGGGTCCCTGTTCATGTAGGGCTTTGTAGGTCAGTAAACTGACCTTGAAGGTGATCCGCCACTGTACCGGCAGCCAGTGCAGTTTGCGCATCACAGGCATTATATGACTAGACCTAGATGTACCAGTCAGTAGCCTGAAGGTGGGGAGGCTCCTTTCCAGCAAACTTTGGTGCATGTATTGTACTCACTGTGGTTTGGGGATGTGGAGTTCTCTAGATGGGGTTTTGAGGGGGTGGGAGGGACAGGGATTTATTGTGATTGGGTTTGCCTCATTATGAGCCATATGTTTTATTCTTTGGGGAAGGGTGGGCGTCTGGGGTTTATGGCTCGCATTTGGTTTCTACATTGTATTTGGGTTTTCCTGATTAAGGTAGAGAGCCACATGGGTATTGTTCTGTGTGTTATCCTATTCCATCTTCCAATTTACTGTTTACCAGGGTTATTTTGGATTTGCTTATTTATTGCTGGGGGTTCCTGGTTGGGGGTGGGCGGGTGGGTGGAGGTATCACCACTGGGAGAATTCATTATTCTATGGGAATAAGAGCATACAGGGCTGGTACAATTTTGCTCCCCTTCTAATTTCTCATTTCTAGCCATATGGCGATAGCATTTAAGTTTTGCTCATAGAATATAAAGGGTGCCCAATCCCCCATCATAAGAGCAAAAATCTTGTTGCACCTACATTAGCTTGATGTAGATATGGCCTTTTTACAGGAAACCCATCTGCCACCCTCCCAGGCTCTCTTCTTTAGGCAATCCTGGGTGGGGAAGGCATTTGGGTGGGGCTTGACTCGTGCAAGCAGGGCATAGCTATCTTAATTGCAAGGTGTGTTCCCTTCCATCTACTTCAGGAAATCTCTGACCCCCAAGGCAGGTTTCTTACCCTGCATGCCCTTCTGCACCACCTGGAGGTTATTCTTTGTTTGGTGTATAGCCCAACGGCTGATGACCCCACCTTTTATACCTCCTTAATGACCTACCTTGCACCCTGGACCTCTCTCCCCATGTTGCTTGGGGGAATTGGAATATGGTGTACAATAACTGCCTGGATCATTTGGATCCTCGTACTTTAATTCTGTCACTGGGGCAAATGGCCCTTCGGGATCTTATGGACACACTAGGATTGGTTGATCCAAGGCAGGTGTTGAATCTGGACCTGCGAGAGTACTCATTTCTTTTGCTTCCGCACAACACATTCTCCCAGATTGATTATTTCATGTTGTGGGTTGAACAGCTCTCTGGGGTAGTCGTCTGTCATTATTTGGCCAGTCATCTCCGATCATCACCCTACTTTACTTCATCTACGTCTGTCCTCCACCTTGATTTGTGATAAAGTCTGGCATGTTAATAGTCAGCTACTCACCTCTGAGTCCCTGATCCAACATCTCTGGGGCTTTATTACCTCTTTTCTAGAGCTTAACTCTTCCTCTTACCCCAAGTTGGACTTTCCTTTGGGGGGACACTCAAATGTTCATTCTGTGGTGAATTTATTCGGCTAGCCACTACTCGGAAACTGGTTACCTCAAGGGCTCTGTTCTCCCTTTTGGACCAGATTAGGGTGATGGAAAGATAACTTTCCTCATCCTCTTCTCAGTCTGACTGGGGACAATTGGAAGCTATACATTCTAAATACCACATCCTGTTAGGGGGAAAAAGCAGAACATTTGATTCTGCTCTCCAATGTTCAGTACTTCGATCAGGGGGAGAGGGACGGTAAACTGTTGGCTCTGTGTCTTTGATCTCAGGTGGCAGTCAAAATTGTTTCCTCTCTTCAGAATGATTCAGGTCATCTTCATATGTCTCCTGGGGATATCGCTGACCATTTTCAAGACTATTACATGGCCTTGTATCAGCCGTCTCCTTCCCCTTTCAATGCTGCTCACCTGGATGAATTTTTACAGGATATTGATCTTCCCCATCTGGCTCCTTCCCATGTTGACATTCTGCAAGCTCTCCTGACTAGCTCAGAAATTTTGGATGCCAGTGACTCTCTTTTCCTGGACAAAGACCCAGGCCTGGACGGATACACTGCAGACTTTTGTAAAACATTTAAACAGCACCTAGCCCTTGTTCTCCTTGATATTTTTAATTACATTTTTCAGGAGGGTTTCTTGGATTTTTCTCTTACTGAGGCCACCATTATGGTGATACTGAAACCTGGTAGAGATCCCTTCTAGTTTCAAACTACCAACCAACATCTCTCATTAACGCTGATTTTAAAATTCTTGTGCAAGTGTTGGCTGGTAGGTTGAACCAGGTTTGACAATCGCTTATCAGTCAGGAACAGGCTGGTTTTGTAGCAGGCCGGCTTTCAGCAGACCACCTTCACACTCTTTCACATCTTGTTTCTGTGTCCAGGGATTCCAGTGTTCTGTCTGTGCTGGTCTCCCTGGATGCAGAAAAAGTCTTTGATAGGGTCTCATGGGATTACTTGTTTCATTTGCTTCCTAAATTTCATATCCCACTTATGTTGGTTCATTGGGTCTAGGTGTTATACTCCCATCCTTCAGCCCGTATCCTCTGCAATGGAGTATTGTCCACCCCCTTTTGGTTGTATCAAGGTACCAAGCAGGGTTGCCCACTCTTGCCTTTTCTTTTTAATCTCTTTCTTGAACTGCTGTTCAGGAAGATTAAGATTTCCCCCCAGGTGAAGGGTGTTTCTGTGGGGCCCCTTCAATACAAGCTTTCTGTTCACGCGGATGATATCCTTCTCCACCTTACCTCCCCTGCATCTTCTTCTATACCTGTTGCTTTGGACATCATCTCGGACTCTGGCACTTTCTCAAATTCTAAGTTAAATCTGGTTAAGACGGAGGTGATGCCGCTTAACGGTGTTAACTTGAGGTCTGAAGTGGAACACCTAGGGCTGGTCTGGATTCATTATAAACTAAAATATTTGGGTATGCTCATCAGTACTCCTCCTTCCAAATGGAAACAATACAATCTTGATGCTGTTGTTAACACTATTCATGTGGACTTACAGCACTGGGCTCTTTTGCCTCTCTCCCTTTGGGGACTCATTAGTATTGTAAAAATGAATGTTCTCCCCCGCCTCTTTTACCCACTGTATTTATTCATTTATTTGAGATAATTAGAAAGACCTTTGAGTCAAAGACTCATTTACTAAGGTTCCATGTCATACATAATGAGGTACGGGGTAACAGAACATACAGGTTGCTGTGCATTACATTACATCACATTGAGGATACACACTAGGTACATAAAGTGACTATTAGACAAGGACATCACAGATTTCAGAGGGTTTAGCACAGCCAAAGTTAGAAGAGAGGCTGCTTGCTAAATCGAAGATTCAGTGGAGTTAGGTCTGGAACACAACAAGAGGCTGGTCTAGGGGCAGTCACATAGGTTGGAGGCCTGAAGGTATTTCCTTAGACTAGATTTAAAGGGATCTAATCTTATTTCATTGGATATTAGACTGGAGAGTGCGTTAGTCCAAGATGGGGCTTTGTAACTGAAAGTTCTTTGGAATTTGGAAGTCCGTCAACGGGGTACCCTTACTAGCGGTTTGTTCAAGTTACGTGTGATTCTGACAGGGGATTCTGGGAGAATAATTATGTTTAGGGTAGGAGGGGTGAGGCCTAGAGTTATCTTTTTGGTCATTAGGCAGGTGTGGTACTTGATTCTGTTGTCTAAGTTTAGCCAGTTGGTGGTGTTGTGGAGGGAGCAGGTGTGAATGAATTGATCACATCCAAGTATGAGACAGAAGACCTTGTTTAGTATGAGCCAAAGTCTATTGAGGGCAGAGGTGGGAGCAGCACTGTAGATAAGAATGCCATAGGCTAGCAGAGTGAGGACAGAGGAGTTAATGGTGAGATGTAGAGCCTCGGGGGTGAGGCAGTGTTTGTACCAATAAAGTACACCTAGTCTAGAGTTTAGGGCATTGGATAGAAGCAGAATATGTTGATTAAAGCTGAGGGTCGGGTCAAGTGTGATCCCTAGGTATTTAAAGGTGTCCACTTGTTCAAGGTGGGGTTTGATTTGTAGTTAGAAATTGGGGGCAGAGGCTCTTCAGTGGGTTCTGCAGGTGGGAGAAAATCATGACTTTTGTATTATTGTAGTTAATTATTAGGCACTAGGTGGTGAGCCAGTGTTCAGTCACACGGAGTGAGTGTTGGAGTGTTTGGTGGAGTTTAAGGGAATCTGGATCAGATGCAAAAAGGATGGCATCATCGGCATATAGGAGCAGGCTGCTGGTGCAGGCTGATGGGAGGGAGTTTAGGTATAGACAGAATAGCAGGGGGCCAAGAATGGAGCCTTGTGGGTCACCAGAGTGGATTGGGAGGCTAGAGGACAGGACAGTGCCTACCTTGACCAGCTGTGTTCTATCAGAGAGGTAGCTGGTGAACCAGTTTAATGCATCATTGGAGAGGCCGCTGTAAGTGAGTGTGTTTAGAAAGAGGGCATGGTAGACGGTATCAAATGCTTTAGAGAGGTCTATGAAGATAGCTCCTGTGAGGTGGCTGAGATCCAAGGCAGAGTGGATATGCGAGGTACGTTCAAGGAGGGCGGTGGTGGTACTGTGTCCCTTTTGGAAACCGTGTTGCTGGTTGCATAGCAGGATATATGTGGTAAGGTGGTCAGTGAGTTGATCGGAGACTATGCGCTCTAATGCTTTGGATAGATGGGGTAGAATGGAGATTGGATGGTAATTGTTAGTGAAGGTGCAGTCCTCACTGTTATGTACAAGGGTGATGTAGGCAGATTTCCAGCGAGCAGGATATTTCGCCTGGCAGAGGAAGAGGTTGAGAATATGAGTGAGCGGGGTAAGGACTTCCAGGAGGGTGAGGCAGAGAAGTCTCAGGTCGAGGGAATCACTGCTAAAGAGAGAGTGGTTAAGGGCTTTGGCAAGGTATGGTTTGGCTGTCTGTGGAGTAAGGATGCAAAGACTGAAAGGTGGAACATGAGGTGGAGGGGGGTATGTCCGGGTAGGCGACGGGTCAAAGAAATTAGGGGGGAGGACATGGTTGGGATCAGTGAAGGCAGAGTTAAGGGCCGAGGCTATACTGAGGGGATCTGATGAGAGATTACCGTCTATTAACAGTTGGTCTGGGGAAGGTTAGTACTTTTGCCACAGAGTTCCTTAATATTATTCCAAAATTTGCGCCCGGAGCCCCAGGTGGAGGTTAAAGAAGATTTGTAGTAGTCTGCTTTGGCTGTCCGAATGGCCCATGTGCATTTGTTAGGGGCTTCCCTATACCATTGCCTGTCCGTAGGATGTTGGGTTTCATTAACTAGATGCCAAAGAGCATCACGGTGTCGCAGCAAGCCCAAGAGGTGGTCTGAGAACCAGGGGGCATGGTTGCCTTTGGACATACTCTTGGTTAGGGGGTCAAACTTATCACAAGCAGTATTGAAAGTGGTGATAAATAGATCAAGCGCAATATCAGGGTCGAGGGTATTTGCTAGTGGTGTCCAGTCCCAGAGCCTGAGGTAGGCCTTGAGTTGGGATAGTTTACCCGGCCCAAGTTTGCGTTTTGAGGTAATTTAAGGGGGTGGTTTGGGGGCAATGCAGGACCAAGTGAAGAGTACAGGGGAGTGGTCACTTAGAGCGTCAAGGAGAACTAAGGTGTTGGTTACTCTGTGGGGGCGGTTCATGAAAACTAGATCTAGGAGGGAGGATGTCCCTGGGCAGGAGTTAACCTGGGTGGAGGCAGTGACTATCTGCATGAGATCAAGTGTTGAGGCCTCATCTATGAACGGGGAGACTGTCTTGGCCAGCCAATTTATGTTAAAATCACCCATAATTATTTTTTCATGATTGGGGGAAAAGTGGCTAGATGGGACAGGATGTCTTGGAAAGCTTGCTTCTGGTCCCGGGGAGGGATGTAGGCAGTGGTGAGGAGGAGGTGGGAGGTAGACTTGCCTAGGGTTAGTTTTAGAGTGAGAGCCTGAGCCCTCGATGTTAGGTGTGGCAGGGGGAGTAACTGTCCTGGGAGTGAGTCTTTAAGGTAGAGAGCGCAACCGCTCCCTAGCTTACCGATTCTGTCAGAACAATAGAGGAGATATCCAGGGAGGTAGGCCGCCATGTCAGGGATAGTGGGGGAGAGCCAGGTTTCGCTCAGTGCTATGATGTCTGGGTGGTGTTGGAGTACCCACCCCCTGAAAAGAGTCCCATTTTTTTGCAAGCTGCAGATGTTGATAGAGACAATGTGCAGCCAATTGACTGACTGTGGGTGGGGCTGGGGTGCATTCTGAGGACCAGGGTTGGGGTGGACATTGCCCGTCAGTAGGAGGAGGATGAGCGACCGGAGTCGATTGTTACATATTCGGGAGTTTAGCCAATGGGATGATTTCTGCGTGTACCCCATGGCGGGTATCGGGAGTTTTAGGGTATGGGTGGCTGATAGGAGGAATAAGCAGGGAAAAGGGGGGAGGCACGGTGGGGATTCTGTCGGAGGTTGGCATGAGAACAAGGGGCTCCATAGGGTCATACGCCTGGGAAGATGACATGTGTGGGAGAGGGTGAAGAAGAGGAGATTAATATTTATTTGATTGGTGCTAAGAAAGGGTGCAGCCAACTGGGTGCTAGCCTGGGCTTGTAAGTGCGTGCTGCTCATGTGCAGGTTAGGGATGGTGGAGCAAGGTGGGGAGTTACAGCCTGCTTGTGGGTTGAGTGTTGTACGTGTGTTCCTTTTTCCTAGATTGGGAGAGGGAGGGTGGAAAGTAAAATGGTGGAGCTGGAGAAAGAAAACTCTTTAGCATATAAGGTCCAGAGCGTATTAGGGGAAGGGACTCCTAGTGGTGGACAGGTATAACCTGCAGATTGTAAAACTGGTTGATAGGCTAAAAACTATGAGGGGCATGGTCTGTGGCACTATATATGTGTGAGTCCACCATGGAAGGTAGTGGGGGCAGTGGGGAAACACACAGAGATCCTCTGAGCTGGGCTGAGTGATGAGCGTCTGTAAAACAGCTTCTACCTGTTAGTGCAGTCGGCCTCTCTGAATGGCTAGGAGCAGTGGAGGGCTACTCTTCCAGTCTCTCATGACCTCCGGTGACCTCCTGGGCTGCTGCACAACTGTGGGGAGACAAAGAAGGTGAGTGAGTCTATTTATGCTGAAATGAGTGCCTGGCCTGGGGGTCAGGGCTGGGGAGCGTCAGGGGTTTAAATGCAGTAATCTGAAACTTAACACTCCTGTTTAATCACATTGTTAGGAATGAAATTGTTTATCACAAGCTAAGTAGCCACTAGGCAAAAATAAAATAATAGTAAGCAGTAAATGATAAACACGTATTATGGGTTCTCAGGAGGTGTGACCAAATAAAGACCATCCAGCACTCATAGCATTTCAAAAAACCCTTTATTAGGGGAATAACGAAAGGGTAAAACTTACAGCAGGCTACAAACTCCATAAACAGCTATGGCTATCGACACCATAGATGGCTCTCGTCATCATCAGAGTCCTCTGTAGGATCTGCTGCAGCTTCTTCGGACCCTCTTCTGGTGTGGCCATGGAAGAACACACACAACAGGGTCCCAGGCTGGCATTATATATGCTTTTTCCTTACATAAGGCTGAGATATTATCTTTCAGAAATACTTCTGAGAACTGTCATAATAGCTACTTTGTCAAAAACAATTCTTAGAATAAAATTACAAATAATATTTCTTGTGAAAAGGGGTGTATACCTGTCATAAAAACATTTCTGAGAATATGTTGACCATCTTACGTCAATAAGTCATATCATCATACTAAAATTCTAGAGGCCTCACACTGATAATAGGCCTTTCTCTATTTCTTAGCTTATAGAAGTTACAAGTCACACTACTCTGTTACCTATAGATAAAGGTTGTTTTGTCAAAAAGACTGAAAAATAACTTGTTTTCATGTATTTCATTATGAGCAAGCATTTCTGTGTATGTCACTATTCTGTGAGCCTAGTTCCCCCTGGTCAGAATGACAAAGCAGTCTTTCCAGTTTCTTATATCAAGTTATCTGTGTGGGCCCCTCTTTGTCCCTTCTCAGCCAATAAATACTGTGGCATAATGTATAATTAGCTGTATAGAATATTGGGATATATTATTTCATTACAATCCTCCCCCTGAAGACCCGAGAGTTTGTAACTCACGGGTGTTCGCCAAGCACAAAAAAAAAATCCCCCCCCACACACACACACACTCACTCACTCAGCAGAGGAAAATCTAAAGGAAGCAGGCAGAAACATGAAAAACATGAAAGGTAAGTTATTAGAGCCACATGAGACTCTCCAACACTGAGAAGGTCTGAAGGGGCCCTCCAATATTGTGAGAGCCAGCTAAGACTCCCTAGTACTGTGGATAATCAGCAAAACATGAGCCTAGGTGCAGAGCACGAATGGTCAAAGTAGAAAAGCCAGTATGAACACTTGCTCTCTGCTCAGCTTCGTGAACAGCTTGACCCTTAGGATAAAGCTTTGGCAAGGCAAAGAGTCACATGACAGACTCAGGAAACATCACTCAAGGACTCACTTTAAACTGAAGTCTGAGAACAGCAGTCATGTTCCTCTTCTAACTACTCTTTAAACAGAGGACTTTGCTACATTTTTTTCCCTGTGAGGATTGGAAACCATCAATGGGTTTAGTTCTGACTTCAGGGTGAGGCGTGCAATGGGATTACCCTGGCTGAACAAGGGAATTATCATGTGAAGAACAAGAAAGATGCCCACAATAAGAAGAAACACCCAAAGACAATTCCATAGGAAACCAAACCCAGGTATGAGATTGGAAAACCAAGTTGGTATTTGGGAAATAGCATCCCATAAAGCTTGAGGTCAAAATAGAAGGGTATTGTTCATATGCAGAACAGCAAAAACAAGCATTTGTCAATGCCGAATGTTTGCTTACTGGCATTGGCAGTGGTAGTGTAGAAGTTACAGAGCTGCGTAATAGGAATGGCAGTGAAGTATTGAACTGAAGCCAACCCCACCACCACCCTGCAGAGAGTGACAGGCATAGGGGTGTGCATTTGGGTCATCAGGCATAACGGCCACGCCATTTCACCACACCCCACTCTGCAGAGACTGACAAGTGTCACGTGTTCCTTGGGGTCTTTGGCCCTTATGCGCACCCCATTTCATTAGGAAATACGGTGAGATGGGTGCAATATAGGAGAATGGGGTGAAGTTTGGGGCCGAAGAGTCCAAGGCATACCTCGATGCCTCTCAGTGACTGCAGGGTGTGGAATGGTATGAGCATCACAGGCAAGAATCCCAAGTCACACCCCCTGATTCCTGTCATTCTCTATAGGGTTGAGTCGATTTAGTTGAAAAGCCTAATACCTCAGGCATTCGTTGGTATTTTAACTCCAAATTTTCAACATGTTTTTTTTTTGACCCCACCTCATGAACAGGGGAATATCAGTTTAGTGGCAAAGCTGCTAATGCACAGTGACTACGGGATTTAGCACCACAGGTGCAAAATATTCCAAACAGGCTGTAAAAATGACATCTGTACTCTGTCATGGGGAGGCTAAAATGGCTATGTTGCAAATGTGTAGTAAAAATATTTAAAAATGGTGAAGTCAATGAGGATATAGAAACTGTGCAACGACAACCGTTATATAAGTAGGTTGGGGATATTTTATAGCAGATTGTCAACTCAGGCATTTTGGTGCCTCCGATCATGAACAGTGTCACTGTGATTTTCTTTATCTGTGCCGAACAATGATTTCCGACAGCGACCACGCATCTCTGCACTGAAAGTGTGAAAACACACTTGGCCATGTTGTGAAAATGGCAGCTGTACTGTTCATAAGGAAGTGTTGAAAAATGCCACTAGTGAAAATCTGGACTGAAAATATTACAAAGTCATGAACTAACGAGGATGCGTGGAAACTGCACAATGCTCACTCGTAACACAGTCATTTTATAGACTTTGTGACCAAATTTCCAACATAGCCATTTTAAGACCTCTGCTCATGAACAGTGTAACTGTGATTTTCTTAATCTCTCCTAAACATTGCTTTCGCACACCAACAGCACCATTGTGCGCTACATGTGCGATAACACATTTTGGGTGACATATGAAAAATTGCAGCTGTACTGTTCATAAGGAAGTTTAATAAAATGGACATGTTGAAAATCTAGAGTGAAAGTATTAAATTTGCAAACTTACGAGCATGCATAGGAACTGTGCAATGGACGCTCATAAAAGTCATTTCTAGGCATTTTCCACCAAGTTTTCAACATAGCCATTTTAAGACCTCTGCTCATGACCAGTGTCACTGTGGTTTTGTTAATGTGTCCCATACATTGAGCTTGCACACCGACTGCGCCATTGTGCGCTACATGGGCGGAAACACATTTTGGGCAGGATGTGAAAAATGACAGCTGTACTGCTCATAAGGAGGTGTGGAAAAATGGCAATGCTGGAAATCTGGAGTGGAAATATTGAAAATTCGCAAACCTACGAGCGTGCGTGGGAACTGTGCAATGCACACTCGTAAAACAGTCAGTTTTAGGAATTCTGTCACCAAATTTTCAACATTGCCATTTTAAGATCTCTGCTCATGAACAGTGACACTGTGATTTCCTTAATGTGTCCCATACACTGAGTTCATCGACTGCCATTGTGCGCCATGGGCAGAAACACGTTTTGGGTGAGATGTGAAAATGACAGCTATACTACTCATAAGAAGTGTGGAAAATGGCAATGTTGAAAATCTGGAGGAAATATTGAAAATTAGAACCTATGAGCGCATAGGAACTGCGCAACGCACGCTAGTAAAACAGTCATTTTTAGGATTTTTCACCAAATTTTCAACATAGCCATTTCAAGACCTCTGCTCATGAACAGTGTCACTGTGATTTTCTTAATTTGTCCCATACATTGATTTCGCACACCGACTGCGCCATTCTGCGCTACAAGGGCGGAAACACATTTTGGGTGAGATGTGAAAAATGATAGCTGTACTACTTGTAAGATGGTGTGGTGAAATGGTAATGTTGAAAATCTGGAGTGAAAATATTGAAATTTCATGAACTTACGAGCTTGCGTAGGAACTGCGCAATGCACGCTCGTCAAACAGTCATTTTTTGGAATTTTAATTTAATCAACATGGGTTTTTGATTCTCTCATGAAAGATTTTACTGTCATGGTGGTATTTGGTCCTGAAGGGTGATTTCGCAGTCACTGCGCAAAATCAACCTTCGAGCCCGAATAACGCCATGACAGTGACATCATTCATGAGAAGGGGTCCCAAAAACCCCATGTTGAAAATTTGGTGCAAAATTCCAAAAATGCCTGAGATAAGCTAATAGTTGAACCCTCCTATCTAGCCCATTATACAGCTTACCGCATTTCCTCAGTTCAGGTCGGTTTGAAGAGTGCAGACGTGTTCCCGGTCCACATCAAGATCGTCACGCCAGAGTCCGGAGGCATGGGGTGAGGGAGGTGTGGGAGGCTGGGTACGCAGTGGATGGGTGCGATGTGGAGGGGCTTGGGAGACGCGCTGCGGACAGTTTTTGTTTTACAGGAAAAAAAAAAAATACGTCGTGGATCGCTTGCCATGCTGGGGTGGGCTCCCAGCGTGGCACAACGACTTTGGGGAGGCATTCAGCCGACGGGATTTGGCACCCGCCGGCAAAAACCTATTGGCAAGTTTGCCACGCTGGGTGGGCTCCCAACTGGCACAAGGACCTTAGGCGTTCAGCCGATGGGGATTAGGGCACCCCGTCGGCAAAATCATTGATTGCCACGCTGGGGTGGGCTCCCAGCGTGGCACCAAATACTGGGAAGGGGAGGAGACGATGAGCGAGCCGACGGGATTGGGCAATTCTGTCACAGGCGTTACGTGGGGCGGGGCATACGCTTATGGGTTGGGGAGCTGCGCAAGCAGTTTCTTATCGCTTGCTCACTCAAGCATTGCTCCTTTCACCTGAGCAAGCATTGCATTTGGAGCGGTCAGCAGACAGCTCCAAAATGTATTGGCTTACAGGGGCCGCGCCTGCCAGCTCGCTGCCTGAATTGGAGGAGGAGGTGACACACCTCTGAAATCTCCGATGATGGCACTATGTTTCTTGCACATGCGTGCAAGCAAACATAAAAAGCACATTGTTACTGTTCTGTATGTCAGGGACCAGGAAAGTTAGGGTAATTACTTCTTGTAGTTTGATAAAATGTTTTAAGCCATATGGCACCTGAATGAAACTGATAGACTGAATTTCAGGGTAGATAGTGTATACAGCTGGCACAATGGGCAAAAAATCATAATCACATGTGTCATAGGGTGGGGGTGAACATGTGGACTAATTTGGTAGTCTGACACAGCAGCAGTGTTTAAAGATCCAACTTTATTTCATTACTTCGAAAGTTTCTTCATAGCAAGACAAATACATTACAGCAAACTGATATGACAGTAGAGTATAACTAAAAGCACATGGATTAAACAATATCCAACACATTGGAGCATTTCGCAGAGCTCCCTGGAGTCCGTCTCCAGACCCAAAACCTATCTGCTTGAATTTCCCACCCCTAGTCCTTTTATACAGGTAAAATGCCCATGTGATCTACTTAACTCCACCCACACCTTTAATTTTGGAGTAAAACTTCAAATCTAAACACTTTTATTATAATATAAACATGTTTACAAACATTTTATTAGTTTACATACATATATTTACTATTTATTCAATTTTATTGCAAGTCCTGACTCTTTACAAAGAACACTGACCGTCCAAGCATCAAGCCCAACTAAAGTAGAGGATAAAACAAAGGAACAAATGGCCAGCCAGCACTACAGCTGTCCTTTGAGGTAGTGGTGCAAGGAGCGTCAGAAGCGGCAACTGAAAATCCAAGGAAACACACGAAGGGTGCGCTTTTTATGTGAGTGAAGCTGCACCACACAATTTATTTATTTATTACCTAAAGTACACAACCTCCCTTACTTTTATAATGCCAGTTAATTCCATAACCTGCTTACTTAAACATCTGCTTGTAGGCTTTTACAAAGATATGCATAGATGAAACTCTTATTCAAACCGCGCTCCAACTATCAGTACCAAGGTAGCAGGGAATGCCAGAGGTGGCAGCTGAAATTAACAAAACCACAGTTCAGTCGCCAACTCCTTCCTTCTCCCTTGGACACAAAAGAAGTAATTTACACAAATGCAGATCTCCCCGAAGAGGCAAAATGTCCCTTCTTTGCAATATTTGGCCTGAGATAACCTTAAAGGAAATAACCTTTAAGTCTGTATTTAATTTATTTTTTCTCAGGCTGACGGCTGCATTTACTAGTGCTGAAAGGCATTCCATTGCAGCCTATCTACACCACTGAGCCTATGATCAGCCCAAGTGGCTCACAAACTGTGCAAACCCCCGCTCGAGCAAAAGCTCAAGAAACAAGAAAGAGGCACAGTTCTCCTTACTAACTCTCCCTTTTTAACTAAAGGTACCTTAATTTTAGATCAGCACCTTCACAGATGCCCTGCATATTAGAAACAGTGCAATCGTACTACCCAGAGGAACAGTCTATCTTTTTCCCCGCGTGGCAGCTTCCACTGTGTTCTTTTTATCTTTTACTTTTCACTCATCCCTCTAACCTAAGGGCAAAATGTATATCTGTCTATAGTGCAGATGCCTTTTATTTTATTTATTGGAAGAAAAGGTTGGCAGAAGGAGTTGCCATTTCTTTCCTTCTAACTAAGGAATATGACCTAACTATACAGAGATAACTTTATCTAAAATAAACAAGAACATACAGCACTCTTCAAATGTATCTAATTCTCTAAAAGCAGACACAGAGCATTACTGCAAATCTCCGCTACCTCTCGCATTTCTAAGGGGGTTTCTTTTAATAGAGACAAAACGGCTGAACTATACAGCCTACCTATCTATACGATGATGTGCACAATCACAGCTTCATAGAGCAGTGAACAGGGAACTCATGATTACATAGCTAGGAAAGAAGTTGGGAAAACCCAATATAGCTCCAGACCCCCCTTCCCTTCGATACTTTACTGCTTACTGTACTACACTATAGTTTAGCAATAATTTTATACAGCATGTTTATTTAGAGTTCAAAATAAAAAAGAAACTACCTAGAAATTTACAAACCATATCATTCAGGAACCTAACATTATTTTTTTTAATAGTATTTTCACATTTTGATTTTCCTGACACAAAGGGGTTTAAATGAAGCAGCAATCACAAGGAATTCCAGGGCACCTAACCCTTCACAGAGCTACTCTGTGACAACATGCATGAATATGGGTTAGGAAAGTGACCAGTGTAGGCCAAGTGGACCCCTCCATGAGAAAACAGTCAGGGTCTAAAATGACATAAGAGCTACTAGTCAGCCAATGCACTATATTATGAGTTGGGTCAGAGACCCAACTAACTTGTAGTGGACATGTCTGAGATAGCTCACAAGGAGTGTAGGCTGTCTCCTCACAAGTGTATAATCTGTCATGCAAGAGTTCACAAGAATCATGCAGGAATACTTTCCAGTTTGTGTCACTATATGAAATCTAAGAGTGAGGTAATTTTAGGATAGCATGCAGTGCCCTATAAGGGGAATGAAACCCAAAATTAAGTACAGAGTACCCAGTACCAGACTGTCCCATGAAAATTACAGGCATTCATAAAATAAACTCTACACAAGAGCCACAATCTCTAGAGGATGAATGGTAGGGGTATACGATGGCTACAAAGGCCAAGGTTGCTAAATCTAATAAAGGAGCAATTCCTGAGTCTAGACTGTATATTAATAATTGAACAAGGTCTGGCCCCACTAATTCAATTGGCAGGATGCCATTTCTTAAATCAGAAAGGGTTCCTTCCAATAGGCTGTGCACTTCTGCTTGAACCACACTGTCATGTTCAGCCTCTAAAATATTTTTTTGTGTAACATGAAAAGACATTTTTATTCCCAAAGTAATATTTTGAAAATTTCTTTCAGTTTTGGTGAGTGTGGTATGGATACTACTAAGGGCATTTATTAAGTGATCAATGGCAGCTCCCTGCTGGGACAATAAATAGGTGTCATATACTCCAAGAAGTGCTCCAACAAGACCCAAGAAACATTTAGGCCTTCTTTAGAACTGTTAGCAACTTGGGTCCACTGGTTCATAAAAGTAGCTGTCATTGTCTTGGCTACGAAGCCCTGAGGCTTTGCAGCTGCTTACAACACTGTCTCTGAGTGTGTCATCCCACTGTTGGTTAACAGACTGTTGGCCAGCAAGACCGTGGAGGTAAAGTTTACAGTTGCATAGTACATTGGATAACTGTCATAACAGACATGGGCAAAGAAAAGGGTACCAGCCTTGTCATCCTGAACAGTAATATCTGCACAGGAATAAGGAGTCCGGATTGCATTACACAATTCCTGGGGGGAGTCAAAGGTAGCAGCAAGTATAGCACCCTGACTGCCATTTATTGTTTTTATATTATAGCAATGCAGCATCTCTACAGAAATATTCTGACCTTCAACTGTCCGTTTTTGCTTTTTGCAATCTCAAGTATACTGACGCCAAGGTGGGACAAAGGTAGCAAAAGACATTTTCTTCCACTTTATGTTCTGGTGAGACATGGCATTGAGAAATGTCTGATAAGAATTTTGAGTGGAGATACAAAAGTTATACAACCCATCTAGGCAGGCCAAAATGGCTTTAAGTTGTACAATTGCAGTTTGGTTTATAACTTTGGAGGGCCTCATGGGATCCCTAATAATGTACACCTCCATTTCTCCATGTGCCCCAAGCATACCCCCGGGGTTGTTCCCCGAGAGTAAGGATGGCACACAGGCAAAAGGCTTCAAAACACTTTTGCTGTTGGTTCCTTTTACCAAAATTTGGATACCCAAAAGAGAAATCAAAATTAGGAATATTTCTCTTGTAGGTATTATAGCAATCATTAAAATCTTTACTAATTGAATCCCAAAGGGAACATCACTCTTTATTATTCTGTACCAACCAGGTTTTATAGCTTGAACCCCCAATCATTTGTTTATAAAGGCCCAGTGGGCTCGGTGGGATTTTAACTGTTATAACCAGGGTTTGATTGCTTAGAAACATTGGATACATTAACTGATCATAAACAATTCCCTTGCCCACCTGTATGGGTGTGTCCCATTGAGTGTAGGCCACTTGTAGGTGTTCATGCTTTCTTTAGGGACCTAAATTCAAAGTGACATTAGTAGCCTGAAAGGAATCATGAAGATTGCTTATCTCTTAAGTCATATTAATAGCGTGCCGCCTAAAGGTAGCATCCCACTTTTCTGAGTGAAATGAATATAGCCATATCTTTATCACACAGGCTACTATAACTGAAGTCCACAGTACCAGCAGTGAAGTAAAAACACACTAAAGTTTTTTCTTTGTGTCCATGATGAAAGTGCAAAGTGAACAGAATTCAAAGTCAGTGAAGCAACCAAAATCCAAGGTGGAATAATCCAAGCAGATAAATCTTACTTAGTCTTTAAAAGTCTTAGCAAGAACAATGGGAGCTTGCAGCTTTTGGAGTGAATAAATATGTAAAAGTTCAGTGTCTGTAGTGTCTGTCAGTTCAATTAAGTAGCACGAAAACCCATGCTGTCCTGAGAATTTCCTGGGGGAAATGACCAGCACCTTGCTGCTTTTAATGGCCTGGTTATTTCCCCATCAATTCATCTCGATTGGATTTGAATGGGATCTGGGTGATTAGACCTTAAGAAAAAAGGGAGAAATGCTAAGAGAAAAGACCAGACATTAGTACAAATTGTGGCAATTAATTACCCTTGAAGGGTTTTGTTTGGTTTACATGTAACCACTTCTCTACAGGTTTTTTTCTTATCTGTGATTAGAACTTAAATGACAGCTGGGGACAATTTGTCTCTTACTGCAAAGGGACCCCTCCAAAATGTGTGCAGGGCATGGTCAGGGGTTTGATAATCCAGAATCATGACCCTGTCTCCCAGCTGATATTCCAAGGGGTTTACCTTGGCATCAAAATGCTGCTTTTGTATCTTTTGTGCCCATCCCAAATTAGTGGAAACAAACTTGTAAATGGCTTGGAGGTTTTCCTTCAGAACAGACATGTACTTGTCCGGTTGTAATTTATCACAGATAGCTGTCCCCAGACCATCGTACCACAGGTGGACAGGTGTTCTCATCTGCCTCCCTGTCATGACTTCAAATGGGGTGAGTCCAGTGGAAGAAATTTGGGGTTGCTCAAATTGCCATAAGTACTAGGGGCAATTTGACATCCCAATCTTTCCCAAAGAGTGATACATATTTCCTCAGCATTGTTTTTATAGTTCTATTCGCCCTCACCACCTGACTGAGGGTTACAGGGAATGTGATATTTCTGTTGAATCCTTAAACAAGCCAGACAATTCTGCATTATGTGACCTGTAAAATGTGCCCCCTTGTCTAACTCAATGATGCCTGGAAGCCCCCAAGCACAAAACACTTTCTTCACCAAATGCTTTGCTGTAACAGAAGCTGTATCAATTTTGCTTGAAATGGCTTCTACCCATTTTAAATACAAGTCTGTGACAGTTAGAATGTAATTGTTACCTCTAGCAGTAGACTGGCAGTGGTCCTATAATATCAATTTGAAAATTATACCATGGGCCATGCTTAATTCATGGTCTCAGCAGGGCCTTTTATGTATGCTGTGCTGAATTGGTTTGTACACATACTATACAATTAGAACAGTGCTTTTCTATATCTTTGATCATCTTTGGCCACCAGGCTAATTTTCTGACCAGTTGCCAGGTTTTTGATACCCCATGATGTCCTCCCTGCTCATGGCACAACTTTTAACAATTCATGTCTGATATGCTCTGGTGCAACAAACAGAGTCTCTCCTGTGTTTGGACTTTTGTACGTCAATAACCCTGATTTCTCATCCACGTACATGTTTGAAGGATCTTGATAATTTAACTTGATTTGTGCTCTGAGTTGTTTTAGCTGGGGGTCTGCTTCCTGCATTTGCTTTAAATCCAGAACCTCTAAATCCTGCTTCACAGAGCTCGTAATGGTGGCCACCCTAGGAGAAGGAAGCTGCCACAGCTCCTCCCCCCCGAGCACTGGTACGAGCAAGGAAGTCAGCCTGAGCATTTTGCTCAGCAAAGGGGGCATGCTTAGAGTGTGCCTTACTCTTCAAAACATAGACAGGGAAGACCTCATATAATGGCAGAGTGGAAATAAGGGACCAGCGAGAAAGGTATTTAATGTGTTTGCTGTCTGAGGACATGAAGTTGTTGCACTGCCAGAAGGGAAGGAACTCTGTAAATGCTAGGCAGAGCCAAGATGAGTCAGAACAAAGAACCACCGGAGGTGGATGGTCAAGAGTGGGCAGTAAATGCAAAGCATAGCAATTGGCTGTAAGTTCAGCTGCTTGTGCAGAGTGAGGAGTAAAGTGCATGGCAATAGACAAATCAAAGGACAGAATGTACACACCAAAGCTGGTGTGGGGCACCCCATCTACATAAAAGGAAGAACCATCAGTAAAAATACAGGAGGCAATGGATGCAAATGCAACAGAATGGCATTCTTTGAAAACTGCAGACTGAGGGAGGGCCTCGGTGGATGGGGATGGGGCAGAGACTGTACAGTTTTGTGGCTCCCCTAAGAGGAGAGAGCCAACAAGCTGAGAGGTAGCAGTGGGTGAGACTTCAAGGTCTCTGTCCTGCAAAAGTAGGGCCCACTGGGTAAGCCGAGAGTTTGAAAGAGCACCCTCCTTTCGCTTGGGTGAAAGAAGGAAAGTGATAGATTTATGTGGAGAGTGCAGAATTATTTTATTGACTCCAGTAATGTAGGTAAAGTATTTAACAGCCCAGAAAGTGCCCAACATATATTTTTCACAGGGGGTGTACCACTATTCGACCAGAGTGAGAAGCCGAGAGGCATAAGCTACCGGTCGCATGTGGGAGTGAACAGACTGGGTCAGTACTGCAGCCAACGAAGTTGGTGAAATAGCCATCTCCAAATGGAAGGGTTTGGCTGCATCTGGGTTCACTAGACAAGGAGTCAAGGCTAAAGCATGTTTGAGCTCCTTGATGGCCTGAGTCTGAGCAGAGGTCCAAACCCAGGGGGCATTCTTTTTGAGAAGCTCATACAGAGGCTTAGCCTTAGTGGCGAAGTCAGGAATGAAAGCATGTGAGAAGTTATATATGCCAAGAAAAAATCTAAGTGAATGGAGGTCAGCTGGCAATGGGAGTGCCAGGACCATCTGAACCTTCTTGAGGGCTGGACTTTTGCCTTTGGGGGAAATGGTATGACCCAAAAAGGTAACCTCTTGAGCATAGAGCTGTGCCTTGCAGGGGTTAATTTTTAGGCCAGACAGGGCAAGCAGAGACTGCAATTTCTTTAAAAGCTGCAAGTGAGTGTCAAAATCTTCAGTACTAAGGAGAATATCATCTACGTACTGCAAAAGGCAGTCAGGGTGAGAGAATCCCTTGAGGATTTTAGCTAGCATATTATGGAAAAGCGTAGGGGTGTTATGATACCCCTGGGGCAAAACACACCAGGTGTACTGAGTGTGAAATACAGTGAAAGCAAACTTGTATTGGCATGGTTTAGTGAGAGGAATGAACCAAAAGCCATTAGCAATGTCAATAGCAGAAAACCACTGAGACCGAGGTGGAAAATGTGACAAAAGGTCCAGAATAGAAGCCACTGTGGGGGCTGTTAGGGGGGTTACTGCATTAAGGTGGTGGTAATCGACCATGAGGCTCCAAGACCCCACAGATTTGCAGACAGGCCAGATAGGGGAATTGTTAGTGGAACAGCAAGAACAGATCACGCCTTGCTGTAAAGGGGAATCCACTATTTTTGGACTTCTTCACGAGCCTTTGCAGGGAAGAGGTATTGTTTTTGAGGTGGTGGATCTGGGCCGTCCACATGGACATAATGTGTGGTATGGCCACAGTCATTCTTGTGGGTGGCAAAAACAGGGAGGTGTTTTGCCAAAATGGGCAAAAGCACCTGAGAGAGTGGATGATTGTCAAACGATTCCAGGACAGTGTAAGGAGTAGTAGCAGCAACAGGGGAGAGCCCTGTGGAAATGAGGGGAAGATCATGGTCATGTGGGGCAACCCAAAAAGGTAGGTTAGAAAGGTCTACAGTAGCATTTAGTGGATGCAGGACATCCATTCCCAGAATACCAGAAGTAGTGGTTGGGCCAATAAAAGGGGTGCAAAAGACAGTAAGATCACCAATAGTAACAGAAATGTCAGAGGAAGGTTTGCAGACAGGCACAGAGGTGCCTTCAAAGGTCTGCACAGCACCAGCTGGGATGATGTCACCAACATAGAAGTCCTTGCATAGCAGGGACACCACTGACCCAGTGTCTACTAGGAGAGTGCACGGGTGATCTACAACCCATACTTCAACATAGGGTCTGCCATGATCATCTAAATGAAGGGAAGAAAGGTGGCAACACCAAGAGGCCCCTTCCTGCCAGTAGCGGTGTGGCCCCTCTTGGGGTGGGGGCCCCAAGAGTGACAGGTTACATCCTGACAGGATCTCCTGCAGTGTATGCTGCACATCCTGGAGTACCGAGCCAAGGCTTGGGAGGGTATCCCAGACTGGGAAGGGGGGGCAGGTGGCTGTTGTTGCCAGGCCCACTGTTTCTGCCAATTATGGCCATGGTCAGGCCCAGAATAACCTTCTTGCCCTTTGGATTTCTATGGCTGGCCCCTGCCCTTAGGTGGTGGAGGGGGTGGCCCCTCCACCTGCCTGGTGGTTACCGCTGGGGTATATGATGTGCCTTGACCCACTGTCAGGAAGGGGGTTGAAGCTGGAGCAGCTGTGGGAAGTGCTGCTGCCAACTTGGGATTGTCTCTATCCTTACTATCCTGGGACTTAGCATCAGCCTTATCCTTATTAGATCATTCTTTCCTGGCTGCTTTGGCATTGAGATAGGCCCTAGTAGCATGGCATAAAATGTCAGCCATAGGTTTGGTAGAATCTACAAGCATATCAATTTTGCTTTTAATGTCTGGGTGCATATTAGCCAAAAATAACCCTTTGAAGTCAGAGTTCTCTGAGTCAAAAACAGCTTTCTCAGTAGAAAAAGCAGCAATTCTTTCATAGAAACAGTGGGGATGTTCATCTCTGTCTTGCACATTATTTACTGCCAATTGTGTATCATTTGCAGCTGGACAACATAGATCAGAAAGATGTTTAAGCAAAACCTCAAAAGACTCATTGCCGGCCTGCAAGCTGCTGGTGGTTATCTCTGCCCCGCCCCCGCTGAGTTGGAATAGTCATCTGGAGGCACCGAATCTGGTCTTGAGGGTTGGTGATGCCGATACGAACTAAAGTTACCCTTCAATTTAGTACCATGCAGCAAAATGGAGTCCCCCACCTTAAAATTCCCATGTACCTGTGCCACATAAACCAAGTATTTCAAGGGAACCGGTGGTCCTGGCATTGCTGGAATAGGAATGGCCCCTGAATCTTGGGATGGATGGGGAGGGGGATTAAAACTAACACCCAGAATTGGAGTGTGTGGGAAAGGGGTAAAGGAGGATAAGCAGATGTATAGTGTATCATTCCAGTAGGGAGGGCAGAAGGATGTGGAGTAGAGGCGACTCCTACTGGGCGGGAGAGCAAAGCCCTGCCTCTTGGAGCAGGCTCATTGAAAACATGAGACTGTACTCGCTCCTCAGGATCAGAGGCTGGGCATGGGGACAAAGCCCAACCTCTCGGGGTGGGCTCCCTGAAAATATTGGAATGTGCTCAGTCATCAAGGTCCAAGGATGGGCGTATGGACAAAGCCCAATCTCTCCGAGCAGGCTCCCCGAAAATATCGGATGGAGCCTGTTCTTCAAGATGAGAGGGGTATTCCTCCACAGTGTAGCCCGTGTCAGAGCCACACACACACCTGGGATGCTGCGAATGTCAGAGGATGGCTCCCCATCCTCTAACTCCTGTTTCAAATCATCAATGGCTTTGTTCAATTGGGACATGTCAGCCTGCTGCTGAATTAATTTAAAAGTCAAATCCTGGTTTTCTTGCTGTGCCTAATCGACAAAGTTGGTGGTCTCTAACATGAGGTCCTGAGCTTGGTCATATTGGTCCTGGAGTTCAGCGAGCTGTGTCATTAAACTCTGAACTTGTTCAACTAATTCAGAATTGTGGCTTTTTAGCAATTTAAGCTGATCATCATAAGCTACACAAGGCGCATAAAACCCTGCTATTACAGTCCCTTTTATGGAATCAGGACTTTTCTTTTGAGTAACCCATTTCTGGGTAGTTATGTTCTACATGCTTTAAACCTCCCAGTTCATATTTCTTTTGCTCAGCCCAAAATAATAACTGGTCATGGCCAGCCCGTTTAGAAACATGATTGACTATAACATTTCATAACTGGTCTGCCTTATCACTAGAGGCAGACATTATGTTGTGGCTGTGTGTTGTGGATAACTCCCTCCCCCTGGGCTGCCAGCAGTGTTACCCAGAGTTATCTGGAGATATAATAAAAACACACACAAAAATTAAAATTCTAAGCACACTTAAAGTATGATACCACAACAAGCTCTAAGCTGGAAGAGGTCTTAGTCAACAATTGTGCCCAATATCTGGGGTGCCAAAATGTTAGGAATTAAATTGTTTATCATAATCTAAGTAGCCACTAGGCGACAATAAAATAATAGTAAGCAGTAAATAATAAACACATACCATGGGTTCTCACGAGTTGTAACCAAATAAAGACCATCCAGCACTTATATAACATTTCAAAAACCCTTTATTAGGGGAATAAAGAAAGAGTAAAACTTACAGCAGGCTACAAACTCCATAAACAGCTATGGCTATCAGCAGCACACATGGCTCTCGTCATCATCAGAGTCCTCTGAAGGATCTGCTGCAGCTTCTTCGGACCCTCTTCTGGTGTGGCCATGGAAGAACACACACAGAGCAGGGTCCCAGGCTGACATTATATACACTTTTTCCTTACATAAGGCTGAGATATTATCTTTCAAAAATACTTCTGAGAAATTTCGTAATAGCTACTTTGTCAAAAATGATTCTTAGAATAAAATTACAAATAATATTTTTTGTGAAAAGGGGTGTATACCTGTCATAAAAACATTTCAGAGAATATGCTGAACATCTTACGTCAATAAGTCATATCATTATACACTACTCTGTTACCTATAGATAAAGGTTGTTTTGTCAAAATGACTGAAAAATAACTTGTTTTCATGTATTTCATTATGAGCAAGCATTTCTGTTTATGTCACATTTTCTGTGAGCCTAGTTCCCCCAGTCAGCATGACAAAGCAGTCTTTCCAGTTTCTTACATTGAGTTATCAGTGTGGGCCCCTCTCCCTCCCTTCACAACCAATAAATACTGTGGCATAATATATAATTAGCTGTATAGAATATTGGGATATATTATTTCATTACATGTCTTGCCAAAGTCCTGGTGCCAGCAGTTGGACAGGATAATTTCCTCTCTCTTGTGGTGTGGTAAAACTCCTCATAGGGCCCTCTCTAAATTGATGTGATCTAAAGAGCATGGGGGTCTTCAGTTACCCAATTTCTACCTCTGCTACCTCTCTACTCATTGTTTCCGGTTCTTTCGCTGGCTACAATATTATCCAGATGAAGACCCTTCTATCTATACTCCCGTGTGATTAGAGATAGAACACACACTCTGTTCTCTCCACAGAGTGGACATTCGTTCTCTTCTTTACATTTCTCCTAAAAACTTCCCAAATCTCTACATGGCTCTCCAGTAGAGGCCTCTATTTGTGCTCATTTACAATTTTGTGCCTTTCTTAACCGTCAACCTTACAAGGACATCTCACAACCCATTGTTGACAGTTCTAATCTTCGGATCAGCGGCCACACTCTGACAGCTTCTTTTTGGCTTTTCATGGAAGTCGAGAGGGTCTCAGACTTGGTAGTTGCTTGGAAGCTGTTGACGTTTCAAGAAGCCAGTCTTAAATTCCATTTACCCCTTTCTATTTGTTTCAAATACTTTCAGCTTTCGCATATGTTTTTCTCTCACTTTGGTTCCGGTCCCTGGGATGACCTGTATCAGTCCCGTGTCTTCCCCATGGCCTTTTCAGCTCCTAGTTCCCATGTCATTTCATTTTATTACCATCAGCTTCCAGACTCCCTTGCTTAGATGGAAGGCCCAGCCTTTTATTACTGAGTCAGGCGTTGCCTTCTTCCAATCCCCCATGTAACTGGGCATGCATTTGTAAACGTCTATATAGATTTATCAAATGGGATAGGTACCAGCTCCTCCAGTTTCAGGTCCTGCATAACCTTCACTTTACTCCAGACAAATTACATAAAATGTGGAAATTGCCTTCCAATACTTCTTCCAGATGTACCAAAGAACCCGGTACTTAATTACATGTTCTTTGGACTTGTGAGAAGGTTGCCCCCTTCTGGTCTGTGATTCAAGCCCACTTGGATCCTCTCCTTGGTCTCAGTGGCCTTTCTCCCAGAGGTGTGTCTGCTGGGGGATTATAGTGACAGCTTGGTTGGTAATCAAAGGTTCCACATGTTCCTTATATCCCTTTGTGCAAAAAAAGTTATCCTAAGACACTGGCTCAATGAAACTATCCCTTCCTCCACTGAGTGGCTTAGGAAAATATTGTTCACCCTTCAAGCTGAATGGACCATTGCCAACCTGACCCATAGAACCGCTACCTATCGTACGATCTGGGAATCCCTATATACTTTGTTAACTGTATAAGTCTCCCATCTCCCCCCTTTTTTTCTTTGTTTCCCCATGATACTGGTCTCCCCTGACCGGCTTACTTCTGGATATTTGGGTGCCCTTGGCTGCTGTATACCCTTGTACTCAGTTATCCCTTAGCTCTCTATGTCCCCTAGTATGTGCCCGTGTTGTAGGTCTAGAGGGCCCCTGGTGGCGTGGGGAAGGTGGGGTCGGGATGGGGAGGGAGGGAGAGAGGGGTTTTGAGTTTGCAGGGCTCTGTTCTCTCATTTCCATTATGATGTCTCTTTTTCATATTTTTGTTATATTTTTTTGGGATATACAATATCCACTATACTCACTTTTTTGCCTTGCACCTTAATTATGTCATATTATTGCTGGTGGGGGGTTTTGGAAGGGAGATGGGTGGGGGGGTTATGTTCTGTAATCTGTTATTATTGTTGTTGTGCTTTAATGTTTGTCTGTTTCCATTCTTCTTAAAAATTCAGTAAAGTATGTTAAATCTGGAAAAAAAAAGAATTTGCACCATCTGCAGCTGTGCATCCCACCCTCCTCTTGAGCCTATCCCCACAGGCATTGGAATGAATATGCACTGTTTGCTATTGCGTGCAAACCGTTTGCAGCGGGGGTAGCAATGCAATGCATGAGGACTGCCCACAATGCCCAATAGTAAAGCTGACTGTCATCATCTCTCTCTCTCTCTCTCTCTCTCTGCTGCCCGTCCTTTACACAACAGTAGAAATATGAGACTGGGACATGGGGACAACATGAGGGAGGGGTGGCAAACTTGAAATGCAGTGTGACATGTAAGAGGTGGCTGAAAATTGGCAGCCAAGAAGGCTGAGAGACATGCCTAAGCAACAGCAACATGCTATTCACAGGCGGGGGGAGATCAGACAGCATTTCAAAGTAATTCCAGTCTGTGTCTTTTGTCTGAAGACTAGTGGTTGTATTCGAGTGGCAGTAGCATTGGGCACAAGAGATGTCAACTGGAGCAGTCAGAGTGAGTGGAGAGCAATCCTTAGTCAAACAGATTGCTCTCTGCTTGCTCTGTCTGCTTCTGTCGATGCCTCAAGCCCACTGCTGCCACTGCTCCAGTGCAACTGCTGGTTTCCAAACAAAAGGAAAAAAATAGAGGTACTGTACTTTGAAAAGCCCACTGATCCGCCATGGGCAGAGGCACCCAGAGAATCAATGCAGTAGGAGGGCTCTCAGAATTTATTTTCAGCAAGCTGTCCTGATTGGAGTTAGAACTAGAAAGCCAGCTCAGTGAAAGGGCTCCTGCAAGTGGGAAAATAAAATAATAATATCATAGTTTTAGCACAAATTTCTGGCCTGTCCGCTGCTGATTACAAGGTAACAGCGACTGGTAGGGGTTGAGCTTGCCACCAATTGTCACTGGTAACGCAACTGGCAGGAAGTATGTAAACTTAGAAACAGAACTGTCTGAACTGGAGGGATGCTGCCAAGAAAGACTTAAACGTTTTCTTTCTATTGTGTTTGCGCACAGCATCACAACGAGAAGTTGTGCTTGATTTTGTTTTAACCCTTAAAGAAAAATGTATTTTGATGTCTGCAGTACCGTTGGCCTTCCCACCCTACAGACCCACCTCGCTCTAACGCCCACTCAGCTCCCACCACCCCACCCAATACTTACCTACTGAGAGCCAATATCATAATCCTCTTTGAACTGGAAACACATCTTCTTTCTTCAACACTGGACCAAGAACTGAAGAAACCAGGTAAGTGTGATTAATGCATTCCAATGCATTTTTTACTTTTACTCCTAGCTTGGTCTTTTTTTAATGCTTTTCTCCCAGATTTTCAATTTGGCCATTTTGGGATTCCACCTCATGAACAAGGTTGGTAAAATGTTTAAATCCAGCTGAAAAGGTGATTTTGGGGTCACTGCACAAAATCACCTTTCTGATGGGATTTGAACATTTTTACCTATTGCTTCACCAGTTGGAGTCATAAGAAGGCTATGTTGCAGATTTGGGGTAAAAATATTAAAAAACAATGCACATATGTTGAAGTATTTTAACTCTCGCTTATAATTATTGTATTTGGTAATTTTCAATATTTTTACCCAAGAATGTTCAGCATAGACATTTTTTCACACCACCTGGTGAATGTGGCAGCTCACATTTTTCTGAATCCTTGGCAAAATGTGTTTTCACACCTGTGGTGCAAAATTACGTTTCAGACAGGATTTGAACATTTTCACCTACCAGGTTCATGGGGGGGTCGTCGGAAGAATATATTGAAAATTTGGGGTCAAAATATTGAAAAACACAAAGCTATGAAGGTATCTTGTAATTTTGCATCACTCACAACTTTGGTAATTTTCAGTATTTTGACAGAAAATTTTCAACATAGCCATTTTTTCAACACTGGCTCAGTGGCACAAAGGGCTGCATCACTGGTGAGGGCAAAAATGGTAATGTGCTTCAAGAATGTATGGGATAGGCATAAGGGAACCTTAGAGGTAGGAAAAGGGGGTGGGATAAAGCCAGAGATCAAGTAGTGTCTGTGATGTTATAATTGGTGGGGAAAATGGGAAGACTAGTTGAGCCAAGCAGTCCTTATCTGCTGTCAATATCTGTTTCTATGCATGCCTTACCTCATAACATGCCAGCATCCTGAGTTTGGGAACCTCAGCTTACAAGGGAAAAAATGGAAATAGGGACCTGAGGGTCAGTGGCCCACCACACACCTCTGGAGCCGCAATACCACCCAAACTCCTCTGTGCCTTCTGGATATGGACTGTGGGGAGGATGGCCCTCCTCCATCTGGCTCTACCACAGGGGGGTAATCCAGGGGGGACTCACACTGAGGTAGGTCCAGAGAAGGTGGCAGTTGGTCTAAGGGAGGTGGGGATGGAGCAGCCAGCTACATGAGGGGTAAAAATCTATATGGAAAAAAACAGCCCATTTTTTTCACACCACCTTGTGAACATGATAGGTGTCATTTTTCAAATCCTGGCCAAAATGTGTTTTTGTAGTTGTGGTGCAAAATGACGTTTCTTCCAGTACTTTATAAATGATATCTGTCATGTTAAGAGGGGAGGTCATAAAAAGCCTGTTTTGAAATTCTGGGTCCAAAATGTCACCAAATAAAATTATGAAATAATGTTATTTACAGGGTATGTCCTTGGTCCACTGGGGAACCAAGTTGCCTTTCCATTCCAATGACCTGAATTTGAGTGCAGGTTCAGTGAACCAACTGAATGGGCTAAGGCTGGCAGGAAGATGGTGCAGCACGCAGCACCTGTCCCAGTCTGGGGAGGGACATAGCAGTGTTCTGGTGCACACATTGCACCTTGTGGTAGGCCAGGGAGGCTTGCCTCATAAGGGGTTGACATGCGTGTTGAGGTTTCCCAAGCATGAACATTTCATTACTGTAACTGTTATTAATTTGTTTGCATCTGTGCTATCTATGCCTAACAACTACACAACAAATAAAGGCAAACATTCAGCAATAACAAATGCTTGTTTGTTTATACCATTTGTCTCTTGCATTGTAGGCATTTTTTTCACTTTACCCCCCCTCTTTCCTTTGCCCCCACCTCTGCCATTCTTTTCTCTGACCTCATCCTTCCATGATCTATCCCTGTTTCCACCGAACCACTTCCTCCCCCCACTAAATCCACTCATAGCACCCTTCGCTCCATCAGCATCTGCCTTGAATGGTTTTACACCAGTATTGTTTCAGATCTAATACCGTGCTTTAATTACTGTATATTCTTTGCAAAAAACTATGTTAAGGCACCAGTTACGATGGCTTAATGCAAAAAAAAAAGTCAGGAAATGGGACGTTAGGGTTTCCAAACTTAACTCCTCAGTCCCAACCTGCAGGCAGCAACAGAAAAATCATTAGGGTTACACATCTCTTGCATCTTCGCAAATCAGGCATGGGGTCTGCCTTGGGGTTGTCAACCCTAAGGCTCACTCAATTGCATTAGTAAATAAGCTGACATTGGTACAGTTCAGTGCACCCTAGGCTTGCTGCAATCTAAACTCTTCAAGCATCAAGCCCATAGCTTCATAATTCATGATTTCATGGGGTCAGGGAGGACTTATAACATTTATTTTAGTTATTGAATAACTGATTTACCCAGGAAAGCCAGGCTGAGATGCAACATCTCCTTTTTAATAGGGTCCTGCTTCTATTCATATCAATAGCTGAGTGGACGGGAGCACTGAGAGATTAAGTGAGTTGCCCAAGGACACAAAGGGAGTACTTTGCACAGGTGAGGTTTGAACCTGTGATCTACCATTTCCTAAGCATGTGCTATAACTACTTTACCACACTGCCTTCTTAAATATCAGCCATATTTTGTTATTAAGTCTGTGTAACAGATGGTAGATAGATAGATAGATAGATAGATAGATAGATAGATAGATAGATAGATACATACATACATACATACATACATACATACATACTGTAGATTGACAGACAGACAGACAGACAGACAGATTATTTTTTACAATCAGTCTGAAAAAGATTTAGTGTTTTATTTTCTACTCATTTCATTATGTTGGCTTGCCACGCTTGCGCGGCAGTCAACATATTGGGAGAGTGCAGCTTTGGGGGCGCGGCTGCTGTTGGGTGAATGCAGGGCACGCATCAGTAGGTGCATCCCTCATTCCCCAATAAGTCAGCATGCTAGCGTTGACACTAACATTATGGGGTGGATAAATCTCTAAACAAAATGCCGCTGCAATCAGAGACAAGCCTGGCCATGCAGCATCACTTTGTTTGTAGTTATGTCCACTTTACTACATGCAGTCCCCCTCAGTACAGGGTGCCATGCTTGAGCCCACCCCAGCATGGCAACTGATGCCATGGCTGACGGGGTGCCCAATCCCCCGTCGGCTCCATTGTCCCCCCCCGAGTACAGGGTGCCACGCTGGGAGCCCACCCCAGCGTGGCAACTGATGCCATGGCCGACAGGGGTGCCCAATCCCCCATTGGCTCCACACACCCCCAGCCATCCTTCTGCCACACTGGGAGCCCACCCCAGCATGGCAAACGTCCCGCGTCATCTTTTTTTTTTTAAACCTGCAAATTAAAAACAGTCCCACAGCACTTCTCCTGCCCCCACAACCCACACCCACCACTGCGACCCTGCCTCCCCATACCCCCTCACCCCATACTTACTCCGAGTCTGGCACGACGATCTTCAATGGACCGGGAACACGCCTGCACTTCTTCAAAGCCGACCGCGAACTGAGGAAATGCCGGTAAGCTGTATAATGGGCTAGATAGGGTTTTTTCAACTTTGTTGCATATCTCAGGCATTTTTTGGAATTTTTGCACCAAATTTTCAACATGGGGTTTTTGGGGCCCCTCCTCATGAATTCTGTCACTGTCATGGTGTTTATCGGCCTCAATAGGTGATTTTGCAGTCACTGCACGAAATCACCTTTCAGGGCCCATTAACAAAATGACAGTGGCGGTGTTCATGAGGTGCCCTCTTAAAAAGCCTAAGTTCCAAATTTAGTGGAAAAAATCCAACAAATGCCTGTTTTACGAGCGTGCGTTGCACAGTTGCTACGCAGGCTGGTAACTTCGCGCATTCACAATATTTTACTGCTGGATTTTCAGCATTGTCATTTTTGTACACCTCCTAGTGAACAGTATAGCTGTCATTTTCCACATCCTGCCCAAAATGTGTTTCTGCACTTCCGGCGCACAATAGCGCAGTCACTGTGGGAAATCAGTGTTTGGGCCAGATTATGAAAATGACAGTGACACAGTTCATGAGCAGAGGACCTAAAATGCCTATGTTGAATATTTGGTGATGATACTACATAAAATAACTGTGTTACGAGCATGCATTGGCAGATTGCACGCACGCTCGTACCGTCGTGCATTTGTGATATTTTCAGTCTGGCTTTTCACCATTGCCATTTTTGCACACCTCTTGATGAACAGTACAGCCGTCATTTGACATATCATGCCCAAAATGTGTTTTCGCACTTCCGGCGCAGAATAGCGTGGTCGCTGTGCAAAATCACTTCTTGGGACACTTTGAGGAAATAACAGTGACACTGTACATGAGCAGAGGTGCTAAAATGCCTATGTTGAAAATTTGGCGCCGAACGCCCATAAAATGGCAGTGTTGCAAGTGTGCATTGCATATTTCCCACACACCCTAGTAGCTTCGCAAATTTGGTGTATTTACATGCCACATTTTCAACACTGGCATTTTTTTACACCTCCTTATGAACTGTGCAGCTGTCATTTCTCACATCCTGCCCGACATGTTTTCCTGCACTGCACTACCAAACACCCAAAGGGACACTCTAATGCTTGTCACTCTCTGCAGGGTGGGGGTGGGTTGGCATCAGTTCAATACTTCACTGCCATTCCTATGATGCATCTGTCTAACTCCTGTACTACCAATGCCAATGCCAGCAAGCCAACATTCGGCATTGACAAATGCTTGTATTATGAACAGCATAATGTGAAATTATATGAATACTAATATGCTGCTAACTTCTTTTATCAACCTCAAACCTAATAGTTTCCAGTATTTCTCTGTCCTGTGTAATTTAAAAATGAAAAAAGTTGTTGTAAATTCTGCTTTATACTGAAATAAAGCTTTCTTTTTAATTCGAGCACAGTTCTATACACTTTGCTTCAAAGAATGTATAGAATAAAATGTTTGTTTAATGATTTCAGACATGATGCTAGAAGCCTTCATTTGAATATATTTTTGCTTGTTCAAAACATACATCATTATCTCACCTCATGAAGTACAACAGTATTTAAAAGTCTGTTACAGTAAGATAATAGTAGCAACTGAAATAATGGTAAATTAACTTATTATAATAGGTTACCATTCTCTGTTAGTGGTGGCATTTCAATAATTTGTTTATGCAAACTGACTTCACAAAGAATTAAGGGAAACATGTGAAGACTTATTTCAGACTCTATCTTGTAATTACAAGCAATCATTGAAAATCGTTTCTAGAAATAAAAAGCTAAGCTTATTGCCCCATTTAACTAGTCAAGCATGTTAGGTTTATTTGTGGCATGCAATAACTGTGACTGTTGTATAAACAACCAATCTTAACATGGTTAATTTGTTGCATAGAAAGGGTGTTTTCTATGTTGGCTTAGGTGTGCTAAGTGCAAACTGGATAGTTTCCTGCAAAGGGATAGCATCATGGGATACAACTGCTCGTACAAGACAAGGCACATTTATTCTTCATGCACCCTATCACAGAGGCTCAGTGTGCTGTTCAAACAATAAAATATAGATTATCAGCATAATAAATACATTAATCTAGGCCCTAATAAGATATACTAAATCCAAAACTACCCAGAAACTAAAAAACTAAAAACTGACTCTAAAAGATTACCTGTTGAAACAAGTAAAATGTCAGCCCCTTTTGAAATACCTCTAATGAAGTGAAATTTCACAAGCTTATACAGAGGGCACTGTAAATCATAAGTGAAGCAACAAAAAAAACCCTATCCTGATTGCTACTATCCAGATCATGGGACAGCTAATAAATTCCTCTTGGTGTAGCACAGAGGATGAAGAAGAGCATATAAGGCCAATTACAGAGGAAGGGGTAGGTAATGGAATGATGATAAAGGACAAGGGTATTAAGAGATGGGTGGAGGACACTAGTCCTTTTACAGAGGAAACAGTCCTTAAGGAACTAACCCAGTTAAAGGTAAACAAGGCAATGGGACCAGATGGGGAGCACCCCAGGTTACTGAAGGAACTCAAGGAAGAGTTGGCTGCATCTCTGACAGCCTTGTTTAACCTGTCACTAGAAACAGGAGAGGTACCAGGGAACTGGAGGAGAGTGGATGTGATCCCACTCCACAAAAGTGGTAATGTGGAGGAGGCAGAAAATTGCAGGCCTATCAGAATGATTTCGGTAGTGGACAAAGTAATGGAATTACTACTGAAGGAGAGGATTGTGAAATATCTTATTAACAGTGGTTTACAGAATCCGAGGCAACACGGTTTCACGGGGTCTTGCCAGACAAACCTGATCGAATTCTTTGACTGAGTAACCAAGGAAGTGGATCAGGGAGGAGCGGTAGGTGTGGCCTACCTGGATTACAGTAAGGTCTTTGACACTGTTCCACATAGAAGACAGGTGAGCAAGCTGGGTAGTCTAGGAGTATGTCCTAAGGTAGTATAATGGGTAGATAGTTGGCTACGCAATAGGAGTCAGAGGGTGATGGTAAATGGCATCCACTCTGGAGAAGGCAAAGGTACCAGTGGGGTGCCATAAGGGTCACTACTAGGCCCAGTCCTCCCCAATGTCATGATTAGTGACATTGCAGAAGGGCTAGAAGGGAAAGTATGCCTGTTCATGAATGACACAAAAATCTGTCACAGAGTAGACACACCAAGAGGGGTGGAAATAATGAGGGACAATCTAAAAAAGCTAGAATAATGGTCACAGGTTTGGCAGCTGGGTTTCAACATAAAAAAGTGCAAAATCATGCACTTGGGGCACAGAAACTGAAGGGCAACCTACCAACTGGGAGGAGAGGTATTAATCACAAAACAGGAAAGGGGCCTGGAGATAATCATTTCTGATAACCTGAAGGTAGCTTAACAGTGTGGCAAGGCAGTGGGGAAGGTTAACAGGATGCTAGGATGCATAGGCAGAGGTATCACCAGCAGAAAGAGGGAGATAATAATACCCCTGTAGAGATCACTAGTGAGACCCCACCTTGAGCACTGTGTCCAGTTCTGGAGGCCCCATCTTTGGAAGGACATAGAAACGGTGGAGGCGGTACAAAGAAGGGCAACCAAAAAGGTGCTGGGCCTGCATCAAAAGCCCTATGAAGAAAGGCTTAAGGAATTAAATATGTACTCCCTAGAGGAAAGGAGGGAAAGGGGGGGGATATGATAGAAGCATTCAGTTACCTCACAGGTATAAACAAGGTACAGGAAGGTGTCATTTTCCAAAGAAAAAGATGCTTGAGGACAAGTGGTCACAGTATGAAGCTGGAAGAGGGGAGGCTCAGAGGAAATGTGAGGAAAAACTACTTTACGGAGAGGATTGTGGCCACGTGGGACAGCCTCCCAGTGGAGGAGGTGGGGGCTAAAACAGTTACAGGATTCAAGAATGCATAGGATAGACACAAGGGCCCAGATATTCAAACTGCGCCCAAAAAGTGTGCAACAGCAGGAGCAAGCACAAGTCCACTGCGCCCATGGACAAGAAGCGCGATATTCAAAAATTGCACAGGCCAAGATGCGCCTACAGCAGACTACTGAATATTGCACCATCTGTGCCATAGCACAACCAGGGATGTTAAGTTGCGCATATCTGATGCACCATAGTGCAACAAGGGATGCTCAGTGGAGCAGTCCAGATGCGCCATAGTGCAACCAGGGATGCCCCGTGGAGCAGGGCAGCAATGCAACAGCACAACCAGGGATGCAGGGGCCCACCACCCATGCCACAGATGGGCAGAGGAGCACACATCAGAACAGACATCGTCCCCCACACCCCATGCACTGCACAACTGGAGGAGAGCTGGAATAACCACCGGCCCATGGATACCAGCAACCAACCCACAGCCAGGCCATGGTGCCCCAGCACACCCCCTGGCAAGATGTGACTGGCACACAAGAAGGGCCGACCACCCCATGCTACACCATTTCACCAATGCAGAGCACACCATGCACCACGATCACCATACACCCTTCCCAGGAGTAGCGCCCAACAGTGCAGGACACCCCATGCATGCCACCACCCTCACTGTGACAATGCAACCCTGTGCGCCACAGAGCCATGCAAGGCAGCCCCACCATGTGCACCCTGCTGTGGGCAGCAGCAGACATCAATGCAACAACAACATACACAGTGCCACCCTGCACATCCCCGAGGTACAGCTGAGAGACTGACCATGCATCACCACACAAGGTACCCCACATGTGACAGGGCATGCTCTGGACCCCACCACCAGCAGTACAGCACCCTGCACACCCTACCAAGGACACATCCCATCCCAGCACTGGCCACAACAGCCAGCACAGACACGCACAGTGTTGCATGGAAGCATGCACCACACAGGATGCAACAGAGTGCCTGGACAAACACCCACCCATACCCAAGGGCACACCAACACAGGGACACAGTAGCGGGTCAACCAAGCCACTGGTGTGTGGCCACGAGTGATGTGTACACACAGCCAGCACCCCTACATTGCACAGGTGTGCCAGCCACCCTGCGCAGGCACCATGAAGCTGTATGCCACCAGCATGCTGCCAGAGCACAAGTGACAGACACTGGAGCACATCCCCTGCAACAGACACAATCGACAGCATGGAGGGGAGACAACAACAGCGGAGGCCACAGTGCCACCAGAGGCAGACGTGCACCATACTGGTGATGGAAGGCAACCTGGCATTGTGCCGGGTACAGTTGTTATCCAGCATGGACAGCCACCACTGACATGCCAGCAGACCATGCATATCACAGACATGCAAGGGTGTCAGCTGCACAGGCCATGAATGGTCGAACAGGGGTGCCATGCACACAGTGCATGCACCGTGGACCACTGCACACAGGCATCCAGTGCACAGAGAACAACACACAAACCACAGACAGTGACTGATCCCCCTGCCCACACCATAGGTGGTTCCCTTCTGCACACACACACACACACGCGCCCATGCGAGCACCACCCCTGACGCCATGCACACCACTGCAGCTGAGCACCTGTAGCCTGCTGCAAATCAGAGACCACCACAGTTGTCATAACAAAACAAATGTATTTAAAACAGGAAATACAAAAACTATATACAACTATGTACAGTGGGGGGGGAGGGCCACATACCAGGTGGGGCGGGTAAGGGGCAGGGGTGAACATACGGGAGAGGGAAGAAGGGGTGTGAGGGTGGGTCCAGGGGAGAAGGTGTAATTAGGGGCATGGATTGTTCAGCGTCTGCCCCGGTCTTCCTCAATGTGGCACCGATGTTGTCTCCACCTCCTCACCCCGGGGTGGTCCATTCTTTTGCAGGAGCTCCAGGGTCACCCTCGCCACCTGGAGCAGCTCTTGCAGTCCACATTCCAGTGTCTGGAGTCACCATCCACCTAGGATGAGGCAGCAGAGTCAATAAGTGTGACTGCCCATCCCCCTGCAGCCCACCCATTGTGCATGGCATACAGCCATGTGCCACGCCCCTGTAATGGTGTGTGACCACCCACAGTGACCGTGTCCACAAGACCTGCCTACCCAGGTAGCCACAGCCATGTGGACCACTGTACACACCCACTGCCCATGTCCTGCACAGCACCACCGTGGCCGTACAGTGGCTTGGTTATACAGTGTGAAGGCAGTGGCACAGCCATGTGCCCGGTGCATGCATGGACCACCATTGACGCACTCCCAGGCATGCAGTGACACTGGACAGTGCTGACTGTAACAAGTTGCATACATGGCAGTGGTGTCAATGGATAGTGGCCATGCCCTGCTGCCCACCCAATTATACAGCATGCAGTAGTAATCATGGATGTAAGGCACACACCATCATCAGGCTGGTCCCTGTGCCACTGCAGACCTTCACCCCTCCCGTCCTGCTGGTCCTCCAGGCAGCGACTCTGCTCCCTCAGCTGCCTGTGCTCTTCTGGGCCTAAGGTGCAAACATTGAGAGAGGAACATCAGTACAATCTGGTAGCGAAGTCCCCCTGCCCCATGTGTGTGCAATTCCACATGGCCATACTCATCCACCCCACAGTCCGATACCACCACCATGGCCAACACTGGACGGCCCCCCCATGTGCCAGACACATGCAACCGTGATACCCATATGGACGATAACAGTGTATAGATGGGGCACCTACCTGGCTGTGGCACCATGCCCCTCCTGGCATGTGCCCGCAGGCGGGCAAGTGGGTCTGGGTCCCTGCGCCTGAGGTTCCCCTACCGGTGGTGACACGGCTCTGCTGTGCACCCCATACCAGTGGCCTCCTCCAAAGCATCAGCCACCTCCTGCTAAACTGCACTCCTGGCCATGTCCAGGGGTGCATCACCATATAGAGCCCCAGCATGGGGCTCTACAATTGCCACCAGGTTGGCAAGCTCCACCTGGCTCCACATCACTGCCCTTCTCCGCGCCATCTCAGCAAAGTGTTGGATTCAAAATGGCGCTTGGCAGTGCGGTCCTGCCACATGCAGATGCTGCACGGTACAGCGCTGCCATTCCCTATCATGCTGTCACCGAACAGTGCGATAGTGGTAGACCCATGCCTGACGCATGGCACCTAGGGGGCAAAGGTCGGGCACAGGGTCAAGGGTCTCTCACATATGGACAGACACAGTGCGATTGGAACCCAATGCATGTAGCGTGATTGGGTGCCTGTGTGCCACCTCCTGTAGCGGCCTACAGCGCTATGGCCCCAGCGCGCCTATGGCACCCCAGTGCCACAGCGCCATAGATGTGAACAGCGCAGTAGTGCCACAGGCACAATGGTGACCGTGTCCTGCATTGCCTCCCATGTACAGCACATCAGCAGCGTGGCAGGTACTTGCGTCATCAACCCGGGCATGTGCAGTTAGGTGTGTACTGCGCATGTCACAGAACTGTGCTCTTGGCTCAGCACGTTCAACACAATTGCGCAAAGCGTAACAGCGTGATATTCAGCCGGCATATGCAAATCAGCTAATCAGCTATTCAATGGCACAGTCACTGCATTTGCATCCACTTAAAATTGCGTCTCACCTCATTTGCATACGTTGCGCTATAAAACTGCGACATTAGGCTGCACTGGCCATAGTCGGTTAGTGCAGTCTATTGCGGTGAGTTGCATGCTGTTTGGGAGTGTGGACTGTGGTGTTTGGGACATGCATGGGACTGCACAGTCACAGGTAACACCTGTCATTCTCACAGGAGGAATAATGACTGATCATGAGGTGGAGGAAGAGGAACAGAGATGTGGGAGGAAGAGGAGGCTGAACTTCACCAAGGCAGAAACAGATGCCCTGTATGAGGCCTACCTCAACCAGGAGCCGCTGCTCAGTGGACGCCAGGGAACTCCACAGACCCATGCTGCTGCATGGGAAGAGGTGGCACGTGCTGTCAACCTGCATGGCAGCCACCAACGGTCCGTGCAGGAGTGCAAAAAGAAGATGGGCACGGACAGGCGGAGAATTAAGGAGAAGGTGGCTTCCATCAGGGCAGCACAGTCTGTGACCGTTGGGGGATAGCCGGAGGTGCAATGCCTGACCCCACAAGAAGAGTGGGTTGCTGGCAGCATGCAGCGTTGCACCATCGAGGGTGTTCCGGGTGGTGGATTCCAGACGGGTGGTAGCCCGTCACTGCATGGTAGGTCCTGGTCTGTCAATGGGGGGGACAGGGTAGATCACATACATTAATGCTACTGTTTTTCCCTTACAGCTCCTGAGCATCTACATGAGTCAGTGGTGGTGGGCTTCTTCACTGAGGGAGGTAGCATGGAGATGGAAGAGGGCCCATCCACCTTCACAGGCATACGGGGGTCAGGGCGACAGTGGGCCCGCCTGGACGTCCGGACTGATGTTGGTGGAGCAGATGCAGAGGAGGCCCTGCCCATGTCCCAGCGTGCCAGTGTCCATGGATGCCAGCATGCTGAGAATCGGGCTGGTGCTGGATCCATCACCGATGATGATGGAGCTAACGTCATGGGCAATGAGACATGTGGGCCACAGGATGGCCACACAGCAGGTAACATCACAGGCATGGCTGTGGGTGGTGCCACCGTGGAGGCCTACGTGACATCACAGTCCCAGCCTGTGCCTGTCTGCACCAGTGGGGCAGCACTGGTGTGTGTCCAGGACAGTGGGGCTATTGCAGCCACTGCGGCAGCACCATTGAGCCCTGGAGAGCGGCAGCTGGAGGGGAAGTATCAGCAGTGGGCCAATGGCCATGGGGGTACAGTGTCAGGGGGCGGCATCAGTGCACCAGCTGTGGACATGCCCAGGCCTGGCCCTGGTGTGCAGCTCCCACCCTCAAGGGGTGCTGATCATCAGGGCTGCAAACACCATGAGGGACAGCATGCCGATCAGGCAGATGACCTCTTAGATGAGCACACCCGCATACTCCAAGCATCAGTCAATCAGCAGATGCGGCTTGTGATGGCGGTGGATGCACTGAGTGCAGCTCTGCCCCAGGCAGAGGAGTGGTGCAGCACAGACACCACTCTGCTCCTGGCAGGGATGGACCGGTTGCGGGAGGATGTGACCACTGCCATTGACAGGCAGACACAGGCAATCACAGCTGTCATGGCCACAATGGGCACACAGTTATTTGCCCATGCGTCGCAGACACCGTGCAGTGCAATATCCACCCCCTGTTCCCAGCGTCATGCGACACCCTCCTTGTCGACACCGGGTTCAGCTGTGGGCATCCCAAGCACGCCTGGTGCAGGCATGTTAGGTGTGCTGCAGACCCCTGCGCAAGCACGGTCATGTTCACGCAGTGGAACCCCTGGGGAACCGTCGGTGCCACCCCATGAGGCCATTGGTCAGCCTGTCACTGCTGGCAGGTCTCGGCGGGGCCACCCACACATCCGTGGTGGCCGTGGCGCTGTGGCATGTGACTGACCTGTCTCCCAGCATGGCTACTGTCTGATGCTGCCCTGTGTGCATTGTGTTGTTCAGCGTGCAATGCAAAGGTGGGGTACCCTGCCCTGCACGCACATACACATTCCATCTGCACACCCTCCTGGCTGCTGTTCACTGTGGCATGTGCATGATGATGCCTGCATTGCGCTGTCCCACCACTGTGCAATGGTGCCCAGCATCTGACACATGCACAATGACAGGCAGTGGGCATGGTGGTCTGTGGACCTGTGTGTGGCTAGGGGTGGAGGTCGGGGTCAATGTGCCTCCTACCCTTTGTGCATGTCTTGTGTGCGTGTGTGTGTGTGTGTGTGTGAGACCGCATGCCATGTTAAACCTTGCCCATCCCTGGCGGTGTGTGTGCGGTTCCATGCTCGGCCACTTCCCTTGACAACATGCACCCCTGGTGTTTATCCATGCATGTTTGTGGGTTGTGCCTTTGCCACTGGTGGTTGCACATGGCCCCATGACTTACCTGGGTTGGCTGAAGTGCTCCTCTGTGATGGTGTCCCGGTGCAGCTGTGCCAGCCGGATTGGTCGGGGTCCCATCGCCCAAGGGGGGCTGCCCATCACCATCATCACCAGCGTCCTCATCATCCCCATCACTGTCCCCCTCTTTGACCTGTACGGCTATCCCTCAGTCATTGGCCATGTTGTGCAGGATGCAACAGGCCAGGAACTGCAGACAGACCTTTGAAGAGCTGTACTGTAGGGCACCACCAGATGTGTCCAGGCAACAGAAATGTGCCTTCAGCATCCCAAACACCTGCTCGATGACATTGTGTGGTGGCATGTGCCTCATTGTAGTGTTGCTGTGATGGGGTCATGGGCTGCTGGTATGGTGTGAGCAGCCAGAGACGGAGTGGGAATGCACTGTCACCTGTGTGTGTAGAGGGTGGAAGTTAGTTTGGTGATCAGCATCGCCCTGCCTTGGGACATCTAGGCCAATACCCATGTCACCTCTGACTATGCCCCTCCCAAACTCTATGTCTTTCCACGTGGTTTGCATACTCACCCACTAAGTGGCCAGTGGGGATGTCCCCACTCTCAAATCTGTGGCACAGTGCTGACTTTTGCCAGATGAAGGCATCATGTGCTCCCCCAGGGTGCATGGCACAGGCATTGATTATGCACCCCCTGGCATTGCACACCACCTGGCAGTTGATGCTTGCATACCCCTTCCGACTAATGTGTTCGGCCCCTTCGGGGCCAGGTGGTGTGCGGATGGCCACATGGGTGCAGTCTATTGCCCCTAGCATGCCAGGCATACATGCTACCCTGTGGAACTCCTGTATGTTTGCTGTGCACTCCACTGGTGTGCTATGGAAATGGATGTACTCCACAGCATGTGGCAGCAGTGCACTGAGGAATTGGGTGAGGTGGCATGACGTGGCTGACTGCGTTATGCCTGTCGTGTCCCCTGTAGGTCTCTGGAAGGTACCCGTGGTGAGCAGGCACATGCAAGCTGTCACTTTTGTCTCCACTGACAGAGCATGGCTCCATCGTGTGGGTGTCTGCATCACATCACTGCACAGCTCACAGAGCCACCTCAGAATTGCCCAGTTCAGGCAGTACCGGACCACAATTTCGGTATCGGTGTACAGCTCGAAGCTGGTGCAGGCTCGGTACTGCCTGTTGGGGGCATACCACCGACGGGCCCTTCCATGGCCGCACCCCCCTGCTGCCTGCCTTCTCACTCCCCTCATAACTGCCTCCATCTGGATGGTGGCACTGGCCATGTCCCTGGCTTGTGTCCCCCTCCGCAGCTGTTTCTGTGTTCCCCCCGCTGTCCTGGTTGCTACTTCCCCTGCACCAGGAACACCTTTCTGTGGTGGCCTCAGTTCTGTGTGGCACTTCCCCCTTCTGCACTGCACTGTGGCTGTGGCTCTCCACACCTTCCCTGTTCCTGTGGGTTCCAGGTGCTCTGTCTCTGTCCTGCCCTGTGTGTGTGTCTTGCCTGTGTGCCTGGCTATGGTTCAGCAACATGTGCCTTCCCTGTAGCATTCTTGTGCCTCTCTCTTGTTCCTTTTTATTTTGGCTCATTTCCACTATCGCGCAACTTCCGCTTGCTCCCCTATTGTGCATGGCACATGTTGTTGAACATTGCACTGTGCCATTTATGCATGGTTCCTTCCCCCTCAGTTGTGCATGCATTCATTATCATTTCACTCTTGCGCAGTGTGATTTGGGGGGTGCATCTGCCTCCCGCTGAATATCACAGAATGGCGCATTTTCAGACTTGCGCTGGTGCAACCCTATTGCGCATGGCGCAACCCTTTTGAATATCTGGGCCAAGGAATATTAGATGAAAGATGGGGGGTAAAACTCTGAGACTGAATAGGATCTGCAATGGCACTGTAGTTAGGAAAAATAGGGCAGACTAGGTGGACCAGGAGGTCCTTATTTGATGACAACCTCTATGTTTCTATGTTTCAAGTGACCTTGCAAGTAATCTGGACCTAGTCAGTGCAGAGCTTTTTTATTCAAGTAAAGCAATCCTGAGGTGTTGTGCTACTGAACCGGCAGGCAGTGCAGGTTATATAGAACTGAAGAGACGTTCTCAGAGGTTTTAACTCCAGCAGTAAATTTGGCCACCTTGTTCTGCACCAGCTGACGTGGTGCACAAACTTTCCAGCATGACCTAGGTACACAGCATTACAGTAGTCGAGTCTCAATGTCATTAAGGCATATACTAGAGTCAGAAGGTACTCATGCAATAGATATGGCTTGATCCAGACAATATTCTTCAACTGGAAAAAAATCCACTGCAGACCACTGCTGCCACCTGATGTCCTACTGACAACTTGTAGTCCACAATGAACCCAGGATTATTAACCCTATCCACAGCTCACAGCGGTACACCATTTAAGGATGGGCATATTGATGATCCACTGCTCACAGCTGCCCATGAGAACTTGATTCAACAAAGCAACACCTCAGTCTTATCTGGATTCAGGCAAAGCCAACTGGAGGTCATCCACTTTGAGGTTTCTTGTATACTTTGGCCTAGCATGGTAAATGCATCATATAGTATCTGTTGGGTATAAAGGACAGATACAGTTGGGTGTTATCTTCATAGAAACTCCAACTTATACCATCTAATGACCTCTCCCAATGACAGCATGTATACAATGAATAACATGAGGGATGGAATGACCCCTATGGTATGTCGCAGCTGATCACAGCCAGCCAACAGTAGACAGTCCCTAGTGCAACCTACTGTGATCTGCTGGATAGAAAGATGCAAACCATTAAAGTGCTGTTATGGTCAGTCTCTCATATGATACCAGGAAACCCATTAAAACTTCATGAATCAGCTGGCCCAGTGGCGCTGAGCCAGCCCGGTGGCACTGAGGGTTGAGATGCCACACCTCGCGCCACAATGGCAACCTGGATTCAGGAACTCTTGGTTGCTTGGGAGTCAGCCAGGGCATGGAAGGATCGCGTGTCTGCCAACAGCTCTCCTTCCTCGGGGTTGGGGGGACACAGCATCGTGCTGTAGACTGACACCCAGCTTCCGCTGGGTGTCAGCACAGGTGTGATGCTTAAAGGAGGGGTGGACCCATTCACAGGGTGTAAGACTGCCTCCGTGGAGGTGGAAACAGTCACCCTGACCATTGCATGTTCATGGGTTTGGAGAGAAAACCTGGAGGAAAAGACAGAGCTGGTAGGCACCATGATGGCCAGCTGCATCCACACTGACCCCCAGCAATCTATATGTTGGCTTCCAGGGGTGGAAGGAGTCTGGCACCCCTTGCCAATGACCCTGTCATGGAGAGGTAACCCATTGGGGATGGCCAGGCAGGATGGGTGTGGGAGATGCCTGGCTGAAGAGATGAGTCCCCTCTGAGGGAGGGGCCGGAACCGCCCACCTGCTCCAAGGAGGAGCAAGAAGTACATATAGAAAAAAAAACTTCATGAACCACCTTATCAAATGCTGATTAGAGATACATGAGAATAACTATGGAGAAGTCCTCCTACCTGTCATTAAGAGAAGGTAATTGAACATCATGACAAGCATGGTCTCCATGCTATGCTGAGGCCTGAAACTGGGCTATAATGGGATGTGGATTGCAAACATTTCCAGGTGAGCTTCAATCTATGCTCAGCAACCATTTCAATCATCTGCTCCTAAAAGGGAAGATTTGATCTAAAGATGAACTTTTTAGGAAGGGTTTCACTACAGCCATTTTCAGGCCCATAGAGTACAGCCTTCCACCAGGTAATACCTGGCTATCATTGTAACAACCTACTTAAGGGATCCAAGAAGTTCACCAACAGCCTTGTATGACCAGGGTCAAAAAAGACATAAAAGTGTGAGCCACTTGGATATCACCACAAGCACATCTTCCTCTGTAATGGACTGAAACTCACTCCATGACCATCATCAAACTGATACCGACCAGACACTTGCAATGATCTTTACCATACTAGGTGACACTTTGTCCAAGAAGTCAACAAACTTCTCATATGCTATTGCATATAGTGATCCTCCAAATTATAGACAAGGTGGGTACAATCATCGGTCCACAGTATGGAAAAGCTGAGCTGGTCAATTCTTATTAAGGCAATCACCATGGCAGGAACTACGATGTTCTCAGAGTGCTTTGCCTCTATACTTTCCCATAATGGGTCCTCAATGCCAGCCTGTCATCCACTGAGCAAGACCTCTTCCAAGAATGCCCCAACCTCTGCCAGTTGCCTTTAACTGTCAGAGCTTGCTGTTAAACCAGGCTGAGCTGTTCTTATTTATCTTTTTTTTTTCATTTATTTGCCCAGGATAATCCAGCTGACATTCAACATCTTATTTCCAGTATGGCCCTGCATCAACCCATTCTGCCTCTTGCTGAACCAGAGCACTGAGGGGGTTAGTGACTTGAGTAAGGTCACTAGGGAGTATTTGACTCTAGCAAGGTTTGAACCTGTGATATCCTGGTTCCTAAGTTGGTGCTCTAACCACTAGACCACACTACCTCCAAGCTGTGGTGGGTGATCAACAGACAGACATAGACTGGGGTGAGAGAGTTCAGGACAAAAGTGGGATTAACTTGATGGATGGTTGCTCTCCCTGTATCTCCTAAAATGCATGTGTACCAATATAGGCCTATAGCTCTGAAGAAATGCAACTTGTAATTCATGGCTTATGTTTATTACTTGTAAAGTGGTGCATGTCTTCCCTGTTTTAGAAAACATCATTAAAAGAAGTTCTGTCTGGTCATCCAAAGTGGAATTCTAAAAGAACCTGTAGTATGTGACAGCTCAATCCAAATCAATGGCAATGTACTGTATTTACCCATGTAATCCTAAATATAAGGTCATTTTTTTTCACTTTTCCTTTTTATCCCACCTTACTACCTCCTCATTCCATTCCCTCAGAACTCTGATCATCCCTGCAGATCCCTCCTACAGGATCTGCCCCTAGAGTGCCAGGCTTACTTCTTTATCCCTCCTACCTTACTCCATCTCCTTGGAGTGTCTGCACAATGGGGTCTGTCCTATGGGTAGGCGATCCGAGGTGAATTGGTTGTCATGTTGGCCCGAGGTTTGTTTTTTTTCATTTTCTCCCCATAGTCCCCTCCTTCCCCTGAGGGTGTCAGCAGGTAGGACTGACATCCAGTCATATGGCGAGCTGATGCATGCTGCAGACAAATGCCCACAATGCCTTCCCCCCAACTCTCAAAGAGCCGCCTGTTCACCGATGTCCGTGCTTCCACCGGCACAGGTGCGTCGGGTGTGCTAGACACCCCAGGATCCCACCCCTGGAGGAGGAGGAGAGCATCCATTGGGATTCTCAATCCTCCTCCCCCCTCCGAGACCCCCAGCAACCTCAAGTCCATTCCTGAACCCAGGTCGCCGACGATAAGATCATTTTTTATGTAAGAAAATGAACAATAATTTACATAAGGCAAACATATCATAGCATTTCATGTATCCTATCATATCTGGCACCTTTATAATACCTTTGATTGTATTACACCCGATACTGTTCAATTCCTCAGTACAGAGGACACCATATTTCCCAAAACTTTTTTTAATGTTTTACCATAAAATAATAATTGTTTTTCTAATTTCATACAATTGATCAATAGGTACCACTACAGCTCCCAGAAAGGAAGAATTGGCTCTTTCCATAGCCCTGTCACACTCCTTTCAGCATTTGGTAATGCAATATTTAATAATTGAAGTTTCCAGCCTCTTGGTAGTTGTTGAAGATGTTAAAAAAAAAACAAAAGGCAAAGCTCTGACTCAGGATTAAGGTTGATATCTAACATTAAATTTGTTTTCAGAAATATTTTCTGCTAGAACAAACTTAACTTTCAGCAAGAAAATATAACATGATAAGTGAAACCTATGTTCAAGTGATATCTGTTACAGTAGAATTTAATTTATTCAGAAAATATGGGATGTAATATATGTTATGAACTATGAATACCTGGATTTGATTCATCCTTTTATTGAGTGATACTCTCCATAGGTTACATATATTTACCCATTGAGCTTGGGGAATATTTTTCCTTTTGTCATTTATCCTCCAGTTTTTGTAGATGTGGCATGTTAAATGATAAAAGATGATTATACATTTTTGATATAAGTTTTAGTCTATTAGAGTTAGAATGGCTTACATAAAATGGATTGCCCTCAGGAAATGTATAATTATTAACAAAGCTTCTTTCAAGACTTCTCTTATTTAAAGATATCTGAAGAAAATTTTTATGAATACCAAATTCTATCTATAATTGTTGATATGAGTTATATAGAAAGATAGAAACATAGAACTTGTTGGTAGACTAGGACTGCTTGGCCCACCCCTTCTGACCAGATTTGTGCACCCTACCTTTACAAAGATCACCTATAGATTTAATAACTAGCAATTCCCAATCATGGAGGATTTTTTCTCTGAATAAGGGGTGAAAAAAGATTTCTTATTGGACTTAAAGGGACACTATCAACCCTTTCGCATCATACTATTTCTAGTTGAAAACCAACATTTTATAATTGCTTACCTTATATTGCTGGTTGTTTTATCTGCTTTATTTGTTAATAAAACTGAAATGCATGCTAATGGTGTAAGTATATCCAATTTTGTTTTGTTTCGAGTCCTTTAATTTACCCATATTCTATATTTTCTGAACATTAGGAATGCCCCCAAGCAATACAGCAACTCATGATGCAATAGTGTGCTCTCCTGTGGCTAGGCTGTGTTGGGGCATTCCCAAATCATGAAAATATGCAGTTGAAGTTAATCAAAGACTTTACACAAACGCATTTTTGTGTGGTAACACCAGTATAGTGTACAAACTGTTTTTCATTTTTTATGATTGGTCAGATTCTGTAGAGATTGTAGATGTAGCTGGTAGCTTGATTCTGATTTCTTTTTAAATGTATTTTTGAAACTGATTCCTTTTTGCTTTTTAAATGTATGTTTTCATCTAGAGACACTTTGAGGCCAAAGAGGATTGACAGTGTCCCTTTAAAGCATTAATACCAGTGATACTGTTGCATAATTTATCTGTCCTAAGCCAGATTTGCAAGGTCATGAACAGGAATCTATTGGGCTTGATTTTCAAAGGTTGACACAAGGCTTGCATCCAGCCCTATGTCAATCCCATTCTTTGGCACTCATGCGCCAAACTGTTTTTGCGCAACTTTACCCGATTTCAGTACTTCGGGGACAGTTTCAGCACTTTCCACTCTTTACAATGGCTTGTGCCAAATATTTGGCACACGCCTCAGGAAAAAGGTCTGCAGCATGCCACAAGTTAGACCAGGAGGAGCTGGTCTAACATGTGGTATTTGATGCACACGAGAGAAAATCCCGATCGGTGCCAGGAGAATGCCACGAGCCCCATGCGCCATATGAGCAGCATACCAGGGGTTTGCAGCATTCTCTGGCTTTTGAAAAGTATGCCCGTTGTCTTTACCCATGAAAGTATGAAGACAGAATGTGAAAGGTTTTGTTTGAAATTCTGAAACAACATTTATTTTCTCTCATACGGCAGAGCCCACCACAATACAATGCAGTAACTTGCAGTAAACAATATGTCACAAAATACTGCAGTAAAAAGAGTTTTTAATTGCCATTGAGTTACACTGTTTCTTGTAGCACACTGCAGCACTTTGTGATATACTGCACAATTATTGTGTTGAATTCTGGCTGGCACCACTGTAAGTATACAGTATTTTCCATTTTCAAAACTGATCCAGTGGGGAGGTCTAGGTTAAACTATTTTTTTTCTTCGAATTCTATTTTTTCCCTTCCCTACATGAGCCCCACTGAACTCTCTCCGGTGACCACCCATCCTGGATTCTACCTCTTTGCGTGACATCGATTAGACTCCTCTCCCTCAACACCAGGCATCCCCCGGGTCTACCCTCTGGGGAAGGGCCACCCCCACCCAGGGTGCTCTTTTTTATAGGGGTTGAGACCGGGTCGGGAGGAGCCTGGCTAAGGATACAGCTGTGCCCGACTTCTGGGAGTGTGATCCTGGGGTGGGAGGCGCCTTCACCTATCAGTGGGAAGAGGGAGGCATTTTCTTATTTGTAAGTCCCCTGTGGAGCCCGGCTGTCATGGCAACATGCTGCCATGGCTCCACCCCCAGGCATACGCCACGATGCTACTTTGGGCTGCCTCCAGCCGCCACCAGAGGTCGCTCTTTGAGCGGTCGCATCCCCATCCCTCCCCAGGGAACAGACAGCAGTCCTACGGCTGCTCTATCTCTTCCCTTCCCGCTGACCCCCGGCTCCCTGGGCTTGTTCCCAAACCCGGGTCATTGGTGTGGCGCAAGGTGTGGCGTCCAGTGCCTCAACCCTCACCGCCACCGGGCCGACTGTAAACCATTCTTCAATGGGTTTCAAAATAAGTTACATAAAGGTTCAGTGAGAAATCCAGTAACTAACATCCAAGTGAATTATGTGGAGCTGACAGTTTAACTTTTTTATCATTGGTTTACCCTCTTTCCAGATAAAACTGAAAGATAATTTGGTATATTTTCTTAAAGAATGAGTGGTGAATAAGTAACAGGATTGCTTGAAAAATATATAACAATCGAGGTAATACATTCATATTTACTAAGTGTATTCTTCCTATTAGAGATATAGGTAAATTATCCCATCTCTTTAAGTCTAGTTTAATTTGAGAAATTAAAGGGTCCAGATTTTCCAGAATCAATCTGTCCATATTATTCGTCAAATGTTCACCTAAGCTTGCTAATTATTTTGGTTTAATGCTAATTGGGTCAAAGAATTTAATCTACAGTGCATCTCATAGGGAAGATTAGTAATGCTTCTAATTTAGTCCAGTTAATTTTTTAACCAGATTGTATATAAAATCTTTCAGCAATATTAGGAATATGCTCACTTTATTTCACTGGATTGTTTAAATATAGCAAAAGGTCATCCAAGAGATCTTGATAGTCTGGTTTTGATACTGAAAGTCTAAAATATCTTCTGTCTTTCTGATCACATTGCCTAGGGGCTCAATAGTTAAAGTAAACAAAAGCAGAGATGGGGGCATCCTTGCCAAGTGCCTCACGTAAGAAAATCCTAAGGGAAAATAAGATCTTACTTCAAGAGGGTTTCTTCAGTAGGTCATCACATATAGGACTGGCGCCACTTCGCGTCGGGCCGCATGGCAGACTTTTCTAGCAATACCTGATGGGGGACAGCCCACCCAACGTCACATGACTGATGTCAGCGTGACAGTATATAGTGGGCGGTCCCCATGCCCCCCCTCCAGTTCTTTCCCACCATTGCCTCATGTCAGTTGCATTGCAGACTTCCAGTTAGTGATCGTCGTGAAAGTTCATCGTGTCGGTTTATCCCTCACTGCCTTTTTTTCTCAAAATTTTGGGTTCTTCCTTATGTCTTCACCCAAGAAGAAGTGCTTGTCCTGTGGCACGCAGATCCCGCACAAAGATGGTCACTCCAAGTGCGTCCTCTGTCTAGGCCTGGACCATCCAGTCTCCTCCTGCCCTGAGTGTCAATCCTTTAACCAGGCCACAAAAAGGAGGAGACAGCAGGCTTTGAAGGCCCATTTGCTAAAAGCCCGCCTGGCTTCCTTAGAGAAGAAAATGGATCGTCTCTGGGGTTCATCTGAGAAATCTTCTCCTTCAAAAAAGCACAAGGAGAAATATAGGGAGCAGCTTACTCCGCTGATGATGCCAGGCCCTCGACGAGCAAGGCCCAACTGCGACCCAGAAAACCGGACAGTAAGTCGGACAAAACTTTGGTGGATAAGTCAGCCGTCGGCCCCTCCGGTGACCGCGCCACCTCAGCCAATAAGTCGGCCCACGGCTCCTCTGGGGACCGTGTGGCTGCTGGTAAGTCGGCTCCCCCAGCTGGGGGTAGTCACCTGGCTCCAATCAATATGTCAGCTGGGGGCTCCTCCCCTGACTACCCAACCCTGCCTGCTAAGTCGGCCGTCCCTGATGACCGCGTGTGTACGGTTCCCTCATTGGGGCCTCACAGTGCCTCACCCAACATCCAGTGGAACCAGAGGGAGAAAGCCCCTCTCCTTCTTCCACCTCTTTCGCCCGTGTCCTCCAATTCCCCGACGGGCATGTCCGACGATGCCAGCAGAGAACCCATTGACCCTGTCAAGGATTTGGGGTCCTCTCCATGCTCCCCTTCTGGGGTCCAGGAGAAGGAGGCTCCTCCCCAGCCTACTGGCCTTACAGTGGAGGCCCCTCCTCCACCTTCTGGTGGGGTTCCGTTGTCCCCTCCGATGCTGATGATCCCAACGACAGTCTGTCAGCTGGAACCAGCTGACCGACCTTTGCTTTTGGCCCTGACACTGGATCCAGCCCTGACGCCAGGGTTCCTTCATCCAGTTCCGACACCGGCCCCTCCGACACCGGATCCCCTTCCAGCACCGGATCAGGTGGCGCCTGTTCCGACGTTGGTTCCACTGACATGGGCTGTCCTGACACTGGACCCTCCACCTATATACACCATGGTGGGTCTGACGTGCGTTCCCCCAATGCCAGATCTGATGATGGGAATTTATACCAGACCCAGAACTGTCCCACATTGCCCACTCAGGTATCCAGGGGATCACTACCTGGGAGGTCCCACTCCAGACTGGAGTCATCCTGGACAGTTCTACCCTGGATTTAACCCCTACTCCCACTATATGGGGCTCCAGAGCTACTATCCACCACCAGTCAGCCCTCCTCCTCCTTCTCCTCCTCCCCCTCAGCCTCAGCTGACTCCACCTCCCCCTCCTCTGGTTGCTCCAGACTTCAAGACCTTGATACAGTCTTAGTGGAAGGGGGCTTGGTCGGAGCTGGTCTCGGACCTGGAAACTAGGCTCCCACAACAGCTTCCTAGGTCCCTTTCCCTGAGCAGTTCATCGCTGACCACTATCCACATTTCAGGGAAGACTCGGCAGGATGTTTCCCTTCCAGACTACAGACACCATCCTGTCGAGGAGGAGAACAATGATGATGATGATGACAGCATAGAGGGGAAGGAAGATTCCTCAGGGGAGATCACAAAGGACCCTGAGGAACCGAAAGGTAAGGCCTCGCTGAAGTCTCCACTGGAGGTCCCTTCCTTCTCGGACCTCTTGAGGACCTTGAAAGATTACTTTGACTGGGAGTCAGAGAAACAGGATCCCATGAGGCAGAGACTCACGGAACACCTAGACATAGAGTCTCTGTCTCCTATCCTGATTCCTCCATGGATGGTACCTCATCAAGACCTCACCACAACCATCTGGCAGATGCCTCATTCAATCCCGGCTGTCCCCAAGTGGGCGGACAGGCTCTACCGGGCACTGGGGGATGCCCCCTTCTTAAAGATTCATCCCAAGGCTGACTCTGTAGTCACCTCTGTGGCTCATGATCACTCTTCAGTGCCCAAGCACATGAGCACTACTCCTCCAGGCAAAGAGTTGAGGCAGATGGACCAGTTCAGGAAGAAAATATATTCATCGGCCACATGTGCCCTCAGTTACATGGCCCATATGGTGTCCCATCAAAAGGCAACTATGGCCAGGCTGGAGACGAAAGTCCAGTCCATGGATCCCTTGCCTTTGAAAGAGGAACTTGACAAGGATCTCCGCCTCTTCAAGATCTCCTGCAGGCATGCTTTACGTGCCACTTACGATTCTGTCGATTCCATAGCCCATACCTCAGCAATTGCCATTACCCTTAGACGGCACTCCTGGCTTTGCCTTTCCAGACTCGCCAATGAGGTACACTCGGCGATTCAGGATGCTCTTTTTTGGGGCTCGGTCCTTTTTGGTGGGGACACCAAGGATATTATAACAGACCTACAGGACAAGGGAGTTGCTCTTATGTCTGTTAGGTCGATGTACCGATCGGGCTCCCAGCAACAGCAGCAGCCCTTTTGGAAAAGGACCTGGAGGCAGCAAAAGAACACTCTGGTGTGCTGCCAAGGGAAGTGTAAGGCCACAGGTACAGCCACCGCTCCTGCCTCCAAAAATCAGAGACATTCGGGAGGTTCTCCCCCAAACGTCCCTCCACTTCTTGACTTCCTGGACCCACTGCCTCCTCAGTCTCATGACGGGGAGCAGGTGCGGGGGAGGTTCACCTGCCATGCGCAGGAGTGGAGGCAATCACCTCCGATGAATGGGTCCTGCAACTAGTGTCCGTCGGACACACCATAGAACTTCTGGAGATTCCCCCAGAAACTCCAGTGCAGAAGTCCTTTTACTCTCAGGACCAGGCCCTTCTCATTTGCGAGGAGGTAAATTCACTCTTGCTCAAGGAAGCGATCGAGCATGTCCCATTAGGGCAAAGGGGAAAAGGATTTTACTCCCACTTTTTCTTGGTCCCATAAAAGACCGAGGACTTCAGACCCATACTCGACCTAAGTCAGCTCAATCAGTTCCTCGAGTACAAAAAATTTTGAATGCTGACACTCCAGGGCCTCCTCCTTCTCCTCATGGAGAATCATTGGCTCTGCACCCTGGATATGCAGGATGCTTACCTGCACATTCCCATTTTCCTCAGCCACCACCGATTCCTGCAATTTCGTTTCCAAGGGGAACACTTTCAGTTCTGGGTGCTCCCCTTTGGCCTGTCTTCAGCACCATGGGGCTTTACCAAGTGCCTGGTGGTGGTCGCAGCATTCCTGCACCACAGGGGTATTGCGGTCTTCCCTTATCTGGATGACTGGCTAATTTCAGCCCTGTCCAGGGATTCATTGCTGGAGACTCTTTCTTTTACCCTGGACCTATTCAGCCAACTCGAGATCACGGTCAACGTTCCCAAGTCATCCCTTATCCCTGCCCAGAAACTTCAGTTTATTGGGGCAGTCCTGGATATGGTCCACTGCAGAGCCTTCCTTCCTCCAGACAGGGTGGAAACCTTGATCCGTCAGGCCTCCAAAGTGGCCTCCCTCAGGACCATCCCGGCTCGGGAAGTCCTTCACCTTTTGGGCCTGATGGTGGCCTCCATCACTACCGTTCCCCTAGCAAGACTCCACATGAGGATTACTCAGTGGTCATTGAGGGTGCAGTGGGATCAGCTCCTGGATGGCCTGGACCATCTGGTCCTAGTCTCCTCAGCAGTTCAGAAGGATTTACATTGGTGGACGGATGCTTGCAATCTTTCTTTGGGGCTTCTGTTTTGGAATCCTGCACCAGCAGCCGCCCTCACCATGGATGCCTCTAATATGGGGTGGGGTGCTCACCTAGGGGAACATCAAGCCCAGGGACTGTGGTCTGGCATGGAGACTTCTCTCCATATCAATGTTCTGGAGCTGAGGGTGGTTCTGTACATATTACAGGCCTTTCAGACCCTCCTTCCAAAGGGAACACTGCTATTCCAAACGGACGATATGCCGGTAGTTTGGTATATCAACAAACAAGGAGAAACCCGGTCATACCCTCTATGCAGGGAGGTGTCGTGGGTGTGGAACTGGGCAGTCCAGCACCATCTGGTCCTTGTGGCCATGCACATTCCAGGCATTTTCAACGTCCTTGCGGACAGTCTCAGCAGATCTCAGACCCTAGCTCACGAGTGGGAACTACATCAGGAAGCGGCGGAATCCATCTTCTAAAATTGAGGGCATCCGGAAATCAACCTCTTCACTTCCCAATCCAATGCAAAACTTCCCAAATTTTGCTCGCTCGTTCCACAGCAAGGTGCTTTTTGGAGTGATGCATTGTCTCTATCTTGGGCAGGGAAATTTTTGTACACTTTCCCTCCGTTTTCCATTCTGCAGAGGGTTCTTCTCAAGCTTCAGGTGGAGAGGGCAAGGATGATCCTCATCGCTCCTCTCTGGCCGAGACTGATTTGGTTCCCACTGCTACAGCAGCTTTCCAGGGAACCACCGGTTCCACTTCCAGTGACTCACGACCTCCTGACTCAGGATCAAGGCGTCTGCTTCATCTGGGGCTCAGGACCCTGCATCTTCATGCGTGGCTCCTGCAGACATAGCGATTTCCCACTTTGGGGGTTCTTCCAGGGTTGCTAAGTCCTCATTGAGGCCAGAAAACCTTCAACTCATTCTACTTATGCAATGAAGTGGAAATGGTTTTCCATCTGGGCGACCGCTAAGGGTTGGAACCCCTTCTCTTGCTCAGCCCCGCAAGTCATGGCATACCTCCTTCACTTATCAGACTCCAGTCTGTTTTATTCCTCCTTAAAGGTCCATATCTCAGCTATCTCAACGTACCATGAGCTAGTGGATGGTAAACCCGTGGCTCAACTGGAAGTCTCAAAAACCTTTCTGAAAGGGATTCTCCATCTGAAATCCCCCATCCGCAGCCCAACTCTGCCTTGGGATTTGAACTTTGTCCTGGAAAAGCTCACCCTTCCTCCTTTCGAACTGGCTGTGAGCTGTGATTTGCACTTCCTGTCCTGGAAGGCACTTTTTCTTTCGGCCATCACATCAGCCTGAAGGATTTTGGAGCTTCACGCTCTAATCTGCAAGGAGCCATACTTGATTTTCCATCGGGACCAGGCGGTCCTCAGAACTTATCCAAGGTTTCTTCCCAAGGTGGTGATGTCGGAAGCCATGCCAACCACTCAGTAGAGCTTCTGGTGCATTACCCATCCCTCTCTAACAGAGGTGAGGCACTTCTTCACACGATGGATGTCCATTGGATTCTCCAGTGTTGTACCCACTTGCGACCAGTTGTTTGTCTCCTTTGCCTCAAGATCAAAGGGCAAACTGGTTTTTAAGTAGGGTCTTTCCAAATGGTTAGGCAACTGCATTCGGTACTGTTACCAAAAGTATGATAAGCCTCTTCCGGGTACCATCAGAGGTCATTCTACTAGGGGCATGGCTGCCTCTTCGGCCTTCCTACAGAACGTTTCTATGGCTGACATTTGTGCTGCCACTACTTGGAGTTCTGTCCATACTTTTACCAAACATTACAGTCTGGACATTGCTTCTAGGCGGAGGGCTGGCTTTGGCCTAGCCATCTTGCAGGGCCTTCTGTCCTAGACTGGGTCCTTTCCGGACTTCAGTTCTTTCCGTTGGAGTTAGTTTTCCTCCTCCCTAGTTTCTCTTGGTCTCTCCTTGGAGGGACTGCTTGGGACTCTGTCCTATATGTGATGACCTACTGAAGGAACCCTCTTGAAGTAAGATAGTACTGTTACGTAGGAACTTACCGTAATAGTAGATCTTCAAGAGAGGTTCCTTCAGTAGGTCATATTTTTCCTTCCCTCCTTCCCCTCATTTTATGTTTTACAGGGACTCCAAATCCTGTTTGCTCCTGCTGTTAAGCCTCTTCCTGGCTCCGCCGGGAGAACTGGAGGGTGGGCATAGGGATCGCCCACTATATACAGTCATGCTGACGTCAGTCACGTGACGTCAGATGGATGGCCCCGTCAGGTATTGATAGAAAAGTCTGCTATGCAGCCCAACACTATGTGGCACTAGTCCTATATGTGATAACCTACTGAAGGAACCTCTCTCGAAGATCTACTGTTACGGTAAGTTCCTACATAACTGTACTGTATTAGTTTGTATTTTCACTGTAGATTATTTATAAGTCATTAGTATCTAGGATCTAAATGTGTCACCAACACCAGCTTTTTCTAATACTTTAAATAAGTATGGTCATTCCACCTTATTGGATGCCTTTTCCATGTCCAGGGATACCACCATAGTGTTATTATTGGTTGCTAAATTAATCATATTCAGGGCATTCCTGCAGTTATTTTGTCCTCTCCTTCCCTTGATGAAGCTTGCTTTATATTTTTTAACCAGAAGTGGAAGTGCTGTTTCTAAGTGAGCAGATACAATGTTGGTGAATATTTTATAATCAGAATTAAGCAAAGATATTGGATGATAAGATGAACATAAGGGCCCCGATATTCAGAATTGTGCCTGGCAAAAGTGTAAGTGCTGGCACAGCGTAACTGAGTTGTGCTGTAGCAACAAAGGTAGTAGTCAAAAGAGATGTGCCATGGCATATCTCTTCTGAATATAGCACATAATGCGCAGGCTGCAAATACAATGCACAGGCGCATCCCCCAGACAGGTCTGAATACCAGGAATAGGAATGCTCCAGCGCAACTGTGACTGCACTGGGAGCAATTCCCAGATATTCAGACCTGGATGTGCAAGTGAGGCCATTATGCATGCAATGTGCAAATGGGGCCATTTGCATGTCATTATGGCCCCATTTGCATGTGTTGTGCAGGGCTGGCCAGCAAAATGTACATGACTATTACACTATGCACTGCAAGCCCATTGATCCACAGTGTGGACCAGTGGGCTTGCAGCTGATACTGTAAGCTGTCAATCGGTGGGTAGCCACTGAGGTATGTGGGTGAGTTTGCTGCTGCCCACCGATGATGGGGGGGAGCTGGCTGGGCTGGTAATCCTGTGTGTGGGGGGTGCCACTGGACCACCAGAGATATGTTCGATCCTACTGTACAGGTGATTGGGGTTACCAGCAGGGTGGGGGGTACCACTAGACTACCAGGGCAATAATAATATTTTCTTTTGGCCAGTCAGAGCTACAGGAGGGGTGAGGGTACCACTAGACTACCAGGGCACTAATAGTATTTTCTTTTGGCCAATCGGAGCTACGGAAGGGGCGCAGGATACCACTAGACTACCAGGGCATTATTGATATTTTATATTGGGTGATAGGAGGGTGGGGAGGGGAAGGGGGAACCACTGGACCACGAGGGACATTTGTGGGTGCTTGTAAATGGTGTTCGGGGGAAGGGCCACCCACGGCTGGTGGCTGCTGTGATGAACCTTGCATTACTGCAGCTCACCTCTGGGTGGCTACCATTTGAGCCATATTTTTTGTGCTCAACTCTGTGCAGCGCATCTCAGGGTTGTACCAGCATATGTGCTGCACATTCCAGGCTGAATATCGGGATGCGCTATATGCATGGCATGCCCTGGAGATGTGCCTATTATTATCTTTGTGTCTCGGCAAGATGGGGAATTGCGTCATGCATCACTCCTTTGAATATTGCCCCAGGGTGCATTTCTGGGGTTGTGCTGGCACAGCCTAGTTGTGAATTCAGGCTAAACCCCTTTGAATATCTCGCCAAGGTGTTGTCTTTATCTTTTGTGGATCACAGAAATATGGACTTCATCGAAGGAAGGTGGGAGAGTACTTTGTGTAATTAAAGAATTAAATACATGCAGTAGAAATGGAGTGAACACTTACACTTTCGTTTTTTTGCTTTTTTTGTGGGTGTTGTTTCTCCTGGGGCCCCAGTCGGCCAATCCATCCTCTCATCCCTTTCTCCGGCCGCCATCTGACCCATACCAGTCTCCTTGGAGGGTGATCACTTTAATTGCCCCATGGCTTGCATCCCATGGCAGGTTGGCAGGGGGTGGTTAACTTTCCCTACCAAGTTACGGATCCACATGGTGATCCCTTCCTGGAGCTGGCACAGGTGCTCACAGACAGCCATCAAGCCACTGCAACTGGGTGCCCATTTTTCCGCTTTTCTCCCCTGTGGTCTCACGGCGTGCAATGAAGCCGGTGACTGGGTGCATGCACACTCCCATGCGTGCCCCTGTCAAGAGTCTGCCGCATCCCACCCCCATGGGATACGACTCCGTGCCGTCAGGCCCCAGCCTCCACTAGGGGTCAGGCAGGCACCAGCCGCTGGAAACCCCCCCCAGAGATGGAGAGCAGTCAATCAGATGCTCAATCATCTCCTCCCTGCTGACCCATGGCGACCCATGCTCATTCCTGAACACAGACCGCTGGCATGGTGTGAGGTGTGGTGCCCAGCCCCTCAACCCTCAGCACCACCAGGAACACTTACACTTTTTAAAATGTTTTTAAAAAGTCAGTGTTCAGACCATCCAAACCTGGGATCTGCCTCATTTTAGTTTAAAAATTACTTTAAAAATCTCAGTAGCCATGATTGGAAGGTCCAAGAAACTTCACTGGTTTTCATTAATACAGTGAATACTCAGAAATAGATAAACTGCTCAGTGGTGTTGCTCTCTACAGATTTGTATAAGTGTTGATAATAATCCATAAATTCTTTATTAATAACCTCAGAGTTTAAGGACAGTAAGCCCTACAAGTTTTTATTTCATTACTATTTCTGCTTGTTCTTTTTGCAGCATGTGGTGTATAACAAGTGCTTCCCACTCTTGAATGATTGGGAATAATATTTAGATCTACTTATTAGCATTTATCTTTCTGCCTATTCGTTAATGATTAAATTGCATTGTTGTCTTAGTATTTCTAATTTTTTGTTTTTTACAGGAAATTGAGTCCCTGCCTTTGCAGTGCTTGTTTAATCTATTTCTATTTTCTGCAGTGTCTCCTTCTAACATTTTTATTTTTTAATTAAGAAGGAAACTGTAATGTCCTTAGTGTTACTTTCTAGGAATCCCAAACTAAATTCGGTGACACATCACCAGTGCTGTTGGCCTCAAAGAAATGTTTAGTTTCATTAGATAGAAAGTCTATATAGTTTTGATCTACTAGTAAAAGAGGATCAAATGTCAAACTCTTACTGTACTTGGTGATGCCACTAGGTGCTAGTGACAGTTCAATGTGGAGGTGGTCAGAAATAGTAATTGGCTCATATTTAGTATGTACTATTTTATTTAGTAGTGTTTTAGAGCTGATGAAAAAGTCTATATGAGAATATATTTCATGTCTCCCCAAATAAAATGAATATTTCCTAGCATCTGAATGTTTCCATCTCCATAAATCTATTATCGAAAGAGCGTCCCCGGTTTATTCAAGAATCAGGTGACCTGTTGGAGGAAGCAGTATTCAGTAGATGAGTTTATAACCAAGTTTAAATTGCCACATATTAAATAAGGTTGTGGTAACTCTGCTAGTCTAGCAAAGAACTCATTGAAAACAGATGTTTGAGCCATGTTAGGAGCATAGATTGCAGCTAGTGTAAGTGTAGTATTACCTTAAACAAATGAAATTATGCTTCGGTTTATACTTCAGTTTATATTTCAGTCTTAGGACAACAGAAGGCCTAGGACCATAAATACTCTTCCCACTGCTCAGTGGTGGTAATCAATGTTACCTTCCTGAATGTAATTGTCCAGTTTTGTCTTAAAAATGGGCAAGTTAGGAGCTTGGACCACATCCCCTGGTAGCGGATTCCATAGCCTTATAGCTCTCGGTACGTAACAGTATTTCCTATGATCAGTTTTCGGAACAGTATCTGTCAGTTGCTGCTTATGTCCCCTTAATTCATACAGTATTTAAGATCCTAATAAACTAGACCCAGTTCTCTCTTTAGCATAGGTTCATCTAGTATCCTATAAAAAAGCAACATATCACCCCTGATCCTTCTCAAGGCTAAGGACCAAAGGCCTGAGTCTTCCAAACTGTCCTCATATGACTTGCTCCTACATCGTGGAATAAGTTCAGTAATGTAGTGCTAGAGATTTTTGCCTGCTCCCTAGCTTGACTTCCTTGGTCACCTCCATGTCCAGGGGATGACCTTTTAGCCTCCACCTGACCAGCGGGAGATGACATCTCATCTATCAGTGCAGGTAGGCTGGGACAAAGTCGAGCAGGTGTACTAATTTGCATGGCTGAGAGTCTGATTGGGTTATTGTGATTTTATAACCAGCCTGTCTCAATTATGCCCTGATCTATTTGGCTGATTAAAATTACCTTATCCTTGTGAACAAATATATCATATTTATTACAACTTCACAAGTAATAATGTTTAATCTAGAAGAAATACCAGGAGATGTTATACTGGTTTGATAATACCTTTACTTAATATTTTTATGCAAGATTAACAATATTTTGATCAGCAGTGCAAGCAAACAATATAATTTCCGACGGGAGAGGCAGTCTCTCCTACTACAGATGCAATGTTATAAAATAAAAGAAAATTAGCCAAGCAGTATCCTTCCCTGCTCCAAATGTCAGAGATAAAGGCAATCTTACCACACCATAGCCCAACCTGATGCCCAAAGTGAGATCCTGAGAGAAGTGAGTCCTCAGTTTGGTCCCTCTGTTTCGCCTTACCTTAGTATGAGAGTGTGCAGGTTTAAATAGTCTGGTATAGTATCTGCAAGGTTGTACCTCTTTTATGGTATCTGAAAATTTGTGTCTTAGTTTTTAAATTACTTCAGTTTTATTTTCAAAAGAACATAATTTCCTTCAATGTGGTTTTAATCTTTAATAATAACTGCATGAGTGTGTGTATTTAACATGGTAAATGCATTTATAAGAAAGTTTTTGTATGAAAACAGAATGTTATGCCAAGCCTTATGTAATAGATGAGAACTAGTAGAGAACAGAATGGTAAGTGCAGTAAATAAGATAAGAATGTATAGGGAGTGCAGGTGTCCTTGAAGGATAGTCTGCTATGCCCTTATTTGTACAGGGATGTGGCATGTGATTAAGGACAAGACTTGTTTTTGAACTGAATATTACTTGGCTATTTGCAATGTAAAACTTAAAACCAAGAGAATATAGAAACGTTTAAAGTGTTTAAAATATAAAATGTTTAAAACCTAGAGCATAACTATTATTGCTTAGAGCACTTATATGTTCAAATATAAAAATATTCAAAGTATAAGTCATAACTGTAATAATGTTCTAAAGCATGAGATGTTAAAGTCTAAATTACAACTGATAATGTTTAAAGCAGTTAATAGCATAGCTGTCTTAATGTATTCTTTATTATCTTGAGCTGACTTAAGGTCCTATGTAATGTAAGGTAAATTAAAAAGAGAGACATTCTAAACATGTAAAGGCAGAATAATGTCATTCTTCACTATCCAGTTCAGACAAAATGCTTAGCAAATAGTACAAGTCCAACGATTGGTCTGTTTGTGTATCTGGAGCAGGACACTCTGCCATTATTTGTTCAAATTCCTGATAAAGCTCTTCATTGGTTATCTGGTTGGTTAGCCCTATTTGGGATGAAGATGAGTTGCAGGTTCTACAGTAAATTTCCTTTGAGCTCTCCCTATAATATTCACATCCTTTTTTAAATATGGACTCCAATGCTGTGAGTAATAATCTGCATGCAGCCTAATATAGTTTTTTTATGAAGGTAGGAGAAAGGATTCTGATCTAGAAAAAAAAGGTCCTATGTATATAGTTGATTAAATATCCAGTTTTATTGGCCATCTGGCTACAGTGGACACTGTTCTTAAGTTCATTTCTGACAAGAATACCAAGGTCCCTTTCTTAGGCCTATAATTTGTCGGATTCACCTTACTGCCTTGTTTGTGAATAGGAATCACTACTGCTCTTCGCCAATCATAATGAATAGAGGCTTTCAGTAAGGACCTGTTACCAATATCCATAATCATTGGTGCCAGGACACTGGATAATTCTTTCAGAAGCTTTGGATGGAGGCCATCCATGCCAAAGATTTATTAACATTAAGTTCTGTTAACTTCTTATAGACTTTATCAATTGTGATAATCCTACTGGTGTCCAATTTGCATGATATAGAGGCAGGGAGACTAACATATTTTTTCAGGGAGATTAAATACTGAACAGAAGTAATTGTTGAATTCCTTTGCCATATCCTCTGGTGTGATATAGGTTACCTTGTCCTTAATAAGAGGTCCAATGACTCTATCATTTCCCTTCCTGTCATTAATATAGGAATAGAACCCCTTTAGATCTTTCTTGGTGTTTGCTAGCCTGAACTCAGTGTTAGCCCTAGCTCTTTTGATCTTCTTTTTAAGTTGTTTTAGTACCAGTCTATAATTATTAATGTTATTAGTGGTAGGCTTCTTCTTTATTTTAGTGTACCCATGTCTCTTGTTTGAGATATGTCTCCTGACCCTAGTGTTGAACCATACGGGTTTCTTACTACTCCTGTTAAACTCCTGCTTGGTTGGCACATACTTGGCCTCTAGGGATGAAATAATACTAGTAAGTAGATTCCAAGAACCTTCAACATCCAAATTTACAGTTAGGCCCTCCCCGTCTAGTTTTAATAATTCTGCATTCATAGCTGCGAAATTGACTCTAGTGTAATTTTTATACACAGTCTTCCCACTAGTAAACCTCCTGGCTATATTAATCTCAAACCTGATACTGTTATGATCGTTGTTGCCCAGGGGGAGATTTATACTGATGTTTAGTATATCAGAGCTAATGTTAGTCAATAATACATCCAGTATACTCGCATCACAAGCTGGATTCATGTACACTGTTCTAAATCAGAGGCTAATAATGTGGAGAAGATTTATTTTATTTTCAGTGGAACCTATTGCCTTATCACCTATCCAGCCAATATCTGGTAAGTTCAGATCCCCCATGTCCAATATAGCATTATCTTCTGCCACATCTGTTATATGTTCTACAAATGTTTCTGTATCCAGTACTGGCCTGTCTGGTGGCCTATAGAAAATGGCTACCCATCTGTGCCATTTTTGACATAAATTGCAATTTCTCCTCCTCTGCACCTCTCCCTATCCCTATTAAAAAGATGATAACCAAGGATTTCTTTGCTCTAATCACTGTCTTTATTCCACCATGTTTTGGTAATACCAATGATATCAATATCTTCTTTGATAACAAAGCACTGTACTTCTGCTAGTTTTTCCCTATTTAAGCTCCTGGCATTTAGGTACAATACCATGGCTCCTTTGACTACCTTTTTATGGCTGTTTGGTGGACAGTTGATTTTGGTTGGCTCTATAGCTGGTTCCCTCACCCCACCCCCCGGCTGATCAGTTTAAATTACTATCAGTGTCCTTCTTAAGGCACATACCCAGTTGTATACTACCCTTAAAGCTCAAGTGGAGCCCATACCCACAATACATATCTGGTTTGTTCAGGAAACTATCCCAATGCCTGATAAAATGGAAATGTTTCTCCTTTGTCCAGATTTGTAACCATAAAGTGACCTGGCCAGTCCTTCTTTGTTTCAGGCTTGATGCCCTGGGGACTGGCAGGATTTCAGAAAGCACTGTCTCACACCCCTTGCTTGTCAATTTGTCAGCTGACTCCGTAAAGTCAGCTTCTAATGTCAACTGTTTTTTTCTTCCTATGTCATTTACCCCCACATGAATCACAGTTAAAGGCCTGTCCCCTGCTCCCTTAAACATGTTATCTGCCATTGCTGTTAGGTTATGGACAATTGCCCAAGGGAAACAACTGACCATTGTGTTTTCCTTGTTGTCTTTGCATATATATATTTATCTGTATACTTGATGATCGAGTCTCCTAATACAATAGTTTTTCTGGGGCTTGGGTTTCATTAGGTATGGACAAGCCTTCAGGTGAACTGGCACTAATGTCCACTAGGACTGGGATACTATTATTACCTTTGTACTCTGTAAGGATTGAGTATCTATTGGTAAGTACAGTAATATTGACTGCAAATTTCCGTTAATTAGCCCAGATGCTGCTGGGTCAATGTCCATACCAGTTGGGGCTTCATGACCCCCCCCCTTCAATGTGGTAGCATAATTTTGCTGTTGAACTGGGGTCTCCACCGTGAGTTCTGGCTCAGTTGGTTTTAAGGGACTTCTGCCCCTCTACTTCCTTTTAACAGACATAACACTCACATCATGTTCCTCTAACTCTTCCTCCACATTTGCATGCTTCTTTTTCCCACTGCACTCTGCAGTGTCTTGAGTACTAGGATGATCTTGTGCTTAATTCAAGCTAGCCAGGGCTCTCATCTTGATAGCCATTTCCTTCTGGCTTTTTTCAAGGGTCCCTAATTTGGTACAAAAGTTATGGAGCTCATTATAAAGTTCCAAGCTGTGTGTGCATTTCTCACAGATGAAATCATTATATATACTGTACTAATTTGCCATCCACTAACTTCTACATATGGCAACTGCTACATTTAATACCCAAGTCCCCATCTAGTGTCAGTAAAGTTGCAACCATTATTATTAACCTGCAAAAGAGTGGTTTAACTCTTGCAATAGATGGACAACCCTGACAGCAACTGATATAGGTATTACTTACAGTGTTTCCCAGAGTGTCTTTGCTATTGTTACTTTGGATGTTAAGTATCACTACTAGTCTCGCCTCATCACCGGACCCAGTGGACATGGCAGACACATGCAGACGAACGTGTCTCTGTGCATGTCTCCAAATGTGCTCATCTGCTCAAGCTCACCCCTCTTGCTAGGAGGGCAAGGTTTCATGGGGTGGAATGAGGAAGTGAGTCACAGGTCATGTGACCACTTCTGTGACCACTCCTGAGTTTGGCTGCCTCTCAAAACAGATTTTTATCATTATAAGGTACCTTCCCTTGTCATCTACTTATTCTTTGCATACCTTAATTCATAATTGCTTCCCTACACTGGCTCAGTCTAAAACCCGTGCTATACAGGATAGAGACTGGAAGTATTGTTAGGATAAGGTGGAGACTCCCATTCTCACCTCCCCCCACAGAACTCCAACATTAAATAGTATAGTTTATTTTACTTTAATTTCAAGCCCAAGATAATTACGGTCTATACTATAATTTCTAAATCAAGTTTGCAATTTACAAGCAAAAAAAAATTCTTTCAGGAGAATAATCCAGGCAATCTAGGTTTATAAGAGTCCAACAGGTCATCATTTTAGATTTCCTTAGTTTTCCTTTAAGCTTAGAAGTTAGAAAAAACATCCTAACCTAGAAACATAGAAGTTGATGGAAGATGAGGACCAAAAGGCCCATCCACTCTGCCCATTTCTTTTTCTACCTTATAAATGTGCCATCAGCCTTTGCTCTGTCAGTGGCCTATCTATTCATACTCATCTGTATTGCTCCCTTATGCCTATCCCATGCCTGTTTGAAGCCCTGCACTGTATTCATAGCCACCACTTCCTGAGGTAGACCATTCCATGCATCCACCACCCTTTCTGTGAAAAATAATTTCCTCACATTCCCCCTTAATCGGCCTCCCTGTAATCTCATGCTGTGGCCTCTTGTCCTGCTATTTTTCTTATATTTAAACATGTTAGACTCTTTCACCTTATTAATGCCCTTAAGGTGTTTGAATGTCTCGATCATACCACCTCTCTCCCTCCTTTGCTCAAGGGTATACATATTGTGCTCCATTAATCTGTCCTCATATGTCATCTGATGCAGTCCCTGCACCATTTTGGTTGCCCTTCTCTGGACTGCCTCAATTTGGTTAATCTCCTTGTGAAGGTGTGGCCTCCAGGACTGCATGCAGTACTCCAGATGGGACCTAACCAGCATCTTGTAAAGAGGGATTATTATCTCCCACTTACGACTTATGATACCCCTAATAATACACCCTAACATCCCCCTAACCTTACCTACTGCTTTAGAGGTCTGTTTGAATTATTTCAGGTCATCAATGATGATGATGCCCAAGTCTCTTTCTGCCTTTGTGATTGCCAGCAACTCCCCTCCAAGCCTATAGGTGGATTCAGGGTTTCTGTTCCCTATGTGCATGATCTTGCACTTCTTTGCATTAAATCCCAGTTGCCACTCTTCTGACCATTTTGTTAGTTTATCCAGATCTCTTCTCATTCTGCCCACCCCATCTGGATCATCTACTCTGTTGCAGATCTTAGTGTCATTTGCAAACAGACAAGCCTTATCCTCTAGTCCATATGCAATGTCACTAATGAAGATATTGAAGAGGATTGGCCTCAGGACTGATCCCTGAGGTATCCCACTTGTGACTTGCATCTCTTCTGACTGTATACCATTTACCACCACTCTCTGTTTTCTGCCCGCCAACCAGTTTGCCACCAAGTTGACCAACTTCTGACCCACCTTGAGCCTACCCAGCTTATTTATCAATCTTCTATGTGGAACAGTGTTGAAAGCTTTGCTGAAGTCAAGGTAGGTGACATTAACTGTTCTCCCTTGGTCCACCACTCTGGTTACCCAGTCAAAGAAATATATGACATTAGTTTGACAGGAGCTCCCTTTTGTAAACCCATGCTGTCTTGGATCCTCTGCCCCTATGGATTCCAGGTGTTGCACTATCCTTTCCTTAAGGAATGCCTCCATAATCTTGCCCACTACTGAGGTAAGACTGACTGGTCTGCAGTTCCCTGCCTCCTCCCTGCTACCACTCTTGTGGAGCGGGATCACATGAGCCCTTCTCCAGTCTTCTGGGACCTCTCCTGTGCTCAGAGACTCATTAAACAGTTCTGCTAATGGCTCTTCTAGTTCCACCCGTAGCTCCTTAAGTACCCTGGGATGTATGCCATCAGGTCCCATTGCCTTGTCCACCCTGAGCTTAGCAAGCTCTTGTAGGACCCTTTCTTTTGTGAAGGGAGTAGTGCTCACCTCCTTCCCCCATGTGTCCATGGTGCTGAGCTGTGGGCCCTGCCCTGCCTTCTCTTCAGTAAATGCTTAGCAAAAGTATCTATTTAGGATAGATGCTTTTACAGGGTCCTCCTCCTCACATGTCCCCTTTTCTCCTTTCAGCTTAGCATTACCCCCTCTGGACTTTCTCCTTTCACTAATGTATCTGTAGAAAGTCTTGTCACCTTCTTTTACTGTTTGTGCTAGTGTTTCTTCAGTTTGGGACTTTGCCTGCCTTAATGCCTTCCCTGCTTCCCTTGGGGCAGTTTGGTATGCCTCCCTATCTTCATCCCAATATGTCTTTTGGCTCTGACCATTTCTGCTGCTGTATTTGAGAACCAAAGTGGTTTCCTTCTTCTTTTGCACTTCCTTTGCTGTCTAACACAATGAGATATTGCTTCAAGTATTGCATCCTTAATGCTAGCCCACTTTGCCTGTACCCCCTCACGTGTGTTTCTTTTTGCCAGGGCTAGCTTAACTCTGTTGGCCATCTTATCAAAGTTTTGCTGTGGGTAATTATAAGCTATTAACAGGCTCCAGTTGTTTTCAGGATCTCTAATGCCATTCCTTTCCCCAAGTTGGATTTATTTTTAAGGCAAAGTGAGTGTAGTGGGGATTTAGCCTTCTATTTATTTTTGTTCTCCTTTTCTTGTCTCCTAGGAAGGATGTCCAAATTTGTATCATTTACTTCTTCTAATTGGATTTCTAGCTGAAGTGAGCCCTCTTATGGAGTTTGGAATGGAGTTTCTGTTATTTGCTTCTGGTTCAAGTCCCTCTGCTTGGCTTTTTTTTTTTGGTAAACCTAGTGTTTCGAGAAAGTGTCTCAATTCCTAGCCTATCTCTTACAATGATGATGGATCCAGAATGGTTTTAAAATAGTGGAATTTCCCTTAGTGAAATATTTTCAAATGGTTTGACATAATGTGTTGAAACTAAACTTTATGGTTCCACAATTCTGATTTTAAAGGGTTGTTTAAACAGTTTCTTTTTTATATAGATGTTAGGGCCCATAGCTGGAAAAAACAAAATATTGTTGTCCTTCTAGAAAGGCCCAGATTTGTTGTGCAGTATTAATATACTTTCCCTATTCCGAAATAGTAGGAATTCTGCATATATTATATGCAGATATTTAGAATTATGAGGTTGTCTCTGAGCAGGTGTACAGTGCAGCTTTTCTAACTCCACTCTGTTAACCATGTGGTCCTAGAGTATCAAAGTGAATAGCTTTTCCATAAACCTGAGCAGGCCTTCAGAACCTTCTGGTAGGACTACAGACTTTCAGTTATTTCCTCTGGCACTCAAGTCTAGATTTTCTGTAAGCAATAAGACACGACGGGGTGTGCATTTTGGTGTGATAACTGCACTCCTAGGGGTGTAGTTAGGCACAGGCTGAATGCCAAGTGCTGGTCATCCCTAGGAGTGTGGTTATCACACCATAATGCACAAGCCTGGAGTATCTTATTGCACTTATAAAATGGCCCTTTATTTTTGGAAGTATTTTTTTTTTATTTTGAAACACATTTTTAAATAAGGAAAAATCTAAGTGAATCTGTGCTTTTAACATAAAATAGTCCTTCCACCTATTGGTGCTAGATTAAAGTAATGTTATACAGTGTGTGCCTCCCTGCCCACTTAAGCTTCATATTCCCCTGCCAGTCACAATAATTCACAAATGCTGTTTTTCTCATTCTGAGTATGACACCTAGCCCCATTATTTTATTTCATTCTCCTCACTCTGTAGACAAAACTAAAAGTAAGCTATAACAAAGGCTTCTCAGTTCCCCAGTGCTGTAAGCATGAGCGTGGTTCAAAACTGCCACACTCACTGACAGCTTCATGAACTGCTTGCTCTGTCCTAAAAGATAAACAGTAGGGTGAGTCATTTACCACCTTTTCTCTTTGTTTATATAGTATTATTGCTTACTTTCTTCATTCTGTTTTTTTTTCCTTCTGTGTTTCTCCACATTCAAGAAATTGAATATTTATCGTGGAATGTTTACCATGGAATACAGAGATTCAAAATTCTGCTCAGTTCTACTAGCAGAATATTCCTCTACTAACATACTGTACACACAGACAACAAAGGCCTGTTTTAGAGCCAGAGACTAAATTATCTCACTTGTCAGGGAAAATAGAAGAGATTTCCCTGATAATCAGGTAGAGATAGAAGGGGAATTTTTCACTGTTATCAAACAAACAGTTGTAATGAAGACTATAAAGAGTACTTAATGTTTCTAATTTGTTTATGTGTGTAAGGAGAGTGTAACGATCTGGTAAACAACATTTAATTAATGTGTTTTATTTCATATTTAAGATCATTTTAATTTTAGGGCCCAGTTGAAGGTTTCTACAATGTAAAGGTAACGGCCATGTTTGTGGTGGAAGATCAGTTCTGGTTGTAGGGAGATGGATGGAAGATAGTTTTGGTTGTAGGAGAACTGATCTGCTTATTGTGTAATATGGTTTAGGACCAGGATGACTGTGTGTATACAGATAATTAATGTACAGTCAGCTGATCTGTGTTGGCCAATGAGATTTCTAGATTTTTTTCTTGCCATTTTATAAATTTTGTTTTGCAGACCTTTCAATTCTTTTAAGTCAATTGTTTTTATTCTTATCCAATTGAGGGATATGATATTCAGTATCTGAGAATCTAGCTTCTAAAGCTGAAACTTTTCGTTTAGTGAGGCCAGCTCCATTCTGGTACTAGCAATCTTGTTCTGTATCAAATCATCTATTTTATTTAGATTCTAAAAATCTAGATCTTATTTCTAATAGGCTAATGTTTAGTATTCTTTGTTGCTTTCATTATTAGCATAGTTTTAGACCTGGATATGTCACTTATGTTTTTAGCAGCATTAGTGAGTGTCAGTGCCCCTGACTATGTTCCAATACTAAGAATGTGCTTGGTTTTGTTATTTGTGATCCATTGCTATTTAGAGTTTGATTGTGAGGGGTTGTTAAATTGCCATTTTTATTTTCTACAGTTGATGCTATGTTAGTATATTGTTGTAAGAGCCTCCCACATTGGTATTAATCATAGTTACAGATAAATCAAGTTTTTCTTTATCTGTGCCTGTACTTGTATTGATACTAGGGTCTGCAGGGTCAGTGTTAGGTAATGTATTAGTACATATTGAACATCTTCCCCCCATCTTTGAAAGTCCTTGTTTTTGAAAATCATGTTCTCCTATAGATATGCTATTATTCATTTTTCAAGTACTGGGGATGGAAATGTTTTGAGCAGGCATTATCTCATTCTCTGCTGGGTCTGTAACAGTTTGGCTTTTATCTAGAGATTGTAAGGAATCCTAAAACACTTCCCAATTCATCCTCAGACCTTTGAGTAGAGTCAGACCCTGCAGTTAAATTTTTGGTAGCCTTCCCAATGTGGGATTGCGAGTTGTGAACATTTTTGTCAGGTTAAGGAACCAACAAATGGTTATCCCCCAGTTTTTTTAACATGTCATATTTTTCCACCTCCTCTGCAGAGTAGGCCCCAACGATTGCCCTGTCACTGGTACCCACACCCCCAGACCCGGTCTGGTCAGCGACTCACTTTCCTCCACAGGCTGACATGTACGGTACCCCCTCCTTGGGGACCCAGAACCATTACTTGGGGGCATACCTCTTACAGGTCTGGGGGGTGCAGCACACGGCCATCAGCTTCCATGACCGCCCCACTCTTTTCTGCCATCTTTTCTCCCTGGAGCCAGCAGTGCAATGACATTCTGCACCTGTGGCCAAAGTCTGCCACGCTCCTCTCTTGTCTGTGCACCACAACTTTACTGCACCCAACAACCACCAGGCGATGCTTCAGAGTGATGCAAACCCTTTACCCATCCTAGAGAGAGGAGAGCTGTCCTGGGATGCTCAATTCTCCCACCTCCCCTGCTGAACCCAGATGACCTGAGTCCACTCCTGAACCTGGGTTGTCAACATAGCGTGGGGTGTGGTGTCCAGTGCCTAAACCCTCAGCATCACTGGGCTGGGCAGTCCCCCCTCCCCAGTTTGATCATTTTGCCACTATTTTCATTTTCAATTTGGTTCTGAGATCATGAGTTCAAGTCCTGCAACACTTGATTAAAATTATTGCTCACTCAAGTTCCTTGGCCCCCTTCATCCAAATGCAGTGGTTGAAGATTCTGGGGAACTTTAGAAATGGACAGCTGAACTTTAGGATCCGCATTAAGAGTGCTCACAGATCTTGAAAAGTACTTATCCATGCTTCTGCAGCACTTCTGTGCTAACAGCTGGCCTTCACTTCTTCTTTCTAATGCTGGGCAGTACAGACCTATTTTCTGCTTAGGATTTCCTTCTGTGTGTTCTTCCTCAGGTAAATGGCCCTTGGCATGCTTCACTTTAGTGTGTACTATAGTTTTTGGTAAAAGCTCCCTAATTTCCATACTGGCTTTTGGTGATTTAGACATGGAAAGAAAGAACGTCCAGAATGAAAAGAAAAAAGCCTATTTTTCGCTATGAGAGTCAATAAGATAAATGAAATGTGTGTACTGAATCCCTCAGTACAAATACAGAATGATTCATAGAGTTCAAACTGCGGGGAATGAAAGGGCACAAGAAAAAATGCCTTTGATTTATTATTAGTTTTGTGGAAAACACAGGAGATTTAACATAGAGTTCAGCTCAGCTCTACTGTTTGTAGCGCTCCTAGTACTACAGCGTCATCAAGCCACAGGCAATTTGAGTGCAACAGAAATGGGGGAGCTACACGAACTGAGGAGCCTGCCACAGTCCACACAATCAGATAGGTGCTCATGAAATTGAACTGGTCACAACAGCTTCAATGTAGCATTCATGTTCCAGAACACAGCATCCCGTTAAAAAGTCTGTTTGACAGTTTGTTAATTTCCTTTCAGAGTAGTGGCATATTTTATAGCTCTCTTCAGCATGCCAAAAAGAAAATGAGAGGGACAATGGGATTACTTGGACAGGTACCTTTGTGTAACTGTAGGTTGTAGTTCAATAGCATTCAGGCTCCACACAAGAGCATTCTAGTAAGAAGATTCAAATATACCAGTCAGATAGCAAATGCCTAGTCACTCAGATGCTAGTCAGAGACACTTGTCAGTTTCTGTTGCTTGGTTTGTCTTTTCCAATATTCTGGTGTTCTGTTGTAATGCAGATGAAGGTGATTACTTTTTCTAAGCCTAATGTTCTTCCTTTTTTTTTTTTTTTTTTACAATCTACAGGTCATAGTTCTGGGGAGTGAAGTGAAGAGATTCTGAGAGCCACCACATAACACTCCCACTGCTCCTGCACCATCTTGGAAACCCTTTCCTAACAATGCCAGATCAATGTATTTTGATGCAAATCAAATAAAGCTAGTATACAGTACAGTTTGTAGTAAACTGTCACACCAGTGAGTTGCAGTTGCATTTTTCAATGAGTTGAATAAGCATTGCTGAATAAATAGAAACATAGACTTTGGCAGCAGATAAGGACTACTTGGCCCACCCAGTCTGCCCATTTCCCTGTTCTATAAGCTGCAGATCCTAGTTAACCAACAGCCTACTTCATCCTACCCCAACTAGAATTTCTTTATGTCTGTTCCACGCATTCTTAAATCCACCCCCTCCCCGTTTTTGACCCCATGACTTCCCCAGGAAGGCCATTCCATGTGTCCACCACCCTCTCCATGAAAAAATACTTACTCACATTTCCCTTGAGCTGGACCCCCTCTATCTTCAAATTGTGCCCCCTTGCTCTTGCACACATCTTTTTCTGAAAGGTGCTACCCTCTTGGAGTTTGTTGATTCCCTTGAGGTACTTGAAAGTTTCTATCATGTTCCCCTCTACCTCCTTTCCTTGAGGGTATACATATTAAGCTCTTTTAGTCTCTCTTCATATGGCTTCTGGGTGCAGACCCTGTATCATTTTAGTTGCCCTCCTCTGAACTGCCTCCATCCTGTCTATGTCCTTGTGGAGAGAGGGTCTCTAGAACAGCACATAGTACTCCAGATAGGGGTCTCACCAACTGTCTGTACAGAGGGATAACAGTTTCCTGTTTTCTACTGGTGATGCCTTTCTCTATGCATCCCAGTATCCTCCCAGCCCTCCATACTGCCTTCTCACATTGCGTGCCTACCTTTAGGTCATCTGATATGACTACACCCAGCACAAAACATTACAAAACCTATTTGCCTATGAGTTGCACTTTAGTATGCATTCCACTGCATTGTAACCCTACAGGAGATGCACTGCAGCAGAGCTGTAGGGCTGATTAAATTTTGAAAAACAATGCAATGTGTATTGCCCATGCATTGCCTGATTTAAAAAAAAAAAACAATGTTAAACCAACTCCTTGGCATGACAGCATAATGTGAACTACCCAGAGAGGTGGTTGAATCCAATACTATATATATCTATATCTAAAGGATCAGAATAAAATTCAGTGTAGCGTACATTTCTTAATGAATGTTTTTTGGGAGAGAGTAAATTGCTATAATATTTTTCATTCACCAAAATCAATATTTTTGCAAAACACTGAAGCCATGATCTATAAATTACGCTATAAAAGAAGTCAATTTACACAAACACTAACACATTTTTTGAATATATGAATTTCAAAAATAATACTACATTAAAGCATACAAAAATTTCCCCAGGATACATAGTCCCAAAAGTGATTATACCACTGTTCTTAAGTGATAATACTATTGTTCAGAGCCTGTAATAGTATCACTCAGAGCTCTGAATGGTACCATTATCAAAAAAAACGAACAGCTCAAACGTAGGAGTCTCCCATGCCAGGCTATGCTATCACTGCCAGTCAAACAAGACAACATCTGCTGAATTCAATACGTGGCTCATGATTGGCTGCTATCCCACTGGGGTGGGAAAAACACTTTACAAAACATGGCATCTGTCTCTCACTTAGCGAGAGTCTATCCCGTAGCACAGAAACTCCCCATTTTTTTAAATCCTTTCAAAATAGATTTATTTCTTCACCCTCATTGAGCCTACATTTGCTATATAAGGTAGGAGGACTGCCTAGCAAACTTGATGGTGGGAGGGGGGCAACAGTAGAAGACACAGAGTGGCGGACTCGCGAGACAGTGTGACAGTCAGCCAGGACTGAGAGAGTCCTTCAGGGCATTGAAAAACAGTGAAAAAATCAAACAATCAGATCCATATATTAAGAAAATAACAATACCTCAGTGTACCAAGTAATCGATCTGACATTTAGACATAGGAACCTCTCTAGCTTCACTCTCGAGGTTCCTAATGTCCCCAAATCATCTCTATTGGATTACTGCCTTATAATGCACACTAAGGTATCTATTATTCTGCTTGATAATAGTAGCCCTAGTCTTATCTGAGAAACAGATATTTGTTATTAGTACGAAAAGTGCCTTGATGTTTTAGTTTTCAGCATGAGACAGTGTGACCGAATTGTTCATTAAAAATGATTCTCTGAATAAATGCAGTTTTCAACAGTTAGAGGAAATCAGGATTCAAAGGAAACAATTAAAATGATCAGCTTTCATTTAGAATTGTTTTCAGAGAACCTCTATGGTGCCAACAGCAGGAATTACTATTTCTGATTCAATGTATGGGAAGTCAGAGTTAGGGAAAATTCAAAGGGGTTATCTCTTACACTGAAGTTTTAGACTTGCCCCTAATCTATTGTGCTTGATTCATGCAAACACACCTACTGTACATGTATATGGAATGGAATCCACCCAAGGATTATAAAGGAGTTGGCATATGAATTAACTCCACCCATAACCTACATATTTCAGCACTCCTTGAACACGGGTCAAGTTGCAGATGCATGGAAGGTAGCTACGATAATTTCACTATTCAAAAAAGGTTGCAAATCAAATCCAGCAAATGATCACCCAGTTAGTTTAACCTCTACCTTTTGTGAAATCATAGAAGGAATTATTAAAGAGTACCAGACAGATTACATAAAGGGAAATCATTTAACAGATAGCAGCTAACATGGCTTTACAAGGGGCAGACCATGTCAAACGAACATGCTGGAGTTCTATAATATGTCTGGCAAACTATTGGATAGGGGGAGATCAGTGGATATGGTCTTTTTGGACTTCACCAAGGCATTTGATAAGCTACCACATGTAGAGTTAGTGCTAGTTCTTAGAGTATGGGTATCCATGAAAATATTATTACATGACTTGACTCCCAGTTGATGGAAAGGAAGCAGAGAATCAGTTTTAGGGGTATGTTGTCTGATTGGATGGAGGTTACGAGCAGGTCCCACAGGGGTCAGTTCTGGGCCCATGCCTTTTTAATATTTATGTACCATCCCTACAATATGAACAGCAGGGCCTTTGGTTAACTAAATTTGCTAATGATTGTAGCGTGGGAGCAGACGTACATAACACTGCAGATGCAAATATACTCCAGGATGCCCTAAACCATATTTTTTGGTGGTGTAATAACTACAGACTGTAACTAAATCCAGATAAATGCATAGTAATTCATTTAGGTAAAAGAAACTTGATGCACAAATACTACCTAGGAAACGGTACTCTTAGGCAAGTGACTGAAGAAAAAGATTTAGGGATTACCATATCTGATGATCTGCAGTCCAAGGCTCACTGCAAGAATGCTAGCCAGAAGGCAAACAGAGTATTGAACTGTATCTTAAAATATATTTCCAGCAGGTTAAGGGAGGTATTCATCCCATTGTATGGGTCCCTGGTTAGGCTAATCTTAAAGTATGGAGTACATGTCTGGTCACCATATAAAGAGACAGAGAAGAGTATGTTAGAAAGAGTTTAGAGAAAGGCTACTCGGGTCATAGAAGGGCAAAGGGGAAAGGATTATCCAGCTAGACTGAGGGATCTGGATTTGTTCTCCCTGGAGTATAGAAGGGCCAGAGGTGACGTGTGTTTACTGTTTAGATCACTGACAGATGGTGACCTGTGAGAGAGACTACTGTTATTCTTAAAGGATCAAATGTATAGCACTAGGGTGCACCCACTTCAGTTAAAAGGAGAACCAAGGGTGCCAGAAGATGGTAAAAGCTGAGGGAGCTGAGAATCAAAAGGGCACTTCTTCTATACTAGTTTTTGCCATACAAAAATAAAAAGTGGAGTGGCTAATGCCCCTTTGGCCCCCTCCCCCGGTTCCGGCACCTATAAGGAGAACAATGTAGGACCTGGAAGTGGTAAAGATGGCTTACACAGAGAGGTATAGCATGTTGGAATACCTTGCTATTAGAGATAGTGGGAAGCACATCTATGGGTAGTTTTAAATTAAAACTGGACAAGTTACATAGAGCTGGAGAATTTACCTTTTAGTTAATTGGCAAGCATTAAGGACGTAAGTCTAATTAGCTGTGAATAACCTATGAGACCTTCAATATGAGACCTATATACTACACCACAGTATGTACAGTATGTATTTATTTATTACAAATGCTGCAATTGTCTAAGAAAGTTCATTTAGCTGAGAAAGTGATTTATAAGAGCAAAGTACACACAGTAGTTTACAATAAAGTTAATATGCAATAAACCAGGTATGGGCACAGAGCAAATTAGAAAATAAACTGGTAAAAAACAGTTAATTCCCAAGAAGTATTATTGGCACTGGAGAAACACAGCCATGTATAGGAAAACATGGATATCCTGAAAGGAAGCAGGAAAATATTGGAGGTTGATGGCGCAGAAGGGGACAGTATGGGGGGAAGTAAAGAAGGGTTGGTTACATGAGCAAATATGGGTGATGTTCTTGAAGATCATGTTTTTTATGGTGGTAGGGGACAAGGAAGAGTGACTAGAAATGAGTGTTAGTCTACAGATGCAGAAGTCTGTGGAAGAAAGCAGATTGCCTCTTAGAGGCATTCAGAAAGAACAGTAGAAAAGGATGGGAAGTCAGAGATTCTTACAGAATGTAATGCATAGTAAGTGAGTAAGTAAATAGTAAAGAAATTAGAGGAGTGAGCCAAACCAAAACTTGGGCATGAATGAAATGCAGTGAGTGAGATTTCTACCCCCCCACACACACACACACACACACATACATACTGACAGGAGATAGGTTGGAGTACAAAGATCAGTAGCGGGTAGAGGAAGGATAGTTAAGGGCAATGCAATAGAAGAAATATAAGGGTTGGCCATTGCTGACCTGGGTAGATTTGAAGGCAGCACTGTATACCACATCCCCAAAACTGAATGCCAGGAGGACCCTTTTGACAACAGTCTTGTCACAGGCAAGGTGGATGCAAGCCTTGCTGCAGTATATTGCATCTAGTCTGGGGAGGAGTTTGTTAGGGACAGAGTCCATGTAACTTGAAAAGTCTAAATGATAATCCATCCATGCTTCTACATATGTAAAGGAGAGCCATCTAGTACCATGAAAACCAAGGTGTACTCAATGGCACTCCTTTACATATGGAGGTGCATGTCTGGATTGTCAACCAGCCATGCACTTACATATGTAAAGGAGGACATCAGGTATCATGAAGACCAAGTTCTATCAAAGTGTACTGGAGTTTGGCCTGCCAGCTATCATTCCAAGCCATTCTTCTTGTAGTTTAAAGTTTTCTGCTCCTAAAGTTTATTATTGTTAAACTTGTAGCCATCCAAATAACCCAAGTTATCTTTATCAAAGCAGGTGCTGATTTCAGACATTTTAATTTTCTGAAGCTCAGAAAACAGTTTATAGATGGTTTCTTGTTCACTATATTAATTTACTGAAGTGCTTTAATAGTATCTGATGTTTTAGCATGTCTTTTTTTGATAGTCTCAGCCCCAAAATATATATATATATATATATATATATATATACATATATATTCTCAAAATCAGTATTACTGACTGAACTTTTATTGTTTCCGAAGTCAATATTACATTAAATCAAATGCACTTATAAAAGTCTGTTAGTTAGACAACTTAACTGTTGAAATAAATTACAGTATGGCGTGCATCAATTCTATCTTATCCAACAATTATTACAAATCTACTCTTTTTTATGTGCAGTCAATTGTGCCCACTACTTAGTTCACCACTTCTTTTACCATCAGGGCTCAGTTCAACACAGCTGATAGAATACACTGATAGTATTTGAAACAAGCTTTAATGGAAACTTTTTATCAACTTACATTAGGGTTGACAGCTGAAGAATTACAATTGCTAAAGTGTTCTTAAGGCTCATAGCTTCATAGTACATTTGAACAACAGAAAAGCGAGTATGGGCTACTATGTTGCACGCTTTTGGAAAAGAAGACAAATAGCAGAAGGGATCAGACCCAGTTCCATCCCATTAAGGATGTAATTAGTGAGCCTGGAGAGAGAAAGTACTGTAAAGAAGATTTTCTTAAAGCCAAACTTGAATGGGCCGAAGAAGGAAGAAGAGTTCATGACATAAGAGAACTGTGATAATCTGAGTTGTTCTTGAACTTCTGCCAGTCCAGTGCTGTGGTTAGGGAGTTAGCAGAGTACTTACCCAGACAGGAGTGGCTACCTTTATAGGAGGGTAGTATTTTAGCCCTCTTACAAGCATCAGCAGCCAGTTGCATAAAGCTGATAAGTCAAAGACCAATTTCTAGCATTAGGTTAACCTTAAAGTTTTACTATGCCATAGCTATGTTGCACAAAATAAATTTACAGCAAGGCTAATCTTAAGTCAAGACAAATATTTAAAGCTGCTCGTAGGCAGGTTTAAATTGTCAAGACTGTTTCAGTTACCAAAGCCATAGTTCAAGAAGATGGTTGCTTGAATGATTTTATCAAACAGTGTCTTTAACTAAAGAGATCTGAGAAAGGAGCAAGCATTTCTAAATCACTCTTGGGGTGTGCAGATATTCGTATGGTTTTGAACATGTTAATTATGTTAGCATCACATTGGGCAGGGGCAGTCATGGTAACATTTAACCCTCATCTCACACTCATCCACCTGCCCTCCAAAATACTTCCTAACTATTAACATTTTAAAATAAGTGAAATTAAAAGTCATTTAGAGAAGAGTTACAAGTTTCTGGAATGTATTACAGAGTGTTTGTTGTTAGATATGGAGATATAATTCATGAGTAAGTATAGGGTATAGAATTTAGTGAAAGAAAAATATTTACATCCAGTGAGGTGAAGATTCTTTGAGGACTTAAGATGCATATTAAAAATAGGTGTTAGTGAAAATTCCAGAATGGGCTCACAGTGTCAAATATTATGTATCTTTGAATAGAAGCCGTGGCTTCTATTAAAATTTTGTATTTTGGCCTGTGGCTTATATTCAGGGGCAGCTTGTATTTGAGGACAGCTTGCAGTGATAAATCCATTTCTTAACATGTCCAGAATTTTTCGTAGCATATTGTATAAGGTCTACTTCATGGAGAAATAAACATTAACTTAGAGCATAAGAAATACATTCATGATAGTATTTAAAGAGATTAAAATCACAGAGAAAGGATACAGCTAAACAGCAGATGGTAAGAAACTTTGTCACTACACTAGAAGTACAATCTGAAGTGCTTTATGTAACATGATTAGAGGCTGCATCTTATATTTGAGGGTGGCTTTTATTAAAATATTTCACTGTGGTCTGTGGCTTATATTCAAGAGTGGCTTCTAATCAAAGATATATGATATGTGGATGAATTTTGTGCTAATATTAGGAGTGGCAAAGGATGTCAAATTTAAGTGTGCTGAAAGTAGAAATTGTGGAAGCAGTTAGGCAACAAATTTCAAGATGTGAGGACAACACATATTTCAGAAGTGGATAACATAGCAGATTATGATAGGGGTGCATATTATGGGAGAAGCAAGGAGAACAAATGGCATATGAGGTGAGGGGTGCACATTTTAGGAGGGTTGCAAATTTCAGGTGGGGTGAGTGGTGCAGTTTATACATTTTTCAGAGTGGCAATGAATACAAATTGTTTTCGGTTTAGTCTGGAGGGTCAGGTTTTTGGAGGGGCATGGGGTAAAAGGGGTTACATGTCATAATGTTGGCTGTGGAACAATGACCCATGAAGATGGCACAAATCCAGCAGCATGATGACTTGGAACACAGTCTTTTTTTGTGGAGGGATTCACCCCCCACACACTCCCTTTTGCGGGGCTTTGTCCCCCACACACCCCCTTTATTTAATATACTAATTCTGAGCTGGCCCATCAGTGCAGCAGTTGGATTTTAGCTTGTGACACCAGCAACCCAGGTTCGGGAATGGACCCAGGTTGCCGGAACGCCAGCCAGGGGAGAAGGATGGAGTGTCCCGTAGATGACCCTCCTTCTCTGGGGGAAGGGTGGGTAGTGTGCCCAGTGCTCAACAGATCCCTGGCATAGGCCGGGGGTACCACAGTAACCAGGTGCCAACAAGTGCTAGGGGGTGTGGCAGACACAGGATGTCATTGCACATCCCCACTCCATTAAAGGGAAAATACTCCACCACCGATGCCTACTTGACATCCTCCCCCACTTTCATAGCTTCAGGCCAACTCCTCAACCTATCCTGATGTCTGCAGCACTTAATGGGGGAGCCAAGTGCTGCAGCCCTGCCCTGGGGGGAAAGACAGGGAGTATCATGGAGGGTGACCAATGTGATTCAGAGTGAGGGGTCCATGACTGGACTGAGGTTCCATGCAGAGGAGGACAAAAGAATATTAAAATATATATATATATATATATATATATATATATATATTTATATATACTAACTCCGGGGGAGGGGCATACCTCAGGATGGGTAGAACCGTTGGTCACCCAAAGGTGTCGGCACTGTGGTTCTGTCTCCCAGTTCATGGGTCATGATTATGCAGTCTCCATTTTGATATGCTACAGGGTAAAAGTCATAGGAGGGGTACAATCTTTGGGGGTGCAGGAATGGCCTTTTATAAATGGCATAGGGCATGCATTTTTAGAAGTTAGGGGGTGAAAATTTGTGAAAGCATGCAAATTTCAGGAATGGTAATGGTCACACATTTTTGGAGAGGTAAGGGATATAAATTTCAGGAAGAGCAAGGGATGCAAATTTCAACAGAGGTGAGAGGGTATATGATTTGGGAGGGGGAGAGGAGTAAATATTTGGGAGTGTATGCATTTTAGGAGCAATAAGAGGTGCATGTTTTTGGCATGGTGACAATGGAAAGTATGGGTATAGTGAGGGGGAAATCTTAACAATGGTGATGGGTATATATTTCAGCAGCATAAGGGAAGGGGTATAAATTTTGAAAGGGGTGCAAATATTGAGAGGATACTTAAGGAGGGGGGACAAGTGACATTTAGGATGGGGTGCAACCTTGGAATGGATGGCAGGAGTCACATACTGTGAGAGAGGTATGGGGAAAATGTTTAGGAAAGGTGAGGGTGCACATTTGAACAATGGTGAGGGGTATAAATATCCAAACAGTGAGAAGTGTAAATTTTGGGAGGGGTGAGGTTGCAATTTGGAGAATAGATGGTAGGAGTCTCAAATTATGGAAGGGGTATGGGCACAATATTTTGGAGAGGCAAGATGGGTCAATTTTGAGAATAGTAAGAGGTAAAGATATCCAGTAGGACATGGGGTGTAAATTTTGTGAGGGGTGAGGGTGCAATTTTGGGAATGGATTGTGGGAGTCATAGACGTGATATAGGGCACAATGTGTGGGAAAGGTGAGGGTGTAAATTTCAAGAAATATGAGAGGTACAGATATCAGGAGGGCAAGGGGTGTTGATTTTGTAAAGGGTGATGGTACAATTAGGGGTAAGGAGTGCAAGTTTTACAATTGTTGACAAGTACACATTTTGAGAAGAGTGCAGTTTTGGGACTGAATAGTGAGAGTCAGAGATTTTGGCAGGGAAATAGGGCACAATGTTTGGAGGATGTGTGGGGTACAAATTTCAGGAAGAAAGAAGGCTATACATTTCAGGAGGGGTAAGAGGTACAGCTTATATTAGGGCTGATGGAGCACAGCACATGTTTCTGGGACAGGGAAGCCAGTAAGATGGTTTGAGGTGCATGTTCTTTGGGTTGGTGGAGGTTGCAAAATATGGGAACTGATGCAAATTTAGACCATGAGTGGAAGTTTTTGTAGGTAACAGACACATTTTGGATGAGGAGAGCAGTGTAAGTTTTAGGAGTGATAAGTGGGGCACATTTTAAAAGAGACAAGGGAAACATCTATTCAGGTGGAGTGAGGGGTACAAATTACAATAGTGGTGAAGGGTGTGAATTTTAGGAGGGGCATCATCTGTCAGTTTCAAAGGGGTGAGGGAGTTCATGTTTTGAGAACTGTGAAGGAAATCAGAGAAATACTAACTTTGGGCAGGGTAAGGGTTAAACTCTAGGAACAGTGATGAGCGCACATTTTGAGAATGCTGAGGGGGTACAATACATTTTTTGAGCTAAGTGGGATACTTTCTAGGAGGGAGAATGCAAGTTTTACAAAAGGTGAGGGTGTACATTTTGAGAGGGCAGAGGTGCATATATTTCAGGAGGGGTTAGGGATGGAAATTTCAGGAGGAGTGAAGAGTGCAATTTCTAGAAGGGGTGTAAATTTCTGGGAGGATGAAAGGTTGGTGCACATCTCATGAGGGGGAAGAAATGCAGGATACAAATATCAGGTGGAGTAAGAGACAACTTTTGGGAGGGGAAAGGGCTACAAATTTCAGGAGAGGTTAGGAACACAAATATCAGTTTCAAACACACCTCTTCCTGTTTTATGTGTATTTTCTCTAAACCACTGTTTAAGAAAGAGTTAAAAAAATAATTCATTTTTATGGCTGTATTACGTCATTACACTGTGCTGATGTATTGCTATCAGAAGAAGAGGCCAGAATGGAATTCCTAACACAGCACAGCTGTGTTGTTACTTCCTGAAAATCTGTGTCCTCCCATTCACTACAATGTGTTTCCTTCTTCTCCCCATCACTCCTCACCCCACCGCACTATTTTCTCTCCCCGCCCCTCGCCATACTATTTTCTTTGTCCCAACTGAAGGGGCTAGAGACAAAAAAGAAGAAGAAAGAAAAAGAAACAGCCCTGACCACTGTCGGTCACCATCTTTCAGTGCTCATTTGCACTTAAAATACTATATAATGCCCCCAGACCCTCCTCGCACCCCCAGCTCCTATCTTTAGGAGAATGAAGGTGACGAGTGCAACCTGCCCTCCTCCACAGCCAGCCACCTTCTTCTGAATGAAAGCTCTCCTGCACTTGCTTGATCTGGGAGAGGGGGCCTCACCATCAACTGGGGCAACACTACCACCCTCTTTCTGCAGGTGATAACCCTCCCTATGCACCTGATCATCCTGCTAGCTTTTCCCACTACTTTATCACACTGCTTTGCTACCTTCAGGTCATCAGAAATGATTAATCCCAGGCCCCTTTCCTGTTTTGTGGTTGCTAATACCTCCCCACCCAATTAGTATGTTACCCACAGGTTTCTGTTCCCCAAGTGCAGATTTTGTACTTTTATGCATTGAAATCCAGTTGCCAAACCCTTGACCAGTCTTCCAGCTTTTTCAGATCGTCCCTCATTTTTTCCACCACCACCACCACCCCACCCCCAGTGTATCTAATCTGTTGCAGATGTTTGTGTTATCTGTGAGCAGGCATACTTTCCCTTCCAGCCCTCCTGCAATGTCACTAATAAAGACATTGAAGAGGACCAGGCCTAGTACTGACCCCTGTGCAACCCTGCTGGTCACCTTGCATTCTTCAGAGTGAACCTATTTACCACCACCCTCTGACTCCTGTTGCTTAGCCAATGTCTTACCCATTTTACTAGTTTTGGACCCACTCCTAAGCTGCTCAGCTTGCTCACTACTCTTCTGTGTGGAACAGTGTTGAAGGTCTTACTAAAATCCAGGTAGGCCATATCCATCGTTCCACCCTGATCCACTTCTCCGGTTACCCAGTCAAAGAACTCAATCAGGTTTGTCTGGCAAGATCTCCCCCTGTGAAACCATGCTTCCTCAGATCATGTAATCCACTGGCCACAACATATTCCCAAATCCTTTCCTTCAGTAGTGATTCCATTACTTTGCAAACGATCGAAGTCAGGCTGACAGGTCTGTAATTTCCTGCCTACTCCATATTACCACGTTTGTGAAGTGAGAGCACATCTACCCTCCTCCAGTCCCCTGGAGCTTCCACAGTATCTAGTAATATGTTAAACAGGGCTGTCAGAAGTGCAGCTAGCACCTTCATGAGCTCCCTCAGTATCTTAGGGTGTGCCTCGTCAGGCCCCATTGCCTTGTCCACTTTTAGTAGTACTAGTTCCTTGAGGACACTTTCCTCTGTAAAAGGACTAGTGTCCACCTCCCGTCCTTTAATGCCCTTATCTGTGGACTGTCACCTCTCCGTTCCTCCATAAATACTGAACAAATGTATTTGTTCAATATGACTGGGTTTTTTTTGGTCCTCTTCCACACAAACCCCTCCTTCCCTGTTTAGCCTTACTATACCTCATGTGGTCTTCCTCTTTTCGCTTATATACCTAAAGACTGTTTTATTCCTCTTTTTTATTGACTTGGCAATATTCTCTTCCATTTGCACCTTTGCGCTCCTAACTGCTTTCACTGCCTCTCTTTGTTTCTCCTGATATCTCTCCCTATCCACCTCCTCCTGTGTCATCTTGTACCTTCTAAATGCTATTTTTTTGCCCTTACTTTCTCTGCTACTTCTTTCGAGAATTATAGCAGTCTCTATTTTCTCTTGCCCTTGTTGACTGCCTGACACAGAGGTTTATTGTCTTCTCAGTGCACTCCCTTATTTTTGCCCACTCTTCCTCAACTCTACCCAGCTTCTCTATCCCTCCTAGGACATCTCTAAGCCATTTTCTTAAAATTGGCCCTCCAACTGGCCCAGTGGCACAGAGGTTTACGCCGGTGACCCGGGTTCAGGAATTACCTCGGGTCACTGGTGTGCCAGCATGGGAGGGCAGAGCTAGACTGAGAATTCCAGTGGGCAGCTCTCCTCTCCTGAGGGTGGTGAGGGTGCATTTCTGTCCCCCTGTAGTTCTGCCCCATCAGGTGGAGGTCCAGTGGGTAGCATAGGCAGAGAAGGGGTGGCAAAGTATCGGGAGGTAGAAGGGGCTGAGCTGGCATGACTGGGTGCATAGTATGCCTCCACAAGCTCGCACAGCCATGTGCCAGGGCCTCAGAAGGAATTGGGGAGAAAATCTGTAAAAAAATACATCTGTGTCCCCATCGCCAGTTGGCGGGAAGAGGCGACGAGGACCAAAAATATACAAAAAATTGTGGCCCTCCTGAAGTCCAGGACCCTCATTCTAGTGTGGTTTGATTCTGACCTAGTTCCTATATTGAACCACTCTGTAGCATGATTACTGGTCTCCAGGTGGCTATCCATCATGACATCAGCAACACTGTCCCTGTTTGTCAGTACCAGGTCCAGTATTTCTCCCCATGAGTGGGTTATTTAACCAGTTGCCTGAGGAATGTCCCCTGCAGGGAGTCCAGGACATCCCTACTTTTAACTGCTGCTACAGCTGGGTGGCACCAATCCACATCTGGTAGATTAAAGGAAGTGTTCTGTGTCACTATTTTGGGATTCCTTACTGTGTCATGATTTCTAGTTCTGTGGAGCAAAACTGTGATTATTACATACACATTGCCACATGTAACATTTCTCATGTGCATTACAAAAGGAATCTCCAGTTGTGACACTGAGCAGCTCCTGGATTTTCACAATGTATTTGTGCAGCAAATATTAGTTCTGCTTATGGAAAAGGATTGTGAAACAGTGCAAGCAAACCTATACTATGTTTGTGTATGTTTGCGTTGGCTGTAGCTTTTCAACTGTCAGCCTGAACAAGGAGCATTACACATGCTATTAGACATTTAATTTGGCTGGATGACAGCCTGTGTTGCTCATTTTAGTGGCTTTAAGTGAGATGAAATGGACATCATATTTTGCAGATTAGACAGCCTGGATGCTGCAGTAAGACTCACATGGGCATGCTGCCACTTTCGATTTCCATAGCTTCATCAGATCACTCTGGAACTGCAGCGATGGGCACAAATGAGTAAGGCACGATCACAAATCCAAACAAAATACTCTCATGGCCTTTGTCATTATCAGACAACATTGTGAATGCTTTTGAACAAAAAACAAAATAGCTACAGACTCTAAAGCTCCAAAAATAATTGGAGACTCCACTATACATAAATGTCATCCACTGCATACACCCACACAGCATAACTGAATTCTCCCACTCTTCCAAAGTGGCATCACAGCACAATTCTTTGGCAATTGTTCAGATGAAACAGGGTGAGTGTCAACAGCACTTGTTAAACACTGTTAAAACATGTTGAAAATGAGTGTTGGAGCTACAGTTGATTTAACCTTATGCGCAGAAATCTGATGATTCCCAGGACTGACACAAGCTAGAGCAGAAACAGATGGTCTACATTACAAGTCACATTAAACTGTTCTATGAATGTGTTGGTTTAGCATTGTTTTTTTTGAGTTGAGTATGCATTGCCAACTCATATTGCATTATTTTTCAATGCTTAACCAACTGTGTTTGTAGAATGTTTTTGCATCTCTGTTGGGATACATCTGCAGTCCAGTCACAGTGCAATGCAGATCTGTATTTTAACTCTTAAGAAGCGGTTTGTTCAAAGCTTTGTGCTGGATGCAACAATACTTATGCAACTCAGTCAGAAATGCTACAGCAGCTCACTGGAGGAACAGTTTAATGTGACCTGTACTGTATCTTGCATCAATTGCCACAGGGGATATAAAATCCCATTAGATCACAAGCCCCGTGATTCTTATCTTTGGTCTACCCCAGGCTTTTGGCAATCTAAAGCCTTTGAAAATCCATCCCTCATTGTAACAAACTCTGGCCAGAGCTGATAGGGCTACAGGAATGGAATCTGGGCTAAAATTATTGAAAAGTGTTTCTCTGTTTCAATATTTTTAAACCTAATTTTCAACACAGCCTTGTGATGAACCTGCCTCATAAAGAAGGGCAGAGAAAATGTTCAACTTCTGGCCTAAAGATGATGTCGTGCAGGGACTGCAAAATCAACTTTTGGGCTACAAACACACATTTTGGGCAGAAGGTGAAAAATGACAGCTGTCACATTAATGAGTCACTGTACCAAAATGGCTATGCTGAAATGTTGTGGTAAAAATATTGAATATTTCCAAAGTTATGAGCCCACATTTGCAAAATTCAACATAGCCTCATAACATAAAGCAGCAGTGCAACAATCTGGAGAAAATTTTGACCTATACCTTTTGTATGCTATTTTTAATTGCCACTTACCTCCTGACTTGTATGATACCCTTCTTTCCACAATTTGAGTCTGCTTGAGTATTTTTTTTCATGTCTGAAATAATAAAAGGAACACTCCTTTTAATATGGCTTGGACCAGGTTTTCATCAGCATTTGTTGATGTTTTTGAACATCAATCGCTCTGTAAGGCCAGAAAGCACTGCCTGCTGCACAATAGTTAATTTTGGTCACAACAGAAGTGATACATAAACAAAAAATGGACAAAAACAGCTGAAAATACTGATGAAGACCTGGTCCACACTGTAGGAGTGCTCCTTTTATTATTTCAGACATGAAAAAAGTACTAAAGCAGACTCAAACTGTGGAAAGAATGGTATCATACAAGTCAGAAGGTAAGTGGCAATCTAAAATAGCACAAAAAAGAATAGGTCAAAATTTTCACCAGACTGTTGCACTGCTGTTTTAATAGATGAACATCCTAAAATCATAGAACACAAGAACGTGCAAAGTATAATACCACCCCTTATTAAATGTATTCAGCCAGGGAATGAATTGCTAGTCTTTTTTGTTTTGGGGTATTGAAAAAGTTTAACTTGGTCCACAGGGAGGAAATTTGGATACAGCTTTACTTAATCAAGCCCTAAATATCATGGTATCAGGACCAAAATGGGGTTAGGGTGCATTCAGATGGAAGTGAGGATAAGGTAAAGAAAATTTATTGTGGTACTATACTCTGTAAAGATCCTGCTGAAAGAATGCAAAACATATGTCAAGCAGAGAAACACCAGCTTGGCACAGATGTTGAATTCTTTGGTGTGGTCTTATAGTGCAGCAAGTTAAATTGCGTCTGTATTCATTGTTGAGTGGGGAATTGTGAAACATATCAGATGGCTGTCAATTCCAACCCACCTTTTTTCTTCTTGGATGACAAAACTGCTGCTTTAAAAAAATGGGCTATGTAGACCATTATGATCCTTCATATTTTCAATAACCCCAACTTTTTACACCCTGTTTGTCACTGTCCCACATTGGAAAACTGACCTTCTCACTCCTGTCTGAGTGCAAACCAAGCCCCCTTTTGTGTTGACAAATCCCCCCCCCCCGTCTGCCACTTGCAGAGTGGCAGTGAATTTATGTAGCATTTTTTAGATCTACATATTTATACAGTCACATAAAATGCCAACTGACACCCTTTGTAAGCGTCTCTATCAGTTTCTTCATATTTCCTCCAGTGTTTACATTTACTGTAGCAGTACAGAGAATGTGTTTAGTACTAAAAATAAAAAGAAATTTGCTGGTGGGCTTTCTGTTTAGATACCACTGTTAAGGGGAAGCTGCATTTTCAAAACAGAAATATCTAGAAGGAGCTAACAGATAATATCCACATTTATGTTTATTAGTAATTGTTACCGTCTTCTCCCTGTGGAACAAAGCAAGATGGATTTGGAGCAGCGGGACAAGTAGTATGGTGCTCAGCAACGAAAAAACTGAAACAAGCAAAATGATGAGGAGCACCCACACATGCAGAAAGAACCAGGATCACAAAAATATTTTTCAGAGTTCTTTATTTAACTAAAGTGCATAGTGCACCCACACATAGTGAGCATAAAAAATGATGACTGAGCCGCTCTGAAAGTAACGCTTCTCCGGGCCCCTGCCAGACATCATCAGAGTGAATCACTGTGATGATGCCTGGCCGGGGTCAGGAGAAATGTTAGTTGCAGAAAGGCTCAGTCACCACTTTTTATGCTTACTATATTTGGGTACACTATGCACTTTAGTTAAGTAAAGAACTTTGAATAATATTTTTGTGGTCCTGGTGCTTTCTGCATATGTGGGTGCTCCTCATCCTTTTGCTTGTCCCTGTGGAACAGAAGGCTGAGATGAGACATGAGCTCAGTCTTCCCATTCTTAGTGGTATTGACAGGATTGAACATATGGATATGTTCTCCAGCAGAACACAGGGACTTGCTCTGAAGGTCACAAATGGCAAGTTTAGGGGTAACATTAGGAAGCATATTTTGTAACAAAAGGTGTTGGCCTTCTAAACTGACCTGCCAATAGAGACTGTGGACAAGAAGACAGTAGAGCAGTCTCCAGTGTTGCCCATCCCCTAGCTTTTGCCTGCACTGAGCCGATACTGCTGTGGAGAGCATTTAGGAGTGGCAAGAGCATTGAAAAGAATATGCGGTGCTCTCACCACACCAGAGTCAGATGTAACTGATACTGCTGTGATTACAGAATTGCACATGTGTGATACTTGTGCATGAGCAGTTTGCCCCATAGTCAGCCACAACATGGCAGCACTGACATGACTACATATGTGCCATACTCACATATGCATAGTTTAAGTCAGCACCAGTAAAAGTAAGACCCCACTGAAAATGAGATCCTGCATCTTAGCCAAACTATCTTGTGTCAGTACATTTCCAAAATGGATTAAAAGTATGACCCCACTGAATATGACATACTGCATCTAAGCCAGGCTATCTGGCTGTCTCAGTACATTGTAACAATTCTATAATACCATCAAGAAGTTCTGGAGACACGTGAACATTGAGAGAAAAGCTTGAGAGATTCCAACATTTTTCCAGAGCCTCTGTGATATGTTGCAGGTGAGGTTTACCATTTAAAATAAATAAAAACAGCCTTAACATTTGTTATAGTGATTTTACTAACAGGCATAATGAAGTCAGTTGCATACATGTTTGATTTGAGCATACAGGAACATGTACAGGAGTTTTTGTCCCAGTTTTACATGGAAAATATAGGGAAAAGGAGGATGCCCTACAGAAAAATGCTTTGTGCAGTCTGAGAACACTGCAGTTGACACCGTTATCATTCTTTGTAATTCCCTAGGATGCCCCTTGCAACCTCTGAAAACCCCTAAAACATTAGCTGCCTGGCATTTATTTACCCTTCCTACAAGTATAAAACCACGAGAGTTCCAATGCCACTATTTAGGTCCAGAAAGGGTTAACATAAATCAACTCTTCAGAGGAAATGCTGTAAATCATTGCTACACACACACACACACACACACACACACCTGGAGAGATGACCACGAATAGGATTTGAAACTACTCTGCAGTTAGATGCTGTTATCTGTTGAAAGTCATGTCAGTAAATTATTAGTCTCCAAAGATAGCAAGACACACTGCAATTAAAAAAGGCAGAAAAAATAGTGTTGGAATTGATCTACTCAACAGAAACAAAAGAGTATTTTATTTAATGGCAAGTTGGAGAAGGATACACTGAAAACTCCAAAAATGTGTGCCATGATACTCCATTTTTCCAGCTACTGATAGCAAGCTGGCTGTATGCAACCCTCTTGCATTATCTCTAAAAATGAAGTTTACCAAGTTGGATTCAAAAGAAAATATGTGTTTCTTGTACTCACTGAAGTACTACGAGGTTGGGGAGGAGAGGTGATTGTTCACCAGAGCATTTGTTTCTTAATCCTTAGGCTGCCGAAAGAACTAGAATGAATCTATTTGATTGAGCTCTGGACAGATGTTCAGTCTGCAGTAGTGCAAGGTTAAATTGCAGGGTTGCAAAGACATGGCAGGATCATTCGAAAACTCCAAAGGAAGTGTTCCATGGTCTGAATCCGGTAGCTCATTTTTAGAGCTGATGCAAGACGGCTACAGGCTCCACCTACCTGCAGCCCTAAAAATGGGTGCAAATCATCACTCAGTATATGAAAATGAGTAATCTTACATCAGAACAGACACCTGGTCACCCTGTCATTCCTCTCACAGTAGACAGGAAAAGAAAATGACAGTAAACAGTTAACAATTTAGCCTAGGCCAAAATACAGTAAACGTAATGCCAAACATCAGAATAGTTGCAGACTTTACCTAATCTAGTTGAAATAATGCAATATTCTGTCGCAGTTGTTTGTAATTTGTTAAAACTTAGTAGGCAGGACTGACCACTAGGGGCACTAAATAGGATGGCAGCTTAAAGATCAGCTCCACAACCCAGTGGGAAATATCTTTTAAAATCCTTTTTCTACCAGCTGGTATTATATCCTCACTCTACTGTAACTTGTGGGGTAAAACTCAAGCTACACTCATTTAGCTTCATTGATATAAAAAGCCTTCATTTGCTGTGTGTAAACTGCTATTTTACTGAAGAGCCTCCTGGACGAGATAGGCCTGAAAATATGGCTGAAGGACACTTGCCACAAACCTGGGAGCAACCATCAGCTGAGGCAATGTTTGGCCAACTTATGGCCCAGATGGCACAAGTCACTGTGGCAACTAATTGAAACACCCAAGTGGTTCAATATTTAGAAGCCAGGATGCTGCATACTGAACAGCAGGTCTCTGCAATGGAGGGGCATGTTCAGAACTTAAGGGCAGAATTAAGAGATCAACAACGAACCATACAGATGATGCACAGTAAGATGGATGACCTCGAGAATTGAAGCCGCCATAATAATGTTCACTTCCTGGGCTTCCCTGAGTGTGTAGAAGGCAAAGATACCAAGGGATTTCTACAATTAGCCATTGCTGAAATGCTGCAGTTGGACCCATTGATACCGCTTCAGGTACATGCACACAGTACGTTAGCCAACATGTCTCAGGCCCAGGACAGACCATGACCTATCATAGCCCAATTTATTGATTTTAGGGACAAAGAGAAGGTCCCAACTAGAGCTCGTGAGTTACAGCATGTAGTGTGGAGATCAAATAGGATCCACATCTTTCAGGACTTCTCTAAGGATCTGTCAGACAAACGCCGAGCATACTCTGAGGCAAGGCATAAAATGCACAGTATTGAACTGTCCTTTTCCTTGCGTTACCCAGCCACGATGCGGTTTATGCATAATTGGGTCCCAAACAGTTTTGAGTCTCCTGATGCACTCATGGATTTTTACGGCGCAACTGGCCATAGGAATTCACCACCACTACCCCGGGAGCCCCTTCAGCAAAAACTGCTACTGACAGGTTGGATTGCCACTCCTCTCCATCAGTGAGCAGGCCTGCAGTTTAGCAAGACCTCAGGGAGCAACACTGGGAACTCTCCCCAAAAGCACACTGAAAGAGGCAATCCTAAAAGAAACACGCCCGCTGGGAGCATCCTTCGGAGAGAAGGCAAGACGACACAGAGGAGGCCACAAGCATGGACTCTGTTGCTCCAGATCTGTTACAGGCCTACCACACCACTAACAGATATGAAGCTTTGTGTTCCAGCTCTCCAGATAATCACCCAGGCATTGTGGATTCGACTGTGGAAGGCAGGCCTACTTCTATGTTGTAGCCCAGCTACCTGTCCCCGTCAGCAACTCTTCACCAGCCACAGAACAGAGCTACAGATAGCGGAGGGCAGCATCCACCAAAGGCTATGAGGGAGGCCTCCTCTACCAGAGGAGATCTCATCTTCAGTGTGGACTGTCCTGATCACTCTACATCTCCAGGGAAATCAATCAGAGAAAACCCACCGGCATGGTCAGATAAGTAGTCATCCTTCTATTTTCTTTCTATTCCTTTTCTTTTAATCCCCCGGGGAGTTGTAGGTATGGGGCAAGTTTGGGGTGTCTATATTGATCATCAGTGGGCAATCTCCTTGGCTGACCCATCTGCTACCCTTTCTCCATTTTACCCATGTAAGGAAACTTTCAAGCCCCTTTTCACCCCAACCTTGTCCCCTGACTTGCAGTGCCGTATGACGGAGAAGATGCCTCACGCCTAGAATGGGAGGGATTCAATGAGCCTACCAACAAGCTCTCAGTGGACATCCTGATTAAAGGTCCAGACACGTCTAGATGGCAAAGGCCTTTTTTGTACCATCTGATTAAACAGCAGAACTTTTGTGGGTTCTACCTTGCTTACCTGTGTGTGGGGGGTTGAGGTCCGCTGGGAAGCTGTGTCATATAATATGAAAGTATTTATTGGCATGTGTAAACTGTTATGCTGAATGGGTAGCCAGGATGTGTTTTACGTGAGGCCCTAAGTGGTGAATGGCACAGGCCTGTGCCCCTCTGGTAATTTTTTTTTTTTTATTATTATTTTCTATCAAGGGGAGATCTCCCAGCCCCCACATTGGGTGGCTTACAGGACACTCTTCATAGGTGTGACGAGCCTGACCTCACCAAGATTTTTGTTGTGAGAATACGGCACCCGTCAGCAATAACCCTAGGCTTGCTGAAATAATGGGCAGTTCCCCCCACTTGCTTTCCAGCAAGCCCCCACCTCATTAGAAGTGTTGTGTAGTCCCACTTTAACTACCCCAGCTTCTGAGCTACACTGCTGGAGCAGCTTTCTCAACCCTCTAGGGTTGCAATGAGCCACGTGGTCCAACCTTTTTATTGGGTTGCTCGATTCTCTCGGGGGGGGAGGAGAACCTCCCCGCTGCACTCACTGTAGTGCTAAGGAACTATGGATACCACTTGATAACACCCTGGGAATGGAGGCTGGCCTACAGCAGGGCTCTGTGGTCAAAGAGATGCCTCTATATCCCCAAATTGCATAGTACACTGTGCACAATGTATATAGTTTGTTAATGTGTTTATGTATGTTTGTTTCACAAGAGACACACACAGATGTTTCATTATTTGTTAGTATAAGGTCATCTGGTAGGGGCAGGGTATATGGGCTTTACCCTCTCTCCCATATCTGGTGGCACTCTATAGAAATTTGCCTCTTCTGGTTGGGCTGCCCTCACCCCTATCTGCTGGTTGTTCTTGATATATCTCTTAATTAAATATTTGCTCCCTATTACTAACAGGTGATATCACTTGTCTGACATGGAACGTCAGAGGGCTTAACACCCCAAACAAGAGGAAGCAAGTTTTGGGCCACCTTAAGAGACTGGGAGTGAGGGTCGCCTTCCTGCAGGAGACCAAACTTACCGGGGGGGGGCGATCCTGAGAGACTGAAGAGGAAGTGGGTAGGTCAGGCCATTCATGCCTCGGCCTCCTCTAGAAAGAGAGAGAGGTGGTGATTCTGCCTCACAAGCAACTACAATAGAAATTGCAGAGACAAGTGAGAGACCCTGAGGGTAGATGGGTGGTGGTACTCATGGATACTGGGGAGGGCCCTCTGATCCTGGGTAACATATACGCTCCAAATGAGGAATCGCCCTCCTTCTTTCACAAGTTGGCCCAGGTGCTGGGATCCGTAGCTCCGGAAGACACCCCCATTTTATTAGAGGGTGATTTTAATCTTACTCTGGACCCTTTCCTGGATAGATCCCCTTCCAATACTGAGCCCCACTTCAGGGCTGTAATGGCAGTGGCTCAATTACAACAAGATTTGGCCCTTATGGACATATGGAGAATAATTCACCCCTCCCAGCGGGACTACACCTTTCATTCCCCAGTACATAGTTCTCTTGGTAGAATAGACTTCTGGCTCACCTCTCCTACTATTACTAGTAACACTGTTAATACACATATTCATCCCTTAGTTATCTCGGATCATGCTCTTGTGCATCTTGCCTTCGCATGGGGGCCCCCCTCTCCCTAGGTCTCCAGCATGGAGGCTGGACCCATTGCTACTTCGTGACCCAGACTTTCCCCCTTGGCTTCAAAAGGAAGCAAAGGAATTTTTTAGGCATAACCTCATAGCAGATACAGTACCTCTGCAGGTACCACATGGGAGGCATTCAAAGCTACTCTAAGAGGGGCGATAATAGGGTATGTGAGCCGGCGCTGAAAGAGTAGGGAACAACATTTGAGGGGGCTTGAACGACAACTCCAAGAAGCAGAGCTTGCTTTTAAGGCCCTTCATGTCCCTTCTGTTAGGTCAGAGGCAGGTCACAAGGTCACCTCTCTGAAGATGCAAGTGAACGAGCTGGTCTCTAGAAAGGCAGAGATTTCAAACATTAGACTCAAGCATAAATATTGGGAAGGGGGAGAAAGGTGGGGGTAAGCTGCTGGCATACCGTCTGAAAAAGCAGCAAGCTGAAAGGCATATAGTGGCTTTAGAGGATGCAGAGGGTAGGACTCAGACCTCGGTGCAAGGTATTAATCAAATAATGATGGATTTTTACTATTTATTATATACATCCTCCAGAGCCCCAGACCCCAAGGGGGTCCACCCATTTCTGGAGTCCCTACATCTCCTCAAAATCTGGGAAGCCCAAGCTAATGCTCTACATGCCCCGATCTCAACCCAGGATGTGGCAGACACCATCCCCTCCCTTAAAAAGGGAAAGGCCCCAGGAGGGGACGGTTTCCCTGTTGAAGTGTGGCAGCTGTTGCATCCCATAATCTCTCCAGTATTGCAACAAGTACTTACTGAGTCATTGCAAACAGCATCTCTCCTTTCATCCCTTAGGGGGCGACTATTACTATCCTACCAAAAAAAGGTAAAGACCCTCTTAAAGCGTCCAGCTACCACCCTTTTTCATTATTGAATGCTGATAACAAGGTGCTAGCTAAGAGACTAGCTAATGGACTTAATCCTCTCCTTTCCAGTTTGATCCATCCATCCCAAGTAGGCTTTGTTAAGGACCACTTTAGCACGGACCATATTAGATCGTTGGTAAATTTAATCCATAAGGTCCAAACATTATCTTCCCCCGCTGCTGCCATTGCAATAGATTTCAAAAAGGCCTTTGATTCCCTGGAGTGGGACTATGTCCAACAAGTACTTTGCACTATTTTTTTTATTTTTATTTAGTTTTTGTTAACCGGGTAGGTGCACTAGTCATAAAATGACTATTTTCAGGCACGACCCAGGACAGTACAACAAAAAGAGAACAGTTGAACACCAGCAACATGGGTACAACAATACAAATAGAGGAACAGTACAGCAGTGCTACAAAAATACAATGGGAAGAAACAACAAAAAATAATGGCAAGCATTATACAGATAATGGCAGTAAGATATATAATAAGTGCAGAAACCATGGACCCGACCTGTGGAGTGAAAGGGTTAATAAGATAGTAAGGTTATAGAGAGAGAAATGTGAGGAATGTTCAAACGTAACAAGAAAGACTGACAGAAGGAAGGCCAGGGGTGGTAATTGGCAAAACAACAGTGGATGGTCAGCAACAAGGTTAGAGAAGGAAGAGAGCTACTAGTCAAGAAGTTATTTACAAAGAGAAGGAAAAATTTGGGAAGGGGAAGAGGAGAGAGTCTTGGAACTGGATTAGAGCAGGGGTGACATTACTTGTAAGTCTCAGGAGCTTCAGGTTGGGTCAAAGCATGTACAAGCATCAGTTAAGGATAGATAATGACGATATTCATTTTTAAACCCAAAGTGAGACTGTGACAGCCAGATATTGAGTGGAAGAGCATTCCATAGCCTGGGAGCAGCAAATTGGAAGGCCCCTGTGCCTTTAGTCGTCTGACAACTCGGAACATAGAGCACAGATTTGTCAGCTGATCGCAGGCCATGGGAGGATGGTTGAGGGACCAGCAACTCTGCCAGCTGGGATGTTTTTTTTTCCCAGATGATCGAGTCCATTAGTGATCCAAGGTAGCATTGTCTACTGGCAGAGCATGAGAGCCAATTCAGATCCTTACAAAGAAGGCAGTGATGTTTGAGTTGAGGTGATGAAGAGGCAAATCTGCATATATTGTTATAAGTTACATCCCATTTTAGTAGGGAGGTTTTATGGGCAGAGGTAAGAATAGAGGCACCGTAAGTAAGGGTTGGGAGTGGAATACCTCGGGCAATTGCTAATTTGGCTGAGGGTGTAAGCATGTAGCTCATTTTGTAAGCTACTCCCAGTTTCGAGTTTACAGCTTTGCATGAGGACTGAATGTGAAGATTAAAATCCAGGGACTGGTCCAGTAGGATCCCAAGGTACTTGAAGGAAGTAACATTTTCAAGTGGAAATCCTCCTGGGTGAAGAACCTCCAGCAAACTAGAACAGGTCTTAATCTTCGGTGCGGAACCTAGGAGCATGGCTTTCATTTTCTTTTCATTTAGCACAAGCTTATGGTCTAGTAGCCAGTCTAAGACCTTATTGAAGTCTGAAGTAAGTGATGTGTTTATGCAGGCAATACTAGAAGAACTAGTATAGATGATCAGGTCATCAGCATAGAGAATAGCTGAGCAGGATTCCAGGACCTCAGCTGCATTGTTGATAAAAATTGAGAACAGAAGGGGCCTAAGGATAGAGCCCAAAGGATAGAGGATAGAACTATGGGCTTGGGGCCGGGGTTTCGGGCATGGATTAGGGCAATATATTCATCCACAGCTGCACAGATACTCACCAATATGATGCTGTCTCCCCCATTCATGCTGGGAAGGGGTACCCATCAGGGCTGCCCGCTTTCCCTGCTACTTTTTGTATTGCCAGTAGAACCCCTGGTGGCCGCTATTAGACAAAATCCTCTAATTTCCGGGGTCCAGGTGGGAACAAGGGCATACATTACTCTTCAGTATGCAGATGACCTGTTGCTCCCTATAGCCAATATCGTCACACTCCTTCCTCCCTCCCTTACTGTCCACCTTGTCAGATTTCTCTACACTTTCAGGGCTCAAGATTAACTAGGCCAAGACGGAGGTCCTACCTTTAAACTCTAAGTGTACCTCTCAAATGGATACTCAGCATGGACTCTGATGGGCCCCAGAGGGGATTACCTACTTGGGCATTACTATCTCTCCTAATCTGCATAAAAGCTGGAACCTGAATACGAAACCACTTTTTGCGTCCATTCATACAGAACTGGACTGATGGAAATCTCTTCGACTGTCGCTTGTAGGTAAAATATCCGCAATTGAAATGGTCACAGCACCAAAAATTATGTATCTTCTCTCCCACATTTTTTTGAAATACCTCGTTATTGGTTTACTAAGTTAGACTCCCTGCTGGGATCCTTTTTGTGGGAGGGTAAGAAACCTAGGTACAGTAGAATCAAGCTCAGAGCTCATTGGTCGGAAGAGGGCTGGGATCTTCTGTGGTTAGAGGGGTATAAATGGGCCTTTCAGCTAGCTCAGATGCTAAAATGGTTCTTTTTTCCTGAACACAACACTCCCCAGTGGCTGGATATGGAGAGAGAGGTATGTCAGTGTGCTCACTTGGTACTATTGTTATTTAACTATCCCCCTAAAGGCACTTGCTCTCATCCTACTATAGGTCCATCTCTGGAATACTGGGCCAAGGTGCATAAGAAGTTGGGCGCTTCCCCATCTCCCCTAAGACTTACCCCACTATGGGGCAATAATGAGATTACAATCAATAAATAACCAATTGCATGGCCCTCATGGGAATGTGGTGGTATCTCATTGCTTCGAGATATGTTAATTCCTGGAACGGATACCCTTAATTCATTTGGGGGCCTGTGGAGCCCTTATGGAATCTCTCCCAAAGACTTCTGGCGATTCCTTCAAATAAGCAGCGCCATCCTTACATAGAGGCATAAGCAGCACCAAGAGCAACAAATCTCCCAGGTAGAGTCATGGCTGGCCCTAGAAAGAGAACAGTCAAGCCAGGCATATGCAGCCATTCAGAGCACCATCCTGTCCCAAGCAGAGGAATCCAAGCATAAATGGGAGAAAGCACTGCATGCCCCTATTATGAACCTGGAGTGGAAGTTTTGTCTAAAACTAGCTCACGAGGCATATCCTGACACCAGTAGTCAATTAATACAGAACAAGATCATTCACTCCTGGTATAGGACTCCTGTAGTCCTTGCCAAGGCAAAGCTGGCTCAGTCTGACCTGTGTTGGAGGCGTCAGGAACTCCCAGGTAACCTGTTCCATATACTTTAGTCCTGCAGGCTGATCCAGCCCCTATGGCAGGCTACCTGTGAGATGGGGTCCAAAATACTTAGGAAGCCTGTGCCTTAGTCCTCTGAGTTGCTGTTATTAGGACTCTGGACCCCGGACCCTCAACTTTGTCTCTCCAAGTTGAAACTACTTCTGACACTCAGTATGCAGGTTAAAATACTCCTACTGCATAAATGGCGATCCCAGATAATCCCCTCCCTGGGGGAGGTACTTACCTCCCTTTCTCACGTTGCCAACTGGGCCAGAAGATCACATACTGTGACCAATACCTTCTTTAAATATACTGCCCTCTGGACTCCCTTCCTTCTGTTTTTGAAGCCTAGGGAGGGAATTGACTGCATAGGCACAACCTTGCTACTATAATGGTCTCCTCTCATGGTGCACTTAGGGGTAAGTGCTGGAGAGATTGTTACTGAGTTATAGGGGACCCAGCTCTACGGATGACATGGTATAATATCAGTAAAGGATAGTATCTTCTCTGACAATAAAGACCTGTTTGCTTTGTGTATGTGATCTCTTGTATTTTGTAGGCATAAAGTAGAGGACAGCGGCCCTGGACCTCTCATAATTTCTGATGCTTTGTCAAATACTGCAGAAACTAGCAGGATGGGGCCAGGTAAGATATGTTTGTATGAGTTAGCCATAATGCAATGCACCAACTGCTAATACTTTCAAAGTTAATCTCCAGCTGGATAGGTGTTGTACATCCAGGCACAGAGTATTATCCTACTGCTTACCTGGCTAGTATATTCAGTCCATTACTATCTGGCCAGCATGTTCCGTTCTCTGCTTCTACCGACATATGTAACAGTCTGTAAGATCTTTGCAATGTATCTGACTGTTTTAATGTTTGTATCATCTTAATAAGTCAAATCAATAAAACTTATTAACCACAAAACTTAGCAGGCTAACTGCTTTCCTTGTCATAGGAGCCAAACAGATAGCAGCAGTATGTGCAGCTCACTTATTGTCTGTCTCTCAAAAAATCTGATAGGTCTGCTTGCAGTCACAGCTGAAGTTTAACAAAATTTCAAACACTGTGCTCGGACATTGCATTATTTCAACTAGATTAAGTAATATATGCAACTCTTCGGAGGTTTCGCAATACATCTACTGCATTTTAACTGAGGCTAAATTGTTGGCTTTTAATGGACATTTCCTTCATATGTCTCCTGTGAGAGAAATGACAGGATGATCAGCTGTTTTTTTTGTTTGTTTGTGTGTTTTGAGTGGTATAGTCTCTATTTGTATCCTCTTGCAAGCCCCAAATGCCTGTTGATATTATTGTGTTTTTTGAATCGGTCATTGGCTGTGATGCTACATATTAAAATAATTCAAAAAAACTAGATAAAGCAAACAACACACTTTTCACTGAGCTCATCCATGAAAACTGTCCATGAATGAGTGTGATAAACAATCTCTTCCTACATAAGCAGGATCATAATGCATTTAGAAGTGGAATAAATAAAAAAATATATCACCATGCCCCAAGAAGTGTTACTAGATGGAACAGACAGTCATACAATTATGTACCTTCAACAGTCAGTTGGTTAGTTATTAGAGTTTGTATTAAACTGCTGGTCAGAGGCATGCTGTAAAAATTGGAGCAAATCATCAGTTAGTATTCGAAAATGAGTACTCTTGTATCCGAAAGGATACCCAATCATCTTGTCATTTCTCTCACAGGAGACAGGAAAAGAAAATGCCTGTGAATATGCAACAATTCAGCCTAGGCTAAAATACAGTAAATGTATTGTTAAACTTCAGAACTGTTGCAAATTTTACCTAATCTAGCTGAAATAATACAATGTTCTGTCGCATTTTCTACAGTTTGTCTAAATTTAGCTGGCTAGCTGCATTTCTCATCACAGGAGCCAAACAGACAGCAGTAGTATGTGTAACTCACTCCTTGGCTGTCTATCTCAAATCTGACAGTTCTGTTTGCAGTTGCACACTCCCGAAAGGGATTTTAGTGCAAAGGAAACAATAAAATGCAAGTAAATTAAAAAAGGGTTAAACTAATCACATTATAACTGTTATGATGCAACTGTAGGTGTGGTGTGGTGTTTGTGGGCCGGCAGGCACCCAACATACAGCAACTGATGGTCAAGCTCACAGAACAGCAGCAAGCTCTCCTGGTTCAGGGCAGACACACAGTTCGGAGGGGCCACCACCACTGACTCCTCTAGTCACTGCTTCACAAAGGCCTCACTGATGTTCTTCAAGGTGTGGTTCACTTCCAAATCATGTGCCGATGTCAGAGAGATGCTCCGACACATGGGGCACATCTGCTTCTCTTGTTCATCCCACTTCTCTCTTTTCCAAATCAGAATAATACATTAACAGCTGTTTTGGCTCTGACCAAAACCTGTTAACTTAGTCACTACCACAGCAGTGCTAACAGAATTACATTTTATTTCAGTTACTCCTTCCCAGGCTATTTTCATGTCAGAATTTTTCGTATTCATACCTTTCTTAAAAAAGTCTACATAATAAAGTTTTCTTCCCTAGTAAACTTTATTTTCTTCAATTTGGTAGCCATCTTGTTATTGTTTTCTGAAAGCATTTAAAACAAGATCAGTCTTTGCTGCCTGGCAACATTAGAGTAAGACTAACCTATCATAAGCCAAGTCTATTTTTACTTTGTGCAACGGTCTAATCTTATGGTCTTATTCTAGGCAACGTGTGGTCTTAAGGCCATATCTAGATTAAAACTTAAGATATTTTTGTGTAACTGGCCCCAGGTGCTCTACTGGTGTTAAAGTATAGTTGAAGGAGAATGGAGATGGTGAAAGCAGTAGCAGAAACAGAGGGAGTAGAAGAGCCTAGGTTCAAAGCCATCAGGATTGTTACACTTAAATGGGTTGAGGGACAACAGCATAGTGAGGGTCACAGCAAGGGATGGGGCAAGGAGGAGAAAGAGAGGAATGGAGGGAAGGGGGAGAGAGGTGGATGGGTGAGGAGATAAAGGATTAGGAGAGGAAAGGAGAGGAGAGGAGAAGAGAGGAGTTAGAAGGAGAACAGTGAGAAAGCACAGGTAATGAAAAACATTTTTTAAAGAGGAAACAGTTCAAGAAATCAGAGATGGAAAGAGCTGCCTAATTTGAGGACTGGAAGTTTGACTGGGAGGGACGATCGACTAGGAAGCAGATAACCTTCCAGAATTTAGATAAGTTGTTAAGGTTATTTTATTTATTTAAACATATTTTACCAAATAAACAAGCAGAGCACAAAGGACTCATTTTCAGTTGCGACCAGGCGGGAAGGGGATAAGCATGATCACATGGAAAATTACATACAACCACAAAGCTGGTAAATACAGAAATAGAACAAAAATATAAAACTCAGGTTGAATACAATACAAAGGACAAGGTGCATACAAAGGGTGATTTGCAATTAGTGGAGTTACAATTCAGTCCCCCTGATTAACTACAGGGCACACTACACAAAACAAAGCATTGTGCAGGAAGACTTGGTTGGAGTAGATATAAATCTTCGCAGTAGGTGTAAAAGGTTACATTAAGACCCTTAGATTGATAAATGGAGTCTAGGGCCAATGGAATGCAGCACGTCAGCTGATCAGTAGCAAGCCTATGTCAGTTATAGGCAGAGGTGGTGAGTCTGGGGCACATGGGGCATGTAATCACAGAGGAGCAATGAGCCTTATTTAGATTTTTACACAAGAAATAGGTAGGAGATGTGGTGACTTTGGCAGGAAGGCTTTTCCATGTGGAGGGTAGCCTGTAGGTGATGGATTCTTTCTCTAAGTTTCACCTGCAGTGCAGGATCTGGAAACAGCAGCCATCCTCATACCTAAAGGAGTAGGTATAGTTTGTAGCAGCCTTAAAACACTCAGAAAGGTAGCTCAGGAGTTTGCCTGACCAGTACTTAGCCCCAGCTAAAGCAGTGTGCAACAAGTGCCTCTTTGAGGGAAGAACCCATCCAAGATCATTGTACATGGTGCAACTGTGAGCTCTGGGAGTGGAGGCCAGAATTAATCTGTATAAGGCATTGAATAGGGAGCAGCACGTGCCTCTTTGAGGGAGGTACCCACCCAAAATCATTGTACATGCTTCAACTGTGTGTTCTGGGGGGGTGAGGAAACCAGAATGAATCTGCATAATGCATTGAATAGGGAGTTGAGTTTTGTCAGGGTGGGAAAGTTAGCACCAGTATAAACAATGTCACCATAATCTAACAGGAGAAAGACTGAAAATTCAACTATCAATTTCTTGATGTGGAGCTGGAAGCAGCTTTTCACCCAGTAGTGGCCACCAACTTTTGTGCAGCAGTGAGGTGTTACATGGGAGATGGGACCAGAGTAGTCTAAGAGCTGGTCCAGGTGAAGGTCTAGGTGTTCATATGTGGTAACAGAGCTAAGACAATTACTTTGGGAGGAGCATAGGTTTACTGAGACTGACAGGCACTTAGCCAGTGACTGGAACCGAAAGACACTGAGACAGTTTTTTTCTGGTTCATGAATAATTGGTTACCCTGAAACTGTTTTTTTGTAGTACAGAGGAATCCTTTTCCAGGGGCTCCTCCACAGAGGAGAAAATCAATCCAGATGTAAAAATAATTGTATCATCTGCATACATCTGGATTTTACAGGAGGGGGAGCTAGGAGGAGATTGTTGATGAAAATGGAACAGCAATGAACTCACTTGGTGAACTCCTAGGATGACTGCGAGTTAGAGGACATAGTTCTGCCTACCTTCACTGACTGTGAGTGGTTGGATAGGTAAAATCAGAACCAGATTAGAGAAGGAGGAGAGACGCCTGAGACCACAAGCTTATCCAAGTGCAGGTTGTGATCTATGGTGTCGAAGGCCTTGGCTAGTCAATGAAGATAACTCCTGTGCCTGTACCCTTATCCATACTAGAGTGGATGTGGTCAGTGACACAAAGAGGGGAGATGGAGGAGGAGTGGTTGGGGTGGAAGCCAAACTGGAATGGGGTCATGAAGACAGAGCTGGAGTAGAAGTTTCAGAGTTGCCTGCTCACCAGCCTCTCTAAAACTTTGGAGAGGCTTGGTAGGAAGGATATTGGGCAGTAGCTAGATGAGGTGCCTACGGTGCTGCTTTTATAAACAGAGACAACTAATGCCTGCTTCCAGCTGCGAGGGAAGGGGCTGACTGGGAGGGACCAGTTGAAGATGTGGGTGATGAGGCAGCTATGGCGGGAGCACCAGTGTTAAAGAACATGGGGCATACTCCATCATCTCCACAGCTAGAGGCAGTATTTAGCACCAAAACCCTTTATAGACTGAGATCACCTAGAGGAGGAAATTGTCAGCAGTGTGGCACTGGTGTTGGTGGGTGGGGCAGGATCCAGGAATCAGGGCCATCGAAGCTCCAGTTCAGCACTGCTTTAAGTCTTCAGCTGTCAGTGTGGAACCAGAAGTGGTCTGGTCTCTCACTGTCGATGGAGGGGGTTAATAAGGCTATGGTCTTTATTTCAACATTTTGTCTGGACCGAACCAATGTACATGAGCCTGCTCTGGAAGTAGGCTGCTTTGGCCTTTCTTGTAAGCGTGGTGCAGAGATTGTGGAGAGTGGTGAAGGCTTGCATGTCTGAAGTGAGACCTGTAGATTTATACCTTGCACAGGCAGCATCTCTGCATTGGAAGTATTCAGTTATGTCATAAGAGAGCCAGGGAAAATGGTGTCATTGGACTCTGGACATTTTATCTGGGGTGTGAATGTTGCAGATTGGAGTGAAGGTGTCAGTGAAAAGAACTGATGTCTCCTCATGTTCTCATGTCTGTTAGGATGTAAGCCCAATTAGCCAGTAGGAGGTCTTGTAAGAATATGTCTAGATTGAACTTTTTGAAGCATCATGCTAGGGTAATCCTGGGAGGGACTTTTACTGTTTTGACCTTCAGCACACAGTAAGTCATGCAGTGTTCACTAACTACATTGGGCAGGGTGTCCGTGGCCAGGATTCTCTGAGGGTGCAATGCCAGTATCAAATCAATTGTGCTGTGGTTGTTAGTTCTGGAGTTAAAATTAGTGGGTGATGAGATCAATTGACTGAGATTTACGGTTTTGATTTTTGAGTGTAAACTGGAAGGGGAAGACAGTACCAGAACTGGCCAACCAATTAATATTGAAGTCACCAAATATCCTGTGCACCCCATTTGGAAGGGGGTCCAGTACCTATTGCAGAATACTCATGACCACATCGAGACTGGATCCAGATGGCAGTAGGCTCTGGCACTAACAATAGGAATGCAGTCCAGTGTGGCCTGGATAGCACCCCCAAGATGATCTCATGGCATTTAGGGATGGCTTCTTGGAAGGAGATGCAAAATTATGATGGCAGGCTAAGTAAATGAGGACCCCCTCCATTTTGGAGTGGTTCTGCCTATGGAAGAGGAAACCTGGGTTGTCTATTGACAAGGAGGCGATATGGGGAGATGACAGATTTCCATTAGTATAAGGAAATCTAGGCAGTTAAGGGTGATCCATGTTTTTACTAGGTTGAGTTTGGGGAGGAGACATCTGATGTTAGTGTGAAAAACTCTGATGCCCTTGAGTAGGAAAAGATAGCCACAGACAGGATTGTGAGGTGGGCCAGGATTTGCTTCCATGTCTCCACCTAATAGAAGCAGTAGGAGGAGGAGGAGACATTGTCTGCCCTGAGATGCAGGTTTCTCCTGGAAGTGTCGGCTGGCAGGGACACTATAAGAGTGCAAGGTCTTTAGCCTCAGCAGTACTTCAGGTATTTACCAGTTTTGCAAAGGTATACCTGGGTGAATGTCTAAGTTGTGTATGCATGGGTCAGACTTGGAGGTGACCTGTAGAAGGATATGTGGAATGAGGGTGGCAAACATAAGCATCAACATTTTGGAAACTTGGCCCAGGTAAGAATTAACTAGATGTGCACTTCGTCTAGATAGTAATAGCTAGAGGTAGCAGGGTGCCAGCAAGCTATTAGTACACTCCACTCAAATGGGGAATCACTAGAGATACAGGGTGCCTGCTGGTGACTGTGTGGGGTCTGGGTCCTTTACACCGTAGGTCTAGGAGTGGGGACCAAAGAGGAGTCTATCACAGTAATTCTACATCACAGTAGGGAAGGTAGGCATAGCTGGGAAAATGACTGACCAGGCTGTAAAACCACTGTAATAGGTTAGTTACTTCTATGAAAGTTTAAACTAGCCAATGGGTGTGGCGGAAGAAAAAGGGGAGGCAGGATCTACCCCCCCCAATAGAATGTAGTAGATCCCACGATGGATGTGAGTCAAACCACAAAGCAAGTTTTTTTTAATTAATATTTTATTAAAATTGTTGTATTATAATACAAAATCCCAAAACAGGAACAATAACAATTAATTCCAATCAGGTGCACCATCAGCAAACACACAAAGGAAAATTCTCCAACTGGATACCAAAAAGAGAAAATAGAACAAAGTAGAAAGCTAGTGATTTAGTATGGTGACACCACAGAAAACTGACCTGTCTAAAATATTCTGCATTAGCCAGCCAATCTTTGATGTTAACCAATGAACACATCCACAGAATAAGATCAATAAGGGAAGCTGACAATGAGGCGAACAAAATCAAGAAATAATATAGAAAGATGTTCAAAGATAAAAACAAACAAATAAGCAAACAGTGGAGAACTGGAAATGTGAATAAAAATTAGGTGAGTCAAAGCTTCTATACCAAATTAGCTAGCCAACAACCAGTACCAGGTGAAAAGGAGGGCATTGGGAACTACACCCCCTAACATATCCCCCCACACTAAAAATAAACTATCCCCCAATATGATTGGGAGAGGAGGAGCTCCATATCAAATATCCTAACTAGGACCCAACCCCAAGAGAAAGAAATGAAGACCACACCTTGTCATAAAGCACCCAATTATCTATGGCTAAATAATACAGTCTTTCTAATCACACTAGTCTATATAGCCCATCCTGCCACTCTTCTACTGGTGGGACCTCTACCAGCCTCCATTTCCAATGTAGTAAATATTTTGCTTCAATGTTCGCTGCCATAAGCCACAGACATTGAGGCTTTAGCAACATCGGAAGCCTATTAATATTACCCAATATGAAAAGAGTGGGATCCCAAGGAATAGGCTGCCACAATACTAATTGCATTTTAACCCTGAGTGCCTCCCACAAATTTACCAACATGGGACAGTCCCAGAGGATATGCAGCAGTGTACCCTCTGCCTGAAGACACCTCCAGCAAGTAACATTATAAACCAGATTCATCCTTCTTAACAAAACCGGAGTCCTGTACAAAAAATGGAGAGTCTTCCATTGCATAAGCCGGCATCCTACATCTTTGCCAACCCCATAAATATTAACCCAGCAAGAAGCCCAATCCTCCTCTGAGAGTTGGTGGCCCAGTAACTTTTCCCAGTTAAGATGGACCTTAGTAGGATGGAAGACATATTAGTCCAACAGAAACTTATAAATTTTACCTATTTTGGGGAATTTCAAAAACAATAGCGATAACAAGACCAAGGACCTCCCCCAGCCAAATCCAAAAGATCCTCCCAAATGCCTCTATCAGGCAGTCTCAGCTGCCACACTGCATAAGAAGAAACCAAATGGCGGATCTGGAAGTACCTTCACAAGTGGCTTGAGGGGAGAGAGGCCTGAGCTTTTAAGACTATAAAGTCCTTAAATAAGCCCTGAGTCAGACTGAAAAAGATTGGCCAGCCTTGCAATGCCTCCATCAATCCAGTCACACCAAAAAAAAGGTTGACCCCCAATAGCCAACTTAGGGTTGTTCCAGATAGGCCAATACTGGAGCGGTAGGTGCCCCAAGGCAGGGATAAGCTACTATTGATGGATGGGATTTTCTTTAGTAAGTTTAGTCGAGTCCCACAGAATCATATCAGGTGGTAAACCATCCATCAGTACTTCCTCCAAAGGAAACCAGCAAACCCCATCCCAGCCTTTATCAGAATGTAACCACCACATCCAAAATCTGATCCTTATCACCAGGTAATACCCTCTAAACCAGGGGGTCCGAGGACCCCCTTGGACTGGGAGGCAATCAACTTCAACAAAGACAACCTGTGTTTGCACCCATCCCAAAGAAAAGCTCTAACAAGCTGGTCCAGAGAGCACCAAATGGAATCAGGGACTGGAAGAAAAAGGTATATCAACAGGTACAACACTCAAGGGAGTACCATCATTTGCAATGCTTGGGATTTTCCCCACAGCGAGACATGGAAACTCTTCCATCAAACCACATCATCTTTTAAGGATGCAAGTAGTGAGGTAAAATTCAGGGAAACCCATTCCCGCCATTCGGTGGAAATTAGGATTCCTAAATAATGCACTAGCCTTGTAGCCCAGGAGAGTCCCTGCACCAGAAGAGAAAGCCCTCTACAGCTCGGGTTTATAGCCAGCACTTCAGTCTTACCCCAGTTATTACAAAGACCTAAAAAAATCTGCAAATCTACTCAACAACTCCATTAAAACCAGTAAAGAAGAAAGGGGTTGCCATATCGTGAGCAAAATGTCATCAGTAAACAGCATGATTTTGAAACTAGACTTACCCACCTCCACCCCCCGCGTATGTTGGGAAGGCACCGAATGGCATAGGCGCCGGGTTGTATGGGCCCATGGGGCATTGGCCTGAGCAATATTTTGGGACCTGGGCTGAGCCCCTGCAATATTTTGCACATGCTGCCTTTTTTAAAGGCATTTTTCCCCTGGTTTCTCTGCGTGCCCTCTGCTGACAGTGACCAGGACCACACACATGCACCCGCCTCCCCGTCCCCCGCACCCACTGTTTAATTAGACTGGCGGATGTGGCTAGCATTATTTAAAACTGGCGCCTTTGCAGCTTGCTACCTCCCTCCCTTCCTTCCCCTTGGTTTGTGCCCTCCCATCGGAAAATCATTGGCATTTCATAAGTGCCATTTTTAACTTGGCGCACTGTGATTGGCTGGGGGGGTTGTATTAGGCACGATATGCATGCATGTGGATGGTTGAAAACAGTGATGATTGCTACTGTGTGGCAGCGGGAGAGAGTGAGCGGTGGGCTGGCTGGCATAGAAGAGAGCGGTGCAGTGGTGCTCCAGGCATCCTGATCCAGTCAGAAGAGAGAGGGAGCTAGTGAGAACAGCAAACGATTGGTGGTGGAGGTGCAGCGGGAGCCAGCAGTTGGCCAGGAGTCCATGACAACACCACACCAGCAGTAGCCAAGCCCAGACAGCGCAGCAGGCCATGAAGAGTCGGGTCAGTGTTGGCATCGCAAGCAGGCTGAGCAGGCCAGCAGAGTAGTGCTGCGCTGTGGAATGGAGTAGAGCGAGTGCAAGTGAGCAACTTGAGCACCTCGGTGGGGTTAGGGAGGTTTGTGTGGCAGGCCTACAAGTGGTTGGGTGGGGGTCCTTCAGTCCGGGCAGCTGGAGTGGCAGCAGCACAGAGTGAGTGAACATAAGGAGCAGCTGCCAGCAGAGGAGGAGAGCGTCAGCCAGCAAGTAAAGGTAGGCCAGCATCAGACCTGTTCTGTGGGGTGCACATGATTCAATCACAATAGAGTGTCTCCTGACTACTGGCAATCAGGCTAGGAAACCAACCCTGCTCCTCAAACTTTTCAGCTCATAGTATTCTCTGGGTTGCTTAGCCCATGCTGGAGGAGGGGCTGGCAAAGTTAAACTTATTTTATGGGAGGGATGCTGATGTTGCTTCTGTGGGGATGGGGATGGGGATAGGGATGCTGATGTTGCCACTGTGGGAATTGATGGGAGGGATGCTGATGGTGGCACTGCCTCTGTGGCGATGGACTGGAGGGATGCTGATGTCACTGTGGGAACTGATGGGAGGGATGCTGATGGTGGCAGTGCCTCTGTGGGGCTGGACTAGAAGGATGTTGATGTTGCCTCTGGGGATTGCTGGGAGGGATGCCTCTGTGGGGATGGATGGGAGGGACGCTGATGCCTCTGTGGAGAGAGATGCTGATGTTGCCACTGTGGGAATTGATGGAAGGGATGCTGATGGTGGCACTGCCTCTGTGGCGGTGTACTGGAGGGTTGCTGATGTCATTGTGGGAACTGATTGGAGGGATGCTGATGACGGGAGTGCCTCTTGGGGCTGGACTAGAAGGATGATGATGTTGCCTCTGGGGATTGATGGGAGGGATGCCTCTGTGGGGATGGATGGGAGGGATGCTGATGCCTCTGTGGGGAGGGATGGGAGGGATGCTGATGTTGCCACTATGGGAATTGATGGGAGGGATGCTGATGGTGGCACTGCCTCTGTGGTGATGGACTAGAGGGATGCTGATGTCACTGTGGGAACTGATGGAAGAGATGCTGATGGTGGAGGTGCTTCTGGAAGAATGCAGATGTTGCCTCTGGGGATTGACGGGAGGGATGCTGATGTTGCTACTGTGGGAACTGATGGGAGAGATGCAGATAGTGGCAGTGCTTCTGTGGAGATGGACTGTCTGGAGGGATGCTGATGTTGCTTCTCTGGGGATTGATGGAGGGATGTTGATGTTGCCACTGTGGGAGCTGATGGGAGGGATGTCGATGGTGACGGTGCCTCTGTGGGGATGGACTGGAGAGATGATGATGTTGCCTCTGTGGGGATTGATGGGAGGGATGCTGATGTTGACACTGTGGGAACTGATGGGAGGGATGCAGATGGTGGCGGTGCCTCAGTGGAGATGGACTGGAGAGATGCTGATGCTGCCTCTCTGTGGTTGGATGGGAGGGATGCTGATGTTGCCTCTCTGGGAAAGGATGGGAGGGACGCTGATGTTGCCTTTTTGGGGATGGATGCTGATGTTTCCTCTGGGGATTGATGGAGGGATGCCTCTGTGGGGATGGATGGGAGGGACGCTGATGCCTCTGTGGGGAGAGATGCTGGTGTTGCCACTGTGGGAATTGATGGGAGGGATGCTGATGGTGGCACTGCCTCTGTGGCGATGGACTGGAGGGATGCTGATGTCACTGTGGGAACTGATGGGAGGGATGCTGATGGTGGCGGTGCCTCTGTGGGTCTGGACTAGAAGGATGCTGATGCTGCCTCTCTGGGGATGGATGAGAGGGACACTGATGTTACCTCTGTGGGGCTGGATGGGAGGGATGCTCTTATTTACTGCATCAATGGGCATGGGCTATTAAAAAAAAAAAAAAAGCCTTATCCATGGGACAGAATATGAACTTTTACTACAGTCTGTAGAAGCTTCAGTCACATAATTTACTGTTTCTTGTTCAGCAATTAGATTAATTTGAAGTGTGTGCTGTTTATAATTTGTAGAACTACATATGGAGGATTTATTAAAGTTGCCATTTTCCCTTACATCCAGAAAGTGTTATCGATTCTATTTTTTTATTTATTTTATTTATTTAGATAGCAGTTTGGAAAACCTTTGAGCCATAGGCTCATTTACAAAGGTACCTTGTTACAGTAAGACAAACGAAAATACACAGTATAACAGTATAGGATTCTGTAAGGAATATGCTGCATTTTATCTTTTACTGTAGGTTGTGTACATGCGGCTGCCATGCCAGAAGTCCTTTTGCTTGGCTGTCTGATCTTGCTTGATTTGCTATTTAAAGTGGCTCTTCCAGTTCATAATACAGGCATAAGAAACTAGGAAGTCTATGAACATTACAGAATTTTTTAAAGAGGTTGGAAAATAATAATAAAAAAAAACTTTGACATTTAAAAAAACTATTCTGGAAATGTATACAGTAACGTATATTCTGTACAGGACATTGCTGATTGTATTACTGCACTTCTGAAAAAGATCAGTTTCTGAAAGGGGTCATGCTGTTCTAAAAGTTACATATGGGTGATATGACTGACACTGTCAGGAAAGCCAAGGAACTAGTGTCTGATGGGGGGGAGAATATGGATTGCAGAGAAGTGGTGGAACTAAGTGCAATAGTGTAGATTATTGGGTATGTGTAGGAAGCTTGCCATAAAAGCTTCCTGAATACAGTGCAGTTTTGGTCACATGCCTTAGTTTCATGCTTGTGGTTGGGTTGTCACTTTATTTGAGTGGGGGTCACCCCCCCCCCAAACACACACACACACACACACACATTCTTGTTTTTTTTTACAGGGTGATGGGGGGTGAAGCCCCCCCTCAAATCAAGTAATAAAAAGTAATGGAATGGGCGATTTGGCCAAGAGTTTGTGCCTGCTTATCTTACTTTGACGAAGACTCTTGCAGCAGGCCACACCGATAGGACTAAGTTGCAGGGTGCCAGGATCGCACAGAAAACCAATTTTGGTTTTGTTAGTTTATTTGTGTTATGGGGCTTGGCCCCTATGCTCCACTTGTGTTTTTTATTTTTAAAGTGGGTTGTGGGGAGTCAAAGCCACCCAACTCAAACTAATAAAAAGTAAAGGAATGGGTGATTGGACCAAATGGTGTAACTTGAGCTCATAGAATAGGTCCTATTCATACCTGATAATCTACACTATTGCCAAACTGATTCTGTCATAAAACGTTTAAGAGGTGAGGTGGTGTGAAAGCTGGGAACCGAATTCCAGTGGGCCACTGCCTGTCTGCCCAATTTAACTCCAGGGCCTGTGGTAAACAGTAGCAGCCAGACAGGTTTGGACTGAGGTGGGCTGCCTGGAAAGTTGATGAAGGGGTCCACCGACCCTGGATTCCTTGAAAATCAAGAGGGAAGGGTGCAGGGTGACAGACTCATTAGTATTCAGTTCCACATCATGGAATATACTGCATGGGCAACTATGCACAACCAGTGTGTTTTGTCACACAGGTGTTCCGAGGTTGGTGGGAATCAGAACCCCGAGGTGACAGAACCCATTGTTTATGCAAAAAAGTTGCTCATCCTGTATTTTTTTATAGTGTATAGCATTATATGACATGTGTGCATTGTTTTTTTTTCTGTTTCTTAGTGAAACTGCCTTGTGCAGTCCCTAGAGGTTCTAGAATGCTATTCTACCACAGAAGGGTACAATCACATTCCATGACCATTGACTGTGGTATGACAGCATTTTCAAAAGATGGATTTCTATACAGAACACTGCTCTACTACACACTATAGTATGAATATGATACCCTAGCTCTGTGTTTGCATCTTACATTTAATCACAGGGCACATAATTATTTCCAAAACAGCTCATAAAAACAAAGTTGTGTAGAGTTTAGAAGGTTGCCAGGTACCCAATATAGGGGAGTCAATACACTCCGCTCCTTGCTATTACCTTTCTCATAAGTCCTCAAAAAATGTGATTAAAGCTGGTGTTACTAGCACATTAGGAGTACTACTATAGGGGTTTAAACTTGTGGGGGGGGGAGGGATAAGGGAGGGACTGACCAGAAGCCCTCTCCTCCAGATGAGGGGAGTAGCCTTCAAACCCAAGGGGGGTAGGTGGGAAACAGACTGGGGGTGGAGGTTTCAGGAGGAGCAGAGGGAGGATGGAAGTATAAGGAACCTGGGTGGGGTTCAACAAAGGGATCAGGGATAAGGGTGGGGTTGGTGTTAGTAAATGACAGGAGCTTGGGAAACAAGTTGCGGAGTTCCAGGCCATGCTGTTCGGGGAGGATGTGGCGGTCACGGAGACGTAGCAACAAAACCATGACTGGGACCTAAACGTGCGGGGGTACACTATGCTTAGGAAGGATAGAAAGGAGGGCAGAGGGGGTGGATGGAGTGGCTATGTTCATTAGAGATGACATAGAAATTGCTAGGGTAGAAGAGGCAGAGAGAAACGTGGAGGACTTATGGGTCACCTTACAATCCCCAGCAGGAGATAAGGTCAAGCTGGGTGTAGTATATAGGCTCCCCGGGATGGGTGATGTTCTGGAGGATGGTTTGCTGGACAACATCATTGCCCAGTGTGGACCAAAAGGGGAAGAAGTGGTGTTGATGGGGACCTTAATATGCCAGGTACAAACTGGGGAACCATGTCCTCTAGGTGGCCAAGGAGCAGAGGCTGCTGGACGGCTTCCAGGATGTGTTCTTAACACAGCATGTGATGGAGCCCACAAGGGAGGCATGTCCTGGACGAGGTTCTGGCAGATGGGGATCTGGTAAGGGACCTGGTTGTAGAGGATCCCCTGACTGGGAGCGACTACAATACTGTCTGGTTTCAAATAAGCATGGGGGGTGAGATCTAGGACACTGGCAGTGGACTTCAGGGGGGCAGACTTTGTGGGCATGGGAAATATTCTCAAGGATCACTTGAAAGGGATTACATCAATGACAAATGTGGAAAGGAGATGGGAGGTCATAAACGGGACTTCATGAGGCAGTCAGGACCTGCGCTAAGGTGAAACGTAATTGAGCAAGGTCACATAAACCATGCTGGTGGTCCAGTGAGGTTCAGGTAGTGGTCAGAGAAAAGAAGGCGGCCTACAAAAAATATAAAACAATAAGAGGGGATAGGGATAAGGAAATGTACCATCTTGCATCTAGAAAAGTCACCCGGATGGTGAGGGGGGCAAAGTCCAGTAAAAAGCAACGGCTGGCACAGGGGATACCTGGAGGGAAAAAGGAGTTCTTCCAGTACATTGGGGAGCAGAGAAAACTAAGGCCATCTCATGGATTGAGATCAGAAGGAGGTGGGTGGAAGAGGCAAGGGACCAGGCAGAGGTATTTAACGAGTATTTTGCCTCTGTGTTCACTAGGGAGAGGGATGGGATATCTACAAAGCAAGGCATGATGGGGATAGAAGCGGCAGTGAGTGGGATCAGGGGAGCAACAGAAATGGAGCAAGAGGGAGGGAGAGGTACCCCAGGGGTGTCACATCAGGATAAGGATAAAAAGGTCAGTAAGGTGAAGGGGACAGATGATGCTATCTCCACCAAAAGGGTGTGGTTAGCCCTCAAGGCCCTAAAGAAAGACAAATCTCCTGGGCCAGATGGCATTCATCTGAGAGTACTATGGGAATTGGTGGACATACTGGCTGCACCCCTGGCGGAGCTCTTCAACAGGTCACTTGAGACAGGGAGAGTACCTAGGGATTGGCGAGAGGCACATGTGGTGCCAATCCATAAAGGGGGGGTAGAGGGAAGTACCAGGTAACTATAGACCCATCAGTTTGACCTTGGTGGTAGGAAAATTAATGGAGAGTATACTAAAGGAACGATTGGGGTGTACTTGGAGGAGGTGAGAGGTCTGGATAGTCGGCAACATGGGTTTGTGCCAGGAAGATCATGTCAAACCAATCTTGTGGAGTTCTATGAATGGGTAACATCAGAACTGGACAGAGGAAAGCCTGTGGATGTATTATTCTTGGACTTCAGCAAGGCGTTTGACTCTGTCCCCCACAATGGTCTGGTGGAGAAACTGATGGGGTTGGGAGTAGGCCCTTTGATGGTCAGATGGATCGAAAACTGGCTAGCTGGATGCACCCAGAGAGTAGTGGTCTGTGGGTAGCTCTTGAACCCTAGAGAGATTGGTAGTGGGGTACCGCAGGGCTCGGTCCTGGGTCCAATCCTGTTTAATGCATACATATCGGACATCAGGGAGGGTATAGGGTGTGAAATGAGTCTCTTCGCTGATGACTCCAAGATGGGAGCAGTAGTTGAGGGAGAAGAGGGAGGTTGTCCTGCAAGGGGACCTGGACACCCTGGAAAGCTGGGCTCACACATGGAAATTAAATTTCAATATCACCAAGTGCAAGGTGTTACATCTTGGGGAAACCCTAAACACAGGTACACCCCTGGGAGGGAGGCTGGAGGCCTCAATAGGGGAAAAAGACCTAGGGGTCATGGTGGATGCATGTATGAATAACTCTGAACAGTGCAGGAGAGCGGCTAGCAAGGCAAACAGGATGTTGGGATGCATCGTGAAGGGAGATCACCCTAGGAGCAAGAAAGTGATTCTGCCGCTGTACAATGGACTGGTTAGACCACACCTTGAGTACTGTGTACAGTACTGGAGACCACACTTGAAGAGGGACATACAGCACCTGGAGAGGGTACAGAGGAGGGCAGCTAAGATGATACGAGGGCTAGGGGATTTGACGTGAGGACAGACTTGAGGAGCTCTGCCTGTTTTCATTGGAGGAGAGGAGAGACAGAGGGGACATGACTGAGGTCTTCAAGTACCTCGAGGGAATAAATAAGGTAAACATGGAGGGGATCTTTAGACTAAAGCAGGGAGGTATCACCAGAGGGCATGGTTTGAAGTTGGAAGGTGGAAGGTGAGGGGGGAAAAGAGAGGAGGTTTTCACTGAGAGGATGGTGGACCTCTGGAATGCACTGCCTGGCGAGCTGGTTCAGAGAGCCACAGTGGAGGGCTTCAAGAAAGGGTGGGACAGACACAGAAAGTGGACGTATTAGATGATGGCCTGTCCCAGGGGGCTGGGGATGGATGATAGGGGTTTCTGGAACACAAGGGGGGGGGGGCCTCGGCACCCAACTAGGGATCTGAGGTTCGAGCAGACTCGATAGACCGTAAGGCCTAACCTGCTGGCAAATAGTATATTAATATGTTAGTATGTTAGTACTGACCTCCGGCATCCTGCTGAGGCCATGGGATTGAATCTCAGCTCTGCTGCTAGGTGGACAGGCACAGACTGTGAACTTAGTTATGTCCAGATGAGATGATAATGTGGTATTTGGTAAACCTTAGTGAAGTAAAGTGAGCAGTTATTCTCCTCAATAATATGCCGAGAGGGCAGATGCCCACTGGTACTGACATCTGGATGTTGTGGTAGCGGTCACAGGTGAGGTGTCAGTGTCAGAAAGTGATTTGAGGCCAGGGAACAGCAAAGCTGTAATGTACTGCCTTAAACTGTTTGTTTCATACAATATATTGTCATTCCCACCTAATAGGCATTCAGGGATTGCTATAAATGTATGATGAGACGTGTGTGGTATAGTCATGGGTGTGTGTGTGTGTGTGTGTGTGTGTGTGTGTGTATGTGGGGGGGGAGGGTAGTCCGAAGACTGATTAAGGGTCTGCGGTGTAGCTGTAGCTAGGGCAAAATAGGACACACTAGAGTGGTCATGAGGTCTTTATCTGTTGACATCTTCTATGTTTGAATGCTTAGTGTTTCTATGATATGTCCCTGAGACATGTGGCCCAGGCAGAATTCTGAGGTTCGGTCCAGTGACCATACTTTCAAAGTCTCTTTAGTAGGAGTCTCCCTGAAATTTTTTTTGTGGGCTGTCATGAACTGTACTGTACTGCTGCCTCTAACCCCATGCAAGCCCCATTACCTCCATTTTACCATAACTCATGTGGACTCCTGTCAGGATGTGGCAGGGCAGCTGACAGAGACAAAATCACAAGGTGGAGATTAAGTTGTGTTTATTTATGTATGTATGTATATTTAAGTGTGGGTGTGCCAACTTCCTTTTTGACAATACCAGAAACAGAAAAAAACATGCAGGAGGGAGCAGGGGTGAGTGAAAATGGAAGAAATGGCTGCGCAGGAGACTATCGCTGCTACAGAAAGTTTTATTGACACTGAAAGTTCATGCTGTTAAATTGAAGTTTGGAGGATGGCCTCAAGCAGGGAGATGAGATCTGGACTACGAGTGTGTGGAAAGTGTTGTGGTACCTATACTAAGTTCTATTTTATTAAAATGTCTAATTATTCATGAGCCTAGTGAGGCTCCTGATTGGCTACTGGATCGGTCATTAATGTCTTAGAAATGACAGATCCAGCTGCCAACTGACTGTGTGACATGCAAGGCTCGTGACACTGTTTGAAATGCGGTAAAAATAAATTGGGGAAACAGTTATTATTGTGATTAGATTTATAATCATAATAACAACCTTGAAGCTGGTCATTTCCTTGGATTAACAACTGGCTGGAGGGAAGTAGCCCTCGGCTGCGCCTTGTGCCACCCATCTCCCCAACCGGACATTAATCTTTCAGAAATGACCGACTTCTCTGTCATTATTGCTTAAATAAAGTTGAGGCTTGCCTTTTTTTGCCAAGGAGAGGAAGATATGCAGCTACTTTACAGCTCAAGCGAGTACCACTGTGCTTATGGAATTTCAGTTCAACAACGAAGGTAGAAGAGAACTTAAAGAGCAGATATCCATTCTTTACTGAAAATTTGCTCTTTGAGTTACATGTTACTGCAACTGAGGTGCATTGTTGGGTGGTCACCAGTCACTAAAGAGAAAGTCTGATTGGTCTTTCCTGTCACTATGAGTAGTTTGTAGTGCCCAAATAATACACTAAGTAATGTGGTACCCTGAACAGGCACTTGTTTTGAACTAGGCACTAGTGAAAATAAATGCATGCCTAACCATGGCTTTCAGCCAATCAGCATACTTTATTTTCAAGCCCATTTTCTAACAGCATAACGCTGACTGAGCCACAAAGAATACAAGCGAGTTTTGTCAAGGGTTTGCTAGAGGTACTGTAGCTGTGTTAGGCTATTGTCATTGCATGCTGGCTGTTGAATCCTTGAAGTTGAAAAAGAATGGCTTTTGTTTATTTTTATTTTATTCTTTTGTAAACCGGGTAAGGCCCACTAGGCACAGGTGCCTGTTTTCAGGGGCGACCTGCCAGCACTGGGGAGGTTAAATGACTTGCTCAGAGTCACACAGTATGCAAGTGGAGGTTGTGGTAATCAAACCCAAGTCTGTCTGCTGGATGTATGAAGCTCATTCACAGCTTGTTACTCTAGCCTCTAGGCTATACTGCCAGCCCCAAAGCTTTTAAAGAGTACTTTCAAATCTTTACTCATATCTAAGGGCAGGGGCTTATCCCCCAGATCCCCACATTACTTCACAGGGTGCTCTGCTCCCATAGACTGCTGATTGCAAGGAATGACCTCTGACCCCTGGGATAGGGGACGGGGTTTGACCCCTGAGCCCCACCAAAAATTTTACAAATCTGGCTCCTATGCTGACTGGCCTGTGCCAAGGGTTCAATCGCAAGAAGAAACAATGCAGGGGATATGGGGCACCCCTGCTCGTGCCCCTGTCCAACAGGAAGCCAATCGACAAGCGACCATTAGTCAGAACAGAGGCCTGAAGGGCCGCATATAAAGCACTTATCCACCAGAGAAACCCCTCCTAAACCCAAAAGTATGAAGGACAGTTAGTAAGTAAGGCCACTCAACAGAATCAAAGACCTTCTCCATGTCTAGTGCTATAGCTACCACTGGATCAGGGGATGAGTCCACAACCCATATCAAGTTAACTAATCTACTAAAGCGATCTGCCCCATCCCCTCCCAGAAAAGACCCCAACCTGATCAGGGTGAATCAAAACCAGAACCTTAAGCAATTGCTCTGCCAATATCTTAGTCAAAATTTTATAGTCAACATTTAAGAGAGAGATTGGACGATAGCTTTAGCACTGACACGGATCATTACCCTTTGTTGGCAATACAATAATCGTGGACTTTGTCAGGGTATTCGGAAGAGAAGCAGTCTCCCAAGCCTCCTGACAGACAGAGACAAGAGATGGGGTTATGAAATCCTCCAATATCTGTTAAATTTCAACCGGCAGCCCTCTGGCCCTGGTGCTTTCCCTACGGCTAGTCTGCTGATGGCAGCTTTAACCTCCCCAGAAGTAATTGGTCCCTCTATCTCTGCTCTCTGGTCAGCAGTTAAGCACGGCAAAGACAACCCCTTCAAAAAATCCTGAAGGGAAGGACCATAGTCTTTCTTACCTCCCGATCTAGATGCATATAGGCTCCCATAATAGTCACGGAAGGCCTTATTCATCCCAGCAGGGTTGGTAACCAGATACTGCCCCGAGCAATTCCAGAGATTTTAGTCTCTTCCACCCTTTTCTTAAGATGATAGGCAAGAAGATACCCTGCCTTTTCTCCCCCCTCCCAAAAGGCATGGTAGATTTTATACAATGCATATTCTGCCTGCTGTGAGTTCAAAACATTGAGGGCCCAATTCTCAAAAGCTGGACCAAGATGCAAGATGTGTGTATCAAGCAGAAAAACGCAGGCAGCACCTTGCTCCAAAGCGCAAGCAAGATAGGATTCAGAAACGCACCTTGCGGGAATGCAAGAACTGGTGCATCAACCACCCCATGCGCCAACGCAGCACCATATGCTGGCTAGCACCATGATGCATGGTACATTGTGACATGGGCAAGGCAAGCTGGACGCAGGAGTGCAATTCACAAACCTGCCCAAAACAGGATATTTCAAACACCTGCTAGACCACTTACAGCTGATCTAAGGGGACTTAGAAAAAGGAAGGGAAGAGGCAGGGTTAGTGTTACAGGACTGACACACAGGACTATAGCAGGACAGAGAGAGAGACACCCCAGAGGATGTTTGCACCACCGGCCCTACTGGGCATATGGCTGGCCATGCTACACCACAGGTGATGTGCCCACCGGGAAGCACAACAGGGTGGCACTGTACAGCAGCCACAGCAACAGATGCAGAAGGTGCACAGACAGCAGCAATGCAGACACAGGAGGCATGCCATGTGAGTGTACCACCCACTCACACACACATGGACCTGATGAAGAGCAGTGTGTCACACGATATTGGCTTGGCAAGACAGCCATAGCACAGCTATGCCAGGATCTTGAGGCTGACATGAGAAGCAGGACACATAGAGGCCATGCCATACCAACAGAGGTGAAGGTATGTACAGCCCTATGGGCATTGGCCAGTGGCGGATTCCAGACACCGAGCAGCGACACAGTGGGCCTCTCACAGCCCTCCATATCACGGTGACTAAGGTCGCACCAATACATCCGCCTGCCCACAGACACCCAAGAGCAACTGGCAATTGAGCAGGGATTCTACAACACAGCAGGATTCCCACATGTGCTTGGTGCAGTAGACTGCACACACATTGCTATAAGGGCACCACTGGAAGAACCAGACACCTATGTGAATCACAAGGGATACCATTCCATGAATGTACAAGTCGTCAGCGACAGCAGGTGCCGAATTCTGGATGTCATAGCATGGTATCCTGCATCCACACATGATGCATACATCTACAGGAACTGTGGAGTGTGTGAGGCATTCTAGAATTGAACACTCACAGACGGCTGGCTGATAGGTAAGGCACACACATACACACAGAGAACAGGTGGGCATGTGAGGCATGTGGACACCACAGTAACCTCCCCCTCCCTCCCCACAGGTGACAGCGGATACCCACAACAGCCCTGGCTGATGACACCAGTGAGATGGCCCCAGAGTGCAGCAGAGCAATGCTACAATGATGCCCACACAGCAACACGCAGCGTGATAGAGTGCACATTCGGCATCCTCAAGATGAGGTTCCAATGCTTCGACAGATCAAACAGCACATTGTAGTATACACCAGTAATGGCATGCCAAATTGTCATAGCATGTTACGTACCACAGCACACCAGTGCCAGAGGATGAGGAGGAGGCACCCAGTGATGATGGTAACACTGCGGAGGAGGAGGAGGAGGAGGTGAGGCCTGCCATTGAATGATGACAAGGCCAGCCACAACACATACTGGCCAAACATCGCATGCGGGTGCAGCTGATCAGGTCACACTTTGGATGAGCACACAACAGCATGTACAGTGTGCAAGGGCACAGGTACAGCAACACCACCATGGTGCCCATAGGGCATGGACCACAGCCCCGAGGCCATGGGAAGGCCGCACCCACGCAGCCATGTAACACAGTTCAGGAATACTGGGCAGCAATGCCATGGCACTGCAAAGAAAAACAAAGCAGTGCCAGGTACCCAGGGACCACCGCAGAGCAGCCAAACACTGCTGGTGGACCGGAACAGCTGTGGCAATATGGAGGTGTTGCTGCCTGGGCCTGCAGACAGGCAGAGACAGCACTAATGACAAAGAGGTGCCTGTTGCCTGTGTGCTAACCCAGATGGCACAAGTCACAGTGACACTGGCAGCAGCATGTGTGGCCGGGTGGGCATTGCAAGCATGTGGAACTGGTGTACAAGTGACGTATGTCAGAGATGGTGACTGGCATGGTGGGAAGTGTTGAGTGCCAAGCACTGCAGCCACCCAAAGCACTAGGCAGGCCATGTAGACAGCATGGGTTGGGTACAGCTCAACAGTGCCACCATACCACGCACAGCATACCAGTGCTGTTGTCCCCATGTAATGTCACTGTGTGGTGGGCGCAAGGAGCAGGCCCAATGGTGACAGGAAGGACCATGTGGGTGGGTGGCTGCACTCACCATGTAACACAGCCCAAGGTGTGGCACATAGCCAGGCACAGTGCACCTGTGGCTGCAGGAAATGGTTGGGTGGTGGTATACCCACAGGGCATGCCATGTGGAGTGGCACATAGTGGTACAGGAAGCAGGGACCCCCCCAGCACCAGTGTGGTACCTTGAACAAATGCAGTGTGTCTCAGCACACCATGCAGCATGCGGGAAAAGCACCCTTGGTGATTCAGGGTGCGTTATGGCATGCCTGGTGCAGCAGCTGTATGCGATGCCAATGCAGATGCAACCTGCGTTATGTGCGGTCCATTGGACTACACAACATGCGTTGCATGTGGTCAGAGCCACAAGAATGCAGGGGAATACAGCCCACATGCAGCACAGCCACCAGCACATGCTAGGATAGCAGTTGCAAAAGCAGTAGGCCACACAGGTCAGTGCAGCCCAAACAACTGCTGGCAGATACAGTGCATAGGCAGTCAGGGGACAAATATATCTCAATAGCACACAGTAGGTGGCAATCCCAGAAGAAATGGCACGCTCAAGCAGGGCACCTAACTACTCTGATGATGAGACAGTGCTCCTCATAAGCCTGGCTGAGCAACAGACCAGGGGTGTTGTTCCCACAGGGGGGACAGAAATTTAGCCCCTCAGACAGGGAAAGGGTATGGTCCACCATTGGTACCAGGCTCCAGGTGGTGTCTGGTATCAGGAGGACCATGAGGCAGGTCAGGCACAGATGGAATGACCTGGTCTGGAGGGAGGATCGGCTCCTGGCCCACCCGCAGACATCCAGATGCGTGGAGGATGGCCAAGGCAGCCAGGTATGTGTAACCACAACTGATACTGACACACAGTACACCCCAGTGACCGCTGATGCACAGCTGAGTACTGATGATGTCACACACCATTATGTCTCTGCAAGAGAGGGCAGAGCCACCAAAGGGCAGGGGAGGCCCAAAAGACATGGAAAGGGTGGAGAGGGACAAGGACCCCGTGGAGCACAATATCGCCAAGGTAGGTGTACAGCTGATATGACATTCATGCAGCAATGTAGGCTACTGTGTAGTGCTCATCATGCAGGGGGGAGGCATGGCAGCAGCCAAGTGCCATGAGTGCCTGTGGTGTCATTAAACCCAGTGATGTGCACTAGTTGGCCAGATGTGCAATCCCATGGCCACAGACCACACAAGCCGCTGCAGTTGTCCAGGCAGCAACCCGTGTCCAATGTCATGTATACAGGCAACATGTTCCAGAGACATGTGCGCAGACGCACACATGGGGGGACACATGGGCATGCCAGGCAGCACAGGTGACTCACATGGTATGGAGTGCAGACACAGGACTGGACACCATCATGCCCCTGCTGACATGCAGTGGTGCCATGCATGTGTTGCACGTGCACTGCATAATGTCATGATAGGCCACACGATGGTACCAATGGAGCCATGTGGCCAGCACATGATGCAGCAGACACACACACACACATGCACACAGCAGCAGGGCCAGCAATGCTGGCTGTGGCTGTTGGTTGGGGGTTGGGCACATGCACCGTGTACACATGTGTGGGAGTGTGCCCCATACACAATTGGTGCATGTCACAGCTTATGCAACATGTGGCATGGCATGTCGATGCCATGCCACCCTTGCATTTGCGGTCTGGACATCATATATTGTCTGGTGACACATAGGTGTGGACACGTGTTGCAGTCCCTCACAGACTGTCACATTGTATTCCGGGTGCCGCTGCCAGTGTGCAGAGGGGACAGCAGGGCCGTGATGCATGGTGGCGCTTCCCTTGAGTGAGCGATGCACCACCTGAAGTGGGCTGAAGCACAGGCATATGCTGTCAGAACTAGGAGGATGGCCAGGGGCAGTCAGCAAGTGTCACTGCAGGAGGGCACAGAGGACAGTACAGAGGAGGAGGCTGACCCAGTGGAACGGCAGCAGCGGCCTCAACACATGAAGCTGGACAACAGTGCTGTGGGCCAGTCTGTGGATGATGACACAGCAGACATGTCCACGGGTGAAGGCACCCTGGATGCAGCTGGACAGGCAAGTGCTGGCCAGGATGATGATGGTGCTGCCCCTGTGCTTGGGGCTTCGGGACCTGCCCTCGAACTTGAACCTGTAAAGCCTGTGAGTGCCGATGACATATCACCAGATATGAATGCCAGGGGGCAACGCTGACATACATCCGCATCTGCCCGCCCTTTGTGACTTTGCACAGGGACTCAGCGTGTGCATCAGGCCCCTGGCAAAGCATCTGTCCATGATGAATGATGCTATTCGTGACCTGCTGGAGTACCTGGAACAGACTGGTGGACCGTTAGACATGTGACTACAATATTGTCCAGGACGTTACATGCTATATGGTGGACATGCTATGGACAGGGCACATAGTTTAGCCCATACACAGGTGTACGTTACTTCAGGTTGTGGGTAACACAGTGTGCAATGCCGTAAATTGTTGCGCTGTTCCACCTGTTTCTGCGTGAGTTGTTGTGCCCACTACATTGTCTACCATTCCAAATGCCATCACAGTTGTTGATGTGTATTGCTTTGTTGTGCATAATACATTGCTGTTCCATGTTCATGCTGTGTCCATGTGTCATTTATTACTGTGCATGCCCTACATCTACCTATGCTGTGTGCAGGTCAGTGTCAGCCAATATGTGAGTACCTGCCCACAAGGGTATAAACAAACCCACATCTGGACACCAGGGACTGTCGTCCTTCACTGTGTGATGTGCACTGCATGCCAACATGGCATTATGCGTCACAGGGATCAGTAGTGTCATACGCTGGGCACACTGTCAGAACACTGTATCCTTGTGGGCATGTGTCACCCAGTACTGGGATCCTCTTAGTTCCACAGTGGCATGCCACGTTGGGTAAGCCAAACCACCAGTTGACAAGGTGGGACCCTGCGGTTTGGGCCTGCATGTATTGTGCATGTCATGGTACCATACATGTGGTACACAGTTCCATAGTGGGGCTGTGTGGTGTGTCACGGTATGTGGCATACCACAGTGCCTACCCATTGTCATGCATTGTCCATCTCTGTATGCCTGATGTGGTAGTGTGCCACATGTCAGGTACTGTGTGTGGATGTGCTGGCAGGGGGTTGTATGTGTTACACCATGTGTGGTGGGGTGGCAACAGTCCTGCAGAGGCCATGCACCTGGGTGTGGAAGCATGCCTAGCACCATGGAAAGGTACGGTGCTGTTTGTGCCACGGACCATGCCTGTGGTGGTGCGCCCCACCATGGTGTGTGCACCCAATGGACACACTGGGAACAGGGTTGGGGGGGCACATCTGGTTGGTGGTAGTCAGTGGTGCACGGGATGTGGGTGTGCAGTGTCAATGGGTGTTGAGCATGCCATGAAGTATGCACACGGTTGCAGGCCACTGTTCCCAGGGCAGGCTTTGGGGTTGTACAGGCATCCTGTATATGCTGTATGGGTTGGCATTGTACATGCCACTGTCAAGTGGGTAGCGGCGGGCTGCAGGCTTGTGTGTGTGCGTCACCTGCTCTGGTGGCATGTCCAGGTGGGTAATGGCCATGGGCACCGTACATTGGACATGGGGTACATGTACATGCACCACATGTACACACAGCACATGTATGCCACCATATGTGGTGTATGTTGGGTGGGGGGCTGTGCTCGGGTTATGGTGTGGACATGGGCCCAGTGCATAGTGGTGGACACTATCATCAAGGTGACCCCCCCATCCAGTGTACATGCCTGGCATGACGTGTGCTTCCTACTGCTGTGTGTGTGCAGGTTGCTTTTTATAGCCTACAGTGGCCGGAGTCCAACTCTGTGCAGTGCATGGTGGCTGTACCACTGTGTTGCTGCTCTGTGCTGCATCCTGTGTGTGTTCCTGAGCCGGCTGGCATTGTGTGCACCCTGTGTCTCTGTGACCGTCGTGATGTCACCGGCCATAGTTGTCATGCTGCAGCAGTTTCTGTCATACCGCTGTTGTTCTCCCTCCATCTGGTCTGGCTGCTCACTGCTGCTGACTGTGCACTGGGCTCTGCTGTTGCTGGTCCTTGCCTGGCCATCTACCCCTCACAGGCCATTCCACCTGCATCAGTATGGCTCCTCTTGCAGCATCAGGACTGGAATGTTGTGCGCTGTGCTGGCGTCTGTGCTGCACTGGGTGTTGGCATATCCATGTTGTTGCCCAGTCCCATTATGATCTGTGTGGCTGGCCTGCATCACAGCATTGTCTGGCAGGTGTATGTCATGCCCCCTCTGCACCTCTTGTTCCACTACCCCTACATGCCTGTGCACCTCCTCGGCTATGTTCATGGGTGTATTGCTGCAGGTGTCTTCCATGTCTTGTCTGGCTGTGGCTCCCTGCTGTGTGTGCCCCACTGTGCCATGTCCACCATCAACACCACCACCACCATCACTGCGTGCCACCAGCCCATCCCTGTTGTCTGTTGTGCCCACATGTCTGTCCTCAGTGGCACTGTCATCCTGTTGCTGTTCCCTTTTGTTTCCATGATGGCTATCTGTGTCATCCACCGCCCTGTCCTCAGGTCCAGCTGTGTATGTCACGAGCTGTGTCAACACTGTTGCTGGCAGTTGTCCTGTGGGCATCGCTGGCTGCACCATGCTCTGTGTGTCCTCACGGCTCTGTCTCTCATCCTGTACGCCCTTGTGGTACTCATGCTGGGTCACACCTGCTTTGTGTTCCGTGCTGTGCTGTTCATCACCTACCTGTCTGTAGTGCGGCCACACATTGCATTCCTGACATGACTGTGGGACCATTGCCACACTGGCTACATGCTGTTGCATGCATCTTGCAATCTACTGCAGTGCTGTGGTCATTGCTGTAGTTACCTCCATCTGGGTGATGTGCAGCGCAATGCTGCATTCCATGACAGTGGTGTGCCTTTCTATGGCATCAGTTTGGCATGCAACACACAGGCATATGTCCTGGAGTAGCCTTGCTGTCTGTGTTGTTTGGTCTGCCCCTTCCTGTATCCCATGTATCATGGCTGTGTGGATGTCTGACATTGTCAGTTGCAGCTGTTCCATGTGTGCTACCGTGGCAGTGGTGTGGTCACAAATGCTGTCGCATATCCCAATTCATCCCCAAGGTCATCTTCCAATGGCAGTGGCATTGCACCTTGTTGGCCTGTCCCACCTGCACCTCCCAGGGCCTGTTCCACGGTGCTACGTGTTTAGACATGACAGCCTCCAGTAGTGCATACACTGTCTGCCTGTCTCGCAACAATGCCATCCCTACTGTCCTCCGGCCTCTCGGTGTCTGCCATTGTCCATTTTTGGTCTGCTGTTGTGCCCACTGGTGTGCTGTGCCCTCGGTACTGCGGCTGTTGGACAGCACGGCACTGCTGTCAGTGTCACTTTCCTGCCCTTCTCCAGCCTCACTATCTGTCTCCTTCCTCTGAGCCTGGCTTACTGTGCAGTCACTGGCAAATGCCTACTGTTGTTTATCATCACTGTTGCTGTCCATGCCATGCTGTTCCGATGCATCACTGTCACTGTCAGTCACAGCATGGCATTGTAGTGGTGTGGGCTGCCTGGCAGTGTTGTGCCCTCCAGTCTGTGTACTCTGGCCACCTGCTGGGTATACAGGCAGATGTGCACAGTGGGTTACCTCTGGTCCACATGTCCTGGTATGTGTCCATTGCCGCAGTTCATGTCCAGCCTGTGGTGCCTAGTGGAGGGGTCACCTCATGTATCCCATGCTTCTGCATGGTGGACCAGGCCACCACTGTGTCCATCTGTCCCTTCCCCCCCAGGTCACTATCCATTGTGAGTCCTTGCATTGTGGGTCCCTGTTGGCCATGCAGGGCTTCAGCCTACACTGGCGGTGCCACATCTGCTGTCTGCATGGTGGTGTCACCCGCCTCATGCATGCCCAGTGCTTACCTTGTGCATGTTGTTGCCAATACAGGTCCAGTTCAGTGTCACCCTGTATGCTGCATGTGCTGATCTGTGCCACTACACTTTCCTCATGTCTGCTGAGGGGCCATGGTTGTGTGGGTCCTCTGCCCATTGCTATTGTGCAGTGCCTGTTGTGGGCTGCCTTCTCCTTTGCATGGCACTTGATGTCACAGTGCCACTTCTGAAGTTCCCTCACACTGCGCCTGCAGGGGGCCACTGCACTCACCAGTCTGGCTACCTCGTCCCATGCTTCCTGCTGCTGTGTCCGTACCTACTGGTCCCCTCCTCGGGACAGTAGCAGGTCTGCCTTTTGGATGTCACATTCATGTCACATCCTTGCACCATTGCACATCATGCACATGTGCTATTGTCACCCACATACCCACCTAACTGGGCCTCAGTTGCATCCAGAAGGATGTCTGTCTCCTGGTCAGTGAAGTTCTTCTTCCTGGAGTGCCCAGTCTTTTTCCTCTGTGTTCCTGGGGTTGTGCACCCCCTCTCTCCTTGCTGCATCCTCTGTGGTTCAGCCATGATTCTGCTCCTGTGTGTTGATGCTGTATGAACCATGCGGTCTGCCTATGCTATTTATATGATGCACCATGCATTCTTGTGCCATGCACATGGCATTTGGTGCATGGTGTGTTTGTTGCTGAATTGGGTGCATTGCTGATGGCACAGGATGCTTTGGTGCACAGTGCATCTGACACACCATGCACCACTCTTATGCCTTGTTTGAGAATTGGGCCCACAGTCTATACTGAAGGGTCCTCATTTCATGCAACAAAAAGGGGGAAGGGTCCCCAGTGTTATGAAGTTGAAGAGCCACTAGCTTCCCCTCTAAGGCCCTAAGTTCCTGTCCCCTTTGCTTTTTCTTAGCTGCAGAATAAGCAGTAATTCTCCCCCATAAATAAGCTTTCATCCCTTCCCAGACCCATTTGGTCGACGTGCCCCCCCCCCCCACTTTAGCCCACAAATAAATCTGGACTTCCTGTCTTAACCATTCTTGAAAGGCCTGATCTCTACATAAACTTACATTACACCGCCAGTGCTTGTCTAACTCTGGTTGGCAGTATAGCCTAGAGGTTAGAGTAATGAGTTGTGAATGAGCTTGGGACATCCAGCAGACCAGACCTGGGTTTGATTCTCACAACCTCCACCTGCATACTGTGTGACTCTGAGCAAGTCACTTAACTGCCAGTGCTCTCAGGTCACCCCTGAAAACAGGCCTCACCTAGTTACCAAAGACTGAAATAAAATCAAAAATTTTAAAAACTCCAATGAATTACGCAAACTAAACAAAAGCATCACTGGGGAGTGGTCTGAAATCAGAATTGGTTCTATAGAGGAATGGACAGTACCCTGCAGAATATCCCATCAACAAAAACTTATCAGTTCTACAGTTTGTGAGGGGCAGAATAAACCGTGTATTCTCTGGCTGTTGAGTTTTCTAGTTGGCAGACATCTGAAAGCCCATGATCCTCAATCAAGGCTTTGAGTGCTTTACAACTCAGCGATAAAGCTTTGGGAGGAGGGGTACTTCTGTCACAAAGAGAGTCAAGTAACTGATTCATGTCCCCTCCCAGTAAAACTGAGTGTGCACCCAAATCTAGTAGCTGCTGAGACAGATCATGGAAGAACGGGGGGTCATCAGGGTTAGGGGTGTAACACAACAGGTCTACCATCCAGCCTACCCTGCACAAAGACCCAACTACCCTCTTTATCTTTCTTGACCTGTTCTGCAAACCCAGTTGACAGATTTATTGCACAAAATAGCCATGCCCAGCTTCTTCGAAGTAAAAGAAGTAGAAAAAATTCTGCCCCCCAGAGCCTACCAAGCTTTTCTGCCTCCTTCCACACCAAATGAGTTTCTTGAAGAAAAATAATATGACCTCCCAGACTCCTAAGGTGTGTAAGTACATGCTTTCTTTTTACAGGGCTATTGCGTCTATGAACACTCCAACTAACTGCTTTGTAAGGCATGATGCCAGATGTAAACAAACATAGTCTGAACCCTTCCCCCTCTTTCCCTCAGTCTACCTTCCACACTGATGCCAGTTCACTTAACAATGTGACAAAATATCAAAATACAACAACTACCAAACATTCCCACAAACAACTCCCCAGGTTCAAAACAAAAGAACTATTTATAGAACGATTAATGCACGCTCCCAGCACGGTTAAGCAGAACATCAGGCGGCCACTGAGCCTCTGCCTGTAGACCCCCATTGTGCCAAACTCTAAACCCCCTAAAGCGAGATCCCCACCTCTCCTCTTTTATAATTATGGGTCAGCTACTATAGCTATGAGGAATATCGGCTTAAACTACCAATCATAAGTGCAACCCTCTTCTAACCAACCCACAGTATAAAGCCCAAGGAGTGGGTCCAAAAACCAGAAAACCTCCATCTGAAAGGCCATTTGTCAGTGTCTGATTCAAATGGTATTAATGCCAAATAGTGACCAAAATAATGAAGTGAAAAAGAAAGATAAACAATAACAGGCAAACAAAACATACCCTAAACCTTGGGCTTACAACCCAATATCTTGCCCCGTCCTCATGATCCATGCTGGAAGTTCTGAAAAAAGGATGGAGTGCAGGGCAAACAATTCCATCTGTCACCCCCAGACCTCTGATATTCTTCATCAGCTCCTATAATACATGGGCTGCCTAATGTGCCCTGGAAAAAGAGAACCCCCCCCCCAAATGCTACCCAAGCCCACAGACAAAATGCCGACCAAACATAATAGGTGAAAATATCCACGAAGTGTCAGCAACTGCCCACATATAATAATTTCAAACATTGCAAGAAGCTAATTGGTAGCAAGCAAAATCCCATTACAAAAATTATCCAGGAGCTGCGTCAAAATACACCCCCACCCTCATATTCCCCAAGTACATAAAGTTCCATACCATTAACTAAAGTGTCATGGCTAACACCAATCCATGATATTTATAAAGAAAAAAATAGAACTATAGAACCGCACAGAGGAAGGGGAGAGCTCAAGTCCAACAACGGACATTACACATTAAAAACCCAAAAAACACTGTGAAGGGTTAGACTGCTCCTCTCTTAGTGACTAGCTGTAGAAATTGACTAAAATCAGTACCTGGCAATATCGGACCTTGATGCCCCAGGCAAATAAGTTACAGTGTCCCAAAGGCAGACTTATACACCCAGAGTGAGTACTCAAAACGTCAGAGAGAACCCTGGTAGAACTCAAAGCTCCCTCCGTTAGTAACATTTAGAAATACAATACCAAATAAGCCCACCAGATGTCAGCAGCCAACCATTGTAGGAGGTCAAATCATACTTAAGGGCTAAAAGAAAACAATCTAAATCCCTCCACAGAATGCACGGCAAAATCCAGAGTCAAAATAACGTGCCCCCCATGCTGTGAACCCCAAATTGACTAAGCCCCAACAGCTAACAGTAAATCCACAGTAAAAAAAAAGCCATTAATCTTGCAAAGATAATACATTGAGGGGAAAAGGAAAGCATAGGTCCAAACAGAACAACGTTGTGCAGCAGTGAGGCAAAAACAGGGGGTAAGGTCTAGGACCCCCACTCTTGATAGCAGTCTGCAATTTTAAGAACAACTTAGAGTCCAGATCAGAGTCCAACCCTACATCTCGGAGTGATATACACCAACAGCATCCAGGAGAAAAAGGAACCAAGTCACCACGGGTTCCTGTCTCAATCCTGATGTCGAGGAAGCAGCTCCAGTCTCAGTGAGTATCCACAGTGAAGACAATTTGACCCACGGTGATAAGAGTGCTCTTTTATTTATTTATTTAGTTTTTGTTGACCGGGTAAGTGCACTAGACAAATCCTGCCTATTTTCAGGCACGACCCGGGGGAGGGGGATACAGATGAATGCCAACTGACCTTGAATCAGATTAAGCTGTAGGTGGTATTTTTAGTGAATGAGGGAAATTTGGCCAGGACACCAGGGAAATTTCCTTACTCTTTTCGATAAGTGCCATGGGATCTTTAACATCCACCTGAACTACCACCAATCCAGGCAGATGGGACCTCGGTTTAACGTCTCATCCGAAAGACGGCACCTCAGAAGTGCAGCACCCCCTCATGCTGCACTACAGTGTCAGTACTGGGATATTAACCCAAGTGGCTCTGTGGCTTAGTAGAGGAGAAATCACTGAAGGTCCCCGACAAAGACAAATCTTGCATATCCTCCAACCATTATAGATATTGAAGAACTGCAGCAGGCTCCGTAAAGGACTCAGTCTTGCCTGCTACTGTCAGCTGAAGGATAGCTGGTGGTACTTGAGCACACTTAACACACTTCCTCCTGGCTAGATCTCTGACAGGATAAAAAGTATTTCTTTTTCCACAACCCTTCTAGGGTAATCCAGAAAAAAGGCTAGCCTGGTTCCCTGCCATATCAGTGCAGACTGGTTTTTGCTAAGCACAGGATCAGTTCACAATGCTGGTATCGGAGGAGCCAGAAAATAAGAGGAAGGGGTCAGCCTTGTTGGGGATGTAAACTGGCACCAAGGGGATGTGGGGCACCCTATCAGTCTCTACAGAGCAATCTCTGTGATGATTCGGCAATTGTGGAAGAAAGGATTATAGGAAAGCCACTGGATTGTCACTGTCTAAATGTTCTGGGAGACCAATAAGCTGCAAATTATTAAGTCGGCTTCTCAACTCTTGATCATTCAGTTTGTCCCAGACCAGCTGTAACTCATGCTCTAGGGTAGCAATGCACCAATAGGTGGGAGCAGCCCAATCCTCCATCCTGCTCAATTGTTCCTCCGCGTCTGTCATCCGTGCCTCCTAGGCCTTCCACCACACCCTTAACAGCCTCCAAAGTCATAGTTAAGGTAGACAGCTGACACATGATGTTGGCTAAAGAAGTTTTGATGTCCTGAAGATCCTTGCATGGCGGATTCTTCTGGAGGTGCTTCTTCCCAGTGTGATGGGGAAGAAGCACTCCAGAAGAATCCACCATGTAGCCAAGGTAAGTGCTGCCTCACTCTGCATTTTATCTTTTTTTGGTTTCTTAGGCATATTTAAATCAGCTGGTGGGTCTTTTTTTTATTGGGTTTCCTGACTTCAGGGAGACTTGGGTGGTAACTCATATCCATCCAGAATCATGATTTAGGCGGTAAATGTCTTGAAAAATTCAGGTCCACAGGCAGAGTTCATAGAGCCAGGCTGCTTTCAGCTCGGCTGCATTATGTGACCCCAACCCCCCCGAACACGGAGCAGGTTAATGAAGAAAAAAGGAGGTTAACAAAAGAGGAAGGGGGAACGAAGCAGTCAGCAGGGAAGAGGGAAGAGGGAGGAAGAAAAACAAAAGAAAAAAGGATGAAGAAATAAGAAAAGAGCTAAATGAATCTGGAAGGCCATGTGTCCTAATGCTAGAAGTCTGGGAAATAAGATTCCTTACCTAGAAGCCATTGCGGTGGAAGTTGACCTAGATATTGTGGCCATTACTGAGTTATACTGCACTGATAACCATGACTGGGATATGGTCATACCAGGTTACATGCTGTTCAAAAGGGACAGAGTAGGAAAGAAAAGGAAGGGGTGTGCTGCTTTATGTGAAGGAAAGCATAAAAGCAACAGAAATACAGGTAATTCGGGGGGGCAAAGATGCTGTGGATCACCCTCAAGTTGGGAAATGAAGCAACTATTTAGACAGGTGTGATCTACAGGCATCCGGCACAGGGGGACAATATCGATAAGGTAATGCTAGAAGTGACTGGCAAGATGGCAGCAAAAGGGGAGGTGTTGCTGGTGGGGAACTTCAGTATGCTGGATGTAGATTGTAGCCTCCCTGCTGCAGCTTCAGCTGGAAGCAGATACATCCTGGACTTCTGAAGGGGGCGTTCCTTAGGCAACTAGTCAGTGCACCCACTCATGATGGAGCAATACTGGACCTGGTGCTCACTAAGAGGGACAATGTTACAGGCATGAAGCCAACTGGGGATCAATGATCATCATACAGTGTTGTTCAACATAAGAACAGCTGCATGATGCAACCACACAATGGCCAGGGTCCTGAACTTCAACAAGGCTGATTTCGCTAAGATGGGAGAATGCCTCAGGAATGACCTGGCAGGGGGAGATGATCTGGGGGATGGAGGAAAAGTGGGCCAAACTAAAAGAAGGCACAGTGCAGGCAACAAACCTCTGTGTCAAACAGGTAAACAAAAGAAAAAGAAAGGAGACCGCTATGGTTCTCGAAAGATGAAGCAGAAAAGGTAAAGTCTAAAAGAGTGGCATTCATAAGATATAAGGAGACCCAGAGAGAGGAGGTTAGGGAAGTGTATCAGGGAAAACAGGGAGAGGCAGGTCAAGCAGTAAGGAGTGCAAAGGTGCAAACTGAGGAAAAAAATAGCTCAGGGAGTATGAAAAGAAGTCACAACTTTATTTAAGTGTTAGCAACAAAAAGGATGACAAAGAGAGGGATTGTATGGTTAAAGAAGGAGGGTGGGCAAACCTGAAGGTGGACACAGTTATGGAGCCAGACGGGGGTACATCTAATGGTGCTGAGGGAGCTCATGGAGGTACTGGCTGCACCTTTGGCAGACCTATTTAACAGATCACTGGAGACTAGCATGGTCCTGGAACACTGGAGTAGGAGAGATGTAGTCCCACTTCACAAAAGTGGTAGCAAGGAAAAGGCAGGCAATTATAGGCCTGTCAGCTTGACATCGATGGTGGATAAGTTAATGAAAACACTGTTAAAGGAACGGTCTGTGGAATATCTTGTATCCAGTGTATTACAGGACCCAAGGCAGCATGGTTTCACAGGGGGAAAGTCATGCCAAACAAATGTGATTCTTTTGACAGAGTGACAAAGAAGTTGGGTCAGGGAAGAGCAGAGGATGTGGCCTACCTGGATTTCAGCAAGACTTTCGACACTGTTCCACATAGGAGACTTGAGTAGATTGGGGGTGGGTGATACGGTGGTAACTTGAGTAAGAAACTAGTAAGTGGATAGGACACAGAGGGTAGTGGTAAATGGAGTTCGCTCTGAGGAAGGGAGGGAGACCAGCGGGGTACCTCAGGGATCAGTGCTGGGACAGGTCCTCTTTAATGAATGTCTATATCAGTGACATAGCAGAGGAACTGGAAGTGAAGATCTGCCTCTTTGCGGATGACACCAATATCTGTAATAGAGTGGACACTCAAGGTGGTGAAAAGAATGGGCAGAGTGATACTAACAGACACAAAGCAGGAAAGAGACCTGAGGTAGTCATATCAAATGACCTGATGGTAGCCAGGCAGCATAACTAGGCAGTAGGAAGGGCTAGTGGGATGCTGAGGTGCATAAGAAGGGGTGTCACCAGCAGGAAGAGGGAGGAGGTGAGGCCCCTATATAGATCGCTGGTAAAACCCGGACTTGAATACTGTGTCCAGTTTTGCAGACCACATCAACAGAGTGGAGGCAGTCCAGAGGAGGGCTACCAAAATAGTGCAGGGTCTGCATCAGAAGCCCTTAGAGGAGAGTGCTACAGGAGCTAAATGAGTACACTGTAGAAGTGAGGAGGCAGAGGGGGATATGATTGAGACTTTTAAGTACCTCCCAGGGGTAAGTAAGGTACAGGAGGAGGGTATTTTTCAGAGAAAATGTGTTCTAGAATAAGGGGGCATGAAATGAAGATGGAGGGGGTAAATTCAGGAGGGAGGTGAGGAATTACTTCTTCACAGAAAGGGTGGTGGATGCCTGGAACAGCCTACCAGTGGAAGTGATGGGGGGCAAAAACAGTGGTGGGGTTCAAATATGCCTGGGACAATCATACAGGTAAGGAAGGGGATAAGAGACTGTGCCATAGATTAAGTAGGATGAAAGCAAAAAAATGAAGGTTAAAAAAAAGAAAGAAAATGGGCAGACTAGGTGAGGCCTGTGGCCCTTACCTACTGTCACATTCTATGTTTCTGTTTCACTGCATGCAGCATTGGGCATAATCATTGAGTATTGAGCTAACACTTGAGCAGTGAGTTACCACTTGATTATGCAGATAGCAGCATACAGCCTTGTAATGGGTGAGTTAAACAAAGTCCTCTAGAGTCAGCATTAACAACAATAAGGGCTAATGGAGGAAGGCACAATGTTTGATGAAGCAAACGACAGCATGCAATATAACAAATAGAATAAAGGTACACACACTAGCAGAACATGAAGCATGTACCAATATAAAAGCATAGCAGTTTAGCATAGCAGATCCTTCTGATTGTCACTAGGCCGTAACTTACTATATGACCACAGTAATAAGGGAGGAGCTACACAAATTACCAGAGCATTGAGCATGTACAAATATTGCAGCATAGCAGTTTGGTACAGCAGACCTTGTTGATTGTCACGAGACCCTAACTTAGTCTTTTACCACAATAACAAGGGAGGAGCTACACAAATTAACATAGCATGGAACATACTGTATACAAATATAAATGTATAGCAGTTTGGTATAGCAGACTTTGTTGATTGTCACTAGGCCCTGAGTTACTACAAATACATTAGCACAGATACTATTGACTTATTTCCCCAAGGAGAAAGACTGAGTTCTTTTGTTGGCTTTTGGATGTTGGCTGATCAGGAGTGAGACCGAAAGCATGAAACTGCCACTGGCTGCCTTCCATGTCTGACTCCTCAGTGAGAGTCTGATTGCCCTTTGCACTGTGTCCTTTAGCACTGTGGGTCGCAGTGTGAAGGGCTGCTAGGTATAGCAGATATAAAGGGCTGGCTGCTAAACCCACCCACAGCCAATGGAGTGCCACTAGATTGGAGTAGGAGAGTAGGAGGCACAGCTCCTGAAGATCAGGGCTTGGCAAAGTTCAGGCTCCTGAATTGTCTCTGGGCATCCTCATGGTGACAATCGGTGGGTCGGTGGATGGGTAGAAAGGCAGGCTGGAATGGAGGCTCCCTCTTGACCTCTTTGTGAGCTTCTCACACTGGACTGATGACAGGCTTGGCATCCAGGGAGCAGTGAAAGTTCTCTTTTTGGTATGTCTTGGGCTGGCTGTGAAACCCGCTGTAACAACTTGCCATATGATTTTTTCTGTATTTTTTATTTATTTCATTCTAGCTGTATTGATACATTTGAATGGATCTGTGAAGGGAAAATAAGATTAAAAGATGATTGCCAGGGGCAAGCCAGTTGCCTCTAGAGAGTGATTACAATATCTTTGTCCTGCAGCTACAGGACACCATGGCCAGTTGAAGGGAAAACTTCAAAGTCAAATCAACCCTTTCCTGCTTCAGAACCTAAAACAGCCCTTTCATGTCATGAAAAGAGGCTCTAGCGATTGACTGGAGCAGTCACTTCAGCTGTGCAAGACAGTAAATAGCACAATAGAGGTATCCTTTGGAATACAAAAACTACCGTAACCCAGATTAGATCAGTTTCCTGAGAGGACCTAGCCTTAGAGATACAAAGAACTGGCCTGGAAGTGAGATCGTAGGACATGTGCTGAGGGTGGATGTTGACTGGTTTTAGGAACTAAGTTAAGTCAGAGTTTTGTGAGAGATTGGATAGTCAGGTTATGACTCCAAGCAGTTGGCATCTAAGGTTCAAGTCTGGCCTGATTCACAAAGGTGTCCCGTGTGGTAAACTATTCTGCTTTGCTTAACAGAGAGAGAAAAGTGAGATTTTTTTTCCTGTGTTTTCTACTTTTTAAAACAAGTTCTTTTTACCTCTGTAGAAGTACTGTTCCCCATAGTTTTAGTGTAGTATCGTGTATTACACAGTGGTGCCAGCCAGGATGTAATGCCGTAATGCTGCAGTATACAATACAATGCTATGGAATGCTGCAGGGAACATTGTAATTAAATTGTAAATAAGCCCTTTTTTACTTTAGTATTTTGTGGCATGTCATTTAATGCAAGTTACTGTGTTGCATCATGGCTGGCTCTGCTCTACGTGTTAATATCTTGAAGTATTAAATATAATCCTTATGTACTTCATGCTTCTGTCACTGAGCCCATAAGGTACAGTAAACTGGGTTATATTGAGAGAAAACATGTTCTGTCTACAAAGAGATGGCTACAGTTACCATATTTTGCTTCTAAAGTGATGTGTTTTCAACTGTGACAGAGGGGTGAGTTGTTTACCCTTTGGTAAGGAGTACTGTATTATGTTGGCAGTGGCTCTGTTGAGATTCAAACCTAGAGGTATCCCGAGGGGGTGTCTATGCCGCATGGTGCCAGCTACTGAGGGACCCTTGCAGGCATCTGAAGGATTTGAGAAGACTGGTAACAGTTACAGGCTGAGTCTGGGAGAGACCATTTTACCAAACCCACCCTCAGTCAATGGAGTGTCACTAGACTGGTGCAGGAGGGTATCAGGTGCAGCTCCCAGTGATCAAGGCTTGACAAAGTCAGGCTCCCAAGCTGTCCCTAGGCATCCACCTGATGGTGATTGGTGTGGGGGTGGGTTGTAGAATAGTACGTTGGCATGTGGGCTCACTTTTGACCCCTTTATGAGCTCCAGACACTGGCCAATGACTGACTTGGTGTCTGGGGAACAGTGAAAGTTATTTTTCTGCAATGTCTTGAGCTGCTGTGAAACCCACCTACAGCTGATGCAGCCATGCTAGATTGGTGCAGGAGGGTAGAAGGTGCTCAAGCTGTCCCTGGCAATCCTCATAGCAGTGATCAGAGGGAGGAGTAAAAAGGCAGGTTAGCATGTATTTTGGTTGTTGGAAGTGAAATATTAAATATTCAGATATGGCCATGCTTGTGGCTTTGGTGCAGGCTTTGCAAATCAGCTTGAACCTCAGTAAGTCCTCTGGAAAGCCAGAGGCTTTATAGAGACAGCAAGCTGTGCACTCAGCTTTGACAAAGACAAGCTCGGTTAGGGAGATCAATCAATCAATCAATCAATCAAATCAAATCAATCAAATCTTTATTTATCCAGGCGATCACCGTTGAGCAAGCTCATTTGCAAGGTGGACCTGCAGTTAGTCATAAAGGATAGACATACATATGATGCACAAAAATTAGAAATTAGGAATACAGACTTACATGTGTAAGGTACATTATAAACATTCCATTGCACTAGTTGGGAACAGGTAAATAATGTCAGGAATACATATTTACATGTGTAAGGTACATTGTAAACATTCCATTGCACTAGCGTGAACAGGAAAAATAATGTCAGCAATAGTTATACAAAGTACATTCTTCTCTATATATGATTGAAGTCGTGGCTACTAGTATCAGCCAGGGAGGGCAGATCATAGTATTACATCCCCTAGGAAAAGAAATACGGTTTCTGCAAGGTTGTAGGAACCAGAGACCAACAGGCATCTAATTAAGAGTCATGAGGGAAGGTTGGTAGTATGCCAGGGCTCTGAAGGCCAGGAAGGACTGGCTACTTAATAAGTTAGGGAGGATATACAGTGTAGGTATATAAATGGGTGGAATTCAGCACTACATCCACTTTTAGAGCCACTAGAAGCTGTGTAACATTTACAAAGTTCAGTAAATGTTATGTCATAAAGATGCCTGAACATAGCAATACTGACAAGGGTACTGAATTTCAAGGAACTTTGGATCCTCCCCAAAGTGTGGGCAAAGCATGACTTATGGCAGCCCTACCAAAGTGATTGTTAATCCTGGAATTTTAAGGAGATTAGTGAATGACTTCTAGTGCCGTGGCTACTAGGTGGACTTGCAGGAAGGCAAGCAGTAATGTAATCCGGGAGTTTGCTGGAGAGAGCTCGAAATGTCCAAATGGCTGCATTTCTATGCCTTCTGAGTTGAAGCGATGGCCACCCTACTCAGTATATAGAACGTAGTGGTGGAGGATGGAAGTCCAGTTATAAATCTTAGGGCTCTGTGGTACAATACATCCAATTTGGTAAGATGGGAGGCAGGACATTGACCATATATAATGTCAGCATAATCAATTAATGATAGAAATGTAGAATTGACAAGCTGTCTTTTGCTGACTCAGTAAGAAGGTGTTTAATTCTGAAGAAGAGGCCAAGCCTTTGCCTAAGTTTTTCATTAGTTCTTCAGTATGCACTTTAAATGAGAGTTTGCTATCCAGCCATATGCACAGGTATTTAAATTTGACACAAACTCAAGATTTTCACCAAGTAGAGTGGATACAGGAGGAACATTATTAGGCTGTAGAGATGGCCCTAATGTTAAAAGGGGCAAGCAGCAGCGTTTTGTTTTTTTGCATTTAATAAAAGTTTTTATCAATGAGTTGATATTGCAGTATATTGAATTCATTTTGATGCAGCATGCTGCTCCAGGGGTGTCTCGCTTAGGTATAACACTGTGTCGATTAGCGAATATGGACTTTGGCCTCTGTAATGCCTAAGTTCAGGTTGTTAATATAGATGTTGAACAGCAGTGGACCCAATATAGAACCCTGAGGGACTCTCTTTTATAGATTTAAGTGGTGAGAGCTCTCTCTGCCTTTATTTGTTGCTGTCTACCTGAGAGGTAATTCTGGAACCAGGCCTGTGAAATTGAGTCCAAACCTAAGCTGTTGAGTGCTGATAGAAGTAGGCAATGGTCCATAGTATCAAAGGCCTTGCTTAGATCTAAGAAAACCGCACAAACAAATTTTTTTGTCCAGATCCGAAGCCAGTCGTCAGTAACTTTGGCCAGTGCAGTGATGGTGCTGTGTTTGGTTCTAAATCCAGACTGCATGGGATTAAGAAATTTTATGCTGTCCAGGAAGGATCTTAGCTGTGTGTCCACAATTTTTTCCAATATTTTCGAAAGTATAGGCAGTAGAGAGATTGGCCTATAGTTGTTCAGATCGCTGGGGTCCCCTGATTTGTATAGCGGGATAACATGAGCAGTTTTCCACTCTGCAGGAAGGGAGCCTTGAGTTAGGGACAGGTTAAATAAATGCATTATTGGTGCTGCAAGTATATGATAGGCTATTTTCAAAAAGTATGGATCAATTGAGTCAGCTCCAGCGCTCTTCTTAATGTCCAGTTGTAATAGCAAGTCTTCAACTTCTTTCAAGGAGATTGATGAAAAGGCGAATGTCTTGCCAATATTGGTTGCTTCTAGGGACTGGACTTTGAACTGTGGCCGAAGGCTGCTTATTGGCGCTTTATCAAAAGCCAGGCCAGCTGTAGCAAAATGATTATTGAAGGCTTGCGGATTCAGATTTATCAGTGACAGAGACATTGTCAATGGTTATTTTGGATGGGCGCACTACTAGGTGGGTGGCCTGAGACTTCCTAATAGTGGACCAGAACTTGGTGGGGTTATTAAATGCAGAGAGCAATTCGGTTTGATAAAAGTAGCCTTTGCTTCTCTAATCATTTTGTGCAGGCATTCCTGGCTGCTCTGAAGTACACCAGTCAGATTCTGTATGTGACTTCCTGGCCTTTTTCCATAGTAGGTCTCTTTTTAGTAGTGCTTTATTCAAGTTTGGCGAGAACCAGCGGCAGGTCCTAGTTTTTATTCTAACTTTGATTATGGAGGCATGGGCGTCTAGTGCACCAGATACGATTTCTGCAGGATACTATAGGCATCACTCACTGATTTAGCTAGGTAAAACTCTGCCATTTTATAGAGTCTTTTAGGTAGCTGAAATAGGCCAGAGGGTCAAGTTACGCCTTGATCTTTTGTTGGAGAACTTTGATGTGGATAGTGGAATTGTGATCGTCCTAATGGCAGCTATATGGCAGTGGTCACTAACATCGGCTGGTAGAATACCAGAATGAGAGAAAAGATGAGGTTCATTGACAAGTATCACATCCAGAAGGCTGCTGTTGGCTGGTTTTTCTTGTTTATCGTGTAGGCTCAGAGATTAGTTGGGTGAGACCATGTGAATCACAGAACTGTTGCAGGGTAGGGACCGTTAGATAACCAGTCGTAGTTTAGATCGCCTAATATAATTGTCTCTATGGAGGAAGTGTCCATTTGTTCAGTCAGATGTGATAGGAGTTGAGGTCCTGCTGAGGCGGTCTATAGCAGCCAATCACAAGAAAGGCCCTTGAATGAGATGGCTCGATTTTAAGAGACAGGCATTGAAACCTCCTGCAATGGAGGTGGCATCTAATACAGATACTGTGTAAATGTTTTAACATAGATGGCTACTCCCCGGTCCTTCTATCTGCTCTGAAAAGAAGGTAATTAGGGATATTAACCTCGCTATCAGTTGTAGATGCTCGGAGCCACGATTCTGATATCACCAAAATGTCTGATGCAGTATGTATGATCCATGCCTGGACAGATTCCAGCTTCTTTAACAGGCTGCAAACATTGGCGTGCAGGAAACTGATATCCTTCAGTTACTTAATTTCAGCTGGAGCTGAGAGCATTTTTGGGGGACCAGGGTTGAGTTCAATGTCACCCGAACAGAGTAGCAAAAGGAGGAGGATAATATTCAGGTTGTGGAAGAAGTTTTTATAAACACGATTCTTACTATGTCTTTTACATTTTGGTGCACCTGGGTCCATAGATCGAATCTTATGTTTGTTAAGCCCTGAGGATACATAGCTTAGGAGCCAGGTGGGGCAGTAGCAGCCATAGCAGAGTTTAAAAGTCTGGGGTTTGAAAACAGGTATAGAGGAGCTGGATGCTGTACCACTGACTGGAGTTTCCCTAACCTTTTGTGGGATTAGGGGCAGACCAAGATAGTATAAGAAGTAGCTATTGTTGATGTGCTGGTATAAAGATGGCTTGGTACAGGTCTCTAACATACAATTGTTGCTGTCGTAGGTGCCAGCCCTATCAAATAGCAAAAGGGTTAAGGCTGATAGGCAGAGCCATTTAAGGCCTACCATGTTTAATTAACACAGGGCGTTTAATAAATATGTACGAACTTCTAATATGAGACCAGCCAATGAAAGGAAGGAGCAGACTGTGGAGGAGCAAGTGGGCTACAAAGATAACACTGCGAAAAAGGGAGGGTCGGTGGGCAAAAAAAAATGCGGCTTTGCAGTACCTGCCTGGCTGTAGGGATCCGGGGCTGTGGTCTCGAGCGGCGGCTATGGAAGCAACGTCCGCCCGGTGGCCGCTCTTCCAGCGGCCGTTGCCTGCACAAGTCCCTGAGGAGACAGAAGGAGGGACTAGTTATTTACAGTCCCAGTCATCAGAGGGCGGGCAGTCCTGAGGTGTTTCTGAGGAGATGGAAGCCTTTCACATGGCTCTCCAACAAGAGCATGGGCACCTCAGGTGGCAGTGAATTTTTAAATGAAAGTAAGCTAGAGCATCATCATAAACAGTTTCAGGACCGTTCCAACCCACTCAATCATCCCTTTCTCCTAGACAAGTCACCCCTGACAATTTTCTCCTAGACAATTCACTCCCAAGGAATTCACTCCTTATACTGCATTTGTTTCATCTGCAATAATAGGCCATCATTATGTACTAGAGAAAGTGAAGTCAGTGATGTACTAAATTAAGTTAGCAATTGATTACTCTAAATTGTAACATTTATCTCTGGGAAACATATTTTATAGGTAGTGAAATGATGAGTAAAATATCAGGCATATTTTTTATGAAGCCCAAGCTATATGTAATTTACAGCTGGCAATTTAGTCTAGAAGCTAGAGCAATGAATTGTGAATAAGCTTGGTACACCCAAGAGGTCTGGGTTTGATTCACACAACCTCCACTTGAACACTGTGTAACCTTCAGCAAGTCACTTAACCCCCATTAATGGGCCTTGTGACCATTGGGCCTTACCCTGTTACCAAATAATAAAAACTGAAAAATAAAAAAAAATATTTTTGCAATGTCATGGGTTTGTGCACTAGCAGAGGAAGATGCTGCCACAGTTGAAATCCTAGAAATAGAACTGTTTTGTGTATAGACCCATATCTTTGCCTTCAATTGTGTCTAAAATATTAGAAAAAGAAGTACACAAGCAGAGTTTTACGCATTTAACCACAATTCATCTCCTTGCTCCTCAACAGTCTGGCTTCAGACCCCACCACCCCACCCAAAGAGTCTTGATAGATATCGTGCACTGGAAGTTAAACAGTGCATGGGGTGGTGTTTGTGGATCTATCTAAGGCTTTCAATGCTGTTGACTGTCCACTGTTATTACATAAATTGGAAAACAAAGGCTTTAGTAAAGAGGTTCTTAAATGGTTTAAATCTTACTTGTATGGTAGAAATCAAGTGGTAGTCTCCCAGGGTGTAACATCTGAATCCAGGGAGGTGATTAGATGAGTGCCCAGGGATCTCTCCTGGGGGCCACTTCTCTTCATCCTATTTATTGATGAACTACATAAACTTTCATTGAGTACACTAAAATGTTTTGCACTGATGATACCATTCTGCTTTACCCTACCAGGGACATTAACACTTTGGAGAAAGTGCTCCAGCAAGAATTTCTTAAACTTGAGCATTGGCTCACTGTGAATAAATTAATCATAAATATAAAGAAAACCAACTCAATGGTGTTTACAGGTAAGGCGGTGGTGCCACCGAGCTTACATATAAACTCTGTGAAGGGTCATACCCTGGTCCAGGCTACTAGTTACAAGCATCTATGGCTGTGGGTAGATCCTTATTTGGCCTTTGATGTACATATTGATTATGTCTCAAAAAAGGTTTCACAAAAACTAGGAGCTTTATATAGTCATAAAAACAGCTTAACGTGAAACAAGAGGAAAGTTGGTGAATTTGTTAATACCACCTGTCATTGATTATGGCAGCATAGTGTATTGGCATGCAAACAAAGGTTCTCTACAAAAGTTAGACAGAATTCAACATCATTTAGCAGGGATTTATTTGGTGCCTTATACATCCTTGTGTGATGTATCATCACTATGACTCACTCTTACAAATTCATAACCATCATTTTCTTTGTTGTGTTTTTTATACAAATGTGTACATGGTATGGTCCCAGAATACTTGACCTCCAAAATGGTGTACAAGAAATCCAGCTGCTCGCTACGTCATGTTAGGGTTAGGGGTTTATCAGTTCCATGAACATACACAAAATATGGACGTATGCATTCTGATTATATTCTCTCCACTTTTTGGAACTCCCTCTCACCAGACCTATGAAATCTATCTGCATATACAAGTTTTAGAAAAGCTTATACCGAATCATGCCGCTTTCACTGGGAATGTTAACTTATTATTTTGGTATTGTATGGTACCTGTAATGTTTTGTATTTCAAATCTTGTTTGTATGCGACTGTAATGTTCTTAACATGGGATGGCCCTGAAAAAAGGCTTTGCCTAGTGCATTATGCTGTATAAATATAAATAAAACTTGAAATAAATAAATAAAACTTGAAATTCAAGTCTTAATCTGTAATGATGCCAGCTTTCTATGCTAAAGGACCTGTGAGTGAGAATATGTGTCTTATCATCCGTCTAGACTGGAAATTTTATTTAGGAGTGTAGGAGAAGGGGAACTTGAGGGGAGTAAGGGGGTAAAACAACAGCACAGTGTGACATAAAATAAGGAAATTCTATTCAAAAACTATATTTGTATGCAGTGATGTGAACACTGATCACAAATCATCAAACACTTATTTACATACATACTGTACATAGATACATAGATTCAGATAGCAGATAAATATTCAGTCTATTCATTGGGCCCATTTCCTTCCTAATTCAATGCCCAACCTGATGTCAGAATGGTGTTACTCGGCTTCTTGCCCTACTGATGCCCTAGTGTCCCCCCCCCAAGATATGCAACCCCCATTCCCATAGACTTCACTATTCCCATCTGCATATCCCATACATGTTTGAAACTAGTCACTGATTTGACTTCTACCACAAGCTTTGGTAGACAATTCTAGGACTCCATCACCCTCTCCATGAAAAAGTACTTCCTGACAACCCTTTCCAATCCCCCCCCCCATCAACCACTATCCATGGGTTCAATGTGATATCGGCGATCGTGGAAAGGCGATAACTATTAGGGTGATGTACACTCCCGGTGCACAACAAAAGGATGCCGGGACTTCTTTTTATGTTTATGCGGGGTCTGTGCTCGCCCACCCTCCTCCAGCATCCCCCTACTAATGGATTCTCAACTCCAAGGGGTTGCATGTCGGGGGTGTGCAAAACCTAGAAATAATATTTTTGGGCTGGGTGCAACAAAATGTATGAGCACCCAGACCAAAACCCAGCACCCTCAGAACCCTAACCTGCCACCCACCCACCACACCACATGGCCAGCTCAGCAGCCCACCACTGCACTACACCTCACAAACCCTCCCTCCCCTTCCACCGGTCACTTGGCATGCTCACTCCCCCCCAGGTGCAAGTAGATACAGCAACATCCTGTCACTATATTCACCAACTCCCCCCCCCCCAATCTGGTCACCCTCCCTGCTCGGTAGCCCTGTCAACAGGTGCTGCAATTGAGTCGCCCTTTTTTAAAGTGCCCAATCACAGTCGCCATTGCCACAGGCTATCCTATACATGTCATCCAATTACTGTGCTTTCATTCATTATGTATAAATACTAGCAGTCTACCCTGTTGATGGCACTGAAGATTTTGTAGGTCTCAGTCATGTCTCTCCTCTCCCTTCTGGCTTCAAGAGAGTACACGTTCAGCTTCTCCTGCCTCTCGTTATTTGTAATCCCATGCTGTACCTATAGTATTTTCATAACCCTCCTCTGATAATCCTTGTCCTTCCTGAGGTGGGGACTCCAGAACTGGACACAGAACACCAGGTGTGGTCTCACCATGGTCATGTAAAGAGGGCAGTATCACCTCCTTCCTTCTGCTGGTGACTGCCCTACTTTTCCAGTCCATTATTCTGACCACTCTCCCATACTCCTTGTTACTCGGGCATGATAACTTAAGGATATCACTGATGATGACTCCCAGGTCCCTTTTTACAGTAGTCTTAGTCACCCTCACTACCCCATCCAGTAGTCAGTGCCAGGGTTTTTCCTACCATTCATAGGGTCATCAGACTCTTGAGTAGGTTAGAATTGATTGAGATTGATGTTACAATATGCTTAAATTGCTTAGCATTTTATCCTTTACACTGTATATTATGAAATGGTTGATCATGTGACTTCTTTATGACAGGACAACTGATCTTAATTCATCGTATCAAGTAATTCGGTTAACACAGCTATTTCAAACTAGTAAAAGTTTGTCAGCCATTTCCAGAGATAATAGCTGCAATATGTGGAAGCAGTTGCTCCATTAGATATCTTTTTTGAAATTGATTTGACAGCTGTCATTCTCATTAGAAGCCAATAGGATCATAGCTAGGCAGTTTAAAATGGACTTCAGGAGTTTGACAATCTGTAGCCATGCCCTGATGAAGAGGCAGGACACCTTGAAGAGCCGGGACGGTGGCTGTTAGTAATTTTTGTAGGTGTACCATTTCAAAACATGAATAACTTTGTTGATTTTGTAATCTTTGCTGTGTGCTGATTTTGTCTGTTCCTGATAGACATTCCCATTCTTTGTGCAGCACAGCCTGGAGCCTTTCTGAGCATTCTGCGTGTTTCCCCGTACATCAGATCCTGCAACAAGAAGAACACCATCCACAACAATGTCAACAATAGAGTCGACAATCTGAAATTCCAAAGCAAATAAGCATTATTGTGAGTGAGTCAAGTTCCATTCACCAAACAAGAAGCAGTAGCGCCTCAGCACTTCGCCCGTTAGACAGTCTTTGTTGTTTCTCTGCACCACTGCATTGTTACACTGCCCTGTGACTTTGATGTCATCCGATACTATAACCCCAAAGTGTGTTTCCTTCTTAATGACTGATAGTACTTCCCCACTTTGTACTCAGCTCCACTGGCATGGGATCATGAAGAATAGCCAGTGGGGTCAAGACTGGCACAATACACAAAGTTTCTTAATAATTATAATTTTTTTATTTTGACCCCAGATTTTCAAGATAGTAATGTTTTGACTCCCCTTATAGACATGACATGTGACATTTACAGCATTTTGTCCAAAATGTCATTTCACACCACACCTATCATGTATATGAGGTAATGTGGGAAAATGGCTATGTTGAAAGTTTGGAGTTAAAATATTGATAATTAGCAAAGTTACAGTAAGTAAATGTTGAAGTACTGCAGTGTTCACTCATAACCTGTGTATCTTACCATATTTGTCCACCAAATTTTCAACATTATTTTTAGTTGTTTAACCAGGAGTAGCACACTAAGCTGAAAGCTTTTTTACAGGAGTGACCGGGGAGCACAGGGAAGTTAAGTGACTTGCTTAGGGTCACACAGTATGCAAGCAGAAGCGGTGGGATTCAAACCCAGGTCTGGTATGCTAGATGTCACCAGATTTACAGCTCAGAGCGTTAAATCACTGCACTATACTGCCTCCAGCATAGCCTTCTTATTACCCCACCTCATGAACCCAGTAGCTGAAAATGTTCAAATCCTCACTGAAACATCATTCCACACCACAGACATATTTGGCCAGGATTTGAAAAACAACAGCTGTCATGGTCATGAGGTGGTGTGAAAAAATGGGTATGTTGAAAATCTGGGGTCAAAATATTTAAAATTACCAAAGTTATGAACCAGTGCAGAAAAAGTTCTATATACACTCATACCTTTGTAATTTATACGTATTTTGACCCTGCATTTTCAACATAGCCTTCTTATGACCCTGCCTCATGAACAAGGGCAGGGAAATTTTCAAATCCTGCCCATAAGGTGATTTTGCAAAGCAACTGTGACATTACTTTTTGGGCCACATTTGCATAAGCCCACCACCATTGGTCATGAGGTGGGGTCCCAGAAAGGCCATGTTAAAAATTCATTGTAAAAACATGTAAAAACGACAAAGTTATGAATCAAAGTTCAAACCCCACTGAAATACTGTATATTAAACCAGACTTACCTTATGTTCTCATATCACCATTGCTGGTTCCAGCAGCATGACATGTCTTCAATTGGAGAGTGAATCTGTGCTGTGTGACATGTTCAGGTGAGTGAGGGTGTGTGGGGGGCGTGTGTGTGTGTGTATGTGTGTGTGGTCAGATCAGTGAGGGAGCATTTTCTTTTTTACAGGTAAAAATAATTCAACTAGGGCAGTTTTCTTTTTTTCAGGGAACTTAGCCAGCACTAGGGATTGTGCACCCCAGAGTTGAGCTACTATTTAGCAGCACCAGGGGTGGGCACCCTGGTGCTGTCACATTCGCAAACAAGCTGAAGGGGAAGGGGGTCAAGAGAAGCAGTACTAGGGGTGGGCACCCCAGTCCACTTGTATTATATATAAAATAAAAATATACATAAACATTGGGGAGGGGGTGGGGGTGCAAACAACCTGGAGGGGAGTGGGGAGAAAGAAGTGGTACCAGAGTGGGCACCCCAGTCTGCTTAAGAAATATTTTATTTACAAAGAGAGAGATAGATTGAGAGATAGAGTTGGAGAGAGAGCTAGATAGATAGATAGATAGACAGACAGACAGACAGACAGACAGACAGACAGACTCAAGTGAAGGGCTCCTCTCACTAAGCTGAGCAACCGGGATTTTGAGTGAACAGAAAAGGTAGTTGTGGCCATTTTGTTAAAAACAAATATCAGAATATAGACAAATGAGTCCCATTTAGCTAGGTTCTGATTTTTTTGTTTGTTTTTATTTATATTTTTATTTCTGGGCATCCCCTAGCCCTGTGAATGGGCTCAACAGGCTCCAGTAACCTGCCACTTCATACTCAGGGCTTGCCCCCCCCCGAGTGGGGCCGCCAGTGGCGGACTTAGGCGGCCAGAGGGGACAGCGCTGGAGCTGGCTCATTAGCGGGGGGCTGACATTTTTTAGTGCTCTAATTCCCTCAGGTGCAGGGACATGCAAAGATGGCCCACTTCCACCCAGCCCCGGTACATGCTGGCACTGATTGCTGCAGTATCCCTGGCCTCTACTAAGGGCCTACATTTCATCAGACACTCAACCTCACCTCCCCCCAGAGTAGGAGAGCAGTCCAGTGGACACTCTATCCTACTTCCCCCTGCTGGCCCTCCCGGATACATTCCCGAACCTGGGTAGTCGGCGTTGCAGATGGCAGCCATGCCTCTGAATCAACGGGCTGGCCTGATGTTTGTTTTTTTAAACTGCTAGTATTTTTATGTATTTTCCATGCTTGTTAGTTCATGAAAAATATCAACAAGATGGCAGTTGGCACGGCACAAAAAATGTTTGGTGCTCTGCCAAGCAAGTGATGAGAAATCAAAAATGGTCATCTGCAACATCAATCTTTTCATTTTGCACCAGAAAATTATCTCAAAAACCCTATTGCACATGCTCAGAAGGGAAAACACTAAACTTTAATGCCTTGTTACTCTGGAACTGTTTAATATCTTTTCACCAGACCTAACAAAGGCACTACCTTAGGACATGACACATGTTGCCTGAAAGTTCTGGGAAAAATACCATTCCATAGGTTGTAGGTGACAGCAAAACAAAACTATGTTAAGTATAGGAAAAAAGTTAGACTTTTGCTAAAAATGACATATAGGGATCTCAGAAACTGCACAAGCTGCCATAACAAAAATGTCCACAGATCAAGCCCTTGCCTCCTAGATGACACATTAAAAATGTCAGCTTATTTCATCAGACAGTGCCAAAGATACTAATGTGCAAAGTTAGGGGGTTAACACTGGACACCCTACTCGACCCTAACTATAGTGACGCTACCATGCCACTATACTATATATAAAGAGAGGAAGAGAGATACACAAAATTACATAGGTGGGTTTTTCCCCATAGAGGTGGTTAGCAGTTATTTCCCTGTAAATACCCTTTCCCTGCATATGTAGTTGCAATTAGAACTAACAGTGACCATCAAAATGTAGTATATAATAGAAAAGATGAGCAAGTTCAGCATTCTTGGAAATAAACCTACTGACAGAGGTAACCAAATCATGATCTGCTTAGCCCCCTCAATGGGTTTATTTCCTTGTACACCACGCTTATCCATTATTCATTATATATATATATATATATATATATATATATACATACACAGTGTGTATATGTATATATATATATATATATATATATATATATATATATATATATATATATAAAATCCAACTTACACTGTCCCTCACTACTCCACCCCCATGGGAGGAAGAAAAATTACTGTACAGTAAGTAGCTTCTAACAAGAGCATATTGGTACCAATATACAGTATTTAAAAAAATCTGCCTTACTAACTGCATACATATAATATAATTTCTGCCAGTATTGGTTGAAAAAATAACTATTATTTCTGTCATGGTGTGGTATACCAAATTTTTTTCTAGTTTATTTATTCTTAACTCCCAAAACTCATGACTATGAGATATACGTAACTCTAGTAAACTGAGATTACAATTTGCACTTTGGGCTAGTGTAAATTAAATCAAGTTGCCTCTCCCACCTTTTTGCCCTCATACTTTGTGCATATTTGGTACTAATAAATATGGCTCCCAAGGGCAAAATTTGAAATAGTGTAGCAGAACTTGGTTATCTTGCTCACAGACTTTACAGGAATTAATAGCTATTGTAAATTCTGGTGATTCCCCTATAAATTCTGGTTTTGCAATTGTCTGCCCCCCCCAAAAAGATGGCTTATAATTTGCCGGACCATCCAAATTACACAAGAAATTGTTTTGTATATCTTCGCAAAGCAGTTTTCTTTAGGAAAGTGCAGCATGGCTTATCATGTCCTACTGATGTCATGGGTGTGAGGATGTAGTATATTCCTAGGAAACATTGTTTGGTTAGTTTGTTTTGTTGACCAGGAAAGGAGGGTGAGGAACTACTTCCTGGGCTAGATTTTCAAAGCCCCAAGGGATGAAGTCCCACTCCGCAGCTGACGCTACGGGATGAATCTCTGCAGCTGCAGAGATTTGTATTTTCAGCCAGTGTAGCTGCAGGAGATGTTATGCCTGGTCCCACCAGGTGTAACATTTTGGCACAGCTGCATAAAAAAATCATCCACAAGCTGCCATAAATCATGAAGCTGGTTGTAAACTGGCTTCCCCTTTGAGAATACCGCAGCGCCGGGACAAACTGCAGCTCTACAAGTGGAGACCCACATGTGCCAAGTTTTTTTTTCCCCCACAAATGTGGGAAATTCAGGGGCATTAAAAAATCTAGCCCCAGTTTTCAGCCTCATCCCAGGGGATGGGGTTGGGGGAGGGGATGCAGATGCAGATGCACTCCAACTGATACTGAACCAGGCTAAGCTGAAAGGAGGTTCAGTTAAGGGGGACCCTTGGCCAGGACACCAGGGAATTTCCCCTGCTCTTTTCAGAAAGTGTCATGGGATCTTTAACGTCCACCTGAGCAATCACGAGAACAGGCAGACAGAAGCTCAGTTTAACATGTCTTCTGAAAGATGAAAACCTTTACTTGCAGGGAGCATAACTGCATGGCATTAGTTTTCTGATGGGGAACACATAGTATTTTTTCTTTTTATGTTACAGTTCCATTCAATTTTATTACAATAATTTCCAAAAGAGATGCAATGCAGAACAGGATTTCACCTATTCAGATTCCCGCTGTTTTTTGCACTCACTGTTAAATAAAAAGGAATAAAATGTAAAATAACATTCCCTATTAGTATGATCCTTAGCCATTGAAGTATATTGTTTTTTGGACAAGAAAACACATTGCACATCTCTTTTTTGCAGAGCAAAGGTTTTCTGACAAGAAATAACACAGTAAAAATAATATATAGCACACTATTTACTGCCCACGAGAATATACTGTACTGAATGGGGGGCAATACATTTTTTTTAAGAGAGAAGCCATTGTTCAATAAGATGAAAGAGTGTTTTTCTTCATGCTAATTTGGAATACTGCAATTGAAAAAACAGTACTTTAGTTTCCTGTAAGAAATATGACAATCCCTAAAGGCAAAAAGTACAGTATTGTTCCTTTTCTGTGCATGTTTTAAACCAAAGCATTTCAGCCAAATGAAAAGCAATGGGTATAGTTCAGAAATGCCAGGCAGGGCCATAATGCATCCATTGGAAATCCTTGAAAATGAGCTACTTGTATGCCCAATTAGTTTCCCTGTCTAAACATTCTTAATAAACAAATTATGCTTGCACAGTACAATGATTACATTTTACTCATTTAGACTCAGTAAAATGTTTTAGTCCTAGTTTACAAAGCTGTATTCATTGTGGCTGTACGTCTGCATTGCCAAAAAAATGACATCACCTGTTAGTCAAATGGGAACAAGGTTAGGATTTTCAGTGCCTGGTGCCCCCCACACACACACACAAAGATTTACACTGCAATAACATTAGAAACAATATCTTCTGTGATGAGAATCAAAGAAATGGCAAGCAAATGTGACCACAGATTATCCGCACAATTTTAAAGGCACAGCAAATAGTACTGTAAAGGCTCTAGCAGCCTGCTTGCATGTATCTGACCTATGATACCCACTGGAAAAAAAGAGAACACATTTGTAATAAGGTCACTGTATTTCAGGCTGAACAAAAAATATTTCACCCCGGGGAAAGCCAGTGCATAATAATAATATGGTAGGACCAGGGGAACATACAGTAGTAACAGATTATAAGTAGTGAGTAGAATGGTAGAAAGCATTATTTTAACAATAGGGTTATTTTACCATGGAATTCATTGCCACGGACAATCTTAGAGGAGGTAGCATTAAGAATTTAAAGAGGGGTCTGGACAGTTTCTGAGAACATAGAGAACACTTTTTGGACAACCATACACAATGAGGTTGTGTTCCCACTGAGGGCTGAGATGACGTTATATGGACCTCAAGAGCAAAGATTTAATGCAAAGAAGTGCAAAATCATGCACATAGGGAAGAGAAACCCTGAAGCCACCTATAGGCTGGGAGGGGAGTTGCTAGCAGTCACAAAGGAAGAAAGAGACTTGGGCATCATCATCACTGATGACCTGAAATCATCCAAGCAGACCTCTAAAGCAGTAGGTAAGGCTAGGGGGGTGTTAGGGTGTATTAGTAGGGGTATCCTGAAGTCTTTAGGGAGGTAATAATCCCTCTTTACAAGACACTGGTTAGGGCCCCATCTGAGTACTCTGCGTGCAGTATTGAAGCACACCTTCACAAGGACATTAACCAAATTGAGGCAGTCCAGAGAAGGGCAACTAAAATGGTGCAGGGACTGCATCAGAAGACATATGAGGACAGATTAATAGAGCTCAATATGTATACCCTTGAGCAAAGGAGGGAGAGAGGGTGATATGATCGAGGCATTCAAACACCTTAAGGGCATTAACAAGATGAAAGAGTCTAACATGTTTAAATATAAGAAAAATAGCAGGACAAGAGGACACAGCATGAGATTAGAGGGGGGCCGATTAAGGGGGAATGTGAGGAAATTCTTTTTCACAGAAAGGGTGGTGGATGCATGGAATGGTTTACCACAAGAAGTGGTGGCTATGAATACAGTGCAGGGCTTCAAACAGGCATGGGATAGGCATAAGGCAGCAATACAAATAACTATGAATAGATAGGCCACTGACAGAGCAAAGGCCGACGGCACATTTATAGGTAGGAAAAGAAATGGGCAGACTGGATGGGCCTTGCGGTCCTTATCTGCCGTCAACTTCTATGTTTCTATGTTTCTAAAGCCCAACAGGTTCATGATGTCATCTTATCCCCAAGGTGAAAATACAAGCTCAGTTGGGCATGTTTGTCCATGTTTTATTGTTTATGACATATGGTTTTACTGTATGTTAAAAGTGAAAATGTAATTTTATTTAATATGCTTCAGGGAAGATTTTTTCCTTTTCATACTGTATGGTATTGTTTTGAGATTGGGACATCTCTTAGTGATTAAGTCAAATCATTATCTCCCAGAACACAGAGGAAGTACAGTATGAATTATGACTCAAATGGACACTGTCAGCCCTCCTAGGTCTCAAAGTGTCTCTAGTTTAAAAAACACATGTGTAAGCATCTCCAAGTATGGGTGCTTAATATTCAGCACTTGCACCTCCCCTTTTCCCTTTTTTGGGCTGTGGGGTCATGGCCTGCCTGCATGTTGTTCCAACCAATAACCATCTAGTTGCCCCCTCTAGCTGCTATTTTCCCTATGGCTGCTGCACCCCTCTGCCTGATCTCCAGTCAGGTATGAAGTCTGAACCCTATCTGTATTTCTTGACTGTTGTCTGTGTTGCCAGCCCCCCACCCCCATTTTATCATCTGGTACCCATAGAAATGGAGGGGGCTTACAAGTGTTATGCTTGTTCACATTCTGTACAGATTGCTGATGTAGCTGGTAGTTTGATTCTGATTCTCTTGCTCATTTTAAAAGTAATAATCAGACTTTTCACCATACTAGTGTTATCACACAGAAATGCGTTTGAGTGCATTCTTTGATCAACTTCCACTGCATCTTTCCTGACTTGGGAATGTCCTTGACATAATATAGCACTCATGGTGCTGTGGGAGGAGAGGAAACTATTGTATCACAAGTTGCTGCACTGTTTGGAGTGTTTTAAGTAAGTAAGTAAGTAAGTAAACAAGTTTATAGTTTGGCCTGACAGCCTTTACAATTAATTTATAGTGACATACGCATACAACAATATCAATAATAAAACATAAGATCTGACATTCATCTTTCATTATCACAGCTTAAATATCTTTCTTAAAAACGTAAAAATGTATACTACAAATAACTCTTCATCAGAGTTTCAGTTAATTACTCATCCTTAGATAATCTTAATTTGTTTTTGTTTTTTGTTGACCAATGGAGAAGTACTTTGCAAGCCTTAATAGGGACCATAAATTTTCTGTATGCTTTAAAATATTTGTTAGTAAAACCTCATCTATGTTGTAAAGTACAGACAAAAAAGGACTCAGCCAATAAGTCCTGTGTTGCTCATATAATTTGCAGTACCACAGAACGTGAAGTAAGTCTTCCCTCTGACCAATCCCACAGTCACATTCTTCTGATTGGAGTCCTGACTTCCTGTATCTCAGGTCTAGAACATTACTGTTAAACTGCTCAAATTTATATCTCATAAAAGTCACTCTCAATTTTGGCTCTGTAATTTAATCTAGGTAGGGTTTATAACCATGGTAAAAATTATTACTTGCAAACCAACGTGAATAGTGAGAGGCTGAGATGGTTTTCATATCAGTTTCATCCCAGTACCTGCTTATTCATTTGGCTATATACTTTTTGTATTTAAAACTAATCATAATTCCTTGCGCCACAGCCCATCCGAGATGAGATAATTTATGTTTTTCCAATACTTTTTGTATATCAGTGTACCAATATCCATAATGGAATCCCAGACTATGCCACGTTTCCTTTTCTTTTAAACAGTGGTATATCAATCTGGTCTTCTCACTTCTTGTTAGTTTAATCCAATAGTTTAACCTTTTTTGCTCCATTAAAGCATTTATATCTGAAATGCCGAATTCTGGCCTCAGATAGGCCGCAGGGCAGGAATTCCCCAGTTTAAACAAATAATGGAGGACTTTAAAAAGTGGTACCATCAGTCTATTCTGATCCTTAATCCCCCAGATTTCAGTACCATAAAGAAGTTGAGTTTGATACTTCATCTTAATAGTTTGAATTAAGGGTCTGGTACTCATACCTCCATAATTACAATAAAACTTGCTCAAGCATTGTTCAGTATTTTTTAATTTAACTTGGAGCAAGTCTGCTTTTCTGGACCAGGCCTGATTTGCCTGTATCATTACTCCCAAGTACATATAGGATGGTACTATCATAACTTCATCCTTACCAATAAACCATTTACCTTTTGGGTCCTTCTGGTCACATGCCAGAACTTTCCATTCATTCATATTTATCTTTAGTTTCAAACATTCTGAAGCTTTATATAAGAAAGTCAATTTAGACTGTAATCCTTTTTTTGTTAGTGAAAACATAACAATATCATTTGCATAGGCCAACAAAGGACACAAGATATTCTGAATTTTTGGGGAGTCCTGATCTGCATAAATAACATCATTTAACATTTTTTCAGTATACGGTACAAAAAGTAAGGGGGCAATCAGGCAACCCTGTCTTACACCTTTATTACTAACAAAAGGGCTAGGCAGTTGCCCCTCACACCCTAATCTAATCTTGGCCCAAGTATTAGAATATAGTTGCACCATGATTCTTACTCATTCTTAGTCAATACCTCAGTTAATCAGCGATTCCCACAGAATATTCCTTGAAACACTGTCGAAAGCACCTGCATAATCGATAAAGACCACATACAATTTTTGGCCTCTTAGTTTAACATATGTTTCTATTAGATGATTCAATACATATAACATAGAAACATAGAATTTGACGGCAGATAAGGACCGCTTGGCCCACCTAGTCTGCCCATTTCCCTACCTACTGGATAAGCTGCAGATCCTAGTTAACCAGCAGCCTACTTCTTCCTAACCCCACCCCCTAAAATTGCCTTATGACTGTCCCATGCATGCTTGAATTCCACCACTGATTTTGACTCCACAACCTCCTCCGGAAGGCAGTTCCATGCATCCACAACCCTCTCTGTGAAAAAATACTTCCTTAAATTACCTCTGAGCCGCCCCCTCTATCTTCAAATTGTGTCCTCTTGTTCTTGCACACCTCTTTTTTTGAAAGATGCTACCCTCTTGGACTTTGTTGATTCCCTTGAGGTACTTGAACGTTTCTATCATGTCCCCCCTCTCCCTCCTTTCCTCGAGGCTATACATATTAAGCTCTTTTGTCTCTCTTCATATGTCTTCCGGTGCAGACCCTGCACCATTTTAGTTGCCCTCCTCTGGACAGCTTCCATCCTGTCTATGTCTTTGCGGAGACTGGATCTCCAGAACTGCACACAGTACTCCAGATGGGGTCTCACCAGCTGTCTGTACAGAGGGATAATAACTTCCTGTTTTCTACTGATGATGCCTCTCCCTGTGCATCCCAGTATCCCCCCAGCCCTCCTTGCTGCCCTCTCACATTGCTTGACCACCTTTAGGTCATCTGATAAGTTGTCAATAGTAGAATAATTGGGCCTAAAACCCACCTGATATATAGAAATCCCTCTGGTCCGCTCCGTTTCTTTTCTAAGCCTCTGGAGTATTATTCTAGTAAAAATCTTCAGATTTTTATCTAAGAGGCTGATTGGCCTATACATCACTGGATCTGATAAATTGCCTTTTTTGTGAATAGGAACTAGGTTTGCATCATTCCACGTTTCTGGATATTTATTAACCTCCAAACCCTTATTGTAAAATACCATGAAATAACTGCCTCATAAAATGGGGTCCATTAAATACATTTCAGCAGGGATCCCATCTGGCCTAGCTGCTTTAGTTTTTTTTCAGTGAGTAAATAGCAAAAGCACTTCATCGAACGTAAAATTTATGGACACCGGATCAGTTAGGGATAACTGCAAAGAGCGAGCAAGTAAGTAATGTTTCACCTTGATCATAGAATATATTCCCATAATATTCAATCTATCCATTCTCTGAAATGTGTGTATCAATATTGGCTTTATAATTATTTGTTCATTTTGCCACCAATGTTCAGAAAGTTTTAGCATCTTTATTCTCTACTGCCTTTAGCATTTGCTCCCATTGCAACTCAAAGTATCTTTTCTTCTTCTCACCCAACAGAGTCTTATAATTTCGCTTTTGTTGGTTTAACTCCCTCAGTTTTTCTCAAGATTTATATTTACAGTAAAATCTCTGTAATTTCCTAATATTTGCTTTCTGGTCTTTAAATTCATTTTCAAACGAAATTTTCTTTCCCGCAATAGATTTTCCAGTTACTGATATTTCTAATTTTATTTTTTATTTCTTCGAATAATAGGCACATCTGTCTGGATAAATCTGTCCAATCCTGGGCCTTAAGTATTTGTACTGGTTTATTCAGGGATGATTTTTTAATCAGGGAAGAAATATCACTTTGAAAACATTTCCTCCATACTAACTTTTTGGCTGCTCTTATTTCTGTTAACCTAAAGGGGTCAGCAGCTAAGGTCAATCCAGTGATATTAGGACTACTAGTTTCCAACACTATAGGAAAATGGCCACTTTCTGCTCGCATGTGTATTGTCAGATCTTTCCAAAGATCCACAGATCCTGTCCAACAAATATGGTCTATAGTAGATGCACCTCTTGAAGAAACAAAGGTGTATTTACCCTCCTTATATCCCAGGAATCTGCCATTTAGAGGATAAATATTATGTTCTTTTAATATCTTTATCATCTTTCTACCTGTATTATTCACTTTTTGATCCTTTGCTTGCCTCTGTCCACTTATGGCCTCCTGATAAACATAACAGAACAGAGAATTTTCAAAGGTGCCATCAAAGGCACCTATTCTAGCATTAAAATCACCCACTACCGTGAGCTCTGCCCTTGGAAAATCATGGTACATTTCCATTATAAGTTCATTTAAGTCTTTCCAAAGTAATTCTGAATAGTATAACGAATTCTCTGGAGGGATATAGGCATTAATAATCACTATCTCTTGCCCAGCCCACTTTAAATAAGTTCCCAGAAAATTTCTGTAGATTTTCCAGCTTGTTGTTATCATAAAACTTCTCACCTTAATCCAGATAATTAAGCCACCTGAGTTCCTTCCAAAATTCATATTTCTAACTCCCGGGGACTGAAAACACTCATAACCATTAAACTGTAAATTATCCTTCATAGTATGCCATGTTTCTTGGACACAGATTACATCAAAACTATACAAAAAGTTTCTACACTCATCATCCATCAATTTATTTTGCCATCCTGCAATATTCCAAGATAGACGTACAAAACCTGTGGTTGGCCGGATCTGAGGATCTCTAACCATTTCATTATTGCTAGGTAGTCATTCCTCCTGATACCCAGCAAGGTACGTAAACCTATTTGCCAATGGTATTGGTGACAAGAGACCATTATCTGTTGCCTGGCTGGTATCACTTAGTGTATGTCTGGTCATCCCAATAGTTCCCCAAAAACATGACTCCATTAGGAAAAGACCCAATGCATCCAGTTGAGACGTTTTGGATAGTATGGCCTCAGCTAGCTTCCGATTTGAAACTTGAATGACCACCTGACTATCTGAGTTAGCTCTTCTGGCCAAGATTGTCCCTAACTCTTCCACTTCTATAGCTAAAAAGTTAGTAAAAAAGTCACTTATCACGTTCGTTAACTTATGTTCATTTTCATATTTTAAATTCTCCGTTCCAAACATATTTAAAATAATCTGCTAGTTCTCCTCAGTCTGGCGCTTGTAATTTTTATTAAACTTCTCTCTGTTTGGATATAAAAGTAAAATACCATTTTCCTGAGTTATCTCACTATTAATCCAGATGTAATTTGCCAATCTGGGTGAAACCAAGAAAATGTCTATAATAGTTGCAGAGGTTATTTGAGTATTCTTTATTTCTATTATATCATCTTCAATTAAATCGGTCCCAATCCTTTCATTTGGGTATTCCAAAACCTTAAAGCTTCTCCTTCCATCATCATTATTCCCCCAATTCCACCAGTTCTCAGGACCACATAATCTGATGCATGGGAACAAGTCCTGAATCTGATCTTCATGTAAAGCCAGTTCACCTTTCTCACCTTGTTCAAATGGGACAACATTATAATGTAACTTGTTATTACTCCCACCCTTTGACTGACATGCTTGTTCTTGCTGCGGTTGTTGGTAAAAGACCTGCTGACTATTAGGCTGATGATTACCTTTTATAGTTGCATCAACTTGCTGATTGAACTTCACCAGTTCCTGTTCCAGTCTCTCTACCTGCGAGGCCAAGTTCAACGAACCTTTATTTAATTCATTTCCTACTTTACCTCCTCTATCTAACTCTGCCACACCCACTAGCTGTTCAAATTTATTTTCACTCTGTATTTCCCACATATTTAGCTTAACTGCATTTCCCAATCTGTTTACACTATTATTACAATCTAGTCTTTTCTGAGACTTCTCGCACTTCTTACACTTCTGTTTGTTCCTCTTTTTTTGGTTTTTCTTATTTCTAGTTGGTTTATCAGCTTTCCTTTTCCTCTATGTTGTCCTAGGGGATTCTGGGAAAGATAGAATACTGAAATCTGGTCTTATTTTTTTCTTTTCTGCTACCTTCAGAAATTTGTGAAGTATCCTCCCCCCTCGGGGGGGTATCCCTGTGTTGACAAATCTGGTCCATCTTATTTCTAATAAGAGCAACCTCATTGCTCACACTCTCTATTGCATTTTTGTTAGTTAGTAGCTGATCCATAATAATAAGAAAAGCAGATGCTGGTGTAACCCCTTGTTACCCGGGGTTACTAGAATCCCAGTAAGACCTAGTGGTAGGCAGGGAAGGCAGCTTGTGAAACTCCAGTTAAATGGGTTTCACACTGTCTCACTCTGTCTCAGTCACAGCTGAGATTGAGAGGTGACATCACCATAGAACTGTCGCAGCTGCATAAGCCACATTGGAATCTGCAGCACAGGGAGTGAGTTAGAACTTTGGGAGTTTTCAAAGTCAGTTTGCTGTTTACTTCCTAGTGAGAAGGAAGTCTTCTGTTTACCTACAAGCAGTAAGGAAGTGTTTTCTGTTTACCTCCTTGGGAGAAAGTTAGAGTCCAGTTTTAAGTGGTGGAGACCGCTGTCCAGGTCTCAGTGCCCCCCTCCCTCCGGGGGGGTGAGTAAAGTCCCTCTGTGGATTCCAGGGGCAATCCCCTAATTTCCATTACAGAAGAAAGCTGCCTTTTTACAGTTTCTGGTCTGGTTTGATAACAGTGAAAGAAGTGGTACTTTGCCTGTGGGGCACCTGCAACGAAAGGGTGAGTGTTGTGCTCTATTTGAGAGGGCAAACAATATATTTCTTCAGTTTGGAAAATATGAAGAAAGCTAGGATGTGAACTACTATTTGAGAGGCCTATTGTACTAGGACAAACAAATGGAGTAGTTTAAAATTTAAAGTCTGAATGGATTTCAAGTAATGTTGTAGAGGGGGTGCTACAGGTCATCCACCGTTTAATCTACATTTCAAAGTTTAAGTTTCTGTTTGTCCAGAGAAATGGCTGGGTATGGGCTGTGGGAGCTGGAGGTGGGAACACCCCCCATCTTTAGTAACCAGGTCCACCTCTATGGATTTCTACTGTGATTGCTACTTGCCTCATGCGCCTGGCCAGTGATGAGGTAGGTACCCAGACGTGGGTCACAAATTGGAAACTCTCTCTAGGAGTCACAGACTCTAAGTGGTGTGGGGAGCCACAACTTGGGAAAATATTCTCCTTGTTTGATGGGAGTCTGAAGGAAGTAAGAAAACAAATCTCTCTAGGAGTTGCAGACTCTAAGTGGTGTGGGCAGCCACAACAAGTAAATTGGGTCCATTCTTTAAATGGACCATCAGTCGAGTGGTCAGCAGGGGAGCCAGGCCAGTTGGGCTGTGTATCCAAAGCGCATGCAAGTCCGGGCTGAGTGCCTGGTGGGTCCAGAGCCAGACAACAGTAGAAATGGGTACATTCTTTAAGTGGACTGCCTTGTAGTCTCTATCTGCATTTACAGTAAATGTAGCCCCTTGGGGGTCCATCTATGCTTTGTTATGTTCAGCTAGTTTATGAATAAAAGCCACACTGAAAAATCCCAATCCTGGTTCTGGACATTACAGTTATTGCTTCCTGTAGTTGGATTTACTTGGGTGCCCCTGTGCAGAGTAGCCAAACCTAGGTCCCTTGTGCCAGGTAACCTCATCCTCCCTGAACCCAGGTCCCCACCAGGTATTGCTGCCAACGCCCACAGCATGCCACCTGTCGTTTTAGTAAAAAGGCAGGGGTGAGGAGTTACACTGGGTTCTTCAATAATTCTGCTATCTCTTTATTTACGTACCTTGGCACAAAATTCTCCCCATTTTGCCTCACATTTAACCCCATATAAGGATCTTGCTCATCTAGTTGTTTTAATCCTGCTATGGTGCTGTAAGTCTTCTATAACTGACTCCAGTTCATTTTTTGTGACATAGACTGTTTTGCACTAATCTTCCCTTTTTCCCCCCAATTCCTTAGAGTCACATAATGAATTGGTTAAAGGCAATGATCTCTCATGTGTACTCTCTTGTGGTAAATGGAAAAGCTGAAAGGAACGGGAGGTTATAGCTAGTATCTTGTCTTCCTCCTGAAACCCTTCATGGTGGGAGCCTATTTCCCTCCTGCTGCCTTCCATTTTTCCATTTAAATACTCCTTAGACATAAGTTCATCTGAATTTGGGCTAAACCCTCTGACTGGCTCACTTAAGGCAGCTGGGGCTGTAGAATGCAATGCCACAGACAGAGTTAGTCTAGGGGTTGAAGTTATTCCACAGCAGATCGATAAATAATCCATAATTGTGGTTTGAAAACTCCCCTTTTTAACATCTATTACTCTCTCATTGTCTCTACCTTTGTCTCTACCTAAGGGTTCTTTAAGGGATGATGCCCCATTTGTCCTTCTTTGTTGTCTAGTAAAAACTATCATTCCCTTCATCGAATATCCTGGTGACTACAGTTTGACTATAGAATACAGTACAATGGGATGAGCCACACAGAGAATTCTATTCACTCAAGGATAAATACTCATCAGTCCATCAAAGATGAGGCTAGACAGATTGCTTAGCCAATCTACATGAGCCCAGACTTTAAATATCACAGAGAGCTTGCAACCACAGTCCTTGAAATCACTACAAACCAATATTTAACTGGATTCACTGGATAACAGTTATTTTCAGTTCTAAAGGTCATACATACATACATGATGTAGCTCCTTCTAGCAGAATCTCTTAATTGTAATACAATAGGATTTTCCTCTAATTCTTAAATGTAACTGGATTATCTATTTATTGGTATTATACAGACTGCTAATACTATTAGAAGACAGATTCCCAAACAGCCCATGGTTTTCTCGACTCTGCTTATTAACTGAACTACTAATAACAGCAAGGGAAAAACTTTAGCTGAATAGCAAGTGGCATTCAATGCAAATGACTGCTCTTGACCAACAGTCAGAAATAAAACAGTTTGAGGCCATATAGGTTTACAAATTCAGAAATGAAACGCACTCATAAGACGTCACTAACCAACCTAGTATCCATAACCAACCTATATAGCTCATACAGAGTCCAAACAAAAGGGTTATTTTCTAAACCTGCAGCCAGCACGCGAGTACATTGGTGTGTCAAGAAAACAGTTGATATAAAAGGGGGAGAGCTTGACTCTCAATTAAGTAATTAGAAAATTGGAGAAATGAGGCATTTATGAAAACAGAGTGGTAACAATTCAATCACTAATTAGCAGTTAAGGTACCTTGCAAGTTACTGGTATATGAACATTGGTCAAGGCAACTGTAGAACCCCCTATATCTCTTAGTTTCTCAACAACACAACCACTTACTCTGTAATGAAAACCATAAGGAGAGTTTAACCTAATTCATCTAAAATTCAGAAAATAGAACATAAAACATAAAATGAAAAGTTTAAAAAAAAGTTTAAAAATGCCAGTCACAGTTAAATCACTTTGTGACAATATCAGAGTATCACACTTAGTCACTTTGGTATAGCACTCTTATTAAAATTCAGACATAGTATTGCTTCAAGGAGGATGCAATCCAATAACTGTTTGAAAAAGTATAAAATATTTTCTACATTACACTTCTCTCAATCTCCAATCCTTATCTTCGACCTGTGTCACTTTCCACCATAACACATCTCAAAAAACAAAGTCGACTTCTTTGTATGCTGCTTCTTGCTTCTTGTAAAATCCTCCCTCACTTTTTCCATAGAGCCTGTATGCTTGCGCCCTCAGTTTCCGACCCCCCACATGGCCGGTTGAGCTTCAGCCGGTACACCGGGCTACACCACCTCTAGCATTCCACGGAGACGAGCTGAAACACAAAACACAGATGGCACAAGCACAGTATCCAAGATGATAGCACAAGACCGACTGGAAAGATATGCTCACTTCACTATTGAGGCAAAGATGGCATACCTGTTCTAAGTGAGTTATTCGCATTGAGCAAACCCTGCTTGAATCGCCACTCCACAGCAACACAGCATGCAGCCACCATCCAGAACCAGAAATCCAACAGAGGCAAGGAGATAAGGATTCAAACAGAGCCTTTGGGCTGCCTCAGAGTCCTGCCTGTCTGATTCAATCTTCACTCATTGCTCCACAGAAAATTCCCACCATTTCAGTTGGGAAAGAAGGACAGTAGGGTGGCAATCGTCATTTTGATCATTGTACAGAAGCCAGACAGCCTCATATAGAATATTCCAGTTTGCAGTGTACAGACCAGGTACTTGAGTCTGAAGACCTCTTTAATCAGCACTTTGGCCAGAGCCTCTCCATCTCTTTCTTTCTCCTTAACTGAAGTATCCTCACACAGAGTTTTAATTACTGTGCTCAATACAAGCTACCTGTTTGGGTGTTGCAAATGTTCAGGATGCGTGCAAGAAGAGCAGAGCAAGGATTTAAAGCAAAAAGAAGTTGGGTATAATTACACCCTCCCCATGTATTTTAATTCTAGTAAGAAAGGAACCAGGTAAAACTATCAACTATGTCTATGAGTTTTAGAGAAGGTAAACAATCATAAAGTGTGTGTTTTCAACTAGAAATAATACGATGCAAAAAGGACTGACCTTCTCCCTTTAACATCTGTCTAGAGGTCTGGACTACTGTAGTCCATACCTTAGTGGTCCAAGATAACATTCAGCCTAAGACTTAAAAAAGTTTATTTTCAGTGCTATATTAAAATTTCAGTTGCAACTTTGATGAGCATGGACCAAAAGCAGCCTGAATATGTACTGGGAAGAGTATCTCATTAGAGAGGTGAAGGAGGAAAAAAATCAGGTAACATTTTTCACGAGGAGAAAGAGAGAATTTGGGCCCTGTACAATTGTACTTAGCTCTGAATACAGCCTGCATTGTTTACTGGGTTAAACTTATTAAATAAACAGACCTGTTCCATAATATTGTGTGGGTTGACTGAGATTCATACAGAATGCAGTTACAACTGCCTCCAAGAGCAAGACTACTGGCACCATTTGGGGTATGTCCATATCCAGTGAGGAGAAGTTGCGACAGCATCAGTTAACCTCAAAAAATTCCAACAAAATGCACATGTTGATTTAAGAAAATGGCAATGTTTGATATTAAATGCGGTAAAGAAGCATTGGTTAACAGAAAAACGGTATACCAATAGGTTTGCTACACGATGTGTGCCATGGGTCATTGGTAAGTATGGATGAAATCATAGTAAAGCAGCCATTTAAGGATTTTCTTTTTCAGTTTTTAATGGACAGGGTGATATTGTATCCCTGATACTTCTCTTTTCCATGTCAGTTTAAAATTGGATGGGAGTAGGTGTGAAATGCATCAAAAGCTAGTGTCTTTCACCATGGAGAATGGATGAAGGTCATGGACCATGATCTCACCAATGAGTTTTTCCATTTATACAGAGCTTGGGTAATTATGTAAAGTGGGGTACTTCAGGAGGAAGTGGGTAGCAACTGTGAGATGATTGTGACTGGGGCACTAGAAATGACCTTGCTTGGTGATGGGCAAAAGTAGGCTATACAGTACTACGGGGATAATGTAAGGGTTGGGTCTTGTCATTAAGGGCTAAGGCTTGGAATAAGATTTCCCTGGCTGAGAAAGTCTTGCTTCCCCTACCTCTCTTCCTCCTCATTTCATGGATGTGCTTCTCCTACCCCTTCTCCTCCTCCTCCTCCTCTTCACATCAACAACTGTACTTATTGCTCTGCTGACAGGATTTACAGTGATGTCTTGCCAGAGCCAGATTCAGTGTTAACTTCCCACACATAATAGGTTAGTGAGCAACACTGGACTGAGTGGGTGTGCTCCATGATATTGGACAGCACCATGTAGTCGTTCTCTAAGGACTGGTAGTTGTTCATGCCCATACACAGGTAGCTGTGGCAGCTGTTGTGTTTTTGAGACAAGGTGGACAGGGGAATACTTGGTTTTACATCTATGGATGAATCATTTCCTTTCTGGAATATTTATTTCTACTGTACATATTATAAAGGAACGTGAGGTTTTATATATACATGTATTTCACTTAAACTATGCTGTATATAAACATTCTGCATTTTATTTGCCATTTCAGGTGACTACTGAGGAAGTGGTCATTGTGCTACACTGTGTTTACCCAGTAATCAGAGTCTCGATTTCTACTGTGTTCTCCTTTAGGGGAACTGGAACTGGCAGCACTTGAGAAAGAGAAGGAAACTGTAATGTGCTTCTGGAGGGTTCAGGGTGATGTCATCTCCATCAGATGGGGTAGAAGACCAAGGAAGGTTGTTGGGAGGAGTAGGGGTTGAACAAGAGAACTTCTGTGGACTACTACACCAGGGTTTGTTCGAGCAAACTTTCACACACCTAGCCCTAGTCCTCACAGACCCTCAACTCCCAGTAGCATCCCACCATAACCATCTGCACAGCCACTAGTTTCAAAATGTGTACTTGTAACTGGCATTGTGGGACCTTTATTAGTGCCTTTCTTCTTGTCTCTGTCTCTTTCACCTCCAGTTTTTTCTTCATGCTTTCTATGCAACAGATGACACTATGTTACAATTGCAATAAAAATTCTGATAACAATACTGTGTACATCAAAGATTAGACAACCATGTGATGGTCTTGTGATATGACACATGAGGCATCAGAGAGAGACAATGAGCAACAGTGAGACCACCCCCGACCCCACAAAAAGACTCATTAAGAGAGATTGACTCAAGGGGCCTAATATACTCTCAAGTGTCACGCTGCAGCCTGCTTTACTTTTCCTTATTGTTCACTTTAGTGACTGACTAGCTGGCCCACACACACAGGAAAAAAAAAAAAGCTTGATTCTGTTCCCTGTGCCACCAACAGTCAGTAAAATAAAAATCTTCGACAACACCAAGTGCTCCAAATAGGGCTCCATACTCCAAACATTCAAAGTGCTGACTGCATTTATTTGCCAAATGTTACACATGTACCTGCAACATAGAGAGAGACCTCAAACCAAAGCTCCCCAGTGCTTCAAACCACCCAGGTCTTTCATCTGGGGTGAAGCAATGGGGAGCTCTTGTGTGAGGTCATGTTATGTTGCAGGTACCTGTGTAACATTTGGCAAACAGACACCGATCCCTGATTAAGAGGCAGCATACCCAAAGCGGCAGAGATGTTACTTGTAGCTCCATAATATGTCATATTGCATGTCTAATGCTTGTGCTTTAGAAAAATTACAAATTCACAATTTGCACTTTGGCAATGTAAAATTTGAAGCGTGCTCAGCTTATTGTTTATTTCTTCTACTGCTGCTTTTACTCAGCTTCAGAAATATATATACTCATTTCAGATTCCAAAATATATATTTCTCTCCCATAAAATACCCCATCTGCTTGTTTTCATTACTTTTCTGATTCATCCTTCCTGTGAGATTCGATCAGTTGTTTGTGGTGTATGCTTTTCTCAAGAGTCTGTGACACTTTCCACTAGGCCACTTAGCCTTCCTGTTATCCCTAATACCCTTCTCAACCTTTACCTCTTCTACTGATGCTTTACTCAGTTTCAGAAATATATACTTATTCCAGATTCTGAAATATATCTTGACCCTGCTCCATCCTTCCTCTGGTTCTCCACCATCTGCTTCTTACTGCACCTTATAAAATTCATCCTCACCTGCTTCCTTCTGCACCATATAAAATTCTCCCTCTCTACCAATTTTTCTTTTCTGATTCATCTCCCACTGTGAGATTGATCAGCCCTCTGTGGTGTATGTTCCTCAGCAGAAACTGTGACACCTTCCACTAGGCCATTCAGCCTTCCTGTTTTCATCATACCCTTTTAAACCTCTACCCTTTTCTATTGCTGCTATGTTTCTGATTCAGTAATACATACTTCTATTTCATCTATTCACCACTAGCAGCAGTGATTAAATCATGTATCTTGCTAGACATAAATAGTTCATTTATTTTGCGGTGGAGCCGGGTAGTTCCTTTACGACCAGGAGTGTTCCTATACCCTACTCCCCCAACCACACCCCTTGGCGGTAGTTATTGACCCCTTGTTATTCAATTTCTGTTATACTTGTAGCCCCTTTACTTGCCCTAGTTTATTCTCATCCCACTGCTATTTGTCAACCCCCCGTTACCCTGGTCATGCCCTGCTACCGGTTGTGTAATTGGGCAGCAAGGGACATGGAGACATACAACACGCATCATACCTTGTTACGTTGCCTCATATTACTAAGCACCTTTTATCTTAGTAATGATCCCTCTATCTCCTGGGATTATCCTATTAATAGTATAAGTGCACTATCTTCTGTGCAGTTTCAGTGTTTAACTGGCACTGATTATCAGAGAAGTCCAGCTTTTATCTTGCATCCTATGTCATCATTTTACAGTCTTGCACCATTATTCATCCTGCCCATGTGGCAATTTATGCATTGTCATTCCTTCACCAATGCACCGCTCCCTACAAATCTTCAATCACCCCCATACTTCCCAAACAGGGCCAGCTATTACTCCTTAAAATAATACTCTATGAACTCAAGAAACTTCTCCTCTTATTACTTTGCTCTGGGAATGTAGAACTAAATCCTGGTCTCAACACATATTGTAGCTCCTTCTGATCTACTACCTCTAAAAGGCCTTAGTTTCATACATATCAACACCTGTAGTTTTCTCAAAAAGCACAATATAATTCAGGCATGGGTCTGTCACACCAAGCCTGATGTGCTGGTGATTTCAGAATCCTGGCTAAAACGCTCAACCCCCAGTCATGAAATTAATATCCAGCTGCTTAATCCCCAAGGAAATCAACAATCAGTTCATAACTGCTGGCCTAGCTTTTGACTCTTCACCTTATGTAGCCTGTGGTAGCAACCAAGACTGTAATAACATTGACTCGCAAACTTCAACCCGCCCACTCCAGTTGTGCCCGCTTAGCTATACAGAAGCCGAAGATTCACTTATTAACATAGACATTCAAAAAAGTGCAGGGGATGATGGTCTAGAACCTTTTTTTCTTAAACTAGGCTATCTCGACTTCACCACCCCTTTCCTCCGCATATTCAATCTCTCCATTTGTACTGCCACTGTTTCCTCCTGCTGGAAATCTGACCACGTCCTCCCATTATTCAAGTCAGGGGACCCATGCGACCTAAACAACTATAGGCCCATCTCAATCTTACCTGTCCTCTCCAAAGTCCTCGAAAAGCTAGTTTACTCCCAAATGAAACTCCATATCGAATCATCTTCAATCCTCAACCCTGTGCAATCTGGCTTCCGGGCCCACCACAGTACAGTCACTGCTCTAGCCAAAGTTACCAATGAATGGATCACAGCCATGGACTCCAAGAAAGTTACTGGCGCAGTATTTTTAGATCTCAACAAAGCATTCGACACTGTCGACCACAATCTGTTAATCTCAAGCCTAATAAGACTAGGAGCCACCACCTTGCTGCCCATTGGTTTACCAGCTACCTATCTGGAAGGACCCAGAAAGTAAAAGCTGGTGGCCTCTTTTCTGCACCCCTCCCAGTTGTCAGGGGAGTCCTGCAAGGCTCCATATTAGGTCCCATTCTCTTCTCCCTGTACATCAATAACCTTGATGCACATATATCCCAGTCCCATCTGCATTTCTTTGCTGATGATACTGTACTGTATACATCAGGCCCTACACTGGCTGAAGTGAGGGATGTACTCCAAGCTGACTTTTTACAACTAGAAATCAACCTAATCAATGCCAAACTACTCCTCAATGCCAAGAAAACTAAGGCCATGATCTTTGCTCCAAACACCACCTCCACTTCCTGTGCAAACACGCACAAAGAATTCATCACTACCTCCCTAGGTGAACCCCTTGAAATCACCTCCAAATTCAAATATCTTGGTATGTGGTTAGACAACAAGCTTTCCTTTCATGAACACCTTGACAATCTGGCAAAGAGGCATAAAATTAGGCTAGGTTTCTTCTTCCATAACAAGTCCCTCTTTCCATTGGATACCAGAACTAGGCTGGTCCAGGCAACTTTCTTGCTGCTACTCGACTATGGAGATCTAATCTATTCCTAAGCAGCGGCCTCAGGACTCAACAAACTGGATGTCCTCTACCACCGCGCCATATGGTTCATGACAAACCTACCTTACTGAACCCACCATTGCGATTTATACCTAGCCACTGGCTGGACATCACTCTCAACTAGATGCATGCTTCATGATGGTATCTGGACTCTTAAGCTACTCCTGAACAAGCTTCCGAACTATCTCACAACCCTTTTCCATATTTCCCATAGCGCCTACTCTCTCAGGAAAAATTACCTCCTCCTCCTCCTCCTCAATGTACCAAGAACTCGCACCTCACTCAGCAAGCGGGCCATATCAAGCGTACTCCCAACTATCTGGAACCAGCTCCAAGGCGTACTGAAGTTTCCTGGTACTGTCCCTGTCAGCCTATTTAAAAGGTTGGCTGCAGCAGAAATAAAAGATATGTGCCGCTGTTTCTAAATCTCAGCTCACTGCTCTAACCCTAGCCCACTGCTTCTTCTTACTTACCTAGAAATTAGCTGCCTTGATACTCCGAAACAAGCACTTTGTAGCTTTTTTCTGTACTTGTATCTTTTTATGTCATTGTCATTTTTATGCAACATGTTAATGCTTGCCCATAATTCTGTACTTGAATTTGTGCTGTTTTTTCGATTATGCAATCTGTAACTACCTGTCTGCGTCAAAGGACCTCCTTGTGAATGAGCTTGCTCAATGGAGTTCTCCTATAATTAACTTGAACTTGAACTTGAACTATTACAATGTTTATAGGACTGATAGGCTATGGGGGGAGGGAGTCACAATATTTGTCTTAGATAAATACACGGCATCAGTCATTGACTCATCTACTGTACCAAAAGAGTTTGAAAGCCTCACTTTAAAGGTCTCTTCATCATCTGATGAGTCTATACTCATTACAGGTTGTTATAGACCCCCATCAGGGGACGTTGAGTTGCTATCACTTCTCCGCAAATTGCTGGAAGCACCAAGTACAGAATCGATCATCATGGGAGACTTTAACCTTAACTGGAATTCCCCTTGCTCCAAACCCTTAAAAGAATTATGCAATGCCTATGGCCTCAGTCAGCTAGTTTCTGAGCTTACTCGCCCAAATACTAAAAACCCTGCTCATAGTACTCTTCATGATTTAATCTTTGTTAAAAAAACTTCACAAAATCTCAAATACCTGTGTATTCCACAATAACATCTGTGATCATAGGGCTATAGCATGTGTGAGGTCTATACCAAAGCTTACATCCACCTCCAGTTTCATATATAAAAGGAGTCACCGCAGATTCAACTGCACAAATATTCTGGCTGATTTAAGTCAGATAAGACGGCAAGATTTATATCTTGCACCTACAGTCACAGAGGCATATAACCTGTTTCAGAACCTTGTCCTGAAGGTGATCAACAAACATGCACCTCTAGCAAAAATCAGAACAAGAGAAAGTTCCTGTCCTTGATTTACTAGTTCATTAAGATCAGCCTTGCAGGCAAAAGATGTACTATGGAAGAGGGCACATAAAACCAAATTAGCAGCCAACTGGGTGGCCTTCAGAGCTGCCAGGAACCAATGCACTAAATTTATAAGGGCTGAAAAAGCAAAGCATTTTCGGTCAGCCTTGGATTCCTCCAAAAATAATGCTTCCAAATTATGGCAAAGTCTAAGGGAAATAGAAGGGCATAACTCAATGTCATCTCTGACTTCAAAGATTGATACCAATGATAATACTTTTACAAGTAAACAATGCATCCTAGAAAAGTTAAATAATTAGATTGCCACCACTGGATTAACGCTTGACACCTCTCCAGCAAGCAAAATTTTCACCCAGCTCTGCAACTCAGACCCATCTCACCCCACCCCATGGTTTCCCAACAAACAACCAAGTTTAGAGTTAGCCCATTATCCATCCAGCAGGTCAAGGACCTCTTAATTTCTCTGGACACTAAAACAATTGCCGGAGCCAATCAGCTTGAACCCTTCTTTCTAAAGCTACTGTACGACATCACTTTCTGACATCTCCTATCTACCATCTTTTCAACTTGTCCCTTTCACAAGGGGTTCTTCCCCCCATTTGGAAAATTGTGCATATTATCCCTCTTTTTAAGTCTGGGGACCCTTGTGACCTTAATAACTACTGGTCCATATCACTGCTACCCATCTTATCGAAGTTACTTGAAAGCTGGTTAACTTACAACTAGGTGAACACCCAGAAACCTTCAACATTCTCAATCCTTTAGAATCCAGTTTTAGGCCAAAACATAGTATGGTATCTGCCTTGGCTAAGGTGACAAATGATTGGCAAATTGTGCTTGACTCTTAAACCACATCAGCGCAGTCTTTTTGGACCTGAGTAAGGCATTTGATACCGTAGACCATGATTTATTATTGTATAAGTTGCGCAACATTGGTCTCAATGCCATCGCCTTGCAATGGTTCTCCTGCTACCTCATAGGTAAACAACAACAGGTCAAAGCCCAAGGTGACCTCTCCCTCCTTAAAACCTTGCAGAGAGGTGTTCCACAGGGATTGATCCTGGGGCCTCTATTATTTGTGATTTATGTCAATGACATTGACTCTAGTTTAGTTTAGTTTATTAGTCTAGGAATTAATACCTTTGAGCCAGGGCTCTTTTACAAAGGTTCCACGTCACAAAGAGCATTTAACAAAGCACGATACACATTACAGGTAAAACCAGACAGGAAAGTTACATCATAAATTTGCTATTAACAGTTTAAGGCAGTAACGTTTTTTAAGTTTCATAGAAAAACAAGCTATAACAGGTTCAAGCGAGTAGACAATTTCGAGGTTAAGGAAACTTCCAGGGAGAGGGTGATCATTAGGCGCCAAAAGGAGGCTAGAGAGGAGGGAAAGGTGGTGAGCGGGAGAGTAAGTGAGAGGGGACAGGAAAAAAGGGGGGGAGTGAGTTTGGGTGGGAGACAGGAAGTAGTAGAGGTACCAGAGGGTTCATTAGTCAGGGAGGAAGAGGCCTCAGATGTGAGGATGGACATGAGGAGTAGTAGTCTTTATCTAGCGCAGTCACAGTTGCTAGTGGTGGTGAGGTGGGCATAGAGCATGGATTTGAAAGCTTAAGCGAGGTTGAGGATAGAGTAGGTGGACTAAGCGCATTGAACCATGTCGGGACCTGTATGCGTAAAGATCTTTGTCCCTGTGCAGTCCGGCATCTCGGAACCAGGAAAGGTTGGCGTTCAGATCTGGTGGAGGGTCGTGAGCCAGGATTCAGTTGGAGTAGGTTTTGAATACATAATGGAGTCAGTCCCAAGATAGATTTTTTTGCCATTGTGCAGGTGAGATAAATAAGACAATTTGATAGGTTCAACCAGCCTGATTTATAGTACAGATCACACGTGTGAGTCAGTCTTTGAGCCCCCGTGAGGAGCTGGCAGGCCTTATTTAGAGTGATTGAGATACGCCTTAGAGCAGTGGAGGTAGCTGAGCCATAAATAATAAGGCAATAGTCAATGATTGAGATTATGGAACTCTGTATAGCTATTCTCAATGCCGCTTGATTTAGAAATTGACGATTACGGAATAGTATTCAAGCGTTGGTTCACTGTTTTCATAGTTTGTCAATGTGGGTTGCAAAGGTGAGCCCTTGGTCAAAAGTGATGCCAAGGTATTTGAAAGTATTTACTTGGTCCCAGTGTAATTCTGCAGAGGTTTGTATGGTGAGTGGAGTATGCCTATTTTTGTTTTGGTGATTGGAGAAGAGCATGGCTTTTGTTTTATTGTGGTTTAGCACAAGTTTACTATCCAGGAACCACCTTTCAACACTAGAGAAAGCAAGTTGCAGGCTTTTTCGTAGGGAGTTTGGATCCTTGTGGGAAGAGAGAATTACAGCATCAACAGCGTATAAGATTATTTTCTCCTGGCAGATATCTGGGAGGGAGTTAAGGAACAGGCTAAAGAGGAGCGGTCCAAGAATTGATCCCTGTGGTACACCCGAGAGAACTGGTTTGAAGTCGAAGAGTTTATTAGAGATTTTACAGCCTGTGATCGATTGGACAGGTAACTTTTACCTAAGCACAAGGACCTTCGCCAGGCCTAGGCTAGAAAGTAGGGAGGTAAGTGAGGCCATGATGGACTGTGTCGAAAGCTTTTGTAAGATCGATAAAGACTGCACCTGTTTGGCACCCTTTGTCCAGGGCTGAGTGGACTTCTCCAGAGAAATCAAGTAAGGCTGTTGTTGTACTATGTCCTTTCCTAAAGCCGTGCTGTTGATTACAGAGTAGATTGTATTTGTCCAGGTAATCGAGAGTTGGTCTGCCACTATTCGTTCAAGTGCTTTGGAGAGGGAGGGAGTATTGATATTGGTCGATAGTTTCCTGTTGAGGTTTTGTCCCCCTCTTTGTGCACTGGTGTAACTATGGCAGATTTCCATTTGTTGGGAAATTGGCTTTGGCAAAGTGACAGATTAAGAATTTTTGCAAGGGGGTGAATTACTTCATCCAGGGTCAGAGACAGGATTTTTAGATCTAGCGTGTCACTACTTGTTCTGGATTTGGAGCAGGCCTTTCTTATGTACTTGTATGCTTCGTGCACTTTGACTCTAAAATCAGGAAAGCAAATGTCCATCTTTTTGCTGCTGACACAGTACTTTATGTCACTAGGTCAATCCTTGAGCTTGCATTCTCAGAGGTGCAGCAGGAATTTAACCTTCTACAGCAAAACCTTCTTCGCCTGAAACTGTTGCTTAATGCAAAGAAGACTAAAGTCATGTTTTTCTCCCATGAAGCCCATTCAGTAAACGTAAACTCCCTGGGCACCAAGCTCCAGATCATGACCCTTCTGAGGGAACCACTTGAGGTGGTAGTTAAATTCAAATATTTGGGATTTTGCCTTGATTGCCATCTCTCATTCATTGCACATGTCGAGGAACTGTCCAAAAAGCTAAGACAAAGGCTAGGTCAATTCTTCCAATCAAACAACTGCTTAACCAGGAGGCAAAAATAAGGCTGGTACAGACCACATTTCTCCCCTTTGTTGACTATGCAGACTTTCTCTATAGCCATTGTTCCAATGCTGCCTTAGCTAAACTGTATACACTGTACCATACAGTGTTAAAATTCATTACCAACACCCCTTTTAATACCCACCACTACTCCCTCTATGCACAACTTGGCTGGCCTTTGTTTTGGACAAGGAGGTTGAAAAATGACTCCATTTTGGCCTATAGAGCCATCACCAAAAACTCCCTCTCTATATTTCTGATCTACTCAAGTGTACTCCAGGCATATATTCACTCAGAAGATACTCTTATATTCTGCGCAACACACCTAGGATAGGAACTTACTATGGCACATCATCCCTAAGTCATGTTCTCCCAACCATGTGGAATACCCTCCAAAAGTCTTTGAAACTCAAGCAAATTGTTGGATTGCACACCTTTAAATCCTTGCTGATCCACTCGTTGCAGGAAACTTGCAACTGTTATTCTTAATCTTAACCAAAACCTCCCTGAGGAACCTTTGTTGTACCACCCATATAGCACTTAGTGTCTTCTTTTAGTCAATTGTTGTCTTTACTGCACTTATTGTCCCCTTATAGTCTGATGAATTTCATGAGTTCTTCCTTTCCCCCCGTCCATCCTGTTTCCAAAAACTGCAATTCAGAACTCTAATGTTCTATCCCACTGTACCTGTTCCCTTATTGTGTATTAAGTCCGACATTGTTGGAAACAAAATTGAGCTGTACATTCATTTGGCTGTTGCTGACCCATTGTAAATTTGTTCTGTACTTTTTTAATCTGTTACTGATTGTAATGCTGTTGTATTCTCATTTGTTGTCCTCTGTATATTATGACTCTTGTGCTGCATGTTGCAGCTTGGGTCATTCCTGAAAATGGCCCCCAGTATCAGTGCACCTACCCAGTAGTCAAAGAATTAAATAAATAAATAAATAAAATATTGCAATTTTGTCCCACTGTACCTGCTCCCTTATTGTGTATTTAGTCCTATATTGTTAGAAACAATCAGTGAATGTATTTGTAATTGTATTGCCATTTTCACTTGAATAAGTGCAATGTTCTTAGTATCATATTTATATTGTTGTATTTGTATTGCTTCATCCTGTTGCACCTTCAGGGACCACCTTGTAAATGAGTTTGCTCAATGGTGTTATTCCTGGTAAAATAAAAATTGAATTGAAAAAATTGAATTTAATTGAATTGAAGGGATGGGGACCTCTAGTGTAAGGTCTCTTTATGTTGCAGGTACCTGTGTAACAATTGGCTCAAAAATGCAGTGATTTTTTATTTTTTTTTTAGTTTCACGTTTTCTCTATTTTTGCATTCACTTGTGCACTTGCTCAAAAAATGACTTGTGCTAGTAGCACATTTCAGAGGTGTGTCTGCGTTGGAGAATGCAGGGCATGCTTTAGAAGGTGTGTCCCTCGTTCACCAATTAGCCAGCATGCTAGTGCTGACACACGTATTATGTAAAGTGGACACAACTTATAAGAAAAATGGCACTGCAATCAGAGACAAGCTCATCATGCAGTGGCACATTGATACGCCTTCCGTATGTGCCTTTCCTGGCAAAACAGTTGAATAAACATGGCGGCAAAGCTGCCTCCACAAAATCCCAAAGAAAGACAGCATCAGGGGTGCAATCCCCATGTCGGCATGTCCTACCCACCCCGCCACATTGTGTGGCACACTGGGAGCCCAACCCAGTGTGCTGCCACTGACAGTAAGCTGACAACATCGGCATGTTCCTGCCCCCCGGGCACCGCCTCAAATCCTTTTGTGTGGCACACTGGTAGCCCACCCCAGTGTTGCCAACATCAGCCTCAGTCCCTCCGAAAGTCATGGGCCACACTGGGAGCCCACCCCAGTATGCCCAACATTTGTTACAATTCACCTGTAATAAAGGAAATGGTCCCGCGAGGTCTGGTGTTTTTTTTCCCCTCGAAACAAAGAAAACAGTCCATTGACAGCAGCACCTCCCTTCCCCCAACATGCACCCACCTTCTGTGCACCCCACCTCTCCACACTCCCTCACCCCATACTTACATCCAGAGGTTGCTTGACAATCTTCGGTGGAGCGGGAGCATGACTGCACTCTTCAAAGCCGACCGCAAACTGAAGAAATGCTGTTAACCTGTATAATGGCATAAATGGGGGGGGGGAGTTCAACTTAAGTGGATATCTCAGCCATTTTTTTTTATTTTGCCTCCAAATTTGCAGCATGGGGTGCCTGGGACCCCACCTCATGGACACATGCACTGCCATCTCGTTACTCAATCCCGAAAGATCATTTTGCGGTCACTGTGCAGAATCCCCTTTTAGGACTGATTAACAAAGCGACAGTGCCACTGTTCATGAGGTGGGGTCCATAATATTACAAATTTGGTGCTTTCACAAAAAACAACTGTGTTACAAACGTGCATTGTGCAATCTCAAAGCACGCTCGTAACTTTGACAATTTTTAATATTTTCACTCCAGATTTTCAACATTGCCATTTTTTGCACCTCCTTATGAACGATACAGCTGTCATTTTTCACATCCTGCCCAAAATGTGTTTTTGCACATATAAACATATGAAATTTGCCAGCAGATAAAGGCCTAGAGGTCTATCAAGTCTGCTCGAATGTGCAGCTAGCACCCCTTATTCTGCAGCTGCCCCTCCCTTCCACCCTTCCCCTTCATTAACCCTCCCCCTTGTCCTGTCCCATCCTCATTTGAAGCAGTCCACTGTTCTACTGCATACCACTTCAGCAGGTAATGCATCCCACCCAGCCACCACCCTCTCTGTAAAGAAGTGTCTCCTCATCTCCCTCCTGAACCTTCCTCGCTCCAGTCTCATACCATGGCCCCTGGTGGCCCTCCCCTCCCTTACTTTGAACAGCCCCTCTGTACCCATCTTGTTTATTCCTTTCATGTATTTAAAGGTTTCAATCATGTCACCCCTGTCTCTCCTCTCCTCCAGTGAGTACATGTTCAACTCCTTCAACCTCCTCTCATATGGTAAGTTCCCCAGCCCCTTGATCATCTTTGTAGCTCTGCGCTGCACCCCCTCCAGCAACTTAATGTCCCTCTTCAGATACAGACACCAGTACTGCACGCAGTACTCCAGGTGTGGTCTAACTAATGATCTATACAGTGGCAGAATCACCTCCTCCCTCCTTGAGGATATACCCCTTGTAATACAACCCAGCATTTTGTTGGCCTTTGCAGCTGTCTTCCTACATTGTGCCGAGTTGTTCATTGACCCTGTAATGAGCACACCCAGATCCTTCTCCTCCTCTGTCTGGGCTAGCTGCACTCCCCTAGCTGGTAACTTCTCCTTGGGTTCTTCATCCCAAAATGCAGCACCTTGCACTTTTTGGCATTAAAGCCCAGTTGCCAGGTGTCTGACCAGGTCTCAAGCTTTGCCAGATCATCCTGCAACCCCTGCCATCCCCCTAGGTCATCCACCACCGTGCCTACTGTACCTTGGTATCATCAGCAAACAGACTGATCTTGCTCTTGATGTCCCATGATATGTCTGCAATGAATATCCCAAACAACACTGGTCCCAACACAGAGCCCTGTGGAACACCGCTCATCACTGCCCTTGGCTGTGAGCTCCCACCCACCACCACCCTCTGTTGCCTTTCCTGCAGCCAGTTTCCTACCCATCTCACCAGCTTTGCACCTGCCCCTGTGCCTACTAACTTCCTTCCCAGCCTTCCATGTGGCACTGAGTCGAGATGCCTTACTGAAGTCCAGATATAGGACATCCACTGCATGGCCCCTGTCCAGTTGCCTAGTTGCCCAGTCATAGAACTCGACCAGGTTGGTTTGGCAGGATCTGCACATGTGAATCCATGCTGTCTGCTGTCCTGTAGTCCTTTGGCCTCTGGGAGGGCCACCAGCCTCTCCTTCAGGATAGTCTCCATTAGCTTACCCACAATGGATGTGAGGCTCACTGGTCTGTAGTTTCGGTTCATCCTTGGGGCCACAATTGTGGAGGGGCACCACATGAGCCATCCTCCAGTCCTGAGGTACACACCCCAAATGTAGTGAGGCATTAAATAGGTCTGCCAAAGGTCCTGTAAGGACCTCTGCCAGTTTCTTCAGTACCTTGGGGGTGGATGCCATCTGGGCCTGGCACCTTGTCCACCCTCAGTGCCTTCAAACCCTCTCGAACTCTGCTCTCCATGATTTCCCCATCTGTCACCACTTTCCACCCTGCTTCTGCCATTTCTCCCACCTTGGGTGTCACCCCTCTTCGCTTTAGTAAATACTGAGCAGAAGTACTCATTTAGTGCTTCCAGCTTTATATGCCTCTTCCCACCCAACCCCCTCCTTCCTAATCCTTACTATGTGGTCCTTACAGCTCCTTTTCTCCTGATGTACTTAAAAAGTCCTTCTCCCCTTCTTAATGCCTTGTGCCAGCCTGAGTTCCGTAGATGCTTTGGCTCCTTACTGCCCTTGTCACCTCCTTGATTCTGTCAAGTACTCCTCCCTGTCCTCCCCTCCCTGTTTTCTTGTACTTCCTAAAGGCATCTCTTTTCCTCCTTACCTTTTCCATGACCTCCTTGCTTAACCAGATCGGTTTCTTAGCCCTAGCCTTCTTGCTCTGGGCTTTGCAGCAGGTTTTAGTTGCCTCCACTATGCCCAGCATGTGCGCACAATGTGGCGCACAATGGCGTGTTCGCTGTGCGAAATTAATGTTCAAAACACATTAGCAAAATTACAGTGACACTGTTCATGAGTGGTGGACACAAAATGCCTATGTTGAAAATTTGGTTAAAAAAGCCCTCAAAATAATTGCGTTATGGGCGTGTGTTGCGCATATTCTGCGCAAGTTTGAGACTTCACCAATTTTTCATATTTTCACTCCAGATTTTTAACATTTCCATTTTTGTACACCTCCTTATGAACAGTACAGTTGCCATTTTTCACATCCTGCCCAAAATGTGTTGCAATATTACGATGACAATGCTTAGGCCGCTGTGGGGAAACCAATGTTTGGGACAGATTAACAAAAATCACTGTGACACTGTTCATGACCAGAGTTCCCAAAATGCCTATGTTGAAAATTTGGTTAAAAATATCCCCAAAATAATTGCGTTATGGGCGTGCGTTGTGCAGTTTCTATGCACGCTCATGACTTCAACAATTTTTCAGATTTTCACTCCAGATTTTCAGCAATGCCATTTTTCACACCTCCTCATTAACAGTGCAGCTGTCATTTTTCACATCCTGCCCAAAATGTGTTTTCGCACCTGTGACACCAAATGGCACATTCACTGTGCAAAATCACCTTTCTGTTAACAAACTCATAGTGCTACTGTTCATGAGTTGGGGTCACAAACAGCCCATGTTGAAAATCTGGAATGAAAATACCAACACAGGCCTGGGGCATTACGGTTTCCAACCATAACACCCCACCCTGTGGAGCCTGACAGGCATCAGGGGTGTGACTTAGCATTGTCAGCTGTAATTCTCATGCCATTCCACCCCTACCCCCGCCCTGCAGCCAATGACAGGTATCGAGGTGTGCCTTGGACTCTTTGGCCCCAAATTTCAGCCCATTCTCCTATACTGCACCCATTTCAGCATATTTCCTCATGGAATGGGGTGAGCATAAGGTTCAAAGACCCCAAGGCAGACCGCAACACTTCTCAGTGTCTGCGGGGCAGAGTGAGATGAAATGGCATGAGCATTATGGCTGATGACCCAAAGGCACACCCCAATGCCTGTCACCCTCTGCAGGGTGGGTCCGGGGCCGGCGTCAGTTCTGTACTTCACTGCCAATCCTATTATGCGTCTCTCTAACTCCTGCACTACCAATGCCAATACCAGCAAGCCAATATTCGGCATTGACAAATGCTTGTTTGCTAAGAGAGACAGAGGAGGAGAAGACGGAGAGAAGAGGGGGAGAAGAGAGAGAGAGAGAGAGAGACAGAGGGGGTTAACAGAGAGAGAGACAGAGGGGGAGGAAGACAGAGAGGCAGAGGAAGAGAACGAGAGAGAATAGGGAGTGGGGGGAAGAGAGAGAGAGAGAGTGGGGAGAAGAAAGAGAGAGAGAGAGAGACAGGGAAAAGAGGGACCATACCTCTCAGCTTTTCCCTGATTTTCAGGGATGTCCCTGATTTTGCCTCACGATGTTCCTGTCCCTCCTAAAATTTGTGTTTCTGTGACTGAACAGTAGGTATACTGTAAGCGCACAATATTGTCAAACAGAGTTACAGACTTGCTCTTCTGCAGACAAATTATTTTACATCAGTACTCTTACATTGCCTGCTTCCGGGGATAGAACCAATTGTTAAACTGTGCCCTTCATTTTACTTCTTTGTCACTGATTTTTTAAGCCATGTCCAAGTGCCAAACACCACTGCAAATACTTGCAAGCAAACGTTCAGCATTGACAAATGCTTGTTTGAAGTGTTTCTCTAATTGGGATGTTTTACAGTTTATTGGCTTTTTCCTTAGTTTCTCCACATGAGCACTATTCTCTTTCATGGTGTCCACTGTGAGCAACTCATGCATGCACATCACCTGGCTTACAGTTACAAGTGCAGACTCACATGCTCTAGCAGTTTCTGTGATGTGTATGCATCATTTTCAAAGTCTCCATGCTGTTTGCATCAGAATTTCTCCACCAATGCACATGAGTTGGTCCTCCTGTGTAGTCGCATCATTTTACTCACTGGGTTTATCATTTAAAAGTTTCCGGGGACTCTATTCACCACAACTTGTAATGTTATTATCTGCAACCCCATGCAAAATACTTGATTAGGTTTTTCACCATTAGTAAGCTTACACAGTTCTTCTTCTCCCTCAGCGTGTTTATATAGTTTTCTGCACAAACAAAGAATTTTTTAAGCACAGTATATTTATATGTTGTGGAACATTTTGATTTTTTTTTTGGCAGCATGGCATTTCACACAAAATGTGTCTGGAAATGTGAAGTCTACCACAGGACTTTAGAAACTCTCTCTGCAGCTCATCTTATCCATTCTGACCTAATCAAACAAACTCAGCATGTTCAGTCCCCAACACCCAGACCTCTGGTGATGCAGGGCAAGGTGCTCCTGGCAGTTCTAATGGCAGTGGCAAGACTGAGTTACAGCAGTCCCTCTTAAGATTTGTGTATGATATTTTCCATGCTGAAGAATCACAGGCTGCCCCTATGAAGGCACCTGATGTGGGCCATTCCAGCTGAAGAGGTCCACAGCTGGCACCTGCAGATGTACCGGAGAATGGCAAAATGCTAGACCTGATTTTCAGGCATTCACTGATTGGCTGCAATACTCATCCAGACAAAAATAATGCTACTAATAAGAAATGCGCCATCCCAGCAATCCCTGCTGAGCTGCTAGACAACAATTAGTATTCTTCTGAATAAGAAGTAAGCAAGTGGTCTGAGGGCAGTCAGAGAGCCTCAGTTCCATGTTTCCTTGATTCTCACTCCACATCCCTTATACAAGCTGAATTCTGCATAACACTAAAACGTTCAGACATTCAGCCACCAGAGAACCCGATCATTTCCACGTCCAAAAATGATACTAAATGTTTTACACGTTTTTAGCACTGTGATCAAATGATCAACCAGGAGAGGATGAATGTTGATAAAAAGAAGCAGGTTGTAAAATCCCACACTAAATGCTATCTTTTTCAGTAGGCTATGTTAAAAAATGGAGGTTCCACTGATCACCAATGCCGAGGTGGCTAATATGGTTAAGCATACTACAATCCTTATTGAAGGCACATCTGCTCTTACTGACAAAAATAATAAGGTAGGCATGGCCTGTCATCATTTATTTATTTATTTATTTATTTTTGAAAGTTGGATTTGCAACCTTTGAGTCAGGGACTCATTTTCAAAGGCATCTCATCGCAGGAAGGGTAGACATGGTTACAGTGTGAGATACAACAGTGGTAACATACAGGTGCAATACAGATAACAAAAGAACACAATATAACAGTGGTTTACGGAATAAAGTTACATGCAGTAAATAGCAATCGTACAAAGTATAATGATAGTAGAAGTCACAACCCTGGTCATACCAGGGAAATACCTGTGAGGAAGGGTGGGGGTATCAGGGTGAGAAAAAAAAGGGGGAAGCAGTCCAACGGACACATCAAGGCTATGGGCCAGAAACGGGGGGGAACCCCAACATTAGGTTGATTAAGGGCAACTACAGCTTCCGGCACCAAAGAGGTGGTTACGGAGTGACTTTAAAGGGACAATTTTGGTAGACTTAGTGACAGAGGGCTGGAGGAGTTGAACCATGTGGGGGAGGTAGTGGAAGAACTTTTTGGGCTAGGAGGTGTTAGTGCAGGGGCACCAGAAAGGCGGCCTTAACTGAGCTACAGGTGGTAACAGATGGGGATGCAAATCACAGAGACGCGGTGACCCTTGGGGGGGAGAGACCTAACAGGGACTTTTTGGCAAGTAAGCAGGTTTGGTAGCGCAGCTGTTTCTCCAAGGTGAGCAGGTTGATGACGGAATAGAGCAGGCAAGTATGGGTGTGGAGGGATGGGCCAGTCAGGAGCCTGCAGGCCTTGTTTATGGAGGTCTGGATTCTAGTGAGGGCGGTATTGTCAGCCGCAGCATAGATAGGTAGGCTGTAGTCCACTAGGGACAGGACAGAGGAGTTGATGGCCAGTTGGAGGGTGGTTTGGGGGAGACAATCTCTGTGGCGATAGAGAAGGCCAATTCGAGAGTTTATGGCTGAGGACAGGGTATTGATGTTGGTGTGGAATGTAAGAGCCGAGTCAAAGGTGATGCCCAGGTACTTGTAGGATGACACCTGATCGAGAGGGTGAGCATTACTGGGGAGAATGCAGATGGGGGAGGCATTTTTGGCCTTCTTCTGGTGATGCAAAAAAAGCATAGATTTCTTTTTTTTGAGGTTAATGACCAGCCGGTGGTCAAGGGACTACTTTTCGTCTTGGTTGAATATGTGCTGCAGGGATTCCTGTAGAGATGCAGGGTCAGGGTAGGAGGCAAGGAGAACCGCATCATCAGCACAGAGCAGCATATCCCCCGAGAAGGAGCAGGGGAGGGTGTTGAGAAACAGGCTGAACAGAACGGGGCCCATGATGGAACCCTGGGGGACCCCTAAGCGAATGGGCAGGGTATTGGACAGGGTGCCATTTACCTTCATGTGCTGTGATCTGGTAGAGAGGTGACTGGTGAACCAAGCCAGAAGGCCAGGAGAGAAGCTAAGTTGGTAGAGGGAGTCATGTAGGAGGGGGTGACAGACAGTGTCAAAGGCCTTGGAGAGGTCAACGAACAATGCACCCGCAACATGACCAGAGTCGACAGCAGAGTGGAGGTGCTGGGAGAACTCCAGGAGGGCTGTAGTGGTGATGCATCCAGGGTGGAATCCATGTTGTTCTGGACACAGTAAGTCATATTTGGCCAGATACTTGGAGAGCTGAATGGCCACTATTTTTTCTAGTGCTTTGGAGAGAGGGGGAGAATGGAGATGGGCCTGAAATTGTTAGGGGAGGTTCTATCTCCACTCTTATGGATAGAGGTGATTTCTGCAACTTTTCAGGCACTGGGAAATTGACCAAGACATAGTGACCGGTTTAAAAGGTTGGTGAGAGGGGCTAGTGCAGTATCTAGGACTAATCAGAGAATCCTGGAGTCAAGGGGATCACAGCTGGGGTTGTTGCTAGCTATTTTGCAGATGAGGCCTGGCATCAAGGGGTGATATGGTATGCAGGTAGAAAGGGGGGCAATCCGAGGTGGGGGTGGAGGCAGGGATAGGGTTGAAAAAGTAGTTGGGGAGGACAGAGCTTAGATCTGAGAAAGCCATATTGAGACACTCAGCTATGCGGGAGGATCAGTAGTGACGGTACCGCCTATGGAGAGTAGTGATGGTGGGGGGTCTTCCATTGAGCTCTTTCATATTGTCCCAGAAGGCATGGATGAGCCCTGCGGATTCAAGATGGCTTGATAATATTCGGCCTTAGCCTGCCTCATAGCCCAGGTGCACTTGTTATGTGCTGCATTATAGGCTTGTCTGTCAGCCAGTTTGCCTGTCTCGAAAGCAATATGCCAGAGATTATCTCTTTATTTCAGTGTTTGGATGAGGGATGGGGAGATCCATGGGGCATTGTGTTTCTTGATACGGATTCTGGTCAGGGGGTCGAAAAGGTCACAGGACTATCTAAAGGCACTGGAGAAATAGGCTAGGGCAGAGTCAATATCCGTTGCGAGTAGGACTGGGGACCAGTCAAGCTGGGCTAAGTGCATTTTTAGCTTTCTGAGACCCCTGGGGCAAAAGCACCAGAGCGAGGTGACCTGGAACACAGGTTCTGGTGTGGGGGATGACCAGTGACAGAGGACAGGAGAGTGGCCACTAACAGAGTCTGGTAGTACATTAATATCCCTGATTTTATGGGGACGGTGTGACAGAATTACATCTAGGAGGGTGCTGGAGCCGTCTGACCAGTTAAATCTACTGGGTAAGGTAACTAGTTGGGTCATATCTAGGGCAGCGAAGGAGTCCCTGGTATGGGGGGGGCAGTAGTACTCAGCCAATTGACATTAAGGTCACCTAGGATGAGCTGCTCCACCTTGTGTGGGAGTGTGGTGAGGTAATCAATGAGGGAGTGGACAGCTGGACCCTGGTCCCTCGGGGGTATGTAAGAGACTGTGAGAATAAGAGGGCCCCTGGTTGGGTTGGGGTAGCCTTAAGGGTGAGGGCTTGGGCACTAAAACCAAGCTTGGGGGCAGGGAGATCATGGCCTAAAAGTGTGTCATGCATAAAGACTGCACACCCGCCACCACGTTTGCCTATACGGTCTTCCCTGAACAGATTGTAGCCAGGGATGGAGATAACCGAGTCAGGAGTTTTTCTCGAGAGCCAGGTCTCGACTAGTGCTATAACATCAGGACGGTGTTGTACAGCCCAGCACTGGAGAGTGGCGGATTTTTTTAGGAGGCTGCAAATATTCATGGATGCAATGCTGAGGCCAGTACCAGAGTGGGATGTGGGGTGGCTAGTTGACAATGGCCTGGGGTTGGGGTATATGATCCTGGAGAGCAGAAGGAGTAGATCAATTAATCTGATGAGTGGTCTGTGGCGACCAGGACCCTTAGCCAGGTACCAATGTGAGGTCCTACTAGTGGGGGTACAAGGGATGGGTAGGGAGTGGAGGGTTGGTATGGCAAGGAAGGGGTGGGCCCAGGGTGTCCCGGGGTGGGGGGGTATTGGTTGGAGGTGGGTGCCATGGAGAAATAGGGGTGTCCATGTCTTTTCTGTGATAGGGTCTAATATAGGTAATACTGTAAGACATAATTCAGTGGTGGTTGTCATGGGTTAATGCATGCCCAGGTGCGTTGTAAGGTACGAGGTGCTTTCACTGAGTGCCTTCTGCCCTCAGGTGTACATTAACCAATGACAACCACCACTGACAGAGTGTATCATTGCACTTATAAAATGGGTCCCCATGCCAAAACAATTAGAATATAAAAAAATGTAAACGCTAGTACAAAAGAAAAAATAGTTCCTAATGGAGCTCAAAGTGTGGTGCTGTTGTCCCACTGTGTCACTATGTGGTGCTGTTGTCCCACTGTGTCACTATGTGGTGCTCAGGGGTGTAGCCAGAAATTTTCATTTTGTACACAATCTCCAACAGTTACACCCCCTATAAAAAAAATGTACACATCCTCTCCAAATGGTACCCCCTTCCAAACAGGTCAGATTGCTGTCAGATGGTTCTTCCGATCTCTAAAGAGATTATACATGTATCTGTCTCCTAAACAACAGAAGTTTAAACAGAGATACTCCTCAGTGGCCTACACTAACCCAAATACTACAGATTAGAATGAAAATGTTAACAGAAAGGTATGGTTTGTGACAGGCACTCAACAAAACTGTACCCAAATGCGTACAGTGAGTATGCCTGCCTACATCCTTGGTGGTGCTGTTGTCCCACTGTGTCATTATGTGGTGCCGTTGTCCCACTGTGTCATTATGTGGTGCTGTTGTATGTGATAGCCCATTTAAGAAAACCTTATCTTAAGTCATAACTTAGTAAATACAGTAACTTGACAAAAATCACTTAGCAGGTCTTGTGTTGCTTCAAACTTGTATTCAGTTTTGGGAATGACAGCGAGAGACAGCTGATCAGCTGGGATAGAAAGAGATTGCACTGTGCAGCTGTTCTTTATGTGAATATGTTCTGCCGTGAGAGCGCGTGCCATTCTGCATGCTGCCATGCTTACTCAGAAGGACCATGATAGCATCCATTGGTTGTGGCTTTTGGAATTAAAAAAGGAAAAATCAGAAATGCGAGCTACAAAATTTATAACAGAGCATTAAGCAAGTGGGCAAACTGGTGATCGAGCAGCTGGGTTGGCAGTTTCAAATTCATACAACAATGAAGGGAGTTTTGATGCGATATGGCTGTGGACTGTGTAGCATGACAACAGATAGGGGACAATCTACAGCCAGGATCAGAGGCCTTTGAGATAAGAAGTAACAGAAGAAAAAAATGTAGCTATATCTATTGGAGCGTTTAATTTTAACATGTTTTTTTATGTGTGAAGTTGTGGCTGGGTGGGGAGTTTTTTAAAAGATGTGGAGAAATAATTTCTTAAGTTACTACTGGCAGGTGAGCTAAGGCCCACTACAAAGATGGCTACTAGAAATCTTTTTAAAAAAAATTCTGGAAGGCACCCTGCCTCAATTCACTCCAGCAGACTTTCAGAAGGAACAGTATCACGATCCTATGATCAGACTTGTGCTGAATGCTATAAGCAAAGGAAAAGATGTTTCTAAACTATGGTCCAAATGATCAGAGAACTGCTTTACTGTTCAGAGAGGGGCCTAGACTTCAACTGCAATCCCTTGGCTGCTACCCCTTTCCCTGGGTCTTAAAATTCTAGTCCTCTTTCTTCTTCCCTTGATTTACTTCTATTCCATTCTCTTATTTTTGAATAGTGCCGATTATCTGTGATGTCTTTGACTTTGTTACTGTATGTTAGAAACCCAATTGTTAGTCTTCCTATGTTTGTTTGTAACCCTTTCAACTGATGTGAAACCTTTGTAAATGAGTTGCTTTGCACTCAAAGGTATTTTTAATCCAAGATTGAATAAGTAAATAAAATAAACTAGTCTACAGAGAAGTCACACATGAACAAGGCAAAGTTACTAAAAAGCAACTGGTGTTGCCTTCCAAGTTTAAATGTGTGGTACTAAGAGCACTCCACGACCAAATGGGACATTTGAGCAGTGAGAGGACAGCCGACTTAGCTAGAGCCCATTTCTACTGGCCCAAACTGAACGTGGATGTGGACCACTATATCAAAACTTACAGTCAATGCCTCCAAAGGAAGGCCCAGCCACAAAGAGCAGCACCTTTGGTTAACATCACTACTAGTGCACCTATGGTGCTTGTATGTATTGACTTTTTAAGCCTAGAGCCCAATGCCAAAAACATTGGAAATATACTTGTTGTAACAGACCACTTCACTTGTTATGCACAGACTGATCCAACAAAGGACCAGAAAGCAGCCACAGTAGCCAAGGTGCTTGTTGAAAAATTCTTCATCCACTACGGTGCACCACAGCGAATCCATTCTGACTAGGGAAGAGACTTTAAAAGCCATTTAATCAAAGAAATGCTATCACTCTAGTGTGTGAGAAAGTCAAGGACCACTTCTTATCACGCTCAAGGTGATCCACAACCTGAAAGGTTTAATCAGACGTTACAGGACATGCTAGGTAACCTTCACTCAAAGGACTAGCCAAGGTCGAGCCAACAAGTAAGTACCTTGGTGCACACTTATAATTGCACCCGCAATGATGCAACAGGTTTTTCACCATATAAACTGATGTTTAGTCAGGAAGCAAGCCTACGTGTAGATATTTGCTTTGGAGGGTCCCCAGATGGAATTCAGGCTGACAACTATTTGCAATATGTTCACAAACTCAAAGCACAACTCAATCATATCTACCAATTAGCTCACACAATGGCTGCCAAGAAAAACCTAGCAAATAAAGTAAGGCACGATAAAAGAGTCAAAACCCAAGAACTACAACTTGGAGATTGTGTCTTGATGAGTAATTTGGACTTGCACAGAAAACACAAGATAGCTGACCATTGGAGTCACACTCCTTTCATAGTCATAAGCAAGTTGGATGATCTTTCAGTCTATAAAGTATGGCTAGAAGGAGATCCCAGAGTGGTAAAAACAATCCATCAAAATCACTTTCTTCCAACTGGGCAAATTATCTTAGATACAGTACCCCAAAGCGGTGTGCCAGCTGGGCCTGTTACCAGATCTGCTTTTCGGAAGAAACAGCCAAACTAGCCTCCTGCATTGCAGCAGTCCAAGCCTTCAACATGTAATGCTGTCATTAGTGATGACGTCAATTCCGAGTCTGAGGAGGGTGAATATGGGGCTGTGTATTACCCTTGCTTTGAGTTGGCTCAGCTGTTTCAGGGGATCCCTGCTTGTAATGTTGAAAATAATGCTGAAGATTCAGAACTGTCTGGCAATCCAGCCCTCTCAACTACCCATGTGCCACATGACAATGAGGTACGAAGTGTGACTTCAGAAGTAGCCGACTCTTTATGTCTTGTGGAACTGTCTGAAATTGAAGTAGCGAGTCCTGACCAAGGAGGTGAGGACTTCACAGGTGAATCTTTATCTGAAGCTGAAATATCAGTGCCTAGTAAACCTGACCTCATGTCGACCAATATTGCTTATTCTGAAAGTGCCAGCAGTGTGCTAAATGATATGTTTGTTTGAAATACCCCTTGCAGATAATCTAGAGTCTACAAAGCAAGAAGATGCAAGTGCTACCACAAATACAAGTAATAATTTTAACTCTGAACAGCAAGTGAATGTAGAAGTGCCCCTTTCTGCAGAAGCTGTCTTATTGGTGGACAATAAGCCGGGACTGATCAACCCGAATGCCACTGTTGAATGAACTGTGCCTGCACCCCCTAAGCCTAGAAGATCAGAAAGAGTTGTTAAACCTGTAGTACACCTTACATATGATTCCCCAGGAAAGCCTGTAGACCTTCTTATGATTGTGGTCCATAAAGGGATGTACATTACAGCTAACTCCCTTCCTAAGATAGGATTAATTGCAGCTTCTAAGTTAGTGATAAAACCCCTCCAACCAATATGCCCAAGGTCATTTTTACAGAGTTGCCAAAGTTAGCTGACAGGTTCAGGTTACCAGCCACTTGTGTCTAGATATGAAAGAATTTCCAGGAAAAATGTAATGAATAACTAACTGAGACAGTACGAAAATGTGAAAAACAAACTGTTGAAAGGAAAATGCAACTGTTTAGGTAATACCATTGCTATTAGGAATGCCATTTACAAGTAAAGCATGCTTTATTATAAATATTGATGATGAAACTGCGCGGTAATGTAAATAGTGATTTATGGTTGCAACCTGTATATAGTGGAAAAATAGTATTACACTAAGTAGAATTGTTAATTGTGTATAGCCTTGATGCGGACACCACGTTTCCTAGGCAGGGAACAGTGTAGCTCCCCCACCACCAATTTGGGGCTTACCTTAAGTGCCTCCCAGGGCTCCAGTAATGCCCACTGCCAGGCAGATGTACACTGGAAATGATAAACCCATGGTTATTTGGTGACCCTATTGATCTGCGTGAGAGTGCCATGATGTGCCTCCATGCCTGTTCCTTTAAGTGAAACTTCCAGTGTGCTGTGAATGGCCTGGGTTGGGGGTCCAAGTGCTTCAGAGCTTGCGACCAGCTGGGCATCACCCCAATTTGCTCCACTCTGCTATCACTGTTAGAGCAGAGGGAGCTCTATCTGGTACTGTAAACATTTACTTTTAATTTGTTGCTGTATTTAAATTAGAGTGCTTATTTTAACCTGCCTTCTTGCAGCTTATGCACCCAAACGGGAGCCACCATGTTTGGTCCGGGACTTCCAGGAATTGGACCAATTGGGACATGGGGTCCTTAGTTCAGGTGCCTTGTGGGAGAAACTGTGAACTCTAAACTTTGGCGCCTAAAGGAATCAATGGGAGCAAAAGATTGTGTTTGACAGCTCCCTCTGACCAATTGGATTGCAGGAAAAATGGACTGGTCCAGGAACTGTTTTCAAACAGAAAGGAGTGCAGCTCGAGCTCTTGAACGGAGAGGAGCTTCTGTGGAGAGTCTGTCCCAGGTCTCCGTGCAGCTAGTAGCCTGTTCACGCTTGTGGGGTTCTGGCCCAGGAAAGGCCTAGTTTCCTCTGGCGGGTGTCTGTGGTCCCGAGTTCGGGGAAATGGTGATCAGAGACTGCTTTCTACAGGTTAAAAGGTTTGTGCAGCAGAGCGGCTGTAATTGTGAACCAGCTTGAAGCCAAATGGAGAAGTGGATGCTGTTTCTATATGATGTGCTGAATGCTCGAGGTGGGTCAAAGCCTACTAACCAGGGATGCCTGCTAGCCACCGGGAGCCAGTTGCCTTGTTCAGCCAAGTTGTCAGCCAGCTGGAGGCCTTCACCAGCTAAAGAGCTGAACTTTGTCAGAAGTGTTCCATCTGACCTTGGACTTATGCCAAACCCAGTCCGAGCCATTTATTCCTGTACCGGTCACAGTTTTCTCTGTGAGAGACCAGCCTGTGGATCCAGACCCTGCACAGCAAGGTATCGCAGGGTGCGGCCACTTGGAGGGAAAGGCCGTGAAGCCGAGGTGAGTCATGTCGGCCCAGCTTCCTCATGCTCTTCAGTGCTCTGCAGCAGGTCTTCATTTCACCAGGCCATCTTCTACCTACTGGTGTTGTGAGTAAATTCAGGGTAACTCCCTGCAACAAGCTATAAAATCATTCTGTGGTACCATCTGATTTAATTCCATGTGTTTGCAGGGTTTCAGTGGACTAGGCGAACTGGCTGAGAATACAATTAGTCAGGGTCTTTGTTTGTGCATGTTTAACCATGTTTTCTTCTTATCAAGGGCCACAACAACAGCTGCAATCCCGGGCACTGTTCTGGCTAGTCACCAACACTCTGGGTACCCAGTAGTTGTGAGACTCTCATACAGAGACTGAAAGCATGCATGCAAAGTATCCTGGCTAAATCCAGTATAGTAACCATTCATCCAGATTTGCCCCCTTCCTTGTTCGTGTCCCTTTAATAAATTAGAGTCATTGTTTCACTGTGGAACAGACTCACGAATATCTTTGCCTGGTTTACATTTAATGTGGCTGGGGGAAAAGCATTTCAAAGTGCATGCCTGTTTTGGATATTGCTTTACAGGGGGCTCAAGGGCATTTGCCAGAAGACCAGACCCTGGTGGTAAGTACAAGGGGTGTGAACATACCATTAATGTTTATTGCTAATTGTGTGTTAACTGCTGAAAGGGGCTGTGTCTATTTCAAAGGTTCTTGGTCACTAGGCAGGTTTGTGGGTGGTTATAGCTTCCCAGAGGGCTATACCAGGTTGGGCAGATACCCCCCACCCACATACTTTACTCTGGGTGGAGGCACCATTTCATTGTAGTTATTGAGATTAGGGGAACCCCGGTAATTGTTGGCTTGGAACCCAGGCCCCTCAACCTGGTTTTAGAAGGACAAGTAGGGGTAGTAGCCCTTAGAATAGTACCACCTAGGGGTTACACCCATACCATAGCACCAGCAAGCACTGCAGGCACTGCCAGACAGGTAAGATTTTTTTTAATTAATGGTGCTGTGTTGGTATTATTTTGATGGATGTTCCAGTCAGAGCCAAACAGGCCAAAGAAAAAGTACATGAATGATCAAATGAGCAGTACTAAGAGAGCCCACCCATCCTATCCATGTGAATGATACGACTGCTTCGCATGCCCCCGATGTACTGTGGTATATGGTGCACTACCTGGTCCAAGAGGTGGTAATGTTGTCTAGTACTAAGACTACTTCTACTGAATCTGTTCAACATGCTGAATCCTTAAAGAAGAAAAATGAAAGACAAAGTGATCACCATCACCCAGGCAGGCAGCCAGTCACACATCACATCGGTCAAGTGCAGTGCAGTCATAAAAACATTTGCCACTGCCACCTGAAGACCTGATGACAGACACACAACACAATTACATCCTTCCTAGTTCCACAATTGCTGCCAGCCACTGCCAAATAATTTAGGTATCAAAAATAAAAATATAGTAATAATCTCAGACCAGTTACTGTAAGTGAGATGTAACCATGCTAGCATACCACACACACACACACACACACACACACACACACAAACAATAAAGAAATTATGTGAATTTTCAGTTTAGTAGCATTTTTTTCTGTGATGTAATCGCAGCCAAATATGGAGGACGTGAGAAACATACAAAGAGTATTCAGTTTCTAGGTTTCAGGCATCTGCTAAGCCATGCACTGTATGAAAATTAAAACAGTACAGTCAGGATCAGTTGCTGAGGGCAAAAAAGTGACAAGTAGTAGTTAGGACTGGAGTAAGGATGAAAAGTGATGAGTAGTAGCCGTGGCTCGTGAGGACAAAAAGTGATATTAGTAGTAGTAGACAACAGTACCCTACCTTCCAGATCAGATAGTGGTACCAGGTACCACCAAGTAATTTTGCGACATGAAATGCAGTTGCTTGCTGTATTTGTGCTCTGAACCCACCCAAAGTGGAAATCTTAAAAAAGGAAACTGTGGTTCAGTCAGAGGGTTGTTTCAAGGTGGAATTCTCTTCCCCATGGTATAGTCAGTAGCCCAACTTTAGACATTTTTAAAGTAAGATTGGATGATTATAGTAGAACCAACTTTTTATTTTATTAATTTGTTCACTTGATGATAAAATAAACTCTTGCAAGCAGACAAGGACGAAAGTCTATATATGCTTTGTGACAACTATGAAACTATGTTATTTTTTTTTTCCTATTCTGTGCTGCTAATGTGATCATTCAAGTAATAGTGGACTGGCCTAGTCCATCCTGGCCTGACTTGTTGCAATTAATTGCTATGTCATGTAGTAGACCCTATTCACAAAAGATTTTCAGCACAGACACAAATTCTTGAAAGAGTTTTGTGGATAGGGCTTGCTTAGAGTAGTCGGTGTATGTTTTATTCAGATATCATATTTGAAATTAAAGTGAGAATGCTGACTTTGAGAAATGTGAGGTGCTCGGCATTTTCTGGTGTCAAACAGGATTGTGTGTCAGTAATGACATTACCAGCTGAACTAAACAATTGTTCTGTACAGACGCTAGTCAGAGATCAATTCATGTATTTCATTGCCATGTTTACTAAAGCAGGCCATGTATTTTGTTTGGATTTCCAGTACTGCAAAGGATCAGCATTCCTGCTGATATTGGGCTCTGCCAGGTACATTTATTTATTTTATTTATTTATTGAAATTTCGGATAACACATTTAAGGACACGTTCATTTCATAGGTTCCACGTCAGACGAACAATACAAATTGGGAAAGTATGAGACGGAGAACAAACAAAACAAGGAATTATGCAAGACATTACAAGAGTGTATAACTAGAGAAGTTCCAGTACATGTGGCATTGTACAGTGTATGCTATGGTGCATATTTGATTAAAACCTAGAATTCAAAGGGTCATATGAGAGGGGGTGGGTCTTATGAAATTACCCTTTACAGGAAAATGAGAACAGACTCAGCCTAATATCTAATAATCAACTGGTAAGGGATGGTATCAGTCCAGGGGCCTCGTCAGAGGTGAGAAGGTATGGGACAAAGCATTTTTAAAGTGAGCAAGGGAGTTCAGGAGATATAATGGGGAAGGGGAGGAATAGGGGAAAGCCATAGAGGGGTGAGGGGAAAGAGTGGAAGAGATCAAGAGGAAATGTGAAGGAGAATGATTAGCAACTTAGACTGCATAAGGTCAAGATAGCATAAGATTAGAATAAGTGCTGGTCACAAGAAGGAAGGTTACTGGAAGCAGTCACAACTGGCATCAGCAACTAACTGTTGCTTAAGTTTAACCTTAAAGGAGCCCAAGGTGGATGCTGAAGTGATGTCATGGTGCAGTGAGTTCATCCGTATCTTTGTCCCAGAGAAGTGCAACAATGGGGTTTATTAAAAATGTGGCTAGTAGAGCTTCTGGTACAATGATAGTTGATAGTGGGGGTAATAAGCTTTTGCACTCCTGGGGGCATTTTGCCTAAGCTTACTTTTTTGGACAGTAAACATGTTTAGTACATGAGTCTACCTTTGAATTGGAGCCAGTTAGCCTGAGCATACATGTCGCAGGTATGGGACAGATGGGCTGAGCCAGTAAGGAGCCGGCATGCTTTGCTGAGTGCAACTATGATGCGGCACAGAGTTGTTTCAGTAGCTGATCCAAAGATTGGTAAGTCGTAATCAATAAGCGAGACAAGAGAGCTTTGAATGGCCAGGTTAAGAGCCTCTGGGGTCAAACATTGCTTATGTCTATAAAGTAGCCCAATGTGGGTGTTAACAGCCTTAGCAATGTTGTCAATGTGATAGACATAGGTCATCATACTGTCAATAGTAATCCCTAGATATTTAAAGAGCTGAACTAGCTCCAGGGGAGAGCCCTCTTCATTGGTGATAGAAAGAGTGTAAGTGTTGTGCCTATTTTGGGAGCTGGAGAACAGCATAGTTTTAGTCTTGCTGTAATTCATAACTAGCTTGTGCTTATGGAACCATCTTTCTACAACTATGAAATTACTCTGTAGCCTACATTCAAGAACCTTAGGGTCTGGGTCACTGGTAAACAGAACAGCATCGTCAACATATAAATGGATGTGACCCTGACAGGAGCAAGGAAGGTTGTTAAGGAAAATGTTAAAAAAAGGGCCCAAGATGGACCCTTGAGGAACTTCAAATAGGACAGGTCTGCTATCCGAGAAGGTGTTACCAATAGGATTGCCGCCTTTGAATGAGGCAAAAAAATTGATCCTAAGCTCCGCCCCTAGCCCCACTCCTTTTCATGACACACCATGCGTTACTCCTCTTAGAAAGCCATTTGTTATATTAATAAAAGACAACACTCAAAGTAGTAGTTCAACAAAATGGTCAATATACTGTAACTGTTAAAATTACTTTTTCAGGTTCTTACTCATTTATTTACTTATGTACCTCCCCCAACATCCCTCTACACACCTTTCCCCTGCCCCTGTCCTAGTCCCACTCCCCTTTCCCCAGGGGCCAATGCGCTACCCATTTTTCTTACCCCCTGTCCTTTCCACCCCACCACGCCCTCCTGACAAGGCGAGCCCTAGCGAGAGGTTCCCGCTTGCTGTACACCTATTTCTATTCCACCCCCCTTTTCACTCAATTACTTTCCCCCACCCTCTCGCTCTTACTTCTGCTTCAGCCCTGACTCTGTCTGTGTGTCAAGATACAATTCCTATTCCCAGGTCCACTGAGAAGTCATAGTGCTTTTGACATTTGTTTTATGCTCTTTGTTAAACTGTGCTTCGCGCTTGAACATTTGTATTTTTCTTCCTGACTTGGAACCTTTGTAAATGAGCTGGTAGCTCAAAGGTTGTAATCCGAGACTTCAATAAAAATAAATAAATAAAAAATAAACGTATGTGTGTATTTATTTATTTATTGACATTGGTTTACCAGATAAACATACAGAGATTAAAAAAAATCTAATTTGCAGATATGATCTGGGGGGAGACAAAGAGATTACTGTAAATAGCATACAACAGTACACATGGTATATAATATAATAATACATAATAAAGAAATTGTTTCCTATGATGTGTGTACTTTATATATTTTTCTGTCTCCATTTCCTTTTCATGTCCACAGTACTATTTCCAAGTCAAAGTGGTGACCATACTTTTTTCTTGAGGAAAAAAATAATTTAAAACATTTAAAATGCCTAAATTCTGTTCGAGATGAAAATGTATGAAAGTAAAAGACAACTGGCTGTGTTGTTACAAAAGGTGGGGGCAGTTTTGCTGCTATGCCACATTAAGATGCAGTGGAAAAGATTAGGTTAATTAAGTGCTAATGGTGTTAATGGCCATAGTTTACACCTCCCAGGATAACAGCTTTCACAAACAAAAGGCTATATTGACAACAGAACGTGTTTGTAACCTGGACATGTAGCTGAAACAATGAATAAAATGACAAAATCTGTTTCAAAAGTATGTGAGCACTCAAAATGGTCCAAAAACCTGACCAGCACAGAGCAAAGCCGGATTACCTAATAGGGACCCTGAAAACCTGATCACCAGATAAAAAGCCTGACAGCTAGCAACCCTAGTTACCAATCTTCACCTGCTTGTTGCTGAGTTTGTGAAGCTTCCTCTGAGTTGAGTGCACTTTACAGTTGGCTTGTAAGTTGAAGATCCCAGGAAGGAGTGCCAAAGGGGGCAACCAGCTAGGACGATGAAATGGCAACCCCCAGTCACCAGGGGAATGCAGGTTCCATGGCACAGTAAGAGAGTCACAGCATTGGGATAAGGTGATAATACTATTTTATACATTATTGATGGAGAGTTGGAGATTAATGAAGGTCACCTCTCGACTAACAAGGGCCTTGTTAGTAGAACAGTAGCCTTCATTTTTCTCCAACTTGCCATCATAATGTATAAAATAGTAATAAAAAATAACTCCATTCATTTCAAGGGGGTACTCCCCAGCACACTGACCCATGGGCATCATCTCTTAAAGACTCCTGCGCTGGCTCCCTAGTGCTCAGGTAAGAGACTCTCAGCTTCTATCTATACTTGGTGGGTTGTCTGTAGCAGCATCACTGCACCCACTACAGTGTGTGGCATGGGTGGGGGACTGGCCATGTGGGTGGGCGTCAAGTTATTGCTACGTTTGTGTTTGCCCTTAAAGTCTGTTTGCATGGAAGCATTCAAAACTATTGAGAGAAAACAGTAGGAGTAGAGGCCAGACAGAAGAAATTAAGTAGTTTTTGGGGTAAGTGTATATATTGGGGGTGGGAAGAACCACATGTGTTTCCATTGGTATGTGTGCTACAGTTCAGCTGTGCAGTTGAGATGAGGGGGGACAAGAAAACTAAAAAGCATAACAGTGGCTATAAGCATGCCGCATGCGTGCAGATTTGTATTGAAGCACAAGCAAGCCATATGCATGCAGGCAGCATAGCTTAGTGGTTAAAAGCACTGAATTGCAAACTAGGAGACTTGAAAACCTTGGTTTGAATCTCATCAACCCCCACTTGTGTATGGTGTGATCCTGAGCAAGTTACTTAACTTTTATGTATGCAGTTATCAGTGACCACTTGCTTTTGGCACACATGCTGCGCACGTCAACTGCCCTTCCCACCCTCGGCATTTCCTATATAGGCACTCCCCTATGACATCATATCCTGTTTGTCATTTTGCCCACTTTTTCATTTGCAGGTAATACCTGCCAGCCACTAGAGGGACCCTCAGACTTCACCTCAGGTTCTTCTACCTGACTTCCTCCTCCCCCTATTGCCTGGAACCCCTCTACCTACCTGTGCTACTTATCTTCCCTACTATTCACCTTTGCCTCTGCCCACACCTCACCCCCACACCCAGCCCCTTATCTGGCCCTACCTTCTGACCCCTTGCCCCACTATCTAACCAACACCCAGTGTGACACTAACCCCCAGTGACCACTAGGAGTCGCTATTTCCACCCTGTTCTTTGGCCCAAACCTAGCCTGCCTCAAGCCCCCAGAACATGGACCTCCGCTCTCACACAGGGCCCATTTCCAGTTGCCCTGCCAGAGTCTCAAAGCCTGTACCCTGTCCACCAGAGTCTGCATCACTACTACTACTCCAAAGTAGTATCTACACTTTCTGGAGGACAACCAAGATACTTCTACCTTTCTGCCCTGCTGCCACCACAAGCTCTATGTTTGTCCACCTCCTCTGCAAATGCCTCCCCCTCATCTACATTCTAGTACCCATGTCCCATCAACCAGGCATCTCCCCGGCACACTTGTACCAGCCCCCACAATTCTCCCTGACATGGTACAGTCCCACCCTACACTGACCATGTGCCCTGGCCCACAGCACCCATCCCTTGGTTACCTTCCCACTGCCTACCCTGGCTCCCTTTGGTGGCTAATCATTCTCACCCTCCCAACCTGTCAAACCCTGCCCATCCCTTGTTCCCTGATGGTCTCCTCCCCATCCCGACATACCCATCAGAAGCTTGCACACCACCACCCTCTGGCCAGAGCTGTGGTCTTCCTATTACTCCTAACAGGCAATATACATCCTAACCCAGGCCCTGCCCATACTAGCCCACCAGCTGGGTCCTCCGGTCTCCACATAGCCTCCATGAATATATGCAGCCTATTAAAAAAATTTGATGCCCTCCAATGTTGGGTCATGCTGCATAAACCTGATGTCATAGCCCTGGTGGAAACCTGGCTATCAAAGTCCACCCCTGACTCCTTTGTCTCCCTCCCAGGCTACACCCTATACCAGAAGGACTGAGTAGGCAAAAATGGAGGTGGCTGTGCAATCTATACCAGGGACACACTCACTGGACAAGCTCTCCCTGCCCCGGCTCTTGTAAACGGGGCACAGGCCCTTACTCTCAAACTTGCTCCAGACCCCTCCAGGGGCCCCCTATATCTCACCACAGCCTACATTCCCCCAAAGAACCAGAACCCGACACTGATATCCTTAATAGATTATCTTGCCACCCTCCATCATGAGACAGAACAAATCCTAGTGGGGGACCTGAATGTGAACGGGCTCAGCACCTTCTCCTCCACCACCCGGGATTCTTTTGCGGCCCTAGATCTGACACAACTCATTTCCCAACTCACTAGAGTAAACCCAAAGAGAGGAACCAGCACCCTTCTAGATGTAATTATTACCAACTGCCCCCCCAAAATCCATGATATCCAGGTCCTCCCTGACTCACTTAGTGACCACTCCCCTATCCTATTCCATTGGGTGACCCCCACGCACCAACTCACAGCCCAGCCCGCAATCCGCCGATGCCTCAGACTGGGTGGGCTGAAAAACCTCAAGCATTTTCTTACCCAGATAAACTGATCCCCCCTACACCATGCTCCTAACATAGACAATGCCCTTGTCTTTTTCTCCCAAACCTTTAACAGAGCCTGTGACCTCTTCGCACCCCTCATGGGAGCCTGAACCAAAAACCATAATGCGCCCTGGGTTACTCCTGCCCTATTACAAATGCTCAGGCTTAAGGATAACCTATGGCACCTTGCCACTGAAACAGGCTGGATGGCTGATAAACAGGCCTACAATGCTGCACGGAATAAGTGCACATGGGCCATCCATAAAGCCAAGGCTGACCACTACCAGGCCAACCTCACCTCCTCCTGGGAGTGTGCCCAAACATTCTTGGACAATGTTAAACAATTAAATGGGAGCACACACTCCCCTCCCCCATCCCAGATCACCACTGATGGCTCTACCTCTACCGACCCTGCCTGCATAGCTAGCTACCTTAACACATCTTTTACTGACCTTAGCTCTGTCCTCCCCCAGTAACTCCTTTGACCTTCCCCCACCCTACCTGCCCCAGTCCTCCAGTGCCCCAGTTTCCACCTACATAGGGTAACTGCCCAGGAAGCCAGACCTCACCTGATCAAAGTGTTAAAGAGCAACAGTCCCAGTGGTGACTCCGTGGACCCCAGCATTCTCCAGCTGGTGCTGGATCAAGTCCTTGCCCCACTCACCAGCCTTCTTAACAAATTCCTCTGCCTGGGGCAATTCCCATCTGCATGGAAAACTGCCGTAGTTACACCCATACACAAAAGAGGTGACAGGTCCTCTGTCAGGAACTACCGACTTATCTCCATCCTCCCTCCCCTTTCCAAAGCCCTAGAAAAACTGGTGGCCATTCAAATCACCGAATACCTGACCAAACACAACATTCTATGCCCAGAACAGCACGGTTTCTTTATAGGACACAGCACTGGCACTGCACTAATTGAGTTTTTAAATTCAAATTGCTAAGTGCCAGCACATAGATGCATCCTGTGGCTTAGCCCATTGCTTATGTCATCACAGGGCTTGCTACGGAGTACAGTGGGACTGTTAGTTCAGCAGTATGGCAGCAGAGGGCCACAGGATCAATGCAGATATAAAGTGTGATATCTAACCTGTCCGCTGTTTAAAAAAATATTTATTTAGGTTGGTTGCTTAATCAGGACAGCTAGGTCCTGCAGTATTAAGGCATAAGAGCTGAGGATTCCTCTTAAATGTAACACAAAGGTAAGTATCTGTAGCATATTGTGTTTTGTATTCTGTTGTATTTGTTTTTTATTTGCACAATGTATTTGTAACCAACCTCTCTCTTCACCCATCTTGAGGCGGGTTACTGGAGATCACTTGAAGGGTTAAGACTAACTCCATGAGATGTTCTATATTGCCCCCCAGCTTGGAGACAGGGTGTCTGCAGTTTGTACCCAGAACTTCCTGATTCAACCAGCAGCAGGAAGACAAGCTGTAAGTTGACAGAAGTAGGAGAACAAGGAACAGCAAGAAGAGTCCAGTCACACCAGCTGCCACAGAATCTGTGGCCTCAGAGATGGTGGTAGGGTCCCTAGGTCCAGGTGGCACTGGTCCCCTCTGGCAAGGTCTCTGGAGGCTTGCGACATAGTTGTAGACCTGCATGGAAAGAACACCTCCAGAGTTCCACTTGCGAGGAGCTGGACTACATCTAGTCTCCAGCCTTGAGGAGGTACAGAAGATCCCAGTTTGATGGCAAGTAGGGAGTAGTGAAGAGCCACTCCTCAAGAAAGGTCAACAGGACCCATGAGGATCCACTCTCACCATCTGCACACAAGGGAGAGAGCAAGCATGTAAGTTAACCTTCACTGAAATTGCTTTGGGGGAGGTAAAGGTCTAGGCAGTAGCTACAGTATGTAACCCCCCCCGTGTGTGCCCCAAATGCATGTCATCAGATGGAGGGGGCCCGATAAGAATAGGGGTCAGTAAGTCCCTGGGATGAGGTCAGACATGGGAGTCTATTTCTTTGGGTCACTAGGGCTATCAGTCTACTTGTTGGAGGAATGCATGCAGAGCCAGGCCAACTATCTGCATTTTAGGAGTAGAGCATAATGCTGATGTACTGAACTGATGTATGTGAATGTCACTTGCTGACACATTGACCAAGCACAGGCATGTTTGCCCCTGAGTAGTGCTCACCCTGCCTGGGGGCGTGCCAAGACGCAAACAGTTGTGGGAGAACTGAGGTTTCAGGTACTCCGAAAAATGAGAGATAGGTTTATGGAAATGATAATTAGTGTAATAGTAGCAGCAGAGCCCCTTTTGAACAAACTGACAGAACCTTGGTACTGAATGTAGGAACAGTGTAGTAGAGTAGGTGTAAGACATGCTTACGGTAATGGAATGTGGAAAACTGGTGACTACTGAAGATGAACTGAATGACTAGGGTAATTCCCTTCTAAGCTGTGTGACATTGTTGCAGCTTAATAAAATGCATCCTGCTTGATACCAACTCCTAATGTGGACCTCAGTCTGAGAGTATTCTCCTGTTTGTGGCACCCCTAAAATGTGCATTGTTTGCCCCCCTACCATTTTGCCTTGACCCATGGGGGCAAGGTAAATGTAGTGGTTCTGGTGTTTCATGGCATAAGAGGCACTGCTCCTCTGGATGAGAGATGGCATATACCCCATGACACATGGGGTTGCCCGGCACTTACATATTCTTTTTGCACTAATGATAATTTGGACTGTTACTGTTCACTTACCTGTGTTTTTTTTTCTATATAGATTTTTATCCTCCTGGGAGCCCTGGTAGGTGTCTGTGGTCCTCCTTGGGGAGTAACTCACTCTCCGGTCCCATGTGTCTCCTACTCAACCTGCCCCCAGAAGATCCTCCATGGATGTCCCCCGTGGCAGGGCCAAAGAAGAGGTTGCCAGCTTCCCCCCTCCCTAGAGACACAATCTAGATACTGGGGATAGCCCTCAGTGATGCGGGGCCATTATCAAACCTGCCAGGCTCCATTTTCTCCTCTTTTCTCCCGTCCTCCCACCCACCCTACCGACGTAAGGACATCGGTACATGCATCCTGTCTTCTATTGCCCCCCAGCTGCCACCAGAGGGTAATCAACGAGCAGAACAACAAGTCAGAAATGCAGCACCTCTCTCAATGGCCAACATTTATTTAAACATTTTGGTTAAGTTTTCATGCAGTTTACCTCTCCAAACTCCTCTCACCATCACTTCACTCATCTCATACCCTCAGCTACTCTGTTTCCTGCTTCTTCTTTATTCCCAGATAGAAAACTTCCCTTGGGTAATCAGCCTTTACCTCCCACCTTCCCCTCCTTTTGAACAACCTCCCTTTGCTATCCATGCCTCACCCACCCAATACTCCCTTAAAGCTCTACTCTGAGACCTCTGATCACACACCCACTCATAAAACTGCAGTGTCCCTCACTCCTCCCATACTCTCCTCCTGTCACTTCCTCCCACCCCTACTTTTCCATCACCCCTTAGTGGCTCTTTGTGTGGTATACACCTTTTCTGTGCTTCCCTTCTGGGATTTTTACTCCCTATCTTCCACCCCCATACTGTGGGGACTCCTTTTCCCCCAACATGACCCCCAATTCATTATGCATTTTTGAATCTGTAGCCCATGCCCCAACATGGGCTACAAGTCTGGGTATGTTCAGATCTCTCCTGCTTAGGAGAGGGGCAGAAAGATTGGTTGCTCCATGCCAGGGTATAAAAAAGGGAGCACTGCAGTCAGAGGGCATGTTGCAAAAGAGGGAGGACGGTGGTAGATAGTTGGAGAAAGCAGCTAAGCAGGCTGTCATGGTGCATTTGGCTACAACAGGGTTTCTCCAAGGGGGGCAGGGAGTCCCACTAATGTGGTGAAGTAGGTCCAGAATGGACCCAGGTGTTAGTCTCATAAGGCCGCCAAAAGAAATGGGCTGGTTTGAGTTGTCTCTTTGGGGATGGGAAGTGTCACACACAATCAAGTACAACTGACTATTGGGTAAATGGAGTACAAAATGTAAACATGGAAACAGAGACTTTGGCCTCATACAGTGGAACTCTGAATGGGTTTGGGAAACAGGAAAGCACCTCAGAATGTTGCTGAGTGCCCCTGGCAGAGGACTGCTGTTGCTGTTGGATCTGGTTTACCAGGCAGTGGTAGCAGGGGAATCCAGATTTACTACCCCTATGATCCTGAGTAAGGGATGAACCTTTATTTTGTATATTCACTGGCCCAGTAAATTTACATGGACACTCAAAGTCAAGACCAACCCAGGGTGTAGATGTACTAGGGGCTCCAGCGTTGTGTCCCAGGCACTCGAGGATATGAACTATACATACAGGGACTTTAGCTGTTGGAAATGTAAATGTGTTTATGTGTTCTATTTAAGCACCTTACAAAGGTTGATAGCAAATGCCTTTATGTCCCAAGTGAGACCTGGATGACATCTCTGGTATTTCAAATAAAGGTCAGTAAAAATGTTTTCTCTGCAATATTCCTGGAGAGTGTTACTGATGACAAGATCTGTGCCAAAAGTTACTGGAGTGGAGGTAAGTGGATTCATTGTGTAAATCCCCCCCCTAAAACAAATAAGGACTTACCTTTATTGTCTCTGCTTTCCCCTGGCCTGGCTCGTCATCCTCCAGTCTCCTGGGACTGCAGCATGAGGGGAGTGGCAGGGCAGCAGTGAGTCTTTGGTCAGGAACCCTGAGGAGACGTGAACCAGAGCTCAATTTGTGTGGTCCATGGCAGTTGCCACCCATCGCCTTCTGTCCTCAGGCCCCTCCTGAGTTTCCTGGGTCTGAGGCAGAGGGCAGGAAAGCCAAAGGAGCAGTTTGGTTCTATTTTCTGAGCCCAGGAGCAAAGATGGGCCAGGGAATAGGACCTAGAAGAACACTGTAGCAGTGTCGGCTCCTGCACATGTGCAGTATTTGTAGAAATGGAGCCAGAGCTCCATAAGCGAAATCAGGCCATGTGCCCACAACTGGTTACTGACCCGACTCAGTAAAGGAAGCAGAGCTGGAACCCAATGTTAACTGTGCCATTGGGCACCTCTGGGATGATTCTCAGCCCGTGGACTGGCAGAGGGGCTGAGAAAAAAGAGTGATAACCCATGCGCATCCACAAACAGAGAGAAACACAAACATGTGAAGAGGCAAGCTGGAGAATGAAATCACTAACAATATTTAAAAAGTTTTGCTTGTGATTTGGAGAGGCAGCTGGAAACATATGACAAGACCCCCTCAGCTCAGTTAAAACTGTGCATGTCCAAGCATCCCTTCGACAGTCAGAATTTTTTGTTGCCACCTTCCTCTCATTCTTCTTCTGTGGTATCTCTCTCACTGGGGTTGTGCCTTATTCCTCAAGGTGTCTTTTGTCCTGGGACCCCTTCCCTGCAACACCTCTAGAGGCTGGAACTCTTTCTCAGGTTTGTGCATCCTTGTGACCCCAACAGGGTAGCAGTCTCTGTAGCAGGGACTGAGAGGGTGTAAGCCAAACTTCACAGTTGCACAAGCACCGTATACTACTCAGTCTCAATCAGTCCTCACCTACTCAAGAGCCCAATGACCCTATGAACGATATCTTCAAACACTCCATCTCCCAAAGCTTCAGACTGATGGGGTAAATGTTAGTTGCATTCCTTATAATATAGCTCAAAAACAGATAAGAAATATCAGAACTAAAAGTTCTGCTAGGATCTTCCTTTTTAAGCCAATTTATATGCTCTATTAAGGTACAGTTTTCTGAAAGCCTGCTGTAAAAATAAAAGCTAACCACATCCTCAGACAGCTGCAACTAATTTAATAACTGGCACTTTGGAATGATTAATTGTATTTTTGAGCAGAAATTACATCACGCTCAATTATGTCATAACTAGTACTGTACTTCTTACTTATTCTGTGCTTTCCATTTATTCGTTCTTGTTTTTTTCTTTCCAATTTGAGTACCTTTACAGTAGACCATTGTGTGAGATTATTCAAGTTTAAATATCCCTGTTCCATACTACCTTGGTGGTCCATGAATGCATTTCTATAACAAACTAGGGGCTAGATTCATAATGAAAGCAGAAAATTCTGCACATGCAGAAAAAAGGCTTGGGACTGCATTCACAAAACTCTTTAAAATTCTACAGATGTGGGAAAAACTTAGTGTAAGTGGACTGCCAACTACAGAACCATAGTTTCTCCCACAGCTATGGTATTCACAAAAATGGAGCCAGTTTATGAACAGCTCCATGATTTATGGTGGCTTGCAGGTGGTGTTGCTATAGAAATCCCCGCAGCTGCAGAAAACTGTTAAAGCCAGTGGGACCAGCCATAACATCTTCCACAACTACTGCGGATGCGAATAGCAATCTCCGCAGCTGCAGAGATTTCAGTCCGTAATTGGAGTTGTGGTGAGGGACTTAGTCTCAAAACCTTTTATGAATCCAGCCCTTGCAAAACTGCAGAAACACAAGTGCAGCATATTCACAGTGAAATCATAAAAAAGGCAAGTTATGGAATTCTGCATATGCAGAATTTGCACACGTGTGAATCCGCAGCTGCGGAAATAATATAAAAAGCTCAACAAACAGAACAATAGATGAGCCATATGAATTGGAGTAGGAGACTATGACAGTCATGCAAAAGATGCAGCAGAACCAGTACTCCCAGCGAGGCTATCAGCCTGTCCCACAACTGGGATCACAGCAGCACCACCTGTACCAGCAGGACCTTGCACCACAGCAGTGGCCCAGCCTGCCTGTCCCTACACAACAGCAGCACATGCAACAATATGCACTGTTGGGCAACTTCAACCAGCCAAGAGCAGCACACATGTGGCAGCTGTGGTGCTTCTTGGTGTTGTCTGCACTCCACTTGTAGTAGGTCCATGCACCCCATGGCATTTTGCAGCTGTTGATTGTGTCTCTCTCGTGTGTTTTTTTTTTGCCTGCTTCTGTAGCACACACTTCTGGCTGTTACCACCTCTGCCTCTACTGCCTGAGGACCTCCTTTACGGGCTGCACTGGGTCATGTGGTTGTGGTTTGTTGCATTTCAATTTAAATGTGTGCTATTTGTGTTCTAACATCTGACACTACTATAAGGCTCACAGGTTTGCTGTTGCTTGGTGCCTGAACTCCCACTATAATTCTTTCTCAGTTAATAGTACACTGCGTTTAGCTCAGGATAAGTTATGCCTTACTCTCTTTGGTGCACCATGTGTGGAACATTTTTTCCACAGTTGTGGAAAAACAGTGGCTGAAAATAGCCTTTAGGTGGCTATGCCATACTTTTCAATGGTATTTTTTGTGTGTGCAAGAACTTCCCCAGTTGTTTTATTTTCCCACAACCGCAGTGTATTTTTTCCACAGCTGTGGACATTTTGTGAATATAACACAATGCAATTACCGGTTTTTCGCAACTGCAATTTGGGGTGTCTTGCACATTTTTTGCACCTTCAAAGTCTTCTGTGAATCCAGCCCTTTGTCTTTTTGCAATAGAGTCCCTTCTCTTGCTCACTTAAGAATTCAAATTAGCTTTCATTGTTATGTGAGAGAGGGTGAAGCACAAGGTAAATAGTGCAACTCAAAAAAAGCAGGATATCTGATAAAGGAGATGGAGTGCACACACCATCCACACTAACAGCAATGTCCAAACTGTTCTTCTTCAGATAATAAACAGTTTATTACCAGTACAATGACAAAAGAAAGGACAACAGAATGCAGCAGCACATTTGCACTGCTGCATGGTACAACTGCATTTCACCCTGCCTTCAGGGCTTCCTCAGAGCTCTGAGGAAGCCCTGAAAAGTGAGGTAACATAGCTATACACTGGCAGTGTATAGATGCACTGCTGCATTCTGTGTCCTATTCGCTTGTCATTAATACTGTGATAAATTGTTTATTATCTAAAGAACAGTTTGGACATTATCTATTTGTGAAGAAGAATCAGCATTTATATAGTGCTTTTCATACATCCAAAGCACTTTACAAGCAATGCTAGACTGGTAGTGAAGTGGCTGAATGTGTGGTGGTGGCCATATCGCACATCATCACCCACACACAGCCTGGATAATTGCATGAACCGGTTTATGGGAAGGGAAATGTTGGCCAGGACACCGGGAATGTTCCCTACTCTTTGCGAAGAGTGCCCTGGGTTCTTTTACTTCCACCTGGACACCCACCAGGATGGGCAGAAGGGACCTCGGTTTAACGTCTCATCCGAAGGACAGCACACCCCAGCAGTACAGCACCCCCCAATACTGCACTCGGATGCCAGAGATTTTTAGGTGCAAGTCCAATTCCCAGTGTGGGACGAGAACCCACGACCTTCTGGTCCAGAGGCAGATATGCTACCAACTGAGCCACGCTGACACCTACAGAATATCCCTCCCTCCCATGACGGTGGATGGTTTGTGTACTCCATCTCCTTTATCAGATACTTTTCATTGTTCTATGCTACAACCACCAAGTGTCTCAATATTTACTTACAGTGAATGTAAGGATTAAATATTTTTCTGGCAGGGCCATCAGGCTTAATACATACAGGTAGAAACACAAGCCAATCTGCTAGACACCCCATAAATCCCTAACATAACCAAATACTGTAGCAGCTGTATAGCTACAGGGCTTAAGAAGGGATTATGCCCAATATTTCCAATACTCAATACATTCAAAGTGTGAAATGTGTGAGAACCATCCCTTGCTTCAGAAACAACTGTATCATAAGCAAAATGAATGTGCCAGAATTCAAATCCTATGTAGTCCAACTAGACTGGAGCTTCCTCGATGCATCCCTGATATTGATTCTGCCCTAGAAATATTTGTCATGGAATGCATAATTACCTGCAATAAATTTGCACCCTTCAAAAAACACAAAATTAGAGGTACACCCTCTGGATGGATCACCCCAGAACTCTTCACCGTCATGGGAGGGAGAAATATTCTGTAGGTGCTGGCCAGGGAGTCTGGGTCCCTAGTTCAACTGCAAAAATACAAGGAAGCCATGAATAAATACACTACCAGGATTCAACTGGCCAAATCCAACTACAGCAAGGTCCAGCAAACTCAAAAACTGAGCAATGGTATAAGAGTCTGGCAGAATGTCTCAGACCTCCTTGGTAAGGGTGACAAAATCTCACCAAAAATGCTCATGGTTAATGGGCATTAGGTACCTGACCCCTCTGAAGCTGTCAACAAATCAGCATTGCCTTCACAGACCTTAGCACTGTTATCCTCACTGAGTTAGCTCTGCCCTCCAGTGGAGGTCCTGGTCCTGTTGATATCCAACCACTGGAACCCAAGCCAGGATAGCCTAAATTTTATTTTAAACTTGTCTCATTAAAAGATGCCTCTAATTATATAGAAAAAGTGGTGGGTAAAACCAGAATTGGGAGTGAGTCAAATGATATGAGAATATTTGCCCTGGTTGTTGAGGAACTCGCCTACCCCATTTCCCAAATTTTTTACTTCTCTTTGCACAACTCCCAGTTTCCTAAAAAGTGGAAATCTGCTCTGGTTATATGAGTCTTTAAAAGCAGAGACCATTCTAACCTTGCTAGTTACAGGCCAGTTTCCATACTCTCCCCTCTGTCCAAAGCCCTTGAGAGAATAGTGCCCAGTCAACTTGTCGTGTACCTTGAAAAAAAAGAAATACTGTGTCCCCAACAGCATGGATTTCAAACAAAACATAGCACCAACACAGTACTAATTGAGTATTTCAACTTCATTCTAGAGGCCCTTGACAATGGAGGAAAGGCTGGCGCCATCTATATCAACCGGACATAAGCCTTTGACTTGGTCAAGTATAAGCTCCTTCTCAGTAAACTTGATGACCTAAGCCTGTGACAAAACACAGTTACCTGGTTCCAGACTTTTTTCACTAATTGTACTCAACACATGAAGATAGAGGGCTCTTTGTCAGATGTTTGAAACATAGGCAGTGAAGCAGAAAAAGACCAATGGTTCATCCAGTCTGCCCAAGCTCCCTGTTTAGCCCTTGAACTTACTGTCCCTTCAGTGTCCTAGCCCTCCCTTTCCTTCCCCCCATTCTCCCAATTTCTGCCACCCGAGCCCCCACTATACCCTTCATTCTGTCCCAACTATGTTTGAAATCACCAATGGTTTTAGTACCAACCACTTCAGCTAAAAGACTGTTCCATGGATCCATCACCATTTCTTTAAAATAATACTTCCTTGTGTCCCTCCTGCACTTCCCTCCTGTCAGCTTCCACTCATGCACATGTGTCTGTGAACTAGTATTCAAGCTAAATAGTTCACCATGGTTCTCTTTATTTTATTTTATTGAAAAGTTTCACCAAGAAAGCACACTGAGCAGAATTATTCACTTCCAGGTGCTTCCTGGTGGAGAAGGAAGGAGAGATACATACATCAAAAAATGGTAGACTTCAACAGCAACACTGAATAGAGAAAAGATATTCCAGCAAGTAGGACAATTCAGAGTAGCATTGCACAATTTCTGTGATTTTAAGAGCTGATTATTTGGGAGACAGACATACGACAGAGTGGAATTTCAAAGTAGGGGAAGTGGGAGAGTTAAGAGCAATTACAGGAGGGGGTATATATTTCATAGAAAGGAAAATAGGGCAGAAGGGGAATAGGTTTGGCAAATAGAGGGGGGAAGAGAGTTCCACAGTTTAGGAAACCAATGAGAAAATACCACCTTGCCAGCTTAGAAGGACCTTTGGGGGACAGCCATGATACAAGAATCATAGTTCCTAAGGGACTGAGGGGACATAAAGAGGAGGAGAGATAGGAGGGGAGAGAGCTGAACCAGAATTTAGATAGGAAGTTGGCACAGTGGGTTCAGCGTCTGTCATCAAGAGAGGGGAGAAAGAGAGATTGGTAGAGATCACAGTGGTGGATGCAAGGAGGGTAGTCAAGGGTGAAGCAACAGGAGGAATGGAATGGAGTGTCCAGTCTGGCTAGGAAAATCTTCAGAGTGGCTCTGTAGACTACACCACCATAGTCGAAAACAGGGAGGATCATTTTCTGGACCAAGGGATGGTGTTCAGGCAGTGGGATACATGCTCTATTTCTGTATAGGGCACCTATCTTGAGGTGCAGTTTTCTGATTGTGGTATCCATGTGTCCATATAAGTTGAGATGCTGGTCAAGCCAGACCCCAAGGTATCTGAAGGAGGTGGTGTCCTCCAAAGGAGTCCCATCTAGGGTGTGCAAAGAGAGGCGGAAGGGGAGCTGAGAGAGTCTCTGCCTCATGTCAAAGGTCATGGAGATGGTGTTTTTGGCATTCAGGAACAGCTGATTTGTGCATAACCAGAGCTGAACCTTGTTAAAGTCAAGCTGAAGTCTGCATGTCACATCTGAAGGGGAGGGACCAGAGATATACAAGATGGTATTGTCAGCATACATGTGGATAGCAATGCAGGAGCAGACAGTGGGAAGGTCATTGAGGAAGACAGAGAATAAGAGGGATTCTAGTACAGAGTCCTGGGGGACTCCAGTGTTAATGGGGAGGATAGAGTGTCGGCAATCCAGACAGATTGGCACATAACCAACTTATGGCAGTGTCTGAAAGCCCAGTTGCAGAGACTTTAGCAAGGAGGAGGGGGTGGGAGACAGTGTTGAAGGTCTTGGTGAGGTCAACAAAGATGGCTCAGGTAATGAGGCCATGATCCATCCCAGTAAGGATGAAACTGGTGAGCCTGAGGAGGGAGGTGGTAGTAGAGTTGTGCTTCTGAAAACCAGACTGGTGTGGAATGAAGACACAGGAGGAGTTAAGGTATGTGGAGAGTTGGGATAGCACCACATGTTCCTGGAGCCTGGCAGGGATAGGTAGAAGTGATATAGGCTGGTAGTTGCCCGGAGTAGAGGGGTCAACACCCTTAGGGAGGAGTAGAACAGTAGCATGCTTCCAGGCAGCCAGGACAGAGGCAAGTGAGCTGGAGAGGTTCAAGAGGGAGGTAAGGGGAGAGGTGATAGCCAGACAGGAAAAGAAGCTTGGAGCTGAGACCATCAGGGGAGTTACCCTTGGAAGGGTTTAGGGCAAGGAGAGCTTTCAGAGTGCCAGCAGAAGAGACAGAGCAGAAGGAGAAGGAGGAGGGTGGGAGGGATGAGTCAGTAGAGGAGGTGGGGAGAGGGGAGAGAGTGAAGTGAGAAGGGCGGAGGCACAGGAGGTAAAGTAAGAACTGAATTCCATAGCTGCAGCAAGGGGGTCTGACATGGTGCAGTCATCAACTCAGAGGACAGGGACAGGGGCCTGGATTGGGAGGAGGTGCAGAGAATAGGGCATGAATTACCTTCCAGAATTTGAATGGGTGATTTATATTAGTCTGGAAGGTAGTTTGGGACTTTTCAGCCCTGGCCAGCCTAACAGCCCTAGTGCATGAATTACAGAGTGCATGGTACCATAACTTTGTTATATACTTTGTTAATTCCCTTAAGGAACTTAAAGGTCTTTATCATATCTCCCCATTCCCTTCTGGTCTCCAATAAGTACATGTTTAGTTCCTTGAAATGCTCCTCGTAGGACTTGCCCTGTTGGCATTGAATCATTTTTGTTACCCTGCATGGCACAGTCTGCAGCCTGGCCCTATCCTTCCTGTGGTGAGGGCTCCAGAACTGGGCATAGTACTCCAGGTGTGGCCTCACCAGGGATCTATACATGGGAAGTATTACCTCTTCCCTTCTGTTATCAATACCCCTCCTGATACATCCCAGCATCCTACTCACTTTTCTATATGCCTTGTTGCACTGACTTAATTGTTTGAGGGAGTCACTTATGGTAACTCTAAGGTCCTGTTCCTCAGTCATAGTGCTAAATATCACCCCACCCATCCAGCACTTTGTCCTGGTGTTCTTGTTCCTTGGGTGTACTACCTTGCACTTTTTGGCATTGAATTTCAACTGCCAAACCTTAGACTACCCCTCTTGATTTTGTAAGTCACTCTGCATTTCCATAATTCCCTTGCTGCTATCCACCCTCCCACAGAGCTTAGCTTCATCTGAGAAGAGACACAACCTTCTCTTGGTTCCTTCACCAGTGTCACTAATGAACACATTGAAGAGGACCGGACCAAGGGGGAGATCATTGTGGTACCCCGCACGCAGCCTCTCTCTATCTCTTCTGATTTGACCCCACAGACCACAACTATCTGCTGTCTCCCTCTTGGCCAGTTATCTACCCAGTTTACTATACCTTAGTCACACCCAGCTCCTCCATCTTCTTCAGTAAGTGTCTGTGAGGCACCGAATTGAAAGTCTTGCTGAAGTCAAAGTACAGAAAATCCATAGCATGGCCTCTATCCAATTCCTTTGGCATTCAGTCAAAGAAAATTCAGGTTGGTCTGACAGGACCTCCCTGCTATGAATTCATGCTGTTTTCCATCTTGGAAACCATTGCTCTCCAAGTCATCCACAAGATCTTCTTTGACCAGTGACTCCATCAGCTTCCCTACAAAACAGGTAAAACTGACAGGTCTAGCCGGCCTGGTGGTGCTGAGGGTTGAGGCGCTGGACACCACACCTCACGCTATGCTGGCAACCCGGGTTGGGAATGAACTTGGGTGGCGGGGTCAACAGGGGAGAGGATCAAGCGTCCCAATGGATGCTCTCCCTCTCAGGGGTGGGAACCAAGAATGCATCTCGTTCTGCATCATGCCGCTGGCGATTGGGAGCACCCAACAACTGGAAGGATGAGGCTGCTCCGTTCGTCGAGAGCCGGGAGGGGACATCGGCGTATGAGAGATCTGCATGGGCGTCAGCACTCCTCTCAGGACGCATGGCCCTAGTGCTTGGACGCCCCAGGGGGCAGGGGATTAAGGGGAGAAAAGTGGAAAAAGACACCTCTCGGCAGCCCTAGATGAAATTAGCTCCGGTTCCATCCAAGGACCACCAAAGAGGGACAGACCCCGCTGTGCAGGAGGTAAGGGAAGGAGGCACTCTAGGGTCAGATCCCTAGAAGGTGGAGGGGGTGGAAATGAGCGGATGGAAGGAGTGGGCACCAGAGAGGAGGGAGAAATAGAAAGTATAAAAAAAAAAAAAAAACTGGCAGGTCTGTAGTTCCTTGCTTGTTCCTTCCACCCCCTACCTTATGAAGTGCAACTATATCCACCACCCTCCAATCCTTCAGAACTAGACAAGTCCTCAGTGAGCTCTTGAATAGACCTACAAGGGGTTCAGCTAGTATGCTGCCAGTTCTCTGAGCAACCTCAGAGGCAACCCATCTGGTCCTGGGACCTTCTCTAACTTTAGGGCAGCCAGTCCCTTCTGGACACTTTTGCTTATAAATATTGGCTTGCCTCAACTCTGGGACCCCCTTAGTGACCACTTTGATGCCACTCTCTGGTAATAACTCACCATCTTACCCAGTGAAAACTAGCAGAAGTAATCATTAAGGATGGTGACCTTTTGCCCATCTTCTTCTATCACCCTACCCTCCTCAGCTAGACTTACAATACCCTTGGCTTTCTTCCTTTTTTCCCCTTAGATACCACAAGAACTATTTTTGTCCATTGTGACCCCCTCCACAATACCCAGATCTGTGTCTGCTTCTGCCTCTCTAACTGCCATCTTTGCCTCCCTGTTTCTCAGTATTTATTCTCCCCATTCTACCTCCCTCCCCCTGCTTTTCTTTATACTTGTAGAAGGTCTTTATCTTTTCCCTATCTGCTTCTCTGATTCTTGCCGAGAACCATAATGATCTCTTAAACCTGTTTTTTTTGTTTTACCATTCTCATGCATAATTTAGATGCCTCAAGAATGGCTCCCTTAATTGCCTCTCATCTCTCTTCCATCCCCTATGTTGTCCACCCTGCCTAGCTTATCCCTGACCAGCTCTTCTAAAATCAAGGACTTCAGCACTCAATTAGGGTTTTTCTGGACCCAAGGATCAGTTTGAACCAAATGGAATTATGGTCGCTGTTCCCCAGTGGCTCCACTATTCTGACAACTCCTACCATCCCCGAGTTGGTTTGCACCACATCAGGGATTACAGACTGGCTCATGGGTTCCTCAACTAGCTGTACCAGCACACAGTCCTAGAAGGTGTCCAGCAAGACCTGATGCTTGGTGCTTCTGCATACTGGAACATTCCAATCGATGTCTGTCAGGTTCAGATCACCCACCATCACTATTTCCCCTTTTGTCACTCCTCTTTCAAGTTCTTTCCTGAGCTCTCTGTCCCTCTCTTTCCCTTGTCCCAGGACTCTATAGATCACCCCCCCAAGTGCAGTTTCTTGCATGAGGGTACTATGAGTTTCACCCACAGTAACTCTGTCTCCCCATTACTATCCCCGATGCACCTATCTTCCACCACCTGGATGCCATCCTTGATAAAAAGGGCTACTCCCTCCCCCCCACCTGTTCCTCTATCATTCCTGAACACTGAGTACTCAGGGGACCGTCAGGACCCAGTCATTATGTTCTGAAGCCCACATTTCTGTGATGGCCACAAAGTCAACCTCAGTGTCTGCCATCAATGCCTGGAGCTCACTCATTTTGTTACCCAGGCTCTGGGCATTAAGGCATACCCCTTCCACCTGACCCCGATCCTACTTTACTACTACCATTATGCTTTCCTTGTCCTCTTACTTTTCTTGGTGTTTGCACACTTTGCATTCCCCCTCTCTAATGTCCCCTCAGCTGAGTCCAGTTAGGGCCACAATGCTGTTTGTACCATCTATGTTGCTACAAGCCCCCAGGTATGGGGGAGGACTAGCCAGGATCCCCTTCCTCTCACCTGCCACCATGGTTCTCCTAGCCTCAGTCTCCCCGCAGTCAGTTAAAATGTTTGATATAGACATCAATCATCTACTCCAGCATGCAGTCCCCCTTTCTTTTCAGGTGAAGTCTATCAGCCTTGAAGAGTCTCCTGACCCAGATGTCCCCCCAGTCCCTCAAATTGTGGTCCCCCTTCTTCTGACACCATCCCTTAAGCCACCCGTTAAACTCTTCTGTTACATCCATCCTTATCCTAATGTGCTTTCCCTTCCCTGGCCCACACAGGGAGAACTTTAGAAAATGCCAGGGATGCTGAATGTGCTATATGCCTGCCACCCAGTCTACTGAAGTTCAGCTTCATCATCTCCACTGACTGGTTCACCATATCATTGGTGCCCAGGTGAAACAGCACCTCCAACTCCCTCTCCATCATCCTTCCTATCCTGTCTTAATCCCAGGTGGCAGGTGCACCAGGAAAGCACTGGACCATTCCCCTCCCATCCTACCCTCCCCAACCACCCTGTCTACCCCCCCCAACCACTAAGTCCTCGACCACTAAGACTCCCCTGGTAGACTTGCTCCCATTGGGTGCCATCAACTGTCCTGCTTTTTCCCACCAAATTACTTGGAGCCCCCCCCAAGCATAGTCAGTTGCCTGAGCCTCCTCTAGGGGTGTGAAGGGTTCACCATCTGAATAGTGCTGGACTGGACAACTTCCTTATGGTTACTCCTATCCCCTCCCCACCACTCTCCAACCCCCTGTACCAGTGGGTCTTTGGGGGAATTGAGATGTTGGGGGTGGTCTCCAGTTGAGCTGATGACACAGCTGAGATATTTCTAGCCTTGCTGCCACCAACTGAACCTACAGCTCTCCCATGGTCCTGCAGTTAGGAACGTATCCACTGGCATTCCCCAGGGTTCATTCTGGGCCCCCTACTGTTTGTTTTGTTCATAAACTACCTGCCTGATGCCTGTTAGTCTGCAAATGTACTTCTCTATGCAAACAATGCTGTTAACTGTTTCAGGAACCCTGATGATGGCAGCCTAATCTCCATCCTCCAGGATAATTCTGAGGCCCTGAAAGATGGTTCTCCTATGACAAACTGGTTCTAAATTACAAAAGAACTAAGACCATGCAAAAAACTAAGATCATGCTGTTTACAAGCCCACAAATCAAGAAAAAGGTCCCTTCCCCTCCCCCATCATCTGCAATGATCTGGAGCATATACATGAAGAGGTAGAAACCTTTAAATACCTCAGGGTGATCCTGGATGATACCTTATCTTTTGCTTCCTACGTTGACCACCTTGTGTCCATGGTAAACAGAAGACTGGGTGTCTTTTACTGTAACCGACTCAACCTCACTGCAGATGCTAGATGGCTCATAGTGGCAAGCTAAGTACTGTACCTAATTAGACATGGCCTCCCTGTCTATGCAACTGCCTGTGACTCAGTTCTCAGCAGAATATACCTGATCTATAATGAGGCCTGTCACTGTGCGCTTGAGGTAAACAAGCACATCCAAAACTGCACCCTCTACACCCAAACTAACTGGCTATCCCTACCTAGCAGAATTAAATTCCAAACATGTCTCTTAGCCAAGAAGACGCTACTGGGCCTAACCCCCCCATCCCTAACTCACTGCTTCCACCCTGTTGACAATCTTTACAACACCAAAGCATGGCTTGGAATGACCTTGAACTGCCTTTCCATTGTACTCAGCTAGGCAAGCATTCATTCACTGTTAAGGCAACTGTCTGGCTAAATGAGTTGCCTGAAACCCTGCTAGATCTACTTAAGTTTGACCTGTTAGGAGAGCTTTATGGGCAACCTTAACAGTTCAATGCAACTGTAACCACTAATCATCCTAACTACATCCCTCCCTGTGTACACTTTGAAGTTGAACTATGTTGGACTCTGGCTCTCAGGGCACGTATAATTACTATCCTTGTTTTACACAGTTTCTGTTTATCTGCCTTATTGTAAAATTGTATGCAACTGATCTAGCCTGTTTATTATGTACTTGTTTGACTTCATTCCACTGGAACTTGCTTTTCATATTTGCTGTTACCCTATAATTTCTGTCGTTGACATGGAAACTTTGTAAAAGAGCACTTGTGCTCAAAGGTATTCCCTGACATTTCAATGAATGGCTAAATAAATAACTATGTCTAAGGTACTTTGTATAAAAGTTAGAAGTCTAATTGGAACTCTGCTGCATGCCAGAATCGGATATCCATGCAGCATTTGGAAATGTGTTTTGTCGCGTTTCTGAATTTCACATCCCTGCCATATTCTGACATTGCACATCCTCACTGCATTCTAAAATAATGCATCCCAGCCTCATTCCAAAATTATGAACATACGAACATACAACATTTGCCAACAGATAAAGGCTTAGAGGTCTATCAAGTCTGTTCGAATATGCAACTAGCACCCCTTGTTCTGCAGCTGCCCATCCCTTCCACCCTTCCCCTCCAATGACCCTCCCCCTTACCCTGTCCTAGCCTCTTTTGAAGCAATCCACTGTTCTACTGGATACCACTTCTGCCGGTAATGCATTCCACCCAGCTACCACCATCTCCATAAAAAAGTGTCTCCTCATTTCCCTCCTGACCCTTCCTCCCTCCAGTCATGTATCATGGCCCCGGGTTTTTGTGTTCTGCTGCATTCCTAAACTGTGTGTCCCAACTGTATTCTAAAATAACATCCCTGTCACATTCTGCAATTGTATCCTTCCTACATTTTTGATAACTCACACTAATGGCATTCCAAAAGTATTTCCCTCACCACATTCTAAAATGTCATAAAACTGCACATTCACTGATACTAGCTTTTTTAACAGGTAGTAAAATTATGGTTACTAAAAGGCTTGAAACTTTTTATTGAACTAATCTAGAAATCAGAATTTTGATATGATATTTATAAAGGATTTTCCGTTCCTACTTTAATTCTGACTGCAGTGTTTTCATTGACGTACCGGGTCATAAAGTTTATGGGATTAATAAATGCGGCATTATGGCGAAAGCCAGACCTGTGCACTCGAGTTGGACCCCCGAGTTGGAATCTTTAGTGGGGGTCCCGGCGCAACCCCTGTAATGGTGGGTGGGCGGTTCTCTTACAGGACAAAATATTACAAGTGTCGCAATGCATTGTGCTGCCATGTGACATAATGACCCCATGCCATTTGTTGGTACTGTGCACTCCTCTTTAAAAAAAAGCTGAAAAGAAAAGCAAATCCTATTAGTTTTTGTATACACTGCCATCTTCTTCAATGATGTTTATAAATGACCTGTTGTTCCTATTTCTGAATGTAGTGCTTTTGGAGGTACTCTACTCCTTCTTTAAAAAAAAGCCAAAAAGAAAAAAAAGAAAACAATTAGTTCATTTTGCATTGCCATCTTCTTCACATACCAACATCTTCCTTCCATTTGGTATGGTCTTATGCTTTGCTGTTGTATGAGATTTTAAATTGGTAAAGCATGTGATCCAACCCCCTCCCATTTGTTAAGAAGGCCTGGGATGCCTGTAAATTACACTGCACACCTGCTCTTTTTCCAACCTGTGAATAAATGATGGACCCATGCTCTTGTGCCACTAATCCTTCAAGGTTTTTTAATAAACCATAATTCAAAAAAAAATCAGGACCAGGGGGTAAAAGTGAAGTTGTCTGAACATCTATTTTGTTACTTTGGTGTTTATTCAGGTTTGTGCATATTCGAACAGAAAAAAAGGCAAAAATGAGTTTTACAAGTCTGTATGTACAGGAAAAGAATGACATTCTTACAAATAATGCTTATAAGGAGATTCAGCTGTACTTTTATTTACACCTAAAATTACGAATAACACACTGAACCGAGAACATCTGTAGTGGAATTTTTTATCTGTAGTCTTTGCGGTTACAGAATAACACTACTAAGAGGTTTCTGTGGGTTACAGCATTATTCAGACATTCCATCTTCATTCCAAAGAGCATTTTAATAGCTTCAAATATTTGATAAATCAAACAAAATGGTAGTTCAGATCCTGCTCATTTCAAAACTGTTATACAGACATACGCATAAAATAAATCAGTATATCGAAATAGTATTTAACCAGCAAAATGCATGAATGTGTTTTTACAAGGTAAGAAATTGGATTTGCAGGAGTAATTTCAGCGTGATGCCATTTATGCATCAGCTTAACACAGCTATAAGTCATCAATTGTGTTCTTGTATGAGGATTGTCTGTGCAATCACTCATGTCACTTAAAGTGGAAAATACAGTATATAAACATTCTGTTTAGAGGCAATTGCCATTTTAAAAGTATAACACAGAAATCACTTGCTGTGCAGCAGGCCAAATGATTCCCAACTTTGACAAGTGGGCACAATGACCTGAAGAATCAGAAGTGATACTGCTTCTAGTGAAGCAGATTGAAAAGTATTGATGAAAGACTCAAGATCACAAGGCAGCAGGCTGCAGCACCTCTGTTTCTCTCCATTTACTGACTCATTAATCATAACCCCTTCCCTGACTTATTAAATACAGTTCTCCTGTGTCTGCATTGGGGCCATCTGTGTAACTAGTCAAGAAGTCTTGTTAGTATCAAAGACTAGTTTCACATTTAGAAATCATAGTGCCATGAAAATTAAGCCCCTATAAATGTGCCAGAAAGATGTGTGACAGCCAAAGTTGACAGGGTGGTTTAATAAATATAGTAAGGGTCAGTAGAATCATGAACTATTTGCTTCTAGTTTATTCTAAGTTTTTTACTCTTCCTCCTAGAATGACCAGAACAAGTCTTGAGTCTTTTGGGGCTAATTTATTTTAACACAGTGAAGAATAAACTGACAGAAACTGACACAGAATTTCATCCAGTGTGTTTTCAAGTTCATGTGTCCTACACCACATTGGAAAAAAAAATGATGTAAGGATCTGTCCTCTTTTGCAGTACAGTGGAATCCACTTAAATGCACATCCGTTTTGCATGGAGAAAATGTGCATTTAAGCAGAATGTGAATTTACCCGAAATTGTCATTTTGTGGCTGCACAGCATTAAAGACCCTGGACCCGCTTAGCATATAACATATAAACATTTAAATTCCATCAGATTAATTACATCAAAGGTTTAAAACCTCATGTTAAAGAATACAACACTAACAAAAATACTTTAAATATAGTACTGTACGAAGCACTGGCAGTTCTAAAAAATAAATTCATTACCGTTCAGAGTTCCACCTGTATTTGCTGTGCCAAAGAATAAATGTGCTTTGTTTTTGGTTTTGCACATAGTCCTTAAGCTGTTGAGGGAGCACAGTAGTCAGCCAGGTCTCCACCGACTCATTGTCTGCATCCTTTTTTCACCATTACAGTGTTTTGAAAATGATCCAGTTTCTCTTCTTCCAGCATCTCAGCCAGCTGCTGGCCACTGTATAATTAGTCCCAATTGCTGCAGTCAGATCCTCTGCTTTTTTAACAAGAATAGAGCTATTGACAGGAGCATTCGTAGTACGAGTGGTGGAAAACCATCTTGGGGCTGATACAACCTCCTCACCTTTTTCCTACACAACTCTGTTTATGGTCCTGGTCTTTGTTTTTGATCCATACTGCTGCTCTATACTGAATGGGGCAAGTGAATGCGTAAGGTAAGCAAGATGTTAAATACAGCTGCAACACCTAGTTAACTCTCATTAACTGAGCTATAAACTGTGTTTATGCCATTGTTAAAAAACCTGTGCACTTAACAGGTGTTAAATACATTGCACGATAAGTGTAAATGAAGTGAGTTGCCGTGTACTTAGCCGAAATGTGCTCTTATCCAACGTGCATTAAAGCGGATGATTTAACATTACAAATATAGCAGAAAAATGGGAAACAGGAAAGTTGTGCATTAAAGCAGAATGCGCACTTATCTGAAGTGCACTTAAGTGGAATCCACCATATTCAGATCAATATTGTGAATTCAGGGGGAGGGGATGAACTTAATGGACACTGCATAGTAGCAACTTTGTTACTTTGGAGAAGTCTGCCCTTCCCTTAATAGTCAGTAATTCAGTAATGGAAGGGCTTTAAACCCGAGGTTTGATGTGCAGAGCAACAATGTCACTCCCCCATCAAGTTTAAAAGGTCACACATCCTGGGCTTTGCCAGGATTCTTTTTTTGTTGCAGCCGGAGGCTCTGTCGGCTATTCTGTCTCTCACTGTGTTTAGTTCCCTGATTTCTTGTTTCATCCTGGTGCCTTCTGCTGCCCCATATCTTTTTCTCCACTACTGGATTGTCGCTCCATTCCTTTTCTCTTCATGCCACTCACTATGAGGCCATCCTCTCTCCTTCAGCATTGCTCTCACCCGCCTCCCCACTGTGTCCACTCCTCCTCACTGCATTGCTGGTGCTTCCAGCATCCTGCTTCCACTCCCCTCCAAGTGTTCAGCGCCTGGTTCCCCATTTCTGCTGCATCGCCTTGCTTTCCCTTCCTTACCTCGATTCGCTCCATTAGTTTTTGTGGGGACCTCCCGTTGCCTCAGTCTGGTGAGCACTGGCATGCATGGAGCTCTTTTGGTGAATTCAGGTCTGTCTTGCACATCGAACCTATAACTTTTCCAGACATGCATCAGAACAGTATTCATTGTCCATGTATCTGGAAGAAACTTGAACCCATCCTTGTAAACAATTGATATGGCATCTTTTTTGCCTCTAAGACTTTCACCTGATGCTTTAAAACCAAAATCAGCTAACTGGAGAATTTACAAAACTGTGCCAACTGCGGTCAAACTTATGTGACACTGCTGTTGCATTTATACATATACGAGGAAGAGTAAATAACCTGTCTTTCATTTCTATTATGTACACTTCTGTTACTAGGGTGCATGAGGGTTTAATGTCTCTGTGGCTTCCTATAGCTAATGTATATATTCAGGCCCATAGGGCTTATTCATTCACTGTATTCTTAGTTGTCTCCATCCTCCTGATTTACTAAAACAAAAAAAACAAAAAAAAAATTGTTCCTGATGTAATCCTCAATCTGGTGTCTATTCTGCATCTGTACTCTCTGTAGTTGTGCATGGCAATAGGTATTGTATGCCTGGTGCAATTACTGCACTGGGGAATTAAAAAAACCCAAATATGTTCATAATGCTAGACCCAGGTGAAAACCTTAGCATTTCCCTTTTGTTTCCCATCAGGTTTGCACTGAGTATTCTTCTTTTGGATTATAGTTACCCTTGGTTTCAAAAGCAGTACCCAGTGTTACATCAGACCTGGCTGGATGAAAATGCTGGCCCCATTTTGGAGTCTGCCATTCCATCTGGATTCTCAGTGATTCACCGCCCGAGAGTGGATCGCTGGGGCGGGAGGGTTGCAGTCTGTTTTAGACAGGAACTGGGTATCATGGAGATTCCAGCTGAGGTTACCAACACCTTTGAGTGTATAATGGGGGCAGGTGTTGGCTACAGGATCCTTCTCATTTACCATCCACCAGGTGATAGGAGGGATTTCCTGAAGGAGGTTACAGATTTCATCGCCGACAGGATGTTTGAGTCTCCCAAATGATTGATCTTGGAGGATTTCAGTGCCTGGGTTGACGATGAACTCTCGCAATTTGGTCAGAACCTCCTCCAATTGATGGATTAATTGGGCTTAACATGAGTTATTACCACTGCAACACATAAGAGAGGACAGGACACTCATTAGACTTGATATTTCACCTGGGGATGGAGACCTCTGACGTGGAGGTGGAGCCTGTCAGATGGTCTGACCATCATCTCCTGAAATTCAGTTTCACAGACCCCAGAAATAGGCCTGCCCCAAGGGAGTTGGTGCAGTTCCACCCTTTAAGAGGGGTTATCTCAGAAGGCCTAATGGTGGCACTGGACCTCTCAAGAATTCTAGGAGATAGCTCTGATCCTGGGCCTCTTGTGTCAGCCTATAATAAGGCTGTCACAGAGGCTCTGGATATCATTGCTCCTTCTCGTGTTCATCCCTTCGCCTCTCATCCAAGTTCCCCATGGTTTAATGGGGAGATTCTGGAATTAAAGAGGCAGGGTTGAAGGTTGGAAAGACAATGGCGGAAAGCTCACCTGGAGGTGGACAGACTTAGATTGGTGGATCATTACAAAATCTATCAATTAGCCATTTCCCATAAGAAGGCAGAATTCCTGTCCGGGGAAATTGCTACAGCAAAGAACAGGCCAGCCCAGCTCTTCCAGACTGGGGAAAGACTATGCAATCCAGCCTGTCTTCACTCTGGTCGAGCATTATCACAAAAACAGTGTGAGGAGTTTGCGCAGTTCTTTTCTGATAAGGTGTTCACCATCAGAAATGTCATCAGCCAGTGCCTTCCCATTGGTCCTTGCATAAATCAACCAGGTGGTACTAATACCCAGTTGACCTGGTCCACCTTTAGCCAACCAGTAGTCATGGATATAGTGAGGATCATTCAGACTCTGCGGCCAGCCTACTGAAGTTTGGATCCAGGCCCTATGCGCCTTTTAGTGGGGTGTGTAGAAGTTATCAGCCCAGTCATTGCTGGGATAGTGGGGGCTTCATTGGAGAGAGGGGTCTTTCCGGATCTCTTAAAGGAGGCAGTGGTTCATCCCCTTTTAAAAAATAACTCCCTTGACCCCAACTGCCCAGATAACTACAGACCAATCTTGAACTTACCCTTTGTTGGGAAAGTTATTGAGAAGGTGGTCACACTGCAGCTGGAGGATCATTTGACCAACCACAATATCTACGACCCTCTCCAATCTGGCTTCAGAAAAAGGCACAGCACTGAAATGGCCCTGGTGAGGGTACTTAATGACCTTCTGATGGTGAGAGATCAGGGAGCCCATTCGATCTTGGTTCTTCTAGATCTCTCAGCAGCATTTGGTACTGTGGATCATGGGGTGTTGCTCGAGTGCCTGTGGTTTTTCTGTGGACTGAAGGGGAAGTCCACAACTGGTTTAAGTCCTTCCTTGAGGGTAGACTTCAGAGGGTAGTGTCAGGAATTTATCCTTCGGCCCCTCATGGACTGCCCTGTGGGGTTCCACGGGGCTGGTGCTGTCCACCATGCTATTCACAATGTATTTGCTTCCATTAGGGAACATTATAAGGCAGTACAGATTGAGTTTTCATTGCTATGTAATGATTCTCAGCTGTACATTTCCTTTGTACCTGATCAGGAATTAGATTCCATTATGGTGTTTAATAACTGCCTGCTGGAGATTCAGAGTTGGATGAGTACTAGTTAGCTATGGCTGATCTTGGAAAAACTGAGGTGTTGGTTGTGGACCCTGGTTATAGGATGAGAGGGACATGGGCGGGAAAACCATCAAGACTGAATCTTGGCAGGACCCCGCTTATTGCTTCTGGCCAGGTGTGGAACCTGGGCATTGTTTTTGATGAAGGCCTGACCCTGAGGGTGCAGGTTTTGGCCATAGTCAAATCCTCCTATAATCATCTTAGGAACATAGCCTGGGTTAAACAACTGGTTCCGACCGAAGATCTTCCGACCTTGGTCCACGTCTCTGTGACCAGTCGTCTTGATTATTGCGACGCCATCTACCAAGGGCTGCTGGGGTTAGATATCCGCTGCTTGCAACTAGTGTAGAATGTGGTGGCCAGGTTGCTGACTGGAGCTTTTAGGTCCAGTCATATTACACCTGTGCTGCGTGATTTGCACTAGTTGCCGGTACAGAGGTGGATCACCTTCAAGGTTGCTTTGCTGACCTATAAGGCCCTACATAAGCAGGGTCCCTGCTACCTGAAAGAGCTCCTGTATCCCTACTGTCCTTCCTGCTTGCTCCGCTCCTCCAGTGAGGGATTGCTGGAGATTCCCAGGGTATTCCTTAAAACATCGGGAGGAAGATCTTTTGCCTTTGTGGCCCCTTCCCTGTGGAATTCTCTACCTTGACAGATATGGGATAGCCAGACCGTAGGAGCATTTAAAAGTTGTTTGAAAACATGCCTATTTAACCAGGCCTTCTCATGAACATACTGAGCTTAATTTTATATAGATGTTTAATATATTTTATATGTGTTTTAATTTTTATGTGATGAAGGTTTTATGTTAAAATGTGTAAAGGCAGACTGAGCTTTGAAAGGGCGCCTTAAATAAATAAACATGATGATGATGATGATGACGATCAGCTCTGTGGTGCCCCATCAGCCTCAGCTGACCTTGTCTGGCCTGCAATCGATATTTCTTTCTGGCCATGCCTATCATTACTCCTATGCCCACTTCATCGATCCACGGCCCTTGTGCAGCATGTATCAGGTTCCTGATTCCAACTCATTAATTTCACTCGCTCAGTCGGTATACCTCAGCTGCCTCGTATGTCTCGGCTGCCTCCATCTGGCATGCATTCGATATTTCTTTTGGGCATACCTATCATTATTCATATGCCTCCTCATCGACCAGCAGCTCTCCAGCCGCCTGTATCAGGTTCCAGACTGGTCATCATTCACCACTTCACACCAGCCATCCAGGATTCACTCCAATCATGGCTTCACTCCATCATCTCCATTTTCCATTTTGCTCCTATAGACCACTCGATCTGAGCATACCCTCTGGTTTTCGGCATGCCTTCTTGGCCTCAGGGTATATTTCCTCACATCGCTCAGTCGCAGCAGTTATCATCATCATCAGTCTTCTTCAGCCTCATTCTTCTCCCAAGCACATCTGGATATCCCTCGCTCATCTGACCTATGCATGCCTCAACTCTTTCCCATCGACTACTCGAGCATACCCATCTAGGGTATGCTCGAGTAGTACCCCGTTGCATCATGTTCCTTCTTTGATCTGTGCTTTTTTGTTTTTTTTTTCCCTATCTAGTCATTTTCCCTACTCCTATCCTTCTCTTTAATGAATCATTCTCTTTACTAACATACGTCCTCAAATCAAATGTCATCAGTCTGGAGGGAAGGCGACCTAGGCCTTGGATCCCCAGAGGTTTCCTCCTTAAAAAGGTTTTTTTTCGTCTCCTCCATGCCAATTGTCATAATATTAGCTAGTTAGTGCTTTCTTTGGGTTAGTTAGTTAGGTTCCGCTGTTGGACGGATGCAGATGGTGGCCCTGGCTTTCCCCTTTCTCCTTCAGGAGTCAGCCCTTATTGTCTTCTCAGAATTCATTCATCATCCTCGTCTCTTCGAGGCTCGACATCTTTGGATATTCTTTTTGGACTTCTTCCTAACCTACCTTTAGCCGATGCAATCATTCCTACGGCACCTGTAAGGGGGGGACCCTCCTCTAGGGTTCCTTGCATCGTACCCCTACAGGGTGGTATATCCCATGGATTGAGAGGCGGAAAGCCACAAACAAATCAAGTTACACAAGCATCATCTCATATTATCTCATCTAGTTGTGTAAGCACATTGAATGGGAGGGCTTTAAGCTTGAGATTCGATGGATGGAGCAACAACGTCACTCCCCCATCGAGTTTAAAAGGTCACACATCCTGGGCTTTGCCAGGATTCTTTTTTCATTGCCCACCATCCACCCCTCCTCCTCCTCCAGTGGCTCATCTATCTTCCCCTTGGGCTTCTTCCTAACCTACCTTTAGTCAACACAATCATTCCCATGGCACCTGTGGGGGGGAACCCTCCTCTAGGGTTCCTTGCATCGTACCCCTACAGGGTGGTATATCCCATGGATAGAGAGGCAGAAAGCCATAAACAAATCAAGTTACTCAAGCATCATCTCATATTATCTCATCCAGTTGCGTAAACACATCGAAGTAACTATTTAGCCCCAATGAATGCCTTGAAGTAGACTGGGGTCCTATTTGTGCTTCATTACAAATGGCTAAAAAATAAAAGTTACCCAAATCATACATTTTAAAAATACTGTAACAGAACATAGAAACTTAGAATTTGATGGTAGATGAGGACTGCTTAGCTCACCCAGTCTGCCCATTTTATTCCCTACCTATACTGTCACCGCAGACTCCATGTGTTCTCTGGCTGCCTCCACCACCTTACCACTGAGATTCCCTTGTACCTATCCTATGCATTCTTGAACTCCACCACTGTTTTTGCCCCACCACATCTGCTAGAAGGCTGTTCCAGGCATCCACCTCTCTTTCCCTGTAAAAGTACTTCCTCACATCTCTTTTAAATTTAGCCACTTCCAGCTTCATTGCATGTCCCCTTGTTCTCATGCATCTTTTCCTCCTAAAAATATTCATGTCCTGTACCTTATTTCCTCCTGTTAGGTATTTTTAGGTCTCTATCATGCCCCCCTCCCTTCTTCCAGGGTATACATACTGAGGTCCTTCAGCCTCTCCTCATAGGGCTTTTGATACAGTCTCTGTACCATTTTAGTTGCAATCCTCTGGGCAGCCTCCACTCTGTCTATGTCCTTCCAGAGATGTGGTTTCCAGAACTGGACACATCCAGGTGGGGCCTCATTAGTGATCTATACAATGGCAAGACCACCTCTTTCCTTCTGCTAGTGATAACCCCATGTACTCCAGCATCTCACTGGCCCTACAAAGTGCCTTGTCACATTGTCTTGCCACATTGAGGCCCCTTTCCTGTTTGGTGACTGTCAATACCTCTTCTCTCATTTTGTACTCAGCCTCTGGGTTTCTGTGTCCTAAGTGCATGATTTTGCACTTTTTCACATTGAAACTGAGCTGCCATGTCCTTGGCCATGCTTCAGGTTTTTTCAGGTCACCATACAGTCTTACCACTCCCTCTGGAGTGTCAGCCCTATTGCAGATTGTGGTGCCATCTGCAAAGAAGCATACATTGCCTTCCGGCTCATGAAGAGCCCTGAGGCATCCCACTGGTTGTCCTTCCCCAGAGCAAACTCTGGTTACCACTATCCACTGTCCCCTATCCATTAACTGATTTCTTACCCAGTTTACCACCTTAGAACCTACCCCCAAACTGCCCAGTTTCCTTATGAGGCTCTTATTTGGAATGGTTTTGAAAGCTTTACTAAAATCTGAGTAGGCCACATCCACCATTGCACCTTGATCTATTCCCCAGTCAAAGAAATCTATCAGATTTGTTTGACATGACCTCTCCTCTAATGAATCCATGCTGCCTCAAGTCTTGTAACCCAATGGATTTAAGATACTCCACAATCCTTCCTTTAGCAGTGACTCCATTAACTTCCTCACCACCAATGTCACACTGTCTGTGGTGGCCAACCTCCTCCCTGCTACCACTTTCATAAAGCGGGGTTACATCTGCCCTCCTCCAGTCCTCCAGAACAACTCCTGTTATCAGTGAGTTGTTAAGGTCTGTCAGAGGTGCAGCCATTGCCTCCCTGAGCTTCTTTAGTACCCTTGGGTGTACCCTGTCTGGCCCCATAGCTTTTCCCATGTTCAGATTTGTGAGTCCCTTCAGGACTCGCTCCTCTGTAAAAGGACTTCTGTCTGTCCCCCTCCCCTTATGCTCCTGCTGCTCTTGTGTGGCCCATCCCAAGCTCCTTCCTCTGTAAAGACTGAACAAAAGCATTTGTTTGGGATATTTGCTTTTTCCTGCTCCTCCTCTGTGCAGTCCCCAACTGCCCTTCATTATTCTTTCCCTTAGCTTAGCTTGACATATTGTGCATGTCATTGAGGAACGGGTCAGGAAGCATAGGAAAACCAGGAGCAGTTATAAAATTCGCAAGTAGTATTTTATTATGTTCAATAACAATACATTTAAAAAAGAAATTGTTCAGGACAGCTTTTAATAAAGGCTATGCAAACAAAGAAAACAAAGTCCTAATCTGATGGTTTCTTTTCCATTTCAAATCTCTCTCTCTCTCTCTCTCTCTCTCTCAACATCACTGCTCTTTTTATAATAATTATTTTCCTGATAATTAATTTCTGCATCCTGAGCTCAAAAACAGACATCCTGTTTCTCACAAAATGTATTAGAACTTCGTCAATAGGGTTGACACTCCAGAGGGGATGAAAAGGCTGCGGTAATGTGAGAAAACTCAAGGCATGATCAAGAGCATGGCAACTCAGTTTCAATGTAAAAAGTGCAAAAGCATGCACTTAGGGTACAGAAACCCAGAGGCACCCACAATATTGATTTGAATACTGCAAAAGAGAACAGATCCTTAATGTATGGGCAACCATACACAACAAGTCTGTGTTTCCATCAAGAGGTTGAGATGATACCATATGAACATTAAGAGCAAAGCTCAAGAGGTATATTGTTAGTTTGCTCCAAAACAAAATCACAGTCAGTTTAGTTTCAGCATTTTCACATATTAACCCCTTGTGTCCATCAGTCTTTCGTTGTCATTGTTTTTTCAGGCATTTTCTTTCTTTTCTGGATTTCTAGATCTTGCAGCTGGTCTCAAACAAGTCCGCATCAAGGTCACCAAAAGGAAAATGCATGTGAGATTTTCTTTGCCTGTGCTCTTGTAATCACAGCTGCTGACACAGCAGGATTTACTCCCTCTGTGATTAACTTTGCAAATCCTGGAAAGTCATTTCCAATAATCACAGGTACAGGTAACTTAGGTACTACCCCGCAGTCATTTGTTGCGATACTCCATTAATATTCAGTGTCACTTGGATGGTGGGATAGTATTGAGTGTCCACATGAAAGCAGACTACCCCAGTACCTGGTCCTGCTTCTCTGTCTCTCTTTTTTGTATAGCCCACCATTTGAAGAAGGCATACATGATTTCAGGTTCTGTCCCTGCCTGCTCTCCTTCTTCTGTCCCTGTCTGTTCTTCTTCTTCTTCCATCACTGGTTCCTGCTGTACAGTCTAAGTTTAGACTTTTGTCTCTGCTAGTTTGGCTGCCATTCTTTGGGTAATCACTCCTGGGCTTGCTTTTGCAGGATCCACATCTTTCTTCTGTGCTTTCTTAGTACCAGGTCAAATGGCCATGCACAAAACTTCTGGCTTAGAGAATGCATGGTGTAAATCACACATGTGACATCATCTATTGTTGAGGCACAGGTCAGAAAGCATAGAAAAAACAGAAGCAGTTAAAATTCACAAGTAGCATTTTATTATTTTCATAGAAACATAGAAACATAGAATTTGACGGCAGATAAGGACCGCTTGGCCCACCCAGTCTGCCCATTTCCCTACCTACTGGATAAGCTGCAGATCCTAGTTAACCAGCAGCCTACTTCTTTCTACCCCAACCCCCCAGAATTGCCTTATGACTATCCCATGCATGCTTGAATTCCACCACTGATTTTGACTCCACAACCTTCCTCCGGAAGGCCATTCCATGCATCCACAACCCTCTGTGAAAAATACTTCCTTAAATTACCTCTGAGCTGCCCCCATCTTCAAATTGTGCCCTCTTGTTCTTGCACACCTCTTTTTTGAAAGATGCTACCCTCTTGGACTTTGTTGATTCCCTTGAGGTACTTGAAAGTTTCTATCATGTCCCCTTCTCCCTCCTTTCCTCGAGGCTATACATATTAAGCTCCTTAAGTCTCTCTTCATATGTCCTCCAGTGCAGACCCTGCACCATTTTAGTTCCCTCCTCTGGACAGCTTCCATCCTGTCTATGTCTTTGCGGAGATTGGGTCTCCAGAACTGCACACAGTACTCAGATGGGATCTCACCAGCTGTCTGTACAGAGGGATAATAACTTCCTGTTTTCTACTGGTGATGCCTCTCCCTATGCATCCCAGTATCCCCCAACCCTCCTTGCTGCCTTCTCACATTGCTTGCCCACCTTTAGGTCATCTGATATGACTACCCCCAGGTCCCTTTCCATTTTGTTGTTGTTAGTATCTCACCCCCATTGTGTACTCTTCCCTGGGTTTTGTTTCCCAGGTGCATTATGCCACTTCTTAGCATTGAATCTAAGCTGCAATACATTTGACCATTCCTCTAACCTTGCCAAGTCCCTTCTCATCCTTTCCACCCGACCCTGTGCATCAACTCTGTTGCAGATCTTAGTGTCATCTGCAAAGAGACATACTTTTCCTTCCAGTCCTTCTGCAGACGTCGCATAAAGACATTGAAGAGGGACTGGTCCTAATACTGAACCCCCTGCGTACCCTAGTAACCCTCCTTCTTCTGAGTGGACTCCATTTACTATTACTCTCTGTGTCCTATTCTCCAGCCAGTTCTTTACCCAGGCTGTCATCTTGGGACCCACTTCCAGGCTGGCTAACTTATATATTAATCTTTTGTGTGGGACTGTGTCAAATGCCTTGCTAAAAGTCTAGGTAAGCCATGTCCACAGCCCTCCCTGATCTACTACTTTGGTCACCCAGTCAAAGAAATCTATCAGATTAGTCTGGCATGACCTTCCGCTGTGAATCCATGCTGCCTAGGGTCTTGTGCCCTCTGGCCTCTAGATACTCGACAATTCTTTCCTTTAGAAGTGATTCCATCATTTTCCCTATCACTGAGGTTAAACTAACAGGTCTATAGTTTCCTGCTTCTGCCTTGCTCCACTTTTGTGAAGGGAATCACATCTGCCCTCCTCCAGTCCTCGGGTACCACCCCATCCTCCCATGATTTGTTAAAGAGGGTAGTCAGTGGTGTCACTAGTTCTACCCTTAGTTCTTTTAGAATTCTGGGATGAATCCCATCAGGCCCCATTGCTTTGTCCACCTTCAGTTTTAAGAGTTCTTTCAAAACCCTTTCTTCTGTAAATGGGCTGGTATCAACTTCTGTATCCAAAGTGTTACTACTGTTTGTTTTATGTACCTCACCCTCTTCCTTTGTAAATACTGAGCAAAAATATTTGTTTAGTATCTCTGCTTTTCACATTCTCCCTCTGCCCACCCTCCCTCCCTTTATTAAGCCTCACTATCCCTTCCTTGGTCTTCCTTTGCTCCTGATGTACCTATAAAAGGTTTTATTCCCCTTCTTAACTGAGTTGGCTATCTTTTTCCTCAGTTTGGGCCTTTGCTTTCTGACTGCCTTCCCAGCCTCCTTTTGCTTTAACTGATACAGTTCTCTGTCCTGCTCCTGCCTGCGATTCCTTGTACTTCCTGAATGCTTTCTTTTCTCTTGAACCTTCACTGCCACTTCCTTTGAGAAACATAGTGGTTTCTTACATCGTCTTGTTTTGTTTATTTGCTTCACACAAAGGCTCGTTACCTCTGTGATGGCAGTTTTTATTATTCCCCATTGTTCTTCCACCCCTCCTTCCTGCCCATTTGCTAGTGCATTCCTTAGGCACTCACCCATTTTGGCAAAGTCAGCCCTCCTAAAGTCCAGTACTTTTGTCTTTGTATGGCTTGACTCTATTGCTGTGTTTATCGTGAACCATACTGTTCGATGGTCGCTAGTTCCCAGATGGCTACCCACTTCTACATCTGTGATCCTCTCTCCATCTCCATTCGAGAGTATCAAGTCTAATATTGCTCCCTCTCGAGTGGGCTCCAGTACTAGTTGTCTAAGGCATGCCCCCTGTAGGGCATCTAGAATAACTGCACTCTTCGAAGTGGCAGCTGCAACTGCGCTCCAGTTAACATCTGGCATATTCAGATCACCCATCAGCAATATCTCCCCTTTTTCTGCCATTCTAAGTATACTTTCTATCATTTCCTTGTCCATTTCCTCCCCCTGAGAAGGTCTGTATATAACCCCTGTGCGGATTGTGGTGCCATTGCCTGTCTCCAAATTTACCCACAGTGCTTCTTCTCCTCCCTGTTTACCCTTTTGTTCTGTTGCTTTTATTCCTTCCCTTATGTAAAGAACTACTCCTCCCCCTCTATTACCCTCCCTGTCCCTCCTGTAGATAGTGTATCCTGGTATGTTTACGTCCCAGTCATGGTTTTGTGTGTACCATGTTTCTGTGACTGCCACGATATCCAGATTTTCAATAACAATAAAATTAAAAAAATAATAAAATTGTTTAGGATAGCTTTTAACAAAAGCAGAACAAACAAAGAAAACAAAGTCCTTCATCTGAGGGGTTCTTTTCAATTTCTTTTTTTTTTTACTTAATCTTTATGTCCCCTGCATTCCATGGCAACCCCTTTCTTCGGGGTGTGCAGGAACCAGTCTAGAGGCACTGCCATGGGAAGTTTCCATTTTCTAGTCCTGCCCCTACAGACATCGGCACACTAGGAGGGCCAAGGAGATGAAGGCATGCAGAGATGTGCCATCACTCCAGCCCTCATCTGATGTCTTCCCCACCCTGCACTGCTCCCTCGTCTACACCACCACCTGTGGTCACCCAGGTGGCAGTATAGCAGCGATATCTGCAGCCCACCCCTCCCAGAGAAAGATAGCAGCCCAATGGGTGCTCAATCCTTCTCCCCTTGGCCAGCCCTCCAGCAACCCAGGCTTGCTACCAAACCCAGGTCACTGGCATCGCAAGCAGTAGTGCTACCGCTATGCCAGTGGGCCGGCTATTCATCTGAGGATTTTGTTTCAATTTCAACTCTCTCTCTCTCTCTCTCTCTCACAAACATTGCTGCTCTTTTTATAAGAAGTCTTTGCCTGGCAATTAATTTCTACATACTGAGCTCATTAACAGACATCCTGTTTCTCACAAAATGTATCAGAACTTTGTCAATTTCTTTCCTTGCAGGTGCAACAAAACATAACATGGTGTCTGAGAACCAATCTCCTGTTGACAACTCTGCGAAAGAGTTTGTGGAGGTCAAACTGCATCTTAAAGCTAACCCCCTGAGTTCCAAATAGCTTTTTGCAATCATTTCAACACTATAACTATATACATTTTCAAACCGAGGGATCCCAGTTTCACAAAAGATCCACATACATTGCTATATCCACAGATATGCAAGGTGGAAGAAAAGTCAGAAACAGCTAGGAAGAGCAAGTGACAGCAGAAAGATAATGGGGGAATCGTGAGATCGTCAGAGTGATCAGTTCCTAGTTTTCACTAAAAAATTTGATTGCGCAGTCAGACAGAGAAGAGACAGAAAAGGAAAGGACAGAACAGATCCTTGCAGTTAACTCTTTCTGCATAACAAATGGGGCAAGGTCATATTCAACCCAGTCACAGTGCAGCTATGATAATGAGTTATTGCAAATTAATGTAGATACGAAGGGTAGACATAGCAAGGGTGTAGTGAACATGTTAATTATTCAATGAAATGTGTGTGGGGACTGGGTAGGCATCTTTTCACAGGACAATCTGGAGTCTGAACTGCTGTTCCATCTGTACCCCAGGCTTATACCCATCAACGGATGGTGTCGGGCAAGAGTCCTCAGTACAAGAACCCTTAATGGCTAGATGAATACACTCACCACCATGTGGACTATGTATTTACACAGATACAAAGATACATAGATGTTGATGGCAGATAAGGGCCTATGGTCCACCTAGTCTGCCTATATGTGCGCATACTTTGCTTCTTCAAGCTTCTCTAGAACTAGGTTGTCCCCTTCCCCTGACTACCAGGATCTCCTGTTGCCTATCCCTAGCATTTTTAAATCCTGTAATCATTTTAGTCCCCACTACCTCCTCTGGCAAGGCATTCCATTTGTTCACCACGCTATCTGTGAAGAAATTCTTACTCACGTTCCCTCTGAACCTCCCTTCCTCCAGTTTTATCCTATGCCCCCTAGTTCTGGAACATCTTTTTCTATAATAACATTGGGTTTTCTTGCACCTTATTCCTCCCTGTGAGGTACTTGTATGTCTCGATCATATCCCCCTTCTCTCTCCTCTCCTCCAGGGAGTACATATTTAAATATTTCAGTCTGTCCTCATAGTTTTTTTTGATGTACTCTTTGCACCATCTTGGTTACCCTCCTCTGAGCTGCCTCCACCCTGTCTATGTCCTTACGTAGGTAAGGCCTCCAGAACTGGACACTGTACTCTAGGTGGGGCCTCACTAGTGTCTTGTATAGTGGAATTATGACCTCCCTTTTCCCGCTGGTGATACTCCTGCCTAGGCAACCCAACATCCTGCTTGCTTTTCCTGCCGCCTTGTTGCACTGTCTCCCTACTTTGAGGTAATCAGAGATTATAACCCCTAGGTCCCTTTCCTGCTTGGAGTATTCTGTAGCATCCCACCCCCAGCTGATATGCTGTTGCTGGGTTTTTGTGCCCCATGTGCATTATTTTGCATTTCTTTGTGTTAAATCTCAACTGCCACTCCACTGACCAGTCCTCAAACTTCTGCAGATCTATCTACACCCTCCAGCATGTCCATCCTGTTGCAGAGCTTTGTGTCATCAGTGAACAGGCAAATTATTCCTTCTAGGTCATCTGTAATGTCATTGATAAAGATGTTGAAGAGGACTGGACCCAGCACTGATCCCTGTGGCATCCTACTGGTCACCCTTCCCTCTGCCGAGTGACAGCCATTTACCTGGTGGAAGTTGTGCTTCTGGATTGGCATATAGCTATAGAATACCACAAGAGGTAGAACCAGCATATACTTGGGGGGTGTCAAACAATCTATGTTTGTTAGAGGCATAAAAATAGGTAAGTTATGGAGGATGATCACATATCGCCTGGATGGCAACAGTTAGTCATTTGCAAAGTATATATAAATACGGTATATTTTTCCAGATGGGCAATTACATCTATAAACAGTGTCTAATATACACAGATTTAAACAGTATGTACTGCAGTGATTAAATGGCTCTTGTGCAGATAACTAATGTGTTGCACATGTCCCATAGTTTTGATTGGTTATGATCATAATACCAGCCCTTTGTTAATTTAGCAAAAAGCTATGACAGAGGGTGTATTATGGTTGGGTAACTATTCACCTTGGGTGGGTTGAAGCACAATGCAAAACCCAGTGCTCCCACCACCTGAAAAGAGCCGTTATCAAACACATGAACACCATGATGTGCATTATTGCCATTATGAAATATGTCCTTTTAGAACATTTTATGTAGTTTTTTACCATATTTTTTTGAGTTACTTTCAGCCAGGATGTTGTGCTGGGATAATGACCCAGATGAAAATACCTCATGGACAGTCAGTTATAAACTCAAGTCAGTTGTATAAGCACAGCAATAGAACAAGTAAATACATTAGAGAAGAGATAGTGTTCCCTGAGTTAATAATCATGCCCCCCCCAAAATTGTTCAGATCTTTCCTATGATTGTTATTGCTCAGTAGTCCAATCATCCTATTAACACCACCATCACCACCACTGCTACCTACTTGATACCGAAAGCAAAAATGGCCACCTGAGCTCCTTCTTAAACTCAGGTCATTGCTGTGGTATCCTCCACACAAATACAGCTTGCATCTATATTACATTTTCATTTTCAGTACTGCTAAAGAAGCAAGTATGATACAGCCACTGTACTATCACAAGAGACTTGGATAGTTCTGGGGGGGGGTTAACATGACAGATGATTTGGGCATTAAGTCACCTTTTTTTGTTTTGTTACTATCATGCTCTTTTGACAGTCATGTATTTTAGAATAATTGTAAAGCAATCAAAGTTTTTGCCACAAAACTAAGATAAGGTGTAGCAAAAACAGACTATTTATTCATTCTCATAATTCAGCAAAGTATAGTTGGTAAGTAAAAGAAATCTCTTTATAACTACTGAGTATAATAAATGTAGAATAAAGGATGTGATATGAGAATTTAATACATACCCGAGGTGTGGGATGCTACATAAACCATGACGGTGAAGCCTGAGGGGTTTCTCAAAGCATCCCACACCAAGGGTGTGCATTAAATTCTCTAATGCACATTTCCTCATCTTATATTTTGTATAATTACTGGGGAGCAATTTTTTCCAGCTCCAGTGCTGAGCCCCTGTGTGGCACAGAGACACACACACATACACACACACACACACACACACACACACAGTACCTGTCCCTCATTTTACACAGTCAGGTTTCTTTTTAGTGTTTTTTTTTCTGGCAGTTTTAAAATAAATGGCACTCACTGAAGCCAGTCAGCAACGAACCCATTCCTGTTCGGACTGCGGTATCTCCTGATGCTAGCAAACAGCAGAATCAATCAGATATGTCTTTTTTTTTTTTTTTAATTAAAGTAGGATGAACCAGATATGTAAACAAAATGTGGATGGAATAAATTAATAGAGAAAACGAGGTGACGAATCGTTGTATGGCGGCTCTTCACTACGGAGATTAAGAGCCGCCATGTTTAACTAACTGTTCAGCCTTCTGACACACACTATGGGGACCAATGAGGAAGCACTCAATTTTAACTGACAGAGTGCATATTTACTGTAATAACCAGCTGATTATTACGGTGAATATCAGCTGGATGAGCCCCAAGAAAATAATTGCTCACCAGTAATTATAAACATAAATAAACAATTCCATATATCTATTCATTTTTATAATGACAGTAAGGTACTCCTAAGAATTGATTTACCAGTAATTAAACCAATCCCCAGGTGCATGAGACCCTCAGCTATGCCTCAAAGTCTCATAATGCATCTGAGGGTTGCATTAACTGTTAGTAAATCAACCCCCATCATACCCTAATGCTTAATTAACATACCTGTAGATCATAATTACATGCTGAACTACTGTTCAAAGAACAACACTATTTAAGAAAAACATTTTAATTAAAACAGCAATATAGCTAATAAGAAGATTTTTGTGGGTGGGTAAGCAGCCTAGAATTGCTTGGAATAAACTTTATCAAAATGGGAGGGGCTGGGGTGTCCAAACTTTTGGTTTTATTACTTGGCGGCACAGCTTAAAGTCACTTCCCAGAGATATGGCGACAGCCAGCTTCAAAATAGAGGAAAGTAAATTAAAAGATCTAACTATGAAAAACTCATTAATGGTAAATCTAATAGGGGTAGCATATTACAAAGCAAGTCTAGTTACAACTAAAACAACAAATATTATGCATGGAAAATGTCCCATTAACTATTGGGATTTCCAGCTTATCTGTCCAGGTTTACTCCAATATTCAATAACACCTTTTTCCAACCTTCAGTTATGGATATGTAACCCCTCACCCCTGCCTTTCTAGCAAAATGGCAGGTGGCATGCTTTCTGTTGAAGCTGACAGCAGTACCTGGTGGGGACTGGGTTCGGGGAGGATGAGGTTACTCGGCACGGGGGACCTAGGTTTGGCTACTCTGCACAGGGGCACCCAAGTAAATCCGAACACAGGAAGCAATAACTGTAATGTCCAGAACCAGGAATGGGATTCTTCAGTGTGGCTTTTATTCACATCCAAGCTGAACAAACAAAGCATAGACGGACCCCCACAGGGCTACATTCCTGGTAATGCAGATTAGAGACAACAGAACACTTTATCACTATTTCCAGCCCTCGGGCTCTAAACCCACCAGGCACACAGCCTGGACTTGCACGCAGCTTTCAGTACACAGCCCGACTCATACACTACTTGGGCTTTCCCACTGGCACGGCTCCCCTGCTGGCCGCTTGATCCGCGGTCCATTTGAGGAATGAAACAATTATCCAATTCGCGGTCCATTTGAGGAATGAACCAATTATCCTTTTGTGTCTCCCCAAACCACACTAGAGTCTTCAACTCCTAGAGAGAATTTTCCTTACAATCCCATGTCTGGGTACTTCCCTCATCACTGGCCAAGTGCCTGAGGTAAAGTACAAATCTACAGAAGAAATCCGTAGAGGTGGACCTGGTCGCTAAAGATGGGGGACACCCACCTCCATCTCCCACATCCCATACCCGTCCATTTCTCTGGAAACTGAACAGTTCCTTTACTGAACTTTCAAATGCAGATTCTGGGTAGACGTCTGCCACATCTCCTCTACATATCATTTGCATCCCAACAAGCTCTGGACTTGAACCTACTTTTAACTTGCTTAGACCATTACTCTAGGCTTCCCAATATTTAGTAGTTCAGTCCCCACATTGTTACACAAGTCCCAGGGTGAAAAACATAGGCCCTTTTAGCAAGAGCAGACACTCACCCTCACATTGCAGGTGCCCCACAGGCGACTCGCAAATCTTCTTTTTCTCCCAAATAAACTCTGGAAACAAACAGGCAGCTTTTCCTTCACAAGCAGAACTGGGGGTTGCCCCAGGAATCTGCAGGGAACCCTTTCCTTCCCCCCTGAAGGGATGGGGCACTGAGACCCAAAAACAGCGGTCTCCACCACTTCAATTATCTTCTGTGTCTCTCTTTAAGGTGGAGACACACACCCTTTTTCCTTAAAAGTAGCCCTCTGTCAGGGCTGAGGCTCCTAGAGCCTTCACTGAGCTGCTTTCTCAGCAAGCTCCCAACTTCACACTCCACTGAGTAACACTCAACTGAAGACTGACTTCAAAACCTCCCAACATTCTATGCCAACTCTCTTGCTGCAGATTCCAATGTGGCTCATGCAGCTGCGATAGTTCTATTGGTGATGTCATCCCTCAGTTTCAGCTGAGACTGAGAACAGAGTGAGACAGTATGAAACCCATTTAACTGGAGTTTCACAAGCTGCCTTCCCTGCCTACCACTGGGTCTGACTGGGATTCTAGTAACCCCGGGTAACAAGGGGGTTACACTCACCCTTGACCAGGAAAATGACTGTCCACAGTCATTATTTAGGCGGCATTAGGCCATCCCACCCTATGTGCTACTGGTGGAGGGGGTGATCAGGTCCCCTCCTACCATGTGCAAGCACAGGCAGGCAACACTAAGGGTCTAGAGGTCTTTAGCTGACATATCAGCCTCTACACTATCCACTTACTATGGACACCTAGTGGCTCTGGTAGAACCATCCAGAGCATAACCCTGATAGATCAGCTCTGTGGTCCCTACTGCAGGTCAGGGCCACAGCCTGTCTATTCCCCCTAACCCCCTAGGGAAAACCTATATGCCTTTAACTTAATACCCCCAAAACAAAAACAACCCGGAAACCTCCCCGACCTTGGGCAACCTGCAACCACACGCTATTAAACTACCACATTTTATACCATGTTACTCTCTCCTCCCTACCTCCACAACCATACCTGTGGAAGGAAAGGGTTAATACAGCAACAACAACAATAACACCACAGTACTTTACATTTCTACACAATAAAGCACTGATGAGGAACTCCGATGAGCCCCTCCTCCTCTTCTTGTCTTCTCTTCTGTCTTCCCAGGAACACCTGTAAGAAAAAGAAAGACAACACACACTCTGCTAATCTACATACACAGTCTACCTAGACCCCACCATCAAAACACTAAAGAATCCCAAAAAGATTTTTTTAGAAAAAAGGTAGAAAACAGTATATACATTAGAAAACAGCAACATTATTTACAATACACATTTGGGGGGATGGAGTGCCCTAAAAGTCCCAACTAGTGACCACAATGCCCGAAAGCTAGTCCAATAAAGAGTCTCTCCTGGGCCGGAGCCTGGTGAAGCACAGTTCTAACAGGCCAAAGTCCCGAAGGGGAGAGTCTTTGAGGACAGTTCACACATTTTGAAGTCTGCTAGTGTAGGGTGTGTACTGCAAAGTCATAAAGATAGAAAAGTTCGGACTTACCAGCCACTTGTAGAATGAAAATTTTGGGACCGACCTGCACCTCTGATGAAGACTCTCCCTGGCAGCATTTCTTCCAATACAGCTGGGCGGACATCTTCTGGGAACCACAGGAGGGCACATCTGGGAACTGCTGGGTGATGTCATCTCTGGAGATGGAACCTTAGAACAGGAACAAAAAGAAAACAGCTGGTCCGATGTCATCCGATTACCAGGCGATGAACAGGATACAGCTGGGATGGTGTCCTCTCTGGATCTGGAGTCATCTGGTGGGCCAGTTGATGGAGTCTGGAAAGGCCAGTACACTGTAGACTGATGAATGTGGGGCACCTGAGTCCTGGATGTCCATATTGACAGATCAATAAAGGCACTTCACAGTCTGGTGTGGCAGTATTGACTACCACTGCTCGGCTCTCCATTTTGTAGAAACATAGACTTTGATGGCAGATAAGGACCGCTTGGCCCATCTAGTCTGCCCATTTCCCTACCTACAGGATAGGCCACAGATCCTAGTTAACCAACAGCCTATTTCTTCCTACCCACCACAAGAATTGCCTTATGTCTGCCCCATGCATTCTTGAATTCTCCCACAGTTTTAGACCCCATAACCTCCTCAGGAAGGCTGTTCCATGCCATCCACTACCCTCCTCTGTGAAACAATACTTCCTCCACATTGCCCCTGAACCGCCCTCCTTCTATCTTTAAATTGTGTCCCCTTGTTCTTGCAAGTCTCTTTTCTGAAAGATGCTACTCTCTTGGACTTTGTTGATTCCACTGAGGTACTTAAAAGTTTCTATCATGTCCCCCTCTCCCTTCTTTCCTCAAGGGTATACATATTAAGCTCCTTTAGTCTCTCCTCATACGGCTTCTCTTGCAGACCCTGCACCATTTTAGTTGTCCTCCTCTGGACTACCTCTATCCTGTCTATGTCCTTGTGGAGATGGGGTCTCCAGACCTGGACACAGTACTCCAGATGGGGTCTCACCAACTGTCTGTACAGAGGGATAACAACTTCCTGTTTTCTGCTGCTGATGCCTCTCCCTAACATCCCAGTATACCCCAGCCCTCCCTACTGCCTTCTCACATTGCTTGCTAACCTTAAGGTCATCTGATATAATTACCCCAGGTCCCTTTCCTTTTTGTTGTTGTACTCCCCACCAATTGTGTATTCTTCCCTGGGTTCTTGTTTCCCAGGTGCATTATTTTGCACTTCTTTGCATTGAATCCTAGCTGCCATACTTCTGACCATTCCTCCAACCTTGCCAAGTCCCTTTTCATCCTTTCCACGCCTCCTTGTGTATCAACCCTGTTGCAGATCTTTGTGTCATCTGCAAAAAGGCATACTTTTCCTTCCAGTCCCTCTGCAATGTCACTGATGAAGACATTAAAAAGGACTTGACCCAATACTGAACCCTGCGGTACCCCACTAGTAACCCCTTTTTCTTCAGAGTGGACTCCATTTACAATTACCTTCTGTGTCCTGTTGTGCAGCCAATGTTTTACCCAGGCTACCACCTGGGACCCTCCCAGGCTGGCTAATTTGACTATTAATCTTTTGTGTGGGACTGTGTCAAATGCCTTGCTAAAGTCTAGGTGAGGCCATGTCCACAGCCCCTCCCAGGTCTACTACTTTCGTCACCCAGTCAAAGAATCTATTAGATTCATCTGAGCATGACCTTCCGCTGTGAACCCATGCTGCCTTGGGTCCTGTGCTCCACTGGCCTCTAGGTACTCAACTATTCTTTCCTTCAGAAGTGACTCCATCATTTTCCCTACCACAGAGGTCAGACTGACAGGTCTGTAGTTTTCTGCCTCTGTCTTGGTCCCACTTTTGTGAAGGGGAATCACATCTGCCTTCCTCCAGTCCTCGGGTACCACACCATCCTCCCATGATTTATTAAAAAGAGTAGCCAGTGGTTTCAGTAGTTCCTCTCTTAATTATTTTAGAATTCTGGGGTGAATTCCATCAGGACCCATTGCTTTGTCTTCCTTCAGTTTTAGGAGTTCTTGCAGAACCCTTTTTTCTGTGAAAGGACTGGGATCAACCCCCCTATCAAGAGTGCTTCTGTTAATTGGATTAGGCACTTCCCCCTCCTCTTTTGTGAATACTGAGCAGAAATATTCATTCAGTATCCCTGCTTTTTCACTGTCCCCCTCTGCCCACCCACCGTTCATTCCATTCAGCCTCACTATCCTCCTTTGTCTTTCTGGCTCGCTGATGTACCTATAAAGGTTTTATCCCCTTCTTAACTGAGTTGGCTATCTTTTCCTCAGTTTGGGCCTTTGCTATTCTGACTTCCCTCCCTGCTTCCTTCTGCCTTAACTGGTACAGCTCTCTGCCCTGCTCCTTCTGTAGGCACGGGCACATTTGCTGGGAGGTCCTTGCGCTGAGGCCAATAGTACCGGGGGTCAGGAGCTTGGATTATTACCCAGTCTAGGCACACATAATTCACACAGTGGGAGATTTCACGTCCCTCTCCATCCACTATTCTCACTCTGTCTATAAACAGTGTCCTGCCTCTCTTCCACCGGGTATACTTCTTATGAAACAGTCTGTTCTTTACATGTTTGTTGGCCCCAGGATGCACACTTTTAATTGCTTCGTCCCTGATCCAGGATTTCTTGCTGTTCTCACTCTCCTCCCAGACTTTCCGAGGAAAGGTAGGAAAGGTCATACCATAGATCTCATTTGCCTTCCTACGAACCCGTCTCTCCTCTTTACTTGCTTTGGTCAATCTGAGACCGCTGGCCTGGCTTGGGGGTGGCCAGTCCTGGTTCTTCCAGCTACGCATCTTTAAAGAAATTAGAAACAGACCCCTGACTACTTCCTCTTGTGAAGCCAGGGCAGTGGCATCACCACTTTCTTCAATACATTCCTCCGAGGCAAGATCTTGAGGCTGTGTACCCGTTCCTTTTTCACAAGGCCACATAGGTTTCCCCTCATCTTCCTCTTCACTGAGGATCTGAGCCCAGGAGTGAGCAGTCATTCTCACTCCTGAGACTATCCACTCATCACTAGGTGCGGAAGTCGACACTTCCCACTTAAAGGCCTCCCGCATCTCGTCTTCACCTAAGAGACTTGGGCTAGGCCCCCCCCAGGGGTCTATTGATGCTTGATCCAAACTTTCCTTCTGGGATCCAGCATCTGAAACTTCAACTTCTGGTTCTGTCTCTAACTCTGCATCCTCTAGCTTTGTGCCACACTCCCCCGAGGGGCCTTCCTCCACAGGCTCCGCCTGGTGCTGTGTGCTGCCAACTGCAGATTCCTGAACCTTTGTCCATGTGGGAGCTAACCAAATTTGAGGTGCTTTATACAAGCCATAATTTTCTAGGCATCCAGCACAGTAAGGAATCATGAAGATGTCCCTTCTAGCTCTCAAGCATATTTGACATACATGCACTGGATAACCAGGAACCGCCACATGAGGAGGCAGTTGTCCTCCATACCACCACTTTTCAATATCCCTTAGTCTATTCACTGCTGCTGTCACTGCAGCCTGTGCATGATCCGGGTAATGAGCTGGTCCTGAGGCCATAACTGCAGAAAAACAAACAAAAGTTCACTGTAACTGAAAGTTCCACTTTACTGAACACACTCTTTTGTTGTAAAATGGCTCCTCTGCTGCTGTGTTTACTTTACTACCCCACCCTGTAATGGTGGCGGCAGCACTCCTGTGCATCAACATTCAGAATCTGGGTCAAGCCACTGCGCACCCAATTTACACAAACTACTGATAACTTTTGCTCAAACTGCACAACTTGCTCTGTTCTTGCTTTAAACACATTTACAGGATTTTCCACTGACTTTTTACATGCTGGAAATGTTTCTTTGATTAACAGTCCCTTAAAGCTTCAGTTTTTTAGCACAGGATTGCCTGTATAACTAGTGCTGCACATTGGCTACAACCCACAGTCTCTCTCTGGCTTCAAACTTTAAACTGAGGCTGGACTCATTTCTATGCACACAGTCAATGGCTTAACAGACTTGCACTTGCTGGGAGGACCTTACACAGTCGTTACTTGCAAAGCGACTTCACTGCTGCATGCACATTTATATGGCATAGGGCAGAAAATCACTGTTTGAGCAGTTTTCATGGTTGTTACTTACTGTTATCAGTAGCAGTTTGCTGCAATGGGGAAAAACAGCCTGCAGCCAGTTCTTGGAGGCCTCAGAACAGAAACGGCGGGCAGTCCTACCGATCATCTTCTCGACCACCACTTTTGCAATTTCAACGATCGATTAGTGGATTGAGCCCAATTTTAAACAAGATAGTCTATTTTTAGAAGGTTTACAGTGATTTTAACACTCCGAGACACTCCTCCACTAGCCAGTACATGCACTCCACTCACACTCCCTCTCGAATGCTGGGGAAGTCACTGTAGAGCTGGCTGAGGTGCGGGACTGATCGCAGCCTGACCAATCACATGACGCCATGCAAATGAGCCTCTTCTTCCTCGCGAGGGCTCTTCTCTCAGCGATCATCGAGCAGGCAAATTTAAACTGCAGAATGCAACTTTTTTTCTTTACCAACTGACTCTACGGCGGGAGCCCATTTCAGCCATTTAACATTGCCATTACACTTGCAAGTCTCTCATACTTTCAAAAAGCATTTCCAACATCCAGGGCACAATTTTCCTGTTGTTACCCTAGTCTTCCACACTTTTCTTTACCACAGTTCATTTTAAAGCAGGCAAAACGCTGTAAACAATTTAATGCAGGACAAGGGCACACTCTTTGGCTTTACTGCTCCTTGGTAAACAGTTGGCAATTTTAAACAGCAGCACAAGATCCACAGCACACAGCAACACACTAGGGAAATTGCTTCAGCTTTTTGGGCTACCCACTGCCAGATAGCCAAAATGCTAGCCCCCTTGCCCGAGCACCTTCCTCCCTGAACAAAATCCAAAGTGGTGACTCCATTTTTGTAACCCCTTACCCCTGCCTTTCTAGCAAAATGACAGGTGGCATGCTTTCTGTTGAAGCTGACAGCAGTACCTGGTGGGGACTTGGTTTCGGGAGGATGAAGTTACTCGGCACGGGGGACCTAGGTTTGGCTACTCTGCACAGGGGCACCCAAGTAAATCTGAACACAGGAAGCAATAACTGTAATGTCCAGAACCAGGAATGGGATTCTTCAGTGTGGCTTTTATTCACATCCAAGCTGAACAAACAAAGCATAGACGGACCCCCACAGGGCTACATTCCTGGTAATGCAGATTAGAGACAACAGAACACTTTATCACTATTTCCAGCCCTCAGGCTCTAAACCCACCAGGCACACAGCCCGGACTTGCATGCAGCTTTGGGTACACAGCCTGACTTGTACACTACTTGGGTTTTCCCACTGGGCCGGCTCCCCCGCTGGTCACTTGCTCTGCGGTCCATTTGAGGAATGAACCAATTACCCAATTTGCAGTCCATTTGAGGAATGAACCAATTACCCAATTTGCAGTCCATTTGAGGAATGAACCAATTATCCTGTTGTGGCTTCCCAAACCACACTAGAGTCTTTGACGCCTAGAGAGAATTTTCCTCACAATCCCACGTCTGGGTACTTCCCTCATCACTGGCCAAGTGCCTGAGGTAAAGTACAAATCCACAGAAGAAATCCGTAGAGGTGGACCTGGCCACTAAAGATGGGGGGCCACCCACCTCCAGCTCCCACAGCCCATACCTGGCCATTTCTCTGGAAACTGAACAATTCCTTTACTGAACTTTCAAATGTAGGTTCTGGGTAGACGTCTGTCACATCTCCTCTAAATATCATTTGCATCCCAACAAGCTCTGGACTTGAACCTACTTTTAACTTGCTTAGACCATTACTCTAGACTTCCCAATATTTAATAGTTCAATCCCCATATTGTCACACAAGTCCCAGTGTGAAAAACATAGGCCCTTTTAGCAAGAGCAGACACTCGCCCTCATATTGCAGGTGCCCCACAGGTGACTCACAAATCTTCTTTTTTCTCCCAAATAAACTCTGGAAGCAAACAGGCAGCTTTTTCTTCACAAGCAGAACTAGGGGGTTGCCCCAGGAATCTGCAGGGAACCCTTTCCTTCCCCCCCAAAGGGAGGGGGCACTGAGACCCGAAAACAGCGGTCTCCACCACTTCAATTATCTTCTGTGTCTCTCTTTAAGGTGAAGACACACACCCTTTTTTACCTAAAAGTAGCCCTCTGTCAGGGCTGAGGCTCCTAGAGCCTTCACTGAGCTGCTTTCTCAGCAAGCTCCCAACTTCACACTCCACTGACTCACACTCAACTGAAGACTGACTTCAAAACCTCCCAACGTTCTATGCCAACTCCCTTGCTGCAGATTCCAATGTGGTTCATGCAGCTGCGATAGTTCTATTGGTGATGTCATCCCTCAGTCTCAGCTGAGACTGAGAACAGAGTGAGACAGTGTGAAACCCATTTAACTGGAGTTTCACAAGCTGCCTTCCTTGCCTACCACTAGATCTGACTGGGATTCTAGTAACTCCGGGGTAACAAAGGGGTTACAGATAGAACATTTTTGAAATGACATATAGACAGTGGGATCCACCACAGGGAGGATCTATTTGAAGATGGAAAGTTTCTGCCTTTTGGGACATTTAAAAAAAAGGGGGTCCCTGAGACTCAAATATTACAATTTATGCAAATAAAAAATGTCATTTAAAAAAACTTATTCTGAGCATGACTAATTCTCCATTAGAAGAATTAATATTAAATGTAGATACTAATAAGCACTTTGTATCTAAGTTATGTATAGCATTACAGGAAACTAACCTTACTATGTTAACCCTTACAGGACTGCAGACTTGATATATGCATCCAGAACGCCAATACATTCTAATTCTGTTGGCAGAATAAGGGTAAAGAAAACTAAGCAATCCTGGGAAAAAGATATGAAAAGAGCTATATCAGAAGAAGCCTGGGCAGAAACTATTAACCTAGATAATCTAAAAATTAAACATAATAAGTTATTACAAATTCATGTTAATGTTATTCATAAGACTTTTTTGACCTCTGCAAGGCTGAATGAATTTGATAAATCTATTTCTGAGCTTTGTCAGAGGTATAGAGTGGGAAAGGGTTCTCTGGATCATATGATAGCTAACTGTATCGAGATTAGGACATACTGGGAAAATATTGTTGCACTCTTTGGTAAAATTCTTGGCTACGACTTCCCATTTGACCTGGGAATTGTGCTATTTGGCATAGATATACCACTGGATGACAATCAAAAGGACCATTCTAGATTGATTAATGCTGGAATTTTGGTAGCAAAAAAAAGTATATTACAACACTGGAAAGATGTTGTACTGCCAGTCTATACAGAATGGTTGAAATCTGAATTTGTATTCTTTAAATTACAGACATATGAGGGGGATCTCTGTCTGGTATGTAGGGCAATGAAAGATGATGTGATATGCGAAAGCATAGGAATAAGTAAGAGATTAATAAGAAAGGGAACAAGAGCACATAATCTGCAAATATGGGGGATGTACCTATTACTGTCCAAAGATCTAAATGGTTTACTCAGAGAGTAATATCAAGTTGGAACAGCTTACCTCATTGGGTAGTAAATAGTGACTGACCTCTTTCAGAAAAGCACTTGATAGATATTTGGGAGAAGACAAACATAGGTATTTCCACTGACAAGTGATGAGTTATTAATAGGTCTCCCAATCTTAAACAAACTCATAATAAACCTATGAACCTGTGAACCTATGAATGGTTAGCTCTTAGGTTAGATCATAGTAGGATAGATAAAGCATTATATATACATTATATATTAGAGGACGCTTAAGGCATCTGTGATGAAATGTGGTTCCTTTTTCTATTTAATATATCATTGGCATAAAAATGCTTAGCTATGATGAGGAACTAAAACTTCATGAGTAAAAACGATGATTGAAGCACCCACACTCTGAGCCAAGCAAAAATAATAAAAAAAACAGCAATATAGCATTCACATGGGATATGCAAATGGCTAGTTGATTACTCAAGACAGGCATGTAGCACTCAGTTACACATCATGCCAAAATACAACCATACATGATGACTAGCATGCAATTAAAGTAACCCTTTATATTGTCCAGATTTCAAGCCCAATCCACATACCACAATACCGGCCACAAACATCCTGTGACCAGTAGGATGAAATATTTTGTGATAGCAATATTGATAGCGCATGACTATTCTACTGAACATGAATTTAGTGCTTAAACTGTGCACAAGCATGCTCCAATGTAATTCAGTAATAATGACCGAGAAGCCAGTTATTTCCCAAGGATTAACTGTCAATCTTCTCTACAAGAAAGCTCAGGCTCAATTCTCACCAGAGTCATTCATGCCAAACAACATATATAATAATTTATGGGCAACCATACACAACAAGTCTGTGTTTCCATCAAGGGGTTGCGATGATAGCGTATGAACAGTAAGACTAATAACAAAACTCGAGAGGTACATGCTGTCATCATAACCCTTCAATGGAAATATATGCCTTGTTGTGTATTGTTGACCATACATTATTTTACAAAGTATATCTATTTTTTTAAAGGAGTCATTGAGCCCCACCTAAAGTGAAAAAAAAAGCTTGTCATTTCTTTGTTCTTCTCTGTCACTGAAATCACCAAAAATCTTTAGATGACTAGAGTACGGCATTCAGCATGAAGCATCATCATAACATATAGATTTAGTATTCTCTCCTTTTTTATGCTGTTTTTACCCATGACATAGGCAGCTTGGTCCCTAGGATCAGCCTGAACCAAATGGAATTATGGTCAATGTGCCCAGGTGGCACCACTACCATCACTCTTCACACAATAACCAAATTGATTAACACAACATTGAGGACTGCCACTTGTCTATTTGATTCCTTTACCAGTTGTTACTGTTTCTGGAGAAATTGATTCACACACCACATGTATACTCTTCAATTTTCACATTTTTGATTTAAAAACCATTAATCACAGTACTGTTAAAGTTGCTCGCCAATGTTTTGAAGGAAAAATCCCTCCTTTTCAAGGCAACAGTTACTGGCCAAATGATTTTCTGAGCAAAGCATCATCCTAATTTCTTACTTTTAAATGTTTATAACCTTGCTGGCATACCCAGAAAGCTCTTGTCTCATCATGTACTCTTTCCTAGCCTCAGCAGGGTGAACAAGCCAGCGCCCTGTCTGCCAACTGCTTACCAGTTGCACTAGCAGGCTGTCATGGAATATAGCAAGGAGAGCATGATTTTGTGTATACTTTACTGTTGGAATGTTTCATTTCTTTTCTGGCAGGTAGGAAACTTTCAAACAAAAACAAAAAATGGTATGCCATCACTATGGCAACAATTTTATCATGACCGACAGTACAGCAACAACATTGACAGGTTGCTGTAGAGTTGGCATGGGACCCCAGCACTGCTTTCTGAGGTTCTTGAACTCCTTCCCTGTATCAACTCCAGCTTGGAGTTGATTATTTTAGTTATGGGGAGTGCAGGGGGCAGAGCACCCCGAAGAAAACACAGTCTCAAGTGACCGGCTTTATGCAAACCACAATTACGGCCGACATAAAGGTGTCATTGTAATGTTGGTCGACAAGGAATTTGTCAATCAACTGTCATGGATCCCAAAAAAACATGGTGCACAGACTACATAGAGAGGCACAGACCATGGAGGCATATTTTTTCAAGGTGTCTGTGTGTGTGTGTGTGTGTGTGTGTGTGTGGAGACACATAGAGAGATGTTCCTACACTATTTATTATCGAATCCTACAACAGCACCACCTGCTGACTGCAAGCCAAATATAGAACTATATAAAGAAACCCATTCTTTCATTACATCAAAACTCATCATCGTTTTACTGACGACTTGTTTCTGGTATGGAGGGGGCATCCCAGCAGACCTTGTTAACTTTGTTAAGTATTTAGGATCCACGAACATGAATTTGAGGTTTACTATGAATAGTGACAAAAATGAGATACATTTTTGGGATGTGACAACTGAGAAAAATGAAAATGGAGAAATTAAAACACAGCGGTTTGAAAAAAAAATTATAAAGATGACTTGCTACATTTCAAATGTTGCTACTCAAACCATATGATTCGAAATATTCCAAAAGGTCAATTCATGCAATTGAAGTGAAATACAAGTGATCAGAGTGAATATGTAGAGGGTGAGAAATTCTAAGCAATAGATTTTACCAAAGAGGATACAACCACGAATGTGTGGAAGGGACTAGGAATACTAGATGAGATGGAGAGAGATGATCTGTTGTTGAAATGAAATGAAAATGTGAATAATGTGGACTTTGTTAATTTTGTTTCAGATAATTCTCCGCAAAGCTATAGAATACAACAAATACTTGCAGACAATTGGCATATTTAGAGATGGAACTGAAACTCCAAAAGATCACTAACAAACCCCACCCCCACCCCCATATGGTGTTCTGAAGGGGAAAGAATGTATCAGACTATGTGAAAAACAGTTTATACAGACCAGTGGAACAACAGGTCAGACAACCACTGCCAGCAGGGACATTTATTTGCAGCAACCATGCCTTTTGTACACATTTAAAAACAGGTAATGAGTTTGTCCATCCTCTTACAAGGGAACACTTCAGAAATAGACACTTCATTAACTGCAATACAATGGGTACAGTATATGTGGTGACGTGTCTGCAAGGACTTTAACACAGGCAAAACTAAGAGACAGTTTAAACAGCGCATTTCTGAACACTTGAATATTGCCAAAGGAGATAAAAGCATTGTGTTGGCAGCCCATGTCTTACAAAAGGGATAGGGTCATAGTTTTACCTTTCAAGGTTTGGATAAAATGCAACTATATATCAGAGAGGGAGACTTGGATAATAGACTGTTCTGCTGCGAGAGCGAATGGCAGTATAAACTAAGAGCACATGGAGATAAAGAACTAAATGAGGTATTTAGTTTGGTTCCATTTCTATAGAGATAGCCATTTGATATACATTTTATGTGTATGGGTATACTGTTATCAGAAAATCTTCGGTCTATCTCTGCTCCAAAAGATCATTCTGATCTATTTCTGCTTCAAAACATGTATATCTAAAAACAATTTTTTGTACAGACATATTCTTTGTAGTAATTCAATTTTATTGTCAGTATTTATAGGAATTGTTCTGTTGCTTATTTGTACAATTATTTAGGTGTTGTCTGCATGTGGGGGTTAGTATAATATGGGTACGTGGCATGAATCATTTTGTGTTCTTTTTGGGGACTACCCCTTTAAACAGGTGCTATTTAATAGGTGTATTCATACTATCTTGCCACACCCTGAAAAAGCAAAAATCATCACACATGAAATGTGGGCATTATGGGGAGGATGCTGCTGTTTGCTTGTTTATTTTAATCAATAAATGAATTTTTTATGTGACCTAACGAATAGGTTTTCCTTTTCGGTAGACCAGGTTTCCCAGCTCCCAGCTGTGATTAGAACTCATTTTAACACTACCCCTAAAAATAATTTTTCACATATTGTAAAAAACTTTTTAACCAATTTTAATCTGGTTCATAATAACAATAATGCACCTCAAGGTATGGTATATCATGAGATATTGTCACGTCTTGGGTGTGTCAGGCACTTGGCCTGCAGCCTTCTGCCTCACAATCTGCCTGAGGTGCGATGCTATCCCATGGTATACCACATCCTGTTATGTATTATTGCTTAATTAACACAAGGACAAATGGGGATCATCCACCGCAGTTGTGTGTGGCTGGATATCAGTGCCAATTTTATCCCATTTCAATAAAGTGTTTCAATCAGCTCAGCCTAAATGATATAGCAGCTCACTTGTTTGTGGACTGCAGCTGTTGGTAATCACTAGGTGAGCGATTGCTCATGCAGTCATAATTGGTTGTTGTGGTGTACCCTTGCCATATAAACAGGGCCATTTCTGCATGCGGGCTGCTGTTGTCCATCTGACATCAATAGTCATCAGCCGGCGATGGGGAATGCCATTCCCTGGCACAAAGCTTGACATTGTCTACTGACTAGGGGCAATGCCCTTGTGATGGAGGGCCAGGAAGATAGACATCACCTCTATGTAAGTATTGCCAATGTAAACTCCAGAACCATGCACCCATTACTATGAATCAAACCTCCGCAAGCCTCTGTTGATTCATGTGAAACAAAATATGTATTGCTACTTACAAGAAAAAAAAAAGTAAGCCTATACACAGAATAACTGATGCACAGCATTATAAAGTGTACAGTATTTTGGGTGGCATAGCAATAAAGGAATTTGCCTTACACACACACACACACACACATATCACAGATATGTTTTACATTCTGGACTAATAAGAAATATACATGAGTGAAAATAATGGCCATAGCTGTGTTTAATGAGATACAAGAATGTTTTGCCACAGTTTGCTACATTGCTTCAGATAACAGTAGGAAAATCAATGTGAGGCTGTTAGAGTGTAATAGGTTATTGATCCTGTATAAATTGAGTTGGCCAACATGCTTGGTGATAAATAACCCAAGAAATGTGCAGGTGCTGATGGTTTACACGAATTAGAGCCAATTGTAAATATATTGTACAGTTTTTCTGTGAACAATTTTTGCCTCTGATGGGATGAACATCAAAGTGAATTCAGAGGACTATTTGCCTTCTGTTTTCTAGGTCAATCTGAATTGTTAGGTGTCTGTGGTTACTTACTGAATCTCTCTTCTTTTGTTTGTTTGTTAGAGGCACTGGCCATTGGAATGCTGGCAATTATTTATAAACATCATTGGAAATGCCACTAGTGGAGCAAAAGGGACACCCTACCAAACGTGCTATAATGTCTGTCTATTTGTTTATTACTTTTTGTTGATTTATTTTACACTTCACTAATCCAGGATATAGTTGTTTACCCAGGATAACACAACAGAGACGCAACATCTCATTTTCAGTGCAGATCTGCTGCTGGGTACACAGATGCACAGGGAGTTTTAACAACTTGCTCAACATCACACAGTGAGCTAGAGTGTGTGGTGGGCAGGCAGTTATGAAAGTGGTGACCAGTTAGAACAGGATTGCTGATAATCAAACATGAAAACTGTAGCACAAAGACCTTTGCTCTTAATGATAACTCTTTCAATAATAAAAACACAGCCCCTCTACATATATACAGTACCAGACTCTGGTGAAGATGAAACTTATTGCTTGCCCATAATATGGCTGTACAAGAATAAAAAACACAGTGGTAGTTCCTCAGGTTGCAGCCACCAAATAATTCATTTTACATATTTGAAAATTATATTTCCTTTATTAATGGAGTGAAGTGCAGGAACTTAGTTACTGCACCTTTGTATTGCTGCTGGTGGGATTCATACCTGTTACCTCTTAGTCCACAGTAACATGCTCAAAACACTGAACCATACTGTCTTTCCTTAGACAGATAACATGATGTGTTTATCTAACCAATTCAGTTTCTTTAACCATTGCTGTTCTTTAATCACTTCAGCTGAAATATGTGCATGATTAGAAAAAAGGGGGGAGGCATGTACAATATGTTTGCCTGTTTCCATGTGTCAGTAGGGAAAATTAGTGATTGATTTCAAATATCAAAGATATATGACAAAATTTCGAGCATTCCTTTATTTTGATCAGATTTACATAATGGTACTAGCTTACTCAACTCATTTTGTAGATACATGTATCCCATGGGGAACAAAGAGCTGTATAATGCTGTGTATATTGGTTGTGGGTGTGTAGTGAGCACAGGGATGGTGGTGTGTCTCTCAAAGTTCAATGTAGTCAGGTAGCAAGAAAGAGAGAGCACTCACCTCTCAGGAGGGAGAATGCAAGTCATGAATTTTCAACAATAAAGCTGTATTATTCCATGTCCATATCCATAAGATCTGAAGAAGCCCTGTTACCAGGGCGAAACGTAAAAGCTGCCCTGCACTGTTTTGCTACCTTATGGATATGGACAGCTTTATTGTTGAAAATTCCTAACTTGCATTCTCCTTCCTGAGTGGTAAGTGCTCTCTCTCTTTCTTGCTACCTGACTACAATGCTGTGTATATTTCAACATGCTTCAGATAAGTTAGGAGGTGTAATAACCATCACAATTCTGACTAAGTGCCAGTTTCGTGTAATCATTTCATTACTGTAAATAACATGGACTCCAATACAATAAATACTTCACAACACAACATGCATTGTTCAAAAATTACTACTCACAAAGCACCCACCCAACCACAATAATTCATCACAAACCTAGAAGCATTCATTTTTATAACCAAAACTCCATAATTAAGAGCCAATTTAAATATATTGCTTAAAGAACTGCCAAAAAAGGTTTTCTACAAGGCAAGGCATTTTTATTTGTTGAGTGCCCTATCCCAAAGGCTCAGGATACTTCACATAAATACAATGATTGAAAGAAACAACAGATAAAACTACATATAATTATATACATTAAAATTTAGCTAGAGGTACAAATAATTCAGGAATCCATGTCACATGCCAGGTCAAACAATTAATCTTTCATGCCCCTTTAAAATACCTCCTCTGAGGAATAACTCCTCAGGTGGAAAGGTGAGAAGTTCCATGTTGCCAGGGAGAAAGCTGTATTACCAGATTGTTCAAGTGTGATCTTGGGATTGTGCCACAATTATTGCTCAGTGGAGTGGAAAGAGCATCTGGGAGTATATCAGATCAATAGGTCCTTAAAATAGGCAGGACCTGAACCAAGCAGGACTGTGCATCTTATCAAAGCAATCTTAAAGGTGATGCACCATCTAATCAGAAGCCAGTGCAACTGCTGCAGCACAGAAGAAATATGACATCTGTAAGATACCCGAGATCAACCTGGCTGTGGCATTCTACACGTGCTGCAGGTAGTGTACCAAACCTCCAGATGGCCCTAGGTATGGAGCATTCCAGCAGTCAAGTTTTGAGGTCATGAAAGCACATACTAGGGTTGCTAGATCCTTTTGTTCTAATCCATGACTCCATGAAATATTCCTTAATTAGAAAAATCTACTGTGGACCACAGCTGACACCTCATGTTCTAGTGTCAACTTTGTGTCCACAATGTAGTAGCAGTAGTTGTAAATCTTTATTTTTATGCAGGAAAAGATCTTACATACACATCATTAGGTCAACGACTCATTTTCAAGATGGTTCTGTTATATATTTGAAAGTCACAACATAAATAAAACAGACAAATGAATTAAGTACTCACAAACATTCTACAAGAGAAATTTGGTAAACTTCTAAAGGTTAAATTGAAGTGCAAGTGTCTTTAAGTATTAACTGGCATTAATCATTACAAATACATCTCAGATTTAATTCATGTCTAATAGAGTTCATGAAGTGTTTTGTGCTTTCTTCTTGTTGTTTTAGGTTACTATTTATTGGGTCCCATATTTGTAAAACTTTGGCAACAAATGTCATATTTCCAAATCTGTTATTTATTTTTGCTGAAATGTATTTATTTTTAGTTTTTTTCAATTGTAGTTATGTTTATGTTTGTCTAGTTCCAGTTCATCAGTTAAATATTAAGGCTTTTTAGAATGTAATACCCGTGGACTTGATGCAACCATTTCAATTTCCTTTTATGTTCCAGAGATAGCCAATGTAAAGAATTGAACATATTGCAGTGATGCTTATGATAATCACATTTCAAAATAAATCTGGCAAGATTATTATAAGTCACATCAAGTATTTGTAGGCTTGTTTACAGGCCATTCCATAGATATGATTCCCGTAGCCTATACATGGAGCTAGAAGCTGGTTAACAATATTAGTTCTCATTTTTTGATCAATACAGAACCCTGATCTCTGGAAGGTTCCAAGTTTTTTGTTTGTTTTACTAACTAAATTGTTTATATGAAAATCAAATTTCAATTATTCATCAATCTAGACTCCCAGATATTTTTTACATGTTTTTTTTTACTCATAATTTCATTTTTAAGTGTTTTTATTTGAATATTCTGGTGGATATATCTATTCTTATCTCTTTTTGGGTTAAAAGTCATAGTTTTTTTGTTTTTTTTTACTGTTTAAAACTAGCTTCAAATGATATAGCCACTGTTCCAAGTTTGTGAAGTCTGATTGTAGACCATATTCCAGTAAGAACTGCCAGTAAGAATGGAATTGCCATGAGCTATTAAAACTGTGTCATCAGCGTACAACCTCACACTTTTGTGGGGTTCTACATTGACCAACTCATTTATGTAGATAAGGAATAATGTGGGACCTACAATAGAGCCCTGTGGGACTCATCTGTGAATTAGGGCTGGCTTGGATAAAGAACTGCCTACCTGAACTTGTTGGGTCCTAGAGGTTAAGTAGGACTGGAACCAGGGCAGTGTTTCTTCATCCATTCCCATTTTAGCCATTCTGTGGATTTATATATTGTGGTCCATGTGTTAAAGGCCTTGGAGAGTTCCATGAACACCGCGTCCACTGCCACAATGACCACCAGATTTTTTACCCTATTCATTGCTGTCAGCAAAGTGACATTTAGAGATGTAAGATAATAGCACCATATCTTCCAGTCAACCCTTGAGCACCTGATTTTCTAGCAACAACTTCATCTTAGTCGGATGAGGTTAAACTAGCTGGAAGCCATCCAGTCGGCAATTTACTTTATGCATCGCTCCATTACAGAGACTTCCTTCCGCCTGTCTGATGTAAAGGACAGATACAGTTGAGTATTATCTGCATAGCAGAGAAAACTCACACAGTACCATCTGATGACCAGCCTTGATGGCAACATTTACACTGCAAAAAGCATGGGGTTAATTGACCCCAGAGGAACCCTACAGTTGACTGCAACTGTCCACGATGAGAAAGTTCCCATCATGACCTGCTGCAATCTGCTGGAAATGAAAAACTCAAGCCATTTTATATGTGTCCTGGCATGTCCCCCATATTCCCTGAGGCATTCCATTAAAGGTGATAGGAAACAGCTTTCACGTCTCTAGATGCCCATCAGTTGTCCTTTTAGTGTCTACCAAATATTCTGGTATGTTTTTGACCTTTTTTGTTGAATTAATAATCTAATTTTGTTGCCTTTGTAACTACCTTGAACCCCCATCTCCTCTGCAGTTGCTGCTCTCTCTTTATACTGCCTCAACATTCTATGACATTGATAACACCATTTTAGGCAATTCAAGTGAATAGTATAGAATGGTGTTATCGATGCAGTATCTTAAAATGTCTTAGAAATATGAAAAGAAAGAGCAGTAGCTGGTGAGGAGAACTGAACTCTATGTAGATCTAAGGGCATCCCAAAGCTAGATTATTTATGGATCAAAAATTGGTCAAAGTATGTCAAAATACATACTATAACTGGCATGGAAGAGAAGATGGAAGGGCAGTTAATTATGTAAAAATAATGTCCTATCTCTTTTAAAACCCATTAAGATCCATGGTATTGAATGCCAAAGAGAGACCAGGGAGAATGACAATAGAAGGCTTCCCCATCCCTAACCAAGAAATAATGGAACAAGAACCTAATGGGGAAAAAAGAGCAGTGATTAAATTAAAATTTGAAAAAAATGCCTGTAATTGAGACCCTGGTGACAGTAAGAGTACTGAACTGGTAACTCAGAAACCCCAGGTTAAGGAGTCTCCATTATCAAAAGTTACAATGATAAGCCTTGGGAAGCTGAGAAAATATTGAGAGCATGTTAAATTTCAGGATGGGGACTTTGAATTAAATAATTTTAATTATAATTCCCTCGTGACTGCTGGAGCAAATTGTGTCTATCAATTACTACAGTGCATTATTTGTTCTTATTTATTTAGCTTTTTTTCAAGGTGTCATTCAGAGTAAGTGGAAGGTCTGCATTCCTTATATAAATGTACATATTTGCTATATCTGAAACTTTAGCAGGTGAAGCCTTTGAATGCAATGAAGTACACAGTGGTTGCTAGAAAGGAGAGTGAAATGTTTGCATCACAATTAGAAACAGAAGATAAATGAAAATTAAGTTACAAACTTCACAGTTTTTAATTAAATAATGTGTAGTATTACCAAAATTCAGAACAAGTGAAACAAAATTATAGAGTTATTAAACCATCATATAATATTATGTGTTCATACAGTCAATTGGTACCAAAAATAATATAACTATTATGGTTTGCTATTTTGAGTCTGTGTCACAACTAAAAAATGTAGTGATAATATACTTAGAAATCACTTTCAAATAGTATTGATACATACAGAATAGTATTGACACATAAAAACTATGTTGATAGGAATGACTCAACAAATTGACTCCAAGCTTTCATTAAAAGAAAGATCTTCTTTGAAGACATCTTCCTCCATTTAACCACACCTTTGGAACTGTAAGCTGCTGGCATCAGAATCACTCAGAAATGTTTGCTAGAATGGGCTACCCATGTTAACATACATTGATGATGCCTTTGCAACATATAACTTCCTCTCCTCAGTTCTTTCTTCCACTGTCAACTGCTCTATGGATCATGCTGTGAAACAACACTGTCAGTTTCTCAACTTGCTTTCTTTCTTCAGCTTTATGCTACATCATTGTATGCCACCGTCAAAGGAGCCCTTATTTAGGTTCTGTCATTGTGACACAAAATTCTTCAAGCAAGATGCACATTCCATCTGTGTTTGCTATTTATGCCTCTAACGAAACATGAAGACCTCTGCTACTTGCCAGAGCTTTAACAAGCCCACCAGGGCACACCATTGGAAAGATCTGGAAAACTTTATACAGAAAATGGAGAGTACTCCAAGTCCTACTCTGTTTTCTACTTTGGCTTTGCCTTCAAGGTCTTTAGGCTCTGTTTCTGCACCTTACCAGTCTATTCAACATTCAGCATTGTTGTCACCTCAGAGGTCACTAATGCATAATGACAAAAAGTCCAAATCAGCATTGTTTAAGTTGTACCATTACAAACACAAGGATAAGGTGCCTGCTTCTGCATCTTGGTCCCAGTCTCCACAACATTCTGGCTTGTCAGAGGGTAAGTCATGGCAATGGCTTTGACTTCAGGTTCTACAACCTCTCTAGACATCAATGTGACATCAAGGTCAGGGTTTAGCTCTGGCTTTTCAGCTGATGGAGGTTTGCAGCCCCCATCATCAAATAATATTCTGTCAATGACAGTCTCGATGACACCCAGGTGGTCTTAGCCACTGTGTCTGAACTATTCCGACAGCTACAGCTCATATAGCCATTGACAATCACAGCATCATCTTCTCTGTTTGTAGGTCCATTGACATTGCCAACACCAGATATTGTGCAGAACTTTTTATTCAGTTCCAACAAGGGTGAAGTACAATATGCAAAAAGGTTAAAAATGCTACATAATGTAGCTGCAAGGAGCCCCACCTAATGTGATTTGACGTTTTACTCATAAGCTTTATCAAAAGTGATGCTTCTCAAAACTGCCAATCATTAAAAGAGAACAGTCAGCAGTAAGAGCCCTACACCCATGTGTGGGACTGATCCCAATCCCCTTTGTGTGCAAAAACAGTTATTTTTACTTACTGTTTTACTGTAGTATAGCAGATTGTATCACAGTGTTTCTGATGACTTGTAAGCTGACATTTTCTGTAACTACAAATCCCAGAGTCACTGCAGCTGACATCAGAGAAGGGCTACAGCAGTGGGAGATTCAATACTCTGCAGCATTTGTTTGAGTTTTTATAAGCTCTGATCTTTTGTTTGTTGCCCCCGCTGTCCTCCCTTGGCTAAGTACAGTCCCAGAGAACTGTACTTAGCTCTGGGGGAACAGCTGGATCAGCAGACATCTAACTGAATCTTATAAAAGCTTTTATAACATGGGTAAAATAAATCTCTTAATTTGATTGGCTGAAAGGACCTTCGAGCCATGTCCTTATCAGCATGTATCTATGCCAACCGGCACTTTTCTCACCTAAGCGACCTCACAACAAACAGCAATCACTAACCTACCAAGCTACAAATTCATCCAAGCACCAACTAGGCACACAACGAGTGACACCAAGCCGAAACGCCACAGACCTGAAACAGCAAGCAGCAAACAACAAATAGCCTGCCTGTGCCTCTGTAAGCATAAAAAATAATTAAATTAAATCAAGCACCCCGCTCCCACTGCTCTCCTCACTGCCAAGTGGCTGCAACAGAAGTTTGTGACAGAAGACAAGGCATCTAGTCTGGCAATGCCAACACAGGTAGCCCTCGGCAGTACTTCTCTAACAGGGAGGATTGCAGCTGGGTTACACCACCACATTAAAAATATCATGTAAAATCTTTCCCCCAAAACTACTAAGCTGTGCTGCTTAGATGAAAAAAACGGCAATCACATTCAAGCCGACTCATGCACTTGCGACCAGGACGCCTAGGAAATTCACTTCACACACAAGCTGCTCCACTGGCAGTTTTCTTTTTCAAATGAACATAAATTAAAAAAAAAATCTAGTGTCCTGATCCGACTGAGCAAGTCCCCCATTGTAGAAAACCACAATTCTGAAAGCGGGAAGTACGGCAGCTTGCACAGAACACACTCGTTCTAAATGAGACACTCTCTGTCAAATCAACAGCCACTCAGCATTTCTCACAGAGACACAGTATATGAAAAAGAAGTGTGTGCCAGTGGGACATACTGTATTTTTCATTAGTTAAAAAAAAAAATAAACAAACATTTCTACACATCTGTAGTGCTGGGGGGGATACTAATCTCAGCACTATGTGTTTTCCACGAAGGAGAGCCCTCTACTGGCCAGCTAGCCAGTCTCAAATACAGCATAGTACAGTAATAGGGAACTATTTCTCCTATAACTAGTATTAAAAAAACTCTTTAAAAACATTTTCCACATTTTCTTTCTTCCTTTTTTTTTAATATTTAGTTACAGAACCCATTTTATAAGCACAATAACACACCAAGGTGTGGGTTATCTCTATTAAAACAAGCCAGGTGCATAAGGCACTCTGCGCAAGCGCTTCGTGCCTAACAACGCACCTGGGCGTACTCTTATCGGGAGATAACCCACACCTCATCATGTGTTATTGCTTGCTTATGTGCTCTGAAAGCTATTGACTACAAAAAGAAACAAGCATTTGTCAATGCCGAATGTTTGCTTGCTGGTATTGGCATTGGTAGTGTAGGAGTTAGAGAGCTGCGTAATAGGAATGGCAGTGAAGTATTGAACTGAAGCCAACCACACCACCACCCTGCAGAGACTAACAGGCATTGGGGTGTGCCTTTGGGTCATCAGGCATAACGGCCACACCATTTTACCACACCCTACCCTGCAGACACTGACAAGTGTCATGGTGTGCCTTGGGGTCTTTGGCCCTTATGCTCACCCCATTCCATCAGGAAATATGGTGAGATGGGTGCTGTATAGGAGAATGGGGTAAACCTTGGGGCTGAAGAGTCCAAGGCACACCTCGATGTCTCTCACTGGCTGCAGGGTGTGGAATGGTATGAGCATTACTGGCGAGAATCCCAAGTCACACACCTGATGCCTGTCAATCTCTACAGGGTGGGGCATTATGGTCGGAAACCCTAACGCCTCAGGCGTTCATTGGCATTTTCACTCCAAATTTTCAACATGGATTTTTTGTGACCCCCACCTTATGAACAGTGGCAATATCAGTTTGTTAGCCAAAAGCTGATTTTGCCCAGTGACTACGCCATTTGGTACCACAGGTGCGAAAACACATTTCGAACAGGATGTGAAAAATGACAGCTGTACTGTTCATGGGGAGGAGCAAAAAATGGCAATGTTGAAAATCTGCAGTGACAATATTAGGTGAAGTCATGAGCGTGTGTAGAAAATGTGCAATGCACACCTGTAATGCAATTAGTTTGGGGATTTTTTACAGCAGATTGTCAGCAGAGGCATTTTGGAACCTCCGCTCATGAATGGCGTCACTGTGATTTTCTTAATCTGTCCCAAACAGTGACTTCCCACAGCAACCACGCATTTCTGCGCTGGAAGTGCAAAAACACATTTTGACCATGGTGTGAAAAATGACAGCTGTACTGTTCATAAGGAAGCGTGGAAAAATGCCAGTGGTGAAAATCTGGACTGAAAATATTAGAAATGCATGAACTTACGAGGGTGCGTGGAAACTGCGCAATGGTCGCTCGTAACACAGTCATTTTATGGACTTTTTTCACCAGATTTTTAACATAGCCATTTTAACACCTCTGCGCATGAACAGTGTCACTGTGATTTTCTTAATCTGTCCCGAACATCGATTTCGCACACCGACTGCACCATTGTGCGCTACATGTGCAGAAACACATTTTGGGCGAGATGTTAAAAATGACAATTGTACTGCTCATAAAGAGGTATGGTAAAATAGCAAAGTTGAAAATGTGGAGTGAAAATATTGAAAATTCGCTAACTTACGAACATGCATAGAAACAGCGCAACACATGCTAGTAAAACAGTCAATTTTGGGAATTTTTTCACCAAATGTTTAACATATCCCTTTTAACACCTCTGCTCATGAACAGTGTCACTGTGATTTCTTCATCTGTCCCAAATATTGATTTCGCACACCAACTGCTCCACTGTGTGCTACATGTGCAGAAACACATTTTGGGTGAGATGTGAAAAATGACAGCTGTACTGCTCATAAGGAGGTGTGGTAAAATGGCAATGTTGAAAATCTGGAGTGAAAATATTGAAAATTTGCGAACTTACGAGCGTGCGTAAGAACAGCGCAACGCATGCTCATAAAACAGTCATTTTTGGGAATTTTTTCACCAAATTTTCAACATAGGGTTTTTGGGGGCCTACCTCATTAACTGTGGCACTGTCATTTGGTAAATCAGTCCTGAATGGTGGTTCTGTGCAGTGACTGCTAAATCACCTTTCAGGGCCGATTAACAAAATGACAGTGACAGAATTCATGAGGTGGGAGCCCAAAACCCCCATGTTGAAAATTTGGTGAAAAAATTCCCAGAAATGCTTGAGATATGCATCAAAGTTGAAAAAACCCTATTTATTCCATTATACAGCTTACCTGCATTTCCTCACTTTGCAGTTGGCTTTGAAGAGTGCAAACATGTTCCCAGTCCACCGAAGATTGTTGCACCGGACTCCGGAGGTAAGTATGGGGTGAGGTGGGGGTGTGGGGATGCAAGGTGCACAGAGGGTGGATGCGGGTTGGGGGAGGAAGGTCAGGACAGTCAGCGAGGGAGCGTTTGCACTTGCAGGTTACTTTTTTTTGTAGACGATGTGGGACTTGTGCTATGCTGGGGTGGGCTCCCAGCGTGGCAGCTGGAAGGCTGTTTGAGGGGCAGTGGAGTCGACAGGGGATTGGGCACCCCCGTCGGCAATACAGACTGTTGCCATGCTGGGGTGGGCTCCCAGCGTGGCACCTGGAACTCCTTTGGGTTGGGAGGAGCACAGCAGAGCTGATGGGGGATTGGGCTCCCCCATCGGCCATACAGTGTGTGCATGAGGGGGGCGCATGAGCACACAATATGCTAATCAGCACTGTCTTATCGCTGCTCACTGAAGCAGAACTCTGCCTTTCAACTGTACGGCACTGCATTTTCAACTGCTGTCATAGACAGCTGCAGCATTCATTGGTGAACTGTGGCCACGCCTGCAAACACACTGACTGAATTGGAAGACAGGGTGCCACACTTACGAAAACTCGGATGATGGCACTATGTTTCTTGCACATGCGTGCAAGCAAACATAAAGACAATAGATGCTGTTTTGTAAACAAACTTATGAGAATTTTTCGGATCTTTCAATTGACTCTAAGGACATACGAACATACGAATGTGCAAGCAGAAACAGACCACCCAGATTATATCTAAGTCTACTCGAGTGTGCAGCTAGCACCCCTAGTTTGCAGCTGCCCTACCCCCTCCCATTTTTCATCCCACTGCCAATCCCACCTCCCCCACCCTCACTTTCCCCTGATCCCTGTCCCATGCTCTTTTGAAACTGTTCACAGATTTACATGATACCGCCCATTCTGCTAGGGCATTCCATTTTGCTACCACCCTCTCTGTGAAATAGTGTCTCCTCTTTTCCTTCCTAAATCTTCTCCTTTCTATTCTTAGCACATACCCCCTGGTGACCCTCCCCCTCCTTAACTTAAAGACCCCATCTGCCCCATCCTTATTGATTCCCCTCAGATACTTGAATGTCTCTATCATGTCCCCCCTGTAACTTCTATCCTCCAGGGTGTACATGTTCGGGTCTCTCAGCCTGCTGCCACAGTCTGTCCCTTCCATTCCACATATCATCTTTGTTGCCCTCCTCTGCACCGCCTCCAGTAGCCTGATATCACGCTTCAGGTATGACCTCCAAAACTGCACACAATACTCTAAGTGCGGCCTTACCAGTGACCTGTAGAGGGACAAGATCACATCTCCGCCAGGATGAAAAAACCCTTGCTATGCACCCCAGCATTTTGTTCACTTTTACAGCTGCTCTCCTACACTGGGCAGTGTTGTCCATGGTCCCTGTTATTATTACCACTAGGTCCTTCTCCTCCTCAGTGATCCCCAGCTTAACCCCTCCCAGCCAGTATTCTCTCCTTGGGTTCTTCACCCCAAAGTACATAACCTTACACTTCTTTGCATTGAAACCCAGCTGCCACCTCTCTGACCACTCCTCTAGCTTGCTTAGGTCCCCCTGCAGCTGCTTCTATCCCTCCTCTCCATTCACCACTGCTCCGATTTTGGTGTCATCAGTGAACAGACTTATCCTGCTCACCACCCCATGTGCAACGTCTGATATGAAGAGCCCGAAAAATACTGGCCCCAACACAGAGCCCTGTGGCACCCCACTCATCACCAGCCTTGGAGTTGAGCACTCCCCTCTTACCACCACCTGTTGCAGCCTCCCACTCAGCCAGCTTGTAATCCAGTTTATCATTTTTGCCCCTACCCCACACCAGTTAGCTTTCCCCCAAGCCACCCATGAGGCACAGAATCGAAGGCCTTGCTGAAGTCCAAGTAAAGAACATCCACCGCATGACCTTATCCAACTCACCTGTCACCCAGTCATAATATTGTATCAGGTTGGTTTGACAAGACTTCCCTGAAACAAACCCATGCTGCCTCACATCCTGGAGGCCATTGTCCTCCAGGTACGACACCAGTCTTTTCTTTAGTATTGTCTCCATGAGTTTGCACACTATGGAGGTGAGACTTACCAGGTGATAATTACCCGGTTCATCCCTTGGTCCGCTCTTGTGTAATGGTACTACATGTGCCTCCTCCAGTCAGTGGCACATCCCAACTCCAGTGAGGTGTTGTACAGATCATCCAGTGGCTCTGCCAACACCTCCGCCATCTCCCTCAGCACCCTGGGGTGGATACCATCTGGCCCTGGTGCCTTGTCTACCTTCAGTGCCTTCAGTCCCTCTAGGACTCTACTTGCCTCAACTCTTCCATCTGTTGCCTCCTCTCCCCCTGTCCCCACCCTCTCAGCCCATGGTGGTAGCAGTCCCCCCTTTTCTTCCATGAACACTGAGCAAATGTATTCATTCAGTGCTTCTGCCTGCTTCTCACCCTTTTCCATCCACTCCCCACCCCTTTTTATCCTCACTATTGTCTCCTTGCACTTCCTTTTCTCCCTGATGTATCTGAAAGTCCCCCCGTTAATTCCCTGCGCTAATCTCAGCTCCATCTGGGCCTTGGCTTCTCTCACTTTTCTGGTCACCTCCCTGGACCATCTTGCATACTCCTCCCTGTCCACTTCCTTCCCTGTCCTTCTATACCTATGGTGCCTCTCTTGTTTTGCTCTCACCACCTCCACTACCTCGCTGTTCAACCAGCATGGTTTTCTTGCTCTGCTCCTCTTACTCTGTGTCTTGGTGCAGGCTTCTGTTGCCTCTGTAATCCCCCTTTTAATAGTATCCCACAGAAAGAGCAGAACCAAACCACACAAAAACACGTATCCTGGATTTTAGGGGAGCAGACTTTGGGAAAATGGGGAGATACTTGAAAGAGGCATTAAGGGGAATAGGACAAGAATCAGGGGTTGAGGAACAGTGGGCAGTATTTAAAATGGGGATTACAAGAACAACATAATTATGCATTAAGCAGGTTAGCAAGAGGAAAAGGAAGAGGAGACCATTATGGTTTTCCAAAGAGGTAGCAAAGAAAGTGAAAGCCAAAAAGATTGCATTCAGGCAATACAAAAAGACAGAGGCAGAAGGGATAGGGAGAAGTACCAGGAGAAGCAAGGGAGGCAGGAGGTCAGTAAGGAAGCCAAAGCTCAGACAGAAGAACACATTGCAAAATCAGTGGGTAGAGGGACAAAACCTTTTACAGGTACATAAGTGAAAAAAGAAAGACAAAGGGAGGGATAGTGAGACTGAAGGGGGAGGATGGGAGCCGCATGGAGGATGACAACAGTAAAGCTGACATATTGAACAGGTATTTTGCTCAGTCTTTACTGAGGAAGAGGGGGTAATGGGTCTGAAGGAGTACAAGGGGTGAGAATGGTGCAGAAATGGACTAAGTCCTTTACAGAGAAAGGGTCCTGAAGGAACTGGAAGTAATAAGAGTTGATAAAGCAATGGGGCCAGACGGGTGCACCCCAGGGTCCTTAAAGAACTAAGAGAGGTGGTGGCTGAACCTCTGGCTATCCTGTTTAGCCAATCACTGGAAACAGGGAGGTACCCAAAGACTGGAGGACAGCAGATGTAGTCCCTTATACAAAGTGGGAACAAAGAGGAAGCAGGGAACTACAGACCAGTCAGCCTCACCTCAGTAGTGGGGAAGATCATGGGAGCACTACTGAAGGAGAGATTGGTGGAACATTTGGTTGTCAATGGACTACAGGACCCAAGGCAGCATGGTTTCACCTGGGGGAAGTCATGTCAGACCAACCTCGTTGAATTTTTTGACTGGGTGACTAGGGAGGTGGATCAGGGGAGGGCAGTGGACCTGGCCTATCTGTACTTCAGCAAGGCCTTTGACACTGTGCCACATAGAAGACTATTACACAAACTGGGGAATATGGGTGTGGGCAGGACAGTAGTGTGGTGGGTAGGTAACTTGCTGGGTGGCAGGACACAGAGGGTGGTGGTAAATGGCTGTCACTCCACAGAGGGAAGAGTGACCAGTGGGGTACCACAGGGATCAGTGCTGGGACGGTCCTATTCAACATTTTCATCAGTGACATTGCTAGGATCTAGAGAGAATTTCACTGTTAGCTGATGACACAAAGCTCTGTAACAGAGTAGACACACCAGAGGGTGTAGACAGAATGAGAAGCGACCTGCAGAAACTTGAAGAATGGTCAAGGGTTTGGCAGTTGAAATTGAATGCAAAGAAGTGCAAGATAATGCAGATGGGGCACAAAACCCTGGCACAATATATCAGTTGGGGGTGAGGATATAGCATGCACCAAGCAGGAAAGGGTTCTTGGGTTGTCATCTCTGATGACCTCAAGGTGAGAAACAGTGTGACAAGGCAGCAGGTAAAGCAAATAGGATGCTGGGATGTATAGGCAGGGGCATCACCAGCAGGAAAAGGGAGGTCATAATTCTGCTATACAAGACACTAGTGAGGCCCCACCTGGAGTACAGTATACAGTTCTGGAGACCATACCTACGTAAGGACATAGACAGGGTAGAGAAGGTTCAGAGGAGGGCAACAAAGATGGTGCATGGATTGCATCACAAGTCCTATGAAGACAGGTTGAAGGAACTGAACATGCACTCCCTGGAGGAGAGGAGGGAGAGAGGGGATATGATAGAGACATACAAGTATCTTACAGGGAGGAACAGAGTGCAGGAAAACACTATTTTAAGTGAAAAGATGTTCCAGGACTAGAGGGCATGGGATGAAGTTGGAGGGAGGACGATTCAGAGGAAACATGGAAAGAATTTCTTCACAGAGCAGGTGGTGGACAAGTGGAACACCCTGCCAGAGGAAGTGGTGGGGCTGAAACAATCACGGGATTTAAGAATGCATGGGATAGACATAAAGGAATTCTAGAGGTGGGATAAGGGGCAACAGACTTCTAGGAAAACAAACTGAACTTACAAGCTCAAATGGGCAGACTGGGTGGGCCATAGGCCGTTATCTGCCGACACTGTCTATGTATCTATGTATCATTTCTGCTCTGCATCCATATCCTGCCTTATGCCCTCCAGTTTCCCTTTCAGTACTTTCTGCATCCTCTCAAAATCTTCCCCCCTGAAGTTTACTACCTGAGTAACTGATTTCTCTGGCTCCCCGTACATCATAATATTAAACCACACCGTTTGGTGATCGCTGTCAGCTAATGGGTCCTCCACCTTTATTTCCCTTACTGCCTCCCTATTCGACAACACCAGATCTAAAGTGTTCTTTAGCCTAGTAGGTACACTATCCAACTTCATAAGGTGACCCTCCTGGATTGCATCCAGGAGCACTTGCTCCCTAGCACTGGAGGTGACTGGAATGCTCCAGTCGACCCCCGGCAAGTTGAAATCCCCCACAATGACCATCTTCCATTTTCTACATACCTTTCTGATTTGTCCTGCTAATTCCCTGTCAAGCTCCTCAGACTGGGAAGGTGGCCTGTATACCACCCCAAACCTCAGTTTCCTAGCCCTCGAGTCTAGGAGCTGCAGCCAGATTGCCTCTGTTCTCCTTTCTTCCCCTTCGTCCCTTGTGCATTTGATTCTGTCCCTCACATAGACTGCCACCCCACCACCCCTCCATTCCTTACGGTCCTTCCTGTATACTTTGTATCCTGGGATTGCCAGATCCCAGTCCCAGTGCTCAGTTGCCCACGTTTCTGTGACAGTTGCAATATCCACCCTCCACACTGTTAAGAGTGCCTGTAGCTCAGCAGATTTGTTGCCTAAGCAGAAACAGTACTACACTCACGATGGTTAGTTTATACATATACCTATGAATTTTTGGGGACAGTATTCTTTCCTTTGAAAATCATATTCAACATTTCTCATGTAAACTAAAAAGATTACTGACTTTTTTTTTGGTTACAGAAATAAGGCTCTCTTTACCATATTTATATGCATCAATTCCTAGTTTCCAGAGCATCTTGTGACTGCTATACCTAATCTCTGCTGACAGCTAAATGCACTGGGACCTCCCTCTTTTACCATTTGCCCCTGTACAGCCCCAAGCTGCCGGAGCGCTATTCCACTCACAGCACTTCCTCCCTTATCCCTTTCCCATTCCTGTCCTCTTTTCATCCTACCTCATCCCCCTTCCCTTACCCCTCCATTCCCACTCCCCCCTCTCTCCTCTGTTTCCTCACCTTGTTCTCTTCCTCTACCCCGGCCCCGTGGGTCTTTCCTGTGGAATCTCCCTCCTTGCACTTTTATTGTTCCTTCCACCCCCCAATTTACCCCCTATACTTTCTCTCCTTGTAAGCCCTTTCACCCTCTTCAGACAAGGCCACTGGCTGCACTTCACACAATATTTATCTTGCCATATTGTTCTTTTGTTTATGTAATTACTTTCCTCATGTTGTACTACTTACTGAAACCATTGTAATTTGCTATTCTTGTGACTTGACGTGGAACCTCTGTAAAAGAGCCCTTGGCTCAAAGGTCTTTCTGATTTGTTTAATAAATAAAATAAATATGCAGACAGTTAGTTGCCTCACTATTTATGTCACAACTTGACTATGGAGATTTTATTTATCAAAAGGCCACCACCGCTTTGCATATCATATTGGATACTCTTGGTCATTTCTCACTTAGATTCATCCCTGGTCAGCCATGGAGAACTCATCACTGTGTATTATATTCTTCTTTGGGTTGGATATCATTGACACTGAGGAGACCACAATATTGGAATTTATTTGTTTATAAAGTGCTTTGGGGCAAAGTCCCCATATATCCTACAAACCTCTTATTGACGAAGACTTCTACTGTGATTGGCATAAGATCTAATAATTCTTTTAGGTACTATACTCCAAAAGCATGAACAAAAGCTGGAACGTTCACAATGTCAACAGCAATACTTCATTCTTGGTTGCAGATACAAAGACTAAATGGACTTTTATGTTTCTTGATTCAAAATTTTAATTAATTGACTGTTGTACAGTCACTGTGAAAGCTGTCATTGATCTGATGTATATCTTTCTACACATTTACTTAAAAGGGCATTGTTTGTACATAAAATATTGCATTGTTTTGTAATTTATGATATATGTATATCTTTTATATTGTTTGTGTTGAATGGTTGCAATTTTAAAAGAGAGATTTTTCTCTCAATTTGCTCACCAGTGAGCTGGTTAATTAATGGACTGATTCACTGATTCATTCATTCATTGAAACTCCAATTGCTGCAGCCCTCTCTAATGTCACCTGCAGGGGATTCTGGGATTTGTTGTTACAGATAATGTCAGCTTGCAAGTCAACAGAAACAGATTGATACACTCTACTATACTGCAGTAAACAGGAAGTAAAAACAATATTTTTTGCACACTAAGTGCAAATTGGAACTTGCCCCACACATGAGTGTAGGGTTTCTAGTGTTGGCTGTTCCCCTTAAAATAGTCCTTAGTAAGAAGTGCAGTATAATTTTAAGGTAGCAGGTGGAACTTAACACATACAGCAATGCAGTAATGCTGCAGTATATCACAAAATGCTGCAGTGTACTGCAGGGAAAAGTGTAAATCAAGGCAATTAAGCCCTTTCATCATGTAGTATTTTGTGACATGTCACTTACTACAAGTTATTGCATTACATCATGGCTAGTTCTGCTGTACAATCTATTACAACAGTACTTGGCGGGTGGTCAAAATTGTATGCTAAAGGTCAATAGATGCATTCAGAATTACGAAACATCACCTCCTTTCATCAAACCTGCAGAGTGGTGCAAATCTTTTGTGACTAATTGTTAAAAAATTTATTTTCTCCTCATGGAAGCAATACATAAATGCCTATGCATTGCCCATGATATGTGATATGCCTAATTCTCCATTTTATGTATGCAATCGGACACCAAGGAACATGTTTATTGCTTTAAACCATACAACATATAGCTCCCCTGTATTTCACAAATTGCTTTATGCATAGCTGATCATTTAACCCCAGAAACTTCAGTGCCCCAGGGTATAAATCCAAAATTGCTCCCTGCAGTTAAACTGTGCTTCAAAGTCACCCCCTGGGGTTCCACCACACCTTTTCAGTGCCCATGGTTTTCACATTATGCAAACACTGCTTCATGGATATCTCACCATGGCATACTCCTTGTTGTTAGCCCTAATTGTCCTATAATGTTCAGCAAACCATTTTGTGAACTTCCTCTAGCTATGCCCTATATAAAAAGTGCCACAGATGCCCGTGCGGATGTACTCTGCCCCTTCCGTATCACACCAAAAACAGAGAGAGCCATACTAGGACAGGTAGGTGGACAGTGACATCATTTATTAGGGCAAAAGAAGTCACGGCACACTATCAGCTCTGCACTTACATGGATATCAGCCAGACACCAGATACTTCACCAAGTATATTTTATTTTTCAGATACCATTTTCAGTAAAAACAACAAAAGACACAAACCTGGAAGGAACAGCCATCAGCAAATTACCTCTAATGCATGGGTGTAGCCAGGCATACTCCAAGTACTCCATGGTGTGCAATTTTATTTAAGGGGGGTAGCAAATAGGCTCTGAACTGCTTCCTTTTTCCCTGAAAACTAACAAAGAAAATGCTGAACCTTTCTGTAATTTTATTCATAGGAGTTGAAAATAGAAGGACTGATCACTAATTCTGTCTTTGCATACCAAGGACAATACAACTTTATAGGCTTTGGGCTGGTATGTGGGTGTCTTAGGGAGCAATGCATGGCATTTGTATTTACCCATGCATGGCAGCAACCATTGTCATGAGATACAAAAGTTTATTGTGCCAAATGAGGGAACAAACATGGTCCTGGTGTATATTTGTATATTGTCTGGCTACACCCCGGGGGAGGTAGCACACCCTAACAAGGGGGGGGGGAGGTAGCAGTGAGTCCACTTGGTGTGCAGATCTGAAATCCCTGGTTACACCCCCGCTCTAATGTTTCAACCTGAATGGTCTTTGTCCCCCTTCTGTATGACAGTTGATAAAGGAATTGTGGTGTGCCATTTTTGGACTGCGAAAAGTAGAGCTCGTAATAATATTGGGGCACATGTGGCATTTGTCACATCTACAGTGGTGGTTATCTAAAAGTTCGAGGTATCCTGATGTACCACTGAGGCACTCAAGTTCAATTTTCATTGGCTGTAATGTGATCCTGCCTCAGTACCACTAAGGTATACCTCAGTACTGATAAAACTTTTGTGTGATCACCACTGTACAACTTCCCTTAGGTGGACTTGGTAGCCACTGTCTGAAGTTGGGTGCAGGCTGCAAACTTTTTACTAATATATCTTTCTGAGTGCATGCCCTGCTGCATGACATTCTTACAGATTTCTGCACTAAATGTGCCATACTGGGCACACCCCTCAGAATCCAGTGTTTTTTTTGTATAATACCTGCCACCTATATAGCTTATGCACTAATCTGGTAACGAAGGTGAGTTGTTCTCATCCTCCCTCACTAATTTGTTGTTCCTAATTAATGTTCCCACCCCTTTCCACCACCTCGTTCTCAGAATAAGGATTTCCTCCTTGTAACCTCTTAGCCTTAAGCATTCTATTAGTTCTGCAGCCCATACTTCAAATGACTGATCATGGTTACAGTTTTTGCTGACTCATATATTGGCCCAGATGGTTCTTAAGGATGTTGTTGATTGCACAGCAGGGGTGGCAACTGGGTGCCAAGAGGAGGCTGTTCTTATCTGTAGGTTTATGTTATGGGTCAGTGATATTTCACTCCCCCTGTTTTCTCTGTCATAAGGTCCAGAAAGCTAATTTTCTTGCTGTCCATATTTGCCCAAATTTCAAATATGAGTTGTTGTTTTCCAGGTACTTAATGAACTCAGTGAGCTCCTGTTGACTCTCCTGCAGCACAATTAACACATCATATATAAACTACTTCCAATGACCTATACAGTAGAAAAGGGAGTTAACATCAGGGTCAAACATCACTTCATTCTCCACTTCCCAAAGTAGAGATTGGCATAGTTGGGTACAGATGTTGTCACCATTCCTGTCCCTCCTATCTAGAGATAGTGTTTTTTGAGGAAGCTAAAGCTGTTACACTCTAATTCCATTCATGCCAGATCCTACATGAAATCCCTTCTATTTTCTATCGTGGTTTGATCCTGGTTCTGGAAGAATAGGAGAGTTTCCACACACACACACACCCTTCATGGGGAATGTTGGTGTACAAAGATTCCACATCCAACATCATCAAGAGTCACTCTAGATTGAGCTCTAAGTTTTCTACAATATGCAGAAAGTGAGTGATGTTTTATTTATTTATTTGGTTATACATAATCGGAATTACAACCTTTGAGTCATAGAGTCCTTTGCAAAGGCTCCATATCAACAATACAGAGCACAAGGTGATATAGAGGTTACAACAAGTTCATGTAGATACAATAGCAAAGAAAACATCACATACTATGGTGAGTAAAAATACAACAGTCATGTAATCTTAGGTCAGACATACCTGACATTCAAATATACATTCAGCAGAATACATTAACTAGAGTAGTTAAATTACCCATCATCCAACTTGAGAAGCACTGTAAGGTGACTTTAACATTAAATGCAATTGGAAGCAGCAGGGAAATAGGACCTTTGGGAATCCAGGGGGCCTGGGAAGGCCTAGGGCAGTCACACAAGGTGCCCTCAAGGAGGTGTTTTTTTGGTGCCAGTTTAAATGGGCCAAGCTTAGCTTCCAAGGTGATGGCAGTGAGGAGGCTATTTAGCCATTTTGGTGCCTGATAAAGTAATGGCCTTTGGCATAGGGAGATCCAGCAGTGGGCATAGAGATTGGTGATCTGGAGTTACTTCTGGATACTCTGGAGGGAGAGGCTTGCATAAAGAGCGAGTGAAGACCAGGTGGGGCTTGTCTGAGGAGAACTTTTTTTGCTAGGAGGCAGGTATGATATTTTAGCCTCCCATCAAAGTTTAGCCAGTTTGTGGATTTGTAGAGCTCAGAGGTATGCGTGGGCCTATCACAGCCTGTGACTAGGTGGCAGGTTTTGTTTAGCATGGTTTTGATATGGAGGGGTGTAGTCTGGTCAGCAGTGCCATATATTACAATGCCATAGTCCAGGAGGGAGAGGACTGATGAGGTAATTGCAATTCAGAGAGCTTCAGGGGTGAGATAGTGCTTGTGGCGTACAGGAGACCAATCCTGGTGTTTAGGGCAGCGAACAGATGCTAAATATGAGGGTGGAAAGTGAGGGATGTGTCAAGGATAATACCCAGGTCCTTGACAGTGGATACTTGCTCAAGTGGGGCATTTACGGAGTTATGGAGGTATAGGCGGTAATCACAGTTTGGGTTCTGGCGGTGGGTGAAAAGTATGGATTTGGGTTTTTTGTAATTGAGGATTAGCCTATGGGCCAAAAATAATTTTTCTATATTGTTGAATAGGTCTTGGAGGGTGAGTTGGAGCGTGGGGGGTGGGGATGACTCTTAAATATTACTGCATCATCCACGTAAAGAAGTAGGTTACCAGGGCATGAGTTGGGGAGGGAGTTTAAAAAGAGACTGAAAAGGAGAGGACCAAGTATCGAGCTTTGGGGGACACCAGAGAGAACAGGGTGACTGGAGGAAATAGTGGAGACAACCTTTGCTTGTTGGGTCCTGCCAGCTAGATAGTCAGAGAACCAGGAGACCAAGTCTTGGGAGAGGCCCATGGAGGGGAGTGTGTCCAGAAGCAAGGTATGACTAATGGTGTTGAATGCCTTGGTGAGGCCTATATACACTGATCCTACCAAGTGGTCATTGTCAAGGGCATTGTGTATGAAAGATATATATTTGAGGAGTGCAGTGGTAGTACTGGGACCCCGATGGAATCCATGTTGCGTGGGAGATAGCAGGTTGTGTTTGGTGATGTAGATTGTTAACTGGTCCGAAACAATTTTTTTCCAAGGCTTTAGAGAGGGGAGGAGGATCGAGATGAGTCAGTAGTTATTTGGAGAGGTACAGTCCCCTCCTTTAAGTATGGGGGTTATGACTGCATGTTTCCAAGGAGCAGGGAATTATCCTAGGCAGAGTGACTTGTTGAGGATTTTAGTTAGAGGGGAGAGCACCTCGTCTAATGTGAGGTGGATGAGCTTTAAATCCAGCTTGTCACCACTGTGTCACAATTTGTTCAGAAAGTTGGATAGGTATCTTCTGGCTGCGCTCGTGGAGATGATCTGGAGGTGAAAAGGAGGAATATTGTTATGCGTGCAGTGCCAGGACTGGACACGAGGGTGAAAAAATTGGGAAGAAAAACACTGCAGAGGTCGGAGAAAGTTTCATCTAGGATGTTTGAGTTGACTTGGGGGTCCCGGACATTACAGCCATTGATATTAAGTTGGGCAGGAGGGGGGACACCACCTTCCCACTGAGTTCTTTAATATTTTTCCAGAAATTCCACCCTAAGCTCCAGGTGGATGTGAAGGCATGGTGATAGTGGGATGCTTTTGCTTGGCGGATGGCCCAAGTGCATTTATTCCTAGCCTCTCTATACAACTGCCTATTTAGTGGGAGACAAGTCTAATGCTCTGTGAAAGAGATTGTCCCGGTGGCACATCAGGTTGGGTAGTGCTTGCAAGATCCAGCGGGTGTCCTTGTTTTTTGGGTACTGTTTAGAGAAGGGGGCGAAGAGGTTGCAAGCGGTGTTAAAGGTGTTGATAAAATAGAAGAGGGCAGTATAGAAACATAGAAATTGTCGGCAGATAAGGATCGCTAGGCCCATCCAGTCTGTCCATAGGCCCTATACATGTATGCATCCACTCACCCTAAGTGGTCAATGGATTTACATCACTCCATTCCTGCCCAAGATTTCCCTCTACTTGTCCCAGGCATGTTTAAACCTCTCCACTGTGCTTGCCCCTACCACCTCTTGTGGCACACTATTCCAAGCGTTCACCACCCTCTCCATATAGAAAAACTTCCCCACGTTACCTCTTAATCCCCCTCTCCCTCCAATTTCATATTGTGCCCCCTTGTTCTGGTATCTTTTCTACACTGGAAAAGATCTCCCAACTGTACCTTGTTTATGCCCTTGGGGTACTTAAAAGTTTCTATCATGTCGCCTCTTTCTCTCTTCTCCTCCAATGAGTACATATTGAGTTCTCTTAGTCTCTCCTCATATGTTTTGTGGTGTAAACCATGCACCATCTTTGTTAGCCTTCTCTGGGCAGCCTCCACCATGCTTATGTCCTTACACATGTGTGGTCTCCAGTACTGCACACAGTACACCAGGTGAGGCCTTACTAGTGTTTTATACAATGGCATCACCACTTCCTGCCTCCTACTAGTAATACCTCAGCTTATGCACCCCAGCATGCCACTGGCCCTCAATGCAGCTTTTGTACACTACTTTGATACCTTTAGGTCAACAGATATGGTAACCTCTAGGTCCCTCTCCTCTTTGGTAATGGGCAGCACCTCCCCCCTATCCTGTAGGTCTCCCCAGGGTTCCCCCTACCCAGGTGCATTATCTTGCACATTTTTGCATTGAACCTCAGTTGCCATACCTCTGACTATTTTCAAGCTTCTCCAGGTCCCTCTTCATTATCTGCACCCCTTCTGGAGTATCCACCCTGTTGCAGATCTTGGTGTAATTTGCAAATAGGCAGACCTTTCCTTCCAGACTCTCTGCAATGTCACTACCGAAAACATCAAACAGGACTGGTCCCAGTACTGATCCTTGTGGCACTCCGCTGGTCACCCCTCTCTCCCCAGATTGGATCCCATTTACCACCACCCTCTGCCTTCTGCCTGTCAGCCAGTTTCTAACCCACTGTATCACCTTATGCCCATGCCCAGACTACTCATCTTGTCAACCAACCTTCTGTGTGGGACAGTATCAAAGGCTTTGCTTAAATCCAGGTAGGTGATAGTATCTGTATCAATGTCTTTAACATATGATATCAGTTCCTGCACTGGATCTCTGATATGGGCATTGACAGATCTGAACAATGGCTCAGTGAGGGAGCCAATGCCTAATATTATTGGCCTGCCTGGGGTGGTTCCAATATTGCTTGTGGGCCTTAGGCAAGACATATATGGTGGCCTTAACAGGGTGTTTAATGTATAAATATTGGAACTCCGGTAAATAAATCACATGGTTAGATTACATAAGTTTAAGAAAATCATCATTTTTCTTTCTTTTAAGGACTCTACTGGATTAAAATCCAGTTGTTGTTGTTTTTATACAACACGGTATCTGACAACTATTGTTCAATTTCACTTGTGTATTTTACAGTATCCAATAGGACATTTCTGCCACCTTTATGCTTGTTTTATTGTTACAGCGACATTACTTTTTAGTTTATACAGAGTAGCTCTCACATTTGCGATCAGGTTCCGGTCCTAAAATTACATTTTTTAGTGAACACTTCTTGGCGGTGCTTCTCACAGATTCTCACAAAGGTTGTAATTTGCACTGTTCAAGGGGGGCAAAATGTTGATTTTAGTCTGAAAATTTGATTGTGCCAGTTACTATGGTCTTGGAGCATATTGTCAGTGTTAGCAGAGCATTGACCATTTGAACACATCGTCTCAATTACACTGTTGTCCTGGTTAGTAGATTTAGTGTTAGAACATAGGGCCCCAATTGAACTATTGTCCCAATTAGTGATACTGCTTTCTTTTAGATTGATATTGTGCTATTCACTCATCTGACACCTCATATTAACTTGGCTTGATTGATAATATACTTTTAAACTCAAGTTCTATGCAAACTTAAGAATATCCACAATGGTTTCAAACTTATCAGTATTGGCAGTAGGGGCAAAGGTCAGGCCCTTCAGCAAAAAGGAGGTGTCTGCTACCATTAACTGGTGTTTTAAAATATTAATTAAATTTGAAACCTCACTTCTTTGTTCACCTGCTTGTTCTGGACAGTCTGGTTGGTTTGGTTGGGGCCCCTGTTTCTGATTCCCATGCCCTCTCTTGTCTCTCCTTGTCCTCCTCCTTCTTCTGTACCATTACCCCTTTTCCCAATGGGGCCTGCCAGACCTGTTTTGGCTGCTGCAAATTGTATGTTCTGTGTTTTATGGAGGTACTTTTCCCAAAAAATCCTCCACCGATGAATCATTGTCTCCCTCACTTACACCCATAATATAGTCTGGGGGGTGCTGTCAGTATTTTTGAGAATAGTTCTAGGTTGGCCCTCCTGTTCTTTCTGGGTATGATTTTGTCTTTGTTCCAATCGAACGCTCGACCCAGCACATAATCTCTTTGGTCATGCAAAAATCGCACTGTCACCACTTGTATACTGTGTGACCATGGGTAAGTCACTTAACTTCCCTCTGCTCCCAAGCAGGACTGGAAATAAGCCTCGATTTAGTGTGTCTTTCCTGGCCAAAAATTGCAAAATAAATAAATAAAATTAATTTTGCTTAACTGAGCTTATTTTAGATCAAATTTTCTTAGTGTCTCTTTCAGCTAATTATTGAACCAATCAAATGCTGCCGACTGTTCAAATGTTAGCAAGTGGTTCTCTTTGTTTGTAATTGCGATGTAACCTGCTCTTGTATTTTTTCAGAATCTTCAAGGATCAAATTTATCAGTTTTAGTAACGCCTCTTGTAAGACCTCACACCATTTTTGAATCAGGATTTGTCTTTCCCATCTTGAAACTGGCCACTTTAAACACAGCCCCCTTGAGATCCTCCTCACAGCAAGGTAAGTCTTCTAGTTTCTTTTTTGCCAGTCAAGTCACTTTGCTTTAATCATGACTTTTTTCAGGTTTAGTGAAGGCAGCTTGCAACATAAATGAAGCTGTTTCCACAGTTGTGCTTTCTGTAGCACTGTTCAAATTCAAAAAGTGATTCAAATCTCCTTTATGTTTAAAAATGTATGTTTGGTGCCACCTGCTCCCTTAATGTTAGTACTACATAACTTAACTAAGGACTAGTTAATGACTGGCAGTTTTGAAAGGCATCACTTCTGACAAAGCTTATGAGATTTTGCTGTATGTGTTTGGTGCCACCTGCTGCCTTAAAGGAAAGTTGTGGTTTGCAGGGGTGCCCTTCCCCTGCAAACCTTACCCTCCCATTTAGGCTTAGTTGAAAAAGCAGCTTTTTTTCTGCCAGAGGAAAGTGGTTTAATTTCGTTTTTAAAAGTCTGCTACCCAGACATGCTGCGGATGCTTAGGAGGCTCCATTTACTGTAAAGGTGTGGTGCTGCACCATGTGCTTCAAGGCTAGCGCACGGTGCAGCGCCGCACCTTTACAGTAAATGGAGCCTCCTAAGCATCCGCAGCACTTCCGGTAGCAGACTTTTAAAAACTAAATTAAACCACTTTCCCGTGGCAGAAAAAAGCCACTTTTTCGACTATGCCTAAAATAGAGGGTGAGGGTTGCAGGGGCGGGGAGCCCCTGCAAACCATAGCTTTCCTTTAATATCAACATTGTATCCCTTACTAAGAATTATTCCATGATTGTTAATTTGGAGAGCCATCACCTCTGACAAAGCTTATGAGAAAAACATGAGGTGGTCTGGTGGGGCTCCTGGCAGCTATGTTATGTACCATTTTTACCTTTTTGCATTTGTACTTTCACACTTGTTGAAATTGAATACAGAGGTCTGCACAACTTCCATATTGGTACTTTGGCAAAAATAGTTAGTCTAGGTCAGGTCCCAAGTTTATTTCAAAAAAAAATTTCAGCCACAAAGCTGTACAGCTCTTACTTGATCAGTATCACAGAAATTATTCTTAATACCTACCATGAGGACATTTAAACATCAGACAAATGTGCTGTACACATTTCTAAATATTACAACTCTTTACCTACATGTATTTCCATCTCAGGGGTAATTACAGCAATAATAAAATTTAAAGGAGTTTTAAAAATGTACTTACAAACTCTGATTGTCATTGTACATACAGTGGCGTGAAAAAGTATTTGCCCCCTTCCTGATTTTCTCTATTATTGCATATTTGTCACACTGGATATTTTCAGGTCTTTAGAGAAAATGTAATATTAGATAAAGGGAACCTGAGTAAACAAATAACACTTTTTTTTTTTTAATTTCACTTATTTAATGAAAAAAAGTTAACCAACACCAACTGGCACTGTGTGAAAAAGTAATTGCCCCCTTACACTTAATAACTGGTTACGCCACATTTAGCTGCAATGACTGCAACCAAACACTTCCTATAATTCAATATCAGTCTTTCACATCGCTGTGGAGGAATTTTAACCCACTCTTCCTCGCAGAACTGCTTTAATTCAGTAACATTTGGTAGGTTTTGAGCATGAACTGCTCGTTTCAGGTCCTACCACAGCATCTCTATTGGTTTAAGTCTGGACTTTGACTAGGCCACTCAAAACTTTAATTTTATTTCTTTTAGCCATTCTGATGTAGACTTGCTTTTGTATTTTGGATCATTGTCTTGCTGCATGACCCAACTACGCTTCAGCTTCAGCTGACGGAAGGATGACTGGACATTCTCCTTAAGAATTTTCTGGTACAGAGCAGAATTCATGGTTCCTTTAATTATGACAAGTCATCCAGGTCCTTAGGCAGCAAATCATCCCCACACCATCACACTACCACCACCATGTTTGACTGTTGGTATGGTGTTCTTACTGTGGAATGCTGTGTTTGCTTTACGCGAGACATTATGGGATCAATGTCGTCCAAAAAGTTCCACTTTGGACTCATCTGTCCATAGAACATTTTCCCAAAAGGCTTGTGGATCATCCAGGTGCTTCTTGGCAAATGAGAGATGAGCGTTTATGTTCTTCTTGGTTAGCAGTGGTTTCCGCCTTGCTACTCTCACATGAAGCCCATTTTTGCCCAGTCTCTTTCTGATTGTGAAGTCATGAACACTGACCTTAGCTGAGGCAAGAGAAGCCTGCAGTTCTTTGGATGTTGTTTTAGGATCCTTTGAGACTTCCTGGGTGATTTTACGCTGCACCCTTGGAGTAATTTTGGCAGGCTGCCCACTCCTGGGAAGATTCACTACTGTTCCAAGTGTTCTCCATTTGGAGATTATGGCTCTCACTGTGGTTTGATGGAGTCCCAGAGCCTTAGAAATAGCTTTGTAACCCTTTCCAGACTGATAGAGGGCAACAAATTTTTCTCTGATCTTTTCAGGAACTTCCTTTGATCATGGCATAATGTGCTTGTTGAATCTTTGTGCTGGCAACGTGACTCTGATGGTAAGGGTCAAAATAAGTGAGGTTTATATTGAGCAGGGCTGGCTGTAATCAAGCATGGCTGTGTTCAATCAGCTGACTCTAATTATCCCTTTAATTGGGTTGATTTAACTAGGGGGCAATTACTTTTTCACACAGTGCCAGTTGGTGTTGGTTAACTTTTTTCATTAAATAAATGAAATAAGTAAAAAAAAAAGTGTTATTTGTTCACTCAGGTTCCCTTCATCTAATATTATATTTTGTCTAAAGACCTGAAAACATCCAGTGTGACAAATATGCAATAATAGAGAAAATCAGGAAGGGGGCAAATACTTTTTCACGCCACTGTACTTTGTTGTAACTGCAAATGTTATGCCTGTAATTCTGTATTGTTCATTAGATATTTTCTTTTCTGTATTTTTAATTGCTCTGGTCAACCATGTAAATGGTCTTTCCAGCCCATGGACTTAACTAGATTAAAAAAATCAAATCAAACTTAAGGGCTAGTACTTTACTTTTTTACTTGAGAGGTATGCCACCTCCTCTTGTTTGGATTTCTTGCTTGCTGGAGATTTGGCACTGGAGACAGAATGGAGAGAGCGGCTCTGTGACTTTCCAAGTACTGATTCAGCCTCTGCTCCCATCATCACTCTTTTGCAGACACCATCGATAACAGTGCACCCTATGAAGCCCCAGGTTCCACTTTCTCAGCCAGATGAAGAGGAATATAATCTTGACCTGCTCAGCATGGAGAAGAATTTTGATGATAAGGAAGGTGATATGGAGATGCCCAGAAGTATTGGCTCAAACTCCACCCTATATTCTTGCAGGAGAGAATTGTACACACCCAGATCTCCTGCAGAGTATGCCTATTTTCTGGCCCTCATGAAACAAATGAAAGAGACATTAGGATTTACTGCTGAGGAGGAAGATCCCTCTAAGTGTAATCTCTATGAATTTTTGGATGGGCCCACTGTGCTCTTGTTCGTCATTCCTCTTATTTACCCTACTCTACTGAATGCTGCCATGGCTGCTTGGCACAGACCCAGTACACTTTCTGTTGTTCCCAGGAAGATGCTCAAGCAATATTCTGCTCCAAGGGAGGGGAATTGTTTAACCAGGAAAGGCACACTATGCCAAAGCATGTTTCCAGGTGTGACCTGGGAGCACAAGACAGTTAAGTGACTTGTTCAGGGTCACACAATATGCCTGTGGGGGCTGTGGGATTCAAACCCAGGTCTCCAGGTTTGGAACTCAGTGCCCTAAACCACCGCACTATACTGCTTCCAACCACAAAAGTCTTCTGTTCCTCACAATCTTAAATACAGTCAATCATGATTATGGCTGCTCATGAAGGGTCTAAAGTGGGGCTGCTCAGATTCTGCTGAATAGAACTGGATTCATAGGATTCAGAGCTTCTGTTCTGTATTTCGACTTTTGGTACTTAAGATTATGGATCCAAATCTGAAACCCTACTCAGATGCAGGTGATTCTGCATCTGAACACTGCCTAGGCATTCATTACAACCTCCTCCATACCAGTACAGAAATGTCTGAGAGGAACCTGTAGCAACCCAGGTCAGGAGAAAAGCCCTTCCCCCTCCCCACCCTAATCTCCTTCCCTTTATCTTAAGCTTTCTTAATATGGTGGCAGCTGCTGACTGGGGTGGTCCTTAGGTCCATCCACTCCCCTTAGGGTGCAGACAGGGAGGGTATCAAGCTGAAGGTCAGCAGAGTCCAGAGGCAGGCAGCAGTGTAAGAGTTGATTGCTTTATCTCTTATTCCCACCCCTCCATTCACAGCCTAAATGGAAGCAGTGTCACACAGTTGACCTCCCGCCCCAGCAAGCTGTGTTGAACAAGATTTCCACTCCTGCATAGATCCTGGTCCCTCGGCACCTAGTACTTGAGTGACAGTCCCCTCCAATTCTGGCAAGGCAAAGGCAATCACAGCAGCTGCCATCCAAAGTTCTCCTCCTCATCCTCCAGTTAACTTGCAGCCCATCATGACCCTCTGCTTCTTTTACCCAGCATCCCTCTCTCTCTCCCCAAGTGGTAACCAACTGAGAGCAATCCCTGGCTTGCCACTACCAGATGTTTTACTGTAGATGTTGCTTGTCTTCATTGCTTTTGTCTTTCCAGAATTGGATGGGGGTCTCTCACTCAGGGACTAAGGGCATGAGGACTGAGATCTGTGGAGTGGGGGTCTTGTGCACCGAAGATTGCTGAGGAGGACAGATCAACTGTGTGACACAGTCTGTATATAAGGGATAAGAGATGAAGCCACCACCAGCCCTTTCACTGCTGCCCACCTCCAGACTCAACTGACTTCCAGTGTGATACCAACTTTGTCTGCACCCTACGGGGAGTATGGGGACTCATGGACTCCCCCAGTCAGCAGCTGTCACCACATCAAGAGAGCTTAAGGTAAGGGGGAGGTTCATGGGGAGAGGGGGGAGGGCTTTTTTCCTGGCCCACAGCAGGCATTGTATTGAGTGGGGGAGGTTAGAAACATAGAACCATAGAATTTGATGGCAGATAAGGATCACTTGGCCCACCTAGTCTGCTCGTTTTTCCCTTGATATGGTGTCACTGCAGGCCATACTTGATCTATGGCTCTCCTCTCATTACTTTTTACTAAGACTCCTTTATACCTATCCTATGTATTCTTGAGTCCCTCCACTGTTTTTGCCCACAGCACCCTTGCTGGAAGACTGTTCCAGGCAGCTACTACTCTTTCTGTGAAGAAGCACTTCCACACATCTCCCCTGAATTTACCCCCTCTAACTTTATTACATGTCCCCTTGTTCTTGTGCATCTTTGTTTTCCTAAAAATACTCCTGTACCTTACTTACCCACGTGAGGTATTTAAAGGTCTCTACCATTTATTTATTTAGTTTTTGTTGACCGGGAAAGTGCACTAGACAAATTCTGCCTATTTTCAGGCACAACCTGGGGGGGAGGGGGATACAGATGAATGTCAACAGACCTTGACTCAGATTAATAAATTTCAAAAAATGGTTGCATTCCTGAAGAACAAAACACCATGCAGTCTCTGGTAAACTTCAAAATATTTATTAGACTAATAGCAGACGGCAGCTATCCAGTCACCTCAAGTGAATAAATCCTCACCCAGCACTTCGCCTCCAAAACAGAGGCTTTATCAGGGGTCTGACCACAGAAACAAGGTGCGATATATTTATAGTGTCATGGCTTGTGACATCATCATACAAAGAAACATTCATTACTTCATTTAGAGAAACAGTATACATGCCATCACTTTACAATATCAACTGTCTATTTGGTTCATAAAGCCTAATACTGATAATGGCCTTACTAATGACATTTACAAGATGAAATTAAAAAACAAGAATATTTTATAACATAAGAAAAAATATAAACTGACTCACTACTAGCAAAACTGAATAAGGAGAGATGTACCAAATATTAATTAAAGCACAATTTAATCATACATTATTCATGTTTCATTACTTAAACAAGGTATATTCCATTTATTTCATTTATTTGAAATGGCGATCGACCCAGGTTAACTTAACCTTGTCGGGGATCCACAGACAGATCAAAATACTAAGGAACTTGTTTCTTTGCAGTAAATGGAATCCTTCTGTTCCGCAAAATAAAGGTATATTTTACCAACACATCAACATGAATTTACTATTATTTACTTACAGTATATGTAATTCCTAATTTATAGCAATGTGCTTGGTAGGAACTTGGTGAGGCTCAAGCTCAATCAGTATGTTAGATTCCCTGACCAGAAAAAAAAAAGGCAATATTATAAAAGACAGTGACAACCTGTAGTTCAAAATTCGGAATAAGGAAAAACAAAGGGGAGGAAGGAAGGAAGGGAGGGGAAGGAGGAGGAGGAGGAATGGTGGGAGGAAAGGAATGCAAAGGAAGGGGAGGAAGGAAAAAGGAGGGAAGGAAAGAGAGAAAAAGGGAAGGAGAAGGCAAATATGGGAGGGGGAATTAGGAGGGGAGTAGGGAAGGGGGAGACAGGGAAAGGGGGGAGAGAAAGGGGGAAGGAGGGCCCTTTAATGGAGCAGTTTTAAGGTTAGAACTGGATTACAGGTAAGACTTCAAGTCCGTTATCTCATTCAAACCATACGGGCTCAAGGTCTTTAACCTGTAAATCCAGTAACTTTCCCTTTGTGACAGTTTGGTCTGTTTATCACCTCCCCTCTTACCACATCGTATAGTTTCCAAACCCATATAGTACAGGTCTTTTGGATTGGAATTATGCTGCTCCTTAAAGTGCCTACCCACAGTTTTATCAAGTCGAGCATTAATGACATATCTAGCATCTCTCTCTCTTAGGGAGCAGACTGTTTTCCCTACGTACCCCAGGCCACACATGCACCAAATAAAATATATCAGAAAAGTAGTACCACACAGAATTAAATCTCAAATTTTGATTTCTGTATGTTGCTTGTATGAACCCAGGTCTCCTCCTGTGTTCAAATATTGGCAAATGTTGCATTTCATATATTTATAGTTGCCTAAAGGTTTAGAAAGCATCCATGTACTACTTACAGGTACATCTCATTTAAAATGACTATGAGCTATCTTATCATGTATGCTAGGGGCCTTGCAAAAGGTCACTCTTGATTCAGTACCTACTGCTACTCTAACTGCCAGATCCAATACAAGGATAGGCCAATTTTTCCATATTAGGCGGCCTATATAACCTGCTCTACGGTTACATTCAGTGGAAAATGTGATAGGTCCCCATCTATTTGATTCTCCCCATGAAGGTTTTGTAAGTAATTCTTTCTGTCTTACAGCTTTAGCTTTAAGATAGGCTCTCTCAGCCGGTCTGGTGGCACTGAGGGTTGAGGTGCTGGATGCCACACCGGCAACCTGGGTTCGGAAGCGAGCCTGGGGTGCTGGTGGGTCGGCCGGGGAGGGTAGAGGAATGAGTGCCCTTGTGGTGCTCTTCTCCCTGGGGACAGGGGATGGGTCGACCCAGAGAGCCAGTGACCCCTAGTGGAGACTGAGGGTGCTGCAGCAAGCCAGGCAACATGACAACAGCGTGGCTGACGCAGGTAGGGTTGCCATGCGCCAGAGCATCAGGGTGTGCCCACGCATGGGGGAGACCTTATGAGTACAGAACAGGGAAAACCCCGGCTCACTGGGATAGGCAACGGCACCTATCCTCCATGCCCAGTGCCGGATTCATCTCAGATGGCCTCACCACTCCTCCACCTGGGCCCCACCTGCAAGCCGGAGTCTGCCTTTAAAGAGAGCCCAAGGTAAGGAGTCAGGCTACCCTCCTCGGGCAGGTTAAACCAGGGGTGCTGGCTGTGGAGTGGGGGGAGAGAAGACTCAGTCCATACAAATCTTTAGGTGGTCAGGCACAAGGATATGGTTGCCTGAGAGAGTTCCCACGAGCCACTACCGGAGGGAAAAAGATAAAAAAAAAAAAAAGATAGGCTTTCTCAATCACTTCTGGTTCATACCCTTGCTTCAGGAAACTATCCCTTAGCTCCATTGCCTGGACCTCAAACTCTTCATTATTAGTACAGTTGCACCTAATGCGCAACATCTGGCTAAGGGAAATGGAATCTTTTAACTTTTTCAAATATTTTGAAGTTTACCAGAGACTGCGTGGTGTTTTGTTCTTCAGGAGAGCAACCATTTTTTGAAATTTATTGAGTTCTTGGGACTGGCTATCCTTTGGTTGCACCCCCAGGTGTTCTGTGTGCACAGAGGTAATTCTTGGAACTTAAACCAGATTAAGCTGTTGGTGTAGCTGGAGGAGTCCATGAGTCCCCATACTGTGCGTAGAGTGTTGGTTGTATTTTTCACATCCCCCCCTCTACCTCTCCCTCTCCCTCTTCTCTTCCATGGTGTACATATTGAGGTCCTTTAGCCTCTCCTCATAGGGCTTTTGTTGTAGACTCTGCATCATTTGAATTGCCCTCATCTGGATAGCCTCCACTTTGTCCATGTCCTTCCCGAGATGTGGTCTCCAGAACTGTACACATTACTCCAGGTGGGGTCTCACCAGAGATCTATACAATGGAAACACCACTTCCCTCTATCAGCTGGTGATACCCCTCCCTATGCCCCCCAACATCCCACTGGCTCTACCCACTGCCTGCCACACTGTCTGTCCACCTTGAGGTCATTAGATGTTATTACTCCCAGGTCCCTTTCCTGTTTGGTGGCCGTCAGTACCTCTTCTCCCATTTTGTACTCTGCCTCTGGGTTTCTTGTGCCATAAGTGCATGATTTTTTATTTGTAACCCCTAGGTGGTACTATTCCAAGGGCTAATACCCCTGCCTGTAAGTCTATACACATGTTGAGGTGCCTGGGTTCACTAACAGGGCTCCCTGACCAACAGGCGTGGGATTCTCGGACACCGGGCGGTCGGCACTTCCATAGCCACCACCTGAGAACCCAAGCCCGGACTCTCCACTAGCAAGGTATGGCTAAAGCCACTAGCCAATTGGAACACGAGCGCTTTTCGGCTCTGGCTTCTGATTGGTCCCTGCATTCTGCTCTGGGTTTCCTTCTAAAACCTAGCTAAAATCTGATTTTCTCACTGAAATTGCCTAAAAAAAGCTGTAACTACTTTACACTCCTTACTGAAACTCTGTGCTTGAGTCAGACCTTAGGTGCCAAAGGAATACACATCCTTTTGTCCTGTTGATTTGGCTGTCCTGCTGGTGCAGACAGTTCTTTGTCCACATCCAGCATTTAAACTTGGCCTCTTCTTTCTCTCCCCAGCTGAGGACAAGCTCCTCAGGGGCCCCCTGCCCCACAGGCATGGGAATTTTTGGACACCGAGTGGTCGGTGCTTCCACAGCCACCACCCAAGACCCCAAGCCTGGACTTTCCACTAGCAAGGTACGGCTAAAGCCAGTACTTTTGTGCCTACCCACATATCCCCCACCCCCTCTACTTATTAAATATGCCTTTATCCTGCCCCTTTCAAAAGTATGCCCACCAAGGCATTCATCTTCCAACCCAGACATCTGTCTTGCCTTATAGGAACACCCCCTGAGGTAGCTGCCAGCCACCACAGGCATCTCTTTGCTATATCCCCTTGCTGTGATTACCAACACTTCCTCTGCACTCTGTGCCTCTAATACTATTTCTTAGATTTGTCCACTCTCCTCACTTCCCAGACCTTGTACTTTAAGAGGAACTTATACTTTAGCTGTAGTTCCCTGTCTTCAGGCCAAATTTAGCAAAAGCTTCCAGTAAATTTTGGGAATGGCTGCTGCCGAGTGCCCTATCATGAGGGGTTTTCTGTTGTTCTCCATACTGGTTATCCTCTCCTGTGTACTGGTGGCGTTTTATTGTCAGAAGTCTGCATCGCATCAAGCAGAATATGACCCTTTAGTGGATTGTATTCTAGATATGGATTTGCCACACAGTAATCTATGTGCCTTTCAGGTAGTCCTACTATCTGCCTATAACCAGGGCACCCATCGTGGTGGTACCTGTGCCGAGCCGCCTTTTCAAAGTTTATCTCCCACTCATTATAGTGATAGTCTCTCCCTGCATTTCTTGGTCAGAGTGCTGATTCACCTAGCTCTAGGGTGGTACATCTTTAAGGGAGGTAATTGGCTTACCCAACCTGGCAAGCCTTATAGATGTATTAGGACCAGGATTCTTAAACTAACTATCACCGCCCTATCAAACATATTACTTCTGTTACTGTTGTGCTCGGGGTACATTGAGCTAAACCCTGGTCCTATCACTACCCTTACATCCCCTTCAGATACTGCTTGTCTTAAAGGCATGAGCTTCTGGCATATTAATGTCTGCAGCCTTCTAAAAAAGTTCTCCATGATACAGGCGTGGGTCAGCCATACTCAGCCAGATGTTCTGGTAATCTCTGAATCTTGGCTTAGGCCAGCCTCTCAGGATGGGGAGATTAGTTTTCCTTCCTACCAGTTATTCAGAATGGACAGGCCTACTAGGGGAGGTGGTGTGGTGGTGTACATTAAGGAAAGGTTTACAACATCCTGCCTGAATTCTACTTCTGTCAAAAATGAATTTGAATGTTTGACCCTGAAGATGGAATTATCTACTTCCCTTGCCCTCAGAGTGATTGGTTGCTCTAGACCCCCATCTGCTGGTACACTCCTTCTTACACATCTTGGCTCTATTATGGAGAAAGAGAACCTTGAAACTATCATCCTAGGGGACCTTAATGTCGACTGGTTATCGAAGACTGCTTCACCCTTAAACACTTTCTGTGATTCCCATGGGTTTGTGCAACTAATTCACGAACCCACACGTCCAAACAAAAAGAATATGAGCAACAGCACACTGCTGGATGTTATTTTAGCCGATAAACCTCATCTCTCCTCACATGCTGGAACCTTCTTTGCTGATGTCAGTGACCATTGCTTCATTGCTGCAGTCAGATCATTGCATCATACAGGACCTACAGCTAAATTTCTTACAAAAAGGTCCCATTGTAACTTTGATGCGGATGCCTGTGTCTATGAGTTGGAACACTTGCCACACTGGCAAGATGTATACTTAGCTAACACAGTTAACTTGGCATATGATATTTTCCATGGTATACTTGTTGGGACCCTAAATATGTATGCCCCATGGTAAAAATTTGTGTAAAAAAACAAAACATGTAGTTGGTTCTCTGCCAAGCTGAAAGCTGCATTGCTTGGTAGGGATAAGTTGTGGAAAAAAGCTCGCCGGACTAAGCTTGACTCAGACTGGTGTCAGTTCAGAAGAACACGCAATGGTTGCACAAAAATGGTCAGGGATGCTAAGGCAGCATTTTATCTTACCAAATTGGATTCTGCAGCAAAGTGCTCCTCCAAATTCTGGAAGACAATCAAGGACATGTCTGAGTATATGCCTGGTAATTCTTTACCACCTAAGATTACAACTGGGAGTACTACTATCAATGATAAACCAGGAATCCTAGATGCATTTAACAATCATTTTGCCGCAGCTGGTCTAGCTTTTGACAATTCCCCTGCATCCCTGGTCTGCACCCAATTAAGTGTCCCATGCTCAGACTCTCCTGCTCTGGTACCTGGCTTCTTGTTCTTCCCAGTCTCTCTCTGAAAGAGGTTGAAGACCTCATGCTCCAATTGGCTATTAAGAAAAGTGCTGGTGCTGATTCTTTGGATCCTTATTTCCTTAAAATTGCCTATCATGTCCTAGCTGTTCCTATCACCCACTTATTTAACTTATCATTGTCCCAAGGGCTTATTCCTCAGATCTGGAAAATTGCCCATGTCATCCCCTTGTTTAAATCAGGGGATCCCTGCGACCTTAACAATTATAGACCAGTTTCCCTCCTCCCAATTTTGTCGAAACTTCTGGAAAAGATTGTCAGCAACCAACTAAGGGACTACCTCGAATCCAATAACCTACTAAACCCTATGCAATCTGGCTTTAGAACTAAACACAGCACTATTTCGGCCCTTGCCAAAGTAACAAATGATTGGTACAGAGAACTGGACAGCAGAAACTTCGTCTGTGCTGTATTTCTAGACCTTAGTAAGGCTTTTGATACAGTGGAGCATAGCCTGCTTCTCTCTTCTCTGAAGAGTATAGGCCTGGACTCAGTTTCTTTGCATTGATTTACTGAGTACCTTGTAGGACAGCGTCAACAAATTAAGGCTGAGGGTGAGCTAGTCCCACTCAAACCTCTATGAGGCGAGTACCGCAAGGATCCATACTTGGTCCCTTACTATTCGCTATCTATGTTAATAATATTGATGAGAGTATTAACAAGTCCAACATGGCTGGCAGTATAGCCTAGAGCAGTGGGTCTCAAATGATGAGGCCAGCCTCCCAAGGGAGGCCCCATAATGTTCCAGGGGAGACCCAGTCAAGTCTGAGAATGTACAGTATTTAAATTTTAAGTCTTGGATGTTTTGTGTTAAGGGATGAAGCAAACTAAACATGGATAATGACAGGTGAATTTCTTTACTTATGCACAAATTGGTGACCAGGAAAGGCCCTGAGCCAACGCTTGTTTATACTGTAGGTGTGTATTTACATGTAAATTGGTGACTAAGAAGGCACACTGAGTCAAGGCTTGTTTCTACAGTAGGTGTTTATATGCAAATTAGTGACTGGGAAAGGCACATGGAGTCAAGGCTTGTTTCCACAGTACATGTAGTTTATGTGCAAATTAGTGACTGGGAATGGCACACTGAGTCGAGGCTCATTTCTACAGTAGGTATTTATTTATATGTAAATTGGTGTCTGGGAAAGGCACACTGAGCCAATGCATGTTTCAGGTGTGATCTCGGTAAGGGTACAAGAAGTTGCTTAACAGGGTAAGAGGGGGGGAGAGGTGATGTGGCTAGGTTAGTTGTTACAGATAGAGAGGAAGTAGAGTAATAAGGGTCCAAGAGTCAGAATAGTGGAGTGACAAGGATAACCTGGGGCGTGGGGTTGGGGTGAAGAACAATGAGTAGAATAAAAAGAGAAAATACTCCATCAACATAATTAGCCCCGCTCGATTCCTGGTGCACTGTGCAAAAGTATGATTTTTTTTTTCTATGGGGAGGCCCAATATTTTTTCCAAATTTGAGGGAGGCTCGAAATCTCTGTTCCATGGCTTGGGGGAGGCTCACTATCACAAAGTGTGAGAACTAATGCCCTAGAGGTTTGAGGAACGAGGTGTGAACGAGCTTGATACATCCAGCAGACCAGACCTGAGTTTGATTCTCACAACCTCCACTTGCATACTGTGTGACTCTGAGCAAGTCACTTAACCACCCAGTGCTCCCAGGTCACCCCTGAAAACAGGCACTTGTGCCTAGTGGGCCTTTCCCAGTTACCAGAGACTAAAAAAAAAAAAATACACCTGTTTGCTGATGACACGGTTGTATACATAAGTCGTCTGACACCTGAAGCCGCTTGTGCTGACCTCCAGGAGGAATTTAACTAGCTTCAGAACCAGCTCCTCCATAAAAAAAACTTCTTCTAAATGCTAAAAAGACAAAAGAAATGTTGTTCTCACCCTATAGCCATGTGATGAATCTGGCCAGCTCTGGAGCACTGCCTCAGATTACCACAAGTCTTGGAGAGAAACTGGAGTTTGTCTCAAAGTTTAAATACCTAAGTGTGTGGTTAGACCATAATCTATCATTCACTGAGCACATCAAGGACCTAGTAAAGAAGTTAAGGCAGAGGCTGAGCCTATTCTTTAGAATTAACCAGTTTCTTACTAGAGATGCAAAAATGCACCTTGTCCAAACTACTTTTCTTTCGCTGATTGATTATGCAGATTTCCTATATAGTCAATGTCCTAAAGCCTTGCTTGCAAAGTTGGATACACTTTACCACCAGGCCATCCAATTTATTACTGGTCTCCCCATCTCTACCCATCATTGTTCCTTATACAAAGCCATAGGGTGGTGCTCTCTTATGTTTAGGCATAATAGAAATGCAGTCATTTGGACTTAGAGAGTCTTCTTGAAGCAGCTTCCACAATATATAATAGACTGTTTAGGAACGTATGTCCTAAAAAGTGCATTCTACATCACATTATGTATCCCCAAGGCTTCCTCTCATTATGGCAGAGTGGCCATTAGTTTCCTGTTGCCAACACTGTGGAACAAAGTACGAAGATTATTGAAATTAAGCTGCTTCCGCAGTATGAATACCTTTAAATCTCTATATTTATTTATTTATTTAAGGTCTAAGAATTACAACCCTTTGAGTCAGGGACTCATTTGCAAAGGTTCCACATTATACAAAAAATGGATTAGAACACAGAATAATTTGGAATAAACAATTTAGACTTCAGCTCTAGAACAAAGAATGACAGTAACATACAGAGATGAAAGAAAAAATACATAAGCACAGACATGGAACAACAGCAGTTGTGAAGTACTAGTGCAATAGAAATTTTTTTAGAGTTTCATCTGCGGTCACAGTGGGAGTTAGACATAATGGGCTGGATATTCAAACTGTGCTACTTTGTGGCGCAAGCCCTTGCGCTGCACAAAATAGTCACGCAGGGGTGTGTCCAGAACGATATTCAAGGTTGTGCATGAGCAACTCCTTTGAATATCACCTGGCCACAGCCACTGTGCATGGCGCAGTGGAACTTGCGCCACCGCAAGTGGTCAGAGTGGAGCATTCAACTTGTGGTGGCGCAAGTACCATTGCGCCATGTGCAAAATCCCCATATTCAGAAGGTGACATGCAAATGGGGCCATAATTCATGCAAGGCACAGGGGGGGCCATTTGCATGCCATTAGCATGCAGGTGCGCCGATCCCCAAGGACACTGGCACCCCTGCCAGGCAGCAGCCGTCAGGGACCGACACCCCTGCTGCCCGATGCGGGCGAAACGATGTATATCCCCACCACCACCCCACTGGCGATCATGGGCATAGTTTAATTCCCCCCACCAGCCCGATCGCGGGCAGCAATGAGCTCCCCTGAGCATTATCCCTGGTGGTCCAGTGGACCGTGAAATCCCAATCAGGGGATTGTATTAACAACCCCCACCATTGATTATATCCCTGGTGGTCCAGTGGACCGAACATCCTGATCGTGGGATGGGTGTGCAAACAACCCCCAAAACATCCTTGGTGCCTAGTCCCCACCCCACCCACCATGAAGCATCCACCCGCTCCCCCCTGCAGCGGCGGGCAGCAGCATCCACCCACCTGCCACCCGCCTCCCCCGACTGACTGCCCAGTAGGGCTGCCGCCCAATGGTGCAGAGCAAGAGCCAATGGGCGTGCAGCCCATACCGTACAAGACAGTCTAGTTTGTGAATGAATGAATTATTCATTCACAAATCTGGACTGTCTTGTACTGTATCAGGCTCATTGGCTCTTGCTCTGCACCAATGGGCGTGACAGCCCTACTGCAGGCAGTCAGTCGGTGAGCGGCAGGGCGGCAGGCGGGTGGGATGCTGCCACCCTCCGGTAGGGGAGTGGGGTGGGAGGCTTCGGGTGGGTGGGTGGGGACACTAGGCACCAGGGATGTTTTGGGGGTTGTTTGCACATTCCATCCCACACCTGGATGTTCGGTCCACTGGACCACCAGGGATATAATCGGGAGGTGGGGGGGTGTTAATACACAATCCCACAATCGGGATGTTCGGTCCACTGGACCACCAGGGATATGTTGGGGGTGAGACACTTTGCTGCCCACAATCGGGCTGGTGGGGGAGAATTTAGGCTATGCCCGGGACCGGGCCAGTGAGGATGGTGGTAGGGATATTACTCTCTTTTGCCCGCGATCGGGCTGCAGGGGGGGCACAGGGTGTGGGTTGAGGGCCAGCCACAGGTGGCAGCTGCTGTGTTGCGCCCTGCAATGCAGCAGCTCACCTGTGGGTGGCCCTCGACTTAGCCTTTTTTTGGCTCAAAGTTGTGCAGGCGCAGGTTGTGAGTTGTGCCTGCACAACTCTGCACAGCCCGGCTGAATATCGGGCTGTGCAGTTTATGCATGGTTCCTCCCCCTCCAGTTCAGCATGCATTCATTTGCATTGCGCTTTTGCTCACCCTGTTTTCAGTGGCGCAACTGCCTCCTGCCGAATATCGCAGAATGGCGCAATTTCGGACATGCGCATGCGCAACCCTATTGTGCATGGCGCAACCCTTTTGAATATCCGGCCCAATGTGATTAAGTAACTCAGGTTTAAAAGGATATGGATAAAAGGATAAAATCTATATGCTCGGTATGTGTGTGAGTCATGCAATTGCTACCCCAGCCCCTAATTTTTGTCCGAAGTATCAGGCTGCTGCCCTCTGAGCATAGTTGAATTTATGATGGCTTATAACCTTTGGTGACCTTAACTCTGTGAGCGTCTTATGCTTTAAATGTTTTTCCCCTCTAGAAATTCCTGTAGGGTCATTATCTCTTCATGGCTTTCACAGCCGCTACACCTTACTCACCCTGCTGTCTTTTACATAATGCTTAATTTGTGGCTCTTATTCCCCTACCCTGTACCATTTAACCACCCTATTTCATCTTTGTATTCCTTTTCCACTGCATTCCACTCTTACTATCTCTTTTTTCTGTCCCCTAACTCTCTTCCCTGCCGAAGACTAGCCCTTCAGGGGCTCCCTGCCCCTCAGGTGGGAGAAATGTGGATACCTGGTGGCTGTCGCTTCCATAGCTGCCTCCTGCAACTCCTTACTAGCGAGGTGCGGCATTGCCGATACCCAATTGTAACATGAGTGCGTTTCTGATCTGGCGTCTGATTGGCTCCTGCAGCCTGCTCCTGTGTCTCCCTCAATACTAAGCTAAAGTCTGATCTTCTGTCTAAATCTTGCACAAAAAAGAACTGTACTCACTTATAGCCTAACAGTTATGACCTCTATTTTTTTCTTGTTTAGAGTGTCAAGATTTGGGACTCTGTTTGATTACACTCTTTTCTGAATTTCTGTGGTTGGGCCAGTCTTTAGGTGCAGAGGAATACCCATTTCTGTTGTCTTGCTGTTTTGGTCCTCCCACTGGTACAGATGTTCCATTGTCCATGGCCACGTAATCAATACCGACCCCTTCTTCCATCCCCTGCCGAGGATATGCTCTCCATGGGCTCCCTGCCCATAGACATGGGAAACCTGGGCACTGGGCAGTCAGCACTGCCTCTACCGCTGCATGAGAACCTAAGCACAGACTCTCTATTAGCAAAGCATGGCATTAGAAGCTATCCAATTGGAACATGAGTGCTCTTCGGCACTGGCTTCTGATTGGTTAGTGCAGTCTGCTTCTGTGTTCATTCTAAACCAAGCATAAATCTGATTTCCATTCTGAAATTTGCCAAAAAAGAACTGTAATTACTTTTCTCCTTGACTTTTAAGACCCTTATCCTTCTGTTTAGAGTGTTACATTTAGGGATACTGTGTGATTACACTACATTTGAAATTCTGTGCTAGCGTCTGCTCCCTAAATGAGCGGCTGATCACCTCTCCCTACTGAAGTTCTACTAAGCCTCATCTAATGTCCTCCTTAAATATTACAGAAACACTCTGAACTGATATGACTGATGTAACATTGAGTACTTACTTGCATTAATTGTTATGTACTTGTGTTATTTGGCTCTGTTGTAAATATCTCTGTATGTCTCTATTGTAAGTATCTCTGTGTTGTACCATTTGACCCGGAGCTAACCAGGTCCTTCTTGTAAATAAGCTTGCTCAACAATGTTTTCCTAGATGAATAAAGATTTTGATTGGTTGATTGACTGAGTAACAAGATGCCTCCACTCAGAGTAATAGTACTGGGGATATTTTCCTATTCTGTTTTAGCCCTCTGGGAAGCTATAACCACCCACCAGCCCTCCTAGTGACCTAGTACCTGATGCAGTAGTAAATTCACAGACAGTATAGAACAGCAATACTAGACACACACCCTTCACACTTACCACCAGGGTTAGATTATCAGCAGTTTCCTGAGAGACCCCCTGTAAAGTAAGGTTATCAATACAACAGCATACTCTCAACACTGTAACCCAACTAATAATATTCACACTAGCCAGGTTAAATGTGAAGAAAGACAATTAGGTTTACTTAGGGACAGTGAACAAGGAAGGGGTGTGAATCTAGTTAAACAATTTGAAATCTGACTTTGTTCAGTGATTGCATGCACTTTTGTCCCAAACTGACAGTCACAAAACAGTCTGGCTAGCCAGAGGCATTGCCAAGGGGTGGCTTGCGTTGCAGTTGATTTTGGGGCCCTTGGTGGAAAGAAAGGCAGTTAACATGCAAAACAACCAGATTATTTGTAATCCAAGCTGGTTGGCTCAGTCCCTTGTAAACCCAGGAAACTGAAACAATTAGATGGTATGTGACAGGGTCCGTCCCTGCCACTGAAAGTTTGGACCCATATCTATTTTTTTTTCTCTTGTATGGTTGCAACCACTATTCTTCTCTGCTATTGTTAGCCTTGTTCTTTGAGTATGGAGGCAGGCCACCTCCATATAAAACCCCCATCTCCCTCTCTTGCCCTCTCTGTATTTGTTTTAATCTTGTGGGTCCCACTTCATATATTGTCTAAGAAAGAAGGCCCTGAGTGTTCTGAAATGGACACAGTTGAACAGACATATAGATATGCTAAAGAAATACATTATGGCAGACAAATGCATATGTGATATAAGTGAAGCAAGCAGCATTTCCCTTTCCCTTTTCATTTTTGTATCCTGTGCTGTTTTGCTACATGTTCAAGTCTAGGGTAAAGACAGAAAGACTTGCCTTACCGTATTTGTGTATATAAAAGATAAGAGGATTGCTTATTTTGACCCCCCCTTTTCGTCTGGACATTCTGGGAATAGTGTTACAGTCTGGTGGTCATGTGGTCCTAGTGTTTTGTAATTTAATTAGCCTTGTTTCATAGCACTGTTGGGGTGCTGTGCTACTGTTCTCATGATCACGAAGCTCTCACGATCGTGCGCACTATCGTGTAGCACTAGCGCTAGTGCTGTCTCACTGTTCTGAAAAAAATGCCTGTTGTACGCAAGAGCAGAGCTTCGTGCTTTGTAGCACTGTAAAGTGCAGCTCTCTCTTGTGTTAGCATTCCTCTGTAATGCAGAGGAAGGAAAGTGAAAGTGTCAGCCACCGGCTTCCAATTTCAGCCGACGGCTTGACATTGCAGTTACAGCCTTGTTCTTAGCAGCTTATCCCAATCTATTAGCTTCCTTCAGCACAATAGTCTGAAGTCCCCAATATATACAGATACAGAACACCATGCCTTATCTTGAGCCCTTTCTAGGAGATGTTCCTTTGAAGCCAGATAAAGCTAAAAATAAATCAGACACCCCAAAGAAAAACAGACATGTAAATCAGTCTACCTTGTAGCCTATAAAGTCAGGGAGTTAGTGAAAACTTCTGCTGCCCAGAGAAACTCTCCTTTTGTTTTTTCTCTGAAAAAATATTGCTGCTGACATATCTTGTATCCTGAGTTTCTTTAGTAGAGATCTGTTCTTGGTGAATCCTGCCTCTGAGCTGAGCAGCTCTATAGGGTGACAGCGACCCCTTGTGGCCTAGGAATGTACCACACTAAACTGTAAATCATCTTGGACAGGAGTGTATTCAGTGATAAAACCCAAATGAGAGATTGTTTTTACTCCCAGTAAACTTCAGGGGATTGTAAAAAGTGTTCTTATATGTATAGACTGGCTGAAACTATTATTTATGTGATCTGAAAGATGTTTTATTGTTTAATGATGTAATGTCACCTGACTCAGGTAGGCGGGTATATTAGCACTACCTGAGCAGGCAACTAGCAGATAGGGTCAGTTGTTTCTGACCAGCAGTAGGAGAGGTTATGTGGTGACTGAATCAACTTTCTTTTACTGATCATTTTGAAGAAAGTATTATTTTGTCTGTTTTTTTTTGATTTATGGTGCCTGAAATGTTTATGGAGCAATAAACATCTCGTTAAGACATAGTAGGTTGCACCTTACTCTGAGACTCTGTGTTCATCTGTAGAACCCACACGGTTACATTGTACCACAGATTATTTAGACACTTGTTGCAGGGAGCTGATCTGATTGTACTCATGCTACCAGGATTCTGCCACAAAGCAGGCAATATTGAGACCTTGTGGTGTTGACCGATGAGAATAGGGAAGCAGGGCCGACATGACACACCTCCTCTTCATGGTCTTTCCTCCAGGTGGCCACAACCTGAGTGTTGTTACTACATTGGGGCTGGACCCCCAAGCCAGTCACTCACTGAAACCGTTTCTGGTGCAGAAGTTGTAGCCTAGGCTGAATTGGCAAGGCCCAGGCAGGATGAGCAGTCTGGCAAAGTTCATAAGTTCTGCTGGTGAGGCCTCCAGCCAGTGTAACAGGTTTAGCAGTGGGTGGGCATGCCTCAGCTCACATAACATTCAACACATTCAAAATAAACAGCTATCTCCTGGTACAGTTCGGATACAGTCCGGTTACAATTCAGCAGCTTTACTGAGCAAGCCTTTCGATCCAGCACGTCTCACACACAAGCTGGGCCGATCGCTTCAGGAGCAAGTCTTCAGTCCAGATTGCAAGTAGTACTGATAAACTTTTCTTCTACTGCAGTTCCAGGCTGGAATCAGACAAGTCCAACTTCTGCTATAGGCAGTCTCAAGCAGGAGAACATGGCAGGGAGGCAAGTTGAGCCTCTTCCTGTTGATTTCCCTATGTTCCTTCTGGAAGCAGCTGCAAGAAAGCTTGAGCTGTTCACACTTCAACCTCCAATGCTAACTTATTCCCTGTCTCTTGGCAAACTGGGGATTTCTCTTGTAAATCCATCAGTTTGGTTGGCTGAAGGAGCAGTCAGTCACAGTTAAGGCTCCCCTTTTAAGTCAATTTAGCACCAACTGAAAAACTACAGGACTACAGATTTTCCTCTCCACAGAACACTGGTGTTTGGATCTATTTTAGGTCTCCAGCATTCTACCGGTCCATTTAACGGAAGTCCCGGACTTAACATGGTGGATTCCATCCAGATAAGCAAGCTGCAAATAAAGCAGGATAGACAAACTTCTCTATTTCAAATATAACAATACACAAACAGTAAATAGGTTGTTCCCATATTTAAGAAGAGAAATAGGACAGAGAGAGGAAACTATCATCCTATAAGCCTGACCTCAGTGGTCTGTAAATTAATGGAGAAAATCATAAAGAAACTCCTTGAAAGTGAAATTAATCAGTTTAATATTACTGACAAAACACAACATGGATTTAAAAAAGGATATTCATGTACCACTAATTTAACTTCCTTCTACAACCATATTAGTAAAGAAATTGATTTGGGGACACCGATGGATGTCATATTATTGGACTATAGCAAGGCCTTTGATCTTGCACCACATCAAAAATTGCTTAACAAGCTCACTAAGTTTGGCTTTTCATCACACCTAATAGATTGGTTCAAAGAATGGTTAGCTGATAGAACTCAACAGGTCAGAGTAAATGGCTATGTGTCTAGTGTTGGAAGGGTGACCAGTGGGGTACCTCAGGGATCAGTTTTGAGCCCACTTCTGTTTAATATTTTCATTTCAGATATGACCATAAGTAGCAATAATATCCTCTCCAAGTTTGCTGATGGCACAAAATTAGGTGGTAAAGTAGATAGTGTCGGAAATGTAAAATCAATCATGGATGATCTGCTATGGATTGAGAAATGGGCTAAAGAGAACAGCATGTCATTTAGTGTTGATAAATGCTAGATAATGCATTTTGGTACAAAAAATCCATGTATAGACTACTATCTTAATGACCGGCTAATTTCTAAATCAACTTGCGAGAGAGATTTAGGTATTATGATCAATAATAAAGTAACACCATCTGACCATTGTAAAAAAATTTGTAAAGAGGCAAATGGCCTGTTAAACAGAGTAAGGAAGACTTTCATTTCTAGGAACAAACAATGCCTTATCCCTCTCTATAGGTGCTACATTCGGCCTCAGTTAGACTATGGTACAGCTTTCTGGAATCCATACCAAAAGGGTGATATAGTAATGTTGGAAAGTGTTCAGATGAGGGCCACTAAAATGGTGTCAAACCTAAAAAACACAGATCATGACAGTAAACTAAAAAAAACAGGCCTGTTCCCACTCCATTTAAGAAGATGCAGAGGTGATTTACTCCTTCTGCATAAAATTTTGAAAGATAATGACATGATGAGTAGTTTAGATATAAAATTAATTAGTACTGTAGACATGTTGTGGGTAGACCTCACAGCAAAATTCTAGATGTAAAATGGGCAAATACCTCTAAAACAGAGCATTTCTACAATATCAGAGTGGCTAAACTCTGGAATACCCTCCCTCAGGACCTAATTGATGTGGACAATCCAAATTCCCTTAAAAAAAATTGGATGAATGGCTCATATCAACTATCAAATTGGGAATAAATCGCCCACGTGGTGGGGGACAATCACAATGGGCCCAAGGCCTTCTTTTGTCCTACTCAACCTAAGTAAACTTAAGTAAATAAGCACAGTTCCTATACAGGCTCCCTTTGCACAACTAGCGACTTCAGAGTGGAGCAAAACAGAGCACTGTCTGGCCAGTCACAAGCCTTAAATTGGTTGGACCCAGCTCAGACCATTTGCTTAACACAGGTTAGCTATTCTCTTAAAGGAACAGGTGTGGAGGCTCAATATGGAACTCACATGTAAATAAACAAGATCACACAAATGAACAAACTACTTAAAGACAGGACACCAGCCTGACAGTGGGCATTGAGAAGCCCAGAAAGACATTAAAGTAAACCCCCAAATTGGAGGGGGGGTCACATATTTATTTAAGAGTTTCACCAGGAAGACATACTGAGTAAATTACTCTTTTCCAGGTGCATCCTGGGGAAAGGGTAATGGGCAGGAACATTAATGAATACAAGGTGACAATAGGCAAAACTACATACAATAGGTACAAATACAATACAATACAGTACAACACAATACAATTCAATACAATAACACTAGAAACAGTGAAGAATGCCAGTGCAGACAATACATTCAGGATACAGTGATTTTGTGATTTAAATAACCCATTTCTTTGTTAATTAGCAGTAGAAGGATAAGTGCTTGAAAAACATAGTCATAGCTAGGCTCCCCATGCAAGGCAAAAGAAGGAACCTTGGCAGGCATTGGAGTATACGTGCTCAAGACTATGGTCAAGCTAGAGTCTCCAATTAAGGCAAGGAGGGAAACCTGCTAGAGATTTTGCACTTTTTCACATCAAATCCCAGCTGCCGTGCCCATGACCATTCCTCAAGTTTTCTCAAGTCTCTGCACATAATTTCCACACCCTATGGAGTGTCCACTCTATTACAAGATTTTGGTGTCATCCACAAGAAGGCAGACTTTCTCTTCCAGCTCATCTGCAATGTCATACGAACATATGAACATATGAAACTGCCAGCAGAAACAGACCTTATGGCGTATCAAAGTCTGCTTGATTGTGCAGCTAGCACCCCTAGATTGCAGCTGCCCCAACCTCCTCCCCCATCTTCAGGACATTCTTAGCACTATTCCCCCAGTTCTCAGCACTATTCACCCAGACCCTCCCTCATTCCTTGTCCCATGCCCCTTTAAAACTTCCCACCATCTTACATATCACATCACACCCTCTGGTAAGGTGTTCCATGTTGACACCACCCTCTCCATGAAGTAATGTCTCCTCATCTCTCTCCTAAATCTTTCACCATCTTATCTTAGCCCATGCCCCCTTGTGTCCTTACCTTTCCTCAGCTTGAACAACTGATCAGCATTGGCTTTGCTTATCCCCTTCAAATACTTAAATGTTTCAGTCATATCCCCCATCCTTCCTCTCTTCCAGGGAATACATATTCAGCTCACATAGCATTTCCTCATAGGATTTGCCCTACATCCCCCATAACATTTCTATCATCCTCCATTGCACCCCCTTCAGCAGTCTAATGTCCTTCTTCGGATACAGACGCCAGTAATGCACACAGTACTCCAAGTGCTGCCTGACCAATGAACTGTAGAGGGGCAGGATCATTTCCCTATGCCTGGACGAGAATCCCCTTGCAATACACCCCAGCTTCTTGTTAGCCTTAGCTACGACTTTCCTGCATTGAGCAGAGTTGTTCATGCTCCCCGTTATCAACACCCCAAGGTCCTTCTCTTCCGCAGTGTCCCCCAGACCCACCCCACCCAACCAGTAGTCCCTATTCAGGTTCTTTGCCCTGAAGTGCATAACCTTGCATTTCTTTGCATTGAAGCTCAGCTGCCACATCTCCAACCACTCCTCCAGTTTGGTTTGGCCCTCTTGTAGTTGTTTCTACTTGTCCGCTTCATCAACTACTACCCCAATTTTAGTATCATCTGCAAACAGACTAATCCTGCTCCCAACTCAGTGTGAGATATCTGAATTGAATAGCCCAAACAGCACTGGATCCAGCACAGAGCCCTGAGGTACTCTGCTCGTCACTGGCCTAGGAGCTGAAGGTTCCACCACCACCACCATCTGTTGCTGCCTCCCCCTCAGTAAGTTTCTTATCCAGTTTGCCAGATTCTCCCCCACCCCGTGGAAGTCAGTCCCCCCCAAGCCACCCGTGAAGCAATGAATTGAAGGCCTTGCTGAAGTCCAAGTATAGGCCATCCACAGCATGACCCTTATCCAACTCTCTTATAACCCAGTCATAATATTGCATTATATTGGTATGACAAGGCATCCTGAGATGAACCCATGCTGCCACCCATCCTGGAGTTCATTTCCCTCCAGAAATGCCACCAGTCTCTCTTTCAGTATCACCTTCATAAGTTTACCCACTGTAGACGTGACACTGACAGGTCGGTAGCTTTCTGGTTCGTGCCATTGGCCACTCTTGTGAATTAGCACAACATGGGCCACCCTCCAGTCCTGGGGCACATAACTCATATCCAGAGAGGTGCTGAAAAGGTCTGCCAGCAGCCTGGCCAACACCTCCGCCATCTCCCTCAGCACCCTGGGGTGAATACCATAAGGACCTGGTGCCTTGTCCACCCTTAGTGCTCTCAAACCCTCTAACACTCTGTTTTCCTCAATCCTTCCATCCATCATCCCCTCCTTCCCTGACCCCACCTTCCCCATCCACAGAGGTAGTGGTCCACCCTTCTTCTGCATGAACACTTATAAAGACAATAACGAGGACCAGTTCCTATACTGATCCCTGAAGCACCCAGCTGGTCACCCTCCTTCTTCAGAGTGAATTCCATTTATCACCACCCTTTGTAGCCAATCCCTTAACCAATTTCTTACCCAGTTTACCACCTTAGGACCAACCACTAAGCTGCCCAGTTTCCTTATGAGTCTCCTTTGTGGAACAGTGCTGAATGCCTTATTGAAATCTATGTAGGTCACATCCACTGACCCACCCTGATCTATATCCTTGGTCACCCAGTCAAAGAAGTCTATCAGATTTGTTTTTCATGACCCCCTCATTAATCTGTGCTGCCTCTGGTCTTGTAACCCACTGAATTCAGGATATTCCACAGTCCATTCATTAAACAGTGTCTCCACTAACTTCTCCACCACCAATATCAGGTTGACAGGCCTATAGTTGCCACCCTCCTCTCTGCTACTGATTTTGTGAAACAAGACTACATCTGCCCTCCAGTCCTCAGGAAACACTTCCATTTCCAGGGAACTGTTAAACAGAATTGTCAGAGGTGCAGCCAGTACCTCCCTGAGCTCCCTCAGTACCTTTGAATGTACCCCATCTAGCTCCACAACTTTGTCCACTTTCAGATTTGCCAGTCCCTTCAGGACTCTGTCTTCTGAAAAGGGACTAGCATCTACCTCCCTCCTTCCAGTGCTCCTGTTGCTTTTACTTATTTATTTTGTTTTACCAGGAAAAACTCGATTAAGCAGAGCTCATTTGAAAGCAGGTCCTGGGTAGGACAAATGAGGAATAAAGAAAACAATGCATACATACTGGATATTACAGAATTCGAAAATTCCGGGGTAAAATATCATCTGATAAAACATAATACACAATGAGACAAAAACACAGCAGCATCAGGGAAAAGAAATAAGTACAAATAGGGGATGAACGGGTCTGGATTACAACATCAGCTAATGAGACAAGGTGCTTAAAGGGTAACCTAATACAAACAGAACAACTTGAGAGCAGCACTTATAAATAAATCAGTTCAGTTGATTATAGGAATAAAGTGTGGGTAAAAGAATAAGTACAAACAAGTGCAAGTATTAGTAGCAGGCACATTTATTTACACAATATATGTTGAGAAGAGTTTGGAAGGAACGAGGACAAACAAATGTGTATAACTTCAGTATTTTCTGGAGGGCATTCCAGGCTTTGGGGGCAGCCCAGCTCAAAGTCATCTTTCTATATCTAGTACAATGCCAGGGTACATCGAGCAGTATGATATTATATAATCTAAGCATGTATGGGCCTTGGGATCTATTGAATAAAGAAGAGATGTATACTGTATAGGTAGTTACGTAGAACTTTGAGAGACCAAATGTTTAGTTGTCTTAACTTTCTGGTCTCTAATGAGTGCCACCCTATTTCCTTATAAAGTAGACAGTGATGTGTGAGAGCAGGGAGCTCACAGATATAATGGAGAGCTCTGTGATACAGCAAATCCAGTCTACCCAGTAGAGAGGCTGAGGCACTTCTGTATATAATATCACTGTAATCTAGTAGTGGAAGAAACGTAGCTTGCACTAGCATTTTCTTGTCTTCCTGGTTTAGGCAAGACTTGCTGCAGTAGTAAAAACCCAGTTTTTGTCATAGCTTCCTACATAGTGTTTGTGTGTACATTGAATAGCAGCTTGCTAGCCACCCACATGCCAAGATATTTAAAAGAGCCTACCTGCTCAAGTATTTCATTCGAAAAGATGGAGATGTCAATTGCAGGAAGGGTGAAATTGGTTTTGTGTGATGACACCATGTATTTGGTTTTGAAAGCATTTAGCAGTAGCTTAGAAGCACAAAGATTAATTTGCAGGATGTTAAACTCTTCTTGTAAGCACCGTGGTGCTTCCAGGTCTGGGTTTGTGGTGTATAGTACTATGTCGTCTGCGTAAAAATGAAGGTGAGCATTGGTAATGTTCTGATCCAAGTCTTTGATGTATATTGTGAACAATAGACACTCTAGTATGGAGCCTTGCAGTACACCTTTATTGATATGTGCACAAGTTGAAGTTAGACCTCCAACTTTCAGCTGCTGATGCTTATCCATGAGGTAGCATCTGAACCAAGTCATTACACTGGGGCTTAACCCAAAACTTGCAAGCTTACTCAGGAGAATATCATGGTCCACAGTGTCAAAAGCCTTGCTTAAATCTAAAATGAGTGCTGCAACAGCATGTTTGTGATCCAGAGCCGTAAACCAGTCATTGGTAACTTGTACCAGGGTAGAGGTTGTACTGTGCTTCGTCCGGAAACCAGACTGCTTGGAGTTGATAAGTGTGTGTTTCTCGAGGTAGGTTTTTATTTGATCATGGATCAATTTATGGAACAATTTGGCCAGTATTGATAAAATTGGGATGGGTCAATAATTGTGAGCTGAAGTTTTGTCACCTGACTTGAAGAGCGGGATAATATGTGCGATTTTCTATAGTGAGGGAATCTCGCAGCTTGATATTGAGAGGTTGAAAAGATGCATAACAGATGCAGTTAGGATGGGGTAGCCTATTTTTAGGAAGATGGCCCAGGAGCCTCATCTTTTATATAGGACCTTCCCTTCCCCTTTCTCTTCCCCTTCCTCTGCGAACACTGAACAAAAGTATTTGCTCAGAATATCTGCCTTTTTTGATCTTCTTCTGCATAGTTCCCACTCCCTTCCATTCTTAACTTTAAAATCCCTCTCCTGGTCTTCCTTTTTTCACTTATGTACCTAAAATAAATGTCTTGTCCCCTTTATTTACACCCAGGCTATTCTTTCTTCAGTTTTGCCTTTGTGCTCTTTACTGCTTTCCCTGCTGCCGTCTTTTTTTCCTGATACACTTCCCTTTCCTGTTCCCGCTGCATCTCTTTATACCTCCTTAATGCTACCCTTTTAGCCTTTTTTAGCCTTTAACTTCTCAGCCACTTCTTTTTAGAAACATAGCGTTCTCTTTCTCCTCCTGTTTTTGCTCACTTCCTTTACTATCTGCCCTAATGAAGTCCATGACCCTTATCATTGTATGGTACAATTCCTCTGCCATCCTTATGTTGAACCACACAGTATGGTGACCACTGGTTCCCAGGTGGCCTCCCACCTTGACGTCTGCAACACTGTTCCTGTTACTGAGCATCAGGACCAGTATTGCCCCATCACAAGGGAGCTGTCTGACTGGCTGATTTAGAAACACCCCATGCAGGGAGTCCAGGATGTCCCTGCTTCTAGCTGAAGCTACAGCTGGGAGGCTCCAGTGAACATCCGGCAGACTGAAGTCCCCCACCAGCAGTAAATCCCCTTTTTCTACTATTATGCCAGTGGCTTCCACCAGTGCATTATCTAAATTCTCCCATGTGATGACAGTCTGTAGTTCACATCAGTGTGAGTAGCGGCTGCGTTTCCTGACTCTAGAGTGACCCACAGTACCTTCAACCCCTCCACTCCCCACTCCCCTGATTCCCTGTACTAATTTTACACCGTCCTTATGTACAGCACCACCCCTTCTCCCTTTCTTCAAACCCCATCTTTCCTAAACTGAGTATACCTGGTGTGGCCATGTCTCAGTCATGGTTTCCTGTGCACCACAACTTGGTAATGGCCACCATATCCAGATCTGCCTCCACCATGATGGCTTCTACATCCAAAATTTTTCCTTAGACTTCTTCCATTCGCACATATGGTCTTCCATATTTTGTTAACACTCCACCTGCAAGCTTCTTTTTTTCCTTTTTGCCCTCCCTCCTTTACCCCTCTCTTTTTAAGCTCATTTTCTTGTCCTTTTTCCTTTCTGCCATTCTGCTTTTTTCTTTATTTTGCATCCTGGGACTTTAACTCCCCTCAAGTGTTCCCTTCTCCCTGCTTCATTCTGTGGGTGGAGAGCAGTTTATGCCTCCCTGATTTCTTCTGCCACTCCCCTTGGCTACTTTAAATGTTTGGCAAAGTAACATTTAAATTATCCACTGAGGACTGCGATTCACTTCCTGGGCAGATGCAGGCATCACCCCTGTAGAACAACACAAAACACCTACCACACTGCCCATCTACAGTACCAATTTCTGATCAAACCAAAACAGACAAAGAAAAATCTGCACTCAAGAGCTCCATTCAAATATAATTTATTAGCAAAATTTACAGCATAAAGCGCAATCAGTGATATCTCCTGTAAACGATCCCCATGCTCATTCAAAGCTGAACAGCTCCATCTTCATGGGGTGATTGTAAAGGACCTTATCCCTCCAGGTTGGTCCCCAGTCCCCAGTGTAGCTGAACCCCTCTTCTCTACACCATTCCTTCAAACACAAGATGAAGCTCCTGGTACAGTGAACTCTACCCCCCCCATCTTCCTGATGATGCTTCAGTGAAACTGGTAAAAGTCTGGTGAGGTCCTGTCTGTTGTCTCCTGATCTGTGCATTTGCACTTGTGAGATTTGCACGTTTGTACTTTTTTGCCATATATAACTGCTTTGATTTACAGCATTGTCTGGTGTGGTCATTTGTGTGGTGAGTGATGTCAGATTTTGTGTGCTGTGACGACTGATATTCCAACAGCACACCCAGCCATAAGGCAGCTTTTTTGAGTTGTATAGACGGGCAGCACCTCAATGAAAACTACTAAGTGTGCTTCCTGCTTAAGACCCCCTCCCCAGTCTCCAAAAATCTCCCTGTACAATCCCAGACCTGTTCCTAGCCAGGACATTCATCCCCAGGTTGACAACGACATCCAGCTCCCCATGCAACACCACCCTAGCAGTTCTTAGGATCTACTCTCCATCCCTCCACGCTGAGGTGCCATATAGGCACCTCAACTCCCTCTTTCCTTCCCTTCTTGTTCCCAAAACTACTCCTAATGATTGAGTCCCCCAACAGAAGTTGCTTCCTCCTCTTCTGGGTTCTATACCTCCTACCTTGGGGCCTCCCCTATGAAGGACCCACAAATCTACCCTGGCCACTACCACAGACGCCACCTCCTGGCAGTCCCATCTCGCCAGATTGGTGAATGAGTTGTGTAGTGGCACCAGCTAAGGTATGTGGTCTCGCCCCACCACCTCCACCCAGTCAGAGCCCACCATAGTCCAGCTGACCCTCCTTAGAACCATTTGGGGCAATGGTGGTAGATTAAGAGGTCCCCAAAATCCTAGCCAATGTAGCCTAGAGTCCAGTGACCTCACCCCTCAGTCCATAAAGGTGCAGGCAGATAGGACAGCACCTCAGTCTTCAGAAGATCTCTCTGAAAACTGATGCTCCACAGCCACTGCAGTGCACCACTCCCAACATTCCTGTTCCTACACTCCCTATGGTAGTGGAAAGAATGGTGTGCCCTTCCCACAGATAGGCTGTTTCTAAATTTCCCCTTTTTTGTTTTACTTAGCCCTTTGTTACCAGACCCTAGATAAGGTTTTTACTTCAGCCCTTTTGCTTTTTTTATCCCTTTTAACCTCACCCTACTTAGGGTGTTACCACTATTCCCACTCCAAAGGTGCATTTAGTTCCAGTAATTCCTTACACAGGCAGCAACAAGTATACAGGTATGACTACCTTATCTCAATGGACCAGCAGAGTTCCCTGCATGCCTGCTGTTGCCTGCAGACACCCGCTGATGCCTAAGAAGCCAATCCTTTCAGCTGTTCCACTCCTGCTCTGTTCCACTAACACTCTGGGACACTTACATGAATGGGACACATTAGGAGTGAAGCTTTTTATCCTTCAGAGGGGACCTCCTCTAGGCGGGGCTTTCTACTGTATCCCTGATTGGTCCATGTCCATCACATAACCCTCCTTTTTTTGTTCTCCTGCTCCAACCTCCATTCAGAAGATGGTGACTTGCTAGGACACAAGACATACTAAAAATACAAGTTAGTTGCTGTTATGTTTAAACAGTCATGCAAAACAGAGCTATTTCCTGCATATTAGCCTTTTGCCCCCTTCCCTTCTGTGCCTTTTGTAGCTGTGAGTTTGTTACAGTTAGCCTAGGGAAAAAAAAAACCTCTCCCAAATGTGATATTTTAATAAGCCTTTGCTTTAGTCAATTACACTCCCTTTCCTTCCTGTTATTTCAGTTAGCCACTCCAAAAAAAAAATCCTCTCCAAAATTAATTCGTCCAAAACTGGAAACATCCCCCCCCCCCAGCAGTTTTTGTTTAAATGTAGCCTGCTAAAATCCCTTCCTGAGTTGGCTCATGAACCATTTGTTTCCCTCCTCCCGACTGCCACTCAGTACTATGCGCACTTCTGTGCTTTTGTTTCAGAAAGGCCACCAAAACTACATTCACGAGCATACCGCCCAAAAACCACAAGCAGCTGAGAAAATTACTTCCTGCTGAATAATTCTGGATTCCCAAAAGTAACTCCAGAGCTGTTAGATAGTCATCTGATCTCCCCCTCCTGCTTACTTCAACTTCTTATTTGGAATCTCCTTCCCTCTTGCCACTCTTGCTGCTACAGCTTGTGTGAAAATTAAAGAAAAAGTGTGCCAATGTTCAGTTGCTGAGCATTCAGTTCTAAGCACCCCCAAACAGCTCTCCTCTTAGTTTGTAAGGGAAATTATCCCCTCTGTGAAGTCTTGTCTTCTTGCTGTTGGCACTGCAGGACTGGAGGACTGAGGGTTCTAAGTCTGCTATTTGAATTCGGGTACAGAATCAGAACTTCTGAGTCTGACTTCTGATTCTGACTCTGATGCCATAGTAGGTGAACAGAATTAGATTCAGAATTGGATGTTCTGATTATCCAGTAAATGCTCCACAGAACTAAATCAATAGATTCTGAGCAACCATAATCTAAAGCTTACCATCATATGAGCTCCTTACATCCTGATAAAGAACTCGGGAGGCTGGACATGATAGGAAAACACCCTATATCTCAGTGCCTTCAGGTCTTTGTACTGTGGATTGTCAGGCTTACATAATTAAATATCTAATAGTCTTTGGAAATCTTTGGCATCTGTCATCGGCAAACTGCCTGATGACTCTGTCTCATCTGATTTTCAGTGGATTATTTTGCATGGCATGGAAACTAGGAAGCATCTCCTAAGACTGCCATGTGATACCTCTAATGCTTTGGCTCGTGCTGCTGCTTCTGACATTTGCCTGTGCCACAACTTGTGGTGACAAGCTGCTGGCTTTGTTACTGATGTTCAACGGTCTGTTCTCAATTGCATTTCATTGACAGAAGTTGTTTTGACATGATGTAGAAATGACACTATAAGAACTCCAATCTTCAAAGATGATTTTTAAAATGTTTGAAAGCTCTTACTCTTCAACCCAGTCATGGTCATAGTAGGGGCACATATCAGAGACCAGCTGCCTGCCCAGCCCATAGCTTTCATCCTCAAACCCATGTCCTAAGGTTTGCTCCTACACCCCCTAATTTGCCCACTGGGGCCCATTCCAGAGCTCCCAAAGGTGTGAGTTCTGGTTGCATCCCTATTGTCCCATCTCCTCCCCTCCAGATCAGGAGATACAGGTGGGGTAGGATCTCCATTTTTCTATCAATATGGAGGGGAATCACTATAGGCAAGTGGGTCATGGAGAAAGTAGAATAAAGTAATTCCCTGGAAATGCTATCAAGTCCTTCAGCGCATCCTATCCTCCCTGTCATTATCCACCAAGGCACTTCTAATAGAAATACAGTCACTGTTAACCAGACAGAACTCTTTCCTGTTTCAGAATTGTATAAGGGAATTTATTTCCAGTACTTTCTTGTCCCAGAATGGACAGGGGATATACAGTACACCCTGTTCTGGACCTCAAGGATCTGAACAAGTTCATTAAATACAAAAAGTTTCATATGATCTCTCTTCAGTCCCTCTTTCCTCTATTATAACAAGGGGACTGTATGTGTGCTCTTGAAATGAAGGATGGTTACCTTCATACCAAGATCTGTTGTTGTCACTAATAGTATCTCAGATTTGTGCTGGAGGACAAATATTTTCAGTTTTGTGTCTTGTCCTTTTGCTTATCCTTGGTGCTGTGGGTCTTCACCAAATGTTGGTATGAGGTAGCAACAACTGTCTGGAGTGAATGCCTGTACAGTATGTCTTCCCTTACCTGGACAGCTGTCTCTTAAAAGCTTTGTCCAGGGATGTTATCCTAAACACATTGTGTTTTGTACTCATTGCCTCTTCAAGTAACTGGGAAACATGATGAAAAGACCAAAATCAGCATTGATCCCATGCCAGCATCGTAGAATATAGGAGTACTGCTAGACATGACAGTTCCCAGGGCATTTCTTTAACAGGATAATGCAGATGCTCTAATAACACAAGCTTGAATTGCAGCAAACAATTTGTACATGTAAACTTTATCCATGGTAAGGCTTCTGGGCCTGATGGCCACTGCCATAATAACAGTTGTATTGGCATCTCTCTACATGTGCATCCCATTATGGGTGCTTTGCGTACAATGGGATCAAATGCCAGATTAACTAGACCACTTACATCTCCTGTTTGTCCTGCCCTCCTGTGGTAAATGGATCACTCTAATCTCATAACAGAAGCTCTTTTTTCTGACTGATTCCTTTGTTGACCATCACCATGGGTGGCTTGGGATCCAGTTGGGGTGCACATATGTGTCATCTCAGGATAGAAGGTCTTTAGTCCTAGTGCTATGTCAAGATTGTGACAGCAAAAACAGCATGATCAATAACTGTGCCACATGGTTAGTACAAAACCATGTGGTCCAAAACCACGCTTGATTATATATACCAACCTCCAAAACTGCACATCGCTGTCATGACTGCACATTTTTTGACCGGGCGTATTTGCGCTCACAGTTTTGACCAGACACCTTATAGCTCTCAGCTCTCTCCACATCAATATTCTGAAGATGAGGGCTATTCTTCTGGCCTACAAGCAATTACAATTTATATCAGGGACAGAGCCTTTCTGATAAGAACAGGCAATGTAAATGTAATGTACTATATAAACACGCAAGGGGGCATGCATACTTATTCCCAGTACAGAGGAGAGTGTGGCACTGGACAGTAGATTCTGGAGTGTTCTTAACAGTCATGTTTCTCTCAGGCTCCAAAAACACCTTAGCAGACTGTCTAAGTAGTCTCAAGCCCTGACTTGTGAGTGGGCACTCCTAGACTCTGTGGTAGATGACCTCTTCACCAGATGGGATCATCCAGAGCTGAAACATTTTGCATCCCTACACAATGGAAAGCTGCCACAGTTTTGCTCGCTCACTCTAGGGCAAGGAGTATTTTGGTCAGCAGCCTTGTCTGTCTTTTGGAAAGGGAAATCCTGTATGCCTTTCCTGCAGTCCCTCTAATACAAAAGGTATTGGTCAAGCTATAGGCAGAACCGACCACTCTAATACTGGTAGCCCCTTTCTGATCTATATAAATTTAGTTCCCTCTGCTTCACCAATTGGCTGTGGAAATGCCTGTTCTGCTTCCTCTAGAGATGGAACTCCTGTCACTGGACCAGGTCTCACTGGTGCATCCACATCTCCAATCCCTACACCTTCATGTTGGCTCCTAAGAACATAGAACTTTCCTGTTTTTGAGTTTTTCCTGCAGTGGCTAATGTTCTAGTACCAGTTCATAAGCTGTTTACTAGGCATGCTTATTCTGTAAAATAGAAACATTTCAGTCTATGGTGTGCCTCCCATTCTCTGGACCCATTCACTTGGCCAGTAATGACATTGATTGCCCCCTGTCCTTATCAGACTCTGGTCTCCAATATTCCTCAGTTAAGGTGCACTTGCCAGCCATCTCAGCTTCTCATGCCCTCATTGATAGCAAGCTAGTGGCACAACTTGATGTATCCTGCAGGTTCCTCAAAGGAATTCTGCATATGTGTCCTCAGTCTATAGACTGGTTCAAACGTGGGATATAAATTTTGTTCTGGAAAAGTTGACTGGCTCTGTTTGAGCACACTGCCACTTGTGACATGATTCTCCTATCCTGAAAAATGCTGTTTCTGATGGCTCTTAGCTCTGCTCACAATTCAATTCAATTAAATTCAATTTTATTTATAGAGCGCCTTTCAAGACCAAGGCGCTGTACAAAACATTAAAATTAATAAAATCCAAACATTTAAAAGTCAGCCACAGCTAACAAGAGTATGCTAAATCAAAAAGATATGTTTTTAACTCAAACACAGAGTGTCTGAGTTACGGGCTCTAGTTTCAGGGCTTCCATGTTTGATTTTTCATCCGGATGGGGTTTCTTCTAGAAACAGCTCTCATTTATTACCTAAAGTCACCTCTAATTTCACACTAAATCAGACCATTCATCTTCCAGTTTATTTTCCTTCCCCTTTTCATAAGTGTGTAGCTTTGCTACTTACTTCAGATGTCCATAAAACATTGCATTTCTTCTGAATTCATTTCTTTCAACCCCCAGGAAGACTGACTCTCCTGTTTCTAAGCAACATTATTCCAATGGTTGGCATCTAGTATTATTTTCTGCTACCAAAAGCATGGGAAGGCATTTTCTGGTTCTATTCATGGCCATGCCATACGTGACATCGTCATGCCATACATGGTGTTGCATGGTGGATAATACAGTTACATTCCATAACAGTAGATCTTTAAGAGAATCTTCTACATTGAGTCACAGCTCACCCTCCCTCCTTCCTCCATATTTCTTCTGAATGGCATTTATACTGGCAGTCCTGCCTACTGTCAGAAGTCAGGTACTTTTCCTTTGCCCTTATGGGCTTCTTTCTTCCAATCTGTCACTTCTCCTCTGTGCCTGGTTCTTGTCTTCTGGTCCTTGCTCATAGGATATCCTCTGAGCTTGTCTCTGGCGGAGAGCTGAGGAGAGGAAGGGCTGCCTCCATGATATATACAGTAGGCAGTGTTGATGTACTGTGGAGCCAGCCAGAATGCAATGTAATACTGCAGTATGATATATCATGTACTGGGCAAACTGCAAGTGGGCGCCTACCAAAACAGTGACCCACTTGCGGCAACTGCCCTGATGGCGAGGGTGTAGGGAGGGTGACTGGATGGGGAGAGTTTGCGACATGGCGATGGGATATCACACGTGTATATGCATGCAGGGGGGTGAGAGCAAGCACGCCGTGCAAGGGGCAGGAGGATTTGTGTGGGGTGGTGCCACGGATTGCCATCGAGCTGGTGTCGTGGCATGATGGGATGGGTGCTGTCCTGGGGTGGCGGGGATGCAGGATTTGGGACTGGGTGCTGTTGCTTTTTGTTGCACCCGGCCCGAGATAGGGATGTTTTTATTTTTTACACAGAATGCCCCCCCCCAGACATGCACCCCCCCTATAGTTGAGAATCTTAATTTACGGAGGTGCGGGGGATGCAGGCTCCCACATTAAGGCAAAATAACATGTTTTTGCACTGCTTTGACTGGCACTGCAGTTGCACATTGCAGAAATTGAATTTTGGTAATGAGCACTCATGATAAGGACGATCAGCATTCAGCAATTGCCTTTATCACATGGAACCCTGCAGCATTCTGCAGTAGAGTTACTGCAGTAAAAATGGCAATAGTATGCTCAGTTACTGACTGCATAGCCAGTAGATGTCATGCACTTTACTCTGCTCAGAGCTTCATCGTGGGATACCATTTGTGCCTTTTAAACAAAGTAATTTCAATGGCAGTTCATCTCAGTGATGTGGAGGATGGATAAACTGAGCTATGAAAAAATGCTTACCAAAACTAGGTTATACACACTTGGGGTAAGGAGAATAAGAGGAGACCTATTGCTGTAGACTATAAAGACTATGGCCCAGATATTCAAAAGGGTTGCGCATGGTGCAAAAATGTTGCACCATGCACAACTCACTGATGAGCCCTGGCACGATATTCAAACGGGGATTGTGCCTGGCACAAATCCTGATCCACTGGAGTGCATCAGTAATGTATGCAGTGCAGGTAGGGGAGTGTGCCCATGCATACTCCACACATTCCGATATTCAGCCCAGGATGTGCTGAGTCCATGCATGTGCAACCCCTGCTTGCACTGCACACAGGTGAGCCAAAAAAAAGGAACAATGGCTGGCCACCCACAGGTGAGCTGCCGTGTTGCAGGGCACAACACGGCAGCTGCCACCTATGGGAGGCCACCCAAGCTCTGGCTGCACCTCCGTGGCAGCGACCCCCATGCCCGATCATGGGCATCTGTGTAAATAAATCACGTCCTATATTCCTGGTGGTCCAGTGGACCACTGTCAGCCTGATCGCGGGCTTAGGAAAAATAAATCTACATCCTATATCCCTGGTGGTCCAGTGGACTGTTGTCAGCCCAATCGCGGGCATAACTTTAGATAAATGAATTCCAATAACCTTGGTAGTCCAGCGGTACCCCCCTCTCTCCATCCGCCCACTGATCCCCACCGCCCCACTTCCCCCCGGTCAGCGGTGGGTGGCAGCACCCCACCCACCTGCCGCCCTGCGCCAGCCGACTGACACCATGCAGAAGGGCTATATGCCCATTGATCCACAGCATAAGCCAATGGATGTGCAGCCTGTATCGTACTACACAATCCAGATATGTGAGTGGCTCATGCTGTGGACCATTGGGCATACAGCCCTTCTGCATGGTGTCAGTCGGCGGTGTGGGGCAGCAGGTGGTGGGTGCTGCCGCTGCACTGACTGGAAGGAGCAGGCAGTGGGGCTTAGTGGGCGGGTGGGGAGGAGGGTACCGCTGGACCACCAGGGTTATTGGAATCCATTTATTTTAAACTTATGCCCACAATCAGGCTGATAGCATTCCACTGGACCACCAGGGATATTGCAGTTCTTATATTGATACTTATGCCCGCGATCAGGCTGACAGCAATCCATTGGACCACCAAGGATATAGGACGTGAATTTATTTTTATTTAAGCACACGATCAGGCTGTGAGTGGTCCACTGGACCACCAGGGATATAGGAGGTGTTTTATTTTTACTTAAGCACTCAATCAGGCTGACAGAGGTCCACTGAACCACCAGGGATATTGGAATTCTTATATTAATACTTATGCCCGTGATCGGGCTGTGGGGCACATTGCCGTGCTGTGCAGGGGGCATCAGCCCCGATGGCTGCTGCCTGGCAGGGCTCCAGGTGCAAGTCACCAGGGATCAACACACCTGCATGCAAATGGAGCCATAATGACATGCAAATGGCCCCATTTGTGCCTTGCGTACATTATGGCCCCATTTGCATGTGCACTTTTGAATATCACTGTTGTTGCATATAGCGCAACGGAACTTGTGCTAGCACATCCCCCTGCTCCACTCTGGCCACTTGCATGCACACTGTGGATGGCCAGGGTGTGATATTCAATGATGTTGTGCCATGGCATAGCTCTGTTGAATATCATCCAGTCAACGCCCCTGCGCAGCAAAGTTGCACTGTGCCCTGGCTTGCACCACAGCCTGGCGCAGTCTAAATATCCGGGCCTATATGTTTACAACAGAACTAAGGCTAAAACACAGGAGTAAAATAACCTAAGGGGACACAATAGGCAATATATAAGAGAAACTGTTAGAATTAATAAGCATAAGTAATTCCTTACTTACAGAGATATTAAAGAAATAGGACCATATGAAAGAAGACTGCATTCATACAAAGAAAAAATAAAAATGTTTTAGTTTAGTTTTTTTCACACTCCTTTTTCATATGAAAGAACAACACAATCTCATGAGAAAAGATTCCTAATACAAAAAAGAATTTGGACATAGTTTTTTTCAGACTCTTTTTTCGAATGAAGCAATCCTTTTTATAAGAACAACAACGTCTGACAAAAAAAGATTCCTTCATTTGAAAAAAGTATGTGGAATTAGTTTTTATTCCCCACATTTCAAACAAACCATAACTCCATCTATATTTTCAGTTAAGGAACACATTACATATCAAAAGAAAGGCCCTAATGAATATTACAGAACTAGCCAATATCCTACAAAAGAATTCAAGGGCCCTATAAAAGCATAAAAATTTCAAAATTATAACTCCAATAGGATAACAATACAGCTTTAACAAGCTTTAAGTCTATCAGTCTTTGGTTAAAGGCCATTCTATATATAAAATTTAAATGGTCTCAGTGAGTGCTACAACAGTAACAGATAATACCACAAAAAAAATGTAGGGGCCATATACAGTAAAAGAACATGAAGATTAAAAAATGAAAATTCCCATAGGATAACATTGCAACTTTAACAAGCCAGAACTCTATCATTCTGTGGAGTTAAGGGAGAATCTATGTATAAAAAATGGTCTCAATGAGTACTACAACACTTACAAATACAGTAATACCCCCAAACATATGTAGGGGCCATAGAATAAAAATAATTAAAAAATGCAGATTCCGATAGGATAACATAACATCTTTAACAAGCCATAACTCCATCACTCTGTAGAGTTAAGGGAAAATCTACACAAAAAAAAAGTCTCAGTGAGGGCTACAACACTAATGTGTAATACCCCCAAACAAATTTAGGGGCCATATAAAAAGCCACAACAATTAAACAATGAAAATTCCCATAGGAGAACATTGCAACTTTAGCAAGCTATAAGTCTGTCAACAACTACCTATTCAACCTACCCAGAACATATGCCATGCTCTTCAGATCCACCAGAAAAGTCCAGACAGCTACTCCCTGTCTGCAGGTCCATTGCCTTAATGGTTCTGCTATATCCAATATGGACTCCTTTAAATACTTGGGAATGACACTTGACCTGTCTCCGAACTTTTTCTCTCATATAAATGAGATCTGTAAGCATAGCAACATGAAGATTGGAGTCACCTACAAAGTTCACCATCCACTTACCCCTTTGGCAAGGATTTCCATAGCCCAGGGTATCCTCCTTCCAGGGTTTAAATATGCTCTACCAGTCCTGTCCTCAGCCAATGTTACTGCTCTCTACAAGTGGGAAGCTACTTACAATAATATTTGTAGATTTGCCCTGTCTGCCCCTAGACTCACCCACCACTGTCTCCTCTACTCCTCTTTAAATTGGCTTGCTCCCAATGAGTTGCGCTCCTACACCCTTGGATGCTTTATTGACTCTCTTACCTGTATCTCCAGACCTGACTCTCTTGGAGCTATGTTAATCCCTGTGACTTATGCTCACTCCTTGAGCTCATCTGCCTCCCCCCATTCTTTGTTCCCCCTTGCTCAACAAGAATGGGTGAACAAGCTTTCTCCCACTTTGACCACAAATTCTGAAACCTCCCTACCTCCCCATATCAGGGTCACTGCATCTCATGACTCATTCAAGACAGCACTCTCCTCTTATCTAAGGACACACGGTGTCTGCAAATGCTCTTAACCTTCTTTTTTGTGGCTTGTCTTGTCTGATATTTCTATTGTGTTAACTCCCTCTACTCAGTGTTATGTTTTGCTTCCCTCTCTATTATCTGAATGTAATCCATATTGTCTGACCTTCCTGGGTTGGGTACAGCACAGGTTTAACTTGATTTTGTTTTCGTTTGTCTCACCCCAGCACTGGTGACTCATGTTAACAATGTCAGTTTGTATTTTTACCCTCCAGTGAGAGGTCCTGCTTTTGTATACTGTACCATTTTCTACTGTTTATTTTTGTATCTCTGTATTCTGTACTCTTCCGGGTCATGCTTGAAAACAGGCAGGTCAAATTGCCTAAACATACTTACCTGGTCACCAAAAGCTAATAAATAAATAAACAACTGAAGTTAAGGGACAATGTATACATCCAAAAAAGGTGTCAATGGCTACTGCAATACTAACACATAATCCTAGCTAAACATTAATGGGGTATGCACTGCACCCTGAAATTACCTCCAATCTTTACCATGGTGCCAAATCCACAGTTAAAGTGCGATCATTGTCCAAAATATATCAAAGGTGTATCTCCTCTTCCTTTACAACAACAGCAAATTTCACACCAAACCAACAAAAATTTACTGACTTATGGGTAACAAAGCAAAACCCACATGTTTGCCCATATACAATGAGTTGCTGGCAGTTACGAGGGACTTTTAATATATTTTTTACTGTGAAATGATGCCCATGAAAAACAATTACAACCAAGCACATACATTGCTTCCTTGACTAATGGATGTCTTCACACAGGTTCCAAAGGGACTTATGTGGATGAGGAAACAATTCTACTATATCAAACAGTAAGGAAATATTTTGCAAAAAACTGCATTCGTGCATCAGTTAAGGATCAGATTAAACTGGCAAAAGTAGGGAAATGTGATGTTAGGGTTTCCAACCATAACTCCCCACTCCCAAGCAGGAAAAGGAAAAACATTACAGCTTTTCACTGTTCTGACTCCTGGTGAATCAGGGGTTGGGTCTTCTTTGGGGTTCTCAACCCTAATGCTCACTCCATTCCATGACTAAATCAGGTGACAAGTGATGTGTTTTTTTTGGCAGGGCCTACAGGTTGTTGACAACATGTGGTGAGACACAGTTTTGTACGTTTGAAGGCTATATCACAATTGGATGAGCATTAGGGATAACAATCCCAAGGAAGACCCAACCCCTAATTCACCAAGAGTCAGGACAGTGAAAATCAGAATGTTTTTTTTTTCCTTTTCCTGCTTGGAGGGTGTGGGGAGTTAGGGTTGGAAACCCTAGCGCCACATTTCCCTACTTTTGCAGCTTTAATCTGCACCCTAACTGATGCAGTAATGCAGTTTTTTTGCAAATAATTAACTCTAGTATTAACCACAGTTTTCCCTGTGGAGTCCTAGTGCTGCTGGGTCTATACCAATTTATTTTGTAACAAGGCAATAAATAGTGTACTAGAATAAGCTATTTAGATTGGTTAAACTGCCACACATGACCAAAGTTCAACCATGCATTAATTCCTCAGTAATGCCTAGTTGCTCCTGTTGTACCTTTCTGAACCAGAGTAAATTCTTTGTTCAAGTGCAGTTCCCATGGCAGCCTAACATATGGCTGTAAAACAGTACTGTGGTGCTAACATTGTTTCACAGCCATCTGTTGGCCTGCCAAAGGAAACTGTAGGAACAAAACATGAAGATCTATGCAGCACGGTCCTATCATACAGTTCAAACCATATCTTGTAAAACATGCAGACAAAAATCGAAGTATGCAACACCAATCCTGACAGAAATTGAGGAGGAAAAGTACTTTATTAGTAAATGTAAAGCTAATATGTATAGAATTACTGGTTCAAAATCGTTCCGTTTCTACTCATGATATTACAGTTATCAGCAATCACAGTCATATGTTGGCCTGCCAAGGGAACTGCAGGAACAAAACATGAAGATGTACCCTAGCATGGTCCCATCATACAGTGCAACCCATATCCTGTAATACACACTGATGAAATCAAAGTATCTAGCACCGATCCAGACAGTAAGTTAGGAGAAAAAGTTCCATAATAGTAAAAATTATAAAAGTATATTTGGCAACAATGACAACATGCACATAAATTTAAATGTTTTAAAGTAATGCCTTCCTACACCCACAATATACATAAGACAGGCTACATTCAGCAGAATGTGTACTATCAATACAGTGTTAAAGATAAGAAATATGATAACTGTGTGTCTCTTTTTGCATTGCAAGTAAGCATTACAAATAATACATCTGCTTATTTCTCTAAATGTTTGCCATGTTATAAACACATTAAGCCACTCGAAAGGAGGCTTCTACTAGGGAATTAATGCATGGTTGGATGGTTGGGTACTCAGCCTTCTGCCTCATGCTCCAAACTACCCCCCAACCCAACCTCGCATTAATTCCCTAGTAGAAGCCTCCTTTCTTGTGGCTTAATGCTTGCATAGTCTATGGAGGACATGCCCTCAAAAAACATATTTCATTCATACATGGATGGTGCTGCTCCTTTACCCTGAAGGATCTAATTGGAGTATGTTTATGATTTTCAGAAACTGTTGAGAAAAGTTCCAGGCAGACGTATTATCAGGATGAGATCCACTCTCACCCACCAGATAGTGTTTAAATCAGTAATAGACATGTCTTGGTCAAAATACTTGAATGACTGAGCTGTGATCAACTTGAGGGATAATATTGTATTTCTAATCATCCATATACAGATGGTTACCAGATGGCTGCTAAAACAATAAGATAGAACTCCAGAGGTGGTACAATAGTTCTAGCTGATCAGCTCAGAGAAGTGTCCAGACAAGTATCCAGCCTAGTAAGCTACAGTTGCCAGTTCTGGTGTTGAGGCTCGTGGAAGAGTAATTAGAAACATAGAAATACAGTACAGACAACAATGGCAGGAAAAGACCACTGGTCCATCCTCTCTGCCTGTAAAACCCTATCTTACCCTGAGATCGGTTGTCTATATGAGATTTTTATCTGCACTGCGTATCCCCATGTTCCTTGCCTTACTGCCCCCCTGAGAAACTAAGTCCTTTACTCTGTCCAAGCCATGCTTGAAACCATTAACAGTTTTGCCACCCAGCCCCTCAACCAACAGATTGTTCCATGGCTGAACCATTCTCTGAAACATAAAATGTCCTTATGTCCCTCCTGAATTTCCCCTTCCTCCACCAGCTTTCACTCATGCCTTCATGTTCTAGATTCACTATTCTTGTTGACTAGTTCCTCACTGTTTATCTTGTTCATTCCTTTCAGGAACTTGAAGGTCTCAATCATTTTGCCTCCTCTCATCTGACCTCTAGTGAATACACATTCGGTGCCCTATGTCGATCCTTGCAGGATTAATCCAAAAGGCCCTGAATCGTTTTGGTTACTCTATGCTGCACCATCTTCTGAGGCTTGTCTTTAGAAACATTGAATCTGTTGGCAGAAAAGGGCCACTTGGCCTACCCAGTCTGCCAAGATGGCCCCTACCTAGTCTGTATCCACAGACCCTAATTGATCTACGATGACCCTTCGTCATCCTCCCTGCCCATTTCCTATTGCTACCCTATGTCCATATCATGCATGTTCGAAGCTTCTTCTGGTTTCACCTCAACAACTTCCACTGACAGTCTATTCCAGGCATCCACCACACTTTTAGTGAAGTAATACTTCCTCACATTCATCCTCACCTTCACCCCCCTGCTTCATCTCATGCCCTCTGGTTCTGGTGCTCCATCTCATTTGAAAGAGACTCCCTACCTGCACCTTGTTCACCTCTGTAAGGTACTTGTACATCTCCAACATGTCACCTCTCACTCTCCTGTCTTCCAGGGCATACGTGTTGAGATCCCTCAATCTTTTTTCATAGGGCTTTTCGTGCAACCCCTGCACCATTTTAGTTGTCCTCTTCTGGACTGCCTCCGCCCTGTCTATGTTCCTTCTGAGGTGCAGCCTCCAGAACTAGATACAATACTAAAGGTGGGGTCTCACCAGTGAGCAATATAGTGGCAACACCACCTCTTTTCTCCTGCTAGAGACACTGCTCACTATGCATCCCAGCATCCCACTGGCCCTACCCACTGCTCTGTCACACTGCCCTAACACTTTGAGGTCAACAGATATGATCACCCCAATCTCCCTTTCCTGCTTAGTGACTTAGTATCTCCCCCCATCCTATACTCAGTTCTTGGGTTCCTATGCCCTAGGTGCATGATTTTGCACTTTTTGGCATTGAATACCAACTACGATGCTGTTGACCACACCTCAGGTTTCCCATAATCCCTACATATCCTTTTTACCCCTTTCTTAACATAGAAACATGGAGGTTGATGGCAGATAAGGACCACAAGGCCCATCCAGTCTGCCCATTTTTTCTACCTTATGAATGTGCCATAGACCTTTACTCTGTCAATAGCCTATCTATTCATACTCATCTGCACTGCTCTCTTGTGCCTATCCCATGCCTGTTTGAAGCTCTGCACTGTATTCATATCCACCACTTCCTGAGGTAGGCTGTTCCATGCATGCACCACCCTTTCTGTGAAAAAGAACTTCCTCACATTACCCCTTAAACTGCCTCCCTTTAATTTCATGCTGTGTCCTCTTGTCCTGCTATTTTTTATATTGAAACTTTTTAGACTCTTTTACCTTGCTAATGCCCTTAAGATGTTTGAATGTTTCGATCATATCACCTCTCTCCCTCCTTTGTTCTAGGGTATTCATATTGAGCTCCATTAGTCTGTCCTCATATGTTTTCTGATGCAATCCCTGCACCATTGTGTTTGCCCTTTTCTGGACTGCCTCCATTTTGTTAATGTCCTTGTGTAGGTGTGGCCTCAGTACTGCATGCATTACTCCAAATGGGACCTAACCAGTGTCTAGTAAGGAGGGATTATTACTTCCCTCTTACGACTTGCATACCCCTACTAATACACCACAACATCCCTCTAGCCTTACCTACTGCTTTAGTAGTCTGCTTGGATGATTTCAGGTCATCTGTGATGATGATGCCCAAATCTCTTTCTTCCCTTGTGATTGCCAGCAACTCCCCTCCTAACCTATACAGAAGGTAGCTTCAGGGTTTCTCTTCCCTATGTGCATGATCTTGCACTTTTTTGCATTAAACCCCAGTTGCCACACTTCTGACCATTTTGCTAGTTTATCCAGATCTCTTCTCATTCTGCCCACCCCATCTGGATCATCTACTCTGTTGTAGATCTTGGTGTCATCTGCAAACAGGCAAACCTTACCCTCCAGTCCATCTGCAATGTCACTGATAAAGATATTGAAGAGGACTGGCCCCAGGACTGATCCCTGAGGTACCCCACTTGTGACTTGCATCTCTTCTAACTGTATACCATTTACCAGCACTCTGTTGTCTGCTTGCCAACCAGTTTGCCACCCACTTGGCCAACCTCTGACCCATCCTAAGAATACCCAGCTTATTAGTCATGTCAGTGGCTCAATAGGTAGCACACTCACTTCTGAGGCTGGGAGATCAGAGGGCTGTGGGTTCAGTTCCCACATCTGGCATTTGGGTTAATATCCCAATACTGACACTGTAATGCAGCATGAGAGGGGTGCTGCACTTCTGAGGTGCCATCTTTTGGATGAGACTTTAAACCAAGGTCCCATCTGCCTGGATTGGTGGTAGTCCAGGTGGATGTTAAAGATCCCATGGCACTTATTGGAAAAGAGTAGGTGAATTTCCCCGGTGTCCTGGCCAAATTTCCCTCATTCACTAAAAATACCACCAACAACTTAATCTGATTCAAGGTCAGTTGGCATTCATCTGTATCCCCCTCCCAAGAGTCGTGCCTGAAAATAGACAGAATTTGTCTAGTGCACTTACCCAGTCAACAAAAACTAAATAAATACAAAAAATTAATCAGTCTTCTATGTGGAACAGTATCGAAAGCTTTGCTGAAATCAAGGTAGGTGACATCAACTGCACCCTTTTGGTCCACCACTCTGGTTACCCAGTCAAAGAAATCTATGAGATTAGTTTGACAGGACCTTCCTGTTGTAAACCCTTGCTGTCTTGGATCCTGTGTTCCTATGGATTCCAGGTGTTGCACTATCCTTTCCTTAATGAGTGCCTCCATAATCTTGCCCACTACTGAGATATGACTGACTGGTTTGTAGTTCCCTGCCTCCTCCCTGCTGCCACTCTTGTGAAGCAGGATCACATGGGCCCTTCTGCAGTCTTGTGGGACTGCTCCTGTGCTCAGAGACTCACTAAACAGTTCTGCTAATAGCTCTGCTAGTTCCACCCTTAGCTTCTTTAGTACCCTAGGATGAATGCCATCAGGTCCCATTGCCTTGTACACCCTGAGCTTAACAAGCTCTTGTAGGACCCTTTTGTTTGTGAAAAGATGAGTGCACACATCCCTCTCCCTGTGTCCATGGTGCTGAGCTGTGGGCCCTGCCCTACCTTCTCCTCAGTAAATACTGAGCAGAAGTATTTATTTATGATAGATGCTTTTCCTTGGTCCTCCTCCACACACTCCCACTTATCCACTTTGATCTTAGCAATACCTCCCTCTGGACTTTCTCCTTTCTCTAATGCATCTATAGAAAGTCTTGTCACCTTATTTTACTATTGATGCTAGTGTTTCCTTGGTGTGGACCATTCCCTGACTTACTGCCTTCCCTGCTTCCCTTAGGGAAGTTTGGTATGCCTCCCTATCTTTGTCCCGCTGCATTCCCTTATATTTCCTGAAGGCCAGCCTTTTGGCTCTGATCTTTTTGGCTAATCTTTTTGGGAACCAAAGTGGTTTCCTCCTTCTTTTGCTCTTGCTTTTCTCCCTAACACAATAGGATGTTGCTTCAAGCATTCTATCCTTAATGCTTGCTCACATTGCCTATACCCCTCACCTGTATTTCGTCTTGCCAGGGATAACTTAACTCTGTTGGCCATCTTATCAAAGTCAGCTCCTCTGAAGTCCCATGTTTTTGCCTTGGAATGGGATGATTTAGTTCTAGTGGCCAAACTGAACCATACCATGTGATGGTCACTGGCCCCCAGGTGACCTTCTACCTGGAGATCTGTGATCCTTTCTCGTTAGTCAGTACTAGATCCAGGATAGCCCTGTCTCTTGTGAGTTGCTGTATTAACTGTTTGAGGCCCTCCCCCTGCAGGGAATCCACTATGTGTCTAGTACAGGTGGATGTTCCTGCTGGTATTGACCAATCTGTATCTATACAGATGATACTCAGCTGTATATGTCCTTCGTGCCCTGACAGATTGATGTGATCTCTATGCTAAACAGTTGCATCTCTGAGATCAAAGACTGGATGAACTTGAGTTGGTTGAGACTGAATCCAGATAAGATTGAGGTGTTGGTTGTGGACCTTGGTTCCCCCAGGGGTGGGTCTGGGTGCTGGGCACGTGTCGGGCCTATGGTTTGAAGGTGCCCAGCTCACTACCTCAGATTAGGTGCATTATCTGGGCATTATTTTTGACATCGGCTTGACCCTGAAATCTCAGGTATCAACTGTGGTTAAATCCTCATTTAACCATCTGAGGAATATCGCCCTGGTGAAACACCTGGTTCCACTGGGTGACCTTCCAACATTGGGCCATGCTTTCATTACTACCAGTCTTGACTACTGCAATGCCCTCTACCTAGCGCTGTCTGGGGTTGATATCCGCTGCTTACAACTAGTGCAGAAGGCTGCAGCCAGGCTGTTGACTGGTACTTCTAGAACCAGCCACATTATGCCTGTGCTGCAAGAACTGCACTGTCTGCCAGTCCATTGGCGGATCACCTGCAAGGTAGGCTTGTTTACCTTTAAAGCCCTACACAAACAGGGACCCAACTACCTGAAAGATCTCATGACTCCCTACTCCCCCAATCATCCTCTCCGACCTATCGATGAGGGTTTGGAAGAGATTCCCAGGGTTTGCTTAAAAACTTCTGGAGCTTGCGCTTTTTCATTTGCAGCACAAACCCTGTGGAATTCTCTGCCTCGTTGGTTAACAGAATGCCTGACCATCAGTAGTTTCAAAAACCATGTTAAAAACATATCTAGTTTCTTTGGCTTATCCAGACTGGTTTTAAATAATTTATACTGCTGTCTGTTTATAATATTGTGGCCTATACTGTGTACAGTGCCTTGATTTCAAAAGGCGCTATATAAATAAAGACTTGATTGATTGATGTTGAAGTCTCCCATTAACAGAACCTCCCCTTCAGCTGTCATGTTTTGTGTATCTTCTAACAGTAATGTGTCTATGTCCTCCCCCTTGTCTGGAGGCCTGTAGACAACTCCAGTTTGTATGGTTGTCCCATTTCCTGTTTCCAGGGTGACCCACAGTTCTTCTGGCTCCTTACGTGTATTTGGAATTTCTGTAGCTTTGATATTTTCATTGACATAAAAGGCCTCCCCCCCCCCTTTTTGCACCTCGATCTCTTCTGAACTTTACAAAACCGGGTACTGAAGTCTCCCAAGTGTGGTTACTGGTGAACCATGTCTCGCTAATGGCTACTATATCCAGCTTAGCCTCTGTCATTGTTGCCTTCAAGTCTGGGATTTTGTTTCCCAGACTGCGGGTATTTGTGGGCATGATTTTCCATTGGCCAGATTTCAGTGCGTTAGTAGTTGGTGAGGTGCGGCATTTCCACTGCGCATTGTCTGGGGAGCCAGACCTTTTTCCTTACCTGGTGATGCAAATGAACAATCAACATACTGAACTCCTGTTTGATCACTAGCTGAGGGGTGAAGGGTGTTCTTCCCATTCGATGTATCAGGTGCTGCACCCCTCTCCCCATTTGCTAGTTTAAATATTCTACAAAGACATCAAACTTCTGCCACAATACACTGACTCCCTCCTTAGTCAGATGCAGTCCATCTAATTTAAAGAACTTTCACTCCAAAAACTGTTCCCAGTTACCTACAAATTTGTGTCTGTTTTCCTGGCACCAGCCCCTGAACCACATTTTTTGCTCTGCTATCTTCCCTTCTCTGACCTTCCATCCTTCTGCTCCTCTTTTCCAGACCAGCAGAATCTCAGAGAAAGAGATGCTGGATGAAATGGATGACATTTTGTCTCCCAGCCTGGTCAGGTGTTCCTTGGTCTCCACAACTGACAGGCTGGTGAAATCGTTAGTCCCTATGTGTACCAGGACATTGATGTTTTCTCTTGCTTTGTGCACGATTTTAGCAATGTGGTCAGTGTCTCTCCACGCTGATGTACCTGGGAAACATCTGACCATTATCCCCAGCCGAAGGTAGGTGTCAACTCCCCGAATCATGGAGTCTCCTATGATCAGAAGTGTTTTGGATTTCCTTTTTGCTTTTTTGTTTTGGTCCTGTTTTGGACAAGTTTTGTAGCACTAGCTCTTGTTCTACAGTGTACTCTGCCCCTTTGCTTGATTTCAGAGATAGAGGCAGATACCTGTTTGCTGTGTCAGGATGTCTAAACCTTACTCTCAGGTTCTTGGCAATATTGGGAATGCAAGTAATCACAGACACGTTGCATTAGAGTAATAAACTTGTTTATCACTACCAAAAGGATAAAATCACAGTTGCCCTAAGCAGTTCTTACCAATACAAATGTAACCCCTAGATGGCGCTATCCCAGGGGCTACTACCCCTGCCTGATTTGCCACTAACAGGTTGAGGGGCCTGGATCCAATGGCGGGTGCCTCCACCCAGAGGTCAGGGTTTGCAATAGTTAAACTTACTTGGTCACAGCCCTCTGGGACACTGCAACCCCCCTTTCTTCCCACTAGTGGCCCACACAGTATGTCAGAATTACCTTCACAGTATACACTTACCCCAGGACTGGTTCAGGCACTGGGACCCCTGTAAAATAAGATACAGTGCAACAATCACAGTACAATACTTTAACATAGAACAAATACCTCAGGCAGTATAACTTTGCTGAAATAAGCAGCTCTGATTTATTTAGGGGATATAACAAGGACAGGGAAATCAGGTTAATTAGCTTATCACTTTACTCATCTACCTTGGCTCTGTGCACAGGCTCTCCCTACCAGTTACTGTCCCTGGGTACCCAAGCCCTAGTGGCTAGTCCAAACCGTAGCAGCTGGTAGGGCCCTTTCACAGAGAGAAAAGAAAAATTAGTTAAACAGTCAACAGTACAGTAATTCCATTTGGATTCAATGTGGCAATTCAACAGGAGCGACTCTGAATTAGTACTCACGACCTCCAAACAAGATAGGGTCCTTCAACGTCCAGCAGGGCTACTCTTGAGCTCCACGAGACTCTCACACATTTATATGGCAAACTGCAACAGGCAAAAGTCCTTTAATGGCAGCAGGATTCACTTGAGCTGCACAAGCCTCCTCACACATTTATATGGTAAAGAGAAAGTACTATACCAGGCAGGCTGCTTCTCTATCCTGATCGCAGTTACTGCACAATACCCGGGAGAACACACAGCAGATTCAGTTCCTGACAGACCCAGTGCAATTCAGCTATTTCTCCAGTCTTCTACAGGGTGAGCCTGGTTTCTACTCTTCAGATATCCTTTGATTCTCTTCACAGGATGGATTCAGTCCTAACAAGCAGTTACACAAGCTGCAGACCGGAACTCTGGGCCTTACACACGTTTTCCGACTAAAACTGCACACGGAAAAAGCACAGGGCTCCTTCCCTCTTCACTGTCAGAGCTCAACTAAAACTCCAGCAGACAAAACCGGGCACTTCCTTTGAGTTCCTCCCAGTTCTTGGCTGGATTGGCTGTCACTCACAATAGACTGCACCTGTTGGTCCAAAAAGGCGCCAAAGTCCAAACTACGTCTCCCAGAGTCACTGCCCATACAATCCTCTTGTGGCTGGCTCAGATTACGAGTCCAAGTTCTGATTCGTCCAAGGCACCATTTTAGAGCTACCTTAACCCACACTGATTGGTCCAGTTCAGCAGTTCAAAATTAGAATGGGGAACTAGGCAAACACAGTTCTGACTGCAAAGAAAGCAGGTTAGACAAACTGCATTTTCATTATTACTCTAAATGATTTCTGGCAAACAGTTACATCTTTCAGATAGGTTCCCTTTGCACTCCTAGTGACTGCAAAAATGGAGTGAATTGAGCAGCAGCTCGAGTGGTACTCAAGCAGAGAAGCACACAGTTCCCCATACAAACTAATTATGTCTGCAAGCAGACAGCTCTTAAAGAGACAGTACCAGATGCTCTAAAAACACGCACAGATAAATGGCTTAAACGCCAAACACCATTCAGGCTTGGAGCATTCAAGCAAGCTCCTGGAAGTCTTTTGGGAACCCCCATTTGCAGGGGGGTTACACCCTTCCTTGCCTGGGAAAGCTTGATGTCCACGTCAAGCAAGTACCCCCATAAGTTTCAACTGCAACCATATACATTTACATTAGGCTCACACATGTAATCATCAGTCAATATATAATTTTACCAAGAACACATTTCTGAAACATTGCAGTACGTCACTTCTTTACACAGTATTACACACACATTGTACCATAACTCAAGTTATTACCTCTTGTACATGAAACCTGAAGAGAGGGGGCCCTTCCCTATCAGTTACCTTGGGGCTGGACGGGGCCAGGGCACCATACTTAGAGGGCAACACAAGTAACTTGGAGTTAGCACTGATGCTCAATTTGGGCAATGAGCTCAGGGACACATACACTCCTTTATGGACAACATTGAGAGGCAAGTCCACAGGCCTCCCAAGGGAATCATAACTGAGGTGCACCACAGGCTTTACAGCTCGACCAGTCTTTCTAGGGGGAACTGTTACAGTCTCTGCACTCTGAGCCTCATTTTCAGCATTGTTCTCACTTGTCAGGGGAGTCTCCATGGGGGTAGAGAGGCTAGAACTTGGGGCACTTTCAGCTCCAGGAGTTACAGTTTCTGAGTCCACAACATTTGGCTCACATAGAGAGCTTTCAGACACTGGCAGTGGACTGTCAGGGTACTCAAAATACTCTTCTTGTTCTGGTGTATCACCAGTCTGCCTCAATCCATCATTTTCCTCCCCTGAAAGCTCAAACAGTTCAACCATGCACAATGATTCCATTTCATCTGATCTGATGCTTTGCACTTCACTTTCTGGGAGCATTGGCTCCAGGGACGAAGCTGGGGGCTTAGACAGTCCAGAAGGCCCAGCTTCATCTCCAGTATTGACTAGGGGATTGCCTAGAAACAACTGACTCAGTTCGTAAGAAGGATAGTATTCAAAGTCACTCTCACTTTCTTCTTCTGATATGGACTGACAGTCATGCTCAACTGGGACTTGTGGAGGGGAACACTTTAACTCTGCTTCTGTAGGTGCAGACTTTCTTGATCTTTTCTTAGCAGCAGCTCTAGTCACTGGTCCAGAGGGCATCTTCTGGGGCTCAGACTCAATCAAGATTTGTCCAATGGGCAGTAAATGATTTCTATGCATTGTTTTACATCTTTTGAATCATTCTCAGGCCTTACTTTGTACACTGGTAGATCATCTAGTTTGCCCACTACAATGTGAGGGAGATGGTGCCATCTGTCAGCAATCTTGTGTTTGCCATGCAGTCCCAGATTTCTTAGCAATACCGATCTCCCTCCTGGAGTTCCTGTGCTTTCACCTTTTATCATACCTTTCTTTGTTGGCCAGATTTCTTTTGGCAGCCATGGTTTGAGCCAGTTAGTACGCATGAGTTATCTGGGCCTTTAACTTTTGCACATACTGTAAATAGTTGTCAGCTTGAACCCCATCAGGAGAGACCCCAAAACACACATCTACGGTAGTTGAGCTTCTCTTCCAAACATCAGGCGGTAGGGGAGAACCAGTGGCATCACTTTTGGTGCAGTTATAAGCATGTACCAGGGTGCTAATTTGTTGGCTCCATCTAGGCTTGTCCTTTGGGTGTAGGGTGCCTAGCATATCTAGCAAAGTGCAGTTGAAACGTTCAGGCTGTGGGTCCCCCTGGGGGTGGTAAGGAGTGGTTCTGGACTTTCGCACTCCCCACAGAGAAAGCATCTCTTTGATCAGACGACACTCAAAGTCTCTCCTTGATCAGAATGGATTCTTTGTGGAGCCCTCAAGTGAACAAAAATTTTCTACAAGTACTTTGGCCACAGTGGATGCTTTCTGGTCTTTGGTGGGAAAGCTTGGGCATATCTCGTGAAATGGTCAGTGACCACCAGCACATTACTGATATTTCTTTGATCTGACTCCAAACTCAGAAAATCAATACAGACCAGCTCCATGGGTGCACTGGTGGTGATATTAACAAGGGGGACAGCCCTCTGGGGCAAAGCTTTCCTCTGTAAGCAGCGACTACAAGTTTGAATGTGTTGCTCCACATCAGCCCCCATCTTAGGCCAATAGAATCTGGATCTCACCAAGTTAAGTGTTCTGTCTATACCAAGGTGCCTCATGTGGTTGTGCAAGGACCTCAATACTGAGTCTCGAAAGGCAGTGGGCAGCACTAGTTGTTGTTTGTCTACTTGTCCCCCTCTGTCTACTGTTTCTCTGTATAACAGTTTATTGATCAGTTTCAACTTAGGACCTACTTTGTATAACAATGCAGTTCTCAAATCAGTGGAGCGTAATTTGGATACATCTTTTCCTGCACAGAGGGCTTCTAAAGCTGATTTGATCATGGGATCTCGGGACTGAGCCCGCTGAATACTGTCATTGTCCAGCTGAGGCAGTGCACCAATGTCTATTGCAGAAAAGTGGCAATAAACAGCAGGTATGCAATTCTCAGAGGGTCCCAAACAATCCACCATACAGTCCACTGCATCCGTGGACATTGTTCCTCCCTGTCAAACTTCAGCAGAGTGCCGAATGTCAGGTTCTGCCAATCTGACCCAATCATCCTGGGAACAGGCCTCCGGGAAGAGCATCAGCATCTATGTGGTTCAGACCGCCTGGTATTCGAGAGCATAGTCATATGTAGATAATGCAGAAAGCCACCTATGGCCAGTGGCATCCAACTTAGCTGAGGTCTGTACATAGGTCAAAGGATTATTGTCAGTTTTTACTAGTATTTTAGCCCCATACAAGTACTCATGGAATTGGTCAACAATAGCCCACTTCAAAGCTAGGAACTCTAACTTATGTACAGGATAGTGCTTTTCCGATGGGGTCAGGCTTCTACTGGCAAAGGCCACTGGTCTCAGGCCATTCTCGTGCTCTTGGTACAACACAGCCCCCAACCCTTGCAAGCTAGCATCAGTGTGCAGGACGTAAGGTTTTCTTGGATCGGCATAGGCCAGCACTGGAGCATGGGTAAGTTGACATATGATCTCATGAAAAGCAGTCTCACAATCAGGAGTCCAGCGGCCCCAAATACTTCACTCAGATGAAAATACACTCTTTCAGTCTTGAGGACGCTGACTTTGGTATTTTTGTGGGTTGGGGATACCCTTGAGTAAGGTTAAGTAAAGGCGGATCACTCTTGAATAGTCCTTGATGAAGCGTCGATAATAACCACAGAATCCCAGGAATCTTTGCAGTTCTTTTTAGATTTTTGGGCTGTGGCCAGGTAGTCAAAGGCTTCAACTTTACTTGGGGGGTCTCTATTCCCTCGCATGGATATTATGTGTCCCACATACTTTACTGATGTTTGAAGAATGACACTTATCAATGGACAGTTTAAGGCCAAAGTCCTCCAGTCGGTCCAATACCTTAAATAATCTGCTCTCATGTTCCTCCAATGAGCTGCCAAACACAATAACATCATCTAGGTATACCAGGCACTCTAGTAAGTTCATGTCCCCACTGCATGCTCCATCAATCGTTGAAAAGTGGCTGGGGCACCTGAAATCCTTGAGGCATCCTCATGAGATTCATAGAAGCAAGCGGACAGATAAAGGCTGTCTTTCTCATGGTCCTCTGGGGCCATCGGGATCTAGTAGTACCACTGCGGAGATCCAACACAGAGAACCACTTGCTCCCATTTAGGCAGTCCAAAGCATCCTGAATGCGGGGCATTGTGTACTGATCAGGGATAGTCCGCGGTTTAGAGTGCGATAATCCACGCACATCCTTACTGTCCCATTCTTTTCCTCACTACCACAATGGGGAAGCATAAGGGCTTCTGGATTCTTGTATTACACCAGCAGCTAACATCTCTTGCAGATGCCGTCTCACATCATCTATGTCAGCAGGTGCCAGGCGTCGAGACCTCTCACGAAATGGTCTTTACGTAATGCAGCGGATATTGTGCTCAGCTCCTTGCACGCATCCTACGTCCCATTCCTTTAAAGAAAACACCTGGTCTCTCTGGGCAAGCTTCTCACTGATTCTCACTTTCCATTCAGCTGGCAACGGGGAGTCGCCGAAATCAAATAAGTCAGGCGTTACTCTGTCATTCTTCCTCGAACTCTTGCTGCTGGGTAGCACTGCAGTGTCTGCACAATGCACATTTGCTAGGATGCAACCTCTATTTACTCGAATTTCTCTTTCAGATACATTATGAACTTGGACCATTACCCTTCTGACATAAGCATGGGCTCTAGCGGGCAAAATACTAGGCTTGACCAGCAGTCCCTCTGGCAATTTTCCATTGCCTGGTGCATCCAACATTAATATTTTATTCTTAACATCCTTTCTGATATGGACCTCTCCCTGTAAGGTACACTGGGCATTTGGTGCCAGGATCAGAGACTCAGGATCCTTCTTCCACACAATTCCGACTGGTTCCTCTGGTTCTATATTTTCAGCATCTCTCTGTGCCTCATAGGCCTTCTTAATTAAAGCCAGAACTCTTAAAGCTCTACTAGTCTTTGACCCTGTTTTCATAACACAACTGTGCCAGCCTTCTGAACATATGAGCATTTGTTCCAATCAACAAAGGAACACCATCATACAGTCCAGTGGGGGGACACACTAAGGCTAGGGTCTCTACTTGTTCAGCCACTCCAGCCACGGAGGTGGGGAAAGACAGCCAAATTCAGATATACCTGGAATAGGGGTAGGCCTTCTCACTTAACCCCCATACATGCAGTCCTTCTAATGGTTGTAAGGGTACATCTGACAAATGCTTCTGATACCAATCCTGGAACATAATTGTCACTTGGGAACCACTGTCTAATACAGCTCTTGTAGACACTCCATTCACCTTTACAGTGGTCTCCATGGAGGGACCCACTATTCTGGACCAGTCTGGAGAGGCGGTAGTGGGGGCCTGGGCAACTGACCTTGCCACAAAAGGACGTGAGTTAGCATTTTTGGTGCCCTCACTGAGATCATTTCGTGCAACTCTTAACCACTGATTTGTCCTCCGAAGCTCTCCTTGTAGCCTATATGCAACTTTGTCAGTGTCTTTTGGGGACCGGCATTCCCTTTTCATGTGCCCATCTTTCCCACAATTATAGCAAAACATACTTTCTGGAGTTTGAGCTGGCCGAGGCACCACACTTAGAGCCAGAGTGGGGGTATTACTAACTGGAAACCTGGGTGCAATCTCTGTCTGCGGCGAGATAAGCATTTGGAGACATCTCGTCAGTTTCTCCACTTCCATGGTCAAGGAATTGAGTTTGGAGCTGTTATCAACAGGAGATACATGGGTGGGTACCCCCACCCCCATAGCAGATGCAGTCGGATATAGGTCGGGGCCCGTACTTGCAGGCGTGGCCTTCATAAAGGGACTGTTTTTGAATTCCCGGATCTCTCTCAACAGTTCGCCCCATTGTGGCATATCTTTTTCCTTGTCAGAGCACTCATTAACTGCCAACCTCTGCCCTCGAACTTCACTTGATGAGTCACCCTCAGTCACTCGGTCGTAGCTGCAGCTATTAGTGCAGGTCCCTCCGAGGTGCGCCTTTTCTCAACTCCTCAATTTCTCTCATTAACTCATCATAGGAAGTGGGGGATTCCAGTCGATTTGCCAGGCGTAACTGAAGCAACAGCAGTTCTGAGAAGGGGCAGACTTAAGGATCCTGTCCAGCCTGGTTCGGTCCAATTCAATCGCTGGCAAACTACCCTTTCTGAGGCATTCTTGCAACAATTTTTCCAGCCGAGATACATACACAGACAACAACTCCCCTTGCTACTGTTGTGCATTTCTTACTCTCCACCATAGGTCCTCATCAGAATCTGGGCTTCCATACACATTCTCCAAGGCCTCAAGATAGGCCTGTGCAGTCGCTTCAGGGTTACTGGCCCATTTAGCACAGATGGTAGCTGAGGCGGGACCTCGAGGCTCTCACTAACCCTCTTTCACTTTTCGGCTTCTGAGCATTGCCATTCTAGCACTTGGGTGGCAACATAGTGTATCCAGGTCTCCCAGTCATCCTCCCCTTGAGGGGTGGGGAGGTGCCAGAGAAGATTCTCAACCTCGGTAAAGTCGTGACTAATGGCAGGTGCAGAAATAGGAGTCTGCATTGGTTCAGCCACCATTACCGGTACCGGAGCGGGAGAGGGTGTTGGGAGAGGAACACTCCTAGGTGGCAAGAATAGTTTCTTCAAGTCCTCCACAATTTTCCCTTCCCCCAGCAACCATTTAGCAAATTTCTCCTCAAAAGTTTCAGATAGTGGTGGGGGCTCATTCCCTCCCGGGTCTTTACTGTCTGTAGTTATCACTCTCCAAGCAGTGAGGGCTCCCTCTGGGGTAATGGTCTGTGGCACTTTGGAGCTATCTATGGGATCCTTAAACTCTACTAGGGCCAGGAAAGTGTGGGTGAGCAGATTAGCATGCCGACCCACCACCACAGGGTTTTGTAAACCTTCCACCTTGGAAAGTACTCCCTGTACAGTGTCCGTATTGATACACAGGGGGATGTCCAGGATAAGCATAGCATTTTGGGGGTCGATCTCCTCCCCAGTACACCACTCCACCAGCCGGTGCACAGCCACTTCTGTCGGGGTACCCATTTATTTTTTTTTTCTTAACAGTGGTTTGTAAATATGGCCACTAGAGGACACACAATCCCAGCGGTGAGCCTCCAAGATGTAACCCCTAGATGGCGCTATCCCAGGGGCTACTACCCCTGCCTGATTTGCCACTAACAGGTTGAGGGGCCTGGATCCAATGGCGGGTGCCTCCACCCAGAGGTCAGGGTTTGCAATAGTTAAACTTACTTGGTCACAGCCCTCTGGGACACTGCAACCCCCCTTTCTTCCCACTAGTGGCCCACACAGTATATCAGAATTACCTTCACAGTATACACTTACCCCCAGGACTGGTTCAGGCACTGGGACCCCCTGTAAAATAAGATACAGTGCAACAATCACAGTACAATGCTTTAACATAGACAAATACCTCAGGCAGTATAACTTTGCTGAAACAAGCAGCTCTGATTTATTAAGGGGGCTATAACAAGGACAGGGGGAAATCAGGTTAATTAGCTTATCACTTTACTCATCTATCTATGGCTCTGTGCACAGGCCTATCCCTACCAGTTACTGTCCCTGGGTACCCAAGCCCTAGTGTCTAGTCCAAACCGTGGCAGCTGGTAGGGGCCCTTTCACACAGAGAAAAGAAAATTAAACAGTCAGCAGTACAGTAATTCCATTTGGATTCAATGTGGCAATTCAACAGGGAGCGACTCTGAATTAGTACTCACGACCTCCAAACAAGATAGGGTCCTTCAATGTCAGCAGGGCTACTCTTGAGCTCCGAGACTCCTCACACATTTATATGGCAAACTGCAACAGGCAAAAAGTCCTTTAATGGCAGCAGGATTCACTTGAGCTGCACAAGCCTCCTCACACATTTATATGGTAAAAGAAAGTACTATACCAGGCAGGCTGATTCTCTCTATCCCGATCATAATTACTGCACAATACCGGGAGAACACACAGCAGATTCAGTTCCTGACAGACTGAGTGCAATTCAGCAATTTCTCCAGTCTTCTACAGGGTGAGCCTGGTTTCTACTCTTCAGATATCCTTGATTCTCTTCACAGGACGGATTCAGTCCTAACAAGCAGTTACACAAGCTGCAGACCGGAACTCTGGGCCTTACACACGTTTCCCGACTAAAACTGCACACCGAAAAAGCACAGGGCTCCTTCCTTTTCACTGCCAGAGCTCAACTGAAACTCCAGCAGACAAAACCAGGCACTTCCTTTGAGTTCCTCCCAGTTCTTGGCTGGATTGGCTGTCACTCACAATAGACTGCACCTGTTGGTCCAAAAAGGCGCCGAAGTCCAAACTACATCTCCCAGAGTCACTGCCCATACAATCCTCTTGTGGCTGGCTCAGATTACGAGTCCAAGTTCTGATTCATCCAAGGCACCATTTTAGAGCTACCTTAACCCACACTGATTGGTCCAGTTCAGCAGTTCAAAACTAGAATGGGGAACTAGGCAAACACAGTTCTGACTGCAGAAAAAGCAGGCTAGACAAACTGTATTTTCATTATTACTCTAAATGATTTCTGGCAAACCATTACATCTTTCAGATAGGTTCCCTTTGCACTCCTAGTGACTGCAAAAATGGAGTGAATTGGCAGCAGCTCGAGTGGTACTCAAGCAGAGAAGCACACAGTCCCCCCCATACAAACTAATTATGTCTGCAAGCAGACAGCTCTTAAAGAGACAGTACCAGAGGCTCTAAAAACACGCACAGATAAATGGCTTAAACGCCAAACACCATTCAGGCTTGGAGCATTCAAGCAAGCTCCTGGAAGTCTTTTGGGAACCCCCATTTGCAGGGGGGTTACACAAACTGGGTGCCAGTGCTAAATGTTCCCTATACCTCTAGGTTTCTTTGTGTCTCTTGGAATCTCCGAGGTACAAGACTTAGTGTCTCACATTATATACCTATGATAATTACTATGGTTACTGTAAGATAGAAACATTTCTAGTTACAGAGATGAGCCCTATTGGGTAAATTAGAGTAGGCTGCACAGTCCAAGATAACATTATATAATTTTGTAGTTGTCATCAGTTTATGAAACAAAAGAGCACTTATACAGAGTCTTACATAACTCAGTGTAGTGGTACAAATAACCGAAAGGTGGCAATGCAGACTTATATATCATAATTATTCCAAGGACACAGGTGTCCTAGCATCTTATAAGTAAGAAATACACAGAAAATACATAGAAAAATATATATGTATTAGCAAGCAGAGTGTATTACAATAACATGCGTACATATCCTGACATCTACTCTCAAACAGTAGATGCCCTTAGCCCTATATGTTAGTACAACATATACCTAAGCACTAGCTGTCTACGGTGTACCTCTGAGGGTACCAATAAGGGTGCAGCGACCTCGTGTAACATTATTTTTTATATGGTTTGTGGAGCCGATACACTGGTGAGCACTGAGTGATGAGGCACCCAATTTTCCCCTCCTAACCACCTGCCAACCTCCCAACTAACCATCTGTGAAAAAGGCATAGCTTCTTTTCCAGTTCATCTACCAAAGTAGTACACCAGGGAGGGGCTGTGGACATGGCCTACCTAGACTTTAGCAAGGCATTTGACACAGCCTCACACAAAAGATTAGTAGCCAAATTAACCAGCCTGGGAGTGGGTCCCAGGGTGGTAGCCTGGGTAAAACATTGGCTGAACAACAGGACACAGAAGGTAATTGTAAATGGAGTCCACTCTGAAGAAAGAGGGGTTACTAATGGGGTACTGCAGGTTTCAGTACTGGGTACAGTCCTTTTTAATGTCTTTATAAATGACATTGCAGAGGGACTGAAAGGAAATGTACGCCTCTTTGTAGATGACACAAAGATCTGCAACAGCATTGATACACAAGGAGGCGTGGAAAGGATGAGAAGGGACTTGGCAAGGTTGGAGGAATGGTCAGAAGTATGGCAGCTTGGATTCAATGTGAAGAAGTGCAAAGTAATGCACCTGGGAAACAAAAACCCAGGGGAAGATTACACAATGGGGGGAGGGAGGTAGTAGTAACAACAACAAAAATGGAAAGGGATCTGGGGTAATCAATCAGATGAACTTAAGGTTGGTAAGCAATGTGAGAAGGCAGTGGGGAGGGCTGGGGGGGATACTGGGATGTATAGGGAGAGGCATCATCAGCAGAAAACAGGAAGTTGCTATCCTCCTGTACAGATAGTTGGTGAGACCCCATCTGGAGTACTGCATCCAGTTCTGGAGACCCCATCTACACAAGGACATAGACAGAATGGAGGCAGTTCAGAGGAGGGCAACTAAAATGATGCAGGGTCTGCAACACAAGCCGTATAAAGAGAGACTAAAGGAGCTTAATATGTATACCCTTGAGGAAAGAAGGGAGAGGGGGGACAAGATAGAAACGTTTAAGTACCTCAGTGGAAAGTCCAAGAGGGTAGCATCTTTCAGAAAAAGAGATGTGCAAGAACAAGGGGATACAATTTGAAGATGGGGATGGCTCAGGGGCAATGTGAGGAAATATTTTTTTCACAGAGAGGGTGGTGGACGCAGGGAACAGCCTTCCTGAGGAGGTTTTGGGGTCTAAAACTGTGGGAGAATTCAAGAATGCATGGGACAAACAAGGCAATTTTTGTGGGGGGTAGGAAGAAATAGGCTGTTGGTTAAAGCGGATCTGCAGCTTATCCTCTAGGTAGGGAAATGGGCAGACTAGGTGGGCCAAGCAGTCCTTATCTGCTGTCAAAGTCTATGTTTCTATATTTCTATCTGAAATATCACTTATAAAGACATTAAAGAGACTGGTCCCAGTACTGAGCCCTGCAGCACCCTGGTGGATATGCCCCCATTATTACAGTGAGTGATGTTAACCACCTCCTTCTCCTGCCTATCCATTAACCAATTTCTAACCCAGTTCACCACTTTGGATCACCCCCAGATGGTTTAGTTTTTTTTTATCGGTCTCTTATGCAGCACAGTGTCTGCTCTTTTGAAATCCCGAACTTCAGCTTTTGGCGAGGGCATACTAACATACTATGACGCCAGCAGAATAGGCCCTATGGTCTATCGAGTCTGCTTGATGGTCAGTACCTGTGCAGAACACTGATTTTAGCTCCCCCTCCCAAGAAGGACCCCTATTTCCCAGCAGGGCTCCTGGATGTACCCTCCCCCTACACCTATCCCAGCCCTTCTTGAACTCCTCCACACTAGTAGCAGCCACTAGTTCCCTGGGCAGCGCATTCCAGGGCACCACCACTCTCTCAGTGTACTTGTACTGAGGGCCAGCTTGTCCATATGGTATTATGATCATTGGACCCCAGAGGTTCCCCATCCTTCACTCCACCCACCATTTCTGAGTTGGTGAGCACCACGTCAAGAATGACCACCTGCTTTGTGGGTTCCTTGATCAGCTGTAGGCAGTCCTGCAATGTATCAAGCAAGGCCTGTTTTCTGGTGCACTTATCTACTGGTATGTCCCAGTTAATGTCTGTCAGCTTGATATTCCCCAGTACCACCACCTCCCCCTTTATGACTACCCTCTCTATTTCAGCCCCCAGTTCCCTGTTGCCCTGGTCTGCATGTCACAGTGGTCTATTGACCAACTTCATGTGCAATTTCTCACCTGATGCCACTATGAACTAAATCAACAGTAATTCTATTTCCCCATTCCCTTCACTGATGGACCCATTCTCCACTGCCTCAGTGCCTTGCTTGACATAGAAGGCTAACCTTCCCCCATCCCACCTAAACGTGGTGTAGTCTGGGACCACCAGGTCCCAGTAATTATTCTCTGTGGCCCAAGTTTCCTTAATGGCTACGAGATCCAACTCTGTATGAACCACCATTGCCTGGAGCTCACTAATTTTGTTTCTTGTCTTGGCATTCCATTTTTTTATAGATCCTCTCCCTTCATGGTTTCAATCATATCTTCACAACGGAAAACAGCAAGTCATGGTAAATGGTATACTCTCAATTCCACTGACTTTGAGCACGGGAGTACCACAGGGTTCCATTCTGGGATGCCTGTTGTTTTTGATATATGTCAATGATTTGCCAAAATGCATAAACAGAACAGAAATAAAACTTTATGCAGATGATATAGTGCTAATAGGTAGAGCAGCATGTCAAACTGGATTGGAAAATATTTTGCAGCATGATTTTCATAGACTTCAGGAATGGTTTATGAAGTCAAATAATGGTGCTGAGTGCAAAGAAAACTCAGGTGATGCTATTTAGGCAAAACTGGACGAAAATTAAGGATGAAATGAATCCAACTATAGATACACTAAATGGGCAAACATTAACAAATGTTAGAGAATACAAATACTTGGGAGTGATTATAGATGATACATTGAAATTTGATTCACACATAAATAATAAATAATATTGTTAGAAAGGTAAATAAAAGACTGAATGCCTTGAGAAGGAAAGCATTTTTTATTCCCAAAGAAACTAGGAATACAATAGCTGTACAACTTCTACTGACATCTTTGGAGTACAGAAATATAGTCTATCAGCATGCCAATTCCTTGTATCGCCCATTAACACGCTGCAGGTAGATATCCCAGAGTGGGCTGATTGTTTTTCTGTAAACCCTGCTGGGTGCCACATGGCGACTCAAGATGGCTACTGCCCAGAGTACACAGAAGCCTGCCTCAAGTCACTAACCTGTGTATAATGTCTATTGACTTTTTACTTGTCTTGTATTTTGCATTGCTTTAGATAGCTATTACTCATGTAAGTGATTGTTATTCAGCAGTGGAGCATACAGTGATCTGCCGTTTACTCAGTTCCATCTACTGCTTAGCCAGGTGTCCCACATGAAGTTGAACTTGAACTGCACATGTACCATGGGATAGCTGGTTTATTGGTAAACAGAAAGCACAAACCTGTGACTCCCCAGTACTAAAAGAAGTATGCTCTGAAATGTGCTCTGTAAATTCAGACTAGATATTGTATAACTGTAATCCAAATTAACCAAGAACTAATTGGGGACTAGCTGAAAACTAGTGTAAGTGATGTGGCATCCAAATCAATATCTATAAGTGAAATGGTCCAGATTATAATCAATATAAGAGAATTAGGTTCAGCAGTGGTATTTACTTGTTTAAATGTTAGTGTTTTTCAGTGTAGCTAAATGTATATACATGTCAGTGTTCAAACCAGATCAGCTACATACAGGTATTCGCATATGTGTGTTAATCTATAGAATAGTCTGTATGCTCATAGTTTGCCACTGTGTGTAAGGCTAGTAGCCAGTGTAGCAGGGAAATCTATTTGTACAGTGCTATGCTGTTTGGGAGGGCTTTCCTCGGAGTAGGACTGTGTTTATTCAGGTAGGGCCAGTGGTGTAGGGGGGTTTTGGCACTAGCCTCAAGCTGGTAACTCAACACCCTTTCCCCTGCATGCCCTGTAGCATGTCACCTGAGACTCTGTGGAACTGATCCTGATGACAAACCACTGATTGGCTTACTTTATCAATGATTGTCTCTCCCATTATTTATAGGGCTCCCGGAACTCCTTCACTGCAGACCGACGCTGAAGGGTTGGGTAGGTTTTCCCTGCCTAGTTCCCATAGCCAAGGGTTCCACATTTGGTGGGCAGATGGCTCGGCCAGCATCTATTACCTATCCTACTCGAGCAGTGTTATGCAACACCAGATCAATTAGAAACAAGACAGCTATAGTTGCTGATCTTGTGGATTTAGTTGATCTGTCCTGCATCACCGAGACCTGACAGGACAAAAATACTGGACCAATTTTGGATGAAGCAGTCCCCGCAGGATACTCAGTGATACACTGCCTGAGGAAGGATCGTAGGGGTGGGGGTGTAGCCACTTGTTTTCTGACAGAACTAGGCCTTACAGAGATCCCAGTGGTGAAAACTAAATCCTTTGAGTTTATTCTAGGGGCAAGTGTGGGTAGCAGAATACTTCTTATCTACCATCCACCCGGGGATGAGAAAGAGTTTCTGCAGGAAGTTGCAACTTCATCGTCGAGCTGATGTTGGAGCCCTCTAGATGGAAAATTCTGGAGAACTTCGATGCTTTGGTCAATGATAAACTCTCACAGTTTGGTCAAGAGTTCCACCAACTGATGCCCTGGTTGGGTCTTACACAGGTTGTTTCCTCTACCACCCACATTTTAGGTCACTCTCTGGATCTTGTCTTCCTACTGGGGATGGAGATCTCTGATTTGGTGGTGGAACCAGTCAGTTGGTCTGACCATCACACTATAGGGTTCAGTTTCCAGGCTCCCCCTAATAGGCCTGCCCCTGTGGAGATGGTTCGGTACCGTTCTTTAAGGAGACTGACCCCTAATAGTTTTATGGCGGTGCTGGACCTATCAGGTTTGTTGAGTGCTAGCAAGGATCCAGAGGAGTTGGTACTTGCCTATAATAAGGCTGTGATGGCAGCTCTGAATTCCATTGCTACTGCAGTCTCTGCCCCAAGTCCCCATGGTTTGATGGGACTTTGCAGGAGCTGAGATAAATGGGGCAAAAGTTGGTGTGTTAAATCCAGCCTGGAGGGTGACAGACTTAGACTGATGGTTCATTATAAGAACTATCAATCAGCCATCTCCCATAAGAAGGCAGACTTCCTGTCCAGGGAGATTGCTGCTGCACAGAGTCAACCAGCTTAGCTTTTCAGGACTGTTGACAGGCTGTGCAATCCAGACCCCAGAGAATATTTTCACAGGGTAAGTGTGATGAGTTTGCTTGATTCTTTACAGATAAGATTGCAACCATCAGGTCCGAGATCCACTCAGCTTCCACCAATGGGCCTTGTGGGTGCCAAGGGGAGGTCACAAGCTCCAAGTTTATCTGGTCCAACTTTGACTGGCTGGAAATTATAGATGTTGTACGGATCATCCAGGAGCTCTGCCCAACTTACTGTAGTCTGGACCCGGGCCCAACGCACCTCTTAGTGGGGCACTTTGAGATCATCAGCCTGGTCCTGGCAGATAAAGTCCAGTGTTCATTGGGATCTGGGGTGTTTTCTACTCCCTTGAAGGAGGTGGTAGTGATACCCCTCCTGAAAAAGGCCTCCTTTGACTGGGACTGTCTGTCAAACTACAGGCCGGTCTCAAACCTGCCCTTTGTGGGCAAGGTTATTGAGAAGGCAGTGGCAGAGCAATTGGAGGTCCATTTAACCACCTACAATGTCTATGAGCCTCTTCGGTCTGGATTTAGGAAGAGACATAGAACTGAGATGGCGCTTGTCTGGGTACTTAATGATCTCTTGACAGTGAGAGATCGGGGTAGCCATTCTGTTCTGGTCCTCCTTGATCTCTCTGCAGCATTCGACACTGTGGACCATGGAGCGTTGCTGTAGCACCTACAGTTATTCTGTGGACTCTCTGGAACAGTCCTTAGATGGTTTCAATCTTTCCTCATGGGTAGGACTCAGAGAATGGTGTCTGGGGTATATTCCTCAGCCACGCTCCCCATGCCCCATGGGGTTCCTAAGGGCTCCATACTTTCACCCATGTTCTTCACAATGTATATGCTGCCATTAGGAGACATTATAAGGCAGTATGGGCTGAGCTTTCACTGTTATGCAGATGATACTCAGCTCTACATGTCCTTTGTGCCTGAACAGACTGGTAGTGTCTCGGTGTTTAATAACTGCCTCTCCAGGATCTGGGACTTTATGAGGGCCAGCAGGCTGAAGCTGAACCCTGATAAAACTGAGATACTAGTAGTGTACCTGGGCCGCCTGGGGTTAGATTTAGTGGCTGGTCAACCGTCCAGGCTATGTCTTATTGGGACCCAGCTATTTGCTTCTGGCCAGGTGCAGAACTTAGGCATTGTTCGCGACAGTGACCTGACTTTAAAGGCCCAGGTGTCTGCGGGTGTGAAAACCTCATTCTATCATCTGAGGAACATTGCCCGGGTTAAGAACTTGGTTCTCCCCAGCAACCTTCCACTACTGGTCCATGCTTTTGTGACTGTTCATCTTGACTGCTGCAATGCCCTCTACCTTGGGCTACTGGGGGTTGATATCCACTGACTGCAGCTGGTCCAGAATGTGGCAGCCAGGCTGTTGATTGGCATCCTGAGATCTTGTCACAGCATGCCTGTGCTCCGCAGTATGCATGAGCTGCCAGTTCACTGGCAGATCACCTTTAAGGTTTTTTTACTGGCCTATAAAGTCCTACATGGCCAGGGACTGAGTTTTCTGCAAGATCTTCTTTGCCTGCTGGCCTGGTGGCACTGAGGGTTGAGGCGCTGGGTGCCACACATTGCACCATGCCAGTGACCCGGGTTCGGGAGCGAGCTTGGACCGCCGGGGATCAGCCAGGGAGGGTTGAGGATGAGTGCCTTTGTGGTGCTCTCCTCCCCGGGTAGTAAGAGGTGGGTTGTCCCGGCATGCTGGTGACCCCCAGTGGAGGCCGGGGGCACTACAACAGCCAAGGTAAGCATGTATCCAGCATGGACGATGCCAGCAGGGTCACCATACGCCAGTGCATCAACGTGCACCATTCAAGGAGAGAGTGAGAGGGCTCACAGAACAAGGAAACCAACAGTGCCATGGGCAGGTGACGGCACCTGTCCCCCATGCCCCCCACTAGGCCATACCTGACTAACCTTTCAGGTCCTCAGTTCCCCAGACCTTCCCTGAGCCAGAGTCTGAGTAGTAAGCATGCTCAAGAGGAGAGGGCGACCCACCTCGGGTGGGTGAAACCAGGGGTACTGGCTACGGGGAAGGGGGGAGGAGAGAGGAGGTTCAGTTAGGAGAGGCTTCAGGCTGGGCAGAAAAACAGGACTAGGCTGCCTGAGAGAGGTTCCATGGCAACCCAACTGGAGAGAAAGAGAACGTGGAAAAAAAAAAGATCTTCTTTGCCCCTATCATCCCCTCTGATCTCTCCACTCCTCCAATGAGGGATTGCTAGAGGTTCCCAGGGTCCAGCTTAAGACCTCTGGTGCTCATTCTTTTGCCTTTGCAGCTCCTACCCTGTGGAACTCTCTACCTCATCAGATATGAGAATGCCTGACTGTCAAGAGTTGTAAATCTGCTCTCAAAGCTCATCTTTTTAGTCAAGCTTTTTCAAACTTTGATTAGCATGGATAGCAGTAGTCATTTTAGACTATTTATTTAGTGTTCTAATCTAATTTTATGAATTCTGTTTTATCTTATTGTACAGTGCTTTGATCATATTGGAATTACGCTTTTTAGAAATAAACAGTAATTAATTGAGTGATTGATTGATTGATTGATTGATTGATAGGGGACCTCAGAACTCCCCCGGCCTACTGCTCTCCTGCATCCCCGTTAACACACAACAGGTAGATATCTCAGAGTGGGCTGATTGTTTTCATGAAACCCTGCTGTGCAAGATAAAGGAATAACCCACCTGCCCACCCAGCAGGGTCCCCTTTTTATACCTCCTTCTCCTCTTCTCGCCTGCCCTCTCCCCATCTCAAGCTGCACCTGGCTCCAATTTCCTACCTCAGAAAAATTTGACTAATGATTTCTCTCCAGCTCCACGTATTAGTCACCCCAGCCTAGCTCACAGCCTCTGCTACTTTTCTGATGATTTTCTTTCCAGATCTCCTGCCCCTCCTATTAGCTGCTCCAGCCTAACTGTGGATTCATAGCCTCTTCTACAGCTTCCTGTTCTTGAGGTGTTTTTAATGACTCCAGAAACAATTACTGTACAATCTGCTCAGTCCTTCACTGACTTCTCCTCGAATTCTGTTCCTAGACCTCTAGAAGCTTAAGTGACATCAAATTTATTACAATTACAAACTCAATAGCTTGACATAAAATTCACTGTTCCCCACTCACCTCCTAAACCTTGAGGCCTTGTTTCACTGTATTCACTCTTTTACTTCATCTTTGCCTCAGAACCCCAGTAGATGCAAATACCCTCTTCACCTGTCCCTTTTCCTACTACTACTACTACTGCTTCTCTCTGGTGACATCCAACCAAACCCAGGTTCTCCCACAATCCCCTCTGTCTCAGTCCAAATCCATTCAGGCACTTCTCCAAATGTTTCTCCCTCTTTCCTGCCTAAAGGTCTTAATCCTTTCCATCTAAATGCTCATAGCCTTCTCCCCAAATCGGATGCTCTTAAAGTCCTGCTCATCCAGCACTGACTGGCATTCTCGGTGTTACTGAAACTTGGCTGTCAGCCAGAATCCCTGACTCTGCTGTCTCTATTCCCAACTTCAACTTATTCCACCAAGACTAAGGTAAGTGCGAGGGTGGTGTAGCTTTGTACTGTATGTCAGACAGTCCCAATCCTGCTCAATTACTTTAGAAGAATCGCGCACCTCCTCCCATGAACTAATTATTACCCCATTATCCTTTCCATCCTCAGCTCCTCTCTACATTGGTGCTCTGTATGCTCCACCCAAAACTACCCCTGACTTCCTACTCTCCGTCACCTCTTCAGGCTCCACCAATGCAGCAAATGGTGAGCTCTTGCTCCTAGGTGACTTCAACCTAGATTGGCTCACCCCCTCCTCTAAGCCTACCCTTCTCAAGATCGAGACTCTCAACTTAACTCAAATGATCTATAAACCCACCCACATCAACCACCGCTCCCATAATCACTCTCTGCTTGACTGGGTATTATCCTCCCACCCTCACCATATCACTGCAGCAGGCATACTATCAGATGTCCTCAGTGATTACTGCATTACGTACTGCGTACGCAAGATCCACTTCCCCCATGCCATCCTTAAACACATATCGTCCCGCCCCTCCACACCTTAGACATAACCGCTCTGCAACATGACCTCTCTGAAGCTGACTGGCAACTCATATTTTCAGCCCAAGACATTGCCTCTACCCTCGCTCTTTTTTCTGGTACCCTCAACTGCATTTTGAACATCCATGCCCCTCTTAAGAAAGCTGGAGTAAAATGACACCATCACCCCTGGATTTCACCAGACCTGCTGGCTAAATGCAGAGCCAGGGACAAAGCTTGGTACAACTACAAAGAGTCCTCAACCCAGGCAGACTTCCACACCTACAAAGCCCTCAGAAATAACTGCAGCAAGGCCATTTGCCTAGCCAAGGTCAAATACTTCAGGTGCCAGGTACAGCAAGGTCAAAACACTCCCACTTCATTTTGGAAGGTTCTACACTCTCTGTTAGACCCCCTGCACATCATGCCTCCCCTGTTCTTAAAATTGATGGCTCTTCTGTCTCTGACCCTGCTGCAGTAGCTGAGATCTTCAACAAATCTTTTGCCACTTGCACTCTCCTTGACAATCCCCTCCCATCCCCAATTCCTCATACACCCCACCCACTACTCCCAACTCCCCCACCAAGTTCCTATTCCCCCTTCTTTCTCCCCCTTTGAAGTCTACTCAATCCTTCTTGCCCTTAGCCCTACCAAAACTACCAAAATCAACCCCGACAGTCTACACCCCAGGCTTCTCCACATCTCAGCCCTAGCTATAGCTGCTCCCTTAGCCTTTATTTTCAACCTCACCCTCTCTACCTCCACTGTTCCACAGGCCTGGAAATCCACAAAGGTGTTACCTCTTCCCAAAGGTGGTGACCCTTCTGCTCCCAGTAACTACCAGCCTATCTCTCTCCTCCTGTCTCTTGCCAAACTTCAGAAGTCTCTCATTCACTCCAGGTTCTCTGATTACCTTGCCACAAACAACATTCTCTCACCTGTACAGTCAGGTTTTAGAAAACAACATTCAACCATCTCCTCCCCACTATGTGGCACAGATTCCATTTTCTCAGCAATGGACTATAGTTACATCACAGCAGCCATCTTCATAGACCTGGCAAAGGTGTTCAGCTCCATCTCCTATCCTCTCCTGTTACAGAAACTCAAATCTGTTGGCCTTGCCAAACCAGCTGTTAACTGGTTCCACTCCTATCTACACAATGAACAGCAGTTGGTACAAATAGGTGACATGCTTTCCTCCTCTCTCCATATCCTTACTGGGGTCCCACAAGGCTCCATCCTTGGCCCTATCCTCTTCTTCCTGTTCATAAACAACCTCCCCTCAATCTGTAACACATCTAATATGTGTATGTATGCAGACAATACCATATTCTAAACCTCTGGGCCTTCCTCCATCAGTGTGCAATCCCCCCTCCAGCAAGATTTCAACAAAGTGTAGTCTTACTTTCAGAAAAAAAACTGTCTGAAACTCTATACTAAAAAAACAGTGGCCATGACATTTGGCTCAAGACAGAAACTGGCCACCCTCCTGTCTTCCTCTGTCTTCTATACTCTAGACGACTCTCCCCGGGAGACTGTTCCAGCTTTTAAATGCCTAGGGGTCTAGTTGGATAGTCACCTGTGCTTCTCTTCCCAATCTGTTCAAAACTATGGCCTAAGCTAGCTGTCCTCTATCAACATAAAGATTGTCTCCTCCTCCCCACTCTCCAAGAGTTGGTATCCAAAATGATTCTACCCGTCATTGACTATGCCAGTGTGGTCTATGGAACTGCTCTGACCACATCTTTCTCCAGACTGGATACTCTTCTAAACTCCTTCTACCATTGTGCTGCTGCCCTTTCTCCCTTCACACATTACTGTAGCCTTTATTCTTCTCTCTCTCTCTCTGGCTCTTTTATCTCACAGACGGATGATTTATTGCACCTCCCTTGTTGCTAAGTTCTGGTTTGGAACCTTCCCCACCTACCTTTCCTCTTGCCTTTCTCAAGCTAACACTTCTAACTACTCCCTTTGACACAGGGACCTAAGCAGCTTTTCAATCCCTCGCCCCATCTCTGCATCCAGCCAATCTTCCTTCTCCTTACATTTCCCATCTCACTGGAATATACTCCTTCTCTGCCTGTCCTTCACTTTTTTCTCCCTCAAAAGACTCCTCAGACTTCTCCCTCCTCCCCAATGCTTGCAGTGCAATGCCCCCAATCCAAGCAGCCCCTGCCTTATGGTCTGTGCCCCATAGCTCTTCAGCCTCAAGTCCCTATGCTACCAGTATTGTGCAGTGCATATTGTCCTACTTGTATATAGTCAGAGCAGTCCTATTCTTTCTGTTATTGTCCATCCAACTCATGTAAATAGTTATTTTTAGCTGTTTTCTAATTGTGATTACTTGTTGCATATTATTGTTTTTGCAATAACCCATTTGCCTCTGGGTCCCTGTAACCATGTCCTTTGTTTTGATAAAGTGCTAAATTTTCTGTATCATTCTTATGTATCCCTGTCACCGGATAGCACCTAGAAACGAGACTCAGATCAGTTGTGTCTTTCCCGATTATCAAATTTTAAATAAATACATGTAAAAAAATGATACTTAACTAAATAAAGTAGACATATTATACAATTAATTAGTGAGATTTGTATTAGGATGTGCCTATGATTGACACCACTGCTCGATGTACAGGGACCTAAACTGGAATTTCTTAGAACTCAGGAGAAAAAAACTAAGAGCAATAATAGCTTTTAAATTAAATAAGGGACTCATTAGAGACTATAAGTTTGAAATAAACAAAGTTTCTATCCATACTCATAACCTGAGGGAAGTAGAAAACAAAGGATTTACAATTTTTAGAATATCAAATTTGTATGACAAGATGAAGATTAACTGGTGGATAACAAAATAATGGAATGCTCTGTCTCTTGAGATTAAGAACATCACAACATTAAATTGTTTAAATCTATGATGAGTAGGAACCTAGCAGACATCTGTACTTATATGACACATGTCTGCAAAATATGGGTATGATGTATTGAATGTGGAAATGTGTAATAATATGTAAACATTAGGTTTTATCCTGTCTGTAAAAGCTTCCAATTTTTGTCTGCTGAGTATGGTTAAGGTGTTTCTGTGTGGTACAATGAAATTTGTCAACTAACTTGTATACCTGCTTTGTAAAATTTTGCAGGACAACTTTGTAAACAGGGCTGTGAAAAGTCCTAACAGTTTTATTTTGTTAAAAAATATATATATATTTTATCTATCTTCATCCTATCTGAACCTCCTTAATTTCTTATTACTAAATCAATGCAGAGTGAGCACCAGGAATAGTGGTACTGCTAGGTAGCTTAGCAAGTTTCCAAAAGTAAATACAGCTGCACCCACACTTCAACAGAGAGACCAGAGACTCAGCTTGCTTGTAGTCAAATCATTTAATGTAGCAATATATACACCTGCACCACAGTGAGAATATCAGAGGAACAAAGCAGTGGAATACCTCCACTCCTTACGTTTCACCCCCCACACATGGGGGTTTCATCAGAGGATGAATCATGGAATCAAAGGCAGCCAATTTAAACACCAGTTAACCAATGACATGCTTACATAGTTCCATGGCATTTTAAAATAAAATAAGCCTCCACTTATACGCAGTATAATATATCACCAGTGTCCCAAAAAACAACATTAACTCTTTAGTAGCCAGAATCATAGTTTGGAAACACTTAGTCCTTAGTAGTCCAATTACTCTAGAGAAAGCCGTCCTGTGAGAAGAACAGAAAACTTTCATTTAAAAAAATATTTTTTAACTGGCCTGTTCAAATCAGTTGTCTAACATACAAGTAGTGTGTGATAATCGAAACAGCTCATAATCAAATAATTAATCGTCATATTCTGAACCTAAAAAAATACACTCAGAATTGGAGAAGAAGTGGGGGAGACAGGCAGGGGGAAGAGGATTTATGCATACAGCTTCAATTTTCAAAAAGAGAGAGAACGAGGAGTGCATTCATAAAGCATAGATAAAGTAACTCAGCATTGCACATTACAAAATCATTTGCAACAAGGCAAAAGGTCAGGCTGTAGACGCACTTCATTGGTACCTCATTTCAGAAAAGGTTTTACCTCTAATTTAAAATTGATCCCTGTTTTTTTCAGGGCTCCTAGAACATACATCCATTTTTGTTCTTTTTGATTTAACGTATTTTCTAGGTCACCTCCCCTAATGCTATATGCTTTTTTAATGGCATTTAAATGTTCCTGAATTCGGAATCTTAATTTGCGTTTAGTAAGTTTGACATAATAAGCCCCGCATGAACAAGTTAAAAGGTAAATTATGGTTTCTGTGTTACAATCTATATCAGCCTGAATTTTTACCATCTTGCCAGTCCATGGGTTCAAAAATTCAGTACAGGGACATAATATTGAGCACACCTTACACCTCCCACATCTTCTAGTGCCTGATTTTTTTGGTACAAAAAGGACTTTACTTTGTTCCTTGTAGCTACGGGTCAAATTATCTTTTGAATTCTTGCCTCTTCTATACATAACCTATAAAGGTTTAGATAAGAAAGGTGACAGTTCCTGCATGCTTCGTAAAACACTCAAATTTCTCCTGACAATATCAGTGACCTGTCTTGAACCACCACCATAGGTGGTGGTGAACATCACAGATGGATCATCTTTAATTCTTCTACTTTTGAGATGAAACATTTGTTTTCTATCCATGAGGTATACCTCCTGTTCAATTTCAGTCACATGAGCCCCATCATAGCCCCTTTCCAACAAATTGGTGGTGAGCTCCTGTGTCCTGCATTTATAAAAATCAAGATTACCACAATTCCTTCATACATGGATGTACTGCCCCTTTGGCAAGTTCTGAATGACATGCCGTGGGTGGCAGTTACTCGCGTGTAAGAGAATATTCCTGTCGGACTCTTTTTTAAACATATCAGTGCTCAGTGTACCATCTTCTTGATTAAAAATAGTAAGGTCCAAAAACTGTACAGACCACTTGTGGGCATTCACTTTAAACATTAAATGTGGATTAGTGCCTTCCAAGTATTGAACAAATTCAAGCAACTCACTTTCTGGCCCCTTCCAAATCAAAAGGAGATCATCTATGTAACTTTTGTAAAGATGGATCTGCCCAAAAAATGTATTCACTGAACTATCAAACACAAATGTATTTTCCCATATGCTTAAATATATGTTAGCCAAGCTGGGGGCTAGCATTGCCCCCGTTGCTGTGCCCTTTGTTTTTGTCTGTAAATTTTGTTTTTGAACAGAAAAATATTGTTCTTTAATACCATTTCTGTTAAATTAATTAACATATTAATCTGTTGTTGTGTCAAGTTAGTATATTGTAAGAGGTGTTGTTCTATAGCCTGTAGCCTTCCTCATGGGGGATGTTCAGATACAAGGACTCTATGTCCATAGTTACTAACAACCAATCCTGCTCACAGCAGATGTTATCCAGAATTTCTAAAACGTGACTCGTATCCCTTATATAGCTTCTTATTTTTGGGACAGTGGGGTCTTAGAAAACTGTCAACAAATTTTGACAGTGGTTTGTAACCCACCAATACCAGAGACTATAGGGCGTCTGGGTGGGTTTACAGAATCCTTGTAGATTTTAGGCAGGGTATAAAAAAATGGTTTCCTAGGACGTTCTACCATCAAAAAGAAAAGTTCATCTAAAGAAATAAGCCCCTCTCAATAAATTTCAAGCAGATACAATTCTATCTCCTGTTTAATCTTGGAAGTGGGGTCAAAAGTTAATAGTTGGTAACATTACGCATCCCCAAGCTGTCTATAAGTTTCTTTTACATAATTTTCAACACTTTGCATGACCATGCCCATCCTTATTGGCTGCCTTGATCACTATTTGCTGGTTAATTTTTAGCTCCTGCAGTGCCTGTCTTTTTTGTTGATTCAGGATATTTAGCAGCATATGTGGTGGATTATGATACAACAAATTGAGATTAGCAATGCTGCAATCCAAAAAGGTTTCTATATTGGGATGTAAGGGGGGACAGAATGTAGACTGGTGTTTAAACACAGTTTCGGGTACTCGTACCTGTGGTTCTATCACTTGCTCATCTTGTGAGCAATTATCTGAGTCAGCATTATCAGGAACATCGCAAACATCACATTCCTTATCTTTATTTGCAAAAAACACTTTTAGATTAAGTTTACATGCAAATTTTTGTATATCTAAAAATGCAGAAAACTCAGAGTTCTGAAAAGATGGTATAAACTAAGTCCCATAGAAAGTACTTTTAACTGAGTCTCATTAAATTCATGATCAGTCAAATTTACCACTGTCAGTAGTGGTTCCTGAAAGGTGTTCTTCTGCCATATCCTCTGCCTCTGCTTCTTAATCCTCCTCTTTTGAAACCTCCCCCCCCAAGTCTTCCTTCTTCTTCTTCAAACCTGAATTGTGTTTGCCATGTACTCTTTCTGGAGGACACATAGATACATAGATACATAGACAGTGTCGGCAGATAAGGGCCTATGGCCCACCCAGTCTGCCCATTTGAGCTTGTAAGTTCAGTTTATGTTTTCCTAGAAGTCTGTTGCCCCTTACCCCTGACCTCCAGAATTCCTTTATGTCTATCCCATGCATTCTTAAATCCTGTGATTGTTTTACCCCCCACCACTTCCTCTGGCAGGGTGTTCCACTTGTCCACCACCCGTTCTGTGAAGAAATTCTTCCTCATGTTTCCTCTGAATCATCCTCCCTCCAACTTCATCCCATGCCCTCTAGTCCTGGAACATCTTTTTCGCTTAAAAATAGTGTATTCCTGCACCCTGTTCCTCCCTGTGAGATACTTGTATGTCTCTATCATATCCCCTCTCTCCCTTCTCTCCTCCAGGGAGTACATGTTCAGTTCCTTCAACTTGTCTTCATAGGACTTGTGATGCAATCCATGCATCATCTTTGTTGCCCTCCTCTGAACCTTCTCTACCCTGTCTATGTCCTTACGTAGGTATGGTCTCAAGAACTGTACACTGTACTCCAGGTGGGACCTCACTAGTGTCTTGTATAGTGGAATTATGACCTCACTTTTCCTGCTGGTGATGCCCCTGCCTATACATCCCAGCATCCTATTTGCTTTACCTGCTGCCTTGTCCTGTTTCCCTACCTTGAGGTCATCAGAGATGATAACCCCAAGATCCCTTTCCTGCTTTGTGCATGCTATATCCTCACCCCCCAACTGATATATTGTGCCAGGGTTTTTGTGCCCCATATGCATTATCTTGCACTTCTTTGCATTGAATTTCAACTGCCAAACTCCTGACCATTCTTCAAGTTTCTGCAGGTCCCTTCTCATTCTGTCTACACCCTCTGGTGTGTCTACTGTGTTACAGAGCTTTGTGTCATCAGCGAACAGTGAAATTCTACCTTCTAGGTCCTGTGCAGTGTTACTGATGAAGATGTTGAATAGGACCGGTCCCAGCACTGATCCCTGTGGTACCCCACTGGTCACTCTTCCCTCTGTGGAGTGACAGCCATTTACCACCACCCTCTGTGTCCTGCCACCCAGCCAGTTACCTACCCACCACACTGCTGTTCTGCCCACACACCCATATTCCCCAGTTTGTGTAATAGTCTTCTATGTGGCATAGTGTCAAAGACCTTGCTGAAGTCCAGATAGGCCATGTCCACTGCCCTCCCTGATCCACCTCCCTAGTCACCCAGTCAAAAAATTCCACGAGGTTGGTCTGACATGACCTCCCCCTGGTGAAACCATGCTGCCTTGGGTCCTGTAGTCCATTGACAACCAGATGTTCCACCAATCTCTCCTTCAGTAGTGCTTCCATGATCTTCCCCACTACCGAGGTGAGGCTGACTGGTCTGTAGTTCCCTGCTTCCTCTTTGTTCCCACTTTTGTATAAGGGGACTACATCTGCTGTCCTCCAGTCTTTGGGTACCCTTGGGTACATGGTCTATAGGAGGGCCAACCCCTGAAAAAGGACCTCTATCCGAATCAGTGTCCTCAGGTTCAGATGCACTTTCACCTGTGCTGTAATCTGTCCTGCATTCTCAGTTCAACGTAAAATGGACTTTGGTGTTGGCACAGTGGTCTGTAATTGTTCATTTGGAGTTGGTGCATCTGTCGTATCTATGGGTGTAGGGTTATTAACAGTATTTGTCTTTTGTTGCTGTTTACTCTTTTTCCAGTCAAATATACAATTCCGAGCATAGTCATTCATATCTCTAATAAATTTCTTCTTCTTCTGTGCTTGTTTTTTTTATCATAGAATTGTGAATAGTTCTTAAATGTATACTCACATCACTCATAATCAGCATGTTGTTTAAAGGTACATACCTTCTGTTCCTGTTGTTTTATACCCTCTCAGTTCAGTCTCAATTTCATGACTAAAGTCCACAATTAATTCAGTGAGCTGCAATGAAGCTGTTTGAAGTATTTTATCCCATTTCTGGAGAAAGATGGTGCTGTCATTTCCAAAAGTTGGGCATTTTAGCAGGTGTAAACCATGTGGAATGCGTTGTACCTTTATATATGCCTGGATTGTATGTTGTTGCCAATAAACTCATCTGGCCATTGTAGAGAGCTTCTCTAAAGTAAAAAGTGTTTCTCTAATACCATCTGTTACCCTGCTGGTCAATACTGAAGATTCTCCCACATCAGCCAGTACTGCTTGGAAGGCATTCTCTCCATTCGGACTGCTCTCCGGAAATAAGAATGAGAAGATACTACCTCCATCAGAAGTTCCTTCTACATTCTCCACCACATTATCCATAGTGATTAATAACAGGTGTTTTTCCTATTTTTTTGCTAGCTTAGTAAGCCTGCCCTCGTTCCCTGGTATCTTTTCTTAACCTATTAGGAACACCTGCCTTGCTGCTTCTTTCCCCAGTGTTCCTAGCTAATTATTTGAGTTTGGTTTGAGCTTACTGGAGGTGACAATTCTTCCTGGTCAATTCACTAGTGTTGTATCAAGTCTGATCTGATCCAGCTGGTCATGGTTAGATGGCCAAAAAAACCTGGAATTTTACCCCAAATCTAATTTAGCTGGATCCCGAATTTTAGTTCAGATTGGATGTTTAATATCTGATCCAAAATCTGATATATGCTAAAATAAAAAGTAGAAACATAGTAAATGTTGTATGCTGAGTCCCACTCCCTACCTTATATGCTAGTGTGAATTAATCTTCCCATTGTCCCTTAACTCAGTGAGTGTTGCCATGTCACACCATCCTGGCTGGGGGTGGTAGCTGAGGTGGCTCACTAGCACTACCCTCTAACCTTGGGCTGTGGAGTTGGTGAACTTACTGTCTGAAAAACAGAAATAATGAGAAGCATGTCTGTTAGTTTCCACAAGCCTGTCAGCAAGAGCTGCTAAGTGGGGCAATGCAAGAACTCCCTGGGAGGAAGAAGAAGACTTCTTGGGTGATCCTAGTCCTTATCCTTCCCTGCCAACCTCTGCTCCTACACTGTCAGTCTTGGTGCATGTCACTAGATGACAGTGTGCCAAGTAGGTGCCTCACTGTTCTATGCTACTGATCTAGCTGTGTTTGATTGATTGATTTAATTTTGTCCTGACCTGTTCCTTTTTTTCTAATATAATACAAAATACTTGTATGTACAGTAACTTACCTTAACAGCAAAACAAGAGGCAGACTCTCAGCATTACATTGCAGTGTTGCAGCCAGTATTTTATGGATGGACATCACTACTGAAGTTGCCTTTTAGAGCAGAATCACTTGCTGCTTGAAAGTAGCAAAAAGAGAGATGGGGCGAGATAAGGTGGAAACTATTTCAGCCAAAATTTAGGGCACAGCCTTTTTATGTGTGTGGCTGTTATGATGCTACTGCTGCTGTGGCAATGGCAGCACTGTCTTACTGTATGTTTTCTTTGATTCATCCTGTGCATGTGGTGTATGCTGTGTTTGGTTGCATTCTGGATGTGTCTTTCAACAAAAGGACTTAACTTGGCAGCAAAGAAAGCAGGCTTCAGCTTCATTGCAATGCAGTTCTATGTCATGGAAGATGTTTTGTCTGCTGCTGTGGTATCACAGCACTCAACACCACTTTAGCTGGTTCTTCAGGTCACACCGGTAAAGAGTTAAGATTCATCTTTAGAAACGCTAGTCGTTCAACATTAATTGGGTTCAGCTGTGTGTGCCTTTTAGAGATCATTGTACTTTTAACACTATATACCCAGTTAGAGTATACACTTAAAGAAGGGTAGGTGAGAAAATATAGTGCTGCGGAGCTCAGACCAGGCCATGCAGACATTTTGGAACACCAATGATATGGAGGATCTTTTTATCCTGTGATAGTACTGAGGTGTCTGTGAGGTACTGGTCAGTCTGCTCACTGATAGTAAACTGATCTTATCAAGAAGAAGATATCCATTTTCTGCTGAAAGTCCTCTAATTCATGGATGTTAGATGGTCTGTTAAGGACTTTCCACACTGTGACAACAAAATGCTGATGCATGCATTTTTACCATAAGTAGGATCACTTTGTTCCTCTGTCTTTTCCACAGAGGACCAGTGCTCACCAAATGGTTAAGAAACATGGTCTCTGAAAATTGCATCCTTCTAGCTTGTCATTTTGGACCCCCTTCCACTGCCCTACATCTACATCTGCACCCATGATAGTCTCCAATGTGTTCTTAAAATGAAGATCCAGCATTGTGGCAAGAACATTCTGTTCAAACATTATGTTAATTCTGTAATTCTCTCACAGTATTTGTAGAAGGGAACTTGCCATTTCAATGGCATCCACATTTATTTCACGATTTTTCTGGTATAATGAAGGTAATTGCTTCAAAAATGCATAAAGAAAGCAGATCTGAAAAAGAATCATGCTGAGGCATGAGGATTCAGAGCTTACTTCTCAAGTGACTGCTTCAGAGGACTCCAGGATGGTCACTAGTGACTCAGCTGTCATTCAGTAATGGCTAGAAACCATAATATCTGAATTCCCAGTCTTATTTTGTAATAGATACAGTAACTGTGGATTGCAATCTTCTGTTCCTGGAACCTCAAAAGAACATAATAGTTGTTATTCCATTGTGCCACCATATCCTGTTTGAGTGAATGCTTTGTCAGATGCTTGTCAACTTGAATGCACCACAGCTGTTTTCTTGCCTTCACAGAATGCGAGAAGTGAGTACAGATGCACTTCGCTATCCCAACACCCTCAGCTACATGTTTGTTGTTCAGGAATTCATTAACCACCAAGCTGACACAGAGTGCTATTCAAGGCACATGGGTGTACAGTACTTCCATTCAAATCCTGATTCAATGTTGTTTTTGCTATTGTCCATAACAGTGACTTCTGGCTCAAGAACATCACACAGAAACAATTTTTCAGCACCGCTTGCAACTGGTTTAGGATGTCTTCATACCTGTAATATTTCTAGAACTTGTCTGAAGTGAGAAAGGAAGTTCACACAAAGTGAGTAAATGTGAATAGTGGTGCAAGATCAGTTCTACATGAAGTGAGAAAGGAAGGAAGTTCAAATGAAGTGAGAAGACAAGAATAGTGGGGCAAGGGTAGACATTTGTGATGTAAGAAAATAAGCTCAAAAGAAGTGTCTGGACAAGAATAGTGAGGCAAGGGCAGTCCTAAGTGAAATGAGAAAGGAAGCTCACATGAAGTGAGATGACAAGAATAGTAGGGCAGCTGCAGTGCTATGTAAAGTGAGCAAGGAACTGTACATGAGGTGAGAATAAATAAATAGTAGGAGAAGGATAGTCCTATGTGAAGTGAGTGAGAAAGCTCTCGTGAACTAGAAGTCCAAAGTTTGTGGGACTTAATATAATGCCCCATTGTGATGTCTTCTGAGGGAGAATAGCCATGTAGTGTACCAGAAGTGTCTGTGGCACTTAGCAACCTACCGGAATGTCTCTTTAAATCAGATTCTCCACATGTGGTGGGCTGTTCGGCATGAATTGTGTTGACATATGGGGTGAGACATCAGTTTAATTTGCCTGTCTGTTTAATAAATGTATCTAGCTGCTTGAACTGAACACCACACGTGCGTTGTAATTTATTGCCAGCAGATCTGACACAATGGAACTGTTATTTCTTAGGGGGCATCAATTATTTGCCCAGCATGCAAGAGGACGTATCCTGGGAGGAGGAACCATGCACTCTTAGAAACAGAATCCAGAGAGCAACATCACAAACCTGGACCATTCACTTAAAGGTCTAAAGGTAAAGCCATGCATATTTATTTGCATCTTAGCTAACCTTGTTGGTTGAGGGTTACGTATACAACAAAAAAATGTTTAGTGCTATTTCCACTGCTAAGGTGTACTCATAACAAAATATTCTTCTTTAAAAAAAATGTGGAAGTTGGACACAAAGTTGTTTTTTATCACTTTTGTCTATGACCTGAGTTCTCAGAGATGCAATATTCTGTGGTAATCAGCTTAATGTAATTTTAGTCTCAGTACAGTTTTTCTCCTGCTAAAAACAGATAATTGAATATCTTGGTACATAACATTTGAATCACGCTGCTGTAAACGTTGTTCTGTTTAAAAGAAAATACTTTTATAAATGGCTGTGGTAGAAATAATTTGTGACTGAGGACTAAAATGACATGATCAAAGTATTGTGGGCCGGAGAGATCTGGAAAAATGCAGCAGTGAAAAAAATGCATTCTGTAATAACCCCATGGTAAGTCTGAGGAACATTTTGGTTTTTTGTTTTTTATTTAAACACAGTTTTTATTGCTAGTACATGCTACCAGTAAAAAGACAATAGTATTTTCAATTTCCATCCATTTTTAAGGCTAAAGAAGGTGATGTTACACTGCATGTTCTTTCAGGAAGGGGACAAACTAAATCCTGGGAAGCTTGAAGCACAGTAACTTGCATTCATGGGCAGACTAGGTGGACCAAAGGCCCTAATCTTAGGGTCAGCACCTTTGGATGAGGCAAAAACCAGATGCTAAACCACACCCCAAACTCTGCCTCTGGCTCCACCCCTTTTTTTATGACTGATGAGCATATCACTATTTGTAATGTCAGAATAGACATTAATAGTGATGGGAAATCATTTTTATACTGTTATTTTATTCATTTGTTTTTATTCTTTGGCAACTAGGTTAACTCCAATAGGCCACATGGCCCATTTTACAGGAGTGACCCAGGAGCACAGGAAGGTTAAGTGACTTGCTCAGGGTCACACAGTATGCAAGTGGAAGGTGGGAATCAAACCCAGGTCTGTTGGATGTGCCAAGCTCATTTACAGCTTATTGCTTAAACCTCTGTTAAACACTCTCCCATTTTCCTTTCCATGTCAGTTACTATTGATATCCTTTGACCAATGTTTGATAACTTAATTATTGATGCTTGTGGTACCTTCAATACTGCATTGTGTTCCATTTACCTCAGCAACTACTGCTGTTTCTTTTCATATTTTTAAGACATTCCACAATTTCAGACACACCATTCCATGCTGTTTATCTGAACGACCTGTAAAAGTATAGCTAATATCATGGAATGTTCAGGTAGTACAAACTAAGAGCAGTAACTGTTGAGGACTCAGGAGAGAAGTAATCAATGTAGCGATAAAGACAATAGAATTAGATCATTAATTTACCAAAATTGGTCTAAAATATATCAGAATGTAGGACAAACAAAAAGAAACACATGAGAGCATATAAAAGTGTAAAAGCTATTTCCTGTCATAGCAGTAAAAGACCATACTTAAAATTCAGAGTAGAAAAGATTAGGTTAATTTACTGCTAATGGTCTTAATGGCCATACTTTACACCTCCCAGACAGACTGGTTTTACAAACAAAGACAGGTCTGAATGACATCAGAACTTTGTAACCTGGACATGCAATGCAGCCAAAACAGTGACTGCTTTGATACAGCAGTTTTAAGAGTATATGAACACTCAAAATGGCCCAAAAACTGGACTACATTTAATCAAAACTGGATGACCGAATAGAGACCCTAAAAACTGGATTATCCAGTCTAAAACCAGATAGGTGGCAACCCTACCTTATTTGCCAACAACATCTATGTTTCTATGTAGTCCAGATTCCATGAGTGGTAGACCAACTGCTGATCAATAATTTAAAAGAGCAAATAGTCTTTTGTGGCTTTATCAGTTACTGCACTACTGTATCAGAAGGCATTAAGAAAATGGCTGTGATTTTTTCCAGTTTGGCAGTATAATTTCTTTGAATTTGACAGTATGATTTTATTTCAGTTCAACACTATGATTTATTTCAGTTTGGCAGTATCATTTATTTCAGTTTGTCTTAGCCCCAATAACTGCAGGTATTCCTGCATCAGCTCTGTTGTAAAGCTAGACCCTTGATTGGAGTCTACCTTGAGAGGTAGACCCCACCTGGTAAACATACCTCTCAACCTCCAAAGCCGCAAATCAGGGACACTACCCTTTAAAATCAGGGACAAATACTCAAAATCAGGGACACCATTTTTCGCGCCACGTAAAGTGCTGCGTCACAGGGTTAGCATCTTTAAAATGCATGAAATTCAAAGTTATTGAATACTACATTAAGAATACAACATAGAGCATGATAGTTTTACTTTTAAAAACTTTATTTTGGGCTATTTATAGGAGTATTACATACATTTAATAACGTATAACAAACAGATTAAATGAAAACCTACATACCTATATACAGTATTGTACATGCTATCTAGTCTATGCATAACTAAAATTGAAACCTATCTACACATTTTACTTATTTGTACCCTATACTAAAAAAAAATGCTACAATAGTTTGCACTAAAAACAAACACTAATATTTTATCTCATCTATACTAAAAACACACACACACAATATTTTACATATCTACTCTATATCATATACATGCTATTGTATACTAAAAATGAAAATCATGCTATCTACTGTACACTACAAATTTAAAACTATGTACCTATACACAAACAGTTGGTTTGGAAGAGTCATTTGTCTTTTGCTGCAAGGTGCTCTCGGTTGTAAAGCACAGTTGCTTTCCCTGCAGCCTCTAAGACTCCCTTTGTATGAGTTACCTCTTAGCAGTGTCTTTCTTCATTCATCTTTATAGCAATAATGGAGTTCAAAGTCTTTACATTCAATGATTGTCTTAGCTCAGTCTTCACTTTTTGCACCATACTGAAGGCCCGCTCTGGCTCTGCATTGGAGTGAGGGAGGCATAAGACTGTCTCCATCAGACACCTGAATAGGGGCAGATCATCACCACTGGTGCATAGCTGGGAGACCATCATGCCCCAATACTTTAGTGCAGAACTGTTCATTTCAAAGGCCTGGGCAGATCCAGTTTCTGCAAACTGGTATGTCCCAAACTCATCCAAAAGCTGGTCACAGTCAGGTGTGAACTGCATACGCCAAGTTCATGGCAAGGTTCACCACAGAGCTTCCCACTTACGTGTAGTTTTAGTGCGGTTTCAGCAACGCGAAACCGGCTTCAGGACACTGCATTTCAGTGGGAGCTTTGTTAACATTTTTGCAGCACAGTAAAAGGATTTGGCCTTTTTATAAATACTTAGTTCCACTGATGTCCCTACCATATCATCATTGCTTGCAATGAATTCTTGCACTTCAGGGCCAACACGTACATCTTTTAGTGCAAGAAAGTTTGCCTCACTCTTTAGGTCCAAAACACCTTTGTACAAGGCAACTGCAGCCTGGGGTTGCAAAACCCTGCTGGCATACAACTGTATGACTTTGCTGATGTCACCCTGCAGAGTCATCAGCTGGCTCTCCCTGCTCTGCAGTTTCTTATTAAAATTGCACAGTGGCTCAAGGGCATATTTTAGAAAAAGAAAGGTCATTTGAATTTCTTGGGTGCTTAGGCGGTCACATATTAGTTTGACTTTGGCACCTCTGGGTTCCACAGACCTAAAATAAGACAGCAGAGTGGGCCACATGTCAGTTATTCGTTTAACAACTTTACTCAAACTGAGCCATCTTGTGGGTGCATGCTTAATGATTTTTAATGGGTCAATATCAACAAAGAGAGCAAACTCTTTCAGCTGCTGTTGCCATAATGAGCTGGAAGAGAAATGGCAATAAATGTCAGAAATTAGTTCCTCAACAGGTGAGGACAAGGCCTTGACCCTGATTTGGAGCACAGGTCTAGCAGATGGCACAAGCATCCCATATTTATGAGGTTTGGGTTCACCTGCCTTAATCTGGAAAACACAGAGTTGTGCTTTCCAATCATTGCTGCAGCATTGTCAGATGAAAATGCCACAAGGTTTTACAGGGATGTCCAGCTGCTCCAGAGTTTTCATCATGCAGTCAAACACTGCTTGTCCAGTCCCTGAAGTGCATGCCGGCATGTCAGAAACTGTATGACATTTTTCCTGTCAGATATCATAGCAACCTACAAGGATGACCTGGTTTCTCAACCCCCATGTCCATGCTTTGGTCAACATAGAGGCAAAATGGCACTCGACTGACAAGGGAAGCTGCAGTCTCCTGGTAGCTGGGACCAAGCACATCTCTGGCAATGCAGGTGGTTGGTTGTTCCACAGCTCATCTTCTTGACTACCTCTGGATCTGTGCAGTACTTCTTCATAAATTTCAGGAGGTGGTCTGCAAGAAAATGACAAGTTGTGCTCCGCCAACATGTTGACAAACACCTCTGCCTCCAAAACTGTTGAGGTACTCTGTGCTTGGAAGAATTGGGTCAGCTTCTTCCCTTCTGCATGCTTCCTACTCTGGAGATGCTTCTGCAGATTCGTGTCTCTGTATGTCGTTTCGTCCTCCATGGCTGATGCTGATGTCACATCCACAGGACTTGCAGAATGCATACAGTGGCCCTTTCTTGCTCTGTGCGATCCACTCAAAGGAAGTCTTCCAGGAACTTTGGAACACTGAATTCCTCTTCTTCTTGGTTGGTGTGGAGACGGAGTTACCACTGGCACTGCAGTCAGCTCGCATTTGAAGCATCTGTTCCCAATCCATCTCCTATTGAGGACGGCAATCAAGAAAAATATGTAACACTGACTTCAGGTTAGATGGACGGGTGGTCCATAACATTTCTTTGGCAGAGGCAAAGAGGTAGAGCAGCATCAGTTCTAGATCGCTGGATAACACCTTCAGTGTCCACGGCCCACCTTTGAGATGCATTACCAAGTATACCTAAGCAGTAGTTAATGAGTCCAAATCAAGCTTAAGCTGTCCCCATTTTTTTTTTTTTTTACATATGTCCTACAAATTCTACCAGGTGCACATAATGAGCTGCTAATGTATCCTCATCTATATGCATGTTTTCCATCTTGCCTGGCTCCAACACATTCTCTCAGGCACATATAAAGAGCTGCTAATGAGTCATTACTTAGCTGAATCGCACTTCTGTAAAAATCTTCCTGCCAGATCTAGCTTAATGGTTTGGGTCATGAACCACACTTTTGTAAAAGTCCTCCTGCAAGTCTGAAACAGTTTAAGCATGCTATTTTAAAAGTCCTCCCACCAGGTCTGAAACTTCTAGACCTTGTCAACCACAGCAAGCATAAGGCAGACAAAACAAGCAATATACATTTGTATTTTTAACCAGTGCCTACAGGGAGGGCTTTGTCGTAGCGGCACTGCTTTTAACCAACGCTCCCCTACCCAGTTCACAATCACAGGACCTGAGTGAGAGTTCTCTCCTCTACTCCAGGCCTGGCCAACATATTAAATTTGAAATGAGCTGCTGTACTGCGGAGTGAACAGGTGTGTCGTGTGTATAATAATATATATATATATAATATATATATATATACACACACACACACACACACTCTCTCTCTCTCTCTCTCTCTCTCTCCCCTTTCAGCCTGATGAGTCATAATATCCCTTTTCAGATGTAGTATGTGGGTTAAACATAAGAAAATCAAAGAGTCTGTATGTTTGTCTATTGCTACTAGCTGGATGGTGTTGTGACAACTCCATCCAGACAGTAGCAAATAGCAATAGACAGAAATACAGACATTGTCCAAGTTTCAGTGACTCAGGTAGCACACTGGCCTCTGAGCCCAGGAGATTACAGGGCTGTGGGTTCAGTTCCCACATCTACAGCATGAGGATGGGGTGCTGCACTCCTGAGGTGCCGTCTTTCAGATGAGACATTAAACCAAGGTCCCAACTGGCTGGACTGGTGGAAGTTCAGGTGGATGTTAAAGAGTGTAGGGAATTTCCCCAGTGCCCTGGCCAGATTTCCCTCATTCACTAAAAATACCACCTACAGCTTAATCTGGTTCAAGGTCAGTTGCTTATCATCTGTATCCCCCCTCCCCCCAGTTACCCCTGAAAAAGGGACTTCTAGGCCCAGTGGGCTTACTGGGTCAACAAAATTAAACAAATTCCGATGTATAGGCATGGCAGTAGAAGAAAAATAGGACAGTAGCACCACCTCTCTCTTTTGGTTCTCTTACTCAGTTACATGGAGGTTCTGCCCCCCCCCCCCAATTTTAAGAAACAGAAGTTTAAACTATTTTTTAAATTTCACAGTTCACAGTACAAAAATGAGCTTTCCCTGGAGCGGAGCAGGACAGAACCTACATATAAATGACTAAGACACTTCTGTTCCGAGTTCTGACTGTCCCACCCAGACAGAGTGTGCATAGAAGAGAACACAGAACCAACTACATACAAAAACTTAAAGAAAACATTTCTGTATACTGTATTAATATTTTTACAACATAGGCATTCATCAAATCACCACCTCAATTTGTTGTGCCATACCATCTCTTTGGTTCTCTTACTCAGTTACATGGAGGTTCTGCCCCCAATTTTAGAAACAGAAGTTTAAACTATTTTTTAAATTTCACAATACAAAAATTAGCTTTCCCCAGAGCGGAGCAGGACAGAACCTACATTTAAATGACTAAGTGATGGCAGTGTAAGAATTTATCCACCATGCTATTCTCCCCTCTGGCAGACTGGCACTTTCACTTGGAGCTCATCAATATTATTTCTTAAGCTCATAGCATTTAGGCAGACCCCCATCCACCCACCCTTCTTGATCCCCCTTTTAGTTCTTGAATACCATCCTTTGCCTGAACCTTTTCTTCCCTTATGTCATCCTTTCCCCTATTGTCTTCCCCAAACCCCCTCCTGCTCCTGACCCCCCCTTGTCCAGTCTGCCTCCTGCCTATGCAGTATCTAGTTCCTTCATACCTCCTGCCTATTTCTGGAGGAGAGTACTAGCTAGGCTCCCCCTTCAGTTATGCAGACATAACTGCTGTCCAAGAGCACTTGTTCCCTCATTTTTCTCCTATCCCCTCCCCTGTTTACACACAGTGACTGGCACTGCACTGGTCTGTGTCAGTCTGATACTAGCAGTACTAGTTGGTATTTTTGGCATTAAGTTGGCATTCATTTTGTGACACATCATGATATTACTTACCTTAAGCCAAGGCAGGCACTGGTGTGGTGGACCTGGTAGTCTCTGTAGCAGTTTCAGACACTGGCTGGCACACAGGATCAATCTCAGGCTGTCGTTGTCCTCGAAGCTTGTCCTGCTGTGCTTGGCTGCTCCCTCTGTGCTGCTCTTCAAGTTCTGTCTGTCTGTGCTTCTGCTGTGCTAGTGCTGGCAGTCGGTACCTGCTGCCGGCACTGATGCTGCTGCTTAGCTCTTTTATCTTTCTGGAAGTACTACTAGATTTAGCAGCAAGTAGCAGCTAGCACTGCACTCGAATTCTGGCGAGTGGCGATCCGTGTGTCCTGCTAGGCAGCAGCAGCTCTCTCTTCCTCACTGTTACTTGTCCGGCCCGGGTCTCCTCCTGTTGTCTCCCTGGTGCTCCAGTCCCGACTCCTGACCTGGGCAGCTCTCTCTCTCTCTCTCTCCAGCAACGATCACGCTATTGCTTGCTTCCCTTCTCTGGTGCTCTGGAACTTTTCTTGGGCTCAGTGAGTTCAGAGCGTTGGAGAACTCATTATATGGAGCTTAATCAGACCTGAGGGGGGACACAAAAATCAGGTCCGTGTGGGCGGCGGTGCTAAAAACAGCAACGGACAGCAGGGAGTCATGCCATTGGCTGCAAGGGCAGAAAATGAGACGCTACGTCACGGCGCGCGTCACTGCTGCAGCTTGAATATGGGGACGGGGGATTTTGTTGCGAGCAGCGAGACAACTCGGTGGCGAAGTTGGCGTGGGCTGCATGGCAGCAGAAAATCATGCAGATGGCCAGTCAGTTCGGGACGGTGGGACAAATGGCAGGAAAACGGGATGTCCCACAAAATCCGGGACAGTTGAGAGGTATGCTGGTAAACACTTGATCTAACAGGATTTGGCAGTGACTTTCACCATGTTTGTTCTATGTGGGAATGCATCTACCCATTTTGAGAAAAGGTCAGTACAGTAATCACAAGTGCATACTTGTTGTGCCTGCTAGTGATGGGAAAGGGTCCGATGAAATCAATTTTAATTGCATTCCAGGACCTGATTGTCTCTGTGGAAAGAGTTTGGCATTTTTCTTGCCAGGAATAGGGTTGTTCTGAGCACAGGTAATGCAATTGTCCACATAATGTTTGACATCTGTTGTCATGCCCGGCCACCAGCCTACGGTTTTCAGTCTCTGCATACTCTTGTCTACCCGTTGGTATCCACCTGTAGGGGTGTCATGGACCTGATGGATGAGTTCTGGTCAGAGTGATTTAGGCATCATCCAAAGTTTTTGATTACCAGAGTGGAACAGGACCAACTTCTGGTGTGCTGAGAGATGAAGGTTGTCAGAATGTCTTTTGAATGGGTTATTCAGAGACATTTCTTTCTCTGTTTCCTTTGAGAGGAATTCATATACCTCTTTTATGTCTGGATCTACCATTTGCACTGCAATGAGATCCAGAGGGTTGGTTCTCTTGTGGGCAGCCACTGTGTGTGGCTCAGTAGGGGGTTGCATGGTCCATACCTCCCACCTTGAGCACCATCTTTTGCTAAGGTATCTGCTCAATTGTTGTACTCATGGAAAGGCTCAGCCTTGCGGTGGGCCTTAACCTTGTGTATGTACAGCCTGAAAACAAATTGCTCCTCAAGGCTGACAATGTGTACAAACAGGCCCCTGTATTTCACAGGAGTGTTTTCTAAAGAGGCGAAATCATGGGTCTTCCAGAAAAGAAGAAATTCAGTCAAAGAATTGCACACCCAGAAAGAATCAGAAAAGATGATGGTGTCCTCATTGCCTTAGCCATGGATGAGTTCCAGGGCACAGCCTACAGCAGCAAGTTCTACATACTGGGAAGATCATATGATGCATGTCCTGGACACCTCAAAGGGGTCACCTGCTGGATACAGGACCCCAAAGCCTGCAATTTGTTCTGATAAGAGGAAGATTCATCTGTAAAGATGCAGCAGAGTGCAGGGTCTTTTACAGTGTGCTCAGCGGCGGGCAGGTATGGGCCTGGTTCTGGCAAGGTGGGTGGCTCTAGGCCACACTTATGTGGATCTCCTTGGTATAGGAGCCCATGTGCCAAAATGGAGGGCATTTCGGTGGGAAGCACAGTGATGTCTTGATTCTGTAGGAGGAGAGACCAGTGGGTGAGTCTGGTGTTAGACATGTTTCCATCTTTGATTCTGTCTGTCAGTAGGAAGTTGGTGGGGGTGTGTTTGGTGTGCAACACAATGGGGGAACCCTATGATGTATGTGAAGTGTTTAACAGCCCAGAAGGTCACCAAGAGATTCCTCTCACACAGAGAGTACTTTTGCTCCATGAGGAGAGCATCTGTGAGAAATAAGCAATAGGCCTCAGGGTGCCATTTGCCTTTTGTGCAAGGACTGCTGATGTGCCCACTTTGGAGGTGTCAGTTTCCAGATGGAATGGAAGTTCTGGGTTAGGGTTGACCAAAGTTGGAGCAGAGGCCAAAGCCTTCTTCAAATAAGTGAAAGGGGAAAGGAAATTAGCACAGGGGATTAAGGACGGAGAAAAGGATTTCTTCAGGTATATCAGGGAAAAGAGGAAGTGCAAGGATCAAATAGGATCAGGACAGACAGTGGGTAGGTAGACAAGGGGGCTGAGAAGGCAGAAGTACTTAATGAGTACTTATGTTCAGTGTTCACAAGGGAGAGGGATGGGCCTATTCCTGCAGGAAAAGGGGGTGCAGGCATGGGGGGGTGAGATAACCACAGACGGGGTCATCACGGTGGAAAGGGTGCTGGAGGGCCTTAGGTCCCTGAGGGTAATCAAGGCACCTGGGTGAGATGGGGTACATCCCAGGGGGCTGAGGGAGCTAGCAGAGGTCCTGGCACAGCCAGTGGCAGATCTGTTTAACACCTCGCTAAATACGGGATGTCTGCCCAGAGATTGGAGGGAGGCACATGTGGTACCTCTCCACAAAACTGGGCCCAAGGACAAACCAGGGAACTACAGACCAGTGAGCCTCACCGCAATTGTGGGGAAACTGATGGAATCTATCCTCAAAGAAAGACTGGTGCAGTTTCTTGTGGATAATGATCTGCAAGATGACAGACAACAGGGGTTCATCTCTGGCAGATCCTGTCAGACAAAATTGGTTGATTTTTTTTGACTGGGTCACGAGGGCACTGGACGAGGGCCATGCAGTAGATGTAGTCTACCTGGAGTTCAGTAAGGCCTTCGATTCAGTGCCACATGGAAGGTTGTCCTGCAAGTTGAGGAGTCTTGGTATAGGGTGGAAGCTAGCCCAATGGGTAGAAAACTGGCTAAGGAACAGGCAGCAGAGGGTAGTTGTGGGGGGGAGAAGCATTGGAGCCCAGAGCAGTGACAAGTAGTGTCCCACAGGGATCAGTACTGGGACCAGTCCTGTTTACCATTTTCATTGCAGACATAGTGGTTGGGATCAAGAATAGGATCGGCCTCTTCGCCGATGACACTGAGATCTGTGCTGAGGTGGATGGGGAGGAGGGTGGCAAAATTACTGCAGGAGGACTTGGCAAGACTTGAGGAGTGACTGCACATCTGGCAGCTTGGGTTCAATGCCAAGAAGTGCAGGATGATGCATTTAAGAGCCAAAAACCCAGGATACAGCTACTGGATGGATGGTACCAAACTGTCTGCATCCAATGAGGAGAAGGATCTGGGAGTGCTGGTGACCAGGGAATTAAACCACTTGGCCCAGTGTAGGAAGGCAGCAGCTAAGGCTAACAGGATGCTAGGGTGCACAGCAATGGGGATTACATCCAGATGTAGCAAAGTCATATTGCCCAAGTACAGGTCGCTGGTGAGGTGCACTTGGAGTACTGCGTGCAGTCCTGGCACCTGTACTTGTAAAGGGATATAAAACTACTGGAGGCAGTGCAGTGAAGAGCAACAAAGATGATCCAGGGGTTGGGGGATAGAACTTATGAGGACAGACTAAAAGAGCTCAACATGTATACCCTGGAGCATAGAAGAGAGAGAGGGGACATGATCGAGACCTTCAAGTACCTGAAGCGGATGAACAAAGTAAGCTTCCAGGGTGGGTTCACTCTACAGAATGGAAGAGATACCAGAGGGCACTCCCTGAAGTTAAAGAGGGGTAGATTCAGGGGAAAAGGAGGAGGCACTACTTCACTGAAAGAGTGGTAACAGGGTGGAATGCACTGCCTGAGCAACTCATTTCAATGCAGACTGTGGGGTGCTTCAAGAGGGGGTGGGACAAGTTCAAGGGGAAAGTACATACAAGGGGGCAGTTAGGGGAGGGCAGAGTTAATGGGAGGGGGGAGGCAGCTGCAGTATAATGGGCTGAAGTGCTGCACACTCGAGCAGACTAGAAAGACCATATGACCTGTATCTGCAGTTTCGTATGTTTGTAAGTGACAGCAGCTGTGTGTTCTGATCCCCACTGCGAGGGGACATCTTTCTTCAGTAGCTCATACAGAGGTGTAGCCCTCTGTCCAAAATTGCACATGAAGTCCGTGGAGTAGTTGACCATACCCAGGAAATGTGTCAGAATGGTCATACTGGCAGGAAGTAGCAAGTCCTGAATGCCTTAGACCTTGTCCATGGTGGGGCTCCTGCCCTCTGCAGTGATGCGCAGACACAGAAGGGAGACTTCTGGAAGGCACAATTGTACCTTTGCAGGGTTGCACTTGTGGTCTACCCTCTATAGTAGTGTCAAGAGCTCATATAGGGGCTCCAGGTGTTTCTCTAGGCCTGTGGTGGCCAGGAGAAGGTCCTCCACATATTGCAAGAGGCATGTGGATGTGAAAGAGGGAGGAACTGTTATGGAATTTCTGTGGGAGGCAGTCCCATGTGTACTGACGTCCTTTAAAGGTGAAGGCAAACTTGTATTGGCTCTCAGGGGCCAATGGAAGTGACCAGAAGCCATTGGAGATGTCTAACGTACTGAACCACTTATGTTCAGGTTTCAGATGTTTTAGCATGTACGGGGCAGAGACCAATGGGTGCACAACTGGGGGTGACTTGGTTAAGTCTCCTGTAGTCGATGGTGAGCCTCCAACTGTTGTTAGGCTTCTTCACTTGCCAGATGGGGGGGTCTGACTGTGGACACACAGGACCTAATGACCCCTTGTTTCAGGAGGGAGTCAATGGTTGCCCTCAAAGAAGGTATTGCCTCAGATGGAAAAGGATATTGTCCCTGACATTGGGGTTCATCACCAGTGATTTGTATGAGAGTGTCCATTCTCCCAAAGTCATGTTTGTGCTTGTCAAAGGCCTCTTGTTGCCTTTCCAGAATCGGTCTCAGTTGAGGGAATAGCTCATAGCACTGAAGCATGAGAATAATGTCATACTCCACATCACTGGCCTTTACTGCTTCTACCACATGCGAGTCAGAAATGAGAAACATATGGTACTGACCAGGTATCCGATACACAATAGCCTTTTGGCTAAATCCACCATTCAGCTATAGCATGAAAGAAAATCTATTCCCATGATGCTCTGGTAATGACATAATATCATGAGGTCAAAATGGTGTGTTTCTCCAAGGTACCGATGATGACTGGTATTGGTTTGGACCAGTAGGTTGTGATCATGGTCCCCTCAAAGGTCTTGGTGGAAGTGGCCTTCCCCGTTGACCAAAGAGATAGCTGCAGGTCATTTTGGCAATACCAGAGAAACAAAGTGTGTCCAGGAAGAGTCAGATCCAACCATGTGAGCCTATAGCTTAGTGGTTAGAGCACCAGAATGATATTCTGGGGGTCTGGGTTCAATTCCCAATAAATTACAGTTTGACAGTATGATTTCTTTTAGGATTTTTATTTTCATTTATAGTTTCTGCTCCTTTTTTCCTCTGATTGCCCCACTCATCCATCACCCCCAGCTCTATCACCCACAGTCCCTGGGACTCCCACTACTTGTTACCTCTGTGAGTGGGTGGGTCCCGGCAGGTGGTGCAGAGCTTGCAGGGTCAGTGAGTTCGTCCCGATGACAGAGGGTTCTTTTCTTCAATTTTCTCTGTCCCTGCTCAGGCCAGCCTACATGCAAAGACACACACGCACAGCATGAAGACACTGTGTACCTTCAGCATCTGCATCTAGCCAACAAACATGTGCAACCGCTTGCAAAGCCACCCAGCCTCTGCAAGGTGGCAGCCAAGCAGCAGTACACACTGTCCCACCTCCACAGAGGAGGAGTGCAGTCTCTGGATGCTCAATTCTCCATCCTCCAGCCAGCCCCTGAGCAACTCATATCTGATCCCGAACCTGGGTCATCAGTGTGGGGAGAGGTGTTCCGCTTAGCACCTCAACCCTCTGCACCACTGGGCTGACTTGATTTCTTTTAGTATGACATTCTTCTGCAGCACTGGTAGGGTTACAGCAGTGACACTTAGCTATCAGGGGCCTCTTTGGGATGAAATAATCTGTCCTTAATATTAAAATGTCCTTAATGGGGGACAGTCAGCACTAAGAGACCCACATCCACATGTGGGGCTGGTCCCATTTTACACTTTGGGTGCCCAAAATATGTTTTTAGTTTTTTAATAGATCATATCCATATCTGCCTGATTCTGCTGACTCCCAAGCTGACATTTGCTGTAACCAGAAATGCTAGAATCCCCCACAGCTGATGTCAGAGCTTGGCTGTAGCTATGGGAGATGCAATAACCTGCAGTATATGTTAGAGCTTTTATTAGCTCTGATAAGCTGTCTGCCAGTCTGTTCTCTCATGTTAAGTACAGTCCTCTGGGACTGTACTTAGCCCCGATAGGACAGTAGGACCAGCGAACAAAAGATCATGGGCTAGATTTACAGAACTTTGTCCCAGTGAAAATCAGGTTTGGCAGTGTGTTGGTATTCACAAAAGCCTGATTTGTGCACCTAAACCAGGTTTGCACAGGGACAAAGTGTGGAGGAGCCACAATGCAAATGAGGGGGAGGGGAAATAAGTATTGACACTGTCTGATTCACAAAACATTTGCTCCACACAAGGACCACTTGCCTGGTCCCCTTGAATGGTGCAAATACCGCAAACCAAGAGCTTGTCTTATTCCGCGCAACCCTGGTGGTTGACAGAAGTACTATGTTGCCCTCCACCAATCGCCGATTGCTGCCCCAACTGATAAAAAAACATTCCTCCTGGCGCTAGTCATTACCCCCCTCCCCGTGATTTCTGACTGCCAGCCTGAGTAAAATAAACATTCTCCCTACTGCTAGTGGTAACTCCCCCTCCCCAATCACCAGTCACTGTCCCAAGTATAACACAGAAGTTTCCCTGGTGTCCAGTTTCCCTCCCCCCACCCGCACCCATGCCTGATGTACAAATACTATTCCCTGGAGTCCAGTGGTCCCACTCCCCACCCAATCCCTCACCTGAATGCACTAAACCTTTTCTCTGGTGTCCAGTGTTCCCACCCCCACCCACCCCCCAATCTCCTGTAATATCCTAAATCCCTATAACGCAACCAGATATCCCTTCCCTGGCATCTAGTGGACCCCTCCACCACCACCACCACCCTGCTACCCCAATTCTGAACCCAAGCCAGTGACAGGCACAGCCCTCCTCTCTCCACCATGGCCAGCTGCTGACTGAGCTGTTAATGAACATGTACTGTATGAAGTACACACTCACAGATGGACAGCTCAGAGTGAGCTGTCCGTCAGTGAGCACATACTGTATACAGTACGCACTCACTAACAGCTCAGTCAGCTGCCAGTCCTGGTAGAGACAGAAGGGCTGTGCTGGTCACTGGGTTGGGTTCAGGATGGGGGAAGTGGAGTGGTGGTACACTACTTGTCAGGGTGGGGGGCAGCGTGTCTACTAGATGCCATACATGGGACATTTGGTTATGTTATACGGGATTGGGGATAGGGAGGGGGATCTGCTAGATGCCAAGGAATGGGTGTCATTTATTTTACAGGCAATTGGGGAGTGGGTGGCAGGTGGGATCACTGGACACCAGAGAATGGTGGTTGAGACATGGGGCAAGGGATCAGGTGGGGGTGGGATCACTGGACAACAGGGAACAGCACTTGTACATTGGGCATGGGTTCAGGTGGAGGGAGGGAAACTGGACACTAGGGAAACTTCTGTGTCATACACTGGCCAGTAATCAGTGATCATGAGGGGGTTACCACAAGCACCAGGGAGAATGTTTATTTTACTTGGGCCTGGGATCGTTGATCACAGGAGGTGCCACTAGCACCAGGGAGAATTTTTTTGGTTTTTTACTCAGACCAGCGATTGATGGGGGGTGGTTCCAATAGCACCAGGGAAACTACTTAATTTACTATCAGGCTGGCGATCAGTGGGGCGGGGGACCAATAGTACCAGAGACTGCTGCTGCATATTAAGCAGGGGCTGGGGACCATACTAAGCTCCATGCAGCCTATGCAAATGGACCCATAATGGGCATGCTAGTGGCCATCTAGTGCTTGCATGCCCAATGGGCTCATTTGCATGGCTGCCTATGTGAATTGGGAATAGTACACTTTGCTATTCATTGCAGAGCCTTACTACTGGCTGCGTGTCAGGGTGGCGCTAGTGAGGTAGCGCTAGCAGTACTGGGATTACTGCTGCCTAGACCTCACCCTATTCACAGTCAGATAGGGCAGTGCACTATTCAGCTGTGAATGGCGATTCTGGACGCTTGGGCAAACGCAAACTGCAACAGAAAATTTTGCACTGTGCGTTGTGATTTTTTTGTGAATCTAGCCACAGAGCTTATAAAACTCTAACATGCACTTCAAGCTGTTGAATCCTCCACAGCGGCAGCATAGCTCTAATGTCAGCCATAGGTTATTTGGGGACTCCTTGTTCAGCAAATGTTAGGGTGGGAGTCAACAGGATTAGCCAGATGCAGTCTGATATACTACTGTAAACAGTAAGCAGAAAATTGTTTTGCATGCAAACTTCAAATTGGGACCAGACCCACACTTGGGTATAGAGTTCTCAGTGCTTGCATTTCCCCTTTAATATGCTGATTGCATGGTACTTAAACAACTGAACTTCGGACTGGTTTAAATGACCTTAGTATTATGATATCCTTATTAAAAAGTGTCCTTATATAAAGTCATATAAGGTGGAGTCTGTAGGAGAGCTATGCTGCTTTACTGTGTTCTATAAACAGTACCTGTAAAAGCAATAAATGTAGGCTCGTAGCCAAATACTTCAGTGCTTTTATCAGTCTTAATGTTTATGACAAGCAGTTTAGCAGACTGTGACCTTGGATGGATCAATGGAAACAAATCTTTAGCAATGATGGAGGAGTAATTGGTGATTTAAGAAAAAGATTACCAATGTATTATTCATTACTGTGAGACAGGAACAGTGCTGTTTTAAGGAGTGGATTAAGTTTTTTCCATAATATCACCTCTCATTCTTGAAGCTGCAGCTAACAAACATAATAATAGGTTTGAAAAAAAAATACAACATTGCTACTTCAGCAGTAAGCCAAAAGACTGGAAATATTCAGCAAAAAGCATAGTGATGATGCATGTTATAACCCTGCACTGGGTACAGTTTGGGCATTTCATCCACCCACCTCCCATCACTATTTGTCGAATCAGCAAAAATTCAAGAGATATTTGAAAGAAATTCAGAAGTCATTGACTCAGTACCTGGTGGTCCTTTCCCAAAGTTGGTAATGCATTACACTTTAATGATGGAAGAGGTATTTTTCTGATGAATTCTCCTTTTAATATACATTGGTACGTGGGTAAGGCCCACTGGGCACAAGGCCCATTTACAGGGGCAACCTGGGAGCACTCGGGAGGTTCAGTGACTTGTGGAGTGTCACACAGTATGCAAGTGGAGGTTATGGAAATCAAACCCATGTCTGCTGGCTGTAACAACCTCATTCACAGCTCATAGCACAAACCTCTAGGCTATACTGCTAGCCTGCTTCTGCTGATTCTAACTGTGGGCTCTGCAGTTTTTATAATTTTAAACAGAGGAAATCCTTCTGGATGCTTTTTCAAGGGCAGTTTGCCCTTTTTCTCTGTCATAGCTCTAGGGGAAGTGAATCTCAAAATCTGGTCTGGCAGACTTCTTTCAGAACTAAACCTTAATGTTAGTTTACGTAGTAGGTTAACAGCCCCAATATTGGAAGATAAATGGTCAGTCAGTATTTTATTTTTAGAAAACATTGCCATGCTATAAACTACCTTAGGAGTAACATGTTATTAAATTGGAAAGCATGTACTTTAGAATACAAAATCATCCAGGAATTCTGGGTGTTTTTCTAGAGGTATGATAACCAGACAGTAAATACCAGTAACATCATGTCACTATTTCATGTGCCTGCAGCTTTGACTTAATGCAAAGGAAAACGTTTTTCAAATCGTACATGAATGGGTAACTTCTCTTGGGAGCTGGAGTGGCCCCTTTCCTACATGCCTCCCAGCCATTGTAAAGTCCCGTACAGTAAATGGCAGCATTGAGAATTAAACCATATGCTTGGGACATCCATTACATCTAAAGTGAACCCTTTGCTGCTGAGCTAAAGGTGAAGCTCTATTAATTGCAAATGTTGCTATTTGGGCTTTTGATGTCTTCCAGTACTTACAAGCTTATCTGCTTGGTAGAGTTAGCATTCAAGCCCATCACTGATGACTTGACTTATACTGCATGCTTAGTTCAAGAGAAAGCAGCTCCACTCACAAACATGCCAGGTCACATAACAGTACTAGGCAAAACAGAAAATACTGGCACTGACACAATTTAAAGAGCAGCTAATGCCTTCAGGATAACTTAAACAAAACATAATATTTAGACACAGTTCAGCTTGTATTTTATATTCTGTCTGTATTTCTCCCCTCCATTATTTATTACTGAGGTCATTTTCAAGAAAAAAATCTTTGCTTCTGAAGACTTCACTTTTCTTGTTTCTTTCTCCCTACCTGAGGTCATAATGTACTGCTTTTGACGTCACAGTTACTCTCATGGCAACCGCCTGTGATGTCACAACACAGGATTGTGGCTTCAAGTAGGGCGCAAGGTACAGAGAAAGATTAACTCTTAGGGATAAAGATCAGGTAGTCATGTGAATTTCTCAGTAATGAATAATGGGGAGAATAAGTCTATAGAATGCATATGGAATGCAAGCTAAATTGTAGCTAAACATTGTGTTTTTCTAAGTTTTATTTGAGGCGTCAACAGCTCTTTAAAGAGGGAGTCTGGTCAAAATTTCTACCATCAATAAATCCAAAGTTTGAATCAACATGTCCCCAATCAGCATCATGCCAAAAATGAGACCTCTTATTTACTTTGTTCTAAAGTTACAAGTCATTTTATAACCCTAAATTCAATGCCTATTTAAAAAGCTAGTTTCAGTGAAGAGCTACTGATGATGCCATAACCAGAACTCACAGCCTAGTCCTCCCTGCAAGCTATCTTATGGGACTTATTTCCCCCAAGTTATATAAAACTGCAATTGTAGTAAATATGTGAAAAAGGAAAGATGACACTGGGTGGGCAGAGGGCATGCATTTCCATAATGTGCAAATGCAAGGCACACTACTTGAGAATGTGACGAAGGGTTGGAATGTAGCGTTAGAATGCTGCAGGAATGACATTTTGAAATGCCACTGAGCTGCAACTGTGAAATACAGCAGTGACACAATCTCAAAAAGTAGATGGGCAGATAATTTTGGAATGTGTCAGGGATGCTAAAATTCATAATGTGGTGATGTCATATATTTTTAGAATGTTGAAACATAGAAACATAGACTTTGACAGCAGATAAGGACCACTTGGCCCACCTAGTCTGCCCATTTCCGTACCTACAGGATAAGCCGCAGATCCTAGTTAACCAACAGCCTACTTCTTCCTACCCCCCACAAGAATTGACTTATGTTTGTCCCATGCATTCTTGGATTCCCCCCACTGTTTTAGACCCCACAACCTCCTCAGGAAGGCTGTTGCATGCATCCACTACCCTCTCTGTGAAAAAATACTTCCTCACATTGCCCCTGAACCGCCCCCCCATCTTTAAATTGTGTCCCCTTGTTCTTGCATGTCTCTTTTTCCGAAAGACATGCAGTTTTGAGATACAGGAGAGACATAGTTGTAGAAGGTGGCAAGGATATGTAATTTTGTAACATGTCACCGATGCATAAATCTGGCATGCAGTGGTGATGCGCAATTTTAAAATGTGGTTGGGAAGAGAAGCTTGATTTCATTATTGTAGTGGCAACATTCAATTTCACTCTGGCATTGACACAGAATTTCAGAATGTGGCGCGGTGACACCATTTCAGAATGTGGTAGTCAATGCAATTTCAGAATGAGGCAGGGATGCATAATTTTAGAATATGACTTGTACAATTTCAGAATGTGGTGGTGGTGACATATAATTTAAGACAGTGGCAGTGATGCACAATTTTGGAACATGGCGGTGATACACAATTTCAGAATGTGGCGGTGACAACATTTCAGAATGAGGCATTGAAACACAACTTTAGAATGGGGATCTGCAATTTTGGAATGTGGCAGGGTTGCACAGTTTTAGAATGTGGCTGGTATGCACAGTTTTTGGATTGTGGTGGGGATGTGATGCACAATTGTGAAATGTGGTGGGGGCATACAATTCTGGAATGTGGCAGGACAAAGCACATTCAGAACAAAATTATGTGTCCTTTCATGTTCTGACAGTGTGCATCCCCATTGTATTCTGAAATGCCAGTCCCAGCTAAATTCCTTGATGTGTGTCACTGTCCCATTCCAAGACTGAGAGCCCCACCACATTTCAAGATGGTGCATCCCTGCCACATTCCAAGACTGTATGCGCCCATGACATTCTAAAATTGTGCACCACCTTGACATTCTATACCTTGGTTCAGTGCTACATTCCAAAACCACTTCCTGACGCATTCTAAAGTAGTACAGTACCATGAATCTGAATGCTCTGGAAATGCAAGCACTGCAGCCAACTTATGTCAGCTTGTGTGTGTGTGTGTGTGTGTGTGTGTGTGTGTGTGTGTGTGTGTGCATGTGTGTGTATGTTTATGATTACTACAGCTACAATTTCTTACACTTTGGAGAAATAAGTCAAATAAGGTTTCTGACAGGGAGGACTTGGCTGTGGGTTCTGGTTATGACATCAACAGTGACTCTTCTCTAAAACTGTGTTTTTATGACTGTGGGCAGAGCCTAAAGGAGTATTGCATGTACAAAAGGAGTGATGTCATGTTTTCTGTCTGTGGAACTGATTGAAGATGTAAATAGTCTCCTCTGCCTTACCCTCCTCCAAGCAACGTTTTCCACCGTCAAATGAATACACTTTCATGTTAGTCAATGGTTGCAGGGTACTATTTTCTTTCTTAAATGGGTGGTACAAGAACTGGAATCTGAGTAGTGGGAGGAAGCATTAGATTTTTTTTTTGGAGTGAAATCCACCTCCGCCTCCACCCCAAACTTTTTTCTGATTCATGTGGGAGGGGCATGAGATAGCTCTAGCATGCTGGAACAAGATGCATTAGTTTGAGACACAGACATGCCTTGTGCAGTGGTGAACAGAACAGAACAGAAACAGAAGATATTTAATGCCTTCAAATTGCTTAAAAATCCTTTGGAACAGATGATTATCAGAGCCACCTGGGGCCTCAGATGGAGATCTAGACACACACATTCTAATTTACAGTAAGAGTCGCATGTTTTCTTAAACATCTAGCAAGAGATATTGGTTTTTAGTTTTAGCTTTCAGTACTGTTACAAGATAATTTATTTACTTGAATAAAGGTCAAGGTTAACAAATAAATTCTACCTTTCATTAGATTTGGTCTAATTCAATCAAATGTGATTTTAAAAGCTACTCTGATAATAATAATAATAATAATAATAATAATAATTTTATTTATATAGCGCCTTTCACAATATCAAGGCGCTGAACAGATTAATAAAAACATCAACAAACAATACAAATGACAAACCATAAAATTATAAAATATATTCTAAAAGCATAATAAATTACAGTAAAATTACATACACTAAACAGTGCATTTAACTTTCAAGAAAGGCCATTCTCCAAAGATAGGTTTTTAATTCCTTTTTGAAAATCTCCACGGAGGAGCATTCCCGTAACCGGCAAGGTAGAGAATTCCAAAGAGTGGGTGTGGCATAAGAAAATGCTCTACTGCTGGAAGATTTCAAACTTACTCTTGGAATCTCTAACAACCCCATGTCGGCCGAGTAGAGTGATCGGCTAGTGCAATAAGACACCAGAAGGTCTTTCAGATAGGCCAGACCCTGGTCATGAAGGGCTTTGAAAGTCAATAAAATGACTTTGAAGGTGATCTGCCACAGTATTGGGAGCCAGTGCAGCTCGTGCAGCACCAAGGTAATATGACAGGACCTGCTTGTCCCAGTCAAAACCCGGGCTGCCACATTCTGCACAAGCTGTAGGCGGCGGATTTCAACCCCAGAAAGCCCAAAGTAAAGGGCGTTGCAGTAATCGAGGCGCGAGGACACAAAAGTGTGGACCAAAGTTGGCAGAGAGTCAGACAGAACAAGGTGCTTAACCCGGGCAATATTCCTAAGATGGTAAAAGGAAGTCTTGACGATGGCTGACACCTGAGATTGAAAAGTCAGCCTATCGTCAAGAATCACCCCAAGGTTACACACCCGTTCAGAGTCCGGAAGCGAGACACTGCCAAGAAAAATTCCAGATGGCGCGCCAGCACATGACCTCTCAATCTGACCACCCGGGTTCACAATCAAAACCTCAGTTTTCTCCGAGTTCAACTTTAACCAACTAGAATCCATCCAGTCTTGGATCTCCCCAGTCAGTTATTAAATACCGAGAGAGCTCCATCCTGGTTGGGTGCAAAAGACAGGTACAGCTGAGTATCATCTGCATAGCAGTGAAGCCTCAGCCCATACTGTCTTATAATGTTTCTGAGGGGCAGCATTTACACTGCAAATAACATGGGCAACAGCACGGAACCCTGAGGCACTCCACACAACAAAGAGACTGGGCCGGAGGAAAAATTCCCCGACACAACTCTTTGTGATCTCCCAGTGAGGAATGACTCGCACCATTTAAGAACGATTCCAGACATTCCACAAATTTGCCCCAGGTGTGCTAGCAACACCATGTGATCCACAGTGTCAAAAGCTGAAGAGAGATCAAGGAGAACCAGGATAGAATGTCTCCTTAGATCTCTTGCCCTCAGAAGATCATTTAGCACCCAAACTAGCGCTGTCTCGGTACTGTGTCTTTTACGGAAACCAGACTGGAAGGATTCGTAGATATTATGAATGGCTAAATGGTCATCCAGTTGAGCAGCCACGACCTTTTCAATAACCTTCCCAATAAAGGGAAGGTTAGAGATAGGTCAGTAGCTGGAAAAACAGTCTGGGTCCAAGGAAGCTTTCTTCAAGAGAGGTGTCACCACCGCTTCTTTCAGGGAGCTAGGAAACTCACTCGACTCCAAGGAGCACCAGATAATTTGCGCTAATATAGACATAGACTTTGACGGCAGATAAGGACCACTTGGCCCACCCAGTCTGCCCATTTCCCTACCTACTGGATAAGCTGCAGATTCTAGTTAACCAACAGCCTATTTCCTGCAACCCCCCCACTATAATTGCCTTATGTCTGTCCCATGCATGTTTGAATTCCTCCACTGTTTTAGACCACACAACCTCTCCAGGAAGGCGGTTCCATGCATCCACCACTCTCTCCGTGAAAAATAATTTCCTCACATTACCCCTGAGCCATCCCCTCTAACTTTAAATTGTGCCCCCTTGTTCTTACACATCTCTTTTTCTGAAAGATGCTACCCTCCTGGACTTTGTTGATTCCCTTGAGGTACTTAAAAGTTTCTATCATGTCCCCCCGTCCCTCCTTTCATCAAGGGTATACATATTAAGCTCTCTCAGTCTCTCTTCATATGGTTTCTGATGTAGACCCTGCACCATTTTAGTTGCCCTCCTCTGGACTGCTTCCATCCTGTCTATGTCCTTCGTAGATGAGGTCTCCAAAACTGCACGCAGTACTCCAGATGGGGTCTCACCAACTGTCTGTATAGAGGGATAACCACTTCCCTTTTTCTACTTGCGATGCCCCTCCCTATGCATCCCAGTATCCCCCTGGCTTTCCCTACTGACTTCCCACATTGCATACCCACCTTTAGGTCATCTGATATGACTACATCCAGATCCCTTCCATTATTGTTTTGTTAGTACCTCCCTGCTATTGTGTACTCTTCTCCTGGATTTTTATTTCCCAGGTGCATTACTTTGCACTTCTTTGCATTGAATCTAAGTTGCCATATATCTGACCATTCCTCCAACCTTGCCAAGTCCCTTCTCATCCTTTCTACCCCCCTTGTGTATCAACTCTGTTACAGATCTTTGTGTCATCCACAAAGAGGCATACCTTTCCTTCCAGACCCTCTGCAATGTCACCTATAAAGACATTAAAGAGGACTGGACCCAGTACTGAGCCCTGAGGTACTCCACTAGTAACCCCTTTCTTCAGAATGTGTTCCATTCACTATTACCTTCTGTGTCCTGTTGTGCAGCCAGTTTTCTACCCAGGCTACCACCCTGGGACCCACTCCCAGGCTGGCTAACTTGATTATTAATCTTTTGTGCGAGACTGTGTCAAATGCCTTGCTAAAGTCTAGGTAGGCCATATCCACAGCCCCTCCCTGGTCTATTACTTTGGTCACCCAGTCAAAGAAATCGATTAGATTTGTCTGACATTACCTTCCTGTTGTGAATCCATGCGGCTTTGGGTCCAGTGCCCCGCTGGCCTCTAGGTACTCAACAATTATTTCTTTCAGAAGTGATTCCATAATTTTCCCCACCACTGAGGTCAAACTAACAGGTCTGTGGTTTCCTGCTTCTGCCTTGCTCCCACTTTTGTGAAGGGGAATCACATCTGCCCTCCTCCAGTCCTCAGGTACCACCCCATCTTCCCATGATTTGTTAAAAAGTGTGGTTAGTGGTGTCACTAGACCCTCCCTTAGCTCTTTTAGGATTCTAGGGTGAATCCTGTCAGGCCCCATTGCTTTGTCCACCTTGAGTTTTAGAAGTTCTTTCAGTACTCTTTCTTCTTTAAATGGACTGGTATCAACCCCACTATCTAGAGTGCTTCTACTGTTTGGTTTAGGTAACTCTTCCTCTTCTTCTTTTGTGAATACTGAGCAAAAGTATTCATTCATTATCTCTGCCTGTTCACTGTCTCCCTCTGCCCACCTCCCCTCTCCTTTATTAATCTTCCCTATCCCTCCCTTAACCTTTCTATGTTCCCTAATGTACCCATAAAAGGTTTTATCCCCCTTCTTAACTGAGTTGGCTATCCTTTCCTCGGTTTGGGCCTTTGCTTTTCTGACTGCCTTCCCCACTTCTTTCTGCTTTAATTGATACAGTTCCCTGTCGTGCTCTGTCTGTGATTCCTTATACTTTTGAATGCTGCCTTTTCTCCTTAACCTTCCTGACACTTCTTTGAGAGCCATAGTGGTTTTTTATTTCCGCTTTGTTTTCTTTATTTGTTTCACACAAAGGCTTGTTGCCTCCATGATGGCAGTTTTGATTTTTCTCCATTGTTCTTTCACCCCTCCTTTCTGGCCATTTGCTAATGCATTCCTCAGGTATTCACCCATTTTGCCAAAGTCAGCCCTTCTAAAGTCCAGTATCCTTGTATTTGTATGGCTTGTCTCCATGGTTGTGTTCATTGTGAAGCACACTGTGCAGTGGTCGCTTGTTCCCAGGTGTCTACTGACTCTAAGTTTGTGATTCTTCTCCATTTGAGAGTACCGGGTCTAATATTGCTCCCTCCTGAGTGGGTTCCACCACTAGCTGTCTAGGCATGCTCCTGTAGGGCATCGAGAATGACCCTGCTCTTTGATGTGGCTGCAGTCCATGTTGCCCTATTAACATCTGGCATATTCAGGTCCCCCATCAACAGTATCTCCCTTTTTCAGCCATTTGAGAATGCCCTCTATCATTTTCTTGTCCATTTCCTCCCCTTGAGACGGTCTGTATACAACCCTGTGCAGATTGTGATGCCATTCCCTGTCCCAATGTGACCCATAGTTCCTCTTGCCCTCCCTTTACCTTTTAGTTCTGTTACTTTGATCTCTTCCCTTATGTGAGAGACTACTCCACCTCCTCTTTTACCCTCCCTGTCCCTTCTGTAGATTGTGTGCCCTGATATGTTGACATCCCAGTCATGGTTCTCCGTGTACCATGTTTCTGTGACTGCCACAATATCAAGTGTTCCACTTCCATCAGGGCTACTAGCTCTAAGCTTGTTTCCAAGACTACGGGCATTGGTACTCATTGCCCTCCATTTAATGTTGGCTTTATCCTTTTTACCCCATCCTGCTCTTATTGCCCTTTCCATTTTCCATTTACTCCTGTCCTGCCCTCTGTCAAGCTCTGTACCTCAGTGTTTACCCTACTACCTGCCATGTTTTGTGGGAGAGGCTTGAACTTTCCTGTTTCCTATCAGCACCTCCCCCCTTAGCTAGTTTAAAAGCTTGCCAAGGAAGCCTTTAAACCTGTCACCTAGGAGCGTGTTTCCCTTCCTGGACAGATGCAGACCATCATGCCAGTATAGACCTTCATCTGTCCAGGTGGACCCCCAGTCCCCAATAAAGCCAAAGCCCTGTGCTCTGTACCAGTTTTGCAACCATTCATTAAACTGCATGGTGTGCAGTACCCAGCCTCACCTCTGAGAAGGTTACTGTGCTTGCTACCTGTCTGAGGCCCCTCCCCAACTCCACAAATTCATCCTGCACTGCACTGATCTCATGCCTAGCTAGGTCATTTGTCCCGAAGTGGACAATGATATCTAGTTTCCTCTCTGTGATGCTGCTTCTGCAATCCTGAGGATTCGCTTCCTGTCCCTCCAAGCCATAGCACCAGGCAGGCACCTTACTTCCCTCACCTCCCCCTTCCCCAGGTCTACACCTAACAATTGAGTCCCCTATCAGAAGCTGTTTCTTTCCCTTGTGTTGTCCCTTGCCACTCTTGTGGGTCTCCCTTGTGGATGTCCCCAGCATTCTTCTTGGTCTCCAATGAGGGTGTCATCATAGAGGAACCTTGATTTGCCAGACCGACATATGATTTGTGTAGAGGTGCAACTCGGGGCCTACGCCTCTGTTCCACCACCCTCACCCTCCCAGAACCTACTGTGGTCCATCTGCTCTTCACACATGGCAACCTCTGAGGCAGTGGTTGTGGAACTGGTGCTCTTTGGGTGCGGGAGTCCTCCTTAGTCCTTGCCAGTTCAGCCTGGAGGTGGGCAATCTCCTCCCTCAGAGCTGACAGTTGTCTGCAAATAGGGCAGCAACGCAGGTTCCAGAATGTTTCCCAGAAAATTGCTGCCCCACAGCCAGTGCATTGCACCACTCCCCACATGTCCCTCTTCCTTATAATATACAATTTTTTTTTTTTTGGTGTGTATACTTACGCTTTATGCACTGTGCTGGGTAATTAAGAATATGACAGTTCTGCTCCAAGACCTGTTGAGGAAGTGATGTCAGAACCTTGGCTATAAAAGGAAATGCCGCATGGGGTGGGTGGGGTGAGGGTAGGGTGGGTGGTGAGGCCACAACCACTAGTGACTGTTAGAAACAATCAGTTACACCACTGCTCCACCACCCTGGTGAGTACTGCCCTTTATAGCAAGTCAACCAACACCACAATGTACTAGACCACTGCTCCTACATAAACCACTCTACTGAGTCCAGGGATATAAAAAAAAGTCACTGTTCAGCCAGCAGGACACTTCCAAAATATTGCACAAATATCCTTCCAAATCCTATGTGTCTAGCACAGAAATCAAGCAACTTCAGTTGTATTACAACCCCTCTGGTTATAAAATTACTGCACTTTAATGGAATCCTGCAATTCTTAATGCCAATAAGAAAATAATGAAACTTTCTGTAGAAAGTGTAGCTTACCTTCCTAGTCCCCTACAATATTATGTTTTACCAAGTTACCAGTTCCTCAAATGCGTTCTAGCTTGTTCTCTGCAGTATAGCCAATTTCTCAGCTTCCAAAAGGAACAGGCAGGTCCTCTGACTGACTTTACTCTGTGTAGTATGCCTAAACAGAACAGTGATACAAGCCCCACCCAGAATCAATTGATTGACTAGTGACACCTGTGATGTAAGCAGGCCTTTCAGTGAAGACAATTTGCTATGTCTGCTTCTAATACACACACAAACCCTTTATCTGAAACCAGGGATAAGCTCACTGCTTAGCCAGCAGGACACTTCCAAAATATTGCACAAATATCCTTCCAAATCCTATGTGTCTAGCACAGAAATCAAGCAACTTCAGTTGTATTATAACCCCTCTGGTTATAAAATTACTACACTTTAATGGAATTCTGCAATTCTTAATGCCAATAAGAAAATAATGAAACTTTCTGTAGAAAATGTAGCTTATCTTCCTAGTCCCCTACAATATTATGTTTTACCAAGTTACCAGTTCCTCAAATGCATTCTAGTTTGTTCTCTGCAGTATAGCCAATTTCTCAGCTTCCAAAAGGAACAGGCAGGTCCTCTGACTGACTTTACTCTATGTAGTATGCCTAAACAGAACAGTGATACAAGCCCCACCCAGAATCAATTGATTGACTAGTGACACCTGTGATGTAAGCAGGCCTTTCAGTGAAGACAATTTGTATGTCTGCTTCTATTACACACACACAAACCCTTTATCTGAAACCAGGGATAAACTCGCTAGCTTAGCCAGCAGGACACTTCAAAATATTGCACAAATATCCTTCCAAATCCTATGTGTCTAGCACAGAAATCAAGCAACTTCAGTTGTATTACAACCCCTCTGGTTATAAAATTACTACACTTTAATGGAATCCTGCAATTCTTAATGCCAATAAGAAAATAATGAAACTTTCTGTAGAAAGTGTAGCTTACCTTCCTAGTCCCCTACAATATTATGTTTTACCAAGTTACCAGTTCCTCAAATGCGTTCTAGTTTGTTCTCTGCAGTATAGCCAATTTCTCAGCTTCCAAAATGAACAGGCAGGTCCTCTGACTGACTTTACTCTGTGTAGTATGCCTAAACAGAACAGTGATACAAGCCCCACCCAGAATCAATTGATTGACTAGTGACACCTGTGATGTAAGCAGGCCTTTCAGTGAAGACAATTTGCTATGTCTGCTTCTAATACACACACAAACCCTTTATCTGAAACCAGGGATAAACTCACTGCTTAGCCAGCAGGACACTTCCCAAAATATTGCACAAATATCCTTCCAAATCCTATGTGTCTAGCACAGAAATCAAGCAACTTCAGTTGTATTACAACCCCTCTGGTTATTAAATTACTACACTTTAATGGAATCCTGCAATTCTTAATGCCAATAAGAAAATAATGAAACTTTCTGTAGAAAGTGTAGCTTACCTTCCTAGTCCCCTACAATATTATGTTTTACCAAGTTACCAGTTCCTCAAATGTGTTCTAGTTTGTTCGCTGCAGTATAGCCAATTTCTCAGCTTCCAAAAGGAACAGGCAGGTCCTACTGGACCTATGATGTCTACACAACCCAAAATTAGGGCAGTAGGTCCAGGATCCAAGCTGCAGCTTGTGGGGCATACACTGTGGATGATCCTCATAATATCCATGAACTCCGGTCGACTAAAGGAACTCCAGGAGAAGTGAGGTCTTGTGCTCTCGCACACTCCCACCACAACACCCTTAGAGGTTGCTGGACGCAAGTCCACCCCGATGTCAGCCACCTTAGTTGCAAAATATCGAGCAAGCTCATCGCACTCACTTTGCGCGAAAAGGCTTTCCGAACTTGCAGACAGGCTGGGTTGCACAGTCTGTCTACAGTTCAGAACAGCTGAACCAGTCGATTCTGAGCAACTGCAATCTCCCTGGACAGGAATTCTGCCTTCTTATGGGTGATTGCAGATTGATAGCTAGTATAATGTTCAATCAATCTAAGGTGGTCGTCATCAAGGGCAGACTTGCGCCAGCAACGCTCTAACCTTCGCTCTTGTCTCCGCATCTCCCTCAGCGTCCCATCAAACCAAGGGGCCCTGGGGCGACGGGAAAGAGGGCGCTCACGAACAGGAGCAATAGAATCCAGGGCAACCGTGATCAGAGCTGACAAAAAAAATCTTAAATATTTTTTCTTTTCTCATGGACACTAGAAATAGGATGTCAGCTTTCACTTCATTAAACCTGTTTTTCCATTTTTTATAGCATCTTGCTAAGGCAATCTTCCCAGAATGCAATTTGTCATGGGAGGTTGAAATTATTTTAATCATGAAGCATTGGTGTTAGAATGCATTTAGAAATACAATTTTTAATTGCCTTTACAGTTAAACATGCAGTTTCATGTCAGGGCACATTTTTTTGAGGGGGTTCAAATTATTTTAAACCTGGGCACAATACTTGGTAAATAAAGTCTTTGATGATAAAGTGTATTTTTTCTTTCAAGTTTGAGAAGTATGTATTATATACAAGTGTAACTGTGTTGTAAATGGTTAAATATCTTCTGTTCTGTTCTGTACTGTTCTCCACTGCACAGGCATGTCTGTGAGCTAGATAACTGGGGTTTCTGTAAGACAACAGCTACTAAATAGCCATGTTGTAAATGGTTAAGTAGGCAGTGGTTTAAGGCTCTGAGCTGCAAACCTGGAGACCTGGGTTTGACTCCCACAGCCCCCACTTGCATACTGTGTGACCCTGTGCAAATCACTTTGGCCCTTATGTTCATCCCATTCCATCAGGAAATACGGTGAGATGGGTGCAATATAGGAGAATGGGGTGAACTTTGGGGCCCAAAACTCCAAGGTACACCTCAATGCCTCTCACTGGCTGAAGTGTGTGGGTGGGGGTGGAATGTAATGAGCATTACAGGTGACAATGCCAAGTCACACCCATGACGCCTGTCAGTCTGTACAGGGTGGGGCGTTATGGTCAAGAAACCCTAACACCTCAAGTGTTCATTAGTATTTTAACTCCAAATTTTCAACATGGGTTTTTTGTGACCCCCACCTTATGAACAGTGGTAATATCAGTTTGTTAGCTGAAAGCTGATTTTGCATAGTGACTATGGCATTTGGCACCAGAGGTGTGAAAAGACATTTTAAACAGGATGTGAAAAATGACAGCTGTACTGTTCATGGGGAGGTGTAAAAAATGGCAATGTTGAAAATCTGCAGTGAAAATAGTAAAACAACTGGTGAAGTCACTAGCGTACATAGAAACTGCGCAACGCACACCCTTAATGTAATTACTTTGGGGATTTTTTACAGCAGATTGTCAACACAGGCATTTTGGGACCTCCACTCATGAACAGTGTCACTGTTATTTTCTTAATCTGTTCCAAACATTGATTTCCCACAGCGACCACGCATTTCTACGCAGAAAGTGTGAAAACACATTTCGGTCATGTTGTGAAAAATTACAGCTGTACTGTTCATAAGGAAGTGTGGAAAAATGTCAGGGCTGAAAATCTGGACTGAAAATATTACAAATTCATGACTCTACGAGAGTGCATGGAAACACCGCAATGGTCGCTTGCAACACAGTCATTTTATAGACTTTTGTCACCAAATTTTCAACATAGCCATTTTAAGACCTCTACTCATGAACAGTGTCACTGTAATTTTCTTAATCTCTCCAAAACATTGATTTCACACACCAACTGCGTCACAGTGCGCTACATGCTCGGAAACACGTTTTGGGCGAGATGTGAAAAATGACAGCTGTTCTGCTCAAAAGGAGGTCTGGTAAAATGGCAATATTGAAAATCTGGAGTGCAAATATTAAAAATTTGCGAACTTACGAGCGTGCGTAGGAACTGCACAACACACGCTCGTAAAACAGCCATTTTTGGGAATTTTTTCCCCACATTTTCAACAGGGTTTTTGGGGAGTACCTCATGAACTGTGGCACTGTTATTTCATACATCAGTCTCAAAAGGTGGTTTCGCGCAGTGACCACAAAATCACCTTTCTGGACAAAATGACAGTGCAAGAATTCATGAGGTGGGGTCCCGAAAACCCCATGTTGAAAATTTGCTGAAAAAATTCCCAAAAATGCCCGGGATATGTATCAAAGTTGCAAAAACCCTATTTAACCCATTATGCAGCTTACTAGCATTTCCTCAGTTCACGGTTGGCTTTAAAGAATGTAGACGTATTCCCAGTCCACTGAAAATCATCGAGCTGAACTCCGGAGGTAAGTATGAGGTGAGGGGGTGTGGGGAGGCAGGGTGCGCGTGGGTGGGGGTCAGACTCAAGACAGTGAGCGAAGGACCGTTTTTTCTTTCTAGGTCTTTTCCTTTTAGGACGATGTGGGATGTTTGCCACACTGGGGTGGGCTCCCAGCATGGCAGCTGGAAGTTTTTTTTTGAGGGGCCCAGCAGAGCTGATGGGGGATTGGGCACCCCCATCGGCTATAGAGGTTTTTGCCACGCTGGGGTGGTCTCCCAGTGTGGCACCTGGAAGTGTGTTGGGGGTAGCAGACAGATGTTTGCCATGCTGGGGGCTCCCAGCATGGCACTTCAGAAGCTGTTTGGGGGGCCAGTGGAGCCAACGGGAGATTGGGCATGGGCACCCCATCAGCCTTACAGATTGTTCCCAGTGTGGCCCTTAAAACTCTGTTGGGGGAGCGCAGAGCAGCCAACGGAGGATTGGGCACCCCATTAGCCATACTGTGGGGGGGGAGTGCGTGAACATGCTGGGTTAGACTCCCAGCGTGTTACTTGTTTGTGGGGGGGGGGAGGCACTGTCTATGATAGCTCTTGCACTGCAGTGCCGACATGTAGGCACTTTGCATATTGCTGACATCAGTATGCAAATTGCCTACACACTGTAGTGCCTTCCTTTCAACCGTACACCGCTAAATTTGCAAATGCTGTCATAGACAGCTCTTGCATTCACTGGCGCAGTGGGGCCGCACCTGCTTTAGAAGTAGGGAGGCACACCTACGAATTCTCATATGGTGGCACTATGTTTCTTGCACATGCGTGCAAGCAAACATAAAAAGTGCCTAGAATTATGTTTTTAATATAGTTGAGTTTACATGTGGTAAGTAGGTAGGGTAAGATGTTTTGAATATGGCAATAGGATTTAGCATGTGCACTGCTTTAAAATTATTTCACAGTATTTTATACTTTCTTAAAAAGATACTCCACATTTCTGTGGGGGCTGTGGGATTCAAACTAAGCTCTCCAGATTTGCAGAGAAGAGCCTTAAACCACTATGCTATACTTCCTCCCTAGTTAAGGCAGTCATCGATTTTATGGTTCTTGGTGTTGGTGTAGTAAGCATACTAACATACAAAAATGGCAGCAGAATAGGCCTAGTGGGCTTTCCTGTCTTCTCCTTTGGTCAGTCCCTACCTTGGGAGCTGACCTTGCTGCCCCCCCCACCCTCTCAGGCTTCTCCCTTCCCAGTCCAGGGGAGAGCTAGCTAACTGGGGTTTCTGTAAAACAACAGCTACTAAATAACTGTGTTGTAAATGGTTAAGTAAGCAGTGGTTTAAGGCTGTGAGCTACAAACCTAGAGACTTGGGTTTGACCCCCACAGCTCCCACTTGCATACTGTGTGACCCTGTGCAAATCACTTAACTGTCTTGTGCTCCCAGGTCGCACCTGTAAACAAGTTTTCAGCTTAGTGTGTCTCTTCTGGAAAAAAAAAGTGCCTAAAATTATTTTTTTAATATAGTTGAGTTTATATGTGGTAAGTAGGTAAGGTATGATGTACATAGAATCTGAAAAATTCATAACATGCTGTATTGTGATTCAATGAATTGATAGATGGGGATTTTGGTTGCTTTTACAAATTCATTTTTCCTGACCATGGATATACTAAAGCAAACATTTCTCAACAAAATGTTTTTAAATAAAGAGTTTAACTCACAGCAGCAGAAGAAACATGTTGGCATTAAAAGCTTAGTGGCATGGATGTAGAGGCACCAGTATTTAAGCATGAATTTGGTAGAGGATTAATTGTGACTGCGGGGTGAAGGAGGGAGTGAGTCTTAATTTGTAGCATAATGGTTTTCTGAAACTTTAACCTTCAAGGGGCTAGACTCTGCAGCCATCTGTACAGTATATCACTAAGCCATATGCAGTGTGGTATGGGTAAAACCCACATCACCAGACCAGGACCAGTGCTGTAAAATCTGCACTGGGCACAGCTTGTGCAAATATTGCTGATCCAGTGGCTCAAATAAATGCATGCAAATAAATACTCAGCTTTGCCTCGTGCTTCAACCAACCCCAGGAGTGATGTTATTACATGATAACACACACCCTGTCATGCCTTATTGCTTAAATGTGCCTTTTCTCAATGTACTATACTTCGATTCAGTTAGTGTATGTAACATCCTTCATGTGAACACTCTGTGCTTCTCTTTGACTCTTGATGTCTATTTACTTCAGCTATTGTATATTGTTTGAACTGCATTGGTCTTCTTGATGTGTTGCCTGTGTGCCTAAACTATGTAATCTGTTTATCTACTGCTACCCATGTATCTCCAGTGAATGATTGTTATAACTGTCTGCTCTCTGAGCCATTGTTTTTGGACTTGTTAACTGTACTGTCTTTGTATTAGTTTCGACGAGGTGCCTTTGTAAATGAGTCTCTGACTCAAAGGTTTGTAAATCTGATATTTTTTTAAATAAATGTTTATGTTTAAGCCCATGAAACACTCCTATCTAGTTAATGCATTCACAGTCGTAGTGGCTCTGCCAGAGCTTGTTTTCAACAGGGAGTGAAATCAGGATTACAAAATACCTCATAATTTTAAAAGGAAGCAACATGGAAACCTAATTTTTGGTATCAGATTTATTAAGTGGGTAGGCTGATTCTAATTCTGCAGTGTAGCACTTTGAGCTGGACTTCATCTTTTAAGTTGATCAATATTATTTAATAAAGTGCAAACATTACTTACAGCCACCAGCACAAATGGGGAAAACACCAGAAACAGTCTTCAAAGGCCCCGACCGGTTTCGAGCATGCGCTCTTCCTCAGGGAGGCTGTGCTCACATCAACATTAACCTCTTACAGTATTTCACTTGTTAAAGTGACAGTGCGCTCCAAAAAAGACAAAAATCCATAATAACCAAAACATGACATGTTAAAAACATAAGTTGATGCACTATTTTGATTCAACAAAGTTTATTTCTGAATGAGCATATGATAATGTAGCTAGTATATGTGTGTGTATATATATATATATATATATATATATATATATATAGATAGATAGATAGATAGATTGATAGATATAGATAGATATACTGTATATTCTTTGCAAAAAATGTTAATGCATCAATTAGGGAGAATACCACAGCAACAAAAGCAGGGAAATGAGGCATTAGGGTTTCCAACCTTAATGCTCCACCCCCAGGGTTCCCACCCCTACCACCCTCTCCATTCCCCCAATCTCCACACACCAACAGGCATCCAGGTATGCCATTGGGTTGTCAGGCCCAACTCTCACCCCATTGTTCTATACTGTAGCATGTAAGCTTGTTTACATGTGGAATGGAGTGAAAATTGGGTCTGACCCAATGGCACACTCCGCCTGTTGGTGTGTGGGGGGATGGGGAGGGTGGTAGGGGTGGCAGGGCCACAGTAATTGGGGGAAAAGTGGGGATCTTGTCCGGGGCCCCGAGCTCAGGAGGGGCCCACTTGAGGAGCTGGCATTACTCCTGGCATGAGCTGGTTTGTGAAATAGGGGCCCTTTTCAAATGACTTGTCCTGGGCACAAAGTTCATGGTGGGAACCCTAGAGGTGGGGCATTAGGGTTGGAAACCCTAATGCCTAATTTCCCTGCTTTTGTTGCTGTAGTATTCACCCTAACTGAGGCATTAACAGAGTTTTTTGAAAAGAATTTCCATTTTTTCCAGATGGTATAATTGTATCCTCATTTTATTGCGGGACCCTGAGCTCCCACCCATCCATCCAGATAGTACAACAGTGTCCATATGTCATGGTGGGAGCACAGGGACCTTTGGACCCTACACTCCCATCCTTTCATCAAGATAGTACAACAGTGTCCATGTGTCATGGTGGGAGTGCAGGGTCCTTTGGACCCTGTGCTTCCATCCCTCCACAGATGTACATATGTATCTAGCTGTGGAAACACAGGGGTCTTGGCACCGGCGCTTCCACACATTAAGTTATGAGCAGACGTAGTGAAACTGCAACAAATAGTCATAACTGTGCTATCTCAAATAATTTTCACCCCAAATGTTCAACATAACCTTCTTAGCACCTCACTACATGTACCTAGTACAGCAAACCTTCAAATCCCTGTTGAAATGTAATTCTATGCAACTGTAACATCATTTTTGCGCCACAGTTGCAGAAAGTGTTTTTAGTAGGATTTGAAAAATGACAACTGTACTATTGATGAGGTGGTGTGGAAAAATGGCAATGTTAAAAATGTGAAGTGAAAATATGAAAAACTGAAGAAGTTACGAGCATGCATAGAAACTGCGCAACACACGCTTGTAACACTTTTTTGTTTTGGACTTTTTCACCAAATTTTCAGCATCATCATTTTGGGACCTTCCCTCATGATCATTGCAGCTGTGATTTTGTTAATGCATCCCAAAAGTTGCTTTTGCTCAGCGACTGCCCCATTCTGCGCCACAGGTGTGAAAACATGATCCAGGCAGGATGTGCAAATCACAGCTGTACTGTTCATAAGGAGCTGTGAAAAAATAACAATGTTGAAAATCTGAAGTGAAAATATTTAAAACTGGCAAAGTAATGAGTGTGTGTTGAATGCGCAACACACCCTGGAAATGCAGTCATTTTTTGGAATTTTTTCACCAAATTTGCAGCATGGGATTTTTGGGACCCCACCTCATGAACGGTGGCACTGTCATTTCGTGAATCAATTCTGAAAGGTGATTCTGCACAGTGACCGCAAAATCACCTTTCGGGACTGAGAAATGAAACAACAGTGCCAGTGTTCATGAGGTGGGATTCCAAGAACCCTATGTTGAAAATCTGGTATAAAAATTCCTAAAATTGGCCAAGATATCAACATAAGTTGAAACCCCACCCCATTGACTCCCATTATACAGCTTACCTTTGATTCTTCAGTTTGTGGTTGGGCTTTGAAGAGTGCAGACATGTGTCCGGTCAAAGAAGATGACCAGCACCAATCTCCGGAGGTAAATATAGGGGTAGGGGGTGAAGGAGGTGGGTTCACAAAGGAGGGTGGGGGATAGGGGTGGGGAGGCGATGAGGGACCATTTTCTTTTGCAGGGTTTAAAAAAAAGACCCTGGGGGACAGTTTTCTTCATTTACAGGTGCATATATAATTTGGGCAAATTGGGGTGGGCTCCAAGTGTGCCATATGAGTTAAGGAGGCATACATGATGCCAACAGAGGAATTGGGCACCCAGTCAGCAAGGAAAGGTGATGGGGGGGATATCTGACACTGGGAGTGGGCATCCTGGTGTCGGAAAGTTAAAAAATAATCCATTTATCTGGGCACACAGGGGTGGGCTCCCAGTGTGCCACAACAGTTTGGGGGGGATCCCCACTAACACAGGGATCGAGCACCTCAATTATGGTGTGAAAAATAAGAACGGGGGCAAAGTACTTCGATGCAGGACCCTGCATTGAAATTATCACAAATTTTGATGCAGGATTCTGCATCGAAGAAAAAGACATCAGGGGAACATTTTCTTTTTTTTAACAGGGTTTAAACTAATATGACATTAGGGCACACTGGGGTGGGCTCCCAGTGTGCCAAATAAGTGTGTGTGTGTGTATGGGGGACACATACCGACACGGGGATAGGGCACCTCGTGTCAGTGCAAACAAAACAGGTCTTTCTCGACTTTGCATCTGACAGCACAAGTTCCAGCTGCGGCTGCAGAAGCCAAGAAAATACCACTCTCTGACTGAGCTGGCACCCAAGATTTCAGGACTTGTTTCAGACCAGTTAAAAAAAAAACATCAGAATACAGCTGAACGACTCCCCTTTAGCTATGTTCTGATTTTTTTTTCTTTTCAATTGTATTTAACAGTTTCTGCAAGTGCAGATCCTCACTAAGCGGCAAACAAAATGATGGACACAAGGCAGCTCCACCTTTTGCACTAGGGTGAATAAAGTGAAAAAAAACAATCTTCATTTCACAAAGAAGGTGATTCTTTGTACAAAGTACTCCTATCATGTGAAAGTTCTAACATTCACGCTAGCTCCACTTTTCACACTAGGGCGAACTTTCTGAAAGAAACCAACCTTCTTTTCACAAAGAAGGTGGTTCTTTGTGCAAAGTACTCCTATCATGCGAAAGTTCTAACTTTAGTGCCTGACATAAATTTTCCCATTGGAAATAATGGGAAAATGTAAAATTGTATGGCTTTTGAAAGGATTAGTATTTTTCACCAAACCTTCAAAAGGTACATCTGTGACCAAAAGACTTTCTACCCTGAACATTTCAGATCCAAACCTAAAACCATATTTGAGATACAGATGGACGAAGAAATGTAAAAAAGTGGTAAATTAATGTTTTTTTCACAGTGTCTATCTTAAAAACTACAGAACCAATTTACACAAACTTTTATAGATCAAGAGACCTACCCATAGAGCATATGCATTCCAAATTTCAGGCAAATCCATTAAATGATTCCAAAGTTATCAAAGGTGCAAATCTTTTGACATTAACACAGAAATGTGCACTCAACCCTATCAGCCCTAACTATAGTGGTGTTGCACACTATTGTATATATATATATATATATATATATATATATATATATATATAGAGAGAGAGAGAGAGAGAGAGAGATATTGATACAGATACTGTATATGCACACATATAGGTATATATATATAATCATATAGTATATTAATATTGCCTACATTCACATACATATATATATATATATATATATATATATATATATACAAAATATTGTGCAAATAAATTACAGCCCCCTTGATCCATAATCCAGATTTCTATATATCTACTACAACTCAGTTCTTACCAGTTTAACAAGACAACCCTATCCTCTTAGTGGGAGATCAAAAGGTCAAGATAACGTAACGTTACATAATGTTGAAAGTAGGGAGAGTTGGGAAGATATTTGCTAAATGATCACATATGGAGACCATAAGAGGTACTCCACTGAAAATATTTTTGCCCTTAAAATGGCCTATAAGTCAGGGGTCAAAAGGTCATGAGCACATTATTTGACCGAAAAAAAGTCTTTAATTTTTCTTCTTTCTTTACCCCTAGATCATGAGACCAACATACAATAGCTAATATGTATGCCATTGTATGGCATTGGCTGGGGTCAAAAGGTCATGAGCACATTATTTAAGCAAAAGGTTTTTTTCTGTTTCCTTCACCTGTAAATCATAAAACCAACATACAGTGGCTAACATGCATGCTATTGTGTGGCATAACATTGTTTTAAAAAGGAAAGAATGTTAAAGGAGTCATTCAGACTTGGTACTTCAAACCCTCAATTGGTAAATCCAAAAATATTCTCTTTTGAGGATCTGATTATCCGGGTCCCCACCCTTTTTACCCAGTGTAACCTTCTCTATGCCACAAAATACAAATGCATGTTCACCTTGCTCCCTCTTATCCATGATATGTTTAGCTAAAGCATTGTTTCTGTCACAATTGCGAACTGAATTTAAAAGCTCTCCTCCCTTTGTTTCAATATCCTCAGCATCTTTCCAATATAACATGCTTCATATTTATAGGTTGTCCTATTGACCTCCCCTGTAGTTGAGCAGTTTATTCATTGCCTTATTTCAAAGGACTTAGTGTTGTGAACACTGCTGAAGGTGTATGTTTTAAGCATGTGGTTGCAATAAATGCAATGTCCACAAGGATGCATCCCTTTAAGTGGATTTGGGAGCCATGTGGCCTGAGTTTGAGCACTCAGTTGTAAACTGTGGGCCAGCTGATCTGATAAATTTAGCCCACGGCAGTAAACCATGTGGCGAGGAGAATCCACCTCACCCTCTAGTAGTGATTCAGTCTGCAATATTGGCCAATTTTTCTGTAAGATTTCTCTCACCTCCTTGGAGGGACTGCAATATATACTCACAAATTCAATGTGTTGTCGTGGTGTTGTGTGGGGGTATTATAAATTAGCAGTGAATCCCTCACTGTGTCCCTAGCTTGATTTTTTTGCTTTAACCACCAGTTCTCCCCAGACCCATGGAAATTAATTTTTCTGAATCAAAACAGTGCATCAATGTATGCTTTTACCAGATGTCATTTTTTGGTTATTATGGATTTTTGTCTTTTTTAGAGCACACTGTCACTTTAACAAGTGAAATATTACAAAAGGTGGATGTTAATGTGAGCATGGCCTCCCTGAAGAAGAGTGCATGCTCAAAACTGTTCGGGACCAGTCATGTGATGGCTGCCTAGCAGATTGCAGCTCCTGACTTCAGCTCCTTCACCACCACTGATTTTCTGTGCTTTTTCTTCATCAAACCTTCAGCATGTTTTTGATTTATCTGCTTCCCTACTTACCGGAGGCTACCTAGACTGGATCGAAGTGGCAGAATATAGCCAACATGGACGAGGATATGAAGATAGCATTACCTTGCCATATGCCGCTTCCCACCCCAGAGAGAGAGAGAGAGAGACAAGCAGGCCAAACACACTGAACAACAGGCCGCAAAGTCCTCTAGGCCTAACACCGCAGGAGCCGTGCTAACTGAAGAGCGATTCTTGGCAGAAATTAAACTGCTGCAGGTTTCACTTACCCTACTGACAGAAGAACTGCAGAAAATTCAGTCCTCGGTGGACTCTCTCTCAACATGGGTTACGGATTCGGAAGTTCACCTCTTCTCACTAGAACACTGGAAGGGCAAGTCTGATTCAGATACAGCATCTCTCCGGCAGTGGCTCCGTAAACTCAAGGATAAGCTGGAGGACCTCGAGGAATGGAGCTGCCATGATAATCTCCTTATATTTTGGCTCCCAGAACAGGAAGAAGGATCAAATCCCCTTGCTTTTATTCAGAAGCTCGACAAAAAAGTGGCTGGCCATCTCCTAATGGGCCAGCATACATCATACATAGAGACCACCATTCCCTGCGCCCACCACCTCCTCAGGGCTCCCTTCCCCAACCTCTTATTTTCAGGCTGCTCAATTTTTAAGATAAACAGCATATTCTTGCCCGGATCAGGGACTGCAAGAAGGTTCTATGGGAAACACATTGGTTGCCGTTCACACAGGACTTGCCAAAGCCAAGTTAGAGCTAAACATGCAGAGCTGCATCTCTTGGTCACAAAGTTGACTGCTGCAGGAAGCCTTTTGAGTGAGATATCCGCGATCCTACAAGTTATGCATGATGGATCCTGGCTTTCAGTAGAAACTCTGGAGCAAGTGGTAGCAGAGCTTCACAAGCTATTCCCGTACCTATTCAAGTGAGTATGACCCGGGGCTTGGAGTACTGCACAACCTGGTTCCACTGTAAATTTAAAGATTTTCAAGGATACTTCAGTATTGCTTCTTTAAGGGAACTCCTGTAGGTTTAGTTGTTTTTCAGCACGAGCCTTGTTTGCATACCGAATTGGCGCTGGAATAACCCTGCTGGGACATGAGCAACAACTCTATGTTATGTTTGCAAAAGGGACACTACTATGGTTTGGGAGGTGGCAGCACTGCATTTGTAAGATGGATGCTTGTTTATTATGTTGATGGACTTAGCTGGCTGCATAAACTGACTTCTGCCTAATTCCTCAATGGGCTTGATCTGACCAGGCACTTTGAAGGACTTTCAAAAGATAGCAGGATTTGTCTACAGTGCCCTTGTTGTCACTAGGAACTAAGCTAATTACACATTCCTTTCATTTGGTGAGTGGCTTCTGCAGGACTTACCTATGTACCAGAGGGGAATGAACTAATAGTTGTGGTTTGATGTGGTTACTGTTTCCATCTTCTGTGGGTTCCTGATGATACTGAAGTCCAGCTGACCCTGAGATTTCTGCAAGCCTTATGGAATAAGGGGCCATGCTGAAGAGTCCTGGTGCTTTTACTTTCTGTTCACTATCTGTATTTTGCTTTGTCAGCTTGTTTGTTAGTTCATATATAGACATTATTCTTTAGAGGAAGTCTCCTCAGAACTTCATACTAGTTTACTTATAACTTGGTTAAAAGCTGGCATAGACGTTTATCCCTGGGAACAACACTGTTCCATATATTCCGTTATGTTGTGGTATTTGGCTGTATGTAGTTATTATTATGTGTTTACTTATTACTTCCTCGAGGAAGCCTGTTTCCACGTGGAGTTGTTATGCTTTATTTTTAACAGCTTGGGGAGTATGTTTTCCATTTTTTTATTATAGTCATAGTTGGTGGATGAGCATACCTTTTATATACTGTTCTTGTTTATGTTCATACTAGCTAATTCACTAGTGTTTTGGAGGGGAGGTTGGCCTAGTAGGCTGTTAGGTGATTATCATCATGGTCGAAGTTGCTTTTGGAGTGCGGTCATTAGGACTGGGGGTGATAGAAGTTAGTTTTTTGTTTGAAATATTTTCTTGTAAAAGAATATTGGGGGATTCTTATATTTATATTTATACGTGGATGTTGGGGGGTGGGTGAGGGGGAGGATTTTGTTTGTAATCCACACCTCTTTCTCCTTCTGAACCCTGAAGGCAATTTATGCAGGATGCTCCTTGGATGTCCAGGGCTTGCTGCCATATTCCCAGCTTATGTCCCTAAGTACTAGGAATCTATGAGTGGACCATACTATTTTATAAGTTGGAATGTTAACGGTGCATGGGATAGGTGCAAACGTTCAATAATATTACGTCATCTTAAGTTCCTTCGAGCTGGGGTGGCTTGTTTGCAGGAGACTCGCCTCATTCGGGAGGATGTCCCTCTCTTTCATAGAGGTTGGGTCAGTAAAGTTTATGGTTCAGGAGTCTCGACTAAGCATGGTGGGGTTGCCATATTGATAGCTAAGGCAATCCCCTTTCAGCTTACACATGAGGTCTCAGATTCAGCAGGGTGCTACATCATTGTATAGGGGACTATGGGCTCAGTCAGTGGTATTGGGTTCCTTTTATGGTCCAAGGTCAGACTCACCACACTTCTTTACACTGTTCCTCCCCTTTCTAACCATTTCCCCACCCTTCCCTATTATCCTGGGAGGGGATTGGAATGTAGTCCTACAGCTCAACCTTAATCAATCAGATGCCAGAGTGACTGGTTTATCACTGGCACAAAGGGTGCTCCGGGACCTAATGGACAGACTTGGGTTAGTAAATATATGGTTGGTTCTTAACCACAATGTTAGGTTATATTCATTTTACTCACCGCCACATAAGATATCCACTTGGGCTGATCACTTTTTAGTGAGCACATTTTGTTTACCAGGAATCCTTTCCACTGACATTCATCCAAGAGTCCTCTCGGACCACTCCCCTGTCAGCATCTCCTTTATTTTGGGTCAGGGTTCATGGAGAGACCCCTTGTGGTAACTTAATGCCCAATTATTGCATTCCCCTGACTCCCTGGCCCATATCCTTCAGTTTATTTCTAATTTCTTGGATGCTAATAGGGGTTCAATGGAGAGGGTGGACATCCTGTGGGGTGCTTTGAAATGTGCGCTCCGTGGGGAGTTCATTCGCCTATCCTCTGTAAGGGCCCAAACTAGCAGGGAGTGGCTCGAGGGGATCCTAAATGACATCTGCAACCTAGAACGCTCCTTGCCCTGCTCTTCACCAGAAGTAGACTGGACCAAATTGCACACCTTATGTGTCCAATATGCAGATTTCATAATGCAGAAAGCTGAGCTGGCATTACATCACACTAAAATGAAATATCTGGACTCTGGGGAAAAAGCTGGGAAACTTTTGGCTGTCCAGTTGTGCCAAATTGAACTTGCCAGATTTATCCCGAGCCTTCAACCCTGCCCAAACGCATTAGTGATTATTGACCCCAGTGAGATGGCAGCAACTTTCAGTTCATTTTTCCGGGAATTGTACTCAGAGGATTCTGGTTCAAATCCCTCTCCCAAGACCATTGTGGCCTATTTGGATTTGGTCACTCTCCCTTGTTTAACCCTGGCTGCATTAGCCCACCTTGGAACACCCATTACCCTGGCTGAAGTAGAGAAAGCTATCAAACTGTTGCCCCAGGATTAAGCACTGGGCACAGATGGATTCACTAATAACTTTTATTTGGCTTGTATTTCTTTAATAGCTCCACTATTGACAGATGTATCTAATTATTGTTTGCAAACGGCACGAGTGACCCAGCTTTTCTCGAAGCTTTAATTACCCTGATACCGAAGCCCGGTAAAGACCCCTTATTCCCAGAAAGTTACTGTCCTATTTCCCTATTAAACTCAGGTATTAAAATTATTTCCAAAATCTTGGATTTGCGCCTTGTTCCTGTTATGGGACCAGTTATCAGGAATGAACAGGTGGGATTTATGGCTGGTCACTTTTCTGGGGATCACCTAAGAAAGCTGCTGCACTTGTATTCCGCCTCCAGGGAGAGCAAATCCCCTATGGCTCTGGTCTCCCTGGATGCAGAAAAAGCATTTGACCAGGTGGCTTAGAACTTTCTGTTCACTACCCTGCACAAGTTCAGAATGCCCAGGGATTTTATTAAATGGATACAATTCCTATATTCTGCCCAATCTGCCCGAGTCCTATGTAACAAATGTCTATCACCTCCCTTTCCCCTACAGTGGGGCACCCCACAGAAATGCCTGTTATCTTCCCTCTTATTCAATTTCTACCTAGAACTGTTAATCAGGTGGTTGTGCAATCTTCATACTCTCCCCAGTATTCCACTAGAGGGACACGCTATACATTATTGGCTTATGCCGATGACCTGATCCTTCATCTAGAGAACCCCCGTGCCTCTATTCCAGTTTTGTTCTGTGAAATCTCGGAGTTCTCAAAGGTTTCTTTCTATAAACGAAACCTCACTAAGACTAAGGTGTTTCCTCTCAATAGCACAGTTTACAAAATGGACATCTAGGGATTGGGTTTCTCCTGGGAGCCCCGAAGCTTGACCTATTTGGGAATAAAAATAACCCTTCTACCTTCTCTTTTATGCTTAAAATGAATCTCTCCATATTGCTTGATGTGATTAAGCTTGATGTAAAGAGATGGTCCACCTTACCATTATCCTTGTGGGGAAGGATGAACATTCTCAAAATGAATGTGTTACCCCGACTTTTGTATCCTCTGGGGATGCTGGGTTTTCACCTTCCTTAGATGTGGTTTTCCTGGTTGCAACATATTTTTAATGTCTTTCTCTGGAAAGCTTCGACTATTCGCTGAGCATATATAAAACTGACTGCCCCAAAGCAAAGAGGTGGCCTAGCCCTACCATCTGTTTTTTTGTATTATGGCACCCAACACGCTAGCAAATTTCTCCACTGGGACTCAGGCTCTGCCTCATCTGCTCCCAATGGTTACATTCCTCTCTGACTGCATATTGAGCAGGAACTGGTAAATAGGGAGGGCTGTTCCCTGAGTAGTTTGCTTTACTTATGGCTGTCCCAGCTTCCCCAAGCCCTGCACTCTACTCCTATTGAGTGGTCCCTTAAAGCCTGGAATCAGCTGCAGTCTTACCTGACTTTTTCCTGGACTAATGACACAGGAGACAAGACAAGGAGGGAAAGGGGAGACATAATTAAAACTTTCAAATATGTAAAGGGGCTCAATAAAGTGGGAGAAGAGGGTTTACTTAAGAGGAAGAAGGGGGTCAAAACATAGAGGGCACATACTCAGACTGCAAGGAATAAGATACAGGTGCAATGTGAGAGGGCATTTCTTCATGGAGAGGGTGGTGGAGCTCTGGAACAGACTACCAGACAGAGTGGTGAGGGCTAAATTGATGGAAGAATTCAAGATGGCATGGGACAAGCATATGGGGCTGAGTACTGGGGGGAGGGTAGGGGATGGCAGAGAGGGGGATGTGTAGGGGGAAAAAGAGCAGACTAGATGGGTCAGTATGGTCCTTTTCTGCCAACAAGCTTCTATGATTCTATCATTCTATAATGCAACCTCCCAGCCCGTGTTCAGTAGTCCTCACTTTAAAATAGATCATCGCCCATTTACACCCTTTTTCTGTCCCTCCCTGATTACCTGTATTCTGACCGATCTGCTTCAGGGAGAGGGGCTTGTCCCTTTCCCTTCTCTGCAAATTCAATTTCACTTAAAGAGATCCAACTTTTTCAATGTTCTTCAGCTTAGGAGTGTAGTGACTAAATTTTTGGGACCCAAGCCATGGTGTATACCACAAAGCAAAGGGATAAAGTGCCTCCTGGCTATGGCATGGCAACTGCACACAGTATCTTTGCTTTATAAACATTTCCAGTCCATAGATCCTCATTTACCAACAGGGGTTTGTTTTTACTGGGTTCAGAAGCTTCAGTTGTCTATTGACAGAGTCTTTTGGAAAATCACCTGGCTTAATCTTTACAAGTACATTAAGCAAGACTGGTTGCATTTAGTGCAGTTTCACATTATGCATAACCTGTATTATACCCCAATGAAACTGCATAGACTGAGTAGGTTCCCCTCCCCAAACTGTAACTGTTGCCAGGATGCCCCAGGATCCCTAGCTCATTTATTATGGGACTGCTCCAAGATTCAAGTTTTGGAGTAGTATCTGGCAGTCTCTGGATCCCTTGCTTGGACTTGATAATCTTTTTACACCCAAGAGTTGTCTCCTGTCTAGTTTCCCCACGGTACACCATCTATTCAGAAAGCCCATTTCTTTCTGGTGGTGGCTGTCACCAAACAGGTTATATTGCGACGCTGGAAGGATTGTACCCCACCAACTTTCTTGCAGTGGCACCAGGAGATTTTATTGACCCTCAAATTAGAAACGCATATTGCTACCATGTGCAAGAAGTCGCAGACTTTCCGTAAGTTATGGGAACCACTTTACACCTTATTATCTCCATAGGATAGCTAAGTCCCAGTTAGCCCTTCTGCTGTGAATAGCTGAATACATTTACCACTACTTGTTCAATAATTGCACCTATCCCTACCTTTTGGTGGATAGAGTGTGGATCGCATACAGGCTGGGGGTGATGGGGACTTGGGGGTGGGTTTTGCTGTGGACTTTCTATTTCTGAATAGAATCTGATATATTTTCACTTCTACTTATTTTTCCTATTCATAGTCGATCCTTCTATTTTTGTTTCACTGTTAGACATGTTCTGGGTGTTTGTTTTCCTTTTTCTTGTTTGTGTAATTTTAAAACTAATAAAGTATACTTAATAGAAAAAATAGAAAAAATAAACTGGTCTGGGCCTTTGAAGATTGATCTGGTGTTTATTCAGTTACGCTGTTGGCTGTAAGTGATTTTTGCTCTTTTTTAAATAATATTGATTAATTTAAATGGTGTCAGTGCCTGTCTTTATTGTTTTGCATCATACCAAATGCTGACAGTGCACTGCAGTAACTGGGGGGAATACTGCTTTACTGGCATGTCAACAGGTAGCATGTCGACCTTATGCATCAGAGGAAATACTCAATGGTGAACACAAATACAAGCTCTAACAAAATTATTTTTAATTTTTATTATCCAAATTGGTTTTACATCTCATAGCTTTCCTTATAGTTTATGTTTACCTTAGTCTCATGACTTTATAGCAAAAACATATTTTTAAGACTTTCTTTACCAACTCTTGCCACTAAAACTATGATTGCTGAGTCATCCCGTGCTGGGGTTGTCCTTTGCAGAAACCCCAGCACACAGCTCCTCTCCCCCCCCCGCCCATCTTAGCTGTCTCTCTCTTTTTTTTTTGTTGACTAAATGGTAATCATTTAATTTACATTTAAACCAAATTCATAGAGGAATTTTGTCACAAGTCCTTGAAAAACTAGGTAACATCAAACGTATTAATTGACATAGACCCTTTGAACAGAGGATAATAATCAGGTCATGAATTAGGATGGGCTTAGTCTGCACGCAACCATTTAATCATGCAGTCTGTGACTCACAGATCAGGTACTGCTAATAACATTGCTTTCTGTACTATTAGGCTTATCCATTGAAGCCTTTTACTTAAATGGACACGTGAGCCGCCATTTGGCCTCAGATGGTCCCTAGGTTGAATAACACACTTTATGTTGCTTACCTTCTGATGAATGTGTTGATGTGTCAGGTTGATTTGCATTCTGCCTGACTGCCTCAATTTTTAATAAAAGTGAAAAACTGACAGCCTGCCATATTGACATTGCCACTCAAAACCTGTTTGTTTGAAGTCATTGCTCCACTATGACTGCATACTTCCTAAAACTGGAAACCACCCAACACAGTCTCGCTACTCATAATGCCATGAGAGGAGACAATGGAGTCTTGAAGGTCTGGACTATGTGTAAGTATTTATTTATTTATTAATTTTGTTAACTGGGTAGGCCCTCTGAGCCCCCAAGGTCCCTTTTTCAGGGGCAAACTGAAATTAGTTACATAGAATGAAGCATTTATATAGTACAGTACATTTTTGAACAGACAATATAAGATTACAGCTAGGACAGAATTACAGTGTTCAGTGTACAGTAAGGTTATTCAGCCAACTAAAAACATATCATTGCAATCACAATCTGATAGGATGGGGTTTGTAGGGCACAGTCAAGACCTGTTTAAGTGAGCCGTGCGTAAATTGGGAGCAGGAGAAATGACAGAGGAAGAGAAGGGACTGTTCTGGGAAGAATAGTTATTCACAGGGACAGGAGCAGTGACTAAGTTCAGGAAGTACCCAGTAAGAGGAGTTAAATAGTTTGAAACAAAACATGTTTTGGTACTATTAAACCAATAGCATAGTTTTCTGTTTAAATAAAAAAGAAAGCCGACAAAAACAAACAGCAACAACAAATTCTACTGGAGGTAAGCAATCATAAAACTACTTTCATTGTGAAAAAATATGATGCCAAAAAGTTGTTAGTGTCCCTTTAAAGCTGCTACATCCAAAGCAATAAGGGTTTTACAATTAATTCTCTGGTTTTCTTTCTCCCATGCCTGAACATTAAACCCCTTGTCAAACCCCTCAGGTTTATATTGCACTACAATGGACTGATAAATTTTACTTTGGTTAAATTTGTAATTTTTACTTTGGCTACATTTGCCCTTTTTCCCATCCTTGTTTGCGTGTATTTTGTCTCTATGCCAGTGGTGCTCATTTAAACAATATTGCATGATAGGGTGTGTGCTGTGCTGTGCTGTGCTGGGATAACATCACGCCTTGCGTGGTTGGGCATGAGGCCATAGGCAGAGTGTATCCAACACCCAAGAAGTGACGTTATCCTAGGATGACACACACCCCCACTGTGCATTATTGCTATTATACAATGGCTATTTGTGAAATTAAATAGAAAATAAAGATATGTTTAAAGTTTTTTTTTTTCAGTTTTGTTTATACTGAGTAGGGATACACAGTGGAAAATAGTACTAATCTGTTGTTTGTCCAGTAGGTAGTGGTGCTGCTTTTGCCCCCACCACCACCACAGCTTAGTTAAGTGTCTTTGGTAGCCATGAACTTTAACTGAGCCAGTCTTGCTATCTTCCCTGGACCAGCTGAAGATGTATATTTTTTTTAAATACTTCATGTGAAAGCTACAAACAGTCACGATAGGGAGAAGCAGCTACGTGTTCACTTTCGGTTTTCCGTTTTGATCAGTAAGTGTGTCTCAATCGAAGTATGGAAAGCACTTTTTTAAAATGCTGTTTTTGTTAGGAAAAATCATTTTAAATGGTTTGTGTAGCCACTTTATACAGTTGTTGGCGAATGGCTGCTTTTTTTTAATCATGAACCGAGCGGCGTCCGTGAACCACGTGACTGGCAGTTGCAGTCTCTGCGGTCAATGAAGCCACTGGGTTTGGGGAAGAATCAGCCATAACAATTCAATTAGTTGTGAGCTATTTGTGTTAGAGGAGTAAAGAGTGACTTGGTGGGAGGGAGGTTTCTAGTTTTAACAGTAAGGGGCAGGGAACACTGGAGACAACTTGGGAGCGGGAATGACTAAAGCGGGCTGGCCAGTGCGGATCACTGAAGCGAGCTGCAGCGTAGTGATTCTGGTAACTGTTGATGTGGTCATCTCTGTGCTGGGACTTCACCCGTGATGTTATGCTGGGATAACATCACGAGTCCAGTCCTAGACTGACCAAACAGAGGCCAGCATTCTTTCTTGCCATTGTATAATTTGCAAATCATCTTGTTTTTAACTACACTATACATATTTGTAATTTTTTCACTCTGCTATATTCTGTCTCATTTACACTGCTCTTTCCCCACCCCATGGTGCACTTTGACATGGACTTCAGCTCAGGCTGCCAATCCCAGTGACTCAATTTTAAATAAATGAATTAATTATGAGTAAAGAAAAACTTGTCAAACATTTTACTTGTTAGTATGGTATTTCTCTGCACCTTCTACAGAGTCCATATGGATTTTTTCCCATCACAGAGAGTACATAATTTGTGTAATAGCCTAGAGTAGAAGGATGTCAGAGGCCCAGAAGGCTATTAATCTTAAAGGGCCAGTACATCCTGTCGCAAGGTGCCATTTTCAGATGAGATGTAACATCAAGTTCCAATCTGCTGGCCAGCCCAGTGGTGCTGAGGGTTGAGGCACTGGTCACCACACCTCGCACCACGCAGGTGACACGGGTTTGGGAATGAGCCCAGACTGCCGAGGGTTGCCAGGGGAGAGAAAGGATTGAGCATCCGAGGGACTGCTCTCCTCTCTCAGGGAGGGATCCAGGGGTAGCCCAGTGTGGCAGCAGCCCCCAGTGGAGACTGGTGTCGCTGCTATGCTCAGCGGCTTACAGGCTTGGGACAGATGTCAGGCAGCTGCCTTCCGGACGTGGGTGGGAGCACCCACATTGCAGGCTAGATGGCATTGAATGTCCCACATCAGGGGCATAAAATTACTGAAAAACCCATCTGGCCCAGATAGGCGATGGCCCTCCCACAGCCTTGCCACCACATGCCCAATACTGGAGCCCCACCACCACCCCTTCGATCTCCTCAGGACCCTATGTCCCCCGGGGGTGCCTGGGGAGAAAGTAATGACCTTGAGGATGGTGGGGTTCACAGTGGGCAGTAGAGTGGCACCAGCCAGCAGAGAGGTCTGAGACAGTTCCAGAGTTGTGAGAGATAAACAGAGTTAAAAAAAAGTTCCAATCTGCTCATTTCTGGGGGTTGGATTTATATGAAATATTATCATTAAAATATGGGTGAACACCACAAAGTTCACTCCATGTTATAGTTTTATTGCATCACAGAACACATATCAGTGGGGCAATGGTTTGTAGCCACTCCTCCATTTCTTCTGGCTCACTGTGTTATTCCTGTCAAAATATTCAGAAACGTATATATGAACACTACATACCATTTCCATCATATATAACACACCAGAGTGCCACCTGCTTCACACACTCTGTGCTCTCTGCACTATGAATATACTGCAGGGAATATTCCCCTTGTGACTAATTGTTTAAGCAATAAACCATGACAGGGTGTGGTTATGCTGGGAGTTACCCATAGCTGGCATGGTTTGGTCATAGGCACAGGCGAGTGGGTCAAACCAGGTCAGCTTGGAAAAATCCCAGCAACCCACACCCTGGAGTAGTTTATTGCACCATAGAATGGCTGCCTTTTTGTGACATAAAAACTTGTTTTTTTTTTATTTTTATTTGAAATGATTTTCATTTGATTCATTGCTCGCAGGAAAAAAATAGTGCTTGGTTGCTAGGGCTGTCATTGGTTTACTAGGGCTGTTGCCAAGGCTGCAGAGTTGCTGCCATGTATTGCTGACCTTTTTTTTGTAATTTAAAGAGAGGACTGTAATTTATGGGGGTTTAATTTTTTTTTCTTACTGACCTAAAAGAAAACTGTGAGTGTGTGCTGTGCTTTGAGCTGTAACGGGTTGCCATCAGACAACTTCCAGGTTGTAGTTTGCACTGTGGGGATGGACTCGGGGGAATTTGTTTTCTGCCTTTTCTTTCTTGAACAAGAGTGGGGATTCAGAAATGAGACCTGGACTGTACGGGACAGAGACAGCAGGACTGTGCCAGAGAGGGAGTACATGTGGACTCATGAACTGTCATGGTCTGGGAAAGTGGCAACGAAGCCAAGCTGAGCAGTCACTGAAAAAATAATTGTGAAGTGAGTGGGGTGGAAGTGGTTATGGGGAAACAGTTTACAAACACTGATTTTTGTCCCTGATTTCGGTTGGCACACTGTTTTGTTTATTTTATTTGCCTAAGTTTCGTTCTTTATGTTGGTGGTTTGCTGGTGAGACTACAGTCTACCAGCGGTTCAAGGTGACAGATTTTAATGTTCCTGGTCGGGAGGTCAGAATGATAATGGAGATCCGGCTGACTGGCACCTTTGCCATGGGTATATCGTAGGATTTACTATGGGTAAAAGGTGCCAGTCAGCCAATCAGGTTACAGAATTCTGAGACCCCATTGTATAATTTCCATTATTGGCTTGGCCCCATGAAGCTGAGCACAGTTTTTAATCATATTATCCTCCAACCATGATTCCATCTGTATATTATATGTACCATCTAAAATGTTACACAATTGTTGTTTGTTATTATTTTCATGCTATGTGATTCATGATGTGTATCTTTTAAACATGAACTTAAACCTAGACTGTGGCATAAACTGCCTACTGTCACTCTCAATCTTTAAATTCTAAGTCTTTCACTATTTAGTTCTGTTTTTTTTTCATTTGAAAAGCCTGTACCAATTAATATGTAATGATTACTATCCACATTGCACTTATGCTTATTATTATTATATGCTTATTATTGTCTCAGGACCTAATTTTGTGTAACACTTGTCCTTGTGTATCATACTTTGTATTATGCTGTCTTTAAACTGTGTATTGTATACCCCTGTGTTCCCCCATGATGCATCTAGAATAGAGCAGTAGCCTGCTCAGTATGCCTTCCTGGTTAAACACTTAAATAAATAAATAAATAAGAAATCCTTTTTTCTGATATAGTCTTGAAGTGTATAGGTCACACACCTAAAAACAGTTCTCATGTGCCTCTGGATTTAGTATATGCCTTAACTAGATGTTTCATTAAAACACTGCATCAGTATGATTCGTTTTAAGTGAAATACCTCTGATTTTGTTGTTCCCTCGTTCTGAAGAGCTCCCTGTGTTTCCACACTGGTAGTCGGACTCACAAAGCACTGCGTCAGTGCTGAGACATGTCTTAGCAGGGAGTGCTTCAGCCACAGGAAAACGAAGTTTGTTTCAGCTAAATTAACAAAACTGGGGAAAGGCTACTTGTTTTAACCCTGTATGGCAAAAATATGTTTTGTAAGACTGAAATCCAATAGTCCATGAAAGTTCTTTGTACTTCTTTAATTGTTCTTAACTTCACACCATGAATTTAATTGGCAACAGTTTCGTAGCTTAATGCCACTTCTTCAGGCCAAAAACATATTGCAGTGTTAATTCTAGATTTAAACAAATGTAGTAATCAGTTATACATTCCTTCTTATTCATGTTTTTTTTCTTTAAATTGCACCATAGTTAACTAAACAGCCAATTCTCTAAATAATGTAGAACCATACTGAGTCAATGTATTCAAGTCATTAAAGGACAACAATTGTATCAAAGAAAGTTTCTATTACTTCTTCCCAGTTTTATTACACTTAATTTTGCAATGTTACTGAGCCTTAATGAGTTACTAAACCATGATTAATTTCTTCGCCCACTGCATACTTACTGTGTCTGCTTCTCAATAGAAAATTGGTTGTTTAGTTAACTATGGTGTAATTTAAAGAAAAAACCCATGAATAAGAAGGAATGTACAATTGATGGACTATTGGATTTCAGTCTTACAAAACATATTTTTGTTGTATTAATTTCCTTAGTAAGATGGTCCAGATGTACTAATTATTACAGCTGGGCATCCTGTACCAATATTCTTGAAAATGAACGCAGAATGGCACATGAACTTCAGAGAAAGCTTAGGAACAAATTGTAGGAACTTAGAAACAAAACACCTTGTACCTACCCCCCTCACCAAAGAAGACTCTAATACATTTATTGTTTGTATAAAAACAGTACAACATTTATTTATCAAAAAACAAGTACATGTTATTATTACAGGAATATAACCCCCGAAAAAACAGTGGCAAAGAATCAAAATATTCCGCAGCCATCTTGAAGGGGTGTAAATTGGGGGACCCCAGATGTCAGAAAACTTAACTTTTCCCCACAATATAAGAGGATGTCAGGAAAATCTAATATTAAAAAAGGGAAAAACCATTTAAGTGACTTTGCAGTGTATATATATATATACATACACTCCAGTTATTACAAAAAAAAGGTTTAATTTCGAAATGGACATTCATAGAAACATAGAAACATAGAAGTTGATGGCAGACAAGGACGACAAGGCCCATCCAATCTGCCCATTTTTTCTACCTTGTGAATCTGCCATAGGCTTTTACTTTGTCAATGGAGTAACTATTCATACTCATCTGTACTGCTCCCTTATGCCTATCCCATGCCTGTTTGAAGCCCTACACTGTATTCATATCCACCACTTTCTGAGGTAGGCCATTCCATGCATGCACCACCCTTTCAGTGAAAAAGAACTTCCTCACATTACCCCTTAATTGGCCTCCCTCTAATCTCATGCTGTGTCCTCTTGTCCTGCTATTTTTTTTTTATTGAGACATGTTAGACTCTTTCACCTTGTTAATGCCCTTAAGATTTTTGAATGTTTCGATCCTATCACCTCTCTTCCTCCTTTGCTCTAGGGTATACATATTGAGCTCCATTAATCTGTCCTAATATGTTTTCTGATGCAGTCACTGCACCATTTTGGTTGCCCTTTTCTGGACTTCCTTCATTTTGTTAGTGTCCTTGTGCAGGTGCGTCCTCCAGTACTGCACGCAGTATTCCAGATGGGGCCTAACCAGTGTCTTGTAAAGAGGGATTATTACCTCCCTCTTACGACTTGTGTTACCCCTACTAATATACTCCAACATCCCTCTAGCCTTACCCACTGCTTTAGTGGTCTGCTTGGATGATTTCAGATCATCCGTGTTGATGATGCCCAAGTCTCTTTCTTCCCTTGTGATTGCCAGAAACTCCCCTCACAACTGATAGATGGCTTCAGGGTTCCTCTTCCCTTTGTGCATGATCTTGCACTTCTTTGTGTTAAACCCCAGCTGCCACTCTTCTGATCATTTTGCCAGTTTATCCAGATCTCTTCTCATTCTGCCCACCCCATCTGGATCATCTATTCTGTTGCAGATCTTGGTGTCATCTGCAAACAGACAAACCTTACTCTCCAGTCCATCTACAATCTCACTGATGAAGATATTGAAGAGACTGGACCCAGGACTGATCCCTGAGGTACCCCACTTGTGGCTTGCATCTCTTCTGACTATCTACTGTTTACCACCACTATCTGTTTTCTGCCTGCCAACCAGTTTGCCACCCAGCTGACCAACTTCTGGCCCACCATGAGCCTACCCAGCTTATTAATCAATCTTCTATGTGGAACAGTATCGAAAGCTTTTCTGAAATCAAGGTAGGCAACATCAACTGCACCCCCTTGGTCCACAACTCTGGTTACCCAGTCAAAGAACTCTATGAGATTAGTTTGACAGGACCTTCCTGTTGTAAACCCATGCTGTCTTGGATCCTGGGCTCCTATGGATTCCAGGTGTTGCACTATCCTTTCCTGAAGGAGTGCCTCCATAATCTTGCCCACTACTGAGGTAAGACTGTCTGGTTTGTAGTTCCCTGCCTCCTCCCTGCTACCACTCTTGTGGAATGGGATCACATGAGCCCTTCTGCAGTCTTCTGGGACCTCTTCTGTGCTCGGAGACTCACTAAACAGTTCTGCTAATGGATCTGCTAGTTCCATCCTTAGGTCCTTTAGTACCCTGGGATTTATGCTATCAAGTCCCATTGCCTTGTCCACCCTGAGCTTAGTGAGCTCTTGCAGGACCCTTTCTTTTGTGAAGGAACAAGTGCACTCCTCCCTCCCCCCATGTCCAAGTTGCTGAGCTGTGGGCTGTACCCTACCTTCTCCTCAGTAAATACCGAGCAAAAGTATCTAGTTAGGATAGATGCGTTTTCTTGGTCCTCCTCCACACAATCCCCCTTATCCCCTTTGATCTTAGCAATACCCCTCTCTGGACTTTCTCCTTTCAGTAACGTATCTGTAGAAAGTCTTATCCCCTTCTTCTACTGTTCTTGCTAGTGTTTCCTCAGTTTGGGCCTTTGCCTGCCTTACTGCCTTCCCATGCTTCCCTTAGGGAAGTTTGGTATGCCTTCCTATCTTCATCCCACTGTGTTCCCTTATATTTCCTGAAGGTCAGCCTTTTGACTCTGACCTTTTCTGCTACTGTTTTTGAGAACCAAAGTGATTTCCTCCTTCTTTTGTTCCTGCTTTTCTAACACAATGGGATATTGCTTCAAGTACTGCATCCTTAATGCTTGCCCACTTTACCTGTACCCCCTTATTTGTATTTCTTCTTGCCAGGGCTAGCTTAACTCTGTTGGCCATCTTATCAAAGTCAGCTCTTCTGAAGTCCCATATTTTTGCCTTGGGATGGGATGATTTAATTCTAGTGGTCAAACTGAACCATACCATGTTGTGATGGTCACTGGCCCCCAGGTGACCTTCTACCTGGAGATCTGTGATCCTTTCCCCATTAGTCAGTACTAGATCTAGGATAGCCCTGTCTCTTGTGAGTTGTTGTACCTATTGTTTGAGGCTCTCCCCCTGCATGGAATCCACCATGTGTCTAGTTCTGGCAGACGTTCCTGCTGGAATTGACCAATCTGTGTCTGGCATGTTGAAGTCTGCTATTATCAGAACCTCCCCTTTAGCTGTCAAGTTTTGTATACCTTCTAACAGTAATGATCTGGAGGTCTGTAGACAGCCCCAGTTCGTTTGGCTGTCCCATTTCCTGTTTCCAGGGTGACCCACGGTTCTTCTGGCTCCTTATGTGTATTCTGAATTTCAGTAGCTTTGATATCTTCATTGACATAAAGGGCCACTCCACCCCCACCCCACCCCTTTTTGCACCTTTGTCTTTTCTGAACAGTACATAGCCGGGTACTGAAGTTTCACAAGTGTGGTTACTGGTGAACCATATCTCACTAATGGCTTCTATGTCCAGTTTAGCCTCTGTCATTGTTGCCTGCAGGTCTGGGACCTTGTTTCTCAGACTGATGGCATTTGTGTACATGATTTTCCATTGGTCAGATTTCAGTGTGTTAGTTGTTGGATGAGGTCCGGCATTTCCCCTGTGCAGGTACTTGCAGGGCATTTAACTTACATATCCATTTGGCTTGTCTCTGCAGCAGAAGTCTATCTAAATCCCCACCTCTTATACCTAGTTTTACTTTTTTGTTTATTTATTTATTTATTGGAATTTCAGAAACAACCTTTGAGTACTAACTCTTTTACAAAGGGTCCACATCCATTAAACAGTACAAATAGAGACATAATTGAATTCAAAGATCTTGAGAATGGAGATTGATGGAGAAAAGGGGGTAGGAAGGGGTGAGGTTGGGGAGAGAAATGAGATAGAGGCAATGAGGTGCAGGACAAATGAGAGAGCACAACCACTTGTGGAATAACAGCTACGGAAGATGAGGTGCCAGAGTCTGGGAAGAAGGGGCAGGGAGTGGGAAGGGGTGGACCCTGTGAGTGAGTCCATGAACAGTTTCTGGTAGGTAGGATTGGTATAGGCTTTGGTGACCCGCTCTGAACAGTTTAGCACTCACAGGCATTCTTTTGCAGTAGATACTGCTTAAGTTTGGCTTTGAAGGTTCTAGGATTAGTAGCATTTAGAGTGTTAGCTGGGATCTCATTAAATCACAGTGGGGCACGGAGGAGAAGGATCTTTGTCCAAGAGCTGTCCTTCAGAATGGGACACAGAACAGGTATTTTAATCCCCATATAGTTTTTATTAAACTTGCAAAACTTACAACATATTAATGGATTCAAGTAATAAGCAATGAACTTTGAAAGTGTCTTAGTTTCGCAGCCAATTTTTGATACTGTACTGGAACTATGTGTATATACTGCCAAGTCACTAAATGGTTTTCTCCTTTTCTAAATATTAGATTTTCCTGACAGCCTTTTAGAGTGTAACTTTCCGGGTTGTCCCTGAAAAAAGGCAAATGTCTACCTAGTGCACCTTACCCGGTCACCAAAAACTAAATAAAAATAAAAAGTTAAGTTTTCTGACATCTGGGATCCCCAAATTTAAACCCCTTTTAAGGCAGCTCTGGAATATTTTGATTATTGTACTGCTTACAGACATCTTGATGGAATGAGTAATAAGTGGTCAGGAATGTTCAACATTGTGAGAACAGAGCTACAGTACCAAAGATAACCCTGAAACACTTTATTCATGAAGTTACATTTTGGACATTTTTACCAAAGTCATGGAATTGAATACAGCCCTGAAATGTCAGATTTTTGTGTTGGTTTAGGGCAGTTCAGCATATACTGAAATCATAAGATTAAACATCGAACTATTATATGGGACAAACGATGTTAGAATGCAGCTGCTATATAGATTTTATATACATAAATCTTTGACATTTTAGTGTTATAGGCAGAGCTATGCAGCGTGTTCTTGTCTGTGCTGTTCATTTTTCCATTTTATTTGAATTATATAGTCCAATAACAAATTAGTACACAAATTAATTCTTTCTGTTTCATGTACTATTTATACTGTTGTTGTTGTACGGGATAAGTATTGTTGGACCCCAGTGGCTATATGTATTTGTGGCTATGCAATGGATCTTTGTTTATCCTGTTTGTTTCTTTGCTGGATCAGAACGGTACATTCGAGCAACAAATCAGTATGGAAAATTGATCTTTCTGCTGTATGTATTACTTAGAATGTTATTGTTATCTGAAGCTGATTATGTCTGTTATATGAAAAGTCTTTGGAGTTCTTAATATATTTATTCTTGGGAATAGGGGAAAAGATTATTAGGTTTCTAAATTAGTCCTTTGGTGAAGACAGCTCCAAAACTTGTGTTTACTACGTTAGGATCAAATAGCTTATTAAACCATTAGTAGGATGAAATTGTAGCGCTAATGAGTCTGAAGATGGTTGCTAGATAAATAGAGCTGTTTAGATGAATAGTACTTATTATTCTAATTAGTCTAAACGGAGCTGTAAATTATTCTATACAGGGACTAATAGGTCCTTATTAAGTTTTTGATTTTAATGCTTTAGATAAAAGAAAGCTGGGGGGGTCTTAACCCAATTTGCATGGGGAGTTACATGCTTTTTAATAGATAATTAATGATATGTTAGTAGGTGTAGTGTATAAAAAAGTGTAGTGCAGTTTTTAGAACTCTACCCTTGAAAAAGCATTTGCAGGGGTGTGAAACAATGTCAGGGAGTTCTTTGCCACTGTTTTTTTTTGGGGGGGGAGGATTGTAATTCCTGCAGATATGGGAGCTTAAGCAACAGGTTAGTAGAAAAGAGGACAGGAGTTATATTTTGTTTTTAACTGAAATATTTGAATAGTTTGTAAGTGAAATTAGTTCTATGTGTTAAAAATTATTACCTTGAATTTGAACTGATACTTGGGCTGTGATATTGTAGGTTTGGGGATAGTTGTTTGGCAGGGAAAATTAGAAGGTAATTTAAATGTGTTGTTTGCCTGGTGTTAGAGGGAGGGGACATTAGCTGAAATTAACTTGTCTTTAAACAGGAATTACTGTGGCTTTCATTGTTCACTTGGGAGCTTAAGCAACAGGTTGGTAGAAAAGAGGACAGTAGTTATGTTTTGTTTTTAACTGAAATATTTGAATAGTTTGTAAGTGAAATTAGTTCTATGTGTTAAAAATTATTACCTTGAATTTGAACTGATACTTGGGCTGTGATATTGTAGGTTTGGGGATAGTTGTTTGGCAGGGAAAATTAGACGGTAATTTAAAGGTATTGTTTGCCTGGTGTTAGGGGAAGGGGACATTAGCTGAAATTAACTTGTCTTTAAACAGAAATTACTGTGGCTTTCATTGTTCACTTGGGAGCTTCAGCAACAGGTTGGTAGAAAAGAGGACAGGAGTTATATTTTGTTTTTAACTGAAATATTTGAATAGTTTGTCAGTGAAATTAGTTCTATGTGTTAAAAATTATTACCTTGAATTTGAATTGATACTTGGGCTGTGATATTGTAGGTTTGGGGACAGTTGTTTGGCAGGGAAAATTAGAAGGTAATTTAAATGTGTTGTTTGCCTGGTGTTAGGGAGGGACATTAGCTGAAATTAACTTGTCTTTAAACAGGAATTACTGTGGCTTTCATTGTTCACTTGGGAGCTTAAGCAGCAGGTTGGTAGAAAAGAGGACAGGAGTTATATTTTGTTTTAACTGAAATATTTGAATAGTTTGTAAGTGAAATTAGTTCTATGTGTTAAAATTATTACCTTGAATTTGAACTGATACTTGGGCTGTGATATTGTAGGTTTGGGGATAGTTGTTTGGCAGGAAAATTAGAAGGTAATTTAAATGTGTTGTTTGCCTGGTGTTAGGGAGGGACATTAGCTGAAATTAACTTGTCTTTAAACAGGAATTACTGTGGCTTTCATTGTTCACTTGGGAGCTTAAGCAACAGGTTGGTAGAAAGAGGACAGGAGTTATATTTTGTTTTTAACTGAAATATTTGAATAGTTTGTAAGTGAAATTAGTTCTATGTGTTAAAAATTATTACCTTGAATTTGAACTGATACTTGGGCTGTGATATTGTAGGTTTGGGGATAGTTGTTTGGCAGGAAAATTAGAAGGTAATTTAAATGTGTTGTTTGCCTGGTGTTAGGGGAGGGACATTAGCTGAAATTAACTTGTCTTTAAACAGGAAATTACTGTGGCTTTCATTGTTCACTTGGGAGCTTAAGCAACAGGTTGGTAGAAAAGAGGACAGGAGTTATATTTTGTTTTTAACTGAAATATTTGAATAGTTTGTAAGTGAAATTAGATCTATGTGTTAAAAATTATTACCTTGAATTTGAACTGATACTTGGCTGTGATATTGTAGGTTTGGGGATAGTTGTTTGGCAGGAAAATTAGAAGGTAATTTAAATGTGTTGTTTGCCTGGTGTAAGGGGAAGGGGACATTAGCTGAAATTAACTTGTCTTTAAACAGGAATTACTGTGGCTTTCATTGTTCACTTGGGAGCTTAAGCAACAGGTTGGTAGAAAAGAGGACAGGAGTTATATTTTGTTTTTAACTGAAATATTTGAATAGTTTGTAAGTGAAATTAGATCTATGTGTTAAAAATTATTACCTTGAATTTGAACTGATACTTGGGCTGTGGTATTGTAGGTTTGGGGATAGTTGTTTGGCAGGAAAAATTAGAAGGTAATTTAAATGTGTTGTTTGCCTGGTGTTAGGGGGAGGGGACATTAGCTGAAATTAACTTGTCTTTAAACAGGAATTACTGTGGCTTTCATTGTTCACTTGGGAGCTTAAGCAACAGGTTGGTAGAAAAGAGGACAGGAGTTATATTTTGTTTTAACTGAAATATTTGAATAGTTTGTAAGTGAAATTAGTTCTATGTGTTAAAATTATTACCTTGAATTTGAACTGATACTGGGGCTGTGATATTGTAGTTTGGGGATAGCTGTTTGGCAGGGAAAATTAGAAGGTAATTTAAATATGTTGTTTGCCTGGTGTTAGGGGGAGGGGATATTAGCTGAAATTAACTTGTCTTTAAACAGGAATTACTGTGGCTTTCATTGTTCACTTGGGAGTTTAAGCAACAGGTTGGTAGAAAAGACGACAGGAGTTATACTTTGTTTTTAACTGAAATATTTGAATAGTTTGTAAGTGAAATTAGTTCTATGTGTTAAAAATTATTACCTTGAATTTGAACTGATACTTGGGCTGTGATATTGTAGGTTTGGGGATAGTTGTTTGGCAGGAAAATTAGAAGGTAATTTAAATGTGTTGTTTGCCTGGTGTTAGGTGGAGGACATTAGCTGAAATTAACTTGTCTTTAAACAGGAATTACTGTGGCTTTCATTGTTCACTTGGGAGCTTAAGCAACAGGTTGGTAGAAAAGAGGACAGGAGTTATATTTTGTTTTAACTGAAATATTTGAATAGTTTGTAAGTGAAATTAGTTCTATGTGTTAAAAATTATTACCTTGAATTTGAACTGATACTTGGGCTGTGATATTGTAGGTTTGGGGATAGTTGTTTGGCAGGGAAAATTAGAAGGTAATTTAAATGTGTTGTTTGCCTGGTGTTTGGGGGAGGGGACATTAGCTGAAATTAACTTGTCTTTAAACAGGAATTACTGTGGCTTTCATTGTTCACTTGGGAGCTTAAGCAACAGGTTGGTAGAAAAGAGGACAGGAGTTATATTTTGTTTTTAACTGAAATATTTGAATAGTTTGTAAGTGAAATTAGTTCTATGTGTTAAAATTATTACCTTGAATTTGAACTGATACTTGGGCTGTGATATTGTAGGTTTGGGGATAGTTGTTTGGCAGGGAAAATTAGAAGGTAATTTAAATGTGTTGTTGCCTGGTGTTAGGGAGGGACATTAGCTGAAATTAACTTGTCTTTAAACAGGAATTACTGTGGCTTTCATTGTTCACTTGGGAGCTTAAGCAACAGGTTGGTAGAAAAGAGGACAGGAGTTATATTTTGTTTTTAACTGAAATATTTGAATAGTTTGTAAGTGAAATTAGTTCTATGTGTTAAAATTATTACCTTGAATTTGAACTGATACTTGGGCTGTGATATTGTAGGTTTGGGGATAGTTGTTTGGCAGGAAAATTAGAAGGTAATTTAAATGTGTTGTTTGCCTGGTGTTAGGGAGAGGGACATTAGCTGAAATTAACTTGTCTTTAAACAGGAATTACTGTGGCTTTCATTGTTCACTTGGGAGCTTAACAACAGGTTGGTAGAAAAGAGGACAGGAGTTATATTTTGTTTTAACTGAAATATTTGAATAGTTTGTAAGTGAAATTAGTTCTATGTGTTAAAAATTATTACCTTGAATTTGAACTGATACTTGGGCTGTGATATTGTAGGTTTGGGGATAGTTGTTTGGCAGGAAAATTAGAAGGTAATTTAAATGTGTTGTTTGCCTGGTGTTAGGGGAGGGACATTAGCTGAAATTAACTTGTCTTTAAACAGGAATTACTGTGGCTTTCATTGTTCACTTGGGAGCTTAAGCAACAGGTTGGTAGAAAAGAGGACAGGAGTTATATTTTGTTTTAACTGAAATATTTGAATAGTTTGTAAGTGAAATTAGTTCTATGTGTTAAAATTATTACCTTGAATTTGAACTGATACTTGGGCTGTGATATTGTAGGTTTGGGGATAGTTGTTTGGCAGGAAAATTAGAAGGTAATTTAAATGTGTTGTTTGCCTGGTGTTAGGGGAGGGACATTAGCTGAAATTAACTTGTCTTTAAACAGGAATTACTGTGGCTTTCATTGTTCACTTGGGAGCTTAAGCAACAGGTTGGTAGAAAAGAGGACAGGAGTTATATTTTGTTTTAACTGAAATATTTGAATAGTTTGTAAGTGAAATTAGTTCTATGTGTTAAAATTATTACCTTGAATTTGAACTGATACTTGGGCTGTGATATTGTAGGTTTGGGGATAGTTGTTTGGCAGGGAAAATTAGAAGGTAATTTAAATGTGTTGTTTGCCTGGTGTTAGGGGGAGGGGACATTAGCTGAAATTAACTTGTCTTTAAACAGGAATTACTGTGGCTTTATTGTTCACTTGGGAGCTAAGCAACAGGTTGGTAGGAAAGAGGACAGGAGTTATATTTTGTTTTAACTGAAATATTTGAATAGTTTGTAAGTGAAATTAGTTCTATGTGTTAAAAATTATTACCTTGAATTTGAACTGATACTTGGGCTTGTGATATTGTAGGTTTGGGGATAGTTGTTTGGCAGGAAAATTAGAAGGTAATTTAAATGTGTTGTTGCCTGGTGTTTGGGGAGGGACATTATCTGAAATTATCTTGTCTTTAAACAGGAATTACTGTGGCTTTCATTGTTCACTTGGGAGCTTAAGCAACAGGTTGGTAGAAAAGAGGACAGGAGTTATATTTTGTTTTAACTGAAATATTTGAATAGTTTGTAAGTGAAATTAGTTCTATGTGTTAAAATTATTACCTTGAATTTGAACTGATACTTGGGCTGTGATATTGTAGGTTTGGGGATAGTTGTTTGTAGGAAAATTAGAAGGTAATTTAAATGTGTTGTTTGCCTGGTGTTTGGGGAGGACATTAGCTGAAATTAACTTGTCTTTAAACAGGAATTACTGTGGCTTTCATTGTTCACTTGGGAGCTTAAGCAACAGGTTGGTAGAAAAGAGGAGTTATATTTGTTTTTAACTGAAATATTTGAATAGTTTGTAAGTGAAATTAGTTCTATGTGTTAAAAATTATTACCTTGAATTTGAACTGATACTTGGGCTGTGATATTGTAGGTTTGGGGATAGTTGTTTGGCAGGGAAAATTAGAAGGTAATTTAAATGTGTTGTTTGCCTGGTGTTAGGGGGAGGGGACATTAGCTGAAATTAACTTGTCTTTAAACAGGAATTACTGTGGCTTTCATTGTTCACTTGGGAGCTTAAGCAACAGGTTGGTAGAAAAGAGGACAGGAGTTATATTTTGTTTTTAACTGAAATATTTGAATAGTTTGTAAGTGAAATTAGTTCTATGTGTTAAAAATTATTACCTTGAATTTGAACTGATACTTGGGCTGTGATATTGTAGGTTTGGGGATAGTTGTTTGGCAGGGAAAATTAGAAGGTAATTTAAATGTGTTGTTTGCCTGGTGTTAGGGGAAGGGGACATTAGCTGAAATTAACTTGTCTTTAAACAGGAATTACTGTGGCTTTCATTGTTCACTTGGGAGCTTAAGCAACAGGTTGGTAGAAAAGAGACAGGAGTTATATTTTGTTTTAACTGAAATATTTGAATAGTTTGTAAGTGAAATTAGTTCATGTGTTAAAAATTTTACCTTGAATTTGAACTGATACTTGGGCTGTGATATTGTAGGTTTGGGGATAGTTGTTTGACAGGAAAATTAGAAGGTAATTTAAATGTGTTGTTTGCCTGGTGTTAGGGGAGGGGACATTAGCTGAAATTAACTTGTCTTTAAACAGGAATTACTGTGGCTTTCATTGTTCACTTGGAGCTTAAGCAACAGGTTGGTAGAAAAGAGGACAGGAGTTATATTTTGTTTTAACTGAAATATTTGAATAGTTTGTAAGTGAAATTAGTTCTATGTGTTAAAATTATTACCTTGAATTTGAACTGATACTTGGGCTGTGATATTGTAGGTTTGGGGATAGTTGTTTGGCAGGAAAATTAGAAGGTAATGTAAATGTGTTGTTTGCCTGGTGTTAGGGGAGGGACATTAGCTGAAATTAACTTGTCTTTAAACAGGAATTACTGTGGCTTTCATTGTTCACTTGGGAGCTTAAGCAACAGGTTGGTAGAAAAGAGGACAGGAGTTATATTTTGTTTTAACTGAAATATTTGAATAGTTTGTAAGTGAAATTAGTTCTATGTGTTAAAAATTATTACCTTGAATTTGAACTGATACTTGGGCTGTGATATTGTAGGTTTTGGGGATAGTTGTTTGGCAGGGAAAATTAGAAGGTAATTTAAATGTGTTGTTTGCCTGGTGTTAGGGGAGGGACATTAGCTGAAATTAACTTGTCTTTAAACAGGAATTACTGTGGCTTTCATTGTTCACTTGGGAGCTTAAGCAACAGGTTGGTAGAAAAGAGGACAGGAGTTATATTTTGTTTTTAACTGAAATATTTGAATAGTTTGTAAGTGAAATTAGTTCTATGTGTTAAAAATTATTACCTTGAATTTGAACTGATACTTGGGCTGTGATATTGTAGGTTTGGGGATAGTTGTTTGGCAGGGAAAATTAGAAGGTAATTTAAATGTGTTGTTTGCCTGGTGTTAGGGGGAGGGGACATTAGCTGAAATTAACTTGTCTTTAAACAGGAATTACTGTGGCTTTCATTGTTCACTTGGGAGCTTAAGCAACAGGTTGGTAGAAAAGAGGACAGGAGTTATATTTTGTTTTAACTGAAATATTTGAATAGTTTGTAGTGAAATTAGTTCTATGTGTTAAAATTATTACCTTGAATTTGAACTGATACTTGGGCTGTGATATTGTAGGTTTGGGGATAGTTGTTTGGCAGGAAAATTAGAAGGTAATTTAAATGTGTTGTTTGCCTGGTGTTAGGGGAGGGGACATTAGCTAAATTAACTTGTCTTTAAACAGGAATTACTGTGGCTTTCATTGTTCACTTGGGAGCTTAAGCAACAGGTTGGTAGAAAAAGAGGACAGGAGTTATATTTTGTTTTAACTGAAATATTTGAATAGTTTGTAAGTGAAATTAGTTCTATGTGTTAAATTATTACCTTGAATTTGAACTGATACTTGGGCTGTGATATTGTAGGTTTGGGGATAGTTGTTTGGCAGGGAAAATTAGAAGGTAATTTAAATGTGTTGTTTGCCTGGTGTTAGGGGAGGGACATTAGCTGAAATTAACTTGTCTTTAAACAGGAATTACTGTGGCTTTCATTGTTCACTTGGGAGCTTAAGCAACAGGTTGGTAGAAAAGGACAGGAGTTATATTTTGTTTTTAACTGAAATATTTGAATAGTTTGTAAGTGAAATTAGTTCTATGTGTTAAAATTATTACCTTGAATTTGAACTGATACTTGGGCTGTGATATTGTAGGTTTGGGGATAGTTGTTTGGCAGGAAAATTAGAAGGTAATTTAAATGTGTTGTTTGCCTGGTGTTAGGGGAGGGACATTAGCTGAAATTAACTTGTCTTTAAACAGGAATTACTGTAGCTTTCATTGTTCACTTGGGAGCTTAAGCAACAGGTTGGTAGAAAAGAGGACAGGAGTTATATTTTGTTTTAACTGAAATATTTGAATAGTTTGTAAGTGAAATTAGTTCTATGTGTTAAAATTATTACCTTGAATTTGAACTGATACTTGGGCTGTGATATTGTAGGTTTGGGGATAGTTGTTTGGCAGGAAGAATTAGAAGGTAATTTAAATGTGTTGTTTGCCTGGTGTTGGGGAGGGACATTAGCTGAAATTAACTTGTCTTTAAACAGGAATTACTGTGGCTTTCATTGTTCACTTGGGAGCTTAAGCAACAGGTTGGTAGGAAAGAGGACAGGAGTTATATTTGTTTTTAACTGAAATATTTGAATAGTTTGTAAGTGAAATTAGTTCTATGTGTTAAAGTTATTACCTTGAATTTGAACTGATACTTGGGCTGTGATATTGTAGGTTTGGGGATAGTTGTTTGGCAGGGAAAATTAGAAGGTAATTTAAATATGTTGTTTGCCTGGTGTTTGTGGAGGGACATTAGCTGAAATTAACTTGTCTTTAAACAGGAATTACTGTGGTTTTATTGTTCACTTGGGACTTAAGCAACAGGTTGGTAGAAAAGAGGACAGGAGTTATATTTTGTTTTTAACTGAAATATTTGAATAGTTTGTAAGTGAAATTAGTTCTATGTGTTAAAAATTATTACCTTGAATTTGAACTGATACTTGGGCTGTGATATTGTAGGTTTGGGATAGTTGTTTGGCAGGGAAAATTAGAAGGTAATTTAATATGTTGTTTGCCTGGTGTTAGGGGATGGGACATTAGCTGAAATTAACTTGTCTTTAAACAGGAATTACTGTGGCTTTCATTGTTCACTTGGGAGCTTAAGCAACAGGTTGGTGAAAAGAGGACAGGAGTTATATTTTGTTTTTAACTGAAATATTTGAATAGTTTGTAAGTGAAATTAGTTCTATGTGTTAAAAATTATTACCTTGAATTTGAACTGATACTTGGGCTGTGATATTGTAGGTTTGAGGATAGTTGTTTGGCAGGAAAATTAGAAGGTAATTTAAATGTGTTGTTTGCCTGGTGTTGGGGATGGGACATTAGCTGAAATTAACTTGTCTTTAAACAGGAATTACTGTGGCTTTCATTGTTCACTTGGGAGCTTAAGCAACAGGTTGGTAGAAAAGAGGACAGGAGTTATATTTGTTTTTAACTGAAATATTTGAATAGTTTGAAGTGAAATTAGTTCTATGTGTTAAAATTATTACCTTGAATTTGAACTGATACTTGGGCTGTGATATTGTAGGTTTGAGGATAGTTGTTTGGCAGGGAAAATTAGAAGGTAATTTAAATGTGTTGTTTGCCTGGTGTTAGGGGAAGGGGACATTAGCTGAAATTAACTTGTCTTTAAACAGGAATTACTGTGGCTTTCATTGTTCACTTGGGAGCTTAAGCAACAGGTTGGTAGAAAAGAGGACAGGAGTTATATTTTGTTTTTAACTGAAATATTTGAATAGTTTGTAAGTGAAATTAATTCTATGTGTTAAAATTATTACCTTGAATTTGAACTGATACTTGGGCTGTGATATTGTAGGTTTGGGGATAGTTGTTTGGCAGGAAAATTAGAAGGTAATTTAAATGTGTTGTTTGCCTGGTGTTGGGGAGGGACATTAGCTGAAATTAACTTGTTTTTAAACAGGAATTACTGTGGCTTTCATTGTTCACTTGGGAGCTTAAGCAACAGGTTGGTAGAAAAGAGGACAGGAGTTATATTTGTTTTTAACTGAAATATTTGAATAGTTTGTAAGTGAAATTAATTCTATGTGTTAAAAATTATTGCCTTGAATTTGAACTGATACTTGGGCTGTGATATTGTAGGTTTGGGGATAGTTGTTTGGCAGGAAAATTAGAAGGTAATTAAATGTGTTGTTTGCCTGGTGTTGGGGAGGGGACATTAGCTGAAATTAACTTGTCTTTAAACAGGAATTACTGTAGCTTTCATTGTTCACTTGGGAGCTTAAGCAACAGGTTGGTAGAAAGAGGACAGGAGTTATATTTTGTTTTAACTGAAATATTTGAATAGTTTGTAAGTGAAATTAGTTCTATGTGTTAAAATTATTACCTTGAATTTGAACTGATACTTGGGCTGTGATATTGTAGGTTTGGGGATAGTTGTTTGGCAGGAAAATTAGAAGGTAATTTAAAGGTGTTGTTTGCCTGGTGTTAGGGGAGGACATTAGCTGAAATTAACTTGTCTTTAAACAGGAATTACTGTGGCTTTCATTGTTCACTTGGAGCTTAAGCAACAGGTTGGTAGAAAAGAGGACAGGAGTTATATTTTGTTTTTAACTGAAATATTTGAATAGTTTGTAAGTGAAATTAGTTCTATGTGTTAAAATTATTACCTTGAATTTGAACTGATACTTGGGCTGTGATATTGTAGGTTTGGGGATAGTTGTTTGGCAGGGAAAATTAGAAGGTAATTTAAATGTGTTGTTTGCCTGGTGTTACGGGAAGGGGACATTAGCTGAAATTAACTTGTCTTTAAACAGGAATTACTGTGGCTTTCATTGTTCACTTGGGAGCTTAAGCAACAGGTTGGTAGAAAAGAGGACAGTAGTTATATTTTGTTTTTAACTGAAATATTTGAATAGTTTGTAAGTGAAATTAGTTCTATGTGTTAAAAATTACACACACTGTTTGTGGGACCGAACACATAGTGGACTGTATATGTTTGTGAGACTTGGGAACTTTATTGGTGGGGTTGAAATTGGGTTTGTAAACAACTACAGTCAGTATAGAGAGAAACTGTACTCAAGGGGAAAGGGACTGAGAAAAGCGGTGTGCTATTATAAACAAGTGGGATAATCTTGGTGGCCATATTCCACCATGGCAGGCATCTTCGGAAGGGTTGTAGGCTGCACAGGCTGTGGGATGGCAATAATTCTAAGTGGGCCTGAGAGACGGAGCCTGCCCACTCTGTGAACAACTATCTTGTATCAGGGTGAGGTATATTGGTTAAGGAGTAGCTGTGGGACTGTCCAAGGATAGGGGTGTGGATATGGGCAGCAGAAGGGTGGGGCTGAGGGAGGCTGGGGCAGCTCTGAAATTACAGGACATTATGCTACAGCAAGCAGAAGGGGGATATTAGGGACAGAGGACCCTTAGATAGGGAAGTTGATGCTAAGGGAAACCGTACAGGGTGAAAATTCTGAATTCAAGGAGACTGGAGGGGAAGAGTCAGGAGGGGCTGTTGTGCAGAAGCCTAAAACAAGCAGACTGTGGAAAGGAGCTGCTAAGGTGAACAGTGCAAGAGAGGAAGAAGAGGGTCAGTTGTAGAGATGCAGTCAGGGGAAACCCGGTTAGTTGGATGGAGCTGACATAGAGTGTCACAATAAATTTGAGATACTAAGCATCCTATAGGGAGGAAGGAGTGGTGGAAATGAGGAAACTTATACAGAGGCCAGGGGAGGTCAGATACCCATGGGCATCACAGACCAGCTATGGAAAGGATAGACATAGTCCCAGAGGAGAGAGAAACATGTGTTAAGCAAATGGGGAGATGCAACATATTCCAGACATGAGGGAAAAGAGCATGATTGGAGAGAAACTGGGAGACAAGGAGATGGAGGGCCCCCTTCAGCAGGAGGTCAGTACCAAGGATGGGGCCCTAGCTAAAGGGACCAACAGAGAGCCTCTGGAGACAGGGTACTATTACAAAGGGGGGATGATGTAGGGGGAAGGGAGAAACCATCAGGGCCAGGATAAATGGTTCAGATAAGAGAGGTTAAAGGGACACCTATTCAGAGGGGTTTGAGTTAAGTGGGCAAAATAGCAAGGGAGGCAGAAAGGGAGGGTGACAAGGGGTCTCTAATAAGGCAGGAAGACTCCAATGAAATTGCGATCATGAATAAAGTGGGGGAGGGGGGCTGAGAGGGCATAGTGGAGGTAACCATAAGGATGATGGTGGTGTTAAGGTTCTGTTACTGGGAGACTCGATGATTAAGGGTATCCATTGGAAGGGACAGGGGGGTGGATGCCATAGCCAGGTGAAGGTAGTGAGTATCTCTGGGCTGACAGTGCACAGATCAAAGTTCATGGTGTATGAAATGGTTAGGGATTGTGGAGGGAAACTGGATCTCCTGGTGCATTTGGGAACTAATGATCTAGAGGAAAATAGCATTATGGAAATCCAAGCAAGGTTCCAAGAACTTACCAGAGTCTGTCGGGATAATGGATGCAACATTTCCTTTTCGGAGATATTGCCAGTACCAAAGGCCTCAGTGGAGAAAAAAATGAAGCTCACAGAGGTTAATGAATGGCTCAGGAAGTGGGGTGAAGAGAATGGGTTGGGGGTGTTAGGGAACTGGAATGGAGTTTGGGAGGATAAGGGACTATATGCCAAGGACAGGTTTCATCTTGCCCCATAGGAAGAAGTCCTTAAACAGGGATGGCTGACTACATACAAGAAAGGTTTAAACTTATGGGGGAAGGGATAAGGAGGGGCTGACAGCCCTCCCTCCAGATGAGGGTAGCTAAGCCCAAGGGGAGGAAACAGACTGGAGGTGGAGGTTTCAGGAGGAGCAGGGGAGGATGGAAGTATAAGGAATCTGGGTGGGGTTGACAAGAGGATCAGGGATAAGGGGTGGGGTTAGTGCTAGTTAATGCCAGGAGCTTGGGAAACAAGTTGCCAGAGTTCCAGGCCATGCTGTTCGGGGGGTGGATGTGGTGGCAGTCACGGAAGCATTGACAACAAAACCATGACTGGGACCTAAATGTCGGGGTACACTATGCTTAGGAAGGATAGAAAGGAGGGCAGAGGGGTGGAGTGGCTATGTTCATTAGAGATGACATAGAAATTGCTATGGTAGAAGAGGCAGAGAGGCATGGAGGCCTTATGGGTCACCTTATGATCCCCAGCAGGAGATAAGGTCAAGCTGGGAGTAGCATATAGGCCCCCCGGGATGAGTGATGTTCTAGAGGATGGTTTGCTGGACAACATCATTGCCCAGTGTGGTCCAAAAGGGGAAGGAGTGGTGTTGATGGGGGACCTTAATATGCCAGGTACAAACTGAGGAATCATGTCCTCTAAGGTGGCCAAGGAGCAGAGGCTGCTGGATGGCTTCCAGGATGTGTTCTTAACATGTGATGGAGCCCACAAGGGAGGGGCATGTCCTGGATGTGGTTCTGGAAGATGGGGATCTGGTAAGGGACATGGTTGTACAGGACCCCCTGACTGGGAGTGACCACAATACTGTCTGGTTTCAAATAAGCATGGGGGAGTGGGGTGAGATCTAGGACACTGGCAGTGGACTTCAGGGGGCAGACTTTATGGGCATGGGAAATATTCTCAAGGATCACTTGAAGGGGATTACCTCAACGACAAGTGTGGAAAGGAGATGGGAGGTCATAAAACGGGGACTTCATGAGGCAGTCAGGATCTGCGCTAAGTTGAAACGTAAGGGAGCAAGGTCACATAAACCATGCTGGTGGTCCAGTGAGGTCCAGGTAGCAGTCAGAGAAAAGAAGGCGGCACAAAAAATATAAAACAACAAGAGGGGATAGGGATAAGGAAATGTACCAGCTTGCATCTAGAAAAGTCACCCGTATGGTGAGGGGAGCAAAGTCCAGTAAAGAGCAACGGCTGGCACAGGGATACATGGAGGGAAAAGGGGTTCTTCCCGTACATTGGGAGCCGGAGAAAAACTAAGGGCCATCTCAGCAGATTGAGATCAGAAGGAGGGTGGGTGGAAGAGGCGAGGACCAGGCAGAAGTATTTCTGAGTACTTTGCCTCTGTGTTCACTAGGAGGGGATGGGATATCTACAAAGCAAGGCACAAAGGGATAGAAGCGGCAGGTTTGGGATCAGGAGCAACAGAAATGGAGCAAAGGGAGGAAAGGTACCCCAGGGTGTCACATCTGGATAAGGATAAAAAGACCATTGAAGGTGGAGGATGGATGATGCCATCCCGCCAAAGGGTGTGGTTTGCTCAAGGCCCTAAAGAAAGACAAATCTCTGGGCCGGATGGCATTCATCCGAGAGTACTATGGGAATTGGCGGACATACTGGCTGCACCCTGGCAGAGCTTTTCAGCAGGTCACTTGAGACAGGGAGGTACCTAGGATTGGCGAGAGGCACATGTGGTACCAATCCATAAAGGGGTCAAGAAAGAACAGAAAACTATAGACCCATCAGTTTAACCTCGGTGGTGGGAAAATTAATGGAAGTATACTAAAGAACGATTGGGGTTTACTTGGAGGGTGGGAGGTCTGGATAGTCGGCAACATGGGTTTGTGCCAGTAGATCATGTCAAACCAACCTTGTGGAGTTCTATGAATGGGTAACATCAGAACTGGACAGGGTAAGCCTGTAGATGTATTATTCTTGGACTTCAGCAAGGCATTTGACTCTGTCCCCACAATGGTCTGGTGGAGAAACTGATGGGGTTAGGAGTAGGCCCTTTGATGGTCAGATGGATTGAAAACTGGATAGCTGGACGCACTCAGAGAGTAGTGGTCTGTGGGGAGCTCTCGAACCCTACAGAGGTTGGTAGTGGGAACATGAGGGCTCGGTCCTGGGTCCAATCCTGTTTAATGCATACATATCGGACATCAGGGATGGTATAGGGTGTGAAATGAGTCTCTTCACGGATGACTCCAAGATGGGAGCAGTAGTTGAGGGAGAAGAGGGGAGGTTGGCCCTGCAAGGGGACCTGGACACCCTGGAAAGCTGGGCTCACACATGGAAATTAAATTTCAATATCGCCAAGTGCAAGGTGTTGCATCTTGGTCGGGGAAACCCTAAACACAGGTACACCCTGGGAGGGGAGGTGCTGGAAGCCTCAACAGGGGAAAAAGACCTAGGGGTCATGGTGGATACATGTATGAATAACTCTGAGCAGTGCAGGAGAGCAGCTAGCAAGGCAAACAGGATGTTGGGATGCATCACAAGGGGGATCACCTCTAGGAGCAAGGAAGTGATTCTGCCGCTGTACAATGGACTGGTTAGACCACACCTTGAGTACTGCGTACAGTACTGGAGACCACACTTGAAGAGGGACATACAGCTCCTGGAGAGGGTACAGAGGAGGGCAACAAAGATGATACGAGGGCTAGGTTTGACTTACGAGGACAGACTTGAGGAGCTCTGCCTGTTTTCATTGGAGGAGAGGAGAGACAGGGGACATGATTGAGGTCTTCAAGTACTCCCCAAGGGAATAAATAGGGTAAACATGGATGGGATCTTTAGACTAAAGCAGGGAGGTATCACCAGAGGACATGGTTTGAAGTTGGAAGGTGGAAGGGTGAGGGGGGAAAAAGGAGGAGGTTTTTCACTGAGAGGGTGGTGGACCCTTGGAATGCACTGCCTGGTGAGCTGGTTCAGAGATCCACAGTGGAGGGCTTCAAGAGAGGGTGGGACAGACACAGAAAGTGGATGTATCAGATGATGGCCTGTCCCAGAGGGGTGGGGATGGATGATAGGGGTTTCTGGAGCACAAGGGATGGGAGGGTCTCGGCACCCAACTAAGGATCTAGGTTCGAGCAGACTCGATAGACCATAAGGCCTAATCTGCTGGCAAATAGTATGTTAGTATGTTAGTATATAACATATACTTGTTTTATGATAAATACATTTTGTACTGTTTTTGTACAAACAATGGGCCCTATGCCAACACACCACATACACTGGGCATGCTGACATCACTACGACTGAATGCTGTGGTGTGGGTTCCCACTGACACTGCACAGCATTCACAGAGGTTGCGCATGGCAGTTATGCGCCCGATCCTCCAGCCGCGCAGACAGCAACGTGCCAGGGGCGGGTGGGGGGCATGTCAGGGGCATGTCCGCACTCTGTGTCATTCACAAAGGTGTGGAGTGCTGGGCACTGGGGGTCACACCTTACACTGGGTAACAACCAGCCATAAGGGATATGTTCCCCCCCCAGGATACCGTCACTTGCCCATGGCACTGACGTGGGGGGGCACTGCATACCCCTCTACATGCTGCCCAAGCCCGTGGGACAACAAGCAGGGTTGGGGCAGCTAACCAGGCACCCACCTGCCCTGTATTGGTGGTGCACATCACATTCTCTGTTGACATCTGCTCACTGCGAGTGCAAGGGATCTGTTGGTGGACTGGGTCCAGGCATCTCAATGGATGTGCACCCAGTCCGTGGAAATGTCCTCCATGCATCTGCATGCTGGGGGCGGAGCCGCAGACAGGTTCCCCATGAGTGCATATGGTAGTGAATACCATGCATCCTGCGCCTGTCCAGGGCTGCGGAGCTATGTGGGCAGGATACGTGCCTCTGGAGCCCAGTTTCTGCCCGATCATGCATAGGGCCCAATAAGTGTATTAGATTCTTCTTTCATGGCAGGAGTAGGTACAATAGATTTATTGAACTTATGCACTAGTATTCTTTAGGGCGACCCTTTTTCTTGGTTTTTAGTCACTAGACAAATTCTATGAAGTAACTTCTTAAGACAATGATGTCCAAACCAATGTTGCAGTGAGAGAAAAGTATTTCAGTGTCTCAGCCTGATTATAATTTTTAGTCTGTGTCCTTGTCTTCATAACATACAACTGAAATACATCCCAGCTCCTGCTTTTCAAATACTATACAGAGCCTGCAGGGGGATGGGGGTTGGAAATGCTTCTGAGAGCTATTTATTTATTTATTACTGCACTGCTTACAAAGCTGGAATCAGCCATGGCTAGCAGGCAGCCCTGGTAAGACAGTACTGCTACGGACTTGCAATGCTGTGCAAGCATTTATCTTGGGCACTGGTGCTTCCACTCACGTCAAGGTTTGTGGCAGAAAAAATATAAACAAAGGATTTAATTTAATTCAGTTTAAAAAAAATTCAGGGCGACTTTTAAAGGGCTGCCTGATACAATCGCAAAGACCTACTGCAAATGTGATAAAATTCCTTTAACCATAAGCACAATGCAATGTGTTCTGTGATGCAATAAAATTATAATATGGATTGAACTTTGTTTTGTTCACACCATCTTTTCATCATACCGTTTGGATGAAGTCACATGGGTGACCAAGACAAAAAGTGGATTATTCTTCAAAAGAAGAGAGGACAGCTGCTTTCTGCATAGTCTTTTTGAAGTTCTATTGTTTTATTGACTGAAAATTTTAATAAAGAGATTCAAAAAAAAAGAAGGGAGGGCAGCCAGGGCATTCCCTAAAATGTATACTGAATATCCTATGACAGGGTTCAAAAGGTTAAAGCAGCAGTGCAACAAAAATGTTTTTCCAAAACAGCTAGTTTCAGCCACAATTACTAAAAATATTAGCATACCTGTCAAATTTACTTTTCTAAGTACTTCCTATGCTGAGCACCATATGTTTATTTTATGTTCTTGATCCTGCCCCTTACCACATTTTCAATGGTATTTGTAAGGCAACCATGACAGCTATCTTTTTTCTTGATAAAATACTAAATTGGGGTCCTGTGCTAGTATTACAAATTTGCTGCCAGACAGTAAGCACCCAGCTGTACCGTAAAGGTATAGTTATAGTTATTTACATATCTCTTCATACTGAAAGTAGCAGGGTAAGTGGGGAGAAAAATCTGTAGGCAGTGTTTGGGGCACTTTGAAACTTGTCTTTAAAATTGTAACAGGTAGTGTGGGGAAAAAACTAGGTCTGGAAACTAGCCCACAAATGGAAGGTACTAGCTGACCCAGGAAGTTCCACCTGGTGTGTAAAAGCAGGCACTCCTAACATGTCCACACACATGTTCATGTCCCTGCACGTGAGTGGAATAGCACAGGAGTGGAACAGGTATAAGGCTGGTGCCTTAGGTATTGGTAAGCATCAGCAGAAGGAAGCAGGGAGGCAGGGGAATCTGCCAGTCGACTATGATAAGATACCTGCTCACTATTCTTCTGGCATCCACTGCTGGGAAAGGCAAAGAGACAAAGTAGATCAAAACTGGGAAATGTTGCAATGCCCTTACTAGGGTACTAATACAAAACAATTATGGAGAAAGGAGGATGTCAAATAACTCCCTATAAAGGGTCAGGGTACAAAGGAATTATCAAGCGAAGTCTGCTTAAAAGCTCTAAAGGAAGCCACTGGTACCTTTTCAGGGTATAGGGGCAGGGGACAATCAGGACAAAACAGAAATCAAGAAACACCTTACCTAGGATAAGGGTATAAATCAGGGTGGTAGATTCAGAAATGATGAGAGTGATGCAGTGCAGTGGCTGTGGAACGGCAGTCTTCAGGCAGACCTTCTGGAGACTGAGGTGCTGCCCCATTTGTGTGCACCTCTTTGGGCTAAGGGGAGGTCTATAGACTCAGGTCCAGGTAAGCTAGGCCTCAGTAAGCCTCTCCCCTTTCAGTGGTTACCAAGTCCACAGCTGTTACCTCAAAGTGTGCCTGGAAGGAGGCTGGTTGGACTGCAGTGGGCTCCTGAAAGGTTTGGATTGAGGTAAGGAACACATTTTTAGCCTGTGCCACTAAAGAACTCTTTCTATGCTGTGGCAGAATGGGACTGCTTGGACGAGGCACTCATGGTAGTGATAAGGGAGGATGTGAGGCTTCTTCAGGTGAAGGCCCACATTAGGGAGGAAGAGGACCCCAGCAGAAGAGGAAGCAGCTTCCAGGTGGAGGACTCCATTGTTAGGGGATAGTTTTGGGAACACCATGGGGACTGCATTAGAAAACATATGAAGACGGATTAACAGAGCTTAATATGTATACCCTAGAGCGAAGGAGGGAGAGAGGTGATATGATCAAAACACTCAAACACCTTAAGGGCATTAACAAGGTGAAAGAGTCTAACATGTTTCAATAGAAGAAAATAGCAGGACAAGAGGACACAGCATGAGATTAGAGGAGCCAATTAAGAGGAAAGGGTGATGGATGCATAGAGCAGCCTACCTCAGGAAGTGGTGGATATGAATGCAGTGCAGAGCTTCAAATAGGCATGGGATAGACATAAGGGAGCAATACAGATGAGTATGAATAGATAGGCCATTGACAGAGCAAAGGCCAATGGCACATTCATAAGGTAGAAAAAGAAATGGGCAGACTGGATGGGCCTTGCGGTCCTTATCTGCTGTCAACGTCTATGTTTCTATGGGAGGGAAGGAGGGAGGTGAGGTGCCTACCCGGTGCCTCAGCATGGAGGGATGGGGAGTGGGTCCTTAGGATCGCCAGGGTGGCAGAGCAGGAGGAGGAGCTGGATGTTATTGTCCAGCCTGGGTTGTGCAGGACAGGTTTAGGGAGCTGAGGAGGTGCCTGAAGCAGGTAGTATGCACAGTAGCCTTCACTGAGGTGCTACTTGCACAAGACTGGAGGTAGAGTCAGCATACCACACCATGTGCTATAACAACTGATTGAAGGTATGGTGCAGTGAGGAGGGGTTTTGCTGCATCGGGGACTGAGGTCCTACCTGGAGGAAAGGAGGCCTGCACAAATGGGATGGCATCCATCCAGAAGTGGAATAGTTCAGGGTGGGATGTTAAATGCTACTGAGATGGGCATCTGACAGTGAATGCTCCCCAGCAGTGATGGATAGCCCTGGGAAATGAATTCCCTGGGGTATTGGGGAGTGGGGCAGGGGAGGAAGGGATGGGACAGTTGAGAAGTGGAACCTGGGCAGAGAAAACTACTAGGGAGAGTGGGCAGAGCAAGAATAAAAAGGAGGACAGTATCAGTGAAAAAAGAATAGTGAAGGATGGGCTCAAAGCAGGGGCAGGAAGGGATAAAGGGATTGAAGAGCCATATGCACCAATTCAAAGTGCCCAGAAAACAAAATTCCACACCTTGAGTCTACCATTCTGGAGGCGGACCTGGATCTGGTAGCCATAAGAGAGACATGGTGCACTGACAACCACAGCTGGGAAGTGGCCATACCAGGGTATAACATGTTTAGAAAGGATAGGGCAGGGAGAAGAGGTGGGATTTATATGTAAAGAAGGTATTAAGGCCACAGTGGGGAGAAGGAAGGGCTTTAGGGTTTTTGGGTTGGCATGGAGACGGGGTCAGGGGCCTTTATACACATAGGGGTGGTGTACAGGCCACCAGCACAGGGAAGGATATGGACAGGATTTGGAAGGAGGCCATAGGCAAAATGGCAAACAAAAGGGAAGTAATAGTTATGGGTGACTTTAATCTACAGGATGTGGACTGGTGTCCCACTGCAGCTACAACTAGGGTAGGGTCCTTGACGCCCTGCAAGAGGCATTTGTCAGGCAGCTGGTTACAGATCCCACTAGGGATAGAGGCAGTGCTGTATCTGGTACTTCAAACAGGAACAGCATTACAGACTTTACAGTGTGTAGCCCATGGGTCCAAGCAATCATCGTAAAATGTGGTTTGATTTATGGATTGGGCAGAAGAAAAACATACTAGTATGAGGGTCCTGGACTTCAGAAGAGCAGATTTTAAAGAAATGGGAGACTGCCTCAGGAAACATCTTGAAGGGGGAATAGCGGGGGGGTGGTGGAGGCACAACAAAATAGAATAAAAGATGGATTAACCAGGGCAATGGCAAGCTGTTCTAAGGTAATAAGCAAGGAGAAGAGGAGAAAGAGGTACTGTGGTTCTTGCAGGAGGAGGCTAAGGTAGTAAAAGGGAAAAAAAAAACATCTTTCAGGAAATACAAGGAGACCCAAATGGAAGTAGTCAGGGAGGTATATCTAGTGAAACAAAAGGAGACAAGAAAGAGGGTAAGGGCAGAAAAAGGAGGGTAAGGGCAGCAAAGGTTCAAATTGTGGAAAGAATCACCCAGGGGGTCAAAAATGGGGATAAGACTTTCTCCTGGTACAAGTGAAATGAGGAAGGCAAGGGGTGGTATAGTGAAGACCAGAAGAATGAATGTTGTCGCTAATGCACATGCCCATAGTCACAGTTTCAATATTCAACATGTACAAGGGTCAGGTTATTTCCAAAAAAGACTCACATTACTGAAATCAGCAGAAAAGCTACTTTTAGGTACAGTATTTATCTCACACCCCTCAAAAGCTGTCAGACTCGTTCATGACCAAGTTTAGCCACAGCTCATTGTACCACCACACTTGGGGACATGCTGGAGTGTCAGACAGTAGATTTCAAGGCAATCAGTTCAAGTTTTTATTTTCTAACAAAAAAACTGAAAATTTGAATTCTTATGGTAATCCTGCAGCATGAGAGCATTTTGTTGCTTACTAATGCCAACTACACACATGCTACAGTGCCTTTAGGACAAGCACTGAAAAGCGAACAGTGTCCCTTTTAAGGGACACTGTCAGCTTTTTAGCTGGTTTCTATAGCCCCAGTTAAAATGATAACAGCACATATAATAATCCTGTATGCAACAGTCACTGTCCCTGCTTTATCTCAAAAGTCTAATTTACTTGTCCTCACCCCAGGACCCCCTCCCAATTTTAGAGTTTACAAAACTGGTTCCAGGCATACACTTTGAACGTGGCAAAAAAATGCCAGTAAACTCATGCATGAACGAGTCTGATTTTTAAAGGCATCAAATAAAACAATATTTCAACAGAGGATAGTATGTTGAGTCTTAAAAAGTGATTGTGCTTCTGAAACGTGTGCTCTAACATGTTTAATTCAATAGTTGATATTTAAATCCGTGACTCCCGGCATGCACATTAGGACATGCAGTCAATGCACATGCCCAGAGTCACAGTTTTATACTTCAACTACTGAATTAAACATATTAGAGAGCTCATTTCAGAAGCACGATCACTTTTTAAGACTCAGGATACTGTCCTGCATTGAAATATTGTTTTAACTTGATGCCTTCAAAATCAAACACGTTCATGCTTGAGTTTACTGCCACTTCTGCACCGTGTTTGAAGTACACGCACAGGACCAGCATTGACTGCCCTGGACTTACAAATATTAAAATATGAGGAAAAAACATGCAAATGAGAATTTTGAGATAAGCAGCGACAGAGACTGTGCTGCATACAAGATTATTGTATGTGCTGTCATTGTTTTAACTAGGGCTATAAAAATCAGCTAAAAAGCTAACAGTGTCCCTTTAAATGACACCTAAACAACCAGTAATAATTTGTCTTTTAATTAAAGAAATACTTTCGGGGCCTTTAAAGAGGACAGGAAATTATTTCTAATTGGCAGCTGTAATGTTAAATTTTTCTTAAATTATATCTGCAGACTGGATAGACCAAATAGCCTTCTTCTGTTGGCTTCTTTGTATGTTTGTATACCCCCCAAATAAGCTATAGTTAACTTTATTTGAATAAAATTTGATGTGAAAATTGCATGTTGTACTTTTCTTGTTTTCATGGAAACTTTCTGTGCAGTTTTCTTCATAGAACCAGTAATGTGAGTTTTGACCAAGTCATGGTTTGTGTAACAAGCTATATAGTATGAACAGTGCTCTGATAGGTTAAGAGCTCATGTATAGCATGTTGTACACTCACACACACACACCACACCCCATGGTGTAGTGAAAATTTCAAATTAATGGTTTATGAAGAGAACTATATACACTATTTTCCACAGACAACAGAAATACAATTTTCACATCAGTGTTTACTCAGATTTAGTAAAATGTGGATTATTCTTTTTTTATTATTCTTTGGTAACCGGCAGGCGACTGGGCACAAGTGCCTGTTTTCAGGGGCAACCTGGGAGCACTGAGGAGGTTAAGTGACTTGCTCACACAGTATGCACGTGGAAGTTGTGGGAATCAAACCCCGGTCTGTCTGCTGGATGTACCAAGCTCATTCGCAGCTCTTTGCTCTAACCTCTAGGCCATACTGTCTGCCCTATTTGAGTATTTGGTGATATGCATTTTATGTCTGTAAATAGAAACATTACAGACACCCCAAGTGGTCCTTATCTGCCGTCAAAGTCTATGTTTCTATGTACCGAAACTTAGAAAATGGGCACGTCAAATATTGTATTCTGATTGGCTGTTGCCATTTGATTGGTATATGTTTATGTGCCACTACCGCCCGTAAAGAAGATCCAACATGTGATCTGGAATTTGGACAAATCACATACAGAATTCATGTGCCACTTCATTCTTGATTTCTATCACAAACATGGATGCCACCTTTACCGTTACATAAAAACCTTCAGCTAGGCCCTAAAAATAAAACTCCCTTAAATAAAAAAAACAATAATTGAATGTTCTTTCTACTCATAATCCCTTTCTTATGCACATGAACAAAGTTTAAAAAAAATCAAGCAGTATTCAGATTTTTTAGTTATGGTATTTCTTTGATGGGCATGAAAAAAAAACCTCATAGCCTAACCAGTTTGACAGAGCAGTCTCTGCTGCTAACTCTGCCTCAGATAAAATTGAGCCTGCAGTTCCACATGAGGCCTGTGTGTGTCTGCATAAGTGTATGCCAGTGAAATTTTGAGGAGTGTTGAGTTCATGTGTTCCATGTTAACATGCCATGCTTCTCAAGGGAGTGAGCATTCTATTAGAGAAATACTTAAGAATATTGCATTCTTATGTTCCATGGTAAACAGTGTTGGAATTATACATTAGGGCTAGGGGGTCCATGAGGGTCATATCTTTAAATTGAGCCCCTCTTCCCATTATAAGTCAAGGGCAGTGGTGCACATGCTACCAGAGCTCACTTCAGAGCTAGGAGGGCTGAGCCCTGGCAAGCCCTCCTGTAATTCCAATACTGAAAAAAAAAACCTTCTACTGCATGTATAGAAAGACAAATGACTGACAGGTAGAGACCATCTGTGGAGGGACTATTTGGCATTTTCTAGGCAATATTTTATTGCAGTGTTTGTTTCTTTTTTATATATTGTTTTTGATTTTGTATAGATTTTTTAATTTGTTTTTAATTTACCCAATCTATTTTGTAAGCGCAATTATACCATTCAGGGTGTGGGATGGAATATCGATGGATATTAATGGATACTTGCACTTCCAGGGGTTGTATGGCCCTCCACCTGCAGCATCAGGCCTCATCATGCCCCTGGGTGTGCAGGTATTTACCACTACCCCACACACTGTCAGGTATTTTTGCTTACATAGACAGTGTCAGCAGAAATAAACCATCAGTCCATCAACTTTTCCCTGTTATACCCTATGATATTCCAGGACCTAATGTCTAGATGGGGTATATGCCCTCACCCACTTACCCTCTGCCTTACTGCTACCCCTCTGAGTATCTAATAATCCCTAGCTGTATTTGAAACCATTGTTGGTTTTGCAGCCACAGCTGTCAAGCAGCACACACTTCCTGTCTCCTTTAAAGTAAAGTCTGTCATTTACATAAATCCTGAAATGGTTAAACTGCTTTATTTAATGAAGACGGATGCAACTCTAGGAAGGCCACAACATGGCTGCCAATGTAATGTCATTGGAGTGAGAAAACTGGATGCAGACCTAGCTAAGTATTATTTACTGTGCTGCAGTTACAGCAGGATTAAGGTGAAGGAAAATGTGACAATGTCCTTGGGCTGAGTTCTCCAACAGGGCCCCAAACTCAAGTTTTCAGTTAAAACAAAACAAGTTCTTAACCCTTTCTTTTGTGAAAATGTGCAGTTTGTAGACCTATAGACAGTGAGTAAGACAGTTTGGTTTCATTCACACAATGAGGATGAAGGTGTGAACTGCTCCTCATTCCCTTATTAGACCAGTTTACACTGACACTTTTGCACTGCAGCAACCTGAGTGCTTGGATTGTTGCAGTGCAAAAGTGACCATGTGGACACTCACCTGACTGTGGTAAGTCACTCCTTACTCCACTCACAAATCCTCTGCAGACTTGGGAACATACATTGATGTAAGAATGTAAGCTGCCATGTGGACTACCAGCCTCACTCATATTGTTGCAAAGAATTCCAATCAGAGACTTGGCCAGAACAGTTAATAGTCCTTGTACCCTGCAGTCACCCTCCACAGTGGCCCAATACTGCACTTCTGCAAACTGAAAACATGCAATGAGCGAGGCAATCTGGCTGTGCAGTTTAGTGTGAGCTAACATCGCACATTTTTCTTGCCACAGCCCTTGCAAATATTGTAAGCGGGTCCTTTTATATACACATTTCTTATCTGTTTAAAATATATGTAGAGTTCAATTGCCAGTAACAGCAGCATTATGACTCACACCCATCCACTCCTGGAACTCATGGCCCCTGTTGAGCATAACTTGGAACAGCGCTAAGAGGGGTCATGTAAATGCACTCATGTATCAGTGCAGGAGGAGAAGGGATGACTGCAGCCAAGCACTACAGCCTTCCATGCAGCAATGCAAACATGGTTATTGGTGCAATGGGTTCAAAGGTGTTGAGCCATTAAATTTCTTATTTTATTAAACCAGGCATTGAAAAATTAAACAACTTTATCTGCCATCTGAAAACTTTCCTGAGGACAAAAGAATGTCCATAAACATATTTAATTTTAAAACTAGAGCTATGTAAAGTTCTAACACTTCACTGTCAGAGAGCTCCGGTGTTATGGAAACATCTTTGGCAAAATGTCCACAATTTATAAATTTGTAAAAATGCCAGGGAAAGAGAATTTATTTATTTAAAAATTGGTAACTGGGAGAGGCACACTGAGCCAAGGCTCATTTCTAGGTGCAACCTGGGGGAAAGCACAATTACAAACAATATACAGCCAATCAGATGATGCAGCTACAATGATGACATAAAGTGCAAAACCTGAGCCCAGTACAGGCAAAGGGCAAAACATTGCATAGTTTAGAACACAAATCACTGTGCAAATTGAACGAACTCAGAATGTGCATAGTGCCAGAGTGAAGGGGGAAACAGTTCTTCATTTTTACATTAAATATGTTATTTATGGAATTTCTGCTGCTACTAGAGCTGTAGAAATTTCTCTAAATGTTTCTGGAAATTCCAGCAAAAAAAATCCTGTCCAAGCCATGGTTATTTACTTGTGATGAGGGAAACTTTGCATACCCTACAATTGTTGTCCTTCTGGAAGATGTAATGTTTAGGCTTTACTGAATCATTAAAAAAAAAACACTTTATAATTTGATCTTAGGGTCTAACAGTTCCTGATGCTTATACTATACCATGGCATAGTACTGGCCTTTGCATGAAGCCCACTGTTCTAGTACAGGGTCATATATGTTTAAGTATGTGACACGCTGAGGAGCCATTAAACTTCCTGCCTCAGAAGACAATGAATGGATTAATGTAAACTAATGAGAAGTCTTCAATGAGCTACAGTAGTCAGCATCTGTTTGAATTACACTGACAAGAGTACACAAACTAAAGGTTACTTAGCCTAGAGTATTTAATTTGGGAATACTGTTATGAATTAGGTCGCTGAAAGGACAACACATGAAAACAAGACATAAATAGTTAAATTTATATCAGTAATAGAAACGTCCACTCACATCCAATTAAACAAATTCTGGCCAGATCCACCACGACTGCATAATGAAGTAAGTGGAGTTATGTGGAATTGTTAAGGAGGTATGGAGAAACAACACAATGATTTATAAGTAGTAAGATTTGTTTTAGTTTCTGTTCTAAGGAAGGCTTACAATTATTAGGAAAATATGTGGAGGTGTACATTTTAATGGAAGGAATAGGAAACTTAAAAAAGAATCCCAGAGCAAATGCCACTGATGTATGTGTTATCCGGATGATATTGGCCAGCCAGCCAAATTTTAAAGAAAACACAATTTCACATATCCCAATAATGCAAAAAATGCATCAAGGGAAACATATGCAAATCCCCATGATGGTACAGAAGGTGGCAGTACATGAAAAAGTAATGGCTGGCCTATGTTCAGCCTTGGGATTATTAACACAATTTTTTTTTTGTTTGTTTTTTTAAGAGAAACAGGGTTTTTGTCCATGAGGCGATGTAAGTTATATTTAAGCAATGTGTTAATGTCAGGAAGTCAAGTGTAATGATGATGGACTGTTAGAGAAAATGTGATATTAACTTTCAGAGGCGGAAGCTTTTGATAAACATAGAAACATAGAAACACAGAATTTGATGGCAGATAAGGACCGCTTGGCCCACCTAGTCTGCCCATTTTCCTACCTAACAGATAAGCTGCAGATCCTAGTTAACCAACAGCTTAATTCCTCCTACCCCCCACTAGGACTGCCCTATGCTGTCCCATGCATTCTTGAAGTCCCCCACTGTTCTTGACCCCACGACCTCTTCAGGGAGGCTGTTCCATGCATCCACAACCCTCTCAGTGAAAAAATACTTCCTCACATTACCTCTAAGCCATCCCCCTTCTATCTTCAAATTGTGCCCCCTTGTTCTTGCACATCTCTTTTTCTGGAAGATGCTACCCTCTTGGACTTTGTTAATTCCCTTGAGGTACTTGAAAGTTTCTATCATGTCCCCTCTCTCCCTTCTTTCCTCAAGGGTATACATATTAAGCTCCTTTAGTCTTTCTTCATATGTCTTCTGGTGCAGACCCTGCACCATTTTGGTTGCCCTCCTCTGGACAGCCTCCACTCTGTCTATGTCTTTCTGGAGATGGGGTCTCCAGAACTGCACACAGTACTCAGATGGGGTCTCACCAACTGTCTGTACAGAGGGATAACAACTTCCTGTTTTCTATTGATGCCTCTTCCTATACATCCCAGTATCCCCCAGCCTTCCTTACTGCCTTCTCACATTGCTTGCCCACCTTTAGGTCATCTGATATAATTACCCCACGTCCCTTTCTATTTTACTGTTGTCAGTATCTCACCCCCCATTGTGTATGCCTCTGGGTTTGTTCCCATGTGCATTACCTTGCACTTCTTTGCATTGAATATGAGCTTCCATACATTTGACCATTCCTCCAACCTTGCCAAGTCCCTTCTCATCCTTTCCACTCCATCTTGTGTATCAACCCTGTTGCAGATCTTTGTGTCATCTGCAAAGAGACATACTTTCCTTCCAGTTCCTCTGCAATGTCACTTATAAAGACATTAAAGGACCGGTCCCAGTACTGAACCTAAATTTGCCCGCTAGTAACCCTCCTTCGTCACTGTGTACTCCATTTACTACTACCCTTTGAGTCCTGTTGTCTAGCCAATTTTTTATCAGGCTACCACCTTGGGACCCACTCCAAGGCTGGCTATCTTGTGTATTAATCTTTTGTGTGGGACTGTATCAAATGCCTTGCTAAAATCTAGGTAGGCCATGTCCACAGCCCCTCCCTGGTCTACTACTTTGGCAACCCAGTCAAAGAAATCAATTCGTCTGACATGACCTTCCCATCGTAAATCCATGCTGCCTTGGGTCCTGTGCCCCACTGGCCTCTAGGTACTCAACAATTCTTTCCTTCAGAAGTGATTCCATCATTTTCCCTACCACTGAGGTCAAACTAACTGGTCTGTAGTTTTCTGCGTCTGTCTTGCTCCCACTTTTGTGAAGAGGAATCACATCTGCCCTCCTCCAGTCCTCGGGTACCACCCCATCCTCCCATGATTTGTTAAACAGAGTAGTCAGCGGTGTCACTAGTTCTACCCTTAGTTCTTTTAGAATTCTTGAGTGAACCCCATCAGGCCCCATTGCTTTGTCCACCTTCAATTTTATTAGTTCTTTCAGAACCCTTTCTTCTGTAAATGGACTGTTATCGAGCCCCGTCTTCAGAGTGTTTCTCTTGTTTGGTTTAGGTAACTCCCCCTCCTCTTCCTTTGTGAATACTGAGCAGAAATCTTCGTTCAGTATCCCTGCTTTTTCACTGTCACCCTCTACCCACATTCCCTCCCCTTTATTAAGCTTCAGTATCCCTCCTTTGGTCTTTCTTCGCTCCCTAATGTACCTATAAAAGGTCTTATCCCCCTTCTTAACAGAATTGGCTATCCTTTCCTCGGTTTGGGCCTTTGCTATTCTGACTGCCTTCCCATCCTCTTTCTGCTTTAACTGATAAAGTTCTCTGTCCTGCTCCTTCTGTGTTTCCTTATATTTCCTGAATGCTGTCCTTTTCTCCTTAACCTTCCCTGCCACCTCTTTTGAGAACCATAACGGTTTTCCTTTGTTGTGTTTTATTGATTTGTTTTACACAAAGGCTTGTTGCTTCTGTGATGGCTGTTTTGATCACTCCCAATTGTTCCTCCACCCCTCCTTCTTGCCTGTTTGCTAGTGCTTTTCTGAGGCACTCTCATTTTCCCAAAGTCAACCCTCCTAAAGTCCAGTACTCTTGCTTTTGTATGGCTTGATTGTATGGCTGTGTTTATCGTGAACCACACTGTTTGGTGGTCGCTTGTTCCCAGATGGCTACCCACTTCTAAATCTGAGATTCTTTCTCCATCCCCATTTGAGAGTACCAGGTCTAAGATTGCTCCCTCCTGAGTGGGTTCCAATACTAGCTGTCTGAGGCATGCCCCCTGTAGGGCATCAAGAATGACCCTGCTCTTGGATGTGCCTGCAGCAAAGTGATCTAGTTAACATCTGGCATATTCAGGTCCCCATCAACAATATCTCCCCTTTTCTGCCATTCTAAGAAAGCCTTCTATCATTTCCTTGTCCATTCCCTCCCCTGAGATGGGGTCTGTATACAACCCCATGTGGTTAGTGGTACCATTTCCTGTCTCCAGGGTGACCCAAAGTGCCTCATCTGCTCCTGTTTACTCTTTAGTTCTGTTGCTTTGATCCCTTCCTTTACATGAGAGCTACTCCTCCTCCTCTTTTACCCTCCTGTCCTTCCTGTAGATTGTGTATCCTGGCATGTTGACATCCCAGTCATGGTTCTCTGTGTACCATGTTTCTGTAACTGCCACAATATCCACATCAACCCTCTTCCATCAAGGCCACTAGTTCAGGGAGCTTGTTACACAGACTATGGGCATTGATACTCATCACCCTCCACTTTTGATAGCCTTACCCTTTTAGCCCCATTTCTGTCCTTAATGCCTTTGCCTTTTTACATTTAAATCTGTTCTACTCCTTAATAACTTCTGTACCTTGGTGTTTACCTCACTAATCACCATGTTTTGTGGGGAGCAGATTTCCTGCTCCTTTCAGTGCTTCCCCTTGGCTAGTTTAAATGCTTGCCAATGAGCATTTAAACCTCTCACCCTAGGATCCTGGTTCCCCCTCTGGACAGATGCAGACCATCACACCAGTATAGGTCTGCATCCCTCCAGGTGGCTCCCCAGTCCCCAATGAAGCCAAAACCCTGAACTCCACACCAGTTTTTCAACCACTCATTGAATTCCCTGGTGAGAAGTGCCCTAGCATCTCCCTTGCCATAGACAGGCAGCACCTCCGAGAAGGTTACCGTATGCGCTACTTGTCTAAGGCCCCTTCCCAACTCTACAAACTCCTCTTGCACTGCTCTGATCCCATTCCTAGCCAGGTCATTTGTCCCTAGGTGGACAATGACATCCAGCTCCCTCCCTCATGCAGCTCCTCCCACGATCCTGAGGATTGCTTCCTGTCCCTCCAAGCTGTGGCTCCAGGAAGGCACCTTACCTCCCTCTCCCTTCCTCCCCATTTCTACCCCCTAATGATTGAGTCCCCCACCAGGAGTTGTTTCTTTCCCTGTGGGGTCCCATATGCCATCCTCCTGGGTCTCCTTTGTGAAGGTTCCAGCATTCTCCTTGGTCTCCACTGCAGGTGCCTCCATAGAGGAACCACTATCCACCAGAAGAGCAAATGAATTGTGAGAGGTCAGCTGGAGGGATGCAACTCTGTTCCACCTCCCTCTCCTCCTTGAGCCCACCCTGGTCCAGCCTCTCTCTTTCTTGGCAACCTCTGAGGTAGTGGCATTGGCCCTGGTGGTCCCTGGGTGGGGAGGAGTTTCCTGAATCTAGCCAGGTCAGCCTGGAGCAGGGCAACCTCCTCTCTCAGACCAGAGGTGCCTGCAAATAGGGCAGCATCGCAGCCTCCAGAATGTCTCCCAGAACACTGCCCCACAGCCATTGCACTGCACCACTCCTATCATGTCTTATTTTGTGTCCTCTCTACTGTTTCTCTGGATGCTTATTCTCTCCTCTCCTTACAACTCTCACCCTTCCTGTTCTGGGACAGCAACTTCCTATCTTCTTCAGTAGCCTCCTTTTTCCTTGCTTAATATTAGACCACCAGCAGCTAGGGGGGGAGAGTGAGCTACTTTTTTCCTTTAGGGTTGACAAAACCAATGTCTCTCTATGATCCTTTCCTTCCTACTGCCAAACAGGAAGTTCCTGTTGACAGTCAAATCTAGTGGCTATAAAAGTAGAACTGGCTAAGATGGCTGGATAAGGGCAAGGTAGTTATACTTGTGATAATGGGAATATTAGGAAAGTATGAGGTCTATGCAGACATGGAGTACAAATATGCACAGTTTCATAAGTATGTGCTCAGAGTGCAGGCAAATGTAATATGCAGGTTTGTTTTAGAAATAGGTAAAAATAGCAATACATGCAATTAATATAAAGATAGATAATTACATAGACATATAGATAGATATATATATAGAGAGAGACAGAGACAGACAGGCAGAATAAGAATAGCAGTGAAGTACTGAAGTGGCGTCAACCCCACCCCCACCCTGCAGATGTGGACAAGCATTGGGGTGTGCCTTTGGGTCATTGCCCATAGCGCTCATACCATTTCACCTCACCCTACCCTGCAGAAACAGACAAGAGTTGAGGTGTGCCTTGGGGTTTTCAAACTTTACACTCACCTCATTCCATAAGGAAATATGCTGAAATGGGTACAGTATAAGAGAATGGAGTAAACTTTGGGGCTGAAGAGTCAAAGGCACACCTCGATACCTGTCACTGACTGCAGGGTGGGGTTGGGGGTGGAATGGCGTGAGCATTACTTTTGACAATCCCAAGTCACACCCCGATGCCTGTCAGTCCCTACAGTGCAGGGTGTTATGGTCTGAAACCCTAATGCCCGTAGCATTTCTTGGTATTTTCACTCCAGGTTTTCAGTATGGGCTTTTTGTGACCCCACCGCATGAACAGCGACACTATCAGTTCATTAGCCAAAGGAGATTTTGCACAGTGACTGTGCCATTTGCTTCCACAGGTGCAAAAACAAATTTTGAACAGGATGTGAAAAGTAACAGCTGTGCATTTCTTGCTTCAGTAACTGCTCAGCACATCTGTTGCATGACCTGCTTATTGACATTTTATATCTGCTATGTAATGTACTGTTGCTATGTCTGGGGAAGTACCTTTCCTAGGCTGCAAGAAAAGCCTCAGAGGAACACACACACACACACACACACAGCAGAACACAGTTGCAAAAATAATTAGATTGTCTAGAAGAAAAAATTACTCACCTTAGTAATGTTGTTTCTTCTAATGGAGTCTTGCTGTATTCTGACTATTGCAGTTAGGTCCTGCCTTTCAACTGCCCCGGAGAACAAAGAGTTAACGTTCCATGGCCAGCATGGAACATTCAGCGGAAGCTCAGTTGAAGCCCCTGTCTGCTGTTGTTTAAACTCAACCATCAGATCTTCACGAGCAATACTCACTAGAAGTTCTGTGTAGAAACTGTAAACTCACACTAGCCAACTGGCAACTAAATTTATTAAAAAGGGTTTTTGGTTTCAAAGCAAAGACTCAAGTCAGGAAACCCAAAAAAAAACACAACACACACCCAAAATAAAGGAGGGTGAAAAGGGGCACCTTTAGGGTGCTGAACACTGCTCCTGCCCACCCACATCCCAAAAACAGGTTCTGAGATGGGAGGCAGGGGAGGTCAGAATACAGCAAGACTCCATTAGAAGAAACAACATTACTAAGGTGAGTAATTTTTTCTTCAAACAACATGAAGTCTTGCTGTATTCTGACTAATGCAGACTACCAAGCAGTACATCCATGGAGGAGGGACAGAACCTACTTTGGGAATAGGCTCTGAAGTACTGCTGTGCCAAACCGAGCATCACTCCTAGCCTGGATATCCAGAGAGTAATGCTTGGTGAATGTATGGACTGTTTTCCAAGTGGCTGCTTGACAAATTTCTAAGATAGGAATATCCCTGGCAGCAGCCAGGGAAGCAGCTGTACCTCTAGTAGAGTGAGCCCTCAGGCCTGAGGGTGGGTTTCTACCCAGTTCTTCATAGCAGAAATGTATACAAGAGACAATCCACCTGGCAATAGATCTCTTAGTGGCAGGTTTGCCCTTACCTACCTCTCCATATGTGAGGAACAACTGGAGGGAGTCAAACCTGTGACCCTTGTTGAGCTCTATGTAGTAGCTGAGGGCCCTTTTAACATCCAAGCTGTGTAGCCTCCTCTCTCCAGAGGAGGAGGAATGGTCAGTGAAGAAAGCAGGGAGAGCCATAGACTGATTAAGGTGGAAATCTGAAACCACCTTAGGCAAAAACTTCCTGTTAGTTCTTAGGACCACTTTATCTCTATGGAAAGAGATAAAATCAGGCTCCACTGACAGGGCTTGCAATTCACTGATACACCTGGTAGAGGTAATGGCTACCAAAAACATAGTTTTACAAGTCAAGTACTTAAGCTCTGTAGAGGACAAAAGCTCAAAGGGTGGTTGCATAAGTTGAGCAATGCAAACATTAAGGTCCCAAGCAGGAGCAGGGTCTCTAAAGGGGGGATTGGTGTGCAGCAATCCCTTGAAGAACTTACAAAACACAGGATGGGCTGACAGAGGAGATGGCTTGCCTAACGACAAGAAGGCAGAAACAGCTGCCAGATGCACTTAAGTATAGCTGGCCTAAGTCCTAAGCCATTAAGATGAACCATATAGTCCAGAACTGTAGGCAACCCAGCAGATTCTGGAGAAATATGCTTATTAGAGCACAAATAGTGAACCTTTTCCATTTGGAGTTGTAAGTCTTTCTGGTGGAAGGCTTTGAGAAGCCTTAAGGATATCCAGAACCCCTTGAGAAAGGTACAGATCAGCAAACTCTAACTCTTCAAGAGCCATGCCTTGAGATTGAGAGATTTGAGGTTTGGAAACCAAATCCTCCCCTGAGAGGATGTCAACAGGTTGTAATTCCTGGGAAGAGACAGAGGAAGGTGGACTGCTAAGGACAGCAACAGTAGGTACCAGGGCTGTTTGGCCCAGTCTGGAGCAATCAGAATCACTTTGCATGGTTGAGACCTGATCTTGACTAACACTTTGAACAGGAGAGGTAGGGGAAAAGCATACAGAAATGTCCCTTCCAATTCAAAATCAGAGCATCCAGGGGGACTGAGCCCAAGACTGGGGGTCTGCAACAAAAGAGAGGAAGTTGGTAATTGTCTGGGGCTGCAAAAAGATCTACCTGTGGAGTGCCCCATCTCGAGAAAATCACTTTCAAAACTAGGGGATCTAGGGTCCATTCATGATGGCCCTGGGAGATCCTGCTGAGAGCATCTGCTAGGACATTGTCCTTCCCTGGGAGGTGAACTGCTATCAGAGAGGTTTGCAGGGAATAGGCCAGGGACCACAACTTCATTGCTTCTGTGCACAAGGCTGTAGACCGAGTGCCTCCTTGCTTGTTGATGTACCACATTGTGGTGGTATTGTCTGTTCTGATCTGGACCACCTTGTTCTGTACAAATTTGGAAAAGGCTTGCAGTGCCAGAAACACTGCTCTGAGTTCCAAGAGATTGATGTGAAGCAGAGATTCTTGAGGTGACCACAGCCCTTGGGTGGTAAGATCCCCAGGTGTGCTCCCAGCCTAGCATGGAGGCATCTGTGGTGAGTATCACTGAATGAGACTGAGTGACAAAGGAATTCCCTGTCTCAAATTGTCCTGATCCTGCCACCATTGCAAAGCCTGGATCAGGGTTCAGGTCACTGGGACTAGTTTGGTAAGGAGTCCTTTCTTTGGGACCAGAAGGCTCTTAAGTGGAACTGAATGTCCCTCATCTGAAATCTTGCCCCCTGGACCACTACTGTAGAGGCTGCCATGTGGCCCAGGAGCTGCAGGAAATGCCTTGCTGGTCAAGACACCTGAAGGATGAATGAAGAGGCCAGTTCCATAAGGGTCCTTGCCCGGTCCAGGGAAAGGAAGGTTCTTGCCCTTATTGTATCCAGCTCCACCCCTATAAAGGTGAGGAACTGTACTGGCTTGAGAACTGACTTTGGAAGGTTGAGGAGGAATCCTAAGGAAGTGAGCACTTGCTGAGTTATTTGCAGATGTGACTTGACTTGGTCTGGAGACTGATCCACTATGAGCCAGTCATCCAAGTATGGAAAGATGGAGATCTTTTTTCTCCTTAGGAAAGCAACCACTACTGCCAGGCACTTTGTGAACACCCTTGGGGCTGATGTTAGGCCAAACGGAATTGCTCTGAATTGATAGTGGCCGGAGGGCAACTCGACCCTGAGGTACTTTCTGTGGGAGCACCTGATGGGAATGTGAAAATAGGCATCTTTGAGGTCCAGGAGGCTAGCCAGTCCCCTGGCCTTAGAGAGGCAGAATTATTCCCAAGTCACCATTTTGAACTTTGGTTTTAAAGGTGCTTGATCAGATATCTTAGATCCAGGATGGGCCGCCATTCTCCTGTTTTTGGGGGTTAGGAAGTACCTGGGTACAATCCTTTGCCCTTGTGTAGGGTAGGAACCCTTTCTATGGCTCTGAGAGCCAGGAGGGAACAAACCTCTGCCTCTAGGGTAAGGGTCTCTGATGGATTTGCAGGAGGAAAGGATCTGGTTCTCATCTTGGGAAATTTTTTGAAGCTGAGAACCAGTCCCTGGCTTAGTACTTCTAGGACCCACTTGTCTGATGTCAGAGACTTCCAGTTCTGGACAGAGTAAGCCAGCCTGCCCCCTACAGGTATTGGAGAATCAGCCCGGTAGACCCATCAGGGTGTCTGCTTGGCAGGGGCTTTAGGCTGAGGGGTAGAAGCAGGCCTACTCATTCTCCATTTGCCTCTCCCTCTAAAGAACCCCCTCTGAGCATAAGAAGAAGAGGAGGCCTGGGCTTGGTAAAAAGGCCTTTGAAAGGACGTGCCCCTGCCCCTGGAATGCTGTCTCTGAGGAGTGGCTTGCCTTTCTTTGGCCTGAGCACTCCTGTAGGTGGTTCTGTACTCGTCCATTTTTTTCATGTAATTCTCTGTCTGCTCCCCAAACAGAGAATTACCAATGACAGGGAAATCCATGGCCTTAGCCTGGGTATTCTGTGATAGGCTAGTACATCTGAGCCAAGCCATCCTCGAAGGACCACAGATGTAGCCATGACTCTAGATGAAACATCATTGGAGTCCACAGCAGCATGAAATTGCACCTTAGATGCCTCTATCCCATCCGCAGCCACCTGCTCCAGCTCCTTGGCAAGCTGGTCAGGGGCCAGTTTAGCCAGAGCCAGCACAGTGTCCCACCTGGACTTCTGGTATCTAGCTGTGTAGGCCATAAAGTTAGCCTGCCTGAGTTCCAAAGATGCTGCCATGTACTGCTTCTTTGCCATGGCATCAATCCTCCTGGAGTCCTTATCTGGCGGGTGTGATGCCAAGGGAATATTTGCCTTATCACAGGCAGCAGCCTGCACTACCCCAACATAGCTGCATTGCTGAGAAAGGAACTCTGTGTCCGAGCCTGAAAGGGTATACCTCTTGTCCATTCATCTGTCCACAGGAGGTATGGAGTTAGGAGTCTTTAGAATTTTAAATGTCTGTTTCCCAAAAGATTTATGGAGGGGAATAGACAATCTCCTGGACTCTGGGATGTCCATCATTTCAACAAAATCAGGCTCCTCCTGATCCTCTACTGCTTCTTCCATTGGAAGCTAGAGGGTTTCAGCCACTTTCTTGTAAAACATAAAGTGGGAAGGGGACTTAGAAAGCCTAGGAGGAGAAACACCTGAAGGTCTGTCTGGGGAGATGTCCGGGTCAATAGGCACATCCAGACTTTCATAATCACCATCATCATCATTATCTTCATACTGTCCCTCCTCCTCCTCCGGTTCATAAAATTCTTCTAAAGTATAATCCGGAACCAGGGGAACCAACCGAACCGAGCCCCTGCCAGATGGTGCCGGTTTGGCCAGAACTGAAGTTATCGATTGAACTATCCTTATCGCTTTGGCTATTTTATCAGCGGTCGGAGAAAGAATTTGTGGATCCGAACCAGATGATTTTTCTCTCTCTTTCTTTTAACCAGAACCGACTCCTCAGAATCGGCTCTTTTTTTGCCCAAAGAAGTTTCGCCCTGGTCAGAGGGCACTCCTTCTGGTTCAGTCGGAACAGAACCGAGCTGGTCATCTGGGTCAGCGGACTTCTCGGCCTCTCTTTCCCTCAGTCTACCTACTCTCTTATGCAGGGTAGCTTTGGGAAAACTTTTACAAATTTGGCAGTCTGAATCGAGGTGGTCAAACCCCAGACAATAAACACAGGTGGTGGGATCAGCCTTAGCAAAGGCTTCCACACACACACTGCAGTGTTGAAACCCAGTGGGCCCGTTTTTTTTCTTGGGTTTCTCAGACATGGCCAATCCTATCCAAAATGTACCCTTTTTTCGGCAATCCACCAGGCAAAACACCCCTATCGGTTCCTGACCATGTTACGGGTCTTGGAAAAAAACGTAATTAAATCCATTTTTTTTAGAACCGATACAGACCGGTTACCACACTCTAATAAATTCAAAACTTTTTAAGACCAATCTGATCAGTTCAAACCGAACCGATCCCAAATTTACAAGTTCCACACATAAACTAAATATAAAACCTATCTAGTACTCACGGTACCACAGACAGAGACTTAAACCAATAGATTCGGTAGCAGAAATTCAGTAGAAACCGAGCGAAAGAACAACAGTTTAACTGACTTTTTTGAACCGAGCAAAGGAGAAATCTCCGGAGCGACTGTTCAGTGAGGCGGAGTAAAGAATCTGATGGTTGGAGTTTAAACAACAGCAGGCAGGGGCTTCAACCGAGCTCACGCTAAATGTTCCATGCTGGCCATGGAAAGTTAACTCTTTGTTCTCTGGGGCAGTTGAAAGGCAGAACCGAACTGCAATAGTCAGAATACAGCAAGACTTCATGTTGTTTGAAGCACTGTTTTCCATGCAAGATACAAGCAATTGAATCAAAACACACACACACACACACACCAGAACACAGCAGCAAAATTATTAGATTTGTCTACAAGCACTATCTTCTATGCAAGTTGGAGCATGGGGTTAAGGCTTGAGATCAGTTATGGTCCATGACATGACCACATGATCAGAATATTAAATATTTTAAAATAAACATAAATGCAAAGCGTAACCATTTCAAGAAGAAAATGCGGACTGTGACACTTAACAGTTGTAGGGTAAGTTACGCATCTGGACTTATTTGCTGCAAGTGCATCTCAATTCTAAGGGTCCTGACCATGTTCACCCTTTCTCAAGCCAAGCTAGCTGCAGTATGTCTAGCAATAACATGGATGGAAAGATTATGCCATATTTTCAACAAGAAATTAACATTTTAAAAAGATAGTGCTGAAGACTGTGAAGCAGCTTGTGTGGGTGAATTCATTATGCTAGCCAAGATATGAATGGAAAGATTATGCATATGAAAACTTATTAATTATGCTGTACATACCCTAAGACTCAAAGTTTGTCTTCTTTGGCTGCCATGATGTCTGTGGTAAATTTGAAACAAAAGACAGTGTAACAAGACACTGGCCTCCACCAGGAGCTATTAAACAATAATGCAAACTGCACTCTGGAAGATTGCTTGGGACAAGGTGCAATAAAAAAAACCTGAATAGCAAGTTCCAGGGAGTATAAAACCACCAGGAATGTTAGAAAAAATTCCCCCTCCCCACTTATTCACAGATGTCAATCAATGTATTTGTTAACTATGTTGGTTCATCTTCTTGCTACCCTCATTGTAATAATGTGAAACTGCACTTGTGTTATTATAAAAGAGTGATAACTGGCATGTCCAGGGGGATGGCAGCTCTGATAGTCAGTTGTTTCAACATGATAGATCCACCTCATGCCCCTCCCACAAAAATGCAAGCATAGTGCATGCAACAGACCTTGGGAACATCATATTTTTTAATGTCAGCTCTAATCTGTTCAGTCTTACTTTTTTCCTCGCTCAGTTTATAATATCAGTGAAAAGAAAGTAGGAAAAAAAACACCCAGCCTTTTGCTTCTACAAATAGTTGTTAATTACTGCTGGTATAAACATATGCAAGGCAACTCCACCCACAACTTCCCAACATAGACAAATGGCATCAGTGCTCACTGATGTGTTAACATCCTGTTTCTAGTGTCCCTGATAAGATAAAATAAAAAATACAGTTGAGATTTTTTTTAATGACAGCTCTGATCAGAATAGCTTTTAAAATCACCAATTGTTTTCTTGTTCAATGTTTTCTTCTCTCCTTTTACTGATAGTACAAAATGAGCCATAGTTATTTCTTCCAATAATACATGAAAGAAAACCCTATGATATATATTATTGTTTTGCAAAATGTATCCCTTACAATTTTTTCTTATTTGCAAGACAGCATATATTTATCCTAACAAATCTGTACTACTGCCACATTCAAAACACAATCCCCTACCTACTTGCCACATATAAACTCAATTATATTAAAAAAATTCTGGGCATTTAACCATTATTCATTCTCCAGTCCCATTGACAACACTGCCACACATATATAATACATACTTCTCAAACTTAAAAGAAAAAAACACACTTTATCATCAAAGGACTCTGTTTACCAAGTACTGTACCCATGATTAAAATAATTTGAACCCCCTCCCCAAAAAATGTGCCCTCACATGAAACTGCATGTTTAACTGTAAAGTCAATTAAAACATGTACAGTATTTCTAAATGCATTACATACACCAATGCTTCCAAAGTGTTGAAACTACTAAAATACAAACATATATATATATATATATATATATATATATAGAGAGAGAGAGAGAGAGAGAGAGAGATTGAATATGGTAAACAAATATTGTTAATCCCAAAAGCTGAACTTTATGTTTTTAGTATATAAATGTTTAAGAAAAACCTGTGGCTCTTTCAACTTGAATCAGAACACTGTGTCTATTGTTTTCCTTGGGAGCTGTAGTTTCAGGCACTCCTTAATTACTCTTTCCTTCTGATGCCCCAGGTGGCTCTGATAATCATTTGTTCCAAGGGTTTTTAAGTGAATTTGAAGGCATTAAATATCTTCTGTTCTCCTAGTCCTTAATAAAATGCAGGGGCTCCACAACATGATCAATCCACAGACTTGTTCTGTTGCCTGGTCCAGGTCCCAAACTACTGTGTCTTGTTCCAACATGATAAATCCACCTCATGCTCCTCCCACATGAATCACAAAAAGGTGGGGGTGGATCTTTAGGAGCTTCTCGGGTGGAGGTGGGGTGGATTTAGCTCCCCCCAAAAAATTAATGCTGCCTCCCACTACTCAGGTTCCAGTTCTTGTACTGCCCATTTAAGAAAGAAAATAGCACCCTGAAACCATTGACTAACATGAAAGCGTATTTATTTGAGGGCAGAAAACATTTCCTGGAGAGGGTACAGCGGAGGAGACTATTTGCACTTTCAGTCAGTTCCATGGACAGAAAACACGACATCACTCCTTTTGTACATACGAAACACCTGCAGGCTCCGCCTACTGCAGCTGTAAGAATTGGTAGTTATAATAGGGAGAAATGATGTCTGAGACTCGTAATATGATTGTGTGATGATATATATTGCTTAATGCACAGTTAGAGGTTTTGCTTTCTGCTTGTGTGTTTTATTTGCTAAAATCTATTTTGTAGTGCATGCTAGGATGTGCACTAAGCTATAACCACTGCAGACTCTGCCATTTCATAAAACATTCAATAGATGGATTCATGGCTCACTAAACACTGGAGCATGCGGTGATAAGCTTGCTACCTAAAAACACACACACAGTGCAGCTAAAGGAGTTACCTTTACCGTTAATGAACTGCAGTACTGAAGAAAACAAAAGGTGCATACAACAATTGGAAGTATTTGGCAAAATAATTTATTTAATGCTTACCACCAAACTGCAAACACCCATATGTAGTGCTACAAGGCTTCATCAAGGGGGCAGTGCTTGCATCACAAGAGGCTCAGTTTAAAAATACATATATTTAAATATTCAGTCAACTTTGTGCTTAAATCAACTGTTGCTTACATGGAGAAAAAGTGCACTTATGCATAATACAATAAAATACTAATCTACGTGGCTATGTGCAATATACTACCAGTGTTTTAATTTAATTTAAAATATTTCATTATACAACAGTATATTAACACATTCTGTCTTGTGCAGCCATTTTGAGTCAGGTTAAACAAAGGTTGGTTCCAACACTATATGGCACTACCGGTTAAGAATGGGTTAAAACATTTTGCCAAGGACAGGTGGAAATCTGGAAAGCAGTAAACTATCCTCTGTCATAACAGCATAACATCATGTCATAACTGCATCACTTTTACTTAATTTTACGAACATATGAATGTGCCAGCAGAAACAGACCACCCAGTCTATCTAAGTCTGCTCAAGTGTGCAGCTAGAACCCCTAGTTTGCAGCTGCCCCACCCCTCCCCTTTGTCTTCCCACTGCTGCCCCCCACCTCCCCCACCCTCACTCTCCCCTGTTCCTTGTCCCATGCCCTTTTAAAGCTGTTCACAGATTTATGATACCACCCATTCTGGCAGTGCATTCCATTTTGCTGCCACCCTCTCTGTGAAACAGTGTCTCCTCATTTCCCTCCTAAATCTTCCCCCTTCTATTTTTAGCCCATACCCCCGGTGTCCCTCCCCTCCTTAGCTTAAAGACCCCATCTGTCCCATCCTTATTGATTCCCTCAGATACATAACTGTCTCTGTCATGTCCCTCCATCCCTTCTATCCTCCAGGGTGTACATATTCAGGTCCCCTAGCCTGGTCTCATAGTCTTTTCCCTCCATTCCACATCTTTGTTGCCCTCGTCTGCACCCCCTTCCAGTAGCCTGATATCACACTTCAGGTATGGTCTCCAAAACTGCACACAATACTCCAAGTGCAGCCTTACCAGTGATCTGTAGAGGGGCAAGATCACCTCTCTTCGCCTGGACAAAATAAACCTCGCTATGCACCCCAGCATTTTGTTCACTTTTGCAGCTACTCTCCTGCACTGGGTAGTTGTTGTCCATGGTCCCTGTTACCATTAACTCTAGGTTCTTCTCCTCCTCAGTGGCACCCAGCTTAACCCCCCCAGCCAGTATCTGCTCCTTGGGTTCTTCACCCAGAGGTGCATAACTTTACACTTCTTTGCATTGAACCCCAGCTACCACCTCTCTGACCACTCCTCTAGCTTGCTTAGGTCCTCTGCAGCTGCTTCCATCCCTCCCCTCCATCCACCACTGCTCCCATTTTGGAGTTGTCTGTGAACAGACTTACCTTGCTCACCACCCTATTTGCAATGTCTGATATGAAGAGCCCAAATAATACTGGTCCCAGCACAGAGCCCTGTGGCACCCACTCATCACCAGCTTTGGAGCTGAGAGCTCCCCTCCCAACACTGCCTGTTGCAGCCTCCCGCTCAGCCAGCTTGTAATCCAGTTCATCTTCCTACCACACCAGTTGGCTTCCCCAAGTAAATTCCTTTTCCCCAAATTGCAGTTTATGACCATGTCATCTCATCAAATTAATATCCATTACAATACTAATGCTGAAATTTAAAAACACAGTAATCTCAATGCAGTGTAAACAATTATTATAAAAGTGAATGGACAAAGAAGAGTGAGGGAAAGGAATGAAAGTTGTATTAGAACAGAAGGCATAGGAGTTTACCTATATAAACACCCTAGATAAAATTGCAGATATGAATCACTTTTAATTCTATTACATATACCTACAGTTTAAAAACATACATTGCACTGGCCCAGTGGCATGAAGGGATGAGGCACAGTGTCTCACATGCCACCACACTGACAACCCAGGTTCAGGAATGGACTCTGGTCACTGGGGGTGGACTGGAGAGAGGAGGCTTGAGCATCCAGTGGACTGCTGTCCTCCTCTGAGGAGGCAGGGCTGTGCATCCTGGCACTCATCTGGCCTCTAGCAGAGCCTCAGAGGCAGGCAGCCGGGAAAACAACTTGGGAGAATGGAGGGATGACAGCTGGTGATGTCCCATGCAGGGAAATGTGCCTGGGCATGTCTGGACAGCATTACGTTTGCTCCACCAGGGGAGGAAAATGGGCAGGATCAGTGCAGGATAACACTGACCCCTCACAGGCTCTACACAGGGCTACAGTGGCCTCACCTGGGAACGAGGATCTGTTCATCAGCAGTATGGCACCAACTGCCATTCCCCACCATGGGGGGGGTAAGCAGTAGGGGAAACACTGGGATTGAGATAAGTCCCGGGGATGTTGGGTAATGGGGCTGGGGGTGGTGTGTATGCTAACCTGCATTGTGGTAGCAGATATATAAACTAACAAAAAAAAAATACATTGTACACGCCCTAGTAGTCTAATTACTGCTCTTGACCTATATAACAACTTTGCATTTATGTGGGTGCTGATGAATGACTGCCCCTGAACAAGATTTCAAACCACCTAGAACATTAACTGTGTGCTTTGCATCTGAGATATAATATGGAAAAAGTGAAGGTTGAGAGCCACAGACAGGAAGCATAAAAAAGTGCAGTGAAGGAAAAAGGAAAACATAGAGAAAACAGAATAAGAAAAAATGTGCAAAACATGTGCAAACAGCACTGAAAAGTTCATAAATCATTTTATGTCCATTTTGTGACACCCAAGTGTGTCACAATATTGCACCATTACAAACAAATAGCTTCAAATTATAAATACTAATATTATGAGTTAAATTCATAAAACCATTACCTATGTTGCACTGCTTGTATAAGAAAAAACTGCTTCCAGATTTCCAGCCTGTGTGGTACCCATCTAAAATGCACAGCTTAAAATTCATTCCTACATTTCAAAGGCATTCCATTTCTACAAAAGGATTTAAACCCAACTCATTATTTAACCTTCCTGGATATAGTGAGTTTAAATAGAAAATACATTCTGTTTATTTCCTGAGGAGGATATTTAACTTATATCCTCCCCTTTCATGAAGTAGTACAGGGTCAAGGTGTCAGCGTGGCTCAGTTGGTAGCACATCCGCCTCTGGACCAGAAGGTCATGGGTTCCCATCCCACACTGGGATTGGACTTGCACCTAAAAATCGCTGGCATCCTAGTGCAGTATTGGGGGGTGCTGTACTGCTGGGGTGTGCCGCCCTTCGGATGAGATGTTAAACCGAGGTCCCTTCTGCCTTCTGCCCATCCTGGTGTTGTTCTGGTGGGTGTCCAGGTAGAAGTAAAAGAACCCAGGGCACTCTTTGCAAAAAGAGTAGGGAACATTCCTGGTGTCCTGGCCAACATTCCCCTTCCCATAAAACCGGTTCATGCAATTATCTAGGCTGTGTGTGGGTGATGATGTGCAAATGGCCACCACCACACATTCAGTCACTCACTACCAGTCTAGCATTGCTTGTAAAGCACTTTGGATGTATGAAAAGCGCTATATAAATGCTGATTCTTCTTCTCTAAACAAGAAAGTTGAGATGGTGCAGCTGTGGTAGTCCCTAAAATGGTCTCCTAATGCATTTTCTTGATTGCCCTATTGTATGGCACACACCTGCTCCTGAATTCATTCTGTTGTGCACCTGGTGCTCCTACCCACATAGATCTTACCACCAGTGCACTACCCTGCATAATTTACAAATTTGGTATGCCAGTTCATATTGGGTTTTGTGCAAAACACCTCACCAGTAACAGGATGAATATTTTTGGGACCAGTTGATGCAAAAGTGCATACATTACAACCATGGCACCTGTAAAATCCACTCTTTTGACTTTTTCTGCCATTTTGTATCCACAAAGTGGCCGTCATGGTGATCTTTCAAGTTCATGCCTCTTCTGTATGACATTCTAGGAGCATTCCCCATTACTGATCCTAATGTTGGGCCCCTTGCCAGAATCTGCCAATGTGATTTCACAGTCTTGGGTAAAGTAGCTGCTCTGCTGAAATTCATCACAAAGTTTACTTTGGTGTTAGTACTGTTTTTTTCCTATTTTTAGGTACTAGCGTGTTTTTGCCTATTTTTTGGTACCAATAATGTCTCTCTAGGGACCTTTTCCACTTTTTGCTCTGTTTTTTTCACAATTTGTGCAGAATACCCCCATTTCATAAACCTGGCTGACAGTACCCCTGCTTCCTTCTGGTAGGCTTCGTACAAGAGAATATACCTACCAGAAGGAAGCAGGGGTACTGCCAATACAGATAAATGTTCTTGAACTTGAATTTTTGTTGAATGTTTCCTGCATTGTAATAATCACAGCCTGTCTGCTTTGTTTAGCTCTTGTTACATCTATTGTATGTATTTTCTTTGATCTTTATGTGAAATTGATTTCAGGGTGTGTGTACTGCACTCATTGCTGCCTCATCTGTGCTTGTTGGATCCTTTGCTGCAGTATAAGGGATACTAGATGCACATTCGAGCAGACTTGATAGACCATAAGGCCTTTATCTGCTGGCAATTTCGTATGTTCGTATGTATGCTCGTATTGTGACTCTATTCTAGGATACGTATTGTCCCCATTGTAATCCTGCACTTTTATTAGGTTGCATTGCTGCTTTCTGTAATTTCAATTGCCTTTGTAATCTCCGGGGGTCATGCCTGGCAATAGGCATTCTTTTGTCTAGCAACCTACCTAGCTATCAAAAATGAAATAAATAAATGTAAGCAAAAGGAATGGTTGATTCAAACACAAAGTTGATGAATATTTAAATATATGTATTTTTAAATTGAGTCTGCTGTGCATAAGCACCACCCCCTGATAAAGCCTTGTGGTGCTACGTAGGGTGTTTACAGTCTGGTGGCAAACACTAAATAATTTTGCCAATTCCCTCCAATCATTGTGCGAACCTTTTTTTGTTTTCTCCAGCGAGTAGGGATAAAGCTTAATGCATAAACTGTTTTGTGTTGTTGCTTATTTATTTAGTGTTTCTAAATTCAAATTCTGGACTGGAGAATAAATGCCATGGATACCCCCACTGAAAACAGAGATAGGAACCAACCTGGCTGCACCATCCATAGAAAGCTGTCAGGGGGCCGAAAACAGGAGAGCCGTGGCTCACTGGGAAGATTTCTTTAAAGATCTACTGTTAGTGGTAAGTAGCAAAACTATATTCTTCATGAGCGTCTTCTCCAGGGGTGTGCATGTCCAGCACCTTGAGTGATGGATATTCGACAGAACTGCTCTGAGTGAGGGCTCCAATTTTTAAAATAAAATCCAAATAGAATCCATGTGTTGTCACAGTTTTTAGTCAGAAGTCATTAGATTTCATTCTAAAGTAACTAACCACTCAGTTTTAGGAGGGAGGTAATTTTCAATTTTGAGGCAGTAAACATTGATGAAAATTGGTGGTTTCTTGTAATGGATTTGAAAGGTCTTCTCAGTTGCTTACCACAGTTTTCTTGGATCATGGCAACAAAACATCAATCCCCAAATACAGGTTCTAACACTCTGAAGGATCCTAAACAAGTCAGAGACTGGAGGTAACTTGGCTTATATACAGTAACTAATCTCCTTGGAAACCTCAGTGCAGATATGGCAGATGTTAAATTGTCAATCTCTAATATTACCGAAGATATTCACGGTATTGGCACCCACCTAGATTTGGTGAAATGTGCCTAGGACAATTTGAAAATGATACAGCACAGACTTTCAGAAAAAGTCTACTTAGATGACTTACAATTAGAAATATTTTGGAATAGAATTGAAATTTTGGAGTATAGTGGGAGGACAAATAATCTGCATATTGTGAGTGTCCCAGAGTGTGTGGAGGGGCCCAACATGATTCAGTTTTTAGAGATTTTTTTCCAGGAATTATTTGACTCCAATACTCCCAAATCACTTCAAATTGAAAGGGCACATCATCCAAGATAAGAACACGCTATGGCACTTCGTCCATAAACCATGCCCTCCCCACACAATGGAATACGCTTCAGAAATATTTAAAGCTTACACAATTAATTGGGATGTTCACCTTTAAATCTCTTCTAAGATGCTCACTGATGGAAACTTGCAATTGCTACTCCCAACTTGAATCATAATTATGAAGAACCAGTACTACACTCCATCTTCAGCACTTACCATCCTACTCTGGTTGATTGTTGCCACTCTTGTAGTGGCCTCCTCAATGTGCACCCTTTTTTTTTTAAATTCCTTCCCCTACACGCTTCCTCTTTCTCATGCTCCTTACCCTCTCCCTTCATCTTCTTCTTTCCCTTCTCTCTTCACCCAATCCGGAGCTATCACTCCTGTATCCTCCCACTTTGGAAGCACCCTTCACTGATCAACTCTTCCTTCACTCCCTTGACTCCCTCCTATCCCCTTTCTCCCAAACCCCTCAATCACCTCCTATGTTCACAAAGGTCACCTGGTTTATCCTTCGTTCTTTGAACTCTGATCTATGTGAAATCCAAGTATTGTCATTTATGTGTAAACTAGAACTATGTTAGTAGATACTCTTAATGTAATCTATGTACTGTCTTTCATGCATAAAGCACTTTGCTACTGCTTTGTATCTGTAATTTGATGTGCTTTTGTCATGAAACTGTGCTTTTAATTGTCCTTTGCTTCACCTATGTCCCTCCAGGACTACCTTGTAAATGAGTTCAATGGCGTTCTTTCCTGGTCAAAGTAAAATTGAATTAAATTGATTAGGGATCTCCAGACTTTGCCAGTGCATTCATAGTGGTTGATACCACATTACTAAATTTGAGCACCACTAGGTGAACTAAGTTAGCACATTTGACCCTTCCTCATTACCAGTTAGGTCCCTTTGCAACTAGGATGAGAGATCAGCTCACACCGGCCAAAGCTAGACTCTCTGCCATTACATTTTAGGAAAGCCAGATTCTCTAGCCACACAGGTGCCACAAGAGATATCCTTAGAGCACATTCTTTGTGCAAGGTTCTGACAGCCTGCATTTTAACCTTGCTGGGCTCCTAGCAAGGCACCAGCCAACCTACAGTTGAACATCAAATGAACCTTGTACTTACAGCATGATGTGCCCCCAAGGCAGTTGGTAAAAACACTTGAACTCCGCAGTTCGCACACAAAATCCATAGCTTTTGATTTGTAAACACACAGTCTCTGCATTCTGGGCAGTCCCATTAGACCTCACAATCTTTTGGGCATTGTCTCAAACTACTTACTGAACCATCAGTCCCATTTCAGTACTGCTGAAAAAATCTTCAAAACCTTTGGGGCATCACAGGATCTGGTAGCCACCACGTCCCATGAAACCAGCCACTGATTACTTTACTAGGTTGAGAAAATAACAAACTGAGAGTCCCTCCCTCTGACACGTGGCCTTGGCAAAGCACCACCTGCCAGTAGAACTCTCAGCTTCACTCTCCAACTTCAAAGGGACTCACAGAAGTCAAGCAACAACAGAGCACTGTGGCTTATGCTGCTGTGAGAGTTCTAAATTCCATCTCATCATCCCCTGCCCCAACAGAGCTAAGCAAGTGATGATGTAATGTTTTTCAGAGAGCCTTACACCTCTGGAACTTCACAGGCTACCTGCCTGATCTAAAACTGATGGGATCCTAGTAACCCCAGGCACTGGTTGGTTACATACAGTATCACAACAACTGATGTTGTTATGGTTGACAACACAGATGAAGCTGTTGCTGGTGTATCCGGTGTAGATGGTAGTGGTAATCCTGGTGTTAGCAAAAATTACTGAAATGTTTCACATGGTAAAAATAAAGTAAACAGCAAAAAAGCAACAATGAACCATATTAAAGGGGGACTTCTTAAGAAAACTTGTGCAGCTGCTGGGCTGGTGTCACACAGAGAGGCACCATAAGGTATGCTGTTCACGCTGTTAAAATCCCTGTGGCTGGTAGTAAGAGTAGTGCAAGTGACAATGACTCAGACAGTAGCTCTTTGTCTCAGTCTGACACTGTAGTGATTGGTGACATATCACTCCCTCAACCAAGTCAAATGAGCAAGTCTGCTGACAAAGAATCAGGTCGTGCCCTTGAAAATAAATCCACAAATGGTGGTGATGAGAAGGACATATCCAGTAAATCCACCATTTCTACATCAGATAAAAATGAAAAACCTTCAAGTACCCCTTGCCCCTTCTTCTAGCACCAAGAATGATCTGGGTAGTGCTCAGACAGGTGAAAAAACACAAACAGATCTTACTTCAAGACACAGCTCTTGCAGCAGGTTACACCATTAGGACTGTAGCCGGCAGGCGTCAGGACCCCACGGAAAAATTCTAGCTCACTATCTTCAGCGGGGACCGCCCACGACATCAGGCGTGGTACATAAGGGGGCGGTCCCGCCAGATTCTCCAGTTCTTTCCCGCCGTCGACTTGCATGTCTCGACCCTTCTCGAGCTATAGTCTAGCTGCTACGCATGGTTAAGTGCTTTCCTTCGGAAATTTGGAATTCTTCTAGCAAGATTTTTGCTGATGTCTCTCCGACCTCCGGTCACTCCTTCAAGTGTAACTTCTTGGAAGCGGATCCCCTTCAAGGACCCCCATACGGCCTGCGTTCGGTGCCTAGGCCGGAACCCGCGATACCGGGACTGCTCCTTCTGCCAGGGGTTCAATAGTTGTACCGGATCCGGCGTCAGAAGGCCCTTCAGGCATTTTTATTGGAAGAAGCTGAAGACCATGTCTTCGAGGAATCTTCACAAAAGACCCACAAGCACGGAGGAAACAAGGGAAGGCCCTTCAGGTCCCCTCAGGGCTTCAGACTTGCGCAGCTCTGGTTCCAGGTCCGACCGCTCTCCCTCCAGGACCAGCTCTCAGCTGCCTCCGACTGTGGTAAGAAAGCCTTCTTCTCAGGCCTAGTCCACCAGGCCGTCCTTGTCTTCATCCTCCAAGGCCTTGGCGAAGTCCGGGGATCGCCACCTTCACCATCATAAGTCGGGTTCCCGCCCTTCGGTACCCGACGTCAGGTCTTCTTCTTTGCCTCCTCGCAAGACGTTGGAGCTCACTCCCTTAAAGAGACCTTTGTACCCGATGCCGGTGCGGCCGTCGTCAGCCTCGCGTCTTACATCCCTGGATCCGCCGTCGTGAGCGAGCCATCGCCCGGCTAAGCCAGCTCCTCAGCCGGGCGCGGTAGGAGGACCGGCGCCCGCTCCCCCTGAGAAGAAGGCCTGATGCCTCTGACCAGCGTCGGTCAGGAGACCTTGACCGAGGAGGATCTACGCAGCCCGAGGACCAGGCAGGCGACCCGGTCTTGTCGAGACTCCCAGGAACCCTCGCCATTACCGAGCCCCTGTGGAGCCGGCGGGACCCGATGACCGTCCACCGGTGCCCGGACCATCATCTGGCCTCTCCTTAGTGGATGTGAAGGACCTCTTCACTTACTGGTGGGACACCATAAAGAAGGACATGGTTCCCACTCTTCCTCCTCCTCCTCCTCCTCTGGTTCCTGCACTCCCCTCGCCATCGGGGTCGGCAGGCCGCCTACCTCCTCCCCGGGAGTCCAGATCCCTTCCCAGGGGGAGACCAGAAAAATGGAGACCTCCGTCTAAATCCTCTTCAAGGTCACCCAGCCCCAAGAGACCCAGGAGACACCGACGATCGCCTGACGGAGGACACGGGATCAAGTACTCTTCTAGATCCCATCTCCCTCTCCATCCCTTCTCCGGACCCATGTGAGATGCTGAAATCTCCTCCAGATGACCCTTCGTTTCTCGGATATATATGAGACACATCCAAGAGAACATGGGATGGGATGCAGAAGAGCTAGACCCGAAGGATCGCCTCGCCAAATATCTTGACAGAAAGACCCCCAAGCCTGTGGTGGTGCCACCCTTGGTTGACACTTTCGTGGACATCACCAAGGCAGCGTGGAAGCATCCATATTAAGCTCCCAGCGATGCCGAGAAGAAAGCTGATCGCTTGTACAAGGCTCTAAAGAGCCAGTACTTGACTCATTCTCTGGTCATCACAGCCTCCACATGACCCGGTCACAGAGGCTGCAACATCTGACACCCTCGCCACCGGACCCAGAGTCCAAGCAGTTGGACACGTTGGGTAGGCACACGTATCCTTCCGCTACCTGCGCCATCAGATCCTTGAACTATTTGACCCACGTGGTTCAGTTCCAGAACGCTTTGTGGGAACAGGGCCTGGAAGCGGCTGAAAAACTGCCGGAAGGTGAGCAGAAGGAGGAGATGCTTCAGCTCCTCCGTACGGGTTCAGATGTGGGAACGCAAGTGCTACGAGCCGCGTACGACTCCACGGACTCATAGGCCTGAGTAGCAGCTTCTGGCGTATGCCTCCGGAGGCACTCTTGGTTACGCGTCTCCGGTTTTACCCCGGACATCCAGAAGAATATCATGGACGCTCCATTCGAGGGAGAAGTCTTGTTTGGTAATCCTTTGGAGAAGATTATTACCAGACTTCAAGAGGCCGGGAAGGCGGTAAGGTCGGTTCAGGCCATGTACCGACCCAGGCTTAGTTCCTTTTGTAGGAACCAAAGCCGATTTCGTGGGTGGATGCAGAGGCAGCAGTCCCACTCCGCTACACATCAGAGGGGCTCCAGCCTGTAGAGCCCAGGGGAAACAGCCCGCCGGCCAAAGCCAGGGTACTCCTAAGCCGGCACAGCCAGCGGGCCCATCTGCCACCACAGCCTGACTCCCTTTCTGCCCCGCCTCAGGATCAGAGGAAATCATGGTCGGGGGTCACATTGTGAACTTCCTGCCGGGATGGCAGGCTATAACCACCAACAGGTGGGTTCTTCAGTTGGTCAGGCAGGCCACTATATAGAATTGCATGAAAAGCCACCCTCGAGGCCTCCTTTGCTCTCCCGGTATCCGGGTCAGCACAAATCTCTGATCTGGCAAGAAGTACTTGCGCTCCTGCAAAAGGGAGCTATAGAGTACATCCCGGAGAACCAGAGAGGACAAGGATATTATTCCCACTTCTTCCTGGTTCCAAAGAAAACAGGGGACCTCCGTCCGATTCTGGACCTTAGCGACCTCAACGTGTCGGTCGCCTACAGGAGATTTCGCATGGTGACTCTTCCGGGTCTTATTCCCACGCTGAAGCAAGACACCTTTTTAGCATCTCTAGACATGCAGGACCCATACCTGCATATCCCTATAAGCTCAGGCACACAAGAGGTTCCTGCGCTTCGAGTTCCTCGACCACCACCTTCAATTCCGAGCCCTTCCATTCAGACTGTCATCCGCACCAAGAGTCTTTACCAAGTGCATGGCAGTCATGGCAGCGTCTCTGAGGAGACAGGGCCATTATGTGTTCCCGTACCTGGATGATTGGCTTCTCATGGCCGCCTCCAGAGAGGCGTTGTTACTTGTGGTCCAGAGCACCCAGGACCTGTTCCGATCTCTGGGTATCCTAATAAACTATGAGAAGTCTCTCCTGGTACTGTCGCAGAAACTGCAGTTTATAGGTGCAGTACTGGACACTATTCAGGAAGAGCTTTTCTTCCAGGCGACAGAGTGGACGCATCAGATCCCTCATCAAGGAGTTATCGTCGAACAAGACCATCTCTGCCAGGTGGGTCCTATGCTCTCAGACACATGGCTGCGGCCATTCCTACCGTCCCTTTTGCAAGGCTCCACATGCGGGTAACTCAGTGGATGCTCAAAGTGCAATGGGACCAAAGGCAAGACCACTTGCAGCATCCAGTCAGGATCACGAACACCGTGATTCGAGACTGGCAGTGGTGGCTAGTCCCAGGGTCGCTCTCCATGGGCATCCCATTTGTAGCGCCATCCCCAGAGGTAACCCTCACTACAGACACCTCAGGTCTAGGGTGGGGGGCACACCTGGATGGGGTAAAGTCCCAGGGTATGTGGACCCCGATGGAAGCTCATCTCCATATCAACATCCTAGAGATGAGGGTGGTTCTCTATGCCCTGCAGGCCTTTCAGTCAGTAATCCCACCGTGTACTCTTCTGCTTCAGACAGACAACATGGCGGTGATGTATTACCTCAACAAACAAGGAGGTACACTCTTACCCCCTTTGCAGGAGGCCATGAGGGTGTGGGATTGGAGTGTCGGACACGTCGCGAATCTGATCACTGTGCATGTTCCAGGGTGGACAACACGATTGCAGACGGTCTGAGTCACTCCCAGGCCAGAGTCCATGAGTGGGAACTTCTTCAAAGGTAGCAGAGAATCTGTTTCTTCGATGGGGAACTCAGAACTAGACTTGTTCGCATCCCCATCCAGCAAACTGCCCAATTTTGCTCGCTAGATCCAGGGTCTGGTGTTTTCTGGCGAGCAGCGATATCCCCTCTCCTGGCGAACAGATTCCTCTATGCTTTCCCTCCTTTCCCGTTGATCCAGAGAGTTCTTCTCAAACTGCACAGGAGCATGCAATCATGATCCTGGTGGCCCTGTTCTGGCCCAGACAGATCTGGTTCCCTTTGCTGATGCAGCTATCCGGGAACCCCGCTCCCATGCCATTCAGCTCCCATCTCCTGTCTCAGGAGAAAGGTTCACTAGTCCACCCGGACTTACGCTCACTGAACCTGCATGCATGACTCTAGAGACATAGCCATCTTGTGTCACGGGTCTCGCAAGAGGTTGCAGAAGTTCTTTCTGCAGCCAGAAAGCCGGCGACACATGCGACGTACGCCATAAAATGGCACCGTTTTTGTTTATGGTCACGAGGACACGATTTTTCCCCTTTAGGTTGTCCAGTGGGAGTGGTGTTGGACTACCTGCTCTCCCTCTTTCATTCGGGCCTAGCCTACTCCTCTATCAAGGTGCACCTTTGTGCCATTTCTACCTACCACCTTCCGGTGGGACATCGTACAGTGGCTCAATTAGATGCTTCTCGGAAATTTCTGAGAGGGGGTGTTACACCTTAGGCCTCCAATTAGGGACCCTGTGCTTCCATGGGATTTGCTCTTTGTCCTGGAACGGCTCACACTCTCCCCTTGAGACCTGCCGCGGATTGCGAGCTACGTTTTCTGTCGTGGAAAACGTTATTTTTGGTTGCTGTTACTTCAGCGAGAAGAATTTCTGAGCTTCACACTCTCATGTGCAAAGAGCCTTATTTAGTTTTCCACCAGGACAGGGTATCCCTGAGGACGAACCCTAAATTTTTGCCTAAGGTGGTCTCTTCACTCACTCTAAATCAGGACATTGACCTACCAGTCTACTTCCCGAGTTACTCGAATAGAGGAGAGGCTCTGCTCCACACCCTGGATGTTCACCGCAGTCTGAGATATTACCTCAACAGAACTAAACCTTTTCATTGTTCTGAGCAACTTTTCGTTTCCTTCTCTGAGAGGATGATGGGCCAATCTGTATGCAAACAGTCCCTGTCTCACTGGCTTGTCCAGTGTATTTCACTCTATTATGATATCAAACAAAAGCCCCTCCGGGAACAGTCTGGGGTCATTTACTAGGGGTGTGGCCACCTCCTTTGCAACTCAAATATCTCCACCTCTGCTATATGTGCTGCAGCCACTTGGAGCTCTGTGCATACCTTTATCAGGCATTATAGCCTGGACATCGCCTCTCGGCGAAAGCCGGTTCGGCCTGGCGGTGCTACAGGGTCTCCTGTCCTAGGTTCAGGACCTGGAATGTACTTCCTATTTTCCTCCTCCTGGAATTTCTGGCAGCGTTACTGCTTGGGAATCAGTTCTAATGGTGTAACCTGCTGCAAGAGCTGTGTCTTGAAGTAAGATAGTACAGTTACGTAAGAACTTACCATAACAGTAGATCTTCGAGAACAGCTCTTGCAGCAGGTACCTTCCTGCCCTCCTTCCCCCTTGGAGGAGGTATGGCTTTGCCTTTTCTTTTAGGGATTTTCTTCCCTTATTATCTTCTGATGATGGATCCTCGGTCTCCCATTCTGATGTCATCCTGCAGCTGGGAGTCTCCGGCGGGAGAACTGGGGAATCTGGCGGCCGCTCCCTTATGTACCACTCCTGATGTTGGGGTGGGACGATGTCGGGGGTGGTCCCCGCTGAAGATAGCTAGCTAGAATTTTTCCGTGGGGTCCTGGCGCTGCCGGCTACAGTCCTAATGGTGTAACCTGCTGCAAGAGCTGTTCTCGAAGATCTACTGTTGCGGTAGGTTCTTACATAACTGTACTTTTTAGTTATCTTCCTAGCACTCTATCAAAGTCTGTCACTTTTGAATTGTGGAACTATTTTTCTGTCAGTAACACTGATTCATGCAGAACAACTTGTTCCTTATGTAAACTATGTTAAGCTGCAGTAAAGTTGCATCATGTCTCAGTACTACAGCTCTTAAACACCATCTGAAAAAGCATTCAGTATTGCTTGATCAGCCAAAAACCATGTCCCCCACCCCCACCTTCCAGACCACAGATGAGAAGGGTCATGATGTAGAAATGCATAGTGAATTTTGTGAACTTGATGCGGACAGAACCAGTGCCAGCCCTAGGACAACCATTACCACCAACGCCAACACCATTAACACTAGTTGCACATCCAGTGATGGCACTGAATGTATAAGTCCATCACCCCAATGTCCATCTGGTAAATGAAGTACAGTGTCTAATAAACCAGCAGTGACATGCTGTAACCAACTAACATTGTGTCAGGCATTTGGAAGAATACTTTTAACAAAATCATCCAAAGAGTCTTCATCTTAATTACAAAACTGGTGAACCGTCAGTTGGAGCCCTTCTCCCATACTCCTTAGCAGAACATGAGGATTTTAGGGAGGTAACAAAACTTGCAGATCCTTGTTACAATGTTCCCCATCGAAAGTACTTTGCCTATGTTGAAATACCAAACATTTATTAGACATTAAAAGTGACAGTGATGCTTGCACTTAAAAATGCAGAGAGTGAGGTTATTCATGTCACAACAGATATGTGGAGCAGGGTAGCCCATCACAGTAACTAGTATGGAACAGTGAGGAGTCAAAACAGAACACAAATTACAGCGCATGCTGTATCAGCGACAGACAGTTCCCCTGTCTCCGAGATGTGCCCCCCTCCCTCTGGAGTTATTATATTAAGCAAGGGAGAGTGTGGAGTGTGAAGATAAGACAACATGTTGGCAATATCACAGAAATCTTGTAAAGAGAATGTGCGAGCACTTCCAAAACAATGACAGATTAGTTGCAATGATGAAATTGAAACACTACATACTTGCTACTCTCTTAGATCCCAGGTTCAAGGCTATACACCTTCCAAAAACAGATGATGTAGAGCACTACAAATGGCTGTTGCTAAATGAGTTGCAGTACTCACGTGAGTCAAACACAGACAAACACAGTATCTTCAACGTATCTCCTCAAAACACAGGTCCATCTTCATGAAGAGATACAGAACAGGTAAAAGTGAGCAGTTCTTCCACATCTCCCACCTCCACCCTTGGTAGCAGCTATGTCTGTGGTAGAACCTTTTGCAAATTGCTGCCGTATCAACTTACAGAGATTGTTCTTCTGAGCATTCGTTGTCCATCGTGGTAGATAGCTGTCTGCAAGAACCACTTATTCCTGTTGATGCATGCCCTTTGTAATACTGGAGATTGAAAAAGTTAATATGGCCCAAGCTGTATGATGAAGCCTTTAAATATCTTGCTTGTCCTGCAACAAATGTCTCTTCAGAACCCATGTTTAGTACAGTTGGCAATATCACAAGACACCAGAAAAATTGTTGCTGCCAGGAAATGTACACTTGTTAACATTTATTAAAGTTAATAAGGTAATTTTTTTCATATCCCTACAAAAGTATACAAGTTGATCCTGGTCAAGTGATTGATGTTGTGGACGATGATTGTGACATCTCAGATGGTGGTTAGTAAACACTGTTTGGGACAGGGTCTAAAAAAAGGAAACTTTACAGACTGTGATGAAATGTGGTATCTCTCAATCTACTACTATGAACCATATAAACCAAACACTTTCACCATTTCTGTGTAATGGCAAACTACTTTGTAGATAGGGTCTAAAGTCAGCATGTTTTTTTTACAGGAAAAGTTTAACATCAGTAGGAACAAGACCAATGGCATGAATGAGACACTGTCAACCCTTTTGTAACACATTATTTCTAGTTGAAATGAAAAACCATATTTTTGGATTCCTTATCTTCTGTAAAATTCATAATGTTGCAGGTTGTGTTATTTGCTTCCTTTTTTAGTGCAACTTATGGCAGTAGTGCAACAAAAAATGTTTTCCTAAAAGATCACGTTTCTGCTGCAGATAATAACAATATTAACATGTCTGTCAAATCTTACCTTGATCAACTCTAATTCCATACCTCCTGAACAAAAGACACCCCAAAAATCCACTCACAGTGTTGTCTCCTCTCTCTTCTCCACTGCATTGTGACAGGCTAGACTGTGCGGGTATTCTCAGCCAGGAAAGATGCAGTTGAAGTTGGTCAAGGAGTGCAACACTGCAGACAAACATTGTTGTGGTAACACCAGTATGGGCAGCCTATTTTCATTTGAAAAAACAAGCATTTGTTAATGCCGAAAGTTTGTCATGCGTGAGATAAAGGTAGTACATAGATACATAGATACATAGACAGTGTCGGCAGATAAGGGCCTATGGCCCACCTAGTCTGCCCATTTGAGCTTGTAAGTTCAGTTTGTTTTCCTAGAAGTCTATTTCCCCTTACCCCTGACCTCTAGAATTCCTTTATGTCTATCCCATGCATTCTTAAATCCCGTGATTGTTTCAGCCCCCACCACTTCCTCTGGCAGGGTGTTCCACTTGTCCACCACCCGTTCTGTGAAGAAATTCTTTCTCATGTTTCCTCTGAATCGTCCTCCCTCCTTTCCTCTGAATCGTCCTCCCTCCTAGTATGTAAGAGTGTAGTAGTGCAGGAAAGTTTTACTGATAATGAGCAATAGAAAGTTGTACGATAGCTGTATTGTTCATGAGGTGGTGTGATAAAAAGGCTATATTGAAAATGTGAAGTGAAAATATTGAAAATGACCAAAGTTACAAGACTGCGTAGAAGATTCTGAATGGCCAAGTGTAACTTGGCCATTTTTTGGAGTTGTGTGACTAAGTTTTTTTTTTTTTAATTATCTATTTTTGCCCCTACTACTCCCATCTGAGTATCTGCTCTGGTCAAGGACCCCTGCTGCCTCCACCTCCAGATATGACTGCTTCCCCTCCGTCATCCCTGGCTTACCCCCCAGAGGACGGGGCCGTGGCTCCGACCCCTATATCGGGCAGCGGAACTGTAACTAGTCGAGGATCGGCTCGGAGGCTAATCCAGGGCACCCAGGGCAGAGCGCCATTAAGGCAACGGTGGTCAGGATTTTTAAGCCCCCTTTAAGCAGGATGGGGACGTGCAATGACAACCTCGTCCGCCCCATCTTGACATGCTGACGAGCATCGACGTGGTGCAGCCACCCAGATTCCGCTAAGTGCCACTCGTCAGAAGTGCTGCCCTGCCCTCCCCAAAGAAGGAGAGCTGTCAAAGGATGCTCAATCCTTCTCTCCCGGCCGACCCTCCAGCGACCCAGGTCTGTTCCCGAACCCAGATCACCAGCGTCGCAAGCGGAAATCCAACTGCTGCACTGACGGGCCGACTTGTGTGACTAAGTTTTAAAAATGGCCTTTGTGGTACCCCATCACATGAAAAGTGCCAGTGTCATTTTGTTCACTTGTGCTTAAAGGTGATTGCACAGAGTGACCATGTCATTCTGCGCCACAGGTGTGAAAACACATTTCATGGAGGGTGCAGAAAATTACAGCTGTACTATTTATTAATAAGGAAGTGAGAAAAATGGCAGTGTTGAAAATCTGGAGTTAGTATATTTTATTTGTTCAACCTTCAGGTCATTACAAATTAACATCATAATATCCACAAATTTCCCATCATGTACGTACATACAATAAAAATGTACACATGATTTACTTACATAGACATAACCAGGTAGACATAATAATAACATAAAGGGAAAAGAACAAAACAAATCTGAAGAAAAATATTATAAATTGACAAAGATACGAGCGTGCATAGAAACTGTGCAACACACACTCATGACACAGGCATTTTGTCACCAAATTTTAAACATAGCCTTTTTGGGACCTCCCCTCATGAACAGTAGCACTGTGATTGTGTTACTCCATCCTGAAAGTTGATTTCATACACCAACTGTGTCATTCTGGGCTGCATGTGCAAAAACACATTTTGGGCAGGATGTGAAACATGACAACTGTACCGTTTATAAAGAGATGTAAAAAAATGACAATGTTGAAAATCTGGAGCGAAAATATAAAAAATTAGTGACATTACGAGAATTGTAGAAACTGTGCCACACACATTGGTAACGGAGGCATTTTTAGGAATTTTCCTACCAAAGTTGCAACACAGGCTTTTTGGGATCCACTTCATGAACAGTGGCTCTGTCAATTCGGTATTCAGTCCTGAAAGGTGATTCCATGCAGTGACCAAAAATTCACTGTTCGGGACTGAGAAATCAAATGACACTGACATGTTATGCAATGCCAGATCTATTAAGAACAAGACAGCTATTATAGCAGATCTTGTTGGAACAACTGATCTGGCTTGCATCACGAGACCTGGCTGGATGAAAATGCAGGCCCTGCATTGGCTTCTTCAGTTCGGACGGGTTCTCAGTGATACACCACCAAGATTGGCTTGTGGGGGTGTGGCCATTATATTTAAGACTGAGCTCGGCCTTGTGGATGTGCCATTGGAAAGTACTAGAGCCTTTGGGCTGGATATTCAAACTCGCCATTCTTAGGCGCAAGCCTGCGCTGCACAAAATAGTTGCACAGAAGTGTGGCGGGTGATATTCAAAGGGTTGTGCTGGAGCATCCTTTGAATATCACCAACCCAACCACTGCGCGTGGCGCAATGGAACTTGTGCCACCACAAGTTGTCAGAGTGGAGCATACAACTGCGGTGGCGCAAGTACCATTGCGCCATCGCCAAAATCCCCATATTCAAGGTGACATGCAAATGGGGCCATAATTCATGCAAGGTGCGGGAGGGACCATTTGCATCTGATTATATTGATTGCATGCCATTAGCATGCAGGTGTGCCGATCCCGAGGACTTGCGCCTGGCACCCTGCCAGACATCAGCCATCTGGGGCCGACACCCCCTGCAGCCCGATCACGGGCAAAGGCAATCCCCATCACCACCCCCCACTGGCCCGATCGCGGGCAACAGCAGAATGTCCCCCCACCAGCCCGACCGCGGGCTACATTAGCAAAACAACCCCCACTCCGAATACATCCCTGGTGGTCAGTGGACGAAAAGCCTGATTGCGGGCTATATCAGTATAAAATACAACCCCGAACGCATAGCCCTGGTGGTCCAGTGGACGAACCTCCCGATCGCGGGATGTATGCAGTAAACCCCCAGAACATAGCCCTGGTGGTCCAGTGGACGAAACTCCCGATCACAGGATGTATGCAGTAAATACCCCCCAACACATCCCTGGTGCCTAGTGTCCCCCCACCCCACCCACCCATGAAGCCCCACCACCCGCTCCCCGGCATTCACAAATCTGGACTGTCTTATGCGGTATGGGCTGCACGCCCATTGGCTCTTGCTCTGCACCGATGGGCATGCAGCCCTACTGAACAGTCAGTTGGCCGGGGCGGCAGGCGGAGTGGGATGCTGCCGGCTGCCGGGGCGGGGCGGTGGGGCTTCATGGTGGGTGGGGTGGGGGACACTAGGCACCAGGGATATGTTTGGGGGTATTTACTGCATACATCCCACGATCGGGAGTTTTGGTCCACTGGACCACTAGGGCTATGTTCGGGGAGTTTACTGCATACGCCCCGCGAACGGGAGTTTCGGGTCCACTGACCACCAGGGCTATGTTCGGGAGGAGGGGTTGTATTTTACACTGATACAGCCCGCGATCAGGCTTTTCAGTTCACTGGACCACCAGGGATATATTCGGGGTTGTTTTAAACTAATCCAGCCCGTGGTCGGGCTGGTGTGGGGGACATTTCTGCTGTTGCCTGCGATTGGGCCAGTGGGGGATTTTTCACTCTTTGCCCACGATTGGGCTGCAGGGGGGCACAGGGAGTGGGTTGGGGGCCAGCCACAGGTGGCAGCTGCTGTGTTGCGCCCTGCAATGCAGCAGCTCACCTGTGGGTGGCCCTCGACTTGAGCCTTTTTTTGGCTCACAGTTGTGCAGGCGCAGGTTGGGGGTTGTGCCTGCACAACTCTGCACAGCCCAGCTGAATATCGGGCTGTGCAGTTTATGCATGGTTCCTCCCCCTCCAGTTCAGCATGCATTCATTTGCATTGCGCTGTTGCTCAGCATGTTTTCTGTGGCAACTGCCTCCTGCTGAATATCGCAGAATGGAGCAAGTTTGGACTTGCGCAGGCGCAACCCTTTTGAATATTTGGCCCTTTGAGTATATCCTGGGAGAGGGTGTAGGTTGTGGGATACTCCTCATCTACCATCCACCAGGAGATGGCGGAGAATTCCTGCAGGAGATAGCGGACTTCATTGTTGACATGGTGTTGAGGTCCCCCAGATGGATAGTTCTGGGGTACTTCAGTGTCTGGGTCAATGATGAACTCTCACATTTTGGTCAAAGTCTCCTTCAGCTGATGACGGCTGGGCCTCACACAGGTTGTTATCTCCTCTACCCATGTAAGGGGTCACTCGTCAGATCTGGTCTTTCTTTGGGTATGGAGATAGTTGACTTGGGGGTGGAACTAGTCAGCTGGTCTGACCATCACACCATAAGGTTCAGCTTCAGTGTCCTCCCCAATAGGTCTGCCCCTACGGAGATGGTTCAGTACCGCCCTTTAAGGGGAGTTACCCCTAGTGACCCATCAGCGGTACTGGATCTATCAGGTTTGTCAGGTGAATGCATGAGTCCTGGTGAACTCATATTGGCCTATAATAAGGCTGTGGGAGATGTCCTGGACAAGATTGCTCCTGTTATTTTCAGCCTCTCACCCTTTGCCCAAGGAGCCCTTGGTTTGATGGCTCCTTGAAGGAGTTGAGGCGAGTCGGCTGAAGGATGCAGAGAGCCTGGCAGAGAAGGTAGTATTTCTGTCCAGGGAGATTTCGGCTGTGCAGAATCGACCGGCTCAGCTTTTCCAGACTTTTGACAGGTTGTGCATTCCAATCTGTCTTCAGCCCAGAAAGCCTTTTCTCAGCTAAAATGCGAGGGTTTGCTCAATTCTTCTGATAAGGTTGCCAGCATCAGGTCTGGCATTGGCATAGCCTCTCCTGTGAGGGATTGTAGAGATTGGCAGGGAGTGGCATGCACGTGGTCTATCTGATCAGACTTTTGCTGGCCGGAATTCACGGACATTGTGAAGATCGTCAAACTTTGCACCCAACCAGTTATAGTTTGGATCCAGGCCCTACACCCTCTTGGTGGGATGTGTAGATGTTATCTGCCTGATGCTTGCTGAAATTGTCTGGAAGTCCCAGGAGAGGGTGTCTTTCCAGAGCCCCTCAAGGAGGCAGTCGTTCGACCACTCCTTAAGAAACCCTACTTGGATTCAGATTGTCTACAGCTACTGGCCTATCTCTAACCTGCCATTTGTTGGTAAGGTTATGGAAAAGGTGGTTGCGCTGCAATTGGATGGTCACCTTATAACTCACAGTGTCTATGATACTCTCCAGAAGCATATACGGAGACTGCACTTATCCAGTATTGAATAATCTCCTAATGGCAAGAGATCGAAAGACACATACCATTCTGGTCCTTCTTGATCTCTCCGCTGCATTTGCATGGTGTGCCGTTGGAGTGCCTGTGGCTTCTTTGTGGGCTATCTGGTACAGTCTTCAAATGGCTCCACTCGTTCCTGGCAGACAGGTCTCAGAGAGTTGCCACTGGAATTTGTTTCTCTGGTGCTTACTTCCTGCTCTGTGGGGTGCCACAGGGCTCCATTCTGGCCCCCATGTTGTTTGCAGTGTACATGCTGCCATTAGGAGATATCACCAGGTGATAGTTTGAGTTTTCACTGCTATGCAGCTGATACTCAGCTGTATATGTCTTTTCTGCCTGGACAGGATGATGCACTCTCTGTGCTAAACAACTGCCTAACCGAGATCAAACCTGGATGAGTACCAGTTGGCTGAGACTGAATCCAGATAAGACTGAAGTGTTGGTAGTGGACCCTGATCATCCAGGGTTGGGTTTTGGGGCTGGACAGCCATCAGGATTATTGATTCATGGCATACCGCTCATTACCTCACACCAGGTGCATAACCTGGGTGTTATCTTTGACAATGGTTTGACATTAAAATCTCAGATGTCGGCTGTTGTCAAATCCTCTTTTTACCATCTGAAGAATATCGCCCGGGTGAAACACTTGGTCCAAATGATCTTCCAACACTGGTACATGCCTTTCACACTTCTCACCTTGATTACTGCAATTCCCTCTATTTAGGGCTACCAGGGATTGATATCTACCACTTGCAGCTGGTGCAGAACGTGGCAGCCAGGCTTCTGACTGGGACCACTAGGTCCAGTCATTGCTCCTGTGCTCCGTGAGCTGCACTGGCTGCCTGTTCAATGGCAGATCACCTTCATGTAGGGCTCTAACGCTTGCTAAGCTTTAAAGCCCTACATGATCAGGGACCTGGTTACTTGCAAGACCTCCTAGTACCCTACTGCCCCCTCCATCCTCTCCGGTCCTCTGATGAGGGATTGCTAGAGATTCTCAAGGTGCGATTAAAAACGTCTGGTGCCCGTGCCTTTTCTTTTTCAGCTCCAACCCTGTGGAATTCTCCACCTCATCAGATAAGAGAATGCCTGACCATCGATAGGTTTAAAACTGAGTTAAAAACATATCTATTTAATTTAACCTTCCCTAACTACAGTTAATTTATTTATTGTTCCCTGTTTTATATATATTTATATCTGATTTGTATTTGATTTTATATGCAGCACCTTGGTTTTGAAAGCGCTATAAAAATAATATTTGATTTTATTTGATGTTCACGGGGTGGGGTCCAGAGACCCCATGTTGAAAATCTGGGGCACAAATTCCTAAAAATGACTGAGATGTCAACCTAAGTTGAACCTTCCCCTCCCCACTGAGTCTCTTCATTTACCTGATTCTTCAGTTTGTAGTTTGACTTTGAAAGTGCAGATGTATCCCAAACAACTGAAGAACATGGCTCCCAACCTCTGGAGGGTAAATATGGGTGGGGAGGAGGGTGCACAGAGGAGGGTTGGAATGGGAGGGGAACTAAGGAGATGATGCTGGAAGGTTTTCTTTTTACAGGTATAATTAAAATATCAAATACAGTAGAAGGTGAGATATAGCCAGGAAAAAACAGAAAGGCAGTTCAAAAGGCTATGCTTCAGATTCCAGCCCTCCTGTTGCAAGCCCTTCGAGATAAAACCAGCCCAACTGCTTATATAACATGCCAAGCAGCAACTTCATTCCTCAGGGAGAGCAGATTTATTTAAAAAGAACCAGCAGCAGCCTCAGGCAAGGGTTCCATTCAAGCGTTCTCCTCAGTGGGAGAAATGTGCTTCCAGTTCTCGAGTCCCAGTGCGGAACTAAACAGCACTGTCTCTCCACCTCCTCATGCATACAGCTCTGAAATTACCATTTCTTGAGAGACTGTGTCTGAAAACAAAACCAACAAAAACATGGTCTTGCTTTCCCATGCCTGTCCATCTGAGGGCACCTCTGAGCCTTTGCTTTTGGCGAACACGGTGTGTAGTGAGGAGCCACTGCTCTGATGCTTTTATTTCTCTCTCTCTCTTACACACTCACTCACCTCCCTCCCTCCCTCTTTCGCTGTCTGTCTCTTTCCAGCTGTCAAAGCATCAGCCCTGGCCTCAACCCCATCACACTGCAAACCGCAGTCTGCAACCGATCCTGGTCACAGCAGGGTAAAATGGAGTGGTGCTAGCTTCCTGGGGTGACTGACCTGGCACTGAGTCAATCATCAGTGGGGATGTCTGTCTCAAAGCTCGGGGATGGAACATCAAGCATTAGAAACAGGGAATGGCACTCACCCAGGAATTCCTGTAGCAGGTTGCTGTGCGTGCATGAGCCAGGTAGTCTTGCAGCTGCATCCAGTACAGTTGTAGTGCTTAAGTTTGTTCTCACCCCTCCCCAGTTGCCAGGAAGGTGTGTGGAATTTCAGTTATGCATCTTGAAACAACTGGCGACCTATAGCCAGTGCCGACAATGCCATCTAGGGAAGGAGCTGTGGCGAATGGGAATGCTGAACAGAAAGAGAGAAAGAGACAGAGACACTAAGGGCCTGCAGCTGAAGGGCTCACATTTCAAAGGACAGAGCCATGCACAGCATCGGCTCTGTCCTTTGACATGTTTGCCAAGACCAGCCCCTCAGCAAAACTGTGTCATCAGGACACTGCCTGCTGATTTGCCAGTCACAGACCAGCCTCTACAGCACTGCTGGTAATTGGGTGGGCACTCCTCACACCCCTGTTTAGCAACTCTAATAGCAACAAGTTTGTTTGCACTTGCGCATTGATGAACTTAAAAAGAAATCAGAATCAAACAACCAGCTACATCAGTAGTGTTTGCAGAATGTGACCAATCATAACGTGTGCTTGTTTTTAAAATAGGGACAATTTGAGGCATAAGGGAGTTGACACTGTTCCTTAAACATCACATGTCAGCTGCTGCAGCTAAATTAAATATCCCTTGAGATATGCAGTGAGGAAACTACGTTTTACTTATGCAAATGAAGTACACATTTTACTTACATAGCAGCTGCCAGCTCAGCTGACGCATTATCTTAGAAAGTAGTATGCATTATTTCAGTTTGCCATCTCTGCACTGCAGCCGGTTGCAAATTGGAGTTGGTTCAGTCTTTTAAATACCTGGGACTGGTGCTGGACCAAACCATGCCATTGGACTCTCATGTGGATTCCATAGTTAAAACTTTAAATCAAAACATTGGTCTACTTTATCAGCTTTCTCCCTACCTCTCACGGAAGGCTTGACTAGCTATCTCCAGGTCCTCTCTTCTGTCCCTTCTCATCAATGGCACCCCTGTGGTTCAGGCCACTCGTGACTCTACCCTTTCGAGGCTAAGAACAATATATACCAATATATACCATAGGACTGGGCACTTTGCAGCTGGTGCCCATCCTAGAGCCCATCATTGTGGAGTATTAGCTTCCCTGGTCTGGCCTTCATTTGAAAATAGAATGTGATATCCTGTACGCTGTCTTACCTATAAGTTACTTCAACCACTTAGCCTAATTGGTATCATTTGGTGAAGGCAGTTTACTCGCCCCCTAAGATCCGCAGCCCTCCCATTGCTTGTTATAATTAAAGTACAGTATGCATCTGGAAAAAGTTTGTTCTCCTATGCTGCCCCATATATGTGGAATTTCTTATCTTCTGAGGTGTCTGAAAGCCCTACTTGCATACTGTTTAAGAAACAACTAAAATCCCTTCTCTGGTCCATGGTCTCTTATGCGTGCTAGTGCTGCATTGTGGTCTTAGAGTAAACAGCAACCTTTGTTTACCCCCTTAATTTCTTTTTTACCTTTGTTCTGCAACTTGTAGTATTGATTTTATGATGTGTATATTTAATGTTTAGAAAATGGTAAGAATGGATTTTCAATTCTGATTGGCCACAAGCAGTTCCAACCTGGGCATTTATTTTTCAATAGATTTATTTATTTTTGTTGACGGGTAAGGGCACTAGACAAATCCTGCCTATCTTCAGGCACAACCTGGGAGGGATACAGATGAATGCCAACTGACCTTGAACCAGATTAAGCTGTTGGTGGATTTTTAGTGGATGAGGGAAATTTGGCCAAGAAACCGGGAAATTCCCTACTCTTTTTGATAAGTGCCATGGGATCTAACTACCACCAATCCAGGCAGATGGAATCTTGGTTTAATGTCTCATCCGAAAGATGGCACCTCAGAAGTGCAGCACCCTTCTCATGCTGCACTACAGTGTCAGTACTGGAATATTAACCCAAGTGTCAGATGTGGGAACTGAACCCACAGCCCTCTGATCTCCCGGCCTCAGAGGCGAGTGTGCTACCTATGGAGCCACTGAAACTGCTCAGTATTTTTCAGTAGATGCCCAGGTAAAAACAAGTACCAGTCCAAATGCCACTTCACCAGGTACTCTTCTATACTGGTTCCCAGCCTGATTTCTCATTGTCTGAAAGCACCAGTTGGAAATTTCAAATCCCCTTCATGTTTTGCTCTCTCTTAGTGAGAGCTACTACCCTCCCAACACTCCTTACTTCAGTGGCAGCAAAAAAAAAGCCCACACTCCAGATAGTTCACAGTCGGGAAGAGTGATAAAATAGTAATTTCACAAAGCCATGTTCTTTTACAATGGCACCACTGTCCCGACCGCGCTTCTGCAATACCACAGTGAACCAAAACCAAAGGAAGCAGTCAGTTGTTTTCACTTCATACTATGAAGCACATTTCAAAAAATGGCACAAAGCAACTACCTCATACCACAATGTCCCCACAATTAGTAAATATCCTGCTTTAAATCAAAACTAAACAAATAATTTACCTTGGGGCTTAGGGTCACACACGGTCGATCCCGTGGTCATGCAAGGTCAGTTGCGCACTTAACAGACACATCTTCTGATGGCTAGAAAATAAAAAAAAATACCACTCATGCAGAAAGGAGATAGATGTCCAGACATTACTAGGATGAGATCTTTATAACACATTTGTTGTTGAACTGGCTGTGTGTGTGTGTGTGTGTGTCTGTGGGGGGCAGCAATAGATTACAATAGCTCTGTGGAGAGGAGCAAAAGCAGCTGGAACAGCCTTTAAAACATAGGGACTATTTACTCAATAAACACACTTTTATGTACTACTTCTATGCATTTTTAAACTTATTTCCTGTCTTATTTTACTACTTAATTGAAATTTACTAAGATGCCCATTTTCTAAGCGCAATAATACCCTCCAGGGTGGGCATTATTGAGAAATACCAGACCTTCCAGGGGCTATAAGGCCTGTGGCATCGTGCCTCATTACGCCCCTGGGCAGTCCGATATTTCTCAATAATGACCCACCCTGTTGGGTATTATTGCTTACTTGTGAAATGTGCTCAATAACTTGTTGTAACTAATAATGTCATTGGTATGGTTTCCCTCATGGCATGGCTTTCTGTATATGGTTGTCTATATTTTTTACTTTACATAGTTTCAATTGTTCACCTTGCTTGTACTAGGACTGCTGTTCATTCATCCCACCTAATGTATGCACTTACTGTACTAATATTCTATGTGTAAATAATCACAGGATGCCCCTGAAAAAATTATCTATGGACTCAGTGGGCTTACCTAGTCATCAAAATTTAAGATAAAATAAACACTTATTTTGAATTCAAATATCTTGACTGACTATACTAATGAACATATGTGGTGCACCACTTCCACATGCTGTGGCTGCAGTATGATGATAAGGATATAACTGAATAGATAAATGTACCAGTTATTGTTTTTTTTTTCCCCACTCAGAAACTGTAATGTAGCTGCAACAAGAAAACTTTTAATGGCTGGGTGAGTGGTACTGTTAGCACCTATAAGTTGCTGGCTTTAGCAAACAAAAGAAACCATTGATAAACCTAGTTATAACTCATATCAAAGTCACACATGATTATTTCTCTCTCCTTATATTGAACAGATTTTATTTTGTTTTGTCGTCTATGAGGTATTTCACTATTATCTTCATTACTGACTGCACAATTAAAACATAGAGTTTGAGTTCTAAAAATTCAAAAAAAGATTAGAACCCCAGAATGTTTTCTAAAAATCTAGACTAGAACTAGAACCCAGAACTTCACTGGGTTCTGACAACCCTGGTTGTGATGCCTGATTTTGATATGCAGGTATCCATTCTTAGAAAATGGGCTAAGAAATCTATGGGCTCTGATTGGCTGATAGCCCTGGCAAGGTGGGCATCTGTCAGACAACAAAGCCCTGGTAAAATCTAGTGCCAGTCCCAACTGACCTGACTACCACCAATATCAGGGTGCCAGTGGAATTTTGAATTTAAAATGCCTGCCATTTTTGTTGTCTCACTTAATGAGAGATACTGGCCCCCAGCTCTCTCTCACTAGTTCATTGGCAGCTGATAAATCACACATCATCTTCATCTATGGCTATTTTTTTGCCTTTCTTTCTTTTTTAACTATGGTGCCCTGTTCTGCCATGCCCTGTAATTGTTGATACCTGACTCTCGGAAAGCAGGCTATGCTCTCGCTCCTCCCTTCTGCAACTGGCCGTCTACTCATTTGAAAATGAAGCTGCCTATGATTTAAAGTGGCAGCACAGATTGCCCTGACGTGAACTGGCTCACTTTTCCTTACTGTCACAACCCCCCTCATGAGAGGAAAGCACAAAGAGCGGGTCATCCCCAGCACAAACACACAGTAAACTCATTCTCTCCCAAACTTGTTGTAATTTATATTTTTTTACAGTACCTTCCGTCATCTCCCAACACTCCAATCTGTGATACTGCTGACTGATCCATGCCATGGGTAGGCAGCGAGACCAAAACACAACGCTCCTCTTCACACTCCCGGTCCTTAGAGCAAGCAGCGAGGACTGGGAACCACTAAAAAGAGAGAAAAAAAGGAAGAACTGACCCCTGGTCCTCAGGATGAGGCAGAGGACCGGGAAACTGTAATGGCACACTTCTTTAGACTCTCGATCCTCAGAGCAGGCAGCGAGGACCGGAAACAACAAAAAAAATACGAAGAAAAATATGCGACTTCCCAACACACACTTGCGACATACCGTATATGCTGGCTCTGCTTCCAGTGGCACACTCAAAATGTTTTCTCTCTTTGGGGGGGGCGCAGATGAAAAATGAAGCCGTCATTCAGATCAACTTCACCTAACTGGCGGTGGGCAGCGCGCATCTCTCCATGGCAACTACACTCAAAAGTACTGTTGCCCGTGCTGCTTGTCATATACTGGCAATCTTCAACAAAGAAACACAAAATAGAAAGTCACTTTCTCTTCACAACTTACTGCGATTGGCGATTGGGTGCTGCAGACACAAAGCAGGAGAGTTTCTGTCATACAGATTGTATAGAAGCAGTACTAGAGATTTCTTCTTGTAAATTAAAGTAAGCTATGTCTTCTAAAGTGAAAAATAAACACTATTTTCTGGTACTCCCAAAAGCCGTGTGTGTATGTGAGTGTGTGTTTGGGGGGGTACTAGGACAAAAAGCCACAACTACACAGACTCTAGAAGAACAAAAGCCCCTAGATAAAAAAAGAAAAAAATCCACCTATTTTAATACAGGCGGAGGGACTATTTTATTTCAAAACTTATTTTAAACTTATTTTTAGTAACATGTTTTTATTAATCTTATTTTCTTTTACAGTGCCCATTTTCTAAGCGCAATAATACCCTCCAGGGTGGGTGGTATGGGCAATACTGAACCTTCCAGGGGCTATAAGGTCCTCCGCCTGTGGCGTCGTGCCTCATTATGCCCCTGGGTCGGCTGTCTGCCCATACCTACCCTGTCGGAAAATATTGCTTCCTAACATTTGTATATTTTTATTTTACTAAATATTACATAAAAATGTCACATGACCCATTTCTAAGCACAATAATACCCTCCAGAGTGGGTGGTTTAGGGCTATACTGGACCTTCCAGAGGCTATAAGGCCGATCCACCTACAGCGTCAGGGCTCATTACACTCCTGGGCAGTTCGGTATAGCCTAATATCACATACCCTGTTGGGTATTACTGCTTAATTCGTGTAGGGTGCACAGCCAATCTCCCTGTTGCAGCTGGAGAATGAGAGTCTTTAATGAGACCATACAAAATCTTTAGCATTCTATGAATTTGTTCAGGCTTCTGCGGTCCAGAAGAAGACATAGCTCTCCCATCCATTTGGGGACTAGGAAGTATTTGAGTACAACTCTAGGTTCTGTTCCTGGACATGAACTGTGGTTGCAAGGTCTTTTTCTGAATCAAGGATTAAGTGGTCCTGAGGATAGGGGTTAGGTCTTAGGGGTTAGGTCTGGGTGGATGTATGGAGGGGTGGACAGCAGTTCCAGTGCATGACCCTTCTCTAGGATTTTCTAGACCAATTGTCTGTTGCAACTGTTGGAAATGGAGGGAAGTTCTACCCACACCTGTTTCCACTGTAACCTAGGTGAAGATGGAGGCAGCTGGCATTCAAAAGGTACTGGATACTGGCCATCATATCTAACTCCTTTTTTGGAGTGGCTACCAGGGGAAGAGGGCCCTGAGAGGGATGCCTGACCTCTGTCTCTCTACCACAGTCAGGCTTCCCTTAGGGTTTGTGAAAGTGGCCCCTCCACCGACCTCACTGAGGGGGTTGGGTTCAGGGTTTTTAAGTGAACTCATTGTCATTTTGGAGAACTGCAACTCCTTAGAGTACATTACACATCTGTTCCAAAGATCTTCTGACCCCTGAAAGGGGGCATTAAGCACAATCTTTTGCACATCAGAAGCAAATCCTGCTATACATAGCCAGGAGTAATGGTGCAGACAGGTGCCTGAGGCAGCAGCCTTAGCAGAGGCATCTAAGGCATCATATGCAGATCTCAGCATGTACTTACCAGTCTCCAGCCTTGCAGTCAGATTTGGATAGATCAGTTTTGGTTAATCTATCAGGCAACTTGACCATTGAAGTTTGCATATATTTTAGTAAGCTAGTCTGGTATTTTATCATATATGCCTAGTAATTTGTAATCATAAGCCCCAGGGAGGCAGAGGCATATGTCCTCCTGCTCATCACATCCAATTTTATGGATTTTTTGTCAGGCGAAGATAACTCATTTGCCTGGAGCTCTGGATCTATCATGTGCAGATATCTATCTCACAAATAAGTCTGTTTCATATGTGCTAGTAATTTGTGATCCTAAGCCCCAGGAGGCACAGGCATATGTCCTCTTGCCCATACATCCAATTTGATGGATTCTTTGTCAGGCAAAAGAAAGCTCATATGCCTGGAAGCTCTGGACCTGCCATATACAGCCATATCATGATGGGGTCTGTTTCAGGCTATGATGTAGAAAAGGCTTTTGAAGTACTGTAGGCAACTGATATTGTTTGACTGCTTTCGTAGGTACTGCTGGTAGGGTACTCGGCCTGTACCAGGCCGCCACGGTGGCATCCTATAAGGCAGGAGCAATTGGAGGAATCACAGTTGTTGGATAGGTTGGCATTGCCAGAAAATCATAAAGGTTCTTCTTAGAGGAATATTCTTCCTTATTCTCAAACCCCCATAGAGTTTTGCACATACCCAAGGAGGGCCTGAAATGAGGCATCCTCAGGGGGGCATCTAGCATTGTAGACCACAGCATCATCACTGCTAGATGAAACTGGATGAGGGGCCTATGTCTTCCTATAAGACAAATTCCTCTTCTTCTCCCGCCAAATCCTTCTATATGCCTAAGGGATCAGGATTGTATTTCTCCTCCTCCATGGGGTGAGGAATAGGAGGCTCAGTGGGCAACAATGGCATTGATGGTGGCTGAAGTGGAAATGTGACAATGGGAACTGCCAGGGCTTCAGGTGTCGTTGATGGTGTCAACCGATACAGGTCCTGTAATGATGAAAAAAGGGCCCAGGAGTTGTTTAGTGCTACTGATTCATTTAACTTATGTGAGTCTTAGGATTACATAAAGTGACTTTGCAGCCATGTGCATTTTTTGCTCATACTGTATTCTGTACCTGGAGTGCATCAGGTTGTGTTTCTACTGTAATGATAAAGCAGTAACTGTCACCAGTAAACCAGGCAGACTGGGTGGGCCAAGCGGTCCTTATCTGCCATCAAATTCTATGTTTCTATGTTAAAATGGTTCCGACACCATCACTAAAACAACCTGCTAGTCAGCGACATCTGAGGTAGGTATCAAATCAACTATCATTGACAGAGCTAGGTTTGAAGACAGTGGCTGTACATCACCAGTAGTCGGAGCGCCTGAACCTTACCCTAACCTTGGTGTCACCAGGAAGGTCTGGTGGGCTGAAGCAGTCAAGGACATTGACGTGACTTTGTGTTGACTTACCTTCTGTCAGTCTCAGTCTCTACTGATGTGGATACCAGGACCTTGCCAGAGAGACTGGTGCCTTCTCTTTACTTTTGGATTGGTGCCTTTCTCTCAATGAGGATTTTGTCGACCCTTCCTTTTCTTTGTTGACGATGAAGTTTCGTACTTCAACTGTGAGTACTTTAGGGACAACATCACTGATCTTTGGAGAGACTGATGGTTTGTGTCAGTGATCACTTGGGCAGCAGAAGCAGAGTTAGAACCTGGGGTTTTCCATGAGCCATCCATCTTGTTTTAGGACAGGAAAAGTTCTAGAACTTTCCTTCAGGTCTCCTGCTGACCAGATTGAATCTTTGGTAGATGTTGCAGTACTTTAAATCTTGGATAGGCCCAGACAGCAAACACCCAAAGTGTGGTTATTGCCCTTAAAAATCTGCAGGCCACAATGAGAAAGCCAATATAATGGCATTTTCATTGACAGCATGCAATTGTGAACAACAATGGTACTACCAAGGAGAAAAAACAATGGTACTATTAAAGAGAAAAGAAACAACATTTTTCTTTCAGTGGTCTGAGCATGACAACAGTGGAAAAAAAGACTTTGGCAGTATGGGGAGGCCTACGTCATATATGTGATGTCGACATACATCAGTATGGGTGGCCCCAGGCAGGCAAATGTTTTTGAGTGGCCCTGACACAGATGGCTTACAGTTCCAAGGGTGTGGCTCACTTAAGAAGATATCCTTGAAGAAAATTGTGCTCTGAATGTGAAATGTATGCCGTCTTACACTCTGGTTTTTGTCCCTTTCCAAACCATGCATATTTTCTCAGGCTGCTTCCCCTGAGCAAGGCATCATGAATACGTAAGTCCTTGTGCAAGTCGGGCCGATAAGGCTACGTTGGAACAGACATCGCCATTTAAATAGGCTTGTACATCTGATTCAGTATAGGACTGCACAGGGAGAGAGTTCTTTGTTAAAGGTCACCAGCCTCTTCTCAGAACTCTTGTTCCACAAACTCCTCATTATTTCAGTGTCACTGCTCTGCACCCACTCAATCTCCACAACATCTTTCTTGTGTTGATGAGCCCAGAACTGCACACAGTACTTCAGACGTGAATACAGTCAGGCAGACTAAGGCAGCTTAGTCACTGGAGACCCAGGTTTAAATTCCATTAGAGTCACTTACTTGATTTGTGACCTTGAGCAAGTCATAAAAACATAGAAACTGTTTGCAGAAAAAGGCCTATTGGCCTGTTCAGCCTGTCTTAGTCCCTACCTAAACCATGAGTCCAAGTCCCCTAGTGGTCACTTGTCTCCCTTCTCTACTTTTGCCCCCCCCACCTTGTGTTCCCCACCAAACTCATTTGCCTATCCCACCTATGTTTGAAACCCACTCCTGTCTTTGCACAGGCCACTTCACTGGGCAACCTGTTCCACTTTTCCACCACCATCTGTATCAGAAAGTATATCCTCCCAATGTCCTTTCTAAATCTGCCCTCTCCCAACTTCTTTGAGTTTGCTCTTGTAATCATATTTGTACTCAGGGTGAACAATTCATTGCAGTTTACTTTGTGCGCATTCCCTGTGAAACCTTGTATATTTCTATCATTCCCAGCCCACTGGGTCACACCTGGAAAGAAGCCTAGGCTCAGTGTGTTGTTTTCGGTTGCTAATTTTCAATAAATAGATTAAAAAAAAATGCCCCACCCCCAGACTGCAATGAGTACATCCTGAGGTCTGCTAGGTCCTCAATCTCCCAGTGCTTCAGCCCTGTCATCTGTAAAATTGGGTAGAGGACCCCACTGAGAATGAGATGTTGCGTCACAGGCTATCTGGGGTAAATACATTATAAAAATTGTCCAGTGCGTGAAAAATCCCAAACTCCAGATCAAGTTTAACTATGATGAATGTTTGCCACAAATTAGTTGTTGCTTTGTTTCAGGGCTTGAAAAATCCAACCCTTAATCTTGAGTTATCATTTCCTATGCATAGTAAAGTTTTCCCACCTGCAACAATCAGTCATGGTTATGGATGAGGTTAGCCACCAAACAGCAGCTAATTTCCAGAGTATTTTTTACTGTTTGAGTAATTAATAGGTTCCTACAGCCATTTCTAATTTCAGGTACACAAAATAAATTAAACGGCCTTATTTGGACAAAAACACTTTGGGAACTTCAGAAATTGACTTTTGATTGCTATTTGAAAAAAAGCTATACCAACACTTGAAACAGCAGACTAAGAAACAAAAGGTAACTTCTTGTTTTCTTAACTACATATTTTTATAACGTGGTTATGCTTAAAAGTGTTGCTTTAGTCAAAAGATTTTCCTTCCTGATAGAAATGTTTCTCTAAAGCTTCTGTGAGACAGTGTAAAAGATAAGTTTTTTATGTCATAATCCTGCCACCTGCAGGACACTGTCATGTATTGCACCTGCTTTCTGAGTTACTGTGCAGTCAGTAAATTAAACTTTATTGTTCAAGCTTCAGGTCTTTACAACATTTTTGTTTGAAAAGAAAAGTAATTATATCACAAAATAGATAAAAACAATATCATTTACACAGATATGATGAATATTACCTTTATCAGTTTTTTGAGTTTTTCAGACAAATACTTTTGTACCTGAATCTACTCATTTTATGAACTAATTGATGTCCACTTGATTATTGTTCCTATGCTTTGACTCTGTTACTGTTGTTTTGACAGTACCACAGTTCTGTACTATTCTTTATTGTTTTGCTGTTTGTGACTTTCTGGTTCCTGCCTGACTTAATCTAATGCCCTACTCCTTTTACCATTTCTTTGTATTTGTTGCAACTCTGCTGTTTTCGTATTTTTCTTTGTTCCTTGTAATCTCACGGATCATGCCTGGAAAAAAAGGCATTTTATTGTCTAGTGCATCTATCTGGTCAACAAAAAGAAATACATATATTGTATTAAATATATTCCCCTTCTTTTAATACATGAAAAGTACTTAAATTTGTCAGTTGTTTTACTAAAGATGGTTTGGATAATGTCATGTGATAGCATAAAATATTCACTAACCATCACCTTCATTCAGTAGGGGACCAGGAATAAAATAAACTACTATGCTTCAGATTTTCCACCTCCCTAGTCCCTAAGCTGCACTTTGAACTAATATACTTGTTTTAATCAAATCTAGCAGACTGGAGGTTACAATAACATGTTTAAAACCTAAAGTATACAGACATTCAATTTTTATTTTTTCAGGGTCTTTAATTACTATTAAGAAATTTTCTATGAGGTTATGGGCTTTTTTTTTTTTTTTCCAATTACAGGTTATATCCAGTGGTGGTAACGTTCTTCATATCCATCTGTTTAGATACTGTACTGTATATCTATCAATCTGTCCTGAATGTCTTTTTTATTTCCTGTGCACAAGTTAATATGGGGACTGTCACACTGAAAAATACTTCCACACTGTCTTAGAGAGTTCCACATACTGAAGTCAGTTTGTACTAAGTCCACTCTTCAAGTATTGCAATTGCTCCTATAGACACAGTTTCAGAAAATGGTAATTGGGCATATGCTGTTTTTTCAATTATTCTGTTAAAACAGATGTTTAATAACTGAGACTTTAATTTCTGTTTTAACCAGCTACTTTCTGAGTTGTGCTGTTTTTTATATATACAGAATAAATTACTCTAGTAATATTATGTGGTAATCATATTATAATAACTGGGAGCATTTTCTTCCGTAGAAACCCAGTTATAATTCGCCATTATAGCCTGTGGGTCATAATGGTGAATTTGCACTGGGTTTCTCTCGCTCCATGCATGCACTGCCCACTCTTCCACCATTGTCACATAAACCCAAGGACCACAGCTGCACCTCTCGTACTCGGACTCCACTGGTGGAGTGACCTCTGACTTAACCCGGCAGGGTCTTGTACTTGTCGTAACAGAAAGTGATACAATAAGCCAGCCTTTTTGACAGGCATTGTCTGGAAACAGCATTGCCTTCTCTTTTGTGAGCAAGAGAGATAAAAAGCTGATCAGTTTTCCTGAGCTTCTTAGTCCGAGTGGTGTAGTATCTCAGTATTCTGTGCACATCCAAAGTATGGAAGAGGTACTCCCCTTGATTGGAGTATTGCGTAAAGAAAGCGGGAAGCTCAATGGATTGATTCAGCGTAGATTCTGCCACCACCTTAGGGAGAAACTTTGGGTTGGAGCATACAGCCATATGTTCTTTGTGAAAAATCAAATCGAGTTTTGCACATTAAAACCTACAGCTTGAAATCCACCAGTGAAAGTAATGACCACTAGGAAGAGTGTCTTCCAAGAAAGGAACTTCAAATCTGCTGTTGCTGGCTCGAAGGGAGGCAGAGTGAGCTTCTCCAGGATGAAATTCAAGTCCCAAGGAGGGGAAGGAATGCGGATGTTGGTCTCAAATGGAGAACCCCTTCAGTGGAAGGTCTTCGAGGCTTCCAACTGAGCAAAAGTCCTATCACCAAAGGGAATACGGTAGGCTGAAATAGCTGCCAGGTGGACTTTCAACAAAGAATGTCTGAGGCCCAGATCAAAGAGGTGATGCATGTAGTCCAGGACTTTATTGGCTCGGCATAAGAAAGGTTTGCAGGCTTTTGAAGTGGCTCAAATGGAGAACCGTTTTCACTTAATGGCGTAGGTGGACCTGGTGGAAGGGTTTCTGGCCTCCACTAAGATGTCCACTACGAGCAGAGAAACACAAAGCAGGCTTTTGCTACATCTGCAGGAGCCACGCATGTAAATGAAGGGATCTGAGACCTGGATGAACAAGGGTCCCCTGATTCTGGGTCAGCAATTGTTGCAACAGAAGAAGAGGAAGAGGATAGCTGTGAAGGAGCCTTCTGATCTGGAACCCCCGAGGGGGAGTGCAGAGAAGAACCCACATTGTTGAGAGGCTCAATGGGTTCTCTGAGACTGTCGCCGGACACGTCTGGGGAGGAGTGCGAGGATGCGGGCGTAGTAGAAGGAGGGAGAGGGGCCTTCTCCCTTTGGTCCTTGCCTGACTTCGGGTGAGATGCTGTTAGGCCCCGATGGGGGAACCATGCCCGTGTGGTCGTCAGAGACGGACGACTTAGCGGGCAGGGCCGTGCGGTCAGGGGAAAAGCCCCTAGCTGGCTTATCAACCATGGTCAGGCAACTGCCCCCAGCCGGGGGAACTGACTTAGCAACTGCTGCGTAGTTCACAGAGGTGCCGGGAGCTGACTTACCGGTTGGAGCGGCGCGATCACTGGAGGAGCTGGCAGCCAACTTACCTGCTGAAGTCTTGTCCAACTCACCGTCTGTCTTCGGCAGTAAATGGGCCTTGCTTGTGGACAGCCTGCCGTCATCCACGAAAGAACCCGCTCCCTAGTCTTCTCCTTGTGCTTTTTTGAAGGGGAAGATTTTTCAGATGAATCTCTAAGGTGCTCCATCTTTTTCTCCAAGGAGGCCAGACAAGATTTGAGAAGGTGGGCCTCCAGTGCTTGCTGTCTCTGTTTTTTAGTGGCCTGGTGGAATGACTGGCAATCAGGGCAGGAGGAGATAGGATTGTTTGGTCCTAAGCAGAGAATGCACTTCTGATGACCGTCTTTGTGCGGGATCTGTGTGCCACAAGCTGAGCACTTTTTCTTCGGAGAAGACATCAAAAACTTGATAAATTTGAGGAGAATTGTGAGGGAAAACATGAGAATGAACTTTCTCGATGATTGCTACTGGGAGTCTTGATGAGACTGACATGAGGTGACGGTGGGAAAGAACTGGAGGGCAGGCGTGGGAACCACCCACTATATAAAGTCACGCTGACATCAGTCATGTGACATCGGGTGGGCGGTCCCCCATCAGGTATTGCTAGAAAAATCTGTTGTCTGGCCCATGCCAGGTGGCGCCAGTCCTATATGTGATGACCTACTGAAGGAACCCTCTCAGATTAAGATCTGTGTAATCTTCTCTCTTCTGAAGAAGAATGATCAGTGAAGAATACAGGGAGAGACATGGATTGATTCAAATGAAAATCTGAAACCACCATGGGTAAGAACCTCCTATTGGTTCTTAGAACCACCTTATCTCTATGGAATGAGATAAAAACAAAGGTTCAAAAGGGGGTTGCATAAGCTGGGCAATGCAAACATTAAGGTCTCAAGCAGAGGTAGGATCCTTAAAATGAGGATTGGTATGAAGTAATCCCTTGAAAAATTTACAGAAAACAGGATGAGATGCCACTGAGGAAGACTTTCCTACTGACAGAAAACCAGAAACACTTGACAAATGTACTTTGAGGGTAGCTGGTCTGAAGCCTAGGCCATTGAGATGAACCATATAATCCAGAACTGTAGACAACTGTATTTGTATTCAGTCTAGGAATTACAACCCTTTGAGTCAGGGACTCATTTACAAAGGCTCTGCGTCAATGACATTAGTTAGGACATACACAGAGTAAGAATACTGTACAGATGCAACCAGGGCACCACTGGTAGAGCAAAATGATCTATGACACTATTATTTACAGAGTTTTGATAGTAACAGAGAAACCAAAGTTATAAAGAGTAGTTTAGCTTATCAGTCACAGTAGTTGTTTAACAGGATATGGGTATGCAGCACTGGCTTAATCGGCCCTATCCTAGGGATTTTGAGGGCAGAATCCGGAAGGGAGTTCATTCAGTGGGGGGGCCTGTAGGAAAAGGATCTTTGGCCAGCAGTGGTACTTGCAAAGAGGATGTGAAAAGTAGCAGTGCTAGAGCTTCTAGTGGCACTTGGCATGCACTCTTGAAGGAGTGATAGACAGCCCAGGGGAGCCAACCCTAGTTGTATTTTTTTGGCCATTAGGCAGGACTGATAGAGAAATTGCCCCTGGAAATTTAGCCAGGATGACTGTAGGTAGAGGTCACAGGTATGTGTAAGGTGATCACAGCCTGTGGCCAGCTGGCAGGCTTTGTTGAGAGTGTGTTTTATGCTGGACAGAGCAGTGTCAGAGGTGGCGCCATATATAATTATGCCATAGTCTACTAGGGGAAGGATGGAGCTAGAGATGGCTAATCAAAGAGCAATGGTGGGAGATAGGGCCTATATTTGTAGAGGAGGCCGATTCTAGTGTTAATGGCAGAGCAGGTCAATGCAATATGCTCATGGAAAATAAGGGCAGAGTTCCGAGTGACCCCTAGGTATTTGAAAGTGGAGACTGCATCCAACATGGCACCTTGTGAGTTAAGTATGGATAATTTGGTCATGCTTTTTTTATGTTGAGGGTGGGCAAATAGCATGACCTTTGTTTTTTTTGTAGTTGAGGACAAGTTTGTGGGAGGTGAACCATGATTCTATTGCAGTAAAAGGAGCCTTGTAAGGAGTTTTGAAGCTGGGTAGGGTCAGGGTGCCGGTTGAAAATTACAGCATCATCAGCGTAAAGGAGCAGGCGCTCAGTGGAGGCTAAAGGGAGGGAGTTTAAGTATAGGGAGAAAAGAAGAGGTCCAAGGATGGACCCTTGAGGGACACCCGAATGTACTGGGAGGCTGGCAGAGAAGGTACTATTTATTTTTACTTGCTGGGTACGGCCATTGAGATAGCTGGAGAACTAGACTGCAGTTTCTGGGGAGAATCCAACAGAGAGGATGGTGTTTATTAGCAGGCTGTGGTTGATGGTATCGAAGGCCTCGGACAGATCAATGTAGACAGAGCCAACCAGGTCTCCCTGGTCGAGTGCTTCATGGAGGAAGCCGGTAAATTCGAGCAGGGCAGTGGTGGTATTGTGCCCTTTTCAGAAACCATGCTGTTGATTACACAATAGGCAGTGTGTGTCCAAATATTCTATAAGTTGTTCTGCAGCTATTTTTTTCCAGGGCTTTTGAGAGAGGAGAAAGTATAGAGATGGGCCTATAGTTACTGGGGGAGGTGTGGTCACCATTTTTGTGAACCCGAGTGATGATCACTTTTTTCCATAAGATAGGGAACTGTCCAAGGCATAGGGACGTGTTCAGTATTTTTGTTAAGGGGGTTAGGACTGCATCAAGGGTTAAGAAGAGCAGCTTGGCATCCAGTGAATCACCACTATGTCTTGACTTTCCAAAGAACTTGGCGAGATATGAGCGAGCAACACTCGGGGAGATTGCTTTGAAATAAAAAGGTGGAGCACTGGGGGACGGTGGAGAGTGTCCAGTGGGGGCATCAAAGAAGTCAGGTGGGAGTATAGAGCTGAAGTCTGAGAAAGAGACATTTAAGGCATTAGCTATCTTGTCAGGGTCTTGGGTGGTGGCACCATCAGTTCAGCAGTGTCTGGGGATTTATGCTTTCTGGAACACCAGATGCTGAATCTTTTCCATTTGGAGTTATAAGTTTTTCTGGTGGTAGGTTTTTGAGAGGCTTTGAGAATGTCTGGAATCCCTTGAGACAGATGCAAATTTGCATACTCTAACTCTTCAAGAGGCATGCCTTGAGATTCAGAGACCGAAGGTTGGGATACCAGATCCTCCCTTGAGAGGAGGTTAACAGATTGTGATTTCTGGGAAGAGATAGGGGAAGATGGACTGCTAGGGACAGCAATAGGGGATACCAAGGCTGCCTGGCCCAATCTGGAGTAATCAGGATCACTTTGCAAGATTACGACCTTATCTTTACCAGGCCCTTGAACAGCAGAGGAAAAGGAGGGAAGGCATACAGAAATTTCCCTTCCCAATTCAGAATCTGAGCATCCAGAGGGACTGAGCCCAAGACTGGGGGTCTGCCACAGAAGAGAGGAAGTTGGTGATAGTCTGGGGTTGCAAAGAGATCTATCGCTAGAGTGCCCCATCTCGAAAAAATTTAGGGGATCCAGGGACCATTCCTGATGGCCCTGGGAAATCCTGCTCAATGCATCTGCTAGCACATTGTCTTTTCCTGGAAGGTGGACTGCTACCAGAAAGGTCTGAAGGGAGTACGCCAGGGAACATATTTTCATGACTTCCATGCACAAGGCCATAGACCGAGTGCCTCCCTGCTTGTTGATGTAACATATGGTGGTGGTGTTGTCTGTTCTGACTTAAACCACCTTGTTCTTTACTGATTGTGAGAAGGCTTGCAGGGCCAGGTAAACCACCCTGAGCTCCAGAAGGTTGATGTGGAGAAGAGGAGGAGTGGACCACACTCCCTGGGGTATAAGAGCCCCCAACAGAGCTCCCCAACCCAGGAGAGAGGCGTCTGTGGTTAGGACCACAGAATGAGACTGAGAAATGAATGGGACCCCTTGCCTGATTGTCCTGATCCTGCCACCATTGAAGAGCCTGGACCAGAATCTGAGTCACTGGAATCAGTTTGGTCAAAGTATCTTTTTTCTGAGACCAAAAAGCCCTCAGATGAAACTGAATGTCTCTCATCTGAAATCTGGCCCCCTGCAGTGGAAGCTGCCATGTGGCCCAGCAACTGAAGAAAGTGTCTTGCTGGTCGAGAAACCAGAAGGTGGAAGGAAGAAGCCAGCTCCATGATGGCCTTCACCCTTACCAAGGGGAGAAATGCTCTTGCTTTGACAGTGTCTGGCTCTACCCCTATGAAAGTCAACAGTTGTAATGGCTCAAGAACTAACTTGGGAAGATTGAGAAGGAAACCTAGAGAAGTGAGCACTTGCTGGGTCACTTTTAGATCTGACTTGACTTGTTCTGGAGACTGACCCACTATAAGCTAGTCATCCAGGTATGGAAATATGGAGATATTTTTTCTCCTTAGGGAAGTCACTACTACTGACAGGCATTTTATGAACACCCTTGGAGCTGATGTTAGGCCGAAAGGCATTGCTTTGAACTGGTAATGGCCTGAAGGCAGTTCGAACCTGAGGTGCTTTCTGTGCGAGCACCTGATGGGAATATGAAAGTAGGCATCCTTTAGGTCCAGGGAGGCTAGCCAATCCCCTGGCCTTAGAGAGGGAAGAATTATTCCCAGAGTCACCATTTTGAACTTTGGCTTTAACAAATGTTTGTTTAGGTATCTTAAGTCTAGGATGGGCTGCCAATCCCTTGTTTTTTTAGGGGTAAGAAAGTACCTGGAGTATAGACCTTTTCCCCTGTGTACTGTAGGAACTCTCTCTATGGCCTTAAGGCCAGAAGAGATTAAACCTCTGCCTCTAGGGAATGGTGTTGGAGATGTTTGCAGGTGGAAAAGCTCTGGCTGTCAGCTTTGGGAATTTTTTGAAGCTGAGAGCCAGTCCCTGGCCTACTGCCTCCAGGACCCACTTGTCTGAGGTAACAGACTTCCAGTCCTGGAAATAATAGGCCAGCCTACCTCCTACAGGAACGAGGAAGTCATCCCGTTCTGACACATCAGGGTGTCTGCTTGGCAGGAGCCTTAGGCTGAGAGGTGGATGCAGTCATGTTCATCCCCGCCTTCTGCCTCTCCCCCTGAGAAAAAGGAGAGGATGCCTGTGATTGGTAGAAAGACCTATGAAAAGGCCTGCCCCTGCCCCTAGCTTGCTGCCTTTGAGGAGTTGCCTGCCTTTCCTTGGCCTGTGCACTCCTATAGGTGGTCCTGTATTTGTCCATTTTCTTCATATAATTCTGTCTGTTCCCCAAACAGAGAATTATTAACCACAGAAAAATCCATCTCCTTAGCCTGGGTATCCTGAGAAAGGCTAGTACACCTGAGCCAAGCCAGTCTCTGAAGAGACACAGATGTAGCCATGACTCTAGATGAAACATTGCTGGAGTCCACAGCAGCATGAAATTGAATCTTTGATGCTTCAATCCCATCAGCAGCCACCTTCTCCAGCTCCTTGGCAAGCTGGGAAGGGGCCTACTTAGCCAGTGTCAGTACAGTGTCCCACCTGGACTTCTGGTACCTGGCTGTATAGGCCATGTAATTTACCTGCCTGAGTCCCAAAGAGGAAGCTATATACTGCTTTTTTGCCATGGCATCCAATTTCCTGGAGTCTTTATCTGCAATGTGTGAAGCCAAGGGAATGTTAGCCTTATCACAGGCTGCAGTCTGCACGACCCCAACATGGCTGCACCACTGGTACAAGTACTCCGTACCTGAGCCTGATAGCATGTACCTCTTGTCCATCCGTAGGTCCACAGGAGGTAATGAATTTGGAGATTTTAACAGCTTTTGTGTCTGTTTCCCAAAAGACTTGTGAAGGGGAATAAACAACCTTTTGGACTCTGGGATGTCCATCATCTCCACAAAGTCAGGCTCCTCTTGTTCCTCAACAGCTTCCTCCATAGGAAACTGGATGATTTCTGCCACTTTCCTGTAGAACATAAAGTGGGAAGGGGACTCAGAAAGCCTGGGAGGGGAAACACCAGAAGGCCTGTCTGGGGAGATGTCTGGTTCGATAGACTCATCCAGACCTTCAATTCCATCATCACCACCTTCATCATCATCATCCCCCTCCAAATACGGTTCATAGAAATCTTCAAGGGTATAATCTTGAACCGGAGGAACTGCCCGAACTGAACGCCTGCCAGAAGGCGCCAGATCAGCTGGAACCAAACTAAGTGATTCGACGATATGAATTGCTCGGGCAGTTTCCTCGGCGGTCAGATGATGCGTTTCTGGATCAGAACCGGACGTTTTGTCTTTTCTTTTCGATGGACCTGATCCCTCAGAATTGGCTCTCCTTTTTCCCAAAGGAGTCTCGCCCTGGTCAGTGGGCACTCATTCTGGCTTGGTCGGAATCAAACCGGGCTGGCCATCTGGGTCAGCGGACTTCTCAGACTCCTTTTCCCTAAGCCTGCCCAACCTTTTATCCAGGGTGGCTTTAGGGAAATTCTTACAGATTTGGCAGTCTGACTCTAGGTGACTAAAACTCAGACAGTAAACACAAGTGGCGTGGGGGTTGGCCTTAGCAAAGGCCTCCCCACACTCACTGCAGTGCTGAAACCCAGTGGGCCCATTTTTTTCTTGGGTTTCTCAAAGACATAACTAAATCCTTACCCTTTTTTATGGCACTCACCAGGAAAGACACCCTTTTCAAATTCTAACTGTGTAACGGGTATTTGAAAAACCCCAAAAAACAAGTTGTTTTTTTAAAACCGATAAGGACCAGTACCTCACACTAAAATTCCTGTAAAGAAAAGAAAATCACTAAACCAGAGACCAGTTCAGCCGAACCGGTCACACAACTTCAATATACAATTTCCACACACTTTTTCTAGCCAAGTCCACTACCTATTACACTTACTATACCACAGAAAGGAATCTGAACTGAAAAACAATGCAAGAACGATGATTTTTAAACTGCAAACTGAGAGTGAAGGAGAAATCTCCGGAGTGACTGTTGAGTTAGGCGGAGTGAAGAATCTGATGGTTACACTTCAAAGTGCAGCAGACAGAGGTTTGAACTGAGCTCGAACTCAACGTTCTATGCTCTGCATAGAATTTAACTCTTTCCCTTCCGGAGCAGTTCACATGATGGGACTAACTGCAATAAGTCAGAATACAGCAAGACTTCATGTTGTTTGAACCAAGCAGTGAACAACATGGCGCCACCCATGTTTCACTGTCTGATATTCCTGCTGTTGATTAGGTTTATGCGCAAAAAAATCAAGCTGCAAATTCGCCAGTATAGGCGGCAGAGCATAAGGAGATTCAGAAATGCTACAGCTGCAGTGTTGAGAAAAATATCAGATAGTCCCTCAGCTCTACTGAACTCTGCTGCCTGCAATTATTCTGTCAACACAGTTGTCCAAAGTGTTAGGTGTATGGAACGCAGCTCTGTGTGGTGGGAGCAAATAGTGGTAGAAACATGGAGTGAGGAACAGTGGCTGTCAAACTTTCAAATGTCAAAGGTAACTTTCATTCATGTGTAATGAACTGTGACCTAATATAGAGAAGAGGGACACAAGAATGAGACTTGCAGTGCCAGCAGAAAATAGATTGGCAATTACATTATGATGCCTGGCCACAAATATTGAGTACAGAACTTTGGGCCATCTATTCGGTGTTGGCAGATCAACTATTGGCAAGATAGTGATTGACTTATGTAAAGCAATAGTGTATGTGATTCCCCCTAAGGTGATCAGCATACAAAATGTGCCTGGAATTATAATTGGGTTTGAGATGGAGTGGGGCTTCCCTAATTGTGGTGGGGCAGCTGATGGTACCCATTTACCTATTCTATGCCCCACCCCCCCGGGGAATGCGTCTGAGTATTTCAACAGAAAATCCTATTATTCTGTCATTATGCAGACCGTTGTAGATCATCAGTACCAATTCATAGATATTAATGTGGGATGGCCTGGAAAGGTGCATGGTGCTAGAGTGCTGAAAAACAGTAAATTGTTCAAGTTGGGGCAAGCTGGTAAACTATTTCCACCACTGACACTTGATTTAAATGACACCACAGTACCTGTCGTCTTACTGGGGGACCCTGCATACCCTTTGCTGCCGTGGCTCATGAAGCCATATCCTGATTATGTAAGCCTTAGGAAAATACATTTTAATTATAGACTCAGCAAGGTGTGAATGGTTGTGGAATGTGCCTTTGGATGCTTGAAGGGCAGATGGAGGTGTCTAATGAAACAAAATGAGTACAGTATAGAAAATATACCATTCACTGTGGCTGCTTTTTGTGCACTGTACAATATATGCAAGAGTAAATTAGATGATTTCATTAGCAGTTGGTTCACAGAAGCTGGCAATGAACTGTATCAACAACCAGAGATGAGCGACTGTGCATTTGCAGAAGAGATGAGTCTAACTGTAACGAATTGGCAATCTGCTGCGATAAGGGATGCACTTGCAGAATATCTTGAGTCAAACTAAGGATATGTTATTGTGAGGCACTGGTGTTCCAAAGGTAATATTGAAAAATCTTTTTCTATATCTAACTCCCTGACCTTTCCTTAACGTATCTGCGAGTGCCTAATAGTTGTAGCCAACTGGTTATGGACTGTAAAGCGCTTTAGGATACAATGTATATTAGTGGCATTTTTCTGAACATATTTGTTATATCCTCCACTGATTTTCCACTACCCCCCCCCATGTCTTTCAGCTAACCTGGACCCCTAATCAGCTGCCTCACAGACCCTTCTCATTACATGCAGACCAGTATGGACCAGGGTCCTTACTACCTGATGAGGACCCCCCTCCCCAAAGATGATCCTCCAAGTGAACCAACGTGCTCTAACCTTTGCATTCTAGTCCAGAGAACCATCAGGGAAGAGACAGGGTGGGTACCTTGGGGTGTGTCACATGTGAAAGGGAACAAGGAAAAGAGAATCTTATTTAAGCAAGAGTAGCACACCGTAAGCTGAAGCTTGTTTCTAGATGCAACCTGGGAGTACAAGGAACTTGCTCAGGATCACACAGTATGTACCTAGGTGGCTGTGGGATTCAAACCCAGATCTACAGCTCAGAGCCTTAACCCACTGTGCAATATTGCCTCCGTGGAGAGGGGTAGATGTGTCATGTACACACATTACTAAGTTTCATACTACTAAGAATGTTAGATGTACAGAAGGCTTTTTAAACCCTTATAAGTACATCTCCAGTATCTGGATATCCTTATACCTTATTTAATAAAAATTTGTCTAGGTTATGTTTAAAAGTTTCCACGTTATCTGTTTCCAACAAATATCTTGGTAATTTATTCCATGTTGATATAATTCTTTGTGTGAAAAAAGAACGTCTGGTGTTTACTTTAAGATAAGTTAACGCTAATTAAAATCCATGGCTCCTGAGATTACATTCTCTCATATTGAGGGACATTCCTAATTGTGTCATTAAATCATTATCTCTAACGATGTTAAACATCAAAAGGAGATCGCCCCTAGTTCTTCTAATTTCCAGTGACTACAAATCCAGTTCCTTCATTCTAGCTTGATAATCTCTGTTTTGTAAGCCATCAGTCATCTTGGTAACCCTTTGCTGAACCCCTTCCAATACATTGATGTCACGTCTAAGATTTGGGCTCCATAGTGGTGAACAATAGTCCAAATGTGGTCGCACATAAGCTCTATAAAGTGGGAGTATACATGCCCTGTTTCTGGTAACAAACTATCTTTTTATGCACCCTATTATTTTATTTGCTTTTTTTTATATGATTACTATGTGATGTAAATGTGAACTCTGCATTTATAATAATACCAAGATCTTTCTCCTCTTTAACCGATACCAGTATAGAACCATTTAACACAAACTGTATATTTGGATTATTATCTCCTAGATGCATAATGACGGTTTTATTGATGTTAAAATCCATATTGTTTTGTTTGGCCCAAATTTCTAGGAGTTGAAGGTCATTGGCAGCATCTTTTATTTCATCCAGTGATCCCACTTCAAGTGCAATTTTAGTGTTATCTGCAAATTTTATAGCCTTGTTCTTAAGGTTTACAGTCATATCTGACACAAAATATTAAAACAGAATGGGTCCAAGAATGGATCCCTGTGGAACCCCACTAGTTACTGCACCCATGGATGAGGTGTACCCTCTTATACGTACCACTTGTGTATGATTTGTTAGCCACTCATTTACCCAGTTTATTAGAAGAGGGTGAATCCCACCCGATTTCATTTTGTTTATCAATGTTAAGTGAGGAACTTTATCAAAGGCCTTAAATAGATCCAGGTATACTATATCCACAGGTAATTTATCATAAAGTAGACTGCTAATTTTTTCATAAAATGCCAAATTACTAGTCAGACAAGATCTGCTTTTTTTGAAGCCATGTTGGTCAAGATCAACAAGTTGTTTCTTTACTAGGTCCTCTTCCAATCTAGTTTTTAGAATACTTTTGAATATTTTACCCAGTGTGCTAATCAGGCTAATCGGCGTATAGTTTGATATTTTACTTTTGTCTCCCATTTTATAAATCTGTGTTACTAGTGCTGTCTTCCAGTCACTCAGTACTAGTCCAGTTTTTAATGACATATTAAACAACTTATATAATGGATCAATTAACCATTGTGCAATACCTTTTATCATTCGTGGGTGGAGATTATCAGGGCCTGGGGATTTATTTTTGATTGTGTCCAATTTATTTTTTATTTCTTGTTTAGTTATTTCTGGTATTGTTTAATCAAAAGTATTTTTTGTAATATCCACAATTGGTTTGTTTTTTTTGGGAAGAATTGAAAACTGAACAAAAGTATTTATTAAATTCCTGTGCCATTCCTAATGGGGTCTGGATTATATCATCATTTATAAGTAGTGGACCGATAGTTATAGTTGATTGTTTTTTATTATTTATATAAGAGTAGAAACCTTTACCACCATCATTTAAATGTGCTAACTTAAATTTAATTTTTTTCTTTTCATTTTTAATTGCTAGTTTGCACTTTACTATTGCCCTATATTTTTTTTGTTATATTCATTGTTGCATCTGGATGCTGCTCTATAGGCTCTTCTTTTTTTAATTAGTTGTAAAATACTAGGGGTAACCCATAGTGGTAGTTTACCTCTATTATTATATCCAATTTTATCTGGGACATATTTTTGTTCTAACGTTTATATTTTTTTAGTTAACGATTGCCAAAGTTCATCAGGAGACGTAGTATCAATATCCCATTTCCATACTGTTAGTTCTTTGTTAATGAGACTAAAGTTAGCCTTATCATAGTTTTTAAAAGTTGTTTTACCAAAATTTCTATCCAAATTTATTTTTGTTTTGAAGATTATTATACAATGATCACTGTTTTGAAGTGGTTCACTAACTCCAATATTATGAATTTGTTGAGGTATATCTGTTAATATGAAATCTAAAATATTGTTTTTCCTTGTTGGAATATGAATAAGTTGGACTAAATCATGTGATTCACAAAAATCCCAAAAATGTTTTTCCATTTTATGGTTAGTTTGGTAATTTACCTAATCAATTCCTGGGTAATTAAAGTCACCTAATAGAATTATATCAGAGCTGTTCATTCTTAACTCTAGGTTGTTTAGGTATTTATAATGTTCAGATAAGTCAATATTAGGCAGTCTATAACATAATCCCACTGTAAGTTTAACTTGAGTGTCTCTTATTATTTCAATCCACAAGGTTTCACTGGATAATTCGCTTTTGTTGGTATTTATAGATCTATAGTCTATATTATTTTTAACAAGAAAGGCTACTCCTCCACCTTTTTTTGTTTAATCTATTTTTATATATTGTACTGTAACCAGATATGTTCAAATTCCAACTAGTTTGGTCTCCCCACCATGTTTCAGTAATTGCTGCTACATCAATGTTATCTTTATGAAGTAATAGTTCTAGTTCATCTACTTTATTTGAATAAAGACTTCTTGCATTTGTAAACAGAAAAGTCAACCCATGTTTATTTTATTTAATATGATGTTTTATGGGGTTTCTAATCGGCTCCCTTTGCCCCCTAGTATTTAGTTTTTTATTTGTGTTGAGTTTTTATTTATTTTGTTGTACATAACGTACCCCAGTACTTTTGTGTCTTTTTTATTTAAATGAAGACCATTTTAGCAATATAAATTGTCTTGTCCCACAAATGTCTCCCAAGTATTTATACATGTGATATTGTTTGTAAGACACCATCTACGTAGCCAGCCAGTTGTTATAAGCTTTCATTTGTTTTGTCCTAAAGTGGCTTGCTCTTGGAACCAGTAAGACTTCCAAAATAATTGGGGTCACATTTAATGTTTTTAAAGTATTTATAGCATTCTCCATGTCTTTGGTAATGTTTTCAATTTCCTGTTTTCCAAAATCATTAATTTCAACATGCAAAAGGGCAGTTTTAAGGTTTTCTGTATCTTGAAAAATGCCTGGAAGCATACTGATCACACCTTTTATCGTTGCACCACTATAGCTACAACTGGCTACATTGACTTTATTTCCCCTAGTGGTATATCTGTCGGTATATCTAGTGATTGAATCTCCCAAAATATTAATTTGTTCAGGCATTGTACTTAGATTTAAGGCTTCATTTTCCACTACATTTGATTTACATTGTAGGGACAAAAATGAAAATTACGTACCTACCGTAATTCTTGATCTTCTCTTGTATCTTCACCATTCATTACTTACTGGGTGTAAGCCGGAGGCGCGCCCACGGGAGCTTTTTTTTTTTTAAAGTTGGCCTAACGGCACCGCCTCGAGAGTGGCGTCATGCGTCATCGCGTGACGTTAACAGCGACAGACTCCTCCTCAACTCAGTTCTGTGAGCCAGAGGGCAAAAGTGAAAGCAGAGAATATAGATGGCGAGAAAGATAGCCGAGGGATAGCAAAGCAAGGAAGAATGAACTGAAAAGGAATAAGCCGATGGAGGAAGGACAGAGGAGATAAAATATCCCTAGCCTAGGGACTGCAGGCCTCCTTACCTGGGCGACACTAGGAGGAGAGATAAGTAAGGAAATGAGAAAATAGAAGAAGAAGAAGAAGAAGAGAGAATGGGATGTTGAAGGGACCAGAATGCTATGAGCATAGTAGCTTACAGCTGAAGAGCTCGACTGAAAGGGAAGCAGAATCCCGGAGATAGAGCTGAAGAAAGGTTCACCAAACCCGCTAGACAGACTCCGAGGGCATAGTCCTTATCCTCAACATGCCATTGTTGTTGATACCCTCCTCGGGTTCCTGGCGACGAAGGCCTGGAATTTGAGGACACCGAGAGGAAATGAACCCCAGGCAGCGGAGGTGCTGCTGTGGGGCTTAGAAAAGGAAAATGTAAGCCTTTCAGGCATTTTAAGATAGAAATGGGACTCAGACTGACTGGCAAAAGGCAGGCCAAGGCTTAAGCTGGCTGGGACTGGATATGGTCAGCACTGCTCTTCTGTAAAAATTGTCCAGGAGGACAGTTAAAAGGAGAAACCAATATGCAAACTAGCGAGAAGGGTAGCCTACCTTCTCATTTCCCCTCTTGTTTTTTTTTCCTTTTTTCTTTTACAGATAAAAATTTTTTAGGCTAGATGCATGACCCCAATACCAAGATGCCTATAGCAGTCGAAGAGAGTTCCCTCAGCATTTTTTTTTTGCAAAAAGAAAAAAGGAATAGACGTGCCCATTCCTCTGCTCTGCAAGGCAAGAATAGAGGGGGAGGGGGAATTTGATTTCAAGGCAACTATCTGGAACACGGGATTGCAGGATCAAAACTGAATAGCCTGAGCCAGGCCAAAACCCCAGAAGCAGCTCGCCAGAAGAATGGCAGGAGATAGTTGTGCAGTCTGATCGCAGTGCAATCCACGAGATGGCCCATGAATCTTAGAGTAGTAATTTTCTGGAAAATTAGAACCCCTCCCCCAAGAAAAATTTGTTTTTTTTTTGGAAAAAATTAAGCAATTTTCCTATATTTTAAGAAAAATTTTTTTTTATTTGCAGAGAGGAAGGAGGACGGGAGGTGAAGAAGCCACAGGAAGAGGCCACTGAGGGGATGGTGGGCGGGTGTAGTAATGAATGGTGAAGATACAAGAGAAGATCAAGAATTACGGTAGAGTGCGTAATTTTCATATCTTCCTTGTCAATCTTCACCATTCATTACTTCTAGGTGATACCAGCTCCTCTTCCCCTGGAGGAAGAGGCCATACCCTGAGGAACAAGACCCCCAGCCTTCTGCTGGTGAGAAACAGAAGGAAGACCTGGCTTATTCAGAAAGCCTAAGTGGGAGAAGAGCTAGGAGAGGTGCCTCCCGAGGGCAGGGAGGCGGAGGGGCCTGTAAAGTCTCCTAGCCCTGGAAGAAAAGACAGGTCCCCAGGCGGAGCAAATCACCCTCACTGCGCCAGGGGTGACAACCTGGAAAAACGAAGCCATGCCGTCCGCCTGATGCAGATCGCTGTCTCCATAGCCTGGAAGCCACCTCATTGGCGTCATAAGATGCCCCTTGGGTGTCTTGCCAGCTCCAGGCCTACAGGAGAAGGGCAGCGGCTTGTCTGGTTTGCTCCGTGTCAGGCATAGATGCCAGCAGCTGAGACATCATCGACCACAGATGCGGTTGGCAAGCGGCGTGGTGAGCCTGATGTGATGCAATACATGCACTTTCGCGCGAGAAGAAGAGAAACTCTTAGCCCCCAGCGGTCAAACTGGAGAAGTCCGAATCCGGTGGGCGGTGGATGCGCCAGTAGCAGCGGCAGAAGGGTATCCAGGTATACCAAACCTGAGGACGGGTTGGGAAGGGAACCTAGAGACTCAGAGGGCACAATACCTACGCTGGCAGTCCGCGGGGCTGGGAAAAGTGGCAGGGAACTGCCAGGACGGATAGGCGCCTCCTGGAGATAGGCCGGAAGGTACCACCAGATGCTGGGCACGAATTCACCAAGGAATTCCGGCGTCTCCCGTCAGTATTCTCTCGAGCGTGGGAAATCCGGAGATCCCTCACCATCCTCGAGAGAAGCGCTGATATTCTGTGAAATCAGCATCGGAGGACAGATGAGCAGGGGTTCCTCTCCCTCAGAGGAGGGAGGCGAGGATGATGGGGAACTGGAATGCCCAGAAGTTCCTGTGGCGGTGGGAGAAGTCGAAAGACCGCTCATGCATGTATCTACATATGAGGGAAGGCGCACGCAGAACCTCTGAACTACTCCCAGGATAGCGGACCCGTAGGACCGACATGGCCGGGGCGAGGGTGGTGAAGCAGAGAGATGGGAGGGGCACCTCCGTGGAGGTAACTGCTCTCTGCGAGGGCTCTGGAATCCGGGGAAGGGAGCCCTAGTAGGAGGGATCCCGGATATCAAACCAGGCTGCAGGACGGAACTTTGGGGAAGCGGAGCCTGGATGAGCCCTGGGGGAGAAACTCCCCTGTGACGACGACAGGACTGCATGGATCCAGAAGGGCAGTCCGCACAAACGCCGCCAGAGGACACCCTAGAACCCTGGGGGAAGGGGCGGGGCTCTGCGCTACGGCTCCTGGCCACCCCCCCCTGAGGTGACCAAAGAGGACCGGGCAGCAGGCCACCTGCCCCTCAACCCCATGGATTCCGAGAGGGCCCTCCTCCTCGACTGCAATGTCCCCCTAACCCTAGAGGAGGTAACAGCACCCCGGGGGGTAGCTGTCACTGGGCCTCCAGAGAGAACCTCCCCTCCGTCACCCACGTGACTCGGCCACCCCAGCCGAGGAACCCTCAGGAGGCGATGGCCAGGGGACAGAGGGGAGGCCCGCTCGCCGCCTGGTACCCCTAGCCACCGGACCCAGATTCCGAAGAATGGGGTGCCAGGATGGGTCCACATCTGGTCATCGATCCTCCGAGGAGGATGAGACCAGCAGGACCTTGATGCTAGCCACCCAGGGGTCCCGAGGCCCAGGGCCACGAGCAGCCCGGTACCAAGTGCGGCGCGCTTCGCCCCCCGCCCGGCGGCATGAGGCCTAACCCCACACCCCCAACGGCTCCGGCAGGCTCGGTACACGCCCAGAGGAGGGAAGGCCCGGCCAGCGCTTGCCGCCAGCGTCAGGAGGTGAAATGGCATCCGTCGGCGGCGCCGCCCGTCCATCGGCACCGCCGAGAAACGGCGCCCGAGGCCAAAACGGCACATCCAGCAGCACCGCTCCGATCACCGGCACCGCCGAATGGCGCCCGGGAAGAAAGCAGCGCCGTTCTGATCACCAGGGCATAGCGGCGCGGGATCTGAAAGCAGCCGCGAGAGCAGCGCCCGCTTGACACACGGCATATAACGGCGCCGATCTGAAACAAGCGCGCAGCGGCGAGCTCGAGTCCACCAGGCAGGCCCAGCCAAGGGCCTCGACCGAGAGCCTGCACCCTCTGAAGAGTGACTGCCGAGGCGGTGTCAGCGCTGCGGCCCAGAAGAGCTACGACCTCCCCAACACCGCGGAAGGGCCAACTCCTCGGCAAGAAGGGATGAGAGACCCCTCCTCCTCGGACCGTATAGGCCCGGGAGGAGGACCAGGGGAAAGGCCTAAAGATCTTGCCCGAGATACCCATAGCGATGCCGTGCCGAAGTCCGCGGGCCTTGCCGAGCTTGAACGCGCGGACTTCGAGGACGCGACGGTCCATCGAGAAACAGGCGTCGCACGAATCCATATCATGGTTGGGTCCCAGGCAACGAAGACAGACGCCATGCCGGTCCGAGATGAAGAAATGCCGGCCACAGGAGCAGCGACGCATAGGGGTGCGGCCCGTCTTCGACGAACGCTTAGCTCCAGAACCGGACATAACGCAAAAATAACGAGATCAAAACACAGTAGGAACAACACCCGACGCCGAAAGAAAGAAAAAGAACAGTCTTACCGTATCGGCGTCGAGTGTCAGGAAAAACCGGAGTCGGAAAACTACTTAAGTACTGCAAACTACCAGTGCTAGCGTAGACAGGTGCTGCCTCGACGGTCGGAGAAACAGAACTGAGTTGGAGGAGGTGGTCGCTGTGGCCGCCCCTCGCGCGCCACCTGAGCGTCCTCTCGAGGGCGGTGCCGTTAAGCCAAACTTTAAAAGGAAAAAAGCTCCCGTGTCGGGTGCGAACCTCCGGCTTACACCCAGGAAGTAATGAATGGTGAAGATTGACAAGGGAAGATGAGTATTACCATCATTTTCTATGTTTACAAGAGGATCCAATATATTTTCTGTACTGATTTTTTTCACTGTGTAAAAAAGGGGACTGAACAATGGGAGACTGATTTGGTGGCATAGTAGAAGGGACAGATAATGGATCTTTAATCATTTATTCATCAATATGTTGTAGCAAGGGATCAAAACTATTTGTCAAAGATAGCTTAAAACCCTCAGCTTTTCTTTCCCTTTTTTATTTGAGTTTTGCCTTGTATCATATACCAATTTTCATCACAGGTGTCTTCAGAATCTTCCAGTCTATTACGTTTTCTGGTGGGATTTATCTTTGGGTCTGCAGAATTCTCAGTTTCCAGGTTTATTGTATCATGATTGTTATTTAGTTGATGTGGAGAGGAAGTATTTGATTGTTCATTTTGTTCTTTATTGTTAACATCTTTGTTAGGTTGTGTATGCATTTCAACCCTCTCTCTCTTTCATTTATTCTGGACACCATAGATTTTTGACTATATTCAAGTGCCTGTAGTCGTGTACCAAACATTGCTATTTCCACTGACATGTCTGCATTTTGTTTACACTTTAGGCATGTAAAAGGATTTTCAAGAATAGGTATATCAGAGAACAAATATATCTCACAAGTTTTACATTTTGACCCATTTTCTCCCCAAAATACAGTATTAAAATCCATTTTAAGTATATTTCCCAAAATTACTTTTTTTTTGTTTTTACCTTATAACACCCGATTTTGTTTCTACTTGGTTTAGTTTACTCCTCACACCCCTCGCAACACGTGTAACACGTGCCGATGCGTGTCTCTGCGTGCCCTGCCCAAGCTCACCCTGCTCGCTGCAGGGCTTACGTAGCAGGATATGACCCGGAAATACCTCTCGTGATCCTAGTACCCTCGCAATGCTAACTGCCCAAAATGTTATTAAAAAGATGTTTTTAAGCCCTCAGTAGACACTCATGCATGTCATAGTGATGTTTTACCTTAGGATAATATGTGCCCCCCCAAAACTGAAAGATTTATGCAGCACTGTCTTCTCCTAGCAACAGTTGCTAGGTGCAGCATCTCTCTTCCTGAATGCTAAATAGCAACAGGGCTCCAAAGGACACACTCAAATAGTTTTCACACACACAGTTTAAAAATAAACACAGTAGGCAGTGCAATACAAGGTGCCTTATCAGTTTAAGCTAGCCCACTCGCTGCAGGGCTTGTTTATGTAGGGCATTGTGTCTCTATTTGCAGACCTACACTTTGGGAAGGCTACACCGTGTAGTCACTGTTGATGTCCAATTACACCTCATGCTGTCCACAGGAGGTACTTAAGCGGTGTGGAAAAGGGCTACCACATGTCTTGATTTACACAGGACAGTCCTGATTTGTGCAGCTGTGTCCTGCAAAAAAACCTGGAAAATACTATATTGTCACCTTATATGTTACAGCAAACTATTATACCATAAGTAAAATTACTTTAAATGGAACAGGTAATTTGTGCTGCACGCATACTGAGTTAGCCTCAGGGCATCAGGACTCTAATGGTAGTCAAACAGCTGCGCCGATAGGGCAGCATCTGAACCAGCTGATTGTGTAAAATAAGTTGAAGTATTAACCCAAAACAAAATGCAAACTTAGTTTTTCTCAACATATAATTTATTTAAGAAACTCAGAAACATATCATATATAGATAATCTAATTTCAGAACATTAAGTATGACTTGCAACAACTTTTCAGTAGATTACTATGTACTAAAAATGGCATATATTTAAAAATATAAGGCAACCTTTAAGTACAAGTGATGTAATAAATACTTGGCATCATAACATATTAATTGTCTAATTTTTCGTACTACTAACAATTCAGTCTTTTGTATAGTTAGTAGAAAGCACTCGTATATATCTGAGAAACAATGTTTTTAAATGTAACACAATGAAATTTTAAAAATAGAAACATTTCAAGTAAGAAATATTGTGTATTGGTAGTTAAAATCCAATCTTTTTGAGTTTGAGCAATTTTCTATTTATTTTCATATTACAGGCCAATAAAACCAGAATATAGATGCTTCATAGAACAGACGTGCCAGTCAACAACAATACGGAGTTAGGCAAAGATGAATAGCTATGACTCATTAAGTTGAACTTTGTAGCTTAATTCGGATAGTATATGTCTTACCATACTATTATTTAAGAAATGGAGACTTACAAATGTTAGTCTCACTCAGAAACCTTTCTTGAATGCCATGTTCAAGTAAATAGTTATGTATATGTGTTACGAGTTATGAAATCAATGTGGTTTACATGCTCACTATAGGAATTGCTTTGTGTTTAATAAGTGTCAGGTGTTTGCACCTTCTGATTGAGATTCTGTGTGTGGCTTGTACGAAGTCAAATGCATATTAAGATTTAGCAATACAGCAGCCTGAGTAGATTGTCGAGAACAAAAATGTGCTATTTTCATCTAATTGTTAAATGTTTTTTTACTGACTGCTCTGTTTGTTGCATTTCTGTAACATTAAAATTTTATTTTTCTGTGACTGTATGTCACCAAATTCTGTGCATCAACTTGACTGCCCTAGGTTGTAAAGAAGAAACAGTTGATTCAGTCACAACCATACCGTCTGGTACAAATGTATTCTACAGTATAAAGCAGTATGAAGATATATGATACTGTATAGACTGTAATGTATAACAAGCATATTCGGAATCGACAGGTTGCTGTGGTGCCAGTTTTAACCACTGGAGGGTAACTCAAGAGGTTTGTCACCATGGCAACCTCAATATATGGAGATATATGCTTGGCACAGACTGTAAAAGTACAGTTACGTAGGAACTTACCGTAACAGTAGATCTTCGAGAGAGGTTCCTTCAGTAGGTCATCAGTTATAGGACTGGTACCACCTGGTGTCGGGCCGCACGGCAGACTTTTCTAGCAATCCCTGATGGGGGACTGCCCACCTGACATCATGTGACCGACGTCAGTGTGACTGTATATAGTGGGTGGTCCCCACACCTGCTCTCCAGTTCTCCCGCCAGAGCTAGGAAGAGGCCTGACAGCAGAAGTGAACAGGATTTGGAGACCCTGTAAGAAATAAAATGAGGGGAAGGAGGAAGGGAAAAATATACCTACAGAAGGAACCTCTCTCAAAGATCTACTGTTATGGTAAGTTCCTACGTAACTGTACTATCTTACTTCAAGAGGGTTCCTTCAGTAGGTCATCACTGATAGGACAGAGTCCCAAGCAGTCCTTCCAAACGGAGACCAAGAGAAACTAGGAAGGAGGAAAAATAACTCCAACAGAAAAAATTGAAATCCAGAATGGACCCAGTCTAGGACAGAAGGTCCTGCAACACAGCTAGGCCAAAACTAGCCCTCCACCTAGAAGCAATGTCCAGACTGTAGTGTTTGGTAAAGGTATGGATGGACAGAACTCCAAGTGGCTGTGGCACAGATATCAGCTGCAGAGACATTTCTCGAAAAGGTAGCAGAAGCAGCCATGCGCCTAGCAGAATGACCTCTGATGGTCAACGGCATAGGTTTTTCATACTTTGGCAACAATACCTAATGCAGTTGTCCAACCATTTGGAAAGGCCCTGTTAGAAACTGCTTTGCCCTTCAATCTGGTGGCAAAAGAAACAAAAGCTGATTGCAGCTATGGGATTCTTTAGTCTGGTGCGTAACAATCAAGAATCCATGTACGTCCGCGGTATGGAGGAGTGCCTCACCTGTTATAGGGGACAGATAGTACACAGGAAGCTCTACTGATTGGTCTAGTTTTTACACCACCTTGGGAGGAAATTTTGATTAGTTCTGAGGACCACCCGTCCCTGTGGAAAATCAGGTAGGGCTCCTTACAAACCAGAATGCGGTTCAAATCCTTCAAGCTGACGTGATGGCAACCATGAACGCCTTCCAGGAAAGGAAGCGCAAATCACAGCTCATAGCCGGCTCAAAAGCAGGAAGTGTGAGCTTTTCCAAAACTAAGTTCATGTCCCAAAGAGGAGTTAGGCGTATGTGGGGGTTCAGATGGCTAATCCCTTTCAGAAAGGTTTCTAGACTTCAACTGAGCCATGGGTTTACCATCCACTAACTCGTGGTATGCCGAAGAGCTGAAAGGTGGACCTTAACGATGAATATGAAAGACCGGAGTCTGACAGATGATGGAGATATTCCATGACCTGAGGGCAGAGCATGAGAAGGGGTTCCAACCCTTGGCCATCACCCAGATGGAAAACAGTTTCCACTTCATAGCATAAGTGGAACGAGCAGAGGGTTTTCTGGCCTCGATGAGGACCTGAGCAACCCGGGAGGAGACCCCAAAGCGAGAGATCACTATATCTGCAGGAGCCATGCATGAAGATGCAGAGTCTTGAGCCCCGGATGTAGCATTCGACCTTGATCCTGATTCAGGAGGTTGTGAGTCACTGGAAGTGGAACCGGTGGTTCCCTGGAGAGCTGTTGCAGCAGTGGGAACCAGATCTGTGTCGGCCAGAAAGGAGCAGTGAGAATAATTTTGGCTCCCTCTGTTTGGAGTTTGAGGAGGACCCTCTGGAGAATGGGAAATGGAGGGAAGGTGTACAAAAATGTCCCTGTCCACTAGAGAGAGACAGTGCGTTGTGTCAGAAAGCACCATGCCCTGGAATGAGCAAGCAAAAACTGGGAAGTTCTGCGATGAATCTGGAGGTGAAAAGGTCACTTTCCAGATGCCCCCAACATAGGAAGATGGATTCACCACTCTGATGTAATTTCCACCATGAGTTAGGTCTGAGATCTGCTGAGACTGTCCGCCAGGACATTTAATACACCTGGTACGTGCACGGCAATGAGGGCTAGATTGTGCTGGACCACCCAGTTCCACACCTGCATCGCTTCCCTGCACAAGGGATACGAGCGGGTTCCTCCTTGTTTGTTGAGGTACCAAGCTACCGACATGTTGCCCGTTTGGATCAGCAGTGTAAGGCATACAGGACAGCCCTCATCTCCAGAACATTGATATGTAATGAAGTCTCCAAGCTGGACCACAGTCCTTGGGCTTGGTGCTCCCCTAGATGTACTCCCCATCCCATGTTCGAGGAATCCGGGGTCAGGGATGCAGAGGGAGCTGGGTTCCTGAAGGGAAGACTCAAAGAAAGATTGCAGGGATCCCTCCACCAAAGCAGTTCTTTCTGAACCGCTGAGGAGACCCCTACTGGATGGTCCAGGTCGTCCAGGTATTGATCCCACTGCACGCACAAGGACCACTGAGTGACTGTCATGTGGAGCCTCACCAAGGGAACAGTGGTGATGGAGGCCGCAATCAGGCCAAGAAGGAGCAGAATCTCCTGGGCTGGGATGTTCCTGGAAGAAGCCACTTTGGAAGCCTGACAGATCAGTGTCTCCAGCCTGTCTGGAAGAAGGAAGACTCTGCAAAGGACCATATCAAAAACTGCCCCAACGAACTGAAGTTTCTGGACTGGGGTCATAGAAGACTTGGGAATACTGACAGTAATCCCTAGCCTGTTGAATAGATCCAAAGTGAAAGAGAGAGCCTCTAGTAAATAGTCCCTAGTTGGGGCTGAAATCAGCCAGTTGTCCAGGTAAGAGAAAACCACAATGTCCCTGAAGCATAAGAAGGCCGCAGCCACTGCCAGGCACTTAGTGAACACCCAGGGTGCTGAAGGCAAGCCAAAGGGGAGCACTCAGAAATGTAAGTGTTCCCCCTGGAACTGAAATTGCAGGAACCGGCAGTGGCTGGGGAAGATGGGGGATGTGCAGGTAAGCATCCTGCATGTCCAGAGCACACAAGTAATGGTTCTCCAGAAGGAGTTGAAGGAGACTCTGGAGAGTCAGCATCTGAAATGTTTTGTACACGACAGACTGGTTTAAGTTGCTCAAGTTGAGTATGGGTCTGAAATCCCCCGTCTTTTTTGGAACCAGGAAAAAGTGAGAGTAAAACCCCTTTCCCCTTTGCCGGAGGAGAACGTGCTCTATTGCTTCCTTGAGCAAGAGACTGTTCACCTCTTCTCGGACGAGAAGAGCCTGATCCCTTGAGTAGGAGGATTTTTTGGTGGAGTTTCTGGAGGAATGTCTAGAAACTCTATCGTGTGTCTGATGGGCACTAGCTGCAGGACCCATTTGTTGGAGGTGATTGCCCTCCACTCCTGCGCATGGTGGGTGAACCTCCCCCCCACCTGCTCCTTGTTGAGAGACTGAGGAGGCAGTGGGGATGGGAAGTCAGGAAGTGGCTGGACATTTAGGGTAAGGACCCCTGCTCGTCTCTGGTTATTGTAGACAGGAGGGGTGGCAGTACCTGTGGTCTTATGCTTTCTTTCTCTGCCTCCAGGTCCTTTTCCACAAGGGCTGCTGTTGTTGGTTGCCCAATTGGTACATGGACCTCACCAACCTGAGGGCAAGACCTCTGTCCTGCAAGTTGCTGATAATGTCCTTGGTGCCACCACCAATGAGTACCGAGCCCCTGAAGGGGGCATCTTGAATCGCTGATTGGACCTCATTAGCAAGTCCAGAAAGGTGAAGCCAGGAATGCCGTCTAAGGGCAACTGTAGTTGCCGAGGTGCGCGTCACAGAATCTACCTAGTCGTATGTGGCCCACAAAGCATGCCTACAAGAGAACTTGGAGAGGCAAAAATCGTTGACAAGTTCCTCCTTTAAGGTCAAGAAATCCATGGCCCGGACCTGGGCCACTAACTTGGCCAAGGTAGCTTTCTGGTGAGACACCATATGGGCCACATAGTTAAGGACCGAGGGGCGCATGTGGCCGAAGAATAGATCTTTCTCCCAAACTAGTCCATCTGCCTCAACTCTTTGTCCGGAGGAGAGGTGCTCATGTGCCTGGGTGCGGTCATGAACAGCAGAAATGACAACAGAGTCAGCCTTAGGATGAGTTTTCAAGAACAGTGCATCCTAAGGTGCCCGGTAAAGACTGCCTGCCCTCTTGGGTCAGCCAGAAGGGAATGAGTCATCTGCCAGATGGTAGAGGTAAGGTCCTGATGAGGTCCAATCCATGGAGGAATAGGGACCGGAGACAGAGACTCTAAGTCCAGATGTTCAGCGAGTCTCTGTCTCATAGGTTCCTGATCCTCTGACTCCCAGTCCAAGAAATCCTTCATGGACCTCAGGAGGTCCAAAAAAGCAGAGTCCTCTCGTGGGGATTTCTGAGAAACCTTACCTGATGGGCCTTCAGGTTCCTCCAGAACCTCCTCCGTAAAATCATCAACCCCCTCATCATCATCGTCTGCCCCTTCGTCAGGATGGTGACGGATATCTGGGAGTGAGATGTCCTGATGAGTCTTTTCCCGAGACATGCACCAAAGCCACGGAAGAACTGCTTGGGAAAGGGGACCTGGGATAGAGAGTCTCGTCTCCAGGTCTGACACCAACTCAGACTGAGCCCCCCTGCCACCAAGACTGAATCAAGGTGTTGAAATCTGGTGTAACCGGAAGAGGTGGAGGGAGTGGTGGAGGAGATTGGGGCTGATTGGGGGGGGAGGAGGCATTACCAGTGGGGGAGGTTATGATAGCCCTGGAATCCCTGGTAACGAGCGTAGAGACTGAATCCAGGGTAAAATTGTCTATAGTGACTCCAGTCCAGAGGGGGCCAGCCGGGTAGTGGTCCCCAGGGAACCCCAGTGGGTAGTGAGGGACAGTTCAAGGTCTGGAGTAAATCCCAGTTGGACTCGCCATAGTGTATATAGGCTGGGGGTCCAGCATTGGGACAGCCTACATCAGGGGACCAACGTCGGAACTGGTACCACACGATCTGGTGCCGGAAAAGGGTCTGGTGTCGGAACTGGATGAAGGGGCCCGGACGACAGGACCAGATCTGGCATCGGGGGGCCAATGGCTAAGACTGATCGATAGGTCCTGGCTGAGGGACCGTCATTGGGACATCCGGTGTCGGAGCCAGTGGCTGGAGCCAATTGCTAGGTCCCAGGCGAACAACAGTCATCAGGACATCCGGCGTAGAAGCAAGGTTCGCCGGGTACTCTGGCAGGATGATGGCCAGAGTTAGTGCTGCAGGGATCCTGCCTGAAGGTGTAGGAGGGGACTCCACATCAAGGCCTGCTGGCTTAGGAGGAGCATCCTTTCCTTTGACACCGAGAGGAGAATGTGAAGTTGACCCCGTGGAATCGACCATGTCGAGGGGTTCTCCGCTGTCTTCGCTGGAGGTATCCACCATTGAAGTGGAGGACACAGGTGAAGGGAGAGGGTTGAGAGGGGCTTTCTCCCTGGTTCTGTTGGACGGGCGCCGTTAGGCCCTGACGGGGGAACCACACCTGTGCGGCTGTCAGGGATGGGCATCTTAGCAGGTGGCGTGGGGCAGGGGAGGAGCCCCCGTCTGACTTATTAATGGGTGCCGGGTGGGTCCCCACTGGCTGGGGGAGCTGGCTACTGGCTGCTGCCGGTCCCCGGAGGAGCCGGGTCGATGATCGCTGGCACGGTGCAGTCGTTGGAGGGGCTGAAGATCGACTGACCTGCTATGGTCTTACCAGACTTAACATCCAATTTTCTAGGCAGCTGGGCCTTGCTCGTCTAGGGCCGTGTGTCGTCCATGGAGTGCTCCTGCTCCTAGACTTCTCCTTTTGCTTCATCGATGGAGATTTATCTGCCGAGGACTCTCTCAACCGGTCCATCTTCTTCTCTAGAGAAGCCAAGCAGGCTTTTAAGAGATGGACCTCCAAAGCCTGTGGCCTCCTTTTCTTCGTGGCCTGGTTGAAGGACTGGCACTCCAGGCAGGAGGAGACAGGGTGGTATGAGCCTAGACGGAGGACGCACTTGAGGTGACCGTCTTTATGTGGGATCTGCACGCCACAGGATGAGCACTTCTTCTTAGGTGAAAACATCAATGAAGAGGATGAAAAAAGGAAGAATTTTTGGCTAAGGAAAATCTGATGCAAGACACTTTGTCGACGATCACCATATGGAAGTCTGCAATGCGACTGACACAAGGCGACGGTGGGAAAGAGCTGGAGGGCAGGCGTGAGGACTGGCCATTCTATAGAGTCACGATGACATCGATCACGTGACGTTGATTGGGCGGTCCCCCGTCAGGGATTGCTAGAAAAGTCTGCCGTATGGCCCGACAGCAGGTGGCACCAGTCCTTTAAGTGATGACCTACTGAAGGAACCCTCTCGAAGTAAGATCATACATTATCTTTTATAGTGTAAGGTCCACTATCCAAGGGGTCAAAGGATTATTCATGTGAAATGATCACTACTAAGATCCTGCATAAAGGAAGCAGACTGACTTGATGAAGCACTGTAGTTTACATTTATGTTTTATACACCAGCTGGACTACCATGTAGATTGACCACACTTGTACCAGTTATCACACCTGACACAGATGGGGGTGCTGTAGTCGTGTACAGTTGGCTTAGCTGACCAACATGAACATATTGGGCAGATTGCTGTGGCGCATTCTTTTGTGGGGCACAGTAAGTACATCAATAGACTGATCATGCTCTGGAAGAACTCAGCGTTCTGTGCAGCCTCTTCCTTCCGTAACTTTTCATCCATCTCCCTTTCTTCCCATAATCTCTTCCTCTCAAACTCTATCATCTCTTTGTGGTGTTCCTGCATCATCCTTCATGTGGGCTCAAAACCAGCCTCCATCATTTCCTGCATAGATTGCACAGTGGCTCCTGTGATGCCACACGCTTACATGGTACACCTGTAGATACTGATGAGGTATCACTATCCATGGGGGGGTATTGGTGCTCTCGCATGTGATAGAAGTACTGTCATTTAGGTCTAGGTCAGTGTTACATATTGTCTCATCAGGTGTCCCTGACTCTGTATAAAGTAAATTAATAAGACAATAATGTGGAAAATGGTATGTCACTGTATTGCTAATACCAAAGTTAATATCCCACCAAACAACAAAATCAGAATATATGTGGCTTATGATAAATAACACCATGAACTGAGGTAGAATGTATAGCATACAGGTTAGAGAACCGTTATGTGTGTATGCCAAGTTGCACAGAGTTGCTAAAACCATCACCTCTTGCCAAGCTGGCGTCCTGTGCTTGGGAATGAGTACAGGACAGCTGAGGGCTGGTAAGTAGAGAGTTTCGGAAAGGATGGAGCAGCTGCCAGGCTAATCTAATCACTTGGGTAAGAGTGGTCGACCTCTCCATCTATTGACTGCCACCGACTGAAGGTCTGGTGATAGGATCATGTAGCGAGTGGGCTATGGACCAGACCACATGGATGATTTGGGCCAGACTCTGGTGTCAGTGCGCATGAACTACTCCACATTCTTGCACATCTGTGTATGGTCATGGCCTAAGGAGAGCAGGGGAGGTGGTGGTTGGAAAGGGGCCAACAATGGAGAAAGAATAAACAATAACTAAAAAAAACATATATCATGCTACGAATCACCATGGAACATCAAGCACACACAGGTCTGATTCCAAAATCCTAAAATTGTGTACTGCAGGGGCAGAAATCAACTTTTTCGGCCACCAGCTAGCAGGGATAGTGACTAGGAAAACCCACTAACCACACAGACTTTTTACTTTACCAAACTGGTGGACTTACTGAAATGTATCTTCTGTGGTACAAGCCATCAGGGCTTATCAAAGTAAACTTTTAATAGACTGAAACAAAATGTACCAGCACTTGCCTACTGGACAGGTACCAGTTTCAGCCCCTGTCACTGTGTGGCTTAGACAAAGTAATTAACCCCTACCCCCTGCTTGTAACAATACTGTAAACAGGCAGTTGCGCAGAGAAGGGATTACCAAGTTGCCACAGGCTAAAATACAAAAATACATACATACGTTCATCACATACATATACTCACACAACATATGAGTCACATAAGCAAGGCAAATAAATTCACAAACATATATAAACAGTATATAAGTATGTGTGTGTACTTATGCAGTGACACATCTGACCTGATTCCACGGCTTCTAGTTCAAAGATGTAATCTACCTCAGACTCTGTAGTATCATGCATTATGGCTTCCAGCTCAATCTCTGAGCTCTCCAGCACAAAATGTGGGTCAGCAGTCTCTTTGGTTCCCAGAATTTTGTCAAGTTCCTTGAACAAAGGACAGATTATTCTGCCAACACTTGACCTCCTGTTACTGTCCTTCACTTTATACTTAACTTTCAATTGTTTCACTTTTTCCCTACATTGTTTCGCTGATCCTTCTACCCAATTCTCTTAACAAAAAGCTGCAACCTTTGATAAATATTGCTATTCCTTCTGCAGCTGGCTAGCTCTTGAACACATTCTTGTGACCAATACTGCACAAGGAGTTTTGTTGCCTCATCTGACCAACTGGCACATCTGTCACTCATATTTGCAATATATCAGTGTGATTTTAATATTTCTATTACCTTTACAGCTATGTATTATTTTGCTGTTTGAAGCAGTAAAGGGTACTGTATGAGTCTGTCCCCTTGATATATTTCTGCTTTTTATGCAGAGCTGAAGTAATTATTTTTATATGGGGTTGTATGCACTGACAGAATACACTTGGTAAGTGTTTATATTTCTGGCAACATCCAACTGACATATTTTCCTTTCTTCATCCAGTACTGCTAAGACCAGAAAATGAATATATGTTTCAGTCACTATTTTATGCTAAATGTCTTTTAGCAAGTGTTACGGCCCTTTTTTGAAACCCTGTCAAACATCTCTCTCAATTGCTGATTCAGCGCTTCACTTTATGGTTTCCCTGTTGCTGTGCTACAGTGCGCATGTACATCCTTAAGTGGGGCACCATGGGATAGAACTGTACAGTATTATGGGGCCAAGGAGAAACAACACGGGAAGCACAGATTTGGATGCCCATCCACAAAGGTACGTTACACTGTTTCAGCACTACAATGTTATCGTGACCGTGCTTAAACCCTACTGACATCAGGGTTTAAGCATGATCAGTAAACACGGCAAATTACTGTGGCAGGTGTAGATGCAAACCATGTTCTCTCATTGCCAAAACCTTATAGAAAATCTGTAACTTTTTTTTACTAACGCAGTGTGGACAGGGCCTTACAGTACCACTTACAGCCTTGATTGTGTCAAATAAGGGTCATTAGCATTAGAGCCTCAATCATGTGGCAAAGAGGCCCAAGTGGCAATTTATTTCTTGAAGACCACAGTGTGAGACAAAGAGCCAAAGGGACTGTTTACACCTTAAAGCACCAAACATGGGACAAATGGGAAGAAGAGGTAATTTAGTTAATACAGTCCCAATTCTGGGCAAGTAAGTCCCAAACAGGCCATTGGCATTTCTATAACAGCCCTAATCTGGGACTTAAAACTCAAGTGGCATTGACAATGCTACAAAGGGGACTTTTTTTTGCATGCAAAAGGCCTTTTAACCAGGACTCTTCCTCTTCTAGAGAAGCATATCAATTATGTGACTGCAGTGTACTACATTTTTCAAGTATCCCCAAAAAGAGCAGCCAAAAAGTACACTTACGTAAGAACTTGTTGTAACAGTAGATCTTCGAGAGGAGCTCTTGCAGCAGGTATTACCATTAGGACTAATGCCATCAGGCGTTAGAACCCCACAGAAAAATCTTCTAGCTAGCAGTCTATGGCGGGGGACTGCCCCCAATGTCTGCTCAGCCCCGATGTCCGGATGTGGTATAAAGGGGGCAGTCCCCCAGCACCATCTCAGTTCTCCCACCAGAGACCCCGCTGAAATAAATGGAGAATCGAGGAGGATCTTCCCAACCCTAAGGAAGGATAAAAACACTGACTTCTGGGGGATGGTGGGGGGGAACCCACCTGCTGCAAGAGCTCCTCACAAAGATCTGTTGTTACAATAAGTTCTTACGTAATTGTACTATCTCAGTTCGGTTGGGGGCTCTTACAGCAAGTATTACCATTAGGACTGAGTCCCAAGCAGTACCCAAAGATAAGCCCAGGTCTGATGGGAGGGGGAGAAGAAAACAGAAAGCAAACTGAAGTTTCTAAGAAAGTATGCCATGAAGGACAGCTAGTCCAAAGCCTGCTGTTCTCCTGGAGGCAATGTCCAAACTGTAAAGTGTGGACTGTGCTCCAGGTAGTGGCAGCACATAGGTCTACCGAAGACACATTCCTCAAGGAGACAAATAAGGTAGCCACTGCTCTGTCAGAATGTCCCTTGACTGAACCTGGCAAGGGCTTACCATGGTACTGGTAGGAAAAAGAAATGCAGTGGACTAACCACTGAGTTAGTGTCTGTCTGGTGACAGGTGCTTCTGTCTTTCTGTGAGCAAAACAGACAAACAACTGGTCTGTCTTCCTGAGAGAACTTGTCCTGTGACGGTCCACAGGCAAACTTGTAGCTAGCAATCATCAGCAGGGACCGCCCCGCCCACGGCGTCAGGTGACGCAACATCGGCTCGACTATAAAAGGGGGCGGTCCCACGCCTGCCCTCCAATTCTTTTCCATTGGAGACCTAGAAATAGGAAGCAGAAAAAGAAGTAACAACTCCTGGGATCCTGTGCCCTGGCTGAACCAGAGGACTAGACAGGAGAAAGGAAATGACTGCAGGAGCTGGGGATAGGGTGGGAAACTAGACCTACTGCAGGAACATCTCTTGAAGATCTACTGTTAAGGTAAGTTCTCATGTAACTGCTATACCCTTCAAGAAAGTCTTAGAAACCTCTAGTTGAGCTAGGGTTCTGGAGGTTTGATGTGAAGGATACCCTTCAAGAAAGTCTTAGAAACCTCTAGTTGAACTAGGGTTTTGCCCTCCACCGGATGGTGGTAGGCTGACACTGCAGAGAGGTGGATCTCAAGTGAGGAGTAATGTAAAGGCTTTGCCTGTAGTTTGGTGACCAAGCTGCCAGCCACTTACACTTGCTGAGCTAAATAAGCAGTTCCTTTCAGCCGGACTGTGAAGCATTTTTTCTTTGCAGCTGAAGGCTCTGCCTGTTTGTCCTCTGAGCTGGTTGGGCCTTCCTGGCTGGCTGAGGCCTGCCCCCCTCCCCCCTGGCTGCTCCTGCTTGTCTCTGCTGGGCTTCTGTGTTTATTTTCCTGCTTCTGGTTTGTGTTTTGCCTTCGGCTGTGTGTGCTTCCTTCCTTTTGGGGGTTCTAAGCTCTCAGCATACTGCTACTTCAGAGCTCATACTGCTTGCGTCCAGTTACTCACAACTCTCAATTACTTGCACTGTAAACCTTATCTGTGTGTTTTAGCTCAACCATAGCTGTTCCATGTGGCATACTCTATTACTTTCACCTGACTCAGCTTTATTTGAACCTAGCTATACAGCTAATTCATGCTTATTCTAATTATCTCATTGCAGCAGTCTCACTGCACTGCCCGGTGACAGTGATTAAGAGCATTATGCCTCCTTTTATTTACTGCAATTACAACACAGTGTACTCATTTATTTACTGCTGTTGCACAGGCCTAATTGCTTCTTGGTACTGCTTGCTTACTCACATTGCCATTGTACTTTTGTTTTACTCTGAGGTTAGCTGAAGCTCCTGCTGAGGCTATTAAATTAGCTTTTATATCTGCATGTGGTTCTCTGCCCTTCCATCGCTTCCTTGTTTGTCCCACGATGGGGACTGGGAGGTGTTTGGGGGGTCGTGGCCTATGTGGCTAATTAATTCTGTTCTAATTCCTGTCTTTGCTGCCAAAAATCCTCCGAGTTTGTCACCTTGACTTGGCTTTGAACTGCCTGGCTGGCTTGCCCCACTATTCAGTGCTGTTTGCCCTACATTATGCAGACCTGCGTAATGGTCCAATTATTTCTGCTCTGTTTACTGACCTACGTGCAGGTCCACACTTGCTTATGCAACCATTGCTCCTTGCTTATGCAAACCATTGCTTCATGCCTACTGCCATCCCCTTAGCTTCAGCCTGGGATTCTGCTGCGTTCAATCTGCATTCGACCTTGCAAGGTCTCAGCACTCAATGCTCATTACGATCTCAGCACGCCGTGCTCACTTAGCTCACCAGCTTTTCAGCTCTCAATCAATTTCTGGGGCATGCCAGCCATTCTGTTGTGGCGCAGGGTTCCTGCAGCCTACGGTCCTGCTCTGCATTTAGTCCTCATCTCCAGCGTGTCCAACTTGGGGTGGGATCCTTCTCACCTGGCCCATAGCTGGGAATGTCCTTGCCCCGGGCTTGGCTTTAGTTGCCTGCTAAGTGACACCAGCTCCTGGTGTAGAATTTAAGACTAGCGGTGAAGGGTGGTTACGATGATCTCCTTTGGCTCTAGTGTTCCACTATAACGGTTATCCATTGACTTTAGTGGTTTCCCTAGCAAGGCACCTTCACCGCATTCTCCCTATGACTGCCTTTGGTTCACCTGTTTTGATTTAGGGCGGGTAGGCCAGGTGAGTGCCTCAGTAGTTGTTGCTCTCCTCCTGCGCCTTGGATGCATGTATTGTTGCAGAGTTTTCTCGCAACCTTCCACGGCGTTCTTGCTAGAGGGTTTGAGTGAGAGCCTTCCTCCGAATTGGAATATTTTCCACCTCCTTTAACTGAGTTTTCCAAATTGCAGCTGCAGAGCAGTCACTAAATAAACTATCCCAAGCCTGGAGGGAAGGCGGCCTAGGCCTTGGATTCCCAGAGATTACCTCCTCATAGTGTTTTTTTTCTCTCCACAGTTGCCTCAGGTCATAACACTTAGCAGAGTTGTTTCTCCTAGTTTCTTTAGGTAGGTTCCGTTGTTGGATGGAGGTGGAGGATGTCCTGCTGTTCCCTCTCTCCTTAGGGGATCCCCTAATCTCAAATCAAAATGAACCTGGGCAGTCATTCCCTTATCAAACTGAAGATCTCACTGCATTATCAAACTGCCTATGTTTCTCTACTACTACGTTACAGTTACTGCTCCTATGTCACTGTTACTGCTTGCTGTTATGCTTCATGTTGCCTCCTTTTTGGGGATGATACTACATTTTGGGGGGGATTCCTAAGGTACCTTTAGCCATGGGAACTGTCCCGTGGCACCTCTAGGGGTGGAACCCTCTTCGAGAGTTCCTTGCCTTTTTACCCCTACAGGGTGGTAATTCCTCTGGAATATAGATTACGAACAGCCAAAACCAAACTAACACAGTTGCGCAAGCATAACACTACACTGGTTGCGTAGGTCAGTGAATTTAAAGGGTTTGCCTGTAGTTCGGTGACCGAACAGCCAGCCACTCCTACTTCCTGAACTATATAAGCAGTTCCTTTCAGCCTCACTGTGAAGCATTTTTTCTTTGCCCCCCCATCCTCCCCTCCTCCTCCAGCGGCAGCACTCTCTCCTTAGAGGGATTCCTAAGATACCTTTAGCCACGGGAACCATTCCGTGGCACCTCTAGGGGTAGAACCCTCTTTGAGAATTCCTTGCCTTCGTACCCCTACAGGGTGATAATTCCTCTGGAATAGAGAGTGCGAACAGGCAAAACCAAACTAACACAGTTGCACAAGCATAACACTATACTGGCTGCATAGGTCAGTGAACTAAGGTCCAACTCGGAAAGATGTAAGACGTACTCTAACACCTGGGAGGCCAAGCAATAAAAAGGGTCCAAGCTCCTAGCTGTGGCCCAAACAGAAAATCTCTTCCACTTCATGGCATAGGTGGAGCTGGTATAGGGTTTTCTGGCCTCCACTAGGACCTGAGAGGAAATTCCATAGTGAGAAACCGCTATGTCCACAGGTGCCACGCATGAAGATGGAGAGAATGAAGACTCGGATGTACCAGGGTGCCCTGCTTCTGAGACAGAAGGTCATGAGATAGTCTCAGAGGGACCGGTGGTTCTAGAACTAGTTGTTGCAACAGCAGGAACCAAATCTGCCAGGGCCACAGAGGAGCAATCAAGATCAAATGGGCCCCCTCTACCTGAAGTTTCAACAGAACCTTTTGAATGAAAGGAAAGGGAGGAAAAGCATAGAGAAACCTCCCTGCCCAAGAGAGAGAGATAGTGCGTCTCGCGAAAAAGCATCATGCCCGGGAACAAGCAGGCAAATGTTGGGTAGTTTTATGTTGAATGGGAAGGGGAACATATCTGGGTCTGGCCGACCATACCAAAGAAGAAAAAATTACTCACCTTAGTAATGTTGTTTCTTCTAATGGAGTCTTGCTATATTCTGAATGTAGCAGTGAGTCCCAACCTTCGAACTGCCCCGGAGATGAAAGAGTTAACTTTCCATGCCAGGCATGGAACGCTGAGTTCGAGTTCGGTTGAGACACTGTCTGTTGTTCTTCAAACTCAAACCGTCAGATCTTTACGAGCTAAACTCACTAAGGTCCTGTGTGGAAGCTGTAAACCTACACTAACCAACTGGCTACTAAACATAAAAACACATTTTTTGGTCCCAACACAAAGATTCAAGTCAGGAGACCCAAAAATGAAAACACAACACCCACTCACCCCAAAAAGAAGGGGTGAAACAAAAAGGGTGGGCACCTACAAAGTGCCAACACTGCACTGCCCACCCACATCCCAAAAACAGAGGTTCTGAGAGGGGCAGCAGGGGGGGAGGTCAGAATATAGCAAGACTCCATCAGAAGAAACAACATTATTAAGGTGAGTAATTTTTCTTCAAATAACATGAAGTCTTGCTATATTCTGAGAAACAGACTACAAAGCAGTACCTCCATGGAGGAGGGACAGAACCTACTTAGGAAATAGGCTCTGAAGCACAGCTGTGTTAAACCGAGCATCACTCCTAGCCTGTATGTCCAGGGAGTAATGCTTGGTAAAAGTGTGAACTGTTTTCCAGGTAGCTGCTTGACATATCTCTAGAATAGGGATGTCCCTGGCAGCAGCCAGGGAAGCAGCTGTACCTCTGGTAGAGTGAGCCCTCAGGCCTGAGGGAGGAACCTTACCTAGTTTTTCATAGCAAAATTGGATACAGGAGACAATCCACCTGGCAATGGATCTTTTAGTATCAGGTTTCCCTTTATCAACCTCACCATAAGTGAGGAACAGATGGAGGGAGTCAAACCTGTGACCCTTGGTACGCTCTATGTAGTAACTAAGGGCTCTTTTGACATCTAAACTGTGCAGTCTCCTCTTGCCAGAGGAGGAGTGGTCAGTGAAGTACACTGGAAGAGAAATAGATTGATTAAGGTGGAAATCTGAAACCACCTTAGGCAAGAACTTCCTGTTAGTCCTGAGGACCACCTTATCTCTATGAAAGGAGATAAAATCAGGCTCCACTGACAAAGCTTGTAATTCACTTATGCGTCTGGCAGAAGTGATGGCTACCAGAAACACAGTCTTCCAAGTCAAGTACTTAAGCTCTGCTGAAAATAAAGGCTCAAAAGGGAGTTGCATAAGCTGAGCAATGCAAACATTGAGGTCCCAGGCAGGGGCAGGTCCCTGAATGGAGGGTTGGTGTGAAGCAATCCCTTGAAAAACTTGGAGAAAACAGGGTGAGCTGAGAGAGAACAGGGCTTACCTGCTGAAATAAAAGCAGACACAGCTACCAGATGCACTTTCAGTGTAGCTAGTCTCAGCCCCAAGCTGTTTAAGTGAACCATATAATCAAGGACTGTGGGCAGATCAGCAGATTCTGGGGAAATATGCTTCCCAGACCACCATATGGAAAATCTTTTCCATTTAGAATTATAAGTAGCCCTGGTGGAAGGTTTTCTAGAAGCCTTCAGGATATCCATTACACCCTGGGAGAGGTGTAAGTCAGCAAACTCTAACTCTTCAAGAACCAGACCTTGAGATTGAGAGATTTGAGGTTCGGGTACCAAACCCTCCCCTGAGCACAGATTAACAGATTGTAATTCCTGGGAAGACACAGGGGAAGATGGACTGCTAAGGACAGTAGGAGTGGATACCACGGCTGTCTGGCCCAGTTTGGAGCAATCAGGATCATCTTGCAGGGTTGAGATCTGATTTTGACTAGCACTTTGAACAGGAGAGGGAAGGGGGGGAAAGCATAGAGAAACTTCCCTTCCCAGTTGAGAACTAAGGCATCCGGGGGACTGAGCCCAACACTGGGGGTCTGCAGGAAAAAGGGGAAGTTGGTGATTGGGGCTGCAAAAAGATCTATCTCCGGGGTGCCCTATCTGGAAAAAATTACTTCCAAGACCAGGGGATCCAGTGACCATTCGTGATGGCCCTGGGAAATCCTGCTGAGAGCATCTGCCAGGACATTGTCCTTTCCTGATAGGTGAACTGCCGTGAGGGAGGTGTTCTGGGAGTAAGCCAGAGACCACAACTTCATTGCTTCGGTGCACAAAGCCGTAGACCGAGTGCCTCCTTGCTTGTTGATGTACCACATTGTGGTGTTGTCTGTTCTGACCTGTACAACTTTGTTCTGAACAGATTTGGAAAAAGCTTGAAGTGCTAGAAATACTGCTCTGAGTTCCAACAGATTGATATGGAGCAGAGATTCCTGAGGGGACCACAACCCCTGGCTGGTGAGGTCGCCCATGTGAGCCCCCAACCCCAAGAGGGAGGCATCTGTAGTAAGGATTAAAGAGTGAGACTAGGTGACAAAGGAACCCCTTGTCTCAAATTATTCTGATCCTGCCACCACCTTAGGGCCTGGATCAGGGTTCGAATTACTGGGATCAGTTTGGTCAGAGGGTCCTTCCTTTGAGACCAAAAGGCTCTCAAATGGAATTGAATGTCCCTCATCTGAAATCTTGCTCCCTGCACTACTGCTGTAGAAGCAGCCATGTGCCCCAGGAGCTGTAGAAAATGCCTTGCTGGTCGAGACACCTGCAGGGTGAATGAGGAGGCCAGAGAGACCACAGTCCTTGCCCTGTCCAGGGGAAGGAAGGCTCTGGCCTTCTCGGTGTTTAGCTCTGCGCCTATGAAGGTGAGGAGCTGGACAGGCTCTAGAACTGACTTTGAAAGATTTAGGAAAAACCAAAGAAGTGAGCAGTTGCTGAGTTATCTGTAAGTGTAACTTGACTTGGTCTGGGGACTGGCCTACTATGAGCCAGTCATCCAGGTAAGGGAAAATGGCAATTTTCTGCCTTCCCAGGGAAGCAACTACTACTGCCAGGCATTTTATGAATACCCTTGGAGCAGAGGTGAGGCCAAAGGGTATTGCTCTGAACTGGTAATGGCCTGAGGGCAGCTCGAACCTGAGGTACTTTCGATGGGAGCTTCTTATGAGAATATGGAAGTAGGCATCCTTGAGGTCCAGGCACACTAGCCAGTCCCCTGGCCTTAGAGAGGTAGAATAATTCCCAGAGTCACCATTTTGAATTTTGGTTTTAAAGGTGCTTGTTTAGTATCTGAGATCCAGGATGGGCCGCCATTCTCCTGTCTTTCTTGGGGTAAGGAAGTACCTGGAATACAATCCTTTGCCCTGGTGTAGGGGTGGAACCCTTTCCACAGCTCTGAGAGCCAGGAGGGAAGAGACCTCTGCCTCTAAAGCAAGTGCCTCTGATGGATTTGCAGGTGGAAAGGATCTGGTTCTCATCTTTGGAAAATTTTTGAAGCTGAGAACCAATCACTGGCTTACCACTTCCAGGACCCATTTGTCTGATGTCAGAGACTCCCAGTCCTGGACTAAGTAAGCCAGCCTGCCCCCTACAGGTAGCTGAGAATCGGCCCTGGCAACCCCATCAGGGTGCCTGTACCCAGTCTGCCTCTCCCTCTAAAGAACCCTCTCTGGGCATAAGCAGAAGAGGAGGCCTGGGCTTGGTAAAAAGGCCTATGAAAAGGCCTGCCCCTGCCCCTGGGAAGCTGCCTCTGAGGAGTGGCCTGCCTTTCCTTGGCCTGTGCACTACTATAGGTGATCCTATACTTATCCATTTTCTTCATGTAATTCTCTGTCTGCTCCCCAACAGGGAATTACCCACAACAGGAAAATCCATGGCCTTAGTCTGGGTATCCTGTGACAGGCTAGTACATCTGAGCCAAGCCATTCTTCGAAGTGCCACAGATATAGCCATGACTCTTGATGACACATCATTTGAGTCCACTGCAGCATGGAATTGCACCTTGGATGCCTCAATACCATCAGCAGCCACCTGCTCCAGCTCCTTGGCAAGCTGGCCAGGGACCTGTTTTGCTAGAGCCATGACAGTGTCCCATCTGGATTTCTGATATCTAGCAACATAAGCCATATAATTTGCCTGTCTGAGTCCCAAGGATGCTGCCATGTACTGTTTCTTTGCCATGGCATCAGTCCTCCTGGAGTCCTTGTCTGGAGGGTGTGAAGCCAAGGGAATATTTGCCTTGTCACAGGCTGCAGCCTGCACTACCCCAATGTGGCTGCATTGTTGTGTAAGGAACTCCGTATCAGAGCCTGACAATGTGTACCTCTTGTCCATTCTCTTATCCACAGGAGGTATAGTGTGAGGAGTTTTTAAAATTTTAAATGTCTGTTTCCCAAAAGATTTATGCAAGGGAATAGACAGTCTCCTAGACTCTGGGATATCCATCATTTCCATATAGTCAGGCTTCTCTTGATCATCCACAGCTGGAGGGTTTCAGCCACTTTTTTATAAAACATAAAATGAGAAGGGGACTCAGAAAGCCTAGGAGGAGACACTTCTGAAGGCCTGTCTGGGGAGATGTCCGGGTCAATGGGCACATCCAGACTTTCAAATCCACATTCACTCTCCTCATACTCCTCCGGTTCATAATATTCCTCTAAATTATAATCTTGCACAGGTGGAACCAGCTGAACCCAGCGCCTTCCTGATGGTGCCGGTTCGGTCAGAACTGGGGAAAGCGACTGGACAATTTTGATCGCTTTGGCTATTTCTTCAGCGGTTGGAGAGGGAAAGTTTTGGCTCCACACCAGCTGATTTTCTAGTCCTTTTTGCTGGAACCGACTCCTCAGTCTCGGATCTCCTTTTGCCTGAAGAAGTCTCGCCCTGGTCAGAAAGCACTCCTTCTGGTTCGGTTTGAACCGAACCGGGCTGGCCATCCGGTTCAGCGGACTTCTTGGCCTCCCTTTCCCTGAGCCTACCAACTCTCTTCTCCAGGGTAGCTGCAGGAAAATTTTTACAAATCTGGCAGTCTGCATTGAGGTGGTCAAACCACAGACAGTAAACACAGGTGGTGTGGGGATCAGCCTTGGCAAAGACTTTCCCACACACACTACAGTGTTGAAACCCAGCGGGCCCAGTTTTTCTTTTGGGTTTCTCAGACATAGTGCCAGTCCTATCCAAACTTACCCGTTTATGGCAGTCCGCCAAGTAAGACCCTCTTATCAGTTCCCAACCGTGTCACGGGTCGTGGAAAAAAACGTAATAAAATCCAGTTTTTATAGAACCGATAAGAACCGATAACCACACTCTAAATCACAGATTAAGATTTTTTAAACAACTTGACCGGTTCAAACTGAACCGATAAACCGTTTACAAGTTCCACACAGAAAGAATTAATGTAAAACCTATCTAGTACTCACAAATACCACAGACAGAGACTGAACCGTCAGGTTGCGGTTTAAATTGAGTCGAAAACCGAGAAAAATGGTACTTTAACCGACAAAATGAACCGAGCAGAAGGAGAAATCTCTGGAGCGACTGTTCAGTGAGGCAGAGTAAAAAATATGATGGTTTAAGTTTGAAGAACAACAGACAGAGTCTCAGCGTTCCATGCCTGGCATGGAAAGTTAACTCTCATCTCTGGGGCAGTTTGAAGGTTGGGACTCACTGCTACTGTCAGAATATAGCAAGACTTCATGTTGTTTGAAACAGGTCTTCTACTACCTCCTGCTTTAGTTCCCAATCGTGATCCCTGGCCACTGATTGGCTGAGACTGTCGGACAGGATGTTGTGAACACCCAGCACATGGACTGCTGTCAGGGTCAGGCCGTGCTGAGTCGCCCAATACCATACCCTTATTGCTTCCCTGCAAAGAGGGTACGATCGGGTACCTCTCTGTTTGTCAAGATAGCAGACAGTCACCATGTTATCTGTCTAGATAAGAAGTGTTCCTGGGAGGAGTAATGACTGGAAAGCCTGAAGAGCATAGAGAACTGCTTGTCTCCAGGATGTTGCTGTGAAGATTCTGCTCCGTAGGAGACCAAGAACCTTGAGTTCTGTGATCCCCCTAGTGGGCTCTCCAACCCGTATTGGAGGCATCCAAAGTGAGGGTCTGGGAGGGAGCCTGGGAGTGGAAGGGGGCTACCACCAACAAGTTGGCGAGGTCCTGCTACCAGAGGAGATCTTTCTGAAGGCTACTGGAGATCATAACCAGTTGGTCCATGTTGTTCGACCGCTGATCCCATTGAACTTGAAGAGACCACTGGGTAACCCTCATGTGCAGCCTGGCCAAGGGGGACAGTAGGGGTGGCAGCTGTCATAAGACCCAAAAGATGGAGCACGGAGTGCGCCAGGGTCCACCAAGATTTGGACACCAAATTGGCCTGAGAAACCAAGGTCTCCGCTTGGTCTAATTGAAGGAAGGCCTTGCTCTGGACTGTATCCAGCACCACTCTGATAAATTGGAGACACTGAGAGGCTACTACCTGTGACTTGGGAAGGTTGACCGAAATACCCAGCTGGGCAAACAGATCCAGAGTGAAGGAGAGAGACTCCTTCAGGCTGTCTGGAGATGGGGCTAAAAAGAGCCAGTTGTTCAGAAATGGGAACACGTATATGTTCCTGTGGCGGAGAAATGCCGCTACCACCACTAGGCACTTGGTGAAAACTCGGGGCGCTGAGGACAGGCCAAAGGAAAGTGCTTTGAAGTGGAAATGGTTCTCCCGGAAGGAGAATCGAAGAAACTGGCGGTGTGCTGTTATGAAGGTAGGCACCGGCATATCCAAGGAGTACAGCCATGTGTTTGACAGGAGCAGGGGCAGAAGTCCCTGAACAGTCAACATGCGGAACCTCTTGTATTCTACGAAGAGGTTGAGCATGCTAAGATTCAGGATAGGTCTGAGATCCTTCGTCTTTTTTGGAACTAGAAAGAAATGGGAGTAGAATCCTCTTCCTAGTTGATCTGGAGGGATGGGTTCTATGGCCGTGTTTTGTAGCAGGACCTGGATTTCTTCATGGATGATGGGAATCTGACCCAATGGGTAGAAGGACCATCCCGGAGGTCTTGGTGGTGGAATCTCCAGGAACTTGATCGAGTGACCTCTTTGTATGAGCTGAAGGACCCATACGTCTGCAGTGACGGCCTTCCACACATCCAGGTGGAGGTCAAACCTCACTCCTACCGATTCCTCCAAGGGGGATGGAGGGAGCGAGAGAAGGGAAAGCGAGTCACGACGCCGATGGGAGTGGAGCTTTGCCTCCTGAGGCCGCTTTGGCAAACTTGGCCTGAGGAGCTTGGGCTCTGGAGCCCGTGGCACATCTTTTGCTTTGACGCTTGTTCTGGTTCTTTTTCCATCTTTTTTGGTGATGAAAGGGCTGCTTCTTTTGGCCCATCTGATACATTGAGCGTACGGTTCTGAGGGACCTACCACTCTCTTGCAGCCGTGTAATGATGTCTTTCATGCAGCTGCTAAAGAGGACTGTGCCCCTGAACGGCGCGTCCAAGAGGGATGACTGAACATCCTGTGCCAGACCTGCTAGGCGCCTAAGGCAGATTCCCGAGGCCACAGCTCGAGCCACGGGGTCCATTGAATCATAAGTGGCCTGGAGTGTGTGACGGCAGGAAGATTTATTCATGCGAACTTTGTCCAGCAATTTATCCCTGAGATTCTCATCAGAGATGTCCTGGAGGTCCCTCTCTAGTTCTGAGAGAGAACTTCTGAAAGGCCAGTATGTGGGACACATAGTTCAGTAACTGGATGGCACATGAGGCAGATGAATAGATCTTTCTGTCAAACTGGTCTAGTTGTTTTGAGTACTTTTCTGGGGGGGGGGCTCAAGTGTTTTGGTCGAGCCGAGCGGTCATGTGCAGCCGTGATGACCACAGAGTTGGCTTTTGGCTGTGAAGTCTTTTATGTGAAGACCTACTGCAGGAACCCTCTCGAAGTAAGATCAAAGAATTCTGTGAACATCCAGAGTAGGCAACAAGGCTTCACCCCTGTTGGTACACTCTGGAAAATAAACCAGAAGCTGGATATCCAGATCCAGCGTCAACTTGGACTCCACCTTCGGTAAAAACTTAGGGTTCGTACGCAGTGCCACCCTCTCCCTGTGAAACACAATGTAAGGCTCCTTACATATAAGGACCTGAAGCTCGGAGACCCTCCGAGCAATCTTCGTGGATCTCTCCAAGGCCATTGACAGGGTAGACCACTCCCTCCTCAGCTCCACTCTCCTCGTCCCTCGGACTCTCTAACCCTGCCCATGCCTGGTTCCTCAAATACCTTACTGGTAGGAAGCAATACACCAATTTTAATCAGACTCATTCCCACCTCACCACTGTCCAACACGGGGTCCCCCAAAGGTCCGTCCTTGGTCTGACGCTCTTCTCCCTTTTCATCAACAAGCTGCCGTCTGTCTCCACCCATGGGCTAATTACCTTGTACGCTGTCGACCTTGTCATCCTAAACAGTGATCGCGACATTGTCACCATCAATTCCTAACTAAACTCTGACTTCAAGTGGATTCAGTCTTGGCTGGCAGCATACAAGCTCACCACCAACCTTAAGAAAACACAAGCTATGCTCTTCAGCTCCCTTGGTAGAACTAAATCCTGCTCCGCCCCCCCTTCTAATCCTCGGGGCTGACGGCTTGCCCCTGCAGACGGTTCCTGTAAGCAAGTATCTTGATGTCACTCTGGACCCCCAACTGGACCTCTCCCAACATGTCCGAAACATATGTAAGGCCACGAATGCTAAACTCAGTCTCGCCAACAGAGCAAAATACTGCCTTACCCCAGCAGCTCGGGTGGCCCTAGCCAGGGGTGTTCTCCTCCCCTACCTCTGCTATGGACTTGTGACCTTTGCCCCATGCCAAAAATCCATCCTCTCGAAATGGGATATGGCCTACAACAGCATCTGCCGCTTTGCACTTTCTGCTCCTCCCCTTACACATCGCTGCGACCTCTACATTCGTCTCGAGTGGCTCCCTCCGGAGAAGCACCGTATCTTTGTCATAGGTAACTTCATCGACAACAGTCAAAACATCCACCCCTGCTGCCCTTGCCCTTCCCCTCAACCCTGTCACCACTACCTACCATCTTAGGTCAAGGGCAGCTCTCTCCTGCCCAGTTCCTAGGACACACTCCCTTGCAGGTGATCGGGCCTTCACTAGCTACGCTCCGAAACTCTGGAATTCATTCCCAGCCACTACACGGTCCATTCCCTCCCATACTGGATTTAAAACTTCCCTCTGGAACTTCCTGAAGGGTCCCTCCACCTGTCCATGCACCTCGTAGCCCCGTCCCACACTATGCTGGCACGGTGGGCCTCTGCGCTCTCTGGGACCACCGCACTTATTTTCCTGACAACCTGGTCAAGCAATGACAAATTCAGTTACCTTACGGTATCATCTGCACTCCCATTGCATGTAAACCCGACTCACTCACTGCCTATGTATGGCCTTGCTCTTAATTTCCCCAGGCCACTTGTAACCACCCCTGGGCTCATGTGTTTTTTTTTTTTCTACTAACTGTCATTCCTCTATGTATTCTGATACTTCACAGTATGTAAAAACTATATTAGTCACTCCATTGTATGTAGAAGCTGTATTAGTCACTTCACTGTATGTAAAAGTTGTATTAGTCACTGTACCTGTAAAATTCAAGTCTGTAACTCTCCCGGGTCGCACCTGAAAATAGGCACATAGATGTGTAGTGTGACTTACCCGGTAAACAAAAGCAAATAAATAAATAAATAAACCTAGCATCACTTCTATCCTGGATATCCAGAGAGTAATGCTTGGTGAATGTATGGACTGTTTTCCAGGTGTCTGCTTTGCATATGTCTAATAAGGGTATATCTCTGGCAGCAGCTAGAGAAGCAGCTGTACCTCTAGTCGAATGAGCCCTCAGGCCTGAGGGGGGTACTTTGCCTAGCTTCTCATAGCAGAATTGTATACAAGAGACAATCCACCTGGCAATAGTTCTCTTAGTAGCAGGTTTGCCTTTCCCCACTTCACCATAAGTGAGGAACAACTGGAGGGAGTCAAACCTAACAGCCTTAGTATGCTCAATGTAGTAGCTAAGAGCCCTTTTAACATCCAAACTGTATAATCTTTTCTCTCCTGAAGAAGAATGATCAGTGAAGAATACAGGAAGAGACAAAGATTGGATCAGATGAAAATCAGAAACCACTTTAGGTAAGAACTACCATATCTCTAAGGAATTAGATAAAATCAGGCTCCACTGACAGAGCTTGCAATTCACTGATACACCTGGCAGAGGTAATAGCTACCAGGAACTCAGTTTTCCAAGTCAAGCACTTAAGCTCTGCTGAGGACAAAGGCTCAGAAGGGGGTTGCGTAAGCTGAGCAATGCAAACATTAAGATCCCAAGCAGGAGTAGGATCCCTAAAGGGGGGGGATTGGTACGAAGCAATCCTTTGAGGAATTTACAGAAAACAGGGTGAGAGGACAGTGAGGAGGGCTTTCCCACTGACAGAAAAGCAGAAACAGCTGACAAATGTACTTTGAGGGTAGCTGGTCTGAGGCCTAGGCCATTAAGATGAACCAAGTAATCCAGAACTGTAGACAAGTTAGCAGTATCTGGGGATATGTGCTTGTTGGAATGCCAAATGCTGATTCTTTTCCATTTGGAGTTGTTTTTCTGGTGGCAGGTTTTCGAAAGGCTTTGAGAATGTCCAGAACTCCTTGAGACAGGTGCAAATTTGTATATTCTAGCTCTTCAAGAGCCGTGCCTTGAGATTGAGAGACCGAAGGTTGGGGTACCAGATCCTCCCCTGAGGGGAGGTTAACGGGTTGTGACTCCTGGGAAGAGATAGCGGAAGATGGACTGCTAGGGACAGCAACAGGGGATACCAAGGCTGTCTGGCCCAGTGTGGAGCAATCAGGATCACTTTGCAAGATTGTGACCTTATCTTCACCAGAACTTTGAATAGTAGATGAAAGGCATACAGAAATTTCCCCTCCCAATCCAGAATTAGAGCATCCAGAGGGTCTGAACCCAAGACTAGGGGTCTGCAACAGAAGAGTGGAAGTTGATTGTCTGGGGCTGCAAGGAGATCTGTATCTGGAGTGCCCCACCTTGAAAAGATCACTTTTAACACTAGGGGGTCCAGGGACCATTTGTGATGGCCCTGGGAAATCTTGCTCAATACATCTGCTAGCACACTGTCCTTCCCTGGAAGGTGGACTGCTACCAGAGAGGTCTGTACAGAATAAGCCAGAGACCATAATTTCGTGGCTTCCATGCAAATGGCTGTAGACAGAGTGCCTCCCTGCTTGTTGATGTACCACATAGTGGTGGTGTTGTCATTCCTGACCTGGACCACCTTGTTCTGTACTGACTCACAGAAGGCTTGCAGAGCCAGGTACACTGCCCTAAGCTCTAGAAGATTGATGTGGAGAAGAGACTCCTGAAGGGGACCACACACCCTGAGCTGTGAGATCTCCCAGGTGAGCTCCCCATTCCAGGAGAGAAGCATCCGTGGTTAAAACAACAGAATGAGACTGAGTGATGAATGGGAGTCCATGTCTGATGTTGTCCTGATCCAACCACCATTGGATAGCCTGGATCTGGGTCTGAGTCACTGGAATAAGCTTGGTTAGAGGATCTTTTTTCTGTGACCAGAAAGCCCTCAAATGGAACCGGATGTCCCTCATCTGGAATCTGGCCCCTTGGACCACTGCAGTGGAAGCTGCCATGTGGCCCAGGAGTTGAAGGAAATGCCTTGCTGGTTGAGGCACCAGAAGGTGTAAAGAGGAAGCCAGCTCTATAATGGCCTTTACCCTTGCCAGAGGAAAAAAGGCTCTTGCTTTGACAGTGTCCCAATTCTACCCCATGAAGGTTAAGAGTTGCACTGGCTCGAGAACTGATTTGGAACGACTGAGGAGGTATCCTAGAGAAGTGAGCACTTGTTGGGTCACTTGTAAATCTGACTTGACTTGGAGACTGACCCACAATGAGCAAGTCGTCCAGGTATGGTAATATGGAGATGTTTTGTCTCCTTAAAAAAGCCACTACTACTGCTAGGCACTTTGTAAATATCATTGGAGCTGATGTTAGGCCGAAGGGCATTGCTTTGAACTGGTAATGGCATGAAGGCAGATTGAACCTGGGGTACTTTCTGTGGGAGCACCTGATGGGAATGTGAAAGTAGGCATCCTTTAGGTCCAGGGAGGCTAGCCAGTCTTCTGGCCTTAGAGAGGGAAAAATTATTCCCAGAGTCACCATTTTGAATTTTGGCTTTAGTAGGTGCTTGTTTAGGTATCTGAAGTCTAGGATGGGCTGCCACTCCCGTTTTTTCGGGCAAGGAAGTATGTGGAATACAGACCTTTGCCCCTGTGAAGTATAGGGATTCTCTCTATGGCTCTGAGAGCCAGGAGAGATGAAACCTATGCCTCTAGGGCAATGGTTTAGGAGATGTTTGAAGGTGGAAAGGACCTGATCCTCAGCTTTGGAAATTTTCTGAAGCTGAGGGCCAGTCCCTGGGTTACTACTTCCAGGACCCATTTGTCTGAGGTAACAGACTTTCAGTCCTGGAAGTAGTAAGCCAGCCTGCCTCCTACAGGAATTGACCTGGGCTGATATATCAGGGTGTCTGCTTGGCAGGAGCCTTAGGCTGAGAGGAGGATGCAGTCCTGCTCATCCCCCTTCTGCCTCTCCCTCTGAAGAACCCCCTCTGGGAAAAAGGAGAGGAGGCCTGTGCCTGGTAGAAAGGCCTGTGAAAAGGCCTGCCCCTGCCCCTAGCCTGCTGCTTCTGAGGAGTTGCCTGCCTTTCTTTGGCCTGTGTACTCCTGTAGGTTGTCCTGTATTCATCCATCTTTTTCATATAATTCTCTGTCTGCTCCCCAGAGAATTCTCAACAACAGGGAAATTCATGGCCTTAGCCTGGGTGTCCTGCGATAGGCTAGTTCATCTGAGCCAAGCCAATCTCCGAAGAGCCACAGATGTAGCCAAGACTCTTGATGACACATCATTGGAGTCCACAGCAGCATGAAACTGGATTTCTGATGCTTCAATCCCATCAGCAGCCACCTCCTCCAGATCCTTGGCAAGCTGGGGGGGGAAGCCTGTTTAGCCAGTTCCAGAACAGGATCCCACCTGGATTTCTGGTATCTGTTTGTGTAGGCCATATAGTTAGCCTGCCTGAGTCCCAAGGAAGATGCCATGTACTGTTTCTTTGCCATGGCATCCAGCTTCCTGGAGACTATATGGAGAGTGTGAAGCCAAGGATATGTTAGCCTTGTCACAGGCTGCAGCCTGCACAAACTCAACTTGGCTGCATTGTTGGTACAAGTACTCCGTACTTGGGCCTGACAACATATACCTCTTGTCCATTCGCCTGTCCACAGGAGGTAAAGAATTTAAAGTCTTAAGTAACTTCTGTGTTTGTTTCCCAAAGGATTTGTGAAGGGGAATAGACAATCTCTCAGACTCTGGGATGTCCATCATCTCCACATAGTCAGGCTCCTCTTGCTCCTTGACAGCTTCATCCAGAGGGAGCTGGAGGGTTTCTGCCACTTTTCTGTAAAATATAAAGTGGGAAGGGAACTCAGAAAGCCTAGGAGGGGAAACACCAGAAGGCCTGTCTGGGGAGATGTCTGGTTCAAAAGGCTCATCCAGACCTTCCATACCATCATCATTGTAGTCTTAATCCCCCTCCAAGTCCGGTTCATAATAGTCTTCAGGGGAATAATCCTTAAGCGGAGGAACCGAACCAACCAAACGCCTACCGGGAGGCGTTGGATCAGCTGGAAATGGAAATTATGTACTTACCATAATTGTTGATCTTCTTGGAAGTCTCCATCACTCATTCACACTTGTGGGATAGCGCCGGAGGCGGTAGGACAAAGCAGGAGCCTAAAGTTTTCAGAAGGGTGGCGCCGAGAGAGGGCCACGCATGCGTGGCACCGCGAGACTAGCTCGTGCCTGTGTAGGCTATCTCGACGTCGACCCTCCAACCGCCTCAGTACCTTTTCGACCGAGGAGGTGCAGCGTGACTAATGAGAAAAACTCATCCTGAGTTTCTGGGCCTGAGAGGGCCCAGCACAGTCTGAATCATAGGACCGTGAAGACCAGGAAAGAAAACAAGTGAACCCAGGGGATGGTGGGTGGGCGTGTGAATGAGTGATGGAGACTGTCCAAGAAGATCAATAATTACGGTAAGTACGTAATTTCCATATCTTCCTGGACTAAGTCTCCATCACTCATTCACACTCGTGGGAATGTACCAAGCTAAAACCAACAACCCTGAGTAGGGTGGTAGGAGATAGGGTTCACTCAGAAAGGACGGCCAAGGACTGTCCTGCTAATACAAAGAGCTGTCTTGTAAAGAGCATCTAGAACATAGTGTTTACAAGACAAGCGCTCGAGTTGTAACTCACCACTTTATAGACGACTGCAATGGGCACAAAATAAAAGTCTGCCAGGAAACCACAACCACTTTAGGAGAGTGGTAAGAACCTGGCCTCACAATTTGGTCTAGGACCAAAAGTAATAGTGTCAAAGATATGTACTAATGTAATGTAAAGGAACCTCAGGAACTGAAAGAGTTGGAGGTAAAGTCTACTGGTTTAGGGCAGACCGGAAAGTGCAGATGGGAACCCCCACTATCAAGTATGGTTGACCTGTAAACAACAGGTCCAGAAGCACTTGAACCTCTTATTTGGTGAACAAGGGGTCCAGGTGGGGTTAGCCCATCAAGGAGAATGGTCTCCACTTAGTCACAGGATCTTCCTGATGGAAGGCCAAGCACGACTTAGAAGCCTCTCGTGGTGGTCTAGTAAAACCAGATTCTGTCCACTGTATATTCCAAGAGGAATAATTCTGCCCGTGTGTACAACTGTAGCAGCAGTCTCTGAACTCAGGGAAGAAAGGAAAAAGGTGTGAATATTTGAGAAGCTTCCTCAGAAAAAGGGACCTACTTGACCATCCGTCAAAAAGTAAAATATCGCCTGTTAAATTAAGCAAGCAAAGGAACAGGAAACTGAGTTCCGACTCTGTAGAGAGTCGCTTCTGTTGCTGTAAGGCTCTGTTCGAGAGAAGAAAGCCTGATAAAAAGAATAGGAATTAACAGACTGGGCAGTCACCTAGGTCTAGAAAATGTCTCTGAATGAGAGAAATCTCTTAGAGAAAGAGATGACCCATATTGTCGTTGGATCGGACTACTCGTAGGGGAAGAAAAAAATCAGGTACTCTTTACCATATCCCAGAGATGAGCGCCTCAGGGGCTGAAGAGGAATCTGACCAGATCCCCCCCCCACAAAAAAAGGGGGGGTGGGCAATTTCGGCTAGGCCATGTGCTGTGATAAAAACCATATGATTTTTTTTTTAGTCTGAGCCTAAGAAGGCTTTTAGGCTGCTATTTTGAGGATTATCTTGATAAAAAAAGGACGAAGATGTTCTCCATCTGAGTGTGGAAAGAGCCTGAGTGTCCATACTGAAATCATGACCGGACTAACAGTCACAGCTGGAGAGAAGTTAACCACCTGTGCCGAAGAAGCCACCGATGAGGCAATATCACAAAGGGGGCCACATACCCCTATCAAAGGAGCGGAAGAGTCAGAGTGGCCCCGACTATTAAATTAAAATGTTCCACAGAGTATAACTGTCTTGACGATTGACAAAGTCTAGACGCAGAAGAGTATGGTCCACGGATGCAGCGTGAAATACTATAGTGGACCCCATTACTGAGGAACTACTGAAAGGATTTTCCATCATGGACCCTGAAGATAGAGATGACGCACCCTCCAGTATATAAAATGAGCTGTGCACTGCGTTACCGACCAGAAGGACACGGAAAGACTCATCTAGATGCACTTCAACGCCAGAAGGACCTCCAATAGAGGTCTAGGTCAGAGCCACTAGAGACTCCGCCATCAGGAGGATGTCGAGGAGCTTGGTACCAAATAGGGAGCATAGAAAGTGCTGAGCAGAATGTGATTCCGCTGGCAGAACGGTACAGCAGAGTTCCATAGCAGAAAAACCGCTGGATGACACAAGATCCCGCAAAGACCACTACGCACTACAATGTGTGGAAAAAATAATCTGCAGAACAGGAGTTCCTTCTGCAGTAAACATCCCTCCACAAGTTCTGTGGAAAAGAGTCTGAAAGGAAAAATGTGTCACTAATTCTGCCATACAGCATCCACTAGCACCCGTGAGTCTTTAGCAGTACTCGAGGCACAGGAGGGCACCAAGCAGTGCCTATGCCAACCTGGGCGATACCCAAGGGCAGCCATGGCAGTATCCGCAGGTACTCTCGGCACCCATGTAGCAATGGCACTGAAGGCACCTCCAACACCCATGGCATCCAAGGGCACCAATGGCACCTAAGGGCACCAGCCCATGGCACCCACGGGTGTCAACCCGGTACCCAAGGCACCAGTGGCACCCATGGCACCTGAAGCATCCATGGAACCCATGGGTGCCCACAGCATCACCCCTGGCACCCGCAGGTGCCAGGTGCCACCCGCGGGAGCACTGCGCCACCTGCGGGTGCAGCCTGCATACTGGCACAGACAACCAGAGGCAGCAAAGGCACCTACGGCACCGCACAGAGTGACTGCACCGACCATGGCCCCAAGCCAGGGGGCGAAAAGGCACCGAGCCAAGGCTCCGAGGCATGACGCCAACCATGGCTCCGAGCCACGGCGCCGACCAAGGCACCGAGCCATGGCGCCGACCAAGGCACCGAGCCATGGCTCTGAGGCACGGCGCCGACCATGGCTCCGAGCAAGGCACCAAGCCAAAGCTCCGAGATAGGGCGGCGACCATGGCTCGAGGCAGGCGCGACCATGGCTCCGAACCCGGTGCCGACCAAGGCACGAGCAGCGGCTCCGAGCGCAGTGTCAACAAGGCACGAACCAGGCGCTGAAGGAAAATGCCAATAAATCCTGAAAGCGGGGGAAGGAAAAGGTGGTGCCGTGCCAGCCCCTGCATGGAAAGCGGAGGGGGTAGGCACAGAAGGTCGACGATGGCAAAGGCACCCTGAGGGCAGCTCACCATCGTGATCCAATCAACCCGACTCCCGACCAACGGCTCCGAGGCCCAGAGGTCCCGAAATCAGGAACAGAGCCAGGAAAACTGGAAAGTCGAACCCCTGCTCCATAGGAGGCGACCAAAAGTGAAACTGCTCACGGAGCTCCAGCAGGACAGAGATGGAGCTCGGGTTGAGAAAGCAGCCGTTGAGGAGCGGGGCCAGGAGGAACCCACCAAAGTTGGTTCGGGCCCATCGTCCTCCAGGCGAACATTCCTCGTGCAGACACCAACAGGAAACCTTGGCTGACACCCGATTCTTCTTCCCGAGCAGGGAAGAGGAGCTCGAGTCAAAGCGAACTGGATCACCGGAACCGTTAGTTTGGCACTTGGACTGTCCCCGAGCACAGGACTGTCCGTAGTCAGACCCCCTTCCCCCCCCATCATGGGTGTAGGCAGGCATACTCCAAGCACTCCATGGTGTACTATTTTAAGGGGGGATAGCAAATCGGCTCTGAACTGCTTCCTTTTTCCATGAAAACTAACAAAGAAAATGTTGAAACCTTTCTGTAATTTTATTCATAGGAGTCAAAACTAGAAGGACTGGTCACTGATACTCTCATTGCATCCCAAGGACAATACAACTTTACAGGCTCTGGGCTGGCATGTGGGTGTCTTAGGGAACAATGCATAGCATTTGTATTTACCCATGCATGGCAACAACCACTGTCATGAGACACAAAAGTTGTATTTATTGTGCCAAATGAGGCAACAAACACGGTCCTGGTGTACATTTATATATCGTCTGGCTACATGGGAAGGGGTAGCAGTGAGTCCACTTGGTGTGCAGATCTGAAATCCCTGGCTACACCCCTGCCCCCCATTAATTAAGGGCGGCAGACCGGATACAGCCCCTCTGCCATAAAAACTTTCAAATGAAGTTCTCCTACCATCACCGCTACCGTCTAAGGACAACTCCGTTGATGGCAGGAAATAATTTCTTTTTTTCTTCTTCACAATCTTCTTTTTCTTCATAAAATAATAAATTACTACTTTAAAATATTAAAACATTTAGAGTTATCGTATAGACGAAAACTTCAACTCTGGCAGACGAGCGACGTCGACATCCAGGCGCACTCAACGGTGTGAGAAAAGGAACTGAGGCGGTTGGAGGGTCGACACCAAGATAGTCTACACTGGCGCCGCGCATGCATGGCCCTCTCTCGGCGTCGACCCTTCTGAAAACTTTAGGCTCCCGTTTGGTCCTAGCGCCTCTGGCGCTATCCCACAAGTGTGAATGAGTGATGGAGACTTAGTCCAGGAAGATCTGAATGGAGCGATTCAACTATGATAATTGCCCTGGCAATTTCTTCGGTGGTTGGACAATGCGGTTCTGGTTCTGAACCTGCCGATTTTTCTTTCCTTTATCTTTTGGCCGGAGCTGACCCCTCAGGATTGGCTCTTCGTTTGCCCGAGGGAGTCTCGCCCAGGTCAGTGGGCACTCCCTCAGGTTCGGTCGGAACCAAACCAGGCTGGCCATCCAGGATAATGGACTTCTCTGCCTCCTTTTCCCTAAGCCTGACCAATCTTTTATCCAGGGTGGCTTTAGGGAAATTTTTTACATATTTGGCAGTCTGACTCCAGGTGGTCAAAACGCAGACAATAAACACAGGTGGTGTGGGGATCGGCCTTAGCAAAGGCCTCCCCACACTCACTGCAGTGTTGAAACCCAGTGGGCCCGGTTTTTCTCTTGCGTTTCCCAGACAAAGCCATCCTATAACTTACCCTTTTTATGGCAACAGCCAGGCAAGACCCCCTTATCGGTTCCTAACCGTGTTATGGGTGTTGGAAAAAAATGATAAAACACATTTATTTTGTTTTTTTTTAGAACTGATAAGAACTGGTACCTCACACTGAATTCAGTAAAAGAAAAAGACAAGAGAAAGACAACCGGTTCAGCCGAACCTGTCGAAATACAACTTTTACAATTTCCACAAAGAAATTCTGCACTAGTCCACTACCTATGTACCTACTGTACTGCAGACAGGGATCTGAACCAAAATAAAGAACAAAATAGCAGTATAAACCAACGTTATTAAGTGAACCGTTAGCGAAGGAGAAATCTCTGGAGTGACTGTTCAATTAGGCGGAGTAAAGAATCTGACAGTTACACTTCAAAGTGCAGCAGACAGAGGGTTGAACCGAGTTCGAGCTCAATGTTCTATGCTCTGGCATAGAGTTAACCCTTTCTTCTCCAGAGCAGTTCAAGTGCTGGGGCTAACTGCATAATGTCAGAATACAGCAAGACTTCATGTTGTTTGAAAACACCATGCTCTGGATCTAGCAAGCAAAATTATGCAGTCTGGCACTGCACACAGTTGCAAAGAGGTCTAAGTCTCATCAAGCCCACCGACCAAAGAGGCCGTCTGCTACTTCCAGGCACAATGCCCACTTGTGGTTCAGAGAGTGAGAGCGGCTCAGACTGTCGTCGAGAATGTTCTGACTTCCAGGCACGTGCACTGCCGTGAGTTCCAGATCATGTTCTACTGCCCAGTCCCACACTTTCATGGCCTCCCTGTAGCGAGCGTGTGACTGGGTGCCTCTTAGCTTGCAGAAGGAGATTACAGTTGGGGTATTGTCTGACTGTACCAGGATAGGGTCCCGGGGTATCTGGTCTTGAAAAGCCTGAAGGGCGTACAGAACGGCTCACATTTTCAAAATGTTGATATGGAGAGACCGCTGTATGTGGGACCAAGCCCCTCTAGTACAGTGCATCCCTAGATAGGCCCCTCCAACCTGAACTGAGGCATCCATCATGATAGTATGCAACAGGCATGGTCTCTGGAAGGAACTCCTCTCCCGAGATGTGGAAGACACGGCCACCATTGGAGAGAGTGACAGTCTACCGCTGAGATCTGAACTGGATGATCCAGATCGTCCACCGCCTGATCCCACTGCACCCTGAGGTGTCACAGAAGGATCCTCATGTTCAAGCGGGTGAGAGGGACCATAGCTATGGCAGCCGCCATGTGTCCCAGTAACTAGAGGATTATCCTCGCCAGAAGCGAGTCCGCTATCTGAACTCTGTGGACCATATCCATCAGGCAGCCTGTCCTGTCTGCCGGAAGGAAGGCACTGCCCAGGGTATTGTCCAGGATGGCTCCTATGTATTGAATCCGTTGGGGGGGCCAGGGTTGTGACTTCAGCCAGTTTACTATTATGCCGGAGAGGGAAACAAGTCCTTTGTTTCCTCAAGGGCCAAAGACAACTGGTCTGCTGACTGAGCAGAAATAAGCCAGTCGTCCAGGTAAGGGTAGATGAAGTGCCCTTTCTCCTTAAGGCCACCGCTACCACTGCCAGGCACTTAGTGAAAACCCTGGGTGCTGACAAAAGGCCGAAGGGCAAGACCCTGAACTGAAAGTGCTGACCCTGGAAGTGGAAGTGCAGAAACCTCCTGTGTGAGGGCAGGATCCTGATATGCATATATGCATCCTGCACGTCGAGGAAGCATAGTCAGTCTTTCTGATGGAGAAGCGGCAAAAATAGGTTACTCACCTGTAACAGTAGTTCTAGGAGTGGTATATGTTGTTCATCCACACTCTTTGGCATGTCCATTTCCCCTTTAAATCTGGCCGGAAGTCTTCAAGCTGGCTCCTCCCACCCACCCGGGTGGTAAATACCTCCGCTCCGCCCCATGACGCCAGATCTTAGCCTGCTGGAAGCAAGGTGGTGCGCCTAAAACCGGGGAGGTCGGGTGGGTGCGTGTGGATGAACAACATACACCACTCCTAGAACTACTGTTACAAGTGAGCAACCTGTTTTTCTAGGAGCGTGGATATGTTCTTCATCAACACTCTTTGGCAGACTCCTTGCAGTTCTTCAGGAGGGATAGCATGCATGCTTAGGAAACAGAGATTGAGAACTGGGGCCCCAAAACCAGCATCCCGACATGACTCAATGTCGATGTGGTAATGGGTAATGAAGGTGTTTGCTCACTTCCAGGTAGCAGCTCAACAGATTTCCTGGATAGGGAGGTCTCTGGAAACAGCCACCGATGCAGCAGTATGGTGGGTAGAATTAGCTCTTATCCCTCTGGGAGGCTCCTTGCCCGCCAACTCATATGACAGACCTATGCATGATGTAATCCATCTTGCAATGGTCCATTTGGCTGCAGGTCTGCCAGAAGTGGCTTCAGCGTAGGTGACAAACAGCTGGCGACCCTCTCCCTGAATTTCCACTGTCCTCTCCTTGTAGTAGGAGAGAGCACGTCTAAGGTCCAGGGTATGGAGCCTGTACTCGGCGTCCGAGGTGTAGTTAGGGTAATATACCGGCAGAGTCAACACCTGGTTAAGGTGAAACTCTGACACCACCTTCGGAAGGAATTTGGGGTGGGGGTGCAGGACAACTTTGTCCCTGTGAAAGACCAGATAAGGGAGTCCACCGAACATGCCTGGAAATCCCCTGTCATTCTGGTTGACGTGATAGCCACCAGGAAGGCAGTCTTCCACAAGTGTAACAGCTCATACTTGTGCATGGGTTCGGATGGCTTGCCCATGAGCTTTGGCAAAACCAGCAAAAGATCCCATGGAGGTGGAGGTTCACGCACCGGAGGGGATATGTGAGCCCGGCCTTTTGAAAAGCACCCGACCACTGTCTCCTGTGCCAATGTCAACTGACCGGCCCGCGCCCGGTAAGCAGAAATGGCAGCCAGGTGCACCCTATGGGTCGATAACGGCAGAACCCCTTTGGAGAGAGACCAAAGGTAGTCTAAAATGTTCGCCACATAGCAGGATAATGGGTCCAGACTCTTACCCTGACACCAAATGGAAAACCTTTTCCATTTGAAGGCATAACATTTCCTGGTCGATTCCTTACGAGATGCCTGCACAACTGCGTAGACATCCTCAGAAAGACCCAGAGCCTGGAACTCCAGCCGCTCTGGTACCAGGCTGTGAGGTGCAGGGATTGAAGGTCTGGATGGAATACCTTCCCCTGGTTCAGTGATATCGGGTCCGGGCATGTACAAAGCCACTCTGGGGCCCTGCAGCTGAGGCTGAGGGGATCTGGATACCAGAACAGGCGGGGCCAATCTGGGGCTACCAGGATCACCTTCGCCTTGTCCCTGCCTCACCTTGAGTAACACCTTGTGGATCAAGGGAAATGGAGGGAAGGCATAGAGGAGGCCTGGGGTCCACAGCCTCGAGAAGGCATCCCCCTGCAGCGAGCCTTGCTGAGGGGGGCGGGCATGGTACAGCCTCAGCTTGGTGTTCTCCCTGGAGGCAAACAGGTCCACCAACGGTTTGCCCCAACGGGAGAACAGACTGTAAGCTACCTCTGTATGGAGAGACCACTCGTGGGGATGTCTGGCCTGTGTGGCTAAGAGCATCCGCCAGTTAGTTCGAGACTCCTGCCACATGGACGACAAGCAGATCTGCCTCCAACCGGATGATGAGGGTCCAGATCAGGAGCACCTCCTTGCATAGCAGACGGGAGTGCGTGCCGCCCTGTGTGCTGAGATAGTACATGGTCATGGTATTGTCCGTCTGGACTTGAACCACTTGATCCTGGCGATGAGGAGAGAAAGCTGACAGTGCCAGTCTGACTGCTCTGAGCACCAGCAGGTTGATGTGGCATTGGGACTCCTTGAGGGTCCAGAACCCGTGGGCTCTGTTGTCCCCCATGTGGGTTCCCCAGCCCATGAGAGAGGCATTGGTCGTGAGAATGACCGTCGGCTCAGGGCGGACAAACGAGATCCCTTCCTGCAGATGACCTGGGACGGTCCACAATTGGAGAGTGTCCCACATCTTCTGGGTGACAGTGACCAGCTGGTCAAATTGACCCTGACGCTGAGTCCACTGAGCAGCCAGCTCTCACTGGAGGGGGCGCATGTGCAGTCTGGCCCAACGGACCGCTGAGGTGCACGCCGCCATGTAACCCAGGAGGCGCAGGAAGTCCCAGGCAGGCGCAAGTGCTCAACCAGAAATGATTGGGCAAAGGAGGAAAGAACCTCTGCTCTGTCCGCCGGGAGCCGAGCTCTGGCAGCGAGTCGAACTCTGCCACGATAAAGCCCATCACCTGAGAGGGCACGAGTTCCGACTTGGCCTTGTTGATCAGGAGGCTTAATTGGGAACAGGTTCGGAGGGCCAGGTCCCTGGATCTCTTCACCTCCTGCAGGGAGGAACCTGCCAGGAGCCAATCATCGAGGTAGGTGGATATCTGAACCCCTTGACGCCATAGATGGGCCACCACCACTGCGATGCACTTGGTGAAGACCTGAGGGACCAATGACAGGCCGAACGGCATGGCTTCGAACTCGTACAGGGTCCCTTCCACCCTGAAGCGGAGGAACCACTGGTGGGATGGACAGATTGGGATGTGGAAAAATGCATCCTGTAGATCCAGTGAATATAACCACGTTTCGCTTCAGAAATGGTATGATCTGATTCAGAGTTACCATCCGGAATGTGCAACACCTGAGATATTGTTTTAGGTCATGGAGATCTAGGATGTGGCGCGAACTCTCCGTTCGCTTGGGCACCAGGAAGTACCTGGACATGAAGCCTGGGTCTGTAGGAGGATCTGGCACTGGAGAGACCGCCTCCTTGCGGAGGGGCTGAGCAGTGTTGTTCTGAAGGGCTGACTGAGTGCAAACTGAGGTCTTTTCCTCCCAAGGGGCACGGGCTTGGCAGGAAGGGTACTGCTCGAATTCTAATGGCAGTCCCTGACCGACCACTTTCAGGACCCACCTGTCCGAAGTGATACTGGACTAGGCAGAAAGAAAGTGGTGGAGCCGGCCCCCACGGGAGGACCCAGAACTGGCCACCCCTGACCCTTCACTGAACAGGCTTACAGAAGGAGGTGACTCCTGGAGTGGCACCTCGACCTCCTTTGCAGGGCTGTTGGGGACCCTACTTGGCCCTGGGGTGCCAAGCTTGAGCCTGCTGTTGCTGCTGACCTCCCTGGAAGGAGGGCTGTCTAACCACAGAAGAAGAGTGCTGAAAAGGCTTCTTCTTGCACTTCTGCTGGTTTTGGCCCAAAGAACCCGTTGCAGAAATGGCATCCAAGGTGGCATTGGACTGCTCTGTGTGCTGGAGGTGGCCTGCCACTCCCAGACTGAAGAGATTGGTGCCAAGGAAGGGCACGTCAGCTAACTTGTGCTGAGTATCTGCCGGGAAAGAGGATAACCTTAGCCAGGCCCTGCGGTGAATGGCCACTGTGGCTGCTAGTGAGTGGGCACAAGAATCTCCAATATCCAAGGCCATCTGGAGCTGCTGTTTTGCAACAGCACGGCCCTGGTCACGGACCTGCTTAACCGTGGTCTGCATGTCCGCTGGGAGATGAGGGAGGACTTCATCTAGTGACCCTAAGAGGGCGTGAGCGAAGTGTGCCATGATCACTGCCAAGCTGGCCTGACGAAGGCCCAAGGATGAGGCCGCATACACCTTCCAGGCAGAATAGTCCATATTCTTGGACTCCTTGTCCGGAGGGCGGTCAGTATCTGCTGAGCCACCCGTGCACCTAAACAAGGAGGCAGCCACAAGGCTCTCGGCCGAGGAATGCGCCGTGAAACCCGCCAAGGACCCCATGGGTACAGTGAACTTGCGAGCCACGCAGGCAGACGGAACCGGGCAAGAGGCAGGGCACTGTCATAGCTTAAGGGCCGGGCCAACAATGGCTTTGACCACTGGGAAGGCCTCCATTGGGTTATCCCCCCTCTTAAGGATATCTGTGAGAGGATATTCCACCTTCTTTTGGGTAGGCTCCAAGGGCATACCGGTTGACTCTGAAATAAGGTGGAGGATGCCCTAGAAAGAGTAAGGACCTTCCTCCAAGCCTGTCACTTACAACTCATCATCGGGATGTGAGTGTAGACTAGTGGAATCCGAGTCCGAAGAGTTGGGCTATTGAGGTCTCCCGCCTATGTCCCCTTCAATACGCCGAGAGCGATCGGGGACTACAGTGATGGACAGACGACAGGGCAGGCCCGTATTTGTCTGGTCCTCTTTCGAGGGAGCCCCTCCCTGAGGCTGCTTAGGCAGTGGCTCTACCAAAATTGGTGGGGAGACTGGAACAGGCTGAACAGGAATGTGTGCCGGTCCTACCGGAGGAAGAACCGGAGTCTTCAGATCCGGAGGGGTTGGCATCGGCCTAACAGGCTGGGAGCCAAATGTGCCAGTGTAGCTGGAGGGCAGGTTTATGACCGGTGACAATTAGCTGTTGCCACATAAGGTCCTCATAACGTCGACAGAGCTTCCGTCGAAGTCTCTCCTCGTCCAAGGAGGATGAGGATCGGTGGCGACACCTCTTCCGAGAGTGTCTGTGACCTTTTTTCAGTTTTTTGACCGAAGGGGTTCTGGTCCTCGATCGAGACCGACGGGTTCGGCTTGTTCGATCGGGAGAGGCCAGAGTTGGTGAAAACTGAGGTTCCGGCTCCTGTCCCTCGATCGGGATACCCGAGGGCTGGGTCTCCTCGTCGGGGAAGAAAAGGATAGGTGTCCTCTCCAATGAGTCGGCGACTGGGGTCGGCGACAATGGCTCGATCGGGTTGAGACATATCTCAGCCAGTTCAGCCATTTCCTCGGCCTCGGTGCCTTGGCCTGACGGAAGGTCTGAGAAGCCGGCGGCCGAGGAAGCGATCTCGACTGAGACCGCAAGGTCCTGGGATTCAGACCTCTCTCGGTCCCAGGAACGTCTTCTCCGAGAAGACGACTTACAGTCCTTGTCCCGTTTTCTAGGGCGGAAGGAGTGCATGCCCAAGGGCGCCCCACCCCTGGTGGGGAGAGACTGGCACAGTTCCCAAAAGGATCCTGTGAAGGTAGAGCCAAGGTTCAGCGGCATGAAAAAACCTCGGCTGGCTGAAGCTTGGGCAGCTTCTTCTTCAAATGCCGCCATCTGGTCAAGCTGCTCAGTGGATCCCGCAGCCGCAGAAACCGCCCACCTTGCCTCCTTTGGTTCACTGGTGGTTGTGAGCTCCAGTCTCCCCCAGCTTAGGCCGCCTTGCAGTCGTCCAGAGCGTTGGGATGGAAGGCCAAGTAGATGGTGCCGTGGGGTGTGCCGACACCCAAACAACAAAAACACGAGAGGTGGGATGATGCGCCAACATTTTCTGTCTGCAGGGACACAAGCGAAACCCGAGGATGACTTGTCACTCCATGTCAGATCGCTCAGATTGGAATAGTAAAAAACTCATACGAGGTTTCAAAGTGACTGCGGTAAAAGTCAATTAGTATTCAGGTCCTACGATACTGTAGAAGTTGCACGAGTGAACCCGAATCTTGCTGCGGAAAGGAAGATCTGGCATCGTGGTGCGGAGCCGAGGTATTTACCACTTGCATGGGTGGGAGGAGCCAGCTTGAAGACTTCCAGCCAGATTTAAAAGGGAAAGGGACGTGCCAAAGAGTGTGGATGAACAACATATCCACGCTCCTAGAACAAACATTCTGAAGTCACCATCCGGAACTGTTACTGGATAAACTAAATGAGCTGACTGGGATGACAGGGGGTTTGGGTGTTGGATTCAAAAGACCATGCGTCTGCTTCTGTGGGTCGTCGGGGGCTGGCGTCTGGTTGGGTAAGTCCTCTTTGGCCGCGTCTGGGTGCTGGTCGACGTTCATGTCCCGAGGGGACCTGGTGTTTGATCCAGCGTCCGGGGTGGGCATCTGATCCTCGGGTAACTCATCCCCAGAGGGAGGGGTACACGTCTGGTTTCTTGGAGGGCTACTGGCTTAAGAGACATTTGTCCTGAGGGAGCAGGTATCCTCTGGCTGGAGGCGTCCGATGATGGACAACCTCCTGTTGCTCAGCCGAGTCATCCTGACAACCGTGCTTTTTGGATGATCCCTCGGACTTATGGCCAGACTCTTTAGGCCTGCCGAAGGGAGACTGCCCTTCCTGGGTCAACCCTTGCAAGGACTTGTGGGGTCGGTGGGCCACAGAGGGTTGGGCAGAACAATGCCAGTAAGAAGACGATTCCTTGTGCTTACCCTGAGAAGAGGAAGGAACCGACTCCAAAGAGGGCCCCGAGGGAGTCAGAGAGACCGAGCCCGACATCCTGCCGGGTCGAGGAAGAAGCCCTAGAAGGTGACTTTTGGTGGGATTTAGACCTGGCTCTTTTTTCCTGTGGTGGTGTTTCCCTCCCAAAGCCTTTTCTCGGGAAGGGGGGGGCCTTGGTGAGAGAAGAAGAGCTGCGCTCTGAAGATCTCTGCATCGCTGCCATCTTCTTTTCGAGGAGATAACCCTTGAGTGTTTTGGCCCTTCGAATCCTTATTTTATTATTGAATTTCTTGCAGTGTAGGTAGTCATTGGGCCAGTGGTCAGGGCCTAGGCAGATGAGGCAAGCCGCGTGGCCGTCTTTGGCCAGTGTCTGCTTCCCTCACGCATACTCAGACTTGCACCACGGACAGTGGAGAGGGTAAAAACATGCAAAGAGGGCAAATTTTTTTAAGAATACAACTCAAACAATCAAAATAGACTAAAGCGTGGTCGACTGCGAGAAGGACGTCCGTGGAGCCAAACTGAGCGCGTCAGCGGCGGGAAAAGAACTGAGATGGTGCAGAGGGACCGCCCCCTTTATACCACGTCTGGAGATTGGACAAAGCCGACTTCAGGGGTGGTCCCCTGCCATAGACTGCTAGCTAGAAGATTTTTCCATGGGGTCCTAATGCCTGACGGCAATAATCCTAATGGCAATGTCTGCTGCAAGAGCCCCCCCCCCCCCCAAAGTGAGATCAGAATGACATCTGTGAAAAAATAAATGCTTCAAGCCAAAATATTTTTACCCAACAGTAATGGGTAATAGTATAGAACTTTAAAGTTTCAACATAAGGAATACATCACAGAAAGATTTTTAGAAAGTCAAAGTTGCTATCCATACTCCAAATATAGTTTAAGAAACAAGCCTTTTCCAGAAAACTGTTGCTTAAAAAAGCAATCTCTCCAAGTTCCCCAAAAGGAACAATTTCAATTTCCAAATCCAGCATTTTAAAATAAAAATAATGGCTCGGAGAAAAATGGTAGCATTCTGAGTAGATATAAAAATATACAACTACAGCTCAACATGTCAAAAATCTTGGGGAGGCAAAATAAAGTTAAAAGTGTAATTAATTTTACAAGGGCACAGCCAGTAAGAAAACATCATTTATCATAGTAATCTTGTTTAGTCTAAGGGAATCTTACTGTATTCTGACAAATGCAGTATGGTCTCACCACAGGACTTCCCCAGAGCCGAAATGGTTAATAGAACCTATGCTAATAGTGGAATGTTAGGCCCGAGTTCGGTTTTCAAATCACTGTCCCTGGTTGCACTTTCTGCAACTGTCAGATTCTTAGAGGCATGCAGACGCTAAATAGTACTAGCTAACTAATCCAAACTTAAGTAGCAATCAGTACCCCTACTTAGGGTAACACCTCCTAAATAACAGAGGGCCTCTCTAAGACTCAAGTCGACAGATGCCCAAGAAACTAACAGGTACCCACAGGTTTCCAACATGAATTGTACTGACAGTGTGCAGTGCCTTGTAGGTCCTAGCAGGGGAGGAAGGGTGGGAGCCCAGAATACAGTAAGATTCTCTTAACTGGAACAAGTTTACTATGGTAAATAATGTTTTCTTCAAACCTCAGGAAATCTTACTGTATTCTGACAAATATAGACTACCCAAGCAGTGCCTTTGGAGGCCGGCAGAGGAAACAGGCTCTACAGAACTGCTGTGCCAAACCAGGCATCTCTCCTGGCCTGAGTAACCAGGCAGTAATGTTTAGTAAATGGAAATTATGTAATTATTGATCTTCTTGGACAGTCTCCATCACTCATTCACACTAGTGGGATAGTGTCGGAGGCGCTAGGACCAAGCGGGAGCCTAAAATTTTCAGAAGGGTCGTCGCTGAGACAGGACCACGCATGCGTGGCACTGTGAGACTACCTCGCGCCTGTGTAGGCTATCTCGGCATCAACCCTCCAACCGCCTCAGTACCTTTTTGACCGAGGAGGTGCAGCGTAACTAATGAAAATAACTATCCTGAGTTTCCGGGCCTGAGAGGGCCCAGATGGCCTTTGCAACAAAGGTCAAAGAACAGTGTCTTCACAGTCTGAACCACTGGACCATGAGGACCAGGAAGGAAAAACGAGTGAACCCAGGGGATGGTGGGTGGGCGTGTGAATGAGTGATAGAGACTGTCCAGGAAGATCAATAATTACGGTAAGTACGTAATTTTCATATATTCCTGGACTACGTCTCCATCACTCATTCACAATAGTGGGAGAGTACCAAGCTAAAACCAGCAACCCTGAGTAGGGTGGTAGGAGATACGGTTTACTCAGAAAGGACGGCCAAGGGCTGTCCTGCTAATAAAAAGAACTGTCTTGTAAGAGTATCTAGAACATAGTGCTTACAAGATAAGCGCTTGAGTTGTAACTCACCACTTTGCAGACGACTACAATGGGCACAAAATGAAAGTCTGCCAGGAAGCTGCAACCACTCTAGGAGAGTGGCAAGAACTTGGCCTCACAATTTGGTCTAGGACCAAAAGTAATAGTGTCACAGACATGTACCAATGTAATGTAAAGGGACCTCAGGAACTGAAAGAGTTGGAGGTAAAGTCTACTGGTTCAGGGTAGACCGGAACGTGCAGATAGAAACCCCCACTATCAAGTATGGCTGACCTGTGAACAACAGGTCCAGGAGCCCTTGAACCCTTACTTGGTGAGCAAAGGGGGTCCAGGTGGGGTTAGCCCATCAAGGAGAATAGCCTCCACTTAGTAACTGGAACCCTCCTGATGGAAGGCCAAGCACGACTTAGAAGCCTCTTGAGGTGGACTAGTAGAACCAGATCCTACCCACTGCATATTCCAAAAAGGAACCATCCTGCCCCTGTATGTACAACTGTAGTAGCAGTCTCTAAACTCAGGGAAGAAAGGAAAAGTTTACAGGAGGACATGTCCACTGCAGAAAAAACATTCCAACAGAAAAAAATGGACTGTGTTTTAAGGCAAATAGAGGCAGATGTGCATCGAGGAGGGCATCAACGGGACCAAGTTAGGGCTAACCCATTCGTTGAAAGTGACTGGAAGTGGCAGTGAGTCAATGCGGTGAGGTACTACTCACACTGGCCTCCCTGAAGGGAGTAGGAAAGGATTCTAGTTTGCTGAAAAACAAACCACAACTCCATCATGCACTTGGAGAGGATAGCTTTGTGAGCGACTCACATGGAACCAGTGCACCAGAACTGAAATTTGAATATTTCGAGAAGCTACCTCAGAAAAAAGACCTACTTGACCTTCGGTCAAGAAGGAGTATATCGCCTGTTAAGTTAAAGCACGCAAGGAAGTAGGAACCTAAGTTCCGACTCAGTGGAGAGTCGCTTCTGTTGCTGCAAGGCTCTGCTCAAGAGAAGAAAGCCTGATAAAAAGAAAGGGTAATTAACAGACTGGGCATTCGCCTAGGTCTAGGAAATGTCTCTGAATGAGAGAAATCTCTCTTGGAGAAAGAGATGATCCATGCCACTGCTGGATCGTACTCCCCCTAGGGGAAGAAGAAGTCAGGTACTCTTTACCGTACTCTGGAGACGAATGCCTCAGGGGCTGAGGTGGAACCTGACCAGATCCCAAAGGGGGTATTAGGTAATTTCGTCTAGGCCCTGTGCTGTGATAAAAAACATTTTTTTTGTATATTCCGAGCCTAACAAGGCTTTCAGGCTGCTGTTTCTCAAGGATTGTCTTGATACACAATGACGAAGATGTTCTCCATCTGAGGGCAGAAGGAGCCTGAGCGTTCATACTGAAATCATGACCGGACTAATAATCACAGCTGGAGAGATGTTAACCACCTGTGCCGAAGAAGCCACCGATGGGGCAATATCACAAGGGGGCCATATACTCCTATCAAAGGGGCAGAAGAGCCTGAGTGGCTCCCGACCATTAAATTAGATGTTCCTCTGAGTGTAATTGTCTTGACGACTGAAAAAGTCTAGATGCAGAAGCGTACGGTCCACGGACACAGTCTGAAATACTATAGTGGACCCCATTACTGAGGAACTACTGAAAAGATCTTCCATCACGGACTCTAATGATAGAGAGGACGTGCCCTTCAGTATATAAAATGAGTTGTCCACTGTATTACTGACCAGAAGGACAGGGAAAGACCCATCTAGATGCACTTCTACCCCAGAAGGACCTCTAAGGGAGATCTAGGTCAGAGCCACTAGACACTCCGCCATCAGAAAGGATGTCGAGGAGCTTGGTACCACGTAGGGAGCCGAGAAAGTGCTTAGCGGAAGGCGAGATTCCGCAGGCAGAGCATTACAGCAGAGTTCCATCAGCAGAAAACTGCTGGATGACACAAGATCCCACATGGACCGCCACTCACTAAGATGTGTGAAAAAATAATCCGCAGAACAGAACTTCATTCTGTAGAAAACATCCCGCCACAAGTTCTGTGGAGAAGTCCACAAAGGAATAAAATGTGTCACTAGTTCTGCCAGACAGCACCCACTAGCACCCCGTGGCACTGGCATCACTTGTGGCACAGGAGGGCATCAAGCAGTGCCTATGCCAACCTGGGAGATACCAGAGGGCACCCGTGGCAGTACCCGCAGACACCTCTGCAGCAATGGCACTCGAGGGCACCCCCTACACCTATGGTACCATGGCACCCATTGCACCTAGACACCCGCAAAACCACTGGTGGTGCTGACAACCAACGGCAGCACAACAACACCCACGGCGCCGCACAGAGTGATGGTGCCAAACCACGGCGCCAACTAAGGCATGGTGCCGACCAAGGCACCGAGGCTCGGTGCCGACCAAGGCACTGAGCCATGGCTCTGAGACACGGCGCTGATCAAGGTACCGAGCCACGGGCCCGAAGGAAAATGCCAATGGAAATCCTGAAAAGAAGGGGAGAAGGAAAAAGGTGGTGCCCGTGCATGGAAAAGGGAGAGGGGGTAGGCACGGGGGGGTCGACACGATGGCAAAGGCACCAAGAGGGCACCTCACCCATCATGATCCAATTGACCCAGCTCTGGTCCAATGGCTCTGAGGCCCGGAGGCCCCAAAATCAGGAATTGAGCCAGGAGAACTGGAAAAGTCAAACCCCCTGCTCCACAGGAGCAGCCCAAAGGTGAAACTGTCCACCGGAGCTCCAACGAGGATAGAGATGGAGTTCGGAGTCGAGAATGCAGCTGTTAGAAGGGGGTCAAGGGGAACCAACCAAAGTCGGTTCAGGCCCATGGCCCCCCCCCCGACGAACAATCCTCATGCAGACGTACTAACGGACAACCTCGAGTGGCACAGATTATTCTTCCCCCAACGAGAAAGAACAGCTCGAGGTTAAGCGGGGCCGGATCTCCGGAACCACTAGATTTGTGCTTTCGTGGACTGTCTCCCCCCGAGCACAGGATTGTCCGCAGTTGGACCCCCCCCCATCAATTAACGGCAGCCCCTCTGCCATAAAAACTTTCAAATGAAGTCCTCCTTCTGTCACCGCTACCGTCTAAGGACGACACCGCTGATGGCAGGAAATATTTTTTTTTTCTTCTTCATAATCTTTTCTTGTTCGAAAATAACAAAGTACTACTTAAAATATTAAACGCTAAAAGCTGCTGTCGTATAGACGAAAACTTAAGACTCCGGCAGACGAGTGACATCAATAACCAAGTGCACTCGATGGCAGGAGAAAAGGAACTGAGGTGGTTGGAGGGTTGACGCCGAGATAGCCTACACAGGCGCAAGCTACTCTCGCGGTGCCGCGCATGCGTGTCCTGTCTCGGCGCCGACACTTCTGAAAATGTTAGGCTCCCGCTTGGTCCTAGTGCCTCTGGTACTATCCCACTAGTGTGAATGAGTGATGGAGACTTAGTCCAGGAAGATATGTGTAAACTGTTTTCCAGGTAGCCGCTTTACAGATTTCCAACAAAGGGATATCCCTTGAGGCTGTTACTCATGTTGATGTCCCTCTGGTGGAGTGGGCCCTGAGCTCTTGTGGAGGCTGCTTGCCCACTTTGCCATAACAGAACTGGATACATGCCACAATCCACCTTGCTATGGATCTCTTCATGGCAGGTTTACCTTTTCCCACTTCTCCATAGGTCAGAAAGAGTTGGGTCCTGCCCCTTTGTATACTCCAAGTAGTAGCCAATAGCTCTTTTAACATCCAGGCTATGCAGTCTACATTCCCCTGAGGAGGAATGGTCGGTTAAAAAGACTGGCAGTGTGATGAAATGATTGAAGTGGAATTGAGACACCACCTTAGGTAGGAACCCACTGTTCGTCCTAAGGACCACCCTGACCCTGTGAAATGCCACACAGTCAGCCTCCATGGACAAGGCCTAGATCTCACTGATCCTCCCAGCTGAGGTGATGGCCACAAAGAACACAGTTTTCCAAGTCACATACTTGAGATCAGCTGATGATATGGGCTCAAAAGGTGGCTGCATGAGCTGTGAGATACATATGTTCAAATCCCACACTGGAGTAGGAGTTCTATGTGGTGGGTGCAGATGTAGCAACCCCTTAAAAAACTTTCTGAACACTGAATTAGAGACCCGAGATGATGCCTTGCCTACTAACAGGAAAGCTGAAACCACAGACACATGTACTTTCAGTGTGGATGGCCTAAGGCCTAGGGAATGAAGATTGGCTAGGTAATCCAGGACTACTGGTAACCCCGCCTGAGTGTGGTCCAGATTCCTATTCTGGCACCAGATGGAAAATATTTTCCATTTGGATATGTAAATCTTCCTGGCAGAAAGTTTCCTAGAGACCCTAAGGACCTCCATGACCCCATCTGAGAGATGCAGGTTGGCACACTCTAGGTCCTCAAGAGCCAGGCCCTGAGCCTTAGCCTGAGGGATCAAAGGCTGGGGTACAGGATCCTGCCCTGGGAAGAAGTCAGCAAGTTGTACTCCTGGGGAGGTTGACTGGTTTGGCTGATAGTGCCAGAACCAGGGAATACCATGGCTGCCTGGCCCAGTTTAGAGCAATGAGGATCACTGTGGCTGGCTGAGATTCTGAGCTTGTTCAGGACTCTCAACAGGAAGGGAAAAGGAGGGAGAGCATAAAAGAACCTACCAGTCCAGTCCAGAATCAGTGCATCCAGTGGTACCGAACCCTTTACTGGGGGTCTGCAGCAAAATCTGAGGAGCTGGTAGTTGTCTGGGGGCAGCAAAGAGATCTATCTCTGGAGTGCCCCACCTTTTGAACACTATCTGCAGTACCTACTTGTTCAGGACCCATTCCTGATGGTTCTGATTTATCCTGCTCAGTGTGTCTGCCAGCACATTGTCTTTTCTTGACAAGTGAACTGCTGACAGCAGAATTCCCAGAAAATAAGCTAGATTCAATATTTCCAAGGCTTCTGTATACAGGAGTGTAGACCTCGTGCCTCCCTGTTTGCTGATGTAGTACATTGCGGTCGTGTTGTCTGTTTTGACCTGTATCACCTTTTCCTGTGGTATGATGGCAAATGCCTGATGTGCCAAAAAAATTGCTCTGAGCTCAAGCAGGTTGATGTGAAGCAGTAACTCCTGTCGAGCCATGTACTGTGAACAGTGTGCTCCCCACCCTAGTAGGGAGGCATATGTGGTTAGCACCAAGGAAGGTTGCTCTTAAAGGAATGGAACTCCCTGCCTGAGGTTTTCCAAGTCCAATGACCACTGAAGGGCTTGCAGAAGAGTTTGTGTAACTGAGACCAGCTTTGACAATGAATCTGTTTTCTGGTGCCAGTAGTGTCTGAGATGGTATTGAACATCTCTCATCTTGCTCCTGACACTGTAGCAGCTGAAGCTGCCATGTGGCCCAACAACTGTAGAAAATGCCTGGCTGGCCTAAGACTTTGAAGCTTGAAGAAGCCTGCCCTTGCCTGTGGAAGAAAAGCCTTTACTCTCATAGAGTCCAGTTCTGCCCCTATAAACTCCAGGGAACTGTAATGGTTGTAGTATTGACTTTTTTAGGTTGACCAGGAACCCTAGAGACTGTAGGGAGTTCCTGTGTGAGTACTAGAGACTACTTTACCTATTGAGAGAACTGCCCTACGATTAGGCAGTCATCCAGATAGGGAAAAACTGCCACTTCTTGCCTCCTGAGGTGTACCACAACCACAGCCAAGCATTTTGTGAACACTCTGGAGCAGAAGCAAGTCCAAAAGACACTGCTTTGAACTGGTAGTGGCCTGATGGCAGTCTGAATCTGAGGAACTTTCTGTGAGACTGTTTTATTGGGATGTAAAAAATGTGCATCCTTTAGATTCAGGGATGCCAGACAATCCCCTTGCCTTAAGGTTGGCAGAATTGTAGTCAGGGTAACTATCTTGAATTTTGGTTTCAGCAGATGCCGATTTAGGTGTCTGAGATCCAACAGGGGTCGCCACGCACCTGTTTCCTTGACTGTGAGGAAGTACCTTGAATAGAGACCCTTTCCCCTCTGTGAAAGAGGAACAGGTTCTATTACTCCTAGAGATAGGAGGTTTAATGCATCCCCTTCCAGTAACAGTGTTTCTGATGGGGAGGAGGGTCAGAAGACCCTTGCCCTTAGCTTTGGTCTGAGCTTGAAACTGAGTACCAGGCCTTGACCCACTACCTCCAGGACCCACCTGTCTGTAGTGATGGATGCCATTCTTGAAGTTAGTGGGCCAGCCTGCTCCCTACCTGGATTCGGGAGGCGACCCCAGCAGACATTTCAGAGTGTCTGCTTGGGTTGGGATGCTGGCTGAGTGCTGGGGCTAATATGGTTACCACCTCTCCTGCCCCTGCCTCTGAAGTAGCCTCTTTGCTGCTGGTACTGTGGGTAAGCCTGAGGCTAAAAGAATGGACTTTAGCCTCTGCTCCTAGGTCCTCTAGTTTGCTGCCTTTGGGGGGTAGGAACCTTCTCTCTGGCAGCAGCACTTTTATATGCTGCCTTGTACTCATCCATTTTCTTCATGTAAGCTTCTATCTGTTCTCCAAACAAAGACAGAGGCTCACGTGGAAAGTCCATGGCCTTAGACTGGGTGTCTTGGGTCAAGTTAGTAGTCCTGAGCCAAGCTAACCTCTTGAGAGACATAGAAGAAGCCATTTGCCTGGCTGCAGTGTCATTACTGTCCACAGCCATTCTAAATTGGACTTTAGCCGCTTCTATGCCCCTTTTTGCAGCCTCCTCCAGGTCAGCTGACATAGGAGCTGGGTCAGATTTTGTGATTTCCATCACAGTATTCCACAGGGTTCTTTGGTACCTGGCAACACAGGCAATTTATGAAGCCTGTCTGATGGCCGTCGAGGATCCTAAATACTGCTTTTCTGCAATGGAATCCATCTTTCTGTAACCCTTAACTGGAGGGTGGGATGCCAAGTGTATGCCTGCCTTGTCACCGGCTGCAGCCTGCACCACTCCCTCATGGCTGGGGTGTCCAAAAAGGAACTCTGCTCCACCCCTAGCTACCTGGTGCTTTTTAACCCCTTTTCTATGGACTGGTTGTATAGAAGTTGGGGTCCACAGGACCTTGTTAACCTGCTTTTTCAGAGATTTATGGACGGACAGTAAAACTCTTTTAGAGACTGGCACATCCATCATCTCCATGTAATCCTGTTCCTCCTCCTCATTGGTAGATTCCTGAGTAGGCAGGTCCAGGGATTGGTCTACTTGCTTTATAAATGCAAAATGTGAGCTATAGTCCTCAGTTCCCTTATCAGGGGAATCAGGATGGTGAGAATCTGGGGAAATATTCAGTTCGATCGGTTCCCCCATGGTCCTCATCTTCATTCTCATCATACTCCTCTACAAAAATCTCTCCATCAGGTTCCAAGGAACTGGGAACCAGGGTACAGCCTGAGGTATTGAAGCACTGCCGCTTCTCAACCAGCACCGGTGTACTCAGTTGGAGTGCCTGAATTATCTGAATAGCATCAGCTATTTCCTCAGCGGTCGGAACTGGTGCTGCCTTCAGTTGCGATTCGACCACCATGTTTTTCCTCTTTTTTTTTCTCTTGCCTGCAGTTGCCGGGTTAATGGCAGACTCAGCAGGTCGTTTTTTGGATGAAGAACAGTCGCCCTTGTCAGAGTGCTGTTCCTCCAGTTCTTCTAGGCCAGCAACCGGTTTGTCTGAAGCCAGTTCAGCAGCTCTCTCAGACATCTTCTCCTGTAGTCATTTAAGTTGCCTCTCAGGCGCTGACTGAGGGAAGTTTTTGCAGATTTCACAATCCTCTTTGAGGTGGTCAGATCCCAAACAAAAAAACACAAATTAAATGAGGATCTGCTTTAGCGCATGGTTCCCCACACTCAGTATAATGTTGGAAACCTGAGAGGCCTGTTCATTTCTTGGTCTGTGACATTTATCGGTCAGTTAAAACTGAAAGAACCGAGAGTTAATCCAGTACAATAGTCTAAATATTAAAATTAAATGTAAACCTCCTTACCAGATGGTAGAAGATTGAATTAAATTTAAAGTTTTAAATACTAAAAGTGAATAATAGGTTGGCCTGGTGGTGCTGAGGGCTGAGGCATTGAACGCCGCACCCGTGTTCGGGAACGAACATGGGTTGCCATGGGTCGGCAGAGAGGAGATGGAGTAAGCGTCTGTTGGACTGCTCTCCATCTCTAGGGAGGGGGGATTTCGGTGGCTGCTGTTTGCCTGACCCCTAGCGGAGGCTGGGGCTCGACGGCATGGAGCTGCATACCAGGGGGCAGGGGTGTGGCAGACGCCTGACAGGGGGGTGCACAGGAGCGTGCGAGAACCCAGTCGCTGGCGTCATTGCACACTGTACTCCCGCAGGGGGGGAAAACGTGGAAATAGCTCCCGGAGGATGATATGGGGGAGTTTGCAGGCCCCACACCTGGCTAGCCACAGCGCGACACTGATCTGGTCTCAGTGGGTGAAGGGTCCCCTCTGCTGACCCCACCGGGGGAGGGGAGTAATCCCTGCATACTAGCGCTGGCTGGTGGATGGTGATGGGGCTCCCCCTCAGACTGAGAGGGCAGAGGAGTATAAAAATAAAAGTAAATAATAGCGGTTCCTTCCTGGCTGAAAGAACCAAGGAGAGACTGAAGAAACTCACCAAAATTCACTCTACTCTAGACTAAGTCTTCCTGTGAACCAAGGACAGTGCTTCAAAAATTGAAATAATAAAAACGGACTTCGATAAACCAAGATAAAATAAAAAATTCTTCAAGAAGTGGAGATCTCTCCAGAGACGTCTTACTGAGGCAAGTGAAGTAAAGAATCTGACTGTTGCAGGAAGTGCAACCAGGGACAGTGATTTGAAACCAAGCTCGAGCCTAACATTCCACTGTTAGCACAGGCTCAATTAACCATTTCAGCTCCAGGGCAGTCCTATGGTGAAACAATACTGCATTTGTCAGAATACAGTAAGATTTCCTGGGGTTTGAAAAACGAAGATTTAATAAGACCAAATTAAGTGCGCATCATTTTGAATTACACAAATAGGAATGTTGACTAACCAATCACTGGGACTTTTAGTTCCCTTCAATTTTAGTAATCTCTTATGCTCCTAAAAGTTCAAATCTTTCACTTTTCACAGTTAACTACATTCATTAATATCTCATCATAAACAGCAAATAGAAACCTGTATCTTGTGTTATTTTAAACACATCCATAACTGCCACAAACCACATAGTTTGTCTCTTTCCACAATGGATATTAGCAAAAGCTTGCTTTATCAATTGCCATGGTTTCAGTTACTGTATAAACAATTATTAATGATCTGTTCATCGTGTATAACAAGCAATGTTATATAAAAGAAAATGCAATTCCTAGTGGCTGCTTACAGAGCAAATTCAATGGGGTACCTGCTGCCTGCATTTGTTTATTGCTTTGTAAATTGCCAGTTGCCATACATTTTCTTCGAAATTCCTGTTCATGCTGGGTAATTATGCCTACACTGCCAAAACGTTTTCATTACAACTTAATGCACCAAACCGTCAATCAGAAAATGACCACTTTAAAGGGGCTTAGTGCTAACATATTCAAAAACAAATGTTTAAAAACATTTTAAAATATTTAAACAATATATGTATACAGTACTACAGTAACCATGTATTACAGGACAATGTTTGTTGATTTAGTAATGTAACTGGCTGGCTGAGAAACCAGGTTTTAGAAAGTACAGTATTTCTTGATCCTGCTTAGAATGATAAAATGGTCTTGTTGATTATTTCAACACTTTCTCTGATTTCTTCTTCTGTCATCACAAGGGGAGGTGCAAGTCTAATAATGTCTCCATGAGTAGGTTTTGCCAGCAGTCCATTATCACGTAGGCGAAGGCACACTTTCCAGGCATCATAAGCTGAAACCAAATTTAACATAGTGGTTAAATTATTAAATCACATAACTCTGCAGGAATACACAAAGGCCATACACAAGTGTTAGCAACACAGCCTATGTATCAGGACTTCATCTGTTTACCTCTGATCTGCACTTCTATGGGGCCACTTGATGACTGTCTACTAACCCTACATGTTTCAGGGCCATCTACACTCTACACTAATGAAAATCAAAAGTTATTACTGACGGATTTTTTACATATTTTGATAAATAGGAGCTCTGGTCTGAATTTACTAACACAAGACTAGCAGATACCAAAGAAAGACCCTTCTTTACGAGCTATTTAAGACGCATGTGTAATATTTTAAACAATCCCTGTGAAACAACTTCAGACAAGCTATTCCCAGAATATATTTATAAATGCTGTGCAATAAGAGTGTAAAAAACATAGGTTACTCACCTGCAAGAAAAAATTACTCACCTTAGTAATGTTTCTTGTAATGGAGTCTTGCTGTATTCTGACAATCCCGGTGAGTCCCAACCTTTGAACTGCCCCGGAGATGAAAGAGTTAACTTTCCATGCCAGGCATGGAAAGCTGAGCATGAGCTCGGTTGAGACTCTGGGCCAGATATTCAAAAAGGTTGCGTGATGATCAAGTCCTAAATTGCGCCATTCTGCGATATTCAGCAGGAGGCAGTTGCGCCACTGAAAACAGGCTGAGCAACAGCGCAATGCAGATGAATGCATGCTGAACTGGAGGGGGAGTAACCATGCATAAACTGCACAGCCCGATATTCAGCCGGGCTGTGCAGAGTTGTGCAGGCGCAACCCCCAACCTGTGCCTGCAGGACTTTGAGCCAAAAAAGGTTTACGTCGAGGCCACCCACAGGTGAGCTGCTGTATTGCAGGGCGCAACACAGCAGCTGCCATGGCTGGCCCCCAACTCAATCCTGTGCCCCCCCACAGCCCGATCGTGGGCATAGTGTACTCCCCCCACCAGCCCGATCGCGGGCAATGTGGCTCCTCCTCTCGTTCCATCCCTGGTGGTCCAGTGGAACAAAATGCCCGATCGCAGACAGAAAGTAAATATAACCCCGGATATCCCCTTGTGCCCAATCGCGGGCGATAGGCCATTGAACCCCCAGACATCCCCTTGTACAGTCGCGATTGGACTGTCATATGCGGTATGGGCTGCCGCCCATTGGCTCTTGCTCTGCACCAATGGGCATGCAGCCCTACCGGAACTGATCAAGCGACAGGCGGGTGGGATGCTGCTGGGGGAGGAGTGAGGGGCTTCATGGAGTGGGGTGGGGTGGGGACACTAGCCACCAGGGAGATGTTTTGGGAGGTTCAATTTACTTACTGCCAGCGATCGGGCATTTCGTCCACTGGACCACCAGGGAGATGTTCTGGGTGGGGGGTTTCAAGTACTTACTGCCCGCGATAAGGGCACAAGGAGGATGTTCGGGGTTTAATGTACTTACTGCCCGCGATCGGGCACAAGGGGATGTTCGGGGCGTTTACTTTCTGCCGCGATCGGGCATTTCGGTCCACTGGACCACCAGGGATGTGAACAGGAGGGGGAGTTTTAAATATACCGCCCACGATCAGGCATTTCGGTCCACTGGACCACCAGGGATATGTACGGGGGGGGCGGGGAGCCACACTGCTGCCCGCGATCGGGCTGCAGGGTGCATCGGTCCCCGACGGCTGCTGCCTGGCAGGGCGCCAGGCGCAAGTCCTCGGGGATTGGCGCACCTACATGCTAATGGCATGCAAATGGGGCCATAATCAGATGCAAATGGCCCCCCCTGTGCCTTGCATGAATTATGGCCCCATTTGCATGTCGCCTTTTGAATATCGTGATTTTGCGCATGGCGCAATGGTACTTGCGCCACCTCAAGTTGAATGCTCCACTCTGACAACTTGCGGTGGCGCAAGTTCCACTGCGCCATGCACAGTGGCTGTGGCTGGGGGGTGATATTCAAAGAGCTGCTCACAGCCAACTTCTTTGAATATCGCCTCCGGCCACACCCCTGTGCAACTATTTTTACAGCAAAGGGCTTAAATGCCTCAGAATGGCGCAGTTTGAATATCCAGCCCTCTGTCTGTTGCTGTTTGAACTCAAACCGTCAGATCTTTACGAGCTAAACTCACTGAGGTCCTGTGTGGAAGCTGTAAACCTACACTAGCCAACTGGCTACTAATTATAACAACATATTTTTTGGTCCCAAAACAAAGGCTCAAGTCAGGAAACCCACAAAATGAAATAAACACAACACCCACCCACCCAAAGAAAAGAGGGTGGTAATAAAAAAGGTGGGGCATCTCCTGAGTGCCAACACCGCTACTGCCCACCCACAACCCAAAAACAAAGGTTCTGAGAGGGAAGGCGGGGGAGGTCAGAATACAGCAAGACTCCATTAGAAGAAACAACATTACTAAGATGAGTAATTTTTTCTTCAAACAACATAATATTGCTGTATTCTGACAATAGCAGACTACCAAGCAATACCTCCATGGAGGAGGGACAGAACCTACTTAGGAAATAGGCTCTGAAGCATAGCTGTGCCAAACCGAGCTTCACTCCTAGCCTGGATATCTAGGGAGTAATGCTTGGTAAAAGTGTGAACAGTTTTCCAGATAGCTGCTTGACATATCTCTAAGATAGGAATATCCCTGGCAGCAGCCAGGGAAGCAGCTGTATCTCTGGTAGAGTGAGCCCTCAGGCCTGAGAGTGGAATCCTACCCAGCTTTTCATAACAAAATTGACTGCAAGAGACAATCCACCTGGCAGTGGATCTTGTAGTGGAAGGTTTTCCTTTACCTACCTCACCATAAGTGAGGAACAGTTGGAGGGAGTCAAACTTGTGACCCTTGGTACATTCTATGTAGTAACTAAGGGCTGTTTTCACATCCAAACTGTGCAACCCCCTCTCGCCAGAGGAGGATTGGTCAGTGAAGTACACAGGAAGAGACACAGATTGGTTAAGGTGGAAGTCTGAAACCACCTTAGGCAAAAACTTCCTGTTAGTCCTGAGGACCACCTTATCTCTATGGAAAGAGATAAAATCAGGCTCCACTGACAGGGCTTGTAACTCACTTATGCGCCTGGCAGAAGTGATGACCACCAAGAACACAGTTTTCCAAGTCAAGTACTTAAGCTCTGCTGAGGACAAAGGCTCAAAAGGGGGTTGCATAAGCTGGGCAATGCAAACATTAAGGTCCCAAGCAGGGGCAGGGTCCCTGAATGGCGGACTGGTATGAAGCAATCCCTTGAAAAACTTGGAGAATACAGGGTGAGCTGAAAGAGAAGAGGGCTTACCTGCTGAAATAAAAGCAGAGACAGCTGCCAGATGCACCCTAATTGTAGCTGGTCTGAGTCCCAAGCTATGCAGATGGACCATATAGTCAAGGACTGTGGGCAGGTCAGCAGACTCTGGGGGAAATATGCTTCCCAGAGCACCATATGGAGAATCTTTTCCATTTGGAATTATAAGTAATTCTGGTGGAAGGCTTCCTAGCAGCTTTGAGAATATCCATAACACCTTGAGAGAGGTGTAAATCAGGAAATAATAACTCTTCAAGAGAGAGAGGCCTTGAGATTGAGAGATTTGAGATTCGGGTACCAGACCCTCCCCTGAGCACAGGTCAACAGGTTGTAATTCCTGGGAAAAGACAAGGGAAGGTGGACTGCTAAGGACAACAGGAGAGGGTACCAGGGCTGTCTGGCCCAGTCTGGAGCAATCAGAATGACTTTGCAAGGTTGAGACCTTATTTTGTCTAGTACTTTGAACAGGAGAGGGAAGGGGGAAAAGCATCCAGGAACTTCCCTTCCCAATTGAGAACCAAGGCATTCAGGGGGGCTGGTCCCAACACTGGGGGCCTGCAGCAAAACAGGGGAAGTTGGTGATTGTCTGGGGCTGCAAAAAGATCTATCTGTGGGGTGCCCCATCTGGGAAATATCACCTCCAAAACCAGGGGATCCAGTGACCATTCGTGATGGCCCTGAGATATCCTGCTGAGAGCATCCACCAGGACATTATCCTTGCCTGGGAGATTTACTGCTGTGAGAGAGGTGTTCAGGGAATAGGCCAGAGACCACAACTTCATTGCTTCTGTGCACAACGCCATAGACCGAGTGCCCCCCTTGCTTGCTGATATACCGCATTGTGGTGGTATTGTTTGTCCTGATCTGAATAACTTTGTTCTGAACAGACTTGGAAAAAGCTTGAAGTGCTAGAAACACTGCTCTGAGTTCCAGCAGATTGATGTGAAATAGAGATTCCTGAGGGGACCACAACCCTTGGGCGGTCAAGTCTCCCAAGTGGGACCCCCCCCCCAAGAGGGAGGCATCTGTAGTAAGGATTAAAGAGTGAGACTGAGTGACAAAAGGAACTCCCTGTCTTAGATTGTTCTGATCCTGCCACCACTGCAAGGCCTGGATCAGGGGTTCGAGTCACTGGTATCAGTTTGGTCAGAGGGTCCTTTTTCTGAGACCAAAAGGCTCTCAAGTGGAACTGAATGTCCCTCATCTGAAATCTTGCTCCTTGCACCACTGCTGTAGAAGCAGTCATGTGCTCCAGGAGCTGCAGGAAATGTCTCACTGGTCGAGACACCTGTAGGGTGAATGAAGAGGCCAGTGTGATAAGGTTCTTGCCCTGTCCAGGGGAAGGAAGGCTCTGGCCTTTTCTGCATCTAGCTCTGCGCCTATGAAGGTGAGGAGCTGAACAAGCTCTAGAACTGACTTTGAAAGATTCAGAAGGAAACCTAGAGAGGTGAGCAGTTGCTGAGTTATCTACATAGATACATAGACAGTGTCGGCAGATAAGGGTCTATGGCCCACCTAGTCTGCCCATTTGAGCTTGTAAGTTCAGTTTGTTTTCCTAGAAGTCTATTTCCCCTTACCCCTGACCTCTAGAATTCCTTTATGTCTATCCCATGCATTCTTAAATCCCGTGATTGTTTCAGCCCCACCACTTCCTCTGGCAGGGTGTTCACTTGTCCACCACCCGTTCTGTGAAGAAATTCTTTCTCATGTTTCCTCTGAATCGTCCTCCCTCAACTTCATCCCATGCCCTCTAGTCCTGAAACATCTTTTCGCTTAAAATAGTGTTTTCCTGCACCCTGTTCCTCCTGTAAGATACTTGTATGTCTCTATCATATCCCTCTCTCCTCCTCTCCTCCAGAGAGTACATGTTCAGTTCCTTCAACCTGTCTTCATAGGACTTGTGATGCAACCCCATGCACCATCTTTGTTGCCCTCCTCTGAACCTTCTCTACCCTGTCTATGTCCTTACATAGGTATGGTCTCCAGAACTGTACACTGTACTCCAGGTGGGGCCCTCACTAGTGTCTTGTATAATGGAATTATGACCTCCTTTTCCTGCTGGTGATGCCCCTGCCTATACATCCCAGCATCCTATTTGCTTTACCTGATGCCTTGTCACACTGTTTCCCTACCTTGAGGTCATCAGAGATGACAACCCCAAGATCCCTTTCCTGCTTGGTGCATGCTATATCCTCACCCCCAACTGATATATTGTGCCAGGGTTTTTGTGCCCTATATGCATTATCTTGCACTTCTTTGCATTGAATTTCAACTGCCAAACCCTTGACCATTCTTCAAGTTTCTGCAGGTCCTTCTCATTCTGTCTACACCCTCTGGTGTGTCTACTCTGTTACAGAGCTTTGTGTCATCAGCGAACAGTGAAATTCTGCCTTCTATATCCTGTGCAATGTCACTGATGAAGATGTGAATAGGACCGGTCCCAGCACTGATCCTGTGGTACCTCACTGGTCACTCTTCCCTCTGTGGGTGACAGCCATTTACCACCACCCTCTGTGTCCTGCCACCCAGCCAGTTACCCACCACACTACTGTCCTGCCCACACCCATATTCCCCAGTTTGTGTAATAGTCTTCTATGTGGCACAGTGTCAAAGGCCTTGCTGAAGTCAGATAGGCCATGCCACTGCCCTCCCTGATCCACCTCCCTAGTCACCCAGTCAAAATTCAACGAGGTTGGTCTGACATGACTTCCCCTGGTGAAACCATGCTGCCTTGGGTCCTGTAGTCCATTGACAACCAGATGTTCCACCAATCTCTCCTTCAGTAGTGCTTCCATGATCTTTCCCACTACCGAGGTGAGGCTGACTGGTCTGTAGTTCCCTGCTTCCTCTTTGTTCCCACTTTTGTATAATCTGTAGGTGTAATTTGACTTGGTCTGGGGACTGGCCTACTATGAGCCAGTCGTCCAGGTATGGGAAAATGGCAATACTTTGCTTTCTTAGAGAAGCAACTACTACTGCCATGCATTTTGAGAACACCCTTGGAGCAGAGGTTAAGCCGAAGGGCATTGCTCTAAATTGGTAATGGCCTGAGGGCAGCTCGAACCGGAGGTACTTTCGATGGGAGCTTCTGATAAGAATATGGAAGTAGGCATCCTTGAGGTCCAGGGAGACTAGCCAGTCCCCTGGCCTTAAAGAGGGCAGAATTATTCCCAGAGTCACCATTTTGAACTTTGGCTTTAAAAGGTGCTTGTTTAAATATCTGAGATCCAGGATGGGCTGCCATTCTCCTGTCTTTTTGGGGGGTGAGGAAGTACCTGGAGTACAACCCTTTCCCTTTGTGTAGGGGTGGAACCCTTTCTACAGCTCTGAGAGCCAGGAGGGAAGAGACCTCTGCCTCTAGGGCAAGTGTCTCTAAGGGATTTGCAGGTGGAAAGGATCTGGTTCTCATCTTTGGAAATTTTTTGAAGCTGAGAACCAGTCCATGGCTTACTACTTCCAGGACCCATTTGTCTGATGTTAACGACTTCCAGTCCTGGACAAAGTAAGCCAGCCTGCCCCCTACAGGTGGTGGAGAATCGGCCCTGGAAAACCCATCAGGGTGCCTGTTTGGCAGGGGGTTTAGGCTGAGGGGTGGTAGCAGTTATGCTTGTACCCTTTCTGCCTCTCCCTATAAAGAACCCCCTCTGAGCATAGGCAGAAAAGGAGGCCTAGGCTTGGTAGAAAGGCCTATGAAAAGGCCTGCCCCTGCCCCTGGGATGCTGCCTTTGAGGAGTGGCTTGCCTTTCCTTGGCCTGAGCACTCCTATACGTGGTCCAGTATTCATCCATTTTCTTCATGTAGTTCTCTGTTTGCTCCCAAACAAAGAATTACCCACAACAGGAAAATCCATGGCCTTAGTCTGGGTATCCTGCGACAGGCTAGTACATCTGAGCCAAGCCATCCTACGAAGTGCCACAGATGTAGCCATGACTCTAGATGAAACATCATTGGAGTCCACTGCAGCATGGAATTGCACCTTGGATGCCTCAATACCATCGGCAGCCACCTGCTCCAGCTCCCTGGCAAGCTGGCCAGGGACCTGTTTAGCTAAAGCCATGACAGTGTCCCACCTAGATTTCTAATATCTAGCTGTATAGGCCATACAATTGGCCTGCCTGAGTCCCAAGGATGCTGCCATGTACAGTTTCTTTGCCATGGCATCAGTCCTCCTGGAGTCCTTATCTGGGGTGTGTGAAGCCAAGGGTATATTAGCCTTATCACAGGCTGCAGCCTGCACTACCCCAACAAGGCTGCATTGCTGGGTAAGGAACTCCATATCTGAGCCTGACAAAGTAAACCTCTTGTCCATTCTTTTATCCACAGGAGGTATAGAAGAAAAAATTACTCACCTTAGTAATGTTGTTTCTTCTAATGGAGTCTTGCTATATTATGACATATGCAGTGAGTCCCAACCTTTGAACTGCTCCGGAGGTGAAAGAGTTAACTTTCCATGCCAGGCATGGAACGCTGAGCTCGAGCTCGGTTGAAACTCTGTCTGTTGTTCTTCAAACTTAAACCGTCAAATCTTAACGAGCTAAACTCACTGAGGTCCTGAGTGGAAGCTGTAAACCTACACTAGCCAACTGGCTACTAAACATAAGAACACATTTTTTGGTCCCAAAACAAAGACTCAAGTCAGGAGACCCCCCCAAAAAAAAGAAAAACACAACACCAAGTCACCCCAAAAAAGGAGGGATGACAACAACAAGGTGGGCATCTGCTAAGTGCCAACACTGCACTGCCCACCCACATCCCAAAAACAGAGGTTCTGAGAGGGGCAGGCGGGGAGGTCATAATCTGTAAGACTCCATTAGAAGAAACAACATTACTAAGGTGAGTAATTTTTCTTCAAACAACATGAAGTCTTGTTATATTATGACTTATATGCAGACTACACAGCAGTACCTCCATGGAGGAGGGTCAGAACCTACTTAGGAAATAGGCTCTGAGCGCGGCTGTGCCAAACCGAGCATCACTCCCTAGCCTGGATGTCAGGAGTAGTGCTTGCAAAAGTGTGAACTGTTTTCCAGGTAGCTGCTTGACATACCTCTAAAATAGGGATGTCCTGGCAGCAGCCAGGAAGCAGCTGTACCTCTGGTAGAGTGAGCCCTCAGGCCTGAGGAGGAACCTTACCCAGCTTTTCATAACAGAGTGGATACAAGAGACAATCCACCTGGCAATGGATCTTTTAGTGGCAGGTTTCCTTTACCAACCTCACCATAAGTGAGGAACAGTTGGAGGAGTCAAACCTGTGACCCTTGGTACGCTCTATGTAGTAACTAAGGCCTCTTTCACATTTAAACTGTGCAGCCTCCTCTCGCCAGAGGAGGAATGGTCAGTGAAGTACACTGGAAGGATATAGATTGATTAAGGTGGAAATCTGAAACACCTTGAGCAAGAACTTCCTGTTAGTCCTGAGGACCACCTTATCTCTATGAAAGGAGATAAAATCAGGCTCCACTGACAAGGCTTGTAATTCACTTATGCATCTGGCAGAAGTAATAGCTACCAGAAACACAGTCTTCCAAGTCAAGTACTTAAGCTGTGCTGAAGACAAAGGGCTCAGAGGGGTTGCATAAGCTGAGCAATGCAAACATTAAGATCCCAGGCAGGGGCAGGGTCCCTAAATGGAGGGTTGGTGTGAAGCAATCCCTTAAAACCTTGGAGAATACAGGATGAACTGAAAGAAAGAGGTTTACCTGCTGAAATAAAGGCAGACACAGCTGCCAAATGTACTTTAGGGTAGCTGGTCTCAGCCCAAGGTATTTAAATGGACCATATAATCCAGGACTGTGGGTAAATCAGCAGATTCTGGGAAATATGCTTCCCAGAGCACCATATGGAAAACCTCTTCCATTTGGAATTATAGGTAGCCCTGGTGGAAGGTTTCCTAGAAGCCTTCAATATATCCATGACACCTTGGGAGAGGTGTAGATCAGCAAACTCTTACCTCTTCAAGAGCCAGGCCTTGAGATTGAGAGATTTGAAGTTCGGGTACCAAACCCTCCCCTGAGCACAGGTTAACAGGTTGTGATTCCTGGGGAGACACAGGGGAAGATGGACTGCTAAGGACAGTAGGAATAGATACCGGGGTTGTCTGGCCCAATCTGGAGCAATCAGGATCATCTTGCAGGATTGATATCTGATTTTGCCTAACACTTTGTACAGAAGAGGGAAAGGGGGAAAAGCATAGAGAAACTTCCCTTCCCAATTGAGAACTAAGGCATCCAGAGGGACTGAGCCCAACACTGGGGGCCTTCAGCAAAAAAGGGGAAGTTGGTGATTGTCTGGGGCTGCAAAAGATCTATCTGCGGGTGCCCCATCTGGCAAATATTACCTCAGGACCAGGGATCCAGTGACCATTCGTGATGGCCTAGGAAATCCTGCTGAGAGCATCTGCCAGGACATTGTCCTTGCCTGGGAGGTGAACTGCCGTAAGGGAGGTGTTCAGAGAGTAAGCCAGAGACCACAACTTCATTGCCTCGGTGCACATGGCCGTAGACCGAGTGCCTCCTTGCTTGCTGATGTACCACATTGTGGTGGTGTTTTCTGTTCTGACCTGTACAACTTTGTTCTGAACAGATTTGAAAAAAAACTTGAAGTGCTAGAAAAACTGCTCTGAGTTCCAACAGATTGATGTGGAGCAGAGATTCCGAAGGGGACCACAATCGCTGGGTAGTGAGAGTCGCCCATGTGAGCTCCCCACCCCAAGAGGATGCATCTGTAGTAAGGATTAAGGGTGAGACTGAGTGACAAAGGGAACCCTCTTGTCTCAGGATGCTCTGATCCTGCCACCACTGTGAGGCATGGATCAGGGTTCGAGTTACTGGGATCAATTTGGTTAGAGGTCTTTCCTTTGAGACCAAAAGGCTCTGAAATGGAACTGGATGCCCTCATTTGAAATCTTGCTCCCTGCACTACTGCTGTAGAAGCAGCCATGTGCCCCAGGAGCTGTAGAAAATGCCTTGCTGGTCGAGAGACCTGCAGGGTGAATGAGGAGGCCAGAGAGACCAGAGTCCTTGCCCTGTCCAAAGGAAGGAAGGCTCTGGCTTTCTCTGTGTTCAGCTCTGCGCCTATGAAGGTGAGGAGCTGGACAGGCTCTAGAACTGACTTTGAAAGATTCACAAGGAAACTTAGAGAGGTGAGCAGTTGCTGAGTTATCTGTAGAGGTAACTTGACTTGGTCTGGAGACTGGCCTACTATGAGCCAGTCGTCCAGGTAAGGGAAGATGGCAATTTTCTGCCTTCTTAGGGAAGCAACTGCTACTGCCAGGCATTTTTGAATACCTTGGAGCAGAGATGAGGCCAAAGGGCATTGCTCTGAACTGGTAATGGCCTGAGGGCAGCTCGAACCTGAGGTACTTTGAAGGAGCTTCTGATGAGAATATGAAGTAGGCATCCTTGAGGTCCAGGGATGCTAGCCAGTCCTAGCAGTAGGAGGGTAGAATAATTCCCAGAGTCACCATTTGAATTTTGGTTTTAAAGGTGCTTGTTTAAATATCTGAGATTGAGGATGGGCGCCATTCTCCTGTCTTTTGTGGGTAAGGAAGTACCTGGAGTACAATCCTTTGCCCTGGTGCAGAGGTGGAACCCTTTCCACAGCTCTGAGAGCCAGGAGGGAAGAGACCTCTGCCTCTAGGGCAAGTGCCTCTGATGGATTTGCAGGTGGAAAGGATCTGGTTCTCATCTTTGGAAATTTTGGAAGCTGAGAACCAATTCCTGGCTTACTACTTCCAGGACCCACTTGTCTGATGTCAGAGACTTCCAGTCCTGGACAAAGTAAGCCAGCCTGCCCCCTATGGGTAGTTGAGAATCGGCCCTGGCAACCCCATCAGGGTGCCTGCTTGGCAGGGCCTTTAGGCTGAGGGGTGGAAGCAGGCCTGCTTGTACGCCGTCTGCCTCTCCCTCTAAAGAACCCCCCTCTGGGCATAAGCAGAAGAGGAGGCCTGGGCTTGGTAAAAACGCCTATGAAAAGGCCTGCCCCTGCCCCTGGGAAGCTGCCTTTGAGGAGTGGCCTGCATTTCCTTGGCCTGTGCACTCCTATAGGTGGTCCTATACTCATCCATTTTCTTCATGAAATTCTCTGTCTGCTCCCCAAATAGAGAATTACCCACAACAGGAAACTCCATGGCCTTAGTCTGGGTATCCTGTGACAGGCTAGTACATCTGAACCAAGCCATTCTGCGAAGTGCCACAGATGTAGCCATGACTCTTGATGACACATCATTAGAGTCCACTGCAGCATGGAATTGCACCTTGGATGCCTCAATACCATCAGCAGCCACCTGCTCCTTAGCTCCTTGGCAAGCTGGCCAGGGACCTGTTTTGCTAGAGCCATAACAGTATCCCATCTGGATTTCTGATATCTAGCAACACAAGCCATATAATTTGCCTGTCTGAGTCCCAAGGATGCTGCCATGTACTGTTTCTTTGCCATGGCATCAATCCTCCTGGAGTCCTTCTCGGGGGTTGTGAAGCCAAGGGAATATTTGCCTTGTCACAGGCTGCAGCCTGCAGTACTCCAACATGGCTGCATTGTTGTGTAAGGAACTCCGTATCAGAGCCTGACAATGTGTACCTCTTGTCCATTCTCTTATCCACAGAAGGTATAGCGTAAGGAGTTTTTAGAATTTTTACTGTCTGTTACCCTAAAGATTTATGCAAAGGAATAGACAGTCTCCTAGACTCTGGGATATCCATCATTTCCACATAGTCAGGCTCCTCTTGATCATTCACAGCTTCCTCCATAAGGAGCTGGAGGGTTTCAGCCACTTTTTTTTATAAAACATAAAATTAGAAGGGGACTCAGAAAGCCTAGGAGGAGACACTCCTGAAGGTCTGTCTGGGGAGATGTCTGGGTCAATGGGCACATCCAGACTTTCAAATCCACGTTCACTCTCCTCATACTCCTCTTCCCCCTCCTCCAGTTCATAATATTCCTCTAAATTGTACTCTTGAACCGGTGGAACCGGCCGAACCATACACTTACCTGATGGTGCCGGTTCGGTCGGAACCGGGGAAAGCGAATGGACAATTTTAATCGCTTTGGCTATTTTTTCAGCAGTTGGAGAGGAAAGTTTTGACTCCACACCAGCTGATTTCCTAGTCCTTTTTGCTGGAACCGACTCCTCACAGTCGGCTTTCCTTTGGCCCGAGGAAGTCTCGCCCTGGTCAGAGGGCACTCCCTCCGGTTCGGTTGGAACCAAACTGGGTTGGCCATCCGGTTCAGCGGACTTTTTGGCCTCCCTTTCCCTAAGCCTACCAACTCTCTTTCCCAGGGTAGCTGCAGGAAAATTTTTACAAATCTGGTAGTCTGCATTGAGGTAGTCAAACCCCAGACAATAAACACAGGTGGTGTGGGGGTCAGCCTTGGCAAAGACTTCTCCACAGACACTGCAGTGTTGAAACCCAGTGGGTCCGGTTTTTCTTTTGGGTTTCTCAGACATAATGCCAGCCTAACCAAACTTACCCGTTTATGGCAATCCGCCAGGTAAGACCCTCTTATCGGTTTCCAACCGTGTCACGGGTCGTGGAAAAAAACGTAATAAAATCTGCTTTTTTTAGAACCGGTAACCACACTCTAAAAGACAGATTAATATATTTTAAACAACCTGATCGGTTCAAACTGAACCGATAAACCGTTTATAAGTTCCACACAGAATAGAAATCAATGTAAAACCTATCTAGTACTCACAATACCACAAACAGAGTCTGAACCGACTGGTTGCGGTTTAATTTCGGTCGAAAACTGAGAAAAACAATACTTTAACCGACAAAATGAACCGAGCAGAAGGAGAAATCTCCGAAGCGACTGTTCAGTGAGGCGGAATAAAGAATCTGACGGTTTGAGTTTGAAGAACAACAGACAAGAGTTTCAACCGAGCTCGAGCTCAGCGTTCCATGCCTGGCATGGAAAGTTAACTCTTTCACCTCCGGAGCAGTTCAAAGGTTGGGACTCACTGCATATGTCATAATATAGCATGACTTCATGCTGTTTGAATTAGGAGTCTTTAAAATCTTAAATGTCTATTTCCCAAAAGACCTGTGTAAGGGAACAGACAGACTCCTAGACTCTGGGATATCCATCATTTCCACATAGTCAGGCTCCTCCTGGTTATCCACAGCTTCTTCCATAGGAAGCTGAAGGGTTTTGGCCACTTTCTTGTAAAACGTGAAATGGGAAGGGGACTAAGAAAGCCTAGGAGGAGACACCCCTGCAGGTCTGTCTGGGGAGATGTCCGGGTCAATGGGCACATCCAGACTTTCAAAACCACATTCACTTTCCTCATACTCCTCTTCCTCCTCCTCCAGTTCATAATATTCTTCTAATTCATAATCTGGAACCGACCAAAGCGAGCACCCCCCTGATGGTGCCGGTTCGGTCGGAACCGGGGAAAGCGACTGCACAATTTGTATCACTTTGGCTATCTCATCAGCGGTTGGAGAAGAAACTTTTGGATCCACACCAGCTAATTTATCCTTTCTTGTTCTTTTAACCGAAACCGACTCCTCAGAATCGATTCTGCTTTTGCCCAAAGAAGTTTCGCCCTAGTCAGAGGGCACTCCTTCTGGTTCGGTTTGAACCGAACCGGGCTGGCCATCCAGGTCAGCGGACTTTTTGGCCTCCCTTTCCCTGAGCCTAGCAACTCTCTTCTCTAGGGTAGTTGCAGGAAAATTTTTACAAATCTGGCAGTCTGAATCGAGGTGGCCAAACCCCAGACAATAAACACAGGTGGTGTGGGGGTCAGCCTTAGCAAAGACTTCTCCACACACACTACAGTGGTGAAACCCAGTGGACCCGGTTTTTCTTTTGGGTTTCTCAGACATAGTGCCAGTCCTAACCAAACTTACCCTTTTAATGGCAATCCGCCAGGCAAGACCCTCTTATCGGTTCCTGACCGTGTTACGGTCATGGAAAAAAACATAGTAAATCCGTTTTTTTTTTAGAACCGATAAGAACTGGTAACCACACTCTAAAAGTAGAAATTAAGATTTTTTAACAACTTGATCGGTTCAAACCGAACCGATGAACCGTTTACAAGTTCCACACAGAATAGAAAACAATATAAATCTATCTAGTACTCACGAATACCACAGACAGAGACTGAACCGACAGGTTGCGGTTTAAATTCGGTCGAAAACTGAGAAAAACTGTACTTTAACCGACAAATTGAACCGAGCAAAGGAGAAATCTCGGAAGCGACTGTTCAGTGAGGCGGAGTAAAGAATCTGATGGTTTGAGTTCAAACAGCAACAGACAGTCTCAACCGAGCTTGAGCTCAGCGTTCCATGCCTGGCATGGAAAGTTAACTCTTTCATCTCCGGGGCAGTTCGAAAGGTTGGGACTCACTGCTATTGTCAGAATACAGCAAGACTTCATGTTGTTGGAAAGTACAGTTACATAAGAACTTACCGTAACAGCAGATCTTCGAGAGAGGCTCTTGCAGTAGGTAATTACATGTAGGACTGACACCGGCAGGCGGCAAGACCCCACGGAAACATTTCTAGCCAGCAGTCCCTGACGAGGGACTGCCCCCACGTCAGGTGACTGGCGTCAGGAGACGTCAGTATAAAGGGGCGGTCCCTCACGCCCGCCTTCCAGTTCTGTCCCGCCAAAGGCCAAAAGAGGCCGGACGAGAGAGAAGCGGCGATTTCCATCACTGGAAAAGGAGCTGAAAAAGCTTAGGGGGATGGAGGGTGGGAAGGCATTACCTACTGCAAGAGCCTCTCTCGAAAATCTACTGTTACAGTAAGTTCTTATATAGCTGTACTATCTTACTTCGAGAGGGCTTTTGCAGTAGGTAATTTACATACAGGACTGAGTCTCAAGCAGTCTGGAACAAGAAGAAGCACACGGGTGGAGGAAAGCCACTCAGAGTAGATCCCCTAGCTGTGAAGGCCTTAAGAAAGGAGGCCTTGCAAGACAGCCAGCCCGAAGCCTGCTCTACGGTGGGAGGCAATATCCAAACTGTAATGCTTTGCAAAGGTATGGACGGAAGTCCAAGAGGTGGCAGCACAGATGTCTGCCGCTGACACATTCTTGAAACAAGCCGCTGAAGCAGCGACTCCTCTGGTGGAGTGACCTCTGACTTGACCCGTGAGGGTCTTGTTGTACTTGTCATAACAGAAAGTGATGCAATGAGGCAACCATTTGGATAGGCATTGCTTAGAAGCAGCATTGCCTTCCCTTTTGGGAGCAAAATAGAAAAACATTTGATCTGCCTTTCTGAGATCCTTTGTCCTACTAGTGTAGTATCTCAGAATCCGGTGAACATCCATAGTATGTAACAAATACTCCCCTTGATTGGAGTACTGCATAAAGAAAGCGGGTAACTCTATGGACTGGTTCAGAGTAGACTCCGCTACCACCTTGGGGAGAAACTTAGGACCGGTACGCAGAGCCACACGTTCTTTGTGGAAAATGAAGTATGGAATTTTATGCATCAGGGCCTAAAGCTCAGAAATCCTCCGAGCAGAGGTAATGGCCACGAGAAAGAGTGTCTTCCATGAAAGGAACTTCAAGTCTGCGGAAGCTGCCGCTTCAAAAGGAGGCAGAGTTAGCTTCTCAAGAACAAAATTCAAATCCCAAGGACAGATGGGGTCTCTGATAGGAGGTCTCAGGTGGAGAACCCCTCTGAGGAAAGTCTTAGAGACTTCCAGCTGAGTAAACGTTCTGTCTGCGAAGGGAACATGATAGGCCGAAATGGCCACCATGTGGACTTTCAGGGAGGAGTGACTAAGACCGAGGTCAAAGAGATGGCGCAGGTACTCCAGCAGACATCCAACTGGGCAGAAGAAAGGCTCAACTTCTTTCAAAGCAGCCCAGATTGTGAACCTCTTCCACTTCGTGGCATAGGTAGACCTAGTGGAGGGTTTCCTGGCCTCCACCAGAATCTCCGCCACCTGGGGAGAAACTCCAAAGCAGGCTTGAGCTATGCCTGCAGGAGCCATGCATGACCCTGAAGGGACTTGAGACCTGGATGGACCAGGGTCCCCTGATCCTGGGTCAGCAAACATCGTGATAGAGGAAGAGGAAGCGCAGGTTCCTCTGAGGATTGTTGCAGAAGAGAGAACCAAACTTGCCTGGGCCAAAAGGGAGCGATCAGAATCATTTGTGCTCCTTCTGAACCTAATTTCTGAAAGACCCATAGGATTAAAGGAATTGGGGGAAGGCATAGACAAAACTGTCCTTCCAATCTAGAGACAGAGCGTCCCTCCAGAAAATGCCTCGCTTTTGAACGAGCGAGCAGAAGTCTGGAAGCTCTGCATTTTGAGGGGAAGCGAACAGGTAAACCTGTGGTGTTCCCCAATGTAGAAAGATATCGTCTAGGACCACTTGATCCAGTTCACACTCATGGGCCAGGGCAGATGAGCGACTCAGTTTGTCTGCCAAGGTTTTCTCGACTCCCGGAACATGAATTGCCGTAAGGTGAAAGTCGTGTTGTGCTGCCCAGTCCCACACTCTCATTGCTTCCTTGCTAAGAGGGTAGGACCGAGTCCCTCCCTGTTTGTTGAGGTACCCATACCACACACATATGGTCCATCTGGATGGCTAGGTGGTCTGGAAGGAGATACAGATAGAGGGCTTGTAGTGCATAAAGCACTGCCCAATGTTCAAGCACATTTGATTGATTGATGTGAAGTGATAGTTCGAGCTTGGACCAACAGCCCTGGGTCTGATGAGGACCGAGATGGGCTCCTCAACCTTCACCCAAGGCATCTGTTGTCAAAGTCCGGGAGGGCGGAGGAAGGAAGAATGGAACCCCCCCCCGAAACAGATTCTGTTTATCTACCACTGCAAGTCTCGAACCATGGGAGAGGAGACCAGGGCCAGACGATCCAAGTTATCCACCAATTGATCCCATTGGGAGCGAAGCGTCCACTTAGAAACCCTCATGTGGAGTCGAGCATGAGGAACTGTCGGGATAGCAGCTGCCATGAACTCGAAAAGGCGAAGAACTGACCTTGCAGTGACTCGCCTGCAGCTGGACAACAGGCTTACCTGAGTCTGAACAGCGGCTGCTCTGTCTGGTGGCAGGAAGGCCCTGCCCAGGGTCATGTCCAGTATTGCCCTGATAAACTGGAGTCTCTGGGATGGGATCAAATGAGACTTGGAATGGTTGATGGTAATACCCAGGCAGGCAAAGACCTGTTGGGTAAAGGAGAGGCAGCGCAAGAGTTCCTCCCTGGACGAGGCCACCAGGAGCCAGTCGTCCAGGTACAGGAAAACCTGCACTCCCCGGGTACACAGGTAGGCCGCCACCAGTGCAAGGCATTTGGTAAATACTTGGGGAGCCGAGGACAGGCTAAATGGAAGTGCCTTGAACTTGTAGTGGTCCCCCTGGAAAGCAAAACAGAGATATTTGAGGTGGAACAGGCGAATGGATATATGCAGGTAGGCATCCTGCATATCCAGAGCGCACAGCAACGGACCCAAGCGAAGGAGGGGCAGAAGGCTCTGCAGTGACAGGATTCTGAACCTCTTGTATTCCACGAATAGGTTCACGGAACTGAGATCTAGGATAGGTCTTACATCTCCTGTCTTCTTCGGGACCAGGAAGAAGTGGGAATAGTAACCCGTTCCTTGAAGGGGAATGGCAACAGGTTACTAACATACTAAAATGCCAGCAGAGTAGGCCTAACGGTCTTTCGCGTCTGCTCGTTTGGTCAGCCCCCACCCTGGGAGCTGACCTTGCTGCCCCCCTCGCCTTCTCTGGCTTCTCCCTTCCCAGTTCCGGATATTCTCGCTGCATTGGATTTTGCTTCCAGAACCCTTCCCCTGTACCTGTCCCATCCCCCCTCTTGAACCCCTCCACCGTCTCTGCCTCCACCAGCCCCCTAGGCAGCGATTCCATGGCTACACCACCTCTCTCAGTGAAGTAGCACCTCCTCCTTTCTCCTCTGAATCTTCCCTCCAGCTTCCACCCATGCCTCTAGTGGCCCCTCCTCCTTCCTTCAAGCACCCTGACTGTTCCTCCCTATTTACCCCTTCATGTACCTGAAGACCTCTGTCATGCCCCCCCGTTCCTTCTCTCTTCCATTGTGTACGTATTTAGCTCTTCGACCCTCTCCTCATAGGTCCTGTCCCCCAAGCCCCAAATCATTTTGGTTGCCCCTCTCTGGACCCTCTCCAGGAGTTTAATGTCCCTCTTTAAGTGTGGCCTCCAAAACTGCACGCAGTACTCGAGGTGCAGCCTCACCAAGCAGTTATACAGAGGCAGTATCACTTCCCTCCTTCTGGAGGCGATCCCCCTAGTGATGCATCCCAGCATCCTGTTGGCCTTTGCCGCTGCCCTCCTACAAGTGTCCGAGTTGTTCATCTTGACATCCACCACCACCCCAAGGTCCCTCTTAGCCATCGAGACTTGTAGCATCCCCGGGTGTACACTTGGCCCGGGTTTCTGGCCCCCAGGTGCAGTACCTTGCATTTCCCTACATTGAAACTCAGCTTCCACTTTCTAGACCATCCTTCCAGAGCCTCCAGGTCCCCCTGTAGGGCCACTCTCCCCTCCTCGCCATCCACCACCGCCCCCAGTTTTGAGTCATCCGCAAAGAGTCTCATCTCACTCCTGATACCTGTCCTTATGTCAGAGACGTAGGCGTTAAACAGGAGGGGCCCAAGGACTGATCCCCGTGGGACCCCACTAATGACCCTCCTTGGGGATGAGACTAACCTGCCAACCACGACCCTCTGGGTCCGGTTCTATCGCCTCTTTCAGCAACAGTGCTGAAATCTCTTTGTGGACCAGAAGATGATGTTCCAGAGAGTACGTCGACCTTTGGGGAAGGTGACGAGGTGGTTTCTGAAGACACTCTATTGCATGTCCTTCAGCGATAAGCTGAGGCACCCATGAATCTGATGTTGTCCTCTCCCAGCCCAGAAGGTGAAGGGAGAACTTCCCTCCTACCGGTCCCTCCGGGAAGCCCAGAGGCTGTGGGAGAGGGAAGGAGTCAGGTGGTGTGGGGCAGCGCCGCAGCTGAAGCACCCGCTGCTTTTTTGGGTGGAGGGGGCTTGGCAGCTGTGGGGGCCCAGCGTTTAGTGGCCCGCTTTCCCGGAGGTTTTGCCTTTGGACGATTCCGTCTGCGAAAGGGACAGCACTGCTGTTGATGGGGGTGGTACATAGAGTCAACGGACTTTAGTGCTGTCCCCTTCTCCTGCAGATTGGCGATGATGTCCTTGACATCACCCCCGAAAAGCACCGACCCCCGGAAGGGCGCTTCCTGTACAGTGGACTGCACTTCCGGGACCAACCCTGACACACAGAGCCATGCATGACGTCATAAGCCTATGGTGAAAGCCGAGCTCCGTCCAGCAGTGTCCACTGCATCGTAAGTTGCATGAAGCATGTGTTGACTGGCCGAACATGCAGAGCGGACGAGGTCAGACAGTTCCTGCTTGACTTGAGAGTACGGCAGGGAGTCCAATTTGGTTTCCACCTCCATAAGAATTGCCTTCTGGTAATCTCCCATGTGACCGACATAGTTCAGTGCCCTGATCCCCAGTGTGGAAGAAGTGAAAATCTTCTTGCCATAGTGGTCCAGAAGGCAAGATTCTTTATCAGGTGGCGATGAGCTAAGATGTTTTGGATTAGCTGTCCGGCCGTGAGCGGCACTAATCATGGGCGAGTCAGCTCTAGGGTGAGCATCTAAAAAATCAACACCCTCGGGAGCCTGGTATAGCCTGTTCGACTTCTGAGAAAGAGGGGCTAATGCCAACGGTTGTTTCCAAATAGTGGTAACAAGGTGGGCATGAGGCTCGATCCAGGGTGGCAACAAGGTAGGAACCGTCTTGGGCAGATCCAGATGCTCAGCGAGTTTCACCCGCTGTGGGTCTGGCTCCAAGGACTGCCACTTATGCACTGCCTGTATTTTACCTAGCAGCTCCGTGAAAGAAGGATCCTCCGGAGGTGACTTTGGAGGAGTCCTTGGCCTGGGCTTTGATAGAGAGCGAGGCTCGTCGTCTTTCTCAGAGCAGCCGTCGGAGGCGTCCGAGGAGGAAGAGGAAGAAAATGAAGAAAAAGAAGACTCCCTCTCCCGTCTAGGTGGAGGAATAGACCCTTTGGGAAGCCCTCAGAGAAGCGTGTCCTGCCCCTCTGTGGACCCAGAGGGTTTAGCCCTGGTGTCCAGAGGAGGAGAGGAAGTTTGTCGTCGTGGACGTACGGGAACCGGCGCCGTTGTCGGAAGACGATTATCCACCTCTCTGGTGAGCTGAGCCTTGGCCTGAAGAGTAGTGTTTAAATTTTTGAGCCGAGACTTAAAGGCGAGGTCTTCCACCACGGGCTCTGCAGAAGGATTGGTCCCTGCTCCGAGGGCAGTATCATCAACATCATCAACCAGGCGAAGATCTAGGTCAGGCTCAAAATCATCTCCTGACAGTTCAGGGGGGACTGCATAGACAGGAAAGGAGTGAAAATCAGGAGGAAGAACAGAAGAAGAAAGAATTGGAGTTGAAAACCCCCGAAGACCAGTTGGAGCTGCACCAGCTCCCGAAGCCAAAGAAGAAAATGGTGCCGATAACAAGGAGGGAGGAAAGCCTGTCGAGAAGATGCGCCATTTCTGTGCGATACAGCACCGACAGAGCCCTCAGTGTCACAGGCCGACAGGGCCCACGGCACTGTGGACACACCGAACGAGCCCACAGTGGACAGTGCCGAGAGTGTCCCAGAGGTCAGAAAACCGTGATTTGAAGTAAAAGAGGGAAAATGGCAGGAGATAGAGGTATTGGTGTGGACCCCTACACTGCAGAGTCGACGGCACCGAAGAAGGCGCCGCATGACTAGGAAGGCCTAACCACCTTACATGTCCCTCCGGAGCCGAACGGCCTGAAGGTCCCCGCATCGGAGTGACCGGCTCGGGCAACTGGACCAACCTCTGAGCCCACTGCTCTATAAGAGCAGCCCACTGGTGAAACTGCTCATCAGAAGCTCCTCGGAAAGGCGGAGAGGGGCGCCGATGTTGAAGAGGTCAGCCATCGGAGACAGAAACCGGTGACTCCAACAGAGGTGGAGACCGGTGTCTGGCCCCAACAACTGACTATCTATGCGCAGACATACCAGAGGGTGACCTTGAGTGATGCCTTTTTCTCTTCGACCTATGTGTTGAAGAGGAACTTGAGGTCGAACAGTGCAGAGAATGGGACCGTTTCCTTTTACGTTTCAGGGGACTGCCCATCCCCTGAGCACTGGTCCATCTGTTGTCACCCCGAGGGCAGCAGACCGAACCGCCTGGCTGACTGAACAGCTTTCATATGAAGTCTCCCTACCGTCACCTGACACTTGAAATAAAACTACAAAACAATAAACTGAACTATTTCTGCTAGTGAAGTTTAACTCCCAGCTGGAGAGCGACGTTGTCACTGAAGCACACTCAACGGCGGGAAAAAAGGAACTCAGGCAGTTGTCAATGCTGAGATAGTCATTACCGCACGAGCCGGGGCTCGTGGTGCTGCTTCATCTCAGGCGCCGGCCCTCTTGAAAAAGTTTGCTCCCACTGGGTCCTAGTGCCTCCGGCGAACTCCCAATAGTGTGAATGAGTGGTGGAAACTTTATGTCCAGGAAGATCTTACCGTAACAGTACATCTTCAAGGAATGTCTCTTGCAGCAGGTCATTACTTCTGGGAGGTTCCAGCAGAGGGTGCTGTCACACGGCAGCTTCTTCCAGCAGTCCTTTACCAGGGACCGCCCACCTACGACATCATCTCCTTGCTCCCTACATAAGTGTGCGCTGTCCCTGGTATCCTCTGTCCACGCCGGATTCAGCTCGTAAAGGCGAGGACCGAGGGAAACCGAGGTACCAGTGAGTCCCAATCCTAAGTCCTTAGATCAGGATTTCCCTGTTAGACACGGCAGGGGGACGGAGGGTGGGATCAGACCTACTACAAGAGATATCCCTCGAAGATCTACTGTTACGGTAAGTTCTTATGTAACCGCACTATCTTCTACACAACGGTTGCTTACAGTAGGTCATTACTTCTGGGAGAGTTCCCAGCAGTTATGTCCATGAGGGAGGACAATTATGAAAGGATGCCCTGTAGGTCGTCTCAGCCGAAGGCCATTCTACGTTGCAAACCAACATCCAGATTGTAATGCCTGGTAAAGATATGGATAGTAGACTAGGTGGCCGCCTTGCATGTATCAGTAATGGAGGCACCCTTAAAACAAGCCGCTGTGGCTGCTATGACCCTAGTGGAGTGGGTTTGAACATGGCCTGGTAAAGGCTTATTGTATTTTTTGTAACAAAATGTAATGCAATTGGCTAATCAGCAAGAGAGGGTGCGTTTTGCAACCAGAAGTCCCTCATGACCTGGGGCAAAGGTGACAAACAGCTGTGAGGTTCTTCGAAAGGACTTTGTCCCATCCATATAGTAACAAAGGATGTGATGGACATCCATAATATGTAAAAGATGTCCACCAGGATTGGAATACTTGGTAAAAAAACAGTAATTCCAAGGATTGATTCAAAGTTTGTTCTGAAACCACCTTAGGCAGAAAAGAAGGGTTACTGTGAAGCACCACTCTATCCTTATGAAAAATCAGATAAGGTTCTCTGCACATAAAGGCATGAAGCTTGGAAATGTGTCAAGCAGAAGTAATGGCTACTAGAAAGAACGTTTTCCATGAGAGAAAACGTAGGTCACAATTGGCAGCCGGTTCAAAGGGGTCCACTGTTAATTTCCCAATCATGAAATTCAAATCCCATGGAGGAATAGAGCGCTGAATAGGAGGCTTGAGATGTAATATGCCTTTCAAAAACATCTTGGCCAGATTGTGTTGATACAAAAGCCTGCCATCCAACGGTCCATGGAAGGCAGAGATGGCAGCCAAATGGACTTTTACAGAAGGAAAAACTAAGGCCTTCTAAGGACAGGGAAGCCAAGTAGTCCAGAACCTTCGTAAGAGGACAGTAATAAGGGTCCAGCGATTGGGAAGCAGACGAAATGGAGAAACGTTTCCATTTAAAATGCTAAGTATCCTTAGTAGCCTGCTTCTGAGCGGCAAGCAGAGTATCAGCCACTTGACAGGACAACATGTAATCTGTTTATGAAGACGTCTTCATGAGCCAGGTGTGAAGACAGAGGGTCTTCAGATTGGGATGCAGGAGAGAGCCTTTGCATTGTGTCAAGAGGTCTGGCCTGAACGGCAATGGAAATGGTTCTGTAATCGAAAGCTGTTGTAGGAGAGGATACCATGCTTGTTGACGCCACATGGGAGCTATGAGAATCATCGTGGCAGACTCCATCTGTAGCTTTATTAATGTACGAAACAGGAGAGGGAGAGGGAGTAGGGGGAAGGCATATAAGAAGAGTCCTGTCCAAGGTTGGGACAGGGCATCTACAGCTCTTCCCCTTTTGTTTGAGATAATGGAGAAGTATTTGGGGAGCCTGTGGTTTTCTGGGGATGCAAACGGATCTATCTGTGAAGTATCCCAGAGATGAAAGAGATCCTGAAGGACTGAGTCGAGCAGTGTCCACTCGTGAGCCAAGGAATGGAGACTCAATAGGTCCGCTAACTGGTTGTGACGGCCTGGAAGAGGGACGGCAGTGAGCGTCAATTATTTGGTTGGTTTGTGCCACACATTGATCGCCTCCAAGCAATGTGAGCGACAGCGTATGCCTCCTTGGTTGTTGAGAAAACAGACTACAGTCATGTTGTCCGACTGTACCAGTAGGTGACCTGGGATCAAATGAGGACTGAAGGCTTGCACCGCCAGAAGGACTGCTCTCATTTCCAGAAGATTGATATGGTAATGATTGTGACTTGAAGGCCACATGCCCTGAATCCGCTACGGACCTAGATGGGCACCCCAACCTTCTAGAGAAGCACTGGTTGTCAGAACATGGTGAGGAGGGGAGGCATGGAAAGGCATGATCCAATTGAGTTTGGAGCGGAGCGTCTACCAGGTGAGAGCAGACCGGAGAGCCGGGATCACCCTGATGGGGTCTTCAAACTGCCTTGTCTTCTGGCACCATTGGTCTTGTACAATCCATCGTGTGGAAAGCATCTGAAGATGCGCAAACTCCACAGTTTGAATGGCCGTGGCCATGTGCCCGAGGCACAACATGAGTCGGGCAATGACTATCTTTAGTGACTGAATCTGTGAGGCCAGATCAATCAAGGTATCCCAACGAGTAGGGTGCAGATAGGCCTTGGCGATGCTCATATCCCGTACAGCCCCTATATACTGGAGCGACTGGGTCAGATGAGGACTAGACTTGGGCCAGTTTACTGCAATCCCAAAATTGTGTAACAAATGAAGGGTCTCTGAAAGGGACGAGAGCAAATGTTCTCTGGTATCTGCTTTCATCAGGCAATCGTGCAAACAGTGGAAGACAAAGTGACCCTTTTTTCTCAAAGCCCCTGCAACCACTGCTAGGCATTTCATAAAGACCCTTGGGGCTGAAGAAAGTCTGAAAGGCAGAACCCAAAATTGGTAATTTTGGCCCAGTAGGTGGAAATGCAGGTACTGTTGATGGCCTGAAAGAATAAAGGTATGCGTCTTTCATATCCAGAGCACACATCCAATCTCCTTGTTGCAGAAGCATGATGGACGTTAAGGTAAACATCTGAAAATGTTTGTACTGGATGTGCTGATTTAGGTTTCTCAAATCCACCACTGGTCTGAGGTCTCTAGTTTTCTAGGGCACTAGAAAGAAATGGGAATAAAAGCCCTGTTATTGGGACAGGAGAACTGTTTGACTAATAGGACAGGAAGTTCCTCCTGGAGTATAGGAAAGTGTTCCTGAGGATAATGAAGCTTCCGAGGAGGAAGTGGAGGTGGTACAGAGAATAGTTCCAGTGTATGACCAGTTTGAATAATCTGGAGTACCCATGTATCTGTTGTTACTTGTTGCCAAGCCTCCAAATGAAGGGCAAAGAGACCCCATACTGCCTCCAAAGCTTAGGTGAGGAGGTGAAGGGAGAGCCCCACAGAGTCAATGAGAATTGGAGTGACTGGCCCCGCCAGCGGGACGGGCACAGGAGAGATGTGTGGTGGCCGAATTGCATCCTGTATTTTCATCGCGGCCTGAAAAGCACCTCGGTTAGAGGGTCTGTAGCGGTTAGCTTTCTTATGGTAGTATGAGTATTGGTTCCGTTGTGTGTGATACATGCTCTGGACCATTCGGAGGGTACGACAAGAAGCCTGGAGATCATCCAAAATTATTTGGGTACCAGGTCCAAAGAGCTAGCCACCACAGAAAGGTGCACTGACTACCTTATGCTGGACATCTGGTGCCAGGCCAGATACCTGGAGCTAGGCATGGTGGCACAAAGCGATGCCCGTGGCAGATAAGTGCATAGAAGTATCAACCACATTGTAGCCCGACCTGAGAAGGTGGCGAGAAATGGAAGTAATGGCTGACATGCTTTGTAGTAATTGCTCCTTTTCTGGAAAAGGAGGTAATGTGTTACGGAGGTCCATAGCCGAAGCACCCAGGGTGCGCTTGTATTTGACCATATGGACCATATAGTTTCAGATTCTTATGTTCATAGTCCCGGAGGTGAAGATCTTCTTGCCCAGGTAATCCAGTCTTCTAGATTCTTTATCAGGAGGTAAAGAACTGGTATGTTTGAGTTTTTTAGTGCGATCATGAGCGGCCGTGATGACCACTGAATCAGCCACAGGAATTGTGGACAGATACGGATGGTCCAAGGGGGCTTGGTACAATCTGTCAGCCTTACAAGGGACGGCTGTTATGGCCGAAGGCTGATGCCATGCATCAAGAGATGGCATTCTGATAAGCAGGTATTAATGGAGGAATAACCAGGACTGGCTCCTCAGGTAGCTCAAGGTAGTCAGACATTTTCTTTGCTGTTTATCCTGCTCTGTGGTGGAAAACTCCATGACTTTTTGTATTTGTATCATCATGTCACTGAAGGAGGGGTCATCTGGAGGGGAAACAACCCGTGAGGCTGGCAAATCCTCATCCACGGAGGAGACCACGGAGAATCCGGGTCCTGAAAGTCTATATTCAGAAAATCCTCTTCAGAAATATCCTCCGGAAAGTCACCCACCAAGTCAGGTTCATCCGACAAATAGCCCTCTAAGAAAAGAGGCGGAGGAGACCAAGTTGGAATATCCTGGTCAGTATGAAGCTGCTTGGGTAGAGGAGAGGAAGAACACTGGGAAAGAGGAGCCGGTGTCTGAGAAGGAGACTGGCTACATCCCATGGACTGCAGTACAGTATGTACAATGCGTTCAACATCAAGTACCTGGGGCGGTAGGATATCCACCAGCTGAGGACTGGAATTTGTAATAATAAGTGTCAGTGAGGGTATGGGTCGGTGAGAAGAAGCTGGATGTGCCCCAGAGAAATATAGGCCAGGGTCTCTTTGTAGATCAGCCACACCCCTATAGGAGGGCATGTGACAAGGTGGAGGGGTGTTAAGAAGAACAAATGATGTTGGTTTGCCTTTAGGAACTGTTGTCAACGACGAGCCAGGAGAAGACTAAATAATGTGTTGAGCAAATGTTGACAGGACAGGGGCTCCTGTCAATGGAGCAGCTGTTTGCTGGCTGTATAAAACACAGTCTCTGTCGATGTAGGAAGAATTGGAGCCTTCATCAACGGGGGAACAGTGTGTTGCACTGTCCTGAGTGCCTGGTCAGGCTCTGTCGATAAAAGAATCGTTCCCATCGAGGAGGAAGGCACAAATGAATGCTTCATCGATGGGAGAAGTGCTCCCGTTGACGAGGAAGGTAGAAATGAACGCTCCATCGATGGTGGACAAGTAGAAGTCACTGTTGACTAGACAAATAGAAAAAGTCACTGTTGAGGTGCATCATGGCAGGGAGTGAGAGAAAGGTTTATCCTTCTCCCTTTTTTGCTGAGAGAGAGACCCTGAAGCTGAGAAGGCCTTGGACTGAGCCCCCTGGGCGGTCTTGTCCAGCAGGGAAACCTGTTGTTCCATGAGTAAGTTTCTGATTTCCAGCAGCCGTCGTCAAGTTGCTTGGTTAGTTTCCTTACAAAAAGCACAGGCGGTGGTGGTGTGCATGGGTCCCAGACACCTAACACAATATAAACGGTTGTCAAGTTTGAAAATCTTCCTGCCACAAATGCAGGAACAAAATAAAGCTTGCTTGCTTGCAGATGCTTTCTTAGACATTCGTTTGATTCATTTCTCATTGATGACTGCTACACAGAAGATTGAGCTAGCTGTGTGAGCTGAAGACTGCAGGAAAATGAACAAAAGATACCAGAGACTGTCCACACTTATATAGGAAGCAAGGAGATGATGTCACGGGTGGGCGGTCCCTGGTAAAAGACTGCTGAAAGAAGCTGTCATGCAACAGCGCCCTCTGCTGGAACCTCCCAGAAGTAATGACCTACTGCAAGGGATCATTCCACAGAAGATAGTAAAGTTACGTAAGAACTTACCGTAACAGCAGATCTTCGAGAGGAGCTCTTGCAGCAGGCCTCCATCAGGACTAATGCCACAGGCCTTAGGACCCCACGGAAACAATCTTAGCTAGCGGTATCCTTGAGCGCCTCCTCGTGTCCGCTCCGCCCGGCGTTAGTCACGATAAAGGGGCGGTCCCCAGCTCCACCTCAGTTCATCTGCCGAAGACCCAAGTACAGGCACCAGCAAACTAAACAGGCGCGGAGTGTGCCTATGCCATGCTGAACTCTCCAGGGGGAAGGAGGGTGGGAAAGCAAAGCCTGCTGCATGAGCTCCTCTCAAAGATCTACTGTTGCGGTAAGTTCTTACATAACTGTACTATCTTACTTTGAGTGGGAGCTCTTGCAGCAGATTATTACCATTAGGACTGAATCCCAAGCAGTCCCGCGTGAAGGAGGTAGTATGCCCAGGGAGGAGGTAGGTTGAGAAACAAGCAGCATTGCCTACAGAGGCAGAAGGTGAGATCGTCAGAAAAGCAATCGTTAAAGGACAGCTAGGCCGAATCCAGTCTGGCGCCTGGAAGCTATGTCCAGGCTGTAATGCCTGACAAAGGTATGTACTGAACTAGCTGCGGCACAAATGTCTCCAATGGAGGCATTTTTCAAAGAAGCAAAGGAGGTAGAAACTCCTCTGGTAGAATGAACTCTGACCGATCCTGGGAGAGGTTTCTTGTACTTATTGTAACAGAAGACTATGCAGTGGACTAGCCACCTAGCTGTAGTCTGTTTGTTTAGACACCAGATTGCCCAGGTGTGGAGGCACAAAGGCCACAAACAGTTGCTCCAATTTGCGGTGTGCAACTGTACACCTTAAGTAGTACCTCAGGATTATGTGGACGTCCAAAGTGTGTAGGAGAGTTTCCCCTCTGTTGGAAGGGGCAGGAAAATAAACTGGAAGGTCAACCAACTGGATGAGAGTTAACTCTGAAACCACTTTAGGAAGAAACTTAGGATTTGTCCTGAAGGAAACCCTTTCTCTATGAAATATCAAATATGGCTCCTTGCACGTCAGGGCTTGAAGCTCGGAAACCCTTCGAGCTGAAGTAACAGCAACTAAAAAGGACACTTTCCAGGAGAGGTAACGCAGCTCACAATCTACCACGGGTTCAAAAGGAGGGAGTGTAAGCTTCTCCAACACAAAAAGGAGGCCCAGGGAGGTACTGGATCCCTGATGGGAGGCTTTATATGTAGTATGCCCCTTAGAAAGCTACAGGACACATCCAATTGGGTTAAAGTTCTGCCCTCTATCAGCATGTGATAGGCAGATATTACCGACATACGCACCTTAATGGAGGAATAGCTCAAGTCTTGATTCAACAAGGCGAGGAGATACTGTAAGGCTGGGTTCACTGGACAAGTAAGGGGGTCCAGATGATGGGACTAAACCCAAAGGCAGAAATGTTTCCACTTCATAGCATAAGTGGACCTCGTAGAGGGCTTTCTCGCCGAAAAGAGAATGCCACCTTTTTCGAGACCCTATACCTTGATTTAACTATGTCTGCAAGAGCCATGCAGGAGGGTGCAGGGACTTGAGATCTAGATGTACCAGCTTGCCCTGGTCTTGGGACAGTAACTGGCAGCATATTGGCAGCGGAATTGGAGGTTCCGATGATAGTCGCTTAAGTCGTGGGAACCAAATCTGTCGTGGCCACGGTGAGGCAATTAGAATCATTCACACACCCTCTGCCTGTACCTTCAAAAGAACCCTCTGTATTAGAGGAAAGGGAGGAAAAGCGTAAAGGAATCTCCTTGTCCAACAAAGGGACAATGCGTCTGGCAAAAATACACCAGGCATGCTCTCGTGAGCAGAAACTTGGTAGTTTGGTGTTGCGTGGGGATGCAAAGAGGTCCAGCTCGGGAAGACCCCATGTCTCGAAGAGCTGGTCCGCTACTGACTGGAGTAGCTCCCACTCGTGCGCCTTGGACCGAGACTGACTTAGAGTGCTTCTGCCAAGGCATCTTGGATGCCTGGTACATGCACTGTGGCCAGATTTATGTGGCGTTCCCGGCCCAATACCAAACTCTCATTGCCTCCCTGCACAGGGGATAGGAATGCATTCCCCCTTGCTTGCTGATGTAGAAGACAATGGCTGTGCTGTCTGACTTTTCTTGAAAGGCCCGTAAGGCATTGAGGGCCACTTGCATCTCGAGGACGTTGATGTGGAGATTGCTCTCTTCTGGGGACCAAATGCCCTGTGTCTGGCTGTCCCCCAGGTGCACTCCCCAATTGAGGTCGGAGACATCCGTTGTTAAGGTCCGGCTCAGAGGCTCCTGTTGAAACGAGACCCCTTTTTCCAAATTGAGGGGGTTTAGTAACCAAAGTAGGGTCCTCTTGACTGGCTCCAAGATCTGGACCAGATGGTCTAGACTGTTGGGAGTTCTGGTCCCATTGCACCCTAAACATCAATTGTGGGACCGTCATGTGGAGGCGAGCCAAAGGAATTATGGGAATGGCTGCCGCCATATGCCCCAGAAGTCTGAGGAAAGTCCTGGCTTGGACTTGGGGGTTTATTAGAGCCGATCGGGCCACCTCTCACAGGCGATCTCCCCTTTCCTGTGTGAGGAAAGCCATGCCACCGACCATGTACAGGATTGCTCCTATAAAGGAGAGTCTTTGGCTGGGCTCTGTGAATGATTTGGGAAGATTCAGGGTGATCCGCAGCTCACGGAATAATGTATAGGTCTCTAGGAGCGTTCTTGATGAAGCTGCTTGAAGTCAGTCATCCAGGTAAGGGAAGGGAAGACATAGTGACCCTTGCACCTTACAGCTGCAGCTACCACTGCTAGGCATTTGGTGAAGGCTCAAGGAGCAGAGGAGAGCCCAAATGGTAGAACCCGAAACTGGTAATGTTCCTCCCCTGGAAGTGGAACCTCAAATACTTCCAGTAAGGAGGAAAGACCCCTATGTGCATATATGCATCTTGCATGTCCAGGGAGCAGAGCCAGTCCCCTTGGCGCAGTAGGGGAATTAAGCCTGGAATAGCTACCATCCTGAACCTTTTGTATGCAATATAGCTGTTTAGAGAGCTGAAGTAGAGGATGGGCCGAAGATCGTGTGTCTTCTTTGGTACTAGGAAGAAGTGTGAATAGTACCCTTTTCCCTGCTTTTCCCAAAGGACTGGCTCTATTGCCCTTTTGTGCAAGAGGATCTGAATTTCTCCTTCCACAAGTGCTATGTGTGAAGGAGGATATCTTGAGGACCTTGGTGGAGTCTCTGGGGGTATTTGTGTAAAATCTAGCGTATATCCCCTCCTTATAATATCTAGGATCCAGAGATCCAAGGTGATTTTTGCTCCAACCCTCTGAGTGGAGGAAGAAGCGACCCCATACTGCCTCCCCTTGCGTCTCCTCCAGGGGAGGGTGGGGTCGGCAGGGAGTCATTGGGAGGCTCCGGAAGTCAGAAGGGAGGGGTGGGAGGACTTTGGGCCTTGAAAGGAGGCACCCCCAGGCTGTTGGGTTGTGGTCTTCCTTTTAAAGCCTCCCCCCTGCAACGTCTAGTTGCCATGGACAGACTGACCTGAGGACTTTCGAAAAGTCAGTTTGCAGGTGCGCTTTTGGTCCCCCTTGTATAACTGTCGGATGGACCAAACTGACTTCCCAGACCCTTGGAGATGACAAATAAGCTTCTCATTCTCCTCCCCCCAAAAATTGGAACCTTGGAAGGGAAGGTCCTCGATTCCGGACTGCAGATCCTGGGAGACTCCAGAGACTCTTAGACAGGTGTGGCACCTCAGACAGACGCCAGATATTGCCGCCTTTGACGCCATATCTGCAGTATCGTATGAGGCATGCAGAACGTGAGTGCCTACATCCGAACCCAATTTCAAAATCCCCAGAAGCTCTGTCTTCTGAGCAGAGTCTGGCAACCTCCTGTCCCTTCTCCCATAATGCATTCTGGGACTGGACCATATGTGTTAAGAAGTTCATGGATCTTATGGAACAGGTGGATGCAGAGTACACCTTCTTTCCCACCTGATCCAAACAACGGGACTCCTAATCGGGAGGCTAGGAATAAAAAATTACTCAACACAGTAATCTTGTTTCTTCAAAGGGATCACTCATGATTAAACTGATGCAGTCAGCCTCCTGTGTTAAACTGCCCGGAGAGATGTAATTATATGCAAATGATGGAACTCTCAATTGGCGCATGCCAATTTCAAACTGCTGCCCTAGCAACTGCTACTCTCCGAGTGCCTCAGATTCTTACATATGTAACCCCTCCACCGGCCCCCCCCTTGTTTAACTAGAAGGGCTGCTCCTCTCACCACATAGCGTCTGGGGCAAACGAGAGGGATGGGGGTTTATATGACAAGAAGTACACACATTTCTATTTCTAAGCCTGCTATCATAGAGAGGCAACCAAGTGTGGCTACTACCTGGCACACACCTGGTAGGACCATTTACCATGGCCATCGACCCAGGTTCCTGGGAGAAAACATTTGTTCATAGTTGTGCTAGGTTTGCACTTCTGGTCAGGGGCACCCAAGTAAATCCAGACACAGTGGAAGCAATAACAGTACTGTCCAAACCAGGTTGGGATTCTAGAGTGTGGCTTTTATTCACGTACACAGAGAATAACCACGAAGCAAAGATGGCCCCCCCACAGGGCTACACATACTGGTATTGCAGATTCTCCAGAGTACAGATAGTCCTGACATTTCGATTTAGCATAGGGTGAAGACACAAACAGTGAACACTCTGGTTCTGAGACTGGCACACATGGACAGTTACTGGTATAATTCCCATCAATTAGGCACACATGGCCAGTACTAGGACACTTTCCCATATTTCATGAGGAATGCTAGTGGCACACATGTCCACAAAAGAGCACATCCAGGCTCAAAATCTTCCAGCACCCACTACTCTGGGGTGAACTGTAAACAGAAAATCCAAAACCCACTTCTGGGTAACTATTTTCATTAGGCACTGACTAACACACTGACTAAAAATTGAATATGGTGCCCAAACTGAACCTGGAGAAGTAAACTGGTTACTCGAGATGGGGGTCTCCCACCTTTTGCTTCCAAGTTTATACTCGGCCATTCATCTTGTTAATAACACCCCACAGAAAACTTGTAGATGCTATCTTGAAATGTTTTTCACACTTAACATACTACATGGTTAAAAGTTCTGTACTTGGACAGTCTTTCTCTCTCTCTCTCGCGACTCCATGGTAGGCAGACACTTTTAAAAAAAGAAGCAGTCTAGGTGACAGGGTCCCTTTGTCAGAGAAAATTCACCAAGGAATGCAGGTGCCTCTCCTGGGTTGACACAAAAGTAGTATTCACAGTTCTGAAGTTGTCACAAGCAGCTTCACTAGACAGACTGGGTTGCCCCTGAACCTTGAAGATTGCCCCTATCCCCCTGGGATGGGGAAAGGAAAAACCCACTTGGAAAGGTCGCCACCACTTCAGTCTCTGTCTTCTACAGTATGTTCTTCTTCTAGGGTGAGAACAAACTACCCAAAACAAAGTGGCAGCTCTCTGTCAGAACTAAAATGAGAAGCTGCCTAGCAGCTGCCATAAACTGTAACTCCACTCTACAGACTACTGAACAGTCTACTCTAGGTGACAGCTGATTGGCAGAGTGTGGCTTATGCAGTTACGAGAATTCTAAGGTTACATCATCACTCCAGCTCAGCTAAGGCTGAAAACAGAGCATGACAGAGTGAAACCCATTTACCTGGCATTTCACTAGCTGCCTTCCCTGCCTGCCACTGATTCTAAGTGGGATTCTAGTAACCCCAGGGAACAAGGGAGGTTACACGTAGCCTAACTGGGTATAAGACCCACTAGTTAAAAACTAAAATTTGTATAAAATATTTTTTGTGTTCTCAGGTCAAAAACATCCTTAAGAAACAAACCTAAAAAACTTGAGACCACAAGGAAACCAACTGGTTAAACAAAAGCGAGTCTCTAACTTGACCTATATAGAAAAAAATCTTTAATGAAGAGATGCAGAACAACTTTTATAGGTTCTAGTAGGGGAAGCAGGGTGGGTGCTTTAATCATAATGAGTGATCCCTTTGAAGAAACAACTATTACTATGGTGAATTTAATTTTTTTCTTCTAACCCCAGGAATCACTCATTATGATTAAACTGATGCAGACTACCAAGCAGTACCTTTGGAGGCTGGACAGAGATCCTATTTTGAAAACTGGTACTGCAGCACTGCTGTACCAAACCTGGCATCACTTCTGTGCACAAGACTTGTAATTCGCTGATCCTCCTGGATGAAGTAATAGCAACCAGAAATACAGTTTCCCAAGTGATATACTTCAAATCTACAGTTGCCATGGGCTTGAAGAAAAAAATTACTCACCTTAGTAATTGCTTTTCTTCTCATGGAGTCTTGCTATATTATAACAAAAGCAGTCAGCCACTGCAGCTGAACTGCCCCGGAGAGGAAGGAGTTAACTCCAGAGGATCTGGAGTTCTACAGCGCGAGGGCGCTGTGCCAAAGCTCTGTCTGACAAGTTTCAAATGAAACTGTCAGATCTTTACGAAGCTAACCTTAAACAAGAAGTCTGTGTGGAAAACTCTACACTAGCCAAATGGCTACCTACTAGTAGTAATAACAATATAAACAACAAAAGAAACACCAATAGCCATAATAACAATGAATAATGGTATTATAGTTCGTTTTACCACCCTTGACAAGCACCAATAGGAACCCCCCCCCTTCTCCCAAGACTCAAGTCCAGGAAGGGGGCCAATATATATAACCTAACGAACAACCTAGTTCCCTAACCCTAAAGGAAAGAGGGTAAAGGAAACAACTACAATGGCATGACACAGTGCTTGCACTAATTTGCCACCCTACCCAAGTAGAAGTTCTGAGAGGGGTAGGAGGGAGGGTGGTTATAATATAGTAAGACTCCATGAGAAGAAAAAGCAATTACTAACGTGAGTAATTTTTCTTCAAACACCATGAAGTCTTGCTATATTATAACAAAAGCAGATTACACAGCAGTACTCCATGGAGGGAGGTCAGAACCTACTTAGGAAATAGGCTCTGAAGCACAGTTGTGCCAAACCGGCATCTCTCCTGGACTGGACATCCAGGAATAATGCTTGTAAAAGTGTGAACTGTCTTCCAGGTAGCAGCTTGACAAATCTCCAGAATGGAATGTCTCTAGCAGCTAGAGACGCAGCTGTGCCCTGGTGGAGTGGGCCCTCAGTCCTGAGGGGTTCTCTACCTAGTTTTGGTAACAAAATTGGATACAGAGACAATCCACCTTGCAATTGTCCTCTTAGTGGCAGGTTTCCTTACCAACTTCGCCATAAGTAAGAAAGAGTTGGAGGGATTCGAACCTGTGACCTTTGTGCTGCTCCAAATAGTAGCTTAAGGCTCTTTTGACGTCCAAGCTGTGCAGTCTCCTCTCACCTGAGGAAGAATGCTCAGTGAAAATACTGGGAGAGAGATGGATTGATTCAGGTGGAAATCTGAAACCACCTTAGGCAAAAACTTTCTATTAGTCCTGAGGACTACCTTATCTCTGTGGAAAGAGATAAAATCTTCTTCCACTGACAGGGCCTGTAATTCACTTATGCGTCTGGCAGAAGTGATAGCCACTAGGAAAACAGTTTTCCAAGTTAGATACTTGAGCTCTGCTGAGGACAGAGGCTCAAAGGGAGGTTGCATTAACTGAGCAATACAAACATTCAGGTCCCAGGCAGGAGCTGGTTCCCGAAAAGGGGTTAGTATGAAGTAACCCTTAAAAAACTTGGAGAACACCGGGTGAGAAGAAAGGAGGCAGGCTTCCTGCTGACACAAAAGCAGAGACAGCTGCCAGATGAACCTTCAGGTAGCTGGCCTAAGGCCTAGGAATTTAAATGGACCAAATAGTCCAGTAGAATGGGAAGATCAACAGATTCTGGAATAATCTGCCTCTCAGAGCACCAGATGGAAAACCTCTTCCACTTAGAATTATAAGTGGCTCTAGTGGAAGGCTTCCTGAAGCCTTTAAAATATCCATGACACCTTGAGAAAGGTGTAAATCAGCAAATTCTAACTCCTCAAGAGCCAGGCCTTGAGATGGAGGATTTGAGGTCCGATACCACACTCTCCCCTGTGCACAGGCCAGCAAGTCGTGGACTCTGGGCAGGCTCAGGGCAGGGTGGACTGTCAAGGACAGAAGCAGAGGGTACCAGGGCTGTCTGGCCCAATCTGGGGCAATCAGAATCACTTTTCAGGGTTGAGATCTGATTTTCACTAGCACCCTGAAAAGAAGAGGAAAGGGGGGAAAGGTATACAGGAACTTCCCCTTCCAGTCCAACAGAAAGACGTCCAGAGGGACTGAGCCCAGCACTGGAGGCCTGCAACAAAATAGAGGAAGTTGGTGGTTGTCTGGGGCTGCGAAAAGATCTATCTGAGGGGTGCCCCATCTGGCAAAGACAGACCCCAGCACCTGTGGATTCAGAGCCTGTTCATGATGGCCCTGAGAAATTCTGCTGAGGGCATCCGCCAGGACATTGTCCTTCCCTGGGAGATGAACTGCTATCAGGGAGGTGTTCAGGGAGTAAGCCAGAGACCACAACTTCATTGCTTCGGTGCACAAGGTTGAAGACCGAGTGCCCCCTTGCTTGTTGATGTACCACATTGTGGTGGTGTTGTCTGTCCTGACTTGAACCACTTTGTTCTGGACAGAAACTGAAAACACCCGAAGAGCTAAAAAGACAGCTCTGAGTTCCAAAAGATTGATGTGGAGCAGAGATTCCTGAGGAGACCACACTCCCTGAGTAGACAGGTCGCCCAAGTGAGCTCCCCACCCTAACAGGGAGGCATCCGTGGTGAGGGAGTAGGAAATGGGAATGAAGGGAACCCCTTGTCTTAGATTGCTTTGGTCCTGCCACCAGTGGAGGGCCAGGATCAGAGTTTGAGTCACTGGGACCAATTTGGAAAGGGGTCCTTCCTTTGAGACCAATAGGCCCTCAAATGGAACTGAATGTCCCTCATCTGGAATCTTGCTCCTTGCACTACAGCTGTGGAAGCAGCCATGTGCCCCAGGAGTTGCAGAAAATGCCTTGCTGGTCGAGAGACTTCGAGGGGTAAAGGAGGATGCCAGGGCCATGAGTCTGTCTACCCTTTCGAGGGAAGAAATGCCTGGCTAAGTTTGTTTCATTCTGCACCAATGAAAGTTAGGACCTGAACTGGTTCCAGAACTGACTTTGGTAAATTTAGCAGGAATCCCAGGGAAGTGAGAAGCTGCTGGGTGACTTGCAAGTGGGATTTTACCTGACCTGTAGACTGACCCACAATGAGCCAGTCGTCCAGGTAGGGAAACACAGCAACCCCTTGCCTTCTTAAGTGAGCCACTACCACAGCGAGACATTTTGTGAACACCCTTGGCGCAGAGGTAAGACTGAAAGGCATTGCCCTGAACTGGTAATGGCCTGAAGGCAGTTCGAACCTGAGGTACTTTCGGTGAGGAGGCCTGATCAGGACATGAAAATAGGCATCCTTGAGGTCCAGGGAAGCTAGCCAGTCCCCTGGCCTTAGAGAAGGCAATATCATTGCCAGAGTCAACATTCTGAACTTTGGTTTCAAAAGATGCTTGTTCAGGTACCTTAAATCTAGAATGGGCTGCCATTCTCCTGTCTTTTTTGGGGTAAGAAAGTATCTTGAATAAAGCCCCTTGCCCTGATGGCAAGGAGGAACCCTTTCCAGTGCTTTGCAGTCCAGAAGAGAAGAAACCTCTGCTTCCAAAGCAAGGGCTTCTGAAGGATTTGCAGGTGGAAAATGTCTGGCTCTCATCTTTGGAAAGTGTTTGAAGCTGAGAACCAGACCCTGGCTTATTACCTCCAGAACCCATCTGTCCAAAGTTAAGGACAGCCAGTTCTGGCTGAAATAAGCCAACCTGCCCCCACTGGTACAGGAGAATCAGCCCTGGGCACTTCCCATCAGGTGCCTCGTTAGCAGCAGCCTTAGGCTGAGGGGAGGGGGACGGTTTACTTATGCCTCGTCTACCCCTGCCTCTGAAGAAACCCCTCTGCGCAACAGCAGAGGAGGCTTGAAATTGGTAAAAAGGCCTGTGAAAAGGCCTGCCCCTACCTCTGGGAGCATGCCTTTGTGGCGTGGCATGCCTCTCCTTAGCCTGGGCACTTTTGTAGGTAGTTCTGTATTCATCCATCTTTTTCATATAGTTTTCTGTTTGTTCCCCAAACAGAGAATTTCCCACTACAGGAAAATCCATAGCCTTGACTGAGTATCTTGGGACAGATTAGTGCATCTGAGCCATGCCAACTCTCGAAAGCTACAGAAGTGGCCATGACCTCAGAGGAGACATCATTAACATCAACAGCAGTATGAAATTGAACTTTAGAGGCTTCAATGCCATCAGCAGCCACCTGTTCCAATTCACTAGCCAGCTGGCCATGGGCCTGCTTGCTAACTGCAATATTGTGTCCCACCTAGATTTCTGATATCTAGCTACATAAGTCATATAATTTGCCTGCCTGAGTCCCAAAGAAGCTGCCATATACTGTTTTTTTGCCATGGCATCAATCTTCCTGGAATCTTTATCAGGAGGATGTGAAGCCAGGGGAATATTAGCCTTGTCACAGGCTGCAGCTTGTACCACAGCTACATGACTACACTGTTCAGTGAGGAAGTCTGTATCAGAGCCTGACAAAGTATACCTTCTGTCCATTTTTTTATCTACAGGAGGGACAGAATGAGGATTTTTAAAATCTTTGTTGTTTGCTTCCTAAATGACTTATGCAAAGGAATAGACAACCTCCTAGACTCTGGTATATCCATCATTTCTACATAATCAGGCTCCTCTTGCTCATCCACAGCCTCCTCTAAAGGAAGCTGGAAGGTTTCTGCAACCTTTTTGTAAAACATAAAATGAGAAGGGGACTCAGACAGAATAGGAGGAGATTCTAAAGGTCTGTCTGGAGAAATGTCCGGTTCAATGGGCACATCCAGACCCTCCCAGCCACACATATATTGATCAAATTCCTCCTCCCCCTCCTGTGGTTCATAAAAATCCTCAACATCATACTCCTGAACCACTGGAACTGAATGAACCAACCTTTTACCAACTGTTGGTGGTTCGACAGGTCCCTGAGACAGTGACTGGACAATCTGAATAGCTTTAGCTATCTCTGCAGCAGTTGGAGACACAATTTTGGACTCCAAACCTACTGATTTCCTTGTCTTTTTAACTGGGACTGGTTCCTCTGAACCAGCCTTCCTTTTGCCCGAAGAAGTCTCGTCCTGGTCAGAGGGCACTCCCTCTGTTCCAGTGGGTGCTGGACCGGGCTGGCCATCCTGGTCAGCGGACTTTTTGGCCTCTCGTTCCCTGAGCCGGCCCAATCTCTTCTCCAGGGTGGTTGCAGGGAAATTTTTACACACCTGGCAGTCTGACAGGAGGTGGTCAGCCCCCAGACAATAGACACAAGTGGTGTGTGGGTCAGCCTTGGCAAAGGCTTCCCCACAGACATCACAGTGTTGAAACCCAGTGGGCCCGGTTTTTCTTTTGGGTTTCTCAGACATAATGCCAGCCTATCCAAAACTTGCCCTTTTGATGGCAGTGCCAGGCAAGACACCCTTATCGGTTTCTAACCGTGTCACGGGTATTTGAAAAAACCTATTAAAATTCAGGTTTTTTAGAACCGATAAGAACCGGGAACCACACTCTAAAAAACCCAACCAACACTTTAAAATGTTGAAATAAGCAAACCGATCGGTTCAAAACCGAACCGATAATTAACTTTCCACACAGACTTTAAATTCGTACTTACGGATTACCAGATAGAGTTTTTTAACCGAAATGCGGTAAAATAATAACTTTGCCGGTTCAAATAAGCCGAAAAATACTCGCTTGAATCGAGAATGAACCAAGCTGAAGGAGCTGATCTCCGGAGCGACTGTTCAGTGAAGCGGAGTAAAGAATCTGACAGTTTCATTTGAAACTTGCCAGATAGAGCTTTGGCACAGCGCCCTCGCGCTGTAGGACGCCAGATCCTCTGGAGTTAACTCCTTCCTCTCCGGGGCAGTTCAGCTGCAGTGGCTGACTGCTTTTGTTATAATATAGCAAGACTTCATGGTGTTTGAATGGTGCATCCATGAGCTTGGCAGTGCAGATATTCAGATTACAGGCCAGGACTGGTTCCCTCAGGGCAGGGTGCAGAAGGTTGAGACCATTAAAGTATTTCCTGAAGACTAGATGAGAGGCCATGGATCTCTCTTTACCAGCAGAAAGGTAAGCTGAGACTGAAGCCAAGTGGACCTTGAGGGTCGATGGCTTCAGGCCTAAGGAATGTAGGTGTGTCAGGTAATCCAGGAGAATTCATTTAGCTTTTGGTAACCAGGTGAGTACACTAGACAAGTAGTATGCCTAATTTCAGGAATGACCTGGAAGATTACAACAATGGGACACAGGGCACAGTACATCATTACAGCACATCACAGTACACCATTACAGCACAGCATCATGTGAAAGCACCATGGAGAGCATCAACAGAGAGAAAAGACAGGTAATCTACAGGTAAAACAGTAATAGATTTTAAACACAAATTATATTGTCGCTCTACTGGATATATTGTAGCGCAACCATTGTAGCACTACCAGAGTTGGTGGTAGTGGACAAGCAGTAGAAAACAAAGAATAGCCAAGTCAGCCCTGGAGGGGTCAGTACCCCCACCTGTACACCATATGGAGAACCTCTTCCACTTAGAAGAATATGTTTTCTTAGTGGAAGGTTTCCTGGAACCCCTAAATACTGTCAGAACCTGTCCTGACAGTTTAAGGTTAGCAAATTCTAAGTCCTCAAGAGCCAGGCCTTGAGCCTCAGCAATTGGAAGTTGGGGTATAAGATCCTACCCTGCGAAGAGGTCAGCAGGTTGTGCCTCCTGGGCAAGTGAATTGGGGAAACTACTGACAGAGTCATCAGAAGCGAGTGCCAGTGCTGTCTCACCCAGTCTGGTGCCACCAGTATCATTGTTGCTGGTTGCGACCTCAATTTCAGCAGAGTCCTGAATATCATTCGAAAAGGAGGGAAGGCATACAGAAACTTCCCTGTCCAATCCAGGGCCATCACATCTAGGGGAAGTGTGCCCCTGAGAGGGGGCCTGCACAATACAATGGTAACTGGTGATTTTCTACAGAGCCAAAAAAATCCATCTCTGGAGTGCCCCACCTCCTGAAGATTGTACTAAGTATCTGGGGATTCAGGCACCACTCGTGGTGGTCTTGACTTATCCTGCTGAGGGAATCTGCCAGTACATTGTCCCTCCCTGGAAGGTGTATGGCTAATAAGGATACTTTCATGGAGTATGCCAAGGACCACAGCCTCAGTGCTTCTGTGCACTGTGGGGCTAACATGGCTCCTCCCTGTTTGTTGATGTAGTACATAGTTGTGGTGTTATCTGTTCTGACCTGCACCACCTTGTTTTGAAGATGTGGGGCAAATGCCTGTAAAGCTAAGTAAACTGCCCTGAGCTCAAGCAGATTTATGTGCAGCAGGGACTCTTGGGGAGACTATGTGCCACTTGCTGTGTGGTCCAACATGTGTGCTCCCCAACCTAAAAGGGAGGCATCTGTTGTGAGAATTAAGGAAGGCTGTTCCTTTATAAAAGGTATGCCTACCCAAAGGTTGTGCTCATCCAGCCACCACTGCAGTGCCTGTAAAAGGCTGTGGGTGACTGGAACCAGTTTGGACAGCAAGTATGTCCTTTGTGACCAGTATTGTCTTCGGTGAAACTGGATGTCTGTCATTTGAAATCTGGAACCTAGCACCACTGTGGTGGCAGCTGCCATGTGACCCAGCAGCCTGAGGAATTCTCTGGCTGGTTTGTGTTTTTCTGGCACAAATGACTTTGCAATGAGCAGACTGTTATTTACCCTGTTCTGTTGCAGAAAGGCTCTGTTTAGGCTGGTATCCAGTTCTGTTCCAATGAACTCCAGTACCTGAACTGGTATTTGCTGATACTTCTGCTCATTTATTAGAAAACCCAGGGATTCCAGAGTAGATTTAGCTAGTGCCAGGGAGTGTTCTGAATGCTGCAGAGATTGACCCACTACTAACCAGTCGTCCAGGTAGGGAAAGACTGTTACCCCGTTTTCTCAAAAACTCTACCACTACAGCCAGGCACTTTGTGAAGGCCCTTGGTGCAAAAGTTAGGCCAAATGGAAGTGCTGCGAACTGATAGTGGCCTGAGGCAAGCCAGAATCTTAAGTATTTTCTGTGAGATGGTCTGATAGGGATGTGAAAGTAAGCATCCCTTAGGTTCAGGGAGGCTAGTCAGTCTCTCTTTTATAATGTGGGGAATGATTATTGAAAGAGTGACCATTTTGAATTTTGGCTTCAAAATGTGACTGTTTAGCATTCTTAGATCCAGAATAGGTCGCCAATCCTCATTTTTCTTCCTTGTGAGGAAGTATCTGGAGTAAAAGCCTTTGCCCCTTTAGTTTAGGCTCACTGGCTCCACTGCTTTGATTGCCAGAAGGTGTTTCACCTTTGCTTCCAGTAAGATTCTGTCTGCAGAGATAACTGGTGCAAAAGTTCTTGTTCTCAGCTTGGGAAATGATCTGAAGCCAAGTGCCAGACCCTGGTTCACTACCTCCATGGCCCACTTGTCTATGGTGATGATATGCCAAGCCTGGAGGTAGTGAGCCAGTCTGCCAGCCACCGGTGGTTCTACGGTAGGGGATGCGAGTCTGACCTGTACCAGCCCGTCAGGGGTTCTGTGCGGGCTGTGCCTTAATCTGAGGTGAGGGAGACGCTCTTCTTATAGTGCTCCTGCCCCTTCCTCTGAAATAGCCTCTAGGCTGCTGTTGCGGCTGAGAGGCCTGTGTCTGGAAAAAAAAAGTCTTGGGTAAAATCCCCTACCTCTGCCTTCCCTAGTCTGGGGTCTATAAGAAGTAGAAGGTCTGTCCTTCCGAGTTACTTCGATAGGTAGATTTTTATTCCTCTACCTTTTTCATAAAGGCCTCAGTTTTATCACCAAACAATGAATTACTTTCAATAAGGAAATCCATTGGTTTGGCCTGGGTATCTGCGGTGAGGTTGGCGGCTCTGAGCCATGCAAATCTCCTAAGTAAGACAGCTAATGCCATTAACCTGGCTGCACTGTCACTGGCATCCACTGCCATATGGAACTGGTATTTAGATGCATCAAGTGCAGCCCTTGCTGTGTCTTGCAGGTCCACTGCCATTTCACCTGGTACCTTGTCAGCCAGTGCTACGACTGTATTCCAGAGTGCCTTCTGATATTGCACTCCATATGCCACGTAGTTGGCTTGCCTGACTATTAAAGAGGCAGCCAAGTAACCCTTATTTCCCATGGCATTCTTTATCTGGAGGATGGGTAGCCAGGGGTATCCTGGCTTTGTCGCAGGCAGCAGCCTGAACCATGCCTTCAGGGTCAGGGTGATTAAACAGGAAAATCAGCTGTGGAACTGTCTAGCTGATACTTTTTTATTTACCCCAGGGATAGAAGTTGGGGTTTGGAATATCTGCAATGCTGCCTTTTTTAGGGACTTATGCACTGGAAGCAGATGGCATTTTGTAGGCGTTTTCCCACCATAATTGAGGAACTCTGCTTCCTCCACAGCCTCTTTAGTTTCCTGAAGAGGAAGATTAAGGGTCTCTACCATGCTTTTTACAAAAGCATAGTGAGAGGAGTACTCTTCTGGACCCCTAGGAGGAGATCCAAACTCCTGCTCTGGGGAAACCTCAGGATCTATCGGTTCCCCTTCAAAATCCTCCTCACCATAGTTAACTTGAGGTTCCTGAGGGGCAGGAGCCGGTGCAGTTGGTGTAGGAACTGGGACTGCAGGGCTTGTAAGACCTGTAAGGCTTTAGCAATGTCCTCAGCCAAGGGCATATTATGTTTGTCTGCTGGGAGCTCCTTAGCCTTCTTGGCTGGAGGTGCAGTGACATGTTTTTCTTTGCATTTTTTCTTTAGTAGGACTCAGCAACTGTCTCCACAGCCCATTCTGACTTAACTTGCTCAGATGTCTCTGAACTCTTGTCAGTGTTCTTAGCTTTGCCTCCATCCTTTTTAGGAATAGAGATAGATGCACTACTATCAAAGGCAGAAGCAGAAGTCATCTCCCCTAACTTTTTAGCCCTTTTTCTTGAAGTTTTAGGACGAACAGTCTTGCAAATCTCACAATTCGCAAAAATATGGCTGGTACCCAAACAGGAAATACAAAGGGAATGTCTGTCTGCTTTTGCTATAATCTGCCCCCGAGACTCCCAATATTTAAACCCAGTGGGTCCTGTGCATTTTCTAGGCTTGTCTAAAAGGACCTCTGACATTGAGTAAGACAATAAAAGCAATTGCAAAACTAGGAACCGGAGGTTTTAAAATTAAACAACCACTAATGGTTCCTGGAACCGAGCACTATTCAGTTACCGAAAAAAAAAAAAAGCCAAAAATACTCTAAATTTAAACAAAATAAAGCAGTCCAAGGAACCAACCACAAATACAAACTTCAAATAATAAAACTGAGGTAAACCTCACCAAAGATACGGAATCCTCAGTTCCCCGGAACCGTGAGGGAACCGCTAATAAAGCAAAACAACTACTACAACTACCAAATAAACTAAATTCTAAGGCAGCAATTTAAAATTAAACTTAAAACAAGTACTTATCTAACAGATAATTTAGTTTGAAGACAGTTCAAGGAGAGCTCTACAGGACGTCCTTACTAGGCAGGCGAAGTAAAGAATCTGAAGCACTTAAAGTGCAGCAGTTAGAAACTGGCATGAGCCAATTGAGAGTTACATCATTTGCATTTAATTCCATCTCTCTGGGCAGGTCAACACAGGAGGCTGACTGCATCAGTTTAATCATAATATGCGACTCCCGGGGTTAGAACTAAGGTGCTTCGGCTGTCGAAACTTGTAATGAGCAGCTGCTATGACCCCAGAGTTGGCCTGAGGGTGTTCCGCTGAAAAAGGCTCCTCCCTTGGCGCTCTATACAGCCAGCCTGATTTCTTCAGAACAGCCGGAATTGTGGCTGAGGATTCCAGGCAGTCCTTGTAAGGTCCTGGAAAGTATCCACTAAAGGAGGCACTACCAAAGACTTAGGCTCCTTTTGCCTCAGGTATTTTGCGAGCCTCCAGCATTCCAGATCCAGGTCTTCAGTCTCCCACCCATTGGAAGCCTGGATTTGCCTCATGACGTCAATAAAAGTTGGATCATCAGGGTGTGAACGGGGTGCATCCTTATCATCAGGAGAGTCTCCAACTCCTGAGAGAGACCGGTCCGAAGAAGAGGAGGGTGAAGAAGACTGGCTCCTACTAAGATGGTGGGAAGCCGGGTCCTGCCCGGATGGGCTTCGTCCCCTGGAACATTGGTCACTCTCCGAATGACGACTGCTGCGAGACTGATGTAGTCTCGGGGACCGACGACTAAGCGAGGAAAAGTGTCTGTCTCTAGAGCAGCGTCGGCTGGGGGATTGCCTGTGCCGGGACAGAGACCTGTGGTGGCTGCAGGACTTGCTCCTGTGCTGGGACTGGTGACGGCTTGCGGACCATGAACGGTACTGTCGATAGTCCCTGGACCGAGATCTAACCACTGAGGGGGAGCAGGATTTTGAAACCTTGTGCCACTCATCTGGAGGCTTAGCTGGTGATGTTTTAGAAGGATCCTCGGTGTCCTCGATAGCCAGCCGATTGGGAACCGGTGTCAGTTCCAGCTTCGGGAAGGCCATGTCTTTTTTAACTTGGCTCCACTGAAAGGAGAAGAGTTCCATCAACTCCTCCTTATTAAAATTAGAAGCAGCATTCCCCACCAGGGGAATGGACAAAGCCGGAGGGTCTGGGAGGGCCTTGGGAGAAGCATCTGAGGAAGTGCCCTCCGGAATTGAGGACCTGCAGACCAGTGACTGCACAGCTACCGGTGGTGTCTTTACCGAAGGCCAACCAAAGCTGGGGTCGGAAGTCTGTACCGTAGCTGGGGCCTTGGCTGAAGTCAAATCCGTTTTTGCTGGTTTTGAAGGGCGGGACCATGAAGGGGTTTTGGTCACAGGATCCCATTCCTTGGATGAGATTTTACCCAGAGCCCCGGGTAAAGCCATAACAGAGGCCTTTTTTGGTGGGGCCAAGGCTTACGCTGAAGAAGAGGCCCTGGAAGTATCTCCCGAGGCCAAAGGGGGACGCAAGGATGTGTCCTTGGCCTTTGTGGGAGTTTTTTTTCAAGGATGCCCCCGCCAGGGCAGATGTCTTGGTGGGAGTAGACGACTTGATCCTTTCCATGGAGTGCTTGGAGTGGAGCGAGCGGTTGGAACCACCCGAGCCCGTGGAGCAAGCCTTCTTGTGGGGGGAGCGCGACCTAGAATGCTGGTGGGACCGACCACAGTATTTCTCTCAGGACTTCTGATGGGGCTCATCCCGATGCTTAAGTTTCTCCCTGGGACAGCTCTACATGACTTGGACCCGTTTTTCTAAAAGGTGGGCTTTCAGGGCCTTCAGGTGCTGAATCCTGGTCCTGCTGGTGAAGCCCTTGCAGATTTCACAAGCTTGAAGGTCATGGTCTGGACCGAGGCAGAAAGTGCAGGACTCGTGTTGTCTTTCGAAGAGATCTGGCGGCCATAAGGACACTTGGTCTTCTTGGGCCCAGAGGACAAGACCAAGGACAGAGAAGACATGCAATGGTAGGAAGAGAATCACTGAGAACTTTTACTGAGACCTGCCGAAAAGACAAAGACTAAGACTTCCCGCTGAGAGCGGATCTGAGGTGGGAAAAGAACTGAGGTGGAGCTGGTGACTGCTCACTTTTGCATCGTAACTGGCATCAGGGCACAGCCGATGTGGGGGGCGGCCCCTGCTGGATACTGCTAGCTAAGATTTTTTCTGGTGGGTCCTAAGGCTTGCAGCATTTGTCCTAATGGTAAAAGCCTGCTGCAAGAGCTCCCACTTGAAGTAAGATCTACTGTTAACAGGTGAGTATCCTGTGTTTCTAATGACATGGATATGTTGTTCTGTCCACACTTTCTGACAGACTCCTAGCAGTTCTCTGGGAGGAAGGAGGCAAGGCTCACACGCCTATTAAGGAAATAAGGACTGGAGAACTGAGGCCTCAAAACCAGCATCCCAGCGTGACTCTTAAGTTAGTGTGGAAATGGGGAATTAAGCAGTCTGCTGACTTCTGGGTAGCAGCCCTGCAGATTTCCTGGATAGGGATATCTCCAGAAGCAGCCACCCGGTGCAACGGTACGGCGGGTAGAATAAGCCCTAAGCTCTAGTAGAGATTAATGCAGGAAGTGATCCACCTGCCAATCGTCTGCTTGGCTGTAGGTCTGCCAGGTGCAGCTACAGTATAGGTGATGAACAGCTGGCGAACCTCCCCCCGAACTCCAGTCATGCACTCTTTTTAATAAGTGAGCACTTGTCTCAGGTCCAGAGTATGGACCCTGTGTTTGGCATCTGAGGTGTGATTTGGGAAGAACACTGGAAGGGCCATCACCTGATTCAGGTGAAACTCCAACACAACCTTTGGGAGGAACATCGGGTTGGGGCGCAGGACAACCTTGTCCCTGTGGAAAACCAGGTAAGAAGACTCCACTGAGAGTGCGTGACGCTCACTGATCCTTCTGGCTGATGTGATAGCCACCAGGAAGGCAGTCTTCCATGAAAGGTGTGACATCTCACACCTGTGCTTCAGTTCGAATGGCTTGCCCGTGAGCTTTGCCAAAACCAGCAACAGATCCCACGGTGGTGGTGGTGGTGGTTCACGTCCCAGAGGAGAAATGTGATCTAAGGCTTTAAAAAAGTACCAGACCACTGTCTCCTGTGCCAACCTCTGACCAGTCTGCGCACAGTAAGCAAAGATAGCTGCCAGGTGTACCTTTAGAGAGAGACCACAGGTAATTCAAAATGCTGGCCACTGGATAGGACAAGAGGCCCAGCCCCTCCTCCTTGCCCTGACACCAAATGGAGAATCTCTTCCATCTGAAGGCATAGTACTTCCTGGTCAATTCCTTTCTAGATGCCTCCACTACAGTGAGGATATCTTCGGGAGAGAACCAAAGTCTAGAACTGTAGCTGCTCAGGAACCAGGCTGTCAGGTGCAGGGACTGAAGGTTCGGGTGGAGTACCTTCCACTGATTGATGGAGAGCATGTCCTGGCATAATAGAAGACACCTCAGGAACCTGTTGCTGAGGCTGAGGAGATCTGGGTACCAGTGCTGGTGGGGGCCAGTCTGGGACCACCAGGATCACATGTGCCTTATCCCACTTGACCTTGAGTAGCACTTGTGGATCAAGGGAAGGCATAGAAGAGGCCTGTGATCCATGACCTCGAGAAGGCATCCCCCTACAGAGAGCCTTGCTGAGGGTGACAGGCATAAAACAGACTCAGCTTAGCATTCTTCCTGTAGGCGAACATGTCCACCTGAGGGATGCCCAACTGGGAGAACAGACTGTGTACTACCTCCGGATGGAGAGACCACTTGTGAGATGCCTTGCCTACCTGGATAAGGGCATCCGCCAGCTGATTGGAGGCTCCTGCCACATGGATGGCTAGGCAATCCATCTCTAGGCTGCACACGAGGCTTCATACGTGGACAGCTTCATTGCACAAAGGTAGGGAGTGCGTCCAGCCCTGCGGAGTGCATCCAGCCCTGCTTGTTAATACAGTACATGGTCGTGGTGTTGTCTGTCTGGACTTGAACCACCTGACCCTGAACAAACTTAGCGAATGCAGTCAGTGCCAGCCGAACTGTATAGAGTTCCAGCAGGCTGATGTGGCATCAGGACTCCTCAGGGGTCCAGAACCTGTGGATGCTGTGTTTCCCCATATGGGCACCCCAGCCCATGAGAGTGGTGTCGGTCATCAGGATGAATGTCCGCTCGAGGCGGACAAATGGGATTCCATACTGCAGATGCTCTGGGACAAGCCACCACTGGAGTGCGTCCCACATCCTCTGGGTCACAGTGACCAGCTGGTCGAAGTGACCATTGTGCTCAGATCACTGGCTGGCCAGCTCCCACTACAGAGAGCACATATGCCAATGGGCCCATCAGACCATGGTGGCACAGGCTGCCATGTAAGCCAGAATGTGCAGGAAGTCCCGGGCAGGGTGCATGTGCCCAACCTGAAATCATCAGGCAGGGGAGAGAACATCCACCCTGTCTGCTGGGAGCCTGGTTCTGGCTTGGCAAGAGTAGAATTCTGCCCTGATGAAGCTGATCACCTGTGAGAGCATGAGTTCCAACCTGAGAGCGTTTCTGGAAAGTATCCACTAAAGAAGGTACTACCAAAAGGCTTAGATTCCTTTTGCCTCAGATATTTTGCAAGTGTTGGCTAGGAGACCAGGCTGGATGCAGGTCTGGAGGGCCAGATCCCTGGACTGCTCTACCTCTTGCCTGGAGGGACCTGCTATCAGCCAGTTGTCCAGGGAGGGGTACACCCGGACCCCTCAACGCCACAGGTAGGCTGCCACCACTGCTATGCATTTGGTGAAGACCCTGAAGGCTGAATGACATGGCCTGGAACTCACAGAGGGTTTCCTTGACTTGGAAGCAGAGAAACCTTCGGTGGGATGGATGGATCGGAACGTGAAAGAATGCACCCTGTAGATCCAGTGAGCAAAACCACATGTCCTGCCTGAGAGTTTGATAAAAATGCATTTTTCACAGGAAATAACATTTGTTGGGGCAAAAGTCCAGTTTACAACAAAACCCTGCATGGTATCTGGGACAGAGTTACCATCTGGAAGATGCAAGACCTGAGGAATTTGTTCAGATTGTGCGGATCTAGAATGGGGCACCAGCCCCCATCCACTCTGGCACCAGGAAGTACCTGGAGACAAACCCTGGGTGTTCCAGAGGATCCGCTACCTGACCACAACCTCTTTTCAGAGAAGCTGGACTATGTCATCTTGAAGAGCCGACTAAGTATCTGCAAATACCAAGTCCTCCTGTAGGATGCTGGCTCAGCTGGGAGGGTACTGCTCAAACTCCAGAGGCAGACCCTGACTGACCACTTCCAGAATCCATCTGTCCATGGTAACGGCAGACCAGGGGGAAAGTAACTGGCATAGCCAGACCCTCACAGGAGGACCCAGGGGAGGCATGACGGGCATGAGGGTGGCACCCCCATTTCGTCACTAGGCAGGCTTGGAGGAGAAGGACCCAGCTGAAGAGCCACCAGGTCTCTTCCCTCCTGGCTTTTAGACCACCAAAGACACTGACTTGGGTCTTTGGCTCCAAGGTTAAGCTTGCTGGCCTGGCTGGTGCTGGGCTGGTTTTGCTGTAGAAGTGGGGGACCAAAAGAGCTTGCACTTCTGCTGCTTAAAGCCCTTGGTGGCCACAGCCTGGCCCTGGACCTGCTTGACCATGGTCTGGAGGTCTGCAAGAAGATGAGGAATAGCCTCATCCAGGGAGCCCAAGAGGGCATGGGAGAAGTTTGCCATCAGAATGGCCAAGCTTGCCTTGCAGAGGCTGAACAAGGAGGCACCATAGACCTTTTTGGTCGAGTGGTCCATTTTCTTGGACTCCTTGTCCTGCGGCCTGTCGAACATCACCTCTGTGTTGCCCAAGCACTGAAACTTGAAATCGGCCACCTAACCCTCAGCCTAGGGGTGTTCCATGAACCCCAAGACAAAACTGGTGAGTACCGCATATTTTCGGGCCATCCGGGCCGAGGGCACTGGGCAGGATGCTGCCAAAGCTCCAAGGTGAGGACGACAATGGCCTCTGCCACTGGGAAGGCCTTTGTCGGAGAGTCCCCTTCATCCAGAACCTCTGTGAATGGGTAGTGAGCCTGCTTCTAAATGGGCTCCAGAGGCATCCCCCATAGACTTGGAGATGAGATGGAGGATGCCCATGAAGGACATGGGTATTTCCTCCGTTGAGAGACCCCCACCGACTCCATGTTGACCAGACAGGAGTGCAGTGAAGAGTCCTGGGACTCGGAAGAGTCCTCATAAAGCAGACGACCACCCAAGTTGCTCTCGACCCACCACGGATGGTTGGGCATAAGACTGACTGACAGCCGATAGGGAAGAACATTAAGCTGGCTGAGACTCCTTGATCGGAGCCCCGGTCAGTGGATAATGGGGTGGTGGCTCCGCAACAGTAGGTGAAGAAGCCAATTCAACTGAAACGAGTTGGTCTGAACCAGCTCCGCAAGTGGAGGAATGGTGTCGACTGGCCCCTCCAGGGGTGTTGATATCAGCCTGTCAGGTGACAGCCATGTCATGACCAGTCTGGGAGCCAGGGTTGGCATTTCCGACTGGACAACACTAACTGCTGCCACATGAGGTCTTTATTGTATCAACGCAACTTGCGCTGAAGCCACTTCTCAGCCAAGGAGAACAAAGATGATGAATAACAGTGATGCCGCTTCCCATGGCGTCGACAGCAGGACCACCGATGTTGGCGGGATCTGCTCAACCCACTGGACGAGGGAGACCTAGACCCTGACAGCCAGTGGTGGCGATGGATATCACGATAGGATGAGGAGTGCTGCAGCTCCTCCTGGTCTGGGTCAGTGACCGGAGGGTCCAGCTCAGCAGGCTGATCTGCCCATTTAGTGGTCACTGGCAGGACTGGAGTCCTGAATAGAGAACTGTCGGCCTCATCTAGCAACAACGGGGTGGCCAAGGCTGCAGTTTTGACTGTGGTCTAAACTGGGGATTCCTGAGACTGAGCTCGCTGTCTATCCTAAGAACATCAACAGTTGGTCTTTTTCTCCTTGTCACGTCTAGACTCCTTGTGGGAGCATAAGCTGTGCAAACCTGAAGGGCCCTCTTCCTTAGCCGGGAGAGACTGGCACAGCTCCCTGAAGGAGCCCAAACGAGTGGAGCCCAGTCTGAGTGGAACGAATGCAGAAGCCAAAGATGACTGCATGGCAGCCTGAGCTGCCTCCTCCTTGAAGGCCTTAACTTGCTCCAACTGCTCGGTGAACCCTGTGGCCGAGGAGAACACCCAACGGGCGTCCTTGGATTTGACTGGCAGATTCTGTTTCTCTGGGCAGCCCAACTTCAGGAAGGCAAGGTGGTCCGGAAGGACTGACAGCTGAAACAACCGGCAAATGTCACAGGCCTGGGGATCATGCTCATGGCCCAGGTAGTAAATGTAGGTAGCATGCAAATCTATGCACATCTTCTGCTCGCATGGGCACCAACATAATCCGGGCGAGGACTTTTCCTCCATTGTGGTAGTGAATGAACATCGTGCTGAAGACGGAGAGGAGGCCAACAGGAAGGATGACAGAACATCCTCTGGATGCACTCCTCCCGGGGGGAGAGAGGCTCACAGTGCCACCTTCTGCTGGCTCCTGGTGAAGGTGCCAGTGATGGTGTGGGTGACCATGCACCATTAGCCTCCCCCCCGGCCAGTCATGTGTGCATAAGAGCAAATGGGGAGAAGGGTGGGCGGGGACATGAAAAAAGTTAAATGCTGCGCCGGCACACTGGATGACAGTCTCTCTCTGTCCCTCCAACCCCTGGACCTTCCTCAGCTCATCTTTGTATGCCACACACGACGTTGCTCGACTAGGCTGTGGTGCTGCTCCCAGCAGAGACAAGGTGGCCAACAGAGAGGGGAAGTGCTCTCAGGTGATTCATCCACAACACCAGCTAAAGGAGGCTGCCGGTAAGGAAAGCCAGCCTTCATAGGCTTCCAGAGGACTGGACTGCAGCACGAGCCAGTGGTGTGACATTGAGGGGTGAGCCTGGCAGGAGAAAGAGGCAGCGATATGGTGCCTGAAGGAGAGGGGTGCCAGTGGGCTTGACAGGAGCAAAAAAACACACATACACTCTCACTGTTTAGAGAATAGAAACATTGTAATTTTACCCATTTCTCCTTCATATTATGTGAGATTTGTGTCCAGAAAGAGCATACTGAGCCGAATCTACACAATACGAACATTCGAAATTTGCCAGCAGATAAAGGCCTAGAGGTCCATCAAGTCTGCTTGAATGTGCAGCTAGCACCCTTATTCTGCAGCTGCCCCTCCCTTCCACCCTTCCCCTTCATTAACCCGCCCCCTTGTCCTGTCCCATCCTCGTTTGAAGCAGTCCACTGTTCTACTGCATACCACTTCAGCAGGTAACGCATTCCACCCAGCCACCACCCTCTTTGTAAAAAAGTGTCTCCTCATCTCCCTCCTGAACCTTCCTCGTTCCAGTCTCATATCATGGCCCCTGGTGGCCCTCCCTTCCCTTACTTTGAATAGCCCCTCTGTACCCGTCTTGTTTATTCCTTTCATGTATTTAAAGGTTTCAATTATGTCACCCCTGTCTCTCCTCTCCTCCAGTGAGTACATGTTCAACTCCTTCAACCTCCTCTCGTGATGATAAGTCCCCAGCCCCTTGATCATCTTTGTCGCTCTGCCTGCATCTCCTCCAGTAACTTAATGTCCTTCTTCAGATACGGACGTTTCAGCATGCACGCAGTACCCAGGTGTGGCTCAATGACCTATACAGTGGCAGAATCACCTCCTCCCTCCTCGAGGATATACCCCTTGCAATACAACCCAGCATTTTGTTGGCCTTTGCAGCTGCCTTCCTACATTGTGCCGAGTTGTTCATTGACCCTGTAATGAGCACACCCTGATCCTTCTCCTCCTCTGTCTGGGCTAGCTGCACTCCCCCTAGCTGGTAACTCCTCCTTGGGTTCTTCATCCCAAAATGCAGCACCTTGCACTTTTTGGCATTAAAGCCCAGTTGCCAGGTGTCTGACCAGGTTTCAAGCTTTGCCAGATCATCCTGCAACCCCTGCCATCCCCCTAGGTCATCCACCACCGCGCCTACCTTGGTATCATCAGCAAACAGACTGATCTTGCTCTTGATGTCCCATGATATGTCTGCAATGAATATCCCAAACAACACTGGTCCCAACACTGAGCCCTGTGGAACACCGTCACTGCCCTTGGGTGTGAGAGCTCCCCACCCACCACCACCCTCTGTTGCCTTCCCTGCAGCCAGTTTCCTACCCATCTCACCAGCTTTGCACCCGCCCCTGTGCCTACTAAATTCCTTCCCAGCCTTCCATGTGGCACTGAGTCGAATACCTTACTGAAGTCCAGATACAGGACATCCACTGCATGGCCCCTGTCCAGTTGCCTAGTTACCCAGTCATAGAACTCGACCAGGTTGGTTTGGCAGGATCTGCCACGTATGAAGCCATGCTGTCTGCTGTCCTGTAGTCCTTTGGCCTCTAGGAGGACCACCAGCCTCTCCTTCAGGATAGTCTCCATTAGCTTTCCACGATAGATGTGAGGCTCACTGGTCTGTAGTTTCCGGTTCATCCTTGGGGCCACTCTTGTGGAGGAAACCACATGAGCCATCCTCCAGTCCTGAGGGTACACATCCCAGATGTAGTGAGGCATTAAATAGGTCTGCCAAAGGTCCTGCAAGGACCTCTGCCAGCTCCTTCAGTACCCTGGGGTGGATGCCATCTGGGCCTGGTGCCTTGTCCACCCTCAGTGCCTTCAAACCCTCTCGAACTCTGCTCTCCATGATTTCCCCTGCTTCTGCCATTTCTCCCACCTTGGTGTCACCCCCTCCTCTCTTTAGTAAATACTGAGCAGAAGTACTCATTTAGTGCTTCCGCCTTATCGCACCCTGCTTCCACCCAACCCCCCTCCTTCCTAATCCTTACTATGTGGTCCTTACAGCTCCTTTTCTCCCTGATGTGCTTAAAGAAGTCCTTCTCTCCCTTCTTAATGCCCTGTGCCAGCCTGAGTTCCGTAGATGCTTTGGCTCCCCTTACTGCCCTTGTCACCTCCTTCGATTCTGTCAAGTACTCCTCCCTGTCCTCCCCCCTCCATTTTCTTGTACTTCCTAAAAGCAGCTCTTTTCCTCTTTACCTTTTCCATGACCTCCTTGCTCAACCAGATCGGTTTCTTAGCCCTAGCCTTCTTGCTCTGGGCTTTTCAGCAGGTTTTGGTTGCCTCCACTATCCCCAGCTTTATGAGCTCCCACCTCTGGTTAGTGTCCATACTAGATTGAATTCTAGCCAGGTACCCTTTACCACTTCCCCATCCTCCCAAAGTCGGCCCTCCTGAAAGTCCAGCACTTTGTGCCAGATTCCACCCTTCCTGCCCTATCCAGTGTGAGCCATACTGAGTGGTGGTCACTCCTGACAGCGGTTCCTCCACTGTAAGTTCTCTCCAAAATCCCCATTTGCCAGCACAAGGTCAAGGGTATTTCCTAACCTGGTTGGTTCACTGACCATTTGCAGCAGGAAGCTGTCCTGGAAGGCATCCAGCAGTACCTGCTCCCTTCTGTTCCTGGTTGTTGGGGTGCTCCAGTCCACTCCTGGCATGTTGAAGTCCCCCACAATCACCACACTACCCTTCTCGCAGGTCCTCCTGATCGGTCCCGCTAGACAATCTCCCTTTGTGATTTTTTTAAATGGTCTCTTTTCCCAATTTTTCCCTGTCTTTCACCCTATCCTAAAAGGCTGCCACATCGATATCCTTTCTCTAGTCAGGAAGGCAGATGAATAGCTGACCTCCGAACTAACACAAATACCATTCCTCAGTCAGCAAGAAAGGGTGGGGGAAGTGTGCACAAATGATAGACAGCATGCACCCTTCAGCCCCAAGAACAGAGTACTTCACCTCTGTGACTTGCTCAGCCCAAAGCAAATCCTAGTCTCCCAGATGGCAGTGCAATGGGAGTCTGCCATGTCACTAGGCCAGCTTTTCTCCTTTCTAAAAATCACCAGTGCCACAGAACAAATCCTATCTATTCACACATTTAGGGACACATGCACTGGGGGCATAGGCAGAAATCGTGTATGTTCTGCTAGTTGGTACAAACACAATTACTATTTTTCTTCTTTAAGTACTTTTCTTAAATCTCATTAAATGAAATATTCTGAGCAGATTTATTACTGTATCATCAAATACCAATTTTCAAGTTTCAAGTGAAAAAATAAAAAGTGATCCCTATACAAGACACTAGTGAGACCGCACCTGGAGTACACTGTGCAGTTCTGGAGACCTTACCTACGTAAGGACATAGACAGGGTAGGGAAGGTTCAGAGGAGGGCAACAAAGATGGTGCATGGATTGCATCACAAGTCCTATGAGGACAGGTTGAAGGCACTGAACATGTACTCCCTGGAGGAGAGGAGGGAGAGAGGGGATATGATAGAGACATACAGGTATCTTACAAGGAGGAACAGGGTGCAGGAATGCACTATTTTTAAGCGAAAAAGATGTTCCAGGACTAGAGGGCATGGGATGAAGTTGGAGGGAGGACAATTCAGAGGAAACGTGAGGAAGAATTTCTTCACAGAACGGGTGGTGGACAAGTGGAACACCCTGCCAGAGGAAATGGTGGGGGCTGAAACAATCACGGGATTTAAGAATGCATGGGATAGACATAAAGGAATTCTGGAGGTCAGGGGTAAGGGGCAACAGACTTCCTGGAAAACATAAACTGAACTTACAAACTTAAATGGGCAGACTGGGTGGGCCATAGGCCCTAATCTGCCGACACTGTCTATGTATCTATGTAACAGGACCAGTTCTAGACATAGCAAGCAAAACTTCACTAAATGTGTGTACTCTTGCCTGTTGAGTTACTGTTACACTGTACGTAAGGACTAAGCTCCAGCACAAAATGCATAACAAGAGGCTCAGAGGGTCTGTTCCTTGGGCAGGTAGCTCTGGGCTTAGTCGTAAAGATTATGCTTTGAATGGTACAGTGCCTCCGCCCGAAGTGACTCCTTTCATAGGGCATGCATACAGGTGCTGCCCATTGGGACATATAGGGCTGGTACATTAAAACTTGGTGATCCCTATCGCCTGGGGAAGGGAAACTTTGGTAATGTACACACTCTTTATTACAGTGGCTTAATAACTGGGCACTTAACACGACTATTGCAACCCCCCTATAAATGGGGGTTCCAAAAAAGTCTTCCTTGAGCTTGCCTAAATGCTCACTGCCAGGCTGGTGTCCTGCGTTTTAGCATTTTATATGTGATTACCAGAGCCTGTATAGCCTCTGTGTACTGTCTCTTTAAGAGCTGCCCGATTGCAACACAAGTAACCTGAGAGGGAGCTCTGTTGAAAGATGTAACTATTTGCTGAAAACCATTTAGAGTGATAATGGTAAAGTAGCTTGTCTAACATGCTTTCTTTGCAGCAAGGACTGTTTTGTCTCCACTATCTTGGTCCTGGACTGCAAATTGGACCAATCAGTTCTGGAGGGACCTAAAATGTAGCCAGACTACAGGAGCTGTCTGAATTCAGAATCTGTAGGAATTGTAGTTTTGAACTTTGTGTGCCTTTTTTGCAACTGAAGGGGGAGCTCTTGCTTTGACTGACAGCCAAATCAGCCAACCAAACCTTTTGGATCTTGGGGGAAGTCCCCGGCTTGCTGGCAGTTGAGGCAGTTCTGAGCTGGGAAGTGAAATGAGAGGAGCTGAAGTGATTCTGAGCAGCAATCCTGAGTGGATTTGCATGGAACAACTGTGAAAAGGCTGAGTTTTTGGCTTACATGTCTGCCTGCTGCTCCTGACAGACAGAGAGAGTGAGAGAGAGAGAGAGAGAAGAGAATTATTGTGGACTAAATCCAAGTTTGTGTGACTAACGTAAGCTACTGAAGTGGGCCAGGCACAACCTGAAGAAGTCAGAAGATTTTGCTGAATGTGATCAGCCTGTCAGGAGTTACAGCTACCCCTAAGCTCCCGGTGTGTGCAGAGACTTTGCGATTGTGACCGGGGAGCGCTTTGCCTAGTACAGTAGAATTCCCTTACATGTAAATGTGTTATGAGCTGCTAATGGGTCATGAGTTAGTTCCCCACTGTGTGAACTGTGTTCTGCTTGCTGGAAGCTGTATCCAGCCCAAAATGGACTGCATCCGAATTTGTCTCCATATGGTCTGGGCCTTGCCAGACTGGCCGCTGCACAGAGAAGCCATCGACGAGAGACCTGCCTAGAGATCAGCCCCCTACTCTACGCCTGAACAGGAATGACACCGCTGTGACTTGTGTGGGCCCTGCTTCTCCTGGCATTCCAGATCAACCACCTGCAGTCTCGATTTTTGTCCAGCCTGTGTCCAGTCTTGGGTATCTTGAGTAAATACCAGGGTAGCTCCCTGCATCAACAGCTTAATCTGAGTGTGTCATCCGATTGTCTTGTTGTTTCGTTTCCTTTATGAACTGAGCCCTCTGGCTCTGGATTACAAATATTTGTGTACTGTGCATGTTGTATTTTTCATCACAGGGCCCCAACCAGCTGCAACCCTGGGCAACGGTCCTGGCTAGCCCATCTCTTCTCCACCTGGGTACTCAGAGGTGGACTGTGTGGGGGGACTCAAAGCACATGCCTAACTTTTTGATGGATATAACCTTTAAGCTAATTAACCTGATTTTGCCCCTCCCTTGTTCAAGTCCCCTTAATAAATCAGATCTAACTTTTTCTGCATGTAATCTGACTGTGGTTCCAGTTTGTGCTCAAAGTACTGTAAAGCTGCTATTTGCTGTGCATAACCTTGTTTTACAGGGGGTCCCCAGGGTCGAGCCAGAGGAATCAGCCCTGGGAGTAAATGCAAACAGTGTGGCGACTTGTGTGGTGTACTAGGGGTATTGTGAAAGTGATTATTGTACAGTGTTCAGGCCACAAGAGAGGAAAGAGGGGGGTTACAGTGTCTCAAAGGGCTGTGCCCAGGTTAGCTTGACCACTACCAATCCTGACCTCCGGGTGGAGGCACCTGTTTCAGAACTCAGGCCCCTTAACCTGCAACTAGCCAAGCAGGCAGGGGTAGTAGCCCTTGGGATAGCGCCACCTAGGGGTTACACTACGATGACAGGCTATCAAGCTTTCTTTCATATACTATCAGTGAAGCCTGCCAGAATGAAGTACCATGTCACATTTTACTGCATAACAAAAGGGATTATCTCCCTCTGAAACTGCCTTGTTTCCTGCAGTAAGTTTGCTACAGAATGCTGCAGAATTGAGTTTCATCCTGGCGAGCTTCACTATAGTTACCCAAATTATTTTGATCCTCGGTGCATCCCTACACCTTATCTGTAGGGCGAGCAGACCTCAGAGTTAGGAAAAAATAGTTGTGAGGGCATGAATGGGCATAAAAAAACTGCAGCAGGCAGCAGTGGGATAGAGCCAACGTCTCGCAGAGAACACTGGCCGAGATGCCAGTGGTTTAGCCTGCAACACCACTGGGGCAGCTGGGCTAAACACACGACTCCTCTGCAACGTAATGTCCATCCACAGGTGTAAGGTAGGAAGATGTCGCATCCACTACCTTACCCCGGTAACATTCATCGGGTTGCCGTCATGCTGGGCTACTCACTGTCTGGACAATGAACCTGTTGGGCAATACTGCCTGGGCAAGTCAGTGGCAGGATAGTTGGCCTTGGCACAAAAGAAAAAAATTACTCACCTTAGTAATGTTGTTTCTTCTAATAGAGTCTTGCTATATTATGACAATTGCAGTGAGTCCCCATCTTCGAACTGCCCCGGAGGTGAAATAGTTAACTCTTCCATGAAGCATGGAACTCTGAGCGCGAGCTCAGTTAGAAAGCTCTGTCTGTTGTGCTTCAAACATAAACTGTCAGATCTTTACAAGCTAAAACTCACTAAGGTTCTGTGTGGAAGCTGTAAACCCTCACTAGCCAACTGGCTACTAACCTAAACACAACACCAATTCACCCCAAAAAGAGGGTGTAAAAAAAACAACAAGGTGGGCATAAATGAGGCCAACCCTGTAAGGCCCAGCCCCACCCCAAAACGGAGGTTCTGAGAGGGGCAGGCAGGGAGGGAGGTCATAATATAGCAAGACTCCATTAGAAGAAACAACATTACTAAGGTGAGTAATTTTTTCTTCAAACAACATGAAGTCTTGCTATATTATGACAATTGCAAACTACACAGCAGTACCCCTATGGAGGAGGGACAGAACCTACTTAAGGAATAGGCTCTGAAGAACAGCTGTGTTAAACCGAGCATCACTCCTAGCCTGGATGTCCAGGAAGTAATGCTTAGTAAAGTGTGAACTGTTTTCCAGGTAGCTGCTTGACATATTTTCAGAATAGGAATGTCTCTGGCAGCAGCCAGAGAAGCAGCTGTACCTCTGGTACAGTGAGCCCTCAGGCCTGAGGGGAGAACTTTACCCAACTTTTCATAGCAGAATTGGATACAAGAGACAATCCACCTGGCAATGGATCTTTTAGTGGCTGGCTTCCCTTTACCAACCTCGCCGTAAGTGAAGAACAGTTGGAAGGAGTCAAACCTGTGACCCTTGGTACGCTCTATGTAGTAACTAAGGGCTCTCTTTACATCTAAGCTGTGCAGTCTCCTCTCACCAGAGGAGGAGTGGTCAGTGAAGTACACTGGAAGAGAGATAGATTGATTAAGGTGGAAATCTGAAACCACCTTAGGAAGGAACTGTTAGTCCGGAGGACCACCTTATCTCTGTGAAACGAGATAAAATCCGGCTCCACTGACAACGCTTGTAATTCACTTATGCATCTGGCAGAGGTGATGGCTACCAGAAACACAGTCTTCCAAGTTAAGTACTTAAGCTCAGCTGAAGACAAGGGCTCAAAAGGGGGTTTGCATAAGCTGAGCAATGCAAACATTAAGATCCCAGGCAGGGGCAGGGTCCCTGAATGGAGGGTTGGTGTAAAGCAACCCCTTAAAAAACTTGGAAAATACAGGATGAGCTGAAAGAGAGAGACTTACCTGCTGAAATAAAAGCAGACACAGCTGCCAAATGCACCTTCAGGGTAGCTGGTCTGAGCCCCAGAGAATTCAGATGGACCATATAATCCAGGACTGTGGGTAGATCAGCAGAGTTTGGGGCAATATGCTTTTTCGAGCACCATATGGAAAACCTTTTCCATTTGGAATTGTAAGTAGCCCTGATGGAAGGCTTCCTTGAGGCCTTCAATATATCCATTACACCTTGGGAAAGGTGTAAATCAGCAAACTCTAACTCTTCAAGAACCAAGCCTTGAGATTGAGAGATTTGAGATTCGGATACCAAACCCGTCCCTGGGCACAGGTTAACAAATTGTGATTCCTGGGAAAGCACAGGGGAGGATGGACTGCTAAGGACAGTAGGAGTGGATACCAGGGTTGTCTGGCCCAATCTGGAGCTATCAGAATGACTTTGCAGGATTGGGATCTGATTTTGACTAACACTTTGAACAGGAGAGGGAAGGCATAGAGGAACTACCCTTCCCAACTGAGGGCTAAGGCATCCAGGGGGAGTGAGCCCAACACTGGGGGCCTGCAGCAAAAAAGAGGAAGTTGGTAATTGTCTGGGGCTGCAAAAAGATCTATCTGCGGGGTGCCCCATCTGGCAAATACTACTCCCAAGACAAGGGGATCCAGTGACCATTCGTGATGGCCCTGAGAAATCCTGCTGAGAGCATCTGCCAGGACATTGTCCTTGCCTGGAAGGTAGACTGCCGTAAGGGAGGTATTCAGGGAGTAAGCCAGAGACTACAACTTCATCACTTCAGTGCACAAGGCCATAGACCGAGTGTCCCCTTGCTTGTTGATGTACCACATTGTAGTGGTGTTGTCTGTTCTGACCTGTACAATCTTGTTCTGAACAGACTTGGAAAAAGCTTGAAGTGCTAGAAAAACTGCTCTGAGCTCCAACAGGTTGATGTAAAGCAGAGATTCCTGGGGAGACCACAGACCCTGGGTGGCGAGGTCGCCCATGTGAGCTCCCCAACCCAAGAGGGATGCATCTGTAGTAAGGATTAGGGAGTGAGACTGAGTGACAAAAGGAACTCCTTGTCTCAGGTTGCTCTGATCCTGCCAGCACTGTAGGGCTTGGATCAGGGTTTGAGTGACTGGGATCAGCTTGGTCAGAGGATCCTTTCTTTGGGACCAAAAAGCTCTCAAATGGAACTGGATGTCCCTCATCTGAAATCTTGCTCCCTGCACAACTGCTGTGGAAGCAGCCATGTGTCCTAGGAGCTGCAGAAAATGCCTTGCTGGTCGATAGACCTGCAGGGTGAATGAGGAGGCCAGGGAAACTAGGGTCTTTGCCCTGTCCAGAGGAAGGAAGGCCCTGGCCTCCTGTGTGTTCAGTTCTGCGCCTATGAAGGTAAGAAGCTGGACAGGCTCTAGAACTGACTTCAGATATCCAGAAGGAAACCTAGAGAGGTAAGCAGTTGCTGCGTTATCTGAAGATGTAAAGTGACCTGTTATAGGGACTGGCCTACTATGAGCCAATTGTCCAGGTAAGGAAAGATGGCAATCTTTTGCCTTCTTAGGTAGGCAACTGCTACTGCCAGGCATTTGGTGAATACCCTTGGAGCAGAAGTGAGGCCGAAGGACATTGCTCTGAACTGGTAATGGCCTGAGGTCAGCTCGAACCTGAGGTACTTTCGATGGGAGCTTCTGATGGGAATATGGAAGTAGGCATCCCTGAGGTCCAGGGAAGCTAGCCAGTCCCCTGGCCTTAGAGAAGGTAAGATAATTCCCAGGGTCACCATTTTGAACTTTGGTTTTAAAAGGTGCTTGTTTAAGTATCTGAGATCCAGAATGGGCCGCCATTCTCCTGTCTTTTTTGGGGTAAGGAAGTACCTGGAGTACAAACCTTTGCCCTGGTGTAGGGGAGGAACCCTTTCCACAGCTCTGAGAGCCAGGAGGGTAGAGACCTCTGCCTCTAGGGCGAGTGTCTCTGATGGAGATGCAGGTGGAAAAGATCTGGTTCTCAGCTTTGGAAATTTTTTGAAGCTGAGAACCAGTCCCTGGCTTACTGCGTCTAGGACCCACTTGTCTGATGTTAGAGACTTTCAGTCCTAGACAAAGTAAGCCAGCCTGCCCCCTACAGGTAGAGAAGAATCGGCCCTGGCAACCCCATCAGGGTGCCTGCTTGGCAAGGGCTTTGGGCTGAGGGGTGGGAGCAGGCCTGCTTGTACCCCGTCTGCCTCTCCCTCTAAAGAATCCCCTTGGGTTTGGTGAAAAGGCCTGCCCCTGCCTTTAGGAAGCTGCTTTTGAGGAGTGGCCTGCCTTTCCTTGGCCTGTGCACTTCTATAGATGGTCCTATATTCATCCATTTTCTTCATGTAATTCTCTGTTTGCTCCCCAAACAGAGAATTGCCCACAACAGGAAAATCTATGGCCTTAGACTGGGTATCCTGAGACAGGGTAGTACATCTGAGCCAGGCCGTTCTGCGAAGAGCCACAGATGTAGCCATGACTCTTGATGAAACATCATTAGAGTCCACTGCAGCATGAAATTGCACCTTGGATGCCTCAATACCATCAATAGCCACCTGTTCCAGTTCCCTGGCAAACTGGTCAGGGACTTGTTTTGCTAGAGCCAGCACAGTATCCCATCTGGATTTCTGGTACCTAGCAGCATGAGCCATATAATTTGCCTGTCTGAGTCCCAAAGATGCTGCCATGTACTGTTTCTTTGCCATAGCATCAATCTTCCTGGAGTCCTTCTCAGAGGGGTGTGAAGCTAGGGGAATATTAGCCTTGTCACAGGCTGTAGCCTACACTACCCCACATGGCTGCACTGCTGAGTGAGGAAATCAGTGTCGGAACCTGATAAGGTATACCTCTTGTCCATCCTTTTATCCACAGGAGGTATAGTGTGAGGAGTTTTTAAAACTTTTACTGTCTGTTTCCAAAAAGATTTGTGTAAAGGAATAGACAGTCTCCTAGACTCTGGAATATCCATCATTTCTACATAGTCAGGCTCCTCTTGGTCATTAACAGCTTCCTCAACAGGAGCTGCAGAGTATCAACAACTTTCTTACAAAAATGAAATGAGAAGGGACTCAGAAAGCCTGGGAGGAGAAACCCCTAGGGTCTATCTGGAGAGATGTCCGTTCAATGGGCACATCCAGATCTTCAAAACCATATTCACTCTCCTCATATTCCCTTCCCTTCCTCTGGTTCATAAAAATCCTCACAGTCATAAACTTGAACCGGTGGAACCGGCCAAACCGAACGCCTACCTGATGGTGACGGTTCGGTCGGATGGGAAAGAGACTGGACAATTTGAATTGCTTTAGCTATTTCTTCAGCAGTTGGGGAGAGAACTTTTGGCTCTACACTAGCTGACTTCCTAGTCCTTTTTGCTGGGACCGGCTCCTCAGAACTGGCTCTTCGTTTGCCCGAGGAAGTATCGCCCTGGTCAGAGGGCACTCCTTCCGGTTCGGTTGGTACGAACCGGGCTAACCTATCGGGTCAGCGGACTTTAGCCTCCCTTCCTGAGCCTACCAACTCTCTTTTCTATGGTGGCAGCAGGAAATTCCTACAAATCTGGCAATCTGATTGGGTGGTCAAACCACAGACAATAGACACATGTGGTGTGTGGGTCAGCCTTAGCAAAAGCTTCCCACAAACATCACAGTGCTGCAAACCAGTGGGTCCAGTTTTTCTTCGGGTTTCTCAGACATAATGCCAGCCTAACCAAACTTGCCCGTTTATGGCAATCCACCAAGCAAGACACCCTTATCGGTTCCCAACCGTGTCACGGGTCGTGGAAAAAAACATAATGAAATCCGTTTTTTTTAGAACCGATAAGAACCGCACTCTAAAAAAGGACTAGCAGTTTTTCAAACAACCTGATCGGTTCAAACCGAACTGATAAATGTGTACAAGTTCCACACAGAGATTTCAATGTAAAACCTATCTATTACTTACGTTACCACAGACAGAGCTTGAACCGACCGGTTGCGGTTTAATTTTGGTTAATTTTCACTAAAAACTGATAAAATAACACTTTTTAAACCAACAAATGAACCGAGCAGAAGGAGAAATCTCCGGAGCAACTGTTCAGTGAGGCGGAGTAAAGAATCTGACAGTTTATGTTTGAAGCACAACAGACAGAGCTTTCTAACCGAGCTCGCACTCAGAGTTCCATGCTTCATGGGAAAGTTAACTATTTCACCTCCGGGGCAGTCTGAAGATGGGGACTCACTGCAATTGTCATAATATAGCAAGACTTCATGTTGTTTGAATAAGGGTATCCATTAGGCAAACGCAAACAAGGCACATCAGATGTCAAGTTGCAGTGAAACAAACACAGAAGTTATCAGCAGGAATAAATGTAGCCCATCAAGTTTTAATGAATATATCAGTTTTGTGCAGAGGTAATGTAATCGCACATTAGGGTTTAAACCAGTGGTACTCACAGCACAGCTCGCGAGCCACGTGTGGCTCTTTAACACTTTACCTGTGGCTCCTTTAAGTAGCACAAACATTTATTTACTAGCAGCTCTTTAAATGCCACCCAGTCGATCGCGCTTGATGCATTTAGTATACACTGAAATTAACATTACCACTTAGCGCTATCAATGACTGTCCAATTGTGCTAAATGGGAGATGTTAATTTCATTAAGGGAAGCTAGTTAACTTAAATACAGTAAATAAATAGCAGCATAGACGAGTTAAGTCCTGCTACATTGTTGTATGCCCTCAGGGTGTCTGTGCTCACAGTGTTGTGTTTCTCCCGTGGACTAACCTGTGCTGTTTCAGCTCACTTCACTTCGGTATATTCAAAGCGGCAGCTGGGAGGAGGCTTCGGTATCAGCACTCCATGTCTGTGTGCTTTCGGTGCTGTCTTCCTTTGTAGTGTACCACCTGTGGACTGACTGCTTCAGTGACTGGGTGACAGATTGGAGGATATATAAGTGCAGGGGGTACAGCAATTTGCCATGCTAATTTGTATTGTTTTACAAATAGAGAAGGCAGCATATCTAAATGTAGGTTCTGCAGTTTTTAAAGACACTTAACTGTTTAGAGAGCTTTATATGAGTTGGCTATGTTTTTTTTTTTCATTCTGCACTGGGTGTTTGTGTTTGAGGGACCACAGCACTGTTAAGAACGGCGATAGTTCACTCTGTAATTGGTCTCACCAGTTTGTGGTGATGTGCACTGCTGCGGAGGCTTTTACATGGTCCTTTAACATTGCTTTTCTCTCAGTACTGGGTTTGAGTGTAGTGCTGTGTAATGGTAGTCCTAGGATTTGGGGTGTGTGTGGAAGCTTTTATGTGACCTTAACACATGCCATGTATGTGTTGTGGCTCCCTAGCAAACTCTATTATCAAATGTGGCTTCCAACCCATGCAGGACTGAGTACCACTGGTTTAAACAATTGACATATTGTTAAGGACATCCTCTCCTAGTGGAGTATTTAGTTAACAGTGAACCTGGGTATCCCACTTCTGCTATTGGCTACGCATGCTGCGCCTGGGTTATGCCCCCTATCATCCCACATACACCTCACACTGTATCCCTGGTCTACTATACTGTGATACTGCTATTTTGCACTAACACGTAAATTTAGGCACCCATCATATGAGTGTCACATAGGTGCTGTGCTGGTAATATATGCTAATGTTTACATCCTTTATAGCATTACATCATACATAATTATTAGACCTCACTATAATGCATTTTGTGTATTTTTTATATATTATATATATATATATATATATATATATATATATATATATATATACACACACATACATAATCTTTGTAATTACTAACGTGAGAAACGTTAGAAGATTGGAGAATATATTTTGTGACTACAGTATTCAAAAAGGGAAATAGGGCCCATGTTGTCAACTACAGACTGAGCAGCCTAACATCAGCACTGGGTAAAATTATGGAAAGATTATTAGTTAACTGCCGGCCCGGTGACACTGAGGGTTGAGGTGCTGGAAGCCACACTTCACGCTATGCCGGTGACCCGGGTTCAGGAACGAGCTTGGGTCGGCAGGGGGAGGGAGGGAGGATTGAGTGTCCCAACGGATGCTGTCCTCCCTCTGAGGTGGAATACCAGGGGTGTTGTACGGACCCAACGTCCTGAGAGAGCTGGTGGGAACACGGGCTCTCGAGGGGTTGATGGCTCTATATAATGGAGTTGGAGAGGGGGGACGTCTGTAGGCGCTTGGGAGAGACATGCATCAGCACATCGCCTCTGGACGATCACTGTCCTTGGACGGCGCCTGGGACTGGGATAAGAAGGGAGACCACAGAAAAATGGAAAAAAAAAACCTCGGTGGTCCTAGATAACGACCGTTCTGAGCCATCCAAGACCACCAATTCCAGACAGACCCCTCTGTGCAGGTGGAGAAAGAGGAGAGGCACTCTAAGGGCAGATCCCAAGTTTGGGGGCATGGATGAGACAAACAGCCCGAAGGTAGACAGGAGGAGATAAACAGAAATTGTAAAAAAAAAAAAAGATTATTAGTTAAGTGATTAATAGTACATATACAAAATACAGGAACTAGGTATATTATACAACATGGCTTTGTCTCCGGAAGATCCTGTTTAACCAGGCTTCTTCACTTCTTCGAACCTGTCAATGCGGCACTGGATGCAGGCATACCATTGGATGTAGTGTTCTTAGAGTACGCCAAGGCCTTCGATAAAGTATCACATTCAATACTGTTGGAACAATTATGTAAACTGAAAGTTCACACAAATATAATACAGAGGGTTGAGTCCTGGTTGACGAATAGAACTCAGAGAGTTTCAATTAAAGGTCACTACTCTAGACCTGGCCAGGTAACTAGTGGAGTCCTCCAGGGCTCAGTTTTGGGCTTAATTCTTTTCAACATTGTGATATCTACCCTGCAACTCACAGACAGCATCTGGATCTGCAAATATGCAGACGACTGTATTGTGGGAAGTTATGTAATATCCTTAAATGATGCCAGGCTCTTTCAAAAAAACAGATAAATTAGTTCCTTGGGCAAAAACCAATAAAATGGATTTTAACATTTCAAAGTGCAAGGTAATGTATTTTGGGGGGAAAAGAAACATGTGTACATACACTATTGATAATAATAAACTTACAGAGATTGAAGAAGAGAAGGACCTTGGGGAGTTAATCACTAATGACCTTTCCTTCACTAGACATAATAATGAGGCTGTAAAGAAATGTCAACAGCTTATAGGATGTATATTAAATATCAAAAACGGAGATAAAACCATAAGTACTTCCACTTTACACCAATCTAGAACGCCCACATCTAGAATACTGTGCCCAGTTCTGAGATCTGCAGGATGTTAAATCCAAGAAACTGAAAGGTTCAGAGAAGACTTGCCAAAAGAATCAGGCCATATCCACACCTCGGATATGGTAAAAGATTAGAAAAGCTGAACCTGTACTCAACCCACTATAGAAGCATATGGGGTGAAATGTGCTTGATATTCAAATATATAAATGAATCACACGAATTAAGTAGTACTAAACTAACAAGACATACTTGTAGAGAAACCAGGTCACATGGATTAAAACTAATAGATCAATCAGTTACAGTGAGAAGAAGTAAATTCTTCACACAGAGAGTCATCAATAGATGGAATACATTACCAAAAGACATAGTCAATAGTAATACCATGGACATGTAAAAAAAAAATTACTCACGTTAGTAATGTTATTTCTTCTAATGAAGTCTTGCTATATTATGACATATGCAGTATAACCTCAGGTTAGAACTGCTCAGGAGGTGAAAGAGTTAACTTTCCATGCAGGGCATGGAATCTTGAGCGCGAGCTCGGTTGAACACTCTGTCTGTTGAAGCTCAAACTTAAACTGTCAGATCTTTACGAGCAAAAACTCACTAAGGTTCTGTGTGGAAGCCATAAACCTACACTAGCCACTGGCTACTAACTACAAAAAACACATTTTTGATCTTGATCCCAAAACAAAGACTCAAGTCAGGGGATTCAAGAAAGAAAAATAAGCATAACACCTAAGCACCCTAAGAAAGGGTGAAAATAAAGTGGGCATCTATGAAGTGCCAACATTGCACTGCCCACCCACATCCCAAAAAGAGGTTCTGAGAGGGGCAGGCTGGGGGGTCATAATATAGCAAGACTCCATTAGAAGAAACAACATTACTAAGGTGAGTAATCTTTTCTTCAAACAACTTGAAGTCTTGCTATATTATGACATATGCAGACTACACAGCAGTACCTCCATGGAGGAGGGACAGAACCTACTTGGGAAATAGGCTGTGAAGCACAGCTGTGCCAAATTGAGCATCACTCCTAGCCTGGATATCCAGGGAGTAATTCTTAGTAAAAGTGTGAACTGTTTTCCAGGTAGCTGCTTGACATATCTCTAGGATAGGGATGTCCCTGGCAGCAGCCAGAGACGCAGCTATACCTCTGGTAGAGTGAGCCGTCAGGCCTGAGGGAGGAACCCTACCCAGTTTTTCATAGCAGAATTGGATACAAGAGACAATCCACGTGGCAGTGGATCTTTTAGTGGCAGGTTTCCCTTTACCAGCCTCACCATAAGTGAGGAACAATTGGAGGGATTCGAACCTGTGACCCTTGGTACGTTCTATATAGTAACTGAGGGCTCTTTTGACATCTAAACTGTGCAATCTCCTCTCACCAGAGGAGGAATGGTCAGTGAAGTACACAGGAAGAGACATGGATTGATTAAGGTGGAAGTCTGAAACCACCTTAGGCAAAACTTCCTGTTAGTCCTGAGGACCACCTTATCTCTATGAAAGGAGATAAAATCAGGCTCCACTGACAATGCTTGTAGCTCACTTATGCGCCTGGCAGAGGTGATGGCTACCAGAAACACAGTTTTCCAAGTCAAGTACTTAAGCTCTGCTGAAGACAATGGCTCAAAAGGGGGTTGCATAAGGTGAGCAATGCAAATATTAAGATCCCAAGCAGGGGCAGGGCCCCTGAACGGAGGGTTGGTGTGAAGCAACCCTTTAAAAAACTTGGAGAACACAGGGTAAGCTGAAAAAGAAGAGGGCTTATCTGCTGATAAGAAGACAGACACAGCTGCCAAGTGCACTTTTAGAGTAGCTGGTCTCAGGCCCAAGGAATTCAAATGCACCAAATAATCCAGGATCGTGGGCACGCCAGCAGGTTCTGGGGAAATATGCTTACCAGCACACCATATGGAAAATCTTTTCCATTTTGAATTATAAGTAGCCCTTGTGGAAGGCTTCCTAGAGGCCTTCAATATATCCAGTACACCTTGGGAAAGGTGTAGGTCAGCAAACTCTAACTCTTTAAGAGCCATGCCTTGAGATTGAGAGATTTCAGGTTTGGATACCAAACTCTCCCCTGGGCACAGGTTAACAGGTTGTGATTCCTGGGAAGACACAGGGGAGGGTGGATTGCTAAGGACATGAGGAGTGGGTACCAGGGCTGCCTGGCCCAATCTGGAGCAATCAGGATCATCTTGCAGGGTTGAGATCTGATTCTGACTAGCACCTTGAAAAGGAGGGGGAAGGAGGGAAAAGCATAGAGAAACTTCCCTTCCCAACTGAGTTAGGAAGGCATCCAGAGGGACTGAGCCCAACACTGGGGGCCTGCAGCAAAAAAGGGGAAGTTGGTGATTGTCTGGGGCTGCAAAGAGATCTATCTGCGGGGTGCCCCATCTGGTAAATACTACCTCCAGTACTAGGGGATCCAGTGCCCATTTGTGATGGCCCTGGGAAATCCTGCTGAGAGCATCCGTAAGGACATTGTCCTTGCCTGGGAGGTGAACAGCCGTGAGGGAGGCGTTCAGAGAATAAGCCAGAGACCACAACTTCATTGCTTCAGTGCACAAAGCCGTAGACCGAGTGCCCCCTTGCTTGTTGATGTACCACATTGTAGTGGTATTGTCTGTTCTGATCTGAACAATCTTGTTCTGAACAAATGTGGAAAAAACCTGGAGTGCTAGAAAAACTGCTCTGAATTCCAGCAAATTGATGTGGAGCAGAGATTCCTGAGGGGACCACAGGCCTTGGGTGGAAAGGTCGCCCATGTGAGCTCCCCACTCCAAGAGGGATACATCTGTAGTAAGGGTTAAGGATTGAGACTGGGGGAGTGAAGGGAACCCCCTGTCTCAGATTGCTCTGATCCTGCCACCACTGAAGGGCCTGGATCAGGGTTCGAGTCACTGGGATTAGCTTGGTTAGTGGATCTGTCCTTTGAGACCAAAAGGCTCTCAAATGGAACTGGATGTCCCTCATCTGAAATCTTGCTCCCTGCACTACTGCTGTAGAAGCAGCCATGTGCCCCAGGAGCTGTAGAAAATGCCTTGCTGGTCGAGAGACCTGCAGGGTGAAAGAAGAGGCCAGAGAGACCAAGGTCCTTTCTCTTTCCAGAGGGAGGAAGGCTCTGGCTTCTTTTGTGTTCAGTTCTGCGCCTATGAAGGTGAGAAGCTGGACAGGCTCCAGAACTGACTTTGGAAGATTGAGAAGGAAACCTAGGGATGTCAACAGTTGCTGGGTTACTTGTAAGTGTCGTTTGACCTGTTCTGGAGACTGGCCTACAATGAGCCAGTCATCCAGATAAGGAAAGATGGCAATCTTTTGCCTTCTTAAATGAGCAACTGCTACTGCCAGGCATTTTGTGAACACCCTCGGGGCCGAGGTGAGGCCGAAGGGCATTGCTCTGAACTGGTAATGGCCTGAGGGCAGTTCGAATCTGAGGTACTTTCGATGGGAGCTTCTGATGAGAACATGGAAGTAGGCATCCTTGAGGTCCAGGGAGGCTAGCCAGTCCCCTGGCCTTAGAGAGGGTAAAATAATTCCCAGAGTCACCATTTTGAACTTTGGTTTTAAAAGGTGCTTGTTTAGATACCTGAGATCCAGGATGGGCCGCCATTCTCCTGTCTTTTTTGGGGTAAGGAAGTACCTGGAGTACAACCCTTTGCCCTGGTGTATGGGAGGCACCCTTTCCACAGCTCTGAGGTCAGGAGGAAGAAACTTCTGCTTCAGGGCAAGTGCCTCTGATGGGTTTGCAGGTGGAAAGACCTGGTTCTCATCTTCAGAAACTTTTGAAGCTGAGAACCAGTCCCTGGCTTACTTCCAGGACCCACTTGTCTGATGTTAAAGACATCCAGTCCTGGACAAAGTAAGGCAGCCTGCCCCCTACCGGTAGTGGAGAATCGGCCCTGACCACCCCATCAGGGAGCCTGTTTTGCAGGGGCTTTGGGTTGAGGGGTAGAAGCAGACTTACTAGAACCCCTTCTGCCCCTTCCTCTAAAGAACCCCCTCTGGGCATAAGCAGAAGAGGAGGCCTGGGCTTGGTAAAAAGGCCTATGAAAAGGCCTGCCCCTGCCATGCTGCCTTTGAGGAGTGGCTTGCCTTTCTTTGGCCTGTGCACTCCTATAGGTGGTCCTATACTCATCCATTTTCTTCATATAATTCTCTGTCTGCTTCCCAAACAGAGAATTGCCCACAACAGGAAAATCCATGGCCTTAGACTGAGTATCCTGTGACAGGGCAGTACATCTGAGCCAGGCCATTCTGCGAAGAGACATAGATGTAGACATGACTCTTAATGAAACATCATTAGAGTCTACTGCAGCATGAAATTGCACCTTGGATGCCTCAATACCATCTGCAGCCACCTGCTCCAGCTCCCTGGCAAGCTGGTCAGGGGCCTATTTTGCTAGGGCCAGGACAGTGTCCCATCTGGATTTCTGATACCTAGCTGCGTAAGCCATATAATTTGCCTCTCTGAGTCCCAAAGATGCTGCCATATACTGTTTCTTTGCCATGGCATCCATCCTCCTGGAATCCTTTTCAGGAGGGTGAGAGGCTAGAGGAATATTAGCCTTGTCACAGGCTGCAGCCTGCACTACCCCCACATGGCTGCACTGCTGGGAGAGGAACTCCATATCAGAGCCTGATAAAGCATACCTCTTGTCCATCCTTTAATCCACAGGGAGGATATAATGAGGAGTTTTCAGAATTTTTACTGTCTGTTTCCTAAAAGATTTGTGCAAGGGAATAGACAGTCTCCTAGACTCTGGAATATCCATCATTTCCACAAAATCGGGCTCTTCTTGATCATCAACAGCTTCCTCAACAGGGAGTTGCAGAGTCTCAGCAACTTTCTTGTAAAACAAAAAATGAGAAGGGGACTCAGATAGCCTGGGAGGGGACACCCCTGAGGGTCTGTCTGGAGAGATGTCCGGTTCAATGGGCACATCCAGACTTTCAAAATCACACTCACTCTCCTCATACCCCTCCTCCCCTTCCTCCGGTTCATAAAAATCCTCAAAATCATAATCTTGAACCAGAGGAACCGTCAAACGAGCGCTTCCCTAATGTTGTTGGTTCGGATGGAACTGGGGAAAGAGACTGGACAATTTGAATAGCTTTGGCTATTTCCTGAGCGGTTGGAGAAAGAACTTTTGGCCCCAAACTAGCTGACTTTCTAGTCCTTTTAGTTGGAACCGGCTCCTCGGAGCTGGCTCTTCGTTTGCCTGAGGAAGTATTGCCCTGGTCAGAGGGCACTCCCTCAGGTTCGGTTGGAACCGAACCGGGCTGGCCATCCGGGTCAGCGGACTTTTTGGCATCCCTTTCCCTGAGCCTACCAACTCTCTTTTCCACGGTGGCAGCAGGAAAATTCTTACAAATCTGGCAGTCTGCATTGAGGTGGTCAAACTCCAGACAATATACACAAGTGGTGTGTGGGTCAGCCTTAGCAAAGGCTTCCCCACAGAGACCACTACCTGAAACCCAGTGGGTCCGGTTTTCTTTTGGGTTTCTCAGACATAGTGCCAGCCTAACCAAAACTTGCCCATTAATGGCAACTGGCCAAGAAGACTCTCTTATCGGTTCCCAACCGGTAATACGGGTCGTGAAAAACGAATAAAATTCTTTTTTTTTTTTAAACGATAAGAACCGGAACCGCACTCTAAAGGACTAGAAAGTAATTTTAACCTAGTCTGATCGGTTCAAACCGAACCGAAAAGACATTTACAAGTTCCACACAGAAGAAAATAAACAAAAGCCTATCTATTACTTACAATACCACAGACAGAGCTTGAACCGACGATTGCGGTTAAATTTGTAAAATAAACCGAGAATTACACTTTTAAACCGACAAACTAACCGAGCAACAGGAGGAATCTCCAGAGCGACTGTTCAGTGAGTCGGAGTAAAGAATCTGACAGTTTAAGTTTGAGCTTCAACAGACAGAGTGTTCAACCAAGTTCGCGCTCAAGATTCCATGCCCTGCATGGAAAGTTAACTCTTTCACCTCCGGAGCAGTTCTAACCTGGGGTTATACTGCAAATGTCATAATATAGCAAGACTTCATGTTGTTTGAAGAGACTAGACAGGTTTATGGGGAATAAAAAAAAATGTTCTGGAAGGACCTCAGTTCACTGAACTCGTACCCAGTACATGAATCTATGATGACTCTTGGGGATCTTCAGTGATTACTTAATATATTATGTATATTCTCATATAATCATATGTAGTAGTGGCCTGTCAGAAATTCTCTTTGTCTAAGCTGACAGAGAGAAATCCTTTGTTTTGTCTTACACGCGGGAAAGTAATGCCACATTGAAGATGGGGGGCGCCAGAGGTAATTTAGGAAGATTTTTCACAGTGTGTGTTGTGGATGCATGAAACGGCCTTCCGGAGGAGGTTTTGGAGTCAAAAACAGTGGTGGAATTCTAAGTATGCATGGGACAGTCATAAGGAAATTCTAGGGGGTGGGGGTAGGAAGAAGTAGGTTGCTGATTAACTAGGATCTGCAGCTTATCCATTAGGTAGGGAAATGGGCAGACTGGGTGGGCCAAGCAGTCCTTTTCTGCCGTCAAATTCTATGTTTCTGTGTTTCACATGTAGTTTGGACCTGTCACCATTCCTTTTGCCCAAGCTCCATGCTGACAGGAGCATATTCTTGGTCTCAAATGATACTCATTAGTAATTTTGGCTCCTCAGTCATTATCCAATAAAAAAATGTCTTATACAATCTTGTTTATAGTATAAGACCAATACATAATGTTTCTCATATCCGTAACTATGAGGTAATCTCTGTTGCTATAATGTTACCTGTTGTGTATAACTTTGTGTAATCCAGCTCTGCATGGAGATCTTAAAAATTCTGAAGATTATGTACATTCTTCAGGAGAGTGGTGAGAAACCCATCTCCCTTATGATTTTCTCTGTCACGTGCTTAGCGTAAATATTGTAATCAACTATTATTATTATTACCCTTGCTTGTGTACAAATATTTCTTTGCTAACACTAAAAACATACAAAACTCTTACTATTTACTCTAAAGCTGGTATCTAGATAACACCCATTGCAGCTTCAGTGGCAAATTCATGTCCCTGGTGGGATCTGACAGTTGCAGATGGTGCCATTGGCTGAACCAAAGCACTCCAGGCTCTAGATCTGTTGCAGCTCTCAAGATAACCAACTAAAAAAACTCCACTGCTGTTCCTGCCAAGGGCCTTTATACTCCCCCAGAACATAGTACTGCAGGGACATGCCATGCCACTGGGAGAAAACAGGTCCAGTTAAAATCCCAGTTGGGTAGGGGTCCCATTACTTTTCCTTTTTTTTTCTGTAATGGCAATGCTACTTCCATACCTTTTCGTTGTTTAATAACAACTGCATTTAACAATCCTTTTCCTCGCACATTTGTGACAATGTCTGAAGGCAGTTTCATAAGCTCATCTCGCAGGAGGTTTCCCATTTTTTCAGCATTTTCTGCTAGCTTCTCTTCTTCAATAACCTGGAACAATAAGAATAATTAAAACTTCTTTTTTTCTGTAGTACCAACTATTATGATACTTAACACTAATTTGTTTCCCATGACCTTTAATACTAAGATAAAGTACATCCTAGTGAATGTACATTATTTATGACCTTTCCCCCCTCTGGTAACTGGGTAAGGCCCACTAGGCACATGGCCCATTTACAGGGGGAGACCTGGGAGCACATGAAGGTTAACTGATTTGCTCAGGGACATAGAATATGCAAGTTGAGGTTGTGGGACTCAAACTCAGGTCCAGTAGATGTACCAGGCTGTTCACAGCCCTACCAGACACAGGTCACACCTGCATGAGAAAAAATATCTTTCAAATCACTAGCAAATCTATAATAAAGATATGCAAACTGTCATTACCTTGTATTGAACATTTGTTGGTGGATGTGCTCTTTCCTTCATTTGTATTCCTTGAAATGATCAGCCATCAGTAGCAACACATAGCCACCAGGCCCCAACATTAAGGCAGTGAGCTGCCTGCTGAGCCTTTACTTAAAAAATATTTACATAATAAAGACTACAAAGTCTTGGGTTTAAGTCGAAGACCCCTGTGCTTGAGACTTGGAAGTACACCAGAACTGACAACCAGTGTTTGAGCAGTAGAGAGCTCCAAGGCACATCTGCTGACATCAGCCTTCGGAGACTTTAGGAACTTGCCAGAGCTGCTCTGTTTACTTGATGTCAGGGTGGGGGAATACCATCAACCAGATAAACTTTGACTATATCCCAAAGAGGAACAAAACATGTGGGTTTTCTTTTTTGCACAGAAGGTGCAAACTGGGGATAGCCACATAGTTGTGGGGTTTGGAGAGTTGATGTCCCCCTTAAAACCGACTTCTATTCTGTTTGAAGGTGCAAATTGGGGACAGCCCCATGTGTGTTGTTTGGAGGGTTGATGTTCTCATTAAAACCAACTTCTATTCTGTTAACATAGAAGAAAAAATTACTCATCTGTAGTAATCTTGTTTCTTGCAACGGGATCCACTATTATTATTACTTCTTGCAGTGCTTCATTCAGACAGCAATGCCCAAGAGCCAAATGGAATGTTATGCTAATGATGGAATCTTTAGCTCATGCATTCCATTCAAAAGTTGCCCAATTCAACTGTCTACATTCTAACCCTCAGATTTCTCTGGGGCCTGCAAAGAGACCCTATTAATATCCAGTTAGAACTAATACAAAAAATGGCCCCGCCTGGGGCTTTCTTGCCTACTTCTGAGTAGCAAAACTGGATACACCGAACTATCCATTGAGAGACGGTTCTTTTAGTGCCAGATTTCCCTTTACCTACCTCTCCATAGGTGAGGAAAAGCTGTTGCTTATCCTGTCTATGGTTTATGGTGTGAGTCATGTAATAACTCAAAGCCCTTTTTACATCCAGATCGTGGAGCCTATGTTCCCCTGAGCTAGAATGCTCACTGAAAAAGACTGTCAAAGTGATAAGACTGGTGCAGATGAAAGTCTGAGACCACTGTAGGAAGGAACTTCCTATTTGTTCTCAGCACTACCTTGTCCCTGTGAAAAGAGATATAATCATTTCCACTACACAGGGCCTGGAGCTCACTTATCCTTCTGGCAGAAGTGATGGCCACCAGGAAAACTGCTTTCCAAGTAACAGACTTGAGGTCTACAGAGACCATAGGCTCGAAGTGGGGAAACATAAGCTGAGCAATACAAATGTTTAGGTCCCAAACTGGTACTGGTTCCCTGTGAGGGAGTACAGGTGGGCCAACCCTTTGAAAAATCTCTTGAAGACAGGATCTGATGCCAAGGAGGCATCCTTCCCTGCCGAAATGTATGCTGATACTGAGACCAAGTGCACTCTCAGTGTTGAATGTTGTAGACCCTGGGAATGCAGATGTGTTAAATAGTCCGGACTTGAGCTGGAACCATACCATTATCTGCACACCACATGGAAAAACCTTTCCCACTTTGTGGCATAAGTTTTCTTCGTGGAGGGTTTTCTATACCCTCTAAGAACCTCCAGGAAACCTTCAGAGAGTTGCAAACCTGCATACTCTAAGTCTTCAAGAGCCATACCTTGAGTCTGAGGATCTTGAGGTTGGGGTACATGACCTGCCCTTGGAAGGAGAGAGGTAGGTTCTGCCTCTGAGGAAGGTAGACTAGTTTGGCCACAGACATAGACAGCAGGAGAGAGTACCAAGCCGTGTCTGGCCCAGTCTGAGGCAATCAAGATCACTGAGGCTGGCTGTGATCTGAGTTTGATGAACACCCTGAGCAGCAGAGGAAAGAGAAGAAAAGCATAAAGATACCTCTGTGTCCAATCCAGCATTAGGGCATCCATGGGAACTATTCCTTTGGCAGGGGCCTTTCAGCAGTACAGAGGTAGGTGGTGGTTCTGGTGGGATGTGAACAGGGCTACCTCTGGGATGTCCCACCTCCTGAACAGAATGCCCACCATCTGCTTGTTCAGTGTCCATTCATGATGAGCCTGGTTTATTCTGCTCAAGGCATCTGCCAACTTGTTATCCTTGCCAGGCAGAAGAACTGCTTGTAAGGAGGCATTGAGAGAGTAAGCTAGACTCCAGATTCTCACTGCCTCTGTGCAGAGAGGAATGGACCCTGCTTGTTGATGCAGTATGTTGTGGTACTGTCTGTTCTGACTTGTACCATCATTCCTTACAGCAAACAACAGAAGGCCTGAAGGGACAGATAAACTGCTCTCTGCTCTAGCAGGTTTATATGCTGGAGTGATTCTGCACTTTCCATGTGCCGTCTTTGGGTGGTGTGTTTCCTCCACCACTGAAGTGCCTACAGTAACTCCTTTGTTACTGGGATGGGTTTTGAGAGAGTCCCACCTCTGGCCCCAGTGTCCCCTGAGGTGGAACTGAACATCTCTCATTTGAAACCTGGCACCCAGGACTGTGCCTGTTGCTGAGGCCATGTGGCCTTACAACTTCAGAACCTGTCTTGCTGGCTTTGGCTCATTCAGGACAAACAAGCTTGGTAAGTGCAGAATGCTGTCTGCCCTCTCTTGAGAGAGGAAAGCTCTTCCCACAATGGTGTTCAGTTCCACACCTATAAACAATAATATCTGTACAGAGCTTAGGACTGACTTTTTGATGTTGATGAGAAACCCCAATAACTGCAACAGGTCCTGGGTTACCCTGTAGGTGCTCTCTCACCTGTTGGTGAGTGTGACGCTTGGCCAGCTGGTTATGATTGTTGTATGATATTTGTAAAATAAAAATATAGTATGTGATTGTCTCTCATAAGACAGCCTGTGCTTCCATGGGTGCCCCCCACAGGTTTCAGTGAAGCTACAGGATATGTAAACTGACCAGGAACCAGTTAATTAATTACCTTCATTCCAGAGGGCATTTTATCTTTTACGGCCTGTTGCTGCTTTGAAGTTGAAAACCAAATGTAACTTTATGAGTCTGCCAGAGGATGAGCCTAATAAACTTTTATGATGTTTTAAGGGGAACAGGCCATTGATAACATCGTGTAAAAAGTTGTAAAACCCTTTGATCGGCCTTGGGAACAGGAACCACACAAGATCAAAGAGAAAATGTTTGATTAAGGAGTCATATTTAGGACGTGCTTTTCCTTCTGATGTAACATTATTTAACATACCTCCTGCTAGAAAATCATTTTTGGAATTTTTAATGCTAAAAAGGAGGAGCTAGATAACTCACCAAGGGGTGGGGAAATGGGGTTGAAATGTATCCTTGTAACTGGGGAATATGTCATATTATAAAATGGGTAAAAGAAATCCTTCATCCTGACTGGTCAAAAGGTGTGTTCTTACCTGTCAACAAACTAAAAGGTGGCAGTACTTTCCTAATACCTTAACCTCCATAGATGAAAGGGCAGCAATATCATTGAGCAACTGATATCTTCCATCAGTCCCTCTGCAACCAGAACTGATCTTCCATTACAAACATGGCTGCTACCTTTACACTGTAAAAACCTTCAACTAGGCCCTAAAAATAAAACTACCTTACATAAAAAATAAAACAAATTAATTGAACGTTGTTTCCCTCATCATCACACTCTCCTTACACACATAAACAAATTAGAAACATTAAATATTGTTTATAGTTTTCATTACAACTGTTTCTTTACTAGCAGTAAAAAACTCCCCTTCTGTCTTTACCTGCTCATCAGAGAAATATCTTCCGCTTGCCTTGACAGTGAGATAATTGAATCACTGGCTCTAAAACAGGCCTTTGTTGTCTGTGTGTACAATATGTTGGGAGAGTAACATTCTACCAGAGGAACTGAGCAGAATTTTGAATCCATATATTCCATGTTAAACATTCCATGATAAACATTCTGTGTCTTGAATGAGGGGAAAAATAGAAAAAAAAAAAAAAAAACAGGATGAAGAAAGCAGGCAATACAATAATACTTTATACACAAAAAGAAAAGGTGGGAAAACACAGTTACAGAGGCAGACCCAAACTGCTCAAATAATGCATTGCTGTCCCTCCAACTCACTGGTTTAGCATTTTTCAGTGAGTTGCTGTTCAATTAATTTTACCACTTCTTCACCCAAGTCTGGGGACTATTTTTTCACCATATTTAAATAAAATAACATAAAACTATTATTAAATCTTTAATAATGCGTCCAGAGTTTTGTTTGATTGTTATAGAAATAGTTGCTACCCATTTTATAAGAGCAATAAGATACTTGAGGGTGTGGGTTGTTGATTGATAAGAACACTACCCAGCTGCTCTAGTCACTCGGCGCAAGCACTTCGTGCCTAACAACGCATCTGGGGGCGTGCTCTTATCAATCAATAAACCACACCTTGTTGTGTCTTATTGCTTTCTTGTTTTGGGACTCTAGAGAGACACAGCTGTCTGATCTAACTATAAGCACTTCCAGAGGTAATACCGTAGACAGCAAAGGTCTAAATGTATTTTGGTAGGAGTTTTTGTTTTGTACTTTTCCCTTGTTCTTTTATGTGATTGTTAGCTTTTTGACATATTGTTCTGTGTTTACATTTTTCACATTTTTATTATCTTTTAGTAAAGTACCTTTTCTTTGAAAGACTGCCTGGGTATCTGTCAGTTTTTTTCTTGCATGTGACATATAGATGGTTAAGTCTGACAATTGTTCAACAGCTTGATTAAAAAGGTAAGAATATACCTAAAGTCTCTTCTAGAGTTAAAAGGGTTCATTTTGGATACCTGGTTAGGTGCCCTTAGGTGAAAGATATATTGCATCCCCTGAAGAGAATATTATCTGCCTGTACATTTGGGTACTCTAGCATAGGGTTCACAGTTTGAATCCCCCCAGATCTTGAGACTAAAGGTAATTCGGACCCAAAAGCTGACAGGAGGGTTACCCTGTCTGTTACCTATTCACACTCTTGGGCTCTGAGGTTGGCACTGTGTGAGCAGAGGGCCTGACCTGCAGAGTGCGTTTGTGACAGATCTGGTTGGCAGCAGTGCAAAAAATTTGGTAACACAAGCTTCAGCTGTTCAGTGTGTCAGCTTAATACTATACAGCTCACTTGCAAAATAAGGCAGTGATTTATTTTTGAAAAGGAAACAGAACTATATAATTTTGCTTACAGTCAAAGTTCCTACCTGTTTAATTTTGTTTTCAAGGTGCAAGTTAGAGTAGCCATAGTTAGGGAAGAAGATGGCTTCCAACTACAGTGAGCACACTGCAGGCTACCTGAAGCAGTTGTGCAAGGAGTCCTGCACGAGGGGAGTACCACCAAGCAGAACCTCGTGGATGCCCTGATGGTAGCACATGCCCAGAGTATCGAGTCACAGACTGTGACTGTAAAGGACCAGACCTTGGGCGTGGAGGGGCCATTGGCCAGTGCAATGTCCAGATCCAGTGAGGAGGACAGCCTGGCCAGTGCAAGCCAAGGGCCACAGCAGCAGGGGAAGGTCACCAGCATTCTGGAGTCAGAAGCAATCAGGCTGCAGACTGAGTTGCGCAGAATGGAGCTGGAGTTCCAGTGGGAGGGTGAAAGAGAACAGCGAGAGGTGGAGCGAGAATGGTGAGAAGTGGAGCGTGGGAAACGAGCTGCAGAGCGAGAGAAGCGAGCCACAGAGGAGAAGACGGAGCATGAACAGCGAGAGGCTGACCGGGAACAGTGAGAGGATGACTGTGAAGAGCATGAGCGCCAGAGGCGACATGAACTGGAGAAACTATGACTCCAACCACCAGCACCAGAGCAGGTAAGTGGCTTTAGTTTAACTGGAACTACAGGACTTGGTTACAAATTAAATTCCAAATTGATAGCTGAATTTAAAGAGGGGGAGGATACAGATGCCTTTTTAAATTCCTTTGAAAAAGTTTGTATTGAGGCAAAGATTCCTAGAGAGTCTTGGAGCTTCCAGCTATCCCTGCTACTTACCGGGAAAGCTCGGGATGCATTGGGTCAAATGGATAATGAGGACAGCAATGATGACAGCAAACTTAAAGCTGCACTTTAAAAAAAGTTTGATTTAACTGCAGAAGCATACAGAGCTAAATTCCGTAAGCTCAGGAGAAGCCCTGACATGAGCTACGAGGAGCTGGCCACAAAACATCAGTGTTTAAAATGGTGGGAAGGAATTGAAGCAAACTCTGTAGATGAAATTGAAAATGCTATATTGTTAGAACTGTTTTTTTGGGCATGCCCAGCAGAGCTGAAAATGTAGCTGGAGGACTGAGATCCCAAAACAGTGCAAGAGGCTGCTGAACTCTCGGACTGCTATGCCAAGAGCAGTCCTGCTCTGAGAGCGAATGGGGCAGGCGTGGCAGCGCAGAAAGGGAAAAACGTGCCTTCAGGGCAGCTAAAACCCTCACTGCCTCCACCGAAACCAGTCAGCCCCAGGTTTCAAAGAAAAGATTTTTCTGGGAAAAGAAACAAATGTTGGGTTTGTAAAGAAACTGGGCATATTGCCAGACAGTGTTCCAAAAGGACGAGCAAGATGCAAAATGGGGCTAGGAAAGAAGTTGGTTGTTTGTGTGTCCCTGGAAGCATGCCTGTGAACATGATGGAACACATGCACCCAGTCACAGTGAACGGTGTACAGACACAAGGGTTAAGAGACACAGGGGCATCCCTGATGCTAGTAAAAGGGGATCTGGTAGAGTCTGGTCAGCTTATATCTAATAAATTTGTAACTGTAAAAGGGTTCACTGGTGAGGAGACCACATTGCCACTTGCTAGTGTTCTCCTAGACTGGGGTGAAACGGGGAACTGTGCAACAGGTGGCTGTAGCCAAAACTTTAGCAGTTGACATCATCCTTAGCAACAATCTCAAACGGGATAGTGTGTGCAATTACCCGTAGCTAAGCGGCAAGGGAAAACTGTAGTTCCCTGGACCCCACAGAAGCCACTGTGGAAACCACTGGGAGGCTGGTTTCCCAGCCTGTGTCTCCTGATATGGAGACTAATGAAAGGATGGGGGGGGGGGGAGAGAAATTTCCCCAATAGCAGTTAACCAAACAGCTATGGAGGGTTACTCCGAAGAAGGAGGGGTGAGCCACTGTCAGAGAGTTAGGGATGACAGTGATCCGGAGTGCCCTGACGCTAGAGCTAGGGACCCTAGTTTAGAGATTGAAGGGGACCTGTCCCATGCCTTAGAAATGTGTAAGAAGTTTGCAGCTGCTCAGAAAAGTGACCCTAATCTAGAGAAGCTGAGGGTCGGGGCAGACTCTGACGGAGCACAAGGAGGAGATGGAAAACATAAGGTTTATTGGGAAAATTAATGTATATTTAAGCTGAAAAGACAGAGGGTGGGGTGATAGGCAGAAAGTTTGTCATTCCCCAGAGGTGTCGTGAGCAGTTGCTCAAGACTGCACACAATATTTCCTTGTCTGGTCATCCGGAAATCACGTGCACTACACAGCGGTTGGCCCAGAATTTCTATTGGCCCAACTTCACCCAACAGGTGAAGGAATATTGCAGGTCTTGTCACTGGTGCCAAGAAATTGGGAAGGCAGGTAAGAAAACCCAAGCTGCCCTAATTCCATTGTCCACAGTGAAGGAGCCATTCCAGAGGGTGTGAATGGATACTGTGGGTGCTTTAAATACCCCCAGCTCCTCTGGTAAGAGGTTTATCCTGACTGTGGTGGATTATGCCACCCGGTATCCAGAGGAAGTTGCCCTAACCTCACTGAGGAGAAAGTGGCAGATGCCTTACTTGGGATTTTCTCCCGTGTTGGGTTTCCGCAGGAGGTTATCACCGATCGAGGGGGTTCCTTCATGTCGGACCTGATGAAATGTTTGTGGGAGGAGTGTGGGGTGGTGCAGAGGTGCACGACACCTTATCACCCGCAAGCCAATGGGCTTGTGGAAAGATTTAACAGTACCCTGAAGTCAATGCTCCAAGTGTTTGCTAAACAGCATGGGAGGGACTGGGAGAAATACCTTCCCCACCTGTTGTTTGCATACAGGGAGATACCCCAAGAGTCGACAGGGTTTCCCCCTTCAAGCTCTTATACGGATGCTGGGTATGTGGGCCCCTAGACTTGATCTGGGAGGACTGAGAAGCACGCCACCCAGGGAACTCCCATTGTGGATTATGTCCTTAGGTTTAGGGAAAGGCTGAAGGAGCTTATGGGGACAGCCCAGAGCAACCTGGCAGCTGCCCAACAGAAACAAAAAGTGTGGTACGACCGCAGAGCCAGAGCTCGCTCGTAAGTGGTGAGTCAGGAAGTCATGGTCCTTTTTCCGGTTCAGAAAAACAAGCTGCAGGCTGAGTGGGCAAGACCGTACAAAGTAGTTAGCAAGGTAAATGACATGAACTATATCATAGAATTACCTGACAGAAGACATACAGAAAGAATGTACCATGTCAACATGATGAAGCCATATGACAATAGGGCTGACATGGTGTTTGCAGTATGTAGTCCTGAGGAGGGGACGGATGAAGGAGACCCCTTTCTGAACATGCTGGAAGAAAGCAAGCGGGCGTCCTCTGTGGAGGCAGCTAAATTGTCACCCCAGCTGGCCCCGGACAAGATCCAGGAAGTAAGGGAGGTTTTAGCAGACTTTGTCCCACTGTTTAGCGCCAAGCCTGCACTAACCCCCCTTAGCGACCCACAATGTAGAGACAGAGACACAGCCACCCATAAGGTGGAGAGCATATCGGATGTCAGAGGCTATCCAAAAGGACATTAGGAAGGAGATAAAAGAAATACTGGATTTAGGGGTTATCAAGAGATCCCACAGCCCCTGGGCCTCACCAATAGTCCTTGTGACCAAGCCAGATGGCTCTACGCACTTCTGTGTGGACTATTGTGGACTGAATGAAGTCATGAAGTCAGACACCCTCCTGATGCCATGGACGAACTCCTGGACAAGATGAGAGGGGCGACATACCTTACGACTACTGACCTGACAAAGGGGTACTGGCAGGTAGAGTTAACTGATAGAGCTAGGGAAAGGTCAGCCTTCATCACTCCGATAGGCTTATTTGAATTTAAAGTAATGCCTTTCGGAATGAAGAACGCCCCAGCCACTTTCCAAAGGTTGTTGAACCAGATGTTAAATGCTGCGGAGGAGTACGCCATGGCATACCTGGATGACACTGCCATCTTTGGTGCTAGCTGGGAGGAACACCTGTCCCACCTTAGGGAAGTGCTGGGCAGGACACAGAGGGCCGGGCTCACTGTCAAAGCTGAGAAGTGCCAGGTGACCATGGCTGAAGTGGCATACCTCGGGCATGTTGTAGGCCGGGGACAGCTCTGTCCTAATCAAGTAAAAATAGAGGTGATCATGGCATGGCCCAGACCAGAGATGCAGATGCAGTTCAGGAGCTTTCTAGGGACAGCAGGGTACTATAGAAAATTTGTACCCAATTACAGTGCCCTGGCTGCTCCTCTGTCTGACCTAGTAAAGAAAAAGGTGCCTAAGAAAATTACCTGGGAACCAGCCTGTGAAAATGTCTTTACCAGACTGAAGAGGCACTGTGCAGTGTTCCTGTATTGACAAGTCCTGACTACAGCAAACCTTTTATAGTCCAGACTGATGCCTCAGATGTGGGTATTGGGGCAGTACTGAGTCAGATATCCAACCAAGGGAAAGATCACCCTGTAGGGTACCCGAGTAAAAAGTTACTTCCCAGGAAGCAGGCTTACTCTACTGTGGAAAAGAGTGTCTTGCCATAGTGTGGGCCCTAAAGAAGTTAGAGCCATACTTATATGGGCAGCATTTTGAGGTACAAGCTGACCACAACCCCCTGGTTTGGCTGACACAAATGGGAAAAACTAATGGTAGACTATTAAGATGGAGTCTTGCCTTGCAAGGGTATGACATGATGATCTTACATAGAGCTGGAGTGACCAATCAGAACACAGATGGCTTGTCGCGTCTATATGAGGAGTGAACTGACTTGTAGAGCTCATCTCATGCAGGGGATAGAGCCCCCAAATGCAGTCTAGGTGGGAAGGACTGTGACCCTTGGCCAGCTGGTTATGATTATTGTATGATATTTGTAAAATAAAAATATGGTATGTGATTGTCTCACATAAGACAGCCTGTGCTTCCATAGGTGCCCCCCCCAAGGTTTCAGTGAAGCTACAGGATATGTAAACTGACCAGGAACCAGTCAAATAATTACTTTCCTTCCAGAGGGCACTTCATTATCTTTTACAGCCTGTTGCTGCTTTGAAGTTGAAAACCAAATGTAACTTTATGAGTCTGCCAGAGGATGAGCCTAATAAACCTTTATGACATTTTAAAAGGAACAGGCCATTGATACCAACATGGTGTTAAAAGTTGTTAAACCCTTTGATCGGCCTTGGGAACTGGAACCACACAAGATCAAAGACAAAAAGTTTGATTAAGGAGTCATATTTAGGAAGCACTTTTCCTTCTGATGTGACATTATTTAACATACCTCCTGCTAGAAAATCATGTTTGGAATTTTTAATGCTAAAAATGAGGAGCTAGATAACTCACCAAGGGGTTGGGGAGAAGGGGCTGAAATGTATCCTTGTAACTGGGGAATATATCATATTATTTTGGGACTCTAGAGAGACACAGCTCTCTGATCTGACTATAAGTACTTCCAGAGGTAATACTTTAGACAGCAAAGGTCTAAATGTATTGTGGTAGGAGTTTTTGTTTTGTACTTTTCCCTTGCTCTTTTATGTGATTGTTAGCTCTTTGATATATTGTTCTGTGTTAACATTTTTCACATTTTTATTATCTTTTAGTAAAGTACCTTTTCTTTGAAAGACTGCCTGGGTGTCTACCAGTTCTTTTTTTGCATGTGACATATAGATGGTTAAGTCTGACAATTGTTCAACAGCTTGATGGCGTTACTGAGCTTGAGTAAAAAGGTAAGAATATCAAAAAGGAATAAAGGATCCTTGTTTTTTGATGACATGGATTACCTTGATTCCGAAGCCGGACAAGGACTGACTATGTCCTGGAAGCTACCGTCCGATATCGCTTCTTAATTCGGATATTAAAATTCTGGCCAACCGGTTTGCTCCAGTAATTGGAAGGATTATTGGTAGAGAATAAAAAAATTACTCACCTTAGTAATGCTGTTTCTTCTAATGGAGTCTTGCTATATTATGACTATTGCAGTTTGTCCCACCATTAGAACTGCTCCGGAGGTGAAAGAGTTAACTACCATTCTAAGAATGGAGTTTAGAGCGCGAGCTCGGTTAGAGAAGCTCTGTCTGGATAATTTCAAACTGAAACTGTCAGATCTTTACGAGCAAAACTCACTAAGGTTCTGTGTGGAAGCTGTAACCTACACTAGCCAACTGGCTACCTAAATATTAACACATATTCCTGGTCCCAACACAAGACTCAAGTCAGGAACCAGAAAATAATAAAATAAGGTAGAATAAAACACCACACCCCAAACCCCAAAAGGGTGAAAAACATATAATGGGCATAACCGGTGCTCACACTGGACTGCCCACCCCATACCCAAGTAGAAGTTCTGAGAGGGCAGGTTGGGGAGGTCATAATATAAAGACTCCATTAGAAGAAACATTACTAAGGTGAGTAATTTTTCTTCAAACAACATTAAGTCTTGCTATATTATGACTATGCAGAAATACACAGCAGTACCTCCATGGAGGAGGGACAGAACCTACTTAGGGAATAGGCTCTGAAGCTGGTTGTGCCAAATCTAGCATCCCTCCTGGCCTGGATATCTAGGAGTAATGCTTTGTGAAAGTGTGTACCGTTTCCAGGTAGCTGCTTTATATCTCAAAATAGGATGTTCTGCAGCAGCTATAGACACAGCTGTACCTCTGGTAGAGTGAGCCCTCAGGCCTGAAGGGGAACCTTTCCCAGTTTTTGATAACAAAATTGGATACAAGAGACAATCCACCTGGCAATGGATCTCTTAGTGGCAGGTTTACCTTTTCCAACCTCACCAAAAGTGAGAAAAAGTTGGAGGGATTCGAACCTATGACCCTTGGTACGCTCTATATAGTAACTAAGGTCCCTCTTAACATCTAAACTGTGCAACCTCCTCTCACCAGAGGAGAAATGGTCAGTAAAGAACACTGGAAGGGAGATAGATTGGTTAAGATGGAAGTCTGAAACCACCTTAGGCAAAAACTTCCTGTTAGTCCTAAGGACTACTTTATCCCTGTGAAAGGAAATAAGTCAGTCTCCACTGACAAGGCTTGTAACTCACTTATGCGCCTGGCAGAAGTGATGGCTACTAGAAAAACAGTTTTCCAAGTCAAATACTTGAGCTCTGCAGAAGACAAAGGTTCAAAGGGAGGTTGCATCAACTGAGCAATGCAAACATTTAGATCCCAGGCAGGGGCCGGGTCCTTGAAAGGGGGATTGATATGAAGTAATCCCTTTAAAAACTTGGAAAATACAGGGTAAGTGGAAAGAGAAGAGGGCTTTCCTGCTGAAATAAAAGCAGAGACAGCTGCCAAATGAACTTTCAGGGTAGCTTGTCTCAGGCCCAAAGAATTAAGATGGACCATAGAGTCCAGAACAATGGGCAAATCAGCAGATTCCGGGGAAATATGCTTCCCTGAGCACAAGAAGGAAAACCTTTTCCATTTAGAATTATAAGTGGCCCTAGTGGAAGGCTTCCTGGAAGCCTTCAGGATGTCGAGCACACCTTGAGAAAGGTATAGGTCAGCAAACTCTAACTCCTCAAGAGCCAGGCCTTGAGGTTGAGGGATTTGAGATTCGGATACCAAACCCTCCCCTGGGCACAAGATAACAGATTGTGCCTCCTGGGGAGGCAAAGGGGAAGATGGACTGCTAAGGATAGAAGGAGTGGGTACCAGGGCTGTCTGGCCCAATCTGGAGCAATCAGAATCATCCTGCAAGGCTGGGATCTGATTTTGACTAGCACCTTGAATAGAGAGAGGAAGGAGGAAAAGCATATAGAAACTTCCTTCCCAATCTAGGAGAAAAGCATCCAGAGGACTGAGCCCATCACTGGGGCCTGCAACAAAACAGTGGAAGTTGGTGATTGTCTGGGGCTGCGAAAAGGTCTATCTGAGGGGTGCCCCATCTGGCAAAAACTATCCCTAGTACTTGGGGATCCAGTGACCATTCGTGATGGCCCTGGGAAATCCTGCTGAGAGCATCTGCCAGGACATTGTCCTTTCCTGGGAGGTGAAGTGCTATGAGGGAAGTGTTCAGGGAATAAGCCAGAGACCACAACTTCATTGCTTCGGTGCACAAAGCCGAAGACCGAGTGCCCCCTTGTTTGTTGATGTACCACATTGCGGTGGTGTTGTCTGTTCTGACTTGTACCACTTTGTTCTGAACAGATGCAGAAAACACTTGAAGTGCTAGAAAGATAGCTCTGAGTTCCAGCAAATTGATGTGGAGCAGAGATTCCTGAGGGGACCACACTCCTTGAGTGGAGAGGTCACCCATGTGAGCTCCCCATCCCAGAAGGGATGCATCCGTAGTGAGGGTCAAGGAATGAGATAGAGGGATGAAGGGAACCCCCAGTCTTAAATTGCTCTGATCCTGCCACCACTGAAGGGCCTGGATCAGGGTTCGAGTCACTGGGACCAACTTGGAAAGGGGATCTTTTCTCTGAGACCAAAAGGCTCTCAAGTGAAACTGAACGTCCCTAATCTGAAATCCTGCTCCTTGCACTACAGCTGTGGAAGCAGCCATGTGCCCTAGGAGCTGTAAGAAGTGCCTTGCTGGTCGAGAGACCTGCAGAGTGAAGGAGGAGGCCAGGGCCACCAGGTTCCTTACCCTCTCTAAGGGTAGGAAGGCTCTGGCCTGCTTTGTATCCAATTCTGCACCTATGAAGGTGAGTACTTGAACAGGTTCCAGAACTGACTTTGGAAGATTGAGCAAGAAGCCCAGAGAGGAGCAGCTGCTGGTAACTTGCAGGTGTGATTGACCTGTTCTGGAGACTGGCCTCAATGAGCCAGTTCGCTCAGATAGGGAAAGACAGCAATCCTTTGCATTCTTAAATGAGCAACTGCTACTGCCAGACATTTTGTGAATACCCTTGTGGCAGAGGTGAGGCCGAAGGGCATTGCTCTGAACTGGTAATGACCTGAGGGCAGTTCGAATCTGAGGTACTTTCGGTGGGAGCTTCTGATTAGAACATGGAAATAGGCATCCTTGAGGTCCAGGGAAGCTAGCCAGTCCCCTGGCCTTAGAGAAGGTAAAATCATTGCCAGAGTCACCATTTTGAACTTTGGTGTCAAAAGGTGCTTGTTCAGATATCTTAGACCTAAAATGGGCTGCCATTCTCCTGTCTTTTTGGGAAAGAAATATCTGAGTACAGACCCTTGCCCTGGTGTGGGGAAACCCTTTCTACAGCCCTGAGAGCTAGGAGGTTGAGACTTCTGTTTCTAAGGTAAAAGGTCTCTAGAGGGTTTGCAGGTTGAAAAATCTGGCTCTCATCTTTGGAAATGTTTTGAAACTGAGAACCAGACCCTGCTTACTACTTCCAGGACCCATTTGTCTGATGTTAGACTCCCAGTCCTGGATGAAGTAAGCCAGCCTCACAGGTAGTGGAGAATTGGCCTATGGGCACCCCATCAGGTGCCTGTTTGAGCTTTAGGCTGAGGGGTGGAGCAGACCTACTTGCACCCGTCTGCCTCTGCCTCTGAAGAACCCCTCTGAGCATAAGCAGAAGAAGCCTTGGGTTTGGTAAAAGGCCTGTGAAGAGAGCTCCACTCTACCCCTGGGGTCTGCTTCTGAGGAGTGGCTTGCAGCTCCTTGGCTTGTGCACTCCTATAAGTTGTTCTGTATTCATCCATTTTCTTCATGTAATTCTCTGTTTGCTCCCCAAACAGAGAATTCCCCTAGGAAAATCCATAGCCTTAGTCTGGGTATCCTGTGACAAAGTTAGTACACCTGAGCCAAGCTAACCTCACGAAGGCCACAGATGTAGCCATGACTCTAGAGGATACATCATTAGAATCCACAGCAGCATGGAATTTGCACCTTGGAAGCCTCAATACCATCAGTAGCCACCTGCTTCAGCTCCTTGGCAAGCTGCCCAGGGGCCTGTTTGGCCAAAGCCAGGACAGTGTCCCATCTAGATTTTTGGTATCTTGCCACATAAGCCATGTAATTTGCTTGTCTGAGTCCCAAGGACGCTGTCATGTATTGTTTTTTTAGCCATAGCATCAATCTTCCTAGAGTCCTTGTCAGGAGGATGTGAAGCCAGGGGAATGTTAGCTTTATCACAGGCTGCAGCCTGAACTACCCCAACATGACTGCATTGCTGTGAAGGAAAGTCTGTATCAGGATCTGACAAAGTGTACCTCCTGTCCATCTTTTGTCAACAGGAGGCACAGAATTAGGGCTTTAGAACTTTTATTGTTTGCTTCCTAAAGACTTATGTAAGGGATAGATAATCTCCTAGACTCTGGGATATCCATCATTTCCACAAAATCAGGTTCCTCTTGCTCATCCACAGCTTCCTCTAATGGGAGCTGGAGGGTTTCAACAACCTTTTATAAAACAAAAATGAGAAGGGACTCAGAAAGCATAGGGAGATTCTAAAGGTCTGTCTGGGGAGATGTCCGGTTCAATGGGCACATCCAGACTCTCAAAGTCATATTCACACTGTTCATAATCCTCCTCCCCCTCCTCTGGTTCATAAAAATCTCCAATATCATATTCTTGAACCGGTGGAACCGACCGAACCGACCTTCTACCAGACAGTGGTGGTTCGGACGGAACCGGAGAAAGTGACTGTACAATTTGTATAACTTTTGCTATTTCTGCAGCAGTTGGAGAAGGAATTTTGGACTCCATACCTGCTGATTTTTTAGTTTTCTTTGCTGGAACTGGCTCCTCAGAGCCAGCTTTACGTTGGCCCGAGGAAGTCTCGCCCTGGTCAGAGGGCACTCCCTCGATTCGGTTGGCACCGAACTGGGCATAACCTTCGGGTCAGCGGACTTTTGGCCTTTAGTTCCCTGAGCCTGCCACTCTCTTATCCAGGGTGGCTGCAGGAAATTTTACAAATCTGGCAGTCTGAATTGAGGTGGTCAAACCCAGACAATAAACACATGTAGTGTGTGGGTCAGCCTTGGCAAAGGCTTCCCCACAGACACTACAGTGTTGAAACCCAGTGGGCCCGGTTTTTCTTTTGGGTTTCTCAGACATGATGCCAGCCTAACCAAGAAACTTGCCCTTTTAACGGCAGTGCCAGGCAAGACACCCTTATCGGTTCCCAACCGTGTCACGGGTCATGGAAAAAACCGTAATGAAATCCGTTTTTTTTAGAACCGATAAGAACCGGGAACCGCACTCTAAAATCTTTAAAATGCTTATACTTTAAAGTTTTAACCAACCTGATCGGTTCTAACCGAACCGATAAACATTTACAAGTTCCACACAGAAATAAAAACCTGTCTATTACTTACAATATCACAGACAGAGCTTGAACCGATCGGTTTGCGGTTAAAATAATAATACTCGCGGTTGAATTTAACCGAGAAAATACTGTTTAAACCAAGAAATGAACCGAGCAGTAGGAGAAATCTCCGGTGCGACTGTTCAGTGAGGCGGAGTAAAGAATCTGACAGTTTCAGTTTGAAATTATCCAGACAGAGCTTCTCTAACCGAGCTCGCGCTCTAAACTCCATTCTTAGAATGGTAGTTAACTCTTTCACCTCCGGAACAGTTCTAATGGTAGGGCAAACTGCAATAGTCATAATATAGCAAGACTTCATGTTGTTTGAACAAGTCGGTTTTATACGAGGGCGTGCCTCAGCGGACCACATGAGGAAGCTAATGTACTTAATGGCAGCATCAAGGGATGCCGAGTCCCCCGCGGCCTTGGTATCCCTCAATACAGAAAAAGCCTTCGACTGGGTTTCCTGACGCTTCCTGTTTGCGTCTCTCCAGCAATTTGGAGTGCCTGATGGTTTTGTACAATGGGTTAAAGTGCTATACTCTTCCCCAAGGGCTAGGGTATGGTATAACGGTTGCTTGTCTGACCCATTCATTCTTGAAGGAGGCGCCCATCAAGGCTGCCCACTCTCCCCACTTCTTTTTAATTGTTATTTGGAGCCCTTGATATGTAAACTGGCATCTTCTCCCTTGTTGAAGGGTATTCCAATTCAAGGGAAGAGATATGTGATCTCAGCCTATGCTGATGATCTTCTATCGCACGTCGAGGACCCTGAGAATTCGATACCAGCCTTGCTGGAGGCATTAGATAGATTCCCGGTGGTATCCTCTTATAAATTAAATCTATCCAAAACAAAGGTTTTCCCATTAAATCACCTCTGTACTAGAGATATATGCACTTCTTTGGGACTGTCATGGGAGGCAAAGGCTCTTACATACCCGGGGATCAAAATTGCCAGGAGTTTCCCCTTGATGATTAACCTTAATCTGACCAGTCTGGTATGTTTGGTGCAGTCTGATCTGGAGAGATGGAGTGCTCTCCCACTGTCGCTTTGGTGTCGGATAAATATTCTTAAAATGAATGTTTTACCGCGACTGTTATATCCGTTGGGTATGATGGGCATCGTCCTTCCCCAGTCTTGGTTCTTGCAACTACAGAGAATGTTTAACAAATTCCTTTGGAGGGTAAGGCAGTGAGAAGGGCATATTTTAAACTAACAGCACCTAAACCTAAGGCAGGCCTTGCCCTCCCATCTCTTTTCTTGTATTATGGGGCTCAACACTTAAGTAAGATAGCGTATTGGATAAATGATGAGGTACCCCGAGTGGAATATTCATATGTGCCAGTTTGGCTTGATATTGAACGCAGGTTAGCTCGAGGTGCGTCAAGTTCGCTGCATGCTCTGGTATTCTCTAAACCCTCCCGTCTCCCCAGTGCGCTTAAAACATCCCCAATAGCTTGGTCTCTTAAGGCCTTTCTGCAAATGCAAGTGCATTTTTCAGAAAACTGGTATACTTCTCGGGCCCAACCACTTTTTGATAATTGGCACTTTCAGATTGGACATCGTCCTATTCTACCCTCTTTTCTCCCGCATCTCAAGCATTGTAATCTGGAGGATTTTCTCCAGGGTACAGATTTAGCCTCTTTCCAGGCATTACAGAGTCACTATCAACTAAGACCCAAGGAATTTTTTAAATATTTGCAAATTAAAGCGGCTATACTTGCATTTAAAGGTAATCAAGAATGGACAACACAATCAATCGGATGGTCTTCTCAAGACCCTCCAAGACGTAGAGCAACCCCATGCAGTTTCTAATATCTATAAGCATCTTCAAGGCTTAGATTCATCTCTCCCTAAGGGGGTATACGAACATACGAAATTTGCCAGCAGATAAAGGCCTATCAAGTCTGCTTGAATGTGCACCTAGCACCCCTTATTCTGCAGCTGCCCCTCCCTTCCACCCTTCCCCTTCATTAACCCTCCCCCTTGTCCTGTCCCATCCTCGTTTGAAGCAGTCCACTGTTCTACTACATACCACTTCAGCAGATAACATATTCCACCCAGCCACCACCCTCTCTGTAAAAAAGTGTCTGCTCATCTCCCTCCTGAACCTTCCTCGCTCCAGTCTCATATCATGGCCCCTGGTGCCCTGGTGGCCCTCCCCTCCCTTACTTTGAACAGCCCCTCTGTACCCGTCTTATTCCTTTCATGTATTTAAAGGTTTCAGTCATGTCACCCCTGTCTCCCCTCTCCTCCAGTGAGTACATGTTCAACTCCTTCAACCTCCTCTCATATGATAAGTCCCCCAGCCCCTTGATCATCTTTGTCGCTCTGCACTGCACCCCCTCTAGTAACTTAATGTCCCTCTTCAGATACGGATGCCAGCACTGTACGCAGTACTCCAGGTGTGGTCTAACTAATGACCTATACAGTGGCAGAATCACCTTCTCCCACCTCGAGGATATACCCCTTGCAATACAACCCAGCATTTTGTTGGCCTTTGCAGCTGCCTTCCTACATTGTGCCGAGTTGTTCATTAACCCTGTAATGAGTACACCCAGATCCTTCTCCTCCGTCTGGACTAGCTGCACTCCCCCTAGCTGGTAATTCTTCCTTGGGTTCTTCATCCCAAAATGCAGCACCTTGCACTTTTTGGCATTAAAGCCCAGTTGCCAGGTGTCTGACCAGGTTTCAAGCTTTGCCAGATCATCCTGCAACCCCTGCCATCCCCCTCCACGCCTGCCTTGGTATCATCAGCAAACAGACTGATCTTGCTCTTGATGTCCCATGATATGTCTGCAATGAATATCCCAAACAACACTGGTCCCAACACTGAGCCCTGTGGAACACCGCTCGTCACTGCCCTTGGGTGTGAGAGCTCCCACCCACCACCACCCCCTCTGTTGCCTTCCTGCAGCCAGTTTCCTACCATCTCACCAGCTTGCACCCTTGGTGCCTACTAGCTTCCTTCCCAGCCTTCATGTGCGCACTGAGTCGAATGCTTACTGAAGTCCAGATACAGGACATCCACTGCATGGCCCCTGTCCAGTTGCCTAGTCACCCAGTCATAGAACTCGACCAGGTTGGTTTGGCAGGATCTGCCACGTATGAAGCCATGCTGTCTGCTGTCCTGTAGTCCTTTGGCCTCTAGGAGGGCCACCAGCCTCTCCTTCAGGATAGTCTCCATTAGCTTACCCATGATGGATGTGAGGCTCACTGGTCTGTATTTTCCCGGTTCATCCTTGGGGCCACTCTTGTGGAGGGGCACCACATGAGCCATCCTCCAGTCCTGAGGTACACACCCCGAATGTAGTGAGGCATTAAATAGGTCTGCCAAAGGTCCTGCAAGGACCTCTGCAAGCTCCTTCAGTACCCTGGGGTGGATGCCATCTGGGCCTGGCGCCTTGTCCACCCTCAGTGCCTTCAAACCCTCTCGAACTCTGCTCTCCATGATTTCCCCATCTGTCACCACTTCCCCCCTGCTTCTGCCATTTCTCCCACCTTGGGTGTCACCCCCCTCTTCTCTTTAGTAAATACTGAGCAGAAGTACTTATTTAGTTTTTCCGCCTTATCGCACCCTGCTTCCACCCAACCCCCTTCCTTCCTAATCCTTACTATGTGGTCCTTACAGCTCCTTTTCTCCCTGATGTACTTAAAGAGTCCTTCTCTCCTTCTTAATGCCTTGTGCTCAGCCTGAGTTCCGTAGATGCTTTGGCTCCTTACTGCCCTTGTCACCTCCTTCATTCTGTCAAGTACTCCTCCCTGTCCTCCCCTCCCTGTTTTCTTGTACTTCCTAAAGGCAGCTCTTTTCCTCCTTACTTTTCCATGACCTCCTTGCTCAACCAGATGGGTTTCTTAGCCTAGCCTTCCTGCTCTGGGCTTTGCAGCAGGTTTTGGTTGCCTCCACTTTCCCAGCTTTATGAGCTCCCACCTCTGGTTAGTGTCCATACTAGATTGAATTCTGGCCAGGTACCCTTTTACCACTTCCCCATCCTCCCAAAGTCGGCCCTCCTGAAGTCCAGCACTATTGTGCCAGATTCCCTCCTTCCTTGCCCATATTCAATGTGAGCCATACTGAGCGGTGGTCACTCCTGACAGCGGTTCCTCCACTGTAAGTTCTCTCACAAAGTCCCCATTTGCCAGCACAAGGTCAAGGGTATTTCCTAACCTGGTTGGTTCACTGACCATTTGCAGCAGGAAGCTGTCCTGGAAGGCATCCAGCAGTACCTGCTCCTTCTGTTCCTGGTTGTTGGGTGCTCCAGTCCACTCCTGGCATGTTGAAGTCCCCACAATCACCGCACTACCCTTCTCGAGGTCCTCCTGATCTGTCCCGCTAGTTCCCTGTCTAACTCCTCCGTCTGAGATGGTGGCCTGTACACCACTCCCATTCTAAGAATCCTATTCTTGGAATCCTGGATTTGCATCCAAAGTGATTCCTACTACCCTCCTCCCTTCCTCCCTTACACACTTCAGTCCTTCCTTCACATATAGTGCCACCCCCTTTCCCCAGTCACCCTGTCCCTACGAAATAATCTGTACCCTGGTACAGACAGGTCCCAGTCATTGTATTGGGTGGCCATGTTTCCGTGATGACTGCAATATCCACCCTCTCTGCCATGAGAACCTGTAACTCTGCAGTTTTCTCCCAAGGCTCCTAGCATTAAGGGTAACCACCTTCCACCCCCATCTTGCCCTCCTTTCCTAGCATCACCAACAGTACTTGCCATTTGTCCTTTGTCACTGTTATGGGGGGTAAGCTCATATGGTTTTCCAACCTGTGGTCTCTGCATATCTCTTCCCCAACTGCCACCCCCCACTCCTAGTTTAAATTCCCAACTTCTTCTATGTACTCCTCCATCCTCTGTTTCAACACTTTCTTTCCCATCTCACTCAAGTGTAGTCTGTCCTTGACATAGAGACTACTGTCCTCCCAGGTCCCTCCCCACTCCCCACCCCAACAGCTCATGCCCTTTAGCACACCAGGTTCTTAGCCATCCATTAAATTCCTCTATTCTCAGCTTTCTTGTTGTGCTTGCCTTTTGTACAGGAAGTATCTCTGAAAAGTTACTGATCTTCCTGCCCTCACATAATTGTGCTAGTTCCTCAAACCTCCTCTGGACTGTATCTACTGTCTTGTCAGCCAGGTCGTTTGTCCCAAGATGTATAATTGAATGAGGCTTGTCCCTACCCCTTCTAGCATATTTCAGAACAGACTGTCCCACCCTTTCCGCTGTCATCCCTGGCATGGCCTCCACCCAAGTGCGACTATGCCTCTCCCCCTTGCTACCCCACCTAACTCCTCTTAGTATTGAGTCCCCCAGCACTAAGATTCCACCCTCTTACTCCCTGCTTGCTTCCATTCATCTCCTCTCTCATTTCCAGCTCCTCTTCTTCCTCCTGCACATTATTTCCCCTTTACCCTGTTGCAATTCTCTCCAGCAGAACCTCCCCTGCTCCAGTTTGGTCCAGGCATTTATCAATTACTCCTCTAATTTCATCATTTCCCTCCTCCACCTTCTTCCTCTCTAGCAGTGCCTGACTATTTTCTGAAGGCCCTTCACAAATGCCTGCTCCTCTCCCTCTCTCTTCATAGTAACCTGTTCTCTCCTTTCCACACCATGACTTTGCCACTTCTTCCCTCCCTCACAAGTCCCTATCTCCTCCTTCCATTTGTCTTTTGTCTCTGACCTGGTTTCCCGCAATTGTTCTTCCTGGCCTGGGCCCCTTGTCTCTGCTTCCTTTTCTGACCCTCTCCTCACCACTGTTGGCTTAAATCGCCTCCCTCATCTCCCTTCTTCCTCCCTCCAGTACTGGGCTAAACCCACCCCCAATCTGCCTTACCTGTCTTAGTTCTTCCTGCAGACCCTCAATCTCCTTTCTAAGTTTTTCTATGTGGTTGCACACAAACATCCTCCCACACTCCAGGCAATTTTTAGAAAGGTTGGTGCACATGATTGTTGCAGCCTACCACCCTACCCATTGCTGTCGTTGCCCTGGCGACCCCCACCCTTCCAGATGCAGGATACCAACACTCCCCCAAGTCTCCCTCTCCTCCTCTATCAGTGCAAAACATTTGCTTTATTTCCCTTACCTCCTTTGTTGCACACGTTTAGATATATTGAGCAACTGCTTTTTATATTCCTATCCTTCCTATCCACACTCAAAAACAGACTTTAAGTAGCCATTGCACAACCTTCTTCAAACTCCTACTCCTCCTTTCCCCAATGCAATATCAATGCAAAGAAGTAATAATGAAAGCTCCTAGATTTGCATTTACTTCCCTTCCACTGAGAGAGCAGTCACCTATTCACTTGCTGCTGTTCCTTTCTTTACTGGGTGCACAAATTGTCTCTGCCTGTGGACTCCGACTTCTGGATGAAGGTATGGGGTGGGATCTATAAGAATATTAAGCAGGACAAACTCCGATTAATTCAGTTTAACATTTTACATAATATCTACTACACTCTAGATAAATTGTATAATATGGGTTACACTTCCTCTCCTTTGTGTCCTCGAGGCTGTCAGGTCTCTGGGTCGCTATATCATATGTTGTGGTCGTGTCCGCATATCCAGAAGTTTTGGAGTGCGAGAAGGCGAGTCCTGGACCCCATTCTGGGATTGGATCCCTTATTCACCCCGGAGTGTTGACTGCTGGCAATTTTCCCTCCTGGGACTCCCCAGGTACGTAAAGCGCAGATAACCTTAATCTCAGATGCGGCAAAACTAGTCATGCTACGGCATTGGAAGGAAGAGCCCTTTCCTACTATTGTTGAATGGTATCGAGAAATCTTATTGGCAATCCAGGTAGAGAAACACATAGCTTATCTGCGTCACTCGTATCATAAGTTTAAAAAGATCTGGGAGCCACTTGTGTCCTTGCTGATGCTAGTGAGACTCTAGTATCCATCACTGATATGGGCGATTATGGTTATTCTCTGCGTTTTGATGTGCTGGATATAATTTTCAGAATAATTAGCCACATTTTGTATTTGAGCGCAGACATTGCGGGGGGCGGTGTTTGTCTTTGTGTTGTTTCTTTTTCTTTATAAATTTGTTCAGTGACCATAGTTATGTACTCACTGGTGTATTATAAAAATATCAAAAAAGTATATTGAATGGAAAAAAAAAAGAATATATATAAGGTCTCTTATAGAGTTATAAAGGTTCACTTTGGATACCTAGTTAGGTGCCCTTAGGCGAAAGATATACTGCACCCCCCCCCCCCAAAAGAATATTATCTGAGCCTGTACATTTGGGTATGCTAGCATAAGGTTCACAGTTTGAATCCCCCCAGAACTTGAGACTAAAGGTGATTCGGACCCCAAAAGCAGACAGGAGGGTTACCCTGTCTGTTACCTGGTCACACTATTGCGCTCTGAGGTTGGCACTGTGGGAGCAGAGGGCCTGACCTGCGGAGTGTGTTTGTGGCAGTGCGACTTTCCCATGATTAGCCACTTGTCCAGGTAGGGAAAAACTGGAACATCTAGTCTTCTTAGGTGTGTGTCATCACTGCTAGGCACTTGGTAAACACTCTTGGTGCTGAAGTGAGACCAAAGGGTAGTGTTGAGAACTGGTAGTGGACTGAAGGGAGTCTGACCTTAGATATTTTCTATGTGACTCCCTTATAGGAATATGGAAGTATGTGTCCTTTAGTCCTAAGGAGGCTAGCCAGTCTCTTTTCTGTAGTGTTAGCAGAATCATGGCCAGTGTGACCATCTTGAACCTGGGCTTTACCAGGTATTTGTTAAACAGTCTGAGGTATAGTATAGGCTGCCACTCCCCATTTTATGCTGTTGTCAGAAAATAGCTTGAATAAAACCCTTGTCATTTTTATCTGGAAGGAACAGACTATTGCCCTTGATAAGAGCAGAGTCTGAACCTCCTGTTACAGCAGCTTTCTTTCTGTGAAAGGAACTGCCCTGAACAGTCTTGTTCTTAAAGGAGGAAGGGATTTGAAACTTAGGGACAAACTGCTGACTCACAACTCCCCTCTTATCTGTGGTGCTCTTTAATCATTCCTGGAAGCAGTAAGTCAGTCTGCCCCCTACAGCAACTGGGGAGGCTGTCTGAAGAGAAAGTCAGGGATTTTGTTTTGACTGTTGCTGTGGTTGGGCAGATTGGGAGCCATGCCTGGATCCCCTTCTGCCTCTAGCTCTAATGAAACCACCCTGTTGTGGCTGGTACTGCTGCTGTGTCACAGCTTGTACCTGGTAGAAGGGTCTTCTAAAAGAAGCCCTACCCCTGTCACCCCTTCCATATGTCAATGAAGAGGGTGAAGGCAGTATTACTATAATGGGTGGCCTTGTATTCATCCATCTTCTTCGTGTAGGCCTCAGTCTGTTCACCCGAAAGTGAATTATTTTTGACTGGAAAAAATCCTGGGTATCCTGAGTGAGGTTAGTAATCCTAAACCAGGCACACCTCCTCAAAGCCACAGTGGCTGTCACACACCTGACAGCTGTATCATTGATGCCTGCTGGCATTTGGGATAGATACTTAGAGGCTTCCATACTTAGCCTAGCAGTATCCAGTAATTCTCATACTGCCGTGGAAGGACTAAATTTTGCAGTCTCGAGCACAGCCTGCCACAGACCCTTTTGCTACAGTGCTGCATAGGCATGGAAACTGGCATGCCTCAGGTAAAAAGCCTTGCAGCATTTGCATGATTTTCAAAGCCTGGGCCAGGTCAGCAAACATTGGTGCAGGAGCAGGAACTTGAGCAGCCCCTTGTGGCATTCCAGCCAGGGTCTCAATGTGCTTAGTCTTTTACAGTTTCTTGGCAGGCACCGGGGAGTCAGCCGGTTCAAGGCTTCTCTTGCCAGGGCCCTCACCCATATCAGGGGTGGTGGCATCTGTGAATTTTTCTGGAATCTTTCTCAGGAGGATGAGAGAACAGAGGCATTTTAGCCCTTTTACAGGCAGCTTGCTGCCCTATTCCCTGGAGGTCAGGCTAAATGCTGACCTTGATACTTCCTATCACACTTTTGTGATAGTGCTAGGTGCTTTGAGAATTTCTATAATGTCCTTTTTAAAGAACTTGTAAATAGGAAGCAAGAGCTATCTAGTGGGTATTAATCCTCTTAGCTCCATGTACTGAGCTTCCTTATCTTGCATCTCCTTCCTAGACCATTTTCCTTACAAAGGAAAATTGTGAGGAATAATCCTCAGTAGGTCTTGGGGGGGTGAACAAAGCTCCTGTTCAGAAGAGACCAAAAGTTTGATTCCCTCCTCTGCCAAATACTTTTCTAGTTCCTCATACTCCAGTTGTTCCAGGAGTGGAGGGGAAACAGAGGCAGATGTCAGCCCTGTTTGGTCTCGAGCAGGTGGCTGAGGGGGTATAAAGCCCTGCAGCATTTTCATGATTTTCAAAGCCTGTGCCAGGTCAGCAGGCGAATGTACAGTAGCATGCACTTGAGGAGCCCCTTGTGGCATTCTAGCTGGGGTCTCAGTGTGCTTAGTCTTTTACAGTTTCTTGGCAGGCACCTGGGAGTCAGCCGGTTCAGTGCGTCTCTTGCCAGGGTCCTCACCCGTATTGGGGTGGTTTTTGTGGCCCTGGAAGGTTCAACCATAGATTTAGAGAGGGGTGGACTGGTCACAGCCCATGGATCCCTCTTCAAACTTTCTCTGTAGTCTTTCCCAACATTTTTCAGGTGTCTTAGGAGACAAAGACTTGCAATTTTTAAAATCAACAGAGAAGTGTCTGTTGTATTTGGTGGCCAAATATAAGTACCTTAAACACATCAGGGTCTTGGTAATAAGAAACACATCACACTGAAATCTAGGCCTTCTCTGTTTACTTCCATTCAGCACAGACACAAGGGGAAAACTGAACTCAACACACACAGGAAGAGCATTCACAGGAAGTGTACATTCTCTTAAAATTGTACTGTCTCTTTAACATTTCTTAAAGCTGTACTACACATAAACAATCCCTTCTGACTTAGCTAGAAAGTACGTAAGTCAATAATTCAGAAGTAATATGAAACTATTAAAGTTATTACTGCAGTGTCCCTTTTAGTTAGTCTATGTCATTAGACTACATCTCTACAAGTCCATTCTCTTTGGTGGACATCTTATACAACCTGACTGACATAGTAGGACTGGAGGATATTGCTCTGGAATCTGATTAGCATCAGCCACATCTTGTCTCAATTGCTGTGGTTCCACTATCTCTTCCTGTTCTTGTTCTGGGAGAAATAATGCTGGATAACTACCCCAACTCTGGGTATTCCTTTTTTGTTCTGTCTCAGTTCTAGTACGTAATTGGTTCACATGTTTTTTCACTCTCCTTTGGTTAGTCAGTCGAACATTATAGACAAAATTTCCAAACTTTTTTTCTACCACACCTTCTATCCATCTCTTCGGACCTGCATACATCCTGACCCACATGAGATCTTTGGGTTTGAAGGATCTGGTCTTAGGAAGCATTTCAGTTACTGACTTATAGCCTAGCGGGTGAAGAAGGTCCAACCGAGTTTGAATCTGACATCCAAACAGCAGTTCTGCACAGCCACCAAAAACTCAAATAAATAAATAAAATAAATATTCCTGTGCCACAGTGTGGTGGTGTTCAATGCATCGCAAGAAAGTCCAAAAAGGTTATTTGTATTGCCGTCGGTGTAGAAGGATTAGCTTTGTCCATACTCTTTAAAAGTCTGAACCAGTCGTTCTGCTTTGCCATATGAAACTGGATGGCAGCGAGGTGACAAAATATGGTGGATATCACGTTGCTGGCAAAATGCTTAGAATTCAACAGACATGAACTATGGTCCATTATCCGAAACAATCACTTGTGAAAAACCATGGGTAGAAAAGACAGATTTCAACACTTTGATGGTACTCTCAGTAGTTGTCAAAGACATTTGATTAATTTCTGGTCATTTACTATAAGCATCAGTTAAGAGTGACCACATGGAATTTAAAGAGGACAGGAAATCATTTCTAATTGGCAGCTGTTTATAAAGTTGTTAGTCTCAAAAATGATATGCATTCCTCTAATCTATCCATATTTACCTGTACCCGAGTGAAATGCAATATGAAAAACTGTATTTTGCATTGTTTTGTTTTCACGGACAGCATTCTGTTACAGTTCTCTTCATGACACCAGTAATTTGGAGTTTTAACTATGACACGGTTTGTGCAAAGCACTCTAATCATAATTCTGATAGGTCAACAGCTCATAATTAACATTCTTTACACAAACCGTGACATAGTAAAAACTCCAAATTACTGGTTCCAAGAAAAGAACTGTAAGAGAATGCTGCCCATAAAAACAAAACAATGCAAAATACAGCTTTTTGTATCACTTTTTATTCAGGTATACTTAAATATGGATAATTTAGAGGAATGCAAGTCATTTCTGAGAATAAGAACTTAATAAACAGCTGCCAATTAGCACAAATTTCCTGTCCCCTTTAAATAAGGTCCTGCGAAATCAATATGCAATCTTTGCCAGGGTTTTTCAGGTCGTTCCCAATGGTGAACTGGAGCTCTTGCCGGATTTCTCATCAATACAGCACAACCTTCACATCTTTGCACAAGCTGGTGTACGTCTCTGTCAATGGAAGGGCACCATATGTGAAGTCTGGCTAGGGATTTCATTTTAGCAATGCCTGGATGGCCCACATGCAAAAGAGCACATTTGACTGATAACATTGGGGTTCTATGACACACAATCCCCATAGAAGACACCCCTCTGCAATGGATAATTGCTGTCTCTTTGTATAGTAGGGTTGTAGTTCAGCCGAACAAGTAGTGCCTTGCGGCCAACCCTCAAGCATATACTGATACACATGTTTCAAAATGACATACTGACTAGTCACTTTTGCAATGTCCTTGGCTAGTACTGGAAGCTGATCTAACTGTTGTAGCTCCACTGCACACACAACAGTAGAATCCTCCATATCTTTGAATTGCACTGGAAAACTATCTGGCCCCACCTGGCATACTAATGGCTCCTCTTTAAGTCCCACATCAAACTCCATTTCTCTGGATATTGGTAACCTCGACAAGGCATCCTCATTTCCATGGTGATCCTTTGGTTGGTATGTAACCTCGAAATCATAGGCAGACAAAATGAATGCCCATCATTGAAGTCTGCTAGCAGTTGTTTCTGGAATTCCTTTTTCTGGACTGAAAATTGTCACTAGTGGCTTGTGATCCGTCTTTAGGTGAAACTTGCGACCTAGCAAATATTGGTGAAATGTCTGGACTCCAAACACAATTGCTAATGCCTCTCTCTGAATCTGGATATAATTCCTTTCAGCTGCAGTGAGTTTGCATGAAGCATGGGCTATCAGCTTCTCCACTCCTTCTGGATCGGATGGAAAAGGAAAGCTCCTATAAACAGAGGTCTAGCATTACAGGCCAATGTGATAGGTAAGTTAAGGTCATAATGAGTTCAATTATTCACATTGGTTAGAAAGAGCTTGATGGCTTGTACTGCCTTACTGTGGCCCTTGGTCCACTTCCATGGAGCACGCTTATGTAACAGTTCATTTAGGATAACACATTTAGTGGCTAAGCCAGGTATGAAACGTTCATAGTAGTGCATCATACTCAAGAATGAACGCAACTCAGAAACATTCTGTCGTTCAGGCATGTGCACAATGGCTTCCACCTTTTCATCATTTGGATTAATTCCGTCTTTATCAGTATGTGACACTTGGTTGACAAAACTGGCATTTTTCTCTCCCGAGTCTGAATCCACTCTGTTGCAATCTCTCTAAAGTATTTTGTAAGTTAATGTTCTGCTTCTGTCTTGCCTGTGACAATGATGTATCCAAATAACAAGCAACACCTGATATACTACCCACTGTTTGAAAAATAGCAGGTGCAGAACTAAGGCCAAAACATAACCGTTTGTTCTTGTACAGTCCTTGGTGTATATTAATCACTACCAATTTCTGAGAGTCTGTATCAAACTCCACTTGAAGGTATGCATCAGCGAGGTCCAGTATAGAGAACCCCATACCACCATTCAGTCTATGAAAAAGTTCCTCTGGTAAGGGTAACGGAAATACATCTGTGCTTAGTAAAGGATTAAGTGTCACCTTAAAACCTCCACATATTTGAACCTTACCACCTGGTTAAGATACCAACACAACTGGAGTAGCCCAATCTGAACTTGAAACCTTTTCCGGCACACCTGCTTTTTCTAGTCTGTCCAATTCTGCCCCAACCACCGGTTTTAAGGCAAAAGGAAGTTTCCGTGGTTTAAAAAACTTAGGGACTGCATTAGGCTTTGTAACTAGCTTGACTTCAGCTGTTGTGCAACATCGCAGGCCTTTCCACAACTCTGAATACATGTTTAAAATCTCCCCAAGCTTGGGCGGATTACTGCTTTGTGGTACCTGGACAGCAGCAAGTAGGCCAAAATCTGCTGGATCAATATGAATGTTTAGAAGAACCTAAGCATCTCTGCCCAAAATTTTGACACCCTTTTTTGAAACCAGAAAAGTTAAAGGTGTACTAGGAGAATCAGTCCTACGTACTAAAGTGGTAATCGAGCCCAGTGGCTGAATTAGTTGCCCTTCAAATGCACGAAGCAACTTATTACAAGGAGACAATGGTGGCTTATCCAGATCAGATCATGTTTGATGGTTAGTACAAGTAACTGGGGAAGCAGAGTCTACCATTAAACACAACTGATGCTTCAATTGTGGCAACGGAAGTAACACATAGAAAGGAGAAACATCTTTAGTCTGCATTTGCGGTGCAATAGGAACCCCTGCACTGTCTGTGCTCTCTGAACTGACCACTGCAGTTCTCCTGCTTCTGCAAACCTTTACAATATGACCCTGATGTGTACTTGCATGACACTGAACTTCTCTGATCCCTGCTATGCAGAGACGACTCACATGATGCACATTTGCAGTGGTTATGCAGTTTGGGTGGAGTGGTTGAATATTTCTTCGAAAACAGTGGTTTAGACTTCGGTTTGAGCTGTTTCAATTTGGGGTTTTCTGCAGCTACTTGTACCTCATTTTTAGTGTCCACCTTCGCATGTGCTTCATTTTCTGTAGCCTCATACATTTGTGGCAACTGTAAAAGTTCTTCAGCAGACTTCTTGACACTTATAGAAAGTAACTGCTGAATACGATGTTTGTTATTCCACCCCATAACAAACTTATCCGCTAAATTAGATTCAAGATGCTCACTGCTTCACTCACATGTGAGAGCTAAGCGTTTGATCTCAGCCAAATAAGACTATAATGACTGACTTGATTTCTGACAGCAACTGTAGAATCTATAACATTCAGCCCTTGGAAAAGTTGTTAAACTATATTGTGCATTCAATTTAGCCTTTAGCTCGTGATATGACAAATCCTCCGGCTGGTCCGGTGCACACAGACTGCATAAGAGTTTGAAGGTTTCACTCCCCAAGGAAGTACAAAAAGCAGCACAAGTAAGTTCACCCTGTAGCTGATTATTTGCTGATTGTGTGGCAGGATTAAGTAATAACCACTGATCAAACCATCTGGACCATGTATCCCAGTCTATTCCTGTAAAAATCTCAAAGCTGGCTGAAGTTGCCATAATACTGTACAGTTTCAAATTGCTTACTTGCCTCCAAGGCAGAAAGTCACAAAATGGTGTAATTCAATAAGCTGCAGCTATGGAAATGTTCACCATTCTTGTTGCCAGTTTGTTGTATTTGGTGGCCGAAAATAAATATCTTAAACACATCAGGGTCTTGGTAATAAGAAACACATCACACTGAAATCTAGGCCTTCTCTGTTTACTTCCATTCAGCACAGACACAAGGGGTAACCTGAACTCAACACACACACACACACACACACACACACACACGAAGAGCATTCACAGGAAATGTACATTCTCTTAAAGTTGTACTGTATCTTAACATTTCTTAAAGCTGTACTACACATAACAGTGTTGTTGTTCAAGACAGACTAAGCATAAATCATGCTTGTTTGTCTTGGCAACACTTCTAAACATTTTAAATAACTTTTAAACAATTTTTAAAATAGAAAGCTCCTGTTTTCTTAGTTTTAAATAAAAATACAATAAAAATGATTGGAACTGAACGCAAAAGTTCTGATCTAAGGTAAACAATAGTTGGTTACCCCCCGGTTTACAGAAACGAGGAGGAACTGTGAAACACACTAAAAATACACAATTCACTTACTGAGGTAAAATAAAATAAACACTAAAACTAGGCAGTTATGAATAACAAAAAATACTTAAGGTTTTTTGATCAACTGTCACTTCGGGAGCGACTTGTGAGAGAGAAAATCTCCAGGGTATCTAGTCTTTGCAGTGGAGAGAAGAAATCTTCGGATTGGAATATAGGTAGTTGAACTGGGCAGATTTTGAACTGAATGCATGAGCTAAAGATTCCATCATTAGCATAACATTCCATTTGGCTCCAGGGCAGTGCTGTCTGAATGGAGCACTGCATGAAAGGAAAATTACGTACCTACCGTAATTCTTGATCTTCTCTTGTATCTTCACCATTCATTACTTCCTGGGGTGTAAGCCGGAGGTGAGCTTTTTTTTTTTTTTTTTTTAATTTAGCCTAACGGCCCCGCCCTCGAGAGCGACGTCATGCGCAAGGGGCGGCCGTTAGTAGCGACCGACTCCTCCTCCAACTCAGTTCTGTGAGCCAGAGAGGCAAAAGTGAAAGCAGAAAATATAGATAGCGAGGTAAGATAGCCGAGGGATAGCAAAGCAAGGAAGAATGAACTGAAAAAGGAATAAGCCGATGGAGGAAGGACAGAGGAGATAAGAACATCCCTAGCCTAGGGACTGCAGGGCCTCCTTACCTGGGCGACTCTAGGAGGAGAGATGAGTAAGGAAATGAGAAAATAGAAGAAGAAGGAGAAAGAGAAGAGAGAGATGGGATGTTGAAGGGACCAGAATGCCCAGAGCATAGTTAGCTTGTAGCTGAAGGCTCGACTAAAGGAAAGCAAGAATCCCGGAGATAGAGGCTGAAGAGAAGGTTCACCAACCGCTAGACAGACTCAGGAGGGCATAGTCCTCATCTTCAACATGCCATTGTTCTTGATACCCACCTCGGCCCTCCTGGGCATGGAAGGCCTTTAACTGGAGGACAGCCGAGGAGGGAAGAATAAAACCAGGCAGCATGAGGCGTGCTCAGGGGTTTAGAAATGGAAAATGTAAGCCTTTCAGGCGTTTCAAGATAGAAATGGGACTCAGACTGACTGGCTAAGGCAGGTCAAGGCTTAGGCTAGCTAGGATTGCATATGGTCAGCAATGTTCTACTGTAAAAATTGTCCAGGAGGACACTTAAAGGGAGAAACCAATAGCAAAACAGCGAGAAGGACAGCCTACCTTCTCATTTGCCTTCTTGTTTGTTTTCTCCTTTTTTTTTTTTTTTTTTTACAGATAAAATTTTTTTTTTTTTTAACTAGATGCATGACCCAGATACCAAGATGCCTATAGCAGTCGAAGAGAGTTCCCTCAGCATTTTTTTTTGCAAAAGAAGAAAGGAATAGACGTACTGCTCCTCTGCTCTGTAAGGCAAGAATAGAGGGGGATTAGATTCCAGGGCAACTATCTGGACACGGATTGCAGGATCAAAACTGAATAGCCTGAGCCAGGCAAAAACCCCAGAGGTATCTTGCCAGAAGAATAGCAAGAGATAGTTGTGCAGTCTGATCGCCAATGCAATCCACGAGATGGCCCTATGAATCTTAGAGAAGTAATTTTCTGAAATTTAGAACCCCCCCAAAAGAAAGATTTTTTTTTTTTTTTTTGGAAAAATTAGGCAATTTTCCTATATTTTATATAAATGCAGAGAGAGGAAGGAGAGAGGTGGAGAAGCCACAGGAAGAGGCCACTGAGGGGATGGTGGGCGGGTGTAAGTAATGAATGGTGAAGATACAAGAGAAGATCAAGAATTACGGTAGGTACGTAATTTTCCTATCTTCCCTTGTCAATCTTCACCATTCATTACTTCCTGGGTGAGTACCAAGCTCCTCTTCCCCTGGAGGGGGAAGAGGCCATACCCTGAGGGAACAAGACCCCCAGCCTTCTGCTGGTGAGAAACAGAAGGAGAAGACCCTGGCTTATTCAGAAAGCCTAAGAGGGAGAAGAGCTAGGAGGTGCCTCCCGAGGACGAGGAGACGGAGGGAGCCCCTGTAAAAGTCTTCTAGCTCTGGAAGAGAAAAGACGGGTCCCCCGGAAGGCGGAGCGAATCACCCTACACCGGGCCAGGGGTGACAACCTGGAAAGACGAAGCCATGCCGTCCGCCTGATGCAGATCGCTGTCCCCGCAAGCCTGGAAGCCACCTCATTGGCGTCATAAGATGCCCTTGCTTGGTGTCTTGCCAGCTCCAGGCCTACCGCTGGAGAGGGGGCAACGGCTTGTCTGGTTTGCTCGTGATCAGGCATAGATGCCAGCAGCTGGGACATCATCGACCACAGATGCCGGTTGTAGGCAGCGTGGGAGCCTGATGTGATGCAATACATGCACCGTACAGAAGAAGAGAACACTCTTCCTCGCAACGGTCGAACTGGAGAGAGTCCGGAACTGGGTGGTCGTGGCGCCAGGCAACGTGCGCCCAGAAGGGAGTATCCAGGCATACCCAAACCTGGAGGACGGGCTGGAAGGGAACCTAGAGACTCAGAGGGGCACAATACTCTACACTGGCAGTCCGCGCCGACTGGGAGAAGCGGCAAGGGACTGCCATGAAGGTACCACTGGATGCTGGGCACTGAATTCACCAAGGAATTCACGCTGCCTCCGGCTCGGTATTGTCTCTTCTCGAAGAAACCGAGATCCCTCACCATCCTCGAGGAAACGCTGATATTCTGTGAAATCAGCATCGGAGGACAGATGAGTGAGGTTCCTTCCTCGGAGGAGGAGACGAGGATGATGGGGAACTGAATGCCCAGAGGATTCCCGGCGGCGGTGGGGAGAGTCGAAGACCCGCTCATGCATGTATCTAACATATGAGGGAAGGCCGCCAGAGAACTCTGAACTGCTCCCAGGATAACGGACCGTAGGACCGACATGGCCTGGGAGCGGGGGGTGAAGGCAGAGAGATGGAGAGGGGCACCTCGGAGGCAACTGCTCTCGCGAGGGCTCTGAATCGGGAAAGGAGCCCTGGAAAGAGGGATCCGGATATCAGACCAGGCCACAGAACGGAACTCTGGGGAAGCGGAGCCTGAAGAGCCCTGGGGAGAACCTCCTGTGACGCACGCGACTGCATGGATCCAGAAGGGCAGTCCGCACAAACGCCGCCGAGGACACCCTAGAACCCTGAGGGAGGGGCGAGGTCTGCACTGGCTCCTGGCCACTCGGGTGGCCAAAGAAAACCGAGCAGCAGACCCCTGCCCTCAACCCTCGGACTCGAGAGGGCCTCCTCCTGACCACAGCGCCCCTGTCCCAGAGAGGCAACAGCACTCGTAAGGTAGCTGTCACCGGCCTCCAGAGGGGAGCCTCTCCCCGCGCTACCCCACGCCTGCCCCCGGGCTCCCCGCCACCCCAGCCGGGAACCCTCAGGAGATGACGGAAGGGGACAGAGGGGGCCCGCTGCACCGCCTGGCACCTCTAGCCACCGGGACCCAGACTGCAAGAGTGGGGTGCCAGGATGGAACCACGCCTGAATCATCGCCCACCGAGGAGGACGAGACCAGCAGGACCTCAATGCTGGCCACCCCAGGGGTCCGGCTACGGGCCGTGGAACGGCCCCGTACTAGCGGGAGGCGCCGCCGCCCCTCACGCCGGTAGCAGCCAGGCCTAGCTCCACACCCCAACGGCGCGCCTGGAGGAAGGACAAGGCCCACAGCACCGGGCGCTGCCGGAAGGCGCAGGCGCATCGCCAATGGCGCCGCTTGTACCATCGGGCGCCGCTAACGCGCCGAGGCTCAAAGCGCACCGCCAACGGCGCCACCCTCGATCAAGGGCGCCAGGATCCCAAGCGGCGCCGCCAATGGCGCCGCTTTGATCACCGGGCGCCATACTCAAAATGGCGCGAAACGGGCGCAGATCGATCACCGCACCGCGAATGGCGCCAGGATCCGAAACGGCGCCGAAAGGCGGCGTCGAGGGTCCACCCGAGCCAGGCCCAAAAGTCGAGGGCCTTGACACGGGGGAGCCTGCACCTCCGAATAGGTGACTGCCGAGGCGGTGTCGCCGCCGCGGCCCCGGAAGGGACTACGACGCTCCCCCGACACCGCAGAAGGGGCCTCCTCCTCGGCAAGAAAAGACGAGGAGACCCCCTCCTACTCAGACCGTATAGGCCCGGGAGGGGACCCGGGGGAAGGGCCTAGAGACCTTACCTGAGAATCCCTTGAGCGACGTCGTCCCACGAAGGTCGGCGGGGCTTTGCCGAGCTTGAACGCGCGGACTTCGAGGACACGGCGGTCCATGGAGAAACAGGCGTCGCACGAATCCATGTCATGGTTGGGTCCCAGGCAACGAAGACAAACGTCATGCCGGTCCGAGACGGAGAAATGCCGCCACAGTAACACCGACGATAGGGCGCTCTGCCTTCAAAACACGCTTAGCTCTGGACCCGGACATAACGCAAAATCAACAAGAAAAACAGTAGGAAAGCACACCGCGCCGCTTAGAAAGAAAAAGAAAGGTCTTACCGATTGGCCGAAAAGCGGGAAAGAGGAGTCGCTGACGAGTCAAAATATGGACGCCTGAAACAGGTGTGCTGCCTCGACGGGCGGGAGAAACAGAACTGAGTTGGAGGAGTCGGTCGCGACATCGGCCGCCGCATGACGCATGACGCCGCTCCAGGGTCGGGCCACTAGGCTAATCTCTTAAAAAAAGTTTCATAACGGCCTGCTTACACCCCAGGAAGTACTGAATGGTGAAGATTGACAAGGGAAGATGTAGTAATATTGGTGGATTCCTGGGGTTAGAAATATATAATCTGACAGCAGATAAGGACTGCTTGGCCCATCTACTCTGTCCATTTGTCCCTGCCTATACTATCACCATAGACACTATCTGATTTACGGCTAACTCCACCCTGCTTCCTAGCAAAAATTCCATTCTGCCTATCCCACACACAACACCCCCACCCCAAAATACTGTTTTTAACAAATGCACCATAGCCGACACTATTATTGTCGGCATTGTTTAGACCCAGTGCCACTGTACACACCACATCTTGTACAGTCAGTACAAAAAACGAAAAATTTCTTCAGGAATAAAGTAGTTAACAACTAGCTACTTTTAAAAATTAGCATTTTGAAAAGCTCCAACCCCACAAGCAAAATGGAACAGACATCATTTTATCAAAAAGCAAATTTGCACGAAAACGGTCTGTATCTTGTTCGATCCTGTATCTTGTCTGCATCGGAAGCACTGCATGTGACATCATAATCCATTTCACAGCAAAGATAAATATAACGGAGCACTGACAATTCAGGTGAAAACAAGCTGCAGGAGAAGATGATGTCTAATGGACGATCTGACTAACAACAGGAAGAAAAAATTACCCACCTTAGTAATGTTATTTCTTCTAATGGCGTCTTGCTATATTATGACATATGCAGTGAGTCTCAACCTTCGAACTGCTCCGGAGGTGAAAGAAAGAGTTAACTTTCCATGCCAGGCATGGAACGCTGAGCTCGAGCTTGGTTGAAAACTCTGTCTGTTGTTCTTCAAACTCAAACTGTCAGATCTTTACGAGCTAAACTCACTAAAGTCCTGTGTGGAAGGTGTAAACCTACACTAGCCAACTGGCTGCTAAATATAACAACACATTTTTTAGTCCCAAAACAAAGACTCAAGTCAGGAGACCCAAAAAATGAAAAACACAACACCCAGTCACCCCAAAAAAGGGAGGGGTGAAAAAACAAGGTGGGCATCTACTAAGTGTCAACACTGCACTGCCCACCGACATCCCAAAAACAAAGGTTCTGAGAGGGGCAGGCGGGGTCATAATATAGCAAGACTCCATTAGAAGAAACAACATTACTAAGGTGAGTAATTTTTCTTCAAACAACATGAAGTCTTGCTATATTATGATATATGCAGACTACACAGCAGTACCTCCATGGAGGAGGGACAGAACCTAATTAGGAAATAGGCTCTGAAGCACAGCTGTGCCAAACCGAGCATCACTCCTAGCCTGGGTGTCCAGAGAGTAATGCTTGGTAAAAGTGTGACCTGTTTTCCAGGTAGCTGCTTGACAAATCTCTAGAATGGGGATGTCCAGCCCTCAGGCCTGAGGGAGGAACCTTACCCAGCTTTTCAAACAGAATTGGATACAAGAGACAATCCACCTGGCAATGGATCTTTTAGTGGCAGGTTTCCCTTTACCAACCTCACCATAAGTGAGGAACAATTGGAGGGAGTAAAACCTGTGACCCTTGGTACGCTCAATGTAGTAACTAAGGGCTCTCTTCACATCTAAGCTGTGCTGCTTCCTCTCGCCAGAGGAGGAATGGTCAGTGAAGTACACTGGAAGAGAAACAGATTGATTAAGGTGGAAATCTGAAACCACCTTAGGCAAGAACTTCCTGTTAGTCCTGAGGACCACCTTATCTCTATGAAAGGAGATAAAATCAGGCTCCACTGACAAAGCTTGTAATTCACTTATGCGTCTGGCAGAAGTGATGGCTACCAGAAACACAGTCTTCCAAGTCAAATACTTAAGCTCTGATGAAGACAAGGGCTCAAAGGGAGGTTGCATAAGCTGAGCAATGCAAACATTAAGATCCCAGGCAGGGGCAGGGTCCCTGAATGGAGGGTTGGTGTGAAGCAATCCCTTAAAAAACTGAGAGAATTCAGGATGAGCTGAAAGAGAATAGGGTTTACCTGCTGAAATAAAAGCAGACACCGCTGCCAAATGCACCTTTAGGGTAGCTGGTCTGAGCCCCAAAGTGTTTAAATGGACAATATAATCCAGGACTGTGGGTAAATCAGCAGATTCTGGGGAAATATGCTTCCCAGAGCACCATATGGGAAACCTCTTCCATTTGGAATTGTAAGTAGCCCTGGTGGAAGGCTTCCTAGAAGCCTTCAATATATCCATTACACATTGGGAGAGGTGTAGATCAGCAAACTCTAACTCTTCGAGAGCCAGGCCTTGAGATTGAGAGATTTGAGGTTCGGGTACCAAACCCTTCCCTGAGCACAGCTTAACAGATTGTGATTCCTGGGAAGACACGGAAAGATGGACTGCTAAGGACAGTAGGAGTGGATACCAGGGTTGTCTGGCCCAATCTGGAGCAATCAGAATCACTTTGCAGGATTGAGATCTGATTTTGACTAACACTTTGAACAGGAGGGGGAAGCATAGAGAAACTTCCTTCCCAATTGAGAACTAGGGCATCCAGAGGGACTGAGCCCAACACTGGGGGCCTGCAGCAAAAAAGGGGAAGTTGGTGATTGTCTGGGGCTGCAAAAAGATCTATCTGCGGGGTGCCCCATCTGGCAAATATTACCTCCAGGACAAGGGGATCCAGTGACCATTCGTGATGGCCCTGGGAAATCCTGCTGAGAGCATCTGCCAGGACACTGTCCTTGCCTGGGAGGTGAACTGCCGTAAGGGAGGTGTTCAGGGAGTAAGCCAGAGACCACAACTTCATTGCTTTGGTGCACAAGGCCGTAGACCGAGTGCCTCCTTGCTTATTGATGTACCACATTGTAGTGGTGTTGTCTGTTCTGACCTGTATAACTTTGTTCTGAACAGATTTGGAAAAAGCTTGAAGTGCTAGAAAAACTGCTCTGAGCTCCAACAGGTTGATGTGGAGCAGAGATTCCTGAGGGGACCACAGTCCCTGGGTAGTGAGGTCGCCCATGTGAGCTCCCCCACCTCAAGAGGGATGAATCTGTAGTAAGGATTAAAGAGTGAGACTGAGTGAACAAAGGGAACCCCTTGTCTCAGATTGCTCTGATCCTGCCACCACTGTAGGGCTTGAATCAGGGTTCGAGTCACTGGGATCAACTTGGTTAGAGGATCCTTTTTTTGAGACCAAAAGGCTCTCAAATGGAACTGGATGTCCCTCATCTGAAATTTTGCTCCTTGCACTACTGCTGTAGAAGCAGCCATGTGCCCCAGGAGCTGTAGAAAATGCCTTGCTGGTTGACAGACCTGCAGGGTGAATGAGGAGGCCAGAGAGACCAGGGTCCTTGCCCTGTCCAAAGGAAGGAAGGAAGGCTCTGGCTTCCTCTGTGTTCAGTTCTGCGCCTATGAAGGTGAGGAGCTGGACAGGCTCTAGAACTGACTTTGGAAGATTCAGAAGGAAACCTAGAGAGGTAAGCAGTTGCTGAGTTATCTGAAGATGTAACTTGACTTGGTCTGGAGACTGGCCTACTATGAGCCAGTAGTCCAAATAAGGGAAAATGGCAATATTTTGCCTTCTTAGGTAGGCAACTGCTACTGCTAGGCATTTTGTGAATACCCTTGGAGCAGAGGTGAAGCCAAAGGGCATTGCTCTGAACTGGTTATGGCCTGAGGGCAGCTCGAACCTGAGGTGCTTTCGATGGGAGCTTCTGATGAGAATATGGAAGTAGGCATCCTTGAGGTCCAGGGACGCTAGCCAGTCCCCTGGCCTTAGAGAGGGTAGAATAATTCCCAGAGTCACCATTTTGAATTTTGGTTTTAAAAGGTGCTTGTTTATATATCTGAGATCCAGGATGGGCCGCCATTCTCCTGTCTTTTTTGGGGTAAGGAAGTACCTGGAGTACAATCATTTGCCCTGGTGTAGGGATGGAACTCTTTCCATGGCTCTGAGAGCCAGGAGGGTAGAGACTTCTGCCTCTAGGGCAAGTGCCTCTGATGGATTTGCAGGTGGAAAGGATCTGGTTCTCATCTTTGGAAATTTTTTGAAGCTGAGAACCAGTCCCTGGCTTACTACTTCCAGGACCCACTTGTCTGATGTCAGAGACTTCCAGTCCTGGACAAAGTAAGCCAGCCTGCCCCCTACAGGTAGTTGAGAATTGGCCCTGGACACCCCATCAGGGTGCCTGCTTGGCAGGGACTTTAGGCTGAGGGCTGGAAGCAGGCCTGCTGGTACCCTGTCTGCCTCTCCCTCTAAAGAACCCCCTCTGGGAGTAAGCTGAATAGGAGGCCTGGGCTTGGTAAAAAGGCCTGCCCCTGCCCCTGGAAGGCTGCCTTTGAGGAGTGGCCTGCCTTTCCTTGGCCTGTGCACTCCTATAGGTGGTCCTATACTCATCCATTTTCTTCATGTAATTCTCTGTCTGCTCCCAAACAGAGAATTACCCACAACAGGAAAATCCATGGCCTTAGTCTGGGTATCCCAGACAGGCTAGTACATCTGAGCCAAGCCATTCTCGAGGCGCCACAGATGTAGCCATGACTCTTGATGACACATCATTAGAGTCCACTGCAGCATGGAATTGCACCTTAGATGCCTCAATACCATCAGCAGCCACCTGCTCCAGCTCCTTGGCAAGCTGGCCAGGGACCTGTTTTGCTAGAGCCATAACAGTATCCCATCTGGATTTCTGGTATCTAGCAACATAAGCCATATAATTTGCCTGTCTGAGTCCCAAGGATGCTGCCATGTACTGTTTCTTTGCCAAGGCATCAATTCTCCTGGAGTCCTTGTCAGGGGGGGTGTGAGGCCAAGGGAAGAAAAAATTACTCACCTTAGTAATTGCTTTTCTTCTCATGGAGTCTTGCTATATTATAACATTAGCAGTCAGCCACTGCAGCTGAACTGCCCCGGAGAGGAAGGAGTTAACTCCAGAGGATCTGGAGTTCTACAGCACGAGGGCGCTGTGCCCAAAGCTCTATCTGGCAGTTTCAAATGAAACTGTCAGATCTTTACGAAGTTAACATCAAAGAACAGAAAGTCTGTGTGGAAAAACTACACTAGCCCATGGCTACCTACTAGTAGTAGTAACAACAATATAAACAACAAAGAACACCCAGAACCATAATAACAAAATTGATGGTATTATGGTTCGTTTACCACCCTTGACAAGCACATTATGAACCCCCCCTTCCCCCCAAGACTCAAGTCCAGGAAGGGGGCAATATAAATAACCTAAATGAAAGCAACCAGATCCCTAACCCAAAGGAAAGAGGGTAAAGGGATAACTACAATGGCATGACACAGTGCTTGCACCAATTCGCCACCCCTACCCAAGTAGAGGTTCTGAGAGGGGCAGGAGGGAGGGTGGTTATAATATAGCAAGACTCCATGAGAAGAAAAGCAATTACTAAGGTGAGTAATTTTTTCTTCAAACACCATGAAGTCTTGCTATATTATAACATTAGCAGATTACACAGCAGTACCTCCATGGAGGAGGGTCAGAACCTACTTAGGAAATAGGCTCTGAAGCACAGCTGTGCCAAACCGAGCATCTCTCCTGGACTGGACATCCAGGGAATAATGCTTGTAAAGGTGTGAACTGTCTTCCAGGTAGCAGCTTGACAAATCTCCAGAATGGAATGTCCCTAGCAGCCGCTAGAGACGCAGCTGTACCCCTGATGGAGTGGGCCCTCAATCCTGAGGGGGTACTTACCTAGTTTCTGATAACAGAATTGGATACAAGAAACAATCCACCTTGCAACTGTTCTCTTAGTGGCAGGTTTTCCTTGCCAACCTCGCCATAGGTAAGAAACAGTTGGAGGGATTCGAACCTATGACCTCTGGTGCGCCCTAAATAGTAGCTTAAGGCTCTTTTGACATCCAAGCTGTGCAGTCTCCTCTCACCTGAGGAAGAATGCTCAGTGAAAAATACTGGGAGAGAAATAGATTGATTCAGGTGGAAATCAGAAACCACCTTAGGCAAAACTTTCTATTAGTCCTAAGGACTCATTATCTCTGTGGAAAGAGATAAAATCTTCTTCCACTGACAGGACCTGTAACTCACTTATGCGTGCCTGGCAGAGGTGATAGCTACTAGGAAAACGGTTTTCAGTTAAATACTTGAGCTCTGCTGAAGACAGAGGCTCAAAGGGGGTTGCATTAACTGAGCAATGCAAATATTCAGGTCCCAGGCAGAGCTGGTTCCAAAAGGAGGGTTAGTATGAAGTAACCCTTTAAAAACTTGGAGAACACAGGGTGAGAAGAAAGGAGGCAGGCTTCCTGCTGACACAAAAGCAGAGACAGCTGCCAGATGAACCTTCAGGGTAGCTGGTCTAAGGCCTAGGGAATTCAGATGGACCAAATATTCCAGAAGAATGGGAAGATCAGCAGATTCTGGGATAATCTGCCTCTCAGAGCACCAGATGGAAAACCTCTTCCACTTAGAATTATAAGTGGCCTTAGTGGAAGGCTTCCAGAAGCCTTTAAAATATCCATGACACCTTGAGAAAGGTGTAAGTCAAGTCTCTAGCTCCTCAAGAGCCAAGCCTTGAGGTGGAGGGATTTGAGGTCCGATACCACACTCCCCTGTGCACAGGCCAGTAAGTCGGGACTCTGGTAGGCTCAGGGCAGGGGTGGACTGCCAAGGACAGAAGCAGAGGGTACCAGGGCTGTCTGGCTCAATCTGGAGCAATCAGGATCACTCTGCAAGGTTGAGATCTGATTTTTACTAGTACCCTGAAAAGAAGAGGAAAGGCATACAGGAACTTCCCTTTCCAGTCCAACAGAAAGGCGTCCAGAGGGACTGAGCCCAGTACTGGAGGCCTGCAACAGAAAAGAGGAAGTTGATGGTTGTCTGGGGCCGCGAAAAGATCTATCTGAGGAGTGCCCCATCTGGCAAAGACGGACCCCAGCACTTGTGGATTCAGAGCCCATTCGTGATGGCCCTGAGAAATTCTGCTGAGGGCATCCGCCAGGACATTGTCCTTCCCTGGGAGGTGAACCGCTATCAGGGAGGTGTTCAGGGAGTAGGCCAGAGACCACAACTTCATTGCTTCGGTGCACAAGGCTGAAGACCGAGTGCCCCTTGTTTGTTGATGTACCACATTGTGGTGGTATGGTCTGTCCTGACTTGAACCACTTTGTTCTGGACAGAATCTGAAAACACCAAGAGCTAAAAGACAGCTCTGAGTTCCAACAGATTGATGTGGAGCAGAGATTCCTGAGGAGACCACACCCCTGGGTGGCAAGATCGCCTAGGTGAGCCCCCCACCTCAACAGGGAGGCATCCGTGGTGAGGGTGAGGAGTGAGAAATGGGAATGAAGGGAACCCCTGTCTTAAATTGCTCTGGACCTGCCACCAGTGGAGGGCTAGGATCAGAGTTTGAGTAACTGGAACCAACTTGGTAAGGGGTCCTTCCTTTGAGACCAATAGGCCCTCAAATGGAACTGAATGTCCTCATCTGGAATCTTGCTCCCTGCACGACAGCTGTGGAAGCAGCCATGTGCCCAAGGAGTTGCAGAAAATGCCTTGCTGGTCGAGGACCCAGAGGGTAAAGGAGGATGCCAGGGCGATGAGTCTGTCCACCCTTTCCGAGGGAGGAAAAGCCCTGGCTAACCTTGTGTTCATTCTCGCCTATGAAAGTTAGGACCTGAACCGGTTCCAGAACTGACTTTGGTAAGTTTAGCAGGAATCCCAGGAAGTGAGAAGCTGCTGGGTGACTTGCAAATGAGTTTTACCTGACCTGAGACTGACCCACAATGAGCCAGTCGTCCAGGTAGGGAAACACAGCAACCCCTTGCCTTCTTAAGTGAGCCACTACTACAGCGAGACATTTGTGAATACCTTGGCAGAGGTCAGGTCAAGGGCATTGCCCTGAACTGGTAGTGGCCTGAGGGCAGTTCAACCTGAGGTACTTTCAGTGAGAAGGCCTGATCAGAACATGAAAATAGGCATCCTTGAGGTCCAGGGAAGCTAGCCAGTCCCCTGGCCTTAGGGAAGGCAATATCATTGCCAGAGTCAACATTTTGAACTTTGGTTTCAAAAGATGCTTGTTCAGGTACCTTAAATCCAGAATGGGCCGCCATTCTCCTGTCTTTTGTGGGGTAAGAAAGTATCTTGAATAAAGCCCCTTGCCCTGATGGCAAGGAGGAACCCTTTCCACTGCTTTGCAGTCCAGAAGAGAAGAAACCTCTGCTTCCAAAGCAAGGGCTTCTGAAGGATTTGCAGGTGGAAAATGTCTGGCTCTCATCTTTGGAAAGTGTTTGAAGCTGAGAACCAGACCCTGGCCTATTACCTCCAGAACCCATCTGTCCGTAGTTAGGGACAGCCAGTTCCGGCTGAAATAGGCCAACCTGCCCCCCACTGGTACAGGAGAATCGGCCCTGGGCACCCCATCAGGGTGCCTGCTTAGCAGCAGCCTTAGGCTGAGGTGAGGGGGATGGTCTACTTGTGCCTTGTCTACCCCTGCCTCTGAAGAAACCCCTCTGCGAGACAGCAGAGGAGGCTTGAAATTGGTAAAAAGGCCTGGAAAAAGGCCTGCCCCTACCTCTGGGAGCATGCCTTTGTGGCATGGCATGCTTCTCCTTAGCCTGGGCACTTTTGTAGGTAGTTCTGTATTCATCCATCTTTTCATATAGTTTTCTGTTTGCTTCTCAAACAGAGAATTTCCCACTACAGGAAAATCCATAGCCTTTGACTGGGTATCTTGGGACAGATTAGTGCATCTGAGCCATGCCAACCTACGGAAAGCTACAGAAGTGGCCATGACCCTAGAGGAAACATCATTAACATCAACAGCAGTATGAAATTGAACTTTAGAGGCTTCAATGCCATCAGCAGCCACCTGTTCCAACTCACTAGCCAGCTGGCCATGGGCCTGCTTGGCTAACTGCAATACTGTGTCCCACCTAGATTTCTGATATCTAGCCACATAAGCCATATAATTTGCCTGCCTGAGTCCCAAAGAAGCTGCCATATACTGTTTCTTCTGCCATGGCATCAATCTTCCTGGAATCCTTATCAGGAGGATGTGAGGCCAGAGGAATATTAGCCTTGTCACAGGCTGCAGCTTGTACCACACCTACATGACTACACTGTTCAGTAAGGAAGTCTGTATCCGAGCCTGACAAAGTATACCTTCTGTCCATTTTTTATCTACAGGAGGGACAGAATGAGGATTTTTAAAATCTTTGTTGTTTGCTTCCTAAATGACTTATGCAAAGGAATAGACAACCTCCTAGACTCTGGAATATCCATCATTTCCACATAATCAGGCTCCTCTTGCTCATCCACAGCCTCTCTAAAGGAAGCTGGAGGGTTTCTGCAACCTTTTGTAAAAATAAAGAAAGAAGGGACTCAGACAGAATAGGAGGAGATTCTAAAGGTCTGTCTGGAGAAATGTCCGTTCAATGGGCACGCCCAGACCCCCAGCCACACATATATTGATCAAATTCCTCCTCCCCTCCTGTGGTTCATAAAAATCCTCAACTTCAAAATCCTGAACCACTGGGACTGAACGAACCAACCTTTTACCAACTGTTGGTGGTTCTACAGATCCCTGAGACAGTGACTGGACAATCTGAATGGCTTTAGCTATCTCTGCAGCAGTTGGAGACACAATTTTGGACCCCAAACCTACTGATTTCCTTGTCTTTTTACTCGGGACTGGTTCCTCTGAACCAGCCTTCCTTTTGCCCGAGGAAGTCTCGCCCTGGTCAGAGGGCACTCCCTCTGGTCCAGTGGGTACTGGACCGGGCTGGCCATCCGGTCAGCTGACTTTTGGCCTCTGCTCCCTGAGCCGCCCAATCTCTTTCCAGGGTGGCTGCAGGGAATATTTACACACCTGGCAGTCGGACAGGAGGTGGTCAGCCTCAGACAATAAACACAGTGGTGTGTGTGGGTCAGCCTTGCAAAGGCCTCCCACAGACATCACAGTGCTGGAAACCCAGTGGGCCCGGTTTTTCTTTTGGGTTTCTCAGACATAATGCCAGCCTAACCAAAACTTGCCCTTTTGATGGCAGTGCCAGGCAAGACACCCTTATCGGTTCCTAACCGTGTCACGGGTATTTGAAAAACGTTATAATTCTGTTTTTTAGAACCGATGAGAACCGGAACCGCACTCTAAAACCCACTGTACACTTTTAAAATGCAGAAATAATAAACTGATCGGTTCAAACCGAACCGATAATTAATTTTCCACACAGACTTAAAATTTAGTACTTACGGTTACCAGACAGAGCTTTAAAACCAAATGCGGTAAAAATAATGACTTTTGCCGTTCAAATGAACTGAAAATACCGCTGAACCGAGAATGAACCGAGCTGAAGGAGCTGATCTCCGGAGCGACTGTTCAGTGAAGCGGAGTAAAGAATCTGACAGTTTCATTTGAAACTGCCAGATAGAGCTTTGGGCACAGCGCCCTCGTGCTGTAGAACTCCAGATCCTCTGGAGTTAACTCCTTCCTCCCCGGGGCAGTTCAACTGCAGTGGCTGACTGCTAATGTTATAATATAGCAAGACTTCATGGTGTTTGAATATTTGCCTTGTCACAGGCTGCAGCCTGCACTACCCCAACATGGCTGCATTGTTATGTAAGGAACTCCATATCAGAGCCTGACAATGTGTACCTCTTGTCCATTCGCTTATCAACAAGAGGTATAGTGTGAGGAGTTTTTAGAATTTTTACTGTCTGTTTCCCAAAAGATTTATGCAAAGGAATAGACAGTCTCCTGGATTCTGGGATATCCATCATTTCCACATAGTCAGGCTCCTCTTGATCATCCACAGCTTCCCCAGTAGGGAGCTGGAGGGTTTCAGACACTTTTTTATAAGACATAAAATGAGAAGGGGACTCAGAAAGCCTAGGAGGAGACACTCCTGAAGGTCTGTCTGGGGAGATGTCCGGTTCAATGGGCACATCCAAACTTTCAAATCCACATTCACTCTCCTCATACTCCTCTTCCCCCTCCTCCGGTTCATAAAATTCCTCTAAATCATACTCTTGAACCGGTGGAACCGGCCGAACCATATGCTTGCCTGATGGTACCGGTTTGGTCGGAACTGGGGAAAGCGACTGGACAATTTTAATCGCTTTGGCTATTTCTTCAGCGGTTGGAGAGGAAAGTTTTGGCTCCACACCAGCTGATTTCCTTGTCCTTTTTGCTGGAACCGACTCCTCCGAGTCAGCTCTCCTTTTGCCCGAGGAAGTCTCGCCCTGGTCAGAGGGCACTCCCTCCGGTTCGGTTGGAACCGAACTGGTTGGCCATCTGGGTCAGTGGACTTCTTGGCCTCCCTTTCCCTGAGCCTACAACTCTCTTTTCCAGGGTAGCTGCAGGAAAATTTTTGCAAATCTGGCAGTCTGCATTGAGTTGGTCAAACCCCAGACAATAAACACAGGTGGTGTGGGGGTCAGCCTTGGCAAAGGCTTCCCCACAGACACTGCAGTGTTGAAACCCAGTGGGCCCGGTTTTTCTTTTGGGTTTCTCATAGTGCCAGTCCTAACCAAACTTGCCCGTTTATGGCAATCCGCCAAGCAAGACCCTCTTATCGGTTCCCAACCGTGTCACGGGTCGTGGAAAAAACTGTAATAAAATCCATTTTTTTTAGAACCGATGAGAACTGGTAACCACACTCTAAAAGACAGATTAATATATTTCAAAACAACCTGATCGGTTCAAACCGAACCGATAACCGTTTACAAGTTACACACAGAAGAATTAAATGTAAAAGCTATCTAGTACTTACAATACCACAGACAGAGCTTGAACCGACCGGTTGCGGTTTAAATTCGGTCAAAAAACCGAGAAATAATACTTTAACCGACAAAATGAACCGAGCAGAAGGAGAAAATCTCCGGAGCGACTGTTCAGTGAGGCAGAGTAAAGAATCTGACAGTTTGAGTTTGAAGAACAACAGACAGAGTTTTCAACCAAGCTTGAGCTCAGCGTTCCATGCCTGGCATGGAAAGTTAACTCTTTCACCTCCGGAGCAGTTTGAAGGTTGGGACTCACTGCATATGTTATAATATAGCAAGACTTCATGTTGTTTGAATTTGCTGTTTGGGAGCAGAAAGGGTATGATCACAGAGGTACAAAAGAATCACCATCCTAGAAGGAAAAGAGTAGCTCTCCATCACCTCCTAGCTGCTGGAGGTCTGACTCTGAGCCAGTAAGAAGGAGACTACTGAGGAATATAGGAACCTACTGTCCCAGAACAGGAAGATCAGGAGCTTTTAAAGGCACAGAGGATGTAGGAAAGTAGGGAAATATATATATATATATATATATGAATATAAAATAAATAGAGGGGAAAGAGTAACTATACAAAACAACAGTTCAGGGACCACAAATAGAGACATGATGGGGGTGGTGCACTGCAGTGGCTGTGGAGCAGCAGTCTTCCCAGAGACATTCTGGAGGATGCGGTGTGATCTCATCTACAGGCACCTCTCTGGGCTGAGGGAGGAGGTTTCTCATCTCCAGGCTGAGTTGGCCAGGATTTGGAGGACCTCCTTTTCCACCCAGGGACCACCATGGCCACCGCCGCTACCTCAGAGGTTGCCAAGGAAGAGGAGCGGTTGGACCACAGTGGGCTCAGGGAGGGTGAGGGTGGAGGAACAGAGGCGCATCCCTCCAGTTGTACCTGTCCACAATTCATATGCCATTCTGGCAGAGTGTGGTTTCTCTATGGAGGCACTTGCAGTGGAGACCAAGGAGGATGCTGGGAACCTTCACAAAGGAGACCCACAGGAGGGTGCCATGGGACCCCACAGGGGAAGGAAGCAGCTCCTGGTGGGGGACTCCATTATTAGGAGGGTAGAACTGGGGGAGGTAGGGGAGAGGGAGGTAAGATGCCTACCTGACGCCATGGCTTGGAGGGACAGGGAGTGAATCCTCAGGATCATGGGAGCAGCTACTCTGAGGAGGGAACTGGAGGTCACTGTCCACCTAGTGACAAATGACCTGGCTGGGAAAGGGATTGGAGCAGTGCAGGAGGAGTATGTGGAGTTGGGGAGGGGCCTTAGCAAGTAGCACACATGGTAACCTTCTTGGAGGTGCTGCCTATCTATAGTATGGGTGAGGCTAGGGTACTCCAGTCACACCACGGAATTCAATCAGTGGTTGAAAAACTGTCGCAGAGCTCAGGGTTTCGGCTTCACTGGGGACTGGGGCTCCACCTGGAGGGATACAGGCCTATACTGGCGCAATGGTCTGCATCTGTCCAGAAGGGGAACCAGGATCCTAGGTGACAGGTTTAAATGCTTCACTGGCAAAGCATTTAAACTAGCCAAGAGGGGAGGCACTGAAAAGGAGAAGGGAAATCCTAGCTCCCCTCCAAAAAAAATAATCGGGGTAGTTAGTGGGGTAAACACCAAGATACAGCAGCAGATAGGTAGAAGGGCAGGCATAAATGGAGAAGAAGACAAAGGCAGTAAGGACAGGGATGGAGCAAAAGAAAAAATTACTCACCTTAGTAATGTTGTTTCTTCTAATGGAGTCTTGCTGTACTCTGACAATAGCAGTGAATCCCAACCTTCGAGCTGCCCCGGAGATGAAAAAGTTAACTTTCCATGTCAGGCATGGAACGCTGAGCTCGAGCTCAGTTGAGACTCTGTCTGTTGCTGTTTGAACTCAAACCGTCAGATCTTTACGAGCTAAACTCACTGAGGTCCTGTGTGGAAGCTGTAAACCTACACTAGCCAACTGGCTACTAAACATAATAAATTTTTTGGTTCCAAAACAAAGACTCAAGTCAGGAAACCCAGAAAATGAAATAACACAACACCCACTCACCCAAAGAAAAGAGGGTGATAATAAAAAAGGGTGGGGCACCTCCTGAGTGCCAACACTGCTACTGCCCGCCCCTGTCCCAAAAACAAAGGTCCTGACAGGGGAAGGCAGGGGGGGAGGTCAGAATACAGCAAGACTCCATTAGAAGAAACAACATTACTAAGGTGAGTAATTTTTTCTTCAAACAACATGAAGTCTTGCTGTATTCTGACAATAGCAGCCTACCAAGCAGTACCTCCATGGAGGAGGGACAGAACCTACTTAGGAAATAGGCTCTGAAGCACAGTTGTGTAAACCGAGCATCACTCCTAGCCTGGATAGCCAGAGAGTAATGCTTGGCAAAGTGTGTACTGTTTTCCAGGTAGCTGCTTGACATATCTCTAAGATAGGAATATCCCTGGCAGCTGCCAGGGAAGCAGCTGTACCTCTGGTAGAGTGAGCCCTCAGGCCTGAGGGTGGAATCTTACCTAGTTTTTCATAACAAAATTGAATGCAAGAGACAATCCACCTGGCAATGGATCTTTTAGTAGCAGGTTTTCCTTTCCCAACCTCACCATAAGCGAGGAACAGTTGGAGGGAGTCAAACCTGTGACCCTTAGTATGTTCTATGTAGTAGTTAAGGGCTCTTTTCACATCCAATCTGTGCAACCTCCTCTCGCCAGAGGAGGAATGGTCAGTGAAGTACACAGGAAGAGATATAGATTAGTTAAGGTGGAAGTCTGAAACCACCTGAGGTACAAACTTGCTGTTAGTCCTGAGGACCACCTTATCTCTATGGAAAGAGATAAAATCAGGCTCCACTGACAGGGCTTGTAACTCACTTATGCGCCAGGCAGAAGTGATGGCCACCAGGAACACAGTCTTCCAAGTCAAGTACTTAAGCTCTGCTGAGGACAAAGGCTCAAAGGGGGCGTTGCATAAGCTGAGCAATGCAAACGTTAAGGTCCCATGCAGGGGCAGAGGCCCTGAATGGGGGGTTGGTATGAAGCAATCCCTTGAAAAACTTGGAGAATACAGGGTGAGCTGAAAGAGAAGAGGGCTTACCTACTGAAATAAAAGCAGAGACAGCTGCCAGGTGCACCCTTAGTGTGACTGGTCTGAGTCCCAAGCTATTCAGATAGACCATATAGTCAAGGACTGTGGGCAGGTCAGCAGGCTCTGGGGAAATATGCTTCCCAGAGCACCATATGGAGAATCTTTTCCATTTGGAATTATAAGTAGTTCTGGTGGAAGGCTTCCTAGAAGCCTTTAGAATATCCATAACACCTTGAGAAAGGTGTAAATCAGCAAACTCTAACTCTTCAAGAGCCATGCTTTGAGGTTGAGAGATTTGAGATTCGGGTACCAAACTCTCCCCTGAGCACAGGTTAACAGGTTGTAATTCCTGGGAAGAGACAAGGGAAGGTGGACTGCTAAGGATAACAGGAGAGGATACCAGAGCTGTCTGCCCAAGCTGGAGCAATCAGAATCACCTTGCAGGGTTGACACCTGATTTTGACTAGCACTTTGAACGGGGAGCATACAGAACTTCCCTTCCCAATTGAGAACCAAGGCATCCAGGGGGACTGATCCCAACACTGGGGGCCTGCAGCAAAACAGGGGAAGTTGGTGATTGTCTGGGGCTGCAAAAAGATCTATCTGTGGGGTGCCCCATCTGGAGAAGATCACCTCCAAGACCAGGGGATCCAATGACCATTTGTGATGGCCCTGAGATATCCTGCTGAGAGCATCTGCCAGGACAGTGTCCTTGCCTGGGAGGTGTACTGCTGTGAGGGAGGTGTTCAGAGAATAAGCCAGAGACCACAACTTCATTGCTTCTGTGCACAAGGCCGTAGACCGAGTGCCCCCTTGCTTGCTGATATACCACATTGTGGTGGTATTGTCTGTCCTGATCTGAATTACTTTGTTCTGAATAGACTTGGAAAAAGCTTGAAGTGCTAGAAACACTGCCCTGAGTTCCAAAAGATTGATGTGAAGCAGAGATTCCTGAGGGGACCACAACCCTAGGGTGGTCAGGTCTCCCAAGTGTGCCCCCCACCCCAAGAGGGAGGCAACTATAGTAAGGATTAGAGAATGAGACTGAGTGACAAAGGGAACTCCCTGTCTTAGATTGTTCTGATCCTGCCACCAGTGCAAGGCCTGGATCCGGGTTCGAGTTACTGGTATCAGTTTGGTCAGAGGGTCCTTTTTCTGAGACCAGAAGGCTCTCAGATAGAACTGAATGTCCCTGATCTGAAATCTTGCTCCCTGCACCACAGCCGTAGAAGCAGCCATGTACCTCAGGAGCTGCAGAAAATGCCTTGCTGGTCAAGACACCTGAAGGGTGAAAGAGGAGGCCAGTGTGATAAGGGTCCTTGCCCTGTCCAGGGGAAGGAAGGCTCTGGCCTTTTCTGTATCTAGCTCTGCGCCTATGAAGATGAGGAGCTGAACAGGCTCTAGAACTGACTTTGAAAGATTCAGAAGGAAACCTAGAGAGGTGAGCAACTGCTGGGTTATCTGTAGGTGTAGCTTGACTTGGTCTGGGGACTGACTTACTATGAGCCAGTCGTCCAGGTATGGGAAGATGGCAATCCTTTGCCTTCTTAGAGAAGCAACTACTACTGCCAGGCATTTTGTGAACACCCTTGGAGCAGAGGTTAGGCCGAAGGGCATTGCTCTGAATTGGTAATGGCCTGTGGGCAGCTCGAACCTGAGGTACTTTTGATGGGAGCTTCTGATGAGAATATGGAAATAGGCATCCTTGAGGTCCAGGGAGACTAGCCAGTCCCCTGGCTTTAGAGAGGCTAGAATTATTCCCAGAGTCACCATTTTGAATTTTGGCTTTAAAAGGTGCATGTTTAAATATCTGAGATCCAGGATGGGCCACCATTCTCCTGTCTTTTTTGGGGTAAGGAAGTACCTGGAGTACAATCCTTTGCCTTGGTGTGGGGGTGGAACCCTTTCCACAACTCTGAGAGCAGGGAGGGAAGAGACCTCTGCCTCCAAGGCAAGTGCCTCTGAGGGATTTGCAGGTGGAAAGGATCTGATTCTCAGCTTTGGAAATTTTTTGAAGCTGAGAACCAGTCCCTGGCTTACTACTTCCAGGACCCATTTGTCTGATGTCAGAGACTTCTAGTCCTGGACAAAATAAGCCAGCCTGCCCCCTACAGGTGGTGGAGAATCGGCCCTGGCAAACCCATCAGGGTGCCTGTTTGGCTGGGGGTTTAGGCTGAGGGGTGGAAGCAGGTCTGCTTGTACCCCTCCTGTCTCTCCCTCTAAAGAACCCCCTCTGAGCATAGGCAGTACAGGAGGCCTGGGCTTGGTAGAAAAGCCTACGAAAAGGCCTGCCCCTGCCCCTGGGATGCTGCCTCTGAGGAGTGGCTTGCCTTTCCTTGGCCTGGGCACTCCTATATGTGGTCCTGTATTCATCCATTTTCTTCATGTAATTCTCTGTTTGCTCCCCAAAGAGAGAATTACCCACAACAGGAAAATCCATGGCCTTAGTCTGGGTATCCTGCGACAGGCTAGTATATCTGAGCCAAGCCATTCTCCGAAGTGCCACAGATGTAGCCATGACTCTAGATGAAACATCATTGGAGTCCACTGCAGCATGAACTTCCACCATGGCAAAGGTGTAGACAGGCATACTCACTGTACACATTTGTGTACAGTTTTGTTGAGTGTCTGTCACAAACCATAAGCCACTCTGTTAATATCATTCTAATCTGTAGTATTTGGGTTAGTGTAGACCACTGAGGAGTGTCCAATACATGTATAACCTCTTTAGAGAGTAGAGGAGTCATCTGACAACAATCTGACTTGTTTGGAGGGGGGTGCCATTTGGAAAGGATGTGTACATTTTTTAATTGGGGTGGTGTAACTGTTGGAGACTGTGTACAAAATGGAAATTTCTGGCTACACTCCTGCGCCTTGGATGCCTCAATACCATCAGCAGCCACCTGCTCCAGCTCCTTGGCAAGCTGGCCAGGGACCTGTTTTGCTAAAGCCATGACAGTATCCCATCTGGATTTCTGATACCTAGCTGTATAGGCCATATAATTGACCTGCCTGAGTCCCAAGGATGCTGCCATGTACTGTTTCTTTGCCATGGCATCAATCCTCCTGGAGTCCTTGTCTGGGGGGTGTGAAGCCAAGGGGATGTTAGCCTTATCACAGGCTGTAGCCTGCCTTACCTCAACATGGCTGCATTGTTTTGTAAGGAACTCCGTATCTGAGCCTGACAGAGTATACCTCTTGTCCATTCTTTTATCCACAGGAGGTATAGTATTGGGAGTCTTTAAAATCTTAAATGTCTGTTTCCCAAAAGATTTGTATAAGGGAATAGACAGCCTAGAAGGAGGACAGTATGGTGCAGAAACCTTGACTGTGGGGAAAGACATGGGGGGGCATCAGCAAGCAGCAGCCCTGACTGTGAGACAGAGTATGCATGGCACAGCAGCCCTGCCCATTTGAGGCAATGGAAGCGGGTAGCAGGGTGTAATAAAAGTCCCATCTCTGGTGACCTAGGGCAGCATGGTGCAGCAGCCCCGACTGTGGAGGCAGGGGACCTAGGACTCTAGGGCTTAGCAGAGCACAACAGCCCTGACTGTGGAGACAGGAACAGGGTACAACAGGTGCGGCATCCCTGACTATGGGAGGGGGGAGAAGGCAGCAAGGTGTAGCAATCCCAACTGTTTGGGCATTGTGCAGTAGGGTGCAGCAGCCCTGATTCTTTAGGAAGGGGAGGGAGGCAGCTCCATTTTTTCAGCGGCTACATCAGAAGTCTGCATGTGCTGTCCATCATTGGAGTCAGATGTAGCATGAGCGTCAGGCCTCCCCTGACAGGATACTCCCTTTGATCTATCTGTTGTCAGTGGAGCCACGGGACCCAAAATGGGGGGACCACACCCTAGGTCAAGCCTGCAGCCTGTATGTACCATTCCTGGTGTGGTTGCACCCCGACCCCTGCTTTCTGCTGGCCAGTCTAGTTTCAGATGGCCTGACACAGTAATGTACTGACATGGTGTGTTGGCTAGCGGTGCACAGTACCATGTGCTGGTTCACCCCCGTTCAGCAACTGTGCCCATTCCATCTGCTCAGAAGGCACAGTGCAGCTAATTCTCTGTGTCATCTGAAATTCCGGCTCATTTCTAGTGTGTTCAGCCTGTTACTTGGATACTGAGGCAGGTGGTGGACCAAAATCAGAAGTATTCAGCTGTGCCTTTGCAGGGTCAGGTATGTAGACAGAGTGTATGTTGTTAGGGAAAGCAGGAGGTACAGACTGTCTTGTACAAGCGGGATTGTCACAAGTGATGGTTAGTCAGTCTATGGGACAGCCTCTGATGATGCCACATCTTGGCTGTCTGTATGAATCAGCTGTGCAAGTTTGTCAGCTCTGTCAAGGACCAGAGCATTAGGGTTCACCAGCATAGCAAACAGTTTCACTTTTTTTGCTGCATGTACTTAAACTCCTCCTCAGCAACTAGGGATAAAAGATGCTTTTTTCTGTCCTCCATAGCAATCTTTAGGTTTTCATCCCCTCGCAATTGTTGTAGCTAAACATTTTTTCCTCTTCCACTAAGTCAGGATGAACAGGTTCTTTTTCCAGCTCATATCTCATTCACAGTTGCCGCCATTTACATTTCTTCTACAGAGTTGGCCTCTAGGGTTGGAGAAGCATGGAAGGAGGCCTGCTCCCCTACTTTAGCCACATCCATCCACACACAACCACCAGGATCGGCCATCTTGGCTAACAGCTAGATGGCCAAAGGTTCCCCCGCTGGAAGAGCAGGGGAGTCTCCCAGGTGTCATGGCCAACATTCTACCATCAATAAAAAAAAACAAAAAAAAAACTGGCCCATGTAACGCACCCCAAGGACGCACCTGGAAACAAGCTATCAGTTTAGTGTGCCTTGGCCGGTCATTAAACAAATCACTCATTCATTCTATCTATTCATTCTTCTATCTATCTATTCATTCTTCTATCTATCTCTCTATCTATCCATCCATCCATGAAACATCAGTTACATTCTGTATGAGTATTACATATTTCCAAAGGTTTCCCCGTGGGGTCAGTGAGAGTCTCCTTAATACTGCAGTAGCTCTTTCACTGGCAGGAACCTCTGGTTCTAATTAATGAATTAGGGAACTAGAATTCACATTAGATACAGCTTTTCAAATCTGGAATTGCTCTCTGGTTCTATGGATTAAAATTTATTTGCTTTTTCTCAGACATACCTCAAGGGCTGCAATAGCTACACGGCAGGCCAAAGGATTTCCTCCATAGGTAGATCCATGTTCACCTGGTTTAATGGTCATCATAATTTCATCATCGCACAGCACCGCTGACACCTGTATTATGAAGGGATAGTTAAAGATCAGTACAATATTGCAAAAAAAAACCAAACATTTATTACTGTAATCACTTCAAAATAAGCACTCATTTCTGAAACAGGCATTGAGTTATTGGATAGTATGATATATTTTATTGGACCAAGAACATTACAGTAGACATTAAATACATGACAGTAAAGGATTCTGTAGAAAGGCGTCAAGGTATCTACAAGCCTGAAGGGCGAGTGGCAGTTAATGACCTCATTAGAACTAAGATACCAAAATACTCAAGTACAGAATCCTTTACCATTCTTGGTTAGGTTTGATTTAAAACCCTGAGATTTGCACCTTAATACCGCTGCTGTCCTTGGATGGAATAATTTGAAATTCTAGATGTGGGTAGTCAGTGTCAGGATCTCTAGATCCTGTCAATTTGGTTGGTAAGTCAGTTGAGCAGCTGGAAGTTCTAGGAGGTTCAAAATACATAAAAATATGGCTTTAATACTTTTTTTTTTTTTACTCACAATAGCACAAAAACAACTGAGAGTTAAAAGATTAACCTTTTAGGTTCATTAAAAGTTTGGCCCAAGGAAGGTTCTTTGATAGGTGGTTTTACTGAGAAATATGTATATTTTAAATTACTAAGACAATAAATAATATGCCAATTTCACACGTGCACACAAATTTTTCATGAATTTTTCATGACTGGATTTTTGCAAAACTGACATACTTTACTTTCGCGACACAGGATAAACTTTCATAAGATAAGACTTACAGTTTTGTGAGCCTTAGCTGTCATGGAAGTGTGGAAAAATGGAAATTACGTACTTACCATAATTCTTGATCTCTTTGGATGCAGTCTCCACCACTCATACACACTAATGGGGATAGTGCTGGAGGCACTAGGATCAAGTGGAAGCCAAAAATTTTCAGAGAGGTCAGCGCCGAGACAGGACCACGCATGCACGGCACCGTGAGACTAGCTCGCGCCTGTGTAGGCTATGTCGGCATCAACCCTCCAACTGCCTCAGTACCTTTTCAACCGAAGAGCTGCAGCATAACTGATGAAAATAACTTATCCTAACTTTCTGGGCCTTCCTGTGAAGGCCTGGATGATCCTTGCAAGAAGGATCAAAAGAACAATGTCTTCACAGCCGGAACCACAAAGCCGTGAAGATCAAAGAAACAAAACGAGTGAGCCCAGGGGACGGTGGGTGAGCGTGTGAATGAGGGGTGGAAACTGCATCCAAGAAGATCAAGAATTATGGGAAGTATGTAATCTTCATATCTTCCTGGACCCAAATCTCCATCATTTACATTAATGGGAGAGTACCAAGCTAAAACCAACACACCCTTGGTAGGGCAGCAGGAGATAGGGCTCACTCATAAAGAACGTCCAAGGACTGTCCTGCTAATAAAAAGAGCTGTCTGGAAAGAACATCTAGAACATAGTGCTTACAAAAGTATGCGCTTGAGCTCCAACTCACCACTTTGCATAAAAGCAATGGAGACAATGAAACTCCGCCAGGAAGCCACAACCACTCTAGAAGAGTGGTGGGAACCCGGCCTCTCAATTTTGTCTAAGACAAAATTTAACTGTGTCGAAGACATACTACTAATCTAACGTAAAACATGTCAGGAACTATAAGAGCCAAAGTCTACTGGTTCAGGACAGACAGAGAAGCGCAGATGGATACCTCCACTACCAAGTATGTCTGACCTGTGAACAACTGGTCCAAGAGCACTTGAGCCCCATACCTGGTGAGCAAACGGAGGTCCAGGTGGGGTTAGCCCATCAAGAAAAATGTTTTCCACTACGTCACTTAAACCTCCTCGACATAAGGCCAAAGCACGATTTAGAAGCCTCTTGTGGTGGTCTGGGAGAGCCAGAGCCTACCCACTTCGTATTCCAAAAAGGAATCATTCTGCCCCAAGTGCCTACAATTCTAGTAGCAATCTCTAAACTAAGGAAAGAGAGAAAAAGTGTACAGGAGAAAAGTGTCCATTGTAGAAAAACATTCCGACAGGAAAAACCAGGGTCTGGATTTCTAAGGCAAACAGGAGCAGATCTGCATCGAGGGGGAATGCAGAAAGGAACAAGTTTGGGCTGACCCATTCGTTGGAAGAGACAATAATGGCAGAAGTGACTCAATGTGGTGAGGTACCACTCGCTCCAGCCTTCCTGAAAGGGAGTAGGAAATATAGCTCTAGTTTGCTTGCTGATGAAAAACAATCATCACAGTTTTGTCAGCTACTCGGAGAGGTAACTTCGTGAGTGACTGGCACAGAACCAGTGTGCGGGAAACGAAGGTATGAATACTGAGAACTCATCTCCGAACAAGGACCTATGGTCGAGAAGGGAGCATGTCGTCTCTTAACTTGGAGCAAGCAAGGAAGTAGGAATCTGTGTTCTAACTCGCCATGGAGTCACTTCTGTTGTTCTGAGGCTCTGATCAAGAGAAGACAGCCTAATAGAAAAGGAAAAACATACTGGGCTGCTGCCTAGGTCTAAGGAATATGTCTGAATTAAGGGAGAGTTTCCCCCTCGGAAAAAACCCTGATGGCCCATACCTCCGCTGGACTGGACTTCCCTAGAAGTAGAAGAAGTCAGGTGCCCTCCAACGTAGTGGGGAGGCGACTGCCTCAGACAGCTGAGGCGGAAACTGGGTGGGATCCAAAAGGATGGTATAAGGTGCTTTCAGGCCTAGACCATCTGCTGTTAGAACCTGACAAAGATGTCAGCCCTCTACTTGTGTTCCAGAGGATGGGTTTGTACCGACTGAAAAAGTCCAGACACAGAAGATTTTAGTCCACAGAAGAGGCCCGAGATGTTAAGATGGACTCCATACAAAAGTACTTTCAAAGGAGGTCTAGACAGAATCAGAAGAGACTCTGGCACCAGGAACCGGTGTCGAGGAGCTCGACACCACTTCATGGGGCCGGCCCTAGTATTGCATGGAATGCTGAATTCCGCTGGCAGAACAGAGTTCCACCAATGGGAAACACCATAGGAATTTCTGGGGATCCCCTTCGGATCTCTACACAGCAGGAACCAAGGAAAAAATTATCAGCAGAAAAAGAAATCTGCGGAACCCAACTCTGCCACTTGTTCTGAGAGCACCAGTTGGTACCACTCATGGCATTGGTATCACCTGCAGTACGGAACAGCACCGAGCAGCGTCGATGTTGCCCATGGCACCAAAGAAAAAATTACTCACCTTAGTAATGTTGTTTCTTCTAATGGAGTCTTGCTGTATTGTGACAGTAGCAGTGAGCTCCAACCTTCGAACTGCCCCAGAGATGAGAGTTAACTTTCCATGCCAGGCATGGAAGGCTGAGCTCGAGCTCGGTTGAGACTCTGTGTGTTGCTGTTTAAACTCAAACTGTCAGATCTTTACGAGCAAACTCACTAAGGCCCTGTGTGAAGCTGTAAACCTACACTAGCCAACAGGCTACTAAACATAAAAACAAATTTTTTGGTCCCAAAACAAAGACTCAAGTCAGGAGACCCAAAAAATGAAAAACACAACACCAATTCACCCAAGAAAAGGGGGTGAAACAACAAGGTGGACATCTACTGAGTGCCAACACTGCCACTGCCCACCCATATCCCAAAAGAAAAAATTACTCACCTTAGTAATGTTGTTTCTTCTAATGGAGTCTTGCTATATTATAGACATTAGCAGTTTAATCCAGCTCTAGAACTGCCCTGGAGTGAAATTGTTAAAACCATTCCAAAATAGAATTTTGGCACGAGAGCAGCTCTATCTGTGTCATTTCAAACTTGAACTGTCAGATCTTTACGAGCCAAACTCACTAAGGTCTGTGTGGAAGCTGTAACCTACACTAGCCAAATGGCTACCTAAATAATAACAACCATTGATGGTCCCAACACCCAAGACTCAAGTCAGGGACCAGAAATACTAACACCATTCTAATAATATGAAAAGGAACATAAGTATAATAAACACACACACGCGTACACACACACCCCCAAAGTCCCAAAGGGGACAAAATGCTAACAGGACATAAGTAGTGCCCACACTAAGTTGCCCGCACCCCAGCAAGTAGAGGTTCTGAGAGGGGCAGGGGAGGTTCATATAGCAAGACTCATTAGAAGAAACAACATTACTAAGGTGAGTAATTTTTTCTTCAAACAACATGAAGTCTTGCTATATTATAGACATTAGCAGAATACACAGCAGTACCTCCATGGAGGAGGGCAGAACCTACTTAGGGAATAGGCTCTGAAGAACAGCTGTGCTAAACCGAGCATCTCTCCTGGCCTGGACATCCAGGAGTAATGCTTGGTAAAAGTGTGTGCCGCTTTCCAAGTAGCAGCCTGGCAAATCTCTAATAAAGGATATCTCTGGCAGCAGCTAGAGACGCAGCTGTACCCCTGGTAGAATGAGCCCTCAAACGGGGGCTCTCCCACTTTCTGATAACAAAATTGGATACAAGAGACAATCCACCTGGCTATTGATCTCTTAGTGGCAGGTTTGCCTTTCCCAACTTCACCATAGGTAAGGAAAAGTTGGAGGATTCAACCTGTGACCTTTGGTACGCTCTATATAATAACTAAGAGCTCTCTTAACATCCAGGCTGTGCAACCTCCTCTCACCCAAAGAGAAGTGATCAGTGAAAATACTGGAAGGAGATAGATTGATTAAGATGGAAATCTGAAACCACCTTAGGCAAAACTTTCCTGTTAGTCCTAAGGACTACCTTATCCCTGTGGAAAGAAATAAAGTCAGTCTCCACTGACAAGGCTTGCAATCACTTATGCGCCTGGCAGAAGTGATAGCCACTAGAAAAACAGTTTTCCAAGTTAGGTACTTAAGCTCTGCAGAAGACAGAGGTTCAAAAGGGGTTGCATTAACTGGGCAATGCAAACATTAAGGTCCCAAGCAGGGCCGGTTCTCAAAGGAAGATTAGTATGGAGTAATCCCTTAAAACTTGGAAAACACAGGATGAGAGGAAAGAGGGATGACTTTCCTGCTGACACAAAAGCAGACACAGCTGCCAGATGAACTCTCAGGGTAGCTGGTCTGAGACCCAAGGAATTAAGATGTACCATGTAATCTAACAAAATGGGCAATTCCAGCAGATTCTGGGAAATATTTTTCCCAGCACACCAAATAGAAAACCTTTCCATTTAGAACTATAAGTAGCCCTAGTGGAAGGCTTTCTGGAAGGCTTTAGGATCTCAAGAACACCCTGAGAGAGGTGTAAATCAGCAAACTCTACCGCAAGAGCCAGGCCTTGAGGTTGAGGGATTTGAGGTCCGGATACCAAACCCTTCCCTGGGCACAAGTCAACAGATTGTGATTCCTGGGAGGCACAGGGGAAGATGGACTGTCAGAGACAGAAGGAGTGGGTACCAGGGCTGCCTGGCCCAATCCGGGGCAATCAGGATCACCCTGCAAGGCTGAGATCTGATTTTGACTAGTACTTTGAATAGGAGAGGAAAGAGGGGGGAAGCATAGAGGAACTTCCCCTCCCAATCCAGAAGAAGGGCATCCAGAGGAACTGAGCCCAGCACTGGAGGCCTGCAACAGAACAGAGGAAGTCTGTGATTGTCCGGGGCTGCAAAAAGATCTATCTGAGGGATGCCCCACCTGGCAAAAACTATCCCCAGCACTTGAGGATCCAGGGACCATTCGTGATGGCCCTGGGAAATCCTGCTGAGGGCATCCGCTAGGACATTGTCCTTCCCTGGAAGATGAACTGCTATGAGGGAAGTGTTCAGGGAATAGGCCAGAGACCACAACTTCATTGCCTCGGTGCACAAGGCCGAAGACCGAGTGCCCCCCTGTTTGTTGATGTACCACATTGTTGTGGTGTTGTCTGTTCTGACTTGTATCACCTTGTCGTGGACAGATGCAGAAAAAGCTTGAAGAGCTAAAAAGACAGCTCTGAGTTCCAGCAAATTGTTGTGGAGCAGAGATTCCTGGGGGGACCAAACTCCCTGAGTGGAAAGGTCGCCCATGTGGGCTCCCCAACCCAGAAGGGAAGCATCTGTAGTGAGAGTCAAGTCGTGAGAAGGGGAAATGAAGGGGACCCCCGCTCTTAAATTGCTCTGATCCTGCCACCACTGGAGAGCTAGGATCAAGGTTCGAGTCACTGGGACCAACTTGGAAAGGGGGTCTCTTCTCTGAGACCAAAAGGTTCTCAAGTGAAACTGAATGTCTCTCATCTGAAATCTGGCTCCCTGCACAACAGCTGTGGATGCAGCCATGTGCCCCAGGAGCTGCAGAAAGTGTCTTGCTGGTCGAGAGACCTGCAGAGTGAAGGAAGAGGCCAGAGCCACTAAATTCCTTACCCTTTCTGGGGGAAGAAAGGCTCTGGCTAGCTTTGTGCTCTAAAATAGTAACTTTTAGTTTTAAATGAGTTTTAAACCCATTGATCGGTTCAAAACCGAACCGATAACTTACAAGTTCCAAACAGACAAAACCTTCATTTACTTACGGTTACCACAGATAGAGCTTGAACCGAACGGTTTTGCAGTTAAAATAAAACTATTCTTGGTTAAATCCAACCGAGAAAACACTTTTTAAATCGAGAAATGAACCGAGCAGAAGGAGAAATCTCCGGAGCGACTGTTCACTGAGGTGGAGTAAAGAATCTGACAGTTCAAGTTTGAAATGACACAGATAGAGCTGCTCTCGTGCCAAAATTCTATTTTGGAATGGTTTTAACCATTTCACTCCGGGACAGTTCTAGAGCTGGATCAAAATGCTAATGTCTATAATATAGCAAGACTTCATGTTGTTTGAACAGAGGTTCTGAGAGGGGAAGGCGGGGGAGAGGTCAGAATATAGCAAGACTCCATTAGAAGAAACAACATTACTAAGGTGAGTAATTTTTTCCTCAAACAACATGAAGTCTTGCTGTATTCTGACAGTAGCAGACTACCAAGCAGTACCTCCATGGAGGAGGGACAGAACCTACTTAGGAAATAGCTCTGAAGCACAGCTATGCCAAACCGAGCATCACTCCTAGCCTGGATATCCAAGGAGTAATGCTTGGTAAAAGTGTGAACTGTTTGAGCAGTGTGAGCAGCTAGCTTGACATATCTCTAAGATAGGAATATCCCTGGCAGCAGCCAAGGAAGCAGCTGCACCTCTGGTAGAGTGAGCCCTCAGGCCTGAGGGTGGAAGCTTACCCAGTTTGCCATAACAAAATTGGATACAAGAGACAATCCACCTGGCAATGGATAGTTTAGTGGCAGGTTTCCCTTTACCTACCTCACCATAAGTGAGGAACAGTTGGAGGGAGTCAAACCTGTGACCCTTGGTACGTTCTGTGTAGTAGCTAAGGGCTCTTTTCACATCTAAACTGTGGAGCCTCCTCTTGCCAGAGGAGGAATGGTCAGTGAAGTACACAGGAAGAGATATAGACTGATTAAGGTGGAAATCTGAAACCACCGTAGGCAAAACTTTCCTGTTAGTCCTGAGGACCACCTTATCTCTATAAAAGGAGATAAAATCAGGCTCTACTGACAAAGCTTGTAACTCACTTATGCGTCTGGCAGAGGCGATGGCTACCAGAAACACAATTTTCCAAATCAAGTACTTAAGCTCTGCTGAAGACAAAGGCTCAAAAGGGTTGCATAAGCTGAGCAATGCAAACATTAAGGTCCCAAGCGGGGGCAGGGTCCCTGAAAGGAGGGTTGGTGTGAAGCAATCCCTTGAAAAACTTGGAGAATACAGGGTGAGCTGAAAGAGAAGAGGGCTTACCTGCTGAGATAAAAGCAGAAACAGCTGCCAGATGCACCTTCAGTGTAGCTGGTCTAAGCCCTAAGCTATTTAAATGGACCATATAATCAAGGACTGAGGGCAGATCAGCAGACTCTGGGGAAGTATGCTTTCCAGAGCACCATATGGAAAATCTTTTCCACTTGGAATTATAAGTAGCCCTGGTGGAAGGTTTCCTAGAAGCCTTCAGAATGTCCATTATGCCTTGGGAGAGGTGTAAATCAGCAAACTCTAACTCTTCAAGAGCCAGGCCTTGAGATTGAGAGATTTGAGATTCAGGTACCAAACCCTCTCCTGAGCACAGGTTAACAGGTTGTGATTCCTGGGAAGACACGGGGAAGATGGACTGATAAGGACAGTAGGAGTGGATACCAAGGCTGTCTGGCCCAGTCTGGAGCAATCAGGATCATCTTGCAGGGTTGAGATCTGATTTTGACTAGCACTTTGAACAGGAGAGGGAAGGGGGGAAGGCATACAGGAACTTCCCTTCCCAACTGAGAACTAAGGCATCCAGGGGGACTGAGCCCAACACTGGGGGCCTGCAGCAAAAAAGGGGAAGTTGGTGATTGTCTGGGGCTGCAAAAAGATATATCTGTGGGGTGCCCCATCTGGAAAAAATCACCTCCAAGACCAGGGGATCCAGTGGCCATTCGTGATGGCCCTGGGATATCCTGCTGAGAGCATCTGCCAGGACATTGTCCTTGCCTGGAAGGTGAACCGCTGTGAGGGAGGTGTTCAGGGAATAAGCCAGAGACCACAACTTCATTGCTGCTGTGCACAAGGCCATAGACCGAGTACCCCCTTGCTTGTTGATGTACCACATTGTGGTGGTAGTGTCTGTTCTGACCTGGATAACTTTGTTCTGAACAGATTTGGAAAAAGCTTGAAGTGCTAGAAACACTGCTCTGAGTTCAAACAGATTGATGTGAAGCAGAGATTCCTGAGGGGACCACAACCCCTGGGTGGTCAGGTCGCCCAAGTGTGCCCCCCACCCAAGAGGGAGGCATCTGTAGTAAGGATTAAAGAGTGCGACTGAGAGACAAAGGGGACTCCTTGTCTCAGACTGCTCTGATCCTGCCACCCCTGTAGGGCCTGGATCAGGGTTCGAGTCACTGGGATCAATTTGGTCAGAGGGTCCCTCCTTTGAGACAAAAAAGCTCTCAAATGGAACTGAATGTCCCTCATCTGAAATCTTGCTCCCTGCACCACTGCTGTGGAAGCAGCCATGTGCCCCAGGAGCTGTAGAAAATGCCTTGCTGGTCGAGATACCTGCAGGGTGAATGAGGAGGCCAGAGAGATAAGGGTCCTTGCCCTGTCCAGGGGAAGGAAAGCTCTGGTCTTTTCTGTGTCTAGCTCTGCGCCTATGAAGGTGAGGAGCTGGACAGGCTCTAGAACTGACTTTGAAAGATTCAGGAGGAAACCTAACGAGGTGAGCAGTTGCTGAGTTATCTGTAAGTGTAACTTGACTTGTTCTGGGGACTGGCCTACTATAAGCCAGTCGTCCAGGTAAGGGAAGATGGCAATCCTTTGCCTTCTTAGAGAAGCAACTACTACTGCCAGGCATTCTGTGAACATCCTTGGAGCAGAGGTTAGTCCGAAGGGCATTGCTCTGAAATGGTAATGGCCTGAGGGCAGCTCGAACCTGAGGTACTTTCGATGGGAGCTTCTGATGAGAATATGGAAGTAGGCATCCTTGAGGTCCAGGGATACTAGCCAGTCCCCTGGCCTTAGAGAGGGTAAAATTATTCCCAGAGTCACCATTTTGAATTTTGGTTTTAACAGGTGCTTGTTTAAGTATCTGAGATCCAGGATGGGCCGCCATTCTCCTGCCTTTTTGGGGTAAGGAAGTACCTGGAGTACAACCCTTTGCCCTGGTGTAGGGGTGGAACCCTTTCCACAGCTCTGAGAGCTAGGAGGGAAGAGACCTCTGCCTCTAGGGCAAGTGCCTCTGAGGGGTTTGCAGGTGGAAAGGATCTGGTGCTCAGCTTTGGAAATCTTTTGAAGCTGAGAACCAGTCCCTGGCTTACTACTTCCAGGATCCACTTGTCTGATGTTAGAGACTTCCAGTCCTGGACAAAGTAAGCCAGCCTGCCCCCTACAGGTGGTGGAGAATCGGCCCTGGCAAAACCATCAGGGTGCCTGTTTGGCAGGGGGTTTTGGCTGAGGGGTGGAAGCAGGTCTGCTGGTACCCTTTCTGCCTCTCCCTCTAAAGAACCCCCTCTGAGTATATGCAGAAGAGGAGGCCTGGGCTTGGTAGAAAGGCATATGAAAAGGCCTGCCCCTGCCCCTGGGATGCTGCCTTTGAGGAGTGGCCTGCCTTCCTTGGCCTGGGCACTCTGTAGGTGGTCCTATACTCATCCATTTTTTTCATGTAATTCTCGTTTGCTCCCCAAACAAAGAATTACCAACAACAGGAAAATCCATGGCCTTAGTCTGGGTATCCTGTGACAGGCTAGTACATCTGAACCAAGCCATTCTATGGCACCACAGATGTAGCCATGACTCTTGATGACACATCATTTGAGTCCACTGCAGCATGGAACTGCACCTTGATGCCTCAATACCATCAGCAGCCACCTGCTCCAGCTCCTTGGCAAGCTGGCCAGGAACCTGTTTTGCTAAAGCCATGACAGTGTCCCATCTGGATTTCTGATACCTAGCAACATAAGCCATATAATTGGCCTGCCACAGGAGGTACATTCTCTTATCCACAGGAGGTATAGTGTTAGGAGTCTTTAAGATTTTAAATGTCTGTTTCCCAAAAGATTTATGCAAGGGAATAGACAGCCTCCTAGACTCTGGGATATCCATAATTTCCACAAAGTCAGGCTCCTCTTGGTCATCCACAGCTTCTTCCATAGGAAGCTGGAGGGTTTCAGCCACTTTTTTATAAAACATGAAATGAGAAGGGGACTCAGAAAGCCTAGGAGGAGACACTCCTGAGGGTCTGTCTGGGGAGATGTCCAGGTCAATGGGCACATCCAGACTTTCAAATCCACATTCACTTTCCTCATACTCCTCTTCCTCCTCCTCCTCCGGTTCATAATACTCCTCTAAATCATAATCTTGAACCGGTGGAACTGACCGAACCGAGCGCCTCCCTGATGGTGCCAGTTCGGTCAGAACCGGGGAAAGCGACTGGACAATTTTGATCGATTTGCTATTTCTTCAGCGGTTGGAGAGGAAAGTTTTGGCTCCACACCAGCTGATTTTTATTTTCTAGTTCTCTTTGCTGGAACCGACTCCTCAGAGTCGGATCTCCTTTTGCCGAAGAAGTCTCGCCCTGGTCAGAGGGCACTCCTTCTGGTTCGGTTTGAACCGAACCGGGCTGGTCATCCGGTTCAGCGGACTTTTTGGCCTCCCTTTCCCTGAGCCTACCAACTCTCTTTCCTAGGGTAGCTGCAGGAAAATTTTTACAAATCTGGCAGTCTGCATTGAGGTGGTCAAACCCCAGACAATAAACACAGGTGGTGTGGGGGTCAGCCTTGGCAAAGACTTCTCCACACACACTACAGTGTTGAAACCCAGTGGGCCCGGTTTTTCTTTTGGGTTTCTCAGACATTGTGCCAGTCCTAACCAAACTTACCCTTTTAATGGCAATCCGCCAGGCAAGACCCTCTTATCGGTTCCTGACCGTGTCAAGGGTCGGGGAAAAAAACGTAATAAAATCTGTTTTTTTTTAGAACTGATAAGAACCGGTAACCACACTCTAAAAGTACAATTTAAGATTTTTAAACAACTTGATCGGTTCAAACCGAACCGATAAACCGTTTACAAGTTCCACACAGAATAGAATTAATATATAACCTATCTAGTACTTATGAAAACCACAGACAGAGACTGAACCGACAGGTTGCGGTTTAAATTCGGTAGAAAACCGAGAAAAACGGTACTTTAACCGACAAATTGAACCGAGCAGAAGGAGAAATTTCCGGAGCGACTGTTCAGTGAGGCGGAGTACAGAATCTGACAGTTTGAGTTTAAACAGCAACAGACAGAGTCTCAACTGAGCTCGAGCTCAGCGTTCCATGCCTGGCATGGAAAGTTAACTCTTTCATCTCCAGGGCAGTTCGAAGGTTGGGACTCACTGTTACTGTCAGAATACAGCAAGACTTCATGTTGTCTGAATAGCATAGATGCTGCCTGTAGGTCCCATGGGTGCCCGGGTCACCTGTGGCACCCACGGGTGCCCAAAGCACTGAGCAGTGTAGATGCCATTCGCAGCATCCCGGTGCCTGTGGTGGAACCCGCAGCACCCATGAGTGCCCATGGCACCAAGCAGCGTAGATGCCACCTGCAGGTGCCGGTGGCTCCCATAGGTGCCCGTTTTATTCTGCAGCACTCAGTGCCCACAGCTCTACAGCGGCGCTGAGCGGCACTGTCATTGTGCTGTGCAGAACCAATGGTGCTGCAACAGTATTGGGCCGCCGGTGCCATGCAGCTCCAATGGCAGCGCCAACAGTATCGGCACCATGCAGCACCCCAGGCACCGCACAGCCCCAATGGCACCACTAACAGTATTGGTGCTGCGCTGCACCAACGGCACTGTCAACAGTATTGGCGCCGTGTGCCGCCATCGGCACTGGGCAGCACCCACAGCACCGTAAATGGCGCCGAGTGAAAGAAAAAAGTAGTACCCATGCCAGCCCCTACATGAAAAAGGAAGGGGGGACAAGGATTTGATGTGATGGCGTTGGCACCAAGAGGGCGCCGTGCACATCCTGACCTAATCCTCCAGGCCTGGTCCAGTGGCTCCTAGGCTCGGGGGCCCTGGAACCAGGTTAACTAGCCAGTAAAAACTGGACAGAAGTCGAACCCCCTGCTCCAAAGGAGCGACCCAGAGGTGAAACCGCTCACCGAAATTCCACCAGGACAGAGATGGGATCTGGTTTCGAAGAACATGGCCGTTAGGAATGGGGCCGGAGGGGAACCCACCAAAGTCGGTTCAGGCCTATTGTCCCCCACTAACGATGATCCTCGTGCAGATGTACCAGAGGGTGACCTCAAGTGGTACCGATCCCCCCCCCCCCCACAGGAGGAAGAAGAGGCCGAGGCCAAGTGGAGCCGGATTCCCAGAACCGCCAGATTTATGCTTCGCTAGACTGTCCTTCCCCCAAGCACAGGGCGGCGGACCGGACATAGCTCCTCTGCCATCACAACTTTCAGACGAAGTCTTGCTACCGTCAAGGGTCAACTCCGTTGATAGCAGGTAAGAATTTTTTTTCTTCCTCATAATCTTCTTTTTCATCTTCTTCTTAAAATAAGAAAATAATACTAAAATGTTAATTTAAACAACTACTGAATGGCTTAAAGCTGCTGTTGTATAGACGAAAACTTTGACTCCGGCAGACAAGCGCGTCGACATCCAAGCGCACTCGATGTTGGGAGAAAAAGAACTGAGGTGGTTGGAGGGTTGACACCGAGATAGCTTACACAGGCGCAAGCTAGTTTTGTGGTGTCGCGCATGCGTGGTCCTGTCTCGGCGCCGACCCTTTTGAAAAGTTTTGGCTCCCGCTTGATCCTAGCGCCCCCGGTGCTATCCCCATTAGTGTGAATGAGTGGTGGAATCTTGGATCCAGGAAGATTAGGAGAAACCTTCTTGCATCAAAAACAAGAAAATGCATTGTAAACTTATGTGGTTGATAGTGGTTAGTGTAAGGTGTAAAGCTGATTCCACGAGTGGTTTTTTGAAAAAAATTCTTTCTAGGACATCACAAAAACCTACTTAAAAAGTACAGTTACGTAAGAACTTACCGTAACAGTAGATCTTCGAGAGAGGCTCTTGCAGTAGGTACTAACTGATAGGACTAAGCCGGCAGGTGACAGGACCTCATGGACAAAATCTTCTAGCTAGCGTCAGATAAAAGGGGCAGCCCCAATCGCCCTCCAGTTCTCCCACCGGAGGCCCAACGGGCTTGTCAGGAGAAAAGGAAAAGTCCCCTAAAAAACAGTAGATAAGAAACTCTGGGACAGAGTGGGAAAGCAGTTCCTACTGCAAGAGCCTCTCTCGAAGATCTACTGTTATAGTAAGTTCTTACGTAACTGTACCATCTTACTTCGAGAAAGCTCTTGCAGTAGGTACTAACCAACAGGATGGAGTCCCAAGTAGTACTGAAAACAGAGAAGCCAGGGAGGAGGAGAAAAAGGTCTGTCCACAAAAAAGTCTGGCAGGGAAGAAAAAATTACTCACCTTAGTAATTGTGTTTCTTCTAATGGAGTCTTGCTGTATTCTGACATTATGCAGTTAGCCCCAGCACTTGAACTACTCCGGAGAGGAAAGAGGAAAGAGTTAACTCTATGCCATAGCATAGAACGTTGCGCTCGAGCTCAGTTCAGACCTCTGTCTGCTGCACTTTGAAGTGTAACCGTCATATTCTTACAAGCTAATACTAACTACCTCCACTAAGTGGAAATTGTAAACATTTTACTAGACAAAAGGCAACCAAAATACTCAAGTCGAGAAACCCAAAACAAAAAACCAGGTAGTGAACAAAACAATCACCAAATAATAACCATAACCCACTCCCCCTGATTAAAAAGGGAGAGTGCCAAATACACACCTGAGGTGCAATACTGCACCTACCATCCCACTTTCCAAAATACAGGTTCTGAGAGGGGAGGCAGGTCAGAATACAGCAAGACTCCTTTAGAAGAAACACAATTACTAAGGTAAGTAATTGTTTTTTTCAAACAACATGAAGTCTTGCTGTATTCTGACATTATGCAGACTACCAAGCAGTACCTCCATGGAGTTGGGAATCAAACCTATTTTGGGAATAGGCTCTGCAGTACTACTGTACCAAACCGAGCATCACTCCTAGCCTGGATATCCAGAGAATAATGCATGGTGAATGTATGGACTGTTTTCCAGGTGGCTGCTTTGCATATTTCTAATAATGGTATATCTCTGGCAGCAGCCAGAGAAGTAGCTGTACCTCTAGTCAAATGAGCCCTCAGGCCTGAAGGGGGTATTTTGCTTAGCTTCCCATAGCAGAATTGTATACCAGAGACAATCCACCTGGCAATAGTCCTCTTAGTAGCAGGTTTGCCCTTTCCCACTTCACCATAAGTGAGAAACAACTGAGGACAGTCAAACCTAAGTGCCTTAGTGCGTTCAGTGTAGTAGCTAAGTGCCCTTTTAACATCCAAGCTGTGTAACCTTCTCTCCCCTGAAGAAGAATGATCAGTGAAGACGACAGGAAGAGACATGGACCGGTTCAGATTAAAATGTGAAACCACTTTGGGTAAGAACCTCCCTGTTAATTCTAAGAACCACCTTATCGCTATAGAATGAGATAAAATCAGGATCCACTGACAGAGCTTGTAATTCACTGATACGCCTGGCAGAGGTAATAGCTACCAGGAACACAGCTTTCCAAGTCAAGTACTTAAGTTCGGCTGAGGCCAAAGGCTCAAAATTAAGATCCCAAACAGGAGTAGGATCCTTAAAAGGAGGATTGGTATGGAGCAATCCTTTAAAGAATTTACAGAAAACAGGATGAAATTCCAGTGAGGAAGCCTTCCCCATGGACAGAAATGTAGAAACAGCTGCCAAGTGTACTTTCAGGGTGGCTGGCCTGAGGCCTAAGCCATTAAGATGAACCATATAATCCAGAACTGTAGCCAAATCAGCAGTATCTGGTGATATATGCTTATTGGAACACCAAATGCTGAATCTTTTCCATTTGGAATTATAAGTTTTTCTGGTGGCAGATTTTCGAGAGGCTTTGAGAATATCCAGAACGTCCTGAGACAGATGCAGGCTTGCATATTCTAACTCTTCAAGAGCCACACCTTGAAGTTGAGAGACCAAAGATTGGGGTACCAAATCCTCCCCGGAGAGGCGGTTAACAGATTGTGATTCTTCGGAAGAGATAGGGGAAGATGGACTGCTAGGGACAGCAACAGAGGCTGTCTGGCCCGGTTTGGAGCAATCGGGATCACTTTGCAAGATTGTGACCTTGTCTTGACCAGAACTTTGAACAATAGAGGAAAGGGAGGAAAGGCATACAGAAATTTCCCCTCCCAATCCAGAAGTAGAGCATCCAGGGGGACTGAGCCCAAGACTGGGGTCTGCAACAGAAGACAGGAAGTTGGTGATTGTCTGGGGCTGCAAAGACATCTATTTCTGGAGTGCCTCATCTTGATAAAATCACTTTTAACACTAGGGGATCCAGGGACCATTCGTGATGGCCCTGAGATATCTTGTTCAGAGCATCTGCTAGCACATTGTCCTTCCCTGGAAGGTGGACTGCTACCAGAGACGTCTGTAGAGAATAAGCCAGGGACCATAATTTCATGGCTTCCATGCACAAAGCCGTAGACCGAGTGCCTTCCTGCTTGTTGATGTACCACATGGTGGTGGTGTTGTCTGTTGTTACCTGATCCACCTTATTCTGCACAGACTGAGAGAAAGCTTGCAGGGCCAGAAAAAAATGCCCTGAGTTCCAGTAGACTGACATGAAAAAGGGACTCCTGAGGGGACCACAGTCCCTGGGCTGTGAGAGCCCCCAGATGAGCTCCCCACCCCAAAAGGGAAGCATCCATGGTAAGGACCACTGAATGAGACTGAGTGACAAATGGGACCCCTTGCCTTAAATTGTCCTGATCCTGCCACCACTAAAGAGCTTGGATCACTGTCCGAGTCACTGGAATCAGTTTGGTAAGAGGGTCCTTCCTTTGGGACCAAAAGGCCCTAAGATGGAACTGAATGTCCCTCATCTGGAATCCTGCCCCTTGGACCACTGCTGTAGAAGCTGCCATGCGGCCCAAGAGCTGAAGGAAGTGCCTTGCTGGTTGGGACACCTGAAGGCTGAAGGAAGAAGCCAGTTCTATAAGAACTCTTGCCCTTTCCAGGGGAAGAAAGGCTCTTGCTTTGACAGTATTTAGCTCTGCCCTGATAAAGGTAAGGAGCTGCACTGGTTCAAGAACTGACTTGGGGAGGTTGAGAAGAAATCCCAGGGAAGTGAGCACTTGCTGGGTGACTTGCAGGTCTGACTTGACTTGGCCTGGAGACTGACCCACAATGAGCCAGTCATCCAGATATGGAAAATGGAAATCTTTGCCTTCTTAAAAGGCCACTACTACTGCCAGGCACTTTGTAAAAACCCTTGAAGCTGATGTTAGGCCAAAGGGCATTGCTTTGAACTGGTAATGGCCTGAGGGCACTTGAACCTGAGGTACTTTCTGTGGGAACACTTGATGGGGGATGTGCAAGTAGGCATCTTTGAGATCCAGGGAGGCTAGCCAGTCCCCTGGCCTTAAAAAGGGAAGAATTATTCCCAGAGTCACCATCTTGAACCTTGGTTTTAAAAGATGTTTGTTCAGTTATCTTAGATCTAGGATGGGTTGCCACTCCTCTGTCTTTTTTGGGGTAAGGAAGTACCTGGAATATAGGCCTTTGCCCCAGTGTATGGTAGGAACTCTCTCTATGGCTTCTAAGGCCAGAAGAGATGAAGCCTCTGCATCTAGGCCAAGGGTTTTGGACAGACTTGCAGGTGGAAAAGATCTGGCTCTCCTCTTCGGAAATTATTTGAAGCTGAGAACCAGTCCCTGGCTTACTACTTCCAGGACCCACTTGTCTGAAGTAACAGACACCCAGTCCAGGATGAAGTAAGCCAGCCTGCCCCCTATAGGGAAGGGGCCTTAGGCTGAGGAGTGGATGCAGCCCTGCTCATCCCCCTTCTGCCTCTCCCTCTGAAGAACCCCCTCTGTGAAAAGGGAGAACAGGACTGTGCTTGGTAGAAAGGCCTATGAGAAGGCCTGCCCCGCCCCTAGATTGCTGCCTTGAGGAGCGTGACTTTCCTTGGCCTGTGCACTCTATAAGTGGTCCTATATTCCTCCATTCTTCATGTAATTCCTGTCTGCTCCCAAACAGAGAATTACTTTCCACAGGGAAATCCATGGCCTTAGCCTGGGTGTCCTGGAGAGGCTAGTACATCTGAGCCAAGTCGTTCACCGAAGAGCCACAGATGTAGCCATGACTCTTGATGACACACCACTGGAGTCCACAACAGCATGAAACTGTACCTTAAATGCCTCAATCCCATCCACAGCCACCTCCTCCAGCTCCTTGACCAGCTGGGGGGAGGCCTGTTTAGCCACTGCCAGTACAGTGTCCCACCTGGACTTCTGGTACCTGGCTGTAAAGGCCATATAATTAACCTGCCTGAGTCCCAAAGAGGATGCCATGTATTGCTTCTTTGCCAAGGCATCCATCCTCCTGGAGTCTTTATCTGGGGGGTGTGAAGCCAACGGAACATTAGCCCTGTCACAGGATGCAGCCTGCACGACCCCAACATGGCTGCAATGCTGGTAGAAAAACTCTGTGTCTGAGCCTGATAAAGTACATCTCTTGTCCATTCTTCTATTAACAGGAGGTACAGAATTAGGAGACTAACATTTTTTTTGTCTGTTTCCCAAATGATTTGTGCAGGGGAATAGACAGCCTCCTGGACTCTGGGATGTCCATCATTTCGACAAAGTCAGGCTCCTCTTGATCATCTGTGGCTTCCTCCATAGGAAGCTGAAGAGTTTCAGCCACTTACCTGTAGAATAGATAGTGGGGAAGGGACTCAGAGAGCCTAGGAGGGGAAATGCCAGAAGGTCTGTCTGGGGAGATGTCCAGTTCAATGGGCATATCCAGACTTTCTGCTCCATTATAGTCATCATCTTGTTCATAATCCCCCTCCTCCTCAAATTCCGGCTCATAAAAATCTTCAGGGGCATAATCCTGAACCGGTGGAACTGACTGAACTGAACCCCTAGCTAACGGAACTGGATCAGACGGAACCGGGCGAAGAGATTCAACAATTCGAATTGCTCGGGCAATCTCATCAGCGGTCGGAACATGAACCTCTAGATCCAAACCGCTGACTTGTCTTTACGCTTCTTTCATAGAACCGATTCGGATCGGCTCCTCTTGCCTGAAGAAGTATCGCCTGGTCAGAGGGCATTCGAACTCAAACCAGGCTGGCCATCTGGGTCGGCGGACTTCTCGGCCTCCTTTTCCCTAAGTCTACCTAATCTTTTCTCCAGGGTAGACTTAGGAAAGTTTTTACAAATTTGGCAGTCTGTATCGAGGTGTTCAAACCCCAAACAATAAACACAGGTGGTATGGGGATCGGCCTGAGTAAAGACCTCCCCACACTCACTGCAGTGTTGAAACCCAGTGGGCCAGGTTTTTTTCTTGGGTTTCTCAGACATGGCCAACCTAACCAAACTTACCCTTTTTTTGGCAACCACCAGGCAAGACTCCCTTATCGGTTCCTAACCGTGTCACGGGTATTGGAAAAAAACATTTAGAACATGCTTTTTTTTTTTTTAAACCGATAAGGACCGGTAACCACACACTAAAGAAAAGTACAAGAATTCAACTATTGGATTGGTTCAGCCGAACCGATCGCACAAATTTCACAGTTTCCACAAAGTAAAACAGAAAAGTATCCAAGTACTCACAGTACCACAGACAGAGCCTGAACCGACAATGCGGAAATAATTTCGGATTAAACCGACACTTTAACTGACTTTTGAACCGAGCTGAAGGAGAAATCTCCAGAGCGACTGTTCAGTGAGGCGGAGTAAACAATCTGACGGTTGGGTTTCAAAGTGTTGCAGACAGAGACCTCAACTGAGCTCGAGCTCAACGTTCTATGCACTGCATAGAAAATTAACCCTATACTCCCTACGGCAGTTTAAAGGCTGGAGCTACCTGCAGATTGTCAGAATACAGCAAGACTTCATGTTGTTTGAACAGAGCCTGAGTCACTGGAATCAGTTTGGTTACAGGATCTTTTTTCTGAGACCAAAAAGTCCTCAAGTGAAACTGGATGTCCCTCATCTGAAATCTGGCCCCTTGTACCATTGCAGTGGAAGCTGCCATGTGGCCCAGGAGTTGAAGAAAATGCCTTGCTGGTTGAGATACCAGAAGACTAAAAGAAGAAGCCAGATCTGTAAGGGCCTTTACTCTGCCAGAGGAAGAAAGACTTTTGTTGGACAGTGTCCAACTCTCACCCCTATGACGGTCAGTGAGCTGTACTGGTTCAGGAAAGTGCAGTTACATAAGAACTTACCGTAACAGTAGATCTTTGAGAGAGGTTCTGCAGGTAATTAGATATAGACTGACGCCAGTAGCGCCAGGACCCCATGGAAAATTCTAGCTAGCAGTCCCTGGCAACCTACCTATCGTCAGGTGCCGAGCGCCAAGAGACGCCGGTATAAAGAGGCAGTCCCTGATGCCCGCCCAGTTCTTTTCCCCGCCACAGGCCAAAGGAGGCCGGACGACAGAGGAGTCGGATATTTCCCTCCATGGAAAAGGAGCTGAAAAAGCTTGGGGGAATGGAGGGCAGGAAGGTATTACCTACTGCAAGTGCCTCTCTCAAAGATCTACTGTTACAGTAAGTTTTTACGTAACTGCACTATCTTACTTCGAGAGGGCTCTTGCAGTAGGTAATTACATATAGGACTGAGTCCCAAGCAGTCTCGAGCAAGAAGAAGCACACGGGAGGAGGAAAGCTACTCCCAGTAGAACCTCTAGCTGTGCAAACCTTAAGAGAGGAGGCCCTGCAGAACAGCAAGCCTGAAGCTTGCTCTACGGCGAGAGGCAATATCCAAATTGTAATGTTTTGTAAAGGTATGGACAGAGGTCCAAGTGGCGGGCAGCACAGATGTCCGCCACTGACACATTCTTGAAACAAGCCGCTGAGGCAGCGTCTCCCCTGGTGGAGTGGCCTCTTACTTGACCTGGCAGGGTCTTGTTGTACTTGTCATAACAGAAAGTGATATAATCAGGCAACCATTTAGATAGGCATTGCTTAGAAACAGCATTGCCTTCACTTTTGGGTGCAAAAGAGACAAACAGTTGATCAGTCTTCCTGAGATCCTTTGTCCTGTTAGTATAGTATCTCACAATCTGGTGAACGTCCATAGTATGGAGTAAACACTCCCCTTGATTGGAGTACTGCGTAAAAAAGGTGGGTAACTCTATGGACTGGTTCAGAGTAGACTCCGCTACCACCTTGGGAAGAAACGTAGGGTTTGTGCGCAGACCCACACATTCCTTGTGAAAAATCAAGTATGGAATTTTACACATCAGGGCCTGGGAGCTCGGAAATTGTCCGAGTGGAAGTAATGGCTACAAGGAAGAGAGTTTTCCATGAAAGGAACTTCAAGTCTGCAGAAGCTGCTGGTTCAAAAGGAGGTAGAGTAAATTTCTCAAGAACGAAGTTCAAATCCCAAGGAGGAGCGGGAATACAGATAGGAGGTCTCAGATGGAGAACTCCTCTGAGGAAAGTCTTAGAGACCTCTAACTGAGCGAATGTCCTGTCTGCAAAGGGAACATGATAGGCCGAGATGGCCGCCATATGAACCTTCAGAGAAGAGTGACTAAGACCCAGGTCAAAAAGATGGCGTAGGTACTCTAGCAGTAGCCCAGCCGAGCAGGAAAAAGGTTCCACGTCTTTCAAGCAGCCCAGATTGTGAACCTTCCACTTCATGGCATATGTAGATTCAGTGGAGAGTTTTCAGCCTCCACCAAAATCTCCGCACTTGGGGAGAAACCCAAAGCAACTTTGAGCTATGTCTGTAGGAGCCATGCATGAAGCTGAAGGGACTTGAGATCTGGATGGACCAGAGTCCCCTGATCCTGGGTCAGCAAACATCATGATAGAGGAAGAGGAGGATCCTCTGAGTATTGTTGCAGAAAAGAGAACCAAACTTGCCTGGGCCAGAAAGGAGCGATCAGAATCATTCATGCTCCTTCTGAACCTAGTTTCTGCAAGACTCATCAGATCAGAGGAATTGGGGGAAAGGCATAGACGAATCTGTCCTTCCAATCTAGAGACAGAGCATCTTTCCAGAAAATGCCTCATGAATGAGCGAAGAGAAGTCGGAAGCTTTTATGCTTAGGGGAAGTTACAGGTCTACCTGTGGTGTTCCCCAGTGTCGGAAGATATCGTCTAGAACCCCTTGATCCAGTTCCCACTTGTGAGTCAGAGCAGACGAGCGACTTAGCTTGTCTGCCAAGGTGTTGTCGACTCCCGGAACATGAATTGCCATGAGGTGAAGGTCATGTTGTACTGCCCAATCCCAAACCTTCATTGCTTCCCTGCAAAGAGTGTAGGACCGGGTCCCCCCATTTGTTGATGTACCAAACCACGCACATATTGTCCGTCTGGAGGGCTAGGTGGCCAGGAAGAATGTACAGGTGAAGGGCTTGGAGAGCATAAAGAACTGCCCGAAGCTCAAGCACATTGATGTGGAGTGTCTGTTCGAGCTTGGACCAAGAGTCCTGAGTCCGATGGGGACCAAGATGGGCTCCCCAACCTTCGCTCGAGGCATCTGTGGTTAGAGTCTGGGAGGGGGGAGGAAGGAAGAAAGGAACTCCCCGAAACAGGTTCTCTCGAACCATCCACCACTGCAAGTCTAGAAGCATTGGTGAAGAGACTAGAACCGAGTGATCCAAGTTGTCCACCAACTGATCCCACTGGGAGCGAAGTGTCCACTGGGAAACCCTCATGTGGAGCCGAGCGCGAGGGACTATTGGGATAGAAGCCACCATGAGCCCAAGGAGGCGAAGGACCGATCTTGCACTGACCCGCCTGCGGCCGGACAACAGACTTACTTGAGTCTGGAGAGAGGACGCACTGTCCGTTGGCAGGAAGGCCCTGCCAATGGTCGTATCTAAAATCACCCCGATAAACTGTAGTCTCTGAGATGGGATAAAGTGAGACTTGGAATGCTTGATGGTAATACCCAGGCAGGCAAAAGCCTGCTGGGTAAGGGCGAGGCAGTGCAGGAGTTCCTCCTTGGATGAGGCCGCCAGGAGCCAATCGTCCAGGTACGGGAAAACTTGCACCCCTCCGGGTACACAAGTAGGCTGCCACCACCGCAAGGCATTTGGTAAATACCCGGGGAGCCAAGGATAGGCCAAAGGGAAGTGCCTTGAACTGGTAGTGGTCCCCCTGGAACACAAAACGGAGATATTTGCAGTGACACGGGCGAATGGAAATGTGCAGGTAAGCATCCTGCATATCCAGAGTGCACAGCCATTGACCCGAGCAGAGGAGGGGCAGAAGGCTCTGCAAGAAGAGCATTCTGAACCTTTTGTACTCCACAAAAAGATTCACGGAACTGAGATCTAGAATGGGTCTTAGATCTCCTATCTTCTTCAGCACCAGGAAGAAGTGGGAATAGTAACCTGTCCCTTGAAGATGAAGAGGGATGGGTTCTATCGCCTCTTTCAGCAACAGTGCTAAAATCTCTTCCTGGACCAAGAGAAGATGTTCCCCAGAATATGACGACCTTTTTGGGGGTGGCGAGGTGGTTTCTGTAGAAACTCTATTGAGTGTCCTTCTACGATCAGCTGGAGCACCCAAGAATCCTCTCCTAGCCAGGAAGGTGGAGGAAAAAACCTCCCTCCTACTGGTTTCTCCGGGGAGTCTGGAGGCTGTGGGAGAGGAAAGGAGTCAGGTAGTTTGGGGCAGCGCTGCAGCTGAAGCACCCGCTGATTTTTTGGGCAGGTAGGGGCTTAGCAGCTGTGGGGGCCCGGCATTTAGTGGCCCACTTTCCCGGAGGTTTCGCCTTTGGCCAATTCCATCTGCGAAAGGGACGGTGCTGCGACTGGTGGGGATGGTACATACAGTCGACGGACTTTAGTGCCATCCCCGTCTCCTGCAAATTGGTGATGTTGTCCCTGACATCGCCATTGAAGAGTACCAACCCCCGGAAGGGCGCTTTCTGAATAGCGGACTGCACTTCCGGGACTAACCCTGACACATGGAGCCAAGCGTGACGACGTAAGCCTACGGCGAAAGCTGAGCTCCGTCCAGCAGTGTCCACTGCATTGTAGGATGCATGAAGCATGTGTCGACTGTCCGAACATGCAGAGCAGACAAGGTCAGCCAACTCCTGCTTGACTTGAGAGTCCAGCAGGGAGTCCAATTTGGCTTCCACCTGAGTAAGAATTGCCTTCTAGTAATCCCCCATATGACCGACGTAGTTCAGGGCCCTGATACTTGGCATGGAAGAAACAAAAATCTTCTTACCATACTGGTACAGTAGGAGGGATTCTTTATCAGGTGGCGACGAGCTAGGGTGTTTTGGGTTAGCCGACCGGCCGTGAGCGGTGCTAATCACTACCGAGTTAGCATGAGGGTGAGAATCTAAAAAGTCAACACCCTCAGGAGCCTGGTATAGCCTGTTCGACTTCCGAGGAAGTGGGGCTAGAGCAGACGGCTGTTTCCAAATGGTGGTAACAAGGTCGGCGTGAGGCTCGTTCCAGGGTGGCACCAAGGTGGGAGCTGTCACGGGCAGATACAGATGCTCAGCGAGTTTCATTCACTGTGGGTCTGGTTCCAATGATTGCCACTTGTGTACCTCCTGGATTTCGCATAGCAGCTTCATGAAGGAAGGATCTTCCGGAGGCGACTTCAAAGGAGTCTTAGACCTGGGTTTTGACGGAGAGCGTGGCTCGTCGTCCCTTTCGGAACAGCCGTCGGAAGAGTCCGAGGGGGAAGTGGAAGATGAAGAAGAAAACGATTCCCTTTCCCGTCCAGGGGGAGGAACGGACCCCCTGGAAAGTCCTCGGGGAAGCATGTTCTGCCCCTCTCTGGACCCAGAGGGATTAGTCCTGGTGTCCGGAGGTGGTGAGGGAGTGTGTCATCGTGGACGTACAGGAACCGGAACTGGCACCGTCGTCGGTAGACGACTCTCCACCTCTCTGGTGAGCTGAGCCTTGGCCTCAGCCCACCAGGAGGCTAGAGTCTCCTGCAAATCCACCAACAGCTGAGGGGGCGGTGGAGGAGGAAGAGATATGGGTATGGACTATATCCATAAGGAGAGTATCTGAAACCCGGCGGCGTCGGGTAGACCGGCGCCGGGTACTGTGGTGCCGGATACTACGGTCCCGGGTATGACGGTGTCGGATACGACGGAGGGTACCCGGGAGCTGGCCCAGCCGGAGTCCTTCTGGGCGGGTCCAGGTTGGAAGGTCTAGCAGAGGGCCCGGCATCGGGGCGACATCCGGGAGTGGGATGTCGGCCGCAGTCGGTAAAAGCGGCGTCGGTGCTGGCATCTGGGGAACCGATGTCGATCCAGTGGACCCGCAAGTGGGTGGTCTAACGGAGGCAGGACCACCGCCGCCGGGATGGGGAGAAATCCCCGGGGTCGGGCTGTAGAGACTCAGGGTCCCCGGAGGGCAGTGAAAGCTGCGGGGAGCCGGGGACGACGGATGTGGGAGGGTCCAGCGTCGGCTCTTCCACTGTATGGCCTTCGGGCAAACCAACGTGCAGTTTATCAGCGATATCCGGGTGGGTGCCAGAGGAGCCGGCGTCCAAATTATTGGACCCATTGCCGGAGGCGGACCGCGATGGAGGAGCGGCCTGGTCCGACAGAAGAGGGGCTGTGCGACTTACCGACCTTCTCCGTGCGGGCCCTGGAGGAGCCAACGTCAGGCTTATCGGAGTCACCCGCGCCAGTAGGCTACTAAGCCACGGCCATACCAGGGTGGAGGCCTCCAATAGCCGCGGAGTCGCTCAAGGGCCCGAGCACGAGCCGACTGGTGGATCCGCCGCCTTAGAAGCCTCAAGGCGGCCGGCCGAGGAGCGTTCCCCCAGAGGGGACGTTACCTGTAACACAGTGACTCCTGAGGGAGTCGCGGTGGAGGAGCCCTTGTCCCGGTGCTTCTCTCTGTCATTTTTCTTCCAATGGCCTTTGGGGGAAGTGGACGCCTGCCGCAGTTTTATGAGTTCCTTCTCCATGGAGCTTATCTTTTTCTTGAGAATGTGGGCTTCCAAGGACTGCTGCTGCCTTCTCCGGGTGGCCGCGTTAAAACTGAGGCAGTGCTGGCACTTCTCTACTGGATGATCGGGGCCTAGACAAAAAAGGCACAGGGAATGGCCGCCCTTGTGCGGGAGTTGGGTGCCGCATGAGTCGCACTTGTTTTTGTGCTTGAAGGGTGTAGGGGACAACATACACCGACGGATGACTGACGATTTATCAACAAAAGTGAAAAATACTCGGTAAAACACTGACGAAGGGAGTCTGATGAGTGAAAAACTTTTCCACGAGGCGCTGGCACGAGCTAACGGCGGGAAAGAACTGGAAGGCGGGCATCAGGGACCACCCCTTTATACTGACATCTCCTGACGCCGGTCACCTGACATGGGGGCGGTCCCTTGCCAGGCACTGCTAGCTAGAAATGTTTCCATGGGGTCCTGTCGCCTGCCCGCGTCAGTCCTATATGTAGTTACCTACTGCAAGAGCCCTCTCGAAATAAGATCCGACTTTGGAAGACTGAGGAGGGATCCCAGAGAAGTGAGCAATTGTTGGGTCACTTGCAGGTTTGACTTGACTTGATCTGGAGACTGCCCCACAATGAGCCAGTTGTCCAGGTATGGAAATATGAAAATGTTTTTTCTCCTTAGAAAGGCCACTACTACTGCTAGGCATTTTGTGAACACCCTTGGTGCTGATGTTAGTCCAAAGGGCATTGCTCTGAACTGATAATGACCTGAAGGCAGTTCGAACCCGAGATACTTTCTGTGAGAGCACCTGATAGGAATGTGAAAATAGGCATCCGTGAGGTCCAGGGAGGTTAACCAATTCCCTGGCCTCAGAGAGGGAAGAATTATTCCCAGAGTCACCATTTTGAATTTTCGCTTGACTAAGTGCTTGTTTAAGTATCTTAGATCTAGGATGGGCCACCACTCCTCTGTCTTTTTCAGGGTAAGGAAGTATCTGGAGTACAGACCCTTGCCCCTGTGTGTAGTAGGAACTCTCTCTATGGCTCTGAGAGCCAGCAGAGAGGAAACCTCTGCCTCTAGGGCAATGGTTTCGGAGATGTTTGCAAGTGGAAAAGACCTGGCCCTCAGCTTCGGAATTTTTTTGAAGCTGAGAGCTAGTCCCTGGCTTACTACCTCAAGGAACCATTTGTCTGAGGTAACAGACTTCTAGACCTGGAAGTAGTAAGCCAGCCTGCCTCCTGCTAGAAAAGGGGAGTCGACCCGGGTTGACACATCAGGGTGTCTACTTGGCAGAAGCCTTGGACTGAGAGGAGGATGCAGCCCTGCTCATCCATCTTCTGCCTCCCTCTAAAGAACCCCTCTAAAGAAAAGGAGAGGAGGCCTGTGCCTGGTAGAAAGGCTCATGAAAAGGTCAGCCCCTGCCCTAGATTGCTGTTTCTGTGGAGTTGCCTGCCTTTCCTTGGCCTGTGCACTCCTGTAGGTGGTCCTATACTCATCCATCTTTTTCATGTAATTCTCTGTCTGCTCCCCAAACAAAGAATTACCCACCACAGGGAAATCCATGGCCTTAGCCTGGGTGTCCTGTGAAAGGTTAGTACATCCGAGCCAAGCAAATCTTTTAAGAGACACAGATGTAGCCATGACTCGTGATGAAACATCATGAGTCCACAACAACATGAAATTGGACTTTGGATGCCTCAATCCCATCAGCAGCCACCTCCTCCTTCAGCTCTTCGGCTAGCTGGGGGAAAGCCTGTTTAGCCAGCTCTGGTACAGTATCCCACCTGGACTTCTGGTATCTAGCTGTGTAGGCCATATAGCTTGCCTGTGTGAGTCCCAAGGAGGATGCCAAATACTGTTTCTTGGCCACAGCATCCACCTTCCTAGAGTTTTTATCTCGGGGGTGTGAAGCCAAAGGTATATTAGCCTTGTCACAGGCTGCAGCCTGCATGACCCCAACATGGCTGCGATGTTGTAACAAGTACTTTGTAACTGAGCCTGACAGCATATACCTCCTGTCTGTTCTCTTGTCCACAGGAGGTAATGAATTTGGTGTCTGAAGGATTTTTTGTGTCTGTTTCCCAAAAGATTTATGGGGACTAAATTTGTATAGGTAGAGTGGACATGGGGTTAATCAATGAAGATATTTTAAACATCTGTCTCTCAGACCATGCACCTACAGTCCTGAAGTTGGCTTTAAAGGGAGAAATTAAAAGGACACAGTGGCGGTTTAACCCATCCTTACTCAGAGATAAGGAGTTTAGGGAAATGTTGGAGAGATGAATCCCATAGATAATTAGAGATAACTCATCCCCACAGATCTCCCCACAATTACTGTGGAATATGATCAAGGTGGTACTCCCGGTTACATAATTTCATATGCTTCTGTTAAGAAAAGGCAGCTTGCCTCCCACTTACTGGCCTTGCAATCCCAGCGTCGTTCGCTCCAAGAATCACACATGGAGGGGAATGAGGATGGGCAACTCAACTCCCCCAGACCCGAGCAGAAATACAAAATTAATTACCCTTAAGACAGAGCAGGCGTTAGCATGGCTGAGACAGCGATATTACAAAGGGGGAGCCCGAGCCTCAAAACTTTTAGCATACCTTCTTAGAAGACAGACTCAACAATCTAATATCTCAAAAATAAAGGATCCACATTCTGGACAAATGTGTTACACGACACAAAATATTTTGGGAGCTTTTAAGCGGTACTATCACACCTTATACTCAAATCAGATAGATCCAACATCTGCCCAACTTTTAACCTTTTTCTCAAAGCTTACCCTCCCCTCCTTGTCTGAACCTCAGTGGGCTAAATTAACTGCGCCTATCTCTGAATTGGAATTACACAATGCCATTAAAAATCTTAAAAATGAAAAGAGTCCAGGCCCTGATGGGTATGGCCCAGAATTTTACAAGAGCTCCTGGGACTTGATCTGCCTCCCCCTACTACAAGCATTACAAAAAAACCACACCACATATATGTTCCCTACATCTTGGCGACAGGCAGTCATCTCAGTCATACTCAAACCTCAAAAACCTACCCAATTATGGGACTCTTACCACCCTATCTCGGTCCTCAACCAAGACTATAAATTATACAGTAATACCATTGCGCACAGATTAAATAACATCCTCCCTATGGTTATCCATCCAGATCAATCTGGATTTATCAAAGGATGACAAACTACTGACAATATTAAGCATACCCCATATCTTATGGATCATGCCCAAACTACAAAACCCCCCCTACTTCTCCTTAGTTTAGATGCACAGAAAGCATTTGATATGGTATCATGGACTTTCCTCTAGGCAGCACTAACTAAATTCAATTTCCCTACACTTTTTAAGAATATAATTACAGGTATTTATACAGACCCAGAGGCAACGGTTAAACTGAATGGCTCTCATTCAGACAGATGTAATTTACAAAGAGGAACTAGACAGGGCTGCCCTCTGTCCCCGTACCTATTTGCTATTTTTGTCGAACCAACTGCACAGTATATTAGACAAAATGCCAACATCCATGGCTATCATGTTTGAGAAGTACAGCACAAAGTAGCATATTATGCGGATGATCTTCTCTTGTATCTTACAAAACCAGAAGAATCTCTCCCATCCCTGATTTCCCTTCTAGCTGAGATAAAGTTACTATCTGGTTATACTATCAATCAAAATAAATCGGAAGCCATTATTGTTCACTCTCCAATGCCACTCGACCTAGAAGACAGGTTCTTATTTAGATGGAACAAGCCATATATTATGTACTTAGGTATTAAAATACCATAAAAATTAGATAATTTGTATTTATTAAACACTGCAGCGTCCTCTCACAAATCAAAGCAGACTTAGAAAGATGCCTCCGCCCTCCTCTTCTCCAGAGTCCAGACCATACAAATGAACTTCTCCTAAAATACTGTACATAAGCAGAACATCCTGATCCCTTTGAGGTCGCAAGATATACAAACCTGGGAAAGACTAATTAGGAAATTTATTTGGAACGGATCGCAACAACAACGCATGCCCCTACATAAACTTCAGCTTCTGAAGGAACGAAGAGGCCTGGTTCTCACAAATGTTTATGGCTACTAGTTAGCAGTACTTCTCACCCATCTGACTACCTGGTTCCATAAACAAGCACTAACTCCACTATGGCTCCCACTGGAGCGGTCAATGGCAGATAATGCATTGGATGCTTATTTAATTTTTCAGCCTGACACCCTAAATCAACCAAAAACATGCTCCTGATTTACTAGAACTCACTGAAGAGTTGGTCCTCTATATCTCGCCTCCCAACAAATGAGCTTGGCAACTTGGATGGGAGTCCCAGCTAAGGACCGCTTTTGCGTGCCAGCTCAGGAGGACGCCACCTTTATGAAATGGGCCAGATTAGATTTAATGCAGACAAACCAATTTTTTGACAATGGCATATTTAAGTCATTTGATCAGCTAAGACAGGATCATCTGATTTCTCATAACGATTTTTTTCACTACCTCCAAATTCGCCACTATATATGTTCCAAAATTGGACTAGATGTAACTGCTCAAAAGATCACCTCCATTTACTCTCTTATTTCCCAGCTGACAACCAGGGATATCCGGGGTCACCTGGTATCTAGACTTTATAAAATGATACAAAACTCCCTTCCTCAGAACACAGAATCCATACAGGCACACTGGGAGGCAGAATTACAACTTGAGATATCATAGAGTGATTGGCTCCAAATATGGAGTGATGCAGCACAAGGTAACTAATTTTACACTTGAAAGAATTCTCGAAAGTAGTTATGTAGACATTTCAACCCCCATATAATAGCTAAGATAAAGAAAACTGAGAGATCAGATTGTTGGAGAGGTTGTGGAGGCAAATGCCAGCCAATAATCATACTCTGTTCTTGCCCAATACTGACCTCATTCTGGATGAAGATAAATGATCAGTTGATTCATCTCTTCCCAGAACTGGGCATACTTACCCCAGAGATAGCTCTCTACTTGCATTATCCAAATCCTATATAAAACCCACAATGAGCATACCTACCCAACATTCTGTTAAATGCAGCTAAAAAATGTATTACTCGGTTATGGCTTCGTCCAGACCCACCTAGTGTTATCTCTTCGAAAAACACTATATATGACATCCATAAACTACAGCATATGATAGCCTGCTTACAGAATAAGCTCCCACAACTGATGTCCAAATGGAACAAATGACTTCTTTTTATTGCGCAATCTAGACCAGACCTGACATCTTGATGGAATCTTAATCTTCTTGATTGTGCGGTGCCTCAGAATCAGGGTGTGGCTCCCTCCCTTCCCTATAAATCAGAAAAGGGTCTACATGGAATTGAGGAGATTTATATAAGTTCCAACAGTGATATACGCCACGCTACAGTTGGTGCCATGTGGGACCCTGCCCTACCCCCTCCCCCACAATATATGTGTATCATGCTTTTTCCCTCCTGTTTAAAAAAGAGGCATTTATTATATATTCTAATATCATGTTAAACGATAGATAACTAGTGATAAAGCCCAAGGTCAGGAAGATGTTCTCTTCTTCTCTAAGGTATATAATGGTTTATATGACCTATTTATTCTGGGGAATTAATCCAGATGAAGCCTCATTATGTATAATTATAGCATTACAAACTGGTGTGTACAAGTATCTCTGTAATACATTGCTCTGTGTCATATACCCCTTTTCCCTTTCCCTTAGATGGAAAACTGATATAAATAAAGAATTTCAAAAAAAAAAAAAAAGATTATGGAGGGGAATAGACAGCTTTTTGGACTCTGGGATGTCCATCATCTCTACATAGTCAGGCTCTTCTTGTTCCTCAACAGCTTCGACCAGAAGGAGCTGGAGGGTCTCTGTCACTTTTTTGTAAAACAAATAGTGGGAAGGGGACTCGGAAAGCCCGGGAGGGGAAACATTGGAAGGCCTGTCTGGGGAGATGTTAATGTTCAATGGGCTCATCCAGGCCTTCCTCCTGCTCCTCCTCATCATCATCATCGAACCCTTCTTCCCCCACAAATACACAAAGACTTTACAGAATAAAGAAAGAAAAAACAATCGGTTCCAGCCGGACCGATTGAAAAACTTTTACAATTTCCACACAGATAAAATAAAACTAATGTCCACTACCTACAACACTTACTGTACTGCAGACAGGGATCTGAACCCCAAAAAAAAAACAAACAATAAAATTCACGGTTTAAAAAACGTTTTACTGAGACCTAACCAACAAGCGAAGGAGATTTCTCCAGAGCGACTGTTCAGTTAGGCGGAGTAAAGAATCTGATGGTTACACTTGAAAGTGCAGCAGACAGAGATTTGAACTGAGCTCAAGCTCAACGTTCTGTGCTCTGGCATTGAGTTAACTCTTTCCTCTCCGGAACAGTTCAAGTGCTGGGGCTAACTGCATAATGTCAGAATACAGTAAGACTTTACGTTGTTTGAAATAGGATGCATGGAACAAGGCCTTAAACACAGCATCTGATGCATCTCTCAGGGAAAGGGGGGTGGCATGGCCTAATGGAGGAGATTCTCGCGATCTACTGTTACAGTAAGTTCTTATGTAACTGTTCTATCTTTAATCGAGGATATCTCTTTCATTAGGCCTCCCCTTTGGAATGACTCCCAAGCAGTACAAAGCAACTCTGGAGTATGGCACAGTCTGCTATGTGATCAGGACGGCAGGATGGAAGGCTTTGCAGTACAGCAAGTCTACGAAAAAAGATGTGCTATCTGTAGCGTTTTTTTTTCCCAACTTTGTTTATTCTCCTTCGGGTACTGTGGGGATGGCATCAGGTCCCCTTCAGCCACTATACGCGGACCATCAACACTCCCCTGCTGGCCCGGCCTCCGCCTCACCTGTGGGGATGGGGAGGACTGTGATTTACCCCCCGAAGAGGGGCCCCTCCGAGCCCCTCCCTCATAGACTGGCCTTTGTTCTGGACTGGAAGGAGTGGGAGTCCATCTTGGGCATCATTGTGCAGCACCAAAGGACAGGAGAGCAGTCCCCTGGATGCTCAATCCTCTCCTCCCCTGCGAGCCCCCGATGACTCATGCTAGCTCCCAAATCCGGGTTGCCGGCGTGATGCGAGGTAAGTCATCAAGCTCTCAGCCTTCAGTGCCACCGGGCCAGCTACTGTAGTGTTTTGTGAACGTATGGAGAGTGCTTGATGTGGCAGCTGCAAATATGTCAGAAGCAGGGACATTTCATAACCAAGCAAGAAAAGCGGCAATACCCCTTGTGGAGTGGCCATGTATGGTACCAGGAAGTTCCTTACCAATTTCCTGTTACAAAAAGTATACAATTAGCCAGTCATTTGGACGGTCATTGTTTAGACACAGACACAAGAGCGCCCATTTTCTTGGGAGAATGAAATAAAAAGCTGAGAAATCTTTCTGCTGCAGCTCTTAGTGCAAGTAACATATTGGGCTTGATTCTCAAAAGAGTTAGAATGCCGCAAGCCCCGAGTGAACCGAACACACAGTGCATGGGGCTTGCACATTCCATGACCCACAGTCGGGATTCTCTATCCTATGCATTACATGTTGAGAGTTAGACCAGCTTTTGCTGGTTTAACTGTGCCGACCTTTTTACAGGGCTTGCACCAAATATTTGGCGCAAGCAGCTGTAAAGGAAGTAAAGTGTCAGAAATGTTTGCAACCTTTGTAAATCAGGGACACAGTGCGGCAATGTGATTGGTGCAGTGCAGTTTGACGCAGAGCTTGTGAATGCCCTGCATCAACCTTTGCTAATCAAGCCCAGTATCTCAGTCTTGTATACATCAAGAGTATAGAGCAATGCCTCACCCTGGTTGGCATGCTCAGGGTAATAAACCGGAAAGTGTATCATTTGGTTCAGTGTAAATTCAGATACTACCTTTAGTAAAAACTTAGGATTTGTACATAAAGAGACTGTGAAAAACCAAATACGGATGCTCACTCATTAAAGCCTGAAGCTTGGAAATTCTACAAGCAGAAATAACAGCAACAAAAAGAACAGGTTACTCACCTGTAACAGTAGTTCTAGGAGTGATATATGTTGTTCATCCACACTCTCTGGCATGTCCCTTTCCCCTTTAAACTTGCTGGAAGTCTTCAAGCTAGCTCCTCCCACCCACCCGGGTGGTAAATACCTCGGCTCTGCTCCATGATGCCAGATCTATGCCTGCTGGAAACAAGGTTGTGCGCTTAAAGCTGAGGAGGTCGGGTGAGTGCGTGTGGATGAACAACATATACCACTCCTAGAACTACTGTTACAGGTGAGCAACCTGTTCTTCTAGAAGCGTGGATATGTTCTTCATCCACACTCTCTGGCAAACTCCAAGCAGTTCTCCGGGAGGAGGGAGGCAAGGCGCACACCCCCTACTTGGGAAAGAGAGAGTGGAGAACTGAGGCCCCAAAACCAGCATCTTGGTGTGACTCAAGATCAGTGTGGTAGTGGGTAATGAAGGTGTTTGCTGACTTCCAGGTAGCAGCCACCGATGCAGCAGTATGACGGGTAGAATGTGCTCTTATCCCTCTGGGAGGCTCTTGCCCGCCAACTCATAGCACAGACCTATGCAAGATGTAATCCATCCTGCGATGATCCATTTGGCTGCAGGTGTGCCAGAAGCGGCTTTAGCGTAGGTGACAAACAGCTGGTGAACCTTTCCCCCAATTTCCACCATCCTCTCCTTAGACTAGGAGAGAGCATGTCTGAGGTGCAGAGTATGGAGCCTGTACTCGGTGTCTGAAGTGTAGTTATGGTAGTATACCGGCAGAGTCAACACCTGGTTAAGGTGAAACTCTGAAACCACCGTTGGAAGGAATTTCGGGTGGGGGCGCAGGACAACTTTGTCCCTGTGGAAGACCAGATAAGGGGAGTCCACCGAAAGCGCTTGGAGTTCCCCTGTCCTTGTGGCTGACATGATAGCCACCAGGAAGGTAGTCTTCCACGACAAGTGTGAGAGCTCTCACTTGTGCATGGGTTCAAATGGCTTGCCCATGAGCTTTGCCAAAACCAGCAAGAGATCCCACAGAGGTGGAGGTTCACACACCGGAGGGGATATGTGATCCAGGCCTTTGAAGAAGTGCCCGACCACTGTCTCCTGAGCCAAAGTCAGCTGACCGGCCCGTGCCCAGTAAGCAGAAATGGCTGCCAGGTGCACCCTAAGGGTCGATGACCATAGACCCCCTTTGGGGAGAGAGACTAAAGGTAGTTAAGAATGTTAGCCACAGAGCAGGATAAGGGGTCCAGACTCTTACCCTGACACCAAATGGAAAACTTTTTCTATTTTAAGGCATAACATTTCCTGGTCGATTCCTTACGAGATGCCTCCACCATGGTGTAGACATCCTCAGAAAAACCCAGAGCCTGGAACTCTAGCCACTCAGGTACCAGGCTGTGAGGTGCAGGGATTGAGGGTCCGGATGGAACACCTTCCCCTGGTTCAATGATATCAGGTCCAGGCATGCACAAAGCCATGCTGGGGGCCTGCAGCTGAGGCTGAGGAGGTCTGGGCACCAGAACTGGTGCAGCCAATCTGGGCTTACCAGGATCATCTTCGCCTTGTCCCTCCTCACCTTGAGTAACACCTTGTGGATCAAGGTAAATGGAGAAAAGGCGTAGAGGAGGCCTGGGGTCCACGACCTCGAGAAGGCATCCCCCTGCAGCGAGCCCTGCTGAGGGGGGCGGGCACGGTACAGCCTCAGCTTGGTGTTTTCCTTGGAGGCAAACAGGTCCACCAATGGTCTGCCCCAATGGGAGAACAGACTGTAAGCTAACTTTGGATGGAGTGACCACTCATGGGACGTCTGGCCTATGCAACTGAGAGCATCTGCAAGTTGGTTCGAGACTCCTGCCACATGGATGGCTAGGAGATCCGCCTCCAACCAACTTACAAGGGTCCAGATGCAGAGCGCCTCCTTGCACAGCAAACGGGAGTGTGTGCCGCCCTGTTTGTTGAGGTAGTACATGGTCGTGGTATTGTCTGTCTGGACTTGAACCACTTGACCCCGGAGCTGAGGAATGAAAGCTGACAGTGCCAGTCTGACTGCTCTGAGCTCCAACAGATTGATGTGGCATCGGGACCCCTCAGGGGTCCAGAATCCATTGGCCCTGCTGTCCCCCATGTGGGCTCCCCAGCCCATGAGAGAGGCATTGGTCGTCAGGATGACTCATGTCTGCCCATGGACAAATGGGATCCTTCTCAACTGCATTGGGCAGTCCACCATTGAGAGCATCCCACATCTTCTGGGTTACAGTGATCAGCTGGTCGAATTGACCATGGCGCTGAGTCCACTGGGTGGCCAGCTCCCACTGGAGGGGGCACATGTGCCACCTGGGCCAACGGACCACTGAGGTGCGCACCGCCATGTAACCCAGAAGGCGCAGAAAGTCCCGGGCAGGGCGCAAGTGCCCAACCAGAAATGATCAGGCAAAGGAGGAAAGAACCTCTGCCCTGTCCGCTGGGAGCCAAGCTCTGGCTTGACGAGAGTCAAGCTCTGCCCCAATGAAGCCCATCACCTGAGAGGGCACGAGTTCCAACTTGGCCTTGTTGATCAAGAGGCTGAGCTGGGAGCAGGTTCGGAGGGCCAGATCCCTGGACCTCTCCACCTCCTGAAGGGAGGAACCTGCCAAGAGCCAGTCGTCGAGATAAGGGTATATCTGAACCTCGACGCCAAGATGGGCGCCACCACTGCAGTGCACTTGGTGAAGACCCGAGGGGCCGATAACAGGCTGAAAGGCACGGCTCGGAACTCATACAGGGTCCCCTCGATCCTGAAGCGGAGGAACCGTAGGTGGGACGGACAGATTGGAATGTGAAAGAACGCGTCCTGTAGATCCAGTGAACAGAACCACATGTGTCGCTCCAGGGATGGTATGATCTGGTTCAGATTTACCATCCGGAAGGTGCAAGACATGAGATATTGATTCAGGTCGTGGAGATCTAGGATGGGGCGCAACCCCCCGTCCGCTTGGGCACCAGGAAATACCTGGACATGAAGCCTGGGTCTGTAGGAGGATCTGGCACTGGAGCTACCGCCTCCTTACGGAGGAGCTGAGCGATGTCGTCTCGAAGGGCCGACTGAGTGCGACCTGAGGTAATTTCCTCCTGAGGGGCTTGGCTTGGCTGGGAGGGCACTGCTTGAATTCCAGAGGTAGTCCCAGGTCGACCACTTCCAGAACCCACCTGTCTGAAGTGATACTGGACCAGGCGGAAAGAAAGTGGCGGAGCCAGCCCCCCACGGGAGGACCCAGAGTTGGCGTGATGGGTGTAGGGGTGGCAATCCCTGACCTGTCACTGAGCAGGCTTAGAGGAGGAGGAGGCTCCTGAACCAGCACCTCTGCCTCCTTTACGGGGCTGTTGGGGACTCTGCTTGGGTCTGAGGTGCTAAGCTTGAGCCTGCTGCTGACCTCCTTGAAAGGAGGGCTGCCTAACCGCAGGGAAAGGATGCCAAAAGGCTTCTTCTTGCGCTTCTGCTGGTTCCTGCCCAAAGAACTCTTCGCAGAGGTAGCATCCAAGGTGGCATTGGACTGCTGTATGCGCTGGAGGTGACCAGCGACTCCTGGACCGAAAAGATCGGTGCCTAGGAAGGGCACGTCAGCTAACTTGTGCTGAGTATCCGCCGGAAAGGAGGATAACCGCAGCCAGGCCCTGCGGCGAGTGACCACTGTGGCTTCTAAGGAGCGGGCACAGAGATCGCCAATGTCCAGGGCCGTCTGGAGCTGCTGTTTTGCAACAGCACGGCCCTGGTCACAGACTTGTTTACAGTTGTCTGCATGTCTGCTGGGAGATGAGGGAGGACTTCATCTAATGACCCTAACAGGGCGTTAGAGAAGTGTGCCATGATAACAGCTGAACTGGCCTGACGAAGGCCTAAGGAGAGGCTCATAGACCTTCCGGGCAGAATGGTCCATATTCTTGGAGTCCTTGTCCGGGGACGGTCAGTGTCAGCTGAGCTACCAGTGCGTCTGAACACAGAAGCAGTTACAAGGCTTTCGGACGAAGGATGCTCTGTGAACCCCACCAGGGACCCCATGGGTACCGTGTACTTGTGGGTCATGTGGGCAGTCGGAGCTGGACAGGAGGCAGGACGCTGCCAAAGCTCAAGGGCCAGGCCAACAATGGCTTCGGCCACTGGAAAGGCCTCCATCGGGGTATTCCCCCTTTTGAGGATGTCCGTAAGGGGGTATTACGCCTTCTTTTGGATAGACTCCAGGGGCATTCCGGTAGATTCGGAAATCAGGCAGAGGATGCCCTGAAAAGAGGAAGGACCTTCCTCCAAACTTGCCACTGATGACTCATCATACCCCGGATGCGAGTGCAAACCAGTGGCATTAGAGTCTGAAGAGTCGGGATATAACGGTCTCCCGCCTAGGCGATTGGGGACAACAGTGATGGACAGATGACGGGGCAGTCCGGTGTCTGTCCGGTCCTCTTTCGAGGGAGCCCCTCCCTGAGGCTGCTTAGACGGTGGCTCCACCAGAATTGGTGGGGAGACTGTAATAGGCCGAGCTGGAATACGGGCTGGCCCCACGGGTGGGAGAACAAAAGCCTTCGGTTCCGTAGGGGTTGGTGTTGGCCTGGGAGGTGGAAGCCAAGTAATGGCCAGTGCTGCTGGAGGAGTCGGCTTTTGACCCGTCAGAATCAGCTGTTGCCACATGAGATCCTCATAACGTCGACGGAGTTTCCGTCGAAGTCTCTCCTCGTCCGAGGACGATAAGGATAGATGGCGATGCCTCTTTCTGGAGTGTTTGTGATCTTTCTTCAGTTTTTCGACTGAAGGGGTCCCAGTCCTCGATCGAGACTGCCGGGGTCAGCTGGTTCGATCGGGGAATGCCGGAGTCGGTGAAAACTGAGGCTCCGGAATGGTTTCCTCGATGAGGTTACCTGAAGGTACAGTCTCCTCATCGGGAAAAGAAAGAACCGGGGTCCTTTCTAAGGAATAATTGACAGGAGTCGGTGATAAGGGCTCATGGGATCGAGCATAATCTCAACCGGTTCGGCTGGTTCCTCAGTCTCGGTGCCTTGGACCGACGGAAGATCTGTAAAGCCAGCGGCCGAGGATTTGATCTCGACCGAAGTCAAGACCACGTGTTCCTGGGACTTGGACCTCTCTCGGTCCCAGGAGCATCTTCTTCTGGAGGAAGAAGCCTTAGGGTCCTTGTTCCTCTTCCGAGGGTGGGAGGAATGCGAGCCCGAGGGTGCCTCAACCCTGGTGTGGAGAGACTGGCACAACTCCCGAAAGAAGCCCGTAAAAGTCGAGCTGAGGTTGAGGGGAACAAAGAAGCTTTGACCGATAGAAGCTTGAGCCGCTTCCTCCTCGAATGCCTTCATCTGTTCCAATTGCTCGCTGGATCCCGTGGCCACGGTAGTTGCCCACCTCTCCTCTTGGATTTCACCGTGGTTCCTTTCTCCAGTCTCCCCAGTTGAAGGCATGCCCTGTGGTCGCCCAGAACGTTGGGATGGAAGGCCAAACAAATTGTACACGATGAGGTGTCATGTCCGATGCCGAGGCAGTACACGCATGCTAGGTGGAGATCGGTGCGCGACATTTTCTGGCCGCAGGGACACTGGCGAAATCCGGGGGACGATTTGTTCTCCATATCCGAATCGGAATTGCGAACTCTAACGAGTTTTTTTTTTTTTAATTGAAATTTTGGAATTACAATCCTTTGAGTTGAAGACTCCTTTGCAAAGGCTCCACATCGATACAAACAGAACAACACTTACAGACAAATTGTACATAGCATACTAGGCAAACATTACATTAAGATAAATATTACATGGTTACTCCGTACAGAATATTTTACTTTGCTAGATTAGTTTCTTCTAGGTTTTTCTAGGGTTGTTTAAGTACCCTGGGTCGTTGCGGTGAAAAGGGATTGGTTAGCAAATTCAAAGGCCAGCACCTAACCGAGAGAATGTTTTAGGTACCAATGGCTATGTTGGGCATGTCTGGAGTTAAGGGAGATGTTGGTCATTATCTCCTACCGAGTGAGGGAGGACCAGCTGTAGCAGCCACAAGTCTCTGAGTCAAGGAGAAGTCTCTTGATGCCTTTTTAAACAGGCTAAGGCTGGGGGTCTGGGAGATGGAGGAAGGAAGTTGATTTAGCCAGAGTGGAGCTCGATACCTGAAAGACCTTTGCCCCAGTGTGGTCCTACAGTGGGGGACCAGGAGTGTGGTGTTAGCCAGATGTCTAGGGGTGTTCCTGTGAGGGGTTGGTTGGATGAGGGGGAGAAGGCCCATGTGTGCAAGCTACATCAGGATCTTTTTGGCTTGGAGGCAGGTGTGGTACCTTAGTCTCCCTTCAAACGTCAGCCAGTCAGCTTGTTTATAGAGTTCACATGTATGGGTTAATCTATCACTGCTTGTGACCATTCGGCAGGCTTTGTTGAGAGCTAGTTTGATGTTGTTTAGGGCTGAGTAATCAGCCGTGCCATAAATTGTAATCCCATAATCGACTACAGATAGGACTGAGCAGGTTACAGCCAGTCTAAGTGCCTGTGGGGGAGGCAGTGCTGGTGTCTATATAGAATCCAAGACAGAGTGTTTGCAGAGGTGTTTAATATGTTGGTGATAGGTGAGGGATGTGTCCAGAGTGATGCCCAGATACTTAAAGTTAGTGGCCTGTTCAATTTGGATGCCCTGTGGGTTTGAGATAGCTAGCAGGGCATTACTGTTGGGGTTTTGGTGGTGAGAAAATATCATAGATTTAGTCTTGTTGTAATTAAGTAGTAATCTATGATCGTGAACCAGGATTCTATTTCACTAAAGCAGCCTATCAGGGTATTTTGAAGAGAGTTTGGATTAGAGTGTTTCCAGTAAACTACGGCATTGTCTGCATAGAGTAATAGTTTGCCACTGCAGGCCTGAGGGAGGGAGTTCAGAAAGACAGTGAACAGTAGAGGGCCTAAGATTGACCTTGGGGACACCTGATCGTACAGGTCGCTTAGCAGAGAGGGTGGTATTGATTTTGACTTGTTGAGTCCGATTGGTAAGATAGTTTTTGAACCAGGAGATTGCTTCAGGGGCGAGATGGAGGGGGGGGGGGACAGTGGATAAGTAGTGCATGACTGATGGTGTCAAACGCTTTGGTCAGCCCCTTCGGAGTTGGTCCGGTACCGCCCATTAAGGGGTGTGTCCCCGGATTACCTGATGGCGGTCGGTGCTGGACCTATTGGGCCTTCTGATAGATTGCTTGGATCCAGGTGACCTAGTACATGCCTATAATAAGGCGGTTACAGGGGCCCTGGATTCTATTGCACCTGTTCGTGTTTGTCCTCTCACTCTTCGCCCCAGGTCTCCATGGTTTGATGAGACCATGAGGGAGTTGAGGAGAGTTGGACGAAGGCTGGAGAGGCGCTGGATGAAGTCTGGTCTGATGATGACAAACTTAGTTTGATGGACCATTATAAGCCCATCAATCCGCAACTTTGTAAGAAAGCAGAGTTCTGTCCAGGGAGATAGCGGCTGCACAGAATAGACCAGCCCAGCTCTTTCGGAATGTGGACAGACTCTGCAATCCAGTCCGTCTTCAGCCCAGAAGGGCCTTTTCCACAGACCGATGTGAGGAGTTTGCCTCTTTGCAGATAAGGTTGCCAAAATCAGATCAGATGTCCGTTCTTCCTCTCCATTGGGAGCGGTGATGGTCGGCAGGAGATGTCGAACACCCAGTTTGCATGGTCTGACTTCAGCCTCCCCAAAATCGATGATATTGTGATGATCATCCGAGGGTTGCGACCAACCAGCTGTGGTTTGGACCCTAGCCCCACACGCCTTTTAGTGGATTGTGTGGATAAAATCGGCCTAGTCCTGGCTTTGATAGTCTGGAAGTCTTTGGAGAGGGGGATCTTTCCAGATCCCTATAAAGAGGCTATAGTTAAGCCTCTTTTAAAGAAGTCCTCCATAGACCCAGATTGTCTAGCAAATTACAGACCAGTCTCTAACCTACCCTTTGTGGGTAAAGTTATTCAGAAGGTGGTCGAGTGCAATTGGAGGATCATCTGACCAACAACAATATCTATGATCTCTCCAATCTGGATTTAGGAAAGGCATAGTACTGAGACAGCACTGGTTCGAGTACTAAATGACCTCCTAATAGCGAGAGATCATAGGACTCGTTCTATCTTGGTACTTCTTGATCTCTCAGCAGCATTTGACACTGTTGATCATGGTGTGCTGTTAGAGTGTCTGTGGTCCATCTGTGGATTATCTGGTATGGTCCTCAGGTGATTTAGATCTTACCTCGAAGGTAGGACTCAGAGGGTGGTGTCGGGAATTTTTTCCTCGGCATCAGTCTCTGTATCTTGTGGGCTACCGCAGGGCTCTATTCTAGCGCCTATGTTATTTGCGGTGTATATGCTCCCGTTGGGAGCGATTATAAGATCTGGGTTTTCATTGCTATGCTGATGATACCCAGCTGTATATGTCTTTTGTGCCTGGCCAGGATGCTGCCTTGTCGGTATTTAATAACTGCCTTGCAGAAATCCAAGATTGGATGAATGGGAGCTGGTTGAGGTTAAACCTGGAGAAAACTGAGGTGTTGGTTGTGGACAAAGGTCGCTGTGAGGCGGGTTTGCCAGCTGGATCGCCCTCAGGCTTATGGCTTGGGGGCGTTCTGCTGACGACCTCAGATCAGGTGTGGAATCTTGGCGTAATAATTGATGACCACTAGACGCTTAAAGCTCAGGTGTCAGCGGTGGTCAAAACTTCCTTTTTCCATCTGAGGAATATCGCCAGGGTGAAGCATCTGGATCTTCCAGAGGATCTTCCAATGTTGATCTACGCCTTTGTTACCTCCCGCCTTGACTGTTGCAACCCCTGTACCTAGGGCTATCGGGTGCTGAGTACCGCCTGCAGCTAGTGCAGAATGTGGCGCGGTTATTGACTGGTTCTTCAGATCCAGCCATATAATGCCTGTGCTCCGCGGACTGCACTGGCTGCCAGTATTTTGGTGAATCACCTTAAAGGTCGGTTTGCGCTGACCAATAAAGCCCTACACGACCAGGGACCTACTTACTTGAAAGAGCTCCTTTGCCTCTACTGTCCCTCCCGCCCCCTCCGATCCACTGACGAGGGATTGCTGGAGATTCCCAGGGTCCGTTTGAAAACTTCAGGGGCTAGATCATTTAGTTTTGTGGCCCCGACCCTGTGGAATTCTCTACCTCGTCAGGTGCGCAATAGTCCAACTGTCCTGAGCTTTAAAGGAGCCTTGAAGACCCACCTTTTAGTATAGCTTTTAATGATTTATAATAGTTTTAAATTCTGTTTATTTATTGTTTTATGAAATTGTACAGGCGCTTTGGTTTTGAGAAAAGCGCCTTTTTAAAAATAAAGTTTTGATTGATTGATTGATTGAAATCTACAAAGATTGCTCCTGCTAATGACCCTTGTTACAACGCTTCATGTATGTAAGCGGTGAATTCGATGAGGTCCGCGGTAGTGCTGTGTCCTGCTCTGAAACCATGCTGTTCATGACACAGAAGATTGTATTTGTTCAGGTATTCGGTGAGCTGGTCTGACACAATTCTTTCGAGCCCTTTATGGGGATTGTGATGGGCCTATAGTTACAAGGGTCTGTTGGATCACCTTTTTTTAGGATAGGTGTGATGATTCCCCTTTTCCAGAGCGTAGGAAATTGACCAAGGCTCAGGGAGCAGTTTAATATTTTGGTGAGGTGAGGCAGGGTCTCGTCAAGCGTTAGACTGAGAATTTTGAGGTCTAGGGAGTCGTACTGAAACGTGAGTTGCACAAGGCTTTGGTTCGGTAGTGTTTAGCCTGTTTGCAGGAGATGATTCTTAGCTGGAAGGAAGGGAGTGTATTAGTTGGGGAGGCGATAGAGGGGCCATTTGGGATGGGGTCAAAGAAGTTTTATGTGTAGAATGTGGCTAAGATCGGAGAAGGAATTATTCAGGAAATTTGCTATGGTGTTAGGGTCCTGGGGAGGTATCATGGTCAAGAATCTCATAAGGGTAGGGGAATCGGCTTTCCACAGAGTTCCTTGACATTGTTCCAGAAATTATTCCCAGATCCCCATGAGGAGGTGAGTACTTGCTTATAGTAGGTAGACTTAGCTAGTCGAATTGCCTAGGTGCACTTGTTTCTTGCTTCTCTATAGAGCTGCCTGTCATTGGGAAGTTGGGAGTTCAGAGCCCTGTGCCAGAGGTTATCTCTGTGATGCATCTGTGTAAGAAGGGTATGAGAGTTCCATGGAGTTTCCCTGTTTTATAACCTGTTTAGTGAGGGCAAATATGTTGCAGGCAGTATTAAAATTTTAAAAGGGGAGGCTGCGCTAACGGACTATGGCACTGTGAATGGATGCCCAGTCACAGGAGGAGAGAGAGAGTTTGAGGTGAGAGAGGGATCCTTTTCTGAGGTGCCTATGGATGGATATTTTAGGTTGGTTGAAAGTGATTTTATTTGACCAGCAGCAGAAGACAGGAGAGTGATCACTTAGTACATCAGGGAGCACTTTAACTTTGGTGAGTTGGATGGGTTAATTTGCAAAGATAAGGTCAATAATGGTGGAAGTCCCGGACTTGGGATCTTCCCTGGTAGGAGACTGGACAACCTATGTAAGATCATAGGCACGGACTGCATCTTTGAACGTGGCAGATGCAAGGGATAACCATCTCACATTAAAATCACCTATAATAATTCACTGGGGATGGGTGATGCTAGCCAAGATTGATTCAAAGGCTTGTTTCTGGTTAGAGGGTGGGATGTAGACTGCCACAATGTACAGCAGTTTTCTCGGGTTGTCTAGGGTGCCCGTGATTGTGATGGCTTGGGCACCGTGAGCTGGCGTGGGCAGGGGGACAGAAAGGGGCTGTAGAGAAGTTCTTGCATATATGGCACATCCACCTCCTCTTTTGCCTGTCCTATCTGCTCTGAAGATGGAGTAGTCATTAGGGGTGACAGAAGCATCTGGGATTTTGTTGGAGAGCCAGGTCTCAGATAATGCCAGTATGTCAGAGGATTGTTGGGTGATCCATCCCTGTAGCTGACTGAATTTCCTAGGTGGGCTTCAGATATTAAATGAGGCCAGAAGTAGGCCACCCTGCCCGCTCCCCTTGGGAACACTAGTTGATGTTGGGCCAGGATTAGGGTGTACATTGCCTGAGATCAGAAGGAGGAGGAGGAGAGCATGCTGGAGCATGGCTTTCCGGATCAGTTTAGAGAGAGCGGTACAGAAGCGTGGGTTTGTTGGAGATTTGGAGTGCCCAACTGGCGTGGGGATGGTGCGGACTAGTTGGACCAGAGATAGGGAAGGATGGGGGCTAATTAGCGTGTGTTTGCCTGTGGGGGTGGAGCTCGCGCCACTGAGGACCTGTTTATGATGCAGCTAACGCTGGGGGTAAAATTAGTGCTAAGTAGCACAGGGGGGAATGTTGTTAGGTGATTTGATGGGGTTGTTATGGAGTGTGTGGTTAGGCAGATGCAGGGTCTCTGGAGAGGATTTATCCTCAGGAAGAGTGGAGCAGGATGAGAAAAAGAGTTAAGATTAAGATTAAGATGGGATGGTTTAGGTCCAAGAGATGCAAGATATGCTGCTAGTGGATGGAGTTTGTAATAGGAGGTAATGAGAGGAGCCTCTAGTGTTGACCAAATATAAGCTGCAGATGGCAGAGTGGCGGATTGGTTTCAGACGACCATGTGATCTTCACTATAAAGCCCGATGTTGACCAAGGGTGGTGGTGGGGTGGGGGATCACTTTGTGCAGCAACGCTGTGAGAGCAGCAGACGATCTAGTAGGCTCTGTAGCACCTGATGAGCGGTCTCTGAGAGGTGGCTTTCCACATCGGGAGGGTTTCAGTAGGCCTCACAACCTCCCTGCTTTTCTCGAGTCTTGGGCTTCAATTATGGGGAGGGCTGCAGCAGAGTCTCTCTCGACCTCCAGGTAGGTGGCCCAGCTGTGGACAAGGAAACAGGGAGAAGGGATTGTTATTTGTAGGTGCAGGCTACTGGGGCGTAACAACAGGGAATTAGGTTTCAAGCCGCAGTGAAACTGGAGCAGGCACTGCAATTCACATAGGAGCCCAGTTTAACCTAAGCAGCCCGACCAGGATTACAGAGATTGCAGCTGGAGAAATGTTTTCAATTTAGCTGGTGGTAAATTAATTGTTTGAAGCAGCAGAATAAACACAATAAATTAAAATCACTGTTTTTTTTTAGACAGATGGCCATAGTCACTCTGCTTTGCAAGCTGAGGAAGTACGCGATGTTTTAAACCAGGGCCTCCAAGTACAGAAGTAGCATGAGGGACCTGTATCTTCCAGCGGAAAGGAAGATCTGAGGCCATGGGGTGGAGCTGAGGTATTTACCACCTGGGTGGATGGGAGGAGCCAGCTTGAAGACTTCCGGCAAGTTTAAAGGGGAAAGGGACATGCCAGAGAGTATGGATGAACAACATATCCACACTCCTAGAAATGAATGTTTTCCATGACAGGAAATATAAGCCACAAGTCACGGCAGGCTCAAAAGGAGCCAATGTCAGTTTCTCAAGTATGAAATTCAAGTCCCAAGGTAGGACTGGATTACAGATAGGAGGTTTCATATAAAGAATACCTCTCAGAAGACTACAGGATACTTATAGTTGGGCAACTGTACTGCCATCAGTAGGGGCTGGAATACTGATACGTCAGCCAAATGCACCTTAACAGAGGAATTATAAGCCTGAATCAGATAAGGAAACCAAGTAATCCAGAACAGATTTATAGGACACATAAAGGCCCATATCCAAAGATGCAGACCACAAAATGAAAAGCTTTCATTTCAAGGAATAGATATGTATGGTAGAAGGCTTCCTAGACTCAAGCGGACATCAGCAATCCTTACGGACACCCCAAAGCGTAATGACTGTATTCAGAAACCAAGCACTCAAGTATATGAACGAAAGGTCCGGATAGACCAGAGACCCCTGTCCTATGACAAGAGACCCTGACACAAGGGTAATGGAACAGACAGTTTGCCACAGAGTCACGTGATGCCTAGCCTGGAGTAGCAGCTCCAACTAGACTCCTTACACCTGTCTTTAATCATTTAAAACTGCAGCAATCTCAGTTTTCAACCTTAATTTTGGACTTTTCGACCTTCTGCAACACTCCTGTCAATGAAGAGAGATCATCTGCCGCTAGGGATTTTATACAACACATCGACGGAGACCAATGTGCAACAGCCCCCGAGAAAGTTCAAAACAGCCTAAAGGCCCATCAACTACCTCCGGAAAGCCTCCTCCACCACACCTTGGCATCCACATTGCTCACCGAGCACAAATCTATGGCAGAGCTACAACTGTTTAAAACTGCCTCCAAGACCTAACTGCTGAACTCAACTCTATGAGGGAAGACCTCGGGAAGCTATAAGAGCGATTTCTGTAGTAGCCTACACCTCTCTCTAGAAGGCAGGCACCAAACTGGACCCAGAGGTAACTCCTCTTAGACAGACGCTTAGCAAATTAGAAACCAAGCTGGAGGATCTGGAAGGGCGAAGTCATCAGAATAATATAACCATCTTCGACCTTCCGGAAGATGCAGAAGGGGTCTTGCCTATATGATTTACTCAAAAATTACTGACTAAAATCACAGGCCCATCACCACACAACTCAACCTACGTGGTCGAGAGGGCTCACCAGTCCCTTAGACCTAGACCGGTAGAAGGCTCCCCTCCCAGGCCCATTAAGTCTTAAAATTATTAAACTACTTGGACAAACAGCATATTTTGAACAAAGCAAGAGACCTCAAAGAAATCCTTTGGGAAGGCAATAAGCTTCGCATCACCCAGAACCTGCCGGTAGCCACAAGACAAAGAAGAGCAGCATACCACCCCCTCATCACCAAGTTAATTGCTGCTGATATAAAGTTTAAGATGGCCTGCCCTGCTTGCCTGCTGATTCTTCACCACGGATCCTGGCACAACTATGAATCGGCTGAACAGGCTTCCCCTGCTGTTAAGGCCCTTATTGCAGATCTGTTTAAGGACCGCTGAGCTTCCCTTCCAGATGGTGCAACAGAAGCAGCAGATCCCCATTTAGCATGGTGCGTGCTATTGCCTCTACAAACTGTTAAATTCCACTACTCCCCCGCTAGAAGGCGTAAGTGCTTGCAAGATTTATTTTCCAGCCCTCTCGAATGTGCGAGCTTTCTATACTGTGAATGGCCACCAACCTGCCACTTCCTGACTGTGAATGGAAATGGTGACTTGTTCAGCCTTTCTGCGAGACCATGATCTCTTGCATCTTGTCCCTTGGGGTCTGATTGTGCTGTTTCGTCTGCAGATGGTCTCTTTCATCTGCGGATGGCCCCCTTCCTCCATCTTGAATCCAGCGGGACACACAGAAGCACTCGGATCGGTAGGATCTCAAGAGAACTTCTTCCTCTACGCATTTTCTTTCTTCAGAACGAAGCATTACAGGGCAAAGGAACTATTCCACAACTTATCCAATGAACATTTATAAAGGCCTTTGAGGAATACTCCTAGGCATAGCACCCTCTTCCAATTTAAGGTGGCCTTACATTTCTCCCAAATAAATTCTGGCCAAGTATTATTCTCCCGTCCCTCACCATTCTCCGCTAGATGGCAGGCTTTTCAATGCTTAATTCCAACACCATTAGTAGCCCACAGTAGGTATACCTAAATCTACGCCTGTCCAGCTTAACCTGCTTTGCCTCTTATTGTACAGGCATTTCATTAACAGTTGCAAAAGGTGATCACCTGCTAACAATTAATTACCTGATTTTTCGCAGAGGCCCCTCCATAAGAGCGGGAACCCCCCATCTTTTTCTGTTTATTGGTTTCTAGATTCTTAGCTGCCATGCCAACCAAAGTGTTATGCTGCAAATGGCAGGGGCGGGGAGAAAGTGGATCATACTGCTTCAGAGGGGGTATGTCGCGAGCTGGATTAAGGGAGGGACTTCTCCCACAGCTCTAATTTGGGTTACTCATCTTTTTTTGGAGTATAAAGTATAATCATTTTGCACCGGCCCAGGGCTTCGGGTTTTGCTACTCTGACTGCGCTCTTACATGGAAGCACATGAGCCGAAATTTTTTCAACTTATATATTTTCACTTTGTGGGATGGAGACTTTAAAATTTAGGATGAGAAAGTTTGTGAATCAGCTACGGGAAATGGGAGGGGTGGGAAAAATACTTGTTTCTTGTTGTTATGGACCTACTGATCTTAACAGTTAGCTTTCTATCTAACATGGGGGAGGGAGGAGGGTTTCCACCACCACAGGCTCATATCTTTCTTCTCTATGGAGCAAGAAAAGTTGCTATATTATATCTCAGTGTTCAAATGTAATAGATATCGGTTTGTGTCATGGTATTGACTCTTAAAATCTGTTCATGGAATATTAAGGTGCTCAATCCCCCACCAGAGATCCAATATACTGCTACAGCTCTATAAACTGGAGGCTTGACATTGCCTTTCTACAGAGACCCATTTGTCTTCATCCCAGGTTCTCCAATTTGCGATCTTGGGTGAGACAAGCATTTGAGATAGAGCTGGATTCCTGCAAATGTGGGGTAGATATTCTCATGGCCCGAAGGGTGCCCTTCAAGTTGCTACAATCAGTCACAGATCCACAGGGCAGATTCTTACTTCTAAGAGCTCTACTGGGTCATTCCGAAGTCATTTTAGTAACAGTTTATGGCCCTGCAATAGACAATACCCACTTCTTCACTACACTCACGACACACCTTGCACCCTGAACCGCTCTTCTTATACTCCTCAGAGGAGACTGGAATTTGGTCTATTCTAACAAACTGGACAGGTCTATTCCCAATTGCCCCTCCTAACCGCAACTCAATTGTCCCTCCGAGACATGATGGGCTCACTAGGCCTCGAAGATCCTTGGAGGGCCATATTTCCCACTCAGGGGGAATATTCCTTTTACTTGCTTCCTCATAATACATTCTCCAGAATGGACTACTTCATGTCGGGGACTGAGCACCTCCCTACCATGTTGTCTTGTAAATATTTTTCTAATGTGATCTCTGATCACCATCCAGTTTTACTCCAGTGGTGTACCACTCCTCAACAGAAACAGACAAGGTCAGGAGGTTCAACGGACAACCCTAAAGTCAGAACAGTTTTAAGGCACCTCCAGTCCTTTATCTCCTCCTTGGAATTCAATTCTCCTTCCATGCCCAGGTTAGATGTCCTGTTGGGGTGCTAAATGTTCTTTGAGAGGTAATTATTCATCTAGCCTCTATAAGGTAGAAAGCAATCTCTTGTGAGTCAACTTCTCTTTTAGAACAAATTAAGAGTATTGGAGCAGAACCTCTCCCCACTCTTCACCTCTTGTGATATAGATAATTTAGAAACCCTTAGATCTCGTTACAACTCCATGCTGAACAATAAAGCAGAACATCTTATCCTTCGCTCGAAGGTTGAATACTTTGACCAAGGGGAAAAAGCAGGCAAGCTCCTCGCCTTGTGTCTGAGGGCTCAGACCACTGACAGAATTGTCTCCTCCTTCTGCAACCCTTGTGGTCAAGTAATCACTACTACCTGAGAGATTGCTTCCTGCTTTCAAGACTATTGCAAGACACTCTACAGTTGGTTTTCCTTCCACCCAACAGCGATCTCAAGGATCTTCCCACAAGATATAAAACTGCCAAGTCTAGAACCCTCTCAGATCGAGTCACTGCAGGCTCCTTGACTTTGGCAGAAATCACAGAGGCCATTGACGCTTACCTACAAATAAAGCCCCTGGCCCAGATGGTTACACGTCAAACTTCTACAAGGCTTTCAAAAATCAGACAGACCCGGTGCTTCTCAATACCTTCAAGTACATAAACAATCATGGCCTCTCTGACCCCTCTTTTACGGAACCTACCATTGTAGTGCTTCCCAAGCCTGACAGAGATCCTTTATTGGTATCTAACTACTGTCAGATATCTCTCCTTAGCAATGTCCTTAAAATCACTGCAAAAGTGTTGGCTGACAGATTAAACCAGGTCTGGCAGACTCTTATCAGTTGTGAACAAGTTGGCTTCATTGATGGGAGGCTATCTGTAGACCACATGTGAAGAAAGTTGTCCCACCTAATCTCTGTGTCCAGGAATTCCTACCCTTTGATGTAGATGTGCCTGGATGCAGAGAAAGCTTTGACAGAGTATGCTAGGACTGTCTGTTCAACCTGCTTCCCAAATAACATATCCCACCCTAATTAATCCACTGGGTGAAAATACTCTATACCCATACCTCTGCTCGTATTCTATGTAACGGAATTCTCTCTCCCTTTAATCTGCAACAAGGCACCAGACAAAGCTCCCCACTCTCGCCCTTCCTTTTTAATCTGTATTTGGAGCCACCAATAAGGAAGATCAACGCATCTTCCCTTGTCTCTGTCATCTCCATAGGCTCACATCAGTATAAAATTTCAGTATATGCAGATGATACATTATTACATATTACACACCCAAAAACATCCCTACTGGCTACCTTTGATAGCATCAAGAGTTTTGGGATGATATCTAATTACAAACTGAACCTATCCAAAATGGAAATTATTGCTCCACTTTACTTGCTGTTGACACAGGACACCTAGGCTTGACCTGGATCCGAGATAAAATGAAATATTTAGGCATCTACCTTTCCCTGTCTCACGCCTAAGATGAAGCAGTACATCTAGACACAGCGGCACCAGCTTAAAACCGATTTAAACTGTTGGGCCTTATTGTATCTCCATTTGGGGTCACCTGAGTATTGTGAAAATGAATGTTTTACCTTGTCTCTATATCCCTTCAGATGTTTAACTACTTCCTCCCCAAATCTTGGTTTGTCAAGTCAACAGACTTATAACTTCCTTCATCCGTGGGTAAAACTCTTGTAGGGCACTTTATAAGCTACAGCGCTCCTTGGAAAGAGGAGGTCTGCAAGTACCAATTCTATATTTATATTACCTGTCCATCAATTGCTCCAGACTCTCCCAATGGCTGTGACCCGTAACTAAACCTAACTCAAACATGTACTCCCCCATGGCTGCAATTAGAGCAGTCTATTTGTGCTCAATATGGTCTGAATACAAGTGCCCTACTTTATACCCACATTAAAAAAGGTCCCTAAACCACTTTATAATACCCCAATTGTAGAGGCCCCACGTGTAATTTCTACAGCTATGCGTACACTCCACATTTACTTTCTGAAAAATATCTCACAGCCCCTACTAGATAACCCAAATTTTAAGACTGGGGTAATATGCTCAACATATCTTTCTGGCCCTATAATATAGACACCACAGTTGCTGACCAGATCAAAAACCAGAACTGCTACCATTTCATGAGGCACAAACTATATTCAAGTTACCCTAATCAGACTGCTTTAGTACATTCAACTCTCACACGTTATATCAGCACTTGTTTGGGACAGTGGGATAACTCTCGTGAAAATCAAATCCTCACTATGGTAACCACAGCTCACTACACACCCATCTCTTACTTCTATCATCATCTACACTCTCTGGCAGGGACAGCTAAGGCCAACTATATTATTACTGGGACCAGATTCTACCGTCCACTTCCCCAACTCATAACTGGCCAAGAATTTTGAGGCATTTATATAAGTACCTCAAATGGGACCAATATCGCTTACCTCAATTTCAGCTCCTACATAATCTCTATTACACACCAGATAAATTATGCAAAATGGGAAATTCATCAAATACATGTTCAGATGTGGTCAACACCCTGGCACATTGTACCATATTCTTTGGCAAAGTAAAAAGTCACCCTTTCTGGGATTCTATTCGAGCTAGATTGAACCCACTGCTTGGTCTATCGATGCATTCCTCCTGAAGGTCTGTAAACAAGGAGAATATGGGCAGTCCTTGATATGAAACCAATGCAAACACTTGGCCTTTGCATCGATATGTGCAAACCAGGTCTTATTATGACACTGGCTAGATCAACATACCCCTAAGTTACAGAATGGTGCAGAAACTTTTTGCTCTCAAGCTGAAAAGACCCTAGCCAGTAAGTCCAATCAAGACCATAAAAATCAAAGGATTTGGGCATCCTTGTATACACTGCTAATAACATAACCTTACACAGCATCAACTATCCTCTAGTCCCTTTTCACTAGCACTGCAGCCCCTATCTATCTTATTCCTCTATAATTCAAACGTCATTGAACCTTTTAGAGAGGAAAAGATAACACTCTTTTTCTTTCCTTTCTGTATTTGCCTCTGGTGGTGAGGGGAGGAGGGATGGGTGATTTGGGAGGGAGGGTGGACCGTGGTTTATAAAACACTAAATGGATAAATGTTTAAAATAAGGGTAATTGGCGGTTAGTGAGATGTATTTATTAAGTATATTAGTATTTTGTATTTTTGTGTGTTTTGTAAATTTGCCTCCTTATACTATAACCAGGTTAGCACTTTAGAAGGTGTCCTTGAAAATGAGTGTACTTGTGTACTCAATGGGATTGTTTTACCTTGTTCATTATAAACTAATAAAATCATTACTACTACTACTAAAACCATAATACTGTATCTTCTATATATCACACAGTCTCGAGTTACTGTACCATATAACAATATCTTGGTTGTTACTGGTTGCATTATTGGTTCTGCTCTTAATGAACTGTATTCCTTATCCAAATAAGGTATATTAAATCTGAAAAGAAAGTTCTGCTACCAGAAGCTGTAGAAGTGCAAACCATATCAGACAAGGCCATAAAGGAGTAATAAGGTGTGAGTGGTGTCTCCACTCTTAGCTTGAGCAGGACACTCTGTATTAAAAGAATGGTGGGAATGCATGCATGAATTCTCTTTCCAAGAGTGGGACAACATGACTTGCTAAAAAACTCCAGGCCCTGGTGCGAGCAAGCAGAAATGCAGCAGTTCTGGGGGTGTGGGGAAACAAAAAGGTCCATCTCTGGACGACCTCATCTTGCACAGAGGTCATTTACCACAAAGGCCAGCATTTCCCATTCATGAACCAGGGAATGATACCTGCTCAATTTGTATGCCAAGACATTTTGATGACCTGGGAGAAACACGATGGATACCTGAAGGTTATGAGACATCACCTGGGGCCACACTGTCACTGCTTCCCTGCACAGGAGACAGGAGTGAGTGTCCCTTTGTTTGTTTAGGTAGTCATACAGGCTATGGAACTGCTACATGCATGGTGTAAGGTCAGTGCACACAGGTGGGGATGCCTGTCCCACAGACAAATATCACTACCAAGGTACTGTTGCATTCGACGGAAAAAGAAAAATAAAGTCCAAAGCCAGTGAGTCACAAAATATTTTCACCACATACTGAATCCAAAGCTAGTGCTCACAAATTAGGACTGAAGCAGATGAGCTGTTTGCCACTTGCCCCGCACTCTGACTCACTTGAAGTCTTCTTCAGGGATGTTTGTTTGTGCTATACATGACACTGACATTGTCCGCCTCTTACCAAAGGACCGGGGCACAGATGATTCTCAAATGCCTGGAGGCTATACATTACAGCTCTCATTTACAACACAAGTATGTCCAAGTCAGCCTTCACTTTATTCCAGGACCCTTTTACAAGAAGCTGAGATGAGATGAGTACCACAACCAGAGCCAGGGGCATCCGTGGTGCGTATCTGTACAGGAGCTGTTACAAGGAATGGAGTATCCTGGGGTAAGTTGCTGTGGTTCATCTACCACAGAAGTGCTCAATGAAGAGGAGATGTGTCAAGAAAGTACAATTACGTAAGAACTTACCGTAACAGTAGATCTTCGAGAACAGCTCTTGCAGCAGGTTACACCATTAGGACTGAAGCCGCAGGCGCCAGGACCCTGGAGATCTTTTCTAGCTAGCTATCTTCATGGGATCACTCGACGCCGCCCGCCTCCCACGCCAGGTGTGGTATAAGAGGGGCGGTCCCGCCAGAATCCCCAGTTCTCCCGCCGGAGATTCCCGGCCAGAGGTTGCAATAGCAGGGGAGACCAAGGATCCACCGTCAGAAGGCAAAAAGGAGTACGAAAACTCTGAGTAGAGAAGAAGGAAATTCCCCTACGAGGAAAAAAGCTGACTCCTGCGCTCACCCAGCCATGCGGAAGAAATCAAATTCCTGACGTCTGAACATTCAGACTGGCTGGCTGAAATACTCACCATCCTTTCTCCCTCACTCCTCCGTTCTAGAAGGAGCAACTGCGGCGAAGACCTCCTCCAAGGGGGTCTGTTGGTAGGAAGTACCTGCTGCAAGAGCTGTTCTCGAAGATCTACTGTTACGGTAAGTTCTTATGTAACTGTACTATCTTACTGAGATACAGCTCTGCAGCAGGTTACACCATTAGACTGATTCTTAAGCAGTAAAGCTTGACCCCTTCACATCGGGAGGAGGAAAAGAAGAAACCGAGGAGCAGCCGCCCAACCTCGATTCAGGACAGGAGGCCCTGCAGCACGGCCTGGCCGAAACCAGCCCTTCGCCTAGAGGCAATATCCAGACTGTAATGCCTGATAAAGGTATGCACAGAGTTCCAAGTAGCTGCAGCGCAAATAGTTGAGGTTGAGACATTCTTGAGAGCTGCAAAAGAAGTGGCTACACCTCTAGTAGAATGGCTCGACGAACCCGGAGGGGCTTTTGTTTGGATTGGTAGCAATGGGAGATGCATTGCACAAGCCAGCGGATAAGGATTGCTTGGACACTGGCCGAATCTCTCATTCTTCTGTGCGGCGACACAAAAGTTGCCCCAAGCCCGAAGGAGACTTGTTCTATTGAGGTAATACTAGGCTGCTGTGAACATCAAGAGTATGAAGCAAAGCCTCTCCTCTATTGGAATAGTTCGGGAAGTAGACCGGAAGGTCAATATCCTGATTTAAGGTCAGAGCTGAAACCATCTTAGGCAAAAACTTAGGATTCGTTCTCAGAGACACTCTGTCTCGGTGAAAAAACAAATAAGGCTCCTTACACATCAGGGCATGAAGCTCAGAAATCCTTCTGGCTGAAGTAACTGCAACTAAAAACAACGTCTTCCAAGACAGAAAACGTAGCTCGCAATCCGTGGCTGGTTCAAAGGGAGGGAGCGTGAGTTGCTCCAAAACAAAAAGGAGATCCCATGGAGGAATCGGATCTTTAATAGGAGGCCTAAGGTGCAGTACCCCTCTCAGGAACTCCCGAGAAGCGTCCAGTTGAGCAATGGTGCGTGGCCCACTGGCTGGTGATAGGCCAAAATAGCACAAAGGTGTACTTTAATAGAGGAGTAGGCTAACCCCGAGTGAAAAAGGGAGAGGAGGTAGTCCAAGACTGCCCCCACAGGGCAACCTAAAGGAGAAAGGTCACGAGCCCATGACCAAAGACAGAATCGCGCCATTTCATGGCGTAAGTAGCGTGAGTAGCCGGCTTTCTGGCTGCAGAGAGTACCTCTGCAACCTCCTGCGAGACCCCGTGTCGCATGATGGCTACGTCTCTAGAAAGCCAAGCGCAGGTTCAAAGACCGCAGATCCGGATGTAATAATGAACCTTGCTCCTGAGACAGAAGGTGAGAACTGCACGGCAGTGGAAGTGGAGGTTCCTAGACAGCTGCGCCAACAATGGGAACCAGATTTGTCTGGGCCAGAATGGGGCCACCAGAATCACACGGCACGCCTCCCCGCGCAGTTTGAGCAGAACTCTGGATCAACGGGAAAGGAGGGAAAGCGAGGAACCTGTTCTCCAGGAGATGGAAACGATCTCGCCAGAAAAGATGAGGTCTTAGAGAGGCTATGGGGAGCCTGTGACCTGTCCACCATAGACCTGACAAAGGGCTACTGGCAGGTACCCCAACTTCTGAAGCTAGAGAAATGTCAGCCTTTGACACCCAGTTTGGATTATTCAAGCACAGGGTGATGCCATTTGGGATGAAGAATGTGCCATCCACCTGTCAGCTGCTTGTGGACTGCATTTTGCAGGAGGGGGAAGGGCAGGAGACATAACTCTGGTGTACATGGATGACATTGTCATCTATAACTAGACATGGGAGAACCGTATCATTCATCTGACCGAGGTGTTCCACTGACTGCAGGCCACTGCGCTGACAGTCAAGGCAGGCAAGTGCCAGATAAGAATGGCAGAAGAGTCTTATCTTCAGCACAGGGTGGGAGTGGGTACATGTGGACTGAGCCAGTGAAAATTCAGGCTATCCAGGGATGGACCATGCCCACAACCAAGAGGAAAGTTTGGGCCTTCCTAGGAATGGCAAGGTACTACCGTAAATGTGTGCTGAATTTCAGCAATGTGGCCAAATCCCTGCCTGACCTTACCAGGAAGAAAATGCTGGAAAAGGTTCAGTGGACAGAAATATGTGACTCTGCATTCCACCAGCTGAAGGAGGTGTTGGGTTCTGCACCTGTGCTCGCCAGCCCAGACTACACTCTGAGGTTCACTGTGCATGTAGATGCATATGATTATGGGCTAGGTGGTTCTGAGTCAGGTCATGCATTCAGGAAAGGAGCACCCAGTCATGTATCTGAGCAGGAAGCTGCTGCCCAGAGAACAAGCCTACACCACATTAGAGACACAGTGCCTGGGGATTGTCTGGGTTTTGCAGAACCTGGAACCATATCTATATGGAAGGCAGTTCACACTGATTACTGATCACAACCCCCTTAAATGGTTGCATAGGACCAGTGGCCAGAATTCAAAACTGCTGTGATAGAGCCTGGTACTGCAGTCCTATAATATGGATATTAGGCACCACAGTAGGTCAACATCATGGTAATGCAGATGGGCTGTCTGGACAACAGCTAGTGCCCCTGTTTATTTTTCTTCTTTTTCTCATAAATAAGAGAGACCTAGAAGAAACTAAGGCAGGGTTCACACAAAAAGTGAATTGATGGCATGGCAGGTGGTGACAGCTGACACACACACACAGTTTTTGCTGCTAAAATGATTTTTTCCCTTCTTCGGGTTGGGGGGGGAGATGTAACATTTGCTAAGTATGCTTTACTGCATTCCCTTTTTTCTTATATATGTAATTATTTCTGCTGGGAAACACTTAAGGCTTCTTATCAGTGTCTCTGAAAATACAAGCATTTGTCAATGCCGAATGTTGCTTGTTTGTATGTGCTGTTTAGGTATTTGAAGTGACAGTTTCATGCCTTCCTCCCAAGACATCCACGTGTCTTTCCGCTCAGTATTCACAGAAGAGTGGGAGGGCAAGGGCCACAGCAGTACAGCAGTTGCCAAGGGGGTGAAGAGGTGAACCATAGTCCATTCAAAGGCAAAAGAGTCCTGCAGGAGCTCACTAAATTGAAGGTAGACAAAGCGATGGAACCAGATGGCATACGCCCAAGGATATTAACAGAACTGCGAAGGGAGATAGCAGTACCTCTGGCAGCCATGTTCACTGAGTCATTCAACATGAGTGAATTGGAGGAGGGCATGTGTGGTCCCTCTACACAAGTCCGGCAGCAGGGAGGAAGCAGGAACAATAGGCCATTCAGCCTCACCTCAGTAGTGGGGAAGATCATGGAGACATTGCTTAAAGAAAGGATAGTGGGGCATCTAGATGCCATCAGAACCTAGGACCATAGACAAGATGGATTCACAGTGGGGACATCATGTCAGATAAATCTGGTTGATTTATTTGACTGGGTGACAAAGGAAGTGAATCAGGGTGGGGCAGTGGACAACGCTTACCTTGATTTCAGCAAAGCCTTTGACACCATCCCATAAAGGAGGCTGATAAAGTAGCTGGGTAGGCTGGACATGGGGGAAAGGGTGGTAAACTGGGTTAGAAACTGGCTAACAGACAGGAGGCAGAGAGTGGTGGTAAATGGTATGCAGTCTAGGGAGAGGGGGCGACCAGTGGGGTGCTGCAGGGATCGGTCCTGGGGCCAGTTCTGTTCAATGTCTTCATTAGTAATATTGCAGAACATCTGAAGGGAATTTTTTCACCAAATTTTCAACATAGTCATTTTAAGACCTTTGCTCATGAACAGTGTCACTGTGATTTTCTTAATTTGTCCCGTACATTGATTTCGCACACCGACTGCGCCATTGTGCGCTACATGGACGTAAACACGTTTTGGGTGAGATGTGAAAAATGACAGCTGTACTATTTATAAGAAGGTGTGGCAAAATGGCAATGTTGGAAATCTGGAGGAAAATATTGAAAATTCAGCGAACTTACGAGGCAGTATAGAACTGTACAACGACGCTTCAAACAGTCATTTTTTGAATTTTTTCACCAATTTCAACATAGCCATTTTAACACCTGAGCTCATGAATAGTGTCACTGTGAGTTTCTTAATTTGTCCCTCAAGTATATTGATCTCAAAGACAATCGACTGCGCCATTGTGTGCTATGGCGGCAGAAACACGCTTTTGGGTGTGAGATGTGAAAATGGCAGCTGTACTTCTCATAAGAAGGTGTGATAAAATGGCAATGTTGGAAATCTGGAGTGAAAATATTGAAAATTGCGACCTTATGAGCATGCGAGAACTGCACAATGCACGTCAGAAACAGTCATTTTAGAATTTTTTCACCAAATTTTCAACACAGCCATTTTAAGATCTCTGCTCATGAATGGTGTCACTGTGATTTTCTTAATTTGTCCCAGACATTGATTTTCTCAAGACACCGACCGCGCCATTGTGCGCACATGGGTGAAACACATTTTGGGTGAGATGTAAAAATGACAGCTGTACTACTCATAAGAAGGTGTGGTAAAATGGCAATTTTGAAACTCTGGAGTGAAAATATTGAAATTTCGCGAACTTACAAGCCTGCGTAGGAACCTGCGCATAGCATACGGCTAAATAAAACAGTCACTTTTGAATTTTGCTTTATTTTCCAACATGGTTTTAGGACCCCTTCTCATGAATGATGTCACTGTCATTATTCAGGCCGGAAGGTGATTTTGCACAGTGACCGTGCAGTGACTGCAAAATCACCCTTGGGCCTGGAATAACGCCATGACAGTGACATCGCTCATGAGAAGGGGTCCAAAACCCATGTTGAAAAATTGTGCAAAAATTCCCAAAATGCCTGAGATATGCAACAAGTTGAAACCCCTATCTAGCCCATTATACAGCATGGCATTTCCTCAGTTGGCGGTCGGCTTTGAAGAGGTGCAGAGCGTGTTCCCAGTCCGCTGAAGATCATCGCGAGGTACGAGGTAGAGTATGGGGTGGAGGGTGTGGGGGAGGCTGAGTGCGCGGTGGTGGGTGTGGGTTGTGGGGGGGGTTGGGAGACGCGCAGGGACAGTTTTTGTTTACAGGTTTTTCTGACCTATAATTGGCCTCCTCCCTGCTGCCACTTTTGTGTGTGGGGACTAGTAATCTGTCCTCCAGTCCTCTGGAACCACCTGTTCTAATGAGCTGTTAAACAGGACTGTCAGAGGTGCAGCCGCATTTATCTGAGCTCTCTTACTGCCATTGGATGCACTTATCTGGTTCCATTGCTTTGTCCCCTTCAGATTATGGTCCTCAGACTACTTGCCAAAAGGACTGGTCCACCTCCCTCCATCAAAACTTCTGTTACTTTTTGTGGCCCTCTTCCTCTATGCACATGAACAAAATTATTTGTTTAGGATATCTGCCTTTTTCTGGTCCCTCTTAACACAGCCCCCTTTCCCTTTTAATCTTAAATCCACCTGGTCTTCTTTTTTTTTGTTTATATACCTAATAAAATGTCTTATCACCTTTTTTACCCTGGGCTATTCTGTCTCAGTCTGCACCTTGCACTCATTACTGCTTTCTCTGCTTTCCTCTGTTTCCTGATACCCTTATCCTCCTATACTTTCTGAATGCCACACTTTCAGCCTTTACTTTTACTATCTTTTCGAGAACTATGGCGGTCTCTTTTTCTTCTTGCTTTTGCTCTTGTTTGACCTAAAAGGTTTGTTGTCTCTTTAGTCTCCCTTTTAGCTTCCCCATTGTTCCTCTACCCCACTAAGGCCATCCCAGCCATGTCATTCTGGAGGTATTCATCATATTTATAAATTGCCCTGTTGAAGTCATGACTTTCGCTCTTTGTGGTTTGATTCCATGGCCAAACCACACCACAGTGATCACTGGTCCCAGGTGGCCTCCCACTTTGTCTGTGTCATCGTCCTTGTTAGCGAGTACCAGGTCCAGTATTGCCCATCGTGGGAAAATTCACTGACTAGTTGCTGAGGAACACCACCTGCAAAGAGTCCAGGATGTCAATGCTGCTAGCTGAAACCACTGCTGGGAGGCTCCAGTCTACATCTGGTAGGTTGACATCCCCAATTGGCTGCACCTCCCCCTTTTCTGACACCATGCCAGTGGCTTCCACCAGTACCTCATCTACTTCCTCCCACTGTGCTGGTGGTCTGTAGATCACTCCAGTGCGAATAGTGGCTACATTCCCATTATCCAGGTTAACCAACAATACCTCTGCCTCTCCCTGCATTCCCTGTATTTCTGTTGCTTTTCTGCTTTCCCCTCACATAAAGCACCACAACCCCTCCTTTCTTTCTCACCCAGTCCTACCTGAACAGAGCATAGCATGGTATGACCATATCCAAGTCATGGTTTTCAGTGCACCATTACTCGGTAATGGCCACAATATCCAGGTCAGTCTCTGCCATGATGGCATCTAGGTCCAGAATCTTATTTCCTAGACTTCTAGCATTCACACACATGGCCTTCCAGATTTTGTTTCCTCTCTGCTTGTTGCTCCCTTTATTTCCTTTTTGTCCTCTCTCCATCCACCCTCTCTTTTAAATGCTCCCGTTCCCTTCCCCCACTATCTCTACCACCCTGCTTCCTTTATTAACTTGCACCATGGGGGATTCCTCTCCCATCAGGTTTTCTTTACTGTCTACTTCAGCCTGTGGGGGGGGGGGGCAGTTTCAGCCTCCCTGATTCCTTCTGCCACCCTCCTGGGCTAGTTTAAATCTTCATTGAAGTAACATTTAAACCATCCACTGAGAACTGCAGTTCCCCACCCAGATGGATGCAGGCCATCGCCCCTGTATAGGTCCTTATCCACCCAGTTCCACCATCGAAATGTGCCGGCCATTGTGTTTCTTGTCATTAGGGCACCAAACCCAAAAGTCGTTGATCTGTTCTCATATGGGGGGCTATGCCCCCCACACACCCCCTTACATAGGATTCTAACTCCAGGGGGCAGACCTTGGAAGGGGCAGTGACTTTTGGGTTTGGTGCCCTAATGATGAGGCGCAAAACAGCCGGAGCTCCAAAGGTGTGCAGTGTATCCACCCATGTGGGTCCCCAGTCCTCAATGTAGCTGAACCCCTCCTATCTATACCATTCCTTCAGCCATGAGTGGAGGTTCCTGGTGCAGAGAGCCCTCTCCTCACGCCTGTCATAGACATGCAATACCTCAGCGAAAGCCAGTGACCAAGTTACGTAAGACCCCTCCCCAGCTCCCTAATCTCCACCTGCACTATCCCAGACCTGTTATTTATCCCCAGGTGGACAATGATATCCAGATATCTCTCTTATCCTGCTGCCCTAGTGATTCTCAGTATCTGCTTCCCAGCTCTCCGAACCATGGCACCTGGTGACACCTAACCTGCCTCTCCCCTTTCCTATTACCAAATCTATCCCCATACAATCGGTCCCCCACTAGAAGTTGCTTCTTCCTCCTCTGGGGTCCTCTACTACTCTCCTTGACATCTCCACTATGAAGGGCCCCCACTTCATCTCTGGTCCCTACTGCAGGTGCGTCCTTTTGACAGTCCTGAACTGCCAGAGCAGAGTAGAAATTATGTAGTGGCACCAGTTGAGGAATGTGCCTCTGTCCCACCACCACCACCCTATCAGAGACTAGTGCAGCCTAGCCATTCCTTCTTTCTGGCATCCTCTGAGGTAATGGTGGCAGACTTGGTGTTCCCTATTTGGGGGATGTGGTCCCCGAATCCTAGCTATCTCAGCCTGGAGTCTAGCAACCTCCTTGCTCAACCCAGAGAGGTGTGTGCAGATGGAGTAGCAATACAGTCTCCTGAAGGTCTCTCTGAAAACTGCCACCCCACAGACACTGTACTGCACTGCACCACTTCTAGCATTCTCAAATTCTGTTCTCCTGTCCTACCTAGAAATACTTTTGTAGCCTTACTGCTGATAGAGTGTTCTAGTTTTCCATTTATTAGTCTATTTCTATTTATGTTTACCTGTGCTTTGTTTAAACTCTCTGTACTCCTATCATGGATAGGGTGTTGTATCTATTCACAATTTCAGCCTACCTTTGTTCTTCTACCCTTCCAGTAGTGAATGTTACACAGTAGCGAGCAGGCTCCTTGCTTTAACTGATCAGCAGACTCATCCGCTTCTCCGCTTCCTTCTGCTGATGCCTGTTGACACCCACAATGCCAGTCACCTGTTACACTTCTTCACTGTTCCACTTACTCACTGGCACACAAACGTGCTGCACATGTTAGAGTGAAAGTACTTTTATAGTGCTCTTGTAAGAAGGCACTAAGCCTCTATAAGCTCCACACCCCAATTACACACCTAATTCACAGGGCTTCCTAAATCTTCCCACCCCAAGATTAAGTTCCTGAGCTTGTTTCCCCCCACACCACCTGTTTTAATTTAAAACCCAAGTTTCAAGGTACCCCACACACTGCCTACCAGGTTTCAAAGTGCCCCAAACACTGCTTACAGATCTCTTCTTTTCTCCCCACTTACCCTGCTACTTTCAAAAGGAAGGGAAGTATAAATAAATATTATGATACCTTTAAGGTAAAGCTAGATGCTTTCACTCCACTCTGTCAGAGAGTCTTGTCTTCAATCCCTGAAGGCTTGTTCCTTTTGCAGGTGTGCCATTTGCATGTGTTAGGTCAATACAGGCTATGTCCAGGCAAAGAAGAGGAAGAAAGGCATATGGAAAAAATATGGGGGAAGAAACTGTAGTCCTAACCGGGATGATGGCGGCCATCATGTTAATGGCCCCACACTGAGCAGGCATCACCCACAACTGTATCTGGATCTGGGCTGGTGGGAGGATGGCACTCCCTTTGAACCTCTACAATGGAAGCTAAACCATGGGGGAATGCAGCAGCAGCAGCAAGTTAATTAAGGATGAGGCTGGACAGAAGAGCAATACAGCCAGTTTGTGTGGTGTGACTGGAAGGTGCAAAAATAAGCTCAATGGAAAAAAGCAGAAATAAATAAAAACATTCTTAAAAAGAATAATATTCATTTCAGGGAGATTCATCACATGTATCAATATTATAACCACAAATCGTAAAACAGGTAACTGTGGGATCCCAACAGTGCTGCTGATACATGCTACTACAGCCATCTTTGATGCATACAAGTATGACATACAGAAACAGAATTTGTCAGCAGAAAAGGACTGGTAAACCCACCCAATCTGCCCTATTTCTTCCTGCCTATTCTGATGCTACGGACCCTATTTGGTCGCCTGTGTCCCTCCTGCCTCACTTTCCTCTACTTATTATGCTATTTGCCTATCGCATTTATTCTTGAAGCTCCCCCTGTCTTTGCCCACACCACCACTTCTGGCAGGCTGTTCAGGTGTCCACCACCCATTCTGTGAAAAAGTATTTCCTCACATTTCTCTTAAATGCCCCTCCTCTAGCTTCATTGCATGCTTTGTGTTCTGGTGCTTTTCCTTCTCTGAAAGAGACTCCCCAGTTGCACCTTGTTCACCCCTGTGAGGTACTTATAGTTCTCAATCATGTCCCCTACAACTCTTCTCTCCTCCAGGGAGTGGTAGCCCTCCTCTGGATCACTTCCATCCTGCCAATGTCCTTGTGGAGGTGCAGCATCTGGAACTGGACACAGTACTCTAGGTGGGGTCTCACAGGTGAACAATACAGTGGCAACACTGCCTCTCTTCTCCAGCTAGGAAGCCCCCTCCCATTGCAACCCAACATCCCACAGGCCTTGCTTACTGCCTTATTGTACTGCCCTACCACCTTGAGATCATCAGCTATGATTACCTCATTGTCCCTTTCTTGCTTGGTGACTGTAAGTACCTCCCCTCCCCCCATCTTATACACAGCTCCGAGGTTTCTTCGTTGCAGGTGCATGACTTTGCACTTTTGGCATTGACACCTGGTTACCACACCCTAGACCACTCCTTGGGTTTCCACAGATCCCTTTGCATTCTTGCCACTCTTTCTTGAGTGTCCAACTTGTTACAGATTTTTGTATCATCAGCAAAGAGACACACTTTCCTCTCTAGTTCCACAATTCAACAGTGTCACTTATGAAGACATTGAAATGGACTGGTCCTAGTACTGATCCCTGTGGCACTCCCTGGTCACTCCCCCATCCCTGAGTGTCTGCCATTTACTGCCACCCTCTACTTACTACCCTTCAACCAGTTTGATACCCAGCTTACCACTTTTGCGAAACCCCCAGGCTGCTTAGTTTCTTTATTAGTCTCCTGTGCAACTATATAAATGTCAAACAACAATTAACTAACATTGTTTTAATTTAATACAGAAAAAATAAGAGGAAGGGTTGATTCTCACAAGACCATCAGTGCAGAATCAGAATTGAGAGGCTAGGGTAATAAGAAATACACTATATAATTATTTTTGTTCTGTCTTTAGAATGAAAGATGAAGGTGCTGTTGCTAAATTATGGATACAGTTTTCATGGGCTTTAAATTACAAACTTGAAAGAGTAGAGATCACACTAGAAATTGTTATTAAAAAGGTTAGAGGCTTTTAAGATTGACAAGGCACCAGGTACAAATAATTCACATCCAGAAGTGTCAAAGGAAGAAAATATATAATTGGGGAAGCTTCAAAAAAACTGTGCATTAATTTCAGGAGAGATCTGGCAAGAGTTAATACTCTGTCATTTTAAAAAGGGATCAGGAGCACACCAAGATGTTATTAATCAACCAGTCTGACATCAGCCATAGGAAACAAGAACATCTAAAATATAGCTAGAGCTGGAGCTTATTTTACAATGTATTTGTGCAGGACTGCCCAAGTTAGATGCAAATATGAAACGTTTAGCTTCAGTGGGATTTAACTTGTACTTAGTTGCACAGCTGGAAAGTTTGAAACATAAAGCAGTTGATCAATTTGTACAAGGGAAACAATGAGCCATTGTCTCTGACAATACTTAAATATTTGACTTCATGTTTCAGAGTTTATTGTTGAAACTGTTAGACCACAGATCTTTTTTACTAAGGGCAACCAGCATGGAAAAGGAGATTATGCATTATGAATTTGCTAACGTTAAAAAAACATATTTATCATCAGTTACAATATTAAAAATGGAAATGCTAGTTCATAATCAGTTTACTTATCTTACATTCCCATTTAAGAAAAATAAAATATCCTTTGACCACACCCGGATCATTAACTGTTTTGCTGTACTTATGACTCCATCCCAGTATATCTCCTTAGCTTTCAGTTGTATTCCATTGTATTGTAAGGTAAGGAACAACATACCCGCCTGTATAATCTACTTGTAATCTAAGGCATCCTTCTGCTCTCCTAATGTATATAAGTTTCACCAGAAGATGCATCTTGTTCATCATGGCCTGTCATTTTCCCTCATTACAGAGATTTCTTTCCCAGTTTTAAATGATGTATTTCCATATTACAGCAAGTAGAACAGAAATTAGATATTTATGCATCTAGTGTAATGTGTGCCCCCTTTTTCCCCTTACCCAGGACGCACCTGGAAATGACCCTTGACTCAGTGTGCTCTCCCAGTCACCAAACTTTAAATAAAATGAATGTATGTACAATGGCTCATCCTGTGGAAAGGCTCCCAGCAAGGATCTTGGGTGAATTGTTTATGCATTATTAAAATTCCCTGCTTTCCCCTCCAGCTCCTTCCATTATTTTTCCAGCTGATAGTCTAATTTTTACTCCCACAATCTCACAAACCTTTCCAAAATAGTAGTGATAGTAGTAGTGATATATTTATTTTGTGTCACTCTCCTCCTGAGTGCAAGTGCTAACATGTACACAACATACAAAAATAGAGCACAACCAAAACAAAACATTAATAATATCATAAACTGCAAATCAGCAGTGAAAATCAGAGTAGTATAGAGAATAATGTATGGAAAAACTAAACACAACATGGCTGTGTTTCCATTGAGGGATTGTCATGACAAAACAGTGACTTCAAAAGTAAAGCTCAAGAGGTCATTTGTCATCATTACAACCATGAAATGGAAAACAGCCTTGATGTATCCAATTGCCCATGCAGTACCTTGTTCTGTATAATGTATGATTTCTAGGGGAAAACACAGGCAGAGAAACTAGTTAAGCTAGAAATGTGTGTTTACTTAAATGCCATCAAGCACAGACATGAAACAGTAAAGGTAATGTACACTAAATGATAAGCATCCTTCAGTTCAATCGATAAGACTCTGTTTTCCCTGCCCAAAACAATGACCATTCTGGGCTTCATTTTCTGGCACTTAGAGACACTAAAAAATAGAAAGAAAACTCTTGCTTCTGAAATCTTCAGGCAGCTGAAAGTTACTCGTCCCATCATTCCTTGAATAGATAACCATTTTTGATCAGAACACTTTTCTGTGAATCCCTGATAAAATGCATGGGATGATTCTGCTGGATGATTCTGCTACCTCTCCCCCCTTGCCCCCAGACCTGCCAACATGGAGAGGATTATGACTGCCAGTCTGCGATGGCACATGACCTCCTCTACTTTCTATAACTGTGTCCATGTTTACCCACCTACTCCCTACAGTACATCCTGGCACTCTGATGGTCATGAAGCAAGATTTAAAGGGATTGGTTGGTGGTACAGAATGTTCCACCCTCTCATTTCCCAACAGTCCCATTGCCAATAGAGCTATACTTTCCCCATCATTGTTTTTTTAAATGACTGGTATTTGAAGCCTTTTGATTGTGTGCATGAAAAAGTCAGTGTTAGGGGGCTGAATGATGTCAGACACAGCTGATCATTTGTTTGCATAGTAATATAACTGCTACTATTTACAATCCACAGCAGGATGTGGGTTATGCTGAGATTCACACACCAGCCTGGTGTGGTGTTTCACAAGGCTGCAGGCCAAGTGACTTAACACCAGAAGTAGGTAAATCCTAGCATAACCCACATCCTGGAGTGGATTATTGTGATTATACAATTGGTATTTTGAAATGTTTTTAAAAATTATTAAAATGATTCCATTTTTAAGTTTTTTTTAATCCATTCCTTGTAATAACATCCTTCCTCCCTAGACAGATTGTCCTGTGTTGTTAGGTAAAATATGGAAGCAGCTGCCTCCTCCTCCCCACATACACACTTGCCTCCTCCCCAACATACACATTCTGGAATTTAGTTTTTGTATTTAGCCTTTTTTTTAGAATTCTCTTTTTGAAGCAATGTCTTAGAGAGCAAGTGTGAAGAAGTGGCTGCTGCTGGCAGAGTAAGGCATAAAAAGAGAAGGCAGCATTAGCATGATTGTGAGGTGAGCGCAGCAGAAAGGTTGTGCCTCTGACATTGATGCAGTTCAATCAGGAGCTAATGTACTTGATTTTCCTTGTGTTTTTTCCATCATAACATTTTTTTATTGATTAAAACAAAAACAAGCATACATACAGAAACATATTCTTTAAGCACATTTTACAAAACAAAATTACAGTGTCAAAAGGAAAGCAATAGATATGTTTCACATTCTCTACTATGTAGATTTTAAAAGGAGGTGAATCTAACATTACAACTATTCATTTAAACTTAGAGCACTATTAAATAAACATTAACAGTCAGAATAGCCCAAAGCTAATGTGCTGTACCCTTAGGACACCTCATCTTGCTGTCTCTGTTCTAGTTCTAAAAAGGGTGACCATATTTTCAAATAAACATCCAGTTTATCATGCAAAGAATAATGGATTCTCTCATTGCTGGAAAAAAATCCATTTGAGTGTACCATTCCCTTATTAAAGAGATCTGAATCTCTTTCCACTGTCTTTGTATATAGTGTTTTGTACTCATGGAGGCATGACCAATCCATATTTTTTGAAGCAAATGTAAGTCTATATGATCTGGAACTATCCCAAGAATAAATATCAAAGGAGAATGAGGTATTGGTTTGCCTATGACATTTGTGCATATGTTGCATACCTCATTTCATAGAGTGTATAATGGGACAATTCCAATGCATATGTGGAGGTCAGCGTTATTAGCATTACATTTCCAGCATTTCAAGTCCGGTATATACCCCATTGTTTCCAACCTGCTGGGACATACATAGAACCCATGTAGGATTTTGAATTGAATTAGCCTAACTTGTAGTTCCTCAAAGCTTTGATTGGCCAAAGCCCATGCAGACTCCCATTCAGATACAGAAAGTTCAAGGGACATCTCTTCTTCCCAGGATTCCTTGACCTTGCTTGTCAGAGAGGAAGACCTAGTATTATTAGTTAGTAACTTATAAGCAAGACTAGTACTCTTCTTCAGAGACCCTAATTTAACTAACTGATTCCATTCTCCATTTGTTGGTAAAATATAACTCTCTACAACAACCTTTTCCCTGTGTACATCTCTCAAAGATAAATAGAAATGAAGGTGGTACTTTAGGAGATTAAATTTTTCTCTGACTTCCTGAAAGGAAAGCAAAACCCCAGTATCATAACTAATTCATTGACTTATTCTGGAGATACATGCCTTAAGCCAAGCTAAATTTGCAAGCCCCTTCCCACCTTCTGTAAGTGTAGGATTCCCTCATATGAGCAAAAATGGAAGAAGAACCATCTCTGTATTAATAAGTTTATTAATCGTTTGCAAGGTTACTGTTTACCCATTATACAAGGATTATCCATAATTTGTGACATAAGAGGAAGGAACATAAAGTCTGTAATAAAGTATGGCCTGAGTAGATGTTCTTCCATGTGCACCATAAAGATTGTAAATGAGTAGTGTTTACTGATAGCCCAGAGTGGTTTAATGTTTGTTTAAATACAAATGCTAATTGATATCTCTCCACCAGGGTAGGCCAAAGCCTCCCATACTTTTGGGGTTCTCAATATAGTGACACTTAATCTTGGTGGTTTAGAACCCCAAAGAAATGTTCTAATGATCTTTTCTATGCATTTAAAAATTTTAGAACTAAGTAAAATAGGCAATTTCTGAAATAAGTAAAATATTCTGGGAGCTATATTCATTTTAATGGTGTTAATTCTCACCATAAGGATAGATTGAATTTATCCCATCGATCCAAATCTAGTTCTATATCAGCCAGTAGTGGGGATAGTTAGCATCCAGGATTTTATTTAGGTCAGTTGTGATTTGTAGGCCAAGATATGTAGTGTTAGGTTTGAACCACTCTGAACACAGTATGCTGTCTAGTTGCATCCTATTAGTTTCGGATAAGTTATTATGTAATATCTGTGTCTTACTCCAATTAGTTTTAAGACCCAAAATTTACTTCAAATTCCTGAAGAGCCATCTGATATTAAGGCAAGACTGGGTAAAGCAAATTAAGAGTTAGTAGTAAGTCATCCACAAATGCAAATGCTTGTGTTTCTCCTCACCCATTTTTACACCTTTAATACCCAGGTGTGAATTTATTGTTCTAATTAGGGTTCAAAAGCTAAAATGAATGAATAAGAAGAGATGGGGCATCCTTGTCTAGTACCACAGTCGAAATCTACTTGGGGAGATTGCACTCATTAGTTATTACCTGAGTTGTGGGTTTATCATACATCATGGAGATCCATGAAGTAAAGTTTTCCCCAAAACCAAATTCAGAGAGGGTCCTAAACATGTAAGACCAGCTGACTGAATCAAAAGCCTTAGGGCTATCCAATGGTAATGCGATAAATGTATTTTTTTTGTTTAGTCCGCAATAGTAGATTAATCAGTCTTCGAATGCAATCAGCCCCAGATCTATTCTTAACAAAACCAACTTGTTCCAGGCCGATTAATTTTGTGTTTACATTTTATATCCTTTTAGCTACATTTTTTGTTAATATTTTATAGTCTGTGTTCATTAGTGACATTGGCCTATAATTGGCACAATCTAATGGGTTTTTCCTCTTTTTTGTGATAGGGTAAGGAAAGCTTGTTTCATAGTTGCAGGTAAGGATTCTTTGGTCCTAGCCTCTAACAATGTGCGATGAAGTTGGGGAGATAAGGTAGTAGAAATTTTGACATAAAACTCTTCTAGAAAACCATCTGGACCTAGGGTTTTACCCGGGGTAATTTTTGAATGGCCTGTTGGACTTCAACTAGAGTAATTTCTTCCTCTAGCATGATTCTTTCCTCGAGTGTTAGAGTCAGGAGAGCAATGTTCTTGAAAAAATCATCTACATTATCTGAATCATTAGTTTCTTTACTAGTATATATATCTTACTATAAAATTCATGTAATGCTGCAATAATATCCTTATTTCTTTTAAAGATCTGACCCTTGTAGACTTAATTGCGGGATTAGGTTCTGCTGTTGCATCTCTTTATGTTGATTACTGGCATGTGCAAGAAACATATTGCATCAACTTTCTCCACAAGCAGGTTGTGGAGCGTGGCACTATTATGCCCAATGCCCACAGCCTGCAGAGGCTTTCTCCCCATCCCTCAATGCTGTGGCACACTGCTGCTGACACTAGTTCAGCCAGCGTGCCAAAACTTTCTAAAAATCGGCATGCAATCAGGGGCCTCTTGTCATTGCAGCGTCAGCCATCTGCTGCAATGAGGGAGCATCATTGCAGGGGCGGGATGTAGACTCGATTTGTTTGTGAACATGGAGACAGCTTGCCGCCATGTTCACAAACAAATAACCCTCCTCCCCACCGAGTTTATTGTTGCCGACGGGGAGCTCCACTCCCCGCGGCATTGTGTAACCTCCTCCCATTTTGTTCCTGCTGATGGGGTGCCCAATCTCCAACGGCATAATGAACCACACCCCCATTTTCTTCCTGCTGATGGGGTGCCCAATCCCCATCGGCATAATAACCCCCATTTTGTTCCTGCTGATGGGGGGTGCCCAATCCCCCATCGGCTACTGCTTTCCCCAAATTGAAGCTTTCTGCTGGCATGCTGGGAGCCCACCCCAGCGTCCCAGATACCACAGTGAAGGGAAAACGGTCCCGTTAACATCTTTTTTTTTTCACCTGAAAAAGGAAACGGTCCTCGGCTCACCCTGCCCCCACCCACAACCCACACCCACCCACTGCACACCCTGTTTCCCACACCCTCACTCATCCCATCTACCTCCGGAGCTCGGTGCAATGATCTTCGTGGACCAGGAACACGTCCTGCACTTTCAAAGCTGACCGTGAACTGAGGAAATGCCGTAAGCTGTATAATGTAATAAATAGGTTTTTCAACTTTAGTGCATATCTCGGGCATTTTTGGGAATATTTTCACCAAATTTTCAACATGGGGTTTTTGGGACCCCTCCTCATGAATTCTTGAACTGTCATGGCATTCATAAGGCCCGAAAGATGGTTTCACAGTCACTGTGCAGAATCACCCTTCGGGGCCAGTTAATGAAATGACAGTGCAGTGTTCATGAGGTGGGCTCTCAAAAAGCCTATGTTGCAAATTTGGTGGAAAATATCCCAAAAATGATTGTTTTATTTAGCGTGCATGCCAGCAGCTGCTATGCACGCCATAACTTCACTGAATTTACAATATTTTCATGCCAAATTTTCAGCACTGACATTTTGTCACACCTCCTTGTGAGTGGTATAGCTGTCATTATTCACATCCTGGCTGAAATTGTTTCGCAATTCAGGCTCAGAATAGCATGGTCACTGTGGGAAATCAGTGTTCAGGACAGATTAAGAAAATGACAGTGATGCTGTTCATGAGAAGAGGTCCTAAAATGCCTATGTTGAAAATTTGGTAATGATACTCCATAAAATGACTGTGTTAACGAGCATGCGTTCTTGATTGTACGCTGTCGTAACCCGCGAATTTATGATATTTTCACTACAGATTTTCAACATTGCCATTTTCCCAGACCTACTTATGAACAGTACAGCTGTCATTTTTCCCATCCCAGCCGAAATGTGTTTTCGCACTTCCAGCGCAGAATACAGTGGTTGCTGTGGGAAATCACTGTTCGGGACAGATTAAGAAAATGACAATGATACTGTTCATGAGCAGAGGTCCAAATATGCCTATGTTAAAATTTTGGTGATGATAGCCCATCAATTGACTGTGTTACAAGTGTGCATTGGGCACTTTCCACGCACACCTTGTAACTCTTGTATTATTTGTCACACCAGATTTTCAACAGTGCCATTTTTCACACCTCCTTATAAGCAGTACAGCTGTCATTTTCACATCCTGACCGAAATGTGTTTTCACAGTTCCGCACAGAATAACGTGGTCACTGTGGGAAATCAGTGTTCGGGACAGATTAAGAAAATGACAGTGGCACTGTTCATGAGCAGAGGTCCTAAAATCCCTATGTTGAAAATTTGGTGACGAAGTCCATCACATGACTGTGTTACAAGCGCAAGGCTGAACTGTTTCCATGCACCCTTGTAACTTCGCAAAATTTGTATACTGTCTGCCACATTTTCAACAGTGGCATTTTTTCACAACTCCTTATGAACACTACAGCTGTCATTTTCACATCCTGGCTAAAATATGTTCTTGCACTTCTGCTGGACAATAGCATGGTCACTCTGGGACATCAGTGTTTGGGACAGATTAAGATCCACCGAATGAGAGGGGGGAGTGACCGAGCTCAACTGAGTTCTGTCGGGGCTGCTGCGGATTTGTTTGTGTTCAGACAAAGGCCCCAACACAAGACCCCAGTACAAAAGGGCAGCCTGCAGCACTGGGAGAAACAGAACGAGAGAGCGAGTGAGGGATGGGGAGTGAGCAAACTCACCGAAGCGCTGTCAGGACCACAGTGGATTTGTTTGTGGGCAGAAAAAGGCGTCATTACAGGCAGGGGCCCAGTACAAAAGACCAGCCTGCAGCGGTGGGAGAAACAGTATGAGCGAGTGAGACAAGGGGACTTAGTGAGCTCAGCGGAGCTCTATCAGGACTGCTGGGATTTCTTTGTGGGCAGAAAAAGGTGCCAATGCAGGCAGGAGTCCCGTACAAAAGGGCAGCTTGCAGCGCCAGGACAAACAGAATGAGCGATGAGAGAGGGAGATTGAGTGACCTCAACGGAGCTCTGTCGGGACAGCTGCAGATTTCTTTGTGGACAGACAAAGGCGCCAATGCAGCCAGGAGCCCCATAGAAAGCACAGTCTGCAGCGCAAAAGAAACAGAACAAGCGAAAGTGACAGAGCGGTAGTGGAAGCTCAATAGAGCTCTAGTGTGACTGCTGCAGATTTCTTTGTGGGCAGACAATGCGGCAACACAGGCAGGAGCCCAGTACAAAAGGCCAGCTTACAGTGCTGCCAGAAACGGAATGCGAGAGTGACAGAGGGGGGTGAGCGAGCTCAGTGGAGCTGTGTGGCGACTGCTTCAGATTTCTTTCTGGCCAGAAAAAGCCACCAATGCAGGCAGGAGCCTAGCACAAAAGGGCAGCCTGCAGCACCTGGAGACACAGAACGAGTGAGTGAGGGAGGGGGAGTCAGTGAGCTCAATGGGGCTCTGTTGGGACTGCTGCAGATTTCTTTGTGGGCAGAAAAAGGCAGTAATTCAGCAGGGCCCAGTACAAAGGGCAGCCTGCAGTGGCAGGAAAACCAGAATGAGCGGTGACTGAGTTCAACAGAGCTGTATTGTAACTGCTGCAAATTTCTTTGTAGGCATAAGAAGGCAGCAACGCAGGTAAACGGAGCTTTGTCGGACTGCTGCAGATTTTTGTAGGCAGAAAAAGCCACCAAAGGCAGGAGCCCAGAACAAAAGGGCAGCCTGCAGCGCCAGGAGAGCCAGAATGACTGAGTGAGACGGGGAGTGAGCGACCTCAATGGAGCTCTGTAGGGACAGCTGTGGATTTCTTTGTGGGTAGAAAAAGCCACCAACATAGGCAGGAGCCTAGTATGAAATGGCAGCCTGCAGCATCAGGAGAAACAGAATGAGCGAGTGAGAGAGGGGGAGTGAGCCACCTCAGTGGAGCTCTGTCGGGACAGCTGCGTATTTCTTCCTCAGCAGAGCAAGGTGCCAATGCAGGCAGCAGCCCAGTACAACAGAGCAGCCTGCAGCACTGGGACAAACACACTGAGTCAGTGACACAGGCCCCCTGAGCGAGCTTAACAGACCAATGCAATCAACATTTGGCATTGACAAATGCTTGTTTAATCTTAGTGCCAACAATCTGCCAGCTTTGTCTTCTGCCTCCCAGTATTGTTGGAATGTTCTGAATCAAGCATATTCTGCTCTTTGTGATAGGATGGCATCTATTTCCCTCTTTTTGATTACAATCTTATGTAGAAGTTCTAATTTTGAGGTCTTTGCAGTTTTACAAGCTCTCTCTCCCAGATTTCTAGTTCCTTTTCTTTGTCCCTGAGTATTTTCTCTCTGTCCCTTTTTCTTTTGGAGGAGTAACTAATGTTTCTTCCCCATATGTATGCCTTATAAGCTTCCCAAAGGCATGCCTGAGACACTTCACGATTCTCATAAAGTTCAAAAAACTCAACTGACTGAGCAGAGACCCACTCTGTAAAGTTTTTTTTCCTTATGTAGACTGGAATTCATTCTACATCTATGGATCTTTTCCCCCAGGATACATAACATGAAATCAGTCCCTATTAGAGTGTGGTCCAAGATTGTGATAGTATTAATTCCAGTTTCTAGCATGGAGGAGACCATCCTTTTTGACACAAGAATATAGTCTATTCTACTATACAAGGCATGTCTGTTCGAAAAGAATGAGAAGTTCCTTGGTGGTGCACTATTCGCCAAGAGTCCATGAGGCCTGTATCCACCAACAATTTCCTAAAAGCTAGTCTAACTTTGGTGGTTAGCTGTATTAACATAGTAGAGGATCTATTTAGCAGTGGGTCTAATAATTAATTGAAATCACCAGCTACTATAATTTCATATCTTGAGAATCTATTCAGAACTACTGTTAATGTGTTAAAGAAGGCCTCACAGCCCTCATTAGGGGGCATAAACATCACACAAAGCAATTCTGTGGCCATCCATGGTCCCAGCTAAAACCTGACATCTCCATTTGGGTCTGTCAGATGTGTGTGTTTACAAAAATGTATTCCTTTATGGATAAGGATGGTTGTGCCCCTTTTTTTTTTAGAAGAAAAACAGCAGCTTTCTCTGCCTGTCCACACATGCTCTGTGTAGTTTTTGCATTTAACTGTACCAGATGAGTCTCCTGCAGAAATGCAATATCTGACTTCTCTTTATTAAGATACATCAGTACCATTTTCCATTTTATTGGGGAGCCTAACCTTTAACATTCCAGGAGGTGATTGTGCAGTGCATCATCCTTATTTCTTTGTTATTTAACTCATTTATCTGATTGCATTGCTCTGGGCTGATTTGATCTGCCTGGGTTCTACCTGCTGCCTGTGGCAGGGGAGTAACTGAGTAATAGGTGATACCCTTCCTTGGGGAGACCAGGGCAACATGGCTGCTCCTAGTTGAGGACATCCTAGGGGAAATTGGTATAGGGGGAGGGATTCGCATCATGGGGCAGCTGACTGGGGCAGCTGGTCTGTACGGGGTTACTACTGGGTGGAGGGGAAGCAGGCTGGTGGGTTGCAGTGGCTGTGGAGCTACAATGGTCATGAGTACACTGTGGAAACTAGGGCACTGTCCTATATGTGCCAGGTTAACAGATTTGGAGGCTGAGTTGCACAGGCTCAGGTATGAACTGGATAGGTGGGTGAAGGGCAAGAGTGCAGGGGATAGGAAGCACGTAACTACAGACAGTTGGAAGGGGAGGGTACCTGCAAATGCAGGTCCAAGAGGATGGGGGGGCCCAACAGAACTCATGCTAGGTCTGACCAGCCCTGGGGGCAGAAACTGCGGAATGGATCAAGGAGACTGGACAGGGAGGAGGGCGAAAGATGGCAGAAAGTGGGGACAATTGGGAGACAGGCAAAAGGGCCTCCAAGGACCATGGCAAGGGGGCTCACCTCACAGGAAGGGATCACTGGTAAGCAATCTGCTGAGGGGATCTTGGTCTCAAATAGGTACTTGTCTTTGGTGGACACCATGGAGGGGGGGCCTCAGAAGATGCAGGGGGTGCAGCCAGCAGTGGGTGGAAGGAGAAGGGGGATGAAAGTGAGGGGAGGTGTTGGGTTGGGAGCATGGGCACTGGGACTAAGAGGAGCCAGGGATGGCATGGGAAGGGGAGCTAGGAGTAGGGAGTGCCGGGGAAAGGAGGATGAGGGGACAGTAAGGTGGGAGCATGGATTCCAGTGGGAAAGGGACCAGCAGAGATTAAGTGTGGGGGAGAGCAGAAAAAGGATGATGAAGTGGTAGAAGCAAGAGTCCCTGTTGGTAAGGAGGGACAAGTTAACGAGAGTGCTTCTGGGACAGACCAGAGTGGTGAGGCGGGGTGTGCGGAGCTGGGAGTAGAATGGTCAGACAGGAGGAAAAATCTGTAACGGGGGGGTAAAAGCAGCCAATGGCAATCAAACTGTTGTGGTGGCCAGAGAAAAAGGAGAGGTAGTGGGAGAGAGGGGTGTGTGGCAGAGGAAGGAGGTAACCTGAAGGGAAAGGAGGAGGTTAAAATGCTTCTGCTGGGGGACTCCATGATCAGGGGTATTAAGTGGCAAGAGAGGAGTGAGGGGCAAGGCTGTCCTGTCAGGATCAAGAATATATCTGGCTTTACTGTGCACATGGCCAAGCACTTGGTCTATGATTTGGTGAAGGAATGTGGTGGATCCACTATTATATTAGTGCACCTAGGCACTAATGACATAGAGGGAAAGAGTGTGGAGGAGATACAGTCAAGGTTCCCAGAGCTAGCCAGGTTGTGTCTTCCTGTGGGTTGCATGGTCTCTTTTTCAGAGGTCCTCCCAGTGCCTAGAGCTAGCGTGGGAAACAAACACAAAATCAGGGAGGTTAATGAATGACTCAGAGCATGGTGTGTGGCTGGGGTTATGGGTTGCTGGGGGACTGGGGTGCAACTTGGGAGGACAAGGGGCTGTATGCTAGGGATAGGCTCCATTTAAATTTTGAGGGAAGGAGGTTTTGAAACTAAAATTGACCGAGTTCATCGAAGCTAGGTGGGGTTTAAACTTGTGAGGGGTGGAGGGCTGGGGCTTGAGGCTGCTGCAGCAGGCACATCAAGGGAGGATTCTAGCCTCTCCCAGTGGAGGGGAGGGCTGCCAAATCAGGCACCCAACTGTGAGTAAGGGAGGGAGCATGCAGTTAACTGGGGATCTCAGGTTGGGGGATGGGTGAGGCAGAGGGCAGGGATGGAGGGTGGTCCTGATTAATGCCAGGAGCATGGGTAACAATATGCCTGAGCTTCAGGTGATGCTATCTGAAGGAAGGTGGATGGGGCAGTCACCAAACTTGGGCTACCCTCAGCATGATTGAGACCTGAACCTGATGGGGTACACTGTGTTCAGGAAGGACAGGGCTGGGGCACGGAGGTGGGGTAGCACTCATCATTAGGAACAGCATCGATATATGCAGGTGGGAGGGGCAGAGAAACACAGAGGCATTATGGATTACCTTGCAGGTACCTGGGGTAGGAGGGAAATCTGGGGTTGGTTTTAGGCCGTCCATGCAGGTGGAAGAACTTGAGGAAGGCCTGGTGGTGAATCTCAGGAACACTGTGGTCAGGAAGAGTAGAAATGTGGTGCTGGGTGACCTTAACATGCCAGTGGTTGATTGGGGAACTATGGCATCCTCATCAACTAGGAGCAGTGCCTGTTGGACATCTTCCAGGATGCATTCCTTTCCCAACTGGTGGCTGACCCGATGAGGGATGGTCGATCCTGGATGTGGTCCTGTTGGACTGCAATCTGTTTAGGAACCTAGTGGTAGGGGACCCACTAGTGAGGAGTGATCATGCTATGGTTTGGTTTTCCCTAGACCTGGGGAGGGAAAATCGCACTAAACAGTGGTGGTTGACTTTCAGGGTGCGGACTTTAACAGTATGGAGGGTATCCTCAAGGGGTATTTGGAGGGGATCATACCAGACATGAACACAGAGAGCAGGTGGAAAATTATTAAAAGAGGGCTCCTGGAAGCTACCAAGACCTACTCGAAGGTCCGACCCAAGTTTGATAGAGCCAGAAAGCCAAGCTGGTGGATTGGGGAGGTCCAGGAGGTGGTGAGGGAGAAAAGAGCTACTTATAGATGATACAAGTGCTCGCGTGTGGTTGTGGACAGGGAGAAGTATGATATGATATCCAAAAAGGTAACCAGGGTGGTGAGATTGGCCAAGGCGAGGATGGAGCAGAGGTTGGCACTGGGGATCAGAAGCGGGGAAAAAGGGTTCTTTAGGTATATTAGAGAAAGAAGGAAAGTGAAGGGACAGACTAGCAAATTGAGGTCAGGGAATGGTGGCCAAGGAGGCAGGGGAGCAGGCAGAGGTACTTAATGAATACTTTGCTTCAGTCTTCACTAGAGATGATGGAGGGTCAACACCTTACTGGGGTAGGCGGCGATACAAATGAGGAAGTGGAGGTTACGGATGTTGAAATTCTGTTGGTAGGGTGAGGGAAGCCTTAAGTCCCTGAAAATGGATAAGGCACCAGGTCCGGCTGGCCTTCATCCCAGGGTGCTAAAGGAGATGGCGGATGTCCTTACTGCAGCTCTGGTGGACCTTTTCAACTCTTCCCTTTCAGATGAGGTGGGTGCCCCAGGATTGGAGGATGGCTCATGTTGTGCCTATCCACAAAAGCGTCTCACGGGAGGAGCCAGGTAACTACAGGCCTGTCAGCCTGACATAGGTGGCAGGCAAAATGATAGAGGCCATATTGAAAGAGAGGCTGGAGGTGTTTCTGGAGATATGGGGCCATCTGGATGATCACTGATACGGCTTCATTCAGGGCAGATCATGTCAGACTAACCTTGTGGAGGTTTACGATTGAGTGACAAAGGTGCTGGACCAGGGCAAGCAGATGGATGTCCTCTTTCAAGACTTCAGCAAGGCGTTTGATTTGGTGCCACACCCTGGGTTGCTGGACAAGCTGGGGGAATGGGGTGGGGAAAGGATGGTTAGATGGATAGGAAACTGGTCAACTGGGTGGTTTCAGAGGTAGTGGTCAGGGAGGTATCATCTCCTTGGAGGGCCATTAGCAGGGTCCCACAAGGGTCCGTGCTGGGTCCACCCATGTTTAATGCTTACATCTTGACACTGTGGATGGTACTTGGATGCAATGAATCTCTTGCTTATGACTCAAGCTGGGGAGGTGGTAGATGGGGGGGGGTAGAAGAGCCCTTCAGGGGGACCTGGAGACTCTGAAGAGGTGGTCACACACCTGGGAACTGAGGTTTAATGTCATGAAATGCAGTGTTCTCCACTTAGGGCATAGGAACCCAGCTCATGAGTACTTTTTAGGTCAAGAGAAACTGCAGGTTTCTGGAGGGGAAAAGGATCTTGGGGTGGTTGTGGATGCTAAAATGAATAACTCTGAGCAGTGTAGAAGGGCTGCAGCTAAAGTAAATGAAATGCTGAGGTGTATCGTCATGGGGATAACCTCGAGAAGATGGGAGGTGCTTCTCCCTCTGTATAACTGCCTGGTTAGACTGCACCTAGAGTACTGCATGCAGTTTTGGCACCCGTACTTGAAAAAGGACAATGCGCTTATCGAGAGGGTCCAGAGGAGGGTGACCAGGATGATACAGGGTCTGGGGGAAAGATCCTATAAGGACAGACTTGAGTAGCTCAACTTGTACTCCCTGGAGGAGAGGATGGACAGAGGGAATATGATCGAGGTCTTTAAATATCTAAAGGGAGTAAATTGGGTCAGCCTAAATACAGTGTTTCTGCTCAGGGAGGAGGCGCCACCAGGGGGAACTCCATGTGGCTGGTTGACAGGAAGCTCAGAAGGGAGACTAGGAGACACTACTTCACTGAGAGAGTGGTGGACCCCTGGAACGCAGTGTCTGCAGAACTAGTGGCTGTTAATAGAGTGGAGGGATTCAAGTGGGACTGGGACAGGTACAAGGGGGAGGTAAATCTGAGTAATGCCAGACCTGGAGGAGTAACTCCGATGGGGGATGGGGTCAGGGATTTACAGGGAGGTGGGGAGGCAACAATGGTTCTCGGACCGGTGCTGATTTTAGCAGACCTATAAACCATTAGGCCTACTCTGCTAGCATCTTAGTATGTTAGTATGATAATAGGTCTAACTCAGGCAAGTAAAGTATTAGTGCTTATTTAGTAGAACTTAATCTATGCTTGGTTAAAAGATAAAGTTGTGCTCCTACCTAATTAGTTGTAAATAGTAAATCAATTTGGTAAAGTCAAAATCTTCAATCAGAGATAACAAAGAAACACCTCACTACTAGTAATATAAACAGCAGAACTTAACACCTTTACCTAGTGCCCCACCAAATCCAAACTGAAAGAACAATACAATGGTAAAATAGAAAAAGATTTTTTTTTGTTTTCCAGCCCTTTCCTCCCTCCTTATTTTATGAAGTATATCACTGTGTAGTATAAGTATATCTAAATAAAGTAAAATGCACTATGCTAAATGCACACAAAACAATACTTGAACAGATGTGCAACAATGCAGTAGTTTGAATTAATCACTTAAGCACTTACAATTTCCATTCACAAGATACAGCGGAACTATATACAAAAGTCAAAATCCAAACAAGTATGAAACAATAGATTATTATAGCCCAATGAGAACAAAAACCCAGTAGGTTGTAGTCTACTGCGTAGCCAGATAAAACCACCAAACACAAGTCCAAGGTGGCACTGGCTTAATGTTCTAGAACAGTTGTTTAGTCTGGCAAGGTGAAGCTACCCTTCCCTGATATCTTCAGTAAAGAACTGCTCTCCATATAATTGTTTGATAGACCAACAACAAATAATTTGGTTGCAATGAGCAGGCATGACTAAAATTAAGTATATATGTGAAACAACAATGCACACAAGTCATCTGGGCCACATACACAAAGACAACACAGAAACAACAGAAGCACATATACTAAGTTCGTGAAAAATAGTCCCGAAAAGTGAGGAGGTGAAACAGTAGTAACAGTTATAAAAGAACGGTAACAAGAGGTCTTTCCACCCAACTCATTCGAGGTGCACTATTTATCTACTTGAGCCCTGAGTGAACACACTAATAATCAAACCACTGCACTTAGGTAGTTAGCCAACAGAATGACTGAATGAGCAAATCGAAGCAAGTACTGATACGCTGTGCTGAATCCATTCAGGAACTTACCACTCTGAAATGCAAGTAGCCCAAATAAAGAGAGTATGCTTGGGCTGATTAAACTGCCATCATGACCATTCTTGCATCTTTAATGCTAGATTAGACCCGAGGTAGGACAGACCCCTAAAGAAAGGATTTAAGTGAAGTAGCTCCTGCAAGTGAGATCAGTGAAATGTGATCGGATAGCATCTAACATTCTGACCTAAAGACCCTATGCATAACTTATCTTCACCATCAGAATATCTATCAAATTATAATAAAAATAAATAATTGTGCCCTAGTTATATGTATTGCCACCTGAACGATTGTTATGATGCTTATTAACTCCAAATGCTTATCCAAATCTTGAAAGAATCAGCTACAAGCATAGTAGACTTAAAGAAAACTAAATTTATTTGCAATTGTTCTGAGAGTTAGCTTCAAGCAGATATTTATTTAGGTTGCAGACCTGCCAATCCAATAACTAATTCTTCTTCTGTCCGCCACTGCAATATTATATCCACTGAATGATTCATCACACTAGAAGTATAGTGTGATAAGAGCCTTGTGCCCCCAGAGGAAGCGATGTAGGTGCAACATTCGACTTATTGATTACAGTTCCATTTGTGAAAATAGTTCCCTGGGGGACAATCAAGTTGGTTGCCCCAGGATCTAGCATGTCCATTCACTGCCTGGCCTCCAGGTCTGGTGAAGCTCTGGTTGATGAGGAGTAATTGTTTTCCCTGCTGTGACCCCCTTTCTTTGAGTTGTTATGCATTTGAGCCGGCCATGGAATATTTGATGGGTGGGTTGGTTGTCTTGCCTTATGCTGGATTTCTTTCCCAGGAGTGATTTTGGAGTCCTTTGCCACTTCAAAGTAAAAGTGAGGTTGTGGGTTTGGGTTGTAGTGAGGGAGGAGTTTCATTCTGGCTATCAGCTTGAGCCACGTCATGAGGCTGAGGTCTGCTGTATCCTGCGCAAGGGCCAGTAACTTGGCGTTCTGACCTGTACTGACCACATGCTTCATTTGAATGCTGGTGGTTGGTCTTACTGGAAGATGAGTTGTTAAATTGAGTGTCCTTATAGTTCTGCAGAAACATCAGGCTTCATTCACTGAAGCACATTTAGTAGATTTCCCAATTGGCATCTTGGATCACTAAAGAGACTGGGTATTTAAAATAATATTGCAAGCCAAAATCCCTCAACTGTTGTTTTACTTTATAAAAGTATTTTCTCCTAGCCACAACCTCTGTTGAAAAGTCCTGGAATATCAGGATGTGCTCACCCCTCCAGTTTCATGCCCTCCTCTCCGTAGATAGCCTCATAATTTCCTCCTTCACTATAAATCTTAGGAGGTGAGCGATGATGGGTGTAAGTCTTTGGTTAGCTAATTTAAGGCCCAAAGATTTGTGCACTCATTCAATTTCAAGAGACCACATCCACTAGTAGCCCAATAAATCTAGGATAAATCCTTGCAGGAAAGATTATCATGTTGCCTCAATCAGCTCCTTCAGGGACCCCCAAAATTCTCACATTATTCATGATGACCTCTATTTTCTAGGTCATCGACTTTCTCATTAAGTACAAGATTTACTCTGATTGCCTTAGTGCCAGCTGTTCTAAATAACCCACTACATTAGTAAGCTCTGAAATTTTAGCACTGTTAGTTCCTGTGTGAGTGCCCATTTCATCATTCTGTTTCGATAGAGAAGCTGATGACAGTTTGACATCAGCCAAGACAAGCTTAATTTCAGAAAGCATCTCCTTGAGCTGAAAGATATCATCTTTGTTTGCGAAATTATCATAAGGGACACTTAAATTCCCCTCCAATTGCTTCATTATACCAGGTGAATGGGGAGAGCGGGATATCTCTGTTGGCATGACTACTTAATGACAGAGTGGTGGTAACAATAATAAGTGAACAAAACTTTCCAGTAACGTTTTATGACAGAAAAAGAATTTTAAAACTTGCCTGCACTTATTCCAAGACACTGCACTGGTCTGATCACCTGAAAATATCAAATCTAAGCTAAAATCACTGTTAAATGGAAAAGGTTACTGCGGAGTTCACGCGACTGCGACCATCTTGCTGTGATGCCTGCACACGCCTCCTATGGGGTTTTGATTGAAATATTTCCTCTGGTGTCAGTCTCCCTCCAACAAAAACAGAAACTAACTGAGCTGCCTGGGGCTGTAGATACATGAATGCCAATGGAACTAGCCCAAATTAAAAGAAAAACACATGCTGACTTGAACCTCTGTTCCATTTCTTCAGGTGTCTAAATTCCCTGAATAAAAACATCTGTCTTGAGTAGATGATGTCTGTTGCATTCCCATGTTTTATTCCAGGGTCCTGTTTGGCATTCTGTGGGTTTGCCCATGATTGGGGCATAGTGGGATGGCATGCTGATTGGCCAGGAGGCAGACTCAGAGACAAAAATACAGTTGGCCAGATGTATTTGGCTGAGCACAGCAGCCTCTTTTATTTCCTATTTGTTTACTTGTTGTGCTGTTCCTGTCCTAACAAGGAAATTCAACCACAGATTGAAAAATCCCATCGTGTTGAGTGCAGTGCATTAGCAGGAAGCAAAATGGCAGTGGTTTTGTTTATGTTTGGAATGTTCAGTGAGTGTAATGATTTCTTTTACCTGCTTTTGTGATGTGGTTGACTGGTTCTTTATGCAGGAATTTATCTACACCTAAAGAAGCCTGTTAACTAATCACACCCATTGTATGCTAATCATTGTACCATAGCAGTTATGTCACCCCATGACCCAAACATTTTTATCAGTTTATGGATTTCCATACACAGTGATGGCTACCCATACACTATAAAATATAATGCTTATTTATATATGTATTTATTTCAAAAGTTTCACCAGGAAAGACATAATGAACTAATCTTTTGATAAGGGATGTGGTACCATCCAAAATGAGTCAGGTGGGCATTTTATTATTTTTTATCTTCATGTTACAATAAATATTTTTAATTATCTAAAGACTGGTGCCTTGAATTTGAGGTTATGCGTGCCCAACTTTTGTACAAACAATATATCTCTTTGTTACTTCCTGCTTGAATGTGTGGCTTCCTGCAGCAGTACCCAATCTCATGTAGCCTCCCTTCCTGCAAAATACAGAAAGGCATGTGTGAGAAGCAGTATCCATATTCCTTCCCCTTTTCTTTGTATTACTCTAACAGCCTTGCAAAGCTTTGCCAGATAGCACCGGTTACCTTTCCTGGGGTTAGCCAGCATTTGTCCCACCACAGAGACATTTCTTTTCATAACCCCTAAGTTTTTAGTGGGGTGGACATAGTTATGACTAACTTTTGCCACTTTCTGACATTACTAGGGTCAGTGGCTGCTGCTGATTCAGCAATAACTGATTGTTATGATAGTTCCTCAGTCTCTTTTTCTTTAACCACAGCGTGTTCATTGTCAGTCTCTTGTCTGATGGTAGTTATCTCCTTTGCACTCTCTGGCACTGTCTTTGGGAAGTAAAGCACAACTGAGTCCCAGAAGCCATCATCTGGGGCACTGTGCTGTGGACTGGTGAACCCATCAGGGGAAGTTAATCCCACAACTTTTAGGTTTGTTAGTGTGGGACTGAGGGAGAGCCCCACTGAGTGCTGCATAACTAACAGATACTCTGAGGCCAACATCTTCTCTCTGCATCTGTAGGCCCTATAGGAGGCACAGTTGTAAAAGGTCTTTCCTCCCAGGGCTATACAAGGACTCCTGCTGAGGTCCTAAGTCCCTGTTGCACTTCCAACCCCTCCTCCTGGTTTCACTGGGTCCCAGGACTTTCACCACCTATTCAGTTTGGCCTGCACAATCTCACCCAATGTCCTCTGTCTTCATTTACATGTGGCCCTCTGAGGTGGTAGCTTGGTCGGGGATTGGTGGTACTGACTGGAGCCTGCATAGAGCAGGCAGTGTGTAATCTGTCAGGGTCCCCTCAATGTCTGGCACATACTATATAAGGGGCACCATCCCTTGCTAATGGGTTATGCAGTACTATAGGAAGGCAGCTGGGCTCAAAGTCCTTAGAAATAAGGCATTCTGGCAGGGAGGCAGACAGGAAAAGCTATCAACTCTGGGTTTCTCACTACACTGTGATCACATGAAAGTTGCCACCTCCTCCTTTCACAGGGCAGCAGCATGCTCAGTGCCCTCTGCCAGGCAGGTTGCATGGATTGCTAGGCAGCCTTGGATCCATGCCACGGCACTTGCAGAGGCCTGGGCTGGAATAGTTCAAGTTCAAATTTTTACTGTTGATCAGTTAAAAACATTACAACATCTACAAATTTAAGTGTGGATTCCAGATCCTTACATAATACATTTCTCAAACATATGAAATTCATACAATAAAATATATATTATCAGACAACAGTAGTATCAGCCTGCAGCCAAAAATTAGGCCAGTAACATATCATTGAGTCCACTTAAAATTGTTCCAATATTGCATCAATTTGTTTCCAATACTATTCCTCTATAAGATTCCCCCTTCAAAAATTATAAATAGAGTGCATTCATATTTAGAGGATACAATGGCAGCAAATATGAAATCAAACTATAAAAATCAATAAACATTGCTTCAAAATTGTGCTTCTAATAAACTGTAATACAAATCCTGCTTGCTAAACTTTGGGTAGAGAAATTAAATAGTCATTATATTATATTTCAAATCTGCTAAATCAGCACTACCAGTCATCACCACCGAAAGTTTTCTGAGAATTAACCAGTATATCATGTAACTTATACAAAAAAGCAAAATTGCTGTTTTATATAAGAAACTCAAACCCCAGCGTGTCCATAATAGTCACTAGATAAATAACTCCATATATTCTTGAAGTTCATTAAATTGCAGGCAAAAGTTCCATTAGACTCCATTAACAGCACAGAGTTCAGCAAACCACAAACAGATTTTAATTAGCTCCTTTTATATATAGGCAGCTCAAACCTCAGCGTGCCCATAATACTCACAATAGATAAATGACTCCATGTATACTTAAAGTTCATTAAATTATGGGTGATAGGAAGCTCAATTGGGCTACATTGAGAGCACAGAATTCATCAGAGCACAAACAGATTTTAATTAGCTCCTTTTGCAATCAGGAGTCCATAATTCTCAATTATTAGCATGGGCTGAAATTAAACAAGGATAAAGCTCCTTTATATTTTGATCCTGAATTCATGTAATGACTCACAAAGTGATTCAACAAGTCAAAGTCTATTAGATAGATAAAACTCATCAGTTTATTCCAGGGGAACAGCCCCAACTACCGTTGACAATTACTATTACTGCTTTACCTCCTATTAACCTTCATTTTAAGCCATCCAATTTAATATTAGGTTCCAACACTAGGAATCCCATAGGTTAATACTTACATGACAGAAAAATAACTCTCTGCATGTCTCAGGGCTTTTAAAGGCTAGTATGAAGTAATATAACATCTCAGTGGTACCATAAAGGTGTGTGTGAGATTTTATCAGTGGGGCTTATAGCCTTTGCCTAAATGCTCCCATTTCCTGCACAGGGAGTCCATTTTCAGAGCAGGCGCACAAGGAGTCAAGCACTCAAATTCCCATATATAAAAAAAATTAATAAAATCCTTTGTGGAGAGAGCCTTTGGACCAGATCCCACAGTTACATATTTCTTTTAATCTCACCACAAATTTCTGGTAGCCGATTGTATCCAGATCTGTTTGTCGACAAATTATTTCTTCACCGATTCTCCACCAGCTTTTCTGGGACATTGTTCAGGCTCCAAACTGAGGAAGTAATCCATGGTAGACCTCTCAGCTCTCTTTCTCCATTCAAGGTGCTCCTTCAGCAATCTCTTCCTCATTCTTCAATAAAGGTTCAGACGATGCCACACACCTATTAAAATAAAGTGAATGAAAGCACTCGCCTGAGCGCAGTAAATTTGGATCTGAAACGTATATAAAAAAACTCAACCCTCAGGCAACATTAGCATACCTTTAGTAGGCTTAAACAAGCCTGCCAGCACATGCAGTGCCACTGTAATTACAGTGTCCTCCTTTCAATACGAGGGCACCTTATAACACTTTATATTCCCAGCGTGGCTTTCTCTCAAGGCTGAAATCCATTTCAAAGTCAGGTGCAGCTCTGCTTTACTAAACCTGGAGCTCCATTAAGATTCTCAGGCTCTGGCAATTCATGGTCCCCAAAACAATTAAGCAATACAGCAGGCAAAATGTTGACTCAGGGCTCCGCAAACATTTATAAATACCCTCATTTTATAAAAGGCAAAAACCCTGCAAGTATTGTCTCTAGCTTTACACCATTTATGGCGAGGGTAATGAAGAATGCCCAAATGTAGCTAAAAGTCAAGCAGCAAATTTTACCAAAGAATGCTGCTCGTTTACAAAGAGCAGTTGCTGCACTCCCTATTACCAATCCTAAACCAGTCCAGTGCCCAAAAAAGACGTGTTTTTTTTCAAGAGTTACAAATAAAAACTTAGAGAAAGCTAGAATATCACACACAGAGGAGCATAATCTGGAGTGCTGGGGAGTGGAGCACAGCACAGCCATCTTGCCACCTCACCTCCACCGCCCTAGTGGACTTCTGGGCTGGGTATTGGCCATGATCTCCTCCTCTTCGTCTTATTTTTAAAATCCAAGTACAGTTGCTCCCAATTTACCTGGGGCTCAGCAGGGGTGGAATAGGTCCTCCAATGGCAGGGCTGCTTACCCGGCATTGGATGAAGGGGTTTTGTCACTGGGGTAGGAATTGCTATGCTACCATTGATGGCAGATGGCTAAGAAAAGGGGGTGCAATTGGGAGTGCCTTAAACATTAAGGCTGGCCCTTAAAACAATATCTCTCACTATAATAGGTGACTGGGTGAGTGAGGATAGCTGAAAGATTTTTCTTTTACTTTCCTTTCACAAACTCAAGTCACAGTTTGCTTTACTGCATTTTTCTTTTTTTTTCTGTTTATAGTACTGACTGATCTAGCTGGCTGGCTATGCTGGTTATAACTTTTTTTTACTGTTTCTCAATTGTGCACTGCCAAATCAACACACTTTACAATCCTGCTTATTTATTTATTTATTTATTTATTCATTCATTTGGTAACCGGGTTGGTGCACTGATCCGAAGACCTTTTCAGGCACAGCTCGGGCCAGAAACTGGCACATAAAGTATAAAAATACAGCTAGAGAGCAGTATGTGTCATACGGGAACATAACAATGAAGGTCAAGCGAACAGAGAAAATACAAAGGTAAGTAATTACCAGGTACAGCAGCAATTGAGCAAACAAGGTATATAATATGTAGATAAACAGGGTAAGATTCTTGTAGTTCTGTTCTTTCATGCCTTGCTCTGTGGCACAATATAAAGGGTTTTAAAGTACCTTTTATTTGCTTTTGGGCTGGACAAGCTCAGACTGCTCCTGGTATTAGTACTCTTTCAATCTCTCTCTTCAGAGGTAGGTGGGCTGGCAGACATGGCAGTCAGGGCTGGCGTTGACTATGGCTGCACTTCTTGGTAACAGCAACTTCCCTTTATAGTGAGGCAGGAGAAACTGTACTGGCAGGTGCTGTTCTTTCAATGGTGGCTGGATCCTCAGTGATGTTGCTGACTCCTGTAGTGTCAGTGGTCATCCTAGAGTGATCCTTAATTGTACAGTGATCCTTTTCTCTCCTATGCAGGTAAACTCTATGCACATGCACAGAATGTAGGCCCTCTTCAAGCTACTGCATCTCACATGTAGGGGTGGGCTCAAGTGGGCTTTTCAGCCAATCACCCAATGCCATACTAATGAGAGGGTGCATTTGATGCAACCCAAGCAACTTCGCATATGCTGGTCTCCATCTGGTTTCACCCCGAGGCTGGAAAAACAAACAGCAAAACAAATGTTTTTCCTTTAGGCTATACATAAGCCATTTCTCAATTAATTGTGCTCAAATAACTATTAAACTGAAGCAGTGTACTGGGGGTTTATAAGCATCTCCAGTCCCTCATCAGGTGCCATTTTGAAGCCAGTCTTGCTGGTTGCTGGTTACTGTGAGTCACACCTGCACAAAGTGGGGTGCAAGCCAGGGTTCTAGAAGTATCTCAGCACCAGGAAACATAGAAACATAGACATAGAAACATAGACTTTGATGGCAGATAAGGACCGCTTGCCCACCTAGTCTGCCCATTTCCGTACCTACTGGATAAGCTGCAGATCCTAGTTAACCAACAGCCTATTTCTTCCTACCCCCCACAAGAATAGTCTTATGTCTGTCCCATGCATTCTTGAATTCTCCCAGTTTTAGACCCCACAACCTCCTCAGGAAGGTGGTTCCATGTGTCCACCACCTCTCTGTGAAAAAGTATTTCCTCACATTGCCCCTGAACCATCCCCCCTCTATCTTCAAATTGTGTCCCCTTGTTCTTGCACATCTCTTTTTCTGAAAGATGCTACCCTCTTGGACTTTGTTGATTCCACTGAGGTACTTCAAAGTTTCAATCATGTCTCCCCTCTCCCTCTCCCTCCTTTCCTCAAGGGTATACATATTAAGCTCCTTCAGTCTGTCCTCATATGGCTTCTCTTGCAGACCCTGCACCATTTTAGTTGCCCTCCTCCAGACTGCCTCCATTCTGTCTATGTCCTTGCAGAGATGGGGTCTCCAGAACTGGACGCAGTACTCCAGATGGGATCTCACCAAGTGTCTGTACATAGGGATAACAACTTCCTGTTTTCTGCTGGTGATGCCTCTCCCTATACATCCCAGTATCCCCCCTGCACTCCCAACTGCCTTCTCACATTGCTTGCTAACCTTTAGGTCATCTGATATGATTACCACCAGATCCTTTTCCATTTTTGTTGTTCTTACTAACCCCCCCCCCCCACCATTGTGTACTCTTCCCTGGGTTTTGTTTCCCAGGTGCATCATTTTGCACTTCTTTGCACTGAATCCAAGATGCCATACTTCTGACCATTCCTCCAACCTTGCCAAGTCCCTTCTCATCCTTTCCACCCCCCACATGTGTATCAACCCTGTTGCAGATCTTTGTGTCATCTGCAAAGAGGCATACTTTTCCTTCCAGTCCCTCTGCAATGTCACTTATAAAGATAATAAAAAGGACTGGACCCAGTACTGAACCTTGTGGTACCCCACTAGTAACCCCCCTGTCTTCAGAGTGGACTCTGTTTACTATTACCTTCTGTATCCTATTGTCCAGCCAATGTTTTACCCAGGCTACCACCTTGGGACCCACTCCCAGGCTGGCTAATTTGTTTATTAATCTTTTGTGTGGGACTATGTCAAATGCCTTGCTAAAGTCTAGTCAGGCCATGTCCACAGCCCCTCCCTAGTCTAATACTTTGGTCACCCAGTCAAAGAAATCGACTAGATTTGGCTGACATGACCTTCCTTCTGAGAATCCATGCTGCCTTGGGTCCTCTGCCCCACTGGCCTCTATGTACTCATCAATTCTTTCCTTCAGAAGTGATCCCATCATTTTCCCTACCACAGAAGTCAAACTGACAGGTCTGCACTTTCTTGCCTCTGTCTTGTTCCCACTTTTGTGAAGGGGAATCACATCCGCCCTCCTCCAGTCCTCAGGTACAACACCATCCTGCCATGATTTGTTAAAAAGAGTAGTCAGTGGTGTCACTAGTTCTCCCCTTAATCCTTTTAGAATTCTGGGGTGAATCCCGTCAGGCCTCTTGCTTTGTCCACCTTCAGTTTTAGGAGTTCTTTCAGAACCCTTTCTTCTATGAAAGGACTGGGATCGACCCCCCTATCTAGAGTGCTTCTGTTAATTGGATTAGGTACCTCCCCCTCCTCCTCTTTTGTGAATACTGAGCAGAAGTATTTGTTCAGTATCCCTACTTTTTCACTGTCCCTCTCTGCCCACCCACCATCCATTCTATTCAGCCTCACTATCCCAGTTCCTTTGTCTTCCTACACTACCTAATGTACCTATAAAAGGGTGTATCCCCCTTCTTAACCGAGCTGGCTATCATTTCCTCAGTTTAGTCCTTTGTTATTCTGACTGCCTTCCCTGCTTCCCTCTGCCTTAACTAGTACAGTTCTCTGTCCTGCTCCTTCTGTGTTTCCTTATACTTCCTAAATGCTATCTTTTTGTCCCTAATCTTCCTCACCACCTATTTTGAGAGCCATAGTGGCTTTTTCTATCATTTTGATTTGTTTATTTGCTTCACACAAAGGCTAGTTGCCTCTGTGATGGCAGTTTTGATGTTTCCCCATTGTTGCTCCACCCCTCCTTCTTGCCTGTTTGCTAGTGCACTTCTAAGGAACTCTCCCATTTTGACAAAGTCAGCCCTCCTGAAGTCCATTACCCTCACTTTTGTGTGGCTTGACTCTGCAGCTGAGTTTATCATGAACCACACTGTTTGGTGGTCACTTGTTCCCAGATGGCTACCCACTCTAGATTTGATATCCTCTCACTGTCCCCATTGGTGAGTACAAGGTCTGATTGCTCCCTCCTGAGTGGGTTCCAACACTAGCTGTCTGAGGCATGCCCATGTAGGAATTGATAATGGCCCTGCTCTTGGATGTGGCTGCAACAAGGTGCTCCAGATTAACATCTGGCATATTCAGGTCCCCATCAACAAGAGGAAGATTGGGGTCCTATAAAGTTCTGATAACAGCATAACCAGTTTACACTACACGAAAAGGCTATTGTTTACTTTGGGAAGTAGAGTCAATCACATGAAACATTTATTGGCCACAAGTTGGGAAGTAGAATCAATCACATGAAACATTTATTGGCCACAACATGCAAATACTCAGACCATTGGGGATACACCTCATATGCAGGGACACAAAATATGCTGTGCATGTCTCTCAGGTCCCTGGTTACAGAGATACCTCAGCACAAATATAGCTGCCCTCTACACTATGTACACTATATCCATGGGCTCACATAGAGCCTCTAGTTTAAGGGTCTTCTATGCATACCTATAGCCCTTGCAATCAGTTCCATGTTATGATAGTGATCAAAAAGCAGTGATCACTATCATAGCGAATGTATGTCGCCGAAAAGCATTTTGGCAATATACAAACCAAAGCGACCCGACTTCCAGCCACTGCAAGTGTTTATGCAAGGGGGCTGCTCCCCCGTCCTTGCACCCCCCTGAATTAAGATTGTTAGCTCCAGGGGAGTGCATATCCAGGAGGGGGCGAAACACGGGTGGAAAAAAAAAATAAAGAGCCACAAGCAGTGGCAAAAACAAGTACCCCAAGCAGGTCCTGAACCCAATGCCTGCTACACCATAGCCAGCCACTCTTGGCAGCACACCACAGGGCTGGCTCAGCTTCAGCAGTATCCCCTACTCATTCAAACCCTTCCTCCTATCCCTCCCCTCCACCTCCTTATCCCTCCCTTTCGGTCGCTCTTGTCGGCTGTGTAGATGCTACCCTAGCTGGGTAGCTGTTGATGGTAACAGTATAAATGAGTCACTGTTTCTACAGTTGCTCATTTATTATCACTATCATCACTGGCTACCCTTGTAATCTACATGCAGTCCTACAGATCTTGTTGACTGCAGTATTCAGAGGAAGCCATTCTGCTAGTGTGTTAAGTGATCCACCCTCTGATGCTATGGGATCTGTTGTTACTCAAGCACTTGGAAAGCCTGCTTTACTTGGGTTACTTTCCCAGGCTTTTTACAACCTATCATCACTTCCAACTCACCATAGGGTGAACTTGCTTGAGACATTCTGGGGCACAGGCACATACCTTGGCATGTCACACTTGTACACATGTGTGATCCCCAAGACTGAGTGATCTGCATGGCTGTATCTGGGGGATTTCTCCTTGACTGACTCCACCACCTCAAACTAATGAAGTAGGTTCTCATGAACCTCCAGGTAACTCCTCAGGGAAGACCCACTTCCCCACTACCTCCTCCTCCTCCTTCTGGTGAGACAGTAGGGCCTTAGGACTCTCCATGCTTGTTGCTTTCTACTCTCATCTCTGGTCTCAGCTCTGCCGCTGTTTGCTGTTCTATGATCTCTTGCTCTGCCACCTGTTGTCTCTCTTTTTTCCTTGCTACCTCTGGCCATACAGAGCTCTCCACCGGGGGGGTGACTGAACTCCTAACCTGGTGTCCCTCCACTCAGGCCAACATATGAACTTATCTGAAATGAGGCTGAGAGCTCATTTTAGACAACAATGAGTACATATGGGAACCCTCCCATTTTATTAGGGGTCAGCTGCATCCAACAGTGGCTCAGCTACTGAACAAATGCACTGGCTTTCATAAGGATTCAGCAGCCCAACACTGATGGGGAACAGAGCCTAGGTATTCCAGGACTAAGGGCCTCTGTACACATTTACCATTTAGTAACCAGGATCAAACAGGTAGTGGTGAGAGCCTGGTTAAGCGTATATGGGCAGAATATTTATATGGCATTCATGCAGAACTCCTCCTTCCTTAACTTCATGCCACACACTTATTACTGTTAAACCTTTAAAAAATTCAGTGATTCAACCATACTTTTTTAATCTTAGTTGTATTAAGCACTACACAACAACTTGCATGACACACAGGTATGCAGTTCTGAATGGTAATGTGAGCTGCATTTTACTGGCTGTACAGTTCCAGACTGATAAGAGGTAAAATCAACCGTGCATCTCAAAACATACTGCATAACCATAAAAAAAACTATCAAACCATTAAATAGAGAAAAACTGCAATAAGGATTATCTGTGTAGAGCTTACTTTTTGCTTAATCTGTTTTTGGTTTTCTTTGTTGCTCATTTTTCATATTGTTCTTAATGATCTCTCCAATCCCCATCTTTTTGGTTCCTCACCTTCTCTCAAAAACCTGCCTCTTATCAGTTGTATTGCTCAAATGCATCTATCTATCTGTCTGTCCGTCTGTATATCTATCTATCTATCTATCTATCTATCTATCTATCTATCTATCTATCTATCTATCACTAAAAGCAAAAAAAAATGGCAATGATTTGGTATTCTTTTTAAGTTGCCAATGCATTGACAACTCATATTTTGTTGTTTTTCAACAATTAGCAGTGTCAGTGGCTCAGTAGGTAGCACACTCGCCTCTGAGGCCAGGAGATCAGAGGGCTGTGGGTTCAGTTCCCACATCTGGCACTTGGGTTAATATCCCAGTACTGACACTGTAATGCAGCATGAGAGGGGTGCTGCATTTCTGAGGTGCCGTCTTTCGGATGAGACGTTAAACCGAGGTCCCATCTGCCTGGATTGGTGGTAGTTCAGGTGGATGTTAAAGATCCCATGGCACTTATCGAAAAGAGTAGGGGAATTTCCCTGGTGTCCTTGCCAAATTTCCCTCATTCACTAAAAATACCATCAACAGCTTAATCTGGTTCAAGGTCAGTTGGCATTCATCTGTATCCCCCTTCCCTGGGTCGTGCCTGAAAATAGGCAGGATTTGTCTAGTGTACTTACCCGGTCAACAAAAGCTAAATAAATAAAATTAAAAAGCTGAAGAACAACTTTAATAAAATGTTCTTGTGGCTCATTTGTATTGCACCTACAGTTCTATCATAACGCATGCAAAACTAGGTTGCCACTCTTGGGCAACAGTTTTTGCAAGGCTTTGTGCTGAGTCGAGCTACACTTATGCAACCCACTGAGACATGCTGAGGCAACTCCTTGGCACAGCATGCCAGATTAATGCAAAACATAATGTACCCTTGTTAGAAACAATGCTTACTATTTTCCTTACAGATTATTCCTCAAGAAGACCTAAATGCTAAACCATCACCACTAACTTTTTATTTTTCAACATGACTTTACTTAATCCTTTTGTTGTATATCCTGAGAGCACTCTGCCCTTTTAAACATCTGTTTTACCGCCAATATTTTCTGAGGTGCTCACTTCCTCCTTCAGCCTCTCACATGGCAATTCCCCTCTAGGGTAACTCCTTCCTCACCACCCAGTGTAGTCTCCAGCCTCCTGTTTCCCCAGTGTCCTGGCCAGTATTCTCCTTCCCATAAAACTGGTTTATGCAATTATCCAGGCTGTGTGTAGGTGTTAATGTACAATATGGCTGCCAATACACATTCCGTCACTTCACTACCAGTCTAGCATTGCTTGTAAAGCTCTTAGGGATACATTGTGTATGAAAAGTACTATATAAGTGCTGATTCTTCTTCTTCTTCTTCTTCTTCTTCCTCCTCCTCCTCCTCCTCCTTCTCCTTCTCCTTCTCCTTCTCCTTCTCCTTTTCTTCTGTGTCTCTGTGGGGGACCAGCATGTCCTTCATCTGACTGGGAGCATGACTTTGGTGAGGGAACAGGGAGATCCCATGCAAGAAGGACAGTAGTGGCCCTGAAATATACAGGGGGGGGATATAGGAAATTCATCTGCACATGATCCAGCCAATTTAACCCCTTGAATTCCTTCCTTCTTCCTTTAGGGATGATTAAGAAATGGCATCAACTGATATAACACAACATGACCATGTTCAAAATCACTGAAAAATCTTCTGGCTACATGGACACCCTTGGACTCCCATCATGGTGTTACAGAAGAGTCATATCATTTCTTAGAGGAAGAGAACCTTAATTAGAATGTTGATTTCTGGTGGCCACTACAATGTCCTGAGCTGGATGAGTGAACCAACATCACCGGCATGGGAAATGGTATCTGTTACTGCTGCACTATATGGACAGCCACAGCAATCTATATTTATGCTTCATATTGTGGTTTTAAGTTAACCTTTGGATCCCTCTCACTTCTGCCCATAATATGTTATTTTAGGATGCATGTAATGCTGAGTAGAACTTATTTTGTTCTCTCAGAGAGTTGTCAGTGAGGTTTTCTCGCTGAATTTTAATTACATTTTTCCAGCTCTTTACTAAATTTAGAGGCAAATTCATTTTCAGTCTGTATTCTCTAGCTCTGTGAAAAGATGTGCATGGCAATGAAACAAAATATATTCTATATTTCAATGCAGGGTTATCTAGATACCATTTAGGTCAAGATCTCAAGGAAATGCAGTAAGATTGTACATTCCTGTATTAAATAATTGTCTTTTCTATTTCATCTGATGTATACAGTAGCATCCAGTGGCAAGTTGCAGTACAGTGGTAGCCAGTGACATAATGCTTCCAAGACATATCACAAAATATCACAGGAAATCATAACATTTCAATTGGATTGCCTGTAATATACCACAGTATATTTGGTTATTCTGCAACTTTTCGCTAGCTGTAAATGTATTATTAGGGATTCAGGACTCTGGGTTTTCCCTCAAAAGAAATGCAAATCTGCCTGCAGGGTCTGTATCACAGACTGGGAACCTCAGCAGGGACTGATTTAATTGATTAAAATACTGTGTGTGTAAATTAATACTTGAGATTTAACAATTGTTGCAGTAAATATCTTGCTGAGGCATTATCTTGCTCAGCTGATGTTTCCTGCTACTACACACACAATAGCCTTGTACATTTCACTCCAGAAAATGGTTTGCTAGTTTCTTACTCCCTGATATTAGTTTTTGGATCCTGGATTGTTCCTTCAGGTAAGCAATTGATTAGCTAAGATAAGGAATTTATGGTGGGACATCCAAATCAAAACCATGATTTACCATTCCTGAAAGTTCATGAATTATTGATGGGTAATTCATGATCTCAGTCCATGAATGGTCATCAAAATGCATCAAATTGTTAGTGAATGTTTATGGATTATCCATAAACATTAAAATAAATAAATGGCACTCTTGTGTTCATGAACATTTTTGAATGAAAAGGTTCATAAAGGTAAATGAATGTTCATGAAACTCCTCCAACAAACTTATATGGATACAGCCATAACAGACTTTTGGTGATTAGAAATGAGCTGCCATTTATAATAAAAGAAAAACAAAATGGTTATATTAAATGCATGCTGAAAATAGAAAACAGAGTTAAAAATCTACGTTTTGACCTTAGGTCTTCTTCAAGAAACATCTAAAGAAAAAAAAACAACAAGTTAGTGTTTTTTTTCTTTTTTTTCTCTTTTAGATATTTCCTGGAGAAGACCTAAAAGTTGACTTATAGATTTTTAACTCTATTTTCTATTTTAGTGTGCATTAATATAACCATTATTTTAAGCTGAACCACATGCTGATGCAGCGCCTTGTTTTTGTTTTCTACAATTTATAATAAAAGATAATTCATAAGGTAACTCTGTATTAACATAAAGGGACCTATTTTTAAAAGATGTTGCATTAGATGCAAAATCAATGACAGATCCATTCAACTCTCATTTATTTTTGTATCCATAGAAACACAGAATGTGTTAGCAGAAAAGGACTGGTAGACCCATATAGTCTGCTATATTTTTCCTGCCTAACACAGCACCCTGAACTCTACTGAGTCACAGGTGTCATTACCTCCTCTCTTACATCTACTTATTGTATCCATGTGCCTATTCTGTACATATTTGAAGCTCCCCACTCATCACCTCTAACACCTTTTCTGGAAGGCTGTTCCAGGTGTCTACCACCTTTCTGTGATGAAGTATTTCCTCACATACCTTTTCGTGGTTCCCCTCCCTGTGTTCTGGTGCTCCTCTTCTTTTAAAGAGACTCCTTCCTGTACCTTGTTCACCTTTGAGAGGTACTTAAAGGTTTGAATCATGTCCCTCACTCTCCTCTCCTCCATGAGTACAACTTGTGCTACAGCATCTTCTCCTCATATAGTTTCTTGTGTAACCCTGCAGCATTTTGTAGCCATTCTCTGAACTGCCTCCACCCTGTTGATGTCCTTGCAGAGTGTGGCCTCAGAACTAGATGCAGTACTCCAGATGGGGTCTCACAAATGAGCAATACAGAGGCAACACCACCTCCTTTCTTCTGAGAATCCTTTCTTGTTCATCCCAGTATCTGGCTCATATTGCCTGGCTACTGCCCTGTTGCAGTGCCCTGCAACCTTGTGATCAATCACCTAAGGGTCCTCTCTTGCTTGGTAACTGTAAGTATCTTCCCCATTATATAAGCAGCTCCCAGGTTTGCTCCACAGGTGCACGATTTTGCACTTTTGGCTTTGAGAGCAGTTGCAACTCCTAGACCACTCCTCTATTTTCCCCAGATCCCTTTGTATTCTTTCCACCCCTCCTTGTTGTTTACCATGCTGCAGGTTTTGTGTCATTGCAAAGAAAACACGTTCCCCCTTCCTTTCCTCAGCAATGTCACTTATGAAGACGTGGAAGAGGCCTGGGTTTAATACCAATCCTGTAGTATTCCACTGGTCACTCTCCCATTCTCCAAGTGATTGCCATTTACCACCACTGTCACCTCTTCTCTTTCCACCAGTTTGATTGGCAGCTCACCACCTTCTCCCCAACCCCCAGCCTACTATGTCTTTATCAGCCTCCTGCATGCTACAGTGTCAAATGCCTTACTGAAGTCCAGCTAGGCCACATCCACTGCCCTCTTCTGATCCACCTCCCTAGTTGCCCAATCAAAAAATCTATGAGATTTGTTTGACATGACCTCCCCTGTGAAGCCATGCTGCCAGTGGTCCTGCAACCCATATGTTTCTAGGTACTCCGTCCAGTCTCTCCTTCAGCAGGGTTTCCATTAATTCCTCTACCAATGATGTGAGGCTGACTGATCTATAATTGCTAGCATCCTCCTGCTGCCACTCTTGTCCAGAAGGGACCACATCAGCCCTCCTCCTGTCCTCTGGAACTTCCCTGTCTTCAATGAGGCATTGAATACTGTTGCCAGATGGGCAGCAATCACCATGCTCAGTTCTTTAATTACTCTTGTGTGGATCACATTTGGCCCCATTAAATTGTTTTCCTTTAGGGCTTCTACCCCCTGGCAGACTGTCTTTCCCATAAATAGACTTGTGTCCACCCCCTCTCAACCCAGTGCCTGTTAATGCATGTCAGCCCATGCTTGCCACTGTGAATACTGTTTAAAGTTTTAGCTTTTTCTCGATCTTTCTCTGTACCGTCCACCCACAACCTTGTCTCCTGATTTTCATTACATGTAACCTAATAATTAATTACAATTGAGTTTATTTAGCAATTTCCAACATTTTCTAATGAATTTCATTTATTATTAAGCGTGCATCTCAGAAGTTCTCAGACAGTGAATCACCTTGCAGAAAATGTATTTTCCACTCTTGAATTAGCAGTTCTGAATTTTAAGTGAGTTATATCAGGTAAAGTGTTAAAGCATTTTGATATGCGAATTAGTTATGCAAATGTATATTTGCCGCAGCTGATCACAGTTCATTACAGGTTCAACAACTTCATGAACATTTTATTGATGAACAGTTCATGAACTGGGTTTATAAACTGAGTTGATGAGCGTGTGTTAAGTTTTGATGGGTGTTCATTAACCATTCATAACAATCTTCAAAGTTCACGAGTTGTTGAAGTTCATTTTTCATGGGCCCTATAACACTCATAAGCCTCTTTGCTAGCTTTGAGGGGGCTAAGACAGATTTTTCCTCTTTTCAGTCTGCAGCACAGATCATGAGGCTAATAGTATGTTTATTGCTATAGAATGGTATAAGCCTGATGAATGAAGTGGGATAGGAATCAGTGCATTAAAGAGAGGGAAAGGAGGGAGGAGGGAGGAAAAAAGGAAAAAGGGTTAGCAAATAGAGTGGTAACAAAATCTGGAGGACCATGTGTGCAAATGCTAGAAGCTTAGGACATAAAATTCCGGACCTGGAGGCCATCATGGCAGAGGCTAATCCTGGATACTTTGGCCATTACTGAGTCATGGTGCACTGAAACCATGACTGCAACATCAGCCATACAAAGCTATGCTGGCTTCAGGAAAGTCAGAATGTGAAGATAAGGAAGGATGTAATGTTTTATGTGAGAAAGACAAAAAAGCAACAGAGATGTAAGGAATGGAGGGGTATATACTGTAGGTCACTCTGGAGAAGGAACAAATTCCATCAGTTTCACATTTGTCAGTTGCTTTTCATCAGGGTCAGGGGTGACAAAGACTCTGTATGTGCTGAAGTGCTGGAGAACAGGCAGATACATGGGAGTAACAGACTGCACTTTTTGTAAATTTTCACTGATATGAAAATGTATACTGGATGAGAGGCAGCTGACAAATGTGAAACTGATAGAGTAAACAAATAAATGCTTTCATTGCCTCAAGGCCTCCATGAGGAAACTCCATTGCCTCAGAATGCTGCAGTATGTGGTTTTCTGTGCTTGAGTGCACTACATTTGGAACTGTGTTGGAGTTTTGGGATAGCCACCCTGGTAGGGGCACCACCTACAGCGTTATTCACAGCACCTGTTTGGAAACACCATTATTCACACTGGCATGATCTACAGAACTCCTGTACAGGTGGAGGATTTATACAAGATACTGGTTGAAACCACTGGCAAAATATAAAGTTTTACCACTTCTCTCGTGCAACCTTTGCAGGCTTTGAACCCTGCACCCTCACTGTCTAAGTCAGCAGTTCCAACACTCAGCTAGCACACCTGTCTATTCTTTCTGAATGATTTCAAACTCTAAAAAACACTCTAACCCTCAGAGACTGCTAAATTGTTATCTGATTGTTTCTGCAGATCTTGAGACCAACTCGCTGCTGCTACAGCCACTGTCTGGGGTCCTTCCTGCTACCCTGGGCAAGACTTGAACCTAGTGCCCTGTACACCTCAGGCACCAGCTCTACCACTGTACCAAAGCGGCAACTATGCTCAGAGGTGACCTCTCATTACTATCTCCCTCTATCATCCTAGTTCCCCATTCTTCCTTCACTTCAGCTCTCCCACCCTTACCAACTATGCATGTACCTCCTGCCCACTGCCTCTCTCTTCTCCTCCTCCTCCTTTGCCTTCCACCAACTCTATTGTCCCTGTTAACCCTCAGCCTCACTACTCCAGTGTTCCTACCTACCCTCCTGTCCTCCCCTCCTCTATACCACTGCTCCTCCCCTCCCTCCTCCTCCACACACCCCATATGCTCTCTCCACCTCACCCCCCACCCAAACATTACCTTTCCTCCCCCAGCTCCCTTGGGCATCTGATCACAAGCCTTCTCTGCCTGTGCTGCCCTACCCACCCCTGTGCTACAAACCCCCTTTCTCATCCTATCGCTCCAGGTAAACTCTCCATCTGCCACCCTCTGACCAGAGCAGTTCTCCTCCTTGTACTCCTGACAGGAACATACATCCCAACCCAGGCCCTTCCCCTCCCACCCACCCACTCGGCCCTGGTCTCCAAATAGCCTCCATGAACATATGCAGCCGGCTGAAAAATTTGACACCCTACAGTGCTGGGCCATGGCTCATCAACCAGACATCATAGCCCTGGTTGAAACCTGGCTGTCCAAATCCACCCTGACTCATTTGTCTCCCTCCCAGGCTATACCTTATACCGGGAGGACCGAGTAGACAAACGAGGGAAGGCTGTGCAATCTACACCAGGGACACAATACTTGGACACGCACTCCCCACCCCTGCCCTTGTAAATGGGGCCCAGGCTCTTACCCTCAAACTCACCCCGGACCCCTCTAGGAGCCCTCTCTATCTCACCACGGCTTACGTTCCCCCAAAGAACCAGCACCCGACCCTGGTATCTTTAACTGACTATCTGGCCTCCCTCCACCATAAGACGGAAAAAATTCTAGTTGGGGACCTTAATGTAAATTGGCTCAGCACCGCCTCTTCTGCGATCAGAGACTCATTTGCCGCCCAAGACCTTACGCAACTCGTCACCCAGCCCAGGAGAATAAACCCTAAGAGAGGTACCAGCACCCTTCTGGATGTTATTATAACAAACCGACCCCAAAAAATCCAAAACATCCAGGTCCTACCAGACTCCCTAAGTGACCACTCCCCTATTCTATTTCATTGGGCAGTCCCCAATCCCAAACCCAAAGCCCAGACCACCTCAGGGCGCCTCCGCCCTGGTGGGCTGCAAAAACTAAACTATTCCTCACCCAGATAAACTGGTCCCCATTCATCGTGCAACCCGACATGACACTGCCCTGCCTTCTTCACACACCTTCAACATGGCCTGTGATCTCTTTGCACCTTCACCAAATTCGGTCCAAAAGCAGAATGCACCCTGGGTTAGCCCTGCCCTTCTACAATTACTAAGAAATCGGGATAACCTCTGGCACCTTGCCACTGAAGCAGGTCAGCTGTCTGATAGGCAGGCTTACAATGCAGCCCGGAATAAGTGCTCTTGGGCCATCCGGAAAGCCAAGGCCGACAATTACCAGGCCACCCTTACCTCCTACTGGGGCTCGGCCTGGACTTTCTGGGATAATATTAAACAACTAAATGGAAAATCTCGCTCCCCTGCCCCATCCCAGCTCACTAGCAATGGCACTACCACCACCGAGCCTGCCACCATAGCTAACTGTCCCAACATCGCTTTCACTGACCTTAGCTCAGTACTCCCTAGTAATTTCTTTGACCCTCCCCCCCAACCTCCCACTGTCCTCCAGCACCCCAGCTTCCACCTGCACAAGATTTCTGCCTGGGAAGACAGACCCATCCTAATCAAAGCTTTGAATAGCAACAGTCCTGGCAGTGACTCACTGGACCCCAGTATCCTCAGGCTGGTGTTAGATGAAGTCCTTGCCCCACTCACCAGCCTAATTAACCGATCGCTCTGCCTGGGACAATTTCCCATGGCTTGGAAAACAACCATAATCACACCAATTCATAAAGGCGACAGGTCGTCGACCAACAACTGACCAATCTCCATCCCCCAAAGCCCTGGAGAAAGTGGTGGCCATTCAAATCATTGATTATCTGGCTAAGCATGACATCTTATGCCCATGAGCAACATGGCTTCCGTGCTGGTCACAGTACCAGCACTGCCCTAATTGAATTCTCAACGTCCTACACTCCTCCTTGGATACCAGCTCCTAGCTGGTGCAGTGTTCATCGACCTCTCAAAGGCTTTCGACACCGTCTCCCATCCTCTTCTGCTGAATGCTCTCTGCCACACTGGTCTCTCAGCTGGCCCCTAGCATGGTGCACAAGCTATCTAGCCGCTCGATCACAGTGTGTTAAAATCAATGGGATACTCTCTGATACCCGTACCATTCACTCTGGGGTCCCCCAAGGCTCCATCCTGGGCCCCCTTCTCTTCTCACTCTATCTGAACACCCTGCCCAGTGCATGCCCTGGCAAAATTCTCATGTATGTAGATGACGCTGTCCTTTTTGCCACCCACCACAATCCCGTCTCCCTTCAGGACACCCTACAGCAGTCTTTTAATAATGCCGGAGCTTGGTTTAAGAAGCGCAGACTCATCATCAATCTTAAAAACCAAAGCTATGCTCTTTCCCACCCCAAAACAAAGTTAGCAACCACCCACTCTATATCCTTCCTAGTACCAAACAGCCACTGGAACAAGTCTGCTCCTACAAATACCTTGGGGTTACCTTCAACTCAGCCTCACATTTCACAACCACATTGATGCCTAACAACAGCCACTAACACATGGCTTGCATCCTCTTCTGCTCATAGAACCTGCCTTCCCCAAATGCGCTCCGGCTCGCTATTCGTCCTCCGTTTGTCCTTGTAGACTATGGTCTACCAGTCTATAGTGCTGCCGACTCGACTGCACTCAAAAAATTCACGTAACCCTGAATAAAGCCTGCAGATTGATTACTGGTGCCCCAGGCTCACACACACCTGTCAGTTGTATGGCGAGGCTAAACTCCTTACCCTGGATGAACAGCTCCGATATCAAACCTGCCTCCTCACAAAAAACCCTACTGGGCTCTCCCCTGAGATAGGCATCCATCCACCAGATCCCACCCACTGTTGCAACACGGTCATCCAACAAGACCACTCTAATGGTCCCAGATCATGAACCAGCCGTGGCCAGAGGTCCTTCTGCTACAGAGCCCCATCCTGGTTTAACTCTCTCCCTGCCCCCATCACCAATGCCACCACCATCTCCAAGTTCAAAAGCACCCTTCGAAACCAACTCTTCAACACTTGTAGCTGCTCCTGTCTCTAAAAGTAGCCTCCACCTTGACTTCTCAAGACAACGCCCACCGGGCTGCTCTCCACCTAGCCATCCCCATCACCGCTTCCTGGTACTCCGTACCTGCGTCTAGCCTGGCCAGTGCCAGCTGTTTCATTGTATACCTATTAGATTGCTCAATGTTTGATACCAACTTGTGTAACTCCTGTTCTCAATTACATGTACCCTGTAACCTAAATTTATTTTGTCTGACCTTAGTGTGACGTGGCGCCTCTGTTGAACGCCTATTGTTTTGCAAACCTATGCTATGTAACCTAAAACTCTATGTATGTCTTTAATGTGATGAGGTACCTTTGGAAACGAGCCTCTGGCTCAAAGGTTGTAAACTGATTTCACAAATAAATAAATAAAAATAAATGGCAGAAAAGTGGAGGTGCTGCTGGTGCGGACTTCAGTCTGCCAGATATAGATTGGAGCCTCCCAGCTGCAGCTTCAGCAAGAAGCAGGGTCATCCTGGACTCCCTGTGGGGGGGGGGGGATTTCTTAGGCAACTAGTCGGAGAACCCACTCATGATGGGACAATACTGGACCTGGTACTCACTGACAGGGTCAGTGTGGCGGATGTCAGAGTGGGAGGCCACCTGGGACAAGTGATCCCCATACATTGTGGTTCAACATAAGAATGGCTGTGGAATGGGTGCAGATTTTAAAAAGATGGGTGAATGCCTCAGGGGTGACCTGGCAGAGGAGAATGAACTGGGTGGGGTGGAGGAACAGTAGAAGAAGCTAAAAGAGGGCATAGAGAAGGGAACAAACCTCTGTGTCAGGCAAGTGAGCAAAAGCAAGAAGAAAAGAGACAATTATGGTTCTGGAAAGAAGCAGCTGTAAAGGTAAAGGATAAAAGGGTGGCATTCAGAAAGTGTCTAGAGACACAGCGGAAGGAGAATAGAGAAGTATATCAGAAACAGAGGAAGCAGGGTAAGCAGTAAGGTGCGCAAAGGTGCTAACTGAGAAGAGACTAGCTCAGGTGGTAATGAAAGAGGACAAGACATTTTATAGGTATGTAAGTGAAAAGAGGAAGACCAGGGGTGGGATTATAAAGTTAAACTGGAAAGGAGACTATGCAAAGGGGACCAGAAAGAGCAAGGCATGCTGAACAAATACTGTACTTTTGTTCAGTGTTCACGAAGGAAGGAGAAAGGAACCACAAAAAGTAACAGGAGCTGTGGAAAGATGGTGGTGGATACTAATCCTTTTCCTGAGGAGAGAGTCCTGAAGGGATTCACAACTCTGAAGGTGGACCAGGAGATGGGGCCAGACAAGGTGCATGCAGGGGTATTAAAGGATCTCAGTTAAATACTAAGTAACAACTCACTGGAAATTGGAGTGGTTCTAAGGACTGGAGGAGGGCTGATGTAGTCCCACTTCACAAAAGTGTTAACAAGAAGGAGGTTAGCAAGTGTAGGCCAGTCAGCCTTACATCGGTGCTGGAAAAGTTAATGGAACTGCTGCTGAATGAAGTTGCTTGGATTTATGGGGTGGGGGGAAATCACGTTAAACAAAGCTGATAGATTTCTTTGACTGGGTGACCAGAAAATGAGATCAAGGTGGAGCAGTGGCACCATTGCACATAGGAGACTTGTATGGAAGCTGGTCAGCTTACAGGTGGGTCTAAAGGTGGTAAACTGGGTAAGAAATTGATTGCAACACAGGGTGGTGGAAAACATTTCCTCCAAGAAGCAAGAGTGACCAGCAGGATGCCACAGGGATCAGTACTGGGACCCATTCTCTTTACTATCTTTATAACTGACATTGCAGAGGAACTGGGAGAGAAAATCCTCCTCTTTGTGGATGACAACAAAGTCTGCAATACGGTGGACACTATGGGGCAGAGGGAGGGGTGGATAGAACGTGCAGAGACCAGAGAAAACTCAGGAGTGGCCAAAGGTATAGCAGCTAGATTTCAATGCAAAAAAACAAAAAAAAATTATGCACTTGGGGCACAGAAATCAAGGGACAGAGTATAAAATGGGTGGAGAAGTAATGGTGACCACCACACAGGGAAGAGACCTGAAGGTAATCATATCCAAAGACCTAAAGGTGGCCAGGTTGTGCGACATTGCAGTTGGGAGGCTTAGTGGAATGCTGGAGTGCATAGGGGAGCTTATCACCAGCAGAAAGAGGGAGGAGGTGTTGTTGGCTCTGTATAGACCACAGATAAGACCATACTTATAGTACTATGTTTAGTTCTGAAGACCACATCTCCATAAGGACATAGACAGAGTGGAGGCTATTCAAGGAGGGCAACCAAAACAGTGCAGGGTCTGCATTGCATGGCCTACTAGGAGAGCCCAAGGACCTCAATAATTACCCCTTTAAGAGAAGAGGAGGGGCATATAATGAGACCTTTCAATACCAGGAGTAAATAAGGTACAGGAGGGAAGAATTTTCTGAAAATAGATGCTCAAGAACAAGGGACATGTAGTGAAGCTGGAGGAGGACAGATTCAGGAGAGATGTGATAAGTACTTGTTCACAGAAGGAGTGGTGGATGCCTGGAACAGTCTTCCAGCCAGGTGGTGGGGTAAAACAGCTGCATGGTTCAAGAATGTATGGGATAGGCATAATAGAATCCTAGTGACAAAGAAGATAGGGGGAGAGCTGGAGATCAAGTAGGGTCTGCAGTGACACTGTAGGTTGGGAAAAGTGGGCAGACTTGGTGGGCCAAGCGGTCAATATCTGCCATCAAATTCTTTGTTTCTTTGATTAAATATTTTGAGGTTAGTGTGTATTACAATTATCCTACCCCCCCCACCTCCCATTTAGCCCTCAATAGGGATTGCTTGGTCACATCTGCCTGTGTTTATTGAATTTTAGTTTTTGCTGTTTTGGTCTTCGGCTGACTGCTTACTGCCTTGAAATTGAACATCCTGCATGTTTTGTTGGACACTGCACTATTTATAAATAGCCCAGATATTCTGAGAATGATTCATCTCAGTCCGTTTCCCTTTATTTACTGATTCTGCAAATGAGGTAAGTTGCAATTGTCAAATGTCATCTGTAGAACTCACTATTGTTAGTGCTTATACAAAATAGATCTTTCTCCTGCTTTATGATTTTACTTCAATGACTTTATCAGTGATATTGCAGAGGGTCTGGAAAGGAAAATGCACCTGTTCACCGATGACACTAAGCTCAGCAACAGAGTTGGACACACCAGAGAGTGGATAGAATGAGGGAGAACTAAGGAAGCTGGAGGATTGGTCAAGGATTGACATGGTTTCAACACAAAAAGTGCAAGATAATGCACATTTATTTATTTTAGATCTCAGACTACAATACCGTTGAGCCAAGAGCTCTTTATAAAGGTTCCATATCAGTAGATAGACAAAAAGCATACAAGACAAATTAGACAAAAATATTTGATAACAAAATAAATACAATTGAAACAGTTAGAAACAATCATGTCTATACATTGAAAGACAGTAGTGAATACAGATTGAGGCATAATAAAACAGGCTGGGTGGATATTATCAAAAACAGTTGATAGGTATATAGCCAGGGTAGGCTTTGTTGGGGGTGATGTTGGAGTGGGTGGGGATGGCTGAGGCAAGTAGTGGAAACACAAATAACAACAATGAGGAGGGTGGGTGTAGGGGTGGGGAGGCCATGGTTGGTGTGGAAGAAACAGTAGCCAAAAAAGGAGGGGGTGAAGGGGGTTACTAGTGTGAGTTTACAGAGTTGTAACTGGTGAACAAAGAGGGGGGAGGTGCATAGGAGGAGGAAGAGTGTCATGTAAGAGGAAGGGAGGCAACCTATAGGTGGCAGTCGCAGCTGCTAAGTGCAGTGAGGTGCTGGAGAAGTTTGCTCTTAAAAGGGCCAATCCTTCTGAGAACTAGATCTTGTGATATACTTACCATCAATTTAAAAAAGTGATATTCCACCATACTGAAATGCCACCACTCAATATTTTCTTTCTAGGAGCTATATAAGAACTGGGAGGGGGATAGCATGCTCCAAGCAAGAAAGAGACCTGGAGGTGATCATCTCCAATGATCTCAAGATAGGTAGGAAGTGTGACAAGCATTAGGAAAGGTAAACAGGATGCTAGGATGCATAGGCAGGGGAATCACCAACACAAAAAGAGAGGTAATAATTCCACTATACAGGACATTAGCGAAGCTGCAGCTCAAATACTGTGTCCAGTACTGGAGGCCTCATCTATATAAGGATATAGAGAGGGTGGAGGTGGTTCAGAAGAGGGCAACAAAAGTGGTGCAGGGTGTACATCACAAGCCATATGAGGATAGACTGATGAAATTAAACATGTATTCCCTGGAGGAGAGGAGGAAGAGGAGGGATATGATTGAGACATTTAAATACCTCACAGGGCAGAATAAAGTACAGGAGAATGCTATATTCCAAATAAAAAGATGCTAAAAGACAAGAGTGCACAAGATGAAACGGAGGAGGGAGGTATGGAGGAACATGAGGGTGGTGGACAAGTGGAACAGTCTGCCAGTGGAGGTGGTGGGAGCAGAAACAATTACAGGTTCTAAAGGCATAGAGGATTGCTGGTGAGTCGGGGAGGGACTAGGAAGGCCACAGTCCCTTATCTGGTGACAATTTCTATGTTTCTATGGTTCATAACAGGAACCTTTTTGGTGGATTTGACCATTTTCAGCACAATTCTTAAACCTCAGCTGCTAGTTTTGAGAAGATCCTCAGCTTCCCCTACTTCTCCTAATTCACATGTCAGGACACCAATCTTTGGCATGCCCATCAGCCAAAGTGCTTCCTTATAGCATGATCATATGAGCTGCCTACAGAAGTTGAATGGTGACAAGATTAGCTGGTCCTACTGCCACATTTTACTAATGTTATCTGCTCCTTTCCTGAAGTTAACAAGACTGAAAGGAGTATTTCCCATTTGTAGACTGTACCCCTCTGCTCCCTGTCAAACTCACTGCTATAATGGCCTTCACTGTCTGGGAAGCTTATTGTAATACTAGCAGCATACCCCCCCACACACACACACGTACAACCTTGTATGGTGAATAGAAGCAGAAGAATGAACGTCTCACAACTTTTAGGAGTTCCTTAGTTTCTTTATATTTTAATAAGGCTTTATTGATGTCCCATTTGCTCTGTTTTAATTTAAGATTTATCATTGAAACATAGAATGTGTCAGCAGATGGGGTCCATGTGGACCATCTAGTCTGCCTATGTATACAACACCCCCAATTAGGCTGCTGTCTTAAGTTTACCACACTGTCTGTCCCATGCCATCTTGAATTCCCTGACCATCTTTGACCCCACTACCCCATGGGGAAGCCATTTCAAGGCTCCATCACCCTTTCTATAAAGAAGAACTTTCTTATTTTGCTCCTGAACCTAGCCTTCTTCAGGCAAATGCTGTGAACTCTGGTCCGGGTACCTGAAGGGGATCATGTGCCTGTACCTTGATGACAGTCTTCAGGTATTTGAAAGTCTCTGTCATGTCTCCCCATCCCTTCTTTGTTCCAGGAAATACATGTTGAGCTATTTTAGCCTTGCCTCATATGGCTCATGATGTAGACCATGAACCATTTTTGTTGCCATTTTTGTTGTCCTTCTCTGTACAGACTCTAGTCTATCTGTGTCTTTCTTAAGGTGAGGCCTCCAGAATTGGACACAGTCCTCCAGGTGAGGCCTCACCAGGGACCTCTACAGTGGCATAATCACCTCCCTTTTTCTACTGGTCATGCTACTCCCTATGTAACCCAAAATGTCGCTGGCCTTTCGTTCAGCCTTTTCACATTGCTTGCCTACCCTCAAGTCATCAACGATGATAGCCCAAGACCACACTCGTGTTTTGTTACTGCCATCTGCTGTCCATTTAGAAAGTATTTCCTCCCAGGCTGTGTCTTCCTAGGTGCATAACCTTACACTTTTTAGCATTGAACTTCAACTGCCAATTCCCTGACCATTCTTCCAATTTCCTAAGGTTTGACCCCATCCTTTGAGCCCCTTCAGCTGTATCCACTCTATTGCAGAGCTTTGTGTCATCTTCAAATAGGCACACCTTCCCAGTGAGGTCATCAGCTAGGTCGCTGATGAATTAATTGAAAAGGATTGGTCCTAGCACAGAACCCTGTGTTCCATTGAGCCAGTTTTGGATCCAGTTTACAATTTTGGTCCAATGCCCATGTGCTCCAGCTTGTTTGTAAGCCTCCTGTGTGAGTTGAAGGCCTTGCTGAAGTCCAGGTCCTCCAGGTCCACCACACCCCGTGGTCCAACATTTAGTGACCCAAATAATTAAATTAAATTAGTCTGTCATGACATTCCTACCATGAAGCCATGTTGCTTTGGGTCCTACTGTCCACTCCCTTATAAGAATACCACTATCCTCTCCTTTAGTAGAGGATTCCATTAGCTTTTGAAACAAAAGCCAGCACACAACCAAACTGCCCAGCAAGTGTTCATTCACACAGCCATCTTGGAGTAACACACAAATTCCCTGACCGGTTTCGCACTGACATGCGTCTTCAGAAAGATGAGACATGCACCAAACAGATGGACAGAGCGGAGACTTACTGTGGTGTGATTCCATTAGCTTTCCTACTACCTAGGTGAGGCTTACTGGGCAGTAGTTTTCTGCTTCTTCCATACTGCTACTCTTATGCAGGGGCATTGCAGTAGCACTTTTCCAGTCTTCAGGGACCTCTCTGTACTCCAGTGATTTGTTAATGAGTTCCGCCAGTGGGGCTGGTAGTTCCTCTCCCAAGCTCCTGCAATATCCTCGGGTGTATTTCATCTGGCCCCATCGCTTTGTCACCCTTCAATTTCTTGAGTTCATCTAGGACTTTTTCCTCTGTGGAAGGACTTGTGTTTGCTCCTTTGAAGTGGAGTTCTTTTCTGTTTAGAGACGGTCCTTTGCCTGCTTCCTCCTGTGTGAAAGCCGAGCAGAAGTATTTGTTCAGTACTTCTGCTTTCTCCCTGTCATCTTCTGCATGCTGGCCCTCATTTTTCACTAATCTATTCCCCCTTTGCTCTCTCTTTTCTCCTTCATATACTGGTTGAATGTTTTGTCACCATGTCAGACCCCCCTTCACTATCTTCTCTGTTTGAGCCGTTGCAGTCCAAATCGCCTTCCTGGTCTCTTTAAAGATCAAATTCACAAGTTTAAGAAAAGCTTGTATACACTTGAATTCAAGTCCCTGTGTCATGATTAGTGTTTCCTAAACATATCATGCTGTTTGGTTTGTGGTTTCTCTAAATCAGCATCTGCTAATGTGCTCTGCAGTAACTGAAAACAGTGAAGATGTTTCTGTCCTATCAGTAAACAATGATATAATTCTTGTCTAGCCAGCTGCTTCAGCAGTTAAGTCCCTGACTGACTGAAGAAGCTGCTGCAGTTCTAACCAGAGCAGTCTGTAGAACTATTTGTTATCACTCAAAGATTGTTACTAACCCATCTGGTTTGTGTTTAGATAGATTAGCTTAAATCTATCATTCTGTTCTCATAACAAGTTGAGCATTTGAGTTTCAATACTGAACTGAAGTAGTAAGAATGAATGTCTGTGAAATTACTTTGTCTGTATTACAGCTGTCAGTTCTTTCTTATCAAACCTCTGCATTGTTTTCTGGCTATATAACATAGGGTTATTTAATCGGTATAAAATAAATCTAAAGTGTGTTAATTTCATAGAAGTAGTGTGTCTTTGATGTAGCCTCCTTAAATAGGTTCATGTGAGAACAATTTTGTTTTTATGTGACATTGACAAACAGGTATTTGCCACAATCAGCTATTTCAGGAACACGTACTGCATGAACTCACAAAATTCAGTTCCTTGAGGGTTTCTGTGTGAAAATATATCATGCATGTGTATAACTAGAAATACTATATGGCATCCTGATGCCCCTGTCTCCTGTATGACAGTTGAGGCAGCAGCAGCACTCTTCTTCCCTCTTTCCCTACCCCAAAAGCCCCCTGTCTCCTGCCCCCATTTGAGGTTGCTGTACACGCTGCCCACTGTTCTCCAAACAGTCAGGGCTGTTGTAGCCTGCTGCCTCCTGCACAAACAGTTGAGACTGCTGCACCTATTTCCCTGTGTCCCCCACCCCCACAGTCAGGGCCAGTGCACACTGTTTCCCACTGTTCCTATCTCCAGAGTCAGGGCTGCTGTGCTCTGCTAAGCCCTTGAGATCCAGATCCCATACTTCACAGTTGGAGCTATTGTACAATGTTGCCCCAGGACACCAGAGGTAGAGTATTTGTTGCACCTGATACCCACTTCCATTGCTCCAACAGGGCAAGGCCACTGCACTACATGCACCCTGTCCCACAGTCAGGACTGCTGTACCTTGATACTCACTTATGTTCTGACACAAAGTCGATGCATCTGCACTATGCTGTCCGCTGTCTCTGCCACTACATCCAAGGCTGCTGCACCCTGTGCCTGTCGACACAGTCAAGGCTGTTGTGGCCTGCTATGCCCTAGGGCCCCATGCCTCCACAGTTAGGGCTGCTGCTTCATGCTGCCACTTGCCATAAGCCAAGGCAGGGCATGTGCTGCACCCTGTACCCTGCCACCATAGTTAAGACAGTTTCTCTCTGTTGCTCCCTGCCACCAGAGTAAGATCCTTTGCTACACCCTGCTGCCCATGTCCCTTGTCTCAAACAGGCATGTCTGACCCTGTCCCACAGTTTAAGCTGCTGTGCCCTGATGCCTCCCTGTCTCCTGCCTGAATAGTCAGGGCTACTGCATCATGATACCCTCTGTCCCCCACCCTATAATACAAGATGAACATTGTTTTTTCTTCTGAGCAGTTTGGGCAGTGTTCCAATGGATCTGACTCTGGTGAAAGGGAGCAGCATGGTGCAACAGCCCTAACTGTGGAGGTAAGATGCTCTACGGTGCAGCAAGGCACAGTGGTGGCAGGGGACAGAGAACAGCAGACTCTGATGCAGGACACAGTGGGACATCAGGGTACAACAGCCCTGACTGTGAGATGGGGTGCAGTTGATGCAGCGGCCCTGGTCATTTGGGGCAATGGAAGTGGGTAGCAGGGTGCAGCAAATGCCCCACCTTTGGTGGTCTGGGGAAGCATAATGCAGAAGCCTCAACTGTGGAGACAGATGCCCTGGGACTCTATGGCTTAGCAGAGCATAGCAGCCCTGTCTGTGGAGACAGTAACAGGAGGCAACAAGATGTATTGGCCCTGACTTTTGGGATGGGGACAGAGGGAAGCAGGGTGTAGCAGCCTTAACTGAGGGGCAGGAGACAGGGGCATCAGGATGCCTTATAGTATTTCTAGTTATATACATACATGATGTATTTTCACACAGAAACCCTAATCATGACAAAGGGACTTGAAGTCAAACTTTTATTAAAAATGTGGAAAAAAACTGTGCATATGATCTTTAAGTAATTCCCTATATACACCTCCTATCACAGTCCTTTTATGGCTGCTGGGGCAGAGTCTGCAGATGTATTGCTTCAGAAAGCACTCACCAGATCCAGAACCAAGTGAACAACAACAATAAACTTGAAGCATGATACCTCCACCAGCTGAAGCTCTCTACCCAGTTCCCTCTGCGTCTATTGTGGTGGACGAGCTGGGATGGTTTGCACCCCTATAGTTTAGGGTGATGCCAGATAAATCTGGAAGGAGAGGCTGGAGGCATACTCTAGAGCCAAGATGCAAGGTTTATTGGCAACAGTTGGAGCACACAGAAGAGACTTAACATCCACTAACACTATCACACATGAGAAAGGGTGAATAAGATTACCAGGACCACAACCTGGCCCCATTAATGTCCTACAAAAGTCCAGGTTACTCAAGTCCTAAGGATGTAGCAATCCAATGCACCAAGCTTGGGTTACTAGTATTTTGGTCAGCTGACTGCTGAGGGTGAACCTAAGGAAGCGCTTCCTATACAGGCCACAAAATGGGGCATTCCCCAGTGAACCAGAAACCAAGTAAAACACGATAGGCCTCCTGGCCCTGGGATGAAGATGTCTCCTGGCATCACTAAGGCAACGTTGAAAGGGAAGTGCCTGTTCGAGGATGGGTGTTGACGCCGGGTTGTAGGGGAAAAGAACCCTTATCTGGGGTTGTTGGCTGTGGTGACCTCGGGCAGGTGATCTCCAGTTGATGAAAGGATGCTGGGTGCGATGATCCACTGGACGACCTCTGGGTAGGTCCCCAGAACCCTTACCACCTCAACCCTGCAGCTTCAGAATCTGGCAATCTTTGGTGTGACCTCTTGATGCATCACTGGAACATGAGCCACCTATGGGTAGTGCAATCAACAGTGTGGCGACCCTTGGTGTGGCCTCTTGTGTGTGCCACCAGTACTCATGCCAACTCAGGGAATGAGGCACAGTTTCTGGCAATCCTAGGAAAGGCCTTGGTATAAGCCACCTGTACTATTGCCACCTTGGGACAATGTCTATGCAGGAGAATGGGCAATGTGACTCCAAGTCCGGCAGATGACTTAAGTCCCTCGAGGCTAAAAGCCAGGTCAGCCCCTAACCTGACTCACTTTGGTGGGTCATAGCTACCAACTGGCTACCACTTACGACTGGCAACTCAAACCTGGGGTGTCATGGCGAACACTTGGAGTTGGTGGAGGTCATTGGAAGTGGGTGCAGGTGATACTGGGCTTCCTCTGGACTCTCCCTGGGTTGAAGAAGAGGCACCAGAGGAATTCTACATGAGGTGTGGGCAGGAGTCTGGAACAGAACAAAAATTAAAAACCTGAAAGGCAATTCCCTCCTTCTTGTATGACCGAGAGCCCTACCATTTAGGATGGGGTGGCCCCAAATGTCTTCAGAGGAAGTAGTAGTAGGCAAGTGCAGCAATCAAGGCCCTCAGGGCAGTGCAGTCACTCAGGACAATTGAGAAAATAAGGCAGTGCAGTCATGATAATTCAGGAATAAGGTAGTTCAGTTACTTAAAACTCTTCAACTGAATATAGCAGTTCAGTCACAGCAAGCAGTTCAACAACTTAAAATGGTTGGATTGACTACAGCAGTTCAGACACAGTAAACAGTGGGTTCAGGCAACCTACCTCTCAACCTCCTCATCACAAATCAGGGACAAATGACCACAGTCAGGAACACATCAGATAAAACAGTAATATTGGTCCCAGAAGCTGTATACAACATGTTTCTTAGTGTGAATAGCATTTTCTTAATGAGAGCTAGACTGTAATATAAATGGCTTGGCTGGCATTATTCTGTGATCCCAATCTCTACTCTTTAGTGCCAGAAATGCCAGACTTAGGAGGGACAGAAGAAATTTCTGAGGCAAAATCAGGGACATCTCTGAAAATCAGGAACAGCTGAGAGGTAGACAAGCAACAGGAGATTGCAGGCAGATAAAGAAAATACAGTTTGCTTCATGGGCATTGAAACAGTTTGATGACCCACCCTTATGGATCAGCCTTGGGTGCCTTCTGAGTATTGAGGCCAGCGTACCTGGTCCCTTTATCCCAGCTATGGGCTGCTCCACCCTTCTACTACATGGACAAAGGACTCAGTTTTCCCCATTACTAGAGCTCAGATTACCCTAGAACTCTGAGAGAAGAATGCACTAAGACTCTGCCAGGCCTCTAGTAATTAGCTTCTTACAGCTAAACAATCAAAAATTCAGCATGAACATTTCCCTTCTCACTAGTAATACTTTGAGCTGACTTTACCTAGCAATTCTGTGACTCTTGGCTGAGAGGGAGTGCCCCAGTCTCTCTATTTGGAGCGCAGACTGCCTAGAATAAGTTAAACTAGCAGAGATTCCATCAAGAAAGGAGTTTACAAACACCTTTAATCTTGGTCGAACAAATATTTGGTTTAAACCCTCCTAGCTTCTGCCTTCTTGGTTCTCATTTCTCTCTCTTTCTCTCTCTCTCTCTCTCTCTCTCTCTCTCTGTCTCTATACAATTGGACAAGGTAGCAGCTTTCCTTCACCCTGGAGGTACAATGGAAGCAATTTAACAGTTCTAAACAATAATTACACAGTGCCAACAATACAATTGCTAAACAAACAATCCTTCCCATGGGTGGAACAGGTCTAGCTAGGACTAATTATTAAGGAAAATGCTGGCCAACAAGCCTACTCACCCCTGGAGTTCAACAAGGATTTCTGTACTCTGGGGAATGCACAACCACAAAGGAGGGATGAGGCCTCTTCTTTTGAAGACTGCTGCATGAAAGGTTCACTGGGTCTGTTTCCTGGCCAAATTAACTGACTCGATGCACTGGGGGACCCGACTAGATGGCAGGTTTTGGCCAAAAAATGAGATTGCTACTGGATATCTTCTTGAGGGAGTTACACCAAAGTGACTCAGTTGATTCGCTTAAACCTCCTAACAGGGAAGTCAACACCCATTGCCTTACTGTCCTTCACCCTCCCTGGTCAAACTCTTTTTCCTCTCTTCAACCTGTGCAGAGCCTCTTCTAGGCTGGGGCAGTCCTGGCTACCTGCCACGGGATTGGCTCCTTCATCCAGAGGTCAGCCTCCTGCGGTTGGGTCAGTGGCTTAAAAAAATTTTTCAAAATTTGAATCTACCCTGGTCACAGGGATTGGCTGAGAGGGCTCAGCCTGGCTTCCTTCTCCACTGCTGGGACAGGAATGTGGCCCAACTGGTTTGGCTTTGGCTGCCTAGGTGTCAGTCTTGAGCAGAGGAAGGAGAACCAAGGAAGGGAAAAATAGTTTTCTTTAAAACCCTGAATTTGAACTACTAGGACTGTCTCCTGGAGTGGCATGAGCAACAGTATGGAATTTACTCTGGTTATGAAACTTATCCTATGAAACTCTTCTTTTGGGGATTATGGTACAGATTCTCAAAGTATAACGTTGATACATTGTCTGTGTTCTTTGCAGTATTGAAGTATTATCTCTGGAATGCTAGAATACTCTGGGTTTTATGACAACAACAAATGCCCTTTATGGTTTTTAAGGTATTATGTGAAAATGCATTACGTGATATTTGGGATAAGGAAATACAGGTATTTGGTTTCCGTGTTACATGATCCAGGTGGAGAGGTCTTTCCTTTTTTTATTAAATTCAAGTGATTTTTGAATGGGACATACATGACGGGACACATACTACTTGAGGTATTGCTGTATCCTTATTTTTTTCATTTTTCTGGATGGAGAGTGAGTTTTGGTTTGCATTTATAATTTTATTTTCATGATCCCCTTTTTTCTTTTCAGGAGGCTACCGCTGTTTGTTTTGTATTCCTATTTATGACATTTGTATCTTTGTCTTTTTCATTCTACAATGTTTCTGTATTGTTATTTACAATAAAAACACCCCTACTCTTTTCGAGAAGTGCCATGGGATCTTTAACATCCAACTGAATTACAACCAGCATAGGTAGATGGGATCTTGGTTTAATGTCTCATCTGAAAGACAGCACCTCAGGAGTGTAGCACCCCCTCAAGCTGCACTACAGTGTCAGTATTGAGATTCAACCCAAGTGTCTAATATGGGGATAGAACCCACAGCCTTCTGCTCTCCCGGCCTCAGAGGTGAGTGTGCTACCTGCTGAGCCACTGACACTGATTAAATGAGAGAGAGAAAGAAAGAGGAGGGATTTACTCACTGAAATGCTTCAAGTCGGTCCACTCTTAATTTTCCAAGATTCAAGTATAGCTGCAGGACCGTTTTTTTTGTGTGATTTTTTTGGTGGGGAAACACTGCTATGGATAAGGGAGGCATAAAGAGACTTTTTTGGTCCATTGGCTGGTCTGTTTTTCAGTGCACAAGGACTTAGTAGATACCAGCAATGGATAGGTTTGCCCTACTGCAGTATTACTGAGTCTCACTACCTTTTGATAGAAATGCATGTCCGTGTTTTTCGCCATTTTACAGTAGCAGCAATTGGTGTGAAATGGCTCATTCTGGGCCAGGAGGAACTGGTGAGTGCAGTAGGAGGGAGGAGGACAGATTAGGTCTGATAGTAGGCAGGCAGAGGCTGAAAGTAAGTGACCACAGGCTGCTGCCGCCAAGCAGCGAGAACTGAATGGGTCAGGTGGAGTTATTTAGTTCTGATTAGCGGGTGTTTGTATTCACACTACCAGGGCTCTGACTTGTTCAGTTAATCTGATGTTCTGTTAGCATGTAATAATGCTTTTTGTTTTGTAGTACAGTACAGTACAGTATAGTTTTTGTGTTTATAGTGGTATGTTTGGATTGCTTGTTTATAGGAGCAGTGCTTGAATGGTGCTTGAACTGTTAAAATACTTTTTTGTAAAACAAACTCTATTAAAAATAAATCTTTTATTAGTTTTTATTGCAACTTGCAGCTCAGCTCCTTGCTGTTTTTTTGTTGAAGTTTCTTACCAGGAGCAGATTAGTGAATCACAATCATGCTGATTTTCAAGCATAGCGGACGATCCTGAAACTGTCCCTTGCCTCACTATGGTTTGGAATAGATTGTTCAGGCTTGTTCATGCCATTTCCAGAATCAGATTCTTGCTCTTGGCTGTTTTGGTGCACCGCATCTACTGTGCAGTCATCAGACAGTTGAGCGTGGCCATCTTCTGAGTGACCATGTGGCTGCCAGATTAGTCAGTGCTGCTACATCCTGCCTGGCTGAAGGCTGTTAGCAGTTTCCTGTGAGTCTGGTAAGCATGGGTGTTGACTTTCACGGTTGATCTTCCCGTTGATCCCCAGCAGTTCATTCAGACTTACTTTAATTATCAGCCACTTTTTGCCCCGTTTCTAATTTGACCCAGGCCTTTTCAGTCGTTTCACGTAGCACCCTACTGCAGGAATGTACTGCCCATGTACACAGCCTCTTTTAATGTAAGTAGGGGGCTGGCCTCACTCACCTTGTTTAGGCGGAGATGCTCCCTGATGAACAGCTGCTGGAGGAGGGAGTAATGAGCCTCTCATTGTTAGGCTTGACTGTATTTTATACAGTTATGCCATCCTAGTTAAGGGAATCAAAACAAACAGAGCCCTTTTTTCCGTAGTGGTATGTCTACCTTGATTCTGCTGTTTGTTTCTCAATGCTGGAGACATTACATGGAGGGGACAGGACAACTCAAACTGTGCTGTGCTGCTATAGAGTGGCAGGTCACACCACACACCAGTGGCAGTACAAGCTCCAACAAGACTCCACAGAAGTTAGCCTCTTATATTAAGATTCTTGGGGGGAGGGGCAATGTTCAAATGGTTAAATGTGGCATTCCTTCTAATGTGGGCTATATCAGAGGTAAGATTCATATTCCCCTCACTAATGTGCTTTGACACTGGATACCTTCTCCATAGATCCCTTTATTTCCCTTTATATGACTGTCATCCTCCACCGACAGCCCCCATCCCTGCCCTATCCCCTTCTGGCTTGATTCCTTCAATTCTCTTTGCTGTCCCCGCACCCCCATTTAGCCAGAGTATCTTGTTTTCTGTTGGCGTCTGTGTGTGTGTGTGTGTGTGTGTGTGTGTGTGTGTGTGTGTGTATGTGTGTTTGTGTGCACACGCGTGTGTGTGTGTGCGTGTGTGTGTGCACTTGTATGTCTGTCTCCCAGCCACATACAGTACACACAGTTGCCTACTGGGTCCCAAATGACCTATAGCAAAAAAAAGTATCAAATAGGAAAATAAAGAAAAACAAGGTTTCAAGCTGAAAGGAACCAGTCCAAGAAAAACACAAAGCACACTGCTAAAGAGCACTATCCCTGACCACTCAGTCTCTATTCCTGGCTACTCACTGCTAAGGCAAGACCATGCTGGCAGGGGTGGTGGTGTGGCCATTTATGTCCTAGCCTCCATCAAATATTCTATCATCTACTCATCCTCGAATATTCTATCGTCTATTCATCCTCCAATCCTGAGACCCATGATGCCCTAGCTATTCATGTGACCCTCCCCTTCACTCTACCAATCTTTGTAGCCAGCATTTACTGCTGCTCAAATGTCCATCCTTCAGTCAAGCTAGACCTCCTAGCCTTCATCACTTCCCTTGCTCACTCTGTGGAATTATTCATCCTAGGCAACTTCAATATAAATTGGTTATCACCTAAAACTACCAAAACTAAAAATGAAATTGGAGCCCTAAACCTCCCCCAACTGATCTCCAAACCACCTGCCCAAACCACAAGACACAACAGCACTCCCTACTCGACTGGGCCCTTATCTCCCACTCCCACAGTGTCATCACCTCTGGTATTCTCCTTGATGCTCTCAGTGACCATAAACCAATATTCATAGTTAGGAAAGTCCACAGAACAAAATCACAACACAAAACCATACAACTACACTCTTTCAAGTCTCTTGACTTTGAATCTCTCATGAGTAACCTTTCCACATCTGACTGGTCCCCCTTAATCTCCTTCCTCTCAGTTGATAAGGCCCTTGCCTACTTCAAAGAAATCTTTCTTGTAAACTGGATGCCTTTGCCCCACTAAAACAAACCAGAGTCAGAGGTAACCACTTACTTTGGATAACCCTTGAACTTTTGGCCTGTCTCAGGGCTAGAGATCGGGCCTAGAAGCATCATAAAGCTAGCCAGCATCCTAGAGACCTCACGAACTACCACATGCTCCCAAACGCTTGCACCAGGCCTACAAGGTTAGCCAAATCAGAATATTTCAAATCTGCCTTCATCACCAACATAAATTCCCCTTCTAAGTTCTGGAAGGTGGTCAATGCCCTATTTACCCCGTCATCTCGCCTACCCCCTCTGGTACTTAAAGTAAATAGTTCACTAGTGTCTGACCAACCAGCCATAGCAGTGGAATTTAGCTCCTACTATACCTCCTGCACCACTGAGCTACTGAAATCGCTACCCTCCTACACATCACCCTTTCCACCCTCTACTGGTGTGCCCCCTCCACCACCCTCCCACCTCCCTTTTTCTTTCACTACTGTAACCCAAAATGATGGCCTAAATGCCCTCTTCACCATCAACCCCTCTAAAGGTGCCTCCCCTGATGGTCTCGACCCAAAACTCCTCTCCCTCTCCTCTCCAGCCATTGAATGCCCCCGTTCATTAATCCTAAATATCTCATTCTCTACTGCCTCAGTCCCTTCTTCATGGAAACATGCAGTGCTCCTCCCTCTACCCAAAGGGGTGACCCCTCATCCTCTGGCAACTATCATCTAATTTTCTCTCCTCCCTACCTTTGCCAAGTTGCAAGAACACATTGTCCTCTCCCAACTCACCTCTTTTCTATCTGACACCTCCTTTTTCATCCCTTTCCAGTCTGGTTTCAGGAAAAAACACTCAACCACCACCTCTCTCCTACAGCTCACAGAGTCCATCCTAACCGGGTTTTCAATGGCCAAATTACCGCTGCCATTTTTGTCTACCTGGCCAAGGCCTTTGACACCGTCTCTTTCTCACTTCTCCTTGACTCACTCCCAGCAGCTGGCCTATCTCCCTCCACCACAAACTGGTTCAAGGACTACCTTATTGGCAGAACCCAATCAGTTAAGATCTTGGATGCCACTTCACCTCCCCTCCTGATTAGCACTGGTGTTCCCCAGGGCTCTGTATCAGGGCCCCTCCTATTCTCCATCTTCTTAAATGACCTTCCCTCTGTTTGCTCCCCCTCCACAGCCTCCCAAAAATTTGGAATTCACTCCCTCTCAAATCCAGCACTCATCCTCCACCTACTCCATCAGTTCTGCCCTCGAAAATTACCTTGTGCCTAGCTGCTCCTGCCATGTCCCTCCCTAATTCCCTTCTCTAAGCCCTGCATAAACCCTACCCTATTACTGTCACCTTCATTTTCATCATGTGAACCCCCACCCCCCAAATTTCTAGCTTTCTTCCCCTTTCCCCAAATAGATCTCCCTTACTGGCCTCCCTTGATCTCTTGCAGAATATAAGGGACATCAAATGCTCTTCATGGGTCCCTCTCCTACTCCCCAGGGGCTGGTATCCCTCATCTACTCCCTTCCTCCTACATCCCTCCACATCACCCCTCCTTCTCCTTCCCCCTTTTCTTTCACGTAAGCACTTGTTTACTCACTAACCCGGCACTAATTATTGTTCACTTTTTCTACATATTATGCACAACTCTGTTTTTACACTGTTTGTAACACCTGCCTTACATGTATGTTAATGTTGATTTCATATCTTTTTTTTTGTACACTTTATTTATATGCCCATACCTCATTGGACTCTCTCCAGCAGGGACATGGGGCTGCTTGACTGATCTCATCCACCTGACACTCCGGTACTCTCTCTGGTATGCGGCCCTCCCATGCCACATCTCCAGAACTCCCCAAGGATCTGAGTCCCTCAGTGGCAAGGACCGCCAACTCCTACTAGTGATCTAAGTGTTAGGCGGAGATGGGCATGGGGATACCAGGAGAGCACTTTGGCCTGGTATTAGATGTGGTCTCAGCACCACTAGACCCCACCTTTGCCTGCCGATGGGAAGTTTTTTTTTCCTTTTTCTTCTTTCCCTCAGAGCTCGGTCGTGCAATGGTGTCTTGGCACAGAGGGCCAACACCCACCACAGCTCTGCCCCACTTGCATGAGTGCCGCTGACCTGGCACACCTCCGACCACCACCAGAGGCCGCTCCTGTGTGGTGCATCCCCTGAGACCTCTCTGGGAAGAGAGAGCAGTCCTCCAGATGCTCAATCTTCCCTCTCCCGCTGACCCCCGGCAACCCGAGTCTTTTTCCAAACCCGGGTCGCAGGCATGGCGCAAGGTGTGGCATCCAGCACCTCAACCCTCTGCACCACCGGCTTGGCTTGATCTTGTAACTGAATGTAACTTGAACACAACTCTTCTCCCTCCCTCCAACTCACCCCTCCCTCTCTTTTCTCCCTCTCACTGCCCCCTTTTCATTCAGGTAAGCACTTGTTTACCTATTAACCCGGCACTTATTATTGTTCACTCTTTTTACCTATTATGCACAGCACTATTGTACAACTGCTTGCAACACCTTCCTTAAAACTATGTTAACGCTGATCTTGTAAGTTGAATGTTTAATGTTTCACTCCTATTGTACCCCTTCTCCCCAGGTCGCATCGGGAGATGAGCAACTTCTCACTCAGTGTTCCTTCCTGGTGAAACATTTCAATAAATAAATAAAGAATCAGTAAATATTTTTTATTAAAATGCACAGACAAAATGCTCCTGTGCTTTGAGCAGTTTGCCTATTCCCAGTTCCCTAATGAAGAGGCAGGACATCTCAAAGCAAATGAGCATTTTGTTTTGTGTGCCCTTTAATAAATTAGAATTGCTGATTTTCTAACAGTGTATGCTGTGTTTTTCTTGGGCTAGTTCTTTTCAGTTCGAAACCTTGTACTTTTTTTCTATTACTGTTTGCAGCTACTCTGTGATGGAAAGGGAGCTAGGAACTTTTTTGAGAGGGTAATCAACACTTGGTTCCTGAAACTGGGCCTAAAATGCACCAAAGTGCACCATTTCACACATTACATTTTCAAAATTTCCTGGCCCCCAGACCCCTTAGAGAGGTTTGTTTTTTCCAGGCCATGTGTGCCCCCCCACCAAACATTCCTGGATCCACCACTGGACAGAGTATACATTTCATAATAAAAGAAAAAAAAAAGCATTGTTCTGCTGCTGTGTGTTGCACTGGTCCCTTTCCGCCAATCCCCCTGCTGATCCCAATGAAGAAGAAGTGTGTGTCAGTAACCCGCCATAGTGCTATGGGGGGAGAGAGAGAGAGACAGTCAAGGTTAGCGCTGTGCAGTAACTCCCTGTACTGTAGGGAAGAGAGAGAGAGAGAGAAATGAAGTTGGTGAGAAAATTCTCCAGGAAAGCTAGCCTTTCTTCAGAAGTGTCCCATCTTTTATTTAGCTAAGACATTTATTTTCTCCACTACAGTATATCAACATTACCTTCTAGGTCTGCTACACTGCTGTAATTTCAGCCAGCATGCTTTTGATTAGGGCCATCTTTATCAATGGCTGATGGCTTGCCAGAGTTCAGTGGGTGGAGCAACAAACCACTCCCCAAACCAGGCCTTGAAAGGTCCTCCTCTGGGCCAGTCCTCAATCGTTTTCTTTGTTGCGACTGGAGGCACTGCCTTCCTTCACTCTGAGTATTTTTCCCTTGAGTTTTGCCTCCAGACACTCATTCTGGTCTCCCATTTCATCCTTCCCACATGGGCCCTTCTAATGCTGCTGTGGCTAGTGTTGCTTCATTCTAGCTTCCCCCCTCATTACTGTTTGCTGCCCGCCCCTTTTCTCCTGCTGCTCTGCTCCCTCCGCTTTCATAGCTGCTGTGCCATGTCTCTTCGTCTCTCCATCCCTCCTGTCATTCTTCAACCCCCCCCCACCAATACCTGCTCTCCCAGGTTGGTGCCAGCTGTTGCTGCATTCCTTCCTCCTCTTCTGGTGTGCTCATGGCCTCCCGTCTCCTCCTCCCCATGGTTGCATGGTGCTTCTCTGCCCCTTGTCATCCTTGCTACTCTGAGACTGCCTCACTCCTCTGCTTTTGGTCTCTCCACTGCATCCGTTTCCTCTCTGCTCCTGCTGGCATCCGCTTTTCGATCCATTTGTTCCTCACTCTGGGGCCGCGTGGCTGGATGGACACTCCTCCTTTCTCTTCCATTCATAGTTTGGGCTTTCTCACCACCTTGATATCCTCACTTTATCCCTCTCCCTATCTTCCAGAGTCCAGTGTTATCCCTGGGCAATCCACTCAGCATGGTGCACTCAATCTCTGTGCCCCAGAATTATGCTTTGTGTCCTCAGTTGTTTGACTGCCATTTGGCTTGCTGCATCCTCGCATTGTGGTGGGTGGGTCTGGTTCCTTTTCTTCATGTACTGCCTTGTCTGTCTGCCTTCTTTGGCACAATAGTGTATTCCATCTTGTTCGTGTTCCAGATTGTTTCTTTCAACTCAGTTCGATGATGCACTTGTGTGTGTCTCCAAAACTGGCCGTAGTATTCATAATAGTGTTTCTACCCCTCTGCAGAGCAGGAGAGTAATTGATTGTGAAATTCATAGCGCCATACATCTTGCATGACAGCTAAGGGGTGCTGCTACTGGCGTGGATTCATTTATTTTCCTCTGCTCTGCTTTCTTTGCTGCTAGGCATTTCTGGCACTACTGTAGGCAGCTTCCTTTCCCTGCTTGATGCTGTCCTCAGTAGCTCCCTCTTTGGCTGGGGCCTATGCTGGACCCGGCTGCTTGTTGCTGTATTTCCCTGTATCTGCTCTTCCCTAGTTCCTTCTCCTTAGACTGCCTTCTCATGCATCTTGATATTGTCCCTGACTACACTCATTCATCTCCACCTACTGCTTCTCCTGGTTTGTGCTCCATTTGCCTCTTTGGGGGTTTTCTTCTACCTTATCGTGGTTACCTCTTATCTCTGCTGCTTCTCTTGGACTCTATTTCAACCCACTCTACCCTGATTTGACTGCAGGTGTTTCCTGACCTTCTTCTACTTGGTGTGCTCCCCTCTCACCCGTCCATCTTCCCTGCTCTTCTCTGCTCCCCATTGCTCATCTTTAGATCTGGCCTTTGCCACTCATTGCTCTTGGTTATACCTTGCTGCACTTTCTTACTTTCATCCTGACTATGCTGCCCCCTGGTGGGTGCTCAGGAGTGTAGCACCCCCCCATGCTGCCCTACAGTGTCAGTACTGGAATTTAACCCAAGTGCCTGTTGTGGGGATAGAACCCACAGCCTTCTGATCTCCCGGCCTCAGAGGCAAATGTGCTACCTGCCGAGCCACTGACATTGCAAAATCAGATTAATTTTCACTGGTACCTCCAAGTCTAATTGCACAGTCACAGGTACCCCATTCACAAGTAAGGCTTGGAGGATGTTATGAAAATAGTAGTGGCTCTGTTGAGCTCCATTTACTAGTTACTCCTGCTCTGTTTACAGGGACTATTTAATCATAAATATCTTCAGCTTCCTTTCAGCTCTAAATTTGTTGTTTTTAATTTGTTTGTTGACCGGAATGACTCGTTTTTTTCTCACTGTGTTATAAGTGCCATAAGACACTTCAGGGATGTGTAAATATGCTTTCATAATTGCACTTGGCTTTTGGGTGTTTAATGGAACTCAGTGCAAGTGCCTCATGCTGAACAACACCCTCGAGCCGTGCAATTATGAAAGCATATTTACACACCCTGGCGTGTCTTATTGCATACATATAAAACCAGGCTGCTTTTCAAAGAGTGTTCTGGCTTTCTTTAAATGTAACTCTTTCTTACCTGTTTGAAATGCTGCACCTGGTGTACTTGGCAGCACACTTCTTGCTACTAATTGATGTAGCTTCTAATGACTCTGGTTTTATACTGCCTTTACAACACAAAGACGTGTTATGCCACCTAAAGAAAGGTTGGGAAATTCAAATTCGGATATCACCCAGTCCAAAACCAGGTTAGGAAATTGGTATTTTTACTAGTATTCACATATTCATGCACTCATGAATTCATGTATGTGTGTGTTAAAAAATCTTATAGGGATTAACTTTTAACTTTAACCTTAATTGTAACTCCTACACATTGAGGTGTACTGAGTTCACATTCACTTATGTTGTTGCCCTTTTTCTTTCCAGTGTTCTAAGTTGTGGGTTTCCAAGTCTCTGAATTTCCTATTCTCTCAGTCTAAGCACTTAAAACTTGATGACAAAACTTTGTCTGCTAAACTATTAATTGTGGAGGAGTTAAATTCCTGTTTTGCATCAGATGGATTACCCTTTGATAAATCAAGTAATGGGTTACTTCCTGCTCCTGATGGGATACAATCTGACCTCATCCCTGCCAGCAGGGGTACTTTCTACCTATGTTCCTTCACTCATCTTCAAGAAGAAAGACTACTCTCCTCCCTGGACACCATGAAAAGTGCTGGGGCTGATAACATTGCACCATTGTTCTTAAAACTAGGATACCCTATCCTTACGGCTCCTATTACCCGTCTTTTAAATCTTACTTTGGTTTGTAACAAGATTCCCTCTAAAACAGCCAATATAACTCTACTCTACAAATCTGACGGCAAAGCTTCCCTAAATAAATACAGACCCAGCTCCATTCTCCCAGTACTGTCTATATTGCTGACAAAAATATTAAATTACCAAATCTGTGACTATCTGTAAAATTCTGATATCAATTTCCTGAAACAATCAAGGTTCAGATACAAGCATAATGCCTTTACTACACTGATGAAGTCACTAATGACTGCCTTACATCAGTTGATCAGAAACTTAGGAATGTGGCCATTTTCCTCAATTTCAGCAAAGTTTTTGACACTGTCACTGCTATGAACTTTGAAAAATACACTGACTCCTTACACTGTCTTGAAAACTTGCACCATTATTATAAACAATAATGCCTGTGCAAGAATTGTGTTATGAGGACACCCTCGGTGCATGATAATCTCTTAAACTCCTCAAATTCCACTCTCAGGGTTTATGGATTATCACACACCTCGAGTGTGTGAAAAATCCTCATAACATACACCTTCACAGACATTATTCTCTATATAATTTATGACAAATACTTTATCCTTAGTGTCACCTCTGTTGATTACCCTGTTTGAATTGTTTTGCATTCCATCCAACACAGGACCGCCTTGTAAAGGAGATTGTTCAGTCATAAATTTTTCTTGGTAAAATAAATAAATACAGATACAAATACAAACCCCAGGTCACTTTGTATATGTTTTTCAAAACATTACATTATTTATTCAGTAGCATAATCAGTCTATTTTAATGCAAAAGTAATGCATGTCAATGGGAAGAATTTCCTTGTATAGCTACATTTCCCTGTAGTGCTGTGTACTGTTAATCACCTTTCTAGGCTGTGGTTCAAGAAAGAGCTTTGCATGCCCCCCCCCCACCCAGCTTCTTAACAAAACCTGTACCTGTTCTTTAGCATTTGAAACCATCCATAAATTCCTTTAAAACCCCTCCCCACAGCCTAGGATAGCAAGACTAAAATCACACCTCTGGATGCTGCCCTGCTCAGTATTAGAACATGATACTACCATGATGTGGAATTAAAAAAATGCAAAACTCATCTGAATTAGAGAGTTTCAATTTATTTAATAGTCACATACAAAACATAATGGGCTCAGTTCTCAAAGCCCCTGGCACAGAACAAGGGGCTTGCACCACAAAGAATGGCCTCTTGCTCCAAATGATGCACTGGGAGCAATTCTCAATGGCAACCTGCATCAACCACAGGCTGCCTGTCCCAAATGGGGCTTGCACTGCCCATGTGCCCAAAAATGGGGTTCAACATTGCACTAAGAGGCATGTTGCAGAGGCAAGCTGCCACATCCCCAAAAATTGAATTCTCAGAACTCTCCCAGAGGGAGAAATTGGGTTGGTCTAAGGGTACTTAGAAAATTCTCCTCAGGGAGAGTTGACCTGTTTGCAGTAATGTGTTGGGGCTCCCCCCCCCCCGTTCTGAAGTCGCACGTATGCATATTTCATACAATATCCCTTCCTGGTGGTCTAGTGGCCCTCCTCCCCGGGCCCCGATGTCACCTGTATGCATAGCCCCTTCTCTGATGGTCTAGTGGACCCTCATTCCCCACCTCAGCCAGTAGTGCCCACCTCCCTGCTCTTGCCACATCAAAACACAGCCAGTAACTGGCACAGCCCACCTCTCACCTCCACAGTCAGCCACCGACTGAACTGTCACTGAACACGTACTGTATAGTGTATGCACTCATTGATTAATCAGTGAGTGCATACACTGTACAGTAGGTGCTCAGAAACAGTTCAGTCAGTGACCAGCCATGGAGGTGAGAGGTGTTGCTGGACCACCAACTATGTTTCATTGTAGGGAGGGTAGGTAGTACTACCTGCTGGGGTTTTGGTGGGGTCCCTAGATCACCAGGGAAGGGGTGACAGAGCATGAAATTCAAGCATTTCATGATGAACTGCATAAAATAAGCTCTACTGGAATGACAACAGATGAGGGGCACAGTGGTTTAAACAATGGCAGGGCAACTCCAGTTGTGGCCCATGATGCAAGAGCTAAGAAAGGAATTCAGAGAGATACAGCTGCCAGTACCAATGTCATGAACATCCACACCAACGGAGAGGCACACAACAGTCAGTCTTTTGACAATGTTACAGAGGTGGAGGAAATGCCAGCACCAGCACATAGAATTGACCTAGTACAAGTCAGGGACACTGGGCTGGAAGTGATGGCAGCAGAAGGGGTACCTGTGTCAGTTCAGGTACAGGTACTTTGGCCTGCAGTGCATGGGCCAGTGCAAGCAGGCCATGGGCACAGAATGGTTTGCCTGAACATTCTCCCAGACATGGACCTTGTGCCTCTGACAAACACAGAAGAATGGGATCTAAAGTGTCGATGCTCTGATAGCCAGAACAGTTTGCAGCTCAGGTTTTTCATGCCCCTGTGCCATTTGAACTATATCTATAATGGTCAAATAATGTGAACTCTGATGACACAGGGGGCAAAAATGTGTTTCATCCAGATACGACCAGCTCTTCCCTAGGCACAAAATACACTTAAATCAGAGAGTAGTCCATTCCCATGAAGTACAGACACTCATAACAAAGTGCACAGGAACTAGTAACCACTCAACTCAGGAATTTTGTTATAAATCACATGACAAATCACACCAAAACCCACCAACATTTTGGGGTCTAAAATACCCCTTCCTCAGGGTGAAAATATCACTCTAAAATTAAAACATAAAATATATTAACATTTTTTCTTAAATGACAGCTGCTCAGTCACCCAAACAGCGGTGCTCCTAACCAGGTGGATCACACATACTTGATAGGCTATGAGTACAAGCAACACTCCGGCAATAAAACAAGAATTTAAAGTGTCCCTTAATAAATATTTCTTTATCCATGACCAATAAACATTTAATCCATGTGTCCCACTGGTTACTTACTATTAACCCTAAAATATGCAATGTCTGTAAAACAAATAAGTACAACACAACATACAGGACGTCCTCACCATGTCTAAAGTCACCTGTAGACCATGAGCATTTCTGTATATTTTTCTCTAAGATTGCCTTTCAGTTTTGAAATTCCAAACTTCGTTAGCTGTTGGTAAGAAATATATACATATATATGTATTTATAAACAACAAGTTAGCCAATTTATATGATTCTTTTCTTTTCGTTATTAGCAAAGAAAAAAACACACCATTATCGCTGTGAGTCCCTATATCATGGCTTTAATGTCTCTGGTACTCAGTTTGCACATTAACATATCAAAAGGGCTCATGCTGGCTGTTTAATAATCATTCTGGTGTTACAAATCCATTTCAAGCAGTTCAAAACGCAAAGTATATTTTGCCTCTCAAGTTTCATTTTCACACTCTGATCTGTGGCTACACTTTATATTTACTCAAATATGCTGTTATGACTGCAGTTTCAGATTCTTAACCAGAAATCACAACACCACTCATGTGGCACCACGTCACCTTTCTAGACAGAACACTGAGCAAGGACACCAGGAGTTTCTCTATTGACTCCCATCTGGGAGATGTACCCAGTGTGATGATGTCAGATGCAGGTGGTGTCATGCCTTCACTTGCCTGTGGATGTCACAGAGAAGGTGGACCCTCACTATGCCCCTAACCTGGTCACAGTCAGCACTTCTTAGGTAAACTTACAACAAGCAGGGAGTCACTTCTTATGCCAATTAAACAATTTATTAAACTGTGTTCATGGCTATAAATCATGAGCATAGCCCTTTTTATGTAAAAATGTATACAATAAATGTGTTTTAAGTGTATTGTTGCTCCGACCACTGACATCCCATTCACAGTGCACTATAATGTCTGACATCATTTATCATGGCAATGATACCACTGTAAATCATCAGCTGAGGATGCACAGATAAAACAGACTAAAGAAAAGGCAGGCAGAGGCATCATCCTCCCACACCAATCTTAAAGAGATCAAAAAGGAAAACATTTGGAACCTGAAGAACAAAAGGTGACTGAGCCTATCATTCAGCTTGCTGGTGATGCATATATGCCTTCAATGGAGGATTTCAAATGTGGAAATTCTTCCAGATCATGAAAGAACAGGCATCAGAAATTCATCCCTCTTTGCCAACTACTTTAGTGTCACAGAGGAGGAATGCTACTTTGAAGAAGAGGAGGAGGAGGAGGAACCTATTAATCCTGAAGTCACAGGTGATGAGGAGATAAGTTCACCTTCACATCCTCTGGTGATTTTGTTCTTCTTATTCTGCCCTTCTGTAGAAACTGATTCTAAAATTGGCTAATCAGATTCCTTATGCATACTGGGACTGACATCAACAAAAAGAGTCAGTGGGCCCCATTCTCAGTTGCCCCAATCAATGCAAGGTGCACTGATCCCACACTTACAGCAACACTGAATGTGCCTGGGACCCTGCCCTGGATTCTGGTACAGATGGTGTTCTGGTACCAAAGTTGCCAGAGTTACCACAAGTGGACCACTGCATCCTGGGAATGGCACATGGGAGAGGTTTGATGGTAGCTGCCGCCAGCCCCTGCACTGTGCCACATCATTCCTTGACCACATGCCAGACTGCCCACTGAATGGTAGTTGCAGTAGGGATAGCAGATAGCACCCATTCCCACTTGCCATGACAACAGGGGTGATAGCAGGGCAGACCGCATGCATATGTTCACTGCTTGGACAGATGGCTATGGCATGCAGTGTGGAGCACAGCATGGGGTGCACTATTGCTGTACAGTATGGACGTTGGGATGGTATGTTGTTACTATCCACAGTATTGGATGTATAGTATTCCTTATATATGTTGCACAATGTAACCCTCTGCTTCCGATGACACCAAAGGCACAGTCCCTATGATGTTGTTTTGGGAGGGTTACAGGAGATTGAGGAATGTGATGTCAGAATGGTGTATAGTAATGCTCAGGACAGAACTGTCACGTTACAATGTACTGACAGGCTACTGCAGAACACACTAGTCATATGACACCTCTTATTGTTGTCATTATGCCCCATCCACCTTTACCCTACATGGTATGCCACAGAAGCATATTATTTCTGAATATGATGCAGACTACAAATGACCAGCATGTGCTATACTGTAAGTTGCATAGCTCCAGTATCCTACAGCATGGTATGGCTGACCATCCAGCACCAAGACAGTATCAGTCCATGGGCCAGTACATCAGCTCATTACTGGTCTAACCACAGCTGGGACCAGCCTGCATTCCAGAATCAGGATTGCCACAATTTTTGATGCAAGGTTCCCCTTGGGTCATTTCTGTTTGATGCATGCACCTTACATCACTATCAGGGCTTTCAGAATTGGGCCCAGTCTCCCCATCCATGACATTTTTAGAAAGATGAGTAAAAAGATTCAACTGCCTGCATCTGCAACAATAATTGATAAGAAAGGGGAGAAAAATCTATAACAATCAGGACTGGTTCTGAACATTTCTACCAATGCTCAAATCCTGAGTGTCTTATACAGGTGGCTGCATGTGAAATCTTCCTAACACTGGTGGAGTCTGTAAGAGGACTGTATGAGTACCTGCTAGAGCACTGGTGTTTAACCAAGTAGTCATTGCCACAGAGGGATGGTGTCCTCTGGTGTTGTTAAGTTAAATACCTTATAAGGAAGGCTTGTGTCTGAGACACTAGGGAGAGTTACCAAAACAATGAGTGAATGAATGAATACTGTATGTGCTGGCCAGGGTCTGACTAAGAGGTGTAATACCCATGAAATATTTCCCTGATTGCTCAGGCATTCAGTTAATAAAGAAGAAGCTGAATCCCATACCACAGCAGTGTTTTACATCAACAAGCAAAGTGGTGCAAGATCCTTAAAACTGTGCAAGTAAGTACTACAAATTTGTGATCTAGCTTATATTCTCAGAGACTAGTACAGTGGAGTCCAAAAGGATACAGCACAATACTGCAGCATTCTGCAACAGAATTACTGCAGGAAGCAAGGCAATTGTAATGGTAGTTAATCTCCTTTGTCATGCAGTAAGTAAGCAATAAGACATAACAGGGTGTACATTAGTCATAACACGACTGTGGGCAGAGTGAGGCAAGAGGCTGCAGGCCAAGTGCAACTAGCCTCCCAGCCATGCATTAGAACTGTCTAACGCACACCCTGGAGTGTCGTATTGCACTTATAAAATGTGACTGTGTTTTTTAGTTCACAGTGACAATTAAAATGAAGAGGTTTAAACAGAGAAAAAGTTAAGTCTTCTACAGTATGTAATTTTATATTAAATAGTTCCTCCACCAGTAACTGGTTTGATGCATTTTATCCATTTGTCCTTAGAAGGCTTCCATAGTTGTAGTTTGCTGTTGTCACCTGTAGTTCATAGCCCCCCCCAGCGCATACACAGTCACATACAGTTAGTATTTTAATGACAATAAATTAAAAAGAGGAAGCCTCTCAAGCTTGCTGTTTCAAACAGCACACATTATCCCTGCGTGCTGTATATTTCCCGTTGCTGTAGAGCTGGTACTTTGGGCATGTTGGAAAGTAACAAGAAAAATAACTTACAATTAGAACATTTATCAGTTAAAACACTATGGCTTCTTTGGCATGACCAGGACAGGATAAGATATCTCCAAATAAGAGATTACATAAATTGCATATTTTAGGAATAAAGATCTCCAAATCCAAACTCAGGAGAATATCTTACCTATAGATAAAATATGGGCCTCCCAGATGGGAGAACATGCCATTTCCCTTATATATAAGGTTCTGATATCTACTTTTCACAGTCAGGTGGACTTTCTGAGATTAAAATGGATGCAGAACCTCAACGATGAGGTTTCTCAGGAGGTTTGGAGAAAATGTTGGAGGGGTATGTGGTCAACTACACTTTCCCCCATATGGCAAGAATTCATTTGGAAGATCCGAGCCAGATATTTTTTAGTTCTGGCTCTCCTTTTTAAACAGTCACCTGGCTCCTATGTGTCATGTTGGAGGGAACTGTGGGGAAACAGTTGCATCTCATGCCCATGCTTCTTACTCTTGTCCAAGACTGTATTATTTCTGGCAGGAGTTAACCTGATGTATAACTTCTATTCTTGCTTTAACAGAGCCATTAACACAACAGTAGTTAATATTAGGCCCCCTACGATCACTCTACAAGGCTGGGACACACACTACTTATGGGCCATACTGTTGGCAGCAGCATATAAGGCCATTACTAAAAAATGGTTACAAAGTGACCCACCCACACTACAGGACTGGAAATCTATAGTTTCCCATATTCAAACTTTTGAATGTATTACCTTTGGTATACGTGACAAGAGGGACCTTTTTATAAATAGGTGGGCTCACTGGGAATTATACCTCTGGTGAACAGTGTACTACTAGATACAGACATAATATTTCAAATATAAGGAATGAGATTATTATTTATAATCCACCATAATCTATGGTTCTTGCTACACTGTCACACACAAGTTTATTTCCTTTTAATGATGGTCAATTAATTGATATTACTAGAGTCTGAAATCCAATATTATGATGATCAAATTTATTTATTTATTTTTCATTATAATTTAGGAGACACCTTTTTAATGTGTTTAGTGCCCTTTTTAGTAAAATTGCTTGTTTGTTATGTGATTTATAGCAGTTATTCAAATCCTTATTTGTTTATTCACTTCCTGTTATGGACTGTAATACAATTAATCTAATTTTACATATGTACTGTTTATATTGATATTTCAATAAAGGAACTGAGTATTAAAAAAAAAAACACTGCAGCTATGAAAGTGACTGTGAGGGCAGTACTGTAAAGACGTGCCCAGAATGGGGATTCTGTTTTATTTTGGCACCATGCATTTCTGCTTAAAATTGAACCAGCATAATATTCTGTGGTGATTTGCATATGCAGCCCATGATGCTTTGCATTGTGGGGTCATGTGTAATTTTGCATTTCTTTGAAACTTGACTTCCCAGCCAAATGCCCTTTGGGGTAACCATTGCCTCTGTGCTTGCACACAGAGGTTCTTTGTCTTTTTAAATATTTTTTTGTTTTAACTGGGTTCACCACAACATAACCCAGATAGACTATCTTAGGGTAGCTGGTTCATTCCACTGGGGTGTCAGACAGATGAGGCATACTGATGAGTCCAGGTAGGATGAAACACATGCCTATGTCTTCTGTTGGCATCCTTTGCAAACTGTGTGAGAGGCATTTCGGCACCATGCATTTCTGCTTAAAGTTGAACCAGCATAATATTCTGTGGTGATTTGCATATGTAGACCATGATGCTTTGCATTGTGGGGTCATGTGTGATTTTGTATTTCTATTTTATGTGTGTAACTCAGAAACCAGAACTCCGGAAATAGGTGATAGTGGTACAGGGGGAGTGTTAGAAGCCACAATGGTGTAACGGCTACCCGAAACAGCTACAGTGATGGGACAATGGAAAATACAAGAAGATGTGTTGTATTTAGTTAAAATGTAAAGAAAAAAAAATGATGATTGCTCGCTAGGAATATGAACAAGAAGGACAGTAACCAAGTGGGTTAACAGGTTAGGATGCTGCCGACTGAATGATGTATCAGCAAAGAAAAAAATATGTATATTGAACTACAAGAGTATGTTTAAAATATACCATTTATAATTTTGCTCAACATTGTGTGAACAACTATACAACAGAGCAATGATGGGCAGGACATTGGGTTTGTGTGATCAAGTACTGTATGTGTGTGGGGTGCATATGTGTATGTGGGCTAAGCAAGGGGAAGAAAATGGCCCTTTTTAAAAATTCTACTTGCTCATTGGTGTCTTTCTTTCTTGACCTGCGTCCACCTGACTAGAACTTGTTTTTAGCCATGTATTAGACACTTCTAACGCATGGCTAAGCACTAATCAGAACACAGGATTTTCTCTACCCATTTTATAACCTGAGCCATTCCATTGCAATATTGGCAGGCCCCACTGTACATAGTTCTGTAGTCCATGTGAAAGGAAAGGACAATGTCATAGAAGACTCACTAAGCAGGATGTGTCATGTTACCCATAAGTGGTTTTTGAAGCAAACTGTTCTATGAACAGTTATTAGGAGATTGGGTGTTGTAGAAGTGGATCTGTTTGCCATGTAAGAGAACAACAAGCTACCACTATTTTGATGCAGAGTCCCACATCCAGGAACAGTTCCAGAAGATGATTTCAGCATGTACTTAGGGATATAGGTTCCTGAATGCCTTTCCATCCTCTCCCTGGATAGAGAAAGTGCTTCTGAAAGTGAGACCATAATAGGGAAACATGTGGCACCAGACTGCCCCAGATAGCCATGGTACTCACTAGTACTACAGATGTCAACAAGGACCCACACTCTGCTTCGTCAATACCTTCTGACAATCATGAAAGGCCAGATGGATCATCCAAATTTGTAGTTACTGTACTTGAAGGCATGGCTCCTGAAGGGCTAGAGTTTCAGAACTGAATCTTACTACTCACATTTTACAGGTTCCTAAGGTGGCCAGAAAGCCAGTCACAAGGAAAATCTACAGGTTAGAATATAAACGATTCTCAATCTGGTATGGGGAAATTTCCACACTCAGATGAGAATCCAGATATTTCACTAATTCTGGATTATGTATTACATGTAAAGTCCCTGGGCCCAGTTCACAAAAGGGGCTAAGACTGGCACAACCTGTGGTAGACAGCAGCTTGAGCCATGCAGCCCAGTGCACCAGGGATCCTGCAACAGATTCATGTACAGGTGGGGACCCAGCATGTAAGTCCCCACACTTGCAGCAACCTCTCCTATGTGACAAATTCCGGGTGCATGGGAGGGGTTTACTGCAAGCTCCTGTGGACATGGCAAGCAGCCTTGCTCCCACCCCTGGTGATCTAGTTGTCCCTCCCCCCACCCAGATTATGCCCGTTATTTTGTTGAAAACAATTCAACCCAGGTTGCCTAGCCGTCCCTCCCCTCACCCCGATATGGCTGTTATTTTGTTCAAAATTATATTTAACTCTGGTAGACTAGTGGTCTCTCTTCCTGCTCTGATATGTCATTATATTGTTGAGTAATAAATTTAACCCTAGTGGTCTAGCGGTCTATCCCCCAACCCGATATGTCCGTTGATTTGATTAACAATATATTTAACCCTGGTGATCTAGTGGTCCCTCCCCCACCCCAATATGGCTGGTATTGTGCATTTAACACTTTATTTACCCTGTTGGTCTAGTGGTCCCACCCCTCCCCCTGGCATGTAGTGCCCACCCAGCTCCTCATACACCTCCAACCATACCCAGAGCCGGTGCTGGCACACCCCTCCTCACACCACCTTGGCTGGGACTGACTGAACTGTCAATGAGCACTGTACTACAATACAGCACAGGGGGCCAGCCCAGTGGTGCTGAGAGTTGAGACGCTGGATGCCACACCTAGTGCAATGTCGGCGACTCATGTTCAGGAATGGGCATGGGCCGCCAGGGGTCAGCAGGGGATGAGAAGGATTGAGCATCCATAGGACTGTTGTCCTTCTCTGCAGAGGGGGGGCTCACAGTGTCAGCACCCAATCACCCCCTGGTGGAGGCTGGGGGACAGGGCACCGTGCTGCAGTAGGGAGGATCTGGGGACAGACGCATGGAGGAGAGCGTGCATGGAAGCGTGCATGCTCTCATCTCCGTCAGCATCATTGCACATCCCTCAGCTCAGGGAAAAATACAAAAAATGCCAGCCCCTGTGTAAGAGCTGGCTCCAGTGCCTGTCCCTTTGGCCAAAACAGTTCTGCCTCTGGCGGCCCTGCTCGAGGGGCTTCCCAGTATGATGGATCAGGTGCCAGAGCCAAAAGTAAAATTAAAATAAAAGTAAAAAAATACAGCACGCGGATCCCATACTGTATAGTATACAGCGCTCAGTGACAGTTCAGTCAGGGCGGCCGAGGTGGTGTGAAGAGGGGTGTGGTGGTGCCGGTTCATGTATGGGTTGGGGGCAGGACCACTAGACCACCAGGGTAAATGAAGTTCTAAATGCACAATACGGTGGGCATATGGGGTGGGGAGGACTACTAGATCACAGGGTTAAATATATTTTGAAACACCTTAGCAGGCATATCGGGATGGGGGAGGGACCACTAGATCACCAGGGCTAAATATATTTTTGAAACACTTTATCGGGTATGTCGAGGTGGGGGGAGGGACCACTAGATGACCAGGGTTAAATATATTTTGAATCCAATTAATGGGCATATCAGGGTTGTGTGTGTGTGTGTGTTGGTTGAAAGTGGCACAGTGCACCAACTGGCTAAACCCCTCCGTAGGATATTGTAATAAGTACTCTTAGGCCAGTTCTGTCTGGTCTAAGATACTTAGAAATTCATCCTCTGGAGGAGTTCTGTGAATCATATTTACAGGGTTGTAGTAGCTTGCATCTGCCGCATGCCCCCTAATGCCAGATTGCAGCCCATGTTTGAGCACACGGGAGGCGCAAGCCCTGTTTGGGGCAGGCAGTCTGTGGTTGATGCAGGTTGCGTTTGTGAATATCTCAGGGGGCAATTTCGATGCAAGGCGCTACTTGTGCCATTAATGTTTGGTACAGGCACCTTGTGTCATATTCAGTGCTTTGTGAATCGGGCCCCCTGGGTTTAAAGCCAGCATCTTTAAAGGTACTTTTGTCTGCAGTTTCTGCATTTAGGTGCAAGGTCTTCGCAGAATCCTTGTTTGCATAGCCTGTGTTAAAGAGGTACATGAAAGACCTCTCACATACAGTAAGTAACCCCCTGTGAAGAACTCTAATATGTACCAGCTTGGGACTTGAGCCTAGACCAGATCATTCAATTAATGTCCAGTCTCTTTGACTCTATGGCTACCATTGAGCCTAAATACTGTATGTGGAAAATATTAATTGTTGTGGCTATTACACGAGCAAGGAGGGCATGTCAGTGACTTACAGGTATTTTGTGTGATCTCTCATACATTACCTGATTTTTCCACAGGGAAAATGGTCCTAAGGACAAAGGTGCAATCCAATGAGATTTCAAATTCAACCTGAATCAGACCATTACATTACCGGTTTATTCCCTAAGACCATATGCCAAGATAAGGGGAAGAAAACAAAATACATTAGATGTTAGAAGATCCTTCCATTTCAACAAGTCTAAAACACAATGCATTAGGAAAGACAGCAAGCAACTGTTTATAGTCTATAGTGGAGTGTTGTTCTGTATAGAATTCCATCCCTTTCAAAATGCTGTTCTACCACAGTTCCAAGGTCATGGAATGTGATTCTACCCTACTGTGGTAGAACAGCATTCTAGAACCTCTAGAGAGTGCATGAGTCAGTTTCATTTTGAAAGCAAAAAAAACTCACAAAACACATATTTCACACAGTACTATACACTATAAAAATTACAGAATGAGCAACTCTATGCATAACCAGTGTGTTTTGCCACTTTGGGGTTCTGATTCCCATGGACCTCTCAAGCTTCGATCTCGAGGTCAGATGGAATCAGGACCCCCCCGGCCATCCACTATTCTGTATGTCACATATGGTGAGGAGTCACAATGATGCCTAGCCACCAAACAGGCAATATCAAGATGGATAGTATCCACAATACATTTCTGCAATACAAGGCAGTGAAAGTACCCCAGATGATATTAAAGCACACCCCACTAGGAGTACAGCAGCATCAGTGACAATATGAAGAAATGGGCCACTGGCAGAAATTTGTTAAGCTATTACCTGTTCCACAATACATACATTCACATCCCATTAGTGCCTGGACACACAGAGAAGTGGGAATACTAGATGCATGATTTTTGTAATTCTGAACATATACCCAAAGTAATCCTAAAACCCTCCAAGCCACGGTACTGCTTGGAGACTGCTCAGTTTTGACTGGGTTGTTCTAATTTTTTTCAGTTATAAGAAAATGTTATTCATCATAGTAATAGATTTTCTTCTAAAGGATTAGAACAGCCTGTTAAACTACCCTTCCAATCCTCACTTTTTTAGGAATGGATATTTACAATCTTCAGAGTCAGTTATTGTTATTTGTAGCTTGAGCTTTTCATGATTCTGTTGCTTATTCATTAAAATCCTTTATAAAATTTGAAATCTGTATTCCTATTATTGGCATATCATTTTCAGATAAGGTTTTAAGTCTCCTGGCCTCTTCGGCTCAAATATCTATCATTAGAATGCTGGAAGGCTCAAGACTAGTGAGCGAGAGAGATCATCTTTGAAAAAGATTAAATTCTGGAGCACCATGTACCTCATGGAGCAATGCACAATTTTGACTAGCTGTTCTAATACTTTAGTTGAAAAGCTGTTAATATGGGGTATGTCAACCACACGACAGAACCGCAAGAGCGAAGACCATCATAGTGACAGAATTCGAGCAACAACGTTGGGTCGTTGTGATGGTCTTCGTTGGCATAGGGACTGCATCGCCCGGTGTTTGACCCTCTCCCCTGAGACAACTCTGACACAGAGTTGTATCTATAGAGACTGGGGAGTTCGGGGGCACAGACCCCCAAAGCAAACACTGAGACATCCCTGACAGACCAATGCCGACACTCGGCATTGTGGCTGTCACTGTCGGGGATGTCAGCAAGACAATGTCACCTTGCTATAGGTAAACCTTAATATGGTGAGTAACTTTTCCTTTTCACCCCCTCATTCTTTATTACTGCTGATAAATGCATGAGTAACAAGTCTTTGTAAAATCATAGAAACATACAAACAAAATTTAAAGGCAGAAGACCACCAGAGGTCCCTTGAGTCTTCCCGTGCTATACTACATTACCTCAATTAAGGGTAGCTGCCCCCATTACTTTTTTCTGGCAGTCTGTTCCATGGTTCCACCATCTTCTCAGTGAAATAGAAGTTCCTCAGATTTCTTCTGAATTTGACCCCCACTAGCTTCCAGTCATGTCTCCTAGTGAATGCATCCCTATTTTTTATACAAATAAGTCCTTAATGTGTACCATGTTTATACCCCTGAGAAACTTAAATGTTTTTATCAAGTCCACCAGCTTCTACAGGTTTAGTGCCTTCAGCCATTCCTCATAGGATCTGCCATGATGACTTAGATCATCGTGATGACCTTTGCTGAACCAAATCTAATTTGTTGATGTCCTTCCTTAGGAAAGGCTCCATTACTGAGTACAGTACTCTAGGCAGGGCCTCAGTAGGGGTCTGTACATTGTCAGAATCACATCTCTTGTCCTACTGTCAAAACCCTCCTTAAACAACCCAGTATCCATGATGCCTTGTTGCACTGATTTGTTTTCTTGAGGGAGTTACTGATCATGACCCCCCTCGATCTCTCCTCTGTTGAAATGGCCAGTCTGATGTCTCCCATTCAGTATTTTGAGCTGGATTATGTCTTCCTAAGTGTATTACTGTGCACTTCATAGCATTGAGCTTCAACTGCCAGACCTGAGACCATTTCTTGAGGTTCTCTAGGTCCTTCTGAAGCTGCTTCTTCCATTCCTTATGATCCACCCTACTGTATAGATTTGTATTGTCAGAAAAGAGACACATTGTTCCATGGATATCCTCCCCAATGTCAGTTATGAACATAGTAAATAGGACAGGTCCCAGGACAAATCCATGTGGCCCTCCATTAACAATCTATCTATCCCCTGATTTCCTATCCACCCAACTAAACACAGCTCCATGCCTAAGTTTTGCAGCTTCTTCAACAGCCTTCTGTGTGGTACCAAATTGAAGGCCTTGCTGGAGTCAAAGCAGAGTAGATCTGCTGCCTTTCGCCTATCTATCGCCTTGGTGATCCAGTCAAAACCAGGATTAGGTTGATCTGGCAAGACCACCTTGGCAAAAACTCATCCTGCTTATCATTCTGTAGTCCATTGCGCTCTAAAGAGGCCAACAAACTCTCTTTCACTATAGTCTTCATAAGGCATACCTTCAATGGAGGTAAGGTTGACAGGCCTATTGTTGGCTGGATCCTCCCTGTCACCCCCTTGTGGCGTGGTACTACACTGGTGGATCTCCAATCTGCTGTCACCACTCCAGACTGCAGTGAGTCATCGAATAGATGGGTTAAGAGTGATACCATTACTCTGGCCAGTTGCCTTAGCACACCCAGGTGTAGGCCATCTGTGTCTGGTGCCTTCTCTACCCTAAGACATTCTAGTTCTTTTTGTGTCCTGTCCACTAAGATCTGTATTCTGACCATTTCTTGGGCCTCTTGTGGCAGCCTTGATACCACTCTCCGGCAGAAGACCATTGTCCTTTTCCATGAATACTGAGCAGAAATAATTGTTTAGTACATTTGCCTTCTTTTCATCATCCTCCAGTACTCTCCACTCGAAGAGCCTAACAACTCCCCCCCTCATGTTTTTCTTTTTTTCTCCTTTCTACCTGAAAAATTATTTTTCCCAACTTTTTACTCTCTTTGTAGTCAGCTACTCCATATCTGCTTTTACCCTCCTGACCTCCACCTTTGTCTCTTTGCCTTTGTCCTGATACTCCTGCCAGACTTTCTACCCCCTTCTTTTCACCCTCACTGCCTCTCTTGCCCCCTTCAAAAACATGATCAGCATTTTATGCTTGCTTGTTTTGTCAATCTTCTTTATACAAGCTTCAGTTGTCTCCAGAAGTGCTCCTTTGATCTTTCTCCATTGTTCTTCCAACTGCTCTATGTATTCTACACCTGCCAAACTTCCCCAAACTAGTTCTAGACTATTTCTAAAATCCACCTCCTTGAGGTCCGGGACCATTGACTTTGAGGGGGGTCCTGTGTTTCACCCAGTCAGGTTGTCTCACACAGTGTTGTGGTCACCTAACCTCAGCAGTTCTCTGACAGTCACTCACCCATGATATCCAAATTATTGAGTACCAAGGTGAGTGTGATGGCCTAACATGTGGGATCCTTGACCAACTACACCAGTAGGCAGTCCTGAAGTAAATCTAACAATGCCTGAATCCTGGTGCTTGTAGCTGCTGCGATGTCTCAGTCTATATGGACTTAACTCTGGTCTAGCTGCACCTGGGCATGCCTATATTTTGACAATGGACACCTCAGTCCAGTCTAGGCCTGCAAATAACCACCAGGGCATGAGTTGCTCCACCGCCCTGCAGTGTATGTTTTGTTACCTACTATGATTTGCAATGTGTACCTATGTTTGGCAGCACTCTGTAACTCTGTATCTTCAGCTGCTTTGCTGTGTTATCTGTAACCATTTTTGTATCCATTTGTAACCATGTTGTATCAATTTCTGTAATTATTGTGTTAGTTGTTGCTATTGTCCCTATGTCTCTGTTTTCTATGATGTGTAACCTTTGTAAAGGAGTCTTTGACTCAAAGGCGTTATCCGATATACATTAATAAATAAATATATCTGACATGTTCAGGTCCTCACCTGCACCAGATTCCTAACACTAGAAGCCTAGCATCTTCCTATAGTTCTCCTCTGAAACCTGCTTTTATTTGTTTTTGATGAAAAGAAGTTGTTACAGGAGTAGTAATTTGGCTTTGTCTGACATCTCCAGAGTTTTTATTTCTGTCCGGAGTTCAGCTAAAATTGTAACGTGGCGGTATAAGTCAAATAGGTAAAGTGACAGGTGTAGGGTTCTTTAGTTTTAGTTTAGGGATTTTAAGTGAGAAAGTGGCAGGAGGTACCTTTATTGTTTTTAGGGGAAGCCAGAGTGCTGTAACTGTTATAATTTGCTGCATTGGGAGAGACACTACATCGTATCTGCTTTCAGCTTTCCGCTGAGTTCATTGTGGAACTGATGGTATATTCTGTGTCCCGAACTTGAATCTGCTACTGACCACAAACATGTTTAGTCCAGCACTCCAGAGATATAATGCATCCTTAATTTATACTTCAGACCACAGCGTTAAATTCAAATAACAGTCTCTTTATTTGCTTACAGGTATCCAGGTCAGGTACATAAACTGGGAGTCAATGCCCAGCAGCCTCGGCATTGACTCCCAGTTTATGTAGCTGACCTGGATACCTGTAAGCAAATAAAATGACTGTTATTTGAATTTAACGCTGTGGTCTGAAGTATAAATTAAGTATGTATTATACCTCTGGAGTGCTGGACTATCCATGTTTGTGATTTATAGTGAAGGTGTGCTGTGCCTTGTCCTTTGCACCCTGCTGTTTCTGTGAGCATGGTGGAACCGCATCTTGATTTTATTGAATCTGCTATTGGTCTTCTGGTTTTCTCCTTCCATTACTCCCACTACTGCCATGGTGCTTTGAACAGAGTGGGTCGCCATGAGTTTGGACTGTAGTGGAGTTTTCCTTGGATGCCCTTGTCGGTGGAATGGGGGGGCAATCAAAATCTCTCCACATATAAAGACTTTGCTCTGGGACTGTTTGTTTTGGGAACTGGTGGGGAATTCAAAGTGGACTTTTGGTGATTCAGCCTGGTCTGTGGACTGCCGAACATTAATCCTTGGATGTTTGGAGTTTCCTGGATGCCCGTGAGAGGGGCTCATGTGTTTCTTCTCTTTGGCTCGGTGAGTTGTTTATCATACTCTGATTTTAAGCGGAAAACTGTATAGGTCTCTGGTGAGAGTGAGAGGCTTGCCAGACCTGCTATTTGGACTCGTCAGACTTCTCCAAAACTTGTTTCTCCCATCTTGGCTAAATTATCTTTGCTTCATCAACCGGTGAGTTAACCTCTTGGGAAGTGAAAGAACTGGTCTCCACTTGTTGTGCACTGGTTTTGCCTAGTGAGAGAAGGCACACCAGACTGATTTGTGGGGTTCTCATGGACAAAGACAATAACGTTGACTACAATTTTTCATTATTTGTTGTGAACTTTGGATACTGCCTGTTTAGGTGTTATTATCACTTTTTAGCACACCTGCCTTTTCTCCTGCAGCAATAAGAAACCTGTGTTTTTTATACTATTTGGATGGTTGGGGGTTTGTGGGGGGTAGGGGAGGACTGTTATAGAGATATTGTGGGGTGGAGATTTGGATTTGTTTTAATAGTGTGTATATGTGGAGGTGAGTGTGTAGGGTATCTGTGTATTAGATGTATATGTGGGGATGAGTGGATAGGTTTTATTGTAATTGCTGTAGTACTTCGGTACATAAGGATTTGGATTTTTGGAGTTTTGTTGACTAGTAGTGTATCTGGGATATTCAAGGCAAGGGACTTGGGCAGGCTCGAATAACCTATGGGTAATCCCTGCTGCACGATCTCTGGCCCTTTACTGACCTCCCTGTATCAGCAGTGATAGTGAGTCACTGTCATGAGGTTGGGACTTGGAGGTGCTGTAATAGTCAGCAGTGGTGGGGTGCTCTGGACTTGATGGATGTGAGTGGGATAGGGGTGGTTAGGTTTAGGAGATACCCTGGGTTTAGATGGGGCCTGAAGAGAAGCCAGACATGTTTGGTCCCTGTCTCCAGGGGTCCCACCAGACCGAATGGGCAGTTAGCCGGAAAGGCTGGAGTGCTTGACAATCCCCATAGGGCAGTGCTTTGCAATGCCAGATCGATTAGAAATAAGACTGCAATTATGGCAGACTTGATTTCTATGGTCGATCTGGCTTGCATCATGGAGACCTGGGTGGATGATGATGCCAGGCCACTTTTGGAGTCAGCCATCCCCTGGAGTACTCCAGAGTGCACTGCCCTAGGGTGGAATGCAGGGGTGGGGTGTGGCCCTCTGTTTTAGACCCAAACTTGTCTTCAATGTGCACCTGGTGGGAACTACCAGGTCCTTTGAATGTATGGCAGTGCACAGGGGTCCGGGTGCAGGCTGCAGGATCCTCCATATTTACCACCCTCTAGGGTGGGGGGAGAGTTCCTGCAGGAGGTGGTGGAACTTGTCACCGGTCAGGTGTTGGAGTCCACCAGATATTTAGTGCTGGGGGGCTTCAACACTTGGGACAATGATCTGTCCTCCAGGCTTGGTTCTGACCTCCTCCAGATGATGTCATCACTGGGCCTGACACAAGAAGTTACGTAACTCACCAACGCAGCCCCATGCTTGACGTGGTGTTCTCACTGGGGCATGAGGTAGCTAACTTCAAGACTGATCAGGTCATTTGGACTGATCACTGCACAGTGAGGTTCTCATTCAGGGCCCTCCCCACCCAAGAGCCCTCCTCTGAAGATGGTCAGCTACCACCCTTTGAGGGGAACGTCCCCTGAGGATTTTCTGGTGGTAGCTGACTTATCTACTGTAAACACTGCATGTGCAAATGGCATGAAGGAGGCAGTTGCCACCTATAAGAGGGTGATGTCCACAGCATTCAATGCACTTGCACCAGTCTATGGTATGACCCAGATTGTCTCACTTGAGGTCTCCATGGTTTGATGGGGAGCTCAAGGCGATGAAGATCAGGAGTCAGAAGTTAGAGCATTGCTCGTGGAGGACCTGGCTAAAGGAGGACAAACTGGCCCTGAGTTGTCACTACGGTGAGTACCAAGGGGCAGTCAACTGGAAGAAGACAGAATTCCTGTCCAGGGAGTTTGCTGCAGGGAAGAACTGGCCAGCTGTGCTTTTTCAGACTCTAGACAGGCTATTACATCTGGTTTGTCTGAAGTGGAAAATAGCTTTTTCCATCACTTTGTGCGACCAGTTTGCTCAGTCCTTCACTGACAAAGTGTCCTCTCTCAGGCAGGGAATCCCATCAGTGAGTCATGTGATTTCTCGCAGTGATCACCTTGGGTGTAGTACAGGTACTCTGCCTGTTGGAGGGGAGTTTAAATGGGTGGAGGTGGATGAGCTCATTGAGGTTGCTTCAAAGCTGAAGCACACATATTGTGAACAGGACCCAGTTCTGATGCATTTTCTAAAGGGATCCATTGGCTCCATTGTTCCAGTATTTGTATTGATAGTCCAGTGCTTGTTATTGGAGGGGGGTCTTCCCAGATCCCTTGAAAGAGGCTCTGGTGAGGACCCTTCTGAAGAGACCATCTGATGACCTAGACATCCTGGCAAATTACCAACCTGTGTAACCTCCCATTCTTGGGAAAGGTTGTTGAGGAGATTGTGGTGCAACAGTTTGAGGAGCACCTTGTGACCGTTGACATCTATGGGCCATTCCAATCTGATTTCCAAGCAAGGCATAGCACCGAAACAGCATTAGTTCAGGTGCACAATGATCTTCTTAGGGTGAGGAATAGAGGAGATGGGTTAGTTCTTGTTCTCCTTGATCTGTCTTCAGCTTTTGACACTGTAAACCTCTTTGTGCTGCTAGATCATCTCAGAGAGTACTGTGGGCTTGCCAGCACCATCATCTGCTGGTTTGAGTCCTATCTTGCTGACAGGAAGCAATGGGGGGTTATGGGGAATGTCTCCTCCTCCCCCAAACTCCTGTCATGCAGTGTACCTCAGGGATTGATCTTGAAACTAATGTTGTTTGCAGTGTTCACGCTGCCCCTGGGTGAGCTCGTTAGGAAGTACAATGTGGGTTTTCACTGCTATGCTGATGATACCCAATTGTACTTGTCCTTTTCCCCTGGAATATCCCTCGCTGTGGAAGTGCTTAATATATGCCTGGCCCAGATCAATGATTGGATGTTCTTCAGCTGGTTGAGATTGAACCCTGATATGATGGAGGTAGTGGTAGAGGAATTGGGCTGAAGACATGATAGGAATGCCTCCAGTACAGCAACCGGTCTTTTTCTGGGACCCACACCATTGATGGCTTCCTCTAGAGTGCTTGATCTTGGTGTGTTCCTGGACGATGGTTTGACATTTGAGGCCCAGGTGTCATCAGTTGTCCAAAGTGGGTTTTACCACTTGAGGAATATCACCAGGATGAAGCCCCTAGTTCCACCTGAGGACCTTCCTACTCTTGTGCATGCCATTGTAACATCCAGGCTTGATTACTGTTGCGCTTTTTACTTCAGAATCTCGGGAGGTACCCTCCACTGACTGCAGCTAGTGCAGAATGTAGTTGCCAGGTTACTGATGGGCCTCTTGAGGTTCTATCATGTAATTCTGGTGCTGTGTAAACTGCACTGGCTACCAGTCAGGTGGAGGATTATCTTCAATGTGAGCTTGCTCACCTTTAAGGCCCTATGTGGACTAGGCCTTGGCTATCTGTCTGATCTCCTAACACCTGCCATCCCAGTCCACTCCCTCTGCTCTTCCTCTAGGGGCCTCCTAACGATTCCCAGGACAAGGTTAAAAACTGCTGGTGACAGGGTATTTAGTGTTGCTGGCCCTGTCCTGTGGAATTCATTTCCTTATACCATTGGGGAGGCCCCTTCAGGTGAGGTTTTCAAGAGCCATCAAAAATACCACCTTTTTGCCTTGTCCTTCCCAGACGTAGTTATTTAATCTCACCAGAGGAACTGATTACTTTATTTATTGATTTGCATTATTTTATCTGTTTTAAAACTATTTTAAATATGTATTTACATGTTTTTTTTGTTATTCCCTTCTTGTCTTATGTGAGGCACCTAGAGCCTCCTGGAATGGGCACCATATTAATAAACTTTGCCTTGCCTTTCGCTGCTCCCTTTCCGATGTCCTCCCCCAACTCTCTGTCTTGTTCCTTTTTCTGCCCCGGTAGTCTGTAGACCACCACTAATCTAATCATCCTACCAACAGCTGTTGTCAGTTGCACACAGATTAGTTCCATTTTCCCTCCCTCCATCTTTTTATAGTCCCATCGTCTGTCACCTCAGTTCCGTTCCTAATGTAAAGGGCTACTCCCCTCCTCTCCCTCTGACCCTGTCTCTCCTAAGCAAGTTATACTCCAGAACTGCTAGATCCCAGTCATTGCTGCCACTGGCCCAATGCTGTGTGATGGCCACTAGATCTGATTAGCCTCTGCCACCATTGCCTGCAGTTCACTGATCGTATTGTTTAAACTTCTGGTGTTTATGCAAACCAACTTCCATGCCTCCATATTACTACCTTCCCTCCTACCTGATCCCTTCCTCATGTCATCCACTCCATCCCTATCCCATCCTACATGTACTCTGATAAATGTATCTCTCTCAGAGTAAGAGTATTGTCTATTTTTCTATGTGTACATGTGCTACCTGGTCCTTCACTCACTACAGTACCTTCACTTGCCACTTGGCCCTGTTACTGCTGGCTTCCCCTGGCCCTATTTTGGTGTCCAGGGGAGCCTGTGCTGGGTTCACCCCAAACTTATGATCTATAGTATGTGGGGATTACCAGCATCAGCTACCCCCTCTTATGTTTAACAGAATGTCCATGAAGATGTGTACTTTCTGCCCTAGTGCACTAGCTCTCTTTCTCATGAGATGATGGCCATCCCCCTTAAAAAGCTTTCTATCCCAGAATTTTCCACAGTCTTACACAGATATACATATCCCTCTTCACTATACCATTCCCTCAAGCATTAAATGCTTCAGCTTCCTTCTGCCTCACCCTGCTCCCTTCCCTAGTCCATACAGGCAGCACCTATGAAAAGGCCAACGTGGCTGTCTTCCCCCTCAGTATACTAGCACATGTTGCACTTCTCTCATCCAGTCAAGCATCCTTCCTATCCTGGTCACACCCCTTGGGACTGATGCAATAGAATAGCACCTGACCTCCCCCTTCATAGATCCATCCCTATGCACCACACTCTTCACACCCCTTATCACTGAATCAACAGCAATGAAGATGTTGCTTGCCTTTTCCCATACTCCCCTGACCCTGCTTATTGCCTCTCCATCTCCTTGATCTCTGACTGGGATTTTACTCTCTGCAGGGTCACCAGCAGTGACTAGCTCTTCCCCATCTCAGTCAGCTAGCTGCATCTCCTTCAAGGGTGTAAAATTGTTTGGGGTCACTATAGGTGGTCTCTGCATAATATCCCCAATATGCTTCCATCCTCCTCTTTCCCTCCTACTCCCCTCTATGCCCCTGGGTCAATGGGCCTCTGCAGGAGGGGTACTGGATAGAAATTTGTGACCCCAACTCAGTTGTCTATGCAGCCTGAGTTTTTCCTTTTGTGCTGCTTGCAACTGTACATGGAGCTCCTCAATTCTCCTGCAGACTGGGCAGTGACCAAACCTCCAAAGCATAGCCCAGGGGATGATCGCTCCACAGTCCCTTCAGCTAGACAAACCTTTTCTGCCTATTCTTCATCCCTTCTACTAGCTGAACTTCCTACTCATTCTGTACAGGTCTACCCTAGATAGGGTACAGTTCCTATTGGTGAGTTTACCCTCCTGTTCAGTGTACCCCTATGTAGGCCTACCCCAGACAGGATGTAGTGCCTGTTGGTGGTTTTACCTTCCAGTTCTGTATACACCTATGTAGGTCTACCCCACATTGTACTGCCAGCTGGTGAATTTATCATTCTCTTCTTTGTACCCCTATGAAGGCCTACCTCAGATTGGGTGTAACAATTTCCACATCAACAGATTATGACATCAGAAGCAAAGATTTATGACTTCAGCAGAGGGAGAAAAAGGAGGAAGTCTGGATGACAGTGATAATGTTTTCAAGCAAATGTTCTCAGCAATAATGAGTGAGAGGACAGAAATACATGAACTAGATTAGAATTAGGAACTGGACTCAACTCTGTATCAGATCACAGTAATATTATTGATCCAGCATATGTTTTATTGGAAACCAACTTCATTAGGGATTTTAAGCTATTAAAAGTATTATTTTAAAAGTTGACCCAGTATCGTGAAAGGCTGAGGTGTTGCAGCACCTTACTACCTGCCATGCTAGTGACCCAGGTTCGGGAATGGACATGGGTTGCTGGGGGTCACCAGGAGAGGGAAGATTGAGTATCCATAGGGCAGTGCTCCTCTCTCGGGAAGAGGTGAGACTATGACTCACCATTTGACTGCCACCAGGAGAAATCCATCTTGTGGTGCATGTGAGTCACATTGTGTGTGAGGACCCCCTATTCAAAGCACCGGGGGCATCTCAGCAGAGGTGGAGCTCACACAGCATGCTCACTGCATGTCCATGGAGCTCAGGGGAGAAAAACAGAGGAAAAATGCAGGACAGGCTTCATGAAGCCCTGTTCTTTATGATGGAGTCTGCTCAGCCACTTTAGGTCCAGGGCAGTCTGGATGTGTGTCCAGGGAGAGGGGCCCTTCCTCCATGTAACCATATGGGGGGTACTCATGGGAGAATATAGCCTTAGACCATGGAGGAGGCTGGAGATGGATGTGGTTGATGGGAACAGGGCTCAGATAAGTGCCCATCCTGCTAGAGTAGGATAAAATCCTATGTGGAAAAAATGCATATATATTATTTTAAAAATAACATATTTAGCAATTTCAGATGACTTGGCTGAACTAACACATGACAAAATACCCCCCAAAAATCAACTGATAAGTATTCACCAGTTCTTAGTATCAGACACAATTTCCTATTCCAGTTCTTAAATTAAGATAATTTCTGAAAACACATAGGCAAGTGTTGGAGTAACTACATTGCTCTGTTATAAATGAATTGCCATTATATAAATTCCTGCTAGGCATAACAGTGGTAAAATGCCTTCTTTGGTGTCTTAATTTTCCACACTCTTGTAGGTGAAAATGTGGAGCTCCTCTATACATGTAAAATAAATAGCTACATTTGATGACATCATACATCATGATGTCAGTCAAACATGGTCACACCTATAGCCTCTGTGATCATTAAATGTAGACAATTAATGAATATACATTGAGTTGTGTCTGAGTATTATATTTCAAAATATTTTCATACATACTGGAAATTCTTTGCCAACAGACGTGCCAAGTCAATTTTATGTACATTGTTCAAAACAGCTACATAATGGCCCCCAAAGTTAATCAGGGCAATTAGATCACTCTTTATAGTTAACAGAGGCCTGAGGAATTTTCCAGACGGTTCTAACAGACTAGTCTCCTCTTGTTGTGGAAAGATTAACACATAGATACAGAGACTTTAATGATCCATACCAGAAGGGTTTTATTTACAGGGATTGAAATAATTGCATCAAAACATGAATAAAAAATAAAATAAAATTCTGAAACCAGCCTCGGAGTCCAGTGAGGAGAATGCAGAATGCCTTCAGTGGTTCAGTAAATGATGAAATATACTTCTCTCTCTTAAAAAAAAACAACTATATATAAATCCCTGCCATAATCACAGTAGAAACAGTATGGTATTATGGTGTGATTGAAACCCAGCTTGGTTATTAGAAATAATCTGATTAATTTCATGAAAATACTTATTTATTATTAATTTCTCCCCATTAAAGCATCAGTATTTGTTAGTCAGCAAAACATTTTAACTATATAGCTATTTGGCAGAAAAATATTTCTGAAATCCTTTGATACATCCTCAGGGTGTTTTTAGTTGTGTCAAATATTAAAACAGTTTTTATAGTTCATTTTGTAATTAATGACTCACGTCATTAAACACTGCCACCATACGTACTTAAAAAAAAAATCTCTTCCACTGAGATTACTTCTTGAATGTATATGGTGTATTCTTGCTGTGGATGTATTAGGATGGTACGATCACATTTTGTGGATGGCAAACAGCACGGCACTGTAACAAGATATTTAGTTTTTTCATGGCAGGCATGGCATGTGAGTAGGAACTGTGTTGATTTTCACTTTGGCTGTTTCTCTCTTTTCTTGTGGCTTAGACTACCATCATCTGAAGTAGCCATAAGGGTAGGCCAATGTGGCAGAAGGAACCTCTGCAAAGATTGAGCCACCCTCATGGATATGGCTTGGGAAATGAGTCAATGTGGCTAATGGCACATCAGGGGATGCAATGGACTAAGAAGAGGCAGACCACTGGTGAAAGAGGGAAGGATATAGGTGGAAAAAAAGGCATGCAAAGATGGAATGATGTAACATATTTTACAGTGCTCTGATGGGTGGAGCATGAGTGCACGCTGTTGTGCTTGCCCCCCCCCCAAACTGTTGGAACTGCCTCAAAATTCAATGAGTCAGCATACAACCAATTTGTTCTAAATGATGCTTACTTCTCCTGACATCTCCTCTGAATCCAAATTAGGCCCTTTCAAATCAAAGCTACAGAGACTACTCTCTGCCACTCGTTCCTGTGACTGTTTCCGTTAAACCATCTTTGGCAATCTAAAACCATCGCGCTTGATTACTGTTGAATCTTCTTAGTGCCATCTCTGACATCCCCTCCCCCTGCTACCCTACCCCTTCACCTTTCCCCCTACCTAACCCCCCCATCTGTCCTGACAAGGCCTCTTGGCTAATTTCAAATTACCTTATGATTTTACCAGTAACAGACAAAGCTTGTTTTGGCTGATTTTCGATTTACTGTATGCATTCCTGTGCATGAAACTGCTTAGTGTTACTCATTTCTATTCTTTAATTCACTGTGAATGTCAACTATTGCTTTCTTTTCTTATTTACAATTATTTTACCATACCCTGTTTAGTCTGTAAACCTGTTGATCTCCTTTCTCTATGTATACTGTTTTGCCATACTTTTTGTTCTGTTAACCTGTTGTGTTATGCTGCTGACATGGAACCTTTGTAAAAGAGCTCTAAGCTAAGAGGTATTTGTAATCCGAGATCTAAACAAATAAAAAAATGATACTTTGCCCTTTTCACTCAGTCTCATAGTCCAGACTGCAACCTATCAATCATGACTTATGTTTCAGTAAAGGTGACTGGAGGAACCCACAGACAAATGGAGAGAGAGAGAGAGAGAGAGGTTCCACCTTTAAGGAGGTGAAATAGGTACTAAGCCCATGTGCCTATAAGTAAAACCATATTATACCATGGACATAAGTGAACAGCCAATGCAATCGTCAGACTGATAGTTTATCACCATTGTAAATCCTCTGATACCAGTGGGATACCACAGGGTTCAGTACTGGGGCTGGTCCTTTTTAATGTCTTTATAAGTGACATTGCAGAGAGACTGGAAGGAAAAGTATGTCTCTTTGCAGATGACACAAAGATCTGCAATGGGGTTGATATGCAAGGTGGGGTGGAGAGGATGAAAAGGGACTTGGCAATGTTGGATGAATGGTCAAATGTATGGCAGCTTAGAGTCAATGCAAATAAGTGCAAAATAATGCACCTGGAAAGCAAAATCCCAGGGGAAGAGTACACAATGGGGGGTGAGATACTGACAACAACAAAAATGGAAAGGGACCTGGGGGTAGTCATATCAGATTACCTAAATGTGGGCCAGCAATGTGAGAAGAAAGTAAGGAGGGCTAGGAGATACTGGGATTCATAGGGAGAGGCATCACCAGTAGAAAACTGGAAGTTGTTGGCCTCTGTACAGACAGTTGGTAAGACCACATCTGGAGTACTGTGTTCAGTTCTGGAGACCCCATCTCTGCAAAGACATAGACAGGGTAGAGGCTGTCCAGATGAGGGCAACCAAAATGGTGCAGAGTCTACACCAGAAGACATATGAAGAAAGACTAAAGAAGCTTAAGATGTATAGCCTGAAGGAATGGAGGGAGATGGGGACATGACAGAAACTTTCAAATACCTCAAGGGAATCAACAAAGTCCAAGAGGGTAGCATCTTTCAGAAAAAGAGATGTGCAAAAACAAGGGGGCACAATTTGAAGATGAGGGATGGCTCAGAGGTAATGTGAGGAAGTATTTCTTCATAGAGAGGGTTGTGGATACATGGAACAGCCTTCCTGAGGAGGTTGTAGAATCAAAAACAGTGGGGGAATTCAAGAATGCATGGGACAGACATAAGGCAATTCTAGTGGAGGTAGGAGGAAGTAAGCTTTTGGTTAACTAGGAACTGCAGCTTATCCGTTAGGTAAGGAAATGGGCAGACTAGGTGGGCTAAGTGATCCTTATCTGCCATCAGATTCTATGTTTCTATGTGTAACCAATGGCTGATAATTAAACTATCATCTATAACATCTGCAGCATACTAATAAATACAATAAAAATAAAACTAAAAATCAACTTCTTTAGTATTTCTATTTTATTATAGTAAAAAAATTTACCTTGGTATAATCGCAATAAGCCACTCAGAGGATGTAGGTTATCAGGGGATTTACCATGGCTGGCGAGGATTTACCCACTCGGCTGCGCCTCATGGGCAAACCACTCCAGCAGTGGTAAATCCCCCGATAACCCACATCCCCTTGTAGCTTATTGCTTAAATAAATAATGCAGTCATGGAAAATTGATTGTAAGTGTAGAAGTATACTGAACAAATGCAGTGGTCCAAGAGCACAGACAAAATAAGGGATTTGTTTTTCTAAGATGTGGGTCCACTGGATGAATTCATTAAACTTCTTTGTTTGCAGTTACAGCAGTTTTCCCAGAGAGTCATATTTGTGATTTGATCTGGTGAGCTTCACTCTGTGTAACAGCACACCGAACTTTTGACTTTATAAGCAATTTCTTTTGTGTGTTGTTTGGCACGTAGCTAAATATGCCTTGGAAATGTAAAGGGTCACCATCATCTTGAAAAGTATTGAGATAAACAGTGTGAACAAACTGATGTTAACTGACCATGCAGCTCCAGAAGCGCCCTGGTGGATTTATGACTTTGGGCACAGAAAAGCGGCATGATCCCTTTGTGGAGGAAAGCTCAAAAATTTCAAGGCCTTTGGTTACTTTCTCTTCGGGGTAGGATATGTTTTTTTAAAAGAAGCAATCAGACAGGGAACATGAAGTCCCCTTCCCTCTAAACACTGTGTGAAAAAGACACAGGCACACAGGAAACAAAGTGGGTACAAGCCACCAAGGCAATTCAGAAATGTGCATGAATCCATAAAGCAAAGAGATACAGAGGCATTTCCAGGCAAAAGGTAAAGCCAGAGCTCAGCCCTGAGTCTCCAACCAGAAAGGGAGGGTGCTGGTGGTGGCAGAGGATGATTGGTGCCTAAGACACAGAGCTCCATTAAGCTAGGGTGTTATGTCCCCAAAATACAAGGTGGAGAACCCTGAACAATTGGTGAACAACCTTAAGGAGGTCATGTGTAGAGGCCAGAAAAAATGAAGCAACACTGGCAAGTATACAGGAATGACCAGCAATATAACAAACGGGGCAGTAATATTGCAAACTAGGAAATAGAACTGGAACAAAATCAGCTTTAGTGGTGATGGCTACAAACTGGGAAGCCCAGGGTCCAGGTGTAGAGCCTAGCAAAATGTGACTGGAGAGAGATGTAGGAGCAGCTTGAATGTCTGGCATAAAACTATTGTAAAAAACAGGTGTGCAATAAGCAAACAACATGCAACATTCATAGAAGAGGGGAGTAGCCACCTCCTGCCCCCCATCAATGACCAGAATATTTGCAAAATTATGGAAGATTGTACTGTGCTGCAAGATTTCTTGTTTTTTGATGAACTTTGTGCAGCAGCATAGTTTTATATTTTATGTGCAGTTGAAGCAATATAAATCATTGTATACAGTTTTAATTATACAACACTCTTTGATATTTCTAAATTTTCTTATACATATGTAGCTCTGATATAAATATATGTTTGATTAATAGGTTCATAGAGGTATCAAAGGTATAGTTACTGACATGCAAGGAAAGCCAATTCCAAATGCCATTATTTCAGTCGAAGGAATAAACCATGATGTGAGCACAGGTATGTTAAAGAAGCTTATTACAATATATGAAATAGCTCTAAAACTGTGAACAGTTTTTTGTTTGTGTGGGTCCAGTGCATGGCTGTAAACCATCAATATAAATAGTTTTAACTTAACAGGGTACTGTTAAACCTCATGTGCCAATGTTTGCCCTTTCAAGTTTAAATGGGAACTGACAAGATTTCACAGTATTTGGTGTCTTGTGTTAATGTATCATTTATATCTCATCAAAATGGTTATTTTAATTAAAAAATGGATCATCATTTTATGATCTCTATCTAGCTAGCTATCTGTCTGCCCGTCTGTCTGTCCGTCTGTCCATCCATTCATCCATCCATCCATCCAGCCATCTATCTATCTAATAATTTAGTTTTTGACTGGGTAAGTAAACTGGTCCAAGAGACTTTTTCCAGGAATGAACTGGGCCTATATAGGCAAAGAAAAGGGTGGAGATCAGAAAAACATGGTTACAAATTAAACACAATGGTGTTGATACACGTTCATGTTCTATTTTATTTTAAAAAGGCCATAAGCAGTCCATGAGGAGAAAACAGAGTTCTTTTCAGTTGCCTTTTTTAATACTCTGATTACATACTGTACATAGCATGATTTGAGGGCAATGTCTTAATAGGTAATTATATGATTCAAATAAATATTTGTGTAATTTTGGTGACACTGGTAGTATACATGTATGTCTTTACAGGAAGTACTTGGGAAGCCATTAAGGATGTTTTCCCTAGCCTTAGGATTGGCAGTCGTCCTGTAGTTCCTGTCATACCTTGTGGGCACCCTATTTGTCATTTATTCAGAGTAGAAATGTAGATGCAGTCCCACTTCACAAAAGTGGTAACAGGGAGAAGGGGGGCAATTATAGGCCGGTCAGTCTGACATCAGTGGTGGAGAGTTAATGGAAATACCGACGAAGGAAAGGATTTTGGAATATCTTGACTCCAATGGATTACAGGCCCCAAGACAGCATGGATTCACAGGGCGAAAGGCATATCAAATGAATTTGATAGACTTCTTTGACTGGGTGACTAAGGAGTTAGATCAGGGAGGAGTGGTGGACGTGGTGGACATGCTTTACCTAGATTTCAGTAAGGCTTTTGACACTTTTCCACATAGGAGACTTGTATGCAAGCTGGGTAGCTTAGTAGTGGGTCTAAAGGTGGTAAACTGTGTAGGAAATTGGTTAAGCATTAGGTGACAGAGGGTGGTGGAAAACAGAGTTCACGCTGAGAAAGGGAGGGTGGCTTGCAGGGTGCCTCAGAGATCAGTGCTGGGACTGGTCTACTTTAATGTCTTTATACGTGACATTGTAGAGGATCTGGAAGGGAAGGTCTGCCTCATTGTGGATGACACCAAGACCTGCAACAGCTCGGACACAGCAGGAGGGGTTGGAAAGGATGAGCAGAGACCTGAAAAAACTTGAGGAGTGGTCAAGTGTATGGCAGTTGGGTTTCAGTGCAAAAAAGTGCAAAATAATGGACCTAGGGCACAGAAATCTGGGGGTCAGAGTACAAAATAGATGGAGAGGTGTTGATGACACCAAGCAAGAAAGGGACCCTCAGTAGATCATATCAGATAACCTCAGGGTGGCCAGGCAGTGCAACAAGGCAGTTGGGAGGGCTAATGGCATGCTGATGGTGTATAGGGAAGGGTATCACCAGCAGAAAGAGGGAAGTGGTGTTGCCCATGTATGGATCACTGGTAAGAGCCCACCTTGACTACTCTGTCCAGTTCTAGAGACCACATCTCTGGAAGGACATAGAGCAGAGGCAGTCCAGAGGAGGGTAATTATAATTGTGCAGGGTCTGCATCAAAAGTCTTACAAGGAAAGGCTAAAGGACCTCAATATGTACACCCTGGAAGAGAGGAGGGAGAGGGGGTTGTGATATAGCTGTTTAAATACTTCACTGAGGTAAATAAGGTACAGGAGGGAAGTATTTTTCAGAAAAAAATTGAGCTCAAGAACAAGAAGATGTGCTATGAAGCTGAAGGGGGTAGATTCAGGAGAGATGTGAGGAAGTATTTCTTCACAGAAAGAGTGGTGGATTCTTAGAACAGCCTTGTAGTGGAGGTGGTGAAGGTGAAGACAATGGAGGAGGGGCGAAGAAATCATTGGATAGATATAAGTGTATCTTAGTGGAAAGGAAGGAGAGAGGAGAATTAGGGTCTGTGGGGATACTGTAGGTAGGGAAAAATGGGCAGACTGTATTGGCTAAGTAGTCCTTATCTGCTGTCAAATTATATGTTTCTATGAAATAAAGATGGCCATGGGAAAGCTGCTCTATGTCTCGGTCTGTCTTTCATAACCCCCCAGGTTGCTACATTGGTGACAAAGTCTATTCGATCCATGGGTGCCAGTGTGATTGGGTAAGCTGCTATATGTTTTAATGCAAGTTTAGAACCAGAGTCATTCTGGAGTCACAAAACCCTGCCTCCGCCTCGGCTGTGCGTCCTCCTGCTCTGCATTCCATCCAGTTGCCAACAACCCTCCCACCTGATGGCCACAGTCTGAAAGCTGAGACTGGGCAACAGTATCAAATAAAAGGAAAGTCCCTTAGTGATCGAGACCAAAGCTGCCACTAGTGCGACAGTGCGGTCATGCTAAATATACAAAAACAAAAGTGAAACCCTGGCAGATTGCTGCTGCACTGCCGCTCTGCCTACCTCTATACCGGTGATTGTGCTCAGCAATGCGATCTGGCCAAATGACCCAATATGAAATACAGGTATAGCTAAGCCTGTGGGGGGCCATTAATACAATCTACACATATGTATATACAGAACTGTACCTGCTAATCGATTAAAATGTGATCCATGTCCTGTCCAAGAGAGCCATGTATCTGCTGCACACCAATGGCAGGCTAAAGCAACAAGCAACCAGCACCTTCCCTCAAGCCTGCAGAGCCAGCACAACCAGTGTGCAACAGCATCCCCTAGGCAGGAGGACTGATTTGCAAGTATCTGGCAGTGAAAAAAGCATGGCATCAACACCCAGTGGCTGAACTGAAGAATTGCAGCCAAGTATGTGCAATGAGCAGAAAATTAAGGAAAATATATGTATAATAACTGGTCTCCTTTTTACCATTGGGAAACTAAGGTGTAATTTGCCATAATAAAGGAGTGTTTATTACGGCAAATAAGTGCACAGTTTCCTTTACTCTGCACATGCATCCACCGCAGTTCCTTGCATCCTGACTGCTTGACGCTCACTGAACCACTAATGGACACTGAACTGCCATCCGGAGTTGGAGGTAAGTAACATTGAAATGTACCACAGGGACTTCAGTTAACTTTCAGCTGCCCACAAGATTAAAAAAAAAAAACAACTTTTAAATAAACAAAGAAAGGCGACCATGGCCATGCACTGTAACTTAACCGGACCACGACTACACAGCAACTTTTTATTTTATTGCTGAGGTGAAAAAAGAGAAACCCAGGAATTATATAAAATACCATATGGGGTGGTGTGTCTAAACTCAAAGTTTACACACACGCTCAGGGTTAGATGCTTTTCATAAACCCCTTGATCTTTGCTCTCAGGGTTTATGAAGCATCTAACCCCTCGGGTGTGTGTAAACTTCTTATTACACACACCACCCCATACTTTATTCTATATATACTGTATATTTTTTTCTGGACATCAGAGCTACAGTATAGAGCAGTGTGTCATCAAGCACCAATAAGGAACTGCTAGCAGCATGGTGTCAGTTGGATGGGTACCAGAATTCAATTAATCAAATGAGGACTTGAATTCATGTTGGAAGTCTTTTGAACACAGGTTGGAGGAGAACACAATCAAAGATGATAACAAAGTGTCTGTCTTCCTAGTAGTTTTTGGACCCACAGTCTATGGACTTCTCAAGAGTCTCATCACGTCTGCCAAGCTGATTAACATGCAGTATGATCAACTCACTGAGACACTTGCATGACATTTCAAGCCCAAAGTCAAGTCTCATTGCAGAATGCTTCCATTTTTATCATTATAGCCAAGAGGGGAGGGAAGCTCTTGACAACTACATCATTGTACTGAAGTGTCTGGCAAGCACCTGTGAGTTTGACCTGTTTCTGGAAGATGCCCTACAGGACTGATTTGTCTGTGTTCTGAGAGGAGAAGCCTATCAGAAATGGCTTTTGTCAGAAAAAGACTTGATTTTCAAATTAACTTGTGATACTGCACTCACTTTGGAACTCACCCAGAATGACACCAGGGAGCTAGCAGGATTTTCTGAACCATCAAGGAACAAGGATCACTGGGTCATCCATATGCCAGGGTCCAAGGGAACACCATGAAATGATCCTCCACCAGTTTGATAGCAGCCATAAAGATATTGGAAGCTGACACCACAGGCCAGTTCTACCAATCCAAAGCAAGTCTGTTATTGATGCAGGGTAAGAACCAACAAAGCACCTGCTATCTTCAGCAAGAAAATGCCACAACTCTGGAACAGCGGGTCATATACAGACAGTGTGCAAAAGTGCATCACAGACTGCTCATGCACAGTATGTCACAGACACCATGCCACAAACTGATGTGGAAGATGAGCCATTGAAGCTATTCACTGTCTACACAATGCAAGGAAATGGAGAGGGGAATTTGCCACCAGATCAAGTTGGCAGGCAAGCCGGTTAGCATGCAGCATGACACCATGATATCAGTAACTATTGTGCCAGAGCACATCTACAAAGAGAAGCTCAAGAAGTGTCCATTGCAACCATCGCATATTCAGCTCACATCTTATGCCAGAGACCGAATCCCTGTTCTGGGGGAGATTCAGTTACCACTTACCTATGAGGGAGGAGCATGGACCATGCCTCTGGTGGTAGTGCAAGGAAAAAGATCTGCATTACTGGTAAGAAACTGTCTCAAAATGACCAAGTTGAACTGGGAAAATATGTCATTAAAAACTTTGACAACAGCACCTCAAGGTGCAGTGAAAAGGGTATTGGACAAACATGGTCCAGTTCTCCAGAACCGTATACCCCCCCTGACAGCAACACTGGTGCAGCGAACAACACTACAGTGAGTAAAGCACCACATCACTGTAGTGTCCGTGCTGGATTTGCACCCCCCCAAATCAGCTCTGACTTAGAGTTCATAATCCTTAGTGGGGGGGGGTGTGTGGGGGGCACAGCCCCTCGAAGAAAGTGCTTTGTTTTCTTTGGAACCAACAATCAACCACGAAAAGTGGTTGACCTGCCATTTCGCTGTCTGGTCATTCGACAAAATTTTTGTCGATGACCAGTTGTGGATCCCTCCAGAACGACTATGGCACAATACAGAATTTCAAGACAATGATTCCGAGTGTGAATAGGAGCTGCTCCAATTTTTCACAAACCTTGACCAATGCCCTGCACCTTCAAAGAAGTGGTAGAGAAGGAGCTGGATTGGCTGGAAAGCCATGGCATTGTGTCATGAGTAGAGAGTAGCAACTGGGTTGCACCTATCATTGCTGTACCAAAGGGAGACAAAGCAGTGAGGCTGTGTGGTGACCACAAAGTCACCATGAACCACTGTATAGAGCCAGAATCATTCCTGTTACCCACTGTAGAGGACTTGTTTACCAAACTGGCAGGTGGAATGTTCTTTAGTAAGTTGGACTTATCCTTTCCACATCAGCAGTTGGAACTGGAGCCAGAGTCAGAGCCATAGCTTACCATAAGCACCCACATTTGGCCTATGGAGTTTCAACATCGCCAGCAATTTTTCAGCACACAAGGGACCAGATAATACACAGGCTGGGCCTTGTAGTCCACTTTATGGATGATATCTCAGTAACACCCTCCAAAAGGGAAGGGCATTTTGCAATCGTGGGACCAAGTCCTCTCCATACTACAGCAGTACGGAGTGAAGCTAGCCAAATGTCAGTATCTACAAGATTTTATAGAGTACTTGGGCTATTAGATCTATACCCAGGGCCTGCACCCAATACACAGCAAAGTGGAAGCAATTGTCAGGGCACCAGCGCCAGGAAATGTGACTGAGTTAAGATCATTCTTGGCCTGATGTAGTACTATGGATGTTTTCTGGCAAACATGTCCACACTGTTGCAACAATTACATCTGTTGCTACAGAAAGCAGCTAAATGGAAGTAGTCAGTATTCCAGTCTTGCAAGGAATGACTACTGAACAGCAAGTGGATAGTGCACTACAACCCAACAAAACCTCCTAGATTGGTGTGCAATGCATCCCCATATGGGGTGGGAACAATACTCTCTCATGTTACCTTCAGGGGAGGAACACCCAGTTGCTTCTGCTCCAAGGACTCTGTTGCCAAGCAAATGAAATTATGCTCAGATGGAAATGGAAGCCTTGAGCATAATCTTCGGTGTCAACAAGTTCCATAAATACCTGTGTGGATGGAAATTTAGCCTGCTAATAAATCACAAACCTCTACCAGCTGTTCTGGGGCTAAAGGAAGCTGTACCAACACTTGCAGTACTGAGGATGCAGTAATGGTCCCAATTCAGTTGGACTTTGACAATAACATTGAATACAGATGTTCTCAGGATCCTGTAAATGAAGATACACTATTGAGACTGTCATGCAAAGATGCTACATAGAAGGAAGACCATGGGGCAGTATTTCAAATTTCACATATCAAGGAATTACTACTTGCTTCATGGGATGTAGCAGAGGAAACACGATGGGATCCAGTACTCTCAAAACCTAGACTTCACACTAAATGGGTGGCCTAAAGTCATGAAAGACCATACCCTCTGACCCCTGTTTGACAAACAGGACCAGTTATCCACTGATCATGGCTTTGTTCTGTGGGACACTTCAGTCATGATATCTCCAAATTCTGGAAAAGGTTACTTTCCAACTTAAATTAAAGTCATCCCAGAACTTCTTGAATTAACTCATACACCCAGGGATACCTCTGGTGGCTGGGACTTGATCAAGATATCCAGCATCTTGTCAGCCAATGTGTGCCATTTACAGCTGTCTGCAACCAATCTGCAACCGTACTCCTGCATCCCTGGTCTGGGCTATCACACCTTCTGAAAGCATCCATGTAGACTATGTAGACGTGGACAAACAATTACTCTTAGTGTTAATGGACATCCACTCCAAATGGACTGAAGTGATTCACATGCAAGTGAAAAGTACAGAAAAGACCGAACATTTTGTGGTGAACTGCCAGCTGCAGGGTTAACAGAGGGCTACTTTTCGAAGAAATGAAATTTTCTGCCTACCCAGATTTTTCACAAAACACTTTGCAAATACACAAAGCCTTTGATTGCACTAAGGAAGTGCTACAACAAAGAGGCATTAGGTTCTCACCACTGCCATCAGCCCAACTGCTCTTCTTCATTCATGGGAAAGTGATGGTCTTTTCAGACCCAAAGAAAGCTGAGGCTTTTTTGCTGAAAATGAATATTTTAGACCTCCACTACGAAATCTTCAGCCTCGAATTCAACTAAGGATAGTGACTAGTGGCTCAGAAATACATGGAAAAATAATATAAGTATATATCCATTTGAAGAAACTATTGGATTTCATGTTTACACACTTAATTGTTCTGTAGAAATTATGCACACATCATGATGTGACCTGGTCGCTGCATGGACGAGCTATACACTATGATTCCATGGCAAATACTATTCTGACATAACATATTCTTTTGTGAGCCCTAGATTTTTGTCTCACCTTGCTCACAAAACAAAAGTTTAGCTTAATTCGAATTTACCAGTCTCTAATTTTGTTTGGAACAATAGGTGTTTCTTGTATTTGGCAATACAGCGTGGAGTTTCACTGCTGTGCAGATGACACCCAGCTGTATTTGCCATTTGCACCCAGAACATCCAGGGCTGTTGACATGCTTAACAGCTGTCTGGCTAAAATCAGTGACTGGATGGCTTCCAGCTGGCTGAGACTAAATCCAGATAAGAAGGAGGTGCTAGTGGTCGAGCCAGGTTGAGGGCATGATGGGTTGCCACCTGGAGCTAGCACAGGTCTTTTGCTAGGGTCTGCTAGGTTGATGGCTTCCCTGATGGTGCATAATCTGGGTGTGATCCTGGACAGCAGGCTGACCTTTGAAGATCAGGTATCATCTGTAGCCAAAAGAGGTTTTTACCACTTGTGGAACATTGCCAGGATCAAGCCAATCTTTCCAGCCGCAGATCTCCTTACTCTAGTACTGTACATGCCTTTGTCATCTCTAGGCTCAACTACAGCAACTCTCTATACTTTGGGACCATGAGAGGGACCCTATGCAGACCGAGCTGGTGCAGAACATGGTGGCCCAGTTGCTGATGGCCTGTCTATGTCCAGTCATGTAACCATGGTCCTGCATGCTCTGGTAAAACAAAAATTATCTACTTAGAAAGTGGCAAACAAACTAGAGGGGTATTAGCCTATTTCTGTCTATATCACCTATGAACCTATGAACTTTGTTCCACGGGTACTGCTGGGTAGGGGGGATGGTGTGTGAGACTGTGCACTCAGTACAGTTCACCCCTCCCATTGAAGATCCAATAATTTCTGGGACTGTTGAATCTAAAACCTAATTCAATTGCTGCGTACTGCATTGTGTCCTAATCCATGTGAAAGTTATTCTGCTTGCAGGGTGTCTATTGCCTGGCTAGATTCTAACCTACTGTTTTTCTTCCCAACTTACTATTAGTTTATAGATTGGCATTTACTTGTACACCACAGATCTGTGTGAGGTTGAGGTTGTTATTTTGCTCTGCAGTGGGCATGGGAAGATTTAAGGGCCACAATAAGAGGGTGCAGTTTCAGTTTCCTCTGTGCCCGCTTACATTTGATGTAATCGACACAGGATTGATACTTTAACATGGTCATTGTCCTTACAGAAAAAGTTAACCTTCTCCACACTTCTAAACAAACCTTCCTTCATATACCAATAGTCAAAAGGCTAAGTTGCAGGTCTAGTGGTTTTTCAGAACTGTGTGCTGTTCAGTGCCATTTCTCACTTGAACTCTGCCGTCCAAGCTTTTATCTCATTGTCTGAGCAAGTCAGGTCCTTTAACATCTGGGTGGCTTGTACTATCCACTAATCAAATTTGTCCTCATAACTGGGAATGGATTCGATTCTAGAAAACATCCAGAGATGGCGGTGCACGTTATACTCCCCTTGTGGTGTCTGTGTTTTTTTGCTGAGTGATCCCACTGCATTCAACAATGACTCAGCTGACATCAATACACAACTGTCTGCAAATCCTGCATGATCTTTTCCACACTGTTGAGCAAGGCTTTTACTTCCGTCACCCAGCCCCTGTCTGAGGCTGGATCAGAGGGGTATACTGTACATGCTCACGGCTAATTAGGAACCATACAACCCTTGTGACCTGTGGGATTAAAGTGACTGCGAACTACAAAGACTCTATATCCTTTAATGGCTACAGTTTTCATGACTACATCAAAATTCAAGGTTTGGACCTTCAGTTTCATAATCTCCTTAAAGGTTTTCCACAACATTCCTACAATACTGTTTTATAAAAGGGTCTGAACAGTGCAAGCCAGACCAGACTGTCACAAACTGAAGCACATTGAATATAAATGAAAACACTACTTTTATGCTTAAAATTACAGAGTGGTGACTTTCACTAACATGTAAGCCCTGACCCAAGACCACCAGATTTACCAATGTATGATGAATGTTAAACATGTTTTTTAAACTGAATTTGGTTATCCCCACAGTAATGTCTTTGGTAGACACCTTGGGCCATTAGTAACCAATAACTTCTTCCTAGAGTCCAAGCCTTCAATGTGACACCATCCCTCAATCTTCTGGGAGGCCATTTTTTTCCGTAGAGATGTTTATCCTCTGAATGCATTGCCACAGCTGTATTCAGTCCTGTCGTACCACCCCTTTCTATCTACTGCCTCTCCAGTCTTGCTCAGTCCCATTCCCCCATTGATTTCCCCTGAGGCAGGGATGGGAAGAGGAGGGCCATCCTCTCTCAACCCAGTGATGTTGCAGCCATATTTGGGGGCCAGTGGACTAGCGGCAGAGCAGGTTGAAGGCAGGCTGGCAGGGCTTCCTGAAGCTGGCAACCACCCTTTTTCCTCCAGAATTTGTTTCCCTGCCATGGCAGTTAAGAGTGCATACACATGGAGGCACGCACACACCACATATCTATGGCCCCCTACTACTCTGCTCAGCTGTGGCACTGCCACCCAGCCACCACCAGATGGCAGCCATGGAATGAGGCAGTGGATCCCCCCACCCTGTGTGAAGAGATCAGTCATTGGATGCTTGTTCCTCTCTCTCCTTGCCAACCCACGGAGACCGTGCTTGTTACTGAACCTGGGTCACTGGCGTGATAAGAGGTAAGGTACAAAGCACTTCAGCCCTCTACGCCTCTGGGCCAGCTTTGTGGGAAGCCATTTGACTTTCAAAATTAGGAGGAGGGTCCCAAACTGTTTCCACTTGCATTTGATGTCCTAACAGGTGTCTATTTGGTAAGCACATTATCCCAGCACTTCCAATAAATCAATCACTTCCAGATGTGTACACCTGATCAATATAGAAGTTAAGTGCACTGCCCCTGACTTTTGAACTTGAATTAGATTGAGAGAACTAGGTAGTTAACCCCGTGGGGATTCATTACACACACAGATACAAAGAAGGGAATGGCAGATAAGGACCATGTGGACCACCTAGTCTGCCCCTTTTCCCTACCTAATGCATTACCACAGACTCTAGTTGATCTGTGACTTATCCTTTCTTTCCTATTGCTAAAGTACTCATGTCTATTCCATGCGTTCTTGAATTTCCCTACTGTTTTTTCCCCCACCACCTCCACAGGGAAGCTGTTCCATCCAAGTATCCACTACTTTTTCTGTGAAAAATTATTTCCTTGTGTTCCCCCTGAGCCTACCCCCCAACCTCATATCATGCCCCCTGTTCTTGTACACCTTATTTTCTAAAAGATGCTACCCTCCTGTACCTTGTTCATACCCCTGATGTACTTGAATGTCTCTATCATATCCCCTCTCTCTCCTCTCCTCTCCTCCAGGGAATACATATCAAGGTCCTCTAGTCTTTCCTTATATGACTTTTGGTGCAGTCCTTGCACCATTTTTGATGCCCTTCTCCGGACTGCCTCTATTTTATCTATGTCCTTCCAGAGATGCAGCCTCCAGAACTGGACACAGTACTACAGATGAGGTCTCACTAGTGATCTGTACAGTGGCATAACTACCTACATTTCTGCTGGTGATACCTCTCCCTATGCACTCTAGCATCCCAAAGGTTCTCCCTACAGCCTTCTCACATTGTTTGGTTACCTTAAGGTCATCAGATATGATTAGCCCAGGTCCCTTTCTTGACTGGTGGCTGTCAGTAGATGTTGATTGTGCCATCAAAGATGTTGAGTTGAAATAAATTGTGCAATCCCTCCACTACTAGGTTCTTGGGGTAATTTAATGCAATATAAGGGGATGCTGCACTGCTAAGGTGCTGTCATTCAGATGAGATACTAAACTGAGATTCTTTCTGCCCACATCTGTTCACTGTCTAGGTGGAAGTAAAGATCCCATTAAACTTACTGAAGAGAAGTAGAAAAGTTTCCCTGGTATCATAGTGAACATTCCTCCAGTCAATAAAAAAGTCCATACATCACTCCCCCCCCCCCAGGACACACCTTGCAAAAAGGTATAATCGCTTAGTGTGCCTTTTCCTGGTCAGAAATTGCAAATAAATATACCGTAGAAGATGTCTTAGGAGATAATGCAACACACAATGAAACTGCTCTTATGATTCTGGCAAAATAAAAGGATTTCTTTTCCAGAAACTGTTATTGTAGAGATGGAAACTAAGTTTGAACCCCAGTGTACAGTACAAGTCAAATCAAACTGTTCCTCCATAGGGTTGCTTTAGCATTTCTGAATGAGAATCAGTGTTGTTGGAGCCAGCATAAACTCCTGTACTAACTATGTCTTAATTAAAAATCAGTTTTGTGTTGTATTATGACTGGACTACAGATGCATTCCAACTGAGTTGCAAAAATATTTGACAAATGTTGCTCTTGAGCTGGTTAAGCATTGAAAAACAATACAATATGAGTTGGCAGTGCATTGCCAACTGCAAAAAAGTAATGCTAACCCAACTCATTGGTGGAACAGTTTAATGTGACTTGTACTGTAGTTGTACATATTGCACCTTGTGAGACAAACCAGGAAAAAAACTTTAGTAGAAAAATGTGCACACTTTGCAAGTGAGGGAAATACCACTGGTGGAAACTTTTAGTCTATATTATTTTGAGAGCACAAAACTCAGATTCACAATAGCAACAGTCCTCATCCATTATAAATAAGAGTGGGTATGTGCATTTTAATTTAGCCTTCTATCATATTTGAATATAGTGAAGATGCCATAGGGGAAGTTACCTTGGCTGATGCATGTAAAGAAATTAATCAAATATCAGAGTAATTGCACTATGTAGAGGATGACAAATACAGGGATCTAACAGGAGCTGGCTATTTTGATCCATACCTGCTACATTGTTCTGTCCACTATTTTAAATGGCAAAGCTGAGCTTTATTAATAAATGTTATATCTAGTTGCATTTTGGAGAACTTTGTGTTACAGGATGATTTTAAAGTATTTAAAATGTAGTGTGATACTAGTTATCAAATAACAACAATGATAAATGCTGCAAAAGCAGCTGCAATAGGATGAATTAACTCACTAGAAATCAGAGATAAGTTGCATTGTGTTCTTTCCTAATAAAATACTTTTTGTCTGTTCTGCAATCAGAATTGGCTCTCACAGTTCCCCAAGCAGTCTGATTGCCATGCTGGCCCGGCACAGCATTCCTAAAAGTCTAAATGCATTCTTATGTCTATAAGCCTAGGCCTCAGGCCAGCAAAACCTATCTGTGGAAAAAGGAGGAAAAATAACTGATGATTGATTTGGTGATGATGCATGTAAGATAATCAACAACTTGATTTAAGTATCCGATGCTATTACTTAACTCAAGGCATCTCTTTGAGGGAAGAGGAAATTAAAGTCAAAACCTCTTCCTTGAGATAAAATCTGCAGATTTTTTTTATCAGTATAAATATGCTAATACAGAATGTTAAATTATTAGATATATTTTTTAACAGAAGCTAGATATTTAATATGACATCTTTTAAAAAATACAACTTTCTATTAAAATCTCTAATGGTTGAAGATATCAAATGTGGATTTAAAAATGATAACAACGGTAATGGTGATATTTCTCATCATTAATGCCTATATTTTTTATTTCACTCTCACCCAGAATGTTTTTTTATTTCACTCTCACCCCAGAATGTTGGCATACAGAAGCTCTCTTTATTGCTGTAATGTAAAACATGACCTCAGTTGGTGATGACAGGAGTAAAACACCAGCCTTGTCCAGCACCTATGTGGATCCTCTGAAAAAGACTGCTGTGTATAACTTATACAGTAATTAAAACTATTGTATGTTCAGTAAATAAAAATTTTAATAGAAGGTATTCAGTATCCTTCAGAGGGCAGATTATTCTTTTTTGAACTTACAAATTATTTGAGCACTCCCATCATAAGAATTCACCTGTAGTTTCTATATAAAATCCCAGTTTTTCCTCAGCTGTATAGTATTTTAGCTCACAATAGTTGGGCATGGGATGTTTAAAAGGGCAGATCCAGATGCAAATGTATTTCCATCTACATCTGCCCAATTACTGTACAACAAAATTCAAAAGCCTGATTAGCAAAGGGTTATGAGTTTTGAGACATTTTGATTAAACAATGGTGCATGTTTCAAAACATGTTGCAGCTTCAAAAGTGGTTCCATATGTCAAATAAATGGTGCATTTTTCACTGGGCTGCTGTATGCTCCTCATTTTGAATACAAAGTGTTATATTACCTTATAGATGATCTAACAGTGCAGATGGAAGTTCACTTTAAAAATATGGGCAGATAGATTGAGTTTTAAAATCCTGACTGTAGGGATCCAGCTGAGAAATTCAGGGCTTGTAGACAGTGTTAGAATTTACTGGTCTTGGACATTTTAGTGTGATCTGTTTTCTGACGCCCCTAGATTGAGACTTTTAGAAAAGGCACATTTTTCGGTATTATTAAGAGAGTCAAATCCCCCCCCCCCCACACACACACACTTCATGATTGCAAACAATTTGTTAGGGAAGGGGGAGCCAGGAATAATATATGCACAATGCACACACCAGAGCATAGAAACAAAGAAACATAGAGGTTGATGGCAGATAAGGGCCACCCAGTCAGCCCATTTCTTTTTTACCTTATAAATGTGCCATCGGCCTTTGCTCTGTCAGTGGCCTATCTATTCATACTCATCTGTATTGCTCCCTTATGCCTATCCCATGCCTGTTTGAAGCGCTGCACTGTATTCATAGCCACCACTTCTTGAGGTAGGCCGTTCCATGTATCCACCACTCTTTCTGTGAAAAAGAATTTCCTCACATTCCCCCTTAATCCGCCTCCCTCTAATCTCATGCTGTGTCTTCTTGTCCTACTATTTTTCTTATATTTAAACATGTTAGACTCTTTCACCTTGTTAATGCCCTTAAGGTGTTTGAATGTTTTGATCATATCACCTCTCTCCCTCCATTGCTCAAGGGTATACATATTGAGCTCTGTCAATCTGTCCTCATATGTCTTCTGATGCAGTCCCTGCACCATTTTGGTCGCCCTTCTCTGGACTGCCTCAATTTGGTTAATGTCCTTGTGAAGGTGTGGCCTCCAGTACTGCACGCAGTACTCCAGGTGGGGCCTAATCAGTGTCTTGTAAAGAGGGATTATTACCTTCCTCTTACGACTTGTGATACCCCTACTAATACACCCTAATATCCCCATAGCCTTACCTACTGCTTTAGAGATCTGCTTGGATGATTTCAGGTCATCGGTGATGATGATGCCCAGGTCCCTTTCTTCCTTTGTGACTGACAGCAACTCCCATCCCAGCCTATAGGTGGCTTCAGGGTTTCTCTTCCCTATATGCATGATCTTGCACTTCTTTGCATTAAATCCCAGTTGCCACTCTTCTGACCATTTTGCAGTTGTGTAAATCCAGGCTGTCCTCTATGAACCATTAATTTAGGATTGCAAAGTTGGAGCAAGTCTGACCCCATTATATTAACTGGATTGTAGATGATGGGTATTCAGCACACAGTTATAGACATGTCAGTCTGGAGGTCATGGGAGTGAATAGGTGACTGCACAGTGAGTGGGACATGTGTAGGGGATATTTAAATTTTTGGGTATCACAATGTGGCTGGCACTGTGGATGGGCTCTTGGTGACTATATTTACAAGTATAGGTGATTGTATTTTTTTTATACTTTCTATTTATGCCCCCCTCCACTGCAGCACCTACCTTCCCACAGGCACTTCCAAGTCATCATGTCTGCCAGGTCTCCCAGGAACTGTGAGCCCCTCATGGGATGTCCCTGCCATCAGCCCTCGGATTACCCCCTGAGTGGGATCGAAGATGTTACACTGTGAAAAGATCACAGCTTAGGTTCTTTGCATGGTATGCTGGACAAAAGAAATAACAACCAGAAGTAATAAAAAAGGTTTATTACATACTCACGCCAAAACAAGTGAAGCAAAGTATTCACAAGGGAGCCGATTTCCCACCATTCCTTGAGGATGGTCTCGTTCTCTCTCAGAGGAACTGGTGTACATGCAATTATAAGAGTACAGTTATAGATGTGATAAACATACAGCATTGGATAAGGCATGTAAATAAAGTGACTCCCTTGGGCAATTACATAGGAAATGAAGTTGCAAAGTAAGGAAGAATCTCTGAATCTCTAAGCAATGGAAATTATAGTCTGCATCTGTTATCAGTCTCACTGGAGACAGTGAGTCTGAGAACAAATGCAATGCCATCAGAAAAGCATACAGAGCATCAACAATAGTGAAAAACTACAGAATATGAGTGATATGAGTAGAGTAGAATATATGGCAGAAACATAGCATATAGGTAAATGCATTGCAGACAGATATTAGCAGAGCAAATATAAATAAAGAACACTAACATAAGTAATAAAACAAGATAAAACATTATAAGACTGTGTAAGTCACGAATACTTGTAAGTGTATAAGGTTATGGTTACATGTGGGTCAGTTGGTGGTATATAACCCAAGCATAACAGTCCTCTCCTTGTTGCCTTATTCACAGGGCAACACAACAAAAAGAAGAGGGCTAGGTGTAGTAATGGTATGTCTTAATGTGTCAACAAGCCTGAGGCACAAGTCCTGTAAAAGAACTGCAGCCGTGCAAGATGCTGGATAAAAGTATGCCTCAGACAGCAAAGGTGTAGTAGTGGATGGACATTATGGACTGAAGAATCTAAAAACAATGTCCTTAAAGAGAAACCAGTCCATAAGGTCAGAGTTTGTAACCACAAAGCAGTGTAGTTATATTGGAAATGTCATTCATCGAAAGTTTGTAACCCATGGGGCATAGATGGCACATGGGGTTGTGCAGTCGTGTACCAGTACGGTAAGAAAAGTAAAGTTCATGTAGCTGTTTGCTGGTTGGCTGGATTGGCAAAGGTCTTGGCAAGGGTTGCATGAGAATGTCCATTGAATGATTCAGTGGAATAGCCATACCCACACAGACACAGCTTTTTGTAAAAGAACACATTTTTCATAAATATTGACAGTTCATAAAGAACATAGTTCATGAAAAGAGCAACCAAGAGCACAGTCCATATAAGAACAATCAGTTCATATGAGGTGCCAGCCAGATATGGAAAACCAGTCATGAAGAAAAGATGGATGTGTTGCTTGAAGATCTTACCAATGCCTCTCTGTGAAAACCTAAAACTTGTAAAACTTTGTTAAAAACTTTGTTTTAAAACACACATATAGTTGTTATTAAAAGGAAAATGGTATGGTTATTAGCAGTGCCTTTAGTTATGATGTGGTGTGACATAAACAAGTGATGGCATTGACCATGCACTCAGAGGTGCAGGTTGAGGTCCAAAAGAATATACCATTTAATCATCTGTGAATACACCCTGTTTCCAAGTCTCAAAAGAGGTAATAACAGAAAAAAAACATAGTTCCCCTGTTTATGAGTTGATGTTTGGCCTAGTCTAGGCCTATCTCATGAAATGAGAGTGCAATATTATGCTTGTTAAATGCACTTTGAACCTTTATCGTATGGCAGTATGCCATTTACACCATGTAACACAGGGGAGTACAACAGCACCTGATGCGCATATGGGATTTCAGAATGCCCCTTTTGTAAGGTCTGTTGTCTAGGGTGAATTACTCCTAGGCAGTCAGTAGTGTGGTGCTCTGATACTGGGTCTGGAGCATATATCAGTTCCATTCAAAAAGGGGTCTGGTAACATAATGCTATGAAACCTAAAAGTGTTTGTATTGAAGTAGAATTTATATTCTGCCATATTATGTGTGTATTACACATTATATACAAGGGTACCTAGGAGTGATGAAGCAATCAGACCACTAGTTGGTCTGGGTTTATGTTGAACATTGGATAGGCTTTTGTCTCTGTTGGGGTAACAACAGTTGGAAACATGGCAGTGCTAGCAATGGAATGAGGTGTACAATACTATGTAGTAGTAGTAGTATTATATGGAACTAGAGCACAAAAATATGGATGTATGAGTACAGTACAGGTGTAAAAACCTGTGTGTTGTGCCTGGGCCTGGCATATAGACAGGATGCCAGTGGGTGGCCTTCTAGTGTAGGTCCTACCTTGGAGTGTGCCATTAGCTAGGTGGGCCTTAGGGATTTGTCATTGATTGCTAGCAGTCTGCCATTTAGTCTATAAGATTGGCTTGGGGCCACCATTATGGTATCCAGGTGTACATGGTTATCATGCTGTAATTAATCTGGATGGGACAGCAATGCTGATCCCTTTTGTTTGGGAGTATGAATGATAGTGCATAACCTATGAGGAAGAAATAATCCTTCATGGGGGTGTTGTTGGGACATTTCAGCTTGTGAAAATGACTAATTTGTTGTAAGTGGTTGGTACTTGATACCCCTCCATGTGGGTGTGACAATGTCACCCGATGGGCCTAATACTTTCAAAATATCCACGGATGTGAAGCAGTTTACTGAGCTTTGCTTGATAAACTGCAACAATATGTAAACATAATGACAATGAAACAATAGTTCTTTTAAGCACATTGAGAAAAATACATTTTAAACATTGATCACATTTAAAATGAAGTTGGTCATCAGAGTCCAGGAATGACTGCTGAAATAATATTGTCTTTACAGGGCTAAAAGACAAAAAGGATATGTGAAAGAACATGTGAATGCACAGCCCCTCCTCCCCACTCAGCTCAGCTGAATACTGGTTGAGGCCAGGGCCCTTGCGACTAGCTGGTGCTAGTTGTTGGCATAAAGCCACTTGCAAATACATTGTTTACAGTTGTTCTAAACTGCGCCTGGAAGGCAGGGAGGCTGAGCGGGTTTATAATGCTAGAGAACATTATATATTTTATTTTTTATTTGTAACCAACAAATGGGTTATTATCAAACACATATTTTCTTTTTGTGTGCTCTTACTGCATGGACAGTGGGTTCAACTCCACCATTTCTGGATCTGCTAGCCACAGCTCAGTCAGGTCCAGAAGTAATTTCATTTATTTGCAACCACTGTAGGTGCACTGTAAGGTGGCGTGGGTCAATCCCCTCCATGAGCTTCCTGTATAGTACAGTAGGCTAGGCTTATAGTATATCATATCTATGACAATGTCATAGACATGGTGACTCACACTAAGAATGGTAGCAGCTGCAGCATTATACATACTCATCACTGATGAACCGTAAAGCCTCCTATCAGTGAGTACAGTCTTTATGAAATAGTTCATATACAGCTGACACCATATCTAGACTGTTATTTGTTAAGGAGAACACTCCTGTATATTTATGATTTGGATATGTCTGATGTATTTATTATATATTACATCAAGTACTGTACATATGTCGATAAGAGATCAGCCATTTCTTCCATTGCAACACATATATAGAGTTTGAGGCTCTGACACAAGGTAGTAAAATGTCAGAAGCCTCCATTTACATGCAAATGAGTCACTTGTAATACAGCCCTCCCATTCCTTGATGTCACTGCAGCAACAGTGCAGAACAAAACATAAGGGTATCAATGCTGTCTATCCTGATTTTAGTTTAAGTTTGCAATGGCATAAGACAGTTCTGTCATGCAACTCACACAGGGAGTGGTACTTGTAGCCTTAATACTGCATATGTAGAGCAAATAATACATCTAATAGTATTGCATTCACAGGAAACAAAAGCTGTTCCTGTGTACTAATCATTTCTCTCTGTGAGACAGTTATAATATGTTGTGGAAAGCAGAAGACTGAATCAGTTAATCAACCAATCAACCAACCAATCAATCGCACAGTCAATCAGTCACTCTGTAGTGAACCAGTTGAACACCCTTGAGAGGATTCATTTACAAGGCAGGCTTGAGCAGTTTCCCAAAGGATCACAGACGACTGAATTCTTCCTTTGCACAAATTATACACTCCACTTTCAGCAGCCTGAAAGTGGAGAGCTAGATCACTTACTTTATAGAGTGTATTGCTTTACATTTCAAATGCTCCTTACATCTGGGTTCTGACTGGAAATACCAAGACACAGAATGCATATGACATGGGAGGAATCAGTTAAGCAAATACAAACACTGAGACTGATTAGTTTGTTTACCTACAACAGCTGAAGTGTAGCATCTGATTTGTGAGGGACATCCTACTTCAAATGCTGGCATTACAAAAGGGGGGGGGCGGCTGCCACAGCTTGTTTTCCATACCTTCAAAGTGAAGTGCTGTAGCTCTCACATCACTGCTAATGATTTATAATGGGAATGGAGGCACTGTTAAAGTCATGAACCTGAGGGGCCAGCACAGTTCCCAAGGAGGTTAGGGGAACTTGTTTAGGGTTAGAAAGTAAGGGACTTGAGTAGGATTTGAACCAGAGTTCCCCAGTTCTTGTGCCTGTGCTTTAACCACTAGAATACTGTTGTTCCATATGCTGCAGCCGATGTCCTGGCAACCTATTTCTTGTTATAGCTGAACTCTTTATTGCCTTACATCAGCCATCCAATCACTGACTGCCTAGTTACAAAGGAAAAGGGGCATTTTTGCAAGATTGTGTTTCACTGCTGGTGTCAATCAAAACAGAGAATGCTAACACACACAGAACATAATAAAACAGCTATATAATGCCACTAAAGACTCTTGTTGTACCCAGAGTCCTTTATTGGGTAAACTGTTTTTGCTAACAGAAACATTAATACAACTCATACAGGCACTTCCTTATAGGCATACTGTATATACATGTCAAATCAGTGCTGAATCACAGTCATATGGTCCTAGTCCCTATTAGACCTGCACTTCAGGATGTGCACAGCACTTAAAGAATTCCCCCATTACTCAAGTGGGGGACCAAACATTGAGGGTTCCGCTTACTGGTGGAACAGCATTTAGTGTAGCACCATTATCTGTTGCTCTGATGACATCATCCTCCAGCAGCATTGATGGTAAGATGGAGGACAAACACATTGATAACTTCTGGGGGCTGTTTCTTTTTATTTATAATCTAGATTTGGACAGCAATAGGACTGCTAGCAACTACAGGAGGAACACAACAGTTACACATAAGGAGTTGGAAAAATATGGATGCGAAACTATGGGAGGCTTCCCCTTTAAGCATATAGGCATGCAATGTCATGTTAGTGGTTAACTATGTAATTAACAGTTCCAACAATTATTTGCCCCTGATGGGCACACTAGCTAAAACAGATGTTAATGTAAGCAATCAGTTACAGAAGGTGGGCATATATACACTTCATACCCCGCTGCCGCCGAGCTCCTACTTCTGCGAAAGAGGCAGCAAAGAGATAATAGAATACTGTAGGACCAATGCTGGAGCAGATGCCTGACCATACAACAGTAAAAATGATAAAACTGACTAGTAACAGATGTTTGCATAAATGTTAAAGAACACTTTATTCCCAATAGAGGTGTGGATATTTATCCAGAATAATAGTGGCAAACTGTCTTTGCCAATCAGTCATCACCTGGAAGATTTTATGTTCAATAAATACAGATGAGTTTGTCCCAACTTGTTAAAATAAAAAAATAAGGGCAATACAGTATCCTACTATGATTCAAACTATAATAATATTATAATGAAAATGGGCCACTGGTTAAAATACACTTACAATTACCAGCGGTTACCTGAGAAGGTTAGTCTTATTTCTGTAACAGAGAAAAAATAAAATACACGCAATGAAAGGAACATCTCATCTACTTAGACCATTCTCCTTCTGGAAGGTTAGCATTGGTTCTCTATACGCTGATACTGATATTAACATTATAAAGACGTATGCATTTGACCACCTTGGAAGTAGATTCTTTTTTTTGTAGCTACTAGTACGCCAATGAATTCTGAAAATGAAATAAATTATTAATGTCAGAGTATTAGGCATCCCTAATCCTCTGATTTGTGACATTAGAACTGTGTCATTAGCACACACATCATTCTGATAAAATAGCACAAGTTATAATACTGGTATTTTGTACATACAACATTGTTAAAAGGGTGTTAAATTAGGTCATAAAAGGTTAAAATCTTCCAAAACAAACATAGTATGTTCTACGGTAGTGTACATTGTGTAGCTATCCTGTGAAAGATAAAGTAAATGGCTTATTACAAATGCTGGGGATGAACATCCCCCCTCCCCCTTGATCGCCATGTGATGCATGGGGATAAGTGATACAGGACAAGGACAAAGAAGCTGTGAGATCTTCCATAAAGGAAGGCATATGTAGGAATGGGCAGGTATATAGATAGCAAGCAACCTCATGGCTGCAAGCCCAGAGAAAAAAACAATTTCAGTCCTAACGTCATGGACAGATGAGGAGGACTGGAAAAAAAAGTAACTTGTAACAAAAGTACTCTTGATGTGCACACCACATTAAAGTTATATTTGGTAATGAAATACTGATTTAATTAGGGAGGTACATCAATTTTGAGCTGGAAAAACAGGCACATCTCAAGAACACACAGAGGTCAAGTGATTTGCAAAAGGTCACACACCATGCAAACAATGTTTCCTGGGACCAAACCCAGTTGTAGCTGCAGTGGCCTTGGACACTGCACTGAATGAGAGGTCTGACAGATAAAAGAATTATGTCTAGCCACCAGCTGAGGCATCAAAAACAAAATTGATGAACCATCACAATTACTATGACGCAAATGGAGAGACCATATTGGAGGGAAAACATAGAAAACCTTTGCAAGCATTTAGTATGCTTCCATTTTCTTTTTTCCAATAATTAACTATGTTTAACTTGAATGAGTACTAAGGACACCAGTCCACATACTTCAACATTAAACCAACCACTTATCAATCAAACAATCACTTTATTTAACCAGGCATAAACACCATTGAGCAAGCTCATTTTCAAGGTGGTCCTGGGCATTAATACAATACAGTACACTTCATAAGATTACAATTACAGTGAACAGCGGTGCAAAAAAAAACATTGTGAAGGTGCCGGTCAATATGGGCCTATACATACCGGTCAACATAATTAACATGCAAAGGTACATAATGATAAGCTTTACTGGAATGAGAAGAGACAACAATCCCATATAGTCTCCACTAAGTAAGAGCTCATACCTAAATGATAAAAAATAAGGAGGTTTTAAGGAATAGGTTAGAAACTGGGGTAAAAGAGTAGGCAGCCAAGAGGGAGGCCAGAATAGGTAAAGGTTGAGAGAATAGGCAGGCCATCACGGATTAAGAGAACTAGGCTTGTAGGTCCTAAGTTTCTGTTGTTAGGTATAATGCGGTGGATGAGATACTTAGGCGTAGGATTTGAGAGTGGCACCCAGGGCTTAGGGGTCATAGGTGTCTGAAACAGTTGCATGATTTCTTCAGATAATCCATTAATAGAGCTTTGAATGTGAAAATGCTTGGAAGTGAGGATAATTTTAATAAGTCTTGCATAGTGTTCCTTAGTGATGGAAGTGAGAAGTTGATTGCTGCCAAGCCAAGGATAATTTTCACTGTAGGAATCTGGAAGCAGATTATGGAGAAGCATCTCAGGCCATAGGAACCTTAAGCCAGTTTGAAGAGGTTCGAGATGTATGCAGGGAGGTTATCAGATAATGCTCTAAAAAACCAGAGGAGAGCATTCCTTTTTCTCCTAGTTGAGAGTGAGATCCATCCCGAAACCTGGTATAGACGACAGTGATGTGTGCCACGGGGTAGATTTAGGATAAATCTTAAAGCTCGGTGGTAAAGAGTGTCCAGTTTGTTTAGCATCGTTGATGGGCAATGACTGTAAAGGAAGTCAGTGTAGTCCAGTATAGGTAGGAATGCAGTTTGTACTAGTCTCATTCTGGTTTCTAACATAAATAAGTGTTTAATGCAATAGAATAAACCTAATCGCTGTCTTAGTTTCTTTGATGTTTCATTTAAGTGGCACAGAAAGTTGAGCTTGTTATCCAGCCAGAACCCTAAGTCTTTAAAGGTATCAACTACTTCAAAGGGTTAATCTAAGAGTGTTCAGATCTGTGGGATATGTGGACATCTGGAAGTAGACTTTGGTGAGAGAATCATTGCTTTAGACTTTTTGGCATTGAGGAGGAGCTTATGAGTGAAAAGGTTGTACTGGAGGGTGACAAAGTCTTTCTGTAAGTATTCATGGGCCAAATCCAATGATGAATTTGTGGTATAGAGTACAGTATCATCTGCAAATAAGTGCACATTGGCTGTGCCCAGCTGTGAGTCCAGATTATTGATGTATATTGCAAAGAGGATAGGGCCCAGGATGGAGCCTTGTGGGACTCCTTGTAACAAGGATTTTTGTGGGGACAGATCTCCTATAGCTTTGACTTGTTGTAACCTATTGGTTAGGTAGCTGGTGAACCATTTAATGGCAGAACTATCAAGTCCGAGTTACTCAGTGCAGTAAGCATGATGGTATGATCCACAGGTATTGAAGGAATTACTTAGATCAAGGAAAAGGCAAATACATGCTTCTTAGAGTCCATGGCCATTTGCCAGTCTGTAGTTACTTTGGCAAGAGCCGATACTGTGCTGTGTTTGGCTCTGAAGCCGGACTGAGCTGGGTTTAGCAACTTTTGTGAATCCAAATGTTCTCTAAGTTGGATGTTGACAATTTTTTCAAGTAATTTAGAGAGGATGGATAGTATAGAAATAGGCCAGTAATTGTTCAGATCACTCGAGTCCCCAGACTTGAATAATGGTAGGATGTGGGCAGTTTTCCACGAGACAGGTAACTCACCTTGAATCAGAGAGGTGTTGAATAAGTATGTAATGGGGGCGATCACATAGGTATGGCCAAGTTTTAGGAAGTAAGGTTCAATATTATCTTCACCCACACTCTTTTTTGTATCCAGAGAAAGAAGGAGGTCCTACACTTGCTCGATTGTAATTGTGAGGAAGCTGAAGGGGGTGGAATGTGGTTGGTTATGGTTGTGGTTATCAGTGAAACCAACAGTGTAGTCTCTTGCCAGGCTAAGTTTGCTGATAGGTGAGGTGTCAAAGGCAAGCCCTGCAGTGGCAAAGTGATCATTAAACTTCTCTAGTATATCAGCTTTGTCCATATAGGTGGTACCATCAGATACAATTTTGTTTGGAAGGGGTGTTGCAGTGGACTGACCTTCAACTTCTTTGAGGATGTTCCAAAATTTGGCAGAGTTTTTTTATTGTCTTCTAGTTCTTTTTGGAAGTACCTAGCTTTTTATGACCTAATTAGCTTGGTGCAAGCATTCCTAGTGGTACAGAATGCTAACCAGTTGGCCCTCAGGTGGGATTTCCTCACTTTTTCCACCAGTAGTCCCTATTCCTAAGTGCTTTCTTCAGGATGGGAGAGAACCAGCCAGGAGTTTTATTTTTGATTTGATCAGTCTTAGTGGGGCATGTTTGTCTATTAGCCCAGTAAGAGGCTGTGAAGATGTTTAATGCCTCGCTAAAGGTGGGGCTAGATAGAAATCCTGCCAACGAATGTTGCTTAGGTCTTTCAGGAAAGTGTACTGGCAAAACTTTTTCAGGCATCTTTTTAGTTTGAATTTGGAGGCCGTTTTTATTTTGGAAGGATGTCTGATACAGGCAGTAGTGCAACGGTCAACTTATATCGTTGAAGAATACTCCAGTATGCAAGATATTGTGAGGTTTGTTTACTAGCATAACATCCAGGAGGGTGCTGCACTTGGGTTTTTTTCTGTTAGATCTGGTTTAGCAGTCGCCATTTGTAACAGACCATTGACATTGCATAGATCCTTCAATTTCTTAGAGCTGTCAACATTCCAATTTAGACTGAAATCCCCCATTAGAATATACTTAGTATTAGCAGAGTCAAGAGGTTTTGAAGGTGTGACAGAAGTGCCAGCCACCAGACGGCAGTCGGTAGCATGCTGCCATAAGGAGTGATTTCTGTGAAAGTGATAATTTTAGAGCCAGGCAATCAAATTCCTTAGCCTTTGAGGTACCGTTAAAGACTGTGACTGTGAATTTGCTTTTGACATATATTGCAACCCTTCCCCCTCTAGTTGGTCTATCACAGCGGTAGATGATATATTCGGGTATGTTGATAGATTTGTCCAGGGTCAAGGGTGTGAGCCAGGATTCAGTTATCATGAAGAAATCAGGAGATGCCTGTAGAGTCCAGGTCTGTATAGAGACAATCTTCTTTAGCTAACTAAAGACATTGATATGGAGAAAGCTAATCCCTTTATATTGAGGGAGGTCCGCAGGGGCATCCAGAGAAATAGGCGGGCCTGGATTTAATTCAGCGTTTCTCGAACAGAGTAGGAGAAGCAATAATAGTTTTTTAAGGTGGTGTCTTAGCCCGCTAAATTGTCTCTTGTTACTCCTTCTAGCATACATTGGTTTAGCGGTGGCTGTGTTAAGGGCAGGATTGCTATTTGCTAGGGATAAAACATAGAGAACTGATAGGGCCAATACCATCCTTGGGAATTGCATGTGTTCTATAGTTATGGCCTGGTGGGAGGAGGGGCATGACTGTAGAGGAGACATCCCTGATGTAGGATGCCATGGTCTAATGTGGAGGCTATATCTTGGTAGATGATAGAGGAGGAAACTGGCCTTTGTCCGAGTTGCAAATTGAAATGTTGGTGCAGCATAACTTAGTAATATATGGCAACTATAGAGAAGGATAGATGCAGATGGCATTCTTAATGTGGAGATATTTCCTTTTACCAGTAATAAATACAGGATTTGCAGCAGTTCCTTGAGAGGTCCATGGAAATGAGTGGTTCCTGTGGGAGGATGGGGGACCAGTGAAAATTAAGGCCTAGATAACCAATGAGGCATGGCTGGCAGCAGCCAGTAGGAGTGAGCTACAAAGCTGGAATGGGGTTTATGTGTATTTAATCATAACCGGAGGTGGGGTGGGGGTGGACAAAAAAATTGGCAGCTAGGGCTCCCTTCCTGGAGGTAATCAATCCCTGAGGGCAAGTCCGTACCTGCATTTCTGTGAGGGGCTGGTGGCTTCACACTTGGACTGTGGGTGGCAGTCTGGCAGGTCGGATTTGACAGACAACCACGGCTGTGGCTCTCAGACTACCTGGAAGGAGAAGGCAGAGGAGAATTAAATAAGAAAGTCAGAGGGGGTGGGGCTGCTTGTGGAGCTAAAAAGAAATGCAGATTGACTTAAACAGGGTGGGTGTTGCAGACCAAAATGTTAGGCAAGGTGCTTCCAAGTCTGAGTGAGCAATAACAGGGCTATTTAAAACAAAATACTAGTGTAAAAGGTGAAGGGGGGGTTCAAAGGCCTGAGCTGAGATTGCTACTGGTCTTATAAGGAACACAATACAGGCATTTACATTAAATTAGAAAACTTCAGCTATAAAATACAAACAAGACAGTTTTAACAAAAAACATAATCCAGCACAATATAATCAAACATTAACAGTGCAGAGCTATATGGAGCCAATCGAAGTGCTCCTGGGGCTGACTGCAGCCAGTGGACCACAGCAGTAAAAGACTCTGGATTTAAACCCAGAGACAACTGTCCTCATGTAAAGAAAGCAAAAATTGGCACCTAGGGCTCCCTTCCTGGAGGTAATCAGTCCCTGAGGGCAAGTCCATACCTGCATTTCTGTGAGGGGCTGGTGGCTTCACACCTGGACTGCAGGTGGCAGTCTGGCAGGTTGGGTTCATCAGAGAACCACGGCTGTGGCTCTCAGACTACCTGGAAGGAGAAGGCAGAGGAGAATTAAATAAAAAGTCAGAGGGGTTGGGGCTGCTCATGGAGCTAAAAGAAATGCAGACTGGCTTAACCGGGGTGGTGGGGGTTGCAGATCAAAATGTTAGGCAAGGTGCCCAAGTCTGAGTGAGCAATAACTGGGCTATTTAAAACACAATACTAGCGTAAAAGGTGAAGAGGGGTTTCAAAGGCCTGAGCTGAGATCACTACTGGTCTTATGAGGAACACAATATAGATATTTGCATTAAATCAGAAAACTTCAGCTATAATTACAAACAAGACAGTTTTAACAGAAAGCTTAATCTAGCACAATATAATCAAACATTAACAGTGCAGAGCTATATGGAGCCAATCGAAGTGCTCCTGGGGCTGACTGCAGCCACTGGGCCACAGCAGTAAAAGACTCTGGATTTAAACCCGGAGATAACTGTCCTCATGTAAGGAAAGCAAAAATTTGCAGCTAGGGCTCCCTTCCTTGAGGCAATCAGTCCCTGAGGGCAAGTCCATACCTGCATTTCTGTGAGGGGCTGGTGGCTTCACACCTGGACTGCGGGTGGCAGTCTGGCAGGTCGGATTCATCAGAGAACCATGGCTGTGGCTCTCAGACTACCTGTAAGGAGAAGGCAGAGGAGAATTAAATAAGAAAGTCAGAGGGGGTGGGGCTGCTCGTGGAGCTATAAGGAAATGCAGACTGACTTAAACACGGGTTGGGGGGTGTTGCACACCAAAATGTTAGGCAGGTGCCTCCAAGTCTAAGTGTGCAATAACAAGGCTATTTAAAACACAACACTAGCGTAAAAAGGTGAAGGGGGTCTTTCAAAGGCCTGAGCTGAGATAGCTACTGGTCTTATGAGGAACACAATACAGGCATTTACATTAAATCAGAAAACTTCAGCTATAAAATACAAACAAGACAGTTTTAACAGAAAACATAATCTAGCACAATATAATCAAACATTAACAATGCAGAGCTATATGGAGCCAATCGGAGTGCTCCTGGGGCTGACTGCAGCCAGTGGGTCACAGCAGTAACAGACTCTGGATTTAAACCCAGAGACAACTGTCCTCATGTAAAGAAAGCAAAAATTGGCAGCTATGGCTCCCTTCCTGGAGGTAATCAGTCCCTGAGGGCAAGTCTGTACCTGCGTTTCTGTGAGGGGCTGGTGGCTTCACACCTGGACTGCGGGTGGCAGTCTGGCAGGTCAGGTTCATCAGAGAACGACGACTGTGGCTCTCAGACTTCCTACGTTTCTTTGAGGTACTGGTGGCTTCACACCTGGACTGCGGGTGGCAGTCTGGTAGGTCAGGTTCATCAGAGAACGACGACTGTGGCTCTCAGACTTCCTACGTTTCTTTGAGGTACTGGTGGCTTCACACCTGGACTGCGGTTGGCAGTCTGGCAGGTCGGGTTCATCAGAGAACCATGGCTGTGGCTCTCAGACTACCTGCGTTTCTGTGAGGGGCTGGTGGCTTCACACCTGGACTGCACGTGGCAGTCTGGCCCGTCAGGTTCATCAGAGAACCATGGCTGTGGCTCTCAGACTACCTGCATTTCTGTGAGGGGCTGGTGCTTCACACCTGGACTGCAGGTGGCAGTCTGGCAGGTCAGGTTTGTCAGAGAACTACAGCTGTGGCTCTCAGACTACCTGCGTTTCTGTGAGGGGCTGGTGGCTTCACATCTGGACTGTGGGTGGCAGTATGGCAGGTTGGGTTCGTCAGAGAACCACGGCTGTGGATCTCAGACTACCTGCATTTCTGTGAGGGGCTGAGGCTTCATACCTGGATTGCGGTTGGCAGTCTGGCAGGTCGGGTTCATCAGAGAATCAGGGCTGTGGATCTCAGACTACCTGCATTTCTGTGAGGGGCTGGTGGCTTACACCTGGACTGCAGATGGCAGTCTGGCAGGTCGGGTTCATCAGAGAACCATGGCTGTGGCTCTCAGACTACCTGTGTTTCTATGAGGGCTGGTGGTTTCATACTTGGACTGCGGTGGCAGTCTGGCAGGTTAGTTCATCAGAGAACCACAGCTATGGCTCTCAGACTACCTTATCTGAAAGATAGAAAGTTTGCAGACAATGTGCCAACACTGCAAACTGGAACATGTCATTGGCAATAAGCCAATGATGTTGACCATTTTATGAGCTGATTTTCCTCATGACAACCGACAAAAGAACTAGTGTAGTGTCAGAAAACACAGTTAAGACTCTGATAACTGGCAACAGTGACAAACAGATATAGAAGATGCTGAATTTGGCACAGCATTTCCCAACTACAAATATTTCCACACATCAAAATCCAGGACGTACATTCAAAAAGATATTCTACAACACTACATCACCAATGAAGGGTAACCTGAATAAGGAAATGAAGATTCTCTTTATTTAAGCTCAAATGAACAAAGCTAAGGGACACAATCAGAGTAAAGACAGATTTAACTCCAGCATCATTATAGTTAATGAAGCTGATATTATTAAACCAAAACATTTATTGCTGAATACAGTAATGTTTCTTTAGTTATTTTTAAACAACCTCCAAGTAGTCATTAACAGAACTGCAGAGAACATTGTAACCTTGGGAACACTGTCAGCAAATAAGTAAAATAAGCATTCCAGGAATACATAACAAGATATGGTGTACTACTATTAAACGTAGTGCTTCTCCTAAAGTGAGTAGCAAGGAACAGCTGTATAGACATATGTGTTTACACTTAGATTCATTATAGAATGCAATAAAGGTGGATCTGTATTGTAAACTAGTAGACAAAGGCAGACTGTCCGAATAAAAACTGGGGTCCCTAGTGTCATATGAATCTTTACTAATCACAGCATCAGTCATGGATAGTCGATAATGTTAATTACATACTAGACATAATTAAAGTGAGTTTACCACAAACATGAAACACAAGGACAGATCAACACCCTGCTAGATGTACTTTACACTTTAGAAAAAAAAAAAAGGGTCATTGATCTGTGAATCACATCAATGAGGAAGATTCCTCATGGAAGTCTATAAATAAATAAACAAATAAGTAACAAACAAACTTATCAAATGGTTCAGCCACTGATTTATCAGTATCCATTAACCCTATCAGGCTTAAAAGCCTCCAAAGCAGCCCTCTGTCGGATTGCATTGTAGTTGACTGCCTCAGTTCAATATATTGCACACAGATCAACATAATTGTAATTGGAACCAAAACATACAGTATATGGTTAACCATTTCTTATTTAAGCACATCCCACACACCTAGTGCAGTGACATAAGTTGAGATGTCTTTTCTCAACCCTGTTCAAAAATTTAGACATGTCAATAAACAGGGAAATCTTTAAACCATTGTGTGGGTTAACTACTATGTTTGCAACCACAGCACTCAAACACACACACAGATGTATGGCATCTGTGAACTCCTTTGAAGGAGGAATTCACAAAACAACGAGTAGCAGTCTGTGCACGGAGTCCCTAAGCTGCCCAACTTATAGCTGCTAACCTCAGAGCTCAAATTAAAGTAGTAAAATGAGTGTTATTCTTTGCCAGACAAAACCAAGACTGCCACAGTCGCCATTGTTACACTTTGAAAAGATCACAGTGTAGGTTATTTTCATGGAATGCTAGACAACAAGAAATAACAACAAAAGGAAGTAATAAAAAGGTTTATTACATACTCACGCCAAAACAAGTGAAGCAAAGCATTCACAAGGGAACTGATTTCCCTACCATTCCTCGAGGATGGTCTCTTTCTTTCAGAGGAACTGGTGTTCATACAATTATAAGAGTACAGTTACAGATATGATAAACATACAGCATTGGATAAGGCATGTAATAAGGAGGTTTCCTTGGACAATTACACAGTCTATGAAGTTGCAAAGTAAGGAAGAATCTCTGACTCTCTAAACAATGGAAATTCATAGTCTGCAATCTGTTATCAGTCTCACTGGAGACAGTGAGTCTGAGAACAGATGCAATGTCATCAGAAAAGCATACAATGTGTCACAATGGTGGAAAACTACAGAATATGAGTGATTATGAGTATAGCAGAATATATGGCGGAAACATAGCATATAGGTAAATTCATTAGAGACAGATATAAGCATAGCAAATATAAATAAAGAATACTAACATAAATAATAAAACAAGATAAAACATTATAAGACTGTATAAGGCACTAATACTAGTAGGTGTATCAGGTTATGATTAGATGTGGGTCAGTTGGTATTATATAACCTAGGCATAACAAAGGCCTACCCCAAACCTCCCATCCTTCATCCAAGTGTTGGCCAGACTCATGTGGTTCCTCTCCAGTCCTGGTCTTGTGATGCTGTGGCCCATCTCCAGGCATCGCTGTGGGTGTTTTTCCTGCTTTCTTAGGGAGTGGTGTCGTCCCAACGCCAAGGTATTCCCACCGACGCACCACCACTCCCCAACCTCTCTATCTAATCTGTGCACTTGCTGTGCCTCTGGCTTCCACAAGAGGCCAGTCTAGCCTCGAGCCTGTGTCCCTTCCTCCCGTGAGAAGAGCTGTCCCCTGGATGCTCACCTCCCTCCCTCCCTGCTGACTCCCAATGGCCCAGGCTCATTCCCAAACCCAGTTCATCAGCGTGGCATGAGGTGTGGCATCAAGCGCCTCAACCTCAGCACCACCAGCCTGGCGGTATAGGAGACTGTATAATGGCACTGGTGTGGGCTTTGATTTCTGGTTTGGTTTTAGGAGGAAGGGTTTATAAATGAGCATTGAGATGTGCTCCTGTTGAATGATTGATGGGGATCTTTAAACCAGTGCCTGTGGGGGCTCATGATGCTGGACTTATCTACATCATTTGGTCAAGTGGTTACAAAGCAGAGTTGAGACCATACCCTTTTTTCTTTCAGTGTATTTTTTTCTTTTATTTTTGTGACAAATATACCCACAACAACATAAAGAAAGAGCAAAACACTTTACATATGATCATTACCTTATGCTCTGGTTCAGAAATTTTCTAACTTTCAAATCCTTGTAATACATTACAATTTATTTCTATTTTTCTTTACTGTCCTTAATTCCTAGTGTAAAATGCATTTTGTCATTTTATTTGGTGATCGCTTAACTTCATTTAAGTACAGTGTAATACATTTCTGACTTCCCTCCTTTTAATATCATTGCAAATAAACATCTTCTTCCAAAAGATCAGTTAATCTCTCATATAGTAGGATTTCTTTAATAGTAAATAGCCATTTTTGCTTGTCAATAGTTTTTACATGAAAAGCATACCAGTGTGCAAACATTTCTGTTTTAGTTGCTATAGTTGATAAAGCTATTATTTTTTGTATTTGTTGCATCTCCTTTTATGTATTAATATCGTTCATTAATAATACTTCCCAAGTACATGGTATTTTTATGTTTAATATTTTTTGAATTTCTTGGTAAGTTACCATCCACCATTTTTAAATCTTGTGACAGTCTTAAAGTATGTTAAAGTTTCTTTATATCTGCACCCATGCTAGCACCCATCTTATTAAGGTTATAGAGTATGATAGAGGCTCTGATACTTAAGCAATAATGCGCAACAGGGTGTGTGTCATGCTGGGATAACATTACATTTGCGATGGTTGGGTATCAGGCCTCAAGCTGAGTGTGTTCAATGCCCCAGAGGTTATGTTATTCCTGCATGACACACACCCTGGAGTGCATTATTGCTATTATACAATGGTTCCTTTGTAAACACAGAAAGAAAAGTAATAAAAACCTTTTTATTTTACATTTTTCATTGTTTGTTTTGTATGTAGTGGTATATGGATTAAAAAAAGGTCCATAATCTGCATTGTGTCTAGATGGTCATGCTGTTGCTACATACCACTACTGGTAAATCACTAGGTGCTTCTTTGTAGCCCCCATCCCCCATCTGACCAGCTTTCATCTGTCCTTCATCCCTGTTCATAAATACTTTTGCCAGTTTGTTATGTTGGTGCACTTGTGCAGCCAACATCTTGCAGTACTGCAGATTTGGAGGCACAGTCACTGTTGGGCGAATGCAGGGCACGCATCAGTAGGTGAGTCCCTCATTTCCCAATCAGCCTGCATGCCGGCACCACACCACACATACATAATGTGGTGAGCACATCTAAGGAAAGGTCCACTGCAATCCAAGCAAAGCTCATCAGATGCAGCAGACCTGCCAGTGTGCTTGGCCACATTGTAAACATGGCGGCCGCCCAACTGCCGACTTTGGGGGTGCCCAATCCCTCTGCCAGCTTACCGTGGTCTCGATGCATGTGCCGATGGGGGATCCCACTCCCCGTCAGCATAAACACTCACCCCTATTTGTTATATGCCGAGGGGGGTGCCCAGCCCCCCTCGACTTTTGCCCTCCCACCTTCCTTGTGTGCCGACGGGGTTGTCCAATCCCCATCTGCATAAATTAACCCCCCTTTTGTTGTGTGTTGACAAGGGTGCCCAATCCCCCATCGGCTGCAACACGCCCCCAAACAGTTAGGTGGCATGCTGGGGCCCACCCAGTGTGCCAAATCCTGAGGGAAACAAAAGTCCCACAATGTTTTTTGTTCTTAACCCTGTAACACAAAAACAGTCCTCGTAGTCTCCTCCTACAACCTGCACCCACCCTCAGTGCACCCTGCCTCCCCACCCCCCTCACCCCATACTTACCTGTGGAGTCTAGCGTGATGATCTTCGGTGGACCGGGAACACATCTGCACTCTTCAAAGTCGACCGCGAACTGAGGAAATGCCGGTGAGCTGTATAATGGAATAAATAGTTTTTTTTCAACTTTGATGCATATCTGTCATTTTTTGGAATTTTGGTACCAAATTTTCAACATGGGGTTTTTGGGACCCCCTCCTCATGAATTCTTGCACTGTCATGGCATTATTTGGTCCATAAAGGTGATTTTGCAGTCACTGCACAGAATCACCTTTCAGGAGTGAGAAACGAAACAACAGTGTGAGTGTTCATGAGGGGGGCTCTTAAAAAGCCTATGTTGCAAATTTGGTGGGAAAAATCCAAAAAATGACTGTTTTACAAGCGTGCATTGCGCAGTTGCTATGCACACTCATAACTTAGCGAATTTGCAATATTTTCATGCCACATGTTCAGCATTGGCATTTTTCCACACCTTCTTGTGAACCATAGAGCTGTCATTTTTCACATCCTGTCTGAAACGTGTTTTCACACTTCCGGCGCAGAATAGCACAGTTGATGTAGGAAATCAGTGTTCAGGGCAAATTATGAAAATGACAGTTACACTGTTCATGAGCAGAAGTCCTAAAATGCCTATGTTGAAAATTTGGTGACAATTCTCCATAACATGACAGTGTTACGAGTGTGCATTGCACAGTTTACATGCAGGCTCTTAAGTTTGTGAATTTATAATATTTTCACTCCAGATTTTCAACATTGCCATTGTTCTGCACCTCTTTATGAACAGTACAGCTGTCATTTTTCACAACCTGACCAAAATGTATTTTCGCAGTTCCGGCACAGAATAGCGTGATAGCTGTGGAAAGTCCATGTTTGAGACACATTGTGAAAATGACAGTGACACTGTTCATTAGCAGAGGTCCTAAAATGCCTATCTTGAAAATTTGGGTCCGAAAGTCCATAAAATTAGTGTTTTACGAGCGTGTGTTGCATAGTTTGCACGCACAATCGTGACTTTGTGCATTTGTAATATTTTCACTCCAGATGTTCAAAATTGGCATTTTTCCACACCTCCTTATGAACAGTACAGATGTCATTTTATATATCCTGGCTGAAATGTGTTTTCGCATGTCCGGCGCAGAATTGCACGGTCGCTATGCGAAATCAGTTTTCAGGACAGTTTGAGGAAATGACAATGGACACTGTTCATGAGCAGAGGTCCTAAATGCCTATGTTGAAAATTTGCCAAAAGTCCATAAAATGACTGTGCTGCAAGCGCATATTGCCCAGTTTCCACGCAGCCTTGTAACTTCATAAATCTGCAATATTTTCATATCAGATTTTCACCACTGGCATTTGTGCACACCACCTTATCAACTGTACAGCTGCTATTTTTCAAAGCCTGCCCAAAATGCATTTCCACAACCGCGCGACAATGGTGTGCTCACTGTGGAAATTACCTTTTGGGACACATTAACAAAATCACAGTGCCACTGTTTATGAGGTGAGGTCCCAAAATACCTACGCTGAAAATGTGCCTAAAAAACTCCTACAAATAATTGGGTTGCAGACATCTGTTGTGCAGTTTGTATGCATGTTCATTGCTTCACCAATATTTCATCCACTCCAGATTTTCAATGTTGCCATTTTTTATGCCTCCTCATGACCAGTGCAGTTGTCATTCTCCACATCCTGCCCCAAACTGTGTTTTTGTCCCTCTGTCACTATATGGCACAGCCGCTGTGCAAAACTGCATTTCAACTAACAAAGTGATTGTGCCACTTTTCATGAGGTGGTCTGATAAGCAGCCCATGTTGAAAATGTGGAGTGAAACTACCACTACTCGCCTACGGTGTTAGGGTTTCCAGCTGTAGCACCCCGCCTGGTATGGACTGACAGGCATCAGGGCTGTGACTTGGGATCATCGAATGTAATTCTCATGCCATTCCACCCCCCATGCCCACCCTGCAGCCACTGACAGACATTGTGGTGTGTCTTACACTGTTTGGGCACAAACTTCACCCTATGCTCCTATACTGCACCCACGTCAGCACATTTCCTTATGGAATAGGGTAAGTATAATGCCCAAAGACCCCAAAGCACACCACAAGACTTGTCAGTGTCTACAGGGTAGGGTGAGGTACAATGGCATGAGCATTATTGCTGATGACCTAAAGGCACACCCCAATGCCTGTCGCTGTCTACAGGGTGGGAGTGGGGTTGGTGTCACTTCAATACTTCACTGCCATTCCTCTTATGCATCTCTAGCTCTGCCACTGCCAATGCTAGCGCGACAACACTCGGCATTGACAAATGCTTGTTTTTGTACAGTGACAGCTACAAGCAGGACTGGGAGCAGCAGTTGCACAGTTGCAAGTGGGGCTAGGAGAAATGTGTCAGCGATCGTAGCTGCCTGCCACTCACTAGTCATGGAAAGTCCAGTTCCCCTCCACGTCTTGAGTGATGTAAAAAGGTTTTAGATGAGAAACCTCTAACACCTCTAAAATAAATTATTTAGGTTATCAAGCAACCTTTTGAAATGCTGCTCTCTGTGTGCTCTGGGATTGGGAAAATGTGGAAAAGTGGTCAGGTGCCTGAAGACCTCTCAGAAAGAAAGAGAGTAGGAGAGTGTGTGGCTGCTTTCAGCAGAGCAGTGAACCATGAGGCAAGTGCATGCACTGAAAACATTTTATCTGGTTTCTGTGAAGTCAGTAACAAGGGTGGCTTTAAAAAAACAAACATGTGGTTCATTTGTCTTGGGGGCAGTTTTGAATCAGTGGAGGTAGGCAATGTGATTTGTGGGATCAGGGTACATTAAACTAGCAGAAGCACATGATGGCTTTGAGATGTAGTGGTGCCATGATATTTTTCTTTTGTGAGGTCATGTTGGTGTTGGACCTTTTCTCACAGTGACGTTGCTCAGATAACATCAGATAACATCACTGGTAAAGGTGAGAACTGACAAATCAAAGACAAGGAGCAAGACATTTTTTGCCATAATATATTATATTATAATATATTATATTATATTATATTATATTATATTATATTATATTATATTATATTATATTACATCATGTCATGTCATGTCATATTATATTATACTATATAGGATTGATTTGTTTTTGGCACTCACATACAATTTAAAAGTTATGATGATTTTTGTGCGTTGACAAATTTCTCATGATTCTAACTTACATGTTTCTTGCATCCATAAATTTGTAATATTACTATATGAAATAAAGTTCTTCCCTTGTAACTTTTCTATTATTTTATTATGAACCTTTCCAATCATTTTTTTCTTTATAATAAGACTAGATCATATGTACCGTACATTTTCTACAGTTTCCTTGGATTACCATGTATCCTTTTAATTTTATGAAAACTATCCCAGATATTCTGATCATCTGAAAGATGTATAGCTTTCCTTACTGGATGGTATTTAGTTTTTGGTCAGATCCCAGAGAGCCATTAAATTATTATTTCTAGTCATACTCTTCTAAATGGAAATATTAATCTTTAAAATGTTTTCTTAAATAATACAGGTTATATTCTTTTTATAAGTAAGTATAGAAGTGTCTGACAAAGGAATATTTATTTATTTATTGAATTTTGATGACCGGGTTGGTCCACTGGGCCCCGAAGGTCCCTTTTTCAGGTGCGACTGGAACAGAAATTGTACAATACAATATATACAGTAGGTGATACAGAGTAACAAGAAGTAAACAAAATAATGAAGATTACAGTACAGGAAATTATTAAGTTAGTAGACCTTATGTGCAACCCTGGGAGAATCAAGGCAAGATTAGTTGTCTGTTTGGTGAGAGGAGAGGGTGGGTGTTGTGGTTGTGACAGGAGTGGTTACCATATACCCTCACAATGGCAGAGTTTGTCCCAAGCAAGTGTGCCTTGAGCCTAGTGTGAAAGTTTAATAGTGAGGGAGCATCCTGTATTAGGGGTGGGAGGATGTTCCACAGTTTGGCGCTGTGAATGCGAAAGATTTGCCTCCCTGTGAGTCTTGTCTCTGGGAATTGCAATGGGACTGACCCAAGGTTCTGAGCATCCGAGGGTTAGGCTTAGGCATGATGATTCTTGTTAGGTTTGGTGGAGCCTCTGGGCTCTGCAGTTTGTATGCAAGGCAGGCAGGGATTCTGTAGATGTGCCGTGAGGAAGGCCATTGCAGCTGGGTAAGTGAGGTGCAGGGGTGGCTTCTTGGGTGACATTGTCGAAAACCTCACCACTTTGTTGTACAGGACCTGCAGCCTGCCAGCCTCACCCTTTGCCATACCCTGGATTACTGAGGCAGCATAAGTTAATGTGGGTAGGAGGACACTAGAAGCAATTGCTCATCTAGCCTCTGGGATAAGTTGTTTTTTTAACCCCCATCCTGCAGCCGACGAGTTAACTCGTCCTACATTAATTAAGCCCCTGCTGCCGCCGACGGCATAACTCGTCTTTTTAAACATTTTTTTTCAGAGCTACAGAGCACATAGACAGGTTTGATTTCATAGAAATCTGCCTAGTGATAGGCAAAGCAGGGACCTTTGACTTTCTGTAATTGGTATCACTCTTAACCAATCACAGCTCACCACATAACAGTAGCCTCTTTTGTACTCATTTGACCTAGATTTGACGCACTTGCATTTTCCCTTTGTGGGCTGCAAGCTGAGCTGGAACCTCTCCGAGTTTCAGAAACAAACGCTCTATCGAACAGTTGCCTGAGATCTACTGCTTTGTGAAGTCAGTGTAAGCAGCTCTTTTGTGAGGTCAGTTGTTTGTTCTCTAATTTTGAAAACGGGCATTAGTAACTGGAAATTCATTGTGTATATATAGCTACTGGAATGCCGTGATGTAAATTCCTGGCAGACGGACATGTAAGAAGTGAGGGATTTGAAAGGAGATAAGTCTTTACTTTTGTAAATTAGGAGGCAATGGTACAGACTGTGGGTACCCACGAGAAAACTTGTTTTTTGTCAGCAATTCATGCAGCCGTGACTTCCACACACCATTTTACATCTGTACAGTGTACTTCATTTCCCTTCGAATTAGTGAGCAAACTGAGGTTGTAGTTTTTCCTAATCTATGGGAAAGAGTTTACCACAATACATCACTTTTTTATTATATTTTTTCTGGGTAGGATAGAAATATTGCTTCAGCATGGATAGGAAAAAAAGTAGATCTTCGGCGCATTCGCCAGTCAGTGCTGGGCATGTATATGTTTTGTAATTTGTTGATCATTAGCGGAAGAAAATACCACTGTGTTGTTTTATAGTGTTTTTTTTGGGGGAGGTTGTGTGAAATTTGAAGGAGATGGAAGGGGATTTGAATAAATGTCTCCGTGCCTCCCTCTCTCTAGTATGCTATCTGAAATGATCAGGGCTCCATATAGTAAACTCAATTTTATTGTTTACCAACTTGCGATATTTACTTATTTGTGTCCCCATTTTATAATTTACTTTTATTTTATTTTGTGGTAACCTTCGATAATGGAATAGTAAGTGTTTGTGTGGAGCAGCTATTAGAATGCTACCGTTCTTGTCAGTCCTCGCGCCTTTTTGTGCAGTCCATTGGCGCGTTTATTATCGAACTCAGAACCACTTCAAGATACTTCATTTGCCTAATTGCTCAGGAAGTCTGCTGCATGCGTGGCAATAAGTTTACTCAGGCGACACTAGTAGCGGATTTTATATACAGAACAGTGCGCCAAGAGTTGAGTAGCAGCGTGATATAGGACTCATTTTCAAACTGAGAAGAATGGGACTGTGAAACATGTGGTGCGACTTGGACTCACTCTGCTGCTGGTAGGTGATGCGTCAGATAGGGAAGCGTGAATGAAGGGTTCCCGCATCCTTTAGGCACAGCGGTCAGAGTTCAGAGCGACTTTTCTGTCTGGTGTTTGCAGCTGTATGGGTGAAAGCGATTGTTTGCTCCTATTTGCTCTATTGTTTGTGTCCGTTTCTTCTAGGATTTACTTTATTTTTGCACATTTAGCCCGTGAGTGGATGGCACGACCTGGATGACTGTGACTGTGACTGCTGGCAGCTGGAAAAACAGATATAGACTGTGGAGGTGAGTGTGGAAGCGATAATGGGTTTGCAAAAGGATTCTGGAGCACTAAGCGTCTCAAACCTAGAATATAATGTACACTCGTGAGGCTGGCACTAAGTTGTAGCTGGGTGCTTACAAGGACCAGGTGTCACGATGCGTGTAAAATGCAAGGGTTCCTGTAAACCAGTTGCTGACAGACGGTCGTTTGACTTTATCATTGAAGTGCATTGTAAACTCTCTCTAAGTTGTTATGGGCCGTTATTTGAATGGGACAATTACAGTATATATACTGTAGTCAAGACGGATGTCATCCTCAAATCTGTGAGCAGTAAGTTGTTTTCCTTTGTTGTGCTACTTGCCTCTGCATGCATCTAAAATTCCTATATGTTTTACATCTACTGGCAGACAAGGTATTTAATCGCTCCATTACACTCATGGTAAAAGAAGTTGTTATTTAAAAGCTCATTTTTTAAATAAATCCATCAACAATAAAAATACCTTTTCATAAGTTTATAAATGCCAAAAGAGTGGTAGGTACATTTTGACTGTACTGTAGAAGAGGTACATAAAGTCCCACTTTTTTAAACTATTGATCAGAATCAGATTACTTTTTGTTAAAGTATTCCCTGTGAAATTGTTGTTTAGCAAAATTTTATTTATTCATTGTTAACTGGGCAATGTCCACTAGGCACTATCAAAAATGATAGGGTTTACTGGGTAAAGGGATAAGTCTAAACTGGAACCAGCAGGTGTAAAGGCATAGGTAATGGGAAAAAGGTAGATTATTAAACTGGAACCTGTTGGGGAGATGTAACATGCTGAGGATGGGATGAGATGAAAGGCAGTTGGGGTATACCTTGTGCTAATTTCAAGCCATCTCTGCTTTCAGTTACTCTGCATGTCTGTATTCCCCGATGCCACAATGGCACCTTAGTTAAGCTTCTAACAGACAGTCCACAGTCCACTCCCAACCATTACTTCTGCTATGATTGGCAGGGTTGGGGAGAGTAAGCAATGAATCATCTCTCCACAAGCTGGGTAAACTTTAGGACAGGATCACTACCTTTTAGGTCCATTGTAATGGAGATATGAACATACGAAGCAGCAGCAGAAGAAGAAGGCCATTCTGCTCATATTGCAGGGACAACAGCTTGAGCTACTGTGACTGCCCTCCTTCCCGACTCCTCCTTACCCACGATCCCTACCTTCCCCCTTTGCCTATCCCAGCCTCTCTTAAAGCTGCCCTCTGTCTTCAATGAGATGACCTCTTCTGGCAGTGCATTCCAAGTGTCCACCACCCTCTCTGTGAAGAAGTGCTTCCTGACCTACCTCGGCTAAACCTCCCACCCTCCAGCTTAACACTGTGCCCCTGGTGTTGTGGTTGCCACTCAGCTTAAAGAGACTCTGCTTATCAACCTTATTTATCCTTTCTACTGATACTGTGACATTTATAACCCAATAAATTACAAGCGCTGCCGTGGATTGATAATGTATTTTCCGACATTGCCATGGCATGTATTTGTCTATTTGAATCATATTTTACCAAGTAAGCAACCAGAATCCTAACTGACTTGTGTCCAGCTGAGACCGGGTGGGGGGCAAGGAATATATTGTAACAATGTGATATAAAAAGCACAAGGATCTACATTTTAATATTGAATTAATGTTGCTAAATGTATTAACTATGAAATAATCAAATCTTATGTACAGTATATATTGTATATAATGTGGATATACTTCTAATGTAAATTCCTTTATTGTAAAGTATAATTAGGACTTGTATGTCCTGTTGAATATGTTATTTGTCACATGTTTTCAGCTTGATATTCTAAAGTGGGACCTCACTGGAAATGAGCTATAGCTCAACTGAATTTTGTATCCCTGTTTATATATTATAAATAAAATGTTCCTACTATTACTACATTGTTGAATGGCTGCTTTTTAATGCTCTTTGCTATCCAAGTCCCCAAGATCTGGATTTGCTTTTGACATGTAAACATAAAAAATAGAGATGTAAAGCAGTGAGAGGAGAGTTACATATCCTTACAGATTATTTTCTGAAGAACGGCCAGTGCCTTTCAGGCTGTGGGTGTGTGAGCTGACTGTATGGGCAGTTGGTTAGTTAGCAACAGCATTATCGAGCAGGCAGATAATGTCTGATTCTTAATTGTATCGACAGATAAGCTGCTGTGTTACACCATGATAGCCCTACCTCATGGAGGCCAACCCAGAGTTAACGTACACATGATCTATGTTACTGTTGCATGAGCTCTGCTAGATTCGTCCCAGAAGGAATGCTGTAAACACAGTTGGGGGAGATTTTAGATGTTTGCCTTTGTGGAGCACTGACTCACTGTGTAGACAACGTAGGGGTTAAATGAGGAAAAAAAAAAAAAACACAATAATGGTTCATATTGATCTGTGGGGCCCAGGTTCTTAAGGTAGCAGTGTAAAACTGTTAGAACAGTGAGTCACGTTATTCCCCAAGGGAGGAAAGAAGGTGAGTAAACCTTTAGAATTGTGTGACAGTATTCACCCCCCACTATGAAATCAGTAGTATGGGAGAGGGTTGCTTAAGCTTGCTTAACATCTGAGTGAGTTAGAAGTACTTGTATTTAAACCGTCATATGAAGGGTCTTTAGGACAGTAAGAGAGGTGGTAAAAAATAAAGACATTGAGCTTTGCCTTGGCCTCATTGGTGGCAACAACGTGGCTTGCATTTCCATCTGGTGACCTGGGTTCGCTCTACAGCCTTGTCCACCTGCCCTGGGCAAGTGGAGCTGTGAGAGCTCAGGCTCCTGGTAGAGGGTAGCAACATTCTTGTTAATGCAGCACCACCTAATGATTAATATGGGCTACCTAGGATGTCATGGGTAAGTGCGTGATGCCCCCCCCAACCAATCAGGCAACAGCAAAGACCTTGGCAGCAGTGTGGAAGGTTGGTGCGGAAAATGAGGAAAAACACCTGCCAGGCGCATGATGGTACTACACACCACCAGACGACTAGCCCTGAAAGTCAACCTGGCCTCCTCATCCTTGGAGATAAAGTTCTGTGTTGTCTGGAGTCACTGGCGCCCACCAGGACCAGTCAGTCAGGAGGTGTCTTCCACTAGGCTGTCGGGGGGGTAGCTCTGAAACAGAGGTAAAGGTCGCACTTTGAGTCCAGCAGCTGCATGTGTGAAGACTGCTTGAAGGAGAATGAGGACTAGATAGATGAGAACAGCTAATATTTTTCTAGTCAAACTACCTCTTGCTGGCTAGGTGGAACTGCCCAGTGGTGGTAGGCCTCAGATGGGCCTGGGCTTCAGGGACTACACTGAGAGTCAGGAGGTGTGAGCACACTGGTGTTGGATCATGTGCACTGGCGTGTGGGATTGTGTGCCCCATGATGTCAGGTGTGCTCACCAACACAGGGATGTGTTGGTACCTGCATGGTATAGGTAGCGACTCCACACACAGCTTGGGCAATGGCACCATATGTCAGGCATGTATGCTGGCTCAGCCTACACACCTCTCTTTCTGGTACAGTTTTATAACTCTCCCTCCCTCCCCTCCCCTCCCTTCCTCTTCCTTCCTTCCCTCCTCCCTCTTCTCTCCTCCCTCCCTTCTCTCCTCCTCTCCTCTCCTCCGCAACAACAAACAACATCGGATCGACATGATAGAGAATGGCCCAGGACCATTTTGTTCTCTGCAGCCCATACTGCCCACTGGTCTGCACCAGCTGGCAGACAGCAGCAAGGATGACATGGAAGATGATGACAAAACCTACACAGACAGCTTGGAACAGGTGGGATCTGCCCCAGACTAGGGGCGGGCCCCCATCAGCTCTCATACCAGTCGGGCCCAGTCACTGTCCCCAGAGAGCCTTAGTGGTCACAGAGGTGCAGCCAACACAGCATATAGCATAGCCATCACCTTACCACCCTGGCCAATACTGCAGATAGTTTATGCATTGCAATCAGTACATTATATTCAAGGGGTCAATTCCCAAATAGCCACAGGAATTTTCTGTGAAAGAAGACATCCTGGATTGAGATGCTGAGAAGTAAAACTTTGCATGTGCTGAAAATTCGTGATTCATGAAATTCACAAATTTCAGACTGATCAGCTGAAACTCGCGTTGTGTGAATTGCATGAATTTTGGCGAAATTCACAGACAAAGTGTGCAGTTCTTTTGGGGTATTCCTCTGAGTTAGTGAAATGGAGAAAGTTGATGGACTGGTTGTCTTCTTTCCACCTTAAAGGTGTATGTACTATTTAAAAATATAGCATTACCTGGTGGTCTAGTGACCCTCCCCAATCCCCAATGTCACTATAATACAAATTATTATCTGGTGGTCTAGTAGCCCTCCTGAAGCCCAAATCCCTCATATCACTATATTTAGAAATAGTAACATTACTTGGAGGTCAAATGACCTTCCTGATCCCGATGACCTTGTATTTCATATGTAACAATAACCCCATGTCCTGTTACATAGGTATGCCATGAACCTCCCCATTCCCGATCCACCACTGCTTCAAAATTAGTTTTACCTTTCTTGTGGTAATTTGTATATATCTTTTTTTCCTTTCCAGGGCCACAGGAACTGATTTGTCACGCAGGCCATATCTGTGACCAACAAACAAAGGCTGTTTGCCAATAGTAAGGTAGGAAAAAGGGCCCATTTTAAACAGATTTGGAGGGTACATGAAGGAAGGAGATTTCAGTCCTGGACCAGAAAAATGGTTGATGGATTTCTACTACCATCACACATTTTTTCTGACCCAAGAACAGAACCTGAGCCAAGATTGGGTCCCTCTTGGAGTAATACAGCATTGTAGAAGCCACATGTCAACATATTGACTTTAATTCTGCATTGTAGCAGCATGCTTTTGGCTTACAGAAGGTTACTAAGTAACCAACACCTCAGGAGCTGCTGCACAGTGAGACCAGCTGTGGGAGTAGGCGGCTCTGCTTCAGGGAAGGGCTGAGGTTCTCCTGGCCTCACGACTACATCTCAGAGATCTGCTGCACAGTGAGTCCAGGCAGGGGAAGGCTCCGGGAGGCCACTATTCTCCTGCCCCTCATGACCAGCACATTGGGGAGCTGCTGCACAGTGAGTCTGGGTGGGGAGTTGGCGGGTGCTTCAGGATAGGGCCTGGTTCTCCTGGCCTCACAACTAACACTAAGGGGCTGCTGCTCTGTCAGTATGGGCATGGGATTCAGGGGCACTCTTTAGGGGTAGGGCCGTGCTGCTCCTTTAACTCATGACTAAGACCTTGGGAGCTCCTGCACAGTGGGTCCAGGTGGGGAGTCAGTGGTGATGCTTCAGGAGAGGCTGTGGCTCTCCTGGCCTTCTCGACCTAGACCTCAGAGAGCTGCTGTACCATGAGTCTGGCCATTGGAGTCTTGGGCGCTGCTTTGGGAAGGGCTGTGGTTCTCCTGGCCTCATGACCCACACCTTGGGAGCTACTGCACAGTGAATCTGGGCGGGGAGTCAGCACATCGCTGCTTTGGCGGAGGGCTGTGGTTCTTCTGGCCCTCACAACCAACACATCAGGAGCTGCTGCACAGTAAGTCCAGGTGCTAGAGTTGGGGTGCTGCTTTGGGGATGGCTGTGGTTCTCCTGGCCCACGACCTATACCTTGGGAGCTGTTGCACAGTGATTCCAGGCAGGTACATGGCGCCCTTCTTGGGGAGGGCTGTGGTTCTCCTGTACCTCACGATCAACACCTCAGGGAGCTGCAGCACAGTGAATTGAGGTGTGGAAGTTGACAGGGCTGCTTCAGGAGGGGCTGTGGTTCTCCTCGCCTATTAACCAACACCTTGGGGAGCTTCTGCACAGTAAGTCCAGTGGCAGAGTTCGTGGCACTGGTCAGGGGTTGGGCCGTGGTTCTCCTAGCCCTCATGACCAACACATCAGGAGCTGCTGCACAGAGTCCAGGCATGGGAGTCAGCATTGCTGCTTTGGGGAAGGGTCGTGGTTCTCCTGGTGCTGGTGAATCTGGGCATGGGAGTCAGCGGTGCTGCTTTGGGAAAGGTCGTGCTTCTCCTAGTGTTGACGACCAACATCTCTGGGAGCTGCTGCACAGTGAGTCTGGGCATGGGAGATGGCGCTGCTGCTTTGAGGGCAGACCGTAGTTCTCCTGGCCTTGGTGACCAACACCTCAGGGAGCTTCTGCACAGTGAGTCTGGGGTGGGAGTCCACCACACTGCTCAGGGGAACAGCTGTGGTTCTCCTGGCCATCATGACCCACACCTTGGGAGCTGCTGCACAGTGAATCCAGGTGGGAGAATATGGCGCTTCTGGGGAGGGCCGTGGTTCTCCAGGTCCTCATGACCAATACCCGGGGCTTCTGCACTTTCATTCTGGGTGAGGGAGTTGGCGTCGCTAGTTTGTGGGAGGGCTGTGGTTCTTCTGGCCCTCACAACCAACACATCAGGGAGCTGCTGCACAGTGACTTCAGGTGGCGGAGTCGGCTGCACTGCTTCGGAGGAAGGCAGTGGTTCTCCTGGCCCTCATGACCAACAACTTGGGGAGCTTCTGCACAGTGAGTTTGGGCGGGGGAGTTTTCGGCGCTGATCCTGGCCCTGACAAACAATACCTCAGGGAGCTGCTACACAGTGAGCCGGGCAGGGAGGCAGGCTGCTGCTTGGGGCAGACCATGGCTCCCTAGCCTTGGCACCAACACCTCGGGAGCTGCTACACAGTGAGTCCAGGAGTGAGAGTCAGCCACACTGCTTTGGGGAAGGGGTGTGGTTCTCCTGGCCTCATGACCCACACATTGGGGAGCTGCAGCACAGTGAATCCGGTGTGGGAGAATGTGGAGCTACTTCTGGAGAGGCCATGTTTCTCAGGCCCTCATGACCAACATCTCAGGAGATGCTGCACTTTGATTCTGGGTGGGAGTCGGCGTTGCTGGTTTTGGGGGAGGTCTGTGGTTCTTCTGGCCCTCACTACCAACAGCTTTGGGGAGCTTCTGCACAGTGAGTCTGGGCAGGGGAGTTCACGGCACTGCTCCTGGCCCTGACAAACAACACCTCGGGAGCTGCTACACAGTGAGTCCAGGTGAGGGAGTCGGTGGCGCTGCCTCCAGGAAGGGCTGCAGCTTTCCTGGCCCTCATGATCAACACATGGGGAGCTGCCACATGGTTGTCCTGGCCCTAATGACCAACACCTTGGGAGGTGCTGCACAGTGAATCTGGGCAGGGAGTCAGCTGCACTGCTTAAGGGAGGACTGTGGTTCTCTTGGCCCTCATGACCAACATGTAGTAGTAGTAGTAGTAGCAGTAAAATCTTTATTTTTATACAGGATAAGCTGGAATAAAACATGTTTAGGACAAGTCCTATATTATAGATGCTACTGTTCAATCTCAGTACAACATACAATACAAAGACAATAACAAATTTAACAAGCGTCATAAGTCATCATTTACACCTCGTAATACCTGCACTAATCATTACACATACATCATTACTCTCAATTCGTATTTGAACTCCTTCGAAATAAATTTTAACATCACTCTGGTTGACTATGGATTCTTTATTTACTGAATTACATATTTGGAACATAATAGCTGCACAGTGAGCCCAGTCTTAAAGTTGGTGGCTCTGCTTTGGGGAGGGCCGTTGTTCTCCAGGCCATCAGGAACAACACCTCTGGGGTTTAAGCACATGAGTCCAGGTGGGGAATCGGCGACACTGCTTTGGGGAAGAGCCATTGTTCTCCTGGCTCTCATGACCAACACCTCAGGTAGCTGCTGCACAGTGAGCCCAGGTGGGTGAGTTTGCAGAGCTGCTTGAGGAGGCCTTGGTTCTCCTGGCCCTCAGGACCAACACCACAGCGAGTTGTTGCACAGTGAGTCCTGGCGGGGAGTCAGTGGTGCTAATTCAGATGAGGCCTTGCTGCTGCTTGTCCTCACAACCAACCATAGTTTGGGGTTAGGTATGCAGCATAGCTATTTACTGTTCTATATCACTGGCTGGTATTAATTACTTAAGCTTATCGTGGTTTCTTACTGTTTGTGGGGGGCTCCGGGGTGATGGTTGTCTCGCATGGGCTGCTGAGAGGTTAATCATGTGGCGTGAGACAGATGGGAGTCTGAGTTAACCAGAACCGGGGTAAGTTAGTTGTAGGGGTGGAGGGTTGTAGTTTGGCTAGTTTGAAATATAGGGCAGGGATTGTCTGGTTGGGGAGGTCCATGACTACACACTGTTGTGTTGTGCAAATTAGTTTTTCCATCACAGGGCCCTGACCAGCTACAACACCGGCCTACCCGAACAGCGGTCCTGGCTAGCCACTATCCTCCACCTGGGTACCCAGAGTGTGATTTTGTTAGGGATTCTGAATGCATACACAGCTGGGTGATTGATAAATATTTAAGCTAATTAACCTGATTACGCCATCCATGTTCAAACCCCAGAATAAATCAGATCTATCTTTTTCTGCATTCAGCCTGATTGTGGTGCCTGTTTGTGCTCGAAATACTGTACTGTTTCTATTTGCTCTGCCTAACCTTGTTTTGCAGGAGTCCCCAGGGTCAAACCGGAGGAACCAGCCCTGGTGGTAAGTGCAAACAGTGTGGGTACTTGCAAGGTATATTGGTGGTATTGTGAAGGTAGTTACTGGGTATCGTTGTAGCCACTAAGCGGGGAAAGAGGGTTACACAGTAGCGGAGCCAGGTTTGGGATCATTTGGGAGCAAGGAGGGCCATTCAGTCAATGACAGGCTCCACAATGGGCACTAAACAGTGAATAAAGATGGTGGCAGGGCGCCACTACTCACACCACCATCATCTGAGACTTTTGAGGAGAAATTCGCTAAGTTGTTGCTGGTTGAAGGGAAAACTGTAGAGGACTTTAAGAAACTGTTCCTGCCACCTGGGTGTGTTCCTTCCCCAACACCCCCTCCCACTCCAGCGCCTGTTACTGCCTGCAGAGAAAAGCCTTGCCTCAGAGGCCTGCCCCCTTGTCAACATTACTACCAGCACCCCATTGGAACTGGTCTGCATAGACTTCTTGAGTTTAGAGCCTGACCAGTGGAACATTAGTAAAGTGTTAGTGATTTAGGATCATTTCACAATGTATGCACAATCTTTCCCACAAAGATCAAAGAGGCAGCTACCGTGGCCAAGGTGCTAGTGGAAAATTTCTTCATCCACTATGGTGCCCCCAGTGGATTCATTCCAAGTAGGCAGGGGTAGTAGCGATGTGACCTGGGAGCACAAGGAAGTTAAGGGACTTGCTCAGGATCACACAATATGCAACTAGGCAGCTGTGGGATTCAAACCCAGGTCTCCAGATTTGCAGCTCAGAGCCTTAACCCACTGCACCATACTGCCTCCTAAAAAGCAAACCTCTAAGATTGGCAGAAGGGACCTCAGTTTAACATGTTACTGTATCTGAAGGATGGTACCTCTAATGTGGTGGCCCCAAGCTGCATTGCATGGTCAGTACTGAGTATGATCCGAGGACCTCAGTGCTGGACCTGACCTTGTGACCTTCCTCCTTGGAGACAACAGTAAGACACACTGATATGACCAATAACACTAATCAGTAAACAGCAGAAAGAGTTAAGTAGGGTATTGAGCTTAGAGAGAGAGGTAGCAGGGCAGTGCCATAGACCACATATGTGTAAAAAGAAGATTGGGAGAATCATTTTAGAGACCAGTTTGTGATGATGGGAAGGGAGAAGTCTTTCTGTCGATAGAGACATCACTCAAAATCTCCCCATTAGACTATGATTATGTTCTCGTATCACAAACCCCTCATATTGGCTGAAAGGTTGCTTGCTGTCCCTGTTTATCACCTTCAGATTTTGTATTTTGAAAGTCTCAGTCATATTCCCCTTTCCTTCTTGACTCCATGGAGTACATATTCAGGTCAGGCAGTCTCCAAGTGTCCATAGGTCCCTGCTGCTCATGTACAATTTCCATTGCTCTCCTTTAGACTGATTGTAAGCAGTACTCTAGGTGCAGCCTCACCAAGATCGTGAAATTTCTCCTTTGAAAAAGCTCTGCCAACTTGCATGGGGCAGTATTCTTGTGAATGTTACTTATGGTAACACCTAGGTCACTGTACTCTGAGGCCTGATCTAACCTGTCCCCCCATATCCAGTGCTATGTTTTAAGGTTCCTTTTCCCTCTTTGCATGTCCTTGTACTTTTGGCATTAAATCTGCATTGCAAGGTCTTGGACCACTTTTACAGTTTTGTTAAGTCCTCTTTCCTGTTCCTAAACTCTTTCTCATGGTCCTCCACCCTATCAGATACCTTAGTTACTGTCATTTGCAAAGGCACATTTGCCCTGAATCCTTCTCTAATGTCACATATAAACAGACTGAAGAGCACTACTGGGGATAACTTCACTACTTTACTGGTGGGAGGAGGAGGAATGGGGTGCTCTTGGGTTAGGGAAAGGAGTTACTTTACTTCATTTCTTGGTGGAGGAAGATGAGATGCAGTGATACGAGGTGGGGAAAGGGTGTTTCTTTTGTTTAGTTTTATTTTGGTCCCAGACAGACTGACATCAGCAATGGCAATGTGGGTCACATGACTGACTACCTAGGACATGAACAGGACTGGCAAAGTCTCGCATGACTTTAGTGGTCCATATAAATACTGTTGCACATTATGTCACGGGCAGTGTGAGCAAGCAAGCAGAGGGAGTACATGGGTCTGGAGTGATAGAGAGAGGCAGTGATGAGTGAGAGGAGGACACTCAAGTGTGAAGTGGCAGAAACAATTGAACAGGGTATCCAATCTGGCCAGGGATGACTTGGGCACAACATTGTAGACTACATCACAGTGGGCAAATATTGGGAGGATCATCTTGGGACAAGTTCACGCCTTGCCGGCAAAGTGAGGCAGTTCCTATAAAGCACCAATCAAAGAAAAGGATTACCTTGTGTATTTGGCTTCACCCACACATTCAGTCATTGCAATGTGAGCTGGCGTGTACAGGCAGATCAAGGGCAGACTAGTATAATAAATCCTTGACATGATGTGTCATTGAGAGAGATTGTTCAACAGACCAGGTACAGATGGGGCAGAGGAGGAACACTGAATGATCTAGGAGCAGGACAAGGAAGCATTTTCGCTTCAAAACTAGTTTATCTTTCTTGTGGTAATTTGTATTTATCTTTTTTCTTTTTTTTCCTTTCCAGGCCCACAAGAACTGATTTGTCACGGCAGGCCATATCTGTGACCAACAAACAAAGGCTGTTTGCCAGCAGTAAGGTAGGAAAAAGGGTGCATTTTAAACAAATTTGGAGGGTACATGAAAGGAAGGGGATTGCAGTCCTTGGACCAGAAAAAATGGTTGATGGTTCTACTACCATCACACACATTTTTTTTTTCTGACCCAAGAACAGAACTCGATCCAAGACTGGGTCCCTCTTGGAGTAATACAGCATAGTAGAAGCCAAATGTCAACATATTGACTTTAATTCTGCATTGTAGCAGCATGCTTTTGTCTTACACTGAGAATACTGAATTGCAGCTGCAGCAGACTCTAATGCCAGCTAGAGTCTCCCACACCCCTGATTCCACGGGAAAAAAATCCCCCTTAAATCATGGGTAGAGAACATGTAACAAAAGTGTGTTTTGTGTTCAAGAAAAGCCCAAAACTCACTACAGAATATGTAACCCCCCACCTGAGCTTCTATGGGCTTAACAGGCCCAAAACCCTCTGCTATCATGTGTCCGGTAGCACCCATGTAGAGTGCTGATTATTGAGCACTGTACTTTAGAGCGACTCAATAATAGTGCTCTACAAGACAGCACATGCCCCAAATAAAAAATCCAAAGCCCTCCATTCCCAAATCCAATTATCATAGTCACCCCTTTGGTTTCTGGAAAACTCTCTCAATCCTTCTAAAGAGAGGAATATAGGTTCCTGTTTCCAGCATGGTGTACATGCAGTGCTGTAGCATATGTTAGATCATTTTTGTTAATAGCATGCACATGCTCACACATATGTACCTTCAGTTGTCTCTGTCTTCCATATGTAAAAAGACTCACAAGTATAAGTAATAATAATAATAATAATAATACATTTTATTTCTCACAACGTCTTTCACCCATCAAGGTGCTTTACAAAACATAAACTAATAAGTGACAAGATGGGGGTTAAAGAATGCCTTGTCAGCCTCTTGAACCCTCTCTACACATCTTAGCTTCACATCTGCTTTTGCCTGTGTCAGTTTTCTCTTGGCCATCCTCAGCCTTTCTCAATATTAACATAGAAACATAGAAGTCTGTCGGCAGAAAAGGACCAAACGCCCACCTAGTCTGCCCATTTGTATAGCTATCTGCTAAGACATGCCTCCCCACCCCAACACTCTCCTGTGTCTGTTCCATGTATTTTGAAGCCTTCCACTGTTGCTTCTGCAACCAACTCATCTGGAAGCCTATTCCACTTATCCACCACCCTCTATGTGAAATAGTACTTCCTAATGTTACCTTGAACTGTCCCCCTCAATCTGTAACCCATGCCCCTCATCCTCTGATTCTCTTTTTAGCAGAAAGATGTTTTACAGTGGCACCAGATTATACCCTTAAGGTTCTTGAAGGTCTCAATCAAGTCCCCTCTCCTCCTCTCTGTTCCAGGAGTCGTGTTCCAGTTCTCCCAAGTTTTGCCACAGTTGGCTGAGCCCTTTACCATCTTTGTTGCCCTCCTCTGAACTCCTCCAGCCTCCCCACGTTGGCATCGATGTGTTCACTGTAAAGGTTTCGCTGTGGGATCAGTATACAGATAAGGTGGAAGTTTTCATTTCTGAGGGACTGTGGCACACTTTGGTGACATTGAGGCTGCTCAGAAGGGATGGTCTGCACCCTAATGAAAAGGGGACCATGGTGCTGTGGCATAGGTATGTATGACACCTAAGAAAGCTTTTAAATTAGGAAAAGCATGTAGCACAGTTTGAAGCCTAAAGTGACACATGGCAGTGGGGGACCTGCTTCATATTTTCACATAGGGAGGGACTGATGTACAGGTAGAGCAAGCGGCTTACAGAAGGTTACTAAATGTAAACCAGTGGCTGTGGCGGGATTCAAATCTGGGGATCTTGTAGTTCACAGCTCTGTACTCAGTAACCAAGCACAACACTGCCTCTTCAGTTGGTAATAAAGGTCAAAATGTAATAAAACAGTGTTTTAAAGTAGTCATTGCACATGCTGTTCAGTTGAAAGTTTAACTATTATGACAGGAATGCAAGGTCCACTCAAGGATGTCAGTTGCAAGAAATGCCCAGCTTCCTCTGGTGGCTCAATCACAGGCTGCTGCAACCCTGGATTACATATCAACATACAAACATATGAATGTGCCAGCAGAAACAGACCTCCTGTCTGTAAATGTCTGCTTGAGTGTGCAGCTAGCGCGCCTCGGTCACATCTGCCCACCCCCTCCCTTTGTTCACTCTCAGCCATTCTCAGCGTCACCTACCAGTACTCTCCCCTGTTCTCTGTCCCATGCTCGTTTAAAGCTACCCACCATTTTGCATGATATCACCCTCTGTGGTAGGGCATTTCACTTTGACACCATTCTCTCTGTGAAGTAATGCCTCCTCATCTCCCTCCTAAATCTTCCCCCCTCTATTCTTAGCCCGTGCCCTCTAGTGTTCCTTCCCTTCCTCAGTTTAAAAACCCTGTTGGCTCCATCCTTGTTGATTCACCTCAGATACTTGAAAGTTTAGATCATGTCCCCCCATCCCTCCTCTCTTCCAGGGTGTTTACTTCACCCAGCCCGTTCTCGTTGTCTCTCCCCTCCATTCTCTGTGTCTCATCCCTTCTTACTAACCAAGCTTTCATCCACTGGTGCTGTATCAGGTCCCGGCACCAAGGCCTCTTCATTCTTCTCAGCTGCCATCCCTCCATAGGATGTGATGATGCGGACCCCAACAATTCTATAATGATGGCGGGTCTGACCTTGATTCCTCGCTGCTGGATCTGATGGCGGGGATGTATTCCAGACTCACTTGTTGATCCTTTTGTTTGCTTTGGCATCGGTCCCTCCCCACTTCCCTGCTCCTGCCTTGTCCTGTTTTCTATCTCTGTGATGTCCCTCTCCAAACCCCTCTCTCCTACTTGCTGTTTCTTATCCTCCTGCCACTTCTCTGTCCTGGTTAGTAAAGGTGGGACGACATGAATGTAGGGTGGTCGAGTTAGGGTCCAAGATTTAAGGGTTGGCTATTGGTCTGGGTGGGGGTCCAGTGCCAGGAAGAGGGGTCAGAGGGGCAAGTGACAGCATTGAAGAGAGTCAACTAGGGAATGTATTCAGATTAGAGTATGTGGAGTGGAGAACCATAGTAACTTTCCTGTTCTCTTGCCTTTGAATACCAATCTGATGCACTGGTTTGTTACTTCCATTAAGGCTTCCTTTAGATGCTTACACTGTTCTTCCTCCCCTCCTGCCCCATTCTCTCCAGAGCTCTTTTGAGACCTCTCCCCATTTCAGCCAAGTCAGCATTTTTGAAATCCAAAACCTTTGTCCTAGTATGACTTGAGTTAGTATCTATCCTTATGCTAATCTAAACTATATTGTGATTGTTGGATCCCAGTGTGGGGAGTTTTGAGAGAGTGAGATTAACCACTATGCTATATTAGGTGCTATAGCACATGTTATCAAAGTGCATGTTTGGACAATTTGACAGTAGAACTGTGATTCTGTGGTGGCACAAATTATGAAGGTGCATGTTGTGCCAATTTGACAGTTGCATGTTATCAAGTTGCATGTGCCAATTTGATGGTCTAAGTGAAAATTTGTGATTGTGCATGTTATCGAGGTGCATGTTGTGCCAATTTTTCAGTCGCATGGAACATTTGTGATAGCGCATGTTATCAAGGTGCATGTTGTGCCAATTTGTCAGTCGCATGGAACATTCATGATAGCGCATGTTATCAAGGTGCATGTTGTGCCAATTTGACGGTCAGTGAACTAGATGCTTCATTTACAGAAGAGGTGCAAAGAAGGAATTCCATTAAAAGGGTCAGTGAATGAACTTAAATGATTGCCCAGGCAACAATGGGCCAGTGAACCAAAGGAATATCACCTATCCCAACCGGGATACTACAGTCATTGAAAATTGGCCATCTAGGCAGAAGCACTAGTCTTTCTAATCATCTTTAAAAAAACAAATTTTCTTCTATTTGTTAACTAATTTTATTCCTTTATGTCACTATTAATATTATTATTATAATACTTCTTCAACAGTAATTTTTTCTTATGCACCATTACACTCTAATGTAGTCCGATGCACCAGCAGTATCTATCCACTATCGGTTTCTTATCTCATTACTGTATCTTTTCATATTAACCTATTGTTGTTTCTCTTTCACATGCCTGAACAGATGAGGACTCCTTCACCATCAGATAAGTATTTTCTACTGTGAACATGTCATATATTAATAATTTATTAAGAACTATGGATCCTTTGTGACTCCATTCCTGTATTTTATTTTTCAGTACTGACGGACATCGTCCCTTCAAGATTCCTGCTTTGGACTCCACAGTATCCTGGTAAGACACTTCTCCACATATTACTTGATTGTGTTTGGTATGGGAGGGGTTGCATGGGATATGTGTCCTATAATCCCTGATCTTACTTCGAGAGGGCTCTTGCAGTAGGTAAGTAAGCAATAATACCCAACAGGGTGGGCGGTATTGTGCTATACCGGACCACCAGGGCTGTAATGACACCCAACGCTGCAGGCAGAGGGCCTTATAGCCCTGGAAGGTCGGTATAGCACAATACCCCCACCTGAAGAATTATTGCGCTTAAAAATGGCTATCTGTGGCACTTTTATATGGGATTAAAAAAATTAAAGGCAAAATAAAAAATAGGGTAAAATTAAGTTTTTCTTTGTCCTATAAAGTAGTGCCACCCTTTCTGGGCTATTCCATCCCCTTTTGCCACTCTCCACAGAGCTTTTCTCTTGTTGTCATCTGTGCCAACCCTCACCCCCAGCATCAGCTCCTCCAGAACAATACAGTTTATTATAAAGTCCCCCCGTAGTCTCTTTACATCGCTGTTTAGTGAAAAAAAAAAACGTTTTCTGCCCTACTTACGAGTCTTTTTCCCACCTCGGAACTTGCAACTGTTAGGCGCGCGGCCCTACATGACTCTGCAATGTAAAGTCACAAAATGGAGACCCAGAGGGATATTGTGGCACAGCATTGTTCTAAATGTTTCAGCCCCACCACTTTCTCTGGCAGGATGTTCCACTTGTCCACCACCCATTCTGTGAAGAAATTCTTCCTCATGTTTTCTCTGAATCATCCTTCCTCCAACTTCATCCCATGCCCTCTAGTCCTGGAACATATTTTTCGCTTAAAAATAGTGCATTCCTGCACCTGTTCCTCCTGTAAGATACTTGTATGTCTCTATCATATCCCCTCTCCTTCCTCTCCTCCAGGAGTACATGTTCAGTGCCTTCAACCTGTCCTCATAGGTCTTGTGATGCAATCCATGCACCATCTTTGTTGCCCTCCTCTGAACCTTCTCTACCTGTCTATGTCCTTACGTAGATAAGGTCTCAGAACTGCACAGTGTACTCCAGGTGCGGCCTCACTAGTGTCTTGTATAGTGGAATTATGACCTCCCTTTTCCTGCTGGTGATGCCCCTGCCTATGCATCCCAGCATCCTATTTGCTTTACCTGCTGCCTTGTCACACTGTTTCCCTGCCTTGAGGTCATCAGAGATGATAACTCCAAGATCCCTTTCCTGCTTGGTGCATGCTATATCCTCCACCCCAACTGATATATTGTGCCAGGGTTTTGTGCCCCATATGCATTATCTTGCACTTCCTTGCATTGAATTTCAACTGCCAAACCCCTGACCATTCTTCAAATTTCTGCAGGTCCTTCAAACAACATGAGGTCTTGCTGTATTGTGACTTCTGCGGTGGTCCACAGCGCTTGGGCTGCCGGAGAGGAGGAGTTGGCTCCGGTGTGGGTGGGGTTCTCGGCACGGGCACTGTTGCTGGGGGCTCTGTCTGGACAGTTTCAAACTGAAACTGTCAGATTCTTTACTCTGCCTCACTGAACAGTCGCTCCGGAGATCTCTCCTTCAGCTCGGTTCATTTCTCAGTTCAAATGAGTTAATTTTGGTTCATTTAAACCGGCAAAAGTTCCTAAATTACCGCATTTTGGTTCAAAGCTCTATCTGGTAAACCGTAAGTGCAGCTATCTTTTACATTTTAGGGCTGTTAGATTTTAAATTTGTTGCCATACGGAAGCCTGAAGTGTGACTCTTAACAGATCTGACTTTCTGCCATAATTCCACAACCCCAGCTGCCCATTTGGAGGCCTGTAAACACAGATGCAGTGTGCTGCAGTGATCTGACAGTTGGGGTGTAGGGGCTCACTTACGTGCCGACTTTCTCGGTGTGTTAGATATGGGAAAATCACAGCAATAATCTGCCCCATATCCTGTGACCGGACATGTTGTCCTCACCCCCCCTTACAGAACCGGAAAAGGCAGCAGCAATCCCTGGAAGCCCATATTCTGAAAAGAAGAAGATGAGTTCAATGTAAAGGGCTCAAAAACCAAGGCAGGTGTCCACTTCTACTGTGCCCATTTTCTAAGCACAATAATACCCTCCAGGGTGGGCGGTATTATGCTATACCGGACCTTCCAGGGGCTATAACGCCCTCCGCCTGCGGCATCAGGCCTCATTACACCCCTGGGCGGTCTGGTATAGCACAATACCACCCACCCTGTTGGGTATTATTGCTTACATATTCACTCAGTTCCCAGCCAGCATGAGAAATGTTATGCTATGAAAGTGTTCATCACCACATAGGTTGCACCATCTGGTGCTTCAATGGATAGCTGCTGATAAAATCAGTTCATTTAAAAGATAATATATAATAATACATATTTTCACTCTCACTTCTACTTGTACAGTAGTTATTTGTTCATGTAATATACTGTTAGTATTATGACACAATATAAAACAAATGTAATCAGAAGAACTGAAATTGAATTCACAAACATAAACAATACTTTGGATGTATATGCTTTATTAATAAGACATAAAATTGGTTGCTTTTATCACTGAATTAAAATGTATGATGTGTTCTTGCAAATGTTTAAGGTCAATTTAATAACACTTATCCTGACTTGATCCCTTAGAGCTTTTCGTGCATCATCTTCATTGGGACAGTATCCGAAAATCAGAAGAGAACAATGGTTTATTTTTACATTTATTAGTTCACTGACACATAGACACTTTTGGAACGTTTGACTTTTGATGGATATAAGCTGTACTGTGAATTGTTGATCCTAACTTGATATATGTGAAGTTCTTCCTATGTTGTGATACTGCATATTGTATGGTTAATTAAAGTTGCAAGTTCAAAAACAAGAAAGGTTTCAATTTGGTGATTTTCTTGACTAGTAGGAAATACACTATCTGTTTATAACCAGGTAACATCAGGAGGCATTACAACTCACTGGAGGTGGTAACATGCAGACTGATGTTATACAATCATAAACCTATAGTGATATATTGGGGTTGACATTGTACACTAGTGAATGCTTAACTTGATGTTGCACCTGATACGGGATGGGATGTTTCTATTATCATATCACTGTGTCTTCCGTATGTGTGAAAATGAGCTTGAGTATTCCGTTAAAGATATTACATGTAACTCTTGAATATAACTTATTTTTTTGTCTTTCAGGTTGATTCCTTGCAGTATATTTGACATAATTCATCAGAACATAGAATATTTTGTGGTACGTTTGAAAATATAAATCAGTGCACAGTGGGGAGTTGGGGAGTAGGGTTTATTGAGCCAAACTGGTATTCATAAGGGCTTCAGTTTTCATATTATTGTTAGAATCACCCCACAGAGATAACTTGCAACAATGATGTGTTTTATTTTTTTGTTTTTTTTTCTCTACACCTGACAGAACAATCATCATGGCAAAAAAAATGACTGCATTGGATGTTTTGGCGAAGATCCAGATGTGTAGATCCGATTTCTCGAATCGCATAGTGAAGAGGATGTTGAAGAAAGATTGTACAATCTGGATCTGGTGGAAGTGCAGAATGAGTCTTCTGAAGATGAAGAAGTTACTGATCAAGATTACATGCCGGATGTGGAGCAGGAAGATCATGAAGAGACCCCCACAACATCAGTAGGTGCAATGCCCAAGAAGACACGTGGTAAAAGGGCTCGGTCATCAGCAGAACAAAGTGTTAGAAGAGAAGACGAATGGGAAGAGGTGACAACAACAAGTGACAATGGACACCTATTCACTGCAACTTCAGGTCTCCAAGTACCAGTCCCAGAAAGTCCACTTGGTTTGTACAACTGTTTTGCCTGACGGATGAAGATTTGGAGCTTATTGCAAGGAAACAAATAGATATGCGATGATTTCTTTCTGGCACATCAATTGATGATTTGCCACCACATTCAAGGGCCAGGGCTTGGAAGATGACTGACAAAGAAGAACTGAAGAGGTTTTTGCATTATACATTGCGATGGGACTGGTAGTGAAGAGCAGTAAAGATGAATACTGGGGATTGGATGAAGTCACCTACACACCATTCTGGGGCAGTGTGATGGCAGGAACCGATTCAACCTGATTTTTCTTTTCTCCACATGGCTGACAACTCGAATCGGAAGCCTAGAGGATGGAGGATTTGATCAACTTTTCACATTAGGGAGATACATGGCGATTCCTGAAGAGATCACGAAACCTATCTTCCGACGGGACCTCTCCCTGGATGAAGGTATATGTCTGTGGAAGGAAATCTAAGTTACAGAACATTTAATCCACAAAAACCAGTGAAGCACGGAATCAAGGTGTACACCTTATGTGAATCAAACTCGGGATACATATGCAACTGGCAATTCTATACAGGCAAAGTCGAGCGAACAGAGCAAAGGACATACATACAGAGTTTGTTTTGATCTTGTTAGAGAAGAACTGCGAGGAAAGGCTACAGGATTTACACAGACAGATACTACACTGGACCTCAACTCTACACAGATCTATTTTATCTGGAGTTGGTGCAACTGGAACTGTTATGCCCAACCGCAAGGAATGCCTCCCAAAATAAAAGACATAAAGCTGAAGATGAAAGAAAGGTTACATTCAGGAAGACACCAATGCTCTGTATGAAGTGGAGAGACAAGAGGGACATATACATGCTGTCAACAACATCAAGTACTGAATTTGTTGATACCGGAAGAAAGGATTGGAAGACTGGGGAGTCGATAAAAAAACCAAAATGTATACTGGACTACAACAGATACATGGGTGGAGTGGACAAAAATGATCAGCTGGCAGGGTATTACAATTTTAACCGGCGATGCAGGAAGGTATGGCAGAAGGAGTTCTTTTATTTACTGAATGCCATGTTAATTCAGGGGTACATAATGTACAAGAAATTTTCCCCAGAAAGAAAGAAGATGACGCACTTGGAATTCCAACGAACTGTAGTTAAAGAACTTGTAACGACCAGCAAAAAAATAGATGATCTTCCACAGCATAGCCAAAAATGGCAATCAACAAAATTGGATCCATGCAACGACTGCAGGAAAGCACTTCCCATCAAAATACCAAGAACACCAAGCTGTACCCTACCCGAAGATGTGTGGTGTGCACAAAGAAAGGGAAGCGTAAGGAATCGACCTACTGGTGTGCAGATTGCGGCAAGGGCCTGTGTGTAGATAAATGCTTCTCCGAATACCATTCAAAGATGAAATACGGGATGCCCGGATCACCGAATACAAGCGATAGTGACACAGAATAGTAAATCGCTTGACAGGCGCAGATTCCTGGTATCAAGATCGAGATGGTGGAAATAGTCAGCATTGCGTGTCCATTGGACACCATGGCATGTTTTATAGTTGCTGTTTCCCAGTGTGGGATGACATGGGGTGTCCTTTGGACTCCATGGAATGGTTAATTGGTATAGAGTCCCAGTATCGAGACTGAGAGGGCGGAGTGATCGAGATGTAAGATAGGTGGGAAATACCAAGTGCTGCATCCTGGAATGGACTGCACAAGACTTCCCTCTATCATAGTCAGCATTGCGTGTCCATTGGACACCATGGCATGTTTTATAGTTGCTGTTTCCCAGTGTGGGATGACATGGGGTGTCCTTTGGACTCCATGGAATGGTTAATTGGTATAGATTCCTGGTATCGAGACTGAGATGGCGGAGTGATCGAGATGTAAGATAGGTGGGAAATACCAAGTGCTGCATCCTGGAATGGACTGCACAAGACTTCCCTCTATCATAGTCAGCATTGCGTGTCCATTGAACACCATGGCATGTTTTATAGTTGCTGTTTCCCAGTGTGGGATGACATGGGGTGTCCTTTGGACTCCATGGAATGGTTAATTGGTATAGATTCCCGGTATCGAGACTGAGATGGCAGAGTGATCGAGATGTAAGATAGGTGGGAAATACCAAGTGCTGCATCCCGGAATGGACTGCACAAGACTTCCCTCTATCATAGTCAGCATTGCATGTCCATTGGACACCATGGCATGTTTTATAGTTGCTGTTTCCCAGTGTGGGAAGCCATGGGGTGTCCATTGGACACCATGGAATGGTTAATTGGTGTAGATTCTCGGTATCGAGACTGAGATGGTGGAGTGATCGAGATGTAAGATAGGTGGGAAATACCAAGTGCTGCATCCTGGAATGGACTGCACAAGACTTCCCTCTATCATAGTCAGCATTGCGTGTCCATTGGACACTGGCATATTGGAAAGTTCAAACAGTGTGGGAAGTATATACAGAATAGGGGCTACTGTGAAAATGTTTGTTGCATATTGTCTATGCTACTAGAAGGGGAAAAGGGATTACAATGCCCCAGAAAGCTGTATCCAGGTTAGCCTTGTTACTAACAACCCTGTCCTCCAGGTGGAGGCTCCTGTGTCAGTACATGCCCTTAACCTGCAACTAGCTATGCAGGCAGGGTAGTAGCCCTGAGATAGTACCACCTAGGGGATACACAAGTGTGGGATGACATGGGAAGGCTGAACAACATGTACTGCTTTATTCATGCTAGGTCATCAAACATGACTACTGCAAAATACCGTTCCTATTTGGTAACCATCAGTTTCTCAAACCACCAATCACATAATGTTTTTCATGAGATCTTGTGCATAAATGCACAATTTTGCTCTAAGTGCCACTATTAAGTAATCACTCTTGAATGTTTTTATTTCCTGGAAGATACCAGACATGTTGTCTTTTGCCAGCAAATGTCAGAATTGAGCTACTACTACCTGTCATAGATTGGATACACTCCGATGCTATAATATGTATGTTTTCTTAATTCAGATATGCAGGGTCCAGAGAAGACTGTATGGATCTGTGGACACTCCTTCGATGCATTGGGCAGGGATTCGGGAGTGGTCTCGAACTGGGGGACCAGTGTTGACCTTCGATACTCCAGTCAATGTTCGTTGGTTAGGTGAGAGGGGTATGCGTTGGGATCAACTGGTGCCAATGTTGCGACAGGAGTGCCTGACGGGATCCAAACCAGATGTCATCGTCATCCACCTGGGAGGCAATGATTTAGGATTGAAGACATCAGTGATGCTGCTTCGGAAGATGAAGGAGGACATCGCCTTGATCAAGCACCGAATGCCGAAAACCATGATCCTTTGGTCCCACATCATCCAGCGTCGGCAGTGGAGGAATGTTTCTGATATGAAGAAAATGGACAGAACAAGGAGAAAGATCAACACAGAGATGGGGGCATTCATGAGAGGATTGTCAGCTGGCGTGGTCAAGCATGATGGCATCATGTCCCTCTTCCCAGAACTGTATCGACAGGATGGTGTCCACTTAACGGATCAGGGAAGCGATATGTTCTGCAGTAACATCAGAGGGCTGTAGCTCCAATACTATAAGGTATGCAATTTATAGATGCAGTGGGCGGAGAATGTACACTATATAATCCAATGGACTATAACTTTCAGGTCATCATTGGTATAATGTCTTTAAATTCTGTGTTTCAGATTGGAGTATATAGGCTAAAAGTCTTTAAAAGCGAAAAGACGTATACGGATATCGTTCCAAATGCCCTATCGACTGTCGTGAATTCGTCTTCCATATGACAATCACTGTAATCTATATACACAGTGCGTTATGCGAAATATGTCCCTAGCTTCAGAAATACTCTTGCAACAGTCAGAATGGAAATAAATTGGAAATAATAAGTGCATAAGGTAGGTTACTAATTGATGTCACTATGATGAGATTACAGTTTAGCTTAGGTTTTGAGATGTGTGTATTGATGTACAGTATGTATTCATGTTTCAAAATTAATTCAGGGTTTGACCTCATGAAACTGCTAACAGTGTTAGTCCAGCTGGGTACCTCAACAGTGATTCACACTGCTACCCATATCTAGCAAAGGGGTGGTGTACTTTGTTTTTACCTTTATTTATTTATTTTTTATTTTACCTTTGTCATACCAGGGAAAACACTGCAATGATGCTACATTACAACATTTACATCTTGACTTCCTAGATACTACTCAACTGATACTTTCTGGGATTACAGTAAGAGACAAACTAGTTTGTCTAACAGGCTATGGAAACCTTGCGGTGTTAACATAAATAGCCTTGTAGACCTACTAAATCGCATTGCACCACAACAAACTTCACCTTCTCCGTCTCATCAGTTGGAATGAATTATAATGCATGGACTAGTTCTGAACACTCCAAGAGATGACTTCATGTGAGGGTGAGCTACATTACTTTGGTTAAATTAAATATCACAGAGTATGTAAAATGTTGATGCAATGGTGTAGCATAGGGTAAGATCAGACAGTTTTTTATCTACAGGTCACAAGCCTGAAGGACGATATATAAATTTAGAATAGGGAAAGGATAGGGCTTTTCTCCACAGGTTTTAGAATAGGGAAAGGATAGGGTTTTTCTCCACAGGTTTAGAATAGAAAGGATATGTTTTTTCTACAGGTTTTAGAACAGGGAAAGTATAGGGTTTTCTCCACAGGTTTTGAATAGGAAATGGTAGGGTTTTTTCTCCACAGGTTTTAGAATAGGAAAGGATAGGGTTTTCTCCACAGGTTTTTGAATAGGAAATGTAAGGTTTTTATCCACAAGTTTAAAAATAGGGAAAGGATAGGTTTTTCTCCACAGGTTTTTGAATAGGGAAAGGATAGGGTTGTTCTCACACATTTTTGAATAGGGAAAGGATAGGGTTTTCTCCACAGGGTTTTAATTGGAAAGGATATGATTTTTCTCCACAGGTTTTAGAATAGGAAAGGATAGGATTTTCCCACAGGTTTTAGAATATGGAAAGAATAGGTATTTTCTCCATGAGGTTTAGAATAGGAAATTAGAGGTTTTTTGCCACATATTTCTGGCATTACCATGACTGATGGAATGCTCTTTGTGTATGATGATCCATACACTTGAAAAGTTTAGCATCAGTGAAATGTGGAACACACTGATGGTAAATGCTAATGGTAATAAAAATAGTAAACTATTTGGTTTCTTTCATACTGTATAGTACACTATAAGATACTGTATGGTGGTCTAAATACACGCCTTCGTTAACACGCCTACTTAATTGCTGTCCTCACTGTAACCGTGAGATACTGAAGAAACTAGGTCCATTTTCTAGTAATTATATAAAACTCATGGGTGGACGTATATCTTGCATTTCATCTTTGAACCTTAGGGTGAAGATGTATCATTGCTGTATTCACAACCAACTATTTATATAATGTATGGAAAAAATATCACAAAACATGGGACTAAGCATAGTAGGATAGGGTAACATAAGAAAAATGTTAATTATCCAAAGGCAATACAGTGATCTAAAAACAATAGTATAAGGTAATACTAGATAGGTTTTTCCACTGTTCACATGCATAAATGCTGGAGATAGATTTAGGAAAAGACAGATCTTACTTGAGACAGGACTTGCACCCACCTGGCATGGGGCGCACAGCAGACTTTTCTAGCAATACCTGAAGGGGACCACCTGCCCAGCGTCACGTGACCAGCAGAACCTTAGTACCAGGACAGGTTGTGCAGTTACGACGCCGGTGACCCTGCCATGGGCAGCCTCGATGCAGGCCCTCCCCATCTACACGGAAGGTGGGTCCGCGTGGATTCCTCTAGCGCGGAGTCTGACATTGGGGGCTTATAATCAACCCTGAACTGTCGCAGTACCCTTTTGGATATCCAAGGGATCCCTACCGGGCACTCACTCCAGACTGGAGTCACTGGAACAATTCAACCCTGGATTTTGCCCTTACTCCAGCTACATGGGGTTTCAAGGTATTATCTCCACTGGACACCCTCCTCCTCCTCCCCCCAGTCTCAACCAGATCCACTTCCCTTCCCTGGCTACTTCAGATTTCAGACCCTGATCCAGTCTGGTGGCAAGGGCCCAGGTCAGAACTGGTCTCAGATCACAAACTAGGCTCCTGCAACCACAGCTTCCTATGTCTCCTTCCCCAATCAGCTATCTTGCAACTGTCCATGTCTTGGGAAGACTTGCGAGACGCTTCCCACGGGACTTTCAGACACTGTCCTGTCAAGGAGAGTGGACTTCATGATGTGTTATAATAGGGAAGGATATGCTTTTTCTCCACAGGTTTTAGAAAAGGCAAAGGTAGGATTTAACTCCACAGAATTTAAGAATAGAGAAAGGGTAGGGTTTTTCACACAGGTTTTGAAGATGTAAAGGATAGATTTTCTCACAGGTTTAAGAATAGGGAAAGGATAGGGTTTTTTCTCACAGGTTTTTGAATAGGAAAATGTTAGGGTTTTCTCCACTGGTTTTACAATATGGAAGAATAGGTTTTTCTCCACAGGTTTTGAAAAGGGAAGGATAAGATTTTCATCCACAGGTTTTGAAGAGGAAAAGGATAAAATTTTTTCTCCACAGGTTTTACAATAGGAAAGGATAGGTTTTCTCCAGGCTTTTTGAATAGGGAAAGGGTAGGTTTTTCTCACAGGTTTAGAATAGGAAAGGATAGGGTTTTCTCCAGGTTTTTGAAAGGAGAAGGATAGGATTTTCTACACAGGTTTTAGAATAGAGAACAGTCGGGTTTTCTACACAGGTTTTAGGAACAGGAAGGATAGGTTCTCTTCCACAGGTTTTTCAATAGGAAATAATAGGGTTTCTCCACAGGTTTTAGAGCAAGGAAGGATAGGCTTTCTCAAAAGGTTTTTGAAAAGAAAATTGGATTTTCTCCGGGTATTTAGAATAGGGAATTGAGAGGGTTTTTGCCATATGTTTTAGCAGTACCATGTCTGATGGAGATACTCTTTGTGTATGATGATCAGTACACTTGAAAAGAGTCACATCGTAAATGTGACAACTGATAGTAAATGTTAATGGTAATAAAATAGTAAACTATTTTGGTTTCTTTTCTACTGTATAGTACACTATATAGATACTGTATGGTGGACTAAATACACACCACTTTCAATAACACCTTATAATTTGCTGGTTCTCACTGTAACTGTGAGATACTGAAGAAACTAGGTCCATTTACTATTAATTATATAAAACTCATGGGTGACATATATCTTGTATTTCATTTGTGAACCTTAGGGTGAAGGTGTATCATTGCTGTGTATGACAACCACCAACTATTTTATATAATGTGGTGAAAAAATATTGCAAAACATGGGACTAAGGCATAAATAGGATAGGGTAACATAAAAAGTGTTAATTTCCAAGAGACAATACAGTGACCTAAAGATAATAGTAAGAGTATTGCATAGATAGGTTTTGGATTGCACCTCATAATGCAATAGGTGGACACCCCATTGACATGAATGAGCATACCATGAGTGGTTGGATATGGCACCCTTCTATCTGCAGTTGGGTCTCAATGAGAAATTAGGGATCGAAAATCATCCAAGCCTGCAGATTGTAAGAAAAAGTGTAATGCCTATGACATTTACCCCTTTATAATATAATTATCCCTACAAAATAACTAACAGATTGAACAGAAAATGATTGAGCAGTAGCACGACATCTTATTTTTGGTCATGTGATCGAAGGGATTTAGATATGGTACAGTCTGGGCCTTGATTTACTAATTAACTTCCCCATCATGTAAAACAGGCTAAATCTTACTTTAATTTCTGAATTTATTTGTATGTAACCCATAATGCAATAGGTGTGCCCTCATGTGCCAGCATAGCCTTCCTTAGGTGGTTGGGTATGGCACCCCAGCTATAGGGTGGTGAGTCTATAATGAAAATTAGGATCTAGCTAACTCATCCAAGTCCCTGCAGATGTAAGAAAATGTAATCCATTGACATTTACCACTTTTATAATGTTGGTATCCTACAGCGTGTAACGAAGCAGTTTGATACAGAAACTGATCAAATAGTAAGCCGCCATCTTGTTTTTGGTCTTGTGACCACGAGGATGTAGCTATGGGTACAGTCACAGCCTTAATTTACTCATTCTCTTCCCTGTCATGTAAAATGGGCTACTTTTTACTTTTACTTTTTAATTTATTGGCATGCACCCATAGATGCAATAGGTGGACACCCCATTGGCCAACATGGGCATACCATAGGTGGTTGGGTATGGCACCCTGACTGTCTGCAGGTGGGTCTGTAATGTAAATTAGGATCAGAAATTCATCCAAGCCTGACAGATGTGAAAAGATGTAATCCACTGACATTTACCACTTTTATAATATAGTTATTACAATAAATTTGTAAGATAGGCAGTTTGATACAGAAAATGATGAAAAGGTAGTTGCCATCTTGTTTTTGGTCATGCGACCAGGGATGTAGCTGGGTACAGTCTGTGCCTTGATTGACTCATTCACTTCCCCGCATGTAAAACAGGCTACATCTTAATTTTCCTTTCTCAATTTATTGGAATGTAACCATAATGCAATAGAGTGGACACCCATTGGTCAACATGGATATACCAGAGGGTGGTTGGGTATAGCAACCCAGCTATATGCGCGGTGGGTCTATAAAGTAAAATTAGTGATCATAAATTTCATCCAGGCCCCGGCAGATGTAAGAAAAGGTGTAATCTTTCAGTACCATTTTCACTCCCTCTATATTCCTTTCAGTACCATTTTCCTCCTCTATATTCCTTTCAGTACCATGTTCCTCCCTCTGTGTACACCTTTCCAGTACCATTTTCACTCCCTCTGTTCCTTTCAGTACCATTTCCTCCCTCTGTAATTTCTTTTTCGGTACTACATTTCCATCCCTCTATACTTCCTTTCAATTTCATTGCTCTCTGTACCTTTCAGTACCATTTCACTCCCTCTTTGCTGGTACCTTTTCACTCCCTCTGCCTTTCAACAGCCAGTTTACTCCCTCTGCATTACTTTCAGTACCAATTTTCCACTCAGTTAGTTTTCAATTTTTTCACCTCTGTATACCTTTCAGTACCATTTCCTCCTTCTACTTGTTCAGTACCATTTTTGCTCCTCTATATTTCCTTTCAGTACTTGTTTCACTCTCTGTGCCTTTCCATTTTTCCTTTTCACTCTCTCTATGTTCCTTTTCAGTACCATTTCCCACTCCCTCTGTATTTCTTTTCAATTACCATTTCCTCCCTCTAGCAACACCTTCCGATTTCATTTTCACTCCTGTATACCTTTCAGTACCATTTCCTCCTCTACATACCTTTCGACCATTTTCCTCCTCTACACCTTTCAATATTTCCTCCCTCTGTATTCCTTTCAGTACCATTTTGCTCTCTGCTTCCTTTCGTTACCATTTTATCCCTCTGATTTCTTTTTCAGTACCATTTCACTCTCTCTGTAAACCTTTCAGTACCATTTCACTCCCCTCTGTGTTCTTTTTTCAGTACATTTCCTCCTCTATTCTACCTTTCAGTACCATTTTCCTCCCTCTATTTTACCTTTCAATTGCCATTTCCTCTCTCTGTATACCTTTCAGTACCATTTCACTCCCTCTGTATTCCTTTCAATACCATTTTTTCCTCCCCTCTGTGTTCCTTTCAGTACCATTTCACTCCCTGTATACCTTTCAGTATAATTCACACTCTCTGTATTCCTTTCAAGTACCATTTCACCCTCTCTGTTCTTTTTCAGTACCATTTCCACTCCCTCTGTACTTTTCAGTATTTTCACTCCTCTATATACCTTTCAATCCATTTCCTCTCTCTGTCTTCTTCCAGTACCATTTCACTCCCTCTGTGTTCTTTTCAGTACCATTTCACTCCTGCTATTCCTTTCAATACCATTTCCTCCCCGCTGTATTCCTTTCGTACCATTTCACTCCCTCATATTCCTTCAGTACCATTTCCTCCTCTGTATTCCTTTTAGAACCATTTTCACTCCCTCTGTATTCCTTTCAGTACCATTTCACTCCCTCTGTGTTCTTTTTCCAGTACCATTTCGCTCTCTGTATACCTTTCAGTACCATTTCACTCCCTCTGTGTTTCTTTTTCAGTACCATTTTCACTCCTCTGTATTCCTTTCATTTTTCACTCCCTCTGTATATACCTTTCAGTACCATTTTCACTCTCTCTGTTGCTTTCAATCTGATTTTCCTCCCTCTATATACCTTTGAGTACCATTTCTCTCCCTCTGTATTCCTTTCAGTACCATTTCACTCCTCTATATACCTTTCAGTAACATTTCACTCACTCATGTTCTTTTCAATTACCATTTCCTCCTCTATGTTTCTTTCAGTACCCTTTCCTCCTCTGTATTCCTTTCAGTACCATTTCCTCCCCTCTGTATACCTTGCAGTACCATTTCCTCCTCTGTATACCTTTAGTACAATTTCATCCTCTACATCCGCGCAGTACCATTTCCTCCCTCTATATTCCTTTCAATTCCATTTTCACTCTCTGTGTTCTTTTTCAGTACCATTTCACTCCTCTGTATTACTTTCAGTACCATTTCCTCCCCTATATTCCTTTCAGAACCATTTCACTCTCTCTGTTTCTTTTCAGTACCATTTCACTCCTCATACCTTTCAATACCATTTCACTCCCTCTGTATTCTTTTTCAATTACATTTTCACTCCCTCATGTTCTTTTCAGTACCATTTTCACTCTCTCTATACCTTTCAGTACCATTTTCCCACCCTCCTCTTCCTTTCAAGTACCATTTTCCACTCCTCTATACCTTTCAGTGCCATTTTCACTCTTGTGCCTTTCAGTCCATGTTCCACTCACTACATACTTTTCAGTACCATTTCCACTCCTCTGTGCTTTTTCAGTACCATTCACTCCCTCTATACTACCTTTTAGTACCATTTCACTCTCTCTGTATACCTTTCAGTACCATTTTCACTCCTCGTGTTTTTTTCAAACCACTTTCCTCCTCTCACCTTTCAGTACCATTTCCTCCCTCTATTTACCTTTCAATTACCATTTTACTCTCTCACATGCCTTTCAGTACCATTTCCCTCCTCACATTTCTTTCAATACCATTTTCCTCCCTGTGTTCCTTTCAGGTACCATTTCCACTCTCTGTGTTCCTTTTCAGTACCATTTCACATCTCTGTATTCCTTTCGGTACCATTTTCACTCTGTGTGTATATTTTTCAGTACCGTTTTCCTCCTCTGCATACTTTTCAATTCATTTTCCTCCTCTATACCTTTCAGTACCATTTTTCACTCTCTCTGTCTTGCTGCTCATTTCCTCCCTCTGTTTCCCTTTCAGTACCATTTCCTCCTCTTTATTCCTTTCAGTACCATTTTCCTCCCGCTGTATTCCTCAGTACCATTTCACTCCTCATATTCATTTCAATTTTCCTCCCTCTGTATTCCTTTTAGTACATTCCTCCCCACCATATTCCTTTCAGTACCATTTTTCCCTCTGTTTCTTTTTAGTACATTTCGCTCTCTCTGTACCTTTTCAGTACCATTTCCCCCCTCTGTGTTCTTTTCAAGTACCATTTTCCCCCTCATATTCTTTCAGTACCATTTCACTCCACTCATACCTTTCAGTACCATTTTCACTCTCTGTATTCCTTTCAGTACGATTTCACTCCCTCTATATACTTTCAATTATTTCACTCCCCTCTGCATTCCTTTCAGTACCATTTTCACTCCTTATACCTTTCAATGCGTTTCCTCCTCTGTGTTCTTTCAGTACCATTTTCACTCCCTCATTTCTTTTTCAGTGCCAGCACTATCCTCTGTGTTCCTTTCGGTGCCATTTGCGCTCCTCTGTATGCCTTGCGGTGCCCATTTCCTCCTCTGTATACCTTTTCAATACCATTTTCACTCCCTCTATACACCTTGCAGTTTTCCTCCTCTATATTCCACCAGGACCATTTCCTCTCTCTGTGTTCTTTTTCAGGACCTCCCCTCTGTATTACACCAGTACCAATTTCACTCCCTCTATATTCCGCTCAGACATTTCACTCTCTGTGAACAACCAGTACCATTTCCTCCTCTGTATACCTTTCAGTGCCTGCTCCCTCTGTATTCCTTTCAATTCCATTTCCTCCCTCTGTGTTCTTTTTCAGTATTTCATTCCTCTCTCTGTGATTTCTTTTAATTACCATTTCCTCCTCTATATTCCTTTCCATTTTCCTCCTCTGTGTTATTTTCAGTACCGTTTTTCAGTCTATGCCTTTCAATGCCATATTTTCACTCCCACTGCTTTTCAGTACCAGCTGCTCCTCTGTTCCTTTCAGTACCATTTCACTCCTCTATATACCTTTCAATTTATTTCACACTCTCTGTATACCTTTCAATACCATTTCACTCCTCTGTATACCTTTCATACCATTTTCACTCCTCAATGCCTTTCAGTCCATTTCACTCCTCTGCATTCCTTCCGAACCTTTCACTCTACTATATACTTTCCAAGTACTGTTCCACTCTCTCTGTCCTTTCAGTACCATTTCACTCTTCTATATACATTTCAGCACCATTTTCCTCTCTATTCCTTTCAGTACCATTTCCTCTCCTTACCAGTACATTTTCCTCCTCTGTGTTCTTTTCAGTACCATTTCTCCTCCCCTCTGTATACCTTCGGTACCATTTCACTCCCTCTGTATACCTTTCAGTACTATTTTCACTCTCTGTACAACCTTACCGGCGCAGTTTCACTCCTCTATTTGCAGCCTCAGTACATTTCACTCCTCTGTATTACTTTCAGTACCATTTTCAATCCTCTATTCCTTTCAGACATTTCACTCTCGTTCTTTCCAGTACCATTTTCCTCTCTGTATAACTTTCAAGTACCATTTTCACTCCCTCTGTATTCTTTTCAGTACCATTTTCCTCCTCTGCATTCCTCAGTACCATTTCCTCCACTATATACCTTTCAGTACCATTTTCACTCTCTGTATACCTTTCAGTACCATTTCCTCCTCTGTATTCCTTTCAGTACCATTCACACTCTCTGTGTTCTTTTCATGCCATTTCCTCTCACCATTCCTTTCATTCCATTTCACTCTCCTGTGTTCTTTTCAGTACCGTTTTCCTCCTCTGTATTCTTTTCGTACCATTTCCTCCCTCTATATACCTTTCAGTACATTTCACTCTCTGTCTTCTTTTCAATAAAATTTCCTCCTCTGTGTTCTTTTCAGTACCATTTCACCCTCTGCATGCCTTCAGTACCATTTCACTTACTATATACCTTTCAACCGTTTTTACTCCTATGTGTCAATTCCGTTTTCCTCCCTCTATTCTTTCAGTACCATTTTCACTCCCTCTGTATTCTTTACAGTACATTTCACTCCCCACTTATACCTTTCAGTATTTCATTTCACTCCCTCTGTGTTCTTTTTCAATACCATTTTCACTCCTCTGCTTACCTTTCAGTACATTTTCACTCCCTCTGCATACCTTTCAGTTACTATTTTCACTCTCTCTGTATACCTTTCAGTACCATTTCACTCCCTCTATTTACCTTTCAGTACCATTTCACTCTCCTCTATTATTTCCTTTCAGTACCATTTCCTCCTCTGTATACCTTTCAGTACCATTTTCACTCCCTCTATCATTCCTTTCAGTACCATTTCACTCCCTCTGTATTCCTTTCAGAACCATTTTCACTCTCTCTGTGTTCTTTCCAGTATACATTTCTGCTCCCTCTGTGTTCTTTTCACTACCATTTCCCACTACCTCTGTAATTTCTTTTTCAGTTCCATTTTCCTCCCTCTCTATTCCTTTCAGTACCATTTCCTCCTTTATATACTTTTCAGTACCATTTCCTCCCTCTGTTATACCTTTCAATACCATTTTCACTCCTCTATATTCTTGTTCAGTACCATTTTCCTCCTCTATATTCCTTTTCAATTCACCTTTCACTCCTCTGTATGCCTTTCTAGTACCATTTCACTCCTCTATATTTCTCTTTCAGTATCCATTTCCTCTCTCTGTCTTCCTTTCAGTACCATTTTCACTCCCTCTGTGTCCTTTTTCAAGTACCATTTCACTCCCTCTGTATGCCTTTCCAGTACCATTTTCCTCCCTCTGAATTCCTTTCAGTACCATTTCACTCCCTCTGTATACCTTTCATTACCATTTTCACTCCCTCTGTATGCCGTTCAGTACCATTTTCACTCTCTCTATTCCTTTCAATTCATTTAGCTCCCTCTGTATACCTTTCAGTACCATTTTCACTCCCTCTGTATACCTTTCAGTACCATTTCCACTCCCTCTGTTTCTTTTCAGTACCATTTTCACTCCTCTGTATACCTTTCAGTACCATTTCACTCCCTCTGTATTCCTTTCAGTACCATTTTCCTCCCTCTGTATACCTTTCAGTACCATATTCACTCCATCTGTATACCTTTCAGTACCATTTCACTCCTCTGTATACCTTTCAGTACCATTTTCACTCCCTCTATATTCCTTTCAGTACCATTTTCCTCCCTCTGTATTCCTTTCAGTACCATTTTCACTCTCTCTGTATTCCTTTCAGTACCATTTTCCTCCCTCTGTATTGCTTTTTCACTACCATTTCACTCTCTGTGCTCTTTTACCAGTTCCATTTTCACTCCCTCTCTGTTCCTTTCAGTACCATTTCACTCCCTCTATATACTTTTCAATTACCATTTTCACTCCTCTGTATTACCTTTCAGTACCATTTTCACTCCCTCTGATTTCTTTTCAGTACCATTTCACTCTCTCTATATCCTTTCAGTACCATTTTCACTCCCTCTGTATTCTTTTCAGTACCATTTCACTCCCTCTGTATTCCTTTCAGTACCATTTTCCTCCCTCTGTATACCTTTCAGTACCATTTCACTCCTCTGTGTACCTTTTCAGTACCATTTTCACTCCCTCTGTATTCCTTTCAGTACCATTTCACTCCCTCTGATTCCTTTCAGTACCATTTCACTCCCTCTGTATTCCTTTCAGTACCATTTCACTCTCTCTGTATACCTTTCAGTACCATTTTTCCTCTCTGTGTTCTTTTTCAGTACCATTTCACTCTCTCTGTATACTTTTTCAGTACCATTTTCCTCCCTCTATATACCTTTCAGTACCATTTCCTCTCTCTGTCTTCCTTTTTCAGTACCATTTCACTCCCTCTGTGTTCTTTTTCAGTACCATTTTCACTCCTCTTTATTCCTTTCATTACCATTTTCACTCCTCTGTATTCCTTTCAAGTGCCATTTTCACTCCCTCTGTATTCCTTTCAGTACCATTTCACTCCCTCTATATACCTTTCAGTACCATTTCACTCCCTCTGTATTCCTTTCAGTACCATTTCACTCCCTCTGTATTCCTTTCAGTACCATTTCACTCCCTCTGTATTCCTTTCAGTACCATTTTCACTCTCTCTGTATTCCTTTCAGTACCATTTCACTCTCTGTATTCCTTTCAGTACCATTTTCACTCTCTGTGTTCTTTTCAGTACCATTTTCACTCCCTCTGTATCCTTTTTCAGTACCATTTTCACTCCCTCTATATATTCCTTTCAGTACCATTTTCCTCCCTCTGTGTACCTTTTCAGTACCATTTTCACTCCCTCTATATTCCGTTTCAGTACCATTTTCACTCCCTCTATATTCCTTTCAGTACCATTTCACTCCCTCTGTATACCTTTCAGTACCATTTTCACTCCCTCTGTGTTCCTTTCAGTACCATTTTCACTCCCTCTGTATACCTTTCAGTACCATTTCACTCCCTCTATATTCCTTTCAGTACCATTTTCACTCCCTCTGTATTCCTTTCAGTACCATTTCACTCCCTCTGTGTTCCTTTCAGTACCATTTCACTCTCTCTGTATTCCTTTCAGTACCATTTCACTCCCTCTGTATACCTTTCAGTACCATTTTCACTCCCTCTGTATTCCTTTCAGTACCATTTTCACTCCCTCTGTATTCCTTTCAGTACCATTTCACTCTCTGTATTCCTTTCAGTACCATTTTCACTCCCTCTGTGTTCTTTTCAGTACCATTTTCACTCCCTCTTATTCTTTTCAGTACCATTTCACTCCTCTGTATTCCTTTCAGCACCATTTTCACTCCCTCTATATATTCCTTTCAGTACCATTTTCACTCCCTCTGTATACCTTTCAGTACCATTTTCCTCCTCTATATTCCTTTCAGTACCATTTCACTCCTCTGTATTCCTTTCAGTACCATTTCACTCCTCTGTATACCTTTCAGTACCATTTCACTCCCTCTGTATTCCTTTCAGTGCCATTTTCACTCCCTCTGTGTTCTTTTTCAGTACCATTTTCACTCCTCTGTATTCTCTTTCAGTACCATTTTCACTCCCTCTGTGTCCTTTCAGTACCATTTCACTCCTCTGTATACCTTTCAGTACCATTTCACTCCTCTGAATTCCTTTCAGTACCATTTTCAACTCCCTCTATATTCCTTTCAGTACCATTTCCTCCTCTGTATACCTTTCAGTACCATTTTCACTCTCTCTGTATACCTTTCAGTACCATTTCACACCCTCTATATACCTTTCAGTACCATTTTCACTCCCTCTGTATACCTTTCAGTACCATTTTCACTCCCTCTGTGTTCTTTTCAGTACCATTTCACTCCTTCTGTATACCTTTCAGTACCATTTTCACTCCCTCTGTATTCCTTTCAGTACCATTTCACTCCCCTATATACCTTTTCAGTACCATTTCCACTCCCCTCTGTTTTCTTTTTCCAGTACCATTTTCACTCTCTATATGCCTTTCAGTACCATTTCACTCCCTCTGTATTCCTTTCAGTACCATTTCACTCTCTCTGCATTCCTTTTCAGTATCATTTTCACTCTCTCTGCATTCCTTTCAGTACCATTTCACTCCCTCTATATTCCTTTCAATTACCATTTCACTCTCACTGCATTCCTTTCAGTACCATTTCACTCTCTGTATTCCTTTCAGTACCATTTCCTCTCTCTGCATTCCTTTCAATTATCATTTCACTCTCTCTGCATTCCTTTCAGTACCATTTTCACTCTCTCTATATTCCTTTCAGTACCATTTCACTCTCTCTGCATTCCTTTCAGTATCATTTCACTCTCTGCATTCCTTTCAGTTACCATTTTCACTCCCTCTATATTCTTTTCAGTACCATTTTCCTCCCTCTGTATTCCTTTCAGTACCATTTCACTTTCTCTGTATTCCTTTCAGTACCATTTTCCTCCCTCTGTGTTCTTTTCAGTACCATTTTCACTCCCTCTGTATTTCCTTTCAGTACCATTTTCACTCCCTCTGTATTCCTTTCAGTACATTTCACTCCCTCTTGTGTTCTTTTCAGTACCATTTTCACTCCCTCTGTATTCCTTTCAGTACCATTTCACTCCCTCTGTGTTCTTTTCCAGTACCATTTCACTCCCTCTATATACCTTTCAGTACCATTTTCACTCCCTCTATATTCCTTTCAGTACCATTTTCACTCTCTCTGTGTTATTTTTTTCAGTACCATTTTCACTCCCTCTGTTTTCCTTTCAGTACCATTTCACTCCCTCTATATTCCTTTCAGTACCATTTTCACTCTCTCTGTGTTCTTTTTCAGTACCATTTTCACTCCTCTATATTCCTTTCTGTATCATTTTTACTCCCTCTGTGTTCTTTTTCAGTACCATTTTCACTCTCTCTGCATACCTTTCAGTACCATTTCACTCCCCTCTATACCTTTCAGTACCATTTTCACTCCTCTCTATACCTTCCAGTACCATTTTCACTCTCTCTGTTTACCTTTCAGTACCATTTTTCCTCCCTCTGTGTTCTTTTCAGTACCTTTTCACTCCCTCTGTATACCTTTCAGTACCATTTCGCTCTCTCTGCATTCCTTTCAGTACCATTTTCACTCCCTCTATATTCCTTTTCAGTACCTGGTGGTAGTGGTAGATGGTAAAATGAACAACTCATAGACCTGTAGGAGGGCAGTTGCAAGGGCAGATAGGATGCTGGGATGCATCGCCAGAGGATTACCTCCAGAAAGGTGGAGTGATCCTTCCACTGTACAACTGCTCAGTTAGGCCACTCGAGTATGTGTGTACAGTTTTGGAGACCACATTTAAAGAGGACATTACACTCCTAGAGAGTATCCAAAGGAGGGCAACCAAAATGATCTGGGGCCTGGGAGAGGACCTATGAGGAGAGGCTCAAGGAGCTCAACACATACACTCTGGAGGAGAGGAGGGACAGGGGGACATGATAGAGGTCTTCAAGTACATGAAAGGGATCAATAAAGGAGGCCCAGTCAGGGTGCTCCAAAGGAAGGAGAGGGGCAACAAGAGGTCACGGGGTAAGCTGGAAGGGCTGGCTCAGAGGGGACAGGAGGAGATATTATTTCACTTAAAGGTTGGTGGAGCCATGGAATGCACTGCCCAGGAGCTGGTAGAGGCGGAGACTGTGGACCGGTTTAAGAGGGGATGGGACAGGTACAGGAGGGTACATCTGACCTAGGCCCAATACAGGTGGAACATCTGGGACTGGGGACAGTATAACCCAAGGTGGGAGGAGACACCAAATCAGCACTCAGTGCAGGTGTTTGGAAATCGAGCAGACTCAAGAGACCGTTAGGCCTATTCTGCTGGCATTTAGTATGTTAGTAAATATAGCTGATGCATATACAGTGCCGAATGTTATGTGCTCCCCATAACTCTCCCACCATAAAATGTACCTTCTTCCAGTCTGATCTCTGACCACTCGCTGCATCTTAAATGGAAGATGTTTATGCAGAAGAGAGCAACCCCTCTCTTATGCTCCTTAAATGAGGCTGCGAAACATTTCCCATCCAACCCCATGCCAATTTCATGTGCTCCGCCACCATGAGACGTGTTTCTTGCAACAGTGCCAATTGGACCCCTGTCTCGGTGAGAGCCATAAGGAGACTGGAGCGTTTCACAGGGTCGCTATCCCTCTAACATTCCAGGAACATATACTGGTCTCGTTTGTTAGCCATTAGGAAGAAGTACTCTTGTCATAATATCCCCCAGCAGCCATGAGATCCTCCATCTCAGTTCTGATACATTGCACAAATGACCCTCCAGTTTGTCATATCTCTCCGACACACCTGAAGCACCATAACCTTGTGATCGTAGCTCTGTGTGCAACAACATGTAAACAGTAAGACAATAACAACATTCCAAACTATTTGAAAACATTCAAACATACCCCCAACATCTCTAGTAACCAAATTAACCATACCCCCCATGTCCTTTTTCCACTGTAACTTGCCAAACCTGTCCCTTAATCCCTTGTTTTAAAAAACGGTCCCCAACAGCCCATCTCCGACATTATCTGCCAACTATGCTCGAGTACCATTAGTACCCTCTATGTAGTTGTGTCCTGCCCTCTGCCCCCCACCCCCGAGGTACACATTGTAATCGCCCATCCATACTCCATTCGCCAGGCCTCCCCTGGTATCAGGCTTTGAGTTTTAGCCCAGTATCAATATATGCCCAAGACGTCCTATTTGATATCTCTTATGTGTGAGGCCGCTCATGTGCTGCCATCGAAACATGCCATACATACATGCGGGCCAAACTCTCCCAAACATGTGCCCCTGCGAAGCAATCTTATAGCCACCAGTGGAGTCTCCCTGGATGATGTAGCTCAGCGTAGTGGGGTTATCACCTCCACCTCTCACATCAGCTTCCAGCACGAGCCCATTTATATGCCTTTGGTGGCAAGTAAGCCCACCCCCAAGCTGCAGCACCCAGCCAACAAAGCAAACCTTTCCCACACGCTAGCCCCTTCCAATGCTTGTCATGCATCATCCCCCACCAGAGCTCTCTCCAGATGTTCCTTTGACTATTAGTCCTTTAAGTTTGCCTGTAATTAAGAAGTGGCAGACAAAAGAACAGAACAGTCACATAATGTCTCCAGTCAGCTGCAGACTAAGCATGTTAAAGTCTCCGTTATTCTGAATATTCAGATGCACTTTCCACGAGGGACCCTGCACCTCCTGACACCGGACAGCAGGAGAAGGATAGAGAGTCCATCCCAACAAAAGGAAATAAAAGGAGACGTTCATCATCATGGTGAGAAGACAGCACATGTCCCTGAACATAACAACTTCACTCAATTAAACAGTTAACAAAACGGAGCAATTTATATCAGTTAGCCCCCATATGCCTGTAAGGCCTAGAAATGTAAACACTGCTCAGGGCTTATACTTCACCCATTCTTTTACCCAAGTCCTCCACGAACTTTGCAGCTTTATCTGCTTCCCTGAGCAGTATGTTGCCTCGTGTTTCACCTTAAGAGTTGCTAGATAAATCAAATAGTTTTCCACTTTAAGAGAGTGAAGTTTGCCGCCCGGTGGCGAGAGGGTTGAGGCGCAGGGCGCTTTATCTAACACTATGCTGGTGACCCGGGTTCAGGAACGGACTGAGGGTTGACAGGGAAGGGGAAGGATCGCGTCCGAGGGACTGCTCTCCTCCCCTGGGGTGGGTTAGGATGCATGGTCGCTCTGCAGCGGCAACCGGTGGAGACCAGGAGCATTGCAGAGGGATCATTACAGGGAACGCCAGAAACGGCAATACCGCTCTGGAGACTGTCCGGATGACGGCTGCAGACCAGGACACCTCCGAAGACTTCCAGCAGGCCCGCAAAGCCTCAGCAGCGCCTGGGACGAAGAAAAATAGTGTGCCAGTTCCTCCCACGGTGCCTTCCCTTGAGAGAGGACCCACCTGGTACAGGGTTACAGGGCTATTCACAGGCAGGCTGCGGATTTGAGGTAAGGTGGCTTGTGGGGAGATAGTAGGGGAATGTCTGAGGTCATGGCAGCCTGAGGAGGCAGCTCCTGAGCACGATGGGGTAAAATAGATAACTCAAAAAAAAAAAAAAGAGAGCGAAGGATAGCCATAGATTCATTGAACTTTTACATTTGTTCAGAAGCCTCACAGAGTAGTCCTGGGACAGAAAGATTCGATGACCCTCCATCAAAGCTGGCCTTTCTCCCTGTAAGCATGTAGTACCGTTTCACGGTCTTGGTAGTGGTGGAACCACATAATGATTTAGAGGCGGTTGCCCGGATGGCTTAGGCCTAACAGCCCGATGTGCATACTCCAACTTCAGCCTTCCATTCTTTATTGTTAGGCCCAACAGTTTGGGCAGGGTCTCTGCACAAAACTCCAACACATTCCCTCCTTCTATCCCTTCTGGCAGACCACGGAATTGAAGATTTAGTCTTTGGTGGTAGTTCGTTTTCTTGGTAATTTGCTGTCTCTTTCTTTTCCTCTATCTCTTTTGCAGGGCTAAGATCTTTTCCCCAGGACCCCTCTAGTTCATCTTCCATTCTAGATATGACTCCTCTGTCTCCGTTAAGCGTGCCACTTGGGCTGCATGGTGAGTCAAAACCTCTAGAGCCTGTCATTGATTCAGATTTCTAATTTACAGAGTTGCGGCTCCAAGGCCGCCAGGACCTGGCCTGTCAGATCGCGACCCAGCGCACTCACCTCTGCAGCTGAAAGGGAAACTACTTTGGTGGCTCTTAGCCTGTGAACAGGTCATACTTTCTTTGAAGCACTGCGGTCACTTGCTGGCTTTTACCGGCCCCCGACATCAAATATTCATCCATACCGAGTACTGCAGTCTTGTAACAAAATAAACCATAAGTAAGGACGAATTAGCACTTTTTAACTTTAAATTACCGGCGAGGAGAAACAAGGTGCAGACACGTCTGTTCTCTTCAAGTGCTCATTAGCGCCCCTCGCTCATGCCATTTTAAGAAATAGGTCTCTTTCCAACTGAGCTTTGTGGTCCACTTATCCCATTAGCTCTTCTACCTTGGGGTGGTGGGGGAGATGGCCAGAGAGGAGGGAGGAAACCTAATGGAAAAAGATCAAGGAGGAATAGCTAAAACAATGACATGCTAGCTGAATGAAGAAGCAAAGGAAGGAGGAGGAAGAGGCCACTATGGTTCTTAAAGGAGGTGGTTAAGCTGGTGAAGGAGAAAATAAAACAGCATTTAGGAAGTACAAGGAGACCCAGGCAGAGATGGGCAGGAGGTACATCTGGAAAAGCAAAGGGAGGCAGGAAGGAGGGTGAGAGCAGCTAATGCACAAACAGAGGAGGGATTGCCAAAGAGGTCAAAAGGATAAGACTTTCTTCAGGTTCATGAGTGAAAAGAGAAAAGCAAGGGTGGGATAGTAAGAACCAGGAGGGTGGGGTGGCAGACTGTGTAGAACAAGATCAGGAAAAGCTAACATTCAAAATGAGTACTTCTGTCTGGTATTCACAGTAGAGAACATGTTATCAACAGCAGGCACCAGGGGACGATGATGACAAAGTCCATTTTTGGGGAGTCTCGAAAGGTATTGGATGCCCTAAAGGAGAACAAGGCAATAGGAACAGATAGGATTCACCCAAGGGTTCTAAAAGAACTCAGCATGGTGCTAACAGCCCTCTGGCAACACTATTCAGAACCCCACTGGAGATGGGGGAGCTCCAGAGGACAGGAAGAGGGCTGAAGTGGTCCCTCTGAACAAAGGCGAGCAGGAGAAGGCTACCAATTACAGGCCAGTGAGTCTCACATCAGTGGTGAGGAAATTATTGGAGACATTTCTGAAGGAGAGGCTGATGAGTACCTGGAGGCATATGGGTTGCAGGACCATTGGCAGCATGGTTTCAAAGGAATAGGTCATGCCAAACAAATCTCATAGATTTCTTTGTCTGGGTGACTAGGGAGGTGGATCAGGAGGGCCGTGGATGGGCCTATCTGAACTTCAGTAAGGTCTGACACCGTGCCACTCAGGAGGCTAATTAAGAAAGTTATGAAACTAAGCAGACTGGGGTTGGGGAAAAGTGGTAAGCTGGGTATCAAGCTGGTTGAAAGACAGGAGGCAGAAGATGGTGGTAAATGGCAGATACTCGGATGGGAGAGTAATGAGTGAGGTGCCACAAGGATCAGTACTGGGGCCAGTCCTCTTCAATGTATTCATACATAATGTTGCTGAGGAACTGGAGAGGATGGTGTCTCTTTATGGATGACATGAAAAATCTGCAACAGGGTGGACACGCAAGCATGAATGAGCTGTATAGCTAGTTCAAATAAAGCTGAGTCAGGTGAAAGTAATAGAGTATGCCACATGGAACAGCTATGGTTGAGCTAAAACACACAGATAAGGTTTACAGTGCAAGTAATTGAGAGTTGTGAGTAACTGGGCACGAAGCAGTATGAGCTCTGAAGTAGCAGTATGCTGAGAGCTTAGAACCCCCAAAAGGAAGGAAGCACACACAGCCGAAGGCAAAATACAAACCAGAAGCAGGAAAATAAACACAGAAGCCCAGCAGAGACAAGCAGGAGCAGCCGGGGAGGCGGGCCTCAGCCAGCCAGGAGGCCCAACCAGCTCAGAGGACAAACCGACAGAGCCTTCAGCAGCAAAGAAAAATGCTTCACAGTCCGTCTGAAAGGAACTGCTTATTTAGCTCAGCAAGTGTGAGTGGCTAGCTGCTTGGTCACCAAACTACAGGCAAAGCCTTTAAATTACTCCTCACTTGAGATCCACCTCTCTGCAGTGTCAGCCTACCACCATCCGGTGGAGGGCAAAACCCTAGTTCAACTAGAGGTTTCTAAGACTTTCTTGAAGGTATCCTTCACATCAAACCTCCATAACCCTAGCTCAACTAGAGGTTTCTAAGACTTTCTTGAAGGGTATAGCAGTTACATGAGAACTTACCTTAACAGTAGATCTTCAAGAGATGTTCCTGCAGTAGGTCTAGTTTCCCACCCCTCTATCCCCAGCTCCTGCAGTCATTTCCTTTCTCCTGTCTAGTCCTCTGGTTCAGCCAGGGCACAGGATCCCAGGAGTTGTTACTTCTTTTTCTGCTTCCTATTTCTAGGTCTCCAATGGAAAAGAACTGGAGGCAGGCGTGGGACCACCCCTTTATAGTCGAGCCGATGTTGGTCACCTGGCCGGGGACGGGCGGTCCCTGCTGATGATTGCTAGCTAAGTTTGCCTGTGGACTGTCACAGGACAAGTTCTCTCAGGAAGACAGACCAGTTGTTTGTCTGTTTTGCTCACAGAAAGACAGGAGCACTTGTCACCAGACAGACACTAACTCAGTGGTTAGTCCACTGCATTTCTTTTTCCTACCAGTACCATGGTAAGCCCTTGCCAGGTTCAGTCAAGGGACATTCTGACAGAGCAGTGGCTACCTTATTTGTCTCCTTGAGGAATGTGTCTTGGTAGAGCGTATGTGCTGCCACTACCTGGAGCACAGTCCACTTTACAGTTTGGACATTGCCTCCAGGAGAACAGCAGGCTTTGGACTAGCTGTCCTTCAGGGCATACTTTCTTAGAAACTTCAGTTTGCTTTCTGTTTCTTCTCCCCTCCCATCAGACCTGGGCTTATCTTTGGGTACTGCTTGGGACTCAGTCCTAATGGTAATACTTGCTGAGAGCCCCCACCGAACTGAGATAGTACAATTACGTAAGAACTTATTGTAACAATAGATCTTTGTGAGGAGCTCTTGCAGCAGGTGGGTTCCACCAACATCCCCAGAAGTCAGTGTTTTTATCCTTCCTGAGGTTGGGAAGATCCTCCTCGATTCTCCATTTATTTCAGCGGGGTCTCTGGTGGGACAACTGAGATGGTGCTGGGGACCGCCCTTTATACCACATCCGGACATCGGGCTGAGCAGACATTGGGGCAGTCCCCGCCATAGACTGCTAGCTAGAAGATTTTTCTGTGGGGTTCTAACGCCTGATGGCATTAGTCCTAATGGTAATACCTGCTGCAGAGCTCCTCTCAAAGATCTACTGTTACAACAAGTTCTTACGTAAGTGTACTTTTTGGCTGCTCTTTTTGGGGATACTTGAAAATGTAGTACACTGCAGTCACATAATTGATATGCTTCTCTAGAAGAGTCCTGGTTAAAAGGCCTTCTGCATGCAAAAAGTCCCCTTTGTAGCATTGTCAATGCCACTTGAGTTTTAAGTCCCAGATTGGGGCTGTTTATAAATGCCAATGGCCTGTTTGGGACTTACTTGCCCAGAACTGGGACTATATTAACTAAATTACCTCTTCTTCCCATTTGTCCCATGTTTGGTGCTTTAAGGTGTAAACAGTCCTTTGGCTCTTTGTCTCACACTGTGGTCTTCAAGAAATAAATTGCCACTTGGGCCTCTTTGCCACATGATTGAGGCTCTAATGCTAATGACCCTTATTTGACACAATCAAGGCTGTAAGTGGTACTGTAAGGCCCTGTCCACACTCGTTAGTAAAAAAGTTACAGATTTTCTATAAGGTTTTGGCAATGAGAGAACATGGTTTGCATCTACACCTGCCACAGTAATTTGCCGTGTTTACTGATCGTGCTTAAACCCTGATGTCAGTAGGGTTTAAGCATGATCCTGTACGTGTAGTGCTGAAACAGTGTAACGTACCTTTGTGGACGGGCATCCAAATCTGTGCTTCCCGTGTTGTTCCTCCTTGGCCCCATAATACTGTACAGTTCTATCCCATGGTGCCCCACTTAAGGATGTAATACGCACTGTAGCACAGCAACAGGGAAACCATAAAGTGAAGCTGAATCAGCAATTGAGAGAGATGTTTGACAGAGTTTCAAAAGGGCATAACACTTGCTAAAAGACATTTAGCATAAAATAGTGACTGAAACATATATTCATTTTCTGGTCTTAGCAGTACTGGATGAAGAAAGGAAAATATGTCAGTTGGATGTTGCTGGAAATATTAACACTTACCAAGTGTATTCTGTCAGTGCATACAACCCCATATAAAATGATTACTTCAGCTCTGCATAAAAAGCAGAAATATATCAAGGGACAGACTCATACAGTACCCTTTACTGCTTCAAACAGCAAAATAATACATAGCTGTAAAGGTAATAGAAATATTAAAATCACATTGATATATTGCAAATATGAGTGACAGATGGCCAGTTGGTCAGATGAGGCAACAAAACTCCTTGTGCAGTATTGGTCACAAGAATGTGTTCAAGAGCTAGCCAGCTGCAGAAGGAATAGCAAGATTTATCAAAGGTTGCAGCTTTAAAGTGAAGGACAGTAACAGGAGGTCAGGTGTTGGCAGAATAATCTGTCCTTGTTCAAGGAACTTGACAAAATTCTGGGAACCAAAGAGACAGCTGACCCACATTTTGTGCTGGAGAGCTCAGAGATTGAGCTGGAAGCCATAATGCATGATACTACAGAGTCTGAGGTAGATTACATCTTTGAACTAGAAGCCGTGGAATCAGGTAAGATGTGTCACTGTGTAAGTACACAAACATACTTATATACTGTTATAGGTTTGTGAATTTATTTGCCTTGCTTATGTGACTCATATGTTGTGTGAGTATGTGTATGTGATGAATGTATGTATATATTTTTGTATTTTAGCCTGTGGCAACTTGGTAATCCCTTCTCTCGCAACTGCCTGTTTACAGTATTATTACAAGCAGGGGTAGGGGTTAATTACTTTGTCTAAGCCACACAGTGACAGGGCTGAAACTGGTACCTGTCCAGTAGGCAAGTGCTGGTACATTTTGTTTCAGTCCATTAAAAGTTTACTTGATTAGCCCTGATGGCTTGTACCACAGAAGATACATTTCAGTAAGTCCACCAGTTTGGTAAAGTAAAAGTCTGTGTGGTTAGTGGGTTTTCCTAGTCACTATCCCTGCTAGCTGGTGGCCGAAAAGTTGATTTCTGCCCTGCAGTACACAATTTTAGGATTTTGGAATCAGACCAGTGTGTGCTTGATGTTCCATGGTGATTCATAGCATGATATATGTTTTTAGTTATTGTTTATTCTCCTTTCTCCATTGTTGGCCCCTTTCACCACCACCTCCCTGCTCTCCTTAGACCATGACCATACACAGATGTGCAAGAATGTGGAGTAGTTCATGTGCACTGACACCAGAGTCTGGCCCAAATCATCCATGTGGTCTGGTCCATAGCCCACCGCTACATGATCCTACCACCAGACCTTCAGTCGGTGGCAGTCAATAGATGGAGAGGCCGACCACTCTTACCCAAGTGATTAGATTAGCCTGGCAGCTGCTCCATCCTTTCCGAAACTCTCTACTTACCAGCCCTCAGCTGTCCTGTACTCATTCCCAAGCACAGGACACCAGCTTGGCAAGAGGTGATGGTTTTAGCAACTCTGTGCAACTTGGCATACACATAACGGTTCTCTAATCTGTATGCTATACATTCTACCTCAGTTCATGGTGTAATTTATCATAAGCCACATATATTCCGATTTTGTTGTTTGGTGGGATATTAACTTTGGTATTAGCAATATAGTGACATACCATTTTCCACATTATTGTCTTATTAATTTACTTTATACAGAGTCATATGTAACACTGACCTAGACCTAAATGACAGTACTTCTGTCACATGCGAGAACACCAATACCCCCATGGATAGCGATACCTCATCAGCATCTACAGGTGTACCATGTAAGCGTGTGGCATCACAGGAGCCACTGTGCAATCTTCAGAAGAAAAAGAGAGGACGTGATATGCAGGAAATGATGGAGGCTGGTTTGAGCCCACATGAAGGATGATGCAGGAGCACCACAAAGAGATGATAGAGTTTGAGAGGAAGAGATTATGGGAAGAAAGGGAGATGGATGAAAAGTTACAGAAGGAAGAGGCTGCACAGAACGCTGAGTTCTTCCAGAGCATGATCAGTCTATTGATGTACTTACTGTGCCCCCACAAAAGAATGCGCCACAGCAATCTGCCCAATATGTTCATGTTGGTCAGCTAAGCCAACTGTACCACGACTACAGCACCCCCATCTGTGTCAGGTGTGATAACTGGTACAAGTGTGGTCAATCTACATGGTAGTCCAGCTGGTGTATAAAACATAAATGTAAACTACAGTGCTTCATCAAGTCAGTCTGCTTCCTTTATGCAGGATCTTAGTAGTGATCATTTCACATGAATAATCCTTTGACCCTTGGATAGTGGACCTTACACTAAAAAGATAATGTATGATCTTACTTGAGAGGGTTCCTTCAGTAGGTCATCACTTAAAGGACTGGTGCCACCTGCTGTCGGGCCACAGCGGCAGACTTTTCTAGCAATCCCTGATGGGGACGCCCAACCAGCGTCCGTGATCGATGTCGCCAGTGACTGTATAGAATGGCAGTCCTCACGCCTGCCCTCCAGTTCTTTCCCACCGTCCGCCTTGTGTCAGTCCATTGCAGACTTCCATATAGTGATCGTCGTCAAAGTGTCTTGCATCAGATTTTCCTTAGCCAAAAATTCTTCCTTTTTCATCCTCTTCATTGATGTTTTCACCTAAGAAGAAGTGCTCATCCTGTGGAGTGCAGATCCCACATAAAGACAGTCACCTCAAGTCGTCCTCCATCTAGGCCCATACCACCCTGTCTCCTCTCCTGCCTGGAGTGCCAGTCCTTCAACCAGACCACGAAGAAAAGGAGCCACAGCTTTGGAGGTCCATCTCTTAAAAGCCTGCTTGGCTTCTCTAAAGAAGAAGATGGACGGTTGAGAGAGTCCTCGGCAGATAAATCTCCATCGATGAAGCAAAGGAGAAGTCTAGAGCAGGAGCACTCCATGGACGACACATGGCCCTAGACAAGCAAGGCCCAACTGCCTAGAAAATCCGGCGTTAAGTCTGGTAAGACCATAGCAGGTCAGTCGATCTTCAGCCCCTCCAACGACTGCACCGTGCCAGCGATAAGTCGACCTCGGCTCCTCCGGGGACCGCAGCAGCCAGTAAGCCAGCTCCCCAGCCAGTGGGGACCCACCTGGCACCCATTAATAAGTCAGACGGGGCTCCTCCCTGCCCCACGCCACCTGCTAAGATGCCCATCCCTGACAGCCGCTGGGTGTGGTTCCCCGTCAGGGCCTAAGCGCCACGTCCAACAGAACCAGGGAGAAAGCCCCTCTCAACCCTCTCCCTTCACCTGTGTCCTCCACTTCAATGGTGGATACCTCCAGCGAAGACAGCGGAGAACCCTCGACATGAGTCGATTCCACGAGTCAACTTCACATTCTCCTCTCGGTGTCAAAGGAAAGGATGCTCCTCCTAAGCCAGCAGGCCTTGATGTGGAGTCCCTCCTACACCTTTAGGCAGGATCCCTGCAGCACTGACTCTAGCCAACATCCTGCTAGAGTACCAGTGAACCTTGCTTCTCGCGGATGTCCTGATGACTGTTGTTTGCCTGGGACCTAGCAATTGGCTCCAGCCACTGGCTCCGACACGGATGTCCCAATGGCGGTCCTCAGCCAGGACCTATGATCAGTCTTAGCCATTGGCCCCGTGCAGATCTGGTCATCGTCCGGGCCCCTTCATCCAGTTCGACACCAGACCCTTTCGAAGCTGATCGGGTGGCACCAGTTCCGACATTGGTCCCCTGATGTAGGCTGTCCCGATGCTGGACCCCAGCCTATATACACTAAGGCGAGTCCAACTGGGATTTACTCCAGACCTTGAACTGTCCCTCACTACCCACTGGGGTTCCCTGGGGACCACTACCGGCTGGCCCCCTCTGGACTGGAGTCACTATAGACAATTTTCCCTGGATTCAGTCCTCGCTCATTACCAGGGATTCCAGGGCTATCATAACCTCCCCACTGGTAATGCCTCCTCCTCCCCAATCAGCCCCAACCTCCTCACCACTCCCTCCACCTCTTCGGTTACACCAGATTTCAAGACCTTGATTCAGTCTTGGTGGCAGGGGCTCAGTCTGAGTTGGTGTCAGACCTGGAGCGAGACTCTCTATCCCAGGTCCCCTTCCCCAAGCAGTTCTTCCGTGGCTTTGGTGCATGTCTCGGGAAAAGACTCATCAGGACATCTCCTCCCAGATATCCGTCCACCATCCTGGCGAAGGGCAGAGCGATGATGATGATGAGGGTTGGCGATTTCTGGGAGGAGGTTCTGGAGGAACCTGAAGGCCCATCAGGTAAGGTTTCTCAGAAATCCCCACAAGAGGACTCTGCTTTTTGGACCTCCTGAGGTCCATGAAGGATTTCTTGGACTGGGAGTCAGAGGATCAGGAACCTATGAGACAGAGACTCGCTGAACATCTGGACTTAGAGTCTCTGTCTCCGGTCCCTATTCCTCCATGGATTGGACCTCATCAGGACCTCACCTCTACCATCTGGCAGATGACTCATTCCCTTCTGGCTGACCCAAGAGGGCAGACAGTCTTTACAGGCACCTTAGGATGCACCGTTCTTGAAAACTTATCCTAAGGCTGACTCTGTTGCCATTTCTGCTGTTCATGACCACACCCAGGCACATGAGCACCTCTCCTCCGGACAAAGAGTTGAGGCAGATGGACTAGTTTGGGAGAAAGATCTATTCTTGGCCACATCGCCCCTCGGTCCCTTAACTATGTGGCCCATATGGTGTCTCACCAGAAAGCTACCTTGGCCAAGTTAGTGGCCCAGGTCCGAGCCATAGTTTCTTGACCTTAAGGAGGAACTTGTCAACGATTTTGCCTCTCCAAGTTCTCTTGTAGGCATGCTTTGTGGGCCATATACGACTAAATTAGATTCTGTAGCTGGCAGCACCTCGGCAACCTAGTTGCCTTAATTCTGGCTTCACCTTTCTGGACTTGCTAATGAGGTCCAATCAGCGATTCAAGATGCCCCTTCAAGGGCTCGGTACTCATTGGTGGTGGCACCAAGGACATTATCCAGCAACTTGCAGGACAGAGGTCTTGCCCTCAGGTTGGTGAGGTCCATGTACCAATTGGGCAACCAACAACAGCAGCCCTTGTGGAAAAGGACCTGGAGGCAGAAAGAAAGCATAAGACCACAGGTACTGCCACCCTCCTGTCTACAAGAACCAGAGATGAGCAGGGTCCTTCCCAAATGTCCAGCCACTTCCTGACTTCCCATCCCACTGCCTCCTCAGTCTCTCAACAAGGAGCAGGTGGGGGAGGTTCACCACCATGCGCAGGAGTGGAGGCAATCACCTCAACAAATGGGTCCTGCAGCTAGTGCCCATCAGACACGATAGAGTTTCTAGACATTCCTCCAGAAACTCCACCAAAAATCCTCCTACTCAAGGGATCAGGCTCTTCTCGTCCGAGAAGAGGTGAACAATCTCTTGCTCAAGGAAGCAATAGAACACGTTCTCCTCCGGCAAAGGAAAGGGTTTACTCTCACTTTTCCTGGTTCCAAAAAGACAGGGATTTCAGACCCAAACTCAACTTGAGCAACTTAAACCCAGTCTGTGTTGTACAAAATTTCAGATGCTGACTCTCCAGAGTCTCCTTCAACTCCTTCTGGAGAACCATTACTTGTGTGCTCTGGACATGCAGGATGCTTACCTGCACATCCCCATCTTCCCCAGCCACTGCCAGTTCCTGAAATTTCAGTTCCAGGGGAACACTTCCATTTCTGAGTGCTCCCCTTTGGCTTGTCTTCAGCACCCTGGGTGTTCAATAAGTGCCTGGCAGTGGTTGCGGCCTTCTTACGCTTCAGGGACATTGTGGTTTTCTCTTACCTGGACAACTGGCTGATTTCAGCCCCCAACTAGGGACTATTTACTAGAGGCTCTCTCTTTCACTTTGGATCTATTTAACAGGCTAGGGATTACTGTCAGTATTCCCAAGTCTTCTATGACCCCAGTCCAGAAACTTCAGTTCATTGGGGCAGTTTGGATACGGTCCTTTGCAGAGTCTTCCTTCTTCCAGACAGGGTGGAGACACTGATCTGTCAGGCTTCAAGTGGCTTCTTCCAGGAACATCCTAGCCTGGAAGATTCTACTACTTCTTGGCCTGATCGGCCTCCATCACCACTGTTCCTTGGTGAGGCTCCACATGACAGTCACTCAGTGGTCCTTGTGCGTGCAGTGGGATCAATACCTGGATGACCTGGACCATCCAGTAGGGGTCTCCTCAGCGGTTCAGAAAGAATTGCTTTGGTGGAGGGATCCCTGCAATCTTCTTGAGTCTTCCTTCAGGAACCCAGCTCCCTCTGCATCCCTGACCCCAGTTCCTCGAACATGGGATGGGGAGTACATCTAGGGAGCACCAAGCCCAGGACTGTGGTCCAGCTTGGAGACTTCATTACATATCAATGTTCTGGAGATGAGGGCTGTCCTGTATGCCTTACACTGCTGATCCAAAGCGGGCAACATGTCGGTAGCTTGGTACCTCAACAAACAAGGAGGAACCCTCGTATCCCTTGTGGAGGAAGCGATGCAGGTGTGGAACTGGGTGGTCAGCACAATCTAGCCCTCATTGCCGTGCACGTACCAGGTGTATTAAATGTCTGGCGGACAGTCTCAGCAGATCTCAGACCCTAACTCATGAGTGGAAATTACATCAGGAGTGGTGAATCCATCTTCCTATGTTGAGGCATCTGGAAAGTGACCTTTTCACCTCCAGATTCATCGCAGAACTTCCCAGTTTTGCTTGCTCATTCCAGGGCATGGTGCTTTCTGACACAACACTGCTCTCTCTCTAGTGGACAGGGACATTTTGTACACCTTCCCTCCATTCCCATTCTCAGAGGTCCTCCTCAAACTCCAAACAGAGGGCCAAAATTATTCTCGCTGCTCCTCTGTCTGAGACAGATCTGGTTCCCACTGCTGCAACAGCTCTCCAGGGAACCACGGTTCCACTTCCAGTGACTCACAACCTCCTGGATCAGGATCAAGGTCGACTGCTACATCCGGGGCTCAAGACTCTGCATCTTCATGCATGGCTCCTGCAGATATAGTGATCTCTCGCTTTGGGGTCTCCTCCCGGGTTGCTCAGGTCCTCATCGAGGCCAGAAAACCCTCTGCTCGTTCCACTTATGCTATGAAGTGGAAACTGTTTTCCATCTGGGTGATGGCCAAGGGTTGGAACCCCTTCTCATGCTCTGCCCTCAGGTCATGGAATATCTCCATCATCTGTCAGACTCCGGTCTTTCATATTCATCGTTAAGGTCCACCTTTCAGCTCTTTCGGCATACCACGAGTTAGTGGATGGTAAACCCATGGCTCAGCTGGAAGTCTCGAAAACCTTTCTGAAAGGGATTCACCATCTGAAACCCCCATCAGCAGCCTAACTCCTCTTTGGGACATGAACTTAGTTTTGGAAAAGCTCACACTTCCTGCTTTTGAGCCGGCTATGAGCTGTGATTTGCGCTTCCTTTCCTGGAAGGCGTTCATGGTTGCCATCACGTCAGCTTGAAGGATTTGAGACTTAGCATTCTGGTTTGTAAGGAGCCCTACCTGATTTTCCACAGGGACGGGTGGTCCTCAGAACTAATCAAAATTTCCTCCCAAGGTGGTGTAAGAAACCACGCTGAACCAATCAGTAGAGCTTCCTGTGTACTATCTGTCCCCCTATAACAGGTGAGGCACTCCTCCATACCATGGACGTACATCAGATTTCTTCGGTGTTACACGCACCAGACTAAAGAATCCCATAGCTGCAATCAGCTTTTTGTTTCTTTTGCCACCAGATTGAAGGGCAAAGCAGTTTCTAAGCAGGGCCTTTCCAAATGGTTGAACAACTGCATTAGGTATTGTTGCCAGAAGTATGAAAAACCTATGCCGTTGACCATCAGAGGTCATTCTGCTAGAGGCATGGCTGCTTCTGCTACCTTTTCAGAAATGTCTCTGCAGCTGATATCTGTGCCACAGCCACTTGGAGTTCTGTCCATCCATACCTTTACCAAACACTACAGTCTGGACATTGCTTCTAGGTGGAGGGCTAGTTTTGGCCTAGCTGTGTTGCAGGGCCTTCTGTCCTAGACTGGGTCCATTCTGGATTTCAATTTTTTCTGTTGGAGTTATTTTCCTCCTTCCTAGTTTCTCTTGGTCTCTGTTTGGAAGGACTGCTTGGGACTCTGTCCTATCAGTGATGACCTACTGAAGGAACCCTCTTGAAGTAAGATAGTACAGTTACGTAGACTTACCATAACAGTAGATCTTTGAGAGGTTCCTTCTGTAGATATATTTCCCTCCTCCTTCCCTCATTTTATTTCTTACAGGGTCTCCAAATCCTGTTCACTGCTGCTGTCAGGCCTCTTCCTGGCTCTGGCGGGAGAACTGGAGAGCAGGTGTGGGGACCACCCACTATATACAGGCACAGTGACGTCGGTCACATGATGTCAGGTGGGCAGTCCCCATCAGGGATTGCTAGAAAAGTCTGCCGTGGGCCCGATGCCAGGTGGTGCCAGTCCTATAACTGATGACCTACTGAAGGAACCTCCTCGAAGATCTACTGTTACGGTAAGTTCCTACGTAACTGTACTTTTACAGTCTGTGCCAAGCATATATCTCCATATATTGAGGTTGTCATGGTGACAAACCTCTTGAGTTACCCTCTAGTGGTTAAACTGGCACCACAGCAACCTGTCGATTCTGAATATGCTTGTTATAGACTGCAGTCTATACAGTATCATATATCTTCATACTGCTTTATACTGTAGAATACATTTGTACCAGGCGGTATGGTTGTGACTGAATCAACTGTTTCTTCTTTACAACCTAGGGCAGTCAAGTTGATGCACAGAATTTGGTGACATACAGTCACAGAAAAATAAAATTTTAATGTTACAGAAATGCAACAAACAGAGCAGTCAGTAAAAAACATTTAACAATTAGATGGAAATAGCACATTTTTGTTTTCGACAATCTACTCAGGCTGCTGTATAGGTAATTCTTAATATGCATTTGACTTACATAAGCCACACACAGAATCTCAATCAGAAGGTGCAAACACCTGACACTTATTAAACACAAAGCAATTCCTATAGTGAGCATGTAAACCACATTGATTTCATAACTCGAACACATATACATAACTATTTACTTGAACATGGCATTCAAGAAAGGTTTCTGAGTGAGACTAACATTTGTAAGTCTCCATTTCTTAAATAATAGTATGGTAAGACATATACTATCCGAATTAAGCTACAAAGTTCAACTTAATGAGTCATAGCTATTCATCTTTGCCTAACTTCGTATTGTTGTTGACTGGCATGTCTGTTCTATGAAGCATCTATATTCTGGTTTTATTGGCCTGTAATATGAAAATAAATAGAAAATTGCTCAAACTCAAAAAGATTGGATTTAACTACTAATATGCAATATTTCTTATTTGAAATGTTTCTATTTTAAAATTTCATTGTGTTACATTTAAAACATTGTTTCTCAGATATATACAAGTGCTTTCTACTAACTATACAAAAGACTGAATTGTTAGTAGTACGAAAATTAGACAATTAATATGTTATGATGCCAAGTATTTATTACATCACTTGTACTTAAAGGTTGCCTTATATTTTTAAATATATGCCATTTTTAGTAACATAGTAATCTACTGAAAAGTTGTTGCAAGTCATACTTATATGTTCTGAAATTAGATTATCTATATGATATGTTTCTGAGTTTCTTAAATAAATTATATGTTGAGAAAAACTAAGTTTGCATTTTGTTTTGGGTTAATACTTCAACTTATTTTACACAATCAGCTGGTTCAGATGCTGCCCTATCGGTGCAGCTGTTTGATTACCATTAGAGTCCTGATGCCCTGAGGCTAACTCAGTATCGTGCAGCACAAATTACCTGTTCCATTTAAAGTAATTTTACTTATGGTATAATAGTTTGCTGTAACATATAAGGTGACAATATAGTATTTTCCAGGTTTTTTTTTGCAGGACACAGCTGCACAAATCAGGACTGTCCTGTGTAAATCAAGACATGTGGTAGCCCTTTTCCACACCGCTTGAGTACCTCCTGTGGACAGCATGAGGTGTAATTGGACATCAACAGTGACCACACGGTGTAGCCTTCCCAAAGTGTAGGTCTGCAAATAGAGACACAATGCCCTACATAAACAAGCCCTGCAGCGAGTGGCTAAGCTAAACTGATAAGGCACCTTGTATTGCACTGCCTACTGTGTTTATTTTTAAACTGTGTGTGTGAAACTTTATTTGAGTGTGTTCTTTGGAGCCTTGCTGCTATTTAGCATTCAGGAAGAGAGATGCTGCACCTAGCAACTGTTGCTAGAGGAAGACAGCACTGCATAAATCTTTAAATTTTGGGGCACATATTATCCTAAGTTAAAACATCACTGTGACACACGAGTGTCTATGGAGGGCTTAAAAACATCTTTTTAATAACGTTTTGGGCAGTTAGAGTTGCGAGGGTACTAAGATTACGAGAGGCATTTCTGGGTCATATCCCACTACATAAACAAGCCCTGCAGCAAGTGGGCTAGCTTAAACTGATAAGGCACCTTGTATTGCACTGCCTACTGTGTTTAGTTTTAAACTGTGTGTGTGAAAACTTTATTTAGTGTGTCCTTTGGAGCCCTGTTGCTATTTAGTATTCAGGAAGAGAGATGCTGCACCTAGCAACTGTTGCTAGGAGAAGACAGTGCTGCATAAATCTTTCAGTTTTGGGGGCACATATTATCCTAAGCTAAAACATCACTATGACATGCAGAGTGTCTACTGAGGGCTTAAAAACATCTTTTAATAACGTTTGGGCAGTTAGCATTACGTGGGTACTAGGATCATGAGAGGCATTTCTGGGTCATATCCGCTACATAAACAAGCCCTGCAGTGAGCAGGGTGAGCTTGGGCAGGGCACGCAGAGACAGATGCAGTTACACGTGTTGCGAGGGGTGTGGAGGAGTAACCAAACCAGGTAGAAACAAAATAGGGTGTTATAAGGTAAAACAAAAAGTAATTTTGGGAAATATACTTAAAATGGATTTTAATACTGTATTTTGGGGGAAAATGGGTCAAAATGTAAAACTTGTGAGATATATTTGTTCTCTGATATACCTATTCTTGAAAATCCTTTTACGTGCCTAAAGTGTAAACAAAATGCAGACATGTTAGTGGAAATAGCAATGTTTGGTACATGACTACAGGCACTTGAATATAGTCAAAATCTATGGTGTCTAGAATAAATGAAGAGAGAGAGAGAGTGTTGAAATGCATACAAAACCTAACAAAGATGTTAACAATAAAGAACAAAATGAACAATTAAATACTTCCTCCACATCAACTAAATAACAATCATGATACAATAAACCTGGAAATTGAGAATTCTGCAGACCCAAAGATAAATCCCACCAGAAAACGTAATAGACTGGAAGATTCTAAGACACCTGTGATGAAAATTGTATATGATACAAGGCACAACACAAATAAAAAAAGGGGAAGAAAAGCTGAGGGTTTTAAGCTATCTTTGTCAAATAGTTTTGATCCCTTGCTACAACATATTGATGAATAAATGATTAAAGATCCATGATCTGTCCCTTCTACTATACCACCAAATCAGTCTCCATTGTTCAGTCCCTTTTTACACAGTGAAAAAATCAGTACAGAAAATATATCGGATCCTCTTGTAAACATAGAAAATGATGGTAATACTCTTTTGTCCCTACAATGTAAATCAAATGTAGTGGAAAATGAAGCCTTAAATATAAGTACAATGCCTGAACAAATTAATATTTTGGGAGATTCAATCACTAGATATACCAATAGATATACCACTAGGGAAATAAAGTCAATGTAGCCAGTTGTAGCTATAGAGGTGCAACGATAAAAGGTGTGATCAGTATGCTTCCAGGCATTTTCAAGATATAGAAACCTTAAACTGCCCTTTTGCATGTTGAAATTAATGATTTTGGAAAACAGGAAATTGAAACATTAACAAAGACATGGAGAATGCTATAAATACTTTAAAAACATTAAATGTGACCCCAATTATTTTGGAAGTCTTACTGGTTCCAAGAGCAAGCCACTTTAGGACAAAACAAATGAAAGCTTATAACAACTGTCTGGCTATGTAGATGGTGTCTTACAAACAATATCACATGTATAAATACTTGGGAGACATTTGTGGGACGAGACAATTTATATTGCTAAGATGGTCTTCATTTAAATAAAAAGACATAAAAGTACTGAGGTACATTATGTACAACAAATAAATAAAACTCAACACAAATAAAAACTAAATACTAGGGGCAAAGGAGCCAATTAGAAACCCCATAAAACATCATATTAAATAAAATAAACATGGGTTGACTTTCTGTTTACAAATGCAAGAAGTCTTTATTCAAATAAAGTAGATGAACTAGAGATATTACTTCATAAAGATAACATTGTTATAGTAGCAATTACTGAAACATGGTGGGAGACCAAACTAGTTGGAATTTAAACATATCTGGTTACAGTACAATATATAAAAATAAGATTAAATAAAAAAGGTGGAGGAGTAGCCTTCCTTGTTAAAATAATATAGAATACAGATCTATAAATACCAACAAAAGTGAATTATCCAGTGAAATCTTGTGGATTGAAATAATAAGAGACAAAAGTTAAACTTACAGTGGGATTATGTTATAGACCGCCTAATATTGACTTATCTGAACATTATGAATACCTAAACAACCTAGAGTTAAGAATGAACAGATCTGACATAATTCTATTAGGTGACTTTAATTACCAGGAATTGATTGGGTAAATTACTAAACTAACAATAAAATGTAAAAACATTTTTGGGATTTTGTGAATCACATGATTTAGTCCAACTTATTCATATTCCAACAAGGAAAACAATATTTTAGATTTGATACTAACAGATATACCTCAACAAATTCATAATATTGGAGTTAGTGAACCACTTCAAAACAGTGATCACTGTATAATAATTTCAAACAAAAATAAATTTGGATAGAAATTTTGGTAAAACAACTTTAAAAACTATGGTAAGGCTAACTTTAGTCTCATTAACAAAGAACTAACAGTATGGCAATGGGATATTGATACTACGTCTCCTGATGAACTTTGGCAATCGTTAACTAAAAAATATAAACTTTAGAACAAAAATATGTCCCAGATAAAATTGGATATAATAATAGAGGTAAACTACCACTATGGGTTACCCTAGTATTTTACAACTAATTAAGAAAAGAAGAGCCTATAGAGCAGCATCCAGATGCAACAATGAATATAACAAAAATATATAGGGCAATATTAAAAGTGCAAACTAGCAATTAAAATGAAAGAAAAAATTAAATTTAAGTTAACACATTTAAATGATGGTGGTAAAGGTTTCTACTCTTATATAAATAATAAAAAACAATCAACTATAACTATCGGTCCACTACTTATAAATGATGATATAGTCCAGACCCCATTAGGAATGGCACAGGAATTTAATAAATACTTTTGTTCAGTTTTCAATTCTTCCCAAAAAAAAAAAACAATTGTGGATATTACAAAAATACTTTGATTAAACAATACCAGAAATAACTAAACAAGAAATAAAAAATAAATTGGACACAATCAAAATAAATCCCCAGGCCCTGATAATCTCCACCCATGAATGATAAAAGGTATTGCACAATGGTTAATTGATCTATTATATAAGTTGTTTAATATGTCATTAAAACTGGACTAGTACCGAGTGACTGGAAGACAGCACTAGTAACACAGATTTATAAAATGGGAGACAAAGTAAAATATCAAACTATACCGATTAGCCTGACTAGCACACTGGGTAAAATATTAAAAGTATTCTAAAACTAGATTGGAAGAGGACCTAGTAAAGAAACAACTTGTTGATCTTGACCAACATGGCTTCAAAAAAGCAGATCTTGTCTGACTAGTAATTCGTCATTTTATGAAAAATTAGCAGTCTACTTTATGATAAATTACCTGTAGATATAGTATACCTGGATCTATTTAAGGCCTTTGATAAAGTTCCTCACTTAACATTGATAAAATGAAATCGGTGATTCACCTCTTCTAATAAACTGGGTAAATGAGTGGCTAACAAATCATACACAAGTGGTACGTATAAGAGGGTACACATCATCATGGGTGCAGTAACTAGTGGGGTTCCACAGGGATCCGTTCTTGGACCCATTCTGTTTTAATATTTTTGTGTCAGATATGACTGTAAACCTTAAGAACAAGGCTATAAAATTTGCAGATAACACTAAAATTGCACTTGAAGTGGATCACTGGATGAAATAAAAGATGCTGCCAATGACCTTCAACTCCTAGAAATTTGGGCCAAACAAAACAATATGGATTTTAACGTCAATAAAACCGCTATTATGCATCTAGGAGATAATAATCCAAATATACAGTTTGTGTTAAATGGTTCTATACTGGTATCGGTTAAAGAGGAGAAAGATCTTGGTATTATTATAATGCAGAGTTCACATTTACATCACATAGTAATCATATAAAAAAGCAAATAAAATAATAGGGTGCATAAAAGATAGTTTGTTACCAGAAACAGGGCATGTATACTCCCACTTTATAGAGCCTATATGAGCAACATTTGGACTATTGTTCACCACTATGGAGCCCAAATCTTAGACGTGACATCAATGTATTGGAAGGGTTAAGCAAAGGGTTACCAAGATGATTGATGGCTACAAAACAGAGATTATCAAGCTAGAATGAAGGAATTGGATTTGTAGTCACTGGAAATTAGAAGAACTAGGGACGATCTCCTTTTGATGTTTAACATCGTTAGAGATAATGATATAATGACACAATTAGGAATGTCCCTCAATATGAGAGAATGTAATCTCAGGAGCCATGGGTTTTAATTAGCGTTAACTTATCTTAAAGTAAACACCAGGTGTTCTTTTTTCACACAAAGAATTATATCAACATGGAATAAATTACCAAGATATTTGCTGGAAACAGATAATGGAAACTTTTAAACATAACCTTGACAAATTTTATTAAATAAGGTATAAGGATATCCAGATACTGGAGATGCACTTATATGAGTTTAAAAGCCTTCTGTACATCTAACATTCTTAGTAGTATGAAACTTAGTAATATGTGTACATGACACATCTACCCTTCTCCACTGAGGCAGTATTGCACAGTGGGTTAAGGCTCTGAGCTGTAGATCTGGGTTTGAATCCCACAGCCACCTAGGTACATACTGTGTGATCCTGAGCAAGTTTCTTGCACTCCCAGGTTGCATCTAGAAACAAGCTTCAGCTTACGGTGTGCTACTCTTGCTTAAATAAGGTTCTCTTTTCCTTGTTCCCTTTCACATGTGACACATCCCAAGGTACCCACCCTGTCTCTTCCTGATGGTTCTCTGGACTAGAATGCAAAGGTTAGAGCACATTGGTTCACTTGGAGGTTCATCTTTGGGGGGTCCTCATCAGTGTAAGGACCCTGGTCCATACTAGTCTGCATGTAATGAGAAGGGTCTGTGAGGCAGCTGATTAGGGGTCCAGGTTAGCTGAAAGACATGGGGGGTAGTGGAAAATCAGTGGAGGATAACACAAATATGTTCAGAAAATGCCACTAATATACATTGTATCCTAAAGCGCTTCACAGTCCACAACCAGTTGGCTACAACTATTAGGCACTTGCAGAATACGATAAGGAAAGGTCAGGGAGTTAGATACAGAAAAGATTTTCAATATTACCTTTGGAACACCAGTGCCTCACAATAACATATCCTTAGTTTGACTCAAGATATTCTGCAAGTGCATCCCTTATCGCAGCAGATTGCCAATTCGTTACAGTTAGACTCATCTCTTCTGCAAATGCACAGTCGCTCATCTCTGGTTGTTGATACAGTTCATTGCCAGCTTCTGTGAACCAACTGCTAATGACATCATCTGATTTACTCTTGCATATATTGTGCAGTGCACAAAAGCAGCCACAATGAATGGTATATTTTCTATACTGTACTCATTTTGTTTCATTAGACACCTCCATCTGCCCTTCAAGCATCCAAAGGCACATTCCACAACCATTCACACCTTGCTGAGTCTATAATTAAAATGTATTTTCCTAAGGCTTACATAATCAGGATATGGCTTCATGAACCCACGGCAGCAAAGGGTATGCAGGGTCCCCAGTAAGGCGACAGGTACTGTGGTGCCATTTAAATCAAGTGTCAGTGGTGGAAATAGTTTACCAGCTTGCCCCAACTTGAACAATTTACTGTTTTTCAGCACTCTAGCACCATGCACCTTTCCAGGTCATCCCACATTAATATCTATGAATTAGTACTGATGATCTACAATGGTCTGCATAATGACAGAATAATAGGATTTTCTGTTGAAATACTCAGAGCATTCCCGGGGGCATAGAATAGGTAAATGGGTACCATCAGCTGCCCCACCACAATTAGGGAAGCCCCACTCCATCTCAAACCCAATTATAATTCCAGGCACATTTTGTATGCTGATCACCTTAGGGGAATCACATACACTATTGCTTCATAAGTCAATCACTATCTCGTCAATAGTTGATCTGCCAACACCGAATAGATGGCCCAAAGTTCTGTACTCAATATTTGTGGCCAGGCACCATAATGTAATTGCCAATCTATTTTCTGCTGGCACTGCAAGTCTCATTCTTGTGTCCCTCTTCTCTATATTAGGTCACAGTTCATTACACATGAATGAAAGTTACCTTTGACATTTGAAAGTTTGACAGCCACTGTTCCTCACTTCATGTTTCTACCACTATTTGCTCCCACCACACAGAGCTGCGTTCCATACACCAAACACTTTGGACAACTGTGTTGACAGAATAATTGCAGGCAGCAGAGTTCAGTAGAGCTGAGGAGACTATCTGATATTTTTCTCAACACTGCAGCTGTACCATTTCTGAATCTCCTTATGCTCTGCCGCCTATACTGGCAAATTTGCAGCTTGATTTTGCTGCATATAAACCTAATCAACAGCAGGAATATCAGACAGTGAAACATGGGTGGCGCCATGTTGTTCACTGCTTGTTTCAAACAACATGAAGTCTTGCTGTATTCTGACTTATTGCAGTTAGTCCCATCATGTGAACTGCTCCGGCGAGGAAAGAGTTAAATTCTATGCAGAGCATAGAGCGTTGAGTTGATTCGGTTCAAACCTCTGTCTGCTGTACTTTGAAGTGTAACCATCAGATTCTTCACTCCGCCTAACTGAACAGTCACTCCGAGATTTCTCCTTCACTCTCAGTTTGCAGTTTAAAAATCATCGTTCTTGCATTGTTTTTCAGTTCAGATCCCTTTCTGTGGTATAGTAAGTGTAATAGGTAGTGGACTTAGCTAGAAAAAGTTGTGTGGAAATTGTATATTGAAGTTGTGTGACCGGTTCGGCTGAACTGGTCTCTGGTTTAGTGACTGTTTTCTTTTCTTTACAGGAATTTTAGTGTGAGGTACTGGTCCTTATCGGTTTAAAAAACAACTTGTTTTTGGGTTTTTCAAATACCCATTACACAGTTAGAATTTGAAAAGAGTGTCTTTCCTGGTGGGTGCCATAAAAAGGGTAAGGATTTAGTTATGTCTTTAGAAACCCAAGAAAAAAATGTGCCCACTGGGTTTCAGCACTGCAGTGAGTGTGGGAGGCCTTTGCTAAGGCCAACCCCACGCCACTTGTGTTTACTGTCTGAGTTTAGTCACCTAGAGTCAGATTGACAAATCTGTAGAATTTCCTAAAGCCACCCTGGATAAAAGGTTGGGCAGGCTTAGGGAAAGGAGTCTGAGAAGTCCACTGGCCCAGATGGCCAGCCGGTTTGCTTCCGACCAAGCCAGAATGAGTGCCCACTGACCAGAGGCGAGACTCCTTTGGGGAAAAGGAGAGCCAATTCTGAGGGATCAGGTCCATCGAAAAGAAAGACAAATCGGCGGTTCTGATCCAGAAATGCATCATCTGACCGCCAAGAAATTGCCCAAGCGATTCAGTATCGTGGAATCGCTTAGTTTGGTTCCAGCTGATCTGGCCTTCTGGCAGGCGTTCAGTTCAGGCAGTTCCTCCGGTTCAAGATTATACCCTTGAAGATTTCTATGAACCGTATTTGGAGGGATGATGATGATGAAGGTGGTGATGATGGAATTGAAGGTCTGGATGAGTCTATCGAACCAGACATCTCCCAGACAGGCCTTCTGGCGTTTCCTCCCAGGCATTCTGAGTCCTTCCCACTTTATGTTCTACAGGAAAGTGGCAGAAATCATCCAGTTTCCTATGGAGGAAGCTGTTGAGGAACAAGAGGAGCCTGACTTTGTGGAGATGATGGACATCCCAGAGTCCAAAAGGTTGTTTATTCCCTTCACAAGTCTTTTGGGAAACAGACACAAAAGCTGTTAAAACTCCAAATTCATTACCTCCTGTGGACCTCACGGATGGAAAAGAGGTACATGCTATCAGGCTCAGTACAGAGTACTTGTACCAGTGGTGCAGCCATGTTGGGGTCGTGCAGACTGCAACCTGTGATAAGGAGAACATTCCCTGGCTTCACACACCCCAGATAAAGACTCCAGGAAATTGGATGCCATGGCAAAAAGCAGTATATAGCTTCCTCTTTGGGACTCAGGCAGGTGAATTACATGGCCTATACAGCCAGGTACCAGAAGTCCAGGTGGGACACTGTACTGACACTGGCTAAGTAGGCCCTCCCAGCTGCCAAGGAGCTGGAGAAGGTGGCTGCTGATGGGATTGAAGCATCAAAGATTCAATTTCATGCTGCTGTGGACTCCAGCAATGTTTCATCTAGAGTCATGGCTACATCTGTGTCTCTTGAGACTGGCTTGGCTCAGGTGTACTAGCCTTTCTCAGGATACCCAGGCTAAGGAGATGGATTTTTCTGTGGTTAATAATTCTCTGTTTGGGAACAGACAGAATTATATGAAGAAAATGGACAATACAGGACCACCATAGGAGTGCACAGGCCAAGGAAAGGCAGGCAACTCCTCAAAGGCAGCAAGCTAGGGGCAGGGGCAGGCCTTTTCATAGGCCTTTCTACCAATCACAGGCATCCTCTCCTTTTCTCAGGGGAGGCAGAAGGGGGATTAGCATGACTGCATCCACCTCTCAGCCTAAGGCTCCTGCCAAGCAGACACCCTGATGTGTCAGACCGGGATGACTTCCTCGTTCCTGTAGGAGGTAGGCTGGCCTATTATTTCAGGACTGGAAGTCTGTTACCTCAGACAAGTGGGTCCTGGAGGCAGTAGGCCAGGGACTGGCTCTCAGCTTCAAAAATTCCCAAAGCTGAGAGCCAGAGCTTTTCCACCTGCAAACATCTCCAACACCATTGCCCTAGAGGCAGAGGTTTCATTTCTTCTGGCCTTAAGGCCATAGAGAGAGTTCCTACAGTACACAGGGGAAAAGGTCTATACTCCAGGTACTTTCTTACCCCTAAAAACAGGGAGTAGCAGCCCATCCTAGACTTAAGATACCTAAACAAATAATTGTTAAAGCCAAAGTTCAAAATGGTGACTCTGGGAATAATTCTTCCTCTCTAAGGCCAGGGATTGGCTAGCCTCCCTGGACCTAAAGGATGCCTACTTTCATATTCCCATCAGGTGCTCCCACAGAAAGTACCTCAGGTTCGAACTGCCTTCAGGCCATTACCAGTTCAAAGCAATGCCTTTTGGCTAACATCAGCTCCAAGGGTGTTCATAAAATGCCTGTCAGTAGTAGTGACTTCCTAAAGAGAAAAAATATCTCCATATTCCCATACCTGGATGATTGGCTTATAGTGGGTCAGTCTCCAGAACAAGTCAAGTCAGATCTAAAAGTGACCCAGCAAGTGCTCACTTTCTAGGTTTCCTTCTCAATCTTCCCAAGTTAGTTCTTGAACCATTACAACTGTTGACTTTCATAGGGGTAGAGCTAGACACTGTCAAAGCAAGAGCATTTCTCCTTGGTAAGGGTGAAGGCCATCATGGAGCTGGCTTCTTCCTTCCACCTTCTGGTTTCTCAACCAGCAAGACACTTTCTTCAGTTGCTGGGCCACATGGCAGCTTCCACTGCAGGGGCCAGATTTCAGATGAGAGACATTCAGTTTCATCTGAGGGCTTTTGGTCTCAGAAAAAGATACTTTGACCAAACTGATTCCAGTGACTCAGATTCTGGACCAGGCTCTTCAATGGTGGCAGGATCAGGACAATCAGGCAAGGGGTCCCATTCATTTCTCAGTCTCATTCTGTGGTCCTAACCACAGCGCGCTCTCCTGGGTTGGGGAGCTCTGTTGGGGCTCTCATAGTTCAGGGAGTGTGGTCCACTCCTCCTCTTCTCCACATCAACCTTCTGGAGCTCAGGGTGGTTTACCTGGCCCTGCAAGCCTTCTCACAATCAGTAAAGAACAAGGTGGTTTAAGTCAAAACAGACAACACCACCACCATATGTTACATCAACAAGCAGGAGGCACTCCGTCTATGGCCTTGTGCATGGAAGTCATGAAAATATGTTCCCTGGCATGCTCCCTTCAGACCTTTCTGGTAGCAGTCCACCTTCCAGGAAAAGACAATGTGCTAGCAGATGCACTGAGCAGGATTTCCCAGGGCCATCAGGAATGGTCCCTGGATCCCCTAGTGTTAAAAGTGATTTTTCGAGATGGGGCACTCTAGAGATAGATCTCTTTGCAGCCCCAGACTATCACCAACTTCCCTCTTCTGTTGCAGATCCCCAGTCTTGGGCTCAGTCCTCTGGATGCTCAGATTCTGAATTGGGAAGGAAATGTCTGTATGCCTTCCTCCTTTTCCTCTGCTGTTCAAGGCCTGGTAAAGATAAGGTCGTAATCTTGCAAAGTGATCCTGATTGCTCCAGATTGGGCCAGGCAGCCTTGGTATCCCTGTTGCTGTCCCTAGCAGTCCATCTTCCCATATCTCTTCCCAGAAATCACAATCTGTTAACCTCCTCTCAAGGGAGGATCTGGTATCCCAACCTTGGTCTCTGAATCTCAAGGCATGTCTCTTGAAGAGTTAGAGTATGCAAATTGCATCTGTCTCAAGGGATTCCAGACATTCTCAAAGCCTCTCAAAACCTACCACCAGAAAAACTTATAACTCCAAATGGAAAAGATTCAGCATCTGGTGTTCCAGAAAGCATAAATCCCCAGACACTGCTGAATTGATGGTGCCACCACCAAAGACCCTGACAAGATAGCTAATGCCTTAAATGTCTCTTTCTCAGACTTCAGCCCTATACTCCCACCTGACTTCTTTGATGCCCCCACTGGACACTCTCCACCACCCCAGTGCTCCACCTTTTTATTTCAAAGCAATCTCCCGAGTGTTGCTCGCTCATATCTCGCCAAGTTCCTTGGAAAGTCAAGACATAGTGGTGATTCACTGGATGCCAAGCTGCTCTCCTTAACCCTTGATGCAGTCCTAACCCCTAACAAAATACTGAACATATCCCTATGCCTTGGACAGTTCCCTATCTTATGGAAAAAGTGATCATCACTCCGGTTCACAAAATGGTGACCACACCTCCCCAGTAACTACAGGCCCATCTCTATACTTTCCCTCTCTCAAAAGCCCTGGAAAAATAGCTGCAGAACAACTTATAGAATATTTGGACACACACTGCCTAATGTGTAATCAACAGCATGGTTTCGAAAAGGGCACAATACCACCACTGCCCTGCTCGAATTTACGGCTTCCTCCATGAAGCACTCGACCAGGGAGACCTGGTTGGATCTGTCTACATTGATCTGTCCGAGGCCTTGATACCATCAACCACAGCCTGCTAATAAACACCATCCTCTCTGTTGGATTCTCCCCAGAAACTGCAGTCTAGTTCTCCAGCTATCTCAATGGCGGTACCCAGCAAGTAAAAATAAATAGGCCTTCTCTGCCAGCCTCCCAGTCCATTTGGGTGTCCCTCAAGGGTCCATCCTTGGACCTCTTCTTTTCTCCCTATGCTTAAACTCCCTCCCTTGAGCCTCCACTGGGTGCCTGCTCCTTTACGCTGATGATGCTGTAATTTTCAACGGCACCTGACCCTACCCAGCTTCAAAACTCCTTACAAGGCTCCTTTACTGCATAGAATCATGGTTCACCTCCCACAAACTTGTCCTCAACTACAAAACAAAGGTCATGCTATTTGCCCACCTCAACATAAAACAGCATGGTCAAATTATCCATACTTAACTCACAGGGTGCCATGTTGGATGCAGTCTCCACTTTCAAATATCTAGGGTCACTCGTAACTCTGCCCTTATTTTCCAAGAGCATATTGCATTGACCTGCTCTGCCATTAACACTAGAATCGGCCTCTCTACAAATACAGGCCCTATCTCCCACCATTGCTCTTTGATTAGCCATCTCTAGCTCCATTCCTTCCCTAGTAGACTATGGCATAATTATATATGGCGCCACCTCTGACACTGCTCTGTCCAGCATAAAACACACTCTCAACAAAGCCTGCCAGCTGGCCACAGGCTGTGATCACCTTACACATACCTGTGACCTCTACCTACAGTCATCCTGGCTAAATTTCCAGGGGCAATTTCTCTATCAGTCCTGCCTAATGGCCAAAAAATACAACTAGGGTTGGCTCCCTGGCTGTCTATCGCTCCTTCAAGAGTGCATGCCAACAAGTGCCACTAGAAACTCTAGCACTACTACTTTTTACATCCCTTTGCAAGGACCACTGCAGGCCAAAGATCCTTTCCTACAGGCCCCCACTGAATGAACTCCCTCCTGGATGCTGCCTTAAAATCCCTAGGATAGGGCTGTTTAATGCCAGTGCTGCATACCCATATCCTGTTAAACAACTACTGTGACTGATAAGCTAAACTACTCTTTATAACTTTGGTTTCTCTGTTACTATCAAAACTCTGTAAATAATAGCATCATAGATCATTTTGCTCTACCAGTGGTGCCCTGAAATTGTTTTAGCCCATGGTTGCATCTGTACAGTATTCTTACTGTGTATGTCCTAACTAATGTCACTGACACAGAGCCTCTGTAAATGAGTCCCTGACTCAAAGGGTTGTAATTCCTAGACTGAATACAAATACAGTTCTGGATTATATGGTTCATCTCAATGGCTAGGCTTCAGACCAGCTACCCTCAAAGTACATTTGTCAAGTGTTTCTGGTTTTCTGTCAGTAGGAAAGTCTTCCTCAGTGGCATCTCATCCTGTTTTCTATACAATTTTTCAAGGATTACTTCATACCAATCCTCATTTTAAGGATCCTACCTCTGCTTGGGACCTTAATGTTTGCATTGCCCAGCTTATGCAACCCCTTTTGAACCTTTGTTTTATCTCATTCTATAGAGATAAGGTGGTTCTTAGAACCAATAGGAGGTTCTTACCATAGTGGTTTCAGATTTTCATTTGAATCAATCCATGTCTCTCCTGTATTCTTCACTGATCATTCTTCTTCAGAAGAGAGAAGATTACACAGATCTTAATCTGAGAGGGTTCCTTCAGTAGGTCATCACATATAGGACTGGCGCCACCTGGCATGGGCCGGACAACAGATTTTTCTAGCAATACCTGATGGGGACCGCCCACCCGATGTCACATGACTGATGTCAGCGTGACTGTATATAGTGGGTGGTTCCCACGCCTGCCCTCCAGTTCTTTCCCACCATCACCTCATGTCAGTCTCATCACAGACTCCCAGTAGCGATCCACGAGAAAGTTCATTCTCATGTTTTCCCTCACAATTCTCCTCATAATTTATCAAGTTTTGATGTCTTCTCCGAAGAAAAGTGCTCAGCTTGTGGCACACAGATCCCGCACAAAGACGGTCATCAGAAGTGCATTCTCTGCTTAGGACCAAACAATCCTATCTCCTCCTGCCCTGATTGCCAGTCATTCCACCAGGCCACTAAAACAGAGACAGTAAGCACTGGAGGCCCACCTTCTCAAATCTTGTCTGGCCTCCTTGGAGAAAAGATGGAGCACCTTAGAGATTCATCTGAAAAATCTTCCTTCAAAAAGCACAAGGAGAAGACTAGGGAGTGGCTCTTTCATGGATGACGCCAGGCTGTCCACAAGCAAGGCCCATTTATAAGACAGATGGTGAGTTGGACAAGACTTCAGCAGGTAAATTGGCTGCCAGCTCCTCCAGCGATCGCTACCGGCCCAACCGTAAGTCAGCTCCCGGCACCTCTGTGAACTACGCAGCAGTTGCTAAGTCAGTTCCCCGGCTGGGGCAGTCGCCTGACCATGGTCGATAAGCCAGCTAGGGCTTCTCCCCTGATCTGTACGGCCTCGCCCGCTAAGTCATCCGCCTTGATGACCACACGGCATGGTTCCCCATCGGGCCTAACAGCATCTCACCCGGTCAGGCAAGGACCAAAGGAGAAGGCCCTCTCCTCCTTTCTACTACGCCCGCATCCTCGCACTCCTCCCCAGACGTGTCCGGGCGACAGTCTCAGAGAACCCATTGAGCCTCTCAACAATGTGGGTTCTTCTCTGCACCCCTCGGGGTTCCAGATCAGAAGGCTCCTTCACAGCTGTCCTCTTCCTCTTCTTCTGTTGCAACAATTGCTGACCCAGGATCAGGGACCCTTGTTCATCCAGGTCTCAAATCCCTTCATTTACATGCGTGGCTCCTGCAGAGTAGCAAAAGCCTGCTTTGAGTTTCTCTGCTCTGGTGGACATCTTAGTGGAGGCCAGAAACCCTTCCACCAGGTCCACCTACGCCATTAGTGAAAACGGTTCTCCATTTGAGCCACTTCAAAAGCCTGCAAACCTTTCTTATGCCGAGCCAATAAAGTCCTGGACTACATGCATCACCTCTTTGATCTGGGCCTCAGACATTCTTTGTTGAAAGTCCACCTGGCAGCTATTTCAGCCTACCGTATTCCCTTTGGTGATAGGGACTTTTGCTCAGTTGGAAGCCTCTAAGACCTTCCACTGAAGGGGTTCTCCATTTGAGACCAACATCGCATTCCTTCCCTCCTTGGGACTTGAATTTCATCCTGAGAAGCTCACTCTGCCTCCCTTCGAGCCAGCAGCAACAGCAGATTTGAAGTTCCTTTCTTGGAAGACACTCTTCCTAGTGGTCATTACTTCCACTCGTGGATTTCCAAGCTGCAGGCTTTAACGTGCAAAATCCGTATTTGATTTTTCACAAAGAACATATGGCTGTATGCTCCAACCAAAGTTTCTCCCTAAGGTGGTGGCAGAATCTACGCTGAATCAATCCATTGAGCTTCCGCTTTCTTTATGCAATACTCCAATCAAGGGGAGTACCTCTTCCATACTTTGGATGTGCACAGAATACTCAGATACTACACCACTTGGACTAAGAGCTCAGGAAAACTGATCAGCTTTTGTCTCTCTTGCTCACAAAAGAGAAGGCAATGCTGTTTCAGACAATGCCTGTCAAAAGGCTGGCTCACTGTATCACTTTCTGTTACGACAAGTACAACAGGACCCTGCTGGGTCAAGTCAGAGGTCACTCCACCAGTGGAGTCTGAGTATGGGAGGTGCAGCTGTGGTCCTTGGGTTTATGTGACAATGGTGGAAGAGCGGGCAGTGCATGCATGGAGCGAGAGAAACCCAGTGCAAATTCACCATTATGACCCACAGGCTATAATGGCGAATTATAACTGGGTTTCTCTCGGAGAAAATGCTCCCCAGTTATTATAATATGATTACCACATAATATTACTAGAGTAATTTATTCTGCATATATAAAAAAACAGCACAACTCAGAAAGTAGCTGGTTAAAACAGAAATTAAAGTCTCAGTTATTAAACATCTGTTTTAACAGAATAATTGAAAAAACAGCATATGCCCAATTACCATTTTCTGAAACTGTGTCTAGGAACAATTGCAATACTTGAAAAGTGGACTTAGTACAAACTGACTTCAGTATGTGGAACTCTCTAAGACAGCATGGAAGTATTTTTCAGTGTGACAGTCCCCATATTAACTTGTACAGGAAATAAAAAGACATTCAGGACAGATTGATAGATATACAGTACAGTATCTAAACAGATGGATATGAAGAACGTTAGCACCACTGGATATAACCTGTAATTGGAAAAAAAAGCCCATAACCTCATAGAAAATTTCTTTATAGTAATTAAAGACCCTGAAAAAAAAAATTGAATGTCTGTATACTTTAGGTTTTAAACATGTTATTGTAACCTCCAGTCTGCTAGATTTGATTAAAACAAGTATATTAGTTCAAAGTGCAGCTTAGGGACTAGGGAGGTGGAAAATCTGAAGCATAGTAGTTTATTTTATTCCTGGTCCCTACTGAATGAAGGTGATGGTTAGTGAATATTTTATGCTATCACATGACATTATCCAAACCATCTTTAGTAAAACAACTGACAAATTTAAGTACTTGTTTTCATGTATTAAAAGAAGGGAATATATTTAATACAATATATGTATTTATTTTTGTTGACCAGATAGATGCACTAGACAATAAAATGCCTTTTTCCAGGCATGATCCGTGAGATTACAAGGAACAAAGAAAAATACGAAAACAGCAGAGTTGCAACAAATACAAAGAAATAGTAAAAGGAGTAGGACATTAGATTAAGTCAGGCAGGAACCAGAAAGTCACAAACAGCAAAACAATAAAGAATAGTACAGAACTGTGGTACTGTCCAAACAATAGTAACAGAGTCAAAGCATAGGAACAATAATCAAGTGGACATCAATTAATTCATAAAATTAGTAGATTCAGGTACAAAAGTATTTGTCTGAAAAACTCAAAAACTGATAAAGGTAATATTCATCATATCTGTGTAAATGATATTGTTTTTATCTATTTTGTGATATAATTACTTTTTCTTTTCAAACAAAAAATGTTGTAAAAGACCTGAAGCTTGAACAATAAAGTTTAATTTACTGACTGCACAGTAACTCAGAAAGCAGGTGCAATACATGACAGTGTCCTGCAGGTGGCAGGATTATGACATAAAAACTTATCTTTACACTGTCTCACAGAAGCTTTAGAGAAACATTTCTATCAGGAAGGAAAATCTTTGACTAAAGCAGCACTTTTAAGCATAACCTCTTTATAAAATGTGTAGTTAAGAAAACAGAAAGTTACCTTTTGTTTCTTAGTCTGCTGTTGCAAGTGTTGGTATAGCTTTTTTCAAATAGCAATCAAAAGTCAATTTCTGAAGTTCCCAAAGTGTTTTTGTCCAAATAAGGCCGTTTAATTTATTTTGTGTACCTGAAATTAGAAATGGCTGTAGGAACCTATTAATTACTCAAACAGTAAAAAACTCTGGAAATTAGCTGCTGTTTGGTGTAACCTCATCCATCACCATGACTGATTGTTGCAGGTGGAAAACTTTACAGTGCATAGGAAATGATAACTCAAGATTAAGGGTTGGATTTTCAAGCCCTGAAACAAAGCAACATCTAATTTGTGGCAAACATTCATCATAGTTAAACTTGATCTGGAGTTTGGGATTTTTCTAGCTAGGCAATTTTTATAATGTATTTACCCCAGATAGCCTGTGACGCAACATTTCATTTTCAGTGGGGTCCTCTACCCAATTTTACAGATGACAGGGCTGAAGCACTGGGAGATTGAGGACCTAGCAGACCTCAGGATGTACTCATTGCAGTCTGGGGTAGGGCATTTTTTTATTTATTTATTGAAAATTAGCAACTGAAAACAACACACTGAGCCTAGGCTTATTTCCAGGTGTGACCCAGTGGGCTGGGAATGATAGAAATATACAAGGTTTCACAGGGAATGCTAGTAAACTGCAATGAATTGTTCACCCTGAGTACAAATATGATTACAAGATCAAACTCAAAGAAGCTGGGAGAGGGCAGATTTAGAAAGGACATTAGGAGGATATACTTTCTGATACAGATGGTGGTGGAAAAGTGGAACAGGTTGCCCAGTGAAGTGGCCTGTGCAAAGACAGGAGTGGGTTTCAAACATAGGTGGGATAGGCAAATGAGTTTGGTGGGGAACACAAGGTGGGGGGCAAAGGTAGAGAAGGGAGACAAGTGGCCACTAGGGACTTGGACTCATGGTTTAGGTAGGGACTAAGACAGGCTGAACAGGCCAATAGGCCTTCTTCTGCAAACAGTTTCTATGTTTTTATGACTTGCTCAAGGTCACACATCAAGTAAGTGACTCTAATGGAATTTAAACCTGGGTCTCCAGTGACTAAACTGCCTTAGTCTGCCTGACTGTATTCACGTCTGAAGTACTGTGTGCAGTTCTGGGCTCATCAACACAAGAAAGATGTTGTGGAGATTGAGTGGGTGCAGAGCAGTGACACTGAAATAATGAGGAGTTTGTGGAACAACAGTCCTGAGAAGAGGCTGGTGACCTTTAACAAAGAACTCTCTCCTGTGCAGTCCTATACTGAATCAGATGTACAAGCCTTTTAAATGGCGATTTCTGTTCTGACGCAGCCTTATCGGCCTGACTTGCACAAGGACTTACATAGTCATGATGCCTTGCTCAGGAGAAGCAGCCTGAGAAAATATGCATGGTTTGGAAAGGGACAAAACCAGAGTGTAAGACGGCATACATTTCACATTCAGAGCACAATTTTCTTCAAGGATATCTTCTTAAGTGAGCCACACCCTTGGAACTGTAAGCCATCTGTGTCAGGGCCACTCAAAACATTTGGCTGCCTGGGCCACCCATGCTGATGTATGTCGACATCACATATATGACGTGAGGCCTCCCCATACTGCCAAAGTCTTTTTTCCACTGTTGTCATGCTCAGACCACTGAAAGAAAATGTTGTTTGTTTCTTTTCTCTTTAATAGTACCATTGTTTTTCTCCTTGGTAGTACCATTGTTGTTCACAATTGCATGCTGTCAATGAAAATGCCATTATATTGGCTTTCTCATTGTGGCCTAGCAGATTTTTAAGGGCAATAACCACACTTTGGGTGTTTGCTGTCTGGCCTTTTCAAGATGTAAAGGACTGCATCATCTACCAAAGATTCAATCTGGTCAGCAGGAGACCTGAAGGAAAGTTTTGGAACTTTTCCTGTCCTAAAACAAGATGGATGGCTCATGGAAAACCCCAGGTTCTAACTGCTTCTGCTGCCCAAGTGATCACTGACACAAACCATCAGTCTCTCCAAAGATCAGTGATGTTGTCCCTAAAGTGCTCCACAGTTGAAGTACGAAACTTCATCATCAACAGACAAAGAAAAGGAAGGGTTGACAAAATCCTCATTGAGAGAAAGGCACCAATCCAAAAGTAAAGAGAAGGCACCAGTCTCTCTGGCAAGGTCCTGGTATCCACATCAGTAGAGACTGAGACTGACAGAAGGTAAGTCAACACTGAAAGTCACGTCAGTGTCCTTGACTGCTTCAGCCCACCAGACCTTCCTGGTGACACCAAGGTTAGGGTAAGGTTCAGGCTCCGACTACTGTGATGTACAGCCACTGTCTTCAAACCTAGCTCTGTCAATGATAGTTGATTTGATACCTACCAGATGTCGCTGACTAGCAGGTTGTTTTAGTGATGGTGTCGAACCATTTTAACATAGAAACATAGAATTTGATGGCAGATAAGGACGCTGGCCCACCCAGTCTGCCTGGTTTACTGGTGACAGTTACTGCTTATCATTACAGTAGAAACACAACCTGATGCACTCCAGGTACAGAATACAGTATGAGCAAAAATGCACATGGCTGCAAAGTCACTTTATGTAATCCTAAGACTCACATAAGTTAAATGAATCAGTAGCACTAAACAACTCCTGGGCCCTTTTTTCATCATTACAGGACCTGTATCGGTTGACACCATCAACGACACCTGAAGCCCTGGCAGTTCCCATTGTCACATTTCCACTTCAGCCACCATCAATGCCATTGTTGCCCACTGAGCCTCCTATTCCTCACCCCATGGAGGAGGAGAAATACAATCCTGATCCCTTAGGCATATAGAAGGATTTATGAGAAGAAGAGGAATTTGTCTTATAGGAAGACATAGGCCCTCATCCAGTTTCATCTAGCAGTGATGATGCTGTGGTCTACAATGCTAGATGCCCCCTGAGGATGCCTCATTTCAGGCCCTCCTTGGGTATGTGCAAAACTCTATGGGGGTTTGAGAATAAGGAAGAATATTCCTCTAAGAAGAACCTTTATGATTTTCTGGCAGTGCCAACCTATCCAACAACTGTGATTCCTCCAATTGCTCCTGCCTTATAGGATGCCACCGTGGCTGCCTGATACAGGCTGAGTACCCTAACCAGCAGTACCTACGAAAGCAGTCAAACAATATCAGTTGCCTACAGTACTTCAAAAGCCTTTTCTACATCATAGCCTGAAACAGACCCCATCATGACATGGCTGTATATGGCAGGTCCAGAGCTTCCAGGCATATGAGCTTTCTTTTGCCTGACAAAGAATCCATCAAATTGGATGTAATGGGCAAGAGGACATATGCCTGTGCCTCCCTGGGGCTTAGGATCACAAATTACTAGCACATATGAAACAGACTTATTTGTGAGATAGATATCTGCACATGATAGATCCAGAGCTTCCAGGCAAATGAGTTATCTTTCGCCTGACAAAAAATCCATAAAATTGGATGTGATGAGCAGGAGGACATATGCCTCTGCCTCCCTGGGGCTTATGATTACAAATTACTAGGCATATATGATAAAATACCAGACTAGCTTACTAAAATATATGCAAACTTCAATGGTCAAGTTGCCTGATGGATTAACCAAAACTGATCTTCCAAATCTGACTGCAAGGCTGGAGACTGGTAAGTACATGCTGAGATCTGCATATGATGCCTTAGATGCCTCTGCTAAGGCTGCTGCCTCAGGCACCTGTCTGCACCATTACTCCTGGCTATGTATAGCAGGATTTGCTTCTGATGTGCAAAAGATTGTGCTTAATGCCTTTCAGGGGTCAGAAGATCTTTGGAACAGATGTGTAATGTACTCTAAGGAGTTGCAGTTCTCCAAAATGACAATGAGTTCACTTAAAACCCTGAACCCAACCCCTCAGTGAGGTCGGTGGAGGGGCCACTTTCACAAACCCTAAGGAAGCCTGACTGTGGTAGAGACAGAGGTCAGGCATCCCTCTCAGGCCCTCTTCCCTGGTAGCCACTCAAAAGGAGTTAGATATGATGGCCAGTATCCAGTACCTTTGAATGCCAGCTGCCTCCATCTTCACCTAGGTTACAGTGGAAACAGGTGTGGGTAGAACTTCCCTCCATTTCCAACAGTTGCAACAGACAATTGGTCTAGAAAATCCTAGAGAGGGTCATGCACTGGAACTGCTGTCCACCCTCCATACATCCACCCAGACCTAACCCCAAGACCTAACCCCTATCCTCAGGACCACTTAATCCTTGATTCAGAAAAGACCTTGCAACCACAGTTCATGTCCAGGAACAGAACCTAGAGTTGTACTCAAATACTTCCTAGTCCCCAAATGGATGGGAGAGCTATGTCTTCTTCTGGACCATAGAAGCCTGAACAAATTCATAGAATGCTAAAGATTTTGTATGGTCTCATTAAAGACTCTCATTCTCCAGCTGCAACAGGGAGATTGGCTGTGCACCCTGGACACGAATTAAGCAGTAATACCCAACAGGGTATGTGATATTAGGCTATACCGAACTGCCCAGGAGTGTAATGAGCCCTGACGCTGTAGGTGGACGGCCTTATAGCCTCTGGAAGGTCCAGTATAGCCCTAAACCACCCACTCTGGAGGGTATTATTGTGCTTAGAAAATGGGTCATGTGACATTTTTATATAATATTTAGTAAAATAAAAATAACAAATGTTAGGTAAGCAATATTTCCGACAGGAATTGGTAATGGCTAGACAGACCGCCCAGGCATAATGAGGCACGACGCCACAGGCGGAGGACCCTTATAGCCCCTGGAAGGTTCAGTATTGCCCATACCACCCACCCTGGAGGGTATTATTGCGCTTAGAAAATGGGCACTGTAAAAGAAAATAAGATTAATAAAACATGTTACTAAAATAAGTTTAAAATAAGTTTTGAAATAAAATAGTCCCTCCGCCTGTATTAAAATAGGTGGATTTTTTCTTTTTATCTAGGGCTTTTGTTCTTCTAGAGTCTGTGTAGTTGTGGCTTTTTGTCCTAGTACCCCCCAAACACACCTCACATACACACACGGCTTTTGGGAGTACCAGAAAATAGTGTTTATTTTCACTTTAGAAGACATAGCTTACTTTAATTTACAAGAAGAAATCTCTAGTACTGCTTCTATACAATCTGTATGACAGAAACTCTCCTGCTTTGTGTCTGCAGCACCCAATCGCCAATCGCAGTAAGTTGTGAAGAGAAAGTGACTTTCTATTTTGTGTTTCTTTGTTGAAGATTGCCAGTATATGACAAGCAGCACGGGCAACAGTACTTTTGAGTGTAGTTGCCATGGAGAGAGATGCTGCCCACCGCCAGTTAGGTGAAGTTGATCTGAATGACGGCTTCATTTTTCATCTGCGCTCCCCCAAAGAGAGAAAACATTTTGAGTGTGCCACTGGAAGTAGAGCCAGCATATACGGTATGTCGAGTGTGTGTTGGGAAGTTTTATATTTTTCTTCAGATTTTTTTTGTTGTTTCCGGTCCTCGCTGCCTGCTCTGAGGATCGAGAGTCTAAAGAAGTGTGCCATTACAGTTTCCGGTCCTCTCTGCCTATCCTGAGGACCAGGGTCAGTTCTTCCTTTTTTTCTCTCTTTTTAGTGGTTCCCAGTCCTCGCTGCTTGCTCTAAGGACCGGGAGTGTGAAGAGGAGCGCTTGTGTTTCTGGTCTTCGCTGCCTACCCATGGCATGGATCAGTCAGCAGTATCACAGATTGGAGTGTTGGGAGATGACGGAAGGTACTGTAAAAATATAAATTACAACAAGTTTGGGAGAGAATGAGTTTACTGTGTTGTTTGTGCTGGGGATGACCCGCTCTTTGTGCTTTCCTCTCATGAGGGGTTGTGACAGTAAGGAAAAGTGAGCCAGTTCACGTCAGGGCAATCTGTGTGCCTTTAAATCATAGGCAGCTTCATTTTCAAATGAGTAGACGGCCAGTTGCAGAAGGGAGGAGGAGAGCATAGCCTGCTTTCCGAGAGTCAGGTATCAACAATTACAGGGCATGGCAGAACAGGGCACCATAGTTAAAAAGAAAGAAAGGCAAAAATAGCCATAGATGAAGATGATGTGTGATTTATCAGCTGCCAATGAACTAGTGAGAGAGAGCTGGGGCCAGTATCTCATTAAGTGAGACAACAAAATGGCAGGCATTTTAAATTCAAAATTCCACTGGCACCCTGATATTGGTGGTAGTCAGGTCAGTTGGGACTGGCACTAGATTTTACCAGGGCTTTGTTGTCTGACAGATGCCCACCTTGCCAGGGCTATCAGCCAATCAGAGCCCATAGATTTCTTAGCCCATTTTCTAAGAATGGATACCTGCATATCAAAATCAGGCATCACAACCAGGTTGTCAGAACCCAGTGAAGTTCTAGGTTCTAGTTCTAGTCTAGATTTTTAGAAAACATTCTGGGGTTCTAATCTTTTTGAATTTTTAGAACTCAAACTCTATGTTTTAATTGTGCAGTCAGTAATGAAGATAATAGTGAAATACCTGTCATGACGACAAAACAAAATAAAATCTGTTCAATATAAGGTGAGAGAAATAATCATGTGTGACTTTGATATGAGTTATAACTAGGTTTATCAATGGTTTCTTTTGTTTGCTAAAGCCAGCAACTTATAGGTGCTAACAGTACCACTCACCCAGCCATTAAAAGTTTTCTTGTTGCAGCTACATTACAGTTTCTGAGTGGGAAAAAAAACAATAACTGGTACATTTATCTATTCAGTTATATCCTTATCATCATACTGCAGCCACAGCATGTGGAAGTGGTGCACCACATATGTTCATTAGTATAGTCAGTCAAGATATTTGAATTCAAAAATAAGTGTTTATTTTATCTTAAATTTTGATGACTAGGTAAGCCCACTGAGTCCATAGATAATTTTTTCAGGGCATCCTGTGATTATTTACTCATAGAATATTAGTACAGTAAGTGCATACATTAGGTGGGATGAATGAACAGCAGTCCTAGCACAAGCAAGGTGAACAATTGAAACTATGTAAAGTAAAAATATAGACAACTATATACAGAAAGCCATGCCATGAGGGAAACCATACCAATGACATTATTAGTTACAATAAGTTATTGAGCACATTATTGTTAATAATACCAACAGGGTGGGTATTATTGAGAAATATCGGACTGCCCAGGGGCGTAATGAGGCACGATGCCACAGGCCTTATAGCCCTGGAAGGTCTGGTATTTCTAATAATGCCCACCCTGGAGGGTATTATTCGCTTTAGAAAATGGGCATCTTAGTAAATTTCAATTAAGTAGTAAAATAAGACAGGAAATAAGTTTAAAAATGCATAGAAGTAGTACAAAAAGTGTGTTTATTGAGTAAATAGTCCCTATGTTTTAAAGGCTGTTCCAGCTGCTTTTGCTCCTCTCCACAGAGCTATTTGTAATCTATTGCTGCCCCCACAGACACACACACACACACACACACAGCCAGTTCAACAACAAATGTGTTATAAAGATCTCATCCTAGTAATGTCTGGACATCTATCTCCTTTCTGCATGAGTGGTATTTTTTTTATTTTCTAGCCATCAGAAGATGTGTCTGTTAAGCGCAACTGACCTTGCATGACCACGGATCGACCGTGTGACCCTAAGCCCCAAGGTAAATTATTTGTTTAGTTTTGATTTAAAGCAGGATATTTACTAATTGTGGGGACATTGTAGTATGAGGTAGTTGCTTTGTGCCATTTTTTGAAATGTGCTTCATAGTATGAAGTGAAAACAACTGACTGCTTCCTTTTGGTTTTGGTTCACTGTGGTATTGCAGAAGCGCGGTCGGGACAGTGGTGCCATTGTAAAAGAACATGGCTTTGTGAAATTACTATTTTATCACTCTTCCCGACTGTGAACTATCTGGAGTGGGGGCTTTTTTTGCTGCCACTGAAGTAAGGACTGGGAGGTAGTAGCTCTCACTAAGAGAGAGCAAAACATGAAGGGATTTGAAATTTCCAACTGGTGCTTTCAGACAATGAGAAATCAGGCTGGGTACCAGTATAGAAGAGTACCTGGTGAAGTGGCATTTGGACTGGTACTTGTTTTTACCTGGGCATCTACTGAAAAATACTGAGCAGTTTCAGTGGCTCCATAGGTAGCACTCGCCTCTGAGGCCGGAGATCAGAGGGCTGTGGGTTCAGTTCCCACATCTGACACTTGGGTTAATATTCCAGTACTGACACTGTAGTGCAGCATGAGAAGGGTGCTGCACTTCTGAGGTGCCATCTTTCGGATGAGACATTAAACCAAGATTCCATCTGCCTGGATTGGTGGTAGTTAGATCCCATGGCACTTATCAAAAGAGTAGGGAATTTTCCGTTTCCTGGCCAAATTTCCCTCATCCACTAAAAATCCACCAACAGCTTAATCTGGTTCAAGGTCAGTTGGCATTCATCTGTATCCCCTCCCCAGGTTGTGCCTGAAGATAGGCAGGATTTGTCTAGTGCCCTTACCCGGTCAACAAAAATAAATTAATCTATTGAAAATAAATGCCCAGGTTGGAACTGCTTGTGGCCAATCAGAATTGAAAATCCATTCTTACCATTTTCTAAACATTAAATATACACATCATAAAAATCAATACTACAAGTTGCTACAGAACAAAGTAAAAAAGAAATTAGGGCAGGGTAAACAAAGGTTGCTGTTTACTCTAAGACCACAATGCAGCACTAGCACGCAAAGAGACCATGGACCAGAGAAGGGATTTTAGTTGTTTCTTAAACAGTATGCAAGTAGGGCTTTCAAACACCTCAGAAGATAAGAAATTCCACATATATGGGGCAGCATAGGAGAACAAACTTTTCCAGATGCATACTGTACTTTAATTATATCAAGCAATGGGAGGGCTGCGGATCTTCAGGCGAGTAAACTGCCTTCACCAAATGATACTGATTAGGCTAAGTGGTTGAAGTAACTTATAGGTAAGACAGCGTACAGGATATCACATTCTATCTTCAAATGAAGGCCAGACCAGGGAAGCTAATACTCCACAATGATGGGCTTCAGGATGGGCACCAGCTGCAAAGTGCCCAGTCCTATGGTATATATTGTTCTTAGCTTCAAGGGTAGAGTCACAAGTGGCCTGAACCACAGGGGTGCCATTGATGAGAGGGACAGAAGAGAGGACCTGGAGATAGCTAGTCAAGCCTTCCTGAGAGGTAGGGAGAAAGCTGATAAAGTAGACCAATGTTTTGATTTAAAGTTTTAACTATGGAATCCACATGAGAGTCCAATGGCATGGTTTGGTCCAGCACCAGTCCCAGGTATTTAAAAGACTGAACCAACTCCAATTTGCAACCGCTGCAGTGCAGAGATGGCAAACTGAAATAATGCATACTACTTTCTAAGATAATCGTCAGCTGAGCTGGCAGCTGCTATGTAAGTAAATGTGTACTTCATTTGCATAAGTAAAAACGTAGTTCCTCACTGCATATCTCAAGGGATATTTAATTTAGCTGCAGCAGCTGACATGTGATGTTTAAGGAACAGTGTCAACTCCCTTATGCCTCAAATTGTCCCTATTTTAAAAACAAGCACACGTTATGATTGGTCACATTCTGCAAACACTACTGATGTAGCTGGTTGTTTGATTCTGATTTCTTTTAAGTTCATCAATGCTAAGTGCAAACAAACTTGTTGCTATTAGAGTTGCTAAACAGGGTGTGAGGAGTGCCCACCCAATTACCAGTAGTGCTGTAGAGGCTGGTCTGTGACTGGCAAATCAGCAGGCAGTGTCCTGATGACACAGTTTTGCTGAGGGGCTGGTCTTGGCAAACATGTCAAGAACAGAGCGATGCTGTACATGGCTCTGTCCTTTGAAATGTGAGCCCTTCAGCTGCAGCCCTTAGTGTCTCTGTCTCTTTCTCTCTCTGTTCAGCAATTTCCCCATTCGCCACAGCTCCTTCCCTAGATGGCATTGTCGGAATTGGCCATAGGTCGCCAGTTGTTTCAAGATGCATAACTGAAATTCCACACCTTCCTGGCAACTGGAGGAGGGGTGAGAACAAACTTAAGCACTACAACGGTACTGGATGCAGCTGCAAGACTACCTGGCTCATGCACACACAGCAACCTGCTACAGGAATTCCCTGGGTGAGTGCCATTCCTGTTTCTAATGCTTGATGTTCCATCCCCGAGCTTTGAGACAGACATCCCCACTCGATGATTGACTCAGTGCCAGGTCAGTCACCCCAGGGAAGCTAGCACCACTCCATTTTACCCTGCTGTGACCAGGATCGGTTGCAGACTGCGGTTTGCAGTGTGATGGGGTTGAGGCCAGGGCTGATGCTTTGACAGCTGGAAAGAGACAGACAGCGAAAGAGGAGGAGGGAGGTGAGTGAGTGTGTAAGAGAGAGAAATAAAAGCATCAGAGCAGTGGCTCCTCACTACACACCGTGTTCGCCAAAAGCAAAGGCTCAGAGGTGCCCTCAGATGGACAGGCATGGGAAAGCAAGACCATGTTTTTGTTGGTTTTGTTTTCAGACACAGTCTCTCAAAGAAATGGTAATTTCAGAGCTGTATGCATGAGGAGGAGAGAGCAGTGCTGTTTAGTTCCGTACTGGGACTCGAGAACTGGGAAGCACATTTCCTCCCACTGAGGAAACGCTTGAATGGAACCCTTGCCTGGAGGCTGCTGCTGGGTTCTCTTTTTAAATAAATCTGCTCTCCCTGAGGAATGAAGTTGCTGCTTGGCATGTTATATAAGAGTTGGGCTGGTTTTATCTCGAAGGGCTTGCAACAGGGAGGGCTGGAATCTGAAGCATAGCCTTTTGAACTGCCTTTCTGTTTTTTCCTGGCTGTATCTCACCCTTCTACTGTATTTGATATTTTAATTATACCTGTAAAAAGAAAACCTTCCAGCATCATCTCCTTAGTTCCTCCTCCATTCCAACCCTCCTCTGTGCACCCTCCTCCCCACCCATATTTACCCTCCAGAGGTTGGGAGCCATGTTCTTCAGTTGTTTGGGATACATCTGCACTCTTCAAAGTCAAACTACAAACTGAAGAATCAGGTAAGCCTGTATAATGAGACTCAGTGGGGAGGGAGAAGGGTTCAACTTAGGTTGATATCTCAGTCATTTTAGGAATTTGTGCCCCAGATTTTCAACATGGGGTTCTCAGGACCCCACCCCGTGAACATCAAATAAAATCAAATATTATTTTTATACGTCTTTCAAAAACCAAGGTGCTGCATATAAAATCAAATACAAATCAGATATAAATATATATTAAAACAGGGAACAATAAATAAATTAACTGTAGTTAGGAAGGTTAAATTAAATAGATATGTTTTTAACTCAGTTTTAAACCTATCGATGGTCAGGCATTCTCTTATCTGATGGGTGGAGAATTCCACGAGGTTGGAGCTGAAAAAGAAAAGGCACGGGCACCAGACGCTTTTAATCGCACCTTGAGAATCTCTAGCAATCCCTCATCAGAGGACGGAGAGGATGGAGGGGCAGTAGAGTACTAGGAGGTCTTGCAAGTAACCAGGTCCCTGATCATGTAGGGCTTTAAAGCTCAGCAAGATTACAGCCCTACATGAAGGTGATCTGTCATTGAACAGGCAGCCAGTGCAGCTCACGGAGCACAGGCGTATATGACTGGACCTAGTGGTCCCAGTCAGAAGCCTGGCTGCCACGTTCTGCACCAGCTGCAAGTGGTAGATATCAATCCCTGGTAGCCCTAAATAGAGGGAATTGCAGTAATCAAGGTGAGAAGTGTGAAAGGCATGTACCAGTGTTGGAAGATCATTTGGACCAAGTGTTTCACCCGGTGATATTCTTCAGATGGTAAAGAGGATTTGACAACAGCCGACATCTGAGATTTTAATGTCAAACCATTGTCAAAGATAACACCCAGGTTATGCACCTGGTGAGAGTAATGAGCGGTATGCCATGAATCAATAATCCTGATGGCTGTCCAGCCCCAAAACCCAACCCTGGATGATCAGGGTCCACTACCAACACTTCAGTCTTATCTGGATTCAGTCTCAGCCAACTGGTACTCATCCAGGTTTGATCTCAGTAAGGCAGTTGTTTAGCACAGAGAGTGCATCATCCTGTCCAGGCAGAAAAGACATATGCTGAGTATCAGCTGCATAGCAGTGAAAACTCAAACTATCACCTGGTGATATCTCCTAATGGCAGCATGTACACTGCAAACAACATGGGGCCAGAATGGAGCCCTGTGGCACCCACAGAGCAGGAAGTAAGCACCAGAGAAACAAATTCCAGTGGCAACTCTCTGAGACCTGTCTGCCAGGAACAGAGTGGAGCCATTTGAAGACTGTACCAGATAGCCCACAAAGAAGCCACAGGCACTCCAACGGCACACCATGCAAATGCAGCGGAGAGATCAAGAAGGACCAGAATGGTATGTGTCTTTCGATCTCTTGCCATTAGAGATTATTCAATACTCGGATAAGTGCAGTCTCCGTGCTATGCTTCTGGAGAGTATCATAGACACTGTGAGTTATAAGGTGACCATCCAATTGCAGTGCAACCACCTTTTCCATAACCTTACCAACAAATGGCAGGTTAGAGATAGGCCGTAGTTAGCTAGACAATCTGAATCCAAGTAGGGTTTCTTAAGGGTGGTCGAACGACTGCCTCCTTGAGGGGCTCTGGAAAGACACCTCTCCTGGGACTTCCAGACAATTTCAGCAAGCATCAGGCAGATAACATCTACACATCCCACCAAGAGGGGTGTAGGGCCTGGATCCAAACTATAACTGGTTGGGTGCAAAGTTTGGACGATCTTCACAATGTCCATGAATTCCGGCCAGCAAAAGTCTGATCAGATAGACCATGTGCATGCCACTCCCTGCCAATCTCTACAATCCCTCACAGGAGAGGCCATGCCAATGCCAGACCTGATGCTGGCAACCTTATCAGTGAAGAATTGAGCAAACTCCTCGCATTTTAGCTGAGAAAAGGCTTTTCTGGGCTGAAGACAGATTGGAATGCACAACCTGTCAAAAGTCTGGAAAAGCTGAGCCGGTCGATTCTGCACAGCAGAAATCTCCCTGGACAGAAATACTACCTTCTCTGCCAGGCTCTCTCCATCCTTCAGCCGACTCCGCTCAACTCCTTAAGGAACCATCAAACCAAGGGCTCCTTGGGCAAAGGTGAGAGGCTCAAAATAAACAGGAGCAATCTTGTCCAGGGCATCTCCAGCCTTATTATAGGCCAATATATGAGTTCACCAGGACTCATGCATTCACCTGACAAACCTGATAGATCCAGTACCCTGATGGGTCACTAGGGTAACTCCCTTAAAGGCGGTACTGAACCATCTCTGAGGGGCAGACCTATTGGGGGACACTGAAGCTGAACCTTATGGTGTGATGGTCAGACCAGCTGACTAGTTCCACCCCAAGTCAGCTATCTCCATATCCAAAGAAAGACCAGATCTGACGAGTGACCCCTTACATGGGTAGAGGAGATAACAACCTGTGTGAGGCCCAGCGTCGTCATCAGCTGAAGGAGACTTTGACCAAAATGTGAGAGTTCATCGTTGACCCAGACACTGAAGTACCCCAGAACTATCCATCTGGGGACCTCAACACCATGTCAACAATGAAGTCCACTATCTCCTGCAGGAATTCTCCGCCATCTCCTGGTGGATGGTAGATGAGGAGTATCCCACAACCTACACCCTCTCCCAGGATATACTCAAAGGGCCGGATATTCAAAGGGTTGCACCATCGCAAGTCCAAACTTGCTCCATTCTGCGATATTCAGCAGGAGGCAGTTGCCACAGAAAACATGCTGAGCAACAGCGCAATGCAAATGAATGCATGCTGAACTGGAGGGAGGAACCATGCATAAACTACACAGCCGATATTCAGCTGGGCTGTGCAGAGTGTCTGGCACACCCCCAACCTGCGCCTGCACCAACTGTGAGCCAAAAAAGGCTCAAGTCGAGGGCCACCCACAGGTGAGCTGCTGCATTGCAGGCGCAACACAGCAGCTGCCACCTGTGGCTGGCTAACCCACTCCCTGTGCCCCCCTGCAGCCCAATCGTGGGCAAAGAGTGAAAAATCCCCCACTGGCCCAATCGCAGGCAACAGCAGAAATGTCCCCCCACACCAGCCCGACCACGGGCTGCATTAGTTTAAACAACCCCCGAATACATCCCTGGTGGTCCAGTGAACTGAAAAGCCTGATCGCGGGCTGTATCAGTGTAAAATACAACCCCTCCTCCCGAACATAGCCCTGGTGGTCAGTGGACCCGAAACTCCCGTTCAGCGGGACGTATGCAGTAAACTCCCCGAACATAGCCCTAGTGGTCAGTGGACCAAAACTCCGATCGTGGGATGTATGCAGTAAATACCCCAAACATATCCCTGGTGCCTAGTGTCCCCACCCCACACCACCCATGAAGCCCCACCGCCCTTCCCCGGCAGCCGCAGCATCCCACCCGCCTGCCGCCGCCGGCCAACTGACTGCTCAGTAGGGCTGCATGCCCATCGGTGCAGAGCAAGAGCCAATGGGCGTGCAGCCCATACCGCATAAGACAGTCCAGATTTGTGGAATGCCGGGGAGCGGGTGGTGGGGCTTCATGGGTGGGTGGGGTGGGGGGACACTAGGCACCAGGGATGTGTTGGGGGGTATTCACTGCATACATCCTGCGGATCGGGAGTTTCGTCCACTGGACCACCAGGGCTAAGTTCTGGGGGTTTACTGCACATCCGCGATCGGGAGGTTCGGTCCACTGGACCACCAGGGCTATGGTTCGGGGTTGTATTTTATACTGATATAGCCCGCAATCAGGCTTTTCGTCCACTGGACCACCAGGGATGTATTCGGAGTGGGGGTTGTTTTGCTAATGTAGCCCGCGGTCGGGCTGGTGGGGGGACATTTCACTGTTGCCCGCGATCGGCCAGTGGGGGATGGTGGTGGGGATTAATACCTTTTGCCTGTGATCGGGCTGCATGGGGCGCCAGCCCCCGACGGCTGATGCCTGGCAGGGCGCCAGGCGCAAGTCCTCGGGATCGGCACACCTGCATGCTAATGGCATGCAATCAATATAATCAGATGCAAATGGCTCCCCTGCACCTTGCATGAATTATGGCCCCATTTGCATGTCACCTGAATATGGGGATTTTGGCAAGATGGCGCAATGGTACTTGCGCCACCGCAAGTTGTATGCTCCACTCTGACAACTTGTGGTGGCACAAGTCCATTGGCGCTATGCACAGTGGTTGGGGTTGGGTGATATTCAAAGGAGTTGCTCAATAGCACAACTCCTTTGAATATCACCCCCGCCACACCCCTGCGCAACTATTTTGTGCAGTGCAAGGGCTTCGCTCAAGAATGGCGCAGTTTGAATATCCAGCCCAAAGGCTCTAGTACTTTCCAATGGCACATCCACAAGGCCGAGCTCAGTCTTAAATATAATGGCCACACCCCACAAGCCAATCTTGGTGGTGTATCACTGAGAACCCGTCCGGAACTGAAGAAGCCAATGCAGGGCCTGCATTTTCATCCAGCCAGGTCTGGTGATGCAAGCCAGATCAGTTGTTCCAACAAGATCTGCTATAATAGCTGTCTTGTTCTTAATAGATCTGGCATTGCATAACATGTCAGTGTCATTTGATTTCTCAGTCCCGAACAGTGAATTTTTGGTCACTGCATGGAATCACCTTTCAGGACTGAATACCGAATTGACAGAGCCACTGTTCATGAAGTGGGATCCCAAAAAGCCTGTGTTGCAACTTTGGTAGGAAAATTCTAAAAATGCCTATGCTACCAATGTGTGTGGCACAGTTTCTACATTCTCGTAATGTCACTAATTTTTATATTTTCGCCCAGATTTTCAACATTGACATTTTTTTACATCTCTTTATAAACGGTACAGTTGTCATGTTTCACATCCTGCCCAAAATGTGTTTTTGCACATGCAGCCCAGAATGACACAGTTGGTGTATGAAATCAACTTTCAGGATGGAGTAACACAATCACAGTGCTACTGTTCATGAGGGAGGTCCCAAAAGGCTATGTTTAAAATTTGCAGGACAAAATGCTCAAGCTATGAGTGTGTGTTGCACAGTTTCTATGCACGCCGATCTTTGTCAATTTATAATATTTTTCTTCAGATTTGTTTTGTTTTTCTCTTTATGTTATTATTATGTCTACCTGGTTATGTCTATGTAAGTAAATCATGTGTACATTTTTATTGTATGTACGTACATGATGGGAAATTTGTGGATATTATGATGTTAATTTGTAATGACCTGAAGGTTGAACAAATAAAATACTAACTCCAGATTTTCAACACTGCCATTTTTCTCACTTCCTTATTAATAAATAGTACAGCTGTAATTTTCTGCACCCTCCATGAAATGTTTTCACACCTGGCAGAATGACATGGTCACTCTTGCAATCACCTTTAAGCACAAGTGAAAAAATGACACTGGCACTTTTCATGAGATGGGGTACCACAAAGGCCATTTTTAAAACTTAGTCACACAAGTCGGCCCGCCAGTGCAGCAGTTGGATTTCCGGCCATCGCTGGTGATCTGGGTTCGGGAACAGACTCTGGGTGGCGGAGGGGCCGGGAGAGAAGGATTGAGCATCCTTTGACAGCTCTCCTTCTTGGGGAGGGCAGGGCAGCACTTATGACGAGTGGCACTTCCGCGGAATCTGGGTGGCTGCACCACGCCGATGCTCGCCAGCATGTCAAGATGGGGCGGACGAGGTTGTCATTGCACGTCCCCATCCTGCTTAAAGGGGGCTTAAAAATCCTGACCGCTCTTGCCTTAATGGTGCTCTGCCCTGGTGCCCTGATTAGCCTCCAGAGCCAATCCTCGACTAGTTACAGTTCCGCGTCTATGAGTAGGGGGTTTGAGCCAGGGCCCTGCTTCTGGGGGTGCTTGGTGGGATGACGGAGGGGAAGCGGTCATATCCGAGGTGGGGCAGCAGGGTCCTTGACCAGAGCAGATACTCAGACAGGGAGTAGTAGGCAAAAATAGATAATTAAAAAAAAAAAACTTAGTCACATTAACTCCAAAAATGGCCAAGTCACACTTGGCCATTCAGAATCTTCTACGCAGTCTTGTAACTTTGGTCATTTTCAATATTTTCACTTCACATTTTCAATATAGCCTTTTATCACACCACCTCATGAACAATACAGCTATCGTACAACTTTCTATTGCTCATTATCAGTAAAACTTTCCTGCACTACTACACTCTTACATACTAGGAGGGAGGACGATTCAGAGGAAAGGAGGGAGGACGATTCAGAGGAAACATGAGAAAGAATTTCTTCACAGAACGGGTGGTGGACAAGTGGAACACCCTGCCAGAGGAAGTGGTGGGGCTGAAACAATCACGGATTTAAGAATGCATGGATAGACATAAAGGAATTCTAGAGGTCAGGGGTAAGGGAAATAGACTTCTAGGAAAACAAACTGAACTTACAAGCTCAAATGGGCAGACTAGGTGGGCCATAGGCCCTTATCTGCCGACACTGTCTATGTATCTATGTATCTATGTACTACCTTTATCTCACGCATGACAAACTTTCGGCATTGACAAATGCTTGTTTTTTCAAATGAAAATAGACTGCCCATACTGGTGTTACCACAACAACGTTTGTCTGCAGTGTTGCACTCCTTGACCAACTTCAACTGCATCTTTCCTGGCTGAGAATACCCGCACACAGTCTAGCCTGTCACAATGCAGTGGGAGAAGAGAGAGACAACACTGTGAGTGGATTTTGGGTGTCTTTTGTTCAGGAGGTATGGAATTAGAGTTGATCAAGGTAAGATTTGACAGACATGTTAATATTGTAATTACCTGCAGCAGAAACTTGATCTTTAGGAAAACATTTTGTTGCACTATTGCCAAGTTGCCAAAATAAAAGGAAGCAAATAACACAACCTGCAACATTATGAATTTTACAGAAGATAAGGAACTAAAAATATGGTTTTTCATTTCAACTAGAAATAATGTGTTAAAAAGGGTTGACAGTGTCTCATTCATGCCATTGGTCTTGTTCCTACTGATGTTAAACTTTTCCTGTAAAAAACATGCTGACTTTAGACCCTATCTACAAGTAGTTTGCCATTACACAGAAATGGTGAAAGTGTTTGGTTTATATGGTTCATAGTAGTAGATTGAGAGATACCACATTTCATCACAGTCTGTAAAGTTTCCTTTTTAGACCCTGTCCCAAACAGTGTTTACTAACCACCATCTGAGATGTCACAATCATCGCTCCACAACATCAATCACTTGACCAGGATCAACTTGTATACTTTTGTAGGGATATGAAAAAAATTACCTTATTAACTTTAATAAATGTTAACAAGTGTACATTTTCTGGCAGCAACAATTTTTCTGGTGTCTTGTGAATATTGCCAACTGTACTAAACATGGGTTCTGAAGAGACATTTGTTGCAGGACAAGCAAGATATTTAAAGGCTTCATCATACAGCTTGGGCTATATTAACTTTTTCTCATCTCCAGTATTACAAAGGGCATGCATCAACAGGAATAAGTGGTTCTTGCAGACAGCTATCTACCACGATGGACAACGAATGCTCAGAAGAACAATCTCTGTAAGTTGATACGGCAGCAATTTGCAAAAGGTTCTACCACAGACATAGCTGCTACCAAGGGTGGAGGTGGGAGATGTGAAGAACTGCTCACTTTACCTGTTCTGTATCTCTTCATGAAGATGGACCTGTGTTTTGAGGAGATACGTTGAAGATACTGTGTTTGTCTGTGTTTGACTCACGTGAGTACTGCAACTCATTTAGCAACAGCCATTTGTAGTGCTCTCACATCATCTGTTTTTGGAAGGTGTATAGCCTTGAACCTGGGATCTAAGAGAGTAGCAAGTATGTAGTGTTTCAATTTCATCATTGCAACTAATCTGTCATTGTTTTGGAAGTGCTCGCACATTCTCTTTACAAGATTTCTGTGATATTGCCAACATGTTGTCTTATCTTCACACTCCACACTCTCCTTGCTTAATATAATAACTCCAGAGGAGGGGGCACATCTCGAGACAGGGAACTGTCTGTCGCTGATACAGCATGCGCTGTAATTTGTGTTCTGTTTTGACTCTCATTGTTCCATACTAGTTACTGTGATGGGCTACCCTGATCCACATATCTGTTGTGACATGAATAACCTCACTCTCTGCATTTTTAGTGCAAGCATCACTGTCACTTTTAATGTCTAATAAATGTTTGGTATTTCAACACAGGCAAAGTACTTTCGATGGGGAACATTGTAACAAGGATCTGCAAGTTTTGTTACCTCCCTAAAATCCTCATGTTCTGCTAAGGAGTATGGGAGAAGGGCTCCAACTGGCGGTTCACCAGTTTTGTAATTAAGATGAAGACTCTTTGGATGATTTTGTTAAAAGTATTCTTCCAAATGCCTGACACAATGTTAGTTGGTTACAGCATGTCACTGCTGGTTTATTAGACACTGTACTTCATTTACCAGATGGACATTGTGATTGACTTATACATTCAGTGCCATCACTGGATGTGCAACTAGTGTTAATGGTGTTGGCGTTGGTGGTAATGGTTGACCTAGGGCTGGCACTGGTTCTGTCCGCATCAAGTTCACAAAATTCACTATGCATTTCTACATCATGACCCTTCTCATCTGTGGTCTGGAAGGTGGGGGTGGGGACATGGTTTTGGCTGATCAAGCAATACTGAATGCTTTTTCAGATGGTGTTTAAGAGCTGTAGTACTGAGACATGATGCAACTTTACTGCAGCTTAAACATAGTTTACATAAGGAACAAGTTGCTCTGCATGAATCAGTGTTACTGACAGAAAAATAGTTCCACAATTCAAAAGTGACAGACTTTGATAGAGTGCTAGGAAGATAACTAAAAAGTACAGTTATGAAGAACCTACCGCAACAGTAGATCTTCGAGAACAGCTCTTGCAGCAGGTTACACCATTAGGACTGTAGCCGGCAGGCGTCAGGACCCCACGGAAAAATTCTAGCTAGCTATCTTCAGCGGGACCACCCGACATCGTCCCACCCCAACATCAGGAGTGGTACATAAGGGAGCGGCCGCCAGATTCCCCAGTTCTCCGCTCGGAGACTCCCAGCTGCAGGATGACATCAGAATGGGAGACCGAGGATCCATCATCAGAAGATAATAAGGGAAGAAAATCTAAAAGAAAAGGCAAAGCCATACCTCCTCCAAGGGGAAGGAGGGCAGGAGATACCTGCTGCAAGAGCTGTTCTCGAAGATCTACTGTTATGGTAAGTTCTTACGTAACTGTACTATCTTATCAAGACACAGCTCTTGCAGCAGGTTACACCATTAGAACTGATTCCCAAGCAGTAACGCTGCCAGAAATTCCAGGAGGAGGAAAATAGGAAGTACATTCCAGGTCCTGAACCCAGGGACAGGAGACCCTGTAGCAATCACCAGGCCGAACCGAGTTTCGCCGAGAGGCTATGTCCAGGCTATAATGCCTGATAAAGGTATGCACAGAGCTCCAAGTGGCTGCAGCACATATAGCAGAGGTGGAGACATTTGAGTGTGCAAAGGAGGTGGCCACACCCCTAGTAAATGACCCCAGACTGTTCCCGGAGGGGCTTTTGTTTGATATCATAATAGAGTGAAATACACTGGACAAGCCAGTGAGACAGGGACTGTGCAGACAGATTGCCCATCATCCTCTCAGAGAAGGAAATCGAAAAGTTGCTCAGAACAATGAAAAGGTTTAGTTCTGTTGAGGTAATATCTCAGACTGCGTGAACATCCAGGGTGTGGAGCAGAGTCCTCTATTCGAGTAACTCTGGAAGTAGACTGGTAGGTCAATGTCCTGATTTAGAGTGAGTGAAGAGACCACCTTAGGCAAAAATTTAGGTTCGTCCTCAGGGATACCCTGTCCTGGTGGAAAACTAAATAAGGCTCTTTGCACATGAGAGTGTGAAGCTCAGAAATTCTTCTCGCTGAAGTAACAGCAACCAAAAATAACGCTTACCACAGAAAACGAGTCTCGCAATCCGCTGCAGGTCTCAAGGGGAGAGTGTGAGCCGTTCCAGGACAAAGAGCAAATCCCATGGAAGCACAGGGTCCCTAATTGAGGCCTAAGGTGTAACACCCTCTCAGAAATTTCCAGAAGCATCTAATTGAGCCACTGTAATGGCTGTCCCACCGGAAGGTGGTAGGTAGAAATGGCACAAAGGTGCACCTTGATAGAGGAGTAGGCTAGGCCCGGAATGAAAGAGGGAGCAGTAGTCCAACACCCCACTGGACAACCTAAAGGGGAAAATCGTGTCCCGTGACCATAAACAAAAACGGTGCCATTTATGGCGTACGTCGATGTGTTGCCGGGCTTTCTGGCTGCAGAAAGAACTTCTGCAACCTCTTGCGAGACCCCGTGACACAAGATGGCTATGTCTCTAGGAGTCATGCATGCAGGTTCAGTGAGCGTAAGTCCGGGTGGACTAGTGAACCTTTCTCCTGAGACAGGAGATGGGAGCTGAATGGCAATGGGAGCGGGGTTCCCGGATAGCTGCATCAGCAAAGGGAACCAGATCTGTCTGGGCCAGAACAGGGCCACCAGGATCATGATTGCATGCTCCTGTGCAGTTTGAGAAGAACTCTCTGGATCAACGGAAAGGAGGGAAAGCATAGAGGAATCTGTTCGCCCAGGAGAGGGATATCGCGCCTCGCCAGAAAACACCAGACCCTGGATCTAGCGAGCAAAAATTGGGCAGTTTTATGCTGGATGGGGATGCGAACAAGTCTAGTTCTGAGTTCCCCATCAAGAAACAGATTCTCTGCTACCTCTTGAAGAAGTTCCCACTCATGGACTCTGGCCTGGGAGTGACTCAGACCGTCTGCAATCGTGTTGTCCACCCCGGGAACATGCACAGTGATCAGATTCGCGACGTGTCCGATACTCCAATCCCACACCCTCATGGCCTCCCTGCAAAGGGGGTAAGAGTGCACCTCCTTGTTTGTTGAGGTAATACATCACCGCCATGTTGTCTGTCTGAAGCAGAAGAGTACACGGTGGGATTACTGACTGAAAGGCTGCAGGGCATAGAGAACCACCTCATCTCTAGGATGTTGATATGGAGATGAGCCCATCGGGGTCCACATACCTGGGACTTTACCCATCCAGGTGTGCCCCCACCCTAGACCTGAGGTGTCTGTAGTGAGGGTTACCTCTGGGATGGCGCAAATGGGATGCCCATGAGAGTGACCCTGGGACTAGCTACCACTGCCAGTCTCGAATCACGGTGTTCGTGGATCCTGACTGGATGCTGCAAGTGGTCTTGCCTTTGGTCCCATTGCACTTTGAGCATCCACTGAGTTACCCGCATGTGGAGCCTTGCAAAGGGACGGTAGGAATGGCCGCAGCCATGTGTCTGAGCAAGCAAGGACCGACCTGGCAGAGATGGTCTTGTTCGACGATAACTCCCTGATGAGGGATCTGATGCGTTCCACTCTGTCGTCTGGAAGAAAAGCTCTTCCTGAATAGTGTCCAGTACTGCACCTATAAACTGCAGTTTTCGCGACAGTACCAGGAGAGACTTCTCATAGTTTATTAGGATACCCAGAGATCGGAACAGGTCCTGGGTGCTCTGGACCACAGTAACAACGCTCTCTGAGGCGGCCATGAGAAGCCAATCATCCAGGTACGGAACACATAATGGCCCTGTCTCCTCAGAGACGCTGCCATGACTGCCATGCACTTGGTAAAGACTCTTGGTGCGGATGACAGTCTGAATGGAAGGGCTCGGAATTGAAGGTGGTGGTCGAGGAACTCGGCGCAGGAACCTCTTGTGTGCCTGAGCTATAGGGATATGCAGGTATGGGTCCTGCATGTCTAGAGATGCTAAAAAGGTGTCTTGCTTCAGCGGTGGAATAAGACCCGGAAGAGTCACTGCTGAATTTCCTGTAGGCGACCGACACGTTGAGGTCGCTAAGGTCCAGAATCGGACGGAGGTCCCCTGTTTCTTTGGAACCAGGAAGAAGTGGAATAATATCCTTGTCCTCTGGTTCTCCGGGATGTACTCTATAGCTCCCTTTGCAGGAGCGCAAGTATTCTTGCCAGATCAGAGATTTGTGCTGACCCGGATACCGGGAGAGCAAAGGAGGCCTCGAGGGTGGCTTTTCATGCAATTCTATATAGTGGCCTGCCTGACCAACTGAAGAACCCACCTGTTGGTGGTTATAGCCTGCCATCCCGCAGGAAGTTTCACAATGTGACCCCGACCATGATTTCCGTTGATCCTGAGGCGGGGCAGAAAGGGAAGTCAGGCTGTGGTGGCAGATGGGCCCGCTGGCTGTGCCGACTTCAGGTACCTGGCTTTGGCCGTGAGCTGTTTCCCTGGGCTCTACAGGCTGGAGCCCCTCTGATGTGTGAGCGGAGTGGGACTGCTGCCTCTGCATCCACTCACATAAATCGGCTTTGGTTCCTACAAAAGGAACTAAGCCTGGGTCGGTACATGGCCTGAACCGACCTTACCGCCTTTCCCGCCTCTTGAAGTCTGGTAATAATCTCTCCAAAGGATTACCAAACAAGACTTTCCCTCGAATGGAGCGTCCATGATATTCTTCTGGATGTCCGGGGTAAAACCGAGACAGCGTAACAAGAGTGCCTCCGGAGGCATACGCCAGAAGCTGCTACTCAGGCTCTGAGTCCGTGGAGTCGTACGCGGCTCGTAGCACTTATGTTCCCACATCTGAACCCGCACGGAGGAGCTGAACATCTCCTCCTTCTGCTCACCTTCCGCAGTTTTCAGCCGCTTCAGGCCCTGTTCCCACAAAGCGCTCTGGAACTGAACCACTGGGTCAGATAGTTCAAGGATCTGATGGCGAGGTAGCGTAGTTAATACGGTGCTCACCAACGTGTCCAACTGCTTGACTCTGGGTCCGTGGCAGGGTGTCAGATGTTGCAGCCTCTGTGACCGGGTCATGTGAGGCTGTGATGACCAGAGAATGAGTCAAGTACTGGTCTTTAGAGCCTTGTACAAGCGATCAGCTTTCTTCGGCATCGCTGGGAGCTTAATATGGATGCTTCCACGCTGCCTTGGTGATGTCCACGAAAGTGTCAACCAAGGGTGGCACCACCACAGGCTTGGTGTCTTTCTGCTGAAGATATTTGGCGAGGCGATCCTTCGGGTCTAGCTCTTCTGCATCCCATCCCATGTTCTCTTGGATGTGTCTCATAATATCCGAGAACGAAGGGTCATCTGGAGGAGATTTCAGCATCTCACATGGGTCCGGAGAAGGGATGGAGAGGGAGATGGGATCTAGAAGAGTACTTGATCCCGTGTCCTCCGTCGAGGCATCGCCGGTGTCTCCTGGGTCTCTTGGGGCTGGGTGATCTTGAAGAGGATTTAGACGGAGGTCTCCATTTTTCTGGTCTCCCTGAGGGATCTGACCCCGGGAGGAGGTAGGCGCCTGCCGACCCCGATGGCGAGGAGTGCAGGAACCAGAGGAGGAGGAGGAGGAGGAAGAGTGGAACCATGTCCTTCTTTATGGTGTCCCACCAGTAAGTGAAGAGGTCCTCACATCCACCAAGGAGAGGCCAGATGATGGTCCGGCACCGTGGACGGTCATCGGGTCCGCGCCGGCTCCACAGGGGCTCGGGTAATGGCGAGGGTTCCCTGGGAGTCTCGACAAGACCGGGTCGCCGCCTGGTCCTCGGGCTGCGTTAGATCCTCCTCGGTCAAGGTCTCCTGACCGACGCTGGTCAGAGGCATCAGGCCTTCTTCTCAGGGGGAGCGGGCGCCGGTCCTCCTACCGCGCCCGCTGAGGAGCTGGCTTAGCCGGGCGATGGCTCGCTCACACGGCGGATCCAGGGATGTAAGAGCGAGGCTGACGACGGCCGCACCGCATCGGGTACAAAGGTCTCTTTAAGGGAGTGAGCTCCAACGCCTTGCGAGGAGGCAAAGAAGAAGACCTGACGCCGGGTACCGGAAGGGCGGAACCCGACTTATGATGGTGAAGGTGGCGATCCCGACTTCGCCAAGGCCTTGGAGGATGAAGACAAGGACGGCCTGGTGGACTAGGCCTGAGAAGAAGGCTTCTTACCACAGTCGGAGGCAGCTGAGAGCTGGTCCTGGAGGGAGAGCGGTCGGACCTGGAACCAGAGCTGCGCAAGTCTGAAGCCCTGAGGGGACCTGGAAGGGCCTTTCCCTTGTTTCTCCGGTGCTTGTGGGTCTTTTGTGAAGATTCCTCGGAAGACATGGTCTTCAGCTTTCTTCCAATAAAAATGCCTGAAGGGCCTTCTGACGCCGGATCCGGTACAACTATTGAACCCCTGGCAGAAGGAGCAGTCCCGGTATCGTGGTCTGGCGCCTAGGCAACCGAACGCAGGCCGTATGGGGGTCCTTGAAGGGATCCGCTTCCGAAGTACACTTGAAGGAGTGACCGGAGGTCGGAGAGACATCAGCAAAATCTTGCTAGAAGAATTCCAAATTTCCGAAGGAAAGCCTTGCCAACCATGCGTCAGCAGCTAGACTATAGCTTGAAAGGGTCGAGACATACAAGTCGGCAGCCGGAAAGAACTGGAGAATCTGGCGGACTTCTTATGTACCACGCCTGATGTCGTGGAGGTCCCCGCTGAAGATAGTGAGCTAGAATTTTTCCGGGGGTCCTGACGCCTGCCGGCTACAGTCCTAATGGTGTAACCTGCTGCAAGAGCGTGTCTTGAAGTAAGATCTGTTTGTGTTTTTCACCTGTCTGAGCACTACCCAGATCATTCTTGGTGCTAGAAGAAGGGCAAGGGTACTTGAAGGTTTTCATTTTATCTGATGTAGAAATGGTGGATTTACTGGATATGTCCTTCTCATCACCACCATTTGTGGATTTATTTTCAAGGGCACGACCTGATTCTTTGTCAGCAGACTTGCTCATTTGACTTGGTTGAGGGAGTGATATGTCACCAATCACTACAGTGTCAGACTGAGACAAAGAGCTACTGTCTGAGTCATTGTCACTTGCACTACTCTTACTACCAGCCACAGGGATTTTAACAGCGTGAACAGCATACCTTATGGTGCCTCTCTGTGTGACACCAGCCCAGCAGCTGCACAAGTTTTCTTAAGAAGTCCCCTTTAATATGGTTCATTGTTGCTTTTTGCTGTTTGCTTTATTTTTACCACGTGAAACATTTCAGTAATTTTGCTAACACCAGGATTACCACTACCATCTACACCGGATACACCAGCAACAGCTTCATCTGTGTTGTCAACCATAACAACATCAGTTGCTGTGATACTGTATGTAACCAACCAGTGCCTGGGGTTACTAGGATCCCATCAGTTTTAGATCAGGCAGGTAGCCTGTGAAGTTCCAGGGGTGTAAGGCTCTGAAAACATTACATCATCACTTGCTTAGCTCTGTTGGGGCAGGGGATGATGAGATGGAATTTAGAACCTCACAGCAGCATAAGCCACAGTGCTCTGTTGTTGCTTGACTTCTGTGAGTCCCTTTGAAGTTGGAGAGTGAAGCTGAGAGTTCTACTGGCAGGTGGTGCTTTGCCAAGGCCACTTGTCAGAGGGAGGGACTCTCAGTTTGTTATTTTCTCAACCTAGTAAAGTAATCAGTGGCTGGTTTCATGGGACTGGTGGCTACCAGATCCTGTGATGCCCCAAAGGTGTTGAAGATTTTTCAGCAGTACTGAAATGGGACTGATGGTTCAGTAAGTAGTTTGAGACAATGCCCAAAAGATTGTGAGGTCTAATGGGACTGCCCAGAATGCAGAGACTGTGTGTTTACAAATCAAAAGCTATGGATTTTGTGTGCGAATCACGGAGTTCAAGTGTTTTTACCAACTGCCTTGGGGGCACATCATGCTGTAAGTACAAGGTTCATTTGATGTTCAACTGTAGGTTGGCTGGTGCCTTGCTAGGAGCCCAGCAAGGTTAAAATGCAGGCTGTCAGAACCTTTGCACAAAGAATGTGCTCTAAGGATATCTCTTGTGGCACCTATGTGGCTCGAGAATCTGGCTTTCCTAAAATGTAATGGCAGAGAGTCTAGCTTTGGCCGGTGTGAGCTGATCTCTCATCCTAGTTGCAAAGGGACCTAACTGGTAATGAGGAAGGGTCAAATGTGCTAACTTAGTTCACCTAGTGGTGCTCAAATTTAGTAATGTGGTATCAACCACTATGAATGCACTGGCAAAGTCTGGAGATCCCTAATCAATTTAATTCAATTTACTTTGACCAGGAAAGAACGCCATTGAACTCATTTACAAGGTAGTCCTGGAGGGACATAGGTGAAGCAAAGGACAATTAAGCACAGTTTCATGACAAAAGCACATCAAATTACAGATACAAAGCAGTAGCAAAGTGCTTTATGCATGAAAGACAGTACATAGATTACATTAGGAGTATCTACTAACATAGTTCTAGTTTACACATAAATGACAATACTTGGATTTCACATAGATCAGAGTTCAAAGAACGAGGGATAAACCTGGTGACCTTTGTGAACATAGGAGGTGATTGAGGGGTTTGGGAGAAAGGGGATAGGAGGGAGTCAAGGGAGTGAAGGAAGAGTTGATCAGTGAAGGGTGCTTCAAAGTGGGAGGCTACAGGAGTGATGGCTCTGGATTGGGTGAAGAGAGAAGGAAAGAAGAAGATGAAGGGAGAGGGTAAGGAGCATGAGAAAGAGGAAGGGGAAGGAATTTAAAAAAAAGGGTGCATATTGAGGAGGCCACTACAAGAGTGGCAACAATCAACCAGAGTAGGATGGTAAGTGCTGAAGATGGAGTGTAGTAATGGTTCTTCATAATTATGATTCAAGTTGGGAGTAGTAATTGCAAGTTTCCATCAGTGAGCATCTTAGAAGAGATTTAAGGTGAACATCCCAATTAATTGTGTAAGCTTTAAATATTTCTGAGCGTATTCCATTGTGTGGGAGGGCATGGTTTATGGACTAAGTGCCATAGCGTGTTCTTATCTTGGATGATGTGCCCTTTCAATTTGAAGTGATTTGGGAGTATTGAGTCAAATAATTCCTGGAAAAATTCTAAAACTGAATCATGTTGGGCCCTCCACACACTCTGGGACACTCACAATATGCAGATTATTTGTCCTCCCACTATACTCCAAAATTTCAATTCTATTCCAAAATATTTCTAATTGTAAGTCATCTAAGTAGACTTTTTCTGAAAGTCTGTGCTGTATCATTTTCAAATTGTCCTAGGCACATTTCACCAAATCTAGGTGGGTGCCAATACCGTGAATATCTTCGGTAATATTAGAGATTGACAATTTAACATCTGCCATATCTGCACTGAGGTTTCCAAGGAGATTAGTTACTGTATATAAGCCAAGTTACCTCCAGTCTCTGACTTGTTTAGGATCCTTCAGAGTGTTAGAACCTGTATTTGGGGATTGATGTTTTGTTGCCATGATCCAAGAAAACTGTGGTAAGCAACTGAGAAGACCTTTCAAATCCATTACAAGAAACCACCAATTTTCATCAATGTTTACTGCCTCAAAATTGAAAATTACCTCCTCCTAAAACTGAGTGGTTAGTTACTTTAGAATGAAATCTAATGACTTCTGACTAAAAACTGTGACAACACATGGATTCTATTTGATTTTATTTTAAAATTGGAGCCCTCACTCAGAGCAGTTCTGTCGAATATCCATCACTCAAGGTGCTGGACATGCACACCCTGGAGAAGACGTTCATGAAGAATATAGTTTTGCTACTTACCACTAACAGTAGATCTTTGAAAGAAATCTTCTCCAGTGAGCCACGGCTCTCCTGTTCTTCGGCCCTGACAGCTTTCTATGGATGGTGCAGCCAGGTTGGTTCCTATCTCTGTTTTCAGTGGGGTATCCATGGCATTTATTCTCCAGTCCAGAATTTGAATTTAGAAACACTAAATAAATAAGCAACAACACAAACAGTTTATGCATTAAGCTTTATCCCTACTCGCTGGAGAAAACAAAAAGGTTCGCACAATGATTGGAGGGAATTGCAAAATTATTTAGTGTTTGCCACCAGACTGTAAACACCTCACGTAGCACCACAAGGCTTTATCAGGGTGGTGCTTATGTCACAGCAGACTCAATTTAAAAATACATATATTTAAATATTCATCAACTTTGTGTTTGAATCAACCATTCCTTTTGCTTACATTTATTTATTTCATTTTTGATAGCTAGGTAGGTTGCTAGACAAAGAATGCCTATTGCCAGGCATGACCCGGAGATTACAAAGGCAATTGAAATTACAGAAAGCAGCAATGCAACCTAATAAAAGTGCAGGATTACAATGGGGACAATACGTATCCTAGAACAGAGTCCTAATACAGACATACTACATACGAACATACGAAATTGCCAGCAGATAAAGGCCTTATGGTCTATCAAGTCTGCTCGAATGTGCATCTAGTATCCCTTATACTGCAGCAAAGGATCCAACAAGCACAGATGAGGCAGCAATGAGTGCAGTACACACACCCTGAAATCAATTTCACATAAAGATCAAAGAAAATACATACAATAGATGTAACAAGAGCTAAACAAAGCAGACAGGCTGTGATTATTACAATGCAGGAAACATTCAACAAAAATTCAAGTTCAAGAACATTTATCTGTATTGAGTCTTTGCTTCCTTCTGGTAGGTATATTCTCTTGTACGAAGCCTACCAGAAGGAAGCAGGGTACTGTCAGCCAGGTTTATGAAATGGGGGTATTCTGCACAAATTGTGAAAAACAGAGCAAAAGTGGAAAAGGTCCCTAGAGAGACATTATTGGTACCAAAAATAGGCAAAACACGCTAGTACCTAAAAATAGGAAAAAACAGTACTAACACCAAAGTAAACTTTGTGATGAATTTCAGCAGAGCAGCTACTTTACCCAAGACTGTGAAATCACATTGGCAGATTCTGGCAAGGGCCCAACATTAGGATCAGTAATGGGAATGCTCCTAGAATGTCATACAGAAGAGGCATGAACTTGAAAGATCACCTATTGACGGCCACTTTGTGGATACAAAATGGCAGAAAAAGTCAAAAGAGTGGATTTTACAGGTGCCATGGTTGTAATGTATGCACTTTTGCATCAACTGGTCCCAAAAATATTCATCCTGTTACTGGTGAGGTGTTTTGCACAAAACCCAATATGAACTGGCATACCAAATTTGTAAATTATGCAGGGTAGTGCACTGGTGGTAAGATCTATGTGGGTAGGAGCACCAGGTGCCAACAGAATGAATTCAGGAGCAGGTGTGTGCCATACAATAGGGCAATCAAGAAAATGCATTAGGAGACCATTTTAGGGACTACCACAGCTGCACCATCTCAACTTTCTTGTTTAGAGAAGAAGAATCAGCATTTATATAGCGCTTTTCATACATCCAAAGTGCTTTACAAGCAATGCTAGACTGGTAGTGAAGTGACTGAATGTGTGGTGGTGGCCATTTGCACATCATCACCCACACACAGCCTAGATAATTGCATGAACCGGTTTTATGGGAAGGGAATGTTGGCCAGGACACCAGGAATGTTCCCTACTCTTTTGCAAAGAGTGCCCTGGGTTCTTTTACTTCTACCTGGACACCCACCAGAACAACACCAGGATGGGCAGAAGGCAGAAGGGACCTCGGTTTAACATCTCATCCGGAGGGCGGCACACCCCGCAGTACAGCACCCCAATACTGCACTAGGATGCCAGCGATTTTAGGTGCAAGTCCAATCCCAGTGTGGGATGGGAACCCATGACCTTCTGGTCCAGAGGCGGATGTGCTACCAACTGAGCCACGCTGACACCTTGACCCTGTACTACTTGATGAAAGGGAGGATATAAGTTAAATATCCTCCTCAGGAAATAAACAGAATGTATTTTCTATTTAAACTCACTATATCCAGGAAGGTTAAATAATGAGTTGGGTTTAAATCCTTTTGTAGAAAATGGAATGCCTTTGAAAATGTAGGAATGAATTTTAAGCTGTGCATTTTAGATGGGTACCACACAGGCTGGAAATCTGGAAGCAGTTTTTCTTATACAAGCAGTGCAACATAGGTAATGGTTTTATGAATTTAACTCATAATATTAGTATTTATAATTTGAAGCTATTTGTTTGTAATGAGGCAATATTGTGACACACTTGGGTGTCACAAAATGGACATAAAATGATTTATGAACTTTTCAGTGCTGTTTGCACATGTTTGCACATTTTTCTTATTCTGTTTTCTCTATGTTTTCCTTTTCCTTCACTGCACTTTTTATGCTTCCTGTCTGTGGCTCTCAACCTTCACTTTTTCCATATTATATCTCAGATGCAAAGCACACAGTTAATGTTCTAGGTGGTTTGAAATCTTGTTCAGGGGCAGTCATTCATCAGCACCCACATAAATGCAAAGTTGTTATATAGGTCAAGAGCAGTAATTAGACTACTAGGCGTGTACAATGTATTTTTTGTTAGTTTATATATCTGCTACCACAATGCAGGTTAGCATACACACCACCCCCAGCCCCATTACCCAACATCCCCGGGACTTATCTCAATCCCAGTGTTTCCCCAATGCTTACCCCCATGGTGGGAATGGCAGTTGGTGCCATACTGCTGATGAACAGATCCTCGCTCCCAGGTGAGGCCACTGTAGCCCTGTGTAGAGCCTGTGAGGGGTCAGTGTTATCCTGCACTGATCCTGCCCATTTTCCTCCCCTGGTGGAGCAAACGTAATGCTGTCCAGACATGCCCAGGCACATTTCCCTGCATGGGACATCACCAGCTGTCATCCCTCCATTCTCCCAAGTTGTTTTCCCGGCTGCCTGCCTCTGAGGCCTCTGCTAGAGGCCAGATGAGTGCCAGGATGCACAGCCCTGCCTCCTCAGAGGAGGACAGCAGTCCACTGGATGCTCAAGCCTCTCTCCAGTCCACCCCAGTGACCAGAGTCCATTCCTGAACCTGGGTTGTCAGTGTGGTGGCATGTGAGACACTGTGCCTCATCCTTCATGCCACTGGGCCAGTGCAATGTATGTTTTAAACTGTAGGTATATGTAATAGAATTAAAAGTGATTCATATCTGCAATTTTATCTAGGGTGTTTATATAGGTAAACTCCTATGCCTTCTGTTCTAATACAACTTTCATTCCTTTCCTCACTCTTCTTTGTCCATTCACTTTTATAATAATTGTTTACACTGCATTGGAGATTACTGTGTTTTTAAATTTCAGCATTAGTATTGTAATGGATATTAATTTGATGAGATGACATGGTCATAAACTGCAATTTGGGGAAAAGGAATTTACTTGGGGGAAGCCAACTGGTGTAGGGATAGGGGCAAAATGATGAACTGGATTACAAGCTGGCTGAGTGGGAGGCTGCAACAGGCAGTGTTGGGAGGGGAGCCTCAGCTCCAAAGCTGGTGATGAGTGGGGTGCCACAGGGCTCTGTGCTGGGACCAGTATTATTTGGGCTCTTCATATCAGACATTGCAAATAGGGTGGTGAGCAAGGTAAGTTCGTCACAGACAACTCCAAAATGGGAGCAGTGGTGGATGGAGGGGAGGGATGGAAGCAGCTGCAGAGGACCTAAGCAAGCTAGAGGAGTGGTCAGAGAGGTGGTAGCTGGGGTTCAATGCAAAGAAGTGTAAAGTTATGCACCTCTGGGTGAAGAACCCAAGGAGCAGATACTGGCTGGGGGTTAAGCTGGGTGCCACTGAGGAGGAGAAGAACCTAGAGTTAATGGTAACAGGGACCATGGACAACAACTACCCAGTGCAGGAGAGTAGCTGCAAAGTGAACAAAATGCTGGGGTGCATAGCAGGAGGTTTATTTTGTCCAGGCGAAGAGAGGTGATCTTGCCCTCTACAGATCACTGGTAAGGCTGCACTTGAGTATTGTGTGCAGTTTTGGAGACCATACCTGAAGTGTGATATCAGGCTACTGGAAGGGGGGCAGACGAGGGCAACAAAGATGTGGAATGGAGGGAAAAGACTATGAGACCAGGCTAGGGGACCTGAATATGTACACCCTGGAGGATAGAAGGGATGGAGGACATGACAGAGACAGTTATGTATCTGAGGAATCAATAAGGATGGGACAGATGGGGTCTTTAAGCTAAGGAGGGAGGGACACGGGGTATGGGCTAAAATAGAAGGGGAAGATTTAGGAGGAAATGAGGAGACACTGTTTCACAGAGGTGGCAGCAAAATGGAATGCACTGCCAGAATGGGTGGTATCATAAATCTGTGAACAGCTTTAAAAGGGCATGGGACAAGGAACAGGGAGAGTGAGGGTGGGGAGGTGGGGGCGCAGTGGAAGACAAAGGGAGAGGTGGGGCAGCTGCAAACTAGGGTTCTAGCTGCACACTTGAGCAGACTTAGATAGACTGGGTGGTCTGTTTCTGCTGGCACATTCATATGTTCGTAAAATTAAGTAAAAGTGATGCAGTTATGACATGATGTTATGCTGTTATGACAGAGGATAGTTTACTGCTTTCCAGATTTCCACCTGTCCTTGGCAAAATGTTTTAACCATTCTTAACCGTAGTGCATATAGTGTTGGAACCAACCTTTGTTTAACCTGACTCAAAATGGCTGCACAAGACAGAATGTGTTAATATACTGTTGTATAATGAAATATTTTAAATTAAATTAAAACACTGGTGTAGTATATTGCATAGCCACGTAGATTAGTATTTTATTGTATTATGCATAATGCACTTTTTCTCCATGTAAGCAACAGTTGATTTAAGCACAAAGTTGACGAATATTTAAATATATGTATTTTAAACTGAGCTCTTGTGATGCAAGCACTGCCCCTTGATGAAGCCTTGTAGCACTACATATGGGTGTTTGCAGTTTGGTGGTAAGCATTAAATAAATTATTTTGCCAAATACTTCCAATTGTTGTATGCACCTTTTTTGTTTTCTTCAGTACTGCAGTTCATTAACGGTAAAGGTAACTCCTTTAGCTGCACTGTGTGTGTGTTTTTAGGTAGCAAGCTTATCACCGCATGCTCCAGTGTTTAGTGAGCCATGAATCCATCTATTGAATGTTTTATGAAATGGCAGAGTCTGCAGTGGTTATAGCTTAGTGCACATCCTAGCATGCACTTACAAAATAGATTTTAGCAAATAAAACACACAACGAGAAAGCAAAACCTCTAACTGTGCATTAAGCAATATATATCATCACACAATCATATTACGAGTCTCAGACATCATTTCTCCTATTATAACTACCAATTCTTACAGCTGCAGTAGGCGGAGCCTGCAGGTGTTTCGATGTACAAAAGGAGTGATGTCGTGTTTTCTGTCCATGGAACTGACTGAAAGTGCAAATAGTCTCTCCGCTGTACCTCTCCAGGAAATGTTTTCTGCCCTCAAATAATACGCTTTCATGTTAGTCAATGGTTTCAGGGTGCTATTTTCTTTCTTAAATGGGCAGTACAAGAACTGGAACCTGAGTAGTGGGAGGCAGCATTAATTTTTTTGGGGGTAAATCCACCCCACCTCCACCCGAGAAGCTCCTAAAGATCCACCCCACCTTTTGTGATTCATGTGGGAGGAGCATGAGGTGGATTTATCATGTTGGAACAAGACACAGTAGTTTGGGACTTGACCAGGCAACAGAACAAGTCTGTGGATTGATCTGTTGTGGAGCCCCTGCATTTTATTAAGGACTAGGAGAACAGAAGATATTTAATGCCTTCAAATTCACTTTTAAAACCCTTGGAACAAATGATTATCAGAGCCACCTGGGGCATCAGAAGGAAAGAGTAATTATGAGTGCCTGAAACTACAGCTCCAAGGAAAACAATAGACACAGTGTTCTGATTCAAGTTGAAAGAGCTACAGGTTTTTTTTAAACATTTATATACTAAAACATAAAGTTCAGCTTTTGGGATTAACAATATTGTTTACCATATTCAATCTCTCTCTCTCTCTCTCTCTCTCTCTATATATATATATATATATATATATAGTTTGTATTTTAGTAGTTTCAACACTTTGGAAGCATTTGGTGTAAGTAATGCATTTAGAAATACTGTACATGTTTTAATTGACTTTACAGTTAAACATGCAGTTTCATGTGAGGGCACATTTTTGGGAGGGGTTCAAATTATTTAATCATGGGTACAGTACTTGGTAAACAGAGTCCTTTGATGATAAAGGTGTTTTTTTCTTTTAAGTTTGAGAAGTATGTATTATATATGTGTGGCAGTGTTGTCAATGGGACTGGAGAATGAATAATGGTTAAATGCCCAGAATTCTTTTAATATAATTGAGTTTATATGTGGCAAGTAGGTAGGGATTGTGTTTTGAATGTGGCAGTAGTAATAGATTTGTTAGGATAAATATATGCTGTCTTGCAAATAAGAAAAAATTGTAAGGGATACATTTTGCAAAACAATAATATATATCATAGGGTTTTCTTTCATGTATTATTGGAAGAAATAACTATGGCTCATTTTGTACTATCAGTAAAAGGAGAGAAGAAAACATTGAACAAGAAAACAATTGGTGATTTTAAAAGCTATTCTGATCAGAGCTGTCATTAAAAAATCTCAACTGTATTTTTATTTTATCTTATCAGGGACACTAGAAACAGGATGTTAACACATCAGTGAGCACTGATGCCATTTGTCTATGTTGGGGAAGTTGTGGGTGGAGTTGCCTTGCATATGTTTATACCAGCAGTAATTAACAACTATTTGTAGAAGCAAAAGGCTGGGTGTTTTTTTCCTACTTTCTTTTCACTGATATTATAAACTGAGCGAGGAAAAAGTAAGACTGAACAGATTAGAGCTGACATTAAAAATATGATGTTCCCAAGGTCTGTTGCATGCACTATGCTTGCATTTTGTGGGAGGGCATGAGGTGGATCTATCATGTTGAAACAACTGACTATCAGAGCTGCCATCCCCTGACATGCCAGTTATCACTCTTTATAATAACACAGTGCAGTTTCACATTATTACAATGAGGGTAGCAAGAAGATGAACCAACATAGTTAATAAATACATTGATTGACATCTGTGAATAAGTGGGGAGGGATTTTTTCTAACATTCCTGGTGGTTTTATACTCCCTGGAACTTGCTATTCAGGTTTTTTTATTGCACCTTGTCCCAAGCAATCTTCCAGAGTGCAGTTTGCATTATTGTTTAATAGCTCCTGGTGGAGGCCAGTGTCTTGTTACACTGTCTTTTGTTTCAAATTTACCACAGACATCATGGCAGCCAAAGAAGACAAACTTTGAGTCTTAGGTATGTACAGCATAATTAATAAGTTTTCATATGCATAATCTTTCCATTCATATCTTGGCTAGCATAATGAATTCACTCACACAAGCTGCTTCACAGTCTTCAGCACTATCTTTTTAAATGTTAATTTCTTGTTGAAAATATGGCATAATCTTTCCATCCATGTTATTGCTAGACATACTGCAGCTAGCTTGGCTTGAGAAAGGGTGAACATGGTCAGGACCCCTTAGCAATTGAGATGCACTTGCAGCAAATAAGTCCAGATGCGCTAACTTACCCTACAACTGTTAAGTGTCACAGTCCGCATTTTCTTCTTGAAATGGTTACGCTTTGCATTTATGTTTATTTTAAAATATTTAATATTCTGATCATGTGGTCATGTCATGGACCATAACTGATCTCAAGCCTTAACCCCATGCTCCAACTTGCATAGAAGATAGTGCTTGTAGACAAATCTAATAATTTTGCTGCTGTGTTCTGGTGTGTTGTGTGTGTGTGTGCTTTGATTCAATTGCTTGTATCTTGCATGGAAAACAGTGCTTCAAACAACATGAAGTCTTGCTGTATTCTGACTATTGCAGTTCGGTTCTGCCTTCAACTGCCCCAGAGAACAAAGAGTTAACTTTCCATGGCCAGCATGGAACATTTAGCGTGAGCTCGGGTAAGCCCCTGCCTGTTGTTGTTTAAACTCCAACCATCAGATTCTTTATCCGCCCACTGAACAGTCGCCCGGAGATTTCTCCTTGCTCGGTTCAAAAGTCAGTTAAACTGTTGTTCTTTCGCCGGTTTCTACTGAATTTCGCCACGAATCTATTGGTTTAAGTCTCTGTCTGTGGTACCGTGAGTACTAGATAGGTTTTATATTTAGTTTATGTTGGAACTTGTAAATTTGGGATCGGTTCGGTTTGAACTGATCAGATTGGTCTTAAAAGTTTTGAATTTATTAGAGTGTGGTAACCGTCTGTATCGGTTCTAAAAAATGGATTTAATTACGCTTTTTCAAGACCCGTAATATGGTCAGGAACCGATAGGGTGTTTTGCCTGGTGGATTGCCGAAAAAGGGTACATTTTGATAGGATTGGCCATGTCTGAGAAACCCAAGAAAAAAACGGGCCCACTGGGTTTCAACACTGCAGTGTGTGTGTGAAGCCTTTGCTAAGGCTGATCCCACCACCTGTGTTTATTGTCTGGGGTTTGACCACCGATTCAGACTGCCAATTTGTAAAGTTTTCCCAAAGCTACCCTGCATAAGAGAGTAGGTAGACTGAGGGAAAGAGAGGCCGAGAAGTCCGCTGACCCAGATGACCAGCTCGGTTCTGTTCCGACTGAACCAGAAGGAGTGCCTCTGACCAGGGCGAAACTTTGGGCAAAAAGAGCCGATTCTGAGGAGTCGGTTCTGGTTAAAAGAAAGAGAGAGAAAATCATCTGGTTCGGATCCACAAATTCTTTCTCCGACCGCTGATAAAATAGCCAAAGCGATAAGGATAGTTCAATCGATAACTTCAGTTCTGGCCAAACCAGCACCATCTGGCAGGGCTCGGTTCGGTTGGTTCCCCTGGTTCCGGATTATACTTTAGAAGAATTTTATGAACCGGAGGAGGAGGAGGGACAGTATGAAGATAATGATGATGATGGTGATTATGAAAGTCTGATGTGCCTATTGACCCGGACATCTCCCCAGACAGACCTTCAGGGTTTCTCCTCCTAGGCTTTCTAAGTCCCTTCCCACTTTATGTTTTACAAGAAAGTGGCTGAAACCTCTAGCTTCCAATGGAAGAAGCAGTAGAGGATCAGGAGGAGCCTGATTTTGTTGAAATGATGGACATCCCAGAGTCCAGGAGATTGTCTATTCCTCCATAAATCTTTTGGGAAACAGACATTTAAAATTTAAAGACTCCTAACTCCATACCTCCTGTGGACAGATGAATGGACAAGAGGTATACCTTTCAGGCTCGGACACAGAGTTCCTTCTCAGCAATGCAGCTATGTTGGGGTAGTGCAGGCTGCTGCCTGTGATAAGGCAATATTCCCTTGGCATCACACCCGCCAGATAAGGACTCCAGGAGGATTGATGCCATGGCAAAGAAGCAGTACATGGCAGCATCTTTGGAACTCAGGCAGGCTAACTTATGGCCTACACAGCTAGATACCAGAAGTCCAGGTGGGACACTGTGCTGGTCTTGCTAACTGGCTCCTGACCAGCTTGCCAAGGAGCTGGAGCAGGTGGCTGCGGATGGGATAGAGGCATCTAAGGTGCAATTTCATGCTGCTGTGGACTCCAATGATGTTTCATCTAGAGTCATGGCTACATCTGTGGCCCTTCGGAGGATGGCTTGGCTCAGATGTACTAGCCTATCACAGAATACCCAGGCTAAGGCCATGGATTTCCTTATCATTGGTAATTCTCTGTTTGGGGAGCAGACAGAGAATTACATGAAAAATGGACTAGTACAGAACCACCTACAGGAGTGCTCAGGCCAAAGAAAGGCAAGCCACTCCTCAGAGACAGCATTCCAGGGGCAGGGGCACGTCCTTCAAAGGCCTTTTACCAAGCCCAGGCCTCCTCTTCTTATGCTCAGAGGGGGTTCTTTAGAAGGAGAGGCAAATGGAGAATGAGTAGGCCTGCTTCTACCCCTCAGCCTAAAGCCCCTGCCAAGCAGACACCCTGATGGGTCTACCGGGCTGATTCTCCAATACCTGTAGGGGGCAGGCTGGCTTACTCTGTCCAGAACTGGAAGTCTCTGACATCAGACAAGTGGGTCCTAGGCATTGCCAGGACTGGTTCTCAGCTTCAAAAATTTCCCAAGATGAGAACCAGATCCTTTCCTCCTGCAAATCCATCAGAGACCCTTACCCTAGAGGCAGAGGTTTGTTCCCTCCTGGCTCTCAGAGCCATAGAAAGGGTTCCTACCCTACACAAGGGCAAAGGATTGTACTCCAGGTACTTCCTAACCCCCAAAAACAGGAGAATGGCGCCCATCCTGGATCTAAGATATCTGATCAAGCACCTTTAAAACCAAAGTTCAAAATGGTGACTCTGGGAATAATTCTGCCTCTCTAAGGCCAGGGACTGGCTAGCCTCCTGGACCTCAAAGATGCCTATTTTCACATTCCCATCAGGTGCTCCCACAGAAAGTACCTCAGGGTCGAGTTGCCCTCCGGCCACTATCAATTCAGAGCAATTCCGCTTGGCCTAACATCAGCCCCAAGGGTGTTCACAAGTGCCTGGCAGTAGTGGTTGCTTTCCTAAGGAGAAAAAGATCTCCATCTTTCCATACTTGGATGACTGGCTCATAGTGGATCAGTCTCCAGACCAAGTCAAGTCACATCTGCAAATAACTCAGCAAGTGCTCACTTCCTTAGGATTCCTCCTCAACCTTCCAAAGTCAGTTCTCAAGCCAGTACAGTTCCTCACCTTTATAGGGTGGAGCTGGATACAATAAGGGCAAGAACCTTCCTTTCCCTGGACCGGCAAGGACCCTATGGAACTGGCCTCTTCATTCATCCTTCAGGTGTCTTGACCAGCAAGGCATTTCTGCAGCTCCTGGGCCACATGGCAGCCTCTACAGTAGTGGTCCAGGGGGCAAGATTTCAGATGAGGGACATTCAGTTCCACTTAAGAGCCTTCTGGTCCCAAAGAAAGGACTCCTTACCAAACTAGTCCCAGTGACTCGAACCCTGATCCAGGCTTTGCAATGGTGGCAGGATCAGGACAATTTGAGACAGGGAATTCCTTTGTCACTCAGTCTCATTCAGTGATACTCACCACAGATGCCTCCATGCTAGGCTGGGAGCACACCTGGGGATCTTACCACCCAAGGGCTGTGGTCACCTCAAGAATCTCTGCTTCACATCAATCTCTTGGAACTCAGAGCAGTGTTTCTGGCACTGCAAGCCTTTTCCAAATTTGTACAGAACAAGGTGGTCCAGATCAGAACAGACAATACCACCACAATGTGGTACATCAACAAGCAAGGAGGCACTCGGTCTACAGCCTTGTGCACAGAAGCAATGAAGTTGTGGTCCTGGCCTATTCCCTGCAAACCTCTCTGATAGCAGTTCACCTCCCAGGGAAGGACAATGTCCTAGCAGATGCTCTCAGCAGGATCTCCCAGGGCCATCATGAATGGACCCTAGATCCCCTAGTTTTGAAAGTGATTTTCTCGAGATGGGGCACTCCACAGGTAGATCTTTTGCAGCCCCAGACAATTACCAACTTCCTCTCTTTGTTGCAGACCCCCAGTCTTGGGCTCAGTCCCCTGGATGCTCTGATTCTGAATTGGGAAGGACATTTCTGTATGCTTTTCCCCGCCTCCTCTCCTGTTCAAAGTGTTAGTCAAGATCAGGTCTCAACCATGCAAAGTGATTCTGATTGCTCCAGACTGGGCCAAACAGCCCTGGTACCTACTGTTGCTGTCCTTAGCAGTCCACCTTCCTCTGTCTCTTCCCAGGAATTACAACCTGTTGACATCCTCTCAGGAGGATTTGGTTTCAAACCTCAAATCTCTCAATCTCAAGGCATGGCTCTTGAAGAGTTAGAGTTTGCTGATCTGTACCTTTCTCAAGGGGTTCTGGATATCCTTAAGGCTTCTCAAAAGCCTTCCACCAGAAAGACTTACAACTCCAAATGGAAAAGGTTCACTATTTGGTGCTCTAATAAGCATATTTCTCCAGAATCTGCTGGGTTGCCTACAGTTCTGGACTATATGGTTCATCTTAATGGCTTAGGACTTAGGCCAGCTATACTAAAGTGCATCTGGCAGCTGTTTCTGCCTTCTTGTCGTTAGGCAAGCCATCTCCTCTGTCAGCCCATCCTGTGTTTTGTAAGTTCTTCAAGGGATTGCTGCACACCAATCCCCTTTAGAGACCCTGCTCCTGCTTGGGACCTTAATGTTTGCATTGCTCAACTTATGCAACCACCCTTGAGCTTTTGTCCTCTACAGAGCTTAAGTACTTGACTTGTAAAACTATGTTTTTGTAGCCATTACCTCACCAGGTGTATCAGTGAATTGCAAGCCCTGTCAGTGGAGCCTGATTTTATCTCTTTCCATAGAGATAAAGTGGTCCTAAGAACTAACAGGAAGTTTTGCCTAAGGTGGTTTCAGATTTCCACCTTAATCAGTCTATGGCTCTCCCTGCTTTCTTCACTGACCATTCCTCCTCTGGAGAGAGGAGGCTACACAGCTTGGATGTTAAAAGGGCCCTCAGCTACTACATAGAGCTCAACAAGGGTCACAGGTTTGACTCCTCCAGTTGTTCCTCACATATGGAGAGGTAGGTAAGGCAAACCTGCCACTAAGAGATCTATTGCCAGGTGGATTGTCTCTTGTATACATTTCTGCTATGAAGAACTGGTAGAAACCCACCCTCAGGCCTGAGGGCTCACTCTACTAGAGGTATAGCTGCTTCCCTCTGGCTGCTGCCAGGGATATTCCTATCTTAGAAATTTGTCAAGCAGCCACTTGGAAAACAGTCCATACATTCACCAAGCATTACTCTCTGGATATCCAGGCTAGGAGTGATGCTCGGTTTGACACAGCAGTACTTCAGAGCCTATTCCCAAAGTAGGTTCTGTCCCTCCTCCATGGATGTACTGCTTGGTAGTCTGTAATAGTCAGAATACAGCAAGACTTCATGTTGTTTGAAGAAAAATTACTCACCTTAGTAATGTTGTTTCTTCTAATGGAGTCTTGCTGTATTCTGACCTCCCCTGCCTCCCATCTCAGAACCTGTTTTTGGGATGTGGGTGGGCAGGAGCAGTGTTCGCACCCTAAAGGTGCCCCTTTTCACCCTCCTTTATTTTGGGTGTGTGTTGTGTTTTTTTTTTGGGTTTCCTGACTTGAGTCTTTGCTTTGAAACCAAAAACCCTTTTTAATAAATTTAGTTGCCAGTTGGCTAGTGTGAGTTTTACAGTTTCTACACAGAACTTCTAGTGAGTATTGCTCGTAAAGATCTGATGGTTGGAGTTTAAACAACAGCAGACAGGGCTTCAACTGAGTCAAGCTGAATGTTCCATGCTGGCCATGGAACGTTAACTCTTGTTCTCCTGGGCAGTTGAAAGGCAGGACCTAACTGCAATAGTCAGAATACAGTAAGACTCCATTAGAAGAAACAACATTACTAAGGTGAGTAATTTTTCTTCTAGACAATCTAATTATTTTGCAACTGTGTTCTGCTGTGTGTGTGTGTGTGTGTGTGTGTTCCTCTGAGGCTTGTTCTTGCAGCCTAGGAAAGGTACTTCCCAGACATAGCAACAGTACATTACATAGCAGATATAAAATGTCAATAAGCAGGTCATGCAACAGATGTGCTGAGCAGTTACTGAAGCAAGAAATGCACAGCTGTTACTTTTCACATCCTGTTCAAAATTTGTTTTTGCACTTGTGGAGCAAAATGGCACAGTCACTGTGCAAAATCTCCTTTGGCTAATGAACTGATAGTGTCGCTGTTCATGCGGTGGGGTCACAAAAGCCCATACTGAAAACCTGGAGTGAAAATACCAAGAAATGCCACGGGCATTAGGTTTCAGGACCATAACACCCTGCACTGTAGGGACTGACAGGCATCGCGGGTGTGACTTGGGATTGTCAAAAGTAATGCTCATGCCATTCCACCCCACCCCACCCTGCAGTCAGTGACAGGTATCGAGGTGTGCCTTTGACTCTTCAGCCCCAAAGTTTACTCCATTCTCTTATACTGTACCCATTTCAGCATATTTCCTTATGGAATGAGGTGAGTGTAAAGTTTGAAAACCCCAAGGCACACCTCAACTCTTGTCTGTTTCTGCAGGGTAGGGTGAGGTGAAATGGTATGAGCGCTTATGGGCAATGACCAAAGGCACACCCCAATGCTTGTCCACATCTGCAGGGTGGGGTGGGTTACGCACTTCAGTACTACTGCTATTCTTATTCTGCCTGTCTGTCTCTGTCTCTCTCTATATATATCTATCTATATGTCTATGTAATTATCTATCTTTATATTAATTGCATGTATTGCTATTTTACCTATTTCTAAAACAAACCTGCATATTACATTTGCCTGCACCTGAGCACATACTTATGAAACTGTGCATATTTGTACTCCATGTCTGCATAGACCTCATACTTTCCTAATATTCCCATTATCACAAGTATAACTACCTTGCCCTTATCCAGCCATCTTAGCCAGTTCTACTTTTATAGCCACTAGATTTGACTGTCAACAGGAACTTCCTGTTTGGCAGTAGGAAGGAAAGGATCATAGAGAGACATTGGTTTTGTCAACCCTAAAGGAAAAAAGTAGCTCACTCTCCCCTAGCTGCTGGTGGTCTAATATTAAGCAAGGAAAAGGAGGCTACTGAAGAAGATAGGAAGTTGCTGTCCCAGAACAGGAAGGGTGAGAGTTGTAGAGGAGAGAATAAGCATCCAGAGAAACAGTAGAGAGGACACAAAATAAGACATGATAGGAGTGGTGCAGTGCAATGGCTGTGGGGCGGCAGTGTTCGGGAGACATTCTGGAGGCTGCGATGCTGCCCTATTTGCAGGCACCTCTGGTCTGAGAGAGGAGGTTGCCCTGCCTCCAGGCTGACCTGGCTAGGATTCAGGAAACCTCCCCCACCCAGGGACCACCAGGGCCAATGCCACTACCTCAGAGGTTGCCAAGAAAGAGGAGAGGCTGGACCAGGTGGGCTCAAGGAGGGAGAGGGAGGTGGAACAGAGTTGCATCCCTCCAGCTGTACCTCTCCACATTCATTTGCTCTTCTGGGGATAGTGGTTCCTCATGGAGGCACCTGCAGTGGAGACCAAGGAGAATGCTGGGAACCTTCACAAAGGAGACCCACGGAGGATGGCATGGGACCCCACAGGGAAAGAAACAACTCCTGGTGGGGGACTCAATCATTAGGGGGTAGAAATGGGGAGGAAGGGGAGAGGAGGTAAGGTGCCTTCCTGGAGCCACAGCTTGAGGGACAGAAGCGAATCCTCAGGATCGTGGGAGGAGCTGCATGAGGGAGGGAGCTGGATGTCATTGTCCACCTAGGGACAAATGACCTGGCTAGGAATGGGATCAGAGCAGTGCAAGAGGAGTTTGTAGAGTTGGGAAGGGGCCTTAGACAAGTAGCGATACGGTAACCTTCTGAGGTGCTGCCTGTCTATGGCAAGGAGATGCTAGGGCACTTCTCACCAGGGAATTCAATGAGTGGTTGAAAACTGGTGGAGTTCAGGGTTTTGGCTCATTGGGGACTGGGGAGCCACCTTGGAGGGATGCAGACCCATACTGGTGTGATGGTCTGCATCTGTCCAGAGGGGGAACCAGGATCCTAGGTGAGAGGTTTAAATGCTTCATTGGCAAGCATTTAAACTAGCCAAGGGGAAGCACTGAAAGGACAGGAAATCTGCTCCCCACAAAACATGGTGATTAGTGAGGTAAACACCAAGGTACAGAAGTTTTAAGGAGTAGAACAGATTTAAATGTAAAAAGGCAAAGGCATTAAGGACAGAAATGGGGCTAAAAGGGGTAAGGCTATCAAAAGTGGAGGGTGATGAGTATCAATGCCCATAGTCTGTGTAACAAGCTCCCTGAACTAGTGGCCTTGATGGAAGAGGGTTGTGGGATATTGTGGCAGTTACAGAAACATGGTACACAGAGAACCATGACTGGGATGTCAACATGCCAGGACACAATCTACAGGAAGGACAGGGAGGGTAAAAGAGGAGGAGGAGTAGCTCTCTATGTAAAGGAAGGGATCAAAGCAACAGAACTAAAGAGTAAACAGGAGCAGATGAGGCACTTTGGTCACCCTGGAGACAGGAAATGGTACCACAATCCACATGGGGTTGTATACAGACCCCATCTCAGGGGAGGGAATGGACAAGGAAATGATAGAAGGCTTTCTTAGAATGGCAGAAAAGGGGAGATATTGTTGATGGGGACCTGAATATGCCAGATGTTAACTAGATCACTTTTGCTGCAGGCACATCCAAGAGCAGGGTCATTCTTGATGCCCTACAGGGGGCATGCCTCAGACAGCTAGTATTGGAACCCACTCAGGAGGAGCAATCTTAGACCTGGTACTCTCAAATGGGGATGGAGAAAGAATCTCAGATTTAGAAGTGGGTAGCCATCTGGGAACAAGCGACCACCAAACAGTGTGGTTCACGATAAACACAGCCATACAATCAAGCCATACAAAAGCAAGAGGTACTGGACTTTAGGAGGTTGACTTTGGGAAAATGAGAGTGCCTCAGAAAAGCACTAGCAAACAGGCAAGAAGGAGGGGTGGAGGAACAATTGGGAGTGATCAAAACAGCCATCACAGAAGCAACAAGCCTTTGTGTAAAACAAATCAATAAAACACAACAAAGGAAAACCGCTATGGTTCTCAAAAGAGGTGGCAGGAAGGTTAAGGAGAAAAGGACAGCATTCAGGAAATATAAGGAAACACAGAAGGAGCAGGACAGAGAACTTTATCAGTTAAAGCAGAAAGAGGATGGGAGGCAGTCAGAATAGCAAAGGCCCAAACCGAGGAAAGGATAGCCAATTCTGTTAAGAAGGGGATAAGACCTTTATAGGTACATTAGGGAGCGAAGAAAGACCAAAGGAGGGATACTGAAGCTTAATAAAGGGGAGGGAATGTGGGTAGAGGGTGACAGTGAAAAGCAGGGATACTGAACGAAGATTTCTGCTCAGTATTCACAAAGGAAGAGGAGGGGAGTTACCTAAACCAAACAAGAGAAACACTCTGAAGACAGGGCTCGATAACAGTCCATTTACAGAAGAAAGGGTTCTGAAAGAACTAATAAAATTGAAGGTGGACAAAGCAATGGGGCCTGATGGGGTTCACTCAAGAATTCTAAAAGAACTAAGGGTAGAACTAGTGACACCGCTGACTACTCTGTTTAACAAATCATGGGAGGATGGGGTGGTACCCGAGGACTGGAGGAGGGCAGATGTGATTCCTCTTCACAAAAGTGGGAGCAAGACAGACGAAAACTACAGACCAGTTAGTTTGACCTCAGTGGTAGGGAAAATGATGGAATCACTTCTGAAGGAAAGAATTGTTGAGTACCTAGAGGCCAGTGGGGCACAGGACCCAAGGCAGCATGGATTTACGATGGGAAGGTCATGTCAGACAGAATCTAATAGATTTCTTTGACTGGGTTGCCAAAGTAGTAGACCAGGGAGGGGCTGTGGACATGGCCTACCTAGATTTTAGCAAGGCATTTGATACAGTCCCACACAAAAGATTAATACACAAGATAGCCAGCCTTGGAGTGGGTCCCAGGTGGTAGCCTGATAAAAATTGGCTAGACAACAGGACTCAAAGGGTAGTAGTAAATGGAGTACACAGTGACGAAGGAGGGTTACTAGCGGGCAACTTTAGGTTCAGTACTGGGACCGGTCCTTTAATGTCTTTATAAGTGACATTGCAGAGGAACTGGAAGGAAAAGTATGTCTCTTTGCAGATGACACAAAGATCTGCAACAGGGTTGATACACAAGATGGAGTGGAAAGGATGAGAAGGGACTTGGCAAGGTTGGAGGAATGGTCAAATGTATGGAAGCTCATATTCAATGCAAAGAAGTGCAAGGTAATGCACATGGGGAACAAAACCAGGAGCGATACACAATGGGGGTGAGATACTGACAACAGTAAAATAGAAAGGGACGTGGGGTAATTATATCAGATGACCTAAAGGTGGGCAAGCAATGTGAGAAGGCAGTAAGGAAGGCTGGGGGATACTGGGATGTATAGGAAGAGGCATCAATAGTAGAAAACAGGAAGTTGTTATCCCTCTGTACAGACAGTTGGTGAGACCCCATCTGAGTACTGTGTGCAGTTCTGGAGACCCCATCTCCAAAAAGACATAGACAGAGTGGAGGCTGTCCAGAGGAGGGCAACCAAAATGGTGCAGGGTCTGCACCAGAAGACATATGAAGAAAGACTAAAGGAGCTAATATGTATACCCTTGAGGAAAGAAGGGAGAGGGACATGATAGAAACTTTCAAGTACCTCAAGGGAATTAACAAAGTCCAAGAGGTAGCATCTTCCAGAAAAGAGATGTGCAAGAACAAGGGGCACAATTTGAAGATAGAAGGGGATGGCTTAGAGGTAATGTGAGGAAGTATTTTTTCACTGAGAGGGTTGTGGATGCATGGAACAGCCTCCCTGAAGAGGTCGTGGGGTCAAGAACAGTGGGGACTTCAAGAATGCATGGGACAGGCATAGGGCAGTCCTAGTGGGGGTAGGAGGAATTAAGCTGTTGGTTAACTAGGATCTGCAGCTTATCTGTTAGGTAGGAAAATGGGCAGACTAGGTGGGCCAAGCGGTCCTTATCTGCCATCAAATTCTGTGTTTCTATGTTTCTATGTTTATCAAAAGCTTCCGCCTCTGAAAGTTAATATCACATTTTCTCTAACAGTCCATCATCATTACACTTGACTTCCTGACATTAACACATTGCTTAAATATAACTTACATCGCCTCATGGACAAAACCCTGTTTCTCTTAAAAACAAACAAAAAAAATTGTGTTAATAATCCCAAGGCTGAACATAGGCCAGCCATTACTTTTTTCATGTACTGCCACCTTCTGTACCATCATGGGATTTGCATATGTTTCCTTGATGCATTTTTTGCATTATTGGGATATGTGAAATTGTGTTTTCTTTAAAATTTGGCTGGCTGGCCAATATCATCCGGGATAACACATACATCAGTGGCATTTGCTCTGGGATTCTTTTGTAAGTTTCCTATTCCTTCCATTAAAATGTACACCTCCACATATTTTCCTAATAATGTGTAAGCCTTCCTTAGAACAGAAACTAAAACAAATCTTACTACTTATAAATCATTGTGTTGTTTCTCCATACCTCCTTAACAATTCCACATAACTCCACTTACTTCATTATGCAGTCGTGGTGGATCTGGCCAGAATTTGTTTAATTGGATGTGAGTGGACGTTTCTATTACTGATATAAATTTAACTATTTATGTCTTGTTTTCATGTGTTGTCCTTTCAGCGACCTAATTCATAACAGTATTCCCAAATTAAATACTCTAGGCTAAGTAACCTTTAGTTTGTGTACTCTTGTCAGTGTAATTCAAACAGATGCTGACTACTGTAGCTCATTGAAGACTTCTCATTAGTTTACATTAATCCATTCATTGTCTTCTGAGGCAGGAAGTTTAATGGCTCCTCAGCTGTCACATACTTAAACATATATGACCCTGTACTAGAACAGTGGGCTTCATGCAAAGGCCAGTACTATGCCATGGTATAGTATAAGCATCAGGAACTGTTAGACCCTAAGATCAAATTATAAAGTGTTTTTTTTTTAATGATTCAGTAAAGCCCTAAACATTACATCTTCCAGAAGGACAACAATTGTAGGGTATGCAAAGTTTCCTCATCACAAGTAAATAACCATGGCTTGGACAGGATTTTTTTGCTGGAATTTCCAGAAACATTTAGAGAAATTTCTACAGCTCTAGTAGCAGCAGAAATTCCATAAATAACATATTTAATGTAAAATGAAGAACTGTTTCCCCTTCACTCTGCACTATGCACATTCTGAGTTCGTTCAATTTGCACAGTGATTTGTGTTCTAAACTATGCAATGTTTTGCCTTTGCCTGTACTGGGCTCAGGTTTTGCACTTTATGTCATCATTGTAGCTGCATCATCTGATTGGCTGTATATTGTTTGTAATTGTGCTTTCCCAGGTTGCACTCTAGAAATGAGCCTTGGCTCAGTGTGCCTCTCCCAGTTACCAATTTTAAATAAATAAATTCTCTTTCCTGGCATTTTTACAAATTTATAAATTGTGGACATTTTGCCAAAGATGTTTCCATAACACCAAGCTCTCTGACAGTGAAGTGTTAGAACTTTACATAGCTCTAGTTTTAAAAATTAAATATGTTTATGGACATTCTTTTGTCCTCAGGAAAGTTTTCAGATGGCAGATAAAGTTGTTTAATTTTTCAATGCCTGGTTTAATAAAATAAGAAATTTAATGGCTCAACACCTTTGAACCCATTGCACCAATAACCATGTTTGCATTGCTGCATGGAAGGCTGTAGTGCTTGGCTTGCAGTCATCCTTCTCCTCCTGCACTGATACATGAGTGTATTTACATGACCCTCTTAGCTGTTCCAAGTTATGCTCAACAGGGGCCATGAGTTCCAGGAGTGGATGGGTGTGAGTCATAATGCTGCTGTTACTGGCAATTGAACTCTACATATATTTTAAACAGATAAGAAATGTGTATATAAAAGGACCCGCTTACAATATTTGCAAGGGCTGTGGCAAGAAAATGTGCGATGTTAGCTCACACTAAACTGCACAGCCAGATTGCCTCGCTCATTGCATGTTTTCAGTTTGCAGAAGTGCAGTATTAGGCCACTGTGGAGGTGACTGCAGGGTAAGGACTATTAACTGTTCTGGCCAAGTCTCTGATTGGAATTCTTTGCAACAATATGAGTGAGGCTGGTAGTCCACATGGCAGCTTACATTCTTACATCAATGTATGTTCCCAAGTCTGCAGAGGATTTGTGAGTGGAGTGAGGTGACTTACCACAGTCAGGTGAGTGTCCACATGGTCACTTTTGCACTGCAACAATCCAAGCACTCAGGTTGCGCAGTGCAAAAGTGTCAGTGTAAACTGGTCTAATAAGGGAATGAGGAGCAGTTCACACCTTCATCCTCATTGTGTAATGAAACCAAACTGTCTTACTCACTGTCTATAGGTCTACAAACTGCACATTTTCACAAAAGAAAGGGTTAAGAACTTGTTTTGTTTTAACTGAAAACTTGAGTTTGGGGCCTTGTTGGAGAACTCAGCCCAAGGACATTGTCACATTTTCTTCACCTTAATCCTGCTGTAACTGCAGCACAGTAAATAATACTTAGCTAGGTCTGCATCCAGTTTTCTCACCCAATGACATTACATTGGCAGCCATGTTGTGGCCTTCCTAGAGTTGCATCCGTCTTCATTAAATAAAGCAGTTTAACCATTTCAGGATTTATGTAAATGACAGACTTTACTTTAAAGGAGACAGGAAGTGTGGTGCTGCTTGGCAGCTGTGGCTGCAAAACCAACAATGGTTTCAAATACAGCTAGGGATTATTAGATACTCAGAGGGGTAGCAGTAAGGCAGAGGTAAGTGGGTGAGGGCATATACCCCATCTAGACATTAGGTCCTGGAATATCATAGGGTATAACAGGGAAAAGTTGATGGACTGATGGTTTATTTCTGCTGACACTGTCTATGTAAGCAAAAATACCTGACAGTGTGGGTAGTGGTAATACCTGCACACCCAGGGGCATGATGAGGCCTGATGCTGCAGGTGGAGGGCCATACAACCCCGGAAGTGCAAGTATCCATTAATATCCATCGATATTCCATCCCACACCCTGAATGGTATAATTGCGCTTACAAAATAGATTGGTAAATTAAAACAAATTAAAAATCTATACAAAATCAAAACAATATATAAAAAGAAACAAACACTGCAATAAAATATTGCCTAGAAAATGCCAAATAGTCCCTCCACAGATGGTCTCTACCTGTCAGTCATTTGTCTTTCTATACATGCAGTAGAAGTTTTTTTTCAGTATTGGATTACAGGAGGGCTTGCCAGGGCTCAGCCCTCCTAGCTCTGAAGTGAGCTCTGGTAGCATGTGCACCACTGCCCTTGACTTATAATGGGAAGAGGGGCTCAATTTAAAGATATGACCCTCATGGACCCCTAGCCCTAATGTATAATTCCAACACTGTTTACATGGAACATAAGAATGCAATATTCTTAAGTATTTCTCTAATAGAATGCTCACTCCTTGAGAAGCATGGCATGTTAACATGGAACACATGAACTCAACACTCCTCAAAATTTCACTGGCATACACTTATGCAGACACACACAGGCCTCATGTGGAACTGCAGGCTCAATTTTATCTGAGGCAGAGTTAGCAGCAGAGACTGCTCTGTCAAACTGGTTAGGCTATGAGGTTTTTTTCATGCCCATCAAAGAAATACCATAACTAAAAATCTGAATACTGCTTGATTTTTTTAAACTTTGTTCATGTGCATAAGAAAGGGATTATGAGTAGAAAGAACATTCAATTATTGTTTTTTTTATTTAAGGGAGTTTTATTTTAGGGCCTAGCTGAAGGTTTTATGTAACGGTAAAGTGGCATCCATGTTTGTGATAGAAATCAAGAATGAAGTGGCACATGAATTCTGTATGTGATTTGTCCAAATTCCAGATCACATGTTGGATCTTCTTTACGGGCGTAGTGGCACATAAACATATACCAATCAAATGGCAACAGCCAATCAGAATACAATATTTGACGTGCCCATTTTCTAAGTTTCGGTACATAGAAACATAGACTTACGGGAAGATAAGGACTACTTGGGTGTCTGTAATGTTTCTATTTACAGACATAAAATGCATATCACCAAATACTCAAATAGGGCAGACAGTATGGCCTAGAGGTTAGAGCAAAGAGCTGCGAATGAGCTTGGTACATCCAGCAGACAGACCGGGTTTGATTCCCACAACTTCCACGTGCATACTGTGTGAGCAAGTCACTTAACCTCCTCAGTGCTCCCAGGTTGCCCCTGAAAACAGGCACTTGTGCCCAGTGCCTACCGGTTACCAAAGAATAATAAAAAAAAGAATAATCCACATTTTACTAAATCTGAGTAAACACTGATGTGAAAATTGTATTTCTGTTGTCTGTGGAAAATAGTGTATATAGTTCTCTTCATAAAACCATTAATTTGAAATTTTCACTACACCATGGGGTGTGCGTGTGTGTGTGAGTGTACAACATGCTATACATGAGCTCTTAACCTATCAGAGCACTGTTCATACTATATAGCTTGTTACACAAACCATGACTTGGTCAAAACTCACATTACTGGTTCTATGAAGAAAACTGCACAGAAAGTTTCCATGAAAACAAGAAAAGTACAACATGCAATTTTCACATCAAATTTTATTCAAATAAAGTTAACTATAGCTTATTTGGGGTATACAAACATACAAAGAAGCCAACAGAAGAAGGCTATTTGGTCTATCCAGTCTGCAGATATAATTTAAGAAAATTTAACATTACAGCTGCCAATTAGAAATAATTTCTGTCCTCTTTAAAGGCCCGAAAGTATTTCTTTAATTAAAAGACAAATTATTACTGGTTGTTTAGGTGTCATTTAAAGGGACACTGTTAGCTTTTAGCTGATTTTATAGCCCTAGTTAAAACAATGACCTTTAATAGACTTTGCTTGTATGCAGCACAGTCTCTGTCCTGCTTATCTCAAAATTCTCATTTGCATGTTTTTCCTCATATTTTAATATTTGTAAGTCCAGGGCAGTCAATGCTGGTCACTGCGTGTACTTCAAACACGGTGCAGAAGTGGCAGTAAACTCAAGCATGAGCGTGTTTGATTTTGAAGGCATCAAAGTTAAAACAATATTTCAATGCGGACAGTATCACAGGTCTTAAAAGTGATGTTATTCTGAAATGAGCTCTAATATGTTTAATTCAGTAGTTGAAGTATAAAACTGTGACTCTGGCATGTGCATTGACTGCATGTCCTAATGTGCATGCCGGAGTCACGGATTTAAATATCAACTATTGAATTAAACATGTTAGAGCACACGCTTCAGAAGCACAATCACTTTTAAGACTCAACATACTATCCTCTGTTGAAATATTGTTTTTATTTGATGCCTTTAAAAATCAGACTCGTTCATGCATGAGTTTACTGGCATTTTTTGCCACGCTCAAAGTGTATGCCTGGAACCAGTTTTGTAAACTCTAAAATTGGGAGGGGTCCTGGGGTGAGGACAAGTAAATTAGACTTTGAGATAAAGCAGGGACAGTGACTGTTGCATACAGGGATTATTATATGTGCTGTTATCATTTTAACTGGGGCTATAGAGAACCAGCTAGAAAGCTGACAGTGTCCCTTAAAAGGACACTGTTCGCTTTCAGTGCTTGTCCTAAAGGCACTGTAGCATGTGTAGTTGGCATTAGTAAGCAACAAAATGCTCTCATGCTGCAGGATTACCATAAGAATTCAAATTTTCAGTTTTTTGTTAGAAAATAAAACTTGAACTGATTGCCTTGAAATCTACTGTCTGACACTCCAGCATGTCCCCAAGTGGTGGTACAATGAGCTGTGGCTAAACTTGGTCATGAACGAGTCTGACAGCTTTTGAGGGGTGTGAGATAAATACTGTACCTAAAAGTAGCTTTTCTGCTGATTTCAGTAATGTGAGTCTTTTTGGAAATAACCTGACCCTTGTACATGTTGAATATTGAAACTGTGACTATGGGCATGTGCATTAGCGACAACATTCATTCTTCTGGTCTTCACTATACCACCCTTGCCTTCCTCATTTCACTTGTACAGGAGAAAGTCTTATCCCCATTTTTGACCCCTGGGGATTCTTTCCACAATTTGAACCTTTGCTGCCCTTACCCTCCTTTTTCTGCCCTTACCCTCTTTCTTGTCTCCTTTGTTTCACTAGATATACCTCCCTGACTACTTCCATTTGGTCTCCTTGTATTTCCTGAAAGATGTTTTTTTCCTTTTACTACCTTAGCCTCCTCCTGCAAGAACCACAGTACCTCTTTCTCCTTCTCCTTGCTTATTACCTTAGAACAGCTTGCCATTGCCCTGGTTAATCCATCTTTTATTCTATTTTGTTGTGCCTCCACCACCCCCCGCTATTCCCCTTCAAGATGTTTCCTGAGGCAGTCTCCCATTTCTTTAAAATCTGCTCTTCTGAAGTCCAGGACCTCATACTAGTATGTTTTTTCTTCTGCCCAATCCATAAATCAAACCACATTTTCCGATGATTGCTTGGACCCATGGGCTACACACTGTAAAGTCTGTAATGCTGTTCCTGTTTGAAGTACCAGATACAGCACTGCCTATCCCTAGTGGGATCTGTAACCAGCTGCCTGACAAATGCCCTTGCAGGGCGTCTAAGGACCCTACCCTAGTTGTAGCTGCAGTGGGACACCAGTCCACATCCTGTAGATTAAAGTCACCCATAACTATTACTTCCCTTTTGTTTGCCATTTTGCCTATGGCCTCCTTCCAAATCCTGTCCATATCCTTCCCTGTGCTGGTGGCCTGTACACCACCCTATGTGTATAAAGGCCCTGACCCGTCTCCATGCCAACCCAAAACCCTAAAGCCCTTCCTCTCCCCACTGTGGCCTTAATACCTTCTTTATATAAATCCCACCCTTCTCCCTGCCCTATCCTTTCTAAACATGTTATACCCTGGTATGGCCACTTCCCAGCTGTGGTTGTCAGTGCACCATGTCTCTCTTATGGCTACCAGATCCAGGTCCGCCTCCAGAATGGTAGACTCAAGGTGTGAATTTTGTTTTCTGGGCACTTTGAATTGGCATATGGCTCTTCAATCCCTTTATCCCTTCCTGCCCCTGCTTTGAGCCCATCCTTCACTATTCTTTTTCACTGATACTGTCCTCCTTTATTCTTGCTCTGCCCACTCTCCCTAGTAGTTTTCTCTGCCCAGGTTCCACTTCTCAACTGTCCCATCCCTTCCTCCCCTCTGCCCCTACTCCCCAATACCCCAGGAATTCATTTCCCAGGGCTATCCATCACTGCTGGGGAGCATTCACTGTCAGATGCCCATCTCAGTAGCATTTAACATCCCACCCTGAACTATTCCACTTCTGGATGGATGCCATCCCATTTGTGCAGGCCTCCTTTCCTCCAGGTAGGACCTCAGTCCCCGATGCAGCAAAACCCCTCCTCACTGCACCATACCTTCAATCAGTTGTTATAGCACATGGTGTGGTATGCTGACTCTCCTCCAGTCTTGTGCAAGTAGCACCTCAGTGAAGGCTACTGTGCATACTACCTGCTTCAGGCACCTCCTCAGCTCCCTAAACCTGTCCTGCACAACCCAGGCTGGACAACAACATCCAGCTCCTCCTCCTGCTCTGCCACCCTGGCGATCCTAAGGACCCACTCCCCATCCCTCCATGTTGAGGCACCGGTAGGCACCTCACCTCCTCCTTCCCTCCCATAGAAACATAGACGTTGACAGCAGATAAGGACCGCAAGGCCCATCCAGTCTGCCCATTTCTTTTCTACCTTTATGAATGTGCCATTGGCCTTGCTCTGTCAATGGCCTATCTATTCATACTCATCTGTATTGCTCCTTTGTTCTATCCCATGCCTATTTGAAGCTCTGCACTGCATTCATATCCACCACTTCCTGAGGTAGGCCGTTCTATGCATCCATCACCCTTTCCTCTTAATTGGCCTCCTCTAATCTCATGCTGTGTCCTCTTGTCCTGCTATTTTCTTCTATTGAAACATGTTAGACTCTTTCACCTTGTTAATGCCCTTAAGGTGTTTGAGTGTTTTGATCATATCACCTCTCTCCCTCCTTCGCTCTAGGGTATACATATTAAGCTCTGTTAATCCGTCTTCATATGTTTTCTAATGCAGTCCCCATGGTGTTCCCAAAACTATCCCCTAACAATGGAGTCCTCCACCTGAAGCTGCTTCCTCTTCTGCTGGGGTCCTCTTCCCCCTAATGTGGGCCTTCACCTGAAGAAGCCTCACATCCTCCCTTATCACTACCATGAGTGCCTCGTCCAAGCAGTCCCATTCTGCCACAGCATAGAAAGAGTTCTTTAGTGGCACAGGCTAAAAATGTGTTCTCTTACCTCAATCCAAACCTTTCAGGAGCCCACTGCAGTCCAACCAGCCTCCTTCCAGGCACACTTTGAGGTAACAGCTGTGGACTTGGTAACCACTGAAAGGGGAGAGGCTTACTGAGGCCTAGCTTACCTGGACCTGAGTCTATAGACCTCCCCTTAGCCCAAAGAGGTGCACACAAATGGGGCAGCACCTCAGTCTCCAGAAGGTCTGCCTGAAGACTGCCGTTCCACAGCCACTGCACTGCATCACTCTCATCATTTCTGAATCTACCACCCCTGATTTATACCCTTATCCTAGGTAAGGTGTTTCTTGATTTCCGTTTTGTCCTGATTGTCCCCTGCCCCTATACCCTAGAAAGGTACCAGTGGCTTCCTTTAGAGCTTTTAAGCAGACTTCGCTTGATAATTCCCTTTGTACCCTGACCCTTTATAGGAGTTATTTGACATCCTCCTTTCTCCATAATTGTTTTGTATTAGTACCCTAGTAAGGCATTGCAACATTTCCCAGTTTTGATCTACTTTGTCTCTTTGCCTTTCCCAGCAGTGGATGCCAGAAGAATAGTGAGCAGGTATCTTATCATAGTCGACTGGCAGATTCCCTGCCTCCCTGCTTCCTTCTGCTGATGCTTACTAATACCTAAGGCACCAGCCTTATACCTGTTCCACTCTGTGCTATTCCACTCACGTGCAGGGACATGAACATGTGTGGACATGTTAGAGTGCCTGCTTTACACACCAGGTGGAACTTCCTGGTCAGCTAGTACCTTCCATTTGTGGGCTAGTTTCCAGACCTAGTTTTTCCCACACTACCCTGTTACAATTTTAAAGACAAGTTTCCAAAGTGCCCCAAACACTGCCTACAGATTTTTCTCCCCACTTACCCTGCTACTTTCAGTATGAAGAGATATGTAAATAACTATAACTATACCTTTACGGTACAGCTGGGTGCTTACTGTCTAGCAGCAAATTTGTAATACTAGCACAGGACCCCAATTTAGTATTTTATCAAGAAAAAGATAGCTGTCATGGTTGCCTTACAAATACCATTGAAAATGTGGTAAGGGCAGGATCAAGAACATAAAATAAACATATGGTGCTCAGCATAGGAAGTACTTGAAAATAAATTTGACAGGTATGCTAATATTTTTAGTAATTGTGGCTGAAACTAGCTGTTTTGGAAAACATTTTTGTTGCACTGCTGCTTTAACCTTTTGAACCCTGTCATAGGATATTCAGTATACATTTTAGGAATGCCCTGGCTGCCCTCCCTTCTTTTTTTGAATCTCTTTATTAAAATTTTCAGTCAATAAAACAATAGAACTTCAAAAGACTATGCAAGCAGCTGTCCCTTCTTTTGAAGAATAATCCACTTTTTGTCTTGTCACCCATGTGACTTCATCCAAACGGTATGATGAAAAGATGGTGTGAACAAAACAAAGTTCAATCCATATTATAATTTTATTGCATCACAGAACACATTGCATTGTGCTTATGGTTAAAGGAATTTTATCACATTTGCAGTAGGTCTTTCTGATTGTATCAGGCAGCCCTTTAAAAGTCGCCTGAATTTTTTAAACTGAATTAAATTAAATCCTTTGTTTATATTTTTCTGCCACAAACCTTGACGTGAGTGGAAGCACCAGTGCCTAAGATAAATGCTTGCACAGCATTGCAAGTCCATTAACGTACTGTCTTACCAGGGCTGCCTGCTAGCTATGGCTGATTCCAGCTTTGTAAGCAGTGCAGTAATAAATAAATAAATAGCTCTCAGAAGCATTTCCAACCCCATCCCCTGCAGGCTCTGTATAGTATTTGAAAAGCAGGAGCTGGGATGTATTTCAGTTGTATGTTATGAAGACAAGGACACAGACTAAAAATTATAATCAGGCTGAGACACTGAAATACTTTTCTCTCACTGCAACATTGGTTTGGACATCATTGTCTTAAGAAGTTACTTCATAGAATTTGTCTAGTGACTAAAAACCAAGAAAAGGGTCGCCCTAAAGAATACTAGTGCATAAGTTCAATAAATCTATTGTACCTACTCCTGCCATGAAAGAAGAATCTAATACACTTATTGGGCCCTATGCATGATCGGGCAGAAACTGGGCTCCAGAGGCACGTATCCTGCCCACATAGCTCCGCAGCCCTGACAGGCGAGGATGCATGGTATTCACTACCATATGCAATCATGGGGAACCTGTCTGCGGCTCCGCCTCCTGGGCATGGTGATGCATGGAGGACATTTCCACGGACTGGGTGCACATCCATTGAGATGCCTGGACCCAGTCCACCAACAGATCCCTTGCACTCGCAGTGAGCAGATGTCAACAGAGAATGTGATGTGCACCACCAAACAGGGCAGGTGGGTGCCTGGTTAGCTGCCCCAACCCTGCTTGTTGTCCCACGGGCTTGGCAGCATGTAGAGAGATGTAGTGCTCCCCACGTCAGTGCCATGGGCAAGTGACGGTATCCTGGGGGAAACATATCCTTATGGCTGGTTGTTACCCAGTGTAAGGTGTGACCCCAGTGCCCAGCACTCCACACCTTTGTGAATGACACAGAGTGCGGACATGCCCTGACATGCCCCCCCCCGCCCCTGGCACGCTGCTGTCTGCGCGCTGAGGATCAGGCATAACTGCCATGCGACCTCTGTGAATGCTGTGCAGTGTCAGTGGACCCACACCACAGCATTCAGTCGTAGTGATGTCAGCATGCCCAGTGTATGTGGTGTGTTGGATAGGGCCCATTGTTTGTACAAAACAGTACAAAATGTATTTATCATAAAACAAGTATATGTTATATACTAACATACTAACATACTATTTGCCAGCAGATTAGGCCTTATGGTCTATCGAGTCTGCTCGAACCTAGATCCTTAGTTGGGTGCCGAGACCCCCCATCCCTTGTGCTCCAGAACCCCTATCATCCATCCCCACCCCTCTGGGACAGGCCATCATCTGATACATCCACTTTCTGTGTCTGTCCCACCCTCTCTTGAAGCCCTCCACTGTGGATCTCTGAACCAGCTCACCAGGCAGTGCATTCCAAGGGTCCACCACCCTCTCAGTGAAAAACCTCCTCCTTTTTCCCCTCACCCTTCCACCTTCCAACTTCAAACCATGTCCTCTGGTGATACCTCCCTGCTTTAGTCTAAGATCCCATCCATGTTTACCCTATTTATTCCCTTGGGGAGTACTTGAAGACCTCAATCATGTCCCCTGTCTCTCCTCTCCTCCAATGAAAACAGGCAGAGCTCCTCAAGTCTGTCCTCGTAAGTCAAACCTAGCCCTCGTATCATCTTTGTTGCCCTCCTCTGTACCCTCTCCAGGAGCTGTATGTCCCTCTTCAAGTGTGGTCTCCAGTACTGTACGCAGTACTCAAGGTGTGGTCTAACCAGTCCATTGTACAGCGGCAGAATCACTTCCTTGCTCAGAGGTGATCCCCCTGTGATGCATCCCAACATCCTGTTTGCCTTGCTAGCTGCTCTCCTGCACTGCTCAGAGTTATTCATACATGTATCCACCATGACCCCTAGGTCTTTTTCCCCTGTTGAGGCTTCCAGCACCTCCCTCCCAGGGTGTACCTGTGTTTAGGGTTTCCCCAACCAAGATGCAACACCTTGCACTTGGCGATATTGAAATTTAATTTCCATGTGTGAGCCCAGCTTCCAGGGTGTCCAGGTCCTCTTGCAGGGCCAACCTCCCTCTTCTCCCTCAACTACTGCTCCCATCTTGGAGTCATCCGTGAAGAGACTCATTTCACACCCTATACCATCCCTGATGTCCGATATGTATGCATTAAACAGGATTGGACCCAGGACCGAGCCCTCATGTTCCCACTACCAACCTCTGTAGGGTTCGAGAGCTCCCCACAGACCACTACTCTCTGAGTGCGTCCAGCTATCCAGTTTTCAATCCATCTGACCATCAAAGGGCCTACTCCTAACCCCATCAGTTTCTCCACCAGACCATTGTGGGGACAGAGTCAAATGCCTTGCTGAAGTCCAAGAATAATACATCTACAGGCTTACCCTGTCCAGTTCTGATGTTACCCATTCATAGAACTCCACAAGGTTGGTTTGACATGATCTACTGGCACAAACCCATGTTGCCGACTATCCAGACCTCCCACCCTCCAAGTAAACCCCAATCGTTCTTTAGTATACTTCCATTAATTTTCCCACCACCGAGGTTAAACTGATGGGTCTATAGTTTTCTGTTCTTTCTTGACCCCTTTATGGATTGGTACCACATGTGCCTCTCGCCAATCCTAGGTACCTCCCTGTCTCAAGTGACCTGCTGAAAAGCTCTGCCAGGGTGCAGCCAGTATGTCCGCCAATTCCCATAGTACTCTCGGATGAATGCCATCCGGCCCAGAGATTTGTCTTTCTTTAGGGCCTTGAGCAAACCACACCCTTTGGCGGGATGGCATCATCCATCCTCCACCTTCAATGGTCTTTTTATCCTTATCCAGATGTGACACCCTGGGGTACCTTTCCTCCCTTTGCTCCATTTCTGTTGCTCCTGATCCCAAACCTGCCGCTTCTATCCCTTTGTGCCTTGCTTTGTAGATATCCCATCCCCTCCTAGTGAACACAGAGGCAAAGTACTCAGAAATACTTCTGCCTGGTCCTCGCCTCTTCCACCCACCCTCCTTCTGATCTCAATCTGCTGAGATGGCCCTTAGTTTTTCTCCGGCTCCCAATGTACGGGAAGAACCCCTTTTCCCTCCATGTATCCCTGTGCCAGCCGTTGCTCTTTACTGGACTTTGCTCCCCTCACCATACGGGTGACTTTTCTAGATGCAAGCTGGTACATTTCCTTATCCCTATCCCTCTTGTTGTTTTATATTTTTGTGTCGCCTTCTTTTCTCTGACTGCTACCTGGACCTCACTGGACCACCAGCATGGTTTATGTGACCTTGCTCCCTTACGTTTCCACTTAGCGCAGATCCTGACTGCCTCATGAAGTCCCCGTTTTATGACCTCCCATCTCCTTTCCACACTTGTCGTTGAGGTAATCCCTTCAAGTGATCCTTGAGAATATTTCCCATGCCCATAAAGTCTGCCCCCTGAAGTCCACTGCCAGTGTCCTAGATCTCACCCCACTCCCCAATGCTTATTTGAAACCAGACAGTATTGTGGTCACTCCCAGTCAGGGGTCCTGTACAACCATGTCCCTTACCAGATCCCCATCTTCCAGAACCACATCCAGGACATGCCCTCCCTTGTGGGCTCCATCACATGTTAAGAACACATCCTGGAAGCCATCCAGCAGCCTCTGCTCCTTGGCCACCTTAGAGGACATGATTCCTCAGTTTGTACCTGGCATATTAAGGTCCCCATCAACACCACTCCTTCCCTTTTGGACCACACTGGGCAATGATGTTGTCCAGCAAACCATCCTCTAGAACATCACTCATCCCGGGGCCTATATGCTACTCCCAGCTTGACCTTATCTCCTGCTGGGGATCATAAGGTGACCCATAAGGCCTCCATGCCTCTCTGCCTCTTCTACCATAGCAATTTCTATGTCATCTCTAATGAACATAGCCACTCCACCCCTCTGCCCTCCTTTCTATCCTTCCTAAGCATAGTGTACCCCGACATTTAGGTCCCAGTCATGGTTTTGTTGTCAATGCTTCCGTGACTGCCACCACATCCACCCCCCGAACAGCATGGCCTGGAACTCTGGCAACTTGTTTCCCAAGCTCCTGGCATTAACTAGCACTAACCCCACCCCTTATCCCTGATCCTCTTGTCAACCCCACCCAGATTCCTTATACTTCCATCCTCCCCTGCTCCTCCTGAAACCTCCACCTCCAGTCTGTTTCCTCCCCTTGGGCTTAGCTACCCTCATCTGGAGGGAGGGCTGTCAGCCCCTCCTTATCCCTTCCCCCATAAGTTTAAACCTTTCTTGTATGTAGTCAGCCATCCCTGTTTAAGGACTTCTTCCTATGGGGCAAGATGAAACCTGTCCTTGGCATATAGTCCCTTATCCTCCCAAACTCCAATCCAGTTCCCTAACACCCCCAACCCATTCTCTTCACCCCACTTCCTGAGCCATTCATTAACCTCTGTGAGCTTCATTTTTTCTCCACTGAGGCCTTTGGTACTGGCAATATCTCCGAAAAGGAAATGTTGCATCCATTATCCGACAGACTCTGGTAAGTTCTTGGAACCTTGCTTGGATTTCCATAATGCTATTTTCCTCTAGATCATTAGTTCCCAAATGCACCAGGAGATCCAGTTTCCTCCACAATCCCTAACCATTTCATACACCATGAACTTTGATCTGTGCACTGTCAGCCCAGAGATACTCACTACCTTCACCTGGCTATGGCATCCACCCCTGTCCCTTCCAATGGATACCCTTAATCATCGAGTCTCCCAGTAACAGAACCTTAACACCTCCATCATCCTTATGGTTACCTCCACTATGCCCTCTCAGCCCCCTCCCCCACTTTATTCATGATCCGCAATTTCATGGGAGTCTTCCTGCCTTATTAGAGACCCCTTGTCACCCTCCCTTTCTGCCTCCCTTGCTATTTTGCCCACTTAACTCAAACCCCTCTGAATAGGTGTCCCTTTAACCTCTCTTATCTGAACCATTTATCCTGGCCCTGATGGTTTCTCCCTTCCCCCTACATCATCCCCCCTTTGTAATAGTACCCTGTCTCCAGAGGCTCTCTGTTGGTCCCTTTAGCTAGGGCCCCATCCTTGGTACTGACCTCCTGCTGAAGGGGGCCCTCCATCTCCTTGTCTCCCAGTTTCTCTCCAATCATGCTCTTTTCCCTCATGTCTGGAATATGTTGCATCTCCCCATTTGCTTAACACATGTTTCTCTCTCCTCTGGGACTATGTCTATCCTTTCCATAGCTGGTCTGTGATGCCCATGGGTATCTGACCTCCCCTGGCCTCTGTATAAGTTTCCTCATTTCCACCACTCCTTCCTCCCTATAGGATGCTTAGTATCTCAAATTTATTGTGACACTCTATGTCAGCTCCATCCAACTAACCGGGTTTCCCCTGACTGCATCTCTACAACTGACCCTCTTCTTCCTCTCTTGCACTGTTCACCTTAGCAGCTCCTTTCCACAGTCTGCTTGTTTTAGGCTTCTGCACAACAGCCCCTCCTGACTCTTCCCCTCCAGTCTCCTTGAATTCAGAATTTTCACCCTGTACGGTTTCCCTTAGCATCAACTTCCCTATCTAAGGGTCCTCTGTCCCTAATATCCCCCTTCTGCTTGCTGTAGCATAATGTCCTGTAATTTCAGAGCTGCCCCAGCCTCCCTCAGCCCCACCCTTCTGCTGCCCATATCCACACCCCTATCCTTGGACAGTCCCACAGCTACTCCTTAACCAATATACCTCACCCTGATACAAGATAGTTGTTCACAGAGTGGGCAGGCTCCGTCTCTCAGGCCCACTTAGAATTATTGCCATCCCACAGCCTGTGCAGCCTACAACCCTTCCGAAGATGCCTGCCATGGTGGAATATGGCCACCAAGATTATCCCACTTGTTTATAATAGCACACCGCTTTTCTCAGTCCCTTTCCCTGAGTACAGTTTTCTATACTGACTGTAGTTTTACAAACCCATCAACCCCACCAATAAAGTTCCCAAGTCTCACAAACATATACAGTCCACTATGTGTTCGGTCCCACAAACAGTGTGTGTAATTTTAACACATAGAACTAATTTCACTTACAAACTATTCAAATATTTCAGTTAAAACAAAATATAACTACTGTCCTCTTTTCTACCAACCTGTTGTAAGCTCCCAAGTGAACAATGAAAGCCACAGTAATTCCTGTTTAAAGACAAGTTAATTTCAGCTAATGTCCCTCCCGTAACACCAGGCAAACAACACATTTAAATTACCTTCTAATTTTCCCTGCCAAACAACTATCCCCAAACCTACAATATCACAGCCCAAGTATCAGTTCAAATTCAAGGTAATAATTTTAACACATAGAACTAATTTCACTTACAAACTATTCAAATATTTCAGTTAAAAACAAAATATAACTCCTGTCCTCTTTTCTACCAACCTGTTGCTTAAGCTCCAAGTGAACAATGAAAGCCACAGTAATTCCTGTTTAAAGACAAGTTAATTTCAGCTAATGTCCTCCCCTAACACCAGGCAAACAACACCTTTAAATTACCTTCTAATTTTCCTGCCAAACAACTATCCCCAAACCTACAATATCACAGCCCAAGTATCAGTTCAAATTCAAGGTAATAATTTTAACACATAGAACTAATTTCACTTACAAACTATTCAAATATTTCAGTTAAAACAAAATATAACTCCTGTCCTCTTTCTACCAACCTGTTGCTTAAGCTCCCAAGTGAACAATGAAAGCTACAGTAATTCCTGTTTAAAGACAAGTTAATTTCAGCTAATGTCCCCTCCCCAACACCAGGCAAACAACACATTTAATTACCTTCTAATTTTCCTGCCAAACAACTATCCCCAAACCTACAATATCACAGCCCAAGTATCAGTTCAAATTCAAGGCAATAATTTTTAACACATAGAATTAATTTCACTTACAAACTATTCAAATATTTCAGTTAAAAACAAATATAACTCCTGTCCTCTTTTCTACCAACCTGTTGCTTAAGCTCCCAAGTGAACAATGAAAGCCACAGTAATTCCTGTTTAAAAACAAGTTAATTTCAGCTAATGTCCCTCCCCAACACCAGGCAAACAACACATTTAAATTACCTTCTAATTTTCCTGCCAAACAACTATCCCCAAACCTACAATATCACAGCCCAAGTATCAGTTCAAATTCAAGGTAATAATTTTAACACATAGAATTAATTTCACTTACAAACTATTCAAATATTTCAGTTAAAAACAAAATATAACTCCTGTCCTCTTTTCTACCAACCTGTTGCTTAAGCTCCCAAGTGAACAATGAAAGCCACAGTAATTCCTGTTTAAAGACAAGTTAATTTCAGCTAATGTCCCTCCCCTAACACCAGGCAAACAACACATTTAAATTACCTTCTAATTTTCCCTGCCAAACAACTATCCTCAAACCTACAATATCACAGCCCAAGTATCAGTTCAAATTCAAGGTAATAATTTTAACACATAGAACTAATTTCACTTCAAACTATTCAAATATTTCAGTTAAAAACAAATATAACTCCTGTCCTCTTTTCTACCAACCTGTTGCTTAAGCTCCCAAGTGAACAATGAAAGCCACAGTAATTCCTGTTTAAAGACAAGTTAATTTCAGCTAATGTCCCATCCCCAACACCAGGCAAACAACACATTTAAATTACCTTCTAATTTTCCTGCCAAACAACTATCCTCAAACCTACAATATCACAGCCCAAGTATCAGTTCAAATTCAAGGTAATAATTTTTAACACATAGAACTAATTTCACTTACAAACTATTCAAATATTTCAGTTAAAAACAAAATATAACTCCTGTCCTCTTTTCACCAACCTGTTGCTTAAGCTCCCAAGTGAACAATGAAAGCCACAGTAATTCCTGTTTAAAGACAAGTTAATTTCAGCTAATGTCCCATCCCCTAACACCAGGCAAACAACATATTAAATTACCTTCTAATTTTCCCTGCCAAACAACTATCCCAAACCTACAATATCACAGCCCAAGTATCAGTTCAAATTCAAGGTAATAATTTTTAACACATAGAACTAATTTCACTTACAAACTATTCAAATATTTCAGTTAAAAACAAAATATAACTCCTGTCCTCTTTTCTACCAACCTGTTGCTTAAGTCCCAAGTGAACAATAAAACCACAGTAATTCCTGTTTAAAGACAAGTTAATTTCAGCTAATGTCCCTCCACAAACACCAGGCAAACAACATATTTAAATTACCTTCTAATTTTCCCTGCCAAACAACTATCCCCAAACCTACAATATCACAGCCCAAGTATCAGTTCAAATTCAAGGTAATAACTTTAACACATAGAACTAATTTCACTTACAAACTATTCAAATATTTCAGTTAAAAACAAATATAACTCCTGTCCTCTTTCCTACCAACCTGTTGCTTAAGCTCCCAAGTGAACAATGAAAGCCACAGTAATTCCTGTTTAAAGACAAGTTAATTTCAGCTAATGTCCCTCCCCAACACCAGGCAAACAACACATTTAAATTACCTTCTAATTCTTCCTGCCAAACAACTATCCCCAAACCTACAATATCACAGCCCAAGTATCAGTTCAAATTCAAGGTAATAATTTTAACACATAGAACTAATTTCACTTACAAACTATTCAAATATTTCAGTTAAAACAAAATATAACTCCTGTCCTCTTTTCTACCAACCTGTTGCTTAAGCTCCCAAGTGAACAATGAAAGCTACAGTAATTCCTGTTTAAAGACAAGTTAATTTCAGCTAATGTCCCTCCCCTAACACCAGGCAAACAACACATTTAAATTACCTTCTAATTTTCCTGCCAAACAACTATCCCCAAACCTACAATATCACAGCCCAAGTATCAGTTCAAATTCAAGGTAATAATTTTAACACATAGAACTAATTTCACTTACAAACTATTCAAATATTTCAGTTAAAAACAAAATATAACTCCTGTCCTTTTCTACCAACCTGTTGCTTAAGCTCCCAAGTGAACAATGAAAGCCACAGTAATTCCTGTTTAAAGACAAGTTAATTTCAGCTAATGTCCCTCCCCTAACACCAGGCAAACAACACATTTAAATTACCTTCTAATTTTCCCTGCCAAACAACTATCCCCAAACCTACAATATCACAGCCCAAGTATCAGTTCAAATTCAAGGTAATAATTTAACACATAGAACTAATTTCACTTACAAACTATTCAAATATTTCAGTTAAAACAAAATATAACTCCTGTCCTCTTTTTCTACCAACCTGTTGCTTAAGCTCCCAAGTGAACAATGAAAGCCACAGTAATTCCTGTTTAAAGACAAGTTAATTTAGCTAATGTCCCCTCCCCTAACACCAGGCAAACAACACATTTAAATTACCTTCTAATTTTCCTGCCAAACAACTATCCCCAAACCTACAATATCACAGCCCAAGTATCAGTTCAAATTCAAGGTAATAATTTTAACACATAGAACTAATTTCACTACAAACTATTCAAATATTTCAGTTAAAACAAAATATAACTCCTGTCCTCTTTTCTACCAACCTGTTGCTTAAGCTCCCAAGTGAACAATGAAAGCCACAGTAATTCCTGTTTAAAGACAAGTTAATTTCAGCTAATGTCCCCTCCCCTAACACCAGGCAAACAACACATTTAAATTACCTTCTAATTTTCCCTGCCAAACAACTATCCCCAAACCTACAATATCACAGCCCAAGTATCAGTTCAAATTCAAGGTAATAATTTTAACACATAGAACTAATTTCACTTACAAACTATTCAAATATTTCAGTTAAAAACAAAATATAACTCCTGTCCTCTTTTCTACCAACCTGTTGCTTAAGCTCCCAAGTGAACAATGAAAGCCACAGTAATTCCTGTTTAAAGACAAGTTAATTTCAGCTAATGTCCCTCCCCTAACACCAGGCAAACAACACATTTAAATTACCTTCTAATTTTCCCTGCCAAACAACTATCCCCAAAACCTACAATATCACAGCCCAAGTATCAGTTCAAATTCAAGGTAATAATTTTTAACACATAGAACTAATTTCACTTACAAACTATTCAAATATTTCAGTTAAAACAAAATATAACTCCTGTCCTCTTTTCTACCAACCTGTTGCTTAAGCTCCCAAGTGAACAATGAAAGCCACAGTAATTCCTGTTTAAAGACAAGTTAATTTCAGCTAATGTCCCTCCCCTAACACCAGGCAAACAACACATTTACATTACCTTCTAATTTTCCTGCCAAACAACTATCCCCAAACCTACAATATCACAGCCCAAGTATCAGTTCAAATTCAAGGTAATAATTTTAACACATAGAACTAATTTCACTTACAAACTATTCAAATATTTCAGTTAAAACAAAATATAACTCCTGTCCTCTTTTCTACCAACCTGTTGCTTAAGCTCCAAGTGAACAATGAAAGCCACAGTAATTCCTGTTTAAAGACAAGTTAATTTCAGCTAATGTCCCCTCCCCTAACACCAGGCAAACAACACATTTAAATTACCTTCTAATTTTCCTGTCAAACAACTATCCCCAAACCTACAATATCACAGCCCAAGTATCAGTTCAAATTCAAGGTAAAATTTTTAACACATGAACTAATTTCACTTACAAACTATTCAAATATTTCAGTTAAAACAAAATATAACTCCTGTCTCTTTTCTACCAACCTGTTGCTTAAGCTCCCAAGTGAACAATGAAAGCCACAGTAATTCCTGTTTAAAGACAAGTTAATTTCAGCTAATGTCCCTCCCCTAACACCAGGCAAACAACACATTTAAATTACCTTCTAATTTTCCCTGCCAAACAACTATCCCCAAACCTACAATATCACAGCCCAAGTATCAGTTCAAATTCAAGGTAATAATTTTTAACACATAGAACTAATTTCACTTACAAACTATTCAAATATTTCAGTTAAAACAAAATATAACTCCTGTCCTCTTTTCTACCAACCTGTTGCTTAAGCTCCCAAGTGAACAATGAAAGCCACAGTAATTCCTGTTTAAAGACAAGTTAATTTCAGCTAATGTCCCCTCCCTAACACCAGGCAAACAACACATTTAAATTACCTTCTAATTTTCCCTGCCAAACAACTATCCCAAACCTACAATATCACAGCCCAAGTATCAGTTCAAATTCAAGGTAATAATTTTTAACACATAGAACTAATTTCACTTACAAACTATTCAAATATTTCAGTTAAAAACAAATATAACTCCTCTTTTCTACCAACCTGTTGCTTAAGCTCCCAAGTGAACAATGAAAGCCACAGTAATTCCTGTTTAAAGACAAGTTAATTTCAGCTAATGTCCTCCCCAAACACCAGGCAAACAACACATTTAAATTACCTTCTAATTTTCCTACAAACAACTATCCCCAAACCTACAATATCACAGCCCAAGTATCAGTTCAAATTCAAGGTAATAATTTTAACACATAGAACTAATTTCACTTACAAACTATTCAAATATTTCAGTTAAAACAAAATATAACTCCTGTCCTCTTTTCTACCAACCTGTTGCTTAAGCTCCCAAGTGAACAATGAAAGCCACAGTAATTCCTGTTTAAAGACAAGATAATTTCAGATAATGTCCCTCCCCAAACACCAGGCAACAACACATTTAAATTACCTTCTAATTTTCCTGCCAAACAACTATCCCCAAACCTACAATATCACAAGCCCAAGTATCAGTTCAAATTCAAGGTAATAATTTTTAACACATAGAACTAATTTCACTTACAAACTATTCAAATATTTCAGTTAAAACAAAATATAACTCCTGTCCTCTTTCCTACCAACCTGTTGCTTAGCTCCCAAGTGAACAATAAAGCCACAGTAATTCCTGTTTAAAGACAAGTTAATTTCAGCTAATGTCCCCTCCCCTAACACCAGGCAAACAACACATTTAAATTACCTTCTAATTTTCCCTGCCAAACAACTATCCCCAAACCTACAATATCACAGCCCAAGTATCAGTTCAAATTCAAGGTAATAATTTTAACACATAGAACTAATTTCACTTACAAACTATTCAAATATTTCAGTTAAAACAAAATATAACTCCTGTCCTCTTTTCTACCAACCTGTTGCTTAAGCTCCCAAGTGAACAATGAAAGCCACAGTAATTCCTGTTTAAAGACAAGTTAATTTCAGCTAATGTCCCTCCCCTAACACCAGGCAAACAACACATTTAAATTACCTTCTAATTTTCCTGCCAAACAACTATCCCCAAACCTACAATATCACAGCCCAAGTATCAGTTCAAATTCAAGGTAATAATTTTAACACATAGAACTAATTTCACTTACAAACTATTCAAATATTTCAGTTAAAACAAAATATAACTCCTGTCCTCTTTTCTACCAACCTGTTGCTTAAGCTCCCAAGTGAACAATGAAAGCCACAGTAATTCCTGTTTAAAGACAAGTTAATTTCAGCTAATGTCCCTCCCCTAACACCAGGCAAACAACACATTTAAATTACCTTCTAATTTTCCTGCCAAACAACTATCCCCAAACCTACAATATCACAGCCCAAGTATCAGTTCAAATTCAAGGTAATAATTTTTAACACATAGAACTAATTTCACTTACAAACTATTCAAATATTTCAGTTAAAACAAAATATAACTCCTGTCCTCTTTTCTACCAACCTGTTGTTAAGCTCCCAAGTGAACAATGAAAGCCACAGTAATTCCTGTTTAAAGACAAGTTAATTTCAGCTAATGTCCCTCTCCCTAACACCAGGCAAACAACACATTTAAATTACCTTCTAATTTTCCTGCCAAACAACTATCCCCAAACCTACAATATCACAGCCCAAGTATCAGTTCAAATTCAAGGTAATAATTTTAACACATAGAACTAATTTCACTTACAAACTATTCAAATATTTCAGTTAAAAACAAAATATAACTCCTGTCCTCTTTTCTACCAACCTGTTGCTTAAGCTCCCAAGTGAACAATGAAAGCCACAGTAATTCCTGTTTAAAGACAAGTTAATTTCAGCTAATGTCCCTCCCTAACACCAGGCAACAACACATTTAAATTACCTTCTAATTTTCCCTGCCAAACAACTATCCCCAAACCTACAATATCACAGCCCAAGTATCAGTTCAAATTCAAGGTAATAATTTTAACACATAGAACTAATTTCACTTACAAACTATTCAAATATTTCAGTTAAAAACAAAATATAACTCCTGTCCTCTTTTCTACCAACCTGTTGCTTAAGCTCCCAAGTGAACAATGAAAGCCACAGTAATTCCTGTTTAAAGACAAGTTAATTTCAGCTAATGTCCCTCCACCAAACACCAGGCAAACAACACATTTAAATTACCTTCTAATTTTCCCTGCCAAACAACTATCCCCAAACCTACAATATCACAGCCCAAGTATCAGTTCAAATTCAAGGTAATAATTTTTAACACATAGAACTAATTTCACTTACAAACTATTCAAATATTTCAGTTAAAACAAAATATAACTCCTGTCCTCTTTTCTACCAACCTGTTGCTTAAGCTCCCAAGTGAACAATGAAAGCCACAGTAATTCCTGTTTAAAGACAAGTTAATTTCAGCTAATGTCCTCCACCTAACACCAGGCAAACAACACATTTAAATTACCTTCTAATTTTCCTGCCAAACAACTATCCCCAAACCTACAATATCACAGCCCAAGTATCAGTTCAAATTCAAGGTAATAATTTTAACACATAGAACTAATTTCACTTACAAACTATTCAAATATTTCAGTTAAAACAAAAGTATAACTCCTGTCGTCTTTTCTACCAACCTGTTGCTTAAACTCCCAAGTGAACAATGAAAGCCACAGTAATTCCTGTTTAAAGACAAGTTAATTTCAGCTAATGTCCCTCCCTAACACCAGGCAATCAACATATTTAAATTACCTTCTAATTTTCCCTGCCAAACACTATCCCCAACTACAATATCACAGCCCCAGTATCAGTTCAAATTCAAGGTAATAATTTTAACACATAGAACTAATTTCACTTACAAACTATTCAAATATTTCAGTTAAAACAAAATATAACTCCTGTCCTCTTTTCTACCAACCTGTTGCTTAAGCTCCCAAGTGAACAATGAAAGCCACAGTAATTCCTGTTTAAAGACAAGTTAATTTCAGCTAATGTCCCTCCCTAACACCAGGCAAACAACACATTTAAATTACCTTCTAATTTTTCCTGCCAAACAACTATCCCCAAACCTACAATACCACAGCCCAAGTATCAGTTCAAATTCAAGGTAATAATTTTTAACACATAGATCTAATTTCACTTACAAACTATTCAAATATTTCAGTTAAAAACAAAATATAACTCCTGTCCTCTTTTCTACCAACCTGTTGCTTAAGCTCCCAAGTGAACAATGAAAGCCACAGTAATTCCTGTTTAAAGACAAGTTAATTTCAGCTAATGTCCCTCCCCTTACACCAGGCAAACAACACATTTAAATTACCTTCTAATTTTCCTGCCAAACAACTATCCCCAAACCTACAATATCACAGCCAAGTATCAGTTCAAATTCAAGGTAATAATTTTTAACACATAGATCTAATTTCACTTACAAACTATTCAAATATTTCAGTTAAAAACAAAATATAACTCCTGTCCTCTTTTCTACCAACCTGTTGCTTAAGCTCCCAAGTGAACAATGAAAGCCACAGTAATTTCCTGTTTAAAGACAAGTTAATTTCAGCTAATGTCCCTCCCCTAACACCAGGCAAACAACACATTTAAATTACCTTCTAATTTTCCTGCCAAACAACTATCCCCAAACCTACAATATCACAGCCCAAGTATCAGTTCAAATTCAAGGTAATAATTTTTAACACATAGAACTAATTTCACTTACAAACTATTCAAATATTTCAGTTAAAAACAAAATATAACTCCTGTCCTCTTTCTACCAACCTGTTGCTTAAGCTCCCAAGTGAACAATGAAAGCCACAGTAATTCCTGTTTAAAGACAAGTTAATTTCAGCTAATGTCCCTCCCTAACACCAGGCAAACAACACATTTAAATTACCTTCTAATTTTCCTGCCAAACAACTATCCCCAAACCTACAATATCACAGCCCAAGTATCAGTTCAAATTCAAGGTAATAATTTTAACACATAGAACTAATTTCACTTACAAACTATTCAAATATTTCAGTTAAAACAAAATATAACTCCTGTCCTCTTTTCTACCAACCTGCTGCTTAAGCTCCCAAGTGAACAATGAAAGCCACAGTAATTCCTGTTTAAAGACAAGTTAATTTCAGCTAATGTCCCTCCCTAACACCAGGCAAACAACACATTTAAATTACCTTCTAATTTTCCTGCCAAACAACTGTCCCAAACCTACAATATCACAGCCCAAGTATCAATTCAAATTCAAGGTAATAATTTTTAACACATAGAACTAATTTCACTGACAAACTATTCAAATATTTCAGTTAAAACAAAATATAACTCCTGTCCTCTTTTCTACCAACCTGTTGCTGAAGCTCCCAAGTGAACAATGAAAGCCACAGTAATTTCTGTTTAAAGACAAGTTAATTTCAGCTAATGTCCCTCCCCTAACACCAGGCAAACAATACCTTTAAATTACCGTCTAATTTCTCCTGCCAAACAACTATCCCCAAACCTACAATATCACAGCCCAAGTATCAGTTCAAATTCAAGGTAATAATTTTAACACATAGAACTAATTTCACTTACAAACTATTCAAATATTTCAGTTAAAAACAAAACATAACTACTGTCCTCTTTTCTACCAACCTGTTGCTTAAGCTCCCAAGTGAACAATGAAAGCCACAGTAATTCCTGTTTAAAGACAAGTTAATTTCAGCTAATGTCCCTCCCTCTAACACCAGGCAAACAACATTTAAATTACCTTCTAATTTTCCCTGCCAAACAACTATCCCCAAACCTACAATATCACAGCCCAAGTATCAGTTCAAATTCAAGGTAATAATTTTAACACATAGAACTAATTTCACTTACAAACTATTCAAATATTTCAGTTAAAAACAAAATATAACTCCTGTCCTCTTTTCTACTAACCTGTTGCTTAAGCTCCCATATCTGCAGGAATTACAATCCTCCCCAAAAAAACAGTGGCAAAGAACTCCCTGACATTGTTTCACACCCCTGCAAATGCTTTTTCAAGGGTAGAGTTCTAAAAACTGCACTACACTTTTTATACACTACCTACTAACATATCATTAATTATCTATTAAAAGCATGTAACTCCCCATGCAAATTGGGTTAAGACCCCAGCTTTCTTTTATCTAAAGCATTAAAATCAAAAACTTAATAAGGACCTATTAGTCCCTGTATAGAATAATTTACAGCTCCGTTTAGACTAATTAGAATAATAAGTACTATTCATCTAAACAGCTCTATTTATCTAGCAACCATCTTCAGACTCATTAGCGCTACAATTTCATCCTACTAATGGTTTAATAAGCTATTTGATCCTAACGTAGTAAACACAAGTTTTGGAGCTGTCTTCACCAAAGGACTAATTTAGAAACCTAATAATCTTTTCCCCTATTCCCAAGAATAAATATATTAAGAACTCCAAAGACTTTTCATATAACAGACATAATCAGCTTCAGATAACAATAACATTCTAAGTAATACATACAGCAGAAAGATCAATTTTCCATACTGATTTGTTGCTCGAATGTACCGTTCTGATCCAGCAAAGAAACAAACAGGATAAACAAAGATCCATTGCATAGCCACAAATACATATAGCCACTGGGGTCCAACAATACTTATCCTGCATAACAACAACAGTATAAATAGTACATGAAACAGAAAGAATTAATTTGTGTACTAATTTGTTATTGGACTATATAATTCAAATAAAATGGAAAATGAACAGCACAGACAAGAACACGCTGCATAGCTCTGCCTATAACACTAAAATGTCAAAGATTTATGTATATAAAATCTATATAGCAGCTGCATTCTAACATCGTTTGTCCCATATAATAGTTCGATGTTTAATCTTATGATTTCAGTATATGCTGAACTGCCCTAAACCAACACAAAAATCTGACATTTCAGGGCTGTATTCAATTCCATGACTTTGGTAAAATGTCCAAATGTAACTTCATGAATAAAGTGTTTCAGGGTTATCTTTGGTACTGTAGCTCTGTTCTCACAATGTTGAACATTCCTGACCACTTATTACTCATTCCATCAAGATGTCTGTAAGCAGTACAATAATCAAAATATTCCAGAGCTGCCTTAAAAGGGGTTTAAATTTGGGGATCCCAGATGTCAGAAAACTTAACTTTTTATTTTTATTTAGTTTTGGTGACCGGTAAGGTGCACTAGGTAGACATTTGCCTTTTTCAGGGACAACCCGGAAAGTTACACTCTAAAAGGCTGTCAGGAAAATCTAATATTTAGAAAGGAGAAACCATTTAGTGACTTGGCAGTATATACACATAGTTCCAGTACAGTATCAAAAATTGGCTGCGAAACTAAGACACTTTCAAAGTTCATTGCTTATTACTTGAATCCATTAATATGTTGTAAGTTTTGCAAGTTTAATAAAACTATATGGGATTAAAATACCTGTTCTGTGTCCCATTCTGAAGGACAGCTCTTGGACAAAGATCCTTCTCCCCGTGCCCACTGTGATTTAATGAGATCCCAGCTAACACTCTAAATGCTACTAATCCTAGAACCTTCAAAGCCAAACTTAAGCAGTATCTACTGCAAAAGAATGCCTGTGAGTGCTAAACTGTTCAGAGCGGGTCACCAAAGCCTATACCAATCCTACCTACCAGAAACTGTTCATGGACTCACTCACAGGGTCCACCCTCCCACTCCCTGCCCCTTCTTCCCAGACTCTGGCACCTCATCTTCCGTAGCTGTTATTCCACAAGTGGTTGTGCTCTCTCATTTGTCCTGCACCTCATTGCCTCTATCTCATTTCTCTCCCCAACCTCACCCCTTCCTACCCCCCTTTCTCCATCAATCTCCATTCTCAAGATCTTTGAATTCAATTATGTCTCTATTTGTACTGTTTAATGGATGTGGACCCTTTGTAAAAGAGTTAGTACTCAAAGGTTGTTTCTGAAATTCCAATAAATAAATAAATAAACAAAAAGTAAAACTAGGTATAAGAGGTGGGATTTAGATAGACTTCTGCTGCAGAGACAAGCCAAATGGATATGTAAGTTAAATGCCCTGCAAGTACCTGCACAGGGAAATGCCGGACCTCATCCAACAACTAACACACTGAAATCTGACCAATGGAAAATCATGTACACAAATGCCATCAGTCTGAGAAACAAGGTCCCAGACCTGCAGGCAACAATGACAGAGGCTAAACTGGACATAGAAGCCATTAGTGAGATATGGTTCACCAGTAACCACACTTGTGAAACTTCAGTACCCGGCTATGTACTGTTCAGAAAGACAAAGGTGCAAAAGGGGGTGGGGTGGGGTGCTTAATGTCAATGAAGATATCAAAGCTACTGAAATTCAGAATACACATAAGGAGCCAGAAGAACCGTGGGTCACCCTGGAAACAGGAAATGGGACAGCCAAACGAACTGGGGCTGTCTACAGACCTCAGATCATTACTGTTAGAAGGTATACAAAACTTGACAGCTAAAGGGAGGTTCTGATAATAGCAGACTTCAACATGCCAGACACAGATTGGTCAATTCCAGCAGGAACGCCTGCAGAACTAGACACATGGTGGATTCCATGCAGGGGAGAGCCTCAAACAATAGGTACAACAACTCACAAGAGACAGGGCTATCCTAGATCTAGTACTGACTAATGGGGAAAGGATCACAGATCTCCAGGTAGAAGGTCACCTGGGGCCAGTGACCATCACAACATGGTATGGTTCAGTTTGACCACTAGAATTAAATCATCCCATCCCAAGGCAAAAATATGGGACTTCAGAAGAGCTGACTTTGATAAGATGGCCAACAGAGTTAAGCTAGCCCTGGCAAGAAGAAATACAAATAAGGGGTACAGGTAAAGTGGGCAAGCATTAAGGATGCAGTACTTGAAGCAATATCCCATTGTGTTAGAAAAGCAGGAACAAAAGAAGGAGGAAATCACTTTGGTTCTCAAAACAGTAGCAGAAAAGGTCAGAGTCAAAAGGCTGACCTTCAGGAAATATAAGGGAACACAGTGGGATGAAGATAGAAGGCATACCAAACTTCCTAAGGGAAGCATGGGAAGGCAGTAAGGCAGGCAAAGGCCCAAACTGAGGAAACACTAGCAAGAACAGTAGAAGAAGGGATAAGACTTTCTACAGATACGTTACTGAAAGGAGAAAGTCCAGAGAGGGTATTGCTAGATCAAAGGGATAAGGGGATTGTGTGGAGGAGGACCAAGAAAACGCATCTATCCTAACTAGATACTTTTGCTCAGTATTTACTGAGAGAAGGTAGGGTAGCCCACAGCTCAGCAACTTGGACATGGGGGAGGGAGGAGTGCACTTGTTCCTTCACAAAAGAAAGGGTCCTGCAAGAGCTCACTAAGCTCAGGGTGGACAAGGCAATGGGACTTGATAGCATAAATCCCAGGGTACTAAAGGACCTAAGGATGGAACTAGCAGATCCATTAGCAGAACTGTTTAGTGAGTCTCCGAGCACAGAAGAGGTCCCAGAAGACTGCAGAAGGGCTCATGTGATCCCATTCCACAAGAGTGGTAGCAGGGAGGAGGCAGGGAACTACAAACCAGACAGTCTTACCTCAGTAGTGGGCAAGATTATGGAGGCACTCCTTCAGGAAAGGATAGTGCAACACCTGGAATCCATAGGAGCCCAGGATCCAAGACAGCATGGGTTTACAACAGGAAGGTCCTGTCAAACTAATCTCATAGAGAGTTCTTTGACTGGGTAACCAGAGTTGTGGACCAAGGGGTGCAGTTGATGTTGCCTACCTTGATTTCCAGAAAAGCTTTGAATGCTGTTTCCACATAGAAGATTGATTAATAAGCTGGGTAGGCTCATGGTGGGCCAGAAGTTGGTCAGCTGGGTGGCAAACTGGTTGGCAGGCAGAAAACAGATAGTGGTGGTAAACAGTAGATAGTCAGAAGAGATGCAAGCCACAAGTGGGGTACCTCAGGGATCAGTCCTGGGTCCAGTCTCTTCAATATCTTCATCAGTGAGATTGTAGATGGACTGGAGAGTAAGGTTTGTCTGTTTGCAGATGACACCAAGATCTGCAACAGAATAGATGATCCAGATGGGGTGGGCAGAATGAGAAGAGATCTGGATAAACTGGCAAAATGATCAGAAGAGTGGCAGCTGGGGTTTAACACAAAGAAGTGCAAGATCATGCACAAAGGGAAGAGGAACCCTGAAGCCATCTATCAGTTGTGAGGGAGTTTCTGGCAATCACAAGGGAAGAAAGAGACTTGGGCATCATCAACACGGATGATCTGAAATCATCCAAGCAGACCACTAAAGCAGTGGGTAAGGCTAGAGGGATGTTGGAGTATATTAGTAGGGGTAACACAAGTCGTAAGAGAGGTAATAATCCCTCTTTACAAGACACTAGTTAGGCCCCATCTGAATACTCGTGCAGTACTGGAGGCAGCACCTGCACAAGGACACTAACAAAATGAAGGAAGTCCAGAAAAGGGCAACCAAAATGGTGCAGTGACTGCATCAGAAAACATATTAGGACAGATTAATGGAGCTCAATATGTATACCCTAGAGCAAAGGAGGAAGAGAGGTGATAGGATCGAAACATTCAAAAATCTTAAGGGCATTAACAAGGTGAAAGAGTCTAACATGTCTCAATAAAAAAATAGCAGGACAAGAGGACACAGCATGAGATTAGAGGGAGGCCAATTAAGGGGTAATGTGAGGAAGTTCTTTTTCACTGAAAGGGTGGTGCATGCATGGAATGGCCTACCTCAGAAAGTGGTGGATATGAATACAGTGTGGGGCTTCAAACAGGCATGGGATAGGCATAAGGGAGCAGTACAGATGAGTATGAATAGTTACTCCATTGACAAAGTAAAGCCTATGGCAGATTCTGAGTAGAAAAATGGGCAGATTGGATGGGCCTTGTCGTCCTTGTCTGCCATCAACTTCTATGTTTCTATGTTTCTATGAATGTCCATTTCGAAATTAAACCTTTTTTTGTAATAATTGGAGTGTATGTATATATATATATACACTGCAAAGTCACTTAAATGGTTTTTCCTTTTAATATTAGATTTTCCTGACATCCTCTTATATTGTGGGGAAAAGTTAAGTTTTCTGACATCTGGGGTCCTCATTTACCCCCTTCAAGATGGCTGCGAATATTTTGATTCTTTGCCACTGTTTTTCAGGGGTTATATTCCTGTAATAATAACATGTACTTGTTTTTGATAAATAAATGTTGTACTGTTTTATACAAACAATAAATGTATTAGAGTCTCTTTGGTGAGGGGTAGGTACAAGGTGTTTTGTTTCTAAGTTCCCACAATTTGTTCCTAAGCTTTCTCTGAAGTTCATGTGCCATTCTGTTCATTTTCAAGAATATTGGTACAGGATGCCCAGCTGTAATAATTAGTACATCTGGACCATCTTACTAAGGAAATTAATACAACAAAAATATGTTTTGTAAGACTGAAATCCAATAGTCCATCAATTGTACATTCCTTCTTATTCATGGGTTTTTCTTTAAATTACACCATAGTTAACTAAACAACCAATTTTCTATTGAGAAGCAGACACAGTAAGTATGCAGTGGGCTAAGAAATTAATCATGGTTTAGTAACTCATTAAGGCTCAGTAACATTGCAAAATTAAGTGTAATAAAACTGGGAAGAAGTAATAGAAACTTTCTTTGATACAATTGTTGTCCTTTAATGACTTGAATACATTGACTCAGTATGGTTCTACATTATTTAGAGAATTGGCTGTTTAGTTAACTATGGTGCAATTTAAAGAAAAAAACATGAATAAGAAGAATGTATAACTGATTACTACATTTGTTTAAATCTAGAATTAACACTGCAATATGTTTTGGCCTGGAAGAAGTGGCATTAAGCTACGGAAACTGTTGCCAATTAAATTCATGGTGTGGAAGTTAAGAAACAATTAAAGAAGTACAAAGAACTTTCATGGACTATTGATTTCAGTCTTACAAAACATATTTTTGCCATACAGGGTTAAAACAAGTAGCCTTTCCCCAGTTTTGTTAATTTAGCTGAAACAAACTTCGTTTTCCTGTGGCTGAAGCACTCCCTGCTAAGACATGTCTCAGCACTGACGCAGTGCTTTGTGAGTCCGACTACCAGTGTGGAAACACAGGAGCTCTTCAGAACGAGGGAACAACAAAATCAGAGGTATTTCACTTAAAACGAATCATACTGATGCAGTGTTTTAATGAAACATCTAGTTAAGGCATATACTAAATCAGAGGCACATGAGAACTGTTTTAGGTGTGTGACCTATACACTTCAAGACTATATCAGAAAAAGGATTTCTTATTTATTTATTTATTTAAGTGTTTAACCAGGAAGGCATACTGAGCAGGCTACTGCTCTATTCTAGATGCATCATGGGGAACACAGGGTATACAATACACAGTTTAAAGACAGCATAATACAAAGTATGATACACAAGGACAAGTGTTACACAAAATTAGGTCCTGAGACAATAATAAGCATATAATAATAATAAGCATAAGTGCAATGTGGATAGTAATCATTACATATTAATTGGTACAGGCTTTTCAAATGAAAAAAACAGAACTAAATAGTGAAAGACTTAGAATTTAAAGATTGAGAGTGACAGTAGGCAGTTTATGCCACAGTCTAGGTTTAAGTTCATGTTTAAAAGATACACATCATGAATCACATAGCATGAATAATAACAAACAACAATTGTGTAACATTTTAGATGGTACATATAATATACAGATGGAATCATGGTTGGAGGATAATATGATTAAAAACTGTGCTCAGCTTCATAGGGCCAAGCCAATAATGGAAATTATACAATGGGGTCTCAGAATTCTGTAACCTGATTGGCTGACTGGCACCTTTACCCATAGTAAATCCTACGATATACCCATGGCAAGGTGCCAGTCAGCGATCTCCATTATCATTCTGACCTCCCGACCAGGAACATTAAAATCTGTCACCTTGAACCGCTGGTAGACTGTAGTCTCACCAGCAAACCACCAACATAAAGAGCAAACTTAGGCAAATAAAATAAACAAAACAGTGTGCCAGCGAAATCAGGGACAAAAATCAGTGTTTGTAAACTGTTTCCCCATAACCACTTCCACCCCACCACTTCTACAATTATTTTTTCAGACTGCTCAGCTTGGTCTTTGCTACTCTTTCCCAGACCATGACAGTTCATGAGTCCACATGTACTCCCTCTCTGGCACAGTCCTGCTGTCTCTGTCCCTGATAGTCCAGGTCTCATTTCTGAATCCCCACCTTGTTCAAGAAAGAAAAGGCAGAAAACAAATTCTCCGAGTCCATCCCCACAGTGCAAACTACAACCTGGAAGTTGTCTGATGGCAACCCGTTACAGCTCAAAGCACAGCACACACTCACAGTTTTCTTTTAGGTCAGTAAGAAAAAAATTAAACCCCATAAATTACAGTCCTCTCTTTAAATTACAAAAAAAGGTCAGCAATACATGGCAGCAAATCTGCAGCCTTGGCAACAGCCCTAGTAAACCAATGACAGCCCTAGCAACCAAGCACTATTTTTTCCCTATGAGCAATGAATCAAATGAAAATCATTTCAATAAAAATAAAAAAAACAAGTTTTTATGTCACAAAAAGGCAGCCATTCTATGGTGCAATAAACTACTCCAGGGTGTGGGTTGCTGGGATTTTTCCAAGCTGACCTGGTTTGACCCACTCGCCTGTGCCTATGACCAAACCATGCCAGCTATGGTAACTCCTAGCATAACCACACCCTGTCATGGTTTATTGCTTAAACAATTAGTCACAAGGAATATTCCTGCAGTATATTCATAGTGCAGAGAGCACAGAGTGTGTGAAGCAGGTGGCACTCTGGTGTGTTATATATGATGGAAATGGTATGTAGTGTTCATATGTCGTTTCTGAATATTTTGACAGGAATAACACAGTGAGCCAGAAGAAATGGAGGAGTGGCTACAAACCATTGCCCACTGATATGTGTTCTGTGATGCAATAAAACTATAACATGGAGTGAACTTTGTGGTGTTCACCCATATTTTAATGATATTTCATATAAATCCAACCCCAGAAATGAGCAGATTGGAACTTTTTTAACTCTGTTTATCTCTCACAACTCTGGAACTGTCTCAGACCTCTCTGCTGGCTGGTGCCCTCTACTGCCACTGTGAACCCCACCATCCTCAAGGTCATTACTTCTCCCCAGGCACTCCGGGGACATAGGGCCCTGAGGAGATCAAGGGTGGTGGTGGGGCTCCAGTATTGGGCATGTGGTGGCAAGGCTGTGGGAGGGCCATCGCCTATCTGGGCCAGATGGGTTTTCAGTAATTTATGCCCCTGATGTGGGACATTCAATGCCATCTAGCCTGCAATGTGGGTGCTCCCACACGTCCGGAAGGCAGCTGCCTGACATCTGTCCCAAGCCTGTAAGCCGCTGAGCATAGCAGCGACACCAGTCTCCACTGGGGCTGCTGCCACACTGGGCTACCCCTGGATCCCTCCCTGAGAGAGGAGAGCAGTCCTCGGATGCTCAATCCTTTCTCTCCTGGCAACCCTCGGCAGTCTGGGCTCATTCCCAAACCCGTGTCACCTGCGTGGTGCGAGGTGTGGTGACCAGTGCTCAACCCTCAGCACCACTGGGCTGGCCAGCAGATTGAACTTGATGTTACATCTCATCTGAAAATGGCACCTTCGACAGGATGTACTGGCCTTTAAGATTAATAGCCTTCTGGGCCTCTGACATCCTTCTACTCTAGGCTATTACACAAATTATGTACTCTCTGTGATGGGAAAAATCCATATGGACTCTGTAGAAGGTGCAGAGAAATACCATACTAACAAGTAAAATGTTTGACAAGTTTTCTTTACTCATAATTAATTCATTTATTTAAAATTGAGTCACTGGGATTGGCAGCCTGAGCTGAAGTCCATGTCAAAGTGCACCATGGGGTGGGGAAAGAGCAGTGTAAATGAGACAGAATATAGCAGAGTGAAAAATTACAAATATGTATAGTGTGTTAAAAACAAGATGATTTGCAAATTATACAATGGCAAGAAAGAATGCTGGCCTCTGTTTGGTCAGTCTAGGATTGGACTCGTGATGTTATCCCAGCATAACATCACGGGTGAAGTCCCAGCACAGAGATCACATCAACAGTTACCAGAATCACTACGCTGCAGCTCGCTTCAGTGATCCGCACTGGCCAGCCCGCTTTAGTCATTCCCGCCCCAAGTTGTCTCCAGTGTTCCCTGCCCTTACTGTTAAAACTAGAAACCTCCCTCCCACCAAGTCACTCTTTACTCCTCTAACACAAATAGCTCACAACTAATTGAGTGTTTAGCTGGTTCTTCTTCCCAAACCCAGTGGCTTCATTGACCGCAGAGACTGCAACTGCCAGTTACGTGGTTCTGGCTGACGCCGCCCGGTTCATGATTAAAAAAGCAGCCATTCGCCAACAACTGTATAAAGTGGTTACACAAACCATTTAAAATGATTTTTCCTAACAAAACAGCATTTTAAAAAGTGCTTTCCATACTTCGATTGAGACACTTAGCGATCAAAGCGGAAAACGAAAGTGAACACGTAGCTGCTTCTCCCTATCGTGACTGTTTGTAGCTTTCACATGAAGTATTTAAAAAATATACATCTTCAGCTGGTCCAGGGAAGATAGCAAGACTGGCTCAGTTAAAGTTCATGGCTACCAAAGACACTTAACTAAGCTGTGGTGGTGGTGGGGGCAAAAGCAGCACCACTACCTACTGGACAAACAACAGATTAGTACTATTTTCCACTGTGTATCCCTACTCAGTATAAACAAAACTGAAAAAAAACTTTAAACATATCTTTATTTTCTATTTAATTTCACAAATAGCCATTGTATAATAGCAATAATGCACAGTGGGGTGTGTGTCATCCTAGGATAACGTCACTTCTTGGTGTTGGATACACTCTGCTATGGCCTCATGCCCAACCACGCAAGGCGTGATGTTATCCCAGCACAGCACAGCACAGCACACACCCTATCATGCAATATTGTTTAAATGAGCACCACTGGCATAGAGACAAAATACACGCAAACAAGGATGGAAAAGGGCAAATGTAGCCAAAGTAAAATTACAAATTTAACTAAAGTAAAATTTATCAGTCCATTGTAGTGCAATATAAACCTGAGGGGTTTGACAAGGGGTTTAATGTTCAGGCATGGGAGAAAGAAACCAGAGAATTAATTGTAAAACCCTTATTGCTTTGGATGTAGCAGCTTTAAAGGGACACTAACAACTTTTTGGCATCATATTTTTCACAATGAAAGTAGTTTTATGATTGCTTACCTCCAGTAGAATTTGTTGTTGCTGTTTGTTTTTGTCGGCTTTCTTTTATTTAAACAGAAAACTATGCTATTGGTTTAATAGTACCAAAACATGTTTTGTTTCAAACTATTTAACTCCTCTTACTGGGTACTTCCTGAACTTAGTCACTGCTCCTGTCCCTGTGAATAACTATTCTTCCCAGAACAGTCCCTTCTCTTCCTCTGTCATTTCTCCTGCTCCCAATTCACTTACGGCTCACTTAAACAGGTCTTGACTGTGCCCTACAAACCCCATCCTATCAGATTGTGATTGCAATGATATGTTTTTAGTTGGCTGAATAACCTTACTGTACACTGAACACTGTAATTCTGTCCTAGCTGTAATCTTATATTGTCTGTTCAAAAATGTACTGTACTATATAAATGCTTCATTCTATGTAACTAATTTCAGTTTGCCCCTGAAAAGGGACCTTGGGGCTCAGAGGCCTACCAGTTAACAAAATTAATAAATAAATAAATACTTACACATAGTCCAGACCTTCAAGACTCCATTGTCTCCTCTCATGGCATTATGAGTAGCTAGACTGTGTTGGGTGGTTTCCAGTTTTAGGAAGTATGCAGTCATAGTGGAGCAATGACTTCAAACAAACAGGTTTTGAGTGGCAATGTCAATATGGCAGGCTGTCAGTTTTTCACTTTTATTAAAATTGAGGCAGTCAGGCAGAATGCAAATCAACCTGACACATCAACACATTCATCAGAAGGTAAGCAACATAAAGTGTGTTATTCAACCTAGGGACCATCTGAGGCCAAATGGCGGCTCACGTGTCCATTTAAGTAAAGGCTTCAATGGATAAGCCTAATAGTACAGAAAGCAATGTTATTAGCAGTACCTGATCTGTGAGTCACAGACTGCATGATTAAATGGTTGCGTGCAGACTAAGCCCATCCTAATTCATGACCTGATTATTATCCTCTGTTCAAAGGGTCTATGTCAATTAATACGTTTGATGTTACCTAGTTTTTCAAGGACTTGTGACAAAATTCCTCTATGAATTTGGTTTAAATGTAAATTAAATGATTACCATTTAGTCAACAAAAAAAAAGAGAGAACAGCTAAGATGGGCGGGGAGAGGAGTGCTGGGGTTTCTGCAAAGGACAACCCCAGCACGGATGACTCAGCAATCATAGTTTTAGTGGCAAGAGTTGGTAAAGAAAGTCTTAAAAATATGTTTTTGCTATAAAGTCATGAGACTAAGGTAAACATAAACTATAAGGAAAGCTATGAGATGTAAAACCAATTTGGATAATAAAATAAAAATAATTTTGTTAGAGCTTGTATTTGTGTTCACCATTGAGTATTTCCTCTGATGCATAAGGTCGACATGCTACCTGTTGACATGCCAGTAAAGCAGTATTCCCCAGTTACTGCAGTGCACTGTCAGCATTTGGTATGATGCAAAACAATAAAGACAGGCACTGACACCATTTAAATTAATCAATATTATTTAAAAGAGCAAAAATCACTTACAGCCAACAGCGTAACTGAATAAACACCAGATCAATCTTCAAAGGCCAGAACCAGTTTTTTTTCTATTTTTTCTATTAAGTATACTTTATTAGTTTTAAAATTACACAAACAAGAAAAAGGAAAACAAACACCCAGAACATGTCTAACAGTGAAACAAAAATAGAAGGATCGACTATGAATAGGAAAATAAGTAGAAGTGAAAATATATCAGATTCTATTCAGAAATAGAAAGTCCACAGCAAAACCCACCCCCAAGTCCCCATCACACCCCAGCCTGTATACGATCCACACTCTATCCACCAAAAGGTAGGGATAGGTGCAATTATTGAACAAGTAGTGGTAAAATGTATTCAGCTATTCACAGCAGAAGGGCTAACTGGGACTTAGCTATCCTATGGAGATAATAAGGTGTAAAGTGGTTCCCATAACACGGAAAGTCTGCGACTTCTTGCACATGGTAGCAATATGCGTTTCTAATTTGAGGGTCAATAAAATCTCCTGGTGCCACTGCAAAAGAAAGTTGGTGGGGTACAATCCTTCCAGCGTCGTAATATAACCTGTTTGGTGACAGCCACCACCAGAAAGAAATGGGCTTGAATAGATGGTGTACTGGGGAAACTAGACAGGAGACAACTCTTGGGTGTAAAAGATTATCAAGTCCAAGCAAGGGATCCAGAGATGCCAGATACTACTCCAAAACTTGAATCTTGGAGCAGTCCCATAATAAATGAGCTAGGGATCCTGGGGCATCCTGGCAACAGTTACAGTTTGGGGAGGGAACCTACTCAGTCTATGCAGTTTCATTGGGGTATAATACAGGTTATGCATAATGTGAAACTGCACTAAATGCAACCAGTCTTGCTTAATGTACTTGTAAAGATTAAGCCAGGTGATTTTCAAAAGACTCTGTCAATAGACAACTGAAGCTTCTGAACCCAGTAAAAACAAACCCCTGTTGGTAAATGAGGATCTATGGACTGGAAATGTTTATAAAGCAAAGATACTGTGTGCAGTTGCCATGCCATAGCCAGGAGGCACTTTATCCCTTTGCTTTGTGGTATACACCATGGCTTGGGTCCCAAAAATTTAGTCACTACACTCCTAAGCTGAAGAACATTGAAAAAGTTGGATCTCTTTAAGTGAAATTGAATTTGCAGAGAAGGAAAGGACAAGCCTCTCTCCCTGAAGCAGATCGGTCAGAATACAGGTAATCAGGGAGGGACAGAAAAAGGGTGTAAATGGGCGATGATCTATTTTAAAGTGAGGACTACTGAACACGGGCTGGGAGGTTGCATTATAGAATGATAGAATCATAGAAGCTTGTTGGCAGAAAAGGACCATACTGACCCATCTAGTCTGCTCTTTTTCCCCTACACATCCCCTCTCTGCCATCCCTACCCTCCCCAGTACTCAGCCCCATATGCTTGTCCCATGCCATCTTGAATTCTTCCATCAATTTAGCCCTCACCACTCTGTCTGGTAGTCTGTTCCAGAGCTCCACCACCCTCTCCATGAAGAAATGCCCTCTCACATTGCACCTGTATCTTATTCCTTGCAGTCTGAGTATGTGCCTCTATGTTTTGACCCCTTCTTCCTCTTAAGTAAACCTCTTCTCCCACTTTATTGAGCCCTTTACATATTTGAAAGTTTTAATTATGTCTCCCTTTCCTCCTTGTCTTGTCTCCTGTGTCATTAGTCCAGGAAAAAGTCAGGTAAGACTGCAGCTGATTCCAGGCTTTAAGGGACCACTCAATAGGAGTAGAGTGCAGGCTTGGGGAAGCTGGGACAGCCATAAGTAAAGCAAACTACTCAGGGAACAGCCCTCCCTATTTACCAGTTCCTGCTCAATATGCAGTCAGAGAGGAATGTAACCATTGGAGCAGATGAGGCAGAGCCTGAGTCCCAGTGGAGAAATTTGCTAGCGTGTTGGGTGCCATAATACAAAAAACAGATGGTGGACTAGGGCCACCTCTTTGCTTTAGGGGCAGTCAGTTTTATATATGCTCAGCGAATAGTCGAAGCTTTCCAGAGAAAGACATTAAAAAATATGTTGCAACCAGGAAAACCACATCTAAGGAAGGTGAAAACCCAGCATCCCCAGAGGATACAAAAAGTCGGGTAACACATTCATTTTGAGAATGTTCATCCTTCCCCACAAGGATAATGGTAAGGTGGACCATCTCTTTACATCAAGCTTAATCACATCAAGCAATATGGAGAATTCATTTTAAGCATAAAGAGAAGGTAGAAGGGTTATTTTATTCCCAAATAGGTCAAGCTTCAGGGCTCCCAGGAGAAACCCAATCCTAGATGTCCATTTTGTAAACTGTGCTATTGAGAGGAAACACCTTAGTCTTAGTGAGGTTTCGTTTATAGAAAGAAACCTTTGAGAACTCCAGATTTCACAGAACAAAACTGGAATAGAGGCACGGGGTTCTCTAGATGAAGGATCAGGTCATCAGCATAAGCCAATAATGTATAGCGTGTCCTCTAGTGGAATACTGGGGAGAGTATGAAGATTGCACAACCACCTGATTAACAGTTCTAGGTAGAAATTGAATAAGAGGAAGATAACAGGCATTTCTGTGGGGTGCCCACTGTAGGGAAAGGGAGGTGATAGACATTTGTTACATAGGACTCGGCAGATTGGGCAGAATATAGGAATTGTATCCATTTAATAAAATCCTGGGCATTCTGAACTTGTGCAGGGTAGTGAACAGAAAGTTCTAAGCCACCTGGTCAAATGCTTTTCTGCATCCAGGAGACCAGAGCCACATAGGGATTTACTCTCCCTGGGCCGGAATACAAGTGCAGCAGCTTTCTTAGGTGATCCCCAGAAAGTGACCAGCCATAAATCCCACCTGTTCATTCCTGATAACTGGTCCCATAACAGGAACAAGGCGAAATCCAAGATTTTGGAAATAATTTTAATACCTGAGTTTAATAGGGAAATAGGACAGTAACTTTCTGGGAATAAAGGGGTCTTTACCGGGCTTCGGTATCAGGAGTAATTAAAGCTTGAGAAAAGCTGGGTCACTAGATTACCGTTTACAAACAATAATTAGATACATCTGTCAATAGTGGAGCTATTAAAGAAATACAAGCCAAATAAAAGTTATTAGTGAATCCATCTGTGCCAGTGCTTAATCCTGGGGCAACAGTTTGATAGCTTTCTCTACTTCAGCCAGGGTAATGGGTGTTCCAAGGTGGGCTAATGCAGCCAGGGTTAAACAAGGGAGAGTGACCAAATCCAAATAGGCCACAATGGTCTTGGGAGAGGGATTTGAACCAGAATCCTCTGAGTACAATTCCGAAAAATGAACTGAAAGTTGCTGCCATCTCACTGGGGTCAATAATCACTAATGCGTTTGGGCAGGGTTGAAGGCTGGATAAATCTGGCAAGTTCATTTATAACTGGACAGCCAAAAGTTTCCCAGCTTTTTCCCCAGAGTCCAGATATTTCATTTTAGTGTGATGTAATGCCAGCTCAGCTTTCTGCATTATGAAATCTGCATATTGGACACATAAGGTGTGCAATTTGGTCCAGTCTACTTCTGGTGAAGAGCAGGGCAAGGGCGTTCTAGGGTTGCAGATGTCATTTAGGATCCCTCAGACCTCCCTGCTAGTTTGGGCCCTTACAGAGGATAGGCGAATGAACTCCCCACAGGGCTTGCATTTCAAAGCACCCCACAGGATGTCCACCCTCTCCATTGAACCCTATTAGCATCCAAGAAATTAGAAATAAACTGAAGGATATGGGCCAGGAGTCAGGGAAATGCAATAATTGGGCATTAAGTTACCACAAGGGGTCTCTCCATGAACCCTGACCCAAAATAAAGGAGATGCTGACAGGGAGTGGTCCGAGAGAGACTCTTGGATGAATGTCAGTGGAAAGGATTCCTGGTAAACAAAATGTGCTCACTAAAAAGTGATCAGCCCAAGTGGATATCTTATGTGGGTGAGTAAAATGAATATAACCTAACATTGTGGTTAAGAACCAACCATATATTTACTAACCCAAGTCTGTCCATTAGGTCCCGGAGCACCCTTTGTGCCAGTGATAAACCAGTCACTCTGGCATCTGATTGATTAAGGTTGAGCTGTAGGACTACATTCCAATCCTCCCAGGATAATAGGGAAGGGTGGGGAAATGGTTAGAAAGGGGAGGAACAGTGTAAAGAAGTGTGGTGAGTCTGACCTTGGACCATAAAAGGAACCCAATACCACTGACTGAGCCCATAGTCCCCTATACAATGATGTAGCACCCTGCTGAATCTGAGACCTCATGTGTAAGCTGAAAGGGATTGCCTTAGCTATCAATATGGCAACCCCACCATGCTTAGTCGAGACTCCTGAACCATAAACTTTACTGACCCAACCTCTATGAAAGAGAGGACATCCTCCCAATGAGGCGAGTCTCCTGCAAACAAGCCACCCCAGCTCGAAGGAACTTAAGATGACGAATATTATTGAACGCTTGCACCTATCCCATGCACCGTTAACATTCCAACTTATAAAATAGTATGGTCCACTCATAGATTCCTAGTACTTAGGACATAAGTTGGGAATATGGCAGCAAGCCCTGGACATCCAAGGAGCATCCTGCATAAATTGCCTTCAGGGTTCAGAAGGAGAAAGAGGTGTGGATTACAAACAAAATCCTCCCCTCACCCACCCCCAACATCCACGTATAAATATAAATATAAGAATCCCCAATATTCTTTTACAAGAAAATATTTCAAACAAAAACTAACTTCTATCACCCCAGTCCTAATGACCGACTCAAAAGCAACTTGACCATGATGATAATCACCTAACAGCCTACTAGGCCAACCTCCCTCCAAAACACTAGTGAATTAGCTAGTATGAACATAAACAAGAACAGTATATAAAAGGTATGCTCATCCACCAACTATGACTATAATAAAAATGGAAAACATACTCCCAAGCTGTTAAAAATAAAGCATAACAACTCCACGTGGAAACAGGCTTCCTCGAGGAAGTAATAAGTAAACACATAATAATAACTACATACAGCCAAATACCACAACATAACGGAATATATGGAACAGTGTTGTTCCCAGGGATAAACGCTCATGCCAGCTTTTAACCAAGTTATAAGTAAACTAGTATGAAGTTCTGAGGAGACTTCTCTAAAGAATAATGTCTATATATGAACTAACAAACAAGCTGACAAAGCAAAATACAGATAGTGAACAGAAAGTAAAAGCACCAGGACTCTTAGCATGGCCCCTTATTCCATAAGGCTTGCAGAAATCTCAGGGTCAGCTGGACTTCAGTATCATCAGGAACCCACAGAAGATGGAAACAGTAACCACATCAAACCACAACTATTAGTTCATTCCCTCTGGTACATAGGTAAGTCCTGCAGAAGCCACTCACCAAATGAAAGGAATGTGTAATTAGCTTAGTTCCTAGTGACAACAAGGGCACTGTAGACAAATCCTGCTATCTTTTGAAAGTCCTTCAAAGTGCCTGGTCAGATCAAGCCCATTGAGGAATTAGGCAGAAGTCAGTTTATGCAGCCAGCTAAGTCCATCAACATAATAAACAAGCATCCATCTTACAAATGCAGTGCTGCCACCTCCCAAACCATAGTAGTGTCCCTTTTGCAAACATAACATAGAGTTGTTGCTCATGTCCCAGCAGGGTTATTCCAGCGCCAATGGTATGCAAACAAGGCTCGTGTTGAAAACAACTAAACCTACAGGAGTTCCTTAAAGAAGCAATACTGAAGTATCCTTGAAAATCTTTAAATTTACAGTGGAACCAGGTTGTGCAGTACTCAAGCCCCGGTCATACTCACTTGAATAGGTAGGAATAGCTTGTGAAGCTCTGCTACCACTTGCTCCAGAGTTTCTACTGAAAGCCAGGATCCATCATGCATAACTTGTAGGATCGCGGATATCTCACTCAAAAGGCTTCCTGCAGCAGTCAACTTTGTGACCAAGAGATGCAGCTCTGCATGTTTAGCTCTAACTTGGCTTTGGCAAGTCCTGTGTGAACGGCAACCAATGTGTTTCCCATAGAACCTTCTTGCAGTCCCTGATCCGGCAAGAATATGCTGTTTATCTTAAAAATTGAGCAGCCTGAAAATAAGAGGTTGGGGAAGGGAGCCCTGAGGAGGTGGTGGCGAGGGAATGGTGGTCTCTATGTAGTGATGTATGCTGGCCCATTAGGAGATGGCCAGCCACTTTTTGTCGAGCTTCTGAATAAAAGCAAGGGATTTGATCCTTCTTCCTGTTCTGGGAGCCAAAATATAAGGAGATTATCATGGCAGCTCCATTCCTCGAGGTCCTCCAGCTTATCCTTGAGTTTACGGAGCCACTGCCGGAGAGATGCTGTATCTGAATCAGACTTGCCCTTCCAGTGTTCTAGTGAGAAGAGGTGAACTTCCGAATCCTAACCCATGTTGAGAGAGAGTCCACCGAGGACTGAATTTTCTGCAGTTCTTCTGTCAGTAGGGTAAGTGAAACCTGCAGCAGTTTAATTTCTGCCAAGAATCGCTCTTCAGTTAGCACGGCTCCTGCGGTGTTAGGCCTAGAGGACTTTGGGGCCTGTTGTTCAGTGTGTTTGGCCTGCTTGTCTCTCTCTCTCTCTCTCTGGGGTGGGAAGCGGCATATGGCAAGGTAATGCTATCTTCATATCCTCGTCCATGTTGGCTATATTCTGCCACTTCGATCCAGTCTAGGTAGCCTCCGTAAGTAGGGAAGCAGATAAATCAAAACATGCTGAAGGTTTGATGAAGAAAAGCACAGAAAATCAGTGGTGGTGAAGGAGCTGAAGTCAGGAGCTGCAATCTGCTAGGCAGCCATCACATGACTGGTCCCTAACAGTTTTGAGCATGCACTCTTCTTCAGGGAGGCCATGCTCACATTAACATCCACCTTTTGTAATATTTCACTTGTTAAAGTGACAGTGTGCTCTAAAAGACAAAAATCCATAATAACCAAAAAATGACATCTGGTAAAGCATACATTGATGCACTGTTTTGATTCAGAAAATTAATTTCATGGGTCTGGGGAGAACTGGTGGTTAAAGCAAAAATCAAGCTAGGGACACAGTGAGGATTCACTGCTAATTTATAATACCTCCACACAACACCACGACAACACATTGAATTTGTGAGTATATATTGCAGTCCTCCAAGGAGGTGAGAGAAATCTTACAGAAAAATTGGCCAATATTGCAGACTGAATCACTACTAGAGGGTGAGGTGGATTCTCCTCGCCACATGGTTTACTGCCGTGGGCTAAATTTATCAGATCAGCTGGCCCACAGTTTACAACTGAGTGCTCAAACTCAGGCCACATGGCTCCCAAATCCACTTAAAGGGATGCATCCTTGTGGACATTGCATTTATTGCAACCACATGCTTAAAACATACACCTTCAGCAGTGTTCACAACACTAAGTCCTTTGAAATAAGGCAATGAATAAACTGCTCAACTACAGGGAGGTCAATAGGACAACCTATAAATATGAAGCATGTTATATTGGAAAGATGCTGAGGATATTGAAACAAAGGAGGAGAGCTTTTAAATTCAGTTCATAATTGTGACAGAAACAATGCTTTAGCTAAACATATCATGGATAAGAGGGAGCAAGGTGAACATGCATTTGTATTTTGTGGCATAGAGAAGGTTACACTGGGTAAAAGGGTGGGGACCCGGATAATCAGATCCTCAAAAGAGAATATTTTGGATTTACCAATTGAGGGTTTGAAGTACCAAGTCTGAATGACCCTTTAACATTCTTTCCTCTTTTAAAACAATGTTATGCCACACAATAGCATGCATGTTAGCCACTGTATGTTGGTTTTATGATTTACAGGTGAAGGAAACAGAAAAAACTTTTGCTTAAATAATGTGCTCATGACCTTTGACCCCAGCCAATGCCATACAATGGCATACATATTAGCTATTGTATGTTGGTCTCATGATCTAGGGTAAAGAAAGAAGAAAATTAAAGACTTTTTTTCGGTCAAATAATGTGCTCATGACCTTTGACCCCTGACTTATAGGCCATTTTAAGGGCAAAATATTTTCAGTGGAGTACCTCTTATGGTCTCCATATGTGATCATTTAGCAAATATCTTCCCAACTCTCCTTACTTTCAACATTATGTAACGTTACGTTATCTTGACCTTTTGATCTCCACTAAGAGGATAGGGTTGTCTTGTTAAACTGGTAAGAACTGAGTTGTAGTAGATATATAGAAATCTGGATTATGGATCAAGGGGCTGTAATTTATTTGCATATTTGTATATATATATTATATATATATATATATATATATATATGTGAATGTAGGCAATATTAATATACTATATGATTATATATATATACCTATAGTGTGCATATACAGTATCTGTATCAATATCTCTCTCTCTCTCTCTCTCTCTCTATATATATATATATATATATATATATATATATATATATATACAATAGTGTGCAACACCACTATAGTTAGGGCTGATAGGGTTGAGTGCACATTTCTGTGTTAATGTCAAAAGATTTGCACCTTTGATAACTTTGGAATCATTTAATGGATTTGCCTGAAATTTGGAATGCATATGCTCTATGGGTAGGTCTTCTTGATCTATAAAAGTTTGTGTAAATTGGTTCTGTAGTTTTAAGATAGACACTGTGAAAAAACATTAATTTACCACTTTTACATTTCTTCGTCCATCTGTATCTCAAATATGGTTTTAGGTTTGGATCTGAAATGTTCAGGGTAGAAAGTCTTTTGGTCACAGATGTACCTTTTGAAGGTTTGGTGAAAAATACTAATCCTTTCAAAAGCCATACAATTTTACATTTTCCCATTATTTCCAATGGGAAATTTATGTCAGGCACTAAAGTTAGAACTTTCGCATGATAGGAGTATTTGCACAAAGAACCACCTTCTTTGTGAAAAGAAGGTTGGTTTCTTTTCAGAAAGTTCCCCTAGTGTGAAAAAGTGGAGCTAGCGTGAATGTTAGAACTTTCACATGATAGAGTACATTTTGTACAAAGAATCACCTTCTTTGTGAAATGAAGATTGTTTTTTCACTTTATTCACCCTAGTGCAAAGGTGGAGCTGCCTTGTGTCCATCATTTTGTTTGCCGCTTAGTGAGGATCTGCACTTGCAGAAACTGTTAAATACAATTGAAAAAAAAAATCAGAACATAGCTAAAGGAGTCGTTCAGCTGTATTCTGATGTTTTTTTTTAACTGGTCTGAAACAAGTCCTGAAATCTTGGGTGCCAGCTCAGTCAGAGAGTGGTATTTTTCTTGGCTTCTGCAGCCTTAGTTGGAACTTGTGCTGTCAGATGCAAAGTCGAGAAAGACCTGTTTTGTTTGCACTGACACGAGGTGCCTTATCCCTGTCGGTATGTGTCCCCCATACACAACACACATTATTTATTTTACACACTGGGAGCCACCCCAGTGTGTGCCCTAATGTCATATTAGTTTAAACCCTGTTAAAAAAGAAAATGTTCCCCTGATGTCTTTTTCTTCGATGCAGAATCCTGCATCAAAATTTATGATAATTTCAATGCAGGGGTCCTGCATCAAGTACTTGCCCTCGTTCTTATTTTCACACCATAATTGAGGTGCTCGATCCCTGTGTTAGTGGGGATCCCCCAAACTGTTGTGGCACACTGGGAGCCCACCCTGTGTGCCCAGATAAATGGATTATTTTTAACTTTCCGACACCAGGATGCCCACTCCCAGTGTCAGATATCCCCCCATCACCTTTCCTTGCTGACTGGGCCCAATTTCTGTTGGCATCATGTATGCCTCCTTAACTCATATGGCACACTTGGAGCCCACCCCAATTTGCCCAAATTATATATGCACCTGTAAATGAAGAAAACTGTCCCCCAGGGTCTTTTTTTTAAACCCTGCAAAAGAAAATGGTCCCTCATCGCCTCCCCACCCCTATCCCCCACCCTCCTTTGTGAACCCACCTCCTTCACCCCCTACCCCTATATTTACCTCCGGAGATTGGTGCTGGTCATCTTCTTTGACCGGACACATGTCTGCACTCTTCAAAGCCCAACCACAAACTGAAGAATCAAAGGTAAGCTGTATAATGGGAGTCAATGGGTGGGGTTTCAACTTATGTTGATATCTTGGCCAATTTAGGAATTTTTATACCAGATTTTCAACATAGGGTTCTTGAATCCCACCTCATGAACACTGGCACTGTTGTTTCATTTCTCAGTCCCGAAAGGTGATTTTATGGTCACTGTGCAGAATCACCTTTCAGAATTGATTCACGAAATGACAGTGCCACTGCTCATGAGGTGGGGTCCCAAAATCCCATGCTGCAAATTTGGTGAAAAATTCCAAAAAATGACTGCATTTCCAGGGTGTGTGCACTCAACACACACTCATTACTTGCCAGTTTTAAATATTTTCACTTCAGATTTTCAACATTGTTATTTTTTCACAGCTCCTTATGAACAGTACAGCTGTGATTTGCACATCCTGCCTGGATCATGTTTTCACACCTGTGACGCAGAATGGGGCAGTCACAGCAAAAGCAACTTTTGGGATGCATTAACAAAATCACAGCTGCAATGATCATGAGGGAAGGTCCCAAAATGATGATGCTGAAAATTTGGTGAAAAGTCCAAAACAAAAAGTGTTACAAGCGTGCAGGTTATGCAGTTTCTATGCATGCTCGTAACTTCTTCAGTTTTTCATATTTTCACTTCACATTTTAACATTGCCATTTTTCCACACCACCTCATCAATAGTACAGTTGTCATTTTTCAAATCCTACTAAACACTTTCTGCAACTGTGCATGAAAAATGATGTTACAGTTGCATAGAATTACATTTCAACAGGGATTTGAAGGTTTGCTGTACTAGGTACATGTAGTGAGGTGCTAAGAAGGTTATGTTGAAATATCTGGGTGAAAATTATTTGAGATAGCACAGTTATGACTATTTGTTGCAGTTTCACTCACGCCTGCTCATAACTTAATGTGTGGAAGCGCCGGTGCAAGACCCTGTGTTTCCACAGCTAGATACATATGTACATCTGTGGAGGGATGGAAGCACTGGGTCCAAGGACCCTGCACTCCCCACCATGACACATGGACACTGTTGTACTATCTTGATGAAGGATGGGAGTGTAGGGTCCAAAGGTCCTGTGCTCCCCATGACATATGGACACTGTTGTACTATCTGGATGGATGGGTGGGAGCTCAGGGTCCCGCAATAAAATGAGGATACAATTATACCATCTGGAAAAATGGAAATTCTTTTCAAAAAACTCTGTTAATGCCTCAGTTAGGTGAATACTACAGCAACAAAAGTAGAAATTAGGCATTAGGGTTTCCAACCCTAATGCCCCACCTCTAGGGTTCCCACCATGAACTTTGTGCCCAGGACAAGTCATTTGAAAAGGGCCCCTATTTCACAAACCAGCTCATGCCAGGAGTAATGCCAGCTCCTCAAGTGGGCCCTCCTGAGCTCAGGGCCCCGGACAAGATCCCCACTTTTCCCCAGTGCTGTGGCCTTGCCACCCTTACCACCTCCCCATCCCCTCACACACCAACAGGCGGAGTGTGCCATTGGTCAGACCACTTTACTCCATTCCACATGTAAACAAGCTTACATGCTACAGTATAGAACAATGGGGTGAGAGTTGGGCCTGATAACCCAATGGCATACCTGGATGCCTGTTGGTGTGGAGATTGGGGAATGGAGAGGGTGGTAGGGTGGGAACCTTGGGTGGAGCATTAAGGTTGGAAACCCTAATGCCTCATTTCCCTGCTTTTGTTGCTGTGGTATTCTCCTAATTGATGCATTAACATTTTTGCAAAGAATATACAGTATATCTATCTATATCTATCAATCTATCTATCTATCTATCTATATATATATATATATATATATATATATATATATACACACACATATACTAGCTACATTATCATATGCTCATTCAGAAATAAACTTTGTTGAATCAAAATAGTGCATCAACTTATGTTTTTAACATGTCATGTTTTGGTTATTATGGATTTTGTCTTTTTGAGCACTGTCACTTTAACAAGTGAAATACTGTAAGAGGTTAATGTTGATGTGAGCACAGCCTCCTGAGGAAGAGCGCATGCTCGAAACCGGTCGGGCCTTTGAAGACTGTTTCTGGTGTTTTCCCATTTGTGCTGGTGCTGTAAGTAATGTTTGCACTTTATTAAATAATATTGATCAACTTAAAAGATGAAGTCCAGCTCAAAGTGCTACACTGCAGAATTAGAATCAGCCTACCCACTTAATAAATCTGATACCAAAATTAGGTTTCCATGTTGCTTCCTTTTAAAATTATGAGGTATTTTGTAATCCTGATTTCACTCCCTGTTGAAAATGTTTTGCAGAGCCACTACGACTGTGAATGCATTAACTAGATAGGAGTGTTTCATGGGCTTAAACATAAACATTTATTTAAAAATATCAGATTTACAAACCTTTGAGTCAGAGACTCATTTACAAAGGCACCTCGTCGAAACTAATACAAAGACAGTACAGTTAACAAGTCCAAAACAATGGCTCAGAGAGCAGACAGTTATAACAATCATTCACTGGAGATACATGGTAGCAGTAGATAAACAGATTACATAGTTTAGGCACACAGGCAACACATCAAGAAGACCAATGCAGTTCAAACAATATACAATAGCTGAAGTAAATAGACATCAAGAGTCAAAGAGAAGCACAGAGTGTTCACATGAAGGATGTTACATACACTAACTGAATCAGTATAGTACATTGAGAAAAGGCACATTTAAGCAATAAGGCATGACAGGGTGTGTGTTATCATGTAATAACATCACTCCTGGGGTTGGTTGAAGCACGAGGCAAAGCTGAGTATTTATTTGCATGCATTTATTTGAGCCACTGGATCAGCAATATTTGCATTAGCTGTGCCCAGTGCAGATTTTACAGTAATGGTCCTGGTCTGGTGATTGGGTTTTACCATACTACACTGTATATGGCTTAGTGATATACTGTACAGATGGCTGCAGAGTCTAGCCCCTTGAAGGTTAAAGTTTCAGAAAACCATTATGCTACAAATTAAGACTCACTCCTCCTTCACCCCGCAGTCACAATTAATCCTCTACCAAATTCATGCTTAAATACTGGTGCCTCTACATCCATGCCACTAAGCTTTTAATGCCAACATGTTTCTTCTGCTGCTGTGAGTTAAACTCTTTATTTAAAACATTTTTGTTGAGAAATGTTTGCTTTAGTATATCCATGGTCAGGAAAATGAATTTGTAAAAGCAACCAAAATCCCCATCTATCAATTCATTGAATCACAATACAGCATGTTATGAATTTTTCAGATTCTATGTACATCATACCTTACCTACTTACCACATATAAACTCAACTATATTAAAAATAATTTTAGGCACTTTTTTTCCAGAAGAGACACACTAAGCTGAAAACTTGTTTACAGGTGCGACCTGGGAGCACAAGACAGTTAAGTGATTTGCACAGGGTCACACAGTATGCAAGTGGAGCTGTGGGGTCAAACCCTGCACATGGGTGGTGTCTTGGGGTCACGGTGCAGGGTGTGCTGTGCGTATGGGGGCTGATGTGCACGGTGGTTGTCAACCCCTGTGTGTGGCACTCTCAGCCTGCCAGTGGTTGTGCTGGGGCATCATGGCTCTGCTGTGCTTTGTTGGCTTGTTCCCATGGGCCAGTAGATCATCCATCCCACTCCCAGTGATGCTGTGCTTGGGGTGTGCAGGTGTCTTGTTGGTTCTGCAGTGTGTTCCCATGCCCATGTGTGGCATGGCTGGCGGTGGCCTCAGCCTGTCTCCCTGGATGTGCAGTTCCATTACTCTGCGGGGGGCTCTGCTGTGCTATGGCACCTCTGGACTGCTCAGCTGGGCTGCCCTGGTTGCGCTATGCGCAGCTTTCTGCTCACCTTCTCCTTCCTGACTGCGCTATAAGCGGTTGTCTTGCATATTCAGGCGTTGGCTGCTTATGAATTGTTCTGTCTCCATGTTTGAATATCGCGTCTGTTGCGCATATGCACAATTGATTTGTGCTTGCTCCTGCTGTTGCGCACATTTTGGGCGCAGTTTGAATATCTGGACCCATGTGGTGCTCCTAATTGTGAAGCAAAAGGAATAGCTGAGTTAGATTGCTTAGCTTCTGTTGTTAAAAAGCTGTTTCTGTTAAAGGAGTAGTCCACCTAGGATGTGAAAAAAAAAAAACATATGTTATATAGAGTGTTTTGATATGTATGTTAAGTCCTAGTGTGTCCTTCCCTCTGTCTGCTATTAGGAGTTTTTCCTTAATTGCCTGCTAGCTGTATGGTAGTTTTATGGCCCCTGGGGATCTCCATAACAAATAGTTTTATTGGCTTTCTTTCTCCCACGATGCCCCCTGTCTCATGTGACAGGGAGCCATGCACTTAGATTTAGCATGTGTACTGCTTTAAAATTAGTTTAGCAACAGCAGAGCCTTGTAACTATTCTTATCCAGGGAGCACAAATGTCAACGATTAGTTTAGCAGATACCTGAGAGCAAGCTAACTGGGGTTTCTGTGAGACAACAGCTACTAAATAGCTTTAATTCACTATTTTTGTTTTCTCTGTGCATCAGGTCTAGCTAGCAGGAGTGTATTAACATCAAAAACACAAATAATGAATTAGAGCTATTTAGCAGCTGTTTTCTTACAGAAACCCCAGTTAGTTTAGCAGATACCTGAAAGCAAGCTAACTGTTGACATTTGTGCTCCCTGGATAAGAATAATTACAAGGCTCTGCTGTTGCTAAACTAATTTTAAAGGAGGACACATGCTAAATCTGAGGCATAACTATCACTGTCAGGAAACAGGGGCACCGTCGGGAAGAAAACATAACTGTTATGGAGATCCCAGAAATCAGAACCACCATACAACTAACAACAGGAAACTCAAACAGCAACAGAGGAAAGAACACTAGAACACTTTATACATATCAAACACTCTACATGACTACGTTTTTTGCACATTCTGGGTGGACTACTCCTCTAAAGAAACACAAAGAAACTGCAGTCAGGTTTTGCCCTAAATATATGTTTGGAGATTTCAAACCACAATTAAAGTCAAATTAACTCCTGTGCTGCAAACACCTGAAAAGGAGGAAACAGTTACAGTTTTTCTGTCTTTTAAACACTCCTGTGTCTTAGTAGACCAAAGAAGGTTTTGTTACTGCAAACCTAGAAAGAACTGAAACATTTAAACAAACAAGGAAGTTACCAGAATACTGTTGCTGAGCTGCTCCTTGAAGCTAAGAGGCTGTTTGCTAGCAGCTCTGCAGCAGAATGAGAGCCACTATAAGGAGTGAGTGGTCTCTTGGTGGTCTATATTTAAAGAGAGCAAACTGTCAATCAAATGTTAGGTGACTGACTGTTGTTTGTATCAAATCTTTATACAGAGTTTTTATTGTATAAAAGCTCAAAAGGAAGTTTATATTGATGTATAAAACAAGGTTATGCTAATGAACACTATTTTGAAAGGATATTCATTGATTTTACCTTGTTCCAAAAGAATACTGAGTCACCTGATCAGGAGGCAGGCATATAAGCCTGACCTCTCCCAGTGTTAGTGAGAGAGAGTGTGAGTGTCTCCTGAACAAGCTAGAGGAAAGTTCCAGTTTGTGAGTGAAAAGAAGCTTTGGAAACATCCTGAATGTTTATTATTTTGTTTTCTGTATTTATTTTACTCTTTGGTGCTGAAGACTGTTTATGAATTTAAGAAACATCCCACCAAGCAAACAATGGGTTGCACCTTACAAGCTGCTTTTGTGTATGTTATTTGTCTACCTGTAGACCCACTCTATAACATGTCCATATGGGGTTTTATCCCTCCTGGGCTGCTCCCCCTGCTCCCCTTCCTACTACTACCAACTTCAGCAACCACCAAACGCCTCACTCTGTCCCAGTCAAGCTTGAAATCATTTACAATCTTTGCACTCTTTACCTCCACTGGCAGACTGTTCCATGATTCCACCACCCTTTCTGTTAAATGGAACTTCCTCAGATCCATCTCAAAGGGACACTGTCAGTGATCAGAGTGAATTTACTGTCAACTTTAGCTAGTTTGCTTCTGTTACCACAACAAGCAAAGAAACTATTCTGACTGCCCTAAAATGTGACAAAATGCTATTTGGTATCTTTCTGTCTTATTTTTATCATCATGCTCAAATGAATGATCCACCCAACTTGAGAGCTGCCGGAAGCAATTTGCTCTGGTGAACGCGCATCTGTATTGGCGCCATCCTGATTACAAAACTCATGCATGAACAGGTTTACATTTGGGGCGGAGGTCTGGCTACTGTTCAAAAGCATGCAAAATTCCAGACAAGAAGATTTCTCTCTGTAGTGAAAACAAGCAGTGGAAGTGCCCCCCCACCCAAAAAAAACCAAAAACTTTGTGAAACAGAGCAGAGATTCTGAGCATGCGCATTAGTGGTACAGTAGTGCGCAATGTGCATACTCAGAATCTCGGTTCTGTTTTTCAGAGTTGTTTTTTTTGGCACTTCCACTGCTCGTTTTCGTTCCAGAGGGGCATCTTCTGTCTGAATTGCACATTCTTTGAACAGTAGCCAGACCTCATATCGCACTCCCCATAAAAATTTAAACTTGTTAATGCACGAAGTTTTGTAATTGGGACGCTAACTCAAATGCGATTCTCCACCAGAGCAAAACGCCTCGTGGCTCTCAGTTGGATGGACCACTCACCTCGAGCATGATGAAACAAAAATAAGCCAAAAGCGTACAAAATAGCAGTATGTCACATTTTGGGACAGTCAGAGTTCTTGCTGATCTTCAGCTTGAGATGCTGTTCTTTTTTGACTATGTGAAACCTTACCCAGGTCCACCTTGCAAATGAGTTCTTCTCAATGGTGTTTCACCTGCTAAAAATAAAGATTGACTGATTGATTAGTTTCCTTGCTTGTTCTGGAAACAGGCAAACTGAGTAAAGTTTACAAAACATTCACTCTAAACACTGACAGTGTCCCTTTAAACCTTCTCTGCCAGTTTCCATTCGTTAACTTGGGTTCTTGGACTTTATTCTCCTGCTAAATAGTCCCCACAGTTCACCTTATTTATTCCCTTCAGGAACTTGAAGGTCTCTGTCATATCCCTCTCACTTGCCCAGTCTCCAATGAGTACAGTATATGTTCATTGCCTTGAGATGATCTTTGCAAGACCTGCCCTGTTGGCCCTGAATCATCTTGGTTATTCTGCACTGCACCGTCTCCAGTCTGTCCTGTCCTTCCTAGGTGAGAACTCCAGAACTGAGCACAGTATTCCAGGTGCAGCCTCACCAGAGACCTACTGTATATAGAGGTATAGTACCTTCTTTATCCTGCTGTCAGTACTGCTTAGGATATACCCTAGCATCCTGTTAACCTTACTATAGGCCTTCTTACACTGGCTTGGTTGTCTGAGGAGTCTACTGATGATTCCCAGGTCCCTTTCTGTGCCATCGTGCTCAGTTTAACCCTCCCATCCAGTATTCTGTCCTGAGTCCTGCCCCCCCAAGGTGCATAGCCTTGCATTTTGGGCACTGAACTTCAACTGTCAAACCTTAGACCACTTCTCAATACTTTGTAGATCTATCTGTATCAGCCCGATCCCATCATCACTGTCTACCTTACCACAGAGCTTCGTGTCCTCTGAGGAGAGACACAACTTGCCCCAGATGCCTTCGCCAATGTTGCTGATGAACATATTGGAGAAAAAAAGATCCTGAACAGATCCCTGCAGCACCCCACTCGTGACCACCCTCTCTTCTGAACTGACCCCGTTTACCACCACAACCTGCTGTCTCTCCTTCAATCAATCCAGAGCTTAAATACCATGGTCCTGAAGGTTCCTCTGCTGGAAAAGCAAATAGAGGAAATGGTGCAAGAGAAAAAAAAAATACCCTCCCTGGAGGACGGTAAACAAATGTGGCACTTTTTCAGAACACTGCAGATTTTTGAGGAGCCTGTCTCTAAGGGCCCCCTCCACCATTATCTAACTGGAGCAGGGCCTCATGGAGGAGGAACTGATTCCCCCAAAGATACAGCTGAGTAGAAGTTCATCCCCCAGATGAATGAGAACTATGCATCTTATACTATATTTGTAAACAAAATGGTTGGAACGTTGAATCATACATTCACTGAATCAGAGCAGGACATACAGGAAGCATAATATAGGAGTATTCTGACTCTGACCTCAATACAAAAATGCCTATTCCTAGCCATAAGGCCTTTCAGAAGGCAGCTGAAAAGGTTCTTCTATGCCTTCAACCTCTATGGCCATAGACAAGAAAACTGAGAAAAGATATGTGGTCACCACTGAAATGCTGTGAAGTTGTAATTCACAAGTGAAGACTTTGCAAAGTTCCTGACAGTTGCACCAACTTCACCTGTGTTTTTTTCCTAAATAAATAAAATAAAACCATCCTCACCCTCTGTGTCATGTAGCCCACCCTTCCCATAGCACATGTTTTAAAATAAAATCCCCCACCTGTCCCACCTCCCTCTCCCCCATACCCAGCGAAGTTTTACTAGTATAACCGTCAAACCACGGTACCCCTTCCTCTCAGATGGAAAAACAAGTTCCTCCCAAGACCTGTTCCACTTTTTAATAACATAACCTCCCTCCCTTTACCACCCTCTTGCCAAAACAAATCTTCTTCTCCCTCCAAAGCCCTGGAGCCCCATTTTCCATTGTAAAACTGTGAAAAAAAAGAAGTTAGCCAATCAAACATTACTACTAGGATAGACCTCAGTCACCATCCATATGGCTCATACACTCTGAAGAGTGACAACGCACTTGCTCTGGTAGGGGTTGTTTTTTTTTTTTTTTTTTGTTACAGGTTTTACTGCTGATATGGTAGGAGGGGTGGGCTACATGAAACAGAAGGTGAGGTGGTTATACTTAAGCAATAATGCCCTCCAGGGTGTGTGTCGTGCTGGGATAACATCACGCCTCAGGTGGTTGGGCACGAGGCCATAGGTCGAGTTCGTCCAACAACTGAGGTATGACGTTATCCCAAACGACACACACCCTGGAGGGCATTATTGCTATTATACAATGGCTTGTTATACAGAATAAAAAAAATAATTTTAAAGATGTTTTTGTGTGGAAAAATATTTTTGTTTTTTAAGAGAAGATGAAACAATCAATCAAAAGCTCCATAAAACAATCAATCAAAAGCTCCATCAAATGCTCATCTGCAGGCTCACAGTGAGGCTGAGACTAGACCCGCGATGTTGTACTGGGATAACATCAGGGGTCCAGCCCCAGACTGACCAATCAGAGTCCAGGATTTTTTCTTGCCATTGTATAATGTTCGTTACTTAACAAATCAGCACAAGAGTCACACCTCTACGTGCAGTACTTCGCTTAGCAAAGTAGGCACTTCACCATGAGAAGTGTCTGAAGTGGCACTTCACACTTTATGAAGTCAGGAAATTCCACAAAGCAAAGTTTCCCAACTTAGTATCTCTCTGTTCACCAGGGAAGGCTCTGACAGTATCTGTGTATGCTCATCCATACCCTGAAGGAGTTATTTGGCTTGCAAAGTACCTGGAGAAAGAATCCTTTTCCAGATGAGAAATCTGGATCCTCCCCATAGCATTTAACTCCAACAACTTGCCCATTCCAACTTCAGAAGATATTTTTCACTCTGGTAAATGAGCCAAACCTAGGAACTTTTACAAATTGAATGGCTGAGCCCTCTCTTATTTTCTCCAAAACCCCACCTGTGTGTTGTAATTCTTTGTCACTCTGAGGTAAAAAGAATGGCGCTCTCCCACTAGCAATGGGTGACATGAACACATTTGTCAGGGTCTGGGCTTTACCTGAGCCGGGGGAGTGGATGCAGCTTTCTGTTTGACTCCCCTTCCAACTTCCTCTGCCCCACACTGAAATGGTTATTTACGGTGAACGTAAGGTCTGCTACAAGAAGTTCCAATTTGCAAAGTTGCTTTCCGCTCATCAATTTTTTCATATATTTCTGCTTTTTCACCAAATATAAGGTATCTCAAATGGAAAATCAGCTGCCTTACTTTAAAGCCCCTGGAATTCTACCATTCTGCAACCACATAATTTTCCACAGAACTTGCAAACTGCCACAGAATTCTTTGTTCATGTTTTTTGTTCATTAACATTTACACTGGTTCTCATCCCTTCCTTTTTTATCCAAAACCCCTCCACTACAATCAGCATATAGTGTATGGTGGAATGCTACTGGGATGGAAAACCATCCCTAGAACAGGCTTGTTGTGCTGCATTAGCTACATCATGATGTTGTGCTGTACTGGCGACATACTGCAGCACAACAAGTTGGAGGCTCTGCGCTGTCCCACTGATCTGAAACCTTATGAAGATGTGTTTTTTTCTGTCAGCCAGTGAAAGAACAATGGAAAAGTAAGACTGGTTTCTTTTTTTTTTTTCCATTGGTACAGAAACGCGGTGTTAGTTGAAGCAGCTGACACAGAGGGGTACAGAAAATGCAAAATCTCTATACATAGTTAAAGAAAGTTGACATAATGGGACTGTAAAATGTGAAAAAAAAAGTGTCATAGATACATAGACAGTGTCGGCAGATAAGGGCCTATGGCCCACCCAGTCTGCCCATTTGAGCCTGTAAGTTCAGTTTGTTTTCCTAGAAGTCTGTTGCCTGCCCCTGACCTCCAGAATTCCTTTATGTCTATCCCATGCATTCTTAAATCCGTGATTGTTTCAGCCCCCACCACTTCCTCTGGCAGGGTGTTCCACTTGTCCACCACCCGCTCTGTGAAGAAATTCTTTCTCATGTTTCCTCTGAATCGTCCTCCTCCAACTTCATCCCATGCCCTCTAGTCCTGGAACATCTTTTCACTTAAAAATAGTGTTTTCCTGCACCCTGTTCCTCCCTGTAAGATACTTGTATGTCTCTATCATATCCCTCTCTCCCTCCTCTCCTCCAGGAGTACATGTTCAGTTCCTTCAACCTGTCTTCATAGGACTTGTGATGCAATCCATGCACCATCTTTGTTGCCCTCCTCTGAACCTTCTCTACCCTGTCTATGGCCTTACGTAGGTATGGTCTCAGAACTGTACACTGTACTCCAGGTGGGGCTTCACTAGTGTCTTGTATAGCTGAATTATGACCTCCCTTTTCCTGCTGGTGATGCCCCTGCCTATACATCCCAGCATCCTATTTGCTTTACCTGCTGCCTTGTCACACTGTTTCCCTACCTTGGGTCATCAGAGATGACAACCCGAGATCCTTTCCTGCTTGGTGCATGCTATATCCTCACCCCCAACTGATATATTGTGCCAGGGTTTTTGTGCCCCATATACATTATCTTGCACTTCTTTGCATTGAATTTCAACTGCCAAACCCCTGACCATTCTTCAAGTTTCTGCAGGTCGCTTCTCATTCTGTCTACACCCTCTGGTGTGTCTACTCTGTTACAGAGCTTTGTGTCATCAGCGAACAGTGAAATTCTGCCTTCTAGGTCCTGCGCAATGTTACTGATGAAGATGTTGAATAGGACCGGTCCCAGCACTGATCCCTGTGGTACCCCACTGGTCACTCTTCCCTCTGTGGAGTGACAGCCATTTACCACCACCTCTGTGTCCTGCCACCCAGCCAGTTACCTACCCACCACACTACTGTCCTGCCCACACCCATATTCCCCAGTTTGTGTAATAGTCTTCTATGTGGCACAGTGTCAAAGGCCTTGCTGAAGTCCAGACAGGCCATGTCCACTGCCCTCCCCTGATCCACCTCCCTAGTCACCCAGTCAAAAAATTCAACGAGGTTGGTCTGACATGACCTCCCCCTGGTGAAACCATGCTGCATTGGGTCCTGTAGTCCATTGACAACCAGATGTTCCACCAATCTCTCCTTCAGTAGTGCTTCCATGATCTTTCCCACTACCGAGGTGAGGCTGACTGGTCTGTAGTTCCCTGCTTCCTCTTTGTTCCCACTTTTGTATAAGGGACTACATCTCTGTCCTCAGTCTTTGGGTACCTCCCCTGTTTCCAGTGATGGGCTAAACAGGATAGCCAGAGGTTCAGCCACCACCTCTCTTAGTTCTTTAAGGACCTGGGGTGCCCATCTGGCCCCATTGCTTTATCAACTCTTATTACTTCCAGTTCCTTCAGGACCCTTTCTCGTAAAGGGACTTGTGTCCATTTCTGCACCATTCTCACCCTTGTACTCCCTTCAGACCCATTACCCTCCTCTTCCTCAGTAAAGACTGAGCAGAAATTCCTGTTCAATATGTCAGCTTTACTGTTGTCATCCTCCACCTTGCCCCATCCTCCCCTTCAGTCTCACTATCCCTCCTTTGTCTTTCTTTTCACTTATGTACCTGTAAAGGTTTTGTCCCTCTACCCACTGATTTTGCAATGTGTTCTTCTGTCTGAGCTTTGGCTTCCTTACTGACCTCCCTGCCTCCCTTTGCTTCTCCTGGTACTTCTCCCTATCCCCTTCTGCCTGTGTCTTTTTGTATTGCCTGAATGCAATCTTTTTGGCTTTCACTTTCTTTGCTACCTCTTTGGAAAACCATAATGGTCTCCTCTTCCTTTTCCTCTTGCTAACCTGCTTAATGCATAATTCTGTTGTTCTTGTAATCCCCATGTCCCATGTCATTTCTTTTCTTTTATGCATGCCCACACACAATACGTCTTTAAATGATCTCTGACATTTAAGACTGGTGGCCAGTAGATGTATTTATATGAAAATGTGCCTAAACCATTTTCTGTGACACCAACTAGAAACAGGTTTCTTTCAACCTAATCAAAGAAGAATCTAATGGTTGGGCATTGTCAAAATCGCACACTAAACACAAAAATTCATCATGCCACAAAGCCTGATGTTCAGAGATCTGAAAGATGATTCTGTAGAGGCAATTGATGTACCAGCAATTCTCCAAGGACTGATGCTGCAAACTCAGCTGGGGGAAATTGTGCTCAAAATTAAGAAGATGCTTCCCGTTTCTCAGCTGCATGTCATTCCTCTGCCGTCTACTTACACAGCTCAGGTCAAGTGGATTTGTGTTTTTTTACAGATCAAATTAACTAAAAATCAGGTTATTTCTTTTCTTGCATGCATGCCCATGCACTATAAAAGACTGTGTATGATAAGCAGTCATACACAGATATGTCTGGGTTTGAATCTTGCGGTTTCCTTAGTAATAGAAGATCTCTTGAGCTGTGCTCTTGAGGTCTACTGTTACCAAGGAAACCTCTCGATTCCAACCCAGACTTCTTGTGTATGACTGCTCATACACAATCGTCTCTATGATATTACTGACAGCAAATCTTAGTTTGCCTAATGACATGGCTACATTCTGACACAGAAATTAATAATTCATGCTCTGTTTAAAAGACCTGCCGCAATGGCTTTCATTAAATGAGCACTCCTCCTTGTCTGGCTTCAACTTTGAAAAGGCAGACCCTCTCCCAACATCTGAGGTCAGTCTCTTATTTATTGATTGATTGATCTATTGATTTATTCATTGATTGATTTATTTGAAAATTTGTGACCAGGAAAGGCACACTAAGTCAAGATGCATTTCCTGGTGCGACCCTGGCGAAGGGAGAAGGGGTATAAAATCAACAGTACAGACACTCTTTTGCAGTTACAATAAGGTGCACTCAGATACATTATTAATAGAGGAATAAGTGAAAAAAATAAGTGCAAAATAAGAAAAGAAGGCAAGAAAATAAGTGAGTGTAGCAGCAGCATTTACATCTAGGCATGATGTAACAGCAGTGGGAATTATCAAGAAGAAGGGAAAACAGGAGCAGGAAGGGGAGAGAGATGGAGTTTCAGCTGGCTCTTGAGGGAGCCAGGTGAGACACTGAAGTGGAAGAAAGAGGGAAGTTGGTTCCAAAGTGATGGGAAATGACAGAAAAGGGCTGGGAGGAATGGCGTTGAAGAATGGCGAAGATGTAAGAACCTCTGGAGCAAAGGGAACATGAGGAGAGGGAATAAGGAAGAGGAAGGATGAGAGGTACGAGGGAAGGGATCCAAATCAGTATTTGGAAATTAATGAGGTACAGAGCATCTGGCAATGTGTAGGAAGAGGGAGACTGGATAAGGAGGAGTATAGTGAGCAATGATGAGTACAAAGAGGGGAGTTGAGTTGGAAGCAAATTGACTTGAGTTGCAGAGGGTATCCAGTCTGGCCAGGGAAGTAGAGGGGGTGGTGCCACAGACCACATCCGCACAGTTGAAGACTGGGAGCACCATTTTGGTAACAAGTTCACATGGGATCTACGGAGATAGACAGTTTTATTGCGGTATAAATAGAAATTGAAATACCTGTAAATTTTCTTTCTCTGACTGCTAGTCTCCGGGCTCATCACCTCTGGGAGGTCCTTCCTGATACCACGTGACAGGCAGGATATAGACAAAACTCTGCAGGACAGCTATACCCTCCCAGTTGCTTCCTCCAGATGCCAGGACTTCCAGAGCATTTGTCACCTGAGGAAACACATAACTTGGAAACCAAAAAAAAAAAAAAAAAGGTTAGTTCAAGTTGCGGCCGCACGGCTGTCTTCCAACATTCTGGGAAGGACAGAGCCCAGAGACCAGCAGTTGGAGAAAGAAAGTTTACAGGTATTTAAATTTCTGTTTCTCGCTCCTAAAGCTGGTCTCTAGGCTCATCACTTCTGGGATATACTAAAGCAGTACATCCCCTTGCTTCCTGGGTGGGAAGAATGTTTAGTCATTTATGGATCTACCACAGCCTGGATGACCCTGCAGCCAAAAGACGCCTCAGCAGAGGCTGCAGCATCCAACTTGTAGAACTTTGCGAAGTTATGGTTGGATGACCAAGTAGCCGCTCTACACAAGTCTACCAGAGAGGCTTCTCTAAAGTCCACCCAGGACATAGCCATTGTTCGGGTTCAGTGAGCCCTTACTGGACCCAGCAAGGTGATCCCAGCCTTCTGATAAGCCATGGCGATGGTGGAACGGATCCATCTAGCAATAGAGTCCTTTGACACTTTCTTACCCATAGTCGGGCCTGAAGTAAGGATGAATAGACTTGAAGTCTTATGGACTGACTCGGATCGCCTGATGTAAATCTTGAGAGTCCTCCTTGGATCCAGTGTGTGAAATTCTCTTTCCTTCTCATTCTTGGGATGAGAACAGAAGGAGGGAAGGATCAAGACTTGGTTACAGTGAAAAGGAGACATAACCTTTGGGAGAAAGGCAGGATCTGTCCGCATGACTACTAAGTCCTGATGAAAAATCATGTATGGTTCTTTGGATGACAGGGCTCCTATCTCACTGATGTGGTGAGCTGAGGTGACTGCAGTAAGAAAAATGACCTTCATAGTGAGATGAAGTAGGGACGCCTCCTTCAAGGGCTCACAGGGGGCATTGGTGAGAGCTTTAAGTACCAGGTTGAGCCTCCAAGGTGGAACTACAGGCTTTATTGGAGGGTGTTTCAATGACACTGCTCTTAGGAATCAACGAACATGAGGAAGCGCTCCTAAGGATTCCCCTGAGTCCGCCAACAGAAGTGCCCCTAAAGCAGAAACCTGGACTCGTAAGGTAGCTGGTTGAAGGCCCTTGTTGAAACCCTCCTGAAGAAATTGAAGGATAGTAGGCAGAGACACCAAGTCATCTGGTTGATAGGAAGCTTGCAGCCAGAACAGGAGTCTTCTCCAGACTCTGTAATAAAACTTGGAGGATGAGGCACATCTGGATTGAATCAGCATTTCAATGACAGGTGCAGAAAAACCTAACTGCTTGAGAGCTTCCCGCTCAATCTCCACACCGAGAGGGACAGATTGCGAGGACTGGGGTGTATTACTAGTCCCTGAAGAAAAGCAGGTCTGGATTTTCTTGAAACACCAGAGGAGGATGTAGGGACATCTGGACGAATCGAGGAAACCATGGTCTGTGAGGCCAGCATGGGCAAATGAGAATCATCTCAGCTTGATCTTGGGAAGCTTGTGGAGTATCCTTGAGAAAACTGGAATTGAAGGAAAAGCGTACAGGAGATCGAACTGCCCCAGTTGAGGAGAAGGCATCCTGTGCCATGGCACTCTTGTCCCTGACTAGAGAGCAGAACTGCTGAACTTTGCAATTTTTCGGCAGGCGAAAAGATCTACCTGGGCGGCCCCACCGAGCAGTGATGAGGTGGAAGGTGCTGTCCTTGAGTTCCCTCTCACCTGGCAGAATGTCCTTCTGACTTAGGTAATCTGCTGTGACATTTTCCTGTCCTGGGATGTATGTGGCCCTTAGACTCCCCAGGTTGCTTTCTGCCCACTGAAAGAGTAGAAGAGTCTCCTGCAACATCCGAAAACTCTTTGTGCCTCCTTTGTGATTGATTTAAGCCATTCTTTTACTCCACCAGCGACCACTTGCCCTGTGCGAGAACTGTTCAAGTGCGCCCCAGCCCTGGAAGCTGGCATTGGTGGTGACTCTCACCTGGTGAGGATGTCCCAGTTTGAGACCCCTCATGATGTTGGGATGTTGTGTCCACCATGAAAGGGAATCTTTCACTTGGGGAGATAACTGAATCCTCTGGTTCATTGCTTCCCTTGATTGAAACCACTGATGGAGGAGGCTTGACTAGAGAGGGCACATATGGACTAGAGCCCAGGGACTGAGTCTGCCAGAGAACCATCGTCCCTATGAGTTGCCTGAAGGAGCATGCGGCAGAGCTTGGGCGCCACGAATTTATTGATGAGTGCCCTCAGTTTCGTGAATTTCGACTCCATGAGGGAAAACCTTATTCTGAATTGTGTTGATATTCACCCCAGATGATTCAGAGACTGCGATGGCCGCAGGAAGCTCTTCTTCTGACTGATTATGAACCCTGGGGATGAGAGGCACTGGATGACCTCCGTCACTACCTGAACTGCTTGGTTGTACTGCGGGGCTTTGAAGAGAATGTCATCCAGGTACGGGAAGAGCTAGATCCCCTGCATTCTAAGTCAAGCAATCACTGTGACAAGGACCTCTGAAAAAACCCTGGGGGCTGTGGACAGGCCGAAGGGTAGTGTCCTGAATTGAAAGTGGTGTTCCTTCACTTTGAACCCGAGGAACTGCCAGTGTGCCCTCTGGATGGGGATATGCAGATAAGCATCCTACAAATTTATTGAGGCTAAAAAGTCCCCCTGCTGGACTTCCCGGATGATGGAGGACAGAGTCTCCATCTTGAATGTCCTGTGGCGAACAAAACTGTTCAGAAACTTGAGGTCTAACACAGGCGGAAACCTCGGATCGTTTCAGCACTATGAAGAATAGAGTACACTCCTTTGTTCCTTTCTTGAGTGGGAACTTGATCGCTCTGCCTGCATAAGATCTATAATCGCTTGCAGCATTGCCACTTTTTGACTGGGCTGTGAGTCTGGGGAGGGCACTATGTGGGGCAGTGGGGGCATAGATTCGAACTCTATGAAGTAACCCTCGCGAATAACGTCTAGCACCCACTTGTCCATGGTGGTGTGGACCCATTCCTCGAAAAAGCTGAAAAGCCTGCCCCATACGAGGATGGGCCCGTGAATCCTCATTGTGATTTTCTGGTGTTGCCCCTGGCATCTCGAGAGCCTCCCCTGCCACCTCAGAAGCCACGCAGGTTGCAAGAGGTGAACCAAGTTCTTCTGCCTACAAATGACTTGTTCTGTCCCCTGGCATAATTTTGGGCACAGAAATTCCATCTGGAACCCGGATTCCAGGGCCTGTTCCTGCCCTGGGACTGTGGCATTTGAACCTTTGCTGTTTCCCTGGACTCCTTGACTGCTTCTTTCAGAGCTGCTCTGAACAGAAGGCCTCCTTCGTATGGGGCATTCACCAAATGCATCTTCGAGGAGGCGTCTGCCTGCCATGCCTGTAGCCATAAGTTGTGTCAAGCTGAGGTCTGGTAGAACATAGCCCTTGCTGCACACCTGACTGCCTCCTCCGAAAAGTCAGCCGAGTAGGCCGAGGCTAGCCCCACTAGTTGCAGGTGCTGCATCATGGATTTATTCTTCTGTGGCTCATCAGCTAGCTGGAATGCCAGATCAGTGGCCCAGGAGAGAGCAGCCCGAGCTGAGAAGAGGGTAGCTGTAGCTGCTTTGAGAGAGGCTGCGGTGGATTGAAAGGCTTCCTTTAGAGAGGTGTCCACTTTCCTATCCACTGGGTCCCTTAGGGATGCACCACCTTCTGCTGGGATGACTGTCTTTTTTGCCAAAAATAGAAAAAAATCCACACTCACAGATGAAGTCTTCGGCTCTGTCAATCCTGTGACAGAGGTCCTGCAGAGTTCCTACCACTAGACAAGCAGGAAGTAAACTGGCATCTGGAGGAAGTGACCGGGAGGGTATAGCTGTCCTGCAGAGTTTTGTCTACATCCTGCCTGTCACGTGGTATCCCAAGTGATGAGCCCAGACACCAGCTTTAGGAGAGAGAAGGCACCAGTTTGGGGCAGAGTTTTGCATGGATGGTGTCAATGTAAGCAGAGAAAAAAAATACTCACTTTAGTAATGTTGTTTCTTCTAATGGAGTCTTGCTATATTATGACTATTGCAGTTTGTCCCAGCCTTAGAACTGCTCCAGAGGTGAAAGAGTTAACTTCATGCAGAGCATGGAGCTTAGAGCGAGTCGGTTCAGAAGCTCTGTTAGGCTGGTTTCAAACCCAAACTGCTAGATCTTTACGAGCAAAAACTCACTAAGGTTCTGTGGAAGCTGTAACCTACACTCAGCCAACTGGCCACTAATATTAACACATTTTCCATGGTCCCAACACAAAGACTCAAGTCAGTGGACCAGAAAAATAAGATAAAATAACTAAATAAACACAACACCCAAACATGAAAGAGGGCATCAATAAATGCCAACAGAGGACTACCACTCCATACCCAAAGTAGGAGTTCTGAGAGGGGCAGGCTGGGGAGGTCATAATATAGCAAGACTCCATTAGAAGAAACATTACTAAGGTGAGTAATTTTTCTTCAAACAACATGAAGTCTTGCTATATTATGACTATTGCAGACTACACAGCAGTACCTCCATGGAGGAGGGACAGAACTTACTTAGGAATAGGCTCCAAGCACGGGTCTGTGCCAAACTGAGCATCCCTCCTGGCCTGAATATCCAGGGAGTAATGCTTGGTGAAAGTGTGTACTGTCTTCCAAGTAGCTGCCTGACATATCTCCAAGATAGGGATGTCTCTAGCAGCAGCTAGAGATGCAGCTGTACCTCTGGTAGAATGAGCCCTCAGGCCTGAGGGGGGAACCTTACCCAGCTTTTGATAGCAAAATTGGATACAAGAAACGATCCACCTGGCAATGGATCTCTTAGTGGCAGGTCTCCCTTTCCCATCCTCACCATAAGTGAGAAACAGTTGGAGGGAGTCAAACCTGTGACCCTTGGTACGCTCTATGTAGTAACTTAGGGCCCTCTTAACATCTAAGCTGTGCAGCCTCCTCTCACCAGAGGAGGAATGGTCAGTGAAGAACACTGGAAGTGAAATAGATTGGTTAAGGTGGAAATCTGAAACCACCTTAGGCAAAAACTTCCTGTTAGTCCTGAGGACTACTTTATCCCTGTGAAAGGAAATAAAGTCAGTTTCTACTGATAAAGCCTGTAACTCACTTATACGCCTGGCAGAAGTGATGGCTACCAGAAATACAGTTTTCCAAGTCAAATACTTAAGCTCTGCCGAAGACAGAGGCTCAAAGGGGGGTTGCATTAGCTGAGCAATGCATACATTAAGATCCCAAGCCGGGGCAGGGTCCCTGAATGGAGGATTGGTGTGAAGCAATCCTTTAAAAAACTTGGAAAATACAGGATGAGCAGAAAGAGAAGAGGGCTTCCCTGCTGAAATGAAGGCAGAGACAGCAGCCAAGTGCACTTTCAGGGTGGCTGGTCTCAGTCCCAAAGAATTAAGATGGACCATGTAGTCCAATACAGTGGGTAGATCAGCAGATTCTGGGGAAACATGCTTACCAGAACACCATATGGAAAACATTTTCCACTTGGAGTTATAGGTAGCCCTGGTGGAAGGCTTCCCAGCAGCCTTCAGGATTTCGAGAACACTTTGAGAAAGTTGCAAATCAGCAAACTCTAACTGTTCAAGAGCCAAGCCTTGAGGTTGAGGGATTTGAGATTCAGATACCAAACTCTCCCCTGAGCACAGGTTAACAGATTGTGGTTCCTGGGGAGACACAGGGGAAGATGGACTGCTAAGGACAGAAGGAGTGGGTACCAGGGCTGCCTGGCCCAATCTGGAGCAATCAGGATCATTTTGCAGGGCTGAGACCTGATTTTGACTAGTACTTTGAACAGGAGAGGGAAGGGGGGAAAGGCATAAAGAAACTTCCCTTCCCAATCGAGGAGAAAGGCATCCAGGGGAACTGAGCCCAACACTGGGGGCCTGCAACAAAACAGTGGAAGTTGATGATTGTCTGGGGCTGTGAAAAGATCTATCTGAGGAGTGCCCCATCTGGCAAACACTATCCTCAGTACTAGGGGATCCAGTGACCATTCGTGATGGCCCTGGGAAATCCTGCTGAGGGCATCTGCCAGGACATTGTCCTTGCCTGGGAGATGAACTGCTATGAGGGAAGTGTTCAGGGAGTAAGCCAGAGACCACAACTTCATCGCCTCGGTGCACAAGGCTGAAGACCAAGTGCCCCTTGTTTGTTGATGTACCACATTGTAGTGGTGTTGTCTGTTCTGACCTGTACCACCTTGTTCTGAACAGATGCAGAGAAACCTGAAGTGCTAGAAAAACAGCTCTGAGTTCCAACAGATTGATGTGGAGCAGAGATTCCTGAGGGACCATAATCCCTGGGTGGAGAGGTCGCCCATGTGAGCTCCCCATCCCAAGAGGGATGCATCTGTAGTAAGGTCAAGGAATGGGACAGAGGGATGAAAGAGCACCCCTGTCTCAGATTGCTCTGATCCTGCCACCACTGAAGGGCCTGGATCAGAGTTCGAGTCACTGGGATTAACTTGGATAGAGGATCTCTTTTGAGACCAGAAAGCTCTCAAATGGAACTGAATGTCCCTCATCTGAAATCTTGCTCCTTGCACCACAGCTGTGGAGGCAGCCATGTGCCCTAGGAGCTGCTGGAAATGCCTTGCTGGTCGAGAGACCTGCAGAGTGAAGGAGGCAGCCAGGGCCACTAAGGTCCTTACCCCTTCCAAGGGAAGGAAGGCTCTGGCCTGCTTTGTGTCCAGTTCTCATGCCTATAAAGGTGAGTACCTGGACAGGTTCCAAAACTGACTTTGGAAGATTGAGAAGAAATACCAGAGAGGCAAGCAGCTGCTGGGTAACTAGCAGGTGTGATTTGACCTGGTCTGGAGACTGACCCACAATGAGCCAGTCGTCCAGGTAGGGAAAAATGGCAATCTTTTGCCTTCTTAGGTGAGCGACTGCTACTGCCAGACATTTTGTGAACACCCTTGGGGCAGAAGTGAGGCCGAAGGGCATTGCTCTGAACTGATAATGGCCTGAGGGCAGTTCGAATCTGAGGTACTTTCGATGGGAGCTTCTGATAAGAACATGGAAGTAGGCATCTTTGAGGTCCAGGAGGCTAGCCAGTCCCTGGCCTTAGGGAGGGTAAAATCATTCCAGTGTCACCATTTTGAAGTTTGGCATTAAAAGGTGCTTGTTTAGATATCTTAGATCCAGGATAGCCGCCACTCTCCTGTCTTTTGGGGTAAGGAAGTACCTGGAGTACAGACCCTTGCCCTGGTGAAGGGAGAAACCTTTTCTACAGCTCTGAGAGCCAGGAGGGTTGAGACTTCTGTTTCCAAAGCAAGAGTCTCTAAAGGGTTTGTAGGTGGAAAAGATCTGGCTCTCATCTTTGGAAATTTCTTGAAGCTGAGAACCAGACCCTGGCTCACTACTTCCAGGACCCACCTGTCTAAAGTTAAAGACTGCCAGTCCTGGACGAAGTGAGCCAACCTGCCCCCAACAGGTAGTGGAGAGCCAACCCTGGGCATCCCATCAGGGTGCCTGTTTGGCAGGGGCTTTAGGCTGAGGGGTGGGAGCAGGCCTGCCTGAACCCCATCTGCCTCTCCCTCTGAAGAACCCCCTCTGTACATAGGCTGAAGAAGAGGAGGCCTGAGTCTGATAAAAAGGCCTGTGAAAAGGCCTACCCCTACCCCTGGAGGGCTGCCTCTGAGGAGTGGCTTGCCGTTCCTTGGCTTGTGCACTCCTGTAAGTGGTTCTATATTCATCCATTTTCTTCATATAATTCTCTGTCTGCTCCCCAAACAGAGAATTTCCCACCACAGGAAAATCCATAGCCTTAGACTGGGTATCCTGTGACAAAGTAGTACACCTGAGCCAGGCCAATCTCCGAAAAGCCACAGATGTAGCCATGACACTAGAGGATACATCATTAGAATCCACTGCAGCATGGAATTGCACCTTAGATGCCTCAATACCATCAAGAGCCACCTGCTCCAGCTCCTTTGCGAGCTGGCCAGGGACCTGTCTGGTTAAGGCCATGACAGTATCCCATCTAGATTTCTGGTATCTTGCAATATAAACCATATAGTTAGCTTGTCTGAGTCCCAAGGATGCTGCCATGTATTGTTTTTTGGCCATGGCATCAATCTTCCTGGAATCCTTGTCAGGAGGATGTGAAGCCAGTGGAATATTAGCTTTATCACAGGCTGCAGCCTGAACTACCCCAACATGATTGCATTGCTGTGAAAGAAATCCGTATCAGGACCTGACAAAGTGTACCTCCTGTCCATCTTTTTATCCACAGGAGGCACAGAATTAGGAGCTTTAAAATTTTTTATTGTTTGTTTTCTAAAAGATTTATGTAAAGGGATGGACAACCTCCTGGACTCTGGGATATCCATCTTCTCCACATAGTCAGGCTCCTCTTGCTCATCCAAAGCCTCCTCTAAGGGAAGCTGGAGGGTCTCAGCAACTTTTTTATAAAACAAAAAATGAGAAGGGGACTCAGAAAGCCTGGGGAGACTCACCTGCAGGTCTGTCTGGGAGATGTCGGTTCAATGGGCACATCCAGACTTTCAAAGTCACATTCACACTGTCATAATCCTCATCCCCTCCTCTGGTTCATAGAACTCTTCTATATCATAATCCTGAATCACTGGAACCGCCGAACCGACCTTTGCCAGACAGTGGCGGTTCGGAGGAGCGCGAGGACAGGGACTGGACAATCTGTATTGCCTGGCTATCTCTGCAGCAGTTGGAGAAGGAATTTTGGACTCCAAACCTGCTGATTTTTAGATTTCTTTGCTGGAACTGGCTCCTCAGAGCCAGCTTTTCATTGCCGAGGAAGTCTCCCTGGTCAGAGGGCTCTCCTCCGGTTCGGTTGGCACCGAACCCGGGCTAGCCATCAGGTCAGCGGACTTTTTCGCCTCTCGTTCCCTGAGCCTGCCCACTCTCTTGTCCAGGGTGGCTGCAGGGAAATTTTTACAAATCTGGCAGTCTGAATTGAGGTGGTCAAACCCCAGACAGACACATATAGTGTGTGGGTGGAGCCTTTGGCAAAGGCTTCCCACAGACACTACATTGTTGAAACCCAGTGGGCCCGGTTTTTCTTTTGGGTTTCTCAGACATGATGCCAGCCTAACCAACAAACTTGCCTTTTTAATGGCAGTGCCAGGCAAGATACACCCTTATCGGTTCCAAACGTGTCACAGGTCGTGGAAAAACCATAATGAAATCCGTTTTATTAGAACCGATAAGAACAAGAACCGCACTCTAAGAAGCCTTAAAAGGCTTTAAGGTTATATTTTAATACAACTCGATCGGTTCAACCGAACCGATAATACTTTACAAGTTCCACACAGAAAAAAACCCTATCTATTACTTACGATTACCATAGACAGAGCCTGAACCGATCAGTTTTGCGGTTAAAATAATGAAATCGCTGTTAAATTAAACTGAGAAATAACGCTTTAAACCAAAGAAATGAACCGAGCAACAGAAGGAATCTCCGGAGCGATTGTTCAGTGAGGCGGAGTAAAGAATCAGACGGTTTCGGTTTGAAACCAGCCTAACAGAGCTTCTGAACCGAGCTCGCGCTCCAAGCTCCATGCTCTGCATGGAAGTTAACTCTTTCACCTCCGGAGCAGTTCTAAGGCTGGGACAAACTGCAATAGTCATAATATAGCAAGACTTCATGTTGTTTGAAATAAAGCTTATTGTCTAGCCACACACTGAACTACTTGAAGGACTGGCCCACTTCAAAAGGGTTGTCATCCAGGGTGGTGAAGATGGGCAGAGTTGGGAGTCTGGCCAGGTTCTGACTGGTGCTGGAGGTCATGGACAGAGGTTGTTTTTTTTTTTTTGTTTTGTGTGTGTGTGTGTGTGTGTGTGTGTGTGTGTGTGTTGACCCAGAGTTGGTTTGAGTGAAACCAGTGCTGAACACTGTGGAAATCTTGCTGGAGCAAACCTTCCATGGCTGACGTGGAGGAACCAGAGGTGTAGATAACTGTGTCCTCTGCATACATGTGACTATGCGAGTTGGCACAGGCCATTAAGGAAGACGGAGAACAGGATGGAACCCAGAATGGAGCCCTGTGGGACTCCCACCTGGATGGGAAGAGGAGGAGACTAGGTAAAAGGCCCTATCACTACCTGCCTGTAATGACTATAGATGGCCTGTGAGATAAGAATGGAACCAGTTGACTGCTGGAGCCGAGAGGCCAGCAGATCTCAGCTTATCTAGGAGGAGTGAGGAGACACGAGTCAAAGGCTTTGCCAGATCGATGAAGATGACAGCTGTGACTTGCCCCATGATCCATCGGGTGGTGTTAAGGATTTATCTCAGTGTGCTCCTCCAAGTCAAAAGATCACAGTAAATTAAAACTGAACCCTAAAATTTGTGCTCCTTCAGATTTTGGCTGTGCACCTACCTGCTTTTTATATTATTACATGTCACTCAGCAGGCTTCCTCATACTTCTGTCTGTTGACAGTAAAACATATACTGTTTCCTTTTTAACTCCGTCACCTCATTTTCATATAACTATTGGCCCATAGTCGATACCATCAAATCCCTCCTGCTGTCCTTCCATACAAATACACTTGTTTCCACCAGCCTGCATGCTCTCTCATAGCCAGAGAGTGCACATATGCTTATTTACTGCCTGCTGCAGTACAACTTGTCAACACACTTGTTTCTAACCTGCCAATAAATGCCCTTTGTCTTAATTTAGTATGCTTTTTTCCCAATGCTCTACCATCAGCCCCACTCCAGTCACCTACCTCGCTCTCCTATGGCCACCGTCCACCGATACTCCTTGGTGTACCCCTCAGGGTGGGGACACAATACCACGGCCTGCCTGTCTGCGACGGGGAAAGGTGCCAGCAGAGCCGACATTGATTCCCTGGCTTACCCCCCCAGGGCGGGGTTCGGGGCTTGCGGTGATGCCGCGGACTGTAATTAAGTTGATGGAGCGGCAGAGAGCCATTGAAGCTAGGTGCCGGGGCGGTGTCATCTAGAGCTGCTGGCATTTTCTCCCTTGATTTTTCCTTGGGGGCGGGGACATGCAATGATGTCCAGCATCCGCCCCGCCTCCCAGAACGATCTGACGCCGGTTGCTCCGGTACCCCCGGCCTCCACCAGGGCTCCGTCGAGCACCAGTCGTGCTCCCATCCCTCCCCCTAGAAAAGGAGAGCAGTCCTCAGGATGCTCCATCCTTCTCCCCGGCTGGCTCTCCGACAACCTGGGTCCGTTCCGAACCGGGTTGCGGCATCTAGCAAATCCTACCACTGTGCCGATGGGCTGGCTATGCCATTAAATGCCCTTGAAACCACGTGACCAGCTTCATCCCTACCTGCCCACCCACATGTATTTGTCTACCAGCTGCTCTTATATTCTGCCTGCCCTTGACAATAGTAACCTATGCTGGCTGGCAACATGCTTGTTCCTTGCCAGCATGCTGCAATGTACAACCTGCTGGCCCTCCTACTAACTTGATGGCTTCCGCTGCTCAATAGCTTGCTGATCTAGCTTTGAACTTTGCCAAATTAGTAACAAAAGCCTGATCTGCATTACAATGTCCCTTCTGGAACTCCTGCTTGTAACTGTGCTCCATAAAGATAGGAGGAGCACAGATAACTGAATTTTCTACAAAGCAAATGTACTCCTGTAATCACAGACTGTGCTCAGACCACAGAGCACACCCATAATGCTATCCATGTGATCCATCCCTGAGAAGATAACCTCAGGTACTCGCAAAGGGAGGTGACAATGGAGTGATGCTTCTGAAAGCCAGACTGGAATGGGGAGAGGGAATTGTTGGAGGATAGAAACTCAGAAAGTCTGATGAAGATAAGCCTCTGTTGCAGTTCAGCAAGAGACGAGAGGAGGGAAATTGGTCATTAGTTACTAGGGGAGAAAGAATCCCAGCCCCCCGTGGAGTGGAGAACTCTGGCCAACTTCCAGGACTAAGGGAGAGCACTGAGGGAGAAGGAAGGTTGTGCAGGTGAGTCGAGGAGCTGCTACAGCAGAAGCTCAGATATGGAGTAGTCTGGGATCCAGGCCATCAGGGCTGCATTGCTGTAGATTGAGGGAGAAGGGCGGTCAGGGTTTCCGGGTAGTAACAAGAGAAATGGAAACCCTATGAGAGAAGAGGAAGAGACAGGGAACATGAGGAGGTGGAGTGGGTTGGAGGGAGAACAGAAGGGAGAAAGCAAGCAGTGAAAATTTGAACAGCAACAGAGCAGGGGTCAGACACTGGTTAACCATTTACCCAAAGGACTGGAGGGGCAGACTGTGTGGGAGGGTCAAAGAGGAAGTTAATAACCATCCAGAACTCTGAGGTGGCATTAAGGTTGTTCTGAAGGTTGGCCTAGAAATATTGTGATTTTGCAGCCTGGACAGCCTTTGTACAGGAGTTTCTGATTGTTCTGTAAAACGGGGGTGGGAAGGGAATGAGATGATTTGTAATGTGCCCAGACAAAATCTCTGGACTTGCATTAATCAGTGATATCTGGGGTAATCCAGGGGTGATGGTGAACTTCAACCCTGGATTTTCTGAGTGGGGCATGCTGGCCCCAGACAGAGGAGAATTTAAGTGGAACAGAGAGAGGGCAATGTCAGTATCAGTGGCAGAGGGTATGGCTGTCCAACCTGCAGCAGCAAGATCACTCGAGAAAGCAATGGTGTTGAGCAACCGGAGGGATCTAGTCCAAATGTATTTAGGGGAGGAGGGTAGACGCCGGATCATCCTGACACAGAACATCATACTGTGGTCAATGAATGCATCTGGCGAGATACCTCCTGCAACAATACAGTGGGGGTGGGAGAAGAGAACCCAGTCCAGGAAGGAATGATTGTGAGAGTGGGAGTTGAGCCAAGTGGGTTCAATGATAACCTGACTAAGGTTAAGTGACTCAACTCTGTCAATGGTTGCCTTGGAGGCCAGGCAGAGCCAATTGACACTGCAGTCTCCTAATAGGCGGAGTTCACCAGTGGAGGAATGTGAGGTAATGGAGGGGAGGGAATCAACCAGGGAGGAGGACATTTTTCATGAAGCATAGAATACCCCAATGAAGATGGGCACAGAGGAGGGGAGTGATAGCCTGACAAGGACAAATTTGTGGGATGAAGATGCAACCTCTCTAATAACCATGGTGCAATAGAGGCTTTGATGGGCAAAGATGACAGTGCCCATCTCCACAAACATGTTTTCCCCTGTCCTGCCTGAAAAGATGATAGTTTGGGAGAGGCAGGCTACAGTCTGGGATCCTGGAGGAAAGCCAGGATTCTGACATACAGAGGATGTCAGGAGAGTGTTGTGAAGTCCAGACAGACAGGAGGTTGAGTTTAGGGAGAATGCTCAGGGCATTGGGGTGAAAACTTCTCAGGCCTTTGACAGAGGAGAAGGTGGAGAAGGAAGGAGGAGAGGATCCAGGGTTGGATTCCACATCACTAAACAAGAGAAAGAGTATAAAAAGGAACAAGAGGATGGAGCATGATTTCTGACCCTTAGAACGTGGGGGGTGGAAGTGAAGGAGGCAGGAAAGGGTAGGAAAGCAAGGTAGAGCAACTCCAGGTTAAGGAGGAGAAGAGAGAAACCAGGGTGGATAGGAAGGGAAGTGGGTAGAAGGCAGGAGTGAGGATGGATGGGTGAAGGAGTGGAGAAATCGTGGGAGATGGGTGGGATAGGGAGGGAGGAGGAGGAGGTAAGGGCTAGAGAAGAAGGGGATAAGGTGGATGAAGGCTTGGTAGATTGTGAAGAGGAGGTGACATGCATTAGCCAAATCAGTGTGGAAACAAGTAACTATGAATGACGTTGAGTAAACCCCCCCCCCAAAAAATTGTAGTCAGTTAATAACAGTCCTTATCTATGACTGACATATGAGAGAACTCACACGCAGATGCAAGCAGTCAAACATATGTAGTCAAATAGGCTGCAGGCTAGGCTGAATTAATGCAAAAAAATTGCCTGGAGAAGCACTAATATATATAAATAGCATAATCAGGTGCTTTAACAGTAAATGAAAAACTGACGAACAGGCAAAGCAAACAGCAAGTGCACTCAGATACGGTCTATCTATGAGTCAGCAAGAATGGCTAAATTGAATTAAAGGCAGTATACGGAAATCGGGATATCACAGTTGGAATTAACAAAGCAGTTCACAGTTGCATTCACGGTCACACATTGGCTAGGTATGGTACTCTATATGCCAGGGTAAATGGAGAGTGCAAATTATCAGTATACCCAGATAGGGTGTATTTAAGAGTTGCAGAGATAATGGGTTATGAGATTGACAGAGGGCAAGTTAAATCAGGTTCTATGTTTCTAAGTAAATCAAGTTGGTTGAACTAGTTAGCTGTAACTATGTAGTCACTGCAGTTGGTATTAGTATTAGGATAGCACTGGAGTACCCCACTAGGTAAAAGCCCCTACAAAGAGGAGTGACCAGAACTTACAAGTCAAGTGGAGTATAGCCAACAGAGGTTGTGAGAGACAGACTGGAGGTAAAGCATGGCCAGTCGAATGGCTGACTCACAGCTGACTCCAGACAGACTCCTCACAGATGATGTCCTTTGTGTTCAGTCCTTTGCATGGAGAGGCCACTAGGGATGTCTAAAGGCTGGAAAAGCTGGAGGGGGGAAGGGGGAGAGTCACAGATGTTGCAAAGTGAACTCTCACGCACCTCTTCCGTGCAGTCCAAGCAGGTGAAAAGTGCAGGTGGGGGAGATGATTTAAAACCTGGCTCCGAGTTTAAAAAAATCATGCACCACTTCTGGCCACACTCCAGTAGGTAGAAATGCTGGAGGGGGGCAGGGCAAACCACTGCACTGCAGGAGTCAGTCTCAATGGAAGGGACGGCAATCACTGGTACAGAGAGAATGAGAGTCACAGATGTTGCCAAGTCATCTCTCAGACACCCCTTCCATGCAGTCCAAGTAGATGCAGGGCTTGCTTTAGTACTAGTAAAGTGGGGTCAGTTTGACCCTCTGCTTCGAATGTTGGGAGTCAGTCCAGAAAATCCTGGGGTCAGAATTTGCAGCATTTTATAGTAATTTAAAAGTTTTAAAATAGCAGTTCCCTAAAAGTGGGAACAATGCCAAAAAAATGGCCCTTCTCCTATTCCTGGGAACCGATCAGGAACCGGACACAACTAAAACACACATAATATTATTTATTTAATTATTTAGCTTTTGTTAACCAGGTACGCACACTAGACAAAAACAGATGTCTATTTTCAGGTGTGACCCGGAGGTTACAAGGAAATATGGAGGCAATTACAAACAAGATAAGGTTGTACAGTGTTTCAGGTAAACAATATACAGGCACTGCAAGATGAGACAGAGAGACAATTCAAAATTACATAAAATACATACCTATGAAACACTATGAGCAGGTATGGTTAGGGCAACCAACCAGAGCTCAGGAAAAGCCCATAAACAAATAACACCCTACCTAATACAGAGTATCGAAAATTAAATTACATATTTACGTAGTATAAAAACATAAAACAATAAACTGGCCAGAAGTGTAGAGAAGGCTTTAGGGCAATTTCTTTCTTCAGGCGGAGAAATAAACCTGACCTTAGAGTGCCAGGAATGAGCATGACCACACAGCAGAATTTGAATTTCATTCAAATTTGCATAAAATTTGAAAACTCTGGGGCTGCCCACGCCAGGGGAATAATGCTGTTGTTAAACATAAGTGAGGGATTCTCTGGGCTTGAAACAAAACTTCTTAAGGAAAACTGTATGGGAAATGAGGGTGGGGAGCAGGGACTTGGATAACACCAAGAAACAAGCCTTTTAACTATATGTGAACTAAAACAAGGGTGGGAAGGAGGGACCTGAATATCGAAATTTGGGTACCTGTAAATATTCTTTCTCCGACGGCTGGTCTCCGGGCTTCCTTACACCTGGGGCTGTACCTTCTGATGTCAGTGGTAGGCAGAACCAACGCTGTGCAGCAGGGGGGCATAATAAGCCCTCCACATCCGGTGATCTCCAGTCGTTCCCATTGCAGTCCCCCTGAGGCAATACTACAAGAACTTGGAAACAAAAACACAAACAGTTACGGCATAAGTGGCCCTGAGGCCAGCCAACTATATACATTCTGGGAAGGAATCCAAAGCCCGGAGACCAGCTGTCGGAGAAAGAAAATTTACAGGTACCCAAATTTCAATTTCTCTCTCCTGAGCTGGTCTCCGGGCTTCCTTATGCCTAGGATATCCAAAAGCACTGCATCCCTAGATGTCCCAGGTGGGAAGAATGTCAAATGCTCTTAGGGTTCCACTACAGACTGAAGCACTCGGTGGCCAAAGGATGCTTCCGCCGAGGGCATCACATCCAGTTTGCAGACTTTCGTAAACGTATGAATAGATGACCAAGCGGCAACTCTGCATAAGTCTGCTGGGGATGCCCCTCTGAAGTTCGCCGATGAAGTGGCCATAGCTCTGGTGGAATGGGCTCACTGGACCAGGTAGAACTACTCCCACCTGATCATACGCCATGGTGATTACTGACCTAATCCATCTGGCTATAGAGTCCTTTGAAGACTTTTTACCCACATTTTGGCCTGCAGTTAAAATGAACAAGCTTGATGTTTTGTGAATAGCATCCGTTCTCTTAATATGTATTCTGATTGCTCTCCTTGGATCTAGAGTAATGAAACTCTCTTTCCTTTTCATTTTTCGGGTGAGGACAGCAGGAAGAAAGGATGAGCTCTTGGTTACAGTGGAAGAGAGACATAACCTTCAGTAAAAACCCTGGATCCGTCCTGAGTACCACAGAGTCCTGATGAAAAATGGTGTAGGGCTCTTTGGTTGACAGTGCCCCCAGCTCGCTGATTCTCCTGGCCGAAGTAATGGCCACCAGAAAAACACCTTCATTGTAAGATGCATGATTGATGCTTCCTTCAGAGGCTCAAATGGCACTTTTGTTAGGGCCTTGAGGACAAGATTAAGTCTCCAAGGTGGTACAATTGGCTTAATTGGCTTAATTGGGGGGCGCTTTAACGTTGCTGCTCTTATAAACCTCCTGACATGAGGGTGAGATCCCAGCGTATCCCCAAGTCTGCGAATAAGAGCGCCCCCAGTGCAGAAACTTGAACTCATAAGGTGGCTGGCTGTAAACCCTTGTCGACTCTCTCATGAAGAAATTGTAAAAGCACTGGGAGGGATATTGGATGATCCTGTATATCTTTAGAATGGAGCCAGAATAAGAATTTTCTCCAGATTCTATAATATACCTTAGAGGATGAGGGGTGCCAGAGAGCTTACCATCATTTCAATAACCGGAGCAGTGTAGCCTAACTCTTTGAAAGTTTCCTGCTCAATCTCCAAGCTGAGAGGGACATATTGCTCAGATTGTGGTGTAGAACCAGACCCTGATGAAGAAGGTCTGAGGTGAGCTAGAAAACAAAAGGTGGTGCCTTTGATAGCTGAATGAGTAGTGGGAACCAGGGGCGGCGGGGCCAACTGGGGCAGACTAGAATCATCTCTGCCCTGTCTCAGGCCACCTTGTGCAGGACCCTGGATAGCAGCGGAATTGGGGGAAAAACATACAGGAGGCCGAGGTGACCCCAGTTTAGGGAAAAGGCATCCTGAGCTAATGCTAGTTCGTCTCTAGCCAGGGAGCAGAACTGCTGTGCCTTGGCGTTTTGTCAGCATGCAAAGAGATCTACCTGTGGATTGCCCCACCGCTGTATGAGGAGCTGGAAGGCAGTGTCCTTCAGCTCCCATTCTCCTGGGAGAACGTCTTGGCGACTTAACCAGCTGTGACATTTTCCTGTCCCGGTATGTACACTGCTGTTATGCTTGCCAGGTGTTTTTCTGCCCAGTGAAAGAGGAGAAAAGATTCCTGAAGCATCCCTAAGCTTCTTGTGCCACCCTGCTGGTTGATGTAGGCCATGGCTGTTCGATTGTCTGTTAGAATCAACACATCCCTGTTGCGCACTTGCTGATGGAAGTGCATCAGGGCTAGTTGAACTGCCCTCATCTCTAGGACATTTATGCTGTACCTGATTCCATCAGGACCATTTGCCTTGGGTCAACATCTGTTCCAGGACAGCCCCCACCCCCGAGGCTTGCATCTGTTGTGATTCTTGTTGGGTGCGGATGGCTCAGCCTTCAACCCCTCATCACATTTTCTCTCCACGACCACCATGCGAGAGAGCTTTTTACCTGCTGTGAAATTGGGATGAGCTGGTGCTGACTGTGCCTGGACTGGGACCACAGCTTGAGCAGATGCGACTGAATGGGTTGCATGTGTACTAGAGCCCATGGGAACAAATCTGCCAGCGACACTAACGTCTCGATTAGTTGTATAAAGGACTGGGCCGGCAGTTGAGCGGTCCTTTGGAATTTGTTGATGAGTTTCAACAGGTTCCTGAATTTTGACTTGGGGGGGACCTTGTTGTCCTGCGTCCTGAATTCTGACCCCAGGTGGTTCAGGCCCTGGCTTGGGATTAGGGAACTCTTCTTCCGGTTGATGAGAAAACTGTGAGCTGTGAGGCACTGGACTACATCCGCCACTGCCTGTACCGCTTGGTTGAGCTGTGGAGCTTTGATGAGGATATCGCCCAGATAAGGAACAGCTGATCCCCAGTTCCGGAGGTGGGTTATTATTGCTACTAGAACCTTCAAGAAGGTTCTTGGGGCTGATGACAGGCCGAACGGGAGAGTCTTGAATTGGAAGTGATGGTTCCCCACCTTGAACCTCAGGTATTGCCTGTGCAGGCTGTGAATAGGAATATGGAGGTAGGCATCTTGCAGGTCGATGGATGCCAGAAAGTCTCCTTGCAGCACTTCCTTGACAACTGAGGACAGTGTTTCCATTTTGAATGGTCTGCTGCATACAAAACGGTTTAGGAATTTTAGGTCTAGGACTGGTTTGTGACCTCCTGTGCGCTTGGGCACAATGAAAAATATGGAGTAGACCCCCAGATTGACCTCTTGGGGGGGACCCTTTCGATAGCTCCCGCTTGCAGAAGATCCATGATAGCTTGCAATATCGCTTATCTTTTGGATGAGTTGTTTGAGATGGGAGAGGGCACAATGTGAGGTAATGGGGGCTTGGACTCGAACTCTATCAGGTATCCTTTGCTGATAATGTCTAAAACCCATCTGTCCGACGTGGTCCGGGCCCATTCCTCGAGAAATCTGAAAGTCTGCCCCCTACTCGAGGATGAGCCCGCATGGCCTCATTGTGCTTTCTTGTTGCTATTTCCGGTGTCTCTGGTGCTTTCCCCTCCACCTGATCCACCCCCTCTGAAATTGTGCTGGTTTCAGGAGAACCATGTTCTTTTCCCTGAAAAATTGGAATTCTGCCCCTTGTTGTAACCTCTGTCACGAAAATTGCGCCTTGGGCCTTAAGACCACGCTTGCCCCAGCCTCTGGACTGAGGCATATGCACCTTCACTGTTTTGCGGTTTCTTCCTCCTCCTTCAGCGCCACCGAACAGGAGGTTGCCTTCATATGGTGCGCTCACCAAATGGCTTCTTTGAGGATGCATCTGCTTGCCATGCCCAAAGCCATAGGTTGCAGTGGGCAGAGGTTTGGTAGAACATGGTCCATGCAGCACATTGGACATCCTCTTCTGATATATCCGCTGCACAGGCCAAGGCCAACCCCAATAACTGTAGCTGGTGGATAACGGGGGGAGTTCTTTTCTGGATCCTCTGCGAATTGAAAAGCTAAATCCGATGCCCAGGTTAAGGTGGCTCTGGCGGAGAATAGGTTTGCTGTGGCTGCCTTGAGGGAAGTTGCTGAGGCTTGAAAGGCTTTTTTGAGCAAGGAGTCCACCTTTCTGTCTACTGGGTCCCTTAGAGAAATCCCTCCCTCGGCTGGGATGACAGTTTTCTTGGTTAGGTTAGAAATTGTTTTTTGTCAAACTTTAGAAGTTTGGAGATCCATCTGGGAACTGGATACGCATGCTCCGGACCTTGCCATTCTTCTTTTAGCAAGTCCTCAATGGCGGGTGGAATAGGAAAGGCTGTAGCAGTTTAGAGGCGGATGCCAAGCGAAAAAGCTGTTTCGGTTGTGAGGTGACCAGTGGGGGAGAGCCGAGGTGAATCTCAGATATGACCTTTTTGATAAAGAAGTCGAGGTCCTCTAGGTCAAAATTTCTGGCCAGGGAGTCATCGGAATCTGATGAGAAATCTACTATCTCCCCTTCCTCGGTGGAAGAGCTGGTGACTGAGGAGTCCGGGGAATATTCCCTGTGACGTTTGCCCTTGTGCGCGCCCCTTGGTCCACTCTGTGAATGAGATCCTTTCTTCCACCTGTGGCTAGAATAATGGTGGCCATCCTCCTCTGAAGATCTGCCCCCCCCCTCTGAATTTTTTCTTGTTGCCGGAGCGATGTGAGGATAGCCTTCCCTCATCGGAAGAGGATGGGGAGGGGGTCCTTTTTCTCTTAGCCTTCTTGTGGGGTCTCCCATCTGGTGACCCTGGAGGGTGCCATTCAAAGAAGGAGGGGTCCAGAGCAAAAGCTCTATTCAACCTGTCTATAAGTTCGAGATCTAGGGAGGGGGGGGTCCCTGGACATTGCCGCTCGCTCGGATCTAGAGGCAGCTAGTCATTCAGACTGTTCTGGATTACTTGACTGTGCTCATTTGGACCTGGAGGCCATTCGCCGGTCAGACCTCTCTTGGCCATTTACCTGAGATGAGAGGGAGGTGGCATCTGCTGTGTTGTCCCCACTAGCTGCCGCTGCCTTCTCACATGTGAGGCAGAGTGAGCCAGTGAAGGTGATCAGGAGAGAGGACTTGCAGCATTGGCATTTTTGCTCTACTTGACTTTTCTGAGGCCATATTTCTATAATCCCTCCTTGTTGTGGGGCCAAAGAGGATGAAATGTTCCTTTAGGCACTGCTTGCTGCAGAGCCCTGAAATCCTGGCCTGTGAGCCTGCTGTAATGCCCCTTAAACACTGCCTGTTATAGTTGAGCACCGCCCTGAAATCCTGGCCGTTGGGCCCTGCTGTAATGCCTCCTAGAAGCACTGCCTGTTACAGACTGCTTGCTTGGTTGGGGCGCTTCTGTCTAGCCCCACTCGATGTCCTGGCGCATGGCAGCGCTTCCTCAGCAATGCTCCTTCAGCATGAGCAGCGTGGCGCGTGTAGCGCTATCTCCGTGAGGCCCCTTCAGCATTGCCTGAGGACTTTGGCGCCAGAATCACCCAATGCGCGAGCTACAATGAGCGGTCAATTAATTTTGCTCCGGACCACTCATCGATCAGCTAAACCACACTGCAGTGCGAGTAATCGTACCTGTGAGTAATTGTACCTTGGCTCCTAATACAGCCGTGTCCCTTACAATCCCTTTGCTGGTAGTCGGGACTGTAGCGTGGGAAAAAAGCTGCGAGGGGCCGCTGCGAGGTGGGACCAGTCTGTGTAGCTTGCAAGGCTAAGGCTGGATCCCACCGAGGCTAGATCGTCGAAGTCCTAAAAATGTCTCCTAAAAACGTCCCCAAAAGAAAAAAGATTCGAACTTACAGTTTCTTCAGCCCTGCCACGTGTGACAGGGCTCTGCTGCAGAGTACCTGCTTCACTGAAGGCAGGTGGTAGACTGGAGATCACCTGATGTGGAGGGCTTGTTATCCCCCCTGCTGCACAGCGTTGGTCCTGCCTACCACTGACATCAGGAGGTACTGCCCCAGGCGTAAGGAAGCCCGGAGACCAGCTCAGGAGAGAGAAAACACCAAAAGACATCTTCTTTGTCCATTTTTTCTGGTAATTTTTCGGGGGGGGGGGGCATTGTTTGCTTTCTTTTCAGCAAGGTCATTAATGATCATGCTGATGCTGCCATACAGAAAGATGCCACATTGAGGTGCCAATTATTATTTTTTTTAATCCAGTTCTTGGGACACAGCCCCTAATGGATCTTCCCACCCTTTAAGTTTCCCCTTAATCAAATGTGTTTCATGGTGTTACAAAGGTCCCATTTTCCCACCCTGCAGTGTAAGTAATAGGTAGGAAAAATGGGCAGACCAGATGGGCCAGGCGGTCCTTATCTGCTGACAAATTCTATGTATTTATGTATGATCAAAGTCATTTCAATTTTAATCTAAAAGTATATGTATATTGAAACAAGGGTGGGAAGGAAGGACATGCATGGGTGCCAAGACTTTTGAGATTAAAACTGAAATTACATTGATTATACATAGAAAAGAAAGCAAACAATGCCCCCAACCCCCATCCCAACAAATTACCAGAAAAAAGGACAAGGAAGACGTACAAGTTCAGCCTGAACCAGAACTTGTTCTCTCCTGCATCAAAGGTGATGGGTTATGTCCAGATTATTGTCTCCATTACTAACGCTGCTAAGTGAGGACCTGGCATTGGGGCAGTCAATGGGACACTACAGTACAATAAAACACTTAAATAGCACAGTGGAGACACCTACTGAGGCCAGATGATATTACAAATGTATTTTGGTGTCTCTTTTCTATTCCAGTAGCATCCTAGTGGCTGCCTCATGAACTGCAGTGCCAGGGTGCAAACAGTGAAGCCATGCCAGGGGAAGGGGTAGAGTGGAACCATCGATGCAGGAGTGCTAACGAGGTCCCACTCCTTTTATAGGCCCCCTTTTCCATCAGTACATCTTTGCTTGGGTCTTTGGCGGTTGCCATATTGGATGTTGAGGTTAGAATGCCCCAATCAAAGCCACCAGGATTGTTGCTGACTGGAACATGCCGGTCTCCTATCACCACGGCTAGGTCTTAATGTGACACTGCATAAAGTTGGATCAGGTGAGCACTTCCGACTAGGTCAGGCTTACCCACTTCATGAGCTGCAGATGCATTTTTTTAAATCATGAGAACATTACTAATTAAACCAGTAATAATGTTCCAGACTGTTTCTAGAGGCATATATTCCCAGACAACCTTACTTTGTGATTGCCCTCCTAACACAGTAACATAGCAATTTAAAGCTGAAGGGTACTCTAGATCCATTAAGTGTGCCCAACAGCCTCCACTTCATAGGCAGGGATTAATAAGGATGCTGTGCTAACATGTACTAATTTATAGGGATTCCCCAAACATTTTAACCCTCGATTCCACTGGTAAGCAGAAATTTGTCTCGGCTTACCTTAAACTCATGTACTGTCTTTATATCCAGTCTCCGCTGGAAGGCTTGCATATGTTCACCACCCTCTGGTGGAAGAATTGCCTCCTAGTGGTACCCCTGGATTTCACCACTTGCCCCATGTACTGCTGACGCACACCAGCTCTACACAGCTGTCTGTTTGACCTTGCAGATACCCTTGATTATGTGAAAGGCTGAGGTCAGGTCTCACTCAGCTTCCTTTTTAAAGGAAAACAGTGGATATTTCTCAAACGCCCCCTGCCACATCCCAAGGCCCCCGATTTGCATTTTCACCTTAAATTAAAAATTTTAAAAATACCTCCTGATGTTGTTTAGAAGTTTATTATTTTCATCCATGACTTTCAGTTTAAAAGAGTGTCCACTGCCATCTTGTGGCTGCCGCATGCATCCCTCACTTTCTTTATGGTAATATACCCTGCTGACCAACAGCAGAGTCAGAAGGGTATATTAGCATGCAGTGATTGTGGAATGCGGGCGGCAACTATGAGATGACTGCAGACATTCTTTTAAACTGGAAGTCACAGATGAAAATAATAAACTTAAAAACTATATCAGGAGCTATTTTTAAAATGTTTAATTTCATCTGAAAATGCAAATCGGGTCTAGGAATGCAGCAGGTGATGTTTGGGATATATCCACTGCTTTCATCTAAGGGCCTCCACCCACTCCTCACAGCTTTTGTCCTCCATACTAATGAACATTTTTATAGCTCTGCCCTGCAACCTCTTGACTGTCTCAATTTCCTTTATATACGGGAGTGGGGCAAACTGCAAGCAGTACTCTTGGTAGGGCTTGACTAGGGCATATGACTTCCCTTACCATGCACATCACTGCTTTTGATGCACCCAGCATGCTTCCAGCCTTCTTGACAGCAGCAGTACACTGTTTGTCATGCTTTAGCTCTGTGTCTGAACATGACCAGGTCCTTTCCCTCTTCCACTGCAGAAAAGAGGAGAACCACACAGTGCATAGGCCCTACCCTTGTTTTTTTTTTTTTCTTCTCCCCAAGTGTGCCACCTTTTGGGGGGTTAATAAACTTGTCAAAGCAGCAGGGAATATTTTACCTAGTATCAAGTAGCAAAAAACTGCACAGTTTTCATCAACTGCTGCACAACATTGTTTATGTTTAGCGGTCACTTGCTATACTGCACATATGCCTACACACAAAAGTGGTTGTACAGCTACATTACGCAAGGTTACTGCAAAAGGCTACACATATTTTTCCTACAGCTACTCAAATGTACTTCTGTAACATTGCAATTGCTATCATAGTTCATGGGAGTGTCATGTGATGCTGCTCGACCAATCACAGCAAGCTTCCTTCAGTTGTGCGTGAGGTATTCTTACTGTCCTAAGAGTACCTCATGTGCCTCTTGTGTCCTTAGGGCACCAGAATTGCTCACCTTCAGTTCGTAGTTTTCTTGCTCTATGAACATGAAGGTGACACTGTTATATCCATAACAGGCCCTACTAGTGCCCCTATAAACTCATATACAAACATTTTTTGGCAATAGTGGACATTATCGGATCACTGACGGGCCTACACTATTTGTGTAGAGTTCAAGTTACACTACTTTTTCAAATCGGCCTGTTGGTTATTTTTATTAGTTTATTTGAGTTGGGGGGCTTTGACCCCCAAGTCAAACAGACAAAACCAAAATTAACAACAAGCACGAGCACGCACTGTAGTCACGAAAGCTTTACGCTATGCAAGTAGTAGTGGTCCGATAATCGCCACTGTCGCCCATATTTTAATAACATTTTCCCTACAAAGCAGAAAGGGAGTCCAATAAAATACTTTACGCTCAAGACAAATCACCGAATAAATCTATCACGCAGTACACTTCCCTCTATTTTCAGCTACTGTACATATTCTTTATATAGAAACATAAACAATGTTGTCAGGGAAAGGCCATCAGTCCATCTAGTCCTGTGTATTAAATATCTGGTATAGCACAGAAAAATGTTACTCAAAACAGGAAGTAATGCTGACCATTTCCAAAAATGCATTGCCGTAAACTGCTAACCATTTTTCTAAGTAAATCCTAGTCACAGGAGAATACATGAAAAAAACTATATTTTATTTTTCATTTTGCTAATCAATATGTACCAAGTGCTATATATTTTAACAGTTGATTAATATTTTCACACATGAAGCTGATCATTTTTTCAGCTTATTTACTACCCTGCAGTCTGTCCTGTTTTATCCTATCTAACCCCAAGACCAAACTGTCCAGATAATGTGTTTGCTCTCACCTTCCCCCTTGCTCACTGCATTACTGCTAACCCCCTGAATAACTATTAAGCCCTTAACTTTGTCCGAGCTAAGCTTGAATCTATGAATAGTTTTTGCACCCCAGTAGGCTGTTCCATGGTTGAATCACTCCGTAAGATAAAACTTTCTCACATACCTTCAGCAGCCCCCCCGAAGCCAGCTTCCATTTATGTCCCTTGTTTATGACCCGCCACTTCTGATGAATATTCCCTTGCAGTATCCCTTTTTCATTCCTTTTAGGAACTTGAAGGTCTATATCATGTCAACCCTCTCCCTTCTGGCCTCCAGCAAGTACATGTTGAAACCCCAAAGCAAATCTCTGTAGGAACTACTCCGTTGGCTTTGAATCATTTTGGTTACCCCACGCTGCACCATCTCTATCCAGTCTCTTGCTTTCACTAGATAGGAACACTAGAACTGCGCTCAGTATTCCGGCTGAAATCTGACCAGTAATTTATAGCGGTAGTATTACTTCTTTCCTCCTGCTCATCAAAAACTCTCCCAGTAAACCCCAACTCTCTGGATACCTTTCTATAAGCCTTGTTGCACTGGCTAGTTTGTCTCAAGGAGTCACTTATGATTACTCCCAGGTCCCTTTCCTCAAAAGTAGTGCCCAGCTTAACATCCCATCCGGTATTCCATCCTAGGGTTCTCATTCCCTATGTGCATCACCCTGCACTTTTTAGCACTGAATGCCAACTGCCAAACCTTGGACCACCTCTCTAACCTTGCAGGCCCCTCTGCAACTCCCCTACCCCCTCCCTGATGTCTACCCTGCCACAGAGGTTAGTGTCATCTACAAGGAGACACATGTTGCCCTGTATTCTATTTCCAGAGTCACTGATGAACATACTGAAAAGGACTGGTCTCAGGGCTGACCACTTTGAGACACCACTCATGACATCTCTCTCCCCATCCCCATTTACCACCACCGTATGCAATTTTACCTCTAAACAACTGCCCACCCATCTAACTACTATAGGTTCTTCACTGTTCCCAAATCCTCTAACTTCTAGAGTACAACTTTCTATGTGGCACTGACTAGAATGCCTTGCTGCAGTAGAGCAAATCCATTGCTTGCCCCTTATCCAATGCTGTTGCTTCCCAGTCGAATAATACTATCAGGTTGCTCTGACAAGACTTCCCTGCCATGAAGCCATGCTGCTTCCTATCCTGGAACCCATTTCTCTCCAGGTAGTCCCTCTGACTAGTGTCTACATCAGTTTACCCACAATAAGGATAATTCTGACAGGCCTGAAGTTACCTGGTTGCTCTTTGTCCCCTCCCTATGGAATGGAACCACGTCCACTACCCTCCAGTCTCTCTGTATCACCCCTGAGTGTAGTGAGCTACTGACTAATCCTGCCAGTGCAGCCAATTCCAATGCTAATTCTCTGAGCACCCTCGGGTGCATCCCATCTGTCCCTGGAGTCTACGTTCAGGGCTGTAAATCCTTTTCTAACCTTTCTCCCATAATTACTAAGAATGTGCGAATACCTTATCCTGAATATTTTATTCAGGGGCCCCAACTATTCAGATATTTCGAATTTAATGGTTGTTTTAAACAAACAAACAAAAAAGAAAAACAAGAAAGAAACTGCCCCACCTCCCTCCACATTCCTGATCCCTTAAAACAAACAAGTGTAACCCATATGCTCCATTTTTGTAACATGGGTATACATATGTATCTACGGGTTCGGGGAAGGATGAGGTTACCTGGCACAAGAGACCTAGGTTTGGCTACTCTGCACAGGGGCACCCAAATCAATCCAACTACAGGAAGCAATAACTGTAATGTCCAGAACCAGAATTGGGATTTTTCAGTGTGGCTTTATTTATTAACTCACTGAACATAAACAAAGCACTGCATGGTCCCCCAAAGGGCTACGTTACTGTAATGCAGATTAGAGGTTAAACACAGCGGTCCATTTGAGGAATGAACACATTACTACAGATGTCTGGTTTTGGACCCACCAGGCACTCAGCCCGGACTTTGCATGCACATTGGATACATAGCCTGACTGGCCCGGCTCCCCTGCTGGCCACTCGACTGATGGTCCACCTGGCGAATGAACCCAAACTTTACTTGGAAAGACATCCCATCAAACAAGGAGGCTCCCAAACTGTGGCTCCCCACACCACTTGAAGTCTGCGACTCCTAGAGAGATTTTGTTTTCGTATCCAGTCAAAACTCCCATCAAACAAGGAGACTCCCTCCAACAAGGAGTACTTTTCCCATCCTGTGGCTCCCTCACCACTTAGAGTCTGCGACTCCTAGAGAGATTTTCATGTTAAGGCCCCACGCCTGGGTACCCACCCCATCACTGGCCAAGCGTGATGAGGCAAGTAGCAAAACACAGAAGAAATCCGTAGAGTGGACCTGGTTACTAAAGATTGGGGGTTTTCCCACCTCCAGCTCCCACAGCCCATACCTGGCCATTTCTCTGGACACACAGAACTTTAGACTTTAAAATGTAGATTGAACGGTGGATGACCTGAAGCACCCCCTCTACAGTGAAAGTTTAAATCCATTAACACTTTAAACAGATGACTGCTCTATTTGTTTGTCCTAGTTGACACAGTCCTCCCAAATAGCAGTCCACATTTACTTGAATCCAACTGAAGAAAAGAAGTTGTTTGCCCCTTCCATGGAACCAAACACTCACCCATTCGCTGTGGTGCTCCACAGGCAAAGTACTGTAACCTTTGCTGTTATACATGAACAGACTGAACTTAAATTAAAACAGACAGCTTCTTCCCAGGGTGGAGAAGGGATTGCCCCTAAACCTGCCAGAGAACTTTCCTCACCCCGACCCCTGGGAGCGGTTCCACCACTTTAAAAGGTAAAATACAGGAACACTTCCCTTTTTCTGAGTGAGAAATCACACTGCACACTAATTGCTTTCTTCTTGCTTAAGGACAAATGGAAGACTCACTTTGAATTTCCCAAAGTTCTAAACTTACTCTGAGCTGAAGATTCCAATTGTGGCTCATGCAGCTGCGACAGTTCTATAATGATGTCATCTCAAGTCTCAGTTGTGACTGAGGACAGAGTGAGACAGTGTGAAACCCATTTAACTGGAGTTTCAGCTGCCTTCCTGCCTACCACTAGGTCTTACTGGGATTCTAGTAACCCTGGTAACAAGGGGTTACACTCGCCTGATCAGGAAAATGACTGTCCCCAGTCATTATGCACCCGGCCTTAGGCCATACCACCCTACGTGCTACCTGTGGAGGGGGGTGATCAGGCCCCCTCCTACCATGTGCGAGCACGGGTAGGCAACACTAAGGGTCTAGAGGCCTATAGCTGACATAACAGCCTCTACTCTATCCACTTACTATGGACACCTAGTGGCTCTGGGAGAACCATTCAGAGCATAGCCCTGATAGACCAGCACTGCGGCCCCTACTGCAGGTCAGGGCCACAGCCTGTCCATCCCCCCTAACCCTCTAGGGAAAACCTATCTGCCTCTAACATAACATCCCAAACAAAACAAAACCCGGGACCTCCGACCTTGGGCAGCCTGCAACTACAACCACTAGCAATAATAACACAGTACATTTAAATTCTACACCATACAGCACTGACAAGGACTCAATGAGCCCTCCTCTTCTTCTTGTCTTCTCTTCTGTCTTCCAGAACACCTGTGGAAAAGACAAAAACAAAAAACACATCCTAATCTGCATGTACAGTCTATCTAACAACAACAATGACAACAACAACAACCACCTTTACCACACAGAAAAGCACTGAACAATCCCAAAAGAAAAAGATTTTTTTTAGAAAAGATAGAAACAGTATTTACATTAAAGTACAATGACATTGGTAGCAATACACTGGGGATGGAATGCCCTAAATGTCCCAATTAGTGACTACAAGGCCTGAAGGCCAGTCCATTAAAGAGTCTCTCCTGGCCGGAGCCCCGTGAAGCATAGTTCTTAAGGCAATAATCCCAAAGGGAGAGTCTTTATGACAGTTCCACACTGTTTGAAGTCTGTAGTGTAGGGTGTGTGTTAATGTCATAAAGATAGGAAAAAAGTTTTTTGACTCACCAGCCTCTTGAAGTATTCAACGTCACAAACCTGGTCCTTCCAAGACTCTCCCTGGCAGCATTTCTTCTGATACAGCTGGCGGACATCTTCGGGAACCCACAGGAGTGCACATCTGGAAACAGCTGGGCTGATGTCATAACTGGAGAAGGAACCTTAGAACAGGAACAAAAGAGAAACAGCTGGTCCGGCATCATCCGGACACAGGCGATGAACAGGAAAACAGCTGGGCTGGTGTCCTCTGGATTCGAAGTCATCTGGTGGTACCAGTAGATGGTTGCTGAATAGGGCAGTACACTGTGGCCTGAAGAATATGGGGCACCTGATTTCTTGTTTATTCATATTGGCAGTTCAATAAGAGCACTTCACAGTGTAGATGTGGCAGTACTGACTACCACTGCTCGGCTCTCCATTTTGTAGGCACGGGCTTAATTACTGAGAGGTCCTTGCACTGAGGCCAATAGTAGAGGGGGTCAGGGGCTTGAATTATTACTCCGTCTGGACGCACATAATTCACACAGTGGGGACTTCACGCCCTCTCGGTCCACTATTCTCACTCTGTCCATAAACAGTGTCCTGCCCTCTTCCACTGTGTATACTTTTCGTGGAACAGTCTATTCTTTACATGCTGGTTAGCCCCAGGATGCACATGTTTCATTGCTTCATCCCAGATCCAGGATTTTCTGCAGTTCTCAATCTCCTCCCAGACTCTCCGAGGAAAGGTAGAAAGGTCATACCAAAGATTTCATTGGCCTTTCTACGGTCCAAGTCTCTCTCCTCTTTACTTGCTTTTGGTCAATCTGAGACCGCTGGCCTGGCCTGGGGTGGCCAGTCCTGGTTCTGCCAGTCTAGATCCTTAATGAAATTAAAACGGATCCCTGACTTCTTCTTCTTCTTCTGGTGAAGCCAGGCAGTGGCATCACCTTCTTTTGAACACATTCCTCCGAGGCAAGATCTTGAGGCTGTGTACCTGTTCCTTTCACAAGGCACATAGGTTCCCCTCATCTTCCTCTTCACTGAGGATTCTGAGCCCAGGTGAGCAGTAGTTCTCACCCCTGAGACTATCCATCTCATCACTGGGAGCGGAGGCTCGACACCTCCCATTCAAAGGCCTCCCGATCTCATCTTCACCTTCGAGACTTGTGCTAGGGCCCCCCACCCAGGGGCTATTGATGCTTTATCTGAACTTGCCTTCTGAGATCCAGCATCCAATGCTTCAATTTCAGATTCAGTCTCTAATTCTGCACTCTCTAACTTTGTGCCACACCCCTGGGGACCTTCCTCCACAGGCTCCACCTGATGCTGTGTGCTGCCAACTGCAGATTCTTGTAGTTGTGTCCATGTGGGAGCCAACTAATTTGAGGCGCTTTTATAGTTTGCTATTTTTGTAGGCATCCAGCACAGTGAGGAATCATGAAGACATCCTTCCAGCACTCAAGCACATCTGGTACACGACTGGATAATTAGAATTGCCACATCAGGAGGAGTTACCCTATAGCACCAATTTTCAATATCTCTCAATCTATTTAGTGCTGTTACTGCAACCCGGCATGATCCGGTAATTCCAGTTGGTCCCTGAGGCCATAACTGCAGAAAAACAAACAAAGTTCACTGTAACTGAAAGTCCCACTTTAAAATGAACACACTCTGTAGCTTTAAAATGGCTCCTCTGCTGCTGTGTTTACTTTATCACCTCACCCTGTAATGGCGGCGCAGCACTCCTGTGCATCAACATTCAGACTCTGGGTCAAGCCACTGCGCGCCGATTTACATCAGCTACTAATAACTTTTATTTCAAACTGCACAACTTGCTCTGTTCTGGCTGTCCACACATTTACAGGATTTTCCTGACTTTTCACTTGCTGGCAACATTCAGTTAATTACTGTCCCTTTAAAACTTCGAGGTTTCAGCAGGATTGCCTGCTTCTACTAGTGTTGCACTTATTTTACAACCCACAGTCTCTCTCTGGCTGCAAACTTTAAACTGAGGCTACTTTCATTGCTATGCACACATTTAATGGCTTTACAGACTTGCACTTGCCAGCAGGACATCACACAATCGCTACTTGCAAAGTTTACTCATACAGTTGCACACACATTTTATATGGCATTATCTGAAAATCACTGATTTGAGCAGTTTTAAATCGCTTTCTCACTGTTATTGAAGCAGATTGCTGCGATGGGGTAAAATGGCCTGCAGCCAGATTTTGAAGGCCTCAGATTGCAAACGGGCGGGCAGTCTTCGCGATCGTAGTATTAACCACACACTTCACTGATCCCACGACGATAAGCCGGTTGAGCCCGATTTTTAACTGAAAAGTCACTTTTTACTGTTTAGCGCTTTGAACACTTCGCGAACGTCCTCCACTGCCAGTACACGCCCACTCTGTCTCCTCCTCGAATGCTGGAAGCAGACTTCGAAGAGCTGGCTGAGGGGCGTGACTAATGGCAAACTGACCAACCACACGATGTCATGCAAATGAGCTCTCTTCTTCCTCATTTAGGGCTCCTCTCCTCACGGCGATCGCCGAGCAGGCAAATTTAAACTGAAAGATGCACTATTTTTTTTCCAACTGACTCGCAATGGAGCCCATTTCAACCATGTAACATTGCCATTAACTCTGCAGTAGTTCTAGTATTGCACAGAAAGCATTTCCAATGTCCAGGGCATACTTCTCTGTTGCTACCCCTAGTTTTCCACACTTTCCTTCACAGAACTTTTATTTTAAAACTGACAAACACTGTAAACTATGTTGATGCAGGACAAGGACACACACTTTGGCTTTACAGCTACTTGGTAAACAGTTGGCATTTTTAAACAGCAGCACAAGATTCACAGCACACACACATAATTAGAAATTGCTTTCAACTTTTGGGCTACCATTGCCAGATAACAAAACGCTAGCCTATTTCTGCTCAAGCACCTTCCTTCCCAAACAATCCAAAGCAGTGCCTACATTTTTGTAACCCATATGCTCCATTTTGTAACATGGTATACATATGTATCTACGGTTCGGGAAGGATGAGGTTACCTGGCACAAGAGACCTAGGTTTGGACTACCTGCACAGGGCACCCAAGTAAACCAACTACAGGAAGCACTAACTGTAATGTCCAGAACCAGAATTGGGATTTTTCAGTGTGGCTTTATTTATTAACTCACTGAACATAAACAAAGCACTGCATGGTCCCCCAAAGGGCTACGCTACTGTAATGCAGATTAGAGGTTAAACACAGCGGTCCATTTGAGGAATGAACACATTACAGATGTCTGGCTTTGACCCACCAGGCACTCAGCCCAGACTTTGCATGCGATTGATACATAGCCCAACTGGCCTGGCCTCCCGTCGCCAACTGACTGATGGTCCACCCACGAACGAACCCAAACTTTACTTTGGAAAGACATCCCATCAAACAAGGAGGCTCCCAAACTGTGGCTCCCTTCACATCACTTGAAGTCTGCGACCAGAGAAAGATTTTCGGTTTCTGCACTTCCAATCAAAACTCCCATCAAACAAGGGAGACTCTTCCAACAAGGAGTACTTTCCCATCCTGTGGCTCCTTTCATTACCACTTAGAGTCTGCGCTTTGTAGAGATTTTTCGTTGCGACTCCACGCCTGGGTACCCACCCCATCACTGGCCAAGCACAGAGGCAAGTAGCAAAACACAGAAGAAATCTGTGAGGTGGACCTGGTTACTAAAGATGGGGGTTTTCCCACCCCAGCCTCCCACAGCCCATACCCAGCCATTTCTCTGGACACAGAACTTTAGACTTTAAATGTAGATTGAACGGTGGATGACCTGAAGCACCCCCTCTACAGTGAAACTTTAAATCCATTAACACTTCAAACAGATGACTGCTCTATTTGTTTGTCCTAGTCGACATAGTCCTCCCAAATAGCAGTCCACATTTACTTGAAATCCAACTGAAGAAAAGAAGTTGTTTGCCCCTTCCAATGGAGCCAAACACTCACCCATTCGTTCCAGGTGCCCCACAGGCAAAGTACTGTAACCTTTGCTGTTATACATGAACAGACTGAGCTTAAATTAAACAGACAGCTTTCTTCCCAGGGTGGGAGAAGGATTGCCCTGAACCCACAGAGAACTTTCTCTCACCCCCAGAGGAGGGGGGGCACTGAGACCGGGAGCGGTCTCCACCACTTTAAAAGGTAAAAACAGGAACACTTCCCTTTTCTGAGGAGAAATCACACTGCACACTACCACTTGCTTCCTTCTTGCTTAGGGACAAATGGAAGACTCACTTGAATTTCCCAAAGTTCTAAACTTACCTGAGCTGAAGATTCCAAATGTGTATTCATGCAGCCATGACAGTTCTATAACGATGTCATCTTCAAGTCTCAGTTGTGACTGGAGGACAGAGGAGACAGTGTGAAACCCATTTAACTGGAGTTTCACAAGCTGCCTTCCTGCCTACCACTAGGTCTTACTGGGATTCTAGTAACCTCGGTAACAGGGTTAGGCATAGCCTCCTCATCCCACCCTTAGTTAGAACTCCAAGTCCATTCTCTGCCCCCAGCACACTCACAATTTGATAAAAAAGTAGTTTTGTGAGAAAACCTCCAATGATGGGCGACCAGCACAACCCACCTGCCTCATTCAGCCACCTTCTTTTAACATTTGTTTTAGGAGAAAATAAGCTCTTCCCACCCCACCATGGCAGCAGCAGCACCTCCTTCTGCAGCCAGCGAGGAAAGAACGAAGAAAGGTGACTGACTGAGCCCACCCTCTCCACAGCTGGCTGCCTTCAACTGAATGAAAGCCCTTGCATAGCAAAACCAGCTGACTGCATGAGCAGCTGATTTTACAATGCCAGCATGCGCACCAGCACGTTCATTCATTAGAAGGCAGGGTGACCAAGGACGATGGACAGGCTGTGTCAATCACTTTCTTTGTTGTTTCATTGCCAGATCTCAGAACTGGGTGCTGGGAAGAGGGTGCTACTGTCATGGTGGGGCTGGGGGGACATATTATTTTCCTTAAAACAAATGCTAAAAGATGGTGGCTGGAATTTTTTTTCACAAACAGAATGACTTTTTATCAAATTGGGGTGCCGGAGGGAGGAGGAGGGTGTGCTTAGGGTTTTAACAGTGGGTGAGGGATGAGAGGCTTGTTTATTTTAAAGGACCTGGGCTGGGGAAGAGGGTATGGGGCGTACTGTTCCTTCTTCTTTTTTTTTTCCTTAACAATAGTATTTCCCAAATAGGAATAAGGGACGAATAATGCCACTATTCATTATTCTGATCTGAATAACAAATTACGCATTATTCATAGTATTTGGGAACTACTATTGTTACTCCCATACCCTTAGTAATAGCTACCTGCCCCATTTCTGGGATCCCCCTCACAGCAGCCTTTATCCCACTTTTTGGCAAAGGCTCGCTGTTTCCACTGTGATTACTGAGCAGAAGTAGTAGTTAAGAACTGCTGCCTTCTGCTCATCCTCCTCTATGAAACTCTCCCCCTCTGTCAGCCTCACAAATCTCCTCGCCTTCTTTTCCCCAACATACCTGAAGAATTGCTTCTCCCCTCACACGACCCTCCACAACCTACAGCTTTGTATCTGCTTTTGCATCCCTGACTAGCCCTCGTCTTCCCTCATCTGTAGGTATTTGCTCCATTCCTTATACCCCTGTTTCTCCTTGTAGCAAAGGAAGGCCCTTTTGGACATTACTGCCTCCCCGACCTTCTTAGAGAACAAGTGGTCTTTGTGCCAGTTACCCTTGGTAACCATTGTCAAGCATGACTTAGCTGCTTCATGAATGCCCTCCTTAATTACTCCCTACTGGTATCCTCCACACCGCCCATTTGGTTCACTTTATCCAACTTACCCTTGACTAATTCCATGGGTCAAAGTGTTTAGACTATTATTAAGATTCGGTTCTTGCACTTTTGAACAAACTTAAAAAATACCTAGATTAATTATTTTGGTTAAAAATTGTGTTTTAAAATGCTGTAAACAGGACCCAACCTTTTTTGCGTATTGATTTTTTTTTTTTTTACATCTTTTTTTTCGGTATTTTTTTATTTATGTTTCAATAGCAAAACCTTACAATAAAAAAGACACCCAGAGGGATACAGGAAATGGTACAAGTCAATCTGTTTCCGCATGTTTGTTTTTTTTTCATTTCTACAGTACTCAAAAGTTGCATTGTATTGTACTGTCACTTTACTGACAATAAAAAATATTCACTCAAAGTTCTTAATATCGGAACAATATATTTTCTAAATGTATGTGCAATCATTGATTTCCTACAGCAGTAGCACGATCACCTGTAGAAACTCGTGTAACTACACTCAGTCCGCCACCTGACCCATCTATTTATTTTTCAGAAACTATTAACTTTACTTACTTAATTATTTTCTTATCTCTTTACTGATGCAACGATTATCACCACAGAACAAGCCAAGTTGAATCACAAACACGTTAGAATGGGTTATTTCCTTGAATTTTCAAGTCTTATCATAAAGTCAAATTTTCAGGACAATAATTCCAAGTAAATCCAATTTTACCCAGCATTAGCACACCTCTAAGCTGCAAATAAAGATGGATCACTGTCTCGTGGTAATGAGACGCACTACGGGTCCCTTTAGAAGTAACAAACCTCTGTACACATTAAAAGAGCTTGCACTGTGTTTTGCATAGGACTCCGCTTTTAAACTTTCGGCAGCTATTCCGTGACCGGATGAGAAACTGAAATACGTTTCTTAACAGTAGCTTCGGGTGGCGTACGCGCAGCACGATAGCGACATTTTGATGGAAATCTTATTTGAAAGGTTGCAGTAACAAAACAAATCGGGCTCCTTTGCTTTTATGCAATTTATTTGTGCCGATTTGTTTTGTTACTGCCGCCAGTTTGCTGCTTGCTTTTTGTGTTTGTCTTCGTCCTTTTTAAGCTAGCACCCGTTGTCAGCTGTGCACTTCTCGCCTTGTGCTGCCTTATTTGAAAGGTTACTCGTAGGCGGCAGCAATACTGGGTCGGGGGTTTCACGCAAGTCACTGTACGTGTGACATTGGGCTGGGTCCTGCCTCTGTAAAGAATCGGGACTGTAAGGACAACGGGATATTTTGGCAGTCAACCCGGTGGTTGTACTCTTAACACTGCCAGGGGTTGGACTGGGGACGGGGTACAGTTGGCCAACCTGAAAAAATCGATGGGGAAGTTCCTAGGGTGACACACTTATAACAGTATTCCGCTTCAGTTTCATACGCTATGTCTGCATCGTTTACATTCCTGTGCCCAGAATACCTAATTTAATTACGAAATAGATAAATGCATACATTTTCAGAGTTTTTTTTGGGGAAATTGAAATGTCTAGGCCCTGTGGCCCAGTCTGACTAAATAATCACTGCATTTACATGAACAGTTGTTAGCGGCTACCAGTTCCTGTATGATGGAGGATGTCCCGGTGGTAGCACTCGCTATAAAACTGGTACCCATGCTCGTCTGCACTTTTCAGAAATGACACATTTCCTTGTTTTGTAGCCTAGAAAAATCACCCCTTAAATACAATACAGAATATAAATAGAATACATGTTTCACATTAATGTAAAGATTATGGTTGTGAATATTAGAATGTTATGCTTGTCCAACTTTTGCCAGAATCTGCATGGTGCCGAAAGGCCTCTCACACAGTTTGCAAAGGGTGCCAACAGAGAGACATAGAACACGTGGCCCGTCCTACTAGGACTCATCAGTATACTCATCTTGTTTGACACCCAGTGGAATGGACCTGGGTAGCTGGTCCATTCCACTGGGGTGTCAAACAGACGAGGCACTTTTGCAAACTGTGCGAGAGGCCTTTCAGCACCATGCACTTCTGCTTAAAGTTGACCAGCATAACATTCTGTGGTGATTTGCATATGCAGCCCATGATGCTTGCATTGTGTGGGCATGTGATTTTGTATTTTCTTGAAACTTGGCTTCCAGCCAAATGCCCTTTGGGTAACCTTGCCTCAGTGTTTGCTCACAGAGGTTCTTTGTCTTTCAAGTAGTCAATTATGCCCCCAGCATAAAGTGAGGAATCATGTAATTGTTTTGTAGCAGTTGTACAGAGCATCTTATTACAATCTTTAAGGCACTGGAATCCTTTTCTGACAGACCTTCATGTTGCTAAATGTACAGAAATGTATTTAAATCTGTGGAGCTTATGTAAGCTTGGTATAGACCCTTTGTTTCCCTACCCATACCTTCTCAATTAGATGAAAAATAATCTGTATATACTAAACAAAGCCTCACGTTTTAGTGACCATTGGTTAAAGCAACATAAACGTTGTGCATATGTACTGTACAAAGTTATAATATCCTACTGGGTACATAAGGACATTCAAGACTGAACCATGCAGTATGCCACGTACTATATATGCATTTCAAGTGCATCAAGCCAAAAAGCAATTTGATCAACATCAGCACTCAAGAAAAGTGACACTTTAATGTAGCTGTTAGGCCTGTTAATATTTTTATGCACACAAAAATGCAAAAGCAGAAGGAAAAAGGGAATAATATAACACCCACATTCTGAGGTATAATTTTACAAGGATTTTAGAAACGCTTATACCAAGACATTACTTTTAATAGTGGCTAGTTACAGTCCTTGACATTTAATTACAAGTCCGCTCGAGGCGCCAAAGCTGACAATCAGTTTTGCCAGACACTTAGCTTTAACTACTGTTGCATTTCCACATTATCTGTACCTGTGCCAACTACAGGTCACTTGCATGCAATACACCAGTGCCAGCCTCAGTGCACCTGACCAGCATGCAATGTACCTGTTACCAGTACCAAACCATCTGCCAGTAATGTACTCCTTCAACTCACCTGTATGTGACAGCAGGGACACAAGGTAGGTTGGGGGCAAGCACAAGGTAGGCTGGATAAGGAAAGTGGATTAGGAGGTTGTAGGGACCTGGTGAATGTATTGGGGGGGGTGAAACACCAGGCAGGGTGGCAGGGACAAGGCGAGTGGGTAGGGGTTGCATGGATATGGTGCATCTCGGGGATGATCAAGCACAAGGTGGAGGCCAGGACAGCAGTGACAAGGGGTGTGTGTGTGGCGGTCAAGCACAAGATGGGTGACGTTGGCAAGGACAAGCTGAGCAGGGTATTGACAGGGACAAGATAAGGGGAGGGATGAATGGGACAACAGAAGCCAACATTAACTTGTGCCCGAAGAAAACAACCACAGGCATCAAACGCTGCCAGATGCAACTATAAACAGCGAAAAATCATACAAGAAAATCCAGGAAGAAAATACAAAATCACCTTGAAATAACGATCTGCAAATCAGCCAGAATGCCCCCCTTCCCCTTAACCCAGTCCTCTCCCAACATCAGAGGCCAAAACGGGGGCCAAAACCAGCCTTGCCTACACTAAGCCAATACTCAGGACACTGAAAAGATTGCTAACCCGGATTGCCAAATACCATATCATTAAAGCGGTATGGATATATTTACCTTTTATCGGGTTTCAACAGCAAATCCAATGGGAAATCCAATCTGCACCTCTTCTCAGTAACTCTCAGTCCCTATAATAAACACTGACCCAGCTGTCTGTTTGGAAGGGTTTGCCTCCCGGGTTTGCCTTCTTCTGCCTCGGTGGGCACCTGGGTGAGCGGCTACCCTTTTGCTTCTTGGGGGCAATTTGCCATGCCACCGGGCATGCCACCTTCAGCCCTCCTGGTCCCTCCTAGTAGTCCTCCTCTGGCTAGTGGCTTCCCCATGGCTTCCTCTCTTCTCGGGCTGGACCGACGATGACCTTCTACCTCTGCCCGTATCTCTGGCTGCGTGCTGCTTCCGCCTGCTGCTCCTCTGTGCTGTCAGTAGATGGATCGCACTCCCAGACTGTGCTGGTGCTGTGCTCTGCTCCCAGTTCTGCTACTCTGCTCATGCACTGAGCGCCTGACCTCTAGCATGCTTGCCACTGGTCCCTAGTCCCGTCCCTGGTTCACTGTCCACCTTAATTTAAACCTTAGTGCCGCCCAATCAGATGTGACTCTGATTCGGCAGGCACATCATATGCAGAGACAGGGACCCGGGACAGGGATTTGGCCAGAAGTGGCGCCAATTTCAAAAATGCCACCTTGGCCAACCAATGAGGAGCCCACTGGGTGGGCTGCTGGGACAGGAATGAGCGACAGCCACAGGCTGAGGACAGGCGTGGGGACAGGACAGGGAGCACGCAGCACAGCTCAAGTCGGGACTCAAGTGCAGAAGCCCCTGGGAATTATGGGCTGAATTATCACTTGTCCGGGTCACTTGTCCAGCTCCCGGGTCCAGCTCTTCACCAGCCCACCCCTACTTAAAACACATCAAGGAATCACACTGCATGGAAACCATAAAAAAAGAACCCATGTAAGAAATACACAGAGGCATGCATCCGTATCTGCACTTTGAAAACACCCCTTTTCCTCGATTTTTCAGATGTGGATGCATACCTCAGTGGCAAGAGAGTGCCACCGCTGAGGAGGATGTTCGGGGAGAAGCTTGTGGGGGGGGCTTCACCTTTTACCCTACACTGCTGGGGAGATTGGGGCAGTGCAAGCAGCCAATCCAGTGAAGACCTTAGCTGCTCAGGGTGGTTGTAACCCAGCTTTGGTAGTCTGCAGTGGGTATTGGGTCCAGAGTGCACTGAGGAGAAGAGCTGTAATCAGCCTGAGTGGTGTAAAAACAGTGGAGGGTACCTTTCACTAAGTGTGACATCCTAGCTAAAATTACCACCTGGTTGACCGCTAATAGCTGTGGATGGTGGTGATGACTTCAGTTTGTCATTTACAAGGTAGAAGACACTTTGCTTCTACCCACACTAGGGTGAGTCAACAGACTGCTGGATGTGGCATGGGAGGAGGGGTTGGTCCCAGGTGAAGGGGGGCTGGTGCAGGGGGCAGGAGGTCAGCAGGGTTTCCAGTGGTGACAGGCTAGTGAGCTGCAGTGACTATGGGGCGGCCGTATGGATGAGAACATTGTGGAGGCTGCTGGAATGTCCCATTTACCGCAGGCTGAGACCACTGGAGGCAGAGATCATTTGGCTGGTGGGGGAGATAAGAAGGTTAAGTGAGGAGAAGGGCAGAGCAAGGGTAGGTCAGGCACCCCCTCGGGTGTACAGGGAACCAGAGTTTGTAGCGACTGGGGGAGGTGAGGGGCCAAAAGCAGCTCCCAGGCCGCAATGCGGGTCTGCATCGGGGTGGCAACAATAACAATGCCAGTAGTAGGGGGATAGGATAAGTAATAGGTATGAGGTTCTGGTGACTGTAGCAGGAGGAGGAGGATGGTACCTAAGATGGGCAGGTGGCAATCAGGGTAGGGAGAATTTTGTTGACAATAGGTCCAGGCGGTGATGGGGAGGTATCGACAGGTAGGGAAGGGAGGGTCAGGGCTGGGGGAGCAGTGGGGGAGGCAGCCAAGGGCAAGTTGGATTGGCATTTGGTGAGGCAGAGGATCATAGATTGTGCATTGGCCACAGAGGGTGTAGTCATAGGGAAAAGAGGTCCAACAAGAGGTGGGGGAAAGTGCAGAGGAGGTGGGTCCGGCAACTACATGGCAGGGTAGGGTGAACACTGGGAGGGAAGGGTTTGCGGGCAGTTACAGGCAAAAGGTGGGGAAGAGGGGGCGGAGAAGTAGTGTTTGGAGAATCTATACTTAAGGGGATCAGGTGGGGCGGGAGGAGTGTATGACACAGGCGGATATGAGTGGAATCTATACCGGGCTTGTACAGCAGGTAGGGTGGGGCAGACTTTGCTTAGGTGTGCCAAGGGGAAGAGAAACTCAGCGTGGTGGTGCACGGGGCAACAATGACCTGGGGAGAGTCAGAAGGAGTTGGTTAAGGAGAGATTTGAGGAACTAGGGAAGCTGTGAGTGGAGGTTGGGTGCTTGCTGACCTTCTTGGAAGTGCATCCACTACCCAAGGCAAGCAGGGCGAGGAAGGACAAAATTGTGGAGGTTATCTCTTGGCTGGTGGAGTGTCACGCTCATGGATATGGACTGGTGGAGGATTGGGGGAACACATGGGTCAACGGTGACAGTGGACAGATTGCACTTAGGCAGGGGGTCCTGAAGCAGAAACTGTAGAAATACATACCTTCCAAGGGGTTTGTAAACTAGGAAGGGGGGGTAAGGCAAGTGTGCGGCTAGTGTGCAAGGTCACCAGGTAGGGAAGCTGAACGAGCTGACACCCCATGACAGCAGTGTTTGTAACGGGAGTGAGCTGTGAGGGAAGAGTCAGGTAGCGGGAGCATGGGGCAGGGAGAAGGTGGATACTGGGTGGAGGGTAGTGTCTCTGAATGTGAGGAAACTGGGTAACAAAGTAGATGAGCTACAGACTCTCTTAAACTTAGGGATGGAGGATGTTGTGGCCATCAAGGAGACATGGGCCAGCCAACACCAGGATTGGGATCTGATGATTCCCGGGTACAGGGTTTATAGAAAGGACAGAGGGGTGGGGAACGGAGGAGGGGGTGGCGCTTTATGGATTTATGTAAAGAATGCGATTACCTGCACAAGGGAGGAATGGGAGGAGGGGAGGACAGAGGCACTGTGAATGCAGTTCCTGGATCCATGGGGTAGGAAACTGAGGCTAGGGGTGGTGTATAGCCACTGGTGCAGTCCGAGTAGTTGCAGGGAGTTATGATCAGATCTGACGGTATGTAGTAAGGGAACGTGGTGATCGTGGGGGACCCTCAATCTCACCTGGGTGGATTAGGAACCCAAACCACTACTAGTGCCAGGAACAGGTAACTGGATGCGCCCAGGATAGCTATCTGGTGCAGATGGTTGGACAACCAACCTGGCTGGGTAATACATTGGACCTGGTATTATCAAATGGGAGACAGTGAGGGAGTTATGGGTGGAGGACCCACTAGCTGGGAGTGACCACCTATCAGTGTGGTTCATGCTTAGCATGAGCAGGGAGGCTGTGGGGTCCAGCAACAAGGTGGTGGACTTCAGATGGTGGACTTTGGGAGGATGAGGAAATACTGAGAGTGCCTTGAGGGTTAGGTTCGGAGATGGGCACACAGCAGAAGTGGGATATCATAAAGTCTGGGCTGAGGGGGCTACTGAAGTGTGCACCAGGACTCTGAGCAAGAAGACCAGGGCTAAGGTGCCATGCTGGATGTCCAGGAGTGGTGTGGGGTGAGGGCCAAGACAGCGCTTTTAGAAGACTGAAAAAATGGGAGGGAGGAGGACAGGAGATGTACGCAAGGAGGTAACCAAGTTAGTAAGAGAGGCTAAGGCCTCCAAGGAGCTGAGGCTGTCTCGGGGCATCAGGGAGGGGAAGAAGGAATTCTATAGACACGTTAGGGGAGAAAAGGAACTGCAGGGACCAGATAATCCAGATCAAGAAGGATGGGGGTGGATGGAGAAGGAGGAGGAACAGGCTGAGTACTACACAAGTACTTCTGCTCCGTGTTCATGAGGGAGGTAGGTCCGCCACCTCTGTGGACTGGGAGGGTGACAATGAGGGGGGAGGAGGTGACTGATGAATTAATTCTGGAAAGCTAGTTATTGGAAGGTCTGAAGGCACTTAGGGTGGATAAGGCACCAGGACCCGATGGCATTCACCCTAGGGTCTTGGGGGAGATGGCAGAGTTGTTGGCCGGGCCACTGGCTGACCTGTTCAACACCTCTCTGGACACAGGATGTGTACCACAGGACTTGAGGTTGGCTCATGTGGTGCCCATCTACAAGAGCAGCCCAAAGGATGAGCCAGGTAATTACAGATCTGTCAGTCTCACTTCCATAGTGGGTAAACTTAGGAAAGCAATCTTGAAGGAGAGACTGGTAACCTTCCTGGAGTTCAGTGAGCTCCAGGATGGGCAGCAGCATGTGTTCATCTCCAGGTGATCATGCCAGACCAACATAACAGAATTGTTATGCTTGATCTCCACATTCTGATTGGATACCCACTGTGCACCTGGACAGTCTACATGTTACCTAATAATTACTAATCTTTAGGGTGATGGTACTTACAGTACAAATGTAAGTAACCAGGGACACTTTATGATTTATATACAAGATTGCTTGCAAGTACTGTACTGAGATACACTATGTGCTCTCTGTTATCCTTCTGAGAAGTCATTAGTTTACAGTCTAAATAGTATGTTTCAATTTTAAGTTGTTTTAATTATTTTTATAGGTTGTTAGATAACAAATATTCAGCAGGGATTAGCCACCCTCACTTTTTCTTATTTCATTATTAGCATAAGCATATTTAAACTTCCACTGCCAAAATTGGCCATATTTACTTTAGCTCCATGTGAGGAGTGGTCCTCTTAGTTTCAGACTGGAATTCTAATTTGTGTAAGCTAAATCACCAATGTCAAGGTGGGACCCTTGATTTAGTCCCACTCCTCACATGGAGCTAAAAGTAAATATAGCCAATTTGGCAGTGGAAAGTTTAAATATGCTATGCTGTGTGAGTGGGGGGGTGTGCACTGGTACTTTTGGATTGTTTGTTGTTTGCCACTATCCAGCAGCACCCCTTAGAAGAAATGTGAATTATAGTGTATGAAGCAACTTAAAAGGTTTGCGCATGCTATTTTGGATTTGTTTGAGTTTCAGGAGTCTGTGGTGCTCCTTATTAGCATGCTCCCTTTGAACACCTGTGTAAAATCCTTGATGGGAACACAGTGTATAAAAGGAGCCAATTAGATACATTAGCCATTGAGGCACTGGAAAGTTAGGGACTAAATCAAGGGTCCCACCTTGACGTTGGTGATTTAGCTTATACAAATTGGAATTCCAGTCTGAAACTAAGAGGACCCACCTCACGTGGAGCTAAAGTAAATATAGCCAATTCTGGCAGTGGAAAGTTTAAATATGTCATTGTATAGCCTACACTGCCATCATGCGGATTTATGTAACACTGCACTATATCCTGTATGTTGTATGAGTCCTTTGTTCTCAGTTTTAGCTAACTTCATGAATATTATATATCTTTAGATAACACTGTGGAGCCACGTAACTTTTAACAAGTAAGGCCTATTTTATGTATCTAGTTTTTGGTAACTATAGTAACTATCAGAGGTATGTAACCTGTTGTATTACGTATTGCCACGGAGACCATCCAAGATCATCTTCACTCCTAGGGGTATTGGGGAAACTTTTGGCTCTCAGTGTCTTTTGGTAAGACCTGCTTTAGGGCATCTGATTACTTTTGTGTAACAAACAGGTTTATTACTGAATGTGCCACTTGTTTGTTGTCTCTTTTGCTGATTTACTACCGAAAATAATCTGTACAGGGCTGAGCACCCTGACAGAATACTATGACTAGGTCACAGGAGAATTGGACAACGGCCATGCAGTGGATGTTCTATACTTGGATTTCAGCAAGGCCCGCGCAAAGGCCTTTGATTCAGTCCTTCACGGGCAGGCTGGGGGCAAAGCTGAAATATGTAGGGATGGGGGCTAAGATGGCTAACTGGATCAAGAATTGGCTGGAAGACTGACTGCAATGGGTGGTTGTGTGTGTGTGGGGGGGACTCTCATATTCTAGGCCAGTGACCAGTGGTGTGCCACAGGGCTCTGTGCTCTGGCCAGTGTTGTTTGGTCTGTTCATATTGGATGTTGCATATGGGGTTGGGAGCAAGATCAGTTTGTTCGCTGATGACACCAAGATGGGGGCTGTTGTGGATGACATAGAGGGAGCAGAAGCTACAGGGTGACCTAACCAGACTTGACGAGTCGTCAGCAAGGTGGCAATTGGGTTTTAATGCAAAGAAGTGCAAAGTTTTGCACTTTGGGGCAAAGAACCTGAGGAGGGAATATTGGTTGGGTGGGGTGTGGTTAGGTGTCACCGAAGAGGAGAAGTATCTAGGGGTCATAGTAATGGGGAGCATGAACAACTCTGCTTAGTGCAGGAATGCTGCAGCCAAGGCCAATAGGATGCTGAGGTGCATTGCACAGGGGTTCTCATCCAGGAACAAGGATGTGATCCTGCCCCTGTACAGGTCCTTGGTCAGGTCGCATTTTGAGTACTGCATGCAGTGCTGGCATCTGTATCTGCTGAAGGATATCAGGATGCTCGAGGCAGTGCAGCATAGGGCAACAAAAATGATACAGGGGTTGGAAGACAGAACTTACGAAGAAAGACTGAGGCACTTGAGTTTGTACACCCTGGAGGAGAAAAGGGACTGGGAAGATATGATTGAAACTTTCAAATACTTGGGATCAACAAATCCGGCACAGAGGGGTTGTTTAAGCTGAGGAAGCAAAGGGACACAAGGGGGTATGGGCTGATATTGGAAGACTGGAGGGTGGCAGATTCAGGAGGGAGATGAGGCATTATTTCACGGAGAGGGTGGTGTCGAAATGGACAGCTCTGACAGAGGAGGAGGAGTGGTGGCATGCAGGATGGTGGGAAGTTTCAAAAGGACATGGGACAAGGCAAGAGGGCAGGCTGGTAAACAACGCTGAGCAGTTTCTGGAGGTAAATGTGTGTGGGGCAGCTGCAATATAGAGTGCTAGCTTTTATGCTTGAGCAGACTTGATAGACTGCGAGGGCTGTTTCTGCTGGCATGTTTCATATATTAGTATGTGAATGGGAGAGGGTTGGAGGAGAATGCTGAGTAAGAAAAGTGGGGACAAAAGGAATAATGTTACCCACACATGATGCATTCTTTTTGCACCACAGCCCATGGACTTGCATATCCAGCATGTATCTGTGGGCAGTATTCACAATGATTGGAGTCTGGCCGGGCTTCTGTACCACTGGTGTTGTGTTTTGTTTTCAGTCAGCAGACTTCTGTATTCAGGGCACAAGTCATGCACTGTCAACCAGCATTCCACTCGGTCATGTAATGAGATTGGGGAAATCAGCTCTTCTTCCATGTGTTGCCATGTTCTTTGTGTTTGGTCTGGAAGGAATTCCCTAATCTGTGCATAAATACCACCCTCTCTGCCCTTTTATGCTTTACTCCAGTTGTATAAAAGCTTAGAGAAGAAGATATGGCCTTGGGTGGGGAACTTCCTCAGAAGAGGAGAGGAGACAGGCTGTGAACCTGTAAATATCTCCAAAAGTTGTTTTTTGGGATGAAGTAGTGTCATTGCAGTCCCTCAGAGGAGTTTATTTGTTTTATAACACTTGGTGGGGGGTAGAGCCCTCCAACTTAAATGAAAAATGAGTAAACACATAACTGGAATCTGGCACTAACTGCAAACAGCGTAGTGTAGCACTGTGCTACGCTATTAGTGTAGATCCTACCCTCTACTAATGCCATCATTACTAGACAACAGCTGGGTTACCTGGTTTCTCATGCATGTGAACACTGTTACCAGGTTTTAAGCAGAAGTGGCAAATGTGAATTTCATCACCCTTCATTTCCTTCCTGCATGTACATCTTTAATTATGGAGGAAACAAAGTCTAGCACACCCAAAAAGGTACCTTACGATGCGTACACCTCTACAAAGTTGTATCCCTACCAGAATTTGTTCCTAACCCATACTCTTTTTAAACATTTAACCCCTCACATCATTCTAAATTTATATCCATAACCTTCTCAAAACTTGCATCTCTATCACGTAACCATCCCCAAATTCGTATCCCAAGCCCATACCTTTCCAAATACTGAATCCATTCTAAAATGTTTACTTTTGCCTCACCCAAATTCATATCACTATTTCATATTCCTTTTCAAAATGTTTATTTCTACCGGAGTTCAGGAGGAGCAAGATGGTGGCCACGCTGGGCTGCTGCTTGCATGAGCTCTAGTCTGAGCTAGGAAAAATCCTCCAGTTCTTTATGCTCATTTTTAGGAGAGCAAAACCGTTTGACCCTGAGACAATTTTCAGTCTGGGGGGTTTAAAATTATTGATTTTAAGTCCAAAGTTTTAGTTAGAATCAGGTGTAGGGCAAAGTATTAGATAGGGTTGGGACAGTGAGTTAGCTCCAGGAGTTAGCTTTTTTGTTTTCAGTCAGACTGTTCACGAGTGCTATTTACTGTGACAGAAGAGCTGTCTGTAAGGAGTGGAGAACTGAGGAGTGAGCGGGCAGCTTGGAAGATCTGCTGAGGAGAAGTTGGCAGTGGTTGTCGGAACGCTGGATCTTCAGAGGGGTCTGGTGCCAAGTGGAGAAGTGCCCGAGGAGCCTTCCTGGGTTTTCATCTGGTTGGAGGGACAGCCAGCGTTTGTGGTCCAAGAGGAGCCAGGAGCTGTGAGTTGTGACATGGGCTCGGTCCTGGTCACTCGGGGAACTTTTCTGAACTTCATCACAGAAAATAACTCCCGGCATTTGTGGCTGCAAGAAGTGCCGGTGCGTTGCGACATGGACACGGTCCAGGTTGCATTTCCTCCTTCGGCAGTGGGTACCGTTCCGGTGGAGCTTATCGGTGTAGTGACAAAGATCTTTGGTAATGAACTCCTGCTGTCTGAAAATGCAGCTCAGACCTTTTTGTGGAGCTAGTGAGAGAAGCTCCACTCTAGGAACAGGGACATTGGTCTGGTGAGCTTACTGACTGCCTTTGTATCATATTCTGAACTGGAACTCTGTTGTTAAACTTGGCCTAGCATTGGTGAAAGCATGCTAAGTGCTAAGCTATTCAACATCCACACCCTCCATGAGGTCTCCTCTGTTTTGGCTTTGGTTAATCCTGGTCTGGCAGTGTCGGTGAGAGTGTGCTGCTGGATTGCGGATCTGAAGGAGCATTCATCATTAGGATTTAATAGTACTAAGCCAGCTATCACTGCTTTAGTAACTTTCTGGACAAAGCTCTGAATAAGAGCGTAATAAATCTAATTTATTTGCACTCGAGTCTCTCTCCTGGAAAACAGAAAATCACTGCTGGGTTTTGTTAATACTATTGGGGGAAGGGTTGAGTGGTTTGTAGGGGTTTTGGTGGGTGAATGTTTGAGTGTTGAGTGAGTGATTTGTTAGTTTAAGCTTGTATTAAGTTGTGTGTGGAGTGAGATTGAGTTTTATAGTAGTTTTATTAAAGGATGGTGATAACCCATTTGTCTGGGTTATAGTTTGATGGCAGTAGTAGAGTAGTGGAACTGGTCTCTAGGGATATGCCGGGACCTTGAACCCTCAAGAACCTCCTACAATGCATCCCAGCTGCATGACCTCTGGCCCTTTGCTGATCTCCTGTATCAGCTATGACAGCGAGGTGCTGTTGAGAGGTTGGCATTACTAGGGCTTATAGAGGTCAGTGTGATGGTGTGCAGTAGGGTCAACGGAGGTGAGATATTGGGGTGGTTAGATGCAGGAGATGCCCTGGGGTTAGATGGAGCCTGGAGAAAGGCCAGAAGTGTTTGGTCTCTGTCCCCAGGGTTCCCATCAGATCGAGTGGGCTGGTAGCCAGAGGGGTGGCAACTTCTACCAGTCCACTGCAGGCAGTGCTGTGCAACGCCAGATCGATGAGGAACAAGACTGTAATTATGGCGGACTTTATTTCTCTATCGATCTGTCTTGCATCACGGAGCCTGGCTGGGTGGCGATGCTGGGTTGATCCTGAGGCATCTATCCCTGCTGGGTGCTCTGTGTGCACTGCCCACAGTGGGAATGCAGGGGTGGGGGAGTGACCATCCGTTTTTAGATCTGACCTGGGTTTCACCATGCACCGTGGGGACAACCAGGTCTTTTGAGTGTGTGGCTGTGTGTGGGATATGAGCACAGCTTGCAGGATTTTTCTTATTTACTGCCCTTCTGGGATGGGAGGAGAATTCCTGCAGGAGGTTATGACTTTGTTGTCAACATTAGTGTTGGAGTCCCGTAGATATTTAGTATTGGGGGACTTCAGCGCTTGGATCGACAACAGATCTTTGCAGCTGGGCTCTCACCTGCTCTAGTTGATGTCATCACTGGGCCTGTTTAATTCAGATGTTATTGTTTGACTTACAATAAGCCATTGCAAGCAAACACATACAGTACATTAATACAAAATCACATTTTAATAAGGTACATTGCCATATTTTAAAAATGAAATAGTCTGATTATATACCACATTTCCATAAAGTGCATTTATACTCTTAGAAAAAACTTTCTACTGATATAATTGTCTTTTTATTTCCAACCAATAAAAAACAAAGTGCACAAGATATTAAAACATAGACCCAGACATCAAATGGGATTGCATTACTATTAATATTCCTTACGTATATTTTTTGTTTTCTATTACTTTCAGTAGGGGGGGGGCCACAGGGACCAGTATGTTCTCTGTCCTGGCTTTCGGAAGGTATGTGATCAAATGTACTGGTTCATATCCCAGTGTCCCCAGGATATTCCCTAATAATTTCTCCCTATAATCATTATATAAGGGACATAATATGACTAAATGTACTAAATTATCTTGTCCATATCCACATTTGCATAGTACATCTTTTCTTAAGTTAGCCTTTTTATATTGATTCATTTTTCTCTGACTGGAGAAATGTTTGAATCTAAAGTGTGTATTTACCTTTCTTAGGCTGGAATTTGTTAATAAGTATAAATATTTCTCCATTCTATGATCTCTTTTGTTATTTTTAACCAGTTACATACTTTGTATTGTCTACATCTTTCCAAATCCAGCTGTACAAAAGCATCTCTCATTCTAGTTTTAACTTCGATATGTAAATATTCTGGTGGGTATCTAAGGCTATCTGCAGTACATGCCAATAAGACATAAGGTCTGATGTACTTCTCCACTAGGGAATACAATTTTTCCTTTTATGTATGATATTGACTTCTCCAAACATAATCTTGGGTAGCTATAGTTTTCCATGCCAAATACTTTATGCCAGTATAATATTGATCTTTGTACAATTTGACATTCTATGGGAACCTGTCCTAGTTCTGCCCTAACCATAGCTGATGGAGCACTAGTTGGTAATCCCAGAATGTTCTTATAAAATTTATTGAGGCATGGTTCAATTTTCTTTGTGGCATGGCTGCCCCATATCTCAGTTCCATATAATATCTGGCTTCTTATTTTAGCATTCATTACATCTATGTTACCCTTTACAGATTTTCCCCCCATATTTATAAGAGAATGAGTTAATTATTGGGATAAATTTCCTAGTTTTAATCCTAATTTCTATGATATGTTTTCTCCATGTGCCCTCTTGAGTAAATATTATGACCAAGTAGCAGAATTCCTTAACTACTTCTAATTTATTTTTATGTAATGTACAATTATATTTCTTATTATTCCCTCCAAAGACCAAAACTTTAGTTTTCTTATACTTAATTTGTAAGCCACAATAGTAGTTCTCCTCAAACTTGGAAGGGACCCCCTTCTTGTTTCCAGTTATTGGCCTGTTTCCCTGATTAATGTTGACCTCAAAATCCTAACTAAAGTCCTGGCAAATTGATTATCTCAGGTCTGGCACAGCCTCATAAGCCCGGAACAGGTTGGCTTCATAGCAAGCAGATACTCTGTGGATCATCTGTGTAAATTAATGTATCTGATCTCTGCGTCTAGGGACTGTCCAATCCCTACTGCAATGGTGTCCCTGGACGCAGAGAAAGCTTTTGAAAGGGTATCCTGGGACTACCTTTTCCAACTGCTGCTCAAATATCCTTTCCCCTCAATATATATCCAATGGATCAAGGTCCTATACACACAACCCTCTGCCCGTGTGCTCTGTAATGGCTTACTCTCACACTCCCTTGCCCTCCAGCAGGGCACCAGACAAGGCTGTCCGCTTTCCCCCCTCTAGTTTAATCTATGCTTAGAGTTCCTTCTCTGGCAAGTCAACACCTCCCCTTTGGTCTCAGGGATCGCAATTGGGTCCAGCCAGTGTAAACTATCTATATATGCAGACAACATACTCCTCCACCCCACCTCTCTTGCCACAACACTAGAGATTGTTGAGGAATTTGGTGACTTTTCTAACTATAAGATTAATGTTTCCAAAACAGAAGTAATGCCCCTCAACATCTTCCACACTACAAGTGGACATGTCGATCTGGGCCTTACATGGCTTAAGGACAAACTGAAGTATCTAGAGATTTATCTCTCATGCTCTAGCTCTAACATGAAACAATATAATCTTGATGGGACCCTCAACCAAATTAAGACTGATCTAAATCGATGGGCCCTGCTTCCCCTCTCTCTCTCTGGGGACGTACAAGTATAGTGAAAATAAATGTCCTCCCCCGTGTTCTACACCCCTTACAGATGCACAGTTACTTCCTTCTGAAATCCTGGTTCTTGCAGGTACATGGGATAATTTCCAATTTTATATGGTGGGGTAAGTCCCCTAGGAGAGCTCTCTCCAAGTTACAGCGTAATAAATTCAGAGATGGCCTGCAACTACCCAACTTTCTTCTTTACTATCTGTCCATTAATTGTTCAGTTTTTCTTCACTGGTTGAGAGAGCCGGTGCAGACAGACCTGTTGCCATATTCCCCACTATGGCTACAGATTGAGAGATCAGTCTGCGCCACCATAGTCTTGATCTAGGCTCACTGGTGTATGTTCCCCTTAAGCATATTCCTAAAGAACTGCAACACGTTCCTATCATGGCAGCACTCAGTGTACATTCACAGCTTAGCACTATTACTCATACTTCTCTTACACAGGATGTATCGCAACCTAGACTATACAATCCTAACTTTAAAATTGGGGGGCAGACCCGCAGCTCAACTTTCTGGCCACACAGGATGACTTCAGCTGTTAGTGATCTACTAAGAGGCCACAAATTGTTGTCTTTCCAGGAGGCTCAACTTAAATTTGACCTCCCTATATTCCACTGTTTCAAATATATCCAGCTATCACATATGCTCCCCCGTCACTTCGGCTCAGGGCCCTGGGAACAAAACTTGACTGGCCCAATTCTCCCAGTCATCTTGACCTCTCCCTCCTCCCATCTCATTTCCTTCTTCTATTGTCATCTACGGGACTTACTGAAAGAAACAGAGGGACATCCGCACCACATTTGGGACCAAGCACTGCCCCTTTCCCTCTTTTACTCGCTCCTGGCCTTGGATATGGTCCCAGTTATACCGGATGTTAAATGGGATTGATATTGTCTCCTCCAGTTTTATGTAATTCATGACTTATACTATACCCCAGTTAAGTGCCACAAAATGGGGAAACTCTAATCTAATCTCTGCTCCCGGTGTGGTGACCATCCTGGTTCCTTACTCCATATACTGTGGGACTGCAGTAAGGCTTCCCCACTTTGGTCAGCCATCAGGGCAAAATTGGACCCCATTCTATGCCTCTCTGATGCTTTTTGTCTGGAAATATGTATCTTAGGAGAATACAGAGATACTTTAATTGGTAACCAATATAAGCATATGGCCTTAGTGTCCCTATGTGCCAAAAAAGTAATTTTACGTCATTGGTTAGACCACAGTACCCCCACTCTCACAGAATGGTTGCATGAGGTCCTCTTTGCCCTACAAACAGAGAATCTTATAGATGAAATGTCAAAAAGAGCAAGCTATTATCAAAAGGTCTGGGCTCCTCTTCATACGCTGTTGACCATTTAAATATACTGGTGATCTCTGCGTTGTCAGTTCACCTGGCTCCTTAGCTATTTTGCTGGGAAATTCAAAGTCTGTTACACTCCTAGGTTGTACTTGGCAGTACCTTTCTCTCAATAAATTTACCAGTGGTGCGTGCCGGGTGGGAGGGGGGAGGTAGGGAGATGTTTGTAGTTGTATTTTTTACCTTGCATATTCCACTCCAATCTTGTATGGTCATCATGTTTTGTTTCATTGTCTAATATCAATTTTACTTGGAACACCTATGGTAAATCTTTGTGTTTTACTGTACAGGTTGGCGGTATCGCGTCACTTCATCGCAAACACTTCATTGCAAAAAAGTAATCGTAATAAACTTTATCGCATGCTACATTTCACCGCAAGAAATTTCATCGCAAATTTTATAATACATCGCAATAATAATAGAAAAAAATACCATTACCTTTTCGATTACTGTGTTGAAATATGCGTGATGTCTCATGCGTAATGTGTCTGGGTCAAAGGGCAAAGGTCAGGCAGGGGAAAAGGATTTTGTGGGATCAGAAGAATCATTAGCAAAGGTAAAGCACTATATATTGTGTGTCATCTTGTTTGGTATGGTAGAAGCATTTGCAAAGTTAAAGGCCATTATCGTGAAGCACTATATATTGTCTGTCCTCTTGTTTGTATGGTGGAAGCATTTGCAAAGGTAAAGGCCATTATCGTGATCGTATATGTTGCCACATACAGATGCCGCTTCACTGAAGGTTAAAGGGTTAAAACTGAAATCTTTATTGAGGGCAAATAAAAACAAATCTTGTCATCTTCAGTATCCCATCTAGACCTGCAGTTAGAAGTTATGAGCAATAGCTCTTAAGAAGTCCATCCTGTTTATATCACAGTGTGTTTCAACAACCTTGACAATTATTTGTGCTGTGTCTTTGTATTTCTTTCTCTGAGCTGGAGGCTCTATACCAGCAAGATATTGCTCCATTCGGTGCTCATTAAGGTTCTGTTCAACCTTTAAGGCATTAATGAACTTCCAAACAGTGGGATGGCACTAATAGCACTTGCAACCAGATGCTGGGTGCTGTCCTGTGAAGAACTAGCTTTGTCCTTCAATAAAGATACTGCTTTTATTGCCATTGTGGAACCAGCATCAGGAACATGGTTATGTTCCTGTACATATTTTACTATGACATCATTACTAGTGTGCACTCTAGCAGGGCATTTAAAAGTGTCATATTGACGACACTTCCAGTATTGTTTACCCCCATAAGTACGCTCCAGGCGGTATAAGAATCCAGCATCACACAGCATCGGCTGACCTCTGATGCTTTTTACAAACTCTAATGGCATGGCTGTCAGAACTCAATTTGCACAGTAGGTGGCGGCGCAACAGAACAGCGAATTAATATACGCTGAACTGTCATGCACTGTAGAGTCTATGTGATGAAATGTATCACGCTCTAATTACCGCGCGGTAATTTACCGTGACGAAAAGTTTTGTGATGAAATGACGTGGAACCCAGGTTGGCACACTCCTGCCTTTAATATGTGCTTATCTTGTAAGCTGTTTCTTTCTTTTCCAATATATATTTTTTTTAATAAAGCTTAATAAATTTGAAAACAAATATAATTAATTTGTAATTCTGCCCCTTCGCATTCGTGCTGAAATTTTTTTAACATTCTTTTCATTCCTAAAAAAAGTAGTTGATAGTAGGGCAACGTCGTCTGCGTATGTCAAGTATGGGCACATTTTTCCCCAATCCTGGGCATATGGAATTCTGGTTCATATAGTGTGGTTAACATAGTAGCAAAACATATATTAAACAGAATTGGGGATAATGTACACTCCTGCTTCACCCCAATATTTGACTTAAACCAATTGCTGGTTTCTCCCATGTTATTATATCCAACACTAGTACAATTATTTTGATACAGAGCTTTAATTTGTTTAATAATGAGATTTCCATCCCTTTTTGTTCTAAATGTTCCCATAGTAGCCCTCTATTAACCCGGTCAAATGCCGATTTTAAATCAATAAAGATGCAATATAATTTTTGTCTGTTAACTACCTTATATTTGTATACTGAATGCACCAATATGAAACACTGATCAATTGTTCCACAACCTATTTTGAACCCTGCCTGGATCTCATCTAATATGCCCTACCTAGTTATCCATTCTATTATTCTATTGTTAAGGATTTTTGTGAATATTTTAGCTGTGCTATCAATCAGGCTTATTGGCCTATAACAATCAGGGTTATTTCTTTCTCCTTTTTATGTATTGGCACTATTATACTGAGTCGCCAAATATTAGGTATTTTCCCATTGTCCCATATTTAGTTAAAGAGTTTGCATAAATCAGGTATCCAAAGAGCCCTAACCTTCCAGGTTACATCAATTGGGACCCCATCCAGTCCTAGGGATTTATGTCTGTGGAAAGCTTTCACTGCTTGTTACACTTCCTCTACTGTTATTTTTATTTGAAGCTTCAACCATATTTTGCATAGAGAGCTAGATAATTTTTTAAGATATTGATCATCACCTTATAGAATAGTCTTTTAAAGTGCTCCACCCATACTTTTGGTTCTAAATGGGTTTCTGGTTTAATCCCATTATTACTCATACCTTTATTTGCTAATCACCAAAATGTCTTGATATCCTTTGTTCTTACTGCAACCTTAAAATCTGTCTATAATTTCTGACTGTATTTATCATTATTTTCTTCTAGAATCTTCCTGTATTCTTTTCTTGAGGTGTTCATTATTTTATTGTTATTTAAGTTGGGGTTATTTTTCAGTGTTCTAAGCTGATTGTTTAGAACTTTCTTAGCCCCTTTACATGTCTCATTGTACCATATATATCCATCTCTATTATATATATTTATCTCTTTACTTATTAACGTAGAAATTGACCCCAATATTGAACCAAATAGTGTTAGTAAAACATCATCCTCCATTCGATCATTAAACTCATGTAATTCTTCCAGAATCCATTTGCTTTCTAGAACTGGAATAACATTTTTACCCTCAATTGTTCCCCAACCTATGCAATTTTTCTTCCTAATCTCTACTGGGGCCATACGCATAGCTGTAGTACATTTTTGTAGGAAATGTGTTCTAAGTTATAGTGCTAAATGTTGGCTTTTTGATCTGAGCTGTATTTCCATCCTCAGACAGGATTGTGCCATTTGAATATTTGCCCAGAAACAGTCAGTTACTGAGGACCCATTTCCCCCCATGAACATGAATTTACCTTCTGTATCTCCTGTTACCCTACCATTTAGCAAAATAAAATTACTATTTATAAATGTACTATGTACCTCTAATCCTTTATTACTCACTTTATGACCTTTTGAATTTCTCTTGTGTGCTAGGGATATCATGTCCCCCTGATCAATATATGGGATAATGTCTTTGGCTGTCCCTAACAACCTAACAACCCTAATAGTCATATCAACAGCAATCAGTATTTTACCTGTTGGATAGTCCTGTTGTATACTTTCTATTATTGATTCTGTATGTTTTAACCAATCTGTGTCACCATAGTGGCTTGTTTCCAGGTGTGCATAAATATTAATTATGAATAAGTTACTATCAATGCCCCTAGTGATTTTAATTGCCAGGATACTGTCACTATTGGTCACAATTTCTTCTTTTCAAATTATTATTGAATTTGCATAGTGTAGCCAATCCCCCTATATTTCTATCAAATCTTTTCCTTGCACTTTTCCAATATGTTTTAAAACCATTTAAATAAATAACCCCTGCCATCCAAGTTTCTTGGATACAGATAAAATCAAACTTTTTAAAATATTGCTCTATTTCCAGATCTCCCAATTTATCTCCCAGACCAGAAATGTTCCAAGACGAAAACATAGCAGAACTATCAGGGGATTAGATATTTTCTGTTTTAATTGTATATTATTAGCTTGCTCCTGTTGAGCCCTTGGTCCCTGTGGTCTCCCCACCATTAAATCATACTTTGACAGTCACAGATCAGTTTTGGCCAAAAAGTCATATTTATTTGAAGTCTCAATAATGCAATCCCATTGTGTACTTTTTTCTTTTTCTAAAGTGTACTGTATTTATTTCCCTGCCTGCTCATTCTCTACATATACATATATACCCAATTCATCCAGGATTCTTTGTTTAACTTCCAATATTTCTAACAATCTTCCTTATTTCACCCATCTGTCCATCATTTTCCCATCTGATAATCCTATTAATTTCTTGGTTGCACACGTGTGTGTTAAGGATTGTATTCAAGGTGTCTACTACAATTCCTTTGATTTTTTTTATTTTCTTTGTTTTTTTGCATTAGTCCAAAAATGGACACTGTTATTTCTTTACTTATTGTTCTAGTTTTCTTATTTTTATAGAATTCTGGAAATAAGGTGTCAAGTGTAGTACCTTCCCCTATTTCAATTCCTAGCCCTTCTAGCTCAGTTTTCTTGTTAAATAATACTTTTATTAAAAATAATTGATCTGTTACCAACAAGACTAATTCAGAGTTTAACATAGGTCGAGTAACACTAATGTGATCTACCACGTGTGTGCATCCTACTATAATAGATATAAATAGTTTCTTAATCATTGCCATCAGGCTGTCAGCTGTTTCATTGGGTATACGTGTAACCTTATATAGAGGCAGTACATAATCTGTGCTTTTTGTTTTGTGAATAAATAAACCAAACTCCTGCTCATGTTTTCTTTTCTCATCTGTGTTATTATTTTGTTTAAAGTTTTTTCCTACATTTTTGATTATATACTCATCCTTATCTTTTTCTTCGTGTACTACAGGGTTTTAAATAATTGATTAGCAGTTTTTTTCCTGGGACAATACTAACTTTACAGAAAGTATTTATATAGGTTTTCTAGAAGTGTTATGTTTGTTAAACACAATGAGGCAAGTGCTTTGCATTTTTACAATGTTTTAGCACTTTTATGAGCAAAACGCTAATCAATTTTTAGAGTTAAATAAAACCCTGTACTATCTCTTGTTGTTTCCCTGGAGCTGCTCCCTCATCTTTGTTATGGATACTCAACTCTCTCCTTTTTTGGTACTCTGCTTCTTTTTGGCCTTCCCCTTTCCTTTCCCCATTTTTTTTGTGCAGTTGTGTTTTTTCCCTCTATTTGTTTCAGCACTGCCTTTGCCCTTCTGAGTTCTTTTTTCAGGGTTAGGGTATCCTCACTTCCTGTGACCTTAAGATCAGGAGTGTCATTCTTTGTATCCATAGATGCCTCTTTACTATGTATTAGTTTCTTTCCAATTTTCTGACAGCCTTCATCCCTTTGTGTCTTTCCTGATCTTTTATTTTAGTGGCAAATTCTTGTAACATTCCCTTTTTGTTCTCAACTGACCCTCTGCCATTTACTTTTTCTTTCAGCTTATTATTTCCAGAGCACTTTGTATTCTTTTCTTTTAAATTTTGTCTCTTTTGGGGTTTTTTCAATGTTTTTGTTCCTGGGCTATTCCCTTGTCCCATAGGTCTTAAAAATTCTCCTTCCATTCATTGCAAAGTACAGTTATGTAAGAACTTACCATAACAGTAGATCTGTGAGAGAAGCTGTTGCAGCAGGTAACACATATAGGACTGCAGCCGACCAGTGACAGGACCACATGGCAGACTTCTAACCAACAGTACCAAGCAGGGACCATCTCCGATGTCAGCCAGCCCCCAACGTCCCATATGGTATAAAAGGCATCAGTCCCCAGCGTGCCTCAGTTCTTGCACCGCCGGAGACACCGGCAGTTGGATCTACAAAAACCCATCACAGAAGTCTTGAAAGGGCACTTTCACATCCAGAAGGAAGAGTAGATGGTAGCAGTCACATGCAACAGGATATCTCCGGGGGAGGGAAGGAAGTATATCTGCTGCAAGAGCTTCTCTTGAAGATCTACTGTTACAGTAGGTTCTTTTTAACTGTGCTATCTTACTTCGAGAGTCAGCTCTTGCAGCAGGTAATATAGGACTTAGTCCAAAGCAGTATAAACTGAAGACAACTCCTCAGGTGGAAGAGAAGGGAAGTAAGGGAGAAAGGGGTCCCTTAAGAGTAAGACCCTGCAGCACAGCCAGGCCAAACCCTGCTCTACTCCTTGATGCAATATCCAGGCTGTAATGCATGATGAAGGTGTGGACTGTATGCCATGTGGCTGCTTCCACATATGTTGGGAGCGAAACATTCTTTAAAGCTGTGAAAGAGGCTGTGACACCTCTGGTCAAATGACCCCATTTCGGGGCCTGATAGGGTTTCTTGCATTTCTGGTAGCAGTAAATGATGCAGTGCACCAGCCATTGAGAGAGAGTCTGTTTACCCACAGGGCAACCTAAAGACTGAAAAGCAAAGGAGACAAAGAGTTGATCAGATTCCCTGTTCCCCTGGTTCTGGACAGGTAATCATGAGTGCGATGAGCGTCCAAGGTATGGAGAAGAGAGTCACCTTTATTGGAATGGTTCGGATAGTAAACAGGTAGTTAAACATCCTGGTTCAACATCATCTCTGAAATCACCTTGGGAAGAAACTTAGGATTTATACATAAAGCTACTCTGTCTTTGTGAAAAATTAAATAAGGCTCTTTGCATGTCAGAGCCTCGAACTTGGAAATCCTTCAAGCAGAAGTAACGGCAACCAAAAATAACATTTTCCAAGAGAGAAAACACAGCTCGCAGTCTGCAGCCAGTTCAAAGGGGGGTAGGGTGAGCTTCTCCAAGACAAAAAGAAGATTCCAAGGGGGAACAGGATCCTTAATGGGAGGCTTTATATGTAGAATGCCTCTGAGGAAGGTACGAGTAACCTCCAATTGAGCCACTGTTTTGCCGAGGACAGGAGTGTGGTAGGCAGAAAGAGCGGCCAGGTGTACCTTAATGGAGAAGTAGCTAGGCCTGACTATGAAAGGGACAACCGGTATTCCAATAAAATATTGACTGGACAGGCCAATGGATCCATATGGTGTGCTGTGGCCCACAAGCAAAAACACTTCCACTTCATGGCGTAAGTGGCTCTCGTGGAGTGCTTTCTAGCCTCCACCAGGACTTCAGTGACCTTATCTGAAACTCCAAAGGGAAATTTAACTAGGTCTTCAGGAGCCATGTATGAAGATGCAGGGATCACAAGTTCAGATGAACCAAGGTCCCTTCATCCTGAGAGGTGAGTGAGAACTCAATGGAAGCACAATTGGAGGAGTCACTGCTAGTTGTTGCAACCGAGGAAACCAGATTTGTTGGGGCCACAGAGGGCTATGAGGATCATAGCTGTCCCCTCCATCTGCACCTTGAGGAGGACCCTCTGAAGGAGTGGAAATGGTGGGAAAGTGTAAAGGAACCTTCCCTTCCAGGAGAGGAATAGCACTTCTTGACAGAAAGCACCAGGCTCAGGATCTAGCAAGCAAAAACTGGGTGGTTTTGCATTGGTGGCTGAGGCAAATAGGTCCAATTCGGGGGTCCCCCACGTGATGAAGAGGACTTCGACCATGGATTGGAGGAGTGACCATTCATGAGCCCTCAACCTTGTTCTGCTGAGGACGTCAGCTAGAGTGTTATGCACTCCTAGGATGTGGACTACCGAGATGGAGATCTGGTGGGTGGTGGCCTAATCCCACACCCTCATGGCTTCCCTGCAAAGGGGGTATGAGTGTGTGCCTCCCTATTTGTTGATATAGAACACCACCAACATGTTGTCCATCTGAATAAGGAGATGACCAGGTTGGAGCACCGTGCTCAAGGCCTGGAGCGCATAGAGGACGGCTCTCATCTTCAGGACATTGATATGCAGGGACTCCTTGGTCATGGACCAAGATCCCAGCATCCTGTGGACCCGAGTGAGCCCCTCATCCCATGTTTGAGGCATCCATCGTGAGAACCTGTATGGAAGCCACCCTCCAGAATGGAATCCTTCCTGTAAAGCAGGAGACGTCATCCACCAGGCTAGTTCTAGGTGGGTAGGCTGTGTGACTGAGACAGGAAGATCCAGGTCATCCCAAGACTGATCCCACTGGACGAAAGGGTCTACTGAATTGTTCTCATCCTGAGCCCCGTGAAGAGAACCGTGACTATGGACACTGCCAAGTGCCCAGCAGCCACAGCAGAAGTCTTGCCAGTACTGAGGATGCTGAATAGACCTGGCCGGCCAGGGACTGAGGCGGTCTGCTTTGTCCAGGAGCGTAACCTTTCCTCTGGCAGTGTCGTAGTATGGCCCCTATGAATAGCGGCTGTTGCGCAGGGATCAGGGATGACTTCACCATACTGATGGTGATCCCCAGGCTCCAGAAGAGAGTGCAGGTGTCTAGAATGGAAGACTGCAGGTGTTCTTTGGACTGAGCTGTAGAAGCCAATCATCCAGGTAAGGGAACACATAGTGCCCTCCATCGAAGCACTGTGACAACCACCACGAGACACTTCGTGAACACCTTAAGCCAAGGAAGGGCCAAGGCAGGCCTTTGAACTGGAAATGCCTGCACTGGAAGGAGAACTGGAGGTATCTCCTGTGATGTTTTGCTATCCAGATGTGGAGGTAGGCATCCTGCATGTCCAGAGACACTAGCCAGTCACCCTGCCTGATCATAGGAAGTAGGTTCTGCAGGGTGACCATCTGGAATTTCTTGTACTTGACCAACAGGTTGAGGTCACTGAGGTCGAGAATTGGCCTTAGGTCTCCTGACTTCTTCAGTACCAGGAAGAAGTAAGAATAAAACCCTGTTCCATGCTGACTTGGAGGAATGGATTCTATATATCCTTTTTGGAGAGCAGGGCATGAATTTTCCTCTTGAATCAGACCTGCATGCTCCCTGGAATAACAGGATAAGGGGGCCTGTCTGGTGGAATGCTGACGAACTCTATAGGTGCCCATGCTCTATCAGCTCGGGGACCCATTGGTGGGGGGTCACTTCTCTCAAGCTGCTGCATATAGTCAAGTAACCCCCACCTCCTCCCCATCAGAATATCTGGGGGTGGGTTGCCTGTGATGTCAGGCAGTGGGGGAGGGCTGGATGGGTTTAGATTGTCAAGCAGTGGCACCAGCAGTTCTCCTGTGGCCGTCTCATCGACTGTAACTACCCCGCTGAGGTTGTTGATGCTGGTAACAGGGTTGTTGTTGTTGCTGGTTTCCTCTCAGCCATGAAATGAGACCTTTGAAATTGTCTCTGTTCGGGCAGTACATGGACTGCACAGAGCGGACAGCCTTACTGGAGTCCTGTAGTCTATTGATAGTCATCTCCGTGTCCTCGCCAAAGAGGAAAGAGCCTCTAAAGGGTGCATACAGAATGTTAGCTTGAATGTCTGGAGCAAAACCAGAAACCCTTAGACAGAGTGGCGACGAGGCAAATGCCGTGGTGGCCACCCTAGCATGATGTCCGCAGAGAGTCGTAGACAGAGCATAGTACATGTGTACCTACCTCTGACCCGGTGTGGAGTAACTTAGCGAGTTCTGCCCTCTGGGGGCAGTCAGGCATACCCTGCACAATGTCCAACCCTTCTTCCCAAAGGGCATTCTGGAATTGGACCATGTGTGTCAGAAAGTTAAGACTTCTGATGCTGCAAGTGGCAGATGCATACACCTTCCTGCCCATAGAATCCATTTGCTTGGGCCCTCATTCAGGAGGCTGGGTGCTCAGGTGTTTGGGCCTCTGTGAATGGTCATGAGCCACTGAGAGGACACAGAGTCCATGGTTAGTTGCTCAGCCAGAAAGGGATGTTCTTTAGTTGCCCTATATAAATGGTTGCCCTTTTTAGGGATGGCCATACAGGAATAGGGTTGTCTCCAGGTGGCCTGGGTAACATCCTGAAAGGTGTCCACCATGGGTGAGATGACTGCTGGTTTTGGGTCCTTTTGCCTGAGGTGTTTGGTGAGCCACATACGCTCAGGGTTGAGGTCTTCTGTGTTACATAGATACATAGATACACAGACAGTGTTGGAAGATAAGGGCCTATGGCCCACCCAGTCTGCCCATTTGAGCTTGTAAGTTCAGTTTATGGTTTCCTAGAAGTCTGTTGCCCCTTACCCAATACCTCCAGAATTCCTTTATGTCTATCCCATGCATTCTTAAATCCTGTGATTGTTTCAGCCCCCACCACTTCCTCTGGCAGGGTGTTCCACTTGTCCACCACCCATTCTGTGAAGAAATTCTTCCTCACGTTTCCTCTGAATTGCCCTCCCTCCTACTTCATCCCATGCCCTCTAGTCCTGGAACATCTTTTTCACTTAAAAATAGTGTATTCCTGCACCCTATTCCTCCCTGTAAGATATTTGTATGTCTCTCTCATATCCCCTCTCTCCTTCCTCTCCTCCAGGGAGTACAAGTTCAGTTCCTTCAACCTGTCCTCATAGGACTTGTGATACAATCCATGTACCATCTGTGTTGCCCTCCTCTGAACCTTCTCTACCCTGTCTATGTCCTTATGTAGGTAAGGTCTCCAGAACTGTACACTGTACTCGGTGGGGCCTCACTAGTGTCTTGTATAGTGGAATTATGACCTCCCTTTTCCTGCTGGTGATGCCCCTGCCTATGCATCCCAGCATCCTATTTGCTTTACCTGCTGCCTTGTCACACTGTTTCCCTACCTTGAGGCCATCAGAGATAATAATCCCAGGATCCCTTTCCTGCTTGGTGCATGCTATATCCTCACCCCTCAACTGATATATTGTGCCAGGGTTTTTGTGCCCCATATACATTATCTTGGACTTTATTTTTATTTAGTTGTTTAACCAGGTATAGCACACTAAGCTGAAAGCTTTTTCACAGGAGCGATCTGGGAGCACAAGGAGGTTAAGTGACTTGCTCAGGGTCACACAGTATGCAAGTGGAAGCTGTGGGATTCAAACCCAGGTCTGGTCTGCTGGATGTCACCAGATTTGCAGTTCAGAGCCTTAGACCACTGTGCTATACTGCCTCCTAATTCTTCTTTGCATTGAATTTCAACTGCCAAACCCCGACCATTCTTCAAGTTCCTGCAGGTCCCTTCTCATTCTGTCTACACCCTCTGGTGTGTCTACTCTGTTACAGAGCTCTGTGTCATCAGTGAACAGTGAAATTCTGCCTTCCAGGTCCTCTAATGTCACTGATGAAGATGTTGAATAGGACTGGTCCCAGCACTGATCCTGTGGTTCCCACTGGTCACTCTTCCCTCTTTGGAGTGACAGACATTTACCACCACTCTGTGTCCTGCCTGCCCAGCCAGTTACCTACCCACCACAGTATTGTCCTCCCACACCATATTCCCAGTCTTGTAATAGTCTTATGTGGCACAGTGTCAAAAGCCTTGCTGAAGTCCAGATAGGCCATGTCACGTCCCTCCCTGATCCACCTCCCTAGTCACCCAGTCAAAAATTCAATGAGGTTGGTCTGACATGACCTCCCCTGGTGAAACCATGCTGCCTTGGGTCCTGTAGTCCATTGAAAACCAGATGTTCCACCAATCTCTCCTTCAGTAGTGCTTCCATGATATTCCCACTACCGGTGTAGGCTGACTGGTCTGTAGTTCCCCTTCCTCTTTGTTCCCACTTTTGTATAAGGGACTACATCTGCTGTCCTCCAGTCTTTGGGTACCTTCCCTGTTTCCAGTGATTGGCTAAACAGGATAGCCAGAGGTTCAGCCACCACCTCTCTTAGTTCTTTAAGGACCCTGGGATGCACCCATCTGGCCCCATTGTTTTATCAACTCTTATTACTTCCAGTTCCTTCAGGACCTTTTTCGTGTAAAAGGGACTTATGTCCATTCTGCACCATTCTCACCCCTTGTACTCCGTTCAGACCCATTACCCTCCTTTTCCTCAGTAAAGACTGAGCAGAAATGCCTGTTCAATATGTCAGCTTTACTGTTGTCATCCTCCACATGGCCCCCATCCTCCCCTTCATTCTCACTATCCCTCCCTTTGCCTTTCTTTTTTCACTTATGTACCTGTAAAAGGTTTTGCCCCCTCTACCCAATGATTTTGGAATGTGTTCTTCTGTCTGAGCTTTGGCTTCCCTTACTGACCTCCCTGCCTCCCTTTGCTTCTCCTGGTACTTCTCCCAATCCCCTTCTGCCTGTGTCTTTTTGGATTGCCTGAATGCAGTCTTTTTGGCTTTCACTTTCTTTGCTACCTCTTTGGAAAACCATAATGGTCTCCTCTTGCTAACCTGCTTAATCCATAATTCTGTTGCTCTTGTAATCCCCATTTTAAATACTGCCCACTGTTCTTCAACCCCTGATTCTTGCCCCATTCCCCTTAATGCCTCTTTCAAATATCTCCCCATTTTCCCAAAGTCTGCCCCCTTAAAATCCAGGATATGTGTTTTTGTGTGGTTTGGTTCTGCTCTTTCTGTGATTTCAAACCACAATGACTGGTGGTCACTGCTCCCCAGGTGCTCTCCTCTGTTACCCCCATCACACTGTCCCTGTTTGTGTTCCAATCCATGTTGTACTGGATGTGGCTCATGACCTCCATAAAGGAGGGGTCATCCGGAGGAGATTTTGGAGTATCCTTGGGGTCCCTGGGGGGGAGACTCCTCAAAGGGTGTGTCTGAGTAGTCCGACATTTAGTAAGGGTCAGAAGAAGAGTCAGAAGGGGATCAGTGCCTCCTGAATTTGTGGTGCCATCCACTTGAGGAGCTAGAAGAGCTGGTGCTCCTTGACCTTGATCTGTGGTGCTTTTTCTTCAACACCTTCTTCCTCAGCCTACCTGGAGAAGAAGGATGGTCGTCCCGCCCTCCCCTCAGTGCAGGGGGGGTGGGGTTACGTTCTTATCCTGAGGAGGTATCATGTCCGGAGTCTTGCCTGAGTCTGGTTCCACAGGTGTGGTTGGCTGGGACTTAGGTGGCCCGAGACCAGATCTGATGGTCTCCCACCAGTGGGAGAACAAATCCTTCACCTGTGACATGTTCAGTTTTGGTGAGTCAGCAGGTGCAGCCGACGTCGGGTCTGGGGTAATACCAGCACTGGTACTGGTGTTGGGTCTCTCTGGTGTCGGTGTGTGAACAAATGATGACGGGGCATCCTGACTGTCATCAGGTCCTGAAGGTACACTGGGGTCCGTTGTAAGGTCCTCCAGCACTTGGGTGTCGCCTGCTGCAGCATCCATCGGAGGTGGGGGTGTCAGTGGGGACGGTGAGCTGGGTGGGACGACTGGCGATAGGGTTCCTTGGACTTGCTGTCTGAGGACCCGACGCTGTGTGAGTCCGAAACAGGTTGTGCTTCTCTGAGCCATGCCGGTCAGAAGTCGAAACAGGGTGTTTTTCACCCGATTTCTGGGCCTGTTTATTGCTGACTTCAGGGCCTGTTTCTGGGGGAGAGACGAGGATCTTCCAGCAGATGACTTGGCCTTATCCCGGGAGTTGACGCTGCACAAGAAGGTCGACCGGGAGGCATGAGAGGACTTACCCTGGGAGGACGCACGGCCTGGAATCTGATCTGGAGGCCGAATTTTAATAGGTTGGAGTGTTGGTCCAGAGGATGCCAGTGTTTTCTCCTTGGAGCCTGGTCCTGGAGCCTGCATCTTGTCCTTGGCACTAGACTCACCCGAGGCATCCGAGGTTTTGAACACCATCAGCCGAGACTTGTGGCTGGAGGACTTGGTTTGGCAGGTTGACTGTGATCTGGAAGATCTGGATCTCAAGAGGGACTTCTCCCTTTCTGTTTCTCTCTCTTTATGCTTTTTGGAAGAATGGTGTTTATGGTGATGGTGGGAAGACTTCTGCTCCGCGAAGGATCCCTTATGCATGGTGACCAATTGTTGCTGGGTGAGGAAGGCCTGAAGGTTTCTGTTGACAGACTCAGCGTCTGGCTGTTAAAGTTGACAGAACTGGCAGGACTTGGTGTCATGGTCTGAGCCCAGACAGAACCACGCAGAGCCATGTGGCCGTCGCCGCTGGTATTTGCTTCCACAGGCACACTTGTTCGTGCTCATGGGGATGAAGACATGCAGAAATCAAGAAACAACGGAAAGAATCTGGAAAAAATCATGGAGTTAGAGTTCTACGAGTGAACAAACTGTCATAAGTTGGGCCATGGAGCTGATAAATGCACTTTTGATGGTGGAAAAGAACTGGGGCATGCTGGGGACCTCCGCCTTTTATACCACGTGGGACGTCGGGGGCAGGCCGATGTCAGGGGGCCGTCCCTGCTTGGTACTGCTGGTTAGAAGTTTGCCGTGGGGTTCTGTCACCTACAGTCCTATATGTGTTACCTGCTGCAAGAGCTGACTCTCGAAGTTAGATATACTATTCTGTCTTACCTCTATAGCTGGAAGCATTACGTATTCTAAATCATCTCTATCAATACTATTACCAATGTCTGAATGATTAATAGGCATTACTTCCCCATGGGAGGCCTCATCAGGTCTATCCATTGAATTACTAGATGTCTCTCCCATGGGGGTGGCTGTATATCCATATAGTGGTTTATCTGCCTGTTCTTCTAATACCATTAGAGACTTCTTTTCTGTGTGACAATTATCTTTCTCTGATATATATGTCTTATGAATTTCTCTGTCAAATTTTGTTATATTTTCTCAGATTTGTCTATCTTTATTTTATTGTCTATGGTCATCCCTTTAAGGAAAGGCAGATCATGCTTTATATCTACTAATTGTTGTTTTGAATGGGTTTAGGGTATTTAATATATCCCTTGTAATCCTTGAAATACTCAGGAAAGACTCTACGGATCTTGTTTTCTGGGCTTATAGTCCATGAACTATCATCAAATGATTTATTCAGTGCTAGATCCTGACTTTGTCTTGATGACTTCTGCAAAAAGTCTTTTTTGTCTTCCATTGCCAAAATAAACTCCTCCCCCATTCTAATTGAATCCTTAAGAATTCCAATTTCTTTGTTTACAGCAGAAAAGTTATCGAAAACACCAGAGAAATCAATATTAGTTTTTTCTTCTTCTGGGTCTTGCCTATTTAATTTATTATCTATTGACACACTAGAATCGACTTTTCTTTCTCGTAACTGTTCAGTCTTAATACTAGGGGATTTTTCCCTTGTAGCCATTATAGTGGTAGTTACAGGAGTTCTGACACAATACTTCAATATGTCACCATTTGGTGCTGATGTGTTTACAGTCCTTATAATTATATTATCAATAACCTTCTCATTTATCTTATACTTGTGTTTTGCTTTATTTTATTATCAGTTGATTTTTGTTTAATGCACACCTAGTTAATTGTTTTAATAAGTGCACCCCTTCTTTATTTTTTCCTTTTGCAAATTTAAATTAGAATCAAACCAGTTTGCCACTTCTAGTAACTACGAGCATTTTTTTTTTTTACACTTTATTTATACCCTATCCACACTGGACTCTCTCCAGCTAGGTCATGGGGCTTGCCGGCTTATCCCGTCCGCCTGAAGCTCCGGTGCTCTCCCAGTTCGGGCACTCCACACGCCATGTCCTGAACCCTCCTGGATCTGAATCCCCCAGAAACAAGGACTGCCAACTCCAATGCTCTATATATTCCAACTCCAGCGCTCTATATAAGTGTCTGGTGGATGCACGCGAGGAGACCAGGAGAACACTTCAGCCCGGCGTGGCTGTGGTGCCAGCGCTGCTAGACCCCACCTTCGCCTACCAGTCTGAAGGGGCATTTTCTTTGTTACTGACCCCCCATTGGCCTGGCAGTGCAGTGCGCTCCAGTGCAGCACATGAACGCTCCTGTTCACGCCCACAGAAGCTTCACTGTGGCCATCTCCTTAATTTTGCTAGGACTCGACTGCTGTATACCCCCAGTTGCCAGTAGGAGTCACCAGATGGCGAGACCAACGTCTCCCCTCCCTTCCAGGAAAGGAGAGCTGTCCTCTGGATGCTCGATTCTTTCCTCCCCTGCCAACCCCCGATGGCCCAAGTCCACTCCTGAACCCCAGTCACTGGCATGGAGCGAGGTGTGGTGTCCAGTGCCTCAACCCTCAGTGCCATCGAGCCGGCTAACTGTGGGCATTTTGAAAGAAAAAAGTGAAAAAGGTCTAGCCTGAGATGGCTTGACTTTGCTAGGTAACTTAAACTGCTGAACTACTGATTTAACAGTTCAAAACTTTGCATGTCCTCTCCACTAAAATCTAAGATAGCAATGAGTAACAGTAACACAACACAGCAGTAGTGGCAGTAATAATAACAATATGATAACAATAGTGAAAGTGACGAGATAATGTTTGATATATTTGATACAGTACAATATAATACACCTAAATGCACTGGGCCTGTTGCAGGTGATTACCTCCGGAACCCATCACCTTGGCCACTTACTTGACCTGGTGTTTTCACTGGGGCTTGAGGTAAATAACCTCGAGATTGATCGGGTAGTGTGGTCGGATCATTGCACAGTGAAATTCTCACTTGGGGTCCCCCTGAAAGAGTCCCTCCCCTGTCGAGATGGTCAGCTACCGCCCTTTAAGGGGACTGTCCCCAGAGGGACTAGTGGCAGCAGCTGATCTATCTAGTGTAGACACTGCATGTGCGATGGGTATGGATGCTGAGGTGGCCACGTATAATAAGGTGGTTTCTGAGGTGCTTGATACTCTCACACCAGTTAGTGTATGACTCAGATCCTCTCACTTGAGATCTCTGTGGTTTGGTGGAGATCCCAAGGTGATTGAAGATCAGGGTCAGAAGCTGGGCGTTGGTGTAAGACCAGGTCAGATGTGGACAAGCTGACCCTGCGTGCCCATTACTTGGAGTACCAGGGGAAATCAACTGTAAGAAGGCAGAATTCCTGTCCAGGGAGATTGCCACCAGGAAGAACCGATCAGCTCAGCTTTTTTAGACTTTCGACAGACTCCTTCACCCAGTCTGTCTGCAGCTGAAAAAAATGTTTTCAATCACTTTATGTGATGAGTTTGCTTGGGTTTTCTCAGATAGAGTATCCGTTATCCAGCAGGGAATCCCATCAATGAGTTCATACTGCAACTTGCAGAGGTCAGCCTGGGTGGAACAGAGATGCTTCACCTGTCTGGGATGAGTTTAAACCAGTGGAGGTGGCCGAGGTCATTGAGGTTACCTCGAAGCTGAAGCACACGTATTGTGAACTGGACCTGGCTCCAACTCATTTCTTGATGAGATGCATTAGTTCCATTGGCCTGGTGTTCGCTGGGATTGTTCAGTGCTCGTTGTCGGAGGGGTTTTTCCCAGAGACCTTGAAACAAGATCTGGTAAGGCCCCTTCTGAAGAAGCTATTTCTTGACCCGGATATTCTGGAGAATTACTGTCCAATCTCCAGCCTTCCCTTTTTGGGTAAGGTTATTGAGAAAATCATGGTGCAGCAGCTCGGGGAGCACCTCGTGGCCTTTGACATCTATGAGACACTCCAGTCAGGTTTCAGAGCCAGACATAGCACTGAAACAGCATTAGTTAGGGTGCACAATCATCTCCTCAGGTCTAGAGATCGAAGTGACAGGTCAGTTCTTGTCCTCCTTGATGTCTCGTCAGCCTTTGACACTGTAGATCACATTGTGCTTCTTGATCACCTTAGAGAGTACTGTGGACTCACCGGCACTGTCATCAGCTGGTTTGAGTCGTATGTCACTGGCAGGAAGCAGCGGGTAGTGATGGGAATTTCTCCGCCCCTCAAAGCTCCTGCCATGTGGAGTACCTCAGGGTTCATCTTGTCACTGATGTTATGTGCAGTGTATATACTGCCCTGGGTGAGCTCATTAGGCAGTACAATGTGGGTTTTCACTGTTATGCAGATGATACCCAGTTGTACTTGTCCTTTGCCTTGGAACATCAAATGCCTCGAAGTGTTTAACACAGCCTGGCGAGATCAATGATTGGATGTCCTCCAGTTGGTTGCAACTAACCCGACAAGACAGAGGTCCTAGTCAGGGTTCCAGATAAGATTTTTTGGGATGACTACTGTAGTCTTCATTTTAAAAGTAAGTGAGTAAAACCAAATTTAGATGTGTACAAATGTCTGGACAGAGTGGAGTGAGGAGTACATTTTTGAAAACAATGTAGTTTTTTTTTTCCTTTAGACAAGAATTGATCAAGTGCCAATAATGCTACAGATAATGTGGGCAGGTAGGAGTAATTTACTCAATACCAGTTTTAAAATATAGTGAGTAAAACAAAATTGGGATGCATACAAGTGCTGTAAATCTGAAATAAACTACTCCTTTTGAGTAATCAGTTATGATATGAAGCACTATTCTTTGGAGTGTGGGAGATTTACAAATGTTGGTTGAGTATTGGTACTCATTAAAAACAGTTTCTGATGAGTATTTCCTAAAATGAGGTGAGTAAAATAGGTCAGTACTCCCCTTATCTGGAGCTCTGGTCCTAGTGATTGAGCCGGGACATGGGTGTGATGGGAATGCCTCCGGGGTGGTCAATGGTTTATTCCTGGGATCTATGCAGTTGATGGCTTTCTCTAGGGTGCGAGATCTTGGCATGGTCCTGAATGACAGACTGACACTGGAAGCACAGGTGTCAGCTGTTGTTCAAAGTGTTTTTTATCACCTGAGGAACATTGCCAGAATCAGACCCCAGTTCCCTCGAGGACCACCCACACTGGTACATGCCTTTGTGACATCCAGGCTGGATTACTGTAATGTTCTTTACTTTGGTATTCTGAGGTACCTTGGCCAACTGCAGTTGGTGTACAATGCAGCTACCTGGTTGCTGACTGGCCTTTCTATCTCCAGCCATGTGACCCCAGTGCTGCATGCTCTGTACTGGCTGCCGATCAGGTGGAGGGCTATCTTCAAGGTGAGTTTACTCACCTGTAAGGCCCTACACAGACTTGGCCTTGGCTACCTGGCTGATCTAACACCCACCACCTCAGCCCACTCCCTCCGCTCCTCGATCAGGGGCCTCCTTAAAATTCCTAGGACCAGACTTAGAACATCCAGCGGCCGGGCCATCAGTGTCGCTGTATCGGTCCTATGGAACTCTTTGTCAGCTGTTCTCAGGGAGGCCCTGTCGGTTGAGGGGTTTAAGAGCGGTTTGAAAGCCTCTCCATTTTCTATGGCTTTTCCCATTGAATCTATCTGACAGAATCTAAGAAATTATTAGGATAAAGTATTAACTGCTGTAACTACTGTATCTGAAGATTTTATTGTTTTAACTGATTGTGTATTTATGATGTATACTTTTTATTCGATCACCCTATTTGTTTTATGTAAGGCACCCAGAACCTCTGGGAATGGGCGCCGTATAAACAATCTTTGCCTTGCCTATATGTGACCACCGTGTCTAGGTTCACACCAGCTGTACAAGGCCCAGATGATTGAGAGCATTGGGTTTGTTCTTTCTCCTGTGGTAGGGAGGTTCATCCCAGAACAAATAAGAAATAATATGATGCTTCCACCCGAAGAGAATAAGTTGGCCAGACATTGTATGCAGTACCACCCCCTGGGATGCAGTACCTACCCTCCTCCCTACATTGGAAAGGACCACCCCTTTGGGATCAATAAAACAGTTGTTACCATCACCAATAAACACTTCAATCAGGTTACACCAAAGTCGATGCACACACAGAAGTGAAGTTCAACATACAGTATTAAAGAACAGCTTCTTTTATAATAAAAAGCTTAAAAACACTGGGGGACATTTTCAAAGGAGATGCACGAGTGCATCTCAAGAAATCCCGCCACAAGCACGATAGTCAAAGGGTGGAGATCGTTGCACATCTCGGCCTACTGAAGTGCAGACAGATGTCTTCCTGTCATAGCCCTTCGGCTAACAATGCCTCAGATGGGGGTCTACGCGCCTCCATAGCGAAAAGAGCCTGCTGCCACACTCCCCGAGCCCTTGCTAGCAGGTATGACCTGGACACCATTCCGGGAACTCAAGGCTGCGTGGCTGTCTCTGTAAATTTTCTAAGGACAATTGCCTTTATCTTGGGACAGCTCTTATTGGCTGTCCATGGAACATGAGCTCCTTGTTTGGTTCCTCATCCTGCCAGGCATTTCCAAATTCCTCCTGACTGGACAATGTCACTACCATCGCCAGTTTATTTAACCTTTTTTCCCTAATCCAGTATTGCCTCTGATATCTGGTCTGTTTTAATACTCAGTGCTGAATTTCTTCAGTTTAAAGTGTATTTTAACTGTTTTTGTTTTCTATTTGCAGATTATGCTATAAAGCCACTAGAGGGCAACAAGGCGTGTAGGTTGCAATCCTCTTCCCACTGCTCCCCAACACTTCTGTCCGTGTCAATCATACCTAAATTCTCTCCCAGGCTATCACTAGGCATACAACATGGCACCCAAACTGGGGTTCGAACCAAGCCTTTGCTCCAAGTCAGCAACCCTTCCACTCAGTCCACTGTGTCTACCACAATGTTATGGGTCAGCAAGACCCACTCATACCTGCCCATGGTCACATCTACCACCACTGTACTCCTCACAACACCCACCCACAAACTAACCATACAGCTGTTGCTATCCACGTTTACTCTGCTCAGCAACAAACCCCCAGTTGCCTCTGGTATGTACACACCTTTGCTGCTGGGGAGCACCTCACCCCTCATAGCCTCTCCATCACCCTGTCTCTCCCCATTGCCCCCACACCCCTCCCCTCTTTCCTCCCAAATCTCTCTGTGTCTTGAGCCCTTCATGTCTATTCCTCCACCTGGCCATCCTAGCCCTCACGCAGCTGCCCATTCCCTGCTCATCACCTTCTAAGCTTGCCAGCTGCTGCTACCCAGCAAAACGCCACCAATTCATGGCCCTTGTCAGGATCTTCCACTTGCTTCTTCTACTATCTGGCAATGTTCACCCCAATCCTGGCCCAGTAGCACCCCCCACACTGTGATCACCCATGGGGCTTTGAATAGCTGCTATGAATATCTGCAGCCTGCCTAAAAAAATGGCACCCCTGCAATGCTGGATGGCACAGCACCAACCAAACATTCTGGCTTTAACAGAAACCTGGCTGCCAGCCAAGACCCCAGACTCATTTGTCTCTATTCTTGTCTTCTCTCTCATTAGGCTTGATCGTAACGGCAAGAGAGGCAGTGGCTGTGCCTTCTATGTAAATGACTCACTGCATTGCCAAGCCCTGCCTGCACCCTCCCTAGACCATAGTGCTCAAGCCCTCAATAAAACTCTCCCCTGACCCAAACCGTGCTACTCTTACTCTCACCGTAACCTAAATCCCACCCTGCAGCCAATCCTCTGCCTGTAAAGCACTCTCTGACTACCCAGCCAGCCACCCCACAAAATAGAACAAATCCTAGTTGGGGATCTCAACATAAACTGGCTGGTGAGCTCATCAACAGACGCCAAAGATATCTTTGCTGTGTTAGATATGATCCAACTGGTATCCCAGCCTACCAGGGCCAACCCCACTAATGGAACCCACACCCTACTGGATATCCTGCTCACTAATCATCCCCACCATATTACTGACTTGGGTGTCCTACCCAACGCCTTAAGTGACCACTCCCCAATCATCTTCAGCTGGTTCTGTTAGCCACCTAAACCACCAAGAAATATCACCTTTTGTCATCGACTACGCCCAGGAGGCATAGCCAAACTAAAACAATATCTAATTAACTGGGACTGGTCCCCTATTTCCAAAGCCCAGCACATAGATGATGCATTGCACTACTTCACCACCACCTTTAATACCACCTGTGATGCTTTTGCACCGACCATCAAAGTGACCACTAAGAAACATGAGTGCCTCCTGAATCACCCTAGAACTCCTACAACAGTTCAAAATGTGTGACAACCTCTGGCATTGTGCCACTGCCTCCGGTTTGCTAAGTGATAGGCAGACCTGTAATTCTACCCATAATAAGTGTACCTGGGCAATCCACAAGGCCATGGTGGAGCACTACAGAACCAACCTAGCCATCTCCTGGGGTAGCACAAGAAAGTCCTGGGATAACATCAAGGAGCTTAATGGTAAATCCCACTCTTTCCCGCCTCACAACTTAGTGTTACCAGTATCACCACCACAAACACACTTCACATAGTTAACTGCCTCAACTCCACCTTCTCAGACCTCAGCTCAGTCCTCCCTAGCAACTTTTTCGTCCAATTCAGCCTACCCCACTGCCTGAGTTCCTCCACCCCGCTCAAACTCAAGTCATTACCCCTACAGAAGCAAAAAGCCTACCTGCCCAAAGCCCTCCAGAGCTCCAATTACTGCAAAGACGCCTACCATATGCATATCCTGTAATTTGCGCTTGACTCAGTTATCTCCCCACTCACGGACTTTCTAAATCTGTCCCTGCACCTGGGCCAGTTCCCACACTCATGGAAAATGGCAGAGATAACACCAATATTTAAATATGATGACAGCTCCCTCCCAAACAACTACCGGCCCATCTCGATTCTCCCCCACTCTCTAAAGCCCTTGTGTAACCCCTTGTTACCCGGGATTACTAGAATCCCAGTAAGACCTAGTGGTAGGCAGGGAAGGCAGCTTGTGAAACTCCAGTTAAATGGATTTCACACTGTCTCACTCTGTTCTCAGTCTCAGCTGAGACTGAGGATGACATCACCAATAGAACTATCGCAGCTGCATGAGCCACAATGGAATCTGCAGCAAGGGAGTTGGAATAGAATGTTGGGAGGTTTGAACAGTAGTCTGAGGTCAGTTGGTGTTGGGAGCTTGCTGTGAAAGCAGCACAGCAGCTCAGTGTAGACTTTTGGAGCCTCAGCCCTGACAGAGAGCTACTTTTAGGTAAAAAGGGTGTGTGTCTCCACCAAAAGAGAGACACAGGAGATAATTGAAGTGGTGGAGACCGCTGTTTTGGGTCTCAATGCCCCCTCCCTCCGGGGATGGGGCAGGAACTAGTTTTCCTGCAAATTCCAGGGACAACCCCTAGTTCTGCTACTAATGGAGAAGCTGCCTATTTGTTCCAGAGTTTTTTGGAGAACAAGAAGATTTGTGAACGCCTGTGGGGCACCTGGAACCGGAGTGTGAGTGTTTGTTCTTCCTGAAAGGGCCTATGTTTTTCACCCTGGGACTTGTGTGACATGTGGGGACTGGACTACTGAAATAGTGGGAGGCCTAGAGTAATAGGCTTAGCCAAAGAGTAAAAGTAGGTTCAAGTCCAGTGCTTATTGGGAAATCAAAATGATATGTAGAGGAGATGTGACATACGTCTACCCAGAAATCTACATTGTCAAGCTTTCAGTAAAGGAATTGTTTAGTTTCCAGAGAAATGGCCGGGTATGGACTGTGGGAGCTGGAGGTGGGACCCCATCTTTAGTGACCAGGTCCCACCTCTACAGATTTGCTCTGTGGATTTCTACTTTGCCTCAGGCACTTGGCCAGTGACAGGGAAGTACCCAGAAGTGGGATTGGAAGAAAATTCCTCTAGAGTCAAAGGCTCTAGTGTGGTTTGGGGAGCTACAACAGGATAATTGGTTCATTTCCTAAATGGACCATGGATCAAGTGGCCAGCAGGGAGCCGGGTCTGGGGAAAACCCAAGTAGTGTACAGTTGGGCTGTGTACCCAAAGCTACTGCAAGTCTGGCTGTGTGCCTGGTGGGTTCAGAGCTTGAGGGCTGGAAATAGTAAAGAAGTGTTCTGTTGTCTCTAATCTGCATTACCAGGAAATGTACCCGTGTAAAACTGTCTATACTTTGTTCAGCTTGGATGTGAATAAAAGCCACACTGTAGAATCCCATTCCTGGTTCTGGACATTATAGTTATTGCTTCCTGTGTTCGGATTTACTTGGGTGCCCCTGTGCAGAGTAGCCAAACCTAGGCTCCCTGTGCCGAGTAACCTCATCCTCCCCGAACCCAGTCCCAACCAGGTACTGCTGTCAGCTTCGACAGCAATGCCACCTGTCATTTTGCTAAAAAGGCAGGGGTGAAGGGTTACAAAAATGGAGGCACCGCTTTGGATTTTATTCTGGGAAGGAAGGTGCTCGGGCAAGGGGCTAGCATTTTGGCTATCTGGCAGTGGGTAGCCCAAAAGCTGAAGCAATTTAACTAGTGTGTTGCTGTGTGCTGTGGATCTTATGCTGCTGTTTAAAATGCCAACTGTTTACCAAGGAGCAGTAAAGCCAAAGAGTGTGCCCTTGTCCTGCATCAAATTGTTTACAGCGTTTTTGTCAGCTTGTAAAATGAACTGTGGTAAAGAAAAGTGTGGAAGACTAGGGGTAGCAACAGGAAAATTGTGCCCTGGATGTTGAAAATGCTTTTAAAATGAACTGTGGTAAAGAAAAGTGTGGAAGACTAGGGGTAGCAACAGGAAAATTGTGCCCTAGACGTTGGAAATGCTTTAAAAATGAACTGTGGTAAAGAAAAGTATGGAAGACTGGGGTAGCAACAGGAAAATTGTGCCCTGGATGTTGGAAATACTTTTAAATGAACTGAGAGACTTGCAGGTGTGTAATGGCTATGTTAAATGGCTGAAATGGGCTCCCGCCGTGGAGTCAGTTGAAAAAAAAAAAAGTTGTATTCTGCAGTTTAAATTTGCCTGCTCGACGATCGCCATGAGGAGAAGCGCTCTCGCGAGGAAGAAGAGGCTCATTTGCATGGCATCGTGTGTTTGGTCAGGCTGCAATTAGTCCTGCCCCTCAGCCAGCTCTACAGTGACTGCCCCAGCATTCGAGAGGGAGTGTGAGTGGAGTGCGTGTACTGGCTAGTGGAGGAGCGTCACAGAGTGTTAAAATCGCTGTAAACATTCTAAAAATAGACTTTCTTGTTCAAAATCGGGCTCAACCCGCTAATCGATCGTCGGAATTGCAAGTGTGGTGGTCGAGAAGATGATCGGCAGGACTGCCTGCCCATTTCTGTTCTGAGGCCTCCAAGAACTGGCTGCAGGCCGTTTTTCCCCATTGCAGCAAACTGCTACTGATAACAGTAAGTAACAACATGAAAACTGCTCAAACAGTGATTTTCTGCCCTATGCCATATAAATTGTATGCAGCAGTGTAATCGCTTACAAGTAATAAGCTGTGCCAAGTCCTGCCAGCAAGTGCAAGTCTGTTAAGCCGATTGACTGTGTGATAGTAATAAGTTCAGCCTCAGTTAAAGTTTGAAAGCCTAGAGAGACTGAGAGTTGAAGCCAAATGTAGCACTAATTTTACAGGCAATCCTGTGCTTAAAACCTGAAGCTTTAAGGACTGTGAGTAAAAAAGAAATGTTTCCAGCACATAAAAAGCCCAGTGGAAAATCATGTAAATATATTTAAAACAAGAACAGTGCAAGTTTATCCAGTCTGAGCAAAAGTTATCAAGTAGTTTGTATAAATCAGGTGCATAGTAGCTTGACCCAATTTCTGAATGTTGATACTGGGAAATTGCTGCTACCGCCATTACAAGGGTAGGGTAGTAAAAGTAAACACAGCAGAAGAGAAGACATTTAAAACTAAAGAGATTGTTCAGTGGGACTTTCAGTTACAGTGAAGTTTTGTTTTTCTGCAGTTATGGCCTCAGGACCAGCTCGCTATCCAGATCATGCCTGGGTTGCAGTAACAGCAGCAGTGAATAGACTGAGGGATATTGAAAAGTGGTGCTATGGAGGACAACTGCCTCCTCATGTGGCGATTCCTGGTTATCCAGTGCATGTATGTCCAAATATGTTTGAGAGCCGGAAGGGACATCTTCATGATTCCTCACTGTGCTGGATGCCTAGAAAAATATGGCTTGTATAAAGTGCCTCAAATTCGTTTAGCTCCCACATGGACAGAGGTTCAGGAATCTGCAGTTGGCAGCACACAGCACCAGGCCGGAGCCTGTGGAGGAAGGTCCCTCGGGGAGTGGCACAAAGCTAGAGGTGCAGAGTTAGAGACAGAACCAGAGTTGAAGTTTTGGATGCTGGATCCCAGAAGGAAAGTTCAGATATGGCATCAATAGAGCCCTGGAGAAGAGAGGCTAGCCGTCTCTTGAGCGAAGATGAGATGCGGGAGGCCTTTGAGTGGGAGGTGTCGACCTCCACGCCTAGTGATGAGTGGATAGTCTCAGGAGTGAGGATGACTGCTCACTCCTGGGCTCAGATCCTGAGTGAAGAGGAAGATGAGGGGGAACCTATGTGGCCTTGTGAAAAAGGAACGGGTACACAGCCTCAAGATCTTGCCTCGGAGGAATGCATGGAAGAGAGTGGTGATGCCACTGCCCAGGCTTTGCAAGAGGAAGAAGTCAGGGATCCATTTTTAATTTCTTTAAGGATGCAAAGCTGGCAGAACCAGGACTGGCCACCTCCAAGCCAGGCCAGCAGTCTCAGGTTGACCAAAGCTAGTAAAGAGGAGAAACTGGTTCGTAGGAAGGCAAATGAGATCTATGGTATGACCTTTCCTACCTTTCCTCGGAAGGTTTGGGAGGAGATTGAGAACTGCAGGAAATCCTGGATCTGGGCCAAAGCAATGAAAGGTGTGCATCCTGGGGCCAACAAGCATGTGAAGGACAGACTGTTTCATGAGAAATATACCCAATGGAAGAGAGGCAGAACACTGTTTATGGACAGAGTGCGAATAGTGGACGGAGAGGGACGTAAAATCTCCCACTGTGTGATTTATGTGCACCCAGACGGGGTAATAATTCAAGCTCCTGACCCCTGGTACTATTGGCCTCAGTGCAAGGACCTCCCAGCAAATGTGCCTGTGCCTACAAAATGGAAAGCCGAGCAGTGGTAGTCAATACTGCCACACCAAACTGTGAAGTGCCTTTATTGATCTGCCAGTATGGACATCCAGGACTCAGGTGCCCCACATTCATCAGTTCTACAGTGTACTGGCCTTTCCAGAATCCATCGACTGGCCCACCAGATGACTTCAGATCCAGAGAGGGCACCAGCCCAGCTGTATCCTGAGCCATTGCCTGGTAATCGGATGACGTCGGACCAGCTGTTTTTCTTTTTGTTCCTGTTCTAAGAGTCCATCTCCAGAGATGACATCAGCCCAGCAGTCCCCAGATGTGCCCTCCTGTGGTTCCTGGAAGATGTCCGCCCAGCTGTATCGGAAGAAATGCTGCCAGGGAGAGTCTTTGTCAGAGGTGCAGGTCGGTGCAGAATTTTCCATTCTACAAGGGGCTGGTAAGTCTGAACTTTTCTTTCTTTATGACATTGCAGTACACACCCTACACTAGCAGACTCCAAAATGTGTGAACTGTCAGCAAAGACTCTCCCCTTTGGGACTTTGGCCTGTTAGAACTGTGCTTCACCGGGCTCCGGCCCAGGAGAGACTCTTTATTGGACTAGTCTTCGGGCATTGTGGTCACTAGTTGGGACTTTTAGGGCATTCCATCCCCCCAAATGTGTATTGTAAATAATGTTGTTGTTTTCTAATGTATATACTGTTTTTCTACCTTTTCTAAAAAAATCTTTTTGGGATTCTTCAGTGTTTTGATGGTAGGGGTTTTAGGTAGACTGTGTATGCAGATTAGGTATGTGTGTTGTCTTTCTTTTTCTTGCAGGTGTTCCTGGAGAAGATAGAAGAGAAGACAAGAAGAGGAGGAGGGGCTCATCGGAGTTTCTCATTAGTACTTTAGTGTGTAGTAATTTAAAGTACTGTGGTGTTGTTATTGTTGTTGTTACTGTATTAACCCTTTCCTTCCACGGGTATGATTGTGGGGGTAGGGAGGAGGCAGTAAAATGGTATAAAATATGGTATTTTCTTGGTGTGTGATTGCAGGTTGCCCAAGGTCGGGGAGGCCCCCGGGTTGTTTTGTTTTTGGGGTATTAAGTTAAAGGCAGATAGGTTATCCCTAGAGGGTTAGGGGGGATAGACAGTCTGTGGTCCTGAATGGCCACAGGGACTGCAGTGTTGATCTATCAGGGCTATGCTCTGGATAGTTCTACCACAGCCACTAGGTGTCTATGGATAGTGCAGAGGCTGATATGTCAGCTAAAGGCCTCTAGGCCCTTAGTGTTGTCTTCCTGTGCTTGCACATGGTAGGAGGGGGCCTGATCACCCCCCTCCGCAGGTAGCACATAGGGTGGGATGGCCTAAGGCTGGGTAAATAATGATTGCGGACAGTCATTTTCCTGGTCAAGGGAGAGTGTAACCCCTTGTTATCCAGGGTTACTAGAATCCCAGTAAGACCTAGTGGTAGGCAGGGAAGGCAGCTTGTGAAACTCCAGTTAAATGGATTTCACACTGTCTCACTCTGTTCTCAGTCTCAGCTGAGACTGAGGGATGACATCACCAATAGAACTATCGCAGCTGCATGAGCCACAATGGAATCTGCAGCAAGGGAGTTGGAATAGAATGTTGGGAGGTTTGAACAGTAGTCTGAGGTCAGTTGGTGTTGGGAGCTTGCTGTGAAAGCAGCACAGCAGCTCAGTGTAGGCTTTTGGAGCCTCAGCCCTGACAGAGGGCTTCTTTTAGGTAAAAAGGGTGTGTGTCTCCACCAAAAGAGAGACACAGAAGATAATTGAAGTGGTGGAGACCGCTGTTTTAGGTCTCAGTGCCCCCTTCCTCCGGGGATGGGAGCAGGAACTGGTTTTCCTGCAAATTCCAGGGACAACCCCCTAGTTCTGCTACTAATGGAGAAGCTGTCTATTTGTTCCAGAGTTTTTTTGGGAGAACAAGAAGATTTGTGAATCGCCTGTGGGACACCTGCAACCGGAGGGTGAGTGTCTGCTCTTCCTGAAAGGGCCTATGTTTTTCACCCTGGGACCTGTGTGACATGTGGGGACTGGACTACTGAAATAGTGGGAGGCCTAGAGTAATAGGTTTAGCCAAAGAGTAAAAGTAGGTTCAAGTCCAGTGCTTATTGGGAAATCAAAATGATATGTAGAGGAGATGTGACATACGTCTACCCAGAAATCTACATTGTCAAGCTTTCAGTAAAGGAATTGTTTAGTTTCCAGAGAAATGGCCAGGTATGGACTGTGGGAGCTGGAGGTGGGAGACCCCCCATCTTTAGTGACCAGGTCCACCTCTACGGATTTGCTCTGTGGATTTCTACTTTGCCTCAGGCACTTGGCCAGTGATGAGGGAAGTACCCAGACATGGGATTGGAAGGAAAAATTCCTCTAGAGTCGAAAGGCTTTAGTGTAGTTTGGGGAAGCCACAACAGGATAATTGGTTTCATTTCCCAAAATGGACCGTGGATCAAGTGGCTGCCATGGGGAGCCGCCCTGGAAAACCCAAGTAGTGTACAAGTCGGGCTGTGTACCCAAAGCTGCGTGCAAGCCCGGGCTGTGTGCCTGGTGGGTTCAGAGCCTGAGGGCTGAAAATAGTAAAGAAGTGTTCTGTTGTCTCTAATCTGCATTACCAGGAAATGTAGCCCCATGGAGGTCCATCTATGCTTTGTTTGTTCAGCTTGGATGTGAATAAAAGCCACACCGTAGAATCCCATTCCTGGTTCTGGACATTACAGTTGTTGCTTCCTGTGTTTGGATTTACTTGGGTGCCCCTGTGCAGAGTAGCCAAACCTAGGTCCCCTGTGCCAAGTAACCTCATCCTCCCCGAACCCAGTCCCCACCAGCTACTGCTGTCAGCTTCAACAGCAGGCCACCTGTCATTTTGCTAGAAAGGCAGGGGTGAGGGATTACACTTGAAAAGATCATGGCTAATCAGCTCACTGACTACCTCCCCACACAACCTCTTATGTAGGGAGTAGCATGGTTTCAGAGCTGGTCATAGCACTATGACTGCCCTCACAGAATTCGCTAACTCCCTGCACTTGACACTTGACAAGGGGCACCACGCAGGGGCCATGTTTATAGACCTCTCAAAGGCCTTCAACATGGTTTCTCACCCCCTCCTTCTTACAACATTACAACAAACTGGGGTCTCTCATTGTCCACTCTCATGGTTCTCCAGCTATCTTTCATCTAGAACCCAATGTGTTAAAATTAATAATGCCAAATTTACTATACTGCCTGTGTGCTCAGGAATTCCCCAGGGATCTATCCTGGGTCTCCTGCTATTCAGCATCTACCTCATTGCCCTGCCTAAATCCTGCCCCTGGCAACCTTCTCCTCTACGCGGATGATGCTATTCTTTACGCCGCACATCCTGATCCTCTCTCTCTCTCTCTCCAGCGTACCTTACAAAGCTCCTTCTCTCAGACTGAACACTGGCTTGCTGAACACAGATTGGTGGTCAACATTAAAAAAACTAAGACGATGCTCTATGCCCACCCCCAAAACAGATCAAAGGATTTCCCCCTGGAAATAAATACTCTCAACCTCTCTCATCCCACTGGAACAGGTCCAAAAGTATAAGTATCCAGGTATTACATTTGACTCTTCCCTCTCGTTCCATTAACATATAAAAATCCTCACCTCCACTACCAACACCCACATTGGTCTCCTGTACAGACATAAAGACTGCCGCCACCTGAAGCATTTCACCTAGCCATTACCTCCTTAGTATTATTGCTGGTGGACTATGGCCTCACAATCTATGCTGCTGCTGACCCTACGGCGCTTCATCAAGTACAAGTAGTCATCAATAAGGCCTGCCAGCTCCTCTTTGATGCTGACAGAAATACACATAACTGCACCCTATACGTATTCACCAATATCCTCTCCCTTAAAAAAGACTATTACACCAGACCTGTCTCTTCACCCAAAAAATCCACCTAGGTTTAACCCCAAGAGGTGTCATGGCTTCTCTTCAGGAAACCACCATCTCAGCATCCACATGGGCCACCTCAAAAACTATCTGAAAGGTGCCTAGGGTCAGGACCACCCTGGCCCAACGTTCCTTCCCCCTTAGAGCTCCATCCTGGTACAATGCCCTCCCATCGGCCGTCACATCAATCACCAATCTAGGTCCTTTTAAAGCTGCCTTAAGGGCCCATATCCTCTCCTCATGTCAGTGCCAGTGTAACCAGTAACCTGTGGATCCTGCATCACACCGCTAGGCTACGCACCCGCCCTTGGCCTGGCAGTGGAGAACCCTCACTTTTTCTAGCCTACAGGCTGCTCACCTCCCTCGGTTACCATATAGTTGCACTGGACTATGAATGCATTGTATTATGTAGCAGACAAGGCCTTCCTGAGTCGGCTTACTACCAACTCATATCATGCATTGCTTTAGCTACCAATTGTATAGGTCTTAACCAATCATTAGGTAAATATGTCGATAGCTCTGCCCTGTTTTAGCTACCAAATGTATAGGCATTAACCCGTGCTCATTGTACTTATCCTCTGTATGATTGCTCACCCACATTTATTCTATGTATGTACTATATGAATATCTATGTTTTATTCTGACGTGGAGCATTTGAAAACGAGTCTATGACTCAAAGGGTTGTAATTCCGATTTCCTATATAAATAAATAAAGTATACAGCGCATCTCCAGGGCACATGTCCATGAATATGCAGCACATCCCCATATTCAGCTGAGATGTACCGCACAAAGTTAGGCATGGTAGAAACATGCCTAACTCATAGCCACCCACAGGTGGGCTGACATGCTGCATACAGCAGCCGCCAACTCCTGCTGCCTGGTGGCACTCCCCCATCCCCAGTGCCTGACTGACTGTAAAATTAACCCCGTGCCCTTTTCTGTAATGTAGTAGTACCCCCCCTCCCATCCACGAACCCAGACAAAGTAAAATGATTGCAGATCCCCTTTTCCATAGTGTAGTGTCCCCCCTCCCTGTCCCAATCCCCATTCAGATGATAAATAATGAAATCCCTGCCCATTTTTCCATAGTGTAGTGGACACCCTCCCATCCCGATCCCCATTTGAAATAAAAAACAATAGAGCCCAATCCCTTTTTCCATAGTGTAGTGTCCCCACTCCCCATCCTGAGCCCCGTTTGAAATAAAAATTCTTTAATCACCCACTCACTTTTCTATAGTGCAGTGGTCCCCACCACTCAGACACCCACCCACCCCACTCCCCTGTCCCAGCATGGCCTGTTGGCCAGTCAGCCGGCAAGCAGCAAAGCCCTCCGCACACCTCCGGCTGCCCACCGACTGAAATGTCAATGATGTGCAGCTTACTGTAGCCACTACAAGCCCATTGGTTGACACTGTTAACCAATGGGCTTGCGTGTGTACTGTAGCTGCCATTCAAACTTTGTGTCATTCACAAGTTGTGAATGACAACTTACATAGTACACTGCAAGCCCATTAGTTGATAGTGTCAACCAATGGGCTTTGTGATAATACAATAGCTGTCATTCATTGACAATTCAGTCATTTGCAACAGTGGAGATGTGTGAAGGAGCTGTGTTACTCACTGGCTGACAGACTGACTACCCATGCCGTGATGGGGCAGCAGGTGGGATGTGGGTGCCTGAGTGGGTGGGAGGGGCCACTACACTATGGAAAAGTGGGGGGGATCAAATTATTTTTATTTCAAAAGGGGATCTGAATGGGGAGGAGGGATGCTACACTATGGAAAAAGGGATCAGGCTGTATTTTTTTTTTTATTTCAAATGAGGATTGGACGGAGAGGGACACTACACTATGAAAAGAGGGCTGGGGTGTCATTATGTTATATCTGAACAGGGATCACGACAACGGGTGGAGTATGCATTTACACGGACTGGGCAGGGTGGGGAAGGCTACGCCTAGCGCATCCCTGTAGATGGCATGCAAATGAGGCCATAATGACATGCAAATGGCCCATTTGCTCCTTGCATGCCTAATGGCTACATTTGCATTTTCCTGGCTGAATAACTGGAATTTGGGCTCAGCACATCTGCAGTTGCACCGCACATCCCCATTCCAGGTATTCAGGCCGTCCAGGGGGATGCACTGGCGCATTGTCAGCAGCCCCCATTTGCACTGTGTGCTAGTATTGCTATATTCAAACGGGATGTGCGATCGCACATCTCATTTGAATACAGCACTTTTTACGCCGGCCCATTTATTTGGGTGGTGCATCTAGATATGTCGGGTGTCCCCAGCCTTTGAAAATGTGGGCCTAGATTTACACCAGTTATGTTGTAATTTTATTGTTTTCTAGTTATTTGTTATTGTTTTTACTTCCCCTGCTGCTCGTCTACTAAATATTATAAATAATGCAGCAATTGTTTCACTGAGTTTTTCCAAATGAATCTGACTCTACCCTGCTACTCACACAATTGTTGTTTGTGACATCACAGTCTGTTGTTATGGTGAGTACTGTGCTGTCATAAACAAAGGCACTGTGAGGTTAACAAGGGAAAGGCACTTGTTTTCAAATGTTTTTTATACAGATTTTTTAGATGGACTACCAAGATGTGCGGTAAATCTTGGAAAGGAAATTTGAAAATTAAAAAATGTATTCTCTAGTAAATTGTGACAGCTGAAACATTTATGACAGCACATGCTGAAGATCAAGGTTACACTTTAATAGTGATTTTATTTAGATACACAGGCCTGAAAGTTGGAGGAGAAGCTTGTGTGCTGATTAGTGCAATTCACCTTGAGCACTTCCACGCTCTAACAATACCCTTGGGGGAGCCAGAGTACTGTGGGTCACTGTCACCTTCTCAGATCTGTCAAGGTCTATGAAGCACCCGCCCAATCAAGGGGGACAAAAGAATGAATTACGCTACACAGGGTGCAATAAATCTTTCAGCTGGTACCAGTACTAACATTATGATTTCAAGTATGGCACAAGAACCAGTGTCTCTTGGTACCAAGGAATTACACAGAAGTCCCAGTGCAGGCCTGGTAGCTATGTTGCCTGGGTTTTTTTAGATGTATACTTTATGAAATTTAGCAAGCTTGCAATTTAACACTGCAAAAGCCATAATGTGCTAGCACAGTTTAAAGAACCTGAAACTCCAAATGTATGGAAAACCCAAAAGGGAAAAGTACAAATGACCCCAGTCAGCAGTGCTGGATTTACATGACCCACTTATGCAGCAGCTCAGACAAAGTGGAGACCAGCACACAGCAGCAAGCTGGGCAGCATTCGGCAGTAGGCTCCAATGGCCTGGGTATGAAGCACTTTGGACTCTGTGAGACACTTGGCAGCAGCACAGCCCATCTGGCTCTACACTCTCAGCAAACAGGAGCACTACGCAGTGGCTTCACAGTCCCCGAGGAGCCCAGAACCCAGAAGTGACCCCCATGATACAGCTCCCCTCTGAATCAAGAATACCCACATACTAAAGGCATCTACCTGTGACTTCTCTGATGAAGCTTCGCTGATAGGCGGCCAAGTCCAGGCCATTTTTTAACTCCCTCAGTGCTGCCTAGTTTGTCTTTCTCTGCTGTAAACGCACTTATTTTTTGGATGCCAGTTCTGAGTTGCACAGAACAATAAACACTGCATGAAGGAAGTTACTGTTTTGGTGTTTATTTTTACAACTTTAGTTACTTTGAATTCTTGTTTGCCCATGGATTGTGGTTGAAGATGTGCCTCTGACTTCCCCTTTCCCTGATTCACCCCACTCGATAAGGGCTAGCAGGACCCCTACCTGGCTCCACAGCTGCTCTATGGAGATGCAGGTCTCTGTCACCGATTCCTCAGCTCAGCAGCTTTCCTCAGAAAGTGGACTTCTCAGACTGTCTCACTGCAGCTTCATTGTGCAGGTGCCTTTCAGACACAGTCAGTCAGATATAGGCCCAGGATGAGGCTCACAGTATTAGGAAGGATGGGCCCAGGCTAGGATTCCCAAGATCTGGGCCTGACTAGGTCTCTAGCTGTCACAAGCAGCAGCAGGTCTTCTCACCTCTGAGTCTCTTTCCAGCTAGCACCACAAGCTCCTCGTGAAACCAGCAACTTCTTTCCCAACTTCAGTGTGTCATTAGGCAGGCAGTCCATCAGTCCTCTGTCCCCTGATTGGTCCCATTAGCCTGCCAGTACAGTTGGGGAGGTGCTGATTGCATCATTATCCTACAGTCCTTCTTGGGTACAGTCCTGGGCTTCCAGCCATCTGATTGGCTGGGCAGCAGAGTCATAGGTCACCAGCATGGCCATATGCTTATGGGGCCTCGTGCTCAAAAAGCTCTATTTTATTCATTTATATTGTCCTCCTTTATTGTGCTGGTCCCTATGTGTGTTGTCTTTAGAAGTGACATCGCAGAGGGACTGGAAGGGAAAGTATGTCTCTTTGCAGATGACACAAAGATCTGTAATAGGGTTGATACGCAAGGTGGGGTGGAAAGGATGAAAAGGGACTTGGCAAGGTTGGAGGAATGGTCAATTGTATGACAGCTTAGATTCAGTGCAAAGAAGTGCAAAGTAATGCACCTGGGAAACAAAAACCCAGGGGAAGAGTACACAGTGGGGGTGAGATACTGACAACTACTAAAATGGAAAGGGACCTGGGGGGTAGTCATATCAGATGACCTAAAGGTGGGCCAGCAATGTGAGAAGGCAGTAAGGAGGACTGGGGGGATACTGGGATGCATAGGGAGAGGCATCACCAGTAGAAAACAGGAAGTTGTTGGCCCTCTGTACAGACAGTTGGTAAGACCACATCTGGAGTACTGTGTACAGTTCTGGAGACCCCATCTCCACAAAGACATAGACAGGGTGGAGGCTGTCCAGAGGAGGGCAACCAAAATGATGCAGGGTCTGCACCAGAAGACATATGAAGAAAGACTAAAGGAACTTAAGACGTATAGCCTCGAGGAAAGGAGGGAGAGGGGGGACATGATAGAAACTTTCAAGTACCTCAAGAGAATCAACAAAGTCCAAGAGGGCAGCATCTTTCAGAAAAAGAGATGTGCGAGAACAAGGGGACAATTTGAAGATTGGGGGAACTCACAGAGGTAATGTGAGGAAGTATTTCTTCACAGAGAGGGTTGTGGATACATGGAACAGCCTTCCTGAGGTGGTTGTACAGGCAAAAACAGTGGGGAATTCAAGAATGCATGGGGCAGACATAAGGCAATTCTAGTGGGGGTAAGAGGAAGTAGGCTGTTGGTCAACTAGGATCTGCAGCGTATCCTTTAGGTAGGTAAATTGGCAGACTAGGTGGGCCAAGCGGTTCTTATCTGCCATCAAATTCTATGTTTCTATATTCTATGCAGGCCCCCCAGGGTTGTTGTCGGTCAGTCTGTTGTGGTCGAGTGAGTGGTGGGTCTAACATTGTGGCTTCTGGGGTTGGAGGAGCATGGGGAAGGAGCCCCTACACAAGTGCTCCCACTCATTATATGGCAGCATTGTGGTGCAAGAGGTGCCAGAAAGAGGCATCCTGTTGTTACCAGCCCTCTCTGCCAAAACTGGAGGACCGGGACTGAAGAATGCATCTGCTGCCGCTGCTGGAATGGATGCAGAAGGCCCTGAGGATGTCTCACTGTCTATCCCACCTCCATACATGAGGTTGAGCAGTAGAGAGTCAGCAGCAAGAGGAGCAGTTCCAGGGACCTCAGGAGAGTGGCAGCAGGTGTCGAGGAAAGCCCTCTCCCAAGGATGGGTTATCACTCTTCCCCATGTCACAAATTGTCCTGGCAGTTCCACAAGTCCCATCCAGTGCATAACTGAAACACATAAAACAAGTAACAACAATTAACAGCTCTGTCTAGATTAATGCTTCCTAGCTGGGCTATACATAGGGTCCAACGAAACAAAACAATATCAACAGGTTCAGAATTAACAATTTTGCAGAAAGTTCTATAGAAACAATTGGTTATTATTTAACCAACATTTCCAATACCCTGAATTCCAACATTATAACCGAAGATTATTGAACACAATATGGGGTACTGAACAGGGTGTGATATAGAGTCCATAATGCACTACATATAGGGCAGGTCGGTAGTGTCACCAGGGGTGTCATAAATAAGCTTAAAATAGGTCTTACAGGTCTTTCTGAACATTGCAATGGGGCCGCTTCCAGTTCCTTAACAACTAGTGATGCACTTTCCTCCAGTCTGGCCAGTGAAGGAGGTTCCTCAGAATGAACGGGTTCCATTACAATATCTGTCTCTCTCTTGGGTTCTGTATGATCTTCCACACGCTCTAGTTTAAAAGTAGCTGGTCTAACTGGGGATTCTAAGGGTTCTGCATCTGGATTAAACTAAGTGGGTGGTGTAGTTGGCGTTTACAAATCAGCAAAAGCATTTAATAGATGGGGAATGTTCACAGCAGAATGGTAACAAATAAGATCGTCCTTTTCATCAGACAGGGTGGTTGCATTTTGTGCTAGTTCAGGTGAAGGCCTCTCTAATGGCCTGAGTGGACTAGTATCTGGGTTGGAGGCAGACTGATTAGGTTTGCTTCCATGTGTAGCCCCCCTATAAAGGGGGGTTCCTTAAAAGTCTTCCATGAGCTAGCCTAAATGCTCACTGCCAGGCTGGTGTCCTGCGTTTAGCAGTTAGTCGTTATTACCAAAGAGTGCCTGTGTAGCCTCTATGTACTGTCGCTTTAAGAGCTGCCTAGATTGCAGTAATAATTAATCTGGGAGGGGGCTGAGTGTTGTCATGCTCGAGTCCTGCCCGGGCTGCCAGGTAACAGCTCCGTTTCTGCCATCGTTGATTGCGCAGAGGGAGCCCTGTTAATAGATGTAACTGTTTGCTGATCATTCATTAGAATAGTAATAATAATGTAGTTTGTTTAACCTGCCTTCTTTGCAGCAAGGACTGTTTTGTTTATCCTCACCATTTTGGCCCGGATCTGCCGAATTGGACCAATCAGTCTGGTGGGACCTAAAATGGAGCCGGACTACAGGAGCTGTCTGGAGTCAAAATCTGTAGGAATTGTAGTTTGGGGCTTTTGGCGCCTTTTTGCAACTGAAGAGGGAGCTCTTACTTTGACTGACAGACAGATCAGCCAACCGACCCTTTTAGATTCTGAGGGAAATCCCCAAGCTTGCTGGCAGTTGAGTCAGATCTAAGTTGGGAGCTGAAGCAGCAAGAGCTGGAGACAGTCAAGTGATTTTGAGAAGCAATCCTGGGTGGATTTGCATGGGAGAACTGTGAAAGGGCTGTGTTTTTTGGCCTGAATGTCTGCCTGCTGCCCCTGAGAGGGAGAGAAGAGAATTATTTCGGACTAAATCAGAGTGTGTGAGAACGAAGTAAGCCACTGATTTTCTACCAGGCTCATACCTGAAGAAGACCAAAGATTTTGCTGAATGCGATTGGCCTGTCAGGATTTCCAGCTGCTTTTGAATCCCCAGTTTGTGCAGAGACTTTGCGATCATGACCGGAGAGCAGTTTGCCTGGTACAGTAGAATTTCTTACATGTAAATGTGCTGTGTATTGAAAGTGGGTCATGATTTGGTTCCCCACTGTGTGAACTGTGTTCTGCTTGCTGGAAGCTGTATCCAGCCCAAAACGGACTGTATCTGAATTTGTTTCCATTTGGCTGGGGCCTTGCCACACTGGCCCAGCTAGACTACCCGCTGCACAGAGAAAGCCATCGACGAGAGACCTGCCTGGGGATCAGCCCCCTGCTCCACACTTGAACAGGAATGACGGCTCGGTGATTCGTGTGGGCCCTGCTTCTCCTGGCACCCCAGATTAACCACCTGCTGTCTCGATTTTCGTCCAGCCTATGTCCAGTCTTGGGTATCGTGAGTAATCATCAGGGTAGCTCCCTCCTGCAACAACAGCCTAATCTAAAAGTGTGTCATTTGATGTTTTCTTTTCACGAACTGAGCCCTCCGGCTCCGGATTACAAATAGTGTGTGTTGTGCATGTTGTTTTCTTCTATCACAGGGCTCCAACCATCTGCAACGTTCTTGGCTAGCCCACTGTTCTCCATCTGGGTATCCAAAGTGTGTGACTGTTTACGGACCCTGAAGTGCATGCATAACTATTTGAATGATAGAGTCTTTAAGCAAATTAACCTGATTACACCCCTCCCTTGTTCAAGTCCCTTAAATAAATCAGATCTAACTCTTTTTTGCAGTTACCCTGACTGTTGTTCCAGTTTGTGCAAGAGTACTGTACTGCTGTTATTTGCTGTGTATAACCTTGTTTTACAGGGGGTCCCCAGGGCCGAGCCAAAGGAAAGCCCTGGTGGTAAGTGCAAACAGTGTGGGTACTTATGTGGTGTATCAGAAGTATTGTGAAAGCAATTATTGTGTATTGTTCTGGCCACTAGTAAGGAAAGAGGGGGGTTACAGTATCCCGGAGGGCTGTGCCACCCTGACCTCTGGTTGGAGGCTCCCGTTTCAGAACTCAGGCCCCTTAACCTGCTACTAGCCAAGCAGGCAGGGGTAGTAGCCCTTGGGATAGCGCCATCTAGGGGTTACACATGTTTACAAGAACCTTTGCTTTCCATTCTCTGGGGGACTACAGGGCCATTGTCCAAATCTGGCACATCCAACTGTCCAATGGGGTGCAAATGGTTGCAGTGCAAATATTTACTTCTGCTGGGGTCTCCCACTGGGCAAACTCTGTATACTGGCAAGTTTTTCTGTGACCACATAGGGGATGTTGCCCCACCGATGTGCAGTTTTATGCTTTCTTAGTAACCCCAATTTCCAGACCAAGACTAGTAATTTAAGAGTTCTAACACATTTGTTGCATCTTACTTAGTTTGCCAGGTTTCTGTTAGTAGACAATTCAACAGTCAGCCTGTAGACATCATCTGACTGTTGTTTTAGTCTTTGAACATATTTAGTGTAAGTCTCTAAATTACCTCCATCAGATGACACCCCAAATGCAAGATCCACTGGGAACCTGGCCTCCCTTTCATAAGTGAGCAGATATGGGGAATTGCCCTGTGACATCACTGTGAGTGCAGTTGTATGCATGGATGAACATGCTCACTTGTTAATTCCAGTTTGATTTTTATGAGGGACCAATGTGACAAACATATTCAACAAGGTTCTAGTAAATCTGTCTGGTTGTGGACCGCCTTGAGGGCTGTAGGGAGTGGTCCATGGCTTCCTAATTCCCAAAGAGACAACAGCTCCTTGATCAGCTCACTTTCAAAGTCCCAGCCTTGGGCAGATTGAATTCTTTTCGGCAGTCCATAATGAACACAATGCTTTTCAATCATAATCTTGGCTTTAATTGTGGTCATTTGGTCTTTTGAGGGAAATGCTTGGGCATACCTGGAGTAGTGGTCTGTCAACACCAGTATGTTGGTATCTGGCACAGACCTCAAAATATCAGTGTAAACCAAGTCCATGGAGACACTTGTAGCAGTTTTCACCAAAGGGGCTGCTCAGGTGGGAAGCATTTTCTAGAACCTTCTTCTAATTAGGCCCAGTGCTCTAGGGTTCCAAAAGCAGCTGTCTCCATTACAGCTTCAAGCTATTTCTAGCTGAAGAGAACTCGTTGCAGAAGCAAGAAATAGAAGTCCAGAACTACAGATATTTTTACTAATTAATCTCTTTTCCCTCTACAGGAGTAGTACCTGTTTGAATAAAGCAAAATTATACTATATTAGAAGATGGTGTTCTCATTTAATTAAAAAAAAAAGAGTTTTTTTTCTGCGCAAGGGGGCAGTATCACCTTAATTTACTGAGAGTAGAGAGTGAATCTAATTGGGGGAGTGGCTTAGCAGCTTAGGCCTACAAAAGCAGCTGTCTCCTATTATAGCTTCCTGCTGTTTCTAGCAGAAGAGGACTCGTCGCAGAGCAAGAAATAGAAGTCCAGAACTACAGATTTTTTACTAATTAATCACTTCTCTCTCAACAGGAGAAGCACCTGTTTGGATTAGCAAAAAGATACTTTATTAGAAGAAGGGGGGTTCATTTAAATGAAAAAAAAGGGTGTTTTTTTTCTGAGGAAGGCTACAGTATCACCTTAATTTACTGAGAGGTATAGTTTAATCTAAATGGGGTGTCTCTAGGCAGCTTAGGTCTACAAAAGCAGCTGTCTTCAATTACAGCTTACAGCTGTTTCTAGCTGAAGAGCACTAGTTGCAGAGTAAGAAACAGAAATACAGAACTACAGATTTTTTACAAATTAATAACTTCTCTCACTACAGGAGTAATACCTGATTGGATTTAGCAAAAATGTACTATATTAGATGAAGGGGGTCTCATTTTTGTAACCAAAAAGTTTTTTTTTTCTGAGGAAGGGGGCAGTATCACCATAATTTACTGAGAGCAAAGAGTGAATCTAATTGGGGGTGTGGCTTAGCAGCTTAGGTCTACAAAAGCGGCTATCTTCAATTACAGCTTCTAGCTGTTTCTAGCTGAAGAGACTCTGTGCATAGCTAGAAACAGAAGTCCAGTGTTCACAGATTTTTTACTAATTAATCACTTTCTCTATAGGAGAAAATTCTGTTTGGATTAAGCAAAAATGCTATATTAGAAGAAGGGGGTCTCATTTAAATAAAAAAAGTGTTTTTTTTTCTGAGGAAGGGGTCAGTATCATCTTAATTTACTGACAGCAAAGAGTGAATCAAATTGGTGGAGTGGCTTAGCAGCTTAGGTCTACAAAACCAGCTGTCTCCAATTACAGCTTCCGGCTGTTTCTAGCCTAAGAGGACTCGTTGCGGAGCAAGAAACAGAAGTCCAGAACTACATATTTTTTACTAATAAATCACTTCTCTCTCATCAGCAGTACTAGCGGTTTGCATTAAGTAAAAAGATACTTTATTAGAAGAAGGGGGTCTCACTTAAGTAAAAAAAAAAGTGTTTTTATTTCTGATGAAGGTTGCAGTATCACCTTAATTTACTGAGAGCAGAGAGCGAATCTAATTGGGGAGTAGCTTAGCAGCATTGGTCTACAAAAGCAGCTGTCTTCAATTACAGCTTCCGGCTGTTTCTAGTTGAAGAGGACTCATTGCAGAGCAAGAAACAGAAGTCCAGAACTACAGATTTTTACTAATTAATCACTTCTCTCTCTCTATAGGAGTAGTACCTGTTTGGATTAAGCAAAAATATACTATATTAGAAGAAGAGGGTCTCATTTAAGTAAAAAAAAAAGTGTTTTTTTCCTGTGAGGAAGGGGGCAGAATCACCATAATTTACAGAGAGCAGAGATTAATATAATTGGGGAGTGGCTTAGCAGCTTAGGTCTACAAAAGCAGCTTTCACCAGTTACAGCCCGCCGTTTCTTGCAGAAGAGGACCTGCTGAGCAAGAAACAGAAGTCTAGAAACTACAGAGTTTTAACCACTAATTACTTCTATCTGGGCAGTGAGTAGTTCCGTTTGGATTAAGCAAAGATGCTTTTTATTAGAAGGGGGTCTCATTTGAAAGTAAAAAAAGTGTTTTTTTTCTGAGGTAAGGGCAGAATCACCCACAATTACAGAGAGCAGAGATTAATCTACTTGGGAGTGGCTTAGCAGCTTAGGGTCTTCAAGGTTAGCTAAGCTGTCTACAATTACAGCTTCTGACTGTTTTTAGCTGAAGAGGACTCGTAGCAGAGCAAGAAACAGAAGTCCAGAAGTACAGATTTTTAACTAATTAATCACTTCTCTCTCAACAGGAGAAGCACCTGTTTGGATTAACAAAAAATACTTTATTAGAAGAAGGGGGTCTCATTTAAATGAAAAAAAAGAGTTTTTTTTTTCTGAGAAAGGCTACAGTATCACCTTTATTTACTGAGAGCACAGAGTGAATCTAATTGGGGGTGTATCTTAGCAGCTTAGGTCTACAAAAGCAGCTGTCTTCAATTACAGCTTCCGGCTGTTTCTAGCTGAAGAGGACTCGTTGCAGAGCAAGAAACAGAAGTCCAGAACTACAGATCTTTTACTAATAAATCACTTCTCTCTCTGCAGGAGTAGTACCTGTTTGGATTAAGCAAAATATAACTATATTAGAAGATGGTGGTCTGATTTAATTAAAAAAAAGTGTTTTTTTTCTGAGGAAGGGGGCGGTATAACCTTAATTTACTGAGAGCAGAGAGTGAATCTAATTGGGGGAGTGGCTTAGCAGCTTAGGCCTACAAAAGCAGCTGTCTCCAATTACAGCTTCCGGCTGTTTCTAGCAGAAGAGGACTCATTGCAGAGCAAGAAACAAAAGTCCAGAAGTACAGATTTTTTACTAATTAATCACTTATCTCTCAACATGAGTAATACCTGTTTGGATTATGTGAAAAGCTACTTTATTAGAAGAAGGGGGTCTCATTTAAGTAAAAAAAAAGTGTTTTTTTTCTGAGGAAGGGACAGTATCACCTTAATTTACTGAGAGTAGAGAGTGAATTGAATCGGAAGAGTGGCTTAGCAGCTTAGGTCTACAAAAGCAGCTGTCTCCAACTACAGCTTCTGGCAGTTTCTAGCAGAAGAGGACAATTTGCAGAGCAAGAACCGGAAGTCCAGAACTTCAGATTTTTTTACCAATTATCACTTCACTCTCAACAGGAGTAGTACCTGTTTGGATTAATCAAAAAGATACTTTAGTAGAAGAGGGACTCATTTAAATAAAAATAAAGTGTTTTTTTTCTGAGGAAGGGGGCAGTATCACCTTAATTTACTGAGTACAGAGAATGAATCTAATTGGGGGAGTGGCTTAGAAGCTTAGGTCTACAAAAGCAGCTGTCTCCAATTATAACTTCCGGCTGTTTCTAACAGAAGCGGACTGGTTGCAAAGCAAGAAACAGAAGTCCAGAACTTCAGATTTTTTACTAAATAATCAGTTCTCTCTCAACAGGAGTAGTACCAGTTTGGATTAAGCAAAAAGAAACTTTATTGGAAGAAAGCTGTCTCATTTAAGTAAAAAAAAAAGAGTTTTTTTTTGAGGAAGGGGCAGGATCACCTTAATTTACTTAGAGCAAAGAGTGAAACTAATTTAGGGAGTGGCTTAGCAGCTTAGGTCTACAAAAGCAGCTGTCTCCAATTACAACTTCCGGCTGTTTCTAGCGGAATAGGACTCGTAGCACAGCAAAAAGCAGAAGTCCAGAACTACAGATTTTTTACTAATTAATCACTTCTCTCTCAAAAGGAGTAGTACCTGTTTTTATTAAGCAAAAATATACTATATTAGAAAAAGGGGGACTCATTTTAAGTAAAAAAAAGTGTTTCTTTTTCTGAGGAAGGGGGCAGTATCACCTTAATTTACTGAGAGCAGAGAGTGAATCTAATTGGGGCAGTGGCTTAGCAGCTTAGGTCTACAAAAGCAGCTGTCTCCAATTACAGCTTCCAGCTGTTTTGTAGCAGAAGAGGACTCGTTGCAGAGCAAGAAACAGAAGTCCAAAACTACAGATTTTTACAAATTAATCACTTCTCTCTGAACAGGAAAAGTACCTGTTTGGATTAAGCAAAAAGATACTTTATTAGAAGAAGGGGTCTCATTTAATTAAAAAAGAGTTTTTTTTTTTCCTGAGGAAGGGGACAGTATCTATTTAATTTACAGAGAGCAGAGAGTGAATCTAATTGGGGAGCGGTTTTGCAGCGTAGGTCTACAAACGCAGCTGTCTCCAATTACAGCTTCTGGCAGTTTCTAGCTGAAGAGGACTCCCTGCAGAGCATGTAACAGAAGTCCAGAACTAGAGATTTTTTACTAATTAATCACTTTTCTTACTACAAGAGTAGTACCTGTTTGGATTAAGAAAATTATACTTTATTAGAAGAAGGGCACCTCATTTAAATAAAAAGAAAAAAAGTGTTTTTTTTCTGAGGTAGGGGCAGTATCACCTTTATTTACTGAGAGCAGAGAGTGAATCTAATTGAGGGTGTGGCTTAGCAGCTTAGGTCTACAAAAGCAGCTGTCTCCAATTACAGCTTCAAGCTATTTCTAGCTGAAGAGAACCTTGCAGAGCAAGAAACAGAAGTCCAGAACTACAGATATTTTTACTAATTAATCTCTTCTCCCTCTACAGGAGTAGTACCTGTTTGAATAAAGCAAAATTATACTATATTAGAAGATGGTGTTCTCATTTAATTAAAAAAAAAGAGTTTTTTTTTCTGAGCAAGGGGGCAGTATCACCTTAATTTACTGAGAGCAGAGAGTGAATCTAATTGGGGGAGTGGCTTAGCAGCTTAGGCCTACAAAAGCAGCTGTCTCCTATTATAGCTTCCTGCTGTTTCTAGCAGAAGAGGACTCGTCGCAGAGCAAGAAATAGAAGTCCAGAACTACAGATTTTTTACTAATTAATCACTTCTCTCTCAACATGAGTAGTACCTGTTTGGATTAAGCAAAAAGATACTTTATTAGAAGAATGGGGACTCATTTAATTAAAAAAAAGGTTTTTTTTCCTGAGGAAGGGGGCAGTATCACTTTAATTTACTGAAAGCAGAGAGTGAATCTAATTGGGGGATTGGTTTAGCGGCTTAGGTCTCCAAAAGCCGCTGTCTCTAATTACAGCTTCCGGCTGTTTCTAGCTGAAGAGGACTCCTTGCAGAGCAAGTAACAGAAGTCTCAAACAAGAGATTTTTTACTAATGAATCACTTTTCTCTCTACAAGAGTAGTACCTCTTTGGATTAAGAAAAATATACTTTATTAGAAGAAGGGGGTCTCATTTAAGTAAAAAAAAAATGTTTTTTTTCTTCTGAGGAAAAGGGCAGTATCACCTTTATTTACTGAGAGCAAAGAGTGAATCTAATTGGGGGAGTGGCTTAGCAGCTTAGGTCTACAAAAGCAGCTGTCTCCAATTACAGCTTCTGGCTGTTTCTAGCAGAAGAGGACTCATAGCAGAGCATGAAACAGAAGTCCAGAACTACAGATTTTTAACCAATTAATCACTTCTCTCTCAACAGGAGTAGTACATATTTGGATTAAGCAAAAAGTTACTTTATTAGAAGAAGGGAGTCTCATTTAATTAAAATAAAGTGTTTTTTTCTCTGAGGAAGGGGAAGAATCAACATAATTTACTGAGAGCAGAGACTAATCTAAATGGGGGTGTGATTTAGCAGCTTAGGTCTACAAAAGCAGCTTTCTCCAGTTACAGCTTCTGGCTGTTTCTAGCAGGAGAGGACTAGTAGCAGAGCAAGAAACATAAGTCCAGAACTACAGATTTTTTACTAATTAATCACTTCTCTCTCAACAGGAATAGTACCTGTTTGGATTAAGCAAAAAGATACTTCATTAGAAGAAGGGAGTCTCATTTAAGTAAAAAAAAAAAAAAGATTTTTTTCTGAGGAAGGGGACAGTATCACCTTAATGTACTGAGAGCAGAGAGTGAATCAAATTGGGGGAGTGGCTTAGCAGCTTAGGTCTACAAAAGCAGCTGTGTCCAGTTACATCCTCCGGCTGTTTCTAGCAGAAGAGGACTCATTGCAGAGCAAGAAACAGAAGTCCAGAGCTACAGATTTTTTTCTAATTATCACTTCTCTCTCAACAGGATTAGTAACTGGTTGGATTAAGCAAAAATATATTACATTAGAAAAAGGAGGTCTCTTAAGTAAAAAAAGTGTTTTTTTTTGGTGAGGAAGGGGGCAGTATCACCTTAATTTACTGAGAGCACAGATTGAATCTAATTGGGGGTGTCTCTTAGCAGCTTAGGTCTACAAAAGCAGCTGTCTTCAATTACAGCTTCAAGCTGCTTCTAGCTGAAGAGGACTCGTTGCAGAGCAAGAAACAGAAGTACAGAACTACAGATTTTTTACAAATTAATCACTTCTCTCTCTCTACCGGAGTACTACCTGTTTGAATTAAGCAAAAAGATACTTCATTAGAAGAAGGTGGTCTCATTTAAGTAAAAAAAATAGATTTTTTACTGAGGAAGGGGACAGTATCACCTTAATTTACTGAGAGCAGAGAGTGAATCAAATTGGGGGAGTGGCTTAGCAGCTTAGGTCTACAAAAGCAGCTGTCTCCAGTTACAGCCTCCGGCTGTTTCTAGCAGAAGAGGACTCATTGCAGAGCAAGAAACAGAAGTCCAGAACTACAGATTGTTTACTAATTATCACTTCTCTCTCAACAGGAGTAGTACCTGGTTGGATTAACCAAAAATATACAATATTAGAAAAAGGGGTTCTCTTAAGTAAAAAAAAGTGTTTTTTTTCTGAGGAAGCGGTCAGTATCACCTTAATTTACTGAGAGCAGAAAGTGAATTGAATTGGGGGAGTGGCTTAGCAGCTTAGGTCTACACAGCAGCTGTCTCCAGTTACAACTTCCGGCTGTTTCTAGTAGAAGAGGACTCACTGCAGAGCAGGAAACAGAAGTCCAGAACTACTGATTTTTTACTAATTAATCACTTCTCTCTCAACAGGAGAAGAATATGTTTGGAATAAGCAAAAAGATACTTTACTAGAAGAAGGGGATCTCATTTAAGTAAAAAAAAAGATTTTTTTTCTCTGAGGAAGGGGGCAGAATCACCTTAATTTACTGAGAGCAGAGATTAATCTAATTGGGGGTGTGGCTTTGCAGCTTAGGTCTACAAAAGCAGCTGTCTCCAATTACAGCTTCCGGCTATTTCTAGCAGAAGAGTATTCATTGCAGAGCAAGAAACAGAAGTCCAGAACTACAGATTTTTTACTAATTAATCACTTCTCTCTCTCAACAGGAATAATACCTGTTTGCATTAAGCTGAAATATACTTTATTAGAAGGGGGTCTCATTCAAATAAAAAAAGAGTTATTTTTTTTTCCTGAGGAAGGGGGCAGTATTATCTTTATTAACTGAGAGCAGAGAGTGAATTAAATTGGGGGTGTGGCTTAGCAGCCTAGGTCTACAAAAGCAGTTGTCTCCAATTAGAGCTTCCTGCTGTTTCTAGCTAAAGAGGACTCATTGCAGAGCAAGAAATAGGAGTCCAGAACTACAGATTTTTTACTAATTAATTACTTCTCTCTCAAATGGAGTAGTACCTGTTTGGATTAAGCAAAAAGATACTTTATTAGAAGGGGGTATCATTTAAATAAAAAAAGTGTTTTTTTTTCCTGAGGAAGGGGTCAGTATCACCATAATTCACTGAGAGCAGAGAGTGAATTGAATTGGGGGAGTGGCTTAGGTCTACAAAAGCTGCTGTCTCCAATTACAGCTTCTTGCTGTTTCTGGCTGAAGAGGACTCGTTGCAGAGCAAGAAACAGAAGTCCAGTACTACAGATTTTTTACTAATTAATCACTTCTCTTTCAACAGGTGTAGTAACTGTTTGGATTAAGCAAAAATATACTTTATTAGAAGAAGGAGGTCTCATTTAATTAAAAAAAAGGGTTTTTTTCTGAGGATGGGTGCAGTATCAATTTAATTTACTGAGAGCAGAGAGTGAATCTAATTGTGGGAGTGGTTTAGCAGCTTAGGTCAACAAAAGCAGCTGTCTCCAATTGCTGCTTCCGGCTGTTTCTAGCTGAAGTTGACTCATTGTAGAGCAAGAAACAGAAGTCCAGAACTAGAAATTTTTTGGTAATTAATCACTTCTCTCTCTACAGGAGTAGTATCCATTTGGATTAAGAAAAAGTTGCTTTATTAGAAGAAGGGGGTCTCATTTAAGTAAAAATAAAAAAAGTGTTTTTTTTCTGAGGAAGGGGGCAGTATCACCTTTATTTACTGAGAGCAGAGAGTGAATCTAACTAGGGGTGTGGCATAGCAGTTTAGGTCTACAAAAGCAGCTGTCTCTAATTACAGCTTCAGGCTGTTTCTAGCAGAAGAGGACTGTTTGTAGAGCAAGAAACAGAAGTCCAGAACTACAGATTTATTACTAATTAATCACTTCTCTCTAAACAGGAGTAGTACCTGTTTAGATTAAGCAAAAATATACTATATTAGAAGAAGGTGGTCTCATTTAAGTAAAAAAAAGTGTTTTTTTCTCTGAGGAAAGGGTCAGAATCAACTTAATTTACTGAGAGCAGAGATTAATCTAATTCAGTGTGTGGCTTAGCATCTTAGGTCTACAAAAGCAGCTGTCTCCAATTACAGCTTCCAGCTGTTTCTAGCAGAAGGGGACTCATTGCAGTGCAAGAAACAGAAGTCCATAACTACAGATTTTTTACTAATTAATCACTTCTCTCTCAACATGAATAGTACCTGTTTGGATTAAGCAAAAAGATACTTTATTAGAATAAGGGGGTCTCATTTAAGTAAAAAAAACGTGTTTTTTTTTCTGAGGAAGGGGGCAGTATCACCTCAATTTACTGACACCAAAGAGTAAATCTAACTGGGGAGTGGCTTAGCAGCTTAGGTCCACAAAAGCAGCTGTCTTTAATTACAGCTTCTGGCTGTTTCTAGCAGAAGAGGACTCGTAGCAGAGCAAGGAACAGAAGTCCGGAACTACAGTTTTTTAACTAATTAAACACTTCTCTCTCAACAAGAGAAGCACCTGTTTGGATTAGCAAAAAAGATACTTTATTAGAAGAAGGGGGTCTCATTTAAATGAAAAAAATGTTTGTTTTTTTTGAGGAAGGCTACAGTATCACCTTAATTTACTGAGAGCACAGAGTGAATCTAATTGGGGGTGTTTCTTAGCAGCTTAGGTCTACAAAAGCAGCTGTCTTCAATTACAGCTTCCAGCTGTTCCTAGCTGAAGAGGACTCTTTGCAGAGCAAGAAACAGAACTCCAGAACTGCAGATTTTTTACAAATTAATCAATTCTCTCTCTACAGGAGTAGTACCTGTTTGGATTAAGCAAAACTATACTATATTAGAACATGGTGGTCTCATTTAATTAAAAAAAGTGTTTTTTTTCTGAGGAAGGGGGCAGTATTACCTTAATTTACTGAGAGCAGAGAGTGAATCTAATTGGGGGAGTGGCTGAGCAGCTTACGCCTACAAAAGCAGCTGTCTCCAATTACAGTTTCTGGCTGTTTCTAGCAGAAGAGGACTTGTTGCAGAGCAAGAAACAGAAGTCCAGAACTACAGATTTTTTACTAATTAATCACTTCTCTCTCAACATCAGTAGTACCTGTTTGGATTAAGCAAAAAGATACTTTATTAGAAGGGGGTCTCATTTAAATAAAAAAAGTGTTTTTTTTCTGAGGAAGGGGGCAGTATCACCTTAATTTACTGAGAGCAGAGAGTGAATCTACTTGGGGGAGTGGCGTAGCTGCTTAGGTCTACAAAAGCAGCTGTCTCCAATTACAGCTTCCGGCTGTTTCTAGCTGAAGAGGACTCCTTGTAGAGCAAGGAACAGATGTCCAGAACTAGAAATTTTTTACTAATTAATCACTTTTCTCTCTACAGGGGTAGTACCTGTTTGGATTAAGAAAAAGATACTTTATTAGAAGAAGGGGGTCTCAGTTAAGTAAAAAAAATAGTGTTTTTTTTTCTGAGGAAGGGGGCAGTATCACTTTAATTTACTGAGAGCAGAGAGTGAATCTAATTGGTGTTGTAGCTTAGCAGCTTAGGTCTACAAAAGCAACTGTCTCTAATTAGAGCTTCCGGCTGTTTCTAGCAGAAGGACTGATTGCAGAGCAAGAAACAGAAGTCCAGAACTACAGATTTTTTACTAATTAATCACTTATCTCTCAACAGGAGTAGTACCTGTTTGGATTAAGCAAAAAGATACTTTTTTAGAAGAAGGGGGTCTCATTTAAGTAAAAAAAAAAAAGAGGTTTTTTTTTCTGAGGAAGGGGCAGTATCACCTTAATTTACTGAGATCAGAGAGTGAATCTAATTGGGAGAGTGGCTTAGCAGCTTAGTTCTACAAAACGCCACTGTCTCCAATTACAGCTTCCAGCTGTTTCTAGCAGAAGAGGAGTCATTGCAGAGCAAGAAACAGAAGTCCAGAACTACATATTTTTTACTAATTAATCACTTCTCTCTCAACAGGAGTAGTGTCTGTTTAGATTAAGCAAAAAGATACTTTATTAGAAGAAGAGGGTCTCATTTAAGTAAAAAAAAATAGTGTTTTTTTCCTGAGGAAGGGGGCAGTATATCCTTAATTTACTGAGAGCAGAGAGTGAATCTAATTGGGGGAGTGGCTTAGCAGCTTAGGTCTAGAAAAGCAGTTGTCTCCAATTACAGCTTTCGCCTGTTTCTTGCAGAAGAGGACTCGTTGCAGAGCAAGAAACAGAAGTCCAGAACTACAGATTTTTTTACTAATTAATCACTTCTCTCTCAACAGTAGTACCTGTTTGGATTAAGCAAAAAGATACTTTATTAGAAGTAGAAGGTCTCATTTAAATAAAAAAAAGTGTTTTTTTTTTCTGGAGGAAGTGGGCAGTATCACCTTAATTTACTGAGATCAGAGAGTGAATCAAATTGGGGGAGTGGCTTAGCAGCGTAGGTCTACAAAAGCAGCTGCCTCCAATTACAGCTTCCGGCTGTTTCTAGCAGAAGAGGACTCATTGCAGAGCAAGAAACAGCAGTCCAGAACTACAGATTTTTTACTAATTAATCACTTCTCTCTCAACAGGAGTAGTACCTGTTTGGATTAAGCAAAAAGATATTTTATTAGAAGAAGGGGGTCTCATTTAAGTAAAAAAAAGTGTGTTTTTTTCTGAGGAAAGGGGCAGTATCACCTTAATTCACTGAGAGCAGAGAGTGAATCTAATTGGGGAGTGGCTTAGCAGCTTAGGTCTACAAAAGCAGCTGTCTCCAATTACTGCTTCCAGCTGTTTCTAGCAGATGAGGACTGGTTGCAGAGCAAGAAACTGACGTCCAGAACTACAGATTGTTTTACTAGTTTCCCTCCTTCCCACCCAAACCCAGTTCTAGTTTTATAGCCACTGAATTTGACTGACAACAGGAACTTCCTGTTTGGCAGTAGGAAGGGAAGGATCACTGAGGCACATTAGTTTTGGCAACCTTGAAGGAACCTGAAAAAATAAAAACTCTTTATCCCCCCCAGGTGCTGGAGGTCTGAATCCATGTGTGGAGGAAGGCAACTACTGAAGACTACGGGAAGTTCCTGTCCCAGAACAGGAAGGGTGAGAGTTGTAAGGGCACATAGGCAGTAGGAAAGTAAGTGTAAAAATACATAGAGGTAGGAGACAATAAGCTTACAAAGCAACAGGACAGGGGACACAAAATAAGTCAAGATGGGAGTGGCGCAGTGCAATGGCTGTGGAGCAGCAGTGTTCCAGGAGACATTCTGGAGGCTGCGATTCTGCCCTGTTTGCAGGCACCTCTCTGGTCTGAGGGAGGAGGTTGCTCGTCTCCAGGCTGACCTGGCTAGGATTCATGAAACCTCTTCCCCCACCCAGGGACCAACAGGGCCACCACCGTTACCTCAGAGGTTGCTAAGAAAGAGGAGTGGTTGGACCAAGGTGGGCTCAGGGAGGGAGATCATGGTGGAACAGAGGTGCATCACTGCAGTTGTAGCTCTCCACAATTCATATGCTGTTCTGGCAAAAAGTGGTTCCTCTATGGAGGCACCTGCAATGGAGACCAAGGAGGATGCTGGGAACCTCCACAAAGGAGACCCACAGGAGGGTGGCATGAGACCCCACAGGGGAAGGAAACAACTCCTGGTGGGGGATTCAATCATTAGGGGGCTAGACATGGGGAGGAAGGGAATAGGGAGGTAAGGTGCCTGCCTGGCACCACAGCTTGGAGGGACAGGAAGTGAATCCTCAGGATTGTGGCAGAAGCTGCATGAGGGAGGGAGCTGGATGTCATTGTCCACCTAGGGACAAATGACCTGGCTGTAAATGGGATCAGAGTGGTGCATGAGGAGTTTGTGGAGTTGTGGAGGGGCCTTAGACAAGTAGCATGTACAGTAACCTTCTCAGAGGCGCTGCCTGTCTATGGCAAGGATGATGCTAGGGTATTCCACATCATGGGATTCAATGAATGGTTGAAAAACTGGTGTGGAGCTCAGGGTTTTGGTTTCATTGGGGACTGGGGAGCCACCTGGAGGGATGCAGATGTATACTGGTGCAATGGTCTGCATCTGTCCTGGGGGGATCCAGGATCCTAGGTGACAGGTTTAAATGCTTCATTGGCGAAGCATTTAAACTAGCCAAGGGAGGAGGTACTGAAAGGAGCAGGGGAAACTCCCACCCCTACAAAACGCAGTAATTAGAGGAAACACTAAGCAGAGAAGCCGTAGGGAGCAGGACAGGGATAAATGCAGAAAAAGGTGTTAAGGACAGAGATGGGGCTAAAAGGGTAAGGCCATAAAAAATAAATGGAAGGTGATGAGTACCAATGCCCGTAGTCTGTGCAACAAGCTCCCTGAACTAGTGGCCTTAATGGAAGAGGGATGCCTGGATATTGTGACAGTCACTGAAACATGGTATACAGAGAACCATGAGTGGGAAGTCAACAAACCAGGATACACAGTCTACAGGAGGGACAGGGTGGGTAAAAGTGGAGGAGGAGTAGCTCTTTATATAAGGGAACGGATTAAAGCAACAGAACTAAAGAGTAAACAGGAAGTTGATGAGTCACTATGGGTCACCCTGGAGACAGGAAATGGCACCACAATCTGCATGGGGGTTGTGTGCAGACCCCCATCTCAGGGGGAGGAAATGGACAAGGAAATGATAGAAGGCATCCCTAAAATTGCAGAAAAAGTGGAGACACTGTTGATGGGGGACCTGAATATGCCAGATGTTAACTGGAGTACCTTTGCTGCAGGCACATCCAAGAGCAGGGTCATTATTGGTGCCCTACAGGGTCATGCCTCAGACAGCTAGTGTTGGAACCCACTCGGGAGGGAGCAGTCTTAGACCTGGTACTCTCAAATGGGGAAGGAGAAAGGATCTCAGATTTAGAAGTGGGTAGCCATCTAGGAACAAGTGACCACCAAACAGTGTGGTTCACAATAAACACAGCCATAGAGTCAAGCCATACAAAAACAAGAGTATTGGACTTTAGGAAGTCTGACTTTGGGAAAATGAGAGAGTGCCTTAGAAAAGCACTAGCAAGTGGGCAAGAGGAAGGGGTGGAGGAACAATGGGGAATAATCAAAACATCCATTGCAGAGGCAACAAGCCTTTGTGTGAAGCAAATCAATAAAACAAAACAAAGGAACAAACCACTATGGTTCTCAAAAGAGGTGACAGGGACAGTTAAGGAGGAAAGGATAGCATTCAGGAAATATAAGGAAACACAGAAGGAGCAGGACAGAGAACTTTACCTGATAAAGCAGAAGGAGGCAGGAAAGGCAGTCAGAATAGCAAAGGCACAAACTGAGGAAAAGGGGATAAAACTTTTTATATGTACATTAGGGAGCAAAGAAAGACCAAGTAAGGGATACAGAGACTTAATGGGGAGGGAATGTAGGCAGAGGGTGACAGTGAAAAAGCAGGGATGCTGAACAAATATTTCTGCTCAGTATTCATAACAGATGAGGAGGGGGAGGTGCCTAAAGCAAACAAGGGGGGAAACTCTGAATAGGTGGGTCAATACCAGTCCATTCACAGAAGAAAGGGTTTTGAAAGAACTCTTGAAAATGAGGGTGGACAAAGCAATGGGGCCTGATGGGATTCACCCAAGAATACTAAAAGAACTAAGGGTAGAACTAGTCACACCACTGACTACTCTCTTTAACAAATCATGGGAGGATGTAGTGGTACCTGAGGACTGGAGGAGGGCAAATGTGATTCCACTTCACAAAAGTGGGAGTAGGGCAGAGGCAGGAAACTACAGACCAGTTAGTTTGACTTCAGTGGTAGGGAAAAGGATGGAATCACTTCTGAAGGAAAGAATTGTTGAGTACCTAGAGGCCAGTGGGGCTCAGGACCCAAGGCTGCATGGTTTCACAGTGGGAAGGTCATGTCAGATGAACCTAATAGATTTCTTTAACTGGTTGACCAAAGTAGTAGACCAGGGAGGGGCTGTGGATATGGCCTACTTAGATTTAACAATGCATTCGACACAGTCTCACACAAAAGATTAATATACAAGTTAGCCAGCCTTGGAGTGGGTCCCAAGGTGGTAGCCTGGATAAAAAACTGGCTGGACAACAGGACGCAAAAGGTAATAGTAATAGTAAATGGAGTCCACAGTGAAGAAAGGAGGGTAACTAGCGGGGTACCACAGGGTTTGGTACTGGGACCGGTCCTCTTTAAAATCTTTATAAGTGACACTGGAGAGCACCTGGAAGGAAAGGTATGCCTCTTTGCAGATGACACAAAGATCTGCAACAGGGTTGATACACAAGGTGGGGTGGAAAGAATGAAAAGGGACTTGGCAAGGCTGGAGGAATGGTCAAATACGTGGCAGCTCAGATTTAATGCAAAGAAGTGCACGGTAATGCATCTGGGAAACAGAAACCCAGGGGAAGAGTACACAATGGGGGGTGTGTTAATAACAACAACAAAAATCGAAAGAGACCTAGGAGTAATTATATCAGATGACCTAAAGGTGGGCAAGCAATGTGAGAAGGCAGTAAGGAGGGCTGGGGGGATACTGGGATGCATAGGGAGAGGCATCAACAGTAGAAAACAGGAAGTTGTTATCCCTCTCTACAGACAGACAGTGGCACCCCATCTGGAGTACTGTGTGCAATTCTGAAGACCCCATCTCCGCAAAGACATAGACAGAGTGGAGGCTGTTCAGAGGAGGGCAACCAAAATGGTGCAAGGTCTGCACCAGAAGACATATGAGGAGAGACTAAAGCAGCTTAATATGTATACCCTTGAGGAAAGGAGGGAGAGGGGGGACATGATAGAAACTTTCAAGTATCGCAAGGGAATTAACAAGGTACAAGAGGGTAGTATCTTTCAGAAGAAGAGATGTGCAAGAACAAGGGGGCACAATTTGAAGATAGAGGGGGGACGGCTTAAAGGTAATGTTAGAAAGTATTTTTTTCACACAGAGAGTTGTGGATGCATGGAACAGCCTTCCTGAGGAGGTTGTGGAGTCAGGAACAGTGGGAAAATTCAAGAATGCATGGGACAGGCGTAAGGCAATTCTAGGTGGGGGCAGGAGGAAGTAACCTGTTGATTAACTAGAATCTGCAGCTTATCCATCAGGTAGGGAAATGGGCAGACTGGGTGGGCCAAGCGGTCCTTATCTGCCGTCAAATTCTATGTTTCTATGTTTCAAATAGCCCCATGTGTGCCTTGCATACATTATGGCCCCATTTGCATGTCAACTTTTGAATATCGCGGATGCTGTGCATGGCTCAATGGAACTTGCACTAGTGCATCCCCATGCTCCACTCTGGCCACTTGCGCTGGTGCTGTGCCACTGCACCATGCACAATGGGGGTAGCCAGGGTGTGATATTCAATACTGCTGTGCCATGGCACAGCTCCGTTGAATATCGCCCAGTCCACACCCATGCGCAGCCAAGTTGAGCTGCTCCCAAGCTTGCGCCACAGCCTGGCGCAGTTTGAATATCTGGGCCAGAATTTTAAACATAGCTTTGTTATGACCCTGCCTCATGAAGACGGGCAGTGCAAATGTTTTACTCCTGCCTGGAAGGTGATTTCATGCAGGTATGGCGAAATCAACTTTTGGGATGCAAAAACTCATTTTGGGTAGGAGCTGAAAAAGTACAGCTGTCACATTAATGAGGTTCTGTAAAGAAATGGCTATGATGAAAATGTGGGGTGAAAATACTGAATATTACCAGTTGTACAAGCCTGCATTTGCAAAATGCAACATAGCCTCATAATGTTTTTGTTTTTAAAAATATTTACACCAAATTTAGAACATAGCCTTCTTATGAACCCACCTCAGGAACAATGGCAGAGAACATTTTCAACTCCTTACTGAAAAGTGATTTTGTGCATGGAACATGAAATCACCATTCTCAATGTAAAAAAAATATTTTGGTCAGGATTTGAAAAAAGACAGCTATCACATTCTTGAGGTGCTATAAAGATATGGCTATTTTGTAATTTGGGATAAAATATTGAAACTTACCAAAGTTATGAGCCTGTGTTTGCAAAATTCAGTGTAGGCTCATAACAGTTTCAACATAGCCATCTTATGACCCCCACCTCATGAAAAATGGTGGAGAAAATGTTCAACTCCTGCCCAAAAGGTGATTTCATGATGAGACCATGAAATCACCTTTTGGACAGATATTCCTAATGCCCCTTGCACTGTTCATGAGGTGGTGAGCCAAGAAAGATATGTTGAAAATGTGGGGCAAATATAATGCAAAATGGTCAAGTTATGCTGCTAAGTTCAAAACCCCATTGAAATACATTGAAGCGCATACCTGATTTCCTCAGTTATTGGCTCAGCATTGAAGAGTGAATACGTTTCTGTAGTCCTGAGAGGATTACAATGTTAGATCTCCAGTCAGTAAGTAAGGGTTTAGGAGGGGTGTGGGAGATTGGTTGCTGAGTGGAAGGGGCGGGTGGGAGGAATCTTGGCCACAAAAGACATCAATGGATGGTTTTCTTTTTACAGGTACAAAAATTTAAAAAAGGCACTGGGGGATTGGGGACCCCCCCAGTGCCACTATTACATTTCTTGGGGGGAGTGGGGTGGCGGATGTTGAGACAGAGGTTAGGGTGGGGAGATTAAAATCCTTATCATGACACTGGGGGATTTGGCACCCCCTGTGTCACTCTCATATTTCTGGATAGGTGGAGTGATGGGTACTGAGAGGGAGGGTTTGGCTGGGGATTATCAAAAAAAAGACTCCGGGGCATCTTGATCATGACACCAGGGAATTGGTCACCCCCAGTGTCACTCTTATGTTTCTGGGGGAATGCAGGGTGGTGGGTACTGAGATGGAGGGTCGGGTAGGGGGATATCAACAATTTAAAAGAAAAAAAAAATAAATAAATCAGTGATCAAGGCACACTCCTGCTGTGGCCAAGATGGCCACCCACACCATTGTGCATGTGTGACTACTGGCACATGTTCAATGGACTACGGAGGAGTGTGCAGTGACCACCAATTTATTTTTTTTGTAAATTATAGATATCCCCACACCCAACCCTCCCGCTCAGCACCCACTACCCTGTAGGGATGTCACAATATCAATTTTTTAGTATCACGATAGTTAGGTAAAAATGATCATGATATATTGATTATCATGATAATTATTTTCCCCATATAGCTGTTTGAACCCAGTCACCACCAGCTGCAGCCTTTGGGCATCTTGGTTCCCCCAACTGCCACTCCCCTCACTGTCTCACCAGTGGCGATCAACATGGAGAGAGCGCCAAGGGCTCCTGTTCACTGTTAAGTAAGTCATCTGCTACACATACCTTCATGCCCATTTCTTTTCTCCATCCCTTAAGCTGGCATATGTGCGATGGTGTAGGTGTGTGACATAAAGATGTTGCATGTACTCAGCCCCTATATCCAATCAATCAGAAGGCTGTTACTGCTGTGTCATCCAGCCTCTGCTAGATGGTGACTAAGCAGCGGCTTGCACTGTTCCCCCTCCCAAAGGAAGGAGAGCCTTCAATGGATGCTTGGTCCTCCTTCATAAAGTCAGCCTTCAAGTGACCAAGTTCTTTTCCTGACCCTGGTTTTACCAGCATGGCAACAGGTGAGGCACTAACATCCTAAAACTCAGTACCACAGGGCCAGCACTGCTTTTCTAATTTTAAGGAATAATATTAAAAATCTGATAGAAGGATGGTGGGGAATCAGGAATCATGGTTGCACCTGGAAAGGGACATGCTGTTGGAAAAGCAAGCTGAGGTACATTATTACTGTATATGTGGTATATCATGCTGCATGATTATCACAATATTATTTTTTTACAAAGATAAATTATCAGTGGTAATTATCATGATATATAATCATATCATATTATCGTAACATCCCTACTACCCTGCAACCCCCCAGAAACTCAAGAGTGACACTTGGGGAGCCCAGTCCCCCAGTGTCATGATCGGGATGCCACTGAGGTTTACACAAAATAAAATAGAGCAGTGCTCTGGAGACAAGGAGCAAAGTGCTCCAGGGGCACCAGGGATGTGGAGGTGATTGTATTCCATGTCCAGCAGGTTTTTCACTTGCAAGGAATGCAAGGGATGTAGAGTTCTTTTCTTGTAGCAAGAGGTATACAGGGCTCTGCCCACTGCAGCCATAAAATCTATCCATGTCCAGGCAATGATAGTCAAGAGACTCTCCAACATTCCATTTAACTACAGTATCTTAAAAAAAAGGCAATACTTTGGCAATGAAAAATGGAATGTTAATAAACAAATTGAATTGAAAAGTCATAGAGGCTGGATACTGCAGATAGAAGCAGTTACAAAATGATACATCATGTGGGGGAGTACTATTTTACATTATAAAAATGTCTGTAGTTTTACAAAGTGCAGTATGCCCAGGTAGTCCTAGTGTTTCTGCAGTAATGTGCTGCATTGCCCTTAAGGAAACCTAGGCTTGTTGGTGGCAGGAATATCACAGAAGTGATATGCTCAAATTCTAGGGAAGGAGGGCCAAAGTGCATAGCTCTGTAGCACACCTGTCACTGACCTACAAGCAGGATGTAAGATACTTCTTTTCTAATTATGGGTGATACTGGAATTCCATAATGTACTTTACGGGCATGGAGAATGAGTGCAATATGAGAGACTGTGGCATTTGGCCCCAGGAAAATATTTTAAAGTTCAAAATTTAAAAGTTAAGATAAAGTACCTACATACTTTTCCTAAATGTCTAGTTGCTTAACTATTGATGGTGGTTTGGTGATAATCCTGAAAATAAAAATAAAGTAAACAAAACTCCTCAATATACAAGACCCTAGGTGGAAAAGTACTAGAATGGTGATATTAGTAGTGGTGTCCATGTCCCTGTGAATTTGTCCTAGCCTAAGACTGAATATTCAGATAAATTGGGATAATCCAAATATGCCACAATTTAAACTGCAAACTATATTTACATGAGTAAAGGTGTAAACAAAGGTGTGTGCTAGCTGTTGGTCTCTGAATACAAAGAAGACTCCTCTCTTCTGGCAAGATCAGAGAACTCAATTGAGCTTTATAGTATACAAATGCATGCATGGCCTCCATCAAACATGTCAAAACTACATACTAAACAAACCCACACAGAATTATCATCTATAATCTCAGTCTTTACAGTACATGCTGATACTGAACTCAGTCGGTGGCTGGCCATGATGGTGAGAGGTGGGCTGTGCCAGTCGCTGGCTGGGGATGGGTGAGGGGTGATGTGTGGGCTGGCACAGCTGGGTGGGGGGCCACTGGACTACCAGGGAATGGGTTTACAGTATAACTTTTATGTTGATCGGGGGGGGTCGCTAGACTACCAGGGATATGGGATCACTGTATTCATTATTTTACAGTTTGAGGGGGCCGCTAGTCTGGCAAGGATACGGGATGACTGTATTTATCATTTTACAGTTTGGGGGGGCCGCTAGACTACCAGGGATACGGGATCACTGTATTCATTATTTTAAAGTTTGGGGGGGACTGCTAGTCTACCAGGGATATGGGATCACTGTATATATCATTTTACAGTTTGGGGGGCTGCTAGACTATCAGGGATATGGGATCACTGTATATATCATTTTACAGTTCGGGGGTCTGCTAGACTATCAGGGACATGGGATCACTGTATTTATTATTTTATAGTTTGGTGGGGCCACTAGACTACCAGGGTACCTGGGTATCTGCCGCATTTGCGGCTGGTGACTAGGGATCGGGGCATGGGTGATGTGGTTGAAAGTGCCGCCCTGCTGTTGCAGCTTGCGACATGCTCACGAGGTATGCCCACAGTTTGGCATACCTGGCCACATGTTGCAAGTTGCAGGACATAGCTGTGATGACCCTGCCCCTACTAGAATAGGGCACAGGTTCAATGTTGCAGGTGTGGGAGGCACAGGTTGCATTCGGTGGCAACTTGCACCACCCTTTTAGAATCCAGCCCAAAGTCTACAAAAACACATTTTGTCTGAATGAGAGTATAATTTCCAGTCAAACCCTAGGTAGACATTACCAAACTTAATTCATTATCAGGGGACTAGGAAAAAACAAAATCCTTTCCCATTTTCATTTCTTATTAGAGGATAGATAGATAGATAGATAGATAGATAGATAGATAGATAGATAGATAGATAGAGCCCAAATATTCAAACAGTTAGAGTGGCAATAATTGGGTTAGTGCCATGCTAATCTGGATTAGCAGCAGCATTCTGAGTGGGGCAATATTCAGAGGGCCCCCAGCAAACCCAGCAGCATGATTGCACTAACCATACCACTGTATCTATGCAAATGAGGGATCCCTCATCCATAACAGTGCTGAGGTATATTCAAAAGGTGTTGGTGGTGCTAAATATCCCACAGAGTGGTGCAGTTTAATGCCACTGAATCCTGGCATTAATGCCATGCTAAGACAGTGTCCCTATCCCCTGAAGGCAGGGAAGTTGTATTGCAGCCAATCATCCTGGCAGTCCAGTGGACCTCCTTCCCCCTGTTAACCCCAGTCCTAATGTAAATCAAAGTACTGTGGTGTCTAGTGGACAACCATCTTCCAATTGCCCTGGTCCTAATTTGAATCCTGGTTCACTGTTGACTAGTGGACCCCCTATCACTCCAGTCCTAATGTAAATCAAATGTCACTGGTGGGCTAGCACCCCCACACCAATTGCAACCCCCTCAATCCATGTGAACCCCACCATTTGCACATGCACTGAGGACACCCTACAGCTCTTTCTACATTATTCACAATTGTGCTCTGTGCAAGTCAGAGTGAGGTTCCCTAAGGAGGTGAGTAGAGGGCTGTGCTGGTCAGCATTGATGACTGCAGGGCCAGTGACTGGAGCAAAGGACAGGTGCAGAACAGAGGGTATTTGACTGGTTTGGTGGGGGGATGACACTTGGATGGGGTGGTGGTGGCACTGAGTGGGGGGTGGTAAAATGTTCACCTCCTTTCCTAAAGGTGATTTTGCACAGGGACTGTGAAAGCAATGTTTGGGACACAAAAACACATTTTAGACAGGAGTTAAAAAATGACAGCTGTCACATTAATGAGATGCTGTAAAGACATGGTAATGTTGAAAATTTGGGGTATAATTATTGAACATTACCAAACTTACAAGCCTGTGTTTGCAAAAGTCAATATAGACTCGTAAGTTGTTGATTTTGTTTAATATTTTTACACCAAATTTAGAAAATAGCCTTCTTATGATCCCACCTCATGAACAAGAGCAGAGAAAATGTTCAACTCCTGTCTGAAAGGTGATTTTGTACAGGAACCGTGAAATCACTTTTTGGGATGTGAAAAAAAACAAAACATTTTGACCACGATTTGAAAAATGACAGTTGTCATATTCATGAGGTGCTATAAATATATAGCTATGTTGTAAATCTGGGGTAAAAATATTGAACATTATGAATGTTATGAGCCTATATTTGCAAAATTCAACATAGGCTCATAACTTTGTTGCTTTTTAATATTTGTACAGCTAATTTTCAAAATAGCCTTCTTATGACTCTACCTCATGAACAAGGGCAGATAACATTTTTAACTCCCATCTGAAAGGTAATTTCATGCAGGGACCACAAAATCACCTTTCAGGATGTAAAACCAAATTTTAGCCAGGGTTTGAAAAAAGACAGCTGTCACATTCATGAGGTGCTGTAAAGATATGCTTGTGTTGTAAATCTGGGGTACAAATATTGAAAATTACCAAATTACAATCCTGCATTCCCAAAATTCAACATAGGCTCATAACTTTGTTCTTTTTAGTATTTTTACACCAGATTTTAAACATTGTCTTCTCATGATCCCACATCATGAACAAGGGCAGAGAACATTTTCTGCCCTTAAGATTTGATGTAGTGACCATGAATTCACTTTGTGGGACAGGTTTGCCTAATGGCACTGCAATTGTTCATGAGGTGGGGTCCCAAGAAAGAACAATCATTGTCAGGGAAGGCTCAGCTCACTTCTAAATATTAAATAACATTGCCTGACTAACTATAAGAAATCAAAATCTAGTCACAGTAACACTGAACTATTTTCTGCTAAAATAAACAAGTTATGGCACTAAGTTCAAAATCCCATTAAAATACATTGAACTGCATACCTGTGTCTTCAGTTTGCAATATGGCTTTGAAGAGTGAAGATGTGTCTGTGGTCCAGAGAGGATTGTGGTGTTGGACCCCTGATGGATAAGTAAGGGCTGTGGGTGTGCTGGGTGGTTGATGCTGACTAGGAGGGTCAGGTGGGAGTAAGGAATGGCTGCAAAAGACATTGAGGGATAGTTTTTTCTTTTAACAGTTTAAAAAAAAAGATACCAACAATCCCCAATTGCAACAGTGTGGGATTGGGCACCCCAGTGTTACAGTCATGTGGGGGAAGACATTGATGAACATTTTTTTCCAGGTGTAAAATAAAAAAAATTAAAAAACAAAAAAACAAACAAAAAAAACACAACTGACTATCCACAATTGTGACACTAGGGGGACTGGGCAACCAAAGTGTCACAAAAAAGACTGATGATCCCCGAATGTGACACTGGGGGATTGGGCACCCCGAATGTGACACTGGGGATTGGGCACCCCAGTGTCACAGTTATGTTTCTGGGGGGGGTGTGGAGTAGTGGGGGCTGAGAGGGAGGGTCAGGTGGGGGGAATTTTGTTAATATGAAATAAACAAATAAATACATTGCACGGTCACTGCGGAATATGGCCGAGCTACCATGACCAAGGTGGCCACATGTTATTGTGCATGTACGACTGTTAGCACATGTGCAGTAGAGTGCAGTATCCATGTTGGACATGACGGAGTGTGCCATATTTCACCATGACCACCACTAGTCTAAAATAGTGCAGTGGTGCACCGATAGGGACAACATGGGCAGACTGCTTCATGGACGTGAAGGTGACTGTGATGCAAGTCCAACATGTTGTTCATGCAAAAAGAATGCAGAGTTCTTTCTGAACAGAAAGCAAAAGGACTGCAGGGCTCCACTCACTGCAGCTCTAAAAACTAATATATAGGCAACCAAAACACCACTCAGCATGTGGTTCTATCTTGGGGTTGAGGTGACATAAGGGACCTCTTGAACTATGCTCTTGAGGTCACTTTAATGTTGTCTCCACCCCTTGATGGAAAACATAGTCTTGTTGTTTATGGTTGCCCATACATTATTCTATTGTAGATTGTTTATGTTTTTTTTATTTTGTCTTGTTTTTCTTCTTCTGTTTCCCTTCATTTATGTGTTCTTATGTGCAGTGCCTTATTATAAGAAAGGTGGTTTTAAAAGTCTGTCAGTCTGTCTGTCTATTTGTCTATCTATCTATTTATCTATCCATCTGATGTATGTGTATTGACTGTTTCTGCACCATGACATGCTGGTTTGGTTATGACATACTGATCTGTTTATTCTGCCTGTATTTGTCACTTTGTTATGAAACTGTCAATTAAGCTTGTATAGTACCATGTACAGTACCTTTATGTGTGCCTACCTCTAGGGCATTGTACCATGACTTGGGTTGTACCTAAAATTTACCTCTGATCAATTGTACTCACCCAGTTATGAAATAAATAAAATAAATTAATTAATATATGGAGAGAGACATCTTACAACACAGATCAATACCCACGTAAGGTACATTTTACAGCAGCCATTCTGAACCTTAAAATGAGTTTTCATCATTCTCAATGAACCCAAATGGAATAGGCAAATAATAATGCCCCTCACATTGTCTGTTTTAGCACTTAGAGTTGGGTTTTCTGGGTCATCATTCATTGTTCAGGCTTTTTGCCAGGAATTAAGGTCCTTTTATTGTCAATGAGACAGTGGGGCTTTAGTATATTGACATATACAGTAAAGTTTAATTTTCAGTCACAAGGGATGGTCAAAACATGGTCATGATGACCACAAATTAATATTTTGGGTTAGAGGAAAATTTTGATTAGTCTTTGTAGCTTCTGCTTGTATTTTCTGTTCTCTTTGTAATAAGTGTTATTTAGAATCTCACTCATGATTAGGGATGTAAGTTTGTCATGGCAGTCATACACATCATTGATTCCATGACATTTGATCTTTATTCAGGACTTCCATGACTTTCACTAGTGTCATCAGAATGTAGCAATGATGACAGTGCCACAACATTTACTACTGTTTATGAATGATTTCACGAACAAACAATGAGTCATTAAAACCTCATCCATGACAAACTTACATCCCTACTCATGATACTTTCTTGTTTTATCTTGGTGATAATCTGGTAAAACTGATATATCTATTATGTAGATACCCATCTTATCCAGGCTAGTGGTACTGTCAGGATTCTATGTGCAATAACTGCATTTTTACATAGGATATCGACTTGAGAGTCCCCTTGTATGCTTTTATGCTGATAGAATTCCAGAATACCATTTATGCCTAATATAATGCTTAGTATGTTACTAAAAAAAATTGCAGACTGTCTTAGTCAATTTCCTATCAGGTTCCTTAAAGATTTGGGGGAATCCAAATTCATCAATGTTACTTTGTCATAAAGGTTTTCCTGAATGCGGAAGTCCAGATTTTTCTTATTCTTGTCTACTAATTCTAGATGTAAGTTCCATTTATCTAGCAAGTTTCCGTTTCTCCAGATATAGTTAGTGACTCTCCTGTGTGTGCAGTAAATATTTACACATTCGGCATTACCTTGATTATTCAGTCGATGGACTTCCTTGATATCTTTATCATCAATTTGTAGTTCTATTGTTTCTTTAAGTAGCTGGACTACTCTAGCCCTAAGTAAAATTGCTGTCTCCTCTTCTTCCTTTCTAAGTCTTTATACTCTGGGGTTAAAATCAGTGTCCAGGGAGATGTCACCCTAGCGGGAACATTTTTCCAACCCCATATAAGGGCTTTGGAGTGGTACAGTTGTAGGTTTTGTTTGAGTAATTTTTCCTTTTTGATAACTCCGGGTTTCTTTCTTGTTGGGAATATAATTTTTTTTAGTTTAAATTCTGTTCTGTATTGTCTCCAGGATCTAGGTGCCCTGTGTCTATTTTGTGCTCTGAGGTAGTATTGTGTGTTATGGTCCTTTTCTTCTTTTTTTTCTTATTGTTGTCCTTATCTGTTGTATTTTTCTGTTTCTTGGGTGGGGCGCCTGACTTTACTTTGGTTGAACAATCTGGCCTACCCTTTTCTATGTCTTCTTCCTGTTCTACTAAGGGTAAGGATGAAGATTCCATGGGTGGATGAATCAGGTTTAGTATTCTTATTATGTGATTCATGTGGGGCACCATTAATAGCTATATTTTCTTTTAATGTATCTCACTTCCTATTACAATTAGCTGTTCCACTAAAATCAAGTTTACTGCATGCTGATTTCATATAATAGTAATAATGTTGCTACTCAGAGTAGTGGGATAGTACCTTAAAGAGTCATCATTCTTTGGAGATATAGAATTGTTTGCTTTTAAATCATTTTTATGGTCTAATGGTACTATTTTCACAATGTCTGGATTTGTATTTTTATATTTCTGATAATTATCTAGGACTTTGAGACCTTATATAGTGATCTGTAATTCAGGTATGACCTCTTTCATGTCATTTTGCATGTTGCCATTACTAATGCTTGCTGTGTCCTTATTTCTGCTATTTTCAGTATTCATTAGAGTTTTGGGGCAAGACATAGGAGGTGGAATCAGTTGCTACACTGTCTAAAGAAGCCCAGACCACTAAATCCAAACTTATTAATTGATTGCTGTCTATCATACTTAAATTTCTTAAGTCTTTTCCCTATATTAGTAGATACTTGATTATTCATAGTGAAATGAGGAATAGTATTTATTAAATTAGAAAATTCTAAGTCCTTTGAGATCGAGGTTTCAAAGATATTAGGGGGAATTGTGGCAAACACATTTGGTACTGATGTTTTGTGATTAACAGCTTTACAATTTCCCCCTCATAAATTAGCTGGTTATTTTCAGTATGGCTGTTGGTTAACAAGGATCTGCAGCTTATCCATTAGGTAGGGAAATAGGCAGACTAGGTGGGCCAAGTGGTCCTTATCTGCCATCAAATTCTATGTTTCTATGCTATTAATTGCAGGTAGATTTTTTTTTATCAGCAGTGGAGAGATTTTAGTTTGATTTTATCCAATACTCCAACTTATTTGTTTATTGTACCCTTTTTGTCTTTGTTTTTTTGTTTTCTTTGTTCCTTTCATACTTTTCTCTACTGTTTCCTTTCCAATTCTCATTGCTGTTTTTTTCTTTGTCTTTAATCCCCAACTTGTTAACACTGATTGTCTTATTTTCCTCTATGGCTTGAGTGTCTATTATTACATTATCATCATCCTTATTTTTATTTTCAAATTCTTTTAATGTACCCATAGTATCAAGTTCCTGTTGCACAGTATCAGATCCATCAAGTGTTATCTGTGCCCTAGTTCTAACCATCATTACACCAGGTTATCTTAAATATTGGTCTAAATTGTGATCTTTAAATATACTGTAGTCTCATTTATAGTCAGCCCTGCAGGAACACAAGCCCTCACGCAGTTTTAATAATAAATAGTAAATAATTAGTAGTAATTACTCACACAACTGTGATGAAGGAATATATAAGTATTCAGTAAAATATTAGCAAAAAGACTGACAGTATAAAAGAGGAAGAGAGTCCAATTATATCTACCATACAGGAACAGGTATGGTAGAATAATCCAGTGATTATCTGAGGTGTCAATAATTATTTGTGCAGTAGTCCATCAAGATCCCGAGTTGGTAGTCTTTTGGAGTCCCCGATTCAAGGTTTCTTTTGTTTATGCAGTCTTACAAAGGTTTCAGAAGCTTGACTTGTAGTCGACTGTGTCCATTTTGTTAGTTCACTCCTCCAGTCTTGGAACTGAAGATATGTTATTTTGCTGTCAACCATGAGCTCCCATCACAGTCTTTCAACTTGGTACACAATTAAGTCAATAAAGTTTGCCTTGTTGGCCAATTCCAGACCTGTGACTGTCATACAAAGCAATGAGAATGTCTGGGGTAAGAGACAAGAATGAAAGGGTCTAAAGTATTCCAGTAGTTAGCAGTTTTTTAATAAAGGATTTTGTAGTAGTACTGTCAACAATAGTAAGGTGCAAAACGTGCTTCTTTTAAAAAGTTATGGGAATAATTTATAACATCCAGTCTCTGATGTTCAATATTTAGTATTTAGTCACTAGTGTGTGATGCCATAGAGTAATATAATAGGACGTTCTATCACAAACAGCTCAGTTTTACAGGAGCGATCAGGAGAAATCAGTACATTTGATAAAAGACATTTCCAACAGGAACAAGCAGCCTACAAAGCTGTAAAGCAGTAGCATGGGACTGGGTTGATCCAAAAGTGCTAAGTTTTACTGTGTATGGTAGTTCAGTTACCGCAATCGGTACTTCCGGGTCATGGACTACTATTTAGCATAGCCCTGCTGTGAGCAGGGTGAGTGTGTGGTGACAAGGAACACAAATTTCATGCCATCTACTCCTTTGAAGGTAGGCCAGCAAACTAAATAACACTAAAACTAAGTGTTTCCTTCTCTCCCCACCATATCAACCCTGAGGTGTGTTTTCAAATCACAGCAAGAGTATCATATTGCTGTCTTCATTACTGCTGAATTGAAACTGTACATTTTTCCCTGCCTACCTATAACAACCATAAAGTCTATTAGAGGTTTTCTGTTGCCTTATTGCCATTGTATCCTCTCCTGTTGTGCGGTTGATAACATACAAAATGGCCCCTATTCTGAATGACACCATAATTACCCTAGCAAGTGAAGTAGGTTTGAAATGTGCTGCATGCAATATGTATATCATTACATCAGCGGACATGCCTAATCAGGTATTTCAATGCACAAAGTGCTTACAGAATGTGGATATGTATCAAGAGACTTTACTGTTTAATACTAGATTAGCTGCCTTAGAAAGAAGCCTACTAGACATGGCCTCTAGATTCACCAGTAAGGACAATTTCTCACTGGTCTCTCTGCCTCCATTGCCACAACCTCAGGGTCAAAATGGGTTTCTATGTTCCTCTGTTGGGCCACAAATGGTAACCTCTAGACAAAATTCCATTGTACTCATGCCTGTCACGTCAAACAAAATTCTGCCTCCTCTAGTCCCAGACTGTGTTAACAAAATGTGTGGTAGGGAGTATGATGTGCTAGATGAGGACTGTGCTGATGAAACCTGATATACTATCTAGAACAAAAGAGTTGCCAAAAACTGCCACAAAGCTGGACACTTTAGTGTGCCATTATACAACAGTTTTGACCCCTAGTGTCACTTCCTTGTGAAGATCCTGACTGTAGCTCTACTGATGCCATTCCTAGCACATCTACCCTGGATTTATATACCTCTGCCCACCCTCCATTAATTCATTTGGGCATAAAACCCATATTTTGCCCAATAATCCTGATTTAGGCAGCGTCACCTCAACCCACATTTTTTTGTCTAACAAAGACACTGCTATGGACTCACACCCTACTTCTATCACCCCTGAACCCCCCTCTGATTAGCTAAGTAAACAAGTGGTGGTATTAGGGGACTCAATGATTAAGCATCTAGACAGGGCCATATGTGACCCTGACAAAGTCAACAGGACTTGCTCGAGATTTAGTGGTGCCAAAATATCTGACATCATGCATGTGATCAGCAATATCATGTACAACTGTGGGGAAAATCCACTAGTGATTCTACATGTTGGGGCAAACAATATTAAACATAATCCTATCCACATAATCAAACAGGACCTAGTTGCCCTGTCTAACAAACTGGTGGACCTAGGGTGTGACATCTGTTTTTCAGAGATTCTCCCCATCCCCAAATTGTCATCATATCTCAATCAAAAAATGTAAACAATCAATGAATGGTTGTGCAAATACTATTTGAGACAAGACCAGACCTGCTTCACCCATTGGGAAGAATGCACTGAATGATATGATTTGTATTGTAAAGATGGTCTGCACCTGGACAAACAAGTAAATTCTTTATTTGGAAAACATTTATTGTCCACCATTAAATGTCATTTAAACTGACAACTCAAGGGGATTGGAAGGACTTGCCTTCCTCTTTTAAGGTCTCCCAAGGCAATAACCACTTCTACACCAGCAGTAGTCTAAAATGTCTTAATGTTAATGCTAGATGTCTTAATAAAAAACTAGATGAACTGAAGATAAGGGCTCATCAAGATAACTTAGATATTATCTCATTTTCAGAAACCTGGGGAGATAAACCATCTTGGAATCTCATTATGCAAGGATATAATATTCATAAGTTAAATCGGGAACTCAAAAAGAGTTTAGGTGTTGTTCTACTAATCAAGAGCAATATCAAGTCTATTGATATTTCAGATAAAATAAAAAAATCACAGTTTAGTTTCTAAAACCTTTTGGGTTGAAATATTTCTGACTGAATCAGACTTATTAATTCTTGGTTCCTGTTACCACCTCCCAACAGCTCTAAGGAAATTTTTGAAGCCATACTGTCTGAAACAGAATAAGCCAGCAAACTAGGTGATCTCATAGTTATGGGGGACTTCAGCCTAGGGGGAATCTGGTGGAACAATCACTCTGCTCCATCTATCAAGGGCACAAAGCTAGTTTCACTCTGTTTCCAGCATCATTTGAAGCAGTGTATTATCTCACCAACCAATGATGACTGATTACTACACCTTGTATCATGTAACAATGAACTTGTCCTTAATAATGTCATCACTGAATCCCCTGTTGATAACAGTGATCACAATTCCATCCAGTTCTCATTACTAAAATATTACGCATTAAATCCCAATTTAACTACAACCTATTGTTATGAAAAGGCAAATGTAAATGGTATAAAAAACACCATTGAAGAGATAAACTGGAGTTCAATATTTAACAACAGACCAATTCAAGATAGCTGGGATATTTTAAAAAATACCATCATTACTTTAAGAGACAAGTTCATACCATCTTAATGAAAAAAAACCTAACTGCAAACATGCCCCAAAATGATTGAATAACCCAATAAAAAGATTAATAACACTAAAGAATGCAAAATATAGCATATATCTCAAATCTAAATCTAAAACTAACTGGGAGTCCTATCTCACTATTCAAAAAAAGTGCAATCAAAAAATTAGAAGGTCAAAACAAAATTGGGAAACAAATCTGGCTAACTCAGCTAACAAAACCAAAAGCAAATATTTTTTTCTCTTATAAGTCAGTCCTAAAAGTATGGCTGATGTATTGAACCAGAAATTTTGCAACATTTTTAATTCAGTGCAACACAACAGCACAAACCAGCCTTGTGATAACCTCATTGGCAATAGTGAACACAATATTAGGTTCATGGAAGATCAAATTAATAAATTATGTTTAATTATGTTTACAATAAGGCAAATATAGCCCTGGGCTGGACAATATTGCTAGACATCTACTTTATCTTCTGTCTGATAGTTTAGTTGCTCCTCTTAAACTGCTCTTTGATGGGTGTATTTTAAACAACTTTGTGCCTAATGATTAGAAAAAAGCAAATGTCATTCCCATACACAAGAAAGGGATCAAAAACAACTGGGAAAACTATAGGCCAATTAATCTTATGTCATCCATCTGCAAGATTCTCAAAAGTCTCATTAAGGACATTATTACCTTCACTTTAGAAAATCAAGATCCCGAACAACATGGGTTCAAAAAAGGAAGAAGCTGTCTTACCAATGTAATGTGTTTTTATGAACATAGAAGTTTCCATCTTGATCACCGGACAGCATGTGATGTCCTATTTATTGATTTCAGCAAGGTGTTGATGCTTTACCGCATTGGACATGTTTGACAAAATTACATAGGTTTCAAATTAATATAAAACTGATTGATTGGATTTGTAACTGGCTTCAAAATAGATCACAAAGGGTATTAATAAATGGCACTCTCTCTGACCTGGGCCATGTCACCAGTGGCATTCCACAAAGTTTCATTTTAGTTCCCTGTTTGTTTTAGCTGTTCATCTCAGACATGACATCCCATTATCTCACCCCTCTATCAAATATACTGATGACTTCAAAATTGGAGGCCCTTGCAGTGGCACATATCACACCTCAATCATACAACAGGATCTAGACAAAATCACAAACTGGGTAAACTTATGGGGGCTGAAACTTAACAATTCTAAATGTAAAGTTATGCACCTTGGACCCCAAAGCCCTAACCATTCCTATACACTGGGGGAGAAAGATTAAATACCACAACTGATGAGAAGGACCTTGGTATCACTATTTCTCATGATTTTTCCCATTAGAAACATGTACATGATTCCATAAACAAAACTAACTGAAGTCACATGGTCTATTAAGAGAAATATTAATTCTAGAAATTCAAAAGTTATGCTGCCTCTATTCAGAGCCTATGCTGGGCCTCACTTTGAATGTGCATCCCAGTTATGGTGTCCTTTCAAAAAAACTGAATGTGACCAACTGGAGAGGGCACAAAGGAAGTTTGCTAAACATATTCAGGGGTTAAGAAATGAAACATATGAAACAAGACTCCAATCCCTTAACCTCATGTCCCTAGCATCCCAATGCCTGAGAGGGGACTTACTATTTCTCTTTGACATAATCCGAGACCCCTATCTACTGTCAGAACTTGGTCTCAGATTCAAAAACAACATTCATAACACCAGAGGTCATCCACTACAAATGGCTGGCAAACCATTCAGCCATCTAAGCAGAACATTATTTTTCACTTTAAGGACTATTAATCCATGGAATAAACTACCCACTGAAATGGTCATCAGAGAATCCAAAAGTGTATTTAAATGTCATCTTGACAATCTGATTTCTTCAGGGTATAGTCTCTCCTATTATAACATGTGATTAGTATAGGAGCACTGATGGGATTTTTTGCCCTCTTGCTCCTCCAAAACCCTAGTATGAGTCTTAGTATGAAATCTCTCCTGACTGAATCGGCAAATCCCCCTTTTCTCTCTTTAAAATTCTCATCCACCAGGAACTTGCAAGGCAGTCACTAAGAAATGAGCTAAGAATATAAGCATCTAAAAAATTATTTTTAAAGAAAAATGTGTAAGATCGATACTATATCAGATTTTCAATAAAATATTTACTCCAATGCTCAATCACTTTGTTACTCAAACACTCATTTACCTATACTAAAATTACTTAAAAAATACTTAAAATATATGTAGACCATCAGCTTCACTAGGTTTAACTATCAAATACCTATCATTACCCAAATACAGGGAATATTTTCTGAATTACTTTTCTATGAATAAACTTTCACTAAGATGAGCACACTTCCTACCCATTTCAAAGCGGTCTATGTTCTCAAACCAATATTTTATAATAGTGCTAGTGAGGTGCATCATATATTTCAGTGTGCTCTTAGAAATTTCAATGGCATCTGAAGTTCAGAAATGCCAGTGCCTGTGCATTTAATACTGACTCATTTGTTCAAATTTGGTGTGAATTTGCAACATGGAGCTACCATAATAATTGTAAATGTTAAACTATTGTAATGACAGTGATAGCAGTAATAATAGTAACAAGTGTAGTCTTAAGCTTATTAAATATAGTATGGGGAATCATGAATAAATCAAATAGATCTACTTGTAGTAGATTCAAAATTAGCTCAAAAATAGCAAACAATGTTGACATGGATATCTCCTGATATCCCCAAAACTGGCTGTTTTATAAAAAAGTGGAAAGGGAAGGCTATATAGTTTTATTAGCTAACTACTAATAAAATGCCTGTTGTAATCCCATATAAAATACACATGGATTGTACACATGAATCATAGAGACTCATTTATAACACCAGTATTGTGATGTATTATGTTATGTTAGTCTTAAGTTAAAAGTTGCCTAGCTAACAGTAGCAGCTGCTGGCTTCCTTATTCTGCTCTCTTACAGAGAGGCACACAGCAAGATTTTTAATAACATAAAACAGAGAAAAAAAAATTCAGTTACAGAGGGCTGGCAGTCCTCATAAGTAGCCAGGTGCATTTCATACTTCATGTCCGTATCTGTGCTCTATTCTTAAATTTTGTACCCTTTATATAGCAGCTATAATCATTTCCAAATTTCCAGATGAACTCCTTCTTAGTCCCCAGAGGTCAGTTTGTTAATTCTAAGTAAATGTTTTATTTAAAAATGCCTGGACACAATACTCATAACTTTCCATTACAAATCATAGCAGTCACCGATAAATTTGTTATAGCTTCAGTGGCTTCAGCTTGACTGAAGAGCCATCCATCGTTTTTCTAATCTGACTCCACCACCATTGAGAATTCACTGCAGAAAAAACACTGCTGGAAAATCTTGGGTTTTCCTCCTCACAATTTTCTTCTAACTCAAAATAGATTCCAAATATTAAATGGACTTGACTTACTCAGATCAAGTAATGAAGCATTAGAGATAAAAGAGGTAGATACCCAGCTGAATGATCTTCTAGATGCAAAGGAAGATCTTCAGAGATTTTCAATCTCTCTCATTTCATGGAACATTGCAGGATATAAATCAAAAAATGTGCTACAGATTGGCTAGCTTTTATTAAGAAGGTCATATTCATATGTTTCCAGGAAACATGGCATGCAAAAAATGGCAATGTAAATTTAAATGGATATGCAACATTCCAATGCCCAGTTTAAAGACAGCTAAATCAGGTAGAAGAGCTTGTGGGATTATATAATTCATTAAAATAGGCACCTTCATGAAAACAGACAAAATAATTGAAGACAATTTTTTTATAGCCTATAGGCTAAAATGCACTTCTGCTTTCATAATTTTAATATCATGCTATATCCCACCAGTTAAATCACACTTCTATAACAAGGATATATGGGCAAAACTAGAAAAGGCAGTGTATACAATATCCTTGTATTTTCCAGAGGACATGCTACTGTTGATAGGTTACTTTAAGACACGGATTGGGATATACAATGGATTAGCAGAAAATACAATTACGAACTGGCTATACCCAGCAGCAGGAGTCAAGAGATGTCAAAATTAATCATAATGGTCACCTATTAATAGAATTAATAAAAAATAATGGCATTTATCCTTTGAATAGTAGATTACAGGAAGACAAAGAAGGGCTCTCAACTTTCCTATCCATAAAAGGCTCCACAGTTTTTGACCTGGCCTGTTGGAGAGGGTCCCAAGAATTTTGGCAAAATCTACAAATTCCCATAAGATCCAAAAGTGATAATCTCCAATTATTGCTATATGCTCACAAAATTCTACAAAATAATACACCCGCAAAAAACCTAAACTCAATGGAGGAGATGGAAATTAGATATAAAAAAAAAACATTAATCTGGAACAAAATTTTAAAACTACAAGTCAAAGGAAAAACAAGTAGTTTCCTGTGCAACATCACTACATGGGCAGTGAAAGCTGATCCTGAAGCACTTAATAAAGTTTTTAAAGAGTTTTTCTGCTCCCTACAATAGAATTTATATAGTAACAGAATATACAAGAAACAATCCACTTTGGCCAGTGGATGGTTTGACATTGAATGTAAAATACAGAAAAATAAGTTTGTTAGGATTCTTAGGATGCACAGGAAAAATGTCTATACCAACAAAGGCCTCAAATTTAAAAAGGCAAGAAAGGAATAAAATCTTTTTTTTAAATACCAAAAGAAAGGCTTTTTCAAGATGCACAGTGGGAGCCTATGATTATGGCAATCAAAACTAAGAATATTAAATTATTTTGATCCTTGGTGGCTAGAAGCTGTAAAGACAATTCAAAAGAAATTGAAAACTATGTCCCAGCTAACATGTGGGTAAAATATTTCACACATATCATGTACTATTAATTAAAAGAAAGAATCTGGACACCCCTTGAACTTGTTTTTATGAAGTTGCACTTTCATCTAATTTCTTCCCAGGAAGTTTTAGCTTAAATCTAGCACCTAAAATTAAAGGCACCAGGTCCTGATAAGATTCCTGGGGAGGTCAATAAGTGCATAGAAAAAGAATGGGTTAATATCTTAACACATTTTTTAATAAGTGCATTCTGGAAAATTGTATTCCCCATTCCTGGCATGGGGCTATAATCGTACCAACATGTAAGGAATGAGACAGACACATCCCTAATAATTACAGGACAATCAGCCTAGTAGATATTTTAGAAAAAAAAATGTTCCAGGGTTATATTGACTAGACTTTTAGCTTAACTACATAGGCTAGGTGATCTGTTCCCCTTACAAGCAGGTCTCAGAGAACAATATTCAACAATGAAAAACTGTTTTTTACTGTATCATTTATATGAAAAATATGTGATTTTATGACATCAAAAAATATATGTAGCTTATATTGAATTTACATCAGCTTTTGATACCATTAATAGAGACAAGCTATGGGAGTTAATGTTATCCTGGGGCATATCTCCAACTTTAATAAATACCATTAGATTACTTTATTCACATACCTGGGCTCAAGTCAGAGTAGACCTTAAAAATAATTTATCAGAGAAATTCATTACAAATTTAGGCAAAAGACAGAGGTGCAGCCTAGTGTCCACTCTGTTCGCAATATACATAAGCAAACTATTACTTAATCATGATGAGTATCAATCTGGCTCACCAAAAATAAGAATGATCACTTGCCCAGATCTAACTTATGCAGATGATGTGACCATACTTATCACCATCTGATTCAGAAAAAATAAGTATTTACAGGATTTTGCCAAAAAACATGTCCACAAAGTTTAACATGCAGAAATCCAAAATAACGATCTTTGGTGGCAGATACACAAATTTAAAATGGTATATTGACTCCTAATTGATGGAAGTCACCCCTGACTATACATATCTAGGACTTTCCTTTTCATAGAGACTATCATGAAAACCCCATTGTGTGTCACTATTAAGAAAAGTTAGCAATACTACTCTCACCTTAAAAAAATGTGATGCTACATATGGAGGGGGGAGGCTCCATTAGGCACCTAATGAGAGCAACTGAGGCAAAATACAAATATTGCATGGGGCAGAACTATGGGATCACAAACATGTGCATGCCTTAGAAAAAAACAATTATTCAAATGCTAAGGATGGTCCTGGGATTCCACGAAACTACCACTTCTGCTTTTGTAAGGGCAGTGTTAGGCATTACTAGCTTGCAAGCACTGGCAGAGTCAAGACTAGTGAATTTCTGGATTAGGATCAATAAATTATCCTCTTACAGGCTTAGAAGGAAATGCCTGGCAGAACAACTTCACTGGGAAAACAATGGGTACAAGAAGACATCTTGGCTAACACTCATTAAAACATTTTGGGGTCAGTGGGTGTAGTGAATCTATTCAGTCTCACAGAAAATGAAATAGTCATTGCAGATCGATCTAAAAAATATATAAAAAAATTATTAGTGGAAAAATATAAAAGAAATGATCTGGAGCAGATCACATGCTCCAGATTCATGAAATGGTATAGCACTAATGATTGTGATCATTCTTGTCTCTGCTATTTAGATATTTTAAGCAGTCCTCTGCAAAGAAAGATGCACACAAGATTCAGACTAGAATTCATTAATTCTAACTCTGTACATGCAAGACTGAATAGACTCAAAGATCCAATCCATGCTTTATGTTATTGTACTGGTGGAGAAACTGAAAATCTACTACACGTCATTCTTAAATGCCTATGGTACAAAAATGCAAGGTATGAATGGCTAGGCTATATACTCATGTCTTTACAAGGCTGTGATAAAACTACAATTCTAAATATACTGTTGACAGTAGAAGACAACAACATAATTAAGAGAATGGTGAACTTTATCGTCACAATTCAAAAAGTAAGAAAAAGGATTATGAGACCAATCATAAACTCCTGAATGAACCCATTCTCCTGGAAAAATACACACATTGCTTCTCCTCTTACTTTGTATCATTATAACTACATTAAAGAATTCTTTGAATCTAACACTTTACATGCAAGACTGAATAGACTCAAAGATCCAATTCATGTCTTATGTTATTGTACTGGTGGAGAAACTGAAAATCTACTACAAGTCATTCTTAGATGCCCATGGCACAAAAATGCAAGGTATAAATGGCTAGGCAATGTACTCATGTCTTTACAAGGCTGTGATAAAATTGCTATTCTAAATATAGGGATGACAGTAGAAGAGGACTCATTCTCCTGGAATAATACACGTTATACAACTCCTCTTACTTACTTTGCATCAATATAACTGTATTATTTATTGTACTTTAATTTAGAGTGTTTGTTTTAAATGTCTGTCTTTTTACTGTGATTTTATGATTGTAATGATCTTCTTTTAAAATGAACGAACAATAAAGTATTGAACTGAACTCCCACAGCATTGCTCCAAGGAGTCCCAACTCTTTTCAGTGCGTATTTAAACTCATCTGTAAAGATGCAGTGAAAAGTGCAGAGACCCTTTTCTGACACACAATGTATGGTGACCCTCATGTTGGTTGCTGTGTTTTTCAACAGCCCTGACTTAATGTAGTAGAGGCATAGATCAGGAAGCATATGCAGACCATGATAAGTTGTACAATTTGCGTGTAGCATTTTATTGTTATCAATAACATAAGAAAAAAAAGGAACAAAATAGCTCTTCACAAAGGCAGTGCAAACAAACAAATCCTTCACCTAAGCCTCTCAGTTTAAAATCTCAGTCTCTCTATGTCTCTCGGCAAAACATTGCTCTCTATGTCTTTACCTGGCAGTTTAAGCTCTGCGTACTAATTGTAAGTTACAGCGCCTGTTTTTCACAATATGCATTAGAACTTTGTCAATTTCTTTCCTGAGATAGCCTGAATATCACATCCAGTCTTTAACAGGTGCAACAAAATAGAACATTCTCTCCCAGAAAGGATTTCCTGTTGACAAATCTGTTAACAAGCTTGTGGAAATCAAAGTACATCTCATTGTCAACCCACTGTATTACAGATTGTCACATTTTTAAGAAACTCAAATAGCACTCTGCAATCATGTCAAGCAATGTAACTATATACATTTGCAAACTAATGGATCCCAGTTTCACTTAAACATACACATATATATTTTTTAACCACAAAGAGGCAAGGGGAGAAAGAAAGAAAACAAACAGTAAGTGGAGGAAGGGAGGTAACTGGGAGATGCAGGGGGCTTATGGCACCTTTGGAATGCCCAATTCCTAGGTGCCACAAGAAAGATTTGATGTGCAATCAGACAAGCAAAAGACAGACAAGAGGCAAGACAGGAGAGGACAACATAGATCCTTGCTTTTAACCTTTTCTGCATAACAGCTGGGACACAGTCTTACCCAACACTGCCACAAACAACTACAGTGCACAGTACTAACTGTAGGTTGTAGGGGTGCTGAACTTTATTGCTGATGCTGGAGATTTTAAGAGACATAGATTGTAATGAAACCAGAGTGACATTGCCAGCCTGCAAAGAATGGTCCTAGAGAGAATGAACCATCTGGCAGCTTAATTTACTAACACAAGATAAAACAAATTTTGTTATTACGATGTTGGCTAATTTTGTCTCCTGATACATTTTTCCAGCAATGCAACAGGACACCATGTTATGTCATGTTATTATCTTCTAGTCAAACATCAGAAAATTAATTATGCTCCCAAACTAGAGATCTCTTGCACATATCAAGGATGTAAAAATACTTTGGTGAAATGACCTTTGCCACTGAAGCCCGACAACATGGAATTCACTACCCGATACAATAAAAGAAGCTCAAAATGTAAGATTCTTCAACTGGGCCATGTTTGACCATGTACAAAACCTATGTGACTACCAGACCCTTCTTTGCTTTCTTATACCTCCACACACACAACCACCATCTGTCTGAAACCTTTCTACATCACTATAAAGTGCTGCTATGTGATTCCATTTTTTGTAAATATATTTTAACCAGTGATGGAAATTGTTGTTCTCTTTAACTATGTAACTGAAAAGTATTGACTCTGCTGCTTTATCAGTCCTTCAGGACCCTCTTGAAAAAATAAGGGTTTCACCCAAATGAGGCTATTCTGATATGGAAACCTGTAATAAAAAAAATTAAATAGAGATGCAATATAAACAACTGATGTCTTTCAGCCATATCAGGAGGAAGAGGGTTATGTAAAGTACAATAACACAGGGATAGTACTTTTTCCCCATAGGACTCATTATCATTTATTTCTCTGTATACCACCGCAATTAAAAATATATACCATTGGAATAAACAAATTAAAAGTAAATACCATAGTGCCTGATCACTGGCACAGCAGCTGTGCTACTGCTTGTTTCGCTGCCAAGCCAGGTTAACAAATGAATGCCAGGGGTGGACGATCAAGCATCTGCTGGACTGCTCTCCTCCATGGAGGGAGAGTTGCAATGCACAGCACTAGCCTGGGTTGAAGCAGTGTGTGAGGCTGAGGAAGCTTAGGATTGCAGATTCAAGGACATAGAAGCAACAGCCATCCATATGCTGTGTGTGGAAACATGCATAGTGATGTCTTGACAGCACTACACACCGCCCTTCCTGAAGACTAGGAAAAACAAAGAAATAGCAGCTAAATGGGAGAAAAATGCTGCACCATACCCCCACATCTGTAGCTGGGCCATGGCTGCCTGGTCTGCACTTTCTCAGCCTTCACCTCTGCTACAGTGATCAACCCAAAGATGTGGGGTGTTGCTGAGGAGCTGCAGGTATGTCAAAGGGGAACAACCATAATGGTGTGCCATTGGTGGACTGAGATACCAGTGATCCAGGTGGGGAACCTCAGGAGGATGGGAATGGATGCTGGTGACAGGTGAAAGAGGTCCTAGTTGGCAGTAATGAAGCAAGATGAACAGAACTGAAAACAAGTAAACACCACACCAATTAAAGTATAAACCGACATTACCTAAAACCATATCAAATTAATAACAAGTAATTCCCAAACCAATAAACAAAGTTACGAAACCAATTACCATATCAATGAAGACACCAAAAATATTCAAGATTACTATAATTAAGAAAACACTTTCTAAACTAAAGGAAAATAATTATAAAGACTAACACTAACCTATAAATTCCCTCCCTGTATCCTTTTTTAAAATTAAATGCACTTTATCAAAAATGTTGCATAAAAACAGCATTAAATGTATAACAATATTACCATTCACAACAGCTGAATATATACACAAAACAAAACATAATAAAAATGACAATAGTATATAAATAACATCCAAGGAATCCTAAAAATCAAAAACAGTACTAACCAAACTGGAGATGGGTGATAAAGATAACCCAAACAGCACCCCCACCTGGATGCCAGTCAACAGGAGTCAAAATGGTTATCATGAGGTGGTAGTACTTTTCAAAGAAAATAGTTATCCTCCCTGTATCTTACCAAACAGCTATGTCCTTGGATGTTCCACCTCTCTTCCAAGATGCCAAGCCCTCCATACTGTTGCCACCACTAACTGTAAACCACTCACACGACCACAGACTACAGACTCAATACTACTCCCCAGGACCATCTATGCTAAATGACTCTCCCACAATTCCCACTGCTCCCAACTGTAGATACCACATGACTCAATGACCAATGATGTCATACCACTTTCCAGCTCCTCCAAACATGTTGAATGAAACCACAGAACCTCTCAGCCATGTCTCTTTTTATAGAAGCACTCCACATTATGGAAACCAATGGGAACAGAACACAGAGATGCAAAAATGCCATTACACTCTGGAGAAAAGTAAGAAAAGCAGAAATAATTAAACATGTGATCAAAAGTTAAAAACAATATCATACTGTATTGTATAAAATAAATGCTAAGTAAATGGGTGAACAGGGTACATAAACACATCTTGGGGGGGCTAATGAGGTCATAATGTCACTTGCTCACCATGTTTGTGGCATATTGACCTTATTATGCCCCATCACTTATTTCATTGTACACTGCAGCTGCTTATCATTCTATATATTTATTTATTCATTCATTGCAAACAATATTGTTAATGCACTAGCTAGGGTTAAACCAACAGAAGCAGCAAAATATAGCATTAGGTTGCCCAACCCTAATGCCCCACCTCTACCCTGCCGGCAGCAACAGGAAAAACCCTAACGCTCACCCCATTCTATCAGTAAATAAGCTGAGAAGTGTACAAGATATGAAAATGGGGTGAGAGTTAGGGTTGACAACTCCAAGGCACACCCCATGCTTGATTTGCAAAGATGCAGGAGATGTCAAATAGTAATGTTTTTTCCTGTTGTTGCTTGCAGGGTGGGGCATTATGATTGGGAAACCCAACACCACATTTCCCTACTTTTGACAGTTTATCCTAACTAATGCATTAACAATGTTTTTGCAATGAATTTCCTTACTTTTTGAGATAGTATAATCATATCCTAATTTGCCTGTGAATGTGCAGGGCCCTCTGTTATTATATGGGAATTTCCATTCTTTTTATATTATAAATTTTTTATATTGTGGGAAATAGATGTTATTCTTGCAGCACTCATTAATACCTTTGTTTTGACATATGAATTGGCCCTTAAGTCCAAATATTGAGAGAGTTATGGATTTTTGAAGTTCCAATGTTACCCTATGGTAATTTTCATTTTTTTATTTTTTATATTCTCCATAAATGTTTAGAGGGTGAATATGTGTTATTCTTGTAGTACCCATTTAGACCTTTGTTTTGATATATAGATTGTCCCTTAAGTCCAAATATTGAGGGTGTTATGATTTGTTGAAGTTCAAATGTGGGAAAAAACTAAGTCCATATGAGGGCATTCTTTTTTTGTATGAACAAAAAATGCATATGAAAAAGGATGCCTTCATATGAAAACAGAATACGAAAAAAATGATGGTCAAATTCTTTTTTTGTATGAAAGAGTTTTGTTTTTTATATGCATGCAAAACGTATATGAAAAAGGATGTCTTCATACAAAAAAGGAATTTGGACTTGTTTTTTTTCCCATTTTTTTCATATGAAGACATTGTTTTTTTCATTTATACAAAAAAGAATGCCTTCATACAAAAAAGAATAAGAAAAAGAAACTAAGTCCAAATTCTGTTTTTGTATGAAGCCATCTTTTTTTGTATGGACAGATTCTTTTTTTGCATGTTGATATGAAAAAAGAAAATCATCTCATGAAAAAGGATTTTTAAATGTTAATAAAATACATTTCTGTGTCATTTTGTTTCATAATCCAAGTGTTAATCCACCTAATGGGGGTCCCAATTAGCAAGATACATGTGTTGGTGTGTGTGCAGGATGTAAGTTCTGTGGATTTTGAAATCTAAAAGAAAAAATGTCAACAAGATGGTGACCATATGAAAAAATATTTTTTCCTCACGAAAAAGGATTACCCCTATATAAAACAAACTCTGGTCAGAGCTGATATGGCTGTGGAGAGCTTTTGGGATGCTTTTACCCATTATTTCTAATGTATTTCCATGATGCAGATCTGTGGAGAGGCTGTTTCAATGTGGTCTTCCTTTTTCACATTTTTACAACATGTTTTCAAAGAATATGCCAGCTGATTGCTATGTATTTAGCCTGGATAGTTCACAGAAGAAATGGCATTGTATTTTCAATGGGGCTCTACTTCTACACAATATTATGCTGCACTGCTTAAAATCAGAATGCACTGAAAACAATATTTTACGTCTGGGGGGACATATTAAGTGCCAGATCGATGCACGAGTGGAAAGATGCATAGCGCAAAGAGGGTGCGCCGGCCAGCATTGATACAATATTCAAAGAGAATGCACCACTGGTACAGGGTGCACATACAGTGAAGCCCACCAGGATGAAGTGCAGCACTGCAGAATTCTGCAGTAGAGTTACTGCAGCAAACAATGCAATTTCAATGGGAGTTAGTCACTTTTGTCATGCAGTAAACCCGTGACACTGTGTTTCTTTCTGGTGGGTGTCATTGTACCTGTTGAAAATGTGACTCTGGATGGAAGTCACAGTGCAGGCAGCTGCCAAGACAGGTGCATCCAGGGTGCCCCCAACTGAATACCTCCCAGGGGGAATGCGTGGCACATACCAGTATGTGCAGTAGCCCCCATGGGTGATATTCAGTCCAGGAATGCAAATGAGCTAATTGACTATGTAGGGTGCAAAGGAACCTTATGAATGCTATTTTCTAGTCCATTTGCATGTTGGCATGGGGATGAATGTGCCAGAGCAACTATCACCCCCAAGCCCTGATCCCAGTCGCTTCCATGTGGGACATGCCCTGAAGTCTCTGTTGGTAAAGTGGCACCCCCACCCCTTCTACCAGCCCAGATCATACCAGAGTCCAGGATCTATCTTTTCCATACTGTAGGAACCCCACTCCCATCCCTGATCACACTGGAATACACCTACAGTCCATGTCCATAGTGTAGTGGCCCCCATCCCCCCAAGTGTGCACAGACACCCCCTCCCTGCCCCAACCCATCCTATTGTGATGACTGGCACTACAATGGGATCATACCACTGTATCAGTGGGTGACACAGCATTGGCAGTAGAACACTGGAATGTGTCATATGTAGGCACAAGCTGTGTGTGGCTGATAACATCAAGTGACCATACACCTCAGATGCTCACCTGTGGATCCATCGTCCTGGTGCCATTTCACTTTTCAGTGCAGGTGACAGCTGATGCTGTGCCCACTCACACAGGTCCCAGAACAGGCATGTTACCATTGATCTCCCATTCATTTGTACAATCGGGGAGTTGTGGATGAAGTATCCATAGCCTGGAGCATACACTGCAAATGGCATTGCAGGATACTGCACCCCATGGCACCCAGGATAACTCTGCAGTCTGGATGGTGGCACGTTACACAGGAGAATGGGTCAGAGTGTGGACTTGCAGTGGTGTATAACAGCAGGAAGATACAGCATCAACAAGGCATGCATTGGAGGTATGTCAATTCCCTCTTACAGTTTTCCAGGGACGTACACACGGCTGCATACACTGGTGGGTCTGCAGCTTGCATAGTGCCCCAATGCATGGTACAGACACTTGGGTCATTCCTAAGTGCAGATCCCTAGCTAGTGTCCAGTGCAGTTGGTGACTGGCCATGGCAGGGTGTTGAGGGCAGTGACAGTCTCTGCAATAGGTTGGGTATGGGGGGAGCAAGGGTGTCTGTGTACCAGGGCAGTGGGTGGGGGCCCTCTATACTATGAATATGGACCATGGTTTCCTCTGGCCTGATCAAGTCTGGGGGTCACCAAACTATGGAGCTCTTCAGGGATGGAGTTGGATCAGTTAGGGATGGGAAGGGGATGCCTCTAGTCCACCAGGGCTGCCAGGCTGCTCTGCACCTGGGTGTACTTCCACAGCCCACCAGTGGGCAGCTGGCCAGGTTAGGCCAGCCATTCATGACCTAACTGTGGGCCGCAGTGTTCTGGACTGTGAGGGGTGTATTCCCACCTAATATGCTGCAGCGCAGCACATGCATGGGAATGCCCCCTTGACTTGCATGGCATACCATTTGTGAGCACCCTTGCCCATTCCCTTATGGCCTGCACATCCTGCATGTTTGAATATTGTGCTGCAGCACATTGTTGGAGTTGCTCAGCTCATTTCCCTTTCCCATCAGGATGTGCTGCATATCTCCTTTGAATATGGAAGCCCTGGACTAGACACTCTGAATAAATACATTATAAAAATGGTAAAATCATGACCCCACTGAAAACAAGATATTGCATCTAATCTGGAACATCCTGAGTAAATACAGTGCAAAAATGTGCAAATGAACATCCCTATGACAATGAAATGTAGCATCTCCTCTGCATTATCCAGGATATAAAATATAGGATAAGAAATATTCAGTGCTCCCAGATCTAAATAACCATTTCCCTGTAAAAAGCCCTCATTTCTCCTGTGTTTTCCCCACAGAGGCAGAATCAAATCCCTGTATAAATCCCTGTAGATTTTTCCATAAGCCACTGGTTCCTTATTTATGACTTTGTTCTTTATTTATTATATCAGTATCCTTTTATCAGAAAAAAAGAGCTCTGATTTGCTGTTCTGTAGTAATATTATATGTCAAGATGGCCTTGGAATGATTTGGATTTACATGGTATGCATAAGGCAAAATGGGGGACTGTATGAAATAACAAATATCACACTCATTATTTCATGAACTATACTCAACATTAGTAATCATAAGTTGACCAATCTTTCAAAAGATTTTTTTATTTATTTATTTTATTTATTGAAATGTTTCACCAGGAAGGCACAATGAACAACAAGTTGCATGTCTCTGGGTGTGACCTGGGGTGGGGGTACAAGTGGATGGTAACAGAGAATAAACATACAGTTACAGTTAACAAGTTTGGTGGATATGGTACATGGAACTGAATTCCAATATCACTAACAGATGGGGTGTTGGCCTTAAAATTAAGATCAGCTAAACAGTACATTTAAACTATCAAACAATTAAAGTGCTAGTGGAAGGAAGAGACAGAGGGAACAGGGTGGGATGACTAGGGAAGGGGAAGGAGAAGCAAGGAAATGGAGGGGAACAGGGCTATTAACAATACTGGTACTAGGCCTATTTGAGTGAGGCATTTCAGAATCGATCGAGGGAGAGCTGAAGTAGAAATTCTGGCAGACAATTATTTAGCACAGGATCTATAAGTGCAATTGGGGTACAGAGGTGAGGGGGAGGGGGTTAGGGAAAGGAGGGAATACATGCCTAGCTCTAACCCCTCCAGAATGCAGAGAACCCTGCCAGAGGCATGACCAGGTGATAACATGTGGGTTGAGATAAGCTGAGAAGGAATAGGGAGGGAATATGGGAAGAGTAAGTCTTGCCTAGATCCAGCCACTTCAGGATGTTCAGACCCCTGCCAGCGGCAGAGCCAGGCAGAGAAAATTTGGATGAGAAGGAAGTGGGTGGGGGGGAAGGAGATATAGCATGGGCATTGTAGATAGGGAAAATGGGGTAGATATGGGGGGAGAGAAAGGAAGGAAAGATCATGCTAGAGCTAATCCCTCCAGGACATTGAGAACCCTGCAAGGGAGCAGAGGACAGGCAAGCAAGTTGGTAAGAAGAGATAGAAGGGGAGGTGGGAGAGAGGCAGGTTATAGGCCAGGGGGGGCTAATTATGAGTGGGAGGGTGAGAATCAAGCTGGGGAACAGTTTTGGGAAGGAGCTGAAGAAGGGTTAAAGCAGGAGCAGCTAGAGGAAAGATGGTTGTGTAAGGAAGATGCAAGGGAGTAGGAGGAGGAGTGTCATTTTGGGGGGTAGAGAGTTCCAGAGTTTGGGGAAGTGATGGGAGAAACAGGTCTGACCAATGAGAGTGGAATGGTGGGGGACAAGCAAGAAGAGAGTATCAGTGGATCTGAGAGAGTGGGAGGGAGGAGGTGGTGGGGTAGAGAGGGAGCAGGAGGGGTAGATATGGAGTTCCCCAAGCCAAAATTTTGAAGTGAGCTTGGCACAATGAGTGATATGCCTGTTTGCAAGAGTGGGAAAAGATAGGGTATGGTTGAGATCACAATGATGCATGCAAGAAGGGGCATCAAGGGTGAAGGAACAAAAAGAGTTAAAGAGGGAGTCCAGTCTGGTTAGGGAGGATTTGGGAGTGGCACCATAAACTTCATCTCAGTAGTCGAAAATGAGTAGAATCATCTTCTGAACAAGTTCATGCCAGACCATAGGAGGGATGCAAGTATGGCTCCTGTAAAGGGCACCAAACTTGGGATGCAGTTTTTTCAGGATAGTGTCTATGTGTCCAGACAAGTTGAAGTGCTGGTCCAACCAAACCCCAAGGTATCTGAATGAGGAGGTGTCCTTGAGCAAAGTCCCATCCAGGGTGTAGAAGGAGGGTAAGGGATGAAGCCTAGAGAGTCTCTGCTTGGTGCCAAAGGTCATGGAGACAGTCTTCTTCGCATTCAAGAATAATTAATGTGCAGCAAACCACTGCTGAACCTGATGGAAGTCACGCTGTAGGGTGTTTGCTACATTGACAGGGTGTATGCCTGAAGTAAACAAGACAGTGTCATCAGCATATACGTGGAAGATACTAGTAATGCCTGTAAGCAAATTTATGGCAAATAAATCTGAGGCATTTCCCCATATACATATACACAGATGCTATTTTTTGCATCTTATATTTGTTAGTTTTCAGACAAATTCTCAAAGACTTTCTTCTGACCACCTGATGGAATCTTGAATGAGTTAAGTAAATGTTATTATTTTCTTCAAGGCCATGATCCAACAACTCAGTAAATACACACTCAGTACATCATATTACAAAATGGCAAAAAACAGTCTTCTGTTTCCTGGTGTTTGATCAGGACCTTTTACAAATGGTATTGTTATATACCATTATCTTGCAAGTTCCACAGGAAGATCTCTGACAATTCAGGAATAATATCAAGCTTACATGAAACCTCCAAAAATCTAAAAATAATAATATAGGAAAACATAAAGAGAACTTACAAGCTCAAATGGAAAGACTGGGTGGGCCATATACCCTTATCTGCTGACAGTGTCTATGTATCTATATATCTAAACAATAATTTTCTACCTAATAAATGGCATGATCTCTTTCATTCTCAAAAATAGCACATTATATATCATGTCAATATCTCCCCATTCTTGGCATCAAATAAGATCTTGGCATGTAAAAAGTGCTGAAATGCCCAAAGTTTGTTGTAATTAATTGAAAAACATCTACATGTCTGTCATGTATTGTGTCTTTTGAGACAGGTTGTATATTGTATTTGCTATGTGTGCATTTATGTACATATTCTGTGTAACTATTTGTTTTATACATTGGGACCCCATTGAAAATGAGCCTCGGCTCAACTGGGCTATCCTTTTCTAAATTTTCAGAATAACATTTTTATTACTACTATTACATGTTGTGAGAGAATAAAGCAAGTTAACACATACCCTGGTTACATTATTATCAGACCTCAAATTTATTTATAGAAATTATGCACGATTACATTACTAATACTGTAAATTCAAATATTACTGTTCAGACCTTCTTACAGTTTAGATTGATCATTCCAACCACAAACAATACATTTATCTTTCACAGCTAGAGTTGGAGGTCCAAAATGCAAGAAAAATTCAACTGTTATCCCATACAAATTTATTTCTCAGTTGTTTAGACTAACATTTTTTTATAACTCTATATGGGAACAAAAGGAATCAGATAATTATACAGATGAATTTCTCACTCTTCTGGTTTGTCACCAGTTAATTCATTAGATGAGGTCTCCCTTGCCAGGAGTTTGACAATGTATCCAGCACACACAGACACACACACCTCAGTACTTGGCAGGCTCTTATCTGATATGTTTATAAAGCAGACACAGCCCTTGCTGTCAAGAAATCTATATATTTAGTCTTGGTAGTTCACTGAAGACCTGGCATATGTCTGAGACAGTGCTTATCAGATAAGTGTGTTAAAAGGTTAAAACAACAGTGTAAATCATTGCACATTTGCTGAGAAAGGATCACATTTGTGAGGTATGAATCTTTCTCGAAAGACAATACATACCAGCTGAAGTTAGTAGCAAAAAATGTTTAAATGCTAGGTATTTAAATGCGCAAGTTGTTGAATTTAGAAGGGGTAAACAAATCTCCAGATTAATAGGCAACCGATATTTAACAAGCTGTTTCAGTTCCCTGATTGCCATCTGATAAGCAGCTTAGAGTTATGCCGCCAACATTCTAAACAGAAAGAAGGGAGCATTTTATTTTAGTTGGCATAGTGATTTGTAGATGTGGAAGGATACATTGAAAAGTCCAAAAAATGTGTTCCATGACACTCCATTTTCAAGCTACAGACAGCAAGATGGCTGTAGGCTCCACCCACAGCAATAAAAAGGATCCTTTCTTGTATGGACTGAATTCTTTTTTCATTTCAAGCAGCTATCCAAAAAACTGTACTGGGCATGCTCAGAACTGAAGATTTCAATTTTAATACCTTTGTAACAGATTAATATTTTTTCACCAAACCTGCAAAAGGCACATCTTTGGGCCAAGTCATTTCTACCCTGAAAATGTCAGACCAAACTTCCAAATCATCTGTGTACTAGGTGATGACAAAAAGCAAAAAAACGTGATTTTTTTTACAACTCTGTATGCTATATGGAACTCGGAATCCACACAACTGACTAGAATAAAACTGTGCACTTCAAGAGATCTAACCCTGCGATCATGCATGCAAACATTTGTGCAACCCCCATGAATGGTTATTAAGATATTAAAGTACAAGGTTTGAAGTTTAGCATAGAAACCCCTGCTTAACCCTAAGTATAGTGGCACCACCATAAGACTAATATATATATATATATATATATATATACACACATACACACAGACACACACACACACAATAGGGGTGAGTGGTAAATGAGTGAGATAAAACAGTGTATCATCCACTGCAGTGTGATATTTTTACCCTCTGCTCTACTGTGATGATATCAGCCATTTACATACACAGGTCACGAAAGGTCACTGATATCATCACCCTAGGCAGCTTTCCCCTCAGCATGCAAGAAACACCTGTGCTGTTACCATAGACACAAATGCAGAGGTCTCACTGATGCCTACAGCTAACTCAATGAGCATTACAAAACACACCTACCCCCCAACTTCCAGCTCATTACTGTGATGCTCTCAGCTTGATGCAGCCAGAATGCCAAACAGCACAGCTTCACAGAACAGTCTAAACTACTGCCTGCAGCTAACTCAACTACCACTGAAACACACTCTCACTTGTTCCTCAAACTCTGATCTCACCCATTACATTTACTGTGACAATCTCAACTTCACTGCAGCCAGAATCCTAAAGAGCACAATTTCACAGAACACTCTGCACTCTGCCTGCAGCTAACTTAATTACCACTGAAAACAGTATCAGCTGTTCTGACACTCTGCCTCTCACTCTGCCTCTCAGCTCATTACAATTACTGTGATGCTCTTAACTTCACTGCAGCCAGACTGCTAAACAATACAGCTTCACAAAAGTGTGTTTCTCACTCCTATCTAAAACCAACTCATTTAGCATTGCAAAACACACTCATGTGTCTCTCAGAGTTTATAACACTGCCAGCCCATTCAGAAAAGCTCACACACAGAATGAGCAAACACTTAAACAGGAACAGAACACAAGAGAGCATAACAAAACTTCCGAAACTATTGGCGCAATTGTATATATCGAATACATGATGGGCAGATCGTATGCTATGGCAAATATTGTCACTCCTGCATCATGAGCTTGATATCTCACTCTGCAGGAGTGATAATATTTGTCATATCACACTCATGCCCATCATGTATCCCATATATATATATGTGTATGTATGTGTATATATATATATATATATATATATATATATATATATATTCATCTCATAGCAAAGTATGCTTTATTAATGGCTAATACATATTGATTGTAATAAACTGCATTTAGACATCAGTTAGGGTTGAGGTACAAAGCTTCAAATGTTGGAAAATGCTTTATTAGGGTATGAAAGTCACCAGAATCTTGGTGAATGTGTGTTGTTCCTTTTGGTTTGAATAATTGTTCAATGCAATGTTGGCATCACCTTAACTTTGGCACTATCTCTTAAGGAATGTACATTTATATACTTACAAATGCTTTGAGAGACAGAATGTAAGCTAAGATAACACCAGTCTGCATCAAGCAATCATTTAATCCCTAAAGAACACCACAGTAAATATACATGAAGAGTCAGGAGATAGTCTTATCCTAACATTGCATTTCTCTACTTTTGAGGCTTTGTACTTCAGCCATAAACGCTGTCTAAACATATGTTTTTCAATTGATTTCCTTTCTTTTTTAAAAGGATATTTAATATTATATAATGGGGTTGAACAATTCTCAGACCTGACTGTCTGACTGGCACATTTCAGCCATGGTAAATCCTGGCATTATAAATGAAAAAGGTGCCAGTCAGCTGCATCTGGAAGCCCCAACCTCTGAAATCCATCCGAGCCCCAAAGTTGAAAGTGGAAAACCACCATGTTTTATCCCCTGCTAAACTGCTGTCTCCCACAACTCATGCCACAACAGAGAAAATGAAGTTCAATAAGTCTGCAAAATACCAAAAAAAGTCAGAATGAGCCACAGTAAGTTGCCAAAACACTCAGGCAAGCAAGATATGAACCCAACCCATATTTTACTCAAATCGTCTGTAACCACTTCCATGTGCTCACCTGGCAAACGTTTGTTTGTTTTTTCAGTCACCTTAAACTCCATTGCCATCCCAGATTGCCATGCTATACCAACCATCAGAAGTACTGAAATGGATCATTCCAGTGAGAACTCTCTTTGAGAAAAAACAGTGATGGTAAAGTGTGAGTGTTATAAATGGCTCAGTCCCTGTCAGCTCCAGCTACTTGTTCCTCTCAAGTCAAAAACATATGGGGCTACCTACATGGATACAAGAGTTTAATCTCTATGTGCTTCAAAATTAATTGGTAAAAGTCTTAATTAAATGCTGTATTTAAGGGGTGTTTCCTTGACTAGCATCACCCCCTGATGAAGACTTGTTAAGAGTCGAAGCGTTGGGCGTCTAGTTGATGTTTGTTCTACCGCTGTATGTTCTGTGATTTTTCTATGAATAGTAAAAAGTATTTTTATATGAATATTTTTGGTGCTGCTTCATTTGTGTTTTTGTGACATATGTATGGCTGGCTACATGGTTGAAGCATAGCACTAAACTCGTTTGAGCTGTGTCGCTTGAGTCTATTTTTGAAAATGGGTACAAGAGAGACCTGCTGCAGAGACTGCCTCTTCCAAATGCACCAACACACTTCCTGGGATGGAGGAAGAACAGAGGGGATTGAGACAGAAAGGAGGGAGAAACACACACTGCAGTGCAGGAGCTGCTCCACTTGAGATAAATGTGTCAGGAAGTGAGGGACAGATTCACCCAGATGGAACACTGCTGCAGTGTGGAGAGAGAGAGAGAGCTCAGCTACTAGAGCAACATCCACCATACCTATACTTCAGTTACCCCTTAGGTCACATTATTTATTTAAAAAAATATATACTTTCAGTGTCCTTTTCTATGTTGATAAATAAAATCATAAACATACTGTATAAAAAGTGAAGGGGGACATTGTATAATCACAATAAACCACTCCAGGGTGTGGGTTATGCTGGGATTTACCCACTTTTGGTGTGGGTAAATCCCAGCATAACCCACACCCTGTCATGGTTTATTACATAAATAGATTCATGCTAATTTGTATTGACAATACCTACACATTTATTTTGCCAAGCGGTCTCAGGTGTCCATTGGCAACTCCTATCTCATCCACAACTGACAATCAGTCCGTGGAGTCCAGTGACACACTCCATCACCCTAACCCATGACAAGTATTACTTAATGTTCCTTAGCCCACACTTCCTTATCCAATCCCATTCCAACTATCCCCTGGCATCTGGAGCCCACTTCATTATTCAGCCCCAATCCAAGTGGTCTTCAGCAACAGGTGACAACCCCTTCCTCACCTTTTCACAATCTAAGTGGTTCCTCATATCCAGTGGCACTGTTCCTCAATTTCACTGACACAATCTAAGCAGTTTTCTGTATCCAGTGGCACCCCTACCATGCTCTGCCTCATGCTAAGCAGTTTTTGGCATACAGTGGCACCTGCTTGCCACAACCATCCATAGTCTGAGTGGTCCCTGGCATGGACTGTCACCTCCCTCCCTCCCCATCCCCAAATCAAGTGCTCTTTGGTATCAGGTGTAATCCCCTCCTTCACTTAGCCACAGTCCAAGGGATGTCTGGTGACACCCCCTGTCTCACCTAGCTCCCCATACTAATCTATTTACAGAGGAGCCTTCCAGGATGCAACATGGTATGTTAGGTTTCTGCATGACAGAAGTTCTTAATTGCCATTGAAATTGCCTTGTTTCCCACAGTAACTCTGTTGCAGAATGCTGCAGTATGGTGTTGCATCTTGGCAGACTCCACTTTATTTAAAAATTGGTGACCAGGTGAGGCAAACTGAGCTAAAGCTCATTTATAGGTATAACCCAAGGGGAAGTGGTTAAAGAGGAGACAAATTTCACCAAATCATGGGGGTTTGTGATATTGCTACAAATGATCTGAATGTCAATTTTCAGGTCCCTAAGCAAAACAAAACAAAACAAAACAAGCAAAAAAAAAAAAAGTCCAACTACTGTATAAGCGGGAAAAAAATGCATTTTAACATTAAACTTACTACTCAGCCCCAAATATCTATAGTGGTGTTTCAGATCTACTTTAAGAATTTTTTTAAAAGAAAAAAAAACATAATATTATATATGGTACAACACTATTCTATATGTCTAATTAATTATTTATGAAACAAATTTGCACTTTTATTGGCTGTTGTATTGGGAGTTAATAACTTAAAAATACCTGGTATAGCTCAGAAAGGTGAGTACATTTGTAAATGTTATTTTTAAAAAAAAAAAAAAGCATTCCCCCTTACCGATGTGATTAGACTAATAATCACAATAATGATGTCACAGCTTGTCATTTCTCATGGATTTAACAACCGGCTGGGGTGCCTGGCCCTTGGTACTGCCATCTCTCCACCCAGGAAATGACTGGCTATTTGGTAATTATTGCTTAACTGAACATGCAGATTTCCAAGGGTTGTTGCACCATAGTAGTGACATCAAAATGCTGTTGCACCCTCTTGAGTGTATCACTGCTATATTATAATGAAATGGGATACCCATGCACTTCTCTCTTGTTCTCTGATCATGGCATTCCCAATTTTTCCCAGTGTAACTGCACTTACTGACAGAAGAAATGAGCAATCAGAGATGGCATCGGTGATACTGAAGGCTTCTTCATGCATCATGAAGATCACTGACTGGAGATTTAAAATAGGAAACTTCATCTTTTTTTTCCTGATCCTGTGATTCTTCATGATTCAGATGGAAATGCCTTATGTTAGCCATTAGTAAGGGCAGTAGCACAAATACATTTACACTGAAAATAAAAATATTGTTAATAGGAATGCTACAAGTGAATCGTATTTTTATTCTTAAACTCCACTGCTGGTTGGGGGGTCTCAGATGGCAGTGTGTATGAGGTGAGAGAGGATGTACACTGACCCATACACTATGTAAGACAATGTATGGGTCACTGGGCACAGGCAAGGAAGATTTGTGATCTGAAGGTTGTTATGACAACCATAGACTATTTACATTTCACTCCCAATGTTGGGTGGCTATCATGACAATCTCTCAATGCCAACACAGCCTTGTTGTGCCTAGTGACCCATACATTCTATAAGCTAAAAGACACAACATGATGTTGGTAGTTATGCAATAAATGCACACCAAAGTTCCTTGTGAGGCACCTGAAAGTGTGTTTATCACATAACTACTTACACTCTATAGTAAGAGACCCATGTTTTTCTTAAACAAGAAATAAGAAATTCAAAGTATAAATCAAAAACAAAAAAATGAAAAAAGTTTAAAAATCACTTGTTTTTTGGCAAAAACTAAATAAATGCTTGCAGCTGTGGTTGTTTAGGCTCTGCTGTTACCACAGAGATGGTCCACAAAGAAGCAGCAGTGGAATTGTCTGATTCACAAAACCATTCAAGACCATAGCATAATGCTGGTTATTAAAATGTAGTATACTAGGAATGTGATTTCTAGTGTGGATAAGGTCATTTTGAAGTATTTTATGAATGTAAATATGATAACAAGAAATAAAAATAAATGTTCAATGAATAAAAAGAAATAACAAAACATTCCAGAAAAATGAAAATAAAAATTATAAGAAATAAAAATAATTTAACATGGCACTAACTATAGTGTCATATTGTGCTTATAAAATGGTGAAACTGAGATATCGTTAAAAAATAACCTTTTTTTACTTTAAAAACAAGGATTTTCATTTTTTAAAAGTGACTAGTGAAAAGCCATCCAACCCCCTCCTGTCTAGCATCTGTCTTTCCACATATTCAGTAGATGGAATGTGCGTTTATAATGGAATACAGGAATTCAAACTTCTGCAGTTGTCTTCTGGCAGAATTTAGACCTCTTCCCACACAAACACACACAACAGAAGGCCTCAATAAAGCCAGGAATTCAATTTTATCTGGGCAGAGTTAAATAGCAAATATTTCCCCGGCAGAGGTTTTTTTGATGGTTAGAAAAGAAGCTCAACAAAGAAAAGCAATGAATAGTACTTCATTTTTTTAAGTGGCATATATGTGTAAAAAGGGATTATAAAGGAACAGAACATTAAATTACTATTTTTAATACAGTATTTTGAGGTAGTTTCATGTCTAGGGCCTAGCTGACTATTTTAGTGAGAGCAAAGGTGGCAGCCATGTTTGTAACAGCAGTCAGGAATTTTTTATGAAAGGCATTGATACATTAGTGTTATGTGTCCTGATTGCTAGCACTTTTTTAGCCAGTGGTAGTGCTCTGACATTGCACAACAACCAACCAATTAAGACACAGTAATTTCTATACCCATTTTATGGTGTGCAGTTATAAGCAGAGTCCCAAGTGTGCTGTGGCACTTTGTCTTGATTTGTGCAGCAGGACTGACAGGCTTCTTTGGTAGCAGTTTCCAATTTCTGCAGCATGATTTATTCATTTCTGTGGCAGAATGCAATCCTGCCATTGCCTAAAATGTGCTATGATGTCATCAGTGACATCACATGCAAAGAATAGAGGTGGGGCTTCAGGATAAACTAGATGGGAAGTGAGCTGGGCATTATTGAAGACCTGTATACTAGAATGAAAACTCACTAAGAACAATGAATTCTGTGACTATATATATATTCAGCTCAGTGTGCCTTTCCCGGTCACCAAATTTAAATAAATAAAAACATGATATATAAATATATATATACAAACTTTGTTAACACTATATATATATATATGCGTATGTATCTCCAAAAATGTTGTTAATGCTCCAGTTAGGGTCAAAGCAACAAAAGTTTGGAAATGAAGCATTTGTGTTTCCAACCATAACACCTTACCTTTCCCAAACCAGGCAGGAGAGCACATGTGGGGTGTGCCTTGAGCTTCTCAAGCCTAACACTCACCCCATTCCATCTGTAAATAAGGTTGGATTTGTAGACTTCATGAGAATGGCATGAGTATTAAGCTTGAGAAGCCCAAGGTACACCCCACACCTGCTCTCCTGCCTGGTTTGGCAGGGTGGGGTGTTAGGGTTGGGAACCCTAATGCTGCATTTCCCACCTTTTGTCCCTCTGACCCTAACTGGAGCATTAACAATGTTTTTTGAAATGTATTTCCTTACTTTTTGAAATAGTATAATAGTGTCCTTATTTTACTATGAGAGTGCAGGGTACTTTGAACCCTGTGCTCCCATCCCTCCGTAGATGTGCATTTGTATGTAGCTGTGGAAGGGCACTGAATTGTCTGCATAGCTATCTTATTACCCCACCTCATGTACTTGGTACAGAAAATTTTCGAATCCCTGCCAAAACATAATTCTGCGCAACTGCAACATCATTCTACACCACAACTGTGAAAGCACATTTTGGCTAGGATTTAAAAAATAACAGCTGTGACATACATGAGATGGGATAATAAGAAGGAAATGTTAAAATTCTGGGGTCAAAATATGTAAAATTTCTAAAGTTATGAGTGTGCATAGTGAAATAGCAATGAATGGTCATAACTCTGGCATTTTTTCATGCGACCCCAAATTTTCATCATAGATTTCCTATGACCCCACTTCATGAACAAGGACAGAAACAATTCCCAAATCCCACCCTAAAAGTGACTATGCCAAGTGGCCACAAAAGCACCTTTCGGGCAAGAGTTGCATAATGACAGTCCTATTGTTCATGAGGTAGGGACCCCAAAAGGCCATGTTCAAAATCTGGAGTCAATATCTCAAAAAACAGCTAAGTTATGCAAAAAAGTTGAAACCCCCATTGAAATACATTGAACTACATTTACCTTAGTTTCTCACATTGCAATCGCCGGTTCCAGCAACAAGACATGTCTTAGATCAGAGAGTGGGTCTCAAACCTGGGTCCTGTTCACGTGAGTGAGGGTGTGTGGGTGTGTACTGGGGGTGTGGGATGGTGGATTCTGAGTGAGAGATGGTGGCGGGGGGCTGATGGGTGAGGGACAGTTTTCTTTTCTTGCATATTTTGAAGAAAAAATCATAGAGGGACCATTTTTTTTATTTCAGGGGTAATATGCCTGCAATGGGAGGGTGGGGGTGCCACTAGACACCAGGGAATAAAAACAATTAACAGGGATGGCAATTGGTGGGTGGGGAGTGTCACAAAACACCAGGGAATAGATAAACAATTAACAGGGATGGCGATTGATGGTGGAGGGTGCCACTTGACACCAGGGAACAAAAACATAATGAGGATGGTGATCAGAGGGTGGGGGATACCACTAGACACCAGAGAATAAGTAAGCATTAATGCTCTTGTGTAGCATAACTGGACAGTACAGAAGTGGCCCATGTGTCAAGGAACACAATACTCCTCTGGTCCCCCAGCTGTGTTTCCTCTGTGCTGCTGCTGCTGCCAGCCCCATTACTCACTCCCCACTGTGCTCACTCTCCATCCTACTCACTCAAAGCTGAGATCCCTACCCCAGGGCACAGTACTCATCTGGTCCCCCCACTGTGTGTCCTCTGTACTACTGTTGCCAGCCCCAATAGTCAGTCCCCCACTCTGATCACCCTCCCTCATAGTCAGTGTCCAATCATGTTTCCTCTGTGCTGCTGCTTCCTCCAGCCCCATTTCTTGCTCCACCTGTTTGTCAGCAGACAATCCTGCAGTCCTCCATGGTTTTCGTGTACTGTGTGAGTGGCCACTGAAGCAGTACAGCCAATCATGAGAAACAGTGAGAAACTTTGTAGCAGAATTAAAAAAATCATTCCAATACTGCAACTATAGAGATTCTCTGACCTAAATGTTAAGGGATTACTGTGTTGTATAGATGATGAGAGGATTCCAAGAAGATTATAATGTGAGGCTGACATCACATTTGAAACTGCACTAAACTTTGCTCATGCCATAGCATTTTCAGGTATAACATCTGTCTTGGCCAATCCCTGCATGACATTCTCCATAGCCAAGTTACATATCAAATTAACCGGATGGGTGGGGAGGACCAATAGACACCAGGGAATAAAAAAACAATTAACGGGGATGGTGATCGGTGGGTGGCAGCATGCCACTAGACATCAGGGAATGAAAGCATAATGGAGATGGTTGGTTGGTGTGTGAAGGGTGGGAGTAGGGTGGTAGGGTTGAGTGAGGGTGGGGTGGGGTGGGGTGTTAGAGCTGGAAACCCTAATGCCACATTTCCCTACTTTAGTGGCTTTAATGCTAACTGATGCATTAATGAAGTTTTTTGCAATTTATTTCATTACTTTTTGAGATAGTATAATAGTATCCTTATTTTATGGTGTGAGTGCAGGGTCCTTTGGACCCTGCACTACCATCCTCCATTGAGATAGTAAAACAGTATCCGTATGTTATGGTGGGAGATCAGGGTCCATCCCTCCATTGAGACAGAATAACAATGTCCTTATTGGACCCCACATTTATAACAATCTTCTTATCACACAATCTCATAAACCCCATAGATGATGATTTTTAAACCTGTTGCAAAATGCCATTCCGAGCCACAGATGTGAACACATGTTTTGGGCAGAATTTAAAAACTGACAGCTGTACTGTTAATGAGGTGAAAATTGTCACTACTGAAAATCTGAACTGAAGATATTATAAACTGCCAAAGTTACATGCGTGAGTAGAAAGATTTAAACGAGCGTGCAAACTCAGCCATTTGTAGGAGTTTTTTCACCAAATTTTTAACATAGGCTTTTTGGGAGCACTCCTCATGAACACTGGCACTGTGATTTCATTAATCAGCCCCAAAAGGTGATTGTATGCAGGGACCACACTGTTCCATGCCAAAGGTGTGAAAACATGTTTCAGACAGGATGTGAAAAATGATAGCTTCACTGTTCATGAGGTGGCATGAAAAAAAGGCTATGTTGAAAATTTGGAGATAAAATATTAAAAATTACCAAAGTTATACATGTGCACCAAAAAATTTCAATGAGAGCCTATAACTTGGCCATTTTAAGGAATTTTTCCACCAAATCTTCAACATGGGCTTTTTGGGACCCCACCTCATGAACACTGGCACTGTAATTTAATGAATTGTTCCCAAAAGGTAATTTCATGCAACAAGCATAAAATCACCTTTCGGGCCCAAGTAAAGAAATGAAAGTTCATGAGGTGGGTCCCAAAAAGCCCATGCTGAAAACTGGGTGCACAAATACTGACAAATGGCTGAGATATCAACAGAAGTTCAAAACATAGTTGACAGCCATTATATGGTGCTTACCTTGATTCTTCAGTTTGCAGTTTGGCTTTGAAGAGAGAAGACATGTCCTGCTCCACAGAAGATGAAAGTGACAATCTCTGGTAGTTCTTTTAGGGCAATGGGGGAGTGGGTTGCTTAATGTGAAGGTTAGGATTGGGGAGGAAGATGGGGAGATGACGAGGGCTGTTCTCTTTTTATAGGGGAAAATATCGGTGGACTGTTTTCTTTTTTTACAGCTTTAATAAACACATTTTGGGACACTGGGCATGGGCTCCCCTGTGTCCCATATTTCAAGGGGAATGGGGTGACATCACTGGGGACACTAGGATTGGGCTCCTCAGCATCCATCACTGCAAGAGGAAGGGAGGAGATCACTGAGGACACTGGGAGTGGGCTCCCCAGTGTCCCACACTGCTGGGGGGGACTTCACTGGGGACACTGGGAGTGGGCTCCCCAGCATCCTACACTGCTGGGAGGATGGTGGTGACACATCCCTGGGGACACTTAGAGTGGGCTCCCCAGTGTCCCTCAGTGGAATCTGGGGGAGGGTCACCAATGAAAGTTTTGGGACACTGGGAGAGGGCTTCCCAATGTCCTATGCTATTTTGGGGGTTTTGAATGCATGGACAAAGACACTGGGCATGGGCTCCCCAGTGTCCCACACTCTTGGGGGGAATGACATCCACTTGCCAATGTTTGGCCACATGTGGATAGTAAATATTGTAAGGTGTGGTATGGGTGAAAAATAGCCCATGCCTATTTTTTGTACATACTGTATTTCTGAACATTTATCATTCACTTGCAGACCAAAATTTGCATCATTGTTAATTACAGAAAAAGCACAGTTCAGATTCTGTTTATCTGATGGTGAGATGGACAGGCTCAAGACTATGGATCTTAGTGTCCTGGGTTCAAACCCAGTGTATTCACTTTTTTTTTTGGTTGCCTTCATTGTAGGTGTAAAAAAATATGAAGACACTGGTCTCAAATCCAGGACCTTCAGACAACAGCTCTATGCTTTGTCCTTTGTGCCATCAAGCAAGCACAATAACAGCTTTCCTTTTTTTGTCATAACATATAGTTAATCTGGATATGTCACTTTCGTAACTGTAACGTGAAAAAAAGTTATAGCTGTTTCTCACACATACTATAGTTATTAAAGTGACAGTTCACTGAGAAGGGTGACCTAGTCCCATTGCACAGAAGATGACAGCTTATGCAAGACAGGTGGAGGTAAGTATATGGTAAGGGGATGTGAGGCGAGGTAGGAGTGGGATGGACAAGATGACACAAGGGACCGTTTTCTTTTCTCAGGTACAAAAGTTAAAAAGACATCAAGGGACTGTTGTCTTTACCTGCAGGTTTACAGAAAAAAGTTATTTCTGAACACTAGCAGTGGGCTCCCCAGTGTCTCATACTACAAAGGAAGGGGCTAATAAGGGATACTGAGTGTGGGCTCCTCAATGTCCCATCCTGCAAGGGGGGCTAATAAGAGATACTGGGAGAGGGCTCCCCAGTGTTCTACACTTCTGTGGGGGTGCTTAATGTCTCAGAACACTGAGAGTTGCTGGCCCGTCGGCGCAGCAGTTGGATTTCCACATGCGACGCCGGCGACCCGGGTTCGGGAATGGACCAGGGTCGCTGGAGGGCTGGCCAGGGGAGAAGGATAGAGCATCCCAAGGACTGCTGTCCTTCTCCGGGGAAGGGTGGGGAAGTGCCCGGAGCATCGATGACCCCTGGTGGAGGCCAGGAGTCACACAGCCACCGGCACTAGCATGTACAGGAGGCAGGGTGGACGCTAGGTGTCATTGCACAACCCCGCCTCCCCAGAAAAATGGAAAAATAGACATCTGCCAGCTGCCTTCAATGAAGCCCGCCACAGCTTCAATTAGCTCCTCAGACCAGCCCTCCGACCTATCCCGAAGACTGCAGCATGCAGGGAGAGTGCTGCAGCCACACCATGGGGGTAAGCCATGGGGTATCGGAGGGCCCACGGCCGATTTGAGGAGTGGAAGTCAGTGGCCTGTGACTGGGCCGAAAGTACCGGGTGGTAGGCAGCTTGGGTGGAAAAAAAATAATAAAAAAATAAAGAACACTGGGAGTGGGCTCCCCAGTGTCCCACACTACTGGGGAAGGGGGTGAACATTAAAAAATGCCAGTGAGAGGGTGGGGGTTCCACTAGACATCAGGTTAACTTAAATGTGGGCTAACAGCAGACAGCAGACAAAAGGAGCAGTTCAAACATGACTCTGCAGCCAGCAGCATAAGTTCCAGCTGTGGCTACAGAAGTCAAGAAAGTACCTCATACAGAGAATGGGCTAAAAGGGGTCCTCTCACTAAGCTGGCACCTGCAATTTCAGGTGCTCTGGAAATTGTTTTAGGCAAGTTTAAAAAAAACATCAAAATACAGCTAAATAAGTCCCCTTTAGTTAAGTTCTGATTTTTTTTGTTTTGTTTTTTACATTCTGTTTCTCATGTTCTGTACTTGCAGATCCTCACTACCGGCAGAAGAAAATGATAGACATAACAGAGCTCCTGCAATCAAACTATAAAATTTGTGCAAAATATCTCAATGCTTTGTGAATTTTTTTTTCACAAAGTATGTTTTGTTTGAAAATTCATATCTTTCCTGCCTGACATAATTTCCCATATGAAATAATGGGACAATTTAAAATGTAATAACTTTTGAACAGATTAATATGCTTCCACCAAACCATCAAAATGCATATCTATGAGGCAAAGGCTTTCTACCCCCAAAACATTCAGACCACAGCTTTAAGCCATTTCTGAGATCCAGGTGGATGAACAAATGGCAAAAAACATGTATTTTTCTGTTTTTTCAACACTCTGTATCTCAGAAACCACGCAATTGAGTCACACAGAATTTGGCAAGTCAAAAGATCTACTCCTAGAGTTTGTACATGTTGAATTTCATGCAAACCATTGAACAGTTCCAAAATTATTAAGGTTGAAATATTTGGGTTTAACACAGAAGTTACCTTTCAACTTAACTATAATGGTGCGGTGTATAGATATATATATATATATATATATATATATATATATTCATTCATTTATTCTGCAGCATGATGAAAATTCTGTGGAAAATTCCATGGCCACAGAATTACGCAACTGCAGATGCCCTGATAATAATAGAATAATGCATGACTCAGGTGGTTGTTAGGCACAAGGCATAGCCAAGTGCAGCAACCACCTGAGAAAAGCATTATTTCCTTATTACCATACAACTAAGAATGTGTTGTCTCATTTATGAAAGGGGCTTTTATTTGTTAAACAATATGTATTTCAGGTGAGGTGTACTGTTGTAAGAAAATAATTAACAATCGTGATATGTTTCTACCAATGAAGTTACAGGATTTTCATGGCCCATTTTATAACCTCTATATTTCAGTATATGTTTTAAGGCAAGGTTTACTATGCTGTGATTTTAATCAGAAGAACTGTTAAAAGGACTTTTTTTCTGAACTCCAGAGTGCACCTGCCAAATATGTCAGGCATTTCTAGAGGCAGTATAGCGCAGTGGTCTAAGGCTCTGAGCTGCAAATCTGGTAACATCCAGCAGACCAGACCTGGGTTTGAATCCCACAGCTTCCACTTGCATACTGTGTGGCCCTGAGCAAGTCACTTAACCTCCTTGTGCTCCCAGGTCGCTCCTGTAAAAAAGCTTCCAGCTTAGTGTGCTATACCTGGTTAAACAACTAAATAAAAAAGAAAGAATCAGGAGGGGAGTATGTTTCAGAAGAGGAGGTGCACAAGAACAAGGGCACATGCAATGAAGTTAGAAGGGGGAATTTATGAGGGATGTGAGGAGGTACTTCTTCACTGAAAGAATAGTGGACATGTGCCAGTGAACACAGTGGTGGGCTTCAAGCATGCATGGGATAGGGACAAAGAAATCTTGGTAGAAAAGCAGTGGGAAATAGCCGGTGATCAGGTAGAGACTGCGGTGGTAGTATAGGCAGGGACAAAGTGGGCAGACTGGGTGAGCAAAGTTGCCCTTATCTACTGACAAATTTTATGTTTCTGTGTTTCTAACACTTCAGAGGTGAAACAACAGTAATTACATGATCACAGACATAAACAAGAAAACAATATCAGATTACACGTGATTGATGAAAAAAATAGCCATCACACAGGAGCCCACGTACTGTAAATGAAGGACTGCTGAATGAATAAAAACCCCTTTACCAAGTCACAGAATGTATATTTTAATTGGTATACATATATAAAACTGTAAGAAAGAATACATTTTGGTGGCAATGTATGTGTGCCAGGTTTCAAGGGTGAAAAGAGCAAAATACAATGCTGAACGTAAAACTTACTAGATTACATTTGGTTTTACATTTGCATTTTTTTTTACTTATCAACCAATTTATGAATTCTAAGATTTGTATATTGTTTGCTATCATATAATTACCTAACAATGTTTATAAAAGTCAAAAAAAGAAACAAAAATGAAATCTATACTAGTAAATAAATCATTGATAGGTTATAAATTCTTTGATTCAGGTAAATGTCAAAGGTTGACAAAACCTCTGATTAAGTACTAGCAAATTATTTTGAGTTCTGAAACATTAAGTTCTGACTGCTAAATTTGTTAACGAAATGCTGCATTCAAAATCAGCCTCATTGGATCCATCAAACTTTTGCAAACCACTTGTTAAACATTAATCCCAGTTTCACTCATTCTGCTGGCAACCTAAATAAGGGATTTCCATAGTTACACCATTAGTAAAAGCATCACATAAATGCTTGTTTGTGTCCAAAGTGATGTGCATGAGAACCTACCTCGTGCTCCCTTAGTTTGACCTCCTTTGCAACAGGCAAGAGTCAGACTAACCACAAGATCAAAAGTACAGCCTCTTGGTTTACCAATCTACAGAACATCCTTGTTCTTCTTTAAGCAATGCATTATGAATCTCCATACCAGGACATGACACAGTTTGCAAAATAACCATATGGGCATATCAACATCTGCCTATATAGTTAATCACAGGAGTAACTAATAAAGAATGTTCATAACATACTCGTTCTAGGAAAACAAAACTTTGTTGCATCAATAAAGATTTTGGGCTGGGGAGAATATGCTTCATATTACATTCACAGCAGTGCCTTCATCCCACAGGACTATTCCCAAGACAAACTGACAGGTAGGTAGAAGATGTGGTGCAGACATCAGATATAAAAGAAAAGAAAGAAATTTGCTGACACAGAGAGTCCAACTCCAGTACCACATAAGACCCCCTCACCCTCGCATTCAGAACCCTGATGTTTACTGATTCCAACACTGGGTTTCCAACCCAGGTGTCGGCAAGATTAAATTGAAAAAAAAAAGTTGTGGACTATTTTCCCCTTCCCAAAACTAAGTAGTAAAACCTTCTTTCCCAATCCACTAGCACCCCAATCAAACCCTTCTACCCATGCCACCCATAACAAAAAAATAAACAGACTGTGACCAGCATAGTCCTCCTATCACTGCCTCAACTGGCCACTGACTGCATGTTTGAAACTGCAATGAAATATCAGACTACAGTTTCATTCATTCAGACTGTGTGCAGCCGTGGAGGTGAGAGAAGGTCTGCACTGGTAGCTGTCTCAATTTTTTTATTATTACTATTGGTGGCATAAGGGGAGTACAAATGGATTGTGATGCTGCTGGGCTGGGGTTGGGGTCATATGACTTGGTGATGGGAAAGGGAAGAGGGCAGTTTTGGCACTAGTGAAAATGGGGAAGGGAAATTACTATGTTTTAATTACACTCCTAATCTGAAACCAGAAGAGGGCACCAGGTTTCAGAATGGTGTGGGGGTTGGGGGTGGAGAACCATCAGATGCCAAGGCTACTTGGACATGGGTATGACTGTGGGAGGGATACTACTGGCTGTATCAACTTGATTCCATCTCAATAATCTGGATTGTGCTCCAGAGGTGCATGGTTAGCCCTGAAGACCCCCTCATGAGGGGTACAATACCATGTGGAACTTGATAGAGGGAGGTAAGTCCCAGAGAAGATGGTTGATGGGAATAGGAGGACTGGACTGATAGGGGTTGGCTGGTGATTAAGGCCATGAAATAAAAAAGACAATAAGGCAAGGGGTGGGGCTGCAAATGGGGGACTTCAATATGCTTGATGTGAGCTACAGAATCCCAGTGACAAATGCAAGAAGCCAACAGCTGGTTGAAGCCTTTCAAGAAGCATTTCTAGAACAGACAGTAGAGGAGCCTACTAGAGAGACAGCCATCATTGTCTTAGTACTTTCCTATAGGGATTGTATTGTGGAGGTCATGGTGCTGGACCCACTTGAAAGCAATGATCATCAGATAGTACAGTATGAGAAATGTAAAGCAGAAGGAAACTATCCCCAGACTGAAGTTCTGGGTTTAAGAAGAGATTATTTTAGAATGATGAGGGAACTGTTGCAAGGAAGAAAAGAGATGGTAACAGCAGCAGAGGGGTTAAAACTGAAGTGACAAATGACAAAATGTCATACAAACGGGATTAAGAGATCACTACTCTCTGTGTAAGGGTAATAGGGAAACATTTATTTATTTTATTTATTTCATTTTTGTTGACCAGGTAAGTGCACTAGAAAAAACATTGCCTATTTCCAGGCACTACCTAGGAGGTTACAGAACAATAGTACAAGAGTACAACAATCAGGCAATAGTAAACAATGCAGTATACATAACATTAACTTTTGAGCAATACAGTTCCAGAGGAAGTACAGTAGGTGCAAAACATGATACTTTGAGGTTAAACAGAGAGAATATATTCAGATTACTACAGTGTATGAGAAAATCAGTGTAATGGAGGGGTAAAAATGATTGTGATTCACAAATCAGGGGCAGCTGTGAGGGCAAAAAAAAAGGCATTCTAAAAATACAGACCCAGCCAAGCAGATGGGGAATGGGTGCAGTTTCCCCACTAGATGAAAAATGCTGGCAGGGTCATAAGGAAGGCTAAAGTGAATGGAGTCAAGGCCTTTTTTCATTACTTACCAAACAGGAGGAAGACTATGGAATAGTCATGCCGAAGAAAGGAGAAGAAATGGAAGAGGAGGATAAAGGAAATGTGAACATCCCTGAACAGTTAGGCATGCTTGGTGTTCTCAATGAAAGAAAGGGACAAATGCCTAACTTTGCCATTGGGATGGGGGGATAGGGTTAATGACAATCCCATTTCAGAAAAAAGGATACTAGAGGGATTTGTACCCTATAAGTGGCTAAGCCTTGATCTCAAGTGGGATACATCCATGTGTGCTTAAGGAGGTGGATGGGGTCCTAACAGAGTTACTAGCTGAGCTATTCAATAGCTCAATGGAGATAGGAATAGTAACCAGGGACTGCAGGACAGCAAATGTAGTTCCCCTACACAAACGTGGAAATAGAGATAACCACAGAAGTACAGATCTGTCAGCCTTATGACTTTTGTCAGTAAACAGTTAGAAACCATAATGAGAGAGAGGATAGAATGTTTCTGATGGGAAATAGTCTGCAGAACAAAAGACAGCATGGGTTCATGGGGTGGAGGATGTATCAGACAAACCTGACTATTTTCTTAGATTGGGTGACAAACACAATAGCTAAGAGGCAGGCAGTAGACACATTGGAGCCAGCCTGATTGACAAGCCTTCTCTTCCCCAGTTTAAGTCTGGTCTCAAAGCGTATCTCCTCGAACTCAGCCTCTGTGGCTGTAACCGCTAGCCCCCCAGTCTGGGTCTCCATCCTACCTCCACTGCCTTTACCCCGCCTTCTTCCCTGAAGAATCTCCTAAGCAAGGCTGTCAATATACTGCATATCTGTCTCAATTCCTACTAACTGTGTGTATCCTGATGTCTCTGAACTGAATGCATGAACCTGAATACGAACCTGCTGTAACCACTGAATATCGATGCTGATGTATATTTATATACCTGTTGTAACTACTGTAAATCATTGTCAATGTATGTTTTCTCTGTAAATAATTCTGGGTCACCCCTGAAAAAAGGACCTCTGGTCTCAGTGGGTTTACCCAGTTACCAAAATCTAAATAAATAAATAAAATTTCAGTAAAGTATACAAATCTGTTCCTCAGCGACAGTTGCTTGAGATGATGTAGAACCTCGGTTCAGTGGACAAAGTCACTAGATGGGTGGGAACTGATTTACTGTCAGAACCCAGAAAGGGGTAATAAATTAAGAGTTTGGAGGAGTCAGGGTAGTCATTTGTGGTATACCAGAGAAATTGGCCTTGGCACCAGTCCTCTTCAACCTCTTCATCTATGACATAGAGGTAAGGGTACAGGGCAAGATATGCCTCTTCACAGATGATACTGAGATCTGTGGCCATGTGGATAGTAAAGATGGTATCAGAAATATGAAACAAGCTCTGGGTAACTTAGAGAAATGTTCAAAAGTATGACAGTTTAAATTTAACTGCAGAATGTTTGAAGTAATGCACATAGGTGTAAAAAAATCCAAAATCTGAATATACTGTAGAACAGTGGAGGTAGCTGTGGAAAGCACTACTGTGGAAAATGAATAGGGACTAGTAACTTCAGAGAGTCTGAAGACAACAGCACAATGGAATAGGGCAGTGGGAAGAGCATATGGAATGTTGAAATGCATAGGCAGAGGGATCAGCAGCAGGAGAAGGGAGGTCCTGCTAACACTGTAGAGGTCACTGGTTTGTCCACCCTGGAATATTGTGTGCAGTTTTGGAGATCACATTTAATGAAGGACAGGGACAGAGTAGAGGTAGGTACAGGGGAGATTAATCAAAATTATCCATGGGTAGCAGGAATTAAGAGAGGATAGCAGCTGTAAACACGCAACACAGGAGGTGAGAAGTGAGATGGGATATGATTTAAATATACAAGTACCACAACAGGGGAAATAAAGTAGATAATGAGAATTTTTTCAAACTGGTGGGAACACAAACTCCATAAAGCTGCCGGAGGACCAATATTTTTTTTAATTCAACTTTCTATCCAAAGGGCACAAGCCCTATGCCTATCCCCACCTTTCCCCAGCTGGCACCCACTTTCCTCACACCTACCTGGACTGAGTCCCTACAAATTGCCTTCTGTGGTGGGGTCAGAGTGAGAGGGTCATCTTCCCTCTCAATATCCTCAACCAGAGTTGCTGCAGACATCCGGGTGGTGGGGTGGGTCTGGAAAGGTGTGCAGGGCAGTGGTTCACCCTTGGATCCTGTTTTCTGTTTGCTCCTGTGAGTCCCTGCTGTGGCAACATGTCAGGACATGCTTGTGGAGGTGCACATGTCCTGAAGAACAGTAGCCCCTCCTTTTGAGCCTCTCACCACCTACATTGCCACTGAGTCTCCACCTGCTGGAAGGCAAAGGTCGAGTCAGCTGGTCACTCTATCCTGGGAGAGGAGAGCATTCCCTGGGACATTCAGTCCTCTCCCACCCTGCTGCCCCCCCCCAGCAACCCGCACTCATTTCTGAACACAGGTCACCAGCATGGCAGGAGGCAAAGTGTTCAATGCCTTAGCCCTCCACATTACTGGGCCAATTGCTGGAGGGGGAGCAATTTAAGAGAGGTATCAGGTTATGCTTTTCACAAAAAGAATGATGGTAATGTGCTAATAAGCTGCCTAAAGAGCTGGTCTATGCAAAATCAACAGGGGGATTCAAACATGGGTGGGACAGATAAAAGGTCTTGGTAAAGACTCTGTCAAAAAGGGAAAGAATGAGAGGAAGTGAAGTCTATAGGGCTCTAGTATTTCACATTGTATAGGTAAGACTAGGTAGACACGATGGGCCCAGTGGTCTTTTTCTGTGTACAGATTTTATGATTCTGTGGTTCGACGGGGTGAAGGTGGGCATGCCAGTGTACTAATGGGACTGTTTGGCACAGAGTAAGGCAAGGGTGGGTAAGCAGCACTTTGATCAAATACTGCTTACCATTAAGTATTGACAATGACAGCTGAAGGCTTGCATTGTCAATACAAAGTGGTGTATATTTATTAATAAATTTATGTCTTATGGAGTAAAAAATGAATAGCAAAAAGTTACAGTTAGGCATCAATCAGGAGTGCTACAAAAAGTCCCAGAAGTAAGGAAATGTGACATTAGGATACTACAGATTCATCTATATCATACTGTTTCTTGGGATTCAAATGATCCTGCAATGCAATGTTGGTGTTAACCAAATGTTGGAATCTTTGCTCCAAGAACTGGTGTGTGATCATTTTTCTGTGCCTGAAAAGACAGTACTAAATTTAGAGCAATGCCAACATTGTGTTACACAATCATTCAGATCCTGAAAAATACCACTCAAAAAAATTTACCAAGGCTCAAGGGATTTGTTTTACCTTAACAATACATTCCCTTGCTATTGTGCATTAAGGGGCAACACAGTACACAAGGTAAAGAGGCTTGCACATGGAAGGGGATGCAAGGGATTACAGCAAATCATAGAAAAAGAAAAATCCTGCACTTTCCAACCCTGGCAATAAAGTCATTCTCACTATCTGGAGTATCCAAAGTGTTTGATTTTATTGGGTGCAAATGTGCACAATCACTCTTGACATGTTTCAGAACTTGCACAGTTCCTTTTCCAAAAAGATCCTTTCAAAAAGGAACTGTGCAAGTTTCAAAATCCATCAGGAGTGATTGTGCACATTTGCACCCAATAAAATCAAGCATTTTGGAAACTCCAGATGGTGAGAATTACTTTATTGCCAGGGTTGGAGAGTGCAGGATTTTTCTTTTTCTATATATTAAGGGGCAACAATAACATGTCAAAAATAATGCTTCACAATGAATATTTTCCAAACTGAGGCAAGAAACTTGTATTTTGTGAATTGTTTAAAGGATAAATGCCTGATATTAATGCATACATTTCTTGAGGCCTCTGCTATAACATGTCAACTGCACTATATAAAAGAAAGAGCTCAAATGAAAAGTATTTTTATACTTTTAATGTATGAATTGCAACATTTAGATCAATAAACCAATAAAAGTGCAACACATCAACTTAAAAATTATGTCAGCTCACCTTTCTGCTATGTAAATAATATCATCAAATCCAGGATCCTTTGACTACTTGTTAATAATTTTTATCACTGCTAGGAATCCTTGTGTTATGTTTGTAGTTTAATAACATTGATACATTTGTAGCAATTAAGTGAATTTCAAAACACCCAAAAAGACCTATAACTGTATTTTCATTGTACTCTCTCAGGTCATACCTGAAAATAGGCATATAACTTGTCTAGTATACCTACCTAGTCAATAAAAGCTAAATAAATAAATGAGTGCGAAGAAAATATTTCAGAGACTAATCCATTAGGAGTTAATAATTTTCCAGAGTTTCTTTTCTTGAATACTGTACATTATTGTATATTAAAATAAAAGCCCATTTTTATTTGGTTTACATGTGTAATTAATACAGTGAAAATAGTACCCAGAGATTGTCTCCACAAAATCTATACTTGTGCAATAAACACTAAATAAATAACACTGATTTATGCTGTTGCAAAAACATATTCAAAGGTTTAGCTGTCATGTTTTCAGTGTCCTTGTTCTTAATGTAGTGTATTTCCTACTTACCATGAAGCTGTCCTGTAGCAAGAAGGAGCTGTGTCCTCATAAAGTCATTGACTCAGACTAGTTCAGTCTGATCTGAGCAAAGTTGACCTCAGAGCTAGTGTAGCACATCTGCTTCCCTGGAAATTGATATCATTTAAACAGCTTTAATGGTATAGAGGTAGTTCCACAGGGAGCAGTGGCTTTGTTCTGCTTTAGCACAATCATTTGTAATTGTCTGGTACTTTTGTCCTTGCTACTATAGTTTCCTTTTTAAATTATGTTTTCATATTTCTAAGAAATCCTAGGTGTTCTAGCAAAGGTGAACATTAATGACACCAGTTCCAGTTCTTTCATCCTCCATGGAAAAATATTGACAGTAATCAAGTCTAGGTGCATGTATTTTCCCTGTGGAAATCATATAGTAGAGTATACAATGTGAAGATATTTTGTTCTAGCACCATTTACATTGCCACTGATAAGACCTGAGGTATGTAGGAAAATATATTTTTTATTGATATGGAAATCTCTCAAGTATCCAGGTTTCACACAGGTCCCTCCTAATTCCTACACATTTCTTTAGCACCACAAATGATGCAGCACTAGCTCACTTTCCTTTAAGACAGACAAGTCTTTCATGTGGTATTCTCATTTCTTAGCAAAAAAACAACTCTCTTGTAAACACACACACACTCACAAAAATGTCCCATTTTGTCCAAAGGAAAACATAAACAACATAACTAGAAAAGCACCTTCTGTTCCTTTAAGGATAAATATGGCAGAAAGTACTGACAGCATTTTGGTGTGAAATTTGACAACCTAGTAAGGGAGGTCACAGACCAGAAAACTTCTTGAGATACTCAAAACTATACTATGAAGTACATTAATTCTGTGAAACACTACATCTGGTACCATTTTCTGATTATATTTCTTATCTATTTTTTTGTTTTTCACTTTTTAACAAGGGATTATTTTTAAATTAAACTGATAATGCAGATAACATAATTTAGTGTCCATCAACTCTCTGAAAATATTGAGAAAACATATTCCTAAAGCACCAGGACATACAATCAGTTTAAAGCGAGACATTTATTCCACTATTTTTTTTTTATCTGTGATGATATGGCTTGGTGTAGTGACTCAGTTCTTTGAAGTACTCTAAAATCAGACAGTGATAAATGTTTCTGAAGAGACTTAGGGAATTTACATTACCAGATCCATAACCAGTATCAGCAGGGCATTTGTAGCATCACACTTGTACCAATAGGAACCATTCAGTACACCAATGTAACAGCATTTCATACAGAAAATGGTATCCAGTGGATTACAAAAAAGCAAGAACAGCAATAAGATTATAGGATATACCCTACTTGGGAGTGTGGGCAGAGGGTGACAGTGAAATAGAAGGGATACTGAATGAATACTTCTGTTCAGTATTCACAAAAGACGAGGAGGGGGAGGTACCTAAACTATAAAATGGAAGCATTCTGGATAAGGGGGGTTGATACAAGTCCATTCACAAAAGAAAGGGTCATGAAAGAACTCTTAAAACTGAAGGTGGACAAAGCAATGGGGCCTGATGGGGTTCACTCAATAATTCTAAAAGAACTAAGGGGAGAACTAGTGACACCACTGACTACACTTTTTAACAAATCATGGGAGGATGGTGTGGTACCTTAGGACTGGAGGAGGGCAGATGTGATTCCTCTTCACAAAAGTGGATGCAAGACAGAGGTGGAAAACTGCATACCTGTTAGTTTAACCTCAGTGGTAGGTAAAATGATGGAATCACTTCCGAAGGAAAGAATTGTTGAGTACTTAGAGGTCAGTGGGGCACAGGACCAAAGGCAGCATGGATTCACAGTGGGATGGTTATGTCAGATGAATCTAATCAATTTCTTTGACTGGGTTACCAAAGTAGTAGACCAGGGAGGGGCTGTGGACATGGCCTATCTAGACTTTAGCAAGGCATTTGACACAGTCCCACACAAAAGTTTAATAAACAAGTTAGCCAGCCTTGGAGTGGGTCCCAGAGTTGTAGACTGGGTAAAACATTGGCCGGACAACAAGATACAGAAAGTAATAGTAAATGGAGTCCACTCTGAGGAAATGGGGGTTACTAGTGGGTTACCACAGGGTTCAGTAGTGAGACCGGTCCTCTTTAATGTCTTTATAGGTGACATTGCAGAGTGACCGGAAGGGAAAGTATGTGTCATCTGCAAAGAGGCAAAGATCTGTAACAGGGTTGATGCACGGGGGGGGGTGAAAGGATGACAAGGGACTTGGCAAGGCTGGATGAATGGTCAAAAGTATGGCAGCTTAGATTCAATGCAAAGAATTGCAAAATAATGCACCTGGGAAACAAAAACCCAGGGGAAGATTACAAAATGTGGGGGAAGGTACTAACAACAACAAAAATGGAAAGAGATCTGTGAGTAGTCATATCAGATGACTTAAAGGTAGGCAAACAATGTGAGAAAACAGTAAGGAGGGCTGGGGAGATACTGGGATGTATAAGGAGTGGCATCACCAGTAGAAACAGGAAGTTGTTATTCCTCTGTACAGGCAGTTGGTGAGACCCCATCTGGAATACTGCGTGCAGTTCTGGAGACCCCGTCTCTGCAAGGACACAGAGAGGATGGAGGCAGTCCAGAAGAGGACAACTAAAATGGTGCAGGGTCTGCACCAGAAGCCATACAAAGGAGAGACCAATAAGCTTAATATGTATACCTTCGAGGAAAGAAAGGAGAGGGGGGACATGATAGAAACATTAAAGTTTAGTTTAGTTTAGTTAGTTTTTGTTGACTGGGTAAATGCACTAGACAAATCCTGCCTATTTTCAGGCATGACCTGGGGAAGGGGATACAGATGAATGCCAGCTGACCTTGAAACAGATTAAGCTGTTGGTTTTATTTTTAGTGAATGAGGGAAATTTGGCCAGGACACCAGAGAAATTCCCCTACTCTGCTGAGGGGGGTACTTTACGTCCAAGATGGAGGGGCCGGAAGTTGATCTAGCTGTGGAGGAGACGGCTGGTTTGAGTCCCCTGCATGATGGCCAGCATGGCATCTTTGAGGCTGAGACCTCATCAGTTTTTGACAAAAGCTCTGAGATTTTGCAAATGTCTGCTCATAGTTCTGAGGTTCATTCGACACATCTTTACAGGAATGAAGGTGCTGCAGCTTCGCTAACAGAGGGTCTAACATCGCCATTGAAACTTGTGGAACAAACTTACAGTCTTCCTATGGAACAGCTTTCAGCAGGTACGTCGACTCGCTCTCCGAATGTACCTTTGGTTCTGACTCACTGTGTGGTGGTGCAGTCCTCTATCAGTGATTTTCCATGTGATGCCGAAGCTTCACAGTATAGTGATGGAAATTTTGGAGTTGAACTTACACAGCCTTCTGGAGGGGAGGAGTGGAACGCTAAAACTGTGTTAAAGAGAGTGGGATGGATCCAAGATTTGGTTGGGTCTTGGCTCCCCGATTCATTGATTCTGCTTCCGGGTTCACCCCAGTTGTGTTGCCATCTCACACTGTGAACGCCGGAGCTTCAGGAGTAGGGACTGATAGTGTGGATGATAGGATTCCCAGCATTTCGGCAAGGCAAGACGAGCAGTTTGTACAAAAAGTGGACATACGAACTGAACAGAAGGACACTGCCTGTGGTCGTACATCAGATACGGGATGGCCGACAGGTGTTGCCCCACTGCAGGGGGCCCGAGACTCTCAAGGTATTTCTTACTCTCCAGTTTTGTCTTTAAATGCTATCCTTGGTGAAGACTTGTTTGCTATAGTATCTCCCAACATAGACACTGTTGCTGATACTGAGGGGCATGATTTACTTACTGCTGGAGATATGCTTTTGGATGGGCAAATGCCTGTGAATGATAGAGTTACTTATGCTAGCTTGTTGAAAATGCCTTTAGAACAGGCTAAAAGATGATTTGCGGTCTAATTAAGATACATGGGTGGTTTAGAACTGCCTCCAGACAGGACTTATGTGAGGAAATGTTTAATTAAACAAGACATGGGATTTACACCTTCTGAGGTGTATGCATTGATTTATGCTCCGAGGGAAGCCTCTTTTGATTTAAGTTTTCATTCTTCCTCAGTGTTGGATAGGTTTTGGCTTCTGTATAATGCTCATAAGCGTCCCCCCTTGTGGGCCCATTTTCAAGCTATTCCACTTACGAAGCCAACTTTTAAAGTCATTACTATCCTCTTTAGAAATGATGGGGTAAACGTTACAGATATTCTTTACTGGTTGGGAACAAAGTGTGATGTTAAGGATACTCCCAAACCTATAGTGGAAGAGAACGGTTTTTGGAAAGTTAAAATTCAGCTTCAGCAAGATGATTTTGGGATTAAACATTTACCCAATTGCTTTTATCTGGGGAAAGACAAAGGGGTGCTCTTTTACCAGGGACAACACAGACAATGTTATAAATGTGGTTCACCGAGACACCTCAGTAACTCTTGTAAAATTCAGAGATGTTTGCATTGTGGCAGTCAGGGGCATACCAGCTCAGGGTGCACAGTTCCCTCTGTTTGTCACTTATGTGATGAAGTAGGTCATTCCATTTTTTCTTGTCAATGGGCTTCTCATAATAATGGGAATGGAGATTTTGCTGAGCAAGATTTCTATATCAATAAGGCAACTAGAAAGGATAGTGGCATTCATCTCCTCCCCCCAAACAACAGAGTATTACTTCCCCCCTGCACAGCCTGTAGCAGCTACCCCTACACCTAGACTGGAAGCTAAGGTCCCCCCCATTAGTGTACAGGAGGAGCAGCCGCTGTTGTTGCCACATAGAGATCTGGTTTTATGTCCCTCTTCTGTGACATCTGTGATAGATCAGGACATAGAGTCTCCTGTGGGAGGGGTAGAAGTTGTAACACTCTCCAGTCAGCAGAATAAGATGATTCACTTTGGCTTTGCCATGACCCCACCCCAAGCTCCCTCCTCTTCAGATGCTGCTGTTACTACTGGGGTCTCTAAATCCCATCCAGTGCCTGTGCAACCAATTGTAGAACTTCCTCTGCAGAATAAATTTGAGGTCTTACAATGGGGTGACTCTGAGATGGGTGATGATTTAGCTGGAATGTTGGATAATTCCTTCTGTGTAGGGGAAGTTTCTGATCATGAGGAACGAGAGTCCCAATTAGCAGGGAAAGTTAAGAAAAAGCGCAGTTTGGGGACTCGATATAATTTAAAAAAGAAGAAAGTGACTGACGCTAGTACCTCTGAAGGATTTTACTTTATGGTTGGCATCTCTTAATGCGAATAGTTTAAAGTCTGAAAAGAAATGGAAATCGACTTTTCAGTATTTCCTTTCTCAGACTTTTGATATTGTCCTCTTCCAAGATACGTGGCTTTTTTCATGCACTGAGATTCCAACAGCAAAAGCTGAATGGATTAGGGGTTCCTCCTATTGGTCAGTGGGGCTTGATACTTGTAGTGGGGTTGGGATCTGCCTTGCTAATGACACGATAGCTGTTACTAGAACCCAGGACATCATACCGAGTAGGGCTATATTGATGGATTTTGTGGTAGAGCAACAAGTCTTTCATTTTTTTAAATATTTATGCTCCACAGGAAAGAGCAAACCACACAAAGTTGTTTAATCCCTTACAGCTGCTGTTACTAATGGCATGTGTAGTCTTATGGGTTGGGGATTTTAATTGCAGCAGATTCAAAAAGGACTGTGGTGTCTGGACAGAGAAAATATTTTGTGATGCAGCATTGCTGAATTGTATTATTTCTCAAACTAATTTGAATGATGTTTTTCACACCACTCATTCTACTACGCAGTACACCTATCTTAGGGTTCATCTTAAAACCAGAATAGATTATTGGTTTATTTCACCACACCTGCATATCCAAAAGTCTAGGATGCACCCGGTGGCAACTCCTGACCGTCTATTTTTGGACATCACTCTATCCTATTCCCCGGAACTAACATTGGGGAAGGGGTATTGGAGATGTAATACTTCTTTATTAGAGATACCGTATATAAAAAGTGTTTTTTTTGGATACTATTAATGCTAGACTTTCCATTGTATGTTTATATGATAGTATGATAAATTGGTGGGAACAAACGAAGATAGATTTAACAAAGTATTACAAAAGCATGAGTCGTTTGCTGGGGGTATTCAAGAATAAAAAATATGGTCAATTGCAAGCTCAGCTTTCTTTGTTGATTTCTTTACAAATTGAGGGTAGCCATGATTTTTCAGAGCAAATTGCTTGTATTAAACGGGAAATGACTACTTTACAATATGATAGGAATAAGTCTATTGAATTTGAGCAATGATATGGTGTTAAGGGTAATCAAACACAGGCTTATCCATATGAAAATTGCATCTCACAATCTAATAAGAAATATATCTCATTATTGATATTGAGCAGCTGGGCTATTACTGGTAACTCGAACATTATGACGGCAGTTGAGATTTGTATACAGCAATTATTTGGGACAGCTCATGATCTCCCTGGGAATACTGTACATTGGTTACGTAAGTGTAGCTTACCTCAACTATCTCATACTGTTAAAAAGATGCTTACTAAAGAGATTATGTTACAAGAGCTCAGATCTGTTATAGGACAGTTACAGGTAGGGACGGCACCAGGACCTGATGGCTTGCCAAACATTTTTTATAAAATATTACTTGAATATATGGGACCTGAGCTGGCAACAGTGTATAACAAGATCTTGTCCAGTAAGGTGATGCCTCAATCAATGTACCAGGGACTTCTCTCTTAATTCATAAAAGGGGCTCTAAAGATAACCTGGATAATTGGAGACCGCTTTCATTATTGAATTCAGATTTCAAAATTCTGACTAAATTGCTCAGTAATAGATTGTCATCAGCTTTGGAGTCCATTATTCATTATTCACAAATGTGATCTCTTCTGGGATGGAAGATTTCTGATCTTCTGATCCTATTGAGGGAAATAATTGAGAAGGGAGATACTGGAGAGGACTCAGGATATGTAGTTAACCTTGATCAGTCTAAATCCTTTGACCGAGTCTCACATCAGTATTTATGGGCCTGTCTGGCACAATGTGGCTTCCCATTAGAATTCATAGACTGGATTAGATAGTGTTATGCCCAAGCACAGGTGAGACCTTATGTGAACAGAAGGTTAGGGAAAGAATGACTGATTAACATAGGAGTATGACAAGGGTGTCCCCTGAGTCCACTTCTTTATATCCTGTCATTGTATCCATTAATTAGGAGAATACATTTGCTCCCAGACATACAAGGATTATCAGTATCCAGTCAAGACTCTGAAATAAAAACATTGGGGTATGCAGATGATCTCAGTATTGTATTGGCAGATGTGCATTCATCAGTCCCTCTGGGTCAACTGTTGGAACAGTTTTCTGTCATTAAGGGATCAATGATTAATTTTCAAAAAAGCTCCTGCCTTACTGTGGGTAGAGATTTTTCCCATGATACTAGTATATACAATATACCGAAAACTAATACAGGGATTAAAATCTTGGGTATCTTCTTTGGGGTCCCTAATGTTGCATTATACAATTGGGAATATTTATTGAATATTGCCTTGGACAGAGTAGCTAAATGGAATAGATGGAGGATGAGCAAAAAAAAGAGGGTATTTATGATTCACACTTTTTTTTTGCCAACATTTCTTTATTTAAGTTATATATTTCCACCACCAAAACAAATTGAAACAAGTTTATATGGTTGTTTCTTTCAAGCGATATGGGGCAGTAGGTTGAACCCCATTAAGAGAGGTACATTATACTTAGATATTAGGGCAGGAGGATTAAAATTGATTAACCCCATCTCCTTTTATCATAGCATCTTTTTATTTTCTAATGTTATACCTTTACTTCAAGAGAAGCTACTGATATGGGGCCCATGGGTAAGGGTTAATTTTCAGCAGGTTTTACATACGTGGGGGACATTTCATATAATTCCTAGACAGAGTCAATTCAAGGGAATCCCATTATATTTTAAAGAGTGTATTGGTAAATTGAAAGTATGGAAAGTCAGTTTGAGTACGATTAAATCAATGAATAGGAAACCGTTTTATGCTGCTGTGCAACAGAAATTCTTCACACAATTGCCAGATTACATGTCTAGATCAGTCAGAGAGGTTCAGTGTATTGCAGCCTTGTTATTGGAAAACAGAATATCTCCTCTGATATGGGATAACACTCAGTTGTGTGTACATGGGAAGCTTCCTGTTAAAAATAACCATAAACACAGAGAGATATCAGACAGGAATTGTCTGAGAATAGGTTGTGAGGAGGTACCTGAGACAATGGATCATTTATTTTTTCACTGCTATTTTGTTCTATCCTTTTGGTCTCTAGTTTATAGTACATGGCTTTGGTTCCCGCATTGGTTAGGCACTACTGATGCTTTATATTATGGGATATTTCCTACACATAATCTCAAATATGACATTGGGACCTTGCGAGTAATTGTCGCATGTATTAAGTATTGGATTTGGCAAGCAAGATGTCAGCTTACTTTACAGCAAAAGGACTGGTCACCATAACAATTGTTCTATACGATAGTACTATTAAATATCAAGAATATACTAAAAGTAGTCTGAATGAGAAAAAATGGACATGTGGACATTTCTGTCTAAGATGAATATCGACTAGCTTTTATTAGTTTTCCTTTTTGTGACATGGTCTCTCATATGGTTATAGTGACCTGTCCCTATGTTGCAAACATCCTTTTGTTATTTGCTCCTTGCATTTGGGGTGGAGAGTGAGGCTCCTTTCCTTTTTAGGATTGATAGGAGTTTTCTAGCTTCATATGACTGCACTTTGAAGAGGAGTTGTATGACTACCTTATTTCTTTTATTTTTCTCTGATATGTATGTTCCTTTGTGTGACTTAACACTATTGTGTATATGCTTTGTTGTTTTCAACCCAATATCCCATACTGTTTTGGGAGGTGGAGATCTTTTCGGGATTAAGATAGGTTTGCGTTTCGCAGCTTTATGACAGTGTCTTCAAGGTTATATGTCTAACATTTGTTTGTTTTTTCTTTATGTGTATTCACACTATTATGTGTCTATTTGATTTTTGGAATTTCTATTTAATGAATTCCCCTACTCTTCCAATAACGGGGGGTGGGGTTCTTTTCATGCTTAGGATGTCTCTGTGTTTTACGGTTTCCCTAGATGGTACTGTAATGATCTGTTTGCCCGACATGCTTTTCTGATTTTCTCATACTCTATATATTCTTTGACGTGTCTTAACATCAATATGTAGTTATCTTGTTATTAGAATTTCTAAAATGATTTTCCCCTACTCTTTTGGTAGGAATGGGCTGTGGGATATATATATATATATATATATATATATATATATATATATATATATCAATATGGTTTATTTATCTCTTTTGTTCATGTATGCTGTAATACTTTTATTTTCTGTTTCTGATTTTCTTTTATGAATTTGTATGATGAATTGCAATTTTGTAAATTTGTTTTTAGTTTTCATTAAACAATTCCCCTATTCTTTTGGTGGTGGGGGGTTGGTTATGCTTGGGTGCTTGTATGATGCACTGCTTTTTTCAGTTTTTGTTGATCTTCTTTATTATGAATTGTATGATGTAAAACCATTTTTGTATTATTATTTGTTTCAATAAAATATTCCCCTACTCTTTTTCTTTTAGTTGGGGGGAGGGGATCAGCATTTGTTATTTTTTGGGGGGACTCTAAAACATTGATTTTTTTTTTGACTGTATGCTGTAATACTTATTTATGTTTCTCTTTGTTTTTGCATTATGATTTTGTGTGCTGTAACACTATTGTGTATCTGTTTTGCTTTCTAGTTTTGATAAAATATTCCCCTACTTTTTCAGTGGGGATAGAACAGGGGTTCTGTACATATATGGATTATTTATGTATGAAGTTCGAATATGCTGTAATATTTATTTATGTTTTTGATTCCTTTCATTTTAATTTTGTATGATGTAATACAATTTTGTATATTTTGTTTTAAGTTTTGAATAAAAAAATCCCCTACTCTTTTCGATAAGTGCCATGGGATCTTTAACATCCACCTGAACTACCACCAATCCAGGAAGATGGGTCCTCGGTTTAATATCTCATCCAAAAGACAGCACTTCAGAAGTGCAGCACCTCTCTCATGCTGCACTATAGCATCAGTATTGGGATATTAACCCAAGTGCCAGATATGGGAACTGAACCCACAGCCCTCTGATCTCCCAGCCTCAGAGGTGAGTGTGCTACCAGCTGAGCCACTGACATTGCAAATACCTCAAGGGAATCAATAAAGTCCAAAAGGGTAGCATCTTTCAAGAACAAGAGGGACGGATTTGAAGATAGAGGGGGGGACAGCTCAGAGGCAATGTAAGGAAGTATTGTTTCACAGAAAGGGTAGTGGGTGCATGGAACAGCCTTCCTGAGTAGGTTGAGGGGTCAAAAACAGTGAGGGAATTCAAGAATGCATTGGGACAGACATAAAGCAATTATTGTGGGAGGTAGGAGGAAGTAGGCTGTTGGTTAACAAGGATCTGCAGCTTATCCAATAGATAGGGAACTGGGCAGACTGGGTGGGCCAAGTGGTCCTTGTCTGCCATCACAGTCTATGTTTCTATGGAACATCCAGGAGTGTGAAGTTGCCTGTAGCTTGCTGCAGGTCACAAACATAATAAAGTTGTTTAATAATTGCATGTGTTGTTTCAAAAAGGTTTTGTAATTTTAATTATGGCAGAGCTCAAATAACTGTTTAGTTAGTCTCTGAGCACAGGAGAGGTCCCAGAAGACTGGAGAAGGGCTCATGTAATCCCACTCCCCAAGAGTGGCAGCAGGGAGAAGGCTGGGAACTACAGACCAGTCAATCTTACCTCAGTTGTGGGCAAGATTATGGAGGCACTCCTTAAGGAAAGGGTAGTGCAATACCTGGAATCCATAGGAGCACAGGATCCAAGTCAGCATGGGTTTACAACAGGAAGGGCCTGTCAAACTAATCTCATAGATTTCTTTGACTGGGTAACCAGAGTGGTGAACCAAGGGGGAGCAGTTGATGTTGCCTACCTTGACTTTAGCAAAGCTTTTGATACTGCTCCACATAGAAGATTGATTAATAAGCTGGGTAGGCTCAGGGTGGGTTCAGAAGTTGGTCAACTGGGTGGCAAACTGGTTGATGGGCAGAAAACTGAGAGTGGTGGAGGTAAATGGTATACAGTCAGAAGAGATGCAAGTCACAATTGGGGTACCTCAGGGATCAGTCCTGGGGCCAGTCCTCTTCAATATCTTCATCAGTGACATTGTAGATAGACTGGAGGGTAAGGTTTTCTGTTTGCAGATGACACCAAGATCTGCAACAGAGTAGATGATCCAGATGGGGTGGGCAGAATGAGAAGAGATCTAGATAAACTGGCAAAATGGTCGGAAGAGTGGCAGCTGGGGTTTAATACAAAGAAGTGCAAGATCATGCACATAGGGAAGAGAAACCCTGAAGCTACCTATAGGTCAGGAGGGGAGTTGCTGGCAGTCACAAGGGAAGAAAGAGACTTGGGCATCATCATCACAGATGACTTGAAATCATCCAAGCAGACCACTAAATCAGTAGGTAAGGCTAGGGGGATGTTGGGGTGTATTAGTAGGGGCATCACAAGTTGTAAGAGGGAGGTTGTAATCCCTCTTACAAGACACTGGTTAGGCCCCATCTGGAGTACTGCATGCAGTACTGGAGGCCACACCTTCACAAGGATATTAACCAAATAGAGACAGTCCAGAGAAGGGCAACCAAAAGGGTGCAGGGACTGCATCAGAAAACATATGAGGACAGATTAATGGAGCTCAATATGTATACCCTAGAGCAAGAGCTGATATGATTGAAACATTCAAACACCTTAAAGGCATTAACAAGGTGACAGAGTTTAACATGTTTCAATATAAGAAAAATAACAGGACATGAGGACACAGCATGAGATTAGACGAAGGCCAATTAAGGGGTAATGTGAAGAAGTTCTTTTTCACAGAAAGAGTGGTGGATGCATAGAACGGCCTACCTCAGGAAGTGGTGGATATGAATACAGTACAGGGCTTCAAACAGACATGGGATAGACATAAGGGAGCAATACAGATGAGAATGAATAGATAGGCCATTGACAGGGCAAAGGTCAATGGCACATTCATAAAGTAAAAAAAGAAATGGGCAGACTGGATGGGCCTTGCGGTCCTTATCTGCCATCAACTTCTATGTTTCTATGTTACTGAATAAAACACCCTGACTTACGCTGCCCCGATCTTACAGGGCATGGCCAAACAGGAGGTCACCAAGATGCAAATCCTGTATAACAAGGTAGCCTGGTTTGCTACCCAGGACCACTTGCGAAGGCACCATTGTGACACACTTGCCCAGCTATGCTGGCCCTTGCTGACCTCTCATCTACACTACCCCCTGCTCTGCTTGCCCTTCAAGCTACTCAGCCCTTCAGCTCCACCAAGCATCGCTGGAACTATCGCACTCAAACATAACCCCAGGAGCCTAAAGACATCTGGAAATACACTGCTTGAAGTTCCCAACGTCAGGACTAATGCTGGTGGCAGATCATTCTCCTACTCAGACCCCTACCTGTGGAACAAACTCCCACCCCTAGTGCAGGAAGCCTCCTTGCTGATGAACTTCCACACCAGACTCAAAGCCTATATGTCTGATTCTAGCACTTATCATTGCCATGGCTCATGACCCCCCCACACTTGCTTCTATCCTCCTAATATCCAGATCCTCCAAGCACCTTATCAGGTTCCATAGTGTTTCTCTCTAGGCATAGTACCACAGCTAACTTTCCACTGAACCATGCCAGTAGTAAACAATGAACTTACCATGTAAAATTACATTTCTTCTACACCTTTTGTTAATTCTACTGTCAATATATTTGTAAGGACTGATGCGTGATGATAACTATGGCTGTAACCTGCTCACACATCTGAAACTACTCTGTAACCCAAGCTTTCTCTGTATGAAAATATGTACAGTATTGTTATCCTGGGTTGCCCCTGAAAAAGGGACCTTCAGGGCTCAGTGGGCCTACTCAGTCACCAAATTTTAAATAAATAAATAAATAAAATAATTTAGATAGGTGCAGTTAGTAAACTAAAATAGACATTTAAAATTCAGAAACAGTGACTCTGTAACAGCCAACACTGTGGCATCTGCTTTGCATGGTAGCAGCTTAGGTCCCTGCCCTATGCCCAGGATAGCAGAAACAAAAGTTGACAGGGAAAGCAAAAGAGTGCCCATGAAGATGATTTCCTCCTGGCTGGGGGAAGTTGGTGCAGCACATTGCTCAGACTAGGATCCTAGTGTTAGCAAGTAGTGGTGCCTTGGACTGAATGGGTTACCATCCACTCGCCATCATCTCCCAATATGCTGCCACAAAGATGTTGTCATAGGAAGCAGAAGGGGGAGGGACCATGATAGGTTAAACATTGCTCAGACCAGGCATGCTGGATAACAGCCCACACATTCAGTTTCTCCCCAAGGCCCTTCAGCATTCCCACTGTGATCACAACAGATGACTTGCCTTGAAAGACGCATCTGATCCTTACAGCCATGGAAGGTGGTATGTTAGGGATACTCTTGATTTGGGAAATATTGGAGTTCCTGGGAGAACTAGAGATTACCAATGGTGGTGGGAGGTGAGTGTAGTGGATAATGGCACTCAAAGGGCCCAAAAGATTGGGGTGCACAGGGCAGGAATAATGCAGAAAAACTTCTTTAAAAACACTTTCTACAATTTGATTGCATTACAGAGTATCAAAAATCAAATACAGTATTCACATAGTAGCTATTATAGATCTGAAGTAAACAAACAGATTGCTCACTTGGGTCTTATTTCAGCAGGTCTGTTTCAAAAGAACCCTGGTACTGTGTGGGAGCTGAAGATTAATGGGACCTAAAATATACAAAAGATTGTCAAACAAAAGTCATGGTACTCACCCTCCAGTTGAAATAAACAGGACTCCATTTGTATATAGTATCCAAAACTCCCTTTTCATTTGATACAGAAGAATAAAAATCCAGAACTGAGAGAAGTGTTTTGTGCCTTCTCTGTTGTGAATTTTTATTCTTCTGCATCAATTAAAAGGGACTTTTTGCTACTATATATGAATTGACTCCCATTTATTTTAGCTGGAGGGTGAGTGTCGTGACTTCTGTTTGACTGCCTCCTTTTTTCACTGAGCACCCTGTCCTATCTGAGCAGCTCTGCAGAGAAACTAATATACAAAAGTTGTTGAATTAATTTAACCAATCTTAGACCAGTTTATATGATACCAAATTTAATAACAGTTGACTGGAACAGCAAATTATTATAGTGCTCATAACTGGAATGCAGCTTCGCTAGTCAGTTTTAAATAAATACCCTTTAAATGCATTGAGAGTGATTGGAAAACATCCAGCCTCTGCTAATCGATTAATGGGTTTATTCTGCCATTTAGAAATTACTGTTGAGTTCAGAAATCTGCATACATTGCAATATATGTGTGTTATGGGAGAGAGACTGTGCAAGCTTTCTAAATACTGGATTTGATGGGCTCAGTCCCCAGCCCCTATTTTCTGTACTGGGACAGTACTGCTTCTGAAATAATTAATTGCTACCAAAAACCATAAAGTTGCTTATGTGAAGATGATAAACTCTGTCCATGGTGTGGCTTAGATGCTTTGTCAAGGCATTTAAGCAAAGTCCTTCCTACCAGAGGTACTGCACAATCTGTAGTAATGGCTGAAGGGTCACAACAAAGTCTTGCATGATTGTTCTTAAAACAGAGGTCAAATGAGGTTTAAGCAAAGACATGCCATTAGCACTTAATTACTGGCATAGCCCTTGTAAGAAACAAACATGATATTGTGCTACTAATATAACATGCTGATGCAAGGATCATGTTATTTCTGCTGTTACAGTTATTGAAACTGAGAAGGAATTATGTTTGATCCAAGATACTGAATTAGTCCTTCAGAGCTACTATTCTAATAAAAATTAACTTTTTTTTCCTTAACAGAAAAACCTGATTGCTATGATCAAGGCATCTTCTTAATAACATATTGTGGTTAATGTACAGAATAGAAACAGCTTCCATCAAACATTCTATACTCAAATACAGCAATACTTTTTTCTGTGCATTAAAAAGCTTTATTTAGTTTTCCTGAAGTTGCAATGTGCTTCATTGCTAGTTATAAACAATGGTACAAGACATAAATACATTAGCAGTTTATATCATGAGTGTACCATAAAAAGAAGAAACCATTATAATTCACCAGTTGGGAAAGAGAGTAAAACATATTCAATTCTATTCAATTTTCTTCATGATAAAAACCACTGAGCAGATCCCGTTTACAATTGTGTCAGTTAAGCAAAACATCTGCTGACAATCGAACATGTTATGTGCATAAATAGTGTTACATACAATGTACAACTTAGAAGGCACTGTATGATTAGTTAGGCATCAGAAAGGTTCTTGTACAAAGGAAGTATGTTAAAAAGGTTAATACATATTTTTTTACAGAGGGGTACAATATTATGGTTGATGAGTTACTGAGAATTAGTTTATTGTACTACTTTTGTTCAAAGTGACAACTGTGTGAAAGCAAATTGCACTAACTGGCCAAAATTATACATTTCTATATAAGTAAATTAGACACTAATCACTTAGTGTGAAATTAAATGTGTTCAATTTTGGTCGATTAGTGCCATGCACAAACTATACTTTGTACAAAGAGAGTTTTACAGATGTTGCATTGGTTAAGTCTAGTAGTGTTCCAAGGGCTCCATCTGTACATGAACACACACACACACACACACACACACACACTGCAGAGTAAGCATCTATGTGTACAGTAGGGTTTTTGCGATGGATGCTGGCAAACATTTTTTCTATATTTATTTCATTTTATTTCTTTCTATTTAAAATTGGTGACCGGGACAGGCACACTGAGCCAAGGCTCATTTCCAAGTGTAACCCATAGAGTATTGTGGATTTTAGCATGTCACTTTCAGTACTGAGGATCTAGGAATCAATTTATTACCTCAAAATGACTCATTCAGCAGCCACGGTGATGAGAAATAAATGGTTGCTTTAGTTCCCCACTAATAGAGTTATTTTTGCACTCAAAATGCAGGGGGGCAGGGGGGCACTGTACATTTATCAACAAGGACAATTAAGTGAATTTGATCCCTGAATGGCAAATGCTAAAATATGTATTACTGCTCACACTATAGTTGTTTTTTTTTTTTTTTTTTGCTATTTAGGCCAATATATTTCAGTGATCAGTTTTAACCCATATCCCCAGGAAATATACTATCAAGAACACATTTGTTTTAAATGTCTTTAACCAAGACTTAAAAAATTCCTTAAAGGGGAACAGTAAGCACTCCGAGCCCCACAGCCAGATGTGGAGCTGGTCCCAGTTTGCACTTTGTGTGCAATTTCCTTTTTAACCTACTGCTTTCTACCATATAGTTGATTGTATCAAACTGATTATGCTGACTTCTAATCCCCTGCAGCTGACATAAGAGCAAGGCTGCAGCACTGGGAGATTCAATAGCCTCCAGTGCATGTTACAGCTTTTATATGCTCTGGTCAGATGTTTGCCAGTCTTGCTGTTGTCCTGGGTCAAATTGCAGTCCTCTGTGACTATACTTAGCCCAGGGAGGCCAGCAGGACCAGCAAACAAAACAGCAGTGCTTACTGAAACTCTGACATGCACAGAAGGCTATTGAATCCCATGGAGGGTTTGGAAATTCAGGATGCCCTTGATTCTACAATGAGTCTATATCATATTCGGTCTGGATGCACCCAATTGACTTCAGTCACAAAGTAAACCAGAAATAAAAGATGCAGTTCCATTCCGTCTCTGAATGTTTTGTTTTTATTTATAACAATACACATCCACAATGGAGGGTGACATTTCATAGCCCCTCACTACTTCACCCAATCCACTGGTTACTGTGTTATTTATGCTTGCAGCATACCAAAATATAAAAATCTACCACAATGTTCACTACTCTCATATGTCTCACTGCTGTAGCCTTGCTCTGATGTCAGCTGCAGAGAATTCTGGGATTTGTGGTTACAGAAAATGCTGGCTTGGAAGTCAGAGAATCAGTCTAATGCAATCTACTATACTGTAGTGAACAGTAAGTAAAAATAATGTTTTTGCATGCAAAGTACAAATTGGGACTAGATCCATGCTCAGATGTGGGTCTCTTAGTACTAATTCCCCTTTAATTTGGTAACCTCATTTGTTATTTTAGTTTGTTGCACTTAGGATGCACTAAAATCAAATGTTAGAATTACAAACTCTGTTCAAGCTCAGACCTTAGGATATAGATACTAGAGTGAAATTTATGTTGCTGTATTAAACTAAAAAGGGTTTGGCTTGTATTGCAGGAACACCAATAATATATTTCAGTACAGCAGACAATATTGTATCAGGTGTTGTCTGCCTCCATAGAACAGTCTGACAGCTGTTTTTCATTCAGAAGCAACTCTGTTCCTAATCCAAATGGTTCAAAGTTATTTCTTTTGAAACATATGTTCTTTGGAAAGGGCAAATGTCAGAACTATAAGGGCTAGAAACTTGTAAATGAAAGTGTAGATTCAAATTGACATTGCTGTAGCACGTCAATCAGCATTTGTGCATTAATGATTTGCTCAACCAGTGCTTGGAGCCAAAAAGCATCATGGCTGCTTTATTTTGGTTTACCAGTAATTACAGCAGGCTACAATTGCTTTCAATGTTTAATGAAATGGGAACAGAAAAACAGATTATTTTTTAATATATGGATATGCAAAATAATACTATAAAAAATGGTACAAAAAAATTCTCATAATACTGCACTTCCAGTCCCATAATACCATCACTGAAATCTCATAATACAATCATTCAGAGCTCATAATACTATAATTTCAAGTTCTGAATGATAGTATTACAAGACACAAGCAGGACCATGTGTTGATTAGTTCCTTGTGCTCAATGCAAGCCAGCATGTACTGTAACTGCCATATATAGTAAATGCCAAATCACCACTGACCACAAACGATAACAACAAATAAGACCAGCAATGTGGAAGTGCAGGGGAAGAATGGTTTTACCATGTGGAGCCCCTCTTAGCCTTCCAGTAGTGGTGGTACTGACAGTGAATGAAATAAAGCATCTCACAGAAATGGGGGAGACTGATATTACATCTCACTTACTGGAACAGTACAGATGCCTCCTGATAGGTGGATCCATTGCACAGGAGCTGGACCTTCAGTCACACTGCCATGTAATTGGAGGAGGTTTTTAGCAGGACAAACCTGCATGCTCAGCTGGACCTGACCACAAGTAAAGGTGCTCTCCTTATCTGGCACTGCTGTGGACATGCAGGGAAAGGACAGTCCTGCTCTGTAGAGCCCCTCTCGATCCTTCAACAGCAGCAATGCTAGTGATGAATCAGCAATTCACAAAGCCAGGGTCAGATCAACTTTTTTAAGTATATGTTTGCCTTTCATCTCACTAGTGCAGCACACTCAATGGCGTAGAGTACTTGAAAGTCCTTGGTTCCATATATTACCAAAATAAAAAACAGGGGACTGTTATTACTTGACTATAATACCATCTTGCAGTTCTGGAGACATACTGGAACCTCTCAAATTTTGCTGTCAAGGTTCACATATCCCCAAAACCTCTCAATGATATTATAGCCTTGTAATGCACAACCCCCAATCTATTATTCTATTTATAATTACCGGGTCTTCCTTTTTCCCATAGGGAAACCATGGCATAATTCACTGTTATAGAGGAGCATTTATAATGGCAAACACATGCCTGGTTTCTCTTGCACTGCTCAGGTGTCCCCTGAAGCTTTTCTTCCCAGATCACTGGCCACTTTGTCTTTCCCTCTGACACAGAACCACTACTCTGACTCAGTGGTAAGTGGAGGTCAGAAACAAATTCAAGAATTGATAAAATTAAAAAAAAAAAGAATTTTGGCTGCACATAAAAATTAATTTAAAAAGTTTAAATAAATAAAAGTGACTGCGTACCTCAAGCTCACACCTAAGTGGACTGCAATTGTACAAGAATGTCTTTTTTATTTTGTATAATTGCTTGGACACCATTCCAGGAGAGATCTACAAAGAAGATCAAAACTTTTGGATTCCCTTTTTGGTAAATTTTTTTACTACTTGTCTAAGAGAAAGGTTTATTCCCAGCTCATGGTTAAAAAACATAATAGTCCCTATCCATAAAAAAGGCTAATTTTATTCTCCTAGCAATTACTGTCCCATAAGCCTTTTGGATATTGCTGGCAAAATTTTTACCAGTATCCATTTAACTAAATTACAACACTGGGTGGATACAGCGTGTCCCCTCTCTAAATTTCAAGCTGGGTTTCATCAGGGATTCACCACAGTAGATACAGTGTTTGTATTAGCTAATTTGCTAGAAAAATACATTCTCTATAGGAAAATAAAAATTGATGTACTATTTATTGATTTCTCAGCTGCTTTTGATTCAGTAGTTAGGAAGTCGTTGGGAAATTCTTGAAAGCCGAGGTCTTCCCCTTAGTTTGTTAATTCCCATATCCCTTCCTTATTCAAATACACTCACAGCAGTGAGATATGACCAACAGGGTAATATATCAGATTACTTTCCAACATGTAAAGGGGTTAAGCAGGGTTGCCTTTTGGTGCCTTTATTGTTCAACATTTATATTGACTCCCTATTATATTTTGATCTGACCAGCTACTTGGATTCTCCAAAAATTAAAAATCAACATGTACACACTTTAGCAGATGCAGACAAATTGATTCTGTTGTCTTTGTTCCCAAAGGATTACAAACTAAATTTGATCAGCTGATAAATAAGTGTAACAATTTGGAGCTGGGGATAAACTTAGATAAAACCAAAGTAATGATGTTCGGGAATCAGTCATTAAAACCAAGGATTTATTATAAAGATAAATGCATCGAACTGGTAACATCATATAAATATCTCAGCATTATGCTGTATGCAAAAGGTACCTAGAATTTACATACAAAGGAACAAGTAATTAAAGCAAAACATGTTGTTAAAGCATTGCAAAGATTTAACCTTAAATATGGAGGTTTTTCTGTAATCCCAGCCATTAAAGCATGGGAAGCAAAAGTTGCACCACTCCTTTTATATGGTGTAGAAGTCTTGGGTGGGGTTAAGCATTACCCACAACTTGAATCACCTCTACTATACTATTATAAAGTCATTCTTCAAGTACCTCCTTCAATGGCCAATGCTATTGTAACAGCAGAATTAGGCAGACTCCCTTTGGTATCCTTAATTAACTCAAGGCTAACATCATACTGGCTCAGAATAAATAATTCTAAAAATGATCTACCTTTATCATGTTTAAAAGAAAAAGAAGTATGGTATACAGTGGGCTTTTCCTCACCATGGCTAATGCCCTTTTACAAGTTCAGCAAAATACTGATTCCATGCATTTATGGCGAGATCAGCAGGCAAATATAATGATACATGATTCTTATAAAGATAGACTAAAGAGGAACATATTTTCACAGGCATTAGATATGCAGATGATTCAAGTTCATAACCAAAGGCAAGCTCTTTGGTTCAGTCAGTACAAAATTTATTCAAATCATGAAGATTATTTACAGTTTTCATTAGCTCCAAATTTTCATAAAGCAATTACCTGGGCAAGATTTGGGTTAATTACTTCAAAATGTATTTATTTTAATAGTCAATTGATCCAAGAAAACCTAAAAGAGACCAAATGTCTTTGTAATAAAGGTTTTATTGAGACATTGTCACACGTTATAACAGTGTCCTTTATACAATTATCAGTGAATCAAATTTCTCAAGGATTTTTTGATTAGATATGCAGATTTAGCATATGACCAAGTTTTTATCTTGATGCATCCTGGGACAGCTGAAGAAGCTGTAACAATTGCTAAATTTATAGCATCTATAATAAGTTAAAAAAGCTCAGGCTAAGAGGGTTTGAAAAGAGCAATGTAAATGCACAATTTAATCAAATTGGCTTCTAGATGATCCTTTGTTCTATTGATATTTATATTTTTGCTGAGAAATTCACACTGTAATAATGTGTTTCTAAGTTAATGAAGATATTAGATAAACCAAAATATATTTATATGTTGCTATGTATTTAATTTAAGAATTTTTGTAATGTCCAAAAATTTTTTACAATTCTTGGAAGAACAATAAAGTTGAAACATGTATAATTGCTGTGGCAAAAAAGGAAAACCCAGCAATTATATAAAATAAAATATGGGGTGGCGTGTGTAAACTCAAAGTTTACACACACCCTCAGGATTAGATGCTTTCACAAACCCTTTGAGTGTTTATGTAGTATCTAACCCCCACAGGTGTGTGTGTAAACTTCTCATTACACACACCACCCCATTCTTTATTCTATATGTAATCTGCAGCCATGTGCATATTACAGATCTCGATAACTGAGGGAAAATAATTCAAGAAAAAAGAGCAGGGGACCTAGAATAGAACCGGTATGCCTACCGCACGTCAACATTGCCACAGCGAAGAGCATCACAGTGACAGAGTTTGCCCAAAAGTGTCGGGTCACTGTGATGGTCCAAGTTGACACCAGCAGTTCATTTCCTGGAGTTTTTTCCCCCTCCCCGAGACAACTTCAACTTGGAGTTGTATATTTATATACCGGGGGTTGTGGGGGCAGAGCCCCCTACATAGGGTGTTCAGAGGCACAACCCCCTGAAGAAAACATGCTGACATCCATGACAGTACATTGCTGACACTCAGCATTGTGTCTGTCGCTGTTGGGGATGTCGGTGTGTTTGATATTGCAGTGCTATAGGTAAACTAATAGAACTACAGCAGTTAGAAGCCACTGTTATTACAGTTACGAACACCAACAAGACAGAGCCAGAGCACAGATGAGTCAGGTACTGCTGGTAGAAAAGGGGAGAAAAAACAGCAAGTAACTTTATTAATGACCTTAATGTCACAAGAACACCCTCTATGAAAATGTTAATCTGTTTAAGGCTATAAAGCAAAAGTCCTGTTGGACATCTTAGTGGTTAGGAGGCCTTATGCTAGTCTAGAAATTTCACCTCTAGTGGAATAATATGAATGTGCCCAGCTCTCCAACTTAATCATTATTCCAGTTCCAATATGCAACAAATTGGAATCCAAACTTGTTTTAATCCATTATTCCAAGCTGAAGTATTCAATCTCATGTTATCTATTTGTCACTGACACTATCTATCATGCAATCAGTATCACTCATGCCACACTCACTATTACTGTCTTAACTCAGAATTTTTGTGCTTTGCTCCCTTTTGGCAATTTGGACCATTCTCAGGTCCTCCCACTGTACCACAGCTCTATCACCTGCTTTCTTCTGGGACTTACCACTCTCACCATGTTACTCCATGGCTTGACACACAATGTGGGGCCATCAGGGTGTCCATCCCCTCTAGAAAAATCTCTCTGCCCCTCACCTGGGAGTTGGTACCCAGGTCAGTGATTGTGAAGCCTGCTAGTGTGGCAGAGACCATCATGCTGTGCAGAAAGGGGTATTTCCTTAGTTCCTTTCAACATCTAAAGATGCTACCTACAAGGATGTCATCACACACATACATGTTGTGTGTGCACACACAGATGTAAGCAGCAGCATCCTTGCACTGTCAGAGGGTCTTAATTGCACATCCAACTGTGACTACCAAGGGGGTTGTATAAGCAGAGGGACCAGGAAGGAAAGAAGGGAGGAAGAGAGTATCTTCTGTAAGCTTCAACCTTCCCACTGGCTGGCCCTGATACCCCTGGCTCTTTCCCACAGTTGGGTCAACAATATCATGAACACTCATTACTAATAAAAAAAAAACAATATAATAAAATGATGACTAAAACATATTATTAATATATATTTAATAATAAACACATTCTTTGCTGACTTTCTCACTGTCATGAAGAGAAGGCTGAAATGTTTTTGATTTCAATCTTCTTGTGCTGGACAATAATTTCACCTCTAGCAGACATGGTGGAACAATATAAATGCACCTGACCATCATAATCACCACCCCAGTTCTAAAAACCAACAAAATAAAACTGCATTTCTATTTTAGTCCATTATTCCTACCTGACATATTCAGAGTCATGTCACATGTTTAGCCACTGTCATTATCTTTCATGGTACTCCTTTCACTCACATTATGCTTATTATTTGATTATTATTCATTAATAAATATATAATGAAAAATAAAATATTGATTATAAATATTTATTAATAAAATAATTTCTGGTTTAAGAACTTCACCTCTATGGGTCATGAAAACACAATAAAAATGCACCTAGTGGGGGCTACAACATCTCCTTTTTTGAGATTTTGCAAACCCTCCATGGACGCAGCAAGGGGCTCAACTTAGACCAGCCAGGAGGTGATCTAAGTGAACCGCGCCAGTGCCACACATTGTGGCAAATAAGGGGATAATCTGAATGTGGAATCAGGGAGCAGAAGGGACATGGAAGGTGGCATCGAGAGTCAGGGAGACAGCTGGGAATGAAAGGAAGTGATGTGGCACCTGGAAGGGTGCATTTGCTTTTGTAGTAATGTGTTAATGTCTTGCAATTTGTAGCAGATTACTGCACAGCACTGCACCTGTGAATTATACTGTACCTACATAAACAGATGGAATCCAACACAGCCATGGAGGGGCAAGTGCTATTTCTGAACAACACATGATGCTAGTGACACATAACACAGCAGACCTCATAACTGTTCAATTATATAGACTGTAACAATCATCCACTATATACCTATTATTGGGGGTGCCATATGATTGTTACAGCTGTATAACTTAGCAGTTGTGTGGTCTACTGTGGTATATTTCACTATGATGCAGTGGTATTCAGAAATATCACTTAGCCCTCCTTGACTGTGTTGGATTTTATTTGTTTATGTATGTACAGTATAAGTCATAGGCACTGTACTATGTAGTAATCTGCTGTGAATTGATAGACTCAGCAAATTAATACAACAGCAAACACATCCATCCTGGTGCCAAAGCACTCCTTTTCATTTTCAGCTGTCTCCCTGACTCCACATATGCCAATTGTCATGCTCTTTCTGCCCCAGCCCCTCCTGTGCAGTGGATTCATCCCTCCAACTATTCTATCCCCTCTAGTTTTGCACCAGGTGGGGGAGACCAGATACTGTGGCAATTTCCACAGGTGTGTCATAGATTTGGTGCTCTCCTGTGGCTATGGCAACTCCTGGATTTTTGTTGCAAGGACCACTGATTTTACAAAATTGCGTGCAGGATCCCTAATGCACCTGGAATTCACTGCAGCTCTAGATTGTCACAAATTGTGATGATCTAAGAGCTGTTTAAAAATTGAGCCACATGTGTTACTCTTACTTCCTGTCATGGAGTCTTTATTAGTCATACCATGTTCACAAAATGAATGAATGCAAAATATTCTGCCTTGTCTTGAAAGCCAGCATAAAATAAGTACATAATGACTTGTTTTTGGTTTTGTGTTTTTAATATATTGGTACTATCATTAATAGTGTTTCACAGGCTTCACTTGTACCTTATTTTACCTTGGAAGACCAACTGGGAGCAAAAAGGGGCTGCCTATAGAGTGGCAGTAGTTGTCATCTCCCAAGATTCTATGAGGATACCTAGAGAAACAAATCACTTGGACTGCCTGTGCTGCAAGAAATCTCCTTAGATATCTCCAAAGCTTTTGCAGAATAACTTTTCAAGTAAAACAGCTACTGCTGTACTTGGGGTGGCTAGAGAATGATCCACTAGAGCACCTTTTATGTGAAAGTTGAGTTCTCTGTGGATACTTCCCAAGTCCTTTACTGTGTTAGAGCAAGTCTCACAACTGGGCAGGACAGGGGGCTCCCATATGTATGCCAGTAAAGCAGATATTTGCTTAACTGTATTGTCTATACTGGATTTGTTGTTTCTGTTATTTATTTTTGCTTACAGGTACTGTATGGTCTAATATGTAATTGTTATTGTTCTTTGAACTGTAATATCCCCCCCTTTTGTACTCTCCCAGGTTGTACCTGTAAATAGACTTTCAGCTGCCTAGCATACATACATGGTTAACAAAAATACATAAATACATATCAATAAGCAAATAAATAACATACTTGCCAGAACACCACTGAAAAGGCACTCTTGTGGTCAAAAATTAATTAATGCAAAATCAGTTTGCTGAGGTGCCCCAGGTCCTATCTAGAAGGAATGAACTGTATGCTGAGCCTTTTCTGCTCCAAGGAGGTAGCAGTAATGCTGTGCTATTTTTCTTAATAAACCCCAGTGCTGCTTGACTAGAATCTGGTTGTGGACAATGTGATATTTAAAGTGAAAGACTGGTTTACCCTGGGCCCAACTCCCCTTGTACTCCCTGTGGCCTCACACTTATAAATCCTGGCTAGCCTCTTCATGTACAGAAGCTCAAACCCAGCTGATTTCAGTACTAACTAATATGTATACCTTGGGTATGCAACCAACATTAAATATATATATATATATATATATATATATATATTATACACACATATACACACACCATGGGGTGAGAGTTTTCTAGTAAAATATCCTGTGTTATTTCCACTGGAGTGAGAAAAAATCCTGATGACATCAGCAGAGTGAGGATATCGACAAATATCCACACTCTGCTGATGTCACCAGAGTGAAAATATCTTCACTGCAGCTTGCATTCTAAATGAAACTGCTTCAGAAAACAGTTTATCTTTCTCACTGAAGCTGCAACTTATTCAATTAGCTTTGCAAAATACTCTCACCTGTGTCCCACTGTGTTTCTAACACTCCTAGCCCATTACTGTGCTGATCTCAGCTTCAAAACAACCTGAATTCTAAATAAGACTCCTTCACAAAGCAGTTTCTCTTTCTCAGTGCAATCTGAAAAGGTTTCTCTTTCTCACTAAAACCTTTAACTTACTCAATTAGCATTCCAAAACACACTCACCTGTGTCCCATTGTGTTTCTGACTCCCAGTACATTCAGAACTCACACACACACACATGCGCGCGCGCATGCGCGCCGACACACACACACACTCTCTCTCTCTCTCACCACACACAGAATGAGCAGAAAACACACAGAAACAGATAAAAATGTTCTAAAGCTCTCACCCTCATGGTATAAATTGCACACATGATGTGCAGATCTTGGGATATGGAAAATATTCTCAGTCCTGCAGAGTGAGCTATGCATTTTCACTCATGCCTTCAGCACTTGTGAGAATACAGAGCTCACTCTGCAGGAGTGAGAATGTTTTCCATATCCCACTCCTGCCCATCCTGTATCCTATACAGATATATATATGTAGTATACATACATATATATATATATGTATGTGTGTGTGTGTATACAGTATATATATATATATTTCAATATATTTCAAGTGTTAATGTTATTATATATTATTTAAATCACAAAATAAAAGAAACTGCATTTCACATGCTCCCCTAATTCAACAAACAATGGTTAATACATGTTATAAAATGGCAAGAAAAAATCTAGAAATCTCATTGGCCGAGAGACATCAGCTGACTGTACATTAAATCTCTTTATATGCACAATCATCCCGGTCCAAAACCACATCACACAATGAACAAATCAGTCCTCCTACAGCCAGAACTATCTTCCATCAGTTCCCCTGCAACCAGGACTGGTCTTCCATCACAAACATGGCTGCTACCTTTACACTGTAAAAACCTTCCGCTGGGCCCTAAAAATAAAACTACCTTAAATAAAAAATAAAACAAATTAATTTAATGTTGTTTCCCTGATCATCACACTCTTCTTACACACATAAATAAATTAGAAACATTAAGTATTGTTTATAGTTTTCGTTACAACTGTTTCTTTACTAACAGTGAAAATCCCACTTCGGTCTTTACCTGCTCATCAGGGAAATCTCTTCTGCTTGTCCTGACAGTGAGCTAATTGAGTATGTGGCTCTAAAACAGGTGTTTGTTGTCTGTGTGTATAGTGTGTTAGGAGAGTAGCATTCTACCAGTGGAACAGAGCAGAATTTTGAATCCCTATATTCCATGGTAAGCATTCCATGAAAAACATTCTATGTCTTGAATATGGGGAAACACAGAGAAAAAAAAAACAGGATGAAGAAAGTAGGCAATACAGTAATACTTTATAAACAAAGAGAAAAGGAGGGAAAACACACTGTACATAGGCAGAGGCAGACTCAAACTTCTCAAATACATTGCTGATGTTTATGAAAGCATATACATTTGAATCATACAGAGTTGTGTTCAGGTGAAATGTACCCCTATCCCCACCAAAAAAGGCAACTTGGCAGGTTTAAAGTTTTTTTTCTTACTAACCTTTCACCTCAATCCTATAGCAGTTTTCCTTTTATGTACTTGACCATAACACATAAGTGAAAAACAAAAATAAAGAAAAGGTTGCCTTCAATGAAACTATATAACTACAGTGTAATGAAAATTAAGTTTTAAACACTGCTCATGTTTTACAAATTTACAGAGATTACAATGCATTTTTATCATAAAATTTACGTCACATGGAAAATATTTATTTTCAACAAACTCTACTAATAAATACTTTAACTGCAATGTACTGCAATAGTTAACCTATTGCTGAGATATGCTATTTTATGCATTAACAGTGACTACTTTTTCCATTTTTAGATGTTTTAGAGGTAATGTATTGTACACTCTTAAAAATAGTAAATACGTTTTAATCCCTATAAGAGTAAATCAAACTAATTATTTAATAATGGTGGCCCATTTATAAGTGTGATAAACACTCTAGGGTGCAGATTAGTGATTTTAATGCACTCCCAGGCGCAAGGACACTCGACCTTTGGCCTCATGCCTTAGCACACCCCTGGGGCGTACATTAAAATCCTTTAGTGCACACCCTGTCATGGCTAATTACTTATTAAATCACCAAGATTAATTTTAGTCCAGCTATTATTCACATAGGACTGTAAGGTGCCAAATGGCCTCATAAGCAATAGGCAAGGGCTGCAGTCTGCAAATTAAGGACATATTCCATCAGTTTTTGGGCTCGTCGGCATGGCAAGGTTATTTTTTCCACCCATGATAATGGGTCAGCCATCCAAATGTCTGCAATTTCTTGGGTCATGCTGAGCTTGACGCAAAAAGTAATTAAAAAGACAAAAATAGTAATGCAAAAATGTTGCAATAAGAGTTACACAAAATGTACATTTGCAATAAAGTCAAATTTTAAAGAAATACAAATCAGACATATTCTTCCAATACAAAGCATCATGGCCAATATATGTAACTGGCCATGATAACATTTGGACAAGATAAGCTTTAAGCATGACTTCAGCTGATGGGGATCATTTGACTAGAGTGACTGATATGGTACAATGTATGAATGACTACTTTGCCTAAGTATTCTTCAAAGGAAATGAGCTCATACATGATGAACAAAACAACAGGTGAATAACTGACCCATTATCCATGACTCATTGTTGGCACTTGGGGCATCATCAAAAAGCAGCTGTTTCTACTAAAAAGCAGTAAGGGGCCTGACCATGGATGGGCTGCACCCTACAGCTCATATGTATTGCCAGCACCATTAGGATGGATTTCCTCTATAGCATGTGAGGTATTAGAAATGTTCATCAAGACCTGCACCATATAACACCTTGAGCTCTTCACAGACACGTGTCAGAAAAGGATGTGCAGTAGGCATTTGCACATGTAAGGGATGGGGTCATATCAGTTACATCTGTAGACATTAATTGCAAAAATCACCCTGTAATCTGGATAAGGAAAGACTTTTGATAGAGTTCCCCCCAGAGGGTAGTCTATAAGGTAAAAATTTAGGGACATTGAGAGTCTATCAAACTAGATTAGGAGCTAACTTTGAAGAAAAGACATGGGATGCTGATTAATGATAGCTACTCTGGGTGACTGTGACCAGTGTTGGGCCACTGGGCTCTATCCTTGAGCCTACCTAGTTGATATTTTCAGTAATGATCTAAGGATGTGTATAAGAAGCCTGATGTCATAATTTGCAGGTGACATCAATATAAGAAGAAAACTAATCACTACCATTCTCAGATTTGGGTTTCATGAAGATTTTGATATGTTATGTGTAGGGTTGAACTATGGTAAATGTTGTTCAGTGTTGATAAGTGTAAGCTAATTTACCAAACAAATGAGAAGGCTTCTTATAGCCTAAATGGCAGGACTCTGGCTACTGTATGAAAAGAACAATTACCTGGGTGTGATATTTTGTGATAACCTGAAATCTGGAGAGAAGTACTGAGCAGCAGCAATCAAAACTACCTTAAGACTTGGGAACTGCAATGGTCCCAGGGGACTTGTCAGGAAAGCTGATGATTTCAAAAGACAAAATGAAACATGAACTGCTGCACCAATGGATATAAATGCTGCTCTGTATAAAATGAAAACTCAAGCAGCAAATCACAAGTATGTGGAGTGCACACTGAGGAAAATTAAAAAAAAACAGATCAAGGTACTCAAAATTAGAGATACAAAATGCAAACTTTACTTGGATCCAAAAGAGCATAAAAATATGAAAACTGTATCAGTACACAGATGTCTCGGGCTCACATAACTTCTGCTTCTTCGGGGAGGGAAACACAGGCAGGCTGTAATCCAATAATGCATGGGCCCATGATGTGCCACAACCTTAAATATACATCCCAAAGAAATTACGGTGAAATACAATACAAAATCCATTCAGTAATTAAAAAGTTGGCATAAATAGAAAAAAATGATCAACTAGAAGGGCTACTGATATCAAAGAAATAAGCATTTTAAAGTTACATGAAATTGGTGTTGTTAGTAGAACAAGTCAAAATTGCCTATAGGATGGGCAATCTATTGCTACAAGGCAGAGTAATGACACACCATACCACAGTGTCTTAAATGTAGAACATTCATTGAATAAAGTATTAATAAGGAAAACTAGAGCCATCATTTCTATTCTAATTCAGTGCCCCTGTATTTGAGAAAAAAATCTGCTTAATAATGCCACTGCAATATATTTGTCTAATGCATGGCAACAATATATTTGTCCAATGCCTGTCAACTTTCAATCCCACCCCCCCCATAGTTAAAAATATTTTAAAAATAGTTATGACTTAATGAAAAAATAACATTGAATTTATTGGGCCCATTAGGGCTATTAATTTTGTATTTCATAATTTTTACATAATTTTTCCATCAACTGCTTTTTCAGTCACACCCTCACACTATGGGTGTCAATGTTCAAATAGCCCCAAAATGGGTGTTTACACCTTATGTCAGCATACACCACAAACACTGATTTTTTGTGGGGATTTGAAAGTTGATACTCTTAGGGTTTGTGACAGTGGGATTAAAAAAGTACCCAACAGAAAAATTAGGTACATATGGTGAAAAAGCTATGATTAAGAGTACAGAGCCCACACTGCCCTGTGAAAAGCAAGTTAAGTCCTGATTCATGCAGGACACTAAGAGTCCTGTGCAAAGTAACTTAGGACATGCCTCCTATTACAAGTATTCACACAGGGTCTGAAGGGCCCTGTGCCTCCTATTTTGCACAGGCCCTAAAGGGCCCTGTGTGAAACAAGTTATGACTTACCTCCTGAGTTATGCAGGATCCAAAGGGCCCTATGCATTTTGTTTCACACTTTGGATTAAAATGTATTAAAACATGTATTTAAACAAAAATGCAATCATGCAGTACATTCTCAATTGTTTTTATTCAATTATACATTAGTTTAGTCTAGAACAAATGGTTTGATACCTTTTATTGGACCAAAAAGGATGTTACAAAAAGAACAAAGAGCTTTAGCTTTCAGACCAACAAGTCCTTCTTTAGAAGCTTAACTAAGAAGGACTTGTTGGTCTGAAGGCTAAAGCTCTTTGTTCTTTTTGCAGCATCCTTATTGGTTCAATAAAAGGTATCAAACCATTTGTTCTGGATTTGTTCTTACTAGGACCAATACAGCATTAAACATTTTGTTTGTCAATATTAGTTTAGTAAAATTCCAAGAGGTCTATAAAGTATAAAAGGGACAGTTTTGACATCATTTTTATATTCAAAATATATTGAGTTCATAATACACAGTGAGCATTGTTTAAAGTCAATGGGCTTAATTCTCAATGCTCCCGGGGTGGCACAAGGGGCTTGTGTCCCAATGACTGGCGCAAAGTGCCCCTTGCTCCAAACGATGCCTCAGGAGCAACTCACAAAGACAGCCTGAATCCAACACAAGCTGCCTTGGAGTGGTCTGCGGCAAGGTACTAGGGGCTTACGGCATACACAGGCTGCCAAAGCACCTAAAATGGTATTCTCAAACACCACCCAGTCAGGGCAGGTGTAAGGGTACTTATAAATTTTTCCTCTGGGTGAGTTGAGCACATTGCAGCAATGTATTGCAGTCCCCCACCACAGCCCAATCTCCTGTTATAAATATTAAATTCTCCCTGGTATTCTAGTGCCCCCCCCCAAAGTACCAAGCTCCAATTTTATACATATATATATATATATATATATATATATATATTCATGTAATAGATATACCACTCTAGGGTGTGAGGTTGCGCTCTGATATACACATGCCTTGGTATGCGTTGTGCATTCAACCACCCAAGGCGTGCATATATCAGAGCGCGACCACACACCCTAGAGTGGTATATCTATCTTATAAAATGGCCACACATGTTTTGGGGGTGAGTGGAAAAATAATCCCTCTCTAGCTGCTAAATGATATACTGGCAGATTTCAAAGTAAGTCCTTCAGTGTTTAAAAAAAGATGAAAAGTGTGTACCTCCTGTTAGGTTGTGTTAGGTTTTAGTAAGAGAAGCTGCAGATGATCATGGAGCACTTTCACTTTTCCTTGATGAACTATAGTGTGACCGAGCAGTGGGCATTGTAGGAAGTGACAACCTGTTAGGAGTTCAAAGTAAGTCCTTCTGTGTTTAAAAAAGATAAAAAGTGTGTCTCTCCTGTTAGGTTCTGTTAGTTTGAGTAAGAGAAGCTGCAGACTCTATGCAGAAGGGAGCGAGGACACAGTGAGTGAGTCAGCAGCTTTAGGAAGGTAGTCGGAAGCCAGTGCGAGTGATGAACTATAGCATGACTGAGGCTGGTGGTGCAGGGAAGTGACAACCTGTTAGAGTTCAAAGTAGTCCTTCTGTGTTTAAAAAGATAAAAGTGTGTCCCTCCCTGTTAGGTTCTGTTAGTTTGAGTAGAGAGGAGCTGCAGACTCTATGCAGAAGGGAGCGAGACACAGTGAGTGAGTCGGCAGCTTTTAGAAAGTAGTCAGAGCCAGAGCGAGTGTTGTCATAGCAACACCCCGCCTGGCCTCCGCCTCACCTTCCCAAAAGCTGCCGAGTCACCGCGTGTCAGCCGCCTCCCTGTGCATAGAGTCTGCAGCTTCTCTTAGTCAAACTAACACAGCCTAACAGGAGGGACACACTTTTTGTCTTTTTTAAACACAGAAGGACTTACTTTGAACTCCTAACAGGTTGTCACTTCCCGCAATGCGCACTGCTCGGTCATGCTATACTTCAGCAAGGAAAAATGAAAGTGCTGCACGATCGGACAACTCTCCCTAGAATCGGAGATTTTTTTAACAGAAAGTAAGAGTAGAAACTAAGAGAAATGTAGTTTGTCTTGTTTTTTTCTACACAGTTAGGTTTCTGTTAAACACCTGCCATTATATTTGTTTGTAGAATTTAGACTGCTTGGTGACAGAGTGTGCAGTAATAAAAGTTAGTGGCTCTGCAGTAACAGTGTGAAAATGGCAGGCAGAATTTGATTTTTTGATATTTTATTTAAAAATGAATGGTACAATCAAGCACATCAGGTTGTACAGTGTGGGACTACTAGTGGTATATTTAGTTATGCCTGTGTGTGTGTGTGTGTGTGTGTGTGTGTGTGTGTGTGTGTGTGTGTGTGTATGTGGCTGCCTAACTGCATTAGGTGTGGAGTGATCTCACTGCTGGTGAGAAGGTTTTGAGGGCTTTGAGTTTAGGCATGCGGTCGTACTGGAAGGCATGCGGTCGTTGTGAAATAATGCACGGTCATGTGACATGTTTCAGCCAGTGAGCATACTGATTTTCACTCATTTTCCTTACCCATTTTATAAATATATATATATATATATATATATATATATATATTCTCCCTGGTAGTCTAGTGCCCCACAAGCCCCTATCACACAGTATGAATATTAAAATATCCCTGGTGATCTAGTGGACCCCCCGCCATGCAGTGCTTTACCACCCTGCTCCCCACATCTCATAACTGAGCTGGCGAGTGGCACAGCCCACTGCTCACCACCACAGTCAGCCACCAACTGTGTTTATTAGTATATACTATGTGACAATCACTAAATATTTTGGAAACTAAAGTATTTTAGATCAGGATATATTTTATTCATTTTATAAAACATTCTCTTTTATGTGTTTTTTTTGTTAATAAAGTACTCTATGATAACTAAGTGAATTATTGCACACATATATGCTAATGTATACTATATAATATATGTAGAAATACAGAAACATAGACAATGCCAGCAGAAAACGACTATAGACTGAATTTTCAAAGGCTTACTAATGCCACAAGCCCTGGGTGTGCCGAGCACATGGGACCTGAAGCTTGTGCCTCTCTCCCAGCCAGTGATTGGAATTGTCTGTCCCATGCACTGATTGCCACAAGTTAGAACAGCTTTTGACTGATCTAGCTTGTGTCAGTCCCAGGTACCCTTTTCAGAGGGCCTGTACCCAATGTTTAGAGTAAACTTCCGTAAAGTGGGAAAACTGTTGTAATTACGACCAATGTATTAAAATTGGGCACAGTTGCAACAAATGTGTTTGAAACAGCTGCATCATAAAATGAGTTTGATGTATGGCTTGATGCAAGCTGTGCATTGCCAGATGAAAATCTGACCCCATTGATCTATCAGGACCTACTGTTCATAAAGGGCCCTAACCAACACTATTCACCCCATACTAGCCACCCTACTGCTACCACCCTGAGCAACAACTATGTCCTTCACTCTGTCCCAGCCATATTTGAAACCATTGATAGTTTTGGCACCCATCACATCAACTGACAGATTGTTCCAGGGTTTCACCACCTATTCTATTAATCACAACTTTCTCACTTCCCTCTAGAACCTCCCCGTTCTTGATCCACTACCTATGCTAACTAGTTCCTTGCAGTTTATTTTGTTCTTTCTGCTTGGAAAGTAGTACTCTAGATGTTCTGAAGCTAATGCTGAATAATTATACACTGAATATTCTAAGTTGGGACACTAATTCTAGCCCCGGTCTGATGCATTTGGAGGATGGATTGCAGTAGTAGCAGTTGATTTAGCAAGTTACCTAGTGCAATTCTCTGGAACACCTAGAGAAAGAAATCTCTGGGACTGCTTGTGCCTAAAGCAATTTGCAAAAATCACCATAGCAGTCACCAGAGGTTCTGGAAAGTAACTTGCTAAATCAACTGCTACTACTAAATTAAACAACTGGGAAACATCTGAGAATAGGGCCATTAAGGCCATTTTATTTCCAAGGAGGTGCACATGTTATCTGATAGAGCAAATTATATTAGTAAAGCATTATTTGGGTACTAGTGAAATTGCAAGTAAACCAACTCATAAGAGCAGCACATGAAATAAAAAAAAATAAAGCTCAATTTGCTGAGAAGAAAAGCCCCAAAATTATAGATAAAACAGCTAAAGAAAAATAATCTTTATACAACTGGAAAATCTGTTTAAACGAACAAGTATAAAAGGTCAAGAGAGTGTGGGCCCCATTCTCAAATGGTACAAGATCAATATGTCGCTGCAATAACAGCGTAGTATAAACTGCACTGTTAGAACAGTGACTACATTGACAGTGACTAGGGAAGAATAGCGTTAGGGAATTACCACTACCCTGGTCGCTGTCCACTAGAAAGAGGGAGAGATTAAGTTGCCATGTGTGTGGTGCCTGGTCGAGCTGCTACCATGGTGGAGTGGCTAGGGCACCAGCACACGGCAGCTTTGGATACCTGGGACCACAGTTCAGTTCCCCCAGGTCTCCTGGTATTACAGCTTCTTTATTTGTCAAAAATTCCTGATTTTTTCCCCCTCTGGAATTTCTTCCCATCCCCGAAGTCCACATCCCCTCAAAGTTAGTTATTTTATGTCCAGGTGGTGTGGGGGCCAAAGCCCCCCATGTCGGGGGCTGCGGAGGCGCAGCCCCCTTCAAAACACAAAAAGTCTCATTGTTTTCAATAAGGTGTGCTTTTTTTTGTACTGTCAGTGTTTTAACTGACCTTATTTTGCTCGACAGCATTTTGCCTGTGGCATTTATTGCCATGCTGTTTTTGTTTGGCAATATGACCCCATGCCTTTCCAAAGGTTACCACTGGTGCAAACATGGTTAGCACCAGCGCTTACCCAAGTTTGCACTAGCTCTCCATTAAAAGGACTTATGCAGATGCCTCGGAGCCCCTCCCAACCCTGGCAGCACCAATGCACTAACAATACTGCCATGCCTATGTAAACAAAGGTGTCCCCTCATGCATACCAGCACAGCAGCATATTAGAAGGTTTGCAGCAGTGGTAAACAGCCCCCCCCCAAACAGCGCTGGTTACTGGTGCTGAAACCCATGTCATATCTGGGTGTTAAGCCCATACTCTTTAATGTACGCAGGACAGCTACACTGCAGCCACCCACCCCTTGCCAAAGTGCCCCACCTTCCCCAATCACCCATTTGCATTATGTCATACTTTCCTGGTGGCATGGTGGTCCGCCACCCTCGATAACCTGTTTTTATGTATTTGAATACTCAGTGGTGGTCCAGTGACTCCCCCTACCATCGATCAGTAGGGAATATTAACAGAGAAGACAATGAGTAATTGGGAGGTGGAGGAACCACTGGGCCATCAGGGAATATTGACAGAAATGACAACAGGTGATCGGGGTGGGGGGACCACTGGAGCTCCAGGGAATATTAACATACATGAGAAAGGGTGCTTGGGTTTGGGGGGACCACTATGCCATATGGGCTTTCTTTTTCTACTGAAAGGGGTGCTAAAGGGCCACTTGCAAATGAGCCCATAATAGGCATGCAGTTGGCCCCTTAGTGTCTTGCATGCCCAAATAGGTTCATAGGATTGGTTCACGTTTGAGAAGACCATAGGCCGAATGTGAACTTGTCACCATTTACTCTCTAATAGGAGGCAGTATAGCGCAGTGGCCTAAGGCTCTGAGCTGCAAATCTGGTGACATCCAGCAGACCAGACCTGGGTTTGAATCCCACAGCTTCCACTTGCATACTGTGTGACCCTGAGCAAGTCACTTAACTTCCTTGTGCTCCCAGGTTGCACCTGGAAACAAGCTCTGGCTTAGTGTGCCTTTCCTGGTTAAACAATTTCTCCTTTCCCTTTCTAATAGTAGAAAGAGTATTTTTTGTCCCCCCCATACATTTGTCCAGTCTGATCCTAAACTTAGTCATGTTTTCACTTTCTACCACATATGTTGGCAGGGTGTTCCAAATGATGGGTACTCTCTGGGTGAACCAGTTACACCTTCAATTGTTTTATTGTGATCTAGTGTTATTATTACCTATATTTACTTAGGTTCATACTTAAAATTGTAGATGTGCACAAGGCTTAGCCCATATAAGTCTAGAAGTGTTTACATTTTGTGTAATAAATATTTGTCCAAATTAATTTTAAAAGTAATAGGGTTATCTGTATCCAATAAAACCTTTGGTAGTGAATTCCAAATTGGTGTTATCCATTGTGTAAAAAAATTACGTCTAATGTCATTTCTGGGACATGTTAGTAATAACTGATACTTGTGGCTTTAAGGTTATAACCCCTGATATTAAAAGATAGTCCAAGAATAGCCATAAGCTCTTTATCCTTAACAAATTAAACATAAACAAGAGATCACCTTTTGTTCTTCTCTGCTCCACAGAATACAGACCCAGTTCTTGAATTCTTGTTTCATATGTCTTGTTTTGCATTCCGTCAATCATTTTGGTAACCCGTCGTTGGATCCCCTCTAATGCATTTATATCTCTCCTAAGAAAGGGACTCCATAATGGCGAACAATAATTTAGATGGGGACGTACGTATGCTGTATACAAGGGGAGAATACAATTTCTGTTCCTAGTAACAAATGCTCTTTTTAGACATCCTATGAGTCTGTTCGCATGATTTCTAATATGGTTACAGTGAAAACTGAAAGAAAAATCAGATTTAATAATAATGCCCAAATCCACTTCCTCTGTTATAGTTTGTAACAATCTACCATTAAATTTAAATTGTATATTTGGGTTTTCATCTCCCAGATGCATTGCCCCGGATTTCCCCCTATTCCCCCACAAAAGACAAAAAACATTGTATGTTGTTGTGCTCAGATTGGCAATTAATTTATTAGATATCATAATTCCATTTACAATCTCATCATTATTATTGTCTCTTTCTCAATTGAATTTACTGCATCCATATATCCAATTTTGATCATCCCTCTTTTCTTCCTCTTCTCGCTCCCCCAGGTGAAAACCTGGGTGCCTTCTTCTTCTCTTTTTCTGATAGGCAACAGTGATAACTGAGACCACTTTTCTTCCTTCAGCTTATTCCTCTTTTCATCCTATTCCTTTTTCCTTCCCCCTTCCCTGCTTCCCCCCTTTTCCCCCTCATCCCTGCCATCCATCTTTGGCATACCATTAACCGTCCTACCGGACAACACTGTCATCCACCTCTGGCAGACCATACATACAGTCCCTTTTGACTGTCTTTCCTCATGCTTTATAGCTTCAGGGTGGGTGGAGGATCAAAACTCCAGCAAAAGTGGTTGAACCAGCCCTGTGCTGTCCATTATGTACCTCCTTTTAGCCCTTCCCCTTCCTGTTGCCTACCTATTGTTCTGTTTTCCCTGACCCTCACCTTGCCTTCCCCCCCTCCCCTCTGAGCACACCATCTCTAGGTGAAAGGGAAGGGGTGCACCAGGACAACTTGGTCTGCCCCTTAAAGGGCAAACATCATTGCCCCGGATTTCCCCCTCTTCCCCCATGAAAGACAAAAACCATTGTATGTTGTTGTGCTCAGATTGGCAATTAATTTATTAGATATCATAATTCCATTTACAATCTCATCATCATTATTATTATCTCTTTCTCAATTGAATTTATTGCATCCATATATCCAGTTTTGATCATCCCTCTTTTCTTCCTTTTCTCGCTCCTCCAGGTGAAAACCTGGGTGCCTTCTTCTTCTCTTTTTCGGATAGGTAACAGTGATAACTGAGACCGTTTTTCTTCCTTCAGCTTATTCTTCTTTTCATCCTATTCCTTTTTCCTTCCTCTTCCCCTCCTTCCCTCCCTTTTTCCCCATTAGCCAGTCTCCAGCTTGCGTTGGATGACTGGCTTCCCCCCCCCCCAGTAGGGTATTCTCCTCTCCACCCCCGCTTGGGTACCTCTCCTGGTTTTTCTTTTTTATTTATGTCTCCTCCATTCCCCTATAAAAACCCATAATTTCTGTACTGAGCATATCTATGGCCAAATCTGACAGATGCACTCTGTCTGACCTGTAGAATTCCTCCACAACCCTCAGTATTACATTCCCCCCATTTTCCTTATCAGTGTTCCTACCCTTCTATTCATTTTCCTCCTAGCCCTTGTCTAAAGCTCTATGACTGTGCTCAAGCCTCCATACCCTTCTGGGAATCATATCCAACCAAGCAATGCTTACCCCTGGCCACCACTGTTGTATTATCTCTAAGTCCTTTTTCACCTGCAAATATGTGTGGCTTTTCCCCAATGTTGTTACCCCTTAAGTGTAATATAATTAGATCTGGAATGGGTCTCCGTTCTTTCATCTCTTTAAGGGTAGGAAGTAGCTATGCCCATCTCATCCCTTGGATGCCACACCAAACCAGCCTACATTCTCTCACATCCTGGTACAGCTGCTTTCCCCCGGCCTTTTTCTCCACTCTCTTTTTTGCCCAATAAATGTAGAAGTGACCGCAGATCCATACTTCCATGATCCTCCCTCTTCCTATAGGATTTATGCAAAATATGTCTTTTAAACATGGTTCTGGATACTTTTCCTTATCCCTATCTCTGTGTCCCCCCCACCTGTGGCTCTGTATCTGAAAAACAACACAGGTGATATGTTAGTCTACCTACTGCAGTGCTAGAATGTATCTTTTGTAACTGGCAGACCGCCATAACCCCTTTTCCATCATATTAGTCACAGTCTTCCTTGCTGCTGCCCACTGTGAAGCAGCCCTTATTCGAAAGGAGTGAGCTGAATAATTGCCTGGATCCTCCCCAGGAATTGCATGCCTTTCTTGAGTATGGCCGTGACTTGATAACTTGTGCCCTTTTTTGTTTCCATCTCCATGCACAAATAATCTCCTAGTCCTACCCCCACGCTCTGTGGTGTAAGCCCACAAAGCCTTTACTGGGCACCTCGACCCATCCACCTGAGCTTTTAGGGTCACCGTGTACCCCTGTCCCCCTTGATCCATCTTTGACCTGCTAATCAGGATTTGTATCTCCTTCATCCCCCAGCTTATATCTTCCCATCTTAACCCCCCTTCTTCATCTTTACTGCCAATGCCCCACAGCCTCACTCACTCTCAAGGCCCCTGCAAACATCACCAGATAAATTGTGAGAAATAGCTGAGCTTCATCATTCGATCTGCATACTGCCAGCAATACCCCTTTTAGCTTCATGCTACTATCCATCGTTCTTTGTTTTAACCTATTCCTACCTTGCATCATCCCTGTAATTAACCTTGACTTTGTTGGGTCCTTCCACCCCTTCAAAATGCAGACTAAACTAATCCCTGCTGCAGACAGGAAGGGCTGTCAGCCCGTATCTTGTATACCCCTTCTATATGTTTAGCCCTGAATGACATATTTGATTACAGGGCCCTCCACCCCCATTGTCTCAAAACCCGCATAACCATTCTGATCTGGCTCCTCTGTTAAGGCCTCTACTACTGCCTTGTTATCACACCAGAATATTACCTTATGATTCTGCAGCACCTCTCCCCACCCAAGGGTGCAGGCCCAAATGGGCTTGATTTCCAACAATGTGATGTCTTTTACTTTCCCATCCCTTACCCACTCTGTAGGCCATGGTTCTGTGAACCATCTGCCCCTCAAATAGACCCCATCCAGAAACCCCCTGCTGCATCTGTGTAGAGGTTGAGGTCCGTGTTATAGACCCAGGCCTCTTACCAAAAGGAACGACCATTGTAGGTGCTGAGGAATTCTTCCCACATCCTGAAATCCTCTTTCACTCCCCTTGTCATGTCAACCCACTGGTGTGGTCTGGTTATCCCTGCTGTGGCCCTTGCTAGTGGTTTAGTGAATGCCCTCCCTGGTCCAATTGCTCTGCATGCAAAGTTTAGATGCCCCAGGACCTGCTGTACTTGCTTCAATTGCATTCTTCTCCTGCTTGTATATACTTGAATCAGTTCCTTTAGTTTACCACTTTTTGTCTGGTAACTGAAAAAAACTCCCCCAGGGCATCTATTTAAATACCCAGGAATTCTAGAACCTTACTGGGACCTTCTGTTTTGTCTGGAGCCAGGGGGACCCCTAACTCTCTACACAATTCCTGAAAACAGGCCAACATTCTTTCAGTCTCTCTCCTCCCACTGCCTATTAAAAGGAAATCATCCAAGGTAGTGTATCACTGCCTTGTATCTAGTTTTTTTTTTTTTGAATATCCACTGAAGGCATATGCTGAATGCTTCACGTAGCACATGCTATTGAGTACCCTATAGGCATTGTTTTATCAAAATAGTATTGCCCCCCAATCTTAAATCCCAACAGGTCCCAGTCTTCCCTCCTAACCGGAAGTCACCTGAAAGCTGACTCTATATCCATTTTTGCCATCCAAGCATCCGAGGTCGCTTGGATGATCGGGACCACCTCTTCTAATGTGGTGTAGGTCACTTTACTATGTTCTTCACTTATAAAATCCATTCATCGAGCCCCCATATGGAAATGACAGGAGGTGAATCCCCTTGTATTCCCCCTGTTGCTTTTTTGGGGACCAGCCCCAATGGAGATCTTCTCATGTTCGGCAATGGGGGGCTATCATATGGCCCTTCAACTCAACCAGCAGCCTTCTCTTCCTTTATAGTTCATCTTAAAATGTTTTCCTTTCCCTTAAGTGAGCCCATGTTGTTCACTTCCCTTGCTTGTCTCGGGCCTTCACACTGTAATGGAAAACCTGTCCGAAACCCTGACTTAATCATCTCTGCCACCTTCTTATCCAGGTATCTTTCTTCTGCCACATTCCCCCAACTTGCCCTTTCCCTGGCCCTGACAGTCAGCAATTCTGACTCTCCCTCCGATGCCCTGCCTCTCCCTCTGTTCCACTGCCGTCCCCTATACCCTTGCCCTTCCCAAAATATCTGCTGGTTTGCTCCTGGCCCCCCTGGCCCCTGGGTCACTTGTGCCCATGTCATTCTTCATCTGCTCACTGGGTGTGTTCCTCCAAATTGGAGCATGCATGCTGAAAGTGCCATTGTGGCCAGGAACAAAAAGCCCTATTGTAACCCCAACACCTCTGGGGCACCTCGCCCCTCTCCCCATCTCTCCTTCTGGCGTGGACTGGTCGGTTACATAATCAACCCACAAATCTAATTTTTTGGTGTCCCATCTTACATCCCCGTCCATCACCACCCTCTGTCAGAAGAATTCATCATAGTATATCCACCCCACCTTCCCTTTGCCTTCACTCACCTTATTATCAGGGGGTATGTGATGAGTGGAATGCCCAACTCTGGCACCTTCTCCATTACTATCACTGAATATGTGGCAAAACCTTCAAACCACCCATCCCAAGTCTTCCCTTTAGTGAATTTTTCTTCCTCTTTCTTACCCAACAAAACTACCACTGCTGCCATTTCACTCATTCCTATATTCTCTGTTTCATCATATTTTGCTGCCACCTCTAGGCTTACTAAAGCAAAATATATCCACGCACTCCCCCTTCCATATTTCCTCTTTTGTGGCCAGCGGTACGTTTTCCCCTATTCTCATTCCTGGAGTTCCTATCTCCCTTGTTCCTTCACCTACGCTCTCCCTCCATTTCTTATCTTCCTCCATTGACTCTCTTCCCAACCTTCATCTCTGCCAGTGCTGATTCCATCTGGCCTAACTCTCCTGTCCCGAGTGCTGAAATAATTTGGCTTATATATTTTTGGATGCTTTCTCCTCCTGACCCGGATATATTACCTGTGTCTTTTCCATCTCCCTGAGGCCTGCTGTCCTCATGATGCCCTGGTATGTCCCCCTGTGGCTGAATGGCTGATTGCCATGTCAGCTGTTGAGGAATCATCATGCTCAGGGGCTCTGGTCTGTGTTCCACTGGGGAACCCCCACCTGATCATGGGGAGGTACTGATGGGACTGGGTCACAGGGCTGTGGAGGTACTGGGCTAGCTGCTCTGGGAGGTACCAACCATGGTGGCTGCACCCTGGTTGGGCTATGTGGCCTCCCTGCCAGCCATTTCCCTCTGCTCCCTCTTCCTTTTCCTGCTTTCCTCTTCTCCCAGGATTTCCCTGGTTCCTCCCCTTCCACCATCTGCCACATTCTGTTGGCTTTTCCTGCAAGCTCCACAATAACTTTGTAAGCATCCTCTTTCGATGGCCTGTTCTTTTTTTTGTGCCATTTTCTCACGTTTCCTGCAAAGAGCTCTGGAAATAACTGACAAAAGGTTTTAATAAATCTTCTGTTATAACCAGGTTCTGCCATTGCTCTTAGCCCGTCCTTGCTCCTGCTCGAACCACTACCCTTATGTTAGGCCTATCGGTTTTCCCGCTGTGTCCTGCTAGCACTCTGGCCCTTGTTGCCTGGGTTCCTGTTCTCTCCATCTCATGCCCTATCACCCTAAACTCCTCCTCCTTCATCTCCTCCTCTTTTGGAGATTTTGCGAGGGCTCCGCACCCCCATTCCAGCCATCTTCTCATATCCAGTCCCTTCATATCTCCCATCATCTCTCTCTGTCCCCCCATTGTCTCCCCCTTTCTTGTTATCTGCATTGTCTGCTTTGTTCTTCACCTGAGCTCCCTTGCCCTCCTTCCACCTGGACTTATCCCAAGGTGATGTAAAATTCCTGTCTCACTACTCTAAAACTCTAAGCTATATAGCCAACCAGGCCCCACAGGCCTCTCCAGGCCATGCCGCACCCTTACAATAACATCCGGTGTCGTGACATCTGGCCCGCTCCTCTGTTAGGCCTCGTGGCCATTTGTAGCCATGTCCCCCTGTAAAAAACCCAGCCAGCTGCCTGCCCGCTCTGTGCCCGCTCTTTCCCTATCTCCTCTCCCCCTCCCCCTTTTCTTTCGCAAGATCCCTATCACCCCCTTTTATATACTCATACTGAGTCACTGTATACCAACCCACCCCCGGTAGTCCGTGAATTCACACGCCAAGGTAACTGTGTGGTCCCCACCAGGCCCATCCATTGTCCTTTTTGTGCAGCAAACACTCTGCTCACTCTCTTCCCCATGTAGTCACTCCCACTCTTGTTTCTGCCCTTGGCCCAAACAATCTTCTTTTTGTTATATGCCCCTGTTCCCCCTTTTTTAAACCAGGCCCATGCTCCTGCTGACTCAAGTGCCTGTTTCCACCTGCCTCTGTAGGCATCGCCTCCATCTGGTGTGATATGCTCCTCCCATTGCATTCCTTCTACCCCCCCATCTTGTACCCCCATCCCTGGGCTGAGGCCTGACCTAAAATGCAATCAAACTGTTTGTGCCTGCATCCACACTCATTAACAATTGGCTGTTCACACCTCCAGAAAAATCTGTGGTTGTTTCTTGCTAAACAGGCCTAGGACCATACAGACCCGCTCGCTCCCCTACGCCGCATGGCCCTTATCGCCAAACCACTTGATTTTGCTATTAAAACACAGCCATTGCTCCCACCACATGATTTATTTTTTACACACAGCTATCAAACATGAAGACTTCCTCCTATTGCACACTATGTGCATGAAGCTCTGCTTGCTTGATCAGCAAGGCCCAGAACCATGATGCATTGTTACAAAAGCTGAGGCCCTGCCTGCATGCTACATCCTTTCTCCACACCACGTTTCTTGTCAATTCTACCCTTTTTTTTTTAGGATGAACAGGTCTAACAACCTAAAAGATGGGAGTGAGACCACGTTTTACTCTTAGGACTGCTGTACTGAAAGGTCAGCCCGCTCCTGCCCCAACCAATGCAAACGTTAGAACCAAACACCAAATGACTATCAACCTACAGGTTTTATTAAAACAGGTTTACTCAGTATTCCCAAAATTCTACCCTAGTCTAAAGAAACTTTGAAACCAAATTCCCTACCCCCACTGAGCCATTCCCATACAAGTTTCATTAAAACAGGTTCCTTCCAACAAAGTTTTTTTTTTTTTGCTATCCTTATATCTGGCTACTCACAGCTGTTAAATTCTTACCTGTCTTATCCTGGTGTACAACCCTCTGCTCACATGCCAATCTAATGTGCTATAGTTTCAATATAAATCAAAACTCCAGTAAAAGTAGCTGAACCAGCCCTGCGCTGTCCATTATGTACCTCCTTTTAGCCCCTTCCCTTCCTGTTGCCTGCCTATTGTTCTGTTTTCCCTGACCTTCCCCTTGCTTTCCCCCCTCCCCTTTGAGCACACAATCTCTAGGTGAAAGGGAAGGGGTGCACCAGGACAACTTGGTCTGCCCCTTAAAGGGCAAACTTCATTGTCCCGGATTTCCCCTTCTTCCCCGACAAAAGACAAAAACCATTGCATGTTGTTGTGCTCAGATTGGCAATTAATGTATTAGATATCATAATTCCATTTACAATCTCATCATCATTATTATTGTCTCTTTCTCAATTTAATTTATTGCATCCATATATCCAATTTTGATCATCCCTCTTTTCTTCCTCTTCTCGCTCCTCCAGGTGCACCAGGACAACTTGGTCTGCACCTTAAAGGGCAAACTTCATTATTACACATTTATCGACATTAAAATGCATATCATTTTGTGCTGCCCATATCTCCAGTTTTATTAAATCTTCTTGCAAGCCCACAAGGTCTTTTTCACCTCCCATTTCTGCTACAATCTTTGTATTGTCTGCAAATTTAGGGGCTATGTTTTTTAAATTTGCCATCATATCTGACACAAATATTGAAAACAACACTGGTCCCAAGATGGACCCCGAGGGACTCCACTAGCCACACTACCTGAGCTTGATGAATACCCTCTTATGCATACTTTTTGTGTTCTGTTTTTTAACCATTCTTGGATCCAATTTACTAGTCTGTAGTTTATTCCAATTGATCACATTTTGCTAATCAAGGTCCTATAAGGTACCTTGTCAAAGGCTTTTACAAAGATCCAGACAAACTATATCAACTGGTATTTTATCATGCAAAAGTCTGCTAACATTTTTGTAAAAGACCAAATTGCTTATAAGACATGATCTTTTACTTTTGAATCCATGTTGACTGTGATCCACCAAATTTTTATTTAACTCTTCTTCTAGTCTTGTTTTTAGAATAGCTTCAAATAATTTACCAAGAATACATGTTAAACTGATTGGTCTATAATTAGTAATGTCTCCTTTATTTCCCTTTTTAAATATTGGAGTTACCAAGGCAGTTTCCAATCATTTGGTATTATACCTGTTTTTAGGGATAAATGAAATATTTTATATAACGGCTCTACCAACCAACAGGAAATTTATTTTAATAAATGTGGATGAAGACCATCTGGTCCAGGAGATTTATTTATTTTAAGTGTCTCAAGTTTAGTCCTAATTTCTTGCCTACTGATTTCTGGGATTTTATTGTCTATTATATTAGCTGTATTTTGAACTTCCTTTACTAAATCAGTTGTTTTGTTGAAAACTGAGCAGAAGTATTAAATTCATCTGCCATAATCTGTGGTGACTTGAGTATGTCCTGACCAGATATGAGTGGTCCTATATTATTTAAAATCTATTTTTTTATTATTTATATAAGCATAGAAACTCTTACCATCATCCTTTACATGAGCCAATTTAAATTCTAAATTTCTGTTCTCATTTTTATGACGTTTATACTCTTTTTTAGTATTTCCCTATATTTACTGGTATTAAAAACAATTTTGCAACTAACAGAAGCTTGATATGCTTTTCTCTTTTTTTTAGTAAGGATAAAATATGTGGGGATACCCAAATTGGAATTTTTCCTTTATTATTATATACACTTTTAAATGGCACATGTTTATTTACTAGTTCACTAATTTTATTTTTTATTGTTAGCCATATTTCTTCTGGAGAGTTTGATCCCTTATCCCATTTCCATGCATTTAATTCAGTGTTTATCTGAAGAAAGTTGGCCTTATTATAGTTTCTAAATTTTGTTTTTCCTAAGTTGCGTACAATAGTCAATTTAGTATTAAAAGTTATCACACAATGATCACTGTCTTGTAATGGTGCATGTAATTTATGTTTTTAATTTGATTTGGGATGTCAGTGATCAATAAATCAAGAATGTTATCTTTCCTGGTTGGGGTATTAATAAGCTGGGTTAGTCCACTGTTTAACCATAGTTCCAAAAATGAATTACCCATATTAATATTTGTTATACCCCATTCCAGTCTATCCCCGGAAGATTGAAATCTCCCATTAATATAGTATCACTTTTATCAATTTTCTTATTTATGGCATCTATCAATTTATGATTTTCTTTCAGATTTGTATCAGGAGGTCTATAACAAATTCCGACCAATAGTTTGGTTTGCTTTTCTCTCATGTTTTCTATCCATATCATTTCATTACTTCTTTCATCTTCAGATTCATTTATGATATAATTAATATCATTTTTTTAATACAGTACCACACCTTCTCCCCTCTTTAAGGTTCTATTTTTTGTGTATGGTACTATAACTGGGAATTTTTGTGTTCCAACTTGAATTTCCCTCCACCAAGTCTCTGTAATTGCTGCTATATCAGTATTATCTTTTTGTAGTATTAAACTTAATTCATCTAATCTAGTGGAGTGTAAGCTCCTGGCATTTGTAAGCAAAAAAGAAAGACCAAATTTATTAGAAATTTTAGGCTTATCCGCATTATTTTTTTCTTTGTGATCTTGAGTGTTTTTTCCCTTTGCCCCTGTATAGTTAGTTTTTTTGATTCTGAATATTCCTTTATTGAGTTGTACAGAATACACCCCATTATACAATGGCAAGAGAGAATCCTGTTCCCTGATTGGTCAAACTGGGACTGAAGCCGGGATGTTATCCCAGCATAACATCCCGGCTGTAGTCCCAGTACACTTGTGACCGCATAAGTAATTGGAAAAAAAAAATGCTCTGCAACCCTCCCTATGAGCAGCTTCATCTGTACTTCCTTATCCTGCTAACAATCGCCATCCCCACCCGCTCAGAATCAGCACTTTCGCCCCCCCGCTAAACTCCCAAGAAAAACAGGGAAACCACATCTTTCAGCAGTGAACGCTCAGTGCTGTCTCGCCCCCCCGAACTCCCAAGAAAAACAGGAAAACCACGTCTTTCAGGAGTGAGCAGTCAGTGCTCTCTCACCCCCCCAAACTCCCAAGAAAAACAGGGAAACCATGTCTTTCAGCAGTGAGCACGTGGCTGTGGTCCTCGCTCGTCATAACCGTAAACGCATTCCTTTTTTTCCTTTTTAATGTTTGGCATGTATCTTTATCGGAAAATATGGGGAAAACACATTCTCCTTGCAACCACCCTACCTCCTTTCCTGTAGGTTGTTAAATTCAGCTGCCAGTCATCCCTTTGAGAGCATGGCAGTGGGCTGTTTGCAGGAGAGTAATGAAGCGGGAGCTGTAAATGGCAGTCAAAATAATATCCTGGTACATTTAAATATTGTAACAAAGTGTAAACTACAACCATGACACAGTTCAGGGGGGCACGGCACAGGGAAAAAAACTAAAGCACATGTGGGAACCAAGACACAGACACTAAAACAAAATCTATGTACTGCACACAGACAGTGCCACCTGTTGGACAGATAGAAAAAAGGAACTCCTTTTTGTGTAAATACACTTCCACACACAGAAATCAAGTAAAAAAACTTAAAAAACACATTTTTATTTATTTTTTTCTTTCAAGTTAAACATTAGCCATTGTATAATAGAATAATGCCCTCCAGGGTGGGTGTTATGCTGGGATAACATCCCTTCTCAAGTGTTGGATGCCCTTGGCCGGTGGCCCCGGGCCCAACCACCCTATGCGGGATGTTATCCCAGCAAAACACCCACCCTGTCAGGCATTATTCCTTTAATAGTCTTGTACCCTTTTTATTTAAGTGTAATCCATCATAAGAATACAAATTGTCCCTGTGTACAAATCTTTCCCAGGTTTTAATGCATTTTATATTATTCATCAAACACCATCTCCGAAGCCAGTTGTTATATGCTTTTATTCTATTTGTTTTGGGGTAACTTCCTCTAGGTACAGGTAAGACTTCCGATATAATAGGTGTCACATTAAGAGATCTTAAAGTATTTATAGCTGCTTTCATATCTTTTGTTATATTTTCTACATCATGTTTTCTAAAATCATTTGCTCCAATATGTAGAATAGCTGTTTTTGGATTTTCTACATTTTAAAATATTCCAGATAGCATGCTAGTGACATCTTTTATAGTTGTGCCTCTATAGCTGCAGCTTGTAACATTCTCTCCGTTACCTCTAGTTGTGAATCTGTCTGCAAACCTAGTGATCGAATCACCTAGAATATATATTTGTTCAGGTGATTCACTTGATGTAAAAGCATTGGCTGCATTACTATTAGAATTATCAAGTATTTCTTGAGTCATGCTTGGTTGACCTGTTTCAAAAGAGGGCAAACTTGGGGCCTTATTACATATAATTACTGCTTGTGGGGGCTCTAGGGGCTGAGTTACTGTTTCTGTAAAAACATTTCTTTTTGTTGGTATTGTAATGTCAGAGTTTTCATTTTCCGGCAACTGGATAAGTGGATCAAAACTATTTGTTAGTGGCAAAATAAAGCAGTCTGCTTTTCTACCCTTTTTGGCAGGTCTGTTACATTGAACAGTATACCACTTGTCTCCATTATCATCTGTGTCCTCCAACCTAAAGCGTTTTTTATTAGAAGTACCATCATTCAGGGTTTGAACTTCTACAATACTATTTGTAACTTAAATTTGTAGTGTCAGTGAGGGGTTAGACAGTTGGAATGTTTTTTTAACTGCATCATTTTGTGATAACATAGGCTGATTTATCAGCTCTCTCTCTCATTTATTCTGCAGGCCATATTTTGCTTACTTTGTTCTAGGGCCTGAAGTCTAGTCCCAAACATTGACATTTCAACCAACTTATCTGCATTTGTTTACATTTTAAACAGTGAAAGGGATTATCCAACACAGGTATATCTGAAAAAAGGTACATTTCACATGAAACACATTTGCTCCCTCTTTTACCCAGGAAAGTGCATTGAAATCCATTGTGCGACCTGCAGTCTAATTTAAATCCTAATGCTTAAAATGCATACCCTGCAGTTGTCTCCTAGGTGTATGACTGGTTGTAACTGGCCAGAGTATTTTCTCACTCTCATACACCTCACACAACATGCGTAACATGTGCTGATGCACGAGTCTCTGTGCATGTCTCCGAGTGCACGACTGCGTGCCCTGCACGAGCTTGCCCTGCTCAGTGCAGGGCTTGAATTTACCCTGTGCCATAACCTGGAAGTCTTGCTCAGACACATGACAGCCTTGACAGCTACAAAACAGCTGTTTTAACTAATAATTTACACCCCAGTACTATACTAGGTACTCATGCATGCCAACATAAAATATAAAATCCCTCGTTTTAAAAAGAACAGCTAAATTACTGCCTCAGTGGTTTGCATTGCCTGCTGCTATGCACAGACTAGTAACAGCAACCAAGGCAACACAGCACTCTCTTTCTGGTTCCTTGATTGGGTCAACAGGGCTCCAGATCGTAAAAAACAAATACTCTTTTCTTTTGTAAGTCACACAGTTCTATTAACACAGCACCACAGTGTAGAGTATGCACTGGGTTTTTGTATTGCTCACCCACTCGCCGCAGGGCTTGAATTTATCCTGTGCCATAACCCGGAAGTCTCGCTCAGGCACACGGCAGCTTTGGTAGCTACAAAATGGCTATTTTAACTAATAATTTACACCCCAGTACTACACTAGGCATTCATGCGTGCCGACATAAAATATTAAATCCCTCGTTTTAAAATGAACAGCTAAATTACTGCCTCAGTGGTTTGCATTGCCCATTGCTATGCACAGACTAGCAACAGCAACCAGGGCAACACAGCACTCTCTTCCTGGTTCCCCGATTGGGTCAACAGGGCTCCAGATCATAAAAAACAAATACTCTTTCCTTTTGTAAGTCACACAGTTCTATTAACACAGCGCCACAGTGTAGATTATGCACCGGGTTTTTGTATTGCTGAGTGCTTAACCAACCCAATTGTTTCCAGAGTTAACTCATCATGCATGGCAGTAAAAGTTAAACATAAATCCCCTTGAAGCATTCTATATTTCATTGAATAAAGCCCTGTTTTTCTTAGTCTATCATTGTAGTTTAGATTTTGTAGGTTAAGTAGTTTTATGGTCATTTTCCTTTCTACTGATTCAACTCTTTTCATTCCTGATATTACTACTGGAGCAAAGAAAGGGGAACAGTACTCCAAATGGGGTCAAATTAGGCTTGAATATAATGGGAATATAATTTTGGGTTTTCTGCTTTTAATGTTATGGAGAATGCAGCCTAGGCTCCGCTAGCATTTTAGTACAGAGCGTTTAATGTGTGATTCAAAAGTGAGTCAGTCTCATTTGCACACTCAGGCTGAATATGGCCCAAAAGTGACCTCGCACTATCACATTTTGGGCAGCACTATTTCCTGTGGGCCATATTTTAGCCCTGGTCTGTGTTGGCACAGTACAGGTTTACATAGCACTGCACAAATATAGACCAATATTCAGTTGGATAGAACTGATCCATCAGCGACCACTATCTGTCTGAATAGCACTCAGATCTGGGCATAAGTAACTGAAGTGCAAACAGCTGCACTGCACTTGTGTTCAGTTCTGAATGTCATAGCCTAAGAGTCTCACAAGTACCTGTACTTCAACTTAAAACCCATTTATTCAAAAGCAGTTATTTATAGTGAAAACTACTCTAACCATGTATAACAGTGACCTTGGTGAGATAAGGCATGAAGAAAGAAATGTCTTAAAAGCCTTCAATCTTCAATTTTTTTTTATTCAAACTGGAACATAGCCTAATTTGGGAAGACTTATTTACTGGCTACAGATGTAACAGTGAGTCAGACAGAAGCATGGTTAGTTTTAATAGTTAATGACCCTGGCATTAGAGATAGGAACATACAAAATGCAAAGTATCTTGTTCTTTTTGAATTGATTTTTCTCCCTTGACATTCAGAAATCACACATCAGAACATCAATTGGGAATCCAAACAGTGTCAGACAAAAGCTAGCAAGAACCAACAATCTAAAAAAGGTACTGGACCTACAAAAATAATGTATGAGCTTAAAAGGGATGTTAATAATGACCTCTGGACAAGGTGTAGGAATATACAAGTATTCAGTTGTTACAAAATGACCCACAAGTCATTAATGAGGTCTCTGTCCCATTGATAATTTGATTCAGCAGGACTGGCACTATATAGATACAACATCATATCACTCAATCAATCAACCAGTGTATACAATACAATATAATGATATGCAATACAGTACAATACAATGAAATACAATAGAATACAATACAGTGCAATACAATAAGTACAACATAGATAGACAGAAGGCAGCAAGCCTATCTAGTTTGTCAATTCAAATACAGAGATGTATCACCCTTACCCCCTCATAGGTCTCAACCTAACTTTACATAATAACCAGGGCCCCGATTTTAATGCAGCACATTGGAGAAAAGTTCTGCAGCAGGGTTCTCATTTGTCACAGAACTTCTGCAGCACTCAACTCCAATTTCTGCAGCAATTCTGTGGCACATTTTTACCCTTAATTTTTTTCCTTTTTTGATTTTTTTTTGCCATATCTGACACAATGCACGCTTGTAACACAGTCATTTTATGGGCGTTTTGTCACCAAATTTTCAACATAGCCAGTTAAAGACATCTGCTCATGAATGGTATCACTGTGATTTTACTAATCTGTCCGGAACATTGATTTCACACCCCAACCATGCCATTGTGTGCTACATGTGCAAAAACATTTTTTGGGTGAGATGTGAAAAATGACAGTTGTACTGTTCATAAGGAGGTGTGGTAAAATGACAATACTGAAAATCTGGAGTAAAAATATTGAAAATGCTCAAAGTTACGAGCGTGCATAGGAACTGCACAACGCACGCTCATAAAACAGTCGTTTTGGGGAATATTTTCACCAAATTTTCAACATCAGGTTTTTAGGACCTATCTCATGAACTGTGACACTGTCATTTCATTAATCATTCCGGAAAAGTGGTTTCACGCAGAGACTGTGGAACCACCTTTCGGGACCAATTAACGAAATAACAGTGTTACTGTTCATGAGGTGGGGCCCCAAAAACCCCATGTTGAAAATTTGGCGAAAATATTCCCATAAATGGCTGAGATATGCACTAAAGTTGAAAAAAATCTATTTATGCCATTATACAGCTTACCGGCATTTCTTCAGTTTGTGGTCGGCTTTGAAGAGTGCAGGCGTGTTCCTGGTCCACGAAGATCATTGGGCTGGGCTCCAGAGGTAGTATGGGTTGAGGTGGGGTGTGAGGTGGGCACGCAGAGGGTGGGTGCGGTTGGGGAGGGCCAAAAGAACGATGGAAGGTTTTTTGTTTCAGTTTTTTTTTTTATCCACACACAAGGAGGGACTTTTGCCATGCTGGGGTGGGCTCCCAGCATGGCACCAGGCAGCTTGGGGGGATGGCGAAGCCGATGGGGGATTGGAACCCCCACTGGCAAATGAAGCTTTGGCCACACTGGGGTGGGCTCCCAGCATGGCACCAGGCAGCTTTGGGGGGACAGTGAAGCCGACAGGGGATTGGGCACCCCCGTCAGCAAAGGAAGTTTTTGCCATGCTGGGGTGGGCTCCCGATGTGGGACCAGGCAGCTTGGTGGGGACGGTGAAGCCGAGGGGAGATTGGGCAACCCCGTTGGCAAAGGAAGCTTTTGCCACACTGGGGTGGGTTCCCAGCATGGCACTAGGCAGCTTGGGGGGGACGATGAAGCCAATGGGGGATTGGGCACCCCGTCAGCAAATGAAGCCTTTGCCATGCTGGGGTGGGCTCCCAGCATGGCACCAGGCAGCTTGGGGGGACAGTGAAGCTGATGGGGGATTGGGCACCCCCATCAGCAAAGGAAGCTTTTGCTATGCTGGGATGGCTCCCAGCATGGCACCGGCAGTTTGGGGGGGCAGTGAAGCTGACGGGGGATTGGGGACCCCCATCAGCAAAGGAAGCTTTTGCCATGCTGGGGTGGGCTCCCAGCGTGGCATACACACATTTGAGAGGAGGCAGTGAAGCCGATAGGGGATTGGGCATCCCCGTCAGCAAAGGACGTTTGTTCCATGGGCTGACGTGAATTCTGTGGGTGATGGCAAATTCTGCAGATATTTCTGTGGTTTGCCACACCCATGGAAAACTTTGGGCCCTGATAATAACCCGCAGCTTCATATCTCTCTCTCTCTCTCTCTCTCTATATGTGATAGATAACCCACTCTGAGGTGTGCAGTCATGCTTTGATAAATGCACACCTTTGTGTGCACCAACCACCCAAAAAGTGTGTAAATCAGAGCACGACTACACACCTCAGAGTGCATTATCTATCTTATAAAATGGGAAAGCTGATTTGGAGGGGGTTAAAAGTGCAGGTGTGCATTCATGCTCTGATATAAGCACTGTCATGTGATGCTGTTCAGCCAATTAAATAGCTACAGTTTCTCTACCCATTTTATAAATATATTTTATATATATATATATATATATATATATATATATAATAGTGACACTAGTTAGGGTTGAGTACCCCATTTAAGGTTAAAGTGTGAAATTTTGCAGCTTAATAACTTTGCCACCCTATGCCAGATTTGCCTGAAATTTGTCATGCACAGAGTGGCACCATAGATTTCTAGATCTGCCAAGCATCGTAATGGTTGGATATAGAGTTGTGGAGCTATAAAGCACCATAGAAAGTCATATTTATGCTTTTTTGCGCATTCTTTGCTCACACCTGCAGGTCGCATGGTTTACACGACTAGTCCAAAAACTTCAGGGAACATGTGGCCATGGTCCCCAATGTGCCTTTCAAAGATTTCATGAAAAGATATTAAACGGTTCAAAAGTTATTCCATTATAGTCAATGGGAAAAGTTAACAAAAAGTTCGACAGTGTCACAAATGCGGTTTTTAGTGTCGCAAATGACCCCTGTAATGTCACAAATCTGCCATTTTGTTTTCAGTTGCTGGTTACAGAAATAAATGGCATTTCAAATTGGGACCCTCTAGGGACACAATTCTTTTTGTGTTCACCTAGTCGAGCCCTGAGGATGCTAGCCATGTCTTTTTTGGGGGGTTAAACACCCCAGAAATATGTTTTTAAAATGTTTGTAAACTGTAGTGTTGCAAAGTAGTGTTGCACTTGTGACACTTTCATGATTTGTTTTGCGAACGTGTCGTGATTTGTGACACTGCTTTGCGACACTATGCCCAAAAGATTAGGAAATCTTTGCCACCATGCTGCAAAAGAATGGTTTGGTCTTTTGGGCTGAACTTTGGAGGGAGGACAGCTAAGACCCAACAGATGTGCCTTTAGCTGGTTTGGTGACAAAATATTTCAGGACTGCAAAGTTATGGTACTCCGAAGTTGATGATTTTTCCCTGAGGATATCATTACGGCATCCGCAACACAATTTGGGGCCCGTATCTCAGAAATGCTTCGAGATACGGACTTTTCATTGGAAAGATGTTTAGCCTTCTCCACTAGAGGGCTAAGTACAAGAATAGCTAGGAAAGTCATAAATTATATGAAATTATAATGTTTTTTCTACGTCATACGTTTCCTTAGATATAAGCAATTTAGTATTCCAAGTGTTCATTTTCTGCTCTGTGGCCCATTATTATGCATAAATTATTTCTATTCACTGTGTTTCTCTATGCAGATTTTGGGGGAAAAATGCTGCGCATCTTAGTTACTGTTACAATTAACATTTCCACTTGCATTGAAGCGGACGCTGTAATGTTAACCTATGGGAAAAATTTTCAAATTTGGCGTACCGTAACTTTGCAGCCCTGTAATATTTTGTGACCAAGGCACCAAAAGGCACATCTGTGTTATCTTGGCTGTCCTCCCTCCAAAGTTCAGCAAAAAAGACCAAACTGTTCTTTTGCAGCAGGGTGGCAAAGATTTCCTATTCTTTTGGGCATAGTGTCACAAAGTAGTGTCGCAAATCATGACACTTTTGCAAAACAAATCACAAAAGTGTTGCAAGTGCAACACTACAGTTTCCAAAAATTAAAAAAAACATATTTCTAGATTGTTTAACCTCCAAAAAAAAGACTTGGTAGCATCCTCAGGGCTCGACTAGGTGAACACAAAAATAATTGTGTCCCTAGAGGGTCCCAATTTTAAATGCCAAGCATTTCTGTGACCAGTAATGGAAAAAAAATGGCTGACTCACAACACTACAGGGGTCATTTGTGACACTATCAAACTTTTTGTTACCTTTTCCCATCGACTATAATGGGAAACTTGTTTTTCTGAATAACTTTTGAACTGTTTAATATTTTTTTCATGAAATCTTTGAAAAGCACATTGGGGACCCTGGCCACATGTTCCCTGAAGTTTCTGGACTGGTCACATAAACTGTGCGACCTGTAGGCATGAGCAAAGAATGTACAAACAAGATTAAATATGACTTTCTATTGTGCTTTATAGCTCCACAACTGTATATCTGACCATTACTAAACTTGGCAGACTGAGAGATCTATGGTACTGCTCCATATATGCCAACTTTCAGGCAAATGTGTCATATGGCGGCACAGTTATTGAGCTGCAAAATTTCACACTTTAACCTTAATCGGGATACTTAACCCTAACTATAGTGGCACTACTGTGCCACTATAATATATACATATTTATACAATAGAGGTGAAGGAATAACACTGTGAATAAATGTTGTTATTTTCACCACTATTGAATATCAGGGAGCTGACGTAGACACTGTGGAATATCTTAACGTATATTTCACAGTGTCTACGTCAGCTGCTGATATTCAACAGTGACTATGTCAGTGCCTGATATTTCAACACTGGTTATGTCAGCCAAGCACCACATGCAAAAAACAACCTCACTTAATTTCTCTTAAATAAGTACAGACCATAGTAATTTATCACACCTGAAAATACAGCAGTACATATTCTGAGAAGCACTTCCAATTTCTTCTACCTCAGACGCTGCTAGCTGCATGACTGGAAGAGACATTCCTGCACAGATGATAAAATGCAAAGCTTAAACAAAAAAATGTGTTGCTACCGTCTCTCCACAAAAGAATGAGCTCGGTCACCAGAAAAGCCTGATATGATAAAAAGCAACTAACATAAAAAATTGAAAGAAACCCCCAGTGCATGAAAAAAGAGTCACTAAACACATGAAAGCTAAACAAAATGCCAACTCTCAACTCCAATCAGAACCCTACCCCGAAACAGTTCTAAACCAATCATGCCTGACGCAACATGCACAAACAATACCAACCAATAGCATACTCTCACACACAGCCATTCAACCAAATGAACCAATCAAAAGCTACACACTTCCCACTCAAGACACATCATCACACAACTGAGAAAGCATACCTCAACATAACAAAGAGGCACGACGACAGATGAAGAATTAAACATAAGTCCAAACCCAGACCCTATTGTATAAATTGCACACATGATGTGCGACTTGTGAAATATGGAATATATTAGCACTCATGAAGAGTGAACTGTGAGGTTACCCGAGGTCAAACTGCTCTTGTGCAGATAATTTATTACACGAGTTTTCCATTGCATATTCCATTAATGCAATTATTTTATTTATGCTTTTGTAGGAGGCAGTTTTAGTCAAAAAAGTGAATACAAACTGAATTTTCTGCCATTTTTGCTGATTATAGAAAATCTAAAAGGAATCTAGAAATGAAACACCTCTCATATTCTAGATATTTTTATGCTGAACAACTTTTGTACTCAAAGGACAATACTATCATTTTTTGTTTTTAAGTTGCTTGCATTTGTTTGATGAAAAAGTGCACAAAATGGAATTTTCTGCTGTTTTTCGCTAATTCTGAAAAACAAAACAACAAGAATCTATAAATGAAACACCACTAATTTTGTAGATATTGCTGTGCTGAATAAACTTTGTGCTCACAGTACCATGCTATCATTTTTCATTTTAAAGTTATTTAGATTTGTTTGCCAACAAAATGAAAATAAAAATATGAATTTTCTGCTGTGTTTTTGCTAATTATCCAAAAATCTAAACAGTATCAATAAATAAAACACCACTCATTTTGGAGATATTTCTGTGCTGAACAATTTTCGTGCTCACAGTGCCATGCTATCATTTTTCATTTTAAAGTTATTTGCATTTAAATATGGTTAATACTGCTACTGAGGCCGAGCATTCTAAATGACATAAGCACTGTATAGATAAATGGCTGATGGCATAAGCACTGTGTGGCTAAATGGCTGATGACATAAGCACTGTATACATAAATGAAAATCATGTACACAGTTACTCAGATAAACAGATTGATCACACAGTTTATCTCCACCCCATTGCATAAATACATATATATATATGTGGGATACATGATGTGCAACTTGTGAAATATGGAATAAATTACAACTCATGCAGCATGAACTGCAATAATATAACTCGTGGCTTCACCACTCATGATATTATCACAGTTCACTCTGCACTCGTGATAATATTTTCCATATTCCACAGTCGCCCATCATGCATCCCTATATTATATATATATATATATATATATATATATATACATATATACACATATACACACACACACATATATATGCAATTCCTATGAGAATAGAAACTGACAAATATTATCAATATCTTCAGTGTGGTCAGGCCAACAGTGAAAATATCGTGTTCATCCTCACTGTAGGTAATTTGTCCAGACAGTAGGTCCAGAAGAGGCAGATACTGCACTTAATCATAGCTGCTCACAGAGGTTTTGATTGGTGGAAGCTGGCAGTGTGAGCAGCACAATCAGAATTCATCTGCATACTTGCATTCCAGCTCCCACTTGGCAGTTTCATATCTCGCCAACAGCATAAGGAACACTTTCACTTTCTCCCAGTCATTTTAAAAACTAAAGCTCTGCCCTTAAAAAGTCTGTTGCAACTTTTAAACCAAGATACCTGCCACAGTTCCCACCCTCTTACCTCCCTCTACATCCTTCACATGAACTGTAGCTCTCTCTGACCACACTTTCTGTCCTGACATGCCAGTAATCACCATCCTTTCACCTGATTCATTCCTCAAGCATAAACTTCCTATTTCTCAGTCAGTGCCAACCAGCTCATCCTCCAAACTCCCTCACACATACCGCATACACACTGAAGTGATGTATTCAGGCATGCAAGTGGCCCAAGCAGCACAACATGGAAAACCCCACTCGGTCATCCTTAACAGCGCTTGGCCATCTGAAAACACATAAAATAAGTCACAGTAAGGGGAAAAAAAGAACAAAAAAACTAAAACATAATAGCATTGCATAAATTAAATATGCCACAGCCTGCAACTGAGAATATCATTGATATTCTCCCCTCATGGAGTTTGACCTTTGACATCACTTGTGGCTATGCCACTTGTGATATCATAAGGTCAAACTGCTGTCAGGGAGAATATCAATGACATTCTCAATTGGGCCAATGCATATCTAATTGATAGAAAGACAGACAGACAGACAAACAGATAGATAGTTAGACAGATAGATGTATATTTATATAACTCTGTTAGGGTAAAATGGAATGACCTGTTGTCAAATATTTCTTCTCAGTTCAGATAAAGATGATGAATTATGCTTAGAATTTTGAATGAACAATCCACCAGTGATAATTATAAAACATTACTCAATATCTTCACAGTATTAACTTTTCTTCACTCTTGTGCCGAAGGAGGCCACAGCACTTATTAGGTGCATGAATCAGCTTGTTCTTCATAGTTTTTGGTATTTTTTTAAACACATTGGATAGCATGTTTTCAAAAACTTAACTTATGCAGATCAGCATTGTGAGGTCTATTCAGGCAAGAAATAAAACATTCCAACTAAAACTGTATTTGCCACACTTATGAATCCATGTCTTTCTGATTTCATATACAAATGATCACAGCTGAGCTTGCACTGAACATTCAAAGCTGTTAACTTATGTTAAGAATAACTTTTAGAAGCCACTGAAAATACATGTTGAGCATGTATTAGAGGCTGTCATAGATAGCGTTATGTGAAATTGGAACATTTTGCCCATCGAAATATTTCACATAATTCGTACATTTCACGAAATATTTCCCTGGGTGAAATGTGAAATTTCAGCCACAGAGTGAGTGAAATTTCACCCTCGAGCTGGCAAAATTTGTCACTTCCAAGTGAAATTCCACCACCCACAAGTGAAATTTTCTATACTAATGACTCCCTGGTAACTAGTGGTCCCCCCAACTGCTCACCAGCCCAAATATCCATTAAAATGAATTGTCCCTGTTCTGTAGTGGTCCCCCCTGCTGATCACTGGCCCAAAGTGAATAAATCAAACCCCATCAGTTAACTCATTATTTCCCTGAACCCTCCAGATCCCAATCCTAAAAGAAAAATGTTAATACCCACTCCGTGTTGTGTCTAGTGAACCCCACCCCTACCCTGTCATCAGATAGTGCCCACCCCGCTCCCCCTGGTACCCCAATCAGGCCACTGGCACAGCCCTCCACTCACTTCCACAGCTGGCAGCCTGACTGAGTGCTTCAATGAATGAGCACATGCTGGTACAGCAGTGAACTGGTTGTATGCCATTTGGATATTCACCATTCCTTCAGATATCCAAAGATGAATTGATAGTGGCAGTACCGAATTTCAAAGCAATTAAGGCTGCAGGACAAGATTTAATTCCAGCAGATATTTCTACAACTGGCCCATTTTGGTGGGGGGAAAAGATTCACAATTTGTAATAACCATTGATTTCTCAAAATATTTTCACTTCTGGGTAAAAAGGAAATGCAATTGTTCCTCTGCCCAAAAAGGATATGTCAATAATCCTGCAAACTGCAAGGCCATGAACCTAACTGATTACTGTGCATGTATTTTATCAAAGTCATCCTAACTAGACTAGAAGGTTGGTTTCAGCCAAGTATATACCATAGTTGCAGCAACTGACATGGTTAGATATTTCCTGAAATTTCTGTGGTGTCTCTAGGGAAATTCTTTGCCTGCTTGCAGTACTGCTGTAGGGCAACAGAGCTACCAGAGATAATCCCTTTAGAAATATCTGAAAATATCTGATCATGCCAGTTGCTGCCACTGTATCTTGTTATTAAGCAAGCTTTTGTGATTAGTTTTTGGCTACTGGTCGTTACTTTGTATTTGTTCACTTGCTGAAAAAATGCATCTTAAAGAGAAAACAGGAAAAACATACTGGGCAGGATTCACAAAGAAAGCTGAAATTCCTGCAGATGTGTGAAAAAGGCTTGCTGCAGTGCGGAAATGCAGTTGCGCTGTATTCTCAAAGAAAACCAGCGCAGCTGTGGATTTCTGTAAAAAGTGCCACAGGTGCAGCAATTTAGCTGCTGCAGGACTTGCACAAGTGCTGCAAATCCACAGCTGTGGAGGCTGTGAAAGCACAGCAATAGGGAACCACAGTAGCTGAAGCAGCAGACTGTAACAGTGCTGCTATAATATGAAGCTGCCAGCACATACAGAGACCTGCAACCAGTCTCCAACTGGGACCACAACAGCACCACAGGGAACTGTATCAATTAAAGCAGAAAGAAGTGGGGAAGGCAGTCAGAATAGCAAAAGCCCAAACCAAGGAAAAAATAGCCAATTCAGTTAAGAAGGGGGTTAAAACCTTTTATAGGTACTTTAGGGAGCATAGAAAGGTTAAGGGAGGAACAGTGAAGATTAATAAGGGAGAGGGGAGGTGGGCAGAGGGAGACAGTGAAAAGGCAGAAATGCTGAATGAATACTTTTGCTCAGTATTCACAAAAGAAGATGAGGAGGAGTTACCTAAACCAGACAATAGAAGCACTCTGGGTAGAGGGGTTGGCACCAGTCCATTTACAGAAGAAAGAGTCCTGAAAGAACTCCTAAAACTCAAGGTGGACAAAGCAATGGGGCCTGACGGGATTCACCCCAGAATCCTAAAAAATATAAGGGAGGACCTAGTGACACCACTGACCACACTTTTTAACAAATCCTGGGAGGATGGTGTGGTACCTGAGGACTGGAGGAGGGCAGATGTGATTCTCCTTCACAAAAGTGGGAGCAAGGCAGAAGCAGGAAACTATAGACCTATAAGTTTGACCTCAGTGGCAGGGAAAATGATGGAATCACTTCTGAAAGAAAGAACTGTTGAGTACCTACAGGCAAGCGGGGCACAGGACCCAAAGCAGCATGGATTTACAGCAGGAAGGTCATGTCAGATGAATCTAATAGATTTCTTTGACTGGGTGACGAAAGTAATAGACCAGGGAGGGGCTGTGGATATGGCCTACCTAGACTTTAGCAAGGCATTTGACACAGTCCCGCACAAAAGATTAATAATCAAGTTAGCCAGCCTGTGAGTGGGTCCCAGCGTGGTAGCCTGGGTAGCAAACTGGCTGCACAATAGGACACAGAAGGTAATAGTGAATGGAAGACATTCCAAAGAAAGGGGGATCACTAGTGGAATAACTCAGGGCTCAGTACTGGGTCCAGTTCTCTTTAACATCTTTATAGGTGACATTGTAGAGGGTCTGGAGGGAAAGGTATGCCTCTTTGCAGATGACACAAAGATCTGTAACAGAGTTGATACACAAGGGGGGTAGAAAGGATGAGAAGGGACTTGGCAAGGTTGGAGGAATGGTCAGACATATGCCAACTTAGATTCAATGCAAAGAAGTACAGAGTAATGCACCTGGGAAACAAAAACCCAGGAGAAGAGTACACAATAGCAGGGGAGGTACTAACAACAACAAAAATGGAAAGGGACCTGGGGGTAGCCATATCAGATGATCTAAAGGTTGGTAAGCAATGTGAGAAGTCAGTAAGGAGAGCCAAGGGGATACTGGGATGTATAGGAAGGGGCATCACAAGTAGAAAAAGGGAAGTGGTTATCCCTCTGTACAGACAGTTGGTGAGACCCCATCTGGAGTACTGTGTGCAGCTTTGGAGACCTCATCTATGCAAGGACATAGACAGGATGGAAGCAGTCCAGAGGAGGGCAACTAAAATGGTGCAGGGTCTGCATCAGAAACCATATGAAGAGAGACTGAGAGAGCTTAATATGTATACCCTTGATGAAAGGAGGGATGGGGGGACATGATAGAAGCATTCACGTACCTCAAGGGAATCAACAAAGTCCAGGAGGGTAGCCTTTTTCAGAAAAAGAGATGTGTAAGAACAAGGGAGCACAATTTAAAGATAGAAGGGGAACGGCTCAGGGGTAATGTGAGGAAATTTTTTTTCACAGAGAGAGTGGTGGATGCATGGAACCACCTTCTTGGGGAGGTTGCTGGGTCTAAAACAGTGGGGGAATTCAAACATGCATGGGACAGACATAAGGCAATTGTAGTGGGGAGTGGCAGGAAGTAGGCTGTTGGTTAACTAGAATCTGCAGCTTGTCCAGTAGGTAGGGAAATGGGAAGACTGGGTGGGCCAAGTGGTCCTTATCTGCCATCAAAGTCAAAGTCTATGTTTCTGTGTTTCTATGTTACCAGTGATACCTTGGTACCACAGTGGCTGACTGTCCCTGCTAGTCATCCCTCCTTGGGGTGTTCCTGTGGCCTGCAGAGGTAGCACTCGCTGCTGGCTGGTCAGGCTCTACAGCTTGTGGGGCTCTGTCATAGGCTGCACTGGGTCTAGTGGTTGTTGCCTGTTGCCATATCATGGCAATGTGTGCTTTCAGTGCTGTAACATCAGCCACTGCTATACTGTCTGAGATGCCATTACCTGTGGTACACCGCCACCTTAATTAATTCCAATTGCTGGGGCACTACTGCAGTGTGCTGAGGGAGTTAAACCTCATTCCACTGTGTGTAACATTCTTTCTTCAGATGCGGAAAAAACTGGCTGTGAATAGCCTTTCAGGGGCTGTGCCTTACTTATCTCACACCTTTTTGTCCTTAGGGACTTCCGCAGCTGTACTTTTTTCCACTGTCCATAGTGTTTTTGTCCACAGCTGCGGGGGTTTTTGTGAAATAGAACTTGGAGCAACCTTCCCTTTTTTCTGTAGCTGAGGAAGTTTGGGGGACTTAGGGAAGGTTTTTTTCACCTTCTGAAGGCTTTGAGAATCCTGCCCACTATCTTTATTGATTTCAAGGCAGCTTTTGATACCATGTCATGTAGTATCTCTTTGTAAGAAATTATTACAATTAGTGATTGATCATTTTCTTTTAAGAATAATTATTAATCTGCATGATCAGTCATGGTCAAAGATTAGGTTTAGACTTAAGAGTTAACTCCCTGATGCCTTCTGTGCAAATAGTGGTGTCAGACAAGGCTGCCTTCTGGCACCAATCTTATTTAATTGATATTTTAATGAGATTTTAACCAACTTAGATAATCAACTCTTTTTCACCAAAAACTGGTAATTAAAATTGCCCCCACCTTGCATACACAGTCTTGTCTTATTTCATTGACTCCTGCAGATTTACAAAGTAAACTTGATATGTTACAAAATTATTGTCCTAAACTAAAAAAAAGGAAATTAACAGAGGAAATCTACATACTCCTTTTTAATCAAAAGCATGGTAATCTCTGTGGTCAATCAGTAGTGTTGAACTAGACATAAATTAATACTACTGCTAGCTGGGATAGTCGCTGCCAGTAATAAATGGAATACTCTTATGACAACATTGAAAAATAAACTTTTCCAGTCTACTTCAGGCCTAATAATTACTAAGAGAACTAGCACTCCAGACCAGAATTTAATAGTGAATAATTATATTTTAATACGTAACCAAACAATAAATATTTCAGTGACAAAAAGCATACACAGGACTCCAAACAATGTCAAATTCAAAGTTCTAGTGAAATCAGCACACACACACAACCATCTTGCCCTTTACGTCAGGCTTAATGTAGTCTTCAAATGGTATAGTGCTTATTCAACTACTGATTAACCTAACATGCCTAATGCTAAGATGAACACACACGCACTATTCAATTGCAAATGTTAGGGTTCATCAAATACTGGCTAGTTAGATTCAAATGTCATCACAATCTTCTAAGCAGTATTAAGTTTACCTAGAACTGTACCTGCAGCTCTTGTTAGAGTAGAGATGGGACTCATTAAGTTCACTAATTTAATTCAACTTACAGCTCTGTTTTATTGGCTTAATATTATTGAGAAAGACATGATACCTGCTCAATATCTGCAGAACACTTACTGTTCTTAACACTTGGTAGCCTATACCAATGGTTTCAATCAGTAAAGAGTGTATTGATAAATTTAGAGTTTCACATTTTTTGGAAACTTGGAGAAAATGGTATTTCCTTTAACCCCAACAATAAATTTGTATTTGGAGACTGGATTTATGGTATATCAAGACAAGAGGATATGGCCTTTCTTAGAGTTCAGAGATTTAGCCCTTGGTGACTTATTTTAAAAACAGTTCAAAGATTTGAGCATTATCTACAATTATTAACCAGTCATAATGAAAGAAAAATATATATGACTTATAGATTTCAAATTGACCCTTTTCAGAAATCAAATAACAAAATAAGCTGCAGTTATAAAATGTTTAGCAATACATTGCAGTGGCAGCTAGCACTAAAGTTGTTTCATTTTCAGAAAAACTATTTTCTTTTGCAGCAGGATATGGCCACTATAATAAATAAAGATAGCTGTATGATTCTTAAACATTCACTTTTTTACCAGCCAATAACCCACTTCATACGTTCAACAGGACCAGTCAAGAGGCTGCTCTAATAAGCCCACTCTGTGGGTGGTTGAAGCCACCAGGTTTTACCTTGTGGCTCCAACATACTCTTAGGTAACTTTGTTGGAGCAGGGCTGTGCAAATACCATTTCCTGAATATAAGGGCCTAATTATATTCGGGTCCCCAAATATTTGAGTATTCCATATTTGCTTTTCAGCTGTTTGTGAAAACCAATTAAAATTACCATATTCTGTCACCTGATTGCCAAGTCTGATTTCCTGGCCACCACACCAGCCCTTTCCAATCATTTCCCACTCACCTCCCCCCCTTTCCTGATACCCCAGAGAAGGTACCAGGGTTAACATTTCAATTATTGTCCCCTGGCACTATACAAGGAGTCAGCTTTATCTTTGCAAGCTCAATCCCACTTTAGTCGAACTCTTCCAATTCCCTTTTACAACAGTTTTAATTTCAGCCCCTCTCTTGGTACCTTAACTTGATTTGGGGGGGGGACTAGTGGCAGTCTGTTCATTTCAAGGCTAGTCAGTCTCTCCCTTGCCACAACATCCCTCATCCAGCTTACTTCTCCCCTTAGTACTGTAGTCCCCTCCCAATCAAGCTAAGGTATCAAAGGGAGGCTGAAATGAAAGCTGTTGTAAAAGAGAATGGGGAGTCAGGCTAGGGTGGGGATTGAGCTTGCAAAGATGCTGGCAGCTCCTGCCATAGTGCTAGGAGCAAATAGTTGAAATATGTAACTCTGGCACCTTCTCTGGGGTACTGGGTAAAGGGGGAGGTGGGTGGGGAAAAGCATTTTACATTTTTTTTAATATATGTGCCAAAAAACTGAATACCACAAATTGTGGGTTGTTTGGGAATTGTTTCAGAGCATTCAGGAATCCCATTATTCATGGTAATCAGGAAATAATATTTAGCCCATGCACAGCCCTAATTAACACATCCCAAACCTATCTCATGATCTATTGCATACTTACTGATTCATGTACTAGGTGGTTAAAGATAGTAAAATAAGCATTTTGTATCAGTTGCTTCTAGCTATTTTCCATTAGTCAATGGCCATCTGGCTACTAGATTTCATATAACCTGGGTAAATGTCCAAAGTGTTGGGTGCAAACTCTGGTCCCACACATAGCATTATAAGGTAGTTAAGATACATATCATTATGCTATCACTACATTTTAAATAGCACATACATATCAATTAAAATAGGTACTGGTGTTTAATAAAGATTATCAGATGGGTTCAATAAAGTGAAACAAGCAGTTGTATAAGTTGTCTTTTGTAAATTTTCAGTAGTCATTACACCTGGCTACTACATTTCATGTAATCAGGGCAAAAGTCCAAAACACCAGGAAAAAATCCTGGTGTCTCACATATTAGCAAAGGGTAATAAAGTTACTGTACACCATTAGGACATCACTACATTTCAACACTTGCAGGGCAGCTGACTGATATATCAGTCCAAAATTCCTATATGTTCTAATTCTGTTGGCAGCCTAAGGGTTTAATGGGAGGTTCACATTTGTTAAAGTATTTCTGGATGCTTACTAAAAATTAATTTGTTTGATAAAGTAAGAATAACTGCCTTAATACAAGTTTCTTAAATGCATAATTAACCATCCGTTTGATCACTATTAAAAGTAAATTACTGCCTATGAAGCCCCATTAACATTTTTTAGGTGGCAATAACTTGTCTACTACTGTATATTTTTATTTACAACTATTTAGGCCACTAAATTTGAAGTGATTCCCTTATTCCTCTTGCAGTGCAAAGCCAAGGTAAGTAAATATAGTAGCATTTTCCTACTGAAGTTAATGCTTTCTGTGACTGATCAAAGATGGGCAATAGAAGAGTGCAGTGTTTTTAACTGTGCCAGATTTTCCCACACACCAGGGATGGATGCTGCACCATATAAGGCACAATGCTGACTAACAGGTAAAATTATAGTGTTTTGGCATAATGTAATTTCTTCCTGGAAGTCAATTAATGACCTGATAAATAGACATTTCAAACAAGTAATCAGAACAAAGAAACATTAGGGCAAATGAGAACACCAATCCTCAACTGAATGAATCACTTTAAGATAGTTTTCATCATTTATTTCCTGCTTCCTGAAAAGTACAACTGTGCCTTCATCCATCTTTTCAGCTATAGAAGACATGTGTTTCTATAAATACTCCAAGAGCCACAGACAAAAGTGGAATAGTTAAACGGGGCAGCATATCCTGAGCTAGTTTTTAAATGAACATCTGGATAAGGAAGGCCTAGCTAGCTACTGTATGAGTCAAAAAAGGAGAGTAAAATCTGAAATATCAGTTTGTGCCCTATTCCATCAATACCAAGTTTAAAATATCTTCAAGTAAGTAGTGTCCCTTTTGGGGTAAATGTAACTTGAAAATGAGGACAACAACCTTGAATATAATAGAGTTTACTTGAAAAATAAACATTGATCTAACTATGCCAAGTAATAAAGGTAACTGATTGCCTATAATATCAAATGTGTCTCTTTTTATATCATGTTGACATAGTAACATAGTAAGGGTTTCAGGCACAAGTAGCCAATAGCACTTTTAAAATACCTGCCTGTTCTCATAAGTTATAACTAGAAAGTAATGAGGTGTTCATGAATTTGTCTAGACTGTTTTTAATGATAGATAGGGAGTTATTGTTTGCCACTTCCTCTGGTAAGAAATTCCATCCTGAGATCACCCTCTGTGTATGCCAGTTTTTTCTGCATTCTGTTTGAAACAGTTTACCCTTATACTGATAGATGTGCCCTCTTATATCAGGTCTTCTCTTTCTCTCTTGTGTTTATCATAGGTGTAATGTTGTTGATAGATCCTAGTTTCTGCTAACCCTGTAAGTTAGTATCTGATCCCCTTTCTTACATCTTCTTCCCTGTGAATACATATTCAGTGACTCTGATCTATCCTCATACAACATACCTTTGACCCCCTCACCATCTTAGTGAAACATCTTTGCACCCTTTCAACTTTTAATGTGTCTCTCTTTGTATGTAGGTTCCACACCTGTGTAGCATACTTGAGGTGCAGTCTAACAAGAGATTTATACAATGGTACCATGACCTCTCTTTTTCTACTGGTGATGTTTCTTTTTATTTATTTGAACACATCAGAATTACAACCTTTGAATCATAGACTCCTTTACAAAGGCTCCATGTCAGAATGATACAGAATACAAGTCTTAGTTAAATACAACAGATAAACAGGGAAAATAGTGATATACAAAGCAAGTAACCGGACATACAGTGATTACAAGACAGAGATATTGGCAATCAGTATATTACATTGCAACCTTAATGCAACTCTGTGCCTGGTTTGCCTTTTTAAAAGCTACTGTATATTGTTCTTCCTATTTTAGTTCATTTGTTACCACAACTCTTGAATCATTTTCCATTGATGATTCACTTACTATACATCCATTCAGAGTATATTTGTATCTTGGGTTGTTCCTCCTGAAGTGCATCACTACACACTTCTCTGCATCAAATATCATCTCAGATTTTCTAGCCTTTCCATATTTTCCTATATCTTAACACAACCTGCAGCTGACTCGATATCTAATTTTACTTTTGTGTTGTCTTCAAATTTTGTTACCCGGCTACTCAGGTATCAATGCATATCATTTATGTAAAAGTTAAATAACAAAGGCCCTAGTATTGATCTTGGTGAACATCACTAGTCACTTCCCCCATTTAAAATAGTCCCCCTTTATGCTGACCTTTTGCCTTCTACCTGTCAACCAGTCTGCAATCCAGTTTGTAAATATATCAGGTACTTCTCCTTCCCCATGTTTATTAGTAGACTGTGTGGCATGGTGGCAGAGACCTTGCTTAGATCTTGGTATACAGTATTACGTTCAATGATTTCTTCTGGTCAAGAGTCTAGACCATCTGGGCTTTGGCTCGGGGGCTGCCAGCTGATGACCTCCGAACAGGTGCAAGATCTGGGTGTGATACTTGATGAGGGACTGACACTCAAATTTCAGATATCATCCATTGTCAAGATTGCCTTTAACCATCGGAGAAACATTACTCAGATCAAACACCTAGTTTCACCCAATGACCTGCCAACTCTGGTCCACACCTTTGTGACCTCTTGCCTTGATTACTGTAATTCCTTCTACCTAGGGCTACTGGGAGTTGACATCCACCACTTGCTGCTGGTGCAGAACATGGCAGCTAGGCTGTTGACTGGGCTACCTCAAGGTTTCCACATCATGCCTGTGTTGTGTGACCTCCACTGGCTGCCTATTCAGTGGTGGATCACCTTTAAGGAGGACACTTACAGAGGCATCATGGACCTAGTTGAAAAAGCAAACAAAATATTGGAAGGCATTGAGGGGGACCAGAAGGGATGTGGGGAAAGATGGAAGGCAGAGAAAGGGTGAGGAAGGAAGGGCAACAAGAAAAACCCCACAGGCTCCTCTACTCCCAGAGCCTGTGGATCTGGTGCTACCATAGGCTCTGGTACCTGTTGACCCTATCCATCCTCTGACACCGGTCCCAGAATCTATGCCCAAACCTGCCCCTGCACCCACTCCCCAACCAACCCTGCTGGCACCTCAGGCTCCCATAGCTGTGCCCACAACCCTGGCTCCACCAGCAGAGTCCAGTCCTCCTAATAACAGCATACCAGAGACCATGGTAGCTCCTGATCTAGCCCCAGTACTGGAATCCCAAAAAACAGGTAATGTGGATCTTGTGCTGGACAGTAGCATTAAAGAGTACGGGGAGCAGATGTTAGGTTCCATGAGAGATAATGGGATGGGTCAATAGGAAAAGGTTTTGGGGGAGATTAAGAGGTAAAGGGAGAGGAACTTGGTGTGGTGAAGGAAGAAGCAGTAACAGCTGCAGTTGAGGGATCAGAAATGGGGCACCTGGGGTGAGACTAGGGAATCACATGTCACTGGCAACAAAAGAAAAAATTTGGAGAGGTGAATATGTTGATGTGTTTGCTTTAGCCAATTTAGATACCACAGACAAATATGATGAGAAAGCAAGTTTTGACAGAAAAGGATATGGCAGCAGCAGTGGTACTTTTGGGAAAAGGGGAGGAAGAGAAGTCTCTGAAGGGAAAACATGGGATGTGTGGTCCACCGGATTCACGTATTATACAGCTATTGCCATTGAGAAGAAACCAGTTAGCTACCCCCTTGCTGGTATATTCCTTGACTGTAAAAATGCATATAAAGCAAGGAATGGCCACAGTTGGACATGATATGATGAAAAGCATGGGAAGCATATGGCACACTTTGGGGATGTAAGATGGGATGTGAGGCAGAGAGATTTGTGGCTGGACACATTAACGGGGGCTAGCGGAAGTGAGGGAGAGGGGGACAAAAAGACAGGAGCCATGCTAAAGTGTTGTTAGGGTTACAACAGGATGTAGTGCTCTTAGCCTCAGTGCCATTTCAGGAATGCCTGTTCAAAATGTGGTGGGACTCATCTAGCCTCAAAATGTAGTGCTTTATGAGATAAGAGCAATAGCCCTAGTCCTTACACTCACTCCTTCTGGGCAGGTCTCTCAGGTTTCAGAGGACAAATCTGATGGAGTGGAGTGGAGGAAGGGGTGGAGGTGGATGGAGGGGGAAAGGACAGTGCAGGGGTTAGCAGGACAGCTGAAGAGGGCAGCACAAGGGCATTTAGGTTGGCAAAAACTCCAATAAAAGCACATGTCTTGGCAGAATGGATTAGACATTACTCAAATAGAGAAGCAGCTAAAAGATTAATGGAGGGATTTCAAAGGGGTTTCAGTCCACAGTTTTGGGGAAAACAGTTAGGGACAAAGGCCAACAACTTGAGTTCAATCAAGGTGAAAGAAGACCTCTTAGAAAATAAGATAAAAAAAGAGGTGCAGGCAAAGTTGAAGGGCTATTTACACTACAGCACCCCCTTTGCCCAAATTGAGGGTAATCCCTTTGGGTTTGGTGCCCAAGAAGCAGGTGGGGGAATTCAGGATAATACATCATCTGCCATACCCAGAAGGGAATATGGTGAATGATCACATTCATGAGGGGGACAGTAGGGTCACATATGCCACACTGGAAGAAGCAGTACATTTAATAAGAGCAACTCCAGGGGTTTGGTTAGCAAAAACAGATACTGAGTCAGCTTTCAGGTTGTTGCCATTGAGGCCTGCGGATAGGGATTTATTAGGTTTCCAGGTAGGGGGGCATTATTATTTTGACAAAGCAATGCCAATTTGAGATGTTTAACACTTAGTTACAGTGGGAATTTCAAAAAAATATGGGTATAGGCCGGTCATCCATTATCTGGATGATTTCCTCTTAATTGGAGAGGGGGAGAATGTGACAAAGGATGGTTGGCAGTTTTGGAAGATGTGTCGAGAGTTGGGAGTGCCTTTGACAGCAGACAAGATGGAAGGTCCAAACTGAAGTATTGAGTTTTAAGGGACAGAGACAGATACAAAAGGGAAGTTATTCAGGCTGCTGGATTTGAAAATTGAGAAGCTGAAGATGTTGGTTGACTCAGTTAAGTAGTGCAGAAGAGTTCAGTGGCAGCAAGTGCAACAACTCCTTGGGCATTTGAACTTTGCCTGTAGGGCTATTGGGCCAGGATGTATGTTTAAATGTCGTCTGGCTAGGGTCACCAGAGGTGCCTCCAGGCCACACCATTGGGTAGACATTTTCAAGGGTGCAAGGCAGGATTTGGAAATTTGGGAGGCATTTCTCAGGGATTACAATGGGAAGATTTTTGGCAAGAAGATTGGGTATTCAACACTGACCTTCAGTTGTATACAGATGCAGCGGGGGCTTAGGTATGCAAGCTTATTTTCAGGGGAAGTAGTTCTCAGAAGCATGGCCAGTGAAATAGGAAAGGCTGGGTATTACAAGGGACATCACTTTCTTGGAAATGTTTCCAATATGGGTGGTCACCCTGGTTTGGGGGGGGGGGAAGGAGCTGAAAAATTGTAAGGTGACATTTTGGTGTGACAACAGGGCTGTAGTTAAATCTTGACTTAAAGGTGGGGCAATGTCTGATACTGTGATGAGGCTTTGCCTTCCTGGACTAGTTATGATGACTGAAACATTCATATATATATATATATATATATATATATATATAGCATGGTAGTGCTACCATAGTTAGGGTTGAGGAGTCATTTACATGTTAAACCGAAAATTATGCACCTTAATAACTTTGCAACCATTCAATTTATTTGCCTGAAATTTGGAATACATAATCAAGAACCATACATCTTGGGATCTGCCTACTTTCGTACAGTTCGGATATAAGGGTACGGAGTTATTAAGTGTGATCTGCATGCGTGTTTATGCTTTTTTGAATTGTTTGCTCGTCCCTACAGGCTGCACGATTTGTGTGACTGGTCCAAAAGCTTCAGGGAATGTGCAGCCAGGGTCCCCAGTGTGCCTTTTGAAGATTTCGTGAAAAAATATTAAACGGTTCAAAAGTTATTCAAAAAACAATTTCCCATCATAAGTCAATGGGAAAAGTTAACAAAAGTTCGACAGTGTCGCAAATGCACTTTTTTAGTGTTGCAAATGGCCCTAGTAGTGTTGCAAATCTGCCATTTTTGTTTTCAGTTGGTGATCAGAAAAATGCTTGTCATTTAAATTTGGGACCCTCTAGCAACACAATTATTTTTGTGTTTACCTAGTCGGACCCTGAGGATGCTAGGCATGTCTTTATTTTGAGGTTAAACAACCTAGAAATATATTTTTCCAATTTCTGGAAAAAGTAGTGTTGCACTCACGAAAGTGTTGCAAATTTTTTCGAAAGCTTTCGCAAATCACGACACTACTTTGCGACACTATGCCCAAAATAACAGGAATTCTTTGCCACCCTGCTGCAAATGAACAGTTTGGTCTTTTGGGCTGAAATTTGGAGGGAAGGCAGACAACATCTCACAGATGTGCCTGTTGGTGGTTTGGTGACACAATATTGCATGGATCAAAGTTACAGTACTCCGAAGTTGACACTTTTTCCCATAGACTAACATTGCGGCGTCCGCTGCATGACAGGAATATTTTGCCATGCTGCTGCAAAATAACGGTTTGGTCTTTTACACTGAAATTTGGAGGGAAGAAAGCCAACATACCACAGATGTGCCTTTTGGTGGTTTGGTGAAAAAATATTACAGGGCGGCAAAGTTATGGCACTCCAAACTTCTAATTTTTTCCCATAGGATAACATTACGGCATTCGCCGCGCTTTTCAGGGCCCTTATCTTGGAAACAGTGCAAGATACGGACTTTTCGTCAGAAAAATGCTTAGCCCCCTAACAGGAGCCAAGTACAAAATTAGCCAGAAAAGTCATAAATCATATGACTTTTCAATTTTTTTCTACGTAGTACGGTTCCTGAGATATAAGCAATTTAGTATTCCAACTCATCATTTTCTGCTCCGAGACCCACTATTGTGCATACATTCTTTGTACTCACTGTCTTCCTCTATACAGCTTTTGGGGAAAACCGACCTGTGTGCTTACATTACTGGTACCCTTATCGCTTCCGCTTGCAGTTCCGTACCGGTTTCACTTACCGTTCCCGTCTACGCCACCGTGTGCGTTACCTTTTGTGTTTTCATTTGTGCTTGCATTTGTGTTATTTTTACCATTTGTCTCTACAGTACTGTTTCTCTTTCTGTTTCACTTTGCATCACCATGCGCATTACCATTTGCATTTGCGGGCACTGTATTACTATGTGACAAGACATCCCGCCGCTGCATTACATTCACTATTTCTCATTATCATTCTCAAAAAGAAGGGAAATTAGAGGCAAAAAATCTGTTTACTGCATCAGTTAGGGTTGTTCCACAGTGACAAAAGTGAGGAAATTTGATGTCAGGGTTGAAACCCCCCTTGCACCCCTCCAGCCCACCCCCCCAACCGGCATTGGGGTGTGCGTTGTGGTTGTCAGTCCTAACTCTCACCCCATTCTCCTATTCCTCAGCTTCTTTCCACATGTGATGGGGTGAGAGTTAGGGCCAATGACCCCAATGCGCACCCTGATGCCAGTTGGGAGGGTTGGCTGGAGGTGTGCAAGGGGTATTTCAACCCTAACATCGAATTTTCTCACTTTTGTCGCTGTGAAACAACCCTAACTGATGCATTAAACTGAGTTTTTTGCCACTAATCTGTAATATATATATATATATATATATATAAGCAGATTACCTGATGTTTTATTTATCATTTAAAATGTTGGTTAACCGATTGTATTGATGTGATGTCCTTCATTCCCTGTAAAGCACCCTGATCCCTTGCTAAGGGGCACTATATAAATTAGAGTACCAAAGGTACTCAGCAGTGCCAAATCATGCAATCTGTTTGATATTATTGGTGGTATACAACATATCTGAAAGTCAGATACTGAATCTTTTCTGAGCTCTTCTGGGTAAATAAGTTGCAAAAGGTAGCCCTTCCAGAATCAGAGGTGGGCCAAGTTACTGACAGCCACACATACCCAACCCTAGCTTTTGAAACATATACTAAATAAATAATAGATACATTAGATAAAGAAAGTATTTATACAATGTAGGTAATAGTCAAGCCTTCCAGATAAATCATTTATTTTAGTCTCTGATGAATTATAAATGAGAATAAATTGTTTATCTCAATGTTTGTTAGTTTGTTTTATTTAAACTGGAGAGTGCATGGGCCAAAGTCCCATTTTCATGGTGATGCAGTATATTTACAAACAATACATACATTTAAGATAAAAAACAACATGATATAATATACGAAAGATTACATAAGCATACATAGACAGCACATTCAGATAAAATATTTACATTCACTTTCAACCAATAAATATCTTTTTAACTTCATTTTAAAGGTCAGGAGTGAGTTATTTATACTTTCAAAGATGGATTGTAAAGAATTACAAAAATATGGAAGTACATAGGGAAGAGACTTTTGTCCAGCCAATATTTTCATCCTTGGTATTGCGAATAATTTTTCATCAGATAATCTAGTAGAGACAGAACTAAAATGTTTCTTAAATATTAAGGTTAAACCAATGAGAACCTTTTCCAGAATTACCTTCTTAGCCAGAAGTTCTAGCTGAAATTGATGGCGATAATCAAGGGAAAGTAGACCTGACGACCTTAACAAGCTACAATGGTGCGTCCTTGCAGACATCTGTGTTGAAAATCTAGCTGTTTGGTTCAATAATACTCTAACTTTGTACAATAACCCAAAGCAAATCATAATCTATCAGTGGTTTGAGGAAACTTTAAGCAAGAAGCCTCCTGGTTGAGGGAACCAATAGTGGATTTAATCGATAAAGTGCCCCCAGTCTTTGATGGATAACTTTGATCATACTGGTAATATGGGGTTCAAAGGTCAAGCCTTCATCAACTATAAGGCCAAGATATTTAAATTGCTGGACCTGTTCTATTTCTGCACTCAATACTGTATATAAAGAAAGGGTGGTATCCTCCTTCACTCTCTTTCTAGAGTTAAAAAAGACCATAGATTTAATTTTTGTTTTCATTTTACACTAATCGATTATTAATAAACAATTATGGGCAGCTAGGAAATCACAAGACAAGTTTTCCTGGACTATTTTGAGATCTGATCTGCTTGTAAGGATCACTGTGTCATCTACATGAAGTAAAATCTGAGAATTAATATAAACAAAAGGAAGAGTGTTCAAAAAAAGACTAAAAAGAAGAGGACACAGAATAGACCCTGAGGAACACCCAGTAAAATAGAAGCAGGGAGAGAATATTGACCACTTATTTTTGTCACTTGTGAATAGTGGCTTACGAACATATGGACATATGAAAACACCAGCAGAAGCAGGCCTATACAGTCTATCAAGTCTGCTCAAATGTGCAGCTAGCCCCTTAACTTGCAGCTGCCCCACCCTCATCTTCTTCTTCATCTTAAACAGACTCCCTTAGCCTGTCCCAAGCACTCTTAAAGCTACCCACTGTTCTACAGGAAACCATCTCCTCAGGTAGAGTATTCTACCTGTCCACCACCCTTTCTGAGAAAAAATGTTTCCTGATTTCCTTCCTGAATCTTCCCCCCTCCAACCTCAGCTGATGACCGCTCACATCCCTCCCTTTTCTAAGCTGGAGGATCCATTCTGCATTCACCTTATTTATCCCCTTCAGGTACTTGAAGGTTTCAATCATATCCCCCATCCCTCCTCTCTTCCAGGGAGTACATGTTCAGCTTGTCCAATCTATTCTCGTAGGTCTTCTCTGCAATCCATGGATCATCCTTGTCACCCTATGTTGCACCCCCTTCAGCAATCTGATACCCTTCTTCAGGAATGGGTGCCAGTACTGTACACAGTACTCCAGGTGAAGCCTGACCAGGACCCTGTATAGGGGAAGGATCACCTCCCTACTCCTGGAGGAGATACCCCTTGTTATACACCCCAGCATTCTATTGGCCTTTGCTGCCGCCTTCCTGCACTGAGCAGAGTTGTTCATGCTGCCCATTATAACCACCTCCATATCTTTTTCCTCCTCTATACTTTCTAGTTGCACCCCTCCCAGCTGATAGCTCCTCCCCTGGTTCCGCACTCCAAAGTGCAGTACCTTGCATTTCTTGGCATTGAACCCAAGCTGCCATGTTTCTGACCACTCCTGTAGTTTGGTCAGGTCCTCCTGTAGCCCCTTCCACCCCTCAATGTTATTTACCACTGCTCCCATGTTTGTGTTGTCAGCGAACAGACTGATCCTACTCTGGACCCCATGTGAGATATCTGCTATGACTATCCTAAATAGAACTGGTCCCAGTACCAATCCATGTGGTACCCCACTCGACACTTCCCTTGGTGATGAGAGCTCCCCCTACCACCACCCTCTGCTGCCTTCCCTTCAGCCAGTTGATGTTCCATCTGACCATTTGTGATCCCACCTCCATGTATTCCAGCTTCCCCTCTAGCCTCCCATGCGGCAGGGAATCAAAGGCCTTGCTGAAGTCCAAATACAGCACATCTACCACATGGCCCTTGTTCACTTCCCTGGTCACCCAGTCTTAATTCTTGATTAGACTTGTCTGGCAGAATCTGCCTAAAACAAACCCATGTGGATGCCCATCCTGGAGACCACTGTCCTCTAAGAAGGTCACCAGCCTCTCCTTTAGGACTGTCTCCATGAGTTTCCCCACAATTGATATGAGGCTCATCAGCCTGTAGTTACCTGGTTCATCCCTGGGACCATTCTTGTGTATGTTCACTACATGGGCCATCTTCCAGTCCTGTGGTACACATCCTGTGTCCAGGAAGGTATTGAACAGGTCAGTCAGTAGCCCAGCCAGGATCCCTGCTAGCTTTTTTGTGTACCCTAGGGTGAATGCCATCTGGTTCCGGTGCCTAGTCTACTGTTAGTGCCCTTAAACCCTCCCTCACCCTGTCTTCTGCAATCCCGAAGTCAGTCACCCTCTCTCCCCACTACCTATCCTAGCCCTCCCTTGGGGTATCTGTACCCTTCCTCCTTCATGAACACAGAACATAAGTATTCATTTAGTGCCTCTACCTGTCCCCCTTCCCCACCCACTCTCCATCCTTCCTAATCCTCACAATCTGGTCCTTGTTCTTTCTTTTTTTCCTCTAACATATCTGAAGAAATCCTTCTTTCCTTCCTTAATACCCTGTGCCAGTCTCAATTCCTTTGAGGTCTTGGCCACTCTGACCAGCCTGGTAACCTCCCTGGACTTCTTCGTGTACTCCTCTTTGTCAGCCCCACAATTTCTTCATCTTCTGAAATTCCATTCTCTTGGCCCTTACTCCCTCCATGACCTCCTTCATCAACTAACTGGGCTTCTTGGCTCTTCTCTTCTTACTCTGTATCTTTGTACACATCTCATCTGCCTCCTTCAGCCCTCGGTGTATAATGTCCCACTTCTGACTAGCATCCATGTCATGACGAATGCCTGCTAGATGCTTGCACAAAAATTCCCCCATCCTGTTAAGTCTGCACCCTTAAAGTCAGTCACCCTGGTCCCCGGACCCCCTGTTTCCCTCTTCATATTGAATGTGAACCAAACTGAGTGGTGGTCATGCCCAGCTAGAGGGTCCTCCACCCCCAGATCCCTTATAGCCTCCCCATTTGAAAGTATCATGTCCAGAGTCTTCCCCAATCTCATCGGCTCATGTACCAATTGTTCCAGGAAGCTGTCCTGAAATGCTTCCAGTATGACCAGCTCCCTCACACTCATGGTGGCTGGGGTGCTACAATCCACCCCAGGTAGGTTGAAGTCCCCCACCACCACCAAGTTCCCCTTCTTACAGACCCTTCTGTTTTACTCAGCTAGCTCTCTGTCCAGGTCCTCCCCTTGTGTCGGCATTCTGTATACTACCCCAATCCTCAATGCCCTCCCTCTTGAGTCCTGGAACTGCATCCACAGGGCCTCTGTTTCACTTTCCTCCCCATTCTCCCTTATGCACTTTATCCCTTCTCATACATAGATTGCCATGCCCCCCCCCTTCACCCTGTCCTTCCTGAATATTCTATAACCTGAGATCTTCATATCCCAGTCCTGGTACTGGGTAGCCCATGTTTCTGTGATGGCCACAATGTCCATACCTCTCACTGCCAAGAGAGCCTACAAATCAGCTACCTTATTGCCTAGGCTCCTTGCATTCAATGTGACCACCCTCCACCCCATTTCCTTCTTTGTCTTTCCCTGGGTTTCCCCCTCCCCATGCCTCTACCCTGACCTCTCCCCTCTCATCTTGGGGGGTAAGCTCATTGGGGTCCCCCCTCCGAGTTCCCTGTCTACCAGCTGTCCACTCACCACCCCCCACCTAGTTTAAACTCACCTTTGCTGGTATGCAGCTCTCTCTCCCCTATTTTAATGTTCCCTTCCCCTCAGCACTTAAGTGTAGCCTGTCTTTTGCTTATAAATTGCTGTTGTTCCAGGCTTAAATAACTCTTGTACCACCCGATGACATCTCCAGACATGCTCAGTCTACCAAGAGATGACAATAATAGGCCATGGTCAGCCAGGTCAAAGGCCTTGATGAGGTCCATGAACACAGCCCCTGTATAATGTCCCTTGTCAAGGGTCATCTGCATATAACATTAACAGCTACAGAAGAGAGACCATACTAGTGGTAATAAATTTGGTAAATAAATCATGCTTTTTGGGATAAATATTTTCACTTTAAAAACAGTTTATTTCACTTAGAAAATGTTAGTTCCATTTAGAAAATTAAAATGGAACACCAAGAATAAAGCACCAGATAGAGAGTTTACAATGGAAATAAAGGCAGTTTTAAGTTAAAATAAGGTAAACACTAATACCCTTTCTCCCTCTGGTCTTTCTCTAGCACTTCCTAAGCCCAGCTCCCAACTCTTCGCACTTCACTGATTCTTTGATTTTCTTTGTTTTCTTCACACTCTGGTCAAAGTTGTGAATGACTATTAATGTATGCACTGCAAGCTCATTGGTCCATGGTGTGAACCAATAGTCTTGTAGCACTTACTGTAAGCTGTCATTTGGTGGGCAGCCATGGAGGCATGCGGGTGGGTTTACTGCCACCGATGACTCAGGAGGGGGTGCTGTGTGGGCAGGGGGTCCTGTGTGTGTGTGTGTGGGGGGGTGCCACTGGACTACCAGGGATGTAATAATACCATATTAATGGTGATCAGGGTTATGGGTTGGGGGGTACCACTAGACCGCCAGGACAAATAAAAAAAGTGTTACATTTGGGTGACTGGGGTTACTGACAGGGAGGGGGGTACCACTAGACTACAAGGGCTTGAATTGGGACATTTTATGGCGATCAGGGTTACGGGATGGGGCGGGGATACCACTGGACTACCAGGGCCTGAGTTTACACAGAACTACGGCGATTGAGGTTATGGGCAGGAAGGGGGTACCACTAGACTGACAGGGACTGTACTGAGCTGTAGTTATTGTGCTTGTTGATACTGGATGAGGGGTGTACTACTGTGGTCCCTGGTACAGGGACCGCATGCTGTGCAGGGCACCAAGCACATTTCACCTACTAGCCCTCCACAACACATGGAAATGGGGCCATAATGACATGCAAATTGCCCCATCTGTGCCTTGCATGCATTATGGCTCCATTTGCATATTCGTGTCTGAATATCAGGAATTTGCACACTGCATATCTCTGATGCACTGGTGAATTTCCCATTCCTAGTATTCAGACCTGTCTGGGGATGTGCCGGCACATTGTATTTGCACTATGCACATTATTTGCTATATTCAGAAGAGATGAGCTAGGGCACAACTCTTTTGAATGTATCCCTTAGTTGCTCCAGCGCAACTCAGTTGTGTTGCACTACCACTTACGCCATTGCCTGGTGCAATTCTGAATATCGGGCCCAATATCATTAGTAATTAAAACTAAGCATTCCTGTTTTCTTTACTCACACTGTGAACACAGTCCTGGAACTTTTGAGCTTTAAAAGCCTGCCACAATTCTCTGAGCAAAGAAACTGACAAATGCAAGAAAAGGAGTCACAGTTATATAATCCACGGTTCCTCCCTTCCAGAAAAATGACTGTGAAAAATGGTCCTCATGAAGTCATCTATAAAGTACCATATTTCACCACCAAAGAGAATATCACCAAAATTATTCAAATTGACTGGAAAGTTTTCACCACAACGAACTTATGTATCAACAAACTCCCTTCTATAAGAAATCCTGTGGTCACAAACTGTACCATTTGGGCTTTTTTAATGTCAAAAATCTGAAAGTGGAAAAACACCCAGAAATGATATGAAAAAAAGACTTGCTATCCTCCTCCAGCTTCTTTGCATTGACTTGTTAAAAGGCATTTTTTTAAAAGCAGGACAGATATAATCTTTCCTTTCTTAATTTCTGCATTACATTTGATGCTGAACTCAGCTGATCAGCAGCACTGACACCCCATGTCCTCAACAGACATTAGCTGCATTACAAGAAATAAGCAAGCATTCAATCCATGCAAGCTAAAGATGCATTCGGTTATTTCACTGTTTGCGCAATGTGAATAAAGAAAACATTGCAGATGGGTGGGTATAGTGTACATAACATGCGAGTTTCCATATATGGCATTTTTTCTATCATTATTGAATAAAACTAAGCTTTTCTAAGTTGAAAAGCTGAATAACATTAGCATTACTTTGTATTATTTATCTACTTTACCAGAGATCTTTGTATGCACCATAGACTGTTATTTCAGCCGTACATTCCATTTTTAAATCTCAGTTTTACTCTCAACATTATTACTAGAGATGCACAGTGTTGCCAAACTTTGCTCCGGGGCATAATTCATGTCGTTTGCCACATTCAAGAAGTGCAAAGTGTCAATTTCATGAAGTTTTTGTCAGGTAAAGTGGTACTTTTTCTGGAGAAGTTATCCAAATTCACTGGCAAAGCTGCAACTTTGCCATAACTTCATCTGACTTCACTTGACAAAGAACCATTTTCCCAGGAAAACTCAATGCAAAGTGACAAAAAAATGTTTGCAAAGGTGAATTTCGCTAATTTGTTGGAACTTCACCAGCAAAGCACAACTTCACAAAATCACTAAATTGGTACTTAAATCTAAAGGTGGTGAGGTCTTGCTGTCTCTAATCCTGCATTAATTTTTTCCTGAAGCTATATCAAACGTTGTGGCATGTGCTGAATCCATTAATGTTGTTTTATCTGTATTTTATTTTTAACTAACATTTATATATATTTTGAAGATCTGCAGTGCTGTAGTTATTCCATCTACAGGCAAATACAATGGCTGAAAGGGCTTGATAATGTTCACCCCAGTTGTGTGCTGAGATGTCTACCCTCCCGAAATGTAGTACCAGTTCATTACATGGCATTTTGTTTTTGCTTAACTTATTGTATTTTACTATGCAAAACTAACATTCATTTTGTTTTCCATTTCTTACCTCACTTCATTCCTGATTCAGCCCCCAGTTAGAAATGGGGGTGTGAGTTTGGAAGTGAAGTTAACACTCGAAAGAAATGCCTAGTAAGTAGTGGTCCAAAAAACTGCTTCTGAATTTTTGCCACAGTTATTGCATGGACATATAACACCTATGGAGCATTCTAGCATTCAAATACCATCTGGTCAGTCCACTCTCCCACATGAGAAATATGTCCCACATAGTAGAGAATTAGACCGTGCTCACTGTTTCTCCAGTTTGATCTCATGATGTGCTCAAAGACCTCCCATTTTTGCATATTGAGGTCCAATGCATGCCTCTTAGCTGGTTCACTTACACATACTGTACATCCCTTGTTTTAGCTCTCAGAACAACCCCACAAGGAACTGATGTTGCCAATACTATGAAGGTGCAGTCTTGCATTGTAATGCTCAATCAAAACTGAACTCCGCTCAACCACAAACAATACAGTGCCAATGGTACCAGGGGTATGATGCACCTCTAGGTTGCATCCCCTGTGAGCACTGTATGTATGACAGTTATGTGAATCAGGGGGAAACATTTTTTCATCACACTATAAGTAAGAATTATATTAATCAGGAGTTGGATTAAGTGTAACACCAAAAGTGTTATTCTTCTAGCCAATTGCTCCAGTAGGGTGTTTTATATTGGTAAAACCATACATTGTTTTAAATTACAGATAGGAGAACATACCAGAGAAGTGAGAAATAACTTGAAGAATGCTTTGGCTGTACACATGTATTTTGTTAGTGATAGTCAGGAACATAAATGGAAATATATGGGGATTGAACAAATATCTTTGGGGTGCAGAAGTTGCAATTTAGATAAACATTTGTTTACATAGATACACAGACAGTGTCAGCTGATAAGGGCCTATGGCCCACCCAGTCTGCCCATTTGAGCTTTTAAGTTCACTTTATGTTTTCCTAGAAGTTTGTTGCCCCTTACCCCTGCCCTCCAGAATTCCTTTATGTCTATCCCATGCATTCATAAATCCTGTGATTGTTTCAGCCCCCACCACTTCCTCTGGCAGGGTGTTCCACTTGTCCACCACCCATTCTGTGAAGAAATTCTTCCTCATGTTTCCTCTGAATCATCCTCCCTCCAACTTCATCCCATGCGCTCTAGTCCTGTAACATCTTTTTTGCTTAAAAATAGTGTATTCCTGCACCCTGTTCCTCCCTATAAGGTATGTGTATGTCTCTATCATATCCCCTCTCTCCCTCCTCTCCTCCAGGGAGTACATATTCAAGTCTTTCAACCTGTCCTCATAGGACTTGTGATGCAATCCATGTACCGTCTGTGTTGCCGTCCTCTAAACTTTCTCTAACCTGTCTATGTCCTTACATAGGTAAGGTCTCCAGAACTGTACACTGTACTCCAGGTGGGGCCTCACTAGTGTTTTGTATAGTGGAATTATGACCTCCCTTTTCCTGCTGGTGATACCCCTGCCTATGCATCCCAGCATCCTATTTGCTTTACCTGCTGCCTTGTTGCACTGATTCCATACCTTGAGGTCATCAGAGATGATAATCCCAAGATCCCTTTCCTGCTTGGTGCATGCTATATCCTCACCTCCCAACTGATATATTGTACCAGGGTTTTTGTGCCCCATATGCATTATCTTGTACTTTACATTGAATTTCAATTGAACTTCAACTTAAAAGAGGCATTTTGGGCAATCACTTTGGGCATATTTATGCTCCTGGGCTCAGTGTTAGACTTGACATTTCCCCTTTTCTATGAATACATTTCTTATTATTGTTGGCTTCCTTGAGGTATTTTTGAATGAATACACAAGAATAGTATTTGATATATATATATATATATATATATATATATATACACTGTATATATATATATATATATATATATATATATATATATATATTTGCTTGTGGGTGGAGATGGCTATGCCTTGGCATGCTTCCTCTTTCTTTAATTCCCTCCCTCCAATGATCAGGTGCCAACTGAGCTGCCAAGGAGCATACTGTATACAGTATGCTTCTTGAGATCTCAGTCAGCACCCAGCCATGGTGGAGAGCAGAGTGCTGTGCCAGGCACTGGCTCTAGGATGGGACAGGGAGGAATCTGGGTGGTGGGTCTCTGCCTGCCAGGGTGGGGGGAGGTCCATTAGACCATCAGGGATGTTGTTTTTTGTTTTTAATAAATGGGGATTTGGGCCAGGGGAATTTGGACCAGGGGGAGGGGAGCTAGACCACCAGGATGATGGATGTTTTATGTTTTTTCAATATGGTGTTTACTAAAATAGTTTTACTTTACAGTCAGGTAAACAACATTATAGCAATGAATAGTACGGGAAAATAGTAAATAATTTTATGTATAAATAATCACATACACAGCACATCACATAGCTTATGTATTATATGCATTGTGCCAAGGGAACTCATAGTCCCATAGATATGTGAAACAGATTATACAGCAGGTATTTTTCATAAATGGGGATCTGGGCTGGGGAGGATCACTAGCCACCAGGGACATTTTGTTTTGAAATATTATCATGACACATTGGCACAGGGTTCTCAACCCTCCAAGAGGACATTTCTAAGCACCCTTAGACCAGCTCTGGCTGGTCTAATGGTACTTAGAAATTTGCCCTCTGGGAGGGTTTTGTGAATCCCAGCTTAGGGAATATGGTATCCTGCATCTGCCACATGCCCCCTAGTGCCATGCCACAGCCCATTGTGTGGTGCAAGGCAGATGCAAGCCCTCTTTGGTGCATGTAGCCTGTGCCAGATGCGGCTGCCTTTCTGAATTGCTCTCCACGAATCATTTGGTTCAAGCCATACCATGTACCATTCCTTGTGGAGCAATCAGCTGGTGCCATTCAGGGGAGCTTTGTGAATTGGGTCCCCTGTGTCTTTCCTTGGGCATAGATGACTTCAAATAAATAGACTGCATAAAGTACCAAAAGCTCAAACTAGCAGTGGGACAAACTACAGCTGTCTTGGAAATGTAGCACTGTTTCTTGCTCTTGCTGCATATTAGATATTATTTTTGCTTTAGCCAGTGATACTGTAAGTGCAGTAATAGCATTTATTTATAATGTTACATATTTTTGAGACTGGTTAGGCCTCATCTGGAGCACAGCGTCCAGTTCTGGAGGCCCCACCTCAAAAAGGACATTAACCAAGTGGAGATGGTGCAGAGGAGTCAACAAAAATAATTCATGGACTGCATCAGATGTCGTATGGGGATAGACTGAAAGGACTGAACATATATTCCCTGAAATAGAGAAGAGAGAGGGGTGACATGATTAAACTTTCAAGTACATAAAAGGCATAAACCAGGTGCAGATAGACGATCTCTTCCAATTTAAGAAGGGCGGCAGAACCAGGGAACATGATCTAAGGCTGCAAGGAGGGCAGTTCTCCAGCAACACCAGGAAGTTTTTCTTCACAGAAAGAGTGGTGGATGCCTGGAGCAGCCTGTCTGTAGATGTAGTGGGGGCAAGCACAGTGGTAGGTTTCAAGAATGCTTGGGACAGATACAATGTAGCCCTCAAACCTAAGGGCAATTAGAAGGCTAGGCCAAATGACAATGGGCAGACTAGTTGGACCTGGTGGTCTCCTTCTGCCATCAACTTCTATGTTTCTACGTATCTCAACAGCCACATAATTTCAGTTGTCCAGTGCAAAACCACAGATGCAGTGGTTTTTATATGTGCAGTAGTATAAAATGCAAACAGAAGAAGAAACATGTCAGGTAGCAAGACTACAGAGTACTTACTACTAGGTCAAGAAAGCACTACTGTGCACTCTTTCTGTGAAGGAATTCAGCTTTAGAACAAAATAACTGATTTTCCAAAAGCAATTCCTGGTAGAGATGCAAAGGCTGAAATTAAGCAGCGAGCAGCCTATCCAGGACACAGAATGCCTGTGCAACCCAGGCAGCCAGCCTAACACTGAAGAACCAAAAGGTAAGGAGAATTTCACAAACAAAATATATGCTACAATTGTTTTTAATCACTGGTCACACTAGAGCAGTAAGGTTGGTGAGATGATACAGGTGACCCTTTTGCGTCCTGTTTAAACAAGCAAGCATGGTACAGTGCAAACTGACATGCAGTAGTAAAATAATAAGTTTTAGAAAATATAAGTACATATTAATTTGGCCATTTGTATCAGATTCAGTTTGCCAAGTTGGGAGTACAAGGTATTTGGGGGTTTGGCTGCTTGAATTGTTGGTCTGCTAGTGCTGCCAATTTTTTTCTTCCAAATACACTGCATTCTCTACTCGCTGTTTTGGATATTTTATCTAGCTTTGCGCAAGTTTTGACATTACCCTCTAACTGTAGTGTGACCTTGACAGCAATGCCATTTCCACATTTCAGTAGCACAGGCACTAGTGGCATTAAAAGCAAATTCTGATCTCCTGTCCTGTAGTTCTGAGTCTGTTCAAGATAGTTCATTAGAACAGGAATTGGTACTGCTCTATAAGGCTTACTGTAGTCAGACAGTGATGTGAAAATGGTCACTAAGGCTAATGAGTGCAGATTCTAGACTAATGAGAGCAGTGCTCCTGGACAGCTGGCTTGCTGCCACCCAGAGCTCTTTGTATTAGGCAGCGCTCTTTGAGGGTCTTTTACCAGGAACCCTCCCAGGGATCTGATGCCAGTAGTGGGACGAATAAAAAAATCAATCTGTTGACATGCTGCTGATCTAGTGGTCAGTTCAGTGTATTTTAGACATGGTCAGGGGAATGGTCAGTCATCCTCCTTACATCACATGGTGATGCACCCCTGAAAGCCTCCTATTGTATCTGATCAGATAAAGAACATCAGTGATGCCATCATTTTTATTAAAACCATTTTAATAATAATATCACTACAGTACATGTGCAAAAATGCAATGGACTGTGAATACAGTATTCTTGCCAAGAGCTATAATGTGGTGTTGCAATGCGTGCACCAAGGAGCTCACATACAATCACACATAATGTTTAGCTCACATGCTGAGGCAGGGCTACCACAATTGTTGCTCTGTCTCTCTGTGACTGGGCACAAAAGGAGTGCAGCCAAATAAAATGAGGTGAAAAAAATAGAATTGAGAAATAAATAAGAGAAAAATCACAGACTAGTCTGCTGTATTTAAATCACAGATACTGGCTTCCCTAGAAAATGCCAATTATTGAGCACCACAATCTGACTGAAACTGGAAAGTGAGGGAACTGGGCCAGTATTGAAAGTGCCCTGTAAGTACCCTTCTGTAAGTGATGATTTTGCAAATTGGACAAAATGCTTTAGTGTCCATAAAGGTATTTTTCTGTTTTTATCACAGCTGAAGCCCTGCTGTGTCCCAACCCAAGTCAGCCTTCTGAAATGTTTCCACCATGGGAGAGCAAAGGCAGATCAGAATGGGGTTGGGGTGGTGGCTGAATCAAACTAAAACAAATGCCAAAAGAAAAATGAGGTCCAAAATTTAACATACAAACATATCAATTGGCAAAACACTCTGAGTTGCAGAGTACAGATCAGAACTTATGCCAACTCCACTCTCACAGATTCTGCAAGGTACAGTAAAGCAAGCTTAGTACGTGAGTTTTGCTGACAGCTGGGGAGATGGAGGACAGGGAGAACACATTTTGATTCTAAAATAAAATTGATGATCCAGAGCTGTGACTGCCACAGGAGAAATGTGGACACTTACAGGAGCTAATATAAAAAAAATTTACATGGATGGGTACATAAGAAAATAGTGAAGAGTGGTCTGGTTTCTTACCAGAAGTTTTGGAGTGCTGAAGTAAAGCAGGAATGCTGCATTTAGTGTCAGTGTTTGTTGGCTGGAGATCAAAGGGGAAAGAAGCACATGGCACAATGAGCTAGACAGTGATCGAGCAGGTGCACAGGTAATGAGAAGGTAGCATTATTGGTCTTCCAGAAGTACAAAGATGTGCTCAGACTGACTCTCATGATAGCGATGAAGAAAATAATAAATTGTGATAAAATAAGGCAGGGAAAACAAAGACACAGTGACATTTCAGTTATAACGTTTTCTTAATTATTGGGGCACATACGGTAGAGAGGGAAAAACATTTAAAGACTAACAATTTCACTTTAAATGTGCTATTCCACTGCAACACAGTATGAATTCCATATGCATCTTCCCAATGGCTACATCACAAAGGAACCCTTAAGCAGTGGTACAGCAGCTTGCACAATGCTTAATGATATCACAGTTGCCTCTGTTGCATTCAGCACAGAGCAGTGAAATCAAACAGAAGCAGTTACATTTTCATAACTGGAACTAATTAAAAAACTTTATAACCCAAAATACATTGCATTAATTGGACACATAATTGCCGGACTCATATTAGCCACTTATTTAGGCTGGTTCAGCAAAGTTGAACCAATTCCTACTGTGATCACACAGTGAAATTGGAGATAACTTTTCTTATAGAGAATGCATTGGAAGCAACACTTGTGTCACACTCATTATGAAAAAATTAGTGAATGCTGTGGCTTTTAATTTGTGAGTATTCTTGTGAGTGACTGAAAAGTGTCCTAAGGGATTCCCATCTTCAAGAAGGAGAAAGGTTGGACACAGGCAACTACAATCTAGTCTTCTTGACATCAGTGCTGAGTAATGTCCCAGAAGCCATTATCAAGGAATAAATAATGGAACACGTGGCTTACACAAACATTCTCACCCCCTATCAGCATGACTTTATGTGTGGCAGATCATGTCAAACCAACCAGATCAGAGTTGTTCTTTAATCACATATGCATGAGTTATGGCAAGGTAGAATGTTCAAAACAATTAGGAAGTTGATAAAGTACCATGTTGATAATAGCATCCCCACACTGGACATAGAGGGCTAGTGTGCAACAAACTGCACTGTCCATGTTTTTATATTTTCATGCAATAAACATTGCAGCAGTAAGCAGGCCAGGAAATAAAGTATGAGACTACAGGAAAAATTTCTATTTCAAAATGATTTGTCTTCTGTTGGAGCTACAATGCATTTTTTTCACTGAACCATCTGTATGGAGAATAACATCACTGTGTTCATTTAATGTACTGGGGAAGAGCACAAGGAGCACAAGAAGCATACCTCATAGCGATACTTAGTATGCCTGAGAGAAACAAGTGAATCACTTGGCCTCAGGTTCTCAGAGGTTTCTACCGCTGGTAGTTCTCTCCAAGCCATACTGCCAAAGTAGTAAAGGGTTATTTATCAGCAGGACCATCATGCCAATTGAGTATTGGGAGGAACCCCCTCCAATAAATAGGATTGACTTTTCGGACTGAGGAAGAGCTGTAAAAGTGGAATTTGGTGCACTCCATTCACAAATTTATTATCATGTATTCTCTCCAGAATTTTTTTGGCATGATGCCCTTGTTTATCAGGTGCATTGCCATGCCTCAAAGCCCCAGAAATTACAATACAGAAAGACAATACAAGTGTCAAGTATACTTTTGTTACTCCTATTTGTTGTGTGAAATGTGTATATTGCCCTTCTCTTCCTCTGATCCATTATCAAAGACCATAAACATTACTCATACCACTTCCACTTAAACAATTACTAAAACTATTTCTTAGACAGGACTATGGAATGCTGCACTGACCTGGATGGCAAAAGGCAAACATAATAAACTGAAAGTGTTTTTTTGTTTGTTTGTTTTTTGTTCCTTTTCAGATTTCTTATGTTCTTCTGCAATCTTGGCCACAAGAAAAGTATATTTCTTTTTCATTGCTTTAAGGGGCATAGCATATAATGAATTTGAGTTTTTCTACCCTTAGGGTATTGTTGTCCTTCTCTTACTGATTTCTTTTCTATTCAATGATACTCTATCATGCCATGTTATTAAAGTCAAGATTTGCCTGGAAAGCTTGAACAGACATCAAACAGGAAGAAGAAGAGCACAATAAATTATAGAAAGCTACAATGTAACAATTGTTTCAACAGAAAGTGACACTACTTTCAGTACTCCTTTTGGACAAATGCAAACCAATTTTAGAAGTAATAGTCACTGTTTCGTTAAATGTCAAAAAATAAATTTATTACAGCTTTAAAATAATTTACTATAAATGTTTCTTGTGAATGTTTTAAGAATGAGTCATGAACTATCCTACAAAGTAGTTATGCCTATTTATTTCCTTCTGAATAAAAAGATTCATTCAGATACCTTTTAGTTGTATTAAAATATCTAGTGGGTGCTTTGAATTTATCAGCAGTAAAAATTTTCAAATTCAAAGTTGATAAAGTTAGTCAGTCAGAACTCTAGGACATTATAGTAGGATTCACTCATAGGTCATAGTCTTAATATAAATGTTTTAGTTTATCACAAAATACCAAAGCAGTAAATTAGTTCAACCCCAGTTCTTTTACTGGCTAACAACTTCATGGGAACCACTATAAAAGGCATCAAACCTGTTTAAAACATAAAATTTATTTATTTATTTAGATTTTGATTATCAGGTAAGTGTACTTGACACAGAAGTGACTATTTTCAGACATGACCCGGGAATTGACACAGTATCTCACACGAATTCCTTTGATATTCACTGGCAGTGGTTTTAGGGAATTTGGCAATAAACAGCATACATGGCTACACCAATAAACTGCTTGAACTGTGGTCATGAAGATTATCTTGCAGCAAGAATCTTATATATTTGCCTCAAAACCTAAAATGAGAACGGGATTACAATTGAATTATATCCCATTAGAGAGCATCAACTGGTACACGGAATGAATTACAATAGGCTTAATAAAATAGAGGTTAATGGGTTGGAAACAGTGAACAACAATGCTGTGTTTGCTTCGAGTTTGTCATGACAACCATTAGACCTCAAGAGCAAAGCTTGAGAGGTCTCTGGTTGTCATGACAACCTTGAGAAGTAAACTCAGCACTGTTCACTGTTAACCATCCATTGTCTTTTATACTATATGGGCACCTTTGCACAATAGCTGAGAGTGATTTTAACTTACTTGGTTTTCACTGTGTCCCATTCACATGCCATGTCCTTTAGCCCCACCCTCAATCTGAAATACACACCATTGTAGTACAACTGGCAAGACTCCACACATTGGTTTTGGTTTTTAAATGATTGTTGCACAATGACAGGCCTACCTTCCCCTTCCCCCCACCTTTCAGCCACATCTCAAATGATTTGGACATTATATCACCTAGGATCTGTCTAAGGATTTGCCAGTGCATCAGAGAGGATCCATGGCAGGATTTGGCCTGGTAGACATTAGCAGGCAAGCTATCTCGCAAGCTTGAGGCCTGATACTTACATTATGCTAGTGCCAAGCATCACAACATGGGAAGGAAGAGTGAAGAAATAGTGAGAATTGCCAGGACACATGCATCCCACCAAGAGGAAGGGTGGTGGACTTCAACAAAGTGGGAAAGTTAATGGAGACCATTCTAAAGCAAAAGGCTGGTATCCTTCCTTGAGGTGAATGGTCTCCAGGATGACTGGCAGTATGGGTTTTTCAGGGAAAGATCTTGCCAAACCAACATGATAGATTTCTTTGACTGGATTATGATGTCATTGTACAGGGTACAGGTGGTGGATGTCCTATACCTGGACTTCAGTAAGGCATTTGATTCAGTGTCACATGGGAGGATGATTAGCAAGCTGGGTGATGTGGAAAAAGGGGGAAAAATGCTGAGGTGGATCAAGAGCTGGCAAAGAGACAGCAACTAGAAGGTGGTGGAGGAAACTGTCCAAACCTAGGCCTGTAAGCAGTGGGGTCCCACAGGGCTCAGTATTCAGACTTATCCTGTTCAACATCTTTATTGATGACTTAGCAGAGGGGGTCAAAAGTAAGATCTGCCTTTTTGCAGATGATACTAAGCTTTGTGGGAGGGTGGACACAGTGGAAGGGAAAAAAAGACTTAAGAGAGGATCTGACTAGGTTGGAGAAATGATCGGGCATCTGACAGTTGGATTTCAATGCCAAGAAATGCAAGTTCATCCACCTGGGAGCCAGGAATCCAAGGGCTGGATTCTGGCAGGTGGGAATGCAGGTGACAGTCTCAAAGGAGGAGAAAGACCTGGGGGTGATGGTCAGGGGTGAAATGAAACACTCAGCACAATGTCATAAGACAGCAGCCAAAGCAAAACATTTGCTGGGCTGCATTGCCAGGGGAATCACCTCTAGGAGGGAAGAAGTTATTAAGCCACTGTACAGGTCACTGGTAAGACCACACCTAGAATACTGTGTGCAGTTCTGGTGCCCTTATCTGAAGAAGGATATCAAACTACTGCAGGGGGTCCAGCAGAGGGCAACAGGCAACCAAAATGACCCAGGACATGGGGGGGAAGAGCATATGAGGAGAGGCTGAGGGAGCTTAACATGTACTCCCTGCAGGACAGAAAAAAGAGTGGTGGCATGATTGAAACCTTCAAATACCTTAAGGGCATAAACAGGGTTGGTACACAGGTCATCTTTAACTTTAGAAAGGAGGGTACAACAAGGGGGAATAGCCTGAAACTGATGGGAGGTAGATTCAAGAAGGAATTGAGGAGACACTTTTTCACTGAAAGGGTGGTGAAGGAGTGGAATGAGTTGCTGGAGGAGGTAGTGGAAGCAAAGACAGTGGCCAGTTTCAAGGGGGGGGAGAACAAAGTGATGAAGAAAATTAGGACAGGAGGAGGCATTACTGGGAAGTGAAAGGGGGAGCGAAATGGGAGGGAGGTGTAGGGAAGGGGGGGTGGTTCAAGGGAATTAAATGAGCTGTGCACTTCAGCAGACTAGATAGACCATTATGACCTGTTTCTTCTGGCAAATTTGTACGTTCGTATGTTTGTAACACATAGGTAGCATGTGCGAAAACATGACAGTACAGTAATTAATGGAAAGAGATTCCAAAGTGCTGGGCTGACTTGATGCCTGATTGGAACCAGAAGGGAGAAGAGCTACCCTAATGCACATTAGGAGCACAGGAAAAATCAATACGTATTTCATACATCACAGTTTGAGATATTTATCTTGATCTGGGATTTATGAAATATGCAGTGTGTGTGTATGTGTATTTGATCAGTGTGATTGCAATTGATTCAGATGGCAGCTGGTCAAGGAGATGAGTAGAAGGTTTAAGCTGTCCAGTCTGGGGGAATTGGTAAGTGTAGGGGTACCACTGGGTGTCAGGGATATTTAGACATGTGGAGAGTGTGAGAGGTGGTAAAACTGAATGCCAGGTAGACATAGTCATTGGACAAAGTGTAGGAGATGGTACCACTGAATGCTAGGGCTACTAAGACATGGAACAGGGTGTGAGAAGGGGTAACACTGGATTCCAGGGATATTTAGACATAAGACAGGGTGTGAGAGGGGATGCCACTGGACACCAGGGATAATTAGTCATGGTGCAGGTTGTGGGGGTGCCACTGGAAATTAGAGATACTTAGGAAAGGATCAGGGTTGCAGATCATTCAAACCCTGAGTAATACCATATTGCTGCTTCTCCAAGGCTTAGGAGACATCTTTTCAACCTTGCATCATCTTTCTTTTGTAATATTAAGGTTCAACCCTAACTGATGTTTTAATGTAGATTTTTCCTTGAAACACGTTAACCCATGATAAAAAATATTAGTGTTCTCTAACAATCATCAGAAAGACTTCCAAGACCAACTATATCACTGTTTATACCAAACCCTCATTATAAGCCATTTTTGAGGAGCCATGCACTTACTCAGATGCCAGACTTCTGAATTTTTAAATAGCACATGAAACCAGAAATATTTACATTAGCAGTATTCTACAGAATTCATCAGAAAAAGATTAACAAACATTTGGACCAGCAGGAGTATGACTGAGTCCCAGAGACTACAAAGAAACAGCATAATAATGTACTGTAACAAGACAACTAGAGTTATTTTGACATCCCGTCAACATGCAACAAGGGAAGCACCTAAAAGGGGTGTGAGAAGGCACAAAGTGACAGATCTTCTCAGTTGCATGAAGGCCAGAATGAGGGGTGCACCTAGCAAAATAGTCAAACTTGAGGGTCAGATGCACTTTAATAGTTAGGGATTCATGGCACTCATGGAGACCTTATGGGAGGCAGAAAATGATCGGGACTCCAGGATAGAGGAACCAGGATAGAGGGCTAGACCATTCTTAGGGATAGGCCTGATAGAAAATGGTGTGTCTGGCTCTATTCATGTGGTCAAAAGTCATGGTGTAAGACAAGAAGGATTTCAGGGAGAAAATAATATCACGGGGTCCACTTGGGTTGACTTAGGGGAAGGGGATGCAAAACAGTTCAACAGAGCACAATGCCTTCATGGTTGGGAAAATTATGAGAGAAGCCAAATAAGATGTGGTGGTAATATTTGTGGGACTTCAGTCTCCCAGGCATAAACTGCCATGTTAAAGAGGCTAATAGCAGTGCTGAGACTGAGATCCTATCCACTTTCAATGGCCTGATTCCTGGAACAATATTTCCAACAAGGGACAAGGTTTGAAGTCATACTTGAGCTAATTCTCAGCAGAGGTGATCCATCCTTGACCTTCGTATCAGCAGTGGGGATCATCTCCAGTGTGAACATCAAGAAACCAGTAGGAGGCAGTGACCATAATCAGGTAACCTCCCTACTGACAGGGAAAACTAGTCAGGTCTCAGCCACCAGGACCCAGAACTTCAAAAAGGCAAATCTTGCCAATATTGTGATTCTGGTAGTCAAGGGTCTGGGTGACCTGCATGGAGCTAGTAATGCAAAGCACATATGGAGTTTGTTGAAGGAGGTACTTAGAGCAGCTGGAAATTGAACCACCACAATACTACAGGAAGAACAAAAGACAATTGTAACACAAAAACATGAAGTGCCCCAAAACGCAAAAACACAGAATAATCAACATTCTTTTTCCTGGTGGTGGAAGCCCTTGGCAGACCCTTGGGCTTCCAAACCTCCAATCATTGTATAAACATAGACTAATTAACTTTCTGTCCTGTCTGATTCCTTACTCAATGCACAACTGTTAGTGAGTTATCTTTATTACATAAAGTTTTTAATAGAAATAAAGACAGAACCACATTTATTGATGTAGGGGGACATATTCAGAGCTGCCCAGATGTGGGTGCAAATGGATGCATTACGCAAAAAAATGGGTCAGCCAGCTCACATGGGATATTCAAACAGAATGCATGATCACAACAAATCACACATTCTTTTTGAATATCGGATCATGGATGTGCAGCACAAAGTGGGTGGCTGCCATATTTGGTGCAGCACACCCAGGGTATGGGGCTAAAGACCGCCAGTTGAGGAATAATCAGCACATACTTGGATGCAATGCTTCCTCCAAGGGCATTATTCAGCCAAAAAATGCTAATGAGCTTATCGGGCATGCATGGTGCAAACAGGCCTCATGCATGCCCATTATGGGCTCATTAGCATGTCTGCACCTGGCACAATGCACTGGACCAGCCCTTCCCAGGCACAATATAATAATAAAAAGCTATCCCCATTCCCCGGCTTTTCACAGTGTAGGGTCCCCCCTCACAGCCCTGATCCTTGATATAATAAAAAACAAATATCCCCATTCCCAGGCTTTTCCATAGTGTAGTGGCCCCCCCACCCTTGTCCAGATCAATATGAAAATAAAAATATCCCCCACAATCCCTGGTAGCTAGAAGTCCCCTCCCCAGCCCCAATCATACAAATAACATAAATAAGAGGCCCCTCCATATCCCTGGTAGCACAGTGGCCCCCACCCCATCAGGATGGGACTCTCACCCTGCTTCCCACTCAACCCAACCGGAGCCAGCAACTGGCTCAGCCCTCCTTACACCACCACAACCAGCCACTGACTGAACTGTCAATGAACATGTACTGTAGGACAAGACTAATTTGAGTTAAATATTTTATTATAATATTATATTCTTAATTATTATTTTATATCATTATATTGACTTAATTATTAAGTCCTATAAATGTTTCTGATCAAATTAATGTCTAAATGAATCTTTAAAACAAGGACAATGCTGCTTAAGGCTTGAATACTAAAATACAATAATGATGCCATGAAAAGGGAATACAGCACATATGGCCAACTTCAGAAAAAAAGTGTTTCTAGGATAGTCTGTTTCAATTGAATGGCTTCTTCCAATTAGTAGCAGAAGAACTTGAAACTCACATAATTTACAACCTTGTTTTTCAGTACCAGCCAGAGCACATCTCAGAGGTTAACATAGATTTGGACAGGCTTTAAGAAATTAAGACTTTTATTTATAGAAAATATACAAAAACTCTGATACATTTCAAAATTACACAAGTTATTGAAAATGCATGTACCTGCCCAGTGAGTAAGTTTTAAACCCATCAACAAAGTGTATTATGAGCTATTTACAAAAATCTGTAGCCTCAAAACTGTTTAAAATATATTAAGTTTGGTGTCTGTAGTAAGCTGACCTTGCCACATTTTCAGTGGAATGAGGGTAAAGTGTCTATTTAATAGAAACAACTAATCAGGTGGATTATAAGCCTCTGGATAGCTACACGAGGTCACAGTTCATTTATTTTGAACAAAGGAGATCTCTGTCTTAAAGAAATGTTATTAAATTTACACAGTTCTAATGATAGCAGGTATGCCAAAATAACAATTTTAAACAGGAAAAAATTGAACTTCTGAAATCTGTAAATACTTTTTAGATATCTATAAAGGAAAAGGTTTTATAATACTTTTATAAATGATAGATTTTATATTAGAATTGACACCATCATGTTTGGTCTCAAATGAATCCTTTCTTTAAGTTGCATTTAAAAATATGAGTCTTATATATATGTACAAAGGTGCACGTAGATGCAAGAAAGAAAAATAGTTTTTAATATCAAAAATAGTTTTTCAGGATGAGGTCATATTGAGAAAAAAATGGCTTAGGAGGGGTTAACAGTAACACCCTCAAAGAATGCTCAGATCAATCATAACTTGATGGTGATGTTGCCCAGTAAGGGGGACATAAATAGGATGCTGGCAAAGCCGGCCCAGAACTATTGAAGTATTTGGTGTGTGAAGACCTGTGTTGGCTGTCTTGACAATTTTGGATGAGCTTGGATTTGTACCAAAAACCTGAAGCCACATCTGCTTGGAACATTATTTGGGTTTTGACATTGGCACTGCAAGGGGGTGCTAAACCAGCTGCTGCAACTGACTGTTACAAAAAGGACTTTCTTCCAGTATTGGATCAAGCAAGGCCTATATTTTGCATACTGAGAATTTGGACTAAAAGTAATGTCTTGGAATTTCTGTCAAAAGCCTGAACAAGAGACTGACTTTGGAATTTACCAGCCAGCAAGCTTGCAGTGCTGTTGAATAGCAGTGAGTCCAGAGGTGCAGGTTCAAAAGCTGACATTAACTGAAGCAGAAAAGAGTCACAGAGTCCAGTTACCCAAAACAACATTGCTGTCCACAGGGAGAGATACTCCTACAGACTGTGCTGAACTATTAAAATCTTGTCTGATTCTTCCCACTAAATCCTGAAGTGACTTTTGATGATTTGTGGCATCAAGCAAGAAGGATTCAGCCTACATTGCGTCATTGATGTCAAAAGACTCTACAGTTCCAGGTTCAAGGGAAAAAAGGCAGCAGACTAAAGCCAAACTCACCACAAAGGACATTTGTCATCCAAAACCAAAAGTTCTCACCAAGACTTTGAAAGCTAAAAAGTAGAAGACCACATCTACAGATAACAAAAACATAAGTATTCTTTTTTCTTACTATCAGTACTTATTTGGCTATCTGGGGTGATAACTTAGTGCATTTTAGCTCCAAACCTTGGGTTTGTGGTTAAGCTAGAATTTAAATCTAAAGAAAATACCTATTACAGTACATACTATAAAGTTGAAACAAGTATCATACCAAGATATTTGAAACACTAGGGTAATGAGTTGCAGGTTCTCATAGTAAAAGGAAAAGGCCATGCTATTTATAAGTATGCTAAAGAAATAGTATAAACTGTCATTTATAATGCTGAATATTGCTTGATTATTTACATTACGTACTGCTGAAATTTGTTTTGTTTGTTTTATATGATTTACTTGATTTTCTAAAATCTGTTTTGTTTACATTACAGTTTATGTTTACATTACTTTATTATGCTTGCTATTTATGCTAGTTATGAATATTTAGGACTTGTACATATGTGAATAAAATATATTTATCTCTTATATAATCCAAAGTGTGGCAACAGTGTTTTTCACCATCATTTTTGAATCTGGAGAGCAGAGGATAATATCACATGTGAATATTTATTATTTTTGGTAATTTATGAAATAATTTTTGAGTAAGGCCCGAGGTGAATCCAAGTGCATCATTATAAAAAGTGATATTGTAAGCCTTTGTTCCTACAGTATGGTACCTAGTACGTGCTCACTGGTTCAAACAATGAGAACATACTATGTACTGTACAAGTTCATTGACAGTTCAGTCGACAGCTGGCCCTGGTGGTGTGAGGTGAGCTGAGCCAGTTGCTGGCTCTGGCTAGGTTGGGAGGAGTGGGGTGGGGGACCCATCCAGATGGGGTAAGGGGCTACTAGGCTACTGGGGATATGGGGGGGCTTCTTATTTATATTATGTGTATGATCAGGGCTGGGGATGACTGTTAGACTACCAGGGATTGCAGGGGATATTTTTATTTTCATATTGATTGGGTCAGGGTTGGGGGGGCTACTACACTTTGGAAAAGCCAGGGAACAGGGATATTTATTTTTTATTATATCAGTAATCAGGGCTGGGAAGGGGACCCTAAACTATGGAAAAGCCGGGGAATGGGGATATTTATTTTTATGGCTGTGGTCGGAGCCTACAGCCATTTTACTATCTGTAGTTTGAAAATGGAGTTTCGTGGAACACATTTTTTGGTCTTTTCAGTGTATCCTTCCACATTTCAAGAGCTTCAATAACTTCCATCCTTCCATTAAATTCCAAATAAATTACTATAAGTGTGTGCATTTCCTGGATACTTGAGTCACACTAAAAGACGAACACTGCAAACATCTGTGTACAGAAAACCTACAGACAGATGCAGTTACCTGCACAGCTCGAGCTACCATCCCTCATACCAAAACATCCATTATATGCAGCCAGGCCATCCAGTACCACTGCATTTGCTCTAATCAAGACGAGAGGGACAGACACCTTATTACACTAAAAGAAGCTTTCAGACAGAAGGGATATAAAACCAGCTCCATTGACAGGAATATCCATTCTGCACTACGTGGGCCTAGGGAAGAACTACTATGGTACAAGCCACAAAGAACATCTGATCGTACATCTGGTAGTAACCTACAACCCAGAACTGGAAAAACTGCAGAAAATAATTAAAGATCTACAGCCACTACTGTCTGAAGATGAAACTCTTAAAAACATATTTCCCACTCCACCAGTGCTTACCTTCTGCCAGCCACCAAACCTGAAGCAGAAACTGGTGCAAAGCAAACTTCCCTCTGAGCTCCAACTAGATGACAAAGGTACAAAACCATGCAAAGCAACTCACTGCAAACTATGTACACATATCTCTCCTGAGACATGTGTCAGTCATAATGGAAAAACATTTACAATCCAAAACTCATACCTGTTCTTCTAGCAATGTAGTACACTTGATACAATGCAGAAAATGTGAGGAAGGCTGCTATATAGGTGAAACTGGACAGGAACTCAAAACAAGAATAAATCACCACAGATTCACAGTTACCCATAACAAGCATTTGTCAATGCCAAATGTTGGCTTGCTGGTATTGGCATTGGTAGTGCAGGAGTTAGACAGATGCATCATAGGAATGGCAGTGAAGTACTGAACTGATGCCAACCCACCCCACCCTGCAGAGAGTGACAGGCATTAGGGTGTCCCTTTGGGTGTTTGGTAGTGCAGTGCGGGAAAACATGTCGGGCAGGATGTGAAAAATGACAGCTGTACAGTTCATAAGGAGGTGTAAAAAAATGCCAGTGTTGAAAATGTGGCATGTAAATATACCAAATTTGGGAAGCTACTAGGGTGCATGGGAAATATGCAATGCATGCTTGCAACACTGCCATTTTATGGGCGTTCGGCACCAAATTTTCAAAATAGGCATTTTAGCACCTCTGCTCATGTACAGTGTCAGTGTTATTTCCTCAAAGTGTCCCAAGAAGTGATTTCACACAGCGACCACGCTATTCTGCGCCGGAAGTGCAAAAATACATTTTGGGCAGGATATGTGAAATGACGGCTGTACTGTTCATCAAGAGGTGTGGAAAATGGCAATGGTGAAAATCCAGACTGAAAATATCACAAATGCATTAGGGTACGAGCATGCGTGCAATCTGCCAATGCACGCTCGTAACACAGTCATTTTGTGGACTATCATCACCAAATTTTCAACATAGGCATTCTAGGTCCTCTGCTCATGAACTGTGTCACTGTCATTTTCATAATCTGGCCCAAACATTGATTTCCCACAGCAACTGCGTTATTGTGTGCCAGAAGTGCGGAAACAAATTTCGGGCAGGATGTGGAAAATGACAGCTGTACTGTTCACAAGGAGGTGTACAAAAATGACAATGCTGAAAATCCAGCATTAAAATATTGTGAATGTGCGAAGTTACGAGCCTGCGTAGCAACTGTGCAATGCACGCTCGTAAAACAGGCATTTGTTGGATTTTTTCCACCAAATTTGGAACTTAGGCTTTTTAAGAGGCCACCTCATGAACACTGCCACTGTCATTTCATTAATGGGCCCTGAAAGGTGATTTCACACAGTGACTGCGAAATCATCTTTTGAGGTCAATTAACACCATGACAGTGATAGAAATCATGAGGAGGGGCCCCAAAAAACCCATGTTGAAAATTTGGTGCCAAAATTCCAAGAAATGCCTGAGATATGCAGTAAAGTTGAAAAAACCCTATTCACTCCATTATACAGCTTACCAGCATTTCCTTAGTTCGCAGACGGCTTTGAAGAGTGCAGACGTGTTCCTGGTCCACTGAAGATCATCACGCCAGACTCAGAGGTAAGTATGGGGTGGGGGTGAGGGGAGGCAGGTGCACAGGGTGGGTGCGGGTGGGGAGGGGCATCGAGACTACGAGGGGCGGTTTTAGTTTTACAGGGAAAAAACAAGAAAACCATCGTGGGACAGTTTTCCTGTTGCAGGGCATTTGGCATGCTGGGGTGGGCTCCCAGCGTGCCACCTAACTATTTTTGGGGGTGTCGGAGTCAGTAGCCAAAGGGGATTGGGTACCCTCGTCGGCTCACAATGGGGGGAATAATGCCGACGGGATTGGGCACCCCTGATCGGCAAACAAAGACAGCGGGGGTGCAAGCTGAGGGATTAGCCCCCTTGGCATTCAACAATTGGGGGAGAGGTGATGCCAATGGGGAGTGGGCTCCCCATCAGTGTACAAAGATGGGGGGGTGCCAGCCGAGAGGGATTGGGCACCCCCTCGGCATTCCACATTGGGGAGGTATGCCGACAGGGAGTGGGCTCCCCCGTCGGCACAGTAAAACAGTGGGGGATGGTTACCGACAGGGAGATTGGGCACCCCCAATGTCAACAGCCATAAGCCGCTTGCCGACCATGATGATAATGACGGCAAGCACGCAAGCAAAGGGTCCGCTGCGTATGATGAGCTTTGCTCAGATTGCAGTGGACATTTGCTTAGATGTGCTCGCCCCATTATGTATGCATGGTCTGGCGCTGGCATGCAGGCTGATTGGGGAATGAGGGACGCACCTACTGATGTGCGTCCTGCATTTACCAAACAGCTGCCGTGCCCCCAAATCTGTGCTCTCCCAATATGTTGGCTTGCACCTGTGGCAAGCCAACATAAAAATGAAAATACGCCAGTAATGGAACATTTTTCTAGACCAGATCACTCCACCCATGATTTTACTGTCAGAGTGCTAAAAGGGAACTTCAAAAACAACCAGGATTGGTAAACATTTGAAATAAAAATGATACAATATTTTGACACTAAAGAAAAAATGACTTAATAAAGATGTTGGTTTTTTAATACACTACCAGTGATTATGCTTAAAGCAGTGCTTCAGAGTTTCTTTTTAAACCCTCACATCAACACCCTCCAGTTCTTTTAACAGGTACCTTCTTAAGACAATGGTATGTATTTTCTTTCTGTCTTGACTTTTTAGAAATTTTAATTAATGGTCCAGAGTCAGAGTAAAATTAGGCAGCCCTTTGATCTTACAAGTTGATCTCTTCAACAGACATACTCCAGTGAAAAATAATCTTCCTGTTTGTAAGATGTGCAAATTGACTGCAATGCATTGATCTGTAAACTGCTGGTCTAGATTTTGAATCCACATCCAACCTTTATATCTGTCATACTGCTCAGCTGTTTTCACTTTGACCTGAGGAAGAGAGTTTTATCTCTCGAAAGCTAGTCTTAAAAATCATTGTGTTAGTCCAATAAAAGATATCACCTGCGACATATTTGTTTTTTTCTCTACATTTCCTTCCACATCTACAAATCACTATGACAACTAAAATAAAATAATTCCTTCTTTCTGTTTAGAATGTTGGAGACATAACTCCAAGCTGCTTATCAGATGGCCATTAGGAAACTGAAATAGCTTGCTAAATATCGGTTGCCCATTAAACTGGAGATTTGTTTACCCCCTTTGAAATGTAACAGCTTGCACATTTATATGCCTAGCATTTAAACATTCATTGCTACTAACTTCAGTTGAGGATAACTATCTTTCAAGAAAGATTCATATCTCATAAATGTTACCCTTTCCCAGCAAATTTTGTAAAGATGTACACTGTTTTTTAACCTCTCAGTGCCTATCTGATAAAATGCCAGGTCTTCAGTGAACTACCCAGACTAAATACATAAATTTCTTTTTGACAAGAAGGGCTGTGGCCTGCTTCCCAAACATAACAGATAAGTGCTACTAAGATATCTTATAGTAAGTGTGTGTGTGTGTGTGTGTGCATGCTCGCATGTGTACAAACCATGAGTGATACCGAAGGAAATGATTTGATACATTTTATTGGACCAATATAGATGGAACAAAAAGTACTTATACCATTTATAAACTTCATGATCAAACAACTGCAAACAGAAGACTGTTTTTTGTCATTTTATAATATGATACGCTGAGTGTGTAGTTACTGAGTTGCTGGACCATGGCCTTGAAGGAAATAACATTTACTTAACTCTTTCAAGATTCCATCAGGTGGACAGAAAAAGATCTATGAGAATTGTCTGAAAACTAACAACTATAAAATGCAAAACAGTATATATATATATATATATATATATATATATATATATATATATATATATACACATACTATATATATGGAAATGTCTCTATTTATTTGCAATTAATTTGCTGGCATTACTAGTATCTTTTGAAAGATTATCTGACTTGTGATTTCTAATTTTGACTATAGTTCATGAAATAATGAGCTTGATATTTACTTCATATAGTCCTCCATTATGCCATATGCATAGCATATAAATCAAAATTATTCCAAGACCATCTTGACATATAATGTTAATAGTGAGCAGCAAATCAGAGCTCGTTTCATAATAAAAGGCTGCTGATATAATAAAGAACAAAGTCATAAATAAGAAACCAGTGGCGTATGAAAAAATATATAGGGATTTATACAGGCATTTGATTCACCACTGTGGGGAAAACACATGGAAAATGAAGGCTTCTTAGAGGGTAATGGTTATTTGGGTCTGGAAACACTGAATATTTCTTATCCTATATTTTGTATCCTGGATAGGGCAGGGGACATGCTACATCTCATTGTCACAGGGATGTTCATTTACACATTTTTGCACTGTATCTACTCAGGTTTTCCCAGATAAGATACAATATCTTGTTTTTAGTGGGGTCATGATTTTACCATTTTTATAATGTATTTATTCAGGGTACCTAGTCCAGGGTCCCCGTATTCAAAGGAGATATGCAGTGCATCCCAGTGGAAAATGGAGATGTGCCGCACAACTCCAACAATATGCAGCAGTGCGATATTCAAATGTGCATGATGCACCGGCCACAAGGGAATGGGCCAGGGCACACACAAATTGTGTGCCATTCAAGTTGAGGGGGCAATCCCATGAATATGCTGTTCTGCAGCATATTCAGTGAGAATGTGCCCCTCACAGTCCAGAGCACCACGGCCCACAGTTAGGCCACAAATAGCTGGCCTAACCCAGACAGCCACCCACAGGCAGGCTGCAGATGTGCACCCATGTGCACAGCATCCTGACAGCCCTGGTGGATTAGAGGTACCCCCCTTTCCATCCCAAATCTAGCCAACTCCATCACTGAAGAGCTCCATAGTGTAGGGCTCCCTCAGACCCAATCGCACCAGAGGAAACCATGGTCCATATCCATAGTCTAGAGGACTCCCATCTACCGCCTTTGTACACAGACACCATCACTCCCCCCAAACCCAACCTGTTGCAAAGAGTGATACTGCCCTCAACACCTTGCCATGGCCAGCCATTGACTGCACTGCACCCAGGCTGGGGATCTGCACTCTGGAATGACCCAACTGGCTGTATCATGAATTGGGGCACCACACCAGCTGTGGATCCACCAGTGTATGCAGCCATGTGTACATCCCTGGCAAACAGAAGAGGGAAGTTAGTTACCTCCAATACATGGTTTGCTGATGATGTATCTTCCTGCTGTCATACACCACTACAAGTCCACACTCTCCCTTGTTCCCCTGTGTAACATGCCACCCTCTGGACTGCTGAGGTATCCTGGGTGCCATGAGGTGCGGTATCCTGTAGTGCCATTTGCAGTGTACACATCAGGCTATGGATAGTTCATCTGCAGTTCCCCAATTGAACAAATGAATGGGAGGTTAGCTGTAACATGTCTGTTTTGGGACCTGTGTGAGTGGGTACAGCATTGGCCATCACCCACAATGAGCAGTGCAATGGCACCAGGATGATGGATCCACATGCGAGTGCCTGAGGTGTTTGGCCACTGGATGTTATCACACACAGCTCATGCCTACATGTAACACATTCCAACATCCTACTGTGAGTGCTCCACCACCCACTGATAGATTGGTAGGATCCCATTACAGAACCAGTTGTCCCAATGGGATGGGATGGGGGTAGGGAGCTGTCTGTGCACTGTTGATGGGAAACAGGGGCCACTACACTATGAACATGGACTATTGGTGTATTCAAGTGCAATTAGGGATAGCGTTGGGGTCCCTACAATATGGAGCCAATAGAGCCTGGACTCTGCTGCAATCAGGGCTGGTGGAATGGGTGGGGGGTGCCACTATACTACCAGAGACCTCAGGGCCTGTCCCACATGGGATCGATTGGGGTCGGAGCTTGGGGGCAAGAGCTGCTATGACACATTCATCCCCATGCCAACTTGCAAATGGGCTGGTATGTGCCACGAATTCCCCCTGGAAGGTATTCATTCGGGGTCACCCTGGATGCACCTGACTTGGTGGCTGCCTGCACTGTGACTCCCATCCAGGGTCACATTTTCAAGAGGAACAATGAAGCCCACCAGGTTGAGACACAGTGTCACAGGTTTACTGCATGACAAATGGGATTAACTCCCTTTAAAACTGCATTGTTTGCTACAGTAACTCTACTGCAGAATTCTGCAGTGCTGCGCTTCATCCTGGTGGGCTTCACTGTATGCACACCCTGTACCGGTGGTGCATTCTCTTTGAATATTGTATCAGTGCCGACTGGTGCACCCTCTTTGTGCAATGCATCTTTCTGCTCGAGTATCGATCTGGCACTTAATATATTTCCTCAGATGCAAAATATTGTTTTTAGTGCATTCTGATTTTATACAATGCAGCATAATATTGTGTAGATGTAGAGCCGCATTGAAAATAAGATGCCATCTCTTCTGTGTACTATCAGGCTAAATATATAGCAATCAGCAGGCATATTCTAGGAAACCACATTGTAAAAATGTGTAAAAGGAAGACCACATTGAAACTGCCTTTTCCACCAATCTGCATTGTGCAAATTCATTAAAAATAATGGGTAAAGGCATCCCAAAAGCTTTCCATAGCCATATCAGCTCTGACCAGAGTTTCTTTGCTATATCAGGGATTGGGGCTGGGAGGGGGGACCTTACACTACGGAAAAGCTGGGGAAGGGGGATATCTATTTTCTCTTATATCTGGGATTGGGGCTCGGGGTGGACCTTACATTATGGAAAAGCTGGGGAACAGAGATATTTATTTTTATTGTATTGGGGATCGGGGCTGGGAGGAAGGGCCACTACACTATGTAAACAGGGTGTTTCTTATTTTACTACAATCAGGGATGAGTTGGTTAGGCCCTACACTATGGGAAATGTGGCTGACATTATGTTACAAGGATCAGGGATGAGGTGGGGGGACCCTACACTAAGGACAATGGGCTTTCCTTCATATGGCAGTATGACACTGTGATTGGGTAGGGAGAGGGGCCATGTGACATGCCAGGGCACTTGTGCAGGGTACAACCCTGCCCGGCACACAGTTAAGCTAAATTGTATTTGCTTCCCTGAAGTGCATGACAGTAAAGAAAAAGGTTTGACAAAGTAGCTGATAAAACCAAGGTAAGTGAAGTGAGACTGTGAGCACCCCAATGGATATATTAACCCTGTTAACACATTTTTGAAATGCTTATTCACCCACATAATGATAAAGGTATGGCTGATCAGCACTACAGATCTTGCCTAACGAACTGCCAGAACCTATCTATATTTTTCTATAATGTTCTTTTTGATACTGTTGTAAATTTGTAGACAGGTTAGTTCTTAAGTATTTCATGTTAGAGAAGGCACATGTTATTCCCAACCCTTCTATTTCTTGTTTGTGGACCTTGTGATTTAAAGGCATAAACGTTGTCTTAGACTGATTCAATTGAGAAGCTGATATTTTGCCAAATTCCTCAACTATTTTGAGGGCTTCTGGCAGTGATAATGAAATAAGATCCAACAAATGAAGTATATCATCCCTGTAAGTGGATGTTTTCCACTGATGCTCCCTAATATTAACCCCTTATATCTGGGCACAGTTAATAATTCTGCATGATGGAAGTTCCAAATATAAACTAAAAAGCAGAGATGACAGGGGTCAACCCTGCTGAATTCCCTTCTGAACAGCAAACACTTGGGACATTATCCCAATCCAAACAATTTGAGCCATGCTTTGTGAGTACAGTAAATGTAACCAGGATATAAACTGGTCTGGAATACCAAAATGATGCAGCATTTGAAACAGATACCCTAGCATACCCCAGCAAAAGCTTTCTGTACATCCAGGGATACCAGTGCCACTGGAATGTCTGCATTCATGGACAGAGAAGTTATAGTACATGGATAAGCTTCCTCATCTAATATGAGGAGAGCCTGCCTTGCATAAAGCCAACATATTCTGATCCAGTTAGTGTTCTGGAAACACTCTCAAATCATGAAACAGAGTATAAACCACAGCTTGATTAATGTGCCCAGTTTTGATCACCAGACCAATGAGGAGATATCAACAGAGTAAAGAGGGTGCAGAGAAGGATCACAAAAATGGTCAGTGGGCTACCGGAAGAGAACGATGTGGACATGTTTATCGAACTTAACTTGTTTACATTGGAGAGACAAGGGGAGACCAAATATTTGAGTATAAAGCCATTAATAATCCATAGCTCTAGAGTTGCTTATACATCGGACCCATAATACAAGGAGCCATAAATGTCAGTTATTAGTAGTCTGGGTTAAAACTAACCTTAGAAAGACCTTCTTTAGCTATTGGGTGGTGTCATTATGGAACAATTCATATTTCAGTTTATTTTTAAAATGTGTATTACAAAAAAGTATAACACAAACAAAATGAAAAGAACAAATCAAAATACAAAATTACAAAAATGCGACTCAGCTCAATAAATATGATAAATAAATCAGATTGCCACAAATCTCATAATAGCACATCGTGAGTAATTTATACAAATCCACGATAAAATCATTCTTCAGTCTAAGAGAGACTATTGTAAATTGTGCAACACTATATAGAATAGCAGTATCATTTGTATTTAAAAATAATTTTAATTTCCTTTCCTTACTTTCAGTATATAAATCCTTAAGATACTTATCTAGCTACTTTTCATGTAAACATGCTAAGTTTTGATATTCCAGCAAAATATGTACTGAGTCCCATTTTCCTAGGAAATTGCCCTTATAATGTAGGCCATTTATGTCAGTTTCCCATTTAACAAGGCCAGAGGAATATCCAGCATTTATATAAAATCTTAAATTTGAAAAAAATTTATAATGAAGGTTTATCTGACAAATATAATCTTCTCTTTTATGTATGTGTCTTAACATTTTGTAGTTCTTGAAATTTTGAGAAGATGAGATTCTATTCAAATCATCTTGTTTACAGATATCATGAATTCTATCTATGGCATTACTGAAACCACTATTTACATTTGGTCCTTGGTGATTAATCATGACTGACAGGCTGTCCAGACCAAGAATTCTCCAATCTTTATCTAGTTCACCTATCAAAGTCCACCTTTCAATACTTTCATTTAGCACACCACTCTCCATATAGCATAGATTCAGAAATAAATTTGATTTTCTATTATTATTTAACCCTACAAAATATTTCACTTGTCTTACCAAAATTTTAAACTTCATGGAAATAAGACCCGTTTCTGCTCTTAGATATTCAGCAGGAACAAGTTGTGGTAAATTTAGAGTTAGTCTGATATACAGATTCTGTATAGGTTCTAAACTTAGAGCCCCACTAGCTTTCCCCATACCTCGGACCCATATAAGATGGTAGATTCAACTTTAGCTCTATATACAGTATGTTGAGTAAAGCATTCCCAGAGTTATTTATATAATTTTTACTGAATTTATTAATACCCCAGATAATCTGTCTACCTCATCTTTTATTAGTTATAATATGTGATTTCCAGTTATCAATGAAATTCAGTAACACACCCAAATACAAATAACTATTTACTTCTTCCAGCATCATATTATCTATCGACCATTTATAGCTCAATTTCTTAGGTCTATTTATAACCATACTCTTAGATTTATCTATATTTATATTTAAATCTAGCTTTTTAAGGGAAATAGCCAAACATGGTAGGGCTTTTTGTAGACCTATAGTAGATGTATTATGGAAAAGACTACCAGAGTCAGTAGTTTCTATTCCCACATTTGAAATGTTTAAAGACTGGACAACCATATCAGATGTAGTGGGATTTGAGACAATAACCACTGTTAGTGGTGGACAGACCCAAAGGGCTTTTCAGACTATCTCTGTTTGTATTTCCTACTGTATGTAGCTATGTTCCTATCTTTGTCAATGTTTTTTTTATTCACAATAAAATCAGCCTTGAAGTTATCTCTCCCTCCAACCCACAGCCCCAGACACCGCCGATCAACTTGGGCAGCTCTGTAGCCCTGAAGTTGTCTCGCTCTCTCTCCAGCCCACAGCCCCAGATGCCAGATGATCCCCTCGGGCAACTCTGCAGGTACACTTAAGGCAGCAACACAGTGTTTGAACTTGGAGCCTTTTTACTCTGCACCACAGCTCATTTCAAGATTTCTTCACTGCTCCACTGTTGTAGCTTGCCTAGACTGCACATTTTGCTTTTAATTCTGCCCTGTAAAGATAAATTGTTAACTGTTTTCAATGTTTTATAGCTAGTTTTTGAATGAGTTAGCAAATTAATTATTTCTGAGCTCTGATTCTTACGGTCTCTGTAAATTGCTTTGTCTGAGCTCCACTCCTTGCTCTCTCTGTAAATTGTTTTCTGTAATTTCTGCAGCAAATTAAATTAAATGCTGTCTCTAAATGTCTGCAATAAATTAAATTAAAAATTAATCTTTCTGAGCTTCGCTCCTGATATCTCTATAATTCTCAATTTCTCCCTCCCTCTCTCCTATTTTATCAGCCCTGCCCCCCACACTGTGTGTAATCCCCACTACCTTTTGTTTTACAGCCCTGAAGTTATCTCTCCCTCCAGCCCACAGCCCCAGACACTGGACAGTCTCTTCTGGCAGCTCTGCAGGTACACTCAAGGCAACACAGTGTTCCCATTGCTGATGGTGCGATGACTCCCTGCCCACTTCCCCACCCATGTCTGCTCTGTAACTTATAGCTTCTAATCACATAATAGCATAGCTTCTAATCACATGATGGCAGTTTTTTTCTATCTGCCCACATTTCCATTTGCACTTTCTCACTCTCTACCACTAGTGGCCACTAGTCATCTCCATCTGAATTTTAGGAGGTCCTCTCCCTGTAAGCTCACTCAGCCTAACCTCTAGTCAGCTCACTCAGCTACCCACTCATTTTGGACACTAAAGGTTTCAAGTCTGATCCAACTTGCCCCCTGCATCTCTTTGATTTATTCTCATTAGTTGTAATCCACTCTAGTCACAGCAAAGACTTTTTCTCCCACCAGTACTCTCTAACTCAGGCCCCCTTCATACTTTTGACCCATGCTCCCCTCTCTCCCTCACAACCATACATATTTTTTCCCTAATCTAGCTCTGTTTTCTCATCTTGTGTCTCTCTTCTTTGTTTTGCCCACTCTTGTACCACCCCCCACCTTTCCATATTATAAGGACTGCCTCTCAGGCCTTCCCCCTCCTTCCTCCTCTCTTATGACACCTTCTCTAACTTCTTAATTCTCCCCTTCCCCCAACCATTCCAATACTCTCCACACTGCCTTGCCCTATCTTACCCCTTCCCTCCTCCATTCTCACTTTACCACCCAGCTACCCACTCCTCTTCTCTTCCCTCTACCCTCATCTACCTACTCTAGCTTGCTTTCTTCCACTTCTCTAAATCTTGAGGTCCTTCTCTGCTATATCTGCCTCTCCTCCCACCTCTATTACCACCTCCCACCTACACTCCCCCAAAAGGTCTAAATACCCCCCTTAATTTTCCCTCTACTATCTCGTATTACTCTGATCTGAGGATGTTGAAATTGACCCACATACCCCATCCTCTCATACTCCTTCTGTACAGCCAAAGGGCTTACACATGTTCCACCTAAATGCTAGGAGTCTCCTTCCCAAAATATTGACCTAAACGTCTGGGTCACCCAACACTCCCCTGACATAGTGTGCATTATAGAGTCTTGGCTCTCTGCCAGGATCCCAGACACCTACTTCTCCATCCATGACTACAACCTATTCCACCAGGACCATGGTAGGCAAAGTGGCATCATGGTTATCTACACAAGGGATTCACTCTCCTGCTCTGTCTTCCTCAGAGACACCATACTTTCCTCCCATGAGCTTCTTATTGTCCTCCTCTCCTTCCCCTCCACCCTCCCAATCTATATAGCAGTCCTATACTGTCCTCCCAAAGTACCCCACAACCCCATGGTTGAGTGCATCTCCACTATCTCCTCACACTCAAGCAAAGGTGAGCTCATCTTGCTTGATGACTTTAATCTGGACTGGCCTTCCTCCACTACCAAACCCTCTATACTCAAAATTGAGTCATTGAACCTCTTCCAGATGATCTCCAAGCCTACTGGCCTGAATCCCAAGTCCTCTAAGCACTCTCTCCTCGACTGGGTGTTTACCTCCCATCCTCACTGCATCTCTGCCACCAAAGTACTCCCCGATGCCCTCAGCAACCACTGCATTACATTCTGTGTAAGAAGAGCTTCTACCCCCAACTCAGCCCCAAAATACATTTGATTTTGCCCTTTCACAAGCTAGACTCTAACTCCCTCCTACAGCATTTATTCCATGCAGATTGGTCGCCTATGTACTCAGCCCTAACTGTAGCCATAGCTCTACAACTGTTCAATACCATAACCTAAACCTGGAACATTCATGTTTCCCTAAAAAAGGCAAGGGTAAAGCATCATCACCTACCATGGATAACACAGAACCTCCTTTCCCTCTGTAAATCACTTGACAAAAGCTGGGCGAAATTCAAGGCCTCCCACTAAGCCTCCAACTTTCAGCTCTATAAGTCCCTCAGAAATGCCTTCACCCAGGCCATCAAGAAAGCTAAATATAGCTACTTTAAGTCATAGCTTCAAGCTAGATCAGGCTTTCCAGCCAATTTCTGGCAAACCCTTCACAACCTTATAGACCCCCCACTGCTCATGCCCCACCAATCCTAAAAATCAAGGGTGAGACAGTCTCTGACCCAGATATTATCACTGAGGCCTTCAACAAATTCTTTACCATCTGTGCCCTTCTTGAACACCCAACTCCCCCCACCTCTAATTTACCCCCACCACTAGTAGATCTGGTTTCATTTTCCCTCCTATTTCTCCCCAAGAGGTTTTCAAGGCACTGATGTCTCTAAACCCTTCAAAACCCAGTCCAGACAGTCTCCACCCAAAGTTTCTCCTCATCTCTGCCCCTGCTATAGCAGCCCCCCTCACCTATCTTCTTAACCTCTCCCTCTCTACCAGCTCCATCCCCTCTGCTTGGAAACTAGCCAAAGTGCTCCCACCACATAAGGGTGGGGACCCCACCTCACCAGCAACTACAGACCAATATGTCTCCTACCTGTTCTTGCCAAGCTCCAGGAGTCCCTCATCTACTCTAGGCTCCTGGAACATCTAACTGCCACTGACAGTTTCTTTCCTTACCAATACAGCTTAAGAAAACAGCACTCCACATTCTCCTCCCTGCTCCATGTAACTAATGCAATCCATTCAGCCTTGGATAAAGGCCTTGTCATGGCAGCCATCTTTATGGACCTGGCTAAGGCCTCAATCTGCCTCTCATACCCTTCTTGTTCAAAAACATCACTCCTCTGGGCTGGCTCCTACTGCCACTAACTGGTTCAGTTTGTATCTTTAACATAGGCAGCAATCTGCACTAGTAGGGATTTCCTTCTCCCCCCATCCTATCTTAGCCAGTGTCCCCCAGGGTTCCATACTGGGCCCCATTCCTTTCTCAGTATTCATTAATGACCTCCCCTCTGTTTACTCCTCTTCCAAAATCCATATGTATGCAACGACATTATGTTATTAATTTCCAGTCCATCTGCCACAGATGTTTCAGCCCCCTTCAGAGTGACTTCAATAACATGCAGACCTGGTTCTATCAAAACTAACTAAAACTAAATTCCAAAAAGACAGTTTCAATGTTCTTTGACTCAAGAATTCTTTAGTGAACAGTTTGACTCAGTTTGTCAGGATCTTTTAGCAGTTGGTTATTTAGTTTCCACGTCCCTTCTGTATCAGATCCATGAATAAAGGTATAGGTAAATTGCACAGGCTCTTGGTCTAAATTGACCTGGCTAAGAATTTCACAGGACTGGACTCCATGCAGACAGGTGTGATTCACCAGAAAGAAGTACATTTTAACTGGGTGTCAAGGGGAATAGAGTGAAAGGGATATTCCTTGGAGATCACATATTGTGGCCTCCATGGGTTCACCAGGCCCAAAATGTGCTATAGGTGCATCAAAGCTCTGTGTGCAGAAGTCAGACCCTTTCTAACCTTGTCTAACCTGCCTAGAGCAATGGTTTGTGCTTTGTTCTAGTCCCCAGCCAGAAACATCAGGAAATATGCCTACTCTGCTAGGTATGTGAGGATTTCTGTGAAAAACAATGGATTATCTGAACAGGGGACATGCAGCAGAGCCCCCCCAGATGAAGTACAATGTCACAGTTTCCTGCAGGACCTCTGCTGCAAAATTGGGTTTCATCATGATGGGTTTCACTGTATATGTGGCCAAAATAATCTGGGCATTTCCCAAGTTTCCAGGCAACGTGATATGGCATCTAGCTAGCTTGCACCACTGTTGCAGTGGTTGACCTGGTACACAGCTAGCATGAGGTGGCTTGTCCATCTCTAGGGTGAATGACTGGAGGGAAAATACAATCAGACTCCATTTCTGAGCTGTTCTCTGTAAAGCACCATGATGGCAGAAAGACACACTTTTAATTACATCAGTTTGTGGTGGCTTGCAAGATAGTTTAGACAAATAGGAGGGACCTCATTGCCTCTATTAACTCAACATCAGTGAGAGAAACATGTCTTTGGGTAGTCAAACAGGTGCCATGCTCTTTTGTGCTGCATCTGATGTTCCTCATTTCTTCTCTGTTGCTGTAGGAAAAACATAAGCAAAATTATGTATAGCTTCTGTCTGAGTACCTCAGTACACTCAAACAGATGTATTCCTGCTGTTGTTGATCAGCTTGGTAGGAAAGCCACACAAAATTTGGATTTTACATTATGTAGCAGATCTTGATAATCTCTGTAAGCTCTCTGAGTCTACCTTTTATTGCAGGCTTATGACATTCTAAATATATTAGTACTGTCCCTCCCAAAACAGTGACATTTCCTCTTGTGCCATTTCATAGATGAAAAAGAGGAAGAATGAAAGGAAAAAGATGAGGAAGATGAATAATTATCATTTATATTATGTACAAAGAAATAGATTCTGCCACAATACAATACCATTGTGCATCATGTATATGTGTGTATGTTTAATTTGGGGCTTGTTTTCAACTTGCAGTTATACCTAATTTCAGGATGCTGTCTCTCATTATCTGTTCTTTAATCCACCAGGACACTTGGAATGTAAGTTGTAAGATCATCTTACATGTATTAGAGAGAATGCTATCCCAAGGTTTTTTTTATCACTAGAATGCTTTCTTAGCATACTGAGACATTTTAAAATTTATGTGAGAAGAACTCTCTGGTTGTTGATAATTCTTGATAACCTTTGCCTTTCTGAGGCTTCTCAGATAAAAGCATTTTGGTGTTAATTAGCTTCTCTGACATAATCTTCTGTTATGTTTTAAATGTATATGTTAAACCAATGACAATTATTTCTGTTTTTTCAACATTATCTGGTGTTAATAGTATGGGATTTTCAAAATAACTGCCATAAAGCTTCTGAAGAAGGACCTGGTTGGTTCAAAAGCTAGAGCACTTTGTTCTTTTGTGTAACATCCATGTTGGTCCAATAAAAGGTATCAAATCATTTGTTTCTGGATCTGTTCTTAAAAGGACCAATACGGCACCTTCAACATTTTTTTGCCTTAAATAGCATGACATTTATTACCTGGTTAGCCACGCCTTGACAAACCATCAGAGTGACTTGAAACATTGGCAGTTAGATGTGGGATGCTGCTCTGTGTGCTTTTTATCCTTTGTAATAAAGTATCTTTTTAACATGACCTAGCTTACAGATCTTTTTCCTTCGGTACTGAGTGGCCCCACTCCTTGCTTTGGTTAACTGATATTACATACATGGAGGTACTGGCTATTCATGGAGGTACTGGCTATTGTTATAGGAAGTCAACTTTTCCCAAGGAAGATACAATGATAGTATTTTGAGACAATTATCTTTAGTAGTAAGAAATGCAGGAGAAAATCTAGCAACTGTAGCATATGAAATACAATTTGAATTGTCATCAGATGTCAAATATTACTCAGATTACCAAAAGTCCTTAAGATGGATGTCCCAGACCAACAACATATGATATCTATCTATCTATCATACTATTAGTATACAGTCCAATTGAATGTACAATACTTCGCTGTATAACTTCTGCAACTGTATATTTATCTCATGTATCTATTATGTATTTTCTACTTTATATCCCTTTCCTCCTTCCCTGGATTGCACCTGGAAACAAGCCTCATCTCAGTGTGCCTTTCCCAGTTATCAAATGTAAATAAATAAATATTATACTAATGGAACTGGATAAGCTAAATTGTTATAAAAATCATTTACCTTCTGTAATAGGCAGTAGTAATCAAAAGAGTGACTGATGAAGACTAAAACTCTGCAGGTAGTTCTGAACCATGGGGATGTGAGTGATATCTTAAAATTATGATATCAAAGGCTGGATTTTGAAAGGGTACTATCAGTGCCCAGGTGAGGCAAGGAGACCACTTGACTACCAGGAAATGGAATTTAGAGATTATTGTGCACTAGATGGGCATGAGAGGACCACAAGACTACCAGGGATCAGAATGTAGGTATTAGTATGCTTCAGATGAGCATCAGGTGTCGGGGAAACCCTTAGACTACCAGGGATGAGGATTTAGATATTATTATGCATCGGATGGGCATCAGGTGATGTGGATACCCCTAGACTACCAGGGATGAATGATTTAGATATTACTATGCATCAGACAGGCACTAGGGGGCAAGTAAACCACAAGACTACCAGGGATAACCTGGTGAGGATTTGACCATGGTACCATGTTCAACTGTGGCTGAAAATGGTTGCCCATGCTGTTACCATACTTTGTTGATGACCATAGTTAAAAATCACTGTCAGTCTAGCATGGCTAGAGTATGGTCAACCATGGTAATTTTTAACCATGACTGACCATGAGTGACCATGATCTTTCTGTATCCATTTGTTTAATTAATTGAACACATTCATTTCACTCATTCTAAATTTAAAAAGAACACTGCCCATACATTTCTGATTTGTTTATTTGACCTATAAGATAAAACTGCATGTCAAAGGCATCATCTCTAGCATACAGAATTAATCTTCAAGCAAATTTTCTTTACATGTTTATAATGGTACCAGTATGTAATTTGACAATTATCACATTTAACACCACTGATGAAGCACAAGAGTTGACCAGCAAAATGTTACATGGTGTCCTTGAAATCCTTGGAGCAAATTTGCTTCTTTGTACTTTAATTTACTGCACGTTATACTTTTTTCCTTTAAATGGATTCTCAATAAAGAAACTTTGTAAATGCCTTTGGTATCCTATCATTTGAGAGACAATTGAGAGAGGTGATGGACTGTGCCAAGCCTGGTGGGAAATACAGGTGCAGTTTTGTATATATTCCAACTTCTTCAAAAAATGTAAACATCTAAGTGTGTTTTAACATACATAAAATTGACTTAGAGCATTTTGAATCTCATTGCATCCAGATAAAGAAATGTTATATATCTTAATATTTAACTTATGTAAATAGAATTTCTTCTGTTTTTTGTTTTGTTTTGCCCATCTATTGTGACACTGTATTTTCAGCCACAAAGATTAAGTATCTACTGTTACTGCCTACCCATAAAATTATGGGTAATAATAAAATAAATTAAAAACATTGTATAACATTAGTCATCCACTGATTTTTATTTCTTAAAGAGGAACATTCAGTGGCTCCAATTTGTGCTTTGTCTGCAAAAACATTTTTTACTTACTGTTTACTGCAGTATGGTAGATGCTATCAGGCTTTTTTGTTGACTAGCAAGCTGAAATGTGCTATAGCTACAATTCTCAGAAACCACTGCATCTCACATCAGAGGAGGGCTATAGCTGTAGGAGATTCATTAGGCTTCAGTGTGTGTTAGAGTTTTTATAAGCTCTGATCTTTTGTTTGTTAGTTTCACTGTCCTCCCAAGGCTAAGTACAGTCACAAAGAACTGTACTTAGCCCCAGGAGAGCAGCAGGATCAGCAAACATCTGACTAGAGCTTATAAAAGCTCTAAAATGCACTGCAGAGAACTGAATCTCCCACTGCTGCAGCCCTTCTCTGATGTCAGTTGTAAGGAATTCAGGGATTTGTAGTTATAGAAAATGTCAGCTTGCTAGTCAACAAAAATAATCTGATACAATCTACTACACTACAGCAAACTATGGTTTATACAACATTTAATACTGTGGTATCAGAGATGGAATCAGGCATTTTGTGCTTGAATCATTCAACTTTATCTCATTGTTTAAGTAAAATATGTTTTATGATTTCCTTTCTCAAGCCACTCATCTAATCATTCTTTTTCAATGTGTGTATGCAGTTTAGTGATGAGTATACGCTTGTGCAACTTCATTGATAGACTGCTAGTATTTGAATGCTTACTGTCTGTTGTTGACTGTGATAAACTGATAATCTGGCCATTCACACTCTCTGTACCACAGGGAACTACCACCCTGTTGGAGTATGAAGTCAAATGAACCTTCTTGAGGAGGGTTCCACCACTAGAGGTGCCACAGGAAGATAATTCCTTTAGCTTAAAGGTACCTTAGGAAGGAACCCCCAGGAGAGAGGTATGTGGCTGGGGGGGAGGATGGTGAGGCAAAGAAAGAACCCATCTGAATGAGACTGCAGGAAGCCGACTTAAATAGCTCAGGCAGGGGGCATAGTTAGTTGCTCCCATCCATTGAACTGCAGTCATAGCCTTTGATTTTGATGTATGTGTGCAACATAGTGATGAGTACATGCTTGTGCAACTTCACTGATAGACTGATAGTGTTTAAATGATTATGTTGTTGACTGTGATAAATAGATACTTTAGCCATTTCCACTCTCTGTCCCATGGGGAACTACTACCCTGTCAGGGTACTGTGAAGGCAAAGGAAACCTCTTGAAGAGGGTTCCACCCCTAGAGGTGTCATGAGAAGATAATTCCTTTAGGCTAAATGTACCTTAGGAAGGAGCCCAAACAAGCTGAGCAGAGGTGGTGAACACAGATACTGGATGAGCATGGATTAACAGAGTAGTGATAACATGTAAGAGACACAGGAGGATTGTACAATGACTGATGATTTTGGTTTTGGTAGCAGAAGGGGCTTGACTTCTATAAGGAGAGAGGCAACAACAAAGTAGAAAGAAGGCCACCATCCAACCCCAATTCAACAGCAGAAACCTACCTGGGGTAAAATGTACTACTACTGATATACTACTTTATGGATTACTTAACCTTTATTACCTTCAGCATGGAAGAGCAGCAAATCCCCTATGAGGGGAACCTCTGGGGATCCAAGGTCTTGGTTGAATTCCCTCCATGCTTGGGATGAATGAATGATGGCTCACTACTTAAATTCAGAGACCCAATTCAGGGGAGATTTTTAGATGAAGGGTTCTTACTCTGTCCCTCTAATGGGAAAACCATGGGGGGTGCTTCAAGTAGAGACCTCTGTAGCTAATGGTTAACCCTGCTGGGGCTAACCCCACCACCCAGCTGAGAAGGAGAGCAATGACCACTAAAAGGCACTCACCTGGCCTCCAAGCAAAGCCTGGGGAAGAAACCAAACCCAGGAGGGGTAAGACTGAGAACTGGAGGGGCGAGAATAGGAGGATTGAACAGTCTTCACCCTTGGGGGGTAGGAAGGACAAGAGAAGGTATAGAATGGAGACCAGATGAACCATAGGGAACCAACTGTAGGGAAATAGCTTTTGAAGGTGCTGTCGATGCTGTCAGCAGATAAAGGAGCCCCCTTGGACTTGGAGGCCCCACCCTCCAGAAGCTGAAGTCTTAAATGCTACATCAAGAGGTGTCCCCAATGCTGTCCGCATGGCCAAAGCTGTCCCCCAGAGCAGAGAACCTCCTCACCATAATGGTAGAAGAGAAGGACTTTGTACCAAGTGAGGGACCCACACTCAGGATGGGGACTTCAAGAGGGTATGCTAGGTAAAGAGAGGCAGAGATGTGACAGGATCAGTAGTGCAACTGGTAGAATTGAAATCAATAGACAGCATGAGTGGGCATGCAACTGTTATCACTGAGTATATGAGGCTGCAAGAAGTGAAGTGCATCTGTTAGCACTGAGGACTGGGAGACAGCATGGATACCTCGAGACAGCATGAGGTGGAGTGCAACTGCAATTGGTAGCATTGAGTATGGCAAGGAGGCATGCTGGAGCAATGGAAAACAACACTTAGCACTGGTAGGAAATGCAGTAGCATAGGGAATCAAACTAGGAAGCAGAGTACTGCTGGACTAATTAATGAAACCACTGAACCCAAAGAGAGTGGTTGCTAGGCTACAAGCCAGGTATAAGTAATTAGGGTGTTGATATGAGCAGGATATGAACAGGAGATAAATGACACAAACAACAGTGTAGGTAAGCAGGGATACTGAATTTGGAACAAAAAGACAGCAAACAAGGGAGCTTGGAGGTGCATAAGGCAAATTAAATGAACAAAGCCAAGGTGCTAGGAAAACTAGAAGCACCCAAAAGAAACAGAGTAGAGCAACAACACAGAACCTGAAAACAGGAGGGCAGCACAAAACAGCAGACAGAGAACAACAAACTGCAGCCAGGAGGCAGAAGCAAAATACTGACTTAGGAAGGGATAGTGTCAATATAGCACATCCCGAATAGCGCGAGTCAATTTAGTGCTACCTTATTCACGCTTGCCTAAATAGCATAGCATCATTGTAGCATGAATCACAATCGCGTTTTTAAATCTGTACTCACTGTTAGCCAGTAGCCCATCTTTTGTTGTGTGTGTTCGGCTATCTCAGAATGGTATCTCCGAAAGGTGATGGGGACCTCTATCTATGTTGTGCTCATTCGGTCCCACACTCTAAATCTTCCCTCAAGAAGTACTACTGTTTAGTTCCCCGTACCAACACCCACAAAAGCAAGGAGTCCAATTTGAATGCAAGATAATTTAATAATGTGTTTATAAGTGTCAAACAACCATTTCTTTTATATTCAATTTCCCCAGTGTGAATTAACATGCTCTTCAGTCTGTAGTGGGAACAAAGGGTTGCTCAACCACAGTTTTGATTGATCATTGATTCAGGAATGAAGCTGAAAATTATAAGCGATTCCTCACAAATACTTAGTTTTGTGACAAACGCTGAATTCAGTAACAATTGCTGCAGTGCGCTTTGCATTATCTTTATATATTTTTTTGTGGGTTCTGCTGATGCAGTGCCTGCAATCAACTGCTCCATCAACACTGTATTGTAGTTTTGCTGTTCCCGGAGACACTGAAGAAACTTTGGGATTGAAGGGTGATGTGCATCCACAAAATGATTAAACTTGCGGTGCCATGCCTCCACAGAATTAGTAGTACATGGAATGCTGTGCTCCACCGCATCATAACAATTCCAAAGCTTGATATCAAACATTGGTCTCCTGCACCCACCTCTAGCCAAGGGGCAGCCAAGCCAGGTATCCTCAAAGTAGTCAATAATTGGTGTTAGAATATCTCCATTACTTTTGTAAAACTCTGATGCAATAAGCTCATCAAATGTACAAATAACTTCTGGCACTGGTACATATGCAAGCGCATGCAGGAGTCTCATATTCAAAGCAAAGCTTGGGTCTGAAATGTACTTTGCACATACTGGTTGATGCTCCTGTATTTTATGCCAGAAAGCTTGACACGTGAAAAAAACAGCCTCGAATATGTGCAGTTGGAAATGCTGTTTTGAAAGCTTTAATAGCTGCCTGCTCATAGTCAATCATGATGGTCTCTGGTATAAAATCAGGGCAAAGGATGAGAAGTTCATTAAAGACCCGATTATAGGATGCTGTTGTTTGGTTTGTCATTAGTATATAAATCAAGGGAACAACACTGTTATTTCTTATGGCATGTATTGTGTACATTTGCTGAAATATAGTTGGGCAGCATTTGAAGGTTCCATCAGCAAACCAATGACAGCTGTTCTTGAGGTGCTCCAAGTCCTGAGAGGTGGTAAAAATCAATATTCTGTCAGAAACTGGCCCAGAATCAAATAGAAGAAATTTCTCATTTTTGACTATCAAACACAAGTCATCAGTTAATTCCAGAGATGCAGCATTAGATGGGTCTGGTGGAGGACAGGCTGCTGCCCTGTGAGTGTGTCACACTGTTCACTTTATGAGGGACATAGAAGGGAGCTGGGAAGCAACTGAGGGGCACAGCTCAGCTACAGCACTAGCAACAATCTGGTGAGTGGTTTCCCTACTTGTTGCTACTCGCTCCTTCATCCCAGCCACTGCTTCCTTCACTGATACCTCTGCAGGATAGGGGGCATGATTTTGTTCCCCAATAACCTTTAGCACAATTTCACCATTTAAACAAAATCTTGCAGTGCAGTGGCCCTTATCATACTGTAGTCACTTGTAATACTGTCAGTGTCAGTGGCTCAGCAGGTATCACACTGGCCGCTGAGGCCGGGAGATCAGAGGGCTGTGGGTTCAGTTCCCACATCTGGCACTTGGGTTAATATCCCAGTACTGACACTGTAGCGCAGCATAAAAGGGCTACTGTGCTTCTGAGGTGCCGTCTTTTGGATGAGACGTTAAACCGAGGTCCCCTCTGCCTGGGTTGGTAGTAGTTCAAGTGGATGCTAAAGATCCCATGGCACTTATCGAAAAAAAGAGTAGGGGAGTTTCCCCGGTGTCCCGGCCAAATTTCCCTCATTCACTAAAAATACCACCAACAGCTTAATCCAACAGCTAAATCTGGTTCAAGGTCAGTTGGCATTCATCTGTATCCCCCTCCCCCGGGTTGTGCCTGAAAATAGGCAGGATTTGTCTAGTGCACGTACCCAGTCAACAAAAACTAAATAAATAAATACAACTTCAATGGAATGACTCATTCGTGACGATACAGAAAGCCATGTAGAAGAGCCATCTCTCCACCCTTCTGGCTTCTAACAAATCACACTGACTCACAAGCAGATTCACTTTGCAGGCATGGTAATTAGCTGGGGGGGTATGACTGTCAATTATATGTACAATACTTGAAGATCTGCTATGTAAAGATTAGGACACTAGATGGCAGTGACACACTATTTCAGTCATTCGCTTAAATGACAGGCACTATTAAATGCATGCGCTGTTAAGTCTGCGCTATATTGACTCGCGCTATAACGGTTGCGTGATTATGACTGTATACCACTTAGGAAGGTTCTATGTGATATTGGTGACTCCAGAACAGCGAGTCCGGAATCATGATGGAATAGCAGCAAGGACTGAAATTGAGACTTTTGTTTTTTTGCGAGGAGCTTTGCCCCCCGCACCCCCCTTACTTATTTATTCAACTCTAAGGTCATAGCACCTTGAGGAGGGGGTAAAACATTTGTTGCCATGTCATTCTCACTGAACTTTCATCGCCAACTTTTGGACTCGCCGTTTCAGAGTCGCTGACTTCACATGCCACCCCTAGGAAGGAGCAAGCACAAAGCAAGCAGGAATACCAAAAGCATAAAATGAAGCAGGAGACAAACACCAGGAATGGGGGTAGGGTGGGGGAGGAGGACACAGAGCACCAGTAGAACCTCTGACCGCAGCAATGAAAGAATGCATCTGAATAAGACTACAGGAAGCTAACTGAAATAGCTCAGGCAGGGAGTATGGCAAGTTGCTCGAACCCATTGAACTGCAGTTATAACCTTTGATAAAAATGTCACAATTTGTATTGTTAACTAGTTCCACATTCCTACCATCCTCTATGTGTAAAACTGTTTTCTTATGTTTGCCTTAAAGTGCCACGATTTGAGTTGTTTATTGTGCCTTCTTTGTGTTTAAGTCTCTTTTTTCTTTCTCTAAATTTAATATTTCCATGATTTAGTGTTCTCATACATATTGTACATTTGTATCAGGTCCCTTCTGATTCTTTACTGTTCAGTAAGTAAAAAAAATAAAAAAGTTTTGCACAGAAAGGGCGAATTGGAACCAGTGGGCTCTTAATACTTACTGTTCCCCCTTTAAATCCTAATGCCCAGCTCTTTCAGAAATATAGGGCCCCCAGTCTCTGGTTGTCCATGTTTTCAAGGACAAACAAGGTTTTCCACTGACATGCATCCCTTGATCATCCCTGCTCTGTTCCAGAGTTTTGTTCATGATGAATCCATCCATGGTTTCTCCAGGATTCCAAGATAGTTTTTGGTTGATGTACAATTCCTGGAAAAACCACACAATCAAGAGATACTAATCGAGAAGACACAGACCATATTCAATTAAGTAAACAAAACAAAATCTGATAAAATAAAATTAGTGTAATCAGATAAGGCCCACTAGGCACAAATGCCTGTTTTCAGAGGCAACCCAGGGGCACTGGGAAGGTTATGTGACTTGCTTCGAGGACATAGTATGCTAGTGGAGGCTGTGGGGTTCAAACTCAGGTCTACTGGATGTACCAAGCTAATTCACAGCTTGTTACTCTAACCTCTAGACTATACTGACATTTTTTAATATTTCAGGAAGCAGCCTTGATTGCCCATGAGATAATTATGTTTTTTACGCTCCATGCTATATTACTAATTTTTTTATGAGTTGGTGTTTAATTATGATATTAGTCAAATTTATTTTCTTTCTATACTCTTTAAAGCTATGTCATGGTTGGTATCATAAGTAAAACATAAACCTTGTTTTTATCACATTAGTAGTTCCAACATTTATGCTACTTATGGTATAGATTCTATAGTAAAACTGTATAAAATATTTCTGGCTGTCAGTTAAGCCTCATTTAGAGATGTACCGACTTAAGCAGTACTCTAGGGGGAACATATCTAAGTCCTTGTAAACAGGAAAGATTTCTTCCCCTGCTCTGCTGGACAAGCTTATTTGGATGCACCCCATCATTCTGCTTGCCCTCTTGAAACAACTATGTACTGCTTATTGCGATTCAGTACCTTTAGGAGCCCAGAACTTTATAAAGTACTCCAGGTGGGACCTGACCAGTGCCTTGTAAAGATGACAGATTACTTCTCCTGTTCTGCTGGTAAACCTCCTTTTGCTGAACCCCAGCATTGTGCTTGACCTCTTGACAGCAGTTCCGTACTGCTTCTCATGATGCCACCCCTTGTCTATTATGACCCTTGTCCTTTTCCTCTCCTGTAGCAAGAGAAGGTGTTTGGGATTGACCTCTGTTTTTACTACCCAAGTGTAGCAGAGAAGTTGTTCTGTACTGTAACCCAGATGCAGAATTGTCCCAGTACTTGAAAGGTCCAGTGTAAAGTTCTGATGGAATCACACTGTTCACGATTTTGGAACTTTTCATCATTTTTCCCCTTGGTTCCTCCATTCACAGCCAGACAATGATATCCACCCTTCCAACAGCCAGATTTGTAGGCAAGTAGCAGCATTCACAGCCCCAACATGCAATGCTGCATGGTCGGCTGGTAGGAGAAAGGCAATGACAGGCAGTCTGTGTCCTCTCTTTGTTCTCTGGGAGTGATGTAACTCACCTCTAGGGTTTTCCCTGCTCCACCCAGCTCTAATGTGAGATTTCATGGATTGTCTGCCAACCTTGATCTCCCAGGAGGCAGCACAGTGTGCTGATACTACTCCACAATGGACCTGCCTAGTACTTCTGACATCTGGATACTGATTTATCTTCCCCTAAAGGGGACAAGAAGTTATTTCTAATTTATAACTGTTTATAATATAGAGAATAATGTATGGACAACCATACACAACAAGGCTGTGTTTCCATCGAGGGGTTGAGATGACAGCATATGAACCTCAAGAATGAAGCTCGAGAGGTTCATGCTGTCATCTCAACCCCGAGATGGAAACACATGCTGAGTTGTGTGTGGTTGGCCATATTTTATTTTTTATAGTATATGGCTTTTTACACTAGCGTGACAGACCCCCACTGAAATGAAATCAAAAAATCTTGCCATTTCTTTGTTCTACTCACATATCAAAATCAAATGTCCACACTTTTGAAAGGTAGAAAGTATGACTTTGGGCACTGGGTGGTTAGTAAGTAGCTAAGTGTAGGATAAATTAGAAATTTACAATTGTATGACCTTTGAACTGTGCACAACAACTGTTCGCGGAATGCGCATACTGTAACTATTTAGAATGTGCTTAACAAGGATTTTGAGCAGGGTGATTTTTATACATAACAGAGAATAACGTATGGGTAACCATACACAACAAGGCTGTGTTTCCATTGAGGGGTTGAGATGACAGCATATGAACCTCGAAAGTGAAGCTCGAGAGGTCCATGCTGTCATCTCAACCCTGAGATGGAAACACATGCCAGGTTGTGTGTGGTTGACCATATTTTATCTTTTATAGTATATGTTTTTTTTACACTAGAGTGACAGACCCTCACTGAAGTGAAAACAAAAAATCCTGCCATTTCTTTGTTCTACTCCCATATCAAAATCAAATTTCCAGACTTTTGAAAGGTAAAATGTATGACTTTGGGCACTGGGTGGTTAGTAAGTAGCTAGTTGTAGCATAAATGTGAAATTTAAAATTGTATGACCTTTGAACTGTGCATAACAACTGTTTGGAATGCGCATAACAACACTTTAGAATGCGCATAACGGTTTAGAATGTGCTTAACAAGGATTTTGAGCAGGCTGATTTTTATACATAACAAAGGGTAACCATATACTATAAAGGGTAACCATATACTATGTTCCTATTTTCAGAATGACAGTCATATGCTCAGAATGATTCATACTTAACTGTACCAGAACAAAAGCCATTGTGAAGAAAAACTGTTTTGCATTGTTTGTTTCATATGGACAACATTCTGTACAGGTCTGGAGTTCTGCCTTTGTCACTGCATGGAGTCAGAACTCAGAGCATTGTTCTGATAGCCCAACAACAGATTGTACTCAGAGTTCTGAAAACATGCCATGACATATTCACAGATCCATATTCTCAGTTCCATGAAGAGAACTGTGCAGAATGTTGTCCATACAAAAGAAAATAACCAAGCACAACTGAGAGTTTAAACTTCCACTGAGGTACACTTAAGTACAAATATAATTTCTGATAATAGGATCATTACAAGCAGCTGAAAATTTGTTCACATTTCCTGTCCCCTGTAAGCCAAATGTCATGTTTCAATATTCTACACTGACAGCTCTTTATATCAGAAATCCCCACTGGTGAGCAACATTCTGGAAATATCAAAATGTCATTTTTATGATTTATTTTTAGTCTGTTTTCATAACCTTTCTATACAATAGTACAAAGGATTATGACAGCCACATTAGTCCAGTTGAAAATGCCAAAAACATACAAGATGTACATAACAGGAAATTGTCTGCAGCTCTGTTGGTCATTGTGCAAAAAGATGAACAAAGTGGATGCTGTGTTACCTTTTATTGGACCAACAAGAGATTTACAAAACACAAGCTTTAAAACTTCACAGAGCTTTTCTTCAGGCATGGCAGTTTATCAAAAGACTGGAAATGGCACAACAATCCACACAGGGGCTGTATATAGACCCCCATCTCAGGAGGAGGGAATGGACAAGGATATGATAGAAGGCATCCTTAGGATGGCAGAGAAAGAGGAGATACTGTTGATGGGGGACCTGAATATGCCAGATGTTAAACTGGAGCACCTTTGCTGCAACCACAGCAAAGAAGAGGGCCATTCTCGATGCCCTACAGAGGGCATGCCTCAGACAGTTAGTGTTGGAACTCACTCAGTAGGGAGCAATCTTAGACCTCATACTCTCAAATGGGGACAATATGAGGATCTCAGATCTAGAAGTGAGTAGCCATCTGGGAACAAGTGACCACCAAACAGTGTGGTTCATGATAAACTCAGCTGCAGAGTCAAGCCATATAAAAGTGTGGGTACTGGGCTTCAGGAGGGCTGACTTTGGTAAAATGGGAGTGTGCCTTAGAAAAAACATTAGCAAACAGGCAAGAAGGAGGGATGAAGCAGCAATGTGGAAACATCAAAACTGCCATCACAGAGGCAACAAGCCTTTGTGTGAAGCAAATAAATCAAAACAAAGAAAAGTCACTATGGTTCTCAAAAAAGGTGATGGGGAAGGTTAGGGAGAAAAAGATAGCATTTAGGAAGTATCACGAAACACAGAAGGAGCAGGACCAAGAACTGTACCAGTTAAGGCAGAAGGAAGCAGGAATGCAGTCAGAATAGCAAAGGCCCAAACTGAAGAAAAGATAGCCAACTTGGTTAAGAAAGGGGGTAAAACCTTTTGTAGGTACATTAGGGAGCATAGAAAGAGAAAGGGAGGGATAGTGAGGCTGAATAGAATGGCGGTGGGTGGGCAGAGAGGGACAGTGAAAAAGCAGGGATACTGAATGAATACTTCTGCTCAGTATTCACAAAAGAGGAGGAGGGGGAGATACCTAATCCAATTAACAGAAGCACTCTGGATGGGGGGGGGTCAATCCCAGTCCTTTCAAAGAAAAAAGGGTTCTGAAAGAACTCCTAAAACTGAAGGTGAACAAAGCAACAGGGCCTGATGGGATTCACCCCAGAATTCTAAAAGAATTAAGGGGAGAACTGGTGACACCACTGACTACCCTTTTTAACAAATCATGGGAGGATGGTGTGGTACCTGAGGACTGGAGGAGGGTGGATGTGATTCCCCTTCACAAAAATAAGAGCAAGACAGAGGCAGGAAACTACAGATCTGTCAGTTTGACCTCTGTGGTAGGGAAAATGATGGAATCACTTCTGAAGGAAAGAATTGTTGAGTACCTAGAGGAAAGTGGTGCACTGGACCCAAGGCAGCATGGCTTCACAGTGGGAAGGTCATGTCAGATGAATCAAATCAATTTCTTTGACTGGGTAACCAAAGAAGTAGACCAGGAAGGGGCTGTGGACATGGCCTACTTAGACTTTAGCCAGGCATTTGACTCAGTTCCACACAAAAGATTAATAAACAAATTAGCCAGCCTGGGAGTGGGTCCCAGGGTGGTAGCCAGGGTAAAACACTGGCTGGACAACAGAATACAGAAGGTAATAATAAACAGAGTCCATTCTGAAGAAAGGGGGGTTACTAGTGGGGTACCGCAGGGTTCAATACTGGGTCCAGTCCTTTTTAATGTCTTTATTAGTGACATTGCGGAGGGACTGGAAGGAAAAGTATGCCTCTTTGCAGATGACACAAAGATCTGCAACAGGGTTGCTACACAAGGGGGCATGGAAAGGATGAGAAGAGACTTGGCAAGGTTGGAGGAATGGTCAGAAGTATGGCAGCTTAGATTCAGTGCCAAGAAGTGCAAAATAATGCACCTGGGAAACAAAAACCCAGGGGAAGAGTACACAATGCGGGGGTTAGTAACACCAACAAAAATGGGAAGGGACCTGGGAAAATCATGTCAGATGACCATAAGGTTGGCATGCAATGTGAGAAGGCAGAAAGGAGGGCTGGGGGGATACTGGGATGTATAGGGAGAGGCATCACCAGCAGAAAACAGGAGGTTGTTATCCCTCTGTACAGACAGTTATTAAGACCCCATCTGGAGTACTGCATCCAGTTCTGGAGACCCCATCTCCGCAAGGATATAGACAGGAGGGAAGCAGTCCAGAGGAGGGCAACTAAAATGGTGCAGGGTCTGCAAGAGAATCCATATGAGGAGAGACTAAAGAAGCTTAATATGTATACCTTTGAGGGAGGGGGGACATGATAGAAACTTTTAAGTACCTCAGTGGAATCAACAAAATCCAATCTTTCAGAAAAAGAGATGTGCAAGAACAAGGGGACACAATTTGAAGATAGAGGGGGGATGGCTCAGGGGCAATGCAAGGAAGTATTTTTTCACAGAGAGGGTGGTGGACACATGGAACCACCTTTCTGAGGAGGTTGTAGGGTCTAAACTGTGAGAGAACTCAAGAATGCATTGGACAGACATAAGACAATTCTTGTGGGGGATAGGAAGAAATAGGCTGTTGATTAACTAGGATCTGCAGCTTATCCAGCAGGTAGGGAAATGGGCAGACTAGGTGGGCCAAGCAGTCCTTATCTGCTGTCAAAGTCTATGTTTCTATGTTAAATACATTGGGTAGAACTGATAAATAAACTTATACACATTGCTCTGCCAGTTCTGTTGATAAGACAACAAGTAATTGTATATGTGTGAAAAAAAAGATTCAGAATGTAGCTTCCTCTCTATGGAATGTGACAGCAGGAGGCCTATAATTTGTTAAATGCTTGTATCCCAAGAATCCCTAAAGAATGAACTCTGCAGAGTGAGTGTGTGTGTGTGTGTGTGTGTGTGTGTGTGTGTGTATAATAACAAAGAGCACTTATAAACTCCCTTATCCACAAGAACACAGCAAACAGTATGATGAAACATAAATAAAACCATGATCATATGTAAGTCAGATGGTATGATATACTGTGTATTAATATATGCACAGGAAAGGTACAGTACATGTATCTCAAGGAAGAGAAAGGCAGCTGTCAGTTTAAGTTTTGTAATGGATCATGAAACTGAGGTCTACATTCAGTCCCTTACTGTGAGAATCAAAAAGATAAATACATTTAAGCTAATAAGCCTGCTTTTCTTGTGTATTTTTGAAGTGTCTTCTAAGATTCAGGACAGAAAGATCAAGGATGGAGTGATCAGGTTGAGAGAAATATTGTTCCACTGGTTTTTCAGTCTTTTTTACCTTTATGTCATGGCTGTGTGACTTTGTTAAGGTTCAAAGGGATTAACCAGTTTTCCCCACATAGTCTGTATGTACTTGGAAAGTACTTCACTCTCTACTAGACCCCCCCCTGCCCAACAAGCCTCCTCTGTCCTCAAAGTTGATGGCTCCCCTGTCTCTGACCCTGCCACAGTAGCGGATATCTTGATTCAATTCTTTGCCATTTGTGCTGTCCCTGAAAACCCCCTCCCATCCCCCCTCACTCCCCTTCGATTCCACCCGATGCACTCGATTCCCATACCAAGTTTCTCTTGCCTCCATTCTCCCCCCTTGAAGTCTACCTGGCTCTCTTCACCCTTAACCCTACCAAAACCCAGCCCTGAAGGTCTCCACTCCAGACTATTCCACATCTCAGCCCTAACTATAGCCACTCCTCTAGCCCACATTTTTAACCTCTCCCTCTCTACCTCCACCACCCCTAAGGCCTGGAAATCCACAAAGGTGTTACCACTTAACAAAGGTGGTGACCATTCTGCTCCCCGAAACTACCATCCCATCTCAATCCTCCCCTCTCTTGCTAAACTCCAGGAGTCACTAATTCACTCCAGGCTGTCTGATTACCTTACCACAAACAACACTCTCTTGCCCATGCAGTAAGGTTTTAGAAAACAACACTCAACCATCTCCTCCCTGTTGCTGGTTACTGATTTCATTTTCTCAGCAATGGATCAAAGTCATATTACAGCAGCCATTTTCATAGACCTAGCAAAGGCCTTCAACTCTGTCTCCCACCCCTCCTGCTACAAAAATTTAAATCTGTTTACCTCATAGAATCTGCTGTAAACTGGTTCTGCTCTTCTCTTCATGATAGGCAGCAATCTGTACAAATAGGCGATGAACTGACCTCCCTTCCCCCTGTCCTCACCAGTGCCCCCTAAGACTCTAACCTTGGCCCCATCCTTTGCTCCCTATTTATTAATGACCTCTCCTCAGTCTGCAACTCTGCCAATATGCATATGTACAGAGACAATAACATTATCTTCACCTCCAGGCCCTCCACCGACAGCGTGCAATCCCCCCTCCAGCAAGACTTCAGCAGCATGCAGTCTTGGTTTCAGACAAAGCTGGCTATGACATTTGGCTCTAGACAGAAACTGGCTACCTTCTAATCTCCCCCTGTCTTCACTGCTTTGGATGGGTCCCCACTAGACAATGTTCCAGGTTTGAAATAATTTGGGGTCTGGCTGGATAGCCACCTGGACTTCTCTGCCCATGTTGACACTATATGTACCAAACTGGGTCCCAAGCTGGCTGTCCTCTATCGACACAAAGATAGTCTGCACCTCCCCACCCACCATGAGTTAGTATCCAAAATGATTCTAGCAGTCATTGATTATGCCAATGTGGTCTATGGCACTGCTCCAGTCACTTCTCTTTCAAGACTGGACAAGCTCCTGAATTCTCTCTGCCATTTCACTACTGCCTCCCATCCACTTACTCGCCACTGTCCCCTTTATTCCACTCTCTCTCTCTCTCTCTAGCACCGTTATCACACAGGAGGATGCTTCACTGCAGCTCCATAGTTGCTAAGTTCTAGTTTGGAACCCTTCTACCTTTCCTCCTGCCTTTCTCAAGTGGCCACCTCAAACTACTCCCTTCTCCACAGAGACCTATGCACCTTTTATATCCCTTGCCCTATTCTGCAGCTCATCAATCCACTTTCTCTTTTTGTTTCCCACTACTCTTGAATAAACTCCCCTCTGATCTTCACCTATCCTTCTCCTTTTTCTCCCTCAAATTACTCCTCAAACTTCCCCCCCACAGTGCTCATAGTGTTCTCAATGCCCCCCACAAACCAGGTGGTTTTCTCCCCTCTTGTAGTCAGTACCTCATAGTTCTCTTGCCCCTATCTACCAAATGCTCCCTGTGATGAGCTGTGTTCATTGCTCCTCTTTTTTTTTAGTTCAGGATGCTCCTAAGCTTTTTATTACTGTCTTTCCCACACCTGTATTAGTTTTGAAGCAGTTTTCTAATTCAGTCTGTATTTTTTATTACTGTACCTGGCTGTACTCTACTGTATTTGGGTCCTGTGACCATGATCTTTGTTGACAAATGTTTTATGTATGTATATCCCTATATAACCCTGTCCCCAGGTCACATCTGGAAATGAGTCTCGGCTCTGTGGTGCTTTTCCTGGTTGCCAACTTTTAAATAAATAAAAATAAATGTGTGCGCTTCTTGCACTGGATGTAATAGACAGCATTCTGGGATCCACATGTATAACTCCTCTGTATCTTGAGTTGCTTGTTTTTGGTGGTGTTGATAATGTTTGAAGCGGAAATGTCCTCACGTATTTTACATTTAGGAACATTGCAGGGTTTAGTGCCTCCTAACGTTCTGTTGTTTTGGTCAGGTATAAGTTTACTCCTGACAATCAGGTTGGATTATGTTAAGCCATGGTTGGTAACCTGATTAAAATATAAACATTGTTTTTATTGCATTAGTAGTACCGGCATTTACACTACTTTTGGTATAAATTCTACAGTAAAACTGTTATAAAACATTTTTGGCTGTCAGTTAAGCCTCATTTAGAGATGTGCCCACTTAAGCTCCTCACAGGTGTTTACATATTTAAGAGAAGCTAGTGATAACAACCCTAACTGTGAAAATTAGATTGAAAGATATGACTCTCTTCATTTATTTCTAGTTAGCTTCCTTTTGATGTTTATGACCTCTCTTATTTCACTTAATTATAATCCATCCAAAACCTTGCCAAGAGCAGTCTGAGTCCCAAACTAGATTATGCTTCCTCGTATAATATATGGAAATTACAGATGTGTAGCATTCGTGTTATTTTAAGTAAAAAAAACACTTTCTCATAATGTATTCAAGTTGTAGCTGTATTCCTAAAAACTACAGTTTAACAAAAAACATGTTAAATAATAAATTATTTAGTTCCACTTGGTTAGAGTTATACAGAATTCTTCAAGCATGATCTCTGTATCGTGTGGCCTTTCCCAGTATAGTACATTTTCAGAATGTTGAGGACCCTCCACAGTCAACCACGGTTAAACATGATTCATCACATTTTCACTATAGTTTTTCCATGGTGATAAGAGCATGGGATAGGAACCACAGTTTTCTTACATATAAGAATTGAGAATTACATTATTTAAATTCATATAAGTAATCACAATCTAAAATGTTTTTCAATTTTTGAACGAAAATAAAGTTTACACAATCTAGTTAATTACTTGAGCATTAAAGAAATTACTATAAGAACTCATCACATATTCAAAGAGTTTAGTATTGGTGGTATAAATATCAATTAGCCCATTCTTTCAGTTCTGAATAAGGAGACACCGATTAGAAAGAAGAACAACAGCAGCAATTGGTAAGTCAATAACAGCTATTTCAAAAGTATGTGTAGATAATATATACTCATTACAGAATGTTAGTGTTGTTGAAAAAAATATTAAATAACCTGAGTTGAACAGAAATGTATTTAATTAAGCAGGAAATATCAGAATCTAACATTCCGGGATAAGCATGGCAGACCACGAGTATTCAACCCTATAAGGGCTCCATGCATTATTGTTTATCATGGATGACCATGGTTGATAATCTGTTGATGTCCTGTTTTGACAGTTGTGAGCAATGATTGACCATGGTCTTCACAAATGGCATGTTCTGGGCATAGAAGACTATGGTCACCTGTGAAGCCATGTCACAGCCATGGTCAACCATAACCAAGCATGGTTAAAACCACTGGTTGACCACGGTTTTGAATATGGTTCAACCATACTAGCTTTGCTGGGGAAAGGATCAAGATATTGCTGTGCATGTGCATAGAGTGGGCATTGGGGGCTTAAGGATTACTAGATTACCAGGGAATGGTATTATATATAACTATGCACTAGAAAGTCAGCAAGGTGGGTAACCTTTAATCTGAAGGAACTAGCAGTACTTGCTGTCAGTACACTACCAAACTCTCCCAGGCTGCAGAATGAAGCCTCTTCCCCAGGTCCTGCACCCACTCACTGGGCTGCTTCAAACAGTACCCTGTAATTATTTACTTAATTACTGATTTTCTTTTTTTCAAAAATTGGTAACCAGGTAAGACACATTGATTCAAAGCTCATTTCCAGGTGCAACATGGGGAGCAGTTTACAAGGGGGATTATGCAGTTGAAAAGACTGCAACATGGCAATGAAAAATGAAAAACACAGATGATGCAAAAACAGGTAAATATGTGCAATTCAAGATGTATAAGAGTATGCAATCTGGTCGGAGATGAAAATAAATACATACAAAAGCAGCAAATGCAACAAATAGGCTGTTAGTCAACAACTGGCAGCATTAGCATAAGTTAACAATAATTAAAGCATTGAAGCAATTAAAGCAAGGAGGCATGCCTTAGACAACTAGTATTGAAACCCACTGGAGAGGGAGCAATCTTAAACCTGATTCTCTCAAATGGAGATGGAGAGAGGATCACAGATGTAGAAGTGGGTAGCCATCTGGGAACTAGCAACCATTGAACAGTATGGTTCACAATAAACACAGCAATAGAGTCAAGCCATACAGAGGCAAAAGTATTGGACTTCAGGAGGGCTGACTTTGCCAAAATGAGTGGGTGCCTAAGGAATGCACTAGCAAATGGGCAGGAAGGAGGGGTGGAAGACCAATGTGGAATAATAAAAACTGCCATCTTTGAGGTAACAAGCCTTTGTGTGAAGCAAATAAACAAAACAAAACAATGGAAGAAACCACTATGGTTCTCAAAAGAGGTGGCAGTGAAGGTTCAAGAGAAAAAGAAAGCATTCAGAAAGTACAAGGAATCACAGAAGGAGCAGAATAGATAATTGTATCAGTTAAAGCAAAAGGAAGCTGGGAAGGCAGTCAGAACAGCAAAGGCCCTAACTGAGGAAAAGATAGCCAACTCAGTTAAGAAGGGGGATAAAACCTTTTTTAAGTACATCAGGGAGCGAAGGAAGACCAAGGGAGGGATAGTGAGGCTTAATAAAGGGGAGAGGGGTGGGCAGAGGGTGACTGTGAAAAGGCAGAGATACTAAACAAATATTTTTGCTCACTATTTACAAATGAAGAGGGGGAGATACCTAAAACAAGCAATAGAAACACTCTGGATACAGAAGTTGATACCAGCCCATTTACAGAAGAAAGGGTTCTGAAAGAACTCTTAAAACTGAAGGCGGACAAAGCAATGGGGCCTGATGGGATTAATCCCAGAATTCTAAAGGAACTAAGGGTAGAACTAGTAACACCACTGACTACCCTCTTTAACAAATCATGGGAGGATGGGGTGGTACCTAAGGACTGGAGGAGGGCAGATGTGATTCTCCTTCACAAAAGTGGGAGCAGGGCAGAAGCAGGAAACTACAGACCAGTTAGTTTAACCTCAGTGATAGGGAAAATGATGGAATCACTTCTGAAGGAAAGAACTGTCGAGTGCCTAGAGGCCAGAAGGGCACAGGACCCAAGACAGCATGGATTCACAGCGGGAAGGTCATGCCAGATGAATCTAATAGATTTCTTTGACTGGGAGACCAAAGTAGTAGATCAAGGAGGGACTGTGGACATGGCCTACCTAGACTTTAGCAAGGCATTTGACACAGTCCCAAACAAAAGATTAATATACAAGTTAGCCAGCCTTGGAGTGGGTCCCAAGATGATAGCCTGGGTAAAGAATTGGCTGGAGAATAGGACACAGAGGGTAATAGTAAATGGAGTCCACTTTGAAGAAAGGGGGGTTACTAGTGGGGTAACTGCAGTGTTCAGTATTAGACGGTCCTCTTCAATGTCTTTATAGCGACATTGCAGAGGGACTGGAAGGAAAAGTATGTCTCTTTGCAGATGACACAAAGATCTGCAACAGAGTTGATGCACAAGGTGGGGTGAAAAGGATGAGAAGGGACTTGGCAAGGTTAGAGGAATGGTCAAATGTATGGCAGCTTAGATTCAATGCTAAAAGTGCAAGGTAATGCACCTGGGAAAACAAAACCCAGGGAAGAGTACACAATGGGGGTGAGATACTAACAACAACAAAAATGGAAAGTGACCTGGGGGTAGTCATATCAGATTACTTAAAGGTGGGCAAGCAATGTGACAGGGCAGTAAGGAGGGCTGGGGGGATACTGGGATGCATAGGGAGAGGCATCACCAGTAGAAAACAGGAAGTTGTTATCCCTCTGTTCAGACAGCTGGTGAGACCCCATCTGGAGTACTGTATGCAGTTCTGGAGACCCCGTCTCTGCAAGAACATGGACAGGATGGATGCTGTCCAGAGGAGGGCAACTAAAATGGTGCAGGGTCAGCACCGGAAGACATATGAAGAGAGACTAAAGGAGCTTAACATGTGTAGCCTCGAGGAAAGGAGGGAGAGGGGGGACATGATAGAAACTTTCAAGTACCTCAAGGGAATCAACAAAGTCCAAGAGGGTAGCATCTTTCAAAAAAAGAGGTGTGCAAGAACAAGGGGGCACAATTTGAAGATAGAGGGGGGACAGCTCAGAGGTAATGTAAGGAAGTAGTTTTTCACAGAGAAGGTTGTGGATGCATGGAACAGCCTTCCAGAGGAGGTTGAGGAGTCAAAAACAGTTGTGGAATTCAAGCATGCATGGGACAGTCATAAGGCAATTCTAGGGGGTGGGGTAGAAAGAAGTAGGCTGCTGGTTAACGAGGATCTGCAGCTTTTCCATTAGGTAGGGAAATGGGCAGACTGGGTGGGCCAAGCGGTCCTTATCTGCCGTCAAATTCTATATTTCTATGTTGTATCACTGGAAATAGGAAAAAAGGAGGGTGGACAAGTTAGGTACCCTGTCATTACCACAGTAAGGAAACAGTTAATGCTAAGTGCAGGATTTGGACGGGGGAAAATTATCCCTCAGGAGCAGCTTGAGAGTGAGGAAGAAACTCTGATAGGAAAAGGGAAGTTGTTCCAGAGGCTTGGGAGGCAAACAAAGAAAGTAGCCTGACCTGCAGAGGATTTGCATTGGGGTGAGAAAAGTACAATATGAGCCTCATTCCCTTGGTATTCAAAAATGTGTCCAGCCTTATTTTGAAGGTCTGAACTGTGTCTATATCCACTCTCTCCACTGGTCGGCTGTTGTGTAGGTTCAGCACCCTATGGGAGTAGAACTGTGTCTTAACATTACCCTTTTATTCATCACCTCTAAGCTGTAGAGCCTGTCCCCATGTCCTGCTGGAGTACAGCAGATCAAACATCTCTTATTTTTTCAATATTGTCAATAAGTAAGCAATAAGACATGATGTGGTGTGCGTTGAACAGATATTATCGAATGCCCAGGGCGTAGTTGAGGCCTCAAGCCTTCAGCACCTGGAAGTGCGGTAATATCTGTTCAACGCACACCCCAGTGTCTCATTGGGCTTATAAAATGGGCTACTTTTTTGTGTGTTTCCTGTTAGAAAAAAATAATGTTATTTAAACAAAAAATGCTGTTGTTATCAGAATTGTTGGGAACATAAGCAGTAGGCTGGTAAGGACAGAGGTCTGGGGTTATATTCTGTTTTAACTGAAATATTTGAATAGTTTTGTAAGTGAAATTAGTTCTTTGTGTTAAAAATTATTCCTTGAGTTAGAACTGTTACTTGGGCTGTGATATTGTAACTTTGGAGGCTTGGGAACAGTTGTTTGGCAGTGATAATTAGAGTGAAATTTAAATGTGTTGTTTGCCTGGTGTTTGGTAAGAGCCCTCCCACCCAGCCTGTTTTGCAGGCTTTAATACTGAAAAGCCACTGGGGTTGGGATTGAAGGGCTAAGTATTTTGTTTGGGACTGAAATTTGAAGCAACAGGAGCTGAGTGACCTGTGACATCATACGGTACCTGATGTCTGTACACACACTGTTAGTGGGACTGAACACACACTGGACTGTATGTGTTTGTGAGACTTGGGAACTTTATTGGTGGGGTTGAAATTGGGTTTGTAAAAACTTCAGTCAGTATAGAGAAAAACTGTATTCCAGGGGAAAGGGACTGAGAAAAGGGGGTGTGCCATTATAAACAGAGGGGGATAAACAGAGTGGTCATATTCCACCATGGCAGGCATCTTTGGAAGGGTTGTAGGCTGCACAGGCTGTGGGATGGCAATAATTCTCAATTGGGCCTGGAGAGAGGGAGGCTGCCCACTCTGTAGACAGCTATCTTGTATCAGGAGTGAGGTATATTGGTTAAGGAGTAAGCTGGGGAGCTGGGGGGGTGTCCAAATATAAAGGGTGTGGAGATGGGCAGCAGAAGGGTGGGGCTGAGGGGAGGCTGGGACAATGCTCTGAAATTACAGGATGTTATGTTACAGCAAGCAGGAGGGGGATATTAGGGACAGAAGACCCTTAGATAGGATGTTGACGCTAAAGGGAAAGAGTATGGAAACATTCTGAATACAAAGACAGTGGAGGGGAAGAGTCAGGAGGGGCTGTTGTGCGGAAGCCTAAAACAGCAGACTGTGGGAAGGGAGCTCCTAAGGTGAACAGAGCAAGAGGGGAAGAAGAGGGGCAGTTTAGAGGTGCAGTCAGGGGAAACTCGGGTTACTTGATGGAGGCTGACAGAGTATCACAATAAATTTGAGCTACTAAGCAACCTAGAGGGGGAGGAAGAGGTTGGTGGAAATGAGGAAACTTATACAGAGGCCGGGGGGATGGAGTCAGATACCCATAGGGCATCACAGACCGGCAATGGAAAGGATGGAAATATTCCCAGAGGGAGAAGGGGAAACATAAATGTTAAGCAATTGGGGGAGATGCAACATATTGCAGACATGAGGGAGGAGAGCATGATTGGAGAGAAACTGGGAGACAAGGAGGTGGAGAGGGCCCCCTCAGCAGGGGGTCAGTACCAAGGATGGGCTCTGGCTAAAGGGACCACAGAGCCTCTGGAGGCAGGGGTACTCTTACAAGGGGAGGACATGTGTGGGGAAGGGAAACCATCAGGCCAGGATAAATGGTTCGGATAAGAGAGGGTTAAAGGGGACACCTATTCAGAGGGGGGTTTGAGTTAAGTAGGCAAAATAATGAGGGAGACAGAAAGGGGAGGGTGACAAGGGGCTCTCTAATAAGGCAGGAAGACTCCCATGGAATTGAGATCATGAATAAAGGGGGGAGGGGCTGAGAAGACATAGTGGAGGTAACCATAAGGATGATGGTGGTGTTAAGGTTCTGTTATTGGGAGACTCGATGATTAGGGGTATCCAGTGGGAGGACGGGGGTGATGCCATAGCCAGGTGAAGGTAGTGAGTATCTCTGGTCTGACAGTGCACAGAGCAAAGTTCATGGTGTATGAAATGGTTAGGGATTGTGGAGGGAAACCGGATTTCCTGGTGCATTTGGGAACGAACGATCTAGAGGGGAAATAGCATTTTGGAAATCCAAGCAAGGTTCCAAGAACTTGCCAGAGTCTGTCAGGATAATGGATGCAACATTGCCAGTACCAAAGGCCTCAGTGGAGAAAAAAATGAAGCTCACAGAGGTTAATGACTGGCTCAGGAAGTGGGGTGAAGAGAAGAGTTTGAGGGTGTTAGGGAACTGGAATGGAGTTTGGGAGGATAAGGGACTATACGCCAAGGACAGGCTTCATCTTGCCCCATTAGGGAAGGAAGTCCTTAAACAGGGGATGGCTGACTACATTCAAGAAAGGTGGGGTTTAAACTTGTGAGGGGGGAAGGGATAAGGAAGGGGCTGACCAGAAGCCCTCGCCTCCAGATGAGGGGAGTAGCTTGCCCAAGGGGAGGGGGAAACAGACTGGGGTGGAGGTTTCAGGAGGAGCAGAGGAGGATGGAAGTATAAGGAATCTGGTGGGGTTGGACAAAGAGGATCAGGGATAAGGGGTGGGGTTGGTGTTAGTAAATGCCAGGAGCTTGGGAAACAAGTTGCCAGAGTTCCAGGCCATGCTGTTCCGGGCGGGGGGTGGATGTGGCGGCAGTCACGGAGATGTGGGCCAACAAAAACCATGACTGGGACCTAAACATACGGGGTACACTATGCTTAGGAAGGATAGAAAGGAGGGCAGAGGGGTGGAGTGGCTATGTTCATTAGAGATGACATAGAAATTGCTAGGGTAGAAGAGGCAGAGGAAAATGGGAGGCCTTATGGGTCACCTACGATCCCCAGCAGGAGATAAGGTCAAGCTGGGTGTAGTATATAGGCCCCCCGGGATGAGTGATGTTCTAGAGGATGGTTTGCTGACAACATCACTGCCCAGTGTGGACCAAAAGGGGAAGGATTGGTGTTGATGGGGGACCTTAATATGCCAGGTATAAACTGGGGAACCATGTCCTCTAGGTGGCCAAGGAGCAGAGGCTGCTGGACTGCTTCCAGGATGTGTTCTTAACACAGCATGTGATGGAGCCCACAAGGAGGGACATGTCCTGGATGTGGTTCTGGCAGATGGGGATCTGGTAAGGGACATGGTTGTACAGGACCCTGACTGGGGCGACCACAATAATGTCTGGTTTCAAATAAGCATGGGAGGAGGGGGTGAGATCTAGGACACTGGCAGTGGACTCAGGGGGCAGACTCTGTGGGCATGGGAAATATTTACAAGGATCACTTGAAGGGATTACATCAATGACAAGTGGAAAGGAGATGGAGGTCATAAAACGGGACTTCATGAGGCAGTCAGGATCTGCGCTAAGTTGAAACGTATGGAGCAAGGTCACATAAACCATGCTGGTGGTCCAGTGAGGTACAGGTAGCAGTCAGAGAAAAGAAGGCGGCCTACAAAAAATATAAAACAACAAGAGGGGATAGGGATAAGGGAAGTGTACCATCTTGCATCTAGAAAAGTCACCCGTATGGTGAGGGGAGCAAAGTCCAGTAAAGAGCAGCGGCTGGTGAAGGGGATACATGGAGGAGAAAAGGGGTTCTTCTGGTACATTGGGGAGTGGAGAAAAGCTAAGGACCATCTCAGAAGATTGAGATCAGAAGGAGGGTGGGTGGAAGAGGCAAGGGACCAGGCAGAGGTATTTAACGAGGACTTTGCCTCTGTGTTCACTAGGGAGGGGGATGGGATATCTACAAAGCAAGGCACAAAGGGGATAGAAGTGGCAGTAAGTGGGATCAGGGGAGCAACTGAAATGGAGCAAGAGGGAGGGAGAGGTACCCCAGGGGTGTCACATCTGGATAAGGATAAAAAGGCCAGTAAGGTGGAGGGGACGGATGATGCTATCTCCACCAAAAGGGTGTGGTTAGCCCTCAAGGCCCTAAAGAAAGACAAATCTCCTGGGCCAGATGGCATTCATCCGAGAGTACTATGGGAATTGGCGGACATACTGGCTGCACCTTGGCGGAGCTCTTCAACAAGTCACTTGAGACAGGGAGGGTACCTATGGATTGGCGAGAGGCACATGTGGTGCAAATCCATAAAGGGGGGTCGAGAGAAGTACCAGGTAACTATAGACCCATCAGTTTGACCTCGGTGGTGGGAAAATTAATGGAGAGTATAGTAAAGGGTGTACTTGGAGGAGGTGGGAGGTCTGGATAGTAGGCAACATGGGTTTGTGCCAGGTAGGTCTTGTCAAACCAACCTTGTGGAGTTCTACTAATGGGTAACATCAGAACTGGACAGGGGAAAGCCTGTGGATGTATTATTCTTGGACTTCAGCAAGGCATTTGACTCTGTCCCCCACAAGGGTCTGGTGGAGAAACTCAATGGGGTGGAGTAGGCCTTGATGGTCAGATGGATTGAAACTGGCTAGCTGGACGCACCCAGAGAGTAGTGGTCTGTGGGGAGCCCTCAACCCTAGAGAGGTTGGTAGGGGGCACCGAGGGGCTCGGTCCTGGGTCCGATCCTGTTTAATGCATACATATCGGACATCAGGGAGGGTATAGGGTGTGAAATGAGTCTCTTCGCGGATGACTCCAAGATGGGAGCAGTAGTGGAGGGAGAAGAGGGGAGGTTGGCCCTGCAAGGGGACCTGGACACCCTGGAAAGCTGGGCTCACACATGGAAATTAAATTTCAATATCACCAAGTGCAAGGTGTTGCATCTTGGTCGGGAGACCACACTTGAAGAGGGACATACAGCTCCTGGAGAGGGTACAGAGGAGGGCAACTAAGATGATACTAGGGCTACGGGATTTGACTTATGAGGACAGACTTGAGGAGCTCTGCCTGTTTTCACTGGAGGAGAGGAGAGACGGGGGGACATGATTGAGGTCTTCAAATATCTCAAGGGAATAAATAGGGTAAACATGGAGGGGATCTTCAGACTAAAGCAGGGAGGTATCACCAGAGGGCATGCTTTGAAGTTGAAAGGTGGAAGGGTGAGGGGGGAAAGAGGAGGAGGTTTTTCACTGAGAGGGTGGTGGACCCTTGGAATGCACTGCCTGGCGAGCTGGTTCAGAGATCCACAGTGGAGGGCTTCAAGAGAGGGTGGGACAGACACAGAAAGTGGATGTATCAGATGATGGCCTGCCCCAGGAGGGTGGGGATGGATGATAGGGGTTTCTGGAGCACAAGGGATGGGAGGGCCTTGGCACCCAACTAAGGATCTAAGGTTCGAGCAGACTCGATAGACCGTAAGGCCTAATCTGCTGGCAAATAGTATGTTAATAGTCCTTTTGCCAAATATTACATGACATCATTGAATTTCATATTATTATTCATGATCTATCGTATTAATATCCATGATTGCATCTGCATATCCATTCCAGTGATTGTTAGGTGGCAGATTTTGCTAAGTACTGGCTCGTGTGTATATATATATATATATATATATGTATATATATATATATATATATATATATATATCTATATATCTATAAATTATCAATTCAGGAGAGGTTATGGGCTGTATTTGAAACCTAAAAGAAAAAAAAGTTTAAACATGCGGAGACGGGAGTGACCAGAGCTCAGATAGCATTGAAACACAGAAACATAGAATCTGATGGCAGATAAGGACCACTTGGTCCACCTAGTCTGCCCATTTTCTACCTAACAGATAACCTGCAGACCCTAGTTAACCAACAGCCTACTTCCTCGTACCTCCCACTAGGACTGCCTTATGTCTGTCCCATGCATTCTTGAATTCCCCCATTGTTCTTGACTCCACAACCTCCTCAGGAAGGCTAGTCCATGCATCCACAACCCTCTCTATGAAAAAATACTTCCTCACATTACCTCTAAGCCATTCCCCCCATCTTCAGGTTGTGCTCCCTTGTTCTTGCACATCTCTTTTTCTGAAAGATACTACCCTCTTGAACCTTGCTGATTCCCTTAAGGTACTTGAAAGTTTCTATCATGCCCCCCCTTCTTTCCTCAAGGGTATACATATTAAGCTCCTTTAGTCTCTCTTCATATGTCTTCTGGCGCAGACCCTGCACCATTTTGGTTGCCCTCCTCTGGGCAGCCGCCACTCTGTCTATGTCTTTGCAGAGATGGGGTCTCCAGAGCTGCACACAGTACTCCAGATGGGGTCTCACCAACTGTCTGTACATAGGGATAACAACTTCCTGTTTTCTACTGTTGATGCCTCTCCCTATGCATTCCAGTATCCCCCCAGCCTTCCTTACTGCCTTCTCACATTGCTTGCCCGCCTTTAGGTCATTTGATATAATTACCCCCAGGTCCCTTTCCATTTTTACTGTTGTCAGTATCTCACCCCCATTGTGTACTCTTCCTCTGGGTTTTGTTTCCCAGGTGCATTAACTTGCACTGTTGCATTGAATCTAAGCTGCCATACATTTGACCATCCTCCAACCTTGCCAAGTCCCTTCTCACCCTTTAAACTCCATCTTGCATATCAACCCTGTTGCAGATCTTTGTGTTGTCTGCAAAGAGACATACTTTTCCTTCCAGTTCCTCTGCAATGCCACTTATAAAGACATTAAAAAGGACCGGTCCCAGTACTGAACCCTGCTAGTAACCCTCCTTTCTTCACTGTGGACTCCATTTACTACTACCCTTTGCGTCCTGTTGTCCAGCCAAATTTTTATCCAGGCTACCATCTTGGGACCCACTCCAAGGCTGGTGAACTTGTTTATTAATCTTTTTTGTGGGACTGTATCAAATGCCTTGCTAAAATCTAGGTAGGTCATGTCCAGAGCCCCTCCGTGGTCTACTACTTTGGTCACCCAGTCAAAGAAATCTATTAGATTAATCTGACATGACCTTCCCCATGTGAATCCATGCTGCCTTGGGTTCATTGCCCCACTGGCCTCTAGGTACTCAACAATTCTTTCCTTCAGAAGTGAATCCATCATTTTCCCTACCACTGAGGTCAAACAAACTGGTCTGTAGTTTCCTGCTTCTGTCTTGGTCCCACTTTTGTGAAGAGGAATCACATCCACCCTCCTCCAGTCCTCAAGTACCACCCCATCCTCCCATGATTTGATAAAGAGAGTAGTCAGTGGTGTCACTAGTTCTACCCTTAGTTCTTTTAGAATTCTTGGGTGAATCCCGTCAGGCCCCATTGCTTTGTCCACCTTCAATTTTACTAGTTCTTTCAGAACCCTTTCTTCTGTAAATGGACTGGAATCGACCCCCATCTCCAGAGTGTTTCTCTTGTTTGGTTAAGGTACCTCTCCCTCCTCTTCCTTTGTGAATACTGAGCAGAAATATTAATTCAGTATCCCTGATTTTTCACTGTCACCCTCTGCCACATTCCCTCCCCTTTATTAAGCTTCAGCATCCCTCCCTTTGTCTTTCTTCACTCCCTAATGTACCAATAAAATGTCTTATCCCCCTTCTTAACATAGTTGGCTATCCTTTCCTCAATTTGGGCCTTTGCTATTCTGACTGCCTTCCCTGCCTCTTTCTGCTCTAACAGATAAAGTTCTCTGTCCTGCTCCTTCTGTGTTTCCTTATATTTCCTGAATGCTATCCTTTTCTCCTTAACCTTTCCTGCCACCTGTTTTGAGAACCATAGTGTTTTTTTCCTTCATTGTGTTTTGTTGATTTGCTTCACAAAAAGGTTTGTTGCCTCTGTGATGGCTGTTTTGATTACTCCCCATTGTTCCTCCACCCCATCTTCTTGCCTGTTTGCTAGTGCTTTTTCTGAGGCACTCTTTCATTTTCCCAAAGCCAGCCCTCCTAAAGTCCAATACTATTGCTTTTGTATGGCTTGACTCTATGGCTGTGTGTATCGTAAGCCACACCGTTTGGTGGTCATTTCTTTCCAGATGGCTACCCACTTCTAAATCTGAGATTCTTTCTCCGTCCCCATTTGAGAGTACCAGGTCTAAGATTGCTCCCTCCTGAGTGGGTTGCAATACTAGCTGTCTGAGGCATGCCCCCTCTAGGGCATCGGGAATAACCCTGCTCTAAGATGTGGCTGCAGCAAATGTGCTCCAGTTAACATATGGCATAGTCAAGTCCCCATCAACAATATCTTCCCTTTTTCTGCCATTCTAAGGATGCCTTCTATCATTTCCTTATCCATTCCTTCCCCCTGAGATGGAGATATTTATACAACCTCTATGCAGTTTGTGGTGCTATTTCCTGTCTCCAGGGTGACCCAGAGTGCCTTATCTGCTCCCTGTTTACTCTTTACATTCTGTTGCTTTGATCCCTTCCCTTACATAGAGAGCTACTCCTCCTCCTCTTTTACCCTCCCTGTTTCTCCTGTAGATTGTGTATCCTAGTATGTTGACATCCCAGTCATGATTCTCTGTGTACCATGTTTCTGTGACTGCCACAATATCCAAGCATCCCTCTTCCATCAAGGCCACTAGTTCAGGGAGCTTGTTACACAGACTTCAGGCATTGGTACTCATCATCCCCCAATTTTTGATGGCCTTACCCCTTTCAGCCCCATCCCTGTCCTTACTGCCTTTGTCTTTTTTTGCATTTACCTCTGTCCTGCTCCCTAATGACTTCTCTACCTTGGTGTTTATCTCACTAATCACTGTGTTTTATGGGGGGAGGCTGGGATTTCCCTGCTCCTTTTCAGTGCTTCCCCCCCTTGGCTAGTTGAATACTTGCCAATGAAGCATTTAAACATATCACCTAGGATCCTGGATACCCACTGGACAGATGCAGACCATCTCACCAGTATAGGCCTGCATCCCTCCAGGTGGCTCCCAGTCCCCAATGAAGCCAAAACCCTGAGCTTCACACCAGTTTTTCAACCATTCATTGAATTCCATGATAAGGAGCACCCTAGCATCACCCTTGCCATAGACAGGCAGCACCTCCGAGAAGGTTACCGTATGCATTACTTGTCTATGGCCCCTCCCCAACTCTACAAACTCCTCTTGCACTACTCTGATCCCATTCCTAGCCAGGTAATTTGTCCCTAGGTGGACAATGACATCCAGCTCCCTCCCTCGTGCAGCTGCTTTCACAATCCTGAGGATTCACTTCCTGTCCCTCCAAGCCAGGAAGCCAGACAGGCTCCTTACCTCCCTCTCCCCTTCCTCCCCCACTTCTACCCCCCAATGATTGAGTCTCCCACCAGGAGTTGTTTCCTTCTCCTGTGGGGTCCCATGCCACCCTCCTGTGGGTCTCCGTTGTGGAGGTTCCCAGCATCCTCCTTGGTCTCCACTGCAGGTGCCTCCATAGAGGAACAACTACCCACCAGTACAGTGTATGAATTGTTGAGAGGTACAGCTGGAGGGATGCACCTCTGTTCCACCACCCTCTCCCTCCCTGAGCCCACCTTGGTCCAGCCACTCCTCTTTCTTGGCAACCTCTGAGGTAGCAGCAGTGGCCCTGGTGGTCCCTGGGTGGGGAAGGAGGTTTCACGAATCCTAGCCAGGTCAGCCTGAAGAAGGGAACCTCCTCCCTCAGACCAGAGAGGTGCCTGCAAATAGGGCAGTATCATAGCCTCCAGAATGTCTCCCAGAACACTGCCACCCCACAACCATTGCACTGCACCACTCCGATCATATCTTATTTTGTGTCCCCTCTCCTGTTTCTCTGTATGCTTACTCTCTCCTCTCCTTATGACTCTCACCCTTCCTGTTCTGGGACAGCAACTTCCTGTATTCTTCAGTAACCTCCTTCTTCCTTGCTCAGAGTCAGACCACCAGCAGCTGGGGGGAGCTACTTTTTTCCTTTAGGGTTGACAAAACTAATGTTTCTCTATGATCCTTCCCTTCTTACTGCCAAACAGGAAGTTCCTGTTGTCAGTCAAATCCAGTGGCTATAAAAGTAGAACTCGCTTAGGGTGGGATGGAGGGCAATTAGTAAGAAAAATGGTAGATTTTTTAGTTAGCTGCTTTCTGCTCTACAAGCAAGATTTCTGTCTTCCAAAAGCTAGCAGCAGGATGTTGTAATTGGAGTCACCTGCTTTTATACTGCCTAAGCTACACCCACAATTAACCTGTCTCCCCTCCTACTGATTTAGCAAAGTAAGTTGATACAGTGCCATGCCCAACACAGAAACACACACTGACTTTCTTTCTTTTATTTTTTTAATCCTAAATGAGACCCCCTCTACTTCTAATAAAGCATCTGTTTACTTAATCTCAACAGGCACTGACTCATGCTGAGATAGAAGTGTATAACTAGTAAGAAAAATTGTAGCTTTTTAGTTAGCTGTTTTCTGCTCTATAAGCAAGATTTCTGTCTTCCAAAAGCTTGCAGCAGCAATGGAGCTGGAGAAATAAGATGCGCTATGAGAGTGGTAGCGTGATCAGCCCCAAATAGAAAAAAAAAAGATAAATACATGCCCTAATTTAGATTTATATTTTTGAGACCTGTAGGACTGAAATTTGGTTATAAATAATCCCCCAGTGTGGATTTTTGAGGATGGAGCTCCGGTTGCTAGAGTGCTAAAGGTGTTTTCATTTTTTTAATAGTGAGGAGCCTTCCTGCAAATATAAAAGTATTTTTTCTTCTGGTTTTAAAAGGATGCATGGCTGCTCCAAGAACACACTTGACCCCGTAATGGTGTGACTGACCTTGCAACTGAGCAGAAGTACTTGCTACTCGCAGGCGTCTTCCATAAGGAAACTGAGTAAGTTAAGGTGGAATACACATATAAAAAAAACTGAAGATTTTAATTTTTGTTGTAAAAGGACAGAGCTGGAGCTACCGGGCTGGTACTGGAGACTCAGGGAGCATGAGCATTTATGTAAGGTTGTTGTTGTTGTTATTGTCTTTTATGTAGATGGATGTTGTCTTGTAATTGTATTTACTATGTGATGCCATGGGTCACCATTTTAAATGAGTTTTCCTCAATGGTACAACCCTTCCATAAAATGAAAAAAAAATGAGCAGTCATATTATGGGACTATCTGCAGGATCAACAGTTCCCAGACACCGGGGCAAGTTGGTAGTTATATTTCTAAATCTTGTTTAGGTTGTTTTAGGCTGATAAGGGAAAGATTAAAAGAGCTAGCAGCAGCTGAGGTTCCCTGATCGGCCCTTAAGGACAGGAAGAGCCGGTTTACCATTTACATATCCATTCCAACAATTGTAGTCAGCAGGTCTGAGGTTTTTTTTTCAACAAGTGTCTGTTTAAAAGGCTGTCAGGGCACAGCAAAATGCTGCACTACAGTTTCTCTGATCAGCCACAATTCTATTCGACCACAAGTCTGGCGTTAGTGAGGAATAAAAATGGCAGCATTTAAAAACTGAACGTTCCAATGGCAGACTGATTCCTCTTGCAATGCGGTCCTGCTTTGGGGCACTTGTTATTACCTGTGCATCAAACATATTTGATGCACAGGTAATGACAAATCAAAATGAAGGATTTTCTCTGCCCATTTTATAACCTTGAATATGCCTATGACTGAGATCATGTCCCCTCCCAGTCTCCTTTTGCCCTGGGAGAACATGCTAATGGACACCAGTCACTCCTCATAGCTTTTTCCGCCATAACCATTACCATTTTGGTGGCCCTGCATTGTACCCTCTCAACTGCTTCTATGTCCTTTTTGTATTGAGCAGTCCAGAACTACTGCATATGCAGTACTCTAAGGTGAACCTAACTTAGTCATTGTAAACAGAAATGATTTCTTTCTGTGTTCTGCTGGTCAAGCTTATTTTGATGCACCCTATCATTCTGCTTGCCCTCTTGAAAGCAGCTATGTACCCTCATTGTGATTCAGCACCTTTAGGAGTCCAGAACTTTATAAAGTACTCCAGGTGGAACCTGACCAGTGACTTGTAAAGATGACAGATTACTTCTCCTGTTCTGCTGGTAAACCTCCTTTTGCTGAACCCAAGCATTGTGCTTGACCTCTTGACAGCAGTTGTGTACTACTTCTCATGACGCCACCCCTTGTCTATTATGACTCTTGTCATTTTCCTCCCCTGTAGCAAGAGGATGGTGTGTAGGGCTGACCTCTGTTTTCACTACCCAAGTGTAGCAGTGAAGTTGTTCTGTACTGTAACCCAAATGCAGAATTGTCCCAGCACTTGAAAGGTCCAGTGTAAAGTTCTTATGCAATCACACTGTTCACAATTTTGGAACTTTTCACCATTTTTCCCATTGGTTCCTCCATTTCCAGCCAGACAATGATATCCACCCTTCCATTAGCCAGATTTGTAGTCAAGTAGCTGTCTTCACAGCCCCAACCACCAATGCTTCATGGTTGGCTGGAAGGAGAAGGGCAATGCCAGGCAGTCTGTGTCCTCCCTTTGTTCTCTGGGAGTGGTGTACCTCACCTCTAGGGTTTTCCCTGCCCCACCCAGCTCCAATGTGATCTTTCATGAATTGTCTGCCAACCTTGATCTCCCAGGAGGCAGCACAGTGTACGGATACTACTCCACTGGATCTGCCTGGTACTTCTGATATCTGGATACTGATTTATCTTCCCCTAAAGGGGATAAGAAGTTATCTCTAATGTGTAGCTGTTTATAATATTCTTATTTTCAGAATGACAGTCATACCCTCAGAATGATTCATACTTAACTGTACCAGAACAAAAGCTATTGTGAAGAAAAACTGTTTTGCATTGTTTGTTTCATATGGACAACATTCTGTACAGGTCTGGAGTTCTGCCTATGTCACTGCATGGAGTCAGAACTAAGAGCATTGTTCAGATAGCCCAACAACAGATTGTGGTTGGAGTTCTGAAACCATGCCATGACATATTCACAGCTCCATGTTCCCAGTTCTATAAAGAGAAGCGTACAGAAAGTTGTCCATACAAAAGAAAATAACTAAACACAACTGACAGTTTAACTTCCACTGAGGTACAATTAAGTATGAATATAATTTCTGATATTAGGATCATTACAAGCAGCTGCAAATTTGTACAAATTTTAAATGTCATATTCCAGTATTCTACACTGACAGCTCTTTATATCAGAAATCCCAACTGGTGAGCAATATTCATCAAGAAAGTCACACTGATCTGGAAATATCAAAATGTAATTTTATAATTTATTTTTAGTCTGTCTTCATAGCCTTTCTATACAACAGTACAAAGGATTATGACAGCCACATTAGTCTAGCTGAAAATACCAAAAACATACAAGATGTACATAACAGAAAATTGTTTGTAGCTGTATTGGTCATTGTGCAAAAAGATGAACAAAGCGGATGATTCGTTAACTTTTATTGGACCAAAAAGAGATTTACAAAACACAAGCTTTAAAACTACACAGAGCTTTTCTTCAGGTATGGCAGTCTTATCAAAAGACAAACTTAAATACATTGGGTAGAACTGATAAATAAACATACGCATCACTGTGCCAGTTCTGTTGATAAGGCAGTAAATAATTGTATATGTGCAAAAAGAAAAATGCAAAATGTAGGTTTCTCTCTATGGAATGTGACAGCAGGAGGCCTATAATTTGTTAAATGCTTATATTCCAAAGCTCCCTAAAAAATTTACTGTGTAGTGTGTGTGCATTAACATAGAACACTTATAAACTCCCATATCCACAAGAACACAGCAGACAAACAGTATAATGAAACATATAAATAAAACCATAGTCATATGTAAGTCAGATGGTAAGAGATACTGGCCAGATATTCAAAACTTTGCACTGGGCGCAAACCATTTGTGCAGGTTTAGCATGGGAGTAGAGTGGGTCTGCAATGTTCAAAAGGCAGAATAGTGCACACAAACTGCATTAGCACTGGGCAAAACCATAACATATGCAAGGGGAAAACTGAACATGAATACAGGCGCAATGCTATATTCAGCGACTAGCTCTGCGCTAAGGTGTTTAGCGTGACTTAGTGTGACCCTTTGTGCAGTACAAATTACTGCCCAGGAAAAGCTGGTCATAACCCTGGGCAAACAGCTTTGTGTGACATTGTGGCTTTGCAAGGTGTTTGCGTGGATTTTGCGTGGCTTTGCGCAACCCTAACATATGAATATGACACACAGAAAAAGCCAGACATGGAGGACACATGCTGCTCACTGATAGCACCACACAGATGCCAACAGCTGCCACAGTCCCAGCCATGCCAGGTAGTAAGGGGTGACCTGGACCCCAGGGGACACCATGGTAGTGTGGCCATACAGCACACATCTGCAGACCATACGTCTGTGGTGACCAACAGATGCCAGCACACACATGCAGCACTGTGGGCATGATGGCTGTTGAGGGGAGGGTGTACGGGGGGCCAGGCCTCACCACAGATCAGGTGTGGCCACAAGGCTGGGACACATCATGCAGTGCACAGAGGCCAGTATTGGGAATACCCCAACACCAGTGTGCCTGTCGGATCATACGTGCCCCCCCACCACATACCGCACAATTGTACAAATGCTACAGCACACACAGCTGGCCATGTAGATGTCACTGTGTGCATCCCATGCCAGAGGTGCAGCATCTGTGGATCACACAACAGTGTAACAGTACTGTCCACTCTCAGTAATCACCTGCATGTTGGGCCTGTCACTGTGTGCAGTGCCATGGTCAGACTGCCCTACATACCATAGGTATTGCAGTGTCCCTCACACTACTGGCCCCCTTGCTACTGTAGTGTCTGCTGTGCACTGTAGCATGACCTACAGTGTGACAGGTGCATGCAGCACCACCACCACCTGTGCCTGTGCTGTGTTGTCCCCTGGGGTGCAATATGCTGTGCTGTACTATATACATGTAGCCTGCAGCTATCATCATGCACTGCCAGGCTGACCTACAGGTGGTGCTGCGGGTGGATCCGGCCAGCCCCTGTAGTTCCAGACTGACCTACAGGTGGTGCTGTGGGACCCTGCACTACCGCTGGGCAAACTGCATGCAAATCAGGGCATGATGAGATGCTAATGTGGATGTTTGCCCAGAGACTATCTAAGTAGGATCATTTGCAAGTCACTTTTGAATATGGCAAAGTTTAGCGCCGGGCAAACATGTTTGCACCTGGAAAATGGCTTAGCTCCGTGCTAAACCCACGCAAACACGTTAGCACTGTGCAAACAGTTTGGAGACTATTATACAGTTTTGCACACTGTACTTTCACATGCGCTGCTCCCTGCAGCTGTACTAGGTCCACGCATTTGCTGGCACACACATTGGCCACATAGGTCACCTCTACCTACCTTCATGTCGCTGTGCACTGTGTTGCTGTTGTGGTCTGCACTTCCTGGTTGCTATATTCAGAGCTGTCTTATTACAGGGCTAAGTTTGCCCTGCACTCCCAGATCAGTTTGCCCGACCTTATTTCCATGCTATATTCTGAAGCTGTTTTTCCTGGGCTATTCCTTTTGAATATAGCTTGCTTTTTGCTCTAGGCTATGTCTGCCCACCAGGCAGTGCTACTTTAGCCACGGGGCAAAGTTTTAAATATCTGGGCCACTGTATATTAATATATGCACAGGAAATGTATGGTACATGTACCTCAAAGAAGAGAAAGGCAGTTGTCAGTTTAAATTTTGTAATGTATCATGAAACTAATGTCAACATTCAGTCCCTTACTGTGAGAATCAAAAAGATAAATACATTTAAGCTAATAAGCCTGCTTTTCTTGTGTATTTTTGAAATGTCTTAAGATCCAGGAGAAAGGTCAAGGATGGAATGATCAGATTGAGAGAAATATTGTTCCACTGGTTTTTCAGTCTTTTTTACCTTTATGTCATGCCTGTGTGACTTTGTTTGGGTTCAAAGGGATTAACCAGTTTCCCCTACATAGCCTGTATGTACTTGGAAAGTACTTCACACTCCACTAGACCCCCCTCTCCAACAAGCCTCCCCGTCCTCAAAGTTGATGGCTCCCCTGACTCTGACCCTGCCACAGTAGCTGAGATCTTCAATAAATTATTTGCCACTTGTGCTCTCCCCTGAAAATCCCCCTCCCATCCCCCCTGACTCCCCTTTAATTCTACCCGATGCACTCAATCCCCCTACCAAGTTCCTCTTGCCACCATTTTCCCCCCTTGAAGTCTGCATGGCCCTCTTCACCCTTAACTCTACCAAAATCAACCCTGAAGGTCTCCACCTCAGGCTTCTCCACATCTCAACTACAGCTACAGCCACTTCTATATCCCATCTCACTCCTTCCCTCTCTCGTCAAACTCCAGGAGTCTCTCATTCACTCCAAGCTGTCTGATTACCTTACCACAGACAACAATCTCTTGCCCATGCAGTCAGGTTTTAGGAAGCAACACTCAGCCATTTCCTCCCTGTTGCTGGTCACCGATTCCATTTTCTCAGGAATGGGTTATTCATATTATAGCAGCCATTTTCATAGACCTAGCAAAGGCCTTCAACTCTGTCTCCCACCCCTCCTGCTACAAAATCTTAAATCTGTTGACGTTGTAGAACCTGCTGTAAACTAGCTATGCTCTTATCTTCACGATAGGCAGCAATCTGTACAAATAGAAAATGCACTGTCCTCCCCTCTCCCTGTCCTTACCAGTGTCCACCAGTGCTCTATCCATGGCCCCATCCTTTGCTCCCTATTTATTAATGACCATCCCTCAGTCTGCAACTCTGGCAATATGCATATGTACACAGACAATACCATTATCTCTGGGCCCTCCACAGACAGCATGCAATCACCCCTCCAGCACGACTTCAACAGAGTGCAGTCTTCGTTTCAGACAAAGCAAATGAAAGTCAACACAAAAAAAAACAGTAGCTATGACATTCGGCTCTAGATAGAAACTGACTACCCTCCAGTCTCCCCATATTCACTACTTTGGATGGGTCCCCACTAGAGAATGTTCCAGCTTTTAAATACTTTCAGGTCTGGCTGGATAGCCACCTGGACTTCTCTGCCCATGTTGATGCTATCTGTACCAAACTTCATCCTAAGCTGACTGTCCTATTTCGACACAAAGATAGTCTCCACCTCCCCACCCGCCATGAGTTAGTATCCAAAATGATTCTACCAGTCATTGATTATGCCAACATGGTCTATGGCACTGCTCCAGTCACTTCCCTTTCAAGACTGGTCACACTCCTAGACTCTCTCTGCCATTTCACTACCGCCTCCCCTCCACTTACTCACCACTGTCTCCTTTATTCCACTCTCTCTCTAGCACCCTTATCACACAGGAGGATAGTTCACTGCAGCTCCATAGTTGCTAAGCTCTGGTTTGGAACCCTCCCCTCCTACCTTTCCTCCTGCCTTTCTCAAGCAGCCACCTCAAACTACTCCCTTCTCCACAGAGACCTATGCACATTTTCTATCCCTCACCCCTATTCTGCAGCTGGTGAATCCGCTTTCTCTTTTTGTTTCCCACTACTCTTGAATAAACACCCCTCTGATTTTCACCTCTCCTCCTCCTTTTTCTCCCTCAAATGACTCCTCAGACTTCTACCCCCTCCACAGTGCTCACAGTGTTCCCAATACCCCCCCACAAACCAGGTGGCCTCCTCCTCTCTTGTAGTCAGTACCTCATAGTTCTCTTGTCCCCATCTACCAAATGCCCCTTGTGATGAGCTGTGTTCATTGCTCCTCTTTTTTCTTTTAGTTCAGGATGCTCCTAAGCTTTTTATTACTGTCTTTCCCACACCTGTATTAGTTTTGAAGCTGTTTTCTAATTCAGTCTATATTTTTTATTACTGTACTTGGCTGTACTCTGCTATATTTGGGCCTTGTGACCGTGATCCTTGTTGACAAATGTTTTATGTCTGTATATCCCTATGTAACCCTGTCCCCAGGTTGCACCTGGAAATGAGCTTTGGCTCCGTGGTGCTATTCCTGGTTACCAACTTTTAAATAAATAAATAAAAAATAAATGTGAGCACTTCTTGCACTGTATGTAATAGACAACATTCTGGTATCCACATGTATAACTCCCCTGTATCTTGAGTTCCTTGCTTTGGGTGGTGTTGATAATGTCTAAAGTGGAAATGTGCCCACGTATTTTACATTTAGTAATATTGCAGGGTTTAGTGCCTCTGTGTTCTGTTGTTTTGGTCAGGTATAAGTTTGCTCCTGACAATCAGGTTGGATAAGACAGTTCATTGTTTGAAAGGCAGTAAGAGTGGTTCCTGGAAAATACAGTTTAAGGCGTCATTCTCACTGAATATTGGTTGTAGGCCCATAATAATTTTTGTAGGGGCTGCAGATCAAATTTGTATGTAATGGCCAAGATGTAGCTAATGTGATTCTTTTTCTTGAACTAACTTAAAAGCTTTTCAAGATTTACTTTGAGTTGTAATTGTAGTCTTGTTTTAAGATCAGACTGACCTGATGGAAGAGACTGTGCTGTAATGCTCACAATACAGTCTCAAAGGTAGTTTCAAACAGGAAAAATAAATTTTTAGAGATTGTCAAGATATAGGCAGATATACATTTACCAAACTCAACTTAAATTTAGATTTGGATTGGTAGTTGTTCCCATGCACTTTTAGGCAGGAAAAAATGCAAAATCATCCCCCTACACACACACATAGATAAAAATAGCATTAAAAAATGTGTAGCAGCTTCATTTTGCCAACTCCCCACTAAAGAGACACCTAGAATCCTGTCCACCCCAACTCCAGCCTTAGATTGTCCCAAATGTTTAAAGATTATGTTACAAGTGCTAACTTTCTGGAGAATATCATGATAAAGGCTAGTTGTATGTATCTGCTGCCATAAAAGTGCTCTTACTCACAATCCAGTAATTTAGAGTAATGAAGACCAATAGTTTCATTTCTGTATGAAATTGCTGTGCTTATTGCAATCTGTTCCCTGCTATTAATACTGCAGTTGTATATTAAAGTGAATTAATAGGTATAAATGTTTAATTATGGGCAATGATAATCATGCAAATTACATTGCTGATATTTATATTGAATTATGTCACTTTGTACTGCTATGACCTGAAAAATAAGACAATTAACTAGAACTGACTTTTAAATGTATCTTCTTACTGGCTATTCCATTCCAAACTGGTAGTATCAATGTATTGCCGTGTTTTGGTTACATGCCTGAATTTATAGTCTATTGTGCCTCCATACTTACAAATAAAATGTGTTTGGCATATTAACCTGTCAACCTTTAATAGGACACATCTGTCATTGCACAGTATATTGCTGTGTACATTATAGAGTATGTTTTTATTGTAAGTTTTAAAACATTCCTAGTGCATTAAAGCAAGCAAAACTGTCTCTGCCTGACAGTATTTGTGCTCAGCTGCTGTAGCTTGAGGGATGGTCCACTGTTATTCCAGTACCACTGACCAGATACCTCAGAACCTAGCTCTTACTCCAGACCAGCATGGTCAGCCCTTCTGACCCTAGCATGAGGGATAAGTCATGGAGACATTTAGTGGGCATGTCCTGGGGATGGTGGGTGATTGGGCTGGGGGACAAATGGGACAGTCCAGAGGAAGGGGCAGGTGAGAAGGAAGGAACATGTACACAGGACTGAAAAAAAAGTTCTGAAAAGATGCAGTTGAAGAAAACGAGAACTATAAATAAAAGAAATGTTAGAATGATTTAACAGAGAGCTGTTTTTACTTTTATTGAGAAAAAGGAATTGGGTTTAACACCCTTCCTATCTCCACAACTTATGTAGATGGTAAAGAATCATAAAATGTGTTTTTACTAGAAACATTAAAGGTTTAAAGAGCTGACAGAGTTAAGCAAACAAAAACACAAAATAAATATTTTTAAATATACCTGTAGCCATAAAGCAAATCTAAAAGTAATTCAGTAGTCTTTGGTTTCATGGATCTAAATAGAGGACAATGGTTCAGCTCAGTTCCATGTTAACAACTCCAGTAGCTGAGACCTAACTTCTGCCATCTCTGGTCTTTTATTCAAAACTGTACAGTCACTTTCCTCCAGATATTAACTACTCAGACATTTTCTCTTTGAGCAGATAATACTTGAAGGAAAATACCTATAGATTCTTCAATGTTTGGATTTGCTTTTCTTATGCAAACAGTGATATGTTATTAATTGTACTCTAAGCTTTAATATTACACCTGTTTAAATAGTGCACTGATCCATTTACCAGGCAATTTGAAAACTGGGAGTGTGCACTGTCAGAAAACACTGGCTTCATTTTGCCAGGATAAGTGATTAGAATAGTACACAATCGGTCCTTTATTTGTAGATTTTTGACACCATTTGAACAATTAAAGATAGTGTGAATAGTTTCTACGCAATTGTACATAAATCATGACAATTTATTTAGAAGCTAAATATTGGTCAAAACCTTTTGAGGGCTGCCAGTTCTTTTTGTAATCTTACAGAGGAGGGGGTGGTTACCTCTTGCCATAGAAAATCACAGAAAGAGAAAATGATGGCTGAAAAAAATCCAGCTGCCCACCCAGTCTGCCCACCCTACCGAACTTCCTTACATAGGCTGTAGTGACCATCCCTCTGCCTTATCTCTGCTATCTGCAATCTTACTATGGACATGTGCCTACCTCCCCTACCTTGAAACCCCCATTGTTTTGGCCTTCACTACATCTTTAGGCTGTGTGTCGACTTGTCCAACGTCCACCACTTTTTCATTGAAAAAGTAACTGTGAACATCCCTCCTAAACCTACCCCACTAGTTTTAGTGTATTCTTCTGCAATCATGTAATCATGCTTAAGAAAAATATGTCTTTGAAAGTCATCTTGTTTACCCATGCAGGTACAGTGTTTGTAAGTATCTATCATGTTTCATTTACCTTCTAGTTTTCAGCTGATACATATCAAAATATTGTGGTCTTTACTTGTACATCTTGTCCCCCATACTCTGGATCATTTTGGTTGCCCTATACTGCACCACGTCCACCTCCTCACAGTCCTTATATAGGTATGGACTCCAGAACGTTGTGCAATACTCCAGGTGTGGTCTCACCAATGATTCTTATGCTGGAAGGATCTCTGCAAGGTTTCTGCTGCTGATTTCCCTCCCTATGCACCCCACCTTCCTTTTTGCCTTCACCACTGCCTTGTTGCACTGTACTGAGGATTTTATATTTTCCAGTATTATTACCCCAAAGTAATTTTCATAATTTATTTTTAGCCTATCTTCCTAACTTTTCATTACAATATTACAAAGAATTATAGCAGCCATATTTATATTATTACACCAAGGTATTTTTCTGTTTTCAAGTACCACCGCCCTGTCCATCATGTGCTGCAGTCTTTTTCATGCTGTGCATTACTTTACATTTTTTGGTGTTAAAGGTCAACTACCAGATCTTTCATCCTTTTACCAACCTACCCAGTTCTTCCCTCAGTGCCCTACTTCCATCCTCAGTGTCTACCCTTGAGTAGGTCTTAGTGTCATATAAATATGCAGATCTTGCCCTGCAAGTCCCACTCCTATGTCGTATATGAATATTTTAAAAAGGGCAGGTGCAGGCTGGCCGAGTGGCATGGAGGGCTGAGATGACAAGTGCCTTATCTCCTATCACAGCAGCAACCCAGGTTTGGGAATGGAGCCAAGTCATGCTGGGGTTGGCCGGGATGGGAGGATTGAGTGTCCCACTGATGGCTCTCCTACCTCAGGGAAGGGGGGTGTATCCCACTGCTTGCCTGCCAGCTGGAGGTGTCCAGGTGGTAGCACAGTTTTGGCACACCAGACAGACAAACACAGGTGTCTGAGTACATCTTCACAGAGGCGGAGCTTGTCTGTTATGCCATTGCATGTGAGTGGTTACAGGGAGGGGTAACGAAATCAGGAGGAAAATCCCTCTGGCCACGGAATGACATCCAGACCTTTGCAGACGCTGCAGTGGCAACCAGGTACTCTGCTGTAGTCTTACAAGTGGAGGACACAGGCACAAAAGGTAAGCCCCAGAGAATTCAGGTACCAGGGCTGTGGGGACCAGACAGAAGGGGTGGGCCAGAGGTGTCAGGAGTATAAAATGCATATGAGAAAAAAGGACATATCCCTGAACCAAGCCCTGTTGTACACCACTCATAATCTCTCAAGCATCCAAGAATTTGTCATTTACCACTAACTTCTGTGTTCTGTCTCTCCACCAACTTTCCAAACATGTTGCTTTAGGTTCTTCTTTTTTTTTTTTATTTGTTCATTCTCGGAATACAATACCTCTGAGCACAGACAGCTCATTTACAAAGGTTCCACATCACTGTGGAGGGGAGATAAAACATACAAAGGAGGCAAAATACAATGTTTCCAAAAACAGTAAAATAAAGTGAGCAAATATATATATATATATATATATATATGCAGTTTTTATGCAGTTTTCTCATTCTAATAGGAGGAAAGCGTAGATGAGAGGGGGAAGGATGAAGATAGGAGAAAGAAAGGTAGGAAGTGGCAGCCATAGGCCTTGTCAAGCTGGTGTTGGGGGTAGGGGCAGGGTAAGAAAAGTAGGAGGTGGCAGCCGTTGGCCTTGTCAAGCTGGTGTGGGAGGGATAGGGGTGGGGGTGAACAGGGGGGTAGCCAGGGGCCTTGTGAAAGTGTGAAAAGGGGGGGTAGCCTCAGGATTATTGACCTAACAGTGGAGATACAAGGTTATCCAGTTGTGAGGAGAAGACTGAATGCTAGTAGATGGGAATCTCAGATGAAGCAGTCACAAGAACGTTGGCTGTGAGATGTTGGCATAACTTCAGTTTGAATGGTCCCAATTTAGGTAGGGTAGTAATATCACTATGAAGAGTATTAAACCAGTGTGGTGCTCTATAGGCAAATGAGCAATGCCCCTGGGCTGTCTGGCATCTAGGAACATGGAGATGATGGCTGCTTGAACATCATGTATGCTGTGAACTACAATGGGGGCATAGCAGGTTTGCGGTGCCTGGTAGCAGGAGGCCAAGAAGTGCTTTTTTGGCCAGAAGACAGCTTTGGTATTAGATCCTCCTGGAGATCTGTAGCCAACCAGTCTCAGCATAAAGATCACAGGTCTGGGTGAAACATGTGGACCTCATGAGTAGTCTGCATGCCTTGTTCAGAACAAAGATATCCTGCACAATGAAGACATGGAGGATGCTCCAAAGATTACAAGACCATAGTCTACAATAGATATGACAGAACTATATATAGCAAGTTGGAGGGCTTCTGGAGTAAGGCAATGTTTATGTCTATGTAGGAGACCAGTCTTGACATAGACAGCCCTGGCTACATTATCTATATGTTTAGCATAGGATGGACAACTGTCTAAGATGACCCCCATGTATCTGAAATGTGGTATTTGTTCAAGAGAAACTGCAAGACAATTTCTGATTGTAAGTGTATGGGATTTTGTGCTTGTTTCGGGTGCTGCTGAATATAATTACCTTAGTTTTCTTGTAGTTGAGGATCAGTTTTACAGAATCAATCTTCCTCTTCTGCAAACCCACTCCGAAGGTGAAGTTCCAGTTGCTTGGAGTCATGGCTGCAGGAGTAGATGACCACATCATCTGCATAGAGGATGATCCTTAGATGGCAGAAACAAGGAAGGTTATTAAGGAAGATACTGAATAGAAGTGGCCCAGGATTGAGCCCTGTGGCATGCCAGAGCAGATGGGCTGTTGGTCAGATACGACGATGGCTATTTTTATCCATTGAGAGTAGTCTTCAAGATAGCTTTTTGAATCAAAGTGTTGTGTCAGAGGAGAGACCAGTAGCAGTAAGCTATTGGAGGAGTAGTGAGTTATGGACAATATCAAACACCTTAGTGAGATCTATGAAGACAGCTCCTACTAAGGTGCCCTGATCCAGAGATTGATGAATAAAGCCAGTGAATTTCATCAGGGCCAAGGTGGTGCTGTGCCCTTTCTGGAACCCATGTTGCTGTGGGCATTGGATGGAGTATTTTTCAAGATAATCCACCAGTAGGTCAGCAACAATGCACTCAAGTGACTTGAGCACTTAACCCCAAGTGTCTCATTTCTTGACCAATCTCCTGTGGGGGGGCCAAGTCAAAGGCCTTACTGAAGTCCATATATAGTATGCTAACTGCCTGCCATTTGTCCAGCACTCTAGTCACCTAATTCAAGAACTCCCATATGGTTTGTCTGGAATGACCTCACCTAGGTGAACCCATGCTGCCTATCATCTTGCAAACTATTTACTTTGAGGAAATCTAATAGTCTTTCTGTCATCAGGACCTTAAGTACCTTTCCCACTAGATGTTCAACTGACTGGTCTTCAGTTTCCTGGCTCATTCTCCCAGCCATTTTTATGTAGAGGAACTACGTCAGGCAGTCCTCCAATCCCTGAGGAGCACTCCTGTGTCCAGCAAGCAGATGAAAATATCTGCCATCTAAGTGTTACTCCTCCTGCAATTCCTTTCATATCCTATAATGAAACCCATTTGACCCTATTGATTTGTCTTCCTGCAACTCCCTCAGTCCTTCTAGCATGCTTTCTGTGATATGCCTTTTAATGATAGAGGTCCCATCCCTGTCTCCAACACTGATAATGGTCCTTCATCCTCTTTGGTAAATACTGCAAAAAGTATTGGTTCAGTATCTCAGCCTTGCCTCTGTCCTCCTCCTCCTAACCTTCCTACTCTATAGCCACACAATGCAATCCTTGACTTTGTGCTTTCCTGAATTTAGCAGAAGAACCTCTCACCCCCCAAGCTTTACCCCCTTGCTATTCTAAACTTAGTCCCAGTCTTAGCATGTCTGAGCCTCCCACCAGAATCTCTGGGTGTCCTGAGGTAGGCCTTCCTATCCTCCTCCCTCTGGCTACTCTTGGATTCTTTTAAATGCTCTTCTATTCACCTTAACTGCCTGCTTCTCATCTGATCTCAACCACAGTAGTCTTTATGCCCTTTTCTCACTGCTAGCCCTTCAAGTATAGCTGACTGCAACCTTTTATACACATACTTTGAATGTGAATGGATTGGGGGAAGAAACTGTGTCAGGTATATTACATACAGTGTATGAATAATGCACTTTTTCATTTGTTGGCTGTCACATCCAGAACAGTGTGCAGGAGAGGGCTGTTAATGAGTGGAGAACCTATCTAGGATGTGCAGGTTGGTCAAACAAAATGCACTGGCAGTCATGTTGAGTGGGCATAAAACATCTCTGAATGAGTGGCTAACATTATATGTCCCCAGGTGACCAGGGTTAGTCCAATAACCAACCCTTTCCCCATCCTCCCATAGACTGAGTTACAATAAAAAAACATGCTCCTGTCACTCTGCCAGGAAGAGACACTGCCATCCCTCCCAAGTCTAATCCTCAAACCTCAAAGTGTCATTAATAGTATGTTTTCCTCCACTGACCATTGGTCCATGATGTGGGTGAGCCAGTAGTAGTCAGGATTCCAATATAGTTCCATCATCCCCCTCCCTAAACGTCAGCATGCCTTTCTCATAGTAAATAATGTCTTATATGACTGTAGTGGCATTTAACACTGACAACTGATAGGAAGGGGGAGGAGTAGTCTGCATCACTAATGCACATACAAAAAAACCCAGCACTCATCAAACCAATATAAACAAATTCTGGTCACAGCCAACATGGCTGTGGAGAGCTGTTAGGAGTGGCAAAAGCAGTGAATAGAATATGCTGTGCTCTTGCTGCACAGGAGTCAGCCGTAATACTGCAATGATTACAGTACTATGCATGCGTGATACTCGCACATGTGCAGTTTGCCCAGGAGTCAGCTTAGTGCAACATGTCAGTGCTGACATAACTATGAGTAACAACTCAGTCTCCTCAGGTTATGCAATCCCATTAGTACTACTCCTAGGCAGGTAGGAAAAGGCAGCTGGTGGGGTGCTCATTGAGGGCTTTCTGCATAATGACATAATTGTTTACTCAGCTAGCCTGAGAGAAGGATGATTATGTCATTTAGAACTCTTGCAGCAGCATAACCATTTTAAAGTCAGCTTCTCTTGGGGAACTTAGAATGTTCATCAGAAAGTTCAAATGTGGCAGTCAGAGAGGCAGGAGGTCTACCATTGGGGCTGTGTCAAAGGGAGCCCTGTTATTTCTCACCCTGGTTTGGTATAATCTTCAGTTTGCCTGAAGGACTCTTTAGTTTCACTCCAGGGGGAATGAGTGGAAAAGCAGTTCTTGTGGATCCAAGAGGCAACCCCCTGAAGTTCCTGAAGTTTACAGCCTCTTTAAGGAAGAAAAATGAGTAGAATCTGACAGCTACCAGAGAAAGAAAGGTGCATTTTGTTCTTTCCCACTGGGAGGAAGAAAAAAATAATCTGTGAGTACAGAGTTTGAGACTGTTCTCTGAGGGAATTGTCTGAGGTTTGTGTACCCTAGATAAGGCTAGATCACACTGGTCAGGACCCCTTTCACAACTGTGCTGAATTTAAAGTTAAAATTAGGAGTCTTCAGCAATTCATTGAGGATTGGAGACTCATTTGGTGTAACCCTGAAGGAATGGTAGAGGCTGTTGGGGCAAAGGGTGGGAGGAATGCCATCTGGAGTTTCAGGCAGGACTAAGTGGTTTGTGAAAGGTACCAGTGTTTCCTGGGCAAAGACCATGCACCAGGATCATTTTAAAGTGTGTGGCATATCCCACAGATATACACTTTGGAAGAATGATAGAGAAGTTTTTATGGAAAACAGTACTTACTCCCTATTTCAAGTTATAATGTTCAGTTGTGACATCACAATCTGTTGACAGGAGAGTAACGGTGATGTCACAAGCAGTGCATTATGACCTCAGGTAGGGAGACAATAGAAATAGATTAACTCTTCAGGAGAAAAAATCCTGTTTTCAAGCAAATTACCTCAGCAATAAATAATGAGGAGGAATAAAACACTAATGTGAAATACAAGCTGAACTTTATCTAAATATTATGTTTTGTTAAAGTTTTCCTGAAGGTGTCAGCTGCTTTTTAAGCTTATTTTTCCTTGTGTTTTTAACCATTGTCATTTACTAATTCTATCACAGACACACACACAGATGGGTTTAAATTGAAGCTTCAATTGGTTTTTAGCATTTCTCAGGGAGTGAACTTTCAAGTCAGTAACATTTGACCTTGGGATAGTTTTCTTTTGATGGAACTTAGGCTGTCTTGTTTAGAATTTTACTTAACCTGCGCAGTAATTTGCAAAGCTAAGGCTGTTTAGGAGTGCTATAGGGGTTATGCCAAACAAATGTAAATATCTCTAAAAGTTTACAAGTTACAGATAACAAACCAATATGAAAATTGTTCAGGACAAAAGATCTTTCAAATCAGCATATTCATTAAGCTGCACTAATTACATTTTTTTAAACTATGGGTCTGATAACCTCAATTTTCATTTTTCATAGGAGTTATGCTAAATAAATATAAATATTCCTAAAAGTATATGCATTACACATAAAACATCAGTATGAAAGTTATTCCAATGAGCCTATTCATTAAGCTGCATTAATTATATTTTATAAACTATGGCCATCTGATTACCTGAATTTTCATTTTTCTTCATAATTTTCACCTTTTCAATGGCTATATTTGAAACAATCTAATGAATTCAGATTAGTGACTGTCCTAATTTGAAAGGTTGGTTTGTCCTGAACAACTTTCTTTTCATTGTATATTGGTAACTTCTATACTTTCTGAGATATTTGCATTTGTTTTCTATGACTCCTACTGTGTTCACTCAGAGAGAAAAAAAATGAGGTTCTTTGGAAGACCATATTTTACAAAATATAAAGAATTCAGATTAGTGACTACCCTCATGTGAAAGGTCTTTTTGTCCTGAACAGCGTTCACACAGGTTGTTTTTGTGCACCTTTAATAGTTTTAAAGATATTTAGATTTGTTTGGAAGGTGTGCACATTCGCTGTCAGAGAAAAACAGCTAAGAAAGAAGGGCATATTTTTTAATTGCCATAGGGATTTGCAGTTATGGAAGAATACACTGACAAGTACTAAAAAATGTGTTCCATAGAAAGCCCTTTTTTCCAAACTAAAGCAGGATAGCCATAGACTCTGACCACATCCATAAAAATACAGCTTTTAGATATTAGAAGGTGCCATCAAGTTTATTTCAGGTGCCTAAAAAATGCATTGACACATTTTGGACTAAATGTTCTTTATCAAAAGATGTGTCTTTTGATAAAGGACATTTAGTATAAAATGCATCAAGGCATTTTTTAGGCACCTGAAATAAACTTAATGGCACCTTCAAATATCTGAGAGCTGTGTTTTTTATATTGATTTGGTGAGTGCTGGATGTTTTGTATTTGTATTTCACTGCTTTATTCATGGCACACCAGACTTGTGCAGATATCTTCTTTGTGGCACATCAGTAATAATGCTAAGTACACTGATTAGTCTGCAAAATGTTAAAAACACTCAAAAACACACTATAATCCAGAAAATTGATATGAAAGAATACCGTTAGCTTTGTGTATGTGTGTGTGGGGGGGGGGCAAGGGACAACACTTGTTTCCCAACAGGATTTAAAATCCAGATGAAAGAGTGCTGCAGACATTAATTTGGGGGGAAAGAAACCAATAATGTATCCAAAAATGTGCCACAATTCAAGAGATGATGGGGAAAGAATTAAATTAAATTCCTGCCATACTTAACAACACTGTCATCACAAATTCAACCTTATTAGCATAAGTCAATTCTTGTTTTATTTTTTTCAAGTTGTATAAACAGCAGTGCAAACCTATAACAGTTTTTCATTGCAAATTTTATTGGGTAAACCTGAAAAAGTTTTTCTAGGTTCTACCTGATTCCACCATATTTAAGTCACATGAGTGGGTTAAAAAATACTTAATGCCCACTGAAGAGCAGTTGAAAGAGCTAAGGGCTAGCCTGTCAGATGCTGTGGCAAGCTGAGGCAGTGTGCTTCACCACTAACTCACTAACTGCACTGGTGACCCAGGATTGGGAACCAACTGGGGTCACTGAAGGCTGGCCAGGGAAGGCAGGATCATTTCACAATGGATCTTCTCCTTTGGGGGATGGTAATTGCAACCCACTGCTTAAGCACCACCACCTAGTTGAAGCTAGGAGGTGTTGCAACAGTTGCCTTCCGGATTGCCTGGGTACAGGATGTTGAGGAGTACTGTGTCTTCATACAGTACATATGTGCCATAGCATACATGCTGACCCAGGCAGAAAAAAACACTGAGGAAAAATACCGAGCTCAGGCAGGATGATGCCCTGCTCTGCAGGCTGTGCAGCACCCTCCTAAGCACCCACCACCCATGGAGGTATAGCAGGTACAAGGTAAGTCCTGGAGTGCATGATTGGGCTGGAGACAAGATGCCAGATGGGGGCTGCCCAAGTGTAAGCTGATAAACAAAGAATAGAAAAAAGTGAGCCTACTAACTACAAATAGCTATGATAACTTAGTAACATAGTAATTTAAGATCAGAAAGAACACAATCTATTGCATCTCCCCCCACCACACTCCATAAGCATGATCCAACAAGTATGAGTGCAAACCTGAACTAATCATCCTACTACTCAAGGTAACCCTGTAATTTCCTTGGTAAGCAGAAATTTTTCCAGGCTTACCTTAAAAAACTGTACTGTCTTCATGTCTACTGTCTCATCTGGTACGCTGTTACATAGGTTTGCCACTCTCTAGGAAAAGACATGCCTCCTAATGATAAAACAATGCTTACATTGCCACTGCTAAAAACACTGATGGAATTCCAAAGACTAGGGGCTAATAATGCCCCAGGACAAAAAACCTAGAAAAACAAATTGCCAGAGCAAAGAAATCCACCAATCAGCCACAAATATTACTCCCTTCCCCATCGAACAATCCTGCTGGCTACAAAGAGTAGAGCTATTAAAAAAATGTGGATTTATTTTTATTTAGAAAAGAATGCTGAGTGCCTTTGCTTTGTACCAGTACCAATTTTATTTATATGGTGCCCAATCCCTGAGGCTCTGCACACCTTACAATAAAACAAGTAAGCCACTACTAAAATCAGATACAACTACAAACGGTTAGAAAGCCAGGCCATAATGTAAGTTAAAAATATGAGTTCTAAGAGACTTTTTAAAAAAGAGCCAGCAAAGGAGCCCTCCTCACCTAATGGGGAAGGGTGTTACAGAGAATCGGAGCTGCCACACTGAATACCCTATTGCCTGATGATTTTAAGCAGAAATGTGGAACAGAGAGGAGAGCTACCTCTGCAGACAGGAGGGCACGAGCAGGACCATATGGCATTGGGAGGTCTTTCAGATAGCCCAGACCCAGACCATGTAGGGTCTCGCATGTTAACAAGAAAACCTTGAAACTGATGCACCACCTAATCGGAAGACAGTGGAGAAACCAGTGCGATGTGTTTGACATGAGATGTCCCATGGACAGACTGTTATTTATTGCCATATCTAGAACACAGCTCTCCACATACAGGGTCAGGTAGCACTAAGCAGCATTGCCTGCCAGATAACCTGCACCAGCAGAAAACCTTTTCCTCAACATTACCTGCTGCATATACTTCTGTCCTGCTCTGTCTATAACTTTTGTCTGCTGCTGCATAGACCCTCCTTGCATTGTTTGGATCTAGCCTGTCTGTCTGCCTGCCTGCCTACCTGTCTGCCTGCTGACTAGTGTTAATGTAGTTCTGATTGTGTCATTTGAATGTTTATTTGTTTTTTAAATCAAACCTCTGCTGTCTACTTTGTTTGCAGGACAGTGTGCTAAGGAGGTCTTCCGGTGTGATGGCTGCCTTAGCTGTATCCCTCGCGGTGAGTTCTATTGCTAACCCCACTTGAAGTGTGCTTTCTGATTAATTTAAGAATCCGTAGTACTTAATATTAGATTGGGGATTAGTGCACAATACCTCCGTGCCATTTGGCTGACGATCTGGCAAAATCCTACGGAACATGGAGGTCGAAATGAAGAAGCCCCCGATGAAGCATACACCCCCGTCCATGTCAGACAAGGATAAGGCCTCCAAGCAGGCCAAAGTGCATGTAAAGGAAGCGAGCCCTTGTGGCCAACAGCCAGAGGCTCTTACTGAGATGAGATTCCTAGAGGAACTGGCACCTATGCGTGATTCCCTCCTAGTCTTAACCACTGAAGTGAAGGGAATGAGGGCATCACTTGATCAGTTGACAAAGTGGACCTCAGATAACAAGGCCCACATATCATCCTTGGATGACTGGTGGCAGTGACTGGACCCGGAGTTGGTGCACCTTAAACAAAGGGTTAAGAGAATGGAAGAGAAACTGGAAGATCTCGAAGGCAGATTGAGGAGAAACAATCTAGTAGTGATCGGGTTGCCTGAGGGGGAAGAGGGCTCTCTACCTGTTGCATTTACCCAGAAGTTGTGCGAGAAGCTTGCAGGGCCTTTCCCCAATGGTCCCATGTATATAATCAACAGGGCGCACTGGTTACTAAGAGCAATTAGGCCTGCAGGCTCGCCTCCCAGACCCTTTCTGTTTAAGTTACTAAATTTTTTAGACAAGCAGCATATCTTGTCTAAGCTCAAGAACTGCAGGAGATCAAGTGGGAAGGCAGAAAAATAAGAGTGGAGCAAGACCTACCATATTCTATGAGACAGAAGCGCATGGCTTTACATACTGTGGTTTCCAAATTGATATCGGCGAGCATAAGGTTCAGAGTGAAATACCCCGTGATTCTCCAGATACACCATGAGGGCAAATGGTATTCATTTGAATTGGCCGAAGGAGCTGCTGAGTCCTGCAGGCAAATGTTTCCAGATCTGTTTAAGTGACATTTTGGCAATATCTAGAGGCTGCCTGGCAGTATTAGCAATGCTTGTCTGGTGAAGGGACTTTCAAAACATTATGTTAAAGATGGTTTATTAACTTGAACTCTTGTAACTTTGTGCCATAAGTTGAAATGGCTTGAATATCTTCATTTGTTTAAGGGGCGGTTGGCCCCATCAGTTCCTGAAAAGGATGGGGCAATTTTTCTTTGTTAGGTCCAGAATTTAGGGGCCATAAGCATTACCAGTAGGCTTGAAATTATATTGTTGATAGTTTAGAAAAGCACCTAATCATAGGGGGCATGGAGTATTTGAGTTAGCCCTCTCTGGGGACTGTGTTAGGAGTTAAAGGAAGACTGCAGTCGAGTTGTTTGTTCTCCCTGGTAGAGTGCTAAGAATTTTTTTCTAGGTCACTGGGGAGTGAATCAAATGCAGACTTGAGTGGGGGGTGGCTATGAGGGGCGGCATGAGCATCATCATGCCAGAACATGAGGATGGAGATCGGTCATGTGGACTGGGGGATAGAGATAAGGTGCCAGGGTTTAAAAGAACATTTTGATGGCAATGGGGAGAGTTAATGGGGGTAGGGTAGGATGTGCTTGTGAATGTTTGTAGGGGAGGTTATGGGTGGGGGGAATGGGGGAGTAACAGGGGAGAGGGGGAGGTGGGGAGGAGAGATTAGGGCCACTCTTTGGTATATCACCTAGCGAGGTTAAGGGTGCAAGTCATTACTGGGAACCTAATCAATATTATACGTGGCTATGAAAGTTATACCATGGAATGTTAAAGGCATAAGGTCCCAGATAAAGCGGCTTCAAATAATTAAGCATCTAGGGATACTGAACTGTCAAGTCACTTTATTGCAGGAAACGCATTTGTTGGAAGGAGAGAACAATTTACTAAGGAGAGGTCCAATTGGGACTGTATATGCAGCAGGTAAATCTACAACCCAATGTGGGGTAGCAATACTGGTTACTAGGGGAACTCAATTTCTTGAGTTAGAAAAAGTGGTTGACCCTCACGGGAGGTTCTTATTTCTGAGAGGAATCCTAGAAAACAGGGAAGTTCTTTTGGGCACAATATATGGTCCGAATAAGGATTCTCTGGAATTCTTCGTTAACCTTTTGCTTACCCTTGCCCCCTTTAACAGCTTACCCATGATACTAGCCAGGGACTGGAATCTAGTGATAGATTCCACTCTAGACAGGTCCTCCTACACAGGCCATACACTTTCCCCGGCCCAGAGATCACTGCAAGACCTTATAGATATGTATGGCTTAGGAGACCCCTGGCATGCCCTGAACCCCGGAGACAGGGATTATACTTTCTATTCCCCTATGCATAAATCTCTATCTTGAACTGACTATTTTTTGTTGAACTAGAAGGCAATAGCAGGTTTGTTAGGATGTGGGATTGACTCTAGAGTGCTCTCTGACCACTCTTCAATTGGGATGGAAGCTAATTTAGCTCCAAATCCCTGCAAAGATACCATATGGAAGCTTAACTCTCAGCTACTTAATAACAAGAATATAGTCAACCAGATAAGAGAACTTATAAGGCTGTTTATGGAACAGAATGAGGGCTCTATTTCTGATTTCAATAAGGTTTGGTGCACCTTAAAGTGTGTTTTGAGGGGGGAATTTATTAGAATCTCGGCCACTGAAAAGAGAAAACAAGAACCTAGAGTTAAAATTCTGTTAGAGGAAACTGGTGCCTTAGAAGGATCACTGTCTAACCCCCCATTAGAAGAGGAAATATTGCGCTTAGAGGTCCTGAGGAATGAATATGCAGAAATACTGAGAGAGAGGGCAGAGTATGCCCTATTTAAAACTCGAGTTAAGTACATCGAACAAGGGGATAGAGCTAGCCATCTCTTGGTGATGAGGCTTAGTAAGCAAGAAGAATCCCGTCTGGTCCCTTTTGTATATTCCCTAACAAGTAATACTGTTCTAACATCTCCTAGGCAAATTGCCGAGGAATTTGAACTATATTACACACAGCTGTATAGTTCCTCAGAGTCTACTCCTTCACCCATAGAAATCCGGGAATACTTGCTAGCCTCATCACTGCCCTCTTTAGAGGCAACCCAACAAGAATTGTTGGTAAACCCTATTCCCCCTAAGAAATTAGGGACACTTAATTCCCTTGTTAGAGATAAAGCCCCGGGTCCAGATGGTTTCCCACCAAACTTTTACAAGACTTTTGAAAAGGAGTTAAACCCCATTCTCTTATGTTTATTTAATTTTATATGTCAAAAGGGAATCACAGACCCTTCACTCTTGGAGGCCATTATAGCGGTATTACCAAAACCTGGCAAAGAGAAGAACAGGGTCACGAATTTTCGCCCCATTTCACTAATGAATTACGATATTAAGATATTTGCTAAAATATTAGCTATCAGGGTGTCTAGGGTTTGGATGGGGCTTTTGAGCCCTGAGCAGGTTCGTTTTGTCCGGGGCAGAGTTTCATTGGACCATATCCGCAAGCTAGCACATATTTTCTCCACTTCCAGGGAGGCGGAAAAGCCAATGGCCTTGGTTTCTCTGGACACGGAGAAAGCATTCAATAGGGTGGACTGGGCATTCCTGTTTGAAACCCTAGTGGTAATAGGCTTCCCTCCTTCCTTTATATCCTGGGTTAAAACACTGTACTCTGAGCCCAGAGCCAAAGTTTATTGTAACTGAGTTTTTTCATCTGCTTTTCCCCTAAAATTGGGCACCAGGCAGGGATGTCCACTTTCCCCACTATTATTTAATTTATATTTGGAACCATTAATAAGATGGCTCAAAACGTCACCAGCAGTCCAAGGTATAAAAATAGGACAGTTTCACCTAAAGTTATCGGTTTGTGCAGACGATATCCTTCTCCATGTTACTAATCCCTGAGAGTCTACCCAAGCCGCCCTCCAGATAATCAATGGGTTCAGCATAGTATCAAATTACAAGCTTAATATTGGTAAATCAGAGGTAATGCCCCTGAACCCCCTACTTTTCAGGGAGGATGTTGATTTGCTGTCAATGATGTGGTCAACCCAGCTTAGATATCTAGGTATAACACTCTCCACTTTGGCTTCCCTGACCAAAAAGCTAAACCTAGATAATCTAATTAAGGAAATTCGAATAGAGTTGAATTGGTGGAGCTCGTTGCATTTATCCCTTCAAGTGAGGGTTAGTGTAATTAAGATGAATGTCCTGCCGAGAGTATTCTACCCACTCAATATGTTAAATGTATATCTCCCCCTGAATTGGTTCCGCAAGCTCCATAGTGTAATTTCTCAGTTTATATGGAGGGGTAAAACCCAGCGTAGGGCCTATAATAAGTTAAGTGCTCCAAAGCAGTGGTGTGACTTAAAACTCCCCAATTTCTATCATTATTACTTGGCCAGTCACATGGCCAAGTATATGCGTTGGGGGGCTAACCCAATTACTAAAGATGGTGTTACCACGATTCCTATCTGGTTACAACTAGAGCAAGAGTTACTAGGGAAATTTTCCCCAGAGTGCCTCTTATTTATTGGCCCAGGTAGACTGCCCAGGGAACTGAAAGGTTCAGTTGTATACACCTCACTAAAAGTTCACTCACAACTCTGCAGCTCCATGAGGTATAAAAACCAAATGGACCTATCACAGCAGGTGTTTAATAACCCCAACTTTAAAATCAGAGATAGAATTATACAAGTCCCCAAAGAGTGTTCCAATCCCTGAATTAAGGTCTTTGATTTGGTATGTGATGGTAGACTAAAGGAATTGCCAGAAATACTAACTTCTTTGCAGCTTCCCAAAAAATATTTTTATTTTGGGCTCCAACTTAGGCATATGTTAATCAAGTGGTTCGGCAGAGGGAGATGGGACCTGCAGTTGTTGCCTTCTTTGCAGCAATTTTTAGAACCTGTCAATCAACTGCATACCATATCTAAGCTGGTATCACTGTTATATGTGATACTAACCCTAGAGGCATCAGGTAAATCCAACTACTTGGCCCGGCATTTCCCACAAGACTTCTCATGGGATAAAATATGGGAGGAAACCCAGTTATATATTACCAATGATCACTTGAGATTAATGCAGTTTTACATAGTGCATAATATCTACTACACTCCAGCTAAGTTACATGGAATGGGTAGGACACAGAGTAAAATGTGCTTTATGTGCGGAAAACCCGGGACGTTACTTCATATATTATGGGATTGTCCCAAGGTAGCTTCCCTTTGGAGTGCTATTCGGGACAGGGCAGACCCACTGTTGGGGCTACAGGATCTTTATTCACCACAGGTATGTATAGTGGGGGACTACACCAGGGTTCCTTTTAAAGACAGAAGATACTATATGGCCATTATCTCTTTGACGGTTAAGCAGCTTGTTCTTCATTACTGGAAGGACCAACATGCAATATCCTACCTTGAGTGGGTTAATGAGTTACTATTTAATTTAAGAATTGAAAAAGCAATTGCCAGTCTATGGGGTAAGCTCCCTTTGTATAAGTCTAGATGGGAGAAGTTCCTCACACTTTGGTCTCTCCCCTTACCTCCACAACAAGTTCAGCCGGGATCGGTAGATTAGGTTAGGATAGAGAATGACCTTAGTAAACCGCCCCACAAGAAACTCATGCTGCTGCATATGGATGGGATCTGTGTAGTTAAATTTATTAATCTGTGGCACTGACGACATGGTTGTTGTTTCATACAAGAAAGGGAAATAGCTCTGTCAGAGTAGGTAATAGTGGCTCTAGGGGCGGAAAGAGGGGAGTGGGGGGGAGAAGGAGGGTGGGATAGTAGGGAGGGGGAATGTATACCCCACGAATGGATGGCATGTGGAAACTCTAGCTTTAGCTCTGTGTTTTTTGTCCCATAAGGAAATTGCAGAATTATAACTGCTTACTAAACCATAATGTGGAGACCTTATGCCACTGTACCAATTTAAGTATTTCTGTATGGATGTACGCCCATTATCAATGTATTGTATTTGTATTTTTGTATTTGTGATAAGCGAATAAAGTTTATTTAATTTAAAAAAAAAAACAACAGTGTACTAAGAAGATTGCTAACGGAGGTGCTTTCATGCATTCCAGTGAGTGGATGAGCCATGGAGTGCTGGATGCATGCCAGAAAGAAGAATTGAATCACATGAGTCAAGTACCAAGATGTTGTCTCTAGCGGTGCAAATGTGTGGGAGATCCAGCAGCAGCACAGAGACAAAGTCATATGACATTACTCAAATGTTTTTTCCCATGTGCTTTACTTCTCAGACTGGTGTAAGTATTGCTGCTGCTGAATCACAATCTGAGTTGTAGTTCACACATTGTGACTGGTGCAACCACAGTTCATTTTGACTGCCCAGAAGTTTATGGGTGTTCTCACTTGCCAGTGAATATTTTGATATATTTGGTTCCACGCAAAATGAGATTCTTGCTGTAGTTACAGTACATATAATTAATGTTTTATTCATAAAGAATTACAGTTTGAAGAAAAACAGCTTAATTTGAAATGCTAACTGTATGGAACTGCTGAAAAGGGTCTTAAAAGTTTTCTGTTAAAAAGGAGCCAACAAGTACCCTATATTTCTTTTTATGTTACTGTTCTTCATTTTCCCAACAAGGTGGGTTTGTCATGAAGCATATATTGCAAAACAAAGAACAGGAAAAAGAGCAATGTGCACATAAATTGAAACCATTTATGTCATAATAGAGAAAATAAAGTGAGTTTTACAGCATAATAGGTTTACTATCCAGACAATATTCAATTAAAAATGTCTTACTGGAATCATTAAAAGCAAACAGTATTTTGTACTTATAACCAAAAGGAAATAATTGGAAAACAGCAAGCCCGGACAATGCCCTTAAAAAGGGGAGTTGAGGGATGTACCATAGTGTACATTATTGAAGTCAATCTTAAAATTCTCAAACTGAAGGACCAAAAGTGAAAACATGAAGAAGGTTGGTTCCTGGTTAAATTTTTTGGTCAAGTATAGCAGTTATTAAAGTAAAAGCTAAATTCTGAATGATGTGGAATCAATTTCCCATTTTATTACCCCTTAAAAAACATATCATACTGTCATTTACACACCAGCCACAAGTATTGCTGTTATTGTAGATAATCTACAATTTGATTTGTACAGAGTACATACAGTAAGTGCATGAAGTCATACTAACTAATACAAAAAAAAAGTTACTGCTGTTTCACTACATGCACTATTCAGCATAGTTGGTATGGTGAATGACATATATACTTCATACTTTCTTGAACCAAGTTAAACAAAGTTGTTCTTATTACCTAATTTGCTTGGTTTTGATGTAATGTATTCAACCTTTTTTAACAAATGAATCTCCTGCACCTGTCCCTGCATTGTGTTTTTCATTGTATTTTCCATTTTTTTGTTGACTTGTTCCCTACTATCCTCTCTCTCTAGAACACATCTAGAGATGAGCTGTGCTCTGGCCATGGTGCCTCCTGGCCAAATCCTGTGTTTCATTCTGTTTAGATGTGTGGGTGCAGAGATATTGAGTGTCAGTAAATGTGAAAATGAACATGTTTTGTCAAATTCTTTGTCACAACACTGCACAGAAATGGTGTGGAATTGTGATTTGAAATGTACAGGGTAAACAAGCCATGAATCACAGATGTGTTTTTTGAAGATTTGGTGAAAAACATTAATGCATTCAAAAGTTATTAAATGTTAAAGTTTCCCATTACTATATTTTCAATGGGAGTAGTTAGATGCCCTGTGCGAAAAAGGATCCTTTATCACAAATGGGTAATCCTTTGCTGCAAATGGGTATTCCTTTATTGCAAATGGGAAATCCTTTTTCATGTGGCTGCCATTTTTTATTATGGTTGGCAAGGGAAGTAAAATGTAATAACTCAAAAAATGATGTCTACATTTGAAACTGACACATGTAGCTTGCTAATTGGGGCCCCCACAGCTGGATTCTGCAGTTACCTGGTGGACAAATGGCTTTCAATTTTTTTTTCACATAATAAATCTTTTTGTGCGACTCGTACTATGAGAAAAGATTCTTTTTCACATCATGAGTCATGAAAAAGGATCCTCTTTTGTGATCAGGAAATCCTTCCCCTGGTAGCCTAGTGGTCAGTCCCCTCCCATCGATGTCTGATCACCATTCTGCTATTTCTAAACATATTCCACAGTACTCTAGTGGTCTCACCCCTCCTTTCTGATGTCCAATTGCTGTCCCATTATTTCTACAAATATTCCCTGTTAGTCTAATGGTCCCACCCCGATCACCGATCACCCTCCCAGTTTTGAGAAAACATAATGCTTGGTAGCCTAGTGGTCCCACCTCCCTTCCTGCTCACTGACCACCCTCCCAGTATTAAGAAAATCAGATAATGATAGTCTAGTGGTCCCTCCCCATCACTGATCCCTGTTCCCTGAAATAGGAAAAAAAGTTAGCCCTCATGGTCTAGTGGACCCTCCCACCTTCTAAGATATTGAACCACCACCTGCTCCCCCCAACTTGTTCAACATAGCCCTCATCTCATCACCGTGCACTGGATACAGTATGCATTCATTCACAGTTCACTCAACTGCTAGCCATGGTGGTGAGAGGAGGACTTGGCTGGTTGCCAACTGTGGACTGGGTGAGGGGAGCAGGGTGGTGGGTGAGTATCTGAGAGAGTAGGGGGTCCACTAGACCACCAGGTTTATGTTTTTACCATTTACAGGAGAGGGATCAGAGAGGGACCACTAGACTACCAGGGAAGTTTATAAAAAAACAATACTGGGAGGTCAATCTGGGACTGGGGAGGGGAATGGGATCACTAGACTACCAGGAAATACTGTTGAAAACAATACCAGGAGGGTGATCGGGAAGGGGGTGTGATCACTAGACCACCAGTTAATATTTTATTGAATACTGGGAGGGTGCTTGGGAAGGGGGTCATAAATATGTCATAATATCCAGAGTACTGCACGGTATGCCCTTTCAAAATGTTGTGTATAAAATTAATGCCTATGGTGAATGTATATATTTTAGACAACATATATATGAATAGGGTTGAAAGTTGTCCCTTTTTTGATGAGGAGCAGCTATTCTTTTTTGAAATGGGGGTTTCTGTAGATGGCAGCTAGGCAGCAGAAGATGAGTCTTTTTTCAATTATATGTTCTGAAAATATGAGATGGTGATGTGTTTTGTGCCACTAAATCTGTGATTTGCATTTAATCCTAAGTAACATTTCTAGGATAGTTAAGGTGTAAAAGAAGTTAATGACAAGACTTTCTACAGATACATTAGTAAAAGGAGAAAGTCCAGAGGGGCTATTGCTAAGATCAAAGGGGATAAGGGGGCATGTGAGAAGGAAGAGGACCATGTAAAAGCATCCATCCTAAATAGATACTTCTGCTCAGTATTTACTGAAGAGAAGGTAGGGCAAGGCCCACAGCTCAGCACCATGGACACAGGGGGGAGGGAGGGAGGTGTGCACTATTCCCTTCACAAAAGAAGGGTACTACAAGAGCTTGATAAGCTCAGGGTGGACAAGGCAGTGGGACCTGAGGGCATAAATCCCAGGGTACTAAAGGAGCTAAGGGTGGAACTAGCAGAGCCATTATCAGAACTGTTTAGTGAGTCTCTGAGCACAGGAGAGGTACCAGAAGACTGGAGAAGAGCTCATGTGATCCCACTCCACAAGAGTGGTAGAAGGGAGGAGGCATGAAACTACAGACCAGTCAGTCTTACTTCAGTAGTGGACAAGATTATGGAGGCACTCCTTAAAGAAAGGATAGTGCAACACCTGGAATCCATAGGAGCACAGGATCCAAGACAGTATGGGTTTACAAAAGGAAGGTCCTGTCAAACTAATCTCATAGATTTCTTTGACTGGGTAACCAGAGTGGTGGACCAAGGGGGAGCAGTTGATGTCACCTACCTTGACTTCAGCAAAGCTTTCGATACTGTTCCACATAGAAGATTGATTAATAAGCTGGGTAGGCTCGGGGTGCATCAGAAGTTGGTCAACTGGGTGGCAAACTGGTTGAGAGTGGTGGTAAATGATATACAGTTAGAAGAGATGCACATTACAAGTGGGGTACCTCAGGGATCAGTCCTGAGGCCAGTTCTCTTCAATATCTTCATCAGTGACATTGCAGATGGATTGGAGGGTAAGGTTTGTCTATTTTCAGATGACACCAAGATCTGTAACAGAGTAGATGATCCAGATGGGGTGGGCAGAATGAGAAGTGATCTGGATAAACTAGCAAAATGGTTGGAAGAGTGGCAACTGGAGTTTAATTCAAAGAAGTGCAAGATCATGCACATAGGGAAGAGAAACCCTGAAGCCACCTATAGGATGAGAGGGGGAGTTGCTGGCAGTCACAAGGGAAGAAAGAGACTTGGGTGTCATCATCACTGATGACCTGAAATCATCCAAGCAGACCCTTAAAGCAGTAGGTAAGGTTAGAGGGATGTTGGGGTTTATTAGTAGGAGTATCACAAGTCAGAAGAGGGAGGTAACAACCCCTCTTTACAAGACACTGGTTAGGCCCCATCTGGAGTACTGCGTGCAGTACTGGAGGCCACACCTTCACAAGGACATTAACCAAATTGAGGCAGTCCAGAGAACAGCAATCAAAATGGTGTAGGGACTGCATCAAAAAAACATATGAGGACAGATTAACAGAGCTCAATATGTATACCCTAGAGCAAAGGAGGAAGAGAGGTGATATGATCAAAACATTCAAGAAAGAGTCTAACATGTCTCAATATAAGAAAAATAGCAGGACAAGAGGACACAGCATGAGATTAGAGGGAGGCCAATTAAGGGGTAATGTGAGGAAGATCTTTTTCACAGAAAGAGTGGTGGATGCATGCAATGGCCTACCTCTGGAAGTGGTGGATATGAATATAGTGCAGGCATCAAACATGCATGGGATAGGCACAAGGGAGCAATACAGATGAGTATGAATAGATAGGCCATTGACAGAGCAAAGGCTGAAGGCGCATTCATAAGACAGAAAAAGAAATGGGCAGACTGGATGATCCTTGTGGTCCTTATCTGCTCTCAACTTCTATGTTTCTATTTTTCTTTGACACCAAGCCACATTTATGAACAAGCCATTCATATTCATTAGATTAATGCATTAATAATCATGGTGGTGACAGCACTGTAACAGGTGCATTATGGCTGCAGTTTACAGTAGACTACCAATGCTAGCAGTTATCAAGAAAAATACCTTGGAGTTATGTTGTTCAGCCAAATGAAAGCTACAAATGCAGAGTGGATGATATTAATGTTTTTGCATGTGTACTATTGATCAAAAATGTTTGAAGACCACAAAGGGAATCTTGTTTGTATTTATAAGACATTGACAATGGAATATTTTTCCGATATATTTCTGCAGCATTATATTTATCTCTCTCCTCTTTTTAACTTGCATGTGCTCTAGCAGATGTCAAGCCCATGAGTCAGTAAAGGATATATGAGAAAGGATATATGGGTGTATGTCTGTGTGAGTGAATACATATTCAAGTTTTTATGTCTTTGAGAAATTGCCTTTTCCTCCAACATATAAATCAACTACTAAATAATGTTTTAGGTGCTTATTTTTTTCCATTTTAATTCTAGGGAATGAGTTATACTATAGATTGTTTTTACCATGGAATTTCTTTTTTAAGGCTAATGATAAATATGTGTGGGGAGGTGGCACATCATTTTTATCCAAATTAAAAAAAACAAAAATCTTGGTTTGTGGAAATGTTCAAATGAAGATGATTTGGCTTTACCTAATCACAGGTTCAGGTCAATGTGTAAGTGCTTTCCAACCCTGGAAAGTAACCCATCATAGCTGCCAAATAGTGTGGCACATAAAACCTAACATATGACACACCTCAGCTTTGTGAAGATTGCTTTGAATGTTGGCTTATTCTTGAATCACATGATTTTCTTACTCTAATTATACACAATTAACATTTCAAATAATGACCCCTCCACCCTCCAATTTATGCACCCCATTAGTTTTTGTTTTTCCCTGGTGTCTAATGGCACCCCCACCCACCAATGGCTTTTCCAGCCTGAAAAGAAGAAAACGGTCCTCAACATTTTTTTTTCCAAAAACAAGAAAATGGTCTCTTGCCAATCAGACACCCCCACCCCAACCTCCTATTCAGGGCCTACCACACCACACCTCCCAGTATACCCCCATACACCATCACTCACCTGAACAGGTCCCAGGTTTGAGATCCACTCTCCCGAACGAAGACACATCTTGCTGCTGGAATCAGCAACTGCAGTATGAGAAACTAAGGTCAATGTAGTTCAATGTATGTATTAATTTATTTCATTTATTTGTTGAAGTCTTGGATTACAACCTTTGAGCTAAAAACTCATTTACAGAGGCTCCATATCAAAGACAGTGCAAGTACAATAATAGGAATTTCATACATATAATACATTTGAAGTACTGTAAGTAGACATGGAGAAGAATAAAAAGCAGGCACTGTTAATAATCATATAAAATAGGGGAGGATTCAGTATAGAGGAAACTCAAATTAGTGGTTGAAATAACAGGAAACCAGCAAAGCCGGAAAACATTGTCGGGGGAGTGGAGGAAGGATGGGAGAGGATACAGTATAGAAGAGAAATAAACTTGATAGGAGATCAGAGGTTGATTGCAGGAAACCAGCAAGTGGGAAACCATTGTTGGGGGAGTGGAGGAAGAAAAGCTAAGGTAGGTGGAAGGATAGGGAAGGGGGAGGAGATAGGTAGGGGGAGGGGAGAGATGACTGGAAGGGAGGGGGGTGTGAATGGAGAAGGGGAGGGAGGTGAAAGGGAACAACACTAAAGCAACTTGACAGGAGTGGGATTAGGGCTCAGAGTTTTGGCTCAAGCTTTACAGCGAGTGTCGGGTCATGAGAAGCAGGAACAATTCATCTGATTAGAGAGGTGAGTGCAGAGTTTTGATTTAAAAGGACCAGTTTTGAGTTTGTTGAGGAGGTCCATGGGAAGCAAATTTAGCCAGAGTGGAGCCCAGTAACAGAAAGATCTCTGGCCTTGTGAAGTACAGTGGTATGGGACCTTAAAGGAATTGATATTAGTGGCTCTAGTTGTTCTAGCTGATGCAGCAGGGCATTGCATGTTCTGAATGCTAGGCAGTACCGGACTGAGAATGGAGTTTTTGGCAAGGAGATATGTGTGGTAGGGCATCCCGCTTTCTAGATCTAGCCAGTCTATTTGAGAATAGAGAGCACACGTGTGGGTCAAGCGTGGAGTACCAAGGAGTAATCTGCAGGCTTTATTCAATGTAATGGCAATCCTTTTGAGGGTTGCGTCAGAGACCGCACTGTAAATGACAAGGCCATAATCAACCATGGAGAAGACAGAGCTTATGATGAGTTTAAGAGCTGCTTCATTAAGGAAGTGCCTATAGAGCTGACCAATTTTACAGCTTGCTTTCCTGGCAATCTGATCAACATGTAAGGAGTAGGAAAGGGAGCTATCCAGGGTGACACCAAGATATTTAAAATATACCATCTCAAGAGGCTCATTCTGTTTATTTTTTTATAGAAAATGTGAAGAATTTTATTTATTGTGAGTTGAGGCAAATAACATTGTCTTAGTTTTTTTTATATTTAACAGTAATTTTGCATTGATGAACTAATTTTCAATACTTTTGAAGTTAGCCTGCAAGTGTTGTTCTAGAGTTGTGGGGTCAGGGTGGATAGTGTATAAAACTGCATCATCTGTGTAGAGAAAGATTCTAACAGTGCACACTTGGGGGAGTTGATTCAAGAAGAGACTAAAGAGCAAGGGGCTCAAAACTGATCCCTGTTTGAATCCCGTGTTCACATGTAGGCTATCCAAGAGTGTGTTTCCAATTTTTACTTTTTGTTCCCATCCTGACAGGTAGCTTTTGAACCAGTGCAACAGTTCAATGTGGTTTTCAACCTTGATGCATATCATGGCCATTTTTGTATATTTTTACACCAAATTTTCAACATGGCCTTTTGGGAACCCCCACCTCATGGACAATTCAGTCAAATTTCAATAATCCTTCACAAAAGGTGATTTCACAGTCACTGGCAAAATTACCTTTTGGGCATGATTCAAATGTCTTTACTGCCTTTGTTCATGAGGTGGGGTGATAAGAATGCTACATTGAAAATTTGGTGTAAAAATATGTAAAAATGATGAATCTATGCACAATGTATTTACATTGAACTATGGTTGCTCATAACTATGGTCATTTTCCACATTTTCACCCCCAAATTTTCAACATAGTCATTTTTTCCATCACCTCATGAATGTGGCAGCTGTCATTTTTCAAATCCTGGCCAAAATGTATTTTCTGTCTGCTAGCATGGAATGACACTGTGGTGGCAAGGAATTATGTTTTTGTGGGGATTTGAGAATTCCCAGGCCAGCATTCATGAGGTGGTCTCCTAACAAAGCTATGCTAACAATTTGGTTGCTGTTTTGGCTGCAGTGCATCCAGGGCATCATGCATGGGATGAGCGATGGCACATGCAAATAAGGATACAATTATGGATTGATGAAAGAGCAGAGCCCAGAGGGCCCTGCACTTCCACAGGGACATAAGGATAGGATTACACTATCTCACAAATTATAGATGGATGGGACTGAAGGACTAGGACGGCCATGCACTCTGACAGGCAAATAAGAATACAATTCTACTATCTCAAAAAGTAAAGACATTCTTGGCAGAAAAAAACTTTGTTAATGCATCAGTTAGGGTTACAGCAACAAACGTTTTGAAAGGTGTTGTTAGGGTTTTCAACCCTAACACTCCACCCCCACTGTGCAGGCAGCAACAGGCATGGGGGTGTGCCTTGGGGTTGTCAGCCCTAACACTCACCCCATTCTTATTTATTTATTTTATTTATTTATTAAGTCTAGGATTACAAATACCTTTGAGCTTTGGCTCTTTTACAAAGGTTCCACATCAGAGAAATACAAATTATGGGGAACATCAGGACAGACATGACAACAATATGGACATTACAAACAGAGTACAGATTAATACAATTCAAGGGTAGCATTGTAACACGCCAGCCAGTGGCATTTGTCAGAGAAAATAGACAACAGATAAGAAGTGCCAGAGTCATAGGGGGAGAGAAGGGGGGAAGGAATGTAGAAAGGGTGGGGAGAGGGTGAAAAGTGCAGCACTGGGTATACCAAGATGTGAGGGTAAAATCCAGTGAGGAGGGGAGGGGAAACCACTAGAGCAGGAAGGAAAGTGGAGAAACAAGGTTAAGTTGGGCAGTCAGAGGAGCTGTTGGTAGTGAGATAGTCCTGGAGCCTAGTTTTAAACATACCAATTGTTGGGGCAGAGGAGATGGTGAGGCTGAGGCCATTGAACCAGAGTGGTGCTCAATAAGCAAAAGAGCGTAGTCTGCTCTATTGTAACCATCTCAGTTTACTTACACATGGAATGTGGCTGTGGTGGGATTTGATCCCACATTCTGATCACATGGGTTACATGTACAAGAGAACTGCTGGTCTGCATAAACTGTTTGACAAAAGATACTAAAGTGACAAGCTGCAGACTGTGATAGTAAAGATTTTTTTTCTTATATACATGGACTACTACAGTGTTTACAGCTATTCACCTGAGATAGCAGTCGACTTTACTATCCTAAAGTATTTTTTTTTCCTTGATGGGAAGGGGCAATGTCTCCTCACTCACAGCAGGGAGCAGATCTAGCAAAATGGATCTCCCTACATAGGAGCAGGGAAACAAAATTATCCACTGTACTGTGATATGGCACAGCACATGACTGTGCAGGAGAAATTAACCTCCCAGCTAACTTGATGAGCCTGACACATACAGCTTTCAACATATTATTTCAAACAACATTTAAGAGACTTATTGGCTTCCAGTTCTTGAGATCACTTCTATCCTCCTTGTACAAAAAAGTTACAGGGATCTACTTAGGGACTCTGGTATCTCAGTAGTAGCAAGGATTTCATTAAATACTGCCACCAACATAGGAGGAAATAGCATTTTTTTTATACAGTTCTGTGGGCAGCTCCTCCAGGCCAGGGTCAGTACTATTCTTAAGTGTAAGAAGCCATCCCCAAATAAAAGCCACACCAAAAAAAAAGTTGTTTTATTAATTGAAGCTGTGCTTAATTTGTAGTCGTGGCTTCTAAAGGGGAGGCTTGAAAATGATGAAATAATCAACCCTGTCATTACCACTCATAAAAAGTGTTAATCATTTCAGCCTATTCAGTATCTTGTTATCATACAGCATTTGAAAGTACGCTTAGCTGTGTAAAGTTATTTAATTTTCCATGCTGTTTCTTGGCTGACAGAACATAGGCAGTTATGAGAAATATTATTCTACCTGTTGAGAAGTAACACTAGCAAAGTTATGCATGGGGTGAGCCTTGGGGTTGTCAACCCTAAAGCTCACCCCATTCCATGTGTAAGTAAGCTGAGATAGGTGCAGCATATGAGAATGGAGTGAACATCAGGTTTGACAACCCCAAGGCACACCCCATGCCTGTTGCTGCCTGCAGGATGGGGTGGGGTGTTAGGGTTGGAAACCATAATGCTACATTCCCTACTTTTGTCTCTTTAACCCTAACTGATGCATTAATAGTGTTTTTTTGCAAAGAATGTCCTTACTTTCTGAGATAGTATAATCATATCCTCATTAGGCTGTGGGAGCACAGTGCCCTCTGAGCACTCCACTCCAATCCTTCCATAGATGCATACATGTATGTTGCTGTGGAAACATTTCAGTCAGAACAGCAACCAAACTGTCAGCATAGCCTTGTTATTACCCCACCTCATGAAGGCTGGGCTGACAATTTTCAGATCCCCAACAAAACATCATTCCACTCCACCACAATGTCATTCCATACCACAAGTCAGAAAATACATTTTGGCCAGGATTTGCAAAATGACAGTTGTCACACTCATGAGGTGATGTAAAAAATGTCTATGTTGAAAATGTGGGTGAAAATATTTAAAATTACTGAAGGTACAAGCGAGCGTAGTTAAATTTAAATGCATGCACATAACTTTGCCATTTTTATATATTTTGACCACAAATTTTCAACATAGCCTTCTTATGACCCCCACCTCATGAACAAAGGCAGTGACAGTTTTCAAATCACATCTTTGCAAAATCACATTTTGGGATGGATTTGTGAAATATCAGTGATGTTGTTCATGAGGTGTGGGTCCCCAAAGGCCATACTGAAAATGTGGTGTCGAAATATGCAAAAATGGCCAAGTTATGCATCAAAGCTGAAAACCCCATTGAAATACATTGAACCACATTTAATTTAGTTTCTCATATTGCAGTTGCCGGTTCCAGCAGCAAGACGTGTCTTCGATCGGAGAGTGGATCTTCAGAGTGGCCCCTGCTCAGGTGAGTTAGGATGTGTTTGGGATGTGGGTTGGTGGGTACTGAGTGGGAGGCAGAGGTGGGGGATCAGATCAGCGAGGAACCGTTTCCTTTTTGTATAGGTAAAAAAAAACTTCTATGGATTGTTTTTGTATTTCAGGTTAATGGTGATCAGAGGGTGGGGGGTGCCAATAGACACCAGAGATAAAACAGAGACAGTTATCTAAAGGTGGGGGGTTTCACTAGATACCAGAGAAACTATAGAAATGGATATTGGAGGGTGGGGGAGCTACCACTACACATAGAGAACAATGGGGCCAGCAATCAGAGGCCCCAGGGAAAGCAGGGATAAAAAGGGGATGGTGAACTGAAAGGGGGGTGTCACTAGACACCAGGAAAACTACCAAAATATCTATTGGAGGGTGGGGTTACCATTACACACAGAAAACAATGGGCCCAGTGATTGGAGGGTTCGGGGTGCCAATAGATAGAAGGGAAACTACAGAAATGGAAACTGGAGGATGAGGGGTGCCACTAGATAGCAGAGAAATGGATTTTCCATCAAAAAAAAGAATCCTTTTTCGTGACTTGTAATACAATAAAAGAATATTTTTTGTATCACGAGTCATGAAAAAATATTTATAATGTTTAAAAAAAAACTTCAAGATCGTTTGTACACCAGATAAGTGCAGAATCCAGCTGAGGGGGTCCTGATAAGCGAGCTACATCTGTGCGTTTGTACTAAAGACATAATTTTTTTCAGTTATTTGATTGTGTTTCCCTCACTGTCAAAAAAAATGGTGGCCACATGAAAAAAGATATCCCATTTGTGACACAGGATGACCCATTTGCAAAAAAGGATTATCCATTTGTGACAAAGGATCCTTTTTCAAGTGGAACATCTAATTGCTGCCATTGAAAATAATGGGAAAATTTAAAATCTAATAACTTCTTAGTGGGTTAGTATTTTTCACCAAATCTTCAAAATGCAGCTCTGTGTCCTAAGATCTTTCTACCAAAAACATTTCAGACCACAATCCCACACTGTTATTGCACAGCAACATGACAAAAAATTTGATCAAAAACTGTAATTTTCACATTTTGTGACCCTACATATATCCACACTCACACATCTGACCAGAACAAAACTTACCACATCAAGAGATCTTTGGTCCCTAAAGCTGCATGCAGTATTTCAAGTGAATTGCTGAAAGAATTGTTAGGTCATTAAACTGCAAAATGTTGAGTTTAACTCAGAAGTGAAGACTGAACCCTAACTACAGGGGTGTGACTGTGCCCCTATAATTAAGATATATATGTATGCACACACACACATACACACATATGTATATATATGCATTAGGGGTGTACCTGATAATTTACATTTATTTAATTCTAATACTTGACTCTTTCTGCATTGCAGCTCCTAATGGTTCCTACTATATCACAATCCTTTCATCAACTTCAAATACTCAGGGCTCTGATTAGACAGTAACTTTAAATCTGTCACACATTATTATAAAAAGTATGTTGTATTAAGGATGATCTACACAGCAGAGGTATGCTTTGTCTCAAAAACCAGAAGGAAGTGAGCATATCAGAAGCTCTAGTTCTACTGCTTAGCTATGGTGCAAGAGTCTCCAGGATTGTGCCAAAAAGTCTGAACCACCTTAATCTGCTAATGAATAAGGTATGGACATTTGTTTTACAATAACTTATCATTATGACCACTATCCAAGACTTCCTTTCTAAATATGGACTGCAAACTATTCCCCGGAAAGTGTCTGATATAAATATGCAGCATAGACTCAACCACAACCTACCAGGATTGTATATGAAAAATGATTTATTGTTTATATTATCTAAAGCAGGATAAGATTCTCTGATACTGTGCAGTTCATCACTGTCTTTTGCATTTTTGGTATGAGCAACGGACCCTACCATGGTGCCATATTATTGTAATTAGTTAAAATGTCACCCCATATCTTGTTCACCATACTTCATTTGGCCCCATACCCTATAACTGGGTTTTTCTGCCACCTGTCACTAATTATATTGACTTATTCAAACAACCACAACCAATGTATTCTTCACTGTACTTCAGTCTTTGCACCACTCTTGCATTCTTCATCCACCTGTAATCACCATTGGTTTGGACCCATTCGTGTGACCACAATTCATGTCTTCTTTGCCTTACTTAAACCACTGGGCACATTCCCCATCATTGCATTCATTAGTCACCTGTTGTCAATAATTTGGACATATTTTCATGACCACAACACATCTTTTCTGCAACCCTCTTCCAGCACTACATTTTCATTTTCTTCAATATCCTATTTATTTATGTGGATTGCTAAAAAAATCATATTAATAAAAAACAATAAAAATATTAAAAATGAAACAATTAAAAAAGTGAATAAAAAAGCATACAGATAATAAATAACATTAAAGATGCAAAATAAAACCAAATTATGAGGTATATATATAACAAAATGCTCACCATTATCATCCTCTTCCAATTTTTCCATTGCACTGTGCTGTAAACAACCTTTTTGAGGGGCAAAAAATGTTGCTCATTTTCCTTTGTGTTTATTGAAGGATTTAGTGAGTTTATCATGGGCTGTACTGTGTCTAACTTTGACGATGTGTGAGTTCTTGTGGTGATAGCTGTCTCATGGACATGTTTGAAACCCTCTATGCACTACCATAAATGTGCCCAACAAATACTCTTAATCCTCCTCCTTGTGAATGAACACTACTGGGCCAGATTTTCAAAGGGCCCTTAGATCTTTGCAAGCTGCATCAAACAACAAGCTTGAGTCAGATCTAGGTGCACCAAATTCTGTGCACCACATTTTTGCAAGAAAAGTGTTCTCTGTGACAAAGTTTTCCACACTGATGCAAGAGGTCCACTGCATCAACAAAATGGTGCAAGGGATGAGAATGAAGCAAGCTGCACTAAAATAAATGGTGCAAGCTGAGTTGAAAATGGTGCAAGTTGAGTCATAAAAATGACTCAAGGGACTAAAATGATGCAAACTGAGTAAAAAAATGGTGTAAGCTAAGTCACAAAAATGGTGCAAACTGAGTCAAAAAATGGTGCAAGCTGAGTCAAAAAAATGGTGCAAGTTGAGTAAAGAATTATGCAAAGAATGAGAATGATGCAATCTAAGTAACAAAAAACACAGCAGACGAAATGGACAAGACTAAGCTCCCAAAATCTTATAAACTAGTCCTGCAGGAGAATGCTGGCCCTTAATAGTAGCATTGGCAGGTCTGACCACCTGTTGTGGGTCTCTTTATATGCTCTAGTGTCCCTTAGACCAGCTCTGACTTGTCTAACAGTGACATGCATCTTAGGCACAAGGACAGGACTTGCATTCTTTGAAAATCCCAAATAAGGGGATGGTGCATCATTAAGGTGATGCAAGCATCCCTTCTGACATGGTGCAGGCACTGTACTGGGGCAAGCCACTCTGGCACATGCAGACCTGTTTTTGATGCAAGCACCATTTGAAAATAAGAATTGGTGCAAGGTTTGATGCATCTTGCCCTTTGCATCAGTTGTTTTTTGATGCAATCACCCTGCATCATTCTTTGGCCTTTGAAAATCTGGCCATATTACTCCTCCTACAATCCTGCTTTGTAAAAATTCAATACTACCCTTAGACTGACTATCAAGTTTAATATGGAACACTGGCATCATTGATTGGCTCATGTTTCAAGAACAAAATGGAACAAATTCTCCCAAAGGATCAGACATAGACAAATCATAGGGAATTTAGTTGGATCATGTCAGTAAGTGGCAGGATCCATAGAACCAGAAAAGGACACAATGCTGACTGAAAAAGAAAATTATTTTCAGGAGCAGAAGAATAGCGAGAATGATTGGGCCAGCCTGAAAACCCAACTCAGATTTCTCTGACGGGGAAGCAAAAATCTTTCTTCAGCTGCCTGCACTACGAGGATAAGGCCAGAAATTTTGGACAAACAGCTGTCTAGCAGGAGGCAAACCAGTGTAACTGCAGTGCTCCTTCACTACAGTGAGCCCCACTATATTGCTTACTGCTTATCGAGAACACCTGTGATGGCTCCACTTGCTTCAGATATATTGGCACCTTATTATAGTCAACTCTTGTTGTAGTGAACAAGTTGACTGGCTCCAGGTGTGTTCCTCTAGCAAGGAATCACTGTATTATGTTACAGAAGTACTTTATAGACAAGATATATCCTCTGTGTAGGTGAGGATCCATTGCATTTAATAAACAATAATATTATCAAAAATAAAAAAGTAAATAAAAGCCATACTAAAGAACTAGAATAACAATGTTAATATAGTCCTGTGGATAAAATCAGAAACACAACCAAGCAATACTGGATTATTGCATTACCTCTACAAATAGGAAACTTCACATGAGAAATGAGGTAGTGTCACTGATACTTTAGAATACTTGGTTTATTATTATTAGTATTTTCCCAGTACAATTTATGATTGATTCTTTGAAGATACTAACTTTAAAATGCTGGAGACACAAGGGGATGAATATCCCTTGGGAATATTAAGATTAAGGATGCCCCCCCCCCCGAACTGCCAGTGCCTGTAAATCCTCTGATGCTTCCTTTACAAATACACCATGGAGAATGCACTGTATTAGTGAACATTTTTGAAATTTATTGATATGAGGATTAGCTTTAAATAGGTTGTTCCAGCACACTAAATACATAATGAATCATCTACATGGAGCTCAAGCAATGGAGAATGTGGTCAAAGTAAAACATTAAAATAACCAAAGTGGTTTAAGATGATATGTACTATTATTACTTCATAAAGAAAATTAATGAATTGGCTAGAAACAGTCAGTGATCCATGACAATCTGCATTAAGTATGTTCCTTTTTCTAATGTGAATAAGAAGTAGTAAAATATGGCTTGATCAACTAGTTTTTCATAAAAATATGTAAATGTAATCAATATTGAACTTTATTACTGTAGATTCTGCAGCCTTGAAGAAGCTGGGCATGGCCTGGTGAAACATTAGTTTATTGCAGGCCTGAGTATGATGTACCTTAAATTAATACTACTATATTTATAAATGCTTGAGAGGGTCTTTATTTCCTGCTGTTGTGAAGACTGGGATGGGACCAGTGTAGGAACTAGATTCCTTACAAATGTTTTCTATTCCACAGGTCAAGGACCCAATATGGTGACTCTTGTGAATACAGCCGTGGCTACAGTCCAATAGCCTTACCCAGTAGCCCCAACATATAAAAAGGAGAGCGAGCAACTACAGAGGAAATCTGAGCAGAAAAGGATGCAGACATCCTTGAATAATAATTTCACCACAAGAAAAACACTACTACTCTGATCTCAGTAAATAGGAGATATGTGTTGAGCTGTGGTGGAATACACGATTTATCTGCATTAACACACACTGTCCTTGGGTAACCTCATGAGTGGCGGAGCCATGAGTGATGTTTCCCAAGGTCAGTGTGCAAGAGTGCAGATAAGCAGTGTATTCCACCACAGCCCAACACATGTTCAATTTATACAATAGGGCCCTGATGTATTATTTGTTGTTTTTTGGGGGCATTTTGGTATGATTTTTATGTGTTATGGTTTTTCAGGGGGTGGTTTTCTTGGTTTACTGTGGTTGGTTTTGTTTCATTTTGGCTTGATGTTGATTGTTATGTGTGTATGTCTGTCTGTCTGTCGTGGAAGGTTGGATGTGACTGGTTGATGTGTGTTATTGGGTGGGGGTTTCAGCTTCTTTTGACTGCTTCTGCTTTTCTTTATTTGGGTTTTGGCATCTTTTACTAGTTATGTTTTTTTTCTGTTTTATTTCGGTTTGTCCATGTCTTAACTGTGTTGCAGTGGATTATTTTCATTTGGATAGTTCCTTTGGAGGGTGCTATATTCGTGTGGACAGGGGTTATTTATTGGTTTGTACTTTTTGGGACCTTCTGCTGTGGTTTCTTTTTCAGGTGGGTTCATTTTCATTTCTTTATTGTGGTGCTTTTCTGTTCTGCAGTGAGTGTTCTTGAGGGTCCAGGAGTGGTTCGGTGTCATTTTGGAATTGAGTCAATATTTCTTCTCACTCTTCTTCTACAGTACATTTTGTGTGGTGTTTGTATATTTTGAAGTGGCTTTAACTGGTAGGTGTTTCATCTTTTTGTTTTTAAATTCTGCATCCTTGTTTTTCTTGTATTTATCTTCATAGTAGTTGTAATGTTCTCCTTTGTATGAGTACTTTTGGTTTCTCTTTTGTTTATGTTGACAGTTCTCTGCAAATGTGCTTTGTGGAGCTTTGTTTCAGGTGTCTTATATTTAGTGTGTTTTTGGGGGTGATGGATTTGAGTGCTTCACCTGTGCAGTGATTCAGTTTCATGTGTGATATCACTACTGTGTGGATAAATGTACTGGAGTGTGGATAAATGGCATTTATCCACATAGTAGCTTTGTTATCCACACAGTAACTTCTTTATCTGCTCAGTGTTGTAGATATGTGCTGTTATTTAACTGAGTATCCTTTAACCCCTATTGTATAAGACTGAATAAAACAATTGGAGCGGGGTGGACCTTGATCTATATACCTATCTGAATCCCCAGAGACCATATAGTGGTGGGGCTGTGTAATACTTGTTGTGCTTGTTTAGTAATTCTATTTTGATAGATAATATTATTATAAATGGCCGGGAGATCAGAAGGCTGTGGGTTCAGTTCCCACATCTGGTACTTGGGTTAATATCCCAGTACTGACACTGTAGTGCAGCATGAGAGGGGTGCTGCACTTCTGAGGTGCCGTCTTTTGGATGAGACATTAAGCCGAGTTCCTATCTGCCTGGATTGGTGGTAGTTCAGGTGGATGCTAAAGATCCCATGGCACTTATCGAAAAGAGTAGGGGAATTTCCCTGGTGTCCTGGCCAAATTTCCCTCATTCACTAAAAAAAATATCACCAACAGCTTAATCTGGTTCAAGGTCAGTTGGCATTCATCTGTAGTCCCTTCCCCCGGGTCATGCCTGAAAATAGGCAGGATTTGTCTAGTGCACTTACCCAGTCAACAAAAACTAAATAAATAAAAATAAATAAAATAAAGGTTATAGCATTAGCCTAGTTGCAAATAAAATTAGCAAGTAGGGATAAGATGGATGTACCATGATTGCAAAATTGAATATTGAATAGCTTTACTGAAACTAGGTCATTACCAGCCATTATCACACAGGCAAATGAAGACAGAATAATACCATGAATAAAAAGCAAGAAACAACTAGTAGGGTCAGTGGGTACAAAGAATACAGTCCCTAGGTTAGACACACTAAAAAATCTCTAAAACTGGAGTGCCATTCACTTACATTAGACCAGTATATAAAACAGAAGAGAATACCAAGAGGCCTACATATACAAATGGAACCAAATTTAAGGGTTCTCCAATCAATTGTTAGGGAGCAGATGGGATGGAGCAAGGAATCACTTAGATTTCATGCTCATCCAAATTTTAGCTTTGACTAAAGAACAACAAACACAGATGCAGAAATCACTACATTAGAAACAGATTAAATCTTATCCATTAATTAGAGAAATGGGCAGACTAGGTGGGCCAAGTAGTCCTTATCTGCCATCAAATTCTATGTTTCTATGTAAATCAGAAACTGGACTTAGAAGAATTTAACCTAGCAGGTGAGAAAATTAGCAAGATTCTACAGGAAATGGAGGAAGATATAAAGAGAAAGAAAGTACAAAAAAATCAAAAGTGACCTGTAAGATTATAGAGACAACAAGGTGTATACTTGAAACAAGTTTAAAAAAAAAAAACTATATAGAACACCAAATGTATAATCTAGACTCTAATTCATCCCAGTACCAATACAGTGGCTCCAAGAAAACAGAGGGAACAGCAACATAGACTTTTAGAATGCAGCACAGGATGGGGCAGGAACAGAGGCAAGAGCAGGAGGAAACCATGGGGACCACAGCAGTATAGAGAGGAGAAGGAATATTCACAGGGAGAAACCAGTATTCAGCACTTCAGAGACCTATCATTTTGCCCCCACAACAGAGCAGAGTATTTCCCTGTTGGATAAGAGATGGAAAGACTTTTCAGAAACTGATGATCAAACAATTCTTCAGTATGGACCAGGAATCAGTACACAATGTTACACAAATAAGAAGCAGGAAACTAGGAATAGCATTGGGATTAAAATCTGAATTTATGCCCTGGTCAAAATACCATCCAACACAGATGCATAAATAAAGGCAGTTAATAAGGATCTGGAGAATATGATAAAGAAAAAACAAAAAAACCAGAACACCATACAATTTAACAGCAGAGGAATTTGCAGCCCTTAAACATCTGGAGAATGACACACAAATAGTGATTAAACTGACAGACAAAGGTGGGGGAATAGGTTTAACAGGTTAGGAATACTATAAGAACGAATGCTTCAGGCAACTTGAGCAGGCAGGCATATACAAAAAGATGGCAGAAAATCCAACAAGGACAGGTACAGGAACTGATACAAAACCTTCTAAACAAGGAGTCTGAGGAAGGATGGCTAAGTGAGTGGAAAAGATGAGCACTTTTCAAAAAACACTCAGCTATCCCTGTCTTCTACATACCACCCAAAATTCACAAGACCTTAGAAAATCCCAAAGGAGGCCCACAGTGACAGGAATAGGTTCACCATTGGAGCCAATATCAATCTTCATGAATTTCTTCATCAAAGATTTGGTAGAAAAAAAAAAACTCCAGCATATCTGAAAGACACAAGCCATGTCAAACACAGTTAAACATTTGAACAAGGATAAGACAAACTGAAGAGATTGCATTTTGGCCTCCTTTGAAGTGAAGGATTCATATACTAATATTAAGCACAGGTTGGAGACTTACTGCTGTAGAAATGGCACTCATAGAAGACCAGAGACAGAAATACCACCCGATGGATTTTTGGTAGATGTACCAGAACTAGTTCTAACAAAAAATTACTTTCAGTATGATAAAGACTACTATCTACAACTGATAGAGATGGCCATGGGGTCCAGTATGGCACCTTCATACACCAATCTATTCATGACTGTCTGTGTGAACAAACACATACTATAAATTAGCCAAAGTCCAAATAAACAACACATCATTCTCTGGAAACACTTTATACTGTAGATGATGTGTTCTGACTGTGGAAAGTTAACCCAAAGAAACTTAATGAATTCCACTCCCAGCTTAATGATTTTCTAACAGGTTTATATTTTACTTTGACAATGGATACTCAGTCTATCTCCTTTCTAGACATCCACATTTTTAAAAAGGGAAACAGTCTAAGCACAAAACTTTACAGGAAACCAACAGATAGAATTACTGTGTTACATGCAAGCAATTTTCATCCTAAAAAAGTATTCAACAGTATACCATATGAACAATACAATAGAATTAAAAGGAACTTCATTAGGGACACAGAGTACACAGAAGTAGCAAGAGACTTAGAAAGATTCTTAGAAAGTGGCTACAAACAGTCTTCGACAGTGCACAACAAAAAGTAAAGCAGTTAACAAGGCAAGATCTTCTGAAAAACAGATTCAAAGAAAATAATGAGGGAATTATTGTCTCTACCACTTTTTGTCTAGCCTTTGGGGACATTAAGACAATGATATACAAGCACTTGGTTTGGGACATCCTGATGTCCACTTCAACAGGAGCAGAAACATTTAAAGAGAAACCTTTAGTTGTGGTTAAAAAAAACACAACATAAAAGATAGACTGGCAAGTGCTTAACATAAAACATAGTCCTGAAAAGGACATTTCTGGATTTGGCATCACACACTATAAAAGGCTCTGTCCTGTGTGGCCAGTTGCACAATGCAGTAATACCGTGAGGTCAAAAACATTGAGAAACACCTGCTTAGAGGAGGGCATCACTATCAACAGCTTTATTACTTGTAACACAGATCAAGTAATTTACATCATAAAGTGACCATGTGACTTAATTTATGTGAGTAAGACAAACAAGGAACTAAAACCCCTTATCTCAGTATGTAATGGCTCAATTAGGTTCCATGTCATTACGGCAATCGCAAAACAGTGATTGCCATTACAGTGAGTGTACATTGCCGAAAAGCAAATTGGCGATGTACACTTACTGGTGACACCACATCCAGTAACCAAAGCAAGCATTTATGCGGTGGGCTGCACCTCCTGCAACTCCCCTCAACCTCCTGATTGTAGATTACCAACTCCACGGGGGTGCATGTCAGAGATGGGGACACAGTGCCAAAAATTAAAAAATTCAAGTTCAAACTAAAACAAAAAATACCCTTCCCCAGCCCTGAACCCTGTACCTGCTATACTGAAGCTAGCCACAGTCACCACCACACCACATGGCTAGCTCAGCAGCAATAAGCTGCACTGCCTCACACAAACCGTCTTCCCTATCCTTCCCCTTCCAGACACCGTTCTACACTACTGGTAACCCTCCCTCACTCATCCCTATCCTCACTGTAACTTTCCCTCACTACCCTTACAGGGTAGCTCAAATATCAGGCACTGCAAATGAGTCACTATTAATGCAGTCGCTCATTTGCAGTCACCGATATCACTGGATACCGCTCAATAAGGAGGAAAGATGTTATGTTAAAAACATATTTATTTTCATTAGCCTTCCCAGATTGTTCTTAAATAATTTATATTGTTGTTTTATCTTGTTATTATATCTGTATTTTAAAGTGTACAGCACCTTGGTATTTGAAAGGTGCTATATAAATAAAGCTTTGATTGCTTGATTGACGATGAACACTTCACACTTGCAAGAATTTTGCTCAGAAAGGTCACAACATTCTGAGACTCAGATTTTATGGATGAGACAGGAGAAAGTGGAACCTCCACCTAGAGGAGGAGACTGGTAAAAAAATGTATTCACAAAAGAAGCATACTGGATACACCTTTTTGGAGCAACAGACTCCAAGTATGTAATAAATGAGGAGTTGGACTAGTTGTCAATTATTTAACACTCACATTGTTTTTAGTATGGTCTCAGGGACTCTGGAGACACTGCTGGTTTATGCTGTATAAGGTTTACCTCATTGTGTGTGGCTCACTCCAGGTCTTATCATTGGCTCCAATACCAACCATGTCTCCCTCTCCCACCCCCATTAAATGTCATGTCTTTTCTATACAGACAGAAAGTTATACTCTGAGGCATTAGAGGGAGAATGTTTTTGAAGCAGATTAACAAATGAAGAGTGACAATATTGGGGTGGGGCATATAGTGCATAGGCCTAATGCAATTCATAGGAATAGATTAAATAACCACTAAACATATCAAAATTCATAGAAAAACAATATGTGAAGGATATTAAACTTGAGCAAGCCATGATTATTTTTTGCATATACTAATAAACTGCAACAAAGCAAAATGTGTTCTCATGTGCCAGAAACAGCATAAGAGTGGGAGGAATGTGGATGACATTGGTGATGTCATCAGAGTGTTGACATATGCATGCCTCTCCCTTGGCTGGGGTTACCATAGAGACTGACAGTATAAAAGGGGACCTCTAAGCACCTCTCCCTGTTCTTGATTTCAGAAAGGTAGGAGTCAAGAAACTAGGCACTGTCCCCTGGTAAGTAGCTTAGCCTGTAATAAAGTACTTATAGTGAGCAAATTGCTCAATACGAATGTGACTGATCTTGATTGAAGTCCCTTGTATACTTTTCCAACCCTTTAGATAACCAAGAAGTAACAAGAAATAAAACAGAGGTGAGAAGAACATTTTTAAGGGCTGCTGTAGTACAAGTTGAAAATTGCACTATACATAATAAATGGGAGCACTATAAAGTATAACAAGAAACTGATGAATGCAACAGTACTTTGAAGAGATAGCACAGGGATTCATGCGTTGACTCATTGTAACACAGCACGGAGAGAGATTTTGAAAATATTAAATGCACTACACTAGGTAAAAACAACAGTGGAAATGAACTGGGAAATCAGCTGAAGACATAGCACATGGGTATGAAGCAGAGATTTATGATGTGGTGAAAGTGAATTTACAGACATTGAGTCAATGCAGTTGACGTGAATAATAGAAATTTGAATTTGCAAATTATCCAGCTCTATTAATTGTAAAATAGTCCTGTGGATAAAATAAGAAACACAATCAGGCAATGCTGAATTAGCACATTACCTTCACAAATAGGAGCCTGAATATGAGAAATAATGTAGTGTCAATGATAATAGATCCATTCACATATCTGGACTGTGTAGTACGGTATGGTCTGCATGCCCATTGGCACGCTGTGGACCAATGGGCATACAGCCGTACTTACACAGTCAGTCGGTGGGCAGCTTGTGGGTGGGAGCTGCCACCCGCCGCTGACTGGGGAGTGGGGTGGCGGGGGCTCAGTGGGCGGGTGGGAGGGGGTACCACTCAACATCCAGGGATCAGGAGATATCTATTAGTGTACTCATGCCCACGATCAGGCAGGATTCGGTGCACTGGACCACCAGGGTTGCTTTGGAATATTTCATTTTAATACATATGCCCACGATCAGGAAAGATTCAGTCCATTGGACCACCATGGATATCGGACTGTAATATTTTAAAACCTCTGCCCACGATCAGGCATGGGGGAGCTCTACCATGAAGATGCAGCTGAAGCTCGGGTGGCCACCCACAGCTGGCAGCTGCTGTGTTGCACCCTGCAATATGGCAGCTCACATGTGGGTGGCCAGCTGTTGCTCCTTTTTTTTTTGCTCAACTGTGTGCGGCGCAGGTAGGAGTTGCACCTGCATCTGCTCAGCACATCCCAGGCTGAATATCGGGATGTGCTGTGTATGCATGGGCATGCCCCCCACACTTGCGCTGCATACATTACTGATGCACCCCAGTGCATCAAGATTTGAGCCGCGCACTTTCTCCTTTTGAATATCACACTGGGGTGCATCAGTGGATTGTGCATGGCACGACACTGTTGCACCATGCGCATCCCTTTTGAATATCCCACCCAAAATATGTAAATATATTCAAGATTGAAGAAATTCTTACCGAGAAGTTAAGAAAACGGTTCCTCCCAACAGGGAGTTGATCATTTTAGGGGATTTTAATTGTAATTGGGCAGATGAGAATAAAAATATTTTTATGAAATGTATAATTGAAATCAGTCTGGAACAAATTATTTCTGACCCTACTAAAATTAATTATAGGACCGGTTCTGAGACCATCCTTGATCTAATTTGTGTCGCACATCCCAATAAGATCTGTAACTCTGGTGTTCTTCCAGATAATTTGAGTGATCACTTAACTTATTTTTTTTGTACTCTCAATTCAAATAAGATTAGAGTTGCTCCCTCTGTCATATAATTTCATAAAATAAATTATGATTTGGCCAATGTTGTCAATGAAAAAAATTTCACTTATTGATTGCACCTTCTTAAACAATGTTACTGATATTAACTTGGCATACTTTAAATTTCATTCAACTTTTATTGAAATTTGTAACTCTATCTTTCCAGTGAAAAAGTGAAGGGTAAAGGGAAAGAAAAATGAGTGGGTTACTGGTAATTAATTGAGATGTTTCATAGACATAGCAAGTGTTGGAAAGCATATAGGAAAATTGGGATTTAAATATATTAACACAATATAATCAATTAAGGAATAGGTGTAAAACAGCCTGTAGGAATGCAAAGATTAATTTTTAAGTAACAGCAATGGAACAACTTAGGTGATTCAAAAAAGGTTTGGCACACTCTAAATCAAATATTGGGTAGAAAGAAAATTAGTTCTCATCTTACAATTGAGAAGAATTATAAACTGATAGATTCTCCTATTGAGGATGAGGGTATTTTAATGAGTTGTTTGCTAATTTGGAGTATTACAGAAAAACCTTCTCTACTCAAGAACCTTTCTCTTTTCAGTTTGCTGCTAATAATAATGTCCCCCTTTTTATTTTACATTTCTTACACCTTTGGTGGTTATGGAGTGTATTTAAGAAAGCAATCCTAAACCTTTTATTGGATTAGATCAAACTGACTTTTGATTAATCAAAATGGCCTCTCCTACAATCTCATGTTCTCTTATGCACCTATTTAATCATTCCCTATGTCAAGGATTATTTCTAAATTGTTGGAAAAAAAAACTCTAATAAAACCTGTCCATAAATCAGGACCCAGGAATATCTTGTCCAATTATTGCCCTATTTCATTACTTCCACCTCTATCCAAACTTTGAGAGAGAATTGTTTTTGATCAGGTAAATGACTACTGTACCTTGCTAAATATGGTAGCTTGGTTAATGGTTTTAGAACAGGTTATAATACTGAGACGGCCTTGATGGGGTTCATGGACTATGTCCATGGGGCCCTTGATAAGAGGCTCCACGTGACTTCAGTTTTTGTGGACCTCACCAAGGCCTTTGATGTGGTTGATCACGAGCAGTTGTTGTGCTCAATGTTAGGCCAGGGCTTTTCATCTGATTCCATTCTTTGGTTTGGCAGCTATTTACAGGGGTGATCCCACTGTACTGTAATTGAACAGGCTAAATCTGATTTTAGGGAAATATGTTGTGGGGTTCCACATGGTTCCCTCTTTTAGCCCTTTATTATTCTGTATTCTTTTGAATTTTTTGCATTTGGTTTGTTCATCTTCTAATTTTATTCTTTATATAGATGATGCTGTTTTGTTCAACTCAGAAAAGGATTTCTCCTGTTTGCAAGACTCTTCAAAGGGACTTCCATAGTGTCCATGATCGGTTTTTGTCCCATAAATTACTCCTTAATTCTAAAAAAAAAAAAACCACAAATCTATGTTTTTTTCACACTCCAGTAGATCATTGCAACACAGTATACAAATATCTGATCCAAATGGGTTTTCCATTGATTGTGTAGAATGTTTTTGTTATCTGGGTGTAACTTTGGATAGTTTTTGTCTTTCAAGCTTCATGTTAACCAGCTAATCAAGGTAATTCATAATAGAGTGGGTAGGTTGTATAGAATTAACCAATGAATTGAGAAGGTTATTGGCCAATAGTTTGATTTTGTCTAAACTTGATTACAGAAGTGTTTTTTATTTACACCTGACTGAAACATCTTTTAAATAGGTTAAACTTGTTATATAACTCTAGTAATAGGTTTGCTACCAGCTTAAGGGCCTCGATGCACCACTGTTTGCTTTCTGACACCATGGGATGTCTTCCATTTAAGGAACATGTGGAATTTAGTGTTTTGATCTTTAAGCATAAAATTGTCCTTAAACTTCTGCCTAATACTATTAGCAAAAAATGTCCTAAATGAGTTAATACCTTTTCCACAAGATCTCAAAACAAATATCCATTTTCTATTCCTCATTTTAACTCAGCTTTTGGTCAGAGATCTTTTTAATACAAAGCAATTACTCTTTATAATAATTTGCCTATGTCTGTTACTAATATTGCATCTCTGTCTTTATTTAAATTTAGTTTGTACAATAATTTGTTGTTGGATTCCAATTGTGTCTGTTTCCAATAATGTCTAATGTATTACATGTACTTTGTGTCCTGGTCACTGTTAAAAAATGCTGCTTATCTGCTTACCAGTGTAAATAAAAATGAAATGTAATATGAAATGAAATGAAAAATGTTATTACTGTAGATTCTGCAGCCTTGAAGAAATTGGGCATGGCATAGTGAAATGTTGGTTTATAGCAGGTCTGATCATGATATACCTTAAAAAAATAGCAATATATTATAAATACTTGAGAGGGTCTTTATTTCCTACTGTTGTGAAGACTAGGAATGGACCAATGTAGGAACTAGACTCCTCACATATTTTTTCTATTCCATAGGTCGAGGAGCCAGGAGGGTGACTCTTGTGATGGCCTACCTCAGCCAGACAGCATCCAGTATTTAACCTATTGATTTTACAAGATGGATTACAGTCTCTTGTGATTTACTTATTGAGCTGGATTTCAGAAAAATGTGTATTGTATGAGACTGTTTAGTGGATTTTGTATGGTGGATCACAGAATTTAAAATGCAGTTAACCTTTCTAAAAGGCAAGTTTCTGTGTTTTATATAGAAACTTCAATTAATGTTAAGTTTACCTGCTTCCACAGAAGGTGAAAGGGGCCCTGGCAAATCACCTCTACCCCCTCCCTGCTTCCAAAGTCCCTTCTCTTGACATGTGTGGGTTACTCTCCATTCTCCTCCACCCTAATATCATTTCTTACAATATTCCCCATATAATCATTTACTATTCTTCCCTCTACCGAACTCCGCAGGTGGCAATAAAAGGTTAGAACACTCTTATCCTCCCAGTCTTTTGACATCCAAATGATTTTCCTCCCCCTCTGTAATACTTTTTTTTTCTTTGCTGTTTCTTCTAATTCATTTCTCTTTCCCTCACCATGGAAACTGATGTAGGTTTGGCTGCACCCTTTCACAAGTGACTGCCTTCACAGAAGACACCAATGGCATTTCTTTATTAACTGGTAGGAAATGTACAAATGTCAGGCGACCCATACCTCTGAATTGTATGGCCTCAGCTGACAGCATCATTGAATTTCAGGGACCATACAGAAACTCTGGTCTTCAAAGTGGCAAAAGAACACTATGCCACTTGACTGGCCTACTCTATTATATCATTAAAATATTTACTTGCCTGGGAAACTAGGCACATTACATGCTGCTACTCCCTTTTGGTTCCTATCCAATCTTCACTGTAATCAGCTAAAGATCAGCTTGTTATTCTGCATTCTCTCTAACTTTGTACTTTTGTCCAGCCTCCCTCCCTACATCCAGTCTGCACCCTCTTCATACACCTCTCTAAATGCATTGGAGGCACTATTCCATGATCACACTACCCGTGTCTACTCCTTCACCTAGTCACTGTTTCTCTGTTCTTGCTTTCACACTTCCCCATCATGCTTTCTATCCACTTTACTCATTTTTACAGTTGTGAGCAGAGCCTACAGCCATTTTGGGATCTACTGTAGCTTACAAAAATGGCCGATCATGGAACCTTCCATTTGACTTTGGAAGTATCGTTCTGAAAGTCCAACAGAGCTTAAAGCAATCCACCATGATTGGCCACTATGGAATAACAGCTGCACTAGTTCAGCTGTTACTTCCACATTCCGGCGCAAGAACTATGCATGCATGACTTGCACGCATGCATAGTTCTGCTGGTGCTGCCATTTTGAGAATGGCAAAATGCCATTAACCACAACTTCACATATGCAAGTACCATGCATGTGCAGTCATGTTATCACCACCAGCACTGGAATGAAAGAAAAGCCCTCCCACTGCTTCTGTGTTCCCCACTCCCCATCCCTGCACTGACATAGGGGTCCCCAATCCCTGTGTCTGCATTATGTAGCCCCAAAACTCATGTAGCACACTGGAAGCCCACCTCCGTGTGCCCAAATCTATTTATTTATTTGCCCCATTCCAACATCAGGGTGTCCAATCCCCATGTCAGCTTTATGTGCCCCCCCAACTCATGTGGCACACTAGCAGCCCACTCCAGTGTGCCCAAATGTATGTTTTTTTTCCTATAAATAAAACTTTCCCCCGATTTGTTTTTTTTAACCTGTAAGAAAGAAAATGGTCCCTCTTCATCGCCCCAGTCCCCCCGTCCACCATCTCCACCCTCCCATTGAGCATCCACCTCTCTGCACCTGTCCTTACCCCATACTTACCTCTGGAGGTCAGTGCTGTCATGTTCTCAGGACCAGGACATGTCTGCACTCTTCAAAGCTGAACCACAAACTGAAGAATCAAAGGTAAGTGTGCTATAATGATATTCAATGGGATTTTCAACTTAAGTTGATAAATCAGCCATTTTTTTGAATGTTTGCCCCAAATTTTCAACATGGGGTTCTTGGGACCCTACCTCATGACCAGCGTCACTGTCATTTCATTACTCAATCCCAGAAAGTGATTTCAAAGCCACCACATGGAATCCCCATTTGGGACTGATTAACAAAATGACAGTATCACTGTTCATGAGGTGGGGTCCCAGAAACCCCATGTTGCAAATTTGGTGAAAAAAATCCAAAAAATTACTTCATTATGAGTGTGCATTGCGCAGTTTCTACACATGCTCCTAACTTTGCCAATTTTTAATAGTTTCACTCCAGATTCTCATCATTGCCATTTTTGCACACCTCCTTTTTAACAGTACAGCTGTCATTTTTTACATCCTGCCCAAAATGTGTTTTCACACCTGTGGCACAAAATGACATGGTCGTTCTGTGAAATCACCTTTCAGGACAAGTGAACAAAATAACACCGGCACTCTTCATCAGGAGAGGTGCCAAAAAGGCCATGTTGAACATTTTGTGCAACACCTCCAAAAAATGGTCACGTTACACCCGGGCATTCAATAATTTCTATGCACACGTGTAACTTTGCTCACCTGGCAGCTCGTCACAGCAGTATCAGCTCTGGCTATAGCTTGTTACTGAAAGTTTTACTGCACTGCCCCACTGCTCTGTATTATAATCACCAGCTGCTAACTGTATTTTGTATTTTTTGCTTGCTACAAAATTGCTTCTCTATCTTTGTACTTCCCTACTGTATGTACCCTTCCACCAGGATGCCTCTGGCACTGAGTTGTTACAACTCAGTAGGCCTTGTTTGATAAAACTCTTTTAATAAAGAAATGAATAATACAGACCAAGTCTCATGCTGTCTCTGATTTAGCCATCCATCAGTGACACTGATAATAAAGACATAAGGGACAGTACCAGGGGACTAGAGTGTAATTTTATGGCATAATCCACTGTCTTCTGATACCGTAGTTCAAATTACCATAGGCAAACCAAATTCTGTTTTTAACTGACAAACTTCACCATAACCCACAAGGCTTAACCAGAGAGGCAGAGGAGTTTGGAATCAAAGTGCTGACTATTTCTTCAACTCCAAACTATGTGTATTTGAAAAACTGTAAAACACAGTATAAGCATACCTACATGGTACTGCAGTTCATGTGTGTTTTAGATCTGCAGCAAAATGGTGCCACAATAATGTACATTACCTACTTATAAGACTCAGTTACACAGAGGTAAAACTGTGTATGACCAAACAAGTTTAAAGAAATAGTGAAACAAAGTAAAAAAAATGCAGCATTGCAGTAAAATGTTTATGTCTTGACCTAAAATCGAACAGGTCATTTCTTCAGTGAATCATGAAAGATCAGTTACTATAAGTTTCAATTGATAGTTCTCATCATTAATAATTAGTGGATGGGCATGCAGAATGTGACCCACAACCTTGTGAAGGATACTGTGTGCCTGACATACCTCCATTAAAGGGTATCTTCAGTCTATTTATGTTCCTTCCAGAAGCTGTTCACCTTTCAGAATTCACGTCTTTCCACATCAGTCTCAAAGCAAGTTGGTCAGGTGTGTGGGCTGGTGTTATTCCTCCAGCTGAAAAAATTGTTTCCAGTGTCTCTAAACCTGGTTATTGATCATTTGAATTCAGAGTAATTCAAATCCATAGTGAAAGGCCTTAAGCTATATTGGTTTAATTTAACATAATAACTGATAAAACATATTCATAATTTGTCTAAAACATTCATTTTCACATTAGAAATATTAAATGTCCTGAGCATTCATTTTATCATAGAAACATAGAAATTGAAGGCAGATGGGGACCAAAGATCCATCTAGTCTGCTCTGAGCCCTACCCCCCCTTATGATTTCTGTGAGACAATCCCCTTGTGTCTGTCCCAAGCTGCTTTGAATTTCCCTACTGTTTTGGAGTCAATGATTCCAGCCGGTAGACCATTCCATGGGTCAACCACCCTCTCTGTGAAGAACCTTTGCATGTTACCCCTGAATCTTGCTCCCCTTAGTTTCATCTCATGCCCTCTTGTCCTACTGGTGCTATTGACCATAAATAGCTCCTTGGTGGATACTCTGTTTATACCCTTCAGAAACCTGAATATCTCAATCAAGTCCCCTCTATTTCTGCATTGTTCCAGGGAGTACATGTTGAGTTCCTGTAACCTGCTTTCGTATGGCAACTTGTGGAAACTGTATCATTTTTGTTGCCCTCCTCTGTACTGTCTCCACTCTATCTATGTCCTTCCTGAGATAAGGACTCCAGAACTGGATGCAGTACTCAAGGTGAGGTCTCACTAGGGACCTGTACAGTGGCAGAATCACCTCCTTTCTTCTACTTGTGATGCCCCTTCCAATGCATCCCAGCATCCTGCTGCCCTTCTTTGCTGCCTTTTCGCATTGTCCGCCTAACTTTAAATTGTCTGATATGATAACCCCTAGATCCCTCTCCTGATGGGTGGTTGCTAGTTCCTCCCCTCCAGGTAGTAGTTTGTCTCTGGGTTGCTTCTGCACAGATGCATAACTTTGCACTTTTTCACATTGAATTTTAACTGCCACAAGTTGGACCAATGTTTCAGCCTGAGTAGGTCACTTTTCATTTGTTCTACCCCTGTGCAGTGTCCACCCTGTTGCAGAGCTTTGTGTCATCTGCAGACAGGTGCACCTTCCCGCTCAACTCCTCTGTGATATCTCTGATGAAGATATTAAAGAGTAATGGTCCGAGGACGGACCCCTGTGGCACCCTGTTTGTCACCTCCCTATCCCCTGATGCTGTTCCATTTAGTGTCACAGATTGAGTTCTCTGTTCAAGCCAGCAGCTCACCCATGCTACCACTTCCTGCCCCACTCCTGTATGGCTGAGTTTGTTTAGCAGCCTTCTGTGTGGTACAGAGTCAAAGGCTTTGCTGAAGTCAAGGTAGATAACATCAACAGCTCTCCCGGTCCACAGCCCTAGTAACTGAGTCAAAGAACTCTATCAGGTTAGTCTGGCAGGATCTTCCCATTGTGAAACCATGCTGCTTGGTGTCCAGTTGTTCAGATTTCTCTAAATATGCTAGTATTCTTTCTTTGAGCAGTGACTCCACCATCTTACCCATCACCGAGGTGAGGCTGACCGGGCAGTAGTTTACTGTCTCCTCACTGCTACCAGTCTTGTGCATGGGGACCACTATTGCTCTTCTCCAGTCCTGGGGAGCTGTTCCTTCTCTCAAGGATCTGCTACAAAGATCTGCTAGTGGTGCTGCCAACTCATCACTAAGGTCCCTCAATATGAGTGGGTGAACTCCGTCCAGCCACATGGCTTTATCTACCTTTAATTTTTGTAATTCTGTCCTTGCCCTCTCTATTGTGAATGGGGTTGTGTCCATTCCCCCAAGGTGACTTCTGTCCCCCTTTGGGGTGGATCCATTACCAGCCACCTCCTTAGTAAAGACTGAGCAGAAGTACTCATTTAAGACTTCTGCCTTTTCACTGTGTTCTTCTACGCTCCTCCCATCCCTGCTTATGAGTTGGACAATGCCTCCTTTGTTTTTCCTTTTGTCACTTATGCACCTAAAGAAGGTCTTATTGCCTCCTTTAGCCCCATGCTCTTTCTTCCTCAGTCTGCACCTTTGCTTTTCTGATCAACCTTCCTGCCTCCTTCAAGCTGCACTTGTATGCCTACTTATCTATCTTGCTGTTTGAGCACCTTGTATCTTTGGAATGCTAGTCTCTTTTCCCTCACTGCAGCTACCACCTACTTTGTGAACCATAGTGGATTTCTTTTTTCCTTCATCTTACTGACTAGCTTGGAGTATTTTGCAGTAACCTCTGCTAGTGCTTCTCTTATGTTAATCCAACATTTCACTACCCCTCCTTCTGACTTCTTCTTGAGGATATCCATAAAGCATATTCTCATCAGATCGAAGTCTGTTCTTCTGAAGTCTATGACCTGTGTCCTAGTGTGACTTGTTTTCTTGGTCTTTTTGACCTTGAACCAGACAGATTTGTGGTCACTTGACCCCAGATGGCACCCCACCTCCACCTCCTGGACCTTGTCACTGTTTGGGAGCACCAGGTCCAGGACTATGTTTTCTCTAGTGGGGGCCATGACAAGCTGATTAAGTCTGGCCCCTCCCAAGGTGTTTAGGAAATTTTTGCTCCTAGTTGTGGATGCTGTGCAGGAGTTCCAGTCCATGTCCAGGAGGCTGAAGTCCCTCACCAGCATGACTTCTCCTTTTTCAGCCATCTTTAGTATGTTTTCAAGCATTGATTTGTCTCCTTCTGCCCTTGTGAGGGAGGCCTGTATATCACTCCTAGTCTGAGGGCTGAGCATGAGCCCAGTTGTAGAGTGACCCAGAGTACCTCAGGTTTGTCTTGGGACCTTTGGACCTCTATTATTTTTTATGTTCTCCTTTATATATAACACAACCCCCCCCCCACCACCACCACCACCCCTACGTCCTTTTCTGTCCATCCTGAATAATTTGTAACCTGGAATTTGTGTGATAGCCTCATAGTTGTATCACACAAATAAGTAACTCTAATCTTTACTCTTTACATAATAGCTTTTAAGTCATCAAATTAAAAAAATTCTATTTAACTTTCATACTGTGAAACAATTGAAAATATTAAAGTAGTAGTGAAACATCTAATTGCAGTGTGATACCAGTTTTGGAAGCATGTGAACTTTCCTCCAGGCATGCTTTGTCTTTGGCAACTTTTTAGACATCACTGGAGGTAGCTCTGTACACTCATCTAGCCATATTTTTATGCTTTAACAGCTTGCTATTGCAAGTTATCTACTGGTTAACTCAGGCAGAATTAAATCAAGATAAGGTAACACAGAAGTTTCAACTGTTAGACTTACATTTAAGATAAATATTCTAGCAATGTGGATGGTCCAAGTATGGCTGGTTGAAAAGTTTTTTGTTTGTTTGTTTGAAATATGCATAAGAAGAAAATACTTTTCTCTTATGTAAAGTACTTTGAACTCAGTTTGTCTAATTTTTGTCTACATGTCATGGAAAACAGTTAAATTTGAATTCTGTGTCAGTACCACAAGAGGGGACAGGCACTGGCACTTTTGATGGCTGGAGATCTGGGTAAGCAGGTGATATGGGCAGATGGAGACTGGAAGAACAATGTGGAACAGAAGTGACCTGAGAAAGCCAGGTGACTGCTTGGTGCCAGGTAGGGTAGGGGAGAAAACTGAATTGAAAAAAAAAAAGAATACACTTTTTTAAATTTTGAAATGTGTATTTAAAGGAACTTCAGAAGGAGCTAGCAGCATCACTGGCAGCTCTGTTCAGTGAATCGCTCAATACAAGGATGGTTCCAGAGGACTGGAGGTGGGCACATGTAGTCCCTCTTCACAAGAGTGGAAGCAGGGAGGAAGTGGGTCACTATAGACCAGTCAGCCTCTCCTCAATAGTAGGCAAGAATATGGAGGTGCTGTTCAAGGAAAGAATTGTGGAACACCTGGAATCCAGTGGTGCACAGGATCAAAGATGGCATGGATTCTCAGCAGGAAGGTCATGTCAAACAAACCTGATAGACTTTTTGACTGGGTGACAAAGGAGGTTGATCAGGGGGGAGCAGTGGATGTCACTTGCCTTGATTTTAGCAAGGCCTTCAACACCATTCCACACAGAAGGCTGGTTAATAAGTTGGGTGGCCTGACGGTGGGCCACAAAGTGGAAAACTGGGTTAGAAATTGGTTGAGACACAAAGCAGAGGGTGGTAGTAAATGGGAGCACATCCGTAGAAAGGGAGGTGTCCAGTGTGGTGCCTCAAGGAACAGTCTTGGGGCTAAGGCTGTTAACACCCACATTGGGCTACTTTATAGGCATAAGCAATGTTTGACTCCAGAGTCTCTTAACCTGGCCATTCAAACCTCTCTTGTCTCGCTTATTGATTACGGCTTACCAATCTATGGATCAGCTACTGAAATAACTCTTCACTGCATCATAGTTGCACTCAACAAAGCATGCCAGCTCCTTACCAGCTCAGCCCATCTGTCCCATACCTGCCACATGTACGCTCAGGCTAACTGGCTCCAATTCAAAGGTAGACTCATGTACCAAACATGTTTACTGTCCAAAAAAGTAAGCTTAGGCAAAATGCCCCCAGGAGTGCAAAAGCTTATTACACCCCCATCAACCAGCATTGCACCAGAAGCTCTACTAGCCAGATTTTTAATATACCCTGCTGTCACAATTCTCTGGGACAAAGGTCCTATGCCTACCATGCCTCACTATGGATGAACTTGCTGCACCATGACATCACTTCAGCATCCACTTTGGGCTCCTTCAAGGTTAAACTGAAGCAACAGCTAGTTGCTGATGTCAGCTGTGACTGCTTCCAATAACCTTCCTTCTTGTGACCAGCACTTACTCTAACCTTATGCTATCCTGACCTTATGCATAACTGTTCTCAGCATGTAAATAACTGTTCTAAGTTGCTAATCATTCTCCTTCACATTTCCTCTTGATCTCGTCCGCTCTTTCCCCTCGCCACTCTATGGCTTTCCCCCTATTCCCCCCCCATTATATCTCCTGAGCTCCCCTGCTCACATTAAAATGCTTTGTCCCATACCTTCTCACCTCTGATGAGGCCCCTGGGCTGATGCCATCCCTTACCTTGTTGATTATTAGATATTAGGCTGAGTCTGTTCTCATTTTCCTGCAAAGGGTCATTTCATAAGACCCCACCCCCTCTAATATGACCCTTTGAATTCCAGGTTTTAATCAAATGTGCACCATGGCATACATTGTACAATGCCACATGTACTGGAACTTCTCTAGTTATACACTCTTCTAATGTCTTGTATAATTCCTTGTTTTGTTTGTTCTCCGTCTCATACTTTCCCAATATGTATTGTTTATCTGATGTGGAACCTATGAAAGGAGCTTGTTCTCAAAGGTGTCATCTGAAATTTCAATAAATAAAATAAATAAAAAGTCATTTTTAATATCTTCATTAGTGACATTGTTGAAGGACTGGAGGGTAAGGTTTGCCTGTTTGCAGATCAATCAATAAATCAAACTTTATTTAACCAGGCTTTACACCTTTGAGAGAGCTCCTTTGCAAGATGGTCCTGGACACACACATGCAACTGACAACAATAAAATGACAATGGTATACAGATAAACAACTAACACATATAGGGAATTACAGTCATCATTACATCTTAAGAATGTTACAGGAGATACTGTCTACAGTCACAAGGACTAACATGTATTATTACAATATAATCTACTAAAAGGTAAAGACTAAGGAAAGGAGGATGGGGTGGTGGTAGAGGGGGAAGGAACAGGAAGTCTAGAGGAGAAGAGGGTGGTGGTAGAGGGAGGAAGAAACAGGACGTGCTAAGTTGTCATGACAGGCCAAGTGCGGTAGTGGGTCAATGGTAGTCTTGAGCAATTATCTGAGACACATGCAAGTTTCCTTCAGGACAGGAGTGAGAATGAACTTAAAGACAGATATCCCCAGGATGATAATAAACTTAAGGGCCTTCTGCAGGGAGTTCCATAGATGACACCAAGATCTACAACAGGGAAGATCCTCCAGAAGGGGTCAAAAGAATGAGAAGGGACCTAGGAAAGCTGGAAAAATTGTCCAATGTGTGGCAATTAAACTTTAATGTAAAGAAGTGCAAAGTCATGCACCTGGACTGCAAAAATCCTGCAGAGAGTTATAGGATGGGGGAGTTGCTGACGGTCACCAGGAAAGAAAGGGATTTCGGGATAATCATCTTGGATGACCTAAAGGTGGACAAACAGTGTAGCAAGTCTGTGGGGAGGGCCAGTGGGATGTTGGGGTGCATAAGAAAGGGTATCACTATCAGAAGAAGAGAGGTGGTGATGCCACTGTACAAAATGCTGGCAAGGCCCCATCTGAAGTACAGTGTACAGTTCTGGAGGCCGCACTTTTGAAAGGACATAGACAGGGTGGAGGCGGTCCAGAGAAGGGTAACTAAGCTGGTGTGGGGACTGCACCACAACACATATGAGGAGAGACTGAAAGACCTCAGTATGTTTACACTGGAGGAAAGGTGGGAACAGGGAGAGAAGATTGAAACCTTTAAGTATCTTAAGGGCTTGAACATAGTGCAGGTGGGTGACATCTTTCAATATAGAAGTTGCATAAGGACAAGGGGGCACCATATCAGATTAGAGGAGGCAGGATAAAAGGGAATATGAGGAAATTTTTCTTCACAGAAAGGGTGGTGGATGCATGGAATAACCTGCCCCAGGAAGTGGTAGGAGCTAACACAGTGGGGGGTTTCAAACATGCATGGGATAGGCATAAGGGAACACTACAGGTAAGAAAGAGAGATGAAAGCCAATGACCAAGTAGGGTCAATGGCCACTGAAGCAGGCAGGGAATACAAGCAGACTTGGTGGGCCTAGCAGTCCATATCTGCATCAATTGCTATGTTACTATATAATTTTGACAGATATTGTATTCATAGTTCACAATTTGGTATAATAGATTACAGGGTGCAGTGTCATGGCTCAGATCCTACCTTACTGGCAGATCAAGTAGTAAAGGTCAATGGTGAAGTCTTACCTTCATGCTACTCAAACTTTGAGTTCCACAAGGCTCCATCCTTGGTCCTCTGTCCAACAGGCTCTCTATTAATGAACTTCCATCTGTATGCTCTTACCATGATGCCTGCATTTTTCTCTATGAGGATGACACAGTCATCTATTCAAAATCCAAATCCATTTGCGACATCAACAAAACATTCTAAGCAGTTTTTGGACAAATGCAGATCTGGATAGATGCAAACAAAATGCTCTTGAACTACTGTATAACAAAAATAAATGTCATCGCTTTCAGCAAAAAAAAAACAGCCCTCACACACTATATAAATCCTGCCTCACTCCGGACAACCTTTGTAGTATTTTATCCTTCAAAAATCTAGGGATTTGGTAATACTGTACCCCAAACTCAGTTTCTCAGTCCACATTACTGAAATTACTTGGAGTGTTCACCAAAAACTAGTTGCAGTATATCTTGCCCCAACCTGTCTCTCAACAGACACTAGAAAGCTACAGTATTCCTAAAGCAATCTCTGTTTCCAGCCCTGAAATACAGCAACAAAGTCTACAGAATGGCCACGCACTTTTGCTGCACAAAATTACAATGACATTCAATGGCATCTTCAAGTTTGTGCAGGCTCCTGGCAAAACCACTCACCATTTTCTCCTGTAAGACACCCTCAGCTCCTTCAATGAGACAAGAGGAAGGAACTGAGCAAACAACCCTGATTAACAAATGTGTCCATGGAAAACTCCCGAACTATCTCATCAGACTCTTACATAAAACCAGCTAAGCATATGTGCTATGTCAACATATAAGCTGCTTCCAGATATTGAGAACTCATAGGACAATTGGAGCCAAATCTTTTAAAGTAACTGCCCCAACTATTTGAATTCCTTACCAATCAATACCAAAGAAGCTCACCCATCAGCTCCTTCAAGTGGGTCTTACACAGACGTTTCAGGACTTGTCCCTTTGCCCACCATTCCTTCCCCCACCTTGCAATTTTAAACCCCCAGCCTCTCAGCTGTCCATTTCCTACTAGGTTACCCCCTCACAATAACATAGAAACATAGAGGTTGTCGGCAGATAAGGACTTCATGGTCCACCTAGTCTACCCTATTTTTCCTACCTACAGTGTCACCACAGACCCTACTTGATCTCCAATCCTTTCCCGCTTGCCTTATTTCTAATGTCCCCTTGTGTATATCACATGCATGATTGAATCCTGTTACTGTTTTAGCACCCACCACCTCCACTGGGAGACTGTTCCAGGCATCCACCACCCTTACTGTGAAGAAGTATTTCCTCACATTTCCTCTGAGTTCACCCTCAGCTTCATAGCATGAACCTTTGTCCTTGAGCATCTTTTTCTTTGTAAAATGCCACCCTCATGTACCTTATTAATACATGTGAGGTATTTGAATGTTTCTATCATGTCCCCTATTTCCCTTCTTTCTTCTAGAGAGTACATACAGTGCTCCCTTGCTATAATGCACCCTGTTATAGCGAAATCTCAGCTATAACAAATATGTTGTATGGCTCCCAACATTTGTTCACTCACAGAGCATAACAGCCGCTTATATCAACTGCAGTTTTATGCCTGCCCACTTGAACTTGACTGCACTACTCTGCGATGCTAGGAACAAAAAAACAGCATCACTTCTCAATTAAATATCAGCATCTGATGTCAATTAAGCAAATAATCAATTGTGTGCCTTATTTAACAGATGTGTTACCTAAACATCTAAACATCTGCCTTACTTGCATCTCTGACTGAGCGCTGTGCTGTACATTGAACGTGGTCATGAAGCGGTCTTCATATTCCATAGACAAAAAAATGACTGTCCTCGATAGATTCAGAGCCGGAGAGAGTCTGAAGAAAGTTGCTGCTGAAACCGGGTTAGTAAAATCCACAATATGCACCTGGATGAAACAAGAGGTGTCCCTAAGAGAGTTTGTGTCTGAGTGTGGGGATTAGGAGGGTATGGCTTGAAAAAAACTAAGTCACGCAGACGAAAGGGCAACTGACACTACAACACAGATATGGTTTACCCAGCAGCGTGCCAATAGAGTGCCTGTCTCCAGGGCAGTAGTTCATGAAAAAGCCCAGCAATTTGCCAAGCAAATCCATTGCCAGGACTGTTCTTTCAAGTCTTCCTCTGGGTGGCTCTGGAGGTTTCAAAAATGCCATGGAATCCATAACGTTGCTGTGACAGGAGAGCAGCGCTCCTGTAATGAGAAGGCAGCAGCTGAGTTTCATCCAAAGCTAAAGGAGGTTATTTCACAGGGTGGCTACCTGCCAGACCAAGTCTATAACGTTGACAAAACAGGCTTGTTCTGGCAGTGCCTTCCTGACATTACCTTGCAAGCAGGTCAGAACACAATGCCAGTAAAGGCTTTAAGGTGTCTAAGGACAGAGTGACTTTTCTATTCTGCGCTAATGCCTCAGGTACACAAAAAGTCATGCCACTGTGTATTGAGAAGTTTGCTAAACCACGGTGCTTTCACCATGTTAATCTAAGTTCCCTCCCTGTCCTGTATGCACACAGTCGCAATGCCTGGACGACTTCAACAATTTTCAGTGACTGGTTCCTTAATTCATTTGTGCCTGCAGTCCACGGTCATCTAAGAAGTAAGCACCTACCCCCTAAGGCACTCCTGTTATTAGACCAATGCCCTGCCCACCCTCCTGAGAAGGAGCCAAAATCCAGAGATGGCAGAATAAAAACATTGTTTTTACCAAAGAACACCATATCATGGTTACAGCCCATGGACGGTGGCATCATAGCCACATTCAAAGAGCATTATCGCAAAAGGCTTTTATGCGATCTTGTGCCAAGTTCTGATCAAACTTCTGTGACTGATTTTCAAAAGCAATTGAACTTACTGAAAGATCTGATGTTGGCTGGTGAGGCATGGGGAAATGTAATAGACGAAACTGTCTTGCACTGTTGAGTGGCCACACACAGACCAGCATTTGGCAAACTGCTACAAATGAATGACAAGGAGCACGAGCCAGATGACATCCAAGAAATTGCAGAGATAGCCCAGAAGCTACAGCTGATTGAGCCAGGAAGTGGAGCAGGTGAAATCATTGACAATTGGATGTGCGTCGATGATCAGCTACAGACACATGACCAGCTTACTGAGGCAGACATTGTAACAGCAGTTGTGGGGCAGGAGCACTCGCAAGTGCTATACAACAGCGAGAGTGAGGAGTCAGACCCCGAAGGTGTTACCGACGTGCCAGCAAGTGAGTCTGCTATTATGGGGCTTGAAACTGCATTACAGTGGCTACAGGCTCAGGAAACCAACCCCATTAAAGTAATTCAATTACGACAGATCATATCCTATACCAGGGACGTGGCAATAAAAACAAAAACAGCTCAAAGCTGCATCAGACTTTTTCAAGTGAACGCTCGATCAGACTTTTTTAACCATTTGCTACCATTTTTTGAATAATACTATTTATGTATAATACTGTACTGCGATTGGGTCTTTTTTTTAAAAAACACGCTTCTAATTATGCTTCTTTTACATGGAAACAGCAATTAAACTACTGTTTTAACAAGCAGTACATGTCCGTCATCAATGTTTTGTATGACATGAATACATCCCCTCGATGTAATGAACAAAGCACTATAACGAATTTGATTTGCGGCTCCGGTTTTGTTCGTTATACCGAGGGAGCACTGTATTTAATTCCTTGAGTCTTTCTTCACAGGGCTTTTGATGCAGGCCCTGTACCATTTTGGTTGCCTCTTCTGTACTGCCTCCACCTTATCTATGTCCTTCCAGAGATGGGGCCTCCAGAACTGGACACAGTACTCATGGTGAGGACTCACCATCAATCTATAAAGGGGCAACATGAACTCCCTCTTTCTGCTCTTTCCTATGCACCCAAGCATCCTGCAAGCTTCCCCACTGCCTTATCACACTGCTTTGCTACCTTCAGGTCATCAGAAATGATTACCCCCAGGTCCTTTCCTGTCTTGTGGTTACCAATATCTCACGGCCCAATTGATACATTGCTCCCGGGTTTCTGTGCCCCAAGTGCTTGATTTTGCACTTTTCTGCATTGACCTCCAGTTGCCAAACCCTTGACCAGTTTTCTAGCTTTTTTCAGATCATCCCTTGTTTTTTCCACCCCCTCCCAACCCAGTGTGTCTGTAGGAATATATGAGATAATAATTTCACAAACATAATCTCTGTAAATATGTATATTGGATTAATATTCCACTTCTTAGCCGGCCCATCAGTGCAGCGGTTGGTGTTTCCATTTGCGACGCTGGCGAACTGGGTTCTGGAATGGACCTGGGTCACTGGAGGGCCGGCCAGCAGGAGATGGATGGAGTGTTCTCTGACTGCTCTCCTTCTCTGGGGAGGGGAAGTCTGGTGCACCATGGACCTCTGGCGGAGGCCACGGCCCGCTACAACCGCATCTGGATGTTAGAGGGGAGGGTGATGTGGGACGCCATTGCATGTCCCTGCCCACCGAGGAAAAAATAACGTCCTTTCAGGGACAGAAAAATCCCCAGCCAAGCGCCTCCGTGATGCCCTCCTCGCCACCTTCAACGTGCTTCCAGGCTGGATCCCCTGAAAACCTGAACCGACATTCGCGACATGGGTAAGTGCCACGACCCTGCCCTGGGGAGTAAGCCAGGGGGCATGGGGGAGCGTAGCTCATGTGGGTGCAGGAGGCAGTGGGGGTCATGACCAGGGCTGAGTTCGGCACTAGGCTGGCAAAAAGCATAATAAATTGAAAAAAAAAAAATTCCACTTGTTTTCAACTGTGCAGTCTCAACTAGTCATGAAATAATGTGCTATAGATATGATAGTAAAACCTTGAGCTACAACTGTCTCCCCAGAAACCTCTTGAAAACTAAGCTAGGCTTTAAGCCTAAATTTGGATATCCCAGTGTGCATACATTCTAAATAAATATTTTCTTTGGTGTAGGAATACGTATTTTGTTTAAAGGCTATAGTATAGCCTAGAGGTTAAAGTAATGAGCTGTGAATGAGCTTGGTACAGTACATCTAGCAGACATGGGTTTGATTCCCACAACCTCTACTTGCATACTGTGTGACCCTGAGCAAGTCACAACCACCCCAGTGCTCCCAAGTAGCTCCTGAAAACAGGCATTTGTGCCTAGTGGACCTTACCCAGTTAACAAAGAACAAAAAAAGTTAAAGTAGGAATTTCATTTCTGCTGTCTACATAGTGCGATAAAATGCGTTTAGATTTCTGACTTAATATCCTCCTATCAATCACAGAGAGAACCAAATGCACATATAACAGACTGCCTTGCCTGGCATAAACCTGTTATATTCTGTACTACTGCATCATCCTATAATAGCAAGTATATCCCCTGTTTCAGTCAATGTGAACAGTTGTTGGTTGTTTCAGTTATTTGGATATATTCTACAGAATTTAAACTTAAATAATAACATTTCACCCTTTCCCTTTATAACAGACTTTGCCATACGAAGAATTGTACTCCTGGGGCCTGATATTCAAAAGTTTGCATGGAGGCTAACAGATCTTTGCCCATGCAAACCAGGGTTTGCACCAGGTCCCTATATTCAAAAGGTGCTGTTACGTGGGCAAAGAAGGTTAGCGCCCACATAAAACATAATGTATGCAGGCGGACAAGGGGGGCAGCGTGGGCATCCATCCCCATATTCGGCAACTTTGTGATGCGCTAAAGGGTTTAGCCCAGGCATTTTGCGCAGTGCAAATACTGCTAAACAAGACCCTGACTTACTCCAGGCACACCTAGTGGCTGCCAGAAGTAATGCAACCACCTAACCAGTTGGCTGCTGGAGGTGCACACCCACCTTATGTGGTCCCTGGCACTCCCCCACCAATCACCAACCTGTAATGTTCACAGAAAACTCTCTGGTGCTAATGGTCCCCCCCTCTGATCACCAGTATGTACAGTAATAAATACAAATCCCTGGCACTAGTAGTGCCCCCCCAATCACCAGTCCATATTGTATGATATAAAAATCCCTGGTGGTAGTGGTCCCCTTCCCCGATCATCAGCCTGTACAGTAATAAATACAAATCCCTGGTGCTAATGGTCTCCCCTGATCTCCAGCCCATAGTATAATGGGAAACCCTTCCTGGCATCCAGTGGTCCCACTTGGCACCAATCCACTGCAATGCCATTATCCATGGTGGCTAGCTACCCCTATCTTGGCACCATGCATCACCCCAGTACCTTACTTCAGTCCTTCAGTGCCATGGGAGCATATGGCAACTGGCTCAGCCCTCCTCACACTTCCTCTGCCAGCCACCATATGCCCAGGCAGGAGCACTTCTCTTATTTATAGGACAGGGTGATGTGTCCTGTCCTATAAATAAGAGGCATGATCCCTGCCTGGACATACAGCAGCTGACCAAGGAGGTGTGAGGAGGGCTGTGTCAGTTGCCATATGTACCCATGGCACCAAGGGGACTTTTAAGGTGACTGGGGGTGTGTGGTACTGTGGTGAGGGGGGCCACAAGATACCAGGGATCATGGCATTGCAGTGGATTGGTGTGAGGGGCAGGACCACTGGATGCCAGGGAGGGCTTTCTGTTGTACTACAGGCTGGTGATCAGAGGGGAGACCACTAGCACCAGGGAATTGTATTTATTACTGTACAGGCTTGTGATCAGAGGAAGGGAAAGGGGGACCACTAGCACCAGGGATTTGCATTTATTACTGTATTGGCTGGTGATTGGGGAGGACCACTAGCACCAGGGATATTTACACAGCCTTGGACTGGGCAATTGGGATGGTGGTGGCACCGCACTAACCTACCCTGCTACTCATGCAAATGAGCCCATATTGGGCATGCAAATGGCCCCTTAGCACCTTGCATGCCCAATGGGCTCATTTACTTGGGTCCCTTTGAATATTGCAGATAGCCCTCGGGCACCATCCATTCTGGCAGTGTACTTTGGGATCCATGTCAGGACAGTCCTACATAACTTAGTGCTGTGCCAAAATGACTGTATATTCAGTTTAATAGCACCAATGTGCTATTTAACTGAATATAGCATCCTTGGTCTCCCGAGCAATCATAAAGTGTAGTGCAAAGTTTTGCACTCTGCTTTGCACTATTTTAAATATTGGGTCCTGATGTGTTTCATTAGCCATTTCAAAAACAAGCAAAGAACAGCAGCAAAGGTGGGTTAATGTTTTCCTGTCACATTACCTGCAAGTAGCTCCTAACTTTCATTGTTTTGGGCATGTGGCAGGGCATTGTTTTTTCTTATAAAATGGGGTCTGGTCAATTTTGTATTCTCATTGGTCAAAACTGTATCAAATCTTATTTCTTTAACTTTGTCCATGCCTCATAAGGATGCATTTATCAGGGCTATAATCTGTCCAAGTCAAAGGGTTAATAGTCAAACCACACAACTATACAACTCAGCAAAATTAAAAATGCATCATGTGGATTAAATAACCACATGACAAAACTTACCATGAAAATGCAACTGTAAATGTCACTATGTAACTCAAATAACTGCATGACAAAAATAGCATAGAGTCTCTTCCCTCACAAGCTAAGTTACTCAGAAATCAATGGTTGTAAGAAGTGATCCCATGCTCCACCAAGAATTAGTCTAGGCTGGTTTTAAAGGTGTCCACCTTATCCATATATACAGTAGCTTCTGGTAGTAAGTTCAAGAGCCTTATGGCACTGTGAAGTAGTGTTCACTAGTTGTTAACCTCCAACTTTCTATTTTCATCTTAAAACTGTTCATTTTTATCCCTACCCTTGTCTTTGATTCCTGTCATATTCCATCATATCCCTTAAAACCTTTTTGTTTACCTTAATTATACCTTTTTATTATTTTGGATACTGTTATCAGATCCCTCTTCATTTTTCCATATTCTAGGGAGAATATTCCAGCTTCGCCAGTCTCTTCTTATATCCCCTTCCCCACTGCACAATTTGTATCATTTTAGTCCTTCTCTGAGGCCTTCTAATTCATCAGTTTTTCCTCATTATGATGACTAAAACTGCAGTACTCCAGGTAGGGTCTTATATATGCATATTTATAGAATCATAGAAGAATACAAGTCAGACAGCAATCAGCCATTATGACTTAGTTTATTATGTATATCCAGGTATTCCCTGATCTATTAGGAATGAGCCTCGGAAAGTCTTAAAGTGCTTCATATTATTGGTTGCAACAACATTCCTAGGCAAAATATTTCAGGTTGATATAACCCTTTGGTTTATCCATGCCCCTCTTGCATTCTTCCTATAGTGTTTTCTTTTTAAACCCATTTCATGAGTTTTGATTACCTTCTGCTGCTCTCTTTTTCCTAGAATGATACATTCCCAGTAGGGGTGTGTGAAAAAAAAAAATTCCGCCAGCGGAATTTTGGTGAACGTCAGATTTTCGCTTCTTCGAAAGTTCGGAAATCATTTTGCCTACTTTCAAGGAAATTCCACCAAAAACTGCAGAATAAATGTAAGAAATGTGGGTTAATGTATTAAACTGCAGGAAAAAAACTCTGCAGAACTGATCGCTGTCAATATTCAGTTCTGTGGCTTATGTATTAAACTGCGGGGGGAAAAAACCCAGAAGTAATGCAAACCACAGATAATTACATGCTATGTGGTGAAATACTAAGCAAGAGGCTTTATTTCCACATGTAATGTAAAACGTCAGTAGTTCATAATGAAATACCATAGCACTAGGTGGAAATCTGCAGTTATTTGGTGAAAGTTCGGAATTCCGCCACAGGCGAAAGAGTGGAAAATTCCACTAAATATTTGAAATTTTGTGGAACCTCCACAACAGCAGAAATCCTCACTTTTGCCCACCCCTAATTCCCAGACATCCATATTGCTATAGACACTACAAACTAGGCATAAATTGCCTCTCATTCTTCTGTATTCCAATAAAAACATATTCAACTCCCTCAGCCTCTCCTCATAAGCCAAGTGACTGATGTTAGTCACCAGTCTTTTAACTCTCCTCTGTACCCTCTCCATTCTCCTCACCTCTCCCCTCTTGTATGGTGCCCATAACTGGACAAAATATTCTGTATGTGGCCTCACCGGTGCTGAATACAAAGGCATCATCACGTCCCTCTGCCTATTCTTATGTGTCTTTGTATGCAACCCAGGACCCTATTACCCATGCTGACTACACTTTTCTATCTGATCCTCAAATATTAATTAGTCTATTAGACACGAGTACACCCAGGTCCTTTTCTAACTCTGTTGTTGTCAAATTCCTTCCCTGCATAACATAGGTTGACTTAATATTCTTCTTTCCAAAATGCATTATCTTGCATTTATCAATATTAAAATAAAGGGTTTTGCTTTTAGCCCATTCGACTATTGTATCAATTTCCTTTGGAAATCTGACCACATCATCCTTATTACTAATGATGGCGCCTAGTTTAATGTCATCAGCAAATGTACATAGCCACGCATGTTCTGAAGGTCTTATGGATGACACTAGTATATTAATACTGGCCCCAGGATTGACCCCTGCAGTATTCCACTGGTAATCTCACTCCAGATAGAGTAGTGTCCCCTTATGCACACTCTTTGCTTTCTCTTGGTCAACCAGGAACTCACCCACTTTACTAGATTTGAGTTTATATCTAGTTGTTTCATTGATTTAATTACTTCTTTTTTTTTTATACTTCCTTTATTATAGTAGGCCCGAAAGGGCTTGAGAGATCATGTCCATACAGATAGATCATACATCTATTACATAGGTACATAAAACATATCTTGACATCACAGTGCATACCTACATATTAGCTTTTTACTGAATAAAAGCATTTGATGATCTAGTTGAAGTAAACTACATGTTCTCAAAGATCTGTCAAATAATACTGCAGATGTTCTTATCTATTACTACCCGATGGAGATATTAAACTGTACAATGCATTGCATAAAATAATAAAAATATATATTTCTTTTCTTACTTTTATAAATTCTTAATGAGAGAGAGAGAGAGAGAGAGAGAAAAGGGAGAGGGGAACCAGCTGTGTCTAATTAGGCATCTAAATATAAATGAGGCTCATACAAGATCCATCTGGTCCACCTGTTTTGGTACGAGTGGGTTTGTTGGCCAAGGCTGAATGTAATCCTCTCCATTAAGTGAATATTTTCCACTATGTCTGTCCAATCTGCTACCGGGGGGGGGAGCTCTCTGTGCCCATTTCTTAGTAATGGCCTTCAAAGCAGCTATCGTAAGAACTGACCATAAATATATTGCCTCTCTTCTCCGTATCTCCTTTGGTCTAAGACCTAAAACCAAATGTTCAGGGCCCAGGGGGAACTGAAATTGGAAAATGTCCTGGAGATGGTGTTCTATATTGGACCAATACTCCTCAAGTATCTGACATGTCCAGAAAATGTGGGCCTGTGAAGCTGGGGAGATCCCACATCCCCTCCAGCAGTTCGAACCAACTGTTGGTGAATAGTGCACCACCTGTGCAGGAACTTGGAAGTACCTAGCTCTCAGTTTCCATCCATATTCCCTCCAAAGGGGGGCCTCTGTTGTCCGCCATGTAGCTTGCCACACAGCAGTCCACTGTTTCTCTGAAAGAGTGATCCCCAGGTCTGTTTCCCACTTAAGTTTAAGTTTTTCAATAGGAAGGGTCTGATCTGTTAGATACCTTTGATACAATAGGGATATGGCTCCTTTCCCACCCCCTGAAAACCAAATACCCCGGAAAGGAGGGTCCTCCACCTCCACCTGCAACTGGGCATATGTCTTCTGAAGGGCAAGAACGTATCTCTGATCTGGTAGAATCTTAGATTATCTCGTAGGAGAAGCCCAAATGTCTACCTGGCTGCCTCAAAGGAAATAGGGTTATCTGCTGATAAAATCTGATAAGGAGAGTGAAATCCTTTCCTGGCCCACTGTTTAAACTATGAATCCAAGGTGGCAGCTGGGAAGAGGGGGTCATAAGCCCACCATCGGAATTTCCACAATTGATTTCTTATGGGACCATGGGTTATGCCTCTCCTCCATCCTTCCAGGACAGTCCTAGTCCCTGTATAACAAGACTCAAGTACCCCAACATCATCTTGAAATAGGCTTGCCGGAAGGGGAGGGACGGCCTCAACTGCCAAATCCATTCTCTTCCAATGAGAATCAAAACCAGGACTGGCCCACAGGAGAGCCACCCACATTTGGGCCGCAGCCCAGTAACCCTGTAAGTTAGGGAAGGCTAGCCCACCATGGGCCTGTAGGGCATACATAAGGCCTCTACAAATTCTAGGATGGTCTTTGGCCAAAAGAAATTTGAAAAACATGCCCTGCCATATGTTTAACTCTCTTTGAGAGACCCGACAGGGTACACATTGAAATAAGTAAAGTAACCTTGGCAGGGCATTCATCTTTAATGCCTGTGTCTTAGAATATATAGATAAGGGTAGGAGAGTCCATCTCTGGATATCCATCCTTAATTGGTTAATCAAAGAGGGATAATTAAGTTCCAAGAGGCGGTGGTTGCCAATCCCAATCTTAATCTCTAGGTAACTCATCTGATCTAGGTCCCACCTCATGGGATATCTGTTCTTTAATTCCGGGGAAGGAGTAAAATTGCAACTAAGTATCTCTGTTTTAGAGCAGTTTGGTTTGTATCCAGAGAGGGAGGAAAATTTCTCCAACTGCCGAAACAAAGCAGGGATGGAGGAGTCAGGTTCTGTAAGGTACATAAGTACGTCATCGGCATGTAAAGTCAGTTTATGCTCAAAGCCATTCAATGTTATTCCCTTTATATTCCCATTCTCCCTGATAGACTGAGCAAGAGGTTCTATATATAATGCAAAATGCAATGGTGATAAAGGGCACCCATGTCTTGTACCTCTGCAGAGTTTCAGAGGCCTAGAAATGTGGCCATTTGTGCGAACATAGGCAGTTGGGGAGTGGTATAATTTGCTTATTAATTGTATAAATTCTCTCGGGAATCCAAACCGGGAAAGGGTTGCCCCCAAAAAGCTCCAATCAACTCTATCAAATGCTTTTTCAGTGTCAAGACTCATTAATAGTGCCGAAGTAGCAGAGTTGTTGACATGGTCAATAAGGTGGGTGGTTTGCCTCAGATTATCCTGAGCTTGCCTACCCGGGACAAATCCATTCTGATCTAACTGCATGAGATGGGGAAGATACTGTTGTATTCTTTTAGCCATAATGGAAGAAAAGATCTTATAATCAGTATTTAAGAGGGAAATTGGGTGATAGGAAGCACATCTGGAGGGGTCCTTTCCCAGTTTGGGAATCACCAAAATCAATGCTGTGGCCCAGGAGGGTGGAGCCATGCCCCTATCCCCCAAGACCCCAGAGAATACTCTCAAAACAAGAGGCTGGAGCAAGTCTCTAAAACATTTATAAAATTCCCCTGGGAGCCCGTCAGTTCTTGGGCATTTCCCTGTCTTCGGGACTCCCACTTGTGCTTTAAGTTCCTCCGCTGATATCGGGTGCACCAGCACTTTTGTCTGGTCTGGTGACAGGGTTGGTAATTTCAGGTTATGTAGGAAAGATTCAGTCTTCCCATCAGGTGGGGGGGGTCCTTTTTGATATAACTGTTCATAGAACTCCCAAAAAGTCTCAGCTATCTCATTTGTTTTATATACCACTTTCTGATGTCTGGGGTGCCACACGCTCATGATTGTGGCCCTCGCCCTTTGTGCTCTTGACCTACTGGCTAATAATCTAAGTGACCTTTGGCCCCCCTCATAGTATTTCTGCTTTAAAAATAACAATTTCTGTTCTACTTGATAATCTAATATTTGGCCAAATTCCCCTTCAAACTTCAAGAGTCTTAAATTGCTGTGCTACAGTTCTGGAGTATTTCTGTTTTTGCATTCCCTCTAAAGTTTGGATTTGATCACTGAGGGTCTTCTGTCTCCCCTGTCTCTCACTCTTCTTCCTTACAGCAAGTTGTATAAACTTTCCTAGGATAACAGCCTTGGCCACGTCCCATAAGGTGGCACATGACATTTCCTGTCCTTCATTTTCTGTTAGAAAACACTGGTACAGTATGTGTCTATGATCTGTTCCTTAACTGCCGGATCTTTAACCAAGAAGACATTAAGTCTCCAAAAAGTGTTTCTTCTAAATCCTCTCAGATCCAAACTCATATACAGTGGAGCATGATCAGAGAGGAGAAAGTCCCCTATCCAGGTATCCTGTACCCTAAAAATCTCATCTCTAGGTATCAAATAGTAGTCCAATTGGGAGTACATATTGTATGTGGCAGAAAAATAAATATAGTCCCTTTGTTTCGGACACTGGTAATGCCAAACATCTAAAATGCCCAATTCTCCAATTAATTTATGGACCTTTCTTGCCACCTGATGGGACTTTCTCAGGATCTGGGAAGTGGTGTCCAGGGCAGGATTCAAGGTCAAATTCAGGTCTCTTCCACATACCAAGACTCCCTCCATCCACTCCTGGAGAAGGAGAAAGAATGATCTAGTCCCCATAAGGGGTATCCAGAGGGAAATACACAGAAGCGAGTTTAATTAATTGCCCCTCTAGTTTGCCCTTCATGAGAACATATCTACTCTCCCCATCCACTTTTACTGCCAGTTTTTCAAAATGGGACTTGTGTGGAATAAGTACCATAGTACCTCTATGTCTACCCTTTTTATATGAGGAGGCCGCCATCTCCTTAAACCCCAGCTTCAGGAATTTACTGTGCTCACTCTCAGATAGATGCATCTCCTGTAGAAGCACAAATTCTGCTGTCAACTTTCTAAGCTGTGCTAAAATCTTACTTTGTTTAACTGGACTTGTGAGACCATTTACATTATAAGTGCATATCACCGATCCAACATTAGCCATTATGTTTTAAAACAAGAAAGAAAAAAAAATAACACAGTAGTCAAGACAGGCTCCCCAGATCTCCCTCTTAGGATCCCCTTCCCCCCAAAACATTGCAGTATATCTCCATCCTTGAGCAACTTAACTATACAACAATCATCATTGCCAACTGGGAAAAAACCTTTGTGGTTTATCATTATATGACTTCGTAGGTGGAAGATCCAGGTTTATAGGATCTTTGTCTGAACTCCCTTCCCCACTGTGGAAAGGGAATTAAGAGGGGGGATATGTTTATGCTTGGAGGGCTCCCCCCTAGAGCTTCAATGATGGTAATTTTTATTTAACTCATTACACTGTGTGTCAGCAGCTGAACCAAATAAAAAATCTTGGGTCCAAACTGCCCTTGACACCCCTAGTGAAAGGACACCCTGCCTATTCAGTACAAGTGTTACTTAGTCAGGTTGTTTCTATCAGCAACATATAAAACTGTAGGCCAATCAACTTATGCTTTGTAAAACAATATGAGCATACTTTACTAAATCCTGATCCCTGGTAAGGAAGTAATGGGTAATGTAGCCACCCTCCATCAGAAGGGCCACCAAGCAGGCCTCCTAAGGAGCCTTCGTCCATGCACAGGTCCGAGCAGGAAAGCCATAGAAATTAGGGTGCAATGTACCAATCACCTGATAGCTCCCATTTTTGAGAAGTTAGTAAAATAATAAAGTAATTATGGAAGATCTAGCAAGCCCAGTCATAGGCACATTTAGCAGCTTAAGGGACTGAACCTCAGCAACACATCTCCAAATTGCCCCGAAGCCAAGCCCTGCAAATGGAGGGACGTTAGCCACCCACAGTGAGGCCCAGTCCCGAAGACTTCCTTGAAGAGATTACCAATAAAGGTCCTATAAGCCCCCTGCAATCCAGCTGAAACCTTTGATCTTTGTGCCTCATTGACCACTGCTTAAGTCAGATCACCCAGTTAATACTTCCAAATTGTGTGAGGGAGACATGAATTCTTCACATGGCTTCTCCACCCACACCCGACAGACCCAAGAAGCTCCCAGGCCCACTCAATGTCCCTGATGAGGGAGCCATGTCTCCCCCCCCAACCATCAGACCACAGGCTGTGTAGATACTGAGTGGTATATTTTAAAAACTAGTACATCCTGATATTATAGGATTTGTTCAATTGAGTATTTTGTACTCAGAAACCCCTTGTAAAGTCAGAGATATTTTCAAAATATGTCCCCATAAAGTTAAGCCTGAGGAGATCACAAGAAGCAAATGAATGAAAGATACTATGCCTGAAAGTGCTCAGGGAATTTGGGAGTTTGCTTCTTCTATGGCATTGTCCATTTCTGGCGCAGTCTGTGTTGGCTCTTTATTTGGCCCCCTCGAGTGCTTCTTACTATGTAGGGAGTCCCACAAGGAGGAAGCGGTCATGTTGGCCTTTACACCCTGTCTTTTAGTTCCACTGTAGGCCCAGTCTCTGGTCTCCAATTGTCTGTGTTGTGGTAGATTGGCCTCCTCTCCCTGGGGTTGAATGCCCACTGAAATCAAAAAGTCCCCTGCTGCTTGCAAGTCTTGAAAACATCTCATACCTTCAGCCATCTGAACCTTTAAGTGTGCTGGATATTCAATGAAAGCCCTGATATTCTGCTGCTGTAACTGTTTAACCACTGTAAGTACTTTTCTCCTTTGGGAAAGCAGCTGTGGTGTAAAGTCGTGGATTTAATTACTTCTTTATGTGATACTGTGTTGAACACTTTGGAAAAATCAAAAAATAGTACATCTACAGGTAGATTATTATCTAACATCATACTGATAAGATAAAAAAACATAGAAGATTGGTTAAACAACTCATTTTTTTTAGTAAATCCATGCTGCAGTGGGCCTCCTAATCCTTTATTATGTATATGCAATTCTATTTTATCCTTGTTTATTCCCTTGAGAATTTTCCAAATCAAAAACATGAGGATGACTGGTCTACAATTTTTTACATCTGTTTTCTCTCCTTTCTTAAAGATGTGCACTACATGAGCCTCTCTCCAGTCATCCACCACCTTTCCTTTGTACAGTGATTTTTTAAAAATCATTGCTAGGCATCCAGCTAATATATGCAATGTTTCCTTAAGGAATTTTGGGTGTAACCCATTAGGATCAGATGATTTATTTAAATCTAGGTTTTGTAGTCTCTTTTTAACTTCCCACACCTCAACTGATATCCTCATGCTATCTGCTGTATCCATTTTTGCTGGTGCTATCACTTCCTTTGTTTTGTAGACACTCCAAAAAAATACTTGGAACACCTCTGCCATTTCTTGACAATTTGTTTTATTTACATTATCGACCTTCAATGTACTAATATGAGATTTTAAATTCGTAAGGCTGTTAATGTATGTAAAGAAGGCCTTCTTAGCTTTAGAAATGTTTGCTAACTTAAAATCATTATCTTTTTTTGCTTTGTTCATCATTCTTTTACAGATTATTATTGCTGGTACAGCTGGAGTATTGCAGGTCTCTGGTGAGAGACAGGGATTCGAGCACTGTGTTTTGATATTTTGCAAACTACACTATTGCAAAAAAAGCACTTTGGTGGGAGGTACTGGTGAGGAGAGTACACTCTGCCCCTTTTTGAGACATCCTGCTGAGTGAAAAGGACTGTGAGGCACAGGAGGTGTCCAGTTCAGGAAGTCATCTTAGTTTTAGAATATCCACTGTTTGGGGAGCCTTGTAAAGTCTGCTTTTTAGCAGAAACAGAGGACAGAAAGCTTCTACGCATGAGTAGGACTTTTCTATCACTTTTATTTAGATTTTAGGCATCAGGGTAGCGCTAAACTGGAAGCCAGAAGATTTTCTACTTCTGGTTTTCAGAGTTACTAAAGGAGCACCATAGCGAGCATGTGCAGGGCCACAGGGATGACAGGGAAACAGGGCTTGAGATCTTAAAAGTGTAATCAGGTAAAGGATTGGCTTTAAGAGCCATAAATTTGTTGGGAAACTGTGTACTGTATATGGCATGGGGGCTGAAGCAATTAATATGGAAGAGCATTTCAATGTTTGTCACTCGTGATATGTTCACTAGGGATAAACAAATATTAGGATTTAAATGTGACAAATGCCTATGTATTGCAACATTGCAGGAGGAAATAGAACTTCTGACTGGATGGCTCACAGTTAAAATGGAAATAGGCCTTCTAGAGGAGTACATTGATAGTGTTTGCTAAAGACATTTATCCCCTCCCTCTTGTAGGGAGCACTATAGAACAAACAAATGGTACAAGTCAGGTCAGGATAAATGAAGAGGTGGGAACTACAGAAAAGCCTAATCAAACTATTGGTGAATGGAGCATAGTTCCAAATAAAATTACAAAAAGGTAGGGTGGACAAGTCTTCAATAGTGCTCCAATAGTACTGCAAAATAGGTTTGGGCTGCTGGGTCAGCAACAAGATATGGATGGTAATAACATAGGTGACTGCAGCACCATGACTGCAAACAAGAACCAAACCATTAAAAAAGCCAATGGTGGTAAAATGAAAGGTACAAAGATGAAAGAAAAAAGCATGCTATATGAAAAGGGGAGTAAAGGCACTGAAATAAAACTAAATTCAGTAAAGAAGGATGAGTATCTCTTTCAGACTAAAAATAAGGGAAATCAAGATGATCCACCTATACAGCAAAATGACCTTCCCTCACAATCACACAAAGACTTACTAATTATAGGTGACTCTATGTATCAATGTGTAGAGGACATAAGGAGTATACTACGCTTAGTACCCTTCCTGGAACTAATATAAGTGATGTCAGTGATCTTTTTGGCGGGCCTGATGGAGAGCACATCAAAACCTTTGGTTGTTATCCATGCTGGGGTGAATGATGTGGGTAAAAGAAACTTGCAGGATATGTACAGGGATTATGAGAATATAGCATCCAGAATCAAGAATACTGGAGGTGACATAATCATATCGGGACTACTACCTGTTCATGGACACTATCATAGTAAAAACAGAGATCTAAATTCTGTTAATGGTTGGCTAAAAAAAGGGTGTGCTAAGGAAGGGTTTGGGTACCTAGACAACTGGGATACTTTTAAAGACCTAAGGTTGTTTAAACCTGATGGATTGCATCTCAACAAATTTGGATCTAGGATTCTGGCCCAGAGAACAAATGAGAACATAAAGATCTGTTTAAACTAAATGATAGGGAGGAAAGGGGAGAAACCTCAGGGATTGATAAAAGCATAAAGTTAGGGTGACTACATAAAATATCCCAACCAGGGTGGAAAGGCATCTTGATAAATGCCAGAAGCATTGTTAACAAATTTGAAGAATGTCAAATAATTCTGACAAAACAAAAAATACAAATATGCATGATCACTGAGACTTGGTGGGCCAAAAACAATGACTGAGAACATTCTAAAAAGGGCTACAACTAATATTGCAAATCCAGGGAATATAGAAAAGGAGGTGGGGGTGGCAGACTATATCACTGAGGATATTCAGTAGGAAGAGATAGCTGTGGACTCAAATGAATTAGAGTAAGTATGGGTCAAGATAATGCCTAAGAAATCCTCCAAGATAACATTAGGAGTGATGTACAGACCCCTATCTATAAAACCAGGGGATGATTTAGCTCTACACAAGTATATTCGTGATCTGAACCCAGCTGACAGACTAATATTGATGGGAGATTACAACCTGATAGGTATTACCTGGGAAAACTTGTAAAGGTTTGAGTAGGTTGGCAAATACCTATTTTGGAAATTTTAGATCAAGTGGACCTAAAACAGATAGTAAAGCAAGGGACAAGAGGAGATAAAACCCTTGACTTAATTTTAACAAACTTGGAGGCCATCAGTTATGATTGCCAAGCTACTGTTCCACTTGAGGGCAGTGACCACCAGATGGTAGCATTCACATTAAAGAAAGTAAATTCAGCACGTAACGGGGAAACTACACTACTAGATCTGGGTAAGGCAGATTTTGTCAAAATGAGAGCAGCCTTGCATGAGTGGGATTGGCAAAAGGATTAAAAAAGTAAAACACTGGTTATTATGTGGGACACCTTTATAAGTAAATTGGATCAAAAAACTAAACATAATATATCAATTAAGACTAAGTCTAGCAAAGGGGGGAAGTCACCCTGTTGACTGACTCACAGAGGCAAAAGGTTGATCAATAAAAAACATAAGTTATACAGGGCTGCAAAGTGCAATAAAAATGAATATAGATGGGATAGATACAAACAGATACAAAAAAGTTAAAAAGGAAATAAAAATGGCAAAAGCAAACTATGAGATGAAATTGGTCATAAAAAAACAAGGGATAACTATAAAGCTTTCTATTCATACGTAAACAATAATAAGGGCACACATAATTCTATTGGACCACTGTTAGATCAGAATGGCTTACTGACATCCTCAAATAAGCAAATGGCAGATATACAAAATAGGTATTTTTGCTTCATTTTTCAGTGTAAAACCTAACCTGGACTGTGGGATAAAACAGCCAAATATTACAGAAAGCCCAATACAGCCAGACCCAAATGGCATTAGAAACAGTCTAAGTAAAATAAACCCAAACAAATCACCAAGCCTGGATGCAGTTCATCCTAGAATTATTAAAGAGCTTGCAAATGAGATTACCTCCCCCTTAACCTTCATCTTCCAGACATCTTTAGACACAGGTGAAATAGTAGAGTCCTGGAGAATGGCAACAGTGATCCTGTTATTTAAGAAAGGAAGCAGGAAACATCCTGCAAACGTTCAGTTAGCTTAACATCAGTCCTATGTAAGACTTTAGAGGGGTTTAAAAAATAATTTATAACACACTACCTAAACCACAATAATTTAAATGACAGGACACAACATGGCTTTTTAAAAAAGTAAATCATGTCAGACAAACATGTTAAGAGTTCTACGATAGGGCAAGTAAGATCTTGGACAAGGGAAACTCAGTGGATGTTGTGTTCTTGGATTTCACCAAAGCTTTTGATAAGCTTCTCCATCATGAGCTGGTGCAGGTTCTCACAAAACTAGGTGATCATGGAAACATTACTTCATGGATTTACTCATGGCTTACTGGCAGAAAATAAAGGGTCTGTGTAAGAGGGGAATTCCCAGACTGGATAGAGGTGTTGAGTGGGGTACCGCAGGGGTCAGTTCTAGGGCCTTGTTTATTTAATATATATGTCAGCTTCCTAAATTACACACATGAAAAGTTTTGTTTAACCAAGTTTGCGGATGATTGCAGACTGAGTATGGAGGTAAATAACCTGGAGGATATGCACATTCTTTAGGATGCTCTAACACAGATCCATGATTGGTGTAACACATACAAGTTGTATCTTAACTTGAATAAATGAACTGTAATGCATATGGGTAAAAAAAAATCCAAACACTGTATTCGATTTGGGAAATACTACTCTTGGGAAGGTAACAGAAGAAAAAGATCTGGGCACCACTGTAACAAATGAGCTACAGTTTAAGAAGCACTGTAAAAATGTGGACCAGAAAGCAAATAGAGTTCTAAATTGTATCAGACACATTTCTAGCAGGAATAGCTAAGTGTTCATACCACTGTACTGCACTCTGGTGAGACCTTCCTTAGAATATTATGCTCAAGTATGGTCAACATTCAAAAAATTGGAAGTTGACTTGATAGAGAGAGTGCGAAAGAGGGAGCAATAAGGTCTATTACTGAACTCAAAGGGATGGACTACAATTCTGGGCTGAGAGAATTAAATCTCTTCCCACTGGATTATAGGAGAATTTGGGGAGACATGTGCTTTTTGTATAAGGTTCAGCCTGATAGTGATATATGGGAAAGGCTGGGTCTAAGCTTTAGGGATCAGATTTATAACACCAGAGCACATATCCTTAAATTACAAGGTGAGACTTGAAATATGCTAAAGAGACAAAAGTGGTTCAACCAGAGGGTGGTACAGATCTGGAACAATTTACTTATGGCGATAGTGGCAAGTTCATCTGTGGATAGTTTTAATATCAAAACTAGATATGCATTTCAGAAGTGTTATGCTGTCCAGAAAATTTTTGTGGTGAGTATTATGGACGAAAGTCTTACTAACTCTGATAAACCTATGAAAACTATGAATTTGTTTTTGTATTTATCCTATGCATCCTGGGTACCTAAGTGCTGTATGATGGTAATAGTACATCTCTTGATCTGCTTATAAACTTCTCCTGATATTGCTGTACATTAGCTAGTACTCTGCATATTGATACCCTAGCACACTGATTTGCATTTCTAAAACCCTTGTGATAAGGGCCACTATGTCATTTTTGCTGTCCATTACCAGTAGCACATTGTCCCCATCCTAATATATACTGCTCTGCTTTTTTGTCAGGCCCAAAATAAATCAATTTTCATTTGTCTGCATTGGCAATCATTGCCCCGTCTTCTGCCCATATGATTGAACCTGATACACTTCAAGCTCCCACATTCCCACTTTGAATGAACTCTCAGTCTAATGTTTGTGCCATCTGCAAATTTTGATACTTGACTACTCAGTCATTACTCCAGGTCACTTATAAGGTATTAAACAATGTTGGTCCTAGCACTGATCCCTATGGCACTCCACTCGCCATTATCATGCAAACTCATATATAACAAATATCAAACTATTTCTAGTGGAAACACAAAAACAAGTAATATGTCAATAAGCCGGATTATCCCCTCCCCAAAAATCCCACTTTATACAAGTGGCAGGGTATTGCTTTCCTCACAAAATTAGGTCTGGCATACGTTGTCCCCTCACTGATTAAGACCCCATCACATTGTACTCCTTAACATAGCTCATGACTCAGTTTGGGATGCATTTATCAGCACTATAAACTGTCCAGGTCCAAAAGTTAAAATGCACATCACACATGCTTGCAAGATCAAAAATGGATGATGCAAATAAACCATGTGACAAAAATTACCACATAAATAACCCCATGACAAAAACAGAACAATACCCCCTCCTCTCACATACAAAAATATTCAAAAATTACAGTACATTTGTTTAGACATAAGTAGGCAGGTCCCATCAAGTCTGTCCTATGTCCACTCAATGGTTGTAGCAAGTGACTCTGTGCTCCGCCAAGAATGAGTCTAGGCTGATTTTAAATGGGATAACATTATCCACATACACAGTAGCTTCTGGCAGTGACTTCTAAAGCTTTATGACACTGTGAAGTAATTCTTCCTACTTGTGAACCTAAACCTCTCTCTCCACATTTAACCTTAACCAGTGACTTGAGTTCTTTTTATATTTCACCCTAAGTGAATGGAGAACAGCCATAGTAATGCCAATTTTTAAAGGCAGGAATAAGGCTTATGTGGGCAACTATAGGCCTATCAGCCTTACATCAGTTGTTGGGAAAATTATGGAGAAACTGTTACAGAAATGCATATTGAAGCATCTACAATCTATTGGAATTATATATTTAACACAGCATGGTTTCACAGCTGGGAGGTCATTTTTTATCGAATTTGATTAGCTTCTTTGAACCCATTAGTGCAGCACTAGACAACAACATACCAGCGGCTGTTATATTTCTAGATTACTCCAAAGCCTTCGATAAGGCATCCCATTCCATTTAAATAGAGCAACTTACAAAAATCAAAAGCTACATACAAACATAATCAAATGGATAGAATCATGGTTGGAACACAGAATCCAATGTATAACTGTCAAGGGATATTTATCTGATTGGGGATGAGTGACAAGCGGAGTACCATAAGTATCAGTGCTGGGGCCAACACTATTTCGTATTATGATTTCCACCCTTTCGACATCTGGCAGTGTATGGGTAGGAAAGTATGCAGATGACTGCAAACTTGGTGGATTGGTACAAACCTTGGGGGATGCTGTGAAAATACAACTCAATTTGAACAATACAGCACATTGGGCAGACAATAATAACATGAAATTCAACACAGAAAAATGCAAGGTTGTGCACATAGGAAAAAATAACCCCATGTATCCATATAGAATAAATAATAATACTCTAAAATACATTAAGGAGGAAAAAGACCTGGGAGTACTTATTACTGACAATTTCACTTTTGATAGGCACACAATTGAAACAACCAAGAAGAGCCAAAAAATCTTAGGTTGTATTCTAAGCAACATTAAAAGCAATGACAGCAAAGTTATTATTCCATTATATACCACCCTTGTGAGACCCCACTTGGAGTACTGTGTGCAATTTTGTGCACCCCAAAATAAAAGAGCACAAAGACTGGTGGAGAAAGTTCAGAGAAGAATGACCAAAAAAATACAGTCAACTAAATATATGGAATATAAAGACAGACTACAAGCACTGAATCTATAATCATCTGAATATAGAAGAAATAGGGGAGACCTGTGTCTTATACATAAAATCATAAAGGACCCATATATGAAGGAATCATTAGGATTGAGAAATGACAAAGGTATTACGTACACAAGGTCACACAAACATAAATTACTTGGGGAAAATAATATTATGGTAAAAAGAAGTAGATTTTTTACACAGAGGGTAATAACTAAATGGAACAAACTACCTAAAGAAATAATAGACAATACAAGTATAATGGCATTAAAACAGATTCTTGATAACTACATGGGGGGAAAAATTTACATTCCATCCATAAATGGATGGCAAGTTCATTAAAGGGTCTCGGCTCACTGAACTTGTACTTAACCTATGAACCTATATTCTAACATCTCCCAGAAAACCTTCTTGTCTAAATTAATAAAACCCTTTATTATTTTGTGTACTGTTCTCAGATCCCCTTCAATCTTTTTGTACTCCAGAAATAACAACCCCAGCTCCACTAATTTCTCATGATAGCACTTTCCCCACAATTCATTTCTATCTTGGCAGTCCTTATCAGCAGTCTGTTCAATTCATCAGTTGTATCCCTTACATTACGGTAAATAAGCCTGCATGCAGAACTTCAACTGGGGTTTTGCCTGTATTCAGCAATATGGTAACAGTACAGCTCAAAGTTTCTCCTGATCTTAGACATTCGCTGTTTTTGATGCCCTAGCTCATTTACTTGTGTTTCTTAAATCCCTAGTGATAAGGACCCCAAGTCCTTTTTGCTATCCATTCTCAGTAACATGGTGCCCCTAATATGAACTGCACTGCTGAGTTTTTATATTCAAAATGCACTACTCTGCATTTATCTGCAGTAACCCTAATTTCTCTGTTTTTTGCACACATGATCACTTTATTGAGATCCTCTTCAAGCCCCGATTCCCATTTCTGAGTCAACTGTCATTTCAATTTTTGCATCAGCTACAGATTTCGATACCTAGCACTTCAGACACTGATCCAAGTCACAGATAAAAGTATTAAACAATGCTGGTCCTAGAATTGATCCCTATGGTACCCACTTCCCACTGCATATCATGCAAACCCAATTGCCCAAAATATTATACAGTGGAGCCCTCTTAAGTGCACACCCATGGGATAAAAGTTTTTTGTGTACTTAAGTGGGCTATGCATTTAACCTGAAAATCACTTCCAGTTACATTTCATTGTTTCTGTAATACATTTGATTAAATACCTGGTCGTACACCTGGCACAGGGTGATTTACACTGGACCCTATGGCATAAATTGCACCTTTTGTTCCGCAAGCTGCAATTCTGAGAGGTGGCTTGCACCATGCCTTATGCGGGTTGCACATTTTATACTGTATTCCCCTCCTTACACATACACAAATTAAACAATGAATTACAATTCAGTTTTATTTTTTTGGAACTTCTTTTCTGACCATGGACCACCACTCCCATCCTTATCTGCCTGCACCAGAAAATATATACTGCTTGCCCTGCCAGAGATAATTCTGAGGGTTTTCTGGTGTGTGTGTGTGTGTGTGTGTGTGTGTGTGTGTATGTGTGTACATGTGTGTATGTGTATAGAGGTGAACATTCATAGGTTCATAGAAAAATACGAATTCAGGAGGCAAAAAGATGCCCTTAATGAGCTCGCTACCAAACTTGGTGGATAAATCCTATAACAAATATACTGTTTTATTACTACCCATGTAATTATCTAAATGTTTTTTGAAAATTTCAATGTTACTACTCTCCACCACTTCCCTTGGTAAAGCATTCCACTGTAGTACCACTCTGTGAAAACCATTTTGCCCTTTTATGTGTTTTAGAGTTTCCTCCTCTTAATTTATAACTGTGTGATCTAGTATGTGTATCAGAATTATTTCTTATTAAACCAATAGTGTCAAATAGATATTGATCCTTGATTGCCTTACAGATTGTACATAAGTCACCTCTAAGTTGTCTGTAATGTAGGGAATAAAGGTCTAATTGTTGAAGTCTTGATTTATATTGATAGAATCTCAAACCTCTAATTTCTTTTATTTTCCTTTGAACCTTCTGCATTAATTTTTTACTTTTTTTTCGTAGTTGGTCCACAGAAGGATGAACAATACTCCAGTTGTGTCCTTACCAAACTTGTATAAAGTGGTAGTATTACTTTTTGATCTCTACTCTTTATATGTTTGAGAATAGACCCCACAATCTTATGACACTTTTTAACTTTATCCAAAGTGTGATTTTGGAAGGATAAGTTATTGTCGACAATAACCCCCAAATCCTTTTCAGTTGTGGTTTCTATTAACAGATCATTATTAATTTTATAATTGAATTTTTGATTATATCAAAAGTGCATAACCTTACACTTTTTTTCATCATTCACACAATATAATTTTGCAGCAGTCTGAATTCCTGTCTTCCATGATAAGAAAACATTCCATCTATTGTATGTGTGACTAGACAGATGCTTGACAGACTAAGAAGAGACTACATTTTACTAATTACTTTCAGCAAAAGAAAATACATGTTTTTAATTTTAAAAGCTGTCATTTGTTTTTGTTTTTTAAATGTTCTCAGTCTACCCATTTTATAAGCTCAGTAAGATGCATCAGAGCTGTGCATTATGCTGATCTTACCATACTCCAGGTGCTGAATGCACTACACCTGTAGTATTGTGCCTCACTATGCCTCTAAGCATATTGGGCCCTAAGCATGAATGGGAGGGGCATTTGCACCAGAGGCGTGTATCCCACCTGGGTAGCTCTGCATCTGTGGACAGGTGTACACCAGCCATTATTCACTAACGGCCACCACCTGTCCATGGCCCTGGCTCCCTGGTGTGCAGAACTCTGCAAGGTGGCACGGGGTAGAGTTGAGGACCTAAGCAGGCATCCAATGGGTTGCTCGACCTGGGTCCCTGAGTGGATCACCTGCGCTAAAGGGTGTGGGTCCAGGTGTGTGAATAGTGCCAGTAAGCACTGGGACCCATGCACCCATGTCCCATTGCCCACGGCCCCCCCTTCCAAGTCCCACTGGCACCGTGGCACCATCACACAGCCAAACCACCCCTTCACATGTCTATCCCACCTGAATGTCTGTAGTAACCCCCCTACCCCAACACAATGCAGCCCTGTCCCTGTGAGTCATGAAGCACCCCCAACCCAACCCCAGGTATCCCTGTCCCCGAGTGCCAGACATCATCCCACGCCCCAACTCATGGCAGCTCAGTCTTGGTGTCCTACATGACAGCCCCCTGCACACACTATGCTGCCCCATGACTTACAACCCTGTTCCCCAACCGATGCCCCACTGGCAGCACTGGTGTTCAGCGCCCCACCCTCCCACCCACAGCACTGACATCCCACCCCCACCACATACAGACTGGTGGCACAGCAGTTCAAGATGGTCAGCAGCACATCCATCCTCACACCACCTAGGCTGCCAGCCATCTGATGCTGGGAGCACATCACCAATACAGTAGCACACTCCTAGCATCAGTCAGGTGGCCAGCCGCCATGGAGGTTTGAGTAGGGTTGTGCCTCTGGCCATCCTGAGCTGTGGTACCAACAGCCTGTATGGAGTAGGGGGGCAGTCATCAGTGCCACGGGTGGGTGGGGGGAATCACTGGCCACCAGGGATCTTGCTGGGGTGTGATATCTCTTGCTCCCTCTCATCCAAGGATCTAGCTGGGATACCAGGTCGGGGATGGTGGGCCAGGGCACCTCTGTGGATGTGCTTGTGTGAGGGGGGATGGCCCACTGCACAATATGGGGACTGGGTTTGTCCTGTGGTAGTGGTGATGGTGGGTGCTGTGCCACTATGTGGCCAGGGCAGCCGTGAGTTGGGGGGGTTGTTCTGTGTGACAGGATTGGTTGGTGTCCTGTGGGGGTGTGGATCCACCATGATGGGTCATTGGAGGACTCTGGCACTGGCACTCACCTGACTAGCTGCCCCAGCCCTCCCCATCTGGCTTGTGGGCTGAGGCAGCATGGAGGGTTGATTCCCTGCCCCATCATGACTGGCAGGAGCAGTCTGTGGGGGCACGCAGTGGGTTACAGCAGGGTCCTGGCTGCCATAACCTGCTCCAACAAGTTCCCCCCCATGGAGGGCACTACACACCTTAATGCATAGTGCATAGTGCTGGCCCACTCCTAGCATACCCCCACCCACCCCCCGACACATTGCTGTCCATGCAGCCAGGGGATTGAGCACTTAGCTGACTTGTGCCCGGTTTTTGAATGCCACACAGGATCCACAGGACCCCGCTCCATGGCATTCCTATGTAGCAATGCCAACGTGCCCAGTTTCTGTGGCGCATTGGCATTGTGCACAGGGCCCATTGTTACGTCAGCATAATGCATGTCCTATTATGTCATTTTGCTTACAGAAACTCTACTGGCATCCTTCACATTATGCTGAATTTCTAATCAAGCAACATTGTCTGCTGAGAGGCTTATCCCAGACTTTCTTTTCTTAAAGGGGGACACAACAATAATTGAAAAAGTGAATCCCACAACTCCATGGAATCCTGAACAAAGCTGCAACTCTGAAAACAATTCTAAACAGGCACCAACTTCTTAAATGGATAATTAAAGTCACATTGACCATAGAAATCTGATTTTTTTATTCTGGTTTAATATTTTAAAACTGCCATAAAATAGTTCAGAGATTTTATAAGTGAAATAGCCATTCCAGAATGTGGATTATGCTTTTGATGATATATCTCCTGGTGGTTTATCAATCCCATCAAGTTGCATATTAAATAAGCCATGTGAAATGACAGGGTGTGTGTTATGTTATAACCACCCACCCAGGTATATTCTGAGGCATAAGGTATTTATGTCAAGTACTAGTGCTTTCAGCTCCTAGAAGTGCAACTATCACATAACAACCAATGCCTTGGAGCGTCATATTGTGCTTCTAAAACGTGTACACTAAGAATACATTTGGAAAAAGCCAACTTTTTTATTAATAACAAGTATTTTCTTTTCTTAAAAGTAGAAAGTAAAAGTAATTCCTCCCCAGCTGTCAATCATCTGTGTTCCACACACTCCATAGATGGAATGTTTTGGAATACAGGAATTCATAATTCTACTAAATTACCTTAGCAGAATGTTCACCTCTACCCCCTCCCGCTCCCCACACACAACTAAACCCCTCATATGAAGCCAATGCCTTAACTATATTGGTTATAGGTTAAGCAGTGGAGAGTTCCCTGGTAAGCAGGTAGTGAAAGGAAGGGGGGTTGTCATGGTCTGCAAAGCAGCACTAAAAATTAAAATTGTGAGTAGTACTTTCATTTTTAAGTGTGTGGGGGGGAGGGGGGATTAGGAAGTAAAATAACATTTACTACTTTCTAATTTAAGGAATTTTTATTTTAGGGTCTAACAGAAGTTTTTTACTGAGAAAAGGTAGCAACCACTTATTTCATGTCAATCATAAATTCTTATGGGAGACACTGATCTGTCATTATGTTGTGTCTTGGATGCCTAAAGAAATGAAAAACAATTGTTTGTTAGTCTACATACACTTGGCTTCAGAATCTTTTTTGACCAATGAAGATACTGGATATTCCATACCCATTTTATAGCAGAGCATAATCCCCATTCTGTCATGTCTTATTCCTATACTTTTTTAAAGAGGTATGGTAAAAACATTTTAGTTAATACTATCAGCAGTGAGCAAAAACAAAATCATTGGCATAGCCAGTTTCTTTCCATCATTTCTGAATAAAATATGCTTTAAAGTTTTATAGAAGATTCTGCTTCTTTGTCACTACCACTGTGCTGATATGGTTTATATTTTATCCAAAATGTATCTGTGTTGTTATTGTCAGGCTCCACTCACACTGCAGCTCACCCACTCACCTAGGGAACTATTTGCCAGCAGTCATCATAGCCTAGTCTCTAGGTTTAGAGAGTCCCTGGCATCATGTGACAGGTCACATGACCCTCCACCAAGCTCTGGTAAAGTCTTTAGTTTTCCATTTGCAGTTTATTTCCACTGACCAGTAGGGGGTCAGTCTTGAGCCAACGCCCCTCTTTTCCTTCAACCTGTTTCCTGTGCTCTGCTTTTCTAACTCCTACCTATTTCCTGTCCCCTTACTAGTTTACTCTCACCTATTCCCTTCCTCCCCTACCTAGGACTGAACCCTCGACCTTTGTCACCAGAGGCGGCAATCCTACCACTCCGCCAATCAGTCTTGCCTACTTAGGTGAGACTTTTATTACATATATACTTCTTATCCTCCCAGCTTCCCTCCCTGCAACAGTCCTGCAATTGATCCAACTGTTCATAGTAATGTTCACCCTATATAGCATAACTCTGTCATTGTTATTTATACTGTGAGCCATCCCCCACAACACATACAGTACGTTACCAAGCCCCACTTATTCTCTTTCAATCTGGATAATATTACAACTTCTCATATTTATGCCATGGCAAGCACCATTCCTTACCTATCCCTTCCCTTTCTGGGCATGATCACCTGCTCAGAATTCTTCTATTACCTCCCATTACTGCTCTTTGAATCTTTCTTCCGCTTCATGCCACTGCCCACCTCCTGTGACAAGCCCACCCCAAGAAAATCACTACACTGTCCTAAATTGCTTAAACATGTACTTTTTTGTCACAGGTTTCTACTACTACTTCTTTCAGATAACATTCACCACAAGCTTGGACTTATCTCACAGCCCCATCCTACTACCTGTACCTCAGGTGGTCTCAAGCTTGCCTCAGTAAATATCTGTAGCTTACTGCAAAAACTTGACCTACTTCAAGTCTGAGTTGTTCAACATAATCCTGACATCCTAGTGGTGGTTGAAACCTGGCTTTCCTCAAAGATACTGGACTCCGCTGTCTCCCTGAATGGCTATACTCTTTACAGAGAAGATAGGCTGGGGAAAAGGGGGGGGGTGCATATCTACAGTATCTTCTTGACTCCCTTAAAGGACAAGTACTTCCAAAGTTCATCTCAGGAAATACTGCTCAGGCTCTAGCTATCAAAATCACCATAGGTTGTAAGGAAAAGTCGCCTATAGTACTGTCCGTCTGCATCCCTCCCTGGGACACCAAACCTGGCCTCAACTCTATTATTGACTTTGTCTCTAATCTTCCCAACCAGTCTGAGGTGGTCTCGCCTGGCGACTTTAATATCAACTGGTTGATCCCTGATGCTGCTCCTTATAGGGATGCGGTTGCTGCCATTGTCCTTACCCAGGTTGTGTCCTCCCCACCAGGATCAATTACAGGATGGATACCTGTACTCTGATTGATCTCATCCTCTCCAACCACCCTAAGAGGCTTTCTAATGTTGCGGTCCTACCTGACACACTTAGCAACTACTCTTATGTCCTCTGCCACTGGAAAAATCACTCCCCAAAACTTCCTGCAACGGTAACTTATCAGCACTTCCTCAAGAAAGGGATGCTCCGGCAATTCCAGGACTACCTTCTCACATGTGATTGGTCCCTTACTGACTCAGCTACCTGTGTAGATAATGCCCTTGCACACTTCATCTCTACCTTCAACTCTGCCTGCGATTTTATACCCCTTATCCAAATGCATTATCAAAGGCTCTAATAACCCCTAGATCACCCCAGCGTTCCTAAGTCTCATGTGTGATAACCTCCAGCACAAAGCCTTGGCATCAGGCCTCCTGGCTGACAGACAGCATTACAGGGCTGCCAGAAATGAGTGTACCCATGAAATTCACCTTGCAAAGGGTGCCCACTTTAAAACTAGCCTCTCTTCATCCTGGGGAAATAGAAATAAGTTCTTGGATAATATAAAGGAACTCTCCAGTAAGCTTGGCTCCTCCTTCCCTTCCTTGCTAAATATCAATTGTGTCACCACCCAGGACCCTCAGTATATTGCTGACAGTTTTAACGCTGCATTCACAAATCTTAGTAGTGTGCTCCCCCCTGATTCTTTCTGTCATAATCCTGATTCCCTACCAACTTTGGGCCCCACACTTACCCCCCCTTTCCACTTTAGGTTAGTCACCCTTAGGGAAGCAACATCGTACCTAACTCGAGTTTTGGGAAAATCCAGACTTAGGGATGACTCATTGGACCTTAAGCTACTCCATTTGGCCCTGGATGCTGTTCTACCTCCACTCACAAAAATCCTAAACCTCTCCCTCTGCCTTGGTCAATTCCCATTTCAGTGGAAGGCTGTGGTGGTAACTTCAGTATACAAGAGCAGTGATAGAGCCTCCTGTAGTAACTACCACCCCATCTCAATCCTCCCTTCCATTTCCAAAGCCATGAATGGATAGTGACTGATCAGTTCATTGATTACCTCACCAAGTGCAATCTACAATGCAAACAGCAACACGGTTTTAGGAAGGAACATAGCACCACCACCCTCCTAGAATTTACTGATTTTACTCAAAAAGCCCTGGACTGAGGTCATTTAGTAGGATCTGTTTTTAGAGACCTTACAAAAGCATCTGACACAGTCAATCATGCTCTCCTTTTAGAGTCCCTTTCAGCGCTGGGCCTCTCCCAAGAAGTCACCTCCTGGTTTTCCAACTACCTCAGTGGCAGAGCACAATGAGTAAAAGTCCTTGACACACTCTCTTCCAGTCTACCACTTCATTCTGGGGTACCACAAGGGTCCATATTAAGGTCGCTACTTTTCAGCCTCTTCCTCAATTCCCTTCCCTCAGTGTGCTCTGGCAACCTACTCCTGTACGCAGATGATGCCATCATATACTCTACTCATCCAGCCCCCTCCCCCCTGCAGTGCAACTTGCAAAAGAACTTTCTTTTACGTGATGTATTTTTCCCTCATCCCGCTCTGGTGCCCCCCACCCTTCAGGCTCCCAATTCCCCCTGACCCACTGGCCATCCTCTTCTCAAGCCTCCTTCCAGCCTCACATTGCAGCTTACCCCCAGGGTATCCTGGTATATCCCTTTGCTGGGCGGGTCACTCTCTTCCAAGGGGGAAGGCACTGGGAGGGGCAGATCCAGTGCACTAACTGTTAGGACCCACTTGTGCTGCGGAGGTGGAGAAGGCTTCCTGGATATTCCAGCAGCATTGTGGATTGGGGAGCCATCATTTGGCCAACACCAGAGCCTTTTCCAGTTTCCTGTGTGCCCTTGTCATTGCCCTGCTTGTACATTGCACCCAATCTCCACTGGGAGCCACTGCTGAGAGACACGTCCCATTCCCCCCACCCCAGGAGAGGAGACCAGTAATCTGGATGCTCAATCCTCTCCTCCTCTACCGACTCCTGGTGCCTCAAGTCTGTTCTCAAACCTGGGTCACCGGCATGGGTTGTGGTAAGGCACCAGTGCCTCAACACTCTGTGCCACTGGGTTGACTTTACAAAAGAACTTTGAGGAAATTGAATCTTGGTTCACCTTACCACAAATTCATCTTAAACTACAAAAAAAAACCCCAAAGTCATCAAAATCTTTAGCGAGGCCCGTAACAAATTTGCATCACTTAAAAGGTGAAAAGTAAAAGCCCTCTGTAACCCCTGGCTCTCAGGAGACCTCCTAAGGCAACTAAAGGCAAGGATCACCTCTGGGAGCTCACTAGAAACACTGGGAAGCAAACTAACATCACAAGCTACAAGCATGCATGGAATGACTGCACCAAAACCATTCGGCAAAAGAAATCAGCATATTTCAAGAATGCTCTTACTAAGTCCTGGGGCAATGTAAGAGACTTCTGGAACAACATTAAAGAAGTCAACGAGAAGCAGTCTAAATCCCCCCATCCGTGCTCTGCATAAATGGAGATACTACACTTGACCCAAAAATCATTGTGGATACCCTCAATGTTGCCTTCACTGACCTTAGTACTGTACTTCCCCCTGATTTTTTCAAAGAAGAGGACACTCCTATGTCCCCAATCTCCTCTGCCTCCACTAGCCACCCTCCCTTCTACTTTAAAGTGGTCAAGTTGTACCAGGTTCACAGCTATGTTTCTAAAGCCATTAGCAAGTCCAGATCCAGCAATGACTCACTTGACCTCAAACTTCTATCCCTCACACTTGAAGAAGTACTCAGGCCACTGACCAGGATTTTTAACCTCTCTCTCAGCCTCAGCCAGTTCCCTGACAAATGGAAATATGCCACTATAACCCCTACATACAAAAGTGGTGTCAAAACTGCCCATGAGAATTTCTGTCCAATCTCCATCCTACCTCCCCTCTCCAAGGCCCTGGAACGTATCATCGCAGACCACCTTACTGACTTCGTGGACAAGCACAACATCCTGTGCCGGCAGTAACACAGTTTTAGAAAGGGTCATAGCACTTACACGGCACTACTTGAATTTATTGGGGCCATCCACCACTCACTGGATAACGGTCAGCAAACTGGTTCTACCTTTATTGATTTAAAAAACCACCACCTCCTGCTTGTCCAGCTCCAGAATGCAGGGCTTTCACCCAACTCTGTCAACTGGTTCAAAAGCTACCTAGACTACCGGTCTCAAAGGGTGAAAATAGCTGATACACTCTCAGATGCCAGACCGGTCCACTCCGGTGTTCTGCAGGGTTCTATTTTGGGCCACCTCTTCTTTAGCCTGTTCCTGAACTCACTAGCGGATTCCTGTCCAGAACAAATCATCTTCTACCCAGATGATGCAGTTATCCTAGCCTCCCACCATGATCCAAAACAACTGCAAGAAAACCTCCAGCGCAGTTTCACATCAGTCAAAAATTGGTTCTTAAAACACAAGCTGATCCTAAACCAGAAAAAAAACAAAGACCATGATTTTCAGCAGCTCCCACAATAAAAGTAAACAGTATCACCTCTCCATCAATACCAAGCAAGGAGTCACTCTTGAACAAGTCCATACCTTCAAATACGTTGGCATCACCCTTGACTCCAAACTCTCCTATGCTGCCCACCAGGCTGGGCCTACTGTTCCATCACAGGAAACCGCTAACCCCTGACGTCTTGTCTGTCACCATCCAGAGCTCCATTGTTAGCATTATTGACTATGGACTCATCATTTATGGCTCCGCCACTGCCTCCTCTCTCAAACGTGTTTCTACGTCCCTCAATAAAGCCTGTCGACTCGTCACCGGATCCCACCGTCTCACCCATACTTGTGACCTCTACTCTTTAACTGGGTGGCTGCAACTCAACAGGCAAATAAAATATCAAACCTGCATCACAGCAAAGAAAATAATGATGGGCATTGCTCCTCCTGGAGTCTGCTCTCTTCTCAAACCCAGAATCAACAACTGCAACACCAGGAGGTCTAAACCTCAATTGCTGCAAATCCCCCGCTGTCGCAGAACCCAAGGCCAAAGATATTTTGCATACAGGGCACCCAGCTGGCTGAATAGTCTCAGTAGTGACATCTCTGCCTCACCAACACTGGGTGCTTTCAAGGCCAAGCTTCACCTCTATCTTATTGCCTCCAGATACTGTGAGTGCCCTGATTAAGCAGTTCTCCCACCCCCGCTGCCCATAGTTTCTGCTGCCTGTTGTTGCCCCTCCACCAAGCACTTCGGTTTTCCACTGCCCATCTGATGCACTTAGACCTGTCTGTCCTTGACAAAGCCCCCTAGGCTGCCATACCCTATCTCACCCCCCCGCCCTCTCCTTTCCCCATCCCCATTTTCTTTGTTGTGTCTACTTCCTAGTGTTCCAAGTAGTTTCCTTGTTATAACATGTCATGACCAGTGGTGGTACTGATTGTTTTATACTGTAATTTGAAGCCTGTATGAACCTTAGATGCCTGTACTCACTGACCTGGAACCTTTGTAAAAGAGCCTCAGCTCAAAGGTACTTGTAATCCTAGACTCAAATAAAAAAAGTGATGTTATTTGCTAACCCTCAGAATAAACATAAGGATGTGCCTCTCACTATTCTCAATAGCCACTGCCAGCCTCCAGAGCAGGTCATAAACCTTAAGTATCTTGGCATCATCCTAGACCCCTCTCTCTCCTTCCAGGAGCATATCAATCAGGTCTGGAAAGCTGTAAATACTAGGATTTGCCTACTCTACAGGCACAGGTCTTGTTTCACTGCTGATGCCCTCAAGCTGGCCATTGCCAGCTTGGTTCTTTCCATTGTAAACTATGGAATAGTGATCTATGGCAGTGCAAATGAATGACAGCTCCCTAAATAGGGTTAAAGTCACACTAACTAAAGCTTGCCACCTTGTAGTTAATGGTCATAGGCTCACCCATATCTGCGACCTCTATCAACAAGCAAACTGGTTGGATTTTACTGGGAGACTTCAATACCACACCTGTCTAATGGCATACAAATGTACCCTTTGTTCTTCACAGCCCACTGCCGGCAACTCCTCACCATCGCCCCTGCTTCCTGGCCTACCATAAACTCCACTAAAGTCTCCTTTCTTATCCCATTTTGCAGAACAGCTCATGGATAGTATGCTTTTATGTACAGGACTCCTCTCGGGTTAAATAGTCTACTTCTCGAGGTTCTCTCTGAAAATAAAATAGACCCACTTAAACTTAAATTATGGCAACACCTGCTATCTCTCAATAGCTGTGACTGTTTCTAGCACTGATACACCTCTTGCAGTGTGCATCCTTCACTAATTTCCCTCTCCTGACTTTTCCCTGACTTTATCCTTCCTCTACCCACTCCCTTGCTTCTCTTCCCTCCACTATCTTTGTCTCCTTCCTCCTTCTATGGCCTTCCAGCTTGCCATCTCTCCCCCCTCTCCACTCTACCTCCCACAGTTTCCTTCTATCCCCTTCTCCTCCCAAAAACCTACATATAGGTTCCCCCAGTCCCTCCCACCTCCCCAGTTACCTGTAACCTCCTTCCTTACTGCATGACAAGTTTCCATTGGACTGACTCTCCCTTTATCTGAGCCCTCTTTGACCTGCTCGCTTCCTCACTGTGTCTTCCCAGACCATTATTTTATGGTCTCTGTTGTGTTTTACTTAGCCTTTTGTTTGTACAACCCTATATAATCGCCTTTGTGCTAGTACTTACTTTGTATCTTGCACTATTTTTAATTGTTTTCTAGCAATGTAATCCCTTTGTAAAGTTGCACTGTAATCACTTTGATATCTTGTTGATGTGGAGCCTTTGTAAATGAGTTTCTGACTCAAAGGTTTGTAATTCCAATATTTTAAATAAATAAAATAAATAAATTGTGAATTAAGTAAATCACTTGCCTGTGCAAATAAAAACTGTTCAAATTGTCAGATGCTATTTTTACTGATTAGCACCAAAATTCCGAAACATGCTAGGCTCTCAAGCAAGCACATGTATGCTAGATTGCTCTGACCAACACTTTTTCTTTTTTTTTGCAAAATATTTATTTCGTTTTGTTTTTTTTTATAATTTTCCAGGAAAGGCCTAATGAGCTAAGACAGCTTGTTTCCAGATGTGTCCTTGGGTTACATGGGAATAGAGTTTAAAAGAGCACAATTATGTAATATTGCATCCAGTACCAGAACTGCAAAAAGGCAGTGGTTACAGGGTAGTAGATAGTTAAGGTGCAGAAGGACAATGTTATACAGCATCAGTTCAGCAGGGATATATTATGGTATCCCTAAGCTCAGAATCCTGAGTCTCAGGATATCGACCCCTGTGGCCCGAACTCCAGTCTGCTGAATCAATCAGATGCCCGAAAATACAATTTCGGGCATCTGATTGTAAAACCACAAGGCAAATCGGGGAGACTTTGCCCCCAAACTACCCATGTGGGGGGCTCCACCCCTCACACCGCCTGTAACTAAAATATCTAACTCTGAGGGAGAGTGGACCTCGGAGTTAGAAATAAATTAGTTAAGGGGGTAAAATTTCTGTCACTCACAGCATGGATAGAATCTGTACCTCCACAGCATGCTGGCTGAGCCACCGTGGTGTAGTCCACAACACCACTGGTGCAGCTCGGCCAGCATCCAGATTCCTTGTCTATTTCAATCACAGGGACAGAAGTAAGGTAGCAAGCTGTCACATCCACTACCTTACCCCTCTTGATGTCCCTCATGATTCCTTGTGCCAGGATGTTCGCTATCTGGATACTGAACCTGTTGAGCAATATTACCCAGGCAGGTCAGTGTCGGGATAGTGAGCCTCGGCACAACATAAAAGTACCTTCATCAGTGCAAGTATGTGAATCTGAAGAGAGTGACTCATTGTACAGTAACAGCAATTCAGTTAAGTAAATATTTTTTTAATAACTTAGTCATTATAGTGCAATAAAAGAGAACCTTTTACAAAAAAGCTACATTATAAGCAAAACAAAAAATTAAGTCCACAGTGAACTCTACTATACTTAAGTCAGCAGTGTAGAACAGTACACATACCTCATACAGCTAAACATCTGACAAGCAAAATAATGTAATTACTTACCACTATTGTTAAAGACATTCTTTTCATTGAGGTGAGTCTATAGACTATTACTAGTTTCTTTATAATGTGAAGTTACTCTGAGAAGAGCAAATACTGTACGTTATCAATTCTTCATCAAACAGGTAAAAATTAGCAAGGATAGAACTGATATTTTTCTATCAGCTTAATATCATGAAGAGAAAGCATGACATGTTGTAAGTCTTCAGAATTCATTGTACCAGCCCAGAAGGGATTGGGGTATCTGCATCAGAGAAGGAGACAGATCTGGGAGTGATGATTACTAGTGACCTGAAGCACTCCATGCAATATAGGAAAGCAGCCGCAAAGGCAAATAAAATGTTGGGTTGCATTGCCACAGAGATCAGCAGCAGGCAAGAGGAGGTAAATACTGCCCTTATACAGGTCATTGGTGAGGCTGCATCTGGAGTGCAGTGTACAGTATTGGTGGCCATACCAAAAAAGTACATTAACCAGTTGGAGATGGAGCAAAGGACAGCAACAAAGATGATCATGGGCCAACAGGGTAGGACGTATGATGAGAGGTTGGAGGCCCTGAACATGTACTCCCTGAAGAAGAGAAAAGACAGAGGTGGCATGACTGAGACCTTCAAGTATTTGAAAGAAATAAACAGAGTGGATAAGGAGGGTCTCTTCAAGCTTAGTGTGAACCATAGCATGAGGGACATGGTCTCAAACTGGAGGCGGTAGGTTTAGGAGAAAGGCTAGGGGAAACTTCTTCATGGAGAGGGTGGTGCCAGGTTGGAATATGCTTCCATAGCAGGTGGTTTCATTGAAGATGGTGGGCAGCTCCAAGAGAGGTTGGGATAGAGTTATAGGGAAAATAAGGGTCATGGGAGGGGCGCATGAAGGGGTAGGGCAGACTGTGTAGGGAACAGGGTCAATAGCATAAGCTAATGACCCTGCACTATGAGCAGAATAGATAGGTCTAATGCCTTAGTCTGCTGGCTTCTTCGTATGTGTGTATGTACCACAACTGCATAATGGAATTATTTGAATTAATTTTACCATACCTTGCTTCCATTATTTTAGGAGGAAAGGTTTAGAAATTAAAGGATGTAATAATTTGCTTGCCAAGATGGTAAGTAAGAAGGTCCAAATATAATTTATATAAATGGATAGATTTCGAAAGGGCCAACTATGGATTACATCTTGTTTTATGTTTAGCAAAATCCTCTTGTTTTGCCATATTACATAATCTATAGAGGATGCCTAAGCAGTGGTTTTTAACCATGCTGTAATCACCTACAGCAGATGCCAGGACAACCAAGTAAACCTCAAGATTGCAGCTCGAGAGGGTTACAGTTGTCCTGGCAACTGTGAGAGGTGATTATCTCTGTGGTTAACAACCACTACTTAGGCATTGTTCTTTATAGTATATGCAGTCAGACACATTAAAACATTGAAAAGCTTGCTACTTCATGTTAAAAAAATAACACAAATGAGTAACAGAGTTCCAACTGGCTAGAGTAAAAACGTACCATACCGTTTATTTCATGGCAATCAACATTAACATAGCTACTGCATTTAAATAATGAGAACAAATGAAAACACAACTTTTTTTTTTTTACTTAAAAATAACTCAATTTAAACTGCTAGAGGGTCAAAAACAAACTGAGCTGTATCCAGCGTGTTTACAGTTGGTCCATTTTGATCATGTGGCTGTGTGCTCTGTAGACATCTGTGACTTCACCTCTTGGTGGCATGCAGGGTCATACATGCATGGAACTGGTGGGAGCAGCATAAAATTTGAGGTAAACCTGGGGAAATTAAGGGAGAAAAAAAGCCTTTTTACTGGATGCTCATGGGGGGGGGGGACTGTACTGCTATCCATCGAGATGTGTGCCGTGGGGTTTCAGGGATTTAATAAATGGCTATACCGCCAGTTTGAATGCTAACAGATTAGCACTCCATTCTTACAATTGTCACCACGTATTGTGTTCTATCCTGTAATCCCATTGATATGACGTGCCAATTCAAGGTTTACAGCATGCTGATGTCATATCGATGGGATTATCAAGTTGTTGGACTGCAGAAAATAGAGGTTAATTGACTCTCTCCATACATTATTAATTTGATATCTCCATAAGACTCATAAATCACATTATGAATGGCTAGTCATTTTTCTGCAATTTGATTGGTTCCTAGCCATGCCCTAGAAGTGTCTAATGCACAGCTAGAAATGAGTCCATCCACAGACACCTTGTCAGGTATCACTCCTCCCTCAGAACTTTGCTACCTGAAATGGCAGCCATATTAGTTCCATTAGCCACAGCAGCCAAAACTCTCAAATTCCCAATTACTGGGCAAAAAAAAACAAAAAAACATCACAGCTATACCTGACCAAATTCTGACATACGAGACACAGAAGATAACCTAATTCACGTTGTGCTGAATGCAGCACATAAAAAAAATCCATATCTGTCATGATATCTTCCCAACCCGTCTGCCCACTCACTCTCTATGCTCCTCAATGGCTGACCTGCTGGCCACTCACTCCCTTCCTCCCTAATCCCTCACTTTTAACATTTTTCTCTTTTCTTCTGAAAATAAAGAAGCTGGATGCACCACAAAACAAAAAAAGAAATGCCAGCCATGATCTCTTGCCGTCCCTCTGCCCGCTCACACGCTTGCTTGCTCTCCTCCTCAGTGGTCCATCTTAACCCTGACCTTAGCCTTAGTTTAAATAAAAAACAATTAAAGGTTATGTTCCTTAATGCCCCACCTCACCTTTACTTTAAATAAAAAAGAAATAAAAAGTACTACCATTTCCAGAACTTTACATTCCTGTCTGTTTCTAACCTCTGGTCTTGCAGCTTACACACACACACACACACACACACACACACACACACACACTCTGTCACTCCAGTCTGTACACTCATTGCTAGCACTCCCCTTGCTTGTTTCTCTGGTCCAATTGAAAACATACAATTAAAGAAGGAAATGGTGAATGTGTTAACACCATCCAATAATAGAACTCTATGTGTGTCTGTGTCTCTGTGGAGGGAAGCCATGCCAACCACTACAAGAATGACTACAACTATGGAGGCCACAGTAGGACAAAAGTCCTCAAGAAAAAAAAAAACACCCCAAACTCACCAACTCATCCAGATGGAGGAACTATTTTACATAAATTAATCACAAAAATTCAACTTTTTTTATTACTCAGTCCTAATAACTTCAACATTGATATCCAGGTACAATTTAAATGCCTTTTCATAAGGAAAATAAGTCACTCTGGGATGTGTGTTAGACAGTTCTAATGCATAGCTAGGAGGCTGGATGTACTCAGCCTGTGCCTCATGCCTCACTACACCTCTAGCCATGTGTTAGAACTGTCTAATGGACACTCCATCATGTCTTATTGCTTACATATTGAACATGAAGTAATCTCAGACACTGACATTCACAAGATAGTCCGATACTCTTAATTTACAATAAACAAGGGTGATCACAACCTTCAAAGAAGGCATTAACTTTTTGGGGATACATAACACTGGTATTTCTTCTGAGCACATATTGTTGATTTTTTTCCAATACAAAATCATTCTAAGATTTGTTAAATATTGCAGTTTAATAAGATCAAACTCCATTCTCACTAGTTATCCAGGAGTGGAAATCAGCTATCACATTGGTTTTCTGAGGTGGTCGAAGTACATTACCCTCAAAGGAAACCATAGAAATATACCCCTTTGTCACTTAGGCATATAAGGTTTACACATCAAACTTTGTCTGGACTGCATTTAAAGCACCTCTTATTAAGTGACCTCCATACATTTGGTCAAAGTGACCAATACCTAATGTTGTTTGTTTTATTATAGTATCTACTTTCCATATGTGTTTATTTAATTTAACATTGTTTAACAAAATAACACCTCAGTACTGATATATTGTAACTACTTCAAGAATATTATTTCTTATTTTCCAGTTAACTGTGTTCTTCTTAGGCCCAAACACAAAGGGCATAGTATTTTCTGTATTGATAACTAACTTTAGTCTCACAGATTACAATGAATGCATTCAGTTTTCTCTGAGATCAAGAGGTGATGAGACAAACATTGCTATGTTCCTAGTGTAAGCCAACAAAGAACATTAGGGGCCCAGTATCAAAAATGGGCACAGTGGAATGCAAAGTTTTGCACCATGCTTGCCCATTGCCCATGACCCTGAGGATGCTATATTCAGATAACTAGCACACCAGCACTATCCATCTGAATACAGGGGCATGTCAGTGCAGTGCTAAGTCAAACAGCCATGCCCTGACATGGATCCCGGTAATGCATGGAATAACACCACCAGTCCCAATAGTGCCAGTAGATTCTGGCACGATATTTAGATGGCCCAATTCAAATGAGCCCATTGGGTATTCGAGGCACTAAGGGGCCATTTGCATGCCCATTATGGGTTCATCTGTATGGGAAGCAGAGCAAGTTTACACCCCTGCAACTGGCCCTGCTCCCACCCTGATTGCCAAAGCCCCAGAAAAAAAACATATGTCCCTGGTGCCCAGTCCCCCGTGTCTCTGGTTATCGTCCTGTACATTGTTATAATATTCCCCAATGTCAAGCAGTTCCCCCACCCTCTGATTGCCATCCCATATATTGTTTTAATATTCCCTGGTGCCTAGTGGGCCCCCTACCCTCTGATCACCATCCTGTAAACAGTAAATCAAGTCCCTGCTGTCCTGTGGTTCCCCCATACTCCAATCACTATCCCATAAACAGTAAACCAAGTCCATGGTGTCCAGTGGTCCTTCCCACCCTCTGATCACTGTCCCATACACCATAAACCAAGTCCCTGGCATCCAGTGGTCCCCACTTTCCCTGATCCCCAGCTCCATTAAAATAAATAGATTTTCTTGCACTCAGTGGTCCCCAGGTCCCCAATCCCAGCCCTGTAGAAATAAATACATTTCCTTGGCATCCAGTTGTCCCCCCGGACCCCGATCCCCAGCCCCTAAAAATAATTACAGTCCCTAATGCCCAGGAGTCCCCCAGTTTCTGATCCCCAGCCCCATAGTAATTATCATAATCTGTGGCATCAAGTAGCACCCCCCACCCAGTGATCCCCACTGCAATGTACCCTTCCCTGGCATCTAGCAGCCCCCCCACAGCACAGGCACTGACAAACCCACCCTGCCAATTGCCCCAACCTGAAGCACTGGTGCCATGGCTCTGATACAGTGCCCAGCACACCCCTCCTCTCACCTCCTCAGTGGGCCACCATATGAAAAGTCAAGGAGCGTGCATTCTATATATAATACAGGATGTGCATCCTCTGTACTGCAAAGGGTGTGTACAGCTTGTGTACTGTGCAGAGGGGGAACTGAACAAGAACAAAGGCCAGAAGAAGCCCATGATGAAAATAGAATGAGGCCCAGAAATTGGCCAAAAGAGCCAAAAGGTCTAGGTTAGACAGATGGGGAGGAATAAGGAAGTAGCACTAGTACATGCACAGAAGTCCATGGGTATCACACTCCAAGTGATCAAGTGATTGCATTCATAAACCCTCTTTGTGCATACTAACATCCTGTAATCCTCATTTGCATCATAAAATGTTTTCAGCGACAACTTCTCCCTTTGAGGATTATGACATACTTCTGTGTATAGTGGCAAAGCATGAGCCACAACGCTACTTGTTTTTCAACTCCATATTTTGTGAATGAGGATCAGGCTGTCTGTATTTTTCTGTATGAATTCATATTTTGTGATATGGCATGAACTGTATTAAAAGTTCAACAGAATACTGTACAGTATATTGTATGAACCAAAGAAAGATAATTTTCAAAACTAGGGGTTACTGTTAAAACATGTTTGTCATTCAGTTTGTGCACTTTGTTTCACACTCCTCTCTGATACCATATTGAATTTATTTTGCTGTAGAATTAAGCAGAATGTAAGAATGTCATGGTAAGGATTAATAAAAAGAACCAGAAAAACAGTACGCACAGAAGACAGATTAGCCAGTGCTTCTTTGTATGGCTCATACAGTTAGCTACAAGAACACAAGTGAGAAGCACCTGCAGAATAGTTAGGAGTTGAATAAAAATATATAGGCACCAATTTACAGCAGCCCTTGTTGATAGGCTGCTGTTAGTTTTTTATCTTTTTGCACTATATTAATACATATAGACATATATATATATATATGACAAAGAACCTCTGTGCGCAAACAGTGAGGCAAGGGTTACCCCAAAGGGCATTTGGCTGGGAAGCCAAGTTTCAAGAAAGTACAAAATCACACATGCCCCCACCATGCAAAGCATCATGGGCTGCATGTAAAATCTCCACAGATGTTATGCTGGTCCAACTGCATGAGGTGCATGGTGCCGAAAGGCCTCTCACACAGTTTGCAAAGGGTGCTAGCAAGTGCTAGTTCTGGTGCTACCTTTTGCAAGCAGTGCTCATGGTATGCCTGTGATGTCATTCTGTGTTTTGATGAACATCTGCTACTCTATATATATATATATATATATATACACACACATATCTTTCATTCAACTCCTACGTGTCCTGAGTACCTCTCCACTTGTGTTTCTATGGTAAGGATTAATACATATACCTAGAAAATAAGTTTAAAACATTGTTACTTGTATTACATATGACATGCAATATTGTGGAAGACTATGACTTCAGAACATTCTAGTGGTGCTCTAATAATGGAGAACCACTCTTTTTCTCTGGTAATTATTATCTATGGTTAGGGGTATGCATGCTTCACAATTAAGTTTCATTGAAATCAATTGCAATGCCTTTTGGCTGGTGGCTAGAGATTTTTTTAAGTAATCATTAAGGGGAAAGCATGTAGAAATGCAATTAAATCTGGTATCCCAAAGGGCATTTAAAATAATATGTTAACATCAACATATTATAAATGAACTAAGCAGTAAGGCACCCCAGGGTGTGGGCAGAACTGCTGATTTCTGTTTATGTGTCCTCAGGCTGAAGAAATTTAAATGTCTGCTGATTTATGTGATCAAAGTAGGGTTGTGCCATGTTAGCTCACACAAAAGCAGGAGAGAAACAAAAAGAGAGCCATTTTACTTGGCAAAGATAATACCTTTATAAGGCTAACAAAAAGTTAAAGATACAAACTTTGGAGGCCTAATGTATAGCTTCTACTTCAGGTACTGTAGAAGAGGCTGCACATTAAGCCTCAAAACCTTGGATCTTTAACTTTGTATTATCTTTATCCAACAAAAAAGATTCTCTTTTTGTTTCTCTCCTGCTGATTTATGGAATCTGTTGAACTTTCCCAAACAACATAAAGCGAATTTCAACTTGGTTCTGTGGGGTTTTCTGTATGTTTTGAAGGGCAAAATATGTAAATCATGCTACTTTTACTTTTGAGTTCATATTGTTTTAAAGCCACATAACATATGTGACTCTGTAATACAATGTGATTTGGCAATTTCTTTCTTTCTTCAAAGATGAAAGTAGTATGATTTGCATATTTTCCTCCACAACTCATTCAGAAGAACCTGCAGAACCCATCATATTGTTTTATTATGGAATAGGAAAACAAAATTCCACAGTAATTCTACAAATGCAGACTCTATATCATACCCTCAGGCTCTGTCTTATCTAGGCCTCTGGTCTGACTGGGTTGTCACCCTATGAATGTTCAATCACCTGGTCTCCTTAGGATTTGTCATTAACTTGGTTGCCCCAACTGGCATGCTCCTGTTACCCTAAGATGTCTCTTGAGTTTCCCTTGACTATTACATTATTGATCAAATGTGAGCACCAACATCTACCTTGTATTTAATCTGTCTGTATTATTTTTGTTGTAACCTTGTGTAAATTGCTGTACTTTTTAAGTATGTATTCCTTTTTGTTCACTACACTCATTGTAACCATGTGACTTTGTATTTGCACTACTCCCATTTCCTCCAGGACGCTTCTGGAAACAAGCAGTTCTGCTCAATATGCCTTCCTGGTGCAACGGTTGAATAAGTCAATAAATAAATAAATCTATGGGTGGTACTGGGAGACTATACAGAAACCCAGTCGAAGTCTGAAAGGGCAGAAAAGTGAAAGAAATAGTAAGTTTTAAAAGCAAGCTTTTACTTCATATTCTTCTGACAACAGTAGTACTGTACCAGGGAATCAGTTGTACTGTAACTATTTTGCCACGGGCCTGTAAGAAGTAGGCCTATAAATTCATAACTGGTTTCTTTTGGGTCCTGGAAAGAAAGGGGCACCCTGGAATCCCTATGTATTTGCTACTGCTGCATGCTTGGTGCCAGTAACTAGCATCCAGAATCCATAAGACACAAAGCTGAAGCATAAGACAAACAGAGGAAGGACAGAGGCTGAGATCAGTAGGAAGGTCCACTAAAGTCTCAGCCTCAGATACTAGAGATGTCCTGCATTTAATTGATTCATTTGGTTACTGGCAGAACAGCAAACTAAAAGGTTCTATTAAAAATAGCAACATCATTCCATATTTAAAGTACAGTGTTCAAAGCTACCTCATTCAAAGTGACTCCTACTTAATGTCTCCACTTTTGTATATAGCAGTTTGTCCTCCACCCCATTCACCCAGTCATCAGGCTCGGGGGGGGTGTACCCCTATAGTGACTGCCCTAGCCCATTCCTTCACTAACACCCAATTCATGGTGGAGGATCCACAACACAAGGCCAAGACTGTTGCTAGCAGTTGGCACTATAGTGGTTTGTGTTTTATGCCCCATTTGTTTCCTTCCCCCTCCCCAGAGGGTGGGCCAAGCCATTATTTGACTTCACAAATCACAGAACACTTGTGCACTACTGCTGCCCCTTGCAAGGAGCAGGCTCCAGACCACTGTACTGACTAACCCTGGCCATCTCCATCTCTGAGCTGCCTGATACTGCACTTAGTAGCACTCCCCAGACTAGGTCACCATGATCCAGTCTCCCCAAGTCTACTCCTAAACCTGGGTGCTAGCAGGCTATAGGGCAGCCCATCTCCTTTACCTCTAGACCTTACTTTGACTCTTCTGGTGGCTCATGTTTCTGTGTGCTTCCACTTTCATAGTCTTCTGCTCATTTTCCTTTTTAAAATACCTTATTTGTGTTGACTTTTTCAAGATCATTAATTCCTTTTTAATTGCTATTCATTTTGGAGTTATGTCACACAGTATTTTATAACTGTATTCTATGCAACTTCTTTCTTTCATAGACGCATTTACTTTCTTTTGTCCTCCTTTAAATCTATATTCCACTATATATTATGTTGCTGTACATTTCAAAATACAAAGGCACATCCAGTCATAGAGAGAAAAACTGCAAATAAGAAAACATTTCTAGAAGTGTTGGGTGCTTTGGCTTTATCAGTAGAAATGGACATCATGTGCTATATGATTTGCAGGGTAAGTCTTGCTTGTAGTCCAGGGACATGTCACAACCAAATAATCTGCACATTTCAGCAAAAATGAAGAAACATGATGGATAGCCCTAGATTAGCTTTGGAAAAAAACTTGGTAAGGTGCAAATTTCTTTAACTTGATGGTCTCTTTGTAACAAAGTTTTTAATAATGCCCAGCTCCATTTGAGCTCAAAAGCAGGTTTGTAAGTAGTAGTAACAATAATAATTTGGTAGGGGATGTAATTGCAACCCCTATGCTAAATATGTTAGAAGTGGTACAGGAGCTCACCAGCCTCCCAGGAAGCCTTAGAGAAGCAATAATCACAGTTCTCCCCAAGGAAGGGAAAGACCGCACCAACCCTGCCAGCTACCACCCAATATCCTTAATTAATGCAGATGCCAAAATATTAGCCAAAGTCTTGGCCACAAGGCTGGAGGGCCTACTGCTGGGACTAGTCCACCCTGCTCATGCAGGCTTTGTAAAAGGCTGAGAAAGCATGGACCATATAAGATCCCTCATAATCCTGAAGCAGACTGTGGCCAGCCTTTCCACTCCAGCAGCTACTATAGCAGTCGACTTTGAGAAAGCATTTGACGGTGGAGTGGAAATACCTGCATGCAGTCCTGGAGAGAGGGAATTTTGGCCCCAAATTGTGTTCCTGGATTCAGACATTATACCACTCCCCAATGGCAAGGCTCCTAACAAATGATGTGCTATCTGATCCCTTCCAACTGTACAGAAGGACACATCAGGGTTGCCCCCATATCACCCCTTCAATTCATGTTAGCCATTGAGCCACTAGTCGCAGCAATAAGTATGAATGAGCAGATAAAGGGGATAAAAGCAGGTAACCAAGACTATAAAATAAATCTGTATGCAGATGACTGACTGATAATAACCAAAGACATAGGGAAAAGCCTACCTCATGTGCTAGAAATCTTTCAGGAGTTCACCAACACTTCAGGCCTGCGTGTCAATAAGGGAAAAACTAAAATAATAATGTTAAATAAAGCCCCCTTACCATTAGAGGTATGACAACAGGCCTAGATTGTGCAGACTCAAAGATTAAATACCTCGGGGTGAGAATCCTGAACAATCTGAAAAAACTTATAGCAAGTAACCTAACCCCCCTGATACAAATCTTGAAATTAGACAGGGACAGATGGGCACATCTAAACCTCTCTCTGATGGGAAAAATAGAAGCCATCAAAATGATGGCTGCACCCAGAGTGTACTATCCAACCAGATGTCAGTCTCCATGAGAATGTTTGACTCTCATCCAGATGATGCCCTGGCATGGGTGCAAATGGAGACAGACATCTTGCAAGGAGCCCACCCAGCAAGTTACCTCACCTCCCCTCTCCCCAAAATGGCTTGTCCATGGATCACCATAAAATCAGCAAAAGTAGCTCACCAGAAGGTGAGAAAACTAGCACAACTGTGCTTGCATCCTGGGCCATACATGCCACTATGGAACAATCCACAAATGCAAGTGGATAAAAAGCCAATAAACTGGGAACAATGGAAAAGTCAGAATATACATATGATAAAAGACATAACTTCCAAAGGAGATGTCTTGCTTTCATTTCAAGACATGTAATCCCAATACGACATACCAGCAGCTGAGAAGCCTGTACCTAACCTCGACCAAGTCACCCTGCCAATATACCCCCTGTCACAAAACCCAGGGCAAACTACAGTGGCAACTGCTGATAGAAAAATGGCTACAGAAACCTAAGGGCCTGGCCAATAGAATACAGGCCATGATCAAACAAAAAAACCCTGACCCATCATCCAAGGCAAGGGACCGCTTGCAAACAATGCTAAAAATACAGATGGGGAAGATGAGTGGGTTAGATGTTGAAGACTAGCTCAGACCACCTGTAAAAACACAAGGAGCCTTCTCATCTAAAAATAAATTCTGCACTTGTGGTATCGCACCCCCTCAATATTATATAAGATGAAGCTAACTCCAGCAGACTAGTGTTGGAGATGTAAGGCCTCTGGGGCCCACCTCCTGCATATCCTGTGGGAATGCCCATGTGTAACAAGCTTCTGGAACCAGGTGGTAAAAGGGTGTTTGAGTATTCTGCAAATGGATATCCCCTTATCCCCATCCTTAATTCTCCTGGGTATACCTTAACTCGGAATAACATTGAATAAGCTAAAAGCCCATTGGTTACTATAAGCCACATGGAGGCCAAGAAGCTCTTGTTAACCAGGTGGATAAACAGATAAAATACTGGCCATTAACTCAAAATTGCTCCACTTTTCCCTACAGATGATGGAGAAATACCATAAAACATGGGGCCCCTACCTACAGTACATAGCTAATCAGGCAGGTAATCTAAGAATCAATTGGATAAAAGATTTACTAAAGCCTCCTTAAAGTAATCCTAACCCAAAGAGTCAAATTACTTGCAGAATATTAGAATGGACAGAGGGAGGACTGTATGGAGGAGTGTGCAGTCCTGAAGGCCTAAGACGGTATACCTTCTCATCATACACTAACCCCACCACCACCCCCTCCTGTTTTTTCTATTGAACTAGGGGTCCACAAATACAAAACACTCTGGTACCAAAAGAAAAACAGGAGGTAATGACAGAATAGCCACTTAAGTCAAATTAATACTATTACTTGTTACTGTAATATCTATGCTGCACCCCTGCGCCTAGAAAGGGCAGATTTGTATACAGAATGCTGACCAATCATAATGTACACAATGCTTTGTAACCCTAAAGTTCTTCATGAATGTAACTGTCTTCTTTGAATACTCAATAAAAAGATTAACTGTAAAGTAATAATAGTAGGGAATTTTTACTGCAGCACCAAACAAGGAGCTGAATTAATACACTGCAAGGAAAAACACTGTTTTCATTTTTTTTTTCATTCTTTTTAACCAAGAAGTGAACTGGGCACAGCTCTTTTTCAATCACTCCGGACAATAAATAACAGTACTAGATAATACAATAAAGAACAAATAAGACTAAACTAAATCAATGAACATTACAGAAACAAGAGTTAATATTCTCATAAAATTTCTTCAGCAAGATTTTAAAGTCATACTTTTGTATGCCTGCCCCTGGTATTACTCTCACTCTATCCTCAGCAATCTACTTGTAGGCATCTTATCTTCCCAAATGTATACTGTCTCCTTGGTCAACCTGTATGCCTACACCTGTCAATGGTTTAATTTCCTACTGTATAGGCATTTTTGTATCCATGCTCTAACTGTATGCTGACATCTGAACACTTTTGCATTTTGAAACCTGTACTTGTACCTCCCTAGTTATTGTGCCAAGTCCCATTGCTTGCTTGATCTTGATGCTATTCATTGTATTAGTAACTGTGTTGTATATCTTATGTAATTTCTTATGTAAATTGTATTGTATTCTTCTGTGCCACCTTAGTGGCCCAGGTTGTGCCCTAAAATGATCCTTTGGATCAGTGCACTTACCTGGTAATCAAGGACATAAATAAATAAATAAATAACTAAAGTGTTTAATGTTGTTTGCAGATTGAACTAGTACTGACAAACTGTTCATAATGGAGGGAGCATACTAAGTGAAATACCTTTTGCTTAAGGCCAACTTTGGACTATAAAGAGAAATTATTATTATTCCTTGTCTAATAAGAACATACATTTTGTGTACATTGTTTGCAAAGGAAATTGTAGAATTGAACTTTGAAAACCCCTAAATGCAAAAACAGCAGAACAGTATTCAATTCTTGACTGTGGAGATAGAATTTAGATCATTCCATACTGTATAATAAGCAATGATGAGTCCATTAAGGAGCCCTTAGTGCAAATCGATATATACTGTTTAAAATCCTTTGGTATTTTAAATTAAATGAACTATTCTGGTTCACAAATACAACAATACCACAGTCTAAAATTAGCAAAAGTATTTGCTTAGCTATCAATATTTGAGACTCATTAGCCAAAACATTATTTCTCTATAAGAAACCTAATTTGATTTTTTTTGCTGATTTTATCCAAGTACCCAAATAGACTCAAAGTGGAGTCCAGATGGACACCTACATATTTCAAAGAAAACACTCTGGAGAGCTCCTTCCCATTTCTCCCCAAAATATGCAAATCCTCTCCAACTCAGACCAATCTCTGTTCTATGCCAAACAGCATAACTTTTATCTTATTTTCATTTAGTTTTAATTTGTTTTGATTCAGCTACCCAATTAATTTTGTGTAATCTACCTATAGTACCTCTTGTATCCCCTGCACAGAGGGGCCCAAGTTGAACAAAACTGTGTCATCTGCATAAGCATACATTCTGCCTTGTGGTATACAATTTGTAAAACATATTGCATGTAGGAAAAAGTGCAAAATACAATAATTTCAACACACATAGAACAGTAATTACTATTAATCATATGTACATAAAAAATGCACAGTATCATAAATTATACAGTACATTACAAAAATAAACATACTATTATGATACCCACTTAACTGATATATACTTCCCATAATTAATCCTATGCATTCACCTACATATAATATCAAAAAGGCACAGTATATTTACATCAGCAAGGAGGCTGGCTACTTGGAAATACTTTCAAACTCCACTGAGATTTCATATTGGATATATACCAAAAAGGCATTTTTCAATTCAAGTTACAAAAGACATACACTAGGTCCTTAATAGAAGATGGGGACTTGGGTGTTATTATTCGCCCAAATTTCTCCATAGCCCAGTATCAAGCTAGACTGATATCTCTTTGTTTTCCCCTTTTGTGTTTCAATTTTGTTGCTTATTTCTAGTCCTATAGTTGCTAGGGCTGTGCAGGGGCTGAACAGTATTTCCTGAATACCATGAATAGTTGGGCTTCCAAATATTTCAAAGCCCTTCCTGAATAGGGGACTATTTATATTTGGGAAACAAATACATGGCTAGCTACAAAAATAAAAAAAAGAAAGAAAGAAATAAAAATTAAAACGCCCTCCTTCCCAACCCCAAACCATGTAAAATAAATGTAACCCCCTCCCAGCACCCTATCAGCATCCCAATGCCACCCTCTCTCCAAGCACCCACAATTTGTTATATTTTAATTATTTATTTTCTTTCTGCATTGTAACTTTATCCTCAGATGAATGACTGGCACAATAAGTCCAACTCCACAGCTGGCCACTGTCTTTCTTATTGTGCATTTGCACATAAAACTATGCCCCAACCCCCACCATGGCAGCACCCCAGCAGCAGCACCACCAAATTTTTAATATGGATAGAGAAGGTGACCGGAACAGATGCACACTCCTCCATATCTGGCCACCTTCTCATGAATGAAAGCACTTGTGCATTTGCTCTATCTGTATAGTAAAACCAACATCCAATAAAACTTTGAGATTTGGTGGTGTGTGGCATTCCTTAGGTGTTATGTGATTGAAGTAGGATTGGGTTACTTTAATTTCAGCACCATCTCACGAGGCATATGTAAGTAAATTTATGTGCCAGAAAAAAAGGTCAAATGTTAAGGTAACTCCTACACTATTTTAAATAATTCTTCAAATCCTGAGGAGCACAACATCACACAGTCATAAAGTTTAAGTGGTCATTTTGCCCAAACATTGCATTTCCCTACTTTTGTGGCTTTGCGCTACAACTGTAACCAATGCTGCCTAAACATAAAACAAACAACAAAGGTGATTTTCCTGAATCTTTATTCCACAGAGATAAAACGTTTATTCTGATTGACAGTTGTGTTTTGCTCCTTCAGTAAAAAATATACAATAACTCACTGGTCCACTTTATGCAAATTAAAAAGTTTTATTTTTATCCAGGGTTCTACTCTTATTTCACCTCACTTCCAACCTAACAAACATTCTCCTTGACCAGTTGCAGTAGTCAAGTGTGAGGCCTAAACATAGTTTTTTGCCTGCAATTTTGTTACACACTACAACCAGGTTCTGTTTGTGTGTACAGAGACCGTGAAGAACAATGCACATACAGTACAATAATGCAGGATTTGGATTTTTAACTTGTTTATGATACTGAGTTGGCTTACTACATTTCTTTTGTGTTCAATGAATGCATACGGTATCACATCACCTCTGCATGGAAAAAAGGAGTGTGGTGAAGAGCGTGTAGTCAAAATCACAAAATATGGAAGAGCAAGACATGCAAAATAGCACTTGTGTCACACTGCATAGTGAGGAGGTGCCTTAACTGTGCGCTGTTGATCCTGAGTCCGCTAATATTCTTTTTGTCTTAAATTTCACCACAGTGGTGATCTATGGTGGCGTAGTGTTGTAAGAGTAAATCTACACTTAAGGGAAATGCCTTACAGAACAAAATAAGTGCAGGAAAGAATTGTTCTGTGTTTTCAATAAAGGTTTGTTATTTCCTTTGACTGGCATTATTGTTTTCTGTTTGTTCTATTTGTGGAGTAGTGTGTGCTATTGAATGGGTGGTTAGTATGCATGGTTGTTCCTTTATGCTGTTTTTGCCTTAGCTATTGTGAAGAGATGTGATTTTGCCTTCCGGGATTTTGCCAACTGTTTTTTACCACACTGTATATTTTTTTGTGAAGTTGACGTGGAACCAATGCACACATATCATGGACACTGCAAACAAGGCAAGTTGGTCCACTCTGTGTACGTAACAGGAATAAAAGAAGTTATGAGCCATTTTACCCAGCAGCTACAGTGCCATTTATAAGTCGTCTTTCATACTTTTAAGGAAGGGTAGGAGAAAGAGAAGTTATCCATAAATAAGTGTGTTAGTGTCTTCACAGACTGTGCACCCCACATGACAGTCCATACAAAGTGGGACTGAAGTCTGGACTTACACTGCAAGCTGTTATGGTATGCTGTAATGTGTGCACCTGCTCATTCTGTTGTTTGCAGCTTCTGCTCATTTGCATAACATAAAAAAGTCATTACTAATGACACATACAATGGAGAATTAACCATTATAACAATGTCTGCTTTGTATATTCTTTAAATCAAAAAACATACATTTTTATTCAAAAAATATTTTTTAAGATTTTAAGTAAAATTGTTACCACAAACCACACCTGTTGTGTAAACATTTATATGATTCTCCAGTGATCAGTCCAAGTGTGCCAAGTGGGCATATGGTCCTCATTCCTAATAAAGTTTGCAGATACATGTGGTATTGAATTAACTGCCTTCTAGTTCATTAGTATGTAAAGCTGACCAGTCCTTTAAAAAAATGGCAGACAAACCAAATGTAGAGCATAAATACAACATCCACCACAAAAATCAAACTACTACTGGAACCACTGATCACCACTGTTGTTTTAGTTTCTGGTGAATGTGGTGCAGTGGTTAGAACATAGGATTGGGAACCAAGAAGCTCATGTCCAATCCCTGCAATGGCACATACTCACTGTGTGGCCTTGGCAAGCCATATATCCTCTCAGTGGTTTAGTCCACACAGCAGAAAAAAATGAATAAAAGCAGGACCCCTCTGAAAATGATACACTGTATCTCAGCTGGGCTGTCATGTGTAAAAATGTATTCACAAAATGGCATTTTGCAGAAAGTCCCCTTCAAACACTATTTAATAAATGCTTCTAAACATAATTGGTAAAGCTTTTATGTGGGATAATTGTGTACGAAGAAATTGATCTACCAAGTCCCATTGTCATGCTATGTCAGCAATTTTGTATTGTTGTTTTATTTTACCCTGCTGGAATAGTTTTTATTGATTTTATTATTAGACATTTTGAGCATTTGAGAAGATGCCATATAAATAACATGTCACTGATTCATTCAAACCATTATAAATGTATAACACTATATAAACTGTATAATCACTGTTCAGTAATCTAATTATCAGTATCAACACTTTATCTATAGACAACAGACTAGAGTTATCAGTCAACACATGTGGTTTATTAACTTCTACCTTATGCAATCTGTCAGGATGTTTAGAGCAGAAGACTACAAGCAAGCTTTGCATATACTTCACCTAGATCATATGAAAGGCAGACTCACAAGGAAAATGCAGTAAAAAGGATTTTATTTTACTCCTATTCAGCACATACATTATATTGTATAATGGTATTCGGCATATCACCAAAGAAGTATCAGCCCCACAGCCTGCACAGCACACCCAAAGACATTCCATGCTCACCTCAGCACATTATTATGTTTAGAGTAGCTCCATTCTGAAAACTCAGGAATTTAGGTCAAGACTTGTAGTTCTGTATTTCTGTATGAGATTCCATAGTAAGCAACTTAGAAGTCTACCCAGATGTATTTAGGGTCAGCAATAGAAATGCTTTGCATCTTGCAACTGTCAATCCCTCCTTCATTTCAAAATGTTGACATATACTGTATTTATCATTTCATTCATTGGACTTTAAACTACAAAGCAAGTGAAGCATGGATCTCCAGTATTACTTGAGAAGTCTAATATATTAGTATTACTCTGCCATTCTTAGCTAATTATGGCAGGGTAGGCATTCTAGTGCAAATAAAAAGTAAATGGAAGCTGCAGAGATTCAATGACACATTATTTAAAAATAAGTACTGTAACTGAAAGCTGAGCATTGATCTACTCCCTTAACCAGGAGACTCAATATAAATAGGCTTTTTAATTACCAGTAAATATTTAAATGGCTATTTACTATGGTTTATCTTGAAATTATTCACTTGTGTCTTAAATCCAATTTAAACTGCTGGCTTTGGTACATTAAATAGTTCTTATTTTTTTTTCTGGGTTCATTAAAACTTATAAGGTATATTCTAATGTCTTGTATAAAAGTTTCATGGAACACAGATAAGCAAAGTAGTAATTAAGTCAATTTCAGCAAGCTACAATTTCAGAGTAGATTTAAACAAAAACAAAGTGGCACGCAAAGTATAGGTTGGTATGGGGCCTTATGTGGCAACACAGCCAGTTTAGAACATCTGGAAGCTGCAATCTGTTGGAACATTTTGGTTTGTAAGACAACCTGTGAATATTTGACTGCTGTGCACTGTATTATCAGAGAGCGACTTTCACTTCAGATCAAATCACTCCACAGAAAATGATGCTTTACAGATAGAATCTGCCCTCTGTAACATTGCCTCCAACCAATAATGACATCTCTGCAGCAAAGTGCTCATTTTGATCTACTGCTAAGTATATGCAAAAGAGCCCATTTTGTATTTGTCTTCTTCCTGTTGCCGGTAATGTCTGTAATTTTACATGCAACACCAAATGGCAAGATATCTTTTTCTCAGCAGTGCCATGTTAATATTACTGTAGATTAGCAGTAATACCTGAGATAACAACTATAACTGTGAGGTAAAAACAATGATTAAAGACACAGCATCACCTATTACAATATAGCTATACTTAAACATAGGTTAAAAAGTTTGTTTTACGTTGAATGCTTAGCATGCCAATAAGGGTTTATCTGAATGTGGATTGCTGTTCATTAATTATCATGAGATAATGAAAAACTTATTCTGATTGACACATTTCATCCATTCACTTTTCTGCCTGGCTTATACAGAATATAATCTTTGAAACTAGTATATCATGATTTGCTTTTTAAGCTATTTCATTTCTATGTTGCCCCCAAATTATTTGTAAAGTGGTTGGTTCAGCAAGTAACAAAAACTGATTTTGCTGATAACAGGTACCTAATACTGCTTCCAGGTATTCCGACACTGAACTATCATTTTAGTAGGAGCCAGCTACTTACCAGAGAGGATCTAAATTTAAAATAATTCATTTTCAGGACCAATTTTGAGAATCACAATGTGGTACTAGTGATCTAAATATTTTTATAACTCAGCAGAAAAATAAATGTTTCTACCAAAATCTCTTTAAACATGCAGTGCTCATTTTTCTAGGTAATCCTAGATATCAAACAATAAAACATAAGTCCACAGAAAAGGATAAACTTTCTAATAAAAAAAAGTTTCATATTTGATTAGATAAGAGAATAGTATTTATTTTGAGAAGAAAAGTCAAAGGTTGCCGGGTAAAGCAGCTTAAATCTGACTGGTTTGGGATGGAAAATAAATATTTACAAGAAAAAGATTTTAGGCTTACAGACAGATTTACTTGCTTTTCCAACAGAAATAAGTTCTGCATAGGATTTTTACTGTCTAATACCGAGAGAGGGAGAGAAAAATTATTACTCAGATGGTGACTTAAACACATAGAAATGTATATGTAATGGGCTGTAGAGGCAGTGGGAGAATCACATTTGTTCCCACAGGATAAGACTCATGATTTATGAGAGATAAAACCATAAGTATATTATGAAGGTCTAAGCCTCATAATTTGTAAAATTACTCTTTATATTACATTTTAACTTTTTCTGCTTGACTACACTGCTTCTGTGTGAATGCAGCATGTTATGAAGCACTGTGAATGTTTTCTCCCAATGGCTAAATATTTCATGAAGTACTATAAAAACAGCAGGCTGATGACAGCTAATGTAGAAACTTTTAATTTTTGTATCAGATACAAAAGAATGCTACATGACCCTTTTATTTGTTATGGTATATGTTTGGTGAGTAGTAATATCAATCAAATGAAAAGTTGTTTTAGAACTGCTATATCTACTCTAGAATGTAATTTCAAAAGTAGCTATATTACAGTAACTAATGGAGTGCTTAGACAATGGAAAAGCTGCATCTAACATGCAAGACAGCCTCATAAAGCTCCTCATACTCAGTCAGAAACAATTCAATCAAAATATTTGTTGGACCAAGTTATAAAAAATATGAGATGCAGCATTTAGTGTATGTTGGTTGAGAAAAGGACTTCAAGTGGACAATAATGTCACTTGTGAGTTAATGTATGGGTTATATCCTTATATACGGCAAGTGCTTGCCGTGGAAAATGACTGACAAAAGTGTGAAAATGTGACAAACAATGGGCAATGATGTCTGATAATTAAGGATGTCCTTTTGACATGGGCATCATGGATTCTGCAACTTTTCATTCTTATGAAAACACCAAGTGTTATTGCATTTTCCATGATAACACCATGATTTGCAGTATATCCAAGAAAACACCAGTTTCTGACATTGGAATTTGCCCTTTAAGGGGCAGACCAGGTTGTCCTGGTGCACCCCTTCCCTTTCCATCAAGATGGTGTGCTCAGAAGGGGAGGGGGGAAGGAAGGGGAGGAGCCAGGGGATAGAACAATGGCCAAGCAACAGGAAGGGGAGGGGGCAAGTGGAGGTACATGATGGACAGCACAGAGGTGGTTCAGCCACTTTTGCTGGAGTTTTCATCTACATCGGAGCTGCAGCACTTCAGATTGGCAATCTAGGATTTTAGGTTGGAGTTGAGGTTTGTGCACTACAGACAAGAAGGTAAGCCAAAAAAAAAAAGAAAAGCAAGTGGGCTATATATTTAAAAAAAAAAGAAAAAGAAAAGGGGAATAAAAAGAGTATAGAGTAAATATATATATATATATATATATATATATAAAATAATGTGATACTCTAGGAAAGTGTTACTGTATTGGGATGCATTTAGAGAAAGAATTGTGAGGACCAATTTTTGGCTGCTAAGAGTTCTGTTTCTGAATGGATAGTTTTATATAATTTTGCACAGGCAGGTTCTAGCATTTGCTACCTGGAGAGGTTAGCACTTGTGGCATGTAACTGAGTCATGGGGGGGAGTGGAAGAATGTATATACGCAAGGGACAAGCTTTGACACTATGTAGGGAAAGTGGGGCCCTTGCATGATGGCAGAGAGGCATAACCTCGCGATGGCGAGCGCCGTATGGCCTCGAGGGCAACTTACCTTGAATAGGCAACTACTTCCGTGTTTGTGATGATTGGGGGCTTTTAGGAGTGAAATTGCAGGCAGAAGGAAATCAGGGAGGGTGAGACAAGCAGGTAGAAGCACCCGCAAGTGACGACCACGTGGTGTGATATCAGATGCTGCGGGTGCAGGGCCATGAGAAGTAGCACTTTTCTAAAGCGCATGGTGCAGTAGTTGGTGCCCCCTAGGTGTTCTTAAATGGTTTTTAAGTTGTTTTGAGAAGAATCATATTCAGAATTATGGTGTAGGGCATAGAGGCACTGGAGTACGCCAGGAGAGCTTTTGGGAGCGGTGACCACTTGACGTCAGATGCCATGGGGTGCACTGTAGCGAGACATAGCACTTCTGTAAGTGCATGGTCCTGCAGTGGTTTCCCCTCAGTGGGGATTTCATTTGTGTCAAAAGGAATAGAAAGCTGATTAAGGGGTAGGGCAAGGGAGCACCCATGAGTGGCGACCGCGGGGTGTGACGTCAGACACCGCAGGTGCAACTGCAAGGGACAGCATGGCAAGGTGGAAGGTCCATTAGGAGGGGAGAGACAGCAGAGCCACACAAAAATGGTGATACTGGGGCCCCTAAGGAGAAAGGGGTATGGGAGGGAGGCCCAGTGACCGCATGGGGATCAATGAGGCAGGTGGGAATGGGTGGGGGGGAGCAAGGACCGAACAGGCTTAGAAGGCCTGCAACCAGAGGCGTGTGAGAGCACATGGGGAGAGCACTTACAGGCCAGGAGGCCACAAGAGGAGGCGCAAAGTGGGCAGCTTGGCCATAAAGGATCAGAAGCCAGCTGGGGGGGCCGTAGGAAGGGAGGCTAGGCCCGATGGGCCAGGAGCATCTGGCAGAGGCCTCGGGGCATAAACAAGGGGGGGTGAGGCATAGGGCAGGGAGGCTAGTGGTGCACCCCGGAAGGGATATGTGGGGGATATGTCTAGGCCTGGAAGGCCACAGGAGTTAGCGCATGAGGTACTTAGCGGCCATGACTAAGAGGCTGGGTGGACACATGAAGAGAGGTTTTGGCGGAGAGTAGTAAAGGGGTGAGAATAAACAATTTGAGGGCCAGGAGTGTAGTTTTAGTGTGTAAAAGTTGCATTTTTCTATGAGACAATGGGTTTCGAGAAGCAGGCCTGGTCCTGTGGGAGACTATGACAGGCAAGAACTTTTAATAATGGAATTGTCTTGTCCTTTTCTTTAGTTATATTTTACAGGAGCAAGAAGCAAAGAACATGGCACCAAAGAAGAGCAGGCCCTCAAAAGAGGACACCTACAGGGCAATAGTGGAACTGGCAGAGAAAGCTAACAGAATGTGGGAACTGGTGGAAGGAGAGGAGCCTGGGAGATCCGAGGAGAAAAGGAAAGCGGGGAAGGGAAAAGGGGGCAGAGGAAAACAGGTGGCTGAGCCACGTAACCCAACCAGGGTGCAGACACCGATAGTGGGACCTACCAGGGCGGCTGGCTGAGTACCTCTGCAGCCCATTGCCCTAGCACCATCAGTATCTCCCCAGGAACAGGTTGTGGTTCCCATAGTGGAGCCCAGACTGGACCCCCAGTGCACAGTAGCTCCTCCACAGCCACATTTAGGGTAACCACCCCATCAAACAATGGGGACCATGCTGGGAGACCAGGAGAACAGCAGGCAGGAAGGGACGGATAAGGCCACAGGTAACTCACCCGGCTCCGCAGATGACAACATTAAAGAATATATAAGCCAAATTGTTTCAACACTTGGGTCAGGGGGTTTGGGGCAAAGGGAGTCGGCACTGGCCGAGATCAGGATAGAAAAAGAGGTGCCAAAAGAAAAAGAAAGGAGAGTAGAAAAAGGAGGAAAAGGAACAAGGGAGATAGGGGCTCCTGGGATGAGAGATGGGGAACATGCCCCATTGGCCACAAGAGAAAAAATATGGAAAGGATAATATGTGGATATTTTCACTTTAGTAAGCCAGGAAGCAGCAGTAAAATATGAGGAAACAGAGAGCATAGGTATGAGGGAAATGGTGCCAGCAGTAGTTTTGTTAGGCAAGAAGGAGGAGGACAGATTCACGAAAGGGAAGACTTGGGAAGGGTGGTTTGTAGGTTTTGCCATATTCTCAGCCGTAGTATTGGAGAAGAGGCCCGAGTTGGGCATCCCACTCATCACATATTCATTGATAATCAGGAGGGCGAAAGCAAAAGGGGAAGTGGGGTGGATATACTCTGATGAATTCTTTTGGCAGAGAATGGCAACGTATGGGGATGTAAGATGGGACACAAAACAACTAGACCTGTGGACAGACTATGTAACTGATCAATCCACACCAGAGGGAGAGATTGGGAAAAAAGGTGCTGTGCCACAGAGATGTTGCTGGGCTTATAATAGGGCCTTTTGCTCCTGGTCACAATGCATGCATGTTCAAAATGTGGGGGATCATGCCCAGCAAGCAGATGCAGGACGACATGGGTCCAGGGAGCTCAGGGACCTGGGGGGCAAGGGTCAGGTCAACAGTTTTTTTGAGAAGGTCAGGGGTATAAAAGGCAGACATGGAATGGGGGGGAGGGGCAGGCGACAGGCAAATAGAGGGTTTCAGAACCACTGATCAACAAGGACAGACATCAATCGGAGGGGGAGACCTGAATGAGGAGAAAGGAAAGAAGACAAGGAAGCAATTTGAAGAAGCTACAACCCCTATCAGGATAGAGGCATGGACAGAATGGTTAGACAGATACCGAATAGGAAAGCAGCAGAGATGATTAAGAAAGGTTTTGGGTCAGGTTTTTCGTTGCAGTGTGAAGGCCCAAGACAAGCAAGAGAGGCAAACAATCTGGCTTCAGTAATAGGGAGGGAAGAAATGTTAAGGATAAAAATAGAGAAGGAGAAGGCAGCAGGAAGAATAGAGGGACCATATGATACCCCCCCCCCCATTGCAGAATATGAGGATTTCTCCATTGGGTTTGGTTCCCAAAAAACAGGAAGTGGAATACAGGGTGATTCATCACGTATCCTTTCCAGAAGGTAATTCTGTGAATGATTTTATCAGCGAGGAATATAGTAAAGTGACATATTCCACTTTGGAAGACGCAGTTCGGATCATCCGGCCAACTGCAGATGCATGGATGGCAAAGACGGACATAGAGTCTGCTTTCAGATTACTTCTGGTTAGGAGAGAGGACTGGGACCTGTTAGGTTTTAAAATCAGGGGACAGTACTATTTTGACAAAATCATGCCCATAGGTTGTTCTATAGCATGTACGACATTCAAAGCATTCAGCACATATTTGCAGTGGATATTTCAGGAAAAAATGGGTTATAAAGCAGTGATTCACTATTTGGATGATTTCCTTTTTATAGGCAGTGGGAGAAGAGAGCTGTAAAAAATGTTAGCCAGCTTCCAGGAGCTGTGTAAAGAACTAGGGGTTCCATTGGCACCTGAAAAAACAGAAGGGTCCAGTAAAATTTTAGAATTTCTGGGTATTGAGATAGATGCTCTGGGGGAAATACTTCGGCTGCCAGACAAAAAAGTGGAAAAACTTGAAGGAACTAATCCAGATACATACCAGTAGACGAAGAGTGCAACTGAAACAGGTACAACAAGTATTGGGACATCTGAACTTCATGTGCAGGGCTTTTGGGCCAGGGAGGGCTTCCACCAAAAGTTTAGCAAGGGTTACTGCCGGAGTGACCAGACCACACCATTGGGTAGACATGACAAAAGGAGTCAAGGAGGATTTTAAAGTATGGGAGGAATTCCTCAGGGAATATAATGGCTGCTCCTTCTGGCAGGAGGAATGGGTGTATAACACAGACCTCGATCATTACACAGATGCAGCCAGGGGCCTAGGCATGGGGGGCTATCTGAGGGGCAGATGGTTCGCAGAACCATGGCCAACAGACTGGGTGAGGGATGGTAAGGTAAAAGATATAGCATTGCTAGAGATCATGCCCATCTGGGCATGCACCCTGGTTTGGGGGGGAAGAATTACGGGATCAGAAAGTGACATTCTGGTGTGACAATAGAGGAGCGGTAGAGGTCCTAAACAACAGGGGAGCCAGGTCAGAAGCAGTCATGCAAGTTTTGCGACTTCTGGTGCTAAGGGCATTGCAGTTGAACATGTCATTCAGAGCAAAACTCATAGAAGGGGTATACAATACCCTGGCTGACAGGCTTTCTCGTCGTCTGCAGCTGGATTGTTTCTGGAGGTTGACACCAACAGCGGAGGAGCAAAAAACGCCCATACCAACAGACATATGGGATGTTGGCAAGAAGAAGCAGAACTGTTGTTCTGCAGTTTATGGGCACCATGGACTCTGAGGGCCTACGATGGGGCCTGGCGAGTATTTCAAACATTCAGGGCAACACACCATATGGCGGTAAGTAGGCCACTCACAGAAGAGCAATTGGGGAAGTTCACCGTAGAGCAATGGCAAAAAGGCACAGACCATACCACAATGGGGGTCTACTTCACAGGGATTAGTGTTATTTGCAGTCGAAAAGGGTGGAAGGACCCGACAAAATCAATGTCCATTGGAAGAATGATGCAGGGATGGGGGAGGTTAAAAACACAGGACGGTGGATAATAGAAGACCAATAGGGGAACACTGGCTGGTGAAACTAAAGGGGGTGTTACCAGCAATATGCAGATCAAAGGCCGAGGCCCAGCTATTTCACATGATTCATGTTGTAATGTTTGCAGGGGCCATGAGAGTGAGTGAGGCGGTAGGCCATGGCAGGCAAGACAAGGAAGGGGGATTAGAACGGGAAGACCTAAACTGGGGGTTGCAGCAGATACAGATCAGGATTAAGAGGTCAAAGATGGATCAAAGAGGACAGGGTTGCATAGTAACACTAAAGAAACATGTAGAGAGCACAGTGTGCCCAGTACAGGCTTTGTGGGCTTTCGCCGCAGAGCATGGGACTAGGACAGGAAGATTATTTCTGCATGGTGAAGGAAGTAGTGTCACAAGCTATCAAGTCACAGCATTGCTCAAGAAAGGCTTGCACTTCCTGGGGGAGGATCCGGTTAATTATTTCTCCCACTCCCTGTGGATAGGGGCTGCCTCACAGTGGGCAGCAGCAGGCGAGACTGTGAATAATATTTTGGAAAAGAGGAGATGGCGCTCTGCCAGTTATAAGAGATACATTCGAACACTACAGTGTGGAGACTAATGTATCAACAATGTTTTTGTTACAGATATGGGGCACATGGTGGGGCAGGGAGAGGTGATATCATGGTAAGAAACTAAGACCATATATGAAGATATTTATTTTCTTTAAACCCTATAGGAAGAGGGAGGAGCACGGAAGTCTGGATCTGTGGCCGCTCTTATATTTATTGGGCAGAAAGGAGAGCTGAGAAAAAGGCTTCGGGAAAGCAGCTTTACCAAGATGTGAAACAATGTAGATTGGTTTGGCATGGCATGCAGGGGATGAGATGGCCACAACTGCTCCCCACCTTGAAAGAGCTGAAGGAGCAGTGACCCATTCCAGACTTAATTATTATACATTTAGGGGGTAATGACCTTGGGAGCAAGCCATGGGTGGACACATACATTGGGATAAAAAGGGACCTAGAGACAATACAGCAGTGGTGGCCTAGGGTAAGCCTTGCCTGGTCGGATATGATACCAAGGAGGGTTTGGAGACATGAGCACAGCCATAGAGCTGTGGATAGAGCCAGGAGAAAGAATAACAGAAGGGTAGGGACACTGATAAGGAAAATGGGAGGACAAGGAATACTGCGGGGTGTGGAAGAATGGGTAGAAGTTTTCTACAGGTCAGATGGCATGCACCTGTCAGATCTAGCCATAGACATGTTTAATACAGAAATGATGGGTTTTATAGAAGCATGGAGGAGGCATGCAAAAAATGGAAGACAAAAAAAAGGGAGAAAAGAAGGACTTGGAAGGAGGTTTCCCTGAGGTATGGGAGAACAATACCCTAAGGGGGGGAGCCAGTCATCCAACGCAAGCTGGAGACTGGCTAATGGGGAAAAAGGAGGGGAAGGTGGGGAGGGGGGAAAGAAAAAAGGAATAAGACAAAAAGAGGAAGAAACTGAAGGAGAAAAGCGGTCTCGGTTTTCACCGTTACCTAACAGAAAAGGAGAAGAAGACAGCACCCAGGTTTTCACCTGGGGAGGAGAAAAAAAGAGGAAGAAAGAGGGATGATCAGAGATTGATATATGGATGAAAATAAATGAAATTGTGAGAGATATAAGAATAAAAGATGATGAAATGGAACATGGAATTATGATTTATAAATAAATTAATTGCCGATCTGAGCACAACAAATAATGGTCTCTGTCTTTTTGTGAGGGAAAAGGGGGGAATCCGGGACAATTACCATTACAAGTCCATCATGTTATTTCTCACCTCTTGACACACTTGGCCCCTAGCTAGTATCAGCAAGGGATTACTGGGCTTACATATACACTCTGTTCTCCCAGAATGCAGCACACTGAGAAAGTCATATATAAATTATTTGGACACTGCAATTGGTCTAGCATCAGCAGGGGGATGGGCCAGTACCACCATTTTTGCATCTACAGAAAACCAATGTTGTAAAATAAATTACATTCCTAAATAAATGTTTACCTATAACAGAGCTTACCCCATCAAGAGTAAATGGGAAAAAGGCAATGTCATTTCTTTAATATCTACATTCAGATCATTTATACATAGTCACTTAAGATAAACATGTCATAAGTCATATTTCCATGAAGGTGTCATTTGTAGTAATATTTTAATGTAATGCCAGGTGTGAAAAAGCATGATATAATGTTTCCAAAGTAGTTGCTAAAGTGAAATATTAAAACTGGAAAAAAACTATGGAAATTGAGACAGGTATAAATAATGCATGTACTGAATGTGGGAAGAACAAATGACATACAGAATATAAGAAAGAACAACTAATGTATTGAAAGTGAGAAGAACCAAAGAATTAAATGGGAATAAGCCAAAACAACAGCCTAGTATAAGCATGTTGCAGGAGACTCAGGTTTTCATCCTATGTTTGTGATCCCAATTGAAGACATAGAAGTTTTATCACAGTTTCCTAGGATGTGAGGATTATGCATCCCCAGGTACACAATGGGACAATAGTGTACATGCATTTGTCTCACTGGCCAATATCTGCCATGATTGTTATAGCAGCAGTCCCCTCTTCTTGTCTTCAGCAGACATATCATGTATCCATGCTAGGTTGCATGCCTAAAGGTGCCACTATGAAGATCATCAGCTGTGGGGTAGTGAGAGCAGAAACCACAGGGACAGGGTTTGATGAGAAAATGAAGAAAAAAGAAACAGAAAAAAGAAAATAATTAAAAATGCTCCACCTCAGCCAGCCTGCCAGTGCAGCAGCAATGCATCCACCTGCGGGGGGCAACATCCAGGGTACGGCAATGGATTTGGCAGTTGGAGGGCCGGCCAGGGGGAGAAGGATTGAGCATCCCACAGACTGCCCTCCTTCTCTTGGGGGGGAAAGGAGAAAGTGTCCAGAGCTCCGGCAGAGGCTCGGGGTACTGCCACTGCTGGCACCACACATTCAGGGGGCAGGGCAGACATTGCCATCATTGCACATCTCCACCCCCAGGAATCCAGCATACCAAAAAATGCCAGCTCCATTCATGATGGCCCCCACCTCTGCCACTGCTCCCACTGAAACTAATGCCCTCCAGGGGTCACACTCCCATGGCACCACCCTGGTGAGGGGTAAGCCAGGTGCCTGAGACAGAATTCCTTGAGGACAGGGTGCCCACCTGGTGGCCCTGTCCAGGGTAGTAAAGCATGGGCATAGGGGTGCAGCGAGTGTTGTGGGGGGAAGAACCCTCCAGCTGAGAGGGGGAAGGAGACCACAAAAAAATATGCTCAACCTCAGGTTCAATGTGTGAATGTGTGTGTGCTGGGGGTGTGGGGGTGGATTCTACTTTGTTCAGTTACTTTTGCCTACTTAAAAACAATCCAACAATCTCGAAGGTGCTCAAGGAATTGGCTGCAAACTGGCTGGATCCCTAGTAGGGCTATTTAACAGCTCAGTTTAGAGAAGAGTACTTCCGAAAAACTGGAGGATAGTGGGTTTGGTTCCACTACATGGGGGGGAGGAGCAACCAGGGAATTACAGACCTGTCTGCCTTCCCTATGCAGTGGGTAAATTCATGAATATATTCATCAAAGAGGACCTTATGGACTACCTAGACAGCAACAGTCCACAGGATAGTAAATGGCATGGGTTTGTGGTAAGGATGTATTATCAAACCAACACGATAATTTTGACTGGGTAACAAATGTAGTAGATAAGGACCACACTGTGGGTTTACTGTACTTCAGTTTCAGCAAGGCTTTCAATGTGGTGCCACACACAAGATTGCTGAAGAAACTGGAGGACCTGGCATGGCTAGGGACACAGTTAGAAGAGTTGTAAACTTGCTGAAGGAGAGACAGCATAGGGTGGTGGTAAACAGGGACAAATCAGAAAAGAGGGAGTCACAGGTAGGGTGCTGCAGGGATTTGTCCTAGGTCCTTCACTCTTCAACATGTTCATCATCGACACTGGAGAGGGCATCCAGAGCAAGCTTTGTCTTTTTGCAGATGACTCAAAGTTCTGCAGTAGGATCAATAGCTACAAAGGGACAAAGGTGATGCAGAGGACTCTAAAGTTTAGATACATGGTCTATGGTTTGGCAGTTGAAATTCAATGCCAAAAAAATGCAAGGTCATGCACCTAGGGGAAAAAACCTAGAACAGAGTACTGGATGGGAGGGGTTAAAATTGGCAATACAGCAGAGGAAAGAGACCTGGGAATCATATTTAGTGATTCTTCAAGCAGTCAAGCCACAGTAGTAATGTCTATAATAAAGGCTAACAGGATATTGGGGCAGCAGAAAAAAGAAGGTACTACTACCTCTGTATAGACCACTGGTAAGGCTGCACCTGAAATACTGTGCTCAGTTCTGAAGTCCTCACCTAAGGAAGGATAGGGACAGACTGGAGATGGTGCAATGCAGGGTGGCCAAGATGACTCCGCCAACAAGGCAGATCTGACAAAGACTGTCTCAAGGCACTGAACATGTACTCACTGGAGAACAGGGGAGAGAGAGAGAAAGAGGAGGGATATGATAGAGACCTTCAAGTTCCTCTAGGTAATAAACAAGGTGAAATGTGGGAACTATTTAACAGGAGTACAGAGTCAAGAACCCATGGTCACAAGTGGAAACTGGGGGTTGGGGGGTTAAGACAGATGTGAGTAAGATCTGTTTTAAGGCATTTGATAAAGGGTACTGCTGAATCCAAAACACATCAGGGGCAATTTTTTTGTTTTTCTACATTATGCAAATAACATTTATTTGCTGCTATTCACAGAGTCAGTGCAATATATAGGGGTGAGTGCCTGAGTTTTTTCTGTTTATATGAGCCTACACTCTCATGAGCACCACTAACCTTGAGCACACTTTTGTTGTATATGTACACTCCAAGCAGACTAGATGGACTTTGGTCTTTTTCTGCTATCACTGTCTGTGTTTTAATGTTTCTGTGACTCAGTGCTCTGGTGCTCAAAGGTACGTCTGTGCTTGCTGCCTCAACCATTTTTTTGTGTACCTTCTTCGTATTGCCTGCTCTAGTCTGGAATCAGTGCACTTGTCTTCCTGTGTGCATATTTCTTTTGACTAGCCATCTTCTCTCGACTGCTATCCTGGGCGGGGTCCAACAGAGATAGAGCTATAGCCTTCCTCCTTTAGGCATTCTCTGTCTGGACTGTATTCTGACCACTCCTCACCACAACAACTGCATGGTACACCATCACCATTGCTCACTACCACCACTTCTTCTGTGGCTCCTGCTCCTGCCTATAGTGGCCTGCTAGAGAAAACACCCACAGTGCTCTTCAGCAAGTCTTACAGCAGTGCATTTACACAAACATCATCAGCTGCAACTGCATTGCTGATTCTCAAACAAAGTACAATCACTCTATACTCAGACTGTTAGCCAGTGGCTCTCCTTCTCAATGCAGGATATGTAGGGCTGCAGTACAGACTGTGCATCACCTGCCCTGAAGACCTCCTGTTTAATAGCAGCTGTACCTTCAGGCACTGTTACTGCAGTGTTTAGCACTTTTATCCTACTATCTAACAACTTGCTAGTGGCTGCACCACCCAACAATGATATTGTTGTGCATGCAGAACCTGCCTACATTACCTAAACAGTTTGCCAATGGTTGCACCCAATGACTATACTGTATTGCTTTCAGCACCCTGTTTGTGGCTGTAAAGTACAAAAAGGTGAAAGGTGTTCAATTCCTACCTAGTTGGTGCTGCTGTGGAAAAGCTGCATACAAGGACATTGGTACAGCACACTCAATCAACTGCTTAGGAGCAAAAGATTATATACAGGTGGCATATGCAAAAGAAAATTATTTATTTGCACCTGGTAAGAAACAGCTGTACTGTTCATGAAATGGCTATGTTGACAATTTGGAGTCAAAATATTAAAAATCACCAGTCAAATGTGTGCATAGAAAAATGTCAACAAATGCTCATAACTCAACCATTTTTAGGAATGTTTTCACCAGATTTTCAGCATGGGCTTTTTGGGGCTCCACCTCATGAACACTGTCACTGTCATTTCGTTACTCAGTACAGAAAGGTGATTTTGTGCAGTGGCCATGAACCCGCCTTCCGAACCCAATCAAAGAAATGACAGTGACAGTGTTCATGAGTTGGGGTTCCAGAAAGCCGATGTTGAAAATACATAAGTTCAAAATGCCATTGAAATATATTTATGGCACTTACCTTGATTCCTCAGTTTACGGTTCGGCTTTGAAGACTGCAGATGTGTCCTGGTCCACAGAAGATGACAGCGTACGAGCTCTGGAGGTAAGTATAGGGTTAAGGGGGTGTGGGGTGGTCAGTACTCAGTGGGAGGATCAGGATGGGGAAAGGGATGGTGTCAATAATAAGGCATGGTTTTCTTTATTTCAGGTTTAAAAAAATAAATAAAAAGACGTGGGATTTTTTTTTTTTTATTTAGGAAAGAAAGTGTTTAAACTATCTCGGGACACTGGGAGTGGGATCCCCAGTGTCTCACACTGCTGGAGTGGTAGACATGTGAATGCTGACATGGGGATTGGGCCCCTGGTTGGCAAGCACATTTAAAGTAATGGGGGTACCTCATTTTGAAAGAAGTTAAATGTTGTTACACTCAGAATAGCAATATTTTTCTTTTATTCCCCCAGAATTCTGCCATTAAGATAACCAGGGAATGCAATGCTGTGTCTCAGAGTCTGATGTCCCCAGATGGATTTTGTTTTAACTCAGATCCAAGCTGGAGGCCTTGAAGTGTATGGAAGAAATCCTTTATGTATGTTTTTCTTGTAAAATGTGAATAAAGACTACAAAAGACGTCAACCTACAAATCTATCTACTTTTAACTTATGGTATTGTTGATGAGATGTGTTTATGGAAGGTACATTATGTTTTTCAGGTACACTGAGTATTTTACCTGTTGTATTTGTTACATTTATTGGTGCTCCGGACCTTTTGGCTCATCTGATTAAAGTTTCGGCAGAATTGTAACTGGTCCTGCTTAATGAAACGTATACTCAAACCAAGAATTATAACCACAGATAACTACAGAGGCCATAGGATTCCTAGTTATGGAGTCTAGCACTATACTGCTTTAAATGCCCTGGACTGAAATATTTGTCTCTCTAATTGAGGGACACTTACATGCTTTAAGTTTTCTCTCATATATGAGTTAGTGGCACAATTGAAACTGACCGTTAAAAATATGAACCAGTACAGCACATTTTCACTACTCAAAAATCCCTGCTATACAGACGTAGATGCTTGATGACTCAGTAACTAGTCAGACACTGAAGCAGCTACTATTTTGTTTATTTCATCTGCTTAGTATTTATTTTGGGTGACTTTGTGATGGAATAAACAGGCCAGACATGGTAAAAGCATTTATGGAGCTCAGACTCATAAATACCAAAAATGTTAAGCACTCACCGCCTAATGTGTAATCAGAATGCAGCTCTCAGTTTTTAGACTGTGCCAAGAATTTATTGAGGTGCCAGGTTAAAAGAAACACAGCTTTCATGCATTATGTCTAAGTCAACATGTGTTGGCTGGTTAATGATCTATTACTGTCTGTTGAGCTATAAACATTACCTCCTCCTGCTGCAGCATAGCGTGATAAAACATATCGATTTTTTTAGGTGACATCTACAAGACATGAACAATTCTTGAGTGACGAAAAAGGATCCTTTTGTGTGACTCCAGATATGAAAAAGGATTCTTTTTACGTATCACACGGTCAAGAAAAAGGATACATTATATTAAAAAAACACATTTCAAGGGCATATTTATAACTTTGAATTGCAGACTGCACCTAAAGGGGTCCCGATCAGCCAGCTAGGTGTGGTGGTGTCACTCCAGTATGTCATTTTTGTGTTTTTTGAAAAAACAATTTTAAGAAAAAAACAGAAAACAAGATGGCGGTTTGTAAAAAAGGATTTTTTTCTCATGAATAAGGATTTTATTCTCATGAAAAAGGAATGGGTCTCACGAGAATGAATCCATTTTCACGAGATCAAACTATTTTTCAATTTTTCTTCCTCTATCCTGGAAAGCGATTTTCCCATTGAAAACAATGGGAAAATAAAAACATTATAACTTTGAAACAGATTAATATGTTTTCATAAAACTAAGCATGCCTGTTCTATTACCCAAGCTAGTTCTACCACAACAAAAATCACACCAAAATTCCACACTGTCTGGATGCAGGGCAATGAGGAAAAAAATGCAAAAAGTGTTGACTTCATGACTTTTTTCAGGATCTATGTGATAACAGCGATCTCAGAATAGCAATCGCCGTTATGGCAAATGGAAATTGCTGAAAAAATATTCACCCCCCATGGGGGGCTTAGCCCCCTGCACCCCCCCACTTAAGGATTCTCAACTCCAGGGGGTGCATGTTGGGGGGATGCAAACCCCCCCCAGAAAAACATTTTCAGGCCAGGCACAACAAAAGGCACCTGCACCCAAACACAGCACCATTCATTCCCCAGCCCTGAACCCACCCACCATGTCATGGGAGCAGCTCGGAAGCTTACCATGGTGCCACCTCTCACAATCCCTCCCTCCTCCCGTCCCACCCCACGTTCAGTGTGCTTGCTCCCCCGTGTGTGTATACATGTAGCGACAGGATGTCGCTATATTTGCACACACCCCCATCTGGTCACCGTCCCTCCCTTGTCACCGTGATTGAGTCACCATTTTGGTAGGCGCCCAATCACTGTCACCAAACTCACAGGATACCCTCTTTTCACTGACCAGATCTCAGAATCTGCACATCCAACTGGAATGAAACTTGCCATATCAAGAGATATATCCTACAGGACAGCACATATCACATTTTGAGTACATCCATTTATTGGTTGCATAGTTATTAAAGTGCAAAATTTGAGGTTTAACATTAAACATGCTGCTGAACCCTAACTATAGGGGTGCAAATACATATATGTGTGTGTGTCTGTCTGTCTGTTTATAGATGTAGATTATTCATTGCAAAAAAAATGGAAATATAATTTATCACACAATAAACAAAATTGTGCTGAGAAAATTACAGAATTGCTAGATTTTTGTATTGAGGTGTAAAATCAATACACATCACTATACCATGTTAGCCAGGTTAAATTGGCAAACATTGACAGTAAGACATATTAAAACATAGCTAAAACTTCTTCATAAGTACTTAACATTTGCTGCCAGCCTGGTGGCATGGAGGGCTGAGGCATCTTTCCTTACCTCCTGCCATGCCGGTGACCAAGTTTGTGGTGCAAGATGGTCACTGGGGGTCAGCTGGGGTGGGAGATGATTAGGTGTCCAGAGGATGGCTCTCCTCTCTCAGAGAGGGAGGGAAACAGAGGCCGGCATTTGTATGACACCTAGTAGTGGCTGGGTGTAGGAGCACCTGGGTCCCATAAAGTAATGGGGGGAGGGAGGCAGACTAGTCAGACGGATTCTGTGTGCGGAAGTGCACACAGCTCAGCCATTGCTGATATCACATGCTCCTCCCCCCATGGGGGGTGAAAATAAGAGGAGAAAACAGGTCCTGGGTGTGTCAGATGACTGCTGACCCTTGCAGGCCCTTCCCCTAATAAAAAAGGCACCTCCCAAATTGGATCCATTTTGGTGGGTTGAGGGATCACCACCACCTCACCACGGGGGGTAAGCTATGGGGGGAGAAAGGAGGTGGTGCTGTGTGGTCAGGTGGATGGGGCTGGGGGGCTGATAAGGACATGGGCCACCCAGGACAGGGGGACAAAGAAAGTACATAAAAAAGGTGCTTAACTTTTAACTCGGTTCATTATATCACATGTATAGTATTTAGCAGAGATAGTAATACAGTTCATGAGTTTAAAAGATCAGTTCATGTAAGCAAAATTTACCACCCTAACACAAATACAAAATACGGAGATAAAACTTTGAGACTTCAAGCAGCATTATTATGGAACAACCTGCAGTTTACAGTTTGCACTTTGTCCTCATATCAAGGTTGTACAAATGCCTTGGATGAATGTTTCCCACTTGTATGTAAATGTATATAGCTGGAATAATTATTATTGCAATGTCTTTAAAGTTGTCATATGAGAATCTAACTGCATGTCATGTCTTTGTTCAAGCATTTTATGTATTTTAGAGTAACTAATAGGATCTAATAGGGCCTAAATCACAGAACTGTCTTGTAAACAGGGTGTAACAACCCTTATGACATGTTTTTCCTTTATAAAAATAACATTTTTATCTATCATATGAAAAAAGAAAATCAAATCCCGAAAAATGATTTTTAAATGTTTAAAAATACATTTCTTGATCATTTTTCCACAAACTAAGTATGGAATCCACCCAACAGGGTCCCAATTACCAAGATACATGTGTTGGTGTGTGTACAGCATGTCATTTTTGTGGGGTTTTATTTTTTTAACGGAAACAAGATGTCAGCGATATGAAAAAATATTTTTTTCTCACAAAATAAAATTACCCCCATACAAAAACGGATCCTTTTTTGTAAAGGCCAAATCCTTTTTTTGTTCCAAGCAGCTATCCAACAGACCATACTAAGCATGCTCAGACGGAAATTCCAAAATTTAATAACGTTGTAACAGATTAATATTTTCTCATCAAACCAGTGAAAGGCACCACTGTGGCCCAAGCATGTTCCACCCTGAAACTTTCAGACCAAACTTCTAAACCATCTGGGTGCTAGGCAATGCCAAAAAAACAGCCAACCCCTCCACATTTTTCACAATCCAGATCTAGAAATCCACACATCCATCTGGAACAAAACTTGGAACATCAAGAGATCTACCTCCCCCGACCATGCATGCAAATTTCGTGCAAATCCAGTGAAAAGTTGTGAAGCTATTAAAGTGCAAAATTTGATAATTAACAGAGAAACCACCTATTCAACCTTAACTATAGTGATGCAGCTGCACCACTATAAGAAGGGTTGTCATGAAGGACAGCCCCCTTTGTTCCAGACCAAAGGACCCAGAAGGAAAAACAGAAGGGGGAAGGGGAGGGGACAAGGTAGGAAAAGGGAGGAAGGTTCTTCTAGAATGAGGATGTCACTAGAAACAGGAGGAGTCACAGAGAGAAAAAGGGGAGAGGTAAGGTGACATTAGCAGAGGGTGGGGGAGAGAAGGAGAGTGAATAGGCAGGACAGATGGGAGAGAGAGAGAGAGAGAGAGAGAGAGAGAGAGAGAGAGGTGGAACAGAGTGCAGGGAGGGGCAAAAAGGGGTTTAAAAAGGCCTGCACAAGGGAGATCTGCCACTTTTCACTAGGCTAGGTAAGAATTTTTTCTATTAGTCTAGCACATCAGTCAGAGAGTTCCTTGGGTAGGAAAAAATATCAATTGGAGCTGAGGTAAGAAGAGGCTGAAAAGCATTCTGTTAGTTTCAAAGATGTGGTCATTGTTTGTTGATAGGGAAAATAAAAAAAAAAAGTTTGCCCAATTGAAAAGCTTTTGTTTGAGATAGAGGTGGTTGTGGTGAAACTGTAGCATTTAAGTAGTAATTGTGTCCAAATATAGAGCAGATAGCATTTGCAGATGTTCATGGGAGGTTAGAGTCGGCTGTGAAAAAAACATTAGCGTTAAAACAAATTGGGCTTCATTTGGTCTCAAGAATGAGAATTTTGTGCAAACAGCAGGCTGGAGCACAGCACATTGGAAGGCAGTCAGAAAGAAGGACCTATACAGGCGTGTAAGACTGGTAAGGGTAGAAGAGAAGCCTGAGAGTCAAGCAGAAGATGTGATGAATGGTGCAAGTGCTGAGTTGTAAGGGAAGAATTTCTTTTGTGGTACTGCAGCTCCAAAATTGGGAGTGAAAGGGGACCGATACAGGTGTGAAAGGGTAGACGAGAAAAGGAAGGGGGCACCCTGAGAAGTGAGTGGGAGCTGCAAAGAATGGTGCAAGTGCTGAGTCATAATGGGAGGAATGTTTTAGTACTGCAGCTCCAAAACAGGAGCTAATGGGGGAGTTGGTCGGCAAGACGACAAAAAGCAGGGGCAGTGTGGATCTCAGGGCCAAGAGGAGTGAAACCATCAAAAAGGAGAGAGCAGGCAGTTATGCCCATTAGAGGCGTGTGGTGACGACATTCTGAAAAAAGGGGAGCGTCGAGGGGGGCAAAGATATCGGAGAGATCGCGGGAGCAGAGCGAGCGGGCAAAAAAGGGAGATTTCAAACGCAGGCTGAGGCAGCAGATGGAGGAGCAAGGTGAAGGCTCTGTCATAGCCTTAATTTCAGGAGCACAGAAGGCAGGGCAGTGAGAAGGCCTAGCAGGCACCACGTGGCAGACGCCATTTGAAAATGCATGTAGAGGCCGCCATTTTGAACATGCGTGCCCAAAGGAGGGTCAAGTCCAGAGAGGGACATGTGGTGGCCACCATTTTAGAAATGCATGTGGTGGCCACCATTTTGAGCACGTGGGTCTATAGAAAGGCCGAATCAGGTTGCCAATGTTATGCAGAAGGCCACGCGGTGGCAGCCAGGGGGAACAAAACACAGAAGCTTGGGGTAATTCCCAGTATCGATACGTCCAACCAATGAAAAAAAATAAAATAAAAATAAAAACAGTTGATCTTCATCACAGGGTTTAAAAATTTTTTTTAAATGATATGGATCTGTAAAAAAAAAAAAAAAAGGGGGGGGGGGCCCAGGAGGAAGTGGTTGTTTTTGGGCCTAGCACAGAGCCAGGGGCCCATGCAACAGCCAATGGTGGCTGCGATTTGGGAAGGGCATGAAGGAGAATTAAATGACCAAAATGTAATGGTAGAATAATGTGCTATTTTCTCTATTCTAAGCAGAAAAGATGGCTCAAGGGCATTAAAAGCAGATACCATGAAGGTCATAATGGATTTGGAGGAAAGGGTCCACCGAGTCTTGGATGTGGTGGATGATGCAGAGCCTGGGGGTGAGCCACCACAGAGGAAGGGAACAAAAGGGAAAGGAAGGGGTGGCACTGGGGAAAAGGGAAAAGGACCAAGGGCTCTGGCCCCAAAGCATGCCAGACCCAACTCTCTAGGGCCACAGCTGGCACCCTATCCAACCCCTGATGTGGTTCCTTTACCAAATCCAGTGGGGCCAATTCCAGAGTCACTACCATCGCCCACGCCAGGCCGGATCCAATACTGCAACCAAGACCGGTGCCCGTAACAGCCCTAATCATCCTGGAGGGACCCCTATTAGTGCCACAGCCAGGGGAACTTGCAGGACCGGTGCCAGTTCCCTGCCCATCAAGACTAGCACCCCCACAGCTGGACAGACTTGAGCTGGTTGACACACAGACCCCAGGTTCTGAGACGGGGCCAATGACTAAGGACCCACTAAGAGAATCAGGTACGGTTTTGTCATTGGAGAGCAGTATGAAGGAAAATTTAAAGCAATTGTTGTTGTGGATGGGGGGTGATGGCATTGAAAAATTGCAGAAGGTGTTGGGAGAGTTAGAAAAGGGAAAAAAGGAGGCAGACAAAGGGGAGGAAAAGGACAAGGAAGTAGGGGAACAGAAAAAAGAACCAGGTGGGGTGCAGATAGAAGACCATGTCCCACTCACAATGAAAGAGAAAATATGGAAGGGAGAATTTGTGGATGCATTTGCCCTCATAGATAAAAAGACAGAACTGTATGAAGAGAAAGAGGGTTTTGGAAAAAGGGAATTAGCAGCAGCCATGGCATTGGTAAAAATAGGAGAGGAACAAAAAGGACCTACTTACAAAGGAAAGGCATGGGAGGCATGGACCTTAGGGTTTACATATTATAGCACCATAGCACAAGAAAAGAAGCCAGAGCTAGGGATCCCCGCTACAGGAGTATTCTTTAATTATAAGGAATGCTTATAAAATGATGGGGGACACAAATTGGTTACAATATGATGAGAAATTTAGGACCAGGATGGCAAACTATGGGGAATACTGTAGATGGGATTCCAGGGACAATGATTTGTGGTGAGAAACCATGACAGTGGTGGGGGGGGGATGGAAGGTGTATGGCAGAAAGGGGTAGGTAGATACCAAAAGTGTTGTTGGGGGTACAATAGGGCACATTGCTCATTCCCTCATTGCAGATTTAGACATGCGTGTTCGAAGTGCGGAGGGTCACACCCAGCATCTAGATGTAGGTCATATGGGGAGACGAGCACTGAAGGGGGGTCGGGGGTTATTCCTTTGAGGGGTGGAGGACAGAGGGGGCACACTGGGACAATACGGGAAGAGGGAGGGGCACCTGGGGGGAGGGGCTACCAACAAGGGGGAAAATGAACAGATGGGGCAGGGCTTCCCCTTGGCAAAAAACCCAATCAAGGGAGAAGTGGTTGAGCAGTGGATGAAGGGGTACCCAGACAAGGCAACGGGTTTAGATCTGATCGTGGGTTTTAGTACCGTGTTTAGTCTGCACTATAGAGGGGATAGGATTGGGGCATGGGCCAAAAACTTAAAATCAATAAGAGGGAAGGAAGACTTACCGAGAGAAAAGATTACCAAAGAAAAAGAGGCAGGTAGAGTGGAAGGGCCATTTCGGGAGCCCCCCTTCGCATGTTTAAGAGTGTCACCACTGGGCTTAGTCCCCAAAAAGCATGAGGGAGAATACCGAGTGATCCATCATTTATCTCATCCAGAAAATGGATCAGTCAATGACTTTATATCAGAAGAGGATAGTAAGGTGTCCTATGGGACCCTAGAGGATGTGGTTGACATGATCAGGGCACGAAAGGAAGCGTGGTTGGCAAAGACGGACATCAAGTCTGCTTTCCAGCTGTTGCCGGTACAGAGGGAGGACTGGGATTTATTTGGCATTTAGATAAATGACGAAGTCTATTTTGACAAAGCTATGCCAATAGGATGTTCAGTGGCGTGCGCAACCTTTGAGATGTTCAGTACCTGGTTGCAGTGGGTGTTTGAGCAGAGGTACGTGCACAGCACAGTGATCCATTACTTAGACAAAAAGGAGGAGTACAAAGTATGTTGGAAGATTTTCAGGTACTGTGTGCATAAATAGGGGTGCCATTAGTGGATGAAAAAAAACAGAAGGCCCTAGCATCTTAGGGATAGAGGTAGATGCTGGGTTAGGGGTGTTTAGGCTGCCAGAGAAAAAAGTGGAAAATCTGAGGAGGTTGCTGAAGGAGGTGGGTCAAAAAGAAGAGGGTGACCTTATACATAGTACAGCATCTACAGGGCCATCTGAACTTTGCATGCAGGGCAGTCGGACCAGGAAGAGCATTTACATGTCGCCTGACCAGGGCCATTTCAGGAGGGTCAAGACCTCATTATTGGGTCAACCTGGGAACCGAGATTAAGGATGACCTGAAGGTATGGGAACAATTCTTAAACTCATATAACGGAATAGCCATTTGGCAAGAAAAGTGGCTATTCAACACCGACATGAAGCTCTACAGGGATACTTCTTGGGGACTGGGGGTAGGAGCCTACTTTCAGGGATGATGGGTTTTGGAGGCATGGCCTCGGGAGTGGGTAGAGATGAGGCTAACCAGGGATATCACTTTCTTGGAGATACTTCCGATATGGGTAGTAACAAGGTTATGGGGGGACTGGCTAGAGAATCAGCAGGTCACATTTTGGTGTGACAACAAGGCGGTGGTGGATGTTTTAAACAACAGAGGATCAAAATCACAGCTGGCACTTCAGGTGTTACGACAGTTGGTGTTACAGAGTTTGAAGCTCAATATGAGCTTTAAGGCCAGGCACATTGCAGGTGAACTGAACACCATAGCTGACTGCCTCTCCCACCTACAGATGGACAAGTTCCAGGCTCTAGCACCCAGGGTGGCCCCAGTGGGGAAGAAGATCCCAGAAGAATTATGGGAAATTGATTGGAAGGAGCGGAGTATCTGTTTTGCAATTCCTGGGCAGACAGCACTGTGAAAGAGTATGAGAGTTCATGGAGAGTATTCCAGGCTTTCAGAGCACATCATGCCATGGAGGTAAGGGTAAGTGGGGCTGTCATGGAGGAACAAGTAGGTAGGTTTGTGGTGGTAGAGTGGCAAGAAGGATTGGCCCACGCTACCATGGGAGTCCATCTGGCAGCCATAGGTTGGGTGAGTATGATGAAAGGTTGGGGAGAACCTTGCAAAGGTATCCTCATAAAAAGAATGATGATGGGCTGGCAGAGAGTGAAGGGCACAGGAGGAGATAAGAGGAGTCCACTCACAGGGCAACTACTGACCAGGTTGATGAATATCTTGCCAGAGATTTGTTATTCCAGATATGAAGAGGTACTTTTCAAGGCATTGTTCATGGTGCTCCATAGGGGGGCATTTTGAGTAGCAGAAATGGTGGGGCTGGAAATGCCCACAAAAGGGAGAGGATTACAGGAGCATGATGTGCATTGGGAGGGGGAGACCCTCCAGGTATTCATAAAGAGGTCTAAAACAGACCAGATGGGAAAAGGCTGCTAGGTGTCATTAGAGCCATTACCGGGCACAGGGATTTGCCGATGCCGGCAGACTAGGGATTATCAAAGAATCAGGTCACAGCAACAAGGTTTGTTTTTCATACACGAAGATGGAAAAGAGGTAAAGGGAAGCCATGTGTTGGGGGTATTAAAAAGGAGCATGAAAAGGTTGGGAGAAGATCCGGACAGATACTCCTCCCACTCCTTTAGGATCAGGACAGCTTCAGAAGCAGCAGCCCAGGGGGGTATGAGAGGACGGCATAAAAAGCATTGGGACGTTGGTCATCAGAATGTTATAAAAGATATATCAGAAATACAGCACACTAGTGATGTTTTTCTTGCTTTCCCACGGGAGTAGTACTACTGGGGAGGGGGGAGGAAGAATAAAAAAAAAAATGACTGGCCTTTAATTTTGTGTATTTGTAGGTGCCGGACAAAGAAGAGACATTTGGATTGTGGGGCACTCCTTCATTTATTGGGCAGAAAGGGAGGTGGCCCAGAAGCCTGGTGGAAAACAGATGGGTTTTAACCACAGTGCACTGCGGATCATTTGGAAAGGAATGCCGGGGATGCGATGGGGACAGTTGCTTCCATTGTTGGCTGAGATGTGGAGAACTAATAAAGACCATGATCTCATTGTAGTGCATTTAGAGGGCAACAATCTAGGGCAGGGGCCATGGTTGGATACTTTTAATAGCATATAAGAGGATGTCAGGATTCTCAAAGCATGGTGGCCAAGGGTCAAGTTAATATGGTCAGAAATGATACCTCACAGGGTCTGGAGACACAACATACAACATAAAGCTATAGATGGGGCCATAAAATACATGAGTCGAAGGGTGTGAAAGTGTTTCATGAACTTAGGAAGTCTGATTGCACAGCATGAGGAAATTGTGGAGAGGATACCTGACCTGTACAGATCAGATGGGGTCCATATATCCACACTGGCAATCACATTTTCATTACAGAGCTAGGGAGGAGCATCAATCAATGGTTAAGAAACAGGAGTTAAAAAAAAGGAAGAAGAAGAAGAAGGGGGAAGCCTGCTATCCAACACAGGCTGGAGGCAGGCTAGTGGAGAAAAAGAGGTTATAACTTCTTAGGAGAGGGAGGGGAGGGGGTGAGAGGACAACAAAAAGGGTGAAGAAGAAGAGGAGGAGGAGGTGAAGGGGTATGGACACCTCGGTAAGTAAGAAAATGGGGGGGCAGGAAATTGGACCTGCCCCAGAAGAAAAAGCAAGAAATTGATCCAGGTTTTATATCTTGGAGTAGAGAAGTTTTGGAACAAGACCTCCTCAGGTTCGATGCCTGGGGGTGAGAAGAAGGACAATTGGAAAAAACAGAAAAGAATGACATTTGGAGAATTATTGACTATGTTAATAAAAAGGAATGTAACCTAAACAAATGGAATTGAAGTAATTGTGAGAAAGAAGGAACTCAATATTGTACAAATTTGTATATATGGTTGTATATACGAATGTGAATAAAAGGTATTGCCAACTGAGCAACCAACATACAATATTGGGTGTGGTCTTCTTCTTGGGGGAGTGGTCTCTGGAACAATATATATATTTATCTTGCTCCTAAGCAGTTGCTCAAATGTGCTGTACCACTGTTCTTCTGTGCACCCTCATTGTGGCTACATGCACAGCCTGTCAGTAACTGCACCTACCAACCCTGATACTTCTTTGCACCCCTTGCTTTTGATAAACATTTTGTTGGATGCTGCTCATCAGGTTTAATACTGTAGTGCTATCATCTCACTATTCCTATTACTGTACTAACGTACCAGCTTTTCAGTTACTGTGTGTTTCAGGGCTCATTTGATTGTGCTTTGATTTATAATCATGTCCCATTTACTAATATTTCCTGTTGTCATGTCTAATGCTTCTGGAGATTTTGACCAAGGCAATTTATATGTAGAAAACATTGAATCCCCCGCTTCTTATAAAACAGCTACCAAGTCTCACATCAGAAAATGGACTTTGAAATAAAACTTACCAAAGTGCATTGAATGGGCTCTGGCAACATTAATGTATGCCCTTCAAGTAATGGAGATCTATTTTTTCTGCTTCAGCTACAAGGAAGAAATTATTTGACTTACACATCGCTGCTCACCAAGTAAATTTCCCTAAAAAGCTTGAAAAATGTTCTCAGCTTTATCTCCATCCTATTAACAAGTTTTGTGATCTTCTTTTACAGGTCTAATCTTTTGTCTCCAACATTAAAATGAAGGTTGCCATGCTAGACCCCCCCCCCTTCTATGCCCATTGATCCAATTCCTAGGCATTGAAGTCCTGGACCATCCATTTCTTTGATTCCTGCTCCTGGACCTGTAAATCATGTACCATCAATCCAACCTCCTGTAATGCCTATAATTACTCTGCTCTGCCACTGAAACCTTAAGTATCTGTACTTTTATTCTTTTCATAACTGGGTAAGGCACACTAGGCACAAGTGCCTGTTTTCAGGGGCTACACAGGGAGCACTGGAGAGGTGAAGTGACATGTTCAGAGTCACATAGTATGTAAGTGGAGGTTGCAGGAATCAAACCGAGCTCTGCTGGATGTACCAAACTCATTTGCAGCTTGTCACTATAACCTCAAGACTATACATATTTGCCAGTCATCCTGGCCTATTACAACCTCCTCAACCTGCAGGCACTGTCCCACCTGTTTTATTATGTACATTGATGGTACCAATACTGACATATCACAACTTTCACACTGTGTATGTCCAGTTCATCTTTTCCTATGAAATTTCCAAAAGGACATAATAGATGGGAAAGACATCCATCTTGTGGACTTACTTGTATCTTTCCATGACACAACTAAAAATTCTATTCTCTCATACAGCAACGTGTTAGTCTGGCTCAAAGATTCAGACCACACATTACTTAAGAAATGCACCTTGGTAAAATTCATGATGGCATTTAGCATATGCTGGCACATGCTATGTTAAGTCTTCCCAACACAGTGAGATCTATGCACTTAAGTGCAGCTTGCCTATGCATTATGGATCTGTACTGTGTAGGCAGTCCTATGTTAGAATGCTGTAAAATTGGGATCTGGAGGACCTTTGGTGGTATTCATGGAAGGGAAAGGCACCACTTCCATGCTTTGTAAGCAGCTGCACATGCAGCCAGTTGGGGGCATGTCTGGGGGCTTGCCCACATACCACACCATTCACAATGGTGCGGAGTGTGGGGTGAGGGGGTGAAGGATATGGCAGCAAGGACACTGCCATATCTGTTTTGTGTTCCCCAGATTTTGACCGCCGGCTGCAGTGGACACAATCACCACATATAAAGTGCTGCCCTAGCCCTTTGGGCAGATGGGGGTCTGAGGGTAGCCATTCAGGCACTCACCAGTAAACCTTATTTTTGTGAATCCCCCACTCATGCAATGCAGAAGATCCATTTTGGGACCCAGGATGGGCATCTGCTTGGATGCCCAACTGTTTCCTTTGATCTACCTCTGTGCAGCTGTGAGCCAAGGGGCAGGGCCACAGACAGATGCACGGCAGTGCCCACAGATTGTGAAAGCCAGCCACCTCGCACCTGTCTACAGGTACAGAGCTATGCAGGCTGGGTACACATGAATTGTGCATACCAGGCCAAGCATTGGTGCACAGCCCCCAAATGTGAAGAACCAAATGCTTCTGTATATATAATGGCTGACCTAGCCAAATCAAACGATGCATAAGAACAACATAGCACACTTACTGTATCTGCTTTTGCTGACCTAGTGAACTGCACATAAATTTGAAAAGAGTCTAATGTATTGAAAGAAAACATGTTGTAAAAGGGACTGGACACATGGTATATACACAAAAACAGTTTTAGTAAAAGCAACATTTGATTCTATTATAGTGCTGACAGATGACTCATAGTAGTTGCAACACTTAGAGGTATTGTCAATTCTGAATATGCAAGTTAATATTGTGTTTTATCTTTTTCATCAGACTTCCTTTTGGATCTGTGCAGGGGGATGCAACATGGGTACATAAGGCAATATTGAAAATAGGAGCATAGAAATTCAAGAGAGAAGCAGGCCCTAGCAGCCAATTGAGACTGTTACCTGTCCATTCAACAGCTGTACATTACCTACCTCCATATGTCTATCCATATGAGCTTTAAATGGCCACACTGTCAATATATCTACTGCTAAATCTAGCAGGTTGCTCTTGGCATCTACCACTCTATGAGTCAAGAAAGTCTTCCTTTGCTTACTTCTGAATTGCTTACCTATCAGCTCTATTCTGTGCCCCCCCCCTTCCTCTGAATGGTTAATGTGTTGAAATATAGGCATAGCAAAAGTACAGGGTACCTAGTAGCTTATTTATTATTTCAAACTTATATTTTATTGCAGTTTAAGAAAGTACAACACTATAGATGTCCATGCAAGGGTTAGAACAGAAGCGTCTGTACATTACAATATACAGTGACAGGATCTTGACAGCACCCATCAACTTTGGCACATCATTGTGGATCAGTATAACATTATATAATTACCCAAAATTATTCCAGATACTATCAATAGCCCAAGGCAAAGACACATCACAATAGGTTCAGCATTAATGTTTGCAGCAATCTAAAATGGTGCAGCATCTTGTTGGAATATATTATTTAAGAACATGTTAAATTGTGAAGGATTAATAACTTGATCTGTATGTAACCAACAAAATTTAAAACAGAAGAGCTTGTAAAACATCACGTTTAACCACAGTAGTAGAACAGTAACTATTTTAGTTGAAACAGTAAACTTATTCATTGTTATAAAACAAAGAACAGTACTCTGGTAAAGTAATAATTAATGAACAAAGAATGTGATGAAAACTATTTAGTAATTGTAAGATCCCAGTTTTATTTTATGTTGTGGTGCAGAACATGTTTGAGGGTTACATTGCACTGGTTCTAGGGGCTGCATGGGTGGAAAAGTGTCTGCAGTCCATACTCCCTTGTGGAGAGAAGGACAGATGCCACCAGCTTGTAAGGCAGGACACAGCTAATTTAGAAACTCCACCAAATGGCCAGTTCAACAATATATAAGGTCTATCCTCTGTTTTGTATGTGCATCAAATAATGAAACAGACACATGCTCTCTTCCAGTGAATCCCAATAACTACCACTAGTACTTATAGCCAGCATACAAAAAATGAAGTGTTAATTCTAGCTGATCAGGTCATACTGTCACTGAATTGTTATCCTTCATAACCATTCTGTTAAGAAACTCTCTTAGAATTGTTTTGGCTAGCTTGCCTGCCTTGGTTGAGTTTGAACATAAATAGGTTTTTCAAATGTAGAGCACCTTCAGTTGAGCAGGAACAAAAAGGAACCAGGTAACCCTTAATTCCTCAATGGTCATAGGAAAAATGAGGCCGCTCACCCACTGATTAGCTTAAAATGAATTTATTCATGTACACATAGTAATGGTAGCCTCAAAACACCAAAGTTTTGGGGTAGTAAACTCCTTCATCAAGGTTAATAGTGTACCTTTTTTGGTGAGGCTCTTCCAATTATTGCATGAGCTGGGGGAGCCAAGCCACAGTGCAAAAAGTGCAGAAAGCCAAGTTTGAAAGTTAAGAAAAATACACGAGAGAAAGAAGATGTTTCCTACATGCTAAAAGAAAGGAAAAATATAGGCAAGCCTAATAATGTATGTCATTTAACCTGACAAAGGGGTTTACTGCCCTGCAACATTGGTGTGTTGAGGTTACCAGTACTATCTATGCATGAATGAATTCATTTTTAGCTAATCAGTGGGTGACTGGCCTCATTTTTACTATGCCCATTGAGGCCTTACTGTAACCTACATATAAAAGGTTGTTCCCTGATATACTGTATGTGTTTGTCATGTCTTACATGGACATGGAGGTTGACAGATTCCCCAGGGAGATAACCTTTAATTCCCTCTGAGTTAATTAACACCATTAAATCTTTTTCTTTTTTGCCTTTTACTGAAGTTGCTGTCAAGGGGAAAAAACATACTGACCTCCCCAAACTTTGCTTCACCACACTACTTCACTGCCTGCAACACTCTGTGTCTTTCTCCTCCATGCTTCCCATGACTTCTAGCAGGATATGACTAGAACTCGCTCCATGACGTAACAGCATATACTCCATGCTTTGCGTATGTGAAATCCAGAGATAACACTTCAGAAATACAGTTCCTCACAAACATGTTCTAGTCCTTACCCTCAGTCCCCCTTGGAAGACCTATCACCCAAATATAAGTGTCTTGGGCTGCATTTTTCAAATGTTTCCAGTCAGGCCAGTAATATATAATTTGCTTTCACCAGGCAGGTAGTGATAAGAAGGGCTCTCCTTGCTGTTTCATTTGCAGCTATTGTTTCCTTATTGTTATTGTTCCCCCTGCACCACTTCGACCTTCCCTTTCAGTAGAATCATCCTGCTGTTAAAAGTTTCCATCTTTTTGTGTTCTGTCTGTATGGCATGTAAAAATTGAAGGCTTGGTCTTAGAGGAACTTCATGTTGCTGTTTGAGAGCTGATGCTGTGCCCAGGGCTCTGTGATCCACTGTTGGCAGTGTCACCAGTGCTCAAAGGTTTTTATTTTAATTTATTTGATTTACCAGGAAAATGGACTGGGCAAGATCCTGTTTTCAGCTACACCTGGGGAAAGTGTAACAACAGTATGAGTACATAGAAGATGATCTAATTCAATACAACATTTTTAAAAAGTACAATAAACTATACAATCATACAGTCATACAGGTAAAAACTTACATACAAGGACAATATTTACAATTACAATTGCTTGTATTTGTGCAAACTTCAAGTATTACCATTGCAACAACATCTTGATTGCACTTCCAAATACTTTTGAACTCCCTTTTCAAAGGAATATTTCTTTTCATTAATGTCAATCCCATGCTTTATTATACTATTTAAGAATTTTGGACCATAAGTTGTTATTGATCATTCAGCTATTTTAGTAGATATTCTATTTTCTTGAAGTAAGTTCAGCGAAGTTGTTCTAAAAGTTTTGAATTTATTCACCCTTTTAAATTTATCACACAGAACTTTTGGTGTTTCTTGATTTATAATCTTATGCAAGAACATCATTACTGAATATTGTATTCTTTGTTGTTTGGCTCTCCCAAATTTCCAACTGCTGAAACTGCTACCACAGCTGTGGATACACTATTTCACTATGATTATTTAGGGTTATATTGTTTTCCAAGTGAAAGTTAATTTCAACAATATTAATTTGTTCAGTCTGGAAAAGCTCAGATTTCACATGCATATGCTGCCAAGCTGTCGGTCACACCCCTTCCCTAGTGGCTTTATGTACTATAGTAATAGCTCTCTTCAACCTTCTCTCCAGCATGAACATGTCTAGAATGAACATACTCTACTCAAAGCTCTTTCCTGTCATAACTCCCAGAAACCTTGTTGCCCTCTTCTATGACCTCTGCAACTTTACAATGTCTGTTCTGTAGTTGGACACCTATAACTGACCACAATACTCCAAATGTAGCCTCACCAATGACCTTTACTATCACCACCTCTATCACTCAGCTAATGACATTTTTCTCACTAACTCTCAGAATCTGATTACATTTTCTTACGACCTTATCATAATGACCCCATGCTTAAGATTATTAGGCATGGTTATACCTAAATCCCTCTTCTAGTTCAATACTTTTATATCTTTACCTTTTAGATAGTATACAGTCATTGCATTTCTCTTCCAGAAATGTAGCACTACAGATTTATCTGCATTAAACATACCTTTAGAGCTAATGTCCCAGTCTGCCAAATTGTCTAAATCTGTCTGAAGGCATACATCAGGATACAAAATCATTGATTTAATCTGTCTTCAGGCCTGCATGCAGCTAAGAATCCCATTTACTGTGCTGTCCTGTAGCCTTATGCTCATTAGCTTGTCAAGTACTGTAGTTCAGTATGGGGGACCATACCGAAGTACTTGCTGGGATCCAGATACATCGTATCCCATGGCCTCTTTCATTGAATGCCACACTCACTGGCTCACAGAACATGCAGTAATCATATTAGTCAGACACAACCTTCAAATGAGTAATCGTGTGTAGTGGTTTACCCACCATGTTTTGTGATTCCAAGAAGTTTCAATGTCACCTTTGATCCGTGTCTCCATGATCTTAACCACCACTGATATCAGACTTATGGATTTATAATTATTCATATCCTTCATAGTCTTCTTTATATGAATTGGTACAACCATCGCATCTTTCAGTTTTATTGTGACTATTCCCTCTCTTAGTGATTATGAAAAATATTTTTAATCAGCCCAGGAAGAACTCTGGCCAGTTCCTTTAGTATATAGCCCTGATGATATGTTGATGGCAACTTTCTCAAGATTATGTCTGATATTATCAAGTAAATACTTTCTCGATAGTGGGTTGAATTTTCAAAGAGCTGTGCATGTCGCAGGCCCTGGGTGAGCCAAACATTTGGCGCACAGGGCTTACAGCATTCTACTGGCTGGCGATTGGGATTCTTGATCCCATGCACAAGTTGTCATAAGCTAGACCAGCTTTTCCTGGTCTAGCTTGTGGCAATCCTGGGTATCCTTTTTATGGGGATTGTGCCAAATACTTGGTGCAAGCTGCCGTAAATTGGGAAACATATCATGAATGTGGCCAATCTCTAGAATCTGGAAAATTGCGTGGCAAAGTTGATGGTGCAACTGCTCCAACAAACATGTTTGATGCAGGGCTTGACCCAAGGCCTGTGTTGCCCAGTATGAATCAGGCCCAGTGTGTCTAAACCCCTCTCTGTTTCTTTTTGAAATAGGTGTTAAGCATCCCAGCTTTCTCTTATTCATCATTTATTATTGTATTGCCTAGGGCAAGTGCTCCAGCTTGTTGTTTTCCACTGTGCTCTAAAATAATTGAAGAATTATTTTGTTTACATTTGCCATCATAGTGAATCTCATCTTGATTTTACTCCTCACTTTGTCTTTTTACACCACCTCTGCTTGTGTTTATACAATATTTCACTAAAACCTGTTTGGTCTTTTAACTTTTTAGACATTTAAAAACCTTTCTTTTAGATGTACTCCTCCTTTTGACTTTTCAGGATTACCCAAGTATCTCACCAGAATACAATAACTTCAGATCCAAATCATTACTGGATCTGGCATGAGCCAGTAGCTGAAATACTCTCCTCTGATGTTGACCTCTAGCCTGAAAGCCTGTGAGGAGCCACACACTCCTGAAGAAGGAGTTCTATCCGGTGGAAGTGGTGGTCAACTGGTGGAATGGATCAAGGGGACGCATGCCTGCAGGTGCCTCATGGGTTGGTGGTGTCCTCTGCAGCAAAGAGTGAGGGTGCACCTTCCACAAGCTGCATTCCACACTCTACATCTAGTACCCTAACACCCAAAGAATGATCACTGTATTGCATGAGGCTCCTATAGGAGACAAACAGGTCTTGCGTACCTAAACCACATCAAGGACTAATAACTAAAACTGAGCATATTTTTGCCTGCCTAGGTAGAAACATATGTAGCTATAAATAGAATGTAAAATTCTGCTCCAAGCCCTATCATAGCCACATAATATGCAAGGAATTTTATTTCTTCTTTCCTGTGTCACAGTTAGAATGTTTGGGAATATATAAAAGGTGTGTTCCTTAAATGTTAAATACCCCATCTCTTTTGGGTGATCACTTCTCTTGCTGTATCAAGCTCTAGGGGGATTATTATGGTTGGGCTGAGGTTGCAATGAGTACTGTATATATGAGGATGCATTTTAATTGCTTTCTGAACCAATCTCAGCATTGACAAGCTGGACTGCTTATCCACATGATGAGCAACTTGATTCTGTTTAACTGGGATTCTGAATGCTTTCATGAGAAATACAAATCTTTTTGGACATAAGTCAAGCGAAGAGATAAAGAGTGATATTAACAGCTCCCATTTACAAGAATATTCAGAATCACATAAATTTGGCAGTTCAACAATGTGCATATTTTATATTATTTTCCAGTGTTTCTGTTTTACATTGAAAGGCAATTACTGCCCATGTGTTCGAGGTAGAGGAGGTGTCAACCAGCAACATTTTCTTTTCAATACCTCCCGTATTCTTTTCCAAATTAGTCTGGCCTTTCCTCACAGTTGCAGCCTCAACTTTTAAGTTGTTTCCATCTTTCAAGTTATTTTCATCTTTGCCAATTCATTCAAATATGGGATCAAGCTTTTATTACAGCACTGAAAAAAGTTTAAAGATTTTGAAAAGTTGTGCTTACCTCTTTGGGGCTTTTAAATTTGAATTTTTTAGTAATAGAAGTATCTACAGTACTTGTTTAAATTCAAATACTTATTTTTGGCCCAGATCAACTCTGAGAATGTGTTTAATTTAAAAGGTTGTAAACTGTGCAATAAAGAAGAAAAAAGCAGGCAGCAAAGATTTGCAATAAAAACAAAAGAAGCAGACAGAAAAATAAAGTACAAAATTCAAATACGGATTTGGAAAATGAAAAATTTGGAAAATGGAAATTTGCAAGTGCCTCTGTTCACTCATCACACCAAGCTGTGATAGCTTGCTTCCAGGTTTATTGAAGGGAGAATGTTGGTTATGACACTAGGTAAACTCCAATACTCTTCCAGTAGTGGGAACCTCTTGCAATCTAGCTGTCTGACAAGATGGCCACTTGAACAGGACAGGGAAAGAATACAGCAGATATGGAGGAGTCAACCTCCTCCATGATCACCTTTTCTACATAGGTCACTTCTGTTCCTGTAATAGTGTCTGGTATTACACTGTCAGCGCAGGAGGCTATACTGTCTAAACAAGCCCTGAAACACAGAAAACTGTTGGCAGAGGAGGAAAAACTTAAGAAAGCCATCGAAGAGAAAAAAAGTGTTTACTGAACCTAGTCACTGAAAAAGAAGAGAGGTTTCAGGTGGCAAGGCAGAAGTTGAATGTAGCCTTGTTGCACCCTGAGGAAGCTGGTCGGCAATGAGGGAACAGTCCATGTCAGCAAACAGCGATGGCATCAGATTCCTTTGCTGATGCATTAGCAGGAAAGACTTTGCTGGACAGTTTAGCTGTCAATTGCTGTCAAGAAGTCAGCTGTATCTACTAGTGTGGCCTCCCAAGGGAGTGATGCCTCCATCAGTACATATTGGGATTGGAAATAGAAGGGAAATGGACTACCAAATGGAAGATGCCAAGACCATACCAGAGGATCCTCAGCCCCTTCATGATGAAATTCAGGGCAGCATGGAGCCAGAGCCAAGCATGAGTCAGACCCCAGAAACTCCAAAACTGCTGAAAGCCACCACCAACCAGAGAAGCAGGAGTCATTTTATGACTGCAAAGCTGTTTGAAAATATTCCTGATATGACACTGAAGAGCATAACACTTGGTGCACCTGGAAATACTAAACCCAGAAAACACCTAGCTTGAGAAGATAACACTAAGCATGGAGAGGGCAACAAATGGTTCTGGAGCAATACTCACCAGAATGGAGTGGGGTCAATGCTGGAGGCTGCTGGTTGGGTGAAAGCCTTAGATTGCAAGTCATGGCTCCTTGGAAATATCAAGAACTTTTCTTCACAGTTCATTCGGAACAAGACTGTAAGTACTGATGGAGTTTTTTCTCATGATGTACCAGAGAGGAGGAATGTGCTTATAGTGAAACGATCAGAAGAAGAGATAGTTTCCTAGCACTTTGGAGACAGAACTGTGTTCCCAGTGAAGATGCTGTTTTTTTCATAAATACTCTGTGCAGTCTGATTTAGCTGTGCCCCGGCCCCCCGGCAATATTACCATGACTGAGTTTGCCCTCTCCCCAAGCCAGAAATCCCTAGCAGATCCAAATCTTCTGCTTCCACTCCTCCCCTATTACTGAAAAAGGTCCAGTTGGAGGGGACACTATCAGCAGGGAGATAGTGGACTCTCAGGTGCAATCTGCAGGTCCGGACTCTTCTGATGTTGAGTCCACTCATAATTCTGCTTAGTGAGATAAAGAACCTGAAAGAATGTTCCATCTGGCTATTTGCCTCTCGGGGGAACCAGTGCAACACAGACATGATGTGGGGATAAAATATAGGGGTGAGCCTGACCTCTCCCCTGATAGAGTGTATGTGATTAGAAATATGTTGAAGGATTCTATTGTGGGGAGGTTGCTGCCAAACTCTATGCAGTGATTCATGTGACCATGAAAATGGCTTCTGATGTGAGCTTTATACCTTTAAAGTCAATAAAACACTTTTGGATTAAATATGGCAGACTTAAAGATTTTGCTCTTTGGTCCCTTTTCACAGTGATCCTCCTGTCCAAACCTGCTGTTAAGACCATAACCACTGTATTTCAAAATGAGGAGGTAATTAAGTCTGATATCACATACTGCCTCAAACAGTAATGTGTTGTATTGGAAAATCTGACACCTATCATACAGTAGTTGCTCCATATTTGTCAAGCAATTTTATGAGATTCCCTATTTATCCTTCACAAAATTTAGGGGGGAAAAATCCTCTAAAATTATTTTTGTTATACCTACAGAAAGAGGGCAGTTCCTATTACAGTGCTTAAGTGCCATCTGATAGATTTTCAACTACACTATCAGATGAGACAGCCCTCTCTGGGTAGCAGTGAACACACTAACAAACAAAACAAAATCCCTAACTAAAGGTTTCACAATTCTCAACAGGAATTTTTAAAAATCCTTAAAAATCCATTGACTAATTCGGTGCTACTACTGTAGATAGTAAGTTTGGGTGGAAGACTGGAAATTTAAAGTGAAATTGAAACAGGCCAACACTAGAATATGTCATTTGCAGGGGAGTTTCTATCTTGGTAGGCAAAGAGGCATGGGTTTTTATCCTGCCCAACCCCATTCATGCCATAAATGTGGGTCCAGAGGCCACCTCAGTGCTGCATGTGATGTGGATCATTGTAATATGTATTTGGGTATGGGCATGTCAGTTTTTAATGCCCTAGCCCCCTCAAGTGCAATTTGTGTGAAGAACAGGGCACTCTTACAGGCAGTGCCCTGGGCCTCACACAATAGACTGGGTGGCCTGAATCATGAGGATTTTATTACTAGGGGCCAAGCACAAGGTTCAGCAAGGGCTTCAGCACATAGACTTACAGATATGTCCTAGAAGGAGACATTTCTTAAACCTGTTATCCCTCCTATAAACCCGGACACTGGCTGGCATTCTGAACCCCAGAATAATGTAGAACCCATTCAGCTCCTAGGACATGGGAAGATATGGATTTAGGGTCAGTATCTAAGACTGAGAATGTTTCTATATCCACGCCTTTGAAGAATACTGAAGTCCCTGTGCAAATAACCCCTTCCACTGAGACCAGCCCTACTCAGCAAAATGCATCCTCTCCCCCCGGAGGAGATTGAAATGGAGGTTGCCTCTGCCCAAAAAGGGGATACCACAATAAAGCTAAATACAAAATGGTGGAACCTACAGCCACTGCTGTGGTAAATAGGTATGCAACATTGTTGTCTGCCATACAATGGAGAGACACAGAAGAGGATGAATGTGATTCAGAGGCTTCCTCAATAAAGGATCAATCCTGTGATTGCGATGACTCTGTCCATGAAATATCTGCTGTTAAAAAGAGCTGGACGAGGACCAACTCCCAGGTGAGAGCTGAATCCATGTCTCAACCCCCCTAACTAATGCATAATGTGTATTGGGTCCATGATCTTACCTATTACCTTAAACTTTAATAGTATTAAACCTTATAGACAAGAGTGTCCACTATGTCTCTCTTGGAGACCCTTCACAGTAATATAGTCTATTTACAAGACAAGCATATAAAAATTTTGTTTGAAGTCTCAGCCATGAAGAAACTGTTGCCACGTGGCCCTTCTTTTTGGTCCCAAGGCATCGAAAAATGGGTTGGGCATCTTGTTTAAAGATGTCACTTTTATCATTAATAAACTGGTGGAAATCAAGCCTGATAGGGTTCTTTTACTGGTTGCTGAACACAGAGGGAAGCACCTTCACTTTATCAACATCTACACCCCACAAATTAAGGTGGCAAGAGTTACTTTGTTCCAGGATGTCTGTCCATACCTCCACACAAGTGAACTGGCAGTACTGGGGGAGGAATTTAAATATGAGGTTGTCCTTGCGTGACAGAGGAGACAAAACAAAAAACAGTATAGTGATTCTGTCATTTTAAGAGGCATGTTGCAGACAGTCTGCATAATGGATTTGCAGTTATTTACCAGAAATGTAGCTACTTTCTCTAAAGGGGCCTTACACACTGGCATTAATTTCTTGTTCTTATCTGCAGCTTTAAAAGTAAATATGGCAAGAACTACTGTTATTGAGATGTTCTATCATATGGCAGTTCTGTGTCACTGTCATACAGGCATGACTCCCTGCCACACACACAAGGATAAACAATGGAGGCTTAATGTTACTGTATTAGATCTGGGAAGATGTACAGGTGAAATGGCTGCATCTCTTTAAAGTGAGATGCTCAGTAGTTCCTGCATATGATAATATAAGGGAATGGTGGGAAGACTGCTATGGCACAGGTTTGAGCAATGCTATATGAAGGCCTTTAACCTATGGTAAATGTTATATTTTTTTGTATGAAGTAATACAAACTGTACATTATTTCTTTTCTGAGTTCTATATATATTGTTTCTGCATCTTTTGAGGATTTTGTTATGTGATTTTTGGGTGTGTTTTGTTTATTTTTGTGGTAATCCATCAAAACAGTGGCTGAACTTGAGCGACTCGGATATGAGCGACTCAAGTTCAGCACTCGTTATGTGAGCTACCCTGAAAGGGTAGTGACAGGCAAACAGCAAGGTGCCCAGCACAGGATGGGGAATGGAAGAGATGGGAAGGTATGTGGGAGGTAGTGTGGAGAGAAGCTGCCATGCTGGCCGTGTGGTGTGGTGGTGATGGGGCTAGCTACAGTGGGGAGGGTGCAGGGTTCAGGGCTGGGGAAGAGTGCAATATTTTGTGTTTTGTGTGTAGGAGTTAATATTCTTTAACAAGGTTCTCCCCCTCCCTAACATGCACCCCCCTGGAGCTGAGAAGCATTTTTAAGGGGGGTGTGGGGGCGCCGCCCCCCGCATAAATAACATAAAAAGCATTTGTTTTCGCTGGTGTTGCCTCACTTGGAGAGCACATCACTGTTTTGGTTTTTCGGTGATGTACACTTGCTGTAATGGTGAGCACTATTTGGTGATCGCCGTTATGACATGGAACCATTTTTGTTGTATGTTTGTATGATTATTTTCTTTTAGTAAAATTCCCCTACTCTTGCCAGAAGGGGAACCTTTGTTCACCAAGCTATTCACCAAGATGGTGGACGTAAAGGGCGAAGGAGGAGGAAGTGGTGGTGTAGAATTAGCCTTTTGTAAATCTATCTTACTGTACAAACCGTTCCTGTTATGGTTCATCACGAAGAAAACAGCCAGACTTCTATATTACCAGCAACTGTAATGCCTGTCCCCAGTGTTTAAGGCACAGAATAAGGACCCTGATATGGGTTTTGCAAACAACTAGGTAGAAAAGCAATATCATACCTGTAGTAGTAGTGATGAACAAATGCTGATAGACAATGTTCCCACGGTCAGTACACTAGCTGGTGTAAATGACAACGACATTGAGTTTGACAGATGGATGTCAGTGAGAAAATAGCATCTACTTCAGTTACTTGCAGAAGAGGAGGGGAGACTAGCAAGAGTACACCCTGAAAAGTGACTGATAGCTTCCAAACAGCTGTCTGATGATGCTGACCCACTATCAGATTCTGGCCTGACAGCTCTGGACAGCTCACCAGCTCAGCCAGACCAGAAGCGGCACAAAGCCCAGAAGCTCACTAAGACTTCAAAAAGATGTTGGGGCTCTGATGGGGGAGACTGGTCCCCACACAAGACTGTACAGCAGAGTTGTCAGGTGGCCGCAGTAGTGCTGCAGGGTGGAAGAAATCCACTGATGGCAGGTCTTGGATTGCAGGGAAATCTCAGTCAGTGGCAGAGATCAGAGAGGTGGCAAGAACTCAAGCAGACTTTTGCCTGAGTGATGTTTTCTCAAGCCACTCTAGTACAAAAATGATGACTGCAGAACTGTCATCAGTCTATCTTAAGGCAACAGAGACCAGCAAAAGGTGCAGTACAGCACAATTGCTTAAAAACAGTGACACTGAGGCTGCTATATTTGAAGAGATTGTTGGGCAAGGGGAAAGAGGGTAGTTACAAACTGCTGTACAGCATGGCTCTGCTGTGGAGGCACTACTTAACACTGTCACTGGAATTGGAAATGTAGGGACAGTAAACAGGCCTGCAAGGGAGGGTCCTTCTGATATATCCGATACTGGTTTGAGTGATACAGTTTCTTTTGGGATGCATGGCTTGCATACTGAGACACCTGGAACTGGTGCTAATGAACCTGCATGTAGTACTTCAGGAACTAGTGTTAATGAGACAATGCTTGGGGTAAATGAGTCTGAAAGTGTGTCTGTTAGTGATAATGTGTTGCATGTCTCAGCAGTATAGGGACAAATTGTACCTGGTTCAGGTACTTCCAGGTATCCAGGCCTCCTGTAATTGCTCAGAACAGCCACCTGATAGGATCCTTGAAAAGGAAGAACTAAAAGTAACTATTCCACTGTCCCCCACCTGGGCAGAGGCCCCCCAGAGTCTGGTGCCCTAGAGGGAAGGCCCTCTGGCACAGAATCTGTTCCAGACCCAGCAGGGCCAAGTGTGCCAGAACCCTCACAGAGGTTGGTCCCAAAACCTCAAAATGGAGGACCTCTGCAAATCCTGATGATTGTAGACCAAACACTGACAGCACCAGCGAAGTATGGGATGGCCACCCACTGTAACCGAACAGGAGTGACAGACAATTTAGAATGGTGGACCTGTTTCAGACCCCAGGAGAGCTACTGCAGAGGTGCAATGCTGTTTCCTCAAGGTATATTGGAGGCTCTGAGGATCCCACTGACAGAGTCTATATTGCAAAGACATTGCTTAAAAACTCCACTTGTTTCTTTCCAGAGAAACTGTACACTCTGATCCCTTCATCTCATGAAGAGGTCCATGTTAGCACTTCAGGTGTGCCAGATCCTCAGATGAGAGAATTTTGCCCTGCCAGGAGTTTAATTTAAAAAACTTAATTTTGGCTTGGCATTTGTGATCCTGGTGACCCTGGGTATGACTTCTGGGTCACACCACGCTATTTCAGCCATCCTGCTGTGAGCTGAGCAGTGGGTGCTCAGTGCACAGGCAGCATGCAGAGACATGCACATCTCTGTACATGTTTAGCATGTTCAGTGTGATCAGTGTGATTGTGTGGGAGCCTTTTCTATGTCCGTAGACCTAAGGTAGGTCAGGATTGTAAGCCTCTCTGCCTTAGTTACCTGTGTTTTTCAGACAATATAGTGCCTGAAGCTTTAGCTGCTAAACTGTTATGATGGCAAACACCATTAGGACTATCGATGGTCAGGTAGGGAAGTGATGCTCTAACTGCCTCATGTATGTACTCCTCACTACCCCTATGCCAAGTAATTCCTTTACCTGCATTAAATGCAAGCAAAGTGCCAGTACATTAGAGGAGATTGCAGAATTTAACAATAGACTTCAATGAGTAGAGAACAGCTAAAAGTACATGGCACAAAGGTTCAAGGTATTAAGCAAACCTTCTGTTATGACCACACCTGTATGTGGCTCACCCTTAGGCATCTCTGGTAATGAAACCAATTCTGACAAAACTACTGGATTTTGACTTTTCGTCAACACCCACTTCTAGGCCCTTCAATATAAATTTTGATAAGTCCATAATTACCACAACATGTGCACGTAAAAACGGGCAAGGGACAATGACCCATCAGAAGGTGCCAATGATCATTGGTACAAACTCCAAACTAAAAGAGTTTTTAAAAAAAGGATGCAAGGCTTGCATTTTTAATATACCTTTACATAATAAATTTGACCCCTTATATGTCTTAAGCACAAATGATGTACTGGCCAGTGAGCCTGAATCAGTAGTAACTACATCTAATTTAACTACCCCAACATCTGATGTGAAACCTGTAAGTCAGCCCCCCAGACATATTCAGGATAGTACTCCAAGAATTACATCAAATAACACTAGCATTTTGGACTTGCAGCCTCTTATTTTTGATGAAGCACCTGATTCATGGATGGATCTTATGAATAATATGGAAAGTGCTCTAGGGGCTAACAATCAAAATACTGTAATACCCCCTCTTGCAGAACTGATTGTTCCAATTACTAACTGTAATGAGCTTGTCAGTGATACTATGGCTATGGATACTTTACCTGTTAACCCTACCATTGATCAAAAAAGGCAGACTTTTGTAATAGGTGATTCCATAATTAAACACATTGATAGAGCAGTTTGCAATCAAGACAAGAGTAACCACACATGTTCTACATTCAGAGAAGCTAAAATCTGTGACATCATAAGAATGTTACCTAATATATTATACGACAAAGTAGAGAACCCACTTGTCATTTTACACGTTGGTGCTAATGATATCATGCATGACGAGTTAGGCATCATAAAAATGAACATGGTTGCATTGTCCAATAAATTAATCGAGTTAGCCTGTGAATCTGTATTTTCTGAAATTTTACCTATTCCAAGAGCATCCACTTTGATAAATCATAACATAAAACAGTTCAATGAATGGCTGAGAAAGTGGTGTTTCAGACAAGGTATTAAATGCATCACCCATTGGGAGGATTTCAGTGATAGGTTTGAACTTTATTTCAGTGATGGCCTGCACCTTAGTCATCTAGGCAGCATGCTGTTGGGTAAACAAATCACAGCACTGATACATAGCTGTTTAAACTAGTTAATGAGGGACAGAGGCCGGAAGTGCTGGCATCTTTTAACCATGGTAGTTACTGTATGACTTTTGTTAACCAAAACCCATTTAAATTCCTATACTTTAGTGCTAGAGGACTCAATAAAAAATTAGATGAACTAAAAATTAAAACATGCCAGGAGTCCATTAACATTATTGCCATCAATGAGACCTGGGGGGACAATACATCCACATGGGAATGTACACTACCAGGATACACCCATTATAAACTTAACAGGGGAGCCAGATCTGGTGGTTGAGAAGTGTTACTTGTTAAAGACAACTTAACATATGTAGATATATCAGACAAAATAAAAAATGCAATATAGAAGTTGAAGCAATTTATTAAACTATTGCTAAAGGATGGTGACTGAATTATAGCTGGTGTATGCTATCATCCACCAAGCTCTACTATAGATATTACTGATAAAATTCTACATGAACTTGAAAGCGCTAGTGAGTTAAGTAACAGAATCTGTATGGGTGATTTTAACCTGGGGGCCATTGCTTGGGACTCCTTTTCTTCCACTTCAGGTCCTGGTAAAAAATTACTGTCCACTTGTCAGCAACTCAATTTAGACCAATGTGTTAGATTCCCTACCAGAGGTGAGTGTACCCTCGACTTAGTTATTCACAACAGTAATTTAAACGTTAGCAATGTGTCAAACATGCCCCCTATTGGTAACAGTGATCATAATTCTATAGCTTTTTCTCTAAACATTAATTCTATTTTCTGTGCTGGCAATACAAAAGTGCTCCTGTATGATAAAGCTGATATCAAAAAAATTAAACAGGAAATTGCCAAATATAATTGGGAGAATGTTTTTCCTCACACACCATATAAGATAGTTGGGAATTGATAAAAAAATGTATTAGTTAGTCTAAGAAATTATTTTTTCCCCTCTAAGTTTAAAACCCATAATTGAAAACATTGCCCTAAGTGACTTAACAAATCCACACATAAATTATTGAAACAAAAAAACAAATAAATATCGTATGTACTTAAAATCACGCACACAAGAAAATTGGTTGGTTTTTGTTAAACTTCAAAAGAAATGTAAATCAAAAATTTGAAAATCCAAAGCTACAGGGAAATATAACCTAGCCCGCAAAGCAAATAAAAACAATACCAAAATCTTGTATGCCTACATTAATTCTCTAAAAAAACAAACATGTCAGGTTGGACCTCTACTGGTCAATGATTCATTGATATATGAACCCAAGAAGATGGCCAATACTCTTAATTCAAATTTTTGTAAAGTTTTTGATTGATGTACTAGGGGATGTCCTAATGAAGAAGTGATTACAGGAGAACCAATAAGTCTGTCTGATGAAGATATACACAAAAAACTTCTGAATCAAACAGGCAAAATGAGCTCCAAACCAGATGATATCTCAGGTCACTTTTTATATCTACTGGCAGATGTTTTAGCATGCCCCTTTCATCATCTACTTGAGGGTTGCCTGGCAGCTAATTTTGTCCCTAAGGAATGGAAAACATCGTATTTAATTCCTCTGCATAAGAAAGGGTCCAAGTCTAACTGGGAAAATTATCGCCAGATAAGTCTAACCTCTACAATCTTCAAAGTATTGGAAAGTGTTACTAAAGACCTTATCACTCCAATACTTAATACAGTTAACCCAGAACAACATGTATTTAAAAAAGGAAGGAGTTGCTTAAGCAATCTTATGTGTTTCTATGAACATGTCAGTCTACACCTTGACAAAAATACCTCCTTTGATATAATTTGTATAGATTTTAGTAAAGCCTTCGATGTCATGCCCCATCAATCATTAATAAACAAACTGCACACCACAGATATAAATAAATATATTATCAACTGGATTGAGAATTGACTCAATGGAAGAACTCAATGTGTACTAATCAGTGGTCATTTATCTGACTCTGGCAGGGTTACTAGTGGTGTCCCACAGGGTTCAGTTCTCAGACCATGTCTTTTTTAGTTGTTTCTCCCTGATGTAACAAAAAACTGTCTATCCTCATCTATTATATATGCAGGCAACATCCAAATTGGGGGTCCATGTAACAGTACTGATAACATATTAACTATTCAAAGAGATCTGGACAAAATTACTCACTGGGTGTATTTATGGGGTATGAGATTAAATACATCTAAGTGCAAGGTTATGCATATGGGTGCAAAAAATCTGCTGGCTGAGTACTATTAGGACGGTACTCTATTAAACTTTTCAAACATAGAAAAGGACCTAGGTGTACACATTTCTAGAGATTTCAGTAACAATGTGCAGATTAATAAAGCCATTAACAAAACTAACAGTGTAATTTGGGCAATTAAAAGAAATATCTCATCTAGAGACCCGAAAGTTATGGTGCCTTTGTGCACAGCATATGCAAGGCCACATCTCAACTATGCCGCTCAATTATGGTGTCCATATAAAAAATCTGACATAACCCAATTGGAACAGGTCAAGAGAAAATTTACAAAAAGCTTATCCGGGCTTAAAAATGTACCATATGAGTCTAGACTTGAACAACTTCATCTTATGCCTTTAGTGACCTGTCATCAAAGAGGTGACCTTTTATTTATGTATGACATGATTCAGGATCCATATTTATTAAATGAGTTAGGTCTTGAGTTCAGGAATGACCATTATGCCTCAAGGGGGCACCCCTTACAATGAATGAGAAAAAGATTTCATCACACCAATTGAAAATACTTTTTTACTCACAGAATAATTAACCCTTGGAACAGACTCCTACTGGATATTATCTCTAGCAAATATAAATCAGAATTCAAACAGTGCCTCCATAAATATATTATGGCAGGTTTTGAAATTAGTTATTATAAATAAAGCAACAGGTGCAATTATGGGCATATAGCCTTCTAGCACCTTACAGTTCTTAGTGAATCTTAGCGAATCATAGTGAATCATAGTGACATCAGTTTTAAAACAGTTGACTCCATACATAGGTTCTGGGTCAAATGCAAAAAAATTTGCTCATGGACCCATTCCTAGCCATCCCCCTTACAAACCCCATTGTTAAGACAATCGCCATATTATTTTGGAATGAAGGGGTAAATGCCAAGGATAATACTTACTAGCTACAGCAGAGATGTGAAATTTTGAACAGGCCTCTCCCCATCCTGGATTCTGAACACATTTGGATGGATGGGTGGAAGTGCATAGTGAAATTGCATAACACTAACACTGACATAAGTTATCTGCCCAGCAGTTTTAAGGAAAGGACCATGGACATTGTTTGTACCCCGGACAACCAAAATCTTCCATAAATGTGGCGAAAAGTCCTACATCAGTGTTCTGAATATGTGTTGTGAATATGGCCATAAGGGCCCACAGTGCTCCAACACTGTTATCTGTGTGAGGAACAGTGGAATTCAACAGTGCCCTGTGCCTTGTACAATAGGGAGGATACAATTGGTCAGGAAATAATTATTTCTAGAAGTCAAGAAACAGAGTCAGTTAGGAGATTGGCTGCAAAAGCTAATGCTCCACAGATAAACCAGGAGCCCCCTGCTGAGGAGTATACTGAAACCTGAAAGTAGTGACACTGTGCAGAACTCTTATCTCCCCCTCTGTTTCTTCAGATATCTCTCAGACTGATGGAAATGCTGAACAGGACTCTGGGAAGGTCCCAGTAGATCCTCCTTCTGATATGGGTGAATACCCTCCCAAGTATCCCAGTGGTGAGAAGGGAATGGCAGATGTGGGGATGGCAGGTCCCCCTTACCCAGTCTATACCAGTACCTCAGGAAGCAGATGGTAACACACCTGATGATGCTGCAGATGTGCCCCCCCATCTCAGGTGGAGGATATGTGTTTCATAGGTCAAAAGAAGAGAGGACAAATAAGAAAGGATAAAGCTAGAACACCTAGGCAGGTACTGTAGCTTTAAGAAACAAATTCACAATTCTGAAAGACAAGAGGCAGTGGGTAGATACGATGGAGGAGGAGGATTCCAAGGCCTGTTTTCCTGCTCTTTGAAAGATTTCTCATTGTATGCAGAGGGTTCAGCCTTGGAGTCCTCATGGCAAAAAAGGGTTAAGTGTAGGACCAGACTGGCCACCCAAACAACCTGACCACTGCAGTCATCTTAACCAACCCATTACTTGTGTAAGGGAAATACCATAACTACTGTCTCCCTTAATATTAATAGTATTTCAACTTTTAATGAAATGGGTGACAACTCTTTTTATATTGGACATTGGGTAGTAATGTATTTTTTCTGCATGACACTAGGCTAAAAATGGGTTTTGAAGTGAAACAAGCCAACAAACAGTGGGTGCTGGAGATATCTTACTGGTCACAAAGGTTAGACACATGTAATGGAGTGGGTATCTTGTTTAGGGATCTGGGCATTTGGTTTAAAGAATTATAGAGTTTTTTCCCAGTAGAGCTTTGTTACTTGATGTGGATTACTGTAAAGCCTCATATAGATTTTTTTTTTTTTAAGCAGGAGAGATACACTAAGCTGAAGCTTGTTTACAGGTGCAGCCTGGGAGCATAAAGAAGTCAAGTGACTTGCTCAAGGTCACATAGGATGCAAGTGGGGGCTACAGGATTCAAACCTAGGTCTCCAGGTTTGTAGCACAGAGCCTTAAACCACTGTGCTATACTGCCTAGATACTGTATGTATCTATGCACCCCAAAGTCCACCAGAATTTCTCTATCCCCATATATAAGGCCCTTTCTGTACACAAGCAAGACGATACACTAAGATATATTAGGAAGGGATTTTAATTGTGGCTTGTCTTTACAAATGGCAGACTGGACAACAGCAAAAACTTACTATAAAGCATAATATTTATTGGATATGGTCAAATCAGCTAATCTTAAAGAAGCCTATAGATCCATTCATCCACAAGAGGGAGCCACATATGTAAGAACTACATTGGCTTTCAGGATTGATTTTTGTTTATGTCTGATCAAGTGTATATCAGTTCATCTAATACCAGGGTCATTGACATATTGGAACATTTAAGTGTTGCAATATAACTAAAAGTTCACCTGCAGATCAAAACGTTTGGAGGACAAATAAGTTATTGCATGATGATACAGTAGTACATAATATAACAGCTTTAAGCCAGGCAAGGCAATATGTTATATGTGCATTTGATTCTCTCTGTGATTGGTGGGAGGATACTAAGTCAGAATCAAAAAAAACATTTATTTCACTATGTGGACAACAGAAATGAAATTCCTGTTTTAACTTTTTTTTATTATTATTCTTTGGTAATCAGGTAAGGCCCACCAAACATAAATGCCTGTTTTCAGGGGAGACCTATGGGTACTGGGGTGGTACAGTTTCTTGCTCTGAGTCGCACAGTATGCAGGTAGAGGTTGTGGGAATCAAACCCAGGTCTGCTGGATGTACCAAGCTCATTCACAGCTCATTACTCTAACCTCTAGGCTATACTGCCTGCTACAGCCAAATATTGAAGTCTTAGGGAAAAAAAATGCAAAACTTAATTTCCCAACAGGTGAAAGACAAACCATTCAGTACTACCATGAATACTGAAATAAAAGAAAATATGAAAGTCTTTCAACACAATCGAGGGAAAGCCTTGAAACCTGAACTGCAAGCTGGTGCCCAGGTAAAACGACAGGTCTGGGACACTTTTGAAGTGTATGATGTCAGGGTTTGACACAGAGTAACAAAAGTCCCGCAAGATGCTCATAGCCAAACCACATCAGACCCTCAGAGTATATTGCAGCTAGTAGAAAAGTGTGCCAAAACAGGTGTTTGGTATAGAGATGCCTGAACTAGCTCCAGAAGAATTCATTTCAGACATTGCAATGCCAGCTATTCCTGAACACTTAGCAGGAAAACTAGCAAGCCCAGTTCAGTTGGAAGAAGTCTGGGCTGCTATTAAACGATAAGAAAAGAGTATCTCCCAACTCCAAGGTACAGCTGGCAAGTGCACTTCTAACAGATGGATCTGTATACAGAAACAGCAAAACAGGTGCTCCTAACCTTCCAACGCTGAACAATACTGCCATGTTTTTTATCTATTTGCACATATAGCTTGGAGCTAACTTGGTCTTTTCTACTCCATGGAAACAAGCCCATCATTCAGATAAGTGCACAATCAATCTCTGTATGAGTGAGGTGGTTTGAAAAATGTGCATGTCGGTCATGTGATGAACTACAGCTATTTCACTTATCTGTCGTGAAGTGGAGCCACAAACTCTAGTTATCTACAATATACTGACTGAGACATCGTCCTCTATAAAGTGCACATTAGAATTCTAAATGAAGTTGTTGATGGATTGACAGTGTTTAGTTTTAGATACAAGCTGCAGGATACATGTTTCCATATGTATGTAGTGATATGACAATTGAGTTTTGTTTATAAAATTAAGATAAAAAATTTCTATTGGAAAACAGAAATGTTATCACTAGCACACTGAAAGAAGAATCTTTGATGATGTTTGAAGCATTGTATAATAACAACAAAAGTCAGAGTCTCAGGGATGTGGGAAGGGGCCTGGTGAGGATTCTGGGACTAGCCCCCCCCCCCTCCAATTTGTGAATGGAGACAGTGTTGTCCCGAGTCATGTCTTTTTGACTGAAAGGTGATTTGAGGCATTTCAGTCTGAAGCATTGCTATCATAAATATAAGTGAAAGATGTTTTAGTACCCAAGATGAGCAGCTTACGTCCATCTCCTCCAGTGTGTTATACTGTTTTAGCAAGGCAATGTATGAATTTACTACAAAAGAGTTTCTTTGCTCACAAAAAATAAGCCCAACTAGTCTTCCATGGAGTCATATTTTCAATTCTGTATGCCCTTTCCCAGATGGAGATCTCAGAATACTGACATCATGTTTACACCTGGCACTTTATTTTATGATTATGCTTTTTTGCACTGCATGAATGACACATTTGTGTCGGTTGAAATCAACTTACTGAACTTCCAGTTTTCTGTTCACTGCAGTTCCTCACAATACCTTTAATTAGCAGATTGCCAAATACATTTTCTACAATAAAGTTTCCTTGTTTGTTTGTTAAGTATTTGCTTTGAAATTCACCATTGCGTTCAATGAAAACTGGCATACATTGGTGAAATGAATATTCATTTAAACAAATGAGATTCAGATACAAGAACTACTGCAAATTGCTTTAGAGACCTCAGAATGATTGTATGAACATATCAAGGTGTATTAAAAAATGAACATTGCACTGGTGCTGAACTATGGTCAAATGTGGAAATGTACAGAAAGATTTATTTTAAACAATTTGATTCTCTGTTTAAAGGAATATCAACCAAGGCATATTTTAAAAAAGGAACAATGCATTGGTACTGAATTGTGGTCAAATGTGGATATGTATATAAAGACCTAAATTTTAACAAATCTGACACTTTATTTAAAGGAACAGAAAGTCATGCATGTCTTTTTAGAATGGGCTATATCGAGAGATCAGAAGAGTTTGGGATTTGTGTCATATCAAACTGTTTTATCCAAAAAATGACAATTTAATTAAAAAAATGAACATTTGAATCAAAGAGTGAGGTATGCATTTGCACTTGTTTCTCTGAATGGATGTAGGTGCTGACATATGTTTAATGTGAACATTTCAAATCGACTTACAACTTACAAGGTGCTGGTATCACTACAGGTTTTGGGAGGTTAGGAGTACCTGTTTTGCTGTTTTTACTATTAAAAGACTCAGTGCAAACACAGTACTAATCAAAGAAATGTGTATTTATGGAAGGGTAGGAAATTTCAAAGCAAAAATTGGTTTTCTTGGTTAAAAACATTCTTATTCCTTGTTGTTTTGTTTTTAAACTATGTTCCCTCCCCCCTTCAGACTTGAAAGCAAGATTCTATAGCATCTTCATTCAAGCTATTTGGGACAGCCACTTGAATCCAGTTAAAAGGGATGTGAGGCAGGAAGTGGTAGCATGGGTGAGTAGATGGCTTGAACAGAGAACTCAATCCATGACAGTAAATGGGGCAGCATCAGGGGACAGGGAGGTGATAAGCGGAGTGCCATGGGGTCCATCCTTGGACCATTACTCTTTATAATCTTCAGCAGAGTTATCACAGAGGAGTTGAGTGGGAAGGTGCGCCTGTCTGCAGATGACACAAAGCTCTGCAACAGGGTGAACACCGCATAAGGGGTAGAGCAAAATGAAAAGTGATCTACTCAGGCTGGAGCACTGGTCCAACTTGTGGCAGTTAAAATTCAATGCATAACTTTGCACTTTTTTGCATCTGGGCAGAAGCAACTCAGAGACAGACTACTACCTGGGAGGGAAGAAACAAGCAACCACCCTTCAGAAGAGGGATCTAGGGGTTATCATATCAGACAATTTAAAGGTAGGTCGACAATGTGAAAAGGCAGCAAAGAAGGGCAGCAGGATGCAGGGATGCATAGGAAGGGGCATCACAAATAGAACAAAGGAGGTGATCCTGCCACTGTACAGGTCCCTAGTGAGAGCTCACCTTGAGTACTGCATCCAGTTCTGGAGACCTTATCTCAGGAAGGACATAAATAGATTGGAGACAGTACAGAGGAGGGCAACAAAAATGATACACAGTCTCTATAAGTTGCTATATGAAAGCAGGTTACAGAAACTCAACATGTACTCCCTGGAATAATGCAGGGATAGAGGGGACATGATTGAGACATTCAAGTTTCTGAAGGGTATAAACAGAGCCTCTATCCAGGAGCTCTTTATGATCAATAGCACCAGCAGGACAAGAGGATGTTAGATGAAACTGAGGAGAGGAAGATTCAGGGGTAACATGCAAAGATATTTCTGAACAGAGAGGATGGTTGATCCGTGGAATGGTCTACCAGCAGGAGTCATTGACTCCAAAGCAGTAGAGGAATTTAAAGCAGCTTGGGACAGACACAAGGGGATTGTCTTGCAGAAATCCTAAAGAGGGGGTAGGGCTCAGGGCATACTAGATGGATCTTTTGTTCCCATCTGCCGTCAATTTCTATGTTTCTATTTCTATGTGACATATTTAGCAATATCATCAGAAGACCAAGGTATGGCTAATCTACTAGCTTTCTTTCTTTTTCTATATTTCTTAAAGATAATTTCTGCAGACAGAAACTGTAGGCATGCTCAGTTAAGGACTGGTTAGAGCCTTAGGAATCAGCTTAGATGGTGAACAATGTGAAGCTATCCAGTTTGTGGAACACGCCACAGTTACCCTCTTATGGGAAGGTTGTTTTGGTTAAGACAATGGAAAATAAGTTTTGAAACTGTAAAAAACAAGCATTTGTCAATGCTGAATGTTTGCTTGCTGGCATTGGCATTGGTAGTGTAGGAGTTAGAGAGCTGCGTAATAGGAATGGCAGTGAAGTATTGAACTGAAGCCAACCCCACCACCACCCTGCAGAGACTGACAGGCATTAGGGTGTGTCTTTGGGTCATCAGGCATAACAGCCATGCCATTTCATCACACCCTACCCTGCAGACACTGACAAGTGTCACAGTGTGACTTGGGGTCTTTGGCCCTTATGCTCACCCCATTCCATCAGGAAATACGGTGAGATGGGTCCTGTATAGGAGAGTGGGGTGAACTTCGGGGCCGAAGAGTCCAAGGCACGCCTCAATGCCTCTCACTGGCTGCAGGGTGTGGAATGGTATGAGCATTACAGGTGAGAATCCCAAGTCACACCCCTGATGCATCTCAGTCTCTACAGGCTGGGGCGTTATGGTCAGAAACCCTAATGCCTCAGGCGTTCATTAACATTTTCACTCCAAATTTTCAACATGGTTTTGTGACTCAACCTTATGAACAGTGGCAATATCAGTTTTTTAGCCGAAAGCTGATTTCGCACAGCGACTACATCATTTGGCAACACAGGTGCAAAAACACATTTTGAACAGGATGTGAAAAATGACAGCTGTACTGTTCATGGGGACGTGCAAAAAAATGGCAATGTTGAAATTCTGCAATGAAAATATTAAAAAAACTGGTGAAGTCACGAGCGTGCATAGAAAATGCACAACCCACTCCCGTAATGCAATTAGTTTGGGGATTTTTTACAGCAGATTGTCAACACAGGGATTTTGTAACCTCCACTCATGAACAGTGTCACTGTGATTTTCTTAATCTGTCCCAAACAGTGATTTCCCACAGTGACCACACATTTCTGCGCTGGAAGTGCGAAAACACATTTCGGCCATGGTGTGAAATATTATAGCTGTACTGTTCATAAGGAAGTGTGGAAAAATGCCAGTGGTGAAAATCTGGACTGAAAATATTAGAAATCCATGAAGTTATGAGGGTGCGTGGAAACTGTGCAATGGTCACACATAACACAGTCATTTTATGGACTTTTTCACCAAATTTTTAACATAGCCATTTTAACACCTCTGCTCATGAACTGTGTCACTGTGATTTTCTTAATCTGTCCCAGACATTGATTTCGCACACCGACGGCGCCATTGTACGCTACATGGGCGGAAATATGTTTTGGCCGACATGTTAAAAATAACAGCTGTACTGCTCATAAGGAGGTGTGGTAAAATGGCAATGTTGAAAATCTGGAGTGAAAATATTGAAAATTCACGAACTTACGAGCGTGCATAGGAACAGCGCAACCCATGGTCATAAAACAGTCATTGTTTTGAATTTTTTGACCAAATTTTCAACATAGGGTTTTTGGGGGCCTACCTCATGAACTGTGACACTGTCATTTTGTAGATCGGTCCCAAAAGGTGGTTCTGCGCAGTGACTGCAAAATCACCGTTCTGGGCCGATTAACGCCATGACAGTGACAGAATTCATGAGGTGGTGTCCCAAAAACCCCATGTTGAAAATTTGGTGAAAAATTCCCCAAAATGTCCGAGATATGCACTAAAGTTGAAAAAACCCTATTTATTACATTATACAGCTTACCGGCATTTCCACAGTTCGCGATCGACTTTGAAGAGTGCAGACGTGTTCCCGGTCCACCGAAGATCGTCATGCTGAGCTCCAGAGGTAAGTATGGGGTGAGGAGGGGGTGTGGGGAGGCAGGGTGTGCAGATAGTGGGAGACTGAGTCAGGGCAGTCAGTGAGGGAAGGTTTTTTTCTTTCAGGTTTTCTTTGTTTGTAACTTGGACGATGTGGGACTTGTGCCACGCTGGTGTGGGCTCCCAGCATGGCAGCTGCAAGACTGTTTGGGGGGGCCGTGGAGCCGATGGGGGATTGGGCACCCCCGTCGGCCATACGATCTGTTGCCATGCTGGGGTGGGCTCCCAGCATGGCAGCCTATAGTCTCTTGGGGGGGGCAGTGGAGCCAACAGGGGATTGGGCACCCCCGTCGGCCATATGATCTGTTGCCATGCTGGGATGGGCTCCCAGCGTGGCACCTGGAACTCTGTTGGGGGGTGGCACAGCACAGCCTACGGGGGATTGGGCACCCCCTCGGCTATACAGTGTGTGCGTGGGGGGAGCACGAGCACGCAGTATGCGTACGTGTGTGTGTGGGGGGAGCATGCATGAGCACGCGATATCTTATCACTGCTCACTGAAGCGTAGCTCTCCCTTTCAATTCTACAGCCACTGCATTTTCAACTGCTGTCATAGACAGCTGCAGCATTCATTGGAGAACTGCTGCCACGCCTGCAAACATACTGACTGAATTGGAAGATGGGTGCCACACCTCCGAAGACTCAGATGATGGCACTATGTTTCTTGCATGTGCATGCAAGCAAACATAAAAATCACTATAATGTATGGTAGAACATTGTTACAGGTAGAAATCTACCTTTTTATAACGTTTTACCATCGATGTGACATCACCATGTTATTAACACATCGATGGTACATCACATCAATAGGTTAACAACTGTGAACAGTCTGCGCATGGCTGCTACAGAAATCTAGGACATCCTGAAACAGCCGCGGCAGTGAGCATGACCCGAAATTAACCGTGGTGATAGATCTAACAGCAGTTGTAAGGTTCTTGCTGTATTTTTTTAATTAGTTATGAGAACCATACACTATAAAATATAATGTATGGTTTGCTATCGGCAACCAGCTGGTTTAACCGTCTTGAGGTTGCCATGGCTATGTAAACCTGTCGCACTTCGCTCTCGAGGTTTACAAGATCGCCATGGCAACCTCTCGACTGTTAACGAGCTGGTTACCAATAGCGACCCACACATTATCATCTATATAATCAACACCTGAATTTCTTTAGAAAGGCACTAAGATCAATATTTTCATTCATCCCCTGCCTGTCCCTTGCATCCCACACCCAGTAAATCAGTACAACGTTTTCAAGAAATTGTATTGTATTGCAACTGCATTGGCCTCAGTGGAAAATATAAATAGGGTGGAAACTTCAACCTACACTGAAAAAAGGGATCATTCTAAAAACATAAAATGCCCTTTTGTCACCACCTATTGTATGCGAGCTAACAAAGTCAGGGAAATCATCACTAGCAACTTTTGTATATTGAACTTAGAACCTAAACTACAACACGCTGTTGAACAGGGACCAGAAGTGGTGCTTAGGAGAAACAGAACAATTCATGTCACGGTTGTGCATAGCATTGTCCCAGGTCCAGAAGTACCTAAACAAATGAATTGCTCCCCCTCAGAAACTTTCAGATGTGGCCACTGTTTACATTGTGACTATATTAAACCCTGCAAATCTTTGATACACTCCAGTACAAATAAGGAATTGGAGATTAAACATTTTATTAATTGTAATACTTGTGGGGTGGTGTACATGTTTAACTTGTGGTGGGTCTTTTTATATGGGTCGCACCCCCCCATCAGTTTAAAGTAAGGGTGGGTGAACATATTCGTGCCCTACAATGTGGAGATGAAACATATGCAATAGTTAAACATGTTAAGAGGTTTCCAGCCCGTAAACATGAAGTCTCTTTTGTGGGCATTGAAGTTGTTAAAGTGGAGATGAGGGGGCAATATAGAGACACTTATTGGGCAAAGAGAAAGCTTATGGATCTGTAATTTGGGTGCAAGGGACAGGCAGGGGATGAATGAAAGCATTGATCTTAGTGCCTTTCTAAAGAAATTCAGGTGTTGATTATAGTGATTTTTTACATTTGGTCTGCGTGACATGTGAAATGAGTTTACATATTGATCCATGACCTTAAATATGTGCCTGGATTATGGCTCTTAAGCATAGCACATATGGTGTGTATTTTAACTCAGGCGATGTAAAGAAATGTTTAGAATGATATATTTATTATACAGTTGATCCATTGGTGCTAATAAATACTGAAACACTTTTAAAAGGGCTCTTATGTTTCAAATAACTTCAAACAATTTGAATATTGTCAATCCATGTGTTTTTCACAGATTGCACGTTTGGTTTGATGTTCTGTAATTGTGATGTCACCACTACTTGATTGTTTAATTAAAGGGACAGTGTCAACCTGTTTTTCATCATATTATTTCTAGTTAAAAACCTACGTCATGATTGCTTACCTTCTCTAAAATTCATTGATGTTGCTGTTTGTTTTGTCTGTCTCCTTGTTTAGTAGAACTGAAATGAATGCTAATGTATATTTATAAACAACCTTGTTTTGTTTACAATCCTGGATCTGTTCTTACTGCACATCTCCTGAGCACTAAAAACACACCCAAACAGTGCAATCACTCATGAGGCAGTAACCTCTTAAACTTCCACTACATCATGAGGGGCTGGACTGTGTTGGGGGGTGTTCCTAAGTCCAGGAAAGATGCAGTTGGGATTGATCAAGGAATGTAAACAAACCTGTGTTTGTGTGATAACACCAGTATGGTGGGCAGTCTATTTTTCACTTTTTTAAAGAAAATTAGAATCAGAATCAAACAACCAGCTATATCAGCAATCTTTACAGAATGTGAGCAAACATAAAATGTGTTTCTTAAACTAGGGACACTTTGTGACCTAAGGGGTTGACAATGTCCCTTTAATGTGGGGTATATAAGGGGAACACTAGAGGTCATTTTGGTTTATTAGATCCCTCTGGTGAAGCCTAGCAGTAGTTAGGGGAAATGTTAGCGTGTTTATTGGCAAGTTCTCCACTGGGAGACAGACTGCACGTCTGTTATATGCTGCTGCTGCTGCTGTTTGAATAAATTCCACTTTTTCTTTTTTCAAGTGGTCAGTGTGTCTTTGGACTGCTATGGGTGCTGCACAAATCTGGCTATTTCAGCAATACACTTGTAAATGCTAATGCAGAAATAGCAACACTGTGGTTATATTTCTTTTGAAGGACGTACTGTGCACTGGAAACATGGCATGTATTAGCTGTGTGGTATCACCCTGGATATAGTTATGCATGTAATCCGAACAAATTTCAAGTCTACCATCTCACTTCACTTAGAGCTCTTCTTGTCTGATCTCAATTGAAAGTTAAAGGGGGGGGCAGACTGGTCAGTAGTAGGGTGGGAGACCCCCAGCAAACACCAGGCGCTGCAGCAATGGGGTTTGGTAGCTGTGCATGGGGCACTCTCCCCTTGGTTAAAAGTAACTGTACATTGCTCCCCAGCCCAGCAGTTTGGGGACACAGAACTGACAAGGCTGCAGTCTCTCAGACTAGACACTAAACAGAGGTCTTCTCTAAATGTCTACCTCTTCTGGTGGTTAAGCAGAGCACATCAAAGATCCTACGGCACTTCTCGGAAAGAGGTGAGGGGATTTGGGACTTGGTAAAAACCCTACCACGGCCCGGGACCTAGCTTGGACCCAGTCGGTAAAGGCCGCCTGGCCCGACAGAGGGCATGTTGTACCAATTTTGTGCCCGGGCCAGTCTGGCTGGGTGGGCCAGCTTTTACTGACATACTTAGGTCTGGTTGGTGCTCAGGTTTCACCCATGCCCCGCCCCAACAGGTAAAACCCAGAGTGCTGAATCTCAGCTGTACTAGACCGGTGAACCAAAAATGTTCACACAACCTGTGCCGTGTTCGGGCACTTCAGCATTTATCGATCTGGTCCGGACCCGGTCCAAGTGTCCGGTTTTTAACCCATAACCAGGGTGTTCCCCATATGTCCTGGTCACATTTCCCATTATGAAACAGCGACAGTTTAACCAGGTTCAGCATAAGTTGGGAGCAGCTCCCCCCACCCCCCCCGAAAATAAGAAGTATTTCCTATTCGTCAGTGTCTAGTCCTCCTAGTCAAAAAAAAACCACCCCTAAATAACAGAAATAAATGTGTTTACAATGTGATCTACCCCACGTTTTAAATGCTTCAACTTTTGTATACCCCCATGCCTGTTATGCATTGCCCGGGTCATCCCTAAATGTGTTGAGTGTACTTACTGGCAAGGGAAATGCCAACCACTCAGCTGGGAGGAGCACTGGGTGTATAGTCCCGTGGGAAAAGAGGTCGGTTCCCTTTAACCAGTTTCAGCTCCACCCCTGAGTGAAGCAGAGGTGCTCTTTCCAGGGCCATTGTCAGGATTCTTGAAAGAGGGGTTATTTTTTGGCAGTCTGTGACTGTACCATAAAAGCTGGGTGTCTGGGGGCTGCCAGGCCCCCAGAAGCCCTGGGGTCTTACTTGCTCAGTGGTGCATTTTGTGGCTTATTTTGAACCTAAATAACTCATATCTGAGCTCCCTTCCACCCCTTACTCTAAGGAAAATTATCATTATCTGACAGGCTAAAGGGTGAATACATGTATGTGTTTAGTACCTGAAGCAAGCAAGATGCTGATAATGTACTGCACCTGAGGTACAGAGTCTGTAGCTGTAGTTGGCTGGGTATTGTACTACCTTATTTAATATAATACATAGCCAACCAGAGATGCTTCTTGCTGCTGTGCCTGCTGTCTCTAAGCCATGGGTCTGGGGGCCGCTAGGTCCCTAGATGCCCTGGAGTACTAGATGCTCTATGGTGCATTTTGTGGCTTTTTTATGAACCTTAACAGTGAATGGGGAGATAGTAACTTTGACCATGGTGTGACATCCCAGTGCAACGTCATCTCCAACCAACCCCCAATGCCCAGTAAACCGGCCACTCCACTTGGAAAAAAGAATGTGACAGAAATCCCTTTTCAGTACTGGGCATCACACTTGTTGCCCCCTGTTCCCAACAATATAGTAGGTGTGTAAGTCAGTGAGAGAAAAGGTATCTTGACCGTGGAGTTGAATCCCAGTGCAAAATTACCTTCTCGGCCCACCTCAATGTTCACCATACACCCCCACCATTCTCACTTAACCTCCCCAGTGCTTCTGGGTTGCCCCTGAAAACAGGTACCTGTGCCTAGTGGGCCTTACCTGGTTAGCAAAGAATAAAATAAAATTAAATACACAGTAGTTTTGTAAGTAGATCAGTTTTGCAACAAAAGTTTCTGTGTTTGGAGATGCAGACATTTTTTTAGATGATGGTTAATGCAGTACTACAAAGTGTGTTGTAGCTCCCATATTTAACATTACTCTAACCTCTAGGCTATACTGATAGGCCGAACTGTCACAAGCTTTACTTACTACCAGACATCAGTATAATGAGCCCTCAATTGCCATTTGCCCACCAAATCTACACAGATACATTTAGGTCTTATATGCCACAAGCCTCAACGTGCTCTACTCCATACTTTGTTTAGTTGTTTGGTCTGGAGACTGTCAGCAGTGCACCCCCTGCCCCAAACACAACCCCTCACCCCAATACCCTCTGAGTGCAGCTCTAATAGGCCCTTGCCAGAAGACACCGAATCAGGGAGGCAGGGAGAGGCTTCAGTTCAGTTCAGTCAGTCACACTTCAGCAATGAGAAGAACACAGTGTGTTGCACTTGCCAATCACTAGCATGCTTAAACAGATTTACCTCTAAAGTCATTTTTTGCATACAGCTGCTGTTCTCCTACAGCACACACTAAGATCCTATTTAAACCTACCTACATCAGAACTGTACTAATATACCTGTCAGTTAACACAGTGCTGGATATACAGAATACATCCAGCCTAGAATACACTGTTTTAATGTTTATGAGTTCCTAAACAACTTCTGGGGAAAAGCAATTCAATTTGCAATAATAATGTTGACAACTGTGATGCTCGCCAAACAGAAAGGATGGCTACCATCTAAGGAGTTACAGAGCTTGGGACTAACATCAGTGGAGTGCCCCCAAAGCACAAGGTTGTTACCTCTTACCCTGTACCCTACACCAACAACAGTTTCAGAGAATAAAAGGACAATAGAGCTCAAATGATCTTGCTGCTGTGGCTTCCACTAACTCCACCGTGCAAGTATTTGATTTCCAAACTAAAGGCAAAAACTATCAAAATAAAGAAAGGGTGTTTCTGTCTACAGTTTACAAAAAGTTAGACCACGTCTTATTTTGTGGGCATGGAAGTCATACATGACTTTTTGTGAAATATGAGGTATGCTACCAGCAATTTTATAATGAACTGCAAAAATAGGTGTCCCAAAAGTTCTAAGATCCAAAATGTGTGATCTAGCCAGCCCATTGGTAATGCTACCATTTGTGACACTGACTACCCAGGCTTGGGACTGAGCCAGGGCCACTAAAAGGCCAGCTGGGTAGAGGAGGATTAAGTATCACAGTAGACACTCATCTTCTGGGGAGGGAGGGCTGCACATCTCACTACTTTACCTCAACCTAGGTGACCACAGGTGGTGTTGCAGGGAAATGCACTCATAGTTTGTGGAGGGATATGTGTGCGTGTGTGTGTGTGTGCACATTGGTGTACCTGGCTTGTTCTTGCCAGCACCTTATGATGCTACCACTCTCTTGGCAGAAGGACTCTAATATGAAAAAGTGGTGCTGGCCAGGTAGATGAAACCCTGCCTGCTCCTCACATCCACACAAGGGCTTCCTCTGCACTCCTGGGGGCACTTCTGGGCTTCACCTCGCCACAGGAACCTGGATGAACTGGTTGGTACCACTGAGCTAACAACTGACCTCGGGGGGGGGGGTACACCAAGGGGGCATGCAAACTTCCAAGAAAATTACTGAATCCATGGAAAATACGCATTTAACGGCTGATCCCCTAGGAGTTGAGGGTGACACAAACAGTAAATCAAGTTCATAATGCCCCTGACACCCCAAGGTAAGTCAGTCCTAAAGTACTGTATTGCCCACTACTGTGCTGACTTGCCTCCCGATGCTAACAGTCACATCATGTTTGATTGTGTCAGGTGAGACCCAAGAACTTTACTTTTCCACATCAACAGCTAGCTACAGATGCCCTTGTTTGGCTGATTATTAAGTGAGGCTCTGCACAGCACACAGTTTTCAGACTTTGAATGCAAGGCAAAACCCTATGACTTAAGTGGTTTTTGGAAAAAGCACAAGTCAGTTGCAACCCTCGGCTGAAATCAGCCTTCCCCTTCAGATGCCTCTCTCCTACAAACAGGCCTACCAGTAGCCGAAGTAGTCATTGGGTCAAAAGAGTCGCCAGAGGATTGGTCCAGCTCTGCAGGCACGGGGAGGCTTCAATTCATCGGCGACAGTGAAGTCGATGATTGTCTTTCTAGCCTATAACTGTAAAAATGACCTGCATCCTTTCGTTTTCTTGGCCCGTTTCCAGACTCACACTGCAGCCACAAAGCTCCATCCCTGCTAGATATGTAAGTGTGAATTGTAGGCAGCACCATCCATGATGCACTGCCGCATGCTCATATTCTGATTGGCCAGCCAATTATGGGGAGGGGTGACCATGGCGCGAAAGACTCAGGGAGCATCTCGGGTATTAAGGAGCTGATTGGGCAGCAGATCGGGAGGGGGGCATGTTTCACACGGTCCGATGGGCCAGCTGAGCTCCATATCTTTGGCACTAATGGAACACAGATTGGTGGAGGTTGGGGGCCGTGCACCAGCTGGCTCAGTCTTCTAAAAGGAGCACAGTCCTCCAGTATATTTTTTAAGGGACGGCACACAAATGGGCACAAATATTAAATTTTAAAAACGGAGGTTTCAAACCGGGGGGTACCTCATGAACCCCAGCTGGCAGGCCTGCTTTCTGTTTTGCATTTAAATCATGCAGTTTTAGGAACTGGGAGGAGATCACGCCAGATCCGGAGAGACTAAAAAGAGCAGAGTCTGCGGGACCCCTTGCTTGGAGGAGAGCTACAGTGCAGTCAGGACCCTGGAAAGGTGTAGGATCCAATGTGTAGAGCGAGGGTATCGGGCATCCTGCATTGACCTAAAGCATCCTCTGGCTGGACGAATGGAGAAAAGGTACCGGGCTGTGCACCTGCAGAGTGTGGGTGGGTGTCCTGATTTTTCCACGTCCGGTCTCACACCCAGAGTTACAGAGCACTGTCAGTACTGGGCTGGGCTGTCACCTGCAGAGTGTGGGTTCGTGTGTCCCCTACCTGTCCTGATCTAAGCTGGTCTCACACCTGGAGTTACAGGCACAGTCACAGCCTATGGGGGATTGGGCACCCCCCTCGCTATACAGTGTGTGCCGGGGGGGAGCACGAGTATGTGGTATGCGTGCGTGTGTGTGTGGGGGGGGGAGCGCGCATGAGCAGGCGATATCTTATCGCTGCTTAATGAAGCGTAGCTCTCTCTTTCAACTGTACAGCCACTGCATTTTCAACTGCTGTCATAGACAGCTGCAGCATTCATTGGAGAACTGCGGCCGCGCCTGCAAACACACTGACTGAATTGGAAGATGGGTGCCACACCTCCGAAAACTCAGATGATGGCACTATGCTTCTTGCACATGCGTGCAAGCAAACATAAAAAACAGAATAGGAAAACACTGAATAATAGTATACTATATTCCTCCTTTGCTTGTACATTATGCTTCCCAGTCTGCCTGGAGGGTAAGGAGATCATATTTTTAAAAATCCACACACATTTTTGCATACCTAGTTATATGTGGGATATCCAGTGGCTTTGTTGCCACAACAGGCTAGAAATATGCAACATGTTAAAACATAAATCAGTGGATGAAAGGTACTGTCCAAAAGACTCCTGTGCTGCTGTACTAGAAGTCCAACAAACCTTTTTACTGATTGTCCCTGATCCACCCCAGAAATAATACACTTCCACAACTACTGACCTTTGGATGTTCACTAGCATTATTTATTTTAAAGGCACGCTTTATAACATTACGTTACAATAATTCTGTAATCACAATATTCAACAATTACTCAGACCTATCAGACTATTTTCTTCTTTATGGACATAACAGTCTACCCATACATATTCCATCTGTTCCTCTTCCCCTCATGGTCCTTCTCCTTAAGACATATAAGACACATAAGACATTAAGGCTGCTAGCCCTTAAATAGTACCTAAGGACCCTTGTCTGGATCCTAGTAGCCCCACCCCTTGGCCAATGGCCAGCAAGCCCCTGTCCCCTGTCATAGCTTCATCTCCCCTCCCTTCTGTAATCTCACTAACCCCCTCCCCTCCTTCTCCCTTCCCCTTCCCCTTCCCCCTCTGTCACTCTTTCTGGCTGGGCCAAGGGACAAATTGACCTGCCTTTTAATGGCAAGCTTTATTGCCCCTGTTCCCCCCCAGACATAACACACTTCCACAACTAGTGACCTTTGGATGCTCGCTGGCATTATTTATTTTAAAGGCACACTTTATAACATTACATTCCAATAATTCTGTAATCACAGTATTCAACAATTACTCAGACATATCAGTCTCTTTTCTTCATTATGGACATAACAGTCCACCCATATATCTTCCATCTGTTCCTCTTCCCCTCATGGTCCTTCTCCTTCGGTATTGCTCTTCGGGTCCAGACAGTGTGATTCAGCTTGCTCATCGGGGTCCAGACACTGTGATCCAGCTCCCCCTCTCTCACCGAAACCGGGTACCATCCTTACCTGGACTCTTTCCCCGCTAGATGCTGACTGAGCGATCCACCCTAGTTCTATTCCCTCCACCTCCCCTTTTATTCCCATGGCTGGGTCCTTTGTCCCCAGCCCGTGGTCCACCCTCCCCTTTTCTGCCCCCCATTCCCCGGGTCCCACCCTCTTTTCACTGACCCATCTCCCACTTGCGATGGAAGATGGGGCTCCCCCCTTGCAGGATAGGGTCTCAGGCTTTTACATATTCACCTCCTCCCCCAGGCCCAGAAGGGCCAGAGGGATAGGCCCCTGAACTACCTACCTATATTGGCGATCCTTTTCACTTCTCTCAACTTTCTCCCCTTTTGCTTCCCTGCCATCCTGCTTTGGGTGGTCTCACCCAGCCAATCACTCCCTGCCACCATCAGTGCTTTCTTTCTCCCAGTCCCATACCATGTCCCTCACAGGGACCCAGAGGGACCCCCCCAGGTCATTGCCCCCCAAGGTGGACAATAATGCAGACATGATCCGGCCCCCTTGACCATAAAACTTCTCTGACAAAATATATCCTATCCCCCCCAAATCCCTACTGCCTTCCCGTTCCTTTATCTTGTCCCACTTCCTATCCGGTCCCAAGGCCCCATAGATGGCTGCTCACGGGGCCAAGGACCAGAAACTACTCCGTGGAAAGGCCCTCAAAACCTATCTGCTGCCTCCTTCTGATTTCATCTGCATTCCTAGCTGAGGATGGGCTGATACCCTTTGGGGGACCTTCCCCCATCCCTGTCAGCCTCTGTCACCTGTTGGCAAGACCCACCACCCCTTTAAGGCGTGTCAGCAAGATAGACCCCCCTTTTCCTACTGCCACCCTCATGCCCCCGATGCCCTGCCACCAGGCTGCTTCCCCTGCAATTGCAGCCCCTCACCTGCACCTGCCCCCAACCCCAACTGGAGACCCAGATCCAGCTGCACCAACCGCCATCCCTTATGCCGAGTGCTCCACAGGCCACTGTGCCCTGCCCAGATCAGTGCAGCTGCCCACCCTTTGAACTGTGACTAGCAATTACATGACCTTATAACTGTATTTAATTTCAGAGATACCTGTTTCCTTCCCTATCGCGGTACTAATGTCACTGCCCCCAGTGCCGGATGATTGAGGCAGCCTGTGCATGTTCCTGATCGATCGGTGCATAAGTTATCCATGCTAAGACTAAACCTGGAATGGCTCAAACCTGTTGTGAGCTTAATGCAGATCCCCCTTTACCCCAGTTGTGCCCATTCCTGACAGGGAATCCACCTGCCAGGCCCCCGGCACCCCATCATGATGCCCATCCCCTGCCAACGGTGGTTCCTTCTCCCTCCATGGCTCGAGCTGGTCTAACCTAGACTGCCCATGTTCCTAAGCCCCTATCCTCCACTCATTCATCCCTGTGCTGCTGCACTCTACCACCAGCTCCCACCATGTTCGCCCCATTCCCTTGTACTGAGCCCTTGGGTCTGGCCATGTATCCCTGGGTAACTGGATAACCCCCCCCCCCCAACACCTATCCCATTCTGGTCCCCTGTCTTTCCTCAGCAGAGGGGTCCCCATCCCATACCATCTCTGCCCTTTTGCCTGCAGGGACTCCTTTGGATACCATCCCCCTTTTGTTGCCCCCACCCACTTGACCTATGGGCTCTAAGCTTGGAGCCACCCCAAGCCCGAACATGTGGGCGCCAGCTGACCATGTCACTGGTGAATCTGTCATGAAACCCCGCCAGTGTGAAAAACCATCTAGCACTGACCAGCACTACCACTTAGCCAAAGACATGTAGCCATCCCAACCAAACATCTGGAAATGCTGCACTCCTGGAAGCACCTGCTAGACATCAAAACAGTCTGCTGCCTCTCTTTCTGCTTAACGTAATTCAGCCACCTATTTCTTACTGGATCCTCATGCCCCTGCAACCTTAAGTGTCTCTGGCTAGGCCTTCCCAACCTCCCCACTCCTTGCTCATCTCACAAATGCAGCCATAGATGATGAAAACCTATTACCCCTGGTTGTGCCCCCAGCTGAAAGCATCCTGCAAAAACTTTCTAAACCACCATCCCCAATAAGGCTTGCCCCATACTCCAGGACACCACCTTCAACACCCTCCTGCCCTGGCCCCCTCCTCCGTTCAGTTCCTTGGGGCTGGTGCTGGCTTGGGGGATGTACAATTCTGGCTGGCTGGCCGGCCGGCCTTCCTTCGAAGTTCTACTATTCCCTCCACATAACCTGATACCTCCCTCCCCGGCACCGGGAACCAGGTCCAGGACCCATCTCTGGTGCCATACTCCAACAAAGGGGGACCGGACAAACAGACAACCTGCCCCCTTTTACAGCTCCTTGCACCTGGCATGGCCCTCCTCCCTCTTGGGGACCTGGCGCCTTGGAGACATGCCTTCACCTTCCCATTTTCATCTCCCCATGCGTGCAATGGTCATTTGTCCCTTCCATGGGCAGTCACAAAACTGCTGCTACCTTGATCCCTTGCCTCCAACCTCCCTGTGTCGACACCGTGTCCTAATAGCCCATAGGGACCACCAGTGGTTTCCCACCATTCCTCAAGAGCTCCCCAGAATCCTGAGCCCGATCCATGTGCTGGGAGCTCTGTCCATCAGAACCTTCCCTGGAGCGGCGGCCGGCAGGCCGAAACAGGATGTTCTAACCCTCCCCTGGCCTCCTTCATGGGCAGAGTGGCCTCTATACCTGCACCAGGCCTGTTATTGAGACTCCAGAGGGGGGCCCCTGGCCTCACTGTGTAACCCTGGTGGGGTACCACCCTTACCTCAAAGCCCCCTGCTTCAGTCTGGCCTCTTAGCTCTGTGTACTCTCTGGGGGCCCCCAACCACCAAAAAGCAAATGCCATACATAGTACAAGCTTCCCGAACAAACCCCACACTCTTTGCCCTACTTGGTCCATGGCCACCTGTTTCCCGGAAACTGTCTACCCGTGGCACCCCTAGCCCCCCCCCCAAAATCGGCCGCCTGGGTTGACCTGGCCCCCCCACCCTGTTCCCTTTAAACCTGTACACCTCGAATCATCCCGATGCCCCTGAAGACCTTTTTGATCTCCCTCAAGAGCAGATCGCCAACTCACTGGAAAAGAATCCCCCTGTACCGTGATACTGTGCCCCAAATCCCACTTTTGTTTTTTGGGGTTTTTTTCTTTTTGCATACCTACATACATTGTGTTGAGGAAGTTCACAACAGGTGTGACAGGATTTGCTGTGTACATCATTTGGTGTATGTGTACACTGCACAATGTGGGCAGAACAATTAGACCTCTCAAAACCCGTATACAGGAACGTGTGAGGACTGTAATAAACCAGAGCAACAGAAATCCTCTTGGTACGTATTTTACCTCATTCCATTACTCAGACCCATCCTGTATTAAATTTATGGGACTCAAAACAGTGCCACCTATGGAAAGGGGTGAAGATAGGCTCAATAAACTGAACCAAAAAGAAACCAGATGGATTGTGTTCCTAGATACCGTTCAACCCCTTGGGCTAAATGAAGAAGTTGACTTTACCCCTTACATTAAGGATTCCTGAAAGTCCAGTGGATGATTCTAGCAGAAGGATGAACTAACTTGCTTGGTGTAAAGTGCAGACTTTCACCTGTGTTTTATGCATGTTAATGTCTTTGTAGTATAGCTATACGCATTAGAATTGTTCTAAAACATTATAAAACATTTATGCCCATTCCCACCTGCATCCATGCATGTACCTATAATCGTTTATTCACCCTTTTTTTTTTTATATACTCGCTACCACCCCCATGGCCCCCTACTGCATGGTTCTTATGTCTGGGGCCTATCTTCTGTGCTACCTGCCACCATCCTCCTCCTGGGCTTTTGGCACATGGTCCACCTGAGTGCTAGCTGGGCATATCAAGCTCCTGCGACCCTGACTTGCCTACGGTCTCTTGGGGCACCTGTCCAGGCTCCCATGCGTGAACTCATCTCATTCACCAAGCCGCCTGTGGCAGTCCAGACCTTTGCGGACCCTTTGCTTCTTGTGGCCCGCTACCACTTGTCCTCCCGCGCTTCCGCACATGCTCATGGCACCCCCATCCAAACAGCATGTAATGGAGCATGCTTGCTTTCGCTCCCAGAGCCACTATTACAGGGTGGTACCACATGGCCTCCCCTTATTCCCTTCCCATTGCTAGGGGAATGCTCTCTCAAGGTCCCCTATACCTGCCCTGTTCTGGTTGTCGAAAGTTTATACCTTGCTATGCTTTTCTTTTCTGCCAGTGCCAAATCACTGCTTAGTGACTGTATCCCGATGCGATCGTGTAGGCCTTTCTTTTGTTCAGGAGCTCTGACCAAAGCACCTAGTGTGTTGAATGCAGTTGGGACATCTACATTCTGTTGGACCTAGTGCACTGCAGCCTAGAACCCCTAAACAACAAGTGATCCTGCAGCTTCTGCCTCCCAAGCTGCTAGGATTACAGGTACGTGCCACTGTACCCAGCATGCTATGCTATGCTCCTCTGGGAGGCCAGTCCAACTGCATCTATCTTTTTACTGTCCCTGCTGAATGATTCCTAGCACTCGGTCGCTGATGCTGCCCCCCGACCCATTCTCCCATATCCATCGGTTCTTCCAAGTGGCACCCTGCCATGCGGCCATGCGCGGTGCACTTTCCGGGCCTCCATGCCCTTGCAGGCCTCACTAATCCACCATCTCACCAGGCATCCACCCAGGCCCAACGGCATAGAAAACCAACTAAAACCTCTTTTCCTCACAGCGTGCATCCCTCACTGCACCAATGGTGCCCCTGCATCACCCCCCCCATGTGCCCCCAAGGGCTTCAAGTCACAGTGGCTCCTCCTGGAGCGCACTCCCCTGCTGTCGGCAGAAGCCATGCCAGTTTTCTTACTTGTCCTAGTGTTAGGCTGGAATGGCCATCCCCGCTGTCCACCCAGGCCTGATGGTCCACGAGGCATCCCTGTTCTCTCCAGCCATACTGTATCGCAAATACCATGTGGCACCTTCCTGTGGCCCCCTGCTGCTCCACTGCTACCCACAGCCCTTTCCCATGTTCTCGGGCTCTCCCTCTTCTCCCTTCACCATGTAAGGGCCCTGTACTGTCGTGCTCCACCTGAGCATCCACCCGCAGGAGTGACACTGTGCACTAAAACACCATAGCTGCTGGGAGACTCCAGCTCCCTGGGCTGCACCCATTCCCATTCATCTGCAAAACGCTAGACCCACTGGGCCCATCCCTCTTCATGGTCTGGATCACTTCACAACCAATCTACCCAAAATGCCTAAGCCCCATGCCACGCACTCAGCCTAAGCCCTTCAACCCACGCACAGCCAACTAGAGCCTCCTCCATCGAAAACTGCACCCATACCCTGCCACGGTAAAATATGGCCACCCAACAGCACAAGGCATCTAGCTAGGCCCCTCCAACTGGAGCCTCCACAACAACATGCCAATCACCCCAACTTGACCGTCGCCAACCCAAAAATTCAGCCCAAAACCAACACCATGCATCAAGCTAGGCCCTTACCCATTACCCGCTAGCCTGAACTTAGTCACCTACCAAAATCACCCACCGTACTACGTTTATCGCATTTCGCAAAAGCGCCAACCTATCTAATGCTAACCTCTTGCGTGGCCAGTGATGTGCTAAGATAATTTTCCTAGCAAGAAACAGTGCTTGCTTAAAGCTGCTAGCCCTTAAATAGTACCTAAGGACCCTTGTCTGGACCCCTAGTAGCCCCACCCCTTGGCCAATGGCCAGCGAGCCCCTGTCCCCTGTCATAGCCTCATCTCCTTCCCTTCTGTGATTTCACTAACCCCTTCCCCCCCTTCCCCTCCCCTCTGTCACTCTTTCTGGCTGGGCCAAGGGACAAACTGACCTGTCTTTTAATGGCAAGCTTTAATGTCCATATGTAATAAAGTTTTGGACCTTGGTGTTTAGAGTGAGGCAATAAACTCTGGGCAGCAGTAACCTATGAGGAACTTGTGCTAAGTACTTATGGCAGAAAATGGGATATTTTTTGGAAAGACATGCTAAGGGTGTGCTTTGCAATCAAAAAATATTATTTGTAGCAAGGTAGATGTGGTATGACAGTAGAACAAAAGTCACACAAACCCATGGGTGTTTTAAGGATGTTTAGCAATTCCGTCTTTCAGATTTATGAACACGAATACAGAAACCATCCAAAAGCCTAGGACTAGATTTTCAAAGCCCCTGAAATTTCCACAGCTGTGGGAAAAAACTGGCACAAGTGGATCTCCACTTGTGGAGCCGCAGTTTGTCATCTGATCCCATTCTGAAATAAAACTCTCTATACCTTGCTGTTTTGGATGTTTGTAGGCAATATTTTATTATGGCACTAAAAGTATATTTACATCTCTATTCAGTTCACATTTTCACATTTTCATTCAACAGTCAATGACATCAGTCCATTATTTCATCTGGAACTTCCTTCCTTCCTGGTTCTCTTCTTCTTATATGTTCGCCTTCAGGGTCCGGACACTCGGATCCGACCCCCACACCATCACCAGAACCAGGTACCAACTTAGCAGGACCTCCAACCCCCCCCAGGTCCGAACACTAGGATCCGACCCCTAGTCTCTATCCATACCCCCCTTTTACTTCACACCTGGGTGCCATTTGCCCCAGCCCGTGTTGTCTGCCCTTCCCCTTTCTGCCTACCCCCTATTTGCACTCACTTGCTGCCCCTTTTCTCCACTGACCCATCTCCTGCTTACTATGGAAGATGTGGCCCCCCTTGTGGGATAGTACCTAGGGCCCTTCTTCTCAATCACCCCTAATAGGTCCATGATGGATCTGAAGAATAGGCACGTGCCAAACTCTGACAGGTGGATCCCATCAGACCTATAGACTTCGGCCAGCTCAAAGAAATTGTCCCTGTGCTGCAGGTGTGTTCCCTCCATCTCAATCACTACTCTTGCCATCTTCCTATTGAGTTACTTTCTACCCTTCTCCACCTCCCTAACTTCCTTGGCACCTCTCCACACCTTATGGGATGCAATCTCAGAACAGCCGATGGCCACCCCAGGCCACCACCCTTTTACCCATTCCAAGTTCGCTGTTATGGCCTATACTAATGTCCCCAATGGTGTCCCTCCCAGATCACCCCCCCAAATGAATGACCAGGCAGTCCAGTCTGCCCCACTACCCGCAGCTCCTCCAATAAGGGCATCAGCTGTGCCCATCTCATGCCCCTTATTCCCCCACATTGCGCTTTCATGTGCTCCAGGTCAGTCTGCTGCTGTGTTCCACCCTGTCAGGTTGCTGCAAATCTCTTGGCCCAGTAGATGAAGGAATGCCCCTTGATCCACACCCTTCGCATTGATCCTGCCGTGGAGAGAACAAAACAAAAACAGGGTGAGAAAAATCATGCCATCAACACCTCACATATTTTTTGTAGCAGTTGGATCTCCAGCACCCCACCTGCATTACCTCTGCTTTGGATCCACCCCTGGATGCGGCCTCTGATGCCGCACCTATGTGGAACAAATGGGGGATGAATTTACTGGGCTCCTCCCCCACAAACGAGAGGGCCTTCTTAAGGACCCTCTGACTTGGAAACCCGTCACAGGGCTGCCGTCCCTGTTGCAAAACCATATTCCTTTACCTGTCCCCTGGATCCTCCCATATGCCTCCAATTCTGTAATGGCACACACTTCCCCCAGCACCTGTCTGAGCAGTATTACTGCCTCCCCCCCCGATCTGTTTTGGACCTTGGCAGTCAAATAACCACCCTGTCCTGTCCCCACTCGATGTCCTCTGCCTGCAGGCCCTGTCCTGTCCCCGATTTTCTCGGAGCCACCACCTCCCCGACTCTGAAAGCCCCTCTCACCATAACTGTGAAAACTGCCCTGAACAAACAAGCCTCCTTCGCTGTAGTGTACACATGTTGTAGGGCCCTGACCACCCCCTGGAGCAGTTGCCCCATGATGGGCTGCCTCTTGTCCTGCTTTGTTCCCTGGCCCCTCTGCCAGCCCGTGACCATACGCTTAACCTCTCTCCCAGCTATGGCATCTGGCCAACCTCTGTCTTTGCAGACCCAACCTATGCCCCCGCCAGTTGCACTCCCGTGGTGGAGTGGACCATCCCTTCTTCCCACTTCTCCACCACATATTGCATTACCTGGTCCTCAGAGACTATCACCCCTGTGCCCCATCCTATATGGCCCTGAACTCCTCAAATGCTCCCCATGTCCCTTCATATGCCCTCAGTGTGTTGGGTGCCCATGATCTCCTGTACAACATCTGGCTTTTTCCCTCCAATCACCCATAGATGGTCCGGGACCCTGGTCCTGTGTGCTGTGGCCTGTAAAGCCAGCTCCTGGAACCTATCCAGCTACAAACGGGAAAGACTGCCAGCCACCTCATTCTTAATCCCTTCGATATGCTGTGACTTAAATGACAAATTCAGTTGCAGCCCCAACAGCACCATTCAGCGCAGCAACCCCCCCATCGTCTCCATAACCCCCCTTGCATATTTATCACCTCCACTACTCCTTTGTTGTCTCATCAAAAAAGTATGCACTTCCCCTCATTCTGCCCCCCCACACCTCCAGGGCCACCAGTATGGGAAATATTTCCAGAATAGTGATGTCTCTCAGTAATACCTCCTTTTCCCAATGGTTCAGCCATGCTTTCGATATACATTTACCTCTGAAGTAAACCCCCATCCCCAAAGCTCCTGAAGCATCCATGTATAGCTCCAGGTATGTGTTGTACCCCCACTTTTCCTGTAAGAATGTTACCCCATTGTAGTTGTTGAGGAAATCTTCCCACACCCCCAAGTCCTCCTGCATCCCTTTGGTGATGTCTTCCCAATGATGCGGTTGCTTTGCCTCACCTGTGGCCCTCACCAGCCTCCTGGTGATTGTCCTGCCTAGGTTTATGGCCTTACAAGTGAAATTAAGGTGCCCCAGTAGCTGCTGAACTGATACCAGTGGCACCCTTCTCGTCCCCCTCACCTGAGATAAGAGCCCCCTGAGCAATGCCACCTTGTCCTCTGGTAGGTGAAAATATTCCCCAAAAATTCTAGCCTGTGGGCCGGTTCTTCCATTTCTTCTTCTGCCAGTGGGATGCCCAAGCGCACACACATCCCCTTAAAATACGCCAACATCCACCCTGTCTCCACCTTGCTGCCCCCTATGATTAGAAAATCATCCAAATAGTGTACCACCTCCCCCATATCTCCACCTGAACACTCACTGTACCCACAAGCTAAATGCCTCAAATGTTGAACAAGCCACTGAGCAACCCATTGGCATGGCTTTTTCTAAATATAGCCCCCCTCGAATTGGAAATCCAACAGGTCTCTATCCTCGGGCCTCACCAGCAGCAGTCTGAAAGTGGATTGGATGTCTGTCTTTGCTAACCACTCCCCCTGTACCACCCTGATCAACATCACTACCTGGTTCTGAGATGCGTATGACACTGCCAGCAGGTCATCCAGGATCCCCTCGTTCACTGAGCCCCCCCCCCCCCCTCCAGATAGGAGAGGTGGTGAATGAATTGAAATTCTCCCTCTTTTTTCTTTGGTGCTACACCTAATGGTGAAACCTGGAAGTTTGGGAAAGGAGATTTGGTGAAAGGACCCTCTATCTGCCCTGCCCTGCCCTGCCCATGCCTCCTTCTGGATTTTTGCCCGGACAATGTCCTCCTTTGTCCTTGATTGATCCCAAATTTTTTGCCCTCATTGCCCTGCATACCCCTTCAAAACCCAGACAAAAATTCTGCTTGAAAACCCCCCTCAGAAAATTCACCCTTGCAATTTCTGGGTATTCACGTGTCCAAGCCATCACTATTCCCGTGTCTATGGGTGTGTACACCAAAGAAAAACCCCATCTCACTTCCCCACTCACCCTCAGTTCCACCCATAATTGGAGTTGTAACCCCCCACTGTGGTTCCCTCCCTCCCAGCTTCCCCGCCCCTCCCAGGAACAAAACTGCTCCTGGGTCTGTCCTCCTTGTTGCCCTCTCTTCCCCACCTTGACGACAGCTCATCGCTGGGTGCGAACCTGAGCAGTGAGAGCAAACATGCCTGAATTTGCAGTTTGCCCAAGTGCATGATGCTCTGTTGTATCCCCAACATGTCTTCACTGCAGGAGCAGGAGATGCCTTTTTGCTGTGCTCCCCCCTCGTACTCCCTGCCGGGCCCGATAGTGTCTACACCCACAGCTCAGAATGCATACAATCCCATCTCAGGTCCCCTCTTGCTGCCATCCTTTTTCTGAATGCTTTGTCATATTTTAACCATCCCTATCCCAGCTTTACTTTATATGCGTCCCTGATGATTGCTGTATATGTCAAAAGGAGGATTGCCAATTCTGGTTGTTTCTCCAGAACCAACGCACTATATATAAAAAATCCTGCCTGCCATGTATCAGTGTCCTTCCCCTTGCATTTCACCTCCTCCTGCTTATGCTCCACCACCACGAGGGCTACTGCCATCTCCAACTTCCCAACCGACTCCTTCTGTTCATATTTCTTGGCCATGTCCTTGTCCACCAACCCAAAGATGTCAACATACTCCCCCTTCCAAATTTTCTCTTTAAGAGAAACTGGCACATGGTCCCCCAATGTAAACCCCAGGGGCCCTTTGTATAGCTTCTTCTTACCTGCTTGATTTCCCTCAGACCCCTCCCAGCCCTTGCCTCCACTCTTTATGGCCTGTAATGCCTTTTCCATCCTATCCATGCCCTTGTCCCCCATGTCACCTATCAAGCCTTCCAAGTACTCTTTCAAATCCCCTTCATTTATGACATCTACATAGCCTTTACCCCCGTTTGGGCCTGGTCACGTTGGCATCGGTGCATGCTCTGGTGGCAGGGCTGGCAAGGGGCTGGTCTCTGCTCTTTGTGGCCTCTTCCCTCCCCTGCCCCCGCCTGCCTGGTCATCCCTCTCCTTCCTCTTCCTCACTTCATTTTGCTGCCTCTACCAACTCCATCATCTTGCTCATGAGCTTGGAGGCCTCTTCCATCATCTTGGTGCTGGAGTACAGGGCTTTCTTTGGTGCCTTCTTCCTTCTGTTGAGATACTATGGGATGAATTGCAACATGATTACTTGCCTCTTGCACTACTAAGGCCCAGCACCAGCCGTTCAGGTGCCACCTTAGGCTTGTATTATAATCCCTTTCTCCCACCCTGTCATCTGTGTGTCTTCCATCCTACCCGGTCCACTCACGTTGGGCTTTAGTGCCTCCACCTTGGCCCCTGCAGGCCTCCTGGTCCTCCTATCTTGAGCAGCTAGGTCCCTCTCTTCTGAGATCCCCTTTTTCACTCCCATCTGGCTGCCAGGTTCCCCTGGCTCCTTTTTCCCCAATCAGTCCACCATCTTGCTGTCCTACTTATTATATATATAGATAGATAGATATATATATATATATATATTTTTTGCATCTCCTCCCTCTGGGCCCCATACTACCATGTGACAGACACCCCAGAAAGTCCACTCCCCCATTTGTCTGGCAAATTGGCCTTCCCCATAGTCCCTTTTGCCCCATTGGTGCCCAACATGTGCATTGCCCCCTTCTCACTGCGCTCCCATTCAGCTTGTGCCCTTCAGCTCCACACTGCATGTCCAAGCCTCCTGAGGCCTTGGTCTGCCCAATCGCCATAGGTGCTGGCCACCTCCAGTTGAATCCTCCCACTGTCCCCATACCTTTCATCAATCGCAATGGACCCTATACTGAAGGGCCACCAACATCTCCCCAACAGCAACCATTGCCCCAAAAACCCAGTACACTCCCCACTGGTGTACGCTGACCAATGCCCCCAAACCAGCCTTCCCCCACTCCCAGGCCCCCCGCCTGTTCTCGCTCCACCACAACCCAACCAATTCTCAGTGAGCTGCCCTTCAGCCTCATGGTTCACCACCCTATTGGCCTTCTCCATCATTGCTCGTTGCGTCCCTTCCATAAAGCCACTGCAGCACCTTCACCCGTGCCCTGTAACATGACCAGCGCTGATGCCCCCACTTGCCTCATAGGCCTCTCCTCTTCCAGCCCAAACCTCATGCAGGCCCGCTCCCCCCCCCTTCTCAGACCCATAGGCTTGTCTCAAAAACCAGGGAGGAAAACCAAACAAACCCAAGAAACTGAACTCTGCTGGCCACCTCGTGCTGCTTCTTCCCCTCCATTATCCCTTCGGGCCAATGGGCTCTTTAGATCCAGCCTCTCTACTCACCACCAAATTCACCCACAATCATACACACTTAACCATGTCCATTCCAGCACCCCTTCTTCCTTGTTTCTCCTTTTCTTTCATTTTTTTTTAGTCACTGACCATGCTCCATGGGGCAACCTTGTCCCGGGCCTGCTCGGCATCCCTGCAGCTGGTAAAAACTTTAGCCAGGATTCCACATGGGGCCTAGGCCCCTGCACAGCGGCACTCACCTTGGAAGCTCTTGCCTCAGCCACAACTACTGACTCCCTTCCTTCATGGCATCCCCTCCAAAACAACACCACCATGAATCTGGCCTTGTCGACCCGACTGCCATTACAGGCGTAGACCCCTGAAGCAAAACCAACTAACCTTGGACCTTCCATGCTGCGAGCCTACGGATGCCCCACTCCATGTGGCACCCTGCTCCTACAATCAATTGGATCGCTAGCAATGGGTCTAGTCACCTACTGGACACCATTGAAAGGCCTTGTATTTCTGCCCTGGAGAGCTTACTGATGCCCTGCCCCACGTGGCGCCCTGCTCCTATGACCATTTGGATCTCTAGCAAAATGGGCCTACTCCTTACTGGAAAACCATGCAGGCTTTGGACCTCTGCCCGATAAGCTTACGGACACCCAGCTCCAGGTGGCGCCCCACTCATACAACCATTGAAATCTCTTATAAACCGTACATCCATCAGCCCACCCATGGTTCCCTTGTGGCCTTGGGCCCCATGAACCTGCAGTCTTGGGCTTCCACCCTCACTTCATACCTCTAACAGCAATGCCACTGGGGCTCCACACAGCTGCGGGCCCCCATGCAGCTGCCAGCCCTGGCCCATAAACTCCAATCCAAACAATCAGGCCCCAGCCTTTTTCTTATCCAGCTGGGGCTCCAGTAATGAAAAACAAAACTCACAGTTGTGCCTTACCTGAACCAGTCACCTACAAAGTGCTAAGAGAAAAATTCTTAGCAAAAGAGGGCTACTGGAGGGCTGCCAGTTCCTACATACCCCCACAACCCTCTCAGCTGGGCCCCCTATCCCCTCCACCTAGCCTCTATGGGCTGGGAGCCCCCCACTTGTGTCAAATGACACACTATGAGGTCACTAACCCCGCCTTCATCCTCATTCCACGTCCCTTCCCCCACCTTATTTCTTAAAGGGCCATCTGACAACTTGGCTTGCCTTGCCTTTTAGTGGCAAACCTATTTTTCCTGCAGACTTGGTATTCTCAAAGTTGGAGCCAGTTTATGACCAGCTCTTTGATCTATAGCAACCTGCACTCATGTATTTTTTGGCACAGCTGTGCTAAAATGTTATGCCTGGTGGGACCTAGTGTAACATCCCCCATAGCTGTGCCTGATGAAAATATGAATCTCTGCAGGTGTGTAAATTTCATCCTGCAGTTGGGGTTGCAGTGCAGGACTTAGTTCCCAGTCAGGCTGAAAATACAGTCCCTGGTGTGTGACTCATTGGTGGAATTTGGGGTGGCTACAAAACTGGGTCCACTCCAAGTGAAAGGGACCTGTTTTCTAATTTTTTGTTTTTCATTCTTTTCGTCTGTGTAAATATATGGACATAAAATTATGTTTAATATTTAGATATGTGTATCTTAGTTCTGCATTTGAAGGTGTTTTTGATGTTATTTCCTTTGAACAACTTTGTATAGGTTTATTATTTTGGTTGTTTGTTAATAATGCTGTTCCTGTTTTAGATTTTGTTAATAGCGCTTCCTACTCTTCTTCAAGAAGTGCCACGGGATTTTTTACTTCCATCTGGACAGTGACCAGAGATAGGCAGAAGGGACCTCAGTTTAACATCTCAACCAAAGGATGGCACCCCCCCTCATACTGCACTACAGTGTCACTATGGGTTTTACCCCATGTGTCTGGTGTAGGGCAAGAACCCATGATCTTCAGATAATCCAGCTCCTCCGGTGAGTGTGCTAACTACTGAGCCACTGATGTGTGGAAGAGCAATCTGCCTGGCAGCTGACATATCTAGCTCTGTTTCTCCATTTACATCATCGGCACTGTGACCTCAATGGTGATGACATCACAGCTGCTCAGGAAGAGCCACTCAGCTGTTGCCATGTTAGTCATAGATACATAGATGTTGATGGCAGATAAGGGCCTATGGCCCACTTAGTCTGCCCATTTGCACATGTAACTTTAGTTCTTCCAGATTCTCCAAAACTAGGTTGCCCCCTTCCCCTGACTACCAGGACTCCCTGATGCCTATCCCATGCATTCTTAAATCCTTTAATCATTTCAGCCCCCCACCACATCCTCTGGCAGGGCATTCCATTTGTCCACCACCCTCTCCATGAAGAAATACTTCCTCACATTCCCTCTGAACCTCCCTCCAGTTTCATCCCATGTCCCCTAATCCGGGCACATCTTTCTCTATGAAAAAGTGTGTTCTCCTGCACCTTGCTCCTCCCTGAGAGGTACTTATTTGTCTCTATCATATCCCCCCCTCCCTCCTCTCCTCCAGTGAGTACATATTTAAATCTTTTAGCCCGTCCTAGTAGGTTTTGTGATGTAATCCTTGCACCATCTTGATTGCCCTCCTCTGATCTGCCTCCACCCTGTCTATGCCATTATGTAGGTAAGGCCACCAGAACTGGACACTGTATTTGAAGTGAGGCCTCACTAATGTCTTGTATAATGGACTTATGACCTCCCTTTTCCTGCTGGCGATACCCCTGCCTATGCATCCCAGCATCCTGTTTTCTTTTTATGCCACCTTGTCGCACTGACTCCCTACCTTGAGGTCATCAGAGATGATAACCACTAGGTCCTTTTCCTGCTTGGAGTATTCTATGCCTCCCCCCACAAGCTGATACATTGTTCCTGGGTTTTCATGCCCCATGTGCACTATTTTGCATTTATTTGTGTTAAATCTCAACTGCCACTCCCTTGACCACTCCTCAAATTTCTGCAGATCTCTCCTTATTCTATCTACACCCTCCGGCGTGCCCACCCTGTTGCAGAGCTTTGTGTCATCAGTGAACATGCAAATTCTCCTTCTAGGTCTTTTGTAATGACATTGATAAAGATGTTGAAGAGGACTGGACCCATCACTTATCCCTGTGGCACCCACTGGTCACCCTTCCCTCTGCAGAGTGACAGCCATTTACCACCACCCTCTGTGTCCTACAATTCAGCCAGTTCCCCACTCACCTCACCATCATCCTACCCACTCCCGAGTTCCCCAGCTTGTTTAACAGCCTGTATGTGGCACAGTATCAAAGGCCTTGCTTAAGTCCAGGTAGGCCCTGTCCACTGCCCCCCCAATCCACCTCCCTTGTCACCCAGTCAAAAAATTCAATGAGGTTAGTCTGGCACATCCTGCCCCCAATAAAATCATGTTGCCTTGGGTCCTGTAGATGGTTGGCAACCAGATGTTCCACGATTCTTTCTTTCAGTAGTGTTTCCGTGATCTTCCCAACTACTGAGGTCAGTCACCTATGATGTCACTGTCAGTGAAGTCACAGCACTGCCGATGTAGTGCGAGGAATAGAATTAGATATGTCAGCTACCAGGCAGAGTGCTATTCCATATATCCAGCATTATATTATAATACAGACAATGTTCTAGTTAGCAAAAGGAAAGAGAAAAATACTTCAGAAGTGAAAAGTTACAACTGACTACTTGTTAAAATTTGTTACAAATTCTGTCTGTTATTTGTGGTTCTTTTAGCTCTTTAATTTAAATAGCACTCATTCTTTAAAAAAGTACATATTTTATTTTACTTATTTTTTTGGATCCTATGCTTTTCAAAACCAGACCATTTCATTACTCTAATGACTTATTTGCACATAAAACATTTCTTGTGGTTCTTATGCTATTCTTTAGAAAGCTATATAGTGTTGGTTAATACTGTGTCTATTTATATATTAATTAAGCCTTTTTAAAAGTAACTCTACAGCACTACAAACTGATTGACTTTAAATGCATAGAGAATATATACCTTTAATGTATTTCTGAAATAATTATTTTTTTTTTCTCGTGTCTCTCTTTTCTGAATTGTCTTGTAAATGAAAAATAAAAAGGAAACAAAGTATGACAGTGATACCTACTTATCCAAATGTTCTAAAATGACCTGTCACATGGTGTCACTGTGACAGGAGTACTACTGCCTCCCAGGAAACTGCACAGCTAACCCAGGGACTCCAGCAGATAGTACATTAGACCCACACACCATAGTAGCACCTGGCATCCACACAGACTGATGGCAGAGAGACATAGGGCACTGAGCCAGGTGAAATGGGACTATGCACTGTTAGCAGGACATACTGTCCTGCCTTACTGAATTCTACTTGTGTGGTATGAGCTCTGCAATATGGCTCCTTCTCCACATGGTTCAGGATAGGGCCTCAGATATGGAAATGGGCAACAGAATTGTAAATATAACAAAGCAAAAAGGCGGCTACAAAAGCAAAAAAATGGAGTGAGGTAAGGTACTCACATAGCAGATGGGAAACTCGGCTACACCGTCACTGTAGGCCACATAATCCACAAGATGCATGTAGATAACTGCAAAACTTTTTAATTCCAAAGTGCAAACAGCAAGCAGCTCAGATACTGTTGCCCTTCCCTATTCAAAAGGGCGAACGTTTTTGAATGTTAACAGTGCTTTCTCAAGGCTCAAGGAGTGTTCACATGCAAAAAGGTTTGGCCTTTTGAATAGGGAGGGGCACCAGCATCTGAGCTGCTTGCTGTTTGCACTTTGGAATAAAAAAGTTTTGCAATTATCTATATGCGTCTTGTGGATTATGTGGCCTAGAGTGATGGTGTAGCCGAGGTCCCCATTTGCTATATGAATTGTAAATATGTACACAGTTCTCTTTTTTATCATTCAAAATGACTTGGACAGTGTAATTAGTCCTTACTTTTACTTTCTGGTAAGTGTATACAGATTATGCCAATCAGAAAAATGTCTAATTGACTCCCATAATCTTTTTTAAGTATGATACTTTGCAAATGACAAGCTATTTTAAAGCAACAGTGCAACGAATCTGGGCAAAAAATTTGACCCTACCTTTTTTTTCACTATAAAAGATTCCTAGCACTTAACTTTAACACTTAAAACTTTAAACACTATGGGCCGGATATTCAAACTGTACCCAAAAAGTGCGCAACAGCAGGAGCAAGCACAAGTCAATTGCGCATATGCGCAACAGACGTGATATTCAAACATGGAGCAAGACAAACTGCGCAAGCAGCCAACGTCTGAATATTGCACAAACTGCGCCATAGTGCAACCAGGAAGGGGAAGCTGAGCAGAAATGATGCGCCATAGCGCAACAAGGCTAGCCCAGCTGAGCAGTCCAGAGGTGCCATAGTGCAAGCAGAGCCCCCCCCAGCAGAGCAATGGAACTGCACAACCAGGGAGGCAGGCTGGGGCCCACCACCAGTCATGCCACACATGGGCACAGGAACACACTGCAGAACTAACAATACACCCGCACCACCAAGCACAGCATCACTGGGGAGGGATGGATGATCCACCGGCCCAAGGACAAGCCAACAAAGCACAGCAGGGCCATGTCGCCCCAGCACACCCACTGGCAGGCTGAGACTGCCACACACAGGGGTCGACAACCACAGTGCACATCAGCCCCCTTCTGTACAGCACACCCTGCACTGTGACCCCAAGACACTCACCCATGTGCAGTGACTGGCACTGCAGTAAACACCATGCAACCCCGGCACACTGCAACCTCGTGTAGCACAGAACCATACAAGCCAGACCCACCCTGGGCACCCAGCAGTGGGGCGGCAGCAGATGTAAACCAGATGAAGGCACTCCCACACGGAGACACCTTCCATGCACACACACACATACCCAGGACCTTACCACCCCAGATGCCATGCACACCACTGCAACTGAGCAACCATAGCCCGCTGCAAATCAGAGACCACCACAGAATTCATAACAAAATATATATATTCGAAAAGATATGTACAACACCAACAACATCTATATATATATACAAGACAAGGGGGTAGGGGTACAAGGTAGGGGTGGTAAGGGGTGGGGTGAACAACTGGGAGAGGGAAGGCAGGGTGGGAGGGCTGGGTGAAGTGGGAAGGGAAGCGCAGTCAGCGCCCGGCAGGCTGGTCCCCTGCTGCCTGTTGATCTTCGGTTCCTCGGCGTCGCCTGACCCCATGGCGCTGCATGTCTGTCAGGAGGTCATGTGTAGCGACTGACACCTGCGTCAGCCACTGGAGGGCACGGTCCATCTGCCATAGGATGCTGAGACCTAGGAAAAGGGAACACAGTCAATGGCTGTGACTGTCCACAACCCTGAACACCACCCATCCTGCAAGGCATATAGCCTAGTGCCCCGCACCTGTGAAGGTATGCACCCACCCACAGTGACCATGCACATGACACGCCCAACCAGGCAGCACCAGCGATGTGCACCACTGCACACACACACACTGCCCATGTCCATCACAGCACAAACAAGGCTGTCAAGTGACATGGCAATGTGGTGGGATGCCAGTTCCACAGCCATGTGCCCAGTGCATGCATGGACCACCAGTGACGCACACACAGACGTGCAGTGACACTGGACAGTGATGACTGTCGCCTGTGTCGTGCATGGTTGTGTTGTCCATGGCTGGTGGTTATGCCCACCCCCTCCAGCATGCAATAGCATCCATGATGTAATGACACTCACACTCATCAAGCATCTGTGACTGCTGCTGCTGCTGCTGCCACTGTGGCCCACCCATCACGCCTCCTCCGGCTGCCACCTGGGCCCCGGAACGGCCCTCCTCAGCCTGGGCCTGCATCCTCTCCACCAGGCCTGTGGGTGACAAATGTTGAGAAAAACATCAGTGTGACCCCAAGGCAGACTGCCCCCTGCCCCAGTGAGTGTGCCTGCCCACACAGCCAGACCCATGCATCTCACACCTGCACACACTGACACAGCCAACCATGGCAGAGAAATCCCCCATGCACCACCACCAAAACACAGTCACACCCCTACGGAGAATACAGGTGTATAGATGGTACACCCACCTGGCCTAGGCACAACGCCCCTCCTGGCATGTGACCTGAGGTGTTGCAGCACATCTGGCTCCCTCCTGCGGAGGTCACTATATCTGTGCCTGCACTGTTCAGCAGACCGGCACCGCCCTGTGACCCTCTCCAGTTCAGTGGCCACCTGCAGCCACACATGGGTGCGGGCCATGGTGAGGGGCTGATCCCCAAACAGTGCCCCAAAGTGAGGCTCAACCACTGCCACCAGGTTGGCCACCTCCAACTGACTCCACTGGGGAGCTCTCCTGCGTGCCATTACTGTGGTAGTAGAGCAGGCAATATGGCGCCCATGGCCAGCTATTTACAGCAAATGTTGGCAATAAACCACCATAGGTTCCAATTGCGCTGTTCGTATAGTGCCATCGGTTCACATAGTGCTGTCACCAAACAGCACAACAGAGCCGTACACATGGCAGCCGAACAGCACCAGGGGCCAAAGGTCGGACACCAGGTCAGAGGTCTATGATGCAAGGCCACGCACAGCGCCATCTGATGTCTATGCATCCTACGCGAATGGTCACCTGCGTGCCAGTGCCACAGTGGACTATTGCGCCGCAGTGCCACAGCGCCATATGGTGCCCAGTGCTGTAGCGCCACTGGCACAATGGTGGCCATGTCCTGAATTGCCAATTGCGCATAGCACGGCAGACGCCTGTGTAAGCTACCTGGGCATGCGCAATGCAGTGTACCACACAGTCACAGATATGCGCCATTGGCTCAGCTGGCTCAACCGTATTGCGCAAAGCGCAACGGCGCGATATTCAGCCAACACATGCAAATCATCTGATCAGCCATTCAAAGGCGCAGTGGCGCGATTTGCATCTCATTACAGTTGCTCCACTCTAATTTGCATGCATTGCGCTATAAATGTGCGACATTGGGCTGCGCTTGGCCAGATTCGGTTACTGCAGGTGAGAGGAGGTTGCATGCTGTGTGATGTTCTGGACAATGGTCATGGGATAACGCTGTAGACTGCACAGTGACAGGTGTCCACTTCCACCCATACAGATCGACATGACCGAGCAGAGCCAAGGTGAGGGTGAGGATGGTGGGTGGAGGAGGCCCAACTTCACCACGGCGGAGACAGAGGCCCTCTTCCAGGCCTACCTGGAGGAGGAGCCACTACTGAGTGGTCGGCGGGGCACCCCTCAGGCCCGTGTGGCTGCATGGGAGGGGGTAGCTCGGGCAGTGAACCTGCACGGAAGCCACCAGCGCTCCGTGCAGGAATGCAAAAAGAAGATGGGGACAGACCACAGGAGGGTGAAGGAGAAGGTGGCAGCCCTCAGGGCGGCACGTGCTGGCACAGGCGGGGGCCAGCCAGCGGTGGTGGAGCTGACCCCGGCTGAGGACCGACTGGCTGCATCAATGCAGTGGAGTGCTATTGAGGGCGTACCAGGAGGTGGATTCCAGACAGGTGAAGCCCATCACTGCAGTATGACATGGTGGTGGTGTTGGGGGGGGGGGAAGGTTGTTCACATGCACTCACATGTCCTCTCTTTCTGTTACAGATCCTGTTCATCTTCAGGGGATGGTGGTGGTGGGTCCAGGCAGTGAGGAAGACCTGCTGGACATGGAGGAGGGTCCATCCACCTCTGTCACCAGCCAGCATGCACTGCACCAGCATGCACTCCGGACTGCCAACTCTGGTGTCGGTGAGTCGGGTGTGGGGGGGGGTGCACAGCCTGTGTCTCAGCAGTCTGGCATGTAAGCATGCCAGCACGCTGTGACTGTGGCTGTAGCACATACCTGCACCATTGATGATGCAAGGCATGCAATGGGCAGTGACATGTGTGTGTCCCATGACGGACACACAGCAGGCCAGCACGTGCCCCTGGGCCTAGCTGGTTCCAACGTGTGTGCCAGCATGTCGGCACAGGCTGTGCCTGTCAGCACTGGTGGGGCAGCACCAGTGGCTGTGCAGGTGTCTGGCACTGTTGCGGCCACAGCAGTGGAATGAGTGGTCCCTGGGGCACAGCGGTTGGAGGGGCAGCAGCAGTCACCCACCAGGTCTGGGGGTACAGTGTTCAGTGGTGGCACATGCCCACCGCCCTTTGATATGCCCATTCCTGGTCCTGGTGAACAGCGCCCACCCTCAAGGGGTGTTGAGCATCAGGACCTTCCATACCCTGGGGGGGACAGGATGCCATTGTGGCAGAGTACCCATTTGAAGAGCACACCCACCTGCTGTGGGAATCAGTACAGCAGCAAAGGCGGGCTGCAACGTCCGTGAAGGCACTGTGCGTGGCTGTGGAGCGGCACAGCAGGGACTGTGCTCTGAACAGTGCAGAGATGGTCCATATGCGGATGGATGTGACCGCCACCATTGACAGGCAGACCCAGGCATTGGTCGCTGTCGTGGCTGCATTGGGCACACAAGCAGGTGCCCCTGTACCACGCACCCCTCACAGTATGCTCTCCACTCCCTGTTCCCGGCATTGTGTGATGCCAAGCCTGTCGATGCCCGGGTTCTGCTGTGGGCATCCCGAGCACCCCTTTTGCAGGTATGTTTGGCATACTACAGACCCCACTGCGGACAAGGTCACGATCGCGCAGTGGGACCCCTGGTGGTCCATCGGTGCCACCCCATGTGCCCTGCTCAGCCTGCCAGTGCTGTTGGGTCACAGAGGGGCTGCCCATGCATCTGCGGTGGCCGTGGAACAGTGCAACATGACTGACCTGTCTCCCAGTGCGGGCCCTGTCTGGTGTTGCCCTGTGTGCACTGTGCATCATGGTGGGCAGTGCACTGGTGGGTGCCCTGCACATCACGCCGATATACGGACCACCTGCACACCATCCCAACTGCTGTCCACAGGTGTGTGTGCATGATAATGCCTGCATTGTACTGTACACCAAGGTGCAAGGGTGCCCAGCATCTGACACACGTACTTGGACAGTACAGGTGGTGGGTGTGGTCTGTGGATCTGTGTGTTTGCCATGCCTGTTCCTGCTCTGCTGTGCACCTGCCCATGTACGCTTTGTGCCTTGTGTGTGTGTGCGTGTGTGCGTGTGTGTGTGTCTGTGTGTGTGTGTGTGTGTGTGTCCATATGACTGTTCACCCCTCCCTGATGGTGTGTTTGTGTGCCTGGTCCCTTCCACTCCCCTTGCCGTCATGAACCCCTGGTGTGTTACTCTGTGTGCCTGTGGGTTGCGCCAGGACAGTGTTGGTTGCACATGGCCCCTTGACTTACCTGTGTCATGCATAATGCTCCTCCGTGATGGTGTCCCAGTGCAGCTGGGCCTGCGGATCAGTCGGGGTCCCCCGTCAAGGGGGCTGCTCATCACCATCATCACCGGCACCACTGGCGTCCCCCTCGCTGTCCCCCTCCTTGACCTGAATGGCTATCCCACAGTCTTTGGCCATGTTGTGCAGGATACAACAGGCCAGGAATATCCCACAGGCCTTTGAGGGGCTGTACTGTAGGGCACCGCCAGAGGTGTCTAGGCATCGGAAGCGTGCCTTGAGCATCCCAAACACCAGCTCAATGATGTTGTGTGTGGCGACATGTGCCTCATTATAGCGTTGCTGCGATGGGGTCATGGGGCACCGGTATGGTGTGAGCAGACAGGGACGGAGTGGGTATCCGCTGTCACCTGTGTGGAGATGGTGGAGATGAGTATCATGTTCAGGTCCATATTGCCAATATCCCTGTGTGCCACTACCATAGCACCTGTGGCATTCCCACCCTTGCCCCACGTTTGCAATTCCTACATGCGTACTCACCCATTAGATGGCCTGTGGGGATGTCTCCCACTCTCGAATCGATGGCACAGTGCGGACTGATACCATATAAAGGCATCATGTGCTCCGCCAGGGTGTGTGGCACAGACATTGATTATGCGCCCAGTGGCATCACACACCACCTGGCAGTTGACACTGGAATAGCCCTTCCTGTTCCTATATGCAGCCCCATCAGGGCCAGGTGGCGTGTGTATGGCCACATGGGTGCAGTCTATGGCCCCTAGCATGCCAGGCATACGTGCTACCCTGTGGAACTCCTGCATGTTTGCTGTACGCTCTGCCGCGGTGCTGGGGAACTGGATGTGCTCCGCAGCATGTGGCAGCAGTGCACTGAGGAATTGGGTGAGGATGCATGATGTGGCCAACGGTGTGATGCCTGTGGTGTCCCCTGTTGGCCTCTGGAAGGTGCCCGTGGTGAGCAGGCACATGCAGGCTGTCACCTTGGTCTCCACCGACAGAGCGTGACTCCGTCGTGAGGGTGCCTGCATCACATCACTGCACAGCTCACAGAGCCATCTCAGTATTGCCCTGTTCAGGTGGTACCGGCCCACAATCTCTACATCTGTGTACAGCTCATAGCTGATGCGGGCGGTACTGTCTGTTGGGGCGTGCCGCCAATGGGCCTTCCACGGCCCACGTTCCCCTCGCATGCATTCTCACCCTCCTCATTAAAGCTTCCATGTGGAAGCTGGCACTGTCCATCTCCCTGGCTTGTGACCCCCCCTGGCTGATGTTGCTCTGTTACCCTCGCTGTCCTGACTGCTACCTCCACTGCACCTGGTACACCTACTGGCCTCTGCACTCTGTGGCCCCATACACCTTCCCTTGCCCCTCTTCTGTCCTGTGCACTCCCTGGCCTGCACTGTATGTTACTCTGGCCTTCTCTGTCTCTCTGCCTCATGTGTCTTCCCTGTCGCATTCTTGCGCCTTTTCCTTGAGCCTTTTTATTTTGGCTCATTTCCGCTAGGGCGCAACTTCCGGCTGTTCAGCTCTTGCGCATTGCGCAAGTCTTTGAATATCACATTGCGCTCTTTATGCATGGATCCACCCCCTTCAGTTGCGCATGCCTTCATTTGCATTGAGCTGTTGCTCAGCCTGTTTTCGGTGGTGCAACTGCCTCCTGCTGAATATCACAGAATGGCGCACTTTCGGACTTGCGCATGCGCAACCCTATTGCGCATGGCGCAACCCTTTTGAATATCCGGCCCTATACATACAACATATATTGATACAGACAAGACAATTTATATGTAGTAATTTAGACATAAAGTAAAGCAATTACAAATATAGCATCATGACATTAGTCTGTTAATGCAAGGGATCCCGGCTAGGAATGACTTTAATGCTTGTAATCTTGTGTTATGCTATGTTACCTTGGAAAACCAATAAACTTTTAATTATAAAAATATACAGATTCCAGGCATCTTTCAGTTTTATTTGGTGGTAAAAGTTTCTAATTCCACCAAAATCTAAATATTTCATAAATGTTTTGAGTTTTGTTTTTTTGTCAAGAAAAAGTCACCACATTTTGCAAATAAATAGCATTGTGGACCTGGCAAGGATTAGGACCAAAAAAAAATCTTATGCTGCTCAGCATAGGCGGTACCTAGACAAGTACGTTTGACAGGTATGCTAATATTTTTCTTAACTGTAACTGAAAACTAGCTTTTCTGGAAAAAAATGTTATTGCACTGCTGCTTTAAGCATTTTTTTTTTTCATATTTACAGACGTCCAGAATATTACAAAACAGATGACACTGTAACCTCACTGAGCCTCTAGCTAATATTCTGAGAATTCATATTGTAGCAGTTTGCATTCCAAAAATGCTTTTAAGAGTGTTATAATCTTTTTCTCTGTGCAAAGAATCTTTTCACTAAAGATGCAACACTGCAGATACATTTACAGTTTCATGTCTAAACAACAGTATGTCCTTTTACAGTTCTTGCCTCTGCATCATTTTTATCCTGGAGTTTCAAACATAATATTGAATTCTTTAAAGCTTTGTGAACTGCATTATATACCATTATTAATTTAAGATGTCTCATACAGTATGTGTGAACATTACAGCATAATTTATTCATGAAGTTTCATTTATCAATAATTTAAGTCAATGTTGTTTGTCCATATGGAACGTAAGTCATACTTTTTTGCAGTTAGTAATTTGACAGTGTTTGGGGGAACCCCAAAAGCTGTTGCATACAAAGGTTGTTTTTTAAATGAATAACAAGCCTTACCTCATTCAACTTTCCCCCCTACAGCTTGATCAATGAAGTACAGTATGTTGGGATATGCTAGAGTTCAAGTCACTAAACCATTAGTTTGTGTTTACCTATTATATGGGTTGACAACTGTGAAGGATCTGAATGACTGGGAATAATTTAAGTGGTGCAACTTCCCAGATGAAAATTCACTATCATCTTCAAATATGTCTCAACAATTGAAAATAACCACTACACTTATAAATCTCCCACATACAAAAAGATGAACTCATAAAATGGCATGTATGAATGGGGCAATGTGCTTGGTCAACAGTGGTGGTCACATGGACATGTAACGATTTCACAGCACACACAGCATGGATCTTGTTGCTCCAATCACATCACTCATATCCAAATACCAATTTTTCAGTAACTGACCACCACAGTAGACATTAGACAACGTGATAGAACCACCATTCATCTTTAGTAAATGTCTGACACAGATCTGGAAATGTTCCCATCCCCCACATACCTTACATCTTATTGTACTTCCGTCTATTCCTACTCCTTATTCTTTATAACAAATTGCATAAAGTCTTCAGCAGACAGGGCTTCTCCTTCACGGGCCCTTCATAATGGAAAAGAACACCATCCCCCTTTCAACATACCCTAACTTTCCCACATTTGAAAGGCTACTTCTTGAGCAGCAAAAAGATCTATACAGATGCTGTCTCACCTGAATGCCCTCTGTTCATACTAAGGTTTAAGGAGTCAAGGAGGTGGTATTGCCCTGTGTACTCCTACCAGTTTACCCACAATAGCACAACTTATTTTCTTCAAGTATATAGGTGTCTAGGTTTTTTAAAACTGTTTTTCATCTTTGCTAATTATTATCTTCAAGGTCAGGCTGTTCCAAGGATTCACCACCCTCTGTGTGAAGAATGTCCCTCTCTTGTTCATGAAGAATCTTTTTGGTCTTAGCTGCAGTAGGTGACACCTTATTCCAATGTTATCATTTTTAAATTCAAGGTTGAGTTAGTTTATTAGATAATTGTCCAGCATGATGTCATAACAGAGGAGCATGTCTCCTCAAATCCTTATTGTTTCTGATGTCATTAGATTTTACTTCTGAAGTCTCTCATTGTATGGAAAGTTTCTTAAGCTATCTATCATTTTGGGAGCATATCTTCAGACTCTTTCTAACTGATCCTCAGTGCTCTTTTCCAGTTTATTTTGGCTAGTTCTTTGTTGCTATAACCCTGAATGTCATTACCCCAGTCTTCTTTTCTCGTCCATCATGTCTCTATAATACAGGCTAAGTCAGCTTTGCCAGCTGGTTTTAATAGAACTTCTAATTCTTCTTTTGTATTTTTCAGACTTCTAGTGTTTTGCAATATACACTTTAATCCCTTAGTCTGTGAGGTTTTAGTACTGTGTTTATTCCAGCCCCGATTCTTGTTTTCTTTCTACTCATTCCCTTCCCCCTCTGTTAGAAGTTTAAAGTCTCAGAAGGTATGTTATTACTTATTATTGTAGCAAGGGTCTTTGTACAAGAGTTACTCAGGTGCAGGCCATCTTTTGCATATAAGTGCTTCTTCTGGAAAAATGTCTCCCAAGTATTTATAAATGTTATCCCTTCGTTATTTCAATTTTCAATTTCAAATTTATTTTTTTTATGCTGGACAGTATGTGAGCAAAAATGCTTGTTTTTACAAACATCCAGTGGTACATAAATTTGATGATACAGAGAAAATGGTAAAAACAATATTTGCAATATTTTACAATATTTACAATAGGGAACAGTGAATGTTGATATTAGTTTTCTGAGATCTGCCGGAGAGGAAGCTTCTGATCCATTTGATGATGTTTTCAGATATGTGCAAGCCCTTGAGGGTGTCCAGGAGAAGGCCATGGTTGACTAGGTCAAATGCCTTGGTTAGGTCCATAAAGACAGAACCTGTGTACTGGCCCTTATCACTTGCCTTGAGGATATCACTGGCGAACCTGACCAGGGTGGTTTTAATGCCATCTCCAGATCTGAAACCATGCTGGGCAACAGAAAGCAAGTTATTGTGGTCGAGGAAGGCAGTGAGCTGGGTATGAACAACTTTTTCAATGATTTTGGAGAGGGGAGCAAGGAGGTAGATAGGTCGGTAATTCCCTACTTCATTCCTTGACCCTGACTTAAAAAATGGTTTACGGTGGCGGTTTTCCAGTTGCTAGGTAAATAGCCAGAGCAGAGTGAATTGTTTAGTATGTTGGTGATGGGGGGTCACTAATGAATTAATGGCCAGTTTAAGGATTTTAAAGTCAATTTTGTCTACCCCTTTGTTGGGTTTAGGGTTGTTACTTTGGACAAGCTTTATGGTGTCCAAGGGTTTTAGGACCCTAAAATAGAATCTGGGGCTGGGCTTGGACATAGTATTGGGGCAAGAAGGCAGGGATGGATGAGAGGGGAGGGGGAGTGGAGGGGGAGGATTTATATTTATCAAGACATTAGAACATCTGTTTGCAAGTCTAGTATTAATTCTTTGTATTGTGTATTTTTTTCTTCGTGTCCCTTTAGAATTGATAGAATTCTTGATATTACTGCCTTCTATCCCAAACTATGTATATCATTACCCAGATCTATGATTTCATCCACTATATCTTTTTTATGATCCTTCCCAACATTGTTAATCCCTACATGAACTACAGCTGCCTGCACTCCTTTATGGTGCTCTATAACCTTTGGCAAGATATTTTTACATTCATTATTTTTGCTGCTAGTAAACAGTTGGTTTCCCTATTTGTTTTATCTGTACCACAATGATAAAGTCTGTTCTTCTAAGGATTGAGTCTCCAATTACTAGAACCTTAGTCTCCTGTCTTTCTTCTTCGTTATCATGTGATACACTTAGTTGAGCATATCTATTTGGTAATGGTATTTCATTGTCCCCCATTGCTCTCCTACCTTTTCTCTTAGGCCTGTTTTGTACCATAGTCTAGTCCCCACTAATGTCATCATCTGTAAAGTTTATTTGTAATGCATCTTCAGATTCCCTACTTTTCTTTACATCTGAACTTCCCTCTTCCTTTTTTCTTTTGGTGTGGTATTAATTTCCCTTAATGTGTGCTTTTTGACCTGTTCCCTAACTGAATTTCCTTCTCCCAGTAATGTACCCATTTCTTTACATTTTTGGCAAATAAAGCCTCCAGGTGATGACTCAGATTCCCTGGCAATATACATCATACAGCTACAGCATTTGATTATAGTACCGTCATTACAAAGGATACTTAGAAAGTCCTCCAAGGGGTTATATGCCTCCATTACTGTTGTGTAACTATGTATCTCTGATCCTCCTCTATAGATGTCCTAGGCTAGGTTTGCTTCAGTACTTTGCAAGCCTCCTGCTGTTTTTCTACCTTCAAATTACTCTAGTCTTATACAAGATATTTACCTGGTAGTAATTAACTTGCTTTTGGCTGTATATTGTAGCCTTGCTTACAGTCCTGTTATAGTTTCCTTGCTCAGGTCCCCTGGTCCATGCCGGACATGCTAGACAGGTGCCTAGATGCACGTGTCTCTGCGCATGATGACCGCATGCTCACCCCGCTCAAGCTCATGCCAGCTCACTCTGGGCACTCTTTAAATAGTCCCAGAGACCAGGAAGTAGCCCTCTGGTCATGTGACTATCTGCCCATTTGAGTGCATTCCACAAAGTACTTTTTCCAAAAATAAGTGTTTATTCTGCTTTGCAAGGTCCCCAAAAATAGCCTATTTCATCAGCAGTCCCTAAACAGTTTTATTCTGGTGTGAGTGGTTAAACTTTGCCTCACTACTCCTAAGGCTCCACTTCCTGTTTAACCCTGTGCTGGTTGCTATGGCAACAAACAACCAAGCACTTGCACTACAGAGTTGTACCTTCCAAAAGTAGAACTGCAAATACAATAGGTAGTTTGGTCAACCCAGAGTCTTACATAGAAACATAGAAACAGACTTTGATGGCAGATAAGGACCGCTTGGCCCACCTAGTCTGCCATTTCTCTACCAACTGGATAAGCTGCAGATCGTAGTTAACCAACAGCCTATTTCTTCCTACCCACCACAAGAATTGCCTTGTGTCTGTCCCATGCATTCTTGAATTCTCCCACAGTTTTAGACCCCACAACCTCCTCAGAAAGGCAGTTCCATGCATCAACCACCCTCTCTGTGAAAAAATACTTCCTCACATTGCCCCGAGCCATTCCCATTACTGTCTCATAGTGTAGCATTGTCTCACAGCATTAACCTCTAGTTTTGCGCAGACTACTGTCCACCTCCCCTGAATATTTACTAATTTATAAAGAATACTAGCAACTACCTCCCTTTAAACGCTCAGTAGGTCCTGATGTACAAATGGGCAATCTTTAGTACCAATGACTATCTGTCCCTACCTGCTGTATGAACAATTGTTCTGCACTACTACTATGGATTTTCTTGTTTTGTAAGCAACTTGTATTTGTGTATCTTTTTTGGAACTAGCACTTCTCTATCCTTATACAGTATAAAAAAAGATTAGCACCTTTTTGCATGTTTTGTAAAGTTGTTCCTCACAGAGTACCATGGAGAATGACTTTTTCAGAATGTGAAGACTGAGAAAGGACATGGTGAAGGGGCTTCCATGGAGAAATGTGAAGCTGTTTTTGAATTCAAACTAGGATGTCAAAGACTCCACTGAGTCAACCCCTTTGCCTACCCAGCAAATACTAAAAGCTGCACTGTGGTTCTACATATCCCAGCTGGCACTCTCTGCCTCATGTCACAGTACAGAAAAAAAGGTGTGATGTAGCACACCCCTCGACTAGCACTGTCTCACAGTACAGAAAGCTGTGGTGAGACTGACTTTGGCTGCAACGCTAATTAGATTAACACCTTGAGGTAATGTGTCACCAAAAGGGCTAATTAATCTTTTATATAAAATAACACACAATCATTCTCTGTGAAAAAATGCTGCCATTATGCCACCTCAGTGATGTGGTACCATTTCATGCTAACTTCAGTTTCACTCTCAAGTCTAATTTGATGTCATGTAACCCCTCAGTGGTAAAATGGCATCATTTTTCACAGACTGATGCTATTTATTCTGTATTTAATGTACTATAAACATTTTGTACCCACCTTTACCATGAGACTTCCCTCACTTGCAGAAATGAGTCTTGGTTTATCTTATGAGACTAAACTGTCATTTGTTTCATGAATCACCCCAAAGATAACCAGCTGTGCAAAACATCCAAAAAAGTCAAAGTCCTATGAGGTGCAATGCAAGGAGCCCAAACAGCTTCATACAGTGAATGTCGAAGTCCCAGATAAAGACTCAGTAAGACTCATAGGATCCACCACTTCAGTGACACCCTAAACATTCAAGGTGCCACTCAGTGGGATGCACAAGAAAGGTGCCTACTTCAGCAGCACTGCAAATTTCAAAAATCCAAGTAACACTGAAGCATAGAAAAGCAGGAAAATATAAGGTGATTCTTAGCCCAAAGAAATTACTTTATTTAATAGAAGTAGATGCCATGTAAAATATTTTTTAAAACAAATAAAAGTGTTTTCCATCATTTTTCCCCAAGACTGATCCTGACCCTGCCATAGCTAAAATTAAGACCTTGGCTTCATATGACACCAATCTGTTCTTTGTAAGGGGGTAAACATTCTGCTAGAAGTATTCTGCAGATGTTTGAATTCCTCTATTACATAGTAAACAAACATTCCATCTATTGAATGTGTAGAAAAACAGATGATTGACAGGTGGGAGGAACTATTGTTATTAGTTCCTTTTAGCAACAACAACACGTGCTTTTAATAAAAAAAAGTTTGTATTTATTGTTATTTAAATAGTTTCATAGTTTACCTGTTTTATAAAAAAAAAATCCCTCCTGGATGTGGGTTAGGCTAGATAACTGCCTTCTAGTGACTGTATAGCCCTGAGTGGGTGGTTATCTCAGCCTAATCTACACCCTCTCTTGCCTTACTGCATGCTTATTGCACACTCTAATATGTTATAGCTTACTTGCCTCATGCTGTGTAATGTATACTTCACATTACTTGTATGCAGAGATGCTCAGAGTGCATTCTCAGCTCTAGACTACAATACACAGGCACAGATAGCTCCTATATCTGAATCTAGGAGGATTCAGTAGTTCTGGATAAAAAAAAACCTGAGTGGATAATCCAGATAACTTGACAAACTATAACAAAAAACTGATTAGCCAATTTAGACTATCAGGTAACAACTAAAATGGTTATTTTCATGGGTATCCACTGGACACCACTGATCATCCAAACAACTCTGATCATATGATGGTTTTTATAAGCAGTAAGCATGCTTTGACATCCCACTAGCAGATTTTTGAATAAGTATTTTTCTGTACAAACGCCACTTAAAAATCATTATATTCTGCACATACTCAGTTTCAGTTTATTTCACCATAATGTGATTAAAAGAAACTGGTGGCAAATTACCTCATATTACTTTGCTCAGAATATTAGTGTGGAATACCCTGGATTTCCTCATGAATGCCTTATATCTGAAAAGGTGCCTGTAATTTGTTTGAGACCATGTTCACCATTTTGGTTAAGTGTGACTATGGAGTTATATGTAATAGATATACCACTCTGAGGTGTGCAGTCACGCTCTGATATAACTACGCCTTGGTGTGCGTTGTGCGCACGAGGCCGCAGGCCGAGTGCGTCAACCGCACAAGGCGTTCGTGTATCAGAGCGCGACCGCACACCTCAGAGTGGTATATCTATCTTATAAAATGGCTATAGATTTTTTTTGGGGAAGTAGTCCTTCTGTGTAGTTAGTAATTAAATGATATGTTGGCAGAGGTGACACTTTTTGGTGTGAAAAACTGTATTTGTAAATGATTTTAACTTTATGTAGTCATTTTTGGTGTGAAAAAAAGTATTTCTGTAAAGCAGTGTCACTTTAATTGCCCAAATGTAGCTTGACCGGCGGTGCTCATTTTAGAAAGTGAGAAGCTGTTACTAGGTCAAAGTAAGGCGTGGTGTGTTTAAAAATCAGAAAAAGTGACTGCCTTTTATTATTTTGTGCGGTTTTCTGTAATATTAGTTCCATATGCGACGCAGGAGCAGCGAGGATGAATCGAGTGAGTCGGTAATTTTAGAAGCGTGGGCCAGGCGGGCGAGTGCTGCTATGACACTACGCTCGCTTCCGTCAGCGTTCTAAACGACATGCTCGATTTATCTTTCGCTGCTTCCTCGTACATATGGAACCAATAATAGGAAAACTGGCACGCAAACAAAGACATGTTGCAAGTTCAAACCCTCGATTAAACATACTAACCAACTCTCTTTCTAATGAGCACCATCACCTTCATTCCCTGATGAAAGTGAAAGTGCTGCAGGGATCGTGGTATTGTGGTGGAAGGCATCTTTTTAAATAAATGAAGAGAAGAATACAAAGGAATGTATGTTATAGTTTTTATATAGAGTTAGGTTTCTGTTAGTCAGAGTGGTCACAGTGGTTACAGTAATAAAGTGGTTGTACAGTGTGACACTGTAAACATGGCAGGCAGGATTTGATTTTAAATTAAATTTTCAGTAAACATTAATGGTAGGATGAACAGATCTGTTTCTACAGTGTGGTGCTACTACTGGTATATTTATTTATGGGTGTGGGTGTCAGTTGCACATGTGTGTTAGTGTGGGTGTCTAGCTGCACCAGGTGTGGAGTGGTCTTGCTGCTGGTGAAGAGGTTTGAGGTGGAAAGTAGTTCAGGCGTGCGGTCATAGTGGAAGGTGTGCGGTCATTGGGAAATAATGCCGGTCATGTGATGTGTTTTGTCAATTGTATCACTGGGATTTTATGATTTTACCACACATTTTATAAATATATATATATATATATATATATATATATATATATATATATATTTTTTTTTACTTAGAATCTATCCTCACTGGAGTTGCCCCATTTAGGTGCATCACCTAGCCTACAAGGGGGTCTCATGCAAATGGACAATTGAAAGAACCATGAGAAAATTCAGACGCATCAAATTTCAATCAAACACAATCAAAATTCAAATGCATACCGCATAACAGTTACATTATAACAAAGTATGCCCATAAAAAGGATAATTACAAAAGTCATACATATTTCCAAAATATATTAAAGAATAAACATATCAGGAAAAAACTATGGACCAGCAGCAGTGTGCTGTGCTTCCCTGCTGATGACCTGAATTTGGCAAAAGACAAGGGATGCTGACAATTGGTGTCCAGATTGGGAGGAATGGTGTGCAATGCAACACATCCTAACCAGCAAAGGGTGGTAGTGTGTTTTTGTGATCACTGTGGCCCCTAAAAATGGGTGGGGGAGCTTACTCCTCCATCAAGGGGACACAGCATGCACTCAAGTAGGCCAGATGAACAACATGCCAGTGTGGGGTGGAGGGAGAATTAAAGGATAGAGGGACCAAAATCTCAGGTCAACCCTACTGTCAAGATGATGGCTGCTGGCACTCTCACGCCCCAAGCTATGTGGACACCAATGGGTATGATTCTTACTGGGGTAGCAAAACTAAGTCAGGAAGGTTGATGTCCAACCAAGATGAGCAATGGGTGGAAAGTTGATAGAAAAACTAGTAGCTGAAAAAGCATCTCTACGATAAGTAGAAGAATTTCCACACAACGCAGAACAGAATAGCTAAATGTAAAGAGATTTCAGTAGACTACCTAATCCCATTATGAAATGACTATGCAGGTAATGTTTCTCATAGCTTTATGGATAGGGCTGGGCAAAAGTAGCAAATTCCAATTTCATGGAATTTATGTGACATTCCATGAATTTCACAAAATTTCATGAAAGTACATGACATTTTATAGAATTTTTGAAAGTCTGTAATTGGTCATAACTCAGTCAGCCTTCTAGCTACAGATATTAAATTTGGCATGCTTACTACATGGAAGTGGCCATAAAAGTATGACAAGTTTCATGACATTTGGTATGAGGTGTGGGTGGGGATGTTGTAGGGACTCCAAATCTGGAAATTTATTACTCATGTAAAAATTTATGAAAATATGTCCATGCTTCCTAGATAGTCACCTTTGGAGTTAAATAATTAACAATTTATATGCATACTTTCTGGAAGAGTCTTGGAAACTGAAACTGCTAAATAGAGATGTAGGTGGTTAGGTAAATTGTAAGTCACAGGAGATCAAAATATCATAATTTAATTTGTTAAATTGTGTAAAAATGTTCAAAAATATGTACAGTAGATGTTTATAGCTCCACTGCTGTTGCAGGTATGCACCCACAATTTAGTATGCATACCAAAGTAAATATGTCCTGGAATATAAACAAGCTGTATTCATATGGTTTTAGTAGGTTAAACAATGTATTGAGGATATTTTAGAAATTACTAAGTAGCAAAGTGTACTCAAACATCCAAGGATGCATAATAGGTAATGCCACTAGAATTCCACTTGTGGAATTAAAATTTCTCAAATCAGTTATCACCACTGAGTCACCTTACAGTACCTGCACTAGCAGCATGGCCCTGCAATGCTCTTCCAACCCTCCAGCAACAGTAATGCTCAGCATCATGCTCTATCATGGCTAAAGATAGCTAGATACTCCTATCACAATGGCCTAAGCCACAACTAGTGAAATTGTGCTCAGTATATGCAATATGAGGCACTGAGGAGCACTACATGCATGGCAGCTGGTCTAAATGAAACATTTGCACTGTAAAAATGATTGTGTAATTTATTGTGTGTACCTATCTTGAGCCCTACTTTCCAGGAAGTAGGAAGAGAGGTGTTGTAGTTTGTATGTGCTTCATAGCAAACTACACATCTATTCTGGGGCTGAATTAATGTAAACTTTGACACTTGCTGCAGTTTTTATTTCAACCACATACTTGTGGGCTTTTAATTGGGGATTTAAACCACAAAACGTACAGTGTGTAGCTGCGAGGGTGCTGTGACTCCACGTGTAGTTCCGGTTGACTCTAGCTTCTTAACTGAGCTCTGCCGCGAGCGGGCGAGAGACATTGTGCTCAGTATGTGCAATACAAGGCACTGAGAAGCACTATATGCATGGCAGCTGGTCTAAATGAAACATTTGCACTGTAAAAATGATTGTGTAATTTATTGTGTGTACCTATCTTGAGCCCTACTTTCCAGGAAGTAGGAAGAGAGGTGTTGTAGTTTGTATCTGCTTCAAAGTGAACTACACATCTATTCTGGGGCTGAATTAATGTAAACTTTGACACTTGCTGCAGTTTCTATTTCAACCACAGTGCAGGCAGGGTGTGCGTCGCGGCACGAAAAGACGCGTGCAGAGACGTGCGTCGGTGCATGCTATGCATGTTGTGTGAGGGTAAGAGGGGAAAACGCTGAAAGTATAGAACATAAATGTGAGTCCATTGAATTTTAGATATACTTTGCCCTGAACCAGTAGTGTTTTAATACCAGTAAAGTATAACAGACCTCTTAGATCTACTTAAGGGTAAAACGGGGGTATTATGCATGTCATGTGACGTACTTGTTTATGGATGTGCCAGTGCTTGAAACCCCTTTTATTTGTTTGAAATGTAAACAGAATACTGAGATGCAGACTGAGATATCACTTTTTAATACAAGATTAAAGGCACTTGAAATTAGTCAGCAAGGCCTAATAAAGAGAATGGCTACAGAACATGTATGCACTGACATAAACATGGCAACTACTTCTCAATCTGTAAATGTACAGCATAGCCAAAACCTTAATTTATGTCAGAACTTACCCTCTATTACTCAATCGGATCAGGAGATTAACACAGAACAAGCGTGCACAACACAAAAGCTTTCTCCAAATAAAAAGAGAACAATGGGTGATGAAGCTCAAGAAAATCTGAACAATGATTGGTTTGATGTACAGTTTAAAATACCAGCAAAAAATTAAAAAAGGGAGAAAAGCAGAGGCCTTACTTTAGTACTGCAGAATAGTTTTGACCCTCTAACTAAATTAACAGTCGATGAAGGCATGCCCTCTTTATGTCCCACCCCTCTAATAAAGTCCTCTGCTGAACAAGAAACTATATATATGGTACAAGACACAAATATTGAGCAAGCAGCTCCAAATGAAATTGATACAGATCAGTTAGACCCCTTTCTTAACCTTACTATTAGTTCAAAACAAACTGAGGAAATTTATTTAGAGCAAGCAGACCCACATGTAATAGATACAGAAGTGCCAGACTATAATGATAGCCCCTTAGTTAGTTTATTCCCGACAAAAAAGAAACAGAAACAAATTTTTATATTAGGGGACTCTATGACAAGATTTACAGATAGATATACTACAAGAGGAAATAAATCAAACACTATAAGCTGCAGTTACAGTGGGGGCAACTATTAAAGACATTACTCAACTTTTACCTGCCATATTGCAAAATGTCCCTGAACCTAAAACTGTATTGCTGCATGTAGATATGAATGACCTTGGCAAACAGGATGTGGGAGACATAATTAAAGACTTGGAGGTTGCAATAAAAACAATACAGGAACTAAATGCTACCCCCATAATCTCAGAAATCCTACCTGTACCTACGGCAAGTTTCAAAAGAACTAGAAATATCAAACATTTTAATAACTGGTTGCGTAGATGGAGTCTGACAATATAAAATGTATAAAGACTTGGGAGATCTTTGAAAATAATCATATACTTTATGGATATGATGGGCTTCATCTGAGCAGGCAAGGATCTAGGTATCTTAGATGTATTTTCCACAATATACTTAATCAAAAAGAAACAAAAAACTGATGATTATGGGGCAAGGGGAACCTTTAATCATTAGAGATAAGAAAGGGAACACTAAGAGTGACTTGTTAGAGACTAATCATAAAACACAAAAAATTACATTGAGAAAAAAAAGAAATATGGTCTGTCCTTTCTCCTGACTAATATTAGGAGCTTACATGGCCCTAAATCGGAGGAACTGCAAATAGCATTAATTAGGGATAATATCGATATAGCTGCTGTAACCGAAACTTGGTGGGATGATTTCTCAGCCTGGAACACTAATATACCAGGCTACACAAATTATCAAAAAAATAGAATATGAAGAAGGGGAGGTGGGGTGGCATTCTTTATCAAAAATAATATAAAGTGCGAACCAATTATTGATTCAATTGAAAATACATCCACCGAGTTAATATGGATTGAATTATTAAGGGAAAATCAACCAAAACTACTTATTGGACTTTGTTATAGGCCTCCTGATTCTAATCATACTGAACATCAGGACATTTTAAACAGTATTAGTAATAAATCCAATTATAAAGAAACTAGACTACTGGGTGATTTCAACCTCCTCGGTATAAATTAGAATGAGGTCCTGGGAACTAACAACCAGGAAAATTCCTTCCTTGATATCTGTTCATCAAATGGTTTGTATCAGTTAACCAAAGAACCAACAAGGAAAAATAAAATATTAGATTTACTTTTAACAGACATCCCTGATAAAATCAGCAATATCAGTACTAAAGAACCTATTCAAAATAGTGATCATATGGTCATAACATTTGATATTAATATACAAACCAAGCAATAGTTGGGTAAAACAGTCTTTAAAAACTACAAGGCAAACTTTGTTTCACTAAAGCGGGATTTATATAACTGGAAATGGGACGAAGGGTCTCCCTCTCCACCAGAGCTCTGGACAAGAATCAAGGATAACATTTTGGATCTGGAAGAAATCTATGTTCCAAATAAGATAATATATAATACAAAGGGAAGAATTCCACCATGGGTTACTACTAACATACTAAAACTGATAAAGCAAAAAAAAGGGCATACAAATTAATGAAAAGAGACAAAAATGACTTCAATAAATGGAGATATAGGAAAATTCTAAGGGAATGTAAAAACAAAATCAAAATAGAAAAAAATAAATTTTAACACAGACTGGCATATATTAAAGATGGGGGTAAGAGTTTTTATTCCTATGTCAATAATAAAAAACTAACTCCAAGGACAGTTGGACCCCTTAAGGTTAACAATGAGGAACTAATTGCACCAAAGGATATGTCCGAGGAATTTAATAAATACTTCAGCTCTGTGTTCTTTCTAAGACTACTATAAATAATCCTTTATCAAGTATAGATGCAGTAGATCCCCTTGAATTTTCCAAGGCTGAGATATTGCTCAAACTAAATACTTTGAATGTAAACAAATTTCCAGGGCCCGACAAGTTACACCCGAGACTCTTGAACGAACTAAAGGACTGGCTAGTAGAGCCACGTTATCAGATTTTTAATATGTCCTTACAGTATCACATTATACCTAATGACTGGAAAACAGCGGTTGTGACACCTATCTATAAAAAGGGAAATCATGCAGAGATCTCCAATTACAGACCCATCAGCTTGACTAGTGTTCTGGGAAAAAAATTTGAATCACTGCTGAAAGCTAAATTGGAAATGGATCTAGAAACAAAGGGGTTATTTGATCATACTCAGCATGGATTAAAAAAAACAAAAGATCCTGTTTAACTGGAAATCTGGTATTTTATGAATACATCAGTAAAATGTTGGAGAATAACAACCCTGTCGATATGATTTTTCTAGACTTTTGAAAAGCATTTGACAAGGTGCCTCATGACATCTTAGTAACAAAAATGAGGAGACAAAAAATAAATAATACCATTATAAACTGGGTGGAAGAGTGGTTACATAACTGCACCCAGAGGGTATGCGCATTGGGGTTATGCATCCGATTTATGTCCAGTAAGTAGTGGAGTGCCCCAGGGGTCAGTAGTGAGCCCAATACTGTTTTCCATTTTTATTTCAGATTTGACAGAGAATATTAATAGTTTCATTATCGGATTTGCAGATGATACAAAATTAACAGCCCAGGTAAAAACCAAGGAAGAAAGCTGTAAACTCATCTGTGACCTAAAAACATTGGGGAATTGGGCATTAAAAAAATCAAATGTCCTTTAACATCAGTAAATGTGTCATAATGTACTTAGGTACAACTAATACCCATCATCAGTTTACTTTAAGTAGTCAAGCTCTCACAACAGTAGCACAACATGGTGACTTAGGCACATTAATTTCCCAAGATTTATCCTTTCACAACCACTGTAACCATGTTATAAACAAAGCCAATAGAGTGTTGGGATGTATAAAGAGGAGTTTTAACTCAAGAGATAGGGGGTGTATATTGCCACTGTATAGGGCCTATGTAAGGTCTCATTTGGACTACTGTTCACCCTTGTGGAATCCCTATCACAAGAGAGATATAAATAGGCTAGAGGGTGTCCAGAGGAGAGCCACTAAAATGGTTAGTAATATGTACAATAAAGAATATGAGGTAAGCTTGGATGAACTTAATATATACTCCCTGGAACAGCAGAGAACTAGAGGAGACCTTCTAATGTACAAACTGTCAAATGACAGTAAACTACTGTCACAACTAGGGTTGACATTTGGACAATGGGAATGTAACCTCAAAAGTCACAAATATCAACTGACACTTACATACCCTAGAAACAACAAAAGGCACTTCTTTTACACTCAAAGAATAATCCCCATATGGAACTTATTGCCCCAGTCAGTAGTGGTATCTTTAAACCACACAGATTTCAAGAGAAACCTTGACCAATATTTACTAAATACGGGATGATATACCAGCTTGGCTGGAGATACACATCTATGGGCTCTGGCCTTCTGTGTATCTACTTCCTAAGTATGAATCTTAGTATAGTTGTAAGGTTTGGCATCACTTGGTGCCACTGTTTTTAAATAGTAAAAATATACATTGTTATCTATAGGGTTGTTGAAAAGTCAGCAGGTAAAATTGTACAGAAACAATGCTGCATATGTACTGTATATACTTCCACAAGTCATCAAGTCAGTGAACTCTAGTCGTTAGCTGATGTATTGTAAGAAGACAGGCTAGTGCGCAGTGATGTCCGTGACATTTCTTCATGGTTCAAGATTGTGACTAGACACTTGACACCACCATACTATGGAGGCTCCTATGAATATTTCCTTATTGCCAGTTTACCCACCCTTTACCTTTCTCTACAATGGCAACTCAAGTGTATGACTGAATAAAATCTATGGACATGACTTCAACAAAATTATCACGACATTCCAAAATTTCACAAAAGCTCAGTCGGTTAAGAGCTAAAGCATGGATTGCTGATACCTGGGTTTGAGTCCCAGTGAGAGTCACACTTTTCCTTTCATTTCTATAATTGGATTTCTAAATTTGCCTCGCAGTGGCATATACTGCACTTGGGAGAAATAGAGGAGAAGAGTTATTTGAGTCTGTAAAAAGACTTCCTGGTTGCTCATTGCAACACCAGAAAGGAATGTATGTGTGATTCACATTGGAAAACTCATGGGCCTTAATTGACTGAACTTTCATAGCTCAGTTGGTTAAGAGCTAAAGCATGGATTGCTGATACCTGGGTTCAAATCCCAGTGAGAGTCACACTTGTACTTTCATTTCTACAATTGGATTTCTAAATTTGCCGCAGTGACATATACTGCACTTGGGAGAGATAGAGGATGAGTTATTTGAGTCTGTGAAAAGACTTCCTGGTTGCTCACTGCAACACCAGAAAGAAGTGTATGTGTGATTCACATGGGAAAACTCAGGGGTCTTAATTGGCTGAACTCTCATAGCTCAACTGGTTAAAAACTAAAACATGGATTGCTGATACCTGGGTTCGAGTCCCAGTGAGAGCCACACTTTTTATTTCATTTCTACAATTGGATTACAAAAGCTCGTGAAATTCTACTTTATTTACTGATGTTATTTTGGAATCTTTGGATGCTTTTAACTTGGCCAAACTCTGAGCAAGAGATTATAGAGTTGACACAGACTATTTCTTTTCCACATTGGTTTTTCTCCCAGCTGGCAGCTAATTTCTCAGGAATATACTCTGTTCACAGGGACATAGCCTGATCAGGCTGAACCCAGCCACCATTTAGTTGGCTACTGGTTTTTTTCTTAAACTTTTGTTTCCCCTCCCACCTTCCCTGGTGGGGGTGGTTCTTCTGTCAGCCTTGTACAGTCACAGCCTCTCCTGTGGCAGAAGCAAGTTCCCTGGCTCAACAGCAGGGATTGTTGTGTTGACGGAACCTGCTGCCAACCCACCCCAGCTGAGATGCACTGCACAGCGGCAGCTGTCTCAGCCATGGCTTGCCTCCAGGCATGACTTCCTGGGCTCACTTCTGAACCCCAGTTGTCAGCAGAGCAGCACCACACCCTGCTGCTACGTCATGGGAGTGGATTAGCAGTCTAATATTTAGGGTAAGTGAACCTAACAAAACTGATACTCGTTTCTCAAGTTTCAAAGTTATAGAATCTTAAAACTGCAGTTTACATAATTGCAAAATGTAACTTTAAAATGTTAAAAAGTTTGGAGGAGTATAATTCAGTCACCGTTTAAGACAGAGGTTTGCAACTAGGCACACTTCTGTATGGACTACGGTAAAGTCATCACACCTAACAAGGTGTAAGCTGGGCAAATACTTTTTAAATTAGCTGGCAATAACTGAAATCACAATTTTGGTGAAAGTTTGCCAAAATGTTCATGGAAAATTTGTGAAATTTCACAGAAGCAAAATCATAATTTTGCCAGAATTTCACTGGCAGAAGATAAATTTTGCACAGCCATAGGGATTGTGTTACAGTTGGTGAAGGCAAATATTTTTTTTCTCCAGCCTGATACTTTGTTCTAGGTAACTTGAAGACTACTTGTATGGCATCTGTGATCATAGGCAGTAGACTGTTATAGATATGACTAGCACATTTATGAAATATTTAGGATAACTACTGTGCAGTCCTTTAAGTATGATTAATTCAGTGAAAATCATATTAATCAAATAAGGAGAGAAGGCTCACGTAAGAATATAGCTTACAGTGGTGGGATATAACTGTGCATGTACATGCAAGCATTGCAGAAGGAGGCAGTATAGCCTAGAGGGTTAAGGCACCAAGCAGGGCATCTAAAGACACATGAGATTAGGGTTTGAAACCTGCAACCACCACTTGAATACTGTGGGTGTGCTGATTGCACATCGAAACCCACATGGCAAAATCCCTTACAGCAACAATCTCGACAGGTTTCGAGATTGCTGCTGTGAGGGACCAGAGGTCAAACTTTTGCCCTTTTCACCATGTTTTGCCCTTCCCCCCTTCAATTCAACTTTGACTCAGAGTTAGATATCTATAGAAGGGGTGCGCAGGGGGGCATAGCCCCCTGCATGATGGGTTCATGGGGTGCAGCCCTCTGATAGAAAAGAACATAATGTCTGACAGGCGAAATTTTGCCTGTCGTCATTGTGGATTTCACTATGCTGAATTTCAACAACAGTGTTGTTGATTTGGCATAGGTAAATCCATACTGTGTGACCCTGAGCAAGTCACTTACCCTCACTGGGTTCCTGGAACACAGCTTCAAATGAGCTTTGGTTCAGTATGCCTTTCTTGGCTGAATGTTCTAAAATTACAAACAAACAAAAAGCAATGTAAATCAAGGTACCAAACTGAATTTTGTGTCATGTTAGTTGATAACATGAATGGAGAAAGATTCTATTTACCTGACAACTGGTCGGTCATACAATAATGTCACCCCCCCAAGCAGTACGCTGCTTACACAACAGCATTTGTGCCTCACCACCACATTACATCCTCCCCAAAAGGGTCAGATATGGATTCTGCAATTCAAAAGTATATAAATGATTATTGATTCGTATACACCTGGATTCAGTGGAGGTTGACTGCCAACACATACCAGATCACTCCATTCATTTTCCAGCAGTCATGACTATTTAGCAATATGAAGGTATGCAATTTTCTTTCCTGGTACAGAGGTTTAGTTGCACAGTTGGGAAAACAGTGGAATAAAGTGTGGACAGCAAAATTCCATCTGCTATACTATATCCAGTTATATGGGAGCCCCCTTCCATTAATAGTCTTTTGCACTGAAGTACTGTTCTCTGACTGGTGGAGAAAAAGTGCTATGGTGGGGGTGAGAACTAATACTGTGGTATGGTGGGGGACTCTGCTGTTGTATACTGGGGGGATGGGAGCACTGCTAAGTGGCTAAACAACTACAGTATGTGAATCAAAGCAATGTGAAGCAATGTTATTTCTTCTGCACCCTTTATAATGGGGTTCAGAATGGCAAATAAAAACAAACAAATCAAAAACCAAAATACAAGAAAGTAAAATAAAGCAAAACAATTTACATAATATATAAATTGCTCCTGGGAAATAGATCCTTTCTAATTCATGCCACCAACTAACAGGTGACAAAATTCAGTTTGGTGCCTTTCAATACCTTTGGTACTTAGCAGTGTCAGCCTGGGTGCCACTGTAGAGTGAGGTAGAGTGTCAGTGTTGTAAAACACATCTTTTTATAGATTTGATCTGATGGGATTTGGCAACAGGGTAGGGGTACAGAGACATCAACTAACTGGGTTATTTGCACCCAAAACATAGTTGCATACTATATATTGTAGGACTCTTGGTAGGCTCAGTAATTTGCTCTGAACAAATTACATCAATTATGCATTGGGTAACAGCATCAGAGCCATTTCTGGAGGGGAAGACCGGTGAACCAACCAATCAAAGGGCAATGAGATTGAGTTATAAATTGATCTCTGCCAAAGGAGCAGGCAACGGAGAAACATTCTAGTCAGGTGGACAGTGTAGCGATCATGCAAAAAAAAAAGTGTGTCTGCACACAAACTTAAGGTTAGAGGTGCAGGCAAAAATATATATGGAATATTTGCTGGCTTAATAGAAAATATCTAAAATATCTTCATGAGTTGTACTTGACCTCTGACCGCACAAGTGACAAAGCATGAGGAAGGTTAACAGGGGTCAAGTACAACAAATGAAGATAGTTCTGATACTTCTATTATGCCAGCACATATTGGATATATACAACACTGTGTTGTATGTAATTTACTGTCAAATCCCAAGTAGCATTTCAACATTATTGGCAAGTGGACATACCACAGAAAATGTTCAGTTCAATTGGTTAAGTGATCATGATGTCTGTAACTAGTGAAATGTTGATATTGTCTGCATGTGACATCATTAACTAGTGACATCTTCTGAGTGTGACATAATTAACTAGTGCTGTCTTTTCACTGTGACATCATTAACCGGTGATATCTTATGATTGTGACATCACTGACAAGTGATATCTTTTGATTAGGACATATGTTAAGCAAAAGCTATCACTTGTTAACTGTGTATTTATCTCCACTAGTGTTGTACACACTTAAATTAGTATAGCCTAGAGGTTTGAGTAACGAGCTGTGAATGAGCTTGGTACATGTAGCAGACCTGGGTTTGATTCCTACAACCTCTACTTGCATACTGTGTTGCTCTGAGCAAGTCACTTAACCACCCCCAAAAGCTTCTGTGTTGCCATTGAAATCAGGCACTTGTGCCCAGTGGGCCTTAACTGGTTAACAAAGAATAAAAAAAAATATATATATACATATATATATATATATATACATATATGTACACATACACACATGCAGTACAAGCCAGTACCAACTCAGGAATGAGGTAGCCCTGTTTAGGGCACAATGTGGAGAGTCTGTCTGTGTCCTGCCAGGCTTGGTTTAACCTTGTACTAGATTTTAATGTAGTTTTGCAGCTATCTCTACCTGTGTGCGCATACTCTATTCCCTTGTCATTGATGAATTCAGGTCCTAATGTGGCAGGTAGTATTACTGTAACACAATATGACAGAATCTGAACCACTGTTCTACATCAGAAACAGAACCCCAGGGAAAATGGGATGATGCATTTCACTTGGGATTTTTGGGTAAAATATTTTTTTTTATTTACTCCTTCTGTTCCCTGCCAGCCAGTCCCTTTCCCCTCCATCTGCTTGCCCCCCATTCCTGTCATCTGCCTTCTCTGGGACTAGTTGTACAGAAGTCCCCTTGAATCTCTGCCCCTGTGGGGCCACACACATGTTGCACTGCTCAGTAAGCTATACTGGTGAGGGCGACTGGTTGCACCCCTCTCCACACAGACCTTCAGGCACCCAGGGTCATGGCACACCACAGACAGTCAGCCCCACTCCCCACCCTGAGAATTTAAAGCATCACAAATACTGTATAACAGGAAATATTCACTCTCATTTTATTTTCACTATATTCACTGGTTCCATATTAGAGAGAAAATAAAAAGACAGTGAATATTAGATAGATCATTATATACAGCAGCACTAGTGTTCCGCCAGTGAAAATAAGAGGATGTGAATATGTGGGGGGGGGTGCTTGGAGCACTAAATATAAAGGGAGTGAATATAAACTGGTAGACAGTAACACAATCTGTAGTTTGTGCTTAGAGAAAATGTGTTTTTGTTTTTTTAAACAGCAGAATTGGCATTTATATTGCCTTGTTAATGTCACCACAACTGCACACTGAAGCATCCATATTAAAAAAAAACGCATCTTAAAACATAGATAGAAAGAACAAATATCAAAATATCTGATTACCAATATATTCACAGGATTCCTTCAACCAGACCAACACAAGCCATTTGTTGTGCTTCTAACAGAGTTAGTGCCTGTTTCACACCATACAGTCCCTGCATCTAGACTTTTCTCAAAATCAGTCTGACTGTAACAGATGTAACAACCAGGACATGTTTTTATCTTTCTAATTATGTTGCCTATAAAATATTTTAGTTGTAGTATGTTGTGGTGTGGAGATGGCGTGTGGGACAACAGCAGTTCCTGTCCTGTAAAGGCTTTTTTGTTTTACTTAAACATCAAGGGTTGAGCCCCTTTCATCTTTCATCTAAAAGGCTTTTATTTTGGTCAAACTTCAAAGGACCAAGTCCCTTTCATAAAAAAGACAGGCTTTGACTGTAAGAAGGGACCAAGGCAGAGTGAGATGATTTCCTGCTGGGTAGCCAGCCAACATAACAAATGGACCAGTTGGAAAAGGGTTTTCCTTAGAGATCAAAGGAATGATCCAGGATGTGATGTCAGAGGCATGCATGATGATGCAGGTGTAATGGACAGACCAACTGAAGGTATTTCTGTTGTATGTTTACAATGAGAAGTTAGTTATATTTGGATTTTGAAATAGCAACATCATGGGTTAGAGTCTGCCATAACTCCAGTATAGCCTAGAGGCTAGAGGAACGAGGTGTGAATGAGCTTGATACATCCAGCAGACCAGACCTGAGTCTGATTCTCACAACCTCCACTTGCATACTGTGCGACTATAAGCAAGTCACTTAACTGCCCAGTGCTCCCAGGTCACCCATGAAAACAGGCACTTGTGCCTAGTGGGCCTTACCCGGTTACCAAAGACTAAAATAAATAAAAGAAAATAAAAAGAAAATTCACCAGTTCCAAGTTGAGGGTAAGCTTCTTCTACTCTACATAGAATCTAGATAGCGTTATGTTTTTTCTGAGTGACCTCTATCATTTCAAAAGTGTTTATTTTTTATCTCTGTAGAAATATTAGATTCCTCATAGTCTTTAGTGCATATTATCCTGCAAGACATGTAAATATCTTTGAGTATTAACTGTTTTGCTTATTGTGACTGCGTCATTTCAGGTTTGGATAACTAGAGTTAAACTGGCAAGTCTATGATTTATTGCCAAAGAGGCAGGCTACAAAGTTACCATATCTAACGCAAAGTGTTCTCAGCTGTGACAAAAGGGGTGGGTTGTTTGCCTATTGGGTAAGAGTACTGTACTTTGTCAGCAGTGGCACTAGTGGGATTCAGACCTAGGGATATCCAGAGTGAGAGTCACGCTGGGTGGTGGCAGCATCCCAAGGTAACCCTTTCAGGCATGTGAAGGGTTTTGAAAACTGGTAGCAGTGCAGACTCAGTTCTGGGAGAGAACCAGTCTGTGACACTGATGGTAAACTTTAGATGGTTACTTCAAATTTTTGTGATATGATGTGTTGCTGAATTTTACCTTGGCTACTGCTAAGGCACATGCCCCAACTCTGTGTTTATTTATCCCAAACAAACTAATAGCCAAACATCAGCCAACTGTGCACTGCTAAAATGTAATGTTGCACACTATCCCAGTTGTTACTTGTTTCAGGAAAAAGTCTATCACTATTGTTTGGACAGTGCTTATTAAAATATATGGCAGCATAACTGCATAACTGAACCTCAGTGATCAGCTACTGTACTGTAAAACCCTCAGCAGAATCATTGCTTATTTGACCATCCACAAGCCCTCTGATTTGTTAGTTCAGAAAAATAACATTGCCTACAACTAGTTTTGTATTTATCTACCAAAATGTTATCTTCTTGCAACCCCTGTGGCCAGTGATTCCTGACTGGTTCCAAGTGAGCAGCTTTTTTTTTGTTGGTTTTCTTGTTTTTTACAATGGGCCATACAACCCCTAGACTGGCTTAGAACGAGTGATGCCTGAAGTCCACAGAAAGATATCAAACTCCAAATTACAAACTAAACACCAGCAGATTAAGGTCAACTGGTCACCCCAAGGAGAAGATCTCCCTGTACATTTTGTGAAGAGGATACGTTCTGATACTAAATCAACACCAGCAACTGGACACCAAAAGAATCAGTCCAGTCAGTTGTTAATCTTGCCAACCCTCTCAAAACTTCTTGAAAGGTTGATCAGTATGCAAATCAGATCCTTCCTTGAAAACCACCAAATGTTAAGCCCATTACAATCTGGATTCAGTCCACACCACAGTACTATATTGGCTCTATCCAAAGTCACCAATGATTGGCTTGAAGCTATGTACAACAAAAAGATTATGGGTGCAGTATTTTTGGACCTTAGCAATGCCTTTGATACAGTGGATCACCTTCTTCTGCTTGATAGTCTTAAACCACTAGGTCTAGATGACACTGCTGTAAACTGGTTTGCCAGCTATCATACGAACATACATACAAACATACGAAAAAGCCAGAAGAAGGCCATTTTGTCTATCAAGTCTGCTCGTATTGCAGGGTCCACAGCTTGTGCTAATGTCCCTACCTTCTCTCCCCACTCCTCCAATCCTCCCTACCCATGATTCTTATCTTCCCTCTATGCCTATCCCAGCCTCTCTTAAAGCTGCTCACTGTCTTTAACAAGATGACCTCTTCCGGCAGCGCATTCCAAGTGTCCACCACCCTTTCTGTGAAGAAGTGCTTCCTGACATCCCTCCTAAACCTTCCACCCTCCAGCTTAAGTCTGTGCCCCCTGGTGATATGATTGCCACTCAGCTTAAAGAGACTTTCTTTAACAACATTATTTATCCCTTTCAAGTACTTGAATGTCCCAATCATGTCCCCTCTCTCTCTCTCTCTCCTGTCTTCCAGGGAGTATATGTTCAGTGCCCTCAACCTCTCCTCGTATGCTGTGCCCTGCTGACTGGCTATCATCTTTGTAGCCCTCCTCTGTACCTTCTCCAGCAGGTTAATGTCCTTTTTGAGGTGCGGGCACCAGTACTGAACTCCATATTCTAGATGCGGTCTTACCAGTAACCTGTACAAGGGCAGTATAACCTCCTCTCTCCTACTACTGATCCCCCTAGCTATGCATCCCAGCATCTTGTTTGCCTTTGCTGCTGCTTTCTTGCACTGCATGGAGTGCTCCAGGTCTGGAAAACAGACAACAACATGTCAAGATTAATGGTGCCTTCTCTTTGCTATGCCCCCTATTAAGAGGTGTCCACCAGGGTTATATTTTGGGGCCCCTGCTGTTCCTGACTTACATAAACAACCTGAGTAAAGATATCATTGACTCCAATATACACCTTTTCATGGATGACACAGTCCTCTATGCATCTAAACCATCTCTTTGATAAGTCTGCTCTGCTTTGCAGACTGATTTCAATAAACTGGAGCACAACCTAAATCTATCTAAATTATTGCTGAATGCTAAAAAGACTAAAGTAATGTTTTTCTAATTCCAAACTCTTATGGCACCTGTCATTCTGATAGATTACCTACCCCTATCACCACACTCTTAGGTGATACACTCGAAGTTATACTTCGGCTAATACTTAATTTATAGGATAACAGAAGGCCTAAGCCCATAAATGCCATCCCCATTACTCAATGGTGATAACCAAAGTTATCATCCCTAAAATATTTATCTAGTCAAGTCTTAAAAGTTAGGAAATTGGTAGTTTCTATAACATCACATGGCAGCTTGTTCCAAACTCTTATTACTGGTAGTACATAAGCAAACTTCCTCTGCTCACTTCATGGTACCGTTTCTACCAACTGTCACTTATGCCCCTTAGATCATATTTGGTATCCTTATAAACTAGACCAAGTTCCTCCATTAAATCTGGATCTTCAAGTAGTCTATACAAAAGCAACATATTGCCTCTCTTCTGTCTCAGTGTTAGATTCCATAATCCTAGGTCCCCTAATCTATCATCATATGCGTTATTCTTGCATCTTGATATTATTTAGTAAACCTCTTCTGACATCTCTCCACAATGTCAACATCCTTTTTGAGGTGGGGGCTCCAGTGCTGGGAGCTGTAGTCCAGATGTGGTCTTATATACGATTTATATAGGGGCAAAAGCACTGTTTTTGATCTTGAATGAAACATTCTCCGCACACAATTGATTAAATGTCCAATGTTATTAACTATGTGTTTGCATTGTGTCCTGCTTTTCAAGTCATTGCTAACATATTCACCCAGATCTCATTCCTTAGTTACTGATCTTATTTTGACACCATTAATATTCTATTCTTGTCTGCTGTTATTCTTACCAAAGTGCAGTATAACACATTTAACAAGATTAAATTTCATATTGTTTTGATTAACCCAACTTTTAATGCTTTCTAGACCTTGTAATATTTTCTTTCTGTCAGCCTCAGTGTCCACAGTACTTCCCAATTTTGCATCATCTGTAAATTTAATCAGTTTATTACCACTTGTTATTGCTAAATCACTTATAAAGATGTTAAACAATTGAAGGCCCAACACTGAACCCTGGGGCACACCACTGATGACCCCTACCTCTATTGACACGAATCCATTGATTCTGACACTCTGGGTTCTACATGTTAGCCAATTTTGTATCCATTCTATTAACACTGGATTAATTCTAAGCTCAATTAGTTTGGTTATCAGTATTTTATGAGATACAGTATTAAATGCTTTCCTGAAGTCCAGCATCAATGCATCAACTGCCCTACTCTGATCCAGATGTCTACCAACGTATTCATAAAAGCTGATTAGATTCATTGTACAGGATCTATTGCTAGTAAAGTCATGTTGTGAGAGATCAGTGTGTCTGGCATCAATTAGGATTCTGGTCAGTTCTTCCTTAATAGTACCTTCTATAATTTTGCCCACTATAGATGTTAGGCTTATTGAACGGTAGTTAGTGGGGGGTTTCTTACCACCCTTTTTATTGATGGGTATCAACACTGCTCTGTGCCATGCCAAGGGCACATAGGCTTCTAGTATAGATCTACATCCTATATCAGCGATGAGTGGAGCAAGCTCATTAGCCAATTCCAGGTGGTAGATACTTTCAAATATTTAGGATTCATTCTCAACTCTCATTTATCATTTTCCACTCATGTTGACGCATTGACCAAAAAAAACAAAATCACATTTGGGGTTCTTCTTTAGAAATAAATCTCTGTTCTTCCAGGACTCTAGGTCTAGGCTAGTACAGGCCACCTTCATGTCCCTCCTGGACTATGCCAATATCATATATAACAACTGTGCAATCACTTACCTTTGAAAATTGGACATTCTTTGCCACCGTGCCATCCGCTTTATCACAAATGCTTCAAATAGGACTCACCACTGCACCTTGTATAATGAAGTAAACTGGACCTCGCCGGCTTCTTGGAGACTAATTCACACTTATTTCTGGATATACAAAGCTCTTCTACATAAACTGGCATCCTATATTGTCTCTATTTTCCATCAGTTACACAGTTCCTATGCACTTAGGAGATGTGCATATATTTCGCTGGATGTACCCAAAACTCAAACATGACATAGCAGGGCAGCCATGAGCTATGTTCTCCCTACTTTGTGGAATAAGCTCCAAGCTACACTAAAGTTGCAGACCTTAATCCCCCTAAATACACTCAAAAGGATGATCAATGATACTATTTATGAATCCTACCATTGTTTCTAAATCACTCTCCTAGGCCTATACTTCCTCTTATGTTTCTCTAGTACCCCTTCCTTTGGCCGCCCTTGTATCACACAGCCTGCACTTATACTATATTGTTGTAAATATTGGGTTTTGTGTAATCATTTATATTTTTGTTTTACTAGCCACATATTGTTTGTCAAGATAGCAACTCACATGTATGTTAGAACATTAATAGTCATTATTACTCATACTATGTACCCTAACTTTGTACTCCCATGTACCATTGTAGTTTATGTTCTAGAATTATGTCTCTCCTTAAGTTTGTTTTATTAGGGACATCCTTGCAAATGAGCTTGCTCAGTGGATTCTTTCCCTTCACAATGAACTGAACTGAACTGTTACCCATTATTCAGTGGTTTAGCAGATGATTCATTATAATTACAGTAGGGTGGCAGTCTGGTAAAAAGATTAAATGATGAAAATAGCCATCCCTATTATTACATTACTGAAATCCAGCACCATCCTTAGTCACCACCAAAACACAAATAACATATTAATAAAATAATGATAAAAGGTTTTTGTTCACTGTGTAATGCTGGGTATTGTATACATCAATAGGTAGATCAGCAGAACTTTCCAGGCATTTTTTACTTGGTTGATGTAATACCAGTATAACCCCCATGCTGATTTAGGGGTTACCAAGATGCCCCATTGGCATCGTAATTCCATTATGTGCACTGCCAGGCCTGCGGCCTAGGCAGCATGAGAGAATTCAAATGCCCATTGGCACATGAAGGAGTCATTGGGGGAGAGTTTGGGAAGTTGTTGAGGAGGAGTTGAAGTGAGAGGAGTGGTTGTGGCCTGCTCCTAGGCCGTTTGGGGAGGGCCACCAGTTAGGGCCGGGGAAGCCTGGGGCCAGGATGGGGAGACTGCCTCCTGGCCCCAAAGCAGTGGAATTGACCCCAACAGCCCATCAGCGGGGAGGGCTGAGAGTCTCCTCAGCTGCAGAAAAGAAAGCATGATGATTGTTGAAGTCCACTTGGCTCCATGAAGTAATGTCCAAAAGGGGTGGCTGCCATAGAGGGGCTGGGCCACCGAGGTGGCAGTGAAGTGCCTGGAGGATCCGCTGTGGCAGATTAGACACCTGCCTGTCCATGTCCACTTGAGGAGGAGGAGGAGCTGCTGTGGTGAGAGAGCTGTGCCCGAGGGAAGGTAGTGAATACCGTCTTGTGTGAATCCTGCCCATGTATCAACAGGGAGGTCAGCATCTGGAGGTTGGACTGTGGCCATGGTAACGTCAGTGCCCTGGGGAGAAAGCAAAATTAGGTCTGAGGTAGGAACTGCCCTGCTTCCACTGGAGGGGGATAGCCTGAGAGAGATTGTTGTAGCTGAACCCTAAGAGTGCTGCTCCAAAGGGAGAGTAGCCCTTTATGGCTCACAGAGAAAGTACTTTGTGGGAGAGGATCAAGGTTCAGAACCCTGGTCCCCCAAAGCGCTAATGCCACAGCACTTGCCATAGTGATGTTGGAAAGTACAATGAACTGTAAATAACCCACTCCATCTCCATGGAGCCATTTGTTGTGGCTTGAGCCTTTGGCTGTAAAAATAAAAGGTGCCTGATTGCATCTGATCCTTTGCTTGCACTGAATCATTGCTATCCTATGTAAAAGACTGTTGCTGTGTGCTCCCTAACAAAGTGTTTTTATGGACAAATGAGCTAAAAAGAAAGCCTATGTCACCAGTTGTGATGGAGAAGAAGAGATAACTTCAGCCAGCATCTCAATGGAGTCCATACTGCCATGGAAAGAATCTTAAATCTGCATTTCTAAAGGTACTGTGAGTTTTAATTTTCCTGCTTCAAAAGTGTCACTGCCTAGTCAGACTGTTGGTGCCCACCACCTTTCTACATGAACTCATACCATCTAAACTCCTAGATAGGGAGGGGAGGAGGGTCACCACAGAGGCGTGTCATCCCTGGGACTGGGAGTGAGGAAGCTGCCTGCCTGTTCCTAGACTGTGTGAATATTTTACACTGAAAAGAAAAACAAACAGGGCAGGAGCTAGAAAAGACTGAGCATTTTACACATAATTACATCAGTGGAGTAGGAGGACAAGGGGGTTACACCAGTATTCAACAAGGTGTATTTATCAGTACCTTACTGGAATTAGGTCTGGAACAGAAAATTACTGTTGCAGCTAGAGGGAAAAACACCCTATATTCAATTATTACTAACATGGAGGAGGACTTGAATTAAATATCTACCTATGGGCAGTTAGGGAATAGTGATCATAACCTACTGAGTTTCAAAATGATAGCTAAAAAAAAAAAAAAACAAGAACGTTGAAATCTCCCAGTTTATATCTATACAAAAGCCTAGTATACATTGATCAATAGTTATCTTGCGTCCCTAAATTGGGAGGAAGAAATGAAGGACCTAACTGTTGAAGAATGCTAGGAACTTATAAAGAATGAACTAAAAATATTGGAGGAGAGATTTGTCCCATCAAGAAATACAACCAGAAAGGAAAAACACCAGCATGGTTAACACAAAAAGTTAGGAAACAAATAAGGATTAAAGAATGTGCCTTCTCAGCCTTAAAGAAAACCCCTTCTGAAAAAAAATAAGGAAAAATATAGGAATGAACAATGTATGCCTAAACGACTAATCTGAAAAGAAAGAAGTAAACTGGAATTCAAAACTGCCCATTCTAAGGACAACCAAAAATCATTTTTCGCCTATGTGAATAAAAATAGGAGTAGTGAAAAAACTATTGGCCCATTAATTTGTAATGATGAGACAGTAAGGGAACCATTTAAGATAGCACAGGCACAAAATGAATATTTTTGCACTGTGTTCAACATAAAAAAAATATAAGAAAAATTCAAACATGCGATAGGAGTACACCTAATCCATTCACTGTAGAGGAAGTAGTCAATAAACTAAACAGCCTTAGATCAAACTCATCACCAGGTCCAGATGGGATCCACCCATTTTTATGGCTGCAAGGCAGAGCTCTGCAGACATCTTGCTATCACAGTAGAAAAATGAAGGTCTCCAGATTCCTAATGGCTAGACAAAATTGAAGGTGATGTGCAATAACTCCAGTAATGCTAACTGAAGCAGTCTGCTGTGTTCATTCAGCTGAGCAGTGTTGTACCACATTATGTTGTGTGATAATGTGGTTACTAGTTTCAATCTGGGTAGTATTCTCTTTCAAGAAAGCTTCATACCTCATAAAAATGCCAACTCAGTCAGTGTTTCCCAGCCATAAACTGTAATTAAGACCGAGGAAGGAGGTTCAAATTTCAAAGGCTATTGGGAAATGCCTTAGATCAACAGAGTGTGTGTGTGTGTCTGTGTGGCACTCTGTCTTTCCTGGTACATTAACCTTTCCTAGTACATTTGCAAATGGCTGTAATGCAATATTCAATTTATTCAGAATGCTGTAGAGAGGCTCAGACAGAGATGCCCTTTAGTTAATGTGTGGGTCAGTCCAACAGCACAGTGGTTGGATTTATGACTGCGATGCCATCAACCTGGGTTTGGGAATGGACCCAGGCATTGGAGGGCCAACTGTGGGGAGATGGCTTGAGCATCCCATGACTGCTCACCTTCTCCTGGGAGGGAGGGAGTATGCAGCTCGGTGTTTGATGGTCCCTGACAGAGGTGGGGTGCACAGCAGCATATTGGGCATTGCTGTGGGAGGGAGCATGATGGACATTGGCCCATGCCTTGATGTCATGTGGCACATCACGTTCCCAAAGAAAAACAGGGAAAATGTCTCCTGATTGAACGGATGATGGTCACTGGTCCTCCGCCACCATGAAGCCCCGGATAGCCTGAATTGACCCCAACAGCACCTGGGACAACAGGATGCACCTACCGGCACTTTCTCCCTGGAAGGGGGGGACCTGTCTGATGAAGGGATACATCAGGTTCCTCAGGGGGCTGCAGTATGGGGCAGTGGTTGGCAGCAGGGTGCACCAATGTGACCCGAGGGAGATGCCAGTCAGGGTGCATGGGGAGGCACAAAAAAAAGATAATGTGTGTGTCATGGTAAATACATTGAACCACCCTGACACCACCACATGTATCAATCCCCTTCCCCCCATGGCAGTTCTAGAACCTTTTTCCTGGATTACAATGTTTTAAAACATATATGGATACACAGGTGAGAAGAAGAGAGTGCTTGCAGTACTTGCTGAAACACTGTGTTAGTTGACAGAAATTACTAATTTGCAGTACTTCTTTAGTTATGAGTGTTTTAAGTTGTTCTTTTCATTTTGCAGAAGTATGAAGACCAAAGCAGTAGCTCACCGGCAGTTGAGAGGGCTGCAAGGCATAGCCTCCCCCACATCTCATTACCGGAGTGTTTCAGGAAAGCAACGCCCAGCTCACCAGCGGTCGAGAGGGCTGCAAGGCATAGCCCTCCCCCACATCTCGTTACCGGAGTGTTTCAGGAAAGCAAACGCCCAGGTAGTTAACTTCGCAGCTTGCCTGATTGGGACCTTTTCTGCTAGACGCTGGCTTTTTCAAACTGAATTTCCTGGCGTCATTTTAAGAGGCTGTATATTATATCGGCCCAACAGTGGAGATAGTTTATTTATTTTAAAAAGTGTTGCCTCAGCCAGTGGTGTAGCTTTGCCTCTGCCTACCAACTGTTAGTTAAAGAAGATTACTTTCCCTTTAAGACTTTTTTTGTCAAACTGTTGCCTTTATTGCATGTAATAGTTATCTGGTGATTTTTGTTGAGTAACTTAAGCCTCTGCACTGCCCAGTTGTTACCTGAAGAACTAACTTAAGCCCCTGTATTGCCATGGTTACTCTGCTTACCAGCGGCCACTTGAAACTGCATAAAAAAAATTTAAAAAAAATCGTCCTGTAAGCCTCACGCTGCTGTTCCATTTGAAATAGATTCTGTTTGGCATTAAAAGTAGACAGAAACTGCAGGTATCCCCCACCCCCACAGGATAAAACACCCTCCTGAGCCCTATATAAACTCACTGTGTTTCTCCTCTCTCCTCCACAGCTCACCGGCGGTCGAGAGGGCTGCAAGGCATAGCCCTCCCCCACATCTCGTTACCAAAGTGTTTCAGGAAAGCAAATGCCCAGGTAGTTAACATTGCAGCATGCCTGATTGGGACCTTTTCTGCTCGATGCTGGCTTTGCCCCGCCGAACTTTATGTGTTCAGCTCCCCACCACCACCCTTGGTCAGCATCCCAATATATATAATAACTTTCCCATCTGCAGCTTATCTTCTTCCACCACTAGAGGCCCCTTCACCTTTTTTCTCTTTCTCCCTTCTCTCTAGCACTGTCACTTACCTCCTCACGCTCTACCCTACCATGCTCCCCTTACCATCATCACTCTACGCCTGCACTTCCCTCAGGTACCTTCGCCCCCCCCATTCATAACGTGAAATTGGGGAACGATATTAAAACCCTCTGCCAGCATACAGGCTGGCACTCCCTGCCCTGCTCCCCCCACCACTGCACCTGCACACCCAGCCATTACAAAATCAGACCAAAAAACTATCGAACCCCCCCATTACAACGTATACATAGACACCTCCACCCGCACCCCTGGATGTCATCTCCCACGGCAAGTAACCCACTGGAGCCCCCTTCTCTTGCCAACCTCCCTCTACATCCACAACATAGCAACCCCACCACCCGTTTCCTCCTTCTATCTGCCCCTGCCCTGAAACTACCAATACCCACCATCGGCCGCAGACAGCATAAATGCCAAGACCTGCTACTCGAACAAACCGCAACTGACTCAGGTCTCTCATTCTTCTTCTTCTCACAGGTAATGTCCACCCAAACCCTGGCCCCCTAAATTCCCCACCATCCTACCCATCACCTGGAAATGGCCTGCGCATCGCCTCACTAAACATTTGCAGCCTGCAAAAAAAATGGGACTCCTTTCATAGCTGGGTACTCCAGCACAACCCAGACATCATTGCCCTGAGTGAAACCTGGCTCTCCCCCTCTGTCCCTGACTCAGCAGTTAACCTCCCTGGATACTGCCTTTATCACTCCGACCATATGGGAAAGTGAGGGGGTGGCTGTGCTGCCTACCTCAAGGACTTCCTCACTGGCCACCTACTTCCCCTGCCCATGCTAACATCCAGGGCCCAGGCCTTCACCCTAAAAATAACACTAGGTAGATCTACATCCCCTTTCCTCCTCACCACGGCCTATGTCCCCCCCAGAGACCAGAAGCTAGCCTTCCAAGCCATCATGTCCTACCTCGCCACCCTACCCCAAAACAAGAAAAAATACTACTGGGGGACTTCAACATAAATTGGCTGGCCAAAACAGCCGCCCCTTACATCAACGAGGCTGCTGCCCTCAATCTCACTCAGGTCATCAAAACCCCCACCCAGCTACACACCCACACAGGGACATCCACCCTACTAGACCTAGCTTTCACCAACTGCCCCCACAAAATAACAAGCACCCAAGTCCTCCCCGACACCCCAAGCGACCACTCTCCAGTACTCTGCAACTGGTCTGGTACCCCCCTCAAAACTGCTTCCAAAATTACTACACAACACAAACTAGGGCCTGGTAAACTGGCCTTTCTCAAGGCCTACCTCAGAGAATGGGACTGGACACCGCTCACTAGCACCCTCGACCCTGACCATGCCCTCGAACTGTTTATTAACATCTTTAACTCAGCCTGTGACAAGTTTTCCCCCCTCACCAAAACTATGACCAAGGGGAATCATGCCCCATGGTTCTCGGACCACCTCCAAGGCCTACTACGTCACCGTGATGCACTATGGCACCTTGCCAATGAGACCCAATGGCCTCAGGACAGGTAACATTATTGGGAGGCCCGAAACAAGTGCACCTGGGCCATACGCACCACCAAAGCAAACTACTACAAAGCCACCTTAACCTCCACCTGGGGCAATGGACGCAAGTTCTGGGAGAACATAAAGGAACTCTGTGGCAAAGGCCCAAATCTGCCACCTGACCAAATACTCATAGATGGTAGCCTCTCCACCGACCCTCTCAGGATTGCCTCGGCCCTAAATACCGCTTTCACTGATCTCTCCCATGTGTTGCCTCCAAATTTCTTCAACCCCCCCACTTGACCGAATCACCCCCCATCCCCCCTTGCTCCGCCTTTCTACCTATGAGTCCTTACACCGAAGACCACCAAACCCTACCTTACTAAAACTAAGTAAAAACCACTACAGTCATGACTCCCTGGACCTTAGACTTCTCTGTCTCACCCTCCAGAAAGTCCTGGCCCCGCTCATCCACATTCTAAATCACTCCTTCTGTCAAGGGAAATTCCCCACCCACTGGAAATTGGCCTACATCACACCTATCCATAAAAGTGGTGACCACACAGCCACAAACAACTACTGCCCCATCTCTATCCTACCCCCCCGTCTAAGGCACTAGAACGCATAGTCACCGACCAACTCACTGAACACCTAAATAAATATAACCTTCTATCCAGAGAGCAGCATGGTTTTCGAAAGGGCCATAGCACCACTACCGCCCTCCTTGAATTTACCTCCCATGTCCACTCAGTCCTAGACCATGGCCACCTCACTGGCGCCATCTTCGTGGACCTATCTAAAGCATTCGACACAGTAAACCATGCCCGCTTACTGAACACCTTGGCCTACACGGGTTTCTCCAATGACACCCTAAACTGGTTCACCAGCTATCTCTCCGATAGAATGCAGATAGTCAAGGTAGGCCCTGTCCTATCACCCTGCCTCCCAATCTGCTCCAGTGTCCCACAGGGCTCCATACTGGGTCCCCTACTTTTCAGCTTATACCTCAACTCCCTCCCACCCTCATGCCCTGGAAATCTGCTCCTTTATGCAGATGATGCAGTCTTGTTTGCCTCCGACCCGGTCCCCCTCAAACTCCATCAATCTCTCCAGCACTCTTTCCGTGAAATCGAAGACTGGCTCACCACCCAGCGTCTTATTATCAACTATAATAAGACCAAAGTTATGATATTCGCCCACCCTCAGAACACACACAAGAACATCTGCCCCCAATTTTTCACTGCCAATCAGACCCCCCTAGAACAAGTAAACAGCTTTAAATACTTAGGGATCACATTAGACCCCACCCTCAGCTTTAATCAACATATCCTGCACCTATCAACAGCCCTTAGCTCCAGACTAGGCGTACTCTACCGCTACAAACACTGCCTCACCCCTGAAGCACTACAACTTACCATAAACTCCTGGATCCTCTCCCTGCTAGACTATGGCATCCTAATATACAGTGTTGCACCCCCCCACAACCCTAAACAGACTCAGGCTCATGCTTAACAAAGCCTGTTGTCTCATCCTAGGATGTGATCATTTCACTCACTCCTGCTCCCTTTACAGCAGCACAAACTGGCTAAACCTGGACAGCAGAATCAGGTACCACACCTGCCTCATGACCAAAAAGGTATTACTAGGCCTCACCCCACCCTCCCTAGACCAAATTATCCTCCCAACACCTCCAGGCAAAACAACCCGCAGTACAAGCAAGCGACTACTATGGGTACCCCATGGCCGGACCTCCCAATACCAATGCACCTTCAGTTTCAGGGCCCCTTCCTGGACAAACTCCTTCCCTAGCCATATAACTGATGAAATAAGGCTGGGGCCTTATAAATCCAAGCTAAGGGAATACCTTCAGGCCTCAAACCGATGTGACTTCCCTTGACACCTGATCTGCCGTTGCCTTCTTCAAACACACTATTAGCAGGTCACCGTACCTAAATGTATCTGTGAAACTACATGACTATCAGCCTCCTACAGAATCTTTCTGTAATTTTTTTTTCTGGCTGTGCTAAAGTACCTAAATTTCTGTTAGCCATCTACTAAACAGTTATGTAACCTATTATGAATGTTATTTGTAATGTGCTGTAATCTGTATTTCAAGTCCCATCCCTGTACCATTTTATGTATGACGTGGAACCTTTGTAAACGAGTCCCTGACTCAAAGGTCTTTCTGAATATTACAAATAAAAAAAAATAAAATATGAAGACCAAAGCAGTAGCAATGTGGACTAGCAATTTGAACACAGCACTGTGTAAGATATGACGGTACCTTAAAAAAAATGCCACTGTGACCTTTAGCAAGTTCCCTGTTTCTGTATGTCATACATATTTAAAGAGCTAGTGTACTGCCTGGAAACTGCCTGCAATTAATTGTAACTTTCAGGTGTAGTCAGCTATCACTTCTTATATTGCAAGTATTTTTTTCTTTTCTGTTTGCTAATTAGAAGATTTTCCACCTGGCAGTACTGGGATGATGTGTGGAGCAGCACTCTGTCTGAAGGAAGAAAAAGTCACTTCTGTTCCTCCCACTACATCAACACTGAGACTACATTGACTATGACATCACTAGTAACCAATGAGAACCATTTCTCACTGCCAGGTTTCACTTTCACATGAAGCAGCAGGGACTGGATATCCCTGGTTACTAGTGATGTCACAATTTCCTGCATTTCGATTGGTAGCTCGTGAGAGTCACTGTTCAGGCTGCAAGGATTGGGGTGTCTCAAGGTGTTTGATCTCATTTCTGACAATGTAGTGGGAGGAACAGAACTGACTTTTTTTTCCCTCCAGACAGAGTGCTGCTCCACACAACACCCCAGTACTGCCAGGTGGAAAATTTTCTAATTAACAAACAGAAAAGAAAAAATACTTGAGATATAAGAAGTGATAGCTGACTGCATCTGAAATTTACTATTAATCCCAAACAGTACACTAGCTCTTTAAATGATCTTTATAAGCTGATGCTATATAGCATTGGGTCCTCTGCACAACAGTGAGCAGACTCGAGCAACAGTAACCACCACCATTGCTTATCTGGAAAACTTTCTTTTTAATCTTTTGTTGTTTCTGCAGTTGTACAAGTTAGTGCTGTGTGGAGGGATATGTGTCTAGGGCTGGCTGTAAACTATTATAACTATATGAAATCAGCATGAAAAGAGCCAAGGAATATACAGTGGTCAGTGCCAGTCAGATACAGTAATCAGGGTAATTCTGAAAAGTCTGGTGTATCTTCAGCTTAACAATATTGCTCACTTTAGGCATTGCAAGCTGATCTTGTTTAAACATAGTGCAATTTAAGAATGCAGGAGATAGGCTGAGACAGGGATGACATTTCTTTAAGTGTATGGGCATCATAATATGTTGGTCATAGAAAAAACAGCCCCCCCCCCCAGCATTTCTAGATCTGTCCCTAGATTAAAATGTTTTATAAAATATAGTGATGCAGGGATGAGAAAATGAAAGTACCTACAGTAACTTCTGAAACACTGGTTTAGTTGAAATAAAATATTAATATGCAATACAGCTTTATAATGTATGGTAGAACGCTGTTAACCTTAGGAAATCATCATTTCTTAAGGTTGTTAACCTATCGATGTGACGTAGAAATGTTGTTAACCTATCGATGCTACTCGTCACGATAGGTGCTAACAACGTCGATTCTATCGCATGCTCGCGCTTTTTACTGGGAACTGACAGATGAGCATAGCGGTTAGGGAAGGACTGAACAGCCGCAGCGGGGACTATATTTCAAAAAGTAAGCAGCCATTTTCCTTTTTACGTGGGACCATACACTATAAAAAATAATACATGGTCCCTCTGTCGGCAACCGGTCACTGTTAACCATCTCGAGGTTGCCATGGCAACGTAAACCTCTCGAGCTTCGCTCTCGAGGTTTACATGGTCGCCCTAGCAACTCTCGACAGTTAACAGAACGGTTACCAATAGAGGACCATACATTATCCTTTATATTTACAACTGCTTGTAATTTTTATTGTCATTGTTAAGAAGTGTAAAGACCAAAACAGTAGCAATGTGGACTAATGATTTGAAGAGAACACTGTATAAAATATGGACACTTAAGTTAAAAAAATGCCCCTGTGTCCTTTAGCAAGTCTGCTGACCTTCCTGTACTTCTGTCACCAAATTCTAGAAGGAACCTCAACAACATAAGTTCTCATTTGGGCTATCCACTATAATTAACCTGTTTCCTTGACATTTTTTGTTACTGAATTGCATGCAGGAGAGAGGCTGAGACAGGGATGCTGTTTCTTTAAGTACATAGGAAATATAATGTGCCGGTCACAGAAAATAACGCATGCCCCCCCCCCCATGCATCGACCCTGCTCTTCCAGCATTTCTAGATTTCTCCCTGGATTAAAATGTTTTACAAAATATATTGATGCAGGAATGAGAAAAGGAGAGTGCCTACAGTACCTCCAGAAACACTGGTTTAGCTGAAAAAAATTACAAATATGTAGTACTGCTTTAATTATGACTGCTTGCAGTTTTTATTGCCATTGTTAAGAAATGTAAATACCAAAATAGTAGCAATGTGGACCAGCGATTTAAATGGAACACTATCTAAAATATGGACACTAGGTTGAAAAAAATACCTCTGTGACCTTCAGCAAGTCCACTGACCTTCCTGTGCTTTTGTCACCAAATTCTAGAAGGAACCCCAACAACATAAGATCTCAGTTGGGCTATTGGGAGTAATTAACCAGTTTCCTTGACATTTATTGTTACTGTATTGCACATGTAGCTAAAAAATTTAAAATGTCTGTTGCTCCTGTATTCTGACACATTGCTCTTGGACATGTATATCAAGTTAACTGTTTTCTATAGTTACCATAAACATTGATAAGTGTTTATAACAATAGTGCTCTCCACAGAGTGTAACGATAATGCGGAGGTAGTGTGATTAGTGCACCAACATGGGAACTGGGACATCACAGGTCCAAACCTTACTACTTCTGCAAACCTGAATAACTGTAAAAAGCAAAAAAACAAACAAAAAAACAGCCATCTCTCTTTTTCTTAGTACTTTCTGTGTATATTTTACTAGTACAGGTGAAAAAGCATGTAAAATAATTGTCAGTGCTATTCACCACACTGACGCAAACTTCTATGAATGTACATATATACAAGAGCCATATCCACTCCTATAACATGTACAAAACTACCTATAACAACAATAATATTTTGATATTATCTCTTCTAGCATCAATCAGCTTTTCCACACTAAAACTGTATTATTTCATTCTCAGTGATTTCTCATACCCCCCTTTTTACACATTTCTCACAGCCTACTATATCAAATATTTGTAGCCATATTGGCTCTTGCTAGAGTTTGTTGATTAAGAAGTTAGTCTCCCGCCTGTGTCTGCTCTTTAGCATTTTGTTTAATAAATCCTATGAAACAGGCACTGTCCCAGAGGACTCGGAAATGGTTCATGTTGTCCCCATTTATAAAAAGGGGAGTATATCAGTGGCGTCCAACTATAGGCCAATTAGCCTTATGTCCATCCCCTGTAAGATTATGGAACTCCTTCTAAAGACAAGACTTGAAGATGAATTAAAGGACAAAAATGTTGTTTATAGTACACAGCACAGTTTTAAAATGGGAAGGTCTTGCACAATGAATCTTATTTCCTTCTACGATGAGGTTAGCAGAAGCCTTGATAATGGTTCACCAGTGGATGTCTTCTATCTTTGGACTTAAGGAAAGCATTTACTACTGTACCCCATTTTGAGCTAGTTGCTAAGTTGAAGACAATGGGGAATAAGTACTGTATGCATCTTGTCATATGGATAGTTAACTGGCTCTCTAATAGAACACAGAGAGTCAGAGTTGATGGGCACCTATCAAATGAGGGTAGGGTTACTAGTGGAGCTACCCAGGGCTCTGTCCTTGGACCTACAGTACACTATTTGGGGTTTTCATCAGTGACATGCATCATGGCATTAGAAATCATGTAATAAAATTTGATGATGGTACAAAAATCCGTGGGAAGATTAACATTGACAATAAATGCCAGTCATTAGTGAGGAATCGAACATACAGAATTATGGCCTAAGATCAACAATATGGAATTTAATACTGAGACATGTACTGTCCTGCATTTGGGAAGAAATAATAGTATGAGGCCATATATACTCAGCAAAGTACCCCTAAATCCTGTATTACATGAACATGACTTGAGTATCATAATAGACACTAACTTTACTTCTAACACACACATTACAAAAAGGTTACACAGACAGTCAACAGAATATTAGATTGCATAAAAAGGGCAATTATTTTAAGAAGTGAATAGTGTCTACTTCCATTAAATAGAGCCTATGTTAGGCCTCATATGGACTATGGGTTCCCTGTCTGGTCACCATAGCTAAAAAAGGATATTAGGTTGACTAAGAGTGGACAGGGGAGGTTAACTAAAATGATTCCGAGACTGAGGAACAAGACATATGAGGAAATATTTGATTTGTTAGGTCTATATAGTTTAGAAACCAAAAAAACTAGGGAGGACTTGCTTTTACATAAAGTAATAAATGACCCAGTTCTCACAGCCAAATGGGGCCTCAAACTAAAATCAACTGAGATTAATTTAAGATCCCACAACAAACAATTTGTAATCTCTAGGGCACATACAAAAAAGAGGGACAATTTCTACACATTAAGAGCATCCAGAATGTGGAACACACTTCTTCAACATATAGTGAAAATTATTGACTTTAAGTAAGTAGCCTGCCCACTGGCGCAGTGGTTGGATTTCCGCTTGTGACGCCGGTGACCCGGTGTTCAGGAATGGACCCAGGGAGTCAGAGATCCAGCTGGGGGAGAAGGATACAGCATCCTCTGGACTGCTCTTCTTCTCTGAGGGGAGGAAGGGGTAGAGCATCTGGCACCCGAGGGACCCCTGGCTGAGGCTGGGGGAACCACAGGCGACCGGCATCAGTATGTAGAGGGGTGGAGTGGATGCTGGACATCATTGCATGTCCCCATCCCTGGGGCAGTCTAGAAAAGAGCTGCCAGCTGCCTTTGATGAAGCCCACCCTCAGCTTTAATTAGGTCTCTGGCTGGCTCCCTAACCTATCCTATCGGATGCGACACTTAGGGACGGTTATAACCCACCCTGGGCAGCAAGCCAGGGGTATCGAAGTCACTGCCAATGTGAGAGGAATGGGGGTCCATGACCAGGCTGAGGTACTGTCAGTTGGTGGCAGGAAAAAGTATAATAAATAAAAAAAAGTAAGTAAGTAAGTAACATTTGATTTGTTTGGCACCCAATCCTGGAGGCTCTGGGTGCCATACAGTTTAAAAATTTGACAGAGTGGTAAACATTCAGATTATATAAACAATCAATAAATAAATTAAAAATCATTAAAAATGTTTTGTATAAGTTAAAAAACCTCTGCAGGGAAGGTTAAGCTGAAGAGGTGAGTCTTCAGGCCCCTCCTAAATGCCTCTACCGTAGCGGCCTCCCTCAAAGATCTTGGCAGCAAGTTCCAGAGGACCAGGCTGACCATCCCGAATAAACGATCACCCAAGGTATTCAGCCTGGTCCTCAGAATTGCCAGGAGGCCCTCGGTGAAGGAACAAAGGGAGTGGGCTGGGATGGCAGGAGTGAGAAGGTTTGACAAGTAGCAAGGGCCTGATCATTATAGGGCCTTATAGGTGAGCAAGTCCACCTTGAAGAGGATCCTCCCCCTGACCATCAGCCAGTGCAGACCTCACATGACTGAGAACACATGACAGGACCATGATAGCCCCATCAGCAGCCTGGCTGCTGCATTCTACACTAGCTGCAGCCAGCAGAGGTTCCTTCCACTGACCCTGAGGTAAAGAGCATGACAGCAGTCGAGTCTGGATGTTACAAAGGCATGCACCAGGGATGGCAGATCTTCAGGCGGAATTAGGGTTTTAATCCGGGCGATGTTCCTCAGATGGTGAAAACCAAATTTGATGACAGCTGATAACTTAGCTTCAAATGTCAGCTTCTTGTTGAGGACAATGCCCAGATTTCTCACCCTAGAGAATGCCATCAATGGGGTCTACCCCAGGACCAAACCTGTTGTCACCCCAGAGGCATCCCCTTCATGCCCATGACCCAGCTCAATCACCACTAAATCTTATCTGGGTTAAATCTCACCCAGTTAGAATGCAACCAGTTCTGGATTTTGGCAAGGCATTTATTCAGCATTTCTACAGCACCATTTTTCCCTGGTACAAAAGACATGTACAGCTGAGTATCATTTGCATAGCAGTGAAAATGCAGACTGTACTGTCTGGTGAGCCTCCCAAGGGGCAGCATGTATACTGAGAAAGCATTGGTGACAGAATGGAACCTTGAGGAACTCCACAGATCAGGGGCATCAGGGAGGAGAAATTCCCTATCACTACCCTGTGCCTCTTGCCCAAGAGAAAGGACTCAGACCAGCTGATCACAGTACCGGTGAGTCCTCAATAAGCTCCAAGGTGATCCAACAACATGATGTGGTCCACAGTATCAAATGCTGATGACAGATTAAGGAGAATGAGAAATAACCACTCCCCTTGATCTCTTGCCCTGAGGAGGTCATTATGTACCTGGACTAGTGCCGTCTCTGTGCTGTGCCTTGCCCTAAACCCAGACTGGAATGGCTTATAGATGCCAAAGGTCTCCAGGTGTTCCTCAAGCTGCAGAGCCACTATCTTCTCAACAACCTTCCTTAAAAATGGGAGGTTGGAGGTGGATCTGTAATTCACCAAGACGTCAGGGTCAAGAGATTTTTTCAGAAGGGGCTTCACCAATGCCTCCTTCAAGGCATAGGGGAATATGCCCTCTGACAGTGAATACATGGCTATCTCTGCAAACCCTGGACCAATAGCCTCAACACAACCCACTAAAAGATGCATCAGGCCAGGGCCCAGTTCACAACAAGTGGGCCACAGCTTCAAAATCACATTGGAGACCTTGGCCACCTCCACTGGCTGAAACTCTGCCCAGAAATTAGGAGCACCCCTGCACCATCCAGACCCCACCCTGCGGGACTGATCTAGGCTCACTGGCAAAATTCTGGCATGAATAGAAGATACTCTGTCAGAGAACAGAGCAAACTCTTCACAAAGTGCTACTGAAACAGTTCTTTTCAGCTGTAGACAGACTAGATGAAGAAGCCTGTCCACAGTCCAAAACAGCTGAGCTGATCTATTCTTCCCTGAAGCTATCTCCATGAACAGGAACGTCTTACGGCCAACTGCCCTTTGATAATCAGCATAGTGATTCCTCAAAGCCAGTCTATCTTCCACTGACCGAGTCCTACATCAGCAACACTCCAACTTCTGACCCGTGGTCTTCATCACCTTGAGAGCCCCATCATACCATGGGGGTCTCAGGCGAGAAGACCTGGGTCATAGGTTAGAGCATTTTTGGTGTAGGACTCAATCAAGATAGATTTGGATAGGTACTTGTGTGGGGAATAAGCCTACTAGGAGTGGGAGACAGTCCTGATGGGCTAATAGCCTGCTTATGTCTGGCACACTGATTAATATCAAGTAACTATGTGGTTCGATGTTTTTGCTTTTGCTTTTTTTAAAACTATTAAAACACAGCATACGCAGTATCTACATCCAGCTCTTGCCATACTAACCCAGTCCACTCTTGGTTCTCAGAAGAAATGATCCCCTATACTCTGCATCACATGGAATGCCACTTGTAGAAAATGGAGGGGGTGGAGCAGGGTGTACGTTTCTATAAAAAAGATAATACAATATATCTTTGCTCATAATTCTGTTCACTTTTAGATTTTATAATTATGTACAGCCCAAGTTGCAAATTTTAACAACCCACAATGTGCCCCAAATTGTGGCACACCATGGCACAATTACATGCTTCAGGTGCATGTCAAAATGAACAAAAGATTTACAACTCTGGTAACAAGGCAGTCCAGCCTTATGAACCCCTAAAAGTCTATGCTTCCCTGGTTATTCAGTGGTTCTTTCACTCAAGCTGCCCCCATATATTTCTCAATGGTGGTCCTGTGAACCTCTTCCCACTCAAAAGTGTACATTTCCCCATAGTTGCAATGGTTTCCTACTCTCTAATCTCAGCACTTAGCTGTCACTAATGTTCTGTTGGTCCCCTTATCAGTACTTGTTGATGCATCAGCTGGACAGTTGCTTCTAATAGGCAGTAAACAGGAGTGAACACGTCAGTATTCAGGTTGACCTGTATGGTCTGCTGTGCATTTTGAATGGTTCTGTAATGACAAGAATGTTTGTTCATTGCCAGTCATGATGCTGCATTAATATTACCTCCCAGTACATTCTGTTGCAAATACTACCATCAGTGAATGACTTGCTTGTATAAAAGTAGTTAAAGAAGAAAGAAGAGAGTCACTCACATATCTGTCAAGGACCAGTGGTGATAAAATATAGTCCTTTCCAAAATATAAAAAGGAAAAGCAGAACCACAACAGTGTGCTCCTCAAACTCAGAAAAGCCCAAGCCATGCCACACCACAAATGTTTTGAAACTTCCAATGTTGCTTTTTCACAGCTAACTGAGAGTTGCAAATACAAACATTTAAATGCACCCATTTAAAGATATATCTTCATGGTACACTAATAAAAAACATATGGCAAATATTTCTGATTTGTAATATTATTACAATACAGTCATTTATGTATTCCGTTCAAAGAGAAAGAACATGTATGTTTACAAGCACAGAGATCTTTTCCCCACTGATAACATGGAGTCTTTTCTACTGGCTCACTGGCTGGCATGTTGTTATAATTTGTCTAATATAAAATGTTTCAATCTCTGTTGGTCTCAACCCCTGCCTCCCTGCCTGCACTTGTGCACCTCCATGAAGCCAAGGCATGGGCTATGGACCAGGGCAGCCGGTACTGAGTGAGATCAAACATTTCATATTAGACAAATTATTACAACATGCCAGACAGTGAGCAAGCAACAAGGAGCCCATGCAGTGAACATGTTTGATTTTCTGGCTTAATTAGTGGAGGTCCATATAACCTGTTTGCTTTGGATAAAGCAAGAATAATCAAAAGGACAAAGGAAAAAAGTTCACTTCAGAGATGGGAACTTTGATATTAAGGTTGGTTAAATGGGTACTGACAACAGAGCAGGCAAAGTTTAATGGGGGAGAAACAGTTTTAACTTAGCATCTAATGCCCTTAGTGCCTTCTTGAGAGTATCCATCTTTCATAGCAAAACTGCCTGTTTGCTACTACAGTGAAGGTAAGTCAGAGACAGACAGACCTATGGGATAATCTCTCTCTTGTGGAGGCAGGAAGCTGACCTGAGCGGAGGAGCCTGAACTTTGCTCTTGCTGTGTCCCTTTGTATTTCTTGTCATCCACCCCCAAATTCACCACTACCCCATAGTCTCAAAATGTCTGCTGCTACCAGCAAGCACAGAAAAAACAAGGCTAGTCAAAATCAGATCCAAGGCTATTCAGAACCCAATGCCAGTACAGCTCCATGAAAAGTCAGTCGAGCAAACCTGGGTAAATCACATGACCAATTTTCCACTGGAATGTCAATGGGAAATCATTACCAACACACTACTTCAGAAAATATGAGAGACAAAACAGTCACACTGATGTCAATAGGCTCCAAACTTTATTTGGTACCTAAATTTGCACTCTTTATAATGTCACAGTATATACAATTCTGGTACCATAAAACTTACTGTACAAAGAATTCCAGAGTGCTGAACATGAAACACCTATGTATGAATTAATCTGTCTATATAAGATGCTTCAAATAGAGACATCCCATGTATATCACTGCATAAGGGTCATAACATCATGGAGCTGGGATGCAAAATCTGCAACACCAAGCTGACTGTTACTGGCTTCCCCCAACTGTGCAAAAATATAGGGCATATGGCATGGACAGTTTGAAAATAAATGATTTATTTTTTGCATCAGGTTTTGACCTCTACTGACCGCATGAGTGGCGAAGCCACAAGTGAGGTCTATAGAGGTCAAACCCTGAAGCAAAAAATAAATTGTTTATTTTCACAGTGCTCATGCCATATTTCATTTATGCAATGGGAAAACTTCTGGATAGGCATACAGTGTTGTTCTGTGTCCAGGTTGACTCTGAGGAAAAAGAAACACTGCTTGAATGACAAGGAATTAGCAGGACATTGGAGGTGCCGTAGTTTTCACTGTGACAGAAAGCAGAGCTGGTTTTGACTATGAAGATAGAAACATAGACTTTGATGGCAGATAAGGACCACTTGGCACACCTAGTCGGCCCATTTCCCTACCTAATGGATAAGCTGCAGATCCTAGTTAACCAACAGCCTATTTCTTCTTACCCCCCACAAGAATTGCATTATGTCTGTCCCATGTATTCTTGAATTCTCCCACAGTTTTAGACCCCACAACCTCCTCCGGAAGGCTGTTTCATGTGTCCACCACCCTCTCTATGAAAAAATACTTCCTCACATTGCCCCTGAACCACCCCCATCTTTAAATTGTGCCCCTTGTTCTTGCACATTCTCTTTTCTGAAAGATGCTACCCTGTTGGACTTTGTTGATTCCACTGAGATACTTAAAAGTTTCTATCATGTCCCCTCTCTCCCTCCTTTCCTCAAGGGTATACATATTAAGCTCCTTTAGTCTCTCTTCATATGGCTTCTCTTGCAGACCCAGCACCATTTTAGTTGCCCTCCTCTGGACTGCCTCTATCCTGTCTATGTCCTTGTGGAGATGGGGTCTCCAGAACTGGACAAAGTACTCCAGATGGGGTCTCACCAACTGTCTGTACAGAGTAAGCCTTTTTTTCTACTTTTTATGTGTTACAGGGCTCAAATGGTCATTGGGGTGCACGTCAGTGTGTAAGGTGAATGGAAAGCTTGTGCTGGTCTTGGTGTCATTGATGACATGGCTGCAGTGGAAATAAATGCTGATAACATTTCTGGAGTGCAAATAAATGATTTATTTATCCTCCAGCCTCATCATCACTGCAAATGTGGTGACATCCAGCAGACTAGACCTGGGTTTGAATCCCACAGCTTCCACTTGCATACTGTGTGACCCTGAGCAAGTCACTTAACCTCCTTGTGCTCCCAGGTCGCTCCTGTAAAAAAGCTTTCAGCTTAGTGTGCTATACCTGGTTAAACAACTAAATAAAAAAAAAAAAGCCATATTATTTTATAATTTATAGTCTCTTCCACATTGCATAAATCCTCCTATACAATATATACCCAAGATTTTGTTTTATAAATCACTGCAAAATGCATCAGAGAGACAGACAGAGAGAGAGAAACAGTGCAACTGTTCAAAAGCAAATGTTATAATTGTATAAGTATTCATAAGCCTTTTATAAATATAACTTTGTTTATGTAATAGGCGTGGACTCAGAAGCAGTTGAATAAATCCATTTATTTTCACTTCTCTTGAATAAACTTTAAAATCCTAGATTTATTCAACATAAGTTGAATAAATCCCACCTGTCAATCAAAACTTTTTTGTTCACTTTTTTGCCAAATAAATGTGAAAAACTTAAAAACAAAAAATGATAGCATGGTACTGTAAGCACAACATTTGCCCAGCACACAAATATCTACAAAATGAGTGCTGTTTCATTTATATATACACCTTTTAGTTTTTTTAGAATTAGCTAAAAACAGCAGAACATTCAATTTGGTTTTAATTATTTCAACAAACAAATGTGAATAATGTTAAAATGAAAAATGAGAGCATGGCACTGTAAGCACAAAAGTTGTTCAGCACAACAATTTCTATAAAATGAGTGGATCCAGAAGCAAATGATCTTCTGAAGAAGGACTGGTTGGTCCGAAAGCTAGAGCACTTTGTTCTTGTTGTTACATCTATGTTGGTCCATTAAAAGGTATCAAATCATTTGCTTATAAAATGAGTGGTGTTTCATTTATAGATACCTTTTAGTTTCTTTTAATGATTGGCCAAAAACAGCAGAAAAATATTTTTTTCACTTTTTGTCCAACCAAATGTAAATAACTTTAAAATGAAAAAATGATAGCATGGTACTGTGGCAAAAAAAATGTTCAGCACAAAAATATCTACAAAATTAGTGGTGTTTCATTTATATATACTTTATAGTTTTTTTATAATTAGCAAAAAACACCAGCAAATTCTATATTTTTTTGAACTTTTTCGACAAACAAATGCAAATAACGGAAATGAAAAATGGTAGCATGGTACTTTGAGCACAAAAGTTGTTCAGCACAAAATTATGTACAAAATTAGAGATGTTTCATTTATAGATGCATTTACAGTCTTATAATCAGCAAAAAAAATGGCAGAAAATTAAAGTTTTATTCACTTTTTTGACAAACAAATGCCCCCAAAAAAGCAAAAACAAAAGAATTGTGCATTAAACTTTTTTATTATGTACTGGTCATAATATAAAGTTGCAGCATCCATAGCAATCATTTAGCAACCATTATGTTAAACGGAGCTACACTGGGAAAACCACAAAAAGTCCATGTAAGTTTACATTAAAATTAAATAAACAATTTAAAACAAAACTCCCTGCACTATCCTTAAGGCTCCCTATTGCATAAATGGAATACGTAACAGGGACCTTGTGTAATACATGATTTATTTTCACTCAAGCTGTTTGATCTTGGGTACATCACTCGTGGCTTATGCCTCTCATAGGGTTACTCAATGTCAAACAGCTGTTGTGAAAATAAATCATGTATTCCACAGGTCCCTGTTACATATCCCTTATCTTCTCTCCCACACTTTTGTTTGAACAACATTCATCCATTACTGAAGAATGCACATGCCTATAGGCACATATTACACTGCTAAATACTCTGCTTCATTCATTCTTTATCTTTATTTTTAGGCACTATTTAGACAAAATGTACATCATGAGAAATATATACCAGCAGTATTAAAAGATCATTAAACACCATTCTTCTGAGTTTCAAATTTTGCTCCACAGTTCCATGCTTAAGACATTTGTACACCAGATAAGACATATTGGAATTTTATGACATGCTTAATCCTGATGGGTTAAAACATGTATTTACTGTAGCATGGCCACACGCACACAGTGTCAGCATACATTATCATACTTAAAATTGAGAATGTGTGTGTGTGTGTGTGTGTGTGTGTGTGTGTGTGTGTGTGTCTTCATGTGTAAAACAGGTATTCTTAATCTGTGCATAAACAAATTTATTCCTAAGAGTTGAACTCACTGCATGGGTAAATGCAAAAGTAGATGCAATTAGTTGCAGATCATCACATTATGATAATGTGCTTATTAATTGATTGATTAATTGATTTATTTAAAGATCTGACCAGGAAGGTGCATTAAGTCAAGGGCTCATTTACAGGTATGTCCCAAGGGAAAGGGGCCCAATACCATACACAAAAATACAGAGTTTCTTTTGGCAGAACAGATGAAGTAATTGCTTATAAAACTACACAGCTTTACAACACAGTGAGAGATAAAACAAAGATAAGCTCAACTTACAGAAATTCAAAGTTCAGTCACTAATGTCAGAAAATATAACGGTAAAAGATCGTTTTTCCACAAAACCCTTGTATAATACTGTTGAGACTCAAATAAAAATCCAGAAGTTCTCAGGAGTCTTTGGTCCCAGGGATTCACATTGAAACAAAGGGTCCAGTTCAACCCTACATCAAGGTACCTCCAGAAACTGTAAATATGTCATTAAATTTAGATCTGTGAATTCTCCAATGACATGCATAGCACATCTGATTGTATTTTATATAACATTTTTTGATAAAGGAACACTTTACTATATATGACTTGATATGCCATAATTCTGAATATCCTATACATTCAGGATCTAACTATTTTCTAAAGCTAAATGCTGTGCACTTGTATTTGATGTAGAAACCAAGTTAACTGAATGGCATTATCTTTCCAGTACTATGAAGAAAATCAACTGCCACTTGCAGCACATTGCAACAAATTGCCAGAAGGTCTTGTTGTGAGTTAACAGAGATAATATCTGGTCATTATAGATGTTCATGCTGATTGACTCACATTTGTCTACTTCATCTCAGTACAATATATTCTGTTCTTTCAGTACAAACATCTACATATAGTAACTTTAAGAGCTTTATGTGCACTAACAGGTAAGGAAAGAAAGCTGTCTTGAATAAAAGAATGGTGATTTTTCTGTCATATTTCTTCCAGTGATGTGAGAAAGTGGCTCTTAGATAATGCACCTTATAATGCACAGTTATTATTTTTTTTTTTTACTGTGCACTCAAAAGGTTTTCTCAACATATGTTGAGAACCAGTTTTTCAGACCATTTAAAACAACTTAGCTCAGTTTCTTCAATCAGAGCCAAGTGCTCACTACAGAGCTAGAGTTCACTAGAGCACAAGCTTAGCTTCAGTCTCAGCTGTGTCGGTCAGTGCTGTGTGCTCAGTAAAAACACAGTTTCAGTTTTAAAAGTGTTTAAAAATTAAAAAAAAACACTGAAATGTGAAGAACTCATTATTTCACACACATCATTGGTGTTGTGATATCACTGTGGCTCTTATGCTTCACTTGCATGCTAAATGATGTCCCTTCCAAATCTGACTGAATGTGTGAACTAGCCAGTTTGAAATAGTTTAGTGTTTGTTATTCCTTATTTAGAAAATTGACTTTTTATTTCCAAAGCTCTAATTGGTTGATACCCATTTCAGAGGGTACATTTTGGTTCGTACCCATTCCAGAGGGGTACATTAACTTTCAATTGATGCCCAGGAAATAAAAAGTTCCAGCCTCCCATGCCCCAATGTCAAACTGGTATCCTTGAGCTAGTTTGAAATCCAAAAGTCAGTAACTGCCATATTTTCCTGCTTGCTAAGTGGACAACTGAGTGAGCCCCCCCCCCCAGCCACACAAGGCCCCTCCAACACGGTTCTCCAAATACACTTTAAAATCACAAAAAGGAAACAATGATGGTTTTAAAAAAAATAGTATTTCATGGTGGTACAAAGCATTGTTAGCGCTGATCACAACTCAGTCCTTCCACATCCAGGTGGCCACCCACTTTCCTAAATGCCCAAACCTGATTCTTTGCCTGTTCCAATACACAGTGGTACTCACAGTCAAAACTAACAGAAAAACAGTGATTTCACCAATAAATTTAAATTATTTAACCTTCTTACAAAAAAAAAAAAGAAAAAAACATTAAACACTGCCATACATTGAATTATCATATGCTCAGTGAAAGGGTATCCCATCAAGACAGCGACTCAAAAAGGGTGAGACAAAAAGGGTGAGTGAAAAACAGCACTTGTCATTGTAGCACTGTGGAAATTACAGCACGTGTTAAGTTTAGAGCTATCGGGGTTGCTCTTCTGGATGACTTTGCATGACTCAGAGATGGTTATATTTAGTTACAAGGTGTTTGGGGGGGGCAAAGACCCCTGGATCTGATTTAGAATTGGAGTCTTGCTGTAACTGTTCAGCACTGTATTGCACAGTGCTGTTACGGATCTCACTGTATTACACTAGCTGTGTGGGTTCTGCATGGTTTTTGAGTCACTGTCTTGACGTAGAACCACTGAAAGTCATGTGCTCAGTGTTACTCAAAAAACACCCCACTCACCTTGACAGCAGTGATGGGTTAACTCTGATCGGCTGTCTCCTCTCATTTTACAGATCTCAGCCTGCTTGATCACGGTGATGAGGGGAGACCTAGACAGTTCAAGGTGGGGGGGGGAAGGCAGTAGCAAACAAAAGTAACTGACAGAAGAAAACCAATGTTACTGAATCAGGATCTCGTAAACAACAGCGCTATCTACTGGCAAGTATACCAGTAGAGGAACTACTTTACAAGAAAATTTATTTTTATTCTTTTTTCCAACATTTATTTGCTTTGTTGTTCACCTTTTATTTAATGTTATTAAAATGTTACCTATTGCCCATTTTCTAAGTGCAATAATACCCTCCAGGGTGGGCGGTATGGGCAATACTGGACCTTCCAGGGGGTATAAGGCCCTGCACCTGCGCCATCGGGCCTTGTTACATCCCTGGGTGGCCCGGTATTGTCCAATATCACCCACTCTGTCAGGTATTATTGCTTGCATAATACATGGATGATAAATCTTTGCCCATTGGGAAACAGCGTCATTAAAACCCAGAAATATAATCGCTATGATTATACTTCACCCATAATACCATTGTGATGTCGCAATGATAGTATTACAAGCAAAGTGGCATCACAACAATGATATTAAGACTAAATCAAATCTTTTCAACCTCCTTGTGTTTGTCTTAATCCACGGTTTTCACTATAGCAATTGTTGCACTCATGCCTAGTTTTCATTTAAAAAATCAGAGTTTCTTAAAACACCCAAACAAATTCATACTCTTAACAATATCTCTCTCAGCCTTCAAAAATACTTTTTCAAAAAATTCTGTTCACCCCCCAGACTTCACCATTTCATCAGATGCACAGTTGAAACTGAAACTTATTTTTTTTTTCATTTTAGCAGTAAATATAGAGTAGCAATTAAAATGCGTCCAAAAGCAGCCCAGTTCCATATATTACAAAAAAGTAACAGATGGGCACCTATGTTTACTCAGTAAAAGTAACATGAGTTTATGGTGACAAAAATCTCTCAAGCTTCGCTCTTGAGGTTATCATGTCAACCAAACCGCTTGATGTTATTATTGCCTTGTAATACATAGTTACCAATCTATTATTCAGTCCACTATTTTTTTAAGTCTTACTTGATAATTTACCCACAGTTGATCCAGTTTTCAAGACTATACATATATATATATATATATATATATATATATATATATAGACAACTTGATAACATCCAACAACTTCTAAAATACAGATGTACTTAAGCAGCAGTGCACTGAAACTGGGGGAAACAATTTGACGCAACCTTTTTTCCACTTTGAAAAATTCCAGTCATCTTCCAGTTTTATCTGGTGGTAATAGTTTCTTTTTGTTTCCTAACTCCACTACAATTTGAGTATTTTATGTATATTCATTTTGTTTTTTCTCAAGAAAAAGATGGCCACCCAATTTAGCTTAGAAACAACATTGTAAACCAGACAAAGGTTATGATCTGGAAAATTTAAAACAAACTCATGATGTGCATGATAGGAGGTACTTAGAAAAGTTGGTTCGACAGTTAATTGTACATCACTTTTCTTGTAATACCATCACTGTCATGTCACAATGATAGTAGTAGTAAAAGCAGAATTATTTTTTTTAAATCCCCCTGCATATCTCAAACAAAGGTTGTCCACTGTACCAAGTGTTACAGCTGCATTTGGATTTTATTTCAAAATACCCTGTTTTTTTATGGCTGTGGCCAGAGCCTACAGTCATTTTGCTCTGGCTCCTAAAATGGCTGATCATGGCATGCTTCCACTGGACTTTTGGAAGTATCCTTCCACAAGTCCAACAAAGCTTGAAGCACTCTGCCACAATCGACTGCTATGGAATAACAGCCAAAAAAGCTGCACTATTTTGGTTGTTACTTCCACATTCCAAAACAGGAACTGCTAGTGCCACCATCTTGGGAATGGCAGAATGCAATTTGCCAAAACTACGCATGCATGAGTGTGGTGCATGTGTAGTAGCATAGCCACCGCCATTCTGCAGTGCTCGTTCTCCAACTTCAGAAGCTTGCCACACTCATATCGGCCTCTGGCTCGATCTTGTTTTATAAAGGAACTTGCCTTCTGCATAGAAGGGCAAGGCTGATTGTCCCGGGCAGCCCCCCCCATCACAGCTGGTGGCAGCAAACAAACCTGAGGGAAGGGGGGAGAAAGTGGTGGGGACAGGTGACAGGCAGGTATGGGAAGGGGCATTGCAAGGTAGGTGGCAGGCAGGGATTGGGCAAGGGAGGAGAGAGAGAGAGAGTGGGGAGGGGAGCAAAAAAAAGAGGAAACCCAGCAACAGCAAGCCCTTTCTGCATGCTGGCTACACACTGCTGGGTGCTTTTGCCCCACCCACCTGCCCAAGAGCAGAAGGGGAAAAGGAATCCTGTGGTGTTTTGGGGAAGAAGGTACTGGCAAGGCTGGTCAGAAGGGACTGGAAGGACTGCTGAAGGTGGACAGCAGTATCTCAAAAAATTTCCAGTGGGGGCATGTAAGGGGAGTGAGAACCCAGTCTGGGGTTTACACAGGGGCCAGGAGTGAGTGTAGGTGGGGGCCTCGGGGACACTCAAAGGCTCCAGAAGAGGGCACATTGTATACACACAAGCCCAGAATGACAGAAGGAAAGGGAGGGGCTGGGATTTACATCCAGCCCATACAAGATGGGGGGACAGAGGTATACACCAGGTCCCAGGAAAAGGTCACTGGTTGAATGTATGAAAATGAAATGTGAAACATAATTTGTGGTTATTGGATGATATGTAAAGTGAAGATGTATATTGGCTTGAGGAAGCCAAAAGTTAAATGATTATTTAATAAAATGAAGCCAACTGAGCATTAGCATTTACTGTGTGAGACTCTTATTGGGGGAAGGGGCTTATCTGAGGACAATGCCAAATTTATATTCGTAAAAATGCAACTGCAGTGTAGTTACACTGTAACTACAGTATAGTTAACAAATACTTAAAATAAAGTGTAACCATAAAACTATCTCTCAGCCTTCAAAAATACCTTCTCAACAACATTTTTTGACACCCCCAATCTTTGACACTTCATCAATTGTACAGTTGAAACCTAAAATTATTTTTTGGGTTTAGTTTTCTCAGAAAGTGCAGTACACCTACTACAAATGTATTTAAAAACAGCTTAGATCCTTAAATTAAAAAAAATAATAAAAGCATTTACGCTTACACAGTCAAAATATCAATCTTGAGAGTCTGCTGGCAGAAACCTCTGGAGTTTGCTCTTTGAGTTTTCATGTCACCAGTCCCTCTCTAATAGCACCATAATACATAGTTGCCCATCAATTATTCTATTTTTATTATCCCCCACAGCCTCCTAACACAGACACACACACACACACACACACGGAACAAATCAAACAGGTTGCTACCCTTTTTTTCCAAAAAATTCTTTAAAGCGCTGAAAGATTCGATGGATAGATAGATAGATAGATAGATAGATAGATAGATAGATAGATAGACAGACAGACAGACAGACAGAAAGACAGAGGAAAATAAAAAGATTAAATATACATGCAGAAGCAATAGAATTGGATCACAGGACACACTAGACTTTACATTTAGGATATACTGCATAGTTACTATAAAGTACATTATATACAAACTGTATCCCACAGCACTTTACATTACAGAAGAGGGTGAACAAAGAATGTTGCTACCATACAACTAAGTGTGCATGGAGATTTAAACAACCCAGAGATATATTATAGAAAGGTAAAGCATAGGGGCGGGGTTAAATAACTTGCTCTTGATCACACAGTGAGCATGCAGCTGTTGTTGGGGCTTTAACCTGGTTCTCTGGGATTCTATGAAAGCCAGCAATTGTTGAGCAGACACTAAAAAATGTTCCTGAGTGATGCCTACATTTTTGCAAGAAAAAAGCCCTGTTTTCTACTTGTAGCTGAAGAAAGCTCTTGAACGCCCTAGTTCAGAGGAAGAACCTTTCTTTTTCATCCTCTGATGAGCTGATGCCATCAATAAAGGGCCTGATGAATCATTACATGCAGTAAGAAATCTGGTATAGGATAGCAATTCTACCATTTCAATTTAAGTTTACTATCCAATCAACCCAAAAGGTTTTGCAGCATTTAAAAGTCTCCATGAATTGAAAACATACAGCATATAAATATATTTTCACTACAATATTTTAAAATATTTCAAGTTATTTGCCTTCTTATATTTAAACATTTGAGTCAATAATTATCTAATTTTAAAACAGCAGTTTCAGCACTACTATTATGAAGAAAAATTATAAGATGATTAGTGATAAGATTCAACTGCCCCAGGATATTACCCAAATAGTTATCCCATGGTTTCTTGTACTAACTGCCTCTAGCATCTGCTATAGTCCTTAATACAGAATTTCATCAACCAGTGATAACATTGCCTGAAAGTGTTGCCTTATCTGACTCACCTGACCTTATCTGACCGCTCACAAGCTTATCAAAATGTGTTGCCAGCAATTCAAAGATTCAGATCCCAGCTAGACCAGAACTGTCCACAGGCTGATGGGTCAGAAAATCATCTGGAGGCAGTGAAGGCTGATATTAAAGATAAAAAAAGCTGGCAAAACACAATTGTATTTGAAAATGTCTATCTTAAAAGCACACACAGCTACAGTACATTAAATCAGTACAACATATCCTTGTAAACAAAAATTGAGAATATAGAAAATGACTTGCATTACAATAAGTTAAGATTTGTCAGATTCCCCTTAAACGGAACCCTTCCTACCCAACAGTGCTTGACCTAATTAAAGATATCTGTATATGTCCTGAATATTCCAACTAACAACTTCTCAATAATTAAAGCATATAGATTCTCCTTTTGTGCAAGAATACCACTCACAGAAAGAAGGGATCTGAATGTAAGTGAAGATGGTACCGTTTCAATTTTAGCCTGACAAAGTAGTCCTAGCAGCTGCTATAGTGTTGGTGTCTAGCAAGAATGCTAGGTAAAGCAGCTGACATAAAAGTGAAGGTAAAAGCTACACAAAAGAGGGGCTACAGTTTGCATCAATCAGTGGCCTGATTGGTGCCTCAGAGAACAGGCATGGAATACAGATTTGGGCTTTGTGTTGTGGTCACTGACTGAAGCTTTTGTTAATAACTCAGTTAAGGCATTTTAACAGCTAGGCAGCCCCCACAGACAATAATAGCAGTTAGAAGTAGTTAGGTGGGACTTCCTTCAGGTGTTTAAACCTCGCCTGTGATTTGGTGTAGTTGTAAGAGTTCTGTTTGATTTAGTCACACAGTCAGTGGCTGTAACAGCTGCCATGTCTGAGATTTGTTAAAGTCAGTCAGCTGCAGCTATAGTGGCCCCATGAGGGCCATTTCTGGAAGCATGCAGCCCACAGGACATTTAATTGAGATCCACTGTTGGGCCAAAGGCAGGGGACAGCAACCATTACCAGTGCAGAGTAAGAACTGTTGGATGAATGATGACAAAAAAGCCACTGAAGTCAACAGCAACAGCTGATTAATGATGCCAGGTCAGCCACTTATGCCAGGTCTGCCATATTTGTTATGGGCATAATGACCAAGGACAGAAGTGGATAACTTTGTGGGTATATTGTGAGTCATTTTGTGCTGTAGGTACTTTCAGCTGGGTTTTTGTGGTGAAATAATGACTCACCTGAAAGTACCTCTCGGCTGATCAGGACTATATACAGAAATAATTGTTTACATACAATAAAGAAAGTAATTTTACTTCTAAGGAACACAATACATCAAATAATCCTCTTTAACAGAATGGTGACAGATTTTAGTGGTTGAGTGCTATAGATTGCAAGCTTAAATCCAGCTGTGTGAGGTCAGCTGTATGCAAAAGGCTCCAATTAATAGAGAGAGACAGACGGGGGGGGCTCTAGTCAAGGTGCTTATTAAAGAGCTTACAGTCTGCTGTGTAACCTGCAGTTCTTTACAAAGTGATTTAATTAATAAAGAGAGAAACAGACAGGTGTACTGATCCAACATTAGTTTGTAAAGGCCAAGATGGTTAACTATGATCATGAAAGCTCCTGAAACCCCTTGAAAAAAAATGGTGAAAAATCTTTTTACCCTTAATGCCTCAATATTGAGTCTGCCTAGTTATGGTTTTTACTTAGGTTGTGTTTTGGAGTGTCAAAACCATTTCACAGGGTTAGGAAAACCGTGGAACTCTATTACACTGAAAATGTCAATCTAACATGCTACACACAGGTGCTGCAGTGTCCACTAGCTCTGTATCTACAACAAAAGCAATGTCCCTGATAGTGGAATATTTTTTAGCAGCACAGTGGATTCAGACTCCTACTATGCCCTGAAGAAATCTAAATGCAAAACCACCAGGTTAACTAGTGCAACAAAACTCAAATCTGCCTCTAGAGCTCCAAAGGAGAGTGGGGAAGGTAAGACAAAAGGCAAAGATGAAAAAATATAAGATTTAATGTTTAGGCCAGCCCAGTGCTATAGAGGGCTGAGGAGCTATATGCCTTACCTCTCATCACACTGGTGAATCAGGTTCAGGAACAGACTCCAGCCGTCGGGCAGATGGCATGGTGGGGGAAGGGTGAGAGCAGGATTGAGCAGCCAGAAGGCAACTCTCCTCTCTCAGGTGGTTGTCATCCCCCTATAGTTCTGCTGCCATTGGGTGGAGGTCCAGTGGTCAGTGTAGGCATGAAGGGGCTGCAGGTAGTGGGAGGGCACCTCGAGATGCATCGTGCACATGCGGCCAAGGTACGGGGATGGGCAAAAAACAGGTAAAAATTGGGGCAATAAATCTGTATATAAAAAAAAAAAAAGATCCAATGTTTAGCTGAGATACACCAGGATTGTGAAACTAAACACATGACCATTGTCTCTCTCAATGAAATTCTTAACGATTTAGCATGTAAAATTAAATCCTTGTCAGTAGGTACAAATGAGGAATACCATCGGGTGGGGGACACTGAAGAGAAGTTAACCCTGCTGCAGGCAGTTGTTGAAAAGCACAAAAACACCTGTCTGTCAGAGGCCCCACCCCCCCCCACATCACCAGACCTGAGCTGCCACATGCCTGCAACAATGACCAGGCAGTCATTGTTTGGGAGCTGAAGTCAGAGGCTCTCCCTCCTCCACATCACTGAACCTGAGCTACTACATGCCTGCAACAGTGAGCAGGTATGGGCATTGCAGCAACCCAGCAAGATATGAATTTGTGTCGGTGGAGCTGTTGCCCACCACCACTACCGTAGCCAATTCCCTGGCTGCCCCACCCTGGGTGGTCACTTGATTTATAGCCAGTCACCATCATGGGACTCTGTCACATGTCACATACAATTTCCCTTTAGCTGGTTTTATGCCTTGGCCACTAGAGGTCACTATTTGACCCTTCAATGGGTTGTAACATTTTACTCTCCCTCCCCTAATCACATGCACTCTAAACTGGGCTACTCTGCCCCTCTCACCTTGTCCCCATTTCATCCTATCACTCTCCTTGCTCTCTCCCAGCAGAGGCCTCAAACCTATGTCCTCCAGGTTAGAGTTCCATCATAAGCATCTGCACTAACCACTAGGCCACTCAACCTGCTAGGGAGCACCCTTCCACTACAACTGTTATCCTACATTGCCCTGTGGCCAAAAGTGGTACTATACCTCACATGCAAACCAGTCCCACCTGTCAGTTTTTCTCTCTATCTTGTTCTTAACTCTGTGCTCCATCACTCTTTTTACTTCCCCTATAATGCAAAACATTATCTATTATTGCCTTGGCCTCACTATACTCCCTTCACTGACCTCGCTACCTCCTCTATCTCAACCCTCCAACTGCCCCTCACTCCACCCAACCTACTCCCCAACACACTCTACTCTCCCCACTCACCCTATTCCAATCTTTTGCCCCTGGCTTCCCTATGCCTCCATACTTCTCCCCACATCTCTTCTAATTATCCTAAATTACTCCAAATTCCCCTCCTCTCCTCTACAACCCCCCACCCTCTTGCTTGTTACAATTAAAAACTACCAAATGGGTCCACTCGCTTTCCAAATTGCTTATCACCCTTCTACTCATTTCAGCAGGTGACATTGAATCAAACCCTGGATCTACCCCTCCACCCCTTACACACCTCCCTAAGGCCTTAAAATGTGTTCATCTAAATATAAGAAGCCTACTCCTCAAACTCTCCCTCCTTCAACCAATCGTTCTGGACTTAAGTCCAGAGGTCCTGGTACTCTCAGAAACCTACTTGTCCCCCAAGATACCCGATTCTATTCTCTCCACTCCAGGCTTCCCTCTGTTAGACAAGGTTGACTTAGTAAAGGCAGACGTATCACAATGTAGCTATCCTCCAGTCTCCAATGCTCTCCTGTTTTGTCCATCTCGGTGCCATCCCAATATGAACTCCTCCTAATCAAGCTATCCCTCCCTTTCACACTGACTATATTCAAAGCTGGCACTTACTGTCACCCTAGTTTCCCTACATCAGCCATATCAGAACTCCTCATGATCATCACCACACATACCTCCTCTGGTGAGCTATACCTACTACATGATTTAAATGTGGATTGGCTCTCTTCTACCAACTCTATAATTTGCACCAAAGTAAACTCACTAAACCTAACACAATTAATTACCTCTCCCACTTGTCTAAACCACAAATCCCTCAAATACACCCTGACTGACTGGGCCCTCACCTCCCATCCCCACCACATAATTGACTCCTGCATTCTCCCCTACTCCCTTAGCAACAACTACATGATCTACCGTATCCGTAAAGTCCACCAGACTAAAGCCCCCCCAAAACTGATCTATCTATGTTCCTTTCATTCATTAAACTTGGCTCCACTGCTAAATGATCTATACCACACTGACTGGTCCCCTATCTCAACTGCACTCTCTATAGATACTGCCTTCAGCTACTTCAAAACAAAATTCCTGGACATTTGGGATCTGCACGCTCCCCCTAAGCTTACCAGATTCGAAGGATCACACCTTCCTTGGATAAATGCAGAACTGTTGGCCTGTATGCATGCCAGGGATCAGGCCTGGAAGGTCTATGTGAAATCCAAATCCCACTCTCTCCTTCTCCATTACAGACAACTTAGAAATGCTTGCACTAAGGCCTCCAGATATGCCAAGTCTGAATATTTCTCCACATCTTTCCACACTAATTTAATCCAATCCAATTCACTTTATTTATAAAGCACTATTCATAAAATGTCAAAATGCTGTACAAAAATATTAAACCAGTTGAATAACTGTAGAAAGATAAAATACAGATATTTTTAAAATATTTAAGCCATACCTCCAAGTTCTGGAGAGTTGTCAAATCCCTCTTCCCTCCTCCCTCCCACCCCCCTATCCTGACATTCACCCAAGACAATGAAACTCTTTCTGACCCTTAATCTGTCACAACTACTTTCAACACTTTCATCAAATACTGTGCTTCCTCACTCCTCTCCACTCTCCCCACATACATGCCTACTGCATCCCCTGACCACCCATTTCAAACATCTCAGCCCCTCCTTCACTTTATCCCTCATTTCACCAAATGTTGCCTTAAAGGCCCTCCATGCTTTGAACCCTCCGGGTGTAAGAGCCCAGACGGCCTACACCCCAACCTGCTCTCTCTCTCTGCCCCTGCTATAGCTGCCCCTCTAGCCTCCCTTCACAATCTATCCTTTACTCTATAAGTTCCCTCAACCTGGAAACACTACTGTTATCCCCTTCCCCAAAGGTGGTGATCCCACTACCCCTGGGAACTATCATCCTATCTTCCTACTTCCTACTTCCTACTCTAGCTAAGCTCCAAAAGTGCATTGTCCTTGCTCAAATCACCCCTTACCTCGACTCCACCTCATTTTTCACCCTTTTTCAATCTGGTTTCCACAAGTCTCATTCCACTACCACCTCCCTCTTATGGCTCATTGACTCCATACTTAGCAATATGGATCGAGGACATGTTACCTGAGCCATATTTGTCAACCTGGTGAAAGCCTTTTGACACAATATCTCACTCCCCCATCCTACCCAAAGACTTTCTGTTGCGGGGCTAGACTCCTCTGCCACAGCGTGGTTTCAGTCCTACCAGACAGGCAGATCTCAATTGGTCAAGACTGCCTCCTCCCTCTCCCCTCCTTTCCCCATCACCACTGGCATCCCACAGGGCTCATTACTTGGCCCTATGTTACAATCATCTATTTATAGAACTTGGAATAAGTTGCCAAATGAATTAAAGAGCATTTCAATTTATAGCACTTTTCAAAAAGCAATGAAACAGTATTTACATCATATTTGCACCTGTTTATGACAAAAAGTACCTACTGTTCTAAATGATTTTATGGTTTGTATTTGTATGTCTATTTGTTTTGTTTTTAGATGTTTTGTACAGGATATTGTTGTAAACAGGGTTTTACCCTAACAATTTATTACCTGTATAAAAATAAACTTTTATTCATTCATTCATACTATTTTCCATCTTCCTCAATGATCTTCTTCGGCCTGTTCCACTTTGCACATACACATGTATGCTGATGACATCATACTTTACAAGTCTAGTACCTCACCCATTGATGCTGAGGCTGGACCGCAACATGTTTTCAACAAGGTCCAGTGATGGTTCCAGGCCAACCAGCTGTTCCTGAGTGCCAAAATGACAGTCTCCATGTCCTTTGGCACTAGACAGAGGCTATCAAAACTAATATCCCCCCGCCTTCAACACCCTGGATGGCATCCCTATCAAAAATGTCACTACCTTTAGATATCTTGGGGTTTGGTTAGACAACCATTTGGACTTTTCTGCACACATGGATGTAATTCAAAAGAATTTACACCCCAATCTTGGTGCTTTATACAGAAACAAGGAGTGCATACCTCGAAATGCCCGTCGAGCCACCGTGCAGAAAATGATCCTCCTCACCTTTGACTATGCAGACATAGTCTACAATGCACCCCCAAAACTACATTGGCCACACTGGACACCCTCTTCAACTCTTTCTGACACTTTGTGCTCTCTTGCCCCCCCCTTACTCACCACTGTGACCTTCACAAAGCCCTGTCTCTCACATCCTTAGAGTCCAGACGACTGTCCCATACTGCTACCTTCTTGGTCAAATTCTGGACTGGCAATCTCCTCATCTAACTTTCTTCATCCATTCATGCTTCCTCCCAGAGTACATACTTCCTCTGAAACACTGACCTTCAGGCCTTCCTTATTCCCCACCACTCTACCTCTACTGGCCAATCTGCCTTTTCTTTCCACTGTCTTAAGATGTGGAATGCCCTCTCATCTGCAATGCCACCTTTTACAAATCACTCTTCTCCCTCTCTCCCTCCTTCGTGACTACACAACCCCCTCTTGCTCTTGGCTTAACTCAGTGGCCCCCCACCAAACATTGACCCTTCCCCCCCCTTAATTTTTAGCCCCATGATTTGACCTCTCCTTATCTAGGTTCAGATGACTGCCAAACAAAGCACTTTTTGCACCTTGTTCTCTCCATTTCCTTTTCTCTCTGTCTGTCTACCCTGCTCCCTTTGACCAAATACTTCTTCAAAGTATTCTTCATAGTATTTCATGTTGTGATTTACTCCTGTTGCAATTGCCTCTATCTTTTTGGTTGCACTTGGCACTTTGTACTTATTACTTCCTGTCATGCTTACTATTAGCTGCCCTCAATGTATACTGCCATTGTATTACTTTGTTCAAAATGTACTCATGCCATTTTACTTGTTCAAAATGTACTCATGTGTTATTTACCTGTTCAACTCCACCTCTCAGTCCCCCCAGGATGTACCTGAAAATGAGCTATACTGCTCAGTATGCCTTCCTGGTGAAACTTTTGAAAAAAAAATAATTAAAAAGCAGAAAAAGAAGTTAAAAGTGCTTGAGTTGAAAGTCAAGGATATAGAGACCTGCACTTGATAGGAAAACATTAAATTAAGAACTGTACTTGAGGGTTTAGAGGTGATCCATAGTCTTTCATCAAGGAGATTCTCATGGAGGATATGAGGCTCAAGTTTCTCTGTCAAATTGTTGTGTAGGGCATCTTGCTGACAGGAAGGCACTCATCGCAGCGGTGGGTCAGAGCTTTTAGCTGATTGTTTCGTGAGGGGCACAGTTAGGCTAACCTCTGCCCACCCTTACCCCACCCAACCCTGAAATAGTTCCTTTATACCTGGGGTTCTGACATCATTTCCTCAAGAGTGTAAGGTGCATATCACTGTCATATCCTCTCTAGCACACTGCACTGACAATATAAGCATACACATTGTATAATATATATATTTCTATATAACAAACCAATCACACACACACACACACACACACACACGTAGATAAACATGTGGGGAGTAGTGCAATGTAATGGCTGTGGGGCAGCAGTCTTCAGGGAGTCTTTCTGGAGGCTGAGATGCTGCCCTATTTGCAGACAGCTCTCTGCCCTGAGGAAGGAAGTTGCCCATCTTCAGGCCACACTGGACAGTAGTAAGAGAACCTTCCCCCAGGCCACACTGGACAGTAGGAAGGGAACCTCCCCCATCCAGGGAGCACCAGAGCTACTACCACTACCTCAGAGGTTGCGAAGAAAGCACAGCAGTTGGACCACAGTGGGCTCAGGGAGGGTGAGGATGGTGGAACAGAGGCACACCCAGTCAGTTGTTCCACTCTACAATCCATACACCATTCTGGGGGATCATAGCTCCCTTATGGATGCACCCACAGAGGAGACTAAGGAGGCTGAGGACAACTGTCACAAGGGAGGCCCACAGGAAGGAGGCAGAGGACACCACAGGGAAAGGAAGCAGCTCCTGGTGGGGGACTCAATTATTAGGGAGATAGAACTGGAGGGAGCAGGGAAAATGGAAGTAAGGTGCCTGCCTGGTGCCATGGCTTGGAGGGACAGGAAGCGCATCCTCAGGATCACGAGAACAGCTGCACGGGAGTCTGAGCTGGATGTCATTGTCCACCTAGGGACAAATGACTTGGCTCATCATGAGATTAGAGCAGTGCAGGAGGACTTTGTAGAGTTGGGAAGGGCCTAAACAAGTAGCACACACAGTATCCTTCTCAGAGGTGCTGCCTGTCAATGGCATGGGGGAGGTAAGAATTGCTACACCATGCGGTTTAATGAATGGTTGAAAAAAATGGTGTGGAGCACAGGGGTTTGGCTTCATTGGGGACTGGTTCCACCTGGAGGGACACCAGCCTATACTTGCAGGATGGTCTGCATCTGTCCAGGAAGGGAACAAGTCTTTTGAGCAATCAGTTTAAATGCTTCATTGGCAAGCTTTTAAACTAGTCAAGGGGGGAGGCACTGATAAGCAGCAGGAAAATCCCAGCCTCTCCCTACAAAACAGGGTACTAAATAAGAAAAAGACTGAGGTAGAAAGGTCAGTGGGGGATGCTGCAACAGAAGGTAAAGCCATCAAAAAATGGAGAGCAATGAGTACCAATGCCCGTAGTCTGGGTAACAAGCTTCCTGAATTAGTGGTCTTGATGAGGAGGAACATCTGGATATCATGGCAGTCACAGAAACATGGTACACACAAAACCATGACTGGGACATAAACATACCAGGATACACTATCTACAGGAGGGACAGGGAGGGTAAAAGAGGAGGAGGAGTAGCTCTTTACATAAGGGAAGGAATCAAAGCAACAGAACAAAAGGGTAAACAGGGAGGAGAAGAAGCACTGTGGGTAAATTTGGAGACAGGCAATGGCACCACAATCCGCACAGGGGTTGTATACAGACCCCCTTCTCAGGGGGAGGAAATGGACAAGGAAATGATAGAAAGTATACTTGGAATGGCAGAAAAAGGGGAGATATTGCTGATGGGTGATCTGAATATGCCAGATGTTAACTGGAGTGCAGTTGCAGCAGCCACTTTGAAGAGTGGGGTTATTCTAGATGCCCTACAGGGGGCATGCCTTAGACAACTAGTATTGGAGCCCACTCGAGAGGGAGCAATCTTAGACCTGGTTCTCTCAAATGGAGATGGAGAGAGGATCACAGATGTAGAAGTGGGTAGCCATCTGGGAACTAGCGACCATTGAACAGTATGGTTCACAATAAAGACACAGCAATAGAGTCAAGCCATACAAAGGCAAAAGTACTGGACTTTAGGAGGGCTGACTTTGCTGAAATGGGTGAGTGCCTAAGGAATGCACTAGCAAATGGGCAGGAAGGAGGGGTTGAAGAACAATGGGGAATAATAAAAAACTGCCATCACAGAGGTAACAAGCCTTTGTTTGAAGCAAATAAACAAAACAAAATGATGTAAGAAACCACTATGGTTCGCAAAGGAAGTGGCAGTGAAGGTTCAAGAGAAAAAGAAAGCATTCAGGAAGTACAAGGAATCACAGAAGGAGCAGGACAGAGAACTGTATCAGTTAAAGCAAAAGGAAGCTGGGAAGGCAGTCAGAACAGCAAAGGCCCAAACCAAGGAAAAGATTGCCAACTCAGTTAAGAAGGTGGATAAAACATTTTATAGGTACATCAGGGAACGAAGGAAGACCAAGAGAGGGTTAGTGAGGCTTAATAAAGGGAGGGAGGGAGGTGGGCAGAGGTGACTGTGAAAAGGCAGAGATACTAAACAAATATTTTTGCTCAGTATTTACAAATGAAGAGGGGGAGGTACCTAAAACAAACAGTAGAAACACTCTGGATACAGAAGTTGATACCAGCCCATTTACAGAAGAAAGGGTTATGAAAGAACTCTTAAAATTGAAGGTGGACAAAGCAATGGGGTCTGATGGGATTCATCCCAGAATTCTAAAAGAACTAAGGGTAGAACTAGTGACACCACTGACTACCCTCTTTAACAAATCATGGGAGGATGGGGTGGTACCCGAGGACTGGAGGAGGGCAGATGTGATTTCCCTTCACAAACGTGGGAGCAAGGCAGAAGCAGGAAACTACAGTCCTGTTAGTTTAACTTCAGTGATAGGGAAAATGATGGAATCAATTCTGAAGGAAAGAATTGTCGAGTATCTAGAGGCCAGAGGGGCACAGGACCCAAGGCACCATGGATTCAGAGCGGGAAGGTCATGCCAGACAAATCTGATAGATTTCTTTGACTGGGTGACCAAAGTAGTAGATCAGGGAGGAGCTGTGGACATGGCCTACCTAGACTTTAGCAAGGCATTTGACACAGTCCCACACAAAAGATTAATATATAAGTTAGCCAGCCTGGGGTGGGTCCCAAGATGACAGCCTGGGTAAAGAATTGGCTGGAGAATAGGACACAGAGAGCAATAGTAAATGGAGTCCACTCTGAAGAAAGGGGGATTACTAGTGGAGTACCGCAGGGTTCAGTATTAGGACCGGTCCTCTTCAATGTCTTTATAAGTGACATTGCAGAGGGACTGAAAGGAAAAGTATGTCTCTTTGCAGATGACACAAAGATCTGCAACAGAGTTGTTGCACAAGGTGGGGTGGAAAGGATGAGAAGGGACTTGGCAAGGTTAGAGGAATGGTCAAATGTATGACAGCTTAGATTCCATGCTAAGAAGTGCAAGGTAATGCACCTGGGGAAACAAAAACCCAGGGGAAGAGTACACAATAGGGGGTGAGATACTAACAACAAAAAAAATGGAAAAGGACCTGGGGGTAGTCATATCAGATGACCTAAAGGTGGGCAAGTAATGTGAGAGGGCAGCAAGGAGGGCTGGGGGGGATACTGGGATGCATAGGGAGAGGCATCACCGGTAGAAAACAGGAAGTTATTATCCCTCTGTACAGACAGCTGGTGAGACCCCATCTGGAGTACTGCATGCAGTTCTGGAGACCCAATCTCCGCAAAGACATAGACAGGATGGAAGCTGTCCAGAGGAGGGCAACTAAAATGGTGCAGGGTCTGCACCGGAAGACATATGAAGAGAGACTTAAGGAGCTTAATATGTATAGCCTTGAGGAAAGGAGGCAGGGGGGACATGATAGAAACTTTCAAGTACCTCAAGGAATCAAGCAAAGTCAGAGGGGTAGCATCTTTCAAAAAAGGTGTGCAAGAACAAGGGAGCACAATTTGAAGATGGGGCAGGCTCAGAGGTAATTTAAGAAGTATTTTTCACAGAGGGTTGTGGATGCATGGAATGGCCTTCCGAGGAGGTTGTGGAGTCAAAAACAGTGGTGGAATTCAAGCATGCATGGGACAGTCATAAGGCAATTCTAGGGGGTGGGGGTAGGAAGAAGTAGGCTGCTGGTTAACTAGGATCTGCAGCTTATCCAGTAGGTAGGGAAATGGGCAGACTGGGTGGGCCAAGCTGTCCTTATCTGCCATCAAATTCTATGTTTCTGTGTTTCTATGTTAATAAATTGAATTGGTTTGGCTCAAAGAGGGTTTAGTAAACATTCCCAAAACAATTGGCCTTGTTTTGTTTACATCAAACCACATTATTATCAGGACAAAAAGAGGATTTTAGCTAAACCCACTGTTGTAACCAACTGAAGCTTTACTTAAGTCACATTGGTTTCCACAGATTAGCTGCTGAATATTAAACAAATAAAACAGATTTTCAATGAATACAAATATGCAGAAAAGGTATTGCTATCTCTCCCCCTTTGGTAAGAGTTGTTTTACTTTGGCAGCTAAAGGACCTCTTCTGTTTCTCCTATTTCTTTGATATTTCCCAGTCATTGTTTTTCAGTATACACTATTGTCATACGCCCAGCTTTTTTGGTGGCACCAGCTCTATATTGATACTTTTTCCAAAAATTGGTTGAGTTTGCATGTGATTTGCCACAACCGTAAGTATCTGTGAAAACGGTGATAAATGACTGAAATTGTCTGTGCCCACATACTTTTTCTCCCACTTACCAAGCTCTGAATTGTTCTGGATGGCAAAGCCACAATGTTCCTAACCTAATTGGGATAGCACCACTAGGAGTACTTTAACTGGTGTGTCTGAGTTTATCCTGAGTTGGGCAGGGGCATGGATACTTTTTATTACTAATTTAGATAGATTAGCAGCAGTGCTACAAGGAAAATAGATGATGGCAGAAAAAGACTAATGGTTCATCTTGTCTACCGATATTACCTTATCATACACTGGGACCAATTGTCACTGTGGGGATCACTTACCCTATTCCCCCTTTTGTTCTCTGTGCTTTCATCTCCCTTGTCCCTCTGAGTAGCTTCTATACCTTTAGCTCTATCCCAGCCATGTTTGAAGCTGTTTATGGTCCTGCCACCCACAACCTCTACCAGCAGACCATTCCATGGCTGAACCACTCTATCTGTAAAATAATACTTCCTCACATCTGTTTTAAACCTTCCTGCCATTAATCTCCACTTGTGATCCTTGTCCTAGCCTCTCTGTGCCTTGTAAAAAGCTCCTCACAGTTGGTTTTGAGTAAATACATGTTCAGCGCCTTTAGATGATCCTCATAGGAATGGTCTTCTTGGCCCTGAATCACCTTGCTCAACTTGCATTGTAGTTTCTCTAGCCTGTCCCTGTCCTTTATAGGTGGGAACTCCAGAACTAGGCACAGGACTCAAGGTATGACCTTGCCAAGCTATGACCTTTACAGAGGTAACAGTACCTCCTTGCTAGACTTTAGACCAATTTTTCAGCCATTGCAGGTCTTTCTGCAATTCCCTGATCCCCTCCACATTGTTAAGTCTACCTCAGAGTTTAGTGTCATCTGTGAATAGACACAACTTGCCTTGGATTCCCTCTCCATTGTCACTGATGAACATATTGAAGAGGACTGGGCCCAGGACAGATCCCTGTGGTACTCCACTGGTGATTACTCTTTCCACTGATCTGACACCATTCACCAAAACTCTCTGCCGCCTTCCTTCCAACCAACTCCATACCCATTTTACTATTTCCCCAGCAGTACCCAGCTCCCCTATCTTGTTCAGCAACTTTCTCAGTCAAGTGTCTTGCTGAAGTAGAAGTATAGAAGTCTACTGCCACCTCTTGTCAACTACCCTTGTTACCCAGTCAAAGAATTCATGCAAACATATGAAGAAGCCAGCAGAAGAAGGCAAGTTGGTCTATCTAGTCTGCTCATATTGCAGGTTCACAGCTTGAGCTACTGTCCCTGCCCCCACTCCTCCCATCCTCCCGACCCATGATCCTTACTTTCCCCTTATATATATCTCAGTCTCTCTTGAAGCTGCCCACTGTTGTAAATAAGACCACCTGTTCTGGCAGTGTATTCCAAGTGTCCACCACCCTCTCTGTGAAGAAGTGCTTCCTGACCTCCCTCCTAAACCTCCCCCTCCAGCTAAAGACTGTGCCCCCTCATGTTATGGCTGCCACTCAGCTAAAAGAGACCTTCCTTATCCACCTTATTTATCCCTTTCAAGTACTTGAAGGCCCCAATCATGTCCCATCTCTCTCATTTCCTCCAAGGAGTACATGTTCAGTGCCCTCAATCTCTCCTCATTTGCCTTACCCTGTTGACCCAGTATCATCTTTGTAGCCTTCCTCTGGACCTTCTTCAGCAGATTAATTTCCTTTTTGAGGTGTGGGCACCAGTACTAAACTCCATACTCTAGATGTGACCTCACCAGTGACCTGTACAAGGGTAGTATAACCTCCTCTTTACTACTACTGATCCCCCTAGCTATGCATCCAAGCATCTTATTTGCCCTTGTTGCTGCTTTCTTGCACTATGTGGAGTGCTTCAGATCACTAGTGATCATCACTCCCAGGTTCTTCTCCTCCTCTGATGGAGATATCTGGACTCCACTCAGGTGGTACTCCAACCTGGGATTCTTAGCTCCAATGTGCATAACTTTGCATTTATTGGCATTGAAGCCAAGCTGCCAGATCCTAGACCACTTCACCAGATTTTCCAGATCATCCAGTAGATCCTGTATCCCTTCAGCTGTTTCCACTCTCACACAGAGCTTGGTGTCATCCTTGAATAGGCACATTTTGCCCTTAATGTCATCCCCAATGTCATTGATGAAGACATTGAACAACACCAGCGCTAGCACTGAGCCCTGCGGGACCCACCTGGTGATCCTCTCTGGTGCCAGATACTCCCCCACACACACACAACCACCCTCTGGGTTCTGTCCCTGTGCCAGTTTTCCAGCCATCTGGACATCTTATCCCCAACCCCAAGATCCACCAACTTCCTGATCAACCTTTTGTGGTGCACAGAGTCAAAGGCTTTGCTGAAATCAAGATACAGGATGTCTACCGCTTGGTCCCTGTCTTAGTGACCCAGTCAAAGAAGTCAATTAGATTTGTTTCACACAATCTCTCCCTCCCCTATGAACCCATGCTACCTCACATCCTGGAGGAGACCATGGTCCTCTAGATATTCTACCAACATTTCCTTAAGTATGGTCTCCATGAGCTTACACACGATTGAGGTCAGATTGACTGATCCATAATTCTCTGGGTCATCCTAAGGACTGCTTTTGTAGAGGGGCACCACATGTGCTGTTCTCCAGTCCTGTGGTACCATGCCTGACTCTAGTGTACTATTAAATAGGCCTGCCAGTGGCCCTGCCAGTTCCTCAGCCAGTTCCCAGTACCCTTAGATGTACTCTGTCCGGGCCTAGTGATTTATCCACCTTCAATGCTAGCAGCCCCTCCCCTCACTCTATCCTCCTGTATCACTACATCTGTGTTCACCTCTCCCCCCACTTCTCTTCTCCTTCCTGAAGGCACTGATTCATCCTTCTCCCTGGTGAAGATGGAAGAGAAGTATTCATTAAGTATCTCTGCTTTTCCTCTGTTATCCTCCACCCGCTCCTCCCCTTTCTTATGCCTAACAATCCCATCCTTCTTGCCTCTTTTTTCACTTACATAGTGAAGGAAGGCCTTCTCCCCCTTCTTAATTCCTTCAGCTATCTACAGCTCCTTAGCTCGCTGGATTTCCTTACTTGCCTCTCTAGCCAACCTTAGTTAATTGTCCCTATCCACCTCTCTCTTGGTCTTCCTGAATCTTCTATAGGCTAACCTCTTTTCTACTACTGCCTGGGTGACCCCAGAACTGAACCAGCTGGGAGTTTTGGCCCTTGTGCTCTTCCACCTGTGCCTAATGCACTCCTATGGAGAAACCAGTATTCCTTCCTGAATTATACTGTCCAGCTGGCCCATCAGCACAGCAGTAGTGCTACCATTTGAGATGCTGGTGAGCCAGGTTCTGAAGTGAGCTGAGTAATCAGGGACCACCCCAGGGGAGGAGAATCAAGCATCTCAGAGGATGCTCTCCTCATCCAGGGTTGAAGGAGAGCCTGCTCCAGTGCTTGACTGTCACATGGGTCACCACAGGTGCAGTTCAGTGGCTGGGGAGATACTAGTGGATGACCCACATGCTTGAGTGCTTTTGTCACATCCCCAAGACTGCGCCTCAAGAGAGCCTGGGGAAGGAAAAAAAAGGATGACATTGCAGGCCAGGGAGCAAAATGAAGGACTGACCCTATGCAAGCAACCCAGAATTTGTACCCAAATTCCTCAAGATAGAAGCACCTGCTCTAGCTTATCCTATTGCCATACTAATTAATAGATCCTTCCTCACTCATTCCATCCCAAACAAATGGAAAACAGCAGTCATCATCCCTGTACACAAGAGTGGTCTGACTAACCTCATTGTAAACTATAGACCCATATCCATTTTATACCCAATCGCTGAAATCCAAGAAAAAATACTACATAATCAGTTATACACATACCTTGAACAGACCAGTGTCCTCACCATTCATCATCATGGTTTTCAGAAACTACATGGTACAGAATCCGCTCTCCTAAGGGTCACCACCACTGACATATTACAGGCTATGAATCAAGGTAAAGCCACAGGGGCAGTCTTCATGGACCTCACGAAGGCTTTCAACCTTGCCAACCACCCCATTCTCATCTCCAAGCTCCACAATCTCGGCCTTGATGATAATTCCCTTTCCTGGGTCTCATGCTATTTATCAAACCGGTCTCAGTGAGTCAAATGGGCAGAAGCATTATCATCCCTATCCCCTATCACAGACGGGGTCCCTCGGGGTAAATTCTTGAACCATTTTTATTCCCAATTTTTATCAATGATATGCTGCAGAATTGTGGAGGGGTATCCATTCAGCTATATGGTCGATGATGCCATACTATACAGATCCTCCAGAGATATCAATTGTATAAACTTGGACCTGGAAAATAACTTCCAAACCCTTGAAAACTGGTTCAAGTATAGCCAGATGGTTCTGAACACCAAAAAAAACAAATCCATGTTGTTCCATCATACCTCCTTTGATACTACCTCCCAGACTCCTCTGCCTATCAAATCCTCCTCTGGCATATTGTTGGAAGGGTTGCCTATTTCAAATACTTAAGACTGATGCTGGATGAGCACCTATCTTTCGATGTGCATGTAACTAACTTAGTTAAGACTACTAATCAAAAAATTGGTCTCCTATACTGCACCACCCCGTACCTCTCCAACTGTGCAAGGAGGACCATTGCTTCTGCTACCCTTCTCCCAGTCCTCTTCTATGGGGCCCCAATAATTCACTCAGCAAAGTCAAAACTTCTGGACAAATTAAGAATGGTCTACCACAGAACAGCTAATTTTGCTGCAAAGGCCCCAGCTTGTGTCCACCACTGTAATGTACTTAACACCCTGGGCTGACCATCTTTCAAAGCCAAGCTAGACTTCCTGGTGGCCTTCACCACCTTCAAGCTCATTCACCTACCCTCCCATACCAGCTTATCAAATCTACTTACCCTAAAACCAATTCCTAGGACCCTTAGATCCTCCCACCTCCCTATCTTAAGCTTGCCTAACTAAACTCAATTAACCATAGGTAGAAGATCCTTCTCCTTTGTAACATCCCAAAAATAGAACAATATCTCACATTCAACTACTCTCATGTAAATCTCTCTCCCTATTCAAACAATAGTATAAGGAAGCTTTCTTCTTGCCACCTATTTGCAATGGTAGCTATAATTAAAACCTCCCCATACAACCTAACTCCCCTTATTCCCTCCCTTTCCCTCTCAAATCTCTCTCACAACCCTTCACTACCACTGTATTTTCTCCTTATTTTCATCTTCTCTCTGACTCTGCCTTTGATCATATGGAACAGGTATGTATGTTATGAATTACCTATAAATTCAACCAGATGTTAACCCACTATGCACTTGTACCTTATACATATCATGTAAATTTGGTGCAAAAATGCTGTACAAGTTATTATGTCCACTTCTTTTTTTACACTGCTGTCATCAACTGAATACTCTGCAACATCCCTGTTTTACACTTTCTATTTTGTATCTTCCACCTCTTTATTGTGTTGCATGCACTTGATTTGTATGGAATGTATTTGTTCCCCAGGTCACCCCTGAAAAAGGGACTTGTTTGTTTCAGTTGGGCCCACCCAGTCATCAAAATTCTAATAAAATAAAATTAGTATTTTATCTCCTTTCCGTCCAATGGGCCCTATTGTAGACCAGTTTCCCAAGCCCCATCACCCAGCTCCTCTGGGACTTATCTACTGTCCAGCCATCAGGTGAGTGGGCCTTTTCATCCTGTCAATTGGGAGGGGCTTCCAGTTTTCTACCCAGACCCATGATGCATGCAGTGATGTATTGTCTGAGCTCCAACTTGGCAAAGATGTCCCCCGGTGTCAAGCAGGTGGGACACAGTCCATGGTACTCTGCTGCACTGCCACCTAGGACCTCCATGTGGCAGCCACCTAGCTGGATGCACAGACACCCCCCTCCCTGATGGAGGAGAGCTGTCCTGGAATGTTCAGTCCTTCTCTGAGTGACCTGCACTCATTTTCAAACCTGTGTCATCAGCGTGGCAGGAGCTGAGGTGCTCAATGCAGAGTGACCCACATCCATTTTTGAAGCTGGGTCATCAGTGTGGTTCACTTCGGTGGGGTGAGCAGGTTGTGAGGTACTTTTTGATTAACTCTGTGGGTGAGAGGAAGTGGCTTATTGTTTTCACTATTGCAGGTGTGGAGCTTTGATACTCCCTGATCTGTGCAGGATAGATCTCTGAGGTAGAATCAAATAATGCTCAAAGGTAATTTTGTTATTGAGCACTGCCATTTTTGCCAACCTATTTTTGTTTCTGCTTGGCTATGGTGAGTCTGAAGCTTCTTTATTTCTATAGATAAGTAACATTACCAGACTCATAGGATGCACCAAAAAGGGTAAATTGAGAAGGGAAGCCTGAGAAAAGAGGACACATACAGGACAGAAGAAAGCAGGAGGGTGGGTGAAGAAGATAGTGAAGCAAGGAAGAAAAATACAGGTAGGAAGTGGTACAGGAGGAGGGTGAGAGATGTAAGAAAAGAGGTAAATAGAGAACCTCAAGATTTTGAAGATTATTTAATTTTAAAGTTAAATAGGTTAGCTGTATCATATCATACATCAATTAGTGTAAATTGGGCATGGTGGGGTGGGGTGAGAGAAGAGGAAAAATAAAAGGAAAGAACAGATAGGAAAGGGTAGAAGGAGGGTTTATAGGGCAAAATGGCAAGGGCAAAGTTAAAAAAGAGGAGGTAGAACAAGAAAGAGAAGGGTGTTGAGGTAAGGCTAAGTATTTTTTGTGTGAGGCAGCTTCCCCTTTGAAAGACAGAGTGAGAAAGAGAAAGATTGTGTGTGTGTGTGCGCCCACCTCACCATGCATAAATAGGGGAGTGGTATCTATGTGAGTATGTTCTAGAAGTTCCTCTCTGAGTGAGATAAAACAGACTGAGTGTCATTCCATTGTTTCTGTGTCATGCCCTAATATTGCCCAGGGCTAGAAGTGGATGAAGCTGTTGAGTTAAAGCAGGTCCCTGGCCCATAGAGGAGACAGGAGCTAAGCTGTCATACCCATAGATTCTTGGGAGCACCTGTCTTCTACCATCCCCAAATTCCTATCCAAGTAGTAACTTTTGGGGCTAAGAAAGGCTGTAGAAATATAATGTAGTGTTTCCCTTAAACTCATTTTTAATTTGTGTACCTCCCCACATAAATCTTGGTATGACATCCCTGAGTGGGAGGATGAGGGTTCTCAAGTACCTCTTAAATTAAGGTAGAGCCTGTGGGTCCTTCTTAACTGCTGATCTCCTCGGTGACAGGGCATATGCTAGCTACTGCCGGGTGGGGTAGTGGTATGCCACCCTTACAGCAACACCAACACAACAAAATACACACCTGTCAGCAAAATTGACACTTTGCCAACAGGTCGCTGTGTTGGTGTGCCCAAGACAGGGGCATGCTGTCTCCCGGTCCTGCACCCCCACCCTGAATCAACTCTGACTAGAGTTGAGAATCCTAAAGATGGGGGTGCAGGGACAGAGCCCTCCACATGGGGTGTTCAACGGCAAAGCCCCTCGATAAAAAACAGGACTGGGAGACACACAGGAATCATGAAGACTGCAACTTGCAGTTGACATGATTCCTGTGAGTGAGATGCCAGTCAACATAAAGGATGTCGAACTGGCATGGTAGAGCCAGTGGTAGTTCCCAAATAATCTACAGGTGATATTATCCCGAGTATGGAGGGAAGAAAGCAATAAATTAAAAGCTAACATTAATTTGCAAAGGGTGTCCTCCAGGTCCTAAGTTAGGAGAATGTAAAAAAATGAATGAATGAACTCTTTGTTTTGCCTGTAATGCTCCCAAAAGGGATGAAGAAGTGCTGTGCCATCTGGTCAATAAACCTAGAGATGTTTGACATCAGTGATAGTTGTGGACAATTTGCATGTTAAATTGCAAACTGTATTTTAGGTGCCCCACTGTCCCCTGCATTGCCCTGGTGTCCCACCTTACAGGTTAAATCTTGGCCAGCCTCCTCACAGACCTGAAGGCCCCAAAGTGACTGTAGATCCTACTATTTTCCTAAACAGTTAAGAAGTTCACTGCAGCTACTGTATAAATACAAGGGCCTGAAATACATATGTTGGCCTACTATGTGAACTGTTTCTGCTAAAAAGACTACAATTCAGGGTTGGGAAATCATTCAAAACTACAATATGTGGGCAAGCGTTGGAGAATAATTCTCATCACCTGTGTAAGCAGTCAAGTGAGGCACATTTAGCTGTGCTCCAAAAAGCCCAGTATGAAGATGTCATTCATTATTGCTTTCATTTGAATTGACTAAATTTCACTCTATTTTCAGTGGATTCTGAGCAATCACATTAGCACTGCTACCTCTGATCTTCTCCACTAAGCATACTGGAACAAGCAATACTGCTGTTATGGTTTGGATGCTACTAAAAACTTTTCCATTATTGGTGACATTTAAATGAAAACTGGATCTTTTCCCTTACAGTTCACTAATGGTTGAAGGATTGTCAGGCATAGAAGTTATCTGCAGCAGGGCATTCTAACTTCAGCTTGTGAATGAGCTGTAGCTCTAGATGACATGTAAGGGTGAAGTTCAGGTTTTCATGTACGGTAGATACTCTCTATAACAAACAATGGCATGACTCAAAATTCATTTTTTGGGGAAAATACAGCAACAGTGTTCTACCAATGCCAACTGACCCCACATTTTCATTACTTGCAGTAGCAACTAACAAACCGTTGATTGCATGCCATACATAAACATGCTATGTCACTACACTAAGGTCACCTGTTGAGCTTTTTGTTGTAAGACACATACATAGTACTCATGGTTTTCACATTTGAAATATTGGGCCTGATTCCCAGTCACTAGAGACAGCTATCATTTGGTCAGAATGACCACTTAGTGACATTTGCATTTTTTATGACACCCTCAGCTATACTCAGGAGGGGACAAAACCCTTCTTGGAACATTTAAAAAGTCATTTTAATGTGTGTGGAAAGGGTGGACATTCCTAGTCTAATGGCTCACTGAGTGATACACAAATCATGGCAACCATCTCAAAGCTGGTCACTGAGTTTTGCAACACCCTCAGCACTTAGAAATACTGTACTAAAGGCAGGTGGTAATGGTTCATATCTCTACAATAGACATATGAAGAGTTGAAGGGCAATGAATGAAGACTGACAATGGACCTGTTTGCAGAGTGCTAACATGGGGAATTAAGCACAGGAGCAGTAGATATGGAGTGCTAGGGATAGCTTTGGGACTAGAGAGCAGGTGGGGGCTATCAGACCACTAGAAAATCTTCAGGATGAGCAGGAAAATTCCAGAAGGCACTACATCAGAAATATACCTAAAGGTAGAGGGTATGCAGACGGTAAATGCCACTTCCAATGCCAGCATTTGTGTCCACAATCCTTGAGCATGGCATGGTGCCATGTCATTGGTACTATGCCATATTTAGACCTCCATGGGTGTCTCTTACCATACCCAAAATGTTAGGGGGTGCAAATTCCATTTGCATCCACTGACATCTGGAAGACTAATTTTTATTGTGACAGTCACAGCGGAAACTCCCTGCTCCACCTTGATCAAAAACATTTGTGTGGTCCAAATGTAAGGAAATAGCTGTTTGTACTCAATTCTTCACCTCTGCACTTTGTGAATGGACTTGAGCTCCATGTTTCCAGATGCAGGAAAAACATTACATACAAGTCAGAAAGTAGCCTTTAAAGTACCATACTTCACCCTAATCAGACTATAGCAGCAGAGAGAACTACAGGATTCAGAGAGATGTGTGAAAATGGTACACTACAATGATACCATCAATCAGCAAGCCACTTCTGTAACTCATATGGTTGAAGTAAGAGAAGAAAAGATTTAAAGGTCAGATAACCTAGTTTGCTATAGTTTTCCTGAACAGTGGGAGGGACATTATTGCTAAGGATTGCTCCAGAAAAGTCTGACTTTTGGACATTGTGTAGTTTAATTGAAAGTCAAGCTACAGAAGGAGATGCAGTGTCAGATAGTTGTGAAATTCTGCTTTTGTACCATAAAAAGGAAATACTTCACCAGAATTATCAGGACCCATTGATGTATCTCTAGCTTTAGGATGACATCGAGTGTCAGCATATTAAGAGGAATAGAAAAAATCTATTTCAGCTTATCAAACAATTATTGTGTGTATGTTGTATAAAGAACAACTGAATGTTTCTGTTAAAGGGAAACACTGGAAAGGCACAGCTTTACCCAGGTGCTACAAAATTGCCTGATTAGTGCTTTCAGACAGTAACATTTTTTTAAATTACATCTAATTGCTTTTTTTAGTGAGCTGCCTTCAACCTTTACTTTCTACTTCTGGCAGCCACCATTTCATAAGTAGCAGTGAGTTTCCTGAGCTCACTTTATGCTAATATGTCCTGACAACCAATAGCAGAGGTCAAACAGACACATTAGCATACAGTGAGCTCAGGAAGCTCACTACCGCTTATGAGATGGTTGCTGCCAGCAACAGAAAGTGGAAGTTGTCGGTAGCTGTTTTAAATCATTAAAAATTGTTACCTTCTAAAAGCACTACTTGAGAGTTTCTGTAGTGTGAGAGGAAAGCTGTATCTTTTCCAGTGTTTTCCTTTAAATTAACTTCTGTTAACTGTTACTTTGTTTTAAAACAGCAGCAGACATGTATCTTTTATTGAAGTTCTTAGGGAAGGAAGTTTTTTAAGCTTATGACTGAAATATCAAGAGTTCTAGCAATCCCTTTGATACTATTTGTTTACACGCTTTGAGAACGGAATTTGGTTGTATTTGGTACTTCATGCATGCAGGAACAGAAGGCTATACATTCTTATTCACTTACTCAAATGCTAGGTTTCTACAGCAGACAGTCAGAAGGTCAGGTAAGAGACCTTTACTAAAATGAGGCCTTAAGAAGAACTGCTAGTAAAAGAGCACACATTCTTTTATTTGTTACTGTATGTACCAAATGTTCTCTCTTTATTTTTAACAGATTGTGTTACCCAGGACATTCCAGCTGAGATGCAATATCTTGTTTCCAGTGCGATCCTGCTTCTACCCATTACCGTAGCTACTGTAGGTGAACTGGAGCAAAGAGAGGTTAAGTTACTTCTTCAAGGTCACATAGTGCATATTTGGCTTTAGCAGGATTTAAACTTGTGATCTCCTGGTTTACAAGCCACTGATGCCAGTGCTCTAACCACAAGGCCATGAAGTCTCTACTAAAGCAAGAGTTGCTTTAAAAGGTTTTTAGATTACTGATTTTTTTTAACTATGTTGTAAATCACGCAACATGAAAATTATTGCACTGCAGAGAAAGTTCACCAACAGATACAGTGTAATTGTTTTACATTTATAGACAAATACTAAATCTCCCAGCATCAAACACTGCAGTAAACCAACATTATTTCTGTATTAAAATATAATCTTTAAATATTGAAGAAAGACGGAGGGAGATTTAATACATGATATCACATTTATCTGACCATACTCCTGTACGTGCACACACCTTGCAGTGACAAAGCTACTGTGCACATATGAGTTAACTGGAAACATGAAGAAGTGTACTCAGGTGGTTAAGAACCTTAGTACTGAAGTAGGGGCTGCCAGCTCCAACAAGGTATATCAAACAGTCAAAACAGGAAGTCTGAGCACTCCCTAAAGGACAGCACTAAGCAATAAATGGCAAAGACATAACAAATAATGTCAAAAGTTTTATTTGACAAAATACAGTACATAAATAAACTAACAGGAGGCTCCTGTCAATCTTGATCAAGCCCCAGTGCTTCGACTGTAGCCTTCATCAGGGGACTAGGTTTGATTTGAGTTTCAAACCGTTGAATCTATGAACTGTATAGATTTACAAGTATGCTGTGAATTAATTAGTGTTGTGTGTACTTTGAAATATGCACTATTTGTAACTTTGTTTATGCACTAATATTATAGTGTATATGTGTACTCTTTTGCTATATTCCCACCACAACCACTAATTAGATTTCTAAACAATTAAAGTTTGTAAAGTTTTTAAATGTTATCACTCAGCCAGTTAGCTTTGAGTAATTCTCAGCCCAGTGGTATAAATAGTGGGAGGTCCTCTGATCAAACCAAGCTCCCCTGATGAAGACTAAGGTCAAAGGGCTAGGGCTTGATCGAGAGTGACAGGAGCTTCCTGTTTGTTTACTTATGTATTTTGGCAACTAAAACATTTGACATTATTTTTTATATCTTTGCCATTTATTGCTTAGTGCTATGCTTTACGGAGTGCTCAGACTTCCTGTTTTGACCATATATGAGTTAAGACTGAAACAGTCAACTGATTCACATTGATTACCATCTTTAACCCTTGCAACTATTGGTTACATGAGGCTTCTTTCATTGAAAGAACAGCAGCAAATTATCTAACATGCATACATACATAGTAAGCACACATTTTATCTTATTTCTACTCCATCATTTAAAACCATGTCAATTTCCTTTTTCCTTACCCTTCTCCCCTTGCCTCACACAGTAATTGGTGACATCTTGCAGTCTTTTCTTAAGGGTGTCCCATTTCTCCTCTACACCCTCAGCCTTTCTGGTACCTTCCAACATGAGTCTGAGCTTCTCCCTATTTGCATACTGTCTTCCCTTCTAAAATCAAGGACTCTGGATTCTGGAGTTAATGTGATCTGCACCCAGTTCAGCAGAGAACCAAACTGATAGGTGGTCAGTGGTACCCAGTGGTGCCACTGTTTTATGTCTTTAACAGAGTTACAGTTCATTGAGCACCAGGTCCAGGATCACCCCTTCTCTCATGCGTTCCCTGAGACCCTAAAACAAGAAGCCATCTTTTAATACATCCAAAAGTCTTTGGCTCCTGGTGCTGGTTGCCACTAAGATATTTCAATCTATATCAGGAAAATTGAAATCCCGTGTGATCACTGTGTCTCCCTGCATTGTTGCCCTTCTGGTTTCTTACTCTTGCACCCAATCAGCCTCCTCCTCTCATTGCAATGGTCTGTAAACCACTCAATTCTAACCATCCTGCCCTGTTTGTTTACAACTGCATCTATAGTGAGTCTGTCACAGCATCATCCCCTTATATCCTGGTCACCTTGATACCCTCCCTCACATATAGGGCCACTGATTCTTCTTTGCCCTTAGCCCTGTCTCTTTGAATGATAGTGTACCCTGAAACTGTGAGATCCCAGTCAAGGTGCTTTACCACCCTGGTTTCAGTTATGGCCACTACTGTAAGCCTAGCTGGGCTTCTGCAACCAGTACCTAAAGACTGCACATTTTGTTCATCAGGCTCCAGGCATTTATGTATTCAGCTTTCCTGAAACCTGGCTTACCCATTCTGTTTTTATCTGTACTAGTTCTCCTACCTACTTTTGGATTCACTGTCCCATGGTGGCATTGTGCACTGCCAGTGTCCTTTGGATTAACAGTTAGCTTTGAGCCTATCCTGGGCATGTCCCCCATACTACCTCTCACCCTCTTGCTGCATGTCTTTCCTGCCCTAGTGAGGCATGTTGTTCGAACCATGACATCATTTTGTGTCATATGTCCTGATGTAGCCTTCCACCCTGTCTAGTTTAAATTCTGACAAATGAACTCCTTTACCTTCTTCCTCAGTGCCTTGCTTCCCCTTCAGCTCAGATGCAGATGATCCATCACATGGAAGGCCAGATTTTCCAAGCAGGTTTCACAGTCCCCTTCAAACCCAAAACACTTCTCCCCACTCCAACATCTAATCCACAGGTTGAACTCTAACCTTCCTTGCCTGACTTGTGCATGGCACTGGCATCACTTCTAAGGGGGGCTACCAAGACTGTAAATTCTTAGAGCTTGTCCCTCAAAACTCTAAATCTATACTGAACAACTTCCACCCTGCATCCATCCAGATCAATGGTTCTAATGTCAATCAGAATGTTTGGATGCCCCCCTCCCCAGTCAAGGTCTGAAGCCTAGACAGGATCTTCTCTGCTGTAATATCTGAGAGGCATGCCACCTTCCTTTCTTCCAGGCTCCAGGATCTTAACCAGTCTCCCTGTTCCTCTAACTGTTGAGTCCACCAGAACTATGACCCTTTTCCAATTCTTGACTCATCCTCCCCCTACTCCCACTAGACTCCTAAAATACAGTCTGGGCCTCTCACTAGGCTACATCTGCATGATTTGGCCTTTTGCCAAGAGACATCAGTTGACCAGTTCTATCAATCTGGATCGGGATAGTATCCCTCTCCATGGCTCTAGGTGCTGACAGCAGTTCCTTGTTTCCACTCTAGGGACTGGGACACTCCCTCTCCAAACCCCTTTCATCACTCCCACCCACTATGTACCATCTTGCCACTGAAGTCCTTGGAATCACTGGAGAAGAGGTGCTCCAGATGCAGGTCCACAGGGGGCAGTAGGGTCCCTCAAGATCTGGAGCTCAGCCCTGAGTTGGTTCATTTCTACCAACAGGAACTCAAGACTCCTGCAATCATGAAGTCTCCATTCCCAGGAACACCCTCCACAAGCCACAGACCCTGCAAATCACATACTCCCCCTCCTGCCTTTGCATATATCCTAGGCAACCTGCTATGGGGCATGCACCCTATATGATACTATGGGTGTCCCAGGTCAGTCACTGAGGTACTATATACAGTAGGTCTACCCCAGATAGAGAGTTCCTGAGTAGTGGGTTGTTTCTTGTGTGCTGAGTGCTCTTTACAGAGGTACCTGTAGACCAACCCCAGCTAGGTAGTGTGCTCCTCTTATGAACACTTGCTTTATGTTAAGTTATGCCTCTTAGATCTTTAAATTGAGGTACCCTAGAAAGTGTGTTGCTACTGTCCCCTTAGAATGAGCCCTACAGCATGCACTGGGTTGAGAGGTGTACTGCAACTATGCAATGCAGAAATTTACCCCAACCTACTGTAGCTGTATGACAGCTAGGGATATGCTAGCATACCCCATGTTTGTTGCCATGTTTGTTCCATGCACTGAACAAAAGACTGGGAACAACTAGGCTTTTACTGTATTTGGCCCCAGTAATATATTTCCATTACCACCTCTGTTCAAGATACAGCATCTGTATGAATAAGGGTTGCATACCAAACTGAAGACCTTCCTTTTTCTTCCAACATATCATTTAAATGGATAAATGTGTCGCATATGTATCCTTAGCACATTATTCCATATTATTTGACAACTTTATCTACTCAGCTAAATACATTACCTGTTCTTGGCACTGAAAATTTATGGTATCTGTCCATTTGTATAACATTTTACTGATGTCCAGTGTTGTGTATATTGTCTGTCATTTTAAGCCATGTTTTCAGGCTTGTTCTGAACTTAATGGTGTTTAGGACCAATGCAAAGCAGTTAGAGATGTTTTTATCAGTTCCACCAAATCATTTTGACAAGGAATTTGTCAAAGGACTTTACAGCTACAGCACTTTGTTGATGGTGATCACATTACCATAGCAAAGTGCCAATGGACCAACAGTGGTCGGTCATGTACTGCTGCTTGTGAGGTCTTGCGCCCCCCACCCCCCATGCACAGGACTCTCCTCCATACACCCCCGACTTTTAGATTCCTAACTCCGGGGGATAATGAGAGTGGCTGAAACTGGGAACAACTAGGCTTTTACTGAATTTGGCCCTAAACACTGTTAAGTTCAGAATCCATTCATCACTCCCACAACCTGTTCGACACTGCGGGTGTTGAACGAGTTGAGTCGCTGTGGGGGATTTGTTGTAACAGCATTGCTGTTACAACATTATACATTTTTTTATCATATATACTCTAGAAATAAAAAAAGACTGATTGATTGATTAACCTGAATGATTGACTTTTTCTACTCTCCTTCACTGACTGCAAAACCAGAAGGAACTGCAGGGAACATTCTAGTACAGCATGTACCATGTAACCTTCTGTTTGAACAGGAAGTCACTCATGTCATCTGCTCTTCAGTGCACACTTGACAGAGTTTACTGCACTTCACTGACAAAGTTTTGTCACCGTGAAACTACACAAGGTCCCAACCCCTCTATTTTGCAGTGAAGAGTACATGGAAAAAGTGTAATATTTCACTTTACTGCAAAGATTATGTGAAGTGTAGCAGAAGGACTGCATCCATCATTACTCTCATCCCAGAGAAAAGGATAGTCTGCTTCAATGGGTGTTACTGCTCATATGAAACCAATTTCAAGCCCTGGATACAGTGTAGTACTTAAAGGGGAACATTTGTGAACCATGCTCATCATAGTTTTAAAGTTTATGAAAAGGTCTTTTAAATGAGATATTTGACTTCCTTGTAGTTTTCCGCAGTCCAGATATGTTAATGATAAAGTCTCCTTTGCATTGCTAGTACATTGCCACCATTTCGCCACCATTTGTAGAACCTTGTGATGTCACTGATGATCAGGCTGTAGCTAACTGTACTGTAGTCAAGCACAGCTTGATCATCTGTGACATCACAAGGTTTAAAATTGTTGGAAATGTAGTCTCAATATGGGTCAGATTTAATCATCAATAGGTGTGAACTATTGCCAGCTACAAATAAGCCTAATATTTAATTTAAAGATCTTTTCATGGACTTTCAAACTATGAAGAGTGCTATTCAAAAATGTTCCCCTTTCATTTCCATGTGAAAAGAATGCAGCTTTACATAATCAGAACTGCAAAGTATGCATAGTTTTACTTACTTTGATAAAATGAAGGATGAATTTAAGAAGTGTATATATCCTCTTTCCAACAATTATGTTGTTAAACTTTTCATTAAAGTTTCAAAGTACATACATAGGAGTATACAATGTATAGTAACATGAATAACTTAACGTGCCTTGTCCACAAAAAACAGGGACTAAAGTAGTGTACAATTTATTTGAATCCTTGCATTAGTATGTCGTTCTATCAAAACATCTTGCATCTGACAACTGAAGGAACATTTAATACAAGATATGTCCCTGTATTTATACACCATACCAAACCTTAACTTCTTGTCCACTAGGCTCAAGGTTCCAACTAGGGATAACCTAACATGACCACAATTTCAGATACCACCCCATATTTTATAATACATTGGTAATTACCCCAAGACCAGGTGACTGAGCCTCTCATAGCCAACCAGTGAACCTAGCATCTCCCTGCCATGACTGGAGGTATGGAGTGTTCTGGGTCCTCCACTTCAGAAGAATGGTCTGCACAGCTTCTATGGTGGCTGTCACAGGCCAGGATCCCCCACAGTAGGGGTGGCCCATTTTTGAGGTATGTCCCAGGAGGAATACAGGGGCTAAAAATGGCAACTGATTTCCTAATTCTTCCTAACATGATCTGTGAATTCACTGCCAGAAACTGAGAAGGAAGGGGTAAGACCACATAAAATGCATGAGCCCCACCACCACACACACACACACACACACACACACACACACACAGAATGCCACTTCTCTAATAATTGTCTCTGCTTTGTAACATCTTGTTTTTTACTTAAACCAAGAAAAGAAAGCATGAAAGCCATAAACAGTATAGCAGGCATAGGATAAGACTGATTATTAAAGCTGCATATATTTCTGACAACACTGAATTTTAAACTACTTTCTAACTAGCTGCAATCTAATAGAAATCAATATCCAAGTACTTAGCTGACTCCTAAATCTTGCTCCATTTAGCAAGGTATTGTGCCACTTCAGAACACTGAGCTGACAGTCAGCATTGTTGCCATCTCATAAAAAATTAATGTTGAAAATCTACAGATTTTTAAATGGGAATTTGCTTTTCAAAGGATTATGAAACTCATATTACTCCATAAATGAAATCAAGTTTCAAGATTTGCTGCATCTGGCATGCTAAGCAGAGCACAATTGTTGCTTCTAGTATGAACATTGTTGTAATTTGTGTTGCCTTTCTGGGTCTTACATAACTGTGTAAACACAGATTCCCATTTATTTTGCTTTTCTTATCACATGCTGTGGCAAACAAACAGAAGCAAAATTATTTATTTATTTAAAATTTGGTGACCTGGATAGGCACCATGAGTAGAGCTGCAACAACGTCTTACTCCACAGGTGAAGTTGCCGCAAAGTGGCCAAAATTTGCATCCTCAGAGTTTTGCGAAGTTTTCCCAATCCTCAGCAACTTTGACCTCACCCAAAATTGTGATGCTTTCCATGTGAATGGCAAAATTCCACCTGTGAAGTGTGGAACTTCCCCCGGAAAACAGCAGAATTTCACCTGTGAACAGCAAACTTCCACTGTCTGTGGCAAAATTCCCTACTTTATGGGAAGAATTCTGTCATTCGCAGTGAAATTCTGCACTTCATAAATCAATCCACACTTCACAATTGTGCTAAATCTGTGGATTAATTCACAGAGCGAATTTAGCCAACTTTGCCCATCTGTAACCCTGAGCCAGGGCTCGCAGAGGGAGAGAAGCAACAATAACAAAGTGACGACAAAATGTGCACGAACATGAAAAATAAAATCACAGTGCAAGTAAGGAATTTTAGAGAATAAAAGAAAAACAAGTAAAACATGTAAACATAAACCAGTTATGGGGTAGTCAGGATGAGAGCTAAGGGATCATACCACCAACATAAGGCAAGATATTTGTAAAACTGTATTGCATTTATCCATCTGTTTTTATAGGTCTGGTTATCTCCAAACAATCAGCTTTGAAGCTTACAGTACATACAGCCCACCAGAATGTAATGCAGAATACTGCAGAATTCTGCAGTTTCTGTCACAAACAGTACAGTTTGAATGGCAGTTAATCCCTGCTGTTGTGCAGGAATCTGTGGCAGTGTGTTACATCCAGGTGGATTTCATTGTATTTATATGTATGTTTGAAAAGGCTATGTACTATAGCTTTTATTCTGTGTAGGTTCATATCATGCTTTTCTTATACTGTATGAAAGACGTAGACTCCATACTGAACTTAAATTACTGTTACTGCTACAGTATGTAACTTCTGTATGTACAGTAACTATGCTAGAACTATTTCTCTGTAGCACTACAAAACTTAAAGACATGTAAGTGATACGGTATATAATTACTGGCCATCACTTTTAACACACACATAATCATGTTTTAAATATAGAATAATATATGGGGGGGGTGTAACAAGAATTGTATGCACACACAAGGTGCTGGAGTCCACATAAACCCTGAAAGCAAAGCTTGAGGGGGTTATTTAGGCATCTAAAACTGAGGGTGTGTGTAAAATTCAAGTTTCTGCACCACCCCATACTTTATTTAGTTGCTGGGTTTTGCTTTTTCTGCACAGTAATTATATAAAATAAAAGGTGTTCCTGTGCAGCTGTGGTCTGGTTGACTTTTAGCATGGTCCGTGATTGCCTACTAAGAGTTAACCTTTTTTTTTTTTTTTGGGTGGTTGCTTTTAAAGACTGAATGTTTTAGAGCAGTGTTATTTTTATTTAAAATAACTTACCACTTAGTCCAACTGGCGGTGCAATTTTGGGTGGCAAGGCGAGATGGCCAGCAGTCAGGAGGATGAAGAGCTGCAGCTAGCACATGCACAGAGCCAGGAAAACACGGTGCATGTTTGCCATTATAAACACTCCTTTGTAATAGCAAATTATGCAATGGGTTTCCCTATGGGAAAAAGTGAAACCCAGTCATTAATTTGTTACAACCAGCATGTGTAACTAAGAGCTGTCAATCAAACACATGGCTCTCAAAGCACATTGCACAAACTTGGTGGGAGGCTGGCAGTGACCCACTGTCTCTCTCTCTCTCACTAACACATTCACACAGCTTTGCTGGGGAGGGTGGTGACAACAGATGCTACACCACTCCAAGCATAGTCAGGCATTGTCCTCCTCCTCCTCCTCCTCCTTCTCCCACTGGTTGGCCACCAAGCAACAGGTGACAGCTTTATTCAGTCAGTGGGACAATTATAAAAAAATAAAACAATCGGTGTAATCCTGAATTTTATACACACCTTTGCTGTGAAATGTTTTTATTTATAAAATGGGCAAAGGATTTCAAGCAATCTGATTGGTCGTTAGCCATGCACTAGATGTGTCTAATGCACAGCTAAAACTAGAACCCCCCTTTAGAATACACAGGCCCATTTTATAAGTGCAATAAGCCACTCCGGGGATGTGCATTAGACAGTTCTAATGCATGGCTATGGGACTGGACGTACTCGGCCTGTGGCCTCGTGCCTCACTACTTCCCCCTAGCCGTGCATTAGATCTGTCTAATGCACACCCCATCGTGTCTTATTGCTTACACACCCTTCTAGCTTTATTTAGCACTACACACATTGGGTGTGTATAAAATTGAAAATAATACATGGGTGCTTGTGTGTAACCAAAATTTTATACACACTCGTGAGGTGTGGGATGCTACATAAACCCCAAAGAGCAAAGCATAAAGGGTTTATAAAAGCATCCCTCACTGAGGGTGTGTCTAGAATTCTGAGTTACATCCCCCCATGTCTTGTTCATTTTATAATTACTGGTGACTATTTTTATTAAATTATTTGTTTAGGCATAAAACAAATAAAAACAAGAAAAAATATGCTTTAAACTTTTTTGTTTTACTAGTTGATCTCAAGGACACACAAAAAAAAATAGCAAAATTATTTGCTTTTAACTTCATTTGTTTAAACAGGTGGCAGCTCTAGGACTACTGCATGCCCTTTTACTAGAGCAGGCTTGATTGACAGCTCACAGTTACAATTGCCCTATTATAATACAAAATTACAAGCTGTTTATCCAAGCATTAAAAATGCTTGTCACCAATTATATTCTGGTTACACGCACTCGAGTACAGTATCATTCTCTATATAATAACTGGTGACCGCTCTTACAAACCTGTAATCTGATAATAACTGAGTGTGACATCATACTAAGTTATTATGGGATTTGCTGTCTTGAGCTGAAGCACAGCTCCATGTGACAGTTTCCTACGTCCATGACTCACTGCAGTCAACAAAATGTTTGCACTCATTTTTAGGCTGCTGGCACAGTGAGTAAAGACAAAGTCTACTGTTGTACTTTTCCAGACTTAAAGCTCCAGATCTCTGGGTCAGTTGTAAGACTGAAGTGCATGGGGGACATTACTCACAGCAGGATCCCCTTGGTTAGGCACTCAGTCTGTTCCCATACTTCTTGTGGTACAACAGCTGGAGTTTTTATATATATTTTTTAAATTAAACAAACCAGGACTGTGTGGGAATCAGAGTAATAATGCATGACTTTGCCATGCAGAGCTTAGAGTTCCAGATCCTGTGTACTGCACCATGCTATGAGTCCTGCCACACTGCCAGCCAGTCATTGCAGAAGTTCCTACTGTGAGACTGCGGATAGTGAAGTTACCACAAAGAACACCATGCGCTACTTCTAATAAAAAAAAAACACATGAAAATGTGTGCTTCTGAGGATTTTAACACAGTTTCATTGTGTTATGGCCTCATAAACCTCTTGAGCTTCATTCCCTAGGTTCATGGGTCATAACACATCTTAGGTGTGTAGAAAAAAACTTGTAACACTCTGTTACAGTACATATGTATTACTCTATATATAAAATGCTAGTGAACAAAGAATCATCTGTTTGTGCACTCCCTTGAGGACGGTGACAAGAATTAGGAGGGCCTGAGAGACAACAGCAGCTGCTACACTTCGGTAGAAAAATCAGAGTTAGGACTATCTACTGTGGTGTCCCTCCTACTGCAGTAGAGGAAAAAAAGACCCAGGGTCATAGTAGATAAGGGGCTAAAGCATGAGAAGCAGTGCATAGCCTCTTTGAAGTGGCTGGTAGAATACTGGGATCCATTAAAAGGGGATGACCAGCAAGGCAGGGTAAGTAATCCTGTCACCTTATGAGGCCCTTGTCAGGTTTCACCTGAAGTACTTTGTGCTGTTCTGGCACCTCAATATAAAACAGACATTCAGGCAGTTGAGAAGGTGCAACACAGGGCCACCAAAATTATCCAAGGTAATGTGTACGAAACAAAAGCTATGTGGAGAAGCAGATTGCCCTTAACATGTGTACATTTTGGAAAAGGGGATGGAGAGGGAACACGATCTCAGTCTTCAACATACTTAAGGATATTGATTATGTCAAACAAATGGAGCTGAGCTGGCCCACCAACACAGTGGTAGTGCTACTGTTTGCAATGCCATTGACCCGGGTTCAGGAATGTGCCCCGGGAGATGGAGGGCTGGCCGGGGAAAGGAGGCTTGAGCAGCTGAGCACCACTCACCTTCTCTGGGTAGGGAGGGGGGATGAGGCTTGGTGCCTGACTGGTAGCTGGCAGAAGACAGAGGCACAGCAAGCATCAAGCCACATTGAGGGGTAGGGCCATGACGGACATTGGTGCTTGTGCCTTGGCATCTGGGCATATGTCATGCCTACCACAGAAATGGAGGAAAAAGCTCCCTGAGCACTGGGAAGATGGAGCACCTGGCACAGACCCTCAGAACTCTCTCTGCCTGTCCCATTTGGTGGCTTGATGAAACAAAAGAAGCTTGGGATGTACAGGCCTGATCTCATCCCTGCCTGGGGGGTAAAACCACGGCTCCATGAGGGCGACCACCCATGGGATCCAGGTAGGGAAGAGAAGGGGTAAGATGCCTTAGGCAACTCCCAATAGTGGGGGTCTCAGGGAGTAGGAGGAACATAAAGTGAAAGTAAAAAAAAAAAAACAGATGGAGCTGTTTATTCATTTAATTTTTTTTTTTATTTACCAGGCATGTGCCCCTGACAAAACATTTGCCTATTTTCAGACACAGTCTGGGATCTGGTGTCATCCAGCAGGATTTCGGGACACACTCTGAAGAGCAGTGGTGGTAAAGTCAGGAACAATATTAAGAGACATGTCTTCTCCCATAGGGTGATGAACCTATGGAACGGCCTAACAGCAGAGACAGTGGATATAAAGACAGTACAGGCCTTCAAGTTAAGTCTAAACACATTTCTGCTTACCAAGGGAATCAGTGTACCCAGGGTAGCAGAGTGTGTGGAGAATATCTATACATGACTATGTATATCATACTTATTCATTTTGATTATGAAATGTGTATGGGGGGGGGCAAGGACCTGATGGACCTATAGCCCCTTCTGCACATAGAAACATAGAAGTTGACAGCAGATAAGGATCGCAAGGCCCATCCAGTCTGCCCATTTCTTTTTCTACCTTATAAATGTGCCATCAGCCTTTGCTCTGTCAATGGCCTATCTATTCATACTCATCTGTATTGCTCCCTTATGCCTATCCCATGCCTGTTTGAAGCCCTGCACTGTATTCATATCCACCACTTCCTGAGGTAGGCTGTTCCATACATCCACCACCCTTTCTGTGAAAAAGAACTTCCTCACAGTACCCCTTAATTGGCCTCCCTCTAATATCATGCTGTGTCCTCTTGTCCTGCTGTTTTTCTTATACTGAAACATGTTAGACTCTTTCACCTTGTTAATGCCCTTAAGGTGTTTGAATGTTTTGATCATATCACCTCTCCCTTCTTTGCTCTAGGGTATACATATTGAGTTCTGTTAATCTGGCCTCATATGTTTTCTGATGCAGTCCTTGCACCATTTTGGTTGCCCTTCTCTGGACTGCCTCAATTTGGTTAATGTCCTTGTGAAGGTGTGGCCTCCAGTACTGCACACAGTACTCCAGATGGGGCCTAACCAGTGTCTTGTAAAGAGGGATTATTACCTCACTCTTCCAACTTATGATACCCCTACTAATACAACCTAACATCCCCCTAGCCTTACCTACTGCTTTAATGGTCTGCTTGGATGATTTCAGGTAATCGGTGATGATGCCTAAGTGTCTTTCTTCCCTTGTGACTGCCAGCAACTCCCCACCCAGTCTATAGGTGGCTTCAGGGTTTCTCTTCCCTATGTACATGATCTTGCACTTCTTTGCATTATACCCCAGTTGCCACTCTTCCAACCATTTTACTAGTTTATCCAGATCTCTTCTCATTCGGCCCACCCCATCTGGATCATCTACTCTGTTGCAGATCTTGGTGTCATCTGCAAACAGACAAACCTTACCCTCCAGTCCATCTGTAATGTCACTGATGAAGATTTTGAAGAGGACTGGCCCCAGGACTGATCCCTGAGGTACCCCACTTGTGACTTGCATCTCTTCTGACTGTAAACCGTTTACCACCACTCTCTGTTTTCTGCCCATCAACCAGTTTGCCACCCAGTTAACCAACTTCTGACCCACCCCGAGCCTACCCAGCGTATTAATCAATCTTCTATGTGGAACAGTATCAAAAGCTTTGCTGAAGTCAAGGTAGGCGACACCAACTGCTCCCCCTTGGTCCACCACTCTGGTTAACCAATTAAAGAAATCTATGAGATTAGTTTGACAGGACCTTCCTTTTGTAAACCCATGCTGTCTTGGATCCTGTGCTCCTATGGATTCCAGGTATTGCACTATACTTTCCTTAAGGAGTGCCTCCATAATCTTGTCCACTACTGAGGTAAGACTGACAGGTCTGTAGTTCCCTGCATAAAATATTATTGCAACTATGTTACTATGTTACAACTATTCCCCTATAGAACTGCAAAATTTACTGCTGTGTAAAATATTTATGAACAGAGACTCACGTGGAAGATGGTTTATTGATCTCCAGCACATTATAATGATAAATGCAGCCCCATAGAAGCTTTTGTGGGATTTTATTATATAAGGCGAACTGACTTGCTGGTGTGTGAGGGTCTCTGTCTTTACATTCTTCTCTCACTCTTTCTGTTTCTCATGAAGCAGTCAAGCACAACACAGTGATTAATGTCACAGACGTTGAGAAACTGATCCTTAGGAGTCGGACCATAAATGACTGCAGTAGTTCTAGAATATGATACAAATTTCCAAAAGAGAATGAATCAATTTGTCAGGAGCTGAGAGGGCAGCAATGAGACAGAAAGAATTCAGGACAGAGCTTATGAAAGGGGAACAACAGGGAGAAGTTGAGTCTGGATTCACAGCACAGTAGGCTACAATTGACAATATCCTTTTAAATTAGGACAGTCAGCTTAATAACCACTGTGTTAAGGAGGCCCAGCTAACAAGGGCCTAGCTGGGAGTGCATGAAGATTCAGTAGGGTTATGTTTTGGTGCTTTAGCACGAGGAAGAACAGTTCATGTTAAAAGAAGATGTTCACACTAGGACAGACTTAAAAAAAAAAAACACTTCAACCAAAAGCTATTATTGCTTCATGTAGCTTTAATTTCATTACTAATCAATATTCAATTACTGTACTTGTGTTTATGCCCATTTTAATATCATAGCTGGTAGCACTTTAGGCTGTCCTGCAGGAGCCCAAGAATCAATGTTTGGACCAGCTTGTATCCAGGTTGGTGAGGGCAGTGATACACCTCACTTCTGGGGAAGGAGGTTCTTCAAGAGCTGCTGTACCAGAACCCCCTCTAAAGAAAGGAAGTGGTAGGAGTCAGCATGGATACATGCTGAGGGAGCCACAGTTGGGTTCCCAGTATGGAGTGTGGTTTAGCTTTCAGGGGAAAAGAGCAAAGATGGAGAATGGCTGAGTGTAAAGGATGGTGCTATAACTGCCAGTTCAAAGCCTCTAGACCTCAAACACTGGGCTTAAGTTTCTAAGACTACCCCTTAGTGTTCGGCCCTACTCTGGAGATAAAGCCATGATATCTGCAAGACAGTGATGTGAAGGCTGAGAAAGCCCTTCCACCAAAGAGGGTCCCAAGAAAGAGGACCAGATGAAAAAAGGATCTGGAAAAAATTAAGCAATAACAACTGAGAAGCTGGTAATTTCCGAGGGATTAATGGCAAGTTGGGGGAATGGGAAGCCTGATGCACAGTCTTGTGCCACCTTCCTCCAGCAGGTCATTAATCCATGGAAATGATTGGCTTCTAGGTTGCTAGCATGATTATAGGCCTAATTGCAATATCAGCTTTCATTTTTACCATTTTTTTTACTTACATTAGATTTTGAGCAGAGTGGTGTGAGCTGTGTGTGATGTACAGCTTCAGTTGACAGCTGGATTGGTTATTGCCAAGATCCAGGGCAGAGAGCTCGGGCAATGGCTTGAGATGAGCCCCGCACCTCTGTATTGCTGTACGATTTGTCATTGTTACTACTGTCATCCCACTACCCCTTCCCCCAGGACGTACCGTGAGGCGAGCATTAAGTTGCTCAGTGTATCTTTCCTGGTGAAACAATTCAATAAATAAATAAATGTTAATGACCAGTTCAGTAGCCAATCAGGAGCCTCGACAGGCTAGTGAATATTGAATTAGACTTATAATAAACAGTAAAACAATCTGTTTAAATGTGTTCTTCCTTCACCCATCCACATCTTCTGCATGAATACAGAACACCATCACAGTTCTATATTTATGAAAATTAGTTTATTGCATTAAAACTATTATAATGTAACAAACAAAAGCTGGTCGACAGGATTTTTAATCAGGTCCATCTGAGATGTGTCTGCCACTATTTGTAAAACAGAAATGCCTCCAAACTCTTAGACAATCTTTTATTTTTATTTAAACATTTGATAACTGGGAAAGATACATTGAGCCAAGACTTGTTTCAAGGTGCAACCTGGTGAAAGGTGATACAGGGAAAGTACAAGAACACAAAAATACAATAAATAGATACATTAAAATAAAGACACAGATCCAATTATAAGTTCATAATATACAGAGGAATGTAAAACAGATGGAACTCTTTGTACACTGGTTCATAATGAGGCCAGTTGAGAAGCAAGCAAGCAAATCTTTATTTCTTAAGTGCTATTCCAATGATCATAGTGCTCTACAAATCACAACAATAAAACCCATAAAACAGCATATGTAAAAATGTAAAATATTTGATCTTAAGATAACAGATAAAAAATGGTAGTAGGCTAATCAATACTAATATCAGGAAATGCTAGGAAAAATAAATATCTTTTTAGGGCAGATTAAAAACCCTTGACAGTCGGGTACTCTCTAATCTGATGAGATGGAGGGTTCCACAGGGTCAGGGCCACATAAGCAAAAGAGCAGGCCCCCAAGGTCTTTAATCGAATCCTGGGAACCTTTAGCAATCCCTCATTGGCAGGATGGAGTGAGTGGAGGGGGCAGTAGGGATGAAGAAAATCTTGCAAGTAACGTGGTCTCAGCCCATGTAAGGCTTTATAGGTCAGTAACCCAACCTTGAAGATGATCCACCAATATACAGGCAACCAGTGCATTTCACAGAGCACAGGAATGACATGGCTAGATCTAGGTAAGCCAATCAACAACCTGGCCACCATGTTCTGCACTAGCTGCAATCAGCAGATATCAACCCCTGGACTGGAGAGTGCAGGATAAGCAAGGCAAAAAAAAAAACATATCAATTGGATGCACATACTTCAGGATAAAAGAAATACAGGGGTAGTTTACCATCCCATGTCTAGACTAAATTGTGTATGGAGGGGACATATGTCAGGGGAAGGTTATGGGCAGGAGTAGGTAGAGGGTGTAAGTTGGCAAATTTGATGTTTGATGGAGTTGTGAGAGAGTGAGTTTCTTAGGAGGGGTGGAAGTTTATTCCATATTAAAGGGTGTCTGTAGGAGAAAATGGATTTACCAGTGGATGAGGAAGGTTTGGGGGTGGGAAAATGAATGGAAGTCCCTTGAATGCAGCATGTAGAGTGATTCAGCTGCTGGGGCAAGACTCTCTGAAAGGTAAGAGGGTCCATACCTTTCCACTGGCTTTGTAGAGGACAATTATCGGGGCAGAGATCCATGGGTGGTGGCATTTTTTGACCCTCGCTCTGACCATGGGGGTGTGAGATTCCCAGACATGTGTAAAAGTTTGCAGGAAGCTGGCCACAGCTGAATTGATGTCTGGTGTGGAGTAGACTGGGTTCCAGTTAGCATGCGGCAAGTCAGTCAGGAGAGCATTGGAGTTTAGTGAGTTTAGAGTATGGATATTAATGTATTTAGGGGTAGATTTGGGGAGCTGGATTTTCCTGTTGCAGTAGGTGACACAGTGGTCACTTAAGGCTGCATCCACTACTCCAGCAGAGGATATTCTATGGGGATTGAGGGCAAGGACCCAATCAATTAGGGAGTGGTTTGTGGATGAGGATTATAACGAGTGGGCTCGGTGATTAACTGGGTGAGGTTGAGAGCCTTTATTTTACTGGTGGCAGATTTGGAGGTGTGGGACAGCCAATCCAGATTATAATCACCTAGCAAGAGTAATTTGCCCGATGCTGCGGGGGGGGGGGGGAGGTAGAGAGGAGATGCATGAAGTGAGAGCATCCTGTGCGAGTAACAGGGAGCCATAGATTACCCTGATAAAGATAGAGAGGGTCAAGGAGAGGTTGATAAGGGGGATGAGTAGTTCATAAGAGCCTTGGCAGGATTCTTTCTTTACTACTGAGCAAGAGAGTGATTGTCTAACATAGATGGACACTCCACCACCTCTCTTACTGCAGTCCTGCCAGTGGAGTGAATATTCAGGGATGGATAGTTGGGAGTCCAGGGTTTTAGTAGATAGCCATGTTTCAGTAAGGCAGAGGATGTCAGGGGAGTGTTGGGTTAGCCAGCAGTTAAGTTGGACAAATTTAGGCAGGAGGCTCTTGATATTTATGTGCATGATACTTAGGCCTTTGTGTGTTGCTGGTTGATTGCGCCCTGCTGGGGGGCCAGGGTTTCATTCAATGTCCCCTGCTACAAGCAGAATAAAAAGGAACAAAGAAAAAGTGGCTGGTAGTTTGTGTCCCCTTGTGAGTAGGGGGATTTGGGTGTGACTCAGGAGCACCATAGAAGGATTGTGCTGGAAGTCATTTGAGGGGGTAATGCACTGGGAGATATTAGGAGGAATGAGGGTGGGAGCATGGGGAGGGGGTTTGGGGGGTCTAGTGCAGGTTGGTTAGAGTGGGCAAGGGGGACAATTGGGGAAGAGAGGGGTGTAGGATAAATTTAGCTGGCATGGGGGGGTGAAAGAGTGGCTAAGAGTAGATAAGCAAAGATGGAGAGAAGTAAGAGGGAGGTTGCTTTGTTCATGGTGGGAGTGGCTGGTTAGTGTTTGCTGGATTGCCTGAAGCACTAATGAACTGTGTGAGATGCTCTTAGTGTGTGGGGGGGGGGGGATGTGTGATGAACTAGTATTGATCCTGCACTAGAAGATAATAAAGGTTAGAGCAATGGGAGAGGCTATGGAAGGCATTAGTATACTTGCTGCTATTATGCTTGCTGGCATATCTAAGAGATACTATAACACAACTGAACATTTGTAACAAAAAAAAGATGCAATTGCAGCAAAAAATGCCACAAACTGCATTTACTTTATTACTTTTTCCACAGATCATCACTTTTGTCCAAACGGATGCAAGCCAGTCAGCCCCTTTTCCATAGTGGGCCCACTCCATTAGTAGATAGCAGTGAATGTCAATGGAGCATGCAGGTGTACAGTCAGCAGGGAGGGGGCAGAGCAACTGCATCATTGATAGTGCTAAACAGATTCACTGGTCAATTTGCTTAACATCATCAGTGATGCAACTGCACTTCCCGCTTCCTCCCAATTGCATGCTCACTCGTGCCATTGACAGTCTCTACCATAATTCAAAGGGAGTGGGTACCTTGTAGAGGACGCAACTGGCTAGATGGATTTTACTTACTACTGACCCCCTAATCATAATCATAGATTGGGGATAGAAGGGGGGCTGAGGGGTCAGACTAGGGAGGTGTAAGAGCAGAAAATGCTGTCAGCACCTGGTATAGTGCAAGGAGCCAATATTATTTATTCTTGAAGTGTGGGACAATGGCAAAGGGGGGGGGTGGGTAGGAAATGACTGTGAAGGGGGAAGTTGAACAGGGGACTAGCCCAAGCTTCCTGGGGAGGGCTAGACTGGGTTTATTTTTTATTTATTTTTAAATTACTGAATAGTGGATACTATTCATTTTTTAGGTCTGTTTTTCGTGGTGGTTGGGAAATTATTCTCTTTGGTGCACACCCCTTGTTTGGACCCCTAATGTTGCTTCATAGGGTATTATTTGATTGTACAGCATATATGATTATACACCAAAACATATCAATAGCTTGAAAAAGGAAGCATCTTTGCCACACAACAAAACATATTTGTTTCTTTTATATTTTAAGATAGCATTAGGACTGTGCATAATGCTGAAAATCCAATGGAAGGGAATTCTGTAGAATTTCAGAAAATTCCTCAGATTTCTATCAGTAACCGAATTGTGACATTTCACAAATGGAAGGGAATTCCATAGAATTTCAGAAAATTCCTCAGAATACCATCAGTAACAGAATTCCAACATTTCGCAAGTAAAACTTTTTTTTGCAGATTAGTAATCCTCATACTTAAACTGAGATTCTTTTTACACAGTCCACAGAATAGTAGTCCACAGTTTACATGATACAAAGAAAATTATTCCGCCGTTTACATAGAAATACTTTTCAGAATTAAAAATTAAAATTCTGAAAAGCATTTTGGAAGTGGAATAGCCATTCCACACCAGTTCCAATGGCAAAATGCTGCATGCTGTACAGCCCTAGATAGCATACATGCATTTACTGGAATTCTAATTGCAATTCTATTGGAAAGTACCTCCTTGTCAGGGAAATGAGATGTTTGGTCTAGAATGTACCCACATTGTTTCAGCATTTAAGTATTAGGTAAATGATGACAGCTGAATGTTTTATCCCTTGTAGGCCAGCAGTGTGGATGCTCAGAGGTAGTAAGCCAATAAGTCTCTGAGATGTCATGCCAGTGGGGTGGGAATCCACATTTATTACAGCAGTAGTCATAGATATGTTCCACTAAATCTGGATATTTCACAGGAAATCACCATTCATGTTAATGGAATTTCCTGTGATGTATGCAGCTATATCTAAAGATTTATTAGGACATACCCCTGGCTACTACTGTAAAATATTGTATTGTTAAAAGATTTACTGGGACATATCACTGGTTACTACTGTAGAATATTGAACTGTAAAACTCTGCATTCTCCTTTTTCCTTCTCTAGGGTGCCTGTAGAAGTGAATTATTCCACAGCTGACTAAGCCTTTTCATAGTCAGATTTCTAAACAAATAAATTGTTTTTTCTACATACTGTACCATATTTTACAATTTTGTTGCCCTGGCTCCAGTCAGAATATTTTCACCTGCAACTTCTAACTGAGAGTGGCTAGAAAACATAGGCAGCTTCTAGTGGAAACCATTGATTGAGATGTACACCTGATCGATCAATAGTGTTCCCTTTGCTGATATGCTGCCAATGTGGCTAAATGGAAATTCTATGACTTGGATTTCAAAGTTATGGTTGCACAAGAAGCTGAGTCTGAGGGCAATAGACCAATAGCACCTGATCTTAAAATTGATGAAAATTCAGTCAGTAAATGGAGAAAAAATACTATACATCCAAACTTGAAGTGAAATCAGATAGTTGTATAGTACTTTGACCTGTGACATTGACAGATTAGTCTACCATAGTACTTTGCATTGATGAGGGTGCGTATTCGCTGACCACATGAATACTCAGTATGGCCTACATTTATATCATTAAATACTGCATTTATTTCACCAGGATAGTATTATAGGTATGGTAGCATACTTTCTTGGTACTAAAATGCAGGAAGATCTGATAAAAAAAATCTTCGAATCCCATGTTTAAAAAATTATTTCAACTTTTTAGTCAACATACACGTGTGTCCTTGCTTATAAGACAGTAAACCTAGTATGGTGATCAAGCAAGAAATATATGTTTTAGTTCTTAATAATGTCTGGGACAGGATTTTCAAACATACCATACAAACATACAAAACTTGCCAGCAGAAACAGGCCTCACGATCTATCAAGTCTGCTTGGATGTGCAGCTAGTACACCTATACCTCAGCTGCCCCACCCCAACCCCCCTCACCCTCAGAAACTGCTCAGCATTGTTTACCATACAAACATACAAAACTTGCCAGCAGAAACAAGCCTCACCTTTTCGAAAGAATCCATTCAAAATCTGCTAGGCATTATTTTCAAAAAGAAAATTCTTCCAGACTATTTGCTCAGCATTTAGATGGTCTAACTATGTTTGAATTTAAGCCCAATCAAAAGATGAAATTGTGGCAAAATAACCACAAATTGCATTTGCAACAATTTATTTTTACTGCAAATCGAGACTTATATCCCAAACTTACACATCTTTTAAAAATAGCATCAGGACTGCTGAGACACAATTGGGAGGATGCAAGGACAGCATGCCTATGCATTGCTTTCAACACTTTTGACAACCCCCCCACCCATTTCTGTCACATGATATGCCATTTTACCTATAAATCCCATTAGAAGCCTTTTGTTTTTATATGAGGCAAACACAAATTCATTAACTTACTATTAAACTTTCTTATCAGAATTGTTTGCATCCAGCTAGCCCAGTGGTGTAGAGGGCTGAGGCAGCTGGATGTCTTACCTATTGCCAAGTAGGCAACCCATGTTTGGGAATGAGCATGGGACACCGGGTATCAGCCAGGGGTGAGGACCAGGTGAGGATCGAGCAGCCGCTGGCTGCTCTCCTCTCCTGGATAGGGGAGTTTGTCTCTCCTGGCCTTTGACTGCCACCATATGGAGGTGTGATGGTGGTGCAGGCAGGACATGGAGACAAGCGCTAGGCGAAGGGTAGGCAGAGCAGAGTTGGTCGGGGCCAAGGTGCATGTGCATGCCTCCACGCACATGCTGACCTTGTTTGGGGGCTCCAGGGAACAGGGGAAGAAAAACATGGAAAAATCAGGAGCCATGGCAGGATGAAGCCTCCTGCATTGGCTTTGGTGGTTTCACTAGATAGGAGAGGAAGTGCCCAAATGATCACAGAAGTCCAGTGTCAGATGACCGACACAAGCCACCACACGCCGTGGAGGATAAACACTGGGTGGAAAAAAAAATTGCCTGTATCCAATGTATATATATTTTGTTGGGTCCAAGCTGCTGTAAATGTGCAATTCCTATATTAAAGTGGATTGGTAAGACAGATGTAACAGCAGTCCTTATTTCCATTTAAAATATAAAGAAGATTCCTTAAATATGAATCTGGCTTGGAAGGGTATTCAGTTCAAGTGCTTCAGTGTGTCATACAGGCTGTAGTTGTTTTGGTCTCTAAATATATGTCCTGCAAAGAAAAACCTTGATAGGTAACATGGCCTCACTGCCCTTAAGGCATGCACTCTTTGATCACATGAAATAATTAACTAACTAGATAAGAATATGTGTATTATTGGACAGAACAACCACTAGCATCTTCTGACTATTTCCAAACATAATCTTATGTGATATTTTTATAAATAATGAAGCTATATTTTGAACAATGCAACATTTGAACTGTTAATCATAAAAAAATAATTTTTATTAAAACGAAAGCTTGGAGTCTAGTCAACATGTATAGACCCTAATGATGAAGTTCTCCAATGTTGCTATAGGCATATACATAATGATATAATATGGTGTTAAAAATGGCAGTTAGTATTGCAATTCCGGCTCCACACACCCCACATGCCTCTAGTAGAACTCAAATGTAGAACCAACAAACTAGGAACTACAAAGTACTGTGCAATAATTCCTTTATTAAGAGTGCTCCATACACAAGAAGCTACCAGCACAGGTCAGCACCACCTCAACTGGTTTTGTATGTACATGCGTCTTCAGGAGGATTCTCCTGAAGATGCACATACGTGCGAGACCAGTCGAGGTGGTGCTGACCTGTGCAGGTAGCTGCTTGTGTATGGAGCACTCTTAATAAAGAAATTATTGCACAGTACTTCGTGGTGCCTAGTTAGTTGGTCCTATGTTAAAAATGACAGGACTCCAAAAATTTAGTGAACCATTTTATGTTTTTTTTTTTATATTGATATAAAACATTTTTTTTTATATTAATATATGGTGGCTATAGTGATATATAGACATATTTACTTAGCTGACCCCAAGCTTTTATTTAAAAACAATTAAGGCTCTAGCCATAATGGTACCAAAGTTATCACATTTTAAAGGAAATATCTTTTAATAGGTCTATTTCTTGAACTGTTGGGGCTAGAAACCTATTTTTTAAGTGAAAACTTGCCAGATACTAAGAAATGATGCAGTTATTATATCATTATCACGCAACAGTAGTGATTATCATATCAATATAGAAACAGTCAGTTTTCTCTAGCTATCTCAATATACTGTATATAGTTACAGGTACATCATGACAGAGATTTTTTATCAAATGAATGTTACTGATGTAATCTTTCTATAATTTATTTATTTATTTAGCTTTTGTTGACCGGGTAAGTGCACTAGACAAATTCTGCCTATTTTCAGGCACGACCCGGGGGAAGGGGGATACAGATGAATGCCAACTGACCTTGAACCAGATTAAGCTGTTGGTGGTATTTTTTTAGTGAATGAGGGAAATTTGGCCAGGACACCAGGGAAGTTCCCCTACTCTTTTCGATAAGTGCCATGGGATCTTTAACATCCTATATAATCCTAATAATAAAGTATATCAACATACTTTTTTAATATTGACATGGAAAATGTCATGATCATTTAAAAAAATTTAAAAAATAATGTTTCTACTTTTTCTGAGTAGTGGTATTAGTTCCCATAATTTCATTAGTATCTATATCAGTGTAATACCCATAAACATTCATCTTATGCCTTAAATTGCATGGCGAACATTCTAGTCCCCCCCACCCCAGCAGTACCAGTTCTTCCACACTTTCATAGGCTGTATCTACAAAAGTACTGGAAAATAATAACACAGAGACAGCATATTGCACTATAAGATATAGATAGATAGATAGATAGATAGATAGATAGATAGATAGATAGATAGACAGACAAACACACAGACAGACAGACATAAAAACATAGGATTTGTTGCCAGATAAGGACCACTCCTCTCCCCTCCCCATTTTCCAATTAAGAGGCCCTTGTGCCTGTCCCATGTATGCTTGAAGCCCACCAGTGTTTTTGCCTCCACTACCTCTGCTGAAAGACCATTTCAGGCATCCACAACTCTTTCTGTGAAGAAGTACTTCCTCACATCCCTCCTAAATTGTCCCCTTCCAGCTTCATTGCATGTCCCTATGTTCTTGTGTACCTCCTCCTCTGAAACATACTCCCCTCCTGTAGCTTGCCAAGCCCCATGAGGTATTTATAGGTCTCTGTCATACCCCACCATCTCTCAGTTGACTTCATCTCATGTCTCACAATGTACCCAAAGCATTACGCTATGAACTTTCTGTTGAGTGTTTATCACTTACATATAAGCACACTATTCACATATATTCAAATGAACATTGTTTATGTATACAGTCAGACCTCTTTAATATGTGCCTCATTAATATGATTGTGTGGTTATATGTAAATATAAGAGGCTAAATGGAACCACTCAATTGTAATTTGTCTGTTTAATCTAGAAAACTCTGTTTACGTATACATATCATTGATTGCGTAGAAAATCTGTTTTGTCCCATTTAATTTAGCCTTTTTAGGAAAAAAAATTAGATGCTATGTGGTCTGTATACAAATCCTTCTAATCTCCCAGTTTACCTGCTATCCTGTCTTTACATGAGACAGGGCAGTCCAAACAAAAACAGAGTGCTATTATAGATAAAAGGGTAAAGGAAGCATACTACATTAGCAAACAAATAAATAATACGTGTTTAGTTTTTTGCTGCCCTAATGTAGTTAAATGCACATGAAATATATGATCTATATGAAAATCAATAAAGAAATACATGACTTGGAAATGATAGTCCCAGGTTACTTGGTATTCAGGAGGGATAGAGGAACAGGGAGAGAGAGAGGATTAGTTATTTTATGTCAAAGACGGCATACAGTTGAAGGAAAACGGGTGCATCAGTGGTAGTAATAAGGTATTTATGGGGAGACCGAGTCACTGTGGGTGCAACTCACAGCAGCCTCAGGCAAGAAACTGCACTTGGGGGTGATCTATAGACTGCCAGGGCAAGGGAGGGAGAGTGAGAGATAGAGATCATGGAAGAACTGAAAAAGAAGGATAGCTAAGGGAGAAGTAGTTGTGGTGGGTGATCAGAACCTGTCGGACACTGATTGGGATGTTCCAGTGACCAGAAGCACCAAAAGCCAGGTCTTGTAGGATGTGGTCCAGGACAGTCTGTTGGTACAATTAGTTAAGGAGCCCACCAGGCAGACCACAATTCTTAATGTGGTGCTCACCATCTCAGAGGTGGTAGAAGCTGTGGAAGTAGGGGAGCCATTAGGGAACAGTGTCCATAACACTATGTGGTTAGAGTTGGCCCTTGTGTCTAGTAAACTGCAACTGAGAGCTAAACCCCTTGATTATAGAGGTGCAGACTTCAATTGACTGAAGGAGCTTGTCAGGGATAAGTTATTGGGGGTGGACAACATAGATGGGGTGGAAGAGAGATAGGGGTCAGTTAAGGGGGGCATTCTTGAGGTATCTAATGTAAGCAAGAGAATGGTAACCAAAAAGATCAGGTTCAAGAGACCATTATGGTTCTCAGCAAGGGTCAGAGAAGTGGTGATGGCCAAGAAAAAGGCTATCTACAAATGTAGAGAAATGTAGGGGGAGAAAGAATCAGAAGAATATTTGCTATTCAAATAGGGAGATGAAGATGGTCAGAGAGGCAAAATCAGACAGAGTTGCATATTACTGAGGGGGTCAAGAGCAGAAAAAAACATTTCTTCAGGTATATTAGCAAAAAATGGAAGAAAAGAGGGTGAATTGTGAGGCTAACAGAGGAGGATAAGGTGACTGAGGTGGATGGATAAATGGCTGCCATCCTCAATGACTACTTTTGCTCAGTTTTCACTAAGCAGGATGGTGGGCACTTGCCAGAGAATGGCGTCAAAGCAGGCATTAAGGTGGTCCCAGAGATGAGGCAGCCATCATTCATTAGCAAAAGGGTCCTGAAAGAGCTAGCAGCCCTAAAGATTGATAAGGCCCCAGGACCAGATGGGTTGCATCCAAGGATACTCAGGGAATTGGCAGTGGAACTGGCTGATCCCCTGGTAGGTCTATTCAACAGCTCTCCAAGGACAGGGGTGGTTATGAAAGGATTGGAAGGTGGCAGATGTAGTTCTACTCCATGGGGGGGGGCAAGGAACAAACAAGGATCTATAGACCTGTCAGTCTTACCTCTACTGCAGGAAAATGAACGGAGTGAATGGTCAAAGAGGATTTTGTGAACTATTTGGAGAGCAATGGTCTCCAGGACAGTAAGCAATATGGATCTGTGGCATGGGGTTCTTGTCAGATTAAGCTCATAGTTTTCTTTGAAAGGGTGACAAGGGAATTGGATAGGGTCCATGCTGTGGGTGTGCTCTACTTCAACTTCAGTAAGTCTTTCAACTCAGTATCACACAGAAGCTTGCTGAAGAGGACAGAGGATCTTGGTGTGGCTAAAGTCATAGTAAACTGGATAGGTAATTGGCTAAAGGGGAGGCTGCAAAGGGTGGTGGTCAGTGGAGTTAAATCAGAAGAGAGGGATATCACAAGCAGGGTTCCACAGGGGTACGTCCTGGGTATAGTCCTTTTCAATATGTTCATCAGTGACATTGATGAGAGGATCCAGGGCAGGCTGTGTCTCTTCACAGGAAATGCAGAGACTTGCAAAACCTGGATGGTTGGTCAAGGGTTTGGCAGTTGAAATTCAACACCAAAAAGTGCAAGGTGATGCACCTAGGCAGCAAGAACCCCATGGCAGAGTACTGGATGGGAGGGGTGAGACTCAGTACCACAGCTGAGGAATGAGACCTAGGAGCTATCATCAGCTATACTCATAGACTCCCTAAAGCAATCAAGTCAGTGCAACAAGGCTTACAGCAAGGCAAATAGAATGCTTAGATGTGTCAGGTGATGAACTGATGGCAGAAAACAGGAGGTAATTTTTCACCTGCATAGATCCAGTATAGATCCTTGGTGAGGCCACCCATGGAGTACTGCACCCAGTTCTGGGGTCCTCATCTCAGAAAGGAAAGGTATAGACTCAAAATAGAGCAGCACAAAATGATTCAAGGACAGCAGGGCATGTCCTGTGAGGAGTATCTCAAAGCACTGAACATGTACTTGCTGGAGACCAGAAGGGAGAGGAGAGATATGACAGATATCTTCAGATTCCTAAAAGGAATTAACAGGGTGAATTGTGGTTGACTATTTAACTTGAACAGCTTGTGGTCACTTGGTCATGAGTGAAAACTAACAGGAGTGAGGTTCAGGAGGCATGTGAATAAATATTATTTTACATAAAGGGTGGTGAAGCTGTGGAACAGGATGCAAGCTGAGGTGGTGGGTGTAAAACCTTTTAGTAGTTAATAAGCATGGCTGGGACAGAATGATGGGTAAAGTGGTTGCTCAGGGCATCAGAATTAGGGAGGGCAATAGAGGGGAGGAGGGGAGTGCTAGAACCCTGGAGGAACTGTAGGCCCCAGGACTAAATAGTGAACTTGGTTATCCTGGATGAACCTTTGCTCTTTTTCAGCTGCCACTGTCTATATTTCTATGCTTCTACATGTCCATGGACTCATTGATACATAGATTTCTATTGCTGAACTAATTCTGAAATCACAAATAGTTACATAATAAAAAGGCCTGACTGTATATCACCAACCTACTTGGACACCAGACAACTTTCTCAGTGCAGTAAAGCCACTGCGAGGCAATTTTAAATCATAATAGAAATGTGAAAGGAAAAGTGTGACTCCCACTGGGACTTGAACCCAGGCTAGGGGTAGGGCTGGGGCAGGGCTAGGAGCCTGGGTTCAAGTCCCAGTGGGAGTCACATTTTTCTTTCCACATTTCCATCATGACAACCTACTTGAAGTAATATATTTATACTTCATTATTAGTTATTTACATGGACGAGCACCAAACAACACACATATACTAAAATGAATATACAGTATGTATATATATATATATATATATATATATAAAGACAAAAGACTCCTATTTTGTATTTCTTTATATATATATATATATATATATATATATATATATATGTACTGTCACAACAGAAAATGAGGTCATATTACGACATATGAATGCTTTGGGTGCATTGTTTCTTTATCACTACAGTTTGTGATTCAGTTACTGAACAGTGGCTAATATTACACCTGGTATTTAATTGTTTTTCTGAGTGTATTTTATTTTTTTATTTATTTAGTTTTTGCTGACCGGGTAAATGCACTAGACAAATCCTGCCTATTTTCAGGCATGACCCAGGGGAAGGGGGATACAGATGAATGCCAAGTGGCCTTGAACCAGATTAAGCTGTTGGTGGTATTTTTAGTGAATGAGGGAAATTTGGCCAGGACACCGGGGAAATTCCCCTACTGCATTGCTGTCAGTAGGGGGAGATTTTGGCTGTCTGGGTTGCATGATGGCCACTTGGAAAATGGCCAAGCGGTGTGAGGATGCACTTCAGGTAGGAGAGCTAGCCTCCTCTTCTACTGTTGTTCTACCAGAGGCTGAAAATGTGAAAATGACTTCAGAACTTGTTCCAGGCAAAGACTATGAAAGTACAGACGTGTATGCTTCAGCAGAGGATATTTTTTCAGCAGTTTCTACAGTTCATTCAGCTAAAGTTGGCTCTGAGGAATACACACCTGATAGAATGGATATTGTCACTGAGACTACGGATAAAGAGCAAAGAGTGGCAAGCAGTAAGTCGGCTTTTAATTCAGAGAAGCAGAATGGGTCTGCTGTCATTTCAATTTCTTCGGCTGTCAGTGCAGCGTCTGACGCAGCAGCATCAAAGGCTTCTCCGTGGCCAGGTGAGTCATTTCTGCCTTTGGCGCCTTTTTCAATTAACATTCATACCAAAGACTTTTAGGATGGCAGTATTAACTCTACTAACGTAGAAGTGTGCCAAAAGCCTGTAGTGGGTTCTGCTGTCCTTACCAATGGTACAAATCCCTCGGGTTTCACTGCAAATAAGCTAACTGTTGCATTACCAGGGAACAAAGTGGACTGTGAGCTGGGTCCTCAGCTGTCTAAAGCAGCAGGTTTTGTATTTAAACCCCCAGAGACATCTGATAAGTTGCTATAGCCTTCACACCTTGTACACTATCAAACGGTGCATAATCAGCAATTGGCAACCACAGTATTTTCATTTACTGACCTCGCAAGTAATAAAAAGAAAGATGTAGCCTCAGGTAGCAACTTGGTGCCTTCAGAAAAACTGGGTGTTTCTCATACACAACAGCCATGGAAATTTCCGCTGTTGCTCCCACTACTACTGCATCTATGGTAGAACCAGCCTTATCTAGTGATATTTGGTCCCCACGAAAAGCTGTTTTAGAAACAGGCTGGGAAAAAATGTCAGGGGGAACTTGGCTTCCAGATCCTGCACGGGACTCAACTTTTGACTTCACATTATCTTCCCCAGATTGGAAACCGAAGTTTGAAATACGACCTATGAGCACTCCAACTCCTTTACAAGAATCATCTAAAACTGTCATGAGCGCTGTACCAGCTAGTTCAGATCCGAATTGTATTCAGGAAAGGAAATCTGCTATTGTCCCGGATAACATCTCAACAGGAGATCATACAGAAGATTCTAATTAAGACAGCACACATGCTCATCGCAAACCTTTGATGTCAGAGTTATTCTCCCATGCTAAGAAAGAAGCAGCACCTAGAAGAAATGCTGTTCATATTAGATATAAAGGGGCCTTAGCAGATAGACCAGACTGCTATTATGTGGGCAGAACTTTGTTGAAAGACTCCTTGCATTTCTCTCATACTGATGTTTTTGCTTTTATAAATATATCATGAGAGGATAACTTTGACGTCAGTTTTCGGACTTCGCATGCTTTAGACATTCTGGGAACGTTATGGACAGGTCAAATTCTCTCCTATATGGACCACTTTTTTAGTGATCCCACTAACTAAACCCCTTGTAAAGTATGTTACAGTTATGTTTTGCAATGAGTGGGTCCATGTGGACAATATTACCTTTTGGCTTACTCAGAAATGTGATGTGCTTAGTTCTCCAGAAGCAATTCTGGATTTTGAGAAATTTTGGACAGGGGGATGGAAATATAAAGTTAAGCTTCATCAGAATGATTCCAGAATTGAACATATTCCTAATTCTTTTCTTTTGGGAAGGGATAGAGGGGTTTGTTTTTATGGGGGGCAGCCGAGAGCGTGTTACAAGTGTGGGGCCTGTACTCATCTATCTAATACTTGTGATAAACCACGGTGTGATAACTGTGGGGAAATAGGCCATGTCACAATGCAATGTGCTAATCACGCCAAGTGCGATTTGTGTGAAGAATACGGTCACACTTTTGGAGAGTGTTCCTGGGCGGCAAAGAATAAGGCTTCCTATGTTAGCCCTGAACTGCTATGTTAGCCCTGAACTGCTAATACAGCAAGCACAAGAAACAGTGGCTCCCTTGGAAAAACCTTCACAACTTTCTTCGCCAGGCCCTTCTTCACCATTGCTTTCTGTTTCAGTTTTACCTAAAAGTATACCAGTTCAGAACCCCCCTCCCCCCACACTCCTCTGCCTGTTCTAGCCAAAGGTTCAGTGGAACCTCCTCAGGAAAGTTGTTTGATATCAGACCCAGTTTCTGAATCAAAGTTGTTACTTCCTGTGTGCTAAACTGATCCACCAGTTTCAAAGGAGTCTTTTCCTGCTCCCTCAGTTTCTTCCCCTCTTGCTAGAAGAAGGTTTACGAGATCTTCAAGATCTAAACCTCCCCCCCATCCCCAGAACTTATAGAGACTGAAAATTATTATTCGGTACTTTTTGGGGGTGACTCAGAAATGGATCGTGGGGATTCTGATTTGCAAGCCTCGAACTTAGAACCTTTTTCTCAGAGTCATGGGGATTATAAAGGGAAAAAAAGGAAAAAATAGTTACTGAGTGCTGATTTTGCATACTCATGACTACATTTTTTGGGGGGTTCTTTTAATACACATAGTATTCTTAATTATGAGAAATGTCAGGCAGTTTTTTAATATGTCCATGATTCAAAAATTGATGTATGTTTCTTGCAAGAAACTTGGATACATTCTACAGAAAAATTAGTGGTGTTTAAAAAGGATTGGCAGTGGGGCGCTTCCTGTTGGTCTTTTGGCCCAGACAAGGCAGATGGTATTGGTATTCTCTTTAATTCTCATAACTTCACTATCAGGAAATTGATCGATTTACATGCAGGAAGAGTTTTGATCTTGGATGGGCTATGGGGAGCAACACACTTTAGGTTTATTAATATTTACAATCCTCAAACTAAAGCTGAAAGGGTAGCCCTTTTGAAAACGATTCAACCCTTTTTTATTACTACCTTATTAATCCTTTTTGGAGGAGATTTCAACTGTACCTTACCTCTGCAGACAGTGATTTCTCCTTCACAGGTTAAAAGAAAAATCTATTGTGACTCTCATGCTTTAGGTCATTTGGTTAAAATTGCAGATCTTACAGACTGTAGGAAACATCAGACTTCAGGGCCAGAGTTTACATATGTTCGCAGTAAATATTTTACCACAATAGAGTATTTATTTGTTTCCCAGAATTTATCAGTTGGGGACTTAAAAACTTGTCCAGCAGAATTTTCGGATCACCTTTTTTTATTTTGTACAATTTATTTAGTAACTCCACATTTCTGGAAAACAAATAGAAACTTAATTTTCTGTTTTATTGCATTTACATGTTCAGCATAATATTTTTAATCTCCTGACAGCAAGATTATCAGTAGCTTTTTTATACCATGATATAGGGGAATGGTGGAAAACTACTAAATCTGATTTAAAACAGTGGTTTATTAAATATGGAAAAAACTGGGAATAGTAAGTTTTTAAAATATATTTCACTTAGGCACCAATGGCAAAAACTTTATACTTTTTCATATACTTTAAAATTTGATTATACAACGCAAATTGTACACTTAAAAAAAGAAATGTCTTATCAATATGATAGAGTCCGAACAGTTCGGGCCTTGTTATGTAATGGGACTCAGAAATCTCATATTGGTGATCCTTATGAAACTTGTAAGTTTTTTAAAAACTCTACCGATCTTGATGTCCTAATTGACCAAGAAGGGAATCATATAGAAACAACTGAGGGGATTAATGATATGCTGAATAATCATTTTCTTTCCTTATCTCCCCAAACTGTTATTTCCCAGGAAAATATTAAGTTTTTGCATGATATCTCAGTTCCATTTTTTCCAAATGAAATTTCGATCTTACAAGACTCGATCACTGTACCTGAAATTGAGAGAGCTATCAAATCTTTAAATAATGCTTCATCACCGGGGATCGATGGTCTTACTAATAAATTTTATAAATCCTTTTCACACATTGTAGCACTTTGTTTAAAACTGGTTTTTGATTATTTTTCTCAAGACCAATACTATGTATCTTTCTTTTTCAGAGGGGTTAATGATTTTTTTTTTATTTGAAATAGGAACGAGAACTGATATTAAAAATTGGAGACCTATTACTTTATTGAACTCTGATAACAAAATTCTAACTATTTTGCTTAATAATCATTTGAAACATTATGCAGCTAAAGTAATTTCTCAACATCGATACTGTGGCCTTCCCAATAGAATGATACAAACTGCTTTAATGAACATTAGGGACATAATTGAACACTCCACAAATTTAGGAGCAGCAAATTGTACAGTTGCAGCTGACTTAGAAAAAGCCTTTGATAGGGTTTATCAGCCTTTTTTATATCAAGTTCTACAATCCTATCATGTCCCTCTTCAAATCATACAGAACATAAAACTCCTTTATCAACACTCCTATATTTTCCCAGTATTGCAAGGTCAGATTGCTTCTGTTTTTTCATTTCCTACAGGGGTTAGGCAGGGATGTCCCCCAAGTCCCTTGTTATATGTTTTTTCTTTAGGCCCTTTGTTGAAAAAGTTAGTGGACACTCCTTTATGGGAAGGCATTTCAGGCATGGGTATACACCGGCAGTTGATAGTGCAAGCTTATGCGGATGATGTTTGTTGTTTTTTTTCAAACCACATTTCTTTTAATCTTTTTTGTTAGGGGAATTTGCAAAATATGCTAGTATCTCTAATGCAAGATTAAATCTTGCTAAAACATGAGGTTTGCTTATTGATAATGGACATGATTTATTGATAAAAGAATTTGGTATCAATTTTTCTGCGGAACACATTGTCGTTCTTGGCATTTTATTTGGCTCCCAAAACTTGCCACTAGAAAATTGGGATATGGCTCTAAAGAAACTTGAGCCTAAAGTTTCCAGATGGAAGCTGTGAAAACTTATAAAGCAGAAATGCATTCACCTTTCTATGCAGTTTCTTTTGCTCTGCTTACAACATGTTGCAAAAATATTCTCTTTACCTACTATGTTAGAAACCAAATTTTACAGTTTATTTTTTCAAATGTTATGGGACAATCGACTTAATCCTATCAAAAGGCATTTTACTTATCTGGATAAGACTAAGGGTGGCATTGGCATGATTGACCAGGTTGTTTTTGTTTTCCTTATTTTTTTCAGTTACTGTTCGCAGTGGTTTATTAGCTGTTTCAGGGGGTGGTAATGCTTGGGTGCAATTACTTTTACATAATTATCTAGCTGCTTGGAGGCATATTCCACCAAGATGTAATAAATATCTATATATACCATTATACTTTAAACCAGCAGCACAGAAATTGTATAAATGGGGTGTTTCTAAGGAAATGCTTTTAGGTTGTTATGGGAAATCTCTTTATAAATCCCTGATGGGTTCAATCTATCCTTCAGCCCCTAGTTTTAAAAATTGTCCCGAAGCAGATAATCACCTAATCTTATCTCAACTTAACAGTACCAGGCTTCCTCCTCAGATGTGGGAAACCCTTTGATTGTTAAAATATGGAAGATTAAATCCGAGAGGTAATGCAACATATAAAGTTAAAGAAGAAAGGAAATTGTCCCTATATGGATTGCATTAATTTAGAAGAATCTACTGAGCTTTTTTTTTTATATCGTTCCTTTTCAAAACATCTCTGGTTTTTTTTTGCAAAAAAATGGAATTTAAAATGGATGGCTTTTTTAACCTATGACATTTTGGTAATTGGTAAATATCCCCACAGTTTATTGATGTTTCATCAAGAAACTTTATTTTTATTTGTTTTCTCTGCTTTTATTTATGGCAGGCATGCTGTCAGTGGGTTCTTTATCAAAAGAAAATGGATTACATATTTTTTTCCAGATTAATTATGCAAGAGATGGGAAAATTATGTGACAGAGATTGTTGTTTTTTTTTTTCTATATCCAAACCACTAGATGGTGGAAAGGTTTTCATATATTTATTAAATACAAGTAGAATGTCTGATTATTTTTCTGAAAAATGTATTTTTTCCCCAATTTAGGGTGTTTTTTCTTTGTATATGGTAATCTTTATTTTTTGGAGTGATTTATTTATTTCTTTCTTATTTTTGTTGTATTGATTATATAATTTGTTTTGAATTGTTATTTTCGGTTTTTTTCTTTACAATAAAAACTCCCCTACTCTTTTCGATAAGTGCCATGGGATCTTTAACATCCACCTGAACTACCACCAATCCAGGCAGATGGGACCTCGGTTTAACTTCTCATCTGAAAGACGGCACCTCCAAAGTGCAGCACCTCTCTCATCCTGCACTACAGTGTCAGTAATGGGATATTAACCCAAGTGCCAGATGTGCGAACTGAACCCACAGCCCTCTGATCTCCTGGCCTCAGAGGTGAGTGTGCTACCTACTGAGCCACTGACACTATGAAGAGTATTGGGAGTCATGAAGTCAAGGGCCGTCAGCCACTCACAGCATGCATATATCACACTAAAAATACATACCCTAGAGACTCTTATTCTTTTGCTTATCCTTGTAATATCAACTAAAGTGATAACTTAACATGGTGTCATTTTGCTGCTGTGCTATGTCATTATCAATAAAGCATTAATATGTAATGCAAGGCTGGTGAGTGGCAAAGGTAACCACCTGTGTTATGACCTCATTGGACCTAACACAGGTGGTTACCTCTGCCACCCACAGCCAGGGTCACTGGACTTGATCTTCCCACTGGGGATGAAAACTTCAGATTTGGTGGTGGAACTGGTTGGATGGTCTGACCATCACACTGTAAGGTTCAGTTTCATGGCTCCCCCTCACAGACCTACCCCTGTGGAGATGGTCCAGTATTGCCCTTTACAGGTTTTGACCCCTAATGGCCTTACGGCAGTGCTAGACCTGTCAGGTTTGGCAAGTGCTAGCAGCAATTCAGAAGAGCTGGTACTGGCCTATAATAAGGTGGTTACAGTGGCACTGGATTCCATAGCTCCTTTCCATGTTCATCCCCTCACTCTGCTCTAAGTCCCTATGGTTTGATGTGACTCTTAAGGAGCTGAGATGTGTGGGACAAAGGCTGGAGAGGCACTGGCAGAAATCCAGCCTGGAGGATGACAGACTTAGATTGCCGGAACATTATAAGTCCTATCAATCAGCAATCTCCTGTAAGAAGGCAGAATTTCTGTGCAGGGAGATTGCTGCTGCACAGAATCAACCAGATCAACTCTTCTGAACTGTTGACAGACTGTGCAATCCAGTCTGTCTTCAATCCTGGAGAGTTTTTTCATAGAAGAAATGTGATGAGTTTGCTTCATTCTTTGCAGATAAGGTTGCCACCATCAGGTCAGAGATCCACACAGCCCCCTCCAGTGGGCATTGGAGAGGTTGGCAGGAGGTTGCAGGCACCCAGTTTATCTGCTCAGATTTTGGTCAGCTGGAAATTATAGACATTGTATGGATCATCTAGAGTTTGTGCCCAGCTTACTGTAGTTTGGACCCGGGCCTAATCCGCCTGCTAGTGGGATGTGTTGATGTCATTGGCCCAGACCTAACTGAGATTGTCAGATGCTCACTGGATATAGGGGTGTTTCCTACTCCCCTGAAGGAGGTGGTAGTAATACCCCTCCTTAAGAACAGCTCCCTTGACCCAGACTGTCCAGTCATCTACAGACCAGTCTCTAGCCTGCCCTTTGTGGCAAGGTTATTGAGAAGGTTGTAGAGGAACAGCTGGAGGTCCACCTAAGTATCCACAATGTCTATGAACCTCTCCAGTCTTGATTTAGGAAAAGACATAGTACTGAGACGGCGCTGGTTTGGGTACTTAATGATCTCTTAACTGCAAGTGATTGAGGTAGCCATTTGATCTTGGTTCACCTCAATCTTTCCGCAGCATTTGACACTGTGGACCATCGTGTGTTATTAGATTGCCTGCAGTTCTTCTGTGGATTGTCTGGGACAGTTCTCAGATGGTTTCATTCATTCCTCATGGGTAGAACTCAAAGAGTGGTATCCAGAATTTATTTCTTTGGCCCCTCTCCCCTACCTTGTTGGGCACTGCAGGGCTCTATTCTTTCACCCATGGTGTTCGTTGTGTACATGCTACCATTGGTAGACGTTATTAGACAGTATGGGCTGAGTTTCCACTGTTATGCAGATGACAGACAGCTCTACATGTCTTTTATGCCAGAACAGGCTGAAGCCATTTCGGTATTCAGTAGTTGCTTCTCCAAGATCCAAGACTGGATGAGAGCTAGCTGGCTAAAGCCAGACAAAACTGAGGTGTTGTTGGCGGACCCAGGTTGTTGAGGTTTAGACTTGGTTGCTGGTCAGCCATCTGGGCTCTGCCTTGATAAACTTGAGCATCCAGCCTCATATCGTGTGCGGAACCTTGGTGCTGTGTTTGACAGCAGCCTAACCCTAAAATCTAAGGTGTCTGCTGTTGTGAGGACTTCTTTTTACCATATGAGGAACATCACCAGGGTTAAGCATCGTGTTCCCCTCGCTGACCTTCCTGTATCGGTCCATGTCTTTGTGACCACCCACCCTGACAACTACAATGCCCTGTACCTAGGGCTTCCAAGGGTGTCTATCCACTGCTGTAGCTAGTTCAGAATGCAGCAGCCAGGTTGTTGACTGGTCTACCCAGATCCTGCCATATTACAGCTGTGCTCCACAGCCTGCACTGGCTGCCAGTTTTCTGGCGAATCACCCTCAAGATTGGTTTACTTACCTATAAGGCACTATGTGGGCAGGGATTGGGCTATCTGCAAAATCTCCTTGTTCCCTACGACCCCCTCTGGCCTCTCCATTCCTCCAATGAGGGATTGCTAGAGGTTCCCTGGGTTTGACTTAAGACCTCTGGTGCTTGCTCATTTGCTTTTACAGCCCCACCCTGTGGAACTCTACCATGTCGGGTAAGAGAATGCCTGACTGTTGAGAGCTTTAAATCAGCTCTTAAAGCCATCTTTTTAACCTGGCTTTTCCAGATTCTGAGTGATTATTAAGCTGTATTTATTAGTTTATTCTGTTTTTATTCTATGTCCTTATTTATCTCATTGTAATATCTTACTGTATAAATGCTTTGATCATTTTATGGAACTGCACATTTTTACAAATAGAGTTTGATTTATTGATTGATTGCAGGTTAAGTTACAGTCAGCATTCATTCTACACATATTTTGCATACTGATGTATATTGTTCCATGATAGCAATTCTAATGTGGAAACAATTTGGTCATACTACTATACAATGAAATAAACAGTGCATTAACCTAGCCTGGCTTCAGTATTAGGCAAAATCCTAGAAGTGGCAGCTTCTTGGTTTATTTTGCCTAGATGCTTGTCATGCATGACATTGTCAAATGCCTTGCTGGAGCCAAAATAGACTATGTCTATGGCCCTGCCCTGTCCAGCTTGCTGGTCAACCCCCCAGAGAAGATTATCAGGTTTGTTTAGTATGATCAACCTCTTATAAAGAAATACTTAGAGGGGGCTAGAACCTTGTCCTCAGCCAAGCTGCCAATGTTTCTGTCACTTCCAGGATTTTGCCTAATGCTGAAGACAGGATGACTGGCCTGTATTTGCAATAATTATACCATGACCCTTTTTTGAAGATGGTACCTACTGTAACTTACCACTTTCTAGTCCTTCAGACCCACACTTTTCTGGATAGAGTCCTGAAATATTACTGCATGTGGCCCCACCAGCTGTTCCCTTAGCTTCATTATGCTCCAGGGGTTTATCCAAATATCCTCTTGAGATTTAACTGGCTTGATATTTACCAGGTATGCAGCTACCACGCGGAATGTGACATCTGCATGCTGCACCAAGGCTACTTATGTAGCTTTGGGCCCTCCCTCAGGATCTTCATGGTGAACACCAAAGCATAATACTCACTCAGGATCTTGGCAATGATCCCTGGATCACACTAGTTTCTCCACCAATTCTCTTGTTTTTAGAGGCTCAATACCTCCTTTACCCTCCTCTTTCAATGTATGTACTGACACAAGGCAGTGGTGTTGCGTGTCTCTCCCACTGTTATCCTGGCTTCCAGGACCTCCTTGGCTTCCTTATTTCTTGCCTTGCAGTCCCCTCAGTGCTGATCTATACTACTCGGTGGTGTGGTGACAACCCATCTCATTCCAAAAGTTACAGACTTTCTTTTTGTACAGATCAGCTGCCTCAGATAACGTGAGCCAAGAGAGCCACTTTTTGGCTCTTCCTGTCTTGTTGCTTCAAGGAATACAGGCCTCTGTGGATGCTCTGATTATCTTCTTCAGCAGCTTTGTTATATTTTCTGTATTACAAACCTTATGCAGCTTCTCCAGACCCTTGGACACCAGGTACTCCATCTTGGCAAAATCCACCTTTCTGAAGTTTCAGGTCCTGGTGGCTGAGGCCTGACTAGTCTTCCAAGGAGAAGATTAACTGGCTGTGATCACTGTCTCCCACTGGTTACTTAATTCTCACATTGGGGATCAGACCATCCCCACTACTGATGACAAGGTCACATGTGACCTTAAACTTAGACCCTGTTCAACATATTACTCTAGGAAGCAGTCCTTGAGCATAGCAATGAACTCTGTCTTGACCTTGCCATTTGGCCACTTGAAATGCCAATCTATACCTGATAGACTGAAGTACTTAACCCTTGGACTGCCAACAGAATTAGAAAGTGTCTTAAGATCACCACTGCATCTAATCTGGCTGTTTTAGTAAATTCCCCAACCAGCTGGGCATCATGATCCTCTGAGCTATTTGAGGCCTATAGCACCCCTGGGTTACTTTTCCACTCCCACCCCCAGTCATGACCCATAAGGACTCTGTGACACATTTTACCTCCCTGATATCCTCCTTCATCTCCACAGTGAATTCCTGGTCTCCATGACAAATTTTGCCCTACTAATTTTCTCCTTGTCCATTACAACGAATCTTTCCCTTATGAAAAAGACACCCACCTCTTACCTATCAAGTCTATCCCTTTGGGATAGCCTGTATACCTTTATTCTGGTGTTCCAGCAATTAACCTTCCTGCACAAGGTCTCCATGAGGGTCACTTAATCCTAGCCTTTAAAGGGCATTAGGGCCTCAAGCTCAACCATTTTGTTGGGTGTGTTCCTCATATTGACCTGAATACAAGTGAGGATTGTTGCCTATAAATGGTTCCTCACCCCCCCCACCAAGGTTTCCTCTCCTGGAATTCCACTGTAGGAGGCAGTCTAGTGCAATGGTTTAAGGCTCAGAGCTGCAAACCTAGAAAACTGGGTTTGAATCCCACATCTCCACTTGCATACTGTGTGACCCTAAGCAAGTCACCTAACTTTCTTGTGCTCCCAGGTCGCACCTGGAAGTAAGCTGCAGCTTATTTATTTATTTTTATTTATTGAGTTCTTGGATTACACCCGTGAGCTGTTGCTCATTTATGGGTTCCATGTCCGTGACAAGGACAAAGATATATCAAAACAGTAGTACATGTTTTAGACAGGGTAACAGTAAGATACAGTAATGCAGTAGTACATATTTAGACAAAGTTCCTACAATGAATACACCAAATTTAGGATCATAGGCAGCATGTAATTTGCCTGAGTCAAAGTTAGGGCACCCTACTGGGTTGCATGAGAGGAGATGATAGTAGGAGGATAGTGGTAAGGGTTCTAGAGGGTGAGTAGGGAGTGGGGGGAGTATACAGAATGGGTGGGGTAGAGGTGGCAAAGGTTGTGAGGTAGGGTGGTGACCTGAAGTGTTAAGGATAGGTCAGAGGCAGTATAGCGCAGTGGTTTAAGGCTCTGAGCTACAAACCTGGAGACCTGGGTTTGAATCCCAGAGCCCCCACTTGCATACTGTGTGACCCTGAGCAAATCATTTAACTTCCTTATACTCCCAGGTCACTCCTCTAAACAAGCTTTCAGCTTATTGTGTCTCTGCACTATACTGCTTAGTGTGCCTTTCCTGGTTAAACAATTTCCCCTTTCCCTTTCTTTTCTGCTGTCCACCCCTCTTTTTACCTGTATTTGCCTCCAACTCTTGGTGCTGCCCTGTATCAACACCCTCCACCATCCTCTAGCTTAATTCCCCCTGAATGTCTTGTCAGTTCTCTTAGCCAGTACCCGCAATGTCTTCTCATATAGGTGCACCTCATCCTGGGCAAATGGGTGTCTCTTGCCCAAAAGATCCTCCAATGTCTAAAAAAGCATAACCCTTGCTTTTGCACTATCCCCTTGGTCATGCATTTGCCTGCCTAATGATCCACTGTGCTCTTGATGAGTCAGCAGGACTAGAAAGATTTCAGAAAGACTACCCTAAATACCTCATCCTTTAGAAACATGCTGAGTTCCATTAATGACCTCCTCTGGAACTGGTACAGGTGCAGTTCATCCTGAGCAAACAGGTGTCTGTTACCCAAAAGATCCTCCAATGGCCAAAAAAGCAAACCCTTGCTTTTTGCACAATACCCTCAGTCATGCATTTGTCTGCCTAATGATCCACTGTGCTCCTAATCAGTCAGCAGGACTGGTAAGATGTCAGAATGATTACCCTGAATACCTTATCCTTTAGAAAAATGCTTAGTTCCATTAATGACCTCCCCGTGGTCACAGGACTTCTGTGTGCTGTTCTTGCTGACATGGATGATGATCTGCTCCCCCCCAACAGTATTGCTTCACCTTGGTCAGTACTCATTTGACATGTGCCCTAGGCAGGTACACCATGAATCAGTATGGCAAATAAAGCCCGCAATCAAATGGCAGTTTCAAATAGTATTGATACATTTAGAATAGTATATTAAGTTGCTTGCCCAACCGTAACAAAGTTAGACCTTTCAAAAGATAAATTCTTTAAAATAGGATAACTTTGTAATTGTTATGGCTGGAAACTTGTTTATTTTTTTTGCAAATGAAAACTTGGAAATGGAAACAAATAAGGTAAGGTAAAGGTAGAAAAAGGACCTGAAGTCCACCTGATATACCCTGGTAATACTACCTAGAATTCCTCTTCCTGTCACTACCCACCCTCCCTTGGTTACTAAGACAGTTAAAGCCATTCCAACCGGCCTTGAAATCAGCAATAGATTCTGAATTGATCACTTCACTATGTAGACTATTCCACTTAACTACCACCTGCTCTGTTGAAAAAGTAGTCTCTCATCCTTTCTGAATTCCACCCTCACCTTGAATTGTGTCCTGTATTGGTAGAACTTTTGTTCAGCTTGAACAAATCTACACATTCTACATGGATGTACCTTTGAATGTCTCTATTATGTTACCCTTTTCCTATCTGTCCTCCAGGGAGACTATATTTCAGTTCAATTCGATTCATTTTCAATTTTGTTTATTAAAATCAATAAACAGGATAATGTTATGTCTTATGAGCTGGCATACTCATTTACATTGACATCCTATGCATATTTCACAGCTACAATAATAAACATTCAATATATAATAAACATATAAAATACAACCATGTCATATGATTAAAATACTGCAACAATTATAATATAACAAATTAAATACGCAAAGTTAAAAGAAACTATCCCAGTTGCAGCACACCAACTAACAATACCCTTTAACTATCTCCCACAATCAGTTTTCTTGTTCTGTTGTCATCAACCATAAAGAGGTCAGGTCTCCATAATGGGTGTGCAAAAACAAAGGGCTTGAGGTCCAAAAAGATGGGGCACTAACCATAAAATCTGCCCTTTGTTTAATGATAAGGCTGCGTGGTATCATAAATTCATGACCCCCCACAGTGCTCAAACGAAATCTAATTGGCCTCACCTGCAGGAGGTCCACAATATAGCTTGGTACTTTATACTTCAATCTCAGGTACAAAAATTTAAAAGTGTATAATTTCCTCCTAACACTAAGGGAAACCCAACCTGCCAGATGGTACAACACACACATAAAAGTTCCATAAGGGGCGCTAGTTATAAACCTAGCTATAAGGTTAAAGATTACATCCAATCTACTAAGCTGAGTAACATTTGCACCCCCATAAACCAGGTCCCCATAATCAATTAACAGTGAAAGCATAGTATTAAAGTTTGGATCTGGAATTATAAGGGAGAGCATTCCAAACTCTAAAAAGAGCCCCTAGTCTTTGTCCAGCCCTATTATTATCAAGGAAATGCGTGTTCTCCAAAATAGATGTGAATCAAACCACACCCAAAGATACTTGTACCTTTCTACTACTTCCAAGGTCACAAGATCCCGGGTTTTAATCAACAGTTGGGTTTCCTACACCTCAAATTGCTTGGGTGAACCAAACATCATTACCTGGGTTTTCTTGGAACTTAAACAATTACTATTAATGAAATGATCTTGTCAAAATTATTTTGGAGTAACCTCTGGACTACACCCTGTTCTCCTTGACACAGTAAATAACTGTGTCATCTGCACAAAGATGCACATTTGCATTCTGTAGTGTCTCATCAATATCATTAATGAACAGGGAGAAAAGAAGGGCACCTAGAGCTTATCCCTAGGGAACCCCATTTTCAATTGGCTTAAAATCTGATCTCACAATATTCCACTATATGTTTCTTGTCTCCAACATAACTTGTAAATCATTTATTCACATTACCCTGAAAGTCCATCACACTCAGTCTCTCTAGCAGAAGTGCATGACTAATTGTGGTGAAGGCCCCGGACAGGTCAATAAACACTGTCCCAACCATGCACCCTCTGTCTATTGCCAACTGTATATCGTTGGTCACTTTCAGAGCTGCAGTGGTGATGCTGTGCCTTGTTCTAAATCCTGATGGTCTGCTATTCAGCAATTTATATTTATCCAAGCAGCCAGTCAATTGCTTGGTCACTACCTTCTCCAGGACCTTTGACACAATTGGCAGTAGAGAAACTGGCCTATAGTTAGACAAAACATTTACTACCCTACCCTTACTGTATAAACAGGAGCAACATTTGCAGTTTTCCAACCACAAGAAAAAGTACTAGTCACTAGGGAAAAATTAAACACGCATGTCAGTGACTTACAAATACCCAATGCTTCCTAATTTAGCAATCTACCACTTAGCCCATCCAGCCCACTGGCTTTATTAACTTTTGAATGAAGAACTGCCTGACCAGTCTTTTCTCCTAACTCTTTCTTTGTTGACCCTGTATCATTTTTGTTACCCACCTCTGTATAGCCTTTACCCTATCTCTTTCTTACTTTAAGTGTGGACTCCAGAAATACATACAGAACTCCAAGTATGGCCCTTGCAATGATCTATATAGAGGCTGTAGCATCTGCCTCCAACAATTAGCAAAGGCCCTCCTGATGCATCTCAGAATTCCCTGAATGCCTTGTTACTGTAAACTGGGAAGAGGACTTCATAATGTCACTAGTTATTATCCCTAAAGCCCTTTCTTCACTAGAAGACTATCATTATCCAGTTTATCCAATACTCTGTCTGTGGGTTCTTGTGACCTACATGCATGACTTTTTATGTTGGCACGCTTGCGCAGCCAACATCTTGCAAGTAGTGCAGATTTGGAGGTGCAGTCACTGTTAGGCAAATGCAGGGCACGCACCAGTAGGTGCATCCCGCATTCCCCAATCAGCCAGCAGCAGGGGCCGACACCCTGCCTAGCTAATCAGGTGAAGATATCACAGAAAAGGTCCACTGCAATGAAAGCGAAGCTCTCATGCAGTGTGACCACAACACACCTCTCCCTATGTGCAGGAAACATGGTGGCAGTGACTGCCGCTGTTGCCCGTCAACCCCCCCCTTCCTTTATTGTGTCCCGTCAGCATCGCCTCTTGCTGTTGATTGCAAGGGTGCCCAATCCCCTTGGCATCATGTGCCCCCAACAGTTTTTCTTTGCCGATGTTGGCCCAACCCCCGTCGGCATGTATCCCTCCTCCCCATGAATTTTGCTGACAGGGGCCCACTCCCATCAGCATAATGTGTCCCCACTTTTTTTGCTTATGGGGTTGAACAATCCCCTTGGCTCCCTCTTGCTTCACACTTGTTTGCAATGGGGTGCCCAATCCCTGTTGGCCAAAGCACTCACCCACCCATACACACACTGAGGTGGCACACTGGGAGCCCACCCCAGCGTGCCAAAGCACCTATTAAAATGAAAACGGTCCACTGATGTCTTTTTTTTAACCTATAAAGCATAAACGGTCCCTTGTAGTCTTCCAACCCCCCTTCAACAACCTGCACCCACCCACTGAGCATCCTGCCTCCCCACACACCCCCCTCACCCATACTTACCTCCGGAGTCCAGCGCGATGATCTTCAGTGAACCGGGAACACGTCTGCACTCCTCAAAGCTGACTGTGAACTCAGCAAATACCGGTAAGCTATATAATGGGATAAATAGGGGTTACACAGATACACAGAAATGTGATGGCAGAGAAAGGCACCATGACCCATCTAGTCTGCCCAAGATCCTACCTCCCCCCTTCTGTTATGCTTCCATCTTCTTTTCCCAACCTCTTAAATCTATCCCAAGCCCTCTTGAACCCCTCTACCATTTCAGCTTCCACTACCTCCTCTGGCAGCTTGTTTCAGGCCTCCACCACCCTCTCCATGAAAACCTTCCCCCTGACATTACCTCTGTATTGCCCACCTTCCAGTTTGAGGCTATGTCCCCTCATGTTCACTCCCTTCTTCAATTTGAACAAGCTGTTACCCTCTACCTTATTTATTTGCTTCAGATATTTAAAGGTCTCAATCATGCCCCCAGTCTCCAGAGAGTACAAATTCAGCCCTTTCAATCTTCTCTCATAGGGTATATCCTACATCCCTCGTACTATTTTGGTTGCCCTTCTCTGCACCCTCTCCATCAGCTCAACATCTCTTCATAGGTGAGGCCTCCAGAACTGCACCCCATACTCCAGATGTGGCCTAACCATGGTTCTGTATAATGGCATTAGCACCTCCCTCATCCTGCTATTAAAATCTCTCAAATGCAGGCCAACATTCCATTTGTCTTTCCCACCGACCTGCTTCACTGGCTGCCAACCTTGAGGTCATGCGATACCATAATCCGCAGGTCCCTTTCTGTTTCCTTCTCCTTAATCACCACCCCCCAAGGGAGTAAATTTCCCTCCTATTCTTCCTCCCCAGATGCATCAGCGAGCACTTTTGTGTATTAAACTTCAATTTCCCGGGGTCAGACCACCTCTCCAGCCTCTCCAGGTCCCGCCTCATGGCTTGCACCCCACTAGGTGAATCCACCCTATTGCAGACCTTTGTATCATCTGCGGACAGGCACACCCATCCCTCCAGACCCTCCTTTAGGTCACTAACATAGATGTTAAAGAGTATTGGTCCTAGCACGGATGCCTGTGGCACCCCACTGGTCACTGCCCATTCCCTGGAATGTGTCCCATTTACCACCACCATCTGACTCCTTCCCTTCAACCAGTTTTCCATCCACATGGTGATTCTGTTGTCCACCCCTAGTCTGTCCAGCTTATGTACCATTCCACCATGTGGAATGGTGTCAAAGGCCTTATTGAAATCCAGATAGGTCACATCCACTGCTCCTTCCTGGTCCACTATGTGTCACCCCATCGAAAAACTATCAGGTTAGTCTGACAGTACCATTCCTTGGTGAAGCCATGCTGCCTGTCATCCTGCATGCCATTCATCTCCAAGTATTCTATCAACCTGATCTTAAGTAGTGTTTCCATTACCTTCCCCACCACCGAGGTAAGACTAATAGGATGGTAGTTTTTGACCTCATGCTTCAGTCCCCCCCCTTATGTAGTGCAACCACCTCTGCCCTCTTCCAGTCCATTGACACCACCCCTGTGACCAAGGACAAGTTAAACAGCCTTGCTAGATGCGGCGCCAGTTCATCCTTCACCTCCTTGAGAACCCTTGGGTGTATTCCATCAGGCCCCATTGCCTTGTCTATCCTAAGTCTACCCAGCTCTTCCCTTACTCCTTCAGCAGTGAATTCTGCCACAGCCACCTGCCTGTGGCTATCACCCTCCCCACCCCATCCTGGTCCCCTACCCTCCCTTTCCTCCATGAAGATTGAGGCAAAATAGCTGTTCAATAGAAACATAGACTTTGACAGCAGATAAGGACCACTTGGCCCACCCAGTCTGCCCATTTCCCTACCTACTGGATAAGCTGCAGATTCTAGTTAACCAACAGCCTGCTTCCTGCAACCCCCCACTATAATTGCTTTGTGTATAATTGCTTTAATGCCTCTGCTTTTTTGAAGTCCCCTTCCAGTATTGTTCCACTTTCCTCCCTTATCCTTCCAATCCCATGCTGTGCCCTCCTCCTTTCTCCAACGTATCTAAAGAAGGTTTTGTCCCCCCTCCTTGCCTGCTTTGCTATCCTCTCCTCAGTGGCCTCCTTAGCCCTCCTTATCTTTTGCCCAGCCTCCTTTCTTCTTTCCCTGTAGGTTTCCCTGTCCTCATCCTTTTGTGTCCTCCTGTACCTCTTGAATGCTCTGTTCTTCTCCTTGACCCCTAACGCTGCCTCTCTAGTGAACCATAGTGGTCTTTTCTGTCTTTTATTCTTTCTTACCCTTCTTATTTATTTTATTTTATTTTTATTTATTTATTTAGTTAGTTTTAGTTTAATTCTTGTTTTATACATGTCCATGGCTTTAAATACCCATCTCTTGATGGCTGCCCATAATTCCTCCACCCCCTGCACATCCCTTATCCTCAACATTTCTTCCCCAACTACCTTCCTCATTCCATGAAAGTCAGCCCTTCTGAAGTCCGTTACCTTGGTTCTTGTCCTAACCCTCTCCCTGCCCAATCTCACCCTGAACCTGACAGCCCTGTGGTCACTGGTGCCAAGCTCTTCCCCCACCTCCACCTCCTCCACACTGTCCCCATTTGTGAGGACCACATCCAACAGGTTTACATTCCTAGTGGGCTCACTGACCCTTTGTTGAGGGAATATGCCCTGAAGAGCCTCTAAGATGCCCCTACTCCTTGCAGAGATTGCTGTCTGGGCCTCCCAGTTGATGTCTGGAAGGTTTAAGTCCCCAACTAGCACAATTTTCCCTTTCCATGCCATCCTCGTTACTGATTCTACAAAGTGTCTATCCCCTTCCTCCCCCTGCATAGGAGGCCTGTAGACTACCCCAACACACAGGTTTTCTCCCTGTCCCCTGTCTAGGGTGACCCACATTATTTCTGTTTCCCCCTCCTCATCCTGCCCTTCCATGGCCCCAATCCCTTCCCTGATATATAATTCCACCCCTCCTCCCTTCTCCTCCTGATCTTTCCTAAACAACTGATACCCTGGGATCACCGTCTCCCAGGCGTAGTGCTCATTCCACCAAGTCTCACTCACTGCTACAATGTCTAGGTTCTCCTCCATCATGGTGGCCTCCAGTTCTCCCATTTTAGTCCCCAGGCTCCTGGCATTTGCAACCAAAGCCCTCCAACATGTAGCCCCATCCTGTCCTTCCCTGCTGCTAAGTGTTCCCTTGATGAGTGTTGTGACTTGGGGGGGTGCGGCTGATAGCCTCTCTGCTCTGCCTCACGGAAGGCTGGCCCTGTCCTTAGCCACACACCCTTATTTAGTTTAAATTAAACTTCCTTGCCATGAAGTCCCCCAGTTTACTCTTTAGTGCAGCTGCCCCTGAAGAGCTCAGGTGCAGCCTATCTTGGGCATACAGCCCCTCCTCCTCCCATGTAGAGCCCCAGTCACCTATCCAGCTGAACCCTATCTGACTGCACCAACCTTGTAGCCAATTGTTGAATGCCTTTATCTTCTCCTTTTTGGGTGTGCTTGCTCTTGGTACTGGTAACACCTCACAGAAGGAAATGGAAGGAAAAACAGTGTTGCTCCTACAGAACCTAGCAAGTTCCTCAAACCTTGCCTGTACCCCCTTCAGACTGTTTCCTTCCAAGTCATTTGTGCCCAGGTGAAACACCAGATGTGTCCTTTCATCCTGCTGCTTACCCCAGGAAGGAATATGATGCCTCACCTCCAGCACTGTCATCTCTGGCATGCACTGTACCCATACTGCATTGTTTTTTGCTCCCTTCCTTCCTTCCTCATTTTAGCCCCTAAATTATTGAGTCCCCCAAGAGTGCCACTCTACTGTCCCCTGCTTCCTGGGTGTCCTTTTAGCCTCTAGCTTTGTGTTGCGGGGTTTGGCTCCCTTTGGACTCCTCCTCATGTTCCATCCTGACTTGGTTTCTGCCCCTGCTCTTCTTTTGTTCCCCATCACCTAGCCTATCTTGATTCTTACCCACACCCAGCATCTGTATCTCTTCACCCTGTCCCTTTAGCTTTTCAGACTCTCCCCTCCTGTACCTCTTCATCCCTTGTACTTCTGCCAGGCTTCCTTCATTTCTGCACACCCCTCCTGCATCACTGCTTGAGCAAGATCCAATTTCACCTGACCCCCCCTCTAACTGCTCCTGGCCTTTCCTCGTCTGCATCACTGTGTGAGGTTGTGCCAACTGTGCTTGATCCCCCTCCAACTGTTCCTGTCCTACCCATCTTTGCAGAAGGTTTTGAGCACTGTACCCCACTTGGGGAAGTCTTCCTCCTTACCACCTGCCTCTCTACATATTTTCCCTCTCTTGCACCCTGCCCGGTGCATGCCCCAGCCTCCTACTGCAGCTCCTACCCTGCAGGGTTTCCTCCAGTTCATTTTCAGCCTCCCAGGAGCTCAACTCCAGCTCTTCCAGTGCTTCCTTCCTGACTCTTTCCTTATGCCACAGTTCCCCTAGTGCTACCTTTTGGTGTGTCCCTAATGTGCCCGTCCTCTCCTCCACCACTTCTCCTGCATGTAATGTGCCTTCCCCTCCTCCCCCCTTCCACTACACCTGAGATCTTTCCCCACACGTCCCCCAGCTGCTCTGCACCCCCCTTCTCTGATGTCCCCTGCGGACCCCTCCTCTCAATGTCCTTGACTAGAATACCTAGGAGGCAAACTATTTGTTACTTCCCACCTCTGGCCCATTTCACCTATGCCTGCATTGTCCTTCATACTGGGCATCTGTCTGCCTTTTCCTGAGCCTACTGTCTTCCACGCCTCCTGATCCCCGGCTGACCCCTTTTCTCTGGCTGCAGGCATCATTTTTGTGCCTCTAGACTTCCTGCTGTCAGTTCCCACTGACCCCTTTCCTCCTGTCTCGGGCATCCCTGTCCCAAATCTGGACTTGCTGTTGTCTGTTACCACTTCTGGTCTATTCCCTCTGGATCCCCTTCCATCCTCTCCCTCCCAAGCCCTTGACTTCCAGAACAGTGTATCTGATCCTCCAGTGAATCCACTCAGCCCTTCCCACTCCTTTCTTGGCTTATACCATCCCTGTCTGTCTACCCCCTTTCCCTAGCTTCCCCCAATTACCTCCCCACCCTTGTCCCCCCACTCCTCTTTTCAGCTGAGTGAGCTGTGCCATACATCACAGCCCTCCTCCAAGCCCAATTTAGGATCATAGCCATTCCACAGCCACTGCACCCTACCACCCTGCTAAAGACCCCCTCCCTTGGTCGCCCCTCCCTCTGTGCTGCCCTACCATTTCTTCTGTGATACTTAGATACAGTCCTAAAATCACCCTTATGTAATTTTTGGGTCCCCAACCGTCACCCCCTCCTCAGCCCCAACCCACAGTCAAGACTTTTTAGAAATAATAAAGCATGTGCAAACCATAGGCATCAAGAATTAATAACCATAGCCACCACATTCAAGTCCAAGTCACCAAGTTCAAGTCCAAATCCCTAGCATCTTCAGCGTTAGTAGTCCAAGATCAAGTTCCCAACACCTCCAGTGTCAGTAGTCTCGACCCAGTCCATTTCATCTCAACTTCGGCTCTTTTGTGAAGGATTTCTTAGTGTCTGTGTCAATTTCCCATATCCACCAAGGCTGAAGTCCAAGACCCCTGTGGAGAAATGCAGGACCCAGTTCCTTTGCTGCAAACCAGCTCCTCGCAGTGATTTCCTTAGCTCAGGATGCTCCTTGCTCCCACTTTTAGTCCTTCTATCGGTCTGGCTGGCTATTTTTAAAGCCTACCACCTTGGCGCCTCTCTCCCTGATTGGCCTGATCCTACACCACTGTCTGCGGTTGGTCGGCCATCCCTGCTTCAGTCACCGGACTGCCACCTATGCCCCTTGCTAGTTCAGCTCCAAACAGCTCAGCTCTCCTTCCTCTGATCACCAATCTCAACCCTGCTGCCGACTGCAGCCACAGCTCCATGCAGCTCTCCAATCTCCTTTCTCTGGTCACCAACAGTGACCCGCTCCCCACCACCCTGCTAAAGAGCCCTCTCCCTTGGTCGCCCCTTCCTCTGTTCTGCCCTACCATTTCTTTTCAACTTTAATGCATATCTCGGGCATTTTTGGGAATTTTTACACCAAATTTTCAGCATGGGGTTTTTGGGACACCTCTTCATGAATTCTGGCACTGTCATATCGTTAATCAGTCCCAAAAGGTGATTTCACAGTCACGGCACTGAATCACCTTTCGGGACCAATTAACAAGATGACAGTGTGACTGTTCATGAGGCGGGCTCTCAACAAGCTTATGTTGCAAATTTGGCGGAAAATCCAAAAATGGCTGTTTTATGAATCAAGCATTGCGCAGCTACTTCATGAGCTTGTAACTTCATGAATTTGCAATATTTTCATGCCAGATTTTCAATATTGTCATTTTTGTACACTCCTTGTGAACTGTACAGCTGTCATTTTTTACATCCTGGCTGAAATGTGTTTCTGCACTTCCGGCACACCACAGCATGGTCGCTGTGGGAAATCAGTGTTTGGACCAGATTATGAAAATGACAGTGACACTGTTCATGAGCAGAGGTCCTAAAATGCCTATGTTGAAAATTTGGTGACGATACTCCATAAAATGACTGTGTTATGAGTATGCTTTGGCAGATTGCATGCATGATCGTAACGTCGTGCATTTGTAATATTTTCACTCTGGATTTTCACCATTGGTATTTTTCCATACCTTTTGATGAACAGTACAGCTGTCATTTCATATATCCTGCAAAAAATGTGTTTTCGCACGTCCGGTGAAAAATAGCGTGGTCGCTGTGCGAAATCACTTTTTGGGACAGTTTGAAATAACAGTAACACTGCACATAGCAGAGGTGCTAAAATGCCTATGTTGAAAATTTGGTGCTGAACGTCCACAAATGACAGGCTATACATGCTGCCTAGCATTTCCACGCACCCTCATAACTTTGCAATTTGTAATATTTACATGCCACATTTTCAACACTGGCATTTTTTTACACCTCCTTATAAACTGTGCAGCTGTCTTTTTTCACATCCTGCCCAAAATGTTTTTCCATGCTGCACTACCAAAGCCAATGTCAGCGCGACAACATTCGGCATTGACAAATGCTTGTTATATGTTGGCATTGCACTTCACCTGTGCTGGATTACTTTGCAGTTTACATTTTGAAATTGCTCTTTCAGGTGTTTATCACATGAGCTATAAAGCTTTAAGACATCTACAAACAGAAGACGAGATGTCATTTGACAAACCTTATTATTTCGGGAGTTCAAGATATACCCACCCACTAAGCTATTAAAGAGGCTGCTCTATTGGTTTAGAACAATGCAAAGTGGAAACAGGGAATCACCTTGGAATATTCCTTGCTGTATCCTGTTGTTTGGGATGATGCTCTGACTTTTATCCTGGTTCAGCTGCATAGACGTGTGCTGCTTTTTTATGGTGATCTTGATAACATTCTTCAGAATATTGAAACATAGAATTTGATGGCAGATAAGGACCACTAACCCACCTAGTCTGCCCATTTCCCTACCTGATGGATAAGCTGCAGATTCTAGTTAATCAACAGCTTACTTCCGCCTACCCCCCACTAGAATTGCCTTATACCTGTCCCATGCATTCTTGAATTCTCCCACTGTTCCTGACTCCACACCTCCTCAGGAAGGCTGTTCCATGCATCCACAACCTCTCTGTGAAAAAATACTTTCTAACATGACCTCTGGAGCTGTCCCCCATCTTCAGATTGTGCCCCCTTGTTTTTGCACATCTCTTCTTCTGAAAGATATTACCCTCTTGTACTTTGCTAATTCCCTTGAGATACTTGAAAGTTTCTATCATGTCCCCCTTCCCCTCCTTTCCTCAAGGGTATACATATTAAGCTGCTTTAGTCTCTCCTCGTATGTCTTCTGGTGCACACCCTGTACCATTTTGGTTGCCCTCCTCTGAACAGCCTCCACTCTGTCTATGTCTTTGCGGAGATGGGGTCTCACTAACTCTCTGTACAGAGGGATAACAACTTCCTGTTTTCTACTGTTGATGCCTCTCCCTATGCATCCCAGTATCCCCCCAGCCCTCCTTACTGCCTTCTCACATTGCTTGCCCATCTTTAGGTCATCTGATATAATTACTCCTAGGTCTCTTTCGATTTTTGTTGTTATTAACTCACCCCATTGTATACTCTCTTCCCTGGGTTTTGTTTCCCAGATGCATTACCTTGCACTTCTTTGCATTGAATCTGAGGCTGCCATATTTGACCATTCCTCCAGCCTTGCCAAGTCCCTTTTCATTCTTTCCACCCCACCTTGTGTATCAACCCTGTTGCAGATCTTTGTGTCATCTGCAAGGACATACCTTTCCTTCCAGGTGCTCTCAATGTCACTTATAAAGATATCAAAGAGGACGGTCCCAGTGCCGAACCCTGGGGTACACTAGTGCCTCCTTTCTTCACTGTGGACTCTGTTTACTATTACACTTTGCATCCTGTTGTCCAGCCAATTTTTTATCCAGGCTACCACCTTGGGACCCACTCCAAGGCTGGCTAACTTGTATATTAATCTTTTGTGTGAGACTGTGTCAAATGTCTTGCTAAAATCTAGGTAGGCCATATCCATAGCCACTCCCTGGTCTACTACTTTGGTCACCCAGTCAAAGAAATCTATTAGGTTCATCTGACATGACCTTCCTGCTGTGAAACCATGCTGCCTTGGATCCTATGCCCCACTGGCCTCTAGGTACTCAACAATTCTTTCCTTCAGAAGTGATTTCATCATTTTCCCTACCACTGAAGTCAAACTAACTGGTCTGTAGTTTCTTGCCTCTGTCCTGCTCCCACTTTTGTAAAGTGGAATCACATTTGCCCTCCTCCAGTCCTCAGGTACCACCCCATCCTCCCATGATTTGTTAAACAGAGTAGTCAGCGGTGTTACTAGTTCTACCCTTAGTTCTTTTAGAATTCTTGGGTGAATCCCATCAGGCCCCAATGCTTTGTCCACCCTCAGTTTCAAGAGTTCTTTCAAAACCCTTTCTTCTGTGAATGGACTGGTATCGACCCCCTTATTCAGAGCTTCTCTCTTGTGTGGTTTAGGTACCTCCCCCTCCTCTTCTGTTGTGAATATGGAGCAGAAATATTCGGTCAGTATCCCTGCTTTTTCACTGTCACCCTCTGCCCACATTCTCTCCCCTTTATTAAGTCTCTGTATACCACCCTTGGTCTGTCTTCACTCCCTAATGTACCTATAAAAAGTTTTATCACCCTTCTTAACAGAGCTGGCTATCTTTTCCTCGGTTTGTGTCTTTACTATTCTGACTGCCTTCCCTGCCTCCTTCTGCTTTAACTGATAAAGTTCTCTGTCCTGCTCCTTCTGTGTTTCCTTATATTTCCTGAATGCTATCCTTTTCTCCTTAACTATCCCTGCCACCTCTTTTGAGAACTATAGTGGTTTTTTCCTTCGTTTTGTTTTGTTGATTTGCTTTACACAAAGGCTTGTTGCCTCTGCGATGGCTGTTTTTATTATTCCCCATTGTTCCTCCACCCCTCCTTCTTACCTGTTTGCTAGTGCATTTCTGAGGCACTCTCTCATTTTCCCAAAGTCAGCCTTCCTAAAGTCCAATGCTCTTGTTTTTGTATGGCTTGACTCTATGGCAGTGTTTATTGTGGACCACACTGTTTGGTGGTCACTTGTTCCCAGATGGCTACCCACTTCTAAATCTGAGATCCTTTCTCCTTCCCCATTTGAGAGTACCAGGCCTAAGATTGCTCCCTCCCGAGTGGGTTCCAACACTAGCTGTCTGAGGCATGCCCGCTGTAGGGCATCAAGAATGACCCTGCTCTTGGATGTGCCTGCAGCAAAGGTATGCCAGTTAACATCTGGCATATTCAGGTCCCCCACCAACAATATCTCCCTTTTTTCTGCCATTTTAAGGATGCCTTCTATCATTTCCTTGTCCATTTCCTCCCCCTGAGATGGGGGTCCGTACACAACCCCCGTGCTGATTGTGGTGCCATTTTCTGTCTCCAGGGTGACCCATAGTGACTCATCAACTTCCTGTTTACTCTTTAGTTCTGTTGCTTTAATCCCTTCCCTTACATAGAGAGCTACTCCTGCTCCTCTTTTACCCACCCTGTCCCTCCTGTAGACTGTGTATCCTGGTATGTTGACATCCCAGTCATTTTTCTCTGTGTACCATGTTTCAGTGACTGCCATAATATCCAGGCATCCCTCTTCCATCAATGCCACTAGTTCAGGGAGCTTGTTACCCAGACTGTGTGCATTGGTACTCATCGCCTTCCATTTATTTTTTTATGGCCTTACCCCTTTTAGCCCCATCTCTGTCCTTACTGCCTTTTTCTGCATTTATGCCTGTCCTGCTCCCTACTGACTTCTCTACCTTGGTGTTTACCTCTCTAACTACTGTGTTTTGTGGGAGGAGGCTGGGATTTCCCTGGTCTTTTTCAGTGTCTCCCCCCTTGGCTAGCTTAAATGCTTGCCAGTGAAGCATTTAAACCTGTCACCTAGGATTCTGGCCTCCCCCAGACAGATGCAGACCATCACGCCAGCATAAGCCTGCATCCCTCCAGGTGGCTCCCCAGTCCCCATTGAAGACAAAACCCTGAGCTGCACACCAGTTTTTCAACCATTCATTGAATCACATGGTGTGGAATACCTTAGCATCATCCTTGCCATAGACAGGCAGCACCTACAAGAAGGTTACCGTACATGCCACTTGTCTAAGGCCCCTCCCCAACTCCACAAACTCCTCTTGCACCGCTCTGATCCCATTCACAGCCAGGTCATTTGTCCCTAGGTGGACAATGACATCCAGCTCCCTCCCTCATGCAGCTGCTCCTGCGATCCTGAGGATTTGCTTCCTGTCCCTCCAAGCCATGGCACCAGGCAGGCACCTTACCCCCCCATCCCCTTCCTACCCCACTTCTACCTGCCTAATGATCGAGTCCCCCACCAGGAGTTGTTTCCTTCCCCTGTGGAGTCTCATGCCATCCTCCTGTGGGTCTCCTTTGTGGAGGTTCCCAGCATCCTCCTTGGTCTCCACTGCAGGTGCCTCCATAGAGGAACCACTCTTTGCCAGAACAGCATATGAATTGTGGAGAGGTACAACTGGAGGGATGCACCTCTGTTCCACCAACTTCTCCCTCCCTGAGCCCACCTTGATGCAACTGCTCCTCTTTCTTGGCAACCTCTGAGATAACGGTGGTGGCCTGGTGGTCCCTGGGTGGGGAAGAGGTTTCACGAATCCTAGCCAGGTCAGCCTGGAGATGGGCAACCTCCTCCCTCAGACCAGAGAGATTCCTGCAAACAGAGCAGCATTGCAGCCTCCAGAATGTCTCCCAGAACACTGCTGCCCCACAGCCATTGCACTGCACCACTCCCATCTTGACTTATTTTGTGTCTCCTCTCCTGTTGCTTTTTATGCTTACTGAATCCTGCCTCTAAGCATTTTTACACTTACTTTCCTACTGCCTATGTGCCCTTACAACTCTCGCCCTTTCTGTTCTAAGACAGGAACTTCCTGTAGTCTTCAGTAGTCTCCTTCTTCCGTGCTTGGATTCAGATCTCCTGCAGCCAGGGGAGGAGAAGAAGTTATTTTTTAGGTTCTTTCAAAGTTGATGAACCTAATGTGTCTCAGTGATCCTTCCCTTCCTACTGCCAAAGAGGAAGTTCCTGTTGTCAGTCAAATCCAGTGATTATAAAACTAGAACTGGCTTTGGGTGGGCGGAGGACAATTAGAAAAAAATCTGTAGATCTAGACTGCTGCTTCTTGCTCTGAAACCAAAGTTCTCCTCTGTTAAAAACAGCAGGAAGATGTAATTGGAGCCACCTGCTTTTGTACTCCTAAGCTGCTAAGCCACACCTCCAATTAGATTCACCCTCTGCACTGACTCAGTAAATTAAGCTGATACAGTCCCCTTCCTCAGAGAAACACACAGTAACTTTCTTCTTTTTTTTTTTACTTAAATGAGACCCCCTTCTTCTAATAAAGTATCTGTTTGCTCAATCCAAACAGGTACCGACTCCTGCTGAGATAGAAGTGATTTATCAGTAAAAAAATCTGTAGATCTAGACTGCTGCTTCTTGCTCTGAAACCAAAGTTCTTCTCTGTTAAAAACAGGTGGATTCAGTAAATTATTAGGTATTTAAGAATATGGAATACTATCTTCTTTATTCTATCTGTGCTACAGAAAGGTTGTGCCCTTTTTTGCAGCTCTCCTTGATGACTGTTCAGGAAAGGCTGGTCTTTTGAACCATACAATTGTTTCTCATTACTTTTTTGTTCTATTCCCATGTGCTTGTTGGAGTCTGTGTAGTTTTAAACTCTGATTGCATTAATTCCAGTGTATAGTTTGTATGATGAAGTCAAACAAGTTATGGGCCAAAATTGTTGAGATGATTGGTGAGGTGTGATTTGATGACAAGTAATGTATTAGCTGCTGTTAGCCAGGTGGGCATTAACTGGGAGTTGAGCATAAAGGTTTTTTTTGGGGGGGGGGTTTCTTACAGTTAGCTAAATCAGGGTACAGAGATGTTAATACTTTGTCAAAAGTTGAGTACAGCAACTAAGATGATATATCAATATTGCTACAGCTGCCATATAGCGATATATATTTTCTAAAGTCATGTTACTGGTAAAACATTTATACTGACATGCATAAGCATGTAGTGATGCATAAAAACTATTATTAGGATTTATTCATGTTGATTGGACTCCAAGATCTCATTTATAAAACTGAAGTTTCTATAGCTAAGCATTCTCAAGAAAAATAATTGATATTAACCGTTCAGCCCAACCCCTTTGAAATAATTAAGTGTGGTGACATATATGGTTGCTAGGCAGTACATCCTGGCTTCCTCCCAAGATGAGTAAACTCAGGGGCTCATCTACCATAAACAGGATTACTGTATAGCAGTCTCATCATCTGTTACATGATTGCTGACCTGAATGCAAGTATTGTCCTCCAGAGGAACAGTGATGTCTCATGGAGTCCTTCAAGTTGAGTTGCAATGTTATGGTTGACATAGCATTTCACTAAGAATGATTATGCATCACCTTTTTTCACAGTGAGATATTGTAGTATTTATACTGATTTGGAATGAATTACATTTTAAGTACTACAGTAGCATAATGTTGGTGCTACATAATGTACTAGGCAAGTCCTTATTAGTACTGCAACTTACACATACATGTATATGTATTGTAACATAAACATTTAATCCATGATTTAAACAAGACTTCAGTATTCAAAAACACTGTAGGATTACTAATATGCTATCTAAACTGTATCTGTCTAATGATTTCTTTCTATAAGCCTACTTAGTGACCAAGAATAGATTTTTTTGTTTGCTCTTTTCAGTGTTAAATACCATAATGTATAAATGTGCATTAGATTTACCCTATTTTTATAACAGCAAACTTATTTACAGTATCTTGCCGTTTTTAAGATTTTATGTAAATGGATTAAAGACTGCATATCCATTTTTCACTTGGATGTGTCTTAAAAGAGTTGTCTTCCCTGTTTAATTTTCCATTTATGTTTTTCAACGTTATATGTTTAGGGGAAACAATAGATTCTGTTCATTGTTAATAAGCTTCTGTTGGAAGATAGGCAAATGAAGAACCTGTTTGTAACAATTATGAAGAAAGCTAACTTATAACGCTTAAATATGGCATCCTTGTTAAATAATTGTTCAACATTTTAGTTTTCAAAGTCATTTTAGTAAATGTCACCAGGATTTATTTATTTAGCTTTTGTTAACCAGGTAAGTACACTAGACAAGACATTTGCCTATTTTCAGGTACGACCTAGGAGTGTACAAGGAAATATGACATAGGACAACATGATACAGAGTCGGGGAAACAGAAGCATCACATAGTCAGTAGGTACACACAAATGGTCTGAGCATATACAGCAAGTCACCAAGGCTGCAAGCAGTGCATTATATATAGAATACAGTATGGGTTGGGGTGTGTAACAAGATTTTACCCACACCCGAGTTGTGGGATGCTACATAAACCCCGAGGGCGAATCCCGAGGGGTTTGTGAAAAGCATCCCACAACGAGGGTGTGTGTAAAATCGAGTTTGATATCCCGATCCATTTTTTATTTTATATAATTGCTGGGTTTCCCTTTTCTGCTTCAGCAATTATATAAAATAAACAGCTCTCAGTGTATCCCACGGTTGGTCCTTTTAGTCCGGTGCTGAGATTTTTGTATTTTTAAACTGTTTTTATTTTCCGTTTCTTCAGGTCTTTGTGTGTTTCCAGGGTATAACGGGGGAGAAAAGAAAAGGTCTTACCGCCGAGTTCTTGTGGCGGTTCTGTTTTGGACAACATGGAAGCAGTGAGCGGTCTCGGATGGTCATGCTGCTATGTGAGCATGCACACAGGAAGGAAAATCGTGCGCATGTTTGCCGTTATAACCGCTCCTTTATAATGCCAAATTATGCCACAGTTTCCCTGTGGGAAAAAGGCAGAGCCAGTTATTATATACAAATTATATACAGTATAGGACCCCAAAAAAGTGGGGCACAGTCAGAGCAATACCCAATACATAGGGTGTATACATTGTGTGCAGGACAAAAACCATGTGGGGGCACTGTTTAAGATGTGCAGATCTAATTAAACAAAATGAAGCTATAGGAGGTGTAATTAAAGAATTAACTACAGAGTGACTCTTAAATTTTATTTATTTATTTATTTATTTATTGTGGTCTCAGATTAACACCTTTGAGTTAAAAGCTCTTTACATAGGTTCCACATCAGGATAAGTACAAAACAAACATCAAATGGCAGGACAACAATACATGGCTGAGCTTATATAAAGTATATGTAGGCTATAACAACAAATACCATGTGTAGCTAGGCATTAACATCAACACAAAATGTGAAGACAGGTATTGGTAGTGCCAGACTTTATTTATTTATTTTTTTTTTACTATTCTTTTTCTCCCCTGGGCTACCAGTCAACCTACCTTATCTTGTCCAGGCTACCTCAGGGTTCCGGCCACCGTCTTGAGGATCCCTTGGCTCGGTCTTGCGGCATACTCCCGCAGATTACCCCCCACGGTAGGGAGACGGAGAGTCCCCTGACACTCAACTGCCCAGACTGAATCCAGTGCCACATCCCTAGCCAGAGCAATCCTCAATGAAGATGGCCATCATGCAGCTGCGACTGGAGCCCAATTTTCCTTATTCTCCCCTTGTGCATGGTGTGCAATGATGCCAATGGACCGGTGCATGCGTGCTACTGCATGCACTTCTCCCCAGTGTCGGCCACCGCTGGTCCCTCCATTTGACTGCAAGTGCCCTGCAATGCCCCCATCCATCGCTAGAGGCCGCCAAGGCACTGAGGTAGGAACCCCCACCGGAAATGGAGAGCAGTCCTACGGATGCTCAATCCGTCTCATCCCCTGCCAACCTCCAATGACCCTGGCTCATTCCCGAACCTGGGTCACCAGCATGGAGTGAGGTGTGGCATCCAGCGCCTCAACCCTCTGCACCACTGGGCCAATGGTAGTGCCAGACTTTAGACACTATTACTAAGTGCTACTGGGGGACAGAGCCCCTAGTGTAGTGAGTGTTCAGAGGTGGTGAGCAGCCAAAGGGGCTTTGTCAGTAAGGGGAGACACAAGGGGAAGGGGAACTTGTAAGACTTGTAAAGGGGTAGGGCCAGGGTGGAAGAGCAGGAGAAGGATTATGAGATGGGTGAGAGCACCAGGGTGGGGGCACCAGGAGGGAGGAAGGGAAATGCAGAAAGAAGAGGGGAGCATAAGCAATGTGAGGGGAGGCAGGCAAGGGAGACAGGGGAAGAGAACTAGCACTGGCAGTCGCAGTGGGAACCAAGAATAATCCATTGCTTGAGGTTCACTTTGAAGGCACGCAGTGTGGGTAGGTTAGCAATGTTATCCCAAAGGGAGTTGAACCACTGTGGGGCTCAGAATGCAATGGACCTTTGTCCTTGGAACGTGTGGCATTGGGGAGTTAGGAAGAACTGGTGCTCAGAACTTCAAGTGGGGTGAGGGTTGATGCTAGGAACAAGAAGTTGTTGAACCCCCAGTGGCAGTTGACCTAGGCAAATTTTTTTGGCCAAAAGGCAAGTTTGGTATTTTATTTGGCCATTAAGTTGGAGCCAGTTTGCCCTGGTGTAAAGGTCACAGGTATGAGTCAGCCGAGGTGCACCTGTAACGAGCTGATAGGCTTTGTTAAGCACAGTTTTTATGTGCCATAGTGCTGTATCTGTGGCACAGCCATAGATGCCAGTCCATAGTCCACTAGGGAAACCACGGAGCTGTGAACGGCTATGCTTAGGGCTTCTGATGTCAGACTATATGTCTATGGGGAAGCCCAATTAGCATATTGATAGCTTTGGCGGTGTTATCAATGTGTTGGGGCATAGGTGAGCATGTTGTCGACTGTGATTCCAAGGTATTTGATGTGTTGAACAAGTTCCAGTGAGGACTCAGCATTATTGTATATTGAGAGAGTGTATTTTTTGTGCTTATTTTGTGGGCGGAGAACAGCATGCTTTTAGTCTTTTTGTAGTTCATTATCAGTTTGTGGTCAATGAACAATTTCTCGACACTGGAAAAGTCAAGCTGGATTTGTCACTCTAGGGCACTTGGGTCAGAGCCACTGGAAAAAACAACCGCGTCATCTGTGTAAAGGAGGATGCGACTCTGGCAGGCTTGGGTGAGACTATTCAGAAACAAACTGAATAGGAGGGGGCCCAGAATTGAGCCTTGCAGGATGCCAGAACAAACAGGTTGGCTTTCAGAATGGACAGTACCTATTCTCACTTGTTGAGAGCGGTTGTGCAGGTAACTGTGGAACCAAGTGATGGTGTCTGTGGAGAGGCCGGTGGCAGCTAGTTGGTTGGCAAGGAGGTCATGGTTTACTGCATTGAAGGCCTTTGTTAAGTCGATATAGACTGCCCCAACAAGATGTCCTTGATCGAAGGTTTTGCGGATATAGCCCATGAATTCGAGAAGAGCTGTAGTGGCACTGTGTCCAGTCCTAAATCCGTGCTGCTCAGGGCATTGATGCTGGTATTTTTCCAAATATTCAACAAGCTGGTCAGCAACAATTCTTTCGAGGGCCTTCGAAAGGAGTGAAAGGATGGAGAAACATCTGTAGTTTCCTGATAGGGCACAATCACCATTCTTGTTCATGGGAGTGACTGCAATGGTTTTCCACCTTTGTGGGAATTTAGCATACCAATGTGATAGGTTGAGGATAAAGGTGAGAGTAGACAGAATTTCTTCCAGGGTGAGAGCCACAAATTTAAGATCAAGGGTATCACCACTGAATCTCCCTTTACCTAGCACCTTAAGCAGATATTTCTAGGCTTCCTTGAGATTGCCTTGAAGTAAAAATGGGGGTGCACAAGGGGCTGTGTGGGTTTAACAAGGGTGGCAGGGGAGAATAAATCAGCAGGGAGAACACCACAGAGATCAGTGAAGGCATTATTGAATCTGTTGGCCATGGATTTAGGGTCAAGGGTGGGGGTTCCATCAACGTTGAGCATGGTGGGGGCAGATTTGGGCTCTTTTCTGGTGACTGCTTTCAGGTTTGTCCAGAATTTTCTACCATCATTCCAGTTCTGGGCAAGGGCATCTTTGAAGTATTGGTTTTGGGCTACAAGGATGGTTCTGGTGCAAGTGTTCCTGGCCCTTTTGTAATTCTGGTGTCTAACTGTTTCCCCGTGGACCTGGCTACATGCCAGAGATGGTCCCTCTTTTTCATGAGCTCAATTTTTTTTTATCACATCTCTTTTCATTCTCACCTTGCAGCCACAGTCCTGCTGTACATCCAGCCACCACTCCTACCTTCCCACCGACCCCAAAGCTGATGTGCCCCGCTGGCATATGCAGCTACAACTGTCGGGAGGGGCCCCCCCTTGAGCCCCTGCGCCCGGTGAGGATCAAATACCGGCACACGCCTAATTCAGGCATCACCGGCCGGTGAAGCTACCGGCTATCAAGCTGCCATGGACTATGCTGCCTTTGCCCATTTTCTCACCAATGGTAGCACAGATGTGCAGTGACATCCATGCACAACATGAAGATGTCTGCCATGCTCCCCCCTGCTTAGCACCCATGCAACTGCAGTTCCTACAGGTGTCCCCAGGGACTGCCAGAGTGCGGCGTGCACCCACCCCTTTCCCCAGGACTAGGAGAGCTGTCATCAGATGCTCAATCCTAGTCCTCCCCTGCCAACCTCCGATGACCCGGGCTTGTTCCCGAACCTGGCTCACTGGTGTGGAGCGAGGTGTGGTGTCCAGCGCCTCAACCCACAGCACCACCGCGCCGGCCTTGAGCTCAATTATGGCATGACCAAGCCAAGGGTTAAAGTGGCCTTTGATTTTGCACTTTTTAAAAGGTGCATGTTTGTCACCGGCCGAGTTGAAACTGAAAATGAAATGGTCAAGCGCACAGTCAACATCACTAGCCCCACACACTTCTGACCAGTCTGTGCTTAGAAGATCAGCTTTCAGATGGCCTGAGTGACCCTGCATGAGGACCCTATTAGTTACGGTTCTTGGCGGGGGGTTGGTGAACTTGTTAGACCAACAGAACCAGACAGGGGAGTGGTCCCTGATAGCATCCAGGAGAACAGTGGCTTTGGATATATGCTCAGGGCAGTTTGTGAGTACCCAGTCAAGCAGGGTGCATGTGCCCATCCTGTAGTTGGTCCTTGTGGGGGCCTCGATGAGCTGCATAAAGTGGCAGCAAGGATTGCATCTTTAAATTGGTTAGCTTCGGAGGCAAGTCAGTTGATACTGAAGTCACCAAGAAGTATGACTTCTTTGCTGAGGCTTAGATTTCCAAGGCAGCCAGGACTGCATCAAGGCCTTGGGCTGAGTGCATAGGCAGGAAGTAAATTGATAGCAGGGTAATGGTTCTGTTGTGGGCACCAAGGAGTACCTTAATGGCTAAGGCCTGAGTATTGTGCCCTAAGCTGGGTAATGTCAGGGCTAAACCCTGTATGTTGTCCCTGAGATAGATTGCACACCCCCCCCTCCTTGTTTGGTTAAATAATCCTGCCCATAGACCCTGTAGCCAGAGATGTGGATGGCTACATCAGGGATTTTAGGAGAAAGCCACCTTTCGACTACAGAGAGCACATCAGGGTTATGTAGGGCGATCCAGGCCTGTAGGTTATCCAGTTTTGCTACCAGGTTGCAGATATTAATAGATGCAAAGATAAGTGTGCCTGCTTTCTTATGGCACACATCCACTTTTTGTGGGGGGGCCAGGGTTGGGGTGAATGTTGTCAGAGAGGAGCAGCAGTAGTAGGGCAAGCATAAGCAGATATTTTAAAAGCTATCTGCAGCTGATTTTGCGCAGCCTTTTTGAGGTGCCCCTCACTTGGTGTTTGAACATGTGTGTCACAAATCTAAGAGGGACTGTTAGCGGAGGTAGCCACTGCTGGTGGCACAGTGGCAAGGCCCAGGTGGGCCAGGCTGTGTCATCACGCTTGCTAGGGCCTGAGAGAAAAGAGCCAAGCACTGAGGTAATGGTGCAGTAAGGATTGAGAGGGTTGTTATCATCGATAGTGAGGGCAGGTGTTTGAGGATCAACTTGTAGTTGCCCAGTAAGTAGTGGTAGTGCAAGCATTAAGATGCCAAATGACAGGGAGCCAGGTGGTGTAGGCATTGTTAAGGGAAAGAGTGGTGTGTGGGAGCCTGGTCACAGGGACTATGGTGTGGAGGGCATGTACTGTATCAGTGAGGGTGCTAGGTTGAGTACAGTTGAGGATTTATCTTTGTAATGTGTAGCTAGTAACAGTGAGGTCACTGATTAGGCAGGGGCAAGGGCATACTATTACGATGCTCCTAGAGGGAGGTCCAAGCTGAGGGAAGCATGAATCATGCAGAGAACGTGGGAGTGGCCTTGGATAGAGTGGGGGAGGAGGGGTATTTAATAGAGGTCAGGGTTGGAAAGGGGGGGTGGGATGAAAAAGTAGATTAGCAGACAAGAATTAGGGTGGTGAAACAGCGCTGCTAAGGCAGAGGAAATTTCAAGGCAGCCGGGCTGGTGTCGCAGTCTAATGGCAGGCAGCCAACAACCCTAAACTGCCCAATAGCAGGAGGGTTAAAGTCTGAAGGAGCCAATCAGGTGGTGGTGCTCAGCCATGGCTAGTACAGGAAAGGAGCATACCTGGCTTAGATTCCCAGTGGACCGGTGGATGCAGGTGGCTGGCGTAGCTTCCTAGCCGGGACCACAAGCCTGAACTGGGCTGTGAAGTTTCCACTGGGCTGCTTAAAGAGAGGGGGGGAAGAGGAGAAGTTGAATAAAGGATAAAGGCCTGGATTCAGTGCCTCACTGGTATCGGTGGGCGGAATCAAGACTGAGGAGACAAAGGATAGGGGGAGTGAGTGTGAAGTGTAGGATTGAGGTGCTAGGAGACAGAAATTCAGGAGCAGGGATGGGGGTGGGGGATGGCGCCTGTAATGATGGTGAGGAGGGAGAGGGACTAATTAGTAGTTTTGCAGTCAGAAAGATAAGATAGGGCATGAGAGTTTGGGGACAGAAAGATTGGTATGAGTTGGGAGGGTGTGAGAGAGAGAGAGAGAGAGAGAGAGAGACAGAGGGAGATAGAGAAAGCTAGTAGACTTAGTAGATGAATGCAATCACATAGCTAACAATCCTACACAGTTCCCATACTGATTTAACTTAAATTCACAGTAATAAAAAACAGTACATTCGTGCCCTGGACTGTTTCAAAAAAGTAGATTAGCAGACAAGAATTAGGGTGGTGTGACAGCGCTGCTAAGGCAGAGGAAATTTCAAGGCAGTCTGGCTGGTGTCGCGGTCCAATGGCGGGTGGCCAGCAGCCCTAAACTGCCCAATAGCGGGAGGTTTAAAGTCCGAAGGAGCCAAGATTTTTTTATCTAAATGAAAAAATTATTCAGAGTTAGCACGTGAATGCCAATAGGTTTCTGAAACCTAAACAGCAGTCCTACTAAACCTCTGTGAGATGTATATCTTACAAACTGTGTACTTTTTATTGAGAGAAGGGTGGTACACTTTCATCTGCATACTGCAACCTGCAGCCAAGCAGACAGACAATGTATTATCATATCAATTATATATTTATCTCAAAATTAATGAAACTATCTGCCAAATCAACCATATGGCAGCTTTCTGAGATTTAAACTCAGCAGCTAGATTGTGCAAAGGCCTTTTCCCTGCCAAGAGATACTATGATATTACTGCCTAATGCATGCCATATGTTGCTCATGCAAAGCCAACTGACACATTTAGAGAAAGACCAAGCCACCTGAGGACTGATCTCAACACATCCTTCAAAATTGCCCTAAAAAGGTCCAGAAGATATGACTCTATTCCCTATTCCTGTTGTTTTACTGATGATACAAAAAAAAGTGTGAGACAAAACTCAGAATCTGTGGTGCCCACCATTAATTAGCCAGCCTTAGTCACAGCCCCCTTGTAACACTACAAATATAAGGTCCCACAGTCTATGGACATCCCGTGTCATGGGGGAGTATTGGAAATATTGTAGCACTGGATTTTGTTACTGTAAAAGGCTTCAGTTCAGTACAAGTATAGTGTCATGATTCAATCAATAGCCCTTTTTTAGGTTGACAATTAAAATGGACTACAGCCAACTGGTTTTTATTGCTATATAACGTGTGTAAGTAAATGACATTTGTTATAGGATAGGTTTGTACAAGGAGTTGTATGACTCTGTATTGACTTACAGTAAAAATACTTCTTTTAATTTTAAGTATTTATACCATGTGAACAGTGTTTTATTTTCTCCTCTTTGCAACATTTTGCCTTTTAATCAGGCTCTAACAGGACAATCCTGGACCTCCCAGTTATTCTGTATAAAAATAAAACATAAAAATTTGAAAATCACTGGGTGACTACAACAGTGCCTTTTCACTGCTGGGGTGTTCTTGGGGACCTAAATACCAATGTTAAGGCACCACTAGACCATTAGTAATCCTCAGATAGCACAGCAGTGGGCTACTGTACGTTTCATTTCCCACTCAGTACAGCAGCTACACATACCTGAGAGACACACAGACCCAAGCAGTGAAAGTCTATTGTCTCAGCAATAGGTCACCACTGAAATGGCTATAGTGGTCCTGCACAATTTGAATTCAGCACTAAATCACTAAATAGGAAAGTTCATGTAGCTGGGGAGCTGGTCCCAGTGACAGGTGGTGGTTGTTCATGCATATCAGCCTGCACACACCTGTATGTGGGGTGCAGAGCTAGGCGGGTGGGGTACACGCCTCTGGCTTGTACTTTCCACAGCTTAGTGCATAGCCCCTGTAGATAGTATGTAATAGGCATTATACATAATGCTACCATAGGTTCATATCTTCCCATTATCTTAAAATTGTATTAAAAATGATTCTCCCAAAACAAAGCAGTCCTAAATTACCAAAAAAAAAAAAAAGCTAAGACAGTGCTCTTCACAAGCACACAAATGAAGAAAAAGGTACCCCCTTGTCATTCATAATGAACTGGGACATATACTTGAACAGGTGGAAACTTTAAATACCTTGGGGTGATCCTGGACAATATCTTAACATTTTCTCCCCATGTTGACCACCTCATGTCCACAGCAAACAGAAGATTGGGAGCCTTCTGCCATAACCAGGTCAACCTAACTACTAATACTAGATGCTTTATAGTGGCAATCTCAGTACCGCCACTAGCTGACTATAGCCTCCCTCTCTATGCAACTGCCTGTGACACAATTTTCAGGAAAATTAATGGGAGATGCAATAAGGTTTATCACTTTATACTTGGGGCTGACAAGCACATTCATAGCTGTACCCTCTACATCTGAACAAATTGGTTACCCTTACCTGTCAGAATTAAGTTCCAGACATGTCTGCCAGCCAAGAAGGCACTATTTGGTCTAACTCCTCCAGCCCTAACTCACTGCTTATGCCCTGTTGTCAATCTCTACAACACCAGCAGTATGGCTCAGAATGCTCTTGAACTGCGCCTCTGCCATAATCAGCTGGGCAAGTGTTCATTCACAGTTAGGGCCACTAGCTGGTTAAATGAACTGCCTGATACCTTGCTTAATCTACCTAAATTTGAACAGTTTAAGAGAGCACTATGGGCAACCCTAACTGTTCAATGCAACTGTAACTGCTAATAATCCTAATTAAAGTCCCTCCTGGTATACTCTTTGAACTGTGTCAGTCTCTGACTCATAGGCCATGTACCATTACTAAGCTTGTTTTACACTGATTCTGTTTACCTGCCTTATTACAAAATTATATGCAATTGATCTAGCCTTTTTATTAGTACTTGTTTGACTATACTTGTACATGTTTGACTCATTCCACTGGAACCTACTTAATGTATTTGTTATGTTGCTTTGTAATCTCTGTTATTGGCATGGAACCTTTGTAAAAACACTTGTGCTCAAAAGTATTCTCTGAAATGTTAAATAAATAAATAAATTATCTCCTTTAATTATTACTATTTGTTTTTCTTAATCAGTTTTAAATGTCTTCTGTGGCATTATGGATCCCCTTTTTTAGTGTCCCCTTTTTTGATTTGCTCCCTTCCCCTCCCTTTTTTATTTCACCCAACATCCTTTAGGCAAGAGCCTATTCTCAAAGGATCTAGCCACACATAAATTATGTAAGTAATAAGGCATGACAGAGGGGGATTACAATATGCTAATATACCAGCTGGTGGGTTGGGTCCCAAGCCTGAAGGGTGAGGGACATCAACCACCATGAGGTAAGCTGATATAACCTAATCACCCAATTAAACTGCCCTTTTCTACATATAAAATATGTGGTAATTTTAGGGTATTTTTGTGCTTTAATTTGGTGCTGCATCTTTAAATGACTAGCTTTAGTGCATTAGTATAAATTAGATATGCAGCAGGGATTAGGTTGCAGCTGGTAAGCTACATTACTTGGGTGTGTTTGTGCTATAGGGAGTGAGTTATAGTCAAGGCCCCTGGAATTCTGCGGTTCTGCGGTTGTGGAATTTGCCGCAGAATTTGCATCATGCCGCAGAATACATATAGTGCTGCCGAATTCATTGTTTTTGGTGAATTTTCATATAAATATACTGTTTTTCCATAGTGTCAGGCTTTCTTTCCCACCTCGTTTACCCTGAAGCCCCTCCTCTATGCTCAGCATCTGATGTTATCAATGACATCACATCATATTTAGCCAATGACAGGACTGCATTCTGCCAGAGAAATAAATAAATCATGCCACAGAAATCAGAAAATGCTGCCACAGAAGTCAAGGAGCCCTGCCGCAGAAATCAGAAAAGTCTGCTGCAGAACACCAGCACCTGCACTTCCAGCATGATCTGTGAGGCTGAGCTGCAAGCCTGGGCTGTGCTTCCTGTATTTTCCATGTGATCCATGTCAGACCTGGAAATCTAGGTTGTTGATTAGATGTCATGTGACCAAACTCAAGTGCAGTGCAGTTGATGATGAGGTTCAAGCAGTGAGTTTGAGCTTTTGTGTACTTGTTTCTACATTACAGATTGGTAAGTGGATATTTTATTAGATTTAAAGTAATGTTTGTTGAAATGTTGCTGATAGTTTAGTGATGTATATATATTCTGTTGTGCAGAATAATGTTTTTAGACTATACTTTGTGTTTCTATTAGGTGTTGAAGATTTTTTTCTTGTGTGAGCAGAATTAAGCCTTTTTGGATATTGCTTTTTGACTTGAAAGTATGCTTTTTTAAAAGATGATGGATGGATTTCCTTTGCAGTTTGTGATTCTTGAGAAATGTTGCAGTGTAGGGAGTCATTTTGCATTCACATTTATTTGTATACTGCTGGCTTGTTTGATTAGCATCATGATCATTCTGACCTTGAGAATATGTAATTGGCATATGGACCTTTTTAACCCTGACAAGTTGTTTTTTTGATTATTACACCCCAATCATGTCTTCTGAGCAGTAGTATGCTCTAGATTAACACAGTACCATGTGACATGGTCCTGACCAATGAGAAACCAGAAATGACAGACCCCATATTATAAATGGGAGTTTTGAATGGCCAGATTGCAATGTCTTTATTTTTTGACTGGCCAGATTGTACTGTTTTTTTGTTTTTTTTTATGCTTGTTTTTTTAGCCCTCCAATGCTGCTGGGAGGAGGAGTTCCATCCCCCATATCAGCTAGGTCCTGTCATATGCCAGGATCTGGGCATTATGGGTCTCACGCCGAGGTTCTTTTTTCCCCATATGCATCCCTTCCTCCCCACCTGATGTGCAGAGGTTCACCAGTCCCTGCCCCAACAGGCTCCCAGTATGTTCCCAGACTGCCACATCCCCCTGCCAACACTGGGGGTCAGTAGACACCGGGTACCAAATTTCTTCCCTCCAAGGAGAAGGCAAGCAGTCTGTGGGATGCTCGGCCTCCTATACCTAGCTGAGTGGCAGAGACAGAAGTGGTCTTTGTTTGTTTTATCTAATACCTGTCCCCAGAATCCACCTCCCATAGTACATATACCCCTTTTGTTAGTTTATTCTTTCTTTTTTTTTATTCTTTGTAATTAATTTAATTCTAAAAGATTTTCATTTAAGCATATAAGGCAACTGAAAGAAAAAATCATTTGGAGCATATTTGAATGATAGATATCTATTTTATTATTCACCAAAAACGTATTTAAAATGAATGTAAACATTCTTGGTTCTTTAATGGATTTATGTAAATCCAAAGTGGTATGTTAATAATAATAAAATTTGATGTGTAGTGGAGCCAACCATGATGCAATGCAGTAACTTGCAGTAAATGGCAGGTCACAAAAATGCTGCATGACAAAATAACAATTGCCATTGAATTACATTGTTTGCTGCAGGATAGTGCAGAATTTTGTGATATACTGCAGCATTACTGTGTTGCATCCTGGCTGGCATTGTGGTATATCTCTATCCTCATTAGTGTAATTAAGCAATAAGCATAACAGGGTGTAGGTTATGCTGTGCGGCCCAGTGACCAAACCACACCAGACATGGGTAAATCCAAGCATTACCTACACCCTGGAGTGGTTTATTGTGATTATATAATGTCACCCTTCACTTTTTATAACAAAAAATAAAACAAAAGTATGATTTTATAGCACTGTAAATCATTTTTATTGAAATCATTGTTGCACCAGAAAGAAAACAGTTCCTTTTTGCTAGGTATATTAATTCCTCACTCCCGTATGGTTACAGGAGGACAGAGAGTGCCAAGCTTCACTTGTTTTGATAACCCCCAACTGTCCTGCAACTGAGTCACTCTTATGTTTACAGAAAGAGAGAGCATAGTTTCAGTTGCTTTTTATCATTTTTTTTTTAACAGAGAGTCTGACAAGTTCCACTGTACGTTTAGAGAGCACGGTGCGAGTGGGGAGCTTGCCCTTATGTACTTCCAGGTTTGCTTTGGGTTTAGCGATTCTGGTTTCAGTTTGGATTTTCTTTGGGGAGGATGTCATGGTTTTTTAGTCAATCAATGGTTTCCTTTTAATCGTGTAGTCAGTTGGATGGGGCATTTATTAATGGATTCAACAAGTGCATGCTGTCGATGTTGTGGGGAATGGGAAACAGAGCCCGTAGCAGGAAACTTGTGGAGAGAGGTGAGGCAGGTGCTCCATTCAACTTCTAATGGAGGATACATTAACAAAATGGTTTTGTGGTCCATGAAGTGCATTTGTAACTGTTGGGGTCTGTGAGGTAAAAAAACGCAGTCCATTTCCAGCTCGTGATTTTGTGTAGCCATTTGGGGGGGAGCAAGTGTGCAGCACCATGGAGTTGGTGACCATTTAGGTGAAACTGATTTTTTTTTTTTTTTAATAGGGCTTACTAGTAGATGATAGTTATTTAGTTTTTACAACTTTTAGAGGTTTTTAATATCAGTAGGGTGGCAGCCAAAATGGTGACACTTGAAATGGAAGTTTTGCGAGGGTTCCAACATGACAGTTGGAATGCTTTCATTTTTGGGGGTTGGATTGATTTGTTTAAGATTCCTACTGCAGCTGATTGGCACCTTTTGCATGGGTTATGCCAGGATTTACCACAGCAGAAAGGTACCAATCAGGCAATCAGATTGCAGCATTCTCTGACCCTATAGTTAGGGTTCAGTCTTCACCAATATATTAATCTCAAAATTTTGCACTTTAATAATTTCACAACCATTCAAGCAATTTGCATGAAATTGTGCATGCATCATCAGGGACCAAAGATCACTAGATGTGGCAAGTTTTGTTCCAGTTGCATGTGAAGGTGTTGAGATATGGATTGTTAACAAATGTGAAAGTTACCATTTTTGATGAAATTCTTTGAGATGCCACTGAGCAAAAACAGAGTGGAATTTGGGCCTGAAATGCTTATGGTAGAAAGATTTTGGGTCACAGCTGTGCCTTTTGAAAATTTGGTGAAAAAATATGAATCCATTCTAAAGTTATTAAATTTCAAAGTTTCCCATTGTTTCCTATGGGACCAGTTAGATGTCCTGCTAAAAAAATATTCTTTATCGCAAATGCAGAATCCTGTTTGCAAATGCAGGATCTTTTGATGCAAATGCTGAATCTTTTTCCGTACTTCCACCTTCTTGTTTTCAGTTAGTAGTGAAAACAAAATTGAACAGCTAAAAAAATATGCAGGTTTAGTAGACAACAGTTGTCTTTACCTAATTGGGGCACATAGAATCCGAACCTGGGGTTAGTTTTTTGATTAAAAAATACATTTCTGAGTAAATTAACATTCCTAAATCCTGTTTGCCAAACTACACAAAAAATACAACCATGAAACAGGATACTTTTCGCAATTTGTAAAAAAGGATTTTCTTTTTCCACAAATTGCGAAAAAAGGAACCGTGGAAAAGCATTCTTTTTCACAATTTTTTTTTATTTAAAATTTATTGAAGAAGTTTTAAAATTTACACCACAACATACAATGGCAGACATACCAAATCATTAACATGATGCATTAGACAAGTGATAAGCTGAGTCAGCCCACCCAATTATCCCCCACTCCCCGCCCTCCCACCCTAAACATATTGAGCACAAATAATCCATTGAGAAATCTCATGACACAATACAAGTGCTGGCTTAGGGAGTTGGACATAAGGGGACCTGATAGTTGGGTAAGCCTTGTTGCAGAGAGTATAAGGTATATAAAGGGTCCCAGATTTTCTTGAATTGCTCCATTCTGTTGTTGAGACTGGCAAAGGCCCTTTCTGTGCTAAGATTCGCCAGAAGCTCGGATAGCCATTCATTATAGGGGATCTCGCTCTGATCAGTCCAGTATCTTAATACAAGCTTTTTCACAGACATAGCTATTAAAGTAATATGTTACTTACAAACTCTGACTTGGACCTTGGACAGATCCCCCATAATACATATTATGGGCATAAACAATTCTTTAAGCCCCAGTAATGGATCTACCAACTGCTTGATAGAGGCCCAGAGGGGAGACACTTTGGAGCAAAACCAGAATACATGGGAAAGTGTACCCTCTTTCCGCAGGCACCTGGAGCACGTCGGGACGGACTTTAAGGTCAATTTAAATAACCATGAAGGGGAATAATATGCATTGTGCAGGATATACATTTGCATTAATCTAAGCCTATCTTGAGTCACAAATTTATGACAGTTATGCCACAGTTTCGGCCACTCTACGTTATGGTTAGGGAATAAAGAGGCCCATACCTCAGTGGGCACTGAAAGGTCAGGAAATTTCCAATTGTGAAGAGTACTATAAATTGCTGAGATTGCACCCGGACAACCGCACAATTTTAAAAGTTCCGAACAAAAAGGGATACCCTGCGCCATGGAGGGGGGTACCCAGAGCTGTCATTAAAGAGTGTTGTACTTGCAGGATACGAAAATAATATTTATTGGGAATTCCCAGATGAGTAATCACATCTTTGAGTGGGCACCATTCTCCATTATCCATAATAAAGTTAGAAACTTGCATATTTTGTGGACCGGGTATCCAATTAGGAGGAATTAGTTTACCCTCTATTAGGAAATGGGGGTTTCCCCAATATCGGCTGATTAGGGTCTTTGCCAGGTTCATACCTAAGATACCGGAAAATCTGAGCATGGACCCTAAGTGAGGTTATAATAGTGGGGTTTATGGCTTTTAAAGGAAGAAATCCCGGCCTAACAAATAACAATCCCTCTGGTTTCATACCATATGCGTGGATTAGCGTACGCTCAATTTTTAGCCAAGCAGAGGCGAAGTGTAAATCGTCCCATGTTAGCCATCTTAAATATTTGTTAATGTAATTGGCCCAAAAATAAAAAGGAAGGAAGGGCAGGCAGAGTCCCCCTTTTACCTTGGGGGCAGTCAATTTATAGTAAGCAATCCGTGGGGGTTTATTGTGCCAGATGAATTTTGTAATAAGAGACTGAATTTTAGTGAACCATGATATTGGGAGCCAGATATTGAGCATTGAAAGGGGATAAAAAATCTGGGGAAAAACATTCATTTTAATTAAATTTATTCTGCCCCACAGGGACAGGGGAAGGGAAAACCATCTCTTGAGATCTAAGGAAATCATGTGAACTAGGTGATCAAGGTTTAACCTGACAATATGAGCAGGACTCCTGGCTCATTCAATACCCAGGTATCTCAGTGATTCGTACTTCCAACTTAGCCTCAAGGCCAGAATATCTGCTTTAAAAACTTTATGATTTAAAGGAAAAACCATGGTTTTACCCACGTTCAGTCTGTAATTCGAAATAGTGCTGAATTCCTCAAAGATCTCTAGCATTGGGGGTAGAGAATCTTTGGGGTTTGCTACCTGCAGGAGGAGGTTGTCCACATAAGCTAACACTTTTACCTCACGCAGATGGATAGGGATCCCTGTACCTCTGGACAAGCTGTTAATTTATGAATTAGTGGTTCCAGATAGATGTTGAACAAAAAAGGGGACAGGGGGCATCCCTGTCTGGTGCCAGAGTGCAACTTAAACACTTCGGAAAGCACACCGTTACAGGCCATGCGAGCAGAGGGGGAACGGTATAAAGCCTTGACCCACACAATAAACTCTGCAGGGAAGCCAAAAGCCTCGAGAGTAAGAAACAAGTATCGCCAATTAACCCTGTCGAACGCCTTCTCGGCGTCCAGTGAAACCAACACAGCTGGATATGGAGCATCCCTACATACCGAGAAGATGTGCAACAGGGTGCGTAAATGGTCAGAAGACAACCTTCCCAGCATGAAGCCAACCTGCTCAGGGCCGATCAGGGTACCCATTATGGTATTAAGGCAGTTTGCCAAGATTTTAGTTAAGATTTTATGTCTATATTCATTATGGAAATAGGTCTATAATTAGTGACCTGATCGGGGGCCTTATCTGGTTTCGGTATTAAAACTGTAACAGCCTCAAATAGAGAGGTGTCAACCTCATTCCCAGAGATAATCTGTTGAAACAAGGGAAGAAGCATCGGGATCAAATGGGTCTTGAACTTTTTATAAAAGCAGGCGGAGAAACCAACTACCCCTGGGACTTTATTCACTGGCAGGTTATCCAGCACCTCAGAAATTTCATTAGCAGAAATAGGAGTTACCAAATAGCTCTGTTGGTCCTCGGACAGTTGAGGTAAACTGGCACCCTGCAGATAGTTTCGTATTGTCAGTTCCAGAAGGGGGGATGATATGGGACCATATAGATCTCTATAGTACCGGGTGAATTCTTTTAAAATATCTACAGGGTGGGTTTTGGGGGTACCATCTGCCCTGGAAGTTATCGAGAATATATAGCGGGAAGACTCCATCTGCTTAATCCTAAGAGCTAAAAGATGTCCTGCCTTCTACCCCTTGATCAGTGTAAGATGCCCGGGTTTTTAACATAGCATATTCAACTTTCTCCCTCAAAATTTCATTATATGCAGCTCTTACTTTAGTTAATTCCTGTCTAACAGGCTCAGAAGATTGTGGGGAAATGTTCCTCTCGAGCTCCCTCATTCTAGTCAATAATTGGGACAGCTTTAGCGTTGCCATTGTCTTCCTGTGGGTAGCCATACTAATTAAGATGCCCCTCATATAGGCTTTGCAAGCCAGCCATAACATATCTGGTCTCTCTGTGGGATCAAAGTTATGTTCATCGTATCTTAGGATATGCTCTTGAATATGATTGACTGAATCCGGTTCTCGGAGCAAAAGATCATTTAACTTGCATCTGGACCCCCTTCTGGGTAATGAGAGCAATGACAATTAACAAGAGACCAACGAATGATCAGATAGGGGACCCGGTAATATCTCAGCTTCTATCACCCCCGGTAATAAGGAGAGGGACTGAAGGATATGATCAATTCTGGAGGAGGATTGGTGGACCGGGGACATGTAGGTATACATCCTGTCCTGTGGATGTAACACCCTCCATATATCACAGAGTCCCATCTGATCCATTAGCTCTCTAAGTGCTCTCTGAGCAGGAGATAAACCCTTTTTCCAGTAAACCGATTTGTCTACCTCAGGGTCAAGAACTAAATTAAAGTCTCCCCCAATAATCAGAGGTAAAGCAACAAAGAGTAATAACACCTGCGTTAACTGCGTGAAAAAAGTATTAGTGTCCTGATTCAGGCCATAAATACTAGCCAAAAGGACCTCCTTATTGAAGAGGAGACCGTGCACTAGTAAGAATCTACCTAAGGGATCTTTGACCTCCTTAATCATCCTGAATGGAATTCTTTTATGTATAAGGATCACCACCCCTGCACTTTGGGTTGTCCCATCCACAGCAAAACATTGGGAAAATTGTTGTCTGCATAACTGTAATGCCTCAACGTCTAGCAAATGTGACTCTTGGATATATGCAATATCAATGTTCAGAAGTTTTAAATGTTTGAGTATTTGGCCCTGTTTAGTTCTTTTCCGGGCCTCTTTTATGTTCCAGGAGGCTATGGTAATACAGTTAGCCATTTTCCTGACCAGAAAGATCTATAACCTTATAACTCAGCCACACTCTGTATGCTCTAAGGAAATTTGTGCTCAATACTAAAGCTCACCCCCCACATCACCTCCACCCCCCCAAAAAAATAATAAGCAAAACGTGTACAATTTCCACCCACCCTTACCAAAATCCCCGCTCAACCCACACACTGTCTGGAATCCATTATGCATAGTTTCCAGAGCTCTCCATTCCCATCCAACTCCTAGTCCCCCAGGTCATGATGAGAACCACTAGTCTGCCTACCAGAAAACCTTGTGAGAATAACACTTCTAACCAGAGAATAGGGAGTTATATAAACATAACAAGACGAAATACAAACCTGATAGAATCATGGCTCTACTTATTAAATAAACCTCTGGTTAGCAACAAGAAAAGAAAAAGGGTAGGCAGACTAAGTAAATAATCGGGGAAAAGCCTAGGGCTTTTAAATAGCTGATTATGCTATAAAGACTTCCGTGAACCCCGATACACAAAAAAGTGAGCGAGTGGGCATCCCCAACAACTTAAAATTACAATTGGGGAAATGCCACAACAATCACAGCCTGAAAAAAAAAAGAAAAAAAAAAAGCAGCGGTGAAAGTGAAGCGAGGACGCCCTCTTGTGCCATCTGAAGGCAAGTTCAGTCCCAGTAAGGGATCTACACACCGCAACTAGTAACAGACTGTTCTAGAACATGAACAAAACTCAGCGGGTTATATCTAACCTGTATGGCAAGCAACCTACTGGAGCCAACAACTGGAACATTACCCCCTGGTGATGGAAGAAAACAAAGCCAGAATTCACAGTGAAAATAAACCAGAAACCAAGACATTAAACTACAGTAGAAAGAACTCCATCCTGTAGAGCATGTTATCCCCAAACCCCTATATTACACAGGGAAACAAGGAATAAGTTCCATCATAGGGAGAATTATTGATAACATGCAACAAGTTCGTCAACATTTCCAATAAACACTGAGGGTTCTCTCGTGTGTGGAGAAGTTCCCGGGTAATGAATTGAGACTAGACAAGAGTCCAACACTTCGAGAAAGTTCAGGGTGCAGACACAGTGAGTCGGTATCTTCCCTTCAGATCCCCTTCTTTATTCAATGAGTGGGAAACAAATCTGGGAAGGTCTTACGCAGGGCAGATTTAGCACTTTCCAAATCCTCAAAAGTCGACCAAGCACCAGATATTAAGACTTGCAACCGTGCAGGGTACCCTATGTGGAATTTCACTTCTGCCACAATTAACTTGGACACTACAGGGTGGAATTGGGTTCTCTGCTGCCTCACGGTGGCGGATAGGTCATGAGTGATACGGATTCTTTTTCCATCCCATGCCACCTCCTGCAGCTCTTTAATCTTCTCCATAAAATATTGCTTTTCTTGGAAATTCAGGAATTTTAATATAATGAGTCGGGGGTGTGTGCCAGGGGGCAGGCATTGGCCTAAGGGTTCTATGGGCTCGCTCTATGGTGTAAGTAGCCCCAAAAGGGGAAGGTCCAGTCAGCTTCGTAAGAAGTTTCTGAATGAATAAAATAGCATTCGACCCTTCTTCTTTCTCCGGAATCCCAATTATGACAATATTATTTCTGCGACTCCTCCCCTCAAGATCCTCTATTTTCTGCTCAAGCTTCTTTATCCTTTGGCAGTTATCCACCACTTCAGTGCTAGTGCGGTCAGCTTTTTTTCTCCAGAGAAACCAGGCGAGACTCGCTATCCGCCATCCTAGTGTAACGGTCCTCTAGCACTATGGTAATCTGCTTTACTTCATTAACCACCACTTTAAGATCCTCACAGAAAGGCTTCAGCTCTTGTAAAAATATTTCGAGGGTCAGAGGAGTCACATCTGTAGAGGGATTAACAGTGGCCACCCACGTAGTGGGCCTAGAACCAGTTGCAGGTAGGGCCCGGGATCTCTTGCTGCCTTTTTCCGGCGTGACAGGAGGGGAATGCTTCGGCATAGCAGAACGCATTTCAGCTTCCATTTCCACCCAAATTGTTACCCAGGGATTCTCTGTGATGACAGGAATCTTTATGGGGTATAGCCCCGCGCATGAAACAACAAAATAACCCCAAAAATAATGCTGAGCAACGGGAGCGGAACCGAGAAGAAGCTACTCGGACCTCAGCATCACGTGATCTCTGTGAAAAAGGAATTTTAAGATAGCCGTTTCTTTGTCACCCCACAGTTAAGAAATGGTTTGTGATTTGGTCTGAAATGTTCAGGGTACAAAGGGTTTTCCCTCACAGATGTGCATTTTGCTGCTTTGGTGAAAAAATATTACTTTGCTCTTGAGTTCTGCATGTTTAATGTTTGCTTCATTTACCATAGGATAACATTGTAATGTGAGGTATACACAGTCATTTCTTTGTCACTCCACTGTGAAGAAATGGCTAGAAATTTTGCTTTGAAATTTTCATGGTACAAACGGCTTGCCCCACCAATGTGCCTTTTGCTGGTTTCATGAAAATATATTAATTTGATGTTGAGTCACACAGGTTTCCAATTTTGCTGTGTTGCCCATGGGATAATATTGCAATGTGAGGTGTTTCTTTTTTTTTTTTATTTATTTATTTTTTGCTCTTACCAAGCCCTCAGCCAGCTACTCCAGACCACCTAGGTCCCTGCCCCACCACCATGTCCCTTCACCATCTGCTGCCCATTATTGCCACAACCCAGGTAACCTGACATATCCCTTTGTTGGGAGGGCCCTTCCCCCATGGGTGAAAAAGGGAGAGAAGAGTCACCTGAGGACATTCCAGCTGTATCCCAGGTGTGGGATTCATGGCAAGTGGGATCCAGTCACCATCATCTGGTCAGCTGAGTGGCTGATATTCCCAGTTTCTCCGCAGCCACCACCCCCACCTCCCACAAAATGATCCAGCCATGACAGGGTCCTGGGGCAGGACATTCAGCAGCATGTCAAGGCCACACATCACCAAGAATGCCAGCCACTAGCCACCACCAGGGGCCATCAATCAGCAGTCCAGAACTCACCCACCCTCCCAGGAGGGAAGCATCCAATAGATGCTGTAAACTCCATCCCTGCTATACTCCACTCCTGATGTCCAGGATTAGGGTGCAAATTCAAGTCACCAGTGTGCCAAGCAAACACCCATCACTCAGCACCATGGAGCTGGCTGTGATGTGTTTCTTTAGTGCTGCATACTATGGGATGGAAGAGCAGGGCCCAGAGGGCCCTGTGCTCCCACAGGCAAATAAGGATACCACTACACAATCTCAAAAATTGTGTATGGATGGAAGCACAGAGCCCAGAGGGTTCTGCACTCCCACATGAAAATATGGATACTGTTATGAACTGATGGAAGCGCAGGGCCCAAAGAGCCCTGCCTTCCCACAGGGAAATAGGAATACTAGTACAATTTCTCTAAAATTATGGATGGATGGCACCATGCACACCCACACACAAATATGAATACCATCATAGAGTGATGAGAGTGCAGGCCTTATGGAAATATGGCAGCACAGGGCCTGGAGAGATCTGTGCTTCCACAGGGAAATAAGGATACAATTACAATCTCTCAAAAATTATGGATGGATGGGAGTGGGCACTGTGCTCCCACAAGCAAATAATGCTGCTATTATACTATGTCAAAAAGTAAGGACATTCTTTGCAAAAAACTTTATTAATGCATCAGTTAGGTTCCAGTGACAAAAGCTGGGAAATGTGTTAAGGTTTCCTACTCTAACAACCCACACCCACCCTGCATGCAGCAACAGGCATGGGGCTGTGCTTTGGGGTTGTCAACCCTAATCCTCACCCCATTCTAATGAGTAACTAAGATGAGATGGGTACATTAAAGGAGAATGGGGTGAGTGTTAGGCATGGATAGATAGGGGAGTTAAGGGATGTTCTAAGTATAAAAACCTGTAATGCCTGTCCACTTATATCTGAGGGTTCTACATTTGAAGGACCAAGGGGTAAAAACTTTGAGATTAGACAATCTGCAACATGTTAAACAGAGGGGATCATTTACTTGTCATCCTGTGGTTGTGGAGCCTTATACATAGGAAAGACTAATAGAAGCTTCAGACAGAGTAAATGAACACCAGCGAGCAATCAATACAGGCAATTTAATGTATGCAGTAGCACTACACGTTAACAAATCTAGAAACTCCAAGAAACACATATTTACATTCAGAATTATAGATAAAGTGAATTGCAACCCCAGAGGGGGAGAGTATAATTCTCTAGTTTTATGTAGGTAAGCCTTTTGGATTTATAGCCTGAAAGCTAAAGAATGCCCAAGTTCAAATGTACCTTTTGACTTGAAACCAGAAACCTTAAAATTGTGACTAAATACAATACAGTACCCTAGTTGTCTGTATATACAAAACCAAGTTTGCTAAAATTCTTTTACCATTTGTGGTAACAGTATCCTTCAATGTATTTGTAGCTTTATGTATATCTGCTCCAGTAGGTATCTTTAACTAATTTGTGATTTGATGTTAACCTGATAATAATATAGGAAGCCAATAATGGTGCTGATTTTAACTAACATTTCTGGTTTTATATGGTTTATCTTGTGATGTAAATATGTGACGTCATTCTGTCATTTTAAATGTTGTAAGTTACCATACAGGTTTATACCTTTAATAAAGGACCATTTATCTGAAATGCATCAGGTATCTACCTGTCTGGCCTTGTGGCACAATGAAACAATGGATTTTTAATCTTTGGTGTTGGCCTTTTTAATTATAAAGAGGTGGTGAGTGCCCATTTTTTTATCAGTTTATTCAGCTTTTTTACCATGAGCACCCCAACCTTGTGCAAGTTCTTTTATGTTGTGCTATTTTTATTCCATTGGACTATCACATGGGTTAGAGCATCTATACAGTACAAGCTCTGTGAAACTTCCTTTTTAATTTTTGCAAGTTATGTCATTAGAAGTCATACTTAACTTGCGCTATATGGACCCGAATCAACAGAATGGCCCATTGGCTATGCTAATCAGTTGCTTACAGCTGCCAGCATGGCAAATCTATTCCTATATGTGATGAAATTCCACAAGAAGTCAGCAACATGAATAAAGCATTTGCACTTCAAGAGGCCTTTAAGGACCTGGAGAACAGTAGCGTAGCAGATTCCCCAGAGGGCCTGGGTACAAGGGTATGTGATAGGGCCCCCCAGTTTTGAATAGACATCAAAATTATGATTTGGGCCTCTCAAACCTCATGGGCCAGGGTGCGACTGCGCCCCCTGCACCCTTGTAGCTACGCCCCTGCTGGAGAAGATGGCTACGAAAGCCGGGTGGATTTATCAGAATTGAGTTCATTTTCAAGCATACATACAAGTCTCCAGAATCCTGAGAGGCTTGGGATTATTGAAAAATCCAACCTTTGGACTAGAAGAGGAGAAACTCATGAAACGCTGGAGGGACATACTTTTGGAAGCAAGTACAAAACTAATGTAGCTGATTATTAAATTTGGTAATGAGACTGACAAAATTGTAGGAGGAGATAAAAAAAGGAACAGGAACTGTTAAAATATATGAATCATGCAGATTTTGATAAACTTAAATTAACAGCTTACTTATGTCCATTTATAAAAAAAGCATTATCTGTTTACTTGACCATAAGGATCTAGTCAGGTTGTAAACTAAAATGCAAAACAAAATGTTTACAATTTTTCAAATATGCAAGAATAATTTTCATTTTTTCAAGTATACAAAAATAATACAAATAGAGAATAATAAAAGCAGAACGTGCTTATTCATCTGAGATTAGAAAAACATGCATTGTCTGTTAGGCTTGAACTGAGTCTCTGGACAGAATCCGGAGTGATGAGGCTGGCACAGGGCATTAAGGAAGTAGAGAAAGACTTTTTCAGATACAGTGCATTGCAGAGAAAAGGAAGAACAGGGACCAGATAGTGACAATTAAGAAGGATGGGGGGTGGGCAGAAAAGGGGGAGGAGCAGGCAGAAGCACTGAATGAGTACTTCTGCTCTGTATTCATGGAAGAGAGGGGGACAGATACCTCATGGGAGTTGTGGAGTGGGCAAGGGAGGAGAGGGAGTAACAGATGGAGAAATTACAGAGGCAGGGTACTGGAAGAACTGAGGTCATTGCTGGTGGACCTGATGGCATTCACCATATAGGGCGCTCAAGGAACTGGCAGTGTGCCTGGCAGGACCGCTTTCTGACCTGTTCAATACCTCTCTGGACACAGGATGTGTACCACAAGACTGGAGGTTGGCTCAAGTGGTGCCCATTCACAAAGGTGGCCCAAAGCATGACCCAGGCAACTACAGATCAGTCAGCCTCGCATAGGGGTACCATATTTTGGGATGCCAAAAAGAGGACACACAGTCCCTCCCCTGATGAGTCCTTGTACCAGACCCTGAGTAAATAGGTTTAAGGTCTCCACTGCCTTCACAGTTCATTTACAAGGAGGTCCAGGGTAGGAGAGAGTAAAAAAATGATAAAAATAATAATAATAATTCAACATGACAGAGCAGGTACATGAAGAATATTTGGCAGCTGGAAAGAGGACATCTGGTAACCCTAGCCTCACATCAACTCTGGGAAACCTCATGGAGGCAATTCTTAAAGAGAGGCTGGTGACATTTTTGGAGAACAATGGCCTCCAGGACAGGCAGCAGCATGTGTTTGTCTCAGGCAGGTCCTGCCAGACAAAGCTGGTTGAGTACTATCATTGGGTGATCAGGGAACTGGATAAAGACCATGCAGTGGATGTCCTGTACTAGTACTTTAGCAAGGCCTTCGATTCTGTGCCACATGGGAGGGTAGAGGGGGATGTGGAATATGTAGGGGTGGGTACTTAGATGGTCAAATAGATCACTAACTGGCTGAAGGGCAGACAGCAAAGGGTGGTGGTGGAGGGGAACTCTTCTCACCAAGAGCAGTTACACGCGGGGTGCCACAGGGGTCAGTACTGGATCCAGTGCTGTTTGGGATATTCCCAGCAGATATCTCACATGGGGACCCAGAGTAAGATCAGTCTGTTCGCAGATGATATCAAGAATGAGAGCTGTGGTGGATGACATCGAGAGGTGGAGGGGACTGCAGGGAGACCTGACTAAACTTTAGGAATGGTCAGAAACATGGCAGTTAGGGTTCAATGACAAGAAGTGCAAAGTACTGCACTTCAGAGCTAAGAACCAGAGGAGGAGCTATCAGCTGGGGGGTACAGTTGGGGTGTACAGAAGAGGAAAAGGACCAGGGGGTAATAATAACAGGGAATATGAACAACTCGGATCAGTGCAGGAAAGCGGCAGTGAAATCCAACAAGATGCTGGGCTGTATATCAAGGAGGATTTCCTCTAGAAGTTGTGAGGTGGTCCTCCCCCTGTGCAGGTCACTGGTCAGGCCGCACCTGGAATACTGTGTGCAATACTGGTGCCCATTTCTGAAGAAGGACATCAGACTGTTGGAGGGGGTACAGCACAGGGTGAATAAGATGATTCAGGGTTTGGAGGAGAAATCCTATGAGGAAAGGCTGAGCATGCTTAACATGTATTCCCTGGAGGAGAGGAGGGATGTGGATATGATTGAGACCTTTAAGTACATGAAACGGGGTAAACAAGGCTAATATAGGAGAGATATTCAGGATTAGAAGAGGAAGGGATACAAGAGGGCATCAGCTGAGGCTGGAGGGGGGAAATTCAGAAAGGAAATCAGAAAGCATTATTTCACAGAGCAGGTGATAGACAAGTGGAACACTCTACCTGATGAGGTGATTTTCTGTAGGACGGTGGGCTGTTTCAAAAGGGGATGGGACAAAGTGAGGGAGGCAATGACTGTGAGAAGGGAAGGGTGGGGCAGCTGCAAGTTGAGTGGCTAGCTACACAATCGAGCAGACTCGACAGACCATGTGGCCTATTTCTGCTGGCATTTTATATGTTTGTGTGTTCAAAAATAGAAATGCAATTACATTTTTTGGGGGGGCATCTTTTATGCTAAATGTCAGATTTTCTATACAGTCAGTAAAATCAATTTAAGCACAATCACTTTTTTGAGTCTCCTTTTTACAAATGTTTGCCAATAATTAAACTCTGAGTATTTGTACTCAGTGAGACAGGTTTCATTTAAGAGAATAAAAATGTGAAACCTCATTACCCAATTAATTACTTACGTTGCTAACTGAATCCACCAAATGATGAAGAGGTATAGCACCTTCATACATACAGGAGTCAGTGATCAACAGGGTCCAGGTCATTCCAAGTTCATTTCTAATGTGTTTTTGTCCATAATGAATTTTTTTTGCACTGAATTGTACATTTGTACCTTTTAGCTTTAATACCCTCATTCTCTTAGTTTGCACCATTCTTATCAGTAATACTGATATCTACTTGCCTAAGTTTACATTGTAAATGAAACCAATTCAACTTTCTATACATCAGAGTTCAAAAGATAGACACGTGTTGATATTTATAAGCTTTATTGACAGTTTACATGCATCAAAATATAAAAAAATGCAAAACACATTTGAAAAATGTCAATACTACGTTGTCTTGTAAAGTAGCGGTGAGCGAAAAAAAAATTTCCACCAGCAGAATTTCGCCGAAAGTGCAAATTTCACTTCCGCTAAAGTTCAGAAATCGTTTTCGTAACTCTTGCAGAAATTCCACCTTAAAACTGTGGAATAAATACACAAATTGTGGGTTAATTTAGTAAACTGCGGGGAAAAAATCTGCACAAAGGATCACTGCCAGTGGTCAGTTCTGAGGCTTTATTTAACTGCAATTTAATTCATTAATTCATCCCCCCCCCAACTGATCAAGGGTCCCAGTAAATAAATATCTCCAATCCCTTCTTTGGACCCTCCTGGTTTCTAGTGGCCCCCCCACCCACTAATGATGGCCCCTCAAAACATTTTTATTTCCCTGATATCTAGGGGACCCCTATCCTTATTATGGATTCCTTAATCAACAAAAAAACAGCCGGCAGTCCACTGACTCATCCCCCTCTATTTCCAGTATTCCCTGGTGTCTAGTGGACCCCCATCCCCAATCCTTATAAAAAAAAAGAATCCCAATTCCCTGGTGTCTAGTGGACCCCCACCTTGACAGTTCATCCACTACAACCCTACTCCCCCACAGCCCTGCCCCTGAGCGAGCCACCAGCACAGCCCTCCTCTCTCTCCACTACCAGTGGCTCATTGATTGTCAGTGAATGATCGATGGTTGTACAAGCATGCACTCATTCACTGACAGTTCGTTAAACTGTGAATAGAATAAAGTCAGCAGTTTAAATGCATTTTTCCATAGTTCACAAAAAAAGTTTGCGGAAGTCAGCAAAAATCCATGGAATTTCTGAAATTTCACAGAAGTTCCACGAAAGCGGAATTGTCAACTTTCGCCCACCCGTATTATAAAGACATCGAAATGTATAACTTCCATGTAAGTGGTGCCCAGTGTCAGGTTCCTTTTTGTCTAGTCATGCCAATCAGGATCTTCAGTGAAGAACTGACGAGAATAAAGTGAGCATTTGCTAATAGCTTAAAGAGGACAGAAAATCATTTCTAATTTGTAGCTGTTTATAAAGTTCTTATTCTCAGAAATTATACATATTCCCCTAAATTATGCATATTCAACAGAACCTGAATAAAAAGTGATATGAAAAACTGCATTATGCGTTGTTCTGTTTGTATGGGCAGCATTCTGTTACCGTTCTCTTCATGGAACCAGTAATTTGGAGTTTTTACTATGTCGTAGTTTGTGTACAGAATGCTCATTATGAGCTATTGGCCTATCAGAACTATGTTTAGAGTTCTGAGCATAAACTGTGACATAGTAAAAACTCTAAATTACTGGTTCCATGAAGAGAACTGTAACAGAATGCTGCCCATACAAACAAAACAATGGAAAATGCATTTTTTTTATATCAATTTTTATTCGGGTACAGTTAAATATGGATGATTTAGGGGAATGCATATCATTTCTGAGAATAAGAACTTTATAAACACCTGCCAATTGGTACAAATTTCATGTCCCCTTTAACTGCCTTTATTTTCCTAGTATATCTCCAAACATTATAACTTGCCATCATTTAGAACATTGCGGCAGTAGTGCTCAAAGATTTTGCAACCTTTGGGAACCTGACAATGTGCACCACTGTAGACAGATGACATTTTAAACTGTCTAGAGACTGCTTTCATCTACTCCTGCTTTTCCCCAACAGGAGAAACTATAGGACATGAACATGAACATTCACCTGTATGTATTTCCCTATTATTGTATAAGATGATCTTTCTCATGTTCATTATAACCATTGTGCTATTGCATTTGGGTGATAGAGAGCTCAACCTGGTCACTCCCTCCCTTCATCTCTTACACTCCTCCCTGAAAGTCTGAGAGTAACCCATCTTATTGTCCCAGCCTGTTGCCCAAGATCAAACAACATAGACTATGGATCTTGCAACTGAAGCCCAATGTGATTATTGTGACCGAATCCTAATGGGTTGTGGCTGAATTGCAATGTTCATGTGATTCACAGTGTAGCCTTCTGCCTGCCTGGTTATGTTGAACATAGACAGGTCAGAGTCAAAAGATTTCGGGGAGGTGGGGTGTTGAGTATGTTGCTCTCAGCCATTGTTTTGAGGACATGTACAGCTCCATTGCCTGACAGTACAAAGCTTACTGCATTTTGTTCAGTTCCCGGTCAGCTTTTGAAGAGTTCAGACGTGTCCCTGCTCCACAGAAGATCACATCGTCGGCCCTCCAGAGGTAAGTATGGGGTGGGGGGTGCTGGGGGAGTGGGGTATTGCAGAGGTGGGTGTGGGTTGGGGAGGGTGGTGGGACGATGAGGAGCAGCTTTTTTTTGTTTGTTTGTTTTTTTACAGGTAAAAAAAAAAAGAAACCAGACTTTGAGAGATGGTTTTCTTTATTTATCAGTAAAAAAATGATTTGGGGCATACTGGAGTGGGCTCCTCGTGTGTCACAAGTCAGGGGAGACATGATGCCAATGGGGATTGGGAGCCCCCATTGGCAAAGAAAGTGTGTGGGGAGGAGAAATGATGCTGATGGGGGTTGGGCACCCCTATTGGCAAACAAATTGAACTGGGGGGACATGCCGACATGGGGATTGGGCATCCCCGATGTCGGCTTTATGGGGATTGTGTGGCAGGTGACAGGAACCATCATATTTATTGTAATGTTTCATCAGGAAAGGCACATAATGGAGCCTTGTCATCTGATGCTCCAATGAGGAAACTGCACCTCACTGGAGTGGCAGATTTCTTTCAACTCCGTGGCTCTCTTTGAAACTGCTGTTACCGCTAGAGATGGCAGCAAATTGGTGGCTGAGAGACACACCCACTAAAGTGTTCCCTGCATTCACCAACACTGACACACCTCTGAATGTGCTACTACTGCAAGATGTTGCTTGCACACACGCAAGACACCATAAAAACAACTGATACAGTTTAAACAAAAACACTGTATTAACATGGCTCTATTTTATACATCACAGACACAGACATTCTCTCTGCTTAATAGCATTTGATTCCAAGCCATTATTAATTAAATGAAGTTAAACCAAAGAAATCAGTTTGCTCTCACTACCTTTTGGTATACCGAGGACCTCACGACAGTCACCCATACTTTTGGTTTAAGCATAAATAATTTTTTATTACTTTTGAACTATATCTGAATTGTTGTTTGAATAAGACCATAAAGAGATAATAGCTGAATATTTTTCATAATCCTAATGTATCTTTTCTTGTTTTGTTTTTTCAGGGCCTGTGTACTTCTACCTTTCTTCCTCACCACTGGGAGACTTCTAGCTGATCGCAGGAATGGCAGCTTGCTTCCATCTCCTTCTCTAACTTTATTGACCTCTCTTGGTTATTTCTTTGACTTAACTTCATTTACATAATAATGGCTTGGCATTAAATACTATTAAGCAGAGATAATTTCTGTGGCTATGATGTATAAAATTGAGCCATATTAATACAGTGTTTCGGTTTAAACTATATCAGTTGTTTTTTATAATTGTTTTTTAATTAATTGCCATTTAATGTCACTCATTGATTATATGGTCACTGTATAAATGTATGCCCATGACTTCTCAATGCCATGCCCCCTAACAAAGGGTTCTCACCCAAAGTGCTGGGGCAAAGTGGATTGTGATGTGTTCTGAAACGCACTCTGAATCTCAGCATTAAAGCTGTTATTTTACATCAATTTCTGGAGAGAGTGTGCTTTTTATGCTTCTGGAGTGCAAACCTTGCGGAGGATGATTAAAAATTCTATTCTATGGGGGGCAACGCTCCCACTCACCCCTTTGCAAGGGTCATTGCCCCCGCACCCTCCAGCAATAATATAATCAACTCCAGAGGGAATGACACTGGGGGACAGAGGAAATCTCAGGGGGGGGCTACACCATGGGGGATGCACGCTCTGCAGGGGGAGAACGCTGGGGGCAACCTGCAGGCGGGAAGGAAACAAAGTCGGGGAATGGAACTTCTGAAAGAATAAGAAATAAATTAAACAATAGAAAAAAATTAACCAGCACCATTCCAGTCCTGAACCCCAGTCAACCAGCATCACAGACCATCACTTTAACCACCATGCCAGATGGCCAGCTGGAAGCAGCCCTCCCAAACAAAGCTCTATAACCTTCCCTTGCTACCTCTGCCTCTCTGTTCATTACTTTGTACTCTTTTAGATTCACTGTCATTCCTCCTCAATTTATTTATACTCATTATTTGTACAAGCACTCAAATTGAGCGGCTCAGTTTTAGTCACCTATATCATGGGTTACCAAGAAGAACTATGCCGTGTTGTACTTCACAAATTAGGAAACTTTGTGAAGAATTTCATGAAGCAAAGTTTTCCAACTTCACAAATCTCTATTGGATAGAGGGGAATTGTACAAACTGAGTGGAACACAAACACCAGAGGTAGCTCCATGAAGCTAGTGGGGGGCAAACTTAAGTGGGATATCAGAAAGTAATTTTTCTTGGCAATTGTTGTAGAATGGTGGAATAAGCTGCCAACAAGGTGGTCTGTGCAAAAACAGTGATGGGGGGGGGGGTATTCAGATATGAATAGGACAGGTACCTGACCTTGTAAATATTGTATCAAAAAGGGGAGAGGGAGAAGAGGTGTGAAGAGCCGCTATTTCTCTCACATTCCACATGAGATAGGTTGGACTGGGTGGACACAATGGATCAGGGGGCCTTTTTCTGCCAGCAATTCTATGTTTCTGATAATTGTCATCACACATAGCTGCACCCTTCCATCTCCCAGGTGGGCAGGTGAGTGGCTGCCTTTTCATCTGAAAAATGGAGGGGGTACAAACACCAAGAAGCCCAGACTCTCACTTCATTTGGAGCCATGTGTCTCACCTCCTTGATGTGTTCAGCCCCAGCTAGACACAATGTGAGATTCCAAAGCTCCCATGCAAACCAAGCCGCTCATGTCACAGGAGCACAGTACTGCTGTCTCACCAATGAACTAGCCACATACACCTTTTTAAGACCATTCAAGCTAGCATCATAGCCCACTGCTTGGAATCCTCAACTCCAAGCCCTAGAACAAATCTAACAAGGAAGTCCTAACCCCCTAACCCTTTCCACACACACTTACACAGACTGTTCAGCCAGCTATCACCTGATTTTCTGAGTCTGTGGAAGGGAATGAATGTATTGGAGCGGCCTTTGAGCACGATACTGTTGTATCACAATATCACTTTTTTTTGCCTTCCCCTTCTTTTAGGGGGGAGGGGCTTTGCCGATTTATTTTCTTTACCCCACATTTCAAAATTACGTCTTGGAATCCATTGTTGTTGTGTAACTTTTTTTTATTTTGAAAACTAATGGTAAGTTTCTTTTATAATATACTTCTAAAGTGCAAATTTAAAAATAATGACTTTTTTTTATACATGTACAGTAGGCACACTGCAAAACAACCTTCCATTGTTTTGATATAAAGAAAATATATTTTTGGTAAATAGCAAAATTAGTCATCCACATAGATCCATAGAAGTAGATAAATGGGTGCATAAATTATATTACATGTTACTTTGTAAACACTTAATTAGTAATCCCAGCATATCATGCAGCATGACTATAACTATCAAAGCTCTTGCTTACAAAAGATCAAACAAGATGTTTGGCTTCTGTCATCAAAGATGTCTTGTTCGTACATAGACTGCAAAGGGAAAGCAAGGAGATTGTAATAAGCCATGGGCATATAGTCTTTGCTGGGAGGTATTATAAATTATTTGCATAGATCTGACAAATCAATGCTCTCGACTTGCCTGTGTATAAATATCTCTTGAAATAAAAAAGTGGTCCTTACATGCAGGGTTTTAATTATTGGTGCATTCATCCTCATGTAAAATAGCTAGGCAAGCCTATTCTAAGTGCAAGTCCCCCCCCCCCCCAGTGTTTCGGGTATGCTTGATGTTACAGTCCAAATGAGGGAAGGCAGCATTACAGCCATAGACCACACAGTTCCAGAATTTGCCTCGTTTATGTGCTGTTACCTTGGGGGTACCACAGTCGGTCTCTCTTAAGGTACAGGCAGCTGGAGGCCCAAAACTGTGTTAGTGCAAGTCAAGCTGGCATTATTTGATTTCAAGGTCCACACAGATTTCAGAGTACAAAATTAGATTTAATGTCCAAACAAGTTAAAACAAACTTCCACTCCATGGAATGTTGGGGGTTTCGGTGGGTACAATTAATACAAGACCAAGATCACAGTGTTCAAATGATTTCAGAAAGATCTTCATCTCACTTCACCCCTCCAGAACCGAATATGGCTCTTGAATTTGTGGCAGCAGAATTACTCTGGGCCAAATAAGGCCTCCATAGAACTAACAACTCACTCCTCCCTCCCTCCCTCTTGCACCATACATTGAAAGTCTCCTCCGACTTCACTTCTTCATACCCTACAACCGTGCTCCTTACAAGCACCACTGAAAATAGCTGGGTGGATATCTGATGCTCAATTGCGGTCTCAGCCTTAACAATGATAGGCCTTCAGAGAGTCATTACGGCTGCAACAATTCCAGCTGTAAGCCACCAGGGCACTTGAGCCAGACGATCAGTGAGCATACTGGCCATGGACCAAAGGCTACCCCTCAGTGCATCTGCTTGAAAAGGTTGATTCCATGGATACCTTTCAGATCACCAGGCCATCCCCACCTACTCCAGTTTGGCTTTACAACTCAGCGCCAAACAGTCACAAATGTGGGGTGACCATGAAGCAAACTGTAACCCTGCTCCACCAGCAACATGTGCTCTAACCTCCAGTCATGACCCCAGACATGGCAGCTAGCTGAATGACTTCAGGCCTGGATCCCTCCATGCCATCCTACCCTGGTGCTGAGGGACATGGGGCAGGTACTCCACGACTTTGGGCCCCAGCTCCCTTCTACTGCAGTGGTGTGGAGGTCCATACAGAAGCACTACAAGTTGTTACAGTTCTCCCCCCAGTTGCTCCACATTTTCTGACCATACACAGCTTCTGGGATGGTGGGCCAGGGTGGCAATTGGCCCACACCAATCCCAAACCTCAGCCCTATGGACTGACTTCACCTCACGCTCCCTTCCTCGGAATCTCTTCTCTCCCCCTTTTTGTGACAAAACTCTATTTATATCCAGTAGCCCCAGGCCCCACCTGCCAGTTGGTGGTCTCAGAGAACAATCAAGTTCTAAAATATCCCTAGGGAGCTTACATAAGAATGAATTAAAATCTTAGTTCTAACTCCTTAACAATTAAAATTATTTAGAACGTGTTTTTATCTAGTTAAGGTTGCAGTATATAGTACTGAGTGGCTGTTTCTTAGTCATCAAAGATAATTTATCTTATATATGCATTAGGCATGGAGCAGCATAAACTGAAGACAAGTTGCTCTGGTACCCTAAATATGAGTGAGGTGACACTCTTCTATACAGAACATGGTCCCTTGTTACTATTAAGACCTTAAGTGGAATGACAGGGTTGCATTACAAATCTAAAGAAGTGGCTTTAAACATGGGAATACCACTGCAGAATTACTGAGCTACTGGTGTATTTTTAACTCTATTTCCAGCTTTCTTTTGAGGGTCTGTGCACAGTAGTCATTATTTTGACATAGTATATTTTAGGATATAGATCTAGATTTATGCCATACCTGTGAGGATAACAATGACAAGTATCATAATAGTTGTGTCACTACGGGGACACAGAGTCAGAATATCAGCTTTTTTCTCACTCTAGTTGCATTTATCCATACACTTGGGCCATACTGGCAAAGGAGGTACAGGGACTGTAAGACTAGTGATGCCATACCTCACATTCGTACAGTGAAGTTTTGCTGGGACAACATCACTGTTAAATGTGGCCACTGAATTATCAGGATACAGGATTTTTTTCCTGTCATTGTTTAATAAAAAGCATAGCATGTATCAAATATACCATGGCTCTAATGAAAATATCACTGCTATTTTCATGAGTGCAGTCTAACCTTTTGACATAAGGTCAAACTGCACTCAGGAAAAATATCAGTGATATTTTCATGAGTGCCATGGCATAGTCCTTATATAAAGTAGATGTACTGTAGATACACAGTACATGTAGATATACATATATATATATATACACATATATATACACACACACACACACACACACACACACACACACACACACACAGTAGACATACAGGAAATTAGATATACTCTAGATATACAATAGGTATAGAGAATACGGATTAGGCAACCATGCACAGCAAGGCTGTGCTGCCACAGTGGGGTTCTGATTACATCAGACCTCTAGAGCAAAGGGTACAAAAGTGTTTCCAGGTAACTCAGGGAGAACAGAAGTTGAGAATGCTGGAGTAGTGCAATACAGTGGCTGTGGAGTAGAAGTTTTCACAGAGACCTTCTTTTACTACCCCATCTACACACACCTCTCTGGGTTGAGGGAGGAGGTCACAAGACTCCAGGCCAAATTGGCCTAGTTGGCTAGGATTCTTCACCCACCCAGGGGCCACTATGTCTGCCACCGTTACCTCAGAGGATGCCAAGGAGAAGGAACGGCTGGACTATGGTGGGCTCTGGAAGGGTGGAGATGGTGAGACAGAAGCACATTCCTCATACAATACCACTATGTAATTCCTGTCACTTTGACAGGGCAGGACTGCCAGGAGAAGGCACCCATGGTAGGGACCTGGGAGGATGTGAGGGTCCTCCATAGTGGAGACCACAAGGATGGTGGTACAGGACCCCAGAGGAAGAGGAGAAGGAAGCAACTTCTAGTGGGGTTTCTATTGTGAGGGGTATAGTTTGGGAAATAGGAGAAGAGGGAGAGAGGCAGGTTAACTGCCTACATGGTGCAATGGTCTGCAGGGATGGGAAGTGGATACTGAGGATCACTAGGGCAGCAGAGTGGAAGGGAGAGCTGGATGTAATTGTCAGCCTGGGGACAAATGACCTGCATAGGGACAGGGGTGTGATAGTTCAGGGCAAGTTTAGGGAGCTGAGGAGGCGTCTTAGACAGGAAATGTGGTCAGTGGCTTTTGCTGAGGTGCTGCCTGTCTATGATGGTGGAGCAGAGGGATCCCCGCACCAGGAGCTTTGACTCATGGTTGAAGGAATGGTGCAGAGATGAGAGGTTTGCCTACATTGTGGACAGGAGACCCTCCGGGGAGGATAAGGGCCTATACAGGGTGATGGCATACATCTATCTAGGAGCGGAACTTCAGTCCACAGAGGATGTTTTGAAAGTTACTTTGATGAACATTTAAACTACCTGAGAGGGGAGACAGAAGGAATCAGAGAGGCAGAAACTGCCTCCCCCCCCACTCACAGGCTTAAGTAAAGAGTAAAGGAACACAAGGGGAGAGGAATCCCCCAAGGTGCAAAGGATGTAGAGTGGCAGAGACAAAGGGGGAAGGAAACAGGTGCATTAAAAAGAGAGGAGAAGGGAGTGACAGCAAAAAGGAAAGAAGAGGGGCAACAAACTGAGTGGAAACAAAATTTGGAAGGCCATGTGTGTGAATGCCAGAAGTCTAGGAAATAAAATTATAAACCTAGAGGCTATCATGTAAGAGGACAACCTGGATACTGTGGCTATTGCAGCATCATGGTGCACTGAAATCCATGACTGGGACATGACCATACCAGGCTATACTCTGTTCAGGAAGGATCAGAAGGGAGGGAAAGGAGGGGCTGTGATGCTTTATATGAAGGAAAGCATAAGAGAGACAGAGATACAGGGAATACAGGGGTAGGCAGAAGAACTGTGGTTCACCCTGGAGATTGAGAATGGAGCCACTACTTGCACAGGACTGATCTACAGACCTCCAGCACAGGGGGAGGAATTAGATAAGGTACTGGTGGAAGCCATTTGCAAGATAGAAGAAAATGGGGAGGTGCTGTGGGGGAGCTTTAACCTGCCAGATGTAGATTGGAGCCTCCCAGCTGTTGCTTCAACTAGAAGCATGGACATCCTGGACTCTCTGCAGGGGGCATCTCTCCGACAACTAGTCAGTGAACTCACTCATGATGGAGTAACACTGGATCTTAGTAATCACTAACAGGGAGAGTATTTCAGACACAAAGGTGGGTGGCCACCTGGAGACCAGTGATCACCACATGGTATGGTTCAATATAAGGATGGCTGCAGAATCAAACAATACAAGGACAAGGGTCCTGGACTTCAGGACAGCAGATTTTATAAAGATGGGTGAATACTTCAAGGATGACCGAGCGGGGGGAATGGCCTAGGTGGGGTGAAGGACTAGTGCACAAAGATAACAGGGAGCATAGCAAAGGTAACAAATCTCTGCATTAAAGCAGTGAGCAAAAGGAAAAATATATTGCTATGGTTCTTGAAAGAGGAAGCTTAAAAGGTAAATGCTAAAAAGGTAGCATTCAGAAGGTATAAGAAGATGCAGAGGGAGAAGGAGAGGGGTGTGTGTCAGGGGAAACAGAGGGAGTCAGGGAAAGCAGTAAGGAGCACATTGGCACAAACTGAAGAGAGAATAGACCAGGAGGCAATGAAACGGGGGCAAGAAATGTTTTAGGTATTTAAGTGAAAACAGGAAGACCAGAGGTGGGATTGTAACATTAAGAAGGCAAGGGTGACTGTGGACAGGGGGACCAGGAAAAGGCAGACATCCTGAGAAAATGCTTTTGTTCAGTGTTCACATAGGAAGGATAAGGAAGGGGCCACAAAAACGTAACAGAAGCTTTGGGGAGAGGGAGGTAGACATTAGTCCTTTTTTGGAAGACAGAGTCCTAAAGGAACTGGCTGAAGGTGGACAAAGCAATGGGGCTAGATGGGGTGCATCCAAGGGTATTGAGGGAGCTCAGGGAGATACTGTCTACATCTCTGACAGTCCTGTTTAACAACTCTGGGAAACAGGAGTGATTTCAGAGGACTAGAGGGGGGTGGATGTGGTCCCACTCTGCGAAAGTGATAGTAGGGAGGAGTCTGGCAATTATAGGCAAGTTGGTCTGACATCAATGGTGGAAAAGTTAATGGAATCACTGCTGAAGATAGGGATTGTGGAATATCTTGAATCCAGTGGGTTATAAGACCCGAGGCAGCATAGGTTCACAAGGGGAGGCCATGTCCAACAAATCTGATAGATTTCTTTGACTGGGTGACAAAGGATTTAGATCAAGGTGGAGTGGTGGACATCATCTACCTAGATTTCAGTAAGGTTTTTTACACCATTCCACACAGGAGATTAGTAAGCAAACTGGGTAGCTGTAGCTTAGGAGCAGGTCCAGAGGTGGTAAACTGGATTTATTTTATTTATTATATTTATTTATTTATTCATTCTAGGAATTACAAAATATTTTTGAGAGCCAGGCAGCACATTTACAAAGGTTTCATGTCAGTAGAGAGGGGTTACATACAGATAAGGGGAGGCAGACAATTTATACAGAACATTTTAGAACAGATGAAGTTAACTTAATAATACAGAACACTTAAACTTCAGTTTTTTTATACACATTAGGTAATACATGATCTGAGGCAGAGAGAAAGAGAAGTAGAGAAGAGCTGGGGGGGATCCAAGTGGGGGAGGAGCAGCCAGGAAGCCTTGTCAAGTTTGCATCTATGATAGGAGGGAGGAAGAGTCTTAGAAAGGGGGGGGACAGAGAGGGGAAAGAGGGGGATAGGGCAATGACAGAGAAGAGGGTGGTGAAAAACAGAGGTGATAGAGGTAGTAGCAGTGAGGGGATGTCTGGGAAGAGGGGGAAGGATAGCTTGATGGAAGTCCAGGAGGGGACCTGGAAGTTAGGCAGAGCAATCACATGAGTTTTCAGTTAGGAGGTGATTAGGGAGCCTATATTTGAACTCTCCAAGTTTAGGAATATATGCTAGACTATTGTGGAGTCCATTGAACCAGGAAGGTGCTCTGATGCAATAGGAGCGTTGGCATTGCATGGTTCAGCACCTTGGGACTAGTAGGAGTTCGGTGGATGAGGTGTGTGTATGTTGGGTCTTGGGAGATTTCTGAAGTAGACAACACAGTCCTTCTGGCAAGAGCCCAAGGAGAATCTTTTTGGTGAGAAGGCAGGTGTGGTATTTAATTCTCCCATGTAGGTTGAACCACCCAGCTTATTTATAGAGATTGCAAGTATGTGTGAGAAGGGATGCCCCAATTTGAAGTCTACAAGCCTTGTTCAGTGCAACAGTGAGCCTTCTGAGTGCAGTAGTGGAAGCAGCTCCATAGATGACAAGGCCATAGTCAATAGTAGAGAGCACCGAACTGTGAATAGCCAGAATGAGAGCTTCAGGTGTTAGACACTTTCTGAGTCAATAGAGAAGTCCAATCCTAGTGTTGAAGGCTCTGGCTACATTTTTGATGTGGAGTGTATAAGTAAGGTGACTATCAAGGGTAACCCCAAGATACTTGAAGTGCTGTATTTGTTCAAGGGGGTCACCATGGCTATTTCTGAGAGTGACAGCATGTCCTTTGTGTTTACTGCAAGCAGAGGAGAACAACAGGACTTTCATCTTCTTGTAGTTAAGCACCAGTTTATGATTGAGGAACCGGTGCTCAATGTCCAGGAACCCATTTTGTAGATTGCTTTTAAGCAGGTGTGGGTCAGAGTGGCTTGCAAAAATTACAGCATCGTCCACATAGAGCAGTGTTCATAGGTGGTAGGCAGACAGTAGATTGTTAATGAAGATGCTGAAGAGAAGGGGACCCAGAATTGAGCCCTGGAGTACACCAGACCGAACTGGCTTCTGGTCAGAGACAGCATTTGAAATCTTCATGCATTGTGATCTGTCACCAAGATAGCTTGCAAACTAGGACAGTGTTTCATGGGACAGGCCAGTTAGGGAGAGTTGTTCAAGGAGGAGTTGGTGATTAACCATGGAGAAGGCCTTGGATAAGTCTATAAAGACTGCCCCCACAAGACTGCCTTGGTCAATAGATTGGTGGACGGAGCAGGTGAGTTCTAGAAGAGCAGTGGTGGTGCTGTACCCATTTCTAAAACCATGTTGTTGGTCACACTGTAAGGAGTATTTACTGAGGTAGTCCACTAGTTGGTTGGTAACAATACATTCGAGTATTTTTGAAAAGGGAGAGAGAGAGGATTGATATAGGCCTATAGTTGCTATGTAGTACACGGTTCCCAGCTTTATGAACTGGTGTGACAATGGTTGTTTTCCATACCATTGGGAACTGGGACAGGGTAAGAGAGAGGTTAAGAATCTTAGTGATAGGGGTGTGGGAGTACTTCATCTGTGGTAAGTGCAATTAGTTTAAGGTCAAGGGAGTCACCACTATACTGTGACTTACCCAACACTTTGTTCAGTAGTTTCCTGACCTGGGACACAGAGATGAATTTAAAGTAGAATGGGGGGTGATTATTAGTCTTGTTCTCTTGCTGGTGCACACACTTTAAGGTGGTATCAAAGAAATTTTGTGGTAGGACACTGCTTAGGTCAGTGAAGGCATCATTAAAAGTATTTGCAATTTCGGGTGGATCCAGGATGTGGGAGCCGTCAAGATTTAGCATAGTTGGTGCCTTTTTTAGGTCTTTCCCAGTTATGTCTTTAATATTTGATCAGAATTTCCTGCTGTCACCCCAACTGTTGGTAAGTTGCTCCCTATGATGATTGCTTTTTGCTTTGTGGATGGTCCGTGTACAGGAATTTCTTACAGCCTTATAGGCTTGCCAATCTTGAGGCTTGCCAGATGATTTTGCACAGTACCAGAGGTGGTCCCTTGTTTTAATGGTAGCAAGAAAATCAGGGGTAATCCAGGAATGTACAGTGCCACGTACCTTCAGTTTCTTGAGGGGTGCATGCATATTTTTTATTTTATTTTATTTTTTTATTTTAGCTTTTGTTGACCGGGTAAGTGCACTAGACAAATCCTGCCTATTTTCAGGCACGACCCGGGGGGGGGGGATACAGATGAATGCCAACTGACCTTGAACCAGATTAAGCTGTTGGTGGTATTTTTATTGAATGAGGGAAATTTGGCCAGGACACCGGGGAAATTCCCCTACTCTTTTCGATAAGTGCCATGGGATCTTTAACATCCACCTGAACTACCACCAATCCAGACAGATAGGACCTCGGTTTAACGTCTCATCCAAAAGACGGCACCTCAGAAATGCAGCACCCCTCTCATGCTGCATTACAGTGTCAGTACTGGGATATTAACCCAAGTGCCAGATGTGGGAACTGAACCCACAGCCCTCTGATCTCCTGGCCTCAGAGGCTAGTGTGCTACCTACTGAGCCACTGACACTGTATATCACAGGTGGCATTGAAAGTACTGATAAAATGCTGAAGAGCTTCATTGATGTCAGCATAGGTGTCCAGTAGAGACCAGTCCTGACAGCAAAGGTGTTGTTTTAGGTGCTCCAAATGGCCACATCTAAGCACTGTGTTAAATATGGTAAGAGGTGGTGGGGAGTGGAATTTGTTGGTCCAACTACAGGTGACAGGGGAGTGAGAAATTGGTTAAGGGATAGGTGACGGAGGATGTTCATATTGTAAATAGAATTACCTAAGAGAAAGGAAGGGGTGACCAGTAGGGTGCATGAGGGATCAGTGCTAGGACCAGTCCTCTTTAATGTCTTTCTAAGTGACATTGCAGAAGAGCTGGAAGGGCAGGTCAGTCTCTTTGTGGATAACACCAAAATCTTCAATAGGGTGGACATGCCAGGGGGAAGTGGAAGAATGAGCAGAGAACAGGAAAAACTAGAGGAGTTGTCAAGGGTATGACAGCTTGGCTTCAATGTGAAAAAGTACAAAATAATGCACTTAGGGCACAAAATCCTGGGGCAGATTATAAAATGGGTGGAGTGGTAATAACGCCTACCAAGTAGGAAAGAGACCTGTGGGTAATCATATCAGATGACATTAAGGTGGCTAAGTATTGCAACAAGGCAGTCAAGGGCTAGTGTGATTCTGGGGTGCATAAGGAAGGGCATTACCAGCAGAAAGATGGAGGTGGTGTTGCTTGTGCATAGATCACTGGGTAAGAACCCCACCTAGAGCACTATGTCCAGTTCTGGAGACCACATCACCAGAAGGACATACTGTAGACAAAGTGGAAAGCAACTAAAGACGTGCAGGTTATGAATCAAAAGCCCTATGAGGAGAGACTAAAGGACCTAAATATGTACAGACCAAAAAGAGAAAAGAAAAAGCTGTGGTGCTCAGGCAGTATTTCCACTGTAGACTGTTGTACCTGAAAAAAATGACAACAGGAGCAAAAGGTAGAGCCTTATCAATGGTTGCCCCTCCTCCCCTGACGAAGAGTCTACAAGGGCTCAAAGCACTGGGGTTTGTTTGTTCAGTGAAAGTTCACGCTACCATTTAATCACCTACATCTACGTTTCTTTATCCTGTTGTTTATTTCTGCGCACCAGTTCTTTTGCTCCTAAATATGTACACCCTGGAGGAGCAGGGAGGATATGATAGAGAGCTTTAAATACCTCATAGGGGTAAATAAGGTAAGGAGGGAAGTATTTTTCAGAAAAAGGTGCTCAAGAAGAAGGAGACATGCTATGAAGCTTGAGGGAGGGAGAGATGTCAGGCAGCACTTCTCCACAGAAAGAGTGGTGGATTCGTGGAACAGCCTTCCAGTGGAAGTGGTGGGGAAGAAAACAGTGGTGGGGTTCAAGAAAATCATAGTTGAAAAGAAAGGGGGAGGGAGAAAGAGCAATAGATCAAGTAGAGTCTGAGGTAATAATGTAGTTAGGGAAAATGGGCAGACTGGGTGGGTCTAGCAGTCCTTAATCTGCTGTTAAATACTATGTTACTAGCTCAACCCTTAGATTTTTTTTCTGTAATTCTGCATTTAGTTTTCCTTCCATCCCCCATGTCCCCCAGTCCAGTGTTTGTTTGCTATGGTTTGTTTTCATTTGGTTGAATGTCTGGAATGATGTAAATGTAATCTGCAGTGATCTCTGGCCTTCATATGTGTACTTGCATCTCTGGTATTACTGTTTTGGCTGGATTCAGACACCTACTATGGTATCATTGGTAGCTGTAAGCATTGTCACTTATATTATTAAATCTTAATAAAAAATTAATTGAATAAAAGGTTGCTGTGGTTCCATCCTTCTTCCATCTGAGAAGACAGGCAAGGGTCTGCCTTCACAGCCAGCTCCAATGCCGCTAGTGTCTGGCTGGCAGGATATGAATAAATGCTGGGTGGGCTGTACCCTTCCTTCTTGGGAGCCCAGCACCTCATCTCTCTGATGTGCATAGCCCCCCAACTGGCCCTAGTGTGAGATTCCAAGATCACACATAAACCCTGATCTCCCAGGTTGCATGTAACATGCTGACACAGAGCCTCTAAGCCAGCCTTAATTATGTATTTTAATTGCAAAAACACTGCATACCTAACAATCTTAGTACACTTGGAGGTAGCATACCAGAGTGGTAATTATACAAGAAAGGCATTGTCTATGATCTGTAAATGATTCAAGTAGAACACAAATGTCCAAATCATTTGGTTTCTGCACAAAACTATTTGAAATACTGTATACCTGTTCCATCAGGTTTCTCTTAGTATTAAAATGAATAGTGTTGTTACCATCACAGTGCTGATCACTTTCATAATTGTAGCAATTTCAAACAAATGTCTTCGCCAATGTCACCTGCATGATAATAGCACCATATCATGACCCACATGTCCTTGTACTCAGAAATAATACAGATTAATATAACAAAACATTGACATGCAGTACCCTCAGTGCAAAGGTTAATACTGCATCACACACAAATAGAAATCAAATATGCATGCTCGGAGTTAATTTTCATCAATAGTGAAGCTCTCAAGTATCATCATAGAATCATAGAAGCTTGATGGCAGAAAAAGACCATACCGGCCCATCTAGTCTGCCCTTTTTTCCCCTTACACCTCCCCCTCCCTGCCAGCCCCTGCCCACCCCCAATACTCAGCCCCATATGCTTGTGTATGCCCTCTTGAATTCTTCCACCAATTTAGCCCCCTCCACTACATTTGGTAGTCTGTTCCAGGGCTCCACCACCCTCTCCATGAAGAAACTCCCTCTCACATTGCCCCTGTATCTTTTTCCTTGCAGTCTGAAGTTGTGCCCCCTAGTTCTGACCCCCCTTCCTCTTAAGTAAACCCTCTGCTCCCACTTTATTGAGCTCCTTTACATATTTAAAAGTTCCAATCATGACTCCTCTTTCCCTCCTTGTCTCCAGCGTGTATAGATTCAGTTCCTTACACCTCTGCTCGTATAACTTTCCCTGCAAACCCTGCACCATCTTGGCTGCCCTTCTCTGAACCCTCTCCAATGCATTTATATCCTTGCAGAGTTGTGGCCTCCAGAAGTGAACTCCATACTCCTGGTGTGGCCTCACTATGGCTTTGTAAAGGGGCATTATTACCTCCCTTCTTCTGCTAGTAATGCCCCTGCCTATGCATGCTAACATTCCATTGGCCTTTCCCGCTGCCCTGCTACATTGGATTCCCACCTTAAGGTTCAAAGAGACTATGATCCCCAGATCCCTCTACTGTTCTGTTACTTTGATCTCTTCCCCACCTAGGGTATACCCTGCTCTTCTGTTCCTACTCCCCAAGTGCATCACAACGCACTTCTTGGCATTAAATTTCAGCTGCCATGTCCCAGACCATTTTTTCAGCGTCTTTAAGTCCACCCTCATGTCCTCCACCTCATGGGTAAGTAGTAATAGACATGAAGAGCCCAATATTCAGAACAAATGCACACTCAAATCAGTCACTTTGTAAAATTGTAAAGGGCTTCTTTTTAATTGACACATGCCTATCCAGAGTCAACAGGGGCATCACAAGGGCACTAGGTCAAGACAGTGAATTCCTAAGCAGCGCAGTCAACAACCACACAGTCAAAACAGTGCTGTCAATAACAGTGCCTGGCCAAAACAGCAACCGCAAGAACAGTGGCAATGGTAGCGGTCCCCAAAGACACCGACTGCTACCATGGCAACCCCCCCTACTAAAAATAACTACCTCCTGGGGGAGGCAACTCGGGGAAATGGACAAACCTTGAGGCTGCATACTGCCAATGGTAGTGGTCCCCGAAGACATAGATCGCTATCATGGCAAAGAAAAAAAACACATACATTCCTGTTTTTGTGGTGGCTCTGCATGCCGCAACACCCATTGCAGGGGCTTTGCCCCCAGTCCCCTTACTAATAGTAACTACTTATAGGGGGCAGGTAACTCGGTGACATGGACGAACCTTGTGGGAAGGGGGAATTGTTGACTGGGTGGGAGAAAAAATAAATAAACATCCTAGGAATCAAACCCTGAACCATCAAGGTGCTGCTGTCCTCCCTGCCTGTGGCTCTGTCTTCTACACCATGACAGCTGCTTGGCAAAACATCTCCCAGCACAGGATTCATCCCTTTCCCCATCTCTCCCCCACAGCAATACAACTACAGGGATAGCGCTAACCAGACCTATGCTATCCTTTTTTTTTTTTTTTGAAATTTAATGTTTATTATATCACGTTTCCAGGGCATAATTAATTCCAAAATAAATGACACACAGACAATGTGAATCTCTTAGCCCAAAACTACAAGTCACAGATGTTTGGTAAAATGCCTTAAATGCAACAAGATGCATTAAATGTTACATAATATATGTATTAGCATTCGCTATTTTTACTTCGCTCTTCTAACCTAGTACACATCATCAGAATCTAACAGTGTTGTAATCTCAGATGATTCCTTTAGAAATTCTGAGCAGGTATACTTTTTTATTTTTTAATAACTGGACCTTAAATCTGGCAGCCCACTGTAAGGTAAATGGTTTGTGAACACCCACCATATTTCTACATTCTTTGAATTAATTAACTCCACTTTTTATGTACATGTCCTGGGTTCTCAATAAGTTGCTCCAGTCCTTCATCCCCTACTTACCACATGGAATATTTTTTGTATATTTTTGTTTTACCATTCTATATTTAGGGCACATACACCATAAACTGACCTATCCGACACAATCTCACTGCTTGTTTTCAGGTCAAAGGTACACTCTGAAACCTCTCCTATTTTCCGCTTTTGAACTTGACCCTTTATTGTTTCTAAATAAATGTAATTAGCTCCATAACATGTTAAAAGGAAATAAATAGACTGGAGCAATTAAAGGCTATAGAGTCAACACACCTCATTATGACGAACTGCAAAAAAGAGTCTCACAACCTTAGCTGTTTGAGAACAGAATGTATTGTATGTACAGTCAATATGCATGAATGAGCTCAGTCAATATGATCTAGACAGACTATATGGTATCAAAAACTAGAAACCCATAGTAGAGGCATACATCTGAAGTACTAAAAACATTTAATTCACTTAATAGGTACATTAAACCAGTGCACTTTGTAAGCAAAAACAATGCTGTCAAAATATATAAAAATGTTTCCATAGAAACATTGTAGCTATAAATATGTTTGTCAGAAAACACTAGTTGTTCTTAATATGCACAAGATGATGCCACCAATGAAGGAAGCATCAGAAACAGTGTCCATAACGTGGCAACATTGCTACAGATGGCATTTCAATAATAGTTTTCTTGTAATACAGCACTAAAATAAAATACAAGACATAAATAAATGAACCAATAGTACTGAGCATCAGGAAGCTGTCCTAAGTAGAAGCACTACCCCACAAGAAATGAGATGTAGTATCTGTGCTTGGCTAACCTGCACAAAGAAACTGCTTATAAAATAAATCACTTTGCAATACAGTATATGAAAAGCACTAAATCATTTTCAATTCCACACGATTCTGCAGGTCATACACTGCAAGAGTTGATTAAAATACAAATGTTTCAGACTGAAATGCTAAACTATCCTTCTCACTTTACCTTAATTTCTTCAGTCTACTCGCACTTATTTTTAAATGTTTTCTGCATTATACTGAATCTTCTGGATTGGTGGGGGCATACTGTGTGTCAACATTCTTGATCAGCAACAGAGAACAGCAAGCGATCAACTTGTGAAACCACTGCCAGCAGCAGAAAACTTAAGACCACATACAATATATCATTTTGATATAAACCTTCTATACCTAGCTATTACAGACCCATTACAGTTGGCGTGACATGCATGAGCAGCAAAGGTACTTTGAAAAAAGGGCAGTATATAGCATGCATAGACAATCCAAGAAAACAAATAATTCCCAACCTGCTTGGTTTTTGCAACTTTCTCCAATGCAGGTGCATGCATTCTAAAGCATAAAACTCAGAGCAAAGCATGATGGATATGTAAGTCCACACATGGGAAATGGTGAAGAAAATACATATTTTGCAATGTGTCCTCTTACCACAAGTTCTCCATACCTATTGATTTCAAATTTGTTACATTTGGTATGACAAGAAAGAAAAGCAAAGGCAGTTTGCACAAAAGGTGGTATGCAGAAGGCATAGACATTACAAGAAGACATCATTTCCAATTTGTTTGCTACAGTGCATATGCTTGTATTCTAAAACAAAAAAAAATGCAAAGCATAATGGGTATGCAAATCATTCTGTGTGTGAACTGTACAAGAAATCTTTCATTGGGCACTACATTCTGTGGCAATGCCCCTACTTAAACTTCACTCCAGACAACTCAATACACTAATAACAATAATAATCTTTAAAATCTGCACAAAAGAATATGCATGATGATAATAGGTGGAAGTTATCAGTAAAGCTCCAGACAGAAAATGTTACTTGTGTTCTGGGTTACTACTTCTGCTGATTATTCCAGTTTAGCAAGACGATATATCTGATACCAACGGGTATGCAGGCAGCTACAATAAGTAAACATACTGTCCACAAAAAGTGCGTATACTTTGGTTATACTTCATAGCACATAGGAAAAATGCAAAAGCTGCATGAACTTTAGCCTCAATAAAAGATGGACTTACTCTGAATACCCAAGCAGACCACCCCTAAAAGTACTGCTGGGGCCCAATATTCAAAAGATTGTGAAGGCACTAACAGGTATTCGCCTGCACAAACCAGGGTCTGCACCTGATCCCTTATATTCAAAAGGGGCCTCTGCATGGGCAAAGAGGGTTAGCGCCTGTGCAAAACAGAATGCATGTGAATGGGCAAGGGAAGAGGTGTGTCCATGAATAGTCACGCTACCCCAAATTCAGCAGCTTTGTGCTGTGAAAATGGGGTTAGAAAAGTCCTTTTGCACAGCGCAGATACTGCAGAAAAAAAACCCAGCTTACTTCAGGCAACCCTAATGGCTGCTGGAGGTAATGCAGCCAACCAGTCAGTTTGCCACTCCTACCAGGTCATAATGTCATACACTGAATAGCATACGACATTACAGCTAACCTGGAATAGCACTGTATGAGACAGCGAGTGGTGCAACACTGCGAATACTGCTGTACGTGGTATTGCACCACTCACTATCCCAGGCACAGGATAAGATCTCTGTTGGGATAGAGTTCTGCCAAGTAGCTGCCATGGCTCAATGGACTAAGCCATTGGCAGTAGTGAACCCAAGCAGTGCATTTGGGACCTGGTCTGATTCCCAGTCCCAGAAGCAAGGGATTTCTTTTTTGTTTTTCGCACTTTCTGCACCCTAAGTGCATTATTTTGCACATTTTTGCATTGAAATGCAGCTGCTATACCCTTGACCAGTCCTCTAGTTTTCTCAGGTCTCTGCTCCTCTTTTCTAACCCCCCAAGTATCCACCCTATTTCAGATTTTGGTGAATTCTGCAAAGAAGCAGACCTTCCCTTCCAGCTCCTCAGCAATGTCACTTATAAAGATATTAACAAGGACCAGTCCCAGCACTGATCCCTGAGGGACTCCACTGGTCACACTCCCTTCCGCAGAGAACTCCATTTATTAGCACCCTCTGCTGCCTATCCCCTAACCAATTTCTTATCCAGTTTACCACCTTTGGACCCACTTCTAAGCTACCCAGTTTCCTATGTGGAATGATGTTGAAAGCCTTCCTGAAATCTAGCTGGACCACATCCACTGCTTTGCCCTGATCTAAATCTTTTGTCACCCAGTCAAATAAATCTATCAGATTTGTTTCACATGACCTCCCCCTGTGAAACCATGCTACCTCAGGTCTTGAAGCCACTGGATTCAAAATATTCTACAATCCATTCCTTCAGCAGTGATCCATTAACTTTCTTGCCACCAATGTCAGGCTGACTGGCCTATAATTGCCAGCCTCCTCCCAGATGCAACTTTTGTGTAGTGGGACTACATCCGTCCTCTTCCAGTCCTCCAGAACCACTCCTGTTTCTAGTGAGCTGTTAAATAGAACTGTTAGAGGTGTAGCCAGTGTTTCCCTGAACTCCCTCAATACCATTGGATGCACCCCATCTGGCCCCATTGCTTTGTTCACCTTCAGATTAGCAATCACTTCAGGATTCTTACCTCCAAAAATGAATTAGTGTCCACCCCTTCCTCCAAAGTTTCTGTCACTCCCCTCCCCTTTTCCTTTCTCTGTGAGCATGGAATAAAAGTATTTGATCAGGATGTCTGCCTTTTACTGGTCCCCCTCTGCACAATCCCACCTTCTTTTTTCAACCCCTTGTCTTCCTCTTTTCACATACATACCTAAAAAATGCCTTGTCCCCTTTCGTTATCTCCTGGATTATTTTCTCTTCAGTTTGTACCTTTGTGCTCCTTATTGCTTTCCCTGCTTTTCTGTGTTTCTCCTGATACACCTCCCTATCCTCTTCCCTCTGTGTCTCCTTATACCTGCTGAATGCTACCATATTAGCTCACTTGTTTGGGGCAGAGGTTTGTTGCCTTTACCGTTCTTCCTTTTATCATCACTGTACTTCACCCAACCCGGGTCATCCCTTCCTGCCAGGTCATCCCTAAAGCATTCATCCATCTTTGTAAAATCTGTCTTCCTGAAGTCCTGGACCCTCACCCTTGTGTGGTTCAATTCTGTAGCCATCCTTATACTGAATCACTTTGTCCAGTAATTGCTGGTCCCCAAGTGGCCCCCCACATTAATATCTGCAACACTGTCCCTGATAGTGAGTACCAGGTCCAGTATTGCCCCATCAGGTTTAGGTTCACTGACTAGTTGCCTGAGGAATGCCCTCTGCAGAGAGTCCAGGATGTCCCTGCTTCTAGCTGAAGCTGCTACTGGAAGGCTCCAATCTATATCTGGCAGGCTGAATTCCTCCACCAGCAGCATCTCCTCCTTTTCTGCCATCTTGCCAATGGCTTCCACCAGTACCTTATCTAATTCCTCCCCTGCACTGGAGGTCTGTAGATCACTCCAGTGCAAATAATGGCTCCATTCACTATCTCTAGGGTGACCCAAAGTACCCCTGCCTCCCCCTATATTCCCTGTTTCTCTGTTGCTTTTGTTTTCCCTCACATAAAGCACCACACCCCCTTCTTTCCTTCTCACCCAATCTTTCCTGAACAGAGTATAGCCTGGCATGGCCATGTTCCAGTAATAGTTTTTGGTGTACCATGACTTGGTAATGGCTATAATATACAGGTTGGCCTCTACCACAATGGCCTGTAAGTCCAGAATCTTATTTCTAGACTTGTAGCATTTACGCACATAGCCTTCCAGATTTTTTCTGCTCTGCTTGTTGCTCTCCCTTTTCCCTTTTTGCCATTCCTCCTCCCCCCCTCTCTTTTTAGTGTTCCTGTTACTTCCCCCTTTATCTATACCACCCTGCTTTCTTTATTAATTTGTACCCGGGGGGGGGGATTCCTCTCCCCTCGGCTTCTCCTTAATCTCTGCTTCAGCTTGTGGGGGTGCAGTTTCTGACTCCCTGATTCCTTCTTCCACCCCCTTGGCTAGTTTAAATGTTCATCAAAGTAACATTTAAATTGTCCAGTGAGGACTGTGGTTCCCCCTCCTGGATGGATGCATGCCATCACCCATTTATAAGCCCTTATCCTCCCAGGTGAGTCCCCAATGAAGCCAAATCCTTCCTCTCAGCACCATCTGTTCAGCCATGAGTTGAAGCTCCTAGTGTGGAGATCACTATCCTGTCTCTTGTCATAGACAGGAAGCACCTCAGCGAAAGCCATTCAGTGAGCTATCTGTCTACAATCCATCTCCAGCTCCCTAAACTCCCACTGCACTATCCCATTCCCATCCCTAGCCAGGTCATTAGTCCCCAGCTCAATAATGACATCCAGCTCTCCCTCCATCAAGCTGCCTTAGCGATCCTCAGTATCTGATTCCTATCCTTTCAAGCTGTGGCACTGGGTGGACACCTAATCTGGCCCCCTTTCCTATTCCCAAATCAATCCCCCTCACACTCAAGTCCCCAACCGGAAGTTGCTTCCTCATCCTGTGGCATTTTCTACCATACTTGCTACTTGCTTAAATACTCCTTGGGGTCTCCAGTATGGCCCTGCACATCCTCCCTGGTCACTACTGTGGGTGCCTCCTTCCAGCAGTCCTGCCCTGCCAGAGAAGTGCAGAAATTACATAATGGTACCAGTTGAGAAATGTTCCTCTGTCCCATCACCCTCACTCTTCCAGAGCCCACCATAGCCATCTGCTCTTCCTCCTTGGCATCTCCTGAGGTAACGGCATCAGACTTGGTGGCCCTGGGTGGGAGAAGAGGATCCCAAAATCCTAACCAACTCTGCCTGGAATCTAGCGACCTCTTCCTTCAACCCAAAGAAGTGTGTGCAGATGGAGCAGCACCACAGTCCCCAGAAATGCTTCATAGAAACTGCCACTCCACAGCCACTATACTGCATCACTCCCAGCATTATCAGATTCTATTCTCCATGTGTTATCCAGCTAACACAGGGATAATAATAGGTAATACACCTGGAGATAAGCAAATAAGTGAAAGGAATAAAAAAAGTTAGATTTTATTATAAGAGACATAGTGGTAAAGAAATAGTAAATCTGACTGACCTAGAAGTGCAATCAAAATAGGGTACAGTACAGCAAATAATAGCAATTCCAGTGTGGAGGCTGCTAGACCAAAGACTAATGTTTACAGTAAAGATGGAGTAATTGAAAAAGACAGGCCACTGCCTACAGTATTCATAAAGGGATTGCCTAGGCCAAAAACTGAATTATGACTTCCTTGGAAATCCTTGGGTATAGCATGTGCAAAGGTATGATTGGCACCAATTTAAAATGGCTCGACATTAGATCAGTCTCCAGATACCAAACAAGTTCAGTTAAATGCTGGATATGTTTTGCATCCCAAACTCTAGAGATTAGATTATCTTTCCTTAAGGCTAAGAAAGAATTAAATTCTTTAGGGATTAGTCTAAATAAGACATTGGACTGGAATTTCACAGATGCTAAGTACAAAGTAATCAGTAAAAATAAAACCAAACTGACACTGTTGAAAACAAAGGATAGGGCAGAGTTAAAATAGAGAAAACAACTACTGAGTTCTGAACACCAATGGAAAAAAAATGCATTCCTTACAAGAAGCTGAGGGCAGGAGAATGATAAGAGGCAGAAAACAGAAAAGGCTGAAAATTAACATCAGTATAATCTTGGAATAAATGAATAGCTCTGACCAGGATGATAGTGTTATATCGAGCTTTTAGGAGTGGGTTGACTCACAAATACAAGAGTGTACTGCTGAAACATCTGATGAAGAGGAGTTAGAATGACAAAAAAAAGCCCAATGAGTAAAACATCAAGATTATAAGATGCAATATTGCAGCCAGCCAGGTGGCACTGAGGGTTGAGGCGCTGGATATACACCTTGTGCTATGTCAATGATCTGGTTTCAGATGTGGACTCAGGTTGCCGGACTTCAGCTGGGCAGGGAGAGGATTGAGTATCTAGAGGACTGCACTCTTCTCCTGGGGAGTGAGAGCTTTAGAGCTCAGTATTCACATGGCCCCTAACATTGTTTGGGGGTAAGTCTGGAACTGATGGCATAGGGGGAGAGAGTGGTGACTGCTGATGCTCCATGCATGGACGCATACACAGGGACGTCTGGGTGGCATTGCATGCCACCTCTTGAGAAGAACAATGGAAAATGGTTTCCCAAGATGCTGCTGACCTTTGCTACCTGATAGACCTGCATCTCAATGAGCACCCAAGCCACACTGCATTAACACAAAGGTAACTCCTAGAGGAAAATCAGAGGACTGGGGCTGGAGTGGCTGGCATCTGGAGGGCAGCTTGGGTCCGAGGGAGAAACAGAACTGCAAAAAAAAATAAATAAATACGTTTTTTCTATTGTGGGGTTAGCTTCTCATGTAAATCATTTGGAGGGGGAGAAATTAATGAGGAAATAAAATATACTTTTATTACAGAAAAAATGGCTCATGCAAAAGTGCATGGATGGGGAAAGGGAATGACTCATAATAATCAGTTATACTGGCAGTGAACTTTGCTAGGAGTGGGTTTTTTCAATGTAGAGGGTGGCAGGCCGGTGGGGCACCTAAACAGTAAAGGATCTTGGTAGTCTGGAGGGGTGTTGGTTATGGCAAAGTGTGTAGGGAACTGTTATATTTTTTATAATTTTTTTAAATGGACTGGCAAAGTTTATGCAGCCATCAGGAACTTCAAGAAGCTTCATGAACTGTGAGGTTCAAAACTTTGCACCAAATTTGTAAGCAAAGTAAAACTTTACAACATCTTTTAAGAAAAAATCTCAGTTTTATTCAGAGATTTGACAACACTACAACAGCATATAAAGGGGAGGAACATGCATGGGGCACCGATGGCAATGCCAGCTAAGTTTTTTGGTTTTTCTTCCATATATAATTTTTTGCTCTTCTGGAGCCCTGGCAGGTGGCTTTGGCCCTCCAAATGGAGGGACTCTCTCTCTGGCTCTGCTGCTCCCCATACTAGGTGGTCCCAGATATTCCCCCGTGGATTGACCATTATGGTGGGGCTTGGTGGAGGTTGCCAGCTTCTCCCTCCCCCCAGAGACCCAATCCATATTCTGGGGCTGCTCCCAGGGGTGACAGGACATCATCGAGCATGGCAGGTTCGATTTTCCTGGTTTCTCCTACCCCCCCTCCCCTTCTGATTCTTCTTCGCTGGTCAGACTCACGGCCCGAGCCCCGATCCACATCCTCCAGCCGTCGCTAGACAGCAATCAGTGGGGGAGACAGCCATCCTCCTCCCTCCCCAAGAGAGGAGAGCAGTTCTCTGGATGCTCAGTCCTCTTTGTCCCTGCCAATCCCTGGCAGCCTGGGCTTGTTCCTGAACCTGGGTCGCCAGCATGGCACAAGATGTGGCATCCAGTGCCTCAACCCTCAGTGCCACCGGGCCAGCCAGCAGCTTAGTTTGACAGCAGCTGTCAGCTCTCACTAAAATCCTGTAAAATATGATCAAGATATTCAAATAGTAATAGGTTGGTATTATTCATTAGATCTTTTTTTATATTGCCTTTTCATCAAGCCCACTTCCACCAGCCTGCTACCTTCATCCCTCCTCTAGCCCCAGCCCCATTACCCAGCTTCTCTGGGACTTACCCTGTCTCCACCTTCACCCTGTGGTTTACCCCCCCCCCACCCCTTGGTGGGGCTCTTTCATCAGGGTCCTTAGGGAGGTCTCTGTCCCCTTGAGGTACTGTAACTCAATCCAGCATTGGTGGAGTAGTGCCACAGTCGGTGGTGTAAGGCCTGTGAGCTGCAATAGAGAGTTGTTCTGTGTATCTGAGGTAATTTTTTTCATGGTTTCAACAGTCCCAAGATGCCAACCTCCTAGAAAGGCCAAGGGGCATGTGCACACTGAGAATGTACATTGTTCCAGCTTCAAGCCTATGTCTCACCTCCCCGGCACCCTTAGTGGCATTACCACGTGTGGTCACCCAGGTGGCAGTAACACAGTAGGGACAGCAACCCTCCCTGGAGAACAGCATTCATGAGGACACTTGATCCTTCTCTCCACAGCTGGCCCCTGATGACCAGGCTAGTTCCTGAACCTGAGTTTCCAGTGTCCCGAGTGGTAGCTCTGCTGCTATGCCAATGGGCCAGCCCATTCATTAGATCTTGATCTGGTCTAATGAATTTTGTTAAAATCCCATTCAGTATTCTGCCTTTGTATTATTTTCTGATGGTTTTAAAATCCATCACACAATGTCGATGCCAACAGCCTCTGAGAAACCGACTTGGCCAAAGCAGCACTGGCAGGAGCGGTTTTACATTCTTCAAGTACAATGACTAGCCAAAGCAAATCAGATATAAACCTGATTAAAGAAATGCTCACAGATATTACCATATACAATAAAAAAATGAAGGAATCTATAGCACATATAAAAGGGATTCTAAAGACACTAGGGGAAGTTTTGCAGTGACTGAAAACCATTTATCAGTAATTGACAATTCGGTCTTTTAGCTTGGAAAACTATAAGAAACTCATTCAAAACAAACACAGCATTTATTGGACAAAATAGATGATATAGAAAATCAGGGGATGGCAATTTAAAAAATCAAGGGAGATGTAATAACATTGGAATAGTTGGGATTCCGGAGGGAGTTAAGGGGAATAACACAATTGTTTTTTTTATAGAAACATAGAAATACAGAAGTTGACGGCACATAAGGACTGAAAGGCCCATCCAGTCTGCCCATTTTTTCTACCTTATGAATGTGCCATAGGCCTTTAATCGGACAATGGACTATCTATTCCTACTCATCTGTATTGCTCCCTTATACCTATCCCATGCCTGTTTGAAACCCTGCACTGTATTCATATCCACCACTTCCTGAGGTAGGCCATTCCATGCATCCACCACCCTTTCTGTGAAAAAGAACTTCCTCACATTAACCCTTAATCAGCCTCCCTCTAATCTCATTCTGTGTCTTCTTGTCCTGCTATTTTTTTTATATTGAAACATGTTAGACTCTTTCACCTCGTTAACACCCTTAAAGTGTTTAAATGTTTCAATCATATCACCTCTCTCCCTCCTTTGCTCTAGGGTACACATATTGAGCTCCGTTAATCTGTCCTCATATGCTTTCTGATGCAGTCCCTGTACCATTTTGGTTGCCCTTCTCTGGACTGCCTCCATTTTGTTAATGTCCTTGTGCAGGTGCGGCCTCCAGTACTGCATGCAGTATTCCAGATGGGACCTAACCAGTATCTTGTAAAGAGGGATTACTACCTCCCTCTTACAACTTGTGATATCCCTACTAATACACCCCAATATTCCTCTAGCCTTACCTACTGCTTTAGTGGTCTGCTTAGATGATTTCAAGTCATCTGTGAAGATGATGCCCAAGTCTCTTTCTTCCAGTAAGGACAGGGATGGGGCAAAAAGGGGTAAGGCCATCAAAAAACTAAAAGGTGAGGAGTACCAATGCCCACAGTCTGTGTAACAAGCTCCCTGAACTAGTGGCCTTAATGGAAGAGGGACACCTGGATATCATGACAGTCACAGAAACATGGTACACAGAGAACCATGACTGGGATGTCAACATACCAGGGTACACAAGCTACAGGAGGGACAGGGAGGGTAAAAGAGGAGGAGGAGTAGCTCTTTATGTAAGAGAAGGGATTAAAGCAAAGGAACTAAAGGATAAACAGGGAGTAGAGGAGGCACTGTGGGTCACACTGGAGACAGGAAATGGCACCAAACTCCGCAGGGGGGTTGTATACAGACCCCCATCTCAGGGGAGGAAATGGACAAGGAAATGATAGAAGGTATCCTTAGAATGGCAGAAAAGGGGAGATATTGTTTATGGGGGACCTGAATATGCCAGATGTTAACTGGAGCACCTTTGCTGCAGCCACATCCAAGAGCAGGGTTATTCTCGATGCCCTACAGGGGGCATGTCTCAGACAGCTAGTGGTGGAACCCACACAGGAGGGAGCAATCTTAGACCTGGTACTGTCAAATGGGGATGGAGAAAGGATCTCAGACTTAGAAGTGGGTAGCCATCTGGGAACAAGCGACCACCAAACAGTGTGGTTCACGATAAACACAGCCATAGAGTCAAGCCATACAAAAGCAACAGTACTGGATTTTAGGAGGGCTGACTTTGGGAAAATGGGAGAGTGCCTAAGAAAAGCACAAGCAAATGAGCAAGAAGGATGGGTGGAGGAATAATGGGGAAAAATTAAAACAGCCATCACAGAGGCAACAAATTTTTGTGTGAAGCAAATCAGCAAAACAAAAAGAAGGAGAAAGGTAGCATTCAGGAAGTATAAGGAAACACAGATGGAGCAGGATAGAGAACTGTACCAGTTAAAGCAGAAGGAGGCGGGGAAGGCAATCAGAATAGCAAAGTTACAAACTGAGGAAAAGATAGCCAACTAAGTTAAGAAGGGGGATAAAACCTTTTATATGTACATTAGGGAGTGAAGAAAGACCAAGGGAGGTATATTGAGACTTAATAAAGGGAAGGGAGGGTGGGCAGAGGGTGACAGTGAAAAAGCAGGGATCTTGAACAAATACTTCTGCTCAGTATTCACAAAAGAAGAGGAGGAGGAGGTACCTAAATCAAAAAATAGAAGCACTCTGGATAGGGAGATCAGTACTAGTCTGTTCACAGAAGAATGGGTTCTGAAAGAACTCTTAAAACTGAAGGTGGACAAAGCAATGGGGCCTGACAGGATTCATCCAAGAATTCTAAAAGAACTAAGAGTAGAACTAGTGACACCACTGACTATCCTTTTTAACAAATCATGGGAGGATGGTGTGGTACCTGAGGACTGGAGGAGGGCAGATGTGATTCTCCTTCACAAGAGTGGGAGCAAGACAGAGGCAGGAAACTACAGACCTGTTAGTTTGACCTCAGTGGTAGGGAAAATGATGGAATCATTTCTGAAGGAAAGAATTATTAAGTTCCTAGAGGCCAGTGGGGCACAGGACCCAAGGTAGTATGGAATCACAGCAGGAAGGTCATATCAGACATATCTAATAGATTTCTTTGACTGGGTGACCAAAACAGTAGACCAGGAAGGGGCTGTGGACATGGCCTACTTGACTTTAGCAAGACATCTGACACAGTCCCACACAAAAGATTAATATACAAGTTAGCCAGCCTTGGAGTGGGTCCCAAGGTAGTAGTCTGGGTAAAAAATTGCCTGGACAGCAGGACACAGAGGGAAATAGTAAACGGAGTCGACTTTGAAGAAAGGGGGGTTACTAGTGGGGTACTGCAGGGTTCAGTACTGGGATCAGTCCTCTTTAATGTTTTTATAAGTGACATGGCAGAGGGACTAGAAGGAAAAGTATGTCTCTTTGCAGATGACACAAAGATCTGCAACAGGGTCGATACAGAAGGTGGGGTGGAAAGGATGAGAAGGGACTTGGCAAGGTTGGAGAAATGGTCAAATGTATGGCAGCTTAGAGTCAATGCAAAGAAGTGCAAAGTAATGCACCTGGGAAACAAAAACCCAGGGGAAGAGTACACAATGGCAGGTGAGATACTAACAACAACAAAAATGGAAAGGGATCTGGGGGTAGTCATATCAAATGACCTAAAGATGATCAAACAATGTGAGAAGGTAGTAAGGAAGGCTGGCAGGACACTGGGATGCATAGGGAGAGGCATCACCAGTAGAAAACAGGAAGTTGTTATCCCTCTGTAAAGACAATTGGTGAGACTCCATCTGGAGTACTGCATGCGGTTCTGGAGACCCCATCTCTGCAAGGACATAGACAGGATAGAGGCTGTCTAGAGGAGGGCAACATAAATGGTGCAGGGTCTGCACCAGAAGACATATGAAGAGAGAGATTAAAGGAGCTTAATATGTATAGCCTAGAGGAGAGGAGGGGGGGGACATGATAGAAACTTTCAAGCACCTCAAGGGAATCAATAAAGTTCAAGACGGTAGCATCTTGCAGAAAAAGAGATGTGCAAGAACAAGGGGGCACAATTTGAAGATAGAGGCAGGACAGCTCAGAGGTAATGCGAGGAAGTATTTTTTCATGGAGAGGGTTGTGGATACATGGAACGGCCTTCCTAAGGAGGTGGTGGAGTCAAAAACAGTGGGAGAATTCAAGAATGCTTGGGACAGACATAAAGCAATTCTAGTGGTGTGGTAGAAGCAAGTAGGTTGTTGGTTAATTAGGATCTGCAGCTTATCCATTAGGTAGAGAAATGGGCAGACTAGGAGGGCCAAGCGGTCCTTATCTGCCATCAAATTCTATGTTTCCATTGTGACTGCCAGCAACTCCCTTTCCAACCTGTAGGTGGCTTCAGGGTTTCTTTTCCCTATATGCATGATCTTGTACTTCTTTGCATTAAACCCCAGTTGCCACTCTTCAGACCATTTTGCCAGTTTATCCAGATCTCTTCTCATTCTCCCCACCCCAGCTGGATCATCTACTCTGTTGCAGATCTTGGTGTCATCTGCAAACAGACAAACCTTATCCTCCAGTCCATCTGCAATGTCACTGATGAAGATATTAAAGAGGACTGGTCTAAGGAATGATCCCTGAGGTACACCACTTGTGACTTGCATCTCTTCTGACTGTATACCATTTACCACCACTCTCTTTTCTGCCTGCCAACCAGTTTGCCACCCAGTTGACCAAAGTCTGACCCACCCCATGCCTACCCAGCTTATTACTCTATCTTCTATGTGGAACAGTATCAAAAGCTTTGCTGAAGTCAAGGTAGGCAGCATCAACTGCTCCCCCTTGGTCCACCACTCTGGTTACCCAGTCAAATAAAAAATTTATGAGACTAGTTTGACAGGAATTTCCTGTTGTAAACCCATGCTGTCTTGGATCCTGTGCTCCTATGGATTCCAGGTATTGCACTATCCTTTCCTTAAGGAGTGTGTCCATAATCTTGATCACTACTGAGGTAAGACTGATTGGTCTGTAGTTCCCTGCCTCCTCCCTGCTACCACTCTTGTGGAGCAGGATCACATAAGCCCTTCTCCAGTCTTCTGGGTCCTCTCCTGTGCTCAGAGACTCACTAAACAGGTCCGATAATGGCTCTGCAAGTTCCCCCTTAGTTCCTTTAGTACCTGGGATGTATGCCATCAGGTCCCATTGCCTTGTGCACCCTGAACTTAGCAAGCTCTTGTAGGTACCTTTCCTTTTGGACTTGCAAGCAAGACACACACCCCCCGTGTCCATGGACTGGAGCTGTGGGTTCCTGTCTCCTTCTCCTCAGTAAATACTGAGCAGAATTATCTATTTAGGATAGATGCTTTTCTTTGGTCTTCCTCCACACACTCCCCCTTATCCCATTTGATCTTAGCAATACCCGCTGTGGACTTACTTTCTCCTTTCACTAATGCATCTATAAAAAGTCTTGTCCCCTTCTTTTACTGTTCGTGCTAGTGTTTCTTTGGTTTGGGACTTTGCCTGCCTTACTGCCTTCCCTGCTTCCCTTAGGGAAGTTTGGTATGCCTCCCTATCTTCGTCCCACTGCATTCCCTTATATTTCCTGAAGGCCAGCCTTTTGGCTCTGACCTTTTCTGCTACTGTTTTTGAGAACCAACATGGTTTCCTCCTTCTTTTGCTCTTGCTTTTCTCCTTAATGCAATGGGCTGTTGCTTCAAGTATTGCATCCTTAATGCTTGCCCACTTGGCCTGTACCCCCTCACCTGTATTTTTTCTTGCCAGGGCTAGCTTATCTCTGTTGGCCATCATATCAAAGTCAGCTCCTCTGAAGTCCTATATTTTTGCCTTGGAATTGGATGATTTAGTTCTAGTGGCCAAATTGAGCCATATCATGTGATGGTCACTGGCCCCCAGGTCATCTTCTACCTGGAGATCTGTGATCCTTTCCCTGTTAGTCAGTACTAGATCTAGGATAGCCCTGTCTCTTGTGGGTTATTGTACCAGTTGTTTGAGTACCTCCCCCTGCAGGGAATCCACCATGGTTCTAGTTCTGGTTGATGTCCCTGCTGGTATTGATCAATCTATATTTGACATATTGAAGTCTCCCATTATCAGAACCTCCCCTTTAGTTGTCATGTTTTGTATATCTTCCAAAAGTAATGTGTCTATGCCCTCCCCTTGGACTGGAGGCCTGTAGACAACCCCAGTTTGTACAGCTGTCCCATTTCCTGTTCCCAGGGTGACCTACAGTTCTTCTGGCTCCTTATGTGTATTCTGAATTTCTGTAGCTTTGATATTTTCATTGACATAATTGACATTATGGCAGTTTGTTTTTTCTGAATTCATATAAAAGCAATGGCACTGGTGACTTGAAATAGAGCAGGCTCACCACTCGCTAACTTCTAAACCCCAGCCTGGTTCCAGACCAAGACCAGCAATAGCAAACTTTCTAAAGTTTTTAGTTATGAAAGACCTCATGAGGCTGGCCAGGGAGAGAAGAAACTTAATGTGGAGGGAGAAAATATTATTTCAGGACTTCTCTGCTAATATAATAGAGATGTGTGGCTTTCTTTGAGTTCAGGCAATCCCTTCAGAAAATAGGGGTGGTTTAGTTCATGAAATACCCATTAACACTGGTGATTCAGACAGCTTTGGGTCCTCCACTACATTGTCAAACTCTGGAACAAGCTTGGGAGGCTATTAACGGTAATTTTTCAAAAGGGGACACAGACTCTCAACTCACATTTTTAAACTCCTCACAGAACCCAGCTCCAGCACGAGATCTTGATCATTTTTTTTTTTAAAACATGAACCTTTTTACTGAACTTTTTTACAAAATTACAACATACTAACTAAGCAATACATTTCAACAGACTAGAAGAAGAACACCACAATACAAAACAAGCACTAGAAATATCAAAGATATATACAATAATACTGACGTGGAGTCTTTGGAAATGAGTCCTTGACTCAAAGGGTTGTAATTCTAATATGTATAATAAATAAAAATAATTGGAGGTGCCTACAAAGAAAAGCATATGATGCCCAGTTAAACAATATATCAACCACATACATTATGAAGTAGCGTACATAAATGTAAGAAAACAGCAGCCAATCTTATAGAGATTCTTAACAAGTTCAGTAAACTGATTCACATGCAAGAGGACAAGGTAACTTGCCTTATGTTATCCTCCAAAAGTAAAAGAACAAAAAGAATCTTAGTTTATCACTTTAAAAGTTTAAAGGAGGATTACCAAATTGGGGAAGGGAGACAGAACAAAGATGCAAAGTTAAATAAGGGCCCCATTTCTTCTTGTAACTATCCAATTTGCCCAAAGTAGGGAAAGACAGATGTTCAGAGAGGGCCAGTTTAGCTAAAGCAGTTTGCCATCTGAGTATGTGTGTGGGGGAGATACTACCAAAACACCAAAAGTAAGCTCTTAAGACTCCATTAATGCAGCCAGGAGCCTACACTTGAGGGAAGTGGATAACAAGGGGACACAAGTATGTACTCCAAGGATTACCATTTCAGGGGATGACAGGATTGGAGTATTCAAATTCCTGAAGCAGTCCACCAGAATGGCACGCCACTAATCGGCAAGAGCTGAACAGCTCCAAAGGATATGGAGGAGCCCCACAGCCACATGGGAACATCACCAACATTTTGAATGTGGCACTAAGGCCATTGAATACAAACCCTGTGGCATTATATACCATCTATGAAGGATTCTGAAGTGAATTAAATGGCTCTTGGTGTCCCTATAACTGCAGTGAGCCATAAGAACTGTTGAATCCTAATGTGCGGGTGGTATGGGATGATCTAAAACACATTCACATTTCTCCATATAATTCTCGAGGGTGGGCAGTCAGGCATCCCAGATTATAAAGTATGTTTTACCAGACCAATTCTTAGTGTTATCCAAGACTGGAATCTTATACAACCAAAGTCAAGGCGAGGGGGGGGAACACTTTCTGAGATCTTGAAGTGTGGCTCAGAGTTGTAAATACACCAGAACTGCGACTGAGGATGGTCTGTTTTTTTCCTGCAAATGTTGATAGCAGAGCAGGACATCAGAGTGTGGGAGAGAAACACAAGATCCTGATTTGAATCTTGCACCACGTGAACTGACAGGGAGACCTGAGCCTGTGTAAGCTAATGTAAAACCCAACAATGCAAATAACAAAACAGAAGTCTCATATTCTCTAACTCCCCATGTATGCAGTCACTCTGACAACCATTCCAAAGTATTCAGAATCCCAGGGGAACCAAATTAACACAAAAAAAAAAGCACCCCCCCCCCCATACATGGTACCCTGAACCCTGGCAAACCCCCCAAAATCACATCTTAAAAACTATACCAGGAGCTGCAGCAGGGAAAATGGATAATCTTTCAGTGTAAGTTGCACTCTAGGATCATCCCCAGTACCCATTAATACCATAGAGACTCGGTGACCAAGACAATCCATTGGAAATGACTTTTTCAGTAACATTCCTGGGCTTCTGTTTTTCCCCCAAAACAACCAACTATTCCAATTTACAATCTCGGATCTGCTCCTGGCATACATTACTCTCCCAGCACACACCCAGTCTTAGAATTTACTTGAAGTACACAAAAAGTAACTTAAACAATCTCATTCTCTGAGACTGGTTAACTCAAAATTTTAAACAGCACTACTGATGTCATTCAAATTTAATATTTATTTTTACTCTAGTGTTTTCACTGTTATATTATTGAACAACAGTGACGACCTCATCTTCCCTGATTTGTGTGTAAGACAAAATTTTAATGAAGAAAGCATTGGGTAAATCTGACTGTCTTGCATTATGCTCAAGATTAAATCAGGGAGAAAGGGAACCCACATGTAAAGTCTGGCATGCATTTAAATCTATGGATATGGTCAAAACTGTACTCTGATTTTTCCAGCTGCTATTTGTGCCTTATATTGCTAAACTGTCTGAACCTGTAAATGTGTATTTTTACAATCTAATTTATCTGTTCATCCTTCATCTACACAATGGGCCCCAGCCCAGCTAACTGGCATACAATTTTCACCTTTGACTAATTGGCTCTAACCAAAATAGAAGTAATAATAATAATAATTAATCAGTATTATCATCAGTTTACATCAGGGGCTAGCAGCACAGCCTACAGGTTAGAGTAACAAGTTGTGAATGAACATGGTACATCCAGCAGACCAGGATTTGATTCCCACAACCTCCACTTGCATACTGTGTGACTCTGAGCAAGTCACTTAACCTACCCAGTGCTCCTGGGTCACCCCTAAAAAAACAGGCACTTGTGTCTAGTGGGCATTACCTCATTAGCAAAGAACTAAAAAATAAGTCACACATTTAGGTTTATGCACATTTGAGATGAGGGACAAATTACACATAACTGAATGATACTTGGTTTATCCCTCTTACTTTAGAAAATTATGACTCAGGTCAGATGCATAAAATTACACTTTATGCGGATGACATGTTGTTGTTTATTAGCGAGCCAAGGAAGTCGATGCCTGCCTTGTTGCAGGTAATAGTTGCTTTTGCCTAATTCTCAGGATATAAGATAAACCTGGGGAAATCAGAAATGATGCATCTGCAGGATGAGGGAAGTTCGGGAATGGGGGGCCCCTGGGGATTGAGAGAAGTGACTAAGTCATTCACTTATTTGGGAATTCAAGTGGGTAAAAGTTTGGGATCTCTGTATGAACTTAACTAAACCCCTAATCTAAAGACGGTAGAGGCAGACCTGTGTAGGTGGCAGTCCCTGCCCATTTCTTGGCTGGACAGGATTAATTTAATTAAAATAAATATTTTGCCAATGGTCCTGTACATCATGCAGATGGTGCATGTAGGCCTAATGTGAGGAGATATTAAGAGAATGGAGGCAGCCTTCTCTGCCTTTATTTGGCAAGGAAGGTGACCTACAGTAGGGTTTGCCTGCAACATTTGAAGATGGGTGTGGAAGGAGGGGGCCTGGCTTTTCCAGATCTGCATAATTACCATCTGGCAATTCAGCACCATTATATCCAGGATTGGGTAAATCGGCCTGTGGAGGAGAGCTGGGTGGATCCAGAGGAGGAGGGCTGCCCGGCCAATTGTCAGCATATTTGGTCAGAGGGGCCACAAGGTCTATATGAACAATAAGTGAGTCAACCCTCTGGTGGTGGCAGTTCTGGAGAGCTGGGCACATATTTTGTGTACAAGGGGTGTAGGAGAACAGGAGATGTTCCTGCTCCCAGTGGCTAAAAAACCCTTCTTTCTACAGAGTCTGGAAGACCCCGGATTTTGAGAGTGGGGAACGGAAATGTATAAAAAGTATATGGGATCTGCTCACTAAGGAGGGATTATGTTCCTTTGAGACCTTATGGGGGAGCATAGGCCTAGATAGGTCCCACCTTTTCAGCTATTTACAGTTAAGAGCCTATGTTTGGGATTTAGAAAGAGCCCGCAGTGACACCTCACCAATGGGACAGGTAGAATATTTAATCTATAGCTCTAGATGAGATGCTAGGTGTCGTATCTGCAAGGCGGTGCAGATGGGAAGACAATTTTTCCCCGACCTTACAGGGAAAACATAGTCACTCTGAGAGCAAGATCTGGGTATACAGATGGGGGAGGATAATTGGAGGTTATTGTTGACACTGCATATGGGGATACTGGTTTGCAATAGATTTAAGAATTTTTTTTTTTTTTTTAATTTGTGCATCGCTTGTGCTGTTCCCCTCAAATTGTACATAAATTTCACCCAGCTGTGTGCTGGTCTGTGAGAGATGCAGGGTAGATGTGGGTACTTACTTTCATTGCTTTTGGTCTTGTCTACTTCTTCAGTTGTTCTGGAGGGACATGTTGGAGGAGGTGGGGAGGATGATGGGAAGGTAACTCCCAGTGGTCCCTCTTATGTGTTTGTTTGGAGTCTAGGACCTTGGAGGGGATGACTAGGATCCCTCTCCCATGGCGCACTAGGGTCCTCCTAATTTTGGCTAGTCATTGCATTCAGAACAAATGGGTGTTGAGAGTAACTCATCTGTGACCCAGTGGCATGCCTTGTCCATCCAGATTTTGGCACTAGAGCAACTTTCACTCAAAGTTAAGTGTAAGGGGGAAAGCTTTTCCCAGACATGGGAACCCTTTATGGCAACATTATCCCCAGCAGAGGTGCAGATTGTACAAGAAGGGCTGGAGGAAGGGTAAACAGACAAGAGAGGGCCTTTTCCTTGTTTGCTATGCTGGTAGCCTGCTGGCAGCTGGCTAAATGGGAGGCTGCCATCATGAATACCCTATTCACCTCCCCTGAATATCGGATGTGGTGGGTACTGATGCGAGGAACCTTAGGTACTATTTCTAGATTGTTTTTTAGAAAAATTATATAGTTGATGTGCACATATGTTCTGGGTTTGGTATGTTTGTTATATTGTTTTATGGTCTTAATGATGAGATGAGATGATTTAAACTGCTAAATTTCTACGTTCTATGGATTTATGTGTCAAACTGTGTATGGCAATTGTTGTGATATGACTGTATGTGCTGTATTTGCAAAATTTTAATAAAAAGATCATACAAACAAAAAAAGAAAATTATGACCTACACTACAGCACATATTATCTGGTGCCTCAGATTATGGACACAGATGGGTTCACTGCATTCAGAATATATCTCACACCTGTTTAAGTGATTGTGTGATGCCTTCTCTTGGGACCTGCAGGTTACTGTATAGCTAAGAGGAACTGCCCAGCAACAAGAGACCTACCAAGTACGATTTATGATGCATTATAACTTAACAGTTATAAAGATCAAAGAAATAGTAGGGGGAAACACTAGAGGCCAAGGTTAAATATCTGACCCCATAACAGGGAGCTCCTGTTATTAACAGTAAAGCAATGTACAGAAAGTCAGATGTGCAACTCCCCCCCCCCCAATTGTTCCCTTTCACTCTTTCCTATCTCCTTTTTCTTCTTATGTCTTTCCTTTTTTTTTTTTTTTCATGTCAGGGTCGCTAACCTGACATTCTCTTTGCTCGTCTGTCCCGTTTTCTTGAAGAAACCCCATTTGCACAATAAGTGCTAAAGAGCACTTCTCCTTTATCTCCTGATTTGGAGATAATGAATAGCGCACATCACACTTTAGGTTTAAAAGCAGCTGGTGCCACTGAGAAATAAATATTAGCTGTGCACCTAAGTCGCGGCTGCATGTGCAGCTTCATGTGGAAGAAATAAAGCATATTTAGGTAAAAAGGGGCAAATAAAAAGCCCCTGCATGTTAAAGCATGGGATGATATGGAAACTCCCCATTATGTAATGTCATGGCCAATGGGAACTCCCCCGCAGAGTGTGATGTAATCTCTAAGGTATAAATAGGGCATACCACTAGGGGACCAGAGATAGTCTAGTCAGTCTGGTGCTGACAGTGAGAGGAGAAGGATCTTCTTTGGAGTGTGCTGATTTTCACACAGACGATTGAAGTGTAAGAGGTATTATACTGGGCTATCTAGGCTGAAATGAAGCCACAGGCTGTGCTGGGAAAAGCAGAGTACTGAAGTTTTTTTGTTAAAAAGGACTAAAATTTTTTTGTTTCTTCTATGATTTCTGCATATATTTATTTGTTGATTTTTCTACAAAATAAATTGACAAACGCCTATGTGCCTTTTTAATGTACTTGATCCCTGCTTGGTTCTGTCAGTTATTTATCCCACACGTTCACAGATCCCAAATCTTCTTGTGATTAAATCTGAACTCAGTATTATTTAATACAGTTTCAGTGAAACTGATAGGCTAACCCATTGAATGGAGCTTTGATTATATAGATAAACTAGATATACTGAATACAAAGGCACTGCCAAACATTACTGATAATAATTCACTTATTGCATACAGTCCCAGAATACAATACTCTGAGTGAAAGCAGACAACTGACTTTGCATGGAAATTGTAAATTTCAAGAGCTCACATCACTGACACCTTGGACACACCAGTGTGCAGCAACATCTTCAGTTTTAGTACTGTTCTTTATTGGTTCAGGTTTGATATTTATTGTTGTTTGAATAGTTACTGGTTTTAATTATTTATTTATGTTGGTACTTCCACTCCTAGAAATACTCTTAGAAATAAGTGTATATATATATCTATATCATAGTTTAGCATTTGAGATTTTACACTTCACCTTTATAGTAGTTTGAGTACTTCTGACAAGTTAGTGTCATTCTAGGTCTTATTTGTTGTTAGATCTTAGATTTAATAGGCAGAGCAGCTCTTGATAAAAGAGAAACTGAGAAAATAAAAAACATTAAGATCAGCTAATAGCTAACAGCTACTACACTACCCATTTTTCTTAACCCTTAATTACAGCAGGACTAGTTAAAGGTAGCTTTTATTTATTTTTTTTCCTGACCCTAATACCAATACTCATATATTCCACAATGAATGCTACTGGTTACGTTACTGGCTCATAGAATATTAAAGGTCTAGGCTCCCCATTGAAAGAAAAAAGTCATTAACCAAATCCAAAAGAACAGGATAGGCATTGCATTACTGCAGAAGACATACTTTCTATAGCAAGAAATATGGAAACTGGACAAAGCATGGGTAGCACAAGTAGATTGTAATGCTTTTAATATAAAAAAGTGGGACAGCTATCCTTATAGGGAAAGGAGCAACATTTGTAAAATGTGACAACTATGTGGACCCTGAAGACAAATATCACATTTTAAAAGAAGCCTTAAATGGTAAGAAAATTGCCGTAGATAACTGGTCTGTACCTAATAAGGATCAATCCCCCTATTTTGTTGATACCTTTCTACACCTTTGTGAAATCAAAAATCATGAACAGATCACTGGAGGAGACTTTAATAAAGTAATTGACCCTTTAATAGCTAAACATACACACTCCATCTGCCAGGACCTCCCTAGATCTAAAAGATTCCTGTGTAAAATAACTGATGATCTGAATGTAATTGATACCTGGAGAGTTGTCCACATACATGGTAAGGGATTTTTCATTTTATTCTGCTAGACCAGACTCCTAGAGTCAAATTGATTATATACTATTCTCTAAAGGATTAAGTAATGAAATACTCTCAGTGGAAATAATTGATATAATAATCTCTAACCACACCTTAGTCAAACATAACATTAGCTTACAAAAAGAAAGCTTTAACACTTCCATATTACAAGACAAATGATTTTCAGAATGGTTAGGAAAGGTGGTGAAAGAATTCTTCAAGCAGAACAATAATAATGAAATGTCTTTATCCTGCTTATGGGATTTTGCATTCAAAGCACTTTTAAGAGGGAGGATTATTAGTTAATTTGTAAACAAGAAAAAAAAAGAGACCCAAAAGGAGTTAAAAGTAAAAGAAAAGAAACTACATGCTATGGAAGAAAACCACAAACAGAGTAGAACTACAACATATACAGTTCTCACAGAAGTGTTTTCTTTTGTGCCCCCCCCCCACCCCCATGGTTTTCTGCAACAGAATACATCTGGTGTGTAACAGCATGCAAATAGAACAAATGACTTTTCTTCATTTCCTGTGGCACTTCCTTTGGTTTTAAGAAGCTGTTTTGCTAGAATTATAACACTCCAACGTTTGTATAGGACCACAAAACCAAAATATGGAATCAATAAAATGTATATGGCCAAAGCTGAATAAGCCATTTTTAGAAAGAAACAAACCTTTTGTGATACATAAAAAAAATCAAGCAAACTACTAGCTTACATGCTTAAGAAACAACAGAACCAAAGTCTAGAGGCAGGCATCAGGAATGGACAGGGAAATAAAGGTAACCAGTAGAGATGTAAATACAGAATTCAAAGAATTCTATGAAAACCTACACTATATATAAGAACAAACGGATGCACCTAAAAAGGATAGCATGGATATGGTGGAAGAGGAGGATAGAGTGAGAAAAGGGCTGCTAGAATTGAAGGTGGACAGATCACCATACCCAGATGGCATACACCCAAGGGTGCTGAGGAAACCAAGAGATGAGCTTGTGGAGCCACTGATGGACCCATTCAATAGTTTACTGGAATCAGGCATGGTACTACAGGAATGCAGAATGGCACATGTGGTTCCCCTCCATAAGAGTGGTCCCAGGGATGACCCACAGAATTACAGACTGGTCAGTCTGACCTCAGTCATGTGCAAACTCATGGAGACCATTCTTAAGGACAGGCTGGTAGAGTATCTAGAGGAGCATGGTCTCCAGGATGCAAGGCATCATGGGTTTATGGGAGGGAGGTCATGTCAAATTAATCTGATTGACTTCTTTAACTTGGTCACTAAAACAGTAGATAGTGGGCAAGTGGTGGACATGCTTTGTCTGGGATTTAGCAAGGTCTTTGACTCTATACCCCACAAGAGGTTGATCGAGAAGTTGGCAGATCCTACGGTTAGGGAGAAGATGACCAGCTGGGTGGAAAACTGGCTGAGGAACAGGGCCCAGAGGATGGTGGTGGAGGGAGAGTTATCTATCACCAGGGAGGTCACCAGTGGAGTCCTGCAGGGCTCGATGCTAAAACCGGTGTTGTTCAATATCTTTATAAGTGATATTGGGGATGGTACTAAGGGGAAAATGTGCCTATTCATAGATGGCACCAAGCTCTGCAGGAGGATGGACACAGCAGAAGGGATACAGGACCTAAAGGAGGAACTGGGAAAACTTGAGAGATGGGACAGAATTTGGCAGCTTAGCTTCAATGCAAAGAAATGAAATGTTACGCACATTGGAGCCAAGTCTCCCAGGGCAGAGTACAACCTGGGAGGGGTCTCGTATCTGCAACAGAAGAGGGGAAGGATCTGGGAGTGATGATCATTAGCAACCTGAAGCACTCCACGCAGTGCAATAAAGAGTCAGTAAGGGTGAATAAAATGTTGGGCTGCATAGCTAGGGGTATCAGCAGTAGGCAAGAAGAGGTTATACTGCCCTTGTACAGATCACTGTTGAGGCCACATCTGGAGTATGGAGTACAGTACTGGTGCCCACAGCTGAAAAATGACTTTAACCTACTGGAGATGGTCCAAAGGAGGGCAACAAAGATGATCATGGCCAGCAGGGTAAAGCATATGAGGAGAGTTTGGGAGCCCTAAACACTGACTCCCCTGGAGGAAAATAAAGGAGAGCCAGAGAGAGGGGACATGATTCAGACCTTCAAGTACTTGAAGGGGATAAATAAGGTGGATCAGGATGGTCTCTTTAAGCTAAATGACAACTGAAACATGAGGGGGCACAGTCTTAACTTGGGGAAGAGGAGGTTTAGGATGGAGGCAAGGAAACATTTCTTCACAGAAAGGGTGTTGGCCAGTTGGAATGAATTGCTAGAAGAGGTAGTCTCATTGAAGATGGTGGACAGCTTCAAGAGCGGTTGGGATAGACTTAAGGGGAGAGTAAGGGCCATGGGGTGGATGGAAAAGATGTGAGGATTAGGGGGTCAGGGTCAGTAGCTTAAGCTGTGGACCCTTTTATACAAGCAGATTAAATAAACCAAATGTCCCTATTCTGCTGGCTTCTTCATATGTTCATATGTAAAAGAGAACCTGCAAACTTTTTTCGATAACTTTGACCTTCCCACTCTAGATAATCTTGACAGTGAATCCCTTAACCAACTGATTACTTTAGAAGAAATTAAGGAAGCAGTTGCAGAATTATTACCTAATAAAACACTTAGACCAGAGAGAATATCAGGGGAACTATGCAAACTGCTGAATCCAATCATCTCTAAATACCTTAAACAGGTTTTTGAGGAGGCTTTCAGAGACAAGTCAATGCCAGATTCCTTAAACAGAGCCTATACATCACTTAGTTCAAAAAATGACAGTGATCCCCTAGAATGGGATTATTAAAGGCCCATTTCTTGTTAAATGTGGACTATAAAATTCTAACAAAAATTATGGCAAAAGGACATAGAAGACATTGGGAGCTCATAACGAAACTACTTGGAAGGAACAGGTGAGCTTTGTACAAAATAGATTTTGAGCTGAAATTGTAAGACTGATCAACACTGGTTACCCCCCCCAACAGCAACATTTCACCAGTGAGGTCCCCCACAGGAACTACAGTGCCATGCCACTGTGGGAAACCCGCTGGAACCTGGCGCTGTATGTCGGGGGTCCTGCACCCCCCCAATCAGCTCTGACATGGATTTGATAATCTTTAGGTGGGGGGGTGGGGGGTAAAGCCCCCTGAAGAAAACAAGGATGGACAGTGTGAACCAGCAGCCGACTGCAGAATACGGTCAACCTGCTGGTGTTACGGATGGGGCATTTGACAAAAATTTTGTTGAGCTCCTGTCATGGATCCGATCAACACAAACTGGGCTGCCAGCAAGCTTAAAACTCCAGCTGTGGCATTGGCTCTGGATTTTTCAAGGCTTTTGATTCCCTAGAATGGGACTATGGTATCTATTTACATTTATAGAAACATTTATGAATGGCAACAATTTTCTGGAATGCAGTAAACTAATTTACAAAGCCCCCAAAGCAGATCCTAAAGAGTCTGTTCTTGAGGAATTGGAAATCCTCTGTAACACCCTCATACAGTGGGTGGTACAATGGTCTAAACATAATAGAAACATAGAATTTGATGGCAGATACAGATCACTTGACCTATCCAGTCTGCCCATTTCTCCCTACCTACACTATTACCACAGACCAGGCCTGATCTACAGTTCTTTCTCCTTCCCCCTTCCTTTCCATTATGATTCCCTTGGGTTTATCCCATGCATTCTTGAACCCTACCACTGTTTTTGCCCCCAACACCTCCACTGGAAGGCTGTTCCAGGAATCCACCACTCTTTCTCTGAAGGAGTACTTCCTCACATCTCTCCTGAATCTACTCCCCGCCAGCTTCATAGCATGTCTTCTTGTTCTTCAGCACCTTTTCTTCTCAAAAATACTTCCCCTCCTGTATCTAATATTCTTCCTTAAGGTATTTAAAGATCGCCATCATATCTCCTCCCTTTCCTCTCCCTCCTCTGTTTCAGGATGTACATACTGAGGTTGTTTAGTCTCTCCTCATTGAGTTTTAATGCAGACCCTGCACCATTTCAGTTGGCCTTCTCTTAACAGCCTCCACTCTGTCTGTGTCCATCTGGATATGTGGTCTCTAGAACTGGACACAACACTCTGGTGGGGTCTTACCAGCAATCTGTACAGAGACAACAACACCACCACCTCCTCCTTTCTGCTGGTGATTCCACTCCCTATGCACCCCAGCATATCAGTCGCTCTCCCTACTGCCTTATTACACTGCCTGGCCACTTTTAGTTCATTTGATATGATTACATCCAGGTCTCCATCCTGCTTAGTGGTTGTTACTACCACTCCACCCATTTTGTACTCAGCCCCTGAGTTTCTGTGCCCCAAGTGCATTATTTTGCACTTTTTTGCACTAAAATCCAGCTGCCATACCCTTGACCACTCCTCTAGTCTTCTCAGGCCTCTGCTCATCCTTTCTACCCCTGCTGAGGTGTCCACCATATTGCAGATTTTAGTGTCATCCAGAAAGAGGCAGACCTTCTCTTCTAGCTCTTCTGCAATGTCACTTATAAAGAAATTAAAAAGGACAATCCCAGCACTGATCACTGAGGGACCCTGCTGATCACCCTCCATTCCTTGGCGTGAACTCCATTTACCACTATCCTCTATCACCTATCCCCTAACCAATTTCTTATCCAGCTTACTTTGGATCCACTCCATAGCTACCCAGTTTCTGACAGTGAAAGAATATGTTACCTTATGGCAGGAAAACTGAAATATTTAACAAAATAGGGACTCCCATCGTAAGCATCAAAACACAAACTTAATTGAAGCTACAGTCTAGTCCAAGAATACCATTTAAATGCTAATCCTGCATAAACAAATAATATTCTCATTCCCCAATTCCTTTCCTATACATGTAATTCAAATTGGCTCACTTTAATGCATAGTTGCGGCCCAAATGCATTTTTTTTGTGCTGCGAACCGTGCTGTTGTAGCCAGTCCTTCCCCCTGTCTCAACTGGGTGAACTGTCAGAACTGTCACGAGGGGATTAGCACTTAACTGCTGTCAGGGTCAGTGTTAATTGGTGTGATTACCTGCATATTAGAAGTCTGTGTTGCTTCACTCCCCCATTTGTTAGCATTACCATCAGTAGCCATTCAGTTCCTGTTCTGTTAATTTGATCCAAATGGAGACACTGAGAAAGAAAAAAGAGCTTTCACGAGCAGGCAAGGTAAAACCTCAATCTGCTCTTGAGCCCCCACACATCACAAAGTGAAGTGGCACATCAGCTCAGTGTATCACAGAGCCAGATATGCCATTTAGCAAGGAATTGTAGCCAGGTGTTACAGGAGTACTAGAGTGAATGGAATTTGGCAAGAAGTGCAAGATGGAGGGGAAGCATTTTGCTATAGAAAATAATTTGTTCTGGTGGTCTGAATATGGAAGATCCTCCAACGTGCCAGTTTCAGTGTCTCTGCTTCAGGAAAACACTAAGACATTGACTGAGGCAATATTCAAGAATTATTTTTAGCCAAGCACTGGCTGGTTATGCTGATTCAAGATATTTATTTATGTATTTATTTATTTATTTGAAGTATCGTATTTACAACCTTTGAGCCATCGGCTCATTTACAAAGGAACCTCATCACATAGAGGACAGAAAAAAACAGAGAGGGTACAGTTACAGTGGAATAGCCATCATGTGTAGGTTACAAACATTATATACAGTTTTGGATATAGATATTTACATAAGCACAGCAAAACATGGTTACAATGAGACAGCATCCGTTACAGTATAATCTATCTTATTCATGAGCCAGAGGTGGATTAGACATTGTTGTGGTGGTAGTCCATAATGGACTTTGTCAGAGGTTTGGGCCCTAGAGGGCATGAGAGCACAGGCTAGTTGCAGTTACAGGAGCGGACATTGATGAGATGGTTGCAGAGAGTGACTTTGAAATGGGCAATCTTGGGTGTGCTGGTGATGGTGGCTGGGAGTGCATTAAACCATACAGGGGCCCTGTAGTGGAAGGATCTCTGGGCAAGGGAGGTTTTTACCCTGGGTACTGCCAGTATAGCTTTGTCTGAGTTGCGGGTGGAGATAGAGCAGGTGGCAAGTTGGAGAGAGGCGATGACCCCAGGAGGGGAATGATCGAGTAGAATTTTCTTGGTCAGTAGGCAGGTCTGGTAGTGGAGTCTTTCATCAAAGTTGAGGAGATTGGCAGTGGAATGGAGGGAGCAGGTATGAGTGAGCCTAGGAGCACCAGTTAGGAGCCTGCAGGCCTTGTTGAGGGAGATCTGAATTTTCTGGAGTGTGGAATTATCTGCTGCCCCATACACAGGGAGTCCATAATCCACTAGGGACAATATAGAGGAAGTAATGGCAAGCCTAAGGGCATCAGGAGGGAGGCAGTCCTTGTGCAGGTAAAGGAGTCCAATCCGAGTGTTTGCAGCAGCCGCTAGGGTGTTTATGTGGTCATGGAGGGTAAGGGCAGAGTCGAGGATAAGCCCAAGATATTTGTAGATGGATACCTGTTCAAGGGGGTGCTGGGGAGGATGATGAGAGGTGCACTTTTCACTTTGTTTTGGTGGTGGGAGAAAGTCATTGATTTTGTCTTTATTAGGTTTATGACCAGTCTACGGTCCTTGAACCATGTTTTGGCCTGGAAGAAGGCGTGTTGGAGGGAGTCCTGGAGGGGAGTAGGTTTATGATGCGAGGTATAGAGCACTGCATCATCCGCATACAGTAGGATTCTTTCAGAGCAGGCCTTTGGCAAGGTGTTTAGATAGAGGGTGAAGAGTAGTGGACCAGGATGGAGCCCTGGAGCACCCCGGTGCAGACAGGTAGTGTGTCAGATAGAGTCCTATTTATTTTGATGCATTGGGACTGGGTGGAGAGGTAAATGGCACACCATGCCGGGGGCCCATAGAGAAGCCTAGTTGGTAGAGGGAGTCAAAAAGGAGTGGATGGCAGACCATGTCAAATGCCTTGGAAAGGTCTATGAACACAGCTCCAGCAGTGTTACTGGAGTCTAGAGAGGAGTGTAGGAAGCTGATGAATTCTAGGAGGTCTGTGGTAGTGCTATGGCCTGAACGGAAGCCATGCTGCTCCGGGAATAATACGTCATGCTTGGCTAGGTATTCAGTGAGCTGTGTGGCAACCACTTTTTCTAAAGCTTTAGGGGGTAGAGAATGAAGATGGGTCGATAGTTACTGGAGGAGGATTTGTCATCACTTTTATGAATGGGGGTAATGACAGCTGTCTTCCAGGCACTGGGGAATTGCCCCAGGCAAAGGGATCTGTTGAGTAGGTCTGTTAGAGGGATTAAGACCTCATCGAGGACTAGCCCAAGGAGCCTAGCGTCTAGGGGGTTATTGCTGTTTAATGCTTTTTGCAGGTATGGACGGGCTTCATGGGTAGATATTTTGCACTGGTGGAAATGAGGGCGCTGTAGGGTTGGGGGTTGGGATTCAGGCACAGGGTTAAAGAAACAACTGGGGAGAACAGTGCTGAGATCTGTGAAGGTGGTGTTTAGGCAGTCTGCTATGGTAAGCGAGTCAGTGGAAATGGTGCCTTCTATGGAAAGCTGGGAGGGAGGTGTGGAGCGTGATTTTCCATTAAGTTCCTTGATATTACTCCAGAAGGTCCATGCAGACCCCCATGTGGAGGTGAGAGTAGTTTGATAGTGGTCTGCTTTGGCCTTGCGGATGGCTCTCGTGCATCCATTGTGTGCAGCATTATAGGATTGTCTTGTCAGCTGACCTGCCAGACTCCACAGCTTTGTACCAGAGACTGTCCCTTTCCCTCAGTTTTTGGAGTAGGGAGGGGGTGATCCATGGTGCATTTTGTCTTTTGATGTGGTGTTTGATGAGTGGTGCATAGAGATCACAGGCCTTAGTGAAGGCTTGCGTGAACAGGTCGAGCACAATGTCAATGCTGGGGGCTATATTAATGGGGGACCTGTCCATTTGGGCGAGAAGTTGTTTAAGTTTTTTTAAACCCCCTTGGTGGAGATGCCTTCAGAAAATGGTTTGGGCTATGGGTTTGGGGGTGGAGTAGGTCCATAAGAATAGGATGGGCGAGTGGTTGCTTAGAGAGTCAGGAAGAACTTTTATGTCCTGGATTTTGTGGGGGCGGTTAGAGATAATGATATCCAGGAGGGTGCTGGTACCAATAGAAGGATGAAGTCTAGTAGGTTGAGTGAGTGATTGTACCATGTTGAGGGTGATGAAGGAGTCCTTCATTGGTGTGGCAAAGGGACCAAGCCAGTTGACATTTAGGTCCCCCACTAGTGTCTGTTCAGCTTTGTGTGGGAGGGTAGAGAGATAATCAGTGAGGGATGTGATGTCTGGCTTTTGGTTCTTAGGGGGTATATAGGAGACTGTGAGGTATAGTGGGCCACTGGAGAGGTCTGGGGTGATTTTTAGGGTGAGGGCTTGGGCTCCGTTTTTGAGCTTGGGGGTGGGAGCATGAGGCCAATAATGTTATCTCTGATGTAGACTGCACAACTGCCCGCATGTTTTCCCACCCAGTCTTCCCAGTATAGGGTGTATCTGGAGGGTAAGACAAAGGAGTCAGGAGTAGATATGGAGAGCCAGGTCTCAACTGGTGCAATGATGTCTGGTTGGTGTAGGGTGGCCCAACATTGGAGTGCTGCAGATTTTTTTGGCAGGCTGCATATGTTCAAAGAGGCAATGCGGATTCCAGAGGATCTAGTTGGTGGACTGGTGGGGGCAGGGCCTGGATGAGTACTAGAATGACCAAGGTTCTAGCCATAGGGTGGCAGCTAGTTAACTTTTTGGGAGTACATTGAGAGGAGGGAGAGGCCATAGTGGAGCAGGGGATGGGCAGGGTTTGAGGTTGGGAAGACACAAGGAGGTGGAGCCAGGGTGGGCGGGGAGTTGGGAGGGCAGCTAGGGGTGGATGCAGGGGTCCAGAGTGCATTGACAAGGTGGGGGGATGGGTAATAATTCCAGAGAGATACGAAGGTGCAGTCCACAAAGGGCATGGGGTGAGGTCTGGCTGGTGAGAGGTGAGCCCTTGGGTGGTTATGAAGATGAGACACATAAAGAGGAAGTGAACAGACATGGTGCCTAGGTAGCCTTTGAGTCAGAACAAAGTGGTTGGGGGGAGCCAAAAAGCTTTAAGAGCTTTAAAAACAAACCAAGAGAAATTAGCTTGACTTGTTGGTTTAATGGTAGAGCTGCTGACTTTGGTGTCAAGAATACAGGGTTTGAGGCCTGCAATGGGACAGAACAAAAGTATTTTAGCAGACTATGGAGTCCGAAGCTTTAAGAGCTTTAAAAACAGAGAATTAATTAGCCTAATTTATTTGCTTAGTGGTAAAGCTGCTGACTTTGGTGTCAAAGGTACAAGGTTTGAGACTTGCAGGAAACAGTAACAAACTACAGGAAAAAGGGGGTTTAGTAGTAGGAAAGAGGGGAGGAGCAGAGATTAGAAGAGAAAACAGAGTGGTGTGAGGAAGGCAGGGACTAGGAGGAACTGTAGTGACTCCTAGTAGACAGAAACTGATATTAGCTGCAAATAGGAAGTGGAGGAGTGGATATAGTGGTGCCAAAAAAGACACTGCAGCAAATCCCTAGTGATTATAAGTTGGAAAATGGACACTTAGTAAACTGAAGGAGAGGTCATGTGATGTGACACGTGACCTGTATGCAGCAATAAAGGTAAAGCCAAACTTGGGTGGGGCAGTTGGCACACATCGCTGATGGGGTAATACCCCTTCAGAAAGTAAGCTGGAAAGAGAGAGGCTTTACCTCTCACAGCCCCTCTGCGAATCCTGTGGTCCTCTGATGTGAGCTGGGTAGAACATGGCAGAACATTCTTTTTAAAAGAACACATGGTGAGAAGAAGGATGTTGACACCAGCTCAGTTGATCACTCGGTATAGTCAGTGCTGCCACAAATACTGTCAGAGTTCTCCCCCATGTCTATAATATGATGAGACAGGGATTTGTTTACAGGGTCATACCAGATAATACTCTGACTTTTTAGTCAGAAAGCATGCTGGGCAGTAAGAAAGCCAAACAGTGTCTCATGTTCATAACCTGTGCAAACATGGATGGCTTTTGCTAATCGCAGTGTATGGATGACCACAGAATTGTTTGGTGAGTGGGCCAATGAATTTAATAAGGATATGCAAAGAAAATGCTGAAAGGCTGTTCTCCTGGTTGACAACTGCACTGTGCATCCTCACTTTGATCTCTCATATATCAGGTTTTCCTCTTACTCGACACCACCTCCACGATTCAGCCAAAGGATCAAGGGATCATCAGGAACCTCAAGAGCCTTTACAGATGCCACAAGCTGAACATTGTAATCACAGCATTTGATGACAGGCAGGCAGTCTCAGCAATGGACTTTGCCCAAAAATTGTCAGTGCTTAATGCACTCCACATGTTACACTAGGCATGGTCTGAAGTAAAGGCACTGACCATCAAAAACTGCTTTATAAAAGCAGGTTTCTTGAGGAGCCCAATCTTGTATTTGAAGAAATGAAGGAGATGGTTACAGCACCATAATCCATACCACAACATTTGTTTTACAGTTTTGTGGCCACAGACGATAACCTCCAATGCACTGGGTTACTGACCAATGAGAAGATTGCAGCAGCAGTTGGTGATGGTGAAGTGGGATTGGAGGATGGCAAGGACAGTAAAGAGGCACCCCCGCCTTCCCCAACATCTAGTGATGTTCATCAGTGCCTACTCCAAATATGCAACTACAGCAAGCATTATTCTAGTACTGAAGAGGTCTATAGGGCTTATTAAGAGCTTAATAATGTCTATACCAGAGCAGAAAAGGAGAACCTGTGCCAGTCAAAGCTCACTGACTATTTTAAACAGATGTAATCACCCATCTCACCCATACACTAGAAGAATTGCACTAATACACCAGAGCCAGAAAGGTTTTTTAAAAACAGGTGTCAATAAGCTGAGGAAAGCCTTTTTAACAGTTGAAAACAACACAAAAAAGTTGAGCACAAGCACTTTATTCTCATCACTGCACAGTACCTGAATTACACAAACTAAACACAGCTCCTTCCCACCACCCTCTCACATGCAGCACAACTGCACTGCAATATAAACAAGCTTTGAAAACAAACCTCCCTCTTGCAACATCATCTTGATCCACTCCTGCTTCAAAATGCACACTACAAACATAACAGAATGACCACTCCATGTAAAACAATAAAGATCACATAATAACATAGCCTACTTTAAAGCAGAAACCATGGTGGTCACAAGGATATGCATTTAAACAGGTTTGACTGTACTTTAAAGTAGATCTTATGCTGAAATGTGTTTAGTGTGACATCAATACCTGTATATTACAGCTGCTAATACTACTTCTACAGGTAATTAATTGCATATGCCTATCTTTATGGTCATTCTATGGTAAAAACCAATACTGACACTGTAGTGCATCAAGAGGGGGTGCTGCACTCTGGAGGTGCAGATGACACATTAAACTGAGGTCCTGTCTGCCTGTTCTGGTGTTGTCCAGGTGGATGTTAATGATCCCATGGCACTTCTTGATAAGAGTAGAGGAACTTGTTTTTATTGAAAACCAAACAAAAATGACAACAAACATACATTCCATATAAATCATACAAGCAGTTCCAAATATCCATAAGCCAATGTTATATACATTTACTATACATAGTCCTTTCTAAGTAAGAGGGACCTCTGAATCTATAACCCATGGTAAATTCATCCAAGGACTGTCTAAATATCTTTGATTTGTATGCAACCTTTCTTTATAATAAATCTCTATTATTTCCTGTGTAATTTTGTTTGCTAATTCATTTTTTGTAAACGGTTTCTGTTGTAACGTGTATAAACACCTAGCATTCCATATACGCCACTTGCATACTGCAAAAATTACATTTAGAGTACTTTTATCTCTTTTACTCCATGGTCCTACATAGTATCCATATATCAATTCATCATATGAAAGTTTAGCAAAAATATTTTCCTTCCATTTCTTTGCTAGTAGTTCCCAAAACCCAACTATAAATGTGCAGGTAAAGAACAAATGCACCATAGTTTCGAGCTGCTTTACACACCTGATTCTGGAACATAACCTTTCTTCCTGCTGCTTATGTTTTTGATTTACTTTTATATTTAACTTTTCGTGACATCATAGCCAGTGCACATCCTTTATTTTATCTGGGACCCATCTTTCTATAATATATTTTTTAAGTAGTTATTCTAGAAAACGGACATGAGGGGAATACCCTTGTTTCAGAGAAATGTGTCTCTATTACTATTGCATACATTTGTTTTCTTGTATTTAGTCTTATCATTTGACTAGTGATACCCCAAGCTTTAAGTTTTATAAACACGTCCCTTATATACCCAGGTGTCCATGTGGATTTTTGATCACTTTTGTTGACCCATTTTGCCACTGAGTCACCCAAAGCTTAGAGGAAGCAGCAAACAAATCCACCCAACTTTTATTTTTATAACAAACTAAAGGATGTATGTTAGTTGAAAGAAAGACAATAAAAAAACAAGATGGGGTTTATCATATTCAAACCACCTTTTCTTACCAGCAAATAAAAAATATTCCCCTTTATCAGGTTTAGGTGTCTGCCCCAAATTGCCTGAAAGAATAAATTAAGTATTGATGCTTCCAGTTTCTTTGGTGGGGGAATATAGCTCCTACAAAAAAAAATATAGGTAATACATAGGTTTTGATGAGGTATACTCTTTTCAATTTGCTTAAAGGCCACTTATGTTGAACCATTGAACTGTTGAACCATTACTTTCCCTTGGTTCAGTTTCCCTTCCCAGTTAAGCATGTCTAGTCCTGCCTGACCAAACTGGATTCCTAATATCTTGATAGGATCATTGGTGAGTCTAATATCCACTGTTGTGTTTTCCCTGTTTGTTCATTTTTTTGTTTGTTTGAAATTTACACTTTATTGTTTTCCAAATACATGGTACAAAGTGAACATACCATGTCAAAGATAAACATTTTCAGTCCTCCCACCCTCCCTTTCAGCCCTAACCCCCCCCCCGCACTAGCAATCCCCATGTTACCCTTGCATACAAGACTTAGCCCAAGGAAGCTATCAGGAATGAGGACCTTAGAGAGAGTATAGAGTATGTAGTTTCTCCCATATTTTCTTATATCTATGGGTATGGTTGTGGATACTCGCTATCATTTTCTCAGTACAGAGGTTGAGGAGAAGTTCCTGCACCCATTCTGTACAAGATACGGTCTCCTCGTCTATCCAGTGATGAAGAACTAGCTTCTTTACTGACAGGGCAATCAGAGCTATGAAGTACCTATGTTCTTTCACTGGAATATCCCCATAGTCACCCACCAGGTGTATTTCTGTAGTAAAAAGATCCTCAACTCCTAGTAAGGGGTCAGTTTTCTCCTTAATGAGCCTATGTGTGTGTTCTTAAAACTCCTGCCTATACTTTTTTTTGTATTTAACCTTGTCCCTGAGATTTCTCCATATTTTGTGCTTAATTTTATAGCTTGCTTTGCAAAGTGTTCATCCTGGACCAAGAAGCAGCTGTCATCTGCATGTCCAAAGGCTGTTGATGTCAACTCCTTGCCTTCACATTGAATGAGATGTATGCATAGAGTTGAGTTTACTGCTCTTAATAATGGGTCGATGCAAAATGTATATAGCAGTGAGCTCAATGAGCACCCCTGTCTAACCCCAGTTTTAACTGTAATCATAGGTCCATACCAACCATTAACATGAGGAATTACCGTAGCAATCAAGTATAATTTCTGTAACCATTAAATAAATTGAGGTGGAATACCATATTGCAGAAGACAGACCCATAAAAATTTGTGATTAATAGTGTCAAATGTTTTCTGCTGGTCTAAGGAGAGCAACAAACCTTCAAGTCCTGAAATATTCTCTCTCTCTCTATTATTTCATGAAAGAAAATTAATTGGTCCATCATAGACCTTCCTGGAAGTGAGCATGTCTGCTCCTGTGATATAACATATACAGCTAATTTCAATATTCTACTTTGTAAAATTTTTGTTCAAATTTTGACATCTATACTTAATAGGCTTATAGGCCTCCAATTGTGTAAGTCATTCTTCTCACCGGATTTATGTAAACCAATTAAGACACCTTACATCATATGTAATGGCTGGTGTGTGGATTGAAGCATGTGATTAAAAATCGTGGCTAATTCTACTGCTATATTATCTTTTATTAATGTATATAATTCAGATGTGAGCCCATCCTTTCCTGAAGCATTCCCGTTGTTTAAAACTGATATAACTGCCTTAACTTTTTCTTCTGTGATGTTCTGTGTTATAGATTGTTTAATGTCTTCTGGATATTCGGGTATCTGAATTTTAGAGAAACATTTTGGAAAGTTTGATGTATCAGTTGCCCATTCTTTGTAGACATTTTGAACATGCTGTATAACTATATGCAATATAGAATTTTTTTCTGAATGCGGTACCTGGTTTGCATCTAGCAATGTGTCTATTGTCTTTTTATTAATCTTTTGATTACAACCATCAAACAGACAAATTATACCAAGTTTCCCTTGTGTGCCGTACATTTGTTGTTGCTTAATTTATTCACTTGTAATTCATGGTATCACTGCATTTTATATTTTAATGAGGAAATTTGTTCTGTAAAATTATGTTTTACAGTGTAAGATAATCAGTTTTTGTAACTGTTGCCTATTTTTAATGTACAGTATATACTCCCTATTTTTAATTTCTTTAGTTCTTTTATTAAGGATGTTATGTCCTATTTGGTATCCTTTCACCACTGGACCAGGTCATCATATAGTATTAACACAGATTTCCTGGCTTCCAGAAAATATTTGACTTCCTGTATGGTTTCAGGAATCTCTGTCAATTCTGGGATACACCTCCAATTACTAGGGTCATGCAAACAGCTGTTCTGTTGTCCCATATACAAGTGCAGTTCTGTGTGGTCCTAGAATTCAACAGGACGTACTTTAACATTTGTTATCTGTAAAGTGTTTGTGATAAAAAGAAAATCTATTCTGGTTGCTAAGTTTCCACTTAGATGAAAGGTTGGAACTATTTGGGATGTATGTGATAGGTATGCATCTTTAAGATTTGATTCCTGTACTATTTTCTTTATACATACCATGTCACAAAACATTTTTCTTTGCATATTTTCCTCTATCTCTTATAGACGTTCCACAACTAAAATCCCTTCCCCATATAACACTATGTGGGGTGAGGAGATAAGCTTGTACTTTCTGGAATAATAGGACTCTCTCTGATTTTTTTTGAGGGGCGTAGATGTTAATAAGCCTATATAATGCTTTCTCAATGCTTACATCTAAAATCATTACCCTTCCTGGTACCAGATCTACTAATTTTAGAACCCTGACTCCTGCTGAATTAAAAAGAAAACCTACCCCTGAACAAGGTTCAGTTTCCAGTGACCAGTAAGAAGGCCCTAAATATCAATATTTTGAAGCTTCAGATGCCTCAGCACATGTGTGTATTCTTGTATCTTGGAGAAAAAAAATATCCATTTTATTCTGGATGAGAAAGTGAAAAAAAAAAACAGTTTTTGTTTAGCTCCATTCTTGATACTATTCACATTTATTGTACAAATGGATAAAGAATGCATTATTGTGGTGTAGGTATTCTGGTTATCTTGTCATTTTTATCTAAACTACCCTTAGGGTGATTAATGCCTATTTGATCTTCTGCCCCTTAAACCATGTTTTTCTCTTTCCCTTGCTGCAGTGCTGGGCCTACTTCTTTATGCATTTCAATTTTTTCAGTATCTGAAGTTATAGCTTGCTGACTAGAACACAGTGAATAATCTTCTGACTTATCTTCTGAGCCATCTGGCACCGTCCGTAATTTTTAAAACCTGTTAGTAACTAGTATTGGGGATGTTTTAGGGATATTTGGGTTTGGCTGCTTCCAAGTCTGCCTTCGTCTATTATCTACTTTAACCATATCTGTAGTCTGTGCTTGGGGGGGGGAGAAGTGGGGGCATGCTATCTACAGATTGCAGGACTGGGTTTTCCAAAGCTGGCCTGGGAACTGCATTCCTATCTTCCAATGAGGAAGAGGGTGAGTCTCCTTCTGTTTCCATCTCCCCCAAAATTTCTACTTGCTCCTCTTCCTGTGCCTCAGTCTGTTCTCCCCTCTGAGCCAGCTCCTGTCTTCTTCCATCCCTTTGAGTTTCTCTTCTTTGCTGTCTTTGCAGAAAGGGGGGGGCAATAAATGAGTCCATCCTTCTTGTGTGTACTCTCTGTGCATTTGTGACTGTCTATCAGTTGCTGTTCTGCTTGTTCTTCCTGATTATGTGCTGCCCATTTACACTCCTGATATGTATGCCCTTTAGTGTCACACATATTGCACATGGCTTCAGATCTACAGTGCGCACCAGTGTGTCCCAAAGCAAAACATTTTGTGCATTTAAGTTGGTACCAAATAGTACTCAAATGACCTGTGGAGCCGCATCTGTAGCAGGCCTTAGGCTGGCCTGCATAAAATAAAACTCCATGGTCCCTCCCCTCAAAAAAAACAGTTTGGTAGGTGCTGTAACCCTTTGACATTTGAATATAGCATTACTTTTATCCTCCACCCCCCAGTCCAGATGTTCTCTGTATCGAAGATTGCTTCTGGATTTCCCAGAACATTACATCTTTGTTTTAGCCACTGAAGCAAGTATGTAACGCTAATTCCTTCAGTCCTAAAAAGTACATTGATAGTTCTGTATGCTGGTTTGGACAAAGGTATCACTTCAAATGTTGCCCATAAAGCGGTCATCTTTAAGTGAAGATATTGGTCTCAAAAATCTTTGGAGGCCTCAGATAAGTTTGAAGCTTCATATCAAACATTGACTCCCCTGATACATGTATTAAGACATATATGTCAGTGGTGTTGAATGTCATGCTTGTTTTTAACAACTGTCTGGCCACATAAATTCTGTTTGGAAATATCTCAAGGCCTCCCTTGTAGAGTAGCTTGACCACATTATGCCTTTTGGCTGGATACATAGGGCCTTTAAACAAAGAAGCATAAGGTCTGTATGTTTGCCCTGTAGCTGGTAGAGCAGAGTCTTGTATATATTCAACATTTAAATTGTTACGAGTTAGTTTCATCTGTCATGCCATCAGGAGGGTTTACCACTGCCTCCATTATTTTTTCAATGGGTGGTGTTGTGGTAATTAATTCTTCCGAATATTTGTAAACTGGGATTTGGGGTAAGTTGTAACCCATCCAGGATCTGCAGCGGGGAGTCTGTGATTACCGCTGTTTCCCCAGTCTCTTGTACATTTGTAACATTGTTAGTCTTCTTACAATTAGCAGAATTTGTATCAGAGTTGTGTAATCTTACCGCCGGGATGCGAATTGGTGCAAAGCCAGAGATCCATTCTCCTGATGAGGGAGCTCAAGCCCATCCAGCTGTCATGAGCACCTTCTCAACTGTCCATGCTGATTGATCCGCCCCGGTACATCTGCGCAAGAATGTATGTTTTTCCATGTAGTAGGTATAATTTTTCTTCTGCCTTCTTTTGCCATGGAACTTGCAGAAAATGAAAATATTGTGGCTTTCTGATGGTCAGACCCCTTTTGGAATACAGTATTCAGGCATTCAGAAGTGTCCCTTACAACCTTGAAATCTGGGACTTGCGTAGTCGCTATGTCTGTACTTGAATCTACAGTCTGGTTGTTATGCAGGGCCAATGCCACCATCTGTGCCTGTTTTTTCTTTAGAACTGTTGCAATCTCTCTCTCCATTTAGTGAATCTGTCCTCTTCCTCTTGCATCAGGGCTTGCAGTGCCTCAGGATTTTTTGCATTTAACCCAATGTCTGTCTTGTTTAAATTTAGCATCCCTTCAGTGCTTGTTTCATTAGTTTGTCCAAGATCCTCCATAATTATTCCATTTTCTAAGTCCAGTGCATTTGCTGCATCAAAAAAGACTTTGGTTTCCACATTGGCAGAAGCTGAGGCTGAAACCAGCTCCCTAACTCTGTGTGCATCCATCTCCTCCACCTCCCCTGCCACATCAGCACTTCCTCTTCCTCTGTCCAGCTCAAAACTGGGCTCCTCCATTCTGCTCTCAGGAAGTCAAGCCCCCTGCTGGCAGAGTAGGGGAATTTCCCCAGTGTCCTGGCCAAATTCCCCCCATTCACTAAAATACCACCAACAGCTTAATCTGGTTTGGTAAATCAGTCTACATTTGTACACATATTCCCCTTCCCTTGTCCCCTGGTCACACCCAGAAACAAGTCGGCTTAGTGTGCTTCTCCCGGTCACACACTTTCAAATAAATAAAACAAAATTGTATAAATCTAGAGTCTGACTAGATTACCTCTGTTACAATTTGTATTTATTTATGTTGTCTATGTACAATTTTTCCTCAGATTCAAATAAATAAATGTTTTAATAAGACCATAATAATGAAAGGATGCATTCTCAAAAACATCAAAAGCTGAGAACCAGAGGTCCTTGTTCCATTATATACAGTACTAGCCTGGTCAGATCCCATCTAGAGTATTGTACCCCCCCTTCTGTGCACCTACATCGGTAGGAGGAAAAGTCATTGTTGAAAAAGTACAGAGGAAGATCACTAGAAATATAAAAAACATAAAAAAATACTGAATATCAAAATAGACTAGAATTCCTGGGCTCTACTCTCTTAAATATAGCGCTCTTCATGGGGATCTGTGTCTGGCATACAGGGCCCTTCAAGATCTTGCCTTGCTGGAAACTATCTTCCCTGAGAGACAAACTTCCAGTAATAATACAAGGTCACATAAATTAAAACTTAAAGCTAGTCTTAATAAATCAGTTAAAAGATGTAATTTCCTTACTCAGTGGCTGCCTCCCAATTTCAATGCTCTACCCATGTCTGTGGTTACCAGTGAAACTTTGGAACAGTTTAAAATAAGTCTTGGTCAGTACAAAAAATTTGTTTCCACCATTAATGGCTAATGGCGGTGAGTTCAATTTGGGTTCATCCCTCGAACTCGTGATGACCTATGAACCCATGAACCATATATAGTACTGCTGAGAGATATTTTTGTTCAGAATGTGAGTTTGCATTCATATACAAATGCTCGTACTTTATCGGAATCCATTTATGTCTTCCTTTGCCACAGCTCTAACAACAAGTTGACTACCAGTGCTAGTGACGTGACTGCTGCGCCTGCCTCTTGCTGATAGTGGTCACACTCCTTCTGAAGCAATGCCAGTAGCTAGGGATGCATTAGCAGGGTGCTGCCATTGTGACTGGATTATCTAAATGAACTGTCTTATCTCACTTTCCATATCCTACTGTCTCTGTCCCTAAGTTGGACTCTCAACAGAGTGGGGAATGAACCTGGTGGTTAGGAGGATGCCATTTTCACATTTTAAATGATTGTCCAGAACACTAGCTGCCAAAGTTCAAGTAGACTGACCCTGACTTTTTACCACACTGATTACAAAATTTGTATCAATTTGTGGTTTCATTCATAAAATACTTTGACACTGTTGAGGATCTCTTTGTCTTTTTAGTGTCATCTGCCTAGGGGGTACTTCTGGAAAGAAAGGATGGCAACTACAAGAATACTGTTTTGTGGGCACTGTAGAATGGTTTTGTGGCAGATGAGTGTAGTAGTATGGAGCCGATGTGGGTGCTGAAGCTTGACTTTCAATTTCCCTAGCTGAAAAACTTGCTTTTTATTTTCCTTTTCTCCTTTTCAAAATCTTTTTAATTTTGCCATCTCCTCACATGGTGGCCTTCACTCCTCGGTATCACACTCATTACCACTAGTCTATGGTATAACTGGCATCACATTTTCAAGCTCCTCTTATTCTTTATCCTCCTCTTCTGCATCTGTTTCTTCCACCCCTCACTTCATTTTGTAGAACTGTGGTATTACTATTCCTCAACCTCCTCTCATGAACAACTGTACTTTTTTCTCTGCTGACTGCATAGTAGCAGTGTCATCATCAGAACCATACGCAATGTTACCTTCCTTACATATAGTAGACGAGTCAGCAGCACTGACGTGTGTGGAGCTGCATTGTGATATGGGGGGGAGCATCATATGATGATTTAAAGCAGACCTTCACCCATGCATAGTCAGATGTGGCAGCTGATGTTGTGTTGGTCATATGAGTTGGGCAGGGGAGTACTTGTTTTCACAATTTTGGATGGATCAATTTACTCCCATTTTTATGTTGGGGAAGTGTAACTGGAACTCTCAGTACTTGAAGGAAGAGACAGAAACCTATGTGCTTCTGGATTGCTGGGGGTGTTGTCATCAGATGCAGTGGAAGACCTGGGAAGTATGCTAGGAGTGGGAGTGAAACCAGTGAACTTCTGTGGATTATTAAGCCAGGTTTTTGTTTCGTCATATTATCATGCACCCAACCCTAGTCCTCACTGTTCCCTACCTCCAAGTTCCACCATGACCATCTCCATCCTCATCAGTTGGAGAAGTCGCACCTGGAGTTGGAACTTGCCTGGTGGAACCTTTATCTGCATCTTACCTCCATCTGCTCTCTCTTTCCCTGCCTGTTCTTTCCTTCATGTTTTTTACATGACTAATGATACTACAAGACAAGGATGCAGTGCACCCTATGAGGACTCATTTAATTAAAGTGTCTGTTGAAAATTATATAACCATGTGATATGGGGTGAGAGGTAAACAAAGAATAAGAGTGAGACCACCCAACCCCACTGACAGACCCCACTGACACTGAGTTGAGAGACATAACACACTCACAACTCCCAGTAGAAGAAGTCTACTTACCTTTCACTCACTGTTCATTTCATTGAGTGGCTGTCTCACACATGGGGAACAAATAAAATGACAGATTCTGCACCCCAGCAGGCAGTAAAATAAAAAATTAATAGTAAAATAATAGCTGCACACATCCCCCCGTCCTGCCTCCATCACCTGCTGAGCTACCTCCAAGACCCTGCCCTGCTGTAAGTTGCAATTCCAGCAAGCACACACTGCACAGTACTCCTCTCTTCAGCAGCACATTAATTACTGGCCTGCCCTGCAAAGAAACTGCAGTTACTTATTGCTATTGCGTTAACTACAATAAGAAAACAATATTGATTTTCTGATGAGTTCAACAATTTCTGGATTAATAATTAGCCTTTCTAAAAAAGAACCAAAGAGCTCTCGGTGACGATGTCCTTTTCTGCTACAGAGAGTTGGAAATTGCACTGAGACATGCAGTGTCACAGAAACATAGAAACTGATGGCAGATAAGGACCGCAAGGTCCATCCAGTCTGCCCATTTCTTTTTCTATCTTATAAATGTGCCATTGGCCTTTGCTCTTTGCTCTGCCAATGGCCTATATATTCATACTCATCTGTACTGCTCCCCTTATGCCTATCCCATGCCTGTTTGAAGCCCTGCACTGTATTCATATCCACCACTTCCTGAGGTAGGCTGTTCCATGCATCTGCCACCTTTTCTGTGAAAAAGAACTTCCTCACATTACCCCTTAATCGGCCTCCCTCTAATCTCATGCTGTGTCCTCTTGTCCTGCTATTTTTCTTATATTGAAACATATTAGATCCTTTCACCTTGTTAATGACCTTAAGGTGTTTGAATGTTTCGATCATATCACCTCTCTCCCTCCTTTGCTCTAGGGTATACTTACTGAGCTCCGTTAATCTGTCCTCACATGTTTTCTGATGCATTCCCTGCACCATTTTGGTTGCCCTTCTCTGGACTGCCTCAATTTGGTTAATGTCCTTGTGAAGGCATGGCCTCCAGTACTGCATGCAGTACTCCAGATGGGGCCTAACCAGTGTTTTGTAAAGAGGGATTATTACCTCCCTCTTCTGACTTGTGATACCCCTACTAATACACCCTAACATCCCCCTAGCCATGAGCTCATGATCTCCAGCGTCTCTGACTGGCTGCTGCAAGTTATGTGACTAGCACAAATTCAGTGTGTGATCCAGGATCATCCCTATAAAAAAATGTCCATGTCATGCTGTTGGAGTGTCAAAGGGAAAGCAGGAAACTTTGAACCCAACCGTACCAGAGTCAAAGGCTCGATTTTTCAGCAGGTCCATTAAACTCAACCTCAGCACTGACTCACATTTATCTACAGAGAGATTATGAGGACCATTGCACTTTTACCTCCCAGTACACTCATTTGGTAGCCCCATTTCAAACAGTTTGGTAGTTTGAAATTACTTTATGTTTTAAAATTACATTCTGGGTATGCTAAATATGATAGGAAGCATGACAAGAGTTCAGGTACTACATGGGGAGACACATTCTTACTATAGCGTGTGTGCCAGTTTTTTTTGGTTTTTTTAATAACAGTATCATTGAGAATGTGTCACTAAGATCACCAAGACCTACATAATTTAAAAAAGCAAGTTTCCTTCCACCACACACACACACACACACACACACACACCGCAGCGCCTGCAGCATCACTGCCTGCATGCGCACACTAATATTGTCAGCACCAGAGCGCATCTCTGGTGCTGAGCCCTCCCAAAACAAAAGCTAAAAACAAGAAGTCCATCATCAGTGCCAGCATATATGACCTCCTAAATGACATGCATCACACTAGGAGACCCCTAATAAACACTCATCACAAATCTGGCCCCAGGAGATCATCTCTGGTGCTGGCAAGAATGATCTAAATCTCCAGATCCCCAAAGCTTCTCTGAGAGAAGCAGCATGGCTTCAGAAAAGAGCATAAAACCTGCACTGCATTGGTCAGTTTGATGGACACCATGCACGAAGCAATGGACAAAGGTATAATGACTAGTGCCATGACTGTGGACCTGACTAAAGCTTTTAATCTAGTAGACCATAGCCTACTCTTACAAAACTTAACAACCTGGGTCTTGTCCTTTCATAAACATATAGTGGTTGCCAAGCTATCTACAAAATAGGTCTCAAGCAGTCAAAGTAGGCAAAGTCACGTCTAGGGCTAACACCATTGCCTGTAGCATCCCATGTTTCTGTCATTGGACCCCTTTTATGTACAGTCTTCATTAATGACTTACCCAGAATGTCCATATCCACTAATACTCTGCTTTATGGAGATGATGCAGTTGTCTATGTCCAGGAGAGGGACATGGCAGAAATAAACAAATCTCTCAGGCACAAATTGCACTCTTTACATTGGTGGTTCATCAAAGAAAGGCTAGTCCCAAACTTTCCCAAAATGAATGCTATGCTTCTTGGCTCAGCCCCTAAAATCATGTCACTCTCAGGACCTCATTATTGCTACCATGTATAGAAACTTAGAAACATAGAAGATGAAGACCGCAAGGTCCATATAGTCTACCCAAGGTTTATCAGTTTCTACCCCCGTCCCTATATGCTCTTCTGGACAGTGAAACCTCTGTGTCCATGCCAAGCTCTTTTGAACCCCCCTGACCATTTTGGCACCCACGGCCTCTGGAGGCAGGCTGTTCCAGGTATCCACCACCCTCTCAGTGAAGAAGAACTTCCTACCACTGGTTTTGAATTTTCCCCTTTCAGCCTCAGATTATGCCATGGATTGCACCCAACTCGAGTCAGTAAATAAATTTAAAAATCGGGGTTTAACCCTCATTCCCTGCCTCACCTTCTACAGCGACATGAACAGCACCCCTAAGTCTATCCACCAGAAGCTAGGGCTATTGTACTATATCTAGAAGAACCTCACAGTGGACATTAGGGAAAGGGGAAATTGTTTAACCAGGAAAGGCATACTAAACTGGAGCTTGTTTCCAGGTGCAGCCTGGGAGCACAAGGAAGTTAAGTGACTTGTTTAGGGTCACACAGTATGCAAGTTGGGCTGATCGGATTTAGACCCAGTTCTCCAGGTTTGCAGTTCAGTGCCCTTAACTGCTACACTATACTGCCTCCTTAGAATGAGAACTGTGCAAAGCAATGTACTCCCATTAAATGACTATGGAGCAGTCATAGTAGATGATGCTCCAAAAACTGTCAGGGAAAGGAAAAAATCTGCACACTACAAATTAGCCAGAATTGCACCCTTACAAGGCCCTAGGTCCCACGATTGTTCCAACTTCAAACTTAGCTGGCTGCAACCAGAGCACAGGACACAACTAACACTAGCAAATGTTATGTTCAAAAGCCTGCAGGGAAATGCCCCTCAGTTTGCCACTTAACTATTCATGCCTGTTAATCATTACTCCCATTCCACAGCAAATAATTTATTAAAGATTCTGCTAATGCACACAGGAATTGGGAAGAAATCCTTCAGCTACTGGGGCACTTCTCTCTGAATCTCCATTCCTACCTCCAGACTGTCCCCTTCTCACATAGTTTTCAAACTCAGCATGAAGGCCCACCTGCAAAAACTCAGTGTTTGCTCTTGTTTTTCATAGCCCTCTTTCTCCATTCTGTACTGCACACTAAACTACTTCCTTTGCACAGTACATCTGCCATTCACATTCTCAAGCTCCGAGTACAGTATTTTTTTATCACATATGCCTAACCTTAATGTATCTTTCTTCCACTTTGTAAATTTGTACTATCGTTTAATTTTGCTGTACCATATATTGTATGCTCTCCTCCATTACAGCATACAGTACCAATGTATTATGTAATGCATAATGTGATCTACTTGTTTCATCCATATGTATCATGTTCCTGTATTATGTAATGTACTCCTAGTACCTAGGTCATCCCTTAAAAGGCACCTGGCAGCAGTGCACTCACCTGGTCAACAAAGAATAAATAAATCAATAAATGGCAAATCTGGTGCTGGGAGTCCACCTACACTGCTGGCAAATAATGATCTTTCCAAACATTTAAAAAGTAAATATCCCCCACCTCTTCCCACTGAATCCCCAACCAAACACAGTCCCATAACTGTTTAATCCTCCCAAAATAAAAATCCCATCCCTCTCCCCTTTTGCTGATGTGCCTCCAATCCACCACATGCCTCCAGCCTCGCAAAAATAACCCCTACCTTTACACAATATGCCACCATGCTCATTTACCCAGCCTGATCTCTCAAAATAGCATAATGATTCTTCCCCTTCTCACTGTATCCCATGCAGCCTCTCTCCCCTAATCCATCTATAGAAAGTAAAGTATGCCAACCAATCCTTCTTTCCCATTGCATCTCATTCTACCCACTTCTCCACATGACCTGTCCCCATAAAAATGATAAAAAACTTCATCTTCTCACCACACCAAACTAACCTAATCACACCGACGTCTCCCTGGTACCTAATAAACCAGTTCATCCCCAATGCCCAATACACCCTTCCTGTTGCACTCTCTCTCCCCCTAAGACAGTGACCAGCAAAGCCTCCATTAACTTCCTCAGCCACCTACCATCTGAATCAAATAACTGAAACCCTATATGTATATTACTGAAAATCTTGGTATTAGTAATAAAGCCTTTCAGAAATACAAATACAGCTTGGTTGGTTTGTTGTTTTCCTGATGTTGTCTTGTTGGTACGTGAATGATTTCCTTGGTGATGTATGAGTGCACATATAGCAATTGTCATTGTGATTGGTTGGCATCCCATGGCACTCCAGACATTACCTCATGGGTTACAGCCCACCTGATAGGCTAATGATGCACATGACCCAGATCAGATTTCCAGTATATCCAGGTCCCAGGAACCCCTGCTCTCCAGTTCTAATTTGTGCATCTGAACAGGCAAGAAGCATCCAGATAACCCCTGTCTTGTCTTTATCTTTTAAGGTAGGAAATGTGTTATATTTAGCCTTTTCATGTGCTGGTATTCATGAATTATGGATAGCATTTTATACCTATTGTTTAAGAAGGAGCTGCTGGCTCCCAGAAATTCTCCATGGCTAAAATCCTTTTTATGTATTATGGGAGTTTTTTCGCAATCAGTTTATATGCTTTACTCCATTCCTGGAGGCCTCTCCAGGCGTTTGATTCCTTCCTGAAGCAAATTCTTCATTTTCCCTGGCAGGCCCTTCAGGCCCAAACAGCGTGCTGCCTCCCCCTTCACCCACGCGGCAGCGCAGGCCCCCTCTGCTGAGCCTCGCCCTTGAGAGAAATACCAGCGAGTGGCCTCCTGCTCCCACGACTCCGCGGTCCTACTCTGACCTCTGCCCTTCAGAGGCCTTCCCGCTGGATCCCTGCCGTGAGTCGCCTCTGTCCCCAGCGACTCCGTGGTTGCGTCTGAGACCCACCCGGTCGTTGTAATATGCCGCCTTGTGTCCCACGGCCTGTTGGTCAGCCAGCAGTCGCCTCTCTGCTCCCCGCGACTCCAGCGGCTTATCTGAGACCTTCGGTGTGTCCCATGGCCTGTTGATCGGCACGCGAGTCGCCTCTGCTCCCCGTGACTCCGCGACTTGTCTGGGACCTTCCAACGGCTGCCACGTGGCCCCGTTCCCCTTAGCAGGCCTCGGCCTGTTCTCCTCGCGAGTCGCCTCTGCTCCCCGCGACTCCGCAAGCTCTTGGGCCCTTCCCCAGTCTCCCAGCTATCCCCCCTCCCAGGCCTCAGCCTCCTAGCGCAAACCGCGAGTTGCCTCTGCTCCCTGTGACTCCGTGGTCTCCATCTCCCACGCCCGATCGCCGGACGCGCCTAGGAATGCCTCCCCCCCTTGAGCCTACCTGGAAGGGGGAGAAGCCAGCGCGACACTACTGGGCCGCCTCCTGTACCTCTGAGGCCCACGCCAATCCCTCCCGGCCAATTGCTCCATCTGGGGCGTTCCTCCCTCTCTCTCCCAGGCCTCTAGCAGTGCGAGACCCGGGGATGTGCCACAGGGACAAGACTCCACCCGATGAATGGGCCCATGCCCGTGTAGGCCTCTGACTTCCCTGGCGGCCCCCCTCACTCTTCCTCACCTCTCAGCGAGCTGGGAGGCAGTCTGGCCCAGTGGTTTTTAGGCCCTGAAGTGCACACTCCGGTCCTCCCAGAAGACACCTCCTGGATTTGAATCTCACAGTTTCCTGTGATTCCAGCAACGGGGGGTCCATCTCTGGGAAGCAACCTGGTCTCCAGGGGCCCCCAGGCCGCTCCAGCTTGTTCTCGTTTATGTCTGCGTTAAAAAAAAAAAAAATCAACCAGAAGGGGGCATAAAGAGAGACAACTGGGAGACTTCATGGTTCCACTTGGGTCCCTCTCATAGTGACCCCAGTAGGACACCGCAGAGCTACTGCCCGGGTACCTCACATAGTGACCCAGGTAGGTCCTGCGATCCCCATCCCCATCTCTTGGGGGGTCGTGGCCCCCTCCCACAGCGGGCCTGCCTTCCCAAGTAGGATTGCCAGTCTGGGGATAGGTGTCAAAGGTTTTGGATAGAAGTCTCCACCCTTACGGCTCGGGCTAAGGGCCCTCACACAGCGCCCTTGCCACAGCAGCCTTTCTAACTGGGTCTAGGGGGAAAAATGCCGGAGTCTCTTTCCTCCGCTCAGATCTCTCTCTCTCTCTCTCTCTCTTATCTTGCAGATGGTTAAAGCAAAGAAATGCACCGCGTGCAGCGCCGCCCTCCTCCCTCAAACCCCAGGCCCTCTATGCGCAGCCTGCCTCATGGACGACGAGCTGTCTTCAATGGAGAGAACTCCCCCCCTAGATCCTTCTCTCCCCGGCCCCAGCAACTCAATGTGGGTGGACCCAGGCTCCCTACTGATTCAAAACCAACAAGCTGCGGTGGCCATGATGGAGAGCCAGCAAAACTTCATGCTGAAGATCATGGAGAAGCTGGAGGCACTTACACAAAATAGAGCTAGACCATCCAACACGGAGCCTTCCCGTCAGAAAGACCCGCCAGAAGAGCCACTGGCGCCAGAGGACCCGCTCCCCAGCATTCCCCAGGATGGCAACACTGAGGAGAGAGAAAAAGAGGACGAGTTCGACGAGGAGGAGGAGCATGGCCTGGATTCGGACATAGAGGACCTCGATCAACAGGCAACCCCGTCTCTGACCTCTAAACTGTGCGCATTCGAGACAATTCCCGGCCTTATGAAGGTCATCAAGGCCACCATGGGCCTTGCCAGGAGGAACAAGAAGGGAGAAGATGGAATCCAAGCTAGACCCTATGATCCAGCTAAGGACCACCATCCAGAGACCTTCCAGTCTGCCCGGCCGTTGAGGAACTGATTCACACCGAATGGCAATCCACGGATCCGGGCAGAATGCCGAACCGAAGGAATTTACTCAAGATGTACCCGATTCAGGGTGACAAGTCCGACGCCTGGTGCAAGGCCCCCTCCATGGACCCCCAAGTGGCAGCCTTGAGTAAGAAGACTGTGCTGCCGTGCGGCACCATAGCACTCAAGGACCCTACCGACAAGAAAATTGAAGATATGCTGAAAAAGACATTTGAAATCGAAGGTACCATGGCCAAGGCAATGACAGCGGCGATCTATCCTCGAGGCCCAGATCCGCTGGCTGGAGAACTCCAGGAGCAGAGCAAGCCCGAAGTGGGAGGCTGAACGATGGAGACATGCCCTACGACACAGCTAAGTACCTTGAACATGGCAGTGGACTCTTTACGCCTCAGGCCAGGGCGGCCGCCATCATAATCCGGGCCTGCAGAGCACTATGGCTCAAGCTCTGGGACGCCGATTCAGAATCTAAGACTTTGCTTCAAAATTTACCCTTAAGAAGTCACGTGTTGGGGACGGTCTCCAGGCTTATCTGAAACAGAGGGAAGAGGTAGGGACCTCTTAAGGAATAGGTCAAGACCCTCACATCTACCAGCTGCTAGGCATGGAGGTTTGACCCCGGAACCAAAGCCAAAACTGCAGGGAACCCTACTATAAAACCACTCCTTTCGGATGTAGGGTCCCACATCTTCACACGCACCCGCCTTCAACAGCTACAAGTCCCCCTCCTCCTTCAGACCTCGGGGTCAAAGGTCCGGAGGCCGTGGAAGAGGGTTCAGGGGAAAACAGTGACTCTGTTTCCCCGAGACTCCCTCAGTACCCCCCTGTCGGCCAACGGTTGGCTCTGTTCGCCCACCGCTGGGAGGCCACCACGTCGGACAGGTGGGTCAGAGACGTGGTCTCCAGGGGATACACCATAGAGCTGACTCACCAGTCGATACCCCAATGGTTCGTCCCATCCCCCCATCTCCAAAAGGAGGGCCTCACCACACCAGGTACAAGGAATCCTGGCAGATCTGATCCAGAACAGGGCCATTCAACCAGTCCCAGTTCAGGAGCAGGGGAAGGCATGTACTCCATCTTCTTCCTAGTACCCAAAAGTCGGGAGTTCAGGCCCATCCTGGACCTAAGCGCCTGAACCAATACGTGATCCACGTCAGTTCAAGATGGAACAGTCCGGTCCACCCTCGGGGTATCAGAGTGGCGACTTCTAATCTCAATCGATCTAAGGGCCTACCTACATATCCCCATCATCAAGAACCACAGAAGGTTTCTACGCTTCCACATCATGGGTCAGCACTTCCAGTACCGGGCACTCCCATTCGGTCTGTCCTCAGCCCCCAGGGTCTACACCAAGGTCTCCATCACCTTGGTGGCCAGGCTCAGGGAACAAGGGCTGGACATAGTACCGTATCTAGACGACTGGCTCATACGCGCCCGATCCAGGGATCAGGCGTACGCTCATACAGAACTCGCCGTACGGGCACTCAAGGACCACGGTTGGGTGGTGAACAAGGAAGAGCCAGCTCCGTCAACCCAGCAGATCGAACATCTCGGGGCCATCATCAACTCAGCAGGCGGCTGGGCAAGGCCCGGCCCCAACACGGATCCGCCAGTCTCCGAAAACTGGCGGGCAGTTAAGGTGCGCACCCTCGCACCACAGTGGCAAGGTGCGAAACTCCTGGGTTGCATGGCCTCCTGCATCGACCTCGTCCCGTGGGCCAGGTGGCACATGTCGTCACGCCAATATTTCATCCTGCGCGGAAGCCAAGCGAGTTCAACTTGCGCCCGGTCCAGCTGCCCGCAAAAGTGAGATCTTCCCTGAGGTGGTGGGTCACTCCGGGAAATCTGACAAGAGGAGTTCCCCTGGAAGCCCCTCCCCCGATCCCCATCGAGATGGACGCGAGTCTCTCTGGCTGGGGAGCCTGCCTGGGGGATGAGTCAGCGCAGGGCACCTGGTCCCCAGCGGAAGCCCTACTCTCAATCAACATGCTGGAAATGACAGCAGTGTTCCACGCGCTAAGGGCCTTCTGCCACATCATACAGAGACAAGCGGTTCTACAAATCCTCAACAACGCATGCCGGTGTATATAGCAAAACAGGGGTACCAGAAGCAAGGCCATGTCACGGAAACCTCAGGGTAATGAGCTGGGCACAAACACACCTATCCCACCTTGGGGGTGGTCCATTTAGCCGGAAGGCTGAACATAAGGGCGGATTGGCTCAGCCGCCAACAGATCCATCCCGGAGAATGGCGCCTGCACCCAGACCTGTTTTGCTTAATCCAGACAACGTGGGGCCCAGTGTCCATAGACCTAATGGCATCGAAGGACAACACCCAGGTGGACAGGTACTTGTCCAGGTTCAGGGACGTGCACTCCCAGGGCACGGATGCCCTGTCTCAGGTGTGGCCTCGGGACGGTGCATACCTGTTCCCTCTGCTCTCTCTCATTCCTCAAGTCTTGGACAAAATCCGGAAATCCCGAATCACCATCATCCTGGTGGCCCCATACTGGCCCCGAAGATCGTGGTTCGCAGCGATCACAGAAATTTCTCTAGCCAGCTTCCGGATTCTGACCCGGCCAGACATGCTGTCGCAGGGTCCCATGATGCACTCATCCCCTCGAACTCTGAAACTCACAGCCTGGCTCCTGAGAGGGAGCGACTATCCGCCACGGGTACCACGAGTCAGTCGTAAGCCGCTCCTCCGGTCTGTTCATGCCTCCACCACCTCCACCTCCCTAGAGACAATGGGGGCCTCTTCTCACAGTGGTGCCACCGCTGAGGCTCGGCAATACGAACAAGCCGATCTCCCCACTATCCTGTTGTTCCTACAGCAGGGGGTGGATAAGGGGCTGGCACCCTCCTCTCTAAGGGTGCAGCTGGCAGCCATAGGGGCGGCCAGAGGTCTGGTCGAGGGGCACCCACCGGGAGCTCATCCGGACGCAATCCGGTTCCTAAGGGCCGTGGACCTCATGCGACCCAGGGCCAGACCTGGGGTCACACCCTGGGACCTACCTCTGGTATTGGACTCCCTAAGAGCGCCACCATACGAACCCCTCGCTGAAGCAGACCTCTTCTGGGTAGGTCTGAAGACCACTTTTCTCGTGGCCATCTGCTCGGCCAGGAGAATAGGGGAGCTCGGTGCACTGTCCTGTGCACCACCCTACACCACCTTCACCCCCGAAGGAGTGCGGCCCCGGACTGTCCCGCATTCCACCCGAAGATCCCCACGAAGTTCCATAGGGAACAACCCATAGACCTACCCACCCTGACCCGCCCTACTCTGCAGGACGGGAACAGTTCCCCGGATTCTCTGGACGTCGGATCAGCCCTCTCAGTCTATCTGGCCAGGTCTCAACCCATCCGCGAGACGGAGAGACTCTTCACTGTCTCAAAGGGTCAATGACAGGGGCTCGCGGTGTCCAAAACCACCATCGCAGGGTGGATCAAACGGGTCGTTCTCCACGCCTATACGGCAAAGCGTCTGACCCCGCCACAGGGGATCAGAGCACACTCCACAAGGGCAGTTTCCACCTCCTGGGTGGAACGAGCACTGGTATCTTCTGAGGACATCTGTAGGGCCGCTACCTGGAGCTCCCTACACACCTTCGTGAGACACTACAGGCTAGAGCAACTCCAGGATTTCAGGCCGGCCTTCGCCTCTCACGTCCTCTCAGCGGCCCCATCTCTCGGTCCCTCCGATCCATCTGAATCCCACCCGGAAGCTTAAACTGCTTCTTATCTCCCATGAGGTAAAATCTGGAGTGCCATGGGATGCCAACCAATCACAATGGGTGTTTACTCACCTGGTAAAGGTGATTGTGTTGGTTGGCATCCATGGCCTAAACTCCTGGGAATGATTGGAGCGTCCCACAAGAAAAGGAAGAAGAAGAAGCGGAGGTCCCTACTCCTTCAACCTCATCCATGCAAGAAAACTCAAGTCGAACCATGGTTGAGGAAGTGATATTACAGAATAGGCAATAAATTCAGGCCTCTGGCCCATTATTTTACCCTGTCGTTGCATATCTCATCTTTAATAGTCTCTATTGTGTGCATTGCTTGCTTGTGTTCCTACTTTCTTCCTTTCAGCTATGGAAAATTCAAACTGGAGAGCAGGGGATCCTGGGACCTGGATATACTGGAAATCTGATCTGGGTCATGTGCATCATTAGCCTATCAGGTGGGCTGCAACCCATGAGGTAATGTCTGGAGTGCCATGGATGCCAACCAACACAATCACCTTTACCAGGTGAGTAAACACCCATTGGATCCCCCTGAAATCAACCACACCATACCCATATTAAATGGTTAAAACATCTGAAGTTTTATTGGGGTAGAAAACCACATATACCTACATGCATCATATTTCACATTCATCATGTCTTCGTAAAGATGTCAACCTTTACAATGCTCAGGGTTCAATCTTTATATATACAATATTTACAATTCATACATTTCAGGCCTATGCCTACATTGATATTTCTTCCTGTGGCCCGAGTGTGGGTACCCGATTCCCGCTTCTTCTTCCTCGTCTTCTGTATTCAGGTGTCCCCCCACCTGACCCCCCCAGCCCTGTTCCCCCTTAAGGTGATTACCTCATAGGGAGCCCACCAGTGCCTTGCCATACCCCCCTACGGCTGGGCCCCCTTTTTATATATTTTTCCTTTCCTCCAAAACCTCTGTTGCTCTCAACCAGAAACCTGCAGTACTCAGACACCACCGGTGTTCCTGTTGCCCTCATGTGGCAACCCATTATCCCCAATGTCTGGAAAACAACACACCCCTTCCCCTTCCTCTCTTTCTCATGGGTAATGAAAATTATCAGCTGCAGTAGAGAGAGGGATTTTCTCTCTCTGTAGCCCATTATCTACCCCCCAGTAGTCCCCCCTCCCGGAGGAACCCTCCAATCCTCTGGGTCATCAATCATATCCCCTACCTGCCTAACCCCTCCCCTCTTGTGACCTCAAAGTCCTACCTCCTCTAGTGATGTCACCTTCCCTCTCCCCTTTCCTCTTCTGGCCTGATTTGCATGGATCCTCCCCTTCCCCCCCCAATATTTACCTATCCTGCCTCCTCCCCCTGCTTCCAGTAAGACTATGGAAAATCTGGATTGTCCTTTATTAGGGCAACCTCTTTTGTGACACTTAAAAACCCATGAGGTCTTTGTGGCAGCAACATAATCCACATAAATTAGCCCATATTATTAAGAATGAGAATGTTGCCAGAGTGATAGGGGTTAAGCCATGCATTATATTTAACAAAACAACTAGTTTCCCTGGTACATATGTTTTTTCTAAATATTCTGTAAAATCTGAATGCACACTGATTCTGTGTATAAATAAGAACAAAACTAGACTGCATGTTTGCTAACTACAGCTTTCTCCTCTTCTCTTTCAGATTATATTTATTTTTTTGTTCTTTCCCAGCACTGGCTCATTTGCCTGTGTTGGTCCCCAAAGACATACCGAGCTGGACCAGAGCCATGAGGGCATTTGCATGGCTGAAGCAGAGATACATCTATATTTTACCTCATATATCTGGTTGGCAAATGCTTTTATAATTAAATTAAGTAAAGACAGCTTGCTTTATGTTTTCACATTCAGCTTACTTTAAGTTTTCTCAAGTAAATGTGCAAGGGCTGAGAAATTTATGAGACTTATACAGCACTGTTATATTGTATAGTGATTTTATAAAGATACTTTTCTCAGTAATGGTTTTGATATGGCATATTCTGCAGCACTGAATCTGATGTATTTATATTTGTTTATAACTACCATGATGACCTTGCTAATGTCAACCATTATGCCACTATTTGAATGACATGACATCTCTCCCTATGCCAAGCCCCCTGACAAAGACTCAAGCCAGAGTTGAAGCAGTGGAATTAGGATGTTATGCCCAAATGGGAGCTCACTGGCAGCAGAACTTTTCAATGAGTACTGAGAACACTTTGAAATTGATCTGCTTGCTTGGTACACTGAAAAGAAGTGCAGAGAGCATTAATAAATTCCAAGGTTTAAGCAGCATGAGTTGTCCCAATGCTTTATTACTTACTAAGTGCAAATACCTTCAGACCTGGGGGGCATGGCTTGCAGCTGAATATGGTGGATGCAGCCTAGCCAAGCTCCTCTATGCACTCAGCCTAATTTGTGTCTAGTATGAGTACTCCTTGGGTATTCAAGTCTCCTTTCAGTTGGCATTACTGGTTGAACTTGATGGCATTGGGCAGGAGTAAAAACAAACAGACCAAGCTGCATTTCAGCACTACTGAGCAGCCTAGACAACAATGCCGCAGCCTAGAAGACACTGTTAACCCACAGGACTCACCAATGGCACAGGAAGGCATTTCAGAGTTCGAGAGGTCTCTCGATACAGTTCCCGCAATGTTAGCCCTCATGCAACACGATATGAAGGCTGGTTTTGCCAACATAACCTCGCAGATTTCCCACTTTCAATTGGTTGTGACCGGGCTGTCTAAGACTACTGCGGCCCACGCAAACCAGATGGCAGAGTTAGAGAACCGCACGGGACTTTCAGAGGATTCATTATCAGAAACTACAAGGGAAAAACAGGCCCTAAAGAAATTAGTGGAAGATCTCTCAGAGAGGGTGGATGACCAGGAGACTAGGTCATGCCGTTCCAAGCTTAGAATAATTGGCCTCCCAGAGGGGCCCGAGGGGAATGACCAAGAGAGAGCACTTCATGCCTGGCTAGTGGAGCACCTGAGCCTACCTCCTGAATTGCAGAAATGCAAGGTTGATCAGGCGCATAGAGTGGGCCCTAAACCCTCTGCGGGCTCGCGCCCAAGACACTGTCTGATCAAGTACCTCCAATATGTGGATAAGGAGGCTATTCTGAAGAAGGCAAAGGAGAAGGGCCTACTTCTTTATTCAGCTGTGAGCTGTGTGAGAAATTCTATATTGCCCTTGATATCTGCAACAACGTGCATTTTTACTTAATTCTGTGGGAGGTGAAACTAACTAGCCTTGGTAATTGCTTTTTATTCACATATTTAGTGTTTAACCAAGAAGAGGCTTGCAAACTCTGTTTATCTTGTGAGTAACTTTAGAAGGATTTAAATACTGCATTTGGGTAGTAGACCCTTGGAGGTAGCTAGATTGTCTACTAGGATTTTCTGATAGTTAAACTATTTTTAAATAAATTACAGGCGGCTGAGGAGTTGAAAAAGGAGCTTGCAAACTCTGCTTATCTTGGAAGTAACTTCACAAGTGTTTGAATACTGCATTTTGGTTGTCCCTTGGGGGTAGCTGGATTGACTACTAGGATTTTGGGACAGAACTATTTTTAAATAATTTACTGGTGCGTAGGAGTTTGTGATAGTTAAACTATTGTTAAATAAGTTACTGTGGCTAAGGAGTTGTCATAGCAAAACCTGCAGTGTGAAACAGGAAAAGACAGTCTTTCAAGCAACAGAGGGAGGTGGATCTAGGTTTACGTTTGTTTGTTACAATTCTTAAGATTTTCAGTGCAGGAAGAGTTTAAAGCACAGCGGACTTATTTTGGGGCTGACTGCTTTCAGAGCACACACCACCAGGCCTGTTTTGGGCTGGGGAGGTTTATTTGTGTCTGACTTGGATGTGTGGATTTTTCTCTGTTTGATTAGTAGGGTATTTTCTCTGTCAAATTGTTGTGTAGGACATCTTGCTGACAGGAAGGCACTCATCGTAGCAGTGGGTCAGAGCTTTTAGCTGATTGTTTTGTGAGGGCACAGTTTAGGCCCAACCCTTCCACCCCTCACCCACCCACCTCTGGAAATAGTTCCTTTATACCTGGGGTTCTGACATCATTTCCTCAAGAGTGCAAGGTGCATATCACTGTCATATCCTCTCTAGCACACTGCACTGACAAAAATGTGGGGAGTAGTGCAATGTAATGGCTGTGGGGCAGCAGTCTTCCGGGAGTCTTTCTGGAGGCTGAGATGCTGCCCTATTTGCAGACAACTCTCTGCCCTGAGGGAGGAAGTTGCCCTTTTTCAGGCCACACTGGACAGTAGTAAGGGAACCTTCCCCAGGCCACACTGGACTATAGGAAGGGAACCTTCCCCATCCAGGGATTACCAGAGCCACCACCACTACCTCAGAGGTTGCAAAGAAAGCACAGCAGTTGGACCACAGTGGGCCCAGGGAGGGTGAGGATGGAGGAACAGAGGCACACCCAGTCAGTTGTTCCACTCCACAATCCATACACCATTCTGGGGGAGCATAGCTCCCCTATGGATGCACCCGCAGAGGAGACTAAGAAGGCTGAGGACAACTGTCACAAGGGAGGCCCACAGGAAGGAGGCAGATGACACCACAAGGAAAGGAAGCAGCTCCTGGTGGGGGACTCTATTAGGGGGATAGAACTGGGGGGAGCAGGGAAAACTGAAGTAAGGTGCCTGCCTGGTGCCATGGCTTGGAGAGACAGGAAGCACATCCTCAGGATCACGAGAACAGCTGCACGGGAGTCTGAGCTGGACATCACTGTCCACCCAGGGACAAATGACTTGGCTCATCATGAGATTAGAGCAGTGTAGAAGGACTTTGTAGAATTTGGGAGGGGCCTAAGACAAGTAGCACACACAATATCCTTCTCTGAGGTGCTGCCTGTCAATGGCATGAGTGAGGTGAGGGTACTTTGCACCATGCAGTTTAATGAATGGTTGAAAAAAATGGTGTGGAGCACAGGGGTTTGACTTTATTGGGGACTGGGGTTCCACCTGGAGGGACACCAGCCTATACTGGCAGGATGGTCTGCATCTGTCCAGGAAGTGAACAAGTCTTTTGAGCAATCAGTTTAAATGCTTCATTGTCAAGCTTTTAAACTAGTCAAGGGTGGGAGGCACTGTTAAGCAGCAGGAAAATCCCAGCCTCTCCCTACAAAACAGGGTACTAAATGAGAAAAAGACAGAGGTAGAAAGGTCAGTGGGGGATGCTGCAAAAGAAGGCAAAGCCATCAAAAAATGGAGAGCAATGAGTACCAATGCCTGTAGTCTGAGTAACAAGCTTCCTGAATTAGTGGCCTTGATGGAGAAGGAACATCTGGATATCATGGCAGTCACAGAAACATGGTACACACAAAACCATGACTGGGACATAAACATACCAGGATACACTATCTACAGGAGGGACAGGGAGGGTAAAAGAGGAGGAGTAGCTCTTTACATAAGGGAAGGAATCAAAGCAACAGAACAAAAGGGTAAACAGGAAGGAGAAGAAGCACTGTGGGTAAATTTGGAGACCAGCAATGGCACCACAATCCGCACAGGGATTGTATACAGACCCCCTTCTCAGGGGGAGGAAATGGACAAGGAAATGATAGAAAGAATACTTAGAATGGCAGAAAAAGGGGAGATATTGCTGATGGGTGATCTGAATATGCCAGATGTTAACTGAAGTGCAGTTGCAGCAGCCACATCAAAGAGTAGGGTTATTCTAGATGCCCTACAGGGGGCATGCCTTAGACAACTAGTATTGGAGCCCACTCGAGAGGGAGCAATCTTAGACCTGGTTCTCTCAAATGGAGATGAAGAGAGGATCACAGATGTAGAAGTGGGTAGCCATCTGGGAACTAGCAACCATCGAACAGTATGGTTCACAATAAACACAGCAATATAGTCAAGCCATATAAAGGCAAACGTACTGGACTTTAGGAGGGCTGACTTTGCCAAAATGGGTGAGTGCCTAAGGAATGCACTAGCAAATGGGCAGGAAGGAGGGGTGGAAGAACTATGGGGAATAATAAAAACTGCCATCACAGAGGTAATAAGCCATTGTGTGAAGCAAATAAACAAAATGAAATGATGTAAGAAACCACTATGGTTCTCAAAGGAAGTGGCAGTGAAGGTTCAAGAGAAAAAGAAAGTATTCAGGAAGTACAAGGAATCACAGAAGGAGCAGGACAGAGAACTGTATCAGTTAAAGCAAAAGGAAGCTGGGAAGGCAGTCAGAACAGCAAAGGCCCAAACCGAGGAAAAGATAGCCAACTCAGTTAAGAAGGGGATAAAACCTTTATAGGTACATCAGGGAGTGAAAGAAGACCAAGGAGGTTAGTGAGGCTTAATAAAGGGAGGAGGGTGGGCAGAGGGTGACTGTGAAAAGGTAGAGATACTAAACAAATATTTTTGCTCTGTATTTACAAAGGAAAAGGGAGGTACCTAAAACAAACAGTAGAAACACACTGGATACAGAAGTTGATACCAGCCCATTTACAGAAGAAAAGGGTTCTAAAGAACTCCTTAAAACTGAAGGTGGACAAAGCAATGGGGCCTGATGGGATTCATCCCAGAATTCTAAAAGAACTAAGGGTAGAACTAGTGACACCACTGACTACCTTCTTTAACAAATCATGGGGGGATGGTGTGGTACCCGAGGACTGGAGGAGGGCAGATGTGATTCCCCTTCACAAAAGTGGGAGCAAAGCAGAAGCAGGAAATTACAGACCTGTTAGTTTAACCGCAGTGGTAGGGAAAATGATGGAATCACTTCTGAAGGAAAGAATTGTTGAGTATCTAGAGGCCAGAGGGGCACAGGACCCAAGGCAGCATGGATTCACAGTGGGAAGGTCATGCCAGACAAATCTGATAGATTTCTTTGACTGGGTGACCAAAGTAGATCAGGGAGGGCTGTGGACATGGCCTACCCAGACTTTAGCAAGGCATTTGACACAGTCCCACACAAAAGATTAATATACAAGTTAGCCAGCCTGGGAGTGGGTCCCAAGAAGACAGCCTGGGTAAAGAATTGACTGGAGAATAGGACACAGAGAGTAATAGTAAATGGAGTCCACTCTGAAGAAGGGGGTTACTAGTGGGCAAAGTGAGGGTTCAGTATTAGGACCGGGTCCCTCTTCAATGCCTTTATAAGTGACATTGCAGAGGGACTGGAAGGAAAAGTATGTCTCTTTGCAGATGACACAAAGATCTGCAACAGAGTTGATGCACAAGGTGGGGTGGAAAGGATGAGAAGGGACTTGGCAAGGTTAGAGGAATGGTCAAATGTATGGCGGCTTAGATTCAATGCTAAGAAAGGTAATGCACCTGGGAAACAAAAACCCAGGGGAAGAGTACACAATGGGGGGTGAGATACTAACAACAACAAAAATGGAAAGGGACCTAGGGGTAGTCATATCAGATGGCCTAAAGGTGGTCAAGCAATGTGAGAGGGCAGCAAGGAGGGCTGGGGGATACTAGGATGCATAGGGAGAGGCATCACCAGTAGAAAACAGGAAGTTGTTATCCCTCTGTACAGATAGTTGGTGAGACCCCATCTGGAGTACTGTGTGCAGTTCTGGAGACCCAGTCTCTGCAAAGACATAGACAGGATGGAAGCTGTCCAGAGGAGGGCACCTAAAATGGTGCAGGGTCTGCACCGGAAGACATATGAAGAGAGACTTAAAGAGCTTAATATGTATAGCTTTGAGGAAAGGACGGAGAGGGGAGAACATGATAAAAACTTTCAAGTACCTCAAGGGAATCAACAAAGTCCAAGAGGGTAGCATCTTTCAAAACAAGAGGTGTGCAAGAACAAGGGGGCACAATTTGAAGATAGAGGGGTTCGCTCAGAGGTAATTTAAGGAAGTATTTTTTCACAGAGAGGGTTGTGGATGCATAGAACAGCCTCGAGGAGGTTGTGGAGTCAAAAACAGTGGTGGAATTCAAGCATGCATGGGACAGTCATAAGGCAATTATAGGGGGTGGGGGTAGGAAGAAGTAGGCTGCTGGTTAACTAGGATCTGCAGCTTATCCATTGGGTAGGGAAATGGGCAAACTGGGTGGGCCAAGCGGTCCTTATCTGCCATCAAAATCTGTGTTTCTATGTGTCTATGATTGTGGTGGGCAACAGCAGAGTTTATGTGTTTCAAGACTATAGCAGTGAGCTACAGCAGAAAAGGCATAAGTTCAATGAGACCAAGAGCCATCTGCACCGAATGGGTTTGGCCTTTGTGTTTCTTTACCTGGCTAAGTTAAAAATTGATTGACCTAGTAGGGCTCCACGTTTCTCTTCCTGTCCTCATGAAGCAATGAAGTGGGTGGATGATGAAGCTCGGAACTGGGATGGAGCACACTCGTCACAACACTGGGAGCAAGAAGAGCACTGACCCTTCAGGACCTGCTCTATTTATTTGGATAACCCTACAATTTGTTGTTTTTGTTTAGTGGGGTGGTAGTATTGGGTTGCAGCTCTCTCTGGGAATAGCTCCTCTATTCTAGTACTGTTCCCCACCTGCCAGGACCTAGAAGGGCTCTCCGCACTACGTGTCTCGGAGCTTCACTGCACAGTAGGAGCCCTACTGAACCAGGCAATTTCCGCTTTTCCCGCAAAATAATGGTGTGGATTTTTAGCGGGGGGGTCAGCCCATAGATATGTGTGGGTTCAGAGGCATGTGTGTTGACTTTCCTCCGACCTGGCTTGGGATCAGGGTACCAGTGGGAGTGGCCAATACCTATGCTTTGGGAGGCAAGCAATAGAGTGGCCTTGAGACTGAGGCATATAAAAGCCACGTGACATTTACTGGTGTGTCCATGCACCAAGAGGCTAATTCTTCGTCACTTGGTGGATTTGTTTCAGACAGCCCAAGACTGCTCTCTCAGGACATGTTAGTTAAGTGGGTGGCAGGGACTCTGTAGTTATGGATTAGGCATCGGACGTGTACTATATCAGCTGCCTATATGGTGGTCAACCCCCGACCTGGTCTGGGGATCAGGGTATCATCGGGGACATTTCTTACTTCATTCAAACTGCCTTGTTTCAGCAACACCTCATTGGAGTATTATCGCCACCCATGCAGCATCGAAACATTGCTTCATCATCACAGCTACATAGGTCTTGTTTAAGGGGCAGGGGGCTTTGAGGACTGCAGCTTGATTCACTTGTTCACTGCCCGTTGGTAGCATATGGTTGTAACATTTTTATTGTTCGTGTTATTGGGGATACTCCTTTGTATTTGAGCATGGTTTTAAGGAGAGCCATACAAATTAGATAAACATTACAAGGTTAGCCGCTTGTTTGCAGGGGATTCTGGGTAGGGCAGATTATGGCCTACCAGGGTGGGGTTTATTGTCATTTTCACTGTGGGGTTAATGGTTTGTCTCTTTGGAGAGTGGGTGGGAGGGGGTCTGTTGGTGTCAGAGGGGGTTCATGGGAGACACCCACTTGGGAGATAGCCCGTTTTGCTGTGTGGGCTTGTTCCCTGTCTAGGCAACCATGGACAACCTCTTAGGGGGCCATTCCCCAGGTTTGGAGGGGTCTGACGCCACAGGGAGGAAGGGGAAGTAGGGAATTTAAAATTAAAACTAGACACGGAGAGAAGGGGGGAACTGGGGATTGGCTAGCTAGCCGGGTTGCGTGTGTGGGGGATATTCTTTGGTGGCTGCTGCGAGTAAGATGGTGCCTGTTTAAACACCTAACTTGGCCAGTACCCTAAGAGTGGTGACCTGGAACATCAATGGGTTGAAGTCTGTGGTGAAATGTAAAAGGTTTCTCACTGAAGTGAAATGGGCCAGGTGGCAAGTAGTTCTGGTCCAAGAGACCCATATGTCCAGGGAGGAAGCCCTTAAGATGGAAGCCTCTATGGGAGGTGTTTGGATTTCTGAGACTTTTTCAGCCAATGCTAGAGGTGCTGTGATATGGTTGCCTTGGGAGTCGTGAGCCATGGTTTTGGACAGGAGAGTGGATCAGTCTGGCAGGTACGCCTTTGCCAGGGTTGAGTTTCCAGGGCTTGGTACCCTTAACCTGGGTTCGGTGTACGCACCTAATGTTGAGGACCCTCAATTTTTTCAGAAACTTACCTTGGAGTTAGTCTCCTGGTCTGGTTTGTGTGTCCTGGGTGGGGACTATAATTGTGTGCAAGATGTGATTCTGGACAGATCTAGCACTAATCCTATCCCAGTCTCTAAAAATGCAAGGGCCTTGGGGGTAATGGAGGAGGAGGAGGAGGTGGGTCTTGTGGACGCTTGGCGGCACTTGTTTCCATCTGGGAGAGATTATAATTTTTATTCTCATGCACACAGATCGTATGCCAGGATAGACTGAATTTTGATTAGTCACGCTCTTTTGCCAGCCCTCAGGGGGGGCGGTTTACTCTCCTATCCTTTTGTCGGACCATGCTTCTCTGACTGTGGACTTGTTCCTTGGGGGGGGGGTCTTGGAAACAGGCCCTGCAGGCTGGATCCACTTTTGCTGAAGGATCAGACAAATGTGGAGCACATGGGGAAATGTATTTGTGAGTTTCTGTCTTTTAACAGAAGGGGGGATACCTACCATAAAACCAGATGGGAGGCATTGAAAGCTTATATTCATAGCCAGACCATCTCCTTTGCTATGTACAGGGCTCGGGTATCTACCAAGACACAGAGGCCTTGAGGTCCAAGATTGAGGCATACAAGCAGGCTGATAAGGTAATGCCTACCCAGGCCTTGTACCATATAGTGCAGAAGTTAAAATGGCAGTATAATGCCATTTGTGGAGCTCGACTGGAAAGAACAATTTTACTCTCCCATACAGGCCCATATTTTGAGGGTGATCGAGCTGGGAAGTTGCTAGCTTGGCAGCTACGAAGGAAGGAGGGAGAAGAGGGCATTGCACCGGATCCACAACTCGGCTGGAGTGTTGGTGGATGACCTGGAGGAGGTGGGACAGGCATTTGAGGACTACTGTAAGGGATTATATACCTCTGAGGTTTCCCCTCCACTGGAGAAAATAAATGCGTTTCTGGACAGGGCCTCCATGTGCTCCATTAGTGAACAGCAAGCAGGCATACTTGAACCACCACTGACCAGGGAGGAGATCAGTAGGGCCGTTAAAGCTCCGAGGGGAGGAAAAGCACTGAAAAGTGCACATGGAGTACTATTCCATGATTTCAATACACACCATGACATATGAACTGTGAAATAGATTTCTACTGGCTTAAAATAATGCAATTGTAAAATAATAAACAAACCTCAGAATTGTAATCTGTGGGTTTGATATGGATTCTGTGGAATGTTTCTGAAATTCCATGGAATTAACCCAAAAAATTCTGAAATGCATTTCTGCTGGTGAAATGCTACATTCCTCACAGCTGTAGATATAAACTGCATTCTTGATTTTAAAATATGTATTTTAATGGGTAAATAATAGGATTGGGCAGACTATTCCGCTTGAAATCAGACCCCCCCCCCGATCCAGCCCTCACTCATGGACTCAGATAAATAAGGACTCATCCACCTGAGTCTGGTTCTAAGTCTGTAATTGCATTATCTGAGGACCAGATACTGTCAGAGGCTGAGAACAGGGTGATAGTGTAGAATACCGGGTACACCTAGGAAGCTTGCCATAAATGCGTCCTGAATACAGCCCATCATTTGTTTAAGTTGGGGGGTGACACCCCCCCCTTGCTTTTTTGTTTTTTTACAGGGTGGTCTGGAGGCACACCCCAACCCAAATAAACTAATAAAAAATAAAGGAAGGAATGGGTGACTTTACCTAACAGTGTAACTTGAGCTAGACTCTAATAGCGTAGGCCCTACGCGTACCCGATATGCTACACTATCACCAAGAACAGTACTCCTGTGTACTGTAACGCTCTGCAGCTGCACAATATGCTGCCAGAGCTTTGGCACCTTTTTATGTCCCAGTGTATGAGCAGCAGCCAATGTTCGAGGAGGTCACTGGACCATTAGCATGCAGAAAATGTGTTTATAAGGGGCCTGGTGGGTTTGATCTGGTCAAATTTCAGTCAAAAGGATAGCACCTTGTGATCAGCAGGACATAGAGACTAAGCTGGGACAATTCTGGGTGCAGCAGCTGCCTGACAGCCAGGTAGGGAGGCCGATTATTACTTTGAGTAGGTCATACTTCCATCCTGCAATCTCTGTTGTGAGGATTATGCTTTCATCCTGTAATCTCAGTTGCTGCAGAGCCATTGCAAAATCCAGTACTTTGAGAGTCAGACTAACAGGGAGAGATATGTTATCCTGGAAGCACTAGGGATTTGCAGCTTATCTGCAGCATCAGAGATTTCTATTTTTGTTTAAAAAAACTTTTCTTTTTAAGTAAATCTTCTTTCCAGGTACAGACTGAGGCACCAGGTCAGGTGCTAGTGGGACCTAGTCCACATCGGGCAGTGGCTGGTGTGATAAGCCAAGAGGGCAAGGACCAATGGACACCAGGGAATTTTTTTATGGGATTGTGTGAGGAAGAGGGCACACTGGACACCAGGGAATATAAATGTGCAGGTGAGCATACATGTAGCACTAGAGGCAGGGAACAGTGAGGGAGGATATGTCTCTGTCAGCCCTGGCCTCAAGGGAAGTATATTGTATTAAATTAGAAAACAAAAACTTGGTAGTAAGCAGCACGCTTGTTGGGCAGAGTTAGGTAAGTCATTGGCAACAAAAAAATAACTTTATTTAAATGCGTTTGTTCCTTTGATAATTGCTCCTGTTTAGAAAATTTTGAGATAAGGAAAATCAAAACAAAAAAAACCAAAAAAAGGAATGTACCAATGAATCCACTTGTAAAAGAGGTTTACATACCATGAGGACAAGAAAGAAAAACATGCTTATGGCATATCATCTGTAGGTGGCATTGTTATTACCCTCTGTATTAAAGAGCAGCTGACGCCTTGGAAAAAACTTTGGAAAACATAATACTTGGACACAATTCAGGATGTATTTCACAAATCTTTTATAGAGTTCTCTTTATTATTTGTTACAGAAGAAATTCCCACAAAAACAGGATCTTTATCCCTTAGAGTTCATCTGCCTCTATAACTTACTCACTACTTGACATCATGAAGCTCTGTTGTGACATCACCATCTGTTGCTGTGGGAATAACTGTCACAAGCACAGTACTATGATGTCAGGTTGGCAGGAAGCAATAGGAGCTGATGAACAGCTGGTTAACAAACTTGACCACACAGGTGTAGGGCCTAAAATTGTCAGCTAGGTAATAAATTGGCTATAGGACAGGACACAGAGGGTTCTAGTCAATGGGACGATGTCTAGAGAGGGCAAGGTGATCAGTGGGGTGCCAAAAGGATCAGTCTTGGGACCAGACCTCTTCAATATATTTATCAGTGGAATCACTGAAGAGCTGGAGGGGAAGATATGCCTGTTTGCAGATGACACAAAGATCTGCAGCAGGGTGGACACACGGGGGGGGGGCACCATGAAAATGGTGTCTCACATCAAAAAACTGGAAGAATGGTCTAGAAACTAGCAGTTGAAATTCGATCGCAAAAAATGTAATGTAATGCACCTCAGAAAACAAAACCCAAAGTTGACATACACCCTTGGGGGGAGCAGATTACACAGACCAAAATGGAATGAGACCTTGGTGTTCAGATGACTTAAGAGTAGAAGACAGTGCGAAAAAACAGCTTATAAAGTCAGCAGCATCCTCGGATGTATAGGCAGGGGCATTACAAGTAAAAAACATGTAAGCAATAAGACACAATGGGGTGTGCATTACAGCATGATAACCGCACCCCTAGGTGCGTAGTTAGGCACAAGGCCAAAGGCCAAGTACCAGTCATCCCTAGGAGTATGGTAATCACACTGTAATGCACAAACCTTGAGTGTCTTATTGCACTTATAAAATGACCCTTTATTTTAAGAAGCATTTTATTTTTTATTTTGAAACACTTTTTTAAATAAGTAAACATGTAAGTGAATCTGTGCTTCTAACATAAAATAGTCTTTCCACCTACTGGTGCTAAATTAAAGTAGTGTTATACAGTGTGTGCCTCCCTGCCCACTTAAACGTCATATTCCCCTGCCAGCCACAACAATTCACAAATGCTGTTTTCCTCATTCTAAGTTTGACATATAGCCTCCTTACTTTATTTCATTCTCTTCACTCTGTAGACAAAACTAAAAGGAAGCCATAACAGAGGCTTCTCAGTTCCCCGAGGCTGTAAGCATGAGCGTGGTTCAAACCCACCACACTCACTGACAGCATCGTGAACTGCTCGCTCTGTCCTAAAAGATAAATTGCAGGGTGAGTCATTTACCACCTTTTTTCTTTGTTTATATATAGTATTGCTTACTTTCTTCATTATGTTTTTTTTTCTCTGTGTTTCCCCACATTCAAGAAATGTAATCTTTATCAAGGAATTTTTACCATGGAATACAGGGATTCAAAATTCTGCTCAGTTCTACCAGCAGAATGTTCCTCTACTAACATACTGTACACACACACAACAAAGGCCTGTTTTAGAGCCAGAGACTCAATTTTCTAACTTTCAGGGCAAGCAGAAGAGATTTCCCTGATGAGCAGGTAAAGATAGAAGGGTGATTTTTCACTGTTAGCAAAGAAACAGTTGTAATGAAAACTATAAACAATACTTAATGTTTCTAATTTGTTTATTTGTGTAAGGAGAGTGTGATGATTTGGTAAGCAACATTTAATTAACTTGTTTTATTTTATATTTAAGGTATTTTTATTTTTTAGGGCCCAGTTGAAGGTTTCTACAGTGTAAAGGTAACAGCCATGTTTGTGATGGAAGATTAGTTCTGGTTGTAGGGAGATTGATGGAAGATAATTCTGGTTGTAGGAGGACTGATTTGCTCATTGTGTGATGTGGTTTAGGACCAGGATGACTGTGCATATATAGAGATTTAATGTACAGTCAGCTGATCTCTCTTAGCCAATGAGATTTCTAGATTTTTCTTGCCATTTTATAAGTAATAATCCCACTATACAGGTCTCTAGTGAGGCCACATCTGGAGTACTATGTCCAGTTTTGGAGACCTCACTTAAAAAAAGACATAAACCACCTATAAATGGTACAAAGGTGGACTACAAATATGGTACAGGACCTACATCACAAGCCATTCAAAACAGACTAAAACAATTACAGTTATACTCACTGGAACAAAGGAGGTAAAGAGGAAACATGACAGAAACCTTTAAATACATTAAGGGAATAAACTGAGTGCACAGAGAAGATCTGTTTCACTCATATGAGACTGCTCACACCTGAGGGCACTGCATGTGGCTCAAGGGAGGTAGGTTCAAAAGCAACACTAGGAAGTTCTTCTTCACAGAATGGGTTGTGGACCCCTGGAATAGTCTGCCACAAGAAGTGGTGGTGTCTAAGACAGTCAGGGAGTTCAAGTTAGCATGGGACAGGCGCTATGGAAATCTGACATAAAAGAATTAGCTGGCTGTGGGATAGCAAGAAAAAGGGCAGACTAAATGGACCAAAAGGTCCCCTTCTGCCATTACTTTTCTTATGTTCTTATGAACCTTCAGGGAACAACTCTTCGGTTTTCTCGCATCTTACTTAGTAATAAATAATAGAGGTAAGAAATATCGAGCTAATGAGAAATATTAGCTGCTTTGTGTTCAAATATTATGTTCTTCAAAGTTTTTCTTGAGGCATTGGTGGCTTTTAAATGCTACAGATTTGGCATCATAATCTGCATTTTTGGTGTTTAATCACTTGTTTTTTAAATAATCAGAACCTTACCATGTTCCAGTTCTTATTTAGTAAGGGTCAGAACTTTTCAGTGTTCTGCCAGCCCTAGTGCAGAGCAGACTAAATGCTAAAATATTGGCAGTGACTGTAAATGAAATGTTTGCATTCAAAGCATGCACTGGAGTACCAAACTACATCTTAATGTGTGACCGAAATTAGTTCATTAATAATGGAAAGGCAAGAGCACTGATCTGTAAAATAGGATATCAGACCTCAATGAAAATTGGCTAGTGTGGTTCTATTTGCCTGTTCTGTTTAAGTAAACTGATTTTCTATGGTACCTGGTAATGCTAGCAATTTACTATAGTGGAGGAATATCTGCTTTATTTCTCTTATTAACTTTTCTCCTTCAATATTTAGTCACTTATCCTCATGTGAATATAGTTTGCCTACCATGTGGTATTCAGTTTTGTTATTTTTTTTTTCTCTCACTATTTATTATCTCACATCACATATTTTATATAAACAACACAGAAATAACTATACTGATTTCTTGGAATAAACTTTTATTACCCTATATCCAACATGAGATGTAACATTACATTTTCAGAAGACTGCTTCCACAAAGAGCCAATTTAGCCTAGTGCCTCAAGTGCAGAGCTGTAAAATCTCACAACTGTACTGATTATGTCCAAGGCAGGATTTGGTACACACAAATGATTATGTCCAAGGCAGGATTTGGTACACACAAATGAGAACAGGACGCATAACACAAGAAATTTCAATTGCTGAATTTATTGAGTGTATCATTCTGTGCAGATATGCAGCACACCCAGCACTTTGCTTGTTACAGCTTCATCAGCTGCTCTGTAATCTCTTGGCAGTCTCTCTTTGTGTAGTTTGGATTACTTGTGTGATTATACAAAGTCTGCCAAAGCATTGCAACAAACATCATCTTGTCTGTGTCCCCTCCGCTGCAACCTGTAGACAGGCAAGTAGATTTCCACCCTTGGAGTTGGGGGCTTAGCCCTATTATCACCCTGGAGGAGGAATACCTGTGGTCACCGAAAGGGTATGGGTCACCTTGATGGAGCAGAGAGTGAGGGATTAAAACAGCTAAAGCCAGAAGCTCCCCATAACGTAGATTGCCCTCTGCAGATCACCCATCAAACCTGTCCTTGTAACAGCAGGGTTGGGGTAGGCCAAGAAAAAACAGAGAACCCATTGACCCAATAGGGGTGACTGTATTTGAAGTCATGGAGTGAGTTTTCCAGGTTTTTCCTCATAGGGCTTTTTCTGTTTTTTGGCCTCCTCCAAAGGGTAAAAGAGACAGGTTAGCACTGATCACAAACTGTGACAGTCACACAACATGGCAGCTTGGGAGTCTCACAGACCAATGGCGGGGGGGGTACTTCAAATTATTCTGAAGTGCTCATCTTCCCTGGTCAGCAAGATGTCTGAGACTGCAAGATCGGAACTCCAGTTGGGGTGGGGACACATTTCAACCTCACTGGGCTTGTCTGCAGGTGTGGCAACACCAGGCAGGGGTGGTTACTTGCCACCCAGCCACATGACCTTCCCACTCTTGGGGTTTTGGTGCCAATTTAGGAAGTAAATCATTCCCTCAGCCCGTACAAGTGGTTTGGCCCTTCACTTGAAGGGGTGCAGAGGCCCAAGGTGACTGCCAAGATCTTCCAGCTGTGCATGTCACTCCAATAGTGTAATTACAGAGAATAAACATATGGTTTCAGTCATTTCTCCAAAATGTACGTGTGTGTGTGTGTGCGCGTGCACACATTTAGTCTTCAAGGGAAGGGGTATAGGGATTACTAAGACAAATGGCACCAGCATTCGCTCTCCTCCTTCTCCTGTACTGTGAAATTCTTTAGTACACAGTTTGAATAATGCACACTATATACAATAAATCAAAATTGCTTCCTTCTACTTAGTTTATAGTAAGATTATAAAAGTCACTGCCTTGCTCAGGCTCTCTCGGTAAGTCAATGAATGTGGTGGGGTTCTAACATGGGGTCTCTTGTTTCACAGTTCTATGTTCTAACCAATGCCTAGACCATATTAAAGAGGTTGATTTTTTTTATTTGTATTGTATTTATTGCTGTGCTGCAGATATTATAGATTATACACTCATCAACAGCCATTGGTTATCAGAGGATTTACAATGGTGGTAAACTGCCAGTCTGACGATTTCATCGGCTTTTCACTTATGTCCATGGTATAATGACCTAGTTCCTTTATGTCTTTTAAAAGTCAAACTCTTTAATTATACATGATGTATAAGTTAAATAATATACAATAATTATTACAGTTATAGCTTGACTGTTTACTTATTTTGTACAGTCACAATGCTCATAATATTTATGCAATTGTGTCATCAATTGTTCCTTTGTTGTATTATGTAGCCAACCTCTTTTCTCTCAGGGCACACAAGTTCAAGTTTATTAACATATACATACATAAACTCACAGATTATCACATGCAATATCCATTTTAAAAATGATAAAAATGTACAACATATAATAATATATTATATACAGTGTATTATCTGTCCTGTCTGGCTCATTATAGTTTCAGTTTAGAAAAGCAATATATGGGGGAGATCACGTGATGCAGAGTGCTGAGTAGATGCTCCTCCGCTAAGCTCCTGCCTCCCGAATATAAATTCATCATTTAATATTGTTAAATTTAAAACTAACTCCTCTGCCTACGAGTTTTCCTTGTCTCTAAACAGCGTGTGCTCCTGTTTTGGGTTCCTGTGTGGTAAATGGAGGCTTACATGAAGAAAGCCCCGCAGAAACATACTCCCCCCGCCACGCCTGAGAAGGCCTCGAAGAAATCCCGAGCCTCGAGTAGCCCAGACAAACCGGAACCTTTGTGTCAAGCTGGGAACCAAGAACCCCTAACACTTAACAGATTCTTGGAGGAATTTAAACCATTCCGGGAAGAGATGAACGATATGGCAATCGACCTGAAATCCCTTTCCAGAAAGTTAGAGGAAGTCTCCACGACAGTATCGGACAACACTGCCCCAAATAATTTCGATCAAGAGAAAATTGGATAGCCTGGATCCTGAGCTCCTATTAACGAAACAAAAGCTGTCTCATCTAGAAGCAAAACTTGAAGATCTGGAAGGCCATAGGTCGGAGAAATAATGTGGTAATTCTCAGGCTCCCCGAAGGGAAAGAAGGCCAGAATACCATAGTCTTTATCCAGAAGTTGATAGAAAAGGTCACTGGTCCCTCTCCCTTTGGCCCAACATATATAATAGAACGGGCCCACCGATCTCTGCAACCAAAACCCCCACCTGATGCACCTCCTCGCCCCATCATTTGCCGCTTTCTGAACTACCTAGAAAGGCAGCATTTCCTACAGAAAGTCAAGGCCCTGCAAGAAGTCAGATGGGAGAAGGTGAAGCTGAGAATTGCTCAGGATATCCCTGGTTTGGTCCGATTGAAACGGAAAGCCTTCCACCAGATTGTATCTAAGATTATAGTGGCGGTATTAGTTCAGGATGGGGTACCCAGCGAAATTACAAGTCTCAGTAAATGGCTCATGGCTCAATTTCGAGGATCCTGAAGCTGCGTTACTAAGCCTTAAGTCGGCATTGCCAGACTTGTTCTGGATGACCTGAGAGGGCCTCCTGATCTTCAGGATTCACCGGGAACTTCAGAACAAACTGTTGCTTGTTTTTTTATGTGGACAGTGCTCTTTCTAAAGACGGATTATAATCAAGTTTATGCTCTCTAACAGAACTGGGCTACTAGTAGAGGCTTGACTTTACTTTTAACAGGCCCTGGCCTGTTGGTGGGAATAGTGTTTCAGGGAGAGTCTTGGGGGGGCTCCCAGAGGGTTTGTTTTGGACTGCATCTGAGATAATATTGCTTGTTTAGTTTCCAGGGGGAGTACACTGGGCTAGATTTTGGGTTATGCCTCCTGTTTAGACTTTATATGATGGTATTTCAGATTTCCAAGTGATTCCAGGCTTTCAGGGCACCTCTGGCTGGTGGGCTGGATCAGGTTATGACCACAAGAGGGCTCGGCTCGCCCATTTAACGCAGGTCCAGTCATTCTGTCTTGAGAGGGACTGCTTTTATGTATTATGTCATCCTGGTTTTGCAGGGGGGGCTTCTCGGAATTAGGGGTCTGCAACCCCTAGGTAATTACTCCCACAGTTTTCCCATCTCTGGATCTTGTTCCATTTCTCATCCGGTTTTGTTCTCATGTTCTCCTCTCGATGATGGGCTCACCCCTCCATGTTAATTTTCTCTCTGGCTCTGGTTCACGAGGTAGTTCCCTATGGGGAACAAATATTTTTCAACTCCCTCTCAAGACTCTGGTGATGATTTGTCATATTCACATTTATGACATCCAGTTCTATTTCCCTCTCTCGTTCACTAGTGGATTCATTAACAGATGTTCGCAGGCCCTGGAAGCCCGAGACTGCTCTTTAGACATTAAGCCCTCATTAATGCATCTTATTGACTGCTTTGTATTTTGAGTTATGAGGGTGATCATTAGCAGGGGATATGTTTGGGGGGCAGGAGGGGAGGATAGGACCCAGTGCTGTGCTAAGCATTGCTTGTGACAGTGTGGGGGCTGGGGGAAGAGTTATGTGTTCTTGTTGTGGGGGTGGGGGTGTATTGGAGGGTTTAAACTTGGGCCTCTCATGGGGGGCTGGGGTGGTGGGAGGACCTTACAGCAGCAATGGGGGTAGATTATTTGTGTTATACACTCGGGGTGCAGGGCCGAATCTAGCATCCTTAGAAGTCTTTAGTAGATGGCCAAGGAGGTGACTTTTACAATGTGGAACATCAAGGGGATCAGGAAAAAATCTAAACAATACCAGGTTCTCAAACACTTAAGTCTTTTATGCACTCAGGTTACTTTTCTACAGGAATCGCACCTATTAGAAACAGAAGCCTCACAAGTGAGGAGGCAACAAGTGGGGATGGTGTATGAGGTGCAAGGCTCCTCAAACAGCTGTGGGGTTATGATCATTATTAACAGGGGCATTCCCTTCATCTCAGCTCATACTGTCAGGGATCCAGAGGGCAGGTTTGTTTTAGTTATAGGTACTCTTTGGTCAATACCTCGTCTATTGGCCAGCATATATGAACCCAATGCTGATGACCCCGCTTATTTCATGAGACTCATAAATTTAATCCTGCCTTTCCTTCCCATAAGGATTATCCTGGGGGGGCGACTTCAATCAAGTTGCAGACTCAAACCTTGACAGGTCAGGTGGTGCATCGGGGGGGTCTCCCCAGGTCAGAGGGCATTTAGAGAACTATTGGATCAATGCAGGCTCTGTGATGTCAGGCATGTCCTAAATCCTGATTCCAAGGAGTTCACATTAAGGACTTTGGCACAAGGCTCACAGTCCCGTATTGACTACATATTCATTTCTCAGACTCTCCTGCCTGGGGTTAGGTCCTCGTCAATACAGCCTGGCCCGGTCTCTGACCACTCTTTGGTGCTGTGTGACCTGACAATTCAGGGTGTGTCAAAGAAAGAAACACGATGGAAGCTTAATGATCAACTGCTTAAAGATTCTAATTATTGCAATACCATAAGGGAGCACATTGAGGCCTTTTTTCTGTCCAACCCTTTAAACAGTGCAAAACCAGATATTATATGGGGGCTTTCAAGGCTTACATGAGAGGCATTCTTATTAGCCTCTCAGTGGCTAGGAAAAAAGAGTTAGGGAAAGAGAATTACTGTCCTTGTTATCCCAAATTCGGGCTCTCGAATCCAATGTCTCGGTTAACTCTTCGGAGGGGGACAAGGTGAGGCTCCTAGGGTTGAGAGACAAATATTTAGAACTACTCTGGGAAAAGGCGGAGTTAGCTATCATACACACTAAAGCTAGTTATACTGACCAAGGTGAGAAGGCAGGGTGCCTTTTGGCACTTCGTATTAAACAACAAGAATCAGTGAGATTTATCCCTTCTATCAAGGCTTCTGTAGATGGGTCTCTGAAAACATCTCCCACTGAGATAGTTCAAGAGTTCGCAGCATACTACAAATTACTTTATGTGGACATGGAGCACCCCCCCCAGTCCAGTAAGTGTGGAGAAGTATCTGATGGATTCACATCTACCCTCCCTCCCAGCACATTACATAGATTCTCTGGTCTCTCCTATAACTCAGGAGGAAATTGCCGAGATCATCAGTGGTTTACCCTCAGATAAAACTCCTGGGCCTGACGGATTTTCTTCCCTTTTCTATAAAACATTTCGAGAACTTCTATTGCCAATACTCAATAGTTTATTTCAGCACATCCTATCCGGGACAGAGGTTGATTGCCATCTCTTTGAAGCTTTGATAGTGCTTCTCCCCAATCCAGACAAGAATTCTGAGCTCGTTCAGAGCTATAGGCCTATATCCCTCCTAAATCAGGATATCAAGATCCTCTCAAAGATTTTAGCTAACAGGTTATCAGTGGTGCTCCCCGAGTTGATAGGTATGAATCAGGTGGGCGTCATGAAGGGACGCTCTTCAGCAGATCATTTGCGTACATTATCCCATGTCTTCTCGGTCTCCAGAGATGCTGACTTCCCCGCAGTCTTGGTCTCTTTGGACGCCGATAAGGCATTTGACCAGGTGAATTGGAGCTTTCTCTTCAAGGTATTGAGCGCCTTTAAATTTCCTCTGGTATTCATTTCCTGGGTTGCTGCATTATACAAATCCCCTACAGCAAGAATCTCAGCTAATGAGGCCTTCTCAAACTACTTACTTCATTCAGGTACTAGGCAGGGTTGCCCCTATCACCTCTCTTGTTTAACTTATATCTGGAACCCCTCATCCAAAACATTTTCCAAAATATTTCTATACGAGGTATCAGAGTGGGGCATCATGAGATTAAACTCACTGTGTATGCAGATGATTTGCTGATACATCTCTCTCATCCGGATTCTTCAATACCACCCTTACTGAATGAAATAGCCAGGTTCAGTGTGCTATCCAACTACAAGTTGAATGCTAGTAAATCCTTATTTTTCCCATTAAACCACAAGGTATTTAAGGATGATATTTGCCCCCTAGGTTTAGGTTGGACTCCTAGAGCAATCAAGTATCTGGGCATAAAGCTATCCTGTAACCCCTTAGTGTGGGTCAAAGATAATCTGGATTCTCTCTCACAGGTCTAAACTTTCAGGATTAACATTATTAAGATGAGTGTATTTCCTAGAATTTATTAACCTCTATCCCTTCTGAACTCTTTTATTCCCATACGCTGGTTTAAGAAACTGCACAGTATATTTATCAGATTTATCTGGGCAGATAAATATCCCTGGTTGGCCTATCATAAACTAGCTGCCCCAAAACCTGAGGGAGGGCTGAGGATTCCCCATATGGCATTATACTACTGGGCAAGCCATCTAGCAAAATGTCTGACAGGGATATCCCCAGGCCCTGAAATGGCACAACCAGTATGGCTTAAGATTGAGTTAGATGCAATTAAAACTAAACACCTGGATCCCTTAAACTTCTTTTACCTCATGCTGTCCCATGTAAAGATGGGTGACTGCACCACAATAAGCATCTCTTTAAGAGCTTATACACAGTTATGTTTATTTCTTCACTATTCCCTTCAGACTGATTTAGCTCAGTCTATTTGGAATTCCCCATCTTTTACTCTTAATGGAAAGTGGATTCCTCATAACAGGTTGCCTCAATTAGGCAATGGAAAACTGCTTTCCCTGGTGGATGGGGAAGGGCACTGGTTGTCCCCACGTGGAATCATTGACAAGTTCCTTATTCCAGTCTCATCTCACTTTAAAGTCATGCAGTTAAGACACCTTCTCACTGTAGCTCTGGGGAATTCTCCCCCCTCCCAGAAGGTATCAGCTCTGATTCCTGAATTATCTCTATTGTCTGGATCTTCAGGCATAGTATCTAAGCTATACAGGGTGTTGTACTATAAGAAATATGGGGACACTTTTGGACCTACTAGTTTCTGGAACTCACTCCTCCCTCAATACCAGTTGGACTGGCAATCCCTATGGAGATCCTGTCATAAGTATGTTTCCCAAGATAGATTGCGTCTCATGCAATACCACATTTTACATAACATGTATTGTACTCCTATTAAATTAAAAAAATGGGGCTTCTCGAACTCTAGTACATGTTTTATTTTATTTTTATTTATTTTAGCTTTTGTTGACCGGGTAAGTGCACTAGACAAATCCTGCCTATTTTCAGGCACGACCCGGGGGAGGGGGATACAGATGAATGCCAACTGACCTTGAACCAGATTAAGCTGTTGGTGGTATTTTTAGTGAATGAGGGAAATTTGGCCATGACACCGGGGAAATTCCCCTACTCTTTTCAAGTTGCATAATTGCGCAACACTAGAGAAAGGAATGTGTGTGTGGCTGTAAGGAAATTCCTCAGACGCTTTGATCAGTGAGCCTGTAGCTTAATGGTTAGAGCCCTGGAACGGCATACCAGAGATCTGAGGTTCGAATCCGAGTAGGCCACACTTTTCCTTTCTGATTTCCATCCTACTCTTTTCGATAAGTGCCATGGGATCTTTAACATCCACCTGAACTACCACCAATCCAGGGAGATGGGACCTCGGTTTAACGTCTCATCCGAAAGACGGCACCTCAGAAATGCAGTACCCCTCTCATGCTGCATTACAGTGTCAGTACTGGGATATTAACCCAAGTGCCAGATGTGGGAACTGAACCCACAGCCCTCTGATCTCCCAGCCTCAGAGGCGAGTGTGCTACCTACTGAGCCACTGACACTGCCAATGTACTAAGTACTTGCAAGAAGAGGGTACTCTCCTGCATATGTTCTGGTCCTGTCCCAAAGTTTCCTCCTTATGGAATTCGATTAAGATGTCTCTTGATCCCCTACTGGGCCTACAGGAGTATTTTATTCTGGAGGTGTGTCTTCTGGAGAATATGTCCCTGGTCAGTCCTAGAATTAGGAAATACCATATTTCTATGGTTGCGCTCTCAGTTAAGAAACTCATACTATGTCACTGGAAGGAACAATCGGCTCCTTCCTTCCAGGAATGGTTACATGAAATCATTGCTAATCTTCGAACAGAGAAGGCAATTGCAAGTTTTCATAATAGACTAGCAGCATATAGTAAGATATGGGACCCCCTTCATTCTTTACTCTTGTTACCTCACTGAGGTTTTATCACATTCTGGTTCTACCCATATGTTCAACAGAATCTTGCACTGCATGTGAGGGCAATTATGTTTTGTTGCTGCTGTAAGGAAGGGTGGGGTGGAAGGGGTGGGCTGGGCAGTTCTCACTGTTCAAGTGCTACGTTACACCCTGACTTGCTGTAACTGCCCTTTATAATGGAAGTATATTAATAAAGTTTAAATTGTAAAAAAAATTAAAAAAAAAAAAAGAAAAGCAATATATGCAAATCTAGCAGTTGTCATCACTTCATTTTGTGCAAATGCTGTAATAATTTATTTCATTTACTTTCATCATTATCCTGTGCACAGTACTTTCTCATTAATGGGAGGATCCAGCTACTTCTTTCATGAACTAAGAGTGGACATTCCAACAATACATATTTTGATGTTAGTCTTGCATTAGGCCCACATTTACAGTGACCATAAGCTAGTGCTGCTACCCTGACAGCTAGGTTGAGGGGGTACTTTAAAAAAAAGTTGTCTGTAAGTGTGCCATTTATAACATACCTGTCTCCATGACATAGCTAGGGTAAGTAAATAAAAAGGTTTTATTGTATTAGTTTGTATGGCATTATATTTTGGTAACTGGTACCGTGGTATTGTGTTAGACGAGACTCTATGAGCTGCTATCTACTCTGCTCCTATCCTCTCTTTTGACACCCTTTTACCCCGACAATGGCACATGATGTACTACTCGAGCTGCCCCTATCTGCCATGATTGCCTTTTTTGATGAAACTTTAATGTACTCTCATGCTTGATGTGGAATCTTTGTAAATAAACTCTTTGGGCTCAAAGGTATTGGATCTGAACTACATAAATAAATCAATAAATAAATTGTACTGTACTGTATTGTAATGAACTTTGGTAATTTGTATTATAATCAGCTTAGCCTTACTGGGTTCTGGGACAAGAGAACAGGAAGCACCAGAACACAGAATGTGGGGAGTGGTGCAGTGCAGTGGCTGTGGGGTGGCAGTCTTTAGGGAGACCTTATGGAGACTGTGGTGCTACCCCATCTGTGTGCACTTCTGTGGCTTAGTGAAAAAGGTCTCTAGACTCAAGGCCATCTTAGTAATGAGTCAAGAGAAGGTCACTAAACTCAGGGATGCTTTAACTAGCAGTAGGGTGACCTTTTCTCCCACCCAGAGACCATCAAGTCTGGCACCGCAACCTCAAAGGATATCAGATAGGAGAAGCAGCTGGACTTCAGTGGGCTCGAGGAGGGAGAGGGTGTTAGAATCCAGAAGGTGGGGGGGTCACAGGAACAGTCCTCAACCACAAGCAGTTCCACCACAAAATTCTTATGCTGCACTGGCAGAGCAGAACTGCTGACAGACATCTGTGGTAGTGGCCAGAGAAGATGTGTGTGGGTCCTCAAAGGTGGACACCCAAGGATGGGTGGAAAAAGGACCCCAGAGAAAGAGGAAGCAACTTCTGGTGGGAGACTCAATCATCAGTGGGAAATGGGAGTAAGACAGGATATGGAGAGGGAGGTCAGGTGCCTCCCTGCTGCCATGGCATTGAGGAATGGGAAGCCTATCCTATGGATCACTAGGACAGTAGGAAGGGAGGGGGAGCTGGATATCATTGCTCACTGGGGACAAATGGCCTGTCCAAGGATGGGGCAGAAACAGTGCAGGGCAAGTTTGGAGAGCTGGGAAGAAATCTTAGTCAAGTAGCACACTCTGTTGCATTTGTGGAGAGGCTGCTGGTCTATGGCAGGGGGAAGGTGAGGGAGCTCCGCACCAATGCCTTCAACTCATGGTTGAAGGAATGGTGAAGAGTAGAGGAGTAAGACTACATTTGGGACAGGGGCCCACCTGGGAGGATAAGATCCTGTACAGTGGTGACAGTTTGCATCCATCCAGGAGGGGAACCACAGATCTTAGTGGACAGTTTAAACATTACTGCGATGAGCATTTAAATTAGTCACCTATGAGGGGTGGTAGATGAAAAGGGGAGGCATAAAATATCCCCACCAGGCTGAGATGATGTGCAGCAAGATCTTGAGGACAAACATCCCACCATGGAGCAAATAACTCAATGAAGTAGGGGTTAGCAAAGGAGGGAGGGGAAAAAGGTAGTCAGCAAAGAAAAGAGAGAAAGAGCACAAAATGGAAAAGGGGGAAGCAAGCAGAGAGCTAACAAAATTTGGAAGGTTATCCATGCAAATTTGAGAAGCCTGGGAAATAAGATCCCAGACCTAGAGGCCACCATGGCAGAAGCTGACCTCTGCATTGAGGCCATCATGGTGCACAGACAACCATGACAGTGACACAGTCATACCATGCTACACAATGTTCAGGAGGGATTGGGTAGGAAGAAAAGGAGGGAGAGTGGTGCTTTATGTGAAGGAAAGGATAAAAGCAACAGAAATTCAGGAAATTCTAAAGGACAGAGGTGCTGTGGGTCATCCTCGAGTAGGGAAATGGGGCCAGTATTTAGACAGGTGTGATCTACAGGCCCATGGCACAGGGGAAGGATTTAGATAAGGAAATGTTAGAAGCAACTGGCAGGATGGCTGAAAAGGGAGTGGTGTTGCTGGTTGGAGACTTCAGTCTACCAAACATAAATTGGAGCCTCCCTGCAGCAGCTTCAGCTAGAAGCAGGGACATCCTGGACTCCCTGCAGGGGGCATTCCTCAGGCAGCTAGTCAGTGAACCCACTCCACTCATGATGGGGCAATACTGGATCTGGTACTTACTAACAGGTACAGTATTGCAGACATCAAGGTGGGAAGCCATCTATGGACCGGTGATTATCATACAGTGTGGTTCAACATAAGAACAGCTGCAGAATCCAATCACACAATGGCACAAGTGCTGGACTTCAGAAGGGCTGATTTTACAAAGATAGGTGAATACCTCAGGAATTACCTGGCAGGGGGGAAGAGAACCTGTGGGGGTGGACGAAAAGTGGGCCAAACTAAAAGAGGTCATAGTAAAAGCAATGAACCTCTGTGTCAAGCAGGTAAGCAAAAGTAGAAGATAGAGGAGACCACTATGGTTCTCAATTGAGGTATCAGAAAAGGTTATGGATAAAAAGATTGCAATTCTAAGGTGTAAAGAAACTCAGAGAAAGTAGGACAGTGAAGTGTATCTGGAAAAACAGAAGGTGTGAGGCAAAGCAGTGAGTGCAAAGGGGTGACCCATGATTTGAGAGAGTGTATATAAGTGAGTTAATTTGGGTGATGGTAAAAGACCAATGGGAAAAGGGTGATTGTGATTTTAGAGCGAGGGCAAAAAGAGCTGCTCTGCATGAAGAGCGACTGTTGGTATAAGTGAATTGGTAGGGAGGAACATGGTCTAAAAAGCACAGAGGGGTTTGTGTGAATAGCCATTTTCAAGCTGGCTGCCTGGTGTAGAGGAGAGAGTCACCACCTGTGAGCCTGGCTGTGCTGGGTTTGATACTGAGTATGTTACTAGTGTTTTTTTTCTGTTTCACTCAGGGGAGTTATCTTTTGTTTTGTTTTGTGTGTTGTGTGACACTTTGCCTCTTGCTTATGATTATGTACGATATTTGTAATATAAAAATATTGTATGTGATTGTCTCACATAAGTCAGCCTGTGCTTCCAGGGGTGCCCCCCCCCCCACACACACACAGGTTTCAGTGAAGCTACAGGATATGTAAACAGACTAGAGGATGTGTGAAATTGACTAGTGAAGGGAAAACCTAGAGTTTCCTGTTCTGTTCTTAATTAAGACTCTGGCCATCTGCCAGAGGATAAGCCTCATAAACTTTTATGATTTCCTAGAGGAACCTGTTGATAATAACATTGTGTTAAAAGCTGTAAAACCTTTAATCTGCCTTCAGAACAGGAACCACAACCAGTTCAAAGAAATGTTTGAGTAAAGACTGTCATATGTAGGAAATGACTTTTTGCTGATGTTCACATTTGTTAAAATACCTTCTGGTAGAAATTATGTGAATTAACACCAAGGAAGGGTCTAACTGACCTCACAGAAGGGGACGGGAGATGCCCCCTGAAAATGATCCAGTATCTGGGAAATTAGTTGATATCATCTTGGGGCTCTTAAGAACAAAGCTCTCTAACTAAAATCAGCACCTACAAAAGGTAATACTTTACTTAGATAGCAAAGATCTAAAAGTATTGTAGTATGAGTTTTGTTCTGTAATTTTCCCATTTTCTTTTGTGACTGTGAGCTCATGCTATTTGTTCTGTATTTTATTGTACTTAATTTACAATTTTTAGTAAATAACCATTTTTGGGGGAAATACTGCCTGTGTCTTCCCAGTTTTCTTTTTGCATGTGAAGTGTCTGTATTTTTAAGTCTGACAACGGTTTAAAAGGCTTGAAGGTGTTACTGAGGTTGGAAAAGGTAAGAATATACCCGAGGTCTCTTACAGAGTTTTAAGGGTTCATTTGGCAAAGGATTGTACCACAATCCCCAAAGAGGGTACATATCTGAGCCTGTACATTGGGTATGCTAGCATAAGGTTCACAGTTTGAATCCCCCCAAGAACTTGAGGCTAACAGGTGATTCAGACCCAAAACAGACAGGAGAGTTACCCTGTCTGTTACCTGTTCACACTATTGCACTCTGAGGTTGGCACTGTGGGAGCAGAGGGCCTGACCTGAAGAGTGTGGTTGGGTCATGTTGTACATGGGGAATTTGCTGTCCTGCTGTTTTGCCTGCTCACCCAAGTTTGCCTCCTTCACTGCTGCCCTTTCTAATGTTCTCCCCTCCCCAATTAGTCCCTCCGTCCCAAGTTTTCCCCTGTCTCAGTTTATCACCCCCCCAGAGTTTGTCATCTAAAGTTTGTGGGGGGTGAAGCCCCTGCAACAGGGGGATGTGGGGGCAGACCGCACTGCAGAAACAAAAGATAAAAATGCTTTTTTTGTATTTGGTGATAGTAGTTAATTTTGCAGGTCACCATAGTGCTGCTCATTGTAGTGCAGTTCAGCATTTTTGCTTCGCTGTTATGGTGTGTGCTGTAATGCTTTCGTTCTTATAACATGAAACACAGAAACAAAATTTGATGGCAGATAAGGACTGATTGGCCCACCCAGTCTGCCCATTTCCCTACCTAATGGATAAGCTGCAGATCCTAGCTAACCAACAGTCTACTTCTTCCACCCTCCACCCCCGAGAAATTCCTTATGTCTGTCCCATGCATTCTTGAATTTCGCCACTGTTTTTGACTCCACAACCTCCTCAGGAAGGCTGTTCCATGCATCCACAACCCTCTCCGTGAAAAAATACTTCCTCAAATTACCTCTGAGTCGTCTCCCCTCTAGCTTCAGATTGTGCCCCCTTGTTCTTTTGTTCTTACACACCTCTTTTTCTGAAAGATGTTACCCTCTTGGACTTTGTTGATTCCCTTGAGGTATTTGAAAGTTTCAATCATGTCCCCCCTCTCCCTCCTCTCCTTGAGGCTATACATATTAAGATCCTTAAGTCTCTCTTGATATGTCTTCTGGTGCAGACCCTGCACCATTTTAGTTGCCCTCCTCTGGACTGCCTGCATCCTGTCTGTGTCTTTGCGGAGATTGGGTCTCCAGAACTGCACGCAGTACTCCAGATGAGGTCTCACCAGCTGTCTGTACAGAGGGATAACAACTTCCTGTTTTCTACTGGTGATGCCTCTCTCTATGCATCATGATATCCCACCAGCACTGCTTACTGCCCTCTCACATTGCTTGCTCACCTTTAGGTCATCTGATATGACTACCCCCAGGTCCCTTTCCATTTTTGTTGTTGTTAGTATCTCACTCCCCATTGTGTACTCTTCCCCTGGGTTTTTGTTTCCCAGGTGCATTACTTTGCACTTGTTAGCACTGAATCTAAGCTGCAATGCATTTGGCCATTCCTCCAACCTTGCCAAGTCTTTTCTCATCCTTTCCACTCTCCCTTGTATATCAACTCTATTGCAGATCTTTGTGTCGTCTGCAAAGAGACATACTTTTCCTTCCAGTCCCTCTGCAATGTCACTTATAAAGACATTAAAGAGGACCGGTCCTAGTACTGAACCCTGCGGTACACCACTAGTAACCCCCCTTTCTTCAGAGTGGACTCCATTTACTATTACCCTCTGTGTCCTCCAGCCAATTTTTTACCCAGGCTACCATCTTGAAACCCACTCCAAGGCTGGCCTACTTGTATATTAATCTTTTGTGTGGGACTGTATCAACTACCTTGCTAAAGTCCAGGTAGGCCATGTCTACAGCCCCTCCCTGAACTACTACTACTTTGGTCACCCAGTCAAAGAAATCTATTAGATTCTTCTGACATGACCTTCCTACTGTGAATCCATGCTGCCTTGGGTCCTGCACTCCTCTGGCCTCTAGGTACTCAACAATTCTTTCCTTCAGAAGTGATTCCATCATTTTCCCAATCACTGAGTTTAAACTAACAGGTCTGTAGTTTCTTGCTTCTGCCCTGCTTCCACTTCTGTGTAGTGGAATCACATCTGCCCTCCTCCAGTCTTCTGGTACCACACCATCCTCCCATGATTTATTAAAGAGGGTAGTCAGTGATGTCACTAGTTCTACTCTTAGTTCTTTTAGAATTCTGGGATGAATCCCATCTGACCCCATTGCTTTGTCCACCTTCAGTTTTAAGAGTTCTTTCAGAACCCTTTCTTCTGTGAAAGGGCTGGTATCAACCCCCCATATCAAGCATGTTTCTATTGTTTGATTTAGGTACCTCCCCCTCTTCATTTGTTAATACTGAGCAAAAAGTATTTGTTTAGTATCTCTGCCCTTTCACGGTCACCCTCTGCCCACCCCTTCCCCTTTATTAAGCCTCACTATCCCTCCCTTGGTCTTCCTTCACTCCCTGAGGTACCTACTGTATAAAAGGTACCATGGCACCATGCAAATGCACAAACTAAGGAAAGAACAGCTTAGGGATTTTCAAAAGGGAACAAGACAATTGTTACATATGTTAGCAAGAAAAGGAAGATGAAGGAAGTGATTGCAAGATTAAAGAAGGAGAGGGGTGACTGTACAGAGGGGATTAAGAAAAAGGCAGACATCTTGAAAAAATATATCTGCTCAGTATTCACAGTAGAAGGGGAAGGGGAGGGACCATGAAAAGGTGATGGGAGGAAAACAGACACTAGTCCATTTTCTAAGGAGGAAATTCATTAAAGCACTTGCTAACCTGAAAGTGGACAAAGCTATTGGGCCAGACAGGGTACATCCAAGGGTGCTAAGGGAGCTCAGGCGGTACTGGCTGTACCTGGACTGGAAAAGGGCAGTGGTAGTCCCACTTCACAAAAGTATTAGTAGGGAAGAGGTGGGCAATTACAGGCCCATCAACCTGATATCGCTGGTGGGTAAGTTAATGGAGTCACTATTAAAGGAAAGGATTGTGGATTATCCTGCATCCAACAGATTGCGGAATCAAAGGTAACATGGTTTCACAGGAAGATGGTCATGCCAAACAAATCTGATAGATTTCTTTGAGTGGGTGATCAAGGAGTTGGATCAGGGAGGATCGTTGGATGAGGCCTACCTGGATTTCACCAACACATTCAATACTGTTCCACTTAGGAGACTGGTCAGCAAGTTGGGGAACTTGGGGGAGAGAAATAAGGTGATAACCTGGGTAAAAAACTGCTTAGCGGAGAGGACACAAAGGGTAGTGGTAAACGGAGTGCGCTTCAAGAAGGGAAGAGTGACCAATGGGGTACAGTACCTCAGAGATCAGTGCTGGAACCAGTCCTCTTCAATGCCTTTATAAGTGACATAGCAGAGGAACTGGAAGGAAAGGTCTGCTTTTTTGTGGATGACACCAAGATCAGCAACACAGTGGACACTCCATGGGGGCGACAAGGATGTGTAGGGATCTTAAATGACTAGAGGAGTGGTCAAGGGTATGGCAGCTGGATTTTAATGCAAAAAAGTGCAAAATAATGTACTTGGGCCATAGAAACCTGGGAGTAGAGTACAGAATTGGTGGAGTGATACTAACAAAGACCAAGCAAGAAAGAGACCTATGGCTAACCATATCAGTTGACCTAAAATTGGCCAGGAAGTGTGACAAGGCAGTTACAAGGGCTAATGTGATATTGCAGTGTACAGGAGTGGGTAGCACCAGTATGAAAATGGAGGAGGTACTGCCCCTACATAGATAACTGGTAAGGCCTCACCTTGAGTACTGTGTCCAGTTTTGGAGACCACATCTCAAGAAGGACATGGACAGAGTGGAGATAGTCCAGAGGAGGGCTACCAAAATAGTGTGGGGGCTGCATCAAAAGCCCTATGAGGAGATACTTGAAGAGCTAACTATGAATATCCTGGAGGAGAGATGGGAGAGGAGGAATATGATATAGACCTTCAAATACCTCATGGGGGGAAATAACATACAGGAGGGAGGTATTTTTCAGAGAAAAATGTGCTCTAGAACAGGCAGCATGCTATGAAACTGGAGGGGGTAAATGCAGGAGGGATGTGAGTAAATACTTATTTTCAGAAAGGATGGTGGATGCCTAGAGCATCCTTTTAGTGGAGGCAGTGAAGGTGAAAACAGAGATGGGGTTCAAAAATACCTGAGACAGTCATAAGGGAATTGTAGGGGTAAGGAATGGATGGGAAGAGATAGCACCATAGATCAAGTTGGGTATGCAGCAAAAAAAGAGGGTTTCAAAACAAATGGGTGGACTGGGTCAGCTTAGCAGCCCTTATTTGTCATCACATTCTATGTTTTTAGTATAGCTGTCCAAAAGCTTGTCCAACCCATAGTATTTGTTGGGATGCCCAGTCCTAATGCACAGATACTTTTTCTATCAACAGGTTGTCACAGAACTTTAGATACAGCTCATAATTACTATCCAACTTCATTTTTTCTGTACAGAATTAAATTTATTGCAACTGATAGTTTCGCCAATTCCCTTTGAATTGCACTGTCATTCACCTTTCAGCAAGCCTCACTCACAAAACCTCTCATATTTGAAGGTACATGTAGGGACCATGTGTCAGGGAGATTACATTTTGTTTTCAGAATGGAGGGGGGGAGGAGGGGAGATTGGCCTTGCAAGAGGACCAGGATACTCTGGATAGGTGGTCCTGTACCTGGAAATTGAAGTTTAACTCCTCCAAGTGCAAGGTGCTACACCTAGGGTGGGAAAACCTCAACTATGTGTACACCCTGGGGGGGATGAGTTGTAGGCCACAGCAGGCAAAAGAGAACTAGGAGTCTTGGTGGATGTTAACACAAATAATTCAGAGCAGTGCAGGAGGGCTGCGGTCAGGGCAAATAGGATGCTGGGATGCATTGCTAGGGGGATCACCTCAAGGAACAGGGAGGTGATTTTGCCACTGTACAACAGCCTGGTTAGACCACATCTTGAGTACTGCATGCAGTTCTGGAGGCTGCACCTAAGGAGGGACATCCAACTCCTGGAGATGGTTCAGAGGAGAGCAACCAGAATGATCCGGGGCCTGGGGGATATGGCATATGAAGAACAACTAGGGGAGCTCAACCTGTTCTCGCTGGAGGAGAGGAGGGACCAGAGGGGCATGATTGAGGTCTTCAAGTACCTCAGGGAAGTAAATAAGGTAAGCTGAGTTAGGATCTTTCAAATGAAGGAGGGTAGAATCACCAGAGGACACAGTTGGAAGATTGAGGGTGGTGGGATTGGGGGGGAAAGGGGGAGGAGGTACTTCACCGAGAGAGTGGTGGAACTATGAAATGCGCTGCGCAGGAAGCTGGTACAGGCAGCTATGGTGGAGGGATTCAAGAGAGTGTGGGACAGGTATAGGCAAGGGGTGAAGCAGAAACTGGTTTCCCAAGGGGGGTCAGGACTGGGGGATGGAGTAACAGTGGAAGGAGACAGCTAGAGGGCTACGGTACCCAATCAGGGTGCTGAAGCATGGGCAGACTTGATAGACCAATAAGCCTACTCTGCTGGCATCTAGTATGTTAGTATGTTATATAACCATGTCATATTATTTGCATTTTAGTTCCACAATATATTAGAGCTTTTGTTTTTAATGCCAGTACCTCCTAGTTTATCATACAGGTTTCTACTCTAAGAATGGGTACTGGGTGTATCTTGTGGTAAATCCAGTTAAAGTCTAATGAGAAAGTTCTGCATTTTTTCAGTTTTATCTCCAACATTACTAATTGCCCAAATTTCTCTGCATACAATGTCGGACTGTTTACCTTTGCTTCAAAGGCTTGTCTTAAAACACTAAAGAAATCTGTTGCAAATGCCTTAACAAATCTTGGTATTGCTTTAGAGGTAATAACTGTATTATTTATTTAAGCCCCTCAACTCCACTGGTGTTCTTGATTATAGTATCCCATCATGGGCACATATTAATAACAATGTTTTTGCCATTAATTGTCCAACAAATGGTGTCAGTATTGTCCAAGGCTTTAACTGAGGTTTCTATATTTAGGTTGAACAGTCAAGGGGCCATCAAACATCCTTGCTTGGCCCCCTTTTTGATACATATTGCTTCAGTCAAACTATCATCTTTCATTACCTGCACTCCTGCACACGCATACATACACTGTACATCAGTTGCAAAATCTTAAGCAGTCTCTGGTCAATAATGTAGTAGTAGTAGTAGTAGTAGTAGTAGTAGCAGTAGTAAAACGTTGTATTCATTTATGTATACAAAATGAATTGGATTACTCCACTGAGCCAAAGCTCATTTTCAGTGAGGTCCAGAAGTTCAATTCCAGTTAGTTTTACATATAATATCATCACGTACATAAATACTAGCAATATTCGAATATACACAGATTCAGTAAAGTGCCACAATTACACTATCTCAAAACAAACATGATTAAACTCATAACATAATAGACATTCCTTTCTACTCTATCTGCATTCTTCATATCATATTAAATCGATTCTGTTTAATAACAGAATTCTGTTTAATAATGTGTGCTGCCAATACTTCCCACAAAACATCTTTAATTAAATTAGTGAAATATGATTTTATGTCTAAAAAGACTGCATAAAGTATGGGCTTCTTTTTAATAATGTACTTTTGTAGGACATAATTTAAGGTGAATATGTGTTTGATGGTTCCCCATTCCTTTCTAAATCCTGCTCAAAACTGTTACAGCAAGATACAATTCTCAACCCATTCCTCCAGCTTAGTCAGGATGATTCTTGAGTAAATCTTTAGGCTTACACATACAGTAGCAGTGTGATTAGTCGATAACATCCTGGATCCTGTCAGTTTCATTTTTATGTTTGTTTGCGCACAGGCACAAGAAACATGTTGTGGCAACTTGCTGCAGAAGCAGGTTATAGAAGTGCAGCACTGTTGTGGCCAGTGCCCCTGGTGCCTTTTGAGGCTTGGCCCATTTTCCCCAATGCAGTGGCATGCTGCTGCTGACACTAGTTCAGCCAGCGTGCCACCACCTTGAAAGGTTTTCGCCACTGCAATCAGGGGCAGCCTCGCCATTGCACCATCAGCCATTCCACTGCAATGAGGGAGCGACTCACCAGTGCAGGGTGTACCTTGCCCTTCTGACCCAGTAATTTGCCGATGGGGGAGCCCACTCCCCGTCAGCACACTGTAACCCCTTCCCCCATTTGTTGTTTGCCGAGGGGGTGTCCAATCCCCCTCAGCCTCATGTGCCCACCAACAGTCTTTCTTTGCCAATGGGGGGCCCCAATCCCTGTTGGTTCCAATCTCCCCCCATTAAATTTACCGATGGGGAGCACACTGTCCATCGAGCATAATGGCACCCTCCGATTTGTTGTGTGCCAGGACCAACCCCTTGGCTCTTCCCCTCATGTGCTGACAGGTTGCCCAATCCCTGTCAGCCACAGCCCTAAACAGCTTGGGTGCATGCTGGGAGCCCACCCCAGCATGCAAATGTACCTGTAAAGGGAAAACTGTCCCGAGATGTCCGCTGTGTTTTTAAAACCCCTGTAAACAAGAAAACAGTCCCTCACTGTCTGCGCCCCCCCACAACCTGTGCTCACCCACTGCATACCCCACCTCCCCACACCCCTCTTACCCCATACTTGCCTCCAGAGGCTGGCGCAACAATTTTCGGTGGACCGGGAACAAGTGTGCATTCTTCAAAGCCGACCGCGAACTGAAGAAATGCCGGTAAGCTATATAATGGCATAAATATGTTTTTTTCAATTTTGGTGCATATCTCTGGCATTTTTGGGAATTTTGGCACCAAATTTTCAACATGGGGTTATTGGGGCCACTCCTCATGAATTCAGCCACTGTTATGATGTTATTCAGTCCTGAAACGTGATTTCACAGTCACTGCGTGGAATCATCTTTCGGGACCGATTAACAAAATGACAATGCCAGTGTTCATGAGGTGAGCTCTCAAAAAACCTATGTTGCAAATTAGGTGGAAAAAATTTAAAAAATGACTTTCACGAGTATGCGTTGCGCAGTTGCTATGCACGCTCGTAACTTCACAAATTTGCAATATTTTCACTCCAGATTTTTAACACTGGCATTTTTCAACACTTCCTTATGAACAGTACAGCTGTCATTTTTCACATACTGGCTAAAATGTGTTTTTGCACTTCCGGCGCAGAATAGCACGGTCGCTGTGGGAAATCAGTGTTTGGGACACATTAAGAAAAATCACAGTGACACTGTTAATGAGCAGAGGTCCTAAAATGCTTATGTTGAAAATTTTGTGATGAAGTCCATAAAATGACTGTTATGAGCGTGTGTTGCACAGTTTCCACGCACCCTTGTAACTTCGCAAATTAGTAATATTTTCATACCAGATTTTTAACACTGCCATTTTTTCACACCTTCTTATGAACAGTACAGCTGTCATTTTTCACATGCTGGCTGAAATTAGTTTTTGCACTTCCGGTGCAGAATAGCACAGTCATTTTGAAAAATCAGTGTTTCTGACAGATGAAGATCGAGCGAGTGAGAGAGGGGGAGTAACCAAGCTCAACTGAGCTCTTTCAGGACTGCTGCAGATTTCTTTGTTGGCGGAAAAAGGTGCCAATGCAGGCAGGAGCCCAGTACAAAAGGGCAACCTGCAGCACCATGAGAAACAGAACGAGCTAGTGAGGGAGGGGCAGTGAGCAAGCTCAACAGAGCTCTGTCAGGACTGCTACAGATTTCTGTGTGAGCAGAAAAAGGTGTCAATGCAGGCAGGGGCCCAGTACAAAAGGGCAGCCTGCAGCGGCGGGAGAAATAGAATGAGCGAGTGAGAAAGGGGGAATGAGCGAACTCAACAGAGCTCTATCAGGACTGCTGTGGATTTCCTTGTGGGCTGAAAAAGGCACTAACACATCCAGGAGCCCAGTATAAAAGGGTAGTCTGCAGTGCCAGGAGAAAAAGAATGAGCGAGTGAGGGAGGGGAGTGAGCAAGCTCAACGGAGCTCTCTCGGGACTGCTGCAGATTTCTTTGTGGGCAGAAAAAGGTGTCAGTGCCGGCAGGGGCCCAGTACAAAAGGGCAGCCTGCAGCGCCGGGAGAAACAGTTTGAGTGAGTGAGAAAGGGGGAGTGAGTGAGCTCAACAGAGCTCTATCGGGACTGCTGTGGATTTCTTTGTGGGCAGAAAAAGGTGCCAATACAGGCAGAAGCCCAGTACAAAAGGCAGCCTTCAGTGCCGGGAGAAATAGAATGAGCACGTGAGAGAGGGGGAGCGAGCAAGCTCAATGGAGCTCTGCCAGGACTTTAGAGTTGCCCACCCTTTTGGCCAGGGTCCTCTGTGGTCCTATATTACAGCAGGGTCTCTGGAATGGAGACAAAGCAATGGCTGGATACTTTTAGGATTGCTGTAATAATACAGATTTAGTTGTTCTGTTCATTTCTCTAACTGAGCTAAATATTGAGCTATCTCGTTATGATTGCTGTAATAATACAGATTTATGTGTTCTGTTTTTTCTCTAACTGAGCTGAGTAATACTTGGAGTGCAATAGGATTTCTAACTGGGCTAAATGAAACTATGTGAGAGCTGAGAACAAAAAGTATGGTAGCTGGGGGTTAAAAAATAGACAAGGAGGCTTTAGGATTGCTACAGTAATAGAGTATCTAATGAGATATGAGACTGAATTAACCCAGTTGGCAAAGGAGCAATAGGGGGACTAGTGTGGGGGGGGGAGGAATTTGAGTAAATAGGGGCCTAACAGTTGTAATAGACGCAGAACCTGGGAGTAAGAGCCCGTAACATAAGATGGGGGCCAAAATGGGGCAGGTGCCACATGTCAATAGGGCGGACATCTTTAGAAGGGTGGTGGGGTGTGCAGGGTGTGGGTCCGCTATGTTCCTGGACTGGGCTTGGAGGATGGGTGGGTGTATGGTCTGTAGATGACTGACTAGTTTGAGGGAGGAACTGTGAAGGTTAGGGAGCAGTCTAAGTGGCAGGGCAGATGAGTATGGTAGGCATCCTGGCTGGAGGGGGAATAGGGGATGGCAAAGGGGGATGGAGGAAGAATAACTAGGGAGTGAACCTGACCCCAGTATCAGTGGCACTAACAGAAAAGAAAGGAGAAGGAAGGGGGTGCCTGAGGTGAGGAGGGCCTCCTGATGGGGGAAGAAGAGACCACAAGGAGTACCAGGGGAGAAAGCAGATGGCTGCGGGTAGGGAGGGACCAGGGGTGGGAACAGGGGTGGCATGGAGGGGAACAAGTAGGAGGTGGAAACTGACAGGGGGAAGAGGTGTAGAAGGGGTATCAATTAGGAATAGATTCAAACCTCTACTATGGGAGAGAGGGGGAGCAGGAACATACTGAATGGGGGAGGACAAGCGGGGCAGAAAAGGGATGGCAACATGTAGGGGAAGAGATAGCAAGGATGACAGGGTAGAAGGGGGATAGTAAGCAAGGGGAGTGGTGGCTGGAGGAAAGAAGGCTACAGGAAGGAGGAAGGATGGGAGGGGCATCATTATCAGTGTAGGAGGGAATGTGGGCTCTAAATCAACAACAGCAGGGATAGAAGAGGAGTAGGATATCAGCAGGGGAGGAGGGGAGGTGGACATGGGAAGCCCAGTAGGAAGTAGTCATGCTGGGAAGGGGTTCAAGGGGGATGGGAGGAATAAGGCAGTGAAAAGGGCTGAGGCAGAAGAAGGGGCTACAGATACAGAAGTCACAGAGGGAGCATCTGTCGGGGCCAAGGGTCAGGGAAGAATGAATACTGGGGTGGTGGAAGGGGAATTAGAAGGGAAAGGGGATAAGGGATGGGGGTTACTCATCCTGGGGGATTCTATACTGAAAGGGCTGTGATGATGTGGCAGGGGGGGAAAGGCACAGCCATATTTGGGTTGAATCTATCCCCAGGTTGACTGCAGGAGGGGTAGGGAAGGCACTGCTCAAGTGTGCAATGAGGGGGAGGAAGAAACCTCATTTAGTGTTGCATGTGGGTACAAACAACTTGGCAGGGGAACTGTGTAAGTAGTGAAGGGGAGGCTCAAGTAGTGGGCAGGCAGTGTGAGGGGGTGGGGGAGTCAGTGGCATTCTCAGAATTACTGCCGGTACCATGTGCAAGCACGGGGAGTAAGGGTAGGCTTGAGGAGTTCAATGAATGGTTGAGGGATTGGTGCCACACCAAAGATTATGGGTTAGTGACTAACTGCGGTAGGGTCTCGGGGGGAATAGTGACTTGTACATGGGGGACAGGGTACACTTGAGTGGGAAGGGGAGTATTAAAGGCAGGATTAGAGGGGTATATCTCTACTAAGGTGGATTTAAACTAGTGGGTAGGGTGGCCAAAAGACTAAGGTTGGTAGAAATGTCTGGAAAGGAGATCCTAATGAGCTCACCCCCCTAGATACAGGTAAAGGTGGAGGAGCAGTAACCCTGAGAGGGGGCAGGCAGAGTGGTCTGAGTGTAATACAGAAGGCACCACCACCCAATAAGAATAAGGAGGAGAAAGGGTGCAGACTACTGGGAGGAGGGACACAGGCCAAGGAGGAGAAGATTGGGGATAAGGAGGGATATGGGTGGAAGGTGGTCTGACTAAATGGATAGAGAACTGGTTACAGGGGAGAGTGCAGAGGGTGGTGGTGATGGGGTAGCTCTCAGCACCAAGAGCAGTGACAAGCAGGGTGCCACAGGGGTCAGTGCTGGGTCCGGTGCTATTTGGGCTCTTTATCTCTGATATAGCACATGGACCGGGGAGCAGGGTTAGTCTGTTCATACTTTACACCAAATTGGGGGTGGTGGTGGATGAAGAGGATTGATGGGAAAAACTGCAGGGGGACTTAACCAAACTACAGACATGGTCAGTGGAGTGGCAGCTAGGATTCAGTGCAAAGAAGGGTAAGGTGATGCACTTCAGGGCTAAGAACCAGAAGAGGGACTGTGGATCACATAGGAGGAGAAGGACCTTGGGGTGTTGGTAACTAGAAGCATGAACAACTCAGCCCAGTGCAGGAAAGCAGCAGCAAAAGCAAACAGGATGTTGGGATGCATCGCAAGGGGGTTCTCATCCAGGCACAGGAATATGATCCTACTTCTCTTAGTGAAAAGAGAGTGTTGGATGGGGATAATAAGGTTGAGGAGAAGAAATTAGAAGATGGAAGGAAAACGATTAAGGTATCAGACTGAAAAAGGACATTTAGGATGTGTCAAATAAGTAGATGGTATGGAAAAAGTGGAAAATAATGAGGAGGAGAAGGTGGAGAAAGGAATCATAGGAAAAAATTACTTAAAAAAGATTGATCAGAGACAGGGAGGAGATAGATAAAAAATAAGAGGAACAATTTAAACAATTTTTAAATAAGACAATAAAAATGGATTTTGTTTTACACTGTATATAATGGTATGTTTGCCCAATGAAATGGAGGAAAGCTTATCAAATATGATTAAGAACTTATTAGACATTGTACTAAGTGGATGCAGACAAACGCTGAATGGTATTAGTATTGTAAGGCCAATTACGGAATTATAATTAGTTTTGGTGGTCACAGACCAATATTATATTTTGAAAGCCATTGATAATCAAGCAAAAGAGTTAGGGAAAATGGGAATCCAAGTTGGAGATTTGACAACTATGGGAGAATTATCCCCAGAATATTATACGGTCAAAAGAGAGAGAGGGGAGACAAGAGAGATTATTATATACAGTATAAAGCAATTTCACATGGAAAACAGGAAAAATCTTAAGAGTAAAGTGGCTGACTTACTAAATATACTATTAGGCATTGAGGGCTGCATCTACAAAGTAATTCAGGCCATTCGATGTGAAAAGGATGGCCAAATATTGGTAAAGATAAAGATGGGTGACATTTATGAATTATTAATACAGAGACAGTCACTGTTGGATGATCTTGGAGTATATGTCTGTATGGAAATAGAAGGGGTATATCGAGGTGTTCAAAAAACTCAAGGAATCAAGGACATGGTAAGCTATGATAGAGATATCAAATAGATATACATTATTAACAGATTTAGATCAGTGACTGCCTGTAAAGAGAAATGAAAGGAGGCCACAGTTAAGGAAGATTAATAAAAGGGTTAAAGAGAATATACAAGAGAGAGAACCAAGTGAGAATAAGATAGAATTAAAGAACAAGATAAAAATTCTTACTTGGAACTCCTCAGGATTACATGAAAGACTAGGAGATCCAGATTTAATAAAATATCTAGAAACATTTGAGTATAGATGCATTCAGGAAACATGAATGATGAATGATGTTTACCTAGATGGTTATATGGTATATGGGAAAAAAGCTGAGAAGTTGAAGAAGTTTGGAAGGAATGCAGGGGGTCTATAAATCTTATGTAAATTAAATAACATGAAAACAAAGGAGATCCAGACTGATAGTAAGAGTATATTAATACTATATATACATAAGGAGAAAGAAGATGATTTGATATTGATAAATATATATGCACCATCAACTAATAGCACATTTGGCGACAAAGATTTGTTGAAGAAATTGTCTAGGGAATTAGATATATTGGAATTGGAATATCCCAATAGTAAAATATTAAATAGTTGGTGATTTCAATGCAAGATTGGGTACTCTTCAATGAATAACAGAAGAAATCACTTATTGTTTCTCTCTCAGAGGAGAATAATCTGATGTCAAATAAGGAAGTGATGGATACTACTACAAATAAAGGAATTCTACTCCATAGGACACTATGTGACAAAAATTTCCTTTTATTGAATGGGAGAATTATAGGTGACGTACCGGGGAACAATACATATCAAGGTGGACAGGGGTCATCTACAATAGATTATGTTTGGATTAATTTAAATTTGTTACCAAAATGTGTTAATATGAAAACAAGGACAAGTTTAGAAAGTCAGCATGTTTGTATAGAATTAGTGATATAGATGGATCAGTCCCATTTTGTTGCTGATCAAGTGGGACCTGATTTCATTAAAATTGTTAAGAAAGAATACCATAGGATGGAATATTATAGAAAGTGGGGAATTTATTCAGTTAATGCATGATAGAGGCATTTTGGAAAAATAAATAATTGTATTAATGATAGAAATGATATAAAAATAATATTGGAATATAATATTATTATGGCAGATATAAGGCATATCATCACTAGACAACAAATTATAATAGAAAGGAAAGGGGAAGACATGGTATAATAAAGAATGTAGGGATGCAAAGAGGAAATTTAATGAGCTGTTGAGATCCCTAAAAGAGAGTTCAATAGTAAATAAGAATAAAGAAATGAATAAACTAAGAAAATAATACAAAAGGATTTTGAAAACAAACAAAGAAAGACATCAATTTAAACTATGGACAGAATTAGAGAAAGCTGTATCATTAAATGGCTCTAAGAAATTTTGGAGTATAGTTAATAATGGTACATTGAACCATGATAATAAAATAGTTACATCAATTGAGCCGGATGTGTAGGTACAATATTATAAAGGTTTATTTTATACAACAACTAGGAGTAATCAAAATATAAACAAACAACATGATAAGAATGGAATGGACAGTAAAAAACAAGAACAGGACAATAGGAATTTGATAACGGTAGAGGAAGTATGGAAGGTTTTGAATACTTTTAAAAAGCATAAAGCCCCAGGCCCTGACAGGATAGCCTTTGATGTTATTTATTTATTTATTTTTTATATATATATACAGCTCGATCTTGGATTCCTTATTTGACAATACTATTTTGGGAAAAAGGAATAACACCAGCTAGTTGGAAACTAAACATAATTGTGCCCATATTTAAAAAGGGGAAGGAAAAAAAGACCAGAATGTTATCGACCAATTAGTTTAATAGATAGTACGGAGAAGATATTTACTAAAATATTAAATAGTAGATTAACAACATGGGTTGAAAGAAATAATATTATTGACACAGCACAAGCTGGATTTAAAAAATGGCCAATCTACATTAGATCAATGTTGGACACTAGTTCATTTAGTCTATAAGTATACTAAGATTAATAAACAAAAGTTATATTGTATATCTGTTGACTTAAAAACTGCGTTCAATCAAGTGACTCGGGGTTCTCTGTGTGAAAGATTAAAAGGATTAGGGGTTGATGTGGATATGGTGACAATGACTGATCGATTATGTCATGATAATTATATAAGTGTAAGATATTCAACAAAGGGACACTTGACAGTGGTTTCAAACCAATATTGGGGTAAAGCAGGGATGTACTCTCTCACCACTGTTGTTCAATTTATATTTTCAAACAATATTAAGTAAATTATATGATCTAGATTTTCATTTGCCTAGAACAGGAGAGAAACATTGCACTTACTTGGCCTTTGCAGACATTGTAGCTTTATTATCCACAAGCTTTATAGCATAAATAGGATGTTAATGAAATGTATTAGAGAATGCAAGAAGGGCAGATTTATTCTTAAATTATGAAAAATCAAAAGTTTTGGTTTTTAGAGGGAATAAAAAGGAATATCAATACAAAATAGTTGGGCATCCATTGGAGGTAGTCAAATAATTCTGTTATTTAGGGATAGTTTATACTCAGGATGGAACATGGAATAAATACATAAAAGAAATATGTAGTAAAGTTAACAGATTTATGCCAATACTGAATAGATTTGCGTACAAACATGGAGGGCAATCGGTAAAAGGAATTTTGAGGGTTTAAACACAAAGGTTAAAGCTCAAACACTTTATGGAGCAGAAATTTGGGGACTTTATGATTTTTCCAAGCTAGAAAGTATTTTGAATAACTTTTATTAAAAAAATCCTGGGACTTTCCAATGGAACACCATCAGCAATGGTTAGGGCAGAATTGGGACAATATCAACTGGGATGTGAAAGAAAAATAAGACAAATAAATTGCTGGTTGAAGGTATATAATATGAGCAATCAAAAGTTACCTAGATTATGTTTGGAAGAGGCTATGGAGTATAGTAAATACTACAGTTTATTTCCTAGTATCGTAATAGTGGAAAAAAATAATGAAACCATTGGGGCTGCCGGGATCAATATCAGAAAGTATTATTTGTCCAATAGATGTAATGAAATCAAGGATTAAAGAAAGGGTTAGATATTATTATACCCAGTTGTATTTGGCACTATGTAAACAGTATAAAGTGAATGAATGGTTGATAAAAAATAAGAGGTTGTATAAATTGGAATATTATTTGAAAGTGTTGACCAATCCTGTGCTTAGGAAATTAGTAACTCGAGCAAAATTTGAGAGTATAACAACTAATTGAAAATTAAACAAATATAATAAAGAGAAAATTGAGGGGGAAATACTATGTAAATATGGAATAGATAGAGATACTCAAACATTTAATAATATTATGCCCCTTTATGAAAAAGACAGAAGATCTGTGGGGGATATTTTGAGTAAAACAGAGCTAGAACCAGAAATTATGCTAGCTTTTTTGTTAAAATCTCATAACACTGAAACACAGAAACACAGAATTTGATGGCAGATAAGGACCGCTTGGCCCACCCAGTCTGCCAATTTCCCTACCTAATGGATAAGCTGCAGATCCTAGTTAACCAACAGCCTACTTTTTTCTACCCCCACCCCCTAGAATTGCCTTGACTGTCCCATGCATGCTTGAATTCAACTGCTGTTTTTGACTCCACAACCTCCTCCAAAAGATCGTTCCATGCATCCACAACCCTCTCTGTGTATAAAATACTTCCTTACATTACCTCTGAGCTGCCCCCCATCTTCAAATTGTGCCCCCTTGATCTTGCACACCTCTTTTTTTGAAAGATGCTACCCTCTTGGACTTTGTTGATTCCCTTGAGGTACTTGAAAGTTTCTCTCCCTCCTTTCCTTGAGGCTATACATATTAAGCTACTTTAGTCTCTCTTCATATGTCTTCCAGTGCAGACCCTGCACCATTTTAGTTGCCCCCCTCTGGACAGCTTCCATCCTGTCTATGTCCTTGCAGAGATTGGTTTTCCAGAACTGCACGCAGTACTCCAGATGGGGTCTCACCAGCTGTCTGTACAGAGGGATAACAACTTCTTGTTTTCTACTGGTGATGCCTTTCCCTATGCATCCCAGTATCCCTCCAGCCCTCTTACTGCCCTCTCACATTGCTTGCCCACCTTTAAGTCATCTGATAAGACTACCCCAGGTCCCTTTCCATTTTTGTTATTGTTAGTATCTCACCCCCCATTGTGTACTCTTCCCTTGGGTTTTTGTTTCCCAGGTGCATTACCATGCACTTCTTAGCACTGAATCTAAGCTGCCATACATTTGACCATTCCGCTAACCTTGCCAAGTCCTTTCTCATCCTTTCCACCCCACCTTGTGCATTAACTCTGTTGCAGATCTTTGTGTCATCTACAAAGAGACATACTTTTCCTTCCAACCCCTCTGCAATGTCACTTTAAGACTTTGAAGAGGACTGGTCCTAATACTGAACCCTGCAGTACCCCACTAGTAACCCCCCTTTCTTCAGAGTGGACTCCATTTACTATTACCTTCTGTGTCCTATTCTCCATCCAATTCTTTACCCAGGCTATCATCTTGGAACCCACTCCCAGGCTGGCTAACTTGTATATTAATCTTTTGTGTGGGAATGTGTCAAATGACTTGCTAAAGTCTAGGTAAGCCATGTTCATAGCCCCTCCCTGATCTACTACTTTGGTCATCCAGTCAAAGAAATCTAATAGATTCATCTGGCATGACCTTCCCGCTGTGAATCCATGCTGCCTTGGGTCCTGTGCCCCTCTGGCCTCTAGGTACTTGACATTTTTTTTTTCTTCAGAAGTGATCCCATCATTTTCCCTATCACTGAGGTTAAACTAGCAGGTCTGTAGTTTTCTGCTTCTGCCCTGCTCCCACTTTTGTGAAGGGGAATCACATCTGCCCTGTTCCAGTCCTCAGATACCACCCCATCCTCCCATGATTAAAGAGGGTAGTCAGTGGTGTCACTAGTTCTACCCTTAGTTCTTTTAGAATTCTGGGATGAATACCATCAGGCCCCATTACTTAGTCCACCTTCAGCTTTAAGAGTTCTTTCAGAACCATTTCTTCTATAAATGGGCTGGTATCAACTTCTGTATCCAGAGTGTTTCTATTGTTTGTTTTAGGTACCTCCCCCTCTTCATTTGTAAATACTGAGCAAAAATATTTGTTTAGTATCTCTGCCTTTTCATAGTCACCCTCTGCCCCCCCCCCCCATTAAGCCTCACTATATCTCCCTTGGTCTTCCTTCGCTCCCTGATGCACCTAAAAAGGTGTCATCCCCATTCTTAACTGAGTTGGCTATCATTTCCTCAGTTCGGGCCTTTGCTGTTCTGACTGCCTTCCCAACTTCCTTTTGCTTTAACTGATACAATTCTCTGTCCTGCTCCTTCTGTGATTCCTTGTATTTCCTGAATGCTTTCTTTTTCTCTTGAACCTTCACTGCCACCTCCTTTGAGAACCATAGTGGTTTCTTACATTGTTTTGTTTATTTGCTTCACACAAAGGCTTGTTACCTCTGTGATTGCAGTTCTTATTATTCCCCATTGCTCTTCCACCCCTCCTTCCTGCCCATTTGCTAGTGCATTCCTTAGGCACTCACCCATTTTGGCAAAGTCAGCCCTCCTGAAGTCCAGTACTTTTGCCTTTGTGTGGCTTGACTCTATTGCTGTGTTTATTGTGAACCATGCTACTCGATGGTCGCTAGTTCCCAGATGTCTACCCACTTCAACATCTGTGATCCTCTCTCCATCTCCATTTGAGAGAACCAGGTCTAAGATTGCTCCTTCTCGAGTGGGTTCCAATACTAGTTGTCTAAGGCATGCCCCCTGTAGGGCATCTAGAATAACCCCACTCTTCGAAGTGGCTGCTGCAACTGCACTCCAGTTAACATCTGGCATGTTCAGATCACCCATCAGCAATATCTCCCCTTTTTCAGCCATTCTAAGTATACTTTCTATCATTTCCAATAACCTGGAAATATTACATGCTGTGGCCTCCTTTCTAAAAAGAATTGAGCAGAAAAAAATTACATGTGTGGACCGCCTCATTTTAAGGGGCGGGTTAAGTTTATTGTGTATAATCCAATAGATTGGCATTGATTTTTAATGATGTGGACACTATGTAGGTGAATGTATAACTGAAGTCTATAAACATTGGATGATGGATGTTTAATATGGTGATTCTTAAAGATATGTATTTCAACTGATTTTAACATATGTATTCTTAATTGTAATGACTTGAATAAGTCGATCAATAAATATCACTACAACTACTTCTCTACAGATCATTGGTCACACCACATCTAGAGTACTGTGTGCAATACTGGGAGGCTATACTGAGGAGAGATAAAGTTACTGGAGGGGTGCAAAGGAGGGCAGCAAAAATGTTAAAGGGGATGAAAAGAAAGGAATATGAAGTTAGGCTAATGGAGCTGAACATGTACACACTGGAGGAGAGCAGGGATGGGGGGGGTATGAGTGAAGTGTTTAACTACCGGAGGAGGTAAATAAATCTAGCACTGAGGGGGTGTTTAAATTGAGAAGTGGAAGAGAGACAAGGGGGCATGGACTAAGGTTGGAAGGGGGTTGTTTCAAGAGGGAAATGAGGAGGCACTACTTCTCAGAGGGTAGTGTCTAGCTGGAATGCACTGCCAGAGGGGGTGGTAACATGTAGGACAGTCAATGGCTTTAAGGAGGAGTGGGATAAAGCAAGAGAAAGAGTCAGGGGGGCAGGGGGCTTGGGAAAACCAGGGAGTAACTGAGGTGGAGGAGGCTGGGGCAGCTGCAATCTAGGGTGCTAGCTGCACACTCAGGCAGACTTACATAGATTGATTGGTGTGTTCTGCTGGCAGATTCATATGTTCATATGTATGTTCGTATGTAAAATCACAGTGATGCTGTTCATGAGCAGAGGTCCTGAAATGCCTATGTTGAAAATCTGGTGACAAATGTCCATAAAATGACTGTGTTACAAGTGTGCATTTTGCAGTTTCCATGTACCCTCGTAACTTTGCAAATTTGTAGTATTTTCACTTCAGATTTTCAACATTGCCATTTTCCCCACACCTCCTTATGAGCAGTACAGCTGTCATTTTTCACATCCTGCCCGAAACATGCATTTACACATTGGGTGCAGAATACCACGGTTGCTGTGGGAAATCAATGTTTGGGACAGATTAAGAACATCATAGTGACAGTGTTCATCAGCAGAGGTCACAACGCCTATGTTGAAAATTTGGTGAAATAATTCCACTAAATGACTGTGTTATGTACATGTGCTGCGCAGTTTCCATGTATACTCAGATGTTTGAGCATTTTTAATATTTTCTCTACAGATTTTCAACATTACTATCTCTTCACACCTCCCTATGAATGGCACAACTGTCATTCTTCACATCCTGCCCGATCTGTGTTTTTGTGCGTCTGCCACACAATGGCACGGTCACTGTGGAAACTCAAATTTCGGGACACATTGACAAAATCACAGTGCCACTGTTCATGAGAAGAGGTCCCAAATGCTTTCATGAGGTGGGGGCCACAAAATGGCCATGCTGAACATTTGTACTGCAAATACCAGCAAATTCCCAGGGCGTTATGGTTTCTAACCCTTTACAGACTGATAGACATCAGGGGTGTGCCTTTGAATTGCTGACTGTAATGCCCATGCAATTCCAACCCCACCACCCCCACCCTCAGTCACTGACAGGCATTGAGCTGTACCTTTGACTCTTCAGCCCCACAGTTCAACCCATTCTATATTGCACCCATTTCAGCATATGTCCTTATGGAGTGGGGTGACTGTAAAGCCGAACACCCCAAGGCACACCTCAACACTTGTCAGTGTCTGCAGGATAGGGTGAGGTGAAATGGCATGAACATTATGGGTGACAACACAAATGTATACCCCAGTATCTGTCCGTGTCTGCAGGGTGGAGGTGGGGTTGGCATGAAGTTCAATATTTCACTGCCTTTCCTACTGTGCATCTGTCCAACTCCTGCATTTCCAATGCTAATACCAGCAAGCAAACATTCGGCATTGACAAATGCTTGTTTTATAAAGTGTCAATATAATGCACTGTAAAAACACACACACACACACACACACACACACACACACACACACACACACAACAAGAAGAGGTTGCACATGGTGTAAGGTGCTGGGATAAGCATACCATGTAGTTCAAAAAGGAAATCCTGCACTCTCAAACCCAAAATATACAATAATTGCTCACCAAGTATTCAAATAAAGTGCTTCATTTTATTGTAAAGTGCCATGTGCAAGGCCCTGATGCATTTCAGAACAAATGTTCCTTTCTCAAAGAGTCAGGGTCTTGCACATGGCACTTACAATAAAATGAAGCACTTTATTTGAATATTTGGTGAGTAAGTCTTTTATATTTGGGGTTTGAGAGTGCAGGATTTCCTTTTTAAACTACAATATAATGCCCTCCTTCCACTGTTCTAGCAAACATAGGTATTTATTCATAACAGTAAAATGGATGGTCAATATCTCCACCCACCAATCTGCGTCTACTTGAAAACTTGCTGCAGGCAAATCATCAATGCCAGGGGCCTTGTTATGGTTCTGAGACATTACTGCATTCATTACCTCAAGTCTATATTTGTCAGGCCACTCTGGAAGACCTGGATCTACTGTATACTGTTTAGGACAACAACAAAATTGGGCACGCATCCCCTTTGTAGTAAGAAGACACCACTCCATATAAATATAAAGTGCAAATTACAAAAACGTTATTGATGGCAGATGACCCATGTTCCTGATGCACTTCAGATTAAAAAATATCCTTTGTTAAAGGTAGCAAAACTTACATATCCTGGTACCTAGTGATGACATCACAGCACATCATCAAGGAAGGTGTCAGTTATGGCTTACACACAGAACTTAGTAGCCCAAATAACTACAGAAATAGCCACTCAATGTGCAAAAGTGCAAGAAACATCAGTGAAGCACAGTCTAAGTACATGAAAACCTAAATACATGAATAAGATTTAAATATGTTAAAAACCCTACACCCGTAATACTAAGCACAGAAAAATATTAAGTGATCATTACCTAATAATTAATGGTCAGCCTGCACTTAAATAGCAGGATAGTAAATACACTCCAAGGGCTACATTAACTGTCTTAAATATACAGTTCAATACTTTATTTAAAAAGGCATAGAAATGATTATCATTCAAAACGTCGTAACAGCTAAATGTGCAGTATTTGTTATGCAAAGGAAATTGCAAACGTGCATTATTTTCAACCCATGGGTATAGCAACAGTCTATGAAAGTTCAAAATGACTTCAGTCAATAGAAGATCAAGTAAAACATCACAAGTTTTTAGAATTTCAAGGATATTTCATTTGACAGTGCAGGGATTCAAACCTATTATGGTGACGGAAATCCCCATTACAAACAGTAGTCACTTTCTGAGCTCTAGGAATGGGAGAAGAGAGAAATAAACAATAGCAACAGGTTTAAACAGAAAAATAAATCTGACTACCTCTAAACATAATCATTCTTTAAGAAAAGGTGCAAGGTCATATGGAGCATTAAGACCTGGATATTTATTTATTTTCGCTCCCCCATCTCCAGGCCGGCATCTCCTTCAGGCCTTCCTATGTCCCTCGCTGCCACACTGCCCCAATGCAGCCACCCATCACCCCATATTTCAGCCCCCTGAGTAACCTGGACGTAACCCTTCATTGGGTGGGTTCCTCTCCTCTAAAGGGGAAGGCACCGGTGGGGTAGCCAGTACAATTCTTGGCACAGGTGCTGCTGAGGTGGTCCGTGAACTGCTCAGGGTCTCACGGCAGTGGGAACTGGTGACCATCATCCGGTTGGCCACGGGGCTCTTTTCTAGTTTGCTCTCTGGGGATGTGGCATGCCACAAATGTCAAGGCATACGGTGATGTTCAACACACCCCATTAGTTACTAGGACCCAGCGCATTGCCATATCTCCAACCTCCGCCAGGGGTCAGCAAGTGCCGGGTCACTTCCCTGCCCTCCCCACCGAGAGAAGGCAAGCAGTCATCCGACGCTCAAGACCCTCCTTCCCGGCCGGCCCTCCAGCACCCGGGTCCATTCCAGAATTCTGTCTTTTTAATACATTGTTATTAAAGTCCCCACCCCACCCCCAGCCCGGAATTAAGAAACATGTTATCAGCAGAATTAAAACAAACATAATTCTCTGGTTGTCTCACTTCCTTGACATGTTGTGTAGGTACACCTACCATTTGCAAAGGCCCTGCAATGTTCTCCTCCTCTGACTTTCAAACTGCTCATGGTTTTACCTACATACTGTAGAATACATTGCCGTTACATTGGACAACATAGATAGCACCTACTGTATTGCATGTCAGGAGGTGCCTAATGTGGAATGTTTTTTTTCCTGTAAAGGGATTCATAAAGGTATTCCCCTGTGCATTGTATTTACACACATTGCATCTCTTACATGGGTAACATTTTATTACCCCACTCTCTAACCATGTTATAACTGTTTTTTTCCTATAACAACTGTGAACGTGTGTGTCCTTCAGAGTGGTAGCTTGTCTGAATGATTTCTTTGGGAAGGGGATTGGAGGCAGTTTCCATTAGACCTTGATCTCCCATTAGAACACACCAATGTGTTTTTAAAATTGTTTCAAAATAATCAGCATGTGCTGAGAAGTCAGTCCCAAAATTAAATGTTTTCTCCCCCCCCACCCCAATCTATTACTCTCCTCAAAGAGCAGGCTGTGTCTGTCTTGTTTCCCTGCATTTTCTCTCTCTCTCTCAATCTATCACACCCTTGAAATAGCCCATTTCCAGGAAACTATTACTCAGGTTTTCAGCACTAGAACTGTCTTGTTGGGAGCAGTTCCTTTATAAATGAAGGAACTGCCCCTTAGGGATGTTAGTTATGGTGTGGCCTGGATGACAACTGGATGCTAACAGTAAAGTGTTAGTATATGTATCCTTGCTGTAGAATTCTGTAGTCACTATCCTTTGACTGTCCTTGCATATTTTCAGGTCAAGAAAGTTCACTTGTTCTCTGATCATATGATGAGTGAATTATCAGTTGGGGTTTGCAGAATGTAAATACTGGACAAAGTCATCCAGTTCTTGCAAGTCACTGCACCGCACTGCCATCACTTCATCAATAAAGCACCTCCACAAGAACAATTTATCAAAAACTGAGTTATGATCTCTGTCTTGAACATGCTCCTTCTCTCATAACCCCATATATAAATTAGCCAATGAGGGGAGAACATCACCCCCACTGCTGTCCCTTTTGTTTGTAAATAATAACCATCTAAAAAGGTAAACACATCTTTCACAACATATTCAGATAATTTCAAAGGGAACTCTATGGGGGACTTGCATTAGAATCTCTCTCGTTAAGAAAGAACTCTAGTGCGTCTAGCATACCCTCGTGTGGTATGTTTGCATAAAGTGATTCAATATCTAGGGTTACTAGATATGAATCACCTTCCTGGTTAATATTTTCCAAGACTTGCAATATTTCTTTAGTGTCCTTCAGGCAGGACCGAAGTGAAGTGACATAGGGCCTTATGCGGTAATCCATGTATTCAGATAGTGGTTGAGACAACAACCATATGCCACTCACTATCAGCCTACCTAGTGGCTTTGTCAGAGACTTATGCAATTTGGGTAACACATAGAACATAGCCCTGATTGGGTAATCAATTGTTAGAAATAATTTTGCTCCTCTATCTATGTGTCCCTCATTTAAGCCTCATTCACTGTCTGGTCAATACACCAATTAAAATCATTTGTTGGATTATAATTTAACTTCTGATAAGATTCCTGGGGCAGGATTCACAAAGCTTTGCCTGGACACGCCTGGGCAAATTAGTGAGGGGGGCTGCAATTCAAATAAGGGGGTGGGGACCTGCATATCCCCGCAATCCCATTCACAAAGGATTTGCTCCATGCAAGGGCCTTTCTGAGGGTCCTTGTGTGGAGAAAATTATTGCCCCCAAAAAACTGGTGGCAATCCATGCAACCCTAGTGGTTGGCAGAGGTACTGCGGCCCCCACCCCCCAGTCCCTGATTGCCCAACCAAGAATAAAAAAAAATAATTTGCGATAGTGCAGTGTCCCACCTCCATCCCTGATCACCCACCCAACAATAAAAAAAACATTTTCCAGAGTGTAGTGTCCCACCCCCATCCCCGATTACCTACCCAAGAATAAAATAAATTCCTTTCCATAGTGTAGAGTCCAACCCCAGTCCCCGATCACCTTATTACCCACCCAATAGTAAAATAACTTTGTTTCCATAGTGTAGGGTCCTACCCCAATCCCTGATTGCCCAATTACTCACCTGATAGTAAAATAATGTTTTTTCCATAGTGTAGTGTCCCACCCCATTGCCTGATCACCCATCCAATATGAAAATGTATAGCTTTCCACAGTGTAGTGGTCCCCAACCCCCACCCACTCCAGTATTCACAGACCACCCTGCTCCCCTGCTGCCGGTCAGAGAGCAGCACAGCCCTTTTCATGCCTCCATGGCTGCCCACTGACTGAACTGTAAATGGCAGCTTACAGTACACACTTCAAGCCTATCAAGTGGGTAATCAGGGGATCGGGGACTGGGGTGGAACACTATACCATGGAAAAAGATTTATTTTACTATCAGGTGGGTAATCGGGTGATCGAGGACCGCTGTGGGACCCTACACTATGGGAAAAAAATTATTTCACTAACGGGTGGGTAATTGGGTGATTGAGGACTGGGGTGGGACACTACACTATGGAAAATGTTTTTTTTTTTTTAATATCAGGTGGGCGATTGAGGACAGGGGTGGGACCCTGCACTATGGAGGTTTATTTGTCTTAACGGGTGGGTGATCAGGAGATCGGGGACTGGGGAGGAACCCTACATTATGGAATAAACATTTTTCTTCCTGTCAGGTCCATGATCCAGGTTGGGGTGGGCAACACTGGATTCTGGGGGAATGTGGCTGCATGGGGCTTGGACTGGTGGACAGGGGCCATACACTGCCACACTAATGGCATGCAAATGAGCCCATAATGAGCATACTAATGGCCACTAGTGCTTTGCATGCCCAATTAGCTTATTTTCATACCTCTGTATGTAAATAGCACTTTAGCACCTGAGCACTATTGGCTGCGGGGCCATTTTCCTGGCTGGCTGTGGAGGCAATGCTACTAGGTATTCCACTGCTTTTTCTGGGTTAGCGCTGCCCCTGCCAGCCCCTATTCAGTCAGATAGCCCACCATTATTTATTATAGAAGTGAACTTAGATATGTATTTTTCATTTCCCAGTAAGCCTTGAGCTAGTGTTCAGAGGTGGCTTGTAATCTTAGTGCAGGTCAAAACTAAATTATAGTTCTTTAACTTATTTAAATTTATCATTAAAATTGTTTCAATTTTGGAAAACATGCTTTATATTTCTCTATATAATAATAAGAGTCTTGTTCTCCTTCATCCCTAAGGGTCCATGTATCCAAGGTGATCAGTCACTTCCTGAGGCACAGTATGTCAGGGGAAACTTTTGATTTCATTAGTTGGCAGGTCCTGAAAGCCACACTAAGAGTGGAGATTACAGTCTATAGTAGCCAGAAGTTGAAGACCACCAAGGTGCAGCTCTAGGACCTGGAACAATCTATGAAGCAGCTTGAACATATCCATATGACATCACTAGACCCAGAGATGTATGGGGAGCTCCAAAAGGCCAAAACTGAATACAACACCATTAACAACAAATTGTTTGAGGGCCAGATCTTGCTCACACAGGTTGGGGCCTATTATGAGCAGGACCATGCTGGGAAATGGCTGGCATGGCAGCGCCACAAAACACTGGGGGTAGCAACCATCTCAAAAACTCCAGAAGGAAGGGGGAGAAATCACAACAAAATCAACTGAAATTGAGTGGGAATTCTGTAAATTATATTAGAGGCTATATGCCTCTGAATGTGATTGCTTCTCACAAGATTTGGAGACCTTGTTCGAGTCTGTCATCCCAAAACTTACAGCAGACCAGAGAGAGGAGTCAGATGCCCTACTCACATCGAATGAGGTTTTGACAGCTATAAAGGCTCTAGCAGGAGACAAAGCACCTGGTCCAGAGGGTCTGCCCACAGACCTGTATAACCTATGTGTTAAGGTTTTTAAGGACTCCCTTATTGGCATGTTCTGTGAATGCATGGAACATGAGTGGTTGCCCTACTACACACTGTCAGCAGCCATTGTGGTTCGCCAAAAACCTGGAAAGGACCTCCTACATTTGCCCCTCCCACCTCAGCTGCTTATAAAATTCTTGCTAAGCTGATAGCCTCTCAGCTAAAGACACTGATGCCAGATATTATTCACCTGGATCAGTCTGGACTGGCGAAAGGAATATTTGTAAATCCGTTAATATTGCATGGCAGTGGATGGGTATTGGGGGGGGACAACCAGGCATGACTGAGTTGGATGCGGAGAAGGTGCTTTGACAGTGTGGAGTAGGGGTACTTCTATTGCATTTTGGAGTGTTTTGGGCAAGGTGACCAATTCTGAAGTTGGGTGCATCTTCTTTTCAATGACCCCTTGAACTATATTATGGTAAATAGTGGCCTATCTGCTCCCCTTTGGATTAGGCAGGGGACCCATCAGGGATGTCCCCAGCCCCCCCTTCATGTCATGGCCTTGCAGCCCTTAGTGGCTGCCCTTTGACATAACTCACACTTCAAGGGGCTCAAGGTGAAAGGTGTAGATTATAAACTCTCCCTGTTCACTGATGATTTTCTTCTTTATGTGAGAAACCCTTGAGCCTCCTTACCCCTGATCACTTCATTACTGACCCAATACCAGCCCCTTTCAGGGCACAAACATCAATTGGGGAAAAGAGAAATTCTAAGAGCACTAAAAAGGGAGGTGATCTTGGACTTGACCTGAAGTAGGTAGAGGTCCTCAAGTACTTAGGGATATATATTCCTAAAAATTATCTTGACTCTACGAGCCCAGCTGTCTTCCTCTGCTTGAAGCCATCTGTGGGGAATTAGAGAGTTGGACAAAACTGTCCTTGACCCCAATAGGGAGAGTGAACCCCTTTAAAACGTGCATCTTCCCAAAGCTTCTGTACCTGCTCCAAGCCTTACCCATTAATGGCCACAAAATGTTCTTCACAAAGGCCAATAGCCTATTTCATAATTTTTTTTGGTGGGGGGCAGCCCATGTAAGAGCAACAACCCTGCAAGCTTCAATCAGGGAGGGTGACCTAGCCTTCCCCCATCTTCAACACTACTACTAGGCATCCTAGACTGCATACCTGGGCAAGGCCTCTGGGGTTGGAAGCCCCCTGGCAGCAGTTGGAAGAGGCATCTCTGGGCACTGAAGACTTGATGGTTGGGGGGGGCTTGCTCAGTGCCTCCTTGTCAGGGAGGGCTCACCAGAAGATACAAATCCCCTTCTCAAAAAACTCACCAGGGTACCATGGCAGAAGGTGCACAAACACATTCTTCAACCCCCAAGTATCTCTCCCAACACTAAACTAGCAGATGCCTTTAAGGGACAGAGGGGATGCACAGTATTTGTCCACCAAGGCCTTCTGCAGTGGGTGAAATTGGGTATAGCCACTGTGGGAGACTTTTAGAGGGAGAGGAAGAATGCTCTCTTCATTTGGGGAACTCCATAATCAATATGATAGTTCCCAGAATTCATACTTTGTATAGTTATGTGTTCAGGGACTGCTGGGGGATGGCCAAGATAGGGACCAAACCCTGTTTTCATCTCCGGTAGAGAACATACACCCTTCTCCATTCACCTTGGTAAAATCTTTGGCAGCCCATTATCAGCTAATTAGGGGTGCAACCCATCCCCCCGCCATGGGGTACAGTGATGCCTGGGAGAGAGAGATCCAGGGACACCCATCACTCCTGAATTGTCATCCAACTCAATATGCCATGCTATCTAATGTGCCAAACCAAACTGACTTAGATGAAGTCAACATAATTATCTGTACAGATACCAGCTCTCACCCCAAAAATTCCACAAGTTGAAATCCCCACTTAACCCAGAGTGTCCCAAATGTAAAGCTGCTGAAGGATCCTATAAAGCAAGGGGAAGCATTATTGATCTACTGTATGTACAGTTGCAGCCGCAGACATGGTCAGATATTTTCTGAAATTTCTGTGATATCTCTGGAGGAAATCCCTGCCTGCCTGCCTGCCTGCAGTACTATTATGGGCCACCAGAGAGACTCTCTTTAGATATATCACAAAATATATTGAAATATCTGAATGTATCTATGGCTGCTCCCCCCTTGCTTTGTAGGATATGCTATTTTCACCTCCTTGTCTCTATCAACTCTCCCATTGGCTATTTTTAGCATACAGTGTGCTGCAACATGTAATGGTTTTTGAGCCTTTGGTGCTAAAGTTGTCCTTTCTTCTTTTATATTTTCCATTTGTTGTTACTGCCTTTTTTCTAAATTCCTTTACTAATATGTTTTTTTCTCCTTACTTGTCACAATATGTTGAATATCTCCTTACACCAGCAAGGGCATGTATTCTGATATTAACTGTATTACTACTTCCATTATTACTCAGAGCACACCCACCTGTTGCTCAGCTCCTTATTCTCTCCTGGCCAAATTGTTTAAATAAAATAAATGAATAAATGATTCAAACGCAACCCATTTTATATATCAGGTGTGTGTATATAATCTCTCAGGTATGTTTATATTCTTTGTAAGGTATGTATATGTTAAGTATAATCCATTAAAACACTCCCCTGCCAGCAGAGACTGGGTGCAGTGCAACCACCCTAATATTATTTAAATTACAGGGGTTTTTTTTTTGGATCACTATCCCATACAGTATGTTGTACTAGGAACTTTGAAAAGAAAGCTCCCTCACCAATAAGGGTTTTAGAATGCTTAATGAACTAGTTTACTGACTGAAATTAATATTACTTTTTTTTTTTAATGCAGTGAAAGGTTAGTTTTTATACTGTATCTGAAGTTCTTCTTTCACTATTTGCTAATTAGAAGATTTCCTACATGCCAGTACAAGATGTGATGTGAGGAATTGCACTTGGCCAGGAGGCTTACATTTCTAGTTCTGTATCTCTTCATACCTCATTAGCATTGTGACCTCACTGACTGGGACATCACAACTGCTCAGGAAGAGCCAATGCCCTACTGCAAGATCAGTCACTTGTGATGTCACTGTGAGTGAGATCACAATGCAGATGAGGTATGAAGAAGAATGTAACTAGATATGTTAGCTGACAGGTGAATATAATGCTCTAAGTAAATACCTAATACTATCAGGTAGAAACACGTATGGTAAAGAAAAAAATACTTCAAGAATAAAAAGAACTGACTAATTTAAAAATGTAATAACACCATTCTGTCTGCTAATTTTGGTTATAATATCTATTTAAATTGGAAAATACTTTAATTTGTAAAAGTTGTCAGACATGGAACTCACAGATTGGATGCAACTTATATTTTTACCTAATGTAGATGAAGCAGTGTATCTCTTTCACATTAAAAAGACACAGCGGGAACAATATACAGTACTACAGTTACATTCTGAATTCAGAGTATATACTGTATGAGGCAACTAGAGAAGCTGTAGACATTAACTCTAAAAACATTCTCAAATAGACTACCAAAAATATAGAAAAATGAGAAATAAATGCAAGAAAGACATACAATTAACCAGGTGACAATATTTAAGTCCACAGAACTGTCCTTCTTTAAACATTTTAAACATTTTTGGACCTCATTAAACAATCTGTGCAACTTTAATTAAAAAATCCACTATAACACCTCTGAGGTTGGATGGTACAGCTTATACAGAAGAAAAGGGTATTGCACAATTGTTTAGAAATTCTTAATGGGCATTTCTCGATATTGTTTATCTAATAATACGTCTACTTACAAGTCTCTTACCATGGGAGTGCCTTTGATCCTGGCCAGTACCACCCAGGTTTTATTCAACATTTTTGTACTATCTAAGGCTGTGGTTTTGAAAGCTCTACTAAAGTTAAAGTGGAACAATGAACATGACCTTGATGAGCTCCACCAAAAATGGTTGAATCATACCTCAATGGGCTTTATAAGACAGTGACTCTGGAAAAATCACAGCAATGTCATTTACCATAGAGAGAGAGATATATAGATATATACAGTATATATATACACACACACACACACACACATAGATATATATATGCACACACTGTATACACACACTGTATACACACACACTATATATGTACATACACATATACATATATAAGTAACCCCCCCCCTCACCCAGGGTTACAAGAATCCCAGTTAGATCTAGTGGCAGGCAGGGAAGACAGCTTGTGAAACTCCAGTTAAATGGATTTCACACTGTCTCACTCTGTTCTCAGTCTCAGCTAAGACTGAGGGGTGACATCATATAGAATTCTCGTAGCAGCATAAGCCACATTGGAATGTTGCAGCTGGGAATTAGATAGAACGTTGGGAGGTTTTGAATTCAGTCTTGAATTGCTCTAGTGGGAGACTCAGTGGAGGGAGGAGGTACACTGCAGTGTGCAGTCCCTCAGAGCCCTCAGCTCTGATATAGAGCTAGTTTCAGTAGGGTGTGTGTTCTCACCATAAGAAGGACACAGAAGAACTAGCATTTGAAATGGTAGAGACCATTCCCCAGTTGGTTCGGGGAACCATACCTGCAGGGATGGGGGGTGCCAACAGCCAGCTTCCAGGGGCAATCCCTTGGCCCGGCTAGGAGAAGAGAGAAAGCTGCCTGAAGATTTGTGCCGATGCACAGTGAAGATGTTGTGTTTTTCCTTTGAGAAGAAGCCTGTGGGGCACCTTCAATCAGGGGTGAGTCTGCTCTGTAAAAGGGCCAATGTTTCACCAGAGACTGTTGTTTTAAGTATCTGCTACTGTGGGTCAGGAAAGGACAGCCAAGCACAGTGCTTAAGGGGGTGTGTGACATGAACGCCTTTAATATGTGGGGGTCTACAGGGATGGACTATGCCATTTTAAAAAAAGTACATCACAAGTCAGGACACTGGAACATCAGAGACTGTAGATTGAATGTGAAATACATTTAAAGTGTTAATCTACAAATCAGAGTTTTCAGAGGAAGAGGTGTTAGAGCCCAAAGGAATGGCCGGGTATGAATTATGGAATCAAGAGGTGGGGGGAGACTCCCTCCCCCCATCAGTAGTAACCTTATTCACCTCTCCAGGTTCACGTTGGGACACCTGTTGTTTTTCTCTTGGATACTTGGCCAGTGCTCAAAGAAAGTACCCAGACGTGGGATTGTTGAGAAGATTCCCTTCATGGAGCCTGTATGTGCTCATGGGGTGTTTAGGGAGCCACTGAGAAATGTTCCATGCCATATGAAAAGTGGTCCAGTTGCTGGCCAGATGTGCCATACAGGAAAGTAGTCCAAGGCTAGTCGGATGTGCCAGGCCAGGGAAATCCAGAGAAGAGTACAAGTTTGGGCTGAGTGCCCAGTGTGTTTATAAACCTGAGGGTTACAGTGTGTATAAGATGTGTTCTGATCTCCGTAAATCTGCATTACCAGGAGTGTAGCCCCATGGGGGTCCATCTATGCTTTGTTATTCTGTTTGGTTGTGAATAAAAGCCACACTCTAGAATCCCACTCCTGGTTTGGACATTGCAGTTATTGCTTCCTGTGTCTGGAGTTACTTGGGTGCCCCTGTGCAGAGTGTCAAACCTAGCCAAAATACCGAGCAACAGTTTTCTCCCCGAACCCAGGTAAGGGGTTACATATGGAGGTACCACACAGTGCTAATAACACAAAAAATACCATCAACCCAACCCCTGGGGTTACACACACATTATATATATCACACACACAATTTTTTTTTTTATCATCTGTTTTAACCCCCTTCTCTCCAATGTGGTGGAACTTCTTCTGGGAGCCCTAGGCTGGTATTCCCCTAATCCCTCCCCAGGTACCACTCGAAATGTCACTTGGAACTTGGACCTACCTCCATCGTGCCTCAGCCTACCTCCTGGGCGGGGAGGAGGGGAGTACCCAATTCCTTCTCCAGTCCATTAGTGAGCATCAGGAGGTCCATGGTGGCATCTGTTGAGAGCCCAGTTATGGGTTATCTGGAGCAGCCAGGTCCCGTCTACGTCCGCCGCAATGTGGTATTTTTTCCTTATTTCTGGCCGGCCCCTCAAGACATCGGCATGCTAGGAGGGCTAAGGGGCGGAACTCGTCATGACATGTGAATGCTCTGGCTCCTGTCCGACATCCTTACTTCCTTCTTCCAGCTGTCCTGCTGCACCTCTACCCGTGGTCACCCAGGTGGCGGTAGAGTGGTGGGACAAGCAGCCCACCCTCCCCGGAGGAGGAGAGCAGCCTCTGGGCACTCAATCCTCTTCCCCTCAGCTGGCCCTCCAGCCGCCCAAGTCTGTTTCCAAACCCGGGTCACTGGCACCACGAGCAGTAGCCCTACCACTGTGCCGGCGGGCCAGCCTAAACACACATATATATATTTCTATTGTGGCCTCCCCCAGGATTTATTCTGCAGCACTCTGCAGAATGCTGCAGCAGACCTGCTGAATAAAGCAATGTAATTTCAATGTCAATTAGTCCCTTTTGTCATTCAGGAAAATGTGACACTGCCAGGATGAAGTGAATGCCACAGTTTCCTGCATGACAAAAGGGACTAATTGCCACTGAAATTACATTGCTTTATTTAGTAGGTCTGCTGCAGAGTACGGCAGAGTGCTTTAAAAGTGGGTTTCATCCTGGGGGGCATATACATATCTCCAGGAATAAATCCAACCCACCCAACTATCAACTTATCTCAGTTTTGATATCCTTGTCAAACATTTTGGAAACATTTGCATTAAACAACTCTCCTCAAACCTTAATAACAGTAGTATACTCTCCCCAAACCAATCTGGCTTCTGTAAAGGACTCAGAACATTGACAACCCTGGTCAGATTAAACAATGAATTATTAGAATTAATCAATAAAAGAAATCTGGAGAAGAAGTGCCCCTGATCAAGCTTGATGTGCTGTGCTGAGTTCTCACAGATTGTTCTCAAACTTAGTTTCACTGCCTTTAAACTATATTTTGTAGATTATGTCTATCATGATGAGTTCTCAACAAAAATTCTCCAAAGTAGAGAAGAAAATGCTAAAAAAACTGGGGAACCTGAGGAGAACTGAAGAATTTGCACTGTAGCCATCAGTGGAGTCAACCCATGCCAGAATTCATAGTGGGTCTGATGAAGACTCCAGCTCCAAAGATAAGGAGCCCCTGCAGCATATTGTGGGGGATTACAACTAGTGACCCACTCTAAGTACAAGAATACAGGTTCTGCTGCAAAGGCTGAATAACGTACACTGTTGGCTATGCCTGAACTTTTTACAGATTCCAAGAATGCAACTGAAGCCTTTCAAGTTTGTAGAAGGAGGCAAGGTCTGCTTTTTATGACCTCTAACTAAAAATGGACAGTATGGTCAAAACTATTAGTGACATTGATCAGAAAATGGACATAAACTAAGAAAATATCTATATGTTGGAGAAAAGAAATCCCAGATACCTGTAATTCAGTAACTTCTTTAAATGCAGCATTTGAGGTCCTAGTGCAAGAACAACTATCCCAACAAAGCTAAATGGAGCACATTGACAGTATGCTCAGAAACAATAACACACATGTTTTTACCATTGAACATTGGCGAGACAAATCTTAAAATGGCTATTGAATCACTCTTAAAATAACTTGTGTTCAAGGACTTCAATCAATCAATCACTTTATTTAACCAGGACTTATCCATGATCCATGTATTTCAAATTCCTTATTAAAGTACCAGTGCAAGACAACCTGATTATATTTCAACTGAATCCTTATAGGGAGCCCTAGAACAATTGCAACCCTGTAATCTTTAAACAAAAATAAACTGTATAATTGCAAGAGAGAAAACTTCCTTTCAATATAAGGGATTAAAAATTTCTTGTTACCTGGACTTTTCAAGAGACACAAAGAGACATATAAAGAGAACAATGACACTTGTTAAATTTCAAACCTGCTTTATCTCAACTTGGAACTCGGGAAGTCTTACTTCATCCACATAAACTTCATATACTTCATGAGGACCAAGTTTATTTTTTCCTGATGAAGCTGCTGTTCAAAGGCCCCATAGTCAAAAATCCCAGGCTGCATTGCGCAAGTGCCTGCGCCACTCAACTGAAATGTGCTGGCACAAAATAATGGCATAATCAGATGATGCACTGTAAGATGTGATCGCGTATGTCTGGCTGAATATCCAGAACATGTGCGATCATGCAGTGGGAGATGCACGGTGTGGCAGGTGACATGAGACCTATATGGAACATGGGGACATGTGCAATAGGTGGCCAGATGCGGGGTGTGCAAAATTATAATATTCAGCTGGGATATGCAATTGGACTCATTGCACATTCTGAGCCATTCCCATCATGTGCACCTCATTACTGAAATGTATGCAGGCCACTTCCCTCAGGCATGCTCAGCTCCAGCTTTGCAGGGCTGCCCCACCATCTCATAAAGGTGAAAAGGAGGTACTGCAGCCTAGCAGGCAGGTGTGCTGGAATGTTTGTAGGTGGGTGGACTGCACTGGCCTCAGTACAGTGCTATTACCAATAGCATGTACAGGTTCAGACTAGGGTATGGGGACAGTGGCCACAGGGGCCCACCTGGACAAGCAACAGGGGAGGGCAGAGGGTGACATGGTCTGATTGGTATACCACATGCATGTGATACACCATCTCCATATGCAGTGTACAGTCACCTGCAATGCCCCCACACATACCTGTATGAGAGGAACATAGTGATTACTGCAAGAAATGGCAGTATGCAGAGGGTGACCAGGTACCCAAGTGGGTGGATCCCACCCATGTACACCTACGGTGTACAACCATGGGTGTGTGCCACAGGTCTGTCCCTGGCCTTTGCCAGGCTGCCACATGTACCACCAGGCTAACTGGAAACCACTGCCCCAGATGTCACCTTAGGTGCATGCCACCACCAGATGGCACCCTGCAGGCCACATGGGTGCAGGCCATGGCCCCTGGTACATGTGCTGCAGTGTGGCCAGCTGTTCTGCTGGTGTGCTGGTTGGCAACCGACAGCACTGTCATGTGCCAGGTGGTGTCTATGTCCTGGGTGTGGTGTAGGGGATGGCTCTCTGGGCAGTGCCCATGGTGTGCTGGCATCTGTGGCTTTGGTTACCTCTGTCCTGGCATGACTGCTGTGCATGGGTGCCTGAAGCATGTCCTGGTGCACCTCCAAGAGCTGTTTCAGGATGGCCTGTCTGCAGTTCCACAGCCTTCCTGTGGGTGACTGGCCAATTTAAGCCATCTTTTTGTCTGCCTAGCTTTGCATAGCACATTTCTGGGACGTGTGGCAGATATACCACACATTTTGGATGACTATACAGATACATGGCAAATTCATGTACCTGCCCACTTTTTTTGCACTGCATACATTATTTTTGTGCAATCGCACATTTGAAAATGCGTGGCACATCTCTCCTTTTCGAATATCGCACTTTCGCACAATTTCTGGGATGCGCCATGCATCTCCATTTTGGGCTGCACACCTCCTTTGAAAATGCGTGCCCAAGAGTTTATTTATAGCACAGTCTCTGTAAATGAGTCCAAATGTGAAGACAGGGAAGGTGACAGCTCTTTATTATTGGGTAAACTTGGCTTTGTACTAGTAACACCTGCAAGAGTTGCATCCAAATGACAATATTTTTTATTTCTTGGCTTTATAATGTTGTTAAAAGGTTTGCATTTGGTTGGGTATTCTCTTTGAAATCCCAAGTATGAAAAGGGCTATAACTGCAAAACCAGTGATAATATGTGTTTGCATGGTTCCATAGCATAAATGTTGAGCCAGCAAAGATATACCTACAAAGATATTAAAAATGATGATTTTCAGTTTTTGTTTATTGAATTGTATAATTTCTCTCCACTCACTGTGAGCACAAGTGTGGGTAATGCATGTTCTGTATTTTTATTTCTGTTCAGCTGGTTTCCCTTCAGAAGCATGGTATTATCAGAGTGATAGAATGGTCAAGTTTATGATTTCATTGTGTATATGGGCTTTCTTTGAAATCAATAAAAATGTGAAAGACAAAGAAATAAAGGAAACCTGGTCGGGATGCCTTTATTGATCTGATAAAGGCTTTCAAACTGATGGATCACTCAACACTGTTGCAAAAATTATCCAATTTAGTATCCAATCCAAGTACAGCTAATTACATCCTCTTTTGGTTGAAATTACCTAATTATTTTCAGCAGGTCAGAATCGGAGACTCTCTGAACATTTTGCAGTCAAAGCAGAGTTCCTACGGGGCTATCCTTGAATCCCTACTTTTCTCAATATTTTTAAATCACATCCCACAGGAGTGCCAATATTCTGGAGTCCTGACATATGCAGATGATGATGTAGTGTTTAATGCTCACACACCACTGAATGCTGTTCAGTATCGGCATACATGACCGAAAAGCTACAATAGTGTTTAAAACGGGTTTGCTGAATACAACCTGTTGTGAAATAAAACAAGCTTTAGTCAGCCCCATAATGGCTGCTAATGCATTAACTTGATAAGGGCATTTCATGGGTTTTAACGTAAAGATGAATTGACAGAGTCAACCTCATGTGTAAATTTAGTTTTTTTGTAAAGTTAGATAATTTATCTGGTTGATCCTGTGATTCCCAAGTATTTAAAATAAGAATGGTGAGTGTGTCTTGTACTATATGGGAGTGGAGAGGGAGCTCCGCACCAAGACCTTCAAGTAATGGTAGAAGGAATGGTGCAGAGACAAGAGGTATGGCTACACTGGGGGCTGTGGGCCAACCTGGAAGAGGCTATAACCGAGGTGATGGACTGCTTCCATCCAGGAGGTAACCATAGTCCTCCATGGACAGTTTAAATGTTACTTCGATGGACATTTAAAATAACAAAGGGGGGGGTGAAGGAAGAAATAGGGAAGACAGAAAGTGGGCCACCATAGGCTGAGATAGATGACAGGGAGATCCCACAGGGAGAGAGTCACACCAGGATACAAGTTTTTCAAGGAAGCAGGGGGTTAGCAAAGGAGGAAACATGGAAAAGGTGCAGTCAAAGAAGGAAGGTGAGGAAGGGGGAACAATTGGAAAAAGAAAAAGTGACAAGAAAAGAGCTAACAAAATATAGAAGGCCATGTGTACCAGTGCTATAAGTCTAGGAAATGAGTTCCCATACCTAGTGACTGTCATGGTGGAGGCAGACCTGGATACTGTAGCCATTACTGATGTGTACTGACAACCTTTTCTGGGACATGGTCATACCAAGCTACACAATGTTCAGAAGGGACAGGGTAGGAAAGAAAGGAGGGGGAGTGGTGCTTTATGTAAAGGAAAACATGAAAGCAAGGGAGGTACAGGGAATTCGGGGGGGGCTAAGGTGATGTTCACCCTCAAGTCAAGAAACGGAGCCACTATTCAGACAGGAGCAATCTACAGGCCTCTGACACAGTGGGAAGACTTAAAAAAATAAATCTTAGAAGCAACTGGCAAAATGGCTGAAAAGGAGTAGCTGTTGCTGATGGAGGACTTCAATCTGCCAGATGTAGTTTGGAGCCTCTGTGCTGCACTGTCAGCTAGGAACAGGGATATCCTAGACTCACTGTAAGGGGTGTTCCTCATGTAAGTAGTCAGTGAACCCACTCGTGATGGGGCAGTACTGAATCTGGTTCTTACTAACAGAGACAGTATTGCAACTATCAAGGTTGTATTCCATCTGGGGACCAGTGATCATCATATACTGTAGTTCAAAATAAGAATAGCAGCAGAATCCAACCACACAAGGGGCGAGGATCCTGGTCTTAAGGAGGGCTGATGGTACAAAGATTGTTGAATCCCTCAGGAATGACTTGGCAGGGGGAGATGACCTGAAGGGGGTGGAGGAAATGTGAGTCAAACTATAAGGGGGCATAGTGAAGGCAAAAAACATCAGTGTCAAGCAAGTAAGCAAAAGCAAAAGGAAGAAGAGACCACTATGGTTCTCAAAAGAGGTGGCAAAAAAGGTAAAGGCTGAAAGAGTAGCATTCAGAAGGTACAAGGATACCCAGAGGGAGGAGGATAGAGAAGTGTATCAGGGAGAACAGAGAAAGTCAGGGAAAGCAGTATGGAGCACAAAGGTGCAAACTGAGGAAAAAATAGCTCAAACAGTATCGAAACGGGACAAGATATTTTTGGGGTATGTTACCGAGAAAAGCAAAATAAAGGGAGGGACTGTACAGTTAAAGGGAGAGGGACTATATGAAGGGGGACCAAGAAAAGGCAGACATCTTAAACAAATACTTCTGCTCAGTGATCAGAATAGAAGGGGAAGGGGAGGAACCACAAAAATGCACCAGAGGCTTTGAGGGGAGGGAAATGGACACTATTCCCTTTTCTGAGGAGAGAGTCCAGAAAGCACTCACACAATCTGTAGCTAGACAAAGCTATGGAGCCAGACAGGGTGCATCAAAGGGTGCTGAGGGAGCTCAGGGAGGTACTAACTGCACCTCTGACAGACTTATTTAACAGATCACTGGAGATGGGCATGGTCCTGAAAAACTGGAGAAAGGTAGGGCAATTCTAGGCCTGTCAGTCTGATGGTGGTGGGGAAATTAATGGAAACAATATTAAAGGGAAGAATTGTGGAATATCTGGGATCTAATTAAATACTGGACACGAGGCAGCATAGTTCCTTGGGGGAAGTTTGTGCATACAAATCCGATATATTTTTTTTGACTGGGTAATCAAGCAGCTAAGTTTTAATGAGAAAAAAGTGCAAAAAAATGCACTTGAGTCACAGAAATCTGGTGGAGTACAAAATGGAGGGAGTGATCCTGACAATGACCAAGCAAGAGATCTGGGGGGGGGGAACATACTGGTTGACCTAAAGGTGACCAGGCAATGTGATAAGGCAATCGATAGGGCTAGTGGGATGCTGGGGTGCACAGGTAGGGGTATCACCAGCAGAAAGAAGGGGGTGGTGTTGCCCCTATATAGGTCATTGGGCAACATCCTACCTGGAGTACTGTGTCCAGTTCTGGAGACAAACATCTCCAGAAAGTGATAGGCAAAGTGGAGGTAGTCTGGAGGAGAGATGTTAAAATGGTGCAAGGTCTGCATCAAAAGCCCTACAGAGAGAGAGAGAGAGAGAGAAAGAGAGACTGAAAGCTTAATATGTACACCCTGGAGGAGAGGAGGGAAAGAGGGCATATGATAGAGACCTTTAAATACCTCACGAGGGTTAATAAGGTACAGAAGGGAGATATTTTTCAGAGATAAAGGTGCTCTAGAAGAAGAGATCATGACATAAAGCTGGAAGGGGTTCCATTCAGGAGAGATGTGAGGAAGTACTTCTTTACAGAAAGGGTGGTGGATTCCTGGAACAGCCTTCCATCAGAGGCAGTAGGAGAGAAACCAGTGGTGGGTTTCAAAAATGCCTGGGATAGGCACAAGAGAATCATAGGAGGAAGGAAGGGGTGGCAGAGACAGTGCCATAGATCAAGTAGGGTCTGCAGCATAAGTGATCATAATTAAAAACTGGCAGACTAGATGGCCCAAAGGTCATTATATGCCATCAAATTTCTATGTTTCTATGTATGACAGGTTATGTGATTCAAATCGATACAGTGTACAATTATTAATTTGTGCAATGTCCATATTGTAAAGTGTGTGGCACACATAATTCATGTTGTACTATGTATGCTACACATACACGATAATTAAATGGGCAATAATATATGCAATGAGCAAGGGAGAAAAAGTCAAGGGGAACACATGTGAAGCAATATTCTACTCATAGAGTAGTAACACCATGATAGGTACATATTGTATGAAGTTACTGTATTATGATGGTACCCAGCTACATACCAACACTGAGTTAGCTACATTAAGGAATTTTATTTATTTATTTTTTGCAATTGTATTGTTTGTTTTTTACCACTTTATTCATTTTTGGGAAATCACTTGCAACATGGCAAATAATAAAGAAAAGTAGAAACAGCAGACTTACAAGAATGATTTGACCGGCATTTTGAGTAACAAGAAGACATTAGGCCAGGAGTGGATTCAGGCCTTAATGTTGACAGTATTCCTATAAGTTACTGATGAGAGGTTTGGGGTGATGTGTTCCCTGAGGTGGAAGCCCCCTGCCAGAAATTTTTATCCATAAGTGTACTCAGAGTACATAAGATCATCATTCTGAGAACTAGAAAGCAGACTCCATTCTGTGTTTAAAGCCAATTTAAAATGTCCTTTTTAAAATATAAAGAGAGGCATTCACTTCATGTTGCAGAGCCAGGGTCAATATAAAACAATGCACAGAGTCACCTTGAAAAAAACCCATCAAATTCAACTTTTATTATGTCAATTTAGAAATAAATAAATATTTGTACCCCCCTGCCCAGAGATTTTCCATCTGACAGTCCCCTCCATAGAGTCAATATGACTGCTTCCGTGTGGACTCAGTGAATGCTATGGGCAGGGGCATCATTAGTCAGTGTCAGTGGCTCAGTAGGTAGCACACTCGCCTCTGAGGCCGGGAGATCAGAGGGCTGTGGGTTCAGTTCCCACATCTGGCACTTGGGTTAATATCCCAGTACTGACACTGTAGTGCAGCATGAGAGGGGTGCTGCACTTCTGAGGTGCCGTCTTTCGGATGAGATGTTAAACCGAGGTCCCATCTGCCTGGATTGGTGGTAGTTCAGGTGGATGTTAAAGATCCCATGGCACTTATCGAAAAGAGTAGGGGAATTTTCCAGGTGTCCTGGCCAAATTTCCCTCTTTCACTAAAAAAATACCAGCAACAGCTTAATCTGGTTCAAGGTCAGTTGGCATTCATCTGTATCCCCCTCCGCCGGGTCGTGCCTGAAAATAGGCAGTATTTGTCTAGTGCACTTACCCGCTCAACAAAAGCTAAATAAATAAATAAAATTCCTATGTAGCCAGGTGTTGCAGTTTACACCCCTATGATTTCTCTGAAACCCCCTACGATGCCCCTTGCAACCCCTGGAAACCCCTAAAACATTGTTTGCCTAGCATTTATTTATATAAAATGTGATGGAGGAGCTTTGCAACCCCTATGATTCTGTTGAAATGATACCCTGCTGTTGGTAAGGTCCCACCTTCCTTTAGAGGACAGCTACCCCTCCTATGAATATAAAGTCATGAGAGTTCCACCTTGTGAATATTTCCAATTTACCAACTGCATCCTTACAGGCTACAGTATGCTATTTATGTTATCAAATTTAAATCCACACAGCAGAAAATATTGATGTTTAAAAAGACGGAAATAATTGAAAACTGTAAGTTGACAAAAAGTCTTCAAAATTAAGGAAAAGAAAATACATGTACAGGTGAAAACTGGCTGAGGGACAGAACCCAGAGGGTGGTTGTGGGTGGAGAGTTATCTGGCACCAGGGAGGTAACCAGTGGGGTCTGGCATGGCTCAGTGCTAGGGCCAGTGTTGTTCAATGTCTTCATCAATGACATTGGGGTTGGCATTAAGGGCAAAATTTGTCTATTCATGGAGGATACCAAGTTCTGTGGGAGAGTGGACACAGCTGAAGGGATACAGGACCTACAGGAAGATCTGGAAAAGCTGGGGAGGTGGTCCAGGATCTGGTAGCTTGGCTTCAATGCCAAAAAAATGCAAAGTTATGCATATTGGAGCCAAAAATCCCAGGACAAAGTACTACCTGGGTGGAGTCCGAGTATCTGCATCAGAGGAGGAGAAGGACCTGGGAGTAATGATCACTGGTGACCTGAAGCACTCTACACAGTGCGAGAAAGCAGCAGCAAAGTCAAACAAGATGCTGAGATGCATATCTAGGGGGATCAGTAGCAGGAGAGAGGAGGTTATAATGCCCTTGTACAGGTCACTGGTAAGGCTGCATCTTGAGTATGGAGTTCAGTACTGGTGCCCACACCTCAAAAAGGACATTAACCTGCTGGAGAAGGTCCAAGGGAGGGCTACAAAGATGACACCTGGACAGCAGGGTAAGGCATATGAGAAGAGGTTGAGGGCACTGAGCATGTACTCCCTGGAAGACAGAAAAGAGAGAGGGGACATGATTGGGACCTTCAAGTACTTTAAAGGGATAAATAAGGTTAATAAAGAGAGTCTCTTTAAGCCGAGTGGCAACCATAACACAAGGGGGGGCACAGTCTTAAGTTGGAGGGTGGGAGGTTTAGGAGGGTGGTCAGGAAGCACTTCTTCATAGAGAGGGTGGTGGACACTTGGAATGCACTGCCAGAAAAGGTCATCTCATTGAGGACAGTGGACAACTTTAAGAGAGGCTGGGATAGGCATAAGGGGAAGGTAAGGATCATGGGTAGGGAGGATGGGAGGAGTGGGGAGGGAGGGCAGGGACACTACCTCAAGCTGTGGACCCTACAGTACGAGCAGACTTGATAGACCAAATGGCCTTCTTCTGCTGGCTTCTTCGTATGTGTGTATGTGTCAACTATAATTTAAGTCATTTGTCTCCTACTGTGTAACTGTAGTAGCAGCTGGTAAGGATGACCTTGTTTTGTTACCTCTGAAACCTCCGAGTCTGTAACTTTTTGGCAAAAATTGTATTAATAAATAAATATACATACTGCATGACACAACATCCTAGTTGTTCACATTTCATATTAGTATCAGCCATTTTCAGGCATGACCACAAATATGGCACTACCGAGTTACATACAGATCATCAGGAATACAGCAACACAATAAATACAGCAGTTTCCAATATGTTGGAGGAAGTTAAAAAGAAAAAAAAAATGTGACAGTTTAATTCACAGCTAAATGAGGCAAAACAAGTTGTAAGAGCAGAGCTAGCAGTTAAGATGGGCTGGAAAGGTACCACATTGTTGGAGATTACCCTGGAGAGCACAGGCATTTAGCCTCATTCAGTAACCAGGCTTTGAGTCAGTGTCTTAAAGAGCTGTGGGTATCAGCGGACTGGAGTGAAGCAGGGAGCCTGTTCCAGAGAGAGGGTGCAGTTCCAGAGAGAGGGTGCAGCCACAGACAGTGCTCTACCACCCATTCCAGTGGAGACCTTCGGGATTTCCATAGGGGGGAATGAGGACATGCATAAGCATCTGGGAGGAGCTCAGTCCTTCAGAAAGCTGGCGTAAGGTGATGCATTGCCATTTCTAAGGGTGTTGTCAAGGATACAACTTAATGCATGGTCATAACGACCAGACAGTGGGAGGCTTGATTACCAGTGAGGTGCCGTCGGGTGAAAGCACCAAGAGGGAGCTGCCAGCTTTAGCAGTGCTGGCTAGGTATGGTTTGGAACCTAGAAACATTGCCTTGTTTTTTTTTTCCATTGACCAGTAGCCTATGTGTGTGGAACAAGTTATAGGCCAGGCCATACTTGATAGGACAGAAGATATGTTTTTCAGGGACTTATCAGTGTAGAAGAGAACAAGATCATCCACATACAAGAGAGCATCACAGGAGAGGCAGTCAGAGGGGATGGAGTTTATAAGGATAGAGAGCAATAGGGGGCAAAGGAAGTTCTGTATGGTGGTTGTAAAACTGGTCTGTAATTAGATGAATAAGCATATGCAGGTTGTTAAAAACCAATGTATACAACACCATCAAAGGCTTGATTACCAGTGAGGTGCCACACTGGTCCGTGCTGGGCCAGAGTTTCTTCAGTATCTTTATTTCAGTACTTAACTCAGGCCTAACTAATTGATGCCTCAAATATCTGATGACTCCAAATTCTGGGAGGAGGGTTGGTGGGAACATCAGTAAAGCAGGAGAAGCTGCAGGAAGATCAAAACATAATTGGTGTCTGGGCATTCACATGGGTTATGAATTTTAACCTCAAGTGTACCTTCATGCATTCTAGGAAAATCAAACAATCTCAATACATCTTACAAGGTCATGCACTTAAAATATCACCCCAGGAAAAGGATCTAGATATCATCATTACAGATGATTTCAAGAAAAAGGGGGTAGTGCAATAAACTTTTCAAAAAATAAACAAAATCCTTAAATGAGTTAAAAAGATTTTTTTAAGTAGAAACCATAAAGTCCCACTATACAGAACATACATCAGACCCCAGACTGACTAGTGCTCTCAGATCTGGGCTAGAAAGGACATTGATAAATTGAATAAAGAAGCAGGAACCTGGATGGTGACTGGTTTGCAAGGGAACTATTGTGAACAAGGACCCTGGTTTTCCATTTTTCACAGAAAAAAAAGTAAAAATCGAAAATCACAGAATCCTGATTGGTTTGCAGATTTAGAATTCTTCCACCAGTGCCACATGGAAATTGCATCACTGCATTGAATTCCCAAGATTTCAGCATCTTAAAATGGATGCTGCTCTGCTGCACAGTCTTTCTACTCTGCTCCTTACAGAATTGGTAAGGAAACCGCACACTCTGCTTTGTTGTAACCATCTATGCGTCCCTCCAACCTTTCGATCAGCTGAGGACTGCTTTCCAGCCCGAAAGCACAGTTTTCATTTTGTATGTGCATAAACATCTTTTACTATTTGTATTACACTGGATGATATTAACAAAAAAGTATCAGCACACTCAGGAAATTGGAGTAGGCAGTGGGGGTAGTGGGATTCAAGTTTAAAGTTTAACTGCTTCTGCATCCATCCCCTCATTCAATCAACTGATGTGACCGCTCACCAACCTGGAAGTAATGTGGTAATCATTAGTTACATGCAACAGGGGTGATTTCACTGTAGTAACATTTGTTGCATGATAATTGCAATGTATTTACAATATAGTTACATCGTAACTACAGTGCAGTTAAAAAAAGTACAAAGTGTTGCCACTAATATGTTTGTGTAGAAACAGTCTTATTTTTGTGTAAAAAAACTATATTCCTATGCTTTTTTAACACTAAATGATTTAAAACAGAAACAAAAAAGCTAAGTAACAGGCTGGGTGGCAGGGAAGGGGCAGTCAGGTTTAAAGTTTAACAGCTCTGCATCTAACCCTTTGATCAGATTATACAACTGCGCTCCATCCTGACATTATTAAAGTTCTTATGTAGAAAAAAGTATGTGCCTAAACTGTTTTTTTCACTAGATGATTAAAACCCAATAAAAGCTTAATATCAGTGCACTTGGAGAATCAGGCAATGGGGGATTCAGTCAGGTGTCCTTAATTACATTTGTGTGTCTCTTTGAAGTTGAAGTTTAACCAGGAAAGGTACATTAAGCTGCAGCTTGGTTCCAGGTGTGACCTGGGAGCACAAGGAAGTTAAGTGACTTGCCCATGGTCACACAGTATGCAAGTGGGGGCTGCAGGATTCAAACCCAGGTCTCCAGGTTTGCAGCTCAGAGCCCTAAACCTCTGCGCTATACTGCCTCCTTGAACCATTAGTCTTGCTGAGCTAGGAGGCTCAAGGATACTTGCTGATCTAGGTGTATTGGTGTGAGGATCAACCAACCTGGAGGGGGTCTTATCACATTGTGTGGGTCATCCACATCATCAAGGCAGCCCCCACATACCCCTGATGTATGCTCCCACCAAGTCAGCATGCAGTGCTTCTGTATCACACTCTAAACCCCACCAGCCCAGGTCAAAGGAGTCTGGATCAGCTCAGTTCACAAACCCAGAGCTCCCATCGATGGTGTAAATACTGCTAGTTCTCCATGCTGCCATTGCTAGTTGTGTGTCCATGAGTGTGTGTGGGGGGGGGGCTTTGCTTCTGTGTACCCCTGAATTTGCTGTATGACCTGGGTGCTGTTGTTGCCCTACCTGCCACTGCATGATGCCATGGTGGGAGGAGGTTGCTGCAAAAGCACCCAAGCCAGACTTCACACTCAGAGGCAAACAGCAGGTAAGTTGCCAGATACTGTATGATGCCAGTGGGCAGAATGGGGCTGCTGCTGCTGTTGCTTGTTGTGTTCTCCTAAGTGAATCAGAGGGCTTTAGCAACTTTGTGCTCTTGAGTTTGTTATATGTGACAGGCTTACCCACACCTGTGAGATTTATAGGCGCACCAATTGACTAAACTTTGACTGCAGACTTAGATACCACACTTGTCTCACTGCCACAAAACTCTCTCTCACTCAATCCCTTCCTGGCCTCCGCCCCCTACTCCAACCTACCCCCTACTCTAGGGCCACCAGAAGTGCTCCTCTGACCCCCTTTTATGTCCCCCATTGCCGTACTTCCAAGAGGCAGTGATCCTTCTACTATAGAGCCCCCTGTTGGATGAATGAGCTACCCCTTGCTGTTGCCACTGAAATGAGACTTGGCATGTTCAAATCAGCACTGCACTCTGAACTTCTTACTCGGAGCACCTGTGACTTCCCCTAACCCCTCACCCTGCTCATTTTACTCACAGCGACACTTAATTCCCATCATGCACACCATCATTCTCAACCCATATATACTCCTGCTCATTATATGTTGTAACCTAGCTTGACTCAGGGTGTGTCTACTCACCCCATGATTATACTTATTATACAACTGTATTTCTTGTTTAACTCAATGTTTCTGTGCCTGTATGCATTACCATGTCGACTACTGTGTTTTTGTGTTGTTGTTTCACACTATGTTGTTGTATTTCTGATGTGGGCCCTTTGCAAAGGAGTCCATGACTCAAAGGGCTGTAATTCCAATTTCTCTAAATAAAATAAATAAAATAAAAAAATATGGCCCAACTGTTGTTGTCACTCTACCTGCCATTGTATGATGCCAGCATGGTTGGGTGGGGTGCTACATCAGCACACTCAGGCATACACAGAAAATAACACCTCAGGTACTGTACAATGTCAATGGGCAGAGTGGGGCTTAATTCACATCTGAGCTCAGACATGAAAACTAAGTGACTCCCTTTTCAAGTAAAAAGTATTCACATGTTTGGGAGAGGGATGATTTTCCATTAAAAGGCTCTCCACAAATCATTGTGGATGTTTTATGTGGAGGCACTTTATTTCAAAGAAGCCAATTCAGGCAGTTAAATGTTAGACAGGACTGAACCGAGTGAGTCCACCTTGGCAGCTGGTGGTTCAACTCAGTTTCACATCTGAGGTCTGACAAGTTAAGTGACCCAGAAATTTGTAACTTGGGCATGTGAAGTGTGATTGTTGAAGGAAGGGGATTTTAGTGTCACCATTGACGAACAAGGTCTGTAGTGTTGCTGCTGCTATCACAGGAATGGAGGCCATAGTGCTGCTGCTGTCACCCCTGAGGGATGAGTGCCATGGTTCTGCTGCTGCTGCCTCCATCACACCCGAGGGATAGGGGCCTAGACTGCAAGCACTGAAATTACACAGTCAAAATAGTTGTAGAATTAGAGGGGATCTTATGTTAGCAATAATACCTGACAGGGTGAGCGGGATTGGGAAATACTGGACCACCCAGGGGCATAATGAGGCCTGACACCACAGGCAGAGGGCCTTATAGCCCCAGTATGGTCCAAAATTTCTCAATACCGCCCAGCCTGGAGGGTATTATTGCACTTAGCAAATGGGCACTGTAAAAAAAATTAGTTGAATAAAAAAAAGTAAATGAGAAGTTAGTTTAAAGTAGATCTGTGTGGAATGGGAAAATTCTGAATCCGTGGAATTTCAGTGAAATTTCACAAAATTCTGCGAAATGTCATAGAATTTTGTCAAAATTTAATGGAATTTTTAAAATTTAGTAGTTTGGTTATAGCTCAACAACCATACAAGCCAAAGCTGTTATATGTGGAATATTTACTGTTTGGATATATGACCACAACCTTACCAAACATCATGTAATTTGGTTGGAAAGTTTCAAACTTATAGGTGCTCAAATGTTGCCATTTTATTGATTGTGCTAAATTTCATGAACATTTTTATCTGCATATACCTTAACCATCTCTTGGGTCAGGGATCTTAAATTTGGCATGATTTCTTGATGATAGGTGTTCTAAAAGTTTCAGAGGGTTATAAATTTGTAGTTAACATTCTTCCAAAATTAAATTTGTAAATATTGTGAAAGTTTGACTACTTTTAATTCAATCCCATTTAAAGCTAAAAATATGAACTTTTTTTAGACATGACCATGTGGTATAGTAGTTTAAATGTCTCAACTCTGGTTAAATTTGGATATGTAGTTTTAAAATTAAAACGAACTAACCGAAATGTAAATTTTGGCAACATGTAATTTTTTTTTTTTGTAATTGTTTAACCAGGAGGCAGTATAGTGCTGTGGTTTATGGCTCTGACCTGTAAATCTGGAGACCTGGGTTTGAATCCCACAGCCCCCACTTGCATACTGTGTAACCTTGAGGAAGTCACTTAACTTCCCTGTGCTCCCAGGTCACAGCTGTAAACAAACTTTCAGCTTAGTGCACTACTCCTGGTTAAACAATTACAAAAAAAGAAAATTCTGCAGGTAGAATTTTATATTCCACACAGCTCTAGTTTAAAGTGAATTTCATGAGCGGTACTTGCATTCTTTCAGAACGTTGACTGTTCTCTGCCCCCCCCATCCACACAGGAAAGATATGGAGGCTATGTGAATATACTAGCAATGGTGCATTCCCTCCACCCCCATCTCTTTCTCTGCAGTGCCCTGTGCTGAGAAAGGAGTAAGGAAATGAAGGCAACAATAAAGAGGTACCTTTATGTTTTTGAAGAAACAAAATGTGAAGCTGCTATGTTTTCTCCAATTTTTTTCTGTTTGCATGCAGGGAAAGCAGCTAGAGGGGGGGAGGCAGCATGAGACCAGCGCTGTGAGAAAAATGGCCGAAAGTGTGGGCTGAGAGAAATGGCCAAAGCTGTGTTGTCAATCCTGCATAGAATAAAAAAAGAGAAGACTTCTTTGTTCCTTTTGTTGATTTGTAACTTTTCATGGCTGTTCCCATGTGTATTAAGGCAGTTTGGGTCCTATCATATCACAGTGTGTAGCGAGGTCAGTCTCGCTAAGCATGACCAAAAAAAATGGAGAGTCTGAAAATTCGGAGTGCCCAAGAATACCCTTAGTGATTGGGCACTTCGAATTGGCACTTTTTTCAGTGGGCTCTATTGAAAAATACTCGCTCACTTAGGTAAGTGTCCTAGCCAATCAGCATGTTAGGATTCTTTTGCCCATTTTCTAAAAAGCTGTACAGGACATTTAAAAAGTCAGGAACTTGGTGATGCATTAAACCTGGAAGTATAATAAAGGAAGGGGCATCCTTACTGGAAGGCACTGTCAACAGTTGCCAAGAAAGAATTCCAAGATTATTAAAAGAAAGTATTTCTTTAGTCAAAGTGTAGTGGGAATATGGAATAAATTATCAATCAGAGTAGTGGAAAGTGAAAATGAAGATATATTCAGAACCAATTACAGTACATTACTGCAGTTACATGGATGGGGAAACTTGCTAGATTACTACCATTGCGAAGTGGAGGGGTAGTCGTGATGGCTCACATGGCCTCCTTTCCCTTACTCCAAGTATGTAATATAGGCACGTGTACTATAAATCTTATAACAAAAAACTCAATAAGAAGTTACATTACTTTTACATACAGACAGAATGACTTTTTGATGACAAAAGCTAGAGATAGAGACAGTGAAACAGGCATTCTTTCCTACACTGGAATATGGCAGTCTCATTTTGAACAATATCTCAGACCTAATTTTTTAGCTGATACAAAACTTGCTTTAACATTATGTCATTTAGTCCTTGTAGTCTTCTTTCGCACTCTCCACTACATTCTGTACCATTATTTAAACATTCTCCTTCCTTTTGACAGAATTTTGTGCGATCGATACACATTTGATTTTAAAACTTAAAAACACAATCCAGCCACCCTAGGACTGGCACATACCCTGACACCCTTTCAGAATAAGTAACACTTAAGATCACCTTTGAGTAAGAAATGTTCACACAATAAGAAAATAAAACAAACATGGTAAGCAGGCATTTTTACACTATGTGCCTAAACAATGAGTAATGTTAACCGATTATACAGTGTTGCTTGTTTTTGTATGAAACTTTTGAATAACCTCAAATCCAAATTTACCTGTATATGTTAAAAATATGCAAAATTGTGTACTATTCTCTTTGCCTGTATTTTATGTCCATATGTTATGAAGGGCTTGGCACTCATGTGCGGAGCTAAATGTTTTATGTAACCCAGTATGTAAACAACACTGTGTATGATGCTTTTATTAGTACTTTACCTTGTTTCAGCTTAAAACTACCTTTCTTTCTATTTTAAAGTCTCTATCTTGTCACTATTCTCAGTGTTCAATTTCTAGATTCCAGGCGGTTCCAGGTAACATAACACAAGTTGTGAGTGAAAATAAATATTCATCTCCAAATAAGATGGCCTGACTCTGATCATGCAACCTATCATCTCTTGTGAGAAACAGGATTATTTTCTACTTAAGATCCAGTCAGAGTAGTGTTTATTTAATTTATTTTATTTAGCTTCTGTTGACCGGGTAAGTGCACTAGACAAATCCTGCCTATTTTCAGGCACGACCCGGGGGTGGGAATACAGATGAATGCCAACTGACCTTGAACCAGATTAAGCTGTTGATGGTATTTTTAGTGAATGAGGGAAATTTGGCCAGGACACCGGGGAAATTCCCCCACTCTTTTCGATAAGTGCCATGGGATCTTTAACATCCACCTGAACTACCACCAATACAGGCAGATGGGACCTCGGTTTAATGTCTCATCTGAAAGACGGCACCTCAGAAGTGCAGCACCCCTCTCATGCTGCACTACAGTGTCAGTACTGGGATATTAACCCAAGTGCCAGATGTGGGAACTGAACCCACAGCCCTCTGATCTCCCAGCCTCAGAGGAGAGTGTGCTACCTACTGAGCCACTGACACTGCAGTGTTCAAAACAGCCTTGTCTTCCTTGAAGCTAGTGCTGATCTAAAAAAAGTTAAAACTTCAGACAGCTGATTTGAATGTTGTAACATTTCAACTGATACAGTATATAAATTGAATACACTATAGCTTGAGTCTAAACACACAATTTATTTCCATTTGTGAAGGGGTTGGACTTTCATAACTTAATCATGGCTTCACCTCTCATAAGCTATGGTCCCCCTCCACCACCAACACACACACACACACACACACACACACACACACACACACACACACACACATATTTGGAGATAAGTTGCATTATTTGAGTAAGGACATGGTGCAACACTTACATCCATTACAAGTAAACCATCTGAGCCAATCTCAAATCAGAGCCACCATTTTTTTATTCACTATGAATATTAAATTTGAAACAGATTGACTCCATGAGTATACAAAAAGTCAGTTTTCAAGGAGATCCTCATTCTCATGGGAATGTAAAAAAAAAAAAAAAAAGACTTCATGGAATGCTTACCAGGGAATCACACATTCTGACTGGTACACTAAGGATCCATATCCCACTGCTAATGGACCAATAGTATTAATAGAATGCTAGCACAGGTTTCACAAATAAAGTTGTTCAATGGTTTTTTTAAATTAAAATATCGCATTGTTAGCATTTTTTATCTTAAAATGCAGTCAGATGTTTATAAGAGCAATACGGATATATGCCCTTAATTCAAAGAATACTCATCTACTTGTTCGTAGTCTGTTCTTCTTTGCCACTACATTTCCCCATTTTGGAAATGTGCCTGACCATCCTCCTCTGCCTTACTCTCGCTCGCTCTCCCCCCATTCTCTCTCTCTTTTTTCCTTTGTTCTTTTTCTGTCCCTTCCCCCTTTTCCCCCTCCTGGGCATGCCAATCCTTAACACTAGCTGAGTTCACATCAAGTAGTTTATTTATTTCACAATTTGGAAAGTACCTTTGAGTTGAATACTTATTTACAAAGGCTTCACGTCACATTTAGTAGAACAATACAACAGTTAACACACTACAAAAAGTGGTACTCAGACTTGTTGCAGAGAATACAGTAAATGGCTAACAATCTGTAGTGTTCATACCCTTGGGGTTCTGCAACTTGGGTTATGGCTTATGGCTTTCTCTTCTCCACCCCCACCCATTACATCACCCCCTCCTTTCCCCCTATTTCTCATATTCCCCGATACCCTTTCCTAATTTTTTTGTCTACCCTCCTCTCATGTGCCTACTTCTGCCCCCTATCTATCCCTCTTCTCTTCCCTGCTTTTTACCATGCCTATCCCCCCCCTTGCAGGGTGTGAATCTCAGAGGGGTGAAGACTCATTCTTACTCTCTAACCTTCTCCCTCCCCCTATTCTTACTTTCTTCTCTCCTTCTACCCCAAGTGTTAAAAAATGCAAATGCATCTGTGTTGATGTGTTCTCATGTGCTTACTTCTGCCCCATTCTATCCCCCTTCTTTCCAGTCTCTTACCTGGCCTATTCCCCTTGCAGGGTATGCATCCCAGAGGGGGAGAAGGCTCATTCTTAAGCTCAAACCATCTCCCATTCCTCCCTCCCTCCCCCTATTTCTACAGTCTTCTCTCCTGCTACCCCAAGTGTTAAAAATACTAAATATATCTTTAGATGTTTCTGTGTGCAGGTATATGTTTGAATTTGATAAGTACTATAAGTGCGTATGTTTATGAAAAATAACATAAATGTGGGTCTATGTATAGTGGATATATAAGGGATATGTAACAAGGACATGTGTAATACATGATTTATTTTCACAAGAGCTGTTTGACATTGGGTAACCTCATGAGTGGCATAAGCCATGAGTGATGTGCCCAAGGTCAAACAGCTCGAGTGAAAATAAATCATGTATTCCACAAGGTCCCTGTTACGTATTCCATTTCTGCAATAGGGATCCTTTAGGATTGTGCAGGGAGTTTTGATTTAAATTGCTTATTTAATTTTTAATGTAAATTTACAGTACATGGACTTTTTGTGGTTTTCCCAGTGTAGCTCCACTTAGCATAGTGGTTTGCTAAGCAGTTTCTATGGATGCTCCAACTTTATATTATGGCCAGTACATAATGAAAAAGTCTGATGCAAAATTCTTTTGTTTTTACTTTTTTTTTTTTGGGGGGGGCAATTTGTTAAAAAAGTGAATAAAATTTTAATTTTCTGCCATATTTTGCTGATAATAAAAATCTAAAAGGTATCTATAAATGAAATACCTCTCATTTTCTTAGATATTTTGTGCTGAACAACTTTTTGTGCTCAAAGTACCATGATATCATTTTTCATTTTAAAGTTATTTGCATCTGTTTGTCACAAAAGTGCAAAATAATTTAATTTTCTTTTTTTTTTGCTAATTATAAAAAACTATATATAAATGAAACACTCAGTTTGTAGATACTTTTGTGCTGAACAAATTTTGTGCTCACAGTACCATGCTATCATTTTTCATTTTAAAGTTATTTACATTTGTTTGTCAAAAAAGTAAAATCAAATTTTCTGCTGTTTTTTGCTAATTATAAAAGAAACTAAAAGGTATATGTAACTAAAACAGCACTCATTTTGTAGATATTTGTGTGCTGACTGGTGACATTTATTCAACATATGTTGAATAAATCTAGGATTCCAAAATGTATTCAACATTTGTGAAAGTAAATGGATTTATTTAACGGCTTCAGAGTCCAAGCCTATTGCATAAATGTATGTAGACCATGTTCTGATGGCTAGTGTTATATGCCTGTCACTGAGAAATGCTGGTATAGCCTAAAAGTACTCGGTTCATGTATGACTTGTCTTTTCATATTTTGATTTTGCATCTGTATTCTATTTGTATCCCCAGCCCTTTCCCCTAGGGCACATCTGGAAATGAGCTATTGTAGCTCAGTATTCCTTTTCTGGTGAAACTTTTTTTAAAATAAATAAAACAAAATAAATAAAGACCAGTATGGAGTAGAGCATTACGGCCCTTGGCAAAGCCTTGGGCACTACCTCTCCCAATCAGTCTTTATTCTACTAATAAAAGGCTGCTACAGTATATTTGACCGTAGTGCTTAATTATGACTAGAACTCTGTTTTAACCGATGGAGCCTGATTAAACACTACCAGCCACTTTCATTTATAATCATTTAAAACTAATAAAACCCAAAACTCTCTCATGTGGTCATGAGCAGAGATTGCTGCAAGCAACCATTCTAATGCAGTACTTTGTAAATGTGCCTGCCTCCTGTAACACATTAAACTGCTTCTGGTAACACTGAAACTCTGCGGAGAGTTGCCCTGAATAAAAAAAAAAAAAACTGCAGCTGTCAAGTTACAGAAAGATACAGAAAAGCATTCCTTTTGGCAGACTTCCTGACTTCTATTACATGCATCTGTGCTCAGTGTCTTGTGAAAACAAATATAAACTGAACTCACTAGCTTAGTAGGCTGAAGCGAAACTTACATATTGCGTGTTCCACATCCTGCCTCCATGTGTATGATCATCATGTTAAAAAACACATGTACTAAACATACTTCCACCCTGCCATTGTGTAAGTGAAGCATTGAAATGATGGTGTGTCCTATCTCCATGTAAGTGACTTAATGAAACTTATAAAACTGGTACTAGCATTTAAACAGTTTAGAGGGTTATAGTGAGTAAACAAACTGAAGCTGCCTGCTAGAATAGTATGTAGGTAGTATAGAATGGGCAGACTTGATGGACCATCTGTCTCCTTCTGCCCTCAGATTCAGAATATATGTGTCTAGGCTACAGAAAACTGAACTCACTGAGTAGGCTGAAGTAAAGTTCAAAAAACTTCAGTTTAGCTCCTGCTGTGCAGTATGTGTGATCAGCATCCTGAGAGAAAAGTTTAAAGAGGAATACTGAATAAAAAACTGAAACTAACCTGCCACAGTCCATAATGCCTGACTCCTGCTTTGTGTTTCTGCTTGGCATACAGGAGAAATACAAATGCTAAATGATTTTTAACTTTTGGTTCAAGTTAACACATGTGACTAACATAAAACACTGAACAATTAAAGTTTTTTCCTTTTTTGGAAGCTTTCAAAAAACACCAAAAAAAAATACTATTTTCTTGAAATTTAATAAAGCAAAAAAAAAAAAACCCAGACAAAATAAACACCAGAACGGGAGGAGAAAAATATAGACAGATAGACAGATAGACAGATAGATAGATAGATAGATAGACAGACAGATAGACAGATAGGATATATATATGCATATATATTATTCAGGCATGGTAGCACCTGTATATTAGGGTTGTGCTGGAGCTTCATGAAAAAATGGCCATTTTCAAAGCCTTATATCTCACGTACCTTAGACCCTCAGAGTAAAAAAAAAATTGTTTTTTGTTGTTTTTTTTTTTTATAACCAGGAGAGACACATGAAGCTGAAGCTTGTTTACAGGTGCAACCTGGAAGCACAAGGAAGTTAAGTGACTTGCCAGGGTTGTCTCACAGTATGCAAGTAGGGGCTGTGGGATTCAAACCCAGGTCTCCAGGTTTGCAGCTCAGAGTCTTAAACCACTGTGCTATCATACATACCTTCTCAGTCCTAAGGTCATGTAACCATCCAAACTGTAGACAGGTTGCTTTTGTAGTCCTTGAGATATAAAGGACTGAAATTATATATTTTTGACCAATTTGCTGCCTCACTGTTTGCACTAAGATAGCTAAAAAGTGGTAGCGCTGAGGTATGAAACTTACAGATTTTGTAGGTATCATATTAGATCCTTTTGGGGTACAAAAATAATTAGTTTTTAAGTTAATTAAAATTAAATGTGCATGTGCATTCAAAAAAAATTCACTGAGAAAAATAGAACTACACAAAGTCTTTTTTCATGTTAAAGTTCAACATGAAAAACTTAAGATAAGATAACTTTTTAATTTGGTAAAAGATAAGGGTGACAATGAAGTGTTTGCAAGGGAGGGCTAGTACGTATTACATAACATTTTTTTTTTACAATTATTTAACAGTATTTAGTCATCTTTGATGAAAAATGAAAGTCTTCACAAAGGAATCCATCATGAATGTTATTTTTTTTTGTAACACCTACATGTAGCAGAATACTGAATACCAGTTCTTACAATATTCTTGCTATACGGCAGTTTTTATCCTGTGCAAAGATTTTCAAACTGATTGTGACTTTATAAAGTGTTTCTCATAATCTTTTTCCATAGGGGTTTACTCTGTGGACTGCGGTATCTAGCTCCAAAATGTAGCAAACTCAGGAGAAAAAAAGAGACAGTGCTCACCCCCAGCAATGAAGCAGAAGCAAAACAATTTTTGTGAATCAAGTTGTCTCTTTATTTAATACTTGTGCAAGAATGCTATGCTATAAAACTTGAAGTCAGCTCCCACTGGACTTGGACATGTTCTACAGATTCTAACAAGCTGACCTAATGTTTCACATCAGTCACATGGTACTTCGTCAGAGGTCTGTGGGTGGCCATCTGCATTCTAAATGTATACAGCACCAAAGTAATTACAACCAATCACATGATCATTTGCATAAAAAATAATTTACATAAGGAATCCACCCACAATGTGTATACCCAAAGTACATCCTAAGTAAAGTGACAAACGTGACAGTTATTAAAGTCACAAACCCCCCTGCACACCAACAGAACACATGTTTTCCACAGTGAAACAATGATTTAAATCCTCCCTAAAGTAAACAATAGGTTTACCTCCTAAAAAGCAATTTGTCACTGCAGCTACTTTCTCATGGGCCTCCTCATTTTTCCCCCAAAAGGTCACCACAGCAACCTAGTCTTCAGGCACTGGAGTCTCACAGAAATAAAAAGCAAACCAAAATTCAAAAATATTGTTTCTAAAAAAATATTCTAAGAATTTGATTTGATGACAGTGAATCTTAAGGTTACTCATATGAATTTTGTAAATAAATAAAAAATATTATTCACAGATTCCAGTATTGCATAAATCAGATCCTTAGGGCCAAAAAAACATTCCATAACAATTATATAAAATATGAGACTGGCATGTCAAAACTCAAATTTTATACACACCATTGGGCATGTAAAGATTCTCATAATGCACACACACCCATGCATTATTCTACATTTATTTCACATTTTTTTTTTTTTTAGTTCTCTCCTCTTTGTTCTTTATTTTGAAGGGTATTTTCATAAACTGTATCCTTGTCCCTCCGAGTTCCTCTGCACCTGATGCTTATTCCCCACCTAAAGTCATAATCCTATGCTTGTGACATCACAGTTCTTTCCATAGCAACAGATTGAATGTCACAGGCCGAGGGTTATGACCTCAGGTTGGGAACATGCAGCAGGACGGGGAAGAACTCAGAGATGAAAATTACATTTTTACAGAAATATTCTCAGTAATAAATAATCAGGACAGGAGAACTATAAGCACAGCTGTGTATACATATGTTTTTAAGGTTTGTCCAGTGGTGTCACCTGCCCTTTAAGGTATAATAGATGGTAGCAGAGTAAGGGACATACAATAATTTTAACGGACAGTAGAAGAGTAAAGTACATACTGTATACTAGTTGGTTAAAAACAAGCAAGTAGTTTAACAAGAACATCTTAAGTCACTATTACTACAAAATGCAAGCCATCTTAATTTAGTTTGAGGTGTGGTATGGCATGGAACTGTGTTTGTAGAAGATCATGGCTGCCCTGATCTCAAGCCTTAGTGAGTTTTATTGGTAGCAGGACAAACATTTTTTTCCCACTTGATTTACTGTACTGTTCAGTTTGGGGCTCTGTACTGTAAGAAGGCTCTGCTTTTGCTGCAGATCTCATGAGTATTAGAAAGGGGGACTGGCCAACATTCCTAGTGTAAGTAAATTCAGACTCTGGACTAACATATCCCCAACATCATCATGCCAAAAATGATATCTCTAAGTTACTTTGTTTAAGTTACAAGTCATTTTGTAACCCTAATTTCACTGCTTGTTCATGAAAGCAAGTTTCAGTGAAGAGCTTCTCACAATGTCATCACAACCAGAACTCACAGCCTAGCCCTCCCTGAAAGCTACCTTATATGACTTATTTCTCCCTAGTTACATAAAACTACAGTTGTAGCAAACATTTGAAAAGAAAAATGGGGGGGTACACTGCATTCATTTCCACAATGTGCAGATGTGAGGTTCTTAAGAATGTGGTGGGTTAGCCGGCCCAGTGGCACTGAGGACTGAGGCGCTGGACACCACACCTCGCACCACGCTGGCCACTCAGGTTCAGGAATGAACCTGGGAAGTCAGGGGTCGGCGGGGGAGGAGAAGGATCGAGCATCCGTAGGACTGCTCTCCTTCTCTGGGGAGGGGTGGCGGGACACCTCTGTGGCCTAGTGGCCTCTAGCAGTGGCTGAGGGCGATGGCAGACCATGGGCAGACTTGGGGATGTGCTGTGGCAGATGCCGGGAAGAGGCACATGTGGTAGCATGCATGCTCCTGTCCCTTGGCATCATTGCACATCACAGATGTCAAAGAGGAGGAAATAGGGCACACGGTCGCGGCGGCTTGATGGCCATCATGGGACGCATGGCCTGGGGACTCCACCATGGCTACTGGATCCTGGTTCGGTGGGGAATAAGGGGGGGACTCTCCACCACCCTGCTGTGGGGGGCAAGCTACTGGGGTAATTAGCGGTGTGGTTCTCTGGGGCCATGGCAGACCGGACGGCAGCTGGATGGGATGGATGCCAGGACGTGGAAGCAGATCGAGGTTCCAGGTGAAAAAGGATTAAACAAAAAAACAAAAAAGAATGTAGTGGGGTGGACTTCTATGGCAAACATGGCTTTAGAATACCAAAGTTGTGTGCAGTTTTTTAGATTACTGCAGGGATGAGATTTCACAATGCCACCAAATTGCAACTGTGGAATGCAACAATGACACAATTTCAGAAAGTAGCTGGGACATGAAATTCTGAAATGTGGCAGGGACACTGAAATTCAGAATATGATGATGTCATAAATTTTTAGAATGTGGCAGAGATGCACAATTTTGAAAAGTAGGAGACACATTGCTGTGGAATGAGGAATAGATATGTCATTTTGTAATGTGTTATGCATGTGTAATTACAGCATGTGGTGTGGTGGTGATAAATAGTCAGAATGTGGTAGGGATGCTTGATTTCAGACTGTGGTGGTAACATGCAGTTTCACAATGTGGCATGGACACAGAATCTCAGAATGTTGGAGGGACGCACAATTTCAGAATATGGTGGTCACATTCAATTTCAGACAGTGGCACAGATGCACACTTTTAGAATGTGGTGATCTGCATCCCTTTGGAATGTGATGAAAATACATTTGTGGAATGCCATAGGTACACACAATTCTGGAATGTGGTGGAGATGTACAATTTTGGAATGTGGCAAGGATGTGCAATTATAGACTGTGTCTTGGACACGTAATTTAGAAATGTGGCAGACACTAATTTTCAGAATGCGGTGCAATGCACACTTTAGAATATGGTAGGGATGTGCCACTGCGAAGACCAGCACAGCGACAGAATTCACCTGAAATCGTTGGATCACTGTACTGGTCCCCGCAGACACTGGCGGTGCATCTCCTGGTGTTGCGCCCCCTCCCCGAGACAACTCTGACTCGGAGTTGTATATTTAGAGACTGAGTAGTGTGAGGGCAGAGTCTCCACATGGGGGGGGGGTTCAGGGCAAAGCCCCCTGAAGAAAACATGCCAACATCACTGACAGTACAATGCTGGCACTCGGAATTGTGTCTGTCGCTGTCAGGGATGTCGGCATCCAAGATTTTGCAGCAGTATAGATAAACCCTAAAGTACAGTAACATGAATCTGAACATTCTGGAAATGTATGAACTGCACCCAACCCTGTGTCCATTTTAGTTTTAAATGATTACAACTTCTGTGTATTAAACTTTGGATGAATATTTCCTTTAAGGTTGCTGACAAGAGGACTAAACTGTGCATTCTGGTAATGACATCATCAGTAGTTCTTCACTCAGACTGGCTTTTCTGAACAGGGAGTGATGTCAGGGTTACAAAATAACTTATCTTTTAAGCAAAGTAGCTTAGAGATCTAAGTTTTGGTAGGAGACTTATTGGGTATATACTGATTCTAATTTTGCAATGTTGCACTTTTGGTCAAGCTTCCCTCTTTAACTTTATAGGCCCTTTTCAATGTGTTGTGTACCCCAGAAATTGAATGTACATCCCAAGCATTCTGACTAACTAGCCATATTATCTGGTCAAGAGAAAGTATTCAACTACACAGTTAGCCACCATGGAGAGCTCACCATCAAATTTAAATATGAGAGAAACACATACTGTATTATCTACATGTTTCTACATATTGCATAGTTGGAAAAAACACATACTAGCAGCAGATCCATTTAGCAGTACAGTACATGTACTGTACTCTCTACCAAAAACACCACAACTGAGCATGGAATACATCTGTTGCTGTGTACATTCAGTCTTACTTTGGTGCTATCACTCAGTGTCAATATTTAGTGCATTATATTATTCTCAAATGTTTCACAGACCAGAGCTTTGAGTGGTGCACTACTGTGGGACTCTTCAACCTCACAATCCCTGTGTAAAGAATGTGGAGATCAGGTCCCATTTCCAGCCATATCTCAGCCAAGATACTGTAGACAACAATAGCACTAGTATAAGCTTACACCATAAATCACACCAAAATTATCATGGCAATAATTTAAATATAGAATAAATACATAGTCAACTGTGAATTACAGGGCTAAAATTCAACTAAGAGGTTCTGGTGACATTATAAATCATGAAAGCAAAGTTCAGCTAGTTTGTTTTTCACTAGAACACTGTGGTAATGATGTGGCACTGAGCGTACAGTGTACTACCTCCAAGTCCCCCCAATCTGATAAACACTCAACCCAAAGTAAGGTTTTTCAAATAAACTTAACTCAAAGTAGGTTAGCAGGCGGCTCACAAATGGTTCTGGGCTGGGGTCAAAGCAATGTCCTAAACAAACTTTCTCACTACAGTCTGACTCCACAGTCTCCACTCCAATACAAGAACATGTTGCTGTGTATAGGATGAACTTTTATTATCAAAAAATAATAAATTGCAGCAGTGAGATGTACAATGCACCCTCCCAAGCTCATCCAAACATTTTCACCCTACTCTAGGGCCTTGACAAAGCCCTAGAGTAGGGTGAAAACATTTGGCTGAACTTGGGAGGGTGTGTTGTACATCTCATTACTACACTTTATTATTTTTTTTTTATAATAAAAGCTTATCCTGTACACAGCAATGTGTTCTTGTATTGGAGTGGAGACTGTGGAGCCAAGCTGTAGTGAGGAAAAAAGGAAACTTAACATGTGCATATGGTGCCAAGTGATCTGGTGATTAACATTTACTGATTTATGCTGCAGCATCTCACTATGGTGTCCGTGAATGTGCATTGTTTTATTTATTTATTCATATCTCAAATTACAGTACCTCTGAGTCAATGACTCTTTTACAGAGGTTCCACATCAGAATGAAGACAAACATGACACATAACTAAGTACATAGCAAGTGGAATACATGATACAGGGATTTATTTAACTCCAAAAATTGATTAGCGTTTTACTCGTAAAAGTGCTAAAACATTGTGAAAATGCAGAACACTTGCCTCACTGTGTTTAACAAACATAATGCTTCTAGAAAACCTATATAAATACTTTCTGTACAGTTAGCATTGTCCCAAGAAAAAAAACTGCTAATCAATTATTTAAAACCCTGTGATACACGGAGTTGGGGTTACAATCCGAAATAAAAGTTAGTTAGGTGGAAAGTGTTAACATTCAGGTTACAGCAAAAAATTTCAAGTCAGGTTAAATTTTACATTCAGATTACAATAAGATGTGCTATAGGTTTCGGGGATTAGAGAAGTGCCCTGGGGGGAAGAGCAGGGAGTGATGTCAAGAAATTTGACATTGTCAGGGAGTGTAGTGGGAGATGAGAGGGAAAACTGAAGGGTGAGAGGGAGTGTAGTGGAAGATGAGAGGGGAGACTGACAGGTGATAGGGACAGTGGGGAGATAGGAAGAAAGGGGCTGGCAGGGGTCTGTGAACAGTGTCAGGAGTGGGAGAGCAAAGGGAGGAGGAAAAAGAGTGAGGAAAGGAAAGGGAAAGGGAAAGGAGAGTCAGGGAAGAAAAAAGGGGGGTGAGACACAGGACAGGGGACATTGGTCAAGGTAGGGGGAGAGTGCAGGCTGTAGGCAATGTGTGAGGCTGAAATGGGGTCCTATGTGTGGCAATCACAGCTGCTAATAGTAGTAAGATGTTGTCAGAGTTTCTGTTTGAAATGGCCCAGTTAGGTTCTTTTAGAGTGTCCATGGGAAGTTTTAATTAGAATCATCATCAACAATAAGTCATAATTCATGGTTTTGACATCATACAGTACCTAAGAAATACAAGATACACTGTCTGACATTAACCCTGTGGGTCAGATTATTTGAAAGCATGGTTTGTTCTAGAATTAGCATCCTTAGTCATATTTTATGTCCTCTTTTAACAACCCTGTGAGTGAGTAACTGAACATGACATCAGTGTCACAAACTCGCTCAGTTGGTCAGACCTCTACTCCCAAAGTGCCAACTTCTGAGCATATGATTTGTGTACAGTGAACAGAACAAGGTAACCCTCTTGTCTGTTTTGTGGGTTCAAGTCATCTTAGTCTCAAGCTCTGGAGGGATTCAAACTGATAACCTCTTGTTATCGTACCCAATTATCAGGCTCAGATAATTCTGTCTTCAGGGGGCCAGATATCTTTGCCTACGGGCACCCAACCAGGTCTTTCAAATTAATCCTTAGAACTCTACACAAGACTTTAGAGAACTCTATCCATTTCCTAGTTTGGTATACAATAAGCCCATACACAGTGTTACTGACAATCTTTAAAAGCTCCACTTAAAATAAAAAGAAATGTCAAGGCACTCTAGATAGTTTCCGTTGTAAAAATACCTCTTTACTTTAAAATATCAAAACAGAACAAATATATATACCTCAACACATGCAGCCTTAAAAACAAAACAGGTTTTTAAAGGTACAAACTAAGCTCTCTTATCCACATAATACTTCTCTCCTACAGTGCTGATGTTGTCCTTCTTCTCTGAGTCAGAAATATTGTCTTGTTTGTCTGTCAAGGTCTTCTCAGTATGTTAAGAACAGTTCCTGAGCCAGCCTTCTCATTGAGGTCACCAAACTCAAGGGGAGGAAACAGACAAGAAAATGATAGAGGACATTCTCAAAATGGCTGAAAAAGGGGAGATACTGTAGATGGGGGACCTGAATATGCCAGATGTTAACTGGATGACATGTACTGCAGCCACATCCAAGAGCAGGGTCATTCCTGATGCCCTTCAGAGGGCAGGCCTTAGACAGCTAGTGTTGGAACCCACTCAGGAGGGAGCAATGCTAGACATGGTACTCTCAAATGGAGAGAGGATCACAAATTTAGAAGTCAGTAGACATCTGGGAAGAAGTGACCACTGCACAGTGTGCTTCACAATAAGCACAACCATGGAGGCAAGCCATACAAAAACAAGGATGCTGGACTTTAGAAGGGCTGACTTTGGCAAAATGGGTGAATACCTGAGGAATGCACTAGCAAATGGCCAAAAAGGAGGGGTAGAAGACCAATGGAGAAAAGTCAAAACTGCTATCATAGAGGAAACAAGCCTTTGTGTGAAACAAATAAAGAAAACAAAGCGGTGTAAAAAACCACTATGGTTCTCAAAAGAGGTGGCAGGGAAGGTTAAGGAGGAAAAGGCTGCATTCAAAAAGTATAAGGAATCACAGAAGGAGCACGACAGGGAACTGTATCAATTAAAGCAGAAAGAAGTGGGGAAGGCAGTCAGAATAGCAAAGGCCCAAACTTGAGGAAAAAATAGCCAACTCAGTTAAGAAGGGCGATAAAACCTTTTATAGGTACATTAGGGAGCACAGAAAGGTTAAGGGAGGAATAGTGAAGATTAATAAAGGAGAGGGGAGGTGGGCAGAGGGAGACAGTGAAAAGGCAGAGATACTGAATGAATACTTTTGCTCAGTATTCACAAAAGAAGATGAGGAGGAGTTACCTAAACCAGACAATAGAAGCACTCTGGGTAGGGGGGTTGACACCAGTGCACTTACAGAAGGAAAAAGAGTCCTGAAAGAACTCCTAAAACTGAAGGTGGACAAAGCAATGGGGCCTGACGGGATTCACCCCAGAATCCTAAAAGAACTAAGGGAGGACCTAGTGACACCACTAACCACACTTTAACAAACAGTGGGAGGATGGGGTGGTACCTGAGGACTGGAGGAGGGCAGACGTGATTCCCCTTCACAAAAGTGGGAGCAAGGCAGAAGCAGGAAACTACAGACCTGTAAGTTTGACCTCAGTGGTAGGGAAAATGATGGAATCACTTCTGAAAGAAAAATTGTTGAGTACCTAAAGAGCCAGCGGGGCTGGGACCCAAAGCAGCATGGATTTACAGCAGGAAGGTCATGTCAGATGAATCTAATCGATTTCTTTGACTGGGTGACCAAAGTAATAGACCAGGAAGGGGCTGTGGATATGGCCTACCTAGACTTTAGCAAGGTCTTTGACACAGTCCCACACAAAAGACTAATAATCAAGTTAGCCAGCCTGGGAGTGGGTTCCAGGGTGGTAGCCTAAGTAGCAAACTGGCTGCACAACAGGACACAGAAGGTAATAGCGAATGTAACACATTCCGAAGAAAGGGGGGTTACTACTGGAGTACCTCAGGGCTCAGTACTGGGTCCAATCCTCTTTAACATCTTTATAGGTGACATTGCAAAGGGTCTGGAGGGAAAGATATGCCTTTTTGCAGAAGACACAAAGATCTATAACAGAGTTGATACACAAGGGGGGTAGACAGGATGAGAAGGGACTTGGCAAGGTTGGAGGAATGGTCAGACATATGGCAACTTAGATTCAATGCAAAGAAGTGCAAGTAATGCACCTGGAAACAAAACCCAGGAGAAAAGTACACAATAGCAGGGAGGTACTAACAACAACAAAATGGAAGGGACTTGGGGTAGTCATCAGATGACCCAAAGTTGGGTAAGCAATGTGAAGTCAGTAAGGAAAGCCAGGGGATACTGGGATGCATAGGAAGGGCATCACAAGTAGAAAAAGGAAGTGGTTATCCCTCTGTACAGACAGTTGGTGAGACCCCATCTGGAATACTGTGTGCAGTTTGGAGACCCCATCTATGCAAGGACATAGACAGGATGGAAGCAGTCAGAGGAGGACAACTAAAATGGTGCAGGGTCTGCATCAGAAGCCATATGAAGAGAGACCGAGAGAGCTTAATATGTATACCCTTGATGAAAGGAGGGACGGGGGGACATGATAGAAACTTTCAAGTTCCTCAAGGGAATCAACAAAGTCCAGGAGGGTAGCATCTTTCAGAAAAAGAGATGTGTAAGAATGAGGGGTCACAATTTAAACATAGAGGGGGGGTGGCGCAAGAGTAATGTGAGGAATTTTTGTTTTCACTGAGAGAGAGTGGTGGATGCATGGAACCGTCTTCCTGGGGAGGTTGTTGGGTCTAAAACAGTGGGGGAATTCAAACATGCATGGAACAGACATAAGGCAATTGTAGTGGGGGGTTGCAGGAAGTAGGCTGTTGGTTAACTAGAATCTGCAGCTTATCCAATAGGAAGGGAAATGGGCAGACTGGGTGGGCCAAGTGGTCCTTATCTGCTGTCAAAGTCTATGTTTCTATGCAACTCCACCTTGGTGTAACAAAATCTTTATTTTATCTCACAGGATGTCCAAATAAAATATTTAAAAAAACATAATAGGTGACCTCACTGCCTTTCCTCCCTCAGGTTAACCAGACCAAACCAGTTTGTGCTCTGCTACACATACATCTCAAAAGTTTATTTGATCTAAGTCACTGTATTCAAGCAAAAGTATATTTGCCTCTTTAATCATGTCTGGACCTTGGAATCTACACTTCAAAGGTCTCTCTGATGTAATTCAAGGGTTCTCCAGGAAAGTATATTGGACCTTCCAAATTCATCTGGGTCCTCCCTGGCTCAAACATCAACCTCTCTTCAATGTCCATTCTGGCTTCTCTCTGACACCCCTCTCTCTCAAGTTCTTCCTGACAACTATTGTAAGTCAAAGGATTTTGCCTGAGGGAAATTATGAATGGCTAATCTTATTTCCTGGGATGAAAGAAAATTGACAAGGTAATTGCACCCCAGATATCTGCAGTTTAGCTATGTCCTGTCCTTTGAACTTATCCCTCGGGGGTCTTGATGTGTCAGTTCCAGTAAGATTGTAGTTTCCTCAAACTGACTTTCCCATCACATATTTTATATGTAATAAAAAAAATTAATACAACACTCAGAGCACTCAGAACTGGCTGTCTACGTCACAATCAATACCAGGTACAGACAAACTTAAGGTATTCTTTTACTGTATGTATGAATTTCTCAGACCTGGATGTGGTTTGAACTGTACTGTCTATGGGAGGCTTGGGAAGCTATTCAATCAAAAGGTACTTAATAGGTAAAGTTCCAGTGAGCTGAGGAAAATAAAAATTACTGTAGCACCAAGCCTGTGATAAATATGGACAAAGCTGTAATAAAAGCCATAAAAAGAAGCATCAATCATGTCTTCATCAATTAACCTTATCAGATAAGTAGTTGTTTTGCAATGAAAAGCCAAGTTGTTATACAAGAAAGCATAGGTTTCCAAACTCATGAACACTAGTGTATTATATCGCAAGCACAGAATTAAAATAATAAAAATAACTTAACTATTATCAGTGTTGTGTAGTTTAGTGAGATGCTTCTGCTGCCTTTATTTAAAGCCAAAGATAAATAAAGATAGGTCATTAAAATATTAATTTCACACCAGACCAGTGGTGCTGAGGGTTGGCGCTGGGCACACACCTCGCCATGCAAAGGCCTGGGTTGAGGAATGGACTCGGGCCACCGGGGTCAGAGGAGAGGGAGGAGGAGGAGGAGAGGAGGTGTCCCAACAGATGCTCTTCTCCTCCTGGGGTGGGATCCTGGGGTGCTTTCAGGCACCTGATACTCCTGTGCCTGTGGAAGCATGGGCATCGGGGCACCAGGCGGCTCTGCAGAGTCGGGGATGGGAGGACATCATGGGCACTTGACGATGGTGTGCATTTGCACATCGTCTGTCTGGACGCCAGTCCTGCATACTGATGTCCTTAGGGGAGAAGGGATTACAGGAGGAACAGGGAGAAAAATGGAAGAAAAAAAAAAAACTCAGTCCTAGATGTGGACCGATCTGCACCTCTGATCACCCTCCCACAGGCAGACTCCACTGTGTGCAGGCACTCCTAGGAGAGGAGTCAGGAAGGGGAGAACTGGAGATAGCTTGACACTCTAGGGGCAGATTCCATGGGGGTGCTCTCGGGGGATTGATCAGAGGTCTGAAGGAATGGATAGAGAGGGTAGCTAGGCAGAAAAAAACAAATACTAATTCCACATAAGCATTCCAGGACTGCTTTATCTTTAAGTACCCTAACTTAATAAGCAAACCACCAATACATTTATCTAGAGTCCTAAAACCCTAACAGGACAAATCTCAAAAATTTCCTATAGTATGACATTCTTTATTGTCTGCAGTGTCAATCTGAGGGTCTGTCTCCTATGTGCAGGACCCCCTACTTTTGCTGCAAAGCCCTAGTCACTCTGTTAGATGTGAGGCAGTTTAAATGTTTCTTCCCTAACCCATGTACTTTGTAAATGCAAACAAAATAATACTCATTACAATAGACTTGTCCTTACACCAGGCAGAATAACTAGCTGGCTGCAGATGCAGTGTCATGTTACAGATATGATGTAATGCATCTCAACACAGTGAAATGAATGAGCAAAATATGCACGATAAGAACATTTGTCAGTGCTTAAAAAACATGATTTATCACATTTTGAATGCCGGTCAAGCCATGAGAATAAAGGACATGAGCATAACGGCTAATCCTCCCCTGTTCTATTATCCATGCACACATTATCTGATCCTGTTCAGTCCATTACAGTATTATCCATATAGGCGACTAATCCAATTAGACACATTCAGCAACAATTTGCTCAGGCGTAAAGAGATACAACAGATCGACCACATGGGCATGGTACAGCCCATGAAGTGTGATTTGTAAAAACCACTCCACATTGCTCTGTTTCTACACCTCAAGAAGCATGCTCAGCTCAGGAGGTTTATCTCCAGCCTACCTGTAATGAATTAACCATGCAATATTTGCAGGAATGCTGTCAGTCCAGGAACAGGGATTCCCTCTTCCCCATCAGGGTACTCTCCAAACACCCCCCCCCCCCCTTTTAAAACTTTGAAAGTTGAAACCGTCCCAAAATAGTAACATAATTTAAAGACAGTGGTTGGAGGACTGCAGGGCAACTGTCCAAGTTTAAAATTGACCTCATGCAGGTAATATAATTTAAATTTGCTTACCACCCTGAAGCTATGCATGCTTTTATTTTACTCAATATAGTGTGTGGTCAGCTGAACTGGAAAAGCTGGCGATTCCAGTTATGTTTTAAGTTTGTGATCTCAGTGAAAACGTGTTCTGGAAGTTCTATGTGAATTTAGAAATATAGCTCAGCATTGTCTTTAAAAGAAAAAATAAAGTAACTGTGAAAACATTTTTCAATTGGTATTCTCTTGCAGCGTGCAGAAATGCATTTGCATCAATGAAAGGTGCCCCAAGAGTTGTGGGTGTGTGTGTAGCTTGTAAGTTGGACCTACCATCCTCCTTTTCATCGAAGACTGGCCTCTTTGAAGAACTGTTCGCTCCCATCCTCTTCCTCCACTTGTTCCAGTGAAACATTGAAGCAGCAATCCTGCTGGCATTCCCTACTACTCTAAAAGAAAAGCTTGATGGTCTGTGTACCGTCCAGCTGGAGAATCCCAGTCTCCTTACACACTGGTCACAGTAATCCGTTATCTTTCTTCATGGCACCTGGCTTGGGCGCTGCTCGCTGATCACCGAACTGCCCGATTGTCCACCGAACCAGCCTGGCTAGGAGGAGATGCGATGGCACACTGAACCAATGATGCCTTCCTTCCGAGCAGGCTCTCCGAGCTTCATTCGCTCCCAGCTAGTGCAGCGCCAGATCAATGCCTATTATTTCAGACACCAGTAACGGGCAGTAAGGGAAGCCAAAAATACAATTGTATCTTCTCGATCAGTGGATTTCAGTCAGTCGGACAGCTTCACAGGCAATGGGAATAATGTGTCGCTGTGTGTTAGGGAACTGTATTTACAGTAACTATCATTATGGATAGGGGGCGCACGAGCCATAGCGAGGAAGGCCACATTATCAACCCTTTCAAACCAGCATTCTAGTGTGTTACATGCACGCCTGCAATAAAAAAATAAGTGATCAGTATCTCTGTAATTATCGGTGTTACTAACATCGCAGGAACTAAAGAGATGAGCGATTGGTGACGTCAACTCTATTTCTTACATATCAAGAGCATCTTGCACACGTTCTTAATGTAGTTCTAATACTGTACACATGACGTCTACTTTGAGTATTGTCTTCTCTATAAAACAGAAACTAGAAAATACGTATAGCGTTTTAGTTATAACTCTGAGTTGCTCTATACATACAATACGTTACTCTAGTAATTCTGCCTACATTAAGTTTATTACTTGAGCTTGCTCCTTCAGATTGGATTGAACTTTATAAACAGTGGACACACGGATGTATGTTTTACTATAACCCTAAAAGCGGATATATTTTTATGCTGGACTTTATATGTCAGGAGGGCTGACCCTGACCATTTAGGAAGTAGCGTTCAATTTACTGCACAGTGAGATTCTGCTTCTGCCCAGTTCCGCACTGAAACCGAATCCACAATGAATGCAAAGGCAAGAAGGAGCCACATGAAGTTACAAAGAAAGGAAAGCAGGTTCCCTCAATATCGTCTGCACCCGTCCCTTACAGGTATTTGGCTAAACTTGAGTTTACTTTCGCACTGATGTATAAGACCATTGGAAGTAGAAGATTAACCAATAACAGATTCAGCTACAGTAGAATTAGGAGAGTGACTTCACTAGAATAATATAGAATCCCTGACTCACGCGCCTATTGGACCATCATCACCTTTGTGAGAAACCGTGTGATGATCCCTTGCAGAAAGCGTTACCCTGTGTACTTATAGAGTTAACATTAAAATAACCTGTCCTCAAACCAGGAGCTGATTGGTTCATGCGCACTTCCTTACACCTCTTTTGTTTTGATTGGTTAACTAGTCTGTCAGCAACTCAGCTGCACTCGCTTTCTAATTGTACTTTTAAAGTGTTGCTTAGTAATGTGACTATTAAACGGCTGAAACCTGAAGGTACACTATTATTGGAACTAACTATAACATATTTTATTCCCATTTCAAATTGTGCGTTAAACTGAACATCTGCTGAGGACTTGTATTAAGACGTGGATTTTTTTCCATCAGCAGTGTACTTAGAAAAACAGAAACAAAAAATAACAAAAAAAAACAACTTTTTATCAAATGAACTTTTGCAAAACACTACAAATAACATTACAATCAGACAGTATGTACAAGCAGATACAGCAAAGGACTGTGCCATTAATACAGGAGCATAATAACGTCTGAATTTATACATAACTAGGAGTGAGTAAAAAGAAACACATTTCAATAGGTAAAGAATGAGCAGTGCTGTCAAGGATCATGGCCATTTATCAACAGTAGCAGTAAAAGTGAATGGTCCCAAAAGGGAAGGATCCAAGTGGATCACTTTAGCCATATTATACTGTAGCAATTTTTGGAGCATTGCAGGTAGAGACATGAGGGCTCCTAGCTACAAGCCACTACTAACACTTCAACATTTAAACAGGCATATCTGTGGCAAAAGTGTACCCCTGTAAAACTTGTCGACAGAAAAGGATACCTTGGCCCACCTAGTCTGCCCAGATGTTCCCTGCCTAATAAGTCTCCACAGAGCCTAACTGGTCTCTGGTAATCCTCCCTGCCCTTTTACTAATATTCCACTATGTCTATCACACGCATAATTGAAGCCCCCCCCCACACACACACACACGCACTGTTTTCACCTCTACCACTTCTGCTGGCAGTCTGTTCCAGTCATCTACCACCCTTTCAATGAAATAGTACTTCCTTGCATCCTTCTTAAACTTCCCCCTCCCTAGCTTCATTGCATGCCCTCTTGTCCTGGTGCTCTTTTTCATTCAAAAGAGACTCTCCTGCACTGTGTTCACCCCTGTGATGTACTTGTAGGTCACTATCATGTCCCCTCTTGCTCTACTCTCTTCCAGGTGGACATGTTGAGATCATTTAGTCTCTCCCTGTAGGGCATCTCTTGCAATCCCAGAACCATTTTAGTTTCCTTCCTCTGTACTGCTTCCACCCTGTCTATGTCCTTTCTCAGGTGAGGGCCACAAAACTGGACACAGTACTCCATGTGGAATTTCACCAGCAAGTAATACAGTGGCAACACCACCACCCACCTCCTGCTGCTGGAGATACCCCTCTCTATGCACCCAGCATCCCACTAGACCTACCCCCTGCTTTGTCAACCTGCCCTGCCATGTTGAAGTCATCAGTAATGATAACCCAAGGTCCCTTTCCTGCTTAGTGACTGTCAGTACCTCCCCATCCTATACTCTGCTCCTGGGTTCCCTGCCTAGGTGCATGATTTTGCATTTTTGGCATGTAATCCCAACTGTCATGCTCTTGATCACTCCTAACATTTCCCAAGACCCTGCACATTCTCTTTACCCCCTTCTGAGTGCCCACCCTAGTAAGCATTTTGGTATCATCTAGAAAAAGGCATACCTACCCTTCCAGTTCTTCTACAATGTCACTTATAAAGAAATTGAAGAGGACCAGTCACAGTACTGAGCCCTGCATCACCTTGTTGGTCATTGTCTCATCATTAGAGTGAGTGCCATTAACCACCACCCTGTGTCACTTATCCATTAACCAGTTTCTATCCCTTTTTCATCACTTTGTATCCCACCCCTAGGCTGCTCAATTTATCAGTCTCCTGTGTGGCACATTGTTGAAGGCTTTGCTAAAGTCCAGATAGGCCATATCCACAGCCCTTCCATAATCTATTTCCTTGGTAACCCAGTCAAAGAAAGCCATCAGATTTATCTGCCATGCCCCCCACCCCCCAAGTCCATGGTGTCTGTGGTCTTGCAGCCCATTAGATCCAAGAATATTCTACCAGCTTTTTCTCAAGCAAGGTTCCCATTAATTTTCCCACCACTGAAGTGAGACTGACCAACCTATAGTTTCGAGCCTTCTCCCTGCTGCCACTCCTATGTAAAGGAACTGCATATGCACATCTCCAGTTCTCCAAAACCATACATGCTTCCAATGAACTGTTGACTAAGGTAATCAGTGAAGCAACAAGCACTGTGAGCTCCTTTAGTACCCTTGTGTGTATCCCATCCAGTCCCACAGCCTTGTCCACTTTTAGAGCTGCAAGTCCCTTCAGGACTCTTTTGTCTGAGAATGGACTTGAGCCTGCCTCAACCCCAACCCCCCTTTTGTTCCTGTTACTCCATGGTGGTCCACCTCCTTCCCTCCACTGTGAAGACTGAGCAGAAGTATTTGTTCATGATGGCAGCATTTTATTGGTCCTGTTCTGTATAGTCTCCTCCTACCACCCTCCTAATCCTCACTATCCTTCCTCTTGGTTGGCTCTTCTCACTTATATATCTGAAGAAAGACTTAACCCCTTTAGCTACCACTTTGCCTATTTTTCCTCTGTGTGTGCTTTTGCTCCCCTCCCCACCTTAACTGCTTCCCTCTCTTTTACATGACATCCCTCCCTGACCACCTCCCCCTGAATTTCCTGATACTTCCTGAATGCCAATCTTTTTTCCTTAATCACCTTAGCCACTTCCCTAGACAACTGTAACAGTCTCCATTTCCTTCTGCTTTTACTCACTTCCTTCATGCAGAGATTGTTTGCCTTAATTGTGCCTCTCTTTATTGTGCCCAGCTTGTGCCTCTATCTCCCAAGCAATCTGCCAATGAGGCAGTTTCTCAGGAAGTCTTTCATTTATTTTAAATCCATTCTCCAAATGTCCAGGACCTTTCTCCTCATATGGTTTGCCTCTGCTGCTGTTTTTATGTTAAATCACACAGTATGGGGATGACTAGGACTGCCCACTGTGATGTCTGCAATGCTATCCCTGTTTGTAAGCACCAGAACCAGCACTGCACCATCCCCAGTGGGTTTTTTTACTTGCTGCCTGAGAATAGCTCCTTGTAGGGAGTCAAAGATGGCCATGATCTTTGTTGAAGCTGCCGTTGGAAGGTTCCACTCCACATCTGACAGATTGAAGTTACCAATTACCAGTACCTCCCCCTTACTTACCATTCTGATGATGGCTTCCCCAAGTGCTTTATCAAACTCCTCTTTCTGTGCTGGAGGTTTGTATACTACACCAGTACGGAGAGTAGTCCCAGAGCCTGTTTCCATGATAACACACAGCACCTCAAGCCATTCCTTTTCTTTCAGGTGACCTTGTACCTTCATGACCTTGACTCTCTCTTTCACATGTGCAGCTCTTCCTCCTCCCTTCCTCCCTGTCTCTCCTGAACAGAGAGTAGCTACGTATGGCTAGATCCATTCATGGTGCTAAGTTCACCACAACACCATTAACAAATCCAGGCTAGCCTCCACCATGATGGCCTCCAGGTCCCGAAATACATTTCCCAGATTACAGTGCACATGGTTGTCAATACCTTATTTATTTCATGCCTGCTTCCCTGATTCACCCCTCTTCCTGTTTTTGCTGTCTCCTGAAACTTCACCTGACCCACCTCTTCATTTCTTACTTTTTCAATTAGCTGTCTCCTTTACTTCTTTATTCTTGCTTTTTTTTTTTATCCAGGAGAGACACACTAAGCTGAAAGCTTGTTTACAGGTGCGACCTGGGAGCACAAGGAAGTTAAATGATTTGCTCAGGGTCACAGAGTATGCACGTGGGGGCTGTGGGCTTCAGACCCAGGTCTCCAGGTTTGCAGCTCAGAGCCTTGAACCACTGTGCTATACTGCCTCCTTAAGCCTACTGCTTACTTGCTTTATACCCCCTTTTCCTCTGCCTTATTCCCATCCTTGTCATTTGCACTCCTGTCCTAGGGGAGTTTACTCCCTTCAGACCTTCCCTCTTTCTTATTCATTATCTAGAGGGGGTAGCCTTTAAAATTCCCACTAAGGACTGTGTTCCCCTTCCAGGAAGGATGCAGTCTAACTCCCCTATAGAGGACCATATCCTCCAAGGTTGGTCTCCAGTACCTAGTGTAGCCAACACCCTTCTCCATGCACCATACCTTTAACCAATTGTTAAATGCCTTGGTGCAGAGTACCCTTTCCTCCACAACCACCCAGTTCTACACAGGTAAAACCTTGGCAAAAACTATCTACCAGTTGTACACAGGTAAAACCTTGTCAAAAACTACCATGTGTGCCACTACTTGAGGCTTCTCTCCAGTTCTCCGAAATTCTCTTGCACTACCCCTACCCTATCCCTTCCTAAGTCATTTGCCACCAGGTGGACAATGACAACTAGCTCCCTCCCATCTTCTGCTGCCCTAGCAATCCTCTGGATATGCTTTCCATTGCTCCAAGCCTAAGCACCTCTCAGACCCTTCACCTCCTTATCCTTTCCTCCCCCATTCCAAAGTCTGTCCCTCTAACAACAGAGTTACCTACCAGCAGCTGCTTCCTCCTTGGCTGGGGGTCTCTTCCTCCTTCCTTGGGGCCTCCCCTTCTGAAGACTCCCATTTCCTCCCTTTCCACTTCTATCGGTACCTATTTTTGGCTGCCCTGTCCCAGCAGTATGTCAGACAAATTCTGCAGTGGTACAGGCTGAAGGGCATGCTCCCTGACCACCACCCCCACTCTCCCAGAACCCACAAAGGTCCAACTGCTCTTCCTCTTCCAAGGCATCATCTGCGGGAGGAGTGGTAGACTTGGTGGCTCCTGGGTGGGACAGAAAGTCCTCTGCACCTTTGCCAGTTTGGCGCAGAGTCCAGCAACCTCTGCCCTCCTCCAACAGAGTTAAATACAAATGGGGCAGCACCTCAGTCTCCAGAAGGTGTCCAAAAAGACTTCAGCATACCGCCTATTGCACTGCACCATGCCGTGATCTTTCCATCTTTTACTTACTGTCTGTTGAAACTTATCTGTACCCTACGCTTCCTTTCTGCTCCTGATATATTCCTACCACTCCCTTTTACTTGCCTGAAACTTGTTACTCTACCCCAGGTAGGGTGTATTTTATTTTCCCTTTGCGAACCCCCCCCCCACCTGTACCTAACTTACCCTCATGTCTATTACTCTTTAGCGGTTTACCTATGCCAACTCGACAACAGTGTTGTCAAGGTTCAGCATAGCATGATTCCCGATGTCAACAGGCATAATTTTGCCTGTCAGACATCAGGCATTTTCTCGGGGAAGCTGTGCCCCCATGAACCACCCATGCTGGGGGCACCCCTTCAGAACTATTAACTCCGAGTCAGAGTTAACTCGAAGGGGGAGCGAAAGTCAGTGAAAGGGCAAAATTTCACCCATGGGTCCCTCACAGCAACAGTTTTGAAACTTGTTGAAATTGTCACTGTGGAGGGTTTCGCCATCGGGGTGTCAACTTTTGGTCAGCATACTCTCTTTAGCCACATGCCTTAACTTTATTTGTTACCCTGCCCTTTTGCTAGCCTGAAACTTATTTGTTACCCTACCCTACCCTAGATGGTTCCACCACTTCAGAGCACCGGCTGCAGTGCACCCAGTCATTACGGTGCCAAGTGGGAAAGTCACCAACCTCTTTTTTTGTGGGGGGCTGTGCTCCCTGCACCCTCCACCCCCCTTCTAAGGATACTAACTTTGGGGGGGGCATACCTCATGGAGGGGGAGGTGAATCCAGCATTTGGTGCTGCAGTGATCTGGTGTTGTAATACTGGCACCCAAATGGCCGGAAAGGACCCTAGATAGAGTGTCTCTTATATCCCCTTTTCTTGCCCTCCTACCTGTACCTACCTTTTCCTGGGTGTGTACTACTACCTTCCACTTGTGGTATGTCTACATCCTGCAGCTACCTTCCCTGTTGTTTGTTGCAAACAATAATCAGTAATGTGTTACCTCTTTAACTTGGCCTGGTGTGCTCCCTTTGCAAAGTCTCTTGTTGGACTTTGAACTGTCTGCAAATGTTCTGCAGACACTCCTAAGGCAGATTCTCCACTCTTGCACTGTGCCACTCATGGTGACACAAGCATGATGGGACATGCTGGGTGTTTCTCCTTTTATCTCTCCTTCCTGCTATCCCCTGATTTCCTGTTCTCACTAAGTCTCAGGCAGCTCCACCCCCAAATCACACACCCGATTTATTTATTTATTTATTTGCTTTTGATAACCAGGTGGGTGCACTAGGCATGAAAATGCCTATTTTCAGGCACAACCCAGGAGAGAACAGTTAGAAAAAAATACATACATAGGGGTGCATGTGACGCAGCATATGCAGTAGTAGGGCAACATACAGAGTACACAAGTTTACAGGTAATACAGCAACAATACTATATGTACAGGTAATGCATTTCAAACACTTTGAGAAATACAGGCAGTGCAAAAGTGATGGCATATATAAAACAAAACAGTAAAAGCAATCAAAACAGTAAAACAGTTTAAGTGTCCGGTTGTGATTGGTGAAAGAGCATGAGGAGAAGCAGGAAGAGTGGTGAGAAGCCTGGAGAAAAGGGTTTGAGCCTTAAAAGGGTTTGAAAACCAGAGGGAGAAAGAGGACAAGTGAAAAAAAGGGGGGGTGTAGGATAGGTGGGAAGAAGGTATCAGAGGAGTGGATTAACTTGGTGATGATCTAAGGTGGATTAAAGCAGGTACAGGGGCAGGTTACCCACAGATGCTCACGGTGCAGTTGCTTGAAGCTGGCATGGGAGGTTGCTTGATGGATTGAGCAGGGTAGGGAGTTCCAGTATTTTGGAGCCATGTGAGAGAAAGCTTGTGCACCCATGTTTGTTCTACATCTAGGGATGTGAATATTCAAAGTGTTTCTTAATCTACTCACCACTAAGGTTAATTTCCTGAGAAAAGTTCCCCACACGACCTTATACAAATTTAAAGAAACTTCTCAAAGTGTCCGAAACCTTGACTAAAAATCTCTTTCCTCCACCTACCCACTTACACTGCTACTTTTAGCATGAAGAAAAAATATATATACAATAGCCATATATAAATAGGGTCGCGGTAGCACCCCATATAGTTAGGGTTGAGTCTGCAGTTCAATGTTAAACCCATTTTTTTGCACCTTAATAACTTTACTATCATTTCATGAATTAGCACAAAAATGGTATGCACTGTCAAGCTGTCAGAGTCTCATGATGTGAAAAGTCTCATGATGACACGTTGTACAATTTTTGAGATATGGATGGTCAAAAAAGTGAAAAAACTATTTTTTTTCCTGTACTGAACATTGGGTATTTTTGCTCTTACCTACAGCCAAGATGGTATGGAATTTCTTTATGAATTTTTCAGGGATGATGGGACCTGTGCCCATTGTGTGCCTTCAGATGGTTTGATGTAAAAAAAGGATGCAGTTTTTGAATTATGATGATTTGATAATTTTTGTGATAATATCAAATTTCAATTAAAAAAAATGCAATCAGCAAAAAAACATTTGCAAGTGCTAACATGTTGTACTTTACTGTTCATGTATAGAGATATACCTATCAGGAAAGGTACAAAAACAGATTGCAAGTGGTAATTTCCATGATTTACTTGCTGTGGGACAAAAAAAAACACTCAAGACTGCCACCATTTTCTTTTTACTATTTTAAAATATAAAAAATGGAAAAGTTCAATGAAATGATGTATTTAAAAAATATACCTCAACCTAGCTAAACGGGACATGTTTAGCTAGTGTCTAGTGTTTGATTTAAAAAACCTTTGCCAGAAATAATTTTTCTGGGCACCCACATCCAGGGTGCCCAGCTTAGTGAAAGGAGCCACTCACCCGTGTTCTTTGAGAACAGCGGGACTTTTCTTGACTTCTGTAGCTGCAGCTGGAACTCATGCTGCTGGCTGCAGTGAGAGCAGTGAGACGCCATTTCCCTGGTGTCTAGTGGTGCCCCCCCCCATGCTGTGTCTGTATATGCTTAATATTTTCCTGGTGTCTAGTGGCAACCCAACCCTCCAATCCCGTTCCTGTAGTAAATGTTTTTTTTTTCCCTGGTGTCTAGTGGCACCCCTCCACCCTCTGATGCCTTCACCATAATGAATAAATGTTTCCCTGGTGTCTGTGACACCCCCTAACCTCTAATTCCATTCCTATGTTTAATTTACATTTTCATGGTGTTTAATGGCACCCCCACCCTCCAATTCTGTTCCAGTATTAAAATTATATTTCTCTGGTGTCTAGTGGCACCCCTCACTCTCTAATGCCATCCCTGCAATTAATTAATGTTTACCTGGTGTCTAATGGCACCCACCAACCTCTGATCCTGTTCCCATATTTATATTTCCCTGGTATTTAGTGACACCCCCCCACCCTCCAATCTTGTTCCCATATTAACAGTATATCTCACTGGTGTCTAGTGGTACCCTCCACTATCCAATTGTCACCCTAGTGTACATTTGTTCTTTCTATGGTGTCTAGTGGTACTCCCCCGGCCCTCCAATCACTGTCTGCACTGTAATAAAGAAAACAGTTCTTCAATGTCTTTTTTTATAAAGAAAACCTGAAAATCAGAAAATTCCCTTGCCAATACAACCTTACCCCAACCCCGACCTCCTACTGAGCACCCACCCCCCCCGCATCTCCCACACACACCCACACACCCTCACTCATCTGAGCAGGTCATAGGGTGAAGATCCACTCTCCAATCAAGTACACATCTTGCTGCTGCAACCACTGACTGCAATATGTAAAAAAAAAAAAGTTAAATGTGGTTTGATGTAATTCATAGAAATATAGAAACGTAGAAGTTGTCAGCAGATGGGAACCATATGATCCATCAAGTCTGCCCTTGGCTTCCTAACCCCCTACTTAGCTGCCTGCTTGTGAATCCCACAGTGTCTGTCCCATGCCCGCTTGAATACCCCCACTGTCTTGGCTCCTACCACCCCCTCCAGCAGGCTATTCCATGGCTCCACAACATGCTCTGTGAAGAAGAATTTCCTTATATTGCTTCTGAACTTTCCTCCCTTAAGTCGAAGGTTGTGCCTTCTAGTCCTGCTGTAGTCCTTTACCTGAAAGAGGTTCTGCACGTGCACCCTGTTGTTGCCTTTAAGGTATCTGAATGTTTCTATCATGTCCCCATGATTTCTGCGTTGTTCTAGAGAGTATAATTTGAGGTCATCCAGTCTTGCCTCATATGATTTTTGATGCAAGCCCTGTACCATCTTTGTTGCTCTTCTCTGTACCATCTCCAGCCTATCTATGTCCTTCCTGAGGTGTGGCCTCCAGAATTGGACACAGTACTCTAGGTGAGATCTGACCAGGGACCGATACAGGGGCATGATTACTTCATGCCTTCTGCTCGTGATGCCCCTCCCTATGCATCCCAGGATACCACTAGCCTTTAGTGCTGCCTTTTCACATTGTCTACTGACCTTGAGGTCATCTGATATGTTTATCCCTAGGTCTCGCTCCTGCCTGGTAGCCACCAACTGCTCCCCACCCACTGAGTACAGTTGCCCTGGGTTACGCTTTCCCAGGTGCATGACCTTGCATTTTTTGGCATTGAATTTCAATTGCCAGGTCTTGGACCACTCCTCCAATTTTTGGAGATCAGCTTCCATGCTTTACTGTCCGTCTGTTGTGTCTACCCTGTTGCCGATTTTGGTGTCATCTGCAAACAGGCACATCTTTCCCTGCAGTTCATCCGCAATGTCGCCAATGAATATGTTGAAGAGTATCGGCCCCAGAACTGAGCCCTGCAGGACCCCACTAGTCACCCTCCCCTCCACAGACAGAGTGCCATTTACTAATACTCTCTGAGTTCTCTCATGTAACCAGTTTCTAACCCAGTTTGTAACCTCAGGCCCAATTCCCATATTCTCCAGTTTTTTGACTAGTCTCCTGTGCAGAACAGAGTCAAAAGCTTTGCTGATGTCCAGGTAAACCACATCTACTGCCCCACCCTGATCCACTGTTTTGGTGGCCCAACTGAAAAAATCAACCAGGTTTGTCTGACAGGACCTCCCTGCCATGAAACCATGTTGATTTTTGTTAAACTGACCAGTTTGCTCCAAAAAAGCAATGATTCTTTCCTTCAGCAGGGACTCCATCAGTTTTTGCACGACTGATGTTAGACTAACCAGATGGTAGTTACCAGGTTGTTCCTTGCTTCCACTTTTGTGGAGTGGTACTACTGTTGCACTCTTCCAATCCTCCAGCACCTCCCCGCTCCTTAATTATTTGTTGAAGAGCACTGCTAAGTGAGCTGCCAGTTCCCTCTTGAGTTCTTTCAGTATTCTTCAGTGTATCCCATCTGACCCCATAGCTTTATCTACCTTTAACTTGTCTATTTCCTCCAGGACCCTTTCCTCTGTGAAGGGACCCGTGTCTGTTCCTTCAATCGGACACTTCTTTATGCCTATTGTTTGTCTGTTACCATCTGCTTCCTGTGTGAAGACTGAGCAGAAGTACTCATTGAGTTCCTCTGCCTTCTCCCCATCTTGCTCTGTGGTTTGTCCATCTTTTTTGTGATTCTAACAATGCCCCCTTTGGTCTTCCTTTTTTCCCGTATGTACCTGTAGAAGGTTTTGTTACCCTTTTTTACTTCCTGAGCTATCCTGGCCTCTGTTTGAACCTTTGCATTTCTCATCACTTTCCCTGTCTCTTTTAGTTTCTGTTTATATTCTGTTTTGTCTGCCTCTTTTCCCAACTCCTTGTACTTTCTGAAGGCTATGCACTTTTCTCTCACCATGGTTGCCACCTCCTTGGAAAACCAGAGTGGGGTTTTCCTCCTTTTGTTCTTACTAACCTGACAGGCACACTGTGCTGTGACCATGGTTATTGCATGCTTCAACCTCGTCCAATATTCCTCAATGCTGCCTTCTGTCGAGTTACTAAGGTTGTCTCTTAGGCAGGCCTTCATGTTTGTGAAATCTGCCCTCTTGAAGTCAAGGACCTTCAGTATGGAGTGTGTGGAGTCTACAGTCCTTTTTACCCAGAACCATACCATGTTATGATCACTGTTGCCCAGGTGGTTCCCTACTTAGATATCCATAACCCTATCGCTATTTGTGAATATCAGATCTAGAAAGAACCAAGTCACCCCTTGTGGGTGATGTCACTAGTTGACTTAGGCCTGCTTCCTGTAGTGTGACTAGGAATTCCCTGCTCTTCTGTGATGCCACCATGTGAGTATTCCAATCTACGTCTGGCAGATTGAAACCCCCACCAGCACCATGTCCCCTTTGACTGACATCTGGAGGATGGTTTCCAGGATTTCCTTATCCTTGGCTTCCTCCTGATTTTGGAGTCTGTAGATTATTAATACCCGAATGGGTTTCTGGCTTCTGGCCCCTATTATGATCCATAGATCCTCTGTTTCCCTTAGTACCTGCTGCATTTTTGTAACATTGATGGTATCCTTAACAGTAGGGTTTTGAACTTTGATGCATAACTTGGCCATTTTTGCATATTTTGACAGCACATTTTTAATATGGCCTTTTGCGGACCCAATCTCATGAACAATGTCAGTGGATTTCTGCAAATCCAGCCCAAAGGGAGATTTTGTGGTCACTGGGCAAAATTACCATTTTGGGCAGAATTTGAAAATTGTCACCACCCATGTTCATAAAGTGGGGTAGTAAGAAGACTATGTTGAAAAGTTGGGGTCAAAATATGTAAAAATAGCAAAGTTATGCGCATACATTGAAATTTTACTACACTCGTTTGTAACTTTGGTAATTTTTAATATTTTAACCCCAAATTTTCAATATAACCATTTTTTCACATCATCTTATGAACATGACAGCTGTCATTTTTTTAAATCCTAGCCAAAATGTATTGTAGCAGTTGTGGTGCAGAATGATATTGCAGTGGCATGGAATGGCATTTTGGCAGGGATTTGAACATTCTCAGCATGGCATTCATGAAGCTGGATAGCAAAAAGACTATGCCGACAAATTGGTTGCTGTTTTGGCTGAAATGCAAGTGCAGGGCCTTGAGAGCCCTGCCTTTCCATGACAACATTCATGCATCTATGGAGGGCTGGGAGCACAGGGCCCAGAGGGTGCTGCACTCCCACTGGCAAAAGAAGATTCAATTATACTATTTAAAAAGTAAGGAAATTCTTTTCCAAAGATTATGTTACTGCACCAGTTAGGGAAACTTAATGCCACAAAAGTCAGGAAATGTGGCATTAGGGTTTCAAAGCCTAAAGCCCCACCCACCCTACCAAGCATTGAAAGGAAAAAACATTAGGGTTTGGGGTCTCCAGAGTCTTGGCAAATCAGTGGTGGAGTCTTCCTTGGGGATTGTCAACCCTAATGCTCCCCCCTTTGGGCCCTGCGTGAAGAAAAAGAGATCATGTGTGATGTTGTTTGCTCATGGAATGGGTGGGCATTAGGGTTGACAACCCCCAAGGAAGACCCCACCACTGATTCCCCAAGATTCTGGACACCCAAAACCCTAATGTTTTTCCTTTTGCTGCTTGGGGAGGCATTAGGGTTTGAAACTCTAATGCCACATTTCCCTATTTTTGTGGCATTAAATTACCCTAACTGGTGCAGTAACATTTTTTCGCAAAGTGTGTATATATATATATATATATGTATATATATATATTCATTCATGGCAAAAAAAATCCATTTAATGCATCAGTTAGGGTTGTTCCACAGGGACAAAAATGAGGAAATTCAGTGTTAGGGTTGCCACCCCTTACACCCATGCCCACCCCGTCCCCACCAACAGGCATCGGGGTGTGCACTGGGGTCATTGGACCTAACTCTCACCCCATTCCATGTGTAAATTAGCTGAGGTGATGCAGTAAAGGAGAATGAGGTGAGAGTTAGGACTGACGACCCCAACACACACACCCTGATGCCTGTTGGTGGGGATGGGGTGGGCATGGGGTGGAAGGGATGGCAACCCGAACAGCAAATTTCCTCACTTTTGTTGCTGTAGAACAGCCCTAACCAATGCATTAAATGAATTTTTTTTGCCATGAATTTCCCTACTTTTTGAGAATGTGCACTGCTCCCACCATGTGATTATTTGTCACTTCACTGTGCAAAAACTGTATGACCGACTGAAATGAAAATTGGTAAATAAAGACATGTACCATGGCATACCTTGTGTCCAGAATTGTGTGTACATCCATTCAACGGTCATACAGTGCCATGAGCAAACAACGTAACATGCACAAGTCAGCAACTGTAAGTGCCAGCAACCCAAAGATTGTCACAAAGATGTATTATAAATCTTTGTACAGTCCAAATGCCAGGCAAATCAGACACATGGTTCAGAAGTTATTGAAGTGTAATGAACCACATTTTCATTCATCAGAGTGGCATAATTCTGCACCTGTTAATGTTTTACACACCAAACCACTGCAAGGCACCTCCGTACCACTAGGGCTACCTACACTATAAATTTCAAGCCAGTAGCACCATTTATTTATTTATTGCATAAAATCAGAATTACTACCCTTTGAGCCACAGACTCATTTGCAAAGGCTACACGTCGGTTACAGGGGTGGAGGGGGAACATGATACAGGGATACATAAGTAGTAAAGCAGTATACAAGAAAAAACATACACGCTCATTTTTGGACAAACAGTACTGGCATTTCATACCAGGCTCTAACTTAGATTTGCATAGGCAGAGGTGGGCAGTGTTAGGGGCATCATTTGTTAGAGAAATGGGGGGAGACATAGTCGTGGGGTCTCAGAAGACCCTGTGTCTGAAGTTAGCGGGGTTAGGTAGCATATTTAGGAGGGCAGAGCTAGCCACAGTCACAGGTTGCAGACTCAATTAGGTGGGCTTTGAGGCCTGCTTTGAACAGGGAAATGCTGAGAGTCTGAGTGAGTCGAGGAGGTAGAGCATTAAGCCACATGGGAGCTCGGTACCGAAGCGATCTTTGACCCATTGATGTTCTACAGTGGGGGACCTGGAATGAGAGTTTAGTAGTGAGGCACGTATTGTACCTGGGGGGGGCTGTTTTGATTATGGGGAGAAGACCAAGTGGGGCTTTCTGGAGTTGTATTTGCTGTATATCTGGAGATGCTATGTGCAAAACATTAACTGCATCACGCAGTATCTCCACAGCAAATTATTTTTCCAACATGTAAACAGTATTATTTACATCCCCAGGACATCCACTCAACACCATCCAAATGTCATGTGAAAAGACCAAATCATTCCAGAGATATTCAATTTGTACATTTCTGCACCTTTAAGAAGTCTTCCACCACAAAATGGTGGAAATCGCAGCCGAAAATGTGCTAAAATGGCAGACCTGGCAGACGAAAAATCTGTAACTGCAAGAGGGGCCAACTTCAAATTGCAGTAACTCTGGAACAAAACAATATTTATTCACTAAACAAAAACTGGCATGTTCCTTGAACACAGGTCTTTCTACATGGTAAGCTTCAGATCAATCAACTATACCCTGGCTGCACTATGCATTGCAGAAGACAGTGCAGAAAAATAGCAAAAATATAATGTTGTGTACTGCACTGCACAAACGAAAAAACACAAACGGTAATGTTAACACAAATGGTGATGGTAACAGTGAGGTAAAAAAATAGTAACGCTAACGATTTCGCAAACGCAAGCACAAACGGTAATGCATATGGTGATGCAAACAGAAAAGATAACGCAAATGGTAAGAGAAACTCAAGCTCAAACATAAATGAAAACAGAAATGGTAACACAAACGGTTACGCAAATGCTAACAGCAACAGAAATGCAAACGGTAACGAAAACGGTAATGGCAACAGCGACGCAGAAGGAAGCAGTTATGCACTCGACAACAGAAATGCTACCAATAACTCAAACACTAAAGCCAACTGAAACGCAAATGGTAACAAACACGCAAACAGTAATGGTAACACAATTGGTAATGCAAACGGTTACAGTAACACCAACAATGACACCAAAAGAAACAGTAACACAAATGGAAAAGCAAATGCAAGCGTGTAAGCAAACACAAATGGCAACGCACATGGTGATGAAAAAGTAACTGCAAACAAAAACGGTAACGGAAATGCAAATGGTAGCAGTAACGCAAACGGAAGTGCAAACACAAATGCAAATGCAAAGGGTAACGCACATGGTGACGTAAACAGAAATGCTAACGCAAACGGTAAGGGAAACGCAAGTGGAAACACTAACGGTAACAGTAATGCCAACACGCACCCTTTTTTCCCAAAAAGGTGCATTCAGAAGCACAGTGAATACAAAGAATGTATGCATAATAATGGCCCTCGGACCAGAAAATGAGCACTTGGAATACTAAATTTCTTATTCTCAGGAACCGTACAACGTAGAAAAAAATGTAAAATTTATATTATTTATGACTTTCCAAGCTAGTTTTGTACTTAGCTGCCTATTGGGGAACTAAGCATTCTTCCGACAAAAAGTCCGTATCTCGAACCGTTTTCAAGATACAGGCCCCGAAAAGCCCGGCAGATGCTGTAATGTTATCCTATGGGAAAAATCATCAACTTCAGAGTGCCATAACTTTGCAGCCCTCTAATATTATTTTACTAAACCATGAACAGGCACATCTGTGGTATCTTGACTTTCTTCCCTCCAAATTTCAGCCCAAAAGACCAAACCATTCTTTTGTAGCAGGGTGGCAAAGATTCCCCTATTGTTTTGGCCATAGTGTCACAAAGTACTTTCACAAATCATGTCAATTTCACAAATGAAATCAGGAAAGTGTGGCATATGCAAAAGTACTTTGTGACACTACTTTTTAAAAAAAATTAAAAAACATATTTCTGGGGTGCTTTACCCCCAAAAAAAGACATGGCTAGCGTTACTTGAGGTCCCTGCACCCTAATTGTTACCCTCAGAGGTACACCATGGACAGCTAGTGTTTAGAGAGATGTTATACTAACACATATAGGGCTAAGGGCATCTACCATACAAGAGTAGATGTCAGGATATGTATGCATATTATTGTAATACACTTTGCTTGCTAATACATATATTCTGCTATGTATTTTCTGTGTATTTCTTACTAGTAAGATGCCAAGGCACATGTGTCCTTGGAGTAATTATGATATGTAGTTGGCATTGTCACCTTTTGGTGATTTGTACTACTACATTGAGTTATATAAGACTCTGTATAAGAACTCTTTTGTTCACAAACTGATGACTACTACAAAATTGTATAATGTTATCTTGGACCGTGGAGCCACCTCTAATTTAGCCAATAGAGCTCATCTCTGTAACTAGAAATTTTTCTATCTTTGAGTAACCATAGTAATTATGATAGGTATATAATGTGATATACTAGTCTTGTACCTCGGAGATCCCAAGAGACACAGAGAAACCTCGAGGTATAGGGAACGCTAGCACTGGCTCCCAGTTCGTATTGGTAAGAACTGCTTACGGCAACTGTGATTTTATCCTTTTGGTAGTAATAAATAAGTTTATTACTCTAATGCAATGTGTCTGTGATTACTTGCATTCCCAATATTGCCAAGAACCTGAAAGTGAGGTTTAGACCTCCTGTCAAATTGGTGATTGTGTGCAGGCAATATTTGGTGTTTGTAAGTTTTCACTTGTTGCTGAAACTTTTCCCTTTCCCACGGGGACAGTAGGTGTACATTCCCGTATCACTTCTTCCTTTTTAAAACCAGTTTGTAGTCACTTGCAAAGGCTGACTGTCTTCTTTTCAGGAGGGTCGATGCCAACTCGACTCATTCCAGTACAGCTTTGAATTGCAAGCCTACAACTTATACAGTAGCCCGCCTGTGTATAAAGTGCTCCTGCTGTGAATCGATACGCAGCATGGTGCCTTTTTCATAGTTTAATTTTTCATTCCTCCCACACAATGGCCACCGTATCCAATATCTGCGCAGAACTGAGACTCGATATCTCGAACTTTCTTGCCTCCCATGGAGGATGGGCTGACTTTGCGCGGGATGCAAGTCAATCCGAAAACCCTATACTGGGGATTTCAACCCAGTACATGGAGATAAGACAATCAACCAATAAGTGCCAAGCTAAAGGGTTGATGGTCACAGCTCTCTATGCTGCTCTGGAAGCCTCTGAAGTGAGGTTTTGAACCCTTGATCTGCAGATTTCATCTCTTAAGCAACAGATGGGTTTGCAGGAAACAGAATGTATTAGACTGCAGCAGAATTTGGAGTCTGAACTCCAAACTCTGTGGAATGAAAAGAATTCATTTTTGCATCACTCAGCTCAAGCTGAAGAACAGGAATTTTATATGTTGAAGCAGGAATGTGAAAGTTTGAGACAGGGTAAGGGACAGGCATTGCATATGAATGATCTGCTAAGTGCAGCGAATGCTCAGTTGAGTGAGGAGATGGGAGAGCTACAGGATGAGATGAACCAGGTATGTAATGACTTAGAAGTGGCTACTAGGAACAATCATGAATTGAGCGCTGCATATAGAGTGTTGCAGAAGCAAATGCAAGATGAGGTTGATATGGATGTTGCAAATGTGAGTCATGCTGAATGTGAAACTAAGATGGTGAAACTGCGCCATCAGTGGGAGGTTCTGGCTGGGCATGTTAAGGCAATGGGAGGTGTAGCCCCTGCCTTACACACGTCATCTGAGGGGGAGGTATCAGATGACAACATTTCCCAGTACAATGCCCAGACACTCCCCTACTATGGCCCAGAGACCCCACCCAGCCATCCACAACATGGCAGGTCCCCTCTACACCCACACCATGTCATACATCATTGACATCGTGACGCTCTTCATGGGCGACGCCAACATGGTGGCCCCCATGATGGGGGGAGCAGGCCCAGGCCTGGTCCCGACGGCACCACAGATATCCATTATTTATGTGGAAGATAGGCAAGAGATAGAGATGATGATTGGAACTGCAATAGGCAATGTGCCTCTCCCTGAGAGAAGTAAACGGGCTATTAAAACCCAGATTAGGCAGCTTTGACAAGAGGCTGGCACTCAGAAGAGTAGTGTTCGTACTGCTGCTGAAGCTGTAGCTCGGGCTGCCCTAGACGGTGCTTGAGACAATCTGCCTCTGCCTGAACGACCCAGTAATCCCCTACAAATGGCCTACTCTGTCCAGCAAATAGCTGACAGTATCGGTCGGATGAATCCGTCTGACAACCTCAGCTGTCACTTAGAAAAGGTGTGTTCTAAATGTGAGATGCTTAGCCTCACTGCAGAATACCAGGTCCAAATACTACACCAAACCATTGATCCTAGTTTGTGGACCAAACTCCCCAAAGCCATCTGCCAGGATGGGAACACCAGCTTTGATGAGGTTGCAGCTGAGCTAATTTCTGCTCACAGCCCAGGTGTAGTAGGAGTGAAGCTTGCATATCCTGTAAAACAGAATACAAAGAAAAGTCCAGTGACTTACCACCAGAGACTTTGGATGGCTTACCGAGCAGGAAAGCATCTTGCACAAGAGGCTGCGTATATAGATCTTACTGAATATAAAACCCTGTTCCTTAGGAACATGATTACTGCAGTACAGGAAAAGGTAGGGCCAACCACCTACCCCAATATGGATAGGTTTGCCAACATCCTTCAGAAAACCAAGAGAGTTTACCAACTCTATATCTGTGATCTGGGCTCCGGTTCCAAGAAGGTAGCTGCCGTGGAGCCTGCTTCAGAGGCCACGACGCACTACACTGTGGAAGGGCAGGCCCAACACCAACAGGCCCAACATCAACAGGCCCCTCCAGCTGATAATCAACACCCCCAACAGGCCCAACAACAACAACAACAACCGCAACAGCAACAACAATGGGGTGGGAACCGGAATTAGCATAAAAATAAAAAGCATAAGGGCAAAAGTAAACTCCAACAACAGAGAACAGGCCCTTCATATAGGGAGATAGCCAAAGAGAATTGGAAGTTCCGAGAGCTCCTGGGACAAGTGCACTCTGTAGCGGATGCTGTTCCTGCAGAGGCCCTTGCGGTTGTAAAACTGGTGACCCAGACCCCAACGGGCCATGGCGATACCAGGAGTACAGGTTCTCAGGCCCACACAGGCCTGAACCCAGAAGCTCCTCCCTATATAGCATCGGTGCAGCATGGTGAAATGATTCACAGGAGTCAGGCCCAACCTCTCCATGCCACTGGTAGTACCAATTGATAATTACAGGTCCCAGTCCAGATTATAAACAAGCTGGTCTTGGATACAAACGGAAGGCCCTGCACCGAGGTTGAGGTCGGGGGCCGCCTACTTGTAGTGTTGCTAGATACAGGTGCAGCTGTATCTGTGCTACATGATGAACATCCAGACACATACCCTTGGTCCACTGGATGGAGGACCAACATGTCAGGAGTTGACGGTGCTAGGTTGCCTGCATACCGTTCTCTACCCCTACTGGTAGTGCAAGGCCATTTGAAGGTCTCATATACCTTTCAACTAATGGTATTGCATGATCATCCTAGTATCATAGGAATTGATTTCCTTGCACCACAAGCCTGTGTGGTGGACCTAGCCAACATGCTGCTGCTGATACAGATTCAGGGTCAATACCACACCATTTTGATTCTTGATTCTCACGTCGTGGCAACAATCTCTGCCAATGACAAAGAGTATGACATCATAGATTTGTTCAAAGGCCATGAGCTTTTCCCAAAGCTTCTCCCAATTTTGCAACAGCATTTGGAAGCATTTGCAATCAACAAATATGACTGTGGCAAAATGCACACTGTCATTGAAGTGCCAGGCCCAGCACATAAGAGGCAAAGGCAGTATCCTTTTTCAGCTGAGGCCTTGCCTTCTCTCAGAGAAACAATTAAGTCACTTCTCAAGCAAGGACTGATCAGAACTTGTGTTTCTACTGCCAACTCCCCAGTGTGGCCTGTGAAAAAACCCACAGATGCCTGCAGACTTACTATTGACTACAGGAAGCTGAACCAGGTCACTCCCAGTTGTTCACCAACTGTGGCATCAGCACCCGATGTGCTATGACTTTTGACCCCTGACCTGAAATGGCTCAGTGCCCTGGACATCTACAATGGTTTGTGGTCATTGCCATTGGCCCTTAAGAGTCAATATAAGTTTGCCTTCACCTTTGAAGGAAGACAGTACACGTGGACTTGCTTGCAGCAAGGATTCCATAATAGTCCATCCCTGTTCCATCTGCACATGATGGATGACCTTGAGGGTTTCTCTACTCCCCAATGTCTCTAGCAATATGTGGATGACCTGCTGTTGGCAACTGCCACACAGGAACAACATCTGGATCTCTTGGACGAACTATTGACTCTCATTCAGAGAGCAGGCCTGAAGTGCAATCCAGCAAAAGCACAACTATGTCAGAAAGAAGTACTCTTTCTGGGTCTGAAAATAACTGACCAAGGTCGGAGCCCTACGTGGAAGAAGATACAGGGATTGCAGGACTTGCCATTGCCCACCAGTGTGGCAACTCTTCAAAGGTTTCTAGGTATGGTGAATTACTCGAGAGATTTTATTTGTGATTTTGCTCAGAAAGCTACTCCTCTGTATGAACTTCTAAAAAAGGACATTCCATGGAACTGGGGCCCCATACATACCCAGGCTGTGATATCACTGAAGCAGGCCTTGGCCTCTACCCCAGCTCTGGTTAACCCCAATCCAGCACTACCATTCCATCTGGAATGTGTCACCTCTGACATTGCTATGTCAGCAGTGCTGGCCCAGAAGGTTCGTGGTACCCTGAGACCTATTGCATATGCATCGCAGCTCTTGACCCCAGTGGAACAGAAGTATAGCCTTTGTGAAAGGCACATTCTGGCCACCTACTGGGCTGTCAAGCACTTCCTGTATATCATTGGGTACTCACCACTGATCATTAACACCAACTACACCCCAACCACCTTTCTGCTCAGACAGAGTGAAGGATGGATCAGTCTCCAACACCAGATTGACACACTGGTCACTTCTTCTCCAGGACAGAGACATACAGGTACACCCAATGAAAATCCCATCTATGCTGGTGCATGTTCTCCTCTTTCAAGGGGAACCCCATGACTGTGCACTGCAGTCACCTGATCTTCCAGATCCAGGTTCTTTCCTCCCTGCCATGCCACAAATACTTGATAACACCTCTTTGTGTAGCATCTTTACTGATGGTTCAGCATCTTACTATCAGGGAGAACAAATTGCAGGGATGGGCATCCTAGTGATTTACCCTTATGGGAACACTGTCAAAATATCTAAGCACTGCAGTGTAGCATCATCACAGTATGCAGAGATGGCAGCGGTGGCCTGTGTCCTCAAGTTCACCCAGCATGGGACCGAGGATACCATCATTTTTACAGACAGTAATTGGGTTTGTTGTTCTCTTACAGAATTTCTTCCTTTCTGGCAGAAGAACTCCTTCCTCTTCTCTGATAGCAGCCCAGTGAAGTACAAAGAATTGGTAATATACATACATTCACTGGCACAGAAATTTCCACGCAAACTCTATGTACACAAAGTGAAGGCTCCTGTTCTCCATGACCCCTATCATGCCTTCAATGACACAGCAGATATTCTCCAAGGAAGGGCGTGAGGGGGACATCTGGATGATGGACCATCCAGGAGGCCAATGCAGCCGTACAAATTGCAGCACTCAGAAGAAACCTGAACCTTTTCTCCTGACTAATCAGCAGCTCAACATGCTGATGCTGAACTCAAAGTGTTCAGGATTCCTTGACAAGGGTACAGAAGAAACTCCTACACAAACCCCTGTCAGATCAGAAGGTAAGATTACACTTTGTCACCAGATGACAAGCTCATCTGGTACCAACCAGATGATTCCACCACCAAGTTGTGGGTGGTCCCCAGACACCTCAGATCTGAATTCTTGCACCAAGCGCATGACACACCCACTGGTGGACACCAGGAAGTGGAAAATACCCTCCAAAGGCTTAAGACCACCACCTGGTGGCATGGTGCCACCAAAGATGTTAAACAGTTCATATACAATTTTTTTTTTATTTAGTTGTTTTACCAGGTATAGCACACTAAGCTGAAAGCTTTTTTACAGGAGTGACCTGGGAGCACAAGGAGGTTAAGTGACTTGCTCAGGGTCACACAGTATGCAAGTGGAAGCTGTGGGATTCAAACCCAGGTCTGGTCTGCTGGATGTCACCATATTTGCAGCTCAGAGCCTTAGACCACTGCACTATACTGCCTCCCAATTGCCTTGTTTATGCACAAAACAACCCCATCCCTACCAAATGAAATGCCAAACTTCTACCACAACGACATTCTGGCCCTTGGCATGCCATACAGATTGATTTTATTGGTCCCTTGACCAACACCAGCAGAAATAACAAGTACGCTTTTGTGGTAACTGACCTCTTCTCTAAGAGGGTTGAAGCTTTCCCCACTATGGCATGCACTGCTAAAACCACTGCCAAAATCCTGGTGGAACAAATTTTCTCCAGATGGGGCCTACCTCTCAAGGTAGGCTGACAAAGGAACTAGCTTTACAAGTGAGTTGATGAATGAAGCCCTTGAATTCCTCGGAGTTCAACAGAAGTTCCACATACCTTACCACTCCCAATCCTCAGGTCAAGTAGAAAGAGCCAACAGATGGATTAAGCAAATACTTTCCAAATTCATTGAGGACAATCCCAAAACCTGGGATTCCCTACTGCCGTTACTCCTTATGGCAATTAGGGATATGCCCTCAGCCACCACCCAGCTCACACCTTTTGAGGTGATGACTGGAAGACAGATGAGATTACCTGAGCATCTGTTGTTTGACCTGCACACCCCCACTGCAGACCCTGTGTCTGTAGACCAATAGGTGGAAAAACTTAGAGAAGACCTCATACACACACACTTGTATGCTGGCAACTACATGGGCAAGGCCCAGCAACAATCCAAGATACAGTTTGACAAACACGCACAAGAAGTGGATTGGCAGGTTGGAGATCAGGTAATGGTACTCCGATTTGCACATCCCACCCATTCCTTCTCCAATAAGCGGGAAAGCCCCTACCCCATTGTCAACAAGCTCAGTCCAGCAGTCTATCAAGTTAGACTCATGCAAAACAACAAACTGACTGACAAATGGTTACATGCAAACCAGCTGAAACTGTATAAAGGAGCTTAATTATTTTTCTCACCCCACTGGGCAGAATAGTACTAACATACTAACCTTTGATTTGTTTTTCAGATACACTAGCAAGATGGCTATCTTGTTCCATTATCTCCTCATCTCAGGAGTTATCCCCTGCATCCAAGGCACGGTACAGAACCTCCTACCACACCTTGATCATCCTGCATCTCCTTCATAGGGAGTATCCATCAATATACCCGATAGTCTGATTACTGTCCAGGAAGATTCCGTTGCTTACCTCACTGCCTCGGTTGTTGCTCCTGATAAATCTACCTTACAAATTGAGTGGCAAACCACATCACAAGGACAAATTTTCCCTGTGGCCAAACTCTCCAAAGGAACTTTGCAGAGTTGCCCAATGCTAAATTATCCCCAAATGGTTCTCTGTCCTTGTTACAAACTGCATTAAGACATTCTGGTTTGTACAACATTACTGCCTTAATTGATCCTTCGTACTGTAATTCTTTGTCTAAGGATTCTGCTCATAAATTTTATGCTGTACACCACATGGCCTCTGCTGCCATGTATCTATCTGTGTTACCACCCACTGATAATCAGCTTTTGGAATGTCCAAAGCATACCCCTGGTCCCGTAGTGGTCTAACAGCCACTGCCCTCCCAGGTTCACTAATTAATAACTTACAGTTTATGCATATACCTGTTTTGTTTAATCTTACTTATTGGAATATGAAAGAATTTGGTGTGTGTCACAATACTAACATGCCAGCATTTTATAATTCATTATTGCTTGATAGTTTAGCTACATTTCAGATTCGTACTCAAGACCCTATTGCTGGGATCCATACTACTGAACATAGAGGCAACTTCAGGAGAAATCCCTCTCCTGATGATCAAATTCATAAATGTAAGACACGTGAAGTTGACAGTTCTGATGTCACAGGTGCAACAGGTACTGTCACAGGCCTTTTTGGTACAGCTATGTCTATTTGGAACAAAGCAGACATTGCTGCTATCAAAGCTCATTCTGCCAAATTTTCCACTGGTCTGGTTAATAATATACTACCACCATTATTGCACGATGTGGATGGCCTTAGTCAGGAAGAAAGATACACAGTATACAACATGCATGACATTGCTAAAGCATTCATTGATTCGAAAGATAAGATCAACGCACTCATACAACTGAAATTTAAAGAAGCAGATAAACAATACATTGCTAGAGAAATACTTTGCTCAGCCTACGGCTCATACATCATCACTGCCATTAACAACCTCTTCCGTGATCTAGAATATGAAAGAATCCCTGATATCATACATGACAGATGCCTTTCCAAATGGTATTGTCCACGCTGTAAAACTCCTAGCTGTATTGCCATGTGCACGCAACAAACTCTAACATTCCTCTTTCCACAGCTACTGTAGGAACTTTAGGTTCATGACCAGACACCCTAATACTGGGCCTTGCTTCACTACTAAGAAATGTTCCATAAGAGATACTATGTTTGTTTTGTTTACTGTCTCTTTACCATGTTTTGATCCCACTACAGCCTTGTTCAACAAGCTTGCACTGGTTCATTCTATTGGGCACTTGGACGAAGACATCTACAGAGAAAGCCTGGATCTACCGCCTCTACTGGTTTTCCATCCTTTCCTGGACACCTGGGTGGCTCCGCACATGGACTGCTGTGCAAAGAAGCAATACATTTACTTGTGCCGGTGTGATGTGTTTGATGTTATTCAACCTGTTTGTGGTTACTCTCCAGATAGTATTGACTGGACCTTTACCATGGATTATGACATCACCCAGAATTGCATGGATTTCTTCAACTTGACTCTGGCTCTGGCTAAGCTCTACTGATCATATCGTGAGGAGGTTCGTCACCTGTCAACACAGATTTCAAAGACGACCTACACCTGCCCTGCCCAGTCCAGTTGCAAAAGTAGAGACTCCCTACTGTTCACTCTCAGTATAATTCTGATGGGGAGTACTGTGTGGTAACGAACTTTAAAAACTATACCTATGGATCTGTGACATGTGTTATTGATAACCCCAATTTTTGTTTTGTCTCCCACCAGAAGACTGTCATTGGACATACCATCATAACCCCCATCCCCCTCATGGATGCAGACATTATTGATGGTAACCCCGATTATCTGCTCACCCTGTCCAAATATTTACCACATTTTAATGTACACATAGACCCACTCACACTTGCATTAAAATCACTTTTAGACAGGAAGGACACACACCTCATCCACATCAGCAATAATATAACCAAGGCCAATAAAGCTATTCTCTCACTGATTATTGATGGTGACATGAATGACACATTGACTAACACCTGGTTAGAGATTACTTTTAAAGGTTTTGTTATTATATAATCATTTTTGATCTTTATTTTAATTAGCATGCTATGTGCCTATGACACACACTGTGCCAACACCATGAGCAGCTTGAGTTCCTTTACAAAGCTCACGTGTCGGGTTTGTTAATGACCACTGACATTTCTCTAGATTTGCCTGTGTTGCCCTTGGAGACAACAAGGGGGGGAATGTTACTTGAGGTCCCTGCACCCTAATTGGTACCCTCAGAGGTACTCTGTAGACAGTTAGTGTTTAGAGAGATGTTATACTAACACATAGGGCTAAGGACATCTACTGTACAAGAGTAGATGTCAGGATATGTATGCATATTATTGTAATACACTTTGCTTGCTAATACATATATTCTGCTATGTATTTTCTGTGTATTTCTTACTTGTAAGATGCCAAGGTACCTGTGTCCTTGGAGTAATTATGATATGTAGGTTGGCATTGCCACCTTTTGGTGATTTGTACTACTACATTGAGTTATATAAGACTTTGTATAAGAACTCTATTGTTCACAAACTGATGACTACTACAAAATTGCATAATGTTATTTTGGACCATGGAGCCACCTCTAATTTAGCCAATAGGGCTCATCTCTGTAACTAGAAATGTTTCTATCCTACAGTAATCATAGTAATTATCATAGGTATATAATGTGATACACTAGTCTTGTACTTCGGAGATCCCAAGAGACACAGAGAAACCTTGAGGTATAGGGAACGCTTAGCACTGGCTCCAGGTTCGTATAGGTAAGAACTGCTTAGGGCAACTGTGATTTTATCCTTTTGGTAGTAATAAATAAGTTTATTACTCTTATGCAATGTGTCTGTCATTACTTGCATTCCCAATATCGCCAAGAACCTGAAAGTGGGGTTTAGACTTCCTGAACAGCTAGCATCCTCAGGGCTCAACTAGGTGAACACAACAAGAATTGTGTCCCTAGAGGGTCCCAAATTTAAATGCCAAGCATTTCTGTGACCACCAACTGAAAATAAGATGGCTGATTTGCGGCACTACAAGGGTCATTCGAGAAAGTAAAAAGTGCGTTTGCGACTCTTTCGCATATTTTGTTAACTTTCCCATTGACTATGATGGGAAAAAAAATTTTCAATAACCTTTGAACCATTTAATATTTTTTAGTGAAATCTTTGAAAGACACATTGGAGACCCCAGCTGCATGTTCCCTGAAGGTTTTGGACCAGTCACACAAACCGTGCAGGCTGTAGGCGTGAGCAAAGAATGTGCAAAAATGGGTAATTTTTATGTTATATGGCGCTCTGTAGCTCCGCAACTGTACATCTTACCATAATTAAATTTGGCACATCCAGAGATCTATGGTACCAGACTAAGCATGCCAATTTTCAGGCAAATCCATCAAATGGTGGTAAAGTTATTAAGTTGCCAAATTTCAGATTTAACCTTAAATGGTGTACTCAACCCTAACTATAGTGGCACTACCGTTCCACTATAAGATATATGTGTCTATATTCGGTGTTAGGGTTGAAAGTCCCCCTTGCACCCCCAAGCCCACTCCCCCACCATGCTACCATAGTTAGGGTTGAGGAGCCATTTACTTGTTAAACCCAAAATTTTGCACCTTTATAACTTTGTAACCATTCGACGGATTGTCTGAAATTTGGAATACATGATCAAGACCCATACGCCTTGGGATCTGCCAAGTTTTGTACCGGTAGCATATATGGCTGCGGAGTTATTAAGCGTGATCTGTGTGCGCATTTACACTTTTTTGGAATTCTACGGTCGTCTCTACTCTACCATTTTATATATATATATGTATATAGAAAGAAAGAGAGAGAGAGAGAGAGAGGGATTATAGCTGCATGGTAGAGCAGCTATAGTAAGGGTTGCCTGGCCACACTTCTCTGTTAAACCACATATTTTGCACTTTAATAACTTTGCAACCATACAATGGATTTGCATGAAATTTTGCAAGTGTGATCTGGTACCATAGGTCTCTGGATCTGGCAAGCTGCATTATGGTAGTCCAGCTATAGTTAGGGTTGCCTGGCCACTTCTTTGCTAAACCCAACATTTTGCACTTTAATAACTTTGCAACCATATGACGGATTTGCATGAAATGTTGCAAGAGTGATCTGGTACCATAGATCTCTGGATCTGGCAAGTTGCGTTATGGTCGGATGTGCAGTTGTGGAGCTGCAGATCGCCAACAAATGCAAAAAAAATTACTTTTTGCACATTTCTTTGCTCTAGACTACAGCCCAAATGGTTTTTCCATCTTGTTTGAAATTCTCGGGAATATATAATCTAGGTCACTGATGTGACTTTTGAAGATTTGGTGAAAAAATATTAATCCATTCCAAAGTTATTCAAATTTCAATTTTCCTATTATAGGCAATGGGAAACAAATAGCTGTCCCTCTCAAAAGCTGTCAGTACATTTTACTGTTGCAAGTGCCCTCCATACCATCATGTGGCTACCATCTTGTTTTCAGTTAATGACAGAAAAACTTTCTTGTCCCTAGGTAAACACTGAGAGTTGTGTTTACCTAATCAGGGCCTGAGGAACACAGTGCTATTATTTTGAGGTAACAGTCCCCCCTAGAAATGCCTTTTTAGTGATCGGGCCCCCGGTAGTGTCACAAATTGTGACAGAACGGATGTGGCACTTTTGCAAATTGTGAAACTGTCGTGTCTGTTCTTTCACAAATTTTTGTGAAAGTGTTGCAATTTGTAGCACTACAGCACCAAAAAACACAATTTCTTTGCCACCTCACTGCACCTAAACAGTTGGGGAGTTGGGGCTGAAATTTTCAAGGTGGCAAGCCCTGACCCCACAGATGTGTCTTTTGGTGGTTTGTTGAAAAAATATATAATGGTTCCATAGTTATGGTGTTCTGAAATTGAGAACTTTCCCATAGGATAACTTTGTGGTGCCCATGGCACATTTCGGTGCCTGTATCTCTAAAACAATTCAAGATATGGATTTTTGCTCTCAGTGGCTTGGTGAGTGGAGGTTTCCAAGTCATGATTACAACTGCAGTGGCATTTTTTTCATAGTTGCTACTGTTACTGAGATATTTCCAAATTAGTTTCACGATGGTTCCTTTTCAGGACTATAGGGATGCGGTACAGTATGTCTCCGTACTTATGTGTAAGTGGGAGCGTGGGCCCCCTGCACTCCCACATATGCATACCATTATGCAAAAATGGGCAATGTGATGGGAGCGCTAGGCCTGGAGGGCACACATTCCCACAAAAACACATACCAGTTACATTACACTTTCTTAGAAGGGAAAGTAATTGCAAAAAGCTCCATTAATGCATAAGTTAGGGTTGATAACACAGTGACAAAAGTTTGGAAATTCGATGTTAGGGTTACCACTCCTACCACCCCACCCCCACCCTCCACACTCCAACAGGTGTTGGGGCGTGCCATCGGGTCATCAGGCCTAACGCTCACCCCAAGACTAGCCCCCATTAGAAGGCCTGCTGTAAGGCTAGGAGTTAAGGGCTTTTTGGTTTTCTTCCAGGCACTTCTTGCCAATAAAGCATTTGCTTTAAACTATAACCACCATGAGTGTGGAGCTGTATTTAATTAATTTACCTCTAGGTTTAAGCTGGGTGCTTACTCTCCTCTCCATCATCAATTTCAACACTTTCAGTCTGTACTAATACAATGAATTAGTGTTTTAATAAATTTGCCATCTAGTGTTTTAGTAAAGCTTTGGATATTTATCCTACTTTTCATAAGAAACAGTAAAATAAAATCACATTCAATATACAAATTATTGGCTTTCTTGTTATGAAGACAAAATAGTTCTATAGCCTGTTGTTATATTCTTTATTATATAATGCTTTTGCAGTCTTTACCTGAGAGAACATCTGAAGATATACAGTCACTTGAGGGGAATGGATTTTTATCTTCGCCCATGCGCAAAGCAAACATTTTGCTATGATAATGACATTTCAGAGGTGTGTCACTGTCAGGGTCAATGCTGCTCAAGCTGCAATGGGCTTGACTGTGACAGTCCTATGATCAGTGAGTCTAATCATGACACCGCTCTGCCAGTTGATGGGAAGAAACTTTGTGTAGTTGAAAAGAGGTAATAATACCTACCAGACAGTGGTTACCTTCCTTCATCTGCATGACACTGCCCACCAACCAGCTGAGCGACATTTCTGCAGATAACGGGACAGCATTTGATAACTAAACAATTTTGCTCTTATGCCAGCACATACACTTTGTACTCTTCCTAAGAACAATCTTTCATTTTTGTTATTCAGTAAATGTTGCATTTTAACCTGCATGCCATCAGCGCTTTCACCACAGTATATACACATCAAAGCAATCTCTATTGAACATACTCCTTCAAGAGTTGTGTTATGCTATATTAATAGAGTAAGAAAGCTGGAACCTTGTGTGTATATAATGCCATATTTCTACTCATTTTGAACCCTGTCTACAGTGCATAATAATTAGTCTCTGAAAAACACTGAAAAAATTCCTCTGCTGCTGGTACTTGTCTGCAACCAAGATGAACATGGTGAGTGTGGAGCTGAACGTTGAGTGATGCTAAACAGTGGCCATCACCCTTTGTTAATCAGCATTCTGCTTGAAAGCAGAGGATGTAAACTGCACTTTATTTTATTAAAATTTGTGTGGTAGCACCAGTATACATTGGGTACTGTATTTTCCGCATAATGGACATCTGGCATGTTGATACGGGGGAGTTTGTGCAACTAGTTAAGATCAAGGACAACATGGATGTGGACTGGCATTTGGGACATCAAGAGAGTGTCAGGCAGCTGAAACAATTGCTTGTGCTACTGGCTGACAATACAGTAAATGATTTAAAGTGTTTTAACTGTTTTAAGGGTAAAAGTCTTCAATATTAGCCTTGGAGTCATAGAAACATAGAAACATAGACTGTGACGGCAGATAAGGACCGCTTGGCCCGCCTAGTCTGCCCATTTCCCTACCTAGAGGATAAGCTGCAGATCCTATTTAACCAACAGCCTATTTCTTCCTACCCTTATGTTTTATGTCTGTCCCATGCATTCTTGAATTCTCCCACAGTTTTAGACCCCACAACCTCCTCAGGAAGGCTGTTCCATGTGTCCACCACGCTCTCTGTGAAAAAATATTTCCTCACATTGCACCTGAGATGTCCCCCCTCTATCTTCAATTTGTGTCCCTTTGTTCTTGCACATCTCTTTTTCTGAAAGATGCTACCCTCTTGGACTTTGTTGATTCTACCGAGGTACTTAAACATTTCTATCATGTCCCCCCTCTCCCTCCTTTCCTCAAGGGTATACATATTAAGCTCCTTTAGTCTCTCCTCATATGGCTTCTCTTGCAGACCCTGCACCATTTTAGTTGCCCTCTTTTGAACTGCCTCCATCCTGTCTATGTCCTTGTGGAGATGGGTTCTCCAGAACTGGACACAGTACTCCAGATGGGGTCTCACCAACTGTCTGTACAGGGGGATAACAATTTCCTGTTTTCTGCTGGTGATGCCTCTCCCTATACATCCCAGTATCCCCCCAGCCCTCCCTACCATCTCCTAGCATTGCTTGCCAACCTTAAGGTCATCTGATATGATTACCCCAGGTCCCTTTCCATTTTTGTTGTTGTTACTACCTCCCCCCAATTGTATAATCTTCCCCAGGGTTTTCGTTTCCCAGGTACATTACTTTGCACTTCTTTGCATTGAATCCAAGCTGCCATACTTCTGACCATTCCTCCAACCTTGCCAAGTCCCTTCTCATCCTTTCCATGCCTCCTTGTGTATCAACCCTGTTGCAGATCTTTGTGTCATCTGCAAAGAGGCATACTTTTCCTTCCAGTCCCTCTGCAGTGTCACTTATAAAGACATTAAAAAGGACTGGACACAGTACTGAACCCTGCGGTACCCCACTAGTAACCCCTTTCTTCAGAGTGGACTCCATTTACAATTACCTTCTGTGTCCTGTTGTTCAGCCAATGTTTTACCCAGGCTACCACCCTGGGACATGCTCCCAGGATGGTTAATTTGGCTACTAATCTTTTGTGTGGGACTGTGTCAAATGCCTTGCTAAAGTCTAGCTAGGCCATGTCCACAGCCCCTCTCTGGTCTACTGCTTTGGTCACCCAGTCAAAGAAATCAATTAGATTTGTCTGACATGACCTTCCCACTGTGAACCCATGCTGCCTTGGGTCCTGTGCCCCACTGGCTTCTAAGTACTCAACATTCTTTCCTTCAGAAGTGATTCCATCACTTTCCCTACCACAGAGGTCAAAATGACAGGTCTGTAGTTTCCTGCCTCTGTCTTGGTCCCACTTTTGTGAGGGGGAAACACATCAGCCTTCTTCCAGTCCTCAGGTACCACACCATCCTCCCATAATTTGTTAAAAAGTGTATTCAGTGGTGTCACTAGTTCTCTGCTTAATTCTTTTAGAATTCTGGGGTGAATTCTGACTGGCCTCATTGCTTTGTCCACCTTCAGTTTTAGGAGTTCTTTCAGAACCCTTTCTTCTGTGAAAGGACTTTGATTGACCCCCCTCTCCAGAGTGCTTCTGTTAATTGGATTATGCACCTCCACCACTTCCTCTTTTGTGAATACTGAACAGAAGTATTCATTCAGTATCCCTGCTTTTTCACTGTCACTCTCTGCCCACTCACCATCCATTCTATTCAGACTCACTATCACTCCCTTTGTCTTTCTATGCTCCCTGATATACCTATAAAAGGTTTTATCCCCCTTCTTAACTGAGTTGGCTATTTTTTCCTCAGTTTGTGCCTTTGCTATTCTGACTACCCTCCCTGCTTCCTTCTGCCTTAACTGGTACAGTTCTCTGTCCTGCTCCTTCTGTGTTTCCTTATACTTCCTAAACGCTATCTTTTTCTCACTAACCTTCACCACCACCTCTTGTAAGAACCATAGTGGCTTTTTCTTTCATTTTGATTTGTTTATTTGCTTTACACAAAGACTTTTTGCCTCTGTGATGGCAGTTTTGATATTTCCCCATTGTTGCTCCACCCCTCCTTCTAGCCTGTTTGCTAGTGCTTTTCTAAGGCACTCTACCATCTGGCCAAAGTCAGCCCTCCTGAAGTCCAGAACCCTCACTTTTGTATGGCTTGACTCTGTAGCTGAGTTTATCGTGAACCACACTGTTTGGTGGTCACTTGTTCCCAAATGGCTAACCACTACTAGATCTGAGATCCTCTCACTGTCCCCATTTGAGAGTATGAGGTCTAAGATTGCTCCTTCACAAGTAGGTTCCAAAACTAGCTGTCTGAGGCATGCCACCTGAAGGGCTTCAAGAATGACCCTGCTTTTGGATGTGGCTGCAGCAAAGGTGCTCCAGTTAACAGCTGGCTTATTAAGGTCCCCTATCAACAGTATCTCCCCTTTCTCTGCCAACCCAAGTATGCCTTCTATCATATCCTTGTCCATCCCCCCCCCGACATGGGGATATGTATACAACCACTGTGCAGATTGTGGTGCCATTTCCAGTCTCTAAGGTGACCCACAGTGCCTCCTCTTCTCCCTGTTTACTCTTTTGTTCAGTTGCTTTTATCCCTTCCCTTACATAGAAAGCTACTCCGTCAGTTTTGGGAAATCAAATGCCAACTACAAGCAGCTGGATTAAGTGGTCTGCATTTTGCAGTTAAACTTGTCTGATCTGGATTTTTGTGTGTGTGTAACATACAGTAGCTGACACAGCAAGATGGGAGTCAAAATTGTGAGTCCTGGCAGGGTAGGGTGTATGTTTTTGGGACAAGTGAAGTCAGATTTGGGAGCTCAAATACCAACCACAAGCAGACGGCAGTCAGCGGTCGACAATTTGCAGTTCAACTCACCATATCTGTTTGTTATTTTACATGCAGTATCCTGCATGGCAAGCTAGTTGTGAATCCAGGTAGGGGAGGGTGTAAGTCTAGGAGACAAATGACAAGTGAGTAGATTATGTGTTATGAGGTGTATCAAAGTATATAGATGAATCACCACAAAACTTTCACTGTAATTTTATTTTCACAGAAGTAGTTCCATGAAACTAGCAAAAATAAAATTACAGTAAAAATAACTCACTCTACAGTATGTTCCAATTAAAAACAACTAGCAACAAAAATAGCTACCAGCAGCTTGAACCCCATTGAACCTATGAAAACTTGATACATAAAATAACCCTGTTACAATTAGAACAAATCTTCTGCATGTGGAACATCTAATATTGCAGTAAAATTGGGGGTAATTTTTTAACTCTCTACACAAAGTAGTCCCAAAACACAAATCAATTGGAAAGGACTGCTGTGGAGTTACTGCACTTGGAACTTCTCTAAGGAACCGAATAAAAATGTGTGCTGTGGTCTGTAAGAGCCCCTATAATTTTAGAATTATTAGAAATTTTACATAGGAGGGTATGCAAGAAAGGTACAGAAAAAAACTGAAACTCTGCCCCCCCAAACAGTCTTAACAGAGGGTGCATTACATCAGCCCTACATAAAGAATGAAGTTATCTTGGAATTTAACTACTATCACCCCTCCCCCATGCATGGATCGTGGTCAGCCCCACATGTGGTAAATGTTTAAGTTGTGCCTTAAAATAGGCATCTGTGTGCCTTGTATGCTTACCTGGTAAACAAACAAAAAAAAATAAATAAATGAATAGCCATTTGTGGCATGGGAGTGTGTGAGTGTGTGTGTGGTGTGTGTGTGTGTGTGTGTGTGCTGAGGGGTAAGGAAACAATGCTGTTGCTTCTGGCACCACATGGTGGCATCAGGCAGTGACACAGAGAATACAACTGTATTTTTTTAATTATCAGTTTAAAAATGCTAGTACCGTTGTCCTGTCGGTGCAGTGGTTGGATTTCCACTTGCGATGCCGGTGACCTAGGTTTGGGAATGGACCCGGGTCATTGGAGGACTGGCTGGGGGAGAAGGATGGGGCATCCCATGGACTGCTGTCCTTCTCTGGGGGGAGGGTGCAGAGTACGTCTGGTGCTCGACAGACCACTGGTGGAGGCTGGGGGTACCGTGGCAGCCGGCATCTGGATGTCCTCAGGGTCGGGCTAGATGCTGGACATCATTGCATGTCCCCAGCCCCCAGAAAAATAAGGGGTCAAAAACACCCGCAGCCAGCGCCTCCATGAAGCCTGCTTTGCTGCTCCTTCATAGTTCCCAGGCTGGCTCCCCCCGACCTGACCTATGTCTGTGGCACCTTGGCCAGTGCTGCGGCCCCACCCTGGGGGGGGCAAGCCAAGGGGGAAACTAGGTAATTGAGCTGATTTGGGAGTGAGGGGCAGTGAGATTCATGACTGGGCTGAGCCCGGCATTGGGAGTGGACAAAAAGTAAAATAAATTGCACACAAAAAAAAAATGCTAGTACCATTTCATCCACATACTGAAAATTATACCTATAATTATATTACAAACATTTTGTCTCTCCCTAAGGTCCCAGTCTTCAGAAGTAAATAATGTACATGATTTTTTTTTGCATGTGTCTAGTCTACTCTGTGAACATGGTGCTTTTATAAACTAGCACAATAATAATTTTCATTTATGAAAGGAGCACTCGGTGGGGTGAAAAACACATTGAACAAGTAATAAAACACAGTTTTCATAAGCAGTGTAAAAAGCCTCATGCCTGGGGTTCGGTTATTATTTTTATGGGAGAGTGCATAAACTTCCTTGGGTCTGACAGAAAAAAGTATGTAAAGTATTAAAAATCAAATTGTGAACTAAAGAAAATTATTTTTTTCTTTAGTTGATAACTTTTTTGTTTTTGATTATTTTTGCCTACTTATTTCTGTTGAGGTCTTTCTTAGTCCCACTCTGATGAACACTTTGGCAGGGATATTCAAAGGGGTTGCACTGGTGCAACCCCACATTCTGCCCCAGCAGGATATTGAAAGGGCTGCCTGACGTCATGCAACTCCCAATGTGCCAGGGTGCAATGTAATGGTATGCAGTGCAGATGCAAGGGGCGTGCCCATGCATATGTGGCACATCCCAATATTCAGCCCGGGATGTGCAGCGCATATGCTGGTGCAACTCTGCATTGCGCCGCATGGGGGGGCTCAAAGTTGAGCCTGTGAATCGGTGGCACAGCTCCCAGCTACCCACAGGTGGGCTGTTGTATTGCAGGGCGCAACACAGCAGCCACCAGCCGTGGGTGGCTACCTGCCAACCCAGAACACCATCCATAGGCACCCGCATCTCCCTGGTTGTCTAGTGGTATCCCCTCCCTGCTGTTTTCCCAATAATTGTATGAATGACATTCTCTGGTGGTTCAGTGGTACCCCCCTCCCTCCCAATTCCCTGATCACCCGTACATAACTATTAATCCCTTCACTGGTAGTCTAGGGAACCCCCTCCCTCTGTTTTCCCGATCGCAGTAGAGCACCGTAACATAATTCCCTGGTGATCCCGTGGGTACCCCCACCCCTCCCACCCACACAGGACCCATGCCCACCCCGGTCCCCGTCATTGGTGGTCAGCTGTAACCCACCCTTATACTGCCTGGCCACCCGCGAACGACAGGTACAGTATGAGCTGTGTCTACTGGTCTGCGTGTGGACCAATGGGCTTGCATGGCATACTGTACTGGACAGTCCCAAATATGTAGCTGACTTCATTCATCCCATACTGTACCTGTCATTCGTCACTTTACCACAATCGCAGCTGCGGGGCGGGGATGCACCAGGACCCCCACTGTGCACATGTCATTCGGTGCAGGGCACTAGGCACAAGTCACTGGCCTGCCCAGTGCAAGTCATGCAAATGGGGCCATAATGACATGCAAATAACCCCATTTGCACCTTGCATACATTATGGCCTCATTTGCATGCCTCCAGCTGAATATTGTAGGTGATGCACTCAGCTCAACTGCACTTGCACTGGCGTATCCCCATGCTCCCTACCTGTGGCTTGCGCTAGCACAGTGCCACTGCACCATGTGCAGTATGTGCACTGACCATGCCATATTCAACAGTGCTGCGCCATGGCACATCACCGTTGAATATCGCCTGGTCCTGGCCTCAGCGCAACCCAGTTGCACTGCAGCCAGGCTTGCACCACTGCCTGGCGCAGTCTGAATATCTGGGCCTATGAGTGTCAATGTTCCAATCCACTTTGAAATGGAAGTTTGTATAGTACGCAAGTGTACTCCACACAAACACCCATTTCAAGGTGGATTTGAACATTGACACCCACAGTGTTCATCACAGAGGGACTAAAAAGGACCTTGGCATAAAAAAGTAGGTAAAAATATTGAAAAACAAAAAACTTATGAACTAAAGATTAAAAAAATTGAAATGAAGGGGTTCACACTTCCATTTGATTTCAATGTGTTTTTTTTTCTTCATTAATAACTTGTGTTGTGTTTTAGTATTTTTACCGACTTTTTCTGTTGCGGTCTTCCTTAGTCCCACTCTAATGAACAGTATGGGTATCAATGTTCAAATCCACCCTGAATTGGGAATTTGCTGAGTATGCAAGCATACTCTGCAGACATGCATTTTGAGGCGGATTTGAAAATTGATACCCATAGTGTTAATCAGAGTGGGACTTGAATAGACCTTGGAAGAGAAAAGTAGGTACAAATATTGAAAAATAAAAAAGTTATGAACTAAAGAAAAAACTTTTGGAATGAATGGGCTCACAGTTGATTTCAATGTGCTTTTTTTTTTCTTAGTTCATGACTTTTTAATTTTTTAATATTTTTCCAAGCTTTTTTCTGTCTGTTTAGCCCATCTCTTATGAACTCCATTCATGTCAATATTCCTATTTTTGATGACATAAGTGGATATCAGTAAGAAAAGTTATGGATCTCCACTATGATGCCCCCCCCCCCCCGTGACTAATGACTGGGCAGCTACCCCACCTATATGTTTATAAGTGAATAAACACTTGAAAAAAAACACTGAAAAGGAGATGTTGCATCTAAAATGATCAGTCCTAGAAAAATACAGTATAAAAGCAGAGTCACATTAAAAACGAGATATCACATCTCATCTCTACTGTACTGGGTAAATGCAGTATAAAAGTGTATAAAATCAGGACCTCAATTCAAATGACATATTACATCTCATCAGGTCTATCTCGGGTTAATATAGTAAAAGAGTATACAAGCAGGACCCAGTACAACAGCAATGCAAGCAGCAAACATTCAGCATCAACAAATGCTCATTTTACAATGCAATTGCACCATGTTAGGAATTTAGAATGCTCTGATAAATCATCCCATTTTTATCTTTTAACTGAATGTGAACCAGACATCAGAACATTTTTTAAGTTTAATTAAAAGTTAGGATTTTTAGTGTAGTAATATTTATAGATACATATTGACAGGTCCATTGACACAAGCAAGGTACATCAGCATTTCTGTCATGTAAAGCTGCATCTGAGTTTTCACTGAAAACCAAAAAAGTCAAGTTTCTACTGTAGCAGTCTCAGTTTCTAAGCCAGCCATTTTCATAGAAATTATCTTTAGAAAGGGAAAACTTTGGAAACTTTGGGTCCTGATTCTCAGTTGCTAATGGTGTGCAAACAGCCTCTCCACTGTGACTACACACTTAGCGTTATACATAAAACACTGACTTAGGGGCCTGTGACTAAGTCAGAATGCACATTACATAATCCAGCTATCAGTGTGTACAAACATGGCTCCTGATCACCAGCACCCACAAACAGAGACCATGGTACCCAATACTACTGCCACTGTTGCCCCCCACACACACAACCCATATCTGTAGCCCTGTGGAAGCCAGTTTGAGGGAGGTGACTCTGAACCTTCTGGTAGTCCAGTGGTCCCTCCACCTGCTCTCCAGGCCACAAACAGTGCAGCTGCCACCAGGGTGTGGGGACTAGATAGAGCAGGACAGCAGAGGAACAGGAGACTGTGCAGAGAGGCAAGACTTTACTTAGTTGTGCAACTGCAGTCCTGTACTTCATTCCCACAATGCCAAGCAACCCCTCACATGGGTGACCCCAAGAGGGAGGACAATTAGAAGGAGGACAGTGTCTCCCAGGGATATCCAGAGGTAGTATGTAGTTGCATAGGGAACTCTGCTCCATGTATCTCCAAGGTGAAGGTGAAGCAATGGTTTCTTCCATCAAGGGAGCTATAATTTAATTGTTAATTAACAATCTGTGGAAGGAGGAGCAGTAGGTACTACAAGGTGTGAACTGTCTTTTGTTTTACAGTATTAGCAGGTTGAGCATTCTCAGGTGAAAAGCATAGTGGGGAATTGGTAAAAGGAGGGACCTAAGAGTCAAGTAGAGGGGTAGACTGACACTAGTTATTTTGACTGTTGAAGAAATCTTGTCTGGGGTATATGGGTAAATCGATCCTCTAAAGGGAGTTAGCTTAGACACTTCTGCTAGGCAACTAGGAGAGCAGACTCTAGGCCAATAGGAAGGTTAGGAATCTTGGAGAGTAGTACTGGACACTGCAGGGAGCAGAGTGGGGTCAGGTACGAAGGGGCAGAGGGCCTGATAGAATGCAACACCTGTTGAGCAGCCATCTTCAGGAAGGTCCTCTGGAGATAGTGATGCTGTCAGCTGTGCAGTATGATTGAGGCACCTGCTATAGGACTTGCCACAGTAAGAGTGGAACTTAGCCTTCTCTGGAGCATCTGGAGCAAGTCTGAGTGGAGGCTGGTGTAGGCAGCTAGTATTTCTCTACAGAAAAGGACACCTAAGGTCCAGGTGGGTGTGAACTGTTGTTGGCAAGGGAGAGAAGGGTCTATTTGGGCTGGGATGAGGACCCTGGTGTGGTGAAAGGGAACTTTTTAATTTTCCCATGTGACTCATCAGATCCAGTACCCCAAGATGTAGACCAGAGCTCGTTACCTCCCAGGATATCAGGTTTGTCCCTTAGGAAACACCTGAGAAGAGCATGAAGTCCCAAGGGAAGGTTAGGACAAGAAAAAAACAGTAATAAGAGATTCTGTCTTTAGGAGGAATGGTGGGTACAGGAGACGGGTTCCATGTCATAACAGCGAATATTTTTCGGCAACTAGCAAAACAGCGAGTACACCCTGCTGAAAGCCAGTTCAGCACATCAAAGTAAACACCAAACACCAAATCAGCACCCATGTAAAATACTGTTTAATGTGGAGAGTTATGCTCCACACAACCCCCTTTGTGGGGGGCAAGCCCCCCATACTTATATAATCATCTTGGGGGGTGGAGACTGGAGAAAAGAAGAGGGACTGATGAAGGCCACAAGTTAAAAAAAAACACCTGCAAAAGACAAAAAATGTACCTGTATGCAGTCCTGAACCCAGGACCAACAGCACTGCAGATGGTGTACCTACCTGCTATGCTAGGTGGGTAGCTTGGTGGCATCATGCTCCATGTCCCTATTTAGCCCATCCCTCTTCCCCCCTTCCATTGCTATTCTCTCCTCTTGCCATTTTTTCTATCCTCCTTTGCTATTCCATCCCCTTGCTCTCTACTCCTCATCGCTGATCCTGAATGCAACCAAACTGAAGTGCTCATTTCTGAGTGACTCAATTTGGTTCACTATATTGACGTGCTACCCAGGAGACCAGGGTGGTAGGATAGTGACATCCCTCCCAGGAGTGTAGGCTGGGATGTATGCACAGATGGGTAGAGAGAATGGTCATGGTGTAAGGTTCACAGTTCCCCAACTCAGACACAGCAAAAACATCCAATGCTACGATACTTTAAAATATTATGCATTATAACATTAAGCATGAAAGAACTGTAGCAACATCTTCTCCCCATGAGAAACCATCAACATTTCACGTCACTCTGATTCGCTCTGATGCATTGTCAAAACATTGACGGTTTCTCATGGAAGGGTACTACAGTCCTTTCATGCTTTTTTAATGTTTATAATAAACATAAGATTTTAATGTATCCTAGCAGCAGATGTTTTTGCTGAGTCTGAGGTGGGAAGCTGCAAACACTGCACCTGCCACGGAGAGTCTTTTTGAATGGCTCCACCTCCAAGTGATCCTGAGCTGCTTTACTTGCAGTACTACATAGAATGGTCACAGGAATTGGGGGAGGTCTCAATGTTAGTGTCCACCTATCAGATCCTTGGGGTGGTAAAGGATAGGTTAAGGAAGCTAGAAGGGAGGGAGGCTCAAACAGGCAGTTACCTTGGTATTCTTTTCTGAGGTCCTGCCAGTTTGGACTAAGGGAGAGGGGAGGCTTTTTTCTGAGCACTTATTTCAACTCCTACCTGAAGAAATTGTGCAGGGAAAAAAGTCTTGAGTAAATGGGATACTGGGACCACTCCTGGAAGGATAAAGGGCTATACAAATGAAATGACTTATATCCCTTAGAAAAGAGGACCAGAAAGCTAGGGTGCAAGTTTACAGAGTGCACTGAGGCCCTTTTAAACTAAGAGAGAGGGGAGGCAGATCATTTTGCTGATAGGTGAAACTACTCAAATGAGTGAGGCTGGGGTGGCCTCCACCCAATGCTGGAAGACAGGGTGGACAACAGAGGAAGCAGAGTGGAGACAAAGCAGTAACAAAACAAGTTTGTAGTGCAGAAGCTACAGAGAATATGGGGTTGGGGGTGATGGGTCAAGCAATGGGGTAAGTGGAGTGATAGGGACAAGTAGTTAAGGAGAAAGGGAGGAAGAAAGCATGATACATGGAGAGTTACTGTATATGCACTAATGCTAGGAGCCTGGGGAATGAAACCAAAGACCTGCAGGCAATGGTGGCAGAAGCATACTTGGGGTGGCAGTCACTGAGACACAGGCCATACAGTACCATGACTGGGATCTGACAATTTCCTGGGTTTACAATGTTTTAGAAGGATGGGGATCAGGAAAAGGAGGAGGGTGGCATTATATGTATGGAGGGTAGAAAAGCCATGGAGATGAGAGATGATGAGCAAGTCAAATCCATAGAGATAGTGTGGTTTCAGGTCATTACAAATGAGGAGAGAAGTATTAGGATAGGAGTGGTATGCAGACCACAATCGCAGAGAGAGGGGGCTAGCAGAGAACTAGTGGATGAATTTAGAAAGGCAGCAAAGCAGTGGAAGATGTTGCTAATCGGTAATTTCAACATGCCAGATGTGGACTGGAGCCAGTGGATTTACTGGAAATGTTTAGGTGGGGAACTCTCATATTTAGATTTGTAGGTGGGGAAATTGTCATTTGGAGGTGGTGGAACTCTCCTATAGTATTCAATGGAGAAAATGATAGAAGTGTAAGAATTCTCATAGAGTTTTTTAAAAGGTGGCGATAATGAATTGCTGTGGTCTCCTGCACAATTTAACCATGGACTGTAGGATCTGAGTAGCAGCACACTGCAGGAATCTGCTGCTGGTAGAAGTGCTCTAGAAAACATTCCACACCCAAAGGGTGTAGAAGCCTACAAGGGAGGTGGCCATCCTTAACTTAGTCCTCAAAACCAGGGACAGTATAGATGAGATCACAATGCAGGACCATGTGGGAACCAGTGACCATAAATCCATGTGGTTTACTATCATTTTAGAAGCACAGAAGAAGCTACAAGGGATAAAGGCAGTATAGAGGGTAGAAAAGTAATAAGAATTGTGAAGGATGCAAAATTGGAGGTCACAAGTTGCTATGTCAGGATATTAATGAAAAACAAGAGGGGACTGAAGCTATTGTGGTTCTCACAGGAGGTGGAGGAGGCTGTGAGGGAAGAGAAGGCCTTCAGGAAATACAAAACCAGCCAAGAGGAGGGAAATAGGGTGGAAAATCTAAGCAAAATGAAAGAAGCCAGCAAGGCTATGAGGAGGGTAAATTCTGATGTGGAGCTAACAGTAGTGAAGGGGATGAAAAAGGGGGATAAAATGTATATACATGAGAAATGCAAAACAAAGTAGGGAAAAGTCAGGCTGAAGAAGAGTGATAAATGGGAGGAGGAAAATAAAGGGAAGACAGACACACTGAAACAGTTTTTCTGTTCAGTATTTAGAGGATAAAGGGCCATTACCAGACAGTGTAGTCATAGCATGGGTGGAAAGGGGAGGAGTGTCATGGAGGATCCAATCACAGAAGAAAGGGTGCTGAAGGGACTGGAAGCATTGAAGATAGAGAAGTTCATGGGCCCAGATGTTCAGCATCCCCGGATGCTAATAAAGATGTGGCAGGACCTAGCTGTACTGAACCTCTGACTGAGCTCTTTAATAACTTATTGAAGATGAGGGGTACTAAAGGACTGGAGTACAGCAAATGTAGCTCAGCTGCACAAGAGTAGCAGTAGGGATAACATAGGAACTACAGACCAGTCAAATGCTGATAGTGAGAAAAATGCTAGAAACCCCAATAAAGGAGAGGTAAGTGGATTTTCTGGAGGTGAAAAGACTTCAGGATGTCAGACAGCATGGGTTAACAGTGGGAGGTCATATAAGATAAACCTGATTGGCTTCTTTAATTGGGTGATGAAGGTGGTTGACAAGAGGAAGGTGGTAGACATGCTGTACCTATTATTTCAGTAATACCTTCAGTGTTGACCTACATGAATAGCTGGTTAAGAAGCTGACCCCTCTGATGAAGAGGGTGATCCCTCGAAGTGCTGGGGAATTTGTCTTGTCCATGAATAAAATTTAATATTTTTGTATTGGAGCTTGCCTAAGTGATCACATTTACTTTCTGTTCACATTAAGAAGCTGAGGGTCCTGGAAGTGGATAATAAAATCACAATATATGTGAAAAATTGGCTTACTGGCAGAACCCAGAGGTTTGTCCTTAATGGGGAATATTCAGAAGTCAAGGCTCACCAGTGGAGTGCCACAGGGATCTGTCTTGGGATCAGTCCTCTTCTGTTGCAGTTAATCATTTTTTTTATTTAAAAAATAACAGCACAAAATACAGACAAACAGCACTGTAAAACCAGTACAGATACATGGCAGAGCACATTATCTAGTAGAGGAGAACAGCATAGTAACTAATACATGCAATAGGGCACCTATGGTGCTAGATATAACAGCATCACTGCAGCAGCACGTAACACCCTCTTACTACCACTTATCCTGACTACAAGAAAAATAATGGTCCCAAGGTACAATAGCAGTGAGGGATAATAATTGGCAAGTTAGAACTATGTGGAGACTACCCATTCCTTACAATACTGCACCACCACACCCAGTACCCAAGCTGATACACTTAGGGAATTATATCCATCCACATCAAAAAAAATAGAGGGGCTAGCAGAGGGAGAAGGAGGGGAAAGTTAGGGTGTCTCATGGTGGTCACAGTATATCCTTGCTCCTAGGTAGATGAGGAACTGGGTCCAACCTGCAAAGGGAAGATAAAAGGCGTGGAGCCAACAGTCATACTAGGATACTAAGGATCCCTTAGCCAGGTGCAACATTCTAGGCAGTGTAGCCAAGGATGCTAGCACAGTTCTCCATTCCTGGGCACTTGGGACCTCTGTCGTCCTCCACCTTTATAAAAGGATGCACTTAGTTTTAACCCCAGCCACTACCAGCTGTGTACCTTGATGGCTAGTTACTACCTGGAGGAGGGATGCCCAGGAGAAGGATCAATAGGATGATATGGAAAGTCAGAACAAGTATCCTACAACAGACAGCCTACACTGCCATTGGGAAGGACTGTATGGCAGGACAGGATTACATGATGTGAAACCAGGATCTTCCAGGAGCCCCACATTTTCAACATCAGACATTGTTTAGCAATCCCATCCTATGGAGTCTGACTGGGGATCTATACCAAAGGTAGAACATTTTATTTTAAATTAAAAGACTGCAGCTGTCATGGCAAGCCAGGCAAGCCACTCTTCAGGCATTGTCCCAGTCCTCTGGAGGAATAGGACATTCAGAATAGTCTCCCACCTTTACCTGGCAGCCTCTATTTGGTCAAGTACAGCATCTATAATGCACCTATATATCCTGCCTGCAAGACCTTTAGCACACTTACCCCAGGAGGTGAGAACCGACTCCCTTGTGCTTGCTAAGGCTATTAAGCAGCTTTATTCATTACCACAATGCTCCACAACTGCAGCTATCTCCAAAACTCCTTGTGATTCAGGGGAAATTGGGAGCAGTGGCTTTCTAAGAAGTGAAGATGGAAAGTGCCTAGTGGAAGCAAATCCTTACCTGATGGATCCCACCACCCTGCCAGCAGTGTGGGAGCTGACCCACACATAGATCTCAATTGTGCCATAGTAGCGACCATTGTATTGGAATGAGGGACAGCTTCATCAAGAGAGAGTTGGTGACAGGACTTGAAAGAGGCATGAAGCGTGGGCCACTGCCAGAGCTCACAAGGGATTTGGTTATTTAGCAACAACAAGGAGGAGAACCCCCCTCCCCCATAAGTCCCACTCCATTTGGAGCCATAATAGCATCACTGGGAAAGGAGGAGTAGACATCCATTTAAGCATCTGATCCTGCAAGAAGACCAGGTGATAAGCAAACAACCAGGGCTAATTCCAACCATCTTGGCACCAGTGGAAGCATAACTTAGGCTTGCTATAATATGGGAATTTCTCATCCTATGTAAACCTGCAAATAGGCATATCAGTTTTCCAAACCCACAATTGGGAGACAGTCACAGGCAAAATGGATAATGTTTGAAGAAGCTTGGATGTGGCTATCATTTTTAGGGCTGAGATTTTGCCAGCCATAGATAGATTCAGTTTTTGCTACCTGTCACAGTCATTTTGTAGCTCCCCTAACAGGTATTGCAAGTTTATTTTGTAAATTTGGGACCAGTCCGGAGTGAGTTGAATGCCCAAGTATCTGATGGGGAAGGGGGACCATTTGAGCCCTGGGCCAAAAGGGGGATGAGAGGCATAAACCAGACACCCTTTGGAACTCATGAAGGAAATCCAGGAGCAGGTCAATACCTAATGGAGGTCATCAGAATATAATTTTGTTTTACAGACATTACCACCTTGATAACTTGCAACTGCTGATGGTCTCAGATAGTTGCTGCCATGGGTTTGATTGCCAGAACAGATAAGAGGAGAGAGAGGGGGCACCCCTGACTAGTTCCTTTGCAAAAAGAGAAGAGATCCAAGAGAACATTATTTGTCAGAACTTTGGCAGTGTAACAGGGAAAAGGGGTGTGGACCCAGCTGGTAAAATTTGGGCCAAATCACATCACTTCCAGGGCCCTTAGAAGATATCCCCACTCCACTGAATAAAAATCCTTTTCAAAGTCAATAGCAGTTGTGGCAGTGGAGTGGGGTTACTTGTACATCATGGGAAATGGTAATTAGGGCCCTTAAACAGTCAGAGCTCAAATAACCCCTAATGAACTCCACCTGCAATGGGGAATGAGGGACAGGAGGATAGTAGCAATCTCAGACCTTGGCCAGGATCTTGGAATTGGCATTTATAAGAGAAAAGGGATGATAACTCACGGTGGTGTCCTTTCCCTATTTAGACAACACAGTGATCAGAATTTCATTCATGGTAGGCAGGAAGGACACACAAGCATGAGCCTCCACAAAGTCCCTTCCAAGAACAGAGCATAGAATTGAAGCCAGTTGCTGGTATAGATCAACAGGGATGCAACCCATTCCAGGTGCTTTGTTTCAGTTCATATCCTTAATAGCATGGGAGATCTCTTCATCAGTTTGGGGCCACTCCAGCATTTGAAATTGGTCAGCAGTTAGGTGAGGGAGAGAGGATTTCTTCAGAAAGGCTGTGAAGCGATCCGACTCAGCAGGCCCTTGCGAATCATATAGGACTCATAGAACACTCTTATGGTGTTATTGCTATATTTTTGGTTGTTGGATACCAAGCCTCTATGATCTCTCAAGGCTGCTATACAGCACGTAGCCTCCTGCTTTCTGAGGTGATAAACCAAGAGTTTAGAGGGTTTTCCCCTCTCTCCGAGAATCTGTGTTTGGATCACAGGAGAGCCAACTCTGTCAACCCAAAGAGGAGAGAATTTAACTGAAGCTGGACACCTGCCATATCTGCTAGGAAGTGGCTCCTTTATTTGGGAAAGGATTCTGCCTTGAACCCTTCCTGTAGGGCCAAAAGCTTATTATGCAAGGACCTGACCTGTGTCTCCCTACCCCTTTGCCTTTTGGCATCATATTGCATTATTAGGCCCCTCGAAGTAGCCTTGTACTCTTCCCAAAGGATGGAGACAGGAGCCTTCCCAGTATCGTTAGCCTTGAAATATTCCACAGTTTCTCTTTCCACCCACTCTAGGAAGGCCCTATCATGCAAAAGTAGTGTGTCCAATCTCCAAGATGAGGGTTTTTGACTTCTCAGGCCTGCACAGCAGGGTCAGTGAGACAGGGGCATGATCCAACAGAATGATTGGTTGTATTCTCAAGTGAATGGGGGGGCACATGATGGATGGAGATCCCAGCCACACGTCCAAGCTACTGGCTGAGCCATGAACCAGTGATATATACAAATAATACCTGTTGGTGAGATTCAGGAGCTGCTACTGGTCAGAAAAGATGTCAGTCATCCTGTCATGGATGACCTGTGCTGCCTTCTAGTGGGCTTTCCCCAGAACAGTGGCATGATCCATCAGCAGGCCCAAGATTTGAGAAGACAAGTGATTCCATTCTCAGTGACATCAGAAAGGGCCAAAGTGAAAGAAGAAAAACCTGATCATCCTAATTGGGTCAATACAAGGAATCCACCACTATGTGGCCTTGCAGTATGGAAAAATGTAACCACTGGATCGACATATTATTTGGTAATTTGCCATTTCAGGGATTTATACTGTAAAACTGAAACTCCCCATTTGGATGATGGGGCACAGCTGTGGGCATCCACCTCAACCCATTTAGTACAGAGTTTTGTGGTTTCCCCATCTGTTTCTTGCAAAATCATTAGTTGGGTTTCCGGCTTTTTCAGGTGGGATAAGATAGCATTCCATTTAATAGGTGAATTCAACCCCCTGGTGTTACAGATAATACAATGTAAATCAGCCATAGGGTGGAGGGATGAATGGGAAATAGCAGAAGGAAAAAACAGTTGAAGACCCTTCCCCTAAGATGAGAGTAGGGTCGTACCAGGGCTACCCTACAGAGCCACAGTATTCACCATAAACAGCTAAAAACTAAGCTCATCTGCCACAGTACCATAACAATAACAGTTATTGTAGATGTGTACCATAAACAATTTAAAACCAAAAATACTAGAACAAAGTTATAAAGTACAAACCATATCCAAGGAGAGAACAGTTGATTCAGATATATTATGGGGCCAGTATGGGTACAAGAATACCAGCCCAGTGAGGTCCAAAAGGCAAACCCAGAAAAAAATTAGGAACACTACGCTAGGACCAAGAGGGTCTCATCCATCTGGGATCCCAGGAAGAAACTCCAGGGAGTGGGAGTCCATACATGTGCCTAGGTGACTCCAGCCCTGGGGAAATGGCCTCCTCACTAGGCAGGAGGTAGATCACAATCACTAGCCAACCACAGCAGACAGGCCAGAGGCTGCCACTGCCCAAGTAAAATCACCATCTACACAATCCAGAAAGACAGCTATGGGAACAGAAAGTGCAAAACAGAAAAACTCACCTGTAGTGCACCTAGTCAGTCAGAGTCAAAAATTGAGCTGCCACAGCAGTTAGCCAAACATTACAATAAAAAGCCCAGTATTCTCAGCAGGATGGGAAGGGTACCGGGTTGTGAAACCATAGCCTAGGAATGCAAGGGTGCTTGCATTCCCACCAGAACCATGAAAGTATCACTATGCCCATCCCTAGAGGACAAGGAGTAGAAAGGAAACTGAGATGGAGAGAGACTTCCTCAAGCTAAAAGCAAGCAGCTTGTGGGGGGGTAGAAGAATCAAACCCTATTGTGAAGCAGAACAACAGCAGTAGTATGGCTTTAGCAGGGCTAAAAATCCTACCCTCAACTGAGTGGCCATTGCCAGCAGGATGTCAGTGTTGTGGCTGGTACATGACCGAGGGGAAGCACCTATTTTTTTATTTTAGTTTTTGTTGACCAGGTAAGTGCACTAGACAAATCCTGCCTATTTTCAGGCACGACCCGGGGGAGGGGGATACAGATGAATGCCAACTGACCTTGAACCAGATTAAGCTATTGGTGGTATTTTTATTGAATGAAGGAAATTTGGCCAGGATACCGGGGAAATTCCCCTACTCTTTTCGATAAGTGCCATGGGATCTTTAACATCCACCTGAACTACCACCAATCCAGGCAGATGGGACCTTGGTTTAACGTCTCATCTGAAAGACGGCACCTCAGAAGTGCAGCACCCCTCTCATGCTGCACTACAGTGTCAGTATTGGGATATTAACCCAAGTGCCAGATGTGGGAACTGAACCCACAGCCCTCTGATCTCCCGGCCTCAGAGGCGAGTGTGCTACCTACTGAGCCACTGACGCTGACACTGACCTTTACAGAAGCCAGAGACAGCATCCCTGCCACACATCTGGGGATGCACCCCAGGGTACAATGGCAAAGCTGAGCAGCTCCAGTGCTGCCTGAGCCACCCAAGAACCTCACAGATTCCCAGAGCAAGAGTCAATATGTCTACATGTTTATATGGGGGAAGGATATCCATAACACTGGTCAGGAGTGCAAACGCAGGTATCACCAAGCCACTTGAGGGTCTTGGAGGAGCAAGCAGGGAAACTGCTTCTATTCACATAATACAGTTGCCAAACTCAGGAGAGCTGGGGCAGAGGATTCCAGGACCTGAGGGGGAGGAGGAACAAAGGATAACTTAGCAAGAAGGGTATACACCTCAGAGGAATGTTGGGTTGAAATACAAAAACCCTAGGCTGTAAACCCCCTGGAGATGGAAGCACCCTATCACAAATTTCTAGGATCATCCCCAGGCCTGAACAGTGCAGCCGCTTCCTTGCCCTTGAGCTGTCATCAGGTAGTCCTTAGGCAAAAGGGGAGCTAAAAAGAAGGGGTGGTAGAAGGAGAGCGGTGGGGGTCATGGTAGACAGAGACCATCGAGGTTGCTTGGTGGCCAAAACTGACTAGGATATGGTGAGTACAGGAAGGTGGGAACCTGGCCACTTTTTACAGCTGTCTGGAGAAGCTGATGCCATTCAAAGAGTAGTGTGTCTCCAGCTACAAAGGGCAAGTGCACCCCCCCCCACCATCAGCAATTAAGTGCCCCCAACGAAGCCACATCTCACCCTCTCCCCAAACACAACCAGTAACAGATAATACATTTTTTAAACCAGTTTAAACCACATAATTTTGCAACAGTGAACACAAAGGATATTCCAGTCCAGGAATATGATCCTTACAGAGGCAATCACCAATAAGGAAAGCAGCGCAAGGCCTCTCCTGCTAAACACTATGCATAGGTGTGCTTCGACTCCTGCCAAAGCTACATAAATATTCGAGTGCAAGCCATGTGAATTGTAACAGAATCTGCCCAGGTAGCAAAGGATAGTCACACACAAGGAACAGCCTGATGGGTACACTCATTCAACCCACTGCAATCGGGAAAAATAGGAGAAAAAAGTCCAAGTAGTGGTCAGTGGTTCAACAGACATGGTGTGCCTGTAGGATATAGAAAAAGGGGGCAAGGTCTCGCACTGATTCTATGTGCCAGAAACAAGCATTCTGATGATCTGGTCTCAAACAACAGTACACATCGAGAAGAAAATCCAAAGCCTCTAAGTGACCCCCCAGCCTCTAGCTTGGACCCTAGGATATATAGGAAGGGAGATTAACAGCAAGAGGAGTGAGGTGATTCTGCTACTGTACAGATCCCTAGTACATCCTCGCCGGGAGTACTGTATACAGTTCTAGAGCCCACACTTGAAGAAAGACAGGGACACAGTGGTAGCAGTGCAGAAGAGAGTAACCAGAATGATTAAGGGGCATCAGGATAAGACCTATGTGAAGAGTTTGTCAAATTTCAGCATGTATACAATGGAGTCCAGAAGGGAGGGGGGAACATGATAGAGGCATACAAATACCTCTGCAGGATCAAAAAAGGAGACAGTGGAGAGTTGTTTAGGTTAAGGGAACACTCAATGAAGCTGGTGGGGTGATGGATTTAAGAGGGACATCAAAAAACATTTCTTCACAGAAAGGGTGATGGAAGAGTGGAATAGGTTACCAAGAGAGGTAGTCTGTGTGAAATCACTTGGGGGTATTCAATATTGGGTGGGATAGGCATATGGCTTGTGAAGACAGTGTCAAAAGTGGAGTGAGGAAAGGGGAGTAAAGGAACAGTAGGGGCCCCCACAAAAACACTAGTATTAAGGTAGGGCTGGTCAGACTTGATGGGCCACAGGGCCTTTTTATGCTGACTATATTTCTATACATTCCCTGCATCCAACAAACCCCCTCCTCCCTAGCCCTATTCCCCCGTATGCTGTCACAGTTGGTCAGGTCCCTCACTGATCTAAATCCCCTACTGGCTCTTTCATTCCAAGTCACATTTTATTAATACCCCTACTGACTGCCTGTAACAAATCTATGGGCAGGGGATATGCTAAATTGTAAACAGTATTGTGGGAGGTCACTATGCTTTATGAATAGCATTTGAATTGAGACCTTCACCCTCTTTCCTGGATGGGCATAATGAAGGTACTAGCAGATCCAGCCATGTAGCCAAGTAGAGATGTTGCAAAATTAAATTTCATTGGTGAAATTGCAGCAAAATTGGAAAATTCACCACGAGAAACATTTTGCGAAATTCAGCCACTCTGTGAAATTTTTCGTCCTGTGCGAAATTGCAAAATGTTGTCGCAAAACGTAACATTTCACCACGAAATTCAAATACCACCAAATTTCGCCTGAATTTCATCAAATGTTCCCCGAATGCTGCTGTTGTTTATTGGGTAAATTTTACATTCATGAGCAAAAGTTCACTTCCTACCCCCAAAATATTTGGCAATACTGATTTTCAAAATATTTTGCAGAATGAAATTTTCTAATTTCTAACATCTCTATAGCTAAGTAGAACTCACCCCTTAGACCAGCAGACAGTGGTTGTTAGCCTAATCTGAGTACAAAAATTGAACATTTTACATTTTTCACGGAAAAGTACTACCTCCTTACAAAAATTCTAGGTCTACCCCTGAGTGGAGTGGGTGCCTGGGTGTGAAAGGGTTGATGCTACTTAGAGTGTAGCTTAGGAGGGGGTCACAATCAAGGGAATAGTGCAAAAGTGTATTCAAGAACTTTTGTGCCAGTACTTCACAATTGAGAATTGGGCCCGTCATCGTTTAATGAAGGGTTGAAGTCATGTCAGTATGATCAAGCAATGTTAATGTGGCTATATTGTATTAATTTGTGTCAAAATGAATCAATATACTGTCTTCACATATTATCAAAGTATCAATATCCATTGGCATTTATTAATGCACATCCATTATATAAATATAGCCTATCATGTAGAGCTACATATTAACATAGTAATGAATGTTCACCTGGGAATTGAAGCCCATCATGACTGCCCCTCCCCTGCTTCATAAGTTGGGATGAAATAAGTATGGTGTACAAACAGGTATACATTTATGAGGATTCTTTACCCAGTCTGTTACTCAGAGTAAACAGTGATTCCCTTGGTAAGGAGAAATTTGTTCAAGCTTACCTTAAAGAATTGTACTGCCTGCATGTCCACAGTCTCTGCCAGTAGACTGTTCCATGTGTTCACCACCCTCTAGTTGAGACAGTGAAATGTTACCCATGAATTTTCTAACCCCAAGCTACAGAGCTTGCCCCCCCCCCCCATCCTGCTACAGGACACCAGATGGAACATCTCAGAGTGTTCGATCTTGTTGATATGCCTGAGTATGAGAAAGTCCAAGAATTATATCCCCTCTCAGCCCCCTTTATACAAGGTGAATATGTTAAGGACCTCCAGCTTCTCATCATAGCTTTCATCCCACATACCACTAACCCTTTTGGAGGACCTACATTGCATCATTTCGACTGCCTCAGTGTCCTTTTTGTATTGAGGAAACCATATCCAAGTGCTGAGTGCAAGTTTTCATTTGAAAACAAAAATAAAGAGCTGTCCTGGTGGTACAGATAGCTGAGGTGCTGTAAAGAACCTTAACTCATGTCATGCCAGTAACTCGAGTTCAGGAATGAGCTCAGGTTGCCAGGGGCTGGCAGGGAGGAGGGCCATGAGATGGAACGAGTAGCCAAACAGCCACTTTCCTCTCCTGGGCAGGGGTGGTTTGCCTTCCCAGCTCTTGCCTGCCACCAGGTGGAGGTTTGGTGGTAGCACCAGTGCTACGGTGGGGGGGGGGGAGGCAGACAGATGTCTGGGTTGGTGGAAGGAAGCTGCAGTTCCAACATGCATGCACTTCTATGCCATTTCACAGCTCTGGGACAGTGAGAGAAAAAAAGGAGGAAAATAGAAGGGGACCAGGCTACATGAAGCCCTGCCTGAGGTGTCATGTTCTGCCTTGCTGCCCTGCTGGGTAAGGAGAAGACTTCTGGATGAGAGTCACCAGGAGGAAGGACAGTCCCCCGCCCCACCCTGCTGCAAGGGGGAAATCTCCGGGGAACTACCCCCCCCCCCCACTAGCAGGAAAGAGGTGATAGTCTGGCCATTGGCACCTGGGGATAGGGCTGAACATCAATCTGGTCGGCCCAGGAGGATATACATATTAATAAAAACAAAGATGAATTGTCTAGCCCAGCTTGCTCAGAGTGAAGAGATACTTTGTGTATGTGATCACACCTGCAGTTTTCATTTCTACAAAGATTAGTGCTTTGCATTGCTCTCTTAGGGGGTATGTTGGAAACCTGATAGCACTTGGAGCCCTGTGTGTGCCTCTTCCAATATACCTTGTATGGTCCCATATGAACATTTGTATGCAGTAACAGACCTTAGTACCTGAGTTTGTGCAAGTTTTGAATATGGGGCCCAAAGTTCCTAACTCCAATGGTTCCAAAATGAGTCCTATCTGATGATAAAGTTTGTGGCATGGGCTAACTTTGGAACTGTTAAGGCTAGAACACCTTGGGCCCTATATCCAAAACTTGAACAAACTCAGGCAGTTGTAAAAGTGCAAACTACAGGTGTGGCCAGATGCACAAAGCGCTTTGTCACCCTGAGTAAGCTGGGCAGTTTGCAAGGCGCAAACTCATTAGTACTGCAGCACAGAACAGCAATATTGATGATAACCCTTCTCAAAGTGCAAGGCCCTAGCACATCCTTACCATATCCTTACCATATTATTACCTGCCATCTACATGTCATTATCAAGACACATTGCTTCTTTCAGTGGATGGAGACCAACACTGGAGAGTACAATAGAGCAATCCAATTTCACACATGAAAAGGGTGAGACATAAGAATGCAGCATGCCTTTTACCACTTTGAAATATATGAACTGCTGTGCTTACGAGCCAGTCTGACATCTGTAATGTGCTTGTTCAAGGTTTTCTACATCACTATGGTATTATAATGAAGTTCACTGTCCACATGAGCTTCAGATCAAAGTATTCAACCCTTCATCAACAGCACTGCTGAGAGTTCCATTGCAAGTGTTCACCACTGCATAATAAATGGCTTTTACTGGGCTTCTGCCAAGCATTGACTAGCATTGCACACACAGGCAGTTAGTGCAGCCATGGGGTTTCCAATATATCATTATGCAATGTATGAATATCTCAGTCTTTAATTTGCATGTGCTCAAAGCCTGCCTTTTTTTCTCATATGCACACTGCTTTGTGCCATGCAAACTGCAGCTTCTAATATTGGGAGTGGAATGCACAGTCCCTTCCAAGTGCAAACATTCGGGTTTGTGTGACATAAACACATTTTGCACCATACAAATGCCGTGAATCTGATGTCCTTCATTTTTTAATGAGAGTTTTAAGTCAGGCCAACATAACCATTCCATGTCCATAGAAATTTGATGTATCATGTGTCAAAATGCATCAGTATACTTCTTGCACATAATTTAATATATCAGTGCAATGTAACAATACTGGTGAACTGCACTGACATGGCTCTTATACTTTATGTACAGCTGCAGTCACATATTTCAGTAAAAGAATTTCAGTTCCTAGCCTCAATGGCGCCAAAGTTAGTCATTTCTCAAATTACAAAAAGGATTTTGTCCTCTTTAATGGAAGTTCACCAGTGCCTCCTGATGACCCTCCCCAATCCAGGAAGGGAGATGGAGAATCTTGCTGCCATTTTGTGCACAATTGGATACATAGATAGATAGACAGTGTCGGCTGATAAGGGCCTACAGCCCACCCAGTCTGCCCATTTGAGCTTGCAAGTTCACTTTATGTTTTCCTAGAAGTCTGTTGCCCCTTACCCCTGACCTCCAGGAATTCTACATGTCTATCCCATGCATTCTTAAATCCCATGATTGTTTCAGCCCTCACCACTTCCTCTGGCAGAGTGTTCCACTTGTCCACCACCCGTTCTGTGAAGAAATTCTTCCTCATGTTTCCTCTGAATTGTCCTCCCTCCAACTTCATCCCATGCCCTCTAGTCCTGGAACATCTTTTTCACTTAAAAATAGTGTATTTCTGCACCCTATTCCTCCCTGTAAGATACTTGTATGTCTCTATCATATCCCCTGTCTCCCTCCTCTCCTCCGGGGAAGACATATTCAAGTCCTTCAACCTGTCCTCATAGGACTTGTCATGCAATCCATGTGCCATCTTTGTTGCCCTCCTCTGAATCTTCTCTTCCCTATGTCCTTACGTAGGAAAGGTCTCCAGAACTGCACACTGTACTCCAGGGGGGTCCTCACTAGTGTCTTGTATAGTGGAATTATGACCTCCCTTTTCCTGCTGGTGATGCCCCTGCCTATGCATCCCAGCATCCTACTTGCTTTACCTGCTGCCTTGTTGTTCTGTTTCCCTACCTTGAGGTCATCAGAGATGATAACCCCAAGATCCCTTTCCTGTTTGGTGCATGCTATATCCTCACCCCCCAACTGATATATTGTGCCAGGGTTTTTGTGCCCCATATGCATTGTCTTGCACTTCTTTGTATTGAATTTCAACTGCCAAACCCCAGACCATTCTTCAAGTTTCTGCAGGTCCCTTCTCATTCTGTCTACACCCTCTGGTGTGTCTACTCTGTTACAGAGCTTTGTGTCATCAGCGAACAGGGAAATTTTGCCTTCTAGGTCCTGCTCAATGTCACTGATGAAGATGTTGAATAGGACCGGTCCTAGCACTGATCCCTGTGGTACCCCACTTGTCACTCTTCCCTCTGTGGAGTGGCAGCCATTTACCATCACCCTCTGTGTCCTGCCGCCCAGCCAGTTACCTACCCACCACACTACTGTCCTACCCATACCCATATTCCCCAGTTTGTGTAACAGTCTTCTATTTGGCACAGTGTCAAAGGCCTTGCTGAAGTCCAGATAGGCCATGTCCACTGCCCTCCCCTGAGCCACCTCCCTAGTCACCCAGTTGAAAAATTCAATGAGGTTGGTCTGACATGACCTCCCCCTGGTGAAACCATGCTGCCTTATGTCCTGCAGTCCATTGACAACCAGATGTTCCACCAATCTGTCCTTCAGCAGTGCTTCCATGATCTTCCCCACTACCGAGGTGAGGCTGACTGGTCTGTAGTTCCCCACTTCCTCTTTGTTCCCACTTTTGTATAAGGGGACTACATCTGCTGTCCTCTAGTCTTTGGGTACCTCCCCTGTTTCCAGTGATTGGCTAAACAGGATTGCCAGAGGTTCAGCCACCACCTGTCTTAGTTCTTTAAGGACCCTGGGGTGCACCCATCTGGTCCCATTGCTTTATCAACTCTTATTACTTCCAGTTCCTTCAGTACCCTTTCTCGTGTAAAGGGACTTGTGTCCATTTCTGCACCATTCACACCCCTTGTACTCCCTTCAGACCCATTACTCTCCTCTTCCTCGGTAAAGATTGAGCAGAAATACCTGTTCAATATGTCAGCTTTATTGTTGTCATCCTCCACGTGGCCCCCATCCTCCCCCTTCAATCTCACTATCCCTCCCTTTGCCTTTCTTTTTTCACTTATGTACCTGTAAAAGGTTTTGTCCCCTCTACCCACTGATTTTGCAATGTGCTCTTCTGTCTGAGCTTTGGCTTCCCTTACTGACCTCTCTGCCTCCTTTTGCTTCTCCTGGTACTTCTCCCTATCCCCTTCTGCCTGTGTCTTTTTGTATTGCCTGAATGCAATCTTTTTGGCTTTCACTTTCTCCGCTACCTCCTTGGAAAACCATAATGGCCTCCTCTTCCTTTTCCCCCCTGCTAACCTGCTTAATGAATAATTCTGTTGCTCTTGTAATCCCTATTCTAAATACTGCCCACTGTTCCTCGACCCCTGATTCCTGCCCCATTCCCCTTAATGCCTCTTTCAAGCATCTCCCCATTTTCCCAAAATCTGCCCCCCTAAAATCCAGGATATGTGTTTTTGTGTGGTTTGGTTCTGCTCCTTCTGTGATTTCAAACCACAATGATTGGTGGTCACTGTTCCCTAGGTGCTTCCCCACTGTTACCCCCATCACACTGTCCCTGTCTGTGAGCACAAGGTCCAGTATTGCCTTCTGCCAAGTTGGTTCCATGGCCAGTTGCTTGAGGAAGGCACCTTGAAGGGAGTCCAGGATAAATCTGCTCCTAGTTGATGCTGCTGCTGGGATGCTTCAGTCCACATCTGGGATATTGAGGTCTCCAACCAGCACTACCTCACCCTTGTCTGCCATCCTTTGTATGGTTAGCATCAGCTCCCTATCTGTTTCTTCTTCCTGGGCTGGTTGTCTATAGACCACACCTGTGCGGATGGCTGGCCCCATTTTCCTTTCCATCTTAACCCACAGTATCTCTCTCCCATTTTGTTCCTCCTGGATCTCTGTGGCCCTTATGCCATTTTTTACATAAAGTGCCACTCCTCCTCCCTTCGTGCCTGCCCTGTCTCTTCTGAATATGTTGTAGCTAGGTATGGCCATCTCCCATTCGTGGTTATCATTACACCAGGATTCTGTGATGGCCACAATGTGCAGGACCGACTACACGATGACAGCCTCCAGATCCTCCATCTTGTTGCTAAGGCTCCTGGCATTGGCACCATGGCTTTCCATGATTTGACCTCCCTAGACTGTTTAGCTGTTCTACTCCAGCCCCTTCCCTGGTTGTCCTTTATCCCTGGTTCTCCCTGCTGTCTGCCCTTCTGTTGAATTTTGCCCCTTTTCTGCCTATTCACCTCTTGGGCGCTTATCTCCATCTTTTGCAGACTGCTTTGTAGAGAGATCCACTCCTCCGGTTCACTGGTTCCACTGCTAGCTGTGGGGGGTGGGCAATTAGGTACCCTCCCTGCTGGCCTGCCACCCCCCCTGGCTAGTTTAAATGCTTGTCCATGTAGCATTTAAACTTATCATTGAGTGCTTGGAGTCCCCTCCAGCATGGATGCAGGCCGTCAGGCTTGAACAAGCCTCCATCCCTCCAGGTGGGTCCCCAGTCACCAATGAATCCAAACCCTTCCTCACAGCACTAGTTCTTCAACCATGAGTTAAAGCACCTGGTGCATGCACCCCTATACTCTCCCATGCCTCTCGCAGGTAGTACTTCTGAGAAGGTGACAGAAGTAGCTACTTGCTTGAGATCCCGCCCTAATTTCCTAAACTCTTCCTGAACTTCCTTGAGCTCCCCATTCACCAGGTCATTAGTACCTAGGTGGAAAATTACATTCAGCTCACCCTCCTGTCTTGCATTCCCAGCAATCCCCAGGCTCTTCCTCTCATCCCATCCATGCCGTGGCACCTGGTAGGCACCTCACCTCCCTGTCCTCTCCCTCCTGTGTTCCTAGCTGGATCCCTCTTATGATGGAGTCCCCCACTAGGTTTCACTTCCTCCCCCTGTGGGGTCCACTGCTCTCCCCACTGAGGTCACCTACTTGGCTAACCTCCACATCCTTTCCTTCCACTTTTCTGGGTACCTCTATTTGGTTGTCCCCATTTGCCAGTGTGGCATATGAGTTCTTGAGGGAATAGGATCTGGGATGTGCCTCTGCCTGACCACACTAACCCTCCCCGAGCCCACTGTCATCCAAGTACTCCTCGTTCTTGGCATCCTTTGAGGCAACTGCATTGGACTGGGTGGTCCCTGGATAGGGGTGATGGCACTCCTGACCCAGTTTACTTTTGTTCTCAGTCTGGCTACCTCATCCCACAGTCCAGAGAGATGCATGCAGACAGGGCAGCACCTCAGCATCCACAAGATCTGCCTGAATGTGGTTGCCCTGCAGCCACTGTGTTGCACCACTCCCCACATTATACTGCACTTACAGTGCTATTCTAGTACTTGTCTTTTACCGAAGCTCTCCTAGTTCCCTTTTTATTAATTTACTGTTATAAAAATCCTGTCACTGATCCTCAGATACTTTTCTTTAAAAAAGGAAAAAATAAATAAAAAATTAGTCAAAACACTTGTCGTGCTGAGGCCGGGCTTCTTCCCCCTTATGCCTGTCATGCTCCACAGCCCCTACTATCCCCTGTGCTTAGCTCCTGTCAATCAGATTTAACAGGGCATATAATCAAGAGTGGGGGGCAGAGGAGGGGGGTTATTAGGTTAGAAGATCATAGAGATAGATCAGAGAGAAAGCAAACCAGTAGATACAGCACTTACTGGTGCAGGACAGGGTGCGGGTCCAGGGTGCTAGCCTGGTTAACAGTCTGTGGCTGACTATCTGGTTTCCAGAGTGTATTAAGCAGTTGTCACTGTGACACTGCATTGAATAAATTCACTTTGGATTTGGACATTTGGAGTAAGCCTCTGATAATTTCATGCCTCTTTACCAGTAAGTGTTACACTCTGCAGGATCCTGGAGTGCATGTCCATTTTCTTGTGTGGTGATTTTGTAGATCAGAGAGAGACTGCAGATAGATTAAGCATAGGAAGATTTAATGGCTTGCTCAGTGTCACATAGGGAGTGAGTATAGATCAAGAGGGAATGGTGGATGTGGCCTACTTGGATTTCAGCAGGGCCTTTGACACCGTTCCTCATAGAAGGCTGTTAAACAAGCTGAAAAGCCAAGGAATAGGTCCTAAGGTAGTAAAATGGGTTGAAAATTGGCTGGGCAACAGGAGTCTGAGGGTGGTGGTAAACGGCAGTCACTCTGAAGTAGGCAAAGTGACCAGTGGAGTATCCCAGGGATCAGTACTAGGGCTGGTCCTCTTTAATGTCTTCAATAGTGACATTGCAGGAGGGTTAGACGGGAAAGTATGCCTGTTCACAGATGACACAAAACTATGCAACAGAGTAGACACACCAGGAGGAGTGGAAAAAATGAGAAGAGATCTAGAAAAGTTGAAATAAATGGTCTAGGGCTTGGCATCTGGGTTTTAACACAAAGAAGTGCAAAATAATGCACTTGGGGTATAAGAACCCGGAGGCAACATACCAACTGGGAGGAGAGGTATTAACAGTTACAAAGCAGGAAAGGGACCTGAGGGTGATCATTTCTGATAACCTGAAGGCAGCAAAGCAGTGTGACAAAGCAGTGGGGAAGGCTGGAAGGATGCTGGTTTGCATAGAAAGAGGAATCACCAGCCGAAGGAGCTAAGTAATAATACCCCTATACAGATCACTGGTTAGGCCGCACCTCAGGTACTGTATAAAAGGCAGGAAAAGTCAAGCCTCCCCCCACAAAATATGGCAGGTAGTAGGGTAAACACTGAGGTACAGAGCTCAACACAGGGCAGGATGGGAGTAAATGGTAAAATAGATAAGAGCAATAAGAGCAGGGATGGGGGAGAAAAGGATCAAGCCAACATTAAATGGAGGGCAATGACTACTAATGCCCGTAGTCTGGGAAACAAGCTTTCTGAGCTAGTAGCTTTGATGGAAGATGAACAATTGGATATTGTGGCAGTCACAGAAACGTGGTACACCGAGAACCATGAATGGGATGTCAACATACCAGGGTACACAATCTACAGAAGGGACAGGGAAGGTAAAAGAGGAGGTGGAGTAGCTCTATACATAAGGGAAGGGATCAAAGCTACAGAACTAAAAAGTACAGGGGGAGGACAAGAGGCACTCTGGGTTACCTTGGAGATGGGGAATGGCATCGCAATCTGCACAGGGGTTGTATACAGACCCCCATCTCAAGGGGAGGAAATGGAGAAGAAAATGATAGAGGACATTCTCAAAATGGCTGAAAAAGGGGAGATACTGTTGATGGGGGACCTGAATATGCCAGATGTTAACTGGAGGACATGTACTGCAGCCACATCCAAGAGCAGGGTCATTCTCGATGCCCTGCAGGGGGCAGACCTTAGACAGCTAGTGCTGGAACCCACTCGGGAGGGAGCAATACTAGACCTGGTACTCTCAAATGGAGAGAGGATCACAAATTTAGAAGTCAGTAGACATCTGGGAACAAGCGACCACTGCACAGTGTGCTTCACAATGAGCACAACCATGGAGATAAGCCATACAAAAACAAGGATACTGGACTTTAGAAGGGCTGACTTTGGCAAAATGGGTGAACACCTGAAGAATGCACTAGCAAATGGCCAAATAGGAGGGGTGGAAGAACAATGGAGAAAAATCAAAACTGTCATCATAGAGGCAACAAGTCTTTGTGTAAAATAAATAAAGAAAACAAAGCAGAGTAAAAAAAACACTATGGTTCTCAAAAGAGGTGGCAGGGAAGGTTAAGGAGAAAAATGGTGCATTCAAAAAGTATAAGGAATCACAGAGGGAGCACAACAGGGAACTGTATCAATTAAAGCAGAAAGAAGTAGGAAAGGCAGTCAGAATAGCAAAGGCACAAACTGAGGAAAAAATAGCCAACTCGGTCAAAAAGGGGGATAAAACATTTTATAGGTACATTAGAGAGCACAGAAAGGTTAAGGGAGGGATAGTGAAGATTAATAAAGGAGAGGGGGAGGTGGGCAGAGGGAGACAGTGAAAAGGCAGAGATACTGAATGAATACTTTTGCTCAGTATTCACAAAAGAAGATGAGGAGCAGTTACCTAAACCAGACAATAGAAGCACTCTGGGTAGGGGGTTGATACCAGTCCATTCACAGAAGAAAGAGTCCTGAAAGAACTCCTAAAACTCAAGGTGGACAAAGCAATGGGGCCTGACGGGATTCACCCCAGAATCCTAAAAGAACTAAGGGGGGACCTAGTGACACCACTGACCACACTTTTTAACAAATCATGGCAGGATGGGGTGGTACCTGAGGACTGGAGGAGGGCAGATGTGATTCCCCCTTTACAAAAATGGGAGCAAGGCAGAAGCAGGAAACTACAGACCTGTAAGTTTGACCTCAGTGGTAGGGAAAATGATGGAATCACTTCTGAAAGAAAGAATTGTTGAGTACCTAGAGGCCAGCGGGGCACAGGACCCAAAGCAACATGGAGTTACAGCAGGAAGGTCATGTCAGACTAATCTAATTGATTTCTTTGACTGGGTGACCATAGTAATAGACCAGGGAGGGGCTGTGGATATGGCCTGCCTAGACTTTAGCAAGGCATTTGACACAGTCCCACACAAAAGATTAATAATCAAGTTAACCAGCCTGGGAGTGGGTCCCAGGGTGGTAGCCTGGGTAGTGAACTGGCTGCACAACAGGACACAGAAGGTAATAGTGAATGGAACACATTCTGAAGAAAGGGGGGGTTACTAGTGGAGTACCTCAAGGCTCAGTACTGGGTCCAATCCTCTTTAACATCTTTATAAGTGACAATGCAGAGGGTCTGGAGGGAAAGGTAAGCCTCTTTGCAGATGACACAAAGATCTGTAACAGAGTTGATACACAAGAGGGGGTAGAAAAGATGAGAAGGGACTTGGCAAGGTTGGAGGAATGGTCAGACATATGGCAACTTAGATTCAATGCAAAGAAATGCAAAGTAATGCACCTGGGAAACAAAAACTCAGGAGAAGAGTACACAATAGCAGGGGAGGTACTAACAACAACAAAAATGGAAAGGGACCTGGGAGTAGTCATATCAGATGATCTAAAGGTAGGTAAGCAATGTGAAAAGTCAGTAAGGAGAGCCAGGGGGATACTGGGATGCATAGGAAGGGGCATCACAAGTAGAAAAAGGGAAGTGGTTATCCCTCTATACAGACAGTTGGTGAGACCCCATCTGGAGTACTGTGTGAGTTTTGGAGACCTCATCTACGCAAGGACATAGACAGGATGGAAGCAGTCCAGAGGAGGGCAACTAAAATGGTGCAGGGTCTACATCAGAAACCATATGAAGAGAGACTGAGAGAGCTTAATATGTATACCCTTGATGAAAGGAGGGACGGGGACATGATAGAAATGTTCAAGTACCTCAAGGGAATCAACAAAGTCCAGGAGGGTAGCATCTTTCATAAAAAGAGATGTGTAAGAACAAGGGGGCACAGTTTAAAGATAGAGGAGGATGGCTCAGGGGTAATGTGAGGAAATTCTTTTTCAAGGAGAGAGTGGTGGATACATGGAACAGCCTTCCTGAGGAGGTCGTTGGGTCTAAAACAGTGGGGGAATTCAAACATGCATAGGACAGACACAAAGCAATTATAGTGGGGGGTTGCAGGAAGCAGGCTGTTGGTTAACTAGAATCTGCAGCTTATCCAGTAGGTAGGGAAATGGGCAGACTGGGTGGGCCAAGTGGTCCTTATCTGCCGTCAAAGTCTATGTTTCTATGTTTCTATGTATACAGTTCTGGAGGTCCCGCCTCCATAAAGACTTAGGGGCAACCAAAATGGTGCATGGCCTGCATCAAAAGCCCTATAGGTAAGGCTCAATGAACTTAACATGTACTCCCTGAAGGAAAGGAGGGAAAGGGGGGATAGGATACAGACATTCAAATATCTCACAGGCAAAAACATGGTACAGAAGAGAAGCATTTTTCACAGAAAAAGATGCTCAAGGACAAAGGGTCATGCAATGAAGTTAGAAGGTGGGAAGCTCAGAGGAAATGTGAGGAAATACTTCTTCATGGAGAGAGTGGTGGACACATGGAACAGTTTACAAGTAGAGGTGGTGTGGGCAGAAATGGTGACAGGGCTCAAGAATGCATGGGATAGACACAGAGGGAGCTTAGCGGTGTAGAGTGGGGACACCGAAGACCAAGTAGGGTCTGTGGCAACACTATAGGTAGGGAAAAAAGGGCAGACTCAGTGGGCCATTGGATCTTTATCTGCCAACAGATTCTATGTTTCTATGTTATTGAATGTCCAAGCTTTCATTTAAAAAAAACGTTTCCAGCATTACCAAGTCCACAGTTATTCCCTTTCAAATAAATCATCAATAGAAAGGACTAACTTTGAAACCGCTAGGTACAGGAACCTAATGTATTTTTATATTAAAGATTGGATTTCTGACATTATAAATACATTTTATCAGTACATTTAGCATTCAGCAATGTATTAAAACATTAGTGATACATTTTTGCTAACTTATTTTTTAATTATCAGTAAAAATTGAAAATATCAATAAATGTAACTGTACCAAATGTAACTTATCAATATTGCTTTGTCACCAAGCTTTTATTAAAAAAAAATGTAAGTCTATAGCCCTGTTTCAAATTTATCCCTCATTCCAAGACATTGTCTTTAGATAGGCCCAACTTTGCAACTATTAGTAACAGGAACTTAATTTGTTTAATGAAAGATCAAAGTCAGGGCAATACCAAAAATACTGTTATCATGGATCTAAGGATAAAAAGATAATTGATACATTTTTGTAATTTTTTTTACAGTTATTGATAATACTAAAATATCAAGAAGTGAGAACTGTATCAATATAATGTATCAGTTTTGCCCTAACTCCATGCTTAAAATTAAAAGTACTATGTTACTAGCCCTACAGGTTCCAAAGGTAACCCCTTTCAACGAAATTATCTTTAGAAAGAGCTAACATGGTAATATTCAGGATTCAAACTTAATTTTTTCTTTTAATTATTCCTCGCAGTAAGGGCTATATTAATACGAAGTACTGCTGCAGCTATTATTGTAGCAATATATTGGTCATACCAGGATAATCCATAAACATTTATATTTTTCCATTTTGTTATGTAATTAAAATATACTTAGTAACCAGACAATGACCATAGGATGTTTTTTTGTCTCTTTATTTAATTAGAAAATTGAAAATTTGAAATCCAGTGCTGAGCAGTTAAAAACATTTCATTCAGTTTTCCCTTTCTTAATCATTTATTAACTCTTGTATGGCAAAGGAGGTGGTCAGGGTAGTACAATTAACCAATGACAAGACAGAGCTGCAGCTAACAAAGGGAGTGGGTGGGCCCAGCAGCTCTTATCTGGGGTCACATTCTATGAATCTACAGTATGTATCTAAGGCCCTCTTTCAATATATTAGGAAGAAGTGGGATATCAAGGGTGGGATAGTGAGGGTGAAAAGTGGGTGGGGTGGGCGGAGGATAGTGAGGAGAAGGCAGAAGTAATTAATGAGTACTTCTGTTCAGTCTTCACTAAGGAGAAGGATGGCCCAGTACCCCAGGTGAAAAAGGGAGGAGGAAAAGGGATGGGAGGAGTCACAGCAGGGGCAACTGAAATTGAGGAAAGGCTTAAAGGCCCTGAAGGTAGACAAGTCCTTGGGGCCAGATGGCCTACACCTGAAGGTGCTGAGGGAGCTGGTGAACATGCTTACAGGTCTCCTGGCAGGCATGTTTAACAACTCTTTGGAAGCAGGAGAAATACCCCTCAACTGGAGAGACAGCAAATGCAGTGCTGTTCCACAAGAGCAGGCTGAGGAACAACCCAGGTAATTATCAGCCTCTCAGTCAGACCTCAATAGTGAAACTCATGGAAATCATACTGAAAGAAAGACTGGTAAGCTTTCTGGAAGAGAATGGGAGAGATAACATAGGTTTGTGTCAGGGCAGTGCTGCCAGACCAACTTGGCTGATTTCTTCAACTGTACAACCAGGACAGTGAACAAGGGCCAAGCAGTGGACATCCGGTATTTGGATTTCAGTAAGGCCTTTCACTCTGTTCCCCACAGGAGATTAATTAGGAAGCTGGAGGACCTGGGTGTAGGGGCAAAATTGATTAAGTGGGATAAAAATTGGCTGTAGGATAGAAGTCAGAGGGTAGTGGTTGGGGGGAGTTCTCAAAGGATAGACAAATCACTACCAGAGTCCCACAGAGCTCAGTGCTTGGTCCGGTGTTATTTAACATCTTCATCAGTGACATTTCAGATGGGATAAAAGATAAGATATGCCTGTTTGCAAACGTAAAGCTCTGTGGGAGAGTAGGCACTGAAGAAGGGAAACTAGACATTAGAAAAGATCTGTCCAAACTGGATAGGAGGTCTGGTATTTGGCAACTGAGATTCAATAGCAAAAAATGTAAGGTAATGGACCGGGGGGAGGGGACCGGAGACAAAATACTGGCCAGGAAGTGTGCAAGTTACCAAGTCAGTGGAGGAGAAGGACTTGGATGTGATCATTATGAGTTACCTAAAGCATTCAGCACACTGCAACTAGGATGCTGAGCTGTATAGCCAAGGGTATTACAAGCAAAAAAGTGGAGGTTAGTCTACCAATGTACAGAGCACTGGTTTGGCCATGTCTGCAGTAGAGTGTGCAGTATTGATGTCCTTATCTAAAGAAAGACATCAAGGTACTGGAGACAGCCCAAAATAGGACTACAGAGATGATCCAGGGTCAGCAGGGCAGACCATATGAGGAGAGACAAAGAGATCTCAACATGTACTCCCTGTAGGATAGAAGGCAGAGGGAAAACACGATCAAAACCTTTAAATACCTTAAGGATATCAACAAAGTGAATTCTGAGGATCTCTTCAATCTTAATGAGAACCAGACTATGATTTGGCACTGCCTCAGCCTGGTGTGGGGAAGATTCAAGAAGATGATGAGGAGACACGTTTTTCTGTGGGGGGGGGTGGCAAAATGGAAAGAGATGTCAAAGGAAGCTGCCTCCCTAGAGACTGTGGACAGCTTCAAGGGAGGACTGGACAGAGTAAAAGGGATAGGTTGCATAGAGGGGCAGTCCAGGGAGCCCAGGGAGAAGAACAGCAATGAGGAGGAGGAGGAGGAGGAGGAGTGGATAATGGAGATGGGGGCAGATCCCTCAGTAGAAACTGTGGGGTTTGCAGACTCGAGCAGGCACGATAGTCCACAAGGCCTTTTTCTGCTGGATCATTTTTATGTTTGTATGTAATGTTTAGTTTAATTTAAAATAATCCATAATTTGTTTACTTAAAAGTTTCTGACCCTTTTGCATATAAACATTTTTTACATCAAGAACACAGTTCACAAGTTTTGGCATTTCCTCTGAGGGGTTTTGCTCCAGGTAGGAATAGAAAATCAGTTTTTTCAGTTTATAACCAAACAGTGATTTTCTGAGCAGAGGCTAGCAACAGGTATTTCAGCCATGGTTCACATCTACAGTGAGCTGAGTTACTGCATGAGTGGGAGGGGGACACTTTGAGAATAGGAGAGGACCTGAATGGGTAGAGCACTTTGAGAGTAGGATGAGCCAGTAAACAAGCCAAAGCTGAGCCAATGCTGGAATGGAAGGGATGGACAGGCGGGAGCATTCTTTGTTAAAGGGGATAGGAAACTGTTGCTTACAACTGTAGATGCCCTACTTTTTTCCTTTTAGTGTCTTTTCAATATTCTGAAATGTTTTGACCTTTTTTGTTAAATTAATAATCTATTTTTTGCATTTGTACGATTCTGAATCTCTTTTCAAAAGTTGCTGTTCACTGTTTTCATGCTGTGTGAACACTCTATGACATTAATGACACCATTCCAAGCCATTCACAGGAATAGCATGGAATGACATCACTGATGTCATGGAATCCTTTAGGAATATGAGAAGAAAGAGCAGCAGCTGGTGAGGAGAGCAGAACTCTCAAGCTCTGTGTAGATCTGGAGGCACTTCACAACTACTGTAGGTTATTTGTCAAGAATCAGTCAAAGCATATCAGAATACTTAACTAGCATGGAAAGGAAATAGGGAGGGCAGTTAAAGGAAAACCACACCCAAAACTTGAAAAAATATATGTTGTGCAGAGTGTTTTAATTTGTATGTGAAGTTCTAGTGTTTCCTTCCCTCTGACTGGTATTAGGAGTTTTTCCTAAATTAGCCTGCTAGCTTTAGGGTAGTTTTACGATCCCTGGAGATCTCCATATCAAATAGCTTAATTGTATTTCTTTGTCCTACAATGCACCTTGTTTCATGAGATGGTGATGTAGCGGAGCCCATAAATCCAGCAGAAAGCATTGCATTACAATCAGTTCACAACAATAGAGATGGCTATATTTTAAAATCTGTAGAATTCAGCTTGGTGACCACCCTCATCCTAAAGGTTTTGCTGTCCTGAAAAACGTTGCTGCTGGTAATTTTTGTGCAGCTTGTAAAGCTTCCAAGATATTTAGTTTGTTTGGCATGTGTGTGCTGAATGTTGGGTCTCTCTTACATCACAGTCACATGAGACAAGATGCAGTGTGGGAACAAGAAACACAATTAAGCTATCAGGGATGAAGATCCTCAGGGGTCATAAAACTAGTATAAAGCTAGCAGGCTAATTTGGGAAAAACTCCTAATACCAGTCAGAGGGAAGGAAACACTAGAACTTCACATACAAATTAAAACACTCTGCACAACATATATTTTTTCAAGTTTTGGATATAGTTTTCCTTTAAGTATCTAAAACTAATTTCCTCTCAGCTTTAACATACCAGAGTGGATTAAAAGAAATTAAGAAGACTTCCATTGACACACTGATTATCCAGGTGGAAATGAATGGGGATAATGGTCTCAGTACTCTGAACACAGGGTACAGAGATTCTCTGTTTAGATAATCAGGTATCCATAATAAACAAGGCGGGGATTAAACAATTTTGACTTCAGTGGCACAGTAGTGCTACCATAGTTAGCGTTGATTGGGTTTTGTAATGTTAATTTTAAATTGCAATTTTTAGCCACTTATTTTTTTGTCCATTCCTTGACAAATTTCTACAGCATTTTTGAAAGTGTATATTCACAATAAACCAAGTGACGGCACTCACCAGTTGCCCACATGCACAAAAGACACTCAAGGGGAAAAGTTAATGTTTGTTTGGAGACTTCATCTTTGTCCACAGTAAAGTTTCATATTTCTTCATACTTGTTTTGCAATGCCCAGATGAAATAGTCCTAAAATTTAAAAATATAGAAAGCACCACTAAAGTAGCCCCTTCACTTCTAATATGTGTTTCTATACTAATTTCAACATGTTTAAAAACACATACATAGCCACTTATATTTGCATGACCACAAATTAATATCATCTTCTCTTGATAATATCCAGTGTGCGTGTGTGTGTGTAGGGGGGAGGGGGGGAGTGGTTGGGAGGAACAGTAGATAGTTTATTCTTAGGACATATCATTAAAACACATCCACAGTATTAGATTCCACATTAGAGGGGACGATCCTTTGTTCCATGGATTCAGTCCATGGGTGGGGGTGCAATAATTCTCCTTAAGTCATGCTCTGGCATTCTGGAACAAGTAAGGTTTCATTTCTTTAAAAATGGAATTAATTCAAATTTGTCATTGAGGCCTGGTTTCTTAAGTCCCCCCAATTGGTAGAGCCATTCTTGCTCTTTTTTTATGCAATATATTTTCCAAATCACCACCTCTCACACCTCTTCTGGCCTTTTCAATGCCTTTAGCTTTCATCACGTTCCAATTTATTACTTACACTATTCATATGGACAGCCACTGCATAATCTTCATTTTATGTTTGATGGCATAGACATGTTCATTTACTGTACTGCTGGGACTGTTAGGCACAATATTGTGTAATGGCATGGAGTGGCACTGTAACTGGTTACTACTTGCCTTTAAAAGTATTTAACCAGCATTGTCAATACAAAGAAGAGTGTCTGTTATAACATTTCCTTTTTAAAATGTAAAAAAATTAATTGTAAAAAGCTACCTTTAGGCATCAGTTAAGGTTGACCCTTAATGCTGCAATAGTAAGGAAATGCAAAGTTAGAGTAAAAAGCCTTACTGAATCTGTGATGTAGTGCTTTTGGGGCTTTGAATGATCATGCAAGAGCATTAGTGATGCTTTAACATAGAAACACTGAACCAGACAATGACAGCAGAAAAAGACCAATGGTCCATCCAGTCTGCACATTGTTCCCCAGGACCTATTGTCCATCCAGAGTTCTAGCCCTCCTCATCTACCCCCTACTCCCCTCCCTGTTGCTGTTGCCCCTAGAAACCACTATACCCTTCACTCTTTCTCAACTGTGTTTGAAATCATTAATACGAACATACAAATCTGCCAGCAGAAACAGGCCTCATGGTCTATCAAGTCTGCTTAAATGTGCAGCTAGCCCCCTACATTGTAGCTGCCCCACCCTCCCCTCTCGCATTTACCTCCTCACCCTGTCCCATCCCCTTTTAAAACTGCCCACCATCCTACAGGATACCACCTCCTTGGGCAAAGCATTCCACTTAGCCACCACCCTCTCTGTGAAAAAATGTCTCCTCTTCTCTCTCCTATATCTTCCTTCTTCCAATCTGAGACCATGCCCTCTCATGTCCCTTCCCCTCCTCAACTTAAATACTCTTTCTGTATCTGTCTTGTTTATCCCATCATGTATTTAAAGGTCTCAATCATATCCCCCCAATCCCTTCTCTCCTCCAGTGAGTACATATTCAGCTCCCTCAGCCTATCCTTGTAGGGTCTGTCCTCCAAACCCTGGATCATTTTTGTTACCCTGTGTTGTACCCCCTCCAGTAATCTGACATTCTTCTTCAGAAACGGGCACCAGAACTGCATGCAGTACTTCAGGTGTGGTTTGACCAGTGACCTGCACAGAGGCAGGATCACCTCCCTCCATTTGGAGGAGATTGCTCTCGTAATACACCACAGCATCCTGTTGGCTTTAGCTGCTGCCTTCCTGCACTGAGTTGAATTGTTCATATTCCCCATTATAACCACCCTTAGATCCTTTTCTTCCTCAGTGGTACCTAACTGAACCACTCCCAACTGGTAGCTACTCCCAGGGTTCCTTGCTCTGACGTGCAGTACCTTGCACTTCTTAGCATTGAACCCCAACTGCCACATTTCTGACCACTCTTCCAGTTTAGTTAGGTCATCTTGTAGCCTTTGCCACCCTACTATGTCGTCCACCACCACCCCCATCTTGGTATCATCAATGAAAAAAATAATCTTATTCCTGATGCCATGTGAGATATCCGGTATGAAAATCCCAAACAGCACCCGACCCAGTACTGAGTCCTGTGGAACCCCACTCATTGCAGCCCTTGGGAATGAAAGTTCCCCTCCCCACCACCACCCTTTGCTGCCTCCCCTTCAGCTGGTTCACAATCCAGTTCACCATCTTTGTCCCCCCCCACATACTCCAACTTTCCCCCCAACCACCCATGAGGCACCGAATCAAAGGCCTTACTGAAGTCCAAATACAGAACATCCACTGCATGGTCCAGTTCCCTCATCACTCAGTCCTAATACTCAACTAGGTTGGTCTAGTAGGATATTCCTGAGACGAACCCATGTTGCTGACTGTCCTGGAGTCCATTGTCTTCCAAAAATTTACCAGCCTCTCTTTCAGAATTGTCTCCTTTAGTTTCCCTGCAATGGATGTGAGGCTTACTGGTCTGTAATTGCCTGGTTCATCCTTTGGGCCACTTTTGTGGAGGGGCACCACGTGAACCATCCTCCAGTCCTGTGGTATGCATCTTGTGTCCAGGGAGGTACAGAACAGGTCTGCCAGTGGCCTAACCAGGACCTCCACCAGTTCTTTCAGCACCCTAGGGTGAATGCCATCCAGTCCTGGTGCCTTATCCACTCTCAGAGCCATCAGACCCTCCAGCAGCATGCTCTTTATAATTAACTCATCTGTCACCCCTTTCCCACCTTTGCCCACCTTCCCCATCCCCTGAAGTTGCTGCCCCCCCTTCTCTTTCATGAATACAGAACAGAAGTTTATTTATTTAATGTTTTTATTTATTTATTGAAAGATATCGGAATTACAATCCTTTGAGTCATCGACTCCTTTGCAAAGGCTCCACGTCAATAAGAATTTACACTAAAGGATAACAAAACTTAAACATTGGGTACAGCTGTTATACATTGGGCAACAGTACAAACTTAAGAAGTACTCATTTAGTGCTTCTGCCTGCTCCACCCCTTTCTCCACCCACCCCCCACACCCGTCCTTCCTAATCCTCACTATCTGGTCCTTGCAGTACCTGCTCTCCCTTATGTACCTGAAAAAGTCATTTTCCCCATCCTTGATGCCCTTTGCCAGCCTCAGCTTTCTGGAAGTCTTGGCTGCCCTGACTAGTCTGGTTACCTCTTTGGACTTCTTCACATACACTTCCCTGTTCTCCCACCTCCCAGATTTCCTGAACCTCTTAAATGCTGCTTTTTTTGCTCTTACCCCTTCCAAGACCTCCTGATTCAACCAGCTTGGTTTCTTGGCCCTATCCTTCTTGCTCTGTGACTTAGTACATGACCCAGTAGCCTCCACTAGCCCCAGCTTGATAATTTCCTATTTTTGGCATGTATCCAAGTGTGGATGAATTCCTGTCAGGCACCTCTTCAAAATCTCCCCCATCTTAACAAAGTTAGCCTGTCTGAAGTCAACCAGCCTGGTTCCTGTACCTACTGCATCCTTGCCCATGTTGAGCGTGAACCACACCAAATTATGGTCACTCCCAGCCAGCGGGTCTTCCACCCCCAGCTCCCTTACAGCTTTCCTGTTAGACAGTACTAGGGCTAGAGTTTTTCCCCACCGAGTTGTCTCTTTAACCATCTGTGCCAGGAAGCTGTCCTGGATTGCATCCAGTAGGACCTTTTCCCTTGCACTCGAGGTGGCTGGGGTGCTCCAATCCACTCCTGGTAGATTGAAGTCCCCCACGATCACTGTGTTCCCCTTCCCACAGACCCTCTTGATCTGCTCTGCTAATTCCCTATCCAAGTCCTCAGCCTGAGCTGGTGGTCTATACACTACTCCCATCCTAAGTGTCCTGCTTTTTGAATCCTGGAACTGCATCCATAATGCCTCATTCCAACCTCCTCCCCCACTTTCCTTACACACCTTTTCCCCTCCCTTCTATAAATCACCACACCACCCCTTTTCCTCTTGCCTCTATCCTTTCTGTACATTTTATACCTTGGGATCATCAGATCCCAATCCTGGTATTGGGTGGCCCAAGACTCTGGGATGGTCACAATGTCCACCACCCCCCACTGCCAGAAGAGCCTTTAACTTAGCTGCTTTTTCCCCAGGCTTCTTGCATTCAGAAAGACGACCCTCCAACTTGTTCCCTTCTCTTCCATAACCTGTTTCTCTCCATTCTTATCCCCCTCCTGCAATCCCTTCCTGGTACCATCCTTGTTAGCTTGGGGTTAGCTCATTCGGCTCCCCTCTCTGGTGGCTCTGCATTTCTGCTGCACACTCACCTCCCCCCACACCTAGTTTAAATCCACCTTAGTTGCTATGTATTCCCCTAGACTCTGCTTTAATAACCCCTTCCCCACCTTATTCAAATGTAACCTGTCCTCTGTGAACAGGTCACTGTTGTCCCAGATGTTACCTCAGCCTCCCACTAGCCCATATCCTTTGGTATGACACCACTCTCCCAGCCAAGTGTTGAACTCTTCTATCCTTACTTTCCTCTCTGTGCTTGCCCTGGGTACTGGGAGCACTTCAAAGAAGGCCACTGATCTCCCTGCCTCCTCCCACAACTTCCCCAGTTCCTCGAACCTCTCCCTTACCAACCCAACCATGTGACCCACCAAGTCATTTATACCCAAGTGCACCACTACATGTGATTTCTCCCTTCCTCGTCTTGCACACTTGAGAATAGACTGGCCCGTCCTATCCACTGTCAGTTCAGGTAATGATTCCACCTATATTCAACTATGCCTCTCCCCTTTGCTTCCCCAACTTACTCCTTTCAGGATTGAGTCACCCAGCACTAAAACCCTTCCCCCTCACATTTGTGCCCCTGCACTATCCTACCTTCCTTGCACCTGCTTTCAGAACCCACCCTGTCGTGCATATTTGCAGCTTGATCTTCCCCCTTTGCTATGCCCCCAACCCCTACTGACCGATTTGTCCCTTCTGCTTTGCCCACAGCCTCTACCTTAGTTCTGCCCCTCCCCTATTGCTCCCCTCATCTGACTTGCCCCCCAACCCCAATGCCCTTTGTGCATCATCCTCCTTCCCTACTTTGCTGGCCCCCAATTCCCCTTCTCCCTCCTCTGCCTTATCCCCCTTCCTTCCCTTCCTTCCCTTTTACCCTTATCCATTTCCCCCTGTGCCCCCTACCTCTGTCCCCATTGTCTGTCTTGTGTGTTGCCCCTGAGTTTACATTATCACCTCTTCCTCCTATTCCTGCTTGGAGAGACCCTCCCTCATCATCCACCATTGAGGCAAGCAAAGCGAACCTATTGCTGGACCCAGTGCTTCTTCTGTTCACTTCTCCCCTTGTGCTGTCCCTTGATTCCCCTTTGCTGCTTCTGTAATTGTTTACCCTGTTCCCTATTCTCTTTGTTTCCACTGGTTCTGTGTTCCTGATTCCAAGGGGGGTGGCCATCTTGTACCAGTTGCCCACTCTTTCCCCCAATCCTTGCTAACTCCTTTCCTAGCCACTGTACTTCTGCTTCCAGACTCCTCAGCCTGTGACAAATTGGACACCCCCCCTAACTTCCATAATGTATCCATCCAGATAGCCACCCCACATCCATTGCAACCCACTATTCTTCCCATCCTGGATTATCTGTGGTCCTCCTGCCCCCAGAACCGGTCCTTCTTCCCCTGCCACCAACCCCTCTCCTGCAGCCATAATCCCCTCATTGTAACCTTTGCTAGTCTGCCACATTATTATCTTCTAGTCCCTGTACCAGTACTCCTAATTTCTGTGCTGGATCCCCCTACACTGCAGTACCTTATATTGTACAGATGAGTCTCTTGGCTCTAACCTGACACACTTACATTACCTGTTTCTAGTTTTTTTTTTTTTGGTGGTATTTTTTTCTCTTGTTATCTACCCATGAATTACAGGGATGACCAGGGTCAGCTAGTGTCTGCTCCTGGCTGTACTATCCATCTATCACAATGTGGCTTCTCCCTAATAAATGTCGAGTAGTTGGGTTATGCAATGTTATGTAGAGGAGTGGGCTGTTTCCCCTCAAGAAAATGCAGGAAGTTGTATGACTAAGGTACCAACTTAAGAAAAAGCAGGAACTTGTATGACTCAGGTACCTATAAAGGTAGGATGAGCACAGGGGTGGGTGGATTGAGGGGAGGTGGGTGGGAGTTATGTTGCTGCCCCCTGCTCCCACAAAAAACAATCTGGCAACCAAAGTAATTTTTTTTATTATTTATTTATTAGATCATCGGTTTACAGACCTTTGAGTCAAAGACTCATTTACAAAGGCACCTTGTCAAGAGAGCAATACATCACATCAAACAAAACAGTACAGCACATAACGCTTAGATTAAAAAAGCAACCAGTGTTAAAGGCATTCACTGATGGTACACTCTTGGTAATAGGTAGATCACAGTAGTTGTAATATAGGTACACGAATACCACGTCAGGTAGCAACCAGAGATATTTTAAATTCCCCATCTAAACACACAGCCCCCCAGAACCTAGAACAAACATCAGTGCAAGCAGGTAAAAATGAAACCACTTTATGTTGCAGTTACTTCCCTTCCCCAAAGATAGCAGTCACCTCTTCACTCTCTGCTGTTCCTTCCCTAGATGTCCTCTTCTGACTGCTGTAAGGCTGCCGAGCTCCTTGAAGCTCTTTTGCTTGGCAGGCTATTTAAATTAGGGGAAGTCCCTTTTGGCTGATTAAAGTAGGGAGTTTCTCTTTGCCTCCTCAGCTATTTAAGGTAGGGAAAATCCCTTTTGGCTAATTAAAGTAGGGAAATTCTATTTGTCTCCTCAGTGGGGGCTGAGTTACATTGCTGCTCGCTGCTCCCACTAAAGAAAATCAGGCAACCAAAGTAAAATTCTCCACCTATACACACAACCCCCACATGGTTTTGACTGTTCCATGGTTCCACCACCCATTCTGTAAAATAATATTTCCTCATATCCCTTCTGAACCTCCCTCCTGTCAGTTTTTACCTTGTGCCTTCATGACCTCGAACTTTTACTCATGCTAAATAATTCTCTGCAGTTCATGTTTTTTATTCCTTTCAGAAACTTAAAGGTCTTTATCATATCTTCCCTCTCCTGTCTGATCTCCTGTGAGAACCTGTTCAGTGTCTTAAGGCACTCCTAATAAGACCAGTACTGTTGTCCCTGAATCATCTTTGTCATCCTTCACCTAACTGTATCCAGCCATTCCTTATCGTCCCTGAGGTTAAGGCTCCAGAACTGTGCACAGTACTCTTAAGTGTGACCTCACCAAAGATCTATAAAGGGGTAGGACAGTATCACCTCTTTTTTTTCTATTATCAATACCCCTCCCAATGCAGCCCAGCATGTGTTTGCCTTATGGGCCTTGTTGCACTGGCTTGATTGTTTAAGTGTGTCCCTGATGATAACTTCTAGGTCCTGTTCCCCATCCATAGTGCTAAATGGTATACCACCCATCCAGTACTCTGTCCTGGGGTTCTTGTTCCCTAGGTGCATCACCTAGCACTTCTGGCATTGAATTTCAACTATAAAACCTTAGACCACCTCTCTAGACTTTGCAGGTCACTCTGCATTTCCCCAATTCCCTCATCACTACCCATTCTCCCACAGAGCTTAATGTCATCTGAGAAGAGACTTAACCTGCCCGGGATTCCTTCTTCAATGTCACTTATGAAAACATTGAAGAGGACTGGACCCATGGCATATCCCTGTGGTAGCCCACTTGTGACTGCCATTTCTTCTGAATTTACTTCATTAACCACAGTCATCTGCATCTCCCCTTTAGCCAGGTACCTACTTATCTTACTGTATCCCTACCCACACCCAGATCCTCCATCTTCTTCAGCAATTGCCTGTGAAGCTCCGAGTCGAAAGACTTGCTGAAGTCAAAGTAGGGAGGCAATGTAGTGCAGTGGTTTAAGGCTCTGAGCTGCAAACCTGGAGATCTGGGTTTGAATCCCACAGCCCCCACTTGCATACTGTGTGACCCTGAGCAAGTTACTTAACTTCCTTGTTTATTTTATTTATTTATTGAGATTTTGGAATTTAATACCTTTGAGTCAGAGACTCATTTACAAAGGCTGCACATCAGAATACAAACATTGATTGTGAAACTACAATTAAAAAACAAGCAGAGGAGGGTAGCATGATGGAGTGATGTGCATATGGTAATTGAGCAAAATTTAGTACATAGAGCTACATAAGCAAACAATTGTTCAAAATATCTTAATACATAACAAACAGTGGTTTAATATATAGCAGTCAATGGTTTAATACAACATGATACATAGGACCAGGTCGCACCTGTAAACAAGCTTCAGCTTAGTGTGTCTCTCCTGGTTAAAAAAAAGACAATGTTGCCCCAGTCCAATGCCCTTGTCACCCAGTCAAATAAACCTATTATGTTAGTCTGACAAGACCTCCCTACCAAGAGCCTATGTTGTTTACTATCCTGGAGACCATTGTTCTCCACATAGTCCATGAGGTCCTCCTTGACCAGTAATGCTATCAGCTTCCCTACAACAGAGGTAAGACTGACTGGTCTGTAGTTCTCTGCTTGTTCCTTGTTCCCCCATTATGGAGGGGGAACCATGTCTGTCACCCTCCAGTCCTTTGTGACTACCCCCATCCTTAATGAGCTGTTGAATAGTCCTACCAGGGGGTCAGCACATTCTGCTGCCAGTTCCCTGAACACCCTTGGATGCATCCCATCCAGTCCCAGGGCCTTATTTATCTTTAGGGTTGCTAGCCCTTTGTGGATCCTGTTGAGGGTAAATACTGGCTGCCTCATCTCCTGGACCGCCTTTGTGGCTGCTTTGATTAGACTCTCTGGCAAGGGTCCGCTGTCCTCTCTAGTGAAGACATAGCAAAAGTAGTCATTAAGGATGACAGGCAAAATAGTGGTGTTGCATCTGTCCATTATTCCAGCAGTTCCTAGATCCTGGCCACACACATACACTCCACCAACAAGTTGCCACTGACCAGAGGCACTGCAGTTCACCCAGATATACCCTGCTGTGCTGATTCAACAGGTACAAGAGATAGATAACTCAAGGCAGGATGGGTAACTATCCTCCCTTTTGAGTTTGAGGTGAAACAGACTGCTCACCAGGATGGACAGCTTTCAGCTTTTGAGGGATCCCTTTGCAGCTAGGTATGGATTGCAAGATGGGGGAGGGCATAGGCAGAAGACTAAACAGAGTTAAATAAGTAAAACATGATCTTGTCATGAAACAGAGCAGCTGCTTCCACTGTTTGTGGACTAGGAAGGCATGTAGCAGGAACTGACCCTAAGAGTGGACCGTAAGTAGGATATTGGAATATATAGACAAATATAGGGTCTACAGGGTAATTGGGATAAGCCAGCCAGACCAGCCTGCAAGTAAAGAACAATATTATAGTGCTGTATCTTGCTCTGAGGTTGGGGGCTGGGGTGAGAATTGTCTTGACTTAAGATATGGGACTAAGTAATAATTGTGAGGAGGTGATGAGTAGGCAGAACCCTGAGAGTAAACTGTTTGGCTTCTGAATTTAAAACCTCACTCTTGTGACGAAAGCTTTAAACTGAGCAGCTGCCTCCAGAACGTGAGGACTAGGAAGAAAGCTAGCACAAACCAAACCCAGTAGTGAATGTTAAGTAAGACAGTAAGTAGGAATAGCAGTGCCATTGTTGGAGTGGGGGTCATGTGACTGTGGTACCCAATGGCATACTAATAGTCATATATTTAAAGCCCACAAGTCCAAGTGTCCCCCTCATGTAAGTGACTACTTCCTAAATGTGAGGACCATAGAGTAGGAGAACAGCATCTTGCAAAGGAGGTCTGCAGGTCTGCAGTGGACTCTGATCATTTTATCGAGACTAAGGTAACACTGATCTTATTTAAGCCCACTAGGGGCATGTTTCAATCTGCACAGATCATTTGTGTACCTACTAGAGTTTGGTGATATTGTAAGTTGGAAGAGTACATCTCAAACTTGAGAGCACTGGAGCACATATTGATATAGAGTATTGCAGCTAAAACCTATCTAGGGTCCCTCCCCCAATCCTGTTTGTTGTCAGGGTACTGCTGTAGGTAACTGGTGCGAAAACATCATCTGGGGTATCCTTAACTTTGGTGTTCAAGCATAGGGTGTGCTGTTGACTGAAGGTTATAGCATAATCCTATTTAGGGTAACAGGGTATTGAAAGTAGTATTTGGTATTGGTATTTGGTGCCAAAGGGACTTAACCAAAGAGGGATTTTGAAAAAATGGGAGGGGGTAGGCTACTTTACTTGAGTAAGGGAACAAAATATCACCAGGTGAGCAAGATAGGTCAAGAAAAATGTATTGTTCAATACATCAACTCACATCAGAAGCATACATTTTTACCATGTTTGGACAATTAGGAAGATGCAAGTAAGAGCTGGACAATTGCAGGGGGTGTGGTGTTACCATCTTCAAGAGACCACTCTGGATTCACAGAGGATGCACAGTGTGTAGGAGGATTGAGGCTCTTGCAAACAAGTCTGCTGCCTTCAGGGGCAAAGTGAGATTTCTAAAGAGCATCTCAGGGCAGTGACATGATGACTGGAACCCCACTTCCCCAGAAAGCTCCTAGGGTCAGTGTGGGGAGATTGTCTTTGGTAGGATGGAGTGGAGACAGAGGGAGGCATGTCACTGCCACTGCTGGGACTCCCAAGGTAGACACCAAGAACTGGTCTGCACCACTGTCAGAACCAATTCAGGCTGCTGACACCAGAGACAGGCAGATGTCATAGAAAAGACTACTCTGATGGGGTTAGACAGGGCAGAAGTAAGAGGAGGAGGAGGAATTTAGTGCTGGAAGACTCTAAAGTAAGAGGTACAAGGAAGACTGTGGTGTACTACTGACTGGGAGGAGAGACTGGTCCACTGTATGCCAGGAACAACAGTCAGAAAGTGCTTACTTGATTGGAGAAACTCATCAAATTTGATGAGAGAAAGCCAAACATGATGATTCACTTAGGCACCAATGACCTGGCAGATAACAGTGTAGATAGGGAAAAAGACAGCTTCTGGGATGTATGCAAGAAGTTGATGGTAATGGTACAGACAATAACCTTCTCTGAGGTCCTACCAGTACCATGAAAGTTGGGACAGACAGGAAAATAACAGAGCTTAGCATAAAGCTAAGGGCTGGTGTGGGGTAGAGACATTTTTTTTCCCCGGGGGACTGGGGAATGTACTTGGAGGAGCATTGTTTGTTTGCTAAGGATGGCCTGTATCTGAGCAGGGATGAAAGCAGTGCCTAGAGGCAAATGCTGTGTGTGAATTAGCAGGAATTCAAACTATGGGCCAGTGACATCAACAGGTAGGACTAGAAGGAGTAAGGAGAAGAGAAAGAGTAAAAGGCCACCAGATATTGGGGGGGGGTGACAAGCTTAGTTTACTGAAGACAGTTTTAATTATCACTAGAAGTCTCAGGAACAAAATAGAGGACCTCCGCACAGTAGTGACAGAAGCACAACTGGCTATTATACTGTAGCAGTCATGGAAACATAGGCAATACATATGACACGGGCCTCCTGGGATACACCCTGTTCAGAGGGGCAGGGGTAGAAGCCAAAGGAGATGGCACTATACATTTAAAGACAGCATAAAAGTGTCTGAGGTCATGGACCTGGGAGGGGTGGAAAGGGGAATCTGTGTTGGTGCAGCTAGCAATCAAAAAGGAGAGGAACTTCAGAGTGGGAGTAGTCTACAGGCCACAATATCAGTCCAGGGAGGGGGGCTGGGCATTAGAGGAACAAATTACTAGGGCTATCACCTTAGGGATTATAGTACCAATGAGAGAATTCAGCATATCAGATGTAGACTAGAAAATAACAGCTAAGGATTCAAGGAAACAGATTCTTGTAGATTCATTGCAAGAGGGCTTCCTTGTACTGTGAGTGAAAGAACCTACCAGGGAGGGAGCCATCCTTGACCTGGTTCCATGGGGATGCATGATCACAACTTGATCTGGTTCAGTTTAATCCTAGATGACCAGAGAACTAAGACAAAAGACAATGGTTTTAGATTTCTGGAGGGTGGGCTTTAGGAGACTGGGTGAAATCCTCTTGGATAAACTAAAGTGGGTATAAGGGATTGAGGAGGGGGAAGAAAAGTGGGAAATCAATAAAGGGAGACTATTGAAGGTTACTTGAAATTGTCTGAAGCAGGAACACAAAAACAAAAAACACATGAAGACACTCTGATTCTCCAGGGAAGGGGGAGATGCCATCAGTTCAAAGAGTTTGTGTGTTTGTTTGTTTGTTTTATTTTTCACCAGAAAGTGGACTGGGACAAGTCTTTTTTCAGACAAGTCTTACATGCAAACATTTCAGCATACAAAATACTTTCAGTTATAAATAAACATGGGTACAGCATTCATAAGTTCTGAAGAGGATCAATCTGAGGGTAACAGAGAGACATTCTTAGAGAAACTGATGGAGGCAACCACTCACAAGAAAGAAAAAACTAGAGACAGAACAGAGGATAGTCGAGGGACTACAGGATAATGACAGGACCTTCCTTACATATAGGTCAGAGAATAGGAAAACAAAATGGTATAGAGGCTAAAGTTGGGAAATTATTGGACAGAGGAGGATGGTAAGAAGACTGACACCCTCAATGAATATTTTAGCTTAGTCTTCATGTTGAAGGTGGGGATCCACTCCCCAGCTGTGGAGGGCAGACTAAAGGTGGGAGACAGTGACAACTGCAATTGAGACCAGTGCTACAGGATCAGGCACTTAAGGGGTAATAAACACTCAGGGTGGCTATGTCTCTGGGATCAGATGGGTTGTACCCCAAAGTGCTAATTGAATTGGGTCAGGAACTCAGGATTTGTTAAAAAATGTTCTAGACAGTGGGGTACACCCAGCAGAGTGGAGGAGTGCACATGTGCTCCCACCCTGCACAAGAGTGGGAGTAGGGAGAACCCAGGAAACTACAAGATCATTAGTTTGACCTCTATAGCAGGAAAGCTCTGGAGATTATCATCAGCTCTAGGGAAAGTGAGAGTGAGGAGAGTATAGAACAGCTAGCCTAAACAAGAAAATGTAATTTATTTTAGTTTATGCTTAAAGTGGCAGTGAGTGAATAGGCAGAAGTAATTGTTTTTGGGTCAGTATTTTGGGGACTATTCTTTAAATTCTTTAACTTTTAGTAGACTGAGAGGGTACACCAACAGGGAGAGCATCGCAGCCTCTTGTGTGCTGAGTAGTTAATTATGACCTGTAAAATGGGTGTCTGATTGAAGAAAAGCGGCAGCAGACTTAGATGAGACAAGAGGTTTAAGTCCCATGCCTGCTGCCCTTTGCATTTTGTCTCTAAGTGTGAGTGCCACAGAGTACAAGTGCAGCATGTGCCAGAGCATCCACAGGAAGGTCCTCAGTGGACTATGACGACTGTAGAAGAATAAGAAACTTTATTTATAAAATGCCCCTTCCCGGAGGCTCAGAGCGCTGTACAACATATTTAAAACAACATCATCAATAAAATTGAAATCAAACTTTACAATAACATCCTGCAGAGTAATTAACAGTATTTAAAATCTGTCTGCCACATATAACTTAAAAACATGACAGTCGGTATTCCAAATCATAGGCTAGATTAAATAAGAAAGTTTGTTGCCCATTTTTAAAGGTTTCCACTGAGGGTGCCTCCCTTAGATAGACTGGCAGTGAATACCACAGGACTGGTGTGGCAACAGAGGAAACACAATCCCTAGATTGTCGCAGCCTAGCCTTCATAACCACTAGGATGCAACCCTCAGATTAACGGAGAGCACAGCCTGGACAGTGAGGAACCAGGAGGTCTTTCAGATAGTCTGGTCCCCAGCCATGCAGGGCTTTGTAGGTTAGTAATTCAACCTTGAAGGCAATCCTCCACCTTATCAGCAGCCAGTGCAGTCCATGGAGAACTGGTGTGATATGGTCAAATCTCAAAATCCCATTCAACAGCCTGGCTGCCACATTCTGCACCAGCTGCAGATGGTGGAGATTGCCTCCAGATAGCCCAAGGTAAATAGCATTGCAATAATCCAACCTAGATGTGAAGAAAGCATGCACTGGAGTGGCAAGGTCATCAGCTGATATCAGGGCCCAGATCTGGGCAATGTTTCTAAGATGGTAAAAAGCACTTTGGATGACAGCCGACACCTGAGCATCAAGTGTCATGCCATCCTCCAAGGCCGTACCCAGATCCCTGACCCAAGTAGAGAGGGTCAAGGGTACACCTTCAAGTATCAGACCAGGATCATGCCCCAACCCTCCCCTATTTCACTGATGACCAGGATCCACTACCAGTACCTCTGTCTTGCCTGGGTTGAGTCATAGCCAGTTTTGAGCCATCCAGTTCTGGATCTCATCTAAGCAGGTGTTAAACACAGAGGCCGCCATCTGGTTTCCAGGTGCACAGGACAGGTATAGCTGGGAATCATCAGCATAACAATGAAAACCCAGCTCATATCACCTGATAATGTCTTCTAACAGCACTATGTACACCATGAACAAGAGGTGACCAGTTCTGCAGTCAGTCCAGTAACGCCTCATGGTCCATGATGTGAAATGCTGCAGAAAGATCCAGGAGAACAAGAATGGTACACTCTCCCTTATCTATCGCTATCAGGAGATCATTCTGAACCTTCACCAGGGCAGTCTCTGTGCTATGCCCAGATCTAAATTCAGACTGGAAGCACTCAAAAGTGGCAGAGGAGGCGAGATGAGCCTCAAGCTGGATGGCCACCACTTTTTCTAAAACTCTTCCTAAAAATGGGAGGTTTGAGACTGGTCTGTAGTTGTTGAGACACTCTGGGTCCACCGTAGGCAAGGAGGTGATGCACCAGGAGGGAAAAAATGAGCCCTGAGGACAGTGACCCCAGCAGAGGGTAGGAGGAAAGCTTGAGGGGCACTGTACATAGTGTATACATGGCTATGTGAAGGGGAAAGAGCAATGTCATCTGGGGTAAGAAGAATTGCTTGTAGTAATGGATAGTGCTGGTTAGAGGTAAACAAGTGCAACCAAGTAAAAGTAGAAAGTGCTAGAGAAATTCTACCTAAGGTAATGCCACAAGGTCATTACTGGCAAGAACTAAGAAGGAGTGTATATATAGCAACTAACAGAGTAACCTGATCGAATCCGCCTGACAGCACACAACAACATGGGGGGGCAGTATCAAGGCACATATTTGGAGTGCAGGGAGTGTGGAACAGTGATAAATCAGAGGGTAATCTGGGAGTCTGGCCACTGTCTCAACTGCAGGAGGTTCCAGGCCATGAGGGCAGAGTTGGAGGCTACAGGGGTTGAGATATACCACCTGAGGTTTTTAGCCAGTTGGCCATGCAGGGAGTCAGTGTCACAACCACCACAGAGGACTATTCAGACCAAGGCTGGAAACTGGACAATGGTTGGGAGGAGGAAGGGAAAGGGAGGGTTGGAAGGTGAAGCCTATGAAACCAGGGTGGTATACGAGCAACAGGTTAACCCCACTGCAGACTGTGGTATCCAAGAAGACCCTCCTAAAGAAATAAGGGATCTACACACCCAATATGCAGGTACAGTGCTCCAAAAATGTGGCCCTCCAGTAATTTAATTATTAGTATGGACCAGGGAACCCTGGGTTAATCTCTAGGGCACACTGAAGGTATTCTATTTGCACAACATTAAGTCAGTACAAGACTTTTCTATCTAGCTTGGTTGCCTTTCTGCACAGTTTTTTATTTTCATTCTCACACTGAAGGTAGGCAGAGACACCCCTAGCTAATTCTCTGTGATACCGGGTACTGTTAAGGTAGTAAACAGCAGCAGACAGAGTGTCAGTTTCCACACCTGTGGCAAACTTTGTTTTTATGTCTGTGTGCACCAGCCACTCCTCATAAACTCCCCTTGCTGCTAGACATGTACCAATCACTAGCCCCTGTCCTGGGCTGTGGTGAAAAGCAAAATATTAGTTAAAGTTTTTTTTCATGTACTCAGTTGCTGCCTGCTCTAATATGCTGTCATACAGCAGACAGCACAACCACCAGCTCCTTGCACAGCCACTCAAGTGGGCTCCCACTCGAGCTCTGGGTTTGCTAATGAAACCCTAAGATAAATTCAAAGTTAGAATGGCCAATTGCCATTGAAGCAGTTCTCTAGTGGCTGAGGTGCAGTGAGGAGGGGACACTGAGGCCAGAGTCCACTAGCTTACTTGAATGGTGAAGTGGCCCCGTAAGCTCCCCAAGTGTCCCTCCTGAACCCACTATCCTATGGGTCATGACAAAGAGTTCAGTAGCCAGCAGCAGCACAACAGAAACCTCTGGTTCCCTCTTCTCCTCTCATAGTATGCTCATGAATTCCCGCAACCTCCCCAGTTCACAGGCAGTGGTGGTGAATGGATGGCAGCCCAGCTAGGTGTTAACCATTGTCAGAATACAGGCAACTAGTAGTTGAGTGTGAAATGCACCATACAGTGCCTGTCTACCAGCTGAGGCTGCATGGGTGGGAAAGGCATGCAGAGAGTGACTGCTCACCAAGGCAGCATAGGGGTCAACCAGAACCAAAGCAGGACTGCCCATGGAGTGGGATATTAAAGTAAACTCTATTGGAGTAGCTAAAAAGGGTGGGCTAGGAAAGTGCCCAAAAAACCGACAGGGTGGAGTAACTATTCAGCTCCACAGGAGCTATTCCTACAGGGGCAGGCAAGCTGCATATAAAGAAGTAAGGTCCTGAGCTAACTCAGTAGTTCCATGGGCAATGAAAAATCCTTCAATTGCAGCCACCCTGATGCTGTTGAACTGCCAATGTTCAGAAAATGAGGGGGAGGGGGCATTAATAAAAACAAGCAGCAACCTTCTGTGGCGTCATTTGTGTTCTTTTATTTTGTCACTTTTCACAAGGCTGTAATTCTCAATGTTTCACCTAAGAGATGTAGGCTTCTTCAGGAGAATATTTCCACAACTAGTATGCTCTAACCTTTGCATTGCTCACAAAATGTAATTCACATTTCTGCTGAGGGGTGCTACTGGTGTGTGGCATATGACAAACAAAAACAAAATTCCAGTGCATAACCCTTCCCCCCGGAAAAAAAAAACATGGCACATATTAGAAATTAAACATTTTAACTGCCTATTGGCTTTTCATACTTTAAACTCCATAAAAAGGGGGCCCTCTTAGTTATCAGACTTGAATTCCAATGTGAGTAAGCCAAACCACCACATCATGGTGGGACCCACGGTTTGGTCCCTACACTAGCTTTTCAGCTCTGAAATGCCTGCAGTGGCCACTCATGAATATAGAGTGTATTGCCTAATTGGCTCCATTTAATTCAGGAGGATGCATTTTTACCTATTTACAAACACATAAATAATATTTACAATACTGTCCATCAAAAAAATCTTTAAATGGAATTTCATTTCAAAGTCATATGCTATTACTGCTAGTAAGTGCTTGTATTAGATTTTAAGGCTTATGATCTAAACCCATAATGGTATATCCTAAAAAGATTTCCAGGAAAATAATTTCACTTGATTTGAATATTATATTACACATATTATGCTCCCTTCACCAAACACCTAAAGCATGCTATGCATCTAAGTATATCCTAAAAAAAGTTTCCAGAAAAATAATTCAATTTAATTTAAATACTTTGATTTAATTACGTATGCAAAATGAGCTCCCTTCATCAAACACCCAAAACATACATTGCTGGAGTGACTTACAGAGGTTTTTTTAAGGAATGTTTTGCTATGTCAAAACCCAGAACTGATTTTGCATGTGTCCAGTATAGCAAGGGGTGTGAAGTAGGAGGGGCATAAGGGGGAAGAAGCCCACCCTCAGCACGACAAGTGTTTTGACTCATTTGTTTATTTATTGGTTTCTTTTTCTTTAAAAAAAAAAAAATATCTGAGGATCAGTGGCAGGATTTTTAGTACAGCAAATTAATAAAAAGGGAACTAGGAGAGCTTCAGTAGCAGACAAGTAGTGGAATTGCAGTATAATGTGGGAGTGGTGCAATGCAGTGGCTGTGGGCAGCCATATTCAGGCAGACCTTCTGGACACTGAGGTGCTGCCCTATCTGCATGCATCTCTCTGGACTGTGGGATGAGGTAGCCAGACTCAGAGCAGAAGTAAACTGGGTCAGGAGTACCATCACCCTATCCAGGGACCACTCAGTCCAATGCCACTGCCTCAAAGGATGCCGAGAACGAGGAGCACTTGGATGACAGTGGGCTCAGGGAGGGTTAGAGCAGTTAGGCAGAGGCACATCCCAGATCCTGTTCCACTCAAGAACTCATATGCCACACTGGCAAATGAGGACAACCAAATAGAGGTACCCAGAGAAGTAGAAGGAAAGGATGTGGAAGTTAGCCAAGGAGATGACCTCAGAGGGGAAAGCAGTGGACCCCAGAGGAGGAGGAAGTGAATCCTGGTGGGGGACTCCATCATAAGAGGGATCCAGCTAGGAACACAGGAGGGGGAGGACAGGGAGGTGAGGTGCCTACCAGGTGCCACGGCATGGAGGGATGGAAGGAAGATCCTGGGGATCACTGGGAAGGCAAGACGGAAGGGAGCTGGATGTCATTATCCACCTAGGTACTAATGACCTGGCAAATGGGGAGCCAAAGGAAGTTCAGGAAGAGTTTAGGAAACTGGTGAGGGTTCAAGCAAGTAGCTACTTCTGTCACTTTCTCAAGTACTACCTGTGAGAGGCAAGGAGAGCATAGAGTGCATGCACAGGAACTTTAACTCATGGTTGAAGAACTGGTGCTGTGAGGAAGGGTTTGGATTCATTGGTGACTGGGGACCCACCTGGAGAGGATGGAGGTTTGTTCAAGCCTGACGGCCTGCATCCATCCTGGAGGGGAATCCAGCACTCAATGATAAGTTTAAATGCTACATTGACAAGCATTTAAACTAGCAAAGGGGGTGACAGGCCAGCAAGGAGGGTACCTATGCTCACCCCCACAGCTAGCAGTGGAACCAGTGAACCAGAGGAGTGGCTATCTCTGCAAAGCAGTGTGCAAAAGATGGAGATTAGTGCCCAAGAGGTGGATAAGCAGAAAAGGGGCAAAATTCAGCAGAAGGGCAGACAGCAAGGAGAACCAGGGATAAATGGCAACCAAGGAAGGGGCTGGAGTAGAACAGTGAAACAGTCTAGGGAGGTCAAATCATGGAAAGCCATGTGTGCAAATGCCAGGAGCCTTAGCAACAAGATGGAAGATCTGGAGGCTGTCATAGTACAGTCAGACCTGGACATTGTGGCCATCACTGAAACCTGGTGTAATGATAACCACGACTGGGAGATGACCATACCTGGCAACAACATATTCAGAAGAGACAGAGCAGGCAGGAAGGGAGGAGGAGTGGCACTGTATGTGAAAAATGACATAAGGGCCACAGAGATCCAGGAGGAACAAATGGGGAGAGATACTGTGGGTTGCTTGGAAAGGAAAATGGGACAGCCATCCACAGGTGTGGTCTATAGACCACCAGCCCAGGAGGAAGAAACAGATAGAGAGTTGATGCTAGCCATCCAAAGGATGGCAGACAAGGGGTGAGGTAGTACTGGTTGGAGACTTCAATATTCCAGACGTGGACTGGAGCATCCCAGCAGCAGCATCAACTAGGAACAGATTTATCCTGGACTCCTTCAGGGTGCCTTCCTCAAGCAACTGGTCATGGAACCAACTCAGCAGAAGGCAATGCTGGACCTTGTGCTCACAAACAGGGACAGTGTGATGGTGGTAACAGTGGGGGAGCACCTGGGGAACAGTGACCACCAGTCATTGTGGTTTGAAATCACACAAAGAGCAGAACCAAACCACACAAAAACACGTATCCTGGATTTTAGGGGGGCAGACTTTGGGAAAATGAGGAGATACTTGAAAGAGGCATTAAGGGGAATGGGACAGGAATCAGGGTTTGAGGAACAGTAGTGTATTTAAAATGGGGATTACAAGAACAACAGAATTATGCATTAAGCAGGTTAGCAAGAGGAAAAGGAAGAGGAGACCATTATGGTTTTCCAAAGAGGTAGCAAAGAAAGTGAAAGCCAAAAGATTGCATTCAGGCAATACAAAAGACACAGGCAGAAGGGGATAGGGAGAAGTACCAGGAGAAGCAAAGGAGGCAGGAGGTCAGTAGGGAAGCCAAAGCTCAGACAGAAGAACACATTGCAAAATCAGTGGGTAGAGGGGACAAAACCTTTTACAGGTACATAAGTGAAAAAAGAAAGACAAAGGGAGGGATAGTGAGACTGAAGGGGGAGGATGGGGGCCGCGTGGAGGATGACAACAGTAAAGCTGACATTTTGAACAGGTATTTCTGCTCAGTCTTTACTGAGGAAGAGGAGGGTAATGGGTCTGAAGGGAGTACAAGGGGTGAGAATGGTGCAGAAATGGGCACAAGTCCCTTTACACGAGAAAGGGTACTGAAGGAACTGGAAGTAATAAGAGTTGATAAAGCAATGGGGCCAGATGGGGTGCACCCCAGGGTCCTTAAAGAACTAAGAGAGGTGGTGGCTGAACCTCTGGCTATCCTGTTTAGCCGATCACTGGAAACAGGGGAGGTACCCAAAGACTGGAGGACAGCAGATATAGTCCCCTTATACAAAAGTGGGAACAAAGAAGAAGCAGGGAACTACAGACCAGCCAGCCTCACCTCGGTAGTGGGGAAGATCATGGAAGCACTACTGAAGGAGAGATTGGTGGAACATCTGGTTGTCAATGGACTACAGGACCCAAGGCAGCATGGTTTCACCAGGGGAGGTCAGTGTCAGACCAACCTCGTTGAATTTTTGGCTGGGTGACTAGGAGGTGGATCAGGGGAGGGCAGTGGACATGGCCTATCTGGACTTCAGCAAGGCCTTTGACACTGTGCCACATAGAAGACTATTACACAAACTGAGGCATATGGGTGTGGGCAGGACAGTAGTGTGGTGGGTAGGTAACTGGCTGGGTGGCAGGACACAGAGGTGGTGGTAAATGGCTGTCACTCCACAGAGGAAGAGTGACCAGTGGGGTACCACAGGGATCAGTGCTGGGACCGTCCTATTCAACATCTTCATCAGTGACATTGCACAGGACCTAGAAGGCAGAATTTCACTGTTCGCTGATGACACAAAGCTCTGTAACAGAGACACACCAGAGGGTGTAGACAGAATGAGAAGGACCTGCAGAAACTTGAAGAATGGTCAGGGTTTGGCAGTTGAAATTCAATGCAAAGAAGTGCAAGATAATGCATATGGGGCACAAAACCCTGGCACAATATATCAGTTGAGGGTGAGGATATGCATGCACCAAACAGGAAAGGATCTTGGGGTTGTCATCTCTGATGACCTCAAAACAGGAAACAGTGTGACAAGGCAGCAGGTAAAGCAAATAGGATGCTGGGATGTATAGGCAGGGGCATCACCAGCAGGAAAAGGGAGGTCATAATTCCGCTATACAAGACATTAGTGAGGCCCCACCTGGAGTACAGTGTACAGTTCTGGAGACCATACCTACGTAAGGACATAGACAGGGTAGAGAAGGTTCAGAGGAGGGCAACAAAGATGGTGCATGGATTGCATCACAAGTCCTATGAAGACAGGTTGAAGGAACTGAACATGTACTCCTGGAGGAGAGGAGGGAGAGAGGGATATGATAGAGACATACAAGTATCTTACAGGGAGGAACAGGGTGCAGGAAAACACTATTTTAAGCGAAAAGATGTTCCAGGACTAGAGGCATGGGATGAAGTTGGAGGGAGGACGATTCTAGAGGAAACATGAGAAAGAATTTCTTCACAGAACGGGTAGTGGACAAGTGAACACCCTGCCAGAGGAAGTGGTGGGGGCTGAAACAATCACTGGATTTAAGAATGCATGGGATAGACATAAAGGAATTCTGGAGGTCAGGGGTAAGGGGCAACAGACTTCTAGGAAAACAAACTGAACTTACAAGCTCAAATGGGCAGACTGGGTGGGCCATAGGTCCTTATCTGCCGACACTGTCTATGTAGCTATGTATCTATGTATCTATGTCCAACCAGTTTTTAAACCCCAAGGGTTTTAATCTGTTAGAGAATAAATAATTGTAGTTTAAAACTATATTATTTGGTGCAATGATTTGTTTGAAATGCAATCATTTTTGATAAGGAGAGAACTGTTATTCATCAAATATAACTTATCCCAGTATTAGTCCAAATATTCCTATCATTATGTAACTCCTATTGTTACTTCGTAATTTGATAATTACAGTTCTAAGTTGTTGTTGTAGCCATCCACAACGCAAAAAGAATTTATTCAAAGACATTTTAATTGAATGTCTGATGGAATAACATAATATTTCAAAAGTATGCATTAGCTGGTGTTTTTTATTGAAAATGACTAAGGCTTCTCAAGTATTCCTCAGGTCGCACCGGGAGATGAGCAACTTGTTGTTCAGTGTGCCTTCCTGGTGAAACTTTTCAATAAAAAATATTCACAACCAATATTTACACCAAACTTAGGGCTGTGTGGTAAAACGTGATGTTGTTAGTTTAAAATAATGGTAACTACTGTATTGTTGAGATTTCTGTGAAATTTAACCCCCCAATGTAAGATCTCTTAACTGTGGCAGCTTTCAACAGCCCCACAAGGATTTGTTGTGAAACACTTTAATTTTGTGTGTGTGTGTAAACAGTGTGTAGTCTCATGCATTTTTGAGCATTGCAATCACAGTGAGCTGAGACAGATGGCTTCCCCTACACTGAATTAATTGAATTAACCAAGCAGCCACATAAAGTGTGCCTGCATATGCACATTTACTTGGGCACAAGAAGAATGGACTACATCTGTTATGGTTGAGACTTTCTTGAGACTGCATTGATCTTTTTTATTCTGTCCCATGCACACCTCAATCTGGGGCCAGCAATGGAGACAGAAGTTAGGTGGTAGTCAGTCAAGCCCAATTCATAAAGGTTGGCGCAAGCTGCGCTGACCGACAGTGTGCCAGGGACCCTGTGCATGATTCACTATTGGGTAGGGTCTCGACTGCAAAGTTCTGTGGCTTGCACCAGCCCTGGCACTGCACCATAAAAAACAGCAGGTTCTGAAGGTGTGCCACAAGCTGCGGGGCAGCTGTGCAGCAATAGCACCATGGACAGCAGTCCCTGGTGGCCATCGCCTACCACAACCCCGATCCCAGTGAAGTATTGAACTAAAAACTCCCTAGTGGTCTAGTGGACCCCTGATCATCCCCATTCCCTGATACGTAAAGCAAAACTAAGCCTGGTGGTCTAGTGGTCCCCTGAGTATCCCTGATCCCCAATATGTAAAGTAAAATAAACCTGGTAGTCTAGTGGTCCCACAATCATCCCCACTCCCTGATACATATAGTACAAAAAAGCCTGGTGGTCTAGCAGCCCCCCCAACACCCCCAACCCCAATCCCTATTCTGTAGAACTAAGCAGCCCTGATGATCTAGTAGCCCCCCCATCCCAGCAGGCAGTGTCCCAGCACCTCGCTCTCCCAACCCAAAACAGAGCCAATGACTGACACAGCCCTCCTCACACCACCGTGTCCGGCCACTGACTGAGCTGTCAATAAGGAATGTGCACTATACAGTATGTGCTCCTTATTGATAGTTCAGTTGGCAGCCATACATGGTGGTGTGAGGAGAGCTGTGCTGGTTGCTGGCTCTGTTTTGGGTTGGGGGGAAGTGGGGGTGATGGAACACTGCCTGCCAGGGTGAGTGGTAGGGGGTCCCTAGATCACCAGGGCTGCTTATTGCTACAGAATGGGGGATCAGGACTGGGGTGGGGTCTGCTAGACCACCAGATTTATTTTTTATATTACATATTGGGGATCAGGGATGATCAGGGGACCACTAGACCACCAGGTTTATTTTTCCTTTTCAATAATGGATCTAGGATGATCGGAGGACAACTAGACCACCAGGTTTATTTTTACTTCACATATTGGGGATCAAGGATGACTGAAGATCACTAGACCACCAAGTTTATTTTTCCTTTAAATATTGGGATTGGGGATAATCAGGGGACTTCAAGACCACCAGGTATATTTTTTTCCTTTACATACAGGGGATCGGTGATCAGCGGGGGGGACCACTAGACCACCAGGGATGTTTGTTCCATTTTTTTACAGGGATCGGGGATTGGGGGTGCTGTGGCACATTGCCACAACTGTCAAAACCCTCCCAGAGGCCATTCTAAGTACCCTTAGACCAGCCCCGGCTGGTCTAAGTGTACTTAGAATGTAGCCCTCTAGGAGGGTTTTGTGAATACCGAAATGGGGAATATGGCAGCCTGCCTCTGTCACAAGCCCCCTAGCACCATACTGCAGCCTATTTTTGGTAGAAAGGTTGGTGCAAGCCCCCTGTGGTGCATGCAGCCTGCATTTGATGCAGGCTGCTTTTCTAAATTGCTCCTGGGGCATCTTTTGGTGCAAGGTGCCACTTTCATCTTTAATGTTTGCCGCAGGCACCTTGCATCATGCTAGGGGCTTTGTGAATTGGGCCCCTTGTCTTTTCAGTGTTACAGCCCATCCCTGTAAGGAAAAGTGCAGGTAACTTAGGAGTCACACTGACTCATTAGATAGGGGCATCAATGTACAGTGGGGGGATTTCTTTTTGAGCAACAATGAAAGCAGCCACATCCAAGAGCAAAAAAAGCAGCCAGACCCAGGAATGGTGAAAACCTCAAGATTTTCAGATTACTATTTGTGTCTTTAATAAAACCCTGCTCAGTGGTATGCCACAACCTCCTCACCAATGCCCAGAAGATCTGACAAAATAATTCAATTTCTTCTATCTTGTTTGGGGGTCTGCCATGGCCTCTTCACTTACCAAAGTCCTTCAGGTGCTTTCTGGCCTGGTGGTCTGACATGGCTTTTACAAAACAAACAAGTTTCTTGAGACAGCGTATTAGGTGTACTGTCTGCTACTCTCCATTTTGTTATGAAAAGTTTTTCTGACCTTTCCTGATGACACATCTCATGAGTTCATGCTAGTGAACTACCCTATTTGAAAGGATATCCCTTTGGTGTGCCTCCACTGCCCTTTAAACTCACAGGCTGCAGGTAATCCAACCACCAATCTTCACAAGAAGGTTAACCAGACTGTCATTTCAGCTACCCCTGGCCAGGGTTATTAGAGAGAGTAGTGTCTGCATTTGCTATATAGTATTTAAATTGCAGAGAGTACCTAATATTGCTTTGGCTACTCTTTAGTTTTTTAAGTTGTACTGCATGTTACTCTGACTTATTTCAGCAAATTTATCAATTACTGTGGTATCATTCATTTATTTAATACAGGGTCCAACAGTTTTGAGGTCAATTATCATTATCAAAAATAACAAAAGTCCCAATTTTGTTCCCTGCAACACTCCCCATTCATATATTGCTCGAACCCTCTCCACCTCAGTGCTGTTGCTCAAACCCCCTCCACCACAATCCATTGGGTCCTACACTCCAAGAAACAATGGACACATCTCACAATACAAGATGGAATACTTAGCATCTGTAACTTTCTAATTTATGTGCTATGGTCTATTACATAAAAGGCCTTTCTGTAATTCACCAATACTGCCCTCACTGACTCCTTATCATCCCATGATTTCATACACAGTTCCAGGGACTTTAAGGCTGCCAAAGTCATTGAACTCCCCTTGAAAGATCAAAACTGATTTTTATTAATTTGATTTGGAATTCATTCTAGCATCTATCCTGTGATAAATCCCTCACATACTTTAGATACCACTCAGGTAAGTGAGATGGGCTTGAAGTTTTTCCTTACATCCAGTGGCACAGACATTTTAGGCAAGGGAATTGCACAGGCCTGTTTCCATTAATTTTGGTAATCTTCCTAGGATGATAGATTTATTGAATATGTTACATATCTATCAGGTGCCTCCTATACTTCTCCTTTTATTTCTTCTAATAGTTTAAGACCTTTACTCACCTCACATAGGGCCCGATTCTCAAAGCTCCCAGCACGGCGCAAGGGGTGTGCACCACAGAGAATGCCACAAATTGCACCTGGCACCAAAAGATACATCAGAAGTGATTCACTAAGGCAGCCTGTGTTGCCTGCAGGCTGTCTGTGCACCACAAAATGGGTGGTGGCAAGGTGCTAGGGGTGAGCAGCAGATGCAGGCTGCCAAAGCTCCTAAATTGGGATTCACAAAACTCACCCAGAGAAAGAATTTCTAAGTACCCTTGGACCAGGTTGGTCTAAGGGTACTTAGAAACTTACCTTCTGGGTGAACTGAACACTTTGTGGCAATGTGCCGCTGTTCCCGCCTCAGCACCATTCACCCCTTATATTATATAATAATTCCCTGGTAGTGTAGTGCCCCCCACACCCCAGTCACATTATAATAATGTATAAATCCCTGATAGTCAAGTGACCCCCCCAGCCCCGATTGCCTGTTATAATAATGTAAAAGTCCCTGGTAGTCTAGTGGCCCCCTGCCCAAGCCTCGATCTCTTGTAATACAACTTAATATCCCTGGTGGTCTAGTGGACTGCTCCAGACTTGATCCCCCATTATGTGACAACCTGGTGGTCTAGTGGACTCCCCACTCTACAGTGCCCTACCACCCTGCTCCCCCATCCCATAAATGATTTGGTGACTGGCACAGCCCACTACTCACCACTATGGCCAGCCACCGAATCAGCACCAAATGAGTGTGTACTGTATATAGTATTAGCTCACTGACTGACAGAAGCTGTCATTTACTGAATGTGTACTATATATAGTACATGCTCATTCAGTGCTCATTTGGTGGCTGGCTATGGTGGTGAGTGATGGGCTGTGCCAGTGACTGGATCAGTTGTGGGAATGGGGGGAGTGGGTTGGTAGGGCACTGTGGGGTGGGCCACTAGACCACCAGGTTGTCCCAGGATTGTCACATAATGGGGGGGGTTCAGGCTGGACCACTCCACTAGACAACCATGGATATTAAGTTATATTATGGGAAATTGGGGCTGGGGATGGGGCACTAGACTACCAGGGATTTTTATATTAATATAACAGGCAATCGGGACTTGAGGGGGCACTAGACTACCAGGGAGTTTTATAGTAATATAATGGGTGATCAGGATATGGGAGGGACACTAGACTACCCTGGAGTTTTATATTAATATAATGGGTGATCAGGATATGGGAGGGACAATAGACTATCCTGGAGTTTTATATTATATAATGGGTGACCACTACTTGGGGAGGGGCACTAGAATACCAGGGATCTGTAAATTATTATAATGGGTGATCAGTACTTTGGGGGGGGCACTAAACTACTAGGGATGTAGTACAATAGTTCATCAACACAGGACTTGGGAGGGTCGGGTATTTCTGTGGTTACTCAGGGGATTGGGGATGGGGGGACTGCCTGCATTTTCCACAAGGAGCCTACGGCATACCCTTCCTCTGTGCCATGTGTTTGCTGCACAGGAGAGGTTGCTGCAAATGTGGGGACTTAGGAGCCACGACCTCTCCTGCACCAGAATCAGGTGCAGGGTCCCTGCCACACTGGGCTTCAGCACAAGCTGCTGTTTGTTGCATCTTGCTCTGACCTAAGCCCGCTTTGCAAATCAGGCCCATAGTGTTATATTTAACTCCTGCACAAATGTAACTCCTTGATCAGTTCCTTCAGACCCACATTTTTCTGCCCATTTGTCCACCTGATGCTCTTGTTTGCTGTTCTCCCAAAATTCCTTTGTTTTACACCACCACTTCTGTGGATCTAATTTCTGTAACCCCTCAATTTTTTTAACATAATATGTTACCCTTATTCTTTCTGCTAACCTATTTACTTTATTCTTCGACACTTTATATTCTGTGCAATCATTCCCTTTTAATGCCATTTGTCTTTTATGTATCAGCTCTTTAAATTCATTTGTTACCCACGGCATATCACCCTCTTTTATCACTACTTCTTTTACTGAGGCAATTTGATCTATTATTTCCTGTAGGGTACTTATCATCGTTTCCCAGGCTAAGTCATCAGAATGTAATTTAAACCACCCATCATTCATCTCACCTGCAATTACATATAACACCTTTTCATTCTTTACATTAGACCATTTTCTGCTCTGAATAACCTGCTTTTTATCTGTTTGTTTTCTTCCCCCGTCTTGACTAGAAGACACTAATACAACATTATGGTCAGTAAGTGCAATATGAGGTAAAATAACTGGAAATTCGTACCACCCATAAATATTTGTCACAATTCCATCTAAAATGTTCTTCCCTCTTGTCCCCTACTTCACTATCTGCTTTAAGTTTCTCCCTTGTGTTATTCTTGCTATCAGTAAGTGATTTGCATCTCTCATCAGAATTAGTCCACAGACAGGACATTTTCCAATGAACCTGTTGATGCACCAGTTCAGGTGTTTAATCATACTCTGATTGTTATTTGGGGGGTGGGGTGTAAAACCCTTCCATGAACAAGGACCTACAATTTCTGGGTATCTTGGGCATTTTTATTTCCACCCATAAAGTCTGGATGCCCATCATATGGCTCAGTCATCAGAAAGACCAATCAGAATGGACAAGCCTCCATCTCCAAATGCAACCTGAGTGATACAGTAGCAGATAACTGAACTGACTAAAAGAATGACAGGTGTATACCACCAAGTGAGGACCCTAAAGGATGGTTGGAGGAGAGACTCAGACCATGGACCAGATAGATGAGGAGAAAACCAACATCCCACCCCAGGAGACAGGCAAGCCTATGGACAGCTGCCCAGTGACTGATTCAATGCCTAAGGTAACTTCCATATGCAGATGCTGTGGAACCAGCTGCCATATCAAATGGAGATATGACCACAGACCATCCACTGACCATGGTGAGTTTAAACAGGGAATCCCAGAGGCAGAGGACCGACAAAGCACTAGGTCCAGTGTGACCCTACAGACAAAAGTTTGTGGGGAGATGTCTGATAGTTCCTGTGAAGATCAATGGGGTAGAGTTCCAGACACTGTTAGACACCAGTTCACAAGTTATGACCATCCAAAGTAAACATTTTCTCTGGCATTGGCTGAGGACCCAGCTTCAGCAGCCACCACAGAAGTGGAGCAACCTGGTCACCAGTAATGGTCTCACAATTTCCTACTTGGCTGTTTGGAAGCTAGCATTCAGCTGGAAGACACCACATACCAAGGCTAAGAACTTATTGTTAGTAACATTTCAACTGACAACTTACTGCCCATAATTGTGGGAATGAACTTTCTCCAACACTGCTATCAAGAACTTGTAAATGCCCTGAAGCAGCAGGCAATGCTGTTGCCCAAGCCCAAGAGATGAGCATGGCAGCAAACCATTTACCTAATCCAGAGCCTTTGGGAGTTCACTAATGAGGAAAGAGATTTCAAGGTGAAAGTAGTAGACAGACAAGCAGTGCAATAGGATCCAGGGACAAATATAGTCGTCCCATGCAAGACAAAAGTGGGAATCTGAGGAGATTATACTACACTGCTGGAACTGTGTTCTAGCACAGATTACAGCCTGGTGATGACTGCCAAAGTCTGACAGTAGTCAAGAAAGAGCAGGTGCCAGAGAGGAAACTAGGTTTTGGGACCACTGCAATATGGCTGTACTGAAACCAACCAATTGGATGACTGTGCAGATTAAACCAGATGATGAAGTTGAAGCAAGTCCCAGAACCCATACAGATGCTCTGGGAGCCAACTGTTGTGCCATAGCCACAGACACCTCTAACAGAAACACAACAAAGATATGGATGAAAGGCATCAATGCAGGTTCCGACAGTATGACAGAAACCTAGAAACAAGAAGTTTTAGAACTGATCTGGAAACAGCAAGATGCTTTCTCCCAACATCCTCTTGACTTTAAATATATGGAATCTGTGCAACACCTCATCCAGACTACCAACATCCCACCAATCAGAAAGCGGTTCAGGCCCATTCCTCCCAACAGGTACCAGCCAATGAAGGAAATACTCTGAGAGATGATAGATAGCAGTTTCATCCAGGAAAGCCACAGCTCAAGGGTGGTGCTCATAGTTCTACTTAAGAAAAAAGATGGAAAGCTGAAATTCTCTGTTGACTGACATAAACTGACTCAATTAGCCCATAAAGAGGCATATCAGCTCCCCAGCAGTGAAGATTCACTCCCTGCATTGAAGTCACTCTTACCATTCTCGACACAGCCAGTGGGTATTGACAAGTGCCAATTTCTCCAGCTGACCGAGAAAAAAGCATTTTTGTCACACCTATGGGGTTATTTGAGTTCAGAAGAATGTTATTTGGATTATGCAGTATACCTGGCACCTTTCAACGACTAGTAGAGCACTGTCTGGGCAGTCAAAATTTTGAAATAGTGCTGCTACATTTAGATACTATCATCATCTGCTCACAAACCTACCAGGAGCACCTACATCACTTAGATATTGTATTTGAATGATTGGCAGTCTATAATCTGAAGATAGAGTCTTCTAAGTGTCACTTACAGAAAGGCAGCATTAACTACCTGGGACACATAGTCACCTCTGCAGGAGTATCACCAAACCCTGAAAAGATTTGAGCAGTGCAAGAATGGCCTGTCCCAACACTGTTCAAGATGTAGGAAAATTCTTGGGATTCATGGGTCCCTGCTGGAGATTTGTGAAGGACTTTCTAAGATTGCCATTCCATTGCATGAGCTCCTAAGAGGAATCAAGAATCAGAGAATTACTCAAAATGCACAAGAGAACTGTGCTACAGCAGAGGACAATGCCTTTGACTAGTTAAAGCAAATCCTAACTGAGGCAGCATTTCTCACCTATGCAGACTATAGAAAGCATCCTGAGTGTATACTGATGGCAGTAACCGAGGATTGGGAGCTGTCCTGGCACAAGAGCAGGATGGGGCTGAGCAAGATGATCTGTAAGAATAGAGCACCTAAGTTACAACCTAGGATACTCACCACCCATGACTAGTCAAACTTCATGGCGGCACAATTCAATGACCACCTCAGTAACCTGGATTGGAGCCCCATCCGGCTCCTCCCAACCTTGGATGAGGCCCTGGAATACTTCTATGACTCACTCACTAAGGCAGCCACCCTCTTTGCACCACTGAAAACACTCAGATCAAAGGGAAGCTGCTACAAGTGGATCTCCTCGACTGTAAAATCCCTGATGATCAGTCGGGACAAAGCCTGGAAGAAATTCAAGCACTCCTCTCTCCCTGCTGATCTCGTGGCATACAAATCACTAAGAAACAAATGTAAGAGATCTACCAAACTTGCAAAAAGGGATTATGTCACTCACCTCCAAAAAAACAACTTAGGCAACCCCAAGCTTTTTTGGTCTCTCATTAACGAGCTGCTAAGGGGTAACTCCAAGGCCGAACTAGGCCCTATCGAGGTCAATGGTCAGCTTGTGAGTGATAGCCCACAAATTGCCTCAGCTATCAATCTCCACTTCACCAACCTCAATGGATAAAGATCAGGACCACCCCTCTCAACATTGGAACAGAACGAGACTGAGCCCCCTTGCTCAAATAGACCCTCATTTCACCTGAGACTGGTGAAGACAAAAGAGGTCCTAACTCTTCTAAGGGTTCTGAAAGTCAAAGGCTCAGGAGGATCTGACGGAATCAATCCCAGGCTACTAAAGGAAGGAGCCCAATCCCTTGCCAGACCCTTGACATGGCTTATTAATAGATCCCTAACTGAAAGAACTGTTCCAGACTAGTGGAAACAGGCAAATGTGGTCCCTATCCATAAGGGTGGCTCGAGATAACACATTAGCAATTATAGGCCTCTCTCCCTGCTCTGTACCCTTGCAAAACTGCAAGAAAGGCTAGTATACAGCCAACTCCATGAATACCTGGAGTTCCATCAGCTCCTAGCCCCCTCCCAGCATGGTTTTCGATGGAACCATGGAACTGACTCTGCCCTCATCAACCTCACGGTTGATGTACTCAGAACAGTGGACACTGGGAAGCCGTCGGTGCAGTTTTTATAGATCTGTCCAAGGCATTCAACCTTGTGGACCACGACCTACTGCTAATAAAGCTAGACAAAATCAGTCTAGACCCTCTTGCCTGCAAGTGGCTTGAGAGCTATCTATCTGGCCGCACACAGAGGGTCATTTGGAAGGGTGTGCTGTCTGACCCACTACCCATAAAGGAGGGAGTACCACAGGGCTCAATTCTCAGTCCCCTCCTGTTCTCTCTGTTCACCAATGACCTAAACCTCCACTGCGGGGGTAGCTCGGTTGTTCAATATGTGGATGACAGTCATCTACTGCTCCTTGGATAATCTGTCTGCGCTAGGTCCTCTCCTCCAAGCAGACCTTACAACCCTTGAGGCCTTGCTAATATCAAACAGAATGGTCCTCAATGCAGGCAAAACAAAAACCATGCTGTTCGGTCCCAGATCCCTTGGACAAGACAAGACAAGACCAACTCCCTATATCTTCACTCGCGCGCTGGCAAAAGCATTGATGTGGTGGACTCCCTAAAATACCTAGGGCTAACAATTGACCATGATCTCACCTTCAAGACCTACGTTGACCAAGTAACCAGGACCATCCATGGCAAACTTGGGACCTTGTACCTGTTAAAAGACCAGCTAATCCCAGAAACTAGACACATAATTGCCTCTAGTGTCCTGCTCCCTACACTTACCTATGCTGCCCCAGTATTACAGGTCCTGTCCAAGCAGGATTTCAACTGGCTACAGATTCTGTATAACAAGGTAGCTCGGTTCACAACTCATGGTCACTCTAGAAGCCACCACTGTGATACGTTGGCCCAACTGCAGTGGCCGTCATTCGCTTCTTGGCTACAGTACCCACTGCTCTGTCTGGTGTTTAAGTTACTCAGCCCGGCAGCTCCTCCCAACCTAGAAGGAATGATCACTCCCAAACACAACCCCCAGAGGCTTAGGACCTCAGGTCGGACTTTGCTGGAAATTCCTAGGGTTAGGACTAACATGGGTGGCAAACCCTTCTCCTACATTGCCCCCCACCTGTGGAACAAACTTCCACCACCAGTACAGGAAGCCCCTTCTCTTCTGAACTTTCGTACTTGGCTCAAGGCCCATATGACCGAGACAACCATCTGTCACTATCATGGCACTTGATCGCCCTTCCCCCCTCACAAACCAATGCCAACCCTATCACTTGTTCACCACTGCTCACCACATGCCTTATGTCACACTCATAGACCTCAAGACTAGGTTTTTATCATACAATTCACAGCCTGCTTATCTAAATGACTTTGAAAAATTGTTATTGGTACTGTATGTAACCTGTTTAATTATCTGCACTTACTCTATAACCAATTGCATCTGCTTTTCACCCTGTAATGTTATCTCCGGGTCACCCCTGAAAAAGGGACCTCCGGGGGCCTAGTGGGCCTACCCAGTCATCAAAATTTAATAAATAAATAAATAAAGTCATAGCCTATGTCAGCAGAAGACTCTGTGGTTCTGAGCAGAATGGTGAAAGGTACAGTTTTTTCCAAGTTTGAATTCTTGGCATTAGTGTGGGCAGTAACTGAAAAAATCAAGTACTACTTGGCTGCTAACTCCTTTACAGTGCACACTGATAACAATCCACTGGCCATCTGAGCAAGACAAAGTTGGAAGCACTTGATCAATGGCGGGCATCATGATTAGCAATTTATGATTTAACTATCTGTTATTGATCAGGCCATACAAACACCAGTGCAGATGCCTTATCCCATCTACCCACTCAGGATGAACCCGCGGAAGATAGAACTTAGCAGGAAAATCTAGAAATGTCTCCTTTCCTTCAGATCCTAGCTAAAGTATGGATGTTGTCAATGTCTACCAGAAAGTGTGAAAGATGAGCTGGAAGATGAATCATCAGGTCTCAAGCAAGACAAAGATATATGGAGACATATTTAGACTCATAGCCCACTCATCCAGCAAAATCCATGAACTCAGGAACACTGGCAATATCCTGGTACCAGCAAAATGGGAGAAAGTCCCAGAGGAATTAGTGAAGTTACTCTGACACTGGGAGTGATACATGCTCCAACACGGAAGGCTGATCAGAAAGATCAAGGATCCCAAGACACACATAGAAATATTGCAAATAGTATTACCCCCCTCAAGCATCGCCTATTGCACTAGAAGCATTCCATGACCTGTTTGGGCACTTTAGCCGTAAGAAAACAGAAAGAAATCTCAGAGAATGTTTTTACTGGATTGGGATGAGAGACAACATTGTACAGTGGTGTGAAAACAGAGAAGCATGCAATATGAAACCCAATCACAGTAACACAGCCAGGCTCCACTGGTAGCCATAGTAAGCAAAATGGTCAGGGAACTGGGAAAAATTCTGAGGAGGGAATTTGAGTTGGGGGAAATAGTAATAGTGGGGTATTTCAGCTTGCCAACTGTGGACTGGAAGGTCTTTGTCTTGGCAAATGGAAGCATGCCAGGAAGCATTCCTTGTGCAATTGGTCCAAAACCCTGCAAGAGAGGGAGTATTACTGATCCCTGGTGCTCATGAACAGTGAGTGGATCCAAATAACAGTAGTTTAGGAACTGTTGGGGTCAAGTAACCACGAGACACTGTGGTTGGAGATACAAGTGGAAGATAAAAAGCGGAACAGTGCAGTAAGGATATAAGACATAAGAAAAGCTGACTTCGAAAGAATGCAAAGGTTACTGTAAGAAAAGATGAGGGGAACAGCAGGAATAACACAGGTGTACAAAAAATGCAAAGAGTTCATGTTAGTTATGTTAAAGGCTACAAAATGTTGTATCAAGAGGGTTAAAGAGGAAGCCGGCCCGGTGGCGCTGAGGGTTGAGGTGCTGGACACCACACCTCGCGCCATGCTGGCGACCGGGTTTGAAACGAGCCGGGGCACCAGGAGTCAGCCAGGGAGGAGAAGAATAAGCATGTGGCTGCTCTTCTTCTCCGGGGATTTACTACATGCTCCTGTCGCAATACCGCCATCTAGGGAAGCCCTGGTTGGTAGGTGCAGTAGTTGGAGCAGCAGCATGGGCATTGGGCAGACGTCAGCAGGGGGCGGAGCCTTCCAGCTCATTGGCCCCCATTGCACACCGATGTCTAGTGAGAACAAGGGAAAAAACCCTCGGTCTTTCCCAGGTGACGACACCTCCCTGCTCATCTCAGGCCCACAGCAGCAGACCCCGCTGTACAGGATCTGCATCTCAGCATGTTGGACTTGGGGAGGTGAGTACGGGGGAGTGCCTCCTCAACCCACCCAGGGAGTCATCCAGGTGCCTTGATTACTGTGCAGATCCATGGTACTCTAGGGGCAGATTGTGGTGAGACAAGGGGAGAGCAGTTCAGAGGACGTCTGAGAGAGGGGAGAGATGAGGTAGTTAGGAGCATAAATACTAGGTTAAAAAAAAGAGGGTTAAAGAGGGAAAGAAAGCAAGACACCCACTGTGGTTCACATCAGATGTAAAGGAAGTATTGATGGCAAAGAGGAGGGCATCCAAGAAATGCAAGAGTAGCCAAAGGGAAGAGGATTAGAAGGATTATCTAAGGGCAACCAGGGAGGGCAAAATGAAAATCAGAAATGCTAAGGCTTAGAGTTCAGAATAATAAGTAGTGAAGCAGGGGTCAAGGCATTCTTCTGGTATATCCACAAAAAAGGTAAAGTCAGGGAGAGTATTGTGAGGTTGAAACGAGTAAGGTTGGGAGGAAGGAGATAAGGCAAAGTTGAATATTGAAACAATATTTTTGTTCATTATTTACTATGGAGAATCTTTATTTTATTTATTTAAAATTTGGTAATCAGGAAAAGCACACTGAGCTGAGGCTTGTTTCCAGGTGTGACCCGGGGTAAGGGTAACATATGAGTAGACAGTAATATAAAACAATGAAATGTTCACAGTATACATAGTATATATATGTCACAGGAAGAGGATACATAGTATATATAGGTTACAGGGAGAAGGAAGGACCATGACCAGAATGTGGGTTGGGGGTTAAAAGGAAGGAGAAAGGAAAGGAAAGAAATTAAAATATTCAGAAACATATCATAGAAGTAAGAGTGTTGGAGGGGCTAAAAGGGTTACAGGTAGAGAAGCCAATGGGGTCAGAAGGGTTACATCCTAGAATGCTCAAGGAGGCAACATAGATAATAGTAGCTCCTTTTGCAAAGGCCAAATCAGTGGGGATTTCAAGGTAGGTTGGGAGAGGCATATAGCTGTAGTAAGATGGAGGGGTAGGAGTAAGAGAAAGGGATGGCCACTAGAACCTTCTCAGTGTAGATTGGCAGGCAGGCAGACTGGATGGGCCAGTGGGCCTTTTTCTGCTGTCATCTTCTACATTTTTGTGTTTCTATTATGGAACAACTGATGGATTTTCTGGAAGAGAATGGTCTGATTGAGTTCAATGTCTCTGTAATGAGTGCTATGGGAAAAGGGCAAACAGTTGATGTACTGTATCTGGATTTCAGCAAGGCTTTCAATTCAATACTCTGTGAAAGACTTGTTAAGATGCTGGGGGATCTAGGGGTGTATACAATTCTGTGGTGGGTAGTAAATCGGCTGGAAAGGAGGACCCAAACAGTAGTAGGTAATGGGGAATGCTGAGTGGTTAGGGAGATCATAAGTTGGGTATCACACGGGTCAGTGCTGTGCCTAGTACTATATGTGTTCGTCTGCAACAAGAGGAAGGGATCAAGGGAAGAATTTGCCTCTTTGTAGGTGAAAATAAATTCTGTGGCAGGATAAACACAGGAATGTGGGTCAGAGACATGAAGAGGGCTCTAGAAAGGCTGGAGGAGTCGTCTAGGTATAGCAACTGAAGTTCAATATTAAGAAATGCAAAGTTATGCACAGAAGAAGGAAAATCCTAAAACGGATTATTGGATGGATGGTTGGAAAAATAAGTCTGACAATGAGGAAAGGGACTAAGGGTAATCATTACTGATAGCCTCAAGTCAATAACAGAATGCACCAGGGCAATCGGGTAGTCATATAGGATGCTGGCAGATATAGGGACAGGGTGCCCCAGCAGGAGTAAGAAGATACTGTTACCCCTTCATGTGTCCTTGGTGTGGCCACACCTGGAATACTGTGTCCAGTTCTGGAGCCCACACCTAAAAAGGGATAAAGACCATACAGAGTCTGTCCAAAGGCTGGATAGGGTCAGTAGGGAAAATCATTGCCTTGAAAGTCTGAACGTGTACTTAGTGTTGGCCAGGAGGAGGCATGGTAGAAACTTTTAAATACCTAAGTGGAATAAACAGGATAAAGTGTCATGATTTGTTCAGGCATAGTGAGGGATCATCAACAGGGAGCATGAGCATAACCTGGTGGGGAGTAGATTCAGGAAGGACATGAGGAATTACATTTTCATGGAAAGAGTGGCAGACAGATGGAATGGTCTGCTATGGGAGGTGACAATGAGATAGTGACTGTTTCAAGATAGCATGTGTCAGCGATAAGAGGTTGCCAAAAACAAAGGCAGAAAAGTGGGTGAAAATAAGAGGGGAGGGGAAGGGGCTGAATGGTAGGTTGTTATGGCTCAGGTAGGAAAACTGGCAGACAGGATGGACTACAATTATTTTTCTGCCATTACCATTTTATGTTTCTATCAATACAACTTATATTAGAGTGGTGCGGTAGCACCTCTTCAGTTAGTGTTGAGTAGGCTGTTTAATGCTAAACCCCAATTTATGTGCCTTAATAACTTTGGCATCATTTGACAAATGATTGAGCCCCTGATTGGGCCAGCCGTGTCTCCTACAGGCATGGCCACAGCTGCACTAGTCGCCCGCATTAGCCAACTCCTCCTGCCGCTTCAGAGTTCTGTCGGAGCCTGACTGAGCCCCTGATCGGGCCAGCCATGTCTCTTTCAGGCGTGGCCATGGCTCCACTAGCCACCCACCTTAGCCATCTCCTCTTGCCACTTCAGAGTTCCATCGGAGCCCAATTGAGCCCCTGATCGGGCCAGCCGTGTCTCCTGCAGGCACGGCCACGGCTCCACTAGCCGCCCGCCTTAGCCAACTCCTCCTGCCGCTTCAGAGTCTCATCGGAGCCCAACTGAGCCCCTGATCGGGCCAGCCATGTCTCCTGCAGGTGCGGTCGCAGCTCTACTAGCTGCCTGCCTTAGCCAACTCCTCCTGCCACTTCAGAGTTCCATCGGAGCCCGGTAAGAAAACAGCCTGGGTTGGGACAGCTGCGATCTGCTGCCATTATCTGACTGCTCTCCGCTTCAGCTCCTGATTGGTCTCCGGTGTTGGGCTTTGCTACTTAATTTTGACTTCTCCTTTCACTACTATCTGGGCTCTGAGCCCATTCATTTGTATTGCAGACTGCCAAATATTTATGTCCTGCCTCATTATTCTGCTGCTATCTTCTGATGCCATTTTACCTAAAGCAAATAGACCACGGGTGGTCTTCTTTTTTTTTTATTATTGTTTGCTTACTGTGCTAGCCTATGCTGATGTTATGCCTTCTGTTTTAGGTTAAGTGCTGACATTTGCCCTCCTTGCTACAATCTTTAATCCAAGTACTGTGTCATTTGAACATTTGCAAAAGCTATTTGCTGTGTCTAGGGTCTTTGTGTGCTTCTCCTCTCCTCTGCCTTCTCTATTTCTGCACTCCCAAATACTGCTCTATCACCCCCTCCCCATCCCCACTGTTCCTACAGCATCTTCACATGCTGGCACCTGGGCAAGTCTACTGATTCGACTTGTCTACAGCCGTCACGCCCCCCCCACCGTCCTTCCTCTATTTCTTTATCTCCTAGATTATTCTCTGTACAACCTTCCCCACCTCCCTCACTGCTATCTGCAGTGTGATTCCTCCCGCCCCTACGATTAAGCTCCTGCATCACCTTTCTATTGTCTACCACCTTCCTTAAGGCTAACCTTGTGTTTCTGTTTCCTCCTTCAGATTGAACCCCTGTTGGTTAGCCGTGTCTCCGGCAGGCGCAGCCGCAGCCCCACTAGCCGCCCGCCTTAGCCAACTCCTCCTGCCGCTTCAGAGTTCCATCAGAGCCCGGTAAGAAAACAGCCTGGGCTGGGACAGCCATGATCTGCTGCCATTGGCTGACTGCTCTCCGCTTCAGCTCCTGATTGGTCTCTGGTGTTGGGCTTTGCTACTTGATTTGGACTTCTCCTTTCACTGCTATCTGGGCTCTGAGGCCATTCATTTCTATTGCAGACTGCCGAATTTTTACGCGTGCCCCCCCACCCCTCCTACCTTAATTAAATACTCCTAAACCCCGCCCCCTGCCTTGCTTACCCCACCCTCCTTAGCACATTGGTTCTCCTGTCACTGGTCCTTCTGGCCTCCCCACCTCTGTCTCTCACCCCTTACAGTGCCAGTCTGCTTTCTGCTTTCTCTCGTACTAGACTGTGGATCTACCCACTCTCTGCTCTGGTCCCTTGCTACCCTCCCATCTCCTGACTAGAGTGCCTACCTCTTGAGCTCTCCACACCCTGTTCTTACCCCTCCTCCTCCTTGCTCTACCTCCCAGCTTCTCCCTCCCTGGCCATTGCCGCCCCTGCCCCCTCCCTCACCCCACTTGCCTCTGTGATATCACCTACTCCACCAAGGGTACCCTCCACTTCTCTCCCTGTCCTCCTGCTGGCCCACCTATTGCCAATACTAGGCTACTGCTTAATCTCCCTATGCCTGGTATGTGGACTGGGTTAACCACCCTGCAGCTCAGTGTATCTCCCTGGGGCTGCCATCTGGTTCCTACCAACCTCACCCACTCTAAACGACGCCTCAAATTATCCCTTAAGGAGCCATGCCTTGGCTCATTAAAACTGCTACTTCTTCTCCTACTACTCTCAGACAATGTCCATTCAAACCCTGGACCATGCAACTCAAGCAGCATTCCTAGTACAGGTGCTCTTCGGCTCGTTTCTCTCAACATCTGCAGCCTGCTATCTAAGTTTGACACTCTTCAATCATTCGTATTGCAACACAACCCTGATGTCCTTGCAGTGGTTGAAACTTGACTGACGCCGAAAGTTATAGATCAGGCAATATCTTTACAAGGCTACAACATATTTAGGCTGGACTGGGTCACCAAGAAAGGAGGAGGAGGATGTGCTATCTATGTTAAAGACTCCCTATTGGTACTCCCCCTTGCAACCCCCATGCTTGACTCCTCAGCTCAGTTGCTACCCATCAGAATTCTCCTTGGCCCTAACCAAAAAGCTTTAACTATTGGTTCTGTCTACATTCCTCCCAGGGACCAGGTCAAAGGACTCAATGATGTTCTCAGATTTATCAACTCCCAAACTCCAGGCACTGAACTTGTCCTGCTAGGAGACTTCAACATCAATTGGTTAGCCTTGGATGCAGGGGAGCTGAAAGATTCGATTGCCTCTGCTAACCTCTCACAAATGGTGGTCTCACCGACTAGGGCTAACTATAAGACTGGCACTAGTATGCTTCTGGACTGGGTACTAACCAGCCACCCCACCAGGATCCTCAGTACCACCATTCTGCCAGATTCCCTCAGCTACCACTCCCCTGTCCATGCGAATGATCCAACAAATTTCAAACCCCCCCCCCCAAATTTATCTACAGTAGGGTTCTCCCTCGTAGACAACTTGCTCATCTTAAACACCACCTGAGTCAGATCAACTGGCAACCTATCTACAAGGCCACGAATGTTAACTTAGCTCTTGACTTCTTCACTGACACTTTCAACAAGGCCTATGATCTCTTTGCTCCAGCTAAAATGCAAGGCCAAATCGCTCTGTAACCCCTGGGTTAATGCCAAGATTCTGACACAGTTGAAACTAAGGGATCACCTTTGGGCAGTGGCTAAAGCCACTGGCTCACCACCTGACATACTAAAATACAAACAAGCCCGTAATGCCTGCACCAAGGCCATTCAACTTACGAAAAGCTCCTTCTACAAGGAAGCACTTACCAACACGTGGGGAAACGGATGTGCCTTCTGGGATAACATAAAAGGAATCACAGGGACACAACCAAAGAACTCTCCTGCCATGCTGCTAGTCAATGGGATCACTACTCTGGACCCCCTGGACATTGCTAATACCTTTAACTCTGCTTTTACTGACCTTAGTGCTGTTCTCCCCCCTGACTTTTTTGACTATGACAACAGCTCCCCTAACATCCATCCTGCTCAAGCCAATTCCCCCCCCCATTTCTACTTTCAGGAAGTCTCTTTGAATGCAGCATGCCACTACATCGCTACTGCCATCTCAAAATCCAGATCCAGTGGAGACTTCCTTGACCTGAAGATACTGTCGCTAACTCTAGAGGAAGTCCTTCGACCCTTAACCAGAATTCTGAATCTCTCTCTCTCTCCGTACCAGTCAATTCCCAGAGCTCTGGAAAATTGCCTCTGTCATTCCAGTCCACAAAAGTGGTGACAAGTCCGACCATGCAAACTATCACCCGATTTTGATTCTGCCTCTGCTTTCCAAGGCACTTGAATGAATCATAGCTGACCAACTAACCGAACATATGGACAAGTACAATTTATTGTGTGATTAACAGCACGGTTTCAGAAAGGGGCACAACACCTCCTCTACTCTGCTAGAATTCACTGGGGCAGTACATAATTCTCTCAATAAAGGCCTGTTAACTGGAGCTGTTTTCATTGACCTATCCAAGGCCTTTGATACTGTCCACCATCAGCTGTTAGTTGACCAACTTCGGAACATAGTTCTCTCACCTGACTCTGCCTTATGGTTAAAAAGCTACCTCCAAAACTGCTCACAAAAGGAGAAAATTGCCAATACCGTCTCTGACACCTTCCCAGTTCACTCAGGTGTCCGGCAGGTATCAATTCTGGGCCCGCTCCTCTTCAGTCTCTTTCTAAACTCTCTACCACATTCCTGCACTGAGAATATCATCCTCTTCGCTGATGATGCGGTCGTATTCTCCTCCCACAAAGATCCCATGTCCTTACAACGGAATTTCCATCTGGCCTTCAGCAATGTTGAGGTGTGGTTTTCTAAGCATAAACTTGTTCTAAACCACAAAAAGACTAAGTCCATGCTATTCTGCAGCTCCCACAATCGGCACAAGCAACACCCCTTGGCTATTCTGACATCGCATGGGAATACCCTGGAACAGGATCCTTACTTCAAATACCTTCGGATACTGTTGGACCCCAACCTCTCATACAGTGTTCATGTTGACTCTGTAGCAAAGGCAGCTAACACAAGAATCGGTCTCCTCTACAGACATCGACAACACCTCACCCCTGAAGCCCTGAAGATCGCTGTTCAGAATTATGTGGTCTCGATTACTGACTACGGTCTCATCATATATGGCTCTGCCACAGCAACTACCCTCAGACGTATCTCAACCGCCCTAAATAAGTCATGTTGACTCATCTCTGGAGCCCACCATCTAACCCACACCTGTGATCTGTATACTAAAACTGGCTGGCTCCAACTCTCAAATCGCATCCAGTACCAAACTTGTACAATGGCCATGAAAATTTGCCTTGGCCTTGCACCACCAGGGGTCACAGCCCTGCTGCATACCAATAAGAATTGCTTACAGGTCACCAGGGGTTCAAAATCTTAACTCCTTCAAGTTCCCACTGTCGCACCACCCAGGGTCAACGTTCTTTCACCTACAAAGCTCCTCTTTGGCTGAACAGCCTCAACCCTGCCATCTCAACTGCCCCAACCCTGGGCATCTTTAAATAAAGACTACAGCAGCACCTTACTACCTCCAGCTCCTGTGACTGCTCCCCTTAACTGATCCTGTCATGACTCAGGGGTCGCCACAGCATCTCCCCACCACCATCCATCTGGCTGCCCCCTAACCCCACTGATGCTCTTTTCCATCTTCTGCCCTTCCCCACCCTCCTCCCCTTCCCTCCCACTACCCACCTTCCCCCCATGTCAACAGCACTTATCCCTGTTTTGTCTGACAACCGCCTTTGGCTGCACCTTTGTTGCCCTTCCCTTTCTACATCCTTTGTTTCTTTTTTTTTTCTATGTTGTTGGTTTCCCGTCTTATCTGGACAGCTAGTAACCATGTCTTAAAACCTAATCTTGTACTATTTAACTGACTATGTTATGTTTTTATTGATTATTGTGTTTCATTGCTATCCCTGTATGTCTTTTGCCTCTGACGTGGAACCTTTGTAAAAGAGCCCTGACTCAAAGGTATTTGTAATCCTAGACCTGAATAAACCTTAATAAACCTTAACCTAGCCCAAAATTTGGTATGCGCAGTCAGGCTATCAGAGTTTCATGATGTGGAAAGTTTCATGACAGCATCTTGTATAGTTTTTGGAATATGGAGCACCAAAACACAGAAAAAAAAACATACTTGGTTTCCCTATACTTAACATTGGGTATTTTTTGCTCTCACCAACAGTCTAGACCGTGTGGAATTTTTTTTCATTAAATTTTCAGGTTGAAGGGGCCCATGCAAGGGAGGTGCCTTTGGAAGGTTTGGCAAAAAAATATTATACTGTTTTAAAGTTATAACAATTTTTGAGTTAACATTCTAGTTCAACTAGTAAAAAAAAAATGATCATAAAAGGTAAAAATAAACGATGTCCCATGTATTAAGTAACCGTGATTGAGTGCTTTCAAAAAGGGTGACTCAATCATTAAATCTTGTTTTCAGTTTGCAAGAGATAAAAATGCCTGGCATTTAAATTTGTAACCCCCTAGGTAAACACTGACTGTTACGTTTACCTTGTTGGGTCCTGAGGATCACAGCACTATCCTTTCTGGGGGGACACCCCCAGAAATGCCTTTTTAATGTTCAGACTCCTCATAGTGTCGCAAATTGCAACAGAAATGACCATGACACTTTCACAAATCACAAAAGTGTTGTGCCTATTTTTACAAAACTGTTGCAGTTTGCAACAGTACAGTAGTTTGCTAAAAAAAAAAAAGTTTTGCCATCTCACTGCACTAAAACAGTTGAGGCTTTTGGCCTGAAATTTGGTGGGTGGCAAGCTCTGGTCCCACAGATGTACCTTTTGGTGGTGTGGACCCAAAACATTCAACAGGCCCATAGCTACAGCACTCTGAATTTGAGAAAGTTCCCTTAAGCTGACATTGCGACACCCATGGTGACTTTTGGGGTCCATATCTCGGAAACGGTGTGAGATATGGATTTTTGATTCTCTGCAGCTTAGTCCAGACTAAGCACATGTGGAGGATTCAAAGTCATGAATACCACTGTGGTGGAATTTTTTTCATGGTTGCTACGATTACTGAGATATTGCAAAATTAGTGTTACAAGGGTTCCTTTTGAGTACTATGGAGCAGATATAGGGCTCCGTACTTATGTGTAAGTCAGACCACAGGGCCAGAGGGCCCATGCTCCCACATACGCATACTATTACAAAAATGTGGGTAGTGTGAGAGGAGTGCAGGGCCTGGAGGGCCCATGCTTCCTCCACCACATACCAGTTACTAGTTAGATTACACCTTCTCAAAAAGAAAGGAAATTCACTGCAAAAAACTCCATTAATGCATCAGTTAGGGATGATAGCACAGTGACAAAAGTATGGAAATGTGATGTTAAGTTAGGTTGAGAACCCCAAGTAAGATTCCACCACTGATTTTCCAATACTTCAGAGACCCAAATCTCTAATGTTTTTTTTTTTTCATTTCCCTTCTTTGTTCAAAGAGGAGATGGTCCTAGAGGAGAGGAGAGGGTCCTAGAAGAACTAGCAATGCTAAAGGTGGAAAAAGCAATGGATCCAGATGGCATACATCCCAGGGTCCTAAAGGAACTGAGGACTGAACTGACAGCCCTTATAACAGCCTTCTTCAGTGAGTCCTTAGACACTGGAGTGGTCCCAGAGTACTGGAAAAGGGTAAACATTGTCCCTCTTCACAAGAGCATTAGTAAAGAAGAAGCAGGGAACTATAGGCCAGCTAGTCTAACCTCTGTAGTCAGAAAGATAATGGGTGCACTCCCTAAAGAGAGAAGAATAGAACATCTGGAAGCAAATGGAGAGGTGGATCCCAGGCAACATGGGTTCTCTGAAGGACAATCCTGTTAAACTAATTTAATAGATTTCTTTGACTGGGTGACAAAGGCAGTAGATCGGTGGGGGTAGATATTGCCTACATTGATTTCAGCAAAGCCTTTAATACGGTTCTACATAGGAGACTGATCAACAAGCTAGGCAGCCTGGGATTGGGATGCAATGTGGTAAACTGGATTGGAAACTGGTTAAGGGACAGAAAACAGAGGGTAGTGGTGAATGGAACCCATTCAGACAAAAGGGAAGTGACCAGTGGGGTACCTCAGGGGTCAGTTCTGGGGCCAATCCTCTTCAATGTCTTCATCAGTGACATTGCAAATGGGCTGGAGGGAAAGGTTTGCCTGTTTGTGGGTGACACCAAGATCTGCAACAGGGTGGATACTCCAGAGGGGTTGAAAAGGATGAGAAAAAACCTTGAACTGCTGGAGAGATTGTCAGGGGCATGGCAGCTAAGGTTTAATGCAAAGAAGTGCAAAATCATGCATGAGTGGAGCAGGAACCCTGGTGCGAGCTACAGGTTGCAGGGGCTGCTAGCAGTAACTAAGGAGGAGAGGGACTTGGGGTCATAATCACAGATGACTTGAATGCCACTAGGCAGATGGAGAAGGCAGTGGGAAAGGCCAGTGGGATGTTTTGGTTTATTGGAAGGAAAATCACAAGCTGATGGAGGGAGGCAATAGTTCCACTGTACAAGACTTTGGTGAGACCTCACCCTAAATACTGTGTACATTTCTGGAGACCACACCTTCAAAAGGACATTGACAAAATATAAATGGTGCAGAGGAGGATGAGGAGGACCAAAATGGTGAAGGGATTATATCACAAGCCTTACAAGGAGAGAGTGAGGGACCTCAGTTTGTACTGTACATGCTAGAACAAAGGAGGGAGAGAGGTGACATGATAGAAACATTCAAGTACCTCAAGGGCATTAACAAGGTGGAAAGGGACATCATTTTCTAGAATAATAGTAGAGCCAGGAGAAGAGGACATGACATGAGACTGATGGGTGGCCGCATAAGAGGGAATGTCAGGAAGTTCTTTTCTACAGAAAGGGTGGTGGATGCATGGAATAGCCTGCCCCAGGAGATGGTGGCAGTCTGTACAGTGGTGGGCTTCAAACATACATAGGACAGAAACAAAGGAATAATAGAGATAGGAAGAAAAAACTAAAACCAATGACCAGATAGGGTCACTGGACACTTTGTTAGGCAGTTTAAATGGGCAGACTGGATGGGCCTAGTGGTCCTTATCTGCCAACAGCATCTATGCATCTATGTATTGGATGCTTTGTGTTCTTGAACCCTAATGTCTGCATTAGCATAGTTTTTTGCAATGAATTTCCCTTCTTTTTGTGATAGTAGAATTGTATCCTCAAATGACATAAATACAATACAGCAGACAGTCCTGACCCAGTGCGGTCCAGCACACCTCAGGACACATGTCAATACCTTCTGGGGAAGGCTCCCTGACTAAACACAGGTGTCGGGTCTGCACCAGAATATTGCTCCATCCCTATCCAGGCCAGGCCATCTTCCCCATCTGCTTTGCCCCAATAAACCAACTCACTGAGTTCACACTTGAACTCAAATCACTAGCAGAGTAAGGCAATGTGTTTGACAAGTGGTGCAACGGATAGCTCTGCAAACAATGTTACTTAATAAATTCATTGTTTTTCAATATTTTGACTCCAAATGTTTGACATAGTCTTCTTATGACCCCACCTCATGAACTCAGAAGGTTAAAATTTTCAAATCCCTGCTGAAACACCACTCTATACCACATGTGCAAAACCACATTTTGGCCAGGATGTTAAAAATGGCTGCTGTACTGATCATGAGGTGGTGTGAAAAACTGGCTATGCCTGGAAATCTGGAGTCAAAATATTGAAAAGTACTAAAGTTATGCCCGCACATAGAAAAATTTCAATGAACACTCATATCTTGGACAATTTTAGGAATTTTTTCACTGAATTTCCAACATGGCCTTATTGGGACTCCACCTCATGAACACTGTGGTGAAATGTCATTATTCCATCCTGAAAGGTTATTTCATGCAGTGACCGCAAAATCATCTTCTGGGACTGATTAATAAAATTTCACCAATAGTGTTCATGAGGTGGGGTCCCAAAAAGGCTATGCTGACATTTTGTGAAAAAATTTCAAAAAAATGAGCAAGTTATAAACATAAATTCAACTCACCATTGAAATACATTATACAGCACTTACCTGTATTCATCAGTTCACGGTTAGGCTTTAAAGAGTGCAGACGTGTCTCGGTCCACAGAGGATGGAAGCGTTCAACCTCAGCTGAAAAGTATAGGGTAAGGGGGTGGTGGGGTGGTGAGTGCTCAGTGGGAGGGTCAGGATAGGAGATGGAGATGGCGGCAATGACAGGGGACCATTTTCTTCAATTTAGGTAAAAAAACAACGTTGCAGGAGTTTAAATTTCAGGAACACTGGTAAATAAAGGAGGGTGGTGGGTGCCACTAGACACCATGGAGTAAGGGGAAAAAATGCAGACAGTGATTGAATGGTGGGGAGTGCAACTAGACACCAGGAAAAAAGGGGAAAGCATTGCATGCAGCAATCGGAGGGTGGGGAGTGCCACTAGACACCAGGGAAAAAGGGGAAACAATGTGGACAGCGATAGAAAGGTAAGGGTACCACTAGACACCAAGGAAAAGGGAAACACAATGCAGACAGTGATCTGAGGGTTGGGGTGCCAGGAGACACCAGGGAAACAAGCATTTGTCAATGCCGAATGTTTGCTTGCTGGTATTGGCATTGGTACTGCAGGAGTTAGAGAGATGCATAATAGGAATGGCAGTGAAGTATTGAATTAATGCCAAACCCCACTCCCACCCTACAGAGACTGACAGGTGTTAGGGTGTACCTTTGGGTTGTCAGCCATAACGCTCATGCCATTCCACCTCACCCCACATTGTAGACACTGACAGGTGTCACGGTGTGCTTTGGGGTCTTCGGCCCTTATGCTCATCCCATTCCATAAGGAAATAAGCTGAGTTGGGTAAAGTATAGGAGAATGGCATGAACGTTAGGGCCAAAGAACCCAAGGCAAACCTTGATGCCTGTCAGTGGTTGCAGGGTGGGGGTGGAATGGTGTGAGCATTACAGACAATGACCCCAAGCCACACACCCTCTGACACCTGTCAGTCTGTACCGGGTGGGGCATTACTGTTGGAAACCATGATGCCCCAGCGTTTGTTGGTATTTTCACTCCAGATTTTCAACATGGGCTTTTTGGGACCCCACCTCATGAACAGTGACACTATCATTTCGTTACTCAATCCCGAAAGGTGATTTAGCACAATGAATACACTATTCGGAACAGGTGTGAAAATACATTTTGGGCAGGATGTGAAAACTGACACCTGCACTGTTCATGAGGAGGTATTAAAAATGGCAATGTTGAAAATCTGGAGAGAAAATGTGAAAAATTGGTGAAGTTATGAGCATGCGTTAAAATTGCATAATGCACACTCATAATGCAGTCATTTTTTTAATTTTTTCACCAAATTTTCAAAATGGCCTTTTTGGCTCCTCCCCTGATGAACAGTAGCACTGTGATTTCATTAATCTGTCCCAAATGTTGTTCTCGCTCAGCGACTGTGCCATTCTGTGCCACAGGTGTGAAAACGCGTTTCAGGCAGGATGCAAAAAATGACTGCTGCACTGTTCGTAAGGAGGTGTGGAAAAATGTAAATGTTGGAAATTTGCAGTGAAAATATTAAAAATTGGTGACGTTATGAGCGTACGTACAAACTGCTCAATGCACACTCATAGCACAGTCATTTTTTGGAGTTTTTTCACCAAACTTGCAACATGGGCTTTTTGGGACCCCACCTCATGAACAGTGGCACTGTCATTTCATTAATTGGTCCTGAAAGTTGATTCTGCACAGCGAGTGCAAAATCATCTTTTGGGACTGAGAAACAAAAAGACAGTGCCAGTGTTCATGATGTAGGGTCCCAAGAACCCAATGTTGAAAATCTGGGAACAAAACTTCCAAAAATGGCTGAGATATCAATTTAAGTTGAAACCCCCAGTGACTGCCATTATAGGGCTTACCATGATTTTCTTCAGTTTATGGTCCACTTTTGAAGAGTGCAGATGTGTTCCCGGTCCACAGAAGATCACAGTGCCAGACCTCCAAAGGTAAGTATGGCGTGGAGGGGTGCAGGGAGGTGGGGTGCACAGAGGAAGGGTCAGGATGGAGGAAGGGTGGCGAGGATAACAAGGGACCATTTTCTTTTTCGTTAGGTTCTTTGAGGGAGCATGCTGACGTGGGGATTGGGCACCCTGTTGTCGGCAAAAGATATGTTAGGGCTTGCGGAGGAGTCATCCAACACCAGGAGTTGTCATCCCGGTGTCGAAAATATAATTAGTTTGGTTCCCAGTGTGCCACATTATTAGGGGGGAATACATGCCAATTCAGAAATTGGGCACCTCGTTGTTGGCTTTGGGGGAGTGTGTTATGGGAGCAGGAGCCGCCAGTTATGCAAAGCCATGGCATGGCTCATTTATTGATTTATTAATATACTGTATTTCACCAGGAAAAGCACACTGAGCAAATGAGTTGCTTTTAAGTCCAGCCATGTGCATTACTATGAACTGTAATGCACGTGGCTGGAATGTGCCTGGTTGCCGGTAAAAAGGGGGGAGAGATCTGCTACTACAATGACTAAACTGTCCCTGATTGGACCGGCAGATTTCTTTCACATGCAGCGCTCACTCTGAAACTGCCATCATCAGCAGCATCCCTGTTGATTGGTGGCTGAGGAACGCACCCTGAAAGTGTTCACTGGATTGGTCACAACACTGCCACACCTCTGCAATGCTCTACCTCCTCAATATGTTTCTTATGCGCTATGCGCACAAGCAAACATAACAAGTGGAAACAATGGGGAGAGCAATTGGAGGGTGGTGGTGCCACTAGACACAAGAGAAAGGGAAATAAAACCAGAGATAATAATCAGAGGGTAGGGGGCCACTAGACGGCACAGGGTCATGTCACCGACAACAAAAACTGTGCAGCAATCATTGCCACAAGCAAAAAGGCGCATGCTGAAATAAGGTCAGTAACAACACCGACCACCATACAAACAGCGCATGCTATAGGAAACAATGAGAGTTCATGTTTTTTGTAGGGGTTTTGCACCTTGCCTCCATCATGAGGGGGGCACCACCACCCACACACCCCAGAATTTAAATAACAAACTCCAGGGGGGTGGACTTTGGAGATGGGGAGAAACTCAGGAAGGGGGAAAATGTAATAAAAATAAACAACAACCATACAAAGTAGTAACACTAGGAGAACAGAGGAGAACTGAACCACGGTCCCACATCTCTGATCCTGCTGTGTGCTGGTGTCTTAGCCACTCCACCACATGAGCAGCTTGACCATGCACCCAGGCACACAGCAACATGATCACTCCATAATAAAAGCATACAGCAACGGGTTAACGGTAATTCCCTATCACTGCTATACACCTTTCACTGTGAATGTAGGCATGCTCTTCACAATGTGGTTAGTGCTGTGATCTCTTTGTTACGCGGTATTAACCCGGTACCCACTAGACACCAGGGAAAATATAAAAAAAATGTGTACCCTATCATATACTGTGGTGTGCTAAACGAAACTTCACAGTATATGATACAATACTCATAATGAAATACGATAACAGGACATAACGGTTACCGGGTCAATATTCAGGAACAAGGACTGCGAAGCAATAACTGCACATGATACAGCGCGCATGTATTTAGAGCAACAGGGATATGATAGTAGATGGGAATTACCACTACCCTGGTCGCTCTATGTATCAGTAAGGAAATGTTAACTTGACATATGCTGGGGTCCTGGTCGAGCCACTCCTATGGTGGAATGGCTAAGGCTCCAGCATGTGGCGGCATTGGAGACCTGGGCCCGTGGTTCAGATTCCCCCTCAGGTCTTGTGGTATTATTTTTTTTGGTGACTGTTCTTTTTTTTTAACAAAGTTTACACCATCCCATGTTTCTCCCCATCCCCAAAGTCTGCCCCCCCAGGAGTTAGTTATTAAAGTTCTAGGGGGTGTGGAGGGGGCAAAGTCCCTCACAAAAAAACATAAACTCCCATTGTTTGCAATGGGCACCCTGTTTATGTTTGGGATGGTGTTTTGCTCAACTCTGTTTGTGGTCAGTATTGCTTGCGACATTTGTAGCAGCTCTGTTTTTGTCCACAGAAATATGGCCCCATGCTGATATAACGGGAGGATGATTGGGTTGGGGGAGCGATGGCTAGCCACCAGTGAAAACTTTATTACATATTGGACAGGTGATGGGTCGGGGGGAGGGACCACTGACCACCAGGAAAAGCATTAATATATATGGGGTGGTGATTGGTTGGGGGAGGGACCACTAGCCACCAGGGAAAAGGCTTTTGCATTTCAGGGTTACTTTTTCACATTATGTGTGGTATCATATACTGTGGTGTTGTGCTATATGACACACTACAGTATATAATACAACACACATAATGAAATACAACAGAACATCATGCTTTTGCAAAAATTCCGCTATCTGTAGAATGTTGATTTTTTTAATCTGCACATGATCACAAATGGAACTTTTTTCTTAAATAATTTAAAAACTTCATAACTGTGAGAAGTAAAAAGCACAAAAGCGCATAATTCAAAATATTCTCACTCTAGGTTGAAAAATACCTATAATAAGTCAGAGTATACCTATAGTAGGTGCTTACTGGCTGAAGCCAGCAGCTCCAGGAGCACTTTTGATTTCAGACCACTTCCCCAACAGCTCACTCGCTTGCTGGCTCCACCTCAATATCTTGACCTTTTATACAACACATTCTGCCATAGCTTTCAATTGCTTAACACATTAAACATTAATGTCCCACATAAAACAACCCCCCTTTCTCTCACTCATTAGTGTCTGCCTCTGAAAAACATTCTCACTCCTCTGGCTCCCAAGCACCACAACCGCTTTTACAGCAGTTCTTCCAACTGGCACTCTCCTGCTCTTCAAGCCACCACCAATGCTCCATTCCCTGGCTGAAGGACATTCCTCACCCTGGTGCCCCATAAGGTCACACTCTTCCACTCCACCTGCTCTGTTCACACTCCTTCTCAAATGTATCACAATGTAACAATGTGTTGACACAAAGTGCATCCCCCCCCAAAAAATGCTCACTTTTCCAGAACAGAATGCTCGATCATCCTGAAACATGACACTAAAGCAGTAATCATTTAAAAAATTTAAATTTTAGGAACAAAAACTTAGGTTGTTGCATAAATTGAATATGCAGTGCCACTATTGAAAATATCTCTGATTTTCCTCTCGAGCTGTTTGACCTGTGACATCACTCATGGCTTTACCACTCATAATGTCAGAAGGTCAAACTGCACTAGGGGAAAATAACAGAGATATTTTCAATAAGAATATTACATATCCCATACACCATGCCACTGTAGTTAGGGTTGAGTGTTTACTTCTATGTTAATGCTCAATTGTTGTACTTTAATAACTTCACAATGGTTTAACAGATTTGCGTGAAATTATAATTTTTTTTTGTTAACTTTATTTATGCTCCTTACCACCGGGGCATCTCTCAGGTCCCCATTCTCAGCTCCACAGCTCCACCACCTGCCTGAACCACTCCCTGAATACTGCATCAGATTCAGGATTCTAAACTCTTCTGGCCCCATGGAGATGCCCCAGAATCCCAAGGGGGAGAGTCAAAGAAATGGCTGACATTGGATGTTTTCCCGGGGCTACCGATGGTTGCCATCACCTCAACCGGTAATAGGGAACATTTCTCTTAGTTGCCAACCCTGGAGCACAGACGTGCAATAATGTCCTGTTCTGCATGTACATGCTCCCATGCACACCAGAAGGATGTCTGCCGCAGCTCCAATCCCCTGCATACTGCCGCCAAGCACTGCTAAACCCCCAGCCACTGCCAGAGGCTGCTAGTGCATCAGCATGTGTGTGTCTCCCCTCCTTGAGGAAGGAGAGCAGTTCCTGGGATGCTCGATCCTTCCCCATCCCCACTGACCCCCAACGACCCATGCTCATTCCCTAACACAAGTTGCCAGCATGGTGCAAGTTGTGGCATCCAGCGCCGCAACCCTCAGCACCAACAGGCCATCTGCACTGGCATGAAATTTTGAATGCATAATTTTGTGTGGTAGATCTGTTGATGTGGCAAATTTCGTTGTAATCACTTGTGTGGTGTTTGAGATAGAGAGTCTCAAAAATTGTTAAATGTATGTGTTTTTGCAGTTTCTTTGTCCACTTGTATCTCAGAAATTGTTTTAAGTTGTCTGCAATTTTCAGGATAGAAAGCCTTTGCCTCACAGATGTGCCTTTTGCTGGTTTGGTGAAAAAGTATTAATCTGTTCCAAAGTTATTAAATGTTGTAGTTCCCTTTATTTTCAATGGGAAATTATAGATGTTCAGCTCAGTGTTAGGAGAAGCTTCTTTTTGCTGCCTGGTGCTGACTAACCTGCCTTTTTAAAGGCATGTTATATGCATTGCCTGCCATAGGGTCAGGAGGTATAGATGTCCCCATAGCAATTGGTGACATCACTGAGGAGCACCCATATATTGCTCGGCTCTAGTGAGTGGAGTCAAGTGCAGAGTGGAGGTGATGTGGGCAGAGGCCAGCGGCATCTGTCAGCATCAGGTGGCTAAGGAGAGGAGGAGGGCCAGGAATTATAGATCTTATATGTGCTCTGATTTATATCCAATTGGCAGGTATAGTAGCCAGTTCACTGTGACATAGGTTACTAAGGAAGGTACTTGTGTAATTAACCAATAAGATATACATAGGGAGAATAATATTTTTATTGCAGAGGGACTTTTAAAAATGAACAATGACATAGTAACACTTGATAGTGGGGAGATAGGAATAAAATCAAGGGAATGTCACAAGTTTATCTTAGAAGAAGACTACACGTTTGAACAGTATATATGCAAACAATGTCATGAAATAAAAGATTTAAAAATTAAAATTCTTGGATTAGAGTTAGAGCTGAAATGTACTAAAAATTTGCCAGGTGCAGTAAATACAACCAAGCAAAAAAGGCCTAATTCAAAGGAAGTTCATGACCTAACAAACCCCATAAGTAATGCTAAGTCAGCAGTAATAACAGTATCTCCGGAATATGTTACACAAAACCCACTGGAAAATACACCTTGCAGAAGAGAGATAGAGGGAATCAATGAAGAAATGGAAACAGGTGGTGATAGCCAGAACAAACAAGTTAAAAGACATGTCTATATACCTGGAGACTCAATTATACGATATACTGACCACTACACTACTAAGATTAACAAAACCAAAATGATTAGAAGCTGCTTTCCAGGTGCTGGAGTAAGGGATATGCTTACAATAATTCTAAATTTGATGATACCAGCACCAGAACATTCTTTGGTAATAATCCATGAAGGGATTAATGATGTAAGAAATAACTCATTTGAGAATATATTTAATGCATATAAAGAAATTTACGCAAGGTTACACAATTCAAAATGAGAAGTTATATTCTCAGACATACTGCCTACTTTAAGAACAAATAAAATAATAGATATAAAAACAAGAAAAATAAATAACTGGCTAAGACATTGGTGTCTTACAAAAGGTGTGACCTGTATTTGTACATGGGAACAATTTAAAGATAATATATGTTTATATAGCCAGGATAAACTGCATCTAAGTAGGGCAGAGAGTTGTGTTTTGAGTAACCTGTTTCTAGAAAACATTAAGAAGAGTTTAAACTACATGCAGGGGGGATAGGAAATGCTGGTTAAAAAGAAACAGACCAAAGAAACAGAGAAAACTGCTAGGCATTAAATAAAAAGACTGGTTAATAAAGATAAAATAGCAAGCAAGGAGCAGGTTAAGGTTTTATTCCTTAATGTGAGAAGCCTAAGCAACAAAAGAGAAGAACTAATATTTGAACAAGATAGAAATAAAATTGAAATATGCATAATCACAGAAACCTGGCGTACAGAGGGTGATTGAGGAACAGACATACCAGGATACATTAAGTTCCACAAATGCAGACAACTCAAAAGAGGTGGAAGTATAGCAATTTATATTGGTAATGACTTAAGAGCAACTGAAGTGACTTCACAAAGCATAAGAGAGGCAGCGGTAGAATTAATATGGACAGAAGCAAAGCTGCCCACACATAATTTAACCATTGGAGCTGGGTATAGAGCACCCAACCTTACTATCAGCACATCATTTTTAACTGTAACCCAGAGCAAGGGGAGTGCTCCTATACACTTTAGAAGTCTACCACATGAGATGGCAGGTAATAGGTATTTTAGGTTTTTAATCAAAGTGCTGCACTTGTGGACTGAGCAACCGGAAGTTACATGGTGATACTTCCCGTACACTGCCGATAAAGTGAGCACCCCACACAATTACTCTCGCACAGCAAAATTTCACCTTATCAAGACAACCAGGAGAGCGAAGTTTTCAAGCGAAATAAATACTTGATCATTTAGTTTTTTAATCAATATTGTTGTGTAATGAGTTGTGATATTTTATTATCTGTTATTTAGAATGAGTTGTATTGTATTTATATTGTGTAAGAGTCTGAATGTGATTTGTAAATAGTATGCACGTTATTCACTGCACTTTTGAATGTAGTTTTACGTATTATCATGACCATCACTATAATAGTGACTATATTAGGTGACCAAACTATGAGACTAACTACCTTTTGAGAAAGGATAAGTCATATCAGAAACGTGTCAAGGCGTTATTTTTGGCACTTAAATAAATGTGAGCATTTTTTCACAATTTTCAGAGAGCAGCGTCATTTATTTACAAAGGTGGTGAGCACTGCATTGTTCACTATTATATTATAATATACCTAGAGATTTTGTTGAGACCTCAACATTTGAAAGTTTCAAAAAAGTTTGGATTACCAACTGTTATGGAGTGTGACTCAAATATAAACCCACATGGTGTGGGAGACAATTTAATGGGCACTTATACTACTTTGTCTAGTTATACAAAGTAATACCAAATAATACTGATGAAAATTATATATCTGTAACAGCAATAGAACAAACAGATATAGGGGGAAGTATATCCTTATGGAAGACCTCAACTTCCCAGATATTAACTGGAATACACATGAGGGAACTTCACAGTTAGAAAACAGATTTATTGATATAACTATACAAAAAAATATGGAGCAAAATGTTAAAACTTCAACAAGAAGAAATAATATTCTAGATCTGGTGTTCACCATATCAACAGTGAATATACAAAATGTATCTATAATTGAACCCCTAGCCAATTCAGATCATAATATAACATTTGATATTAAAAAAAATGGTAATCAGAGGAAAAAACAAATTCAAATGCTATCACAAGGCAGACTATAGGGCGGTGAAATTATGTTTAGCAGAGTGGGACTGGAAGAGTGATGTGAATACGAAAGGGATGCAGCAGGTCTGGGAAATAATCAAAAATAAAATAGATTATTTTATTGAAAATTATGTACCTACCCTTATAAAATAAAAAAAAAAAAGAGTACCAAGGTGGTTCAGTAAAAGAATAAAAACAAACATATATAAAGGATGAAGGGGTGAAAAATGGAAGGATTATAAAACACAAGCAAATAAATGTAAAAAAGTAATAAAAAGAGCCAAAAAAGATACAGAAAATAGACTTGCTAAAAACATTGTAGATAATAACAAACAATTCTACAGTTATATTGGATCACTAAAGGGTAATCAGCCAAGAATAGGCCCTTGAAAATCAGGGGACAGAGTTATTGACAAGGAAGAAGAGATGCCAGCAGAATTTAACAAATATTTCTTAAGCACATATTTACCTAATGATCATGAAATAAGAGCTAACAGACTGGAACCCACAAATGTAACTGAGATCACTATCACTAGACAGGAGGTAATGGATGGAATGAAGAAGTTAAGACCCAATAAATCCTGTGGACCAGATAATATACATCTGAAATTGTTAATTGAATTAGCCAATGAATTGACAGGCCCCACAACATTTTTATTTACAGCTTCAAACAAAGAAGGGGAAACATTAATAGAATGGAAAGAGGCAACTGTGTCACCCATATAAAAAGGCGGGACTAGACAAGATGCAAAAAAGTATTGCCCTTTTAGCCTGACCTTGGCACTAGGTAAATTATTGGAAGGTATAATACAGGAACACATTGTAAACCATATTAAAGATAGTGGATAGACAGACATTACCCAACATGGTTTTGTACAAGGCCATTCGTGCCTTACCAATCAGTTGCTTTTTTATGAATCAGTTAGCTTGTCACTTGATAAGGGGTTTCCATTTGATATCATTTTCCTGGATTATTCAAAAGCATTTGACACAGTGTCTCATCAGATTCTAATGAATACTGTAGACATAAGAAAATCAAATTACACTCCAAAATTATCCTTTGGATAGACTCATGGCTGGCAAAGAGGAAGCAGAGAGTGGGAATCACTGGACATTATTCAGATTGGGGGGAGGTGACTAGTGGTGTGCCCCAGGGATCAGTCCTAGGGCTGACTTTATTTAATATACTGTATTTATATTAACCATGCAAACCTCCAACCATTCCTGGTTAAGCAAATATGCAGACAACAGTAAAATCGGAGCAATAGTGAATAATATGGACTTTTAAAAACCTTCCGGAAGACCTAAAAAAGTTGGAAAACTCGGCTATACTTAATAAACTGAGGTTTAATGAAGGAAAGTGTAAAGTTATGCACTTGGGTAAAAATAACGCTGAGTACCAATACAAATTGAATAGTATTATGTTACAGGAAACATCAAAAGAAAAGTATTTGGGTGTCATAATTACAAATTACCTAAAATTTGACATTAATACAAGATCAGCAGTACAGAAGTGTAACAGGATACTTGCGACCATACTTAAAAACATCAAAGGCAGCGAGCCGGAGGTCATAATGCCATTGTATGCTTCACTTGTGAGACCACATTTGGAGTACTGTTCACAAATTCTGTGCACCACAGAGCATAAGAGGTCAAAAGCTAACTGAGGGAGTTCAAAGAAAAGTAACAAAACAAATCGTCAGTGTCAGTGGCTCAGTAGGTAGCACACTCGCCTCTGAGGCCGGGAGATCAGAGGGCTGTGGGTTCAGTTCCCACATCTGGCACTTGGGTTAATATCCCAGTACTGACACTGTAGTGCAGCATGAGAGGGGGTGCTGCACTTCTGAGGTGCCGTCTTTCGGATGAGATGTTAAACCGAGGTCCCATCTGCCTGGATTGGTGGTAGTTCAGGTGGATGTTAAAGATCCCATGGCACTTAACGAAAAGAGTAGGGGAATTTCCACAGTGTCCTGGCCAAATTTCCCTCATTCACTAAAAAAACCCCACCAACAGCTTAATCTGGTTCAAGGTCAGTTGGCATTCATCTGTATCCCCTTCCCCCGGGTCGTGCCTGAAAATAGGCAGGATTTGTCTAGTGCACTTACCCGGTCAACAAAAACTAAATCAATAAATAAATAAATCAGTAATCAGAAATAAATCATACAGGGAAAGATTAAATAACTTGAATCTGTACTCTATGCATTACAGGAGATTAAGAGGAGACCCCTGTTTAGCATATAGAGCAATGAAGGATTATTTTATGTCTGTAAGCATGGGTCTATGTAAAAGACAAGTGTCTAGGGGGAACTAGAGCCCATAATTTACAACTACAAGGTGAAATTGCCAATACTGTTAAACAAACAAAATGGTTTAACCAGAGTGTCATATCAATTTGGAATGGACTGCCAGAATGGGTGGTAACAAGACGTACTGTGACTTCCTTAAAGAAGGCATTGGACAGGTACATGGGAGAAGACAATTGTATGTATTACCACTGATAAGTGGTGACCTATACATAGGTCTCCTGACCTCCTAACTCATAACATGCTATGAATCTTATGAATCCTAGTTCCCCTAGTGTTCCTAGAGGTGCACTGTGACCTCCTACGGGCTACTCTCCCTCATCCAATGCACCTGTTATGTGGTGACTTCTTCTGTTCCCTTGTTGGCTTGTGGGACCAGTGCCCTAGCCCCCTGTTCCTATGCCTGGGGTCCACTGTTCTACACACTTCCCTGGGGTTACCATGGGCCTAGGCCTGTTTCATTCCTTTATGGGTGATCCTGGTATTCAGACACTGGGCAAACTCTGAGGAAGGGGATTTCTTCAGTATGAGAGCAGCCAGACTCTAATGCCATGCCCCAGATGCTTATGCCCTAGATTTGTGCCTATTCTTGTGTTTGTCCTAGTTGTGTCTGCTAGCCATATAGCATCTCTGTGCTGTCCTCCTTGGAGCTGGTGTTGGGGGGAGCCTTCCTCTCTTCACCTGAGCTTTCCCTTACCCCATGGGTCTTGTATCTTGGGGGCCTCCAGGAAACCACATGACCAGCCCCATTGACCTGTAATCCATAACCCCTTCCCTAGCCCTGAATGTGTGTGATTGAAGCTCATAGCTTGCCTGGGGGGGTGATATGAGGAGCCTAATTCTGAGCCCCCATGAGTCATGCTCCTTGCTGTACATGTCCATTCCCTATCCCCCATCTTTTTCTGACTTTGACCATTCCTGTGGACCCATTGCATGCCCTGTCAGCTGCTTTAGCCTGCCATCATTCACTGTGTGGGCTTCAGCATTGGTTCCCGTTTCCCCCATCTTCCCAACCCCTGCCTCCCAGAGGTCCTGCACCTCTAGGTTATCAGTCCTGCTCCCCCCCACCCAGCTCCCACTTTCCCATTCAGTGGAATAGTGTAGCCATTATTAAGAAAACAGCATATTGGTAAAATGATTATTCAAAAGTCAAAATTAACAGTAGACAGGTACAAACAAATATACAGTAAAAAAGAGCAAGCAAAATGAGCAATTCATGGCAATATAAACAGTGAGAGATTAACAGACAATGGACTCAGTTTTCAAAATGACTGTAGATCAGTGCAAAATACATCAATCTAGGGCTGCGGCAATCACGGGGTGCACCAAGGACCCTGCCCCCAATTTTGGAAAAAGCAGGGTCTCGGTGCCAAACTCCTGGGTTTGCTGCAAGTCGACCTCGGTGCTAAACAGTTGGTGAACCTACGGGAATTGCCACATGGATCCAGCACCCCCCTGCCCAGTGCAACACTTGTGGGGCTGGGATAGTGGGGAGTGAAGCTGCTGGACAGGAGGGGGCTTGGTGCAGAAGGGATATGGGAGGTGTCATGGGGGGTCAGGGAGACAGCTAGGCAGCCACGGGAGTGATGGCACCAGGCGGGTTGCATTTGCATGGTACTGTATGTACAGTATAGTCACTGTACCGTACATACAGTATAGTATCCCTCCCTGGTAGTCTAGCACCCACCATCTGATCCCAATGTCCACTGCAACTAATGTCAAAACATCCCTGGTGGACTAGCAGACCCCCCATTCCCAGTGTCCCCAAGAAATAGATAAATATCTACCCTGGTAGTCAAATGGCCTCCCTCTGATCCCAATGCCCCCCCGTAAATAATATTGAAACATCCCTGGTGGAGTCCCCCATAAATAATGTCAAACTATCCCTGAGTACTAGTGCCCCCCATCTCAGATCTCTCCCAGTAACAGTGCTGGAACATTCCCTGGTGATCTAGTGGACCCCCACCACAGCACACAGCACCCCACCACCCCACTTTCACCATCCTAAACCCCAGCCTGCAACTGGAAAAGCTCTCCACTCACCATTACAGCCTGCCACTTAATTGATCTCTTACTGAGCACACACTGTATGCAGTATGCACTCAGTGTTTGACAGCTCAGTGGGCTGTCAATCACTGAGTGCCTATTTTATATTGTATGCACTCAGTGTGAGATCAGTCGGGTGGCAAGCCATGATGGTGAGTGGAGGGCTGTGCTGGTTGCTGGCTGGGGTTCAGGATGCAGGGAGTGGGGTGGTGGGGTACTGCCTGTTGGGTGGGGACCCACTAGATCACCAGGGAATGTTTCAGCACTGTTAGTAGGAGAGATTGGAGATGGGGTGGGGCACTAGTCCACCAGGGATGTTTTGACATTATTTACAAGGAACTCCACCAGGGATGTTTTGACATTATATATGGGGGACATCAGGATTGGAAGGGGAGACAGCTAGTCCACCAGTGATCTTTTGACATTACTTACAAGGGACATCAGGATCAGGGGAGCTCAACTACCAAGGAGGAGTACTATACTGTATGTACAGTAAAATGACTATACTGTACATACAGTACAATGCAAATGCACCCCTGCTGGTTGCCATCACTCCTGTTGCTGCCCAGCTGTCTCTATGCCTCCCTCCATGACACCTCCCATGCCCCTTACTCCTCCTGGCTGGTCTAAGTGGTGCCTTTTGCTGTGTCTACAGTGGGGCTTGTAAAATCCCAAAGAAGATGATGTTGCAGTCCTGCCATGGCGCAAAACCCCATTGTAACCTGATGCACCTGGTTGTTTGCAACAACCATGGTACAAGACAGCTTTGGTGCAGTGGTGTCAGGTTTGATGCAGGCTACATTAGAAAAATCGCATTTGATGCAAATCATGATGCAAGTCACCACTTGCATTACACACTTTTGACACAAGTCCCTGGTGTCATTTGTACACATTTGAAAATCAAGCCCATTGTGTGCAGTGAGGTTGTACTGGCAATAAAAACAATAAAATATAGAACAATTGTGGTGTAGTCAGGAAACTATGAATATAGGGCATTTAGGAATTACCCAAATCAGGTTAGGATTTCAGGCCATAAATAAAAATTAGGTGAAGGTGTACAGATGTTATAAACAACATAAGAGGAGGGAGAAAACATGTGACAGACCAGTCAAAACAAGAGCAGAAGGGAGAGAAGAGGAGTTTGATGAAATGATTGAGTGAATGATAGGAAGAGATAGACAAAGTGTTGAGGAGAGATTGGTCCAGATAAAAAGAAGATGGGAGGAGAAAGCAGATTGCCCAGCAGCAAATTTGGAATAAGGAATGGAGAAGGTGTAGGAGTCCCTTCAGCAATGAGCATGGGAGGTACAAGTGACAGGAAAGAGGAAAGAGGAGATAAGGAGGGAGAGACAAGAACCAGTATTTAGAAAGAAGTGTAACAGTCAATGAGGCAGTGGAAGGCAAGGGGGAATCAATAGGTTAGTGTAATGGGAGCAATGATGGATATGAGAGGGAGCATTAGAGGTGAAATGGCAGAAAGCATTACACAGAGTATCCAGTCTAGTAAGAGAGGAGATGGGGTAACAGCATAGACCACACCCGCATAGCTAATCAACAGAAGCCCCATCTTGCTGACAATTTTCTTATGAGCTGGGAGTGGTTTGCAATCCTTGTTGTAGTACAGGGTGCTGAGTTTGGGGTGAAGCTTTCCAAGGATAGCATTGATATGGAGTAAGAAGTTGAGCCTTCCATACAGCCACACACCTAGGTACTTAAATGGGGAACAACTTCAAGAGGGGTGCCATCCAGGATAGAAAAGACTATGGTGGAGGGGTGCCTTGTAAGCCTATTGCTTGTGCAAAAAGTAATGGACACTGTCTTGTTAGCATTGACCAAAAGTTGTTGGGATCAGAACCGACACTGGATATTATTGAAGTCACATTGAAATGATGTTTCCAGGGTAGAGACTGAGGCATCTGAGGCAAAAACTACAGTGCCATCTACATACATATGAATATGCAAGCTGACAAAAACTGAGAGGAGGTCATAAAGGAAAACTGAGAACAAGATTGGTCCCAGGATAGTGTCTTGGAGTGTACGGGGGGGGCAAGCCATCGCCAAACTGGACCGACTGGAGATGGACAGAGAGGTAGGATCTGAACCAGTTGCTGGCTGAAGCAGAGAGACCTGCACCTGTCAGCTTATCCAGAAGGTGGGAGTGGGCTACCATGTCAAAGGCTGTTGCAAGATCAATGAAGATGGCAGAAGTGATGTGTCACTGCTTTATCCCCTTAAAGATGGAGTCAGTGACATGTAGGAGTGAATAAACTGTGGAGTTATTTTTACAGAAACCAGAACAGAATGGAGAGAGAAAGTTGGTAGAGTAGAAGAAGTCAGAATGCTGAGTGTAGACAAGCTTCTCTTGCAGATTGGCAATAGTAGGGAGAAGAGAGATAGGTTGAAAGCTGCCAGGGGAGGAGAGATCACTGTTCTTGTTTAGAGGGATAACCTTGACAAACTTCCAGGATTGAAGAACAGTGCTAAGGAAAAAGAGAGGTTAAGTGTGGGGGGGAGAGTGGGATGGCAATAGCAGAGGTGGAAAGCTGGGGTAGATGAGGATCCAATGCATCCAGGCAATACTTTTTGAGTGACTTAGAGAGGAAAGTACAAGTTGGGCTTCTGGGAGAGAGAGAGAGAGAGAGATGAGGTGAAGTCAAATCAGAGGTTGGGATGAGATGGGAGAAGAAGTAGATGGGACAGGGAGAAGAAAGGTAGCGGAAGGGCATAGGTTGTGAAGAATATTTTAACGTAAGTTGCAACGCTGGAGCGGGTAGAGATAGGGGAACTGTTCTCAAGCAGGACAGGGAAGAAGGACTGGGAAGGAGGATCAAAGATCATTAGCTCTAAAAAAATGCAGATGTAATTGGACTCCCCTTCGAGAATGTGTGTTGAGTGGAAATGGGAAATTAATGTTCAAAAAATGAAAATAATATTTGTGGATAAAGATATTAAAATACAACTGGACTATCAACGATGAGAATTTAAAAGTAGTAAAGCAATATTGCTACCTGGGAGTACATTTTACCAGTAATAGCAATTGGATAAATCATGGTAAACATTTAAAAAGCAAGTTAACTCAAATGTCTTTAGGTCTTCTATATTTTCATAGACTGTATGGGGGCATTGTATTGAAGGGCTACTTAAAGCAATATATGCTAAAGCAAATAGCCATCACAATATGGAGTAACTCAAAAGCTGAGACATTGGCATTCTTAATTTATAGAAAGTTTAAATTGACTTAAGGCCTCCCTTGCAGTAGACCAGCTGCCCCGGTCAGATCATAATTAGGTTGAGTGCCTTTATCTGCTATTACACACCATAAAATATTAACTTACTGGTTAACACTGACATGAATGCCTAATGAGAGACTTCCTGCATTAAGCTAAAAGGAAAAGCTTTAATTTCTAGCTTGCAGTTGCAACTCTTCATGGCCCCTGGCTATTACAGGTATTAAAACTACTGAGAAAAGTATGTAACCCAGGTCTTTGGGGCCTCCCACTACATAGTGCAGGGATGAGCTCAAAGTACAGTTACATATTTAGGGACATTTTTTAACCAAGCAAAGTTAGTGTTCATGGCTAAATTGAGAGAATGTTGCTCCACAGATTTGAGCCTTATATGTCTCTAGTCACAATTTATTAAGATCTCGGATTGTACAACCTTTGAGCCATGGGCTCTTTTACAAAGGCTCCATGTCATAGATGATAGAAACAAGCACAATTTACAAAGTACAAGAGACTCAAGCACACTTTACAAGGTACAAGGGATTGAAAGAGTATAAGTCAAACAATAAACTTGGAACCAGAGGTTCTTTAACATTGGTACTATATCAAATGGAGCGGTACAGCAAATAAGGGTGCAGTACTTACAGGTTTCAGTTACAGTAACATAGCTACAGCATCCAGATATAGAGTTACAAAAAGAGTTAGACTCATGTACAGAAGCAGTCAGAGGCTAGACCTAGTCAGGAAAAGAGCTAATGGGGTGAGTAAAATTGCTATGAATGGGGGTGGAGGGCTGAAGACAGGTAAGGAGTGATGGAGTGGGATACTTGTTGGAAGGAGAGTCTGGGGGAGCAGAGGAGAGTGACATTAAGAGAGGAGGAATAGAGTCAATGGATAGGGAAGTAAGAAGGAGAGGTGGGGCGGGGGGTAAGGAGATGAGACAGAGTGATGAACAGGCTCGGGGTAGGTGATGGTGGGGCATGGGGTAGAGGGTGGAGGGAGGGAGAGTAGAGGGTGGGCTGGGCAAGAAATAGACCTGGAAGATGGAAGGTGTAGTAAAGGGAAGGGCGGGGAAGTGAGGAAGGAGGGGTAGGGAGGCAAGGAGCACTTATGGCAAGGCACAGCCTAGAAGAAGCAGTCACAGCAGTTTTCAGCTGTTAGGTACTGTTGAAGTTTATATTTAAAGGCCCCCAATTTAGGATCAGAGACAGTGTTGGGGGAGAGAGTTTAGGAGGGTAGGAGCTCTACAGGTAAAGGTTCGCTGGGCGTGCGTGGTCCTGGAAAATGAGATGTGGTAGGCTCGTTTGGTGGAGCTCCAAGTTCCCTTAGATTTTTTGTGCCTGCTGAATGAGAGACTCCATAAAAGGGGGGCAATGCCAAGTCTGATTTTTTTAGCAAGTAGGTAAGTATGATAGGAGATCCTTGCCTTGAGGGAGAGCCAGCATGTTTTTTTGTAGAATCACAGGTATGGGTCCACCTGTCAGATCCAGAGAGACCAGCCTGCAAGATTTGTTTAGTGCAACTGAGTCTCTTTAGGGATGAGTTGGAGACTGCCCATAAATAACTATGCCATATTCGACAAGCAAGAGGACAGAGATGGTGATTGCTAGTCTCAGGGCATCCAGGGTCATGTAGTGAAATATCAATGAAGAATCCCAATCCTGGTGTTTATGTCTTTGGTGAGGTGATTGATGTGAAGATTGTATGTGAGGGCAGTATCCAAGGTTAAACTAAGATATTTAAATGAACTTGAAGGCACCAAAAAAAAATCACTTCATTCACATTTCAAACCTTCCCAAGTGCAGTACTGACTGCAAAGTTTAATAAATATATACAACATTAGTTAATGACAAAGTATGTCAATGTTCTCTTATCAGAAAGATGCAAGCTTTTTGGGTCTTTCTTCTTCACTAGGTTGTCCTCTATTAAGGTGGTGATCTCCCAAGGGGGTCATACTCCCCAGCAGTGATGTAGACAATCTGGGCAAAGACACTTCAAACTGCTAAACTGAGTTTCAGCCAGTTCTAGTTCAACATATATCACAAGCAATATCTGGGTTGCAGACCTACTTACTGTGACCTAGACCTAAGGCTGATCTGACTGGTGGTGGCCAATCAGGAAGCCCTTGTTCCAGTAGTGACTGAAATCATCCAGTGTTTCCTGAGTGCAGGACTGTTTCCTTCTGCACTGAAAAATGCACTATTGAAACCTGTGCCCAGGTTGGGTAAAATGCTATTCAATTTGTTATGCAGAGACAGTTAAAAGCAAGGTTTTATTTTGTCCTTTCCTATTCTGTCACTTGTCTGTCCCTTACCTGTGTCTGATTGTACAATTAAATTTTCTTGTGGCACCTAGGAATTGGCCATTCCAATGGTCCCACAATTTCCCTCTGTTATCTCCATTCCTTCACTTGCTATTTCCATTCTTTCTTTCTCCCCTTGCTTCTGCGTGGTTAAAAATATGTGAATCTTTGTGTGAAACAGGGATTCCTTGGCTTGCAAGTGTATACAATTATATTGTTGAAATGATAGCAGAAAGCTATGGAGTTGACCTTGAGATGTATTTTGACTTCCACAAGCTTGTTTATAGAATTGTCAATAGGAAACCAGCCCTGTGACAATATGCGTTATTCTGTTGTACCTGTTAAAGATTACATGTGCTCTTCAGGCCAGCCTCAGGAAAAAAGTTGACAAAGTTCTGGTACATTTTGTGAGAAACAGGAAAGGTAACTTACAACTGCTAGAAAAAAACATCTTATAAAAAGAGCAATGTTTTGTTTAGAGAAACATAGTGAGATTACAATTTAAATTGTGACAGACTCTCAGATGTAAGACTTTCTTTGTTTGTACTTCCTGTATGAAGACCTATCCTGTACAATTGTATTTTCTTTTATGTTATTATTATTGAAAATAAAATGCTACTTGCAAATTTTATAACTTCTCCTGGTCTGCCTATATTTCCTGACCTATGCCTCCATGACAAAACCCTTGCTCAAGAAATATATCTAACTATGGGCTTATCTCAAACCTCCCCTATTAAGGGAAGGTTATTAAGAAAGTGTCTGTGTCACAACTGCAGATTCACTTGATGAAATATGATATATTTGAGCCATTCCAATCAGGTCTTAGACCTTAACACAGCACAGATACTGCCCTAGTGGAAGTGTTGAATGATATCTTCCTGGAGAGGGATTGAGGGGAGTATTATTTCTTACTCTTGTTGTTCTTTCTTTAACATTTGACACTGTGGACCATAGGGTCCTGGCAGATCACCTTAGGTACTGTACTATGGAGGAGGTGTTATATTGTTTCAAGTCCTTCCTTTTTGACAGATGTTAGTGGATAACTCTAGAGTTTTTTTCCTCCAGGATCTCAGATGTTTCCTGTGGTGTACTCCAAGGTTTGATTCTGTCCCCTGTGTTGTTTACGGTATACATACTTAGGATGCAGAGATTGTGAGAATGTATAATCTGGGTTTTCAGTGTTATGGAGATTATACCCAGTTGTACTACTCCGTTAGACTGAATCTGGGTGACCCTGCAGCTGTGATAAGTCAATTTGTGTCTGTCCTAAATGACTGAATGACTGCTATCTGGCTGAGTTTGAGTGAATGGAATTGTTAATTATAGAACTAGGATCTCAAAATTCAGCAATGAAGAGAGTCAGTCTCACCCTTCCATAATTGGCTGGTACCACTTTCCAAGCCATGGATAGTGCTAAAAACCTAGGGGTCATAATAAATAATAGATTAACTCTTGAATATCATATGTCAAATGTAGTCCATTGTGTTTTTCTTCATTTAAGAAATATCTTAACCCTTTCCTCTGATATGATGCTCTGGAGACTGTAATCCATGCCTTTGTTACCTCCTATCTGGGCTACTGTAATGCTCTTAATCTCCGGCTTTCTGGAGGATTGGTGCATTCTCTCCAACTATAGTGGAATGCTTCAGTCTGGTTGATATCTGGTGAAAGCATTTTTGATCATATCACACTGGTGGTGCATGAGCTGCACTTGGTACTTGTAAGCTGGTATTACAGCTTCAAGGTTTGCCAGATTGTGTTTAAGGCCCTACTTGGGTCCCAGCCACATAAAAGATCTCCTACTCCCTTATATCCTGGCTCAACCACTTTGGTAATCAGGGAAAATCTGTTGGTAATGCCACATGTCCATTTGAAATCATCTGGAGAAAGGGCTTTTTCAGTGGCTGCCCCTCAGATGTGGAACACTTTACCAAACCAATTGCATCAGATTTCCTCTGTTGACATTTTCAAAAGGATACTGAACCTGAAACATTTTTGTTTGTTTGAAGATGGGCAAGATGGTGACTGATGTCTGACATGCTGTAAAGGACCAGAGCAGACTTATGATTATATGCTGTAACGTGTATATTAAAGGTATGCCATTGCTACCTTATTTTTCTTGAGATTCAATGTTGTACAAAGTGTTTCTGTTTTTTCAGTTCCTGGTGTTTTCTTTAAGCCCTTGAGCTGGTGAGAGAAGACGGACACTGCATGAGGATTGTGGACCAAACCGAACTGAAAACAGCATGCTGGTGGAAGTGATGGAGCCAGACAGAGGATGGATGATGGAGGAGTGAAGGTATCCAGGATACAGTGGAGGGAGAAAGTGGAGTGGAGTGGAGCATTGGGAACCCAACATGGAGCGGGACCACCAGTGTTTTTTTCAGACCAGAGATACAGAACATTGATAGTCAGTGGAGAAGTGAAGTGATGTGGAGTGAAGAGTGACCCAATAAAAAGGCAGTGAAAGTAGACAGAGAAAGAGACAAGGAAGTGAAGACAGAACATGTGGAGTCAGTCATACCAGATCAGAGCATCGGGGTCTGTGGCAATATACATGGTGGTTTAAAACAGATAAAGCAGTTTTAAGAACAGAGCCAGCGCCATAGCCAAAGAATGTAAGACCCAAAGATCTATAAGACACAAAACACCTGAAAAATAAAGTAAAAAGATATTGTGATTTTTAAGAATAAAAGAAACTAAAAGAACAAAGAAAAATGAAAAAAGTAGTATTGGTATTCTGTGGTCTTTATTGATTACTGATTACAATTTACTGTGTGTACAGATTGACAAGTCATTGTGTTATTAGAATTTTTAAGCAATAAGGCATGATGGGGCATTAGTTCTACTAGACTTACCCCAAGGTCAGAGGCATAATAATGCACAAGATGAATCTGAGTGCCTTCAGTCCCTGACTGTGGGGTGAACCTCGTACAACCAACACTCCTTGTTGTGCCATATTGGTTATATAAAATGGGTACACACATTCAGAAAAAAAGAGACAGAGATTTTTTTAAGATAATTCAATAACTATTAAATTGTATTTAATATAACCTTCCACAGGGAAAAACAGTCCCAAAACTTGGGGTGGGGGGGGGATAAAATAAGAAAATGCCCAATTATCAATCATTACAGTAATTTTTTTAACAGACCCCCTGAGATCCTCCACCCTCAACTGTGCTACTTCTGTACAAAGAAGGAGCAGTAATGTTTAATGCCCCTTTGTTGTCAGTGCTGCTGCCCTCTCATTGACAGCTGAGATAACACCGGTACTTTTATGAAAACTGATCTCACAGATGGACACAGACTGCCAGATCAATACTACTGCTACATTGCACTGCACTGCATATTGCTACCTGTTTTGGAAAGCAGCAGGTGCACCTGTACAAGTAATACAGAGATTCCAGATGCAGATTTGACATATCTCACTTATTCATATGCCCTGCAGTATCCTTGCATGTTTCCTTTATGTAACAGTAGCCAAGCAGAAATGTTGCTGAGCAAGCCAAGTAGCAGGCAGATCAGTCAGGATGGAGGAAGAGAGAGCAGCAGTAGAATTCTACCCCCTCTGTGCTACTCACACACTTGCTGTGAAACTTCAGATTCACTCATAGGAATCAATGATGCAGTGTCATCATAGGAGGTACCATGTCATGCTTACTATATGGAGGATGCAAGTGGATAACAGCAAACCACTTTTGAAGAAGACACAGTGACAGTGGTATTATGGGAGCATTACTGGGGTACTTACATAGCTACACAGACATTGTTATCAGATAAGGATCTCGTGGCCCACCCAGTCTGCCCTATCAATCCCTACCTACTATGAGGGTCAATGCCCAAACTGATTTTGCTTAAAAAAAAACTTCCTAGCCCAGTTGCTGCCCTTTTTCCTATGGCTTGTGGATTGCAAAGCACTAGATCACAGAGTAAGAATCAATTTAAAATACCCTTTTTTATACGTCTTATAGTCAGAAATCACTACTGTATAGAAGTCCCCCATTCTATAATTTACTGCAACCTGAAATTGTTACCTGTTCATGATAGGCACTTATAAAATTCATTTTAAAAATTGAGTAGCACAGAAGAATGTTTGTAGTTGTTTTTGATTAACATTGTTTTTTAATCTGTATGTTGAAAAAGTTTTTGCATATTGTTTATATATGTATTTGTCACAAGTTTGAACAGGCAAATTGCTCACCTGCTTGCAAGTGTAAAAAAATTATTTAAGTGTCTGTCTCAATGCAACTAATCATTCATTACATGCAACAAGAAAATTTCACTGTAGTTACATGTTTGTTGCATACAGCTACATTGCAATTGCAATGTAGTTACGGTGTAGTTACATTGTAACTACAGTGTAGTTAAGTGACACTTAAAATAAAGTGTAACTAAAAAAAGAAAATTTGTTGCTGAATTTTCTGCAGTTTCTACTTGTAAATTATATAGTTTAGCATTATGTATTAGCAGCATTACTGCTGCATTCAAGTAGAATATGCTTTTAGAAAATGATGAGCTCCTACAGTAGTTGCTTCTGTGTGGAGAAAAATAATGGCTGCCATTTCCAGTTTTAAAATTCTAAGTTGACTCATTAATATTGAAGGCACTGTGCCCCAGTTGGTAAAGTCTTGTTTTTAGGCATTGGTAGTGCTGTCTTAAGGAAATGGCTAGAAAGAAGTTTTGAACAATCATTATGTAGGAATTTCTTAGCCCATTCTATGTGCATGGGATATCAGAAATATAGATTAATACTGTGAATATTTTAGATGCAGGATTTATTGAATATATGATATTCATTTAAAGGGACACTGTCAATCAGTCTGTGCATGGATCTTCCGAGGGTCACGAGGCCACTGCTGGTGAAGCCCTCCTCCCCTGAAATGAAAAAAGTCTGTGCTAGGATCCTCTGAGGGTCACAAAGGCACTGCTGGTGAAGCCCTCCTAAATGAAAAAAATCTGTACTGGGATTCCTCCCGAGGGTCATGAGAAAGCTCTGCTGGGAACCTTCAAGGGTCATAGGGCACTGCTGGTGAAGCCTCCCCTCAAACAAAAAGTCTGAGCTGGTGATCTTCTCAGGGTCACAAGGGCACTGCTGGTGAAGCCCTCCCCGAAAAGAAAAAGTCTGTGCTGGGATCCTCCAAGGGTTGCGAGGGCACTGCTGGTGAAGCCTCCCCCCCTGAAATGAAAAAAAGTCTGTGCTGGGATCCTCTGAGGGTCGCGAGGGCACTGCTGGTGAAGCCCTCCCCCCTAGAAATGAAAAAAGGTACAGACAAACTGCGCACCAACAAGGAACAGAGCTGGCCCCTACAGTAGATTCTGGCGCCATTTCTAATTTGGATTTAAGTTATGCTAATTTATATGTTGTCCAAACAGTGGAGAGTTTTTTTGCTAGGCTGTTTTTCTCTTGACCCTAGTATTTCTGCCTTTATGCACTGTGCACCTTAATTTAGATTGTGGATTTTATCTATTTTTACTGCTTTTATGGTGTGCTTTAACTGAGTCCTTTTGTAATTACAGCTGTACCTTAATTTCATGAAATCCCTCTACATGTGTTTATGCCTGATTTGAAATTGAACTGAAACGCTTAGCCTTGTTTTTTAAATGTAATTTACACTCCTTGTGTTGCTGCTAGGGAACTAAATTTATGTAATCCCAACTGTGATTTTAATGTGAGTAGTGCTCCTTGCACAGCAACTGTATCTTTTTTCTGTGTTAGTTTAAATCTGAACTGCGCCTGCCGTTTCTCCCCGGTGAATTACTGCACTCTCAGTTAGGGAAATGCCTTATATTTTTCCTTTTATTTTGACTCTGGGAGCTAACAGTAAAAGACTTAAAAGGCTTGCAGTTATTCTGGAACATCTTTAAGCAGGAAAGCAACATCTTTAAGCAGTGATAGTTTAGGTCTCTTTTCTGGTGCTGGGGGTTACAGCCTAATCTTGCTTCTCTAACTGCCCTGCTTAACCTTATGCTAATTAACCATTGGCTGTAATATAAATTCCTACCTTTTCTTTTCTCCACAGTCTGTGCTGGGATCCTCCAAGGGTCGCGAGGGCACTGCTGGTGAAGCCCTCCCCCCCAGAAATGAAAAAAGGTATGGAGAAACCACGCACCAACAAGGAACAGAGCTGGTCCCTACAGTAGCTAGCCCCACAGTTGCTTCAACTGCTCCCCCCCGCCCCCAATACCCCCACCTTTGCTGGCTTTCCTTATATAGTGTACTGTCTTGCAATAGTTTCATACTTTTTTTCAAGTCCCTTGTTCTCCATCTGCACATTATATTTGCTGAACACTAGAGGTCACCCGTTCTTTCTTCTCTTTCGTTGCTTGCATTCCATGTTGTGTTTCTAGCACCCACCCACCCTTGAGTTTTCCACCTATATGCCCACTCTCTCCCCTTTTTTCTTTTGTTCCTCCTGCCTTACAATAATCACATAATGGATACCAGGTCATTACTCACCCTGCTCTCTGTTGCACTCTTAGTATGGATTCTTGCAGTTCTCTCAGGTCCTGTTAAGATTACTGCTCCCTGCTCTGTATACTCACAGGATGATTTCTGCTTCTCCAACTTACTAATAGTTTCCATCCCGTACCCTGTACCTCAGCCAGGGCTATACTTCAATAAACTGGGTTATTAATTAGACTTCTCCAGGCCAGGTTTGCCACCTCCCCTGGATATGTGACTAGAGCTTTCATTATACCTACACTCTGAATATTTACCCTATCCCTTTCACTGGTGGGTGATGTTGAGTCAAATACAGCCCCCCCCTCAGATCACAAATCCCACACAGTTTCATCCTATGCACTGTATGCCCCAGTCTTCTGGACTCTTCTTTGCTCATGTTAATACTAGAAGCCTAATGGCCAATTTTCCCGACCTGGTGGCATGGATCAGAGTAAACAACCCTGATATTGTAGCCATATCGAAAACATGGCTTAAGCCCTCCATTTCTGACTCCCAGTGTTCACTTCATGGGTATAAAATGCTTAGGGTGAATTGGACCAGTGTTAAAAGAGGTGGAGGCTTGGCTCTATACTACAAAGCCCAGCTGAACATCACCTTAGTGCATGATCCCTCTCATAAATTGTGAGGTTCTTCACTCCCACCTACTGCTTGAGGGTGTCAAGAAACTCCATATTTTCTGTGTATATATACCACCCAGAAACTCTAGGCTGGGGCTTGGGGAGTTCATGGACTACTTGCTATCTGTAACTGGTAAAAATGACATAATATGTCTCGGGGATTTTAACCTAGATTAGGCTGGACCTAGCTCCTCACTATTGTCCTCAATGATAAGCAAGGCCAATCTAGCTCAGCTAATACAGGAACCCACCAGGCTCTCCAATGGTGGCACCTGTTCCACTCTATTAGACTGGATCCTGACAAATAGGAAGGAGTTTATTACCTTGGCTGGTGTCCTCCCTGACACCTTAAGTGATCACTCCCCTATCTACTGTATCTGGGATACCGCCTTTCCCATCAAAAGTGCTAACTTTCTCCAATTTCTCAAACCTAAGTACGGAGATGTTCACCCATGATCTTGACCAAGTTGACTGGTCTCCACTCTATCATACCAATGACATCAACATCGCTACAGCCTACTTCAACTCTACCCTATTCGCACATTACAAAATGGCTCAAATGCCCCCTGCTCCACCCTACTGAAAATCGGGATAAACTATGGTCCACGTGGAAGGCCTCCCAGCTATGTACCGACTTTGAAGCATACAGAGCTTTACAGAACACTTGCAAAAAGGAGATTCACCTGGCAAAAAGTTCTTATTACAAGAATCTCCTAATTTCCTCTGCCTCTAACCCCAAAAGGTATTGGTCCCACATCAAGGAAATCCTTGGGAACAACAAGCCGCAGACTCCTTCTGATATGTATCTAAATGATGCCCCCTGTAACCACACTCTCACCATTGCTAATGCTTTCAACTCCCTCTTCTCCTCCCTACCTAATCCTAGCCCCTCCTGGTGCCACAATACCAGTTCTGCAGCTACTCCCAGTGCACGCATTCTCCCTACACTTGAGCTGACTTCAGTCTCATACCTTGAAGTTCTAAAGCTACTCAAAACTATTCCTGCAAGTGGTAGCCCTGGCACAGATGGTATTCATCCTAGGATACTAAAGCAGTTTGTATCCTGGCTGGCAGTGCCCATTACCAGGCTTTTCAACCTGTCTTTTAGCACTGCCTCTGTCCCCTTGGTCTGGAAATCGGCCAGAACTATTCCCATTTTTAAGAAAGGAGATGATAAACAACTGTCCAACTAGCACCCCATTTCACTGCTCCCAATGCTAAGCAAGCTCCTTGAGAAAGTCATCCATTGGCAGGTCTCGGAGCACCTTCTTAAGTATAATCTTCAATCCCCCTGTCAACATGGTTTTAGGCTGGGGCACATCACTACCACTGCACTGACCCAACTGGCCAGTGATATCTAAGGTAATATGGACAAGGGCCAACTCACAGGAGCAGTGTTCATCGACCTTTCTAAAGAGTTCAACATGGTCCACCACCCACTTATTCTGGCTAAGCTACAAGCTCTAGGAGCCTCTGTCTCCATCCTATCCTGGTTTGGTAGTTACCTTAATAACCACACTCAGGCTGTTGAGTTTCATAAGCCTCTCTCATCCCCCATTCATATCACCCGCGGTGTTCTGCAGGGTTCCGTACTGAGTCCTCTACTCTTTTCCCTGTTCCTTAATGAAATTCCCAGTGCTTCTCATCACAGTAACATCCTCATGTATGCCGATGATCTTGTGTTCTATTATTCATCCAAAGCGATGGAAGACATAAATCGCAGACTCTCACATGAGTTTCAATCCCCTCAATCCTGGCTCATGGATAACCATCAAATCCTAAACAAAAGTAAAACCCAGGCTATGCTATTTGGATCCTCTAAAAAGGTGCCCCCCAAGGCGCCTAAGCTACTCGTCCACTGTAGTGATGGCACTACGATAACAAACACCTCTACCTTCAGATACCTGGGGGTTACGCTCGACCCTGCACTTAATTTTTCAGCGCATATCAATGAGGTGTGTCATACTGTCAATGCTAAAATAGGAGCTGCCTATCGTGTGCGCCACTCACTAACACCGACAGCCAGACTATCTGTAGCTAGGGCAGTACTACTTCCTCAACTCCTTTATGTCCTCCTGGTCCTGTACCCCGCCAATGCCAGTGTGCTATGCAAGTGGGACACCTCCTACAGTAATATCTGTAGGTTTGCCTTGTCAGCCCCGCACCTTACATACCACTGCCTTCTCTACTCTGGCCTAAACTGGTTGTCCCCCAAAGGCCTCTGGGCATATACCCTTGGGTGTTTTGTGGACTCCCTAACTAGACCACCTCACCCGGCCTCTTTGGCTGACTTGATTAGCCCGGTCTCTCACTCCCGCACCCTTAGGTCCTCTTCAGTCTCAATGCTCTCAGTAAAGCCCAGTGTGACCAATATGGGCGAACAGGCATTCTCACATTTTGCTCCTAAACTCTGGAATTTGCTTCCCCCACAGGTTAAAAACTCCACCTCCCACCTCTCTTTTAAGAATTCACTGTTCTCCCATCTTTATGCCCTAGGTAACTGTAACTACTCTTAAGTGGAATCTCTCCTCGTGGAATATAATTTGTGTGCCTCATTAAGCTTGGCTTAGGACTGACCAGAGTGTACTCCTTCCACTGCCAAACTCTCATTCTTGAATGTGTATGATTTGTCTTCATTATCAAATACCTGATGTAGTCTCAACCTATACTATTATGATTTTACCTTGTACTTGTATTTGTTGTTTCTTATGTGAATGTCATTTCAACTGTTCATATCTGTATTCTCATTGTTGTACTCTCCTGGGTCGTGCCTGAAAATAGGTAGGATTGTTGCCTAATGCACCTACCCGGTTACCAAAAGCTAATAAATAAATAAATAAATCCTTTTTGAGTCATATTATATCTACTTGAATACTTACATGTTATGATTGTTTACCTGCTCTAAAATTCATTGATGTTGCTGGTTGTTTTATCTTCTTCATTTTTTAGTAGAATTGAAATGCATGTGAATGATGAAATTATACCCAACCTTGTTTTGTTTTAAATTCTTGATCTACTCATATTGCATACTTCCTGAACATTATGAACACTAGCAAACAGTGCAGTCACTGATGATGCACTTCTTCTCTCCTCCTACAGCATCATGAGTGGCTAGACTATTTTGGAGGTGTTCCCTAGTCTAGGAAAGAGGCAGTAGGTGATGATCAAGGACTGTAAGCAAACATATTTTTGTGTGGTAATACCAGTACAGTGGGAAGAATGTTTTTCACTTTTAAAAAGAGACAGGGAATCAAAACGAAACTACCAGATATATCAGTAGTCTCTACAGAATGTGACCAATCATTAAATGTCCTTTCTAAGGCTGTGGGCAGAGCCTACAGCCATTTTGCTATTTGTAGCTTGAAAATGGAGTTTCGTGGAACATATTTTTTGGACTTTTCAATGTATCCTTCCACATCTACAAATCACTATGACAACTAAAATAAAATAATCCCTTCTTTCTGTTTAGAATGTTGAGACATAATTCCAAGCTGCTTAAATGATGGCCATTAGGAAACTGAAACAGTTTGTTAAGTATTGGTTGCCTATTAAACTGGAGAGTTGTTTCCCCCCTTCGAAATGGAACAGTTTGCACATTTAAAGGATTAGCATTTAAACATTTTTTTACTAACTTCAGGCAGGGATGAACATCTTTCAAGAAATAGTCATACCTCATGAATGTTACCCTTTCTCAATAAATTTTGCAAATATTTACATTGTTTTTAACCTCCCAAGACCTATCTGATAAAATGCCAGGTCTTCCCTGAACTACCCAGACTAAATATATAAATTTATTTTTGACAGCATAGGGCTGCAGCCTGCTTCCCAACCATAACATATAACAGCTACTGAGATCCCTTATAGTAAGACTGTGTGTGTGTGTGTCTGTGTGTGTGTGTGTGTGTGTGTGTGTGTGTGTGTGTGTGTGTGTTTGGTGGAGGGGTGGAGAAACAGTCAAACTGGCAAGGGAGATCTCATCTAATGAATTAACTGCTGACAAACCATGAATGATACAGAAGCAAATGATTTGATACCTTTTATTGGACCAACATAGATGTAACAAAAATAACTTGGACCATTTATAAAATTCCTGATCAAACAACTGCAAACAGAAGACTGTTTTTTTTTGTCATTTTATAATATGATCTACTGAGTGTGTATTTACTGAGTTGCTGGATCAGGGCCTTGATAAAATAATAACATTTGCTTAACTCATTCAAGATTCCTTCAGGTGGACAGAAAAAAGTCTATAAGAATTTGTCTGAAAACTAACATCTATAAGATGAAAAAATAGCATCATAAATAAGGAACCAGTAGCCTATGAAAAAATCTACAGGGATTTATACTGGGATTTGATTCTGCCTTTGTGGGGAAAACATAGGGAAAATGAGGGTTCTTACAGAGTAATGGTTATTTGGGTCTGGGAGCACTGAATATTTCTTATTCTATATTTTGTATCCTGGATAGGGCAGGGGAGATGTTACATCTCATTGTCACAGGGATGTTCATTTACACATTTTGCACTGTATTTACTCAGGCTGTCCCAGATTAGATACAATACCATGTTTTCAGTGGGGTCATGATGTTACCATTTTTATAATGTATTTATTCAGGCTACCTAGTCCAGGGCCCCTGTATTCAAAGGAGATATGCAGCGCATCCCAGTGGAAAAGGGAGACATGCTGCACAACTCCAACAATGTGCAGCAGTACGATATTCAAATGTGCAGGATGCGCCTGTTGCAAGGGAATGGGCCAGGGCACACACAAATGGTATGCCATTCAAGTCAATGGGGCAATCCCAGGCATATGCCATGCTGCAGCATATTCAGTGGGAATGTGCCCCTCACAGTCCAGAGCACCACAGCCCACAGTTAGGCCATGAATAGCTGACCTAACCCAGCCAGCTACCCACAGGCAGGCTGCAGCAGCCTGGCAGCCCTGGTGGACTAGAGGTACCCTCTTTCCATTCCTAATCTAGCCAACTCCATCCCTGAAGAGCACCATAGTGTAGGGCCCCCAGACGCAATTGCACCAGAGGAAACCATGGTCCATATCTATAGTCTAGAGGGCTTCCATCCACTGCCCTGTAGACAGACACCCTCATCCCCCCCATACCCAACCTGTTGCAAAGACTGGCACTACCCTCCACACCCTGCCATAGCCAGCCATTGACTGCACTGAATCCAGGCTGGGGACCTGCACTCTGGAATTACCCAACTGGCTGTACCATGCATTGGAGCACCATGCCAGCTGCAGATCCACCAGTGTATGCAGCCATGTGTACGTCCCTGGCAAACTGAAGAGGGAATTTACATATCTCCAGTGCATGCTTTGCAGATACTATATCTTCCTGTTGTCATACACCACTCCATGTCCACACTCTCCCCTATTTCCCTGTGTAACATGCCAACCTTCGGACTGCTGAAGTATCATGGGTGCCATGGGGTGTGGTATCCTGTAATGCCATTTGCAGTGTATGCTTCAGGCTATATATAGTTCATCTGCAGTTCCCCAGTTGTACAAACAAATGGGAGGTCAGCTGTAAGATGCCTATTTTGGGACCTGTGTGAGTGGGTACAGCATTGCCCATCACCCACACTGAGTAGTGCAATGGCACCAGGATGATGCATCCACATGCCAGTGCCTGAGGACTATGGCCACTGGGTGTTATGCTCTAATTTCACTAGTCACCTCTGGGAGTCCAATGTGGTAGCAGCAGAGCTGTTCCGGCTTCTTTTACTTAACATGCAGTGTTTCACTCCTTGAATGTTTTCAGTTTGATTTATACAAAAGAAAGAAGCTTAACTGATTTAAGAAGCTAATGGGACAACAGCTGAAGACTTCTGTTTAGAACCATAGTGCAATCTGTGCATTAAAAGAGACTGAGTGAGTTATAGGTGTCAGGGGAGAGTTTGGACTGCTTGCACCTTTGTAACGAGGTAAGGTAAAAATACTGATACAAATGTTTGGAGAGTAACCTCTCCTATTTGTTTTAGATTAAATTCACAATCAAAGTAACAGCAGTTAGATCAACTGGAGATTAACTGATTGGTCAGGAATGGAGCAGACAACAGAGGTGGATAAACATTGTCTATTTTTTTCTTCTTTATCTAATATTATCTGTAATAAGATTGCACCACTTAGGAAACTAAGGATTAGGGGAAACAAACACAAATGGGTAACACTAGAGCTTTTGAAATTTTTGAGAGATCGAGATATTCTGTGGAAAATCTACAGGAAAATTCTTAGCCAATCCTCCCTAGTGGTTTACAAGCCCATTAGAAATAAATGTAAAATGCTAGTCAGAAGTCTAAAAATAAACAATTTTGTGGATAGACAGAGGGATTGTAAGGGTAAGAATATATCTGATACATGGAAACTGATCAATTAATTTCTGGGCAAAAAATGTTCTTCTTGCATATCCTGTTTAGATAATTCTACAGAGATTATTACAGACCCACAGCTTGTAGCTCAGGAATTCAATAATACTTTTACTGATTTATCTAAATTTATTCCCATTGGTGTTGTAAATCTGAGCAATAGAAATACTGCTGTTGAACCACAATATCCAAGATATTACTTTAGGTCTATCTCTCCAGAAGAGGTAAAGAGATATTTGTTAAAGATGGATCCCTGACCCTCAGTTAGGAAGGATGGGATTGATTATCATCTTGTGAGGATCACCACTGACATACTTTGTTATCCATTATCTTACATTTTTAATTTATCACTATGTAATTCTGTATTTGCCACAATATGGAAGGATTCTGTTGTTGTACCAATATTTAAGGCTGGTGACACAACAGGAGTCCAAAACTATCATCCTATTTCTCTTTTGGCTCCTCTCTCTAAGGTTTTAGAGAGAATAATTTCTGATCAAATGACAGAGTATTTTCTAAAATACAATGTGCTCATACCTGGACAACATGGTTTCAGGCCTGGTCACAGTACCACCATGGCCTTGGTGGGGTTCATGAGCACAGTCCAGTTGGCCATGGATGGGTGCCAATATACTGAAGCTGTGTTTGTGGATCTCACCAAGTCCTTTGATCTGGATGACAATGGCCTTTTATTATCTTCTCTATTTGGACTTGGCCTGTCTGGTGATGTTATAGGGTGGTTTAGGAATTACTTAAATCAATGCACACAGGCAACAAAGATAGATGGTCTTTTTTCTCAACCTGCTTCTCTTTCACTGGGTGTCCCACAAGGGTCAATTTTAGGTCCTCTTTTGTTTAGTTTATTTTTAAACACTCTTCCTTCAATTTGCACTAGTTGCCATATTTTATTTTATGCAGATAATGCGGTGATCCTCACGAGCAGAACAAATATTAACACTGTCTGTAAGAATTTGTTAGGTGATTTCCAGGCAGTCCATAATTGGTTTACAGATCATAGACTGGTTCTAAATGAAAAGAAAACCAAGTCTATGGTTTTCCAGAAATCAAGAAAGAGAACAGGGAAGGATATTGAGTTATCACTACAGACAGTGCAGGGAGACATTATTGAACAAGTCCAACAATTTAAATACTTGGGACTCCTAATAGAGGAGGGTATGACATTTGAACCATATATTTCTAATTTGAATAAAGTTACTCAACAAAGATTAGGGGCCTTATATAGACTTCATTCTCTTTTAGTTCCATCTGCTAAAAGAATACTTGCCCAGAACTTCCTTATCTCCATTATTGATTATGGCTTATTGATTTATAATGCTGTGGGGGAGGGGTTATTAAATAAAGTCAAAACTTTATTGAACCGAATCTCCAAATTTTCCACACAACTCCCAGGAAAGACACATCACTGTCTATTATTAAGGAATGCAGGTTTTCTGCCATTCAATTTACATTTTAAATTACAACTGGGAATTGTGGCAAAGAAAATAACTTTAAATAGGGTACCTGAGATCGTTGACACCTTGTTCTAGTTTGGATGATTTCAAAATTATTCAGCAGGATTTAAATCCTATAAATGATTGGGTTATTCACTGGGGTATGCAGTTAAATTATTCCAAATGTAAAGTTATGCATTAGTGTACTTCCAATTCTAAAAAATACATACATGTTAGAATACCAACACCTTAGTGAGACAACAAATGAGAAAGACCTTGGTATTATTATTTCAAATAATTTTGATTTTTCTAATCATATCAATGAAGCTATAAATAAAGCTAATAAGGTCCTTTGGTCCATAAAATGAAATATTACCTCCAAACATCCTAAAGTGTTCTTATCATTATTTAATGCTTTTGTCAGACCTCACTTGGAGTATGTTTCTCAACTTTGGTGTCCTTATAAAAAGGCTAATATTAATCAGTTGGAGAAGGTGCAGCGTAGGTTTACTGAAAACCTTGTAGGACTGCATCAACTGTCATCTGAAGATAGACTGTCTAAGCTTGGTTTGTACTCTTTTAAAACTCAAAGATTAAGGGGTGATCTTCTGTTTCTATTTGATGTAGTTCATGACCCACAATTGATGGTAGATTTAGGTTTGGCCTTTAAAGATTCATCTGACAATATAAGAGGTCACCCACTTCAACTAGCATGTAAACCCTTTAAAAATAATAAACATAATTATTTCTATACTTTAAGAGTAATCAAACCTTGGAACAGTTTGCCTTTGTCGGTCATTATCAGTACAGATAAAACTCAATTTAAATTGAGATTGGATAATTATCTTAATTCTAACAGTCAGTTATCCTATTATTGATTCTGATAGTATATGAGCTCTTATAGGCCTTTTGGTCTTTCTACTAATTCTCTCACCTTAGTATGAACCTTATTTAAGAGGCACACTAGTATTGTTTGCACAAGGTCTGCTGAAAATACTTTTTCTGTAATACATAGGATGAAGACTTCTATGAGACAAAAATCATTATTTTATATTCTTCCTTATTTCTTTAATACCTTGTTACCCATTTTAGATAGCCTGAATGGATCATTGATGTTTTTTAGGAAGAGACTTAAAGACTATCTTTTACTAGAAAGTGAATGTAAATGTTTTACTTGATTTATTTGACATGTTTATCATTGACTATATGTGATATCACGCTTATTGTATTATTGTATAACTGCATGTCTTTTGTATGTATAACTGGTCGACCATGAAAATGGGTGTGTGGCCCATGGACTTACCAGTATAAATAAATGAAACAAACAAACAAATACTCTATGTCTGGAACTTAACAGAGCTAACATGTCGTGAGTCTCTTTTACTACATAAAATAGTTCTAAGGAGCTAATATATTATATATTATATAGATAGATATAGATATAGACATAGACATAGATATACTGTAGATATAGATATAGATATAATGTTTTTAAAGCACAGTACTAATTATCCAGCAAAAAAAATGTTCCTAACTTTTTTGCAGTAATGTGTTCCTGATGATCTTAGATTCTTCATTAGGGTATTTTAAATTCATTCAGCTATTTTTAAGACTGTGTTAAGGTACAACTTTTTTAGTTTCCGTGGCTCTACAATAAAGATGGCCGTCACCAGTAACCTTCAAAAATCTTCTCCCCAGAGAGCACACACTAACAACACTCACTGTATTTTTAATGCAAATATGTCAGGGTGTTACCAGCACATGTTTCTGATGGCTAGCAGCACAACACCACCCAGATTTGCTTACATCCATGATTGCTGACACTATTGTTTACATGGCAAAAGACCAACAACTTTTAAGAACTTCAGAATCCTTTTTCTTGCCTTGGGAATGAAATAAAGCAAAAAAAAAAAATAGCTATAGTGATGTTTTGGTTTGTCCTAACTGTCCACCAAGTTATTTAAATTATTGTTAACTAGTACTGCTGCTTTAAGTAATTAATATTTTGACAATTAAACAATAAGACAGTCCCGTATTGTGTGTTATTGTGTAATATTCTGTTTTAGGTAATGATATCCATTTTATAGAAAATAAGAACATATAGCGTCCTTTAAAAATGAAAAAGATTTTCAACCAGTCAAAAGAGGGTGAGTACCAATATTCTGATCCCATTTTAAACCAAATAGGACAACTAGGACATTTTTTGAATACTTCTGAGGAATATTGAGAACATATTTAATACACCACTTTCAGCTATTGTGACTACACATTTATGTTTTTTTTAAACATTTGTATGAGGCTAAGAAACTGTAAGCTAGTAAAGGGAGGGAAAATGTGACAATAAAATAGAATAAAAATTATTTCAAATATTTAGTAAAAATAGTTCAAGAAATGTTAGATAAAAAGAATAAACGCCTGGTAGTAGTTTCAGAATCAAGAAAGTCTTTGCCAAAAAAAAGGTGTATTAAGAGACAATAGTAATGATACTTCAATAATGACTATGATAACCCTACCAGAATCCCAGAATGATGTAGTGTAGGAACTGTGTAGTGAGTCAGCACCGAGTGTTAATTATAGAGGTGAAGTAGAGGGATTTAAAAACTCTCAGCCTATAATGACAGTAAGCCAAAGAGGAAAGTGATTGGAATTCAGTACAGCAAGGACAGGATACTACAAAACATGACTTACAAAGTAACTTTTTGACAGACTTTGAACAATTTATAGCACCATATGTAGTTAAGGAAAAAATTACCACTAACATGGTTGGCTGAACAAGAAATCCACTGATATGGTCAAGTGAAGAAGGCCAGTCACATACAGAAGGCCCATCACCTAGACAGCTTATAAATGAACCAGATGACATCCAGACAAAATGTCTGTTAGAAAAGTATACAGTACTAGCAAGCCTGATTATTGGAAAAGAGCTAGGGAAAATCAATACAGTTCTTGAACAAAGTTAATTATGACAAGAATCATTGCCATAATAGGAAAGCAGAATAAAGTATTACTGGGAAAAAATGAAGGGGAGAAGGTGTACAAAAAATCACAGAAGAGATTATAAGGAAGAAACAACAAGAAATCATGGATGTACTTCAAAAGGATAAAGGTACTAAAAAGACAGAACAACATCAGCAACAAAGTAAAAATAACATAAAAAAGAATACAAAGACTAAAGAAAAGAACCTATAGACTGTCAATGGAATGTGACAAATATATTGATAAAGTGATTACACTAACTACAGATTCAAATTTGGGTACTACTGTGCCAAGGATTTCAAAACAAAAAAGAAAGAGGATACACAGATATACAGAGGAGCAACATATCAAATTACTTATGATTTATTTCAGCAGAATGCCAAAATAAATTAAAAAGCAGGTTGTATTTTCATTTAAAATAATATTATATAATATACTAAAATCATCACTAAAAAAGGGGAATCAAATGGGAAGACACTGTGTATGTCCACAGACACAGAGTACTACCACAAAAGGGAGGTGTCTTTTTAGTGGTTACAAATCATGGGATTAGGGCACAAATCCTGGAAAAATTACTTGGATTTTAAGAAAGCAGGTATAGAAATAATTGAAACACTGAGCTTTACCTTCAAGAGAGGAAAAAAAAATGAATAATAAACAGATTGGTAACAGAGTAATTACTTGAAAGAAGAAAAGGAAATACTAACGAAAGTATGAATCAACAAACAATTGTTAAATTCTTGGAAAAGCCTATTGAACCTGAACATAACTTAAACTGCTCATATATATCAGAGCATTTTATTAGAGGGTGACAAAGGAACAAGACTAAGCAATAGGTGTGTACTGAGATCAAAACAAGAAATGGAGGAAGAGTTAGATGTGTCTCAAATTTTCTGCTGTAGTGAAATAAGTGTTAAAAATAGATGTGAGATGTTACATGTGAAGAAACATCAATGGATAGTGATACAAGCGAAGAAGAGACAAGTTTGAAACTGGATTGAGTACTTTGTCAGGACATCAGACCACCCTATGAAAATCTTTAAGCATCATCAGCTGGAATGTGGCAGGAATTAAGAGCAAAACTGATGATGGAACTTAGATTTTATAAAGAAAAATTATCTCATCTTGCTACAAAAGATGTGGAATGATGAAAATACAGATATACTTTTGAAAGGTTCCACCACTTCAGAGTGCTGGCTGCAGTGTACCCAGTCATTACAGGAGCCAAGTGGGAAAGTCACCATGCCCCCGCACCCCCACACCCCCTTTTCTAAGGATACTAACTCTAGTGGCTGGACCTCGGGGAGGGAGCAGCGAGTCCAGCATTTGGTGCCGTAATAACCTGGTTCTGTAATGCCGGTGCCCTAATGGCTGGAAAGGCTTTTGAAAGGCTTCTAAAATTTTGAAAAACCAGCAACAAAAAGAAATTTAAAGGGCAAAAATAGGGGTGGTTTAATGACCCTGATATCAATAAACATAGATTGTACAGTCAAGATCTGACATCAAGACAAGGATTTTTTGCTTATCACTGAAGTTGTAATGGCATATGGTCAGAAATACCTAATTATAAATGTTTACCTGCCCCCAGCATTATAGGTAAATGAGTATCAAAGTGCCCTTTAAGAGTTAGTAAATATACCCAATACAGTTGTGGTTAGAGACACATCGACTCAAATACTAATTATGAGTGATTTTACTGCTAATCACTCAGTGGAGAAAAGACCCTCTCAGCAGTATGTGCTTTAGTGTTTCTGGTTTATTAGGTACACTTCCACAATGCTGGTTCAACAGCAAACCTGTCGACTGGCTTTACAGCAATGGCACAAATGCTGACCGCGGTCATGGTCCACATTGTGCTGTCAGGAATAGTAATGTGTTTTCTGTGGGGGGCTGCACACCCCCACACCCCCCAGATTTTACAATAATCACCTCCATGGTAGAAGTGTTTCATGGAGGGGATGCAACACCCAGAGATGCTCTGCCTGGGGTCCCTATCCTGTAGGGCGACCATTGCAGTGACCTGTCATTTTGTCGCTGTAAACTACCACTCACTGTAGTATTTTCACTATAGCAATGGTATACCATTAGAGACAATATCATTCTACTAAACAGGCTGCAAAAGTATCCACCAATTAGAAACAACATTTTGTAGGTCACTGATTACTTCCTTGGGATTAAATACAGCCAAATTAAATAAAATATAGTATTTAAAATTAAATATTTTCAGCATCTTATGATGTATTCCATTAACTTGCATTAAAGAGGGTGTCCTGTCAAAAGTACTTCATTGCAAAATTAGAATCAGCCAACCCCCAATAAATCTCATACCAAAAACTAGGTTTCTGTCTTGCTTCATTTTAAAGTTATGAGCTATTTTGTAACCCTGATTTTACTCCTTGTTCAAAGAAGCCATTTTCAGTGAAGTGCCACTGATCATGTCACAACCAGAACTCACAGATTAGTCCTCCCTGTCAGCAACCTTATAGGATCTATTTCTCTGAAGTTTAAGAAACTGTAGCTTTAGTAATCATTAAAAAACTAACACAGGGTTGTCTGCAGTGCTTGCAGTTCAAGAATGTTCAAATGCATGGTACTGTACTTTAGAATGCATCAGTAGATGGTTTTGGAATGCACCACTGAACCAAAGTATAGAGTGACAAAGAGGTGCAGAATTTTAGAATGTTGGGGGGACATGCAATCTTGGCATGTAGCAGGGATGCGCAGTCTCGCAGTGTGGTGGAACACTCAATCTCAGAATGTGACAGGGACACACATCAAGGAATTTATCAGGGAATAGCAATTCTAGAATATGATAAGGATGTACACTGTCCAATGTAACAGGGCATACCATTTTATTTTGAAACTGCTTGTCCCTGTCACATTCCAGAATTGTATGCTCCCACCACATTTTAAAATTGTGCATCACATCCCCACCACCATCCGAGATTGTGCATTCCAGCCATATTCCCAAATTACATATCCCTGACACATTCCAAAATTGCACATCCACACCACATTCCAAAGTTGTGTTTCAGTGCCACATTCTGAAACTGTGGCACCATCACACTCCAAAATTGTGTCATTACTACATTCCAAAATAGTGTGTCATCACCATATTCCAAAACTGTACGTCACCACCACATTCCAAAACTGCATCACCGCCACATTTTAAAACTGAGCATCACTGCCACATTCTGAAATTGTACATCACCACCACATTCTGAAACTAAGCATCACCACCACATTACGAAACTGAGCATCACTGCCACATTCTGAATTTGTGCATCACTACCACATTCCAAAATTGTGCATCACTGCCACGTTCCAAAATTATGCATCACTGCCACAGTCCTAAATTGTGTGTCAACGCCACATTCTGAGATTGAGCGTCACTACCGCATTCTAAATTTGTACATCACCACCACGTTCCAAAACTGTGCGTCACCACCACATTCTGAAATTGTGCACCAGCGCCATATTCCAAAGTTGTGTGTCAGTGCCACATTCTGAAGTTATGCATCAGTGCCACTGTCCAAAATTGTGCATCACCACATTTCAAAACTGCATGTCTCCGCCACATTCTAAAATTGCGCCTGCCAGCCACATTCTGCATTTGTGTGTAAACTTCCATATTCCAATACTACCTATCATTGTCACATTCTAAAAATGTGCATTCCTGCCATATTCCAAAGCTGCACTTCCCCAACGGATTCTGAAAATGAGTGTCACTGCCACATTCAAAAACTGCATAACTAAATCTCATTCTAAAATAATGCATCCCTGCCTCATTCTGAAGTTACATGTGACTACCACGTTCTGAAACTTCCTCACTGCCACATTCTTAGATTCTGTGTCCATGCCACATTCTGAAAGTGAATATTGCCACCACAATCTGAAATCAAGCATACCAACCACATTTAGAACTTGTGTACCACCACCACATGTAAGGAATAAGACACAAAGAGATGTGGTTTATGGCCTGCTAAGAGCATGTCCCGGGTGCATAATGAGGCATGAGGCACTTGTGCCAAGTGCATTTAACACCTGGGAAGTGCTCTTATCAGGCCATAAACTACACATCAGATTGTCTTATTCCGCTTATAAAATGGATCTCTCAGTAAAAAAGTTAAGTAAAAAGTACACATAAAAAGTTTAAATAAAAAGAGTAAGAATATGATGATATAGAAGAAAAAACAAAAAAAAGTAGTTATTTTCATGTATTGTAATTGACATGTTTAAAATCCATTGTCCCTTGATCACCCCATCCCAGAAATAGCCATCTTGTCTGACAAGATGGAGGCCACGCTGGGCTGCTGTTTGCATGAGCTTTGAATGAAATCAAAGTACCGTTTAGAGCTTATTTTATTTAATTTGTTTTAATTTGTTTTATTAGTTTATGCAGTTTAGTTAGAGCTTGAAGTAGATAGTAACTGTAGGTACAGCACCCTTTTGGTCGCTAGTTTGGAACTTAAAACTTAAAATGCTATCTCTTCTGCGCCTGTGAAAACTGACCTATCCATTTTATACTTCAAAGTTTCCGTTTGCTGCCAGTGTTTATTGACTCAAAGACACTTGTGTTTTGCACATTTATTAGCTTTCTACCTGCTTGTGGTCTTCTCAGAGCCTGGAGCTTGAGCTTTTGGAGTTTGAGCCTGAGGGTTTCTGGTGGAGTCCTTGGATTTGGTGGTGTTATAATCTGATGCGAGGGAGATCTTAAAGATGTTGAAGGGGAGCCACTGAGCAAGGATCATTGTCTGGATCTTTAGTGGCTGGTCTCTGCTGTGGTATCATCGGTGAGCTATCATCATCCTGCCACTTGGATTTACTGGAAGCGCTGGTGTGACTGGCTGGTTTGGAGGTTGGATGGAGCTTTTGGGGGGCCTACACAAGCCCATTTGGGGGGTGGCTGCTGTGTGTTGGGGCCATGTTGGGAGGTGCTGGTGTAGGTCTGCTGGAGAGCAGACATGCTACTGGTGGCCTCTGGGTTTCTCGGGGGGTCTACCGGTGAGTGGACTCTGAGCTGGGGGCCACAGTTGAGGGTCCATTTGTGCGGGTTAATTGCCTCCCAAGGTGAGTGGTGGGGATCCTGTCCTCTGTTCTTTGGACCAGTGCTCCTGCCTGCGATTGTGCTGTGGGCTTTTGTTGTGGGAGTCCCTAAAGTGAAGATACGTTGAAAGAGGAGAACTGCTGCAAGAAGAATGGCTATAGTATAAAGCAAGATCTAACTCCCAAGAGCTTATTGGAGGGATCCCTTGCTCTGTTGGTTTGCTATATTTACTTTGCTTCAGATCAGTCCATCATCAGGTACTGAAATCATTTTATTTCAGAGGCAGTGAGAGAGCCTCGGTAGTTTCTAGCATTTATTAAATTCAACTTTTGTGGCAGTGAGAGGGCCACTTTTTTTGACATTCTTACAAGGGCTAGGTGAGAGCTACCCTTGTTTAAACTTTAAAGGACTTGGCAAAATACATTATAACATATTTTATTGGACACTAATAACTAAGTTTACTTAGAGCTGTGCTTGTCTTAATCCTTTTTTGGATTGTTGGTTTTGGGGTTTTAAATTAGGAGTGGGTTGGGATTGCTTTTTTTGTTATTGAGTTAATTTGTTTTTGGGTTGGGTTCAATTTTAGCATATTTGATTCTTTACTTGTGTTTATTGCAATGTGTTGGGGAGGTTTAGTGATGGTCAGGCACTATTCTCCCACCAGGCTCAGGAAATTATGTCCCTTTGAATGTTCTCCTTTATCATCTGACACCTATTTTAGGTGTCATGCTTTGGGTATACTTAAAGGACAAAAGAAAGGAGAGATCTGGGCCTGGTGGGGGACATGAAAGGGGAGGGTGGATTGGAGTTGTGGGGTCTAGGAGATGCCCTGGGGTGAAATGGAGTCAGGAAAGAGGTTTTCCTTGTCTTGTCCCCATACCCAAGGGCTCCGATGTTAGCGGGCAGGTGCCGAGGTCTTCCCTGACGGCTATCCTACCTTGGCAGTGCTATATAATACCAGATCTTTTAAAAACAAGACAGCTATTATAGCTGATCTTGTTGGAACAACTGATCTGGCTTGCATCACCGAGACCTGGCTGGACAAAAATGCAGGCCCTGTATTGGCTTCAGTGACTCCAGCTGGGTTCTCGGTGATACACCATCCAAGGTAGTTTCGCAGGGGTGGGGGTGTGGCCATTATGTTTAAGACTGAGCTGGGCCTTGTGGATGTGCTATTGGGAAGTGCCAGATCCTTCGACTATATCCTGGGAGAGGTGCTGGCTGTGGGATTCTCCTCATCTACCGTCCACCGGGAGATGGAGGAGAATTCCTGCAGGAGATAGCAGCCTTCATCATTGACATGGTGTTGAGGTCCCCCAGATGGATAGTTCTGGGGGACTTCAATGACTGAGTCAACAATGAACTCTTGCATTTTGGTCAAAATCTCCTCCAGCTGATGATGACGCTGGGCTTTACACAGGTAGTTACCTCCTCGACCATTGGATCTGATCTTCCTTTTGGGTATGGAGAAAGCTGATCTGGGGTGGAGCCAGTAAGCTGGTCTGACCATCACACCATAAGGTTCAACTTCAGGGCCCCCCCAATAGGTCTGCCCCTACGGAAATGGTTCGGTACTGCCCTTTAAGGGGGGTTAACCTAGTGACCTATTGGCGGTGCTGGACCTATCGGGCATGTCAGGTGAATGCATGAGTCCAGATTATCTTGTACTAGCCTATAATAAGTCTGTGGGAGATGCTCTGGACAAGATTGCTCCTGTTCATGTTCGACCTCTCACCCTTCACCCAAGTAGCCCTTGGTTTGATGGCTCCTTGAAGGAGTTGAGGCGAGTTGGTCGAAGGATGGAGACAGCCTGGCTGAAGTCCAGTCATGATGCTGACAGGCTTAGGTTGATGGCACATTATGATAGCTATCAATCAGAAATCACCCATAAGAAGGCAGAATTCCTGTCCAGGGAGATTTCTGCTTCAGCTTTTCGGGACTGTTGACAGATTGTGCAATCCAATCTGTCTCCAGCCCAGAGAAGGCTTTTCTCAGCTAAGATGCGAGGAGTTCACTCAATTTTTCACAGATAAGGTTGCCAGCATCAGGTCTGGTATTGGTCCAGCCTCTCCTATGAAGGATTGCTGTGATCGACAGGAGGTGGCATGCACTCAGTCTGTCTGGTCAGATTTCTACCTGCTGGAATTCATGGACATTGTAAAGACCATCCAAGCATTGCCCAACCAGTTGTAGTTCGTATCTGGGCCCTACACCCCTCTTAGTGGGATGTGTAGATGTTATCTGCCCAATCCTTGCTGAAATTGTCTGGAAGTCCTTGGAGAGTGGGGTCTTTCTCTGACCCTCTCAAGGAGGTGGTCATTTGACCATTCCTCAAGAAATCCTCCCTAGATCCTGACTGTCTAGCTAACTACCAGCCTATCTCTAACCTGCCATTTGTTGGTAAGGTTATTGAAAAGGTGGTTGCACTGCAATTGGATGATCATCTTACAACACACAATGTCTATGATTCTCTCCAGTCTGGTTTCAGGAAGAAGCATAGCATGGAGACTGCTCTTATCGAGATATTGAATTACCTCATAATGACCAGAGATCGAAAGGCATGCACCATTCTGGTCCTTCTTGACCTCTCTGCTGCATTTGACACTGTAGACCATGGTGTGCTACTGGAGAGCCTGTGGCATTTTTGTGGGCTGTCTGGTACAGTCCTTAAATAGTTCCATTCATTCCTCATGGGCAGGTCTCAGAGGGTTACCACTGGAATTTATTCCTCTGATGCTCACTCCCTGTTCTGTGGGGTGCCGCAGGGCTCCATTTTGGCCCCCATGCTGTTTGCAGTGTACATGCTGTCATTGGGAGATATCATCAGGTGATATAGTCTGAGTTTTTACTGTTATGCAGATGATACTCAGCTGTATATGTCCTTTCTGCCCGGACAGAATGATACACTCTCCGTGATAAATAATTGCCTTGCTGAGATCAGAACTTGGATGAGTTCCAGTTGGTTGAGGCTGAATCCAGACAAGACTGAAGTGTTGATAGTGGACCCAGGTTGTCTAGGGGCAGGTTTGGGGGCTGGATAACCATCAGGCTTGTCGCTTGGTGGTATACAGCTCACTACCTCAGACCATGTGAGAAACCAGGGCGTTATTTTTGACATTGGTCTGACTCTAAAGCCGCAGGTTTTAGCAGTCATTAAATCATCTTTCTATCATCTTAGGCAGGGCTCCTACTTTTCTGCGGCACAGTAGGACCAAGTTCTGCGGCAAGACTAACATTTGCCACAGAACTTCTGCGGCGGTGGTTTGTAATTTCTGCGGAAGTTCTGCGGCACTAACAAACTACCACATCACAATGTTAGCTTGTCATCCTGACTTCACTTTCATGGCAGTAGTTATAGCAATCAGGATGTTGGAAAGCACAGTAACACTAGTATAAAAAATAACAGACTTATAAAAATTTTATACCTAAAAGAGAAAACAGATGTCCCTCCATAAGGTCCTAGCCTGTTGCATAAATGACATATGCAGAGGGATCTAATGTGATAAATAAGGTATTTCTATACACTATCTATACACTAATGAGGTTTCCACTGTCTATCCTTACACTTATTTGTAAATGCCTATACTCCACGGGGTTCCCACTCTATATCACTTATATTTATCTGCAATCTGTAACATACATACAAATATGTGTGTGTGCTTGTGTGTGTGTGTGTGTGTGTGAGAGAGAGACAGAGATACTGTATATAATGTGTGTGTGTGTGTGTGTGTGTGTGTGTGTGTGTATATATATATATATATATATATATTTTTTAATTTCAGACTTACATCCTCATTCATACAGGTCCCATGGAAATGGAATAGAGGTTATTGCAAAACTCATTTTTCATGTCAACCTGCTTTCCTGACACTCGTAACACCATCAGGCCATGACATGCATGTGAACCAATTGTGTGATGAAACTCTCCGGCCCTCACAATGTGTTCACCATGTGACAGAACACTGCACCATACCTTCCCATGCTCCGAGCAGTGAGTGTGTTCCACCAATCCTTGTGCTGCCCAGCCAGCTCCCAAGTTAATCTCTGAACCTGAGTTACCGGCAGGAAACACACCAATACCCTCTGTTGTAGCTGTCACTGCACACAACATTTCTCGATAACTTTTAGGTGATTCTATTAACCAATGACAATATGTAATAGAATAACCCTGGCAAAATCGTACAGTGTAATTATTTATTTAACAGGTCTGTTCTTTCAACAGGTCTACATTATTATATTTCACTTTTCTGGGCATAATTGCTTTATTTTCTTAAAATTTGAGACAGTTAAATTCATTTTACCAGTTATTCATTTCAGATAGTATCTCTATACCTTAAAGGCACAAATAGGTTTGTGCAAAGTGAGGTATGGACTTAACAGGTCTGTGCTATTGACAGGTTTTGTTTAAGTTGGCTAGTGCAACAATATGAACTGAAAATTGTATTAGGCTGTGGTGCAGGTTGAACAAATATCCCCATGCATGATGTGCTGTCACCGTCTCTGACAGTGGGGAGCAGTGGTAGATAAGTGACTATTCATTTCTGTTGCAGGAAGCCATTTCATTAGCTAATGTGATGTTATAGCAATGATAACATCACATTCTGAACATATACGGGGTTTTGGATATAAAAGGGGAAGGAACGATTCTATGGATAAACAGAAATAATAATAAAAATCACCAAAAGAGTGAATTCTTGGCACCACAGAAGTTCTGCAGTAGATTACCAAATTGTGCATAAAATTCTACGCCACAGAATTCTAGGGGCCTTGATCTTAGGAATATCACCCAAATGAAACACCTGGTTCCTCTGGATGATCTGCCAATGTAGGTCCATGCCTTTGTCACTACCCATCTTGATTACTGCAACTCCCTCTACCTAGGGCAAGGCCCCTAGATTCTCTGCCACGAGAATTTTGCGAAGAACTTAATCTACCACAGAACTTCTGCTGCCCATGAAATTCACTCTTCTTGGTGATTTTTTATTAATATTTCTGTTTATCCATAGAATCTGGTTCCCTTCTCTTTTTATATCCAAACCCCCCTATATGCTCAGAATGTGATGTTATCATTGCTATATCATACATTAGCTAATGAAATGGCTGCATTCTGCAACAGAAATGAACAGTCACTTATCTACCACTGCTCCCACTGTCAGAGACGGTGGCACAGCACATCATGCATGGTGATATTTGCTCAACCTGCACTACAGCCTAATACAATTTTCAGTCTTACATTATTGCACTAGGGCCAACTTAAACAAATCCTGTCAATAGCACATACTGTTAAGTCCATACCTCACTTTGTACAAACCTATTTGTGCCTTTAAGGTATAGAGATGCCATCTGAAATGAATAACTGGTAAAATGAATTTAACTGTCATTTTAAGAAAATAAAGTAATTATGCCCAGAAAAGTGGAATATAATAATGTGAGACCTGTTGAAAGAATAGACCTGTTAAATAAATAATTGCACTGTAAGCCTTTTGCCAGGGTTATTGATTACATATTGCCATTGGTTGATAGACTCACCTAAATGTTATGGAGAAATGTTGTGTGCAGGGACAGCTGTTGGGCCAGAGGGTAGCATGCTGTGTTTCCGTGCTGGCAACTCAGGTTCAGAGATTAGCTCTGGGAGCTGGCTGGGCAGCACAAGGATTGGTGGAACCACATCACTGCTCGGAGCCTGGGAAGGTATGGTGCAGTGTTCTGTCACTTGGTGAACACATTGTGATGGGCTGGAGAGCTCTATCTCACAATCGGTTCACATGTATGTCATGGCCTGATGGTGTTACACAGTGTGTCAGGGTAAGCAGGTTGACATGAAAAATGAGTTTTTCGATAACTCCTCTATTCCATTTCCAATGGGACCTGTATGAATGAGGATGCAAGTTCATGGAAATAAAAAAATAAATATACACACACACACACACACACACACACACACACACAGTATATCTGTCTGTCTCACCATACACACACACACACACACTTGTATGCATGTTACAGATTGCATATAAATATATAAGTGATACACAGTGGGAACCACGAGTGGTGTAGAAGGCATACAAATATATAAGTGATTGACAGTGGAAACATCATTAATGGGATAGATAGCATGCATGTAGAAATACCTTATTTATCACATAAGATCCCCTCTGCATATGTCATTTATACAACAGGCTAGGACCTTAAGGGAGAGACATTTGTTTTGTTTTTTTAGGCATAAAATTATTTTTGTCTGTTATTTTTTTGAACTAGTGTTACTTTGCTTTCCACCATCCTGATTGCTATAACCACTGCCATGAAAGTGAAGTCAGGATGACAAGCTGACACTGTGATGTGGTAATTTGTTAGTGCCACAGAACTTCCGCAGAAATTACAAACCACCGCCACAGAAGTTCTGTGGCAAATGGTAGTCATGCCGCAGAACTTGGTCCCACTGTGCCGCAGAAAAGTAGGGGCCCTGACCTAGGGCTACCAGGGGTTGATATCTGTCGCTTGCAGCTGGTGCAGAATGCATCAGCCAAGCTTCTGACTGGGACTTCTAGGACCTGTCATATTACGCCTGTGCTCTGCGAACTGCACTGGCTGCCTGTTCAGTGGCAGATCACCTTTAAGGTTGCTTTGCTAACCTTAAAAGCCCTACATGGTCAGGGACCTGGCTACCTGTAAGATCTCCTTGTACCCTATTGCCCTCTCCACCCTTTCTGTTCCACCAATGAGGGATTGCTGGAGATTCCCAGGGTATGACTGAAGACATCTGGTTCTCGAGCTTTTTCTTTTTCGACTCCAACCTTGTGGAATTCTCTACCTTGTTGGTTGAGAGAATGCCTAACCATTGACAGGTTTAAAACTGAGTTAAAAACTTATTTATTTGATTTAGCCTTCCCAAAATATGGATAACCTGTTTTATTGTTTTTGTTCAGTTCTATTTATACTGTTGCACTTGGTTTTATGTACAGCACCTTGGCTTGGAAAGGCACTATAAAAATAAAGTTTGACTTGACTTGACTTTGGGTGCTCAGTCGAAAATTTATTTATTATATGATTTATATATCACATCTCAATACATCAATTTCATCTTAAATCATCACTAAACATCCACAAACATCCATTTGTTTATTCACATGTAGTTACTAAAATGTTTTCTTTCCCAGGCCCAGGCATATGCCTGGGTCCCCCATATAACTTACATAAATTATGGCCCTGATGTACATCTGGGGCCCCTCTTCTTTGCTTGGCCTTGATCAGAGCCCATGTGTAAACATGTGCCCTCTTCAGGGGCCTCTGGGGTACCCCCTGGGGCCCCTTTCCACTCCCAGCCCTGGTGTAAACCCCAGGCTGGGATCCTTCCTTCCCTCCTTTGCCATTAGATCACCTCCAGCTTGCATTGGATGGTGGTCTTTCCTCCTCCCTGCTCTAACCCCACAACCTATCCCTGCTTTCCCCAACCCCAACCACCTGCCTCCACACATCTGTTGCCAGCCCTATTTCTGTGTTAAAAAGGTCTAGCCCCATGTCAGAGAAGTGTACCCCAAGTGACCAATAGTATTCCACTGCCAATTCTTTAATACTGTCATGCTTTACGCTCCCCCTCCCATTGAACCAAACAGGCCCAATACCCTGTGGTTCATCCTCCTCCACACCCTATCCAGAGCCCTGTGATCTTGAGCATGCCTCCACACCCTCCTTGGTAACATCTCAGACCATAGTATTGTGACTTCTTGCCACCACTCCTTTATTGTTACATCTCTGTTGATTTGAAAATAAATATCCAGCCAAGGGCGCAACCCCAGGTCATTGCCCCCCCCAGATGAATGATTAGGAGATCCAGTGTGGGCCTTGTCCTTCACACCTCTTGTAGTAATGGTAGCAGCTATGCCCACCTCATCCCTCTCAAGCTGTTCCACTGGAGTTGTACTTTATTCCAATCGTGATATAACTGACAACCCCCTGCTTGTACCGTTGCTCTCTTTTCTGCCCAATAAATGAACGAGTGGCCATAGATCCATACCGCCAACCTGCAGGCCTTACCTGAATGAAAAAAAGAGACAAAATATAAGATATTGAAGCATACAGGTACCCCCTTTTACTTTACTCCCCTCATTAATGCCCACCCCCTCTCTTTTTTTCAATCTTCCAGCCATCAGGGAACTGGTCCATCACTTGCATGGAAACAACAAGACAATTAATGTCAGTCAACCAATTCCCTGATGTACGTTTTATAGTTTCCAGATTTCCATCTACCCAAATGCCTAATCTCCTCACCTGAGCCTCTGCACTTGGTGGCTTGGGATGCTGCCCCTATCCTGAAGGAATGGGAGGAGTAACCCGCTGAGTCCTCACACAAAAATGTCACACCCTTCTTCAAGAATGCCACCACCTGGTAGCTAGTGACCCAGGATCCTTCCCCATGCTTGAAGAGTGAGCCACTCCCGGCTAGGCAGATTGCGATATATGCCCACAGGGCCCACACCAGGCACACCATGGATTGCTCCTGCTTTACCAACCTGATAGTTGCACCATTCCCAACCTAGTCAGTCTTGGACCTTCTTAACCTCAGGGTAACCATGTCCTTCTGCCTTTGAAGATCATCCCACTACAGCTCACCCTCCCTTCCCCGGTCAGATCCCAAAACCTCACTTATCCTAAAGGCTCCATGGTACATGGTGGTAAAGATGGCCCCAAATAAAGCTTCCTTAGATGGGGAATGGCAAACCTTTGGTAGAGCCCCCATCAGACGACCCAACATGTCCTCTGAAATTGGTCACCTTCTATCCGGATCCTTACCCATAACCTGGAGCCATCCCTACATCATTCTCCAGATAAGCATGCTTTTTCCCAGGTCCACCCATCCCCTCAGGTTGCACATCATTCCTATAGCTAAGAAGTGCACTCCCATGGTCACGTAGGCTACCCCACTTCTCCATCTGCTGACAATGAATTTTGCCAGCTGTTCCTCAGTCATGTCCCACTTACCTCACATCCCAAGCTTTCCCAGAAAACCTGGAATGTCTTCCATGAGGTCTCATATGCCTTCAGGGTCCTTGGAGCCCAGGAGCTTTGAAAGAGGAGCTCGGCTCCCTCCAGCAAATTTCCCATGTGAACTTCAGAACCATAATTTTGTGTTGCACTGCCCCAGGAGTGACAGCCCAGAAGCGATCCATTTGCAGATGGGAAAGGCTGTTAGCTATGGTGTTCTTTGTCCCTTCTATATGTCTAGCTCTGAATGAAAGATTCCGCTTCAGTCCCTGTAACATCAGCTGACGCATCACCCTTATTACTGTCTTTGATTTTGCTCCTTTCTTATTTATAGCCTCCACTATGGACCGGTTATCGCAGCAGAAGGTAACCTTCTGGTTCCGCAGAGCCTCTCCCCACATAGAAACATAGACTTTGATGGCAGATAAGGACCACTTGGCCCACCCAGTCTGCCCATTTCCCTACCTATTGGATAAGCTGCAGATTCTAGTTAAACAATAGCCTACTTCCTGCAACTCCCCACCATAATTGCCTTATGTCTGTCCCATGCATGTTTGAATTCCCCCACTGTTTTAGACCCCACAACCTCTCCAGGAAGGCAGTTCCATGTGTCCACCATTCTCTCCATGAAAAAGAATTTCCTCACATTACCCCTGAGCCGTCCCCCCTCTAACTTTAAATTGTGCCCCCTTGTTCTTACACATCTCTTTTTCTGAAAGATGCTACCCTCCTGGACTTTGTTGATTCCCTTGAGGTACTTAAAAGTTTCTATCATATCCCCCCGTCCCTTCTTTCATCAAGGGTATACATATTAGTCTCAGTGTAGCCACCCAGATAGGGAATATCTCCAAAAATGTGATGTCCCTCCCCAGACCTATCTGGACCCATTCCGCAGGCCAGGGTTTGGACATCCATTTTCCTTTGAAATAAGCTCCCATACCTATCCCTCCAAGGCAGCAGTGTATAATTCTGGGTCAGTACTGAATATCCAATCATCTTGCCAGAATGTGACCCTGTTATAATGCTGTAGGAAGTGTTCCCACACCCCTAAATCATCCCAGACATCCTTCAAGATATCCACACGGTGGTGCGACTTAGAAACTCCCCTCATAGCATACACTAGGTGGCATGTAAATGCCCTTACTGGGGCTATGGCCCAGTATGCAAAGTTCAGATGCCCCAAAAGCTTAGGCACCATGTGGAGAGGTACAGTTCTGTGCCACCTGACTTCCATGAAGAGCTCCCTCAACCAAAGGATTTTGGTCTGCAGTAACAGAAACACCCCTAAGGATGCATCAGTTTCTGTCCCCAGGAACTCAATGCATTGGCTGGGTACTTCAGTCTTGTCCAGTGCCAGGGGGACACCTACTGCCTGGCACATTGACTCAAAGTGCCCCATCATCTGTTCGACAGCGGCGCTTCCTTCACCCACCAAAAGGAAGTTGTCCAGATAGTGCAGGATGGTCCTGTGGCTGAATTGATCTTGAAATGCCCATTGTAGTCAAGTGCTGAAGGTTTCAAAGGTTGCACATGCCATGGAGCAACCCATTGGCATTGCCTTGCCAAAGTAAAAGTCCTCCCTAATATGGAAACCGAGTAAGCCCAAGTCCCCAGACCTAACTGGAAGCAGGTGAAAGGCCACTTTGACATCTGTCTTTGCCAACCAGGGGGTCTTCAGGGCCCTGATCATCCCCACTGCTTCTTCAGAGTCATGTACATCACCCTGCTGTCTTCCTCACTAATGTGGTTGTTAACTGACTCACCTGTTGGGTGGGACAAGTGGTGTATCACCCTGTACTCACCGGATTGTTTTTTGGGTACCAACCCCAGAGAGGAGACCCTGAGATTGGGCAGGGGAGGGAAACCAAAGGGTCCCTCAACCCTCCCTGCAGCCACTTCCTTTGCTATCTTCTGCCAGAGTAAATCATCCCATCCCATTTCTGATTCCAAGTTCTTCACTCATATTCCCACCCACTTCTCAGTATAGTGTTGGCTAAACTCTCCCCAGAATCCTTCTTCTAACACCCATGGTGCACCCCAATCTGGGTAGTCCCTTAGCCACTCCCATAGGGCAGACTGCCTAATAGGCATCTTAGCCAGTGGGAACTCCCCCCTCAAGCCACCCCAGCCTGGTATTCCACCCCCCAGTGTACCCATTCTCATTAGCTGCTGCTTTGTTCCACCCTTGGATGAAACCCCTGCCTCTAACAGAGGATCCCCAGGGGCCTCACCGGAGACCCACATGGCTGGCTCAGAAGGGCTGACCACCAGCACCTGGGCCTCCCACATTAGTCCCAAATGATCTACACTTTGAGGCCAGGTGGGTGCCACCACACCTGGAGCAGGTGTGCCTAAAGCAGCAGTTGGGCGAGGCGCAATCTGCTCTTTTAAAACCAGAGCAGCATTTTTGTGACACTCCTGAGGGCTTTGGTCATTATGTGGGAGGGAAACTTTGGGGGTTAAAAAGAGGTTGAAATGGGGATATAGGGAACAAACATCCACAGAGGAAATATTACTTTTATTTTTATATGGCGGGTGGAAATGGTGCCACGGTAAAACTGTCTTCATACAAATTAGCTGGCTACTGTTCATATTTACAAATTTTAGGTGAATTCTACAAGTTTTGTCTCAAGTCCATGGTGCAGCCATTCAAGTTTAGTACATGGAATGTTAAGGGTACAAGACACCCTCTTAAATATATGTGACTGCTCAAACATTTAAATAATATACGAAGTAATGTAATATCTTTGCAAGAAACACACCTCCTTCAAGCTGAAGAAAAGTGTCTGAGGAGACAGCAGGTGGGACAGGCATTTGCTGTGGGAGATTCTAGAAATAGCAAAGGGGTTGCCATACTCCTTACTAGAGCTTTCCCCTTTCAATGCGAACAATGTATTAGACAAAGAGGGATGATATATCCTGATTATAAGCAAAATTCACTCATATAATATTCTACTGGGAAGTGTATATGGCCCCAATGTAGATTCACCATCTTTTTAATGGAGCGACTCTCCATCCTAACTCCTTTCCTCAATATTCCAATGGTCATGGGGGGGACTGGAATTTACCCTTCAACCCAAACTTAGACAAATCACCAAGTTTTAGGACCAGAGGTCAATCCCCTGCCCAGAGAGCATGCAGAGACATGGTGGACCATTTAGGTCTCTGTGACCCTTGAAGAACTCTGCACCCTAACACAAGGGAATATACCTTTCACTCTAATGTACATGGCTCTGCTTCATGCTTTGATTATTTTTGGATGAGTAAATCCTTAATTCAAGGGTTGTTAGATAGTAGACTGGAACCGGGTATAGGGTCTGATCACTCCATAGTAACCTGTCTCCTTTCTTTCTCCTTAAACTGGGGAACAAGTAGACAGTGGAGACTTAATAACCAGTTACTGAAAGACAAGAAGGTCACAGACAGTATACTGTCAGCCCTTGACTCCTTTAAGGAATCTAATTGGGGTACCACTTAGTCTCCCTCTTTGGAATGAGGTTCACTTAAATGCTTCCTAAGAGGCGAGTTTATAAAATGGGCTGCAATAAAAAAAAAAGAGAGAAACTCAGGAAGCTAAAACATTGTAAGAACAAATCAGAGAAAATGAAAAATATTTGTCTAACAATACATCAGAATTAGAGAAAGAGACACTCATAAGGTTACAGGATAAATACTCCAAACTTCTCAGAAAAAAGGCAGAATGGGCCATATTAAATTCCAAAGCCACCTACACCGAGCAGGAGGGAAAAGCAGGGTGGCTTTTAGCTCTCTGACTTAAAAAAATTGAAACCTCTAAATGCATAGTGGCAATACAGAAGGATCCTCAAAGCCCACCACTAACTCAGGTGAAGGACATTAATAAAGAGTTTGAGCTGTACTACAAACAATTATATGCACAGATGTTGAATTGCCGGCCTCAATCCAAGGTAGATTCCTATCTGGAGAGTCTCCCTCTTCCCACCCTCACCCCTAACCAGAAAGAAAAACTAATTGCCCCCTTCACAGAAGTGGACATAATCCAGACAATCAAAAATCTTCCCTCAGATAAGGCCCCTGGCCCAGATGGATATTCCCCAAATTTCTACAAAAAATTTGCATCTCAATTAGCTCCTTGGCTGCTAGCAGCAGTATGCTCTAGTATGTTATGGGAGACAACATATGACCCAAGGATGTCCAAGGCCACAATTGTCATACTTCCCAAACCGATAGAGAACCGACACAGGTCACCAACTACCGTCCTATATCTCTCCTCAACATGGATCTCAAGATACTCTCCAAACTACTAGCCCTTAGGTTAGAGCAAGTAATTCCTTCCCTTATTAGCTCAGAACAAGTGGGATTTATGAAAGGCAGGTCATCTGTGGACCACCTTCATCGCCTGTCGCATGTCTTCTCCACGTCCAGAGATTCCCCTCAAGGTGTGGCACTGGTCTCTCTAGACACGGAGAAGGCCTTTGACAGAGTAGACTGGCAATTTTGTTCAGGACTCTTCATAGATTCCATTTTCCAACCGAATTTATTTCATGGATACAACTATTATATTCCACCCCTACTGCACAAGTTTTCTGTAATGGGATTCTTTCCCCCAGTTTCCCCTTAGAAGTGAGCACCAGACAGGGATGCCATTTATCCTCCCTTCTATTCAATCTTTATTTAGAACCCCTTATAGTTTCAATACAACAATCTTCTGGGATACATGGCATACAATTGGGTTCACTACACACCAAAATTGTGGTCTATGCGGATGACATACTGCTTCATATAACAGAAATTAAATCCTCCATACAACAACTGTTAGAACTAATAAAGGAATACAGCTTCCTCTCCAACTACAAGTTAAATACGGAGAAATCCATGATCTTCCCACTAAATTCTAAAGTATATAAAGAAGAAGCCCTGGAGTTGGGATTTCAATGGGCCTCTAAATCTATAAAGTATCTAGTAATCCATCTTTCCACTAGTGTCATCCAGATATGGAAACATAATCTAGACAATTTGCACAAAATAGTCCAGCAAGACTTAAAAAGATGGCAAGACCTTCCTTTAACCTTATGGAGCTGAGTAAGTATAATAAAGATGAACCTTCTTCCACGTATATTTTACTCCCTGAATCTCCTAGATATATGGTTACCCAAAGCCTGGTATAAATGTATCACAGCACCATATCAACTTTTCTCTGGAATGGAAAACCTCCAAGGTGAGCATATCACAAACTAGCAGCTCACAAATCCCTAGGTGGCCTATAACTCCCATATTTTAATCTATATTACTGGGCCAGCCATCTAAACAAATATCTATGCTGGCTTTCTTCCTTCACATCTGTGATCCATTGCACTATACACCTACTTGGTTAATAATAGAAAAAGAGTTAATACTCGCAACTGGGACAAACCCCGCAACCCTACTATCCCTGAAATTCAAGGATCTTCCTCCTCCTCCCCTCTGTCATAATCCAGTGGGTCACTCTGTCTGCACTCATATACAATTATGTGCTACAATAGAATATAACAACTCACAAGACTCCTCTCAACTTATATTTCAAAACTCAAATCTCAAAATGGGAGCAAAATCAATACCAGACAACTGGATCCCACTTCCCAAAAACTGTATAGTCAGAGACTTTCGCAACCTCAGCCAAGAATGGTTAAATGCCACTGACATATTAGCTAAATTCGGTCTCATTAACAAATGAGCTAAAGTACTCCAGATCCGACATATGCTTATTGCCTATTTTGGGGGGAATATCACCATGGAGGAACCATGGGACTGGATTACTACATGCAGTTTGTTAGCCCTAACCCCACATGCTGTCTCCTCACTAAACACTTTATTATATCCACTGGTATTCCTCAAAGTGGACGGCATACCTCATTACTGGAATTCTTTATACCCTAATGCTAATTCAAACTGGCTCAAAATCTGGGAATCCTGTCATAAATTTATCACACAAGACCGACTACAATTAATGCAAATGCAATTTTTTCATGACATGTATTTAACTCTATATAAGTTGCATAAAAAGGGTAGGCCAGAAACTCCCACTTGTAACAGATGTATTAATGGCCCGGGTACCCGTTTCCATATATTTTGGGAATGTCCTAACATATCTCTGTTGTGGAAGCTCATTAAATCTAAAATGGACCCACTGTTGGGATTGTATGACTATTTTACCCCTGAAGTATGCCTTCTAGAGGACTTTACAGGCTTTCCACTTATGTCCAGAAACTATCACATGATGTTGATTACCATGTCAGTTAAGAAAGTTGTGCTAAAATATTGGAAAGATTCTCTTCAGCCTTCTTATGTAGAATGGCTACAAGAGCTTCTCTATAACCTACAAATGGAAAAAATGATGGCCAGTCCCACTGACCAAATGGGCATCTATAGAAAAATATGGGAAAAATGACGTCTTGCATCTACTATAAATTGAATGGTAGAATATTAACCAGCTATCCTAGACATATTCTAGATCTATTATAGCTTATCCACTTTTTTTTTTAACCTATTATTTTACCAGGTGAGACACACTAAGCTGAAAGCTTGTTTGCAGGTGCAACCTGGGAGCACAAGGAAGTTAAGCGACTTGCTCAGGGTCACACAGTATGCACCTAGGGGGCTGTGGGATTCAAACCCAGGTCTCCAGATTTGCAGCTCAGAGCCTTAACCCACTGCACCATACTGCCTCCACTGCATCCACTTATTTTATGTATAGAATTAACTGACTGTTGGCACCTCGGGGGGAGGGAGGGGGTAAAACAGTAAACGGCGGGGATGAGTGGGGTGGGAAGTAGGGTGGGGAGAGAGGGAGAGGGAAGAAAAGGATGCTTTTATTTTGGTTGTTGTCTTTATTTTTAATTTTAATTTTGTTTTGGGGTGGTCTTTTACTCCTGTTTTTGTCATTGTTTTCACCTTGTTTTGTTATGTATTGTTAATTTAAATCCCATGTCTGCAACCATTCACTATAAATCACTGCAGGTATATATCTATGTAAAACCAATACAGTTTGAATTTAAAAAATAAGATGGTGGATAACCACTTGGCAGTCAGACATCCAGGCTATGGTATGCAGGCCCCTAAACCTCTCAGCAGCTTGACAGTAATGACTACTCCAGCCACAAATGTGGTGTTTTTTTGTTTTGCCAATTCCCCACTCTCTGTTGCATCCCAGCATCCCCCCAGAACCAAGCCCCTTTCAGACCCACTTCCAACATGCACCCTGGATCCCCAGCCAGAGTTTACCTTTTCTTTGTTTATTTATTTATTTTGTTATGTTGGTCTTATCATTTCCCTCTCTGTGGCTTCCTTCACCCGCCGTGTACCAGCAGGGTGGCACATGTTGTGAGCCAGAAAGGAAATATGCCCCCACCACTCTCTGCTTGTGGGTCACTGGGAAGCACACCAGCTGACCTAATAGCAGCTGCTAAATGCTGGTGCTAGGTATCCCCAGAGAACATGACTTACCTCACAGAGGTCCTATCTAAAAGGAACTTCAATCATCACTCAATGGCAGAGACGTGAACTGGTGGAAATCTCCTGTAAGCTAAGCCTCAGCTCAAAGGGTGGGGAAACTGTGAGGAGCCTGCAAAAAAACTGGGTAGATGAAAAATACACCAAATGGGGAATTGGGCCACAACCATCCGGTAAGCCTGAAATCCCACCCCACTGACACAGATAAACGCGTTCTTAGTGCAAATCACTTTTAAAAGGAAACTTAATCAGAAAATAAAGAAAAAACAGGCAACAAACAAAAAACTCTTTGCACAAAAACAGTGAAAAATGGCTCAAGAGGCAAAAACACACAAGAAAACACTGACTGAAGAGCTGGTGCTGATGAGCTTAGGCATACACCTAACTCACCAGATAAACCAGCAAATAAAGAGGGATTCTACAGTCAGGGGGCTCCCTGATATACCCCTTTTACTTGCCCTCTCTCTGTCCTCCCAATGGCCAATCAGAGCAGTCCCTCCCCCTGCAATCCCACTCCCTTTACCTGCCACTCACCTAATCCCTCCCCTACCTAGCTTACCTAGCTCTCTTACCCACCTCCACACCAGGGACAGGTGACTCCAGAGCATCCTGGAAAGGCTGCCAGGGACAAACAGCCTTGACTCTTAATTAGGCAAGCCCCCTTAGAGGACTGTGGTGTTCCCCTTCCCTACACATACATACACACACACACGTGCGCATGCACACACACAAAATCCTTCTGTATATGATTTTTCTTTTTTTTTCATCTCTCTTATCATTTGGCTTTGTTTTATGATGGCCAAAGACATGCCCACTGAGTTTTACTCACAGGAGCAGGAGCGAGCATTTCCCATGTTAGCTGCAGTAGCTGGTGCTTAGACACAGAAAGGCAGACGAATTGGTTTAAGTTTTTTTTTTTTTGAATGGATGTTGTTTTATTTTAGTTTTTTTAATGGTTTGTAAAGATAAGTGTTGTCGCCATCAGTGACTACAAGTCAGTGACTTTTTTGATGTGGAGCAAGTATGTCCCTCTGCAGGTGCCATACTGAGTGGTTTGGTGTGTGCTTTGCACTTCTCCAATGCAGTTTCCCAATCACTGCCATTTCATCCGGCCATTCAGTTACCTGATTGTGTGTGTGTGTGTGTGTGTGTGTGTGTGTGTGTGTGTTTTATATGTCTAAAACAAAGCACTTTTAAAAAGTGAGTTATATGCCCAGGAAATGTTGTGGCTGAGATGACGGATGGTTATGCGGGTGGGCTGAGCTACTCTAATATCACAGTTTCAGGATCCAATCACAAGAAGTAAAGGTGAAGCTGGTCAGGTATTCCAGGAAATTAAATTTTTATATGTAAAATGTTGTTGCTTGTGGGGTGCTCATCTGTATCCATTGTCTGTGGTACAGGAATGGGGGACCTTGGACACAGTGTGACTGTTGTGGTGGCAGAGCTCTCTTGGTGTAGCTTTTGCAGTTTCATACTGTGGAACTGACATGGAGAAGTGGGCAGCAGTGAAAAAAAGTAATGAGTGATAAAGATTTTAAAGTTAGTTGTCATTCAAGGAAGGGGGCTTGGACAAGCCCTGAATGTCTGTTGGTGCTAGTGCTCACCTTTTATAGCTGTTGCAGTTCTGTTACATGCTTGGGATAAAGCTACAGGGGGAGATTGGTTTCAGGCAGAGAGAGCTGTAGCAGGCATTGATCTGTGAGTGTGCTGTGTTTTGGTTGGCATATGTAGTGCCAGTTGCCAGAGTAAGTCCTGATAAGGACATGGCAAATGGTACCTCTCAGCCAATCAAAACGCATGACAATTTCTACCCATTTTGTAAGCCAAATTAATGTATCTAATACACATTACAAAGCTACATATTTCTGCCACCTTCCACAACTATGTGTCTCCCACATTTCAAAATTGTGAATCTCTGTGACATTGTAAAACTATATGACACTGCCACTGCTGGGGAGGAGAGAATGGCAGTATGCTGTGTTGTATGAGGAGCAACAGTAGCAGGAGCTCAATGAGAAGAGATTGTTAATTCCAAAAAAGGTATGCCACCATTGCCTGAATTATACAACACATCCAAGCTCTTTCCAGGCCAGCTTTTAGCTGTTCAGTTTACTGCAACTTAAGTCTCTCTGTTCTGTATCACAGGGCAAAAACAGAGAGTCCAAACAGTGGTAATGGAGCCAGTTTTAGTCACTGCACTGGCAGTAAGCTCTGTGGAGGGTTTGCAATTAAATGTTTTCTTTCAAAAGAACGCCTGATAATTCAGGAGCAAAATTATTCTCCTCTGCCAAATATTTGCTTGGAATAAGTGTATGCACTATACTCTTATTTTTCTCTCTCAAAATTATCAGATTTTGATCAAAGAATTTTGGTGAGCTTTGGAGAGGGATTCTATACATATTTTTTCAAACATACCATATACCTGCCAGTATAAATGAAATATGGAATAATTTATGCAATTTTATATGTGTTTTATTGGATTTAGAAGACCGTAGATAATTATTTTTTGAATTTCACACTTCAAGCCACATGACCCAAATTTTTTAAAGTGCATGAGTGGCATTCAAAGATTAGATCCACCATTCTAAGCTTCTACTCAGCTTGGGTAGAATGCAGAGGGCAAGCTGTGTTATTATTTAATATTCCTTTCACTTAGCTGTACTATCTGGTATTTTTTCTGGGAGAGAACTGGAAGTGAATGTGTTTCAGAAAAAGTAAGTTATTAATTGCGGCAGTTAAAGGTGTGCTGCAGTACAATTTTTAGTCTTCTTCCAGTTCTAGTTCCAATTCATGTTCCCATTGAAAAATATTTTTTCAAATGTACCTTTGTTAGCTTTTTGTTAATTTGTTTGTTTTTTGGGCTAATGTTTTAAGTCAGAAGTTACAATTGTTGGTATATTTTTCATTAAGTTAACAACATTTAAAAATTATAAAACTGAATCAAATCAACCAAGATCCATCTGTGCCCCTGCTCTATTTTTTTTTTTTTTTTTTAGTGGAACACTTAGAAGGTGACAGAAGAACTAGCATGAACCTAACTGACAATGCCAAGAAACACTAAATGTTGGGGATTTGGTTACAGAGTTCAGTGAGCTATGCTGATGAGAGTACAAGAGTTTTCTCAGTCAGCAGCAGACTACTACACTGGGGAATCCAGCGAAAACATCAAAAGGCATTGAAGCAAAGGCGAAGGGGAAGGTGAAGGTGAAGGTGAAGGGAAAGGTGAAGGGAAGGGAAGGAAGGAAGGGAAGGGAAGGGAAGGGAAGGGGAAGGGAAGGTGAAGGGGAAGGGAAGGGGAAGGGAAGGGAAGGGGAAGGGGAAGGTGAAGGGAAGGGGAAGGGAAGGGAAGGGGAAGGGAAGGGAAGGGAAGGGAAGGGAAGGTGAAGGAAGGGGAAGGTGAAGGAAGGGAAGGTGAAGGGAAGGGAAGGTGAAGGGAAGGGAAGGTGAAGGAAGGGAAGGTGAAGGGAAGGTGAAGGGAAGGGGAAGGTGAAGGAAGGGAAGGGAAGGAAGAGGGAAGGGAAGGGAAGGGGAAGGGAAGGTGAAGGTGAAGGTGAAGGAAGGGGAAGGGAAGGAAGGGAAGGGAAGGGAAGGTGAAGGTGAAGGGAAGGGAAGGTGAAGGTGAAGGGAAAGGTGAAGGGAAGGGAAGGTGAAGGAAGGGAAGGGAAGGGAAGGGAAGGTGAAGTGAAGGTAGCAAAGCTAGGAAGGAGCAGTACAGGGCTGACAGAAAAATATGGGAGAACTCTAGAAAAATAGAATGAAACTGACAACAATCTGACCCATAAACCAGAGGAAGCTATAAACATAAAAGAAAAGAGGAATCCTCAAAACAACTAAAGGAAACAGATGCAGGATAAGAACTAGAATTTAAAGTACAAAGTACAAGTTGTACCTTTCACTTTTTGCATCAAAGACAAAGCAACACAGTATAAGCACTTTTCAAAGACACTAAAAACTTTTACTGTTCGTTATCATATGGCCTTTATTATAAAAAAGGCTGTTAGTTGTTTTTGAAGTAATAAGGATAAAGATTAGGATATAAATAAATAAGGCTAATTAGTTTTTAGCTTTCAGCCTCTAGCTTCCAATGTTCAGTTGTTACCTTTCTGCTTGGATTTTAGCTTTTGGCTTTAGCTCCAAGCTTTTAAACATATTCTATTTATGGTTATTACTAACAACAGTACAGATTGGTGTGTACTGTTATCTGTTTACTGTTTATTGTGTATTGGACAGCTGGCAAACAATTATAGCAACTGATTTTAGATTAGAAGCAGTTAGAATTTTATAATTTAATAATTGGGAGACAGTATAAAAATCAAGTTAATCTAATAAGAGGATTGATTGACTGAGAATGCCAACAGTGACACAAAGTGGGGAAGTACTGATTGAAAATAAAATGGAGACATTAAAGCAACTGGCTCAGAGGGTAATAGATAACTCACAAATAGAGTTTCAGAAGGTAAATGTAGAAAGAAAAAAATCCCACAATAAAATTTAATAAAAAGAAAGGTACTGATAAAACCTCTACACCAGGGATAAATATTTATTTAATTCACTTAGCATCCAAAAGAACAGGGAAATAGAAGTGATAGAAAAATTGGGAGGACAACAAATATCAGAGGGGAGGAGAACAGAACAAGTAAATTAAAAGACTCAAGTAGACATACAGGAAGTAACAATGGATTTACCTGGGATGTTTAACAATCTGGACAATCCCAACAAGAGTGCTAGAAGTATGAGAGACTCAACTAGAGCAGAGTTGGACTACAGAAGGATGAATGTTAAGGAGAATTTAAGGAATGTTCCCAGACAACAGACTTCAGGAAAGAGAGATAGAGAAGATGACAAAAAGACTCAAGCAGAATTCTGAAACACAGTTACATACTTTACATATATTTTTGATAATTTAGATGAACTTAATAAAGATGTTAGAAACAGGAGGGATTCAATTAGCCTTGAGTCAGATAACAAAATGGCAGTTAAGAAGGAAGATCTTGTAAATAATATTACATTTTATAGTAGTGACAGAAGTGGATAGGATTCAGTTAATTGAGAAGAAACAGATGGACACTAGACATGAGCCCACAAAGCCCTGAAAAAATAGATATAGAAAGAATTACTAGGGATATACAATTAACTCTGAAGGACCCTTACTGGACTAACATATTAATGTATAAAAATGGTGGAGTTAAACCAAGATCTCTCCTTTTTAAAAGGTACATACATAAAGAACAAAAAAATATTGGAGGAACTTAATATAAATAAGGAAGTAAGCAAGAGGAGGAGTAAATCGGGGGACACCATGAATGCTGACAAGGTAGAAATTATAAGAAAGGATGATAAAACCGATATGGAAAAAAGGTCATAGAAATCCTAGATAAGCTAACAGCAGAAGAAACAGTTATAACTTTAGAAGAGAATAGTGATCAGAATGAATATGTAATACTTCCTTGGGAAAGTCTAAGAGATGATAGTATCTGCAAGGACTTGGAAAAGAGACACCCTCTGCTCTGGGAAAGATAGAAGAAGAGCATGTAGCACAAAGTAAATATAGTAGGGAAAACAGAAAGAATGGTATAAAAGCTGGAAAGAGGAAAAATAAGATGGATCAAGAAGAAAGTTTCCCAGAAAGAATTAAGCAGACACAATAGGAAAAGAGTCAGACACCAATAGATAAGGCAAATCAAACACATAAGGTGGTGTCATAAAATATAGAACAAAACAACAGAAATAATAAAAATTGTCAAAAGAAAACAAAAAAGGTAAAGGAAAGAGGGATAATGAACAAAAACAGACACGGATATCAAAAAAGAATAAAATCCCAGAAAACATAGAAATAGAGAATACCAGGGATAATTTATAGAACAGTACTGACTCCCAAATGGCAGATTCAAAGGAATTCCAAGATGAAAATAAAATAAGAGTCTAAAAATAATAGAGAACAGATTCATGGTGAAATAAAAGAAAACTTTAGGATATTCCTTGCAAAAGCAATTTATTTATTAATTCTGTTTTTGTTAACTGGGTAGGTGCACTAGGCAAAGGCATTGCCTATTTTCAGGCATGACCTAACAGAGTTACAGACAGCAAAGGTGATAAAACATATGGTGACACAGTTATATGTAAACACAACTCCACACAGCATGGCTGGTGGTGCATCAACAGTTCAGCATTACAGACAGTGTACCAATAGATAACAGGTAATACAACACAACAGAGGTTGAATCATGCAACACAACAAGGCATTTACATTGGTAAGATCAGGATAGCTAACCTTGGACATGGTAACATACTAGCAGGTCAGATACAAAAGTTGGTTTTAAGTGCACGTAAATATGTTGGCAAATAGGTAAGGCCAGGTGAAGTAATATTATACAGGAATCTGTTGCACACACAAACATCAGTGCTCATGAGGTGTGTGCGAAGGCCACTCTTAAAGACCTGGTGAGACTGAGCGAGACTTACTGCTACAGGGATAGAGTTAAATAGTTTGGGTGCAAATGCCAAGAATGCCTGCTTGCCCATCTTTGTCATACATTTAGGGATGTCTAGCCTGGGTAAAAAATGGCTGGATAACAGGACACAGAGGGTAATAGTAAATGGAGTCCACTCCAAAGAAGGGGGGGTTACTAGCAGGGTACTACAGGGTTCAGTACTGGGTCCAGTCCTTTTTAATGTCTTTATAAGTGACATTGCAGAGGGACTGGAAGGAAAAGTATGCACCTTTGCAGATGACACAAAGATCTGCAACAGGGTTGATACACAAGGGGGAGTGGAAAGGGATGAGAAGGGACTTAGCAAGGTTGGAGGAATGGGCAAAAGTATGGCAGCTTAGATTCAATGCAAAGAAGTGCAAAGTAATGCACCTAGGAAACAACACCCAAGGGAAGAGTACACAATGGGGGGAGGTACTAACAACAACAAAAATGGAAAGGGACCTGAGGGTAGTCATATCAGATGACCTTAAGATAGGCAAGCAATGTGAGAATGCAGTAAGGAGGGCTGGGGGGATACAAGGATTCATAGGGAGTGGAATCACCAGTAGAAAACAGGAAGTTGTTATTCCTCTGTACAGACAGTTGGTGAGACCCCATCTGGAGTACTACATGCAGTTCTGGTAGGACATAGACAGGATGAAGGCATTCCAGAGGAGGGCAACTAAAATGGTGCAGGGTCTGCAAAAGAAGCCATATAAAGAGAGACTAAAGGAGCTTAATATGTATACCCTTGAGGAAAGGAGGGAGAGGGGGACACGATGGAAACCTTCAAGTACTTCAAGGGAATCAACAAAGTCCAAGAAGGTAGCATCTTTCAGAAAAAGAGATTCTCTCCCCTTCCCCCCCACACCCCTATGCCACTCCACAAACCTCATTACCATATTCCCTTGTCCTAGACCCCTTGCCTCTCTCCCTCCCTATGACTTCGACCCATATTCCCCTGTCCTTGACCCTCCCCTCCCTATGACAACGGCCCCTCAGCCAGCTCTTACTTGCCTGTTCCCTTCTACACTAACTTATGCTTATAATCCATCTGCTTCTTACTTCCCTTTCTCTGTTACCTCATTTAGCTGCCAATTTAAGTTGCTCTCTAGTAACGTCTTTTATTTCTAAAGTGTATTGCAACTGTAAAACAATGTTAACAATGCTTGTCTTTTGATTGTATACCATTTCCAACCTCTGTATGTACATTATCCCCAATCCTTTGACATGGAATCTTTGTAAATGAGCAGATACTGCTCAAAGGTACTTGTAATCCTAGAGTTTAATAAATAAAAAATAAAAAATGTGCAAGAACAAAGGGACACAATTTGAAGATAGAGGGAGGATGGCTGAGGGGCAATGTGAGGAAGTATTTTTTCACAGAGAGGGTGGTGGACACATGAACAGCCTTCCTGAGGAGGTCGTGGGGTCAAAAACAGTGGGGGAATTCAAGAATGCATGGGACAGACATATGGCAATTCTGGTGGGGGGTAGGAAGAAGTAGATGGTTGGTTAACTAAGATCTGCAGCTTATCCAATAGGTAGGGAAATGGGCAGACTAGGTGGGCCAATCGGCCCTTATCTGCTGTCAAAGTCTATGTTTCTATATTTCTATGTCTAAGAGGGGTCTGTTTATAGACCTTAACAGATATACCCGTGGGGTGCATCTTAACAAATTGGCAAGTGCAGGTGGTGTGCTGGATCTGATAATACTGTCAACTGTGCAGCCTGCCACGTAGGTTCTAAAGGAAGATGGGGATTGCCATCCTAGAGTGGAATAAAGGAGGCAGTGATGGGTCCTCTAGGGCACAGACAGGGCAAAGTGGCAAATACTATTATAACATGTGTTCCATTTGAGAAGGACCTTCTTGCTGGCTTCCAGGTAAGTGATGAGACCATACTGTGTGTGAGGCTTGGATGCAGTAAACCCTGTGCAACAGCTAGTCTAGCCAGTGTGGTGAGGGTGTGTCTAATTGTATAGGCTAGTCCCACTTTTATATTTACTGACTTGCAGATAGTGGACAGATGGAGGTTGAATCCAGGGATGGACCAGGATGATTCCCAGGTATTTAAAGTACTGCACAACATTGAGTGATATTCCATGTGGACCAGGGATGGTAAGTGTGGAAGAACAGGCTTTGAGTCTTGGCATAGAGCCAAAGAACATGGTGACCATCTTCTTTGAGTTCAGTAGTAGCCTGTTTTCCCTAAGCCAAGACTGTGTGCCATCAAAAGCCTCAGTCAGGCTCATGTTAATGATTGATAGGTCTTTGTCACAGCTATATAGCACCATGTCATTTGTGTATAGTAGTGCTGAGCATGGGTTGGCTAGGTTGGGCAACTTGTTAATGAAAAGGGAGAACAGTAAGGGACCTAGTATTCAAGTTCCAATTTGGCTTTATCAATTTGGATGAATTGTTGACATCCAGGTAAGCAGTTAGCCATCCAGGAGGTAGTTGTAGGTGAGAAACCCAATGAGGCAAGTTTTTCTAACAGCAGAGGGTGACCCACAAGGTCAAACACCTTTGTGAGGTCTATGAAGACTGTTCCTGTTAGCATGCCCTTGTCCATGCCATCTTTACAGTGCTGTGAACTGAATAAGGGCAGTTGATGTGCTGTGCACCTTCCTAAAACCGTGTTGAGCCTGTGACAGAAGATTGTTAAGTTGCAGATGTTCTGTTACCTGGGTGGCTATGACCTTCTCCAGCAGTTTGTTCAGGTCTAATAGGATGGTGATGGGACGGTAATTCTCAATATTCTTGGTGTTTCCTTTTTCATGAATTGGAACCACCCTGGCAATTTTCCAGAGCTTTGGGACAGTCCCCGTGATCAGGGAAAGGTGAAAAGTCTGGTGGTTGGAGTAGCTAGTCATGCAGCAGCCATCTTTATAAATCTCAGCAGTAGTCCATCTGAGCCTGCAGATCCATAGGCTGGGACTGATTTTAGGAGACGTAGAACTTCAGCTAAGGAGACAGTCCTGAGATTGAAAGGAAGGCGGGCTGACTCATCTGTTCACTCCTTAGTAGCCAAGGATTATCCCATCAGCTGAATATAATCCTTGCGGTCAAAGAAGTGTGCATTTTGTATGTTTGCAATCTAGTCCATGTTGTTGTAATTTACACCATCCAGTGTCATATTGGTTATAGTTACACTTTTATCCTGGCCCATAAAAGATTTGATGTGGTTACAGATGCCTCGAGTGTCACTGACCGATGTTTTGAGATGATGTCTACTATAGGTGCTTTTTGCAGTTCATATAATTTGTTTGCAATTATTTCTCAATGTAACCCCAGGGGTCGGGTTGATGGTATTTTTTGTGTTATTAGTGCTGTGTGGTGCCTCCATATGTAACCCCCTACCTGGGACCTGGGTTCAGGGAGAAAACTGTTGCTCGGTATTTTGGCTAGGTTTGACTTCTAGTCAGGGGCACCCAAGTAACTCCAGACACAGGAAGCAATAACTGTAATGTCCAAACCAGGAGTGGGATTCTAGAGTGTGGCTTTTATTCATAACCAAACAGAATAACAAAGCATAGATGGACCCCCACGGAGATCAGAACACATCTTCTACACACTGTAACCCTCAGGTTTAGAAACACACTGGGCACTCAGCCCAAATTTGTATTCTTCTCTGAATTTCCCGGCTTGGGACATCTGACCAGCCTTGGACTACTTCTCTGCATGGCACATCCGGCCAGCAATTGGACCACTTTCCATATGGCATGGAACATTACTTAGCGGCACCATAAACCACCCATGAACACATACAGGCTTCATAAAGGGAAAAATCTTCCATCTATTCCCACGTCTGGTTACTTTCCCCGAATGCTGGCCAAGTGCCCAGAAGAAAGCAACAGGTGTACCAAAGTGAACCCATAGAGCTGAATACGGTTATTTCTGATGGGGGGTCTCCAACCTCTTGCTCCCATAATTCATACCTGACCATTCATTTGGTCTCAAACACCTCTTCAACTGAAAACTCTGCATTTGTAGATTAACACTTTAAATGTATATCACACTCATAATATACAGTCTCTGGAACTCCAATGTACTGACTTGTGACATACTTTTCTAAGTGGCCATGACCATCCCTGTAAACCCCCACATATTAAAGGCGTTCAAGTCACATACTCCTTACGCACTGTACTTGGCTGTCCTTTCCTGACCCACAGTAGCAGATACTTAAACAACATTCTTGGTGAAACATAGGCTACCTGGCAGAGTGACTCACCCTGGTTTGCAGGTACTCACAGGCTTCTTCCACAGGAAAACCAAAAGTACTTTTCAGTGCCTCAGCACAAATCTTCAAGGAAGCTTCTCTCCTGCCAGCAGGGCCAGGTGATTGCCCCTGTGAGCTGGTCTGGATCCCCCCATCCCTCTCAGGGATGGGGCCCTGGAAAAACTAGGAGACAGCCTCAACCACTTCCAAACAGTATCTTCTGGGTCTCTATCTAGGGCGAGAACTCACACCCACAACGACAGGTAGCTCTGGTCAGAGCTGAGGGCTCTGAGGGACTGTACACTGCAGTGCACCTCCTCCCTCCACTACAGACTGCACAAGACTACTTCAAAACTTCCCAATGTTCTATCTAACTCCCAGCTGCAACATTCCAATGTGGCTTATGCTAGTGCGAAAATTCTATATGATGTCATCCCTCCAGCTCAACTGAGGCTGGGAACAGAGTGAGACAGTGTGACATCCATTTAACTGGAATTTCACAAACTGCCTTCCCTTCCTGCAACTAGATCTAACTTGGATTCTTGTAACCCCAGGTTTTGGGGGCTCATGCACCCCTGGCCAGGAAAATGACTGTCTGCAGTCATTACTAACCCGGCCTAGGCCATCCTACCCTCTGTACTAACTACGGAGAGGGGTGATCAGGCCCTCTCCTACCATGTGTTAGGCACAGGCAGGCAGCACTAAGGGCTCAGAGGCCATTGGCTGATACATCAGCCTCTACTCTAAGGACACCTTAGTGGCCCTGGTAGAATTGTCCAGAGCATAGCCCTAATAGATCAGTACTACAGCCCCTCTGGCTGGTCAGGACCACAGCCTGTCTATCCCCCCTAGCCCTCTAGGGAAAACCTATCTGCTTCTAACCCAAATACCCAAACAAAACAAACAGGGGAACCTCCCCCCAACCTCGGACACCTGCAACCACACACAAGGAGCTAATGCTATACACTATACATTACTCCCACACTCCCTCACGACTATACCTGTGGAAGGAAAAGTTATACACAGAAAACCACAACAACCTGTACTTTAAACACTACAACATTAAAGTACTACTGAGGAACTCCGCTGAGTCCCTCCTCCTCTTCTTGTCTTTTCTTCTTTGTCTTCTTCAGGAACAACTGCAAGAAAAAGAGAAAAACAAAATACACTCCTAATCTGCATACACAGTCTATCTAACCCCTACCATAAAAACACTGAAGAATCCCAAAAAAGATTTTTTAGAAAAGTAGAAAAACAGTATAAACAGTAAAAACAGTAGAAAACAATGACATTATTTACAATACACATTATTTGGGGGATGGAGTGCCCTAAAAGTCCTATCTAGTGACAACAGTGCACAAAGGCAAGTCCAATAAAGAGTCTCTCCTGGGCCGGAGCCCAGTGAAGCACAGTTCTAGCAGGCTGAAATCCCGAACGGGAGAGTCTTTGAGGACAGTTCAAACATCTGGAGTCTGCTAGTGTAGGGTGTGTACTGCAATGTCATATGAATAGAAAAGTCTGGACTTAACAGTCCCTTGTAGAATGAATATGGTGCACCACCTGGTCCTCCAGCCGAAGACTCTCCCTGGCAGCATTCTTCTGATACAGCTGGGTGGACATCTTCCAGAAAATGACAGGATGGCACATCTGGAAACTGCTGGGTTGATGTCATCTAGGAGATGGAACCTTGGAACAGGAAAAAAGGAAAAAACAGCTGATCTGAAGTCATCTGGAATCCCAGGCAATGAATCAGGATACAGCTGGGCTGGTGTCCTCCGGATATGAAGTCATCTGGTGGGCCAGTCGATGGAATCTGGAAAGCCAGTACACTGCAAGACTGATGAATGTGGGGCACCTGGTTCCTGGAACACCAGACTGGTGGAACAACATAGGTACAGCAACGGCTGGGTGGCAGCACTGGCTACCACTGCTCTGCTCTTCACTTGGTAGGCATGGGCACATTCACAGGTTGATCTTTGCATTGTGGCCAATAGCACAATGAGTCAGGTGCTGGAATTATTACCCCATCTGGGTGCTCATAATCCATACTGTGAAAGGTTTCATGCCCCTCTCCATCCACAATTCGAACAGTGTCAATAAACAGTGTCCTGCCCCTTTTCCACTGGCTGATTTTTAATTGTAACAATCTATTTTTGACATGTCTGTTAGTACCAGGATGAATATGTGTCATTGCCTCTTCTATTATCCAGGATTTCCTGCTTTTTTCAATCTCCTCCCAGACTCTCTGAGGAAAGGTAGAAAAGAGTATCCCATAGATTTCATTTGCTTTCCTATGAACCAGTCTTTCCTCTTTATTGCTCTTGGTCAACCTGCGACCTCTGGCCTGGCTTGGGGGCAGCCAGTCCTGGTTCAGCCAGCTACGCATACTCAATGCGACATAGAATGGATCTTTAACTCTTCCTTGTGGGGGAAGAGCTGTAGAGTCACTACTCTCTTCTACCATTGGTTCCTCTGAGGCAAGAGCTTCAGGCTGTGGATCTCTACCTTCTTCACAAGGCCACATAGGTTCCCCCTCATCTTCTTCCTCACTAAGAATCTGTGCCCAGGAGTGAGCAGTCGTCTTCACTCCTAAGACTGTCCACTCTTCACTGGGCTCAGTGGTCGATACTCCTATTCAAAGGCCTCCCTCATCTCATCTTCACCTATGAGACTTGGGCTAGGCCCCTCTCTCCAAAGGTCTACTGATGCTCCTTCCACAGTGTCTCTCTGGGACCTGGACTCTGATACATCAGTACATTGTTCTGCCTCTAAATCTGCACCCTCTTGCTTTATAACACACTCTGAGGGGCCTTCCCTATCAGGCTCTGCCTGGTGCTGTGTGCTGCCAACTGCAGATTCTTGAAGCTTTGTCCATGTGGGAGACAAACAAATCTTGGGTGCTTTAGTCAAGACACATTTCTCTAGGCACCCAGAACAGTGAGGCACCATGAAGACATCCCTTCCAGCATTTAAGCACATCACACATACTCGTACTGGATATCCAGGAATTGCCACATGAGGAGGCAGTCATCCCTCATAGTAATATCTCTCAATATCTCTCAACTTGTTAACATCTTCTACTATCATAGCCCGGGCATGATCCGGTTAGCGGGCTGGTCCTGAAGCCATGACTGCAGAGAAAACAAACAAACGCTCACTGTTATTTCAAGTCCCACTCTTGGAAAAACTTTCACAAAATGGTTCCCTTGCTGCTGTGTTTACATTACTACCCCACCCTGTAATGGAGGCGGCAGCACTCCTGTGCATCAACATTCTGTTCATGAGTCAAGCCACTGCGCACTCAATTTACACACTCCACTGATAAAGTTCACTCAAGCTACTTAAATTGTTTGTTTGTTTAAAATTTATTTTTATACAGGTTTATCTGTTGGGAAATTAATCCCCATTTTCAACAAATACCTGTGTTATCATACAAAAACATCAAACATAACAAAAACACACAATACAATAACAAAAATTAATAACAATTACAACTAACATTTAAATAATTAAACAATTCATGCTTAAAAGTATACAAGTCAGAAATTTCAATAATTTCACAAGACAAACCATTCCATGACCTAGCTACACTATTCTGTAAAACCATATCCCCATACGATTTAAATTTTGAATTGTAGGCAATTTTCTTGTTGATCTCCTAAACATATCTAAGTATTTAGTGTCTGAATTCAAACAAATCAAATACCTTAAAGAATGCATGCTTGAATGTATCAAACCATGACATATCATGAGCCACACAAATTCTCTTCGAGCTGATGGATATAACCATCCAAGTTCTTGAAAGACTATACAATGATGAACTCGAGATTTGTTATTCAGTATATAATTCCCAATCTATAATAGATCTGATCCAACTTTAATAAAGATTTTTATAAGAATGTTTATATAATGGAAGACCATATTCTAATACAGGTAACAACAGTTGTTTTATCAATTTAGACTTTATAGCCTTATTCAGACATCCTGATACCCTTCTTAATACTCCCAATCTTGATTTACTTTTTTAATTTGTGATGTTATGTGGTCAGAAAAGAAAACGATAATCCACCATAACTCCTAAATATTTATAGGTATTAACCTCTTGAACACATGTACCATCCAAAAACTAATCTTTAAATCAGTAGAATTCTTAGTTCTAGATCCCACAGAAAAGTCATACTCTGAGTTTTCCCAGAGCTTATTAAAGTCCAGAATCTCTAATCCAAGACTCAACATTAGTAAAGTCTGTCTGAGTTGCTGTCTCAGATCTCGGTCAGCAGCAGATGCTACAAAACTATATCATCTGCATAAAGTCTAACATCAGTATTAACCACATGATCAGAAAGATTATTAATGTAAATGTTAAATAACACAGGGCCCAAAATTGAGCCCTGAGGTACACTTCGATATAAATCCAGGAGATCTGAGACAGCCATACCATAAACCACCCTCTGTTTACGATTCGTTAAGTAAGATCTAAACCACTGCAAGGAATTATTATTTATCCCCATCGTTTGTAATCTTAACAGAAGTGTTTCATGATGTACCAAATCAAATACTTTACTAAGGTCCACAAACACTGCCCCAGTACAATTACCCTTGTTCAAAGATGTTGACACCAGGTTACTAAATTCAAGTAAGGCAGTGTTTGTGGACCTACCCTTTCTAAATCCATGTTGACAATTAGTCAACTGCCCTGGTTGCTCTCCTAGCACATTTATATGATTTTACTGGACTTTTCTTTAACTTTTAATCACTGTTCTAGCTTAAAGTCCTACCAAAGCCACAGTATTTCATCACACAGGATTGCCTGTATTTCCTGGTGCATCTCTTATACAACTCTCAGTCTCTCACATGGCTCTGAAAATTATACTGTTGCTGAACCTATAATTATGCTCATAGTCTAATGCTCAGAATTCTTGCTTTTAGCTGATTAAACTTGCCACAATCCTTCTTTGAAAAACGATCACACTGCTACACACTGATTCAGCTGGCTTTTGGTAAAATCACGCAGTTTGAGCTGTTTTTTAGGATGGTACTCACTTAATCAGTGGCTTGTATTTGCAATGTTAAAAGCGGCCTACAGTCAATCTTGGAGGACTCTGGAATAAAGCGGGTTGGCAGTCCTGCCTATTGTCCTCTGAACACCTCGCTTTCTTCTCAGACGAATTGAAATGCAGGTTGAGCCTGATTTTAAACAGAAAAGTCCAATTTAACTAATTTTACAATGCTTTCAGTCACCACGACACTCCTCCTTGCAAACCTGCTCATACACTCCTCTCTCTCTCTCCCTCTTGAACACTGTGCAGTCACTCTGAGCTGGCTTGGGGGTGGGACGGATTGCCGTCTCATCAATCACTCGACGCCATGCAAATGAGCCTCTTTCCTCTCGAGCTCTGCTTCTCCATGGCGATCGTCGAGCAGGCAAAATTTAAACTGCAAATCACACTTTTTTTTTCAACTGTAGCTCCTTAGCGGGAGCACAATTTTAACCATTTATCATGGCATTTTAATCAGCGACTCTCTTAGTCCATACCACAAGCATTTCCAATGTCTAGGGCACAAATCTTTCTTTGTTCCCCACAGTTTTCCACACTTTTTTCTGTCACACAACACTTAAAAAGCTGGCAAATGTTGTAATTTGATGCAGGACAAGGGCATACACACTCAGGCTTTACTACTCCTTGGTAAACAGTTGCCACAATTATAGCAACACATAGACAGCAGCACACAGCGGCACATTCAGTTGGCAATGCTTCTACTTTTGGGCTACCTACTGCCAGACAGCCAAAACGCTAGTCACTATCCAAACAACCTTTCTTGCATTCTCTCCCAAATTGCAAGCCAAATTTCAGGGTAGCCTCCAATTTGTAACCCCAGGGGTCAGGTTGATGGTATTTTTTGTGTTATTAGTGCTGTGCGGTGCCTCCATTTGTAACCCCCTAACTGGGACCTGGGTTCGGGGAGAAAACTGTGGCTCGGTATTTTGGCTAGGTTTGACTTCTAGTCAGGGGCACCCAAGTAACTCCAGAAACAGGAAGCAATAACTGTAATGTCCAAACCAGGAGTGGGATTCTAGAGTGTGACTTTTGTTCACAACCAAACAGAATAAAGCATAGATGGATCCCCACGGGGCTACACTCCTGGTAATGCAGATTTACGGAGATCAGAACACATCTTCTACACACTGTAACCCTCAGGTTTAGAAACACACTGGGCACTCAGCCCAAACTTGTATTCTTCTCTGGATTTCCCTGGCCTGGCACATCTGACTAGCCTTGGACTACTTCCCTGCATGGCACATCTGGCCAGAAACTGGACCACTTTCCATATGACATGGAACATTACTTGGTGGCTCCCTAAACCACCCATGAGCACATACAGGCTCCATGAAGAGAAAACTCTTCCATCTAATCCCACGTCTGGGTACTTTCCCTGAACACTGGCCAAGTGCCCAGAAGAAAGCAACAGGTGTACCAAAGTGAACCCGTAGAGTTGAATACGGTTACTCCTGCTGGGGGGTCTCCCACCTCTTGCTCTCATAATTCATACCTGGCCATTCATTTGGTCTCAAACACCTCTTCAACTGAAAACTAAGCATTTGTAGATTAACACTTTAAATGTATATCACACTCATAATATACAGTCTCTGGAACTCCAATGTACTGACTTGTGATGTACTTTTCTAAGTGGCCATGTCCTTCCCTGTAGACCCCCACACATTAAAGGTGTTCAAGTCACATACTCCTTAAGCACTGTACTTGGCTGTCCTTTCCTGACCCACAGTAGCAGATACTTGAACAACATTCTTGGTGAAACATAGGCTGTCTGGCAGAGTGTCTCACCCTGGTTTTCAGGTGCCCACAGGCTTCTTCCACAGGAAAACCAAAAGTACTTTTCAGTGCCTCAGCACAAATCTTCAAGGAAGCTTCTCTCCTGCCAGCAGGGCCAAGGGATTGCCCTTGTGAGCTGGTCTGGATCCCCCCATCCCTCTCAGGGATGGGGCCCTGGAACAACTTGGAGACAGTCTCAACCACTTCCAAACAGTATCTTCTGTGTCTCTATCTAGGGTGAGAACACACACCCACAATGACAGGTAGCTCTGGTCAGAGCTGAGGGCTCTGAGGGAATGCACACTGCAGTGCATCTCCTCCCTCCACTACAGACTGCACAAGACTACTTCAAAACCTCCCAACATTCTATCTAACTCCCAGCTGCAACATTCCAATGTGGCTTATGCTACCTCAAAAAATTCTATATGATGTCATCCCTCCAGCTCAACTGAGACTGAGAAAAGAGTGAGACAGTATGAAATCCATTTAACTGGAATTTCACAAGCTGCCTTCCCTGCCTGCCACTAGATCTAACTGGGATTCTTGTAACCCCCGGTTTATAGGGGGGTTACATCAACCTTCTGTATTCTGCCCAGTCCACTGGGAACCGTGAGTGTTTGGCTTTGACCCAGGATTTATCCCTCCTTTTGATGGGAGCTAGAAGGTCACTGTGCATCCATCTCATCAGTGCACCTCTGACTCTTTGTTTTTTTGAGGGGGACATGTTTGTCTTGAAAAGCCTGTCTTGTGGTTAAGAAGAAATCAGACTCTTTTTTGATATCCATTGTCCAGTATAGAGTGGATCAATCTGTATGTTCTAGGTCTGTAACTAGGGCACCTATGTCAAGTTTGGAGAAATCCCTGAAGGGAATTTCCTTGGGTGGTGTCTTAGGGGCATGTTCCCTCCAAACACAGAACACAGGTGAGTGGTCACTGACTGAGTCCGGTAGAGCTCCTGCAGACAGGACATGCTCAGTCCTATCATCACGATCCAGTTCAAGAGAGACTGATGATTGCTTGGCAGTGACATTCGAGTAGGGCAGGAGACTAGTTGCAACAGGTTGAGCTTTCCTAGCTCAGCATTGTACTTGTCTGTATCATTCACCAATAGTATTATGTATTACCTATATACAAAGTGGGAATACTTCCAGATGAAAGTGAAGAAAATTTAAATAAGATGCTAAAAAACCTTCTGCACACCATGCTGAATGATTATAAAAAGATTATAAAGCATATGAATATAATAAGACCTATAAGAAAATCAGAATTGGTTCCAGTGGTCACAGACCAATATTACAGCTTACAGCTATTAGCAATCAAAGGAGAGAACTAAAACAGACTGGGGTAGAATTAGAAGCAATAGTGACACTGAAAGAGCCTTTTCTTGAATTGTATGATTTAGAGAAATAAAGAAATAAGATGGAGTCAAAGAATAACAAACTGTTATCTATTTTTGGAACGAAACAATTCCATAAGGAAACACCCAGAAACATACACAATAAATTAGCAGAGACACTTAGGCCCAGATATTCAAAAGGGTTGCGCCATGCGCAACAGGGTTGCACGTGCGCAACTCCAAAAATGCACCATTCTGCGATATTCAGAAGGAGCCAGTTGCGCCACCGAAAACATGCTGAGCAACAGCGCAATGGAAATGAAGGCATGCGCAACCGAAGGGGGCGGGTCCATGCATAAACTGCACAATGCGATATTCGAACACTTGCGCAATGCGCAAGAGTGGCGCAGCCGGAGGTTGCGCAGTAGCGGAATTTAGCCAAAAAAAAAGGCTCAAGGAAGCGGCGCAAGAACCCTAGCAGGCCGCAAACTGGGGCCGAGAGACACAGAGACAGAGAGAGACAGAGCTGGAAGGGCAGACAGGGACAGTGTGCCCAGTAGGACAGAGAGGCCAGTGGGGGGTGCCCAGTGCAGTGGAAGCAGCAGTGAGGGCAGCGGGGATAACACAGCAACAGCAGCCGGGGCAGAAGCCAGGGAGATGGACAGTGCCAGCTTCCACATGGAAGCTGTAATAAGGGGGGTGAGACACCATGCTGCAGGGGGACGTGGCCGGAGGGGCCCGTCGTAGTATGCCCCGACAGGCGGTATCGTGCCGCATCAGCTTGAGCTGTACACAGATGTTGAGATCGTGGGCGGTACCACCTGAACAGGGCAATACTTGAGACGGCTCTGCGAGCTGTGCAGTGATGTGATGCAGGCACCTCACGACGGAGTCACGCCTGTCTGTGGAGACCAAGGTGACAGCCTGCATGTGCCTGCTTGCCACGGGCACCTTTCAGAGGCCGACAGGGGACACCACAGGCATTACGCAGTAGGCCTCGTCACGCATCCTCACCCAATTCCTCAGCGCACTGCTGCCTCATGCTGTGGAGTACATCCATTGCCCCAGCACCGCGGCAGAGCGTACAGCAAACATGCAGGAGTTCCACAGGGTAGCACGTATGCCTGGTGTGCTAGGGCCATAGACTAAACCCATGTGGCCATTCACACACCACCTGGCCCCGACGGCCAGGCATATTGGAACCGAAAGGGGTTCTCCAGTGTCAACTGCCAGGTGGTATGTGATGCCACTGGGCGCATTATCAATGTCTGTGCCACACACCCTGGTGGAGCACATGATACTTCATATGGCACCAGTCTGCACTGTGCCATTGATTCGAGAGTGGGGACATCCCCACAGGACATCTAGTGGGTGAGTACACATGTATGGAATGCAAACTCTGGGCAAGGGTGGAATGACACAGGTGCCATGGTAGTGGCACACAAGGATATGGGCAATATGGACCTGACATGACACTGCTCTCCACTATCTCCACACAGGTGACTGCGGATACCCACTCCATCCCTGGCTGCTCACACCGTACCGGCGCCCCACGACCCCAGTGCACCAATGCTTCAATGAGGCACATGCCGCAACACGTAACATCATAGAGTGGGTGTTTGGGATGCTCAAGGCACGCTTCTGATGCCTAGACACCTCTGGCGGTGCCCTACAGTACAGCCCCCAAAAGGCCTGTGGGATATTCCTGGCCTGTTGCATCCTGCACAACATGGCCAAAGACCATGGGATAGCCGTACAGGTCGAAGAGGGGGACAGCGATGGGGATGCCAGTGGCGCCGGTGATGTTAGTGATGAGCAGCCCACCCAGGATGGAGGGACCCCCGACTGACCCGGCAGGCCCAGCTGCACCGGGACGCCATTGCAGAAGAGCACTATGCCCAACACAGGTAAGCCAAGGGGACATGTGCAAGCAACACTGTCCATGCACAAACCACAGGCACACAGGGGAACACACCGTGCATGAAGGTCAGGGGAGTTGAAGGTTCCAGGCATACCAACACACCATCAGGGAAGGGTGAGCACTCATATGGACACACACACACACCAGGCAGCGTACATGGGCAGAAGCACAGCACTGCGGAAACGACATTGCCAACACACAGCACCACCGACCACCCCACCACCTTGCATCAAGTGCATGTGTCAGGACCTGGGCACCCTTGCACCTTGGTGTACAGTGCAATGCAGGCATCACTGCGCGCAGACGCACCTGTGGACAGAGTTGGGAGAGTGTGCAGGTGGTCCGTACAGCGTGGTGAGCAGAGCACCCAGCAGTGCACTGCCCACCATGACACACATTGCACACAGGGCAGCACCAGACAGGGCCCGCACTGGGAGACAGCTCAGTCAGGTAGCACTGTCCCACAGCCACCACAGGATGCGTGGGCAGCCCTGCCATGGCCCAGCAGCACTGGCAGGCTGAGCAGGGGCCACATGGGGTGGTGCTGTTGCACCACCAGGGGTCCCACTGCGCAAATGCGACCTTGCCCGCACATGGGTCTGCATCATGCCGAACAAACGTGCACCATGGATGCTCAGGATGCCTACTGCAGAACCCGGCATCGACAGGCCTGGTGTCGCATGATGCCGGGAACGGGGAGTGGAGAGCACACTGTGTGGGGTGTGTGGTACAGGGGCACCTGACAGTGTGCCCAATGCATCCACAACAGAGACCACTGCCTGGGTCAGCCGGTCAATGGCGGCAGTCACATCTGTCCGCATAAGGACTGGCTCGGCTCGGTCCGAAGCACACTCCCTGCTGTGCCACTCCACGGACACAGACAGTGCCTCCACGGACCTTGCAACCCGCCCCTGAAGCTGTACCAATTCCTGCAGCAGGTGGGTGTGCACGTCCAATGGGTACTGTGCCTCAATGGCATTGTGACCCCCAGGGTGTGGATGGTCCTGGTGCACAGCACCCCTTGAGGGTGGGCACTGTTCACCAGGACCAGGTATGGGTGGATTAAAGGGCGGTGGACATGTGCCACTGCTTGACACTGTAACCCCAGACCTGGTGTGCGACTGCTGCTGCTGCCCCTCCAACTGCTGAGCCCCCAGGTCCACCTGTTCCACCTCTGTGCTGGCAACAGTGCCGGACACCTGCACAGCCACCGGTGCTGCCTCACCGGTGCTGACAGGCACAGCCTGGGACTGTGCCAGCATGCTGGTACACAGGTGTGAACCAGGAAGGCCCAGGGGCACGTGCTGGCCTGCCATGTGTCCGTCATGGGATACACACCCATCACTGCCCATTGCAGGCCTGCTATCATCAATGGTGCAGGTACGTGCCACTGCCATAGACACAGCATGCTGGCATACCTGCATGCCAGACTGCTGAGACACAGGCTGTGCACCCCCCGCACCCGTATCACTGACACCAGAGTTGTTGGCCCGGCATGCATGCTGCTGCAGTGCCTGCTGGCTGGTGGTGGAGGTGGATGGTCCCTCCTCCACGTCCAGCAGGTCTGCATCACTGTCTGGACCCACCACCACCACCGTCTCCTGAAGATGAACAGGATCTGTAACAGAAAGAGAGTACATGTGAGTGCATGTGAACAACCACCCCCAACACCACCACCATGTCATACCGTGCAGTGATGGGCTTCCACCTGTCTGGACTCCTCCGCCTGGTACGCCACAATGGCACTCGGCTGCATGGCCGTGACCAGTGTCTCCTCTGTTGGGGTCAGCTGCAACACCACTGGCGGGCCCCCACCAGTGCCAACATGTGCCGCCCTGAAGGCTGCCACCTTCTCCTTCAGCCTCCCGCGGTCAGTCCCCATCTTCTTCTCTGCATTCCTGCATGGAGCGCTGGTGGCTTCCTGCAGGTTGATGGCCCGAGCTACTCCCTCCATGCAGCTGCATGTTCTTGGGGTGCCTCCATCCACTCAATAGTGGCTCATCCTCCAGGTAGGCCTGGAAGAGGGCCTCCGTCCTCTGCAGCTGTGAAGTTGGCCTCCTCGCCCGCCGCCCTCACCCTCACCTTGGCTCTGGTCAGACATGGTGATCTGTATGGGTGGAAGTGGACACCTGTCACTGTGCAGTCTACAGCATTTCCCCATGAGCATAGGAAGCCGCCCTGGGGCAGAAGCTCCCACGCTTCTTCTCCGTATGGCAGATACTAATAGAAAAGTGCCCTCTGTCCCTTTCTATGCCCTTTGATTCTCAGCCCCCTCAGCCTTTATCATCCTCTGGCACCCTGCCCATGAGCATTGTCCTGAGCATCACACAGCATGTAACTCACCTCTCACCTGCAGTAACCAAATCTGGCCAGCACTACCCACTGTCACATTTTTATAGCGCAACACATGCAAATGAGGAGTGGTGCAACTTTAATGACATGCTAATCGCGCCACTGCGCCTTTGAATGGCTGATCGAATGATTTGCATATGTCGGCTGAATATCGCGAATTTGCGCTTTGCGCAATACGGAAGGGCCGGCTGAGCCAATGGCGCAGGTTTGTGCCTGCGTGCTACACTGCATTGCGCATGCCCAGACAGCTTCCGCATGCGTCTATCACGCTGCAGACCTGCTGAGCGCGATAGGCGATTCAGGCCATGGCCACCATTGTGCCAGTGGCGCTACAGCACTGGGCACTATATGGCGCTGTGGCACTACTGCACGATAGTCCACTGTGGCACTGGTACGCAGCTTGGCAGTCGCGCAGGATGCCTATATGTCCAATGGCGCTTTGTGTAGCCTTGCGTCATTGCCGTGACCTTGTGTATGCCCTCTGCCCCCTGGCGCTGTTCGCATGCCATGTGTACGTCCCTATTGCGCTGTCTGGTGACAGTGCTATGTGAAGTGACGGCGCTGTTCGAACAGCGCGATTGGAGCCTGTGGTGGTCTATTGCGCAACAACTCCACGTGGGGTTACGGCGCAGCGGAGCACCATATTGCCTGCTGTAAACTGGCTGAGATGGCTAGGAGGAGGGCAGTGAGCTGGAGCCCACTGGAGGTGGCCAACCTGGTGGCCCTGGTGGAGCCCCACTGTGAGGCACTGTATGGTGAGGCCCCCCTCACCATGGCGAGGATGCAGGTGTGGCAGCAAGTGGCCACTGACCTGGTGGAGGTCACTGGACAGGGCCGGTCTGCTGAGCAGTGCCGGCACCGGTACAGTGACCTCCGCTGGAGGGAGCCAGAGCTTTTGATGCGGCTGCGGTCACATGCCAGGCGGGGCATGGTGCCTAGGCCAGGTGAATGTACCATCTATGCACCTATATTCTCTGTAGGAGTGTGTGTGTGCTTGGGTGGTTGTGCATAGGTGCCGGCTCAGACACGGTTGGCTGTGTCAGTGTGTGCAGCTGTGCAATGGATGGTTATGGCTGTGTGGGCAGGCACTCTCACTGGGGCAGGGGGCACTCTGCTTTTGAGTCACACTGATGTTTGTCTCAACATATGTCTCCCACAGGCCGGAATCCGAGGACGCAGGGCGAGGGTGAGGTGGGCCGTGCCAGGGCCCCGTGGAAGGAGGAGTCGCCCCCCGGATGGGGCATCGGCAGCAGCCACAGCAACAGCAGCAGGGGCAAGAGCAGATAATGGAGCTGCTTGAGCAATGTAAGTATCATGACTTCATGGATGCTACTGCATGCTGGGGGGGAGGTCCACTAGCCCTGCACAATACAGCCATGCAGGATAGGGGAGGTCATATTTCCACCATACAGGACACTAGTGAGGCCCCACCTGGAGTACAGTGTACATTGCCGGAGACCATACCTACATAAGGATGTAGAGTGGCCAGGGAAGGTTCAGAGGAGGGCAACATGGATGGTGCATGGCTTGCATCATGGGTCCTATGACAACAGGTTGAAGGAACTGAACATGTACTCCCTGGAGGGAAGGGGGAGAGAGGGGATATGATGGGGACATACAGGTATCTTACAGGGGGGATCAGGGTGCGGGACACACTGTTTGAAGTGACAAAGATGTTCCAGGACTAGAGGGCATGGGATTAAGATGGAGGGGGGACGATTCAGGGACACATGGAGAAGGACTGTCTTCACAGAGCGGGTGGTAGACCAGTGGAACACCCTGCCAGAGGAAGTGGTGGGGGCTGACTTGATCACGGGATTTAAGAATGCACGGGATAGACATAAAGGAATTCTGGAGGTCAGGGGTAAGGTGCAACAGACTTATAGGAAAACAGAGTGAACTTACAAGCTCAAATGGGCAGACTGGGTGGGCCATAGGCCCTTATCTGCTGACACTGTCTATGTATCTATGTATGTATGCATGACACAGGTGACATGCATCACTGTGCAGTATCACAGCACGTCTGTGTATGCGTCACTGGTGGTCCAGGCATGCACTGGGCACATAGCTGTGTAACTGGCATCACACCACATTGCCACATCACTTGACAGCCTTGTTTGTGCTGTGATGGGCATGGGCAGTGTGTGTGTGCAGTGGTGCACATAGCTGGTACCGCCTGTTTGTGATGGCCATATGCATAAAACTACTGTGGGTGGTGCATGCCATCACAGGTGCGGGACATTGGGCTATATGGCTTGCAGGTTGGGTGGTGTTCAGGGTTGTGGTCAGTCTCAGCCATTGACTGTGTTCCCATTTTCCTAGGCCTCGAGGTACTCAGGAGGATTTTGAGGGATATTTGGCACCTCACCCAGATTTCAATGGACAACCAGGTGATACTGCAGGCCATACAGCGCCATGGTTCCAGGAGGCGGAGGCACAGGATGGGGCGCCAGCAGGGGGAAGACCGGCAGCCAGCTGGGCCATAGGCCACATTCCCTTCCCACTTCTACCATCCCTATCACCCTGCCTTCCCTCTCCAGGTTTTTATTCCCTCCCCTTGAACACCCCTGCCTTTTACCCGTCCCCTCCCACTTGTACATAGTTTCACCTGTTTTTCTGTTAATCTTTTAAATATACATTTCTATTTTGATATGACTGCTGTGTTGGTCTCTGATTTGCAGCTGGCTATGGGTGCTCAGTTGCAGGGGTGTACATGCCATCTGGGCTGGTATGGTCCTGGGTATGTGTGTGTGTGTGTGTGTGTGTGTGTGTGTGTGCATGTGTGTGCATGGGGAGGTATCTCCAGCATGGCAGTGACTTTCAGTTGGCCTTGCCCGTCTGCCACCACTGCTGGGTGCACAGGTGTGTCTGGCTTGTAGGCTTCTGTGTTGCACGGGCTGGACGAGTGCTGGGGACTGCATGGTTTCCTGCAGTGCCAGTCACTGCACATGGGTGGTGTCTTGGGGTCACAGTGCAGGGTGTGCTGTGCATACGGGGGGCTGATGTGCACTGTGGTTGTCAACCCCCTGTGTGTGGCACTCTCCGCCTGCCAGTGGTTGTGCTGGGGTGTCATGGCTCTGCTATGCTTTGTTGGCTTGTCCCCATGGGCAAGTAGATCATCTGTCCAACCCCCAGTGATGCTGTTCTTGGGGTGCGCAGGTGTGGTGTGGGTTCTGCAGTGTGTTCCTGTGCCCATGTGTGGCATGGCTGGCGGTGGGCCCCAGCCTACCTCCCTGGATGTGCAGTTCCATTGCTCTGGGGGGGCTGTGCTTGTGCTATGGCAGCTCTGGAATGCTCCGCTGAGCTTCCCTGGTTGCTCCATAGCGCAACATTTTGGCTCAGCGTCTCCTTCCTGGTTGCGCGATGGTGCAGTATGTGCAATATTCAGATGTTGGTTGCTTGCCCAATTTGCTCTACTCCATGTTTGAATATCGCACCTGTTGCGCATTTGCGCAACTGGTTTGTGCTTGCTCCTGCTGTTGCGCTAGTTTTGAGCGCAGTTTGAATATCTGGGCCTTAGTGTCTTATTGAAAATGGAAATACATAGTAATAATTTCAGCAAGGTGGTCAGATGGGAAGAAGAAGGTCACTTATTACTATGGGTAAAAGAAGGTATACTTTATGACCAACTGGTAAATAAAAGCAGACTGTTATACACATTTGGCATCTATATTTATGAAGAAGAACAGCAGAAAAAAGTCAAGATACAGAAACAATAAAGAAAGAAATGGACTTTACAAAGTGGGATTTGGTCCTAAAAAAATTAAATAGATATAAGCAACTGGAAGATACACATACTGAATGTTGACAACTGAAGAAAGAAGGCAAAGGAGGGAAGCCACAAAGACTGCCTTAAGTGAAGGAGAATACCACTAGGATAATGGCTTGGAATATATCAGGATTAAAAGAAAAGCTGGATGATCTGGAATTGTGGGAATAACATAGATAAATTTCAAATTGTATGCTTACAGGACACTTGGGTGGTGGGAGAATTACATATAAATGGTTTTAAAACATATGTAAAACAAGTAATAGAAGACAAAAGATATGGTAGAAGAGTTTAGGGTTTGGAAATATTGTGTAAACTAAATGCTATCAGGGATGCACAAGCATTGAACGTTGCAAATGACAACATCCTAGCAGTTATGGTCAAAGAAAAAAATACAGAATTTGTCATCATAAATGTGTATAGCCCACCACAAAACAGTAAATACAGTGATAAGGAAGTGTTGAAACAGTAAGGAAATTTTTTGGATGAGACTGTTACAAAATATCCACAGATGGGGATTTTGATAGCTGGAGATGTTAATATGCGGTTGGGAACTATTTCAAGGGTAACAGAGGAAATGATGTATGTCCTATCAATGTTAGAGAAAACAGAAGTATCCCTTTCTATAAATTCTAAGGACAAGGTGAGAGGTAAAAAAGGACAAAACTATTATGAACCGGCCTGGTGGCGTAGATGGTTGAGGCGCGGGTGCCTTACCGCCTACCATGCTGGTGACCCGAGTTTGGGAATGGACTCAGGTGCCGGGGGTTGGCAGGGGAAGAGGAAGGATTGAGCATCTGCAGGACTGCTCTTCTCCCCAGAAGTGGGTTAGGGATGCATGGTCATTTTGCAGTGGCACCCAGTGGATACTGGGAGCATTGCAGAGGGAGCATTTCAGGGGAAACACCAGAAAATGGAAATACCACTCTGGAGACTGGCCGGATGACAGCTGCCAGCCTAAGGACACCTCTGAAGACTCCTGGAGGCCACGCAAAGTCTCAGCAGCACCCGGGACCGAAAGAAATACTGTGCCGGTAGCCTCCCACTGGTGCCTTCCCCCTCAGAGGAGAGGGACCCACCCGGTACAGGGTTACAATAGGGCTATACCAAGATCGGCTGCGAATATGAGGTAAGGTGGCTTGCATGGAGATAGTAGGAGGAATGTCTGAGGGGTCATGGTGGCTCAAAGGAGAGGCAGCTCCTGAGCACAACGGGCCAAAAATAGATAACTCAAAAAAAAAAACTATTATGATACCTTGATGAATAAAATTGTCCTGTTATTGAATGGAAAAATGAAATTGGATAATACAAGTGAATATACATATATTGGGGGCAAAGGATCTTCAATGATAGACCTTATTTGGGTCAATATGAATATACTGAATAATTGCTTAGATCCGAAATAATTCCCCAAGCCAAGAGTTCACACAATGTCTTGGAGATATACGTGTGTATAGACACTGATGTAAGGACTGAAGCTATATCCATACCTATAGGGGTTAGAAACAAAAATGTTATCAGCTGGAAAATGATTGAAAACACTGAATTTATGGAGCTTTTAGAAGATAAGGGTATTAGGAGTTTAATGCTTGACTTTTTGGAAGATAACAGAGAGGAATCAGCAATATTACATTGTTATGAACAGATTATGAAATATATTTCACACAAATTATTGACAAGAAAATAATATTAAGAAAGAGAAAAGGGTCAGGTTGGTTCAATAAAGAGTGTAGACAGGCAAACAACTTTTGCTAAACAAACAATTGAGATTGGTTAAAAAAGATAATAATATAGAGAATAGAATGATGTTAAATAGATCAACCATGCCCTCCTTGTTGCTACCCTTCCCACCCTTGGTATCTCACATGAAGTCACCACCTGGTCCTCTATCTTTGCAGCAGAATGCAGCATGTCAAAATCTGTGATACCCTTTCCACCAACCACCTAGTTCACTTTAGAATCCCTGTAGGGTCAATCCTGGGCCCAATTCTTTTCAGCCTTTTTCTGAACTCCCTCCCTCTCTCGTGTCTGCTCCAGCAATCTGCTTCTTTATGCAGATGATGCTGTCAACTACTTAAGTCACTCTGATCCCCTTCCATTTGAGGACACCCTTCAAAAGTGTTTCTCAAAAGTTGAATACTGGTTCTCTGACCATAAACTCATAATTAACAATTAAAAAGACTAAGGTTATGGTGTTTTCTAACCCCCCATAACAAGCACAAGGGGATGTGCCTCAATATCCTTAATAGCCACCTCCAGCCACTAGAACAAGTCAGTAGTTTTAAGTATTTGGGAGTTACCCATGACTCCTCCCTAGCCTTCCAAGAACACATCAAGCAGGACTGCAAAGCGGTCAACATTAGGATTGGGTCACTCTACAGGCATAGACATTGCATGACCTCCAATGCTTCTCAGGCTGGCAGTAACCAGTTCTGTCTTCTCTGTCATCGATTATGGGCTAATTATATATGGCTCTGCAACAGATACAGCTCTCAAGAGAATGAAGATCACCCTCAACAAAGCCTGTCACTTAGTTACTGGTGCCCCCACACTCACTCACATGTGCGACTTATATGCATGGACTAACTGGCTAAACCTTAAATGCAGAATCCATTACCAGACTTGTCTACTTGCAAAAAAAATAACCCTCAGTCTCACTCCACCCTCCTCGCAGCCACTAATCACATGCACAGCTACTCCTAGGAACATGAGAAGTGCCTCCAAAATCTCTTTCATTGTCCCTCGCTGTAGGACTTTGCAATGCCAACAGTCATTCATGTTCAGGCACCAGCCTGGTTAAACAGCTTGCCTGCTGCAGTCCTGGCCAAACTCAAATTAAATCCCTTTAAAGTTAAGCTGTGGCAGCACCTCATCACCAGTAGTTCATGTGACTGCACTTAATCCTCCCTGTATTCACTGTTCCCTCTCCCATCTCCTGCCCTGTATGCCCCGGATGACAATGTCATTCCTGACTGCTACTAGTTGTATGATGTGTGCAACTGCATTCATTGCACTAGTTTCATAGTCTGATACTTATAAGCCCCAGATGACAATTTCAATCTTCTGTTTGCTTCTCAATGTATGTGTGTTGAACTGCATTTATTGTGCAAATTTCATACCTGTTTTGTGTTAGTTACCTCACTGAAAACTTTGTTGCTTGCCATATTTGTATGCTTGCACTGTCTACTGGTCTATTGTCTGTGTAATCTTGCTCAATTGACGTGAAGTCTTTGTAAATGAGTCCCTGACTCAAAGGTGTTTAATTCTGAGATTTAAATAAATAAAATAAAAAGAAAGATTATAAGAAAATAAACAGGAGTAGAGAAAACTACATAAAACAACCACGGGAAAAATTAGAAAATGCAGTATACACAAAAGATAAAAAATTCTGGAAAATTGTTAGTGAGGGCCTAGGAGAGTATATAAATGGACCTGAAACAAATATTGAACCTCAGCAGTGGGTAGAACATTATAAAATAATATTGTTTGATGGAAATCAAGAATATATCTCAAGTCTGGAAATGGATAAAATTAAAATAACTAGCATAAACACCGATATGGTAATTCTGGTTCAAAAAATTGAGATAGCTATAGAAACATTGAATGCACATAAAACACCTGGTCCAGATGGAGTGGCAATTGAAATAATATGGAAAAATAAAGAAAACTGGTGATTCATTTTATATACATTATTTCAAACAGTAATTGAAACAGAAAAAATTCCAGTAAGTTGGAAATATAATATAATAGTACCTTGGTTTAAAATAGTAGATAGGAATGTCCCGGGTTGCTATAAACCAATAAGTTTGATACAGCACACCCAAAATGTATTAACAAGAATAGTAAACAATTTAATTATAACATGGATAGAAAGAAACCAGATCATGGATAAGAATCAAGCAGGATTCAAAAGGAATTATTCAACAATAGATCAATGTTTTACATTGGTACACTTGATATATAAATATAAAACAGTAAGCCAACAGAAACTATATTGCATGTTTATTGATCTAAGAACCATATTTAACAGAGTAAATAGACACAAACTATGGCTGACACTAAAAAATGGGGATGGAAGATGGTTTATTGAATATTATCAAAATTGTATACCATGAAAACTATGCACAAATTAGATATAACTAGAAAGATGATGAAAGTGAGTAATTCTGAATAAATAAGGGAGTAAAGCAAGGCTGCATGTTATCTCTAACATTGTTTACTTTATACTTAAATCAAATACTTGTACAAATGTATAACACAGATTATCATATGCCAAGGATAGGAAATCGGACATGCCCATACCTGCCATATGCCAATGATATTGTATTAATGTCTACCAGTTATTGGGTTTAAAAAGAATACTAGGAAAATTTTATGAGGAACGTACTAAGGCAGACTTGAACATAAGCTATGAGAAAACTGAAATCATGATCCGTGGAGATGAGAAAAAGAATTAGAAATATACCATAAATAGGAATAAAATAGAAGTTGTATACAGTTTTTTTGTTATTTAGGAATAACTGTAACTAAAGACTTACAATGGAGGAAACATATAAAAGAAACAGAATTAAAACCAAAAAGGTTCCTACCTATACATTTGTAATTTCCAATATACAGTAAAGCCCACCAGGATGAAGCCCAACTCTGCAGTACAGTTACTGCAGTAAACAATACAATTTTAATGGGAGTTAATCCCTTTTGTCATGCTGGAAACCTGTGACACTGCACTTCATCCTGGCAGGCTTCACTGTAAGTATGGAGGATGATCAGTGGCTGGATGCCTTAAGGTTATCAACGCAAACATAAGTAGTCAATTTTTAGATGGTGCAGAATTATGTGGATAACAGGGTAAAAGTGAAAAGACACAAACCTAATTATGTATTATAAAAAGTTATTAGGACTTCCAAATGGAACACTATCAATATTGGTGAGGGCAGAGCTAGGGCAACTTTCAATCAATTGCCAACTACAAGAAAGAACAGTATGCTACTGTCTTAAGGCATATAAAATGAATGAACAAAGGGTACCAAGACTCTGCATAGAGGAAACTATTAAATATTTACAACAAGACATAATATTTCCAAGCATGACAGTGGTAGAGGGGATTATAAAGCCCTATGGGTTGTTGCACAGTTTAAGTGACGTATTTAGATTCCCCTTAGAACTGGTCCTTGCTGAGGTGAAAATAAGGACATGGCATATTGTAAATATTATTAAAAAAAAGCAAATGGGTAACAAAAAATAAAAGAAATTATGAATTGAGACAGTACTTGAAGATAATAAAAGACTCCAAAAAAGGTGATTAATAACATGATTTAGGTTTCAGGTGAATGAGAGTAATTGGATACAGTTTTATATGGGAAAAAAGTCAGGAAAAAGAAAGATGTAAATGTGGAACTGGAAAGGACAGCCTAACTCATTTATTAATCTTGTGCCCACTTTACAAAGAGGAATGGACAAAATACCAAGGGAAACCTTGAAAAATGTAAAATACAATTGAACCTAAGGCAATGGCAATACACTTGCTAAAATCAGACTCCAAAACAACATTGGAGTCCGAGGCTTCCCTCCTCTGCCTTATACAGAAAAAAAAGTTACATATGTGTAAGTAATAGTATATGAGGTAAAATAGTTAAGTAAGAAATCCTGAAATATGTAACTAGACTATGAGGAAAATTAAACAGGATATGTACTCTAGCCGAACAATATGCTGGTGCATTAGGTTTTGCATAACAGTTATCTTATAATACAAAGATGGAAGTGGAAATTTTAACTGAAAGTAAGGAGACAATAATACTCTGGATATGGTATATAGTTATACATTAATAAATATGCCAATGTAAGTAAGGAATATTTAAATGGATCAGCACTAAAGACTGTTTTAAATGAATATGTATAGTTTTGTATCAATATTCAATTTTTAAATGAAGAATGTGTGTATTACTGTTAAGTGATTATGTATTATGATGCATACTATGTTGTAATGACTCAGATAGAGTCAAACAAATAAAATATTAAATTGAATTGAATGACACTGCCACATTATGAATTATAGCATCCCTGCCACTTTTCAAAATTGTGTACCCAGCTACTTTCTGAGATTGTGTCATTGCTGCATTCCACAGTTGCAGTGGCATTTTGAAATCTTATCCCTGTGGTATCCTAAAAATTGCACACATTTTTTTCATTCTAAAGCCATGTCTGCCACTGTATTCCAACCCCATCACATCCTTAAGAACTGTACCTTGTATCTGCTCATTATGGAAATGCATGCCCTGACCACTCCTGTGTCAGCTTTCCTATTTCAGATGTTCACTACAACTGCAGTTTTATGTAACATGAGAGAAATAAGTCTTATAAGGTAGTTTGCAAGAAGGACTAGGCTGTGAGTTCTGGCTGTGACATCAACAGTAGCTCTATACTGAAACTGGCTTTATTGAATAGACCATCAATTTAGGGTTACAAAATGACATATAACATTTAAACAAAGTAACTTAAAGATCTAATTTTTTGGCATGAGGCTGATTGGAGATATACTGATCCAAATTCTGAATTTATTGATTCTAGAAATTTTGGCCAGACTTCCTCTTTAAATCTGGTGTCATTATAACCACATAAACTACTGTATTTTCCATGTCAGTTTTTTTCAAGTATTATTATTTAATCTAATATCATTATTAAACTTATAATGTTTCAATTGCTCCATTTAGTTTAGGTTTGTTTGGGGAGGAAAATGTGGATGGAGGGGTTTTAAATATCACATTGACAGTCCATTTTGGTGACTGAGGACACATAAATGAAAATAAATAAGAGATTATATGAGATGCACCATTGTGGTAGTATTACATATACACAGCTCAATAATGTGACAGGAAACAAGCAGACAGAATTCATCAGTGGAATGTTTATTAATTATGATATCTAAAAAAAGTGAAGTGGAACCCTATTATGCCAGAGAGAATGGTGGAGTGCCAAAACTCTGAAAGGCGCACTGAAATGAAAGTGAATTTTATGAAAAGTGAAAGGGGCAATATACTTGACAGTTACAATGAAATTACAATTGTTTTCCTTGGACACCATGAAACTGGAGCAAGGAAAATAATAGATACATGTAAAACTGCCAAAAAGGAACCATGATATGATACAGAGTGTTTGAAACCTAAACAAAAAACACTTAAATAAGATAGTTAGAATAACCATGAAAACAAATATGATTGACTATAAAAGGACCTTGGTGTCAGCATGGAAAGAGTATAGAAATAATATTCAACAGAAGAAATTAGCCTAAATTAAGTTTTTATGGGAATAATTACACTAGGCAGTACAAAAAAAAAGATATAAAGAATTTCTGGACATTGGTGGCAAATGGATAAAAATCAAAATCTTAATATACTGTAGATGCCTTAATTCCAGAAGAAATATGGGAAATGCACTATAAGAACTTGTGTCAGAATAATGAGACATTTATTGCAACTGAGGAAAATCCTAATGAGGTTCTAGTAACACCTTTTGGTAGGACATTACAATAAAATAAATTAGTAAATGTATCAGAGAACAGAAGCATAACAAGGCACTGGGAATTGATGGAATCCTGACAGAAGTTTATCACAGTAATTTAAGCTAGTGGATGGATATCCTTGAAAGACTTTATAACTTTATCATAAGAACCTTGAAGCTCCCTGATTCATGACTATAGCACAAAAAGTCCCTGTTTTTTAAAAGGACAGAGAGAAAGCTGATTCAAGTAATTAATGACTCATTTCACTTCAATGTATATCTTTGAAGATTTTTTCTAGTTTATTATTAGATAAAATTACATAATGAATTTCTCACAGTAATAGTTAAGCAATAATGCATGACAGGGCATGTGTTGTTGTGGGATTTACACACACCTTGTGTGGACTGTCACAAGACACAGCCAAGTGACTTTAACCACACAAGAAGTGTAAACCCACTACTGCAAGTGCCCTGAAGTGTATTATTGTGATTATAAAATGAATCTGTTATTAAAAATTAAAATAAAAATGAATTAGGTTCAAAGAAAGTAAACATTTGATCAGCAGAATCTTTACCAGTTGTCTGTTGCAGGATTTACACATGGTCATGTGACATGTTTTGACCAATGAGGTTACAGGATGTTCAAGACCCATTTTATAATATTCATTTTTTTGCAGTTAGATCTTTTTATGCCTTGCTCACTAAGTGGCACCTTTCATGCCTACAACCCTAGCCCTGTCACCCTAACTTCCCTTGGACTTACCTGCCAGTGTGTTCCTTCAGAGCTCATCCTCCTAGCTGGGGGCAGTGGGGCTCTCTCTTCCCCACTGTAAAATGGATTTGGTTTTATGGTAGTGGCTAGTCAGTAGGTGCAGGGCCTGCGGGTGGTAGGAGTCATCTTGCCAACCAGGCTTTTCATTAATGTTTCTCAATCCCTCCCCAAGGAGTGCATGCAGTAGAGCCAATGATGGTACCACACAAGCTCCCATGTCTGGTGCATTGAGCTTCCTGACATTCCATACGATACCGAGTAGTCCCAATACCCTACCCAGAGCCACTGCCAGGGGCCAGGCTAATGCTAGGATCCACACCACTCCCCTCCCCATCTATCAGATGCTCGGTGCTCCTCCCCCCAGTCAACCACCTGACAACTCAAGTTTGCTCCAGATCCCAGGTCATTAGTGCTGCAAGCAGTAGTGTTATCACTGTGCCAGCAGGTTGGCATAAGGTAACATTTTTGGCTTTTGAAAGAACTCTTCCACAATTGATAATATTTTCATACTGGACCATCTGAAAACAAAAAAAAATTGTATTGAACTAAAGGTAGTATTCATCTCTCATTCATTGGTATGCATGCAGCATTTGACTATCTAGATGGAAGTATTATATGGGACATATAGAGATACTGAAAAATAGATGCTAGATTATTGGCTCTGTAATAAAAGTTACATACTAATAGAGATGTACATGTTAGATATAGCTCTAATGGAAACAAGTCTAAAAATATATGTACATACAAAGGAGTTAAGCAGGGATGCCTTCTTGTGCCCCTAATATTTGTTACTATATAGAGCAAGTAGTTTATGATCTAGATAAGATTTAAAATGATGCACTGAAAATATATTGTAAATATGTGAATATATTATTAGATACAGATAATGCGGTAATTATTTCTAAGGCAGCATCAGGGTTACAGAAAGCTCTTGATCAAATTTGCTCATCTCTAAATAGACTAAAGGTATCCCTGAACATAGAGAAGTCAAAGATTCTGGTGATGAACAAACCAACAAAATCTAAGTTATGCTTGGAAAGTAATTAACTGCATAATAAATGAAGTGAGATGCTATAGCTATTTGGGGGATACATCTGTGCACTAACTGTGCTTAGAAAGAACAATTAGACTCCACAAAAGTAAAAAAATAGACAATCAGTTCTTACAATGAATAAGTTTGCAAAAACTTATATTAATAATTCTATAGCGTCTTTATTAAAAATATACAAAATGAAAGTGAAGACATGTCTGTTATATGGGGCAGACATTTAGGGTTGATTAAAGATACTCTTAGCCTAGAACCCATTTCAAAACTTATGCATGTGTTTGCTAGTAGGCTACCTAACTTTATCCCAGGACAATTTATGACAGCAGAATGTAGTCTATTAGTTGTGAAGGCCTCAGTAGAAATAAAGAACAACTGACTATTTCTCAAGACTTTTAAAAAACAACAGTGAGCTATGGACTATTACAGAGGAAGGAATGAACAAAACTTTTAAACAATGGTCGTGGTTTAGATATGTAGATCAAAGATAGGAAATATGTACTGTATGGTCTGTTACTGTATCTATTATGAAATTCCATGATTTAAATTCAAATGAAATACATTTGTATTTCTGTGAAGCAAAAGTAAGGGCATAAGATGTCATTAAACAGGCAGATATAAAGAGACCCAGGAACAGTGAAAACATCAGTACATATTCAAAATTAAAACAAACACACTCAAAAGAAGTACATTTAATTAAATGTAAAAATAGTCTTTATTTTAAAATGATTGCCAGATTAAGGATGGGTGACAATGCTGGTATGAAAACCTTTTTTTTTAACTTGGCCCATGTTTAAGGATGGTATAGAACGTAGGAGTAAATGTTCAGGGAAATGAAACTCACAACATGTTCTCCATGAATGTTTACTAGAAAGACAAAAGAGAAATGCCTTCAGCAATACATAACTAAAATACCTACAGTACTTTGTCAATGAGAAAATGACAATACTATTAAAGGAACACTATCAAACCTTTTTGTATTATATTATTTCTAGTTGAACACTCACATTTTATGATTGCTTACCTTCTCTAAAATTCATTGGTAATGCTGATTGTTTAACTTGCCTCCTTAAATAGCATAACTAAACCACATGCTAATGGTGCAATTATACTCAACCTTGTTTTGTTTCACATCCTTGATCTACTTTAACTGCACACTTTCTGAACATTAGGAACACCCCCAAACAGAGCAGCCACTCATGATGCAATTGCCTCCTCTCCTCCAACTGCATGTTGATGGCTAGATTGTGTTATGTGTGTTCTCAGGTCCAGGAAAGATGCAGTGGGAGTTGATTAAGGAATGTAAACAAACATATTTTGGTGTGGTAACACCAGTATGGTAGGCAAAGTTTTTCACTTTTGAAGAGAAAAAAGAGATCAGACTGAAACTACCAGCTACATCAGCATATTCAACAGAAAGTGAAAAAAATCATAACATGTGTATTATACAATGGCAAGAAAGAATGCTGGGCTCTGATTGGTCAGTCTGGGGATGGACTTGCGGTGTTATCCTAGAATAACATGATCAATCTAGTCTCAGAACACACATTACTACATTAAATCTTAAAGGAATCACTCCACAAGTCATATCCATTGAAAGTGAAGCCATCAGCATGATAAATTGCAATGTCCACCACTCAGCAGTCGGCTTCACTGTGTCCCACTCCTAACAGGGTTTCAGCATTCATCCCTCAGCCAGACTGTTACTTCCTCCTTCATTCTACAGGGAATACATACCCTCATTAACTTTCTGTCTACCCACCACTTTGATGGCAACTACAGATACATCCCACAAAAAAAGTAAATTAAAGCCATCATCTCAGCTTCTCAGTCCACTCAGTTGACAGTGGCATAGTAATAGTGCATGCCAATTGAAACAGCCACACTCACTTCACAGCTGACAGGTGCACCAAAAGAGAGAACCCTCTTTTTTATTTCTAAATAACCTCTGCTGTATTGTTTTCACTGCCATAAGTCAATACAACTTTAACACACATGACTGGAGACTCCAATGGAGTGCCATTTGAAAACTTATGCTACGGTGGTTGGCTTCATGTACTGCTAGCTCACCCCATGCAGACACAAAGAGCAGAGTTAGGGACTTGCACATGAGGCTGATGAAGTGAAAAAGAGAGACAGAGGGATCTAAATACAGGTTACTGACAGCACTACTGACACAGCAACAGATGAATTCATGGGGAAGGGGGTGCCACACAGAAGCAGTCACAAAGGCAGACTGTAAAACTGAATACAGGGCAAGCATATAGCACTAGTGCCACCTGCTAGACAAAACAAAAACTAAGGAATCTTTTTTCATTTGGTATACCTGCACTAAGAAAAAGTTAAAAAAAATTTAAACGGCTCAGTGCATGAGAAAGGGGTACCAAAGTGTGACGCTGGAGTCAAATTTTAAAAGTCAACATATAGTAATGATTATTAGCAATTTTTTATGCTGTGACTCACCTTATAAAAATGTGGTAGGATAACTTCCATTTTGGATCCTGAGAAAAAGTCTCCACAAAGTCTGACATGTAAAAGGGGACATTAAAGTTAGGGCTGCACATGTAACGGGGGACATAAAAGCAACTACCCATGTAACTCTGGACATGAAACATACAACAGCATGTAATAAGAGACAGTCAATACCTGTTAAAATTTCAAAATTTTAATCGTTCAAGGTAAAAAAAAGTCAAATGGGTCATACAACCAAACATGTAAACATGTACAAATAAATACTAAATATTTCCACCACCATAGTCCCTTAAGCATTACAACAAAAATAAGTTCTACATAAAGCAATAGGCTGCTCTATGGCTACTGTATGACTACAAGGCTACTCTACAAATACAGGCTACTCTATGACTAATACAGGGCTATTCTATGACTACAAGGCTACATTATGACTACAAGGCTACATTACAACTACAAGGCTACTCTACAACTGCAAGGCTACTACCGGGCTACTCTGCAACCACAAGGCTACTACCGAGCTACTCTACAATCACAAGGCTACCATGGGGCTACTGTACAACTACAAGGCTACTCTATTGCTATAGAAAAACATACTATTATGAATTCTTCAGAAAACTGGAAATTATATGTTGTAGGAGTTCAGCACTGTACACTGAAAATGGTAGTCCTTTTAATTCCATTTGTCCTAAAGCATGCAGAACTTTTCATTGTTTGTGTTTAATTCACCGTTATTAAGTTCAAAGATCCCACCTTCATGCAAAAACTGAATTGGCCCATAAAAAAGTTGTCTTCTTCAAACACGGTCAGTGTCCTGACACTGTGGCCATGTACAGAAATTCCCATGCTGTTTCAGGAACTTCAAGTGAGACAACGGTCTGACTCTGAAATCTCAGGTGTCAGCCATCATCAAGTCCTCTTTTTACCATCTGAGGAATATCACCCGGGTGAAACACCTGGTCCCCCCCGGATGACTTGGCAACCCTGGCCAATGCTTTTGTCACCAACCACCTTGATTATTTCAATGCTCTCTACCTAGGGCTACCTGGGGTTGATATTCACTGCTTACAGCTAGTGCAGAACACGGTGGCCAGGCTTTTGACTGGCACATGTAGGGCCAGTCATATTACACCTGTATTGTGCAAACTGCACTGACTGTCAGTTCAGTGGTGAATCACCTTTAAGGTTGGCTTACTAACCTTTAAAGCCCTACATGGACAGGGACCCTACTACCTGAAAGATCTTCTAAATCCCTACTGCTCCCTCTGTCCCCTCCGGTATGCCAATGAGGGATTGCTAGAGATTCCCAGGGTATGCTTGAAAACCTTTGGCACCCAAGCCTTTTCCTATGCGGTGCCTACACTGTGGAATTCTCTACCTCATTAGTTAAGAGAATGCCTGAGCATTGAAAGTTTTAAAACTAATCTAAAATCCTATCTTTTTCAACAAGCTTTTCTCTGACTGTTTTTAATTGTTTTTCTCAGGAACTTGATGATTTATAAGCTGTTTATTCATTTGCTGCATTTTATTTGTCATATCTATGTTAATTATTTATTCACTTGATTGTGTGGTTTTATTGTGGTATTGTACAGCACTTTGGTATTTGAAAGGTGCTTTATAAATAAAGATTACCTTACCTTATCACTGTCCCACAGGACCCACCGCAGTTAGTTGTCCCACAAAATATTCTTTCGAGTAGTACACGGCATAGTACTGATTGGTCTGCGTCATTTGTGGGTCTAGCAAAGTTCTTCACTTTTTGGGAACTGTGTGGTTTGTGAATAATGGAGCTGAAGCATCAGTGGTGAGTGTAGTGCATTGACTTGTGGTGGCATCATCTTCAGCATCCTTTGACGCACTGTCACGTGCACTATCATTGCCTGTGGATTCTTCAGGTGTGGCCTCAGCAGGAGGCTGAGAGTCATTGCAGGCTGTGTGGGATCCGAAAATAGGATCAGCACTTGTAGCCGGCAAGTCATGAGGAGTTGTGTTGTCATGTGAGGCTGCAGCTTAGGAAGCTGTTGTGTTTGCAGGAGCATAGGAACCAGTGGGTTTGGTGTTGGCATCTGAAGAAGACATTCTCTATGGTGTGGAAGCAGTTAGTTTTTTAACCTTCCAGGCTTCAACATGATGCATTTTCGCAGGGCCCATCTTTGAGTACAGTGTGTGCAAAAACAAATCAAGTTTCTTGTTACCACCACACCTTCTGTCTCACACTTTACACTGTGAAGATTTCATGTCCCAGGTACCATTTTAACATTGTTTAGGGTAGGTCTTCTTATTTCATTTTCAGCAACCCAGAAAAATGTACGACTGAAATGTTTGTTGCATCCTTCTGTGGCAGACTCTCTAGTCAATGTCGCATGGCAGAATTTATAGAGCTCCTTACCTTTTCTAATTATGGCCTCTGTTTGAAATCCTGCTGTGGTGTGTAGGCCTCGATCAGATCATTTGGAACCCTAAAGTGACTTTTTGGTTTCTAAATGGTCCATCGAAACCTACCCTAACAACAACTCTTTACAGGCCCACACCATCTTGACATGTTAGGCCCCACCATACACAATGCTGCATTTACAATACAACTCTGATAAAAAACAAAGTCAAATTCTCCAATTGCACAAAATAAAGGTGCTATGGTGAAATAATATGCTGCATGCACCCCCGCCACTCATATACACACACACACACATATCCCCGCTCCTCCCAACCACAGAAACCACATGGTTTTAAAATGGTGGATGCAGAGCACCTAACAAAGGAATGCTCCACATCCACCATGTTAACATCCACCAAACACTAGGCTACAATACATAGCACCAAATCAGTGTAAGTGTAAGTTAACCAAAAAACATGTACCAAGATTGTTGTGACCACACTAAGAAACATGGTTATGCTATCACCCCACCCCCAAACTTACAGAAACCATATGGTCTCAAAATAGTGGATGTAGAGCACTGAACAAAGGTTGCTCCCCAGCCACCATCACTATGCAGGCCATGATTTTGATACAGGTCATGCCTTTGTTCACCCCATCCACATAGCACATCGCTTTTTTATCATGAAGCAAAAAAAAAAATTAAGATGCACTCTTGTGGATGGGATTTACATGGTGAATACAAGCCCAAGACATAATTTTTCATGCTGAATAGCCCTCATCAGTAACAACCTTTGGTTTTTGTTTAGTAAAGTTCTGTATCAGTGGAATCAGCTCCCTCCCTTCAACCCCACACTTTGAATTTTCATAAGAATTGCCCACTTTACTTTTTAAAATCGTTAAGTGCATTTGTTTGCCCAGGCTATAAACTGCATGGAATCTGTTCAATACTGCCTTCTTACTTGTCATGAACAGGGATATATATGCTTCCAGTTCTCTCAAGTACAGGAAAGGAGCTAATTAACCAAATTTTTAAATCCCCATGATTTATGAGCGACAGACACGCTCTTATGCTATGCAGCATAGTAGTAACTGCACCCCAATGTCTCAAGCGTCCATTGCTACATAAATTCCCAAATATGTTTGTCCTCAAAAGTAACAGAAGCCTTACCTGGTTCAGCAAAATCAGTGCATAATGATCTGGAGGCACAGGGGACATGAGCACTTCAATTCTTGCTGGCAAAACTGCAAAGGGGGTGAATGGCTTGAAGTATCGACTTTTAAACCCCCTAAAGACTGCCCACTACTGCTGTGCATCACCAGCCCAAATGAACTTCTCCATGGTCCCACTGGGTTGCGCAAGGGCTCGGCATGAACATCTGAGGGCTGGGACAGCAAAGGTCATGGGGGCATCGCAGCAACACAACACAAAACTGGGAAAAGTAAGAAGATGGCCCAAAGCACTGTTTACTTAATAAGACATGGGCCGCAGTATCAAATCAATAAATAAAAGAAAATCTGATGAAATCCTACTTATTGAACCACAGAATGCATCGTAAGAGAAGGGGACATTTTACTGATTATGTCAGTGACCCATGTTTAAGCCTGATCTAACATAGGGAATTTCATTTTTCACACATTCGAATTGTACTCAGAAATAAAACAAGGACACAAGTTTTAAGAAAAAGTGTTTTATTTGGAAAAAATACATAAAATGGGATCTTTCTGGACTATGTTTCAGACATGGGTAGCCATGTCGCAAATCAGCACTCATTTTTCCTTGCATTTTGTTACAAAATGTTAAGTTTTCTGGCACATGAGTGTGGCATGACATTCATTTTAAATTATGTATCAGGTCATATAGTAAACTGAATAATCCCATACAACTGATTGGGAACATTTTTCCTGCCTTTCTGGTTGGTGAAACATTTCCACCACTATTGGTACCCTATTTTCATGCACTGAACCAAACATATTTTTTTCCACTTTCTTTTCTTTTAAAAAAGGAACCCTTGTAAAATAGGAATAATGCACTCTAGGGTGTGTGTCATGCTGGTATAATGTCACTTCTCATGTGCTGGATGCACTCAGCCTGTGGCCTCGTGCCCAGCCACGTGAGGCATGATGTTATCCCAGCATGACACACACCCTGTCGTGTATTATTCCTTTATTTTAAACTAGGGACAGTATGAGGTTTAATTGGAGGGGGGTTGATATTGTCCCTTTGATGTATTTTTCTTTTTCCATTTATGTTGATGTTAAATCATATTTTATCTAAGTGTTTTATATCCAGCCATTATGGCTATACATATTTTTAATAAAATAAATCTGAAATGTAATTAAGCACCCAAGGAAATGTTGTGGAGCACTTTGCAGAGTGTTAAATATGATTTGTGTACTGGTTTGTAGATATGCTTGTTTTTTACACTGATTTTAACTACTTATATGAAAATTGTAATGACCCAGACAATGGCCTTCCTCCTCCACTGTCAATGACTTCATGTACTGGGGCATGGGGCATTGCCTAACATAATGGTTACTTGTACATTTGAGAATATGATCATTAAGACTGTTCAAGAATACAGATGCCAAGGGGTTCAGACTGATAGTGGCTTAAGTGTTTTGCCACATGTCAATTTGGTTATGAAGAAATGCTAGGGTCGGGGCCTGTCATAGAGGCAAGGTCAGGAAGCATAGGCAGTCCAGGAACAGTTATGAAGATTCACAAGTAGAAATTTATTATTATAAAAAACAATAAAATGAAAAGTAATAACGTGTATACAAGATGTCTTTTAACACAGGCAGTTCAAGCAAAAGTCCTTCTGAGTGCATCTCCAAATCTAAAACTAAAAACTGAAAAACAAAAAACACTGCAGCTGTCTTTATAGTTTCTCACTGCATCCTGTTTTTCTCAAAATGCAACAAATTTGTCAGTTTCTTCCCTAAGCAAGTCTATCCAGGCTCCACAGGTGTAATAAAATAGAACACGATTTCTGGAAGTGCCTCCTCTAGACAGTTCTGTTAACAAGCTGGAGGAGGTGAAAAGGTCAGACCCCTGATTTCATAGCTTGCTATCTTTTCTAATAAACTGAATGTTTTCTAATAAACTCAGACAGCTTTCTACAGTTGATTGCAAATAACATAATTGTGTACATTTACTAACCAAGGATCCCAGCTTCACATAAATATCCACAAACACTTTCTGAGCCACAGAGAAGAAAGGGGAAAGAAAAGACAGAAACAGGAATAGAAGGCAGGGAGATACCGGGGGGGGGGTATGGGACCCATCAGGTAGCCAACCCTAGGTGCCGCAGGAAAATTTGATTGCACAATCAAACAGAAAAGAGACAGAGAAGCAGCAGAAAAGAGATGACAGAATAGGTCATTGCTTTTAACTCTCTCTGTATAACAAATGGATCTCTCTACATAACAGATGGGACAGGATTTTATTCAACCCTGTCACAGGGTCTTGCACAGAATTTTCCAAAACCTGAAAGTCACCAGAGTAAAGAATCAAGGGGAAGAGAACCCAGGCTGCAGCATAGCATTCAGTATATCCTGCCACTCTCAGGCCTCTTACTAAGGTTACTACGGCTTATTAGGAGTAGGAGTAGACCTGATGGTCCTTCTAGACTATTCCCCCACTACTAAGTGGTATATTCATAACTTTACAATTTCATAATCATGTGGGTATCCAGAAGTCTTTTAAATTCATTCAGATTGTTAGCTTCAATTGCTTCAACAGACAATGCATTCTATGGTCCCACCACTCTCATTGTAAAGTATGATTCCCTGAGGTTAGTTCAAAACCTCTCCCTAGCAATCTCATCCTGTGGTCACTTGTATTATAAACCTTTCCTTGAATTCCAGCCCCATTTCCACACATAGCTTCTTATACTCAAGTATATTATACAGTAACAAAAGATCACCTCTCTTTCTCCTTTGTTCCAGACTATACATTCCTAGGGATTGTAATCTATTTTTATAATCCTGACCATTCACACCATTTGTACATTTTAACTTTTTCTGTGGTTGCTGTTTGTTCCTTACTTGCTGGTGACCAAAACTGTGAGCAAAAGTCAATATGAGGCCTATTTAAAGATTTGTATAATGGCACAAAAACATCCCTATTCCTAGCTCACCAGTTGGTGTGGTGGTTGGATTTCCGCTTGTGACACCAGTGACCCGGGTTCGGCAGCAGACTCGGGTCACTGGAGGGCCAGCCAGGGGAGAAGGCTTGAGCATCCCAGGGACTGCTTGCCTTCTCCAGGTGGAGGTTGGGTACTAATGCCTGAAGCTTGCCTGACCCTGGGCAGAAGCCCGAAGTATAGCAAGTCCAGCAGGTAGTGGGGGGGGGCCAGAGGAGCTACAAAGTGGATGTTGGCACCTAGCGCCTTGACATCAGGGGCATAACAACACACAGAAAGGAACAGGGGAAAAACACAGCTGGAGTGATGAGAAGACAGAGCACCAGTACTGGCCCTGATAGCTCCCGCCTGCCTGACCACCAAGGGACCCGGCGAAACCTAGAAATATTGGGGTGTAAAGGCCCTGCCCCGTACCTGCCTGGGGACAAACCATGGCTCCATGGGGGAACCTCCAGGAATTCAGGTAAGGCAGAGAAGTGGGGTAGTACCAGATGTCTCCCAATGTGCAGAGCTCTGGCGCGGGAGGTGGATAAATAGAAAGTTAAAAAAAAGAACATCCTTATCCCTGCTACAAACATTACTTGTAATATTTCCCAGGATTATCAGTGCTTTGTTACTGATATGTTTACAATGTGAGGAGAACATCAGATCAAACTGCATTATGACCCCCAGGTCCCTTTCCTGCTCAGCATGGGGTTATAATGTCAGCAGCATAAACAGTGCTGCAATACATGTCATAGGCAAAATGCTGACCCCGACATATCATCTGGCAAAACACTGAACGTACCACCACATCCAACACAATAGCACACTTTGTTTTTTGAGGGGGTCTCTGCCCCCAGATCCCCCAATGAAGGAGGCTTCACCCGCACATATCCCTCCAAACTAAAATTAACCAACTCTGAGAGACTGTGGACTTTCTGGATGTGAAGAAACACCATACAGGGGAAAAAACTTTTTTTACAAAAAAAAGTAGCAACACCAGGAGACCTGGGAGGAACTAAAATGCCATCCCAGGTCTCCAACCTTGTTGTATGCTGGTGCCTTAGTCACTCCACAATAGGAGCAGTTCAGCCAGGCACCGCACCACATGGCAACTTCATCCCTTTTCAGTTAAAGTGCAGAGACACAGAGGTAGCAGTAATTCCCTACTGCTGTTATACTCCTATCACTCTAAATGCAGGCACAATTTACATAGCATTGTTACTGTAGTGCTATTCTTGTAGCCCTATATTGACCTGGTACCTTTGTGCTCTACACTAACCCGGGTGAGGAGTCCCAAGAACATATTTTTTCTTATATTTTGTTTACCAAAGTGCATGACACAGCATTTGTCTTTGTTAAAATTCATGCCTCATGTGTCAACCCAATTATTTATCTACTGTTGATACTGAAATACAATGTTTCTGTTGTGTACCCCTCCATGAGAGTCATTTATCATCACCAGAAATCTCCTAGACCAAGGAGGGGATCTTATGCAATGAGACCACATAGGGGGTGCCATATAACGCTATACTGTCTTCACTTTTTTTATAATTGCTTGTTCTGACATGTATCAGTTTTGGTAAGCTGTATCAGTATGGCTTTATCATGCAAAATTGAATCCAAGCTTTTATTTAAAAAAAGAACCCACATCTAAACATTTCCACATTTAGTCATTTCCAATGATACAATAAGTGCTATGGAAATGGCAAACTTTGGAACTGTTAGGGCTAGGAACTTAATTTTTATTTTGAATAAAAGCTTGAAGTCAGGTCAGCATATTAATATCATGTCAGAACAACTCTCATGTATTGAGAGTCCCCTTCCATACAGTATGAGGCTATGTAGTGGTAGAAGTGGTCATTTTATACACCTGCATGACATTGCAGCCTGTCCATGACTTTGACAAATGAATCAACATTAGCATCTCTTAACTGAGAGGAATGTGAAAAAGAGCAGGTATTTAACTAAATTCAGTGTAAAGCAGTGGTAGAGTGACTTAGAACTCAACTATGCAGCTGAAAGACATCAGGTGACGAATGAAACACAAACCTTCCAGCAGTGGCCACTGCCCCATGAAGATCTCTGAAGGTCACCAGTCACCAGAGCATATCAGAATTTTAACTAAAGTCAGGAGTACTCTAATACTTTTATCACCTCTGTGCAGTCTGAAAGACCATATCCCACAACCTTCTGCATCCAGCATTTATAGAAGCCAATTAGGCTCAGCCAAGGAGTAGGTTTACCAGTGGTCTTTTTTCCTACTAGAGCAGTCAACAGAATGTCCAAAAATGAAGACACATGAAGCACATTTGATCCAAAACACCAGCAAAATATTCTTCAACAAAGAAGAGCAGTGGAAGGTAGGACAAAAGAGGTAAATGTGGTATGCAGATTTAGATCCCCTGCAGAATGAACAGATCATCTTTACATCAGGGCTGTGACCAGGAGGGTGGAAGAGCTGTGGTTGTAGTAGGGCCCTCACAGTCAGGGGGCCCACTGCCTCACAGGTCAGCACTAAGAAAACCTTTAATCACAGACAAACTTGCAACTTTCTGTTTGGAAATTGCTTATCCATTTGAAATTGGGTCTGTCAGCAGTGGCATCAGAAGATTCCAGCTCCAGTTTCGTGTCATTTGGGGGAAGTACAGAACAGAGAAACAAAAGGGTTTGTTGCTCAAAACATCAGGAGCCAGATATTCAAAGCATTGTGCTGGGCACAAACCATTAGCACCATAAATGCACCTCATTGGTGCCTGGCTGCAATATTCAGATGTGCAAATAGTGGCAGAGCAACATGATAGTGCCAGTGCAAGAAAACAATGTATGCAGGGCAGGGACAGAGAAGCAGGGACATGAATACCCACACACCAGGATATTCAAAGTGATAGTGGTACGCTATAGCCATTAGCACAACCTGTAGCATGGTGTGAATTACTGCCTATGAAAAGGTGACAGTAACTGAGGGCAAACATGTCCAAGTGCCCCCAACATGTGACTCTGATTCTGCCAGAATTGCTGAAGACATAGTTCTGTAAAACAAAGAAACATCTAGTTGATCCTGCTGATTCCCCCTGGTCTCAGCAAAGGAGTTTGATTTCACACATCCTATATTTGTAGCGTGACCAACCACTGTCAATACATTAACTGGAGGACCAGAAAGACATTCAAAATAAAGCATGCTCACACTGACATGTTAGAAATCCACAGCCTGTATGTCAAACTTGCTGGATTTATTAGAACAGGAGCATGAGAGTGTGTTGCCATAGTAACACTCATGCTTGCATTCACTTCTCTGAACCTGCGACTCACTCTCTTTCCCCTTTGTACTGCTGGCAGCATGTTACTATGAAAGCCCAGCAAGATTACCAAAAAGGCTATGGATTTCCAAGGCTTCAAAGTGGGAGGACTTATTGTAAATGCTCTTCAGGTCCTCAGTGTAATGTATTGCAAGCGGTCGGTCACGTTACAAATGTAGGACATGAGCAATGCAAGTCCTCCTGTGAAACCAAGGGGAAATGGCAATATCAACCAGATATGTTTGTTTATAACATGGAGTAGGAAAACACCATCCGGCAGGCTCTCATCCATTTTGTGTGACAACATGCTTAGCCATCCTGTCCTGTGCTAAACCACTGTCTCCTGACCAACAGACACAGACAGTGAAGGCTGAGAGAGCGCAGCCAGTAATCCCTGCGTTGGTCAACCCCCCCAGCAGCTCACTGGTGTCCCTTTGTGTGTGTGGTTATTGGGGGTGAATACATCTGACCACTGTTCCCAAAACTTGGCGGTCCGAGGTACCCGGCACCAATAAAGTATTGCAGGCAGAGTACTGGTTACCATTCAGTAAAAGTTGCCTCCCTTGCTGTAATGTGTGGTCTCCACCACCTCTCACTGCATATACATGCCACCAGGATGGGAGTTGTCAGCTCCTCGCCCCATCTCACCAGTGTAGTGGTGGTCTGTAACCTCCCCGCAGTCTGTCACACCAACATAACGGGAGGGTTTTCCGACCATCCCCGCCACTGCTATTTAAAGCCAGTAAGTTGCTCCCATGACTCCAGCTGCCTTCTCAGTTCATGTTGCTGCTGTTCCAGTCAGCAACGCTAAGACATGTGAATCTTGGCCCCAGGTAGGATGGGTGTAACACAGTGCAGCACCAAGTCACCCAGAGCACAGTGACAAGTAGCTGGCAGAAGTGTGCAGTCAATGGTATTTGGACACAGAGTCTGGCACAGGGAGATAGGACAGCTAATATAACATGGGTGATGCACAGGTAAGGTCACATCTAGGATGGTGACAGGTGTAGCAGAGACAGTGGGATGAGAATAGCACCTGTGACTGTGGCCTCTCCCCTTCCTTGCTGTCAACGTGCCCTGCACTGTGCAGGAACTACTTTGTGTGAGGGATGGATACTTCCCCAAATCCACAAGTTTTCCCATTTTCCATCACCTTCCATTAATCTATGGGGGGGATTACCCCATGTTATAAGCACAATAACCCACTCAAGCAGTAAGTGCATGCAGCCTAGATTGGGTCACTCATTCAGCCACAGCCTCTCAGTGTAGTACTGAACTGTTGCTCAGTCTGATATACAGGTGGAGCTGTGTGTACCTCCCAGCCTGCAGCTACCAACCTGTAATTCCTGTCAGACTTACAGGTGGAGCTGTGTGCTCCATGCAATAGTGCCAGGCAAAGTACATTGGAGTGCATGCAAAGCAGGCCATAATGAGATGCTAATGTGACTGTTTGTCCATGGATTGCCTGAGTAGGCTTATTTGCATGGGATCTTTGAATATAGCAAGCCTTTGCCCCGAGCTAACCTTTTTGCACTGGGTTAATGTGTTGTGCAATCGGGTTAGCCCTGGACAAACCTCTCAAAAGCATAGCACAGTTCTGTAGTGTGTGGCCTGCATTGTTATTTGAAGTTGTTGTGCAACATTTCATCATTATCACACACATTGTCCCCCAACTTCAATTCTGCCTTACTCCACCTCTGTGTCCACTGAGCTGCTGCTGCTTTTTTCACTTCCCTGTCACTATATTCAGAGCTGTATTATTTTCTTGCCTATTTTAGCACTGCACTCCCAGCCCTGTTTGCACTGCTTCCTTTGCATGCTATATTCAGCAGGTTTAGCACCGGGGCTATTCCTTTGAATATAGCTTGCTACTGGTTCAGGGCTAATTTAGCATACTGTGCAGTGCTAATTTAGCCCTGGGGCTAAGTTTTGAATAACTGGCCCCAGATCTTGATGCTGGTGTCCACAAAAGGAACAGGGACAAATTTCATGCTGCTATTCAACAATTCCAAGATGACTGCTGCACACTTTGTGAGCTGAGAAGAAGCTGCAATAGCAGTAGTTGTAAAGGCATTTTCAATTATTTTAACAGGTATACCATTGTTGCCTAAATAATTGGGTTTAAAACCATTTCCAGAATTTCTTGTGCAGCCTGTGCTCGGATCTGTAATAATTTCCTGGGTGTTTCTTTTTCCAGCTGTAGGAAGGAGGAGTCGTTGTGGTGGATGAGCCTGTATTTCTGTGGCTGTGAGGCAGAGAACCCTGTGGGTGGTTGCAGTGCCAGGATTAGTATTACAGAAGATTGAGGGAGCAGAATGAAAACTGTGAAGGCGGAAGGCAGAAGTCTGAAATAGTGTGATATGGAATTGGGAGTGGAGAGCTGGCATATGGAGAAAAAGTGAAGACAGAAATCTTTTTGCAGCAGAGATACATGGAGGAACTGAACGAGAGTAGGGGAGACCCCAGGGCTAAGCGCTCAAAGCGACACAGTAATATATCTCTGTATAAAGGGATGATTTTGCTTTTTAATGCTGTTCCCGATAATTGTATTAACAGACTTTTTAAAACAGTCACTTGATGGAGTTTGGATTTGTAGTACTCATGGGCTCAAAATTAACTTTTTTATTTTGGGTTACAAACTTTTGCACTACATGGATCATGAGGGAGTTTAAGCAAAAGGAAACATTTTTCCATTTTTAGATTACAAGCATAACTTTAATCTATAAATCTGTATGTTACAGTTGATTGAATTGTTACTGATGACGCCATTGATATATTCAGACAACTTCCCATTATTGCTTTACCCTATGCAATATGACAATGCCCCTCTCAGTTACCTCACCTTTCTAAAATAGTTTATAACTCCCAATACAAGTTTTAATTTTTTTATTTAAAAAAAATCTTTTTTTTTAAATTTCACACCCTGGCGATCACATGATCACTGTTCCAGGAGCATAAAGCACATGCGGCAGCGTTCTCTCTCAGGTCTGCCATTTTGGTCACACTGAGTAGATGAATGCCATCAGAAAACCACATTGCTGCTATATTTGCCTTATTGCACAATAAGTATAGCTTTTATCTAGCACAATTTGTTTGGAAGGTGCAAGAAAGTTACACAGAGGGAGCCTTGAGCCCTGACCTTGAATCTGACTTCTAGATAAGACACAATGTGGTATAGGAAATTTTGTTTTTTTCAGTCCCTAAGTCAGGGCTGTAGCCTTAAAATTGATCATGAAATCTACATTGCAAGTATTATTTTCCTTCCATTCTTCCAGTTCATTGTGATTTATTTTGGGAGAATATGAAATACTGCATAATATACTTATACTTCTATCCCTGAATTTAATATCTGCATGTTAATTATTTAATTAGCTATGGATCATAATATTTTACTAAGTGTATAGAGTAATTTTTAGATTTGACAAACAAACATTAATAATAAATATGTCATTTCCTTATATAAAATAAAATAATATAAAGTATTTTCTTTTTTTCTCTGATTCAACTTCTACAGTTTCTTGGCTACCCGGTCTTCCATAAAATGACAGAACCCTCCTATTGGTTGGGAAAGATAATCATTCATCTGTACAAACTGCCACATAAGGTCCCACTTTGATGGATCCCAATTTAATAGTGGGCAGGAGAAAACCTGATTTTTATGAAAATCTGGAGCTTGGTGCTGTTTTACCTTGAGACAGTAAATAACTGTCATAAAGCACACACAGGACTCAGTTTGCTGTAAACTGCTAAAAAAGCTCTTACTGAAAATATTTAAATAATCTGTGGACACTTGCTTTTATAATATTGGTATCACCAGTGAAGTTACTTGAGTTACCCATGGGAAGAGCACCTGCTGGATCTTTTCACTCTTCACGCTGGCATAGCTGAGAACATCGAGGACACCGAGGCTGAGGGACCATTTCAGCTTGTAAAGATTGCTTGAAGCATAACTTGGTGACTCTTTAAATGCTGTTTTAATTTTTTTTACTGCATTTTCAACTGTAGTATTTGTATTAGTATCAGCATTTTATTACTGCTACCAATTGTTACCCCTAGTAAAAATATTTATGTGGTTTCAAAGACTTGTTCATAGTACCTTACTCATCACAGGCTTGCTAAACACATTAGTTTAAAATTTAAAACATTTGACATGTTTACTAGAAGTGGGAAAATTATCTTAAAGGGGCACTGTCTGAAAAAGTCAGAGTGTAGATTGGCGTGTTATTAAATTTTATTTTACAAAACCCTATGTTTTCTCACTTGAAAAAGTACTCTTTGGCTGAATAAAACTTTGTTCTAATTTAAAAAGCCATGTCAGACTATTTTTTGTAACCCGGTTGCATGTTATCAAATCTCTGGTTGTACAGAGATGCCACAGCCATTTGTGAAGGCTGCTCATGTTGTTGATGTTATGAGATGTGGATGCATGCTACTATGCTCATTACAGACAGTGTCCATCATAGGCAGGGTCATGGATGAGCAGTTGGCAGTGCACGGTCAGCTATGCATGACAATGTTGACTTGTTTGCTGCCAATCTTGTCACACAGTAGTCTCTGAAGGAAGCCAGCACAGAATATCTGTAAAAATAAAGTGACTAAAATAATGTGTTTTGATATAGAAATTCAGATTATAAACAACTATCATGGATATTGGAAAGGTAACAAGTCAGCAGTGTTTTCCAGACAGCTACTGCCTAATATTTTCATGATCTGCCCTGTTTATTCTGTCATTTCTATTCATCCTGCAAAGTATTTGTTTATTATCTAGCAAGAAATGAGAGCACCAGTTAGACTGTCATTTGATCCTGTGTGTGTGTGTGTGTGTGTGTGTGTGTGTGTGTGTGTGTGTGTGTGTGTGTTTGTGTGGGTGGGTGGGTGGGGTGATTTAGGGTGTTGTTATTTATTCTGAAATTGTGTTTTACCCTCTATTTCAAGCTGTTAGTATAATGCTCTAATTCACACCCCTATGATATTCTCTCTGTCTGTTCTACTGTATTTGAACATTGTGTTCATCTCTTTTTTGTGTATTATGTCTCTTCGGTCTCGCTCCTGGATATTGTTTTGGAAATGGCAATACTCTTCTAGTTGCTTGACTCCTATCATGGATCCCATTTTGGCAAGTGAGGTACAATTCTGTTCATTCATAGCCATGGGAAAATAAACAATGTTTGCATTCAGATTGTCATTTTAGCAGCATGTGCAAATGAGCGAGAGAGAGTCTCAGAGAAAGAGGGAGTTAGGGACAGTTAAAGCTGAGAGCAGCAAGTGACCTTCAGGGTAGCACTCAGCATGAAAGAGAGATGTAGAAAGAAAGTCAATACCCCATGGACTCCGTCCTCTGTTCCTGTGTCTCTCTTCCCCTCCCCCAACTCTCAATAGCTCAATCGCATGTAGCTCTGTTCATCCATAAAACTGCAAAGGCAATGTCCACCCCAGCACTTTGTATGTATGCCCTTCTCAGTTGTCATAATTTGCCAAACCACAAATGAGCAGGATGCATCCTAGAGATCCAGTGTGTCTTTGCATGTGATTATGTGTGTATTTTTACCCTCCCCCCAGAGAGTTGATAATACCCCATTTTAGGAAGCAACAAGCAGAACGAATTACTTAATATTGGAGGGCATTCTGGTGCTCACTGTCTCACTGTGTCTGTGTATTGTTGGCCGCAATTTAGCACATGCAGCGGTTTGACAGTCTGAGATCATGACATGTCCTTTCTCTCTATTGTTACTGCCCATGTCCATGATCGAGACAGATGCAATAAAAGTGTGCAGTGGTTGTTGGGAGGGTTGGGAGGGTGGAAACAGACAGAGTGGGCAAGTGATGCCCGTGAATAAGCCATCTAACCCCTGCTTTGGTGCAGAGTAATAAAGGAACACCATGCAAACTGAGCATGCTACTGTAAATGACAGTGTAAGGCAGCATTTTCTATCCCCCCCCCAAAAAAACAGGCAATAATTGCATTGTTGAAACAGGTACACACTGACCTGATGTTTGAGCAGCAAACACTAAGTAACCACTGGAGCTTAGACCATAGTCTTCATTAGTGGTTAGTGTTTGAGTGAAGGATAAAGAATTTAAGTACAAGTGTGTATATACAATTTTGACCCCTGTTGGGTTTCAGTAAATTACATGCTATTTTACAGTTTCAGAAGGAGGGATTCGAACATGCAAACTAGTGCACATAATATTAAAAGGTACAATATGCATACTGAACTATCTTACTTCATTGTGCAGCATGTGAAATAGCCAACCAGATATTAAATACAAAACTGCAAAAAATGCAAGGATACACATGGTTTCATATAACATTAATCTTAAAGTCAATGAAGTGCTCCTTTCTTGTTTCAGTTCAAAGCCTGGGCAAACAATTAATTCTCAGGGATTACTAAGTGTTTGCTGTTTGAAAGACAGCACACTGTGTTACTGTTTCTAACATAAATGTATTGACAGGTTTCGGAAATTGACAGCTTGACTGAGACTGTCATTTATAGGATCCTGTGGTGCTCCTGGCCAGCTCACTGTGTATGCTGTACAGATTTTTCCCCTGTCATCCGGCTGCCTCATTCTGGCACCCCCATCACCCAGGCTGACACCTGACACCATGTTCCTTTCCTTCTCACACACACTACATGTCAGCCTCTCCTGTTATACCTTCTATATAGAATGTTGTTTCTAGGTAGTGTTCACCAATCACTCACCAGATACATTTTGATTCAGATTAATACATTGTGGCTCACTATCCCCCCAAGCCCCCTTATCAATGTAGAATACTACAACAACTGTCCCTATATTATAATATCAGTTGCACCACCACACCACCTTCTATTTATCAATTCATTAAAGAAAAAAAGTTTAATCAACCCTGCTGATCTAGAAGTGGCCCGCCCTCCACCACCCTTCCTTTATTGTACCAACATTACATCACAAGTCCCCTTCCCAGCCCCGATACTTCAGCAATGACTGCTATCATCTCACCACAATTGGGGGGGCAGCAGAATGCGTTATCAAGTAGCATGATTCTGAAAACACACACCTTACACTCACAGCATGTGGACAACCATGATGGTAAGGGATGAAAATACCTGCAGCAGGATAAGGGGCAGTGTAGGGGTGAGTGAAAGGGATGATTGGTCAGTAGATAAAAGAGGAGAGTGGGGGACCACACTGGCCACAAGTGTGTGTGTTTCCCCCCCCCCTTTTATGACAAGAAAACTGGGAAATGTGGGGTGGATTACAACACTGGGACAGTTGTATTACTCACGGTTGGGTTTAATCTATCGGTGAATAGGGTAATCCAGTATACCACCAGATGATATACGCTGTCACAGGGGAATCGGGGGGCATATTTAACAAATCCAGCGACGACTTGATACTGGCACCAGATGCAGGACCTGGACAATCAGGAATCCTCAATAAATAAGTTGTGGGCCACCAGTATGTCTGTTTATGTTTTTTTCTTTTTTTGGAATCAGGGTGACAAACACGCCAATAAGCAAATGCAGAGCAGAATGCTATAAAGTTAAAATGAAAAAAAGGATTAGATTACAACATTAAAAAAAGATTTTGTGCTGAACTGTAACATCCACCACATACTTAAAATGAAAAATAAACACACAGTAAGGGAGCTGAGATTCCTGATCTTTTTGACGTCTTATATGTACCCATTTTTACAATGCATTTACCAAATGTAGTTCTGCTGAGATGCAACATCTCTTTAAGAAGGTTGTTGCCTGTACCAGTTTGTATGCTGGGTTTGCCTCGACAACCCTGGGCTAATTGTTGCACTAATTGCAGAGGAGAATATGCAACAGTGGGGGATGGTGGTGAGGGGTGGTCCCTAATGTACAAGCAATCTTTATATGTTGGCATAGAGAATTAGTGGTGTGTGAGAGAAGGGGAGGGGAGAGGGTAAAGAAAAATAAGAACGGGAACTTATTTTTAAAGTGCAAGCATCAAGTGCTACGCTTATCTGAGTTCAACCTCTAAAAGACTACAATAAAAACTTAGCCTGTCATCCACCAAACTGGATCCCATGACATCACCCTATTTCAATACAGGTTGCATATTCCTTACACGTGACATAAATGCTATGCCAGCAGCTCTTGATTGGCACACTCCTTAACAAGCATTTGTCAATGCCGAACGTTCGCTTGCAGGTATTTGCAGTGGTGTTTGGCATGTATGGTGCTTTATCCTAATGCCCTGTGCGATTGCTGGTATTTGCACAATAAATTGTCAGCATGACCTGTTTGTTACCCTCATTGTGCACTACATGGGGAGAAAGACGTTTTGGGCAGGATGTGAAAAATGACAGCTATACTGCTCATAAGGAGGTGTGGTAAATAACAAGTTGAAAATCTGAGTGAAAATATTGAAATTAAGAAACTTACGAAGGTGAACTTACCAATCTATCAGAAAACAGTTATTTGTAGGAATTTTTCACAAATTTTCAACATTGCCATTTAAGATCTCTGCTCATGAACAGTGACACTGTGATTTTCTTAATGTGTCCCATACACTGAGTTCGCACACCGACTGTGCCATTGTGCGCTACATGGGCGGAAACACGTTTTGGGCAAGATGTGAAAAATGACAGCTGCAGTGCTCATAAGGAGGTGTGGTAAAATGGCAATGTTGAAAATCTGGAGTGAAAATATTGAAAATTCGCAAACTTACGAGTGTGCGTAGGAACTGCGCAACGCAGACTCATAAAACAGTCATTTTTAGGAATTTTTTCACCAAATTTTCAACACAGCCATTTTAAGACCTCTGCTCATGATCAGTGTCATGGTGATTTTCTTAATGTGTCCCATACATTGATTTCACACACCGACTGCACCATTGTGCGCTACATGGGCGGAAGCACATTTTGGGTGAGATGTGAAAAATGACAGCTGTACAGCTCATAAGAAGGTGTGATAAAATGGCAATGTTGAAAATCTGGAGTGAAAATATTGAAAATTCGCAAACTTACGAGCCTGTGTAGGAACTGCACAACGCACGCTCGTAAAACAGTCATTTTTTGGAATTTCTGCACCAAATTCTCAACATGGGGTTTTTGGGACTCCTTCTCATGAATGATGTCACTGTCATGGCATTATCTGGGCTGAAGGGTGATTTTGTGCAGTGAGTGCGCAGTGCCTGCATAATCACCCTTCGGGCCCGAATATCGCCATGACAGTGACATCATTCATGAGAAGAGGTCCCTAAAACCCCATGTTCAAAATTTGGTGCACAAATTCCAAAAAATGACTGAGATATGCAATAAAGTTGAAACCCCTCTATCTAGCCCATTATACAGCTTACCGGCATTTCCTCAGTTCGCGGTCGGCTTTGAAGAGTGCAGACGTGTTCCCGTCCACCAAAGATCGTCGTGCCAGAGTCTGGAGGTAAGTATGGGGTGGGGGGTGTGGGGAAGGCTGGGTGCACAGTGGGTGGGTGCGGGTTGTGGGAGGGTGGGCTGGGAGGCATGAGACCATTTTTGTTTACAGGTTAAAAAGAAAAAAAGACTACAGGGGCGTTTGCCACACTGGGGTGGGCTCCCAGTGTGGCAGAAGATGTGTGTGTGGGGTCGAGGCTGACGGAGTTGGGCACCTGTCAGGCAAACTACAGCAGGGGGAGGAGCCGACGGGTGATTGGGCACCCGTCGGCAATCCAAAACAGTTTGCCACACTGGGGTGGGCCTCAGCATGGCAACAGTATAGCTTTGGGGGTCGTGGAGCCGCCGAGGATTAGGCACTCCATCAGCAACACGTTTGCCACGCGAGTGGGCTCCCAGCGTTAATGTAGCTTTGAGGGGGCATGGACGGATGTGCGTGGGGGGGAGGTAGCGCATGACATGAGGGGGGGCAGCGCACAGTATGGCAGCGGCAGTTTTCTTTGGAGCGAAGACCACCGCTGTCATACTGAGCTGCTGCACCCATTGGTGCAGGACCGCCATGCCTGCTCAACTGAGCAGTGCATTGGGTGGGAGAGGCACACCTCCAAGTGTGCTACTCTCCCAATATGTTCCTTGCGCATGCGCGCAAGTGAACGTAAAAACACCCTACAAGCACTCAAATCAAAACAATGCATGTGGTTTCCATATAAGAGACTGAGGTGTAGTAGAACCACCCCTATCCCCCCACCATCCCCTAACACAATATCAAAGTCCATAATTATTTGACATTTTGTCCTTGTAATATGATTATGAAACCAAACCGCTCCCCTAAGCCCTCCTTCTACACATATTCAATGTCATTATAATATACAACCTTATTAAAAAAAATAATTCTGCATGTTGGGAGTGGTGGAACCATAAACTTACCATTCACACTATGCAATGCCAAACCAATACACTAACCCAACCCCCCCACTCCCCCCACCATTGCCACCCTGATATGTATGCAGATCCTTAGACAAGTATTGCCCTCCTCTAACCACAGCTATCAGTTGCAGATAGCATTAGCAAGCAGTGAGTATCTGCACACAGTCCTTGATAGCACAGCCTAGTACCAACCTTGGAATTGAGAGGAAGGAAGTGCCAGACATTCAAAGGGGACCAAGAAGAGGTTAAGAGATGGGATGGAGGAAAAACAACCACCGTGTAGAGGAGAGTGTGGAAAATAATTTACTAAGAGGGAGAACATCCTTTTTTAATTTTTTTTAAAATAAAGAGTAGTAGAACGGTGGTGGTGATGGTGGGGGGGTGATTGGTGTTATAACTCAGATAATGTTATTGTATTATTCATGAGCTAGATCTGGCTATCTAGGTAGGGAGTGGGGGTGGGGCTGGGGAGGTAGTGATAACCACAGCACCACCAGGGGATTGTATGTTAGGATGGTTAATCAGGGGTGTGGGGAGAGTATGTGGAAAATAGTAACATAGATATAGACTTTTGAAGACAGTCATGAAATCAAAACTCAGTATTCTCTGTGTGGTATGAGCTGCAAACACCAGTTTGCAAAATCAATGAAGCTGATATACGGTTTTACCCATCAACTGACTGCACACTCCCATACGCTTATGTCCCTGTGCCATTCCTGGCACCATGTTACTTCAATCACAAACACAGTCTATGTCACTCTTGTCTTGTTGCATTACCACCATTGTACATGCCTCGGATTATCTCTGAAAAGATATATCTCAGTAGTAATGCCAACTTCCTTACCAGATTGCTTACTTATTCAAATAATCATAGATGGTGTACTGAAAACCATGCACAACAACCCCCCCACTGCCCATCCCCCATGTTCACCCGATATTCACAAAGAATATATCAACAACTGTAATTATATTATTATACCACTCCCTGTCCCACTGTCTGACACCCCACCCCTTTCCCAAAACAGTTTTCAATATAATCAGTTAAAAAAATACAAGATATTCTATTGATTTCACACCATCTTCTTCCCATTGGGTATTGTAAAGACACCAAATCCAATTTCCCCTTCCCTGCCCCAATCCTTTGTCCAGTGATTCCATTGTCTCACCTTCATGGTCAGTGACCCAATGACTTATCAAGTAGCATGTTTCATCTCACACTATTTTTTATCACAGTCAACAGCAGGACATAATGCTAATAAGAAGGTAGTGCCAATCTCAGGAAATGAGAAGAGGAATATGAGAGGGGACATGACAGTCAGATGTACAACACATGAAAGGGATAAGCGGGTAGTGGACCACTGAACCACCATGATGATTTAACATTTCTATTTTATGATTTTACAAGAGAACTGGAAGGAATGGGGTTGGGCATGTATGAGGTGATGTGTGTGTGAAGTGATGGGATATGGGGGAAGGGTATTCTATCTATGAAGATTTTATGCATTTCTCTGGGATGAGTTTGGGTGATTGTGGATGATGGGGAGGATTGGAGGGGCCTACCACCATTGTTTATAATTAAGCAAATGGAAATGGTGAAGTAAGGAGCATATTGAACAAAATCAGCAATGCCTTGAATCATGCAATGTTTATACATAACATTGGAGATCAGGACTCAGCATTAAATGAGTTGTGGACAACGAGTGTGCCTGGACTTTTTTTCTTTTTTTGGATGGGTGTCAACATTTTTAATTAACAGAACAAATAAAAAGAGGTGTGGGGGGCAGCAAGGGTCTGCACCTACGAATACTGGAAATGTTATACTAAAATTAAGTAAATCCTGACACTAAAACATTAGAAAAGGTAAGGTACATAAAAATTCAAACACCGCAAATAGTAGAATGAGCAAGGTATTGATTGGGTTGAGGGAGTGGAAAGCACAGTGGCAACTACGAGATGAAAATGTACGTTATGGACAAATGTCACTTGTATGGTAGATCACTGACACTGGCAAACAATGAAGGAACTTTTAACATCAACGTTATTCAAACTGAAATCACAGTTAGATGCTTTTATATCCTGTAAAATATTTTGCCAAGATAATTTAACAGGCAGAGTCAGATAAAGTATACATGTGAAGGTAACAAACAAAGGTCATAACAATAGCAGTATCACATATTGAAATGGGCATAGGCAGCGCAACTATTATTTTAAAAAGAAAACACACACTCATTTATCATCCATACTATTTTCTCAAATTGTAAGTACCTAAAAGTTCCGCTAGTAAAGGCCAAACAGCGGGCTATGATGAACAACTTCTTATCACGTGCAATGCTTGCTCATGAGAGTGACTCATGTGTAAGCAAAAGTGCACATCATCTAAAATTGGATGTCATGAGCTGTCTCATGCACATGTAAACAGAGAGCACTGTGAGACAGTATAAGAGCGGACCACTACAAACACAAAAACAAACTGAAATCAAATTAATGGAATTAGATTAGCACACACATGTTAAGCGATACTAATTTCTGACTGCTGCCTGTTTCCTAGGAACTAAGTCTCCTTTTTGTTTATGGATGTTTTTTCTAATGCGGACAGTGTAAGACAGTGTCCCTTTAACTAAAGGTAAAAAGAACAACAGGAGTATTTTTAGAGAGGTTTTGCAAATAACTACTTCTACTGTAGCAGAATCAAAAAATCTCCCACATACGCAGATGTATTATAACTGAATCTGGATGGAGAAAGTCAGAATGAAGACACCTTTCATTTATATACCAAAGCACAGGCTATGACACAGGAGGGAAACTGGTCCCTCCAGGGAAATAAACTATCTGAATAAATACCTAGATTACAACAGAATAGCCTGCATGAAATGGCTTCAACAAACTTAGAAGCTGAAAGTGTCAAGATAAAACTAAGGAGAAATAAAAATATGAAAAAGAAAAAACTGCACAGGTCTAGAAATTACCCAGAAAGATATGATAACTTATTTTTTTTCTCCCATCATGATAAATAATTCTAACTAAGCAGTGAAGGAGCAGGTAGTAGAGGATGAACCTGGTGTTCCCTTAAGCCAACTTAATATCCCACTAGATTCCTCTACCAGTAATTCATAAACTAACCAGAGAGCTTTTAGCCCACTGGATCTTTTCACAAATGTGTGTGTCCTAATCTCAGAAAAACAAGATCCTGACAACCCATCAGTGCTGTCAGGTTCCCCTAATACAGTGTTTGAGAATTTGGATAGGGAAGTGGAGCAAATAGAACTAGAGGCAGTTTTTTAGCACACACTCCTTTTTCCTGAAATACACAATAAAAGCATTAGCGCATCCAGTGATGGCAAATATAGTTCTCCTAGAAGCTTCCAATGACATAAGAAATAGAATGGATGGTTTTGCTAAACTGGTATACACAACTCAAAAAAGCTGCCCCATGGCCAGGTGTGCTCTTGGAATAAATTAATCACTGCAACACTCAAAATTCAGCACCACCTACCACACAAATGACCACAACAGACAATACTGTAAATCAAAGCAGTTTGATTTGGCAAAAAAAGTGCAAAAAGTGCAAACCTCACAAGTGCTGATGCACAGACCAGGAGACAACAGGCAGGACCCCACTAGACTTCCACTGGTTTTGCTGAAGCTTCATCAGGAAGTGTCCCACAGGCGTAATGCTATCAATTTAAATCTTAAATTTAAAGGTGCAATACTTTAATTTGATTGTATAACCTCACATATAAAAAAAAACAATCCAAACAAATATCACAATTAATTACAAATCCTTCTGCACATATTTATGTGATCATGTGAAATGTATCAAAACACCAAATGTGACTAAAACCCCTTAATAAGGGGGACTAATTGGCCTCTAATATCCTTACTATGGACAGAGCATTTTTTTTCATGATCTAAACTAATAGTTTATTTATAAAAAAAATGAATATGAAAATAAATACAGAGAGCTGATCTCCACATGCTAATGGTTAATGTCATAAATACAAACTAATCACAAGAAACAGATATCTAGTTATTAAGTCACTATATAAAAGGGGTGAGAGACGGAGGGAGGGTGGTGGAAGAAGGGGGAAGGGAAAGTGTAAAATGGTTGGTGTGTATTGCATAGTCGATTTGGCTTCTGACATATGAACAAATGTTTTACATATGTGTGTGTATATAGATAGATAGATAGATAGATAGATAGATAGATAGATAGATAAATTGATAGATAGATAGATACACTCTTCCCATATTTTGATAATAAATAGGAAAGAAAACATAAAAAAAATCTTATTCTATAGAACCACCATGATTAGTAAGAATGGAAGCACCAAAGGTATGTCCTGTCAAACATCAAGAAACATTGATATATTCCACATTGCCAAAGACATATACATTGGGATGTCTCTTATTGTTCTATATGTATATATAGAACCTCTACAGACCACAACATGTAGTTCCACATTGTGCAAGGTTAATATCAGAAATCTCTTCTTTTATATAAATAAAAGATTTTTCAAAATTATTGCTGTATTCAAAATAACCTAAAATACACATATTGTCATGGATTGAACATAATTATATTCATACAAACTGCAGACTCTCTGTTTATAATGTCCAAGACAGATTACATTTTTTCTTTAGGTGGACAGTAAGATCTATGCCATCATTGAGACCCGGGTGTTTTAAGGCACCCATCATTTACAGCATTGTCTGTTATGGTCATTTGTGTGGTAGGTGGTGCTAAATTTTGATTCACTAAGCTGGTGCAATCTCAGTTTGAAACATACACAAAAAAATGGATATGATAGAGCAACAGTTTGAAACTCAAAAGCTTTCATCCTCAACAATCCATATCTCAGAAACACGCAAACATAAAGGTAAAACAAAGAATAAAAATCTCCAAAAACTGAGGAAAAAGACCAGGAAAAAAGATTAAGCTGAGTGAAGATAAAAACTCCAGAGAAATTAAGCAGAAAAAGACCCTCTATCTGTTCCATTACTGTAGTTCCAGAATTCATAGTAGGAAATAAACAAAGCAAAGAACAAATAACAAAAGGAGAAAACCAGTTAGTCAGGGATTAGAAGATTCCAAGGACATCCCTAAGCTGGATAAAAGTTCACAACACATAGCAAATCTAAGAAAATAAATTAAAACAACTATTACATTGCATAATAAAGATGATGGTTTGAGGAAAGCAAAGAAACCATGAGCAGTGAGAAAAATGTAAGAAGTAAAATAACTTTCAGGAAACTAGGCAGTTGTTAGGATCTGTGGTATATTTGTACAAAATGATGAAACATTAGACTTTTTGAAGGAAATAATTAGATATTTATCAGCATAGCTACTGTAGGAATAGCACAAGGTAAGAAAAACATATTGACAGGTTATAGAGATATGATTGAAGATCCCCCACCAGTATATGTTATAGTACCAGACATAGATTGTGTGAAGAAAATATGGTTTAAGCAGCAGAAGTTGAGTTTCCTTGGTCTGGAAGTTCCACCACATGTGACCTGGCAAACCACAATTAACAAAGTCCAAATAATAAATGAATCTAGAGACTTAGTTAATTTTGAAGCATTTTCTCACTTATTATCTCCTTTAAAATGGAACTTTCAGGGTGATGTACTTGCTGCACAAATTTAAAAGAAAATAATTTTCAAACACTTTCCATATTTGGCATTGATAGACTTCAAGGAGAAAATGATGTTATACTTACATCATTTGTACTGGCACTGTTATCATCTGTACTGGATATGAATCATAACAGTCAGAATATGGAAGGTGTTGAAAGAGTGCACCCTTGATGGATGGAAAATCAGATAGATATTAAGGTTAAATCACCTGAAACTGCTCAACAGATATTGACAGTCATACAAATTTGAATATGCTAATATATTGATTGTTGATTTAAATGATATAATTCACAAGAGTGATAGTTTAAATTCATCTGAAAAGAAGGATTGACTGGTGAAATGGGAGAGGATTCTCTGAGTCATATTAGAACAAATCATAATACAGATGATAATGCAAAATTTCTGTCTTGGAACATTGCTGGTTTATCTGGTAAATTATCTGACCCTGACTGGAAGGCATTTATTTTGAACTTTGATGTTATCCTCTTCCAAGAGACTTGGGCCCAGGATGTAGGTAATATAAATGGATTTCAGGCAATTTACTCACGAGCAATTAAACAAAAAGAAATTTGGCAGAGCTATTGGAGGATTAGCTACTTATATAAAAATCAGGAAAGGGATTACTGTATTGTAAAGATTTAAAGTGGAACAAAACTATATAATTATAGTCATGAAATAGGACTCCCAATCATTCATTGTCCCCAGAACCCCGCCAATAAATACACTGACCAGTAATGTGTGGTTGCTCAGTCTTGACAATAATTTTACTGATTTGATATACAGTAGTTATGACAATCCACAATAAATGTTCACAATGGTACATCTCATCTCCATATTTCACTGTGCACTCCTTTTCTCATCATATATATATACATTATATTTACATTATATCATTCCGCCTCTTGCTGTTCTCTTAATTAGTAAACAGATCTCTCCATCTCTTCTGATCCCCAGATGTACATCATGGGGGTATCCTAGCCTCTTCTTATTATGTCCTGCACAGGGGGCATGAGCGCACACAACATGCCCCTGCTTCTTATTTGTTGACCTGTGTCCTTCTCTATTTTCTTTCCTTCCCCCCCTTTTTCCTGTCTTTTTTCTCCCCTTTTTCCCCTCTTTCCTCCTCTTGCCATCCACTTTCGGCAATAAATCCAGCAGCCTGCCACTGTGTTCCACCTTTCACTGTGGAGCACTGTGCTCCACCTGCCACAGTGCCCTACTGCCCTGTCTTCTGAGTGGGAGGGTGGGAAATTCACTCTGGAGTGAAAAATTGTGAGCTCTCCACTGCTGTGCAGCCCCTTTTAGCTGCCTCTTTTTGCCCGCCCCCTTAGCTCACTTTGTCCATTCCTCTGCTGCCACCTCATTGCTCCCTTGTTCTCTACCTTTCCTCCCTTGGGACCTCACCGGACCTCCCACCTTTCTGACTCCTGCTCTCAGCTCCACCCCTCCACCCCACCTCTGAGCTTCTCACTTTCTTGGCCTGGGCCGTGGGACAATGGGGCCTCCCCCTTTTAAATTGGACAACCCTCTTTGACCTCAGAACCCGGCCAATAAATACACTGACCAGTAATGTGTGGTTGCTCAGTCTTGGCAATAATTTTACTGATTTGATATAGTTATGACAATCCATAATAAATGTTCACAATGGTACATCTCATCTCCATATTTCACTGCACACTCCTTTACTCAACATATATACATACATTATATTTACATTATGTGCATACATTAAATCATTCCACCTCTTGTTGTTCTCTTAATTAATAAACAGATCTCTCCATCTCTTCTGCCCCCCGACGTACATCATGGGGGTATCCTGGCCTCTTCTTATTATGTCCTGCACAGGGGGCACGAGCGTACACACCATGCCCCTGCTTTTATTTGTCGACCTGTGTCTTTTCTATTTTCTTTCCGTCCCCCTTTTCCTGTCTCCCCCCTTTTCCACTAGTCCACCTCCAGCTTGTGATGGACGGTGGACTTCTCCCCTTTCCTTTCCCCCTTTCCCTCACTACTTATTTCCATGCCAGCCATGCTTCAATGGCATTCAAAATCTCAGTGTTTAACATAGCCAGGCCAAGACCCGACAAATTCACTTCATCCTCCCGTAATACTCATCTACCCACTCCAGGATCCCATGTTTAATGACCATTTCTCCTATACCCTGGAACAGTCTCCCCTCTCATGCATTCATGCACTTTCTGGCCCTGTCCATACTTTTATGGCTCTCCGCCTGCCTCCGCACTCTCTGAGGAGTGATTCCTGACCAAGCCAAAGTAACCTCTGGCCACCATTCCTTTATTATTTTAACATCATGCTTTATCTGATAAAAGATGTCCAACCATGGTCTTGTTCCTAGGTTGTCACCCCCAAGATGCACCACAATCAAGTCCGGTTGCCTATGATCCCTCCTGATTTCCCTGAGGTCTGGCAGCAGCTGCACCCATTTCATGCCCTGCTGACCTTTCCACACCAGCCTTATTGTGTCAATGTCAAGGTACAGTTGCTTTCCCCCTTGTCTCCTGGCCGCCAATTTCTCCGCCCAATGCACAAAGGAATGTCCACAGATCCATGCCTTGAGCCTCTTGGTTGCACCTGATTGATCAAAGCACAAAGAATGAATAAGCAGTCTCTGCCCCTCCCCATCCCCTTCCCCCCTCTTCTTTATGCACCTGCTGTGGGAGAGAAAAAGAAACAGCATTATTGTTGCTACTTCCATATGTACTTTTTATAACACCCTGCTGCCCATCTTCTCTCTCTCTTTGATCTCCTCAGATCCCTTGCCCTGAGCAGCCATTACTGATGCTGCCCCAATTCTGAAGGAAAGAGAGGAATACCCCTCCACTGATTCCCCCACAAACTGGATTATCTTGTTCAGTAAGGCAGTTACTTGGTACCCCGAGACTGGCCTGCCAGCACCATGTATAAACATCATTCCATTCCCCTGGTTTGGGTGGTATGCTGCATACACGTGCAGCGCCATTACTGGGCAAATGGTTTCATTTAGGTGTTTCCTCATCCAAACCTTCCTCCCTTGTCCTTCCTGATCGATTTTTGACTGCTGTAATATAACTGTTATGGCTTTGCTTTTCTATTCAATGTCCTCCCATCGCAGCCCCCCCCTTCTGTCCTTTTGCTGTGGCCCACTATCTCGCTCAGCCTAAAGGCCCCACTGTACATGGTGGCGTACAGTGCCTGAAATAAAACTGCCTCCCTCAAGGGACTGCAGATATGCCACAAGACCCCTAGTAACCTTACCATCAGCCCCTCCGATATCGGCTTTCTGTTACCCTGTCTCTTCCCTGTTCTTCTCATCCAACCCTGCATCATTCTCCGGATCAGATTGTTTTTTGTAGGGTCCTCCTAGCCCCTCAGTGTGCAGATTTGTCCTATTGCTGCCAAATGCACCCCCATGGTTGAGTGTGCCATGTTCTGATTCCAACTCCGGACTATAAACTGTGCCACCTGTTCCCCAGTTGCTGGACCACTTACCTGCCAGCAGTACTGCTCCTGAAATTTCTGAAACACCCTCCAGGAGGTTTCATACACTCTCAGGGTCCAAGGGGCCCAGTAACTGTGGAACAATACCTCAGCTCCCCCAATCCAATTGATCATACGTGTTCTGGAATGGTGGTCTGCTTGTCCCCTGCTCCGGGTGCAATGGTCCTGAATTTGTCCATCTGCAATCGGGAGAGGCAATCGGCTATCACATTTTCAACTCCATTGATGTGTTTAGCCCTGAAGGACATGTTCAGGAACAAGCCCAACCACACCATTCTGTGCAATACTCTCATCACTTTCTCTGACTTTATCCCTTTCTTGTTCAGCACTTCCATGACTGCCTTATTGTCACTCCAGAATGTGACCTGCTTGCTCCTGAGTTCCTCTCTCCATACTATCATAGCCACCCATATGGGAAACAGCTCCAAAATAGTGATGTCTTTTGTCACTCCCTCCTGTGCCCATCCCTCCAGTCAAGGCCCTGTGAATCATTGTCCCTGGAGGTACCCTCCCATACCTATACCCCCACAGCATCTGTATATAGCTGTAGGTCGACGTTATAGACCCAGTCATCCTGCCAGAATGTGTGCCCATTATACTCTTGCAGAAAATGCTCCCATGCTGCCATATCATCCCTGGTCATCTTATTAAGATCTACCCAGTGGTGAGGCCGTGTGGCCCCTCACGTAGCCCAGGCTAAATGCCGTGTAAACATGTGCCCTGGCATGATCGCTCGACATGCAAAGTTCAAATGACCCAGCAGCCACTGTGCCTGCTGCAGTCGCACCCTCTTACATTCCCTACTGCCTTCAACAGTTCCTTAAACTTCTTAACCTTCTGTTTGGGCAACCAGAACAACTCCTGAGTCATGTACAGCTCTAGGCCCAGGAACTTGATTATGCAACTCAGTCCCTCAGTCTTGTCTTCTGTTAATGGAATCCCCACCTTCTGGCATAGCACCTGGAAACCCCTAAGCATGTTCTGGGTCTCTACTTTCCCTTCCCCAATGAACAGGAAGTCATCCAGGTAGTGCACTACCATCTGGTAGCCGAACCTGGTCTGGAAAGCCCATTGCAGCCAGGTACTAAACATCTCAAATGTGGCACATGCTATTGAACACCCCATAGGCATGGCTTTATCAAAAATAATACTTCCCCTCCACCTGGAATCCCAGTAAGTCCCAGTCCTCTGGCCTGACCAGTAGGAGGTGAAAAGCTTACTCTATGTCCATTTTTGCCAGCCATGCCTCTCACTTTGCTCTAATCAATCTTACTGCATCCTCCAGCATGGCTTAGGTGACCCTGCTGTCTTCCTCCCCTATGGCATCATTGACCAAGTCCCCCTCTGGGTAAGACAGGTGATGTATTACCCGGTACTCACCCTCCTGTTTCTTGGGGACCAAACCTAAGGGGGAGACCCTCAGGTTTTGCAGCGACGGGGTTGTAAATGGGCCTTCGACCCTACCTGCCCTTTCCTCCTTCTGAATCTTTTGTGTCAAAACTCCCTCCTTCCCTTGCACGGATTTGAGGTTCTTTGCTGTCTTCTTCCTGCACCCCTTAAACTGCAAGCTAAAACCATATTGAAAACCCTCCCCCAATTTTTCAGCCATGACCCTGTCCGGATATCCCCCAACCACTTGTCCATTCTTACTATGTTTATGGGTGTCTGAGCCAGCCAGAAAACACCAAATCTTGGCCCTTCATGTATCTTGATGTCGGGGCTGATAGGCCTGCTCCTTCCCCCTGTTCCCCTACCCCTGTTCCCCCCTCCCCCAGTGCTGCCCCCGAAAGGAGTTATGTCCATTCTGAAAGGGCTGTTGGTAGGAGCTGTCCTGGCTGTTTGCCCCTTTCTCCCAGTTGTACCTACACTTGGACACTGGATGGTACCCCCCACACTTGGAACAAATGTGCCGGAACTGGCAGTTTGGCCAGGAATAGGAGGTCCTATTGTATCTCCAGCATGCCTTCGTTGTTGCCACCCCCCATTTCTCGCCTTCTGTTTCTTTGTCTAAGGGGCCTGTATAAATTTTCAACCACAAATCTAGTTGCCTGGTGTCCCATTGTACATCCCCAAAATGAGCCATTCTCTTCCTAAATTTTTCATCATACCGTAGCCAACTATGCCCTCCCTTTTTGTATACATTTTTTTATTATGAGGGAGTAGGTTAGAAGTGAGATAGCTAAGTCCAACCACTTCTCAATCACAATGGCTGTAAAATACTTAAAACCCATGGACCAGTTATCCCACGTTTTACCCTTCCATGTTTTGTCCTCCTCCTCCTCCTTTCTGAGCAGCACCACTGCTGCTGCCATGTCCTTCTTCTCATAACGATCCTTTTCTTCATATTTTTCCATACTGTCTACATTTGCCAATGCAAAAATATCAATGTATTATCCTTTCCATATCTTCTCTTTCATTGCTGTGGGGACATGGTCTGAAAGGCGCACCCCGGGAGCCACTATTTCCCTTCTTACTCCTTGAGTTCCCCGGTACCTACCCCCCTTTTTCTTCACCTCCTCCTTTCAACTCACCCAATACCTTTTCTAGTTGGCCAGTTCCATTCTCCCCCATAGCTTTCAAAATTTGCTCTATATACTCTTTCCTGCTGCTCTCCATTGTCATCCCTTGATTACCTGGTGTGGGTGTCTGAGAGGGGTTCAGGCCCCGGCGTCGGTATTCCTGGTACATGGGGAAGGATCACCTCTGGCAGTGATGGAATCGGGACTTGTACTGGCAGGTTAGGCCGGCGCCTTGGTACTTCTGGATCTGATACTACCCCTGGGCCAGGGGTGAGGTCCAAGCTCGGCTCGGGTACAGGGATATCTGCAGTTGGACACAGAGGGGTCCCTGGTTTTGGGTACTGGTACTACCACCCTGGGCTTCAGTATGGTGACCCTGGTTGGGACATTTTGTTCATATCCTTACCTTTCCCAGTCTTCCCCTTTAGTTGTGTACCCTTCTCCACCCCCTCTGGCTCCGCCACCTCCAGCAACCGATTCGCCTTCTCCACCAATTCCATCACCACTTTGAAGCATTCCTCCTTGCTTGGCTTTGTTTTCCTTGGTGCCATCCTCAGTCTGTATCTAAAATGACACAATGTATCTGTTAAACCACACTACATTCCCCGTATCCATACCCTCTTTTTTTTTGGCCCAGGTGTCACCCCATCCATCAACGAGGATTCTCTTGTTATGGAAAAGGGAACCATGGCTCCAATAAAGCTCTCTCCAATGGGACTCATCACATCACAAACAAAACCTCTCTATCTTTGGCTTTATACTGGGCATGTCCAGATTTCATTCATTGCAGTAACCATCCTTTGTCAAAAAACCATGCAGTGGGTGCCTTCACCTCAAAAACCCCTTCCCCCTCCATCCTACTTTGTATTTGTTCCCCCCTCCTTTTGCCTCCTTGGTACTTGCCAAAGACCCCTCCCCAGGCCCCATGCCCGTCCCCATCGGAAACCGCGGGGCAGATACCCAATTACCTGACTCACAAAGCCTTGCTCCTTATTGCATGGCCGCCCTGCACTGGGCTATTGATGGGAAATCACCAGAAAAAATCCCTTATTTTCTGCACAAAACCAGCTGCTGAAGAAAACCAGCTGTTGACCAGGCTCATTGTGCCCATCCCATCACTTTAGCCTTCTTGCGAGCCTGCCCCTCGGGACCTTCCCAAATCCCTCCAAATTCCAGCTCCATCCACCCTGTGATGGAAACAACTTCTCGCATATCCAACCAAATACAGGCAGCCTGCCTTCCTTCCCTGCCCCGATCGATTCCTCCAGCTGGGATGCTTGCACACCTTGTGTCGTCACCTTCACAGAAACCAGCCAACAACCAGACCAAAGGCAACAAAAAGAAAAGAAAAAATCTTTCCCCAATGCCCACATTACAGGCATGCCACCTTCCTCCCTTTTTACTCCCACAGCGTGCTTGTTCAGGCTCCCCTTCCGACCCACGTGGCGATGACGTCACACACTATTGCCATGCAGTTGGCCCTTGCAGTCTCTCTCCACTCCCCCCTTTATTCTAGCTACCCAGCCTTTTGTTCCTGCCAGAGCCACAGAAAATGGGCTAGACCCACCAGTAGACTGAGGAGAGCAGCTATTAATTGCAAGCATTCCACTTTCACAGTGTACCTTCCTGTGTGGCTGCACCTCCACTCTTGCCAGCTCCCCATCAACCACGTGAAGCCTCCCATGCTGAGAAAAACCCTCTCCCAGCCAGCCTGACCACAGCATCTGGAAATGCGAGTACAGCCTCGCTATTCCCACAACTTAAACCACTCTCCTGCTTCTTATCTCTTGGGCTATAGCTGAAAATCCCGATGAATAAAACAAAAACACAATGCTGCTGGTGGCTGCCTCTCGAGCTACTTGCTACCAAATGATGGCCCTTCCAAGCGATCCTGAAATAGGGAACCATTCAGGCAACAACGTGAAGCCTCCCACGCTGAAAAAAGCTCTCTCCCGGCCAGCCTGACCCCAGCATCTGCAAATGCTAGTACAGCCTCACTACTCCCACAACTTAAACAACTCTCCTGCTTCTCCTTCTCTCTCAAGCTATCGCCGACAACCCTGATGAATAAAACAAGAACACAATGCTGCTGGCTGCTGCCTCTCAAGCTAACTGATACCAAATGATGGCCCTTCCAAGTGATCCTGAAATAGGGAACTAGTCAGGCAACCTCAAACCCAGTAGAAATGGGAACTCTTTTCCCTGCCTGCTCTCATCTCACACTTGTGCTTGCCATCAAATGCCAGCAATACCACCAATTTTTACTGCGTTGCTTGCCTGCTACTTTTCCACACTGTAGGATCTCCATCTGTACTTTATATCTATAAAATACATTACCTCAGTTCAGATTCTTGTTGTCCACTCAGTGTTGTTTCTTACCAGTCACAACCTCTTCTCCCTTATATATATATATATATATATAGATATATATATATATATATATATATATATAGTGTATATATATATATATATATATATATATATATATATATATATATATATATATATATATTAACTTGATTCCACTTAATTTAACTCAGAAAACCAAAGTCAATGCCCAATGGCTCTATCACTGCCAATGACTGATGTGCATCCAAAGGAAATTCACTGTGGAGCAAAAATTGTGAGCTCTCCACTGCTGTGTAGCCCCTTTTAGCCACCTCTTTTTGCCCACCCCCTTAGCTTACTCTGTCCATTCCTCTGCTGCCACCTCATTGCTCCCTTGTCCTCTACCTTGCCTCCCTTGTGACCTCACTGTACCTCCCACCTTTCTGACTCCTGCCTTCAGCTCTGCCCCTTCCCCCTCACCTCTGAGCTTCCCATTTACTTGGCCTGGGCCATGGGACAATGGGGCCTGCCCCTTTTAAATTGGGCAACCATCTTTATTATAAATGTATATATTCCACCAAACAATCGTTCTCAGGCATTTGTTGCTATTTAGGAGAACCTTTCAAAGGATTTAGATCTCGCATTTAAAAAAGTTCCCAATTATGCAATCTTAATTGCTTGTGATTTCAATGCTAGAATCATTAACTATGATAATATTACACTGTTGGAAACACAGATAGATTTGGGTGATCTTGGAGAAAAGCAGATAAATACACGCGTGAACATGGGAAAAAATTACAAACTTTAATTAAAGAAAATACCCTACTCATACTTAATGGAAGAATCCCAGGAGATGACAAAGGAAATACTACCTACTTTGCCTCAAATGACCAGAGTGTAATTGATCACATTTTATGCAGTCCTGAAAGCTAGCACATATCTTCCAGTCTGTTTATAGAAATGAGACCAGAGAGTGATCACACCCCATTAAGTTTGAATGTGGCAACATGCAAAGATGTAATTCCCAGTGCAGATATAGTGAATTCCCTTTCAACACTTAATACAATAGGGAAACAAAAACTTAAGCACTCAAAACTAAAAGGAAGAGCAATAATGAATCTTCTGGATAGCTGACAATCCACATTAAATACTGAAAAAATATTGAAACTAACCAAGTTCAAGTTATTGAACATAGATTAGAACAATTATATGAAGAAATAAAAAATAAAATGTATTCCTATGACAACAGGGAAATTAGTGTAAAGAGTAACTCCCGGTATGATATTTCCTGTAAAAAGGAAACAAGATCTAAAAAAACTAATAAATTGGACTAAAAAGCACCCCTCAAGAGCTAACTTTTCCATGTTAAATAAAGTCATGAAACAATATATGAAATTTCTAAATACAAAAAAGTGGAATTTCAGCATAAACAATGGACAGAAATGAATCAAGTAATTCAGGGAAATGACAATAAATGCTTTTGGAATCTCATTGCAAAAGGCGTTAATGAATTTCAGCCCTCTCTTACAGATTACATCCCTAAATAACTTTGGGTAGAATACTTTAAAACAATTTTTACCAAGACAGGCCCGATAAGACCATATTCTAAAACTCTTAGATGGCTTACAAATTCAGAGTATACTCCATTAGTAATTACAATGGTAGAGGTAGAAGCAGTCATCTCAGAGTTTAAAAATAGTAAAGCCCCCAGTCCTGACACTATTCCATCAGAGATCTACAAAGAATATAAAGATTTCTGGGTTCCCATAATGACTTGTTTTTTCAATATATGTTTTGCATAAAAATACATCCCTATATCCTGAACAAAAAATATCATTATCCCAGTTCATAAAAAGGGGTCTGTTTATAACCCAGCCAATGTTTTGGACAATCACTTTATTCGATATTAGTTCCAAGATTTTTTCTAGGATATTACTAGCTAGATTAACTAAATGGGTGGAAACCTTTTCTCTTAATCCTGCTCACAGGCAGGTTTTAGACAGAGCTTTTCAACAACTGATAACATTTTTTGTTCATGTTACCTTCTAGAAAAATATGTTCACCTTAGGAAAATGAAACTCTTTACCCTATATGTAGATTTTACCTCAGCTTTTAATTCTATAAATAGAGATATGTTATGGGAAATCCTATACAACAAAGGTATGGATTATTCTTTATTAGTCTCCCCTGTATCTGTTATACACTAACACAAGCACTGATGTCACTGATTTGACAACAAGGGGAATTTTACTGAATTTTTTTCTACTAATAGAGGTGTAAAACAGGGGTGCCTTCTTGCCCCCACCTTGTGTTATATACATATATATAGATAGATAGATATAATGCTAATATCTCTTTGTAGTATAGGCCCCCAGAGGAAAATCTGAGAATTTAAAACAAAGTGTGAAGAACTAGAATTGAAAAACAATCTTAATAAAACAAAGGTTATGATATTTGGAATTAACGTTAACAATTCTAATAAATTCATATTTCATACAGGAGATGAAAGAATTGAGGTAGTGATAGAATATACCTATTTAGACATAAAGTTTACTTCTAACACAAGAGGGGTTCATCATCTTAAAGAACAGCGTACTAAGGCAAAATTGGCAGCAAAAGCTCTATGTAAGCAATAGTACCCAACAGGGTTGGCGGTATTGGGTATACTGGACTGCCCAGAGGCATTATGCGGCCTGACGCCACAGGCAGAGGGCCTTATAGCCCCTGTAAGGTCCAGTATTGCCCATACCGCCAACCCTGGAGGGTAGTATTGAGCTTAGAAAATGGGCAACTTTATTTTAATGTTTTAAAAAAATATAATTTGTATGTAAAAATGTTAAATTTATTGAGTGTTTTATTTGTTTTGTAAAAAAAATGGTTCCTCCACCTGTATTGCTGTGTTTTCTTTCTTTTTTAACCAAGGGACTTTTGTCCTATTAGAGCTTCTATAGTTGATGATTTGGTAGTTGGTTACACATACACACACACACACACACACACACTCTCTTACACTGCTTTGTTTTACTATTTTTATTCATGTATTCCTTTTTAATGTATGTATTTGTGTTTGCTGCCTAGATTACTGTGCTAGGGAGATGCACCCATACCTTGCGAGTGCCCAGAATATGTGAAACCAGAAGTATAGTGCCATGCAATGGAAAAGAGCGGCAGACCACTAAATTCCTTTTTTTATTTGAAATTACTGTTAAGGTTTGCCTTTGTTTTATTAATTTATTTGCTGAGTGCTGTGTTCGAGTGGGACCAAGGGCGAGGAGCAGTTCATACACAGCAGTGCCTATTGGGATATGATCAGCAGTGGTGATGGTCAGCTTGTGAGCAGATAGGTAAGCCTGTGGTTTGTGTGTGTGTGTGGTAGTTTTGTTTAAAAGAACATTTATGTGGAGTGCTTGCTATTGTTCAGATTTTTGGAGAGAACATGAGTGGGAGGTTTAAATTAGTCTGGAGGATGGAGTCATACTGCCTGGTACTGGTAGCTGTGAGAGCAGGCAGGCAATCAGAGATCAGGAGTAATAGTGGTGCCAGAGTTGGTTTTGGCTTATTTTAAATAAGAAAAAAATTGTAAGAGGAGGTTGAATGACTTGCGACAAGAGGGAAACTAAGTCTTCAGAATGTAAGTACATTTGTGAGGTTTTAGTGGTGGCTGTGTTTTGGGAAAACTGACTGAGGATTTATGACCATGAAGGGACAGGAGTCACATTGGGAGGGAGTTTTCTGGCACACTCGATCAATCGCTTAGTCAGCTGGGGGACGAGAACATTTGAACAAAAAATAAGAGCTCCTTTTATTTCTTTTTATATTGCTGCTGTGCATTTTTCCTTTTTTTACATTATTGGGTGGGTAAAGGACTGAATGGGAGGGTCTTGTCAGCTCTCTCGCTAAGTGAGAGTATAAAATGATTTGAAATGCAAATTTGGTGTTTTAACCAATTAGGAAGCAGGACGGGTGCTAGGATAGTTTAGTGGTCGAAGGGGCACTGTAGCCTGGTACTTTTTATTTCCTGGGCATCTATTGAAAGTTAATGTACCCCCCACAAGGGTACTAGCCAAACAGATGCAAGGAAATAAAAAGCCCATTTTCTAATGAAGTTTAAAGGACACATAAACAGGATCTTCTAAAAAGCACTCCAAAAAAACACAGCGTCATAGGTCAGGTGCTTACCAACAGAATCCTGTGCTCTGTTTTGCTATGAACTGGTGTTAATCTATAGTCGCTAATTCCAAAATGTGTGGCCGACAGGTAAATAAAACCCAACCGCAGTAGCTCCCAAAGATGACGGCCATGTCAGTAAATGATGATATCATCTGAGTGATAGAGCTCTGGTGCAATAATGCAGGCTCAATGGAGACTTGTGAATAAAGTATAAAATTACCTTAACGAAGCACTTCTTCTGCAAATCCTTTATCTGTGCAGGTGTCAAATTGATGGTCACACATGTACAGGTAAAGGATTTGAAGGGGAAACACTTTTTTAAGGTTATTTCATACTTTATTCATAAGTCCCCATTTAGCCTGCATTATCGCGTCAGAGCTCTGTCACTCAAGATGATGTCATCAGGTACTGACGTGGCCACCATCTAAGGGGGATATTGCAGCGGGGGATTTAAACAGGATCCGGGGTTTTATTTACATGTCGGCCACATGTTTCGGAATTAACGACTGTGGAGTAACACCAGTTCACAGCAAATGGGAGCATAGGATTCTGTAGGGAATCCCATGACCTACAAGGCTGTGTTTTTGGAGAGTTTTTTAGAAGACTCCGTTTATGAGTCCTTTAACCACTAATATGGAGGAAATACAATTCTTCCTGCCCTTAAAGCAGGAGAATAAAAAATAAATCCAATCCTCCTTTATGGAGCTGACGTGTGGGGAGCATACAAGTCTGTAAACTTCGAGTCAACTTTATTATATTTCTATAAAGCTTTACTTACAGTAATTACTTCTACTTCTAACTCAATGATCAGGGCTGAGCTAAGAAGAATTCCAATAAGAATTCTTATAGAATACAGGCTTACAATGTATTGGATATGGATTGTTAATAATACATATAATCACCTTCCAATGGCATGTTTGACAGAAAAAATCAGATGGGCAAATGAACAGCTAAGCTCTAGTTGGTTAAACTCATTATACACCACACTAGGGAAAATAAAGCTACAACATTTATGGAATAATTCTATTAGGAATATAAATATTTCTATTTAATATAAAAGAATACTAAAAATAAACTGTTTACTCTTCACCAAAAATTGGATATAGAGATGGTTAGAAATCAAAGATGTTCCCCATGGTACAGGGACAACAAAATGGCACATAATATTGAAGAATACCTGATTACGCCCTTTTCTCCTGATCACAGGATATTAATAACATGGAGAAGATTTGAGTTAATTACCTCTAAATATATGTATTTTAATAAAGTAATAGAACAAAACAGAACTCAAATAAATAGTGTTTGCCAATGTAACAGGGACTTCTAAAAAAAACATTCAACATGTGATTACATAATGCCCTATATACTCAAAACCAAGAAACCAATACTTGCTCAAATTTTTAACAACCTATGTTGATGCCAATTATGACTCTATTTTCATTCTTCTGCACTCCAAGTTTAAAGAAGACACAGAAATGTTAGCAAATGCCTTAGCCTCTGTTGTCAGAATTAAAAAAAGGAACAGATTTAACCCTTGCTGGGCCACAGACTGATGTATCCATCCAGAATTTTTATGTGTTCAAATTATGTTGACAGCCTAAGGGCTAAAAGAGATATTTATTAGGAACAAAAGACATGACATCATACAGACCTTTAGCCTAATTGGCATTCCCAGAATACAGTAAGCTGGCATTTCCTTTTTATCTGCTTTTTAAACTTGTATGATGAATAATGCAATTTGTACGTCAACTGTAGCTGTCTATTTTTATAGCTTCCTCTTTGCAAACTGGATTCTTTGTATTTATTGTACTACTGGATAAATGTTTTAACTTGTTGTGATGACCCTAATGTTCTCTTCATTACAGTCACTCAATAAACTTGAATTGATTGATTGAATTGATTAACAAATTACATTGTTCAGTTCCTTGATCGTGGTGCCAGCAAAAGGGGGGAGGCAGCATGGACAAACTATAGATGCTCAGCAGGACTGACACAAAAAGACTTATGCTATAAAAATTTCATTTGCAGAAATGGTTATTTTACATTTATTGTTGGGAGGTAGACCCCAGAAAATATTTTGCAGGGGGAACCTTACACTTGTTGGCACAGCCCTGGTTTACATCCACAAACTGATGTAGCCCCACATTGCTTGAAAAAGCATTATGTAGAGCCCTCGTTCCAGGTCTCCTATTAATTTAGGCTCCAGGCTGAAGTATACAGATTCCCACTAAGGGTAAGCATTAGCTACTGACTGCAGAGCAGCTCACCACTTATTATCCTGGCAAAACAGAAGTGCAAAGAAATAAATGATGTACAGCACCATAGAATACAACTCAGCACTCCTCAAGAACCAAAACCTTACAGGAGCAAACTCAGACAATCAACTCAGATGATGGGAAGGGGGAGGAATTTGATAGGGTTGGCAATGTTTGGGCACCATCAGAAAGGAAGGCAGGAGGAAAATAGCTGTCAGTGTTTGGCATCCTTTCTGTGCTACATGTTATTGCCTCAGGTTTGAACTGGCTGGGCTTACTCATCTGCAATGTAGACAGGCAATTTCTGAATTATTTCTTGGACTGCATTTTACAGATTGATTGATTGATTGATTGGTTTATTGACTGATTATGTGCTACCCATGTGGGAGCACTGATCACAGGGACCATTTTCAGCATGACCCAGACCATTAAGATGGCACAACAAAAGTAACGGGAAAAACACATAAGTGACAAGATACATTAGATTGTTACAATACAGTCGATGATACAAATATCAGATTCAGTACAGGTGGGATAAACATTAAGTCCTGAGACAGCATTAAGACAATAAATAACAACAATGCACACATAGCAGCACAATGTCAAAGATACAAAAATAAAATGGCTGGTTTGGCTAGAACTAAATCAGAGGTATTAGGACTTTGTCTTGGGGGGGGGCAACTGCAGGTAGGTGTGGCTAAAAGGGTGGTCTTGTATTGTGATTTGAATACAGAGTGTGATCCTAGAGAATAGAGGGGAGTTGATAGGCTGTTCCAGTAGGCACAGTAGTAACATTTTAATATCCATATGGCATAAATAACATCTATGGCATGCATGGGATTTTTTTCATTTGCTCAGCATTTAGCTGGGGAATATAAAGGGCTTGTGGTTACATTGATGGGAGCTTTAATTGCTCTGTTTTACTAGCTGAGAACTATTACTTGTATCACCTATGTGACTTTTAGAATGATTAGTGGACAGTATGATGTCATTTTGGTTATGGGGCAAATGCTAAGTTTCTTTTGGGAGTGCACATTCATTCACTGTAGTAATATTATGGTCTTTCTTGAGCGATGATAAATTATTTTTTAATCCTTAGTATATTTGGTGCCTATTTTGACCATAGGGTCAGGTGGTTAGTAGGAATCATTCACACTATATCTGGATCCATAGGCACTTTAAGCTTTATGGCTACTAGCACAGTAATGACTGGAAAAGTGTCCATCCAATTGCCTAATTATGAGATTGCCTTCTAAATGTATTATCTTCCTGTGTTGTTGATGCATGTGTTCTTTACATGCAATTCGATGATGGAAAGTTTAACAAAAATATAGGAGAGTTCATTGATGTAGCTCTATTCATTATTTGCAATAGTAGGTAGGCTAGAGCACACCACAATGGAGTTAGCAGTAAATATCTCTGCAATCTCTGTAGATAGAAGATGTACAGATTGCTTTTTTATTTTATTTTATTTATTTGAATTTTGATGACCAGTTAGGCCCACTGAGACAAGTCAGTCCCTTTTTCAGTGGCAACCCGGGGAATCTAAGCATTCCACAAATGATAGACATTAAACATAGTAGATGGACATTAAACATAGTACCAAAAGTGGTACGAAAAGTAGTAACATTAACAAGTAAAAATATTCCACAATTTTATGCAGTAAGTACATAACATAGAGAAACATCATACACTTTAGGGCATAAAAAACTTTCAGACTCATTGGTTACACAGGGTTCATAGAAACCTTGAGAGCATGACATAGGATTAACCCCTGCTGGCTAGGCAGGGGGTTATATACAGTTACATGTGCCAGTGGCAAGGAATAGGTCCTTCTACTGTTTTTTAAACTGTGAGAGGGATGTGCAGGATGGAAGTCCTATTGGAAGATTGTTCCATTTATGTGCAGCTGCATACGAGAAAGATCTCTTTCCACCTTCTAAAGAAGTCTTAGGTATACTTAGTAATGGTTGGTGAGATGTTCTAAGGTACCTGGTAAATGGTTTCCGGGTCAGTAGGCTAGACAGACTTGGAGGGGGAGGGGAGGCAAATTAATTTGAAGGTGGTACACAGTAAGGAGTAGTCCAATTTCACCTCAAAACCTGGTCAATTTAAGATACTGAGTACAGCATAGGGGTGAGTTTGGGCTGGGGCTGAAGCGACAAATCTAGCAATATGGTGATATGTTTGCCTAAGTCTGTTCAGAATAGATGGCATTACTGTGGAGAGCAAGGATGCACAATAGAGGAGAACTGGGAGTAGGGTTGCAGTAGAGATGGCCTTTCTGGATTGGGAAGTGAGGTAGGGGGTGGTATGGTACAGTAACCCTAGTTTCTGGTGAGTTGATTTTATAACTTTATTGGTATGGATCTCAAAGGACAGGTTTTCATCTAAGGTGACGCCCAGGTATTTAAAGCTTTTGACACATTTCAGCATCACCCCTTCTGATGTTTTAATAACCAAAGGTGGTTGTTTATCAAGTTTATAGGAGGTGTGGTGGAATAACATGGTTTGAATCTTTTTAGTGTTAAGTACTAACAGGCTGGCTTTGAACCAGGCCTCCAAAGCCTGAAAATCACTCTCGAGATTGGTGTTTATGACACTGATATCTTTAGCAGACCTGTATAGAACAGCATCACCACCATATAATTGGACTGCTGCAGCCCCACATTTGAGTGGGAGTTCATTGATGAAAATGGAGAATAGGAGTGGTTCTAATATGGAGCCCTGTGGAATACCATTGGTTATGGGAGTGAGGGAGGATGTGGAACCAGACCATTTTACACACTGGGGCCTGTAGGTTAAATAGTTGGCTAACCAGGAGTGGTATGCAGAGTCAAGACCTAGTTGATGGAGTTTAGTGAGGAGAAGTTGGTGGCTGACAAGGTCAAAGGCTTTGGTCATGTCCACAAAGGTGGCACCTGTAGCCTCACCTTGATCCATTGCCCTGAAAATGTCCAAGGTTATGCATAGCAGTGCTGATTCTGTGCCATGCAGTTTATGAAATCCATGCTGATGGATAGTTAAGGCACTGTTGAGTTTGAGATGTGAGTAGAGTTGATTGTAAAGCATTCTCTCCTGGATCTTGGCTAGGGGGATAGGATAGACATAGACCTATAGTTTTCTACCAGGTTTGTGGGGCCACTTTTCAGTACAGTGACTACAATTGCAGTTTTCCATTTGTCTGGGATTGTTTGAGAAAGGAAATATTTGTTTATTAATAGCATTACCGGTAGGTGATGGCAGGTGCTCCTATCCTAAGGAATTTTGGATGAAGGGTATTGAATCCAGGGGCACTGTCTGTACTGAGACCCTTGAGTAGTTTGAGAACCTCTAGCCTTGTGGCCAGTTTTAGGTGGAAGGTGGGAAGGGTACAGTCAGGCTCGAGAGATGCTGAGTTAGCTGGGACAGGAGGCAGGTCTTTTTTGTATTTCTCCAGGTCAGTGAAAAAGTGATTTATACCAGTAGCTATGTCTGCGGGGCATGATAGTGTGGCACCATTTGTGGCCTTGGACTGGGGAATGTTTCTGTCCTTTTCTTTAAGGAGGGAGTTTATCTGGGTCCAGAAAGTCTTTGGGTTGGTGAAATGTTTTTCCTGTAGGGTGCAGAGATAAGTCTGAGATAAGCTCTTCAGACACAAATTGGACTACCCACCTTACCTACATAGAAAGACACAGAACACCTGCAGATACCCAGTGTCTGCCATACCAAAGGAAATCTAGCAACTTCTTTTGGATTCTTGCCACAAAATTAACAAGTGGAGTCAGGGCAGGAAAATGATGCCATAGCATGGAGCAGATTAGCTGATTTAGAACAAGAGCTCTTCCCCAGCATGTCAACCACCCTCCCCTCCTCATATGACTGGAGCTTCACTAGACCTACCCATCTTTCAAAATGTGAGGATATCCTGCTGTCAAGCTCCAGTGAGTTTATTTAGAATGGGGTATCTTCAGAGCCCAAATGGACATCCAGGAACTTGATGCTGTCTCTATTCCAGTTGAAGATGCAAAAAGCTGTTGGAAGAGTATGTCTACCCTGGGACCACACAGGTAAGCCAGAGAATTTGCACTGCTTGATCTTTTTTTATCCAATTATTTAACCAGGAGTGGCACACTAAGCTAAAAGCTTGTTTACAGGTGTGACCTGGGAGCACAGGGAAGTTAAGTGACTTGCTCAGGGTCACACAGTATGCAAGTGGGGACTGTGGGATTCAAACCCAGGTCTCCAGATTTGCAGCTCAGAGCCTTAGACCACTGTGCTATACTGCTTCCCTAATCTTGGCAGAGGAGGCAGAAGACCAATGTTAATGGCCCTGCTGGTGGATCATGTTTATGTTAGCCATATCCATATGAAAATCTGTCATCCAATCAGATGTTACTATAGTGAATGTCATCCTATCATGTATGTAGGACACTGACCTATGAGAGCATGATCACCCCTCTGAAGAATAGAGTTTGGGTTTTTTTCTCCTAGGTGCTGTAAACATGCACTAAAATGTTGGGGGTTTAGGGAAAGGACATACTGTAGGTTTGCTGCTAGAGGATGGTAAGGTACATGGTCTTAACCTGAATTAGGAATTAGGAAGGAGGGTTAATTGTCAGGGTGGGGAAGGGGTAGTTACACACTTTGGAGTGGGTAGGAGGAAGGGATTTTATTATTAAAATCAATGTGAATCTCTGAACTTGACAAAATTGCAAGGACACTTTGTTGAGACTGTGGGGGCAAGGAGGTGGGTGCTACAGGGTGGCAGGGTTGGGGACATTGTTTTTAAAGGACTGGGTGGTGGAGGAGTTAGAACTCTGTGGGGGTGCTTTAAATGTACAAAAAATGGGCTTTTTAAAACAAAAACTTCACCAAGTGAAGTTGGGACTAAAGCTGGGAGCTTCATTATGCTATGCATAGTGCAAAGTTCCAAATTTCATACAAACTTCACCTGCAATGTTTAAATCCACTGCATCTCTGCATGTAACTATAGAGTATTGACTCTGCTGCTGTATCAAGATCTTCTTGAAAAAATAGAATTTTCACCTGAAAGAGGTTATTCTGGTGTGCAAAATTTGAAATGAATAAATTAAAACTAAGAGAAAGATGCTTCTCTAGATCCAGAACCTCTTTTTTTCAGCTCTAAAGTCAGTTATTCACCTTCTACTTAAATCCTTACCGTGTAATTGGCAGAAGAGATTTATGCAGGATCTTCACACATGCTGCCACTGTCAAAGGAAGGGAAATATACATGTTGTGCTCATCCAAAATCCTAAAAGGACTGCAAAAATGACTGCTCCCCAATAAACAGTTGTTAACATTCCAAAAGGTAGAACTAACCTATGCTTGATGAAAACTGTGAATGTGGGGAGATCAAAGATGACTGACAGGTAGCAGCTTGCTAGTTTGGCTCTCTGCTGCTCTTTGTTAGATACTCCAACAGAATATACGTTTTTATCTAAAAACAGCTTCTTTTCTCATGTCTGAGAAAAGTCATTTCTTCAGCTTTGTTGAAGGAAATACACCTCACTGTGGACACAACTGCAGGACAAACATTTCTGGCCATCAACCATCCTGAGGAGTTAGGGGTAAGCAGGAGGTGCACACAGTGCACCAGCTCCTGAAGCTGCATGGTGTGAGTTGAGTCTACTGCAGCACAAACCCCACATATATCAAGGCTCTATTCAGATAGACCTGCTGCCCATGCCTGTATATTTGTAGATTTTGACAAAGCTATTACAGCTGATACACCTGATACAGACATTTTACAAGAGTCTGCACAGCTGGCAGTCGGGACACCAATAGAGACTAAAACTGAAACTGAGATATGCAATGTAGCATTCAGTGCCTTTACCCCTAAACAAATGTCTGGCAAAACTCCTATTTCGTCCAGTAGCAAATGGCACACAATAGAGAGTTTGGGGGATTCTGTGGATAGGGTGTTAAACTGGACTGAGAGTTTCAACAGAAGATTCTAAGTGAGAAGGCTGACATTCTGAAGCATGACACAAAGGCTAACTTGAAAAAATATATTTTATTTCAAAACAAGTCAAGAAAAATACTGACTCTTTGAAAGCAAACACTAATGCCCTCTCAGTCTCTTTATCCACTCTCCTGGGGATAAACTTGAGATGTGGGCAATTGTAAGTACCTGGTGCTATGGCTTGATAGCAGGCTATCATTTATCATGCACAATGAGAACCTATATATAAAGCTCATTTCCAGATTGGGGTTCTACTTTAAGAAAAGATGTTTCACAGCTGAATCCCATGAAAGACTGATCCATGCCACCCTCCTGCCTATCTTAGACAAAGCCAATCTGATATACCAGTGTAGTTAGAACATGCACCTAACTAAGCTGGACGTGCTCTATCACAGGGCTCTCTGCTTCATAACCAGTGTACTTCCTAGGACCCATCCCCATATCTGTAGACTACAGCTGGGTGGCCCTCCCTAGCCACAAGGCACTTAAGAAACCTCTACATCTGGAACCACAAGGCCCTGCAAAAAATCTACTGCTTTACATCATTGCCTTGTTCCACAGAGCAGTCGGTCCTTACAACCTGAGAAGAAGCATAGGAAAGACTGCTAGGAGCCTCAAGGGGATAGAACCAAACAGAGAGACAGGGTGTTGTGAGGAGCAGGAGGAAGAACATATAGCCAGAATTGGGAGTGGTACAGTGCAGTGGATGTGCAGCAGCAGTCTTCTGGAAGACACTCATGAAACTGAGGTGCTTCCCCATATGTACACACCTCTCTGGGTTGAGGGAGAAGGTCATTAGACTCTGGGCAAGCTGACCATAATCTAGGTTGCCTCAACCCTCACCCAGGGGCCACCAAGTCTGCTGTCTCTGCCCCCAGAGGATGTCTAGGGGAAAGAGGGCCAGCTGGACAGTGGTGAGCTCTGGGAGGGTGGGATGGCAGAGCCAGTGCACAACTCCTTCACCATTATGACAGGATGGGACTGCTGGGAGTTGCACCATAGTAGTGGCGGGGAGGATGTGGGGGTCCCCCAAGGGGGAAACCCAAGGTGGGTGGCAGAGGACATCAGCAGAAGAAAAAGCAGCTTCTGGTGGGAGACTCAATCATTAGGGGGATAGATTTGGAAACAGGAAGGGGGCAGAGGGGAATTTATGGTGCCTATCTGGTGCTACAACTCAAAGAGATGGTCAGTGGGTCCTGAGGATTGCTAGGGCAGCAAGACAAGGGAGGGAGCTGGTTGTCATTGTCCACCTGGAGACCAGTGTTCTAGGTAGGGATGCAACTAGGACTATTCAGGGGGAGTTCAGGGATCTGGGGGGACAAAAACAGGTAGCATGCAGGGGAGTCTACACCAAGGTGCTACCTGCACACTGCCAAGGAGAGGACAGGGAATTCTGCATCAGGAGCTTCAACTTGTGCTTAAAGGAATGGTACAGAGAGGAGGGGTTCAACTACATTGGGGACTGGAGACCAACCTGGGAGGATGTGGACCTGTACAAAGGTGATGGCCTGCATCCATCTAGGAGAGGAACTGCAGTCCTCATTGGATGATTTGAATGTTACTTTGATGAACATTTAAACTGGATAAGAGGGGTGGTGGAAAGACAGAGGGAGGCATATACTGCCCCTTCACAAAATGGAGCAGGAGGGAAGGAGAATCTGAGGGGAGAAAACTCCTGCAGGGAACAGGTTCAAGTAAAAAAGGGTGGAACTGAAGACAAAGGGGCAAGGACAAAATATAGTAATATGAGAGGGGGAAAATGAGGCAGGGCCAAAGGAAGGAAGGAGTGGACTGTAAGCAGTGTGGGAGAAAGATGTGGAAAGCCATCTGTGCAAACCCAAGAAATCTTGGAAATAAAATTCCAGATCTTGAAGCCATCATAGCGGCAGCAGACATGGAAAGAGTAACCATCTCTGAGTCACAGTACACAGGAAACCATGATTGAGACATGGCTATACCAGGATACATGCAGTTCATGAAGGATATGGAGGGGAGTAAAGGTGGGGAGGTATGTTATATCTCAGGGAGGATATCAAGGCAATAGAAATGCAAGACAGCTGTCAGAGTTTCCATTTACAAAGGAGTGGTTTACAGACCTCCAGCACAGGGGAGGATCTAGACAAGGAAATGGGGGAAACTATTAGCAAGATAACAGATAATGGAGAGGTACTGCTGATGGGAGAATTCAGTCTACCAGATATTGATTGAAGCCTCCCAGCCACAGCCTTGTCTAGAAGAAGGGTCATCCTAGACTCCCTGCAGGGGGCATTTCCAAGGCAACTAGTCAAGTAACCCACTTATGATAAAGCAATACTGGATCTGCTGCTTAAAACAGGGACAGTACTGCAGATGTCAGGGTGGGATGCTACCTGGGGATCAGTGATCACTGGATAGTGTGGTTTAACATTAGGATGGCAGCAGATGCAAACCACATAAGGACAAGGGTCCTGGACTTCAGGAGGGAAGATTTAAAAAAAATGGGTGAATGTCTCAGAGATGCTTTGACGGGGAGGGGGGATAACCATGATAGGGTGGAGGGCCAGTGGGTCAGATTAAGAAATGGAACAGTGTAGGCAGCAGACCTATGCACAAAAGAGGTAAGCAAAACCTAGAGGAAAAAGACCAATATGGTTCTCAAGGGAGGTGGTGGCAGGGGTAAGGGCAAAAAGAGCAGCATTTAGGAGATACAGGGAGATGCAGATGAAATACTACAGAGAGGCATACAAGCAAAAACAGAGGGAAGCAGGGAAGGTGGTGAGGGGTGCTAAAGCACAAACTGAAGAAACAATAGCCAGGAGAGAATAAAGGAGGATAATACCATTTATAAGTGAAAAAAGAAAGACAGGTTATGGGACTGTGAGGCTGAGGGGTTCAGAGAGAGACTGCAGAGGATGATCAGGTAAAAGCAGATATCCTGAACAAATACTTCTGTTCTGTCTTCACAGTGAAAAGGGAAGGAGATGGGCGATATATTGGTTACAGAACCACTGGGGGGAGGAAAGATAGACACAAGCATATTTGAAGAGAAAATAGTCCTGAAGAGACTTGCAAATCTGAGAGTGGACAAAGCTATGGGGCTGGATGAGGTACATCCAAGGCTACTGAAGGAGCTCAGGGAGATACTGAATGCACCTCTGACAGCACTATTCAATAACTCACTAGATACAGGAGGTGGGGTCTCAGAGAGGACTGGAGAAGGGCAGATGAAGTCCTACTCCATAAGAGTGGCAGCAGGGAAGAGACTGGCAACTACTGGCCAATCAGTCTGACATCAGTAGTAGGGAAATGAATGAAGTCACTTCCAAAGGAAAGGCTGGCAGATTACCTTGCATCCGATTGGTTGTAGAAGCCAAGGCAGCTTGGAGTCATGGGAGGAAGTTCACATCAGACAAACATGATAGATTTCTTTGACTGGATGACCAGAGAAATAGATTGGGGGGAGCAGTGGACATGACCTACTTAGACTTCAGCAAGGCCTTCAACACTATGCCACATATGAGGCTCATAAAAAAACTAGGAAGTTTGGGGGATGGGAACCAAGGTGATACACTGGGTACATAATTGGCTGACAGACAGGTGACAGAGGGTGGTGGTTAACAGCACTCACTCAGGGGATGGGAGAGTGTCCAGAGGGATTCCTTGGGGCTCAGTACTGTATTCAGTCCTCTTATCTTTGTAAGTGGCACTGCAGAAGAACTGGAAGGGAAGGTGTATTGCTTTGCAGATGGCACCAAGATCTGAAACAGTGTGGGCACTCCAGAGGGAAGTGAAGAAAAATGAATAGAGTCCCAAAAAAGCTTGAGGTCAAGGGTATGGCAGGAGGGTTTCAATACAAAAAAGTACAAAATCATGCACCTTTGGTGCAGAAACCCAGAGACAAAGTACAAAATGGTTTGGGAGTATTGAAGGTCACTAAACAGGAAAGGGATCTAGAGATAAGAATAATAGATGACCTTAAGGTGGCTAGGCAATGCAACAAAGCAGTAGAGAAAGCCACTTAGGTACTAAGGTACATAGGGAGAAATATTACCAGCAGAAGGAAGGTGGTGTTGCCACTGTATTTATGATTGGTGAGACCGCACCTGGAGTACCGTGTCCAGTTCTAGAGACCACACCTTAGAAAGGACATAGACAGGGCAGAAGCCATCCAAAGAAGGACAACAAAAATAGTGCATGGACTGCACCAAATGTCTTTTGAGGAGAGACTGAGAAATCTAAACATGTACACCCTGGAAGAGAGGAGAGATGAGGGGACATATGATTCTATAAGTATATTGAGAGATGCTATAATGCGCACTGCATTGGCTCCCTTGAAGCCATGCTTCTGCCATATTACAGGAGGATTGAGCTACCAGCAGATAGCTGGAACCCTTCCTGAAACTTAGGTAGCAGCACCAGGACACTGTTCTGACTGCAATGTGCTGATCAGTTTCAGTAAGAAGTACCATTGAGAGCAGGGAAATGAAGAAGCAGAGATACATTGTGGTGACAAAAACAAGGTATGGTTGTGTTTCCTTTGCTTGTATAAGCAGTGGGTTACAAAATTACTGTCAGAACAGTGTGCTTGTGCTTCTATTTAACTTTCCAGAAGGGTTCCTGCTATCTGCCAGCAGTTCAATCTTCCCGTAATATGACAGATGCATGGCTGCAAGGGAGCCAATGTCAGTCCATGCTCTAGCCTCTTTTAATATAATTATAGAACTCTATGGGGTGTGGACATGATAGATGCTTTAAAATACCTCACAGTGATGAATAAGTACAGGAAAGGAGCATTTCTCAGAAAATAAGGTGTACAAGAACTAGGGTGTATGCAATGAAGCTGGAGGGGGAAGTTTAGGAGCGATGTGAGGAAGTATTTCTTCACTGAGAGGGTGGTGGATGCCTGGAACAATCTTCCAGTGGGGGTGGTGGGGCTGAAAACAGTTGTGGGCTTAAAGAATGGCAAGGAATCAGCATAAAGGAAAACTGGTATCAAAGCAGGGAGGAAGTAGGTGGCTTTATACCAGGTATGGTCTGCAGTTGCAGAACAGGCAGGGAAAAAAGGGGCAAACTATGTGGGTGAAGCATTCCTTATCTGCCAACAAATTCTGTTTTTCTATGTTACTTAGTTACCAAAGAATTCAGTGTGTATTGTGACTGTGATTACTGTTACCCTGACTGTTCTTAATATTGCATATATCATTTTATACTGTATTAGCCAAAAGGCTCTCTGTATAGATACTATGAATGTCTAATATGTTTTATTTTTGCTGTTCTAACCAGGACTTCCTTGTAAATGAGCATCACTCAATGGAACCTTTTCCTGGTAGAACAAATAAAATACAATACAAATACAAACACTAACAAAATCATGGGAGTGGAAACAACCACTGCAAATATAAAAGATAATTTTGCCATGAATAGGAAGATTGAGATGCTTGTAAATAGAGTGAGATATAAAAACCTACCGACTGTGGGATTCTCAGATAGGCTTGAATCAGAGTATCAATCATTAAGAGCAACAGTGAAGGACATTTTCATGACTGTATACAAATTACCAAGAGATAACCATCTGTTTCTTACAAAAGACTTTCACTTTACAAGAAAAAAAAAGATCTCATTATCTCTTGATATAAAATAAACAAACATAATTGTCTTTACTTTTGCATCAGAGACCTGATTGTTAAACTTTCCAAGCTTAAGGGAACTCTTTTTATGGCTGTGGGCAGAGCCTACAGCCATTTTGCTATCTGTAGCTTGAAAATGGAGTTTCGTGGAAAACATTTTTTGGACTTTTCAATGTATCCTTTACATCTATAAATCATTATGACAACTAAAATAAAATAATCCCTTCTTTCTATTTAGAATGTTGGAGACATAACTCCAAGCTGCTTATCTGATGGCCATTAGGAAACTGAAAAAAGCTTGTTAAATATTGGTTGCCTATTAAACTGGAGATTTGTTTACCCTCTTCGAAATGCAACAGCTTGCACATTTAAATGATTAGCATTTAAACATTGTTTTGCTACTAACTTCAGTTGGGGATGAATATCTTTCCAGAAAGATTCATACTTCATAAATGTTACCCTCTCCAACAAATTTTGTAAAGATTTACACTGTTTTTAACCTCTCAAGACCTGTATGATAAAATGCCAGGTGTTTAGTGAACTACCCAGATTAAATATATAAATTTCTTTTTGTCAGAAAGGGCTGCAGCCTGCTTCCCAAACATAACAGATAAGAGCTACTGAAATCTCTTATAGTGAGAGAGAGAGAGTGTGTGTGTGTGTGTGTGTTTGTGGGAGGGGTAGAGAAACAGTCAAACTCTGGCAAGGGAAACCTCATCTAATGAATTAACTGCTGATAAACCATGAGTGATACAGAAGCAAATTATCTGATACCTTTTATTGGACCAAAACAGATGTAACAAAAATAACTCATACCATTTATAAAATTCCTGATCAAACAACTGCAAACAGAAGATAGTTTTTTGTCATTTTATAATATGATATACTGAGTGTGTATTTACAGAGTTGCTGGATCAGGGTCTTGATAAAATAATAGCATTTACTTAACTCATTCAAGATTCCATCAGGTGGACAGAAAAAGTCTATAAGAGTTTGTTTGAACACTAACAACTTTAAGATGCAAAAATAGCATGGGTGTGTGCGTATATATATATATATATATATATATATATATATATATATATTTGCAATCAATGTGTTTACAGGCATTACTAGTATCTTTTGAAAGATTATCTGACTTGTGATTACTAATTTTGAGAATAATTCATGAAATAATGAGCTTGATATTTGTTATTTCATATAGTCCCCCATTATGCCTTGTGCATAGCATATAAATCCAAATCATTCCAAAGCCATCGTGATATATAATATTAATACTGAGCAGAAAATCAGAGCTCTTTTCCTAATAAAAGGCTGCTGATATAATAAATAAAGAGCAAAGTCATAAATAAGGAACCACTGGCTTATGAAACAATCTACAGGGATTTATATAGGGATTTGATTCTGCCTTTGTGGGGAAACACAGGGAAAATGAGGGTTTCTTACAAAGTAAAAGTTATTTGGATCTGGGAGCACTTAATATTTCTTATCCTATATTTTGTATCCTGGATAGCGCAGGGCAGATGCTACATCTCACTGACACAGGGATGTTCATTTACACATTTTTGCACTGTATTTACTCAGGCTGTCCCAGATTAGATGCAATATCATGTTTTCAATGGGGTCATGATTTTACCATTTTTATAACATATTTATTCAGGCTACCTAGTCCAGGGCCCCCATATTCAAAGGAGATATGCAGTGCATCCTGGTGTAAAAGGGAGATGTGCCACACAACTCCAACAATGCACAGCAGCATGCTATTCAAACATCTGGGCTGCACCGGCTGCAAGGGAATGGGCCAGGCCACACACAAATGTATTCTGTTCAAGTCAAAGGGGCAATCCCATGCATATGCTGTGCTGTAGCATATTCAGTTGGAATGTACACCTAACAGTCCAGAGCACCACGGCCCACAGTTCGGCCATGAATAGCTGGCCTAACCCAGCCAGCCACCCATAGGCATGTTGCAGATGTGCACCCAGATGCACGGCAGCCTGGCAGCCCTGGTGGACTAGAGGTACCCAATTTCCATCCCCAATCTAGCCAACTCCATCCCTGAAGAGCTCCTTAGTGTAGGGTCCCCCTTGACCCGATTGCACCAGAGAAAACCAAGATCCACATCCATAATCTAGAGGACTCCAATTCACCACCCTTGTACACAGACACCCTCACTCCCCACATACCCAACCTGTTGCAAAGACTGGCACTGCCCCCACACCCTGACATGGCCGGCCATTGACTGCACTGAACCCAGGCTAGGGACCTGCGCTCTGGAATGACCCAAATGGCTGCACTGTGCATTGGGGCACCATGCCAGCTGTGGATCCACCAGTGTATGCAGCCATGTGTACATCCCTGGCAAACTGAAGAGGGAATTTACATACCTCCAATGAATGCCTTGCTGATACTGTATCTTCCTGCTGTCATACACCACTGCAAGTCCACACTCTCCTCTGTTTCCCTGTGTAGCATGCCACCCTCCGGACTGCTGAAGTATCCTGGGTGCCATGGGGTGTGGTATCCTGTAATGCCATTTGCAGTGTATGATTCAGGCTATAGATAGTTCATCTGCAGTTTCCTAATTGTACAAACGAATGTGAGGTCAGCTGTAACATGCCTGTTTTGGGACCTGTGTGAGTGGGTACAGCATTGGCCATCACCCACACTGAGCAGTGCAATGGCACCAGGATGATGGCTTCGCATGCCAGTGCCTAAGGAGTATGGCCACTGGGTGTTAGCACCCACACACAGCTCTTGCCTATGTATAACACATTCCATCATCCTACTGTGAGTACTCAGCCACCCACCAATTAAGTGGTGCGATCCCACAACAGAGCCAGTCGTCACAATGAGATGGGTGGGGGGCAGGGAGGGGGTGTCTGTGCACCATTGAGTGGGAGAGGGGCCACTACACTATGGAGACTGACTGTAGGTGTATTCAGTTGCAATTAGGGATGGCATTAGGGTCCCTACAATATGGAACCGATAGGGCCTGTACTCTGGTACGATCGGGGCTGGAGGAATGGGTGGGGGGTGCCACCATACCACCAGAGACTTCAAGTCCTGTCCCACATGGGAGCGATCGGGGTCAGGATTGGGGGCAAGAGCTGCTACAGTGCATTCATCCCCATGCCAACATGCAAATGGGCTGATAATGACCATGAAAAAGGCCCCTTTGCACCCTGCATGCTCAATTAGTTCATTTGCTTTCCTGGGCTGAATATTGCCCATGGGGGCTGTGGTGCATACTGGTATGTGCCACGCATTCACCCTGGAAGGTATTCAGTTGAGGTCACCCTGGATGCACCTGACTTGGTGGCTGCCTGCACTGCGTCTCCCATCCAGGATCACATTTTCAACAGGAATGATGAAGCCAGCCAGGATGCAGGGCAGTTTCACAGGTTTACTGCAGGACAAAAGGGATTAACTCCCTTTGAAACTGCATTGTTAGCTGCAGTAACTCTATTGCAGAATTATGCAGAGTTGTACTTTATCCTGGTGGGCTTCACTGTATGCACACCCTATACCAGTGGCGCATTCTCTTTGAATATTATGTCAGTGCCGACCAGCGCACCCTCTTTGTGTAACACATCTTTCTGCTCATGCATTGATCTGGCACGTAATATATCCCTCCAGAAGTAAAATATTGTTTTTAGTGTGTTCTGATTTTGCACAATGCAGCATAATATTGTGTAGATGTAGAGCCCCACTGAAAATAAAATGCAATTTCTTCTGTGAATGATCCAGGCTACATACATAGCAATCAGCAGGCATATTCCATAAAAACACATTGCAAAAATGTGTAAAAGGAAGATCCCATTGAAACTGCCTCTCCACAGAGCTGCATTGTGCAATTCATTAGAAATAATGGGTAAAAGCATCCCAAAAGTTCTTCACAGCCATATTGGCTCTGACCAGACTTTGTTTTAAAGGGCATATGTTTTATGTCTACCCGGACGTTTTGTATGCTACACAGCAATGTAGATTTTGATTGTTGATCTTTCTTTTCTTTTTTTTTTTTTTTATCCCCTCCTACTTGCCTCTGGTCTCCCACTCCTTCCGGCTGCACATGGCTCCTGCGGCCCCCTCATCCCGACCCCCCTCCCCACACCCCAGATCGCAGCCAACCCAGGGGTGGCCCAGCATATCCCTTCGCTGGGTGGGTCCCCCTCCTTTGAGGGGGAAGGCACCGGGGAGGGCAGCCAGCGCACTAAACATCAGTCCCTGAGTGCTGCTGAGGTGAGTTTGGAGGCGTTGGGACCTCTTGGGCCAACAGGAGTGAGGCAGCCATCATCCGGCAGACCAGGAGGCCGGATTTTCTGTTTTTCTCCCTGGGGCGTGGTGTGCCACGAACGTCTGGGCAAAGCCGATGTTCACCATGCCCCCATGTGCATTAGGGCTCTGCTGCTGATATCTCTGGCCTCCGCCAGGGGGTACCAGACAGCGAGCCACATCCCCTCCTTCCCCCTGGAGTAGGCGAGCAGTTGTGGGATGCTCAAGCCTACTCCCCCCTGGCCGGCTCTCCAGCAACCTGAGTCCATTCCCGAACCTGGGTCGCCGGCGTCGCAAGTGGAAATCCAACTGCTGCGCTGACGAGCTGGCGATTGTTGATCTTTCTGCAGGAAATGTTGGTGAGAGGCATTGAGTTTCAGCTTTTGGCATCTGCAAAAGTGAAAGTAACCTACAAAGATTATCAATTTATTTATTTATATTTTTTTAAGCAGGCCAGCAAAACTCTTTTTTGCACTCACAGTATGAGGAGAACTCACATAGAGAAGATGTTGGAGACTCCTCAACAGTGTCTGAAGAGGACCTTCCACTGGCCATGTAGAACATTAAAGATAAGTTGTAATTTACTATATCTGCGATGGAATTTTGAACTTTTTTTGCTTTGGATCTGGAAGAAATGTTAACCACAGTGACAGAACAAATATTCAGATACATAGGATGCAAGATTCATTGCATAAAATGGTAGTACACTTTGGTTAAATCCTGAATATATCTTGAACATCTACTATTTTCTGATGTTTCCTTTGAGTCAGATTTAACTTCATTTTGTGATAGATTTGCTTTAGTGTTTTTTTCTATAGATTTATTTCTAAGGTTCTACTTTAATTTTACACTATATTGCTTATAAAGCTGAATGACTTAGAAAGATATATATATATATATATATATATATACACACATATATATACAGAGAGAGAGATATATAAATATATATATATGCGTGCTTTACATGGAGTGTTATGAATGAGGGGGGAGGGAAACAAATACAGCAAAAAAGACAACTCATGTGGATGGAAAAATTATCAATCAAAATGTGCTGTAGGTCTGTTTAATTCTATGCTTAGGCTGATTATGTCCTGCAAACATATTAAAATTAGACACAGATTTTGTCAACAGAAGAGGACCATTAGGCCATCCAATCTCCCTTTTTTCCCTGTCTATTCTATTTCCTTCACCACTGACCCGGGTGGGTCATTGGTGTCACTCCCTCCCCCTGTTCCTCCACCTAATATGCCCTGTGCCTATCCCACACATGCTTGAAGCTCCCTACAGTCTTTGCCCCCACTACCTCCTCTGGCAGGCTGTTCCAGTCATCCACCACATTTTCTGTGAAGAGGTATTTCCCCACATCTCTCACAAACATCCCCCTTTTAGCTTCATTATATGCCCCCTTGTTTTAGTGTCTTCCTTTCTCTGAAATAATCCTTCCATTTACACCTTGTTCACTCCTGTGGGGTACTTGTAAGTTTCAATCATGTTCCTTCTAGCTCTCCTCACCTCTCTTCTATGGAGTACATATTGAGTTCCTGCAGCCTTTTTTCATATCGTTTTTCATGCAACCCCCTCATCATTTTGGATGCCTTCCTGTGTACCACCTCCACCCTCTCAATGTCTAGGTCTCTTTCTTGATTGGTGACGTTTAGCTCCACTCCCCCCCATCTTATACACAGCCCCTGCATTCCACAGCCCTAAGTGCATAACCTTGAACTTTTTTGCACTGAAACTCAGCTGCCACTCCTAGACCTTTCCTTTAGTTTCTTCAGATCCCTTTGCTTTCTCATCATGCCTTCCTAAGTGTCAACCCTGTTACAGATTTTTATATCATCTGCAAAGAGACACATTTTACCCTCAAGTTCCTCTGCAGTGTTGCTTACAAAGACATAGAAGATGACTGGTCCCTGTGGCACCCCGTTAGTCACTCTGCCATCACCTCAGTGGCTACTGTTTACCACCACCCTTTGCCTCTTATCCCTTAACCAGTTTGATACCCAAATTGTCACTTTCTCCCCCACCCCCAGGCTCCTTAGTTTCTTAAGTGGCATCCTGTGTGGATCATTGCCGAAAGCCTTACTAAAGTCCAGATAGGCCATGTCCACTGATCTCCCTTGATCCACCTCCCTGGTAACCCAGTCACAGAAATCTATGAAATTACTTTGACATGACCTCCCCCTTTGGAAATGATGATGCCGGTGGCCTACAGTCCTTTTGCCTCCAGGTGCTCCATGAGCCTCTCCTTGAGTAGTGTCTCCATTAACACCACTGATGTGAGACTGACTGGCCTGTAGTTGCTGTCATCCCCCCTACTGCCGCTTTGTGCAGAGGGACCACATTGGCCCTCTTCCAGTCCTCTAGAACTTCCCCCATCTCCACTGAAGCTCTAAAATGTGCTGCCAGAAGGATGGCCAACACTGTGCTCAGTTCCTTTAGGATCCTTGTATGAATCCTGTTCGACATCATTGCCTTATTTACCTTTAATGCTTCCAATCTCTTTTGAACCATCTACACCAGGAATGGATTTGTGCCCACTCCCCCTCTCCTTGATGCATACTGGAGGATGCTGTATCACCCCCCCCCCACACACACCTTCTACTGTGAAGGCCAAACAGAAGTAATTGTTTAGAATTTCTGCTTTCTCTTGATTTTCCTCTGCACAGTCCCCCCTGTCCCCTTGATTCTCACTATCCCTCCCCTTGTCTTCCTCTTTTTCCCCACATACCTGAAGAAGGTGTTGACCCTTGTTTGACCTCCTTAGCTATTCTTTTCTCCTCTGTTAATGTTTTAGCTGCCCTCACCCTCCATCTTTCCTCCCTTTGTTTTGCCAGATATACCCCCTGTCTTCATCTGTCTTGGTTTCCTCGTACTTTCTAAATGCTGTTCTCTTCTCCCTCCCTGCATTTATTCATAACTTTATTTGATTATTTTAATTTCTCTTAATGAAATACACTAAATATCCAATTTGTATAGAAGATAGTCAACTAACAAACTTCTGTATATATTATACTGTACGTAAAAAATAGTTAAATATAATTATAGAAAATAAAACTATTACTGCTTCTAATTGTGGTCCGTGAATGGTATAGGCTGTATACATGAGGACTGAACCCTAGAGACAGAAGTTTACTGAGAGATACAAATGATCAATTCATGACTGTAACATGACTCCCTTAAACCCTAGTGAAAGGGTATGCCAGTAAATGAGATTAATTAGGTCTCAGGATGTCTGCAAGAGAAAAATGGAAGGTACATGTGGCTCATGGTCAGTGTGATCCAAGGGGTATGGAGTGCAACTGCAGTCACCCCCTAATAGCACACACTCCTTAGAACTGATTATTTATAAGTGCTTAGATAGCAGATCAAAGAAAGAAATTATTTTAGAATTGTGCAAAGAGCATAGACATTTAGATGATGTAACACTATCCCACCATGGTCTGGGAAATGTGAAGCAGTCATACAACTGCAAACTCTTGCAACTGAAGGACATCTGGCTGAAAAGGGGCAGGGAAAAAGAGTAGCTACCCCATAAGAAGTTTCCACAAAGTAGCTTCAGAAAAATTTGCCTTTCCACTCTGCTTGCTAATGTACTTCAATGTCAGGCATAGTATGTTTCTTGCAACAAACACACAGAAACTGTCCTTTTAAAAGAGGCAACACCTGGTGTCTGCAGAAGTGATTTCCACACCCATGTGTATCCAGATTGCAAAAACTAGCCATTTGTATTGCAACAAAAAGAAAGATCAGGATAGCTCAGTTGCCTGCATTTGTCTTTTTATAAGCTGTAAGGCTGTTATAAAACTTCAGCACTCTGATGTGTTCAGCAGAACCCAAAATCCTAGCCTTGTGATTAGCTCTTATTAACCTTCACACTGATGCAGTGATCAGTGAATAATCCTCCCAATGTTCCTCTGCAAGTGCAGTTTTCTTCCTGCTACGTAGGATATGTTACAAGACATCTAGGAGTTCAGCAAAGGGATGGTAGAGGATGCAGAGGTTTTGGACGACATCACCAAGTCGGTACTACAGGTGGTCTCAAGGTCATCTTCAAGCTCCTCAGCAGGAAGCAGTTCTGCTTCAAAACCAGAGAAATCCAAATTCTCAAACACAGAGGACATTCTGCGTTTGTGGCATGTGTATCAGGCATTACTGTTTCTTAGCTTCTGCTGCACCTGCCTTGTGGTGGCACATTTGCCCAGGTAACAGGTATCTGCTGTGCCCTTCCCCCTCCACTTGCCTGTGTGTTATTGTCTGTACCTGATGGATGTGGTGGGTTATCCTCCTGCACCTCTGGTTTGTTAGTGCAAGCGGATGTGTGGTGCATGGCTGCCTCCAGGGTTGCCTTGAATGGAGGCGGTGTGGTCTTGCTGGACCTGGTTATCATATGCTCTGTCAGCCTTTGCAGCATGTCCCCTATTCAGTCTATTGAATGCAAATGCCTTTCACCTTTGTGATCAGCTCCCTCCGTGCCTCAGCATTCACCAATTGCGCTGAGCTGTTCTCATTCCATCTGCCTCACCTCAGGGTAGTACACGTGGAGCATATCCCTCATGGACTGCCTCTGAGTATGTCAGTTTTGGAGGGGGGTTGATGGGCCCTTATCCGCACTGTTGTAAGAGTGTTGTGTGGTCTCCTGTGATCCCCTGTGTTCCGCTGTCCAGCACCAGTGGAATGACCAACCATCTCCTGTGTCTGCTTAATAGTGCTCACAGACAGTGCCTGCAGATACACCATGAGTGGCTGCATGGCAGGGTCAACTGTGCCCTGTTGGCTATCTGGGGCCTGCTTTCCAAGTTGCTTCTGTGTCAGGGGTTCTTTACAATGGAGGGGGTCTGTTTAGCATGGATGTGTCTATCTCCTCCTTGTCCACCTGTATCTCCAGGTAGCTCACCATGCCTGTGTCTGCTGGCATATCATCATGACCCAGCATGGCCAGGGTCTCCTATGTTGCACCTGGGGTGAGAGAAAAGCAAGGTGTTATGGGCTGTGGCAGAGCTGTGGGTGTCTCAGGGATGTGTCATGGGCCACAGGAGATATCACCTACCTGTGCTGTCCTCCTGTCCTTGGCTGTCCATGTCAGTCTACAGTGCATACCAGCCTCTGTAAGTGTTGTGCACTTCTCTTCAGGGATGTTCCAGATCACAGGATCTGTGGGGTGCACCACAGGGTGGTTAGTGTGGATGTGTTTTTCACCACCCCGGCATGTCCATGGGGTGTGCTACATACCAGCCAGTGTATCCATGCCCTCCTTCTCCCCATGCAGGGACACCTTGGTAAGGATCTCCACTAACAACCTCTCTATGTGGTATAGGCTGTTCTCCTGTGTGGGTGGCCACTGCCAGTGCTGGAGGTCATGTTACTTGTGCTTTATTGTGACCAAAGTGCATGCCTCTGGCATGGTAGTATTGATGGCTGCCTGAATATCCAGCTTTGATTTTTGTCCAGTGCTTTTAGGGACTCTGCCCTCTATAGGATCCCATAGTTCTTCCATATATCAGAGACCATGTCTGCCACCTGTCCTTCAGAGAAGTTGGAGGACCATTTCCATCTAGAACCACATGTCCACCCATGTCACTGTGTCTCTGAGCAGCCATGTTCAGAGCCATTGGGTGCAGGTAGTGTCCATCCCCTGCCATCCTCCGAAGCTTCATGCCCCTCAGTGTTCCTTGCAGCAGTCACTTCCCTGGAGGCATGCAGGGCAGTGCATATGTCCATACATGGCAGGGTCAAGGGGCATGGCTGCATATTGTAGGCCTACTCAGGGTGTGCTCTGCACAGCCTTAGACATGTCTGTATGCCCTGCTCATACATCTACCTGTCCTGTGTACATGTTTGTGAATAGTGCATACCTCAAACAGCCTGTGCGATGCATAGGTACATGCTGCTGCTACATTGCTTATAGGCTCAATTCACACTCGTTTGTGCATAGGCACCATTATAAATAATTTTAAAAGGATATATAATATATTCATTATTTTAATTGAGTATGCAGTTCCTGCTCCCTTTAGGACTTCTCAGTGGTAATTTTACATTGCTTTTTTAGCTTGCGAGAGCTAACTATCTGGCATTTTACAGATATCTAATTAGTTAAAGAGCTAGTGGAACCAAAACAAACAGTCAAGAAAACAATAATTTTAAGAAGTAGTCAATTGTAACTTTTTATTTATTTCTGAAGTATTTTTTTTTCTTTACTTCATTAGAAAGTTTTCTATGTGATAATATTGCACTAGATGTATGGAATAACTCTCAGCCTGGCAGCTGACATATCTAGCTCTAGTCTCCCCATTACATCATCAGCTTCTGATCTCACTGACTGTGACATCACAGGTGACTGACTTGGCAGCTACTGAGTGGCTCATCCTAAGCAGCAGTGATGGCACAGTCAGTGTGGTCACAATGTTGATGATGTAGTGGGGGGACTAGAGATAGATATGGCAGCTGCCAGGCAGAGTGCTGTCCAACACATCACTCCTACTAACATCAGGTAAGCAATTTTCTAATTAACCAAAAGAAAAAGAAAACATACCTCAGATATAAAAAGTAATGGTTGAATGAGTTTAAACACAAATATTAGTTGTAGGCAGTACACTAGCTCTTTAATTGATGAAGAATGATAACCTATGTAATATTTTGAGTTAATGGTAGATGTAACATATTGGCATAAACAAAGTTGTTCTGTTTTAGAGACTTGTTTCAAGCAGGCTATGTTTATCAATTAAGAAGAGAGGCCCAGTTATTGATTTCACCATGATGGAGGGCATTTTAGCTACTGATTCTGTTGAGACTCCTTGAGACTAAAAACTTTGGAAATGATTATTCAGTTGGCCTCAATAAGCTTGAGTTACCACTAGTTTTACTTTAAATACATTATTCCCTCATGGAGCTTCCTCTAGAGCATGGTACTTCTGCAGTACTCAAAAAGACACTTTTAAATAAATTATTTAAATGTGTCAAATGGGAGCACTTCTCTCAAGCTTTGAAATATTTTAATTAATTAAAACTTGCTCCAAAACAGAGTCCCAACTGTTAAAATGAATGATGGTTTTGTTGCATCGGCATTTTAATGTATCCCTGCTGTTTACTCCGTACAGCTAAGCTTATACTTTATATAGAGATACAGCTCAGCTATAATAAATATTGAATAAAAATTATACAGAACATGATTCCAGTACAAACAAAACATATGATATATATGCAAGATAATACAGTTGAGCTATAATAAATATTGAATAAAAATGATACTGAACATGATTCCAGTACCAACAAAATATTTAACATATATGCGAGATTGTATAGTGAGGAAATTGCTTAAGGTATAAATTCAGCTCCTTTGCCAATATAATCAGCAATCTGCTAAGCATTACGGCAGCAAGCATGATAAACATTTGGAATAACATTATGTATAAAATACAATAGTGGTCTCCTTGCTTAATAAAACAGTTACATTTATGATTTTTATACTAATCTAAGATGTGATGGCAGTTTCTGGGTAATAAGGTGTCTATGAGGAAAAATGACTACACAGTCAGATTTATAGAGACAGTACTGTATTGATGTCAAAATATCATTAATTTTGAAAAGTATCTACTGTAGCTGTTTCCTTTTTTATTTCTGAAGTGCTTTAACCTTTTTTTCTTCAGTCAGATAAAATATTTTCTGCTGGGTAGTACAAGATGTGACAAGTAGATAATACAACCTGGTGCACTTAGAATACCTAATTCATTTGAATGTGTTCAGTAGATTCTGTTCATCTGAATGAGCATGGCAAGGAAGGACTGATCCACTGTGAGAGGCAATAAAATCCAGAATCACTGTTTTAAAAGACATTCTTTTAATAAAATAATATGATTTGAACAGTAGGACCTACTTTGTTAGAGAGTCAATGTCATTGTATAAAAATATCACATTTATTTTCATCTGCAAACGGACCTGTATAGACCTCACTTGAGGTTCTGCCACCAGTGAGGGTAAGGAGGTCAAAACCTGCAGACAAAAATAAATGTGATATTTTTAGCCAGCCTATTGCATACATCCTATATCCTGCATGATTGCCAGTGTGTGCTGCACCATCTCTAGTCTGGATTCTGTTCTATCACAGCTAATAAAAGCTGAGATGGGACATCTAGCCCCAGCCATACAGTGGCTGGGATTGTCAGTGCTTCTTTGAAAGCGGGGTTCTATACAGTGGCTCTGAAAAAGTGACCCACATTAAAAAGCAGTCTCTTCATCTTGATGAACCTGCTAATTATTGGCCACAAACCTGACATTTGTTTTTGTTTATTATTTTTCTATTAAACTTTTTCCTCTCCTGGATCTGTCCAACAGCTTCCCTTCAGACGTATCATCAGACTTTTCATGGACTTCTTGGAAACCCAGTACTTACCAAGGACCACAGTGTGGCGGCTGGCCATCCATATCAATCATATGTGAGCCTGCCAGCAGTGCTGGCATATAACAGTCCAGGATTATCCTGCTCTGGTTTTCTTCTTTAGGGGTGCAAGTGCACATGCCTGCTGTGGCACATGTATGTGCCAGATGTCCACCAGCAGCCTCTTCTCTTTTTGTATGCTCCCATGTGTGCTGTCACCTAGCCTGTACCATGCTACAGTGCCACAACAGAGGACTCTGAGTTTTATTTTAGTTTATTTGTTCGACCATAGAAGGTCATTACAAACATAATACATTAAAAAATACATTGATAAATACAAATACATTACTAAATACAAAAATACAAAACAAATCACACAATAATAATACAAATCCAACAGTTTGACTACAATGGTTACTGTGACAGCAAGAGATTCCTATTTACAAATCTATTACCAAGTATAGAAGTTCATTATTCTTTTCCAGCATCCTAGATTTAGATATATGAATCCTAATAAAAGGGATATAATAATAATAAATAATAATAATTTTATTTATAAAGCGCCTTTCAATGTATCAAGGCGCTGAACATATTAAAACCACAACATCAAATACCAATTAATAAAACATATCAATAAAATGATGTCATGACAACATCAAATATTAAAATCAAAAAATAAAATATTCCATAGAATCATAACACAATATTTTAGTTCAAGTTACTTAATCCTCCAAGAAGGCCATTTGCCACAAGTAAGTTTTTAAATTCTTCTTAAATACCTCCACGGAGGTGCACTCCATTAACCGGTGTGGTAGAGAATTCCAAAGAGTGGGTGCAGCATAAGAAAATGCTCTGCTGCCGGAAGATTTTAAACTCACTCTTGGAATCTCTAACAACCCCTCGTCAGCCGAGAGGAGCGATCGGCCAGGGCAGTAAGGCACCAGAAGTTCTTTCAGATAGGTCAGACCCTGATCATGAAGGGCTTTAAAAGTCAATAAAATGACTTTAAGGTGATCGGCCACCGTATAGGAAGCCAGTGCAGTTCGCGCAGCACTGGGGCAATATGACAGGACCTCCTTGTCCCAGTCAAAACCCAGGCTGCAGCATTCTGCACCAGCTGTAGGTGATGGATTTCAACCCAGAAAGCCCAAAGTAAAGGGTGTTGCAGTAGTCCAAGTGCGAGACACAAAGGCATGGACCAACATTGGCAAAGAGTCAGATGGAACAAGGTGCTTCACCCTGGCAATATTCCTAAGATGGTAAAAGGAAGTCCTGACAATGGCTGACACTTGAGATTGTAGAGTCAGCCTGTCGTCTAGGACAATCCCAAGGCTATGTACCCATTCAGAGGTCGGAAGTGACATGCCACCAAGAAAGATTCCAGAGAGTGTGCCATCATGCGACCTCTCTATCTGACCACCCGGGTCCACCACCAAAACCTCTGTCTTCTCTGAGTTCAACTTTAACCAACTAGAATCCATCCAACCTTGTATTTCTTTCAGACAGTTATTAAACACCAAGAGAGCTCATCCTGGTTGGGTGCGAAAGACAGGTATAGCTGGGTATCATCTGCATAGCAGTGAAACCTCAGCCCATACCATCTTATAATGTCTCTGAGGGGCAGCATGTACACTGTGAATAACATGGGTGACAGCACAGAATCTTGAGGCACCCCACACAACAAAGAAGTTGGGCCAGAGGAATAAACCTCCGACACAACTCTTTGTGATCTCCCAGTGAGGAATGAAGTGAACCATTGTAAAACAGTTCCTGACATTCCACAAATTAGCCTCAGGCATGCTAACAACACCAGGTGATCCACAGTGTCAAAAGCTGACAAGAGATCAAGGAGAACCAGAATGGAGCGTCTCTTCTGATCTCTCTCCCTCAGAAGATCATTAAGCACCCGAACCAACGCAGTCTTGGTGCTGTGTCTTTTACGAAAATCAGATTGGAAGGGTTTGTAGATATTATGGATGGTTAAATGGTCTTCCAATTGGGCTGCAACTACCTTCTCAATAACCTTCCCAATAAAGGGAAGGTTAGAGATAGGTCTGTAGTTTGAGAAACAGTCTGGGTCCAAGGTAGCTTTCTTCAAGAGAGGTGCCACCACTGCCTCTTTCAGGGAGTTAGAAAACTCACCTGACTCTAAGGAGCACCAGACTATTTGCACCAGGACTGGACTGATGATCTCAGAACAACCCAAAATTAGGGAAGTCGGTCCAGGATCCAAACCACAGCTTGTGGGATGCACACTATGGATGATCCTCATAATATCCACGAACTCAGGTAGGCAAAAGGAACTCCAAGAGAACTGAGGTATTGCGAACTCACACTGTTCCACAACATCACCCTTAGAGATTGCCAGACACAAGTCCGCCCTGATGTCAGCCACTTTAGTTGCAAAGTAACGAGCGAGCTCCTCGCACTCTAACTGCGAAAAAGCTTTTTGAACTTGCAGACAGGCTGGGTTGTACAGTCTGTCTACAGTCCGAAACAGCTGAGCCGGTTGATTCTGAGCAACTGCAATCTCCCTGGACAGGAATTCTGCCTTCTTATGGGTGATTGCAGATTGATAGATAGAATAATGTTCCATCAATCTAAGGCGGTCGGCATCAAGGGCGAACTTGTACCAACAACGCTCTAACCTTTTCCTGTCTCCTCAACTCCCTCAGTGTCCCATCAAACCAAGGGGACCTGGGGTGAAGGTATAGGGGGCGCTCACGAACAGGAGCAATAAGATCCAGGGCCGCCGTAACGGCCATGTTATAGGCCAACACCAGTGCCTCTGGATTACTGCTTGCCAACACGGGGGATGATAGGTCAAGGACCGCGGCAAGGCCTTGTGAAGTAATATTCCATAATGGGCGGTACCTGACCATCTCCACAGGGAGGGCCTTCTCAGGGGGATGCAAAAATTGAACCTCACGGTGTAGTGGTCAGACCAGGCAACTGGTTCCATCCCCACGTCGGATGAATCAATCCCTAAGAGGAAGACTAAGTCCAGAGAGTACCCAGATTTATGTGTAGCAGTAGAAACTACCTGTGTAAGGCCCAAAGAAGACATAAACTGGAGGAAGTGATTACCAAATTGTGAGAGTTCATCGTCGACCCAGGTGTTAAAGTCACCCAGAGCCATCAATCTGGGTGACTCAAATGACATATCGACAAGGAAGTCTGCTACTTCCTGTAAGAAGTGTTTCCCATCTCTGGGTGTATGGTAGATGAGAACGATTTGACTATAACTACAACTGTGTACTCAAAGGACTCAGCCTCACCTACTACTACATTCATGAGGCCCAATTCAGTCTAAAACAGACTGCAATCCCCCCTCCTGTGGTCCAGTCTCGGGCGGTGTATCACCGAGTACCCAGCTGGAGTCATGGCCTTCAATATGGGGCCTGAATTTTCATCCAGCCAGGTCTCAGTGATGCAAGCCAGGTCAGCCGAGCTAACAAGATCGGCAATAATGGTCGGTCTTATTCCTAACAGACCTGGCATTGCATAACACCGTCCAAGTTGGACAAACCTTGGAGGCTGTCTGGCCTATCTGCCCACTAAATTCAGTAGTGCCCTTGGGTATGGGCACCAGACATGGGAAACCTCGGTCTGGGTTCCATTTCACCCCAGGGTGCCTTCTGAGACTTAGTAACCCTGATACGGTGGCCCCGCTCTTTCATCCTCTCCTGTTCACATGCCCCCACCTTCCTCACTCTCCTACGAACAATCCCCAGTGCTCTACAGTGCTGGTAAGTATCGAATTGTAGGGGAGGAGTATAGAAAGGGTGGAGGGCGTGAAGAGAGGAGGATGAATAGCTCACTGCCGTGGAGACTGAAGGCCAGCACATGTCACTGCTTAAACTAAACAATATACTCCAAATGCAAAATAATCAATCTTAACAATATAAAATTAAACAAAGAATCCCTTAACAAAACCAATATAAATAAAAAAATCAAATAAACAAAAAAACCCAACCTTTCAGAAAAATCTAATCTGGACTGATCTAAAAGCCCACAAAAAATTAAATAAAAATAAGTAAAGAAAAATACAATAATAAACAAAAATAAAAATAAACAAATAAATATAAATAGATATAAATAAATAAAAATAAATGTAAACAAATGTAAGGGTACTCTCACCACCCCTACAACAAAATCACCCCCCAGCTCTCTCACAGCCAAAGAGAGAAGGAAAAAATATCTTAGCACTCTCACTGCAAGATGAACATAATAAATCAAACAAAAAACAAAACAAATAAAAAAAAACATCAAAATACAATACAAATAAAATAAATTTAAGCACCCTGGTCCTCTCACCACCAGGGGAAAAAAGTCATCCAGTAATAAAAAAGTCATAAAATAAGTCAGCACTATTTAAATCCAGATGACACTTAGATCCAAAAGATCATAAAAGGAAAAGCAGCAAGGATCCAAAGCTGCCAGACTTTGTAAGCCCCCAGAAAAAGGCACAGGAAATAGTAGTACTAGTCTCTGGCCCCTCATATCAAAAGCCAAATAATCCCGAGAATCGAGAGGTTAAATTCTCAGTACATTTTCTTCATAAAGACTTCCTGGTATTAACAATCCAGCCCCTGCAGATTCTCACTTTTTGGAGCTTATCCAGCAAAAAATAAGAAGGAGGTAAACACTCCCTAACCCAGCAAACCCTAGGAAGGTGCGTCTATGCAACCAATCACCCCTACTTGGGATTCCAGAGAAAGCCCAGCCTCTGCCAGGCAACTCCAGCACCATCTGGAAGCCCCGAGAATGCCAACCCTCCGGCAGGTACTCCTGACCCTCCCAGGGACAGACAGCTACACTCTGCACCCACCTCTGGATCAGCTGGGCTGGTTAAACCTCTCCTCCTCCAACGAGACTCCACAACACAGGAGTGGGCCAGTAGTTCAGCAAAACCTCAGGTAGCAACACAGGACTGGGCCAGTAGTTCAGCAAAACCTCAGGTAACCGGACAAACCCAGGTACTCAGTTTCTCAAATATTCCAATTCGTTCCTATAATCCACTGAATCCAAAAGAGGGGGCAGACAGAACAAGCGACAAACAACCAGGGATGAACAGTGGCAATAACACTGGGGGCAACTTTCCACAAATTGAAAAGATCCTCCTAGCTATTTCCCAACTTCACAGTCTAACACGCTGCGGCCAGGTAAATGGCCAAATAAGCGGTGGGGTGAACACCAAACTCCGTAGAAGAGGAGGAGGAGAAAGTAGCATCAACACATAAAATAAAATCCTCTCGTGAAATTTATAGGTGATCCCAATGGTTGTAGCTCCAAAGTTCCAGTGCAAACAAAATCCTCCTCTCCACAGCTCCCGCGATGCCCCGACTCCACAGCCTCTCACACTATGGTTGGAAAAACGGTCGGAAAAGCGGAGAAGCATAATATTTCTGAAAGGCTAAACTAATTAAATATTCCAATATTCGGCAAAAGCGTCCTAATCTAACTCACTGCTTCAGCCCTAAACTAATCTAAAAAGCAAAGAAAGAAATAGATAAAAAATAGATAAAACGAGCAAAATGCAATAAAATAAATTCACAAACAAACAAACAGCAGAAACTAGTGCTCTGGCTGGCTCAGCTCAGCTGCCATCTTGGATCAGCACACCATCCATATATTTTTCTTCCTATTGTTCAGTACAATTGGTAACCCTGTACCCACATCATGTTTCAATTTAACCCTTAGAGAAAGTTGTCCTGAACCATAGGAATTATATCAACCCATTCCCAGTACTTAGAGAGAAGAAACTCCATTACGCACACATATGTTGCCATTCTACAATCAACTTTATATTACTTTTTCAAAGCATACCATGTCCAAGAGCACTTAGCACAATACCCAGCTCCCTTTATATGGGAGTTAAGGATATGCCATGAAGGGTTCACTCCATTGTCTATTTAATCCTCGGGAGGTGTAGACCAATTACACCAAGCTATTAGTCTCTCAGGCATCCCAAGGAGGCTTACTATTAGGTCATTTATGGTTCTAACACACCAACTTTGGAAATTAGGACACTGAGTAACCCAAGGCTACCTGGACATAGGATGACTAAGGCTCTGTCCTGGTATGCACAATTCCACTCAAATAACAATGTTTTGCCCCAAAATGTCTAGATCAGCAAATCACAGATAGCAGTCTATAGTGTCCAACAAATTACTCCCATCCTTGCTCTAAGCAAAGTTAAAGTATATCCCCTGTATGTTTAAACCATCCCTAAAGGAAATAACCTTACAGCATATTGGTACCCAGATCCACCAACTACCCAGCGACTACATTTAGGATCCAGATGACCCAGTTAATTGCTAAAAAAATTTAAATATAATTTAATAAGTTTAACCCTATAATTATAAACTACATATGCAATTATTCACCATTGTTCATTAGTTAAACATCCTTGATATCCTAAGTCAAACAGTAAACTCCTAAACACAATTCTTCCTACAATATTCAGCAATTTTAATTCAGCAATTTAATTAAATATTAAAATGGTGACTGTGAGTCAATGTAAAATTAAGTACACCAAACTCATATCATAACCTTTCCCCACAACTTCTGCAGTTTCCCTAAGTAACGTTTTAGTAATCTCTCATTCTTTTTGGCATAAAACCATGATAACCATGACATATGAAACAGACTCAATAATATTTGAAATGAATCAGGCTAAAGTTAAACACTGGGTAGGGACATTTAAGGATATTGCCATATTTTCCATCAGCTGTTTCTAATATGGAGTTAATAAAGGAGGTCAGACTAATTGTTCCATACAAAGTTCAAAAAAATGTCAAATAATTCCATAAAGTGTTCAGGCTTTGTGCCCATTATATCCCTATTTATCTTTGATAAAAGTCTGTTGCCAGTTTGATTCTTTACCTAGTCCCAGGGCAACTCAAAAGTTCAAAACCCTGTATTGAGACTTCAAATCACAAATAGCAAGATCGGGTTCTCATTTCAGTGGGACACAGTTCAGTTCAGGTGAAAAAATAAAACAGTAAAAACTGTACCTCTTAGGACAAATACCCTTTATTGAATCACCAACAGTGACCAATATCGAGTCCCACAAGGCCCACTGAACAGGTCATTTCATTCAAGGTTTATGAAACAAAGTTATACTCCTGTTGCCACACCACGGAGCTGAGAGGTCAATTACCCTCCTGTATGAGATTCTCACCGCAGGCTCCCAACTTCTCCAAATCCTGCTCCTATTGCTGGAATATCACAGGCTCCAGGCATCTGGGAAATAAACACAGAGACATCCCTCTCCTGAGCATAATAAATTGTATATTTAGTAAAGAACCCCTGGCCCTTAAGTAATGGTGGCATGCCTTTTCTTGATGAAATAATAAGCATTTCAGCACTTAAAGTGCCCCATCTCTGTCGACCATGCGAACATTTTCCCAGCCTCCATAATTTCAGGGTTTTTTTAGCACCTGGTTCCACCTCCATCTCTGGTTGTAGGTCAGCATCAGTACCAATACCACACAAGCAGCAGCTCCCTGCACCTCCAACTCACCCATGGATACTCAACAGACACTTGGCAAAAATCAAAAGAACACATGGCAGAGAAAAGGAGGGCAGCAACCATTGTAATACACCTCCCTACTTTCGGGTAGACTTTTCACATGTATGCAGAGCCTGTAAAGAGCAGAAAAACATTAAAGAGCTCCACTCAAGTGGCTCGCAGCCACAACAACTATAAGTCTGTTACTGGCAATATGCTTATGAAGCCTAACCAGCAACACGTTACAATGATCTTAAAACTAAAATATCCATAAGCGTAGTGGCCTTTTAGCATTAGTATAAAGAGCTGAATGTAGTTTAAGCAGAAGTTTCATTCACCAGAAAAAATGAAATAAAGACACAGCTGATTTAACAAAAGGTTAAACTCTAAATTAAATCGGAGCTCCTGCGAGGAGCGTAGCAGCATTGCAGCCATCTTGTTGCTCTGTCCCCTCCATCCCCTGCCCTTTAGAACACTGGTGCTAGAGAATCCAAGTGTACATGCATGCAAAGCATGGCAGTGCAGATTCCCCTTAATTACTATAATGGCACTATGTGAGATGCAGCTGTTACTCGGGCTGAAGATGAGCCATCTGATTTTCAACAGAGGACTTGTCCCCCCCATTCCCCGAGGAAAAACAAGCAGTCCCTGGGACACCCAATCCTACCTCCTCAGCCAGTCCACAATGATCTGCACTCATTTCCTAATGCATATTACTGGAATACCAAGTGGTAGCACCAACATTGTGCTACTAAGCCATCCAACCTGTCTGTGATTGTTTGGGGAGAAGATGGTGGCAGTGCAGCTTGGAGGTCACCTGGAGCAGTTAAATCTCTTTGAGCTCCTTCAATCAGGTTTCCATCAGCAACACAGCACAGAGCTGGGTCTTGTCAGGGTGTGTAATGATCTATTGCAGGAAAAGGATAGAGGTGAGAGATCCTACTCAATCTCTCTTTGACCATTAATAATGTGAATCATGGGGTGTTGCTAGGCAGACCTGGGGAATATGTTGGGATGGGCAGGCTCTGGTATCATGATTTCAGCCTTGCCTTCAAGACGGAATGGTCAGTGGCCATGGGCCTGTATATGTTGGGTCTGGTAGCCACTGACTGTTGTGTTCCCTAAGGTTCTGTGTTCTTACTCATGCTCTTCACTGTATATATGAGACCTTTTGAGGAGATCATTGGAAGTACAATGTTAGGTACTATTATTATGCAGATGATACCATGCTGCATACAGTATTTCCTTTGCTCCAGATCAGAGTCACACAGATTGCTCTGTGTGTACCATCAGAAAATGCATAGAGGATCAGTCAGGACTTGGATGGCCTCCAACTGGCTAGCTCTGAATCCCCAAAAGACTATAGGTGGTACGGGGTAGACTGGAAATTCAGATTTCTTCCCTCAAAAGCTGCCTCAAACTCCTATTAATAATTAAGATTCAGTTGGAGGTGAGAGGGTTTGCCTGCAACCTAGGAGCAGCTCTGGATGAACAACTGACCATAGAATATCAAGTATCAGCAGTTGTCGGGAGCTGCTCTTTTCATTTCTAAAACACAGTCAGGTTTTCTTCCACCTAGATCCTGCAGAACTGAAAACTCTAGTGAGACACTAGTCTCGTCTTGACTCAACCACCATATTGCACTCTATAAGGGCCTACTCAGAAGTCAGAGTAGCTTGCAGGTAATCAAGAATGAAGCAACAATCCTCCAGTTTTCCACTCAGAAATCAGAGCATATCACCATGATGCTACACAATCTGGGCTGGTTAGCAATAATACAAACCAATCTGCAGTGGAGAAAAGAGACCCACTCACCGATATACTAAGTAATTTTATTTACAAAATTCTAGACACTGCATGTCACTAGAGCAGCACCACATCAATGTTTCGTAGTTGTAGCTAACCTCTTAATCAGGATAGTGCTTATGACTGATATCAGTTGTTAGGTTAAAAACTTACATTATACTATACAAACTTATTAATAAACTTTTTCTTTAATTTCCACCATAAATCATATTATACTGTAGATACTTTCACAGCTTCATACCACCAATACAGTACTTATATCACAAGTACAATTTATTTACAGAGTGCTTTCTATGTGCAGTTAATAAACACCCACCACAGTGTGTCATGTTTCAGTAAACAGGTACAAATTACATAAACTAACCCAGTGTCTAGTTACCACCATTTCTGAATCAGAATACCACATGCTCATCTGTAGAGAATGTCATTATTAATTCTTACAAAATGGGCATAGCAAAATAAGGCTAGTAATTGGCTAGAAAAGCAGTGCCATATATGTATTACACATAGGGGAAAAAAAGTACAAGCAAAGAAATCAATGCCCCTAAATGGAATTTTCAGAGCTAGGCATGGAACGTTCATTTTTTAAAGGCCACCATTGTTTTAGCACCATGGCAGATCACGGAAGCTTTGGAGCCACTCACTCTACATTTTTCTTTCTCAGTAGGGAAAAAAAACAGACTATAGCAAAACCTGCAAGTACTAAAAGAATGGGGGCACTTCAATCAGTGCCTCCCACACCACACCGGCTGTCTTACTTTCACGAATACTCCCACCCGCACAGAGCAGGCCACAGCCTGAGCTCCATATGGGCTGGGAGTTTCAAGTGCCCACAGGAACAGTCACCAGACCAGGATTTAAACAGTAGGGCATGGCACCAGTCGGATTTTCCCCTGCTCAGCATCCCTCAGATTCAGTTCCCCGGTCTGAGTTTGTTCCTATTAAAAAAAATAAAACCAGAAAAAAAACTATAAGAAGTACACAAGAGCACTGAGGTAATGCAACAAAATTAAATCAGTAGTACCACTTGCAACTACATAATGACATCACTTTTAAATAGGCGGAAGGACTATTTTATCATATGTTAACAATTAAATCATCTTTTTTTTCTACATATAAACATACTTTTTTGTCTAAACTTTTATAAGATAAAAAAGGTGCCCATTTCATAAGCACAGTAAGACACTCCAGGGTGTGTTGAACAGATATTACCGCACTTACAGGGGCTGAAGACACTCGGCCAGTGGCCTCGTGCCTTATTACGCCCCTGGGCATGCAGTATATCTGTTCAACACACACTCTGTCATGTCTTATTTTTTACATATTCCTGTTATTTATTTTATTCTGTTTTACTTTGTCCAAGACCATTAAAAGTAAGTATCTAGTACCTTGATCAGAAAGTTACTGCACAACATTTTTTTTGTATGGTGCCTCTGGCTCCCTATAAACATCTGTGGACAAAATACCTTAGGATAATTTCTAATGCCCTTTGTATTTACTAACAGAACAAGTGCATTTCAAATTAATTTCATTACATACTACTTACTTATTCATCCTCTTTGTGTTCTTTGACCCCATGTCTCCTATTACAACCCACATTTTGTTTTAAATCTTAGACTCTCACTTTTTTAATGGATTGGGGCTGGCAGTATAGCCTAGAGGTTAGAGTAATGAGTTGTGAATGAGCTTGGTACATCCAGCAGACCTGGATTTGATTCCAACAACCTCCACTTGCATGCCGTGTGACTCTGAGCAAGTCACTTAACCTCTGCAGTGCTTCCAAGTCATCCCTGAAAGCAGGCACTTGTGCTTAGTGGGCCTTACCCAGTTACAAAAGACAAAAATAAAAAATAAAATAAATAAAAGGCTCTAGAAATAGTATGCTTAGCTGAGGAACCCTCTGGCATTTTGAAAATTCAGTGGGGCACTGGCTATATGTAGTGCTATCCCTAAATACTCTCAAGTTGTCAATAACAACATTTGAAGCACACCAAAAGTCCATGCATGCTCAGTAAGGCTATATCAGGACTTAGTCTCCAGAGGCTTCAGCATCATGTTTTTTTCATTTTGTGCATGTTCAAAGTGCTTAATCTGTCTTGGCTCCTTTTTGAACATCATGTTCCACTGTCTCTATTCATCCTGCCATACTACATATGGAAAGACACTGAGAAAGAGTGCTGCTGCTCTTATAAACATTCCAGAAGTCTCTTGATGGTATTGCCCCCTATATGTATATATTATAGGGGTGTGGTCACATCCCTATAGTTAGGGTTCAACTGTCACTTCTTGGATAAACTCAACATTTTGCACATTAATAACTTTGCAACCATTCCACTGATTCACATAAAATGTTGCAAGCACCACAGGGGATGAAAGACATCTAGATGTGGCAAGTTTCATTTTGGTCGGATGCATGGGTGAGGAGATACGGAGTGTCCAAAAATGTGAAAATACAATTGTTCTGTAAATTTTTTGTCATGCCCTTTCTCTGAACCTGTGTGGAGCTGTCGTCTGCCATTTGTAGGGTATACAAATTTTGGGTCACAGATATGCCTTTTGAAGGTTTGGTGAAAAAAATATGAATCTATTCAAAAGTTATTAAAGCTTCAATTTTCCCATCATTTTCAATGGAAAAGTTAGATGTGCCATGCAAAACAACTGAAAGCAATATTTATTGTTGCAAATGTGGAATGTAGTGTCGAGATTCTGCCATCTTGTTTTCAGTTAGCAAGGCAAACAAATTTAAATATTTAAAAATATACTGACAGATGGTAAACACTGACAGTTGTTTTTACCTAATCAGGGCCAAAGGAATCTGATTCTGGGGGTCAGTTTGCCCAAACAATTGGGCACACATATGTTTGTTTTATGAGCGGAGTTCTAGTGCCACAAATTGTGGCACTGTTTTCACGAAACAAGGGGTGGTTTTGTCTCAGATTGTGGCAAAAGGACTCAGTGTTTCACGAAACACCATTCCTTTTGTCGCAATTTGTGGCACATCTTTTTTTCATTGGTACAGTGCCACCTGCAGAACACACAGGTAGCACCAGAGTATACTAGTAGTTTTCATGATCACAATTACTTGGTGGCATAGTGGCCCACCCACCCTGATCCACGATACCCTCCCCCATCACTATATGTAATCCCCCATCCATGATGTTATATTTTCCTGGTGGTCTGGTGGCCTCCTCCCTCCTCCCCTGATCCCCAATGCAGATTTCTTTAATTATAGGTGGGGGCCATTAGATGACCAGGGTATGCCATTAACCAATCCTGAGCATAGGGATCAGGGGTGGGGTCCACAAAGCTACCAGGGTATATCCTCAAACAATACTAGGCATATGGATCAGGGTAGGGGTGTACTAGACTACTAGGGTACACCATTAAATATTATTGGACATAGAGATTGAGAGGGGAGCTGAGGTCCACTAGACTACCAGGGTATATCATTAAACATTACTGGGCATGGCAATTGGGAGGATGTACAGTCCACTAGACTACCAATAAGATTACTTATTCCAAGCTGTATTATGAATAAGTGTATCCTAGTAACAATAGAATATAGTGGAGAGAATGTGAATGTGGTGTTTTCCATCCCTGCCAGAGACTTGTCAAGAAACTGTATTTGAGTTTGGGTTTTGGGGGGCAGGATTTAGATAAAAAAATCTGTCTGCACTGAATTTCTGCCATCAGAGTTTCTGTTAAAAAATTCAAGCTGGTTGATAGAGTGGGAAGTGTTGTTTGTGAGGGATGGTGGTGTGAATCAGCCTGTGACTAATTATTAAAAAAGGAAAAAGAAAACACCATCTCCAGATCTCCAGACATGTTCACAGTGTCCAAAGGTGTTTATGTGAATGTGAGACGTACTGGACAATACAAGTTGCTGGGAAGGAGACTATGCTTGGGGCGGGGGTAGTGGGGGCATAGTATAAAAAAAGGCTACATAAGTATATATATAGATTTTCCACCTTATTTTTATTTCCTGGCTTTATCCCTAGTGTCTAGTGGTACTCCCACCCACTGATGCCCATTTTTCATTGTTGTTGGTCATTAGTGGCATCCCTCCACCTTCCCTGTATGCTGAAAATAAGAAAATCATCCCTCAATGTCTTTTTAATTTTTTTCACCTGTAAAAAAAAACATCCATCGTCCATCACACCTGCACCCCCACCCGACCTCCCACTGTGCACCCACCTGCTCACACATCCCTTGACACCCCACACACCCTCACTCACCTGAAGAGTTCCCAGGTTCAAGATCTGTTTTCCCCATTGAAGACACGTCTTGCTGGAACCAACAACTGCAATATGAGAAACTAAAGTAAATGCACTTCAATGTATTTCAATGAGGTTTCAACTTTTATGCATAACTTGGGCATTTTTTTGACATTTTGACACCACATTTTCAATATGCCTTTTTGGGGACCCCTCCTTATGAACAATATGACTGTCATTATGCAACTCCTGCTGGAAAGGTGATTTTGTGTTCGGTTGATGAAATCATCTTTCCAGCAGGATTTGTATAACAACATTCATATTGTTCATGAGGTGGGGTCATAAGAAGACTACATTGAAAATTCGGGGTCGAAATGGTTAAAAATGGCACAGTTATGACCATCCATTGCAATTTTCCTACACACATTCGTAACTTTTACATTTTTAATATTTTCACACCATATTTTCAACATAGCCTTCTTATTACCCTCTTCATTTATGTCACAGCTGTCATTTTTCAAATCCTGCCAAAAATGTTTTTTTCAGATCTGTGGCACATGATGGCATTGCAGCTGTGCAGAATTATGTTTTGGTGGGGATTCAAAACTTTTCTGCACCGGGTACATGTGGTAGAGTCATAACATTTTTAAAAATGGGACACTTATGACTTGTTGCAACACAGGCTCTTAACTTTGGAAATTTTAAATATTAAGATTGCAATGCTGACAATTTATTTATTTATTTATTGATTGATTGATTGATTTGCTTTTGGTAACCGGGAGTGCACTAGGCATAACAATGCCTATTTTCAGGTACAACCAGGAGGGTGAAAGTGGGGATACATAATAACAAACAGTTTGAAACAGTGCAACAATTGGTAATACAAAGGGTACAGGTCTAATACAGTTTCCAGCAAGATAAAAATACAGTTTGGAACAAGAACAAAAGAATTTCAAGTGCAAGTTCAACAATAATTCAAGATACAAAATATGAGAGATATCATTATAAAAGTACAATGAAAGTGCAGTTAAACATTTAAACATAAGTTGGAAACACAGTAGAGTCAAGTTGTGAGTACCCAAGGTGCTAAAGGTCTAGAAAGGTAAAAATGACTGACAGTTTAGACAGAAAAAAAGATGAAGAAGAAAAATCCAATGGTCGAGACCAGGGGTGCATGTGCTATACTCCTTTTCCAAAAGGCAAGGATTTGTAGGATGGAGAAGTAAGAACTTAAGAGAAAGGAGGGGAGGTGGGAGGGGTGATACCTAGGAAAAGGGCATGGTTTGAAATACAGAAAAGCAGGAGGCAAGGTTGAGAAGAGAAATTGAGGAGCAAAAGGTAGCAGTAGGTAGAGACATGGCTGCTAGGAGGTAATAGACAGAGGGTCTACGTTGGGCAAAAGCATGTGCAGGGGGTTGAGACAAGTAGGTGATTATGGTGTTGCCTCTTGAAACAGGCATGGGTCAGGGAAAAACAAATAGCTTGGGGAAGGGGTTTCAATATTTGGATGCTGCACAGGAGAAAGCCTGTGCACCTATGTTAGTTTTACATCTAGGAATGTGGAGGGGAGCCTGGTCAGGGGATCTAAGCCCATAGGAGATACAGTACAAGTCACATTAAACTGTTCCATCAACTCACTGGTGTAGAATTGTGTTTTTGTGATGCTACTGGATTGGCAACTCAAACTCTTGAAGCTTTCAACTCTTTTACAACCATCCTTCACTGCCTATTCGGCTCACATGTAACTGTTTAGTGAAATGGCAGTAGTTGCATTTTCATGGCATTGTTTATAAATATCACAGCATTCCTTAAGAGCATTGTTTATAAATATCACAGAATTCCTTAAGAGCATTGTTTATAAATATCACAGCATTCCTTAAGAGTTGTTTAGTCTGCCTTCTGAAATGAAACTCATAAGCACTCAGCTGAAAATAAAGCTTATAGTACATAACAGCTAGATGCAAACCAGTACTAAACTTTTACTAATTCACTGAATTAAACCCTGCACAGATTAGGAAACTCATTGAACAGTGCTACACCAGTGAGTTGAGGAAACAGTTTCATGTGACTTGTACTGTAGCTTGAGTGTCCAGCAGTGAGGCAAGGGATTGGGGAGACCAGATCTGGCAATACCGTCAATGAGAGATTCAAGGGACTGGTGTAGATACTCAGTAGGGGAGAGCCATTTTAGATCAGCATAGAGCTGACAGTGGTGCTCGTAGCAAGGGGATGCAGCTGCATAGTGGAAGATATTGTTATAGGTGGTGCCCCACTTGTGAAGAGTAGTTTTTGATGCTCCTAAGTAGGTGACTGAGCCATAGACTAGTGTTGGAAGCAGAATTCCTTGAGCAATAGCAAACCTACCCAATGGGGTGAGGGCATAGCTAGTCCGGTAGGTTCTCCCAAGTTTGACATTAATGGATTTACAGGTGGCTGTAATGTGTAGCTCAAAGTCCAGAGATTCATTAAGCAAGATGCCCAGGTACTTGAAAGAGCTTGTGCAGGCCAATGGTGAACCATCAGTGCATATGATATTGAGAGGGTTCCAGTTAGTTCTGAGTCTGGCAGGGGAGCTGAAAAGCATGGAGTGCATTTTGCTCAAGTTAAGAATGAAGTTGTTTTCAATTAGCAAGGACTGAATGTGGAGGAAGTCATAGGAGAGAGAGTGGTTTATGTCTGAGATGTTCCTGGCACTAGAATAAAGAACAAGATCATCTGCATATAGCAGAGTCAAACAGTCTGGGGAGGGCAGAGGGAGATCATTAACGAAGATGGAAAAAAGTAGGGGGCCCAGGATGGATCCCTGTGGAACCCCAAAATGTATGAAGGATAGATCAGACAGGACAGAGTTGTAATTCACAGCTTGCATCCTGTTTTGACAAGCAGCTATTAAACCAGCCCATGACATCTGTGGAGAAACCAAGAGTTTGGCAAGGAGAAGGGAGCAGTTAACAAGGTAAAATGCCTTGGTTAGGTCAATGAATATTGCACCGGTCAGGAGTCCTTTATCCATTGCAGAATAGATATCGTTCATGAATTTCAGGAGGGCAGTGGTAGTGCTGTGGCCTTTGTGGAAGCTGGAAGACAGAGAGGAAGTTGTGGTCATTTAAAAAAGAGATGGTTTGCTTGACTACTAGCTTTTTGAGTATTTTGCTAAGAACAGAGAGAATGGCTATAGGCCAGTAGTTGGCAATATCTTTGGGTCTCCTTTTTTAAATATTGGAGTAACTCTAGCTATCTTCCAGATGCTAGGGACTGAGCTGTGTCATAGTGACAAGTTAAAGATTGTAGCTAGGGGTGAGACAATAACAGGGGCAGGGAGTTTCAGGAGCCTAGGTTCGAGACCATCGCAGCCATTGTCAGTTGTGTCATGGATGGCTTGTAGCATCTTTTGGACTTCCAGTCTGGTAATGGTTCAAAGTCAAAAAGGTGGGTAATTATGTAGCTACTCGCTGTCCATTGGGGGAGTAGGGCTGCATGGGGAGATGTGTATTTGGATGAATCCGAGAAGTGGAGATTAAAGGAGTTTGCAATGGTGGCCGGGTTGTTACAATGCACACCATTTAGTATCATATCGTTTGTATTTCTGGTCTGTTTGGCTCCGGGGAGCATTTTGATATGAGACCAGAATCTCCTGGAGTCACCTGCAGCATTTATTAGTAGACCCTTGCAAAACAAGCTCTTTGCTAATCAAATGTTCCTTTTGCAAGAGTTTCTCTGTGTTCTATAGCCATTGTAGTCTGACAGAAGACCAGAGACCTTGAATTGCCACCAGCTTTGTCCCTGGCCCTGATTTGAGCAAGAAGGTAATTTTTCAGCCATTTGGTTTGAGTTCCATGTGCATGATGTGTGATATGGGATGCATGGATGTCTTGTAGAGAGTCAAACAGGGTTAGGAAGTGGTCTAGGGCAACCTGAGTATTAGTGGCAGAGTAGATGCATAACTAGTCAATCATAGAGAGATCGATCAGGAACTGGGCTTGATCAAGATTGGCTATGTTATGGAAGGTGATAAGTTTTGGGGAAGGGGAGGGTTGTCTGATTGAGCTCCAGATACAATATATTGGAGAGTGGTCACTTATTGCATCAGCAAGGGCTCCTGAGGAGACTATACAGTCAATGCAATTGGTCAGAGCCCAGTCAATTAAAGTACTGGATCTAGGGGGAAGCATGATCCTGGTAGGGTCTGTGATTAGCTGGTGGAGGTTGTGTCCTTGTACAACAGTGTGGAGGGATTTGTTTGTTTTGCCAATCCAATTTAGGTTTAGATCATCTAGAATTAGGGCTTTATTTCATTCAACAGCTATGTCGACATATGAGAGGAGTTATACAAAGCCAGTGATGCCACCTAGAAGGGGGGTTATAAGCACACACCATGTGTAGTTTTTAGTGCCAAGTTGGAGGGTAGCATGAATAGCTTCACAGTGGGAGAGGACAGATGTGGTATGGTTGGAGAGGTTTAGGTGTAATTTATAAAAGATGGCTACCCCACCACCCCGTTTAGAGGTAGACCTGTCTTGTCTGATGAAGTTGTAGTTGGGTAATGAGCAGGCAGAGTCAGGGGTAAAGGGTTTAAGCCAAGTTTCAGACAGGCAGATTATATCTGGGTGATATAGTACGACACATGCTTTGAGTTCCACTAGGATATGGAGGAGGCTCCAGATGTTCAGGTGAACAATGCAAAGTCCCTTAGTGTCCTTCCACACTGCATCAGAGCAGGATAGGTGACCAGGTGATCCAGGGTTTAGTTCAATATCCCTGGCAAGTATTAGAGCAAGACGGAGTAGATACCATAGTTTCCGATGGATGACCAGGGAAGGCAGGACTGAATAGGAGAGAAGGCACTTCTTAAAAGTATAAGCTACTTGATAGCGATAACTATGAGGAATAAGTAATGGTGTAATATCATGGAGTTTATTGGGGAGAATAAGCATATTAGAGAAGGTAAAGTCATTTGAGTCTTTGGTGAGGACCTCAGAGGTGGGGGGGGGGCAACAAGCCAGTGAGATCTGCAGGAGGAAACAACTGCAATACCTGTCAGCAAATATGTGTGTAATCGGGGAGCCATTGGGTAGGAGGTGAGCTAGTGAAAGTGTGTCAAATTAGTAAGCTGGGTTTAGGAGCAGAAAACACACTTTAGGGGGCAACCTTCAATTTGGCTAGCAGGGATAGGGTGCAGAAGTATGTATTGGGAGCTGAGAGCTGCAGTTTATTTTGGGTTCCCAACCAGCAACTGCAATGGAAAGTAATGGGAAAAAGTCTGGCACCCTCTATAGGTATTTTCTTAAAGGCTGCTAATGAGAAAGTGGGAAGTTAGTCACATGACTCCTGACCACTACAAAACAAAGACAGTGGCTGCGGGAAGAAATGATTTGGTCTGTACTCAGAACAAGAAATTTTAAAATCTGAGCTGTGCTTTAGTATCCAGTAAGAGTTTAAGAGCAGAGCTGTGCTTCAGTCTCCATTTGCCTCTGGACAATTTAGACAACAGCAGCCAAAACTGAAGTTATCATGAAGATCATGCTTATCAATTAATTTAGCTCCAGGAGATAAATGTTTCACATAATTACCACACCGGTGCTAATTTTCCAGAAGAATGTTGCAAGCTACAGGTGCAGGTTTAATCCAAAAATCCCCTATGGTGCAGATTACAGGCTAACAAATTAAGCTCTATAAATGGAAGTGCACAGCCCTGATGGCCCTGTGCTTCCATAGCTACATACATATACGTATCTATGAAGGGATGGGCACACAAGGCCCAGAGGGCCGTGCGTTCCCACAGGAAAAAAAGGATACGATTATACTATCTGAAAAAGTAAGGAAATTAGTTGCAAAAAATTTCTGCTAATGCATAAGTTAGGGTTAAAGTGACAAAATAGCAAAATGTGGTATTAGGATTTCCACCCCACCCCACCCCACCTCCTTTACCAACAGTCATGGGGGTACCTTGGGGACATCAGCCCTAATGCTCACCCCCATTCTCCCTATACTGTACCCATCTCAGCTTATTCACTATGGAATGGGTGAGTGTTAGGCTGACAGCCCCAAGGCACACCCTCTATGACTGTTGGTGTGTACAGAATGGAGGTGGGGTCTTAGGGTTGGAAACCCTAATGCCACATTTCCCTACTTTTGTCACTTTAATCCTAACATGTGCAGTAACAGAGTTTTTTTTATAATATATATATATATATATATATATATACACACACACACACACACACAGTAGGTGGAAGCTTTATCAGTGAGATAAACTGTGTTATTCTCACTGGAGTGAGATAAATGCAGCTGACATCAGCACAGTGATAATAAATGCCATTTATCCACACTGTACTTACCTCATCAACATTTATTTCAACTGCGCTGATGTCACCCAGCAACACTTAGATTCTTCCTAAGTGTTGGAACTGCTTTCATGAAATTAATGACAAGAATGTAGCTCACCTGTCACACCTGCACCTGCAAGTTACTCTTTCCCTTTCATCTTGTGCACTCTATGAAAATCCCAAAGCAAGCAAACAGCAACCTGAGTTTCATACTGAAAAAGAAGCCAAAAAAACAGTAAAGCCTTCCACATCCACGAATACCTCAACTACCAAGGAATACAACCTGCTTCATCCCAAATGGCAAGACAGTGTTTCAGCTTGTTTTAGCAGAATTTTCCTTTTCTGTCCTGTGTTTTCTTTGTTTGTTCCACAAGATAAAGTGAAATAAAAAATTTTTATAGAAACCCCTATTGTATAAATCACACACGTGATGTACAGTTGTGTGCTATGGAAAATATTTTCACTCCTGCAGAGTGACCTCTGGATATTCTCACTTATGGCTTCGTCACTCATGAGTATCCAGAGGTCACTCTGCAGCAGTGAAAATATTTTCATATCACACTCCTGCCCATCATGTATCCTATATACATATATATATATATATATATATATATATATATGGATATATGATGGGGCTGAGTGGGATATGTAATATTGTCACTCCTGCAGAGTGAGGCATGGATATCTCATGGTGCGGAAGGCACTCAGTGAGACTATCCATGACTCATGAGGCAGGAGTGACAATATTTTACATATCCCACTCAGCCCCATCATGTGTTCGATTTATACAATAGGGTAAGTTTGGTAGGTGTTGCTAAATTGCATGTTTTAGTGATGAAAATGGGTGTTATTTTGTGTATCAGTGGTGCTCTGTTGTAATGAGGCTGTTTTGATTCTGGATACTGAAGATTTTTATGAATGGATGTTGTTTGTGCTGTGTGATTGGCTGTCATAGCATTTGCTGAATTGTCATTGGTTAATGTGTGTGAATCAGAAGAAATGCAGCTTATTGGTTCCTGGTGCTGTGGAATTATTGGTTACTGCTTGTGAGTGACAGCGGAATTTCTACTTTGATAGGGTTATTTTGTGTGAGTGGGCGTGTATTTAGTCAGAAGAATATTTCCATGTATACAGCGTGTTGGTATGTGGTTACAGTGCTGGAAAGAACTTTATTTAGTTTAAGTTTATGTTTTCATACTTTATTTATATTTATATGTGGTGCTTGTGAAACTTTATTTTCACTTCATGGATGGACCATTTACGCCTTCAGACTTGGGAGATTTTCACTGCATGCTGCTTGTCAGGTACTGGGTTCTAATCTGATTTGGAGTCTGAGGAGATCTGCTTAGCTTTCTTGTGAGGAGGGCTTTCTTTTGGGTGACCTGTAAAAATAAAGATATTTGTTAAAATATGTATTAATTCAGCTGTTACTGTTCTTTTAAAATATTCATTTACTAGTTTACTGTGCTATAAACTTCTGCAGCTTAATGTGATATATATTAAACATAATGCTTTTAACAGAAATTGTAGGACTGCTGAAACAAGTCGAGAATGACTTGTACATCTCAAATTCTTTTCCATTCTTCTCTGCTTTGCTTTTTTCTGGAGCTGGTGGAATGTGTCACAGAAACCGGAATTTCATTTAGCAGGACAGGTTTAGTGTGCTCTTCCAGTGCAGTTTTACATTCAGCAGAGGTAGATGGCTTTGAGTCACTGTGGCTGCTAAGTAGATTAGAGATATGTTTCTGTTTTTCAACATTTATTTTTGAATAATCATTAAGCAACTGCAATTTTTTTTGCCCCAAGATCTGTATTACCTCCGTCGGAGGTACATTACTATCAACCAGTTTCTGTACCAGGTGTTTTCTTATGGAATGGTTGGTAAGCCTGCTGTGTGTTTGAATGTCTGCAGTTTTATCATCCTTTTTAGTATGGTAGCGATGGTATTTACACCTAGTGCTTGTTGTTTGAACCATGAGTTGTTACTTGCAAGTTTATATTGGTGGTTTACGGCTAAAAAAAAAAAAAAAGGCCGAATCAAAATTGAATTTGGAAGGTCTTTTTTCCATATAAAACATAAAGTTTGCCACTGGACACTTCTTTCTATTAGCAATGGGATATGCCCGTGGTTTTAAGATTCAAATGTCTTTCGGGTTACTGCCACTATTTGTTTTAGTTTGTCTCTCTTGGGAATATTCAATGTATTTGTCTCCTTTGTCATCTAAGCATAATTTTATATCTCCCCACTTCAAATTCCTACATTCCGAGTTTCCCCGGATACCAAAGAACATTGTTGTGTTGAGCCACATAGTGTTTAAAAGTGACTGCGGAGTTTTTGGTCCTAGTACATCTTTTTCATAAAGATCATGAATTAAGCTGACAGTTAGTTCATCAGCCATGAACGGATCTATTGCCTTTACCATCCTCCTTTAATTTTTTTTTTGTTTAGAGAGCAAAACATCTCTACACTTGACAAATGCAGGGGAAGTTGACAGAGATTCAGGATACTGGTGTTTTTTCAAGTGTCTCTCAAAACTTTGCAATTTTGCTCTCAGGCTCAATGGTTCATATTGAGAGCCATCTTTTTTGGGCAGTGAATAAAGTAATGACACATAAGCTTGTTTAAATCATCTGCAGGCAGACATTCAATGGGTGTTGTAATATTTAAATTGTCCTTGAGAAACTTCTGCAGATTACTAATATCACATTCCATTTTTCGGCTTGTATTGTCATTTTTGGCTGAGTCAATAGATTCATCAATGTAATTTGTATCTATACATAATTTTGAAGCAGTACTAGGATTTGCTTTTGGATCGGACACATTCGCAATGCATTTTTCTACTGCAGTCGGCTCTAACAGTGGCTCTGTATCCAGCTCGAATTGCGAGCAGCTCAAAAATATTTTGTCTTGCTCATTTACATGGTCTGTTTTTTCTTCTGCTTTTCTTGCCTTCAACAGTTGAGCATCCCATTCTAATGTAGTGGTTTTTACATACTTTTCCATGGCTTTCGAGTCTTTCTGCTATGCTGTACTGTATATAGATTTTGTGTCTCAATGACTATCGTGTACTGTTTTAGTTTGGGGCTTTCTGACTTTTTTAGTAGTATTGTGCCAATTAATGGCAGCTGTGCAATGCGCAGCACGGAAAACTCGTTCTGCTTTTCTAAGCCTTTCATTATTCTGAGAGGTGAATCTAATTTGTTTTAGTTGCTATGAAACAGAGCTGCCTGCACTTTTTACTCTTAGTGACATAGCTACTATGAAGATATCAGTTACTGACGTAGGAACCGTGTGTGTAAATGTAAATATCTACTACAGTTCCTACATCAGCAACATTTATCTCACTCTTGTGAGAATACATGTTTTTTATCTACAATGTTTATCAGCCACCCCACTGTATAAATATATATATATATATATATATATACACACACATATATACATATCACATATATGTATATGTGTGTGTAATATATATATATATATATGTATCGAGAAAGAGAAAGAGAGATAAATATATATATATATGTTTGTGTGTGTATAAATATTATATATATATATATATATATATATATATGTGTGTATAAATAGGGGATACATAATGGGTGACTGTGGTATAAGGAAAATATTAGCACACGTGCAAAGTGAACTATGATAATATCACGAGTGGCAAAGCCACGAGTGATAGTATCACAGTTCACTCTACACAAGTGATAATATTTACCATGTCACAAGTTGACCATCATGTGTGTGATTTATACAATAAGGGCCCTGCATTACTTGTTTTAAATCCGAGTACTGTTTGTTATTTGTAGTGTGGTTTGTGACTGAAGCAGTTGTGGGTTGTTATGAATGGGGTATGTGTGGTTGCCAATTGGTTGGTTTTCTTGAATGGGTGTGTTTTGTGTTTTGGTTGATTCCTACTTGCTTGTTTTGTGTTGTGTGTGTTGTAGTTTATGTTGGTCTGGGGGTCAGGGATTAATGCATAACTGCAGGACGGCTGTGAATCCCTCATGTAAGTGGTAGAAAATAAATATTGTTCATGTTTTCTGCCATTTAGAACACATGTGGGATGGCTTCTATGGTACTGTTTTCTTTAGTAGAACTGGCTATCTTTTGTAAGCTGGTGTTTTACTGCATCTTCTCCGGCAGTGCGAGCTGCAGTTTTAGAAGCAGCACAGATAGTGGAAGTTCATGCTGGGTGCTGGAATATTAGATGTGCAGTGAATTATTTAGTTGTTTGTTGTGACAGAAGGTGTCATCTAATTTAGTGTTGTGCTGGGGGTAACTGACGTAAAGAGTATTGGAATATCACCTGCTGACGTAGAGAGAGTAGGTATATTCGTCTGAATATATCACTGTGTCTATATCAGCAGAATGTTATTCAAAGCCAGTGAAAATATCAGTATATAGTGGAATGCTTATTGCTTCACCCCTATTGCATAAATATATATATATATTCTATGCAAAAATACTGTGTTAATGCATCAATTAGGGTTAAAGCAAAAAAAGTCAGGAAATGAGACATTGGGGCCATGAGGCCCAAATCTCACTCCATTTCATGTGTGAGCATGTTGACATGCTACAGTAAAGGAGAATGGGGTGAGATTTAGGCTTCATGACCCCAACTAATACCAACTATCTGTCAGTCTGCGAGGAGGATGAAAGTAGAGGCGTGTGTAGAGGTTAGAGGTTCAACCCTAATGTCTAATTTCCTGACTTTTTTGCTATAACCCTAATTGATGCATTAACACAGTTTTTTGCATAGAATTTCCTTATTTTTGAAAAAGTGTAATGTAAGTAGTAAAAAACACATATTGCTGGGAGCGTGGATCCCAGCTCCCACCAAGTTGCCAATTTTTGCATGACAATATGCATCTAGGCCCATGCTCCCACTTACACAAAGCTACGGAGCCATGCAGAAGCACTATAAGGCACCAAACCTGTGTAGCAGTAATTTGTGCATATCTTGTGAACCGTAAGAGGTAGAAACAAATTCTAGCATCATTGTAATCGTGACAGTGAGTACTTCACGCAACATCGCAATGATTGCACCTGTATCTCACATCATTTCCGAGACATGGGCACCAAAAAGCACTGGACAGGCACTCTATGAACCTGTGAACTTTATTGCTATGGCAACGCTCACTCAGCCTTGCATCTGTCATTCTGAAGTCAATGACTGCCTCGCTCTGCGCTTCTTCTTGTCGCACCTCAGTTGGCAGCTTCTTTTCTAGAAACTAGAGCTAAAAAAGGGAAAAACAAACACTTTACTTTACACTTGAATTAAGAGGGACTTACTTTAAACATGTACTTGTATTTTTCTTTTGGAGACTGAGTACGCTCGGTCACATTACAGTTCAGTATGATAAAAGTGAAAGTGCTCTGTGGTGGATCTTCTCCACGTACAGACGACAGCTTTCTTTTTCTGAGAAAATTAATAAAACTACTTTTTTTTTACTTTTTAAACCGAGTGACACTTAAACTCCTGGCAGCAAGTCACAAACAGTGACAGCACTCGGTCATGCTACATTGCAGCATAAAGTGAAAGCCCTTCAATACAGAGCCACTGTAAAAATGGTAGGATCAATGAGAAAAGACTTTTAAATTACATTTTATTAAAAAACATATGGCAGATTTAAACATATCTTGTGTACACTGGGCTGGGGATTGCTGTATTGATTTGTTATTTCTGTTGGTGTTAGCCTATTTGTGGCAGCTTGCTTGTGCTAAGTGTGTGTGTGTGTGTTTGTGGCAGATTTTCTGTCCTAGGTGTGGAGTGATCTTACTACTGGTGAGAAAGTTCTGAAGACTGGAAGGGGGCTGGAAAGTAGTACAGGCATGCGGTTGTACTATGAGGTGTGCAGTTGTTGTGGAATAATGCACAGTCATGTGACATGTTTCGGCCAATCAGGATATTGGATTATCACAGGTTTTTCTTACCCATTTTATAAATATATATATATATATATATATATATATATATATATATATATATACATCTATATCTATATCTATGCGGATGCACCCCTATAGTTAGGGTTGAGTAGGCACTTTAATGTTAAACCTGAAATGTTGCACTTTAATAACTTTGCAACCATTCAACAGAAATTTGGTATGCACTGTCCCGGGGGTAGATCTCTTGATGTATAAGTTTCGTGTTGGTCGGACTGGCAGATTTCACTCTTTGAATTGTGATAAAAATGCTGAGATTCACCTTTTGTGGCTGTTTTTTCCTCATTGCGCTGCAGCCAAACCATTTGGAATTTTGGTCTGAAAGTTTCAGGATAGAAAGAGCATGCCCCAAAGAACAAGAGAAGATCGGTTTGGTGAAAACATATCAGTCCATTCCAATGTTATTAAATTTTGACATTTTGGGTTTAGAGCATGCTCAGTTCAGTCTTTTGGATAGCTGCATGGAACAAAAAATGATTTTTGCCTGACAAAAAAAAGGATTTTGACATCTCATGAGAAAGGATCCTTAGAATCCTTTTTTGTGAGAAAAAAATTCTTTTTTTTGCCAGTCGCCATCTTGTTTTTTTTTAGCCCAAACTGTCATAACTCTGCACAGGGTTGTCTTCTGCAAACATCCAAGTATGTATCTTGTTCATCAGGATGTCCTTTATTGTTGTGTGTTTTTACTTTAATTTTATGTGGCCCCAGAATGCTTCTTTTTATGTTTTAAAATCCTTTTTCATCACTCGCTTCCATTCCTTTTTTGAGAGGTGTCAAAATCCTTTTTTGCATCACAAAAGATTAGAACATCTCACAAAGGATGACTCTCTTAAATCCTGTTTTGTGAGATGATCAAATCATTTTTTACCAGCAAATTCCTTTTTCATGAGATGACAATCCTTTTTCATGATGCGAAAAAGGATTAGCACTTCTCCAACCAGATGGCCCAGCCAGTAATCCTTTTTCGTGAGATTTCATAATCCTTTTTCATGATGCAAAAAAGCACTTTGTCACCTCACAAAAAAGGAATCCATCTGGTGAAAAAGGAATACTGTCAGGGCCATCTGGTCGGAGAAGTCCTACTCCTTTTTCACATCATGAAAAAAGATTAGGAAATCTCATGAAAAAGGAATTTGCTGATAAAAAAGGATTAGGATATCTCACGAAAAAGGATGAATTTCTTAAATCCTTATCTGTGAGATGACCAAATCCTTTTTTGCCAAAAAATTCCTTTTCATGTTTGCTTGTGTGTATGCACAAGAAACATTATGTAGCAGTTTAGGAGAGAAGCGGGTTGTGGAGGTGTGGCACTGTGGCGGCCAATGCCAGCACTGCATTGTTGAGCTTGGCAGTGCTTAACCAATGCAGGCACAGTGTCCTGAGGTACTGGTTCTGCAGAGTGCCACCAACTTGTAATGATTTCACCACTGCAATCAGGGGCCACCTCGTCATTGCAGCGTCAGCCATTCCGCTGTAATGAGGGAGCAACCCATCATTGCAGGTGGTACCTACCTTGCCTGGTGTAACATTTCATCAATGAGGCAGTGGCTATGCTGCGTCAGAGCCCCATGAAAGCTAATGGGGGTGCCCAATCCCCCTGTCGGCATGCCTCCGACCCAGTTCATTTGCTGACGGGGAGCCCACTCCCCATCAGCACAATGCCCCCATTTGTTGTGTGCCAAGGTGCCCAATCCCCTGGTATCATGCCCCAAACAGTCTCTTTGACAACAAGGGTCCAATTCCGCTGGCTTCAGTCCCCCTCTCTCCCAAATGCAGTGGCACACTGGGAGCCCACCCCAGTGTGCAAAAAACAAACCTGAAAAACAAAAACCTTCCTGTGATGTCTTTTTGTTTCTCCCTAAAACCAAGAAAATGGCCCCTCATGGTGTCTCGTGCCCCCTCCCCAACCCAAAGCCACCCTCTACGCACCCTACCTCCCCACAACTCCCCACCCTATACTTATCTCCGGAGACCAGCGCAACGATCTCCGGTGGACTGGGAACATGTCTGCACTCTTCAAAGCCAATCATGAACTGAAGAAATGCCGGTAAGCTGTATAATGACATAAATAGGGTTTTTTCAATGTTGGTGCATATCTCGGGCATTTTGGGGAATTTTGGCACCAAATTTTCAACCTGGGGTTATTGGGACCTCTCCCTATGAATTCAGTTCACTGTCATGGCATTATTCAGTCCCAAATGGTGATTTCACTGTCACTGTGTGGAATCACCTTTTGGGAATGATTAATGAAATGACAGTGCCACTGTTCATAAGGTGGGCTCTCAAAAAGCCTATGTTGCAAATTTGGTGAAAAAAATCAAAAACAATTACTGTTTTATGAGCGTGCGTTCTGCAGTTTCCATTCACGCTCGTAGTTCGAGAATTTGTAATATTTTTACTCCAGATTTCAACATTGGCATTTTTCCATACCTCCTTATGAACAGTACAGCTGTCATTTTTCACATCCTGGTCAAAATGTGTTTTCACACTTCCAGCGCAGAATAGTGCAGTTGCTGTGGGAAATCAGTGTTTGGGACAGATAAAGAACGAGCAAGTGAGAGGGGGAGTGAGCGAGCTCAACGGAGCTCTGTCTGGACTGCTGCAGATTTCTTTGTGGGCAGAAAAAGGTGCCATATGCAGGCAGGAGCCCAGTACAAAAAGGCAGCCTGTAGTGCTGGGAGAAACAGAACAAGCGAGTGAGAGAAGGGGAGTGAGTGAGCTCAATGGAGCTCTGTTGGGACTGCAGGCAGATTTTTTGTGGGCAGAAAAAGGCACCAATGCAGGCAGGAGCCCAGTACAAAAGGGCAGCCTGGGCCGGCCTGGTGGTGCTGAGGGTTGAGGCGCTGGATGCCACACCTCGCGTCACACTGGTGACCCGGGTTCAGGAATGAGCCTGGGTCATCGGGGGTCATCAGTGGAGGGAGGATGGAGCATCTGAGGGACAGCTCTCCTCTCCTGGGAGGGAGGGGTGCTTTCGCCAAGTGTTTGGCTGGTCTCTGGCGGAGGTCAGAGGAACAGCAAGTGCAGGAGCACATACAAGAGAGGGCTGGAAGTGGCGGTCATCAGCGTAATGCCTTGGAGTCAGGGTGCCAGCCACTTCCTCAGAAAGGGGAAAAAAACACAGCCGTAGCACAGGTAGATGGAGCACCAAGAACACCGACCTTAATGGCGACTGCCTGCCTGACCACCGGGGGACTCCGACGAGACATTGGAGCATCGGGACATTCAGGTCCCATCCCGTACCCACCTGGGGGGTATAGCCACGGTTCCATGGGGGGAACTCCTGGGGAATCAGTTAAGACAAGTCACGGGGGTGGTGGTTCGTGTCTCCCGAAGAAGCGTAGCTCCAGAGGAGAAGGTGGATAAAACAGAAAGTAGAAAAAAAAAAAGGGCAGCCTGCAGCACAGGGAGAAATAGAACAAGCTAGTGAGAGAGGGGGGTAGTGAGCAAGCTCAACAGAGCTCTGTCAGGACGTTAGAGTTGCCCATCCTCCCGCCCAGTGTCCTGTGTGGTCCTATATTACAGCAGTGTCTCTGGGGTGGAGACAAAGCTATGATTGGATACTTTTAGGATTGCTGTAATAGTACAGAATTAGTTGTTCTTTTTATTTCTCTAACTGAGCTAAGGACTGAGCTATACTGTTAGGATTGCTGTAATAACACATATTTATTTGTTCTGTTTATTTCTCTAACTGAGCTGAGTAATACTTGGAGTGCAATAGGATTTCTAACTGGGCTAAGTGAAACTATATGAGGGCTAAGAACAAAAAGTATGGTAGCTGAGGGGTGAAAAATGGACAAGGAGGCTTTATGATTGCTACAGTAATACAGTATCTAACAGATGAGATTTGAGACTGAATTTACCCGGTCGGCAAGGGGGCAGTAGTGGGACTAGTGTGGGGGGAACAGGAATTTGAGTAAATAGGGACCTAACAGTTGTAGTAGGTACAGAAATCAAGGGTAAGAGCCTGTAACATAAGATGGGGCCAAAATGGAGCAGGTGTCACATGTCAGTAGGGTGGGCATCTTTGGAAGGGTGGTAGAGTGTACAGGTTGTGGGTCCACCATGATCCTGGACTAGGCTTGGAGGATGGGGGGTGTATGGTCTGTAGACAACTGGCTAGTTTGTTTGAGGAACTGTGGAGGTTAGGAAGGAGTCCAAGTGGCAGGGCAGATGAGTATGGTAGGCATCATGGCTGGGGGGGAATAGGGGATGGCAAAGGGGAAGAGGGGAAGAAAAACTAGGGAGTGAAACCAACCCCAGTATCAGAGGCACTAGCAGAAAAGAGAGGAGAAGGGAGGGGGTGCCCAAGGTGAGGGGAAGGCCTCCTGATGGGCAGGAAGAGACCACGAGGAGTACTAGAGGAGAGAGCAGATGGCTACGGGTAGGAAGGGACCAAGGGTGGGACCGGGGAGCCGAGAGGAACAAGTAGGAGAGGAGAACTGGTAGGGAGAAGAGATGAAGGAGGGGTATCGACTAGGAATAGATTCGAGCCTCTGGTATGGGAGAGAGAGAGGGGGAGCAGGAACATACTGAAGGGGGGAGGATAAGCAGGGCATGACAGGGATGGCAACAGGCAGAAGAACAGATAGCGAGGATGAAAGGGTACAAGGGGCTAGTAAAGAAGGATGGGGTGACTGGAGAAGAAGACTATGGGAAGGGGAAGGATGGGAGGGGCATCACTATCAGGGTTGAAGGAATGGGGCTGTAAATCGACAACAACGGGAAAGGAGAGGGGTTGGAAATCAGCAGGGGAGGTGAGGTTGACATGGGAAGCCCAGTAGGGAAGTAGTCAGGCTGGGAAGGGATTCAAGGGGCTGGGGAATAAGGCAGAGAAAAGAGGTGAGGCGGAAGTAGGGGTGCAGATACAGAAGTTACAGAGGGTGCAGCTGGTGGGGGTAAGGGGCAAGGAAGAACGAATACTGGGGTGGCAGAAGGGGCATTAGAAGGGAAAGGGGGTAAGGGATGGGGTGGGTACTCATCCTGGGGGATTCTATACTGAAAGGGGTGAGATAGGGTGGAAGGGGGGAAAGGCACAGCTGTATTTGGGTTGAAGCTATCCCCAGGTTGACTGCAGGAGGGGCAGGGCAGGCACTGCTCAAGTGTTCAGCGAGGGGGAGGAAGACACCTCATTTAGTGTTGCATGTGGGTACAAATGGCTTGGTGGTGGAGACTGTGGAAGTAGTGACGGAGAGGTTTGAGGAGTTGGGCAGACAGTGTGAGGTGGTGGGAGAGTCAGTGGCATTCTTGGAGGTACTTCCAGTACCATGTGCAAGCACAGGGAGGAAAGGTTAGGATCAAGGAGTTCAACGAGTGGCTGAGGGATTGGTGCCACACCAAAACTTATGGGTTAGTGACTAACTGGGGTAGGGTCTGGGGGAATAGTGACTTGTACATGGAGGACAGGCTACACAGGAGCAGGGAGGAGAGTATTAAAGGTGGTATTAGAGGGGTATAGCTCTACTAAGGTGGATTTAGGCCCAGTGGCACTGAGGGTTGAGGCACTGGATGCCACACCTCGCGCCATGCTGGTGACTTGGGTTCAGGAATGGACTCGGGCTGCGGGGGCTGGGTGGGGAGAGGAAGGATTGAGCATCCCATAACTGCTCTCCTTCCTCTGGGGTGGGTGGGTGTATGACATCGCACTGCAGTGGTGGCTGGCGGAGGCCGGCTACACTGCAGTTGTGTGCTCGAGAGGGAGGAGTGCGGTGGGCGGCGGCACCATGTGCCATTGACGTCACTGCATGTCCATCTCCCAAGGAGAAAATGGAGGTGGAAAATAGTGGGGTGATCTTGTCGGCTGATGACCATGCCCTGCACCTCCGGACATGAGAGCAGCGCACCCCCAGGGGTACGGCACGACCTGGTCTGGGGATGTGGGTGTCAGTGGCCAGATGTCGCTAGAGCCCGCTCTGCTAGAGGAGAAATAGTGACATGATAAAAAAAAAACTAAGGTGGATTTAAACTGGGGGGGGGGGGCAAAAGACTGAGGTTGGTAGAAAGGTCCGGACAGGGGAGCCTAATGAGCTCACCCCCCTAGATATAGAAACATAAAAACATAGAATTTGATGGCAGATAAGGACCGCTTGGCCCACCTAGTCTGCCCATTTCCCTACCTAATGGATAAACTGCAGATCCTAGTTAACCAACAGCCTACTTCCTCCTACCCCCCACTAGAATTGCCTTATGTCTGTCCCATGCTTTCTTGAATTCCCCCACTGTTTTTGACTCTACAACCTCCTCAGGAAGGCCGTTCTATGCATCTACAAACCTCTCTGTGAAGCAATACTTCCTCATATTACCTCTGAGCCATCCACCCTCTTTCTTCAATTTGTGCCCCCTTGTTCTTGCACATCTCTTTTTCTGAAAGATGCTACCCTCTTGGACTTTGTTGATTCCCTTGAGGTATTTGAAAGTTTCTATCATGTCCTGCCTCCCTCTCCTTTCCTCTAGGCTATACATCTTAAGCTCCTTTAGTCTTTCTTCATATGTCTTCTGGTGCAGAGCACCATTTTGGTTGCCCTGCTCTGGACAGCATTCACCCTGTCTATGTCTTTGCGGAGATGGGGTCTCCAGAACTGTACACCATACTCCAGATGTGATCTTACCAATTGTCTGTACAGAGGGCCAACAACTTCTTGTTTTCTACTGGTGATGCCTCTCCCTATGCATCCCAGTTTCCCCCCCAGCCCTCCTTACTGCCTTCTCACATTGCTGGCCCACCTTTAGGTCATCTGATATGACTACCCCAGGTCCCTTTCCATTTTTGTTGTTGTCAGTATCTCACCCCCATTGTGTAATCTTCCCCTGGGTTTTTGTTTCCCAGGTGTATTACTTTGCACTTCTTTGCATTGAATCTAAGCTGCCATACATTTGACAATTCCTCCAACCTTGCCAAGTCCCTTTTCATCCTTTCCACCCTGCTTTGTGTATCAACCTTGTTGCAGATCTTTGTGTCATCTGCAAAGAGACATACTTTCCCTTCCAGTCCCTCTGCAATGTCACTTATAAAGACATTAAAAAGGACAGGCCCCAGTGCTGAACCCTGTGGTACCCCACTAGTAACCCCCCTTTCTTCACTGTGGACTCCATTTACTATTACCCACAGTGTCCTGTTGTCCAGCCAGTGTTCTACCCAGGATACCACCCTGGGACCCACTCCCAGGCTGGCTAATTTGTTTATTAATCTTTTGTGTGGGACTGTGTCAAATGCCTTGCTAAAGTCTAGGTAGGCCATGTCCACAGCCCCTCCCTGGTCTACTACTACCTGGTCACCCAGTCAAAGAAATCAATTAGATTTGTCTGACATGATATTCCCACTGTGAATCCATGTTGCCTTGGGTCTTGTGCCCCATTGGCCTCTAGGTACTCAACACTTCTTTCCTTCAGAAGTGATCCCATCATTTTCCCTATCACTGAGGTCAAACTGACAGGTCTGTAGTTTTCTGCCTCTGTCTTGCTCCAACTTTTGTGAAGGGGAATCACATCCATCCACCTCCAGTCCTCAGGTACCACACCATCTCCCATGATTTATTAAAAAGAGTAGTCAGTGGTGTTACTAGTATTCCCTTAGTTCTTTTAGAATTCTGGGGTGAATCTCATCAGGCCCCATTGCTTTATCCACCTTCAGTTTTAAGAGTTCTTTCAGAACCCTTTCTTCTGTAAAAGGACTAATATCAACCACCTATCTACAGTGCTTCTATTGACTGGATTAGGTATCTCCCCCTGCTTTTCCATTGTGAATACTGACCAGAAGTATTCATTCAATATTCCTGCTTTTTCACTGTCACTCTCTGCCCAACCACCTTCCCATTTATTCAGCCTCAGTATCCCTGCCTTAGTCTTTCTTTGCTCCCTAATGTACCTATAAAAGGTTTTATCCCCCTTCTGAACCGAGTTGGCTATCTTTTCCTCAGTTTGGGCCTTTGCTATTCTGACTGCCTTGCCCGATTCCTTCTGCTTTAACCAGTACAGTTCCCTGTCCTGCTCCTTCTGTGTTTCCTTATACTTCCTGGATGCTATATTTTTTCTCCCTTACCTTCCCTGCCACTTCTTTTGAGAACCATAGTGTTTTTTTCTTTCATTTTGATTTGTTTGTTTGCTTCACACAAAGGCTTGTTGTCTCTCTGATGACAGTTTTGATGTTTCCCCATTGTTGTTCCACCCCACCTTCTTGTCTGTTTGCTAGTGCTTTTCTGAGGCACTCTCCCATTTTGACAAAATCAGCCCTAGTGAAGTCTAGTACCTTCACTTTTGTATGGCTTGACTCTACAGCTAAATTAATCATGAATCACACTGTTTGGTGGCCACTTGTTCCCAGATGGCTACCCACTTCAAGATCGGAGATCCTCTCTCCATCCCCATTTGAGAGTACCAGGTCTAAGATTGCTCCCTCCTGAGTGGGTTCCAAAACTAGCTGTCTGAGGCATGCCCCCTGTAAGGCATCGAGAATGGCCCTGCTCTTGGATGTGGCTGCAGCAAAGGTGCTCCAGTTAACATCTGGCATATTCAGGTCCCCCATCAGCAATATCTCCCCTTTCTCTACCATCCTAAGGATGCCTTCTATCATTTCCTTGTCCATTTCCTCCCCCTGAGATGGGGGTCTGTATACAACCCCTGTGCAGATTGTGGTGCCATTTCCAGTCTCCAGGGTGACCAACAGTACCTCCTCTCCTCCCTGTTTACCCTTTAGTTCTGTTGCTGTGATCCTTCCCTTACATAGAGAGCTACTCCTCCTCCTCCTCCTCTTCTTCCCTCCCTGTCCCTCCTGTAGATTGTGTACCCTGGTATTTTGACATCCCAGTCATGGTTCTCTGTGTACCATGTTTCTGTGACTGCCAAGATATCCAGGCATCCCTCTTCCATCAAGGCCATCATTTCGGGGAGCTTTTACCTAGACCATGGGCACTGGTAATCATTACCCTCCATTATTTTTTATGGCTATATTTCTTTTTTCCCATCCTTTTCCTTACTGCTTTTGTCTTTTTCTCTATTTACCCCTGCCCTTCTCCCTATCGACTGCTCTATCTTGGTGTTTATCTCACTAACTACCCTGGTTTTTTGTAGGGGCTAGGATTTCCCTTCTCCTTTTTAGTGCCTCCCCCCCTTGGCTAGTTTAAATGCTTGCCAATGAAGCATTTAAACCTATCACCTAGGATCCTGGTTCCCCTCCCAGATAGATGCAGACCATCACAACTGTATAGGCCTGCATCCTTCCAGGTGGAGCTCCAGTCCCCAGTGAAGCCAAATCCCTGAGCTCTGCACCAGTTTTTCAACCAGTCTTTGAATCCCATGGTGTGGCGTACCCTAGCCTCATCCATCCACTGCGTCCAGTTCTGGAGACCCCATCTCCACAAGGATATAGACAGGATACAGGCAGTCCAGAGGAGGGCAACTAAAATGGTGCAGGGTCTGCAAGAGAAGCCGTATGAGGAGAGACTAAAGAGCTTAACATGTATACCCTTGAGGAAAGAAGGGAGGGGGGACATGATAGAAACTTTTAAGTACCTCAGTGGAATCAACAAAGTCCAAGAGGGTAGCATCTTTCAGAAAAAGAGACGTGCAAGAACAAGGGGACACAATTTAAAGATAGAGGGGAGCAGTTCAGGCCAATGTGAGGAAGTATTATTTCACAAAGAGGGTAGTGGGTGCATGGAACAGCCTTCCTGAGGAGGTTGTGGGGTCTAAAACTGTGGGAGAATTCAAGAATGCATGGGACATACATAAGGCAATTCTTGTGGGGGTAGGAAGAAATAGGCTGTTGGTTAACTAGGAACTGCAGCCCATCCTGTAGGTAGGGAATGGGCAGACTAGATGGGCCAAGCGGTCCTTATCTGCTGTCAAAGTCTTTGTTTCTATGTTTCTATGCCATAGACAGATATCACTTCCGAGAAAGTTACTGTGTGTGTTACTTGTCTAAGGCCCCTCCCCAAATCCACAAACTCCTGTTGCACTGCTCTGATCCCATTTTCTGCCTGGTTATTTGTACCTAGGTGGATAATGACATCCAGCTCACTCCCCCTTGCAGCTGCTTCCATGATCCTGAGGATTTGTTTCCTGTCACTCCAAGCCAATTCACTGGGCAGTCACCTTAGCCCCCCTTTCCCTTCTCTTCCCAAGTTCTATCCCCTAACAATTGAGTCTCCCCCAGGAGTTGTTTCCTTCCCCTGTGGGATCCTGTGCCACCCTCCTGTGGGTCTCCATTGTGGAGGTTCCCAACATCCTCCTTGGTCTGTACTGCAGGTGCCTCCATAGAGGACTCATGCTCCACCAGAGTGGTGAATAAATATGGAAGAGGCACAACTGGAGGGATGCACCTCTGTTCCACCACCCTCACCATTCCTAGCCCACCATGGTCCAACCACTCCTCTTTCTTGTTATCCTCTGAGGTAGTGGCAGTGGCCTGGGTGGGGGAGCAGGTTTCTCGAATCTTTGCCAGATCAGCATGGAGACAAAAAACCTCCTCCCTCAGACCAGTCACCTGCAAATAGGGCAGTAACGCAGTCTCCAGAATGTCTCCCAGAAGACTGCTGCTCCACAGCCAGTACATTGCACCACTCCCAACATGTCTGTGTCCCTTCCTGTTACCAGTGCTTTTCTTTTCTTTTTTTTTGCTCTTGTTTTAGTGTGTGTAAGCTTGTGAGTGTCTCTACCCCCTATTCAGTGTGCTGTGCCTTTAAGGTTATGAACAGGTGTATGTTGTTAGCAGTTTTGGGGAAGTGATGTCAGAACCCCTGCAATAAAGGAAGTTATCTTGGGGGTGGGTGGGTGATGGGCAGGGTGGGTGGGAGTATATTGGTAAAGGTAGAGGTGTAGTAACCCCAGGAGGGTGTGGGCCGAGTGGTCTGAGTGTAATACAGAAGGCACCACCACCTGGTAAGAATAAGGAGGAGAAAGGGTGCAGACTACTGGGAGGAGGGACACAGGCAAGGAGAAGAGTGAGGAAAAGGAGGGGTATGGGTGGAAGGTGGTCTATCTCAATGCAAGAAGCCTGGGGAACAAAATTGCAGAGATTCAGGCACTCCTTTCAGAGATGAAGGTGGACATTGCTGCAGTGACAGAGACTTGGGCCACAGAGTACCATGATTGGGACTTGACAATCTAAGGATACAGGATATACAGGAGGGACCTGGGGTTGGGGGGGTTGCACTCTATGTGAGGGAAGGGATCAAATGCATAAGGGATGAGGGAGAAGAGGAGAGGACAGAGGTGCTTTGGGTACAGCTCCTGCACTCCAAGGGCAGAAAGCTGAGGCTGGGAGTGGTGTACAGACCACCAGCCCAATCCGGGGAACTGGATGGGGAGTTGGCAGAGCAGATAAGAAGGGTGTGTAAAAGGGGGAGTGTGGTGATAGTGGGGGATTTTAACCTACCAGGGGTTGACTGGAGCACCTCAGCCACTAGCAATACCAAGGAGCAGGTGCTCCTTGATGCATTCCAGGATGGCCTTCTGACACAATTGGTAAGTGGGCCTACAAGGCCTACAAGGCTCTGGACCTAGTACTAGCAAATGGGGAGGTGGTGAGGGAGGTAAGGGTGGCTGAACCACTAGTGAATAGTGACCACCAAACAGTGTGGCTCATTCTTGTGCTGGACAGGGAGACAGGAGGCAAAGGCACTAAGGTGGTGGACTTTAGTAGGGTGGACTTGGAAGGATGTGAGCAATACTGCAAGGGAGACTCCAGGATATAAGGCTGGGGATGGATGCAGAACAAAAGTGGGAGTCATAAAAACTGGGCTAACAGAGGCCACAGTAGCCTGCACCAGGGCCAGGAGTAAGAAGAGCAGAGCCAAGAAACCATGCTGGCTGAACAAGGAATTGCTGCTAGGGGTGAGGGCAAAGAGGGCTGCATACCAGAAGTACAGGAGAACAGGGAAGGGAGAGGATAAGGAGGTTTACTGGAGTTGGTCAAGGGAGGTGGCCAAGAGGGTAAAAAAAGCTAAGGCCTCCAGGGAATTAAAGTTAGCACAGGGCATAAAGGGGGGAAAAGGACTTTTTTAGGTACGTCAGGGAAAAGAGGACATGCAAGGAACATATTGTGAGGATAAAGCTGGGAGGGGATTGGGTGGAAAAGGGGGAGGAGCAAGCAGAAATTCTAAATGAGTACTTCTGTTCCATTTTCACTAAGGAGAGGGAAGGCCCACTCCCAGCATGGGCTGAGGGGGGTGGGGAAAGGGGGGGAGGAGGTGATGGACAAAGTGATCACAGGGAGTAGGGTGCTATGGGCAGTTAGGGTGGACAAGGCACCAGATCCCAATGGGATCCACCCCAGGGTGCTGAGGGAGATGGTGGAGCTGTTGGCTGAGCCACTGGCAGATCTGTTCAACACCTCCCTGGAAATGGGGTGTGTGCCCCAGGACTGGAGGGTGGCCCAAGTGGTGCCCATACACAAAAGTGGGCCTAGGGAGGAGTCAGGAAATTATCGGCCGGTCAGTCTCACATCCATAGTGGGTAAGCTTATGGAGGCGATACTAAAGGAGAGGCTGGTGGCATTCCTAGAGAGTAATGGCCTCCAAGATAGGTGGCAACACAGGTTCATCTCAGGGAGGTCTTGTCAAACCAACCTAATAGAGTATTATGACTGGGTGACAAGGGAGTTGGACAGGGGCCATGCGGTACATGTCCTGTACTTGGACTTCAGTAAGACCTTTGATACAGTGCCTCATGGGAGACTGGGAGGGAGCTGATGGCAGTGGGGGTGGGAAAAAAGATGACTAAATGGATAGAGAACTGGTTACAGGGGAGGTGCAGGGGTGCAGAGGGTGGTTGTGGGGGGGAGCTCTCAGCACCCAGAGCAGTGACAAGTGGGGTGCTGTAGGGGTCTCTGCTGGGCCCAGTGCTATTTGGGCTCTTTATCTCCAATATAGCACATGGACTGGTGAGCAGGGTTAGTCTGTTTGCAGATGATACCAAATTGGGGGTGGTGGTGGACAAATAGGACAGATGGGAAAAACTGCAGGGGGACCTAACCAAACTAGAGACATGGTCAGTGGAGTGGCAGCTAGGATTCAATGCAAAGAAGTGTAAGGTGATGCACATTGGGGCTAAGAACCAGAAGAGGGCCTATTGGTTGTGGGGGTGAGTTTGTGGATCACAGAGGAGGAGAAGGACCTATGGGTATTAGTAACTGGGAGCATGAACAACTCGGCCCAGTGCAGAAGAGCAGCAGCAAGGCAAATAGGATGCTGGGCTGCATCGCAAGGGGGTTCTCATCCAGACACAGGGATGTGATCTTACCTCTCTACAGATCATTGGTCAGACCGCACCTGGAGTACTGTGTGCAATACCTGAGGAGAGATACAAAGTTACTGGAGGAGGGTGCAAAGGTGGGCAACACAGATGTTAAAGGGGATGGAAGGAAAGGAATATGAAGTTAGGCTGAAGGAGCTGAACATGTACACACTGGAGGAGAGGAGGGATGGGGGATATGATTGAAGTGTTTAAATACCTGAGGGGGTAAATAAACCTAGCACTGAGGGGGTGTTTAAATTGAGGAGTGAAACAGAGATGGGGGGCATGGACTATGGCTGGAAGGGGGACATTTCAAGAGGGAAATGGGGAGGCACTACTTCACTGAGTGGGTGGTGTCTAGTTGGAATGCACTCCCAGAGGGGGTAGTAACATGTAGGACAGTCAATAGCTTTAAGAAAGAGTGGGATAAAGCAAGAGTCAGGGGGACACAGGCTGAGACAAGCAGGGGAGGAACTGAGGGGGAGGAGTCTGGGGCAGCTGCAATCTAGGGTGCTAGCTGAACACTTGGGAAGACTTAGATAGACTGATTGGTCTGTTCTACTGGCATATTCATATGTTCATATGTATGTTTGTATGTATGTTTGTATGTAAAATCGCAGTGACTCTGTTCATGAGCAGAGGTCCTAAAATGCCTATGTTAAAAATGTGGTGACAAACAACCATAAAATAACTGTTACAAGTGTGCATTGTGCAGTTTCCACGCACCCTTGTAACTTCACAAATTTGTAGTATTTCCACTCCAGATTTTCAACATTGGCATTTTTTCACACCTCCTTATGAACTGTATAGCTGTCATTTTTCACATCCTGTCCGAAATATGCATTTAAACATCTGGTGCAAAATAGCGTGGTTGCTGTGGAAATCAATGTTCGGGACAGATTAAGAAAATCATAGTGACACTGTTCATGAGCAGAGGTCCTAAAATGCCTATGTTGAAAATTTGGTGATGAGAGTCCATAAAATGAAAGTGTTATGTGCATGCGTTGCATAGTTTCCATGTATGCTCGGAAGTGCAAGCATTTTTACTATTCCCACTACAGATTTTCAACATTGTCATCTCTTCACACTTCCCTATGGATGGTGCAGCTGTCATTCTTCATATCCTGCCCAATCTGTGTTTTCGTACATCTGGTGCACAATGGCACAGTCGCTGGTGGAACTCAAAGTTCGGGACACATTGTCAAAATCACAGTGCCACTGTTCATGAGAAGAGGTCCCAAATGTTTTCATGAGGTGGGGGTCACAAAAAGGCCATGTTGAAAATTTGTAGTGCAAATACCAACAAACACCCAGGGACGTTAGGGTTTCTAACTAACGTCCCACCTTGTACAGACTGACAGGCATCAGGGGTGTGCCTTTGGATTGCCGACTGTAATGCTCATGCCATTCCACCCCCACCCTACAGCCAGTGACAGGCATCAAGGTGTGCCTTGGACTCTTCGGCCCCAGAGTCCACCCCATTCTCCTGTATTGCACCCATTTCAGTGTATGTCCTAATGGAGTGGGGTGACTGTAAAGCCTAACACCTGAAGGCACACCTCAACACTTGTCGATGTCTGCAGGATAGGGTGAGGTGAAATGGCATGAACATTATGGGTGACAACCCAAACACATACCCCAATGCCTGTCCATCTCTGCAGGGTGGAGATGGGGTTGGCGTGAAGTTCAATACTTCACTGCCATTCCTACTCTGTATCTGTCTACCTCCTGCATTTCCAGTGCTAATACCAGCAAGCAAACATTTGGCATTGACAAATGCTTGCTTGTGAGATGACATAATCCTTTTATGTGATGCAAAAAAGGAGTAGGACTTCTCTAACCAGTTGACCATGCCAGCAATCCTTTTTCATGAGATGTCATAATCCTTTTTCGTGATGCAAAAAGGATTTTGACACCTCAAGAAAAATGAATTTATAAGGTGAAAAAGCAATGCCGGCAGGGCCATTTGGTTGGTGAAGTCCCTAATCCTTTTTTATCAGGCTTATTCCTTTTACGTGAGATGTCATAATCCTTTTTCACATCACGAAAAAGGATTATGGCATCTCACGAAAAAGTATAACTGAGGTCCATAAGTTTGCTGTCTTTTGAGATTTTGACCCCAAATATTCAACATGGTCTTTTGGAGATCCCACCTTATGAACAAAACAACTGTTGTTATGCAACTTTCGTCCAAATGATGATTTTGCTGTAGGTTGGTGAATTTACCTTTTGGGCGGGATTTGCATAATGACAGTCATATTGTTCATGAGGTGGGGTCCCCAAAAGACCATGTTAAAAATTTTGGGTTAAAAAATGTCAAAACATGGCACAACTATGATGGTTTGTTTGAATTGTGCAGTGCACTGTCGTAACTTTGTCAATTTAAAATATTTTGACCCCAAATTTGGATCACAGAATTCCTATTACCCACCAAATGCATGCCTCGACTGTCATTTTTCAAATCCTGGCTGAAATGAGTTTTCACGCCTGTGGCACAGAAATAGCATTGCAATTGCACAGAATTGTGTTTCAGTGGGGATTTGAATTTTTTCACCACTGGGTACATCAGGTGAAATAATAACATGGCTATGATGGCACTTGAAGCACTATTAGCCTATAAATGGAAGCACAGGGCCCTCCACAGGTAAGTATATATACAAATCTATGGTGGACTAGAAGTGCTGGGCCCTCTGGGCCTTGCACTCCTATAGCTATGTACATATTTGCTTCTATGGAGGAATCAGTGTGCAGGTCCTGGAGGGCCCTGTGCAGTGATAGCACATTAGGATATGTTTACCCTATCTCAAAAAGTAGGAAATAAATGGCAAACAACATTGTTTATGCATCAGTTAGGGTTAAAATGACAAAGTAGGGAAATGTGTGGTAAGGACCTAACACCCCACCACCACCCTCCCTTCACCCAGACAAAGAGGCATCGGGGCAGCATTGGGTTCAACAGCCCTAACGTTCACACCATTTTCCTATGCTGCACCTATCCAGCTTATTTTATAATGGAATGGGGTGAGCATTAGGGATGATGACTCCAATGCCACCCCCAATGATTCTTCATCTGTGAAGGGTGGGGAGTGGGGTGTTTGGGTTCGAAACTCTAATGCCACATTTCCCTACTATTGTTGCTTTAACTCTGACTGATGCATTAACAAAGTCTTTTGAGATATAGATAGATAGATAGATAGATAGATAGATAGATAGATAGATAGATAGATAGATAGATGATGATTACTGAGGCATGATAGCACCCCTATAGTTAGGGTTGAGTAGCCTGTTTAATGCTAAACCTTAAAATTTTTGCACTTTAATAACTTTAGCTCCCTTTGGTGAAATGAGCTGAAATTTTGTATGTATTGTCGTGATATGTGGAAATGTTTGTGACGGCAGCTTGTGCGGTTTCTGAGATACACATGTCATTTTAAGAAAAATACTAAATGTTTTCCTATATTTAATATTGTTTTCTTTTTGCTCGCCTACATGAAAAGGAATTGTTGCCCCAAACTTGTAGGGGCCATGTGTTGTGTTCCAAGGTAGTGAGTTTGACAGGTCCAGTGAAAACAATTCAAGGGGTTCCAGAGTTATTAAGCTTTAAATTTTAGTGTTTTTTCAACCTGCGTATACGCAGTACAGTTTTTCAGATTAAGTTTTCTGGTGAAAGTAAAAAATTGATGCCGCAAATGCCTCTTTTGCTTTTGGCCCACTTGTTTGGCAAGGTACCAAACATTTTTTTTTGTGCCGTGCCCACCGCCATCTTGTTGATTATTTCCAATAACTGACAAGTGTGGAATATAAATAAAAATACTGGGACTGTAATAAACAAATATCAGAACCTAGCTAAATGGGACCTGTTTAGCTTGATTCTGATGTTGGTTTTTGAAAAGTATGCCCTCAAACGCCTTTTTTGGGTACCCAAAATCTTGGGTGCTTAGCTTAGCGAGAGGAGTGCTTCCAGCACTCTCTGTATGAGAATACCCGGAATTTCTTGACTTCTGCAGCCCCAGCTGAAGTCGTGCTGCTGCACTGTTAGCTGTGAGCAGTCCTTTTCCCTGGTATCCAGTGGCACTCCCCCACCTGCCGATCACTGTCCTTGGTGTCTAGTGGCACCCCCATGTTCCAGCTGTCTTTAATATCTAGTGGCAACTCCCACCCTCTGAATGCTGTTTCAGGTGTGTAGTTGCACCCCCAACCCTCCGATCGCCATCCCCAAATTCTTATTTAATAGGCCCCCTGCAGCCCATTGTTTAACTTCCAGTGCCAACATCGGGGGCATAATCCCCATGTCACCATTACAATCCCCACCACCCCAGCAGTGTGTGACACTGGGGATCCCACCCCCAGTGTTCCTAAATATTTATTTAAAGCAGCAGTGCAAGGATTTCATTAAAAAAATGTTGTGTAAAGATACATTCCTCATTTGTAGAATGAGAGTGACAGGGTGGTACAACTTTTAGAGGCAGTAATGAAAAATAAAGGATTGATAGCACTGCTGCTATAACTTGTCCTTAAAAAAAGAAAACAGTTCCCTGATGTCTTTCTGCTTTTTGACCTGAAAAAAATAAAATTGTCCCTTATCATCCCCGCTGTCCCCCCTTCATCCCGACCCTCCCATTGAGCACCCATCACACCACACACCCCCATAACCTGTACTTACCACCGGAGGTCATAGGCTGTCATCTTTTTGTGGACCAAAGCACGTCTGCACTCTTCAAAGTCGAACCCTGAATTGAGGAATCAAGGTAAGTGCTGCGTAATGCATTTTAATGGCATTTTGAACTTATGTTCATAACTTTGCCATTTTTAGGATTTTTTTCAACAAATTTTCAGCATAACCTTTTTGGACCCCACCTCATGAACACTGGTACTGTCTTTTCATTAATCAGGCCCAGAAGGTGATTTCACGGTCACTTCATGAAATCACCTTTCAGACCTGAATAACACAATTTCACCACCAGTGTTCATGAGGTGGGGTCCCAAAAAGGTCATGTTGAAAATGTGGTGACAAAACTCCTAAAATTGGCCAAGTTATGTGTGTTCATTGAAATATTTCTATGCATGCGCATACCTTAGATAATTTTCAATATTCTGACTCCAAATTTTCAACAACCTCAATTTTCACAGCACCTCATGAACAGTACAGCTGTCATTTTACACATCCTGTCCAAAATGTGTTTTTGCACCTGTGGCATGGAATGGCATTTTGCCATGGATTTGAAAATTTTCAGTTATGGTGTTTATGAGGTGAGGTCATAGGAAGACTATGTTGAAAATTTGTGGTCAAAATATAAAAAAATGCCAACGTTATGACCATTTGTTGCAATTTCTCTACGCATACTCGTAACTTTGGAAATTTTCAATATTTTGACCCCTGATTTCCAACATTGCCATCTTATTACCCCACCTCATGTATTTCACAGCTGTCAGTTTTCAAATCCTGGCCAAAATGTGTTTTCAGAACTATGGCGTAGAATGGCGTACAGTTGCACAGAATTATAGTACAGTTTGGTGGAGATTTGAAAATTTTCTGTACTGAGTACGTGAGGTGGGGTAATAAGATAGCTATGCTGAAAATGTGGTCACTGTTGTCATATAAATGGAAGCTCAGGGCCCAGAGGATCCTGTGCTTCCACAGCTACATACATATATGAATCTATGGAGGGATGGGAATGCAAGGCCCGGAGGGACCTGCGCTCCCATAGGCAAATAAGTATATGATTATACTGTCTCAAAAACAAAGGAAATACATTGAAAAAATGCATTAATGCTGTAGTTAGGGATAAAGACACAAAAGTAGGAGAATGTGGCATTAGGGTTTTAAAAGTTAACATCCCACACCCACCCTGTACACACCAACAGGTGTTGGGGTGTGCCTTGGGGTCATCAGCCCTGATGTTTACCCCATTCCATAAGTAAATAAGCTGAGATGGGTACAGTATAGGAGAATGGGGTAAGTTTTAGGGCCAACAACCCCAAGGCACACCCGCGACGTCTGTTGGTATGTGCAGGGTGTTAGCTTTTAAATCCCTAACACCACATTTCCCTACTTTTGTGACTTTCTCCCTAACCAGAGCATTAACATAGTAGATATATATATATATATATATATATATGTGGTATGTATATATATATATATATATATATATATATTATAGTGGTACGGCAATGACTCTATAGTTAGGGTTGAGTAAGCACTTTAATGTTAAACCTCAAATTTTGCACCTTAATAACTTGGCCACCATATGACAGATTTGCCTGAAATTTTGCATGCACAGTCTGGTATCATAGATCTCTGGATCTGCCATGTTGCAGTATGGTCGCATGTATGGTTGCAGAGCTACAGAACACCAAAAAAACACAAAAAAACAGACTTTCTGCGTGTTTCTTTGCTCATGCCCACAGCCTGCATGGTTTGTCCATTTGGTCCAAAATGTTTAGGGAAGATGCAGTCTTGGTCACCGATGTGCCTTTCGAAGATTTGGTGAAAAAAATATTAAACCGTTCAAAAGTTATTCAAAAAACAAATTTCCCATTATAGTCAATGGAAAAAGTTAACAAAAATCACAAAACTATCGCAAATGCCTGTTTTTACTTTCACAAACGGCCCTTTTACTTTCATGATTCAGCCATCTTGTTTTCAGTTAGTGACACAGAAAACTGTCTGGTGTTTAAAATTGGGACCCTCTAGGTAAACACTGATTGTTGTGTTTTCCTAGTGGGGTCCTGAGGATGCTAACCTTATCTTTTTGGGGGTTAAACCCACCAGAAATGCCTTTTCCAACTTCAAGGAAAAAGTACTTTTGCAAAATACTTTCACAAATGCAAAAGTTTCATGATTTTTTATTTGCAAAACTTTCTTGATTTGTGAAAGTAATTTGCAAAAGTATTCTCAAAATAACTGCAAATCTTTGCCATCCTCCTGCAACAAAATGGTTGGGTCTTTTGGGCTGAAATTTTCAGGGTGGCAAGCCCAGGTCTCACAGATGGGCCTTTTGGTGGTCTGGTGCCAAAATATTACAGGGTCCCAAAGTTACAGCATTCTGAACTTCAGACATTTTTCCATAAGATATCAGTGCGGCGCCCATGGCACCTTTTGGGGCCCATATCTCGAAAACAGTTCGAGATATGGATTTTTCATTGCAAAGATTCTTAGTTCCCTGGACTAAGTGCAAATCTAGGCTGGAAAGCCATAAATAACATGAAATTTGAATTTTTTTTTCTACCTTGTACGGTTAATGAGATATTTGGGAATTAGTGTTACAATTGCTCATATTTATGTCCGGACCCCACTATTACACCCACAGAGTTAGCATTCACAGCAATTTTTGCTGCCCATATCTCAGAAATGATGTGAGATATGGATTCAGACAACTTATGTTGCGAGAACTAGTCACTCTCATGATTACAGCCACACTTGAATTTTTTTTCTACCTGCTACGGTTCCCAAGATATTGGCAAATTTGTGTTACACGGCTTCCTTAGCCTATAGAGCTGCTGTATGGCTCTGTGCTTATGTACAAGTGGGAGCACAGGGCCCAGAGGTCCCACACTCCCATAAACACATATCATTATGCAGAAATGGGCAGCTTGATGGAAGCACGGGTGCCCAAACGGCCCTGCACTCCCATCAACACATACCAATTACTATTTATATTACACTTTCTCAAAAATAAGGGAAATTCATTGCAGAAAACTCTGTTAATGCATCAGTTAGGGTTGTTTCCACAGTGACAAAAATGTGGAAATGTGGTGTTCGGGTTCAAAACCCTAACTCTGCATTCACCCCTAACCCCCCTCCCACACACACATACACACACATGCAAGTAGGGGAAGGACCAAGGCAACACAACCAATCTGAGACAACCATCAGCAGGTAACAGAAATAACATAAAACTCTATAAATGTACTACAAGACACATCCATCATCATGGTCCACCAACTGTATGAGTTCTGCTGCCATCCGAGCACCTTGGGGGTACACACGCATGCTGGGCAACCATGGGTGATGAACCACAGTAAGCATTTGTGTGTTACAAATACAGTTAACCATCATATCTATTCCTTTTACACTTTCCACAGACACTTTTCTGTTTCCCCCATTGATGAAGCAGGCTTCTAATCTGAAGATATCTCCAAAAATCCACCTTGGGCAGTCCGTATCTGGCTTGAAGCACCTGAAAAGATTCTATGTTGGCCCCATCCTCAGTCATAAAATCAAATAGCTTAGTTATTGATTTCCAAGCCCATCCCTCCCACTGTAATGGTGTGTGGTCTATGCAAAGGTGCAGGTTATTCCATAGGGGAGTATGGTGGCCTAGATTAAGGCACCTTTTGGCTTGTTGGCCTACCTTCTGCCATGACAAGTGGATGTTCTGTATTGTGGTCCAATGGCAGAGCTGTTTGGGTAAAGGGTAGCCAAGATACCCTTAGAGGGGAGCCCCATGCAAGAGATTTGTCTCTATGTCTACCCATGCAGGGGGTGTTGCGCTATTTGTGAAACCACCTCAGAGTTCTGGCCATGAGAAAAGCTAATGAGTACTGAGTGAAGTCCGGTAGGTTCCAGCCCCCTCTGATCCAGGGATCTCTAAACTTATCCCTGCTATATCTGGGGGGGGGGATGGACTTCATAAGAAATTGCTAATTGTGCTATTTATTTTTTGGGCCCATCTCTCAGAAAGGATGATCAGAAGGTAAGACAGCAAATAATGGATTCTGGGGGCTGCCATTAGTTTTATTGTGGTGATTTTACCCACCAGAGATAATTGCAGATGTCCCCACCTGGCCATATCCTTCTGCAAGTTACCTATCAGTGGTTTGAGATTAAGATCTACTAAGGACTTCAGGTCAGAGGAGATTGTAACCCCCAGATACTTTATTCCTGCTTGTGTGCAAGCCAAACCCAGGTGCCCTAAAGTGTACAGAGTTGTTAGTTTGTTGAGGGGCAATATCTCTGATTTAGCTACGTTGATTCTGAGCCCTGAGAAGTCCCCAAATGTGTTAAGTATCCTAAAAATAATCAGGAAACTCTGGGAGATGTTGCTGTTAGTATTAAAGCAGTCATCCATGAACAGCTTTGTTATGTATTGCCTCTCCCCAACTGTGATCCCCTTGATCTGGGGGTGCTCCCTGAGTGTAGCTGCCAATGGTTCCATCGACAGTACAAATAAAAGGGGGGACAGTGGGCATCCCTGCATGATGCCCCTATACAAGGGAAAGGGATTGGAGAGGGTCCCATTGGTCAGGACCCTGGCCCTCAGCTGGCGATACATGGCCCCGATCCATACCGTAAAGTATGTTCCAAAACCGAATGAGTCCATGACCACATGCAGATACTCCCACTCTACCATGTTGAAGATTTTCCAGAGTCAACTGTCACAGCAAAGGCTGGAGATGGGAGATCTGCTGCTATTTGGATCAGGGGGTATAATACTTATATGTGGTCAGAGCTGATCCTTCCCTTAATGAAGTCAATTTGTGAGGGGTGGATGATGTCTGGTAGGACTGTCTCCATGTCTCCATTCTCATAGCCAAAATATTTGCTAGGATTTTAGCATTCACATTTATTAATGAAATGGGTCTGTAATTGGCAGGGAGAGTATGGTCTTTTCCATCTTTAGGGAGGACCATGATGATTGCTTCATTCAGAGTCAACGGGAGTTCCCCTGCCGTATGCAGCTCTTGTAGCATATGTAAAAGAGGAGGAGAAATCAAGGGATGAACCAGCTTGTAAAGGTCCACCGAAAAGCCATCCCCCCGGGGCTTTGTGGGGAGCCACATGTAGAATGGCTTGGTTGATTTCGGCTTCCAAGATCGGGGTGTCCAGAGCTTCCCTCTGCTGCTGAAGAAGTTTTGAGATGGGGAGATTGGCTATAAAATTATTATATTTATCCCAGTTCCATTCCACCTGGGAGGAGTTTAGGGACTGGTAAAATTCTGTCATGATGGTATTAATCACTTTGTGATTTGGAGAAAGTTTATCTTTCTTGTCTTTAAGCTGCTGGATGGTCCTCTCAGCCTGCCTCTGCTTCAGCCAGTAGGCTAACAGCCTGCTAATCCTCTCTCCATCTGCCCAATATTTGAACTGGACTCTCTGCAGATATAGTTCTACCTTACTGATGGCCAGTCCATTAAGTCAAAGTTAGAGGGCTATAAGATTAGACACCAGTTGGGTGTTGTTTAGGGCACCAGGGTTTGTTTTATATTGATTCTCTAAATGTTTAAGTTCGCCTTCCAGCTGGGTTTGTTCTAGTTCCCTATGTTTATGCCTGTAGGCCACATAACTGATTATTTTACCTCAGATGGTGGCCTTGTACACCTCCCATATGCTGGTCACTGAGACGGAACCTATCGGGTTGTCCTTAAAGTACAATTCTGTCTCGGTGTTCAGCCATGTGGTGAACACATGATCCTGTAGAAGAAGTCAGTCCAGTCACCATAAGAGAGATTTCTTACAGTGCTGGGCCATCAGGAGGTTTAAAACTACTGGGGCATGTTCTGATAGATAAAGCAGGGCTATGGTTACCTCTATTGAGGCAGATATCATAGTTCCAGATGTAAACCAGTAGTCAAGCCTACTGACCATTGCCTTTGGGGCAGAATAAAAAGGGTAGTCCCTGCCTGAGGGATGTGACAGGCTCCATATATCTGATAACTGGTGCAAGGATAGAAGCTCTTTTAGCGTGTGGAGAGATCGGATATGGGGTTCAGGTCTGGCATTGGTTCGATCAAGCAGATAGTCCATTGTGAGGTTAAAATCACCTCCCATGAGGATATCTGGGTTGTCGTAAGACATGTCCATAATTTTCTGGGATAGGGAGTCAAAGAAGGCAGGGGCATACACAAACATCATTGGCCCTGTAGGAGTAGATACCTCCATAATTATCCACCTTCCATCCCTATCTTTAAACACTTCCAAAGGCTGCCATTGTAGTTTACGGTGGAGCAAAATGGAGACACCCCATTTCGCTGAACCTGATACACTATGTGCCTACACCCCCACCCAATCTCTTACCAGTTTTTGTGCTTCCTTAGAGCTTAATTTAGTCTCTTGTAAAAAGGCAACCTGTGTACCCAGTTTTTTTAGTCTGGCCAACATTTGTTTCTTTTTCGTGGATGAGTTAAGGCCCTTCACATTCCAGATAGTGACTATCACATCAGGTGTGTTAGCCATAAGAAGGTTGTCTCCATTTTGCAACTGATAGAATGAAAATACAACAGTAAAGTAATACAAGCCCCCCTTTGGTTGTGCTGAATCCCCCATATTGTGTCATGTGACCTGGCCATGACTTTTCAAGCTCTATTAGGTCCCCCCCGTATCCCCTACCAGGTCATAATGTGGTACGCCTAATAGCATACAACATTATAGCTAACCTGAAACAGCACTGTCTATGACTGCGAATGGTGCAATACCGTGTATACTGCTGTACATGGTATTGCACCATTCACACATTACCAGGCAGAGGATAAGACCTCTGCTGGGAGTGGGTTCTGCCAAGCAGCTGCCGTGGCTCACTGGACTGAGCCACAGCAGCAGGAACCCAGGCACTGCGTCTGGAACCAGGTTTGATTCCCGGTCCCAGACATTTTATTTTTTTCACATATTGTGTGCCCTGAGGTAACTCCACCCCGGAAGTTGAGAATCCTTAGTGGGGAGGTTTAGTGCAGCCCTCATAACGGGGTGGGATGGATCCCACAGAAAAAGACATGCTGCATGGCAGTATTCGTGTTGTATTGGCAGCACGATTTTGCCATGCGGCATAATGTCTTGTGACATTATGACCCCGCGCCCTTGTATTCTCAAACCTGTTAGGATACCTTTTATGTATTTTAAATTTGAACCCCACTCTTATTTTTCCTGTAAATATTAAGTCATACTTAGATAATGGGGTATACTCCCCTAACAGCCATACCTCAAACCTATGTAATGGAGTAAACATCTGCAGGGGTAGCATCTCTAACAGCATCCAAAGATGCCCCCATGAACAACATTGCTAACAAAGCAAAAACCAATAAATGCATCATCACACTGAAAGTCCAATGAATAGTAAAGCTTTGAGGACCAACCACCTGCTGTGGCCTGGAGGTGGTGGAAGTTGCCCCTCCTCCAATGGTCCAGTGGTCACCTTCTGGGGGAAAGACAACTAAGTGCCTTCCACAGCCAGCCCTGTGCTGTGACACCTGAGTAGTTTACAGATGCGGGGTAAGAGGTGAAAGGCATACCCAGATCTCCCCTCCCAAATGTGGTTGCCCAAACTTCCCTATCCCTTTGGAGAGCAGGTAGACAGCTGGCTAGTGCAAATTGAGGATTCTTCTGTCTAGTTTTACCCCAAGCATATGCTCACAGGTAGTGTTGGGGAGCACAGCCCCACTCGGCACTTCATGCAGTAGGGCCCAGCTGGCAGACATAGCGTGGGCTTGCTACTACCTTTTAAACCCTCATGCACTTGCCCCAGTGTCTCTATCCAGCACTTTCCATCAGGTGCTACATTTAGATGTGCTTAGAGTGCTCCAAGGGGTGTAGCCAGGCATCACTATAGGGATGTGTATGAAGTGCTCCCCCAAGTCACCTCCCTCTCTGCAAAAGCCTGGAAGGACTTCTCGGGAAAATCAGAACTCCATTGTGGTGCTTGGGGCCTCTATTGGATGGGAAATTCCATCTGATTAATGGAAGTGGGCCCTTGAGCCAGTAAATGTAACCCAAATCCTCCATCATGATACATGGCTGAGATCACAACAGACTGCTCGAGCATAAAGCTGATTTGGGGATCGAAACCTTCCCAGGGACCAAATACAAGCAGCGTGGGGTGAAAGTAAAATTGAGGGAAATAACAGCTCCTTTCTTACCGATTACCTCCCCCCCCCCATCTTTCAAACCTATTGCTTTGAAGGGAATGAAAGATCCTGCCACTTCACTTAAGAGACACTTTATAACCAAAACTAAGCAAAACTTTTGATCTACATTGATGGGTACGTGTTACCTCTGGAGAAAGTTATTTCAAAGCTGTACCTGTGTTCAAGTCCATCCTCACAGAGTAGGTATGGCCCGAAGTTGCAGCACAGAGGTGCTCAGGCGAGGGCTCCTGGATACAGTCTGCTCAGTCCTGAGGAATGGAGGCCCAATCACCAATGCAGTCCTCCAGTCCTTCTTTCGAGCTGTGCAGTGTGCCAATTACCATTGGATCTTCCAGAGACAGAGCCATCGGTAGGAGATCCCTCAAAGGTTCATATCGGTTTGCTGTCTTCACCGGAGTGTTGTAAGAGGATGCGCTGCTTCCATCAGACAAGTGGACCTTTGGCTGCTGACTTCTCTATCTCCCTCTATGGGCTCTGGCATCTCTTAGCAGGGGATGCTCCATATTTGAATTCCGTGTCTTGTTCTTTTGTTTTCCTCATTGGACCTTATGCCACTCTGTCCCATCCTGCTGGTTCTTCACTGTACGCTGAGGAGTTACCACCTAGGTGTCTGGGGTAGTGGAGATTTCCATCTCATGTTGGGCCTCACCATGAGGAGGAAATGGTGGCCACTGGGGATCCATACACTCTCCTGCCACATCTTCTATAAACATTTCAACTTCTTTTGGATTGGTGAACGTTAGGAATTCCTCCCTGAGCTGGATTCTCAGGATCGCCAGATACCGCAAGGAGGCAGGTATGCTCATTTTGTATAATACTTGTTTTACCGGTCCATATGCTCTTCTGCACTTGAATAGTTCATAAGAATAGTCCTGATAGCTAGATCTGCACATTGTAGCCATTCCATGTCAAGCTTTTCAGGTCTCGAACAGCCCTCAGGTACATTTTTTTTTTCAGGGAAGCGCAACAATTTACATAGGATTGGCCTTGGCTGTTCTCCTCATTGTGGCCGAGGGGCAAGAGAGCAATTAGCTCTTTTCAGCTCTGGGGGGGTTCAGTTGTTCATTTTAAGCATCTCCAGGAGGTTATTACTCAGAAAGGCATGCATGTCCTGGCCTTCTGCGCCTTCCATGATCCCTATTATCCATATGTTCTTCCTTCTGCCACGATTCTCCAGATAGTCAATTTTGGCAAGTAGATATTGAAGCTGGTTGTTGTGGTCCCTTAGTTGACAGTGGTGGTCATGCAGGATATCGTCTTGTCATTTTATAGCAGTTTCATTTCCAGTAACTCTGGCTGATAAGGTGGACAGATTCTTTTTTAGTACTGGCAGTTGTTTCTTTTAATTCTGCTGTATCTGATAACAGTTTGCTAAGCATGGCCGTGATGTTTACCAACTGTAGCTGCATGAACGAGGTGTCAGATAGGGCAGCCCCAGCCCACTGATCCAGGTACCTCCTCATGGAGAACTCACAGTCCTGGGCACACTAACTCTAGTCTGGTGGTCTGACAGTGTCCACCAGGCCCCAAGCGTGAGCTGCTATTTGACAAAAGATAACTTGCTGTATTTAATGCCCCCATGTCCAAAGTCTGGCAAGACTGGTATCAAAAGATTAGTCGATGGCTGCAGCAGTCTAATCTGTCAAGTGTTCAGGGATAGGTATTAATTGGATTCCTGGATGGGTCCTGATAGGAGAGATAGGTATTGCAGCAGCTCAGTTACACATCCACCATCTTGCCTGGCTAGCTCAGCCCCATTTTTTAAAAAACTTTACTACCTGTTAAATAAAGAAAACTGTCCCCCAATGCCTTTTATCTTCAATGCAGAATCCTGCACCAACATTTTTGATGTAGCATCCTGCATCGAACTCCTGTTGTCTGCCCCACAAAATTAACCAACATCGAGGTGCCCAATCCCCATGTTGGCATCATTTCTCCACTCACAACTTATGGCACACTGGGAGCCCACTCCAGTGTGCCCAAAAGTTAATATTTTAAACTTACTGACAGGGGTGCACAATCCCCCTTTCGGCATCATGTCCCCCAACAACTCATGTGGCACACTGGCAGCCCACCCCAATGTGCCAAAATGTTATTATTTTTAAACTTGCCAATGGGGGATGCCCAATCCCCCTGTCAGCAGCATATACCCCCCCAAACTCATGTGGCACATTGGGAGCCCACCCCAGTGTGCCCCAAAGTTGGTTTTTTTTATTTCTTTACCTGTAAAGAAAACCATCCCGTCATCCTTTTCTTTTAACCTGTAAAAAGAAAATGGTCCTGTCATCTTCCCAATCCCCTCTCCCATCCCAACCCTCCCACTGAGCACCCACCCCCTCACCCCTTCACCCATACCACCCGGGGTCAGGATCAGCTATCTTTTCCGGACCAGGGACATGTCTGCACTCTTCAAAGCTGAACTGCGATCTGAGGAATCAAGGTTAGCAATATAATGGGAGTCAATGGGGGTTGCAACTTATGTTGCTATCTCAACCAATTTTGGGAATGTTGGCCCCAAATTTTCAACATGGGGTTCTTGGGACCCACCTGGTGAACACAGTGACTGTCATTTCATTACTCTGCCCCAAAAGGTGTTATCGCAGCTGTGCAAAATCACCTTTTGGGACCAATTAACAAAACAACAGTGTCACAGTTCATAAGGTGAGGTCCCAAAAAGCCCATGTTCAACATTTGGTGAAACAATTGCAAACAATAACTGTTACCAGCATGCGTTGTGCAGTTTCTATGCACACTCGTAATTTCACCAATTTTTAATATTTTCACTTCAGATTTGCAGCATTACCTTTTTTAACACCTTCTTATGAACAGTACAGCTGTCATGTTTTACATCCTGCCCGAAAATGTGTATTTGCACCTGTGGCACAGAATGGCACAATCGCTATGTGAAATCAACTTTTGGGATGAATTAACAAAATCACAGAGCCACTGTTCTTGAGGGGAGGTCCCAAAAAGTCCATGTTGAAAATTTTGGTTACAAAATTCAAAAACATCACCACATTATGAGTGTCCATTGCATGATTCTTGCGAAATTACCCATAGGATAACACAATGATGCCCATAGCGCCTTTTGAAGCCCATGTCTCAAAGACAGTTCATCCTTTAGGCAGACTAAGCATGGGTGGAGGTTAGAAAGTCATGAATACCACCAAAGTTATTTTTTTTTCCTAGCTGCTACGGTTTCTAAGATATTGGCAATTTAGTGTTCCAAAGGTTCATTTTCATGTCTCTAGGCCTGCATTATGTCCCCAAACTTATGTGTAAGTGGGAGCACAGGGCCCAGAGGGCCCACGCTCCCACATATGCATACCATTACGCAAACATTTTCAGTACTGGGGGAGCATGACATATCACTTACTATTTACATCACATTTACTCAAAAAGAAGGGAAATTCATTGCAAAAAACTCAGTTAATGCATCATTTAGGATTGATAGTACAATGACAAAAGTTTGGAAATATGGCGTTAGGGTTACCAACCCCTACTTCCCCACCCCACCACCCCACCCTACACATACCCACAGGCGTTGGGTGTGCATTGGGGTCATTGGGTTGTAACTCTCACTCCATTCTCCTATACTGCATCACCTCAGCTTGTTTACACATGGAATAGGGTGAAAGTTAGGCCCAATGTCCTCAACACACACACTGATGCCTGTTGATGTGTGGAGGGTGAGATGGTGTTGGTGGGGTGGTAGGGGTTGGTAACCCTAACACTGAATTTCCAAACTTTTATCATTGTACTATCAACCCTAACTGATGCATTAATGGAGTTGTTTGCAATATATATATATATATATATATACTGTGTGTATATATATATATATATATATATATATATATATATTAGAGGCAAAAACTCTGTTTAATGCATCGTTAGGGTTGTTCCACAGTGACAAAAGCAAGGAAATATGCTGTTATGGTTGAAAGCCCCCTGGACCCCTCCAGCCTGCCCCCCAACCAGCATCAGGTGTGCATTGGGTCATCAGCCTAACTCTCACCCCATCACATGTAAAGAAGCTGAGGAATAGGAGAATGGGGTGAGAGTTAGGACGACATTAGCGCAGCGCCCAGTGCCTGATTGGCAGGTGGGCTGGAGGGGTCCAGGGGGATTTCAACCCTAACAGTGAATTTCCTCACTTTGCCGCTGTGGAACAACCCTAACTGATGCATTAAGCAGAGTTTTTGCCTCTAATTTCCATCATTTTGAGAATGATGATGAGAAAGAGTGAATGGGACAGGCGGGATAATCTAAAGGGCCCCACAGCCCCACCACTTGATGTCTTGTGAGATAGTAATAAAACAGCAATGCAAACAGAAGCACCAATAGTGGCGCACATGGTAATGCAAACGTAAATGGGAACGGAAATGTTAATAGAAACGTAAGCGCAAAGTGACGCCGAAGCGAACAGTGATGCAAACGGACATTGAAGCACATACAAAAATGCAACTGGTAACAAGAACAGTGATGGCAGTGGTATTTTATATGGAAATGTTAAGTGTCACAGCAAAAAGAACGTGAAAGGGAACAGAAACGGAAACGCGAACGCAAGCGCACACGTAAACGCAAATCGTAATGCACACAGGCACGGTACCGCAATTGTAAATGCAAATGGTAAAGTTAGGATGAAGAATAATGCCAAAGGAAACAGAAATGGAAATGGGAACAGAAGCGAGTACGGAAACACAAACTGAAACGTGCACGGGCACAGTACCGCAATTGTAAACGCAAATGGTAACGGTAACAGCAATAATAACCACAAAGGAAATAGAACCACAAAAGGAAACACAAGCACATATGGAAATGCTAACTGTAATGTGCAGGGGCACATGCAAATGCAAATGGTAAAAGTAACAGCAAGAAAGACGCAAAACGAAAGAGAAACGGAAACGCAAATGAAAGGGCTGCCGGAAACACAAATAGCAATGCGCACGGTGACGCAAACAAAAATGCAAACAGAAACAGTAGTGGAAATGCAAATGGTAACAGTAACGAAAACGCAAGCTCAAATGACAACGCAAAGGGTAACACACACGGTGGCGTACATGGGAGCGGTAATACAAACGGGGACATAAACGCAAGTGGAAACAGTAACTGTAAAAGTAATGGAAGTGCACACCCTGTTTTTGCCAAACAGGTGCATAGAGAAACACAGTGTGTACAAAGAATGTATGCATTGTAAAGGACATCGAAGCTGAAAACGAGCATTGGAAGTACTTAATTGCTAATATCTCAGGAATCGCACAACGTAGAAAAAAAATTTAAATTTCACAAAAATCATGATTTTCCTGGCTAGGTTTTTGTTATTGCATAGCCCCAGTTGCAACAAAACATCTGTATCTCACATCATTTTCAAGATACGAGCTCCGAAATGCGCTGCGTACGCCACCATGTTAGGCTATGGGAAAAAATGCCAAATTCAGAGTACCGTAACTTTGCAGCCATGCAATATTTTTTCACCAAACCATCAAAAGGCACATCTGTGAGATATTGGCTGTGTTTTCTCCAAATTTCATCTCAAAAGACCAAACCGTTCTTTTGCAGCAGGGTGGCAAAGAACCACAGTCATTTTGGCCATAGTCTGAAAAAGTAATGCCGCAATTTCCGACAACTTTCTCAAATTTTGCAAAAGTGTTATAAGTGCAACACTACTTTTTCCAGAAACTTGAAAATCATATTTCTGGGGTGTTTAACCCCAAAATAAAGACATGGCTAGCATCCTTTTGAACACGACTAGGTGAACACAAAAAGAATTATGTCCCTAGAGGGTCCCAAATTTAAATGCCAAGCATTTCTGTGATCACTAACTGAAAAAGAATGGCTGACTCATGACACTACTGGGGTCATTTGCGACACTAAAAATGGCTTGTTCAACACTTTCGCACTTTTTGTTAACTTTCCCTGTTGACTTATAATAGGAACTTGTTTTTTAAATAACTTTTGAACCGTTTAATATTTTTTCACAAAATTTTCAAAAGGCACATTGGGGACCCCAGCCGCACGTTCCCTGAAGTTCTTGGACCGGTCGCGTAAACCGTGCGATCTGTAGGCGAGAGCAAAGAATTCACAAAAAAGCATAAATGCACATTCCGTTGGTGCTTAATAACACCACAGCCGTATATCCAACTGGTACAAAACTTGGCAGATCTCAAGATCTACCATGCCCAATCATGTATACCAAATTTCAGGCAAATCTGTTGAACAGTGGCAAAGTTATTAAGATACAAACTTTGACCCTTTAACCTTAAAATGGCTCCTCAACCCTAACTATGATAGCACTACCCGCTACCGTAATATATATATATATATATATGTTGTTGTTTAACATGTTATTCAAATGTCATGCAATTGAGTAGTTGTTACATACTCCATTGAGCAGATGCTCATTTCAAAGGAGGTCCACTATATATTATTAGAAAATGGTCTTGAAAAATCCCAGGCTCTGATTGACTAATAGCCCTGGCAAGGTGGGCATCTATCAGACAACAGAGCCCAGGTATTAAAAGTGCCAGCCCCAAACAACCTGATAACGTTTGAAATTGCTGAGCTGACAGAACGTTGACTTTTAAAACAGACACCATTTTTTTTGTTCCCGCTTAGCGAGAGATACCAACCCCCAATGCTATACAGTTCACTACCAGCTGTGCTCACTTGTCATATTACTGTACCCTTCTGTGCAACTCTCTGTGACTCTGGATACTGCAACTGTCTGAGAGCTGACTGCACTCTCCCTCCAGCCTGCCACTCGCTCACCACAGAAAATGAAAATGCTTCTAATTTGCTCCAGAAGCCAAGCGAGCCCACCACTCTGTAGGCAAGTCACCCCCCTCCCCCATCCCATTTCATTTTGGTTATTTTCTACCCTCACAGAAATAAATATTGTTCCAAATCGGGTCACAGTTTCCTTCATTGAGTTCTCTCGCAGGACCTTAACTCCATCACTGTCACACACGTTCCTGATGCTGCTCAACAACAAACACAGAATCACACTACTGGCAAAACAGCTGTCTCTCTCTTCAAAAGTAAATATCAGCGTCACTGTGAAATGGTAAAAGTGGAGCAGATTTAAATAAATTAAAAGTAAGCAATAAATCACTGCCACCCCACACAGTGCAGGTCTCCACTTCCTGATTTCAAAAGAAACAACATCCGCAAAGGTCGTAGCGTCTAAAACCCATAACAAAAATAAAAAGTCTCACACAAAAGAGAAAGAACTGTTCTTAAGGTGAAAAACAAAGCCCATTGATTGCTGGGGGGGACTTTCCAAGAAACTTTGTCTGTGCTTCTTTAGGTTGCAATAATATGTGTGGGGGGTGTGTGTAGGGGGGATAGCACTCCTAACAGCCACAAAAATAAAGGTTCACACAAAGGGAAATAACTTTTTTTCCCCACCTCAAAAACAAAGACTATAGATTGCTGGGATGGGGGTGGGGGGTCAACTCTATCTCTGCTTCTGTAGGTTGTGCTAGTGGGGGAAGGACAATTAGAATGGCTGTATGAGGAAGTAGACAACAGCAGATGAAACAGCATATAAACAGAGGGACTACTTTTCCAATACAAAGGTGATTTTTGTACTCTTATTATTTATTTTAAACTAATTTCCTCTCTTATTTTATTACTAATTCAAAATGTACAGAGATGCCCATTTTCTAAGCGCATTAATACCCTTCAGGGTGGGCGGTATTGGACAATACTGGACCTTCCAGAGGCTATAAGGCCCTCCGCCTGTGGTGTCAGGCCTCAATACGCCCTTGGGTGGTCCGGTATTGCCCAATACCACCCACCCTGTTGGGTAATATTGCTTACTGGTAGCACGGTAGTGCTACCATAGTTAGGGTTGAGTAGCACTTTTAAGGTTAAAGGGTCAAATTTTGCACCTTAATAACTTTGCCACCGTTCAACAGATTTGCCTGAAATCTGGTATGCACAATTGGGCATGGTAGATCTTGGGATCTGCCAAGTGTCGTACCAGTTGGATATACAGCTGCGGAGTTATTAAGCAACAACCAATTGCACAATGACACTTTTTTGCGATTTCTTTGCTCTCACCTACAGGTCGCACGGTTTGCATGACCGGTCCAGAAACTTCAGGGAACATGCAGCCGGGGTCCCCGATGTGCCTTTTTTTTTTTTTTAAATTCTCCTTTATCTTGGCCGGGCCACCGACTATTTCTGCCCTAGTCACGGCCCCTGGAGACCTCCACCACCGCCTATAGCTGCCAAGGACCCTCGGTCACCCCCGGCTTACCACCCGGAGGGCGGGGCCGTGGCCACTTTCATGTCCCGGAACTGTGACTAGTCGGGGTTCCTACAGCGGCGACAGTGAAGTGAGGTCCTCCGGGGAGGGCTTCATTCTTCGGTGGTCCTTGCCCGCCTTCCATTTTCCTGTTTTTTCCCCAGAGGAGGCAGGGATGTGCAATGACGCCAGTGTCTGCCCCTCCTCCCCATGCTGAACGTTGGCAGCGTGAGATCTCCCGGCCTCCGCCAGGAGTCCTCAGTGCTCCGATTGTTGCCCACACTACCCTCGAGAAGAGAGCTGTCCATTGGACGCCCATCCTTCTCCCCCCGCCAGCTCCGATGATCCGGGTCCGTTCCCGAACCCAGGTCGCCGGCATCGCAAGTGGAAATCCCACCGCTCCGATGTGCCTTTTGAAGATTTCATGAAAAAATATTGAACAGTTCAAAAGTTATTCAAAAAACAAGTTCCTATTATAAGTCAATGGGGAAAGTTAATATAAAGTTCAACACTTTCGCAAATGCATAGAAACATAGAAATGTAGAAGTTGACAGCAGATAAGGACTGCAAGGCCCATCCAGTCTGCCCATTTCTTTTTCTACCTTATAAATGTGCCATCGGCCTTTGCTCTGTCAGTGGCCTATCTACTCATAGTCATTTGTATTGCTTCCTTATGCCTATCCCATGCCTGTTTGAAGCCCTGCACTGTATTCATAGCCACCACTTCTTGTGGTAAGCCATTCCATGTATCCACCACCCTTTCTGTGAAAAAGTATTTCCTCACATTCCCTCATAATCGGCCCCCCTCTAATCTCATGCTGTGTCCTCTTGTCTTGCTATTTTTCTTACATTTAAACATGTTAGACTCTTTAACCTTGTTAATGCCCTTAAGGTGTTTGAATGCCTCGATCATATCACCTTTCTCCCTCCTTTGCTCAAGGTATACATATTGAGCTCTGTTAATCTGTCCTCATATGTCTTCTGATGCAGTCCCTGAACCATTTTGGTTGCCCTTCTCTGAACTGCCTCAATTTGGTTAATGTCCTTGTGAAGGTGTGGCCTCCAATACTGCAAGTACTCCAGATGGGGCCTAACCAGTGTCTTGTAAAGAGGATTATTACCTCCTCTTATGACTTGTAGATACCCTCTACTAATACACCCTAACACCCCCTAGCCTTACCTACTGCTTTAGAGCTCTGCTTGATGATTTCAGGTCATCAGTGATGATGATGCCCAAGTCTCTTTCTTCCTTTGTAACTGCTAGCAACTCCTTCCAGCCTATAGGTGGCTTCAGGGTTCTTCCCTATGTGATGATCTTGCACTTCTTTGCATTAAATCCCAGTTGCCACTCTTCTGACCATTTTGCTAGTTTATCCAGATCTCTTCTCATTCTGCCCACCCCATCTGGATCATCTACTCTGTTGCAGATCTTGGTGTCATCTGCAAACAGACAAACCTTTCCTCTAGTCCATCTGCAAGGTCACTAATAAAGATGTTGAAGAGGACTGGCCCCAGGACTGATCCCTGAGGTACCCCACTTGTGACTTGCATCTCTTCTGACTGTATACCATTTACCACCACTCTTGTTTTCTGCCCTCAACCAGTTTGCCACCCAGTTGACCAACTTCTGACCCACCCCGAGCCTACCCAGCTTATTTATCAATCTTCTATGTGGAACAGTGTCAAAGCTTCGCTGAAGTCAAGGTAGGCAACATCAACTGCTCCCCCTTGGTCCACCACTCTGGTTACCCAGTCAAAGAAATCTATGAGATTAGTTTGACAGGACCTTCCTTTTGTAAACCCATGCTGTCTTGGATCCTGTGCCCTATGGATTCCAGGTGTTGCACTATCCTTTCCTTAAGGAGTGCCTCCATAATCTTGCCCACTACTGAGGTAAGACTGACTGGTCTGTGCTCCCCGCCTCCTCCCTGCTACCACTCTTGTGGAGCGGGATCACATGAGCCCTTCTCCAGTCTTCTGGGACCTCTCCTGTGCTCAGAGACTAACTAAACAGTTCTGCTAATGGCTCTGCTAGTTCCACCTTAGCTCCTAAGTACCCTGGGATGCATGCCATCAGGTCCCATTGCCTTATCCACCCTGAGCTTAGCAAGCTCTTGTAGGACCCTTTCTTTGTGAAGGAGTAGTGCTCACCTCCTCCCCCGTGTCCATGATGCTGAGCTGTGGGCCCTGCCCTACCTTCTCTTCAGTAAATACTGAGCAAAAGTATCTATTTAGGATAGATGCCTTTACAGGGTCCTCCTCCTCACATGCCCTTTCTCCATTGCTTAGCAATACCCCTCTGGACTTTCTCCTTTCACTAATGTATCTATAGAAAGTCTTGTCACCTTCTTTAACTGTTCGTGCTAGTGTTTCCTCAGTTTGGGACTTTGTCTGCCTTTACTGCTTCCTGCTTGCCTTAGAGCAGTTTGGTATGCCTCCTATCTTTATCCCGCTGTGTTCCTTATATTTCTGAAGGCCAGCCTTTGGCTCTGACCTTTTCTGCTACTGTATTTGAGAAACCAAAGTGGTTTCTCTTCTTTGCACTTCCTTTCTGTCTAACACAATGGATGTTGCTTCAAGTATTGCATCCTTAATGCTTGCCCACTTTGCCTGTACCCTCACCTGTGTTTCTTTTACCAGGGCTAGCTTAACTCTGTTGGCCATCTTATCAAAGTCAGCTCCTCTGAAGTCCCATATTTTTGCCTTGGAATGGGATGATTTAGATGTAGTAGCCAAATTGAACAATACCATGTGATGGTCACTGGCCCCCAGGTGACCTTCTACCTGGAGATCTGTGATCCCTTCCTTGTTAGTCAATACTAGATCTAGGATAGCCCTGTCACTTGTGGGTTGCTGTACCAGTTGTTTGAGGCCCTCCCCCTGCAGGGAATCCACTATGTGTCTAGTTCTGGCAGATGTTCCTGCTGGTATTGACCAATCTGTATCCGGCATGTTGAAGTCTCCCATTATCAGAACCTCCGTTTAGCTGTCATGTTTTGTATATCTTCTAACAGTAATGTGTCTATGTCCTCCCCTGGTCTGGGGCCTGTAGACAACCCCAGTTCTTATGGCTGTCCCATTTCTTGTTTCCAGGGTGACCCACAGTTCTTCTGGCTCCTTATGTGTATTCTGAATTTCTGTATCTTTGATATTTTCATTGACATACAGGGCCACCTCCCTTTTGCACCTGGGTCTCTTCTGAACAATACATAGCCAGGTACTGAAGTCTCCTAATGGTTACTGGTAAACCACGTCTCACTAATTGCTACTATGTCCAGTTTAGCCTCTGACATTATTGCCTGCAGGTCTGGGATCTTATTTCCCAGGCTGTGAGCATTTGGGTACATGATTTTCCATTGGCCAGATTTTGGTGTGTTAGTTGTTGGGTGAGGTTTGGCATTACCCCTGTGCGTCATATGGGGAGACAAACCTTTTTTCTTACCTGGTGATGCAAATGAACTGCAAACATGCTGAATCCCTGTTTGATCACTAGCTGAGGAGGGAGGGGTGTTCTTCCCATTCGACGTATGGGGTGCTGCACCCCTCTCCCCATTTGCTAGTTTAAATATTCTGCAAATACATCAAACTTCTGCCCCAATGCACTGACTCCCTCCTTAGTCAGATGCAGTCCATCAAATTTAAAGAACTTTCACTCCCAGAACTGTTGCCAGTTCCCTACAAATCTGTGTCCTTTTCCTGGCACCAGCCCTTGAGCCATGTGTTTAGCTCCCTATCTCCCTTCTCTGACCTTCCGTCCATCTGCTCCCCTCTCCCAGACTGGCAGGATCTCACAGAAGGAGATGCTGGATGAAATAGATGATAGTTTGTCACCCAGCCTGGTCAGGTGTTCCTTGGTCTCCACAACTGACCAGCTGGCGAGATCATTAGTCCCTATGTGTACTAGGACATCAATGTTTTCTCCTGCTTTGTGAACAATTTTAGCAATGCGGTCAGTGTCTCTCCATGCTGATGTACCTGGGAGACATCTGACCATTACCCCTGGCTAGTGATGGGTATCAACTCCCCGAATCACGGAGTCTCCTATGATCAGAAGTTTTTTGGATTTCCTTTTTGCTTTTTTTGTTTTGGGTCCTGATTTGGGTGAGTTTTGTTGTGCTAGCTCCTGTGCTGCAGTGTCCTGCTCTGCAGTATCTTCTGCCTCTTTGTTTGATTTCAGAGATAGAGGCAGATACCTGTTTGTAGCATTTATATGGTTTTTGGAGGTAATTTGTTGGAGAGCAGAGAGTGATGGGGCACCCGATTTGCCCCTTCTAACCATCTGCCAACCTCCTGGACCAACTACCCTCTGCGGTCAAGGTTTTTCTGTTGGATGCTGGGGAAATGGCGGGTGGTTCTTATAATGTATTTCCTCTTGAATATGAAATTTGAGGTGTGCAATCTCTGCCCATGCTGCCCGGAGCTGAGCCTTAAGATCTCCAAAGGCCCAGCATGTAGGACAGTGTCCTAAATCCTGTAAGACTATCCTTCTGAAAATTGTTCCACATTACCTGCAGTTAATGATATCCATTCCAGATAAGTTGTTGGGTTTATAACCTAGTCAGAGTAATTAGAAGGAAAAAAATGCAGTTTAATTAGAAGGGAAAAAATGCAGTTTTTACTTTCGCAAATGGCCCTTTTACTTTCGCAAATCCACCATTTTGTTTTCAGTTGGTGATCAGAAAAATGCTTGCCATTTAAATTTGGGACCCTCTAGCAACACAATTATTTTTGTGTTTACCTTGTTGGACCCTGAGGATGCTAGGCATGTCTTTATTTTGAGGTTAAACACCCTAGAAATATGTTTTTCAAGTTTCTGGAAAAAGTACTTTCGCAAAGTACTTTTGCACTTGTGACACTGTTGAATGAATTTGCGAAAGCTTTCGCAAAGTTCGACAGTACTTTTCTAGGCTGTGGCAAAATGACAGCAATTCTTTGCCACCCTGCTGCAAAAGAATGGTTTGGTCTTTTGGGCTGCAATTTGGAGGGAATACAGCCAACATATCACAGATGTGCCTTTCACTGTTTTTGTGAAAAAATATTACAGGGCAGCAAAGTTACGATACTCCAAAGTTTACACTTTTTCCCATAGGATAACATTACAGCGTTTGCTGCATTACAGGAATCTTTTGCCACCCTACGGCAAAATAACGGTTTGCTCTTTTGGGCTGAAATTTGGAGGGAAAAAGCCAACATACCACTGATGAGCCTTTTGGTGGTTTGGTGAAAAAATATTACAGGGCAGCACAGTGACGGCACTCCGAAGTTGACACTTTTTCCCATTGGATAACATTACGGCGTCCGTCATGCCTTTCGGGGCCCGTATCTCGGAAACAGTGCTAGATAATGGACTTTTCACAAAATGCTTATCTCTTCCAACTGGGTCAATGGTCCTAACTCCCTCACCCCATTCTCCCATACCTCTGCTTCTTTACACATGTGATGGGGTGAGAGTAAGCGACGACCCCAGTGTGCACCCTGATGCCGGTTGGGGTGGACTGGGGGCCCAAGGGGGCTTTCAACCCTCAACACCAAATTTCTCACTTTGTCACTGTGGAACAACCCTAACTGATGCATTAAACTGAGCTTTTTCCTTCTAATATATATGTGTGTGTGTGTGTGTATATATATATATATATATATATATTAGAGGTAAAATCTTCATGCATTAGTTAGTGTTACGATTAAGTGAGGGCTCACTGGTAGGTTGAACTCCTGACCCCCTCGCCACCTCAACTGGCACAAGCGCATTGGATCGCCAGCCCAACTCTCACCCCATGACATGTGTAAAGCAGCAGAAGTATAGGAGAATGGGGTGAGAGTTAGGACCCATAATCCCAATGCACACCCAATGCCGGTTGGGGGTGGGAGGTCCAAGGGTGTTTTCAACCCTAACAGCGAATTTCCTCACTTTTGTCGCTGTGGAACAACCCTAACTAATGCATTAAATGGAGTTTTTTGCCTCTAATTTCCCTTCTTTTTGGGAATGATAACAAGAAATAGTGAATGTAATGCAGCGGCGGGAGCGTGGAGGGCCACGCGCTCCAGCCACATGATGTCTTGTGGCATACTAACAGGGACAGCAATGCAAACAGAAATGCTAACAGTGGCACACATGGTAACACAAGCGCGAATGAGAACAGAAAGGGTAACACACATGGTGGCGTAGACAGGAACGTCTGCCACGTGATGTGTTGTCACATAGTAACATGGTGCCTGCAAACAGAAATGTCAATGGGCATGGTGATGTAAAGTGAAACAGAAAGATAAACAGTACTGTAGACAGAAATGGCAAAAAATAACAGAAATGCAAGTGCAAATGAAAACGCAAAGGATAACGCACATGGTGGCGCAGACGTCAACGGTAAGTGAACCGGGTACGGAACTGCAAGCGGAAAGGGCAACAGTAACAGTAATGTAAGCGCACAGGCTGGTTTTCCCCAAAACCTGCATAGAGAAAGACAGTGAGTACAAATAATGTATGCATAATAATGAGTATCGACGCAGAAAATGAGAACTTGGAATACTAAATACATTATATCTCAGGAACCGTACGACATAGAAAAAAAATTGAAAAGTCTTATTATTTACAACTGTCCTGGCTAATTTGGTACTTAGCCCGCATTAGGGGGCTAAGAATTTTTCCAATGAAAAGTCTGTATCTCGCACCGTTTCCGAGATACGGGCCCTGAAAGGCGCGGCGAATGGCAATGTTATCCTATGGGAAAAAGAAAAGTTCAGAGCACCATAACTTTCCCTCCTGTAATGTTTTTCACCAAACCACTGAAAGGCACATCTGCAGGCTGTTGGCTGTCTTCCTCAAATTTCAGGAAAAAGACCAAACCATTATTTTGCAGCAGGGATCCAAAGGATTTCTGTAATAGTCGCACGTAATGTTATCCTATGGGAAAAACTGTCAAATTTGGAGTGCCGTAACTTTGCCGCCGTGTAATATTTTTTAACCAAACCACTGAAAGGCACATCCATGGGCTGTTGGCTGTCTTCCCTCCAAATTTCAGGAAAAAAGACCAAACTGTTATTTTGCAGCAGGGATCCAAAGGATTTCTGGAATGCGTCGAGCGCCATAATGTTATCCTATGGGAAAAACGTCAAATTTGGAGTGCCGTAACTTTGCCGCCATGTAATATTTTTTCAATACAACACTGAAAGGCACATCTGTGAGATGTCAGCTCCGTTCCCTCCATATTTCATCCCAAAACTCCCAACGGTTCTTTTGCAGCGCAGTGCCAAAGAATCGCTGTTACTTCACAGATGGAAAACTACGCTGTCGACTATGTAAAGCTGTGTCTGACACTTTCGTGAGTACCTAAAGTAATTTGGCGCATTTTTCCAGAAATTTGAAAAACCTATTTCTGGGGTGTTTTACCACAAAATAAAGACATGGCAAGCATCCTCAGGGTCCGACTAGGTGAATACAAAAAGAATTAGGTTGCTAAGTACTTTCACACTTGCGACACTGTCGAATGAATTTACGAAAGCTTTCGCAAAGTTCGACAGTACTTTTCCAGGCTATGGCAAAATGACAGCAATTCTTTGCCACCCTGCTGCAAAAGAACGGTTTGCTCTTTTGGGCTGAAATTTGGAGGGAAGAAAGGCAACATCCCACTGATGTGCCTTTTGGTGGTTTGGTGAAAAAATATTACAGGGCAGCACAGTGATGACACTCTGAAGTTAACGCTTTTTCCCTTTGGATAACATTACGGCGTCCATCACGCCTTTCAGGCCTGTAACACAGAAACGGTGTGAGATACGGACTTTTGTCTAAAATACTTATCCCCAAAACAGGGGCTAATTGCAAAACTAGCCAGGAAAGTCATAATTCATATGAAATTAACATTTTTTTCTATGTCGTACGGTTCCTGAGATATAAGCAATTTAATATTCCAAGTCCTTATTTTCTGCTCTGAGGCCCATTGTTATGTATACATTCCTTGTTTTCACTGTGTTTTCCAATGCATTTTTTGGGGAAAAGAAGGGTGTGCCCTTTCGTTACTGTGCCAGTTAGCGTTTCCAGTTATGTTTCCATTACCGTTTGCGGCACCGCTACAGTCTACGCCACTGTGTGCGTTACAGTTTGCGTTTTTGCTTGCACTTGCATTTGCTTTTCTGTGTCATTTGGTGTTATTGTTGCTGTTACCATTACCTGTTTCATTTGCAATTGCGGTACTGTGCACGTGCATTACGGTTTGCTTTTCCGTACGTGCTTGTGTTTCTGTTTCATTTCTGTTTTCTTTGGCGTTATTTTTGCTGTTACTGTTAACATTTGCATTTACAATTGCGGTACCATGCCTGTGCACATTATGGTTTGCGTTTATGTGTGTGCTTGCATTCGTGTTTCGGTTTCTGTTCACTTTCACATTCTTTTTGCTATGACACTTAACATTTCTATTTAAAATACCACTGCCATCACTGTTCGCGTTACCAGTTGCATTTTTGTACATGCTTCAATGTCCGTTTGCATCACTGTTTGCTTTGCCGTCACTCTGCACTTGCATTTCTATTAATGTTTCCTTTACCATTTATGATTCCATTACCATGTGCGCCACTGTTGGCACTTCTGTTTGCGTTGCTGTTCCTGTTACTATGTCACAAGACATCACGTGGCGGGAGCGGGGGGCCCTTCCCACCGCTGCATTACTTTCACTATTTGTCATCATCATTCTCAAAAGAGTAGAGTTAGGGCCGTGACATGTCACGCGCGATGCGGTTGGGGGGTGGGCTGGGGGGTCAAGGGTCTTTCAACCCTAACACCGAATTTCCTCACTTTTGTCACTGTGGAACAACCCTTACTGATGCATTAAACAGAGTTTTTGCCTCTAATATATATATATATATATATATATATATATATATATATTATGGTAGCGGTAGTGCTACCGCAGATTAAGGAGTTGAGGAGCCGTTTAAGGCTAAATGGTCAAACTTTACACCTAAATAACTTTGTAACCATTCAATGGATTTGCCTGAAATTTGGAATACACAATCAAGAACTATACACCTTGGGATCTGCCCAGTTTCATACCAGTCAGATATACAGCTGCAGAGTTATTAAGCATGATCTGCGCACACATTTATGCTATATGGTGAATTCTTTACTCATGCCTACAGGTCGCACGGTTTGTGTGAGTAGTCTGAAAACTTCAGGGAATGTGTGACTGGGGTGCCTGATGTGCCTTTTGAAGATTTTGTGAAAAAATATTGAACGGTTCAAAAGTTATTCAAAAAACAAGTTCCCATTATAAGTCAATGGGAAAAGTTAACAAAAAGTTCGACACTTTCGCAAATGCACTTTTTACTGTCGCAAATTGCCCTAGTACTTTCGTAAATCCGCCATTTTGTTTTCAGTTGGTGATCAGAAAAATGCTTGGCATTTAAAATTGGGACCATCTAGAGACACAATTCTTATTGTGTTCACCTAGTCAGAGCCTGAGGATGCTAGCCATGTCTTTATTTTGGGGTTAAACACCCCAGAAATATGTTTTTCAAAGTTCTGGAAAAAGTACTTTCACAAAGTACTGTCATGCTCACGACATCTTCAAGAATTCAGGTGAGTTTCGCAAAACGAAAGTACTTTTGCAAACACTATGGCCAAAATGACAGGAGATCTTTGCCACCTTGCTGCACAAGAACGGTTAGGTCTTTTGGCCTGAAATTTGGAGGGAATACAGCCAATATCTCACAGATGTGCCTTTTGGTGGTTTGGTGAAAACATCTTGCATGGCTGCAAAGTTATGGTACTCGGAAGTTGGCATTTTTTTCCTATAGACTAACATGGTGGTGTATGCCACGCCTTTCAGGGCTTGTATCTCAAAAACGATGCGAGATACAGATTTTTTGTTGCGAGTTGTATAGCCCTATGGGGACATGTTCATTTCCTAGCCAGAAAAATCATGATTTTTGTGAAATTTAAATTTTTTTCTACGTCATGCAGTTGCTGAGATATTAGCAATTAAGTACTTCCAATGCTCATTTTCAGCTTTGATGCCCATTACAATGCATACATTCTTTGTACACACTGTGTTTCTCTATGCACCTGTTCGGCAAAAACAGGGTATGTGCTTCTGTTACTGTTGCAGTTACTGTTTCAACTTGCGTTTCTGTCCCCATTTGCGTTTACGTTCCTGTGTATGCCACCGTGTGCTTTACCCTTTGTGTTGTCATTTGCTCTTGCGTTTTCGGTACTGTTAACATTTGCATTTACACTACTGTTTCTTTTTGTGTTTTTGTTTTTCATCACTGTGCGGATTGCCATTTCTGTTTATGGCAGCCCTTTCATTTGCGTTTCCGTTTCTCTTTCTTTTTGCATCTTTCTTGCTGTTACTTTTACCATTTGCATTTGCAATTCCTTTACTGTGCCCATGGACATTATGGTTTGCGTTTCCATATGCGCTTGCATTTCCTTTTGTGTTTCTGTTTGCTTTGGTGTTATTGTTGCTGTTACCGTTACCATTTGTGTTTACAATTGCGGTACTGTGCCCGTGCACGTTTCGGTTTGTGTTTCCATATGCTTCTGTTCCCATTTCTGTTTCTGTTTCCTTTGGCATTATTCTTCCTGTTACCTTTACCATTTGCATTTACAATTCTGGTACCGTGCCTCGCGTTACGGTTTTATGCTTATATATGCACTTATGCTTATCGTTTCAGTTTCTACTCCCCTTCGTGTTCTTTTTGCTGTGACACTTAACATTTCCATTTTAAATACTGCTGCCACCACTGTTCATGTTACCAGTTGCATTTTTGTATGTGCTTCAATGTCTGTTTGCATCACTATTCGCTTTGGCGTCACTTTGCGCTTGCGTTTCTATTAACGTTTCCTTTACCTTTTGCGTTTGCATTACCATGTGCGCCACTGTTGGCTCTTCTCTTTGCATTGCTGTTCCTGTTACTATGTCACAAGACAACACATGGCGGGAGCGTGGGGCCCGAAGGGCCCGCATTCCCGCTGCTGCATTACATCACTATTTCTCGTCATCATTCTAAAGAAGGAATTAGAGTAAAATCCATTTAATCGCATCAGTTAGGTTTTCCACAGTGACAAAAGTGAGGATCAGTGTTAGTTGAAACCCTTGGACCTCCCACAGCCCACCCCCAACCAGCATCATGGTGCGCCATGGGTCGCTGGTCCTAACTCTCACCCCATTTTCCTACACCTCAGATTCTTTACACATGTGATGAGGTGTGAGTTATACACGACCCCATGGCACGCCATGCCAGTTGGGGTGGGCTGTGGGGGTCCAAGGGGTTTTCAAACCTAACACCAAATTTCCTCGCTTTTGTCACTGTGAACAACCCTAACTGATGCATTAAATGGAGTTTTTGCCTCTAATATATATATATATATATATATATATATATATATATATATATATATATAAAATAGTGGCCACTATAGTTAGGGTTGCCTAGCACTTCTATGTTAAACCCAAAAGTTTACACTTTAATAGCTTCGAAACTGTTTCTCCAATTTGCCTGAATTTTTGCATGTTCAGTGTCCAACCATACATCTCTGGATCTGGAAAGTTTCATTCCAGTTGAATGTACAGTTGCTAAGCTGTAGAGTGTCACATATGTGAAAAATCCTCAACTTTTGTGCAATTCTTTGTCAGGCTACATAGATCGAACAGTGCATCTGTCTGACTTCAAATGTGCATTTGTATATGTGAACTGGGTGAAGATTGTGCCTTTTGAAGATTTGGTGAAAAAATATTAATTTGTTCAAACGTTATGCATGTTTTTCATGTCCAATTTTAGCCTATGGCAAAATTTATATGGGTGACATGAAAACGTTTTCGCAAACATTTTTCTTTTCATGCTCTGCATTTTTCTTTCCATGCTGCTGCCATCTTGTTTTCAGTTAGCCAGAGAGAAAAAAATGATGAAACTCAAAAAAATACTGCTCCTTGTTAAACACTTGTGTTTACCTAATCGAGGCCTGAGGAACTCACCCCTTTCATCAAATTTTGTGCAGGTTGACTGGAAATATATGTTTTAAAATTTTTCTGCCATTTTGGAATTTTGTTTTCATGAAAACATTTTTTTTGTGCATGGTAATGGCCACGGACAAAGAAAAAATATGCACAAAATCTTATTTTTTGCACTGAATGATTTAATTATAAGGTATATGGATGCCGCAAAACCTTTATGTTTTTGCAAAAACAATGCACCCAAAAAAGCAATTCTTTGCCACCCCACTGCATTAAAATGGTTGGGGCTTTGGGGCTGAAATTTACAGGGTGGCAAGCCCTGGTCCCACAGATGTGCCTTTTCATGGCTTGGTCCCAAAACATTCAACAGGCCCATAGTTACAGTGCTCTGAAGTTGAGAGATTTCCCAGAGGATAACATTGCGGTGCCCGTGGTGCCTTTTGGTGCCCGTATCTCAAAAACGATTTGAGATACAGATTTTTTGCTACCTGCAGCTTAGTCCACCTCTAGGTGAACTAAGCACGAGTGGAGGTTTCAAACCCACAATTACAATGGCAGTGGAATGTTTTTCATTATTGCTACAGTTACTGAGATATTGCCAAACAAGTGTTATGAGGGTTCATTTGCATTACTATGGTGCTGCTGTATGGTTCCGTACTTAAGTGTAAGTGGAACCGCAGGGCCCAAAGGGCCCATGCTCCCACATATACATACCATTACACAAATAAATGGGCAACATGAAGGGAGTGCAGTGTCTGGAGGGCCCGAGCTCCCATAAACACATACCAGTTACCAGCTGCATTACATTTTCTGAAAAAAAGAGAAATTCATTGCAAAAAACTTTGTTAATGTATCAGTTAGAGTTGATAGCACAGCAACAAAAGTATGGAAATGTGATGTTAGAAAAACCCATTGTCACCAATTAAAATGCTCAAAATCTTTTCTGGCCATGTTTTAGGCCAAAAAAGGGCAGAATCATGTTCCCCAGCCCCCTTTTAGCTAAACACCTGTTGGTGTTTACCTAAAAAAAGGGTTTTTTCTCCTTTAAATGCCTCTAAGGGGGGCCAAGGCATGCTTTATTTAATATAAAATGTTCTGCCAACATCGAGGTGCCAAGTCCCCATGTTGACAGTAGCCCCCCTCCCCCTCAGTGTGGGACACTGGGTAGCCCACTCCCAGTGTCCCCAGTTATGTAGTGCCCCCAAAAACTATTGTTGGACACTGGGGAGCCCACCCCCAGTGTCCCATTGCTTATTTAACAGTACCTGTAAAACAAGAAAACAGTCCCCCAATGTCTTTTTTTACTGTGAAAAAATAAAACAGTCCTTCGTTGTGTCCCCCATCCCTCTCCCCCATCCCAACCCTACTCTGTGCACCCACCTACCCGCACCCCCATCCCATAGCTACATCCGGAGGTCATAAAAAATAAAATGGTCCCTCATCATTTCCAAACTGGCACTGTATGATGCACCATCCTGCATTGATCTGCCATTCTTTACCAAACAGCTTGACAGTTTGATGCAGGATCCTGCATCATAAAATGCCAGTTCTATGCAGGATTCTGGATTATTGTATTTACGTTTGCCAACATCGGGGTCCCCAATCCCTGAGTCAGAAGCAGCCCCCCCTCAGTGTGGGACACTGGGTAGCCCATTTCCAGTATCCCCAGTTATGTAGGACTCCCAAAACCTATTTTTGGACACTGGGGAGCCAACCCCCAGTGTCCCATTGCTTATTTAACAGTACCTGTAAAAAAAAACCAGTCCCCAGACATCATTTTGTTTTTGTTTTTTTTACTGTGAAAAAAGAAAATGGTCCCTTGTCATCTCCCCCATCCCCCCCCATCTCGATTTTCTCTGAACCAGGACACATCTGCGCTCTTCAAAGCCGAACCGTGAACTGAAGAATCAAGGTAAGTGCCATATAATGGCTGTCTATGGTGTTTTGAACTTAAGTTTATATCTCACCCATTTTTTCATATTTTTTCACCAGATTGTCAACATGGGTTTTTTGGGACCCCACCTCATGAGCACTGGCACTCTTATTTCATTACTCATTCCCGAAAGATGATTTTACAGTCACTGGGCAGAATCACCTTTTGGGACAGAGTAATGAAATGACAGTGATGCTGTTTATGAGATGGGGTCCCAAAAAGCCCATGTTGAAAATTTGGTGTCAAAATTCTGAAAAATGCCCAAGTTACCAGCAGTCATTGAAATGTTTCTATGCACACTCATAACTTCATCAATTTTTAATATTTTCACTCCAGATTTTCAGCATTGGCATTTTTTCACACCACCTCATGAACAGTACAGTTGTCTTTCACATCCTGCCTGAAACATGTTTTCACTACTGTGGTGCAGAATGGAGAATATGCTGTGCTAAATCACTTTTCTGGGCTGATTAACAAAATGACAGTGCCACTGTTCATGAGGTGGCGTTCCGAAAAGGTCATTTTGAAAATTTGGTGAAAAAATTCAAACAAATGCCCGAATTACATGTAAAATAAGGATACTATTATACTATCTCAAAAAGAAGGGAAATTCATTGCAAAAAACTCAGTTAATGCACCAGTTAGGGTTTCTATTACAGCAACAAAAGTCTGGAAATTTGGTGTTAGGGTTACCAACCCTACCACCCCACCCCAACACCCCACTCTCCACACATCAACAGGTGTCAGGGTGTGCCTTGGGGTCATTGGGCCTAACTCTCACCCCTTTCTTCTATACAGTACCATCTCAGCTTGCTTACACATGGAATGGGGGGCCCTGCACTTCCACCCCTCCAAAGATTGTATATGTATGTAGCTGTGGAAGCACATTGCCATCGTGTTACCCCACCTCATGTACCCAGTACAGAAAATGTTTGAATCCCCACCAAACATAATTATGCACAACTGCAATGCCATTCCGCACCACAGGTGTGAAAACACATTTTAGCCAGAATTAGAAAAATGACAGCCATGATATACACAAGGTGGAATAATAAGAAGTCTATGCTGAAAATTTGGAATCAAAATATTTAAAATGTCCAAAAGTGTGCAAAGCAAAATTACAACAAATGGGCATAACTTTGCATTTAACTTGTTTTGTCCCCAAATTTTCAACATAGCCTTCTTATGACCCCTCCTCATGAACAATATGACTGTCATTATGCAACTCCCACCCGAATGGTGAATTCACTGACTGACCATGAAATCATCTTTAGGGCAGGAATTGCATAATGACAGTCATATTGTTCATGAGGTGGGGTCCCCAAAAGGCCATGTCAAAAATCTGGGGTCGCAAAATGGCAAAGTTATACATAAAAATTGAAACCTCAATTGAAATACATTGAACTGCATTTACCGTAGTTTTCAAATTGCAGTCACCAGTTCCAGCAGCATGATGTGTCTTCAATTGGGGAGTGGATCTTAAACCATGGACCTGTTCAGATGAGTGAGGGTGCGTGGGTGTGTGGGGTGGTGGGTGCTGAGTGGAAGGTGAGGTTTTGGGGGGCTGATCTGTGAGGGACTGCTTTGATTTTTTACAAGTTTGTGAAAAAAAATTATTGAGGGACAGTTTCTTTATTTCAGGGTTTCACCTGAAATGGGAGGGTGGGGGTGACACTAGACACCAGGGAAAGTATTTAAAAATGGAGACAGTGATCGGAAAGGTTGGGGGTACCATTAGACACCAGGGAATGTATTTATTAATGGAGACAGCAATCAGAAGGGTAGGGGGTGCCAATGGACACCAGGGAAAAACTTGCATAAGGGGGACAGGCAACACTGAACATTGCCAGGGATGGCAATGGATTGGGGGATTCCCCTACTAGACACTGGGGAAAGAGCAGATCAATGGTCACACTGCAGCCCACAGCACAAGCTCCAGCTGGAGGGCCCTGTGCTCCTACAGGAAAATAAGGATATGATTATGCTATCTCAGAAAGGAAGGACTTTTTTGCAAAAAACTGTGTTAATGCAACAGTTAGGGTTCAGGTTAAAGTGACAAAAGTAGGGAAATGTGACTTTAGGGTTTTCAACCCTAAAGCCTCACCCCACCCCTAAAACAAATCAGGGGTGCAGTTTTCCTTCGGGTTGTTTTGTGGCCATCTGGAGGGAACCCCACCCCACCAAAAAAAAAAGTAGTTGGTAAAAGGTCAGAGAACAGCCTTGCTGTCCTAGGACCAATATTAAATCTCTAAGTCATATATCAAATGTTCAAACCAAACTTATTCATTTTGTCACTATAAACACTGTGGCCAATACTGATTGGGAGCCATTTGTTTAAGAGTTCATAAGGTTGTTGTATCTACTTTAAACACTCCTAAATAAAATCTACCCAATCAATTTCTTCATTTCAACTGTATTTGCTATCAAGGGTACTAAATCTGGTGATCCAATAGTTTTTGCTCTATAGAAGCCTTCTATTAACATTGTCCCTTCCACCTGGAAGAGTGTCCACTCTTTCCAGTCCCACACGTCAAAGTGTCCAAATTATGTCTTTCCTTTTTAAAATGCCTGGCTAGTGCTGAACTGCCATCTTCTCTAAAGATCATGCTTTTGTGCTCATTTATTTTCTGCCTTCCAGAATATAAAGTTTTTCATACATAGGCTGTCTCACAGGGGCATGCAATCATATATATGACCTACAGTAGCTTCTCGCTATATGGAATTGCTTGGATGCCATAACGACCGTTCGTTATAGTAACTCATTCACTAAAGCAAGGGATGCTGTTTTATGTACAGTAGTACCACACACACATGGTGTCACTCCTCTAGTACTATAAGAAAGAAGCTTCCCCTTTTTTAAACAGTTTCTAAACTGCTCACACAGATGCAATTCACTGGTCTGCACTGCTGCCACTTGCACTAATATGATTCACCACACTCCTACTGGAGATACAGAAACTGCACTCTATAACCCGAAGTGAGCACCGATCTCTCAAGCCAGTGCAGTATTTACACTCTTTGCCCCAATGTGAATGTGAATAAATAAAGTGCACTTACAGTACTAGCAACATTGTGTCTGTGACTCTCATGTTCAGGTTCTCAGTCAGCTCGATCACCTGTGACTCACAGCTCTCACTGTATAACCCCTGCTCCCAGCTCTCACTGTTTAACCCTTGCTCAGCACACAGATCAGTTTTTATCTGCTCCAAGTGTAGAGTACTGGAACAGGAATGAATGCTCTCTCTCTCTCTCTCTCTCTCTCCCTCTCCATGACCGAGAAAACCAAAGTACAGCCTGTAGACTGTGTGTACTTTCAGTCTCTTGCTGTTTAACCCCAGCTCACAGCGCTTGCTGTTTAACCCTTGCTCCACTGTTTCTCAGCTTAGTTTTTGAATCCTGTGCTTGTGTTTCCCTCCTTGCCTTATTATTACATGCTACAAGTATTCAGTCTGAGTGTACAAAGTCCTTTATTGCTGTTTCTTCATTTATATATGGGTTGAATACACTGTTTGCTTTCCTGGTGATTTTATAGTTTTGACATGATCTACAAGGGTAAAAACTTACTATGGGTTTCTGGTTTGGAAAAATACCTGCTTTCTGTTGAGGTTTGGTGTAGAATGAGAAAGCCACTTTGCTTTCTGCATTTCTGACTCTCTTAGGTATTATCAGCAGCTTCTCTGTAAATGCCTGTGCTCCCTGATTGGCTGCCTGCAGAAACTGACCAATGCTTAAACGCTGTACACTTTATTTTGCTAAATACATTACAATAATCAATGGGGAAGGTTACTCTTCCACATTTTCCTGGATTTTTCTCTTTTTTAATAGGTCCTGTTTGTGTTCTCCATCGCATCTCATTCTAGTCTCCCTTACTACTCCATCAGGGTAGCCCCTTTCCATAAATCTGTTCTCCAGATCATGTGCCACCATTCAGTAGTCCTCCTCTCTTGTATAGTTCCTTTTTGCTTGGATCAGCTGGCCATATGGAATATATATCTATATGGAAGATAGAGCTAGATAGATAGCTAGACAGCCAGATGGCTAGATAGATAGATAGACAGACAGACAGACAGACAGACAGACAGACAGACAGACAAACAGATAAAACTTTTATTTTTATACAGGAACATTTTGTTAGGAGAAAATCCCTATTTTCAACAAAAGCCCAGTGTAATGTTATAAAAATATGTAAGGACACAAGAGTAGTAATACCTCTATGAAGTATGTATAATGTATGGTATAAACAGAAATGAGACATGACATGAAACTTTTCACAAAGGATGGACTCCATAGGTTACACGTAACATGGGTCATGAACAAGAATAACTCATTGTAGATGTAAATGTAGAAAGGAACACATTCATCTAATAACTTCCCTTGTAGTATTCACATGGTGCCATTAATATTTTCTTCAGAGCAGCCTGAAACTCACCTAATCTGTTCTTTGCCCTCACATCATCTGGAAATTCATTCAATTAACCTGCCACACACATCTGCAGGGTCCTGTTACCATATTTGTTATGTACATCAACAAGGCAAACAATTATCTCTAGATCTTAATAGATATCTCTCAATTTTGGGGATTTCTGGAAATAAACAATCATTTAAAGGATGTTTACTTTTTGACTTAATTTATAGCTCCATGTTAGCCAGTTTTAGCCTCTTTTATTGCCAGGTTGCAACTACTTTAAAGTTTTATATAGATCGCAATGATGAGTATCTGTTTTGTCCTTTGTGGCAAATCTCACAAGCCTGTTATACATACAATCTATTTTCTGCAAAGCATATTTGATTGAGTTTCTGTATAGCAGGTTGCCATATTCCAAAACTGGAATTAATAGTTGCTGTGTAGTTTTTACTCTTGAATCATCATTTAAACAAGAGAACACTGTACAAAATGCCTTCAGTTTTTGGTTAGTTTTTTTGACTAATTAATACGCTCAACATAGGACAACCCGCTGTCTATTAAAACACCCAAATATTTGTAACTGTTTGCATTTGTCACCTTTTGTCCATTTTCAGATTCAAGGTCCAAGTACAAATAGTCATTTTTGTTTAGTTCCCAAATACAGCCAAGGCATTGTTTTTTTTTCCAATTAACAGAAGACCATCTTTCCGTGGTGTTATGATCCAGCTGTAATTTGTGCTCCAGTTTGGCCCAGGTACATCCAGAGTCCACCAGTACTATGTCACCCACATACAGCTGGACCTGATTGCTCACAAGCAGGCCAGGGAGGTCATTTTTGAGGTGGAAGACTAGGTTTGCTGGCCAAGGCACCTAGCTTCACCTGAGCTCTTTTCTTCTAGGTTGCTTGAAAGGACAGAGCAAATAACCTTACCAGAGCAAGGAAAAGGATTAAGGCTTCTTCTGGCTAGGCAGATTTACTGCGTGTTGTTATTTTTATTTTGTACTCACAGGGATTGTGACTGTTTGTTGCTAACATTTTATTGCTTTATTTTTTGTCTGATTCAGATTGTTGTTGCTGGGTATACCTTCTGCTGCATTATTACAGGGTGTGCCTACAGGTGTGTGCTTACAGATTACTGCTGTAATCTTCTGATTCAAATTGTCTTTTGCATGGTATATCTTCTGTTACTGCTTTATTTTTCTCTGTAGAAAAGTGTTTCTTACGGGGTATATCTTCTGTGAAATTATTACAGGTGGTGCTTTACAGGTTTTACAGTTTTATCTATCATTAGAATAAGCTTTCAGGGCTACTGCATTTGTTGCTTGCTGCTTGTTTCTGTTCTTACCTCCTTGTTTCTTTCATCCATGGTTCTTCTTTTTTGGCAGGGGAAGGGCCCAGCCACCCACCCCCATCCCCAACCACCCCACACTACACACCTTTTATAGGGTAGCACAGTCATGACATTTCCTGTAGCAAAGCAGGAAGGGGAGGATCAGAGGGGTGTGCACACAGTGACCTCATTTACAGCAGTACTAGTAATTTACCTTGTTATAACAAGTTATACAAGAACAAACAAAACACAAAATCAAACTTTTGCTTTCATTTTCTTCCTTCTAATTACTCTGACCAGGTCATAAACCCAGCAACTTATTTGGAATGGATATCATTAACTGCAGGTACTGCAGATCACTTTTCAGAAGGGCAGTTTTACAGGATATAGGACACTGTCCTACATGTTGGGCCATTGGAGATCTCAGGGCTCAGCTCCAAGCAGCATGGGCAGAGACTGTGAGCTTGAAATTGCATATTCAAGAGGAAATATATTATAAGAACTGCCCGCCATTTCCCCAACATCCAACAGAAGCACCTTGACCGCAGAAGGTAGTTGGTCCAGGAGGTTGGCAGGTAGATAGAAGGGGCAAATCGGGTGCCCCTTCACTCGGTGCTCTCCAACATATCACCTCCACAAACCATATAAAAACTACAAACAGGTATCTGCCTCTATCTCCGAAATCAAACAAAGGGGCAGAGGACATTGCAGAGCAGGACACTGCAGCACAGGAGCTAGCACAACAAAACTGTCCCAAAACAGGAACCAAAACAAAAAAAGCAAAAAGGAAATCCAAAAAACTTCTGATCATAGGAGACTCCATGATTCAGGGAGTTGATACATATCTCCAACCAGGGGTAATGGTCAGATGTGCCCCAGGTACATCAGCATGGAGAGACACTGACCGCATTGCTAAAATTGTTCAGGTAGCAGGAGAAAACATTGACATCCTGCTACACATCGGAACTAATGATCTCGCCAGCCAGTCAGTTGTGAAGACCAAGGAACACCTGACCAGGCTGAGTGACAAACTATCATCCATTTCATCCAGCATCTCCTTCTATGAGATCCTGCCAGTCTGGGAGAGGGAGGCAGATGGACTGGAAGGTCAGAGAAGGGGAGGTAGGGGAGCTTAACATGTGGCTCAAAGACTGGTGCCACGAAAAAGGACACAAATTTGTAGGGAGCTGGCAACAGTTTTGGGAACGAGAGTTCTTCAATTTGATGGACTGCATCTGACTAAGGAGGGAGTCAGTGCATTGGGGCAGAAGTTTGATGTCTTTGCAGAATATTTAAACTAGCAAATGGGGAGAGGCATGCAGCACCCCGTACATTGAATGGGAAGAACACCCTTCCCCCTCAGCTAGTGGTCAAACAGGAGTTCAGCATGTTTGTAGTTCATTTGCATCATCAGGCAAGGAAAAAGTCCGGCTCCCCATACGACACACAGGGGAAATGCCAGACCTTGCCCAACAACTAACACACCAAAATCTGGCCAATGGAAAATCATGTATACTAATGCTCGCAGTCTAGGAAACAAGATCCCAGACCTGCAGGCACTAATGACAGAGGCTAAACTGGACATAGTAGCCATTAACAAGACATGGTTTACCAGTAACCACACTCAGGAGACTTCAGTACCTGGCTATGTACTGTTTAGAAGAGACCAACGAGCAAAAAGGGGGGAGGTGGAGTGGCCCTTTATGTCAATGAAAATATCAAAGCTACAGAAATTCAGAATACACATAAGGAGCCAGGAGGACTGTGGGTAACCCTGGAAAAAGGAAATGGGACAGCCATACGAACTGGGGTAGTGTACAGGCCTCCAGACCAGGGGGAGGACGTATACACATTACTGGTAGAAGATATACAAAATATGACAGCTAAAGGGGAGGTTCTGACAATGGGAGACTTCAACATGCCAGATACAGATTGGTCAATACCAGCAGGAACATCTTCCAGAACTAGACACATGGTGGATTCCCTGCAGGGGGAGGTACTCAAACAACTGGTACAACAACTCACAAGAGACAAAGCTATCCTAGATCTAGTACTGACTAACAGGGAAAGGATCACAGATCTCCAGGTAGAAGGTCACCTGGGGGCCAGTGACCATCACATGGTATGGTTCAATTTGGCCACTAGAACTAAATCATCCCATTCCAAGGCAAAAATATGGGACTTCAGAGGAGCTGACTTTGATAAGATTGCCAACAGAGTTAAACTAGCCCTGGCAAAAAGAAATACAGGTGCGGGAGTACAGACAAAGTGGGCAAGCATTAAAGATGCAATACTTGAAGCAACATCCCATTGTGTTCAAGAGAAAAGGGAGTGCAAAAGAAGAAGGAAACCACTTTGGTTCTCAAAAACAGTAACAGAAAAAGTCAGAGCCAAAAGGCTGGCCTTCAGGAAATATAAGGGAATGCAGCAGGATGAAGATAGGGAGGCATACCAAACTTCCCTAAGGGAAGCAGGGAAGGCAGTAAGGCAGGCAAAGGCCCAAACCAAGGAAACACTAGCACAAACAGTAACTGAGGGTGACAAGACTTTCTATAGATACATTAGTGAAAAGAGAAAGTCCAGAGGGGGTATTGCTAAGATCAAAGGAGATAAGAGCGCTTGTGAGGAGGAGGACCATGTAAAAGCATCTATCCTAAATAGATACTTCTGCTCAGTATTTACTGAAGAGAAGGTAGGGCAGGGTCCACAGCTCAGCACCATGGACACAGGAGGGAGGGGGGTATGCACTAATTCCTTCACAAAAGAAAGGGTCCTACAAGAGCTCGATAAGCTCAGGGTGGACAAGGCAATGGGACCTGATGGCATACATCCCAGGGTACTAAAGGAGCTAAGGGTGGAACTAGCAGAGCCATTATCAGAACTGTTTAGTTAGTCTCTGAGCACAGGAGAGGTCTCAGAAGACTGGAGAAGAGCTCATATGATCCCGGTCCACAAGAGTGGTAGCAGGGAGGAGGCAGGGAACTACAGACCAGTCAGTCTTACCTCAGTTGTGGGCAAGATTATGGAGGCACTTCTTAAGGAAAGGATAGTGCAACACCTGGAATCCATAGGAGCACAGGATCCAAGACAGCATTGGTTTTCAAAATGAAGGTCCTGTCAAACTGATCTCATAGATTTCTTTGACTGGGTAACCAGAGTGGTGGACCAAGGGGGAGCAGTTGATGTCACCTACCTTGACTTCAGCAAAGCTTTTGATACTGTTCCACATAGAAGATTGATTAATAAGCTGGGTAGGCTCGAGGTGGGTCAGAAGTTGGTCAACTGGGTGGCAAACTGGTTGACAGGCAGAAAACAGAGAGTGGTGGTAAATGGTATACAGTCAGAAGAGATGCATGTTACAAGTGGGGTGCTTCAGGGATCAGTCCTGGGGCCAGTCCTCTTCAATATCTTCATCAGTGACATTGCAGATGACACCAAGATCTGCAGCAGAGTAGATGATCCAGATGGGGTGGGCAGAATGAGATGAGATCTGGATAAACTAGCAAAATGGTCAGAAGAGTGGCAACTGGAGTTTAACGCAAAGAAGTGCAAGATCATGCACATAGGGAAGAGAAACCCTGAAGCCATCTATAGGCTGGGAGGGGAGTTGTTGGCAGTCACAAGGGAAGAAAGAGACTTGGGCGTCATCATCACTGATGACCTGAAATCATCCAAGCAGACCACTAAAGCAGTAGGTAAGGCTAGAAGGATGTTAGGGTGTATTAGTAGGGGTATCACAAGTCATAAGAGGGAGGTAATAATCCCTCTTTACAAGACACTGGATAGGCCTCATCTGGAGTACTGTGTGCAGTACTGGAGGCCTTGCCTTCACAAGGACATTAACCAAATTGAGGCAGTCTAGAGAAGGGCTACCAAAATAGTGCAGGGACTGCATCAGAAAACATATGAAGACAGATTAACAGAGCTCAATATGTATACCCTACAGCAAAGGAGGGAGACAGGTGATATGATCGAAACATTCAAACACCTTAAGGGCATTAACAAGGTGAAAGAGTCGAACATGTTTCATTATAAGAAAAATAGCAGGACAAGAGGACACAGCATGAGATTAGAGGGAGGCCAATTAAGGGGTAATGTGAGGAAGTTCTTTTTCACAGAAAGGGTGGTGGATGCATGGAACTGCCTACCTCAGGAAGTGGTGGATATGAATACAGTGCAGGGCTTCAAACAGGCATGGGATAGGCATAAGGGAGCAATACCGATGAGTATGAACAGATAGGCCATTGACAGAGCAAAGGCCAATGGCACACTGATAAGGCAGAAAAAGAAATGGGCAGACTGGATGGGCCTTGTGGTCCTTATCTGCTCAACTTCTATGTTTCTATGTATATTAAAAAGTAGTGGGCCCAGGATGGAGCCCTGTGGGAATCTCCTGTTTATTTCTATGGGCACTGCAATTTCATCCAATCCCTTTGCTTTGTGCACATTTAACTTATTCAATTCTCTAAGTACTTCTTTATTTGTGATTTTTTTTAAATCTAAAATTAGGATTTGGGGGGGGTATTATCATGGTCTCTTTCATTGCTGTACAAATCACATCCAGCACCCAGAGAGGCTCCCGCACCACTCACCTCACAGTTTAAACCCTCGGCCTCCAGATCACCCAAATTCAGATCTAGTAAATCAACAAAGTATCAGTTTAACATTTCTGACACCTTTAGTTTATTGCTCACAAGATTTCCATTATATAAACATAGAAGTTTATGGCAGAAGGAGACCGCTGGGTCCATCTAGTCTGCCCATTTGTTTTAGACCTATTTTGACACTCTAGTTGCCCTTTGTAGTCAGGGCTCCCTTGTGTCTATCCCCTGCATTCTTGAATCCCTCCACAGTGGTGACCCCCACAACCTCTTAGGGCAGGTTGTTCCAAGCATCCACCACTCGTTCTGTGAAGAAAGCTTCCTGGTGTTGGTAGAGAACCTCTCTCCTTGCAGCCTGAGGTCATGTCCCCTGATCCTGGAGCCCTTCTTGAAATGAAAAAGTTCCTGTGCCTGTACATTGTTAATGCCTTTTATGTACTTGAATGTTTCAATCATGTCCCCTCTCTCTCTTTCTCACCTCCAGGGTGTACATATTCAGTTCCCAAAGTCTTTCCTTGTAGGACATGTACTGCAGACCCTTAATCATTTTTGTTGTCTTTCTCTGTACTGTTTCCCCCTTGTCAATGTCCTTCCTGAGGTGAGGCCTCCAGAATTGGACTCCGTATTCCAGGTGAGGCCTGACCAGCGATCTATACAGTGGTAGTACCACCTTTCTCCTCCTGCTCATGATTCCCCTCACAATGCAGCCCAGCATTCTGTTGGCCTTCAATGTAGCCTTCTCACACTGCTTACTAACCTTCAAGTCATCTGAGATTATGATTCCCATATCTCGTTCCTAGTTTGAGGCCGCCAGTCTTTCACCTCCTAGGTAATACTCCTTTCTTGGATTTTTCTTTCCTATGTGCATGTCCTTGCACTTTTTGGCATTAAATCTCAGCTGCCACACTCCAGGTCATTCTTCTAGTTTCTTGAGGTCAGCTTTCATCTTGCTCACTCCTTCTGAGGCGTCCATCCTGTTACATATCTTGGTGTCGTCTGAGAACAGACACACCTTCCCTTCCCGTCCATCAGCAATGTCTGCTATAAAAAATATTGAAGAGCACAGGCCCATGCCCTGAATCCTGGGGCACCCAGCTGGTCATCCTGCCTTCCATCGAATGTGTTTCATTATCAAACAGTTATATATGTGTCTTTGTGTGAACTGGGTTCTGAAGTATGTATGGTCTGTTTCTTGTGAAAGCTGGATGCATAGAGTAATACATTTTTGACTGTATCCTTCCTGTATGACTTCCTGTACAGTTGATCCTTGTCCTTAGTTATACTTAGGCCCAGGAACTAAATGCCATCTGTATTCCAATTCACCACAAATTTCAAGTGTTCTGTACTTGAGTTCAAATATTCAAAAAAGCTGTTTGGTTCATCTAATGTTCCTTGCCATAAGCAAATCACATAATCTATAGAGCATGTCCATAGAATTATATTATGCAGATACATATTGTTTTCTCTATTGTAGATGAATTCTCTCTCTCAAACATATCCATATATAGATTTGCATTCCACAGGGCCATGGAGGACCCCATGGCAGTTACTTTCGTTTCCTGATAGAATGCACGTTCAAATCTAAAAATGGTTCTTAGAGATAATATAAAAGATGCCATTTTAATGAGATATTGACAGGGAGGGACCTCTCATAGTAATCTGTTCTCTAGAGCTTCCCCCAATGCCTGTATGCCTTCAGAATGGGGATACTAGTACATAGGTTCTTCGTGTCGATGGTAACCAAAATACTAGCTTCAGATATCATCTTTTCTCTGTTTACATTCACATATATTTCAATAGCATCTTTTTGTGTCCTTTAATTAGGCTTCATTTTTGCAGACCAAAGGTTGGAAGTGGTAGTCCACAAAGACTGAGACAGCCTCTAGGGCAGACCCAGTGCCAGCAACAATTGGTCTTCCAAGCACACTCTCCAAGCTCTTGTGGTTCTTAGGCAGGGTATAGAAAACTGGCATTACCAGGAATGGTCTAAAGAGGGCCCTATGCTATCACTGTGTTAGAAACATTTTTCTAAGCCTTCATCTAGTAGTTTGCCTACTCACTTCATTACCTTTTCTGTAGGATTTTATTCTATTTTTCTATAGTTTTTTTTTTTTCCTTTGCATTTTTATTCACTGTTCTGATTACAATTTCAGTCTCATTTTCCAATTTCTAAGGGCTGAAAATTCTTCTGAACTCAAAATTATATTTAGACTGTGTGTACTAAGGTAGAAAGGTAGATTTATAGTTTCGGTTTTTTGCCAGGATTTATTTCATCTCTATTTCTCTAGGGTCTGGTTTGCTCTCTACATTTAAAAAGTACTGTTTTAACCTTAATTGTCTCTAGAATCTTTTCTAATTTAAACATACTGATTTTTTTCATGCTGGCAGAATGACAAAGCTTTATTTAGTACCCTGATTTCCAGTAGGGAAAATTCTTTCTTGGACAGATTAAAGACTGATAGTCCCATTTTCAAATGTTAGTGCCCAGCATACAGCCTGAGTTTGTGTGCTTCGCTCTGGATGAGACCGTATTCAGAAGCCCCTGAAGTGCTTTTCAAACCCAGCAGTGCCAAGGTGCCACCTATACAGCTGAAAACAAGCTTGGTCCATTCAAACGTAAACTCCACCAGCACCTCACTGACCTCAGCTGTTGTGACTGCTTTGTCTAGGCTTACAGCTTTGTTTCACCTCTCCCTCCTCTTCTCTCCTCTTCTCCCTTGCTACCTTCCCAACTTCTCTCTGCCCCTCCATCCTCTGCTACTCCCTGTCTCTCTCCCATCCCCACCTACCATTCTACCCCCTCTCACCTCCCACCTACCATTCCACCCCCTCTCCCGCTACTCTCCTCCTGTCTCCCCCTCCCTATCATCCTATCTCGTGTTGCTCCACCCCAGACTACCTAGCACTTATCTTTCGTTTCTTGCACTTATGACAATGTCAAATCCTTGACTGCACCCCTTATCCCCACCCCCCTTCTTATCCCCAACCCCTTGCTCCACTTATGTCACTCTAGGATGGTTTTCATTTCTATCTGTGTCTTGCTATATATACACACCCATATTGTTAATTGTGCATTGTTATTTGCCACTGACTGTTTGCTACTGTGCTAGTCTATATACATGTACATTGTATCTTACCACTGCTTGCTTCAATGTTATCCTCCTGACCTTGTATAGTATCTTAGCACTGTTTTGCTTAAACCCATTGCTGAAGTGGAACCTTTGTAAAAGAACCCTTGGTTCAAAGGTATTTGTAATCCTAGTAATAAATAAATAAAATAAATAAAAAATACCGCTGCACCTTTGCCAATGAGGGGGTTCCCTCATGTATGCTGGTGCAATAGCATAAATAAAGGTTTGCAGCAGCAATAAATAGCTCCCAGAGTGTCTCTGTTTACTGCTGCCAAAAAAACACATCTTAAGTGGGCAGTAAGCCCCTCGCTCCCACCCCAAAGCCAGGGTGACTAAACTGCAGCTTCCCCTTCTGCTGTGCCAAGCTGCCTTCCCAGTTGCCCAGTCAACAACAGATCAATATTTTCTTATGATCTAATGGTGCTCCCCAGCCCCAGATTGCCTGGTTTACAAGTGTCTCTATTCCCTGTGGTTTAGTAGTTTACCCCACCCCCAATTGCCAGTTTACATGTTTAATATTCTCTGGTGGTCTAGTGGTTCTCTGCACTCCCCAGTCACCTGGTTTACCAGTTTCACTATTCCCTTGTGATCTAGTGGTTCCCCTCACACCCAGCCATTCACTGACACCCTCAGTAACCCAGGAATAGTGAAATATGTAAACCAGGTGACAGGGGTGTAACAAATGACTAGACTGCCAGGCAATACTGAATAAAGTAAATAGGGTTATCAGGTTGTGGGAGACCACTTCATTACCAAGGAATAAATGAAACATGTACACTGGGTGATTGGAGGGTGGAGGAACCCCTAGACAACCAGGGAATAGTGAAACATATAAGCCAAGTGATCAGAGTGTGGGGAGAACCACTAGACCACCAGGGAACAGTGAAACATGTGAACCAGGAAATGAAGGGTTGGGGGAATCACTATACCACCAAGGAATAGTGAAAGATGTAAACCAGGCAATAGAGGGATGGGTGGCACCAATAGACCACCAAGGTGTATTGTTGCACAGGAGAATGGACACTAAAAGGCCACTGTGTAGCATGCAAATGAGCCCATAATGGGTATGCAGATGGCCCTTTACTGTTTTGCATACTGAATGAGCTAATTTGCATGCTCGAGCTGAATATAGCCCACAGGATACTGGTGCTGTCCTGTTTCGGGCAGCGCTATCTTCTATAGGTCATATGCAGCTCTGGTCCTTGTCAGCAAAACAAAGATTCACTTAGCACTGCACCAACATGGACTGATATTCAGTCAAATAGTAATGCTCCATCATTGAGTACTATCTGTCTGAATATCACTCAGAACCGGTCAAGTGTAGTTTGCAAGTGCAGCACAAATGGCTGCACCCTGATTGCATCGTCTCTGTATACGGGGCTCTGAGATTTGTCTTTACCTGCAACTCTTTCTTCTATCATTAAGCATTTTTGTTCTTCTGCTCCTTATTTGTTCCCTCTTCCTTTTTCTTTTCTTCCTCTGTTGCCCCTCCAGGGTAGTCTCTCCTGGGTAATTGTTCTACCAACCCTTTCCACTGAATCTGCCTCCACTGTGGCCCCTGCCTCAACAGTCTCCTCTTCTTAAAAAAATATTCTTCCTTCCTGTACCCTCTGAGCTGCTGTCTGAACTATGAAGAGAGGATTATGAGTCCAGATTGTAGTGGTATGGATGGTTACAATCTATCTGTTTCCTCCAAGTGTACACTTTCCCATTTTTATAGTAATCTAAATTCTGCTTGGGATTTTTCATTTTCTGGTCTATTATCACCTTCTCAGAGTCATCTTATCCCTTGTTTACTTTGTCCAAAAACTCTTCAAACTCCTATATATCAGGCTTCTTTTTATGCTGGTCAGAGTTTTAATTTTACTCCTCACTAAGTTTAGTTCTATAGATAAGGTTTCAATAAGTCATAACATAAAGTCCAAAGGGCACTTATTTTGGACACCATCTCTCTTCTTCTCAGGGTCTGAAGCTGTGAAGCCCAGGTTTGTCTCCACTAGTACCCTTAGGCCCCTGGGGATTCTTTTCTACCTCACATATTCGGCTAACATTAAGCCGTGCCATTCCAATCTTAATTCACATTGCCTTAATTGTTCTACCTTGCTGATCAAATATTTGATCAAGTTTATTTTTACTTTGGTTATCAAATGATCACCTGTTTTGTTGTTATTCCCCAGGTAGTTTCTTTTTACTAACTACTCCTTGCAAAATTCTGTCTTCATCCAACTTAGTCAGTGTGCTGAGAATAGAGCATTCCTCTGTGTAACATTAAAAGCTTCAAATTTAGCCATACTCTTGGTTTATAATGAATGTTTTACTCTTGATATACAAGAGTTGAGGGGACAGAAGAGTTGGGGGGACAGAAGGGGAAATCGTATTACTAAACCTCAGCAAACAGGAGCCAACTACAATTACAAAGCTATCTAGGGTAACACCAGATGACCATATCCAAAATTATGGATTGATAGTATGTTTTCTTACAGAAATGGATATCTGGAAGTAGCTTAGGTCAAAGCACATATAGGTCAACAGTCTAGGACCCAAATATCATTCAAATGTTCTCCCCAAATCTCTTTGAGTAAAAAAGGTGGATAGCACAATACTCCTCTCTGTCCTCTTGTCTCTTGATATTAGTAAGCCCAACTGGTGCTCCTAGAGGTAGCTATGCTTAATTTCAGGGCCTCCTATCCAAAAACACTGAGGTAGTGTTTTCACCAACAATACATCAAACACAGAATGGCAGTGTGGCTCTCTAAGCAATAGGAACATAAAGAAGTCCGATGGGGAGAATTCTGCTTCAAACAACATTAAATGTAATCCAGTATGCAGTGTAGAAAAGAAACACACTCACTGGTACACTTCTTAAGTAATTTTATTTACAAAATTCTAGTCACTTCACATCACTGGGGTAGCTCCGTATCAACATTTGATGGTTACACCTAACCACTTCATCAGGAGATTGCGTACAATTCATATCAGTTGTTAAATTAAAAACTTACATTATACTACAAACACTTACTAATAAATGTCATCTTTAATTTCCACCTTAAATCCTATTATAGGTATTTTCCCAATGATGCCATACCACCAATATAGTGCTTATATCCCATTTCTTTTTATTATTTACTATGCTTTTTGGTGCAAGCTGCCAAAGGCTCAGCCCCCACTCCCTCTCCAGTTTACCACCTCGCCCCAGGAACTTACCTCTACCGATGATCCCTGGCCTTAGGGCAGGGCCACCAAGCAGACACAGACCTTCACATTGCTAGAATAAGTTTGCCAGCAGGGATCACCTACTGGTATTACCTCACTGGCTTACCACCCCCAAGGGCGGGGCATGGAGTCAGGTCATAGCAGATGGATGACAGTACTAGGTCACCATTAGACTGCAGCAGCAGGGGATTAAGGCTGGAGGAGTGGGGTGTCATTAATGGTGGCCACTATTTTGGAATGAGGGACCCCACAGGGGTGTGGCATGCAATGACATAAGGCAAGAAGCACTGATGTCTGGCACAACCCCTCACCATCTAGGCATTGGTAGCTGCCAATCTTTGGCCTTCCCCAGGGGTCAGATATGCACTGAGTGCTCACCCACCCTCCCTCCTGGAGGAGGAGAGCAGTCCAAGGGATGCTCAATACTCCTCCCCCCAGCCGGCCCTCTGATTCTCAGTCCATTCCCAAACCCAAGATGTTGGCATTGCGAGTAGAAATCTTACCGCTCTGCCAGCAGGCTGGCCACTTATATCCAATTTACAATGTATTGACAAAGTGCTTTTCTAACTTTCTATGTGCAGTTAATAAACACCCAACACAGTTCGCAATATTTCAGTAAACATTTAAATATTCCCCATATTAACCCAGTGTCTAGTAAAATGCAAAGAATTAACTACAGTTTTAGGGCTGGATTTAAAAAAATAATAATTCAGGCATAAATTCTGGGTTTGGGCTACATATGTGGCATCCTAAATTTGGCCAAACATTTGAATGCTATTTTCAAACATTTTGCTGCATTTACAAGTGTACCTGCTTTATTGTAACAAAGTGATGCATGTGTCATATATTCATCATCATCATCATCATCATCATCATTTTTATTGTTCAGCATAAGCTTTTACAAAAAATGTAAATACCCATGAATATTGATACCAATATTCTTCATACACATAATATACATAAAAATACAATAAACAATAATATAATTAACTATACAGCATATGTGCAAATATTCATAAATGAAGAGCAGATAGAAAATTCACTAATCTCTCGAAAACATCCATATTTGTACTGTTGAAGAAAAAAGATACCAACTGGTCAGAAGGGAGGTCAGTACCTGCCAGGATTTCCGGAGCCATTTTTTCCTGTGTGAACTATAAAAGGGACAAAGCAATAGTACATGTTTCAAGTCATCCTCTAAAACATTTCCACAAGGACAAAATGGAGTATCAGCATTCCCTCTCCTTTGTCTCAAGTAAATATAGTTTGCTTCATATAATTCTAGTCTATACCGGGTGATTAAATGTCTAAATTGTGGATTAGTCAATCTGATTAGATATGGCTCTAGAACACATTTCTGTTTCAATATTTTATACCATCTATAATTCTTTAATGTTGCCAATCTCTCCAAATCCTTTGTTCTGGCTATGTCTCTAACTCTGATCTTTACCAGAGAAATAATTTCCTCCAGAGGTTTAAAGGATATGTCAGTTAACACATGACCTAATCCACTAGGATATAATTCCCTCCAAATAAGATGAATACTGTGTGATATAAAATTCATGGAAGCATAGTACATTTCTTCCTCCAAACACCATCTTGGGATTCTTTGTTCTGATAACAGGAATGTTTTTAATAGAAATAAAATACGTCTTTCCAAAATGATCACCTCCAGAGAGAGTTGTTCTAATTCTAGGCATAAAATCTCTTTAGAAACAGCTTGGGGAACCATTAAAATGTCCTGATACAATTTATTAATTACACATTCGATATCATCCAGTTCAATATCTCCCCATATTTCTGAGGCATAAGTTATGGGTATTGATTTTTGCATTTATCACCTTCAAGATTCCCAAAATAGAAGCTCTTCCCATCTTTGAATTGAATTGCCTAAAAGCACTGGATGCAGTTTTAGTTTTAGATTTAACAAAGTCATGATGCTCTTTCCAGGTTGTAGTCTGTGAGAGGCGCAGTCCAAGATAGTCATATGACTTAACTATATCTATTTTAGTTTTCCCAATGTAAATTCTGGGTAATTTCTTGGTTTTGTTTCCAAAACTTACTACATTAATTTTGGTTCTATTAATTAACAAACCATCTCTGGTACAGAAGTCAAAAGAATTCATTTAATTTTCTTTGTAATCCCAGCAGAGAAGTTGAGAGCAGAACAATGTCATCAGCATAAGCCAGGAGTGAACCCTGTGTATCCCTATTTTTGGTAAATGGAAATTATCATCTTCTAAGTTTTGTAGTAGTGTATTAATGTATAAATTAAACAAAGTTGGTGCCAGAATGCACCCGTATGACTCCCAAATTTGTTTTAATTGCAGAAGTCAGTTCACCCCTTTGATTATATTGAACTTGCATCCAAGTATTTGTATGAAGTCTAATTATTGTATTTAGTAATGGACTGTCCAGATCCAGCCATTTTAATTTTTTCCACAATAGATTTCTACTGACTTTATCAAATGTGAATGTCAAATCCACAAATAAGCAATATAGTTTGCTGTTCTTAACCATCACATACTTCCAAATTAGATGTTTTAAAACATAACAATGTTGTACAGTTGATCTTGCTGTTCTAAACCCATTTTGATATTCACTAAGAATACCTTTGTTGTCTATCCAGTCCTGACGTTTATTAAGCAGAATTTTACAGAATATTTTCTGTGAGTTGCCTATCAGGCTGATTGGTCTATACTATTTATATTAGAAGGATCCTTCTTCTTCAGGATTGGGTAGACAACACTGCCAAGCTGACTATGAGGAATGTCTTGGCCCTGTATAATGGCATTATAAGTACTTTAAAAATTGGAACCCACCATTGTGTAGTTGTTTTATGTATTTCTCCAATCAGGCTATTGGGAGCTGGGGTCTTATTGGATTTAAGTGTTAAAATCATCTGACTGATCTCATCTTCATTAATACAAAGGGGCAAAGGATACATTACAGGTGATTCCTTAGATGGATTTGTAATCCCCAGACTTTCTTCTGCTGAGAAATATAAAGATTCAAAGTATTTTTCCCATGTAGAAGGTGTAATATGTGCTTGAATTATATTAGAATATTGCCCATACCCACTACTTACCAATCTCCAAAAGGCCTTATTATCATTTTGCAATATGGTATTGCGCAATGTGTCCCATTGTAACTTATAATATTTATTTCCTTCAGAATCCAAAATGTTGTTATATTCTTTCCTGGATTGATTTAATTTGTTAATGTTTTGTTCATTTTTATTTTTATTTTTTTATTTATTGAAATGTTTCACCAAGAAAAATACACTGAGCAACTTAATGCTCGTCTCACGGTATGTCCTGGGGGAAGGGGTAGAGGGATAACAGTAGTAATGACAATTCATACAGCAATACAGAGGTGTTAATAATTGTGGTAATACAGTGGTACAGTGGTGGGATTAACATGCAGTAATACAGTGGTACACTAGATACAGTATAGTACATACATGGTATGAAATACATTCATGTGAGGGCATCATTTGTAATATAGGAGGTTTACATAGGTGACAGGTATACAAAGCATACTACATACAAATGATAAGTGCAGTGCTGAGCCATGTGCCTGTAACAGGATTTGTAGAAGTACACTGCAGCAGTTACAGTAACCTTCCATGAGGAACATGTCTTGGGGTTAAGTGCTAAACTAAGAAGTGGTGTGGTAAGTGCATGTGGAGGGAGCAGGTGAGAAGGTGGAGGAGTCAGGGGAGGAGGGGGTCAGAAGCAGGTGCAGGAAGGGGTGAGGTAGTTGTGTAGAGCAGAGGTAAGAGAAAACAGGGAGGAGGAGGAGAAGCAGATTTGAGGAGGCAGAGAATTCCACAATTTAGGCAGGTGATACAAGAAGGCTTTCTGTCCTGAGGATGTGGTTCTGCCAGGGATTGACAGGGTGCAAGTGTCAGCAAGAGATCTAAGGTGGTAAATGGAGGGGGAAGGAGTACCAAGAGAGGAGGTGATGTAAGAGGGGAGTGTACCAAGCCAGAATTTAGAGATGAACTTGACACCATGTAGAAGTCTCTGACTGTGGAGGGGAAGAAAGTTGAGGGAGTGGTACAGGTCACAATGGTGGGTTAGGAGGGGGGCATCAAGAGCAAAATGACAGAAGGAGTTGAAGAAAGAGTCCAGTCTGGATAGGTGGGACTGAGGGGTGGCACCATAGACTATGTCACAGTAGTCAAAAATGGGCAGGATCATCTTCTGTACCAGCTCACGCCTGTTGACAAGAGGGATGCAGCAGCAGTTTCTGTAGAGGGCACCGAGCTTAGGTCTTAATTTTTTCAGAACAGCATCTATGTGTACAGAGAAGTCAAGGTATCTAGCCAGCCAAATGCCAAGATACCTGAATGAGGAGACGTCCTCAAGAGCAGTCCCATCAAGGATGTGAAAGGAGGGAAGTTGGCTTAGCCAAGCAAGTCTTTACATTGTGCCAAAGGTCATGGAGACTGTCTTTTTAGCATTTAGAAATAATTGATGTGAGCTGAACTAGAGTTGGACCTTGGTGAAGTCAGCCTGAAGGCTAGCAGTGGCATGAAGTATATATTCTCCCTTGCTTCCCTTATCTTCTTATTAAGAGTAGTTTTGGATATTTTACACTTGTTATTAAACCATGTTTGGGGTTTTACAATATTAATAGAGACTGTTTTACAAAAAGGTTAAATGTAGTTTATAAGTCCATCCCAAATTTCCAAAATGGTATTCGAACAGCTATTTGAGAGTATGATTAGTCGCTGTTCATTTAAGAAGTCATGTAGGAACAATTCCTGAAAAGTATATATTGAATGGTCATGCCATTTAATTATTTTAAGATTTAAAACTTCTAATGGAGGCAAGACTTCAGGTAGATCTAAACTAGAGATTTCATTATTTAGATTTGTAAAAACAGGGAGGTGTGCTGATTCTGGTCGACCCATTCCCCCATATCCTTAAGGATCTTGGCCCCTTCAATATTGGTCCAAACAACATCTATGGTAGAGTATCCTTTAGGTCCCATAAACGTACAGTTACCCTCGACATCTGTCTTAGTTCTGCCATTTATGAGCATAAAGTTCTGCTCTCTAAAATAGGCATCCATGCTTTTACCACTAGCATTAGATTTTTATCCTCAGACTTTCTTAGTAGCTGAATTCCAGGGTTAAACTTAGCTATGTTCCCAACAAAATCACTGTAAAAAAAACTTCATCTGATTCATATGCCCCAATACGGGCATTATAATCACCGGAATAAGCATAGGAAAATGTTCATTCTGTTCTAATATAATGTCCATATCTTGTTTAAATTGAAACCATGGATCTTCCTTCTTTTTAACCTTTGGAGGAATATAAATGTTACAAGTTATTAATTTGTTAGAGTTTTTGCATAATTTCACTGTCAAAATTTGGTTACCCTCAGATTTATATTCGGTCACACCAAAATCTAGAGAAGTCTTAACAAAGGTAATAAGTCCTGCTTTAGGTCTTCCTAACTTCTTACTCTTATACATTGGTATTCCTACTAAAGAATAACCTGGAATTGTGTTATTCTCTGGTACTAGGCTCCATGTTTCCTGAAAGCAAAGTAAATCAAAAGACTCTAGAAAAGAACATGTATCACTGTCTGCTAGTTTTAATGTTAATCCCTTAATGTTCCAAGATATTTTCAGCTCTTGATTTGCTTGACAAGGGTTGCTAAGTGTCATGGTTGTTCAGTTTGCGAGAGCTCTTCAGACAATCTGTTGTTCTCTGATATGATCACATGATCTCCATGAAATTCCCTGGGGTAGTCACCAGGATGCCCAGTTTGTCCAATATTATTGCCTTTTCCATAATAGCCCGCACAAATCTGGCCAAAGTGAAGGCCAAATCTATTTGAGGGGTTTCAATTTCGTCTCTCCATATTTTAATATTTGAGATGGATGATAAAGCCAATTCTAGATCAAGGGAGTGGGCCAGAAATGATATAATGTCTTTACCGATAATTTTAGAATTTCTCTCCCCCTTGTATTTCAACCAAAAAATGAAATAATCTTATCATTCTGTTGCAAATACTGGTTTCTGTTATAGTTATTAGTTACACTCAAAGGGGCTACTATATCTGAATCCCTTCTGCAAGTAATATCATTTTCCTCTACAGACTGTGGCACTGGACCTATCTGGGGTTCACTTATCAGAATCCCCTTTGACTTCATCAGATTTCCTTTATACCATATATCAGCTACTAATGCCTGGGATTTTGTATAACTCAAAACACAGTCCATAATATTGGAATTAAAAGGATGCAAGATTTGAAAGTCCTTTTCATCCTGTTCAATACCCAGAAGGAATTTCATGTAACTCATAAGTAAGTCATCAGTTTCTTTTTTTTTAAACACATCTTTATTCATTTTCCAAACAAGAGACAAGAAAAACAAAGACCTGGAACCCCAGGGCACACAATCCAAAACTGACCGTGTAAACTATATACAGTCTAACTATATACATATACAGAGGTAGCACCACCCCCTCTAACCAAGTCTAAGCCTATTCCATCACTACCCTGAAATGAAGACAATGGACTGCATGCAAATTAAGCCCTCTGTAAGTCATCAGTTTCATCTGGGATCAATTTTATACCATAAGTCTCGAAAAAATATTCTCCCTCCTCTCCAATCTCCTTAGATAAATTATTGAATGTGGACAGACCCTGCACAGGCAGAATGTCTCCAGAGAAAGGAGGAAAGGGATCAAATTTGGGACCTGGGATAGTGGCCTCCCATCCGACCAATGGCAATGCTTTAGTAGTTTTAGTATCAACAGACACATATACATTTTGTTTACCAAAATCCAACTCTTCCAATAAAGGCCTTTTACTATAGCTTCCTTCCCCAGTATCTCCTTGAATATTTAATTGCTTCTTTTTCTTCAATGTTGTACTTTTATTTTCATCTTTACTTTTGTTTCTTATGTTTCCTTTCCCTTTCCTTAGTTTCATTTGTCCTTTAGACTTCTGGATATCTAAATTTTTTCTCTAATAAAAGGTGCAGGAAGGTTCACTTGTACAAATTTATTTTCAGTGAAGGTAGTCTCTATTAAAATTTGTGAATTCATATCTAAATTTTCTTGTCTGTCCTGAAAGATTCCCTTAGATATCTGGTCCAATAACATTTTATTTCATAAAAACATCAGTTCTTAGGTTAGATAATTCCTCTTTCAGTGCAACTATATTCTCCAAAATCATTATGTTGGCATAATAAGGTTTTTTTTTGCAATTTTAAGCATTTGCTTAGAAAGATTAGTACAAGAGAGAAAATCTCCCTCGTTTGTAAAATATTCTTTATCATAATTATCCCTGATCCCCTTGATATTCTGCTCTGGTGTAACATCTACCTTACTGCTTGATCCAGGAATATTAGGCCCAAGAACTCTGGGGCAATCTGGTAATGTGAGATCTGATCTTTTTAGTCCTTCAATGGTCTGACTTAGTTCTTGGATTACTGGCAGTAAATTTCCCTTCATGAATTCTGCATCACCCTTATCTAAATCCCTATTTCTCAGAAGAGGGGTCGATGAAAAGGGCGTATATTGAATGTTTCCTTCAATAAATTCTAAATTTTTCGAGTTTTGATCAATAAAAAACTCTGCTTCTGGATATTCATCAGATGATCCTTCAGTACTTATACTATATATGCTGTTAGGATTAGGACCAATAGTATCCCAGTCTCCAGCCAGCATGGATATATCATCCTCGCCCAAAAGCTGTGTGCTCTCATTGTTATTGCACACAGTAGGGGCATTGCTAGATATTATTAGGCTGTTTAAATTTTGTATATCTAGAGTAACAACTGTATTCTGAGCCTTAAAAGAATCAGTTTTGGGTGTGGATAAAGTTAAAAGTAGTTTATCCCTATTTCTGAAATGATCTGTATTTTTATTTTGTTTCTGATATTGAAGGAAGAGTCCTTTCTGTGACAATCCCTTATCTACATCTATAATGTTATTCATGGAAGTAATACTATTATTAGGCTTCTTTTATTTCAACTTCAGATTTCCCTTTAGAGGCTTCCTTGAATTATCCTTGTTTTTCTTATTTTTCTTAGGGTCTTTTCCTCTCACTACTGGCCCCTCTTGCCCTTCTGATACCCTAGTGGTGTTAGTCAGATAAACCTGGGCAGTTGTAAGATCCATAATGCAATTCTTTTTACTTCTAGTCAAAACCATATCAGAATACACAGAAATACAAATGCAGATATGATATTCAAAAATAATCTGAAAACAGTAGGGTCCAGGAAAACGTCTAGAAAAGCAAAGCTGAAAATTGCAAACCAATGTAAGAAATCTTGCACCTAAAAATATAAAATAATACAATCAGGCAATCAGGCAGTCAAGACCTGAACATGATCCAAACGAAGTCTGATTGCCCTAGATTTGTGTAAATATAATCAACTTTCCATTATAAGAGAGGAGTAACTTTTATATTTCTTTCTACCTGTATATGTAAATACCAATTAGACTAATTAGATTATTAATTAACTAGCTGGTTCAATCAGCATTCATTAACCAATCTCATTATCCAATAGACGCTCTTATTTCATTCTTGTTTCCTGTTAATATCCAAAACCAGTCAAAGCATCGCTACTGCCTATTATTGCCGCTTGCTGTCAATAAAATAAGTTATTTATTGTTCCTTAGTAGTCCTTAGTATTCAGCAATTAATAAGCAGTTAGCCAAGTTTTCCAAGTCTTCATAGAACACAAAAAGTGAAGAGGCTTTTAAATCCAGAAGAAACTTTAGAGGAGGAATCAAGAAGGTCCACACTCATGTATAACCAATAGTGCGACCTTTAGTATATCCCAAAGTCTCCTCTGCATCCAAAATCTCTGGCACTGAAACAGTTATAAGTAGACCATCAGCAAAGGTACTTTTAATTGAAGCAAATGTAGTATGATGAAAAGATTCAAAAGTCCCCAAAAATAGTGAACAGAGTTCTCTTCTGAGAAAATAAGGCAAGAAAAACGATCTCTATAAACCAGAGAAAAATATAAAACAAAAATAAAATTTAAAAGCTCCACAATAACACAAGCCCATACAAAAAATATACAGTGCATTGTACTAAGAACTAAAAAGCGCTGTGTATTTTCACAGATGTTACCTTTATCTGTTTAATACAAATTAATGAGAATTCATTCAGCATTGCGGTATAGATGCCTATGTAAATAATTGCAAATTATCTGCTTTCAGTTGTGCCTAATGCCAGAAGAACAGCTGTCTTCTTAAAAGCCATAAAGCAACATTTTAAGCAAAACATTTTACATAATAAAATCACAGTATCACAGTATCATATTAGGTACTCACAGGAACTCCGTTGTGTGACCTGAGCATTCAGTTAAAGCTTTTGCAGGCCCACGCTAAGGTTTAAGAGACACAAGCACTTAGCAATAAGGGGCCACCATAATGTGGTTACAAATATGGTTTTTAACCTGAAAAGATTACTTTCAAGCAGGAAAGTTCGATGTCTAAATGACTCCAGCTAAGCTAGCAGCAGCTGACAACAGGTAACAGCATGACTATCTGGGCAGTAATGGCAAGATGGCAAATCTGACTCAAAAGACGCCAAACATGCACTCTTGAGCAGAAGCGCACGTGCCAATAAAGACCAATAGGGTCAGTCAGAGTTCTAGAATCAATCTGCGAATTTAAGTTAAATTGAATTAAACTATGTTTTGAATGATGTTCTCACGACGTGAGAAAAATATGCAAAAGTCAATAGTGTCGTGGTGACAAATATCTAGCAAAACAAAATAAAGGAAAACAGCTGTTGCACTAAACATTCAGGCCCAGATATTCAAAAGGGTTGCGCCATGCGCAATAGGGTTGCGCCTGCGCAAGTCCGAACTTGTGCCATTCTGCGATATTCAGCAGGAGGCAGTTGCGCCACTGAAAACAGGCTGAGCAACAGCGCAATGCAAATGAATGCATGCTGAACTGGAGGGGGAGGAACCATGCATAAACTGCACAGCCTGATATTCAGCCGGGCTGTGCAGAGTTGTGCAGGCACAACCCCCAACCTGCACCTGCACCACTTTGAGCAAAAAGAAAAAAAGGCTGAAGTCGAGGGCCACCCACAGGTGAGCTGCTGCATTGCAGGGTGCAACACAGCAGCTGCCACCTGTGGCTGGCCTCCAACCCAGTCCCTGTGCCCCCGCAGCCCGATCATGGGCAGCCAACTGTAAATCTCCCCCACCACCCCCCACTGGCCCGATAGTGGGCATAGTTTAACCCCCACCAGCCCGATCGCTGGCAGCAATGTGGCTCCCCGAACATATCCCTGGTGGTCCAGTGGACCGAAAAGCCCAATCGCGGGTGGTAATCATTTAAGAACCCCCGAACATAGCCCTGGTGGCTAGTGTCCCCCCCCCCACTCACCCACGAAGACACACCCCCTCCCCCCGCAGCCGGGCGGGCAGCAGCATCCACCCACCTGCCACCACCGCTCGCCGACTGACTGCCGGTAGGTGCACGCCATTGGTGCAGCAAGAGCCAATGGCATGCACTTAATATCAGACATGACAGTCCAGATTTCAGAACGAATACATTCATTCATTCACAAAACTGACTGTCTTGTACATAGTAGGCTGCACGCCCATTGGCTCTGCCTGCATCAACTGGCGCAACCCCACCGGCAGTCAGTCGGCAGGTGGCGGGTGGCAGGCGGGTGGATGCTGCCGCCGCCGCCGCGGGGGAGCGGGTGGGGGCTTCGTGGTGGTGGGGGGACACTAGCCACCAGGGCTATGTTCGGGGGTTCTTAAACGACTACCACCCGCGATCGGGCTTTTCGTCCACTGGACCACCAGGATGAATTCGAAGGCGGGGGTTTACAGATACAACCACCGCCCGCGATCGGGTTTTTCGTCCACTGGACCACCAGGGATACGCCTGGGGAGCTACATTGCTGCCCACGATCCGCTGTGGGGATTAAACTATGCCCACGATCGGGCCAGTGGGGGTGGTGGTGGGGATTGTACACTGTCGCCTGTGATCGGGCTGCAGGCTATGCCGGTCCCCACGGCTGCTGCCTGGCGGGAGCCAGGTGCAATCCTCGGGATCGGTGCACCTGCATGCTAATGGCATGCAAATGGGGCATAATCAGATGCAAATGGCCCCCTGCACCTTTGCATGAAGTATGGCCCCATTTGCATGTCACCTTTTGAATATGTAGAGCTATGATGATGAATGGTACTTGCACCACCGCAAGTTGAGTGCTCCACTCTGACCACTTGCTGTGGCGCAAGTTCCACTGCGCCATGCACAGTGGCTGTGGCCGGGGGTGATATTCAAAGGAGTTGCTCAAGGGTGCAACTCCTTTGAATATCGCTCTGGACACACCCCTGCACAACTATTTTGTGCAGCGCAAGGTCTTGCGCCACAAAATAGCGCAGTTTGAATATCCAGCCCTCAGCACATTTCATAAAGAGCAACACAAACCCAGCACAGAGTATAAAGATAAACATAAAAACATGTAAAGACATATAAAACATATAAAACACAGGACACTTGCCTGAAAGTCAGAATAATATAGCAGTAACAATGGCAAAAAAAGACTCAACCCAGGTGACCTCTGTTCTCGGTGCTGTGTATTCCCAAAAGTTAAAAACCCAGTAAAATATATATATCTTTTTACTCTTCACAGACACAAAATGTCACAAAGAGACTGAGAAAGAGTCCGAATTCAATATTTGCTGGGCTCTTAAATACTTCTTGGCACCTCCGTTTCCTGTTTCAGCTTGCCTGAAAAGCCATCTCCTCATGCGGGAACAATTCTTATGGACCACAGCCACCATTTGGCTTTCTTCACAGCTGCTGCTGTCACACATAAGTAACGAGCTGCTCCTCAAGCAGAAACTCAGCCAGCCATTTGGCCTTGCTCCTATAACAAAAAGGAGAAACATGGGGAAGTGGGGTACCGACCAAGATGTGACACAAGCTCTACTGGAAAGACTGGAAAACTTAAGGCAACAGTGGCATACCTGTTCTACCTTAGTTTAAAGCTTTTTTCCAGTCCTGCATCTGTCAGTACTCCTCACTGGCACAGCATGCAGTCACCATCTTAGCTGTCTCTACCGTGTCACATATTCATGAATGCATCATTATAAGGCACCAAAAATGCAATAAGCTGTAAAATTAGTGCACATATGTTAGACAACTTTTAAGATGGTCTAACATATGGTAGCAAGTGTCAGGAATGTAAGAAATCTGTGTCACAAAATCTCTGAATATCCAGCCCTTAATCTGACATTTAAATCCCCAAATGAAATGAGCTCCACCTATTTCAGTGAGTTTCTGACACCCCACCATCCCAATAGGCCCCTTTGTTATGGAGGACAGGCCCTTCTGAGTGTTCCCTACTTACGTCTTAAGTTGACGGGAGTCAGGATATTTGCTGGACTACCTTTGTTCTGTGGAACTTCCTCCTGACCTGTATCAAGGGCTGCATTGATTTAAGGCACTTAAAAGTAGAGGTAATAGGGGGTTATCAGTGCTGTCTTTCTTGGTCTGATGTAGTTTTCTTCATATAATGTATTTGTGGTGCTTCTGTTACAATTATTTAAGAAATAGGGGATATGGCATGAGCAATGTGAAAATAAACAGTTTATTATTTGCTTCAGATTTTGACCTCTGTTGACCTCACAAGTTGCGAAGCCACAAGTGAGGTCTATAGAGGTCAAACCCCAAAGCAAAAACATATTTTTATTTTCACACTGCCCATGCCATATTTTGTTTATGCACTGGACAAAACAAAATCAGTCTGAATGATGAGGAATCAGCACGGCCTTGCAGCAACTGTACTTTTTACAGTGACAAGAAGTGGAGCAGAGCTGTTTTCAAGTTTAAATAAGGCATTTTTCTGTTTTAAGCATGACAGGATTCAAATGGTCGATGAGGCATAACTATGTGTGAGACTAAGGAAAAGCTGGTGCATGGAAAAATGGACATTCCAAACTAGGTCCATCTATGCACTAGCTTTACGTTAGCTTTGTGCCACTCTCAGTATTCTTGATGATGCAGCTGCAGTGGATATAAATGCTGTTGATGCACCTGGAGTATCAATAAATAATTTACACTCCAGGAGCATCGTCACTGCAAATAAATGCATTTATTTTACTATTTTTATTCTCTTCCCCATTGCATGAAATGCCTTTACTATTATATGTGTATATTTATGGTTGTATTTTACTGAGGTGGGGTAGCACCTCAGTGTTAGGACTGAGTTAGTGTTTGTGTCAAAAATGGGGTTTTGACAGCTTATAGCTCAGCAGCTCAAACTTTGCTGTGCCCACTCCTAATCTTATGGACTAACTGTCCAGCAAGTTTGGTGAGAATCCTGCAGGCATTCAGAGGTTATTATTAGTGTAACTACCTATAAATTCACAAATTAAGATTCTTTTTTTGCCATTGGATAGCACAAAAACTAGAACAAATAATGACTTTTACATGTTTGTTAGATCTCATGCCACAAAAGGGCCTTTTTGTGATCTAAAAGTAAACTGATTTGTAGTTTTTAAGTTATAAGGTTTTAAAGTTTTAAAATCAGACTCATGCAGTACACGGAAAAAACAGCTCTAAAAAAGCAAATATTTTCTTGAAGTTAAACTTTGTGATGAACAGAAACTTTGAATATAAAAACAAGAAAATTAGTTAACCCTAAAGGTTGACAGTTGTATGGTTTATCAGAAGACGCCTCACTGTCCAGTGACCAGAATGGGGGGTGCAGAACATAGACCTTATAGTAACATTGCATGTTTTTGTTGATGTAAAGAAGGGCATATCAGTAGGTTTCGTGACCCTATGGACTGTGAGTCTGTGGAATGCATAGCTACATCCCATACACATGAGTCCCAGGCCAAAAAAAAATATACAATACCAGTACAAGTGAGGAACAAGTTATAACTCTGGTGGATTTGGGCTGTGGGTGGACATTGGTTAAAGAATCAGTAGTAGGACCTAACCTGGGTCAGTGGGGAGATCCAATAAGTATTGCCTGTGTGCATGGGGATACCCATAAATATTCTACAGCCCCAGTATAGTTAACAGTATGCAAGTGGACAGAAATACTAATGGTGGGAATTTCCAAACCCTAACCCTGGTGAATAGTTTTGGGATAAGATTGGGAAGGTGTCTGTACCCACCTACAGAGCAATAGTGAAAGTGCATGAAATCCAAAGTGCAAAGCAAACTTGACTAACACATCCAAAACTCCAAATTATTCTTCCAAAATCTTGGAGCAGTTAACAACCATTTATTTGGTAAACACACACACAGAAGAGTAGCACCCCCACTTACGCATGTCAATGTTTCACATTTCACATTGTTCTGATGCTTTGTCAAGACTGAAAGTGCATGCCCACAGGAGACCCCACATAACAGAGGGAGTAGAACGCATATTTCCCTTTACTGACTCTGAATTATTTGGCCCAGAAGGGAGGCTTAAATGTCCCAGGGTCAGAAACACAGGGAGAAAAAGGAAGGGATCCCTTTACATGAGATTTTAGAGAAATGGCACCCACAACTACAGGAAGTCATGAATCCCTTCCAGAGGTTAGGTCGGATGTTTTTTATAATCTGGTCAACATCATTTCTGAACAAAGAGCTGACAAAGTTCTCAGGAATGCCTTCCAGAACTTAGCTGTGGTAAATGGTAAAGATGCAGATGAATGAAAGCACAGTTTCCCATAGTTTGAACTACATGTTGATGATCTTACTACACAATAAACTAATACAAAAGATGCAATCAGATTACCCCAATATTCATTAAAACATAACTAACTTGTTAATGGAAAGAATCCAAAGAGTAAGGCTGAATGGGTTCCAGTCTGGCGAGGGTAGAGTGGCCAGTGGAGTCCCACAGCAGTCTGTGCTGGGACCAGTGTTGTTTGATTTATTTATATCTGATCTGGGAAGGGGTGCACTAACTGGTACAATAAGTTTGCTGATGACACCAAACTCGGAGGCTTAGTTAGCACCCTGGAAGACTATACCAGCTTAAAAGAGACCTAGACAATATGGCAATATGGGCAAATTTCTTCGGAATGAAATTTAATGAGAAAAAAAGTGCACATTACTACATTAGGGAATGAATAATTCCAGCAGGCCTTATTCTCCAAATGGAATACAACTGGTACCAGTGACATGGGGTAAGGATATCATCCAACATTAAGCATAAGGAGCAGGAGAGTGAGATCTTTAACAAAACAAACTATCTACTGAACTCAGTCAAAAGACACTTTAGCTGCAAGTCAAAAGAGGTATTATTACCAAATTACAGAACAAATATAAGACCACCATGATTTTTGTTCAGGTTTACAGGGGACCGAACAAGATTATTGTTTACAGTTTTGCAGGGGACTGAACACTGGTGGAAAACATAAAGTTGAGAGAATTCAACGAAAAGCCAACACAATGATGAAGGGATTGGAAAATAAGCCGTATAAAACCAGACTTAATGAACTAGTGTTACATAGCTTACATAGGAGAAGAATCAGTTGGGATCTCCTGTTATTTTATGAAATGCAATGGGGCAATGACCTATTTAGTGTACTAAACACCAGCTTTAGACAAGATGGCCATGGTGTGTGATGCCTAAAAAGCAAGTTACAAATATCAACAGCAGGACTAACAGCAGGAAATGATATTATACTCAGAGAATAACCCATATCTGCAACTCTTTGCCAGCAGAAATAATGAATAGTAATAACACTGACTCATTTAATTGACAGTTGGAGTCCCATATGAATGGGCAACTTAAAAGATTACTATGTCCAATAAAGAGGTATGTTCGCATAGATGTATACATCTTCTGCTACCTGGCCAATCCATGTATTAACTCCTAGCATATATGTACAGGGTGGATCCTAAGAAACAAATGGGAACTTTACATCACCAGTTAGTGGTTCTCAGGTCTGACAGAAAGGAGGTATTGTAGCTGGCCCATATCTATTGCAGGTAGTCTGGGCAGGTGGAAAACTGAAAAGCACATACTTGCCCCATTTTTCTGGCCAGGTATGTGGAAGGAAGTACCAGATTTTTGTGCTTTCTGCCCTGGGTGACAGTTGGTGGCACTCAGAAGTATAAAAAGGCCCATTTAATCCCTATACCCTTAATTGAAATAGACACCCAGTTTTAAAGAATGGGGGTTGATATGGTGGGACCCTGGATTTTTATTTATTTAGTTTTTGTTGGATAAAAAATATAACTGTGTATCAGTATATAATGGTTATAATGGATTACATTACCCATTACCCCTACATTCCACTATAGCATGGTCAGCAGTCAAAGTGTTGATAAAAGTGTTTTCCCTAGTTGGGCTGCCAAAGGAGATCATAACTGATCAAGGGATTCATTTTTATGACAAAACTTATGTGTTAGGCATGTGTTTTACTGAAGGTTATGTCCATCCGAACATTTGTCTGTCACCTCAGACCGATGGCTTAATACAATGCTTTAATAAATCATTAAAAGATATGCTCTGTAAATTCATGTCAATGGAGGCAAAAAATTGTGATGAATTGTTATCATATATGCTTGCCATTCAGGAGGTACCACAGTTGTCCACTGGGTTCTCGCCCTTTGAATTGCTGTATGAGTAACAACTTCAAGGGATGTTGTATCTCATCAAAGAGGCTTGGGAAGAACAGAAACAGAGTCCATCTAACTTGCTCCAGTATGTGTTTCAAATGAAAGAAAGACTGGACATGGTTGGCAGGTTTGTAAAAGAAAATTTAATACACTAAAAGCACAGCAAACCTGGAAAGGGCGCTATAACCAAGGGGCCAAGCTACAGGGGTTCAGGCCTCCTGATGGAGTGCTCCTTCTGGTACCTAGCTCTGACAGTAAATTCCTAGTTAAATAACATGGACCACATGAGGTCCTCAGAAATTATCATGTCCATTTCAAATAGATCAAGTGCTTTTTTAAAGATTATTGCCAGTCCATGTCTCTTGCTGAACTGGAATATGGAGCATGTAAGTCAGTACCTTGAAATAGACTGGAGATGTATTTAGAGTCAGAGCTGTTGAAATGTGTCTCTTGTAGCATTAAACAACTGATGTTGTTTCTTTTTGCAAGGTGTATTATTTTTCTAATTTGTGTCTTCTGTCTTGGCCCCTTAACATTCCAAATAACTGAATTAAATTGAGACATTTAAGAAAAAAGAAAAAATATATAAAGGTAGATAAAGTAGAATATTAGAAAAAGTGAACAATAAATTACACCACTAGCTTCCTTCAGTCCCCTGCCCAACAAACAAAACAAATTGACAGTGCATATTCTCTCTTTCTCCTCAATTATATTATTTTTTCTGATTATGAATCAGAGTGATGATTAATTTCACAAGAATGTATAACTTGTTCCTTTTTGCTTCCTTTCAATAAGCCAAAACAAAAAACACATACATGTCCTTATGTTAATTATGCTACTCCAGAACCTCACTATGCTGAAATGTAAGAAAATAAATTAAGTAAAAGCAGCAGTGTCATGAAACTGGGCAAACAATTTGACCCTAATTTTTTCACTATAAAAGATTCCAGGTATATTCCAGTTTCAATTGGTAGTAAAATGTTCACATTCCACCAAAATTTGAGTACAGTATTTTTTTAATGTTTTAATTTACTTTTTCTTCAAGAAAAAAATGATAGCTGCCACAATAGCATTGTAGACCAGGCAAAGGTTAGCATCAAAAAAATAAAAAAAGACTACTGGTGCACAGCATAGGAGATACCTAGACACGTATATTTGATAGGTATGCAAATATTTTTCTTAATTGTAGCAGCTGAAACTAGGTTTTTTGAGGGGGACATTTTTTATTACACTACTGCTTTAAGTAACCTTACAACTGCTGGTAGACTTCCCATGATAATAGATATCATGAAGAAACTTGTATTGAACTCCCTCCTACATCCAGGCCCCCCACCTCAGATATCTCCCCCCCTCCCATATCAGATAAAAATTATTGGATTGCCCCAAATGAATAGGATCAGAATTTCTTTGTAAATCTTGTCTTAAAAGTTTCACAGTTCCCCACCCCATATATATTTGGAGGAGGCTTTAATATTGCATTACATAGTATAGATCAAACATTAGGTAAAGGATGGAAACAGAGAATTGTAACTACACTTGTAACTACTCTTTTGGGATTTATAGAGGAATTGGCACTGCTATATATAATTCAGGCAAAATATCCAATTTTTTAAAATGATCTTTCTTTCAGGTCTACTGATTTTTTTCTACACTTAATTTTTTTCCACAAAGTTAAGAATCTTGGTTATAGTGCTATTAAAATATCTGACAATGCCCCATTATATTTTGTTATAAAATCATAACTCATCTTTACTGATTTCATATGGAAATTAGATCCATTTATTCTTAGAGATGAGATTTTTGTTGATACAATCAAAACATAAATAGACTCTTTCTGGGCAGTAAATTATATTCAGGATACTTCAGTTTATACAGCTTTGGGATGCTCTTAATTCTTATTTGAGGCCTTTTTATTTCACTTACATCTTTTCATAAAAATAGTATAATCAAAAATAAAAAAATAGCTATCTGCAGCAGAAGCTAAACTGTGTAATTAAGGCACACAAGAGGACCTTCATAAGGTGTTACTTATAAGAGAATTATATAGCAATGAGGAAAAGAGTCATCAGGAAGGGCTATAATGAGGGCAAGATCAAAATATTATTTTTTCAGTGATGAGCATGATAAGCTGCTTTCTTTTCAACTCAATTGTGAACAGAAACATAATAATAGGATTATTTTGCTTTTTCATTGGAATGTATCACTCCCCAGGTCACACCTGAAAAAGGGACATCTTGTCCCAGTGGGCCCACCCGATCAACAAAATTGAAATAAATAAATAAAATAACATTTCTTGCATAAGGGATCATCAAACTCAAATATACAGTATTATAATCAAATAGATATAAATAAAAAATTGAGCAATATTATACAAATCTCTATACTTTTGACATTAATTCATCTTACTCAGACTTGGACTTTTTTTAACAATTTACAATTTCTTCAGGTCCCAATTTACTCAACAAAGAGATCTCTTTAGTTGAAATAGTGCAGCTAATACTGTAGGGGACATTTTGAATGACAAGACACCCAGTTCTGACAGTTTCATTGCAAAATTCTGTAAAACTTTCTCAGCATAGCTCCAAAATTGCTTACCATTTTTCAGCAAATTCAAGTTTCAGGGCCCCTATATTCAAATGAGATGTGCGCACATCCTGGTGGAAAAGGGAGATGCACTGCACAACTCCAACAATGCGCCACAGTGTGATATTTAGTGAGGGGAGATGGGCCAACCAAAAGCAAATGGGCCATGGCACAGACATAATGTATGTGGCCCAAGGAGAGGGGGCATTCCCATTAATGTGCTGTGCATCAGCATATTTATTGGCAATATACCCAGCAATGTCTGAAAATGTGCTGCACAGAGATAGGCAGCAAAACGTTGGCCTAAATCAGCCAGCCACCCACAGGCAGGCTGCCAAAGTACAGGCAGGTGCACAACAGCCTGCCTGCCATGGCCGCCTAGTGATACACCCACCTCCATCCCCATATGTACTGCAATTCCCTCCAACCCTGTGCCATAGTGCAGGTCCTCCCTCCCATGCCTGATCCCTGATCACACAACAAGCATCCCCATCACCTATTCCATGGTGTAGAGTCCCCGCATGCCTGATCCCCAGATGAACAAGTCATGTGCCCCAATCCCAATAGCATAGTGCTGCTGAGGAACCCCCACCTGTTCCTGATCCTAATCACCATAAAGTCATCCTACCGTAACCTGTTCTATAATGCCATGGGCCCCTTCTCCACCACCCCATCAGGACCAGACCCCAGACCTCATTCCCCTCAACCCACCTAGAGCCAGCGACTGGCTCAGCCTTCCACACACCACCATGACTAGCTGCTGACTGAACTGTCATGAACTATGCTCTGTACAAAGAATACATTCAGTGGCAACCAATGAGCATGTATTATGTACAGTGGATGGTCAATTACAGTTCAGTCGGTGGTTGGCTATGGTGGTGTGCAGAGGGCTGAGCCAGTTGCTGGCTCCAGTTGGGGGGTATGGGGTTTGGGGATCCTATCCTGATGGGGTGGTGGGCCAATACACTATGGACCTATGGGGGGGTGCCTACTATTTCAGACATCAGGGTCAGGGCATGGATGGGTGCTTGTGTCCCGTATGCTTTCGTATTGAGTACTAGCTTATTTTTATTCAGCCATATTTGCACATTCTTGAAATCCTAAGAGAGGGATGTGTTTATGATGCTGATATTGTCTGTGCTTGAGTAGAGGATGCGATCATCAGCGTAGATAATGGCTGAGCAAGAGAGAAGAGCATCATCTGTATTATTTATGTAAAGCAAAAAAAGAAGGGGACCCAGGAGAGTGCCCTGAGGAACTCCAACATTAATATTAGTCTCATCAGAGAGAGAGGAGTTGAATTTAACAACTCGGGTTCTGTTTGAGAGATAGCTGACAAACCAGTCAACCACTGTGGATGAGAAGATAAGAAAATGAAGATTGTAGAGAAGCAGGGGATGATCAACAAGATCAAAGGCCTTGGTAAGGTCTATTAATACTGCCCCGTGAGCATACCTGCATCCATGTTAGAGAGTGTATCAGTGGTGAATTTGAGAAGAGCAGTTGAGGTACTGTGTCCCTTTCTGAAACCATGATGAGTGTTAGACAGAAGGTTGTTCTTTGTGAGATAGTCAATGGTTTGGTTAGCAACAAGCTTTTCCAGTATTTTGCTTAACACTGAGAGGATGGCTACGGGCCTGTAGTTGGTGATTTCCTTCATGTCTCCTTTTTTAAAAACTGGAGTAACTTGAGTGACTTTCCAGAGGTCAGGGACAGCACTGAGAGAGAGATAGAGCGATAGTGTGAAAATTTTGGCCAGTGGTGAGGCAATCAAAGGTGCTGCTAGTTTCGGTAGCCATGGATCCAGGTGATCCGAGCCTGGGCTGGTATTGTCGGACATGTTTTGTAGTGGTCTTAGGATGTCAGACTTTGAAATTGCCTTAATATAAAAAGGAGGGGTATTTATTTGTTTGCAGTAGGCAGAACAGGATGTAGCTGACTGGGGTGTGCCGGAAGGCTGAAAGGCTGAAGAAGGTGAATTGAAGGATGAGGTGTATTCATTTAATGATGCCCATTTATCACTCGTATTAAAACAGCACCTCACATCATGTGGCTCATATCACCCAATCTCTTTGCTAAATAATGGTTATATGATACTTATAAAAAATTTAGCAAAGAAATTGACCCATGTTATTGACGCAAATATCAATAGTGATCAGACCAGTCTTATTTCAGGAAGAAGACTTTACATGTAACATTAGATGTTCTCTTAATATTATACATCAAGCATTACCCCACAACACTTTTCTTTTGGCACATGATGCTGAGAAGGCATTTGACCGGGTAGATTGGCATTTCTTAATTCACAAACTTGTGAATTTTGGCTTTATAGAACAATTTCTACAATTCATTAAAATAAATCAATACCATTCTTACAGCCGCAGTTCGTACAAACAACAATTTATCAAGGCAAGGTTGTCCCTTATCACCTCTACTATTTGCAGTTTATACTCAAACATGAAGACCGGGCACTCACCAGTCAATTACGATGGACATCACAGCTTATATGAAACTTAAATAGTTTATTGCATAAAAATACCTTTCGTGGGATACAGACAAAATGTCTGTACATGCCTGATGGGTTTCAGACATTACTATGTCCATTATCAAAGGCTATTGCACAAATGACAAACTACCACTATATATAATAAAAGTAGCAACTGACAGAAGAATGACATCTTACATACATATTAAAATCATTAGACATTTTAAAATCATTAGATGTTACTTATTACTAACAATAAATCAATCATTCACAAAACAAATCACACTGGATCTCAAAGTAATGTTAAAAGGACAAAAGGTGAAGCCCCATATTATTTTAAAATTTTAAAAGAACAGGAAGGGGGGAGCGAAAATACATAGGTACTGATGTAATTCATTATACAGATTAGTTATTTTTCAGGTAAGGGTAAGTTCAAACCCCACATTTGAACCTGGTTTTATTGTGGCCCTTAATTTCAGAATCCAAAAGGTTTCCCATTTAAGTAGTAGGTTATTGAAAGTTCCACCCCTTGGATTCAGACTCACTTTATCAATTGCCATGAATGGAAATGTGCTTTCTGTCTTATTTTGTATTCCCGACTGAGTGGCCTTACATGCTCCCCTAGTCTGAGTTTAAAATTTCTTGTAGTTTATCCCTACATAAAACTCTGAGTAGGAGCATTGTGCAAGGTAAATAACCCCCATAGTATTACATGTTGTCAGTTGTCTTATTTCAAACTCCTCATTCACATTAACACTACTAAAATGACTGCACAGTTTTACATAGGGGCAATACATACAATTTTTGCATCGGAAGCATCCCTTGCTTTGGTATAGCCACATGTGAGGTTTGTTTACATGATGGCTATGAACTAAAAGATTCTTTGAAGTGGAAGCCCATCTATACAACATCCTCGGTTGAAACATCTGCAATACCTTTCAAACCTTCATCACTCCCAAACACTTTCCAGTGTTTTTTAATAATGCTTACTAATGCTGGTGCCTGGGAGGAATATGTTGTTACAAAGTTAAAGCAGTAGTCTCCGATAGCTGCAGTATTTCTAGTATCTGACAAAATGTCTGACCTGTTTGAGGTACTTGCTGTAGCTCTGACATGTCCAATATTTTTCCCACTGTATCCTCTGTTTACCAAATGCTGTGTGAGATCCACAGCTCTCTTCTCAAATGCTGTCTCAGTGCTACAGTTCCTCATCACACGCAGGAACTGACCCTGGGGACTGTTTTTATGACATTTGGTGGATGGCAACTTTATAAAAAACATAGCATGTTGCCATCTCCTTCCTGTATAGGTCTGTGTTTAAACCACCCTCTTGGTCTTTTGCTAAAGAGCTGGTGACACACTCAGGAGAACTTAAACAAAACACAATATTAAGGCACTGTCAAGCTTGTATTTCCCATTAGTTCCATATTCCTCCTCCCCATTATTTACTAGTGAGGACATCTGCATAAAAACAGGATCTTTGCTCCTGAAGAGGAATAAGCAGAGGAGCGTCGCACTAGCCTAGGAGCCCATCGCGGAAGGCTTTGAAACAACCCCCCCAACTCACTCCATTCACAAGCAGAGGAGCGTCACACAAGCCCAGGAGCCCATTGCAGAAGGCTCTGAAACAACCCCCCAACTCGCTCCATTCACAAGCAGAGGAGCATGGCACAAGCCCAGGAGCCCATCACAGAAGGCTCTGAAACAAACCCCTCCCAACTCACTCCATTCACAGCTGTAAGAGGGGTGTTAAAGAAAAAGGAAAAAATACTATGATATTTAATAAGTGCTCTGATTCTTCCTAACTGTGCCCCACACTGCCATTTTTAGCCTATTTCTGCTAGTAACTTTAAATATTGTCAGCACAGTGGGCTGATAGACTCTAGTGCATATATTAATTTCATACTAATCCTGTATATGGCCATTGTACCATAAGACCATGGTCTAATATGGTATGCCACCCTTAAGACACAAACATAGTGAAATGCACACCTGTCAGCAAAATCAACACTTTGCTGACAGGTCGCTGTGTTGCTGTGCCTGAGACAGGGGCATACTGTCTCCCAGTCCTGCACCCCCACCCCAAATCAACTCTGGCCTGAAAAAAATACAGGACCGGGAGACACACAGGAATCATGTAGATTGACACTTGCAGTCGACATGAGTCCTGTCGGCGAGATGCCGGTCGCCATAAAGGATGTAGAACCGGCATGGTAGAGCTGTCTAATGTAGTTATTCTGTTTGATCTGCACTTTAATCCAGTTGGGATTTAAAGTTCATTGTACCTTTTTCTGGTGTTCATTGCAGTCTTGGAGCTTGCGTATTGTGATTCAGGCAAAGTCCTTTGTTCGGGCTCCCACCCTGTGTTTCTGACCCTTTTGTTTCTCTAATCCTTTACAGAACGCTCTGAAACAATCCCCCCCCCAACTTGCTCCATTCACAAGCAGAGGAGTGTCGCACAAGCCCAGGAGCCCATCACAGGTACAGACCCTCACTAGCAGATGTGACTCTCTCCTGTAAGAGGCCATTTTTGCAGCGGGGTGTTAGCCCATCGATGATGGCCCCCTCCCACCCCTGTCCCTCACCAATATCCTTTTAACTTAAGAGTGAGCAGAACAAGCATCCACCTGTTACCTAGACATACTCCACAAGATCTTAATAATCCTCCTACTCTCACTATGAATAATGATTGAATTACCACTCCCTCCCTCCATCCTCATCTAATAATTCTAAAGCACAAGAGCTGCACAAAGTTAATACATATGGTAAACCTCTTTTTAATCCCTTGAACATTCCCACCTCAGGAATCTTGTTCTCTGATGGCACACCAAGTTATCTTTTGAGGACAGTGACTATAGGAAAAAGTGCCTATGCCATCCTCCGGTACAGCTGAATATGCTCATAGTCACAGTGAATGACAGCAAAAGTGAAATGAACACTAACAACAACTCTCAGGCATTGAAAAATCTTAAACTGCATGCCCTAAGACTAGCCTGGCTGTTACTACTGCTTTCAGGAAATATTCTCTCCAACCCTGGTCCGGGTGCTGGCACAAGTACACCAACACCTGTAAAAAGTCAGGGGCACTAACTATTGCATTCATGAACATCTGCAGCCTTATGGTTAAGTATGATACTCTACAGGTCTGGGTTTTACAGCACAAGCCCGATGTCCTATCAATAGTAGAAACCTGACTTAATACGAGAACCCCCAATCTGGCAATCCAGCTGGAGGGCTGCACATCCTTCAGACAGGACAGAATTGGTAAGCGTGGAGATGGTGGCATCATATATGTAAAAGACACCCTCCATGGAAGAGCACTCCCCATCCCACCTACTGGGAGCAGCTCCCAACTGCTCGCAGTACAGTTGCAACTCAGTGCCCAGAGAAAGAGCCTCACTCTAGTATCCATGTACATTCCAAAAAAATCAGGCAGATGGATTTAAACTTGCCCTTGACTACCTTTCCAAACTCCATGATAACTCCAAGGTCCTAATGCTAGAGGACCTCAATATTAATTGGTTATCCCCTAAGTCAGCATCTTACAAGGATGCCACCTCAGCCATAGACATGTTCCAGATGGTGCAGTCCCCCACACAGATAAACTATGGCACTGGTACAAGTACCCTCATCGACTGGATTATAACAAACTGGCTGCAAAGGATCACCAGTACCACGGTGCTTCCGGATACCATCAGCGACCACTCCCCAGTCTTATGCACCTGGACCAACAAGGCAACAAAAACCCCACCAAAAACCATTATGTCTAGAGTGTTAAAAAAGAGCAACTTGCCTCCCTCATAACCCACCTTAGTTTGCAAGACTGGTCAGCTGTCTATGCTGCAAAAGATGTTGACACTGCACTAGAGGACTTTATTTACATTTTTAATTTATCTTGCAACATATATGCCCCATATAAAACAAGGAAAATAAAATGATCCAGTAAGACATGGCTCACACCACAGCTCCTTGAGTTGATGAGGGTAAGGGACAACCTGTGGCATATAGCTAGTAGCTCCAAAAATACAAAACAGCTCAGAATCAATGCACTACTACTATTTAACATGCTAAGAGATCACATTTCAAAAGCAAACTTAACAACTCCTGGGGTGACAGCCGTAAATTTTGGGAGAACATCAAATCCCTAGCAGGGAGAGCTAGTAAAATTCCTCCCACGATGCTTGATATGAATGGTGTAATCACCCAAGACTCCAAACACATCACCAATGCCTTCAACAAGGCTTTCACAGACCTCAATGGAGTGCTTCCCTTGGACTTTCTACTAGCCCACCAAGGCTCCAACCCTAGTACTAACACCTCCCCATCTGCCCGAACAAACCAGCCCTTCTACCTTAAGATAATCACTTCAGCTGAAGCCAAAAAATATCTAGCTCTAGCTCTTAGGAAAACAAGTTCCAGTGGTGACTTACTAGACCTCAAGTTGGTATCACTTACCCTGGATGTCCTACTATCCCCTCTAACTGAGATCCTAAATCTATTGCTTGCTACAGGTAAATTCCCCCAAATCTGGAAAGTGGCGGTGGTCACGCCAATATTTAAAAGTGGTAACAGAACCAGTCTCGCCAGCTACCGCCCTATCTCAATTTTCCCTCTCTCTCAAAAGCTCTCTAGAAGATAGTATACGAGATATTTGACTTCCTAGATAAATACAGCCTTCAATGTCCTCAGCAGCACAGTTTCAGGAACTCATGTAGCACTACCACGGCTCTAGTTGAGCTTACTGGCTATATTCATGAAGCACTTGACTGGGGGTTCTTGGTGGGGGCTACCTTTATCTACCTCACCAAAGCCTTCAATACAGTCAACCATGAGTTACTTCTCAGCCAGGTGGCCAAAATGGGATTATCCACCGATTCAGTGGGCTGGTTCTGGAGTTACCTCTCCAACAGAAAACAGCAGGTTAAGATGCATACTGTACTATCTGAGCACTGAAATGTCACCACAGGAGTGCCCCATGGTTCCAATTTAGGCCCCCTGCTATTCAGCCTGTTTCTGAATGGCCTTCCTAAAGCTTGCCAGTACAATATCCTTCGACATGCAGATGATGCTGTGCTGTACATCTGTCACTCAGTTCCAGGTGCATTAGAAGCAATGATGCAAGCAGAGTTTTGTGCAGTGGAAGAGTGGTTCCTGAATTCCAAGCTTCTACTAAACTACAAAAAAAACAAAGACACTGTTGTTTGCCTACCATCATAGCCACCACAAGTCATGTCCCATAAAACTACATAACAAAAGAATGAGATACTAGACATGGTTTGTAGCTTTAAATACCTCAGGGTCATCCTTGACTGTGTTCTCTCATGTCGCTAAGGCAGCTATTGCCAGACTAGGCCAGCTAAATTGGCACAGACACTGCCTCACAAAAAGTGCAATAAAATTGGCAGTAAATAGTTTGGTCATGTCAGTCATACACTATGGCCTTATTGTTTATGGGTCCGGCACTGACATTGCCCTCGAGAATTAAGTTTGCCCTAAACAAGAGTTGCAGGCTTGTGTTGGGAGCACACCGCTTAACACACACATGCGAGCTCTACTCAAGTACTGGATGGCACAATCTGAACAACAAGATCCAATACCAGGTATGTCTGTTCACAAAAAAGTCAGCCTTTGGCCTCGCACCCCAGGAGTGCAGAGATTTCTCAACCATTTCACCAATCCTAGACAAACCAGGGGTACCAGCAAACCTACCTTTCAAATCCCATTCCACTGCACTACACAAGGGCAGAGATCCTATGAGAACAGGTCCCCACTGTGGATAAATTCTCTCAGTACTGAACTGATTACAGAACCAGAACTCGACCCTTTCAAATCCAAACTGCAAGTGCATCTTGCAGTGCTCAGTATGTGTGACTGTGGCCCTAAAACCTAATGCTATGAGGTTTGTGCCCCTTACTACTTTCACAATTGCACTTATGCCCCCCAACACACCCTGAATCCACCCACTCAGGTATAACCTACACTTCTCATTATTGTCACCTCTTACCTCCCCAGTACCATCTCTACCTCTAATCTATACTGACAAAACCCTCTAGGTGGCTCCTATTCCTAACCTCCTGCCCATACCTCTCTTTCACAAACCCCCTATCCCTACTCCGCATGACCTTCCCTCTCCCCATCAGTCCCAGTGGTATCCACTTCCTGGGCCCTTTTTCCTAACCTATTACCATTTTACTCTGACTAAGCTATCTGGGTGGCACCTCTTGCCTCCCTCTTGCTATTTCCAACATCTCCCTGCCTTTTACAACCCAACTTCCCTTAAGCTACTCGCTTCTCTTCCTGCTCTGGGTTAGTCCCCATTGAGGCCATCCCGGCACTACATTAAAACCTCTTGTACCCAGCTTAGGAGGCAGTATGGCGCAGTGGGTTAAGGCTCTGAGCTGCTAATCTGGAGACCTGGGTTTGAATCCCACAGCTCCCTAGGTGCATACTGTGTGACCCTGAGCAAGTCACTTAACTTCCTTGTGCTCCCAGGTTGCACCTGCAAACAAGCTTCAGCTTAGTGTGTCTCACCTGGTAAAAATAATTGGTAAAAAATAAATAAAATTATAATGTACCTCTTGTAATGATTTTGCAATTTACTATCTGTCTAATGCTGTAGGTAATACTGTCAATACTGTAATCCTTATTGTATTGTCTTTTATAACTTCTAGTAATTGTATACTGTATGTAATCCTATAACATGGAACCTTTGTAGATGAGCTGTTCTGGGTCAAAGGTAGTAATCCAAGAGTCAATAAATAAAAATAAATAAATAAGAGTTCATCTATTCCTGCTGTTTTTTCCTTCTTGAAGTCATAGAGCACTGCTGTGACCTTACAGTTACTCCCATGGCAACAGATTGTGATGTCACAATAGAGGATTATGACTTGAAGTAGGGAGTATGCTATAGAGGCACATGAACTCAAAATTAACTCTAAGGGACAACGATGATATATTCATACCTATTTCTTTGGTAATAAATTATGGGTAGGAGAAATATATAAAATATAAATGGAATGCAAGTGGAATTGTACCTAATTATTATGTTTCTTAAAGTTGTCTTTGAGGCATCTGTAGTTCTTTAACGTTACATCTAGATAGGCTATACTCTCTTGATTACAGTTATATGTGAATCTAAGGTTGGGGTTGCTATTATGTAGATACATGATAAAATTATCACGTTCTGTGACAGTGCTTCTCCAAAATAACAATACATTGTTAATTAAGCTTCTCCAGAAAAAATAATATTAGCAAAAATGGATTTCAGTTTTCATTTGAAACAAACTATTTTTCCCCAGAGCCTACATATAGATTCGTTAATGATGGGAAACATATTGCCCCCATCGCAGTTCCCTTAATCTGCAAATATAACTTTATTGTCAAACAAAACAAATGTTATATTTCAAAATGTATTCAAACAGTTTGAGTAGGAACTCCTTTGGTGGGCTACTATCGTTTCCTCTCCTATTAAGAAAATCAGCCTCTGCATCCAGTGCCCCCTCTTGTGACATATTAGTATAAAGACATTCTATGTCTAAAGTTACCAACAATACATTATCTTCAACATCTAATGCATACATATTTTATGCACATGTTTCGTGTCCTTAGGAAAGGCGGCATCGTCTCAACACAGAGCTTCAGGAAAGAGTCCAAATACTGGAAAGAGGTTCTGTTAAAGCACCTATCCCACTAATGATAGGTCGACCAGGTGGTTTATCCTTATTTTTATGGACTTTTGGTAACATATAGAAAGTGGCTTTTATTTATTTTATTTTTTTTTATGAAAAAATCTCTACCTTTTTTTCTGTAATATAACCCTGCCAAAAAGCCTCATTCACAGTTTCATCTCTAGTAAATTTAAACTCACAGGTGGGGTCTTTATCCAGTTTGTTGTAAAAAGCAATGTTTCCCAATTGACACGTGGCTTCCTCCACACATTCAGTTTTTATTCTGTAGTTCCAGCCAACTCCCTCTGTCTGCCTGTCTTATTACAATGTTGTTATTCTCTTGAAGGTTTTTAAGTTCTGTATGTTCATTAGCTGATATATTCTGAAAAGTTGGAGGTGGGGGGTTACAGGAAAAACTGCTTAAGGTTATTATCAACCAACTGCTTAAAAACTGTTACTGCTGCACACTGGAGGGCGGTGTGGAATTAGGTCTGAACAGGGTAATAACCTTAGTGTTATTCCTGGACTTTCTTCATACAGAAAAAGGATTTTAAGATCAGTTTTCTATATGTTAAACTCAAGTCATAGTCTGTACTTAGTTCACTGGTGTAGTTGGGTAAAGTTTTAAACCCTTAGAAAGTAATTTAATTTCATCAGAGCTGAGTATATAGCTGGAGAGGTTGATAATGGGAACATTTGTAAGTTCATTTGTAAATTCATTTTGTCTTACCTCCTGTGTCCCCTGTAAGCATTCTGTTGGTATTGCAATCTCCGTTGATCCCAGTATTGCCCTTGATACTGGGAAAAATGTTCCCTCCCCCCCCACCTCCCTGTTCTCTTTCTCTGTCCCTTTGGTATCCTGTCTGTAGTTCAGGTGTGAACCTCCTGGGTGGGGGTGGTTGTGAGCGGGGAGGTATGGAGAGTGCAGGAGGATGTACTGAGGTTCTATTTCTGCTAGTTCCTGTATAAAAAAGGACCCCTTTCATTGTTTTTTGATTAATCTTCAGGTTCTGAGTCACTTTTATCTGTGTTAAAATCAAAAGAGAGATGCTGGATCCATTTTAATATCCCCTTCTGGTATATTTTTTTCCAGCTATAGATTTGTCCCTGCTCCCAATCGGCTTTGTCCCATAAAAATTTACACTGTTTAACTTGTTTCAACTCCCAATCCAGTTTAGTAATTCAAGTCTTGTAGTTTTTTGTTTTGTGTGTCAAATTCTGTAGTCTCTGAATTTTAAAACTGCTTTTTCTTGTTTCTTCAATTCCACCATTAAAATAATCTCTCTCTCTTTTTGCTAAAACAAATAATCAATTTCATTAGTTTAAAAAACTTGCTTCTGTGAGAATGTTGTCCCATTCTTGCATAAATTGGGCATTGTCACTACCCAAGGTAGGTTTTTTAACAATTCGTAAACCCCTTGATATCCTCCCAACTTGTATATATGCCTCAAAGTTAGTAACCCCTCAATATATTTGTCTGAGCTGATGTGAGATTTTTTCTAAACCTCTAAAGGCATTGTGTAGTGCTAGAGTTTCTGATCTCATAGTCTCTGTATCATTATTTTAAAGTACAAAAGGATTTGCATTTCCTGCTGAGTTTAAAAGTTGATTTACTGTATATAGTCCAGTGGAGTATTGGTTTCAGCCGGGAAGCTCAAATTCAGTATCGCTTCCAAAGACATGTTGAATCAATTGCTGTAAAGGTGCTCCAAGACTTAGGTTTTTACACTGTTCTGGTCACATAGGACACACTGCAACCCATGTGTGTCACTGTTAATAAAACACATAGCAAAGCAGTGTGCACAGGGTTGGTGGTGCTCTCGGTTAAAAGCAGATACTCAAACATGAAGACCGGGCACTCACCAACCAATTACAATGAACACCACAGCTTCTATGAAATGTAAATAGTTTATTGAATAAAATTCCCTTTGTGGGATACAGACAAAATGTCTGTACATGTCTGATGCATTTGGGACATTACTAGGTCCTTTATCAAAGGCTGGTGTACAAATGACAAACTATTACTATCTAGAACACAAGTAGCATCTGACACAAGAATGTCATACATTTTAAAATCATTGGATGTCACTTACTAACAATAAAACTTTCACAAAACAAGTCACACTGGATCTTGGGGTAATGTTAAAAGGACAAAAGGTGAAGCCCCATATAATTTTAAAAGAACGGGGGGTGAAAATACATAACGGCAACATGCTGCTACTTTTTATCAAGTTGCCAATCACCACACATCACAAAAAACATTCCCAAGGGTCAGTTCCTGTAAGTGATGAGAAACTGTAGCACTGAGACAGTGTTTGAGAGCAAAGCTGTGGACCTCACACAGTGCTTGGTAAACAAAGGGTACATTGGTAAAAATATTGAACATGCCAGAGCTACAACAAGTACCTCAAACATGTCAGACCTTTTGTTTGATACTGGAAATACTGCAGCTATGAAAGACAACTGTTTTAACTTCATAATGACATATTCCTCCCAGGCACCATAGAAACATAGAAACATAGAGGCTGACAGCAGATAAGGACCACAAGGCCCATCCAGTCTGCCCATTTTTTCTACTTTATGAATGTGCCACACACCTTCACACTGTCAATGACCTATCTATTCATATTCGTCTGTATTGCTCCCTTATACCTATCCCATGCCTGTTTGAAGTCCTGCACTGTATTCATAGCCACCACTTCTTGTGGTAAGCCATTCCATGCATCCACCACCCTTTCTGTGAAAAATAATTTCCTCACATTCCCCCTTAATCGGCTCCCCCTAATCTCATGCTGTGTCTTCTTGTCCTGCTATTTTCTTATATTTAAACATGTTAGACTCTTTCACCTTGTTAATGCCCTTAAGGTGTTTGAATGTTTCGATCATATCACCTCTTCCTCCTTTGCTCAAGGGTATACATATTGAGCTCTGTTAATCTGTCCTCATATGTCTTCTGATGCAGTTCCTGCACCATTTTGCTGCCTTCTCTGGACTGCCTCAATTTGGTTAATGTCCTTGTGAAGGTGTGGCCTCCAGTACTGCATGCAGTACTCCAGATGGGGCCTAACCAGTGTCTTGTAAAGAGGATTATTACCTCCTCTTACGACTTGTGACTACATCCCTAACTCCCTAGCCTTACCTACTGCTTTAGAGGTCTGCTTGATGATTTCAGGTCATCGGTGATGATGATGCCCAAGTTTCTTTCTTCCTTTGTGACTGCCAGCAACTCCTCCCAGCCTATAGGTGGCTTCAGGGTTTCTCTTCCTATGTGCATGATCTTGCACTTCTTTGCATTAAATCCCAGTTGCCACTCTTCTGACCATTTTGCTAGTTTATCCAGATCTCTCTCATTCTGCCCACCATCTGGATCATCTACTCTGTTGCAGATCTTGGTGTCATCTGCAAACAGACAAGCCTTACCTCTAGTCCATCTGCAATGTCACTAATAAAGATATTAAAGAGGACTGGCCCCAGGACTGATCCCTGAGGTACCTCACTTGTGACTTGCATCTCTTCTGACTGTATACCATTTACCACCACTCTCTGTTTTCTGTCCATCAACCAGTTTGCCACCCAATTGACCAACTTCTGACCCACGCCGAGCCTACCCAGCTTATTTATCAATCTTCTATGTGGAACAGTGTTGAAAGCTTTGCTGAAGTCAAGGTAGGTGACAACAACTGCTCCCCCTTGGTCCACCACTCTGGTTACCCAGTCAAAGAAATCTATGAGATTAGTTTGACAGGACCTTCCTTTTGTAAACCCATGCTGTCTTGGATCCTGTGCCCCTATGGATTCCAGGTGTTGCACTATCCTTTCCTTAAGGAGTGCCTCCATAATCTTGCCCACTACTGAGGTAAGACTGACTGGCCTGTAGTTCCCTGCCTCCTCCCTGCCTCCTCCCTGCTACCACTCTTGTGGAACCACCAGCATTAGTAAGCATTATTAAAATACATTGGAAAGTGTTGGTGAGTGATGAAGGTTTGATTGGTATTGCAGATGTACCCCCTGAGGATGACGTATAGACGGGCTACTACTTTAAAGAATCTTTTAGTTAATAGCCATTATGTAAACAAACAACCCTGCAAGTGGCTAAACCAAAGCAAGAGAAGATTCCAATACAAAAATGGTATGTATTGCCCCTATGTAAAACTGTGCAGTCATTTTAGTAGCATTAATGTGAATGAGGAGTTTGAAAAAAGAGAACTGACAATATATAGTACAATGGGGGTTCTTTACCTTGCACAATGCTCCTGCTCAGCATTTTATGTAGGAAAAATACAAAAAAATTTAAACTCAGACTAGGGGAGCATGTAAAGGCAATCAATCATGGAGATGTGTCCTATGCCATGGCAGCACACACTGCGGGATTACAAAATAAGACAGAACACAAATTTTCATTTATGGCAATTGATAAAGTGAGCCCAAATCCAACAGGGTGACATTTCAATAACCTACTTAAATGGGAACCTTTTTGGATTCTGAAATTAAGGGCCACAATGAAACTAGGTTTAAATGTGGGGTTCATTCTATGCCCTCACCTGGAAAAGAAATAATCTGTATAATGAATTACATCAGTACTTATGTATTCCCCCCCCCCCCGTTCTTTTAAAATGTTAAAATTATATGGGGCTTCATCTTTTGTCCTTTTAACATTACCCTGAGATCCAGTGTGATTTGTTTTGTGAATGATTTTTTTTTTTATGCTCCCACCCTGCACACTGGCTGATCCCTCATTTGGGCTTCTCAGGGACCTTCTCCCCCGGGCTGCTCCTGACCCCACCGACCCATATCGCAGGCACCCCAGGGTACCCTGATGTATCCCTTCATTGAGCGGGTCCCCTGCCTACATAGGAATGAGCCCTATCGGCCATTCTAATGGTCCTGGGTGCTACTGAGGTGGCTGATGGAGGTCTGGGCACTCCAGTGGTAAGGATCCAGGAGGTCATCACCTGATCGACCAGTGCACCATTTTCTGCTTTTTTTTCCGCAGGAGTGTGATGTGCAGGAGACAATGCAAATGCCAGCATCGGTCACATTCCTTTAGACAGTGTGACCTGGCACACTGCTGTACCCCCGGCCTATGCCAGGGGTCAGTAGGTACTGGTCCTGTAGCCCACCCTCCTACTGAGAAGAGGTGAGCAGTCAGCAAATACTCAAGCCTTCTCTCCCCCCAGCTAGCCCTCCAACACCCGAGTCTGTTCCCGAACCCGGGTCGCCAGCATCACGGTGGTGAAACTTTCTGCCATGCCTGCAGCCCGGCCCATGAATGATTGTTTTATTGTTAGTAATTAAGTGACATCTAATGATTTTAAAATGTATGTACAACGTCATTTTTGTGTCAGTTGCTACTTGTATTATATAAAGCGGTAGTTTGTCATTTGTACACCAGCCTTTGATAAAGGACCTAGTAATGTCTGAAATGCATCAGGTGTGTACAGACATTTTGTCTGTATCCCATGAAGGGATTTTTATACAATAAATTATTTATGTTTCATATAAGCTGTGGTGTCCATCGTAATTGGTTGGTGAGTGCCCGGTCTTCATGTTTGAGTATCTGCTTTTAACCAAGAGCACCACCATCTCTGTGCACACTCCTTTGCTTCATATTTGCAGTTTATATAGAACCATTAGCTCTTGCTATCCAAGCAGAACAAACAATTAAAGGAGTTCTTATTAATAATAGATGTCACATCATCTCACTGTACGCAGATGACATATTACTATATTTACAAGATATTCAAACCTCTACACCTGTTCTCTTGCATTTGATTAATTCATTTGGTAGCTTATAGGGCTACAAGGTTAACTGGCTAAAATGTGATGCTCCATCTCTCAGCCCCATTTATATTATTCAAGATTCTCCTAATCCTGTAATCGGTTAATATAGCACACAGTTTAGATACCAGGGTACTATACTGCATAGAAATCTGGAGAAACATTTTAAACTGGATCTTGTACCTTTGATGCATCAAATTTATTCAGACCTGGATAGATGGTCTAATTTACCTTTATCTTTAATGGGCAGGATAAATACCATTAAGATGAATGTTTTACCTAGGGTGCTTTTTTAATTCAAGGCCTTTCCATTAATATTCCACCATACTTCTTTAAAACCTTGATCAACAGATTAAGAGAGTTATTTGGGCTCAGAAGAGACCTTGTTTATTTCTATAAAAGTGATTTCTATCATCATGACAAGGAGGTCTTGGCCTTCCAATTGTATTTTGGTACTGTTTGGCAGCTTAGGTTGAACCAGTTTATTTATGGTTAAAAGAATTTACCTCTCCAGCTTCATAGCACTCCCTTGAAGACCCAATGTTGCTGTGTAAAAAGCATGCTTCTGCCTCAGAATTGGATTAAAAAAAAGTTTGCCTCAAACAGTTTCACCATTCACAAAGGTTACAAGTTTGGCGTGACAAAAAATAAACTACTCAGTATTCCTACTTTATTACTGAGTATGGTTCCTGTTGTTTTTCAATTTGCATCTACCATTGACATCTATTCCTCACACCTGGCTACAAGACAACTTTTTAGTTTTAAAAGATTTGTATCCTGATTATTCATCTCATTTGAGCAACTTACAAATGTTTTACACTTACTGTCAGGAAACTTTTTAAAATATCTTTATCTTGTCTTCTGGTGATGTCATGCCCGTGATGGCCGCATGATTTTTCGGCTCCAGCTCCACTAGGCTTTCAAAACACCCTACAACTACTAATTCCATCAGAAGACTGGGCAATATTTTCTAAAATCTACGCAAGGATGCCTAAAAAAGATCCAGGCTCCCGGAAACTGGCGTTGGACAGCGCGGACCCAGATTGTATTTACTTAGACAGTGATAGCTCCCAGACCTTCTGCAAAGGTGAATTCTTGACAGAGGAGCTAAATAAGGCACCTAATATTGGGAGGCAGATGGACGCCGTTCTTCAAGAGTTGTGGGATTTTAGGAAGGAGACCTGCTCCACGTTTACAGCACTGTGTACCGATTTAGGGAAGATGGAGAAGCGGCTTGACGATATCGAGGAACAGGCCACAAACACTGACTCCCGTCTAGACTGTGCAGAGCGCACCATAGTGCATCTCCACCACGTGACTCAGAACCTGCAAGAGAGGGCAGAAGATTCGGAGGCCCAGAGCAGGAGGAACAACTTGAGGATCAATGGTTTTCCAGAGGGGGTTGAAGGTACTAACCCAATACAGTTTCTGCAACAATTTTTAAGATCTAAATTGGACTTACCGGTTGATGTTTCACTGGAGATGGATTGAGTGCATCGAACCCTGTGCCTGAGGTTTGGCAACCGCCCACGTGCTCTCCTAGTTCATTTCCTCCGATACACAGAGAAGGAAATGGTATTACATAAAGCTTGGCAACAGGGGGACCAGACTTATCAAGGCCAGAGAATTTATATCGACAATGACTACCCAACCTCGATTGCCTTAATACGCTATGCGTAAGCTCCAGTCCTTAAAAAGCTCAAAGAAGCAAAGCTGAAATTCCGCTCTCCATACCCGGCAAAGTTGGTGGTCAGCTTGACTGATGGTCCCAGGAGTTTTGAGTCAGCAGAGGAGGCCACCAGGGAACTTGTTAAAATGGGGATTGATGTTCCCCAACCCCCGAGGCAACCAGGCATGACATTGGCAACCAAATTGGCGCAGAAGCTATGGTCCCAGGAGACATCGAGGGAGCAACGTAGACATGAAGAAGCTAAGATGATCCAGCAGATAGTCGACAGCCTGGGGAAGCAGGCTTCGATGCATCTTGGAACATCACAGAACACTCAAGAATTTAAATAAAGAGACTAATGAGACATTTTTTTCCTTTTTTTGTTGCCTAAGTATGCTTCAGGTAGGCCAATCTGTTCATCTCCTCCTCCCCATTTGTTTTGTTCCCCCATGTCGGCCCTTGGTGGCCCTGCTTCCCCTGATGTCTCTTGCCCCCTGAGGTGATGTTCTACCCTCACTTTTATGAGGGGGAGACACACTCTGCCCGACCGGTGATGGCTCAGAAGGGGCATTCAGCTGGCGATGTCTTGGAGGGCCTCGGTAGCTTCTTATGCCGTACAAACCCGGGATCGGGGGCTGGGGTGGGGGCCATTACTTGGGTGCTGCGGGGGGGGGGGGACGACAGAGGGATCACCAACCGACTGCACATGCTGTTCTGGCCAATTACCTCCTATTTAAGGCTGACGGCACCTTTCTTTAATACCAAAAAGAGCATTAATATTGGCCCCAAAGATAACTTAAAGGGTACCTGGTCCCTTGGTATGCTCTGCCAGCCCCCGAGGAAGCTGGGCTCTTTTGATAAAAATATTTATTTCAGGCCCAGGGGGCACTGTTTCCTCGGCTTGATCTGGCCTGGTCCGGGGTGGTCTTCCTCGCCTATGGCACCCCGCTCCCCCACAAGCTGTGCCAGTGGAGGCCAGGGGTGCTTCTGGGGGTTGGATGGGCTCACCCTGGATGATTTTTGGCCCATGTGGGTTTTTCAGATCTGGGGCTGAGCTTCAGGACACAGGGAAGGGGCTCTTCCCCCCTTCCTTTTCCCTTAGCTAAGTTAATTGAAGAGGGAACAGACTACCCACAAGATACGACTATATATCTTTGTTTTTCCTGGTGGAATACAAGGCATGACCACCTCTCACCATTCCCCCCTTCACTGAAGAGACGTATAATGTGTAGTCTAACCTAGGTTAGACCCCGCCAAAATTATTGGCACAAACTGGGTTTTGGCTGCCTGCTCTGTTAGTAGAGGCCAGCCCTATGGAAGTCCGTAGTTTTGTTCCATCCCCCGCACAGTTGGCAGGTGATGGTTATAAAAAATTTGGCCAGTTAAAGTTTTATAGGCCAGTTATATGTTTTGCACAGTTAGAGGAGAGTTATCCTCACTGTACCTCACATGGGCAGTCACATTTTCTTTTAAAAGTAAACAAATTAGACAGTGTCTGTAAACTGACAGTTTGTGGTTTGACACAGAAATTTTCTCTGGATGTTCGAAATACGATACAATGTCTGTGGCACCTTTGCAGATCTTTTCATTGAATGTTAATGGGCTGGGCAGCCCTGTCAAAGGAACAAGAATTATTTCATTATTTAAAAAGACCCATGCAGGAATAATATTTATGCAAGAAACACATATGAATAGAGAGGAGCATGGAAAGCTGGTCAGGGGAGGTTTCTCACAAGTCTTTTTCTCCTCCTTCCCTAGTGGGAGGAGGAGGGGGGTCGACATATTGATCTCCAGCCTTACTCCTTTAATGCTACATCTGAGTGGGCTGACCCTGAGGGTCGCTTGTGGTAGTTCAGGATTGCTGCAGGGCAGGAAGTTACCTTGCTAATGCGTATTTTCCCTCTGGTTCCACCCAGCAAACTCTCTGTTTCCTTTGAATAGGGTGGTCCAACTTACTAGGGCACCCTGGTACTAGCAGGGGACTTTAATATCTCCCCCCACCCTAATGTTGACTCTACTGGGTTTCAAGAGGCAGACAGCCGGCATCACACAAATTTTTTAAGAGATTTGTTCAGGAGGTGGTCTGGGTTGATGTGTGGCACGCCCTTCACCCTAGGGAAAGGAGATCCACCTTTTATACCGCTGTACATGGCTCTTACTCTAGGATAAACCATTGCTATACACAGAAAGAATGTTTAGAAACTCTTAGGGAGGCAGCTATTGGTGATATTGTCCATACTGATCATGCTCCAGTCATTACGACATGGGATTTGGGCCTTGAGAAGCGAAACACGTTGTGGAGATTTAATCCTGTCCACCTTAAAAGTGCCCAATTTTGAGAATTTCTCAATGAGAAAATACAAGAAATCTTGAGGGGTAACTCAAACACTGAAATTACCTCCGCTGTTAGGTGGGACACGCTGAAAGCAGTCCTACAGGGCCACCTTATCCAATACTCCTCTTTCCAGGCTAAGCAATGGAGGGAAAAACAAGCACACTTGAAGGGGACCTTCCACTTCCTCCAGACTGCCCATCAACAGGGGACAACTCAATAGTGGCCCAGTTGGTTCAGGTCAGGCAGGACTTGGACTCCCTGGTTCGGCAGAATACAGAGATAGCACTAGCCTTTTTAAGGCAAAGGTATGGGGAGGTGGTACCGAGGGCCTCCCGTCTACTTGCCTACAGGCTTCGTAGGCAGCATCAGCTCGCCACTATACCCGCTATTAGGGACCCTACATCGGGTACTATTTACTCCAAAACTGGCCAGGTTGCCCACATTTTTTGTGATTATTATAAAACACTGTACACACCGGACCATCTATTGGACCCAGAGGATATTGGAAACTTTCTTTCCCCATTGAGCCTCTCTAAGTTGAATGAGGATCAAAGGTCCTCTTTAGTCTCCCCCATAATGTACTCTGAACTGAAAGCGGCCATTTCCCAATCCAAAACCATGAAGGCCCCTGACCCTGATGGGTATGGTACAGAATTTTATAAACATCTAGAGCAAACGCTCGCCCCAACCCTCCTACGGGTCTACAACAATGTATTGCAAGATTTGGCAAACCCCCCACCTAGCTGGTCGTATGCAGTAATATCCTTTATTCCTAAGCCCAGTAAAGACCCACAAAGTTGCTCATCGTACCGCCCAATTTCAGTTTTAAATGTAGACGATAAATACCTGATGTCTATTTTGGCTAAATGCCTGGACATAGTCCTCCCTGCAATAATCAATCTAGATCAGACAGGTTTAGTCAGTTGGAGATCCACTACAGATAATACTAGAAGGACCCTGCATCTAGTACAAGAAATGCAAACCGCGATAACACCCTCTTTCCTACTCAGCCTAGACGCCGAGAAGGCATTTGATAGAGTCACTGGCCTTTTTTATTCGCTGTCATGTCAAAGATGGGTTTCCCTTCCCTTTATTTCCCTGATAAAAACACTTTATTCTTCACCCCAGGCCAGTGTGAAAGTTTTGGGGCACCATTCCCCTTACTTTCCCTTATTTAGGGGCACCCGCCAGGGCTGGCCTCTGTCTCCTGGTTTATTTGCTATTTTTATTGAACCCCTGGTGCAAGCCAGTAGAGATTCCCCTTGGATAAGGGGAATACAGATGGAGGGCATGGAACACCGCATAGCTCTTTATGCAGATGATGTTCTGCTTTTTTTGACAAACCCATCCCAATCAGTTCCATCAGTCTTCGAACTACTAGACCACTTTGGTAAGTGCTCAGGGTATAAACTTAACACCACCAAAACCAAAGCATTGACTTTTCATTTTTCTCCCTCTTTAACATTCAAACAAAGGTTCCCATTTCGTTGGGATTTAGACAAATTAAAATACCTAGGTATATACCTTTCCCACCAGGCAACTGATACAGTGAAACATAATTATGACATGTTTTCTGCTCAACTGCAGGCAGACCTGGCGGGATGGAATATTCTTCCCCTGAATTTACTTCAGAGGGTTGATGTTATTCATATGGTGATCTTGCCTTGGGCTGTCTATTTGTTTCGGAATGTGCCAGTATGCATCTTGAATAAAACTTACAGGGCTTGGAACAAACTCATCAGTAGATTCATCTGGGCTGGCAAACGGCCTAGAATAAGGGCATCCATCTTTACCTCCCTAGGAAATTAGGTGGGCTCGCTCTCCCTAATCTTAAACTTTATAATTGTGCCTCACACCTCTCCTTTATAGTATGCCAACTAGCCAAGTCTAGCCCTCTTCTGTGGAGGGAGATTGAAGAGGGCTTAATGCCTTTTAAGCAGCTAATTAAAGCCATGACATACCAAATGCCTCCTTCCTGCTTACATGACTCGGCTCCGACGAACCCCTGGATTATACCCCAGATGAAAGCCTGGAATGCCATACGTAGACATCTGTCTCTTTCACCATTTCTCCCATTCATTTGTCCCATTACCCTACTGGAGGACTTCCAGCCAGCACTATATTACCATACAGTTACCACTTGGGAGCACCTGGGACTCTCTAACCTCATTCAGTTCCAAAGTGGAGGAGAATTTAAATCCTGTCTGGACTTAAATCATACGTATGGTCTGAGGTGCCAAGATTTTTATCGATATCTGCAACTAAGACATTTTTTTTATTCCCTTCCAATCTGGATACGACAATTCAAATGCTCCTCCCTGTTGATTCACTGTATTCAGCAACTCATACAAGCTGGCAGTGTGCCCCATATTGTCTCTGTCCTGTACAGGGCACTTGGGGATACCCTAGGAGTGAATACTGAAAGCATATGTGCTAAATGGATGGAGGAATTTGGTTTTGACATGCCAAAGGAAAATTGGTATAAGGGCTGTCTCTCGATAGCTAAACTTACATATTCCCATAGCTGGAGGCATTTTTCCTGGCAGATATTGACTAGGTTCTTCCATACTCCCGTAGCGACGGCACATTTTTCTCTGGCATGATCAGGGGCCTGCTGGCGGCAGTGCGGTGAATCTAGGGCGCATCATACCCACATACTTTGGGCATGTCCCCTGATACAGCCTTTTTTGACTTCATTACAATCGGAATTGAGATCTGTCTTCGATACCCCACTCATTCTAACTATAGATTTGTTTTTGCTTCATATCTTCCCCCCAGAGCTCAAGGACTCGCATACACAATATCTTCTGGGAGCCCTGCTGCTAGTGGCCAAGAAGGCTCTGACCCGACACTGGCTTACCCCCAGTGCTCCAACCGTGTCAGAGTGGAGAGAGAGATTGTTTTTTGGATCTATAGATCAGAAAGAATTTCCTACCACCTAAATGACAATACTGACCTATGCACATTGAAATGGTCCAGTTGGGTACTCTACATTATGTCTAGGGATCCCTCATTCGTCTCTTAAAGGAGTACCATGGAGAGAAGGGTTAACCAGAGGAGGAGAACCCCTAATTTGACCACGTACAACCTGACTAGTAGTACTAGACACCCAGGTAATTGGGTATGGGTCTTGTTTAACTGTATAATTCAATCGTATTAATTATTTACAGCTAGAAACTGTAGTCTACATTCTGTAAGTTGTTATTGTTGCTGTGCCTTATTTGTTATTTGATATTTAAATTTCTTCCTTGTGTGTTTTTTTTTTTCTATCCTTTTTTCGGACACTGAATGAAGTGTAATTATAATGCTGTGTTGACTGATTTTATTTTGTAACCACAAGCAATTTATGTATTCAATGAATTGTGACTGCCTTTTTCCTTTTCCCTTACCCCCCTTTTTTCTTTTGTACCCCTCCCCCAAGTTGAAAAATTGAATAAAAATTATAATTACAAAAATATATATATATATATATATATATATCTTTATCTAAGATAAATTGTGAGGAAGTGTGTAGGAGACTTCAACTCTGCCACAGACTATTTTAGATCTCTTTATTAGAAAACTTACTAGCCCTTCAAAACTTATAGATACTGTACCATGCAGCATATATTGTGCATATAAGATCGGCTCGATCACCCCCTCTTGCCTCTTTAAAATCTAGCTGGGAGAAGGATCTTGGATCCATCTTTACTGAACAACAGTGGGACTTGATTCTATCATCATATGCTCTTACCTCACAAAATATTAAATTGAACCAAATGCACTTTAATATCATGGGGCCATTTCTTGAAACCTTATGCATGTCGCAAAGTGACTTGCGCCAATGGGAATGGCTCAAGTAGCACTTTGTGCCATGAGTTGCAACAAGTGTGATTCTGCAAAGCAGCCTGCGACATATCACAGGCTGCTTGCACCAAAGTGGATTTACACCACCATTTGCACTATAAACCCCCTGCAACATGACGCAAGAGGGTTTATGGCAGAAATTGTGCCCTATTCTGTAAGGACAGCTGACACATCCCCTAATGTGGGATTCTACAACAACCCCCTGAGGACATCCATCAAAGCACATTTCCACCAGCTATTAGCTGGTGTAAGTGTACTTTGCATCCTCCGGGGGTTGTGCAAATGTGCCACCAGCCTAACCCTCATTTCACATAGCCCCCCCATGCCCCGACCCCCACTGATAGACCCATCAAATGCCCCACAGGGCTATCTGACCCCACAAGCCCTGATCCCCAATGATAGACTCATTAAAAAAAACAGGGTTGCACGCCCCCCTGGTGCCCCTTATCCAGATCTCAATCCCCTGCACCCGGAGGAGGAGTATGGCAGTCATAAACATTTAAAAAAAACATCCCATAGTCTCTGTAAGCCCTGGTAGCCCAGGTGGCCCCTGCTGGTGGTGTCAGACCACCCACTCCACCCACCCCCGATTAGCTCCGGTGACAGCTGGCAAGCGGCACCTCTCACACCGACAGCGGGTTATCAACTGAGCTCCACTATGAGTGTGTACTGTAACAGTAGATGCTCAGTGAATGACAGCTGTCATTCACTGAGTGCATACTATTAACAGTACATGCTCATAGCGGAGCTCAGTCGGTGGCTGGCCATGGTGGTGAAGATGACTAGCCAGTCGCCGGGTTGCATGGGTTTGGGGAGCAGTGTGGTCTGACATCACCGGGTGGGATGAGGGCCACTAGACTACCAGGGCTTACAGGGACTGTGGTATTTTTTTTTGTTTGCTTATGACTGCCATACCACTCCTGTGAAGTGCAGGGATCGGAATATGGATAAGGGCTGGGAGAGGCACCGATAGCCCTGTGGGGCATTTAATGAGTCTATCATTGGGGATCAGAGAATGGGGGTTGGATAGCCCTGCAGGGCATTTAATGGGTCTATCATTGGGGATCGGGGCATGGGGGGAGGGTTCTTGTGCCCTTCCACAGTCACCACTGCAAGTTTGTGGCCACCCATTTAGGTACACCCTCTGTTTGGCATACCGGTATGGTTGGTGCAAGTCACATAACTTAGCCGCATGGACCCTGCCCAATTCAGAATCAGGTGCAGGGTCCCTGGTGCAACTGCATCCCTCGTATGTTGCAACTTGCGACATGTGTAGGGATGCTTATAGAATCAGACCCAAATATGTCAATCATATTATACTCTACATAAATTGCATACATTCAATAATACCATCATAGATTACTGACCTAGGTGTCTCACACTAAAGGGTTTTATTATTCATGTTTATCACATATCCTTGTCTTAAGCAATATTGGGAAAACATTTTGAAGTTATTGTCTAAAGTAACTCAGCAGAGTTTTCCTTTTGATCCAGGTATTCTCGTTGACATTTGATCTATTACTCATGACAAATAATTTATTATGGTTAGTCTGCTTATTTCTCACAATAGCAAAAACCTCATTCTTCAACATCAGAAGGATCATAATCCACCTATTTCTGAAATCTTTCTAAAATTGGCAAAAGATTGGTCTAAAATTGAACATGTACATATTGGGTTAAATGAGGCCTAAGTAAGAAGAAATCTGTCTTCCATTTCTTCTTGCCCTCTGCTCTTAGCTAATTGGTTCTTTCCTTGCTTTCATTATGTGCAGTTCTATTTCTTTGTTTCCTTCTTTTTTGTCTTAATTGTGAGTGCAAGTTGTGTCCTGTTCCCCTTCCCAATTATCCCTGGGTTATGATGAAATGGTTATTTAACTTGACACTGTTATAGTTTATGGGGAATAACTCCTCTCGCCTGTTTCTACTCATCCTAATGATGACACATACTTCTGAACCCAAATAAAAAAAATAAAAAATAAAGTCAATTTCAGCTCCACAATTTATTATATTTTTTCTACTGTTGTCTGTTATTTTGTGTTTATGTAGTTGATGTATAATGTATATTTTAATTGATTTTTACTGTAATGTTGGTATATGTAAACAGGACCGTCTTGTAAACAGGGTGTTGCTACCCTAGCAGTATATTACTAATCTTTCCTGACTAAAAATAAAAATTTCTACTACTAAAAAGGTGGGACTGGTTGATTAAGAAGTCTTGCATCAGGACAAAAAAAAAAGGAAAACAAACTTACCTTTTTAATTTATTGAAACCCTGGAAAGCCAGTCTGCATCCTCCATCCCCACAGGCTCCATGCAGCAGCATACCTGGATATAGAAACATAGAAACATAGACCTTGATGGCAGATAAGGACCGCTTGGCCCACCTAGTCTGCCCATTTCCCTGCCTATTGGATAAGCTGAAGATCCTAGTTAACCAACAGCCTACTTCTTCCTACCCCCCACCAGAATTGCCTTATGTCTGTCCTATGCATTCTTGAATTCCCCCACTGTTTTTGATCCCACAACCTCCTCAGGAAGGCCATTACATGTGTCCACCACCTTCTCTGTGAACAAATACTTCCTCACATTGCCCCTGAGCCATCCCCCCTCTATCTTCAAATTGTGTCTCCTTGTTCTTGCACATCTCTTTCTCTGAAAGATGCAACCCTCTTGGACTTTGTTGATTCCCTTGAGGTACTTGAAAGTTTATATCATGTCTCCCCTCTCCCTCCTTTCCTTAGGGGTATACATATTAAGCTCCTTTAGTCTCTCTTTGTATGGCTTCTGTTGCAGACCCTGCACCATTTTAGTTGCCCTCCTCTGGACTGCCTCCATCCTGTCTATGTTCTTGCAGAGATGGGGTCTCCAGAACTGCACACAGTACTCCAGATGGGTCTCACCAACTGTCTGTACAGAGGGATAACAACTTCCTGTTTTCTACTGGTGATGCCTCTCCCTATACATCCCAGTATCCCCCCAGCTATCCTTACTGCCTTCTCACATTGCTTGCTTACCTTTAGGTCATCTGATATGACTACCCCCAGGTCCCTTTCCATTTTTGTTGTTGTTAATACCCTCTCCCCCACTGTGTACTCTTCCCTTGAGTTTTTGTTTCCCAGGTGCATTACTTTGCATTGAATCTAAGCTGCCATATTTTGACCATTCCTCCAACCTTGCCAAGTCCCTTCTCATCCTTTCTACCCCCCCTTGTGTATCAACCCTGTTGCAGATCTTTGTGTTGTCTGCAAAGAGGCATACTTTTCCTTCCAGTCCCTCTGCAATGTCACTTACAAAGACTTTAAAAAGAACCGGACCTAGTACTGAACCCTGTGGTACACCTCTAGTAACCCCCTTTCTTCAAAGTGGACTCCATTTACTATTATCCTCTGTGTCCTGTTGTCCAGCCAATTTTTTACCCAGGCTACCACTCTGGGACCCACTTCCAGGCTGGCTAATTTGTTTATTAATCTTTTGTGCAGGACTGTGTCAAATGCCTTGCTAATGTCTAGGTAGGCCATGTCCTCAGCCCCTCTCTGGTCTGCTACTTTGGTCGCCCAGTCAAAGAAACCTATTAGATCTGTCTGACATGATCTTCCCACTCTGAATCCATGCTGCCTTGGGTCCTGTGCCTTGCTGGCCTCTAAGCACTCAACAATTCTTTCCTTCAGAAGTGATTCCTTCATTTTCCCTACCACTGAGGTCAAGCTAACAGGTCTGTAGTTTCCAGCCTCTGCTTTGCTCCCACTTTTGTGAAGGGGAATCACATCTGCCCTCCTCCAGTCCTTAGATACCACATCATCCTCCCATGATTTGTTAAAAGGGTGGTCAGTGGTGTCACTAGTTCTCTCCTTAGTTATTTTAGAATTCTGAGGTGGATCCCGTCAGGCCCCATTGCTTTATCCACCTTCAGTTTTAGGAGTTCTTTCAGAACCCTTTCTTCTGTGAAAGGACTGGTATCGACCCCCCTATCCAGAGTGCTTCTATTGATTGGATTAGGTACCTCCTCCTCCTCTTTTGTGAATACTGAGCAGAAGTATTCATTCAGTATCCCTGCTTTTTCACTGTGCCTCTCTGCCCACCCACCCTCCCTTTATTAAGCCTCATGATCCCTCCCTTGGTCTTTCTTCGCTCCCTAATGTACCTATAAAAGATTTTATCCCCCTTCTTAACCAAGTTGGCTTTCTTTTCCTTGGTTTGGGCCTTTGTTATTCTGACTGCCTTCACTGCTTTCTTCTGCTTTAACTGGTACAGTTCTCTGTCCTGCTCCTTCTGTGTTTCCTTATACTTCCTGAATGCTATCTTTTTCTCCCTAACCTTTCCCAACACCTCTTTTGAGAACCATAGTGTTTTTTTCTTTTGTTTTGATTTGTTTATTTGCTTTACACAAAAGAACAATATTGTTATATTTAGCCCCTATTAGGACAGCCACCTGTGGGATATGACTGTGGTACTTCAATTGTTCAGGGAGGCAAGTATCATGGCCAGTGCTGCAAAATGCACCTGAGGGTGGCAGGAGACCAAATACTTGGGGTACATGGCTGAGAATGACCATGTACACCCTATTATTAACAAAGTACAGTCTTTAACTGACTGCCCCCTCTCAACTACTAAGATGCAGGTTAGGTCCTTTCTTGGGCTTGCAAGGTATTACCACTGGTTAATTTTGACATTCTCAACCCTTGCTGCCCCACTGACTAACCTGACCAAGAAGGTTGCCACAAATAAGGTCCGTTGGCACCTGAGTGTCAGACGGCATTTCAGGCCATCAAAAATGTGTTGTGTGAGAGACCAGTCATATGAAGTCCAGATTTCAACTATCCCTTTATTTTGAAAACAGACACCTCTGAAGTAGGGCTGAGGGCAGTGTTGTCACAGGACACTTAGAATGGTATTCATCCCATCCCCTATTTATCTTGTAATGCCATGCTGGAAAAAGAGGTTTTGGCAGTAAGGTGGGCAGTAGTCACCCTACACAACTACCTGATGAGACAAAACATTACCCTCATTATTGACGATGCTTCCCTCAAGTGGTTGCATGCCATGCTGGATACCAATGTCTGTGCCATGAGGTGGTATTTGGTGCTGCACAGTTATTCATTTGCTGTGTACCATGGGCAGGCACCTGCATGGTACTGCAGGTTTTTTCTCTCAGGATGGTGGGTCTGTGGTGGCCCTTGCCAAATATGCTGCCAGCATGACTCTGAGGGGCTGGGTATGTGACAGATCATATGTCTATCATAGTCTCTGCACCTGCAAATCCCAGATCAATCCAGCAACAAAGGCAACACAGGTTAGATTTTAATATATGCCCTTTGTTTTAAAGTTGTCCCTTTAAGACCTCTCTGCACTGCCTGTTGTGGGTGCTGGATGTCCCAGAGGCAGAGGTGTTACAAACAGCAACTGAGCCCAGTAAAAAGAGATAGACAGGAGCAGCTGAAGGTACTTGTTAGACCCAGAGACTGAAATACAGAATCTGTGTATAAGCTGAATGTAAGCCTTTTTTTGCTGACGTAAAGCTGAATTCTCAATTAATCTGAACTGGTGTCCAGAGTGTTCTATCCCTAAGTGTTCCATGAGAATCTGCCTAGGTTGTTACCCTGTCAAAAAGCCATGCTTGCACTAAGATGTTTATGTTTTTGCCACCCGGGAGGTCCTTCTTCAAATGTCATGTACCATAGGAGAACTGATATTTTGTGACTCAAATGCTCATAACCCACTATCACTTGACTGTTCCTGGTTAAGAACCATGGCTTAATCTAAAGGTTTGATTCTGAAGACCAGAGGGACTACCATTGGATTTTGCAAGATGTTTCTGAGCAGAGAAAAGAGTGCTTAATTGCTGCTTGACTCCAGATGGCCCACTACCTGTCTATGCCTATAGTCTACACGTAGAGCACCAGAGCTCTTGTGGAAGCCAACCCAGAGATCACTGCTTTTGCTCAACTGAACAAGCAGATTGAACCATCATCCTGCCAGATCACTGTCCTTCTACTCTCTCTCCTCTCATTAAGACTGAGCAAGAACATATGATGACCTTATTTCACCTGTTTATAAAAGAGCACTGGAGGAGACCACCCACTGAGGAACTGACCTTTATTGCCAGCCAGCCTGACAAATGAGTACAGTGCACTGACCAGCCTTCCATAGCTAATCATAACCTAGTGCAGTAGTCTGGGACTGCATGACCCAAGGAGTGCAGATACGAAAGCTGTTCCACTTAGCAACTGCACACTGAAGACTGCAAATACAGGCCTCACAAACAAAAAAAATTATTCTGGGCCATAAAGGACTTTCTTGATTCCACATCTGAATACAGTTGTCCCTCACTATAATGAATGTTTCTGGAGCCAAGCGGTACATTCGTTATAGCACAAAATTCATTATATCAAGGGACGCCAAAAATAAACTCAGACAGTTAAACGGCTAACAGAGAAAAGTAAAAGCATGCTCAGGAGTGATTCAAAATACAATCTTTATTGATTTATAAACATTTAGATTAATTAAATGCCAAAAAAATCACACAGACTAGTTTAAAATTATTAAAATTAATGTAAGTACAGTACAGTACAGTACAGCAGTTAGTGGACAACCAGAGTTACTTTGTGCAAATGCAGTACTGTACTTAGGCATTAGGTTTAAAAAAATCTGTGCCTTTAAGCTGTTTAGCCATTTTTGTAGAGTGTAAGTCTCGGGCATAAGACAAAATCTGTCTTAGCTGAATTACTTTCATGAGGTCTGCTTCCTCACATTCTAGCTAGGCAAGGGCTGTTTCCAGACCATGCACTGCTTCCCCTGTACTTGGCTTCTGTGCATCTCCTTCATCATCATCTTCGTCTTCTGACTGATCAGGGTCTTCTGTTTCTGGCACTCCTCCCTCTCTTCCCTCTCTTGACACACAGGATACAATTTCAGCATCTGTCATGTGATTCACAGTGGGTAGGGTCTCATCATTAATGATCCAAGCATCTATAACATCAGATGCATCTGCTTTGCTGTCAGTCAGGTTGAGGTCTGTTGCCAGCTGTGCAATTTCGGCTGTGTCATCAGCTTCTGCATCCTCATCCAGGTCACCAGCTCATACACCGAATTCTGGTGGAAAAGACGGGCCAAGTGTTGCGACCCAGCAGTGGTGAATAGTGGCAGCAGAGACATTCTCCCATGCTTCACCTGCAAGGTGTATGCTGTCCCGGACATTTGTTTTTTTTAGCACCTCCTGCACCCCCATCTGTGCACCAGTTAGCCCATCACCTGCAGACACAATCTCATTAAGAAGGCACTTCCTGTAGTGTTTTTTGAATATAGCGATGATCCCACCATCCAGTGGTTGAATTTTAGAGGTTGTGTTTTTAGGAAGGAAAATTGTCCTGATTTTTCCATCCCTTGACTTAAGTTTGGCATCAGGGGGGTGCAGGACATTGATCCAGGAGTAAGATTGCTTTTGGTGACAACTTTAGTTTGCGCAGATGTTGCCACACAGAAGGAATGAAAGAATGAAAAAAAACAACGACGGAAAATGTCACAAGCCATCCATGCATTCTTACTGCTCTCATAAATCACTGGCAGTGCACTTCAGTTGGCATGGTGTAAACAGCGAGGAATTTTAAATTTTCCAATGCAAAGAGGGCACGGTTTATGGCTGCCAGTTGCATTAGTGCAGAACAGGAATGTCAACCTGTTCTTTGCAGTTTTAAATCCTTTTCTGGCATTAACTTCTGACCTAGCAGCTGGTGTTACATTGGGGAGACAGCACCAAAACAGACCTGTCTCGTCCCCATTGTAAATTTGTTCAGGGGACTACCCGGACAACATGTTTTTTAGTTTGGGCAAAAATGCTTCTGCTGCTGCATTGTCACAGGATCGAGCCTCACCTGTGATAGCAATGCGAAGTATTCCATGTTGGCGCTGAAAGCGCCATAGCAACCCAGTTGAGGATTTGAAACAATTTTCCTCACCATGAATCTCACGGGCAAATTGAACTGCCTTCTCCTGGAGGATGGATCCTGAGATTGGGACCCCACTCGCACACTGCTGGGTAAACCACAGTTGGATGGCACGATCAATTTCATGCTCATCTGCCTTCCTAATCTTCTTTCTCTGAAGCCCCTCAATCTCCATGCACTCTATTGCAAAGTCATGGAGTGAAGCCTCTTGCTTTCTCCATGTACAGATCATCGACTTTGAGTAACTGGTCTCCTGAGATAGTTTGGCAAGACTCTCGCCAGCCTTCAGCCTGTCCAGGATTCTAAGCTTAGTGTCCACGGAATAATCAGAGCGTTTCATTGTGATGGAACTGCAGCTTTGAAAAGGTCAGTTAATTTATCAAAAGGGGATTGCCAGAAAGTGTACCAAAATGCAGAAAATGTTTACTTGATGCACCTGATAGGAATCTGCTTGTACTGTACTTAAATTAAACAATTAACCAATTGACTGTTACACTAACCATGTAAACAAATAACACTCGCAGGATGATACTATGTGTATCAGAAGTGACAGTTCTGGGAGCCACCGAGGCCATTCACTACAGCCGAGCATTCGTAATAAAGGGGTTCATTATAGTGAGGGACGACTGTACTATTGCTTCTTAAATTATGCATTTAAAGGGCTACAGTCAGAACTAAGAGCCGCACACCCTAGTGTGTGTGGCTAGTCGCAATTTGCACTTTGCATGCAAAAAACATTTTTTTCACATTTTGTTTTCTGCAGTATAGTAGGTTGTATTAAGCTGTTTCTGTTGACTTGCAAGCTGACATTTTCTGTAACTACAAATCCCAGAATCCCCTGCAGCTGACATCAGAAGAGGGCTGGCAGCAATGGGATACTCAACAGTCTGCACTGCATGTTAGAGTTTTTATAAGCTCTGATCTTTTGATTGTTGCTCCCACTGTCCTCCCTGCAGAGGCCTGAACTTAGCCCCAGGAGAAAAGCAGGACTGGCAAACATCTGTTTGGATCTTATAAAAGCTCTAACATGCACAGCAGGCTATTGACTCTCTTCAGCTGCAGGGAATTCTGGGATTTGTAGTTACAGAAAATGTCAGCTTACAAGTCAACATAAACAGTCTGATCAAATCTACTATGCAGCAGTAAATAGTAAGAATATTTTTGCACACAAAGTGCGAATTGGGACCAGCCCCACACTTGGGTGTTGGACTCTTAGTACTGACTGTTCCCCTTTAAGACACCTATTCTGGAAGTAAATGAACAGTACATCCAATCCCAAGCAGGTACTCTGAATCTGAAGTCTCCTGATATACTGTACCAATTCTAGATTAGCCCTACCACAGTCTCTTAAAGAGACACTAAACACTGTCACACCTTTTGGAATTACATTTTTCTGGTTATAAGAAATCATTTATGACTGTTTATCTTCAGTAGAATTTGTTGTTGCTGATTTTCTTTTTTCATTATTTGGTCTTTCTTTAATAAAACAGACAAATATGCTTTTGGTTTAATCATACCAAAACCAGTTTTGTTTCAAATCATTGCATTCCTCTTTCTGTGTACTTCCTGAACTTTAGAATCTACCACCACACAGTCCAGCCCTTCATGGCTCAATTGTCTCCAACCACAGCATTATGAGTAACTGGTCTGTGTTTGGGGGTTCCAGTTTCAGTACTAGTGGATAAAAGACTGTAAACAATCAGGTTTCATGTGGCAGCACCAGTACAGTGGGCAGTCAGTTTTTCACTTTTATTATGAAAGGAGACGGATGCAAACCAATCTGATATGTCAACACATTCTACAACAGATGAGCAATCATAAAATGAACTGTTTGGCCTAGGAACCATTTGAGGTCTAAGAGGGTTAACAGTTTCCCTTAAAAAGGAGCATAACCCCCAATTTTTATTGAATATTTATGTCACTGCTATAAACAAATCAACATATTAAATGTATTGTCATTCTTAGTTTTAAGAACAAATCCTTAACACAAGTAATGATGTCTTTAAGAGCAATGCAGATAAAAGTTTCCATCAGTCTATGAGCAATAAAAACTCATCCCCCGGGACAGTGTCCTATATGCAAATGAGTAAGATGCTGGTCTGTTTCTGCATTTGAGTGTGTACTGTACTCTGCACTATCTGCATTGCAACCCAATGCAGAGAGATGTGAGTTAAACATGATTTATGCCACACTGTAGTGAAAAAGTACAGCATATGCTACTCGTTCCCTCACTGGGACAGAACCCAGGTACAGACAATTTAAAGAGAATGCTCTAGACATAATATCTTGGTTATAAAATCTCATGAACACTGTACCTATACAGTATATTATTCAACATCATTATAGATCACAACCATCTACTAAAAATCATAGGTTCAAAGATAGAAACAGCTTTAGTGATTGCAATTAGGTTATAGAGATGGTGCCTGACTCTAGCCGCATATCAGTGTATCTAATGCAAAGCTACAGCCCAGCATGGTAACATGGATGTATTATTCATACCGCCCAAGGATATGAAGTGTGCAATAACCCAGATTTCAGAATGTCATTTTTCAATAAGTTGCCTACTGTAGCATTGCAGTTGCTATAGTTCTTAAAATACAAAAAAGAACTACTGCTAAAAAAAACCGTAAGTGCTACAAATTTACAGGGTGTCCTGATTATGTCCAAGATGCAGATTTAAAGCCTTGTGTATGAATTGATATTATGGTAAAGGGTTATATACTTTGGGACTGTGAGCTGTCATGCCATACACTGTACAAAGTCAGCTGCTGGCAGACCTCCACAAAAGCCATTGGGGTATGAAAACATTGAAAGCACTTGTCTGCTGTGATTGTTCAGTGACCAGGCTTAAATCTGGACATGCACACACTAGTTAGTCAGTGTGAAGTTTATCAGAATGAGCAGAGGTAGACTACACTGCTCTGTCACCCATGGAGATGGGCTGTGCGACTGTGAAAGAAATTAATCTAGACTGAGCTGAAAATGCAAGACAAGGCAGTTACCTGTCTGGCACCCTATCCAAAGGCTCAGGGCATTACAACAGTAAAACAAAATGACAGCAGAACTATAAATAACAGTAAATAGCTTATAAATAACAGTTAATCTGTATATGTCTGATTAATTAAAAATGTTGCCATGGAAGTCTTGAAGGGCCCCACAGTAAGAGTAGATCAAACACTTACAGGAAATGTATTCCAGCAGCCTCAGAGGCCCTGTCCCCCCAACTGCTTAAGGCAGTAATGGGAGACCAGGAGCAGGTCAGCATCTGTTGGGCAAAGCAGACAAGTAGGAGTGTAGGACATCAACAAATATTTCAGGTAGCTAGGGCCCAAACTATGCAGGTCCTTCAATACTAACAAGCAGATCCTGAAGGTGATATGCCACCAAACTGGCAATCAGTGCAGAGCACGTAAGACCAGTGTGATGTGGTCCTTCGAGAAGTTCCCGCCACCAGCTGAGTCACAGCATTCTGGACCAACTGCACATGATGCATCATGCCTCCAGATAGTCTTAAATAAAGAGCATTGTAATAATCCAGTCTGGAAGTGACAAAGGCATAGACTATTATCACCAAGTCAGCTGGCACCAGATGTGACTTGATCCAGGCAACATAACAAAGATGGTAAAAAGCAATTTCAGACTACAGCTGACACCCACTGTTCTAATACCAGCTTGTAGTCCAAAGAGACTCTCAGATCCTTTACCACATCCACAGTTTGAAGTGTTTGACCATTCAAAGATGGTAAAAGAAAGTCACCACTTATCATTGCCAACCCACGCTTACTTGGTTCGAGGCCAACCAGTTGCTGATCACCTCAGGTACTGCCATGACATAGAGGCAACATTCATCCCATCAGGAACGGAGGACAGATAGAGTTGCATATCATCTGCATAACAACAAAACTCAACCCTATGCCACCTAATGAGCTCATCCAAAGGCAGCACATACACAGCAAATAACACAGGTGCCAAGATCAGGCCTTAAGGAACCCCACAGGTGACTACAACCACTCTGGAGATGAAATCACCTAGAGCAACCTGCTGCACCTCCTGGTGATGTAGGACTCAAACCAGTACAAAACAATGCTACTGTGTCCCACATAGTTCCTCAGACAATCTAATATCACACCATGGTCCACCATGTTGAATGCCGATGAAAAATCCAAAAGGACCAAGATGGAACAAAGCCCCTGGTTTCTAGCAATGAGGAGGAAATGGAACACTCTGACAAGAACAGTCTCAGTACTGTGGCAGGGCCTAAATCCTGTTTGAAGAGGCTCATAGATGCTAAATTGTTCCACATGAACCTCAGACTGCACTGCAACTACCTTCTTGATCACCTTCACTGAAAAGGAAAGGTTTCAAGACATGCCTGTAATTCACCAGATTGTCATGGTCCAATAATGATTTCTTCAGGAGGGACTTTGCCCTTTTCAGAGCCAATGTAAAAAACACTCTCCCTTCAGGAACACCCAATAATCTTGGTGTAGACAGGCCCCAGGGATATCAGGCAGCTAATCAGCAGCCAGGTAAGTCCAATAAACAGTAAGTAGGGTGCAAACAGAAACGAAAGATAAATATTTCTACTGGTCACATGTGCTTATTCAGTATGGCATGACATTTTCTACATGTAAAGCACAACCCCTGCAAAAGCAATAGAGACTTTGCAGAACCCCTTTTTCTACATATGGACTTCACAAGGAAGATATTTTTGATGACTGACCTCTGGGCCCAATAGGGTCACAAGATTTTCAGGTCTAGTGTCAGACCTGACTTTCTTGTAATGCGAAATGCTTAATTTCACCTCTGTTCTATTTCGGCTAACAGCATACCTGCCATTTCTGTTTTAGTCTGAGAAGACTGTCTTTTTTTAGTACTGATCAGTCAACTCAAGCTGCAGCATTATTAAATGTATTCAACCCATGGTGCAACAGGTATCAGAATTCTTTGTTTTGGGAAATGTGTTGACTAGCAAGACTTTATGTGTAAACATTCTCAGTTATGTTGTACATTTTACCACTGAAGATTTTATGATATGAGTCCCTCTAAGATGCTTTGTTATGAAAATAATGTGTGGAAACACTACAGAATAAGAAAGGATTTTAAAATAATATAGAGTTTTTTTACCATAATGTGTTAGTCTCTCACCTTATGAAATGCCTGTTAAATTATAAGATTCTTTATTGTCACAACCATGTGACCATGAAATGCCTAATATATTATAATAATTCTTGAAAGTGAAATTTTCTGTGTTAATTAAGTACAGAGACCTCTATTCAAAAGGTTAATGACATGCTAACCATGTTTACATTGCACTAACGGGGGACAGCAAGATCAGATGGGGTGGGTGCCATATTCAAAGGCCCCTAGTGCATGGCACTAACCTGATAGTGTGGTTGTTCAGAATATACTGCTGCACACATGCAAACAATGGATCTGCCTGGCATACAGGGCACAGCAGTATATTTAAAGATTTTGAAAGCACTAGAAACATAGAAACATAGAATTTGTTGGCAGATAAGGACCGCTTGGACCACCCAGTCTGCCCATTTTTCCCTGACTATGCCATCACCCTACCTGGTCATAATGTCGCACGTTTAATAGTGTATGACATTATGGTTAAGCAGGTGCAGCATAGTCTGTAACCGCTAATGGTGCAATACTGCGTATACTGCTGTACACGGTATTGCACCAGTAGAGCTTTCCCAGGCAGAGGATAAGACCTCTGCTGGGAGTGAGTTCCACCGAGCAGCTGCCGTGGCTCACAGGACTGAGCCACAGCAGGAGGAACCCAGGCGCTGTGTCTGGGACTGGGTTTGATTCCCAGTCCCAGAATATTTTATTTATTATTTACTTGTGCACTTCCCAAGTTGAACCACAACCCCACAGTTGAGAATCTTTAGTGAGGGGGGGTGAGGAGGGTGCAGCCCCCCTGTAATGGGGGTGTGAGGGGTGGAGCCCCCACAGAAAAAAGACTTATGTCTCATGGCAGAAATCGCTGTATTGGCAGCGCGATTTTGCCATGAGGCATAATGTCTTGTGACATTATGACCCCGTGCCTACTGTCACTGCAGATCCTACCTGATCTCTGGCTACCTCTCTTTTCTGCTTTCCTACCAAGATTTCTTTGCGCCTATCACATGCATGCTTGAAGCCCACCACAGTTTTTGCCCCCACCACCTCTGCTGGAAAACTATTCCAGGCATCCACCACTCTTTCAGTAAAGAAGTACTTCCTCTTAGCCCTCATGAATTTCCATCCTTACGGCTTCATTTCATGCCCCTTGTTCTCATGCACTTTCTCCTCTGAAAAATACTCTCCTCCTGTACCTTATTCACCCTTTGCGGTATTTATTGGTCTCTACCATGCTCCTCTTCTACCTCCTCTCTTTCAGGGTGCACACTGAGATCCTTCAGTCTCTCCTCATAGAGCTTTTGATGCAGCCTCTGCACCTCTTTAGTTGCCCTCCTCTAGACAGCCTCCACCCTGTCTATATCCTTCCTGAGATAAGGTCTCCAGAACCAGACACAGCACTCCAGGTGAGGGTCTCACCAATTATATATACAGTGGTAACACCACCTTTCTCCTTCTGTTGGTAATACCCCTTGCTATGCACCCCAGCATCCTGCTGGTCTTAGCCACTGCCTTGTTGCATTGCCCTGCCACCTTGAGGTCATCCAATCTGATTATCCCAAAGTCCTTTTCTTGTTTATTGACTGTCAGTACCTCCCCACCCCCAACCCTCATTTTATACTCTGCCTCTGGGTTTCTATGACCTAGGTGCAGGATTTTGCACTTTTTTGCATTGAAGTAAGTCCTTATCTTTGACCACTCCTTGAGTTTTCTTAGATCTCTGCACATTCTCTCCACCCCTTTTGGAGTGACAACCCTTTTGCAGATGTTGGTATTATCTGCAAACAGGCATACCTTTCCTTCCAGCTCTTCTGCATTGTCACTTCTAAAAACATTGGGGGACAACATTATGTGTGTTAGTGATCAGAGTGAAGAAACTAAAAGTGGTGGGATTGAACGTGAGGGGGAAACACAGCTGAGTTAATGATGGAACATGTACAACAACATCTTCAGAACATGAACAATTTTGAATGTGCACAACAACGTTTTTGAGGAGGCTGCTTTCAAAAAATGACTTTATACAATTCCAAAAATACATACACATAAACTTCACCCGGTGGTTGAACTCTTGTGAGTTGACTGGATCCACCTGCTCTTTATTTTTCTATTGAAAATGTATCAGGGGGTTGAGGTGGCTTTACCTATCCCTAGTGTTCTTGAAGGACTGGTTTACTCTTTAACATCTTTTGTTCAATGTGCTTATGCAACTGGATGAGATATGAGATGCTTGTGTAACTTGATTTACTTTGTGGTTTTCCACCTCTCTATCCATGGGATATACCACCCTATGGGGTATGACGCAAGGAACCCTAGAGGAGGGTTCCCCCCATACAGGTGCCATGGGAATGATTGCATCGGCTAAAGGTAGGTTAGGAAGAAACCCAAAAAGAATACTCAAAGATGTTGAGCATCAAAGAGACGAGGATGATGAATTAATTCTGAGAAGATGATAAGCACTGACTTCCTAAGGAGACAGGGGAAAGCCAGGGCCACCATCCACCTCCATCCAACAGCGGATCCTAACTAGCTAACCTGAAGAAAGCACTAAATAACTATTATTATGACCATGTGCATGGAGGAGAGGAAAAACTCCCTTTAAGGAGGAAACCTCTGGGGATCCAAGGCCTAGATCACCTTCCCTCCAGGCTGACAATGTTTGATTTGAGGATGTATGTCGGTCAAGAGAATGGTTCATTAATGAGGGATATAAGTAGGGAGGATGATGACAGAGGAACATGAGACAGCAGGGTCCCAAGAAGGGTATGCTTGATTATTCGATGGGAAAGAGTAGATCCATGTAGAAGTCAGAGGAGCAAGGGGTATCCAGATGTTTTGATTTAATGATGTATGATGCTAAAGAAGGATATCAGTAGGGAAGATGATGGCGAGATAGGTAAAAAAAAAAAAGCACAGATCAAAGAAGGAACATGAGGCAGCATTGACCCAATAGGGGTATGCTCAAGTAGTCAAGGGGATGGAGGAGGCCCATGTGGGGATTGGATGAGTGAGGGTTATCCAGATGCAGTAATAATACAGAAAATGATGACGACCGATGATGATGATCGCATCAGGAGTGCAGCAGTGCAATAAGGTGTGGCATAGGAGTCAATGATAGGAATGCTCGAGTAAGCGATATAAACAGATAAACCTTGAGGTAAGGATGAATGAATAACTGGAGTTATGAACCCGATACATGTGGCAGGATGGCAGCGGGTCAATGAGGTGGCATAGGAGTCATGATAGGTAAGCCCAAAAAGAAATGTCGATCGCAGGCCTCAAGTGGAGTGAATCCTTGATGGCCAGTATGGAATGAGAAGATGAGGGGACAGGAATGAACTTGAAAATGAACTGGAACATGAAAATGAACTTGGACAAAGGTAATATGCTTGAGAGAGCGATGCGAGGAAGGAGGTTCCTCAAAAGGAGGGAGACTCGAGGCCAAGAAGGCATGTCCAGAACCAGAGCAGAAGTGAACCAGAGAGTACGCTCAGGATGACCGATAGGGAGGAGCAAAATTGGACAATGTACGATGAGGAATGAAACCATGAGAGGAGATAATCCATGACTGGCTGGGATGACAATAGGCACTAGGCTGAGGAAGGTAAAATAGGAACAGATGAAGTACAATGATTGATTGAAGCTATGGAGGCTGGTACAGGAAAGCGAGGTATGAAAGGACGAAGGATGGTAGGGAGGTCAATGGGGTAGCATAGGACCCAGCCGGTACAGAATGAGAGCTGCAGTAGAGTGAGTCAGATGAGGCCAGACGGCGTCCACCTGAGCAAATGAGTAAGGATAGGTAGGGGCAGGGATAGGGAGAAAGCCCCAAAAGAAAGCACAGGGGAGACATGCAAGGAGCAGAACTGAGGGAAAAAAACAAAGGAAGCAAAGGCTGCAGAACAAATGATAAATAGAAACATGACTGGGGGCAAAGAGCATGGACAGCAGAATGAGTAATCCACAAGACCCAGCCGTGCACAGCAGCTGGAGCAGGAAACCAGAGACACAAACACCAGAGGACTTTAGGTGCACCCCACCTGATCCTCAGCAGACACAATGACTACCATCAGAGACCCAGATCATGCAGTTATGTCCCGAGATAGAAGGCAACTACAACTGAACTGCTCTCCACAGTATAGAACTGAGAGCATGCAGATCAGCCCTCCATAGAAAGGAGCATCAACTGCAATGTCTAAAAGCTGCACCAGTTAGGCAGCAAGCAGGCACTATGCAAACAAAGCAAGAAGGGTTAAAACATGGGAGACAGAGAACAGCAATGTCCTTGATGCAAATCCTAAATAGGTACATAAGGCAATGGCGCCCAAGCACAATGAAAAATGCATGTCAAATAGCATAACTGGCAGGATAGGCTACAGGCCAGAGCAACAAATCGGGAATGAACTGCCACAGGCAGCAGATACAGGTTAGATGCCCACACCCCATGTCGATTGTGCAGGAGAGGGAGCAGAACTGTTGAACACAACCAGAACCAGAGCGGCCGCATGACATCTGAAGAATGAATGAGAGAGGCAATGAGCAGGAGGAGCCGGATGAATGGAGTGCCCACAGTGTACAGTACAGTGCAGAAGGGGGGCGCAGAGCACCTGGCAACAAGAAAAGTGGCCAGGAGTGTCAGGAGTAGCGGCTCCAAACAGCAGGAGCAGCACAAGAGGTATGGGGAAGAGGGGGGGAATGGAGACAAACGGGAGGGGTCAAGAGAAGGGGGAAGTTGTATGGCATGGCTAGGTGGAAATCCAGGAGAAAGAGGTACTTGCCAAACTGAATGAAACAGAGGTCTTGAGGCTTCTACGTGCCGACTGCATGAACTGTGAAGTGGCAGAGAAACGGAGCCATGGGGAGGTAAGCCCAGAAGGCGAAGGGCGCCAAGGAGACAAGAGAGTGAGGGGAGGAATTGAAATGCAGGTGGAGCAGAGGAGCGCGCGAAAGTGCCAAAGGCAAAGGGGGTCGATGCGAGTTGAGCCAGATTGGAGAGAAGACACAAAGTCCTGCTGTGTAGCAAAGGATAAAATTGGGAACAAATGGAAACCAAAGAAGGCAAAGACAAATAACGGGCATCCAGAGGCAGCGGTGAGACAGGGGAAAACAGAAAGAATGCCAGATAGGTGTAGGAGAGAAGCGCCTCTGGCTGCAATGAAAAATTAATTCTGGAGGGGCCCAGGATGAGTGACCTTTTAAGCCCGATGGGGGAGTGACATTATTGCTCCACCCATCAAACCTCAGGCTTAAAGCCCTCCTATTATTAGCTGTTTCTTGGCTGCAGTTTCTGCTGGAATTATGTTACTAAATTTTGACTTTTTTTCTGGCTCATCATTTGGTGCTTATTGTAGACTTCAATTTATCACTGCTAATGTTTTGTTTAATTTCTGTTTTGCCTACATTTAAACTTTAAAAAAAAGTTTCATTAGGCTTGAAGTGCCAAAAGGTAGGATCTTGGGAGCCTATAAAATGCTTATGGGAACAGAGGTTGAAACATTGGAAACTCAGAACTAAATGGGAGGGGGAGTCAGGATCGGAAATCTCCAGGGAAGGATGTAAGAAGATGTGGGAAAAAGGACGGAAGGTTATGGTGTCCCCAGGCTGGAGATAGTTTAGGTGGAAGTGTATGATCAGATTCTTCCACACACCCTCAATCACAAGACACTGTGCGGCAGCAAACTCAGCGCTCTGCTGGAGAAGATGTGGCCAACTCAGAACCTACTACCATGTCTTCTGGGCATGCCTGAAGATATTGGGCTTTTGTAGCCAAATTAAAACAGAAATAGAAGGGATGTGGGGGACTCAACTCACTCTGGGCTTCCCACAGCTGGTCCTGGGCTTGAAGGTGCCAGAGGTGAGTGACCAAAAATCACATAAACTTTTAAGAATCTTAGGCCTTATAGCACTTAAGGAAATAGCTGTTAACTGGTTGAAGAGCAGCTCAACCTGATTCGAGTCTTGGACCCAGAGGGTGGAAAATGTTGAAAGGATGGAAAAATTAACAGCCTGCTTGAGAACACAGATAGAAAAACATGATGAAATTTGGCACAGGCAGCATAACAACAAAGCTAATGACCCGACAGCAAGGCAATCTCTGTAAAGAACTGTGAGACTCCTCCTGCAGTAAGGTACATGATGACTTCCAAAAAGGCAAAACACAGACTATAGTGACTCCAGTAACCAGTTCAAAGTTGTATGTATATAAGTTTATTGTTTGATTACAGGATTAGACATTTTAATTGGGAAATAATAAAAAATATAAAATTAAGTGAGTTTCTTTAAATAGAAGTACAGTAGAGCCACTGGATGATGTATACAGGTGATGTGTGGAGAAGGTGGAACCTGCAAAAGAATGGGTACAAAATAAGGAGTTAAACAAAGACAAGGTGCTATAGTTACATTAATATAGTCAATGCTATTGTACAAGAAAAGAGTATAAGAATACCAGAAAGTTAATTGATATGTACAAGACATAAACAGAAATCAATTACTACTTACTAATTATAGTTAAACAAAATGTGTAAAACACTAAAGAAACTATGTAATGTACTTGATTACATTTCCACAATAAAAATAAGTTTAAAAAAAAAGTTTCATTCATAACAAGTGTAGCTACTTGGTAACCAAGTTGGAAGTCAATGATATATTTTCCATAGAAACCAGTTGTTTACCCTTGTGAAGGGCTTTAGGAACTGTAGCAGATTCCAGTTCCACTCTTACTCTTACCAGAAAATGTTCCAGTTGGTCCATGTGCGCCTTTGCAGGAACATTCATTAATTAAATGGCTTACATTTTAAGTGTCAGTTAATTACATTGTAGTTACAGTGTACCTACACTGTAACTGCTATGTAGTTGCATGCAACAAGCATGTAACTACAGTGTAATTACCCTGTTGCATGTAATTGCAGGTGATATAAGTATTCACTATTGTATACCTGTATTTATGTATTGGTGTCAGTACTCAGATATTGTTGGTTAGTAAGCTGGGACAAACAAAACATGAGGTAGTAGCTGAGGGCCTAGTATAACACTATCTGGTGTACTTCTGTGCAGAAATTCACAAACAGGTATTGTGGGAAGGAACTTGAGATAATAGATCTTGAGGTAATAGAGGTATACCCTATAGAGCCACGGTCAGAAGATGGATGAGGGGACCTTGGAAGGAGATTTAATTACCTGCAGGGCCTGTGGAGCTACACTCCACCACTGTACTCTGTGTAGGGGTAGGTTGGTTTCCAGTCTGCAGGAGATTTTCAGCACTCCACTCTTGGCTTGCTGCAGCATTGGACATAATTTGTCAGATGCACATCAGACTGGAGTGAGGGATGGAGTTGTCCCTTGCTGCTCCACTCCCTCAACAATGCCCAAGGGTTAGCAATGGGATCTTCAAGGTAGTGGGCAAGCTGGGGGGGGCAGATGGTGGCAACCACTGGGTAGGGAAGGATCTCTGGAATAGTAACAAGAAACTATTTCACACCATTGATGGATGTGGTGCATACTACTCCCCTGCCAGAAGAGCACACCCTGTTGCTAAGCCTGCTGTGGAGGAGGGTACAGTCAGAAAGGAAAGACTAGGAGGAGGGTTCTCTTAGTGGAGGATTTCATAGTTTGGGCACTAACACAGGGGTCTGTGCTGCTCACCAGGCAGTAGGGAGGTGCGATATTGCCAGGAAAGACAGCAGATAGGGTTCTCCCTAGGGTAGACAAGTTGATTATGGAATTGTGGGGAGGTCAGCTGTTATTGTCCATCTTAGGATAAACAATTTGGCAGGAAAACCATTAGGAGCAGTATAGTATAGTTTTAGGTCACTGGGTTCTAGACATAAGGGGTTGGCTAGTACTGTGACTTTCTCAGAGGTCCTCAAAGTGCAGAGCAGGGGAGAGGCAAGAAAACTGAAAATCTTCTAACTCAGCAATTGGTTGAAAGAGTGGTACGATAAAGAGGAATCTCAATTCCTGGGTGACTGAGGTGCCTTTAGCTAGGAAAGAGGGCTGTATAAACCAGAAGACCTTCATCCTGTAAGGGAGGATTCAATGCCACTAAGCCAGATGTTTGAAACTTACATCTCAGGACAGTTGACCTGCAAGGGGGATGCTGTGGATAGAGTAATCAACAAGGTAAATTCAGTTGTTGGAGACCTGGATATCACTCCCCTGGCTAGTGGGGGCAATCTGGAAACAAGGACAACATAGATAAAGAACAAGAAAGAGCAATGAGACAGAGAACAGAACCACATCCAGTGGGGAGTGCAGTACAGAAAGAAATACAACATAGGGAATAGATAAAATAGGTCCAGCCAGTGGATGGGGTAATGGCAGAAGCCAGGGGTCCTGTAAGGTAGTTTCCTTAAAAACCAGAAGCCTTGGTATAAAATGAGTGATTGCCAAGTTATGGCAGCAGAAGGCTGCCCATACTTAATAGCAAGAACAGAAATGTGGGCAACACCCAACAATGACTAGGACCTCATGGTACCAGGCTGCATCATATTCAGGAGGGACAGGGAGAAGGGTGGGGGGATTCAGCTGTATGTTAAAGAAGGCATAAGCAGTGGTACCAAGTTTGAAAAATGTTGTGGGTGCTCAGGGCAGTTTTAAAAAGGCCAGGGTCTAGGGGCGGGCTAGGCCCCTAGAAGCTACAGGATTTTTCATGCTTTATGAAGTATTTGGGGGGTACTTTGAAACATTTTAGAATGTGTATGCCACCACCACAACTACTGCACTGCAGAGGATGCAATAGTGCCCTTGGGGGCTCTTTGATCCTTGACAAGGGGCTAAGACCCATAAGAGAGTGCCATGGAGGGATCTTTGATGCCCCCAGGTGTTTCAAGCATGCCACAAAGATGGATTTTAGGTTACAGTGTCACCACCCTAGAGGGTGTAAGAGTGCTCAGGTGGGGGGTTGCTGCCTTCAGGAGTCAAGGATCATAGAAGACTGCCTTAGAGGGATCTTTGATGCCCCCAGGTGCCAGTGATCACATAACAGTGCCCTGGATGGCTCCAATTTTTTTTTTGTTACATCGCCACCTCCTGAGGATGTAAGAGTGTCCTGGTGGACTCTTTGATGCCCCCAGGTGCCAAGGACCATAGAAGAGTGCACTGGAGTGCTCTTTGATGTCCCCAGGTGCTGTAAGGATGCCCTGAATAGAAATTTTAGTTTACAGTGCTACCACTCCATAGGGTGTAAAAGTAACCTGGAGGGCTCTTTGATGCCCCCAGGTGCCAAGACCCATGGAAGAGTGCCATGGATGGCTCCTTGATGCCCCTCTGGTGCTCCAAGGATGCCCAGAATAGGGATTATAGGCTACAGTACAACCAGACCACAGTGTATAAGAGTGATCTGAAGGGCTCTTTGATACCTCAAGGTGCCAAGGACCATAGAAGAGTGCTCTGGAAGGCTCTTAGATGCCCCAGGTGCTGCAAGGGTACCCTGAACAGGAATGTTATGTTACAGTGCCACCCCCACAGGGTGTAAGAGTATCCTGGTGGGCTCTTTGATACCCACAGGTGCCAAGGACCCATGGAAGAGTGTCCTGGAGTGCTCTTTGATGCCCCCAGGTGCTGTAAGAATGCCCCAAATAGGAAGTTTAGGTTACAGTGCCACCACTCCACAGGGTGCAAGAGAGCCCTGGAGGGATCTTTGATGGTCCCAGGCACCAAGACACATGGAAGAGTGCCCTGGAGGTCTCTTTGATGCCCCAAGGTGCCAAGACATATAGAAGAGTGCCCCTGAGGGGCTCAAACATTCCCTCCCTTTTTTGGATAGCTTGCCCTTAGCATTTTGTTAACAATCATGTCCATCTATAATGATGTCATACCCAGATGACAGCCCCCTGAGGAAGCTCTAATGAGTGAGCACCGGGACATCTGGGTAATGACTTTACAGCTCCACCACGTCTATGTATGTGTAGTTTCAATTTTGGTGTTTTTGAATAAACCAAGCTGGACACTTATTTGTTTGTGTAACTAGTACATTTGTGCTTCTGCAAACTACACTACAGTTCTGGAGTGTGGTTGAAATTGATTTCCTAGAGTGTGTTTGGGTCAGCACAACCCGCAACCTGCACCCCACCCGGCACCAGAGAGCGCTTTATGTACTTTGGATCCAGTTACTATTATAGCATTACAGTGACCTGGGTGTCAGTCTCGGGCTAACATTGTGTGATGGAAGAGCATTTGTCCATTTGCATTAAGCATGCATTGGCCAGCAATGCAGCTTGGAGCTGTTACTGACAGACTACAGAGTGATTCCCAAGAGTTGCTAACATAGCTATGAGCATAGAAAACAAATCCAGTGAAAGTTGCAATGAGGAATTCCCACCAGTTTGTTTAAACAAATTGGAGTATCTGATTAAACACAAAGAAACAGCTAGATCCAAACTCAGCACATGGGCTAGCACAGGTGGGACCATAGAAACTGGTGAGCTCAAAGCGTTTTTTACTACTTTGGAAAAACAGTTATTTCAAGAACTTAACTTACAATATTTGTAGCCTTGAAAATTATCTGGAGTCAGACATTGCCCCACAAGGGTTGAGAATCACTGTAACACTGTCAGGTGGGTTTGACAGCTTTGGTTACAAAGATGATTGGGAAACTGCAGCATTAGAATGTGTTAAAATGTTTATTAAGTTATTGCTCAAAAAGACACTGTTATTCCTAAATGTTTGACAAAAGAAATCACTGAGACAAAAAAATTCCCTCAAACAATTTCTGAAAAAAGCACAGAATTTACTTTATTAGAGAAGGAGCTTCAGAAGAAGCTTCTGAAACACAAGGAAGAACTAATTAACAGAAAACAAAGAAAGTTAGATCAGGATAAAGCAGACTCTAGCAGGAGGGAAAAATTTTCCAGTGGTCTAGATTCAAAGAGAGAAGAGGCAGATCTAGCTCAAGGGGTAGATCTTGAGTCAGCGACAAGAAATTGCAAACAACAAGCAAACAAGTATCTTTTAACAGGGCAGCTGCAGCATCAGAAGGCTCATCTGGAGACAAGAACACTCCTAGCACATCCTGTGGGATGTTTTTTCCAAGGAAACTACAGGCAACAAAGCAAAGGAAAAAATGAGAATACAAAAACAAAAGAAACAAAGGAAAAAAAAACAAGGAGAGGCAAAAGAGGGGCAGGAAAAGCAAGTACAGGCAAACCCTTAACATGAACTGGCAAATAATTAACCTAACTGAAGAAGAATTCACAGAGCCCCAAAAAAAGAGTTCTCAAAAAAGGGATTTCATTCATACCATACTCTAACCCAGATACATTTCAAATGGGCATTCTTCTGGAGAACTTTTTTCAGAAGCATTATTTTAAAGATTTATTCATTAAAAACCATGAATAACAAATCACAATGGATGGATTTTCAATTTCTGCTGCCGACATGGCTCGCCCTACGCAGGACATAGCTGCATCTATACATAACTTTTCTGATACTATAAGAGCAGATAATGAACTTCCTGATTTTGCTAATAATTGGACTATTTTGGACTGGTAGAATTTCTTCAGTTTGGACTCTGTTCACCGAAATTAATCAGGACTCAGCAGATATGAACTTTTACACAAATTTATATGATGTGAACAGAAGTGATTTCTTAAGTTTGAGGAAAGTATTTTTCCCCCAAATCACAATTCTGCCATATAACTAACAATCCTGTCATCAGTGCCTTCAGAAAAACCATATTAGGTAAAGTAAATTCAATGTTAGGCAAGGATACAGGGCCACAATGTGACAATTTGTCACCCGAAAAAAGAAAGACACTTAGGGAGTTACAGGATAAAACAAATGTGGTATTTAAAGTAGCAGATGGGGGGGGGGGATATAATAGCAATGACTGGAGATTTTTACAAGGAGGTACTGGAGTTATTATCCGATGTTAATATATATGAGAAGTTAACAGCTAATCCAGTATCTGTCTACAAACAAGAATTAATACATTTATTGAATGAGGCACGAAGTCAGGGGAGAAAAATGAGTCTGCATATAAGTATTTACTCTAACAATTTCCCATAACTCTGACCATGTACTGTACATTTTAACTTAAATTCATAAAAACCCCACCAACCCTCCAAGCAGGCAAATAATATCTGGGATAGGCTCACTTACTGACAACTTTTGTCATTTCCTGGATTTTTTCCTACAAAGAATGCGTTAATTGCTTAAAGTCTCACCTTAGAGATACAATGGAATATGTTAGGAAAATTACAGGTTTTACATGGTTACCCCACTAAAAGTGCTTAACTATAGATGTAAAATCTCTATACACATCTGTTAAACATACCAACAGTGTGGAGGCTTGTGAATATTCATTTCTTAGGTACCATTTGGGAGATACTTTTCCTATAGATCTAATTATTAAGAGATTAGAATTGGTGTTGTCTTATAACTATTTTGAATTTGACAATCACTTTTTCTTACAAAAATGTGGCACAGCCCTGGGGGCATCCATGGCTCCATCATTTGCAATTTATTTTTGGGAAAACTGGAGGAAGACTTTGTTTACAATTCCAGTAGAAATCCATTTCACACTCATATAATTTCATGGCATCATCCTAGTGATGATATACTGTGTGTCTGGAGTGGAACTGAAAATGATGCTGAATAATTCCTAGATTGGCTTAACAACAACTTAAACTTACATTTCACACACAAACATGATTACCATTTAATTGATTTTTTGGATGTGATCTTCTCGGTAAATGAGAATAACAAGGTAACCACCGGGGGGGGGGGTTAGAAAATCTACTGCTACAAACAATTTTTTGTTAGCAAGCAGTTCACACCCTACAACTCTTAATGATTCCATCCCATATGGTCAATTTCTAAAATTAAGAAGGAACTGTTCCAAGATGGAGGAATTCCTGAAAGAGGCAGAGAAATTAAAAATAATGTTCCTTGAAAGAGGGTACGATTTAAATATTTTGAACAATGCACTAGACAGAGCTAAAAACATTACCAGACATTCCCTATTGAAGCCTAAAACAAGAGACACTAGTGAGAATGAGATGACCTGCTTCTCTCTTCCACATAATTATGTGGCAGGACAGATAGGGAGTAATATTATCAAGTGCTGGCCATTTCTGTCAGGTGATCAGGAACTAGCTAAAAATGTTGGCCTGAGACCGTGTATAACATTTAGGAGGGCAGCAAATTTGAAGGCCAAATTAGTTAAACATTAATTTTTGTAGCACTACAACAATGAACAGTACTTGGCTACCAGCAAAGCCCAAAGGGATGTTCAAATGTGGAAACTATAACGTTTGTACATTGAGTGCTCAGGGTTCCAACTTCCAACTACATAAATGCACAAGAACTGTCGAAATCCGACAATTTATTACATGGATTACCCTCTTTTATTGTGTATGTAGTTTGGTGTCCATGTAACCTACTCTGTGTTGGTTGTACTGTACTGTACAACAACTTAAACTTAGAATACAAGAACATGTCATGGACATCATAAACCTGAACATGGACAGTACAGTTGCTGAGCCCTTTTTTTCTCATCACAACTGTGATGCAGGACAGTTACAATTCATGGGGCTAGGACAGGTTAAAGTGAGTAGAAGTGGAAATAGACTGCAGAGGCTTCTACAGAGAGAAAGCTATTGCATATTTAGTCTCAAAGCTTTAACTTTTGATGGTTTAAACCTGGAACTGTATTTCAAACCTTACCTCTGAGCACTGTCACCTCAAAGGCTATGTAGCTAATCTGTTACAGGCACAGTTGCATGCCCGGTATAATGGATGTTCTACTAATAATCCCCCAAGTTAATGAATCAATCAATCAAAATCTTTATTTATCCAGGCAGGTACCATTGAGCAAGGCTCATTTGCAAGGTGGACCTGGTCATGAATACATCAAAGTACAGTACAGAAGCAGGTATACATAAAACAATAATATACAAGGAAGAAAAGTGTATACGGTACAGTACAAGGTTGAAATAAATAAAAAAAAAAACAGCATTATTTTACAATTGAAGAAGTCAGCAGATGCACAATCAACCATAGGCATACAGGGGTTATAAGCAGAGATCTTTTGAGTGAGGCAGCCGGCAACTACACATATACGGAAAGAGGCCGTGTATGGGGTGGCAGGTTAGAGAGGTAAAGAAGAGGAGGGATATATTACTGACAACTAGGGGAAAAATTGAGCTAAAACCACAGAAAGTGACGATGGCTGTTGTGTACTTGTTTATTATGATAATGACGGAGGAGGGGTAGATAATTGGGACACTGCTATGGATGGGGTGGGACTTTATCCAGGTTGGAGTGGACAGGGAAGGATGGGTGTAGCAGGAAGAGTTAATAGGGAAAGAGTGAGAGCCAGGGGTAGAAACATGACGAGCATCAGGACGGAAAGGGGGAGTTGCGGAATTAGTGGGCTAGCGGTGAGGAAAACATTTGCAAGGTGCTTTCATGTAGCAATCATAGAGCTCCTTGAAGATATTTAGGCTAACAGGGCAGCTCAGCTTCAAGTTCCTTTGTAAACCGTTCCACCATGTGGGTAAAGAGAAGCTTAGAGCAGCTTTGCTGAAATGAGTTTTGACCCTTGGAACTTGGAGGGCAATTAGGGAATAGCTCCTTAGAGCGTAGGTGCCTAACACACTCCAGGGAATACAATCTGAGACATATGAGGGGAGCATGTTGGTCACCGCTCTGAAGGCACATAGGGTGGCGTTTCTATTCCTTCTATAGTGAAGGGAAGTCCAGCCTAACAAAGAGTACAGGGAGCAGTTGTGTGTGGTAAGTGGAAGGCCAGTAATGAACCTGATAGCTCTGTGGTAGAGGGTGTCCAACTTAGCCAGTGCAGAGGCAGTGCAGTGGCTGTAAAGCAGGTCTGCGTAATCTATTAAAGATAGGAAGGTAATTTGAACTAGTTGAATCTTGGCCTCCTTTGTGAGCAAGTGGTTAATTCTGTAGAATAGTCTTAATCTTTGCCTTAGTTTCTTCTGTAGTTCTTCGAGATGGTCAGTGAAGGAAAGTTTATGATCAAGCCAAATTCCTAGATATTTGAATTTAGCTACATACTCTAGTGTTTCTCCAAGAACAGTGGTAATTTGTGGGATAGCTCCCCCTCCAGCAGGATTGCCGCATGCAAGGAGGGGGAGAAGAGCACGGCTTTTGTCTTTTTTGCATTGAGCAAAAGCTTTTTGTTTATGAGCTGGTATTGTAGAAAGTTAAATTCAGTTTGGAGGTCTTCACAGGCTGCTTCCAGCGTGGGACGGCTCAAGTACAGTACAGTGTCATCCGTGAATAAGTGGATGTTGGCTTTTTTGTTGGGGTCATTGATGTTGTTAATGTAGACTGCAAAGAGGAGGGGATCAAGGATAGAACCCTGGGGCATGCTCCTCAGCATAGATTTTAACGGAGAAAGATCACCTTCAGCTTTAACCTGCTGTTTCCGTTCTCCAAGGTAGTCCGCAAACCAGCACATAGATTTATGGTCCAGGCCTAAGGTGCTTAGGGAGGAAAGAAGCAGGCTGTGATCGACTGTGTCAAATGCCTTACTAAGATGCAAGAAAACAGCACAGACATGCTTCTTGTTGTCCAGGTCTAGGAACCAATCATTGGTCACCTTAGCTAGGGCTGTTATGGTGCTGTGCTTTGCTCTGAATCCAGACTGAACCGGGTTTACTAGGCTTCTGGATTCTAAGTATACCCCTAGCTGGCCACACACTATTTTTCTAGTAATTTAGACAGGATGGGGAGGAGGGAGATCGGTCTGTAATTATTTAGATCGCAGGGGTCACCTGCTTTTAATAGAGGGATGGAATGGGCTATTTTCCATTGAGGGGGGAGGCTACCCTGGGAGAGTGACATGTTGAATAGGTGGGTGATTGGCACTGCAAGCACATGGTAGGGACATTTCAGATAGTATGGCTCTATGAAGTTGGAGCCTGCTCCCTTCTGGTGTCCAGTTGCAGCAGTAGGTCTTCCACCTCTTTTAGAGAGACAGGCAGGAGGGAGAAGGCCTCCTCGGTAGAGGGGGACTCGTGGGTTGGTGGGCCCTGAGATGTGCGGAGGTCATTGGCAGGAGAAGTATCAAATGCTAGCCCTGCAGTTGCAAAATGGTTATTGAGGGCTTCCAATGTCTCTGATCGTTAGTGATAACGCTGCCACCGGACTTAATTTTTGCTGGAATGGAATTACCAGGTGCGTGTCCAGACATGTCTTTTAATGTTTTTCAGAGCTTTGAAGGATTTCTTGAGGCAGAGGCTAGCTCCCGAACGATAGTAGGTGGCCTTGGCTGCTCTGACCAGATCCTATAGTCCTTTTGCTCAAGCAACCCCCCCCCCACCAATGAACTCTATGACAGTGTTTGAATTTTGCTTATTTGATATTTAATCTATGAAAATGAATTAAGGAATATGCAAAATTAATATTTCATACACTTAAAAAATATGGTCCACATATTCAGACGAGATGCGGGCATAGTTATGCTTTTCAAACTCTTCTTTAACTATGCATGGGGTAGGTTTGTGCCCACGTGCAGTGTAGGGCTGGGTACACAGTCCCCCCCAAGCCTCAATCAGTGTAGCCTTTATAATAATACAACAGATCCCCATTGCTATAGTGTAGTGGCCCCCCTCCCCAGCCCTGATCACTGTAGTTGAATGAAAAATACACAGATCCCTGTTTCCACAGTGTTGGGATGGGGGGTGGTGGTGGTGGGTTACTGCCTACCGGGGTGGGGGGACCACTAGCCACCAAGGAACAGGGATCAGCTTTTGTAAATCTATTACAGTGATCCGGGCTGGGGAGGGGGGCTACTACACTATGGAAATGGGGATCTGTGTATGTTTAATATGACTACAGTGATTGGGGCTGGGGAGGGGGACCACTACACTATGGAAATGGGGATCTGTATATGTTTTATAGGATCTGTTCTATTATTACAGGACCACAGTGATCAGAGCTTGGGAGGGGCTGGCTCAGCGCATTCCGCCAAATGCAACCACGCAAATGAGCCCATAATAGGCATGCAAATGGACCCTTTGCACCTTGCATGGCCAATGGGCTCATTTGCATGTCTGGGCTGAATATCGCCCATGGGGGTTATGACATGTACAGGTATGCACCACGATTCCCCTACAGGTGGTCTTTAGCCCCACCCTCTGGATGCACCACACCTACATGTGGCATCTTGCTGTGGGTGGGGCATCCAGGGTCCAATATTCAAACAGGTTGCATGATCACACCATCTGTTTGAGTATGGCTCCAGAACCAGCCGGCACATTTTTTCACATGATGCATCTGTCTGTGCACGAATCTGGACAGCTCTAAATATGGGGGCCTATTTCTATTGTTTCTTTCTTTTCTAGCCTGGAGGTTTGAAGAGTGCAGGAATTTCTTATTACAAGCAGCTCACTAGCATATGCTCCCAACTCCAGTCTGACCTTTTTCCACCTCTCCCTGAGATCTAAAATTGAATTTGCTTTGAAATTGCGATACGTTGTTACAAAAATAATATGCTGATTCTTTGTGCATTTTTGTATTAATTATTTATGTAACATTATGTAACTGAGTACATGTTATAAATTTCACTTGGGTGAATTTAATTGCATTATGATTGGATAGCTTGCCCATAGCATTTTGTTAACAACCATGACCATCTATAATGATGTCATAGCCAGACAAGTATTTAAGGGCATCATGTCCTTCAGATGACTGCCCCCTGAGGAAGCTCTAACGAGTGAAGCACCAAGGTATCTGGGTAATGGCTTCACAGCTCCATCACTTTTGTGTATGTGTGGTTTCAGTTTTGGTGTTTTCAGATAAATCAAGTTGGATACTTATTTAGTACATTTGTGTTTCTGCAAACTACACTACAGCTCTGGAGTGCAGTTGAAATTGATTACTACAGAAGAATGCCCATGAGTACTCTTTGATGCCCCCAAGTGCTGTAAGGATGCCATGAAAAGGAATTTTAGGTTACAGTGCCACCACTCAACAGAGTGTAGGAGTGCTCTGGAGGATTCTCTGATGCCCTCCTGGTACCAAGACCCATGGAAGAGGGCCCTGGAGGGCTATTTGATGCTCCCAAGTGCTCCAAGGATGCCCCAAATAGGGATTTCAGGTTACAGTGCCACCACCCCACAGGGTGTAAGAGTGCTCTGGAGAGCTTGTTGATGCCCCCAAGGTGCCAAGGACCATAGAAGAGTGCCCTGGAAGGCTCTTCCATGCTGCCCCCAGGTGTTACAATGATACCCTGAACAGGAATTTCATGTTACAGTACCACCCCCCACAGGGCATAAGTGTGTCCTGGCAGACTCTTTGATGTCCACCGGTGCCAAAGACCTATGGAAGAGTGCCCTGGAGTGCTCGTTGAAGCCACCAAGTGCTGTATGGATGCCCTTAGTAGGAATTGTAGGTTATAGTGCCACCACTCCACAGGGTATAAGAGTGCCCTAGAGGGCTCTTTGATGCCTCCTGGTGCCATGGACCACAGAACAGTGCCCTGGAGGACTTTTTGATGCCCCAAGGTTCTGCAAGGCTGCCCTTAATAGGAGTTTTATGTTATAGTGCTACCCCAACAGGATGTAGGAGTGCCCTGGAGGGCTTGGTGATACCCGCAGGTACCAAGATGCATGGAAGAGTGCCTTGTCAGGATTTTTGATGCCTCCAGGTGTCAAGGATCACAGAAGAGTGCCCTGGAGGGCCCTTTGATGCTCCTAGGTTCTGCAAGGATGCCCTGAATAGGAATTTTATGTTACAGTGCCACCCTCACAGGGTGTAGGAGTGCCCTGGAGGGCTCTTTGATGCCCCAAGTTGCCAAGGACCATAAAAAAGTTCCCTGGAAGGCTCTTTGATGCCCTCAGGTGCTGCAAGAATACCCCGAATAGGAATTTTATGTTATAGTGCCACCCTCCTACAGGATGTAAGAGTGTCCTGGCAGAAACTTTGATGCTCACAGGTGCCAAGGTCCCATGGAAGAGTGCCTGGGAGTGCTGTTTGATGCCCCAGGTGCTGAAAAGAGGCCCTGAATATAAAATTTTAGGTTACAGTGCCACCACTCCACGAAGGGAAGGTTAGAGATTTGTCTATAATTTCCTCTGGGTCAAGAGATTTTTTTTTTTCATAAGAGGCTTTACCAGCACCTCTTTCAAGGCATCAGGAAATAGCCAATCCAAAAGTGAGTATCGGACTATCTTGGCGAACAATGGACCAATGGATTTGATGCATCCCACTAGACGATGGGTCAGGCCTGGGTCCAGTACTCAATAAGTGGGCCCGCAGCTACAAAATCACCTCAAAGACCTCTTCCACCCCCACCGTTCTAAACTCACTCCAGGCAAGGGAAGTACTCTCAGAGACATCCGATGCACCACCACTGAGCTGAGATAGCCCAGTTGGGGAAATCACTGCCCTGATGGAGGACACACTGTCAGAGGAGAACAGAGCGAACTTCTTGCACTTCACTGCCGAAACTTCTTTACCTAGCTGTAGGCAGTCTGGACGAAGTATCCTGTCCACAGACTGGAAGAGCTGAGCCAGTCTGTTCTTCCCTGCAGCAGTCTCCCTGAACAGATAAACTGCCTTCTTATGGGAGATTGCCCTCTGATACTCATCATAGTGAGTTCTCAGAGCCTGTCTGTCTTCCTCTGATCGCTATTTACACCAATGATGTTCCAATTTCTGACCATTGGTCTTCATCTCCTTGAGCTCCCCATCAAACTAGGGGGACCTCCAGTGAGAGGCCCTGGGCTGTATATAGACCAGCAAGACAGAATCAAGCACCGAGGTGACAGCCGTATTATAGGCCGTTACTGACTCACTCATTCTGACCGCGCAGGCAGCACTCACTACTAAGACATCCATTACAGCCATTAGGCCCTCTGAGGACAACCCCCTTAAAGGGTGCTAGCATACTACCTCCACAGGGGAAGGGCTCATGGGGGGCCCCAAATGAGAACCGCACTGTGCAGTGATCCGGCCAGATTTTTTTTTTTTCAATTCTATTTGTGCACCCTACCTACCAGACTCTCCGGCATGGATACTCGATGCGGCTTCTCCCGTCCACCTGAAGCCACCAGCTCCCCGATACTCTAGTTGGGCCTGTCTCCAGTCCTTCTCACCTGGTCACACAACCCCCCCAGCTCTGAGCCCCCCGGGGCAGGACCACTGATACTCTTCCTGGCACTCTATCTACAATCTAGTAGAGCGACCAGGACTTGAAGGGAAAACAGATGTGGGTGCTAGGAAGCCCGGCATTGGACATGGGGATGATCACTGGTCCCGCCTTTGCCTACTGGCAGGCATGTTTTTCTTGGTTACACCTCCAGAGGCTCAGTCGTGCAATGGCGACAGTGTGTGGAGGACGCGCTCCCGCCCCCTCCCGCAGTTGCCCACCAATGCCTTCCTCATTGGCTGCCCCACTCTGCAGTGAAACACTGCCCCCAGACTCTACTAAGAGCCACCACTGCATGGGGAATCTTCTGGAACCCAATCCAGGAGAGGAGAGCAATCCTCTGGATGCTCAATCCTCCCTTCCCCGTCAACCCCCAGTGACCCAAGTCCATTCCCAAAGCCGGTGTGGCACAAGGTGTGGCATCCAGTGCCTCAACCCTCAATGCTACCGGGCTGGCTGTGATCCGGCAAGATGACCAGATCAGTCTTGAGATCAGCCATCTCAAGCCCCAGTGAGAATACTTAGGTCCAATGTGTAACTGTAGCTTTGGGTCACAGAAGCAACTGCTTGTACAAAGACCAGCGATATCATCAGCTGGAGGAAGTCATGTCCAAACTGTGATGTTTCATCGTCGATCCAATAATTGAAGTCACACAGGACCAACCACCTGGGTGACTCCAACGCTCTGTCTTGGTGACGAAGTCCACGACTTCCTACAGAAACTCTTTCTCATGCCCCGGAGGCCGGTACACAAGAAGGATTCTGCAGCCTGCACCTGGACCTCCGAGTACAGCCAAACGTTCAAACAATGAAGTAGATCCCACTGGGTGCACAGAGACGTTCAGGTCATATCTAAAACAGATGGTCACCCCCCGACCCATGTTCCCTCCTTGGGCAATATACTACCAAGAACCCAGCTGGGTCATACTCCTCCAAAACTGGACCAGTGTTGTCTCCCAGCCAGGTCTCCATGATGCAAGCCAGATCGACCGAAGCAATCAAGTCCGCTATAATTGCAGTCTTGTTCCTGATCGATCTCACATTACACAACACTGCCCAAAGCAGACTGGCAGAGGCTGCTGGTCGATCTGCTACCTGCCCGCTTGGTCTGGTGAAAACCCTGGGTATGAGCACCAAACATGTCTGGCCTCTACCAAGGCACCATTTCACCCCAGGGCACCTACTGGTGTTGACCACTCCAATGTGACTCTCTCCTGCTACAGCCCAGTTACCTCAATGCCTACATTTCACTTTTGTTCAGTCCCAGTCTCCCTACAGTGTTTAATAGCTGCAGATGACAAATGGGGACTGGTGAAATGGCAGAGGTCTAGCAGCAGGGATCCTGGCTATGTGATCCTACTGAGTCTGAACCCTATGCACATCCTCTTCCATAATTATAAACCCAATACATTAAATTACCCCATCCTCCCCTAAAATCAACAATACAACAAAATAACATAAAACCCAATCCATCCTATAACTACACACACAATCAACCAATCAGCGCACTCTAATACAAATAAAGCCCTAACCACACAGATCAAACAACATCCACCCATCTGCTACCTAAACTCCACCTCCCCACCCAAGAATTTTTTTTCTAATAAAATTTAAAATAATACTAGAGCAGGAGAATCGCAATAATATAGAAACATAGAAACATAGCAATTGTTGGCAGAAAAATACACCTTTGTCCACCTAGTCTGCCCTAAAATTCCCTACTTCCTGTGTTACCACAGACCCTGTTCAATCTCTGACTTTACCTTCCCCCCAGCCCTGTTATTAATGTTTCCCTGTGTTTATCCCATGTATGTTTGAATACTGCTACTGTTTTGGTACCCACCACCTTTGCTGAGAGTTTATTCCAGACGTCCATCACCTTTTCCGTGAAGATGTACTTCCTCACATCCCCTCTGAACCTCCCCCTTTCCAGTTTCAAATCGTGCCCCTTTGTCCTTTAGCATTTCTTTCTATGTAAAATGTTACCTTCCTGTACCTTAGTAATACCTTTGAGGTGTTTAAATGTTTCTATCGTGTCTCTCCTTTCCCTTCTACCCTCTAGAGAGTACTTATTTAAATCCTTGAGTCTTTCCTCGTAGGGCTTCTGATGCAGTCCCTGTACCATTTTGGTTGCCCTTCTCTGTACCGCCTCCACCTGATCTATGTCTTTCCTATGATGGGGTCTCCAGAACTGGACACAGTACTCCAGGTGTGGTCTCACCATTGACCTATACAGGAGTAACATCACCTCTCTCTTTCTAGTGGTAATACCCCTCCCTAAGCACCCTAGCATTCTACTAGCCCTTCCTACTGCCTTATCACACTGCTTTACTACCTTTAGGTCATCAGATATGATGACCCCCAGGTCCCTTTCCTGCTTTGTAGCTGACACCTCCTCCCCTCCCAATGGGTATGTTGCCCCGGGTTCCTGTGCCCCATGTGCATAATTTTGCACTTTTTGGCATTGAATCTTAGTTGTCATACTCTTGACCATTCTTCAAACTTTTTTTTATTTTTGCACTTGCCCAGCTCCCATGGCTTTCGGAGGAGGCCTCATACCCCCTCCTACTCCGTCCACCTGGGCTGTTCAGGCTACCCCTACCCCGGCTTCATTAGGAACACGGGGCTGGGGCTGTATATGATTTTTATCACCTTAACTTCAAGGATGTGGGTGGAAGGACAAGTGTCCAGGCAGATGATGTGCTGATGCACACCATTGCCAAGTGCCCAGAGCGTCCTCCCCTCCCTGGCTCCGGAGAGCTGCCATTGCCCCTGTAAGCCCGTACTTCCACTGGCCCCCAGGAACATCAGGTACACGAGCCACCCCCGGTAACCCACTCCTGGAGGAGGACAGTATCCATTGGGATGCTTAATCCTCCATCCCCCCCACTGACCCCTGACAACCCTAACTCCGTTCCCAAACCCGGGTCGCGGCGTGGCGCAAATGTGGTGTGGCCAGCACCTCAACCTCAGCATCCACCAGGCCGGCCTCATTCTTCAAGCTTTTGAGGTCCCTCCTCATGTTTTCAACCCCCCAGGTGTGTCCACTCTGTTGCAGATTTTTGTGTCACCTGCGAACAGGCATACTTTCCCTTCTAGCCTTTCTGCAATGTCACTAATGAAGATGTTAAAGAGGACTGGTCCCAGAACTGAGCCCTCTGGCACCCCACTGTTTACTGTGCCTTCTTCCGAGTGAACCCCATTTACCACCACCCTCTGGCTTCTGTTACTCAGCCAACTTTTTACCTATTTTACTGCCTTTTGACCTTTTGACCCACTCCCAGGCTGTCCAGCTTGTTTACCAGTTGTCTGGATTCCTCCTTCCCACCAGCCACCTCTGGCTAACATATTGTAATTTAATCCCTTTCCTCAGGCCAAAATACATCCCTGATCCACCCATGTAGTGCACACTTCTTAATTATCATGCAAGCCCTAAATCCTTTTACTTCTTTTCTCCTAGGACTGCTGGTGTTCCTGAGCCCCTGATCAGGGCTTATGTGCTGAAACCTCATCCGCAGTTTGGTCCAGTGACCACTGTACGAGCCCAATGCCCACCCACCAAGCAGCAAGCCTCTGAGAGTCAGGAAAGGTGCATGCTGTCAGCCCAGTCGTACTCTTACCCGTGATTGGCTGTGCTTTTTTTTTGCCTATTATTCCATTACCACTTTATACTTATCGGCCTCTAGAGGAACACATGTAATAAGGAGAAACCTATTGTACTATTATTGTATTTTGGTATAGTCATGCTTTTTCATTAGTTCCCCCTAGATATCCTCTCCACCCACATTTTTCTACCCCAGCTTTTTCAGTAGCTCATTCACGATTTAAGACGCTACTGCTATTATTTTGTTTTTACACACTCCATCCATGATGCTTTTCCCATCTCTTGCACTGCTACTGCTCTTACCAATTTGTCAATTAAGCAGTCTCGCAATCACTATTGTATCACCTTTCATGCAGCACCCCATTTGCAATACTGATATCTTTCAGCAACCATTGTGGGATGAACCATCTAAAGCAACTGCTTCATCCTTGGTTTGCATTAATCCCACTAAACTAAGTTCTATAATAATTCTTTGGACAATGCTGAACTCTCTCACCACTAGCATTAAGAGAAGGCCAGTGTTATCTTGGTCTAGTAACGGACATATGACACATCACAAGACGTTTTCTAAATAATTGAGATTCTGGCTGAAGCAAATTATTGCCATGCCCTTGCTGTGCTCAGGCAATATGTTCTCCATGCCATCTCAATACCTTGGAAATTTGAATGCCTTACCTTAAAACTTTCCATATCAGCTGCTGACTCTATTAATATACTAGGATGCTATAGGCCACATTCAGGGGGTTAGAGCTCCTATCACACTAACATAACATTTTAGACTTTAACACAAATAAATCCATCATTCTAGGTAATCTAAACCTTGACTGGTTCACCATTAAGTCCAACCCACTAAAAAATCTTTGTGATGACTTCAGTTTGCATCAAATAATTAACGAGTGTATGAGACCCAACTGCAAGAACCACTGTAAAAGTTCACTCTTAGACCTCATTATCACTAATATGTCACGCAAACTTAGTCAAGTAGCTGTTTTCCACAATGACCTCAGTGACCACAACAAAGTTGTGTGCAACAGGAACATATGCATATATACCGCTACTGATAGTTATGTCACCAAAAGGAGCTTTAGGAGGTTTAATCCAGCAAATTTTCTGGCTGACTTAAGTCAGCTAAGGTGGCAAAGTATCTATTTAGCACCTTGCATCAATGAGGCCGTGAACGTGTTTAACTCTTTGCTCATACATGTAATTAATAAGCATGCACAACTGCTCAAGTGCAGGTTAAAGAAAGCATCTTGTCTGTGGTTCAATGGAGCTATCAGAGATGCCTTCAAGAAGAGAGACAAACTCTGGTCAACTGCCAGGTGGACCAAATCCCATGCGGACTGGACATGTTTTAGAGCTTGTCAGAATGCCTGCACTAAGTTGATAAGAGAAACTAAAGAGAACTATTATCTGCATGCCCTGGAGTCTGCTAAAGGAAATCCTGTCAAAATTTGGCATACAATCAAATCAGTGGAAGGGGGCAAAGCTCCACCTTCATTGCTCCAAAAAATAAATTCCAAAGGTACTTCTATAATTGACAAACAATCAATCTTAGATGAATTCAACAAGTATTTTGCTACTGCAGGACTCGCATTTGAGTCCTCTAAGGCAGCTACCCTATGCTCCTCTCTCACCCCAGACTCTTCGAGTGCTAAGCCCCTTATACAGGATACCTTTTCCTTCAAGCCAATATTCTATAAACAAGTCAAAGATCAGATACTGAAATTGGATGTTAATAAGAGTGCTGGGGCAGGTGGCATCGATCCCTTCTTTCTGAAACTTGGATATAAATTTTTGACTGCCCCATCACTCATCTAATCAACATGTCCCTGACAGAAGGTTTAGTGCCACAAGTATGGAAGGTAGCCCACATATTGCCCCTTTTTAAATCAGGTGACCCTAGCAACTTAAATAACTATCAGCCTATCTCAGTGCTGCCGAAACTGTCCGTGTTTCTCAAGAAATTAGTTGACATTCAGATTAAGGATTTCTTGGACAAACACCAATTGGTTAATCCACTGCAGTCTGGCTTTAGAAGTCACCACAGTACCACATCCACCCTAGCTAAAGTATCTAATGACTGATTGGTAGCCATGGATCACAAGCAAGTCACGGGGGATGTGTTCTTAGGCCTAAGCAAGGCCTTTGACGCAATCAATCACGGTCTTCTTCTGGAGAAATTAAAAGATTATGGCCTTGGGCCTTCCGTGTCAAATTGGTTGGCCAGTTACCTGGTGGATAAAAGCAGCAGATTAAGGCCAATGGGACTCTATCCTCCTTACTTCCCTTGGTGAGGGTCCCTCAAGGCTCAATACTGAGCCCCCTGCTCTTTCTAATATATGTCAACAATCTAGGTAATAACATTGCCCACTCAAAATTTCACTTTTTTGCAGATGACACAGTCCTCTATATCTCTAAACCTACATTCCTAGATGCCTCCTCTGTGCTTCAATCAGACTTTAACCAACTGCAACTTAATCTACTCCACTCCAAACTTCTATTAAATGCCAACAAAACTAAAGTGTTGTATTTTCACAATGCCAGATCATCATCCTCACACTGTCCACCCATGCCTATAACTACCTTGCTTGGAGATAAGCTTGAGATTGTGGATAGGTTTAAATATTTAGGCTTCCTCCTTGATTCTAAGCTCTCCTTCCTTCCTCACATTGAAGCCCTTTTTAAAAAACGTGTACTAAGGCTGGGCTTTTTCTACAGAAATAAGGCCTTGTTTTCCCAAAACTCCAGATTAAGACTGGTCCAGTCCATCTTCCTCCCTCCCTCTCGTGGACTATGCAGACATCATTTACAAAAATTGTATAGCTACCCATTTGCAAAAACGGCATACTCTTTTTCACAGAGCCATCCATTTTGTCATTAATGCCCCTGCAAGAACACACCATTGCACCCTATATGCAGCAGTGGGGTGGACCTCTCTGACTACCAGGAGACTCTAACATGCTTATCTATGGGTATATAAATCTCTCTTGAACAAACTCTCGGCCTACATAACTAGTCTTATTTCTCACCCTCAGACTCCTTATGATCTTAGAAATATCTCTTCCAATTCTTTAGACATGCCCAAAATCCATACCTGCTTTGGTCAACTGGCCATTAGTTACGCCCTCCCTACCACTTGGAACAAGCTTCAATCTTCCCTTAAATTGAGCACCCTCATTCATCTAAGGGCATTCAGAACTCGAATAACCAATTAAATTAATGATGCTTGCCACTGCAATTAATCCAGTATTGCTCACCTACCTCTTTAGCTTACCTCTAAATCATCACTCTTGTATACTTGTCTTAGGTGCTAGCCTGTTTTTCCTCTCTGCCATTTGCCCATTATACCAAACTTGCATAAGTACTACAGTATGCGTAATGATGATTCTTCTCCTGTTGCTTTGTACACATGTATATATTTACTGTCTTGTCCAGCATCACTCTATGTTTACCTTGTAGTACCACTGTAATTATTCCTGTTTATATTTATGTACTGTATATACCATCCTCATGTATTGATTATAGGTTTCCCAGTGTTGACTATTCACCCCTGCCTTGTATAGCTTATATTGTACATTTTGTTAAATAGTGTCTGTTAATTAATTCTGTATCCCCATATTGACTGTATGTATGGTTTGTTATTGTTAAAAAAAGGGTCCTCCTTGAAAATGAGCTTGCTCAACGGATTTATCCCTTCACAATAAACTTGAACTTGAACTTGAACTGTGTGGGATAGTGTAGAAGGCCTTACTGAAATCTAAGCAGGCCACATCCACCGTCCCTCCCTGATCCATTTCCCTGATCACCCAGTCCAAGAAATCAATCAGGTTTGTCTGACGAGATCTCTCCCTTGTGAACCCATGCTGCCTCGGATCCTACAATCTGCTGGCCACAAGGTATTCCACAGTCCTTTCTTTTAAACGTGTTCCCATAACTTTGCCCACCACCAAAGTCAATCTTCCAGGCCTATAGTTCCCTGCATGCTCCTTATTCCTACTTTTGTGAAGTGGGACCACATCCACTTTCCTCTAGTCCCCCAAAACTACCTCTGTATTTGGTGATAGGTTGAGCAGAGCTGTCAGTACCCTGGGGTGAACCCTATCTGATTCCATTGTCATTATCTAATTTTAGTTGCATTAGTTCCTTGAGGCCTCTCTCCTCTATAAAAGGGCTAGTGTCCATCCCCTTCAATTTATGCTCTTTTCTCCTGTCTGTGGTCCATCACTGTTGAGGAGCAATGCCCAAAAAGTTCAGCTCCTGTTAAGGAGCAATGTCCAAAGAATCAGCTACAAATAAATATCCAAAGAGTTCAGCTACAGATAAACAGTCCCAAACAGTTCACTGGGAGGTGCCTTCCAACATTGCTCTCACCAGTGCTGGAGGAAAGAAAGCAGTGAGTGGTAACTTGCCTATAACAGGAAAATAGTGTTCTCACCACTCGAATCTTGAGGGCTCTAAAAAGGGTACAGATGGTCCATTAAGCTGCTCTGGTAAAAGCAGAAATCTAAAAAGGTTCAAAGGGAGATGCTCTCCAACATTGCTCTTACCAATGTTGGGGAAAAAAAGCACTTAGATGAAACTAGGAACAGCGCTCTCACCATCCGAATCCTGTGAGCTGTGAAACTTTTAGGTGCAGGTATTCCATGAACTGCTCAAGCACACTAAAATAAGATCTCCCTTTATCCGTTAATTTCTGCCAGATCCACTGTTACTCATGCTGCTGGCTTGGACCCCACAGCTACCAAGCCTCACAAGTTACAGCCATAGATCACCTGAAATTGTTCACTGGCACAATCACCACATCTGCTTCACTCTAACCACAACACAATACATGACCACACTCACCATAGTAATCTCAACACCGGGCTTGCTGACCCAGCCCAACCAACGACTGCTTCCTCTAAGTAGGCTCTCTCACTGCCAGGTCCCAACATCACATCATTCTTCCAGGTGGGCTCTCCCACTGTCAGGTCTCTCAATGAGCAGAGACACATTGCAACAAAACAATGATAACAACAAAGCACAGGCCAGTTGCAACTGGTGTTTAGTAAAGTGGAGAAGCTCCTCAGTAGTACATTAATGACCCTCCCTAAAAACAAAAAAGCTAACTGCTTAACCCTGCCTAACCTTAAACCCTACTCCTCGACTCTAACTAAAGACTTACTTATAACTGACTTATAAGTAAACAATACAAGTAAGTGAACAATGAAATGGCTTAGACTTTACTCTGGACATTACAATTACAGTGTTTTTAATTCCAGAATGTAGCATATTCGCCTAAAATCACTCACAATAACAAACTTGAAATAAATAGCCAATATAGGGGAAATAATAGAGAGTCTGGGGCTTCCTCAGAGCCCTTGCATACAGCAGCCCAGCCTAGTGGCCATCTTGTCCTTCTCTCCTTCTCCTCTCAACCCATGCTCATTCAAAAATTGGGGTTGCCAGTGCTGGAGAAGGATTGATGCCCCTAGATAGTCCAAGTATGCCCTGTATATGGATTTTAGGTTTCCATGCCAATACTCCGGAGGGTGTAAGAGTTCCCTGGAGGGTTATGTGATGCCCCTAGGTGTCAAGACACATAAAAGAGTGCCCTGGAGGGCTCTTTGATGCTCCCAGGGGCTCAAAGGATACCCTGAATATGAATTTTATCTTACAGTGCCACCCCCTACAGGGTGTAAGAGTCCTTCCCCCAAGGGCTCTTTGATGCCACAGTGTGTCAAGGACCATAGAAGAGTGCCCTGGAAGGCTCTTTGATGAACCCAGATGCTACAAGCATGCCCCAAATAGGAACTTTATGTTACAGTCACACACAACACACACACACACACACACACAGGATGTAACAGTGTCCTGGTGGGCTATTTGATGCATCCAGGTTCCAAAGACCATAGAAGAGTGCCCTGGAGTGCTCTTTGATGCCCCAAGGTGCTGTAAGTATCCCCTGAATAGGAATTTTAGGTTACAATGCCACCACTCCACAGGGTGAAGGAGTGCCCTGCAGGGGTCTTTGATTCCCACAGGGGCCAAGACTCATGGAAGAGTGCCATGGACTTTGAAAACTATGCTCTGTCAGCATTTTCCTTGAGTGCATTACTATTCTGTTTGGGATTATTCCCATGGAAGAGTACCCTGGAAGGCTCTTTGATGCCCCCAAGAGCTCCAAGAATACCCTGAATAGGGATTTTAGGATTTTAAGTTACAGTGCCATCATGGAGGATGTAGGTGTGCCCTGAAGGACTCTATGATACCACCAGTTGCCAATGACCACAGAAGAGTGCCGAGGAGGGCTCTTTGATGCCCCAGGTGCTGCAAGGATGCCCTAAATAGGAATTTTATGTTACGGTGCCACCCACCCACAGGGTGTAAGGAGTGTTCTGGTGGGCTGTTTGATGCCCCCAGGTGCCAGTGATCATAGAAAAGTGACCTGGAGAGCTCTTTGATGCCGCAAGGTGTCAAGAACCATAGAAGAGCATCCTGTAAGGCTCTTTTATATCTCCAGGTGTTGCAAGGATGCTCCAAATAGTAATTTTATGTTACAGTGCCACCCCCCCCATAGGGCCTAAGAGTGTCCTGGTGGACTCTTTGGTGCCCCTAAAGTGCTGTATGGATGCCCCAAGTAGGAATTTTAGATTACATGCCACCACTCTACAGGGTGTAGGAGTGCCTTGGAGGGTTCTTTGATTCTCCCAGATGTTATGACACTTAAAAGAGTGCCCTGGAGGGCTTTTTGATGCCCCCACATGCCAAGACACATAGAAGAGTGACCTGGAGGGCTCTTTGATGCCCCCATGTGGACCACAGGTTGGGTGTTGTTGACCTTTAGAGAACGCTGTGATTTTAAATTTCACTACATTATAAAATGTATGTCAGCAGCAGCATATAATTAGCTGTGTTTTTAAAAGATTTCGGCATTGAAGACACATGTGTTCATGTAATGTTATTAGAATGTTATAGGAGCTGATCAAAAACAGGAGGAGTTGGAACTTGTTAAAGGCAGTTGTTGAAGATCTTCAACAGTGAAAATAAATGAAAATGTCATGAATTATTATGTTTTATTTGACCATATAGAAGGTATTTTTGCACACTGTTGCTCTGTCAATGAACTCATCAGAAAGTTTGTCCATGTCAAGTGAATCAATGTGTTCCTTATCTGGTGCTGTAATGTCACCTGTTTCACTTTGCTTTGCCCATTTTTATGGTTGCAGGGGCAGAGCCCTGCAGGCATTTTTCTATCATTTGAGAAAAAAGGGCACTACAGACTCCTTCCAAAGCACAATTTCTGAGTTGAACCATGATCCTTCCACTACCTGAAATCACAACGCTGAGGGGATTGGGGGAGAGAAAGAGTTCCTTTCCTACATGTAGCATTCGCCTGCCAGCTCAAATTACAATCAGTGGACTGTAAACAGCTCAGGCAGCTTGTTTTAGTCTGAAAGAACACATAAACCCTCTTTTTACACCTTTTTATCTAAACACTGCCTTGTTGACAGGGGTGTGGTGCTCCCATACTTATTTAAATCTTCAATGATGTTTTTTTATGTAGTTCTCCAGGCAGCATTCATAAATAATCAGAAACTGAACAGTCTTGAAGCACAGCTGTAAGGGAACCTAGTTTTATCTCTCTGCTCAATTCCTTCACAGAAAAGCACAAGGTGATTTGAGATCAGGTTTTGGCTTGTGGCAGTGGTGTCACTGGGCTGGGATAGGCAGATAGACATTGTGATGAGCCTCTGTTTGAGTAAAACAGGCAGTCTCATTTTTTAGTAAATCTGTTTATTTGCTAAGTTAAAGTTACTTTCTCTATTAAGGTAAATAAATATCATGTAACCCTCTGTCCAGGTTTTATATTGACAATTCTGTTGAAGAATTAGGGTGGCTACACTTTATTTGGAAATACTTGATTGATTGATAGTAAAGTGACAGTTGTATTGGTGCCTGTGTCTAATGACTATCTTTCCTCTGAGACTTGCAAGCTCCTGTAAGCAAGACTCTCCTCTATTTTGTGCTATAATTAAACATGTAAACAGTAAGATAGAGTAACTATGACATTAAACTGAGATTTCACTTAGCTGATACCTGCCTCATTGTGGTGCCTAATTATGCACGGTGGTGCCTAATTATGCACTTGTGATAGCATGGACCCTGGAGTTGAATGCACTGCTCTGCTTTGACTTGTCATATTGTCTCCTACATATCTACTTGTATGATATTTTTTCTGTTTGTATTAAATGCAGCATTTGGCTGACGTGGTAATGCTATGTATGTTTTGCTGTCCAAACAAACAAGCATAAGTCAATGCCAAACAAGTTTGTTTTCATGCTGTTATGAGTTAGAACAACAGTATCTTGAGACTATAGGCAGACCTTTCTTACCCCCAGTGAGCCATTGTTTTATGGACTGTGGATTCCACTGGGCTAAGGAGTATAGGCCCCCATATTCAGAGCTAGCCATGTGCAGTCTGTGGCAGTTTGCTCACAGCCTACCTGGGGGTCAATATTCAGACAATTAGCTCACTGCAACTGGAGCATATAAACTGTCTAAATATGGGGCAATGTCGGTAGAGTGCAAAGTGACTTTGTGCTATGTTGACACAGGCCCAGACTGAATATGGCTGACAGGAGCGCAATGGAGGTAGCATGGATCAAATGAGATTGCAGCAGAGCTCCTGTGGGCCATGTTTAGCTGCAACATGCTAATGACCCCTTTGAGAATGGCAGACACTATGGCCTTTTTGTATGCCCATTAAGGGCCAATTACCATGTGTGCATGGTCCAACCATTCTGTAGCTGTATTACATATTCCTTGTAATCTGGTGATCCCCCCGTCCTCCTATTCACCTGTCCTGTAGCTGTCTGAAATATTCCTGGTGGTGTAGTGGTTCGTGTACCCTCTGATTGGCTGTCCTATAGCTGTCTTGAATATTCCTTATAGTCTAGTGGTCTTCCACCCCCGATCACCTGTAATGTAGCTGTCTTGAATACTCCTGGTGGTGTAGTGGTTCCTGCACCTCAATCGACCATCCTGTGGCTATCTTGAATATTCCTAGTAGTCTAGTGGTCCCCCACCCCTGTAAGGGCATCTGATCCTCTGCCAACCCTCCTGCTCAGGACCCTCCTCCCAACAACCTCCCCAGGTCACCTAAGATGAAGTATGGCAATAGTGGCAGTAACCTACACAGCCCTCTGCTCACCACCATGGCTGGCCACCATCTGGTTGCCAGTAAGCGATCATGAATACAGTAGACACAGGTGTTTGTACAATACTTACGATTGCTCAGAGACTATCAGATTGAAACCAGTTGAAGTGGTGAGCAGAGGGCTGTGCCAGTCATCACTATTGCTGCAGTTTGCATTATGTGACCAGGGCTGGGGGGGTGCCTGAGAGGGTGAGTCGGGAGGGGTCTGATGCCCTTATGGGGAGGACCACTAGACCACCAGAAATATACCAGACAGCTACAAGATGAGTGATCTGGATGCTTTTACAGTGTATTTTCCTAGGATAGATCAGCTTACATGCAACATTTGCTTTTCAGTGGGGTTCCACTGTAGGGTCCTGCTTTTATAGTTTTACAATATATTTACTCAGGATAGCCCAGATGAGTTGTGATATCTTGTTTGCAATGGGGTTCTGTTTGATAGAGTTTTTACACTGTATTTACCCAGGATAGTACAGCGGTGATGCAAGATCTTTTTTTTAGTGGGGTCCTCCTTTTACCCATTTTTATAATGCATTTACCCAGGCCAGCTCAAGTGAGAGGCAATTTCTCATTTTCAGTGGGGCCCAGCTTTTACTATATATTTTTCCAGGATAGAGCATTATAGTGGACTTGTTTATTTAATGAACTAATTTAATTTGACAAAGCAGTAGTGCATGTTTAAATGTCTTCTCCATGAAGGATTAGTAACTTAATAACCTGGCAGTGATAACTTTGTTCTTGTCTTGAAGTTGATACATTTTGTTCATATGAAAAATAGATCAGCAATCAGGGGAATGTCCTGCAGAAATCCTCTAACCCAGTGAGTGGCTAGCTGTACCTGTGTGACTGGAGGTGCGGCTGGTACTATGCAGAGTGTGAGCGGGGAGCAGCAGACTAGTCACGCTGTATGAGCCTGTGAAGGATTAATTCTCACAAGTCAGGAGTCAGGACTTGACCAGGACTAAGTGAGTTAGATGGTCGGTGCCAACAAAACAATATGAGTTAATAACCAGCCTGGCTTTATCGTAAAAGGAGCAGTGAGCTAAGTTTGCTGTTTTGTATTAATTAATTTTGTTTGTATTGAATGGCCTTATCTGACAGTGAGGGGCTGGGCTGGGCTAGGCTGCAACCAGCGACTAGAGTGATTTCTCTTTCCCCCAGCTTGTCCCTTGCCACTAGCCTCCCATCCTCCCACTGTGAGTGAGCATGGAACCCATGAAGTGAAGTCCACATACATCTGATGGTGGATGGCAATTCTTCAGCATTAAAGTCTGTGCTGCATTTGGATAAGATATTTGGTTATGTGTGTTTTTTGGCTTTGGTGTCTTGGTGTTTAGGGTGGGATGAGCCTACCACTGGCATTGCCCCTGCCCTTGCCATGTAACTGGGCTGTGTACATGCCACGGGACGTGCTTGGTATTAGGTCATCATCTGTTACAGTTGGCTGTGCACCCCTGCAGGTTGGCTGTCATGTGTGGGTTATGCTGGAGTGCTTGATGGTGTTGTGGTTCTGGTGTATGACATATGGGGATTCGGGGGTTGGCAGGCATGTACTGGATATAAATGGGAAACATCATCCTGCTGTAAAACAGTGATAATTATGGTCATGCCATTGTCCAAGGTCTCGCACAGGTTGCAGAAACGTTGCTGCAGTGTTAAGTCTGTGGGTTGTGATGTCACAGTATATGCCCTGTATTTCATACAGCTGTCCCTGCTGAGCCTTACCTTCCCTGCTTCAACTGTCTCAGTTCAGGGTACATGCAGATAAAGCATTCATGATCTGGTATACATCCTGTGTCAGTAACTGGGCCTTGAGACACCCTCCAGTGGGTCCTGTGTCAGTTCCATTTCCTGGCATGGATGGTCTGTGTACGTGTCTGCTGTGTGACAGACACATGCACCATCAGGCTGGTGTTTTGTGTGCCCTTCTCGCTGCCTTGAATGTCTGACTGTGTGGTACACTGTTGGGGGAGCAGACTCTTCTGTTCGGGTTGCAAGGCATTAAATGCAATGTCTGCTGCAGTGATAGCTGACTGTACTCAAGAGAAGCGGTTTATAGTTGGATGTTTGAAGGGTGTCTGAAGTGGGATTTTTTTTGCTTTAGTTTTGACAATTTTTTTTTAAGAAAATAAAAAGTAGTTATTTTGTTAGTGATATTGGTTGTTTGTAACAAGTCAAAGAAGGCTTTAACAGCAGCCAAATAGTCTCAAAATGACCCTCAAAATGCACCAGAATGCATCCAAAACCTGATAGCTTCTGAGGGCCTAGGTGGCCCCCAGACCCCCGACCTATGGGGGGGTTGGGTATATTGTAGTTCATGGAGACCCCACACTTCTGAATTTAGTACTACACCACTGCCTGCTGGTCAAAACTGAGGTTGTAATGAGACTGCATTGCTCCATCAGAGATTCAGATTACACTTATCTCTCTCTCCCAACTGTGTGTGCATCTGGCAGTGTACAATGATTTACTGCTGTCTGTAACATAGAAACATAGAAACATAGAATTCAATGGCAGATAAGGACCACTTGGCCCACCTAGTCTGCCCATTTCTCTACCTAATGGATAAGCTGCAGATCCTAGTTAACCTGCAGCCTACTTCCTCCTACCCCCCACTAGAATTGTGTTATGTCTGTCCCATGCATTCTTGAATTCCCCTACTGTTTTTGACTCCACAGCCTCCTCAGAAAGGCTGTTCCATGCATCCACAACCCTCTCTGTGAAAGAATACTTCCTCACATTACCTCTGAGTCCATCCCTCTTCTATCTTAAAATTGTGCTCCCTTGTTCTTGCACATTTCTTTTTCTGAAAGATGCTACCCTCTTGGACTTTGTTGATTCCCTTGAGGTACTTGAAAGTTTCTATCATGTCCCCCCTCTCCCTCCTTTCCTCGAGGGTATACATATTAAGCTCCTTTAGTCTGTCTTCGTATGTCTTCTCATGCAGACCTTGCACCATTTTGGTTGCCCTCCTCTGGACAACGTCCACCCTGTCTATGTCTTTGTGGAGATGGTGTCTCCAGAACTGCATGCAGTAGTCCAGAAGTGGTCTCACCAACTGTCTGTACAGAGGGATAACAACTTCCTGTTTTCTACTGGCGATGCCCCTCCCTATGCATCCCAGTATCCTCCCAGCCCTCTTTAGTGCCTTCTCACATTGCTTGTCCACCTTAAGGTCATCTGATATAACTACCCCAGGTCCCTTCCCATTTTTGGTGTTGTCAGTATCTCCCCATTGTGTACTCTTCCCTTGGGTTTTTGTTTCCCAGGTGTATTACTTTGCACTTCTTTGCACTGAATCTAAGCTACCATACATTCGACCATTCCTCCAGCCTTGACATGTCCCTTCTCATCCTTTCCATCCCACCTTGTGTATCGACCCTGTTGCAGATCTTTGTGTCATCTGCAAAGAGATATACGTTTCCTTCCAGTCCCTCTGCAATGTTGCTTATAAAGACATTAAAAAGGACCAGACCCAGTACTGAACCCTTCAGAAGTGATTCCATCATTTTCCCTACGACTGAGGTCAAACTGACAGGTCTATAGTTTCCTGCCTCTGTCTTGCTCCCACTTTTGTGAAGGGGAATCACATCCACCCTCCTCCAGTCCTCAGGCACCACACCATCCTCCCATGATTTGTTAAAAAGGGTAGTCAGTGGTGTTACTAGTTCTCCCCTTAGTTCTTTTAGAATTCTGGGGTGAATCCCATCAGGCCCCATTGCTTTGTCCACCTTCAGTTTTAGGAGTTCTTTCAAGGTTTCTTAACTCTTTCAGGACTAATCTAAAACTAAATGATAAACAGAACTCCATCATTCCTCCTCCTCCTCCTCTCTCTCTCTCTCTCTCTCTCTGTCTCTCTTAACAAGACTTATACAAAGAAATTCTGAAAGGTGAAGCTGACCAAATGTGATAACTTACTTGACTTTTTTGTCAATTTAAACTTTTAAATTATTTCCCAACCTTTTACAAATAAAGCTTACTTTGTGCACTGATTGGAGGCTGATGGCTTGGATAAAAAAATTATGTATTTCTAAAATCACTGACTGTAACCTACAGAACATGTATATAATGTTCATCACTACTGGGCATGATGGAGTACATAGTACTATACGGCACAGGTATTTAATTTGTTTTGTTTTTAGTTTTGTTTAATCCTCAAGCCTGCTTCTCCTTATCCCTCCCCCCAACAACCACCACACACATTTGTATCTAAACTTGCTTCGTAAACCAACTGCGTGAGTGCAAAACTGTAACAGCTGTGTGCTTTATCCATCTGAATCACACAACCTGTCATACATAATTAAAGGCAAAAGTTGAAGCAAAACACAAAACCATGCCAAGTGTAGAGAAAATGCTGCAGAGAGCTGCCGACTGTGGCCGCTAACAGTCAACAACTCTCTGCTGTGTTTGCTCTATACTTGGCGTGGTTTTGCATTTAATTTTTCTCTTACTGGATTTGTACCACCTATCAGGAGCACACTCCAGGTCGACCTATCTTTGTGTGGGTTCAAGGAACTAAAGTGTTCTACATATCTGTGGACAGACAGAAAAATACACCTTATGGTGATCCAACATTGGCTATATTTAAGCTGTATGACTAATCCACCTTTTTGGCAATTTTGTCAAAAGATGGCTATGCTTAAACTGTTAAAAGTTATCACATGAGAGAGCAGTTCATTTTATTTTCTGAGAAACTGTGGTATTGCAAAGTCAGCCCTATATAGCGTCTAGCAGAGGGGACTTCAAATAGCTTACCAACTTGTGTGTGAATGTTTTCTTCCATCTGGAAACTAAGCTCTAACCAAGTTCCTATGGGCCAAACTAACCCTCCCCCCTTATTGTCTATTTTGCCTTGTTCATTTTCAAGTGAATTTCGCTTTGATGAATGGAAGTATCCATTGATAAGGCAAAGTATGGGACTCTAAGTGAAATTTTGCCATTGACCAGCATAGCAGTTTTTCTCTCACAAAGTAGTCTTTCAGCATTTAAGGGTAACTTGTTTTACTTGATCCTCTGCACTATGTCTGCACTTTCTATATGTGTGTTATCTATTAAGTGAGAAAGGAGAAAGTGTTTGCTTCTCTGAATGAATACCAGAGTTTTTGCATGCAAGGGGCATCAGTTTGTCTTATTTATATATCTGGATCATTCTATGCACAATGGAGCCTATGTACAATGGTGTGGAGTGCCTATGCGGTGTGGAGCTGAAGTGCATAGCCACTTTACATCCATTGTGCCCCCCCCCACACAGGATGCACTACCCAATTCCCCGGCCGCACAGACAGCAACATGCTGGGGGCAGATGGAGGTGGTCTGGCATTATGCACCATGCACTAAGGTGTGTAGTGCCCTCCACAGGGGGGAGCATGTTGGAGCATGTTCTGGCATCCTGGACCCTGACATAATGTACTGCGCACCCCCATGGAGATAACCCACCATTTGAGGCGGGACTAGGATATGGCCCCTCCTTGCTGCCCCAGCACACTAGGCAGTAGGGGCAGACTGTGGCAGCTGACTGAAAGAGTGGCCACCTTGATGGCACACAGGGTCCCAGTGTGGTGGATCCGCACCTTGTGGTAGACTGGTTCCCCAGTTCCTATGGGCCAAACTACTCCCCCAACGCTTATCAACTGGTGTGTGAATATTTTCTTCAGCTTGGAAACTAAGCTCTAACTAAGTTCCTATGGTCCAAACTACCCCCCCTCCCATATTGCCTATTTCACCTTGTTGATTTTCAAGTGAATTTCACTTTGATCTATGGAAGTATCCATTGATAAGGCAAAGTATGGGACTCTAAGTGAAATTTGCCATTGACCAGCATAGCAGTTTTCCTCTCACAAAGTAGTCTTTCAGCATTTAAGGGTAACTTCTTTTACTCGATCCTCTGCACTATATCTGCACTTTCTATATGTGTGTTATCTATTAAGTGAGAAAGAAGAAAATGTTTGCTTCTCTGAATGAATACCAGAGTTTTAGCATGCAAGGGGCATCAGTTTGTCTTATTTATATATCTGCATCATCCTACACACAATGGGGCCTATGTACAATGGTGTGGAGTGCCTATGCGGTGTGGAGCTGAAGTGCATAGCCACTTCACATCCATTGTGCCCCCCACACAGGATGCACTACCAAATTCCCCGGCCGCACAGACAGCAACATGCTGGGGGAAGATGGGAGTGGGCCAGCAGTACACACCATACACTAAGGTGTGTAGTGCCCTCCACAGGGGGGAGCATGTTAGAGCACGTTCTGGCAGCCTGGACCCTGACATAATGTACTGCGCGCCCCAATGGAGATAACCCGCCATTTGAGGCGGGACTAGGATATGGCCCCTCCTTGCTGCCCCAGCACACTAGACAGCAGGGGCAGACTGTGGCAGCTGACTGAAAGAGTGGCCACCTTGATGGCACACAGGTTCCCAGTGTGGTGGATCCGCAACCTGTGGTAGACCAGTTCCCCAGTTCCTATGGACCAAACTACTCCCCCAATGCTTATCAACTGGTGTGTGAATATTTTCTTCAGCTTGGAAACTAAGCTCTAACTAAGTTCCTATGGGCCAAACTACAAACCCCCCCCCATATTGCCTATTTTGCCTTGTTGATTTTCAAGTGAATTTCGCTTTGATCTATGGAAGTATCCATTGATAAGGCAAAGTATGGGACTCTAAGTGAAATTTTGCCATTAACCAGCACAGCAGTTTTCCTCTCACAAAGTAGTCTTTCAGCATTTAAGAGTAACTTATTTTACTCAATCTCTCTGCACTATATCAACCAATCAATCAACCACTTTATTTAACCAGGCATAAACACCATTGAGCAAGCTCATTTTCAAGGTGGTCCTGGGCATTAATACAATACAGTACACTTCATAAGATTACAATTACAGTGGACAGCGGTGCAAAAAAAACATTGTGAAGGTGCCGGTCAATTTGGGCCTATACATACCGGTCAACATAATTAACATGCAAAGGTACATAATGATAAGCTTTACTGGAATGAGAAGAGACAACAATCCCATATAGTCTCCGCTAAGTAAGAGCTCATACCTAAATGATAAAAAATAAGGAGGTATTAAGGAATAGGGTAGAAACTGGGGTGAAAGAGTAGGCAGCCAAGAGGGAGGCCAGAATAGGTAAAAGGTAGAGAATAGGCAGGGCCACCTTGGATTAAGGGAACTAGGCTTGTGGGTCCTAGGTTTCTGTTGTTAGGAATGTGAGGTGGATGATATACTTAGGTGTAGGATTTGAGAGTGGCACCTGGGGCTTAGGGGTCATAGGCATCTGAAACAGTTACATGATTCCTTCAGATAATCCATTAATAGAGCTTTGAATGTGAAAATGCTTGGAAGTGAGGATAATTTTAATGAGTCTTGCATAGTGTTCCAAAGTGATGGAAGTGAGAAGTTGATTGCTGCCGAGCCAAGGGTAGTTTTCACTCTAGGAATCTGGAAGTAAATTATGGAGAAGCATCTCAGGCCATAGGAACCTTTAGCCCATTTGAAGAAGTTCGAGATGTATGCAGGGAGTTATCAGATAATGCTCTAAATGCACTTTCTATATGTGTGTGTTATCTATTAAGCGAGAAAGAAGAAAGTGTTTGCTTCTCTGAATGAATACCAGAGTTTTTGCACGCAAGGGGCATCAGTTTGTCTTATTTATATATTTGAATCATCCTACGCACAATGGGGCCTATGTACAATGGTGCGGAGTGCCTATGCGGTGTGGAGCTGCAGTGCATGGCCACTTCACATTTATTGTGCCCCCCCCCACACAGGATGCACTACCCAATTCCCCAGCCGCATGGACAGTAACATGCTGGGGGCAGGTGGGGGTGGACCAGCACTACACAGCATGCACTAAGGTGTGTAGTGTCATCCACAGTGGGGAGTATGCTGGAGCACATTCTGGCAGTCTGGACCCTGACATAATGCGCTGCGGGCCCCCATGGAGATAACCCGCCATTCAAGGCTGGACTAGGATATGACCCCCCCTTGCTGCCCTGGAACACTAGGCAGTAGGGGCAGGCTGTGGCAGCTGACTGAGAGAGTGGCCACCCCGATGGCACACAGGGTCCTGATGTGGTGAATCCTCACCTTGTGGTAGACCGGTTTCTCAGTTCCTATGGGCCAAACTACTCCCTCAGCTCCCATCTGCCCAACCCTGGTAACTACGCACAAACCCCCCCACACCCAGACCATGACAGCCCTGACCCCTGTGTAGAACCCCCCCACCACACTGGGATGCCCCCATCTACAGCTGTCCAACCCCTGACCCCAACACCACAGCAGGGCCATTGAAAACCCTTGCACCCCCATCCTCCTATGGCACTGACAACCCTGCTCTGGTCCCTGTACCGACCTGTCAGTGCCACAGCCTGGGATGGCCAGTAGCACAACCCTCTACACACATCCTTGGCCACTGGCCATCCAAGTGATGCTGGGAGCACATTGCCTATTTATAGCTGCATGCTCCCAGCATTACTTACACATCTGGCTACTGAGGGTGTGTGTGGAGGGCTGTGCCACCAGCCATGCCAAGCCGCAGCACTCACGGGCAGGTACAGGGGTGGTGTTGTCAGTGCTGCGGAGGGTGGGAAGGGGAACCGCTGCCCACCAATGAAGGAACCAGGGCTTCAGGATTGGGGCCAGGGCTGGGAGTGTGGGTGGGTGCTTGCTGAACTGTACTGGGCTGGGTCCAAGGTGTGGTTGCCCTGGCATGGGGAGGTGCCATAATGGGGACAGAGTAGTGATGGTTGAGGGGGTCATGTCCAGCTCCATGCTGGGGCTGGCATGTGGGGGGATGCCTGCACTGCAGTACCGGGGTCAGGGCTGCCCTGCATTGGGTGGGGGGTGATTGACAGATTCAGGAATGGGCACTAGGGGTGTGTGTGTGGGGGGTCTGCTCTTTCTTGTGGGGCTATGTTCTGCTGGGGGGATGACTATCATGGGAAAAGGCCATCGACATGTGGTGGGGACAGGCAGTACATGGGATGGGGCGAGACATGCATCCAGGGGTCTGTCCATGTACTGAGCAGGTACCGTGTGCCATGAGCACAGCCAGGGGTGCACACTGCCTGATGGGGACTGGCCACACAGGTCAGGGAGCCTGCGGTTAGTATTTCCACACCTGAACTCACACTGTACTGTGCAAGGGATCCACTATGGGACCCATGCCGGGCATCCGATTGGATGCCCGGCTGGGTCCATGACTCCACCCCCAGCCACCCTGCAGAGTGGGGGTGGAACTGTGGACAGGTGGCAGCCATTGATGAATACGGCTGGTGCGCACCTGTCTGAAGGTGCGAAGCTAAGCAGGTGGGATGCATGCCTCCAGTGTGTAATTCCCACCCGGTAGTGCATAGGCCCCAATATATGCACTTTATATTTGTGTGCCCTCTATCAAATGAAAACAGAAAAAAGTGTGTGCCTGCTTAAACTAATATCAGAATTTCTGACCTTTTTATGAGAAAATACAAATGCACAACTACAGATAAAGTGTGCTACTGTATTTTACTTTTGTTTGAGAGAACAGAGGGCAGGGTTGACTAAATGTGTAGGTTTTTAACCAGGACCAAAGAACCTGCAGTCCTGATTGGAATTTTATTCATGAGTTTGCCTGTGCCATCTGTTTGGCTGTTTAATAAGTAACTGGTTACAGGACTAGTGCATATACGGTATAATGGTGGCCCATCATGATGCAGTTTGTACCTTGGAGAGTGCCTCTAAGTCATTGTAGGACTTCTAGTCTTGTTGTTATCTTCATCACTGTAAGCTCTCTTATTGTGGTGCCTGCTGGACATCTCTTGGACCTTTTTTAGTTATGGACTAGAATACTGCATTTTCGTAGTGTAGCTCTTCCATTTAATTATATCTGTTAAGGTTTTCTCTGCAATTTATTACTGTCTGTGATGTTTTTTTCTTTAGCTGTTTAAATATGAATAAAGTGCCTATACGTTTTTTATATATGGTGAAGCTCTGTATATTCAATATGGGACACGTTTTTGCTCAGTTTAGGTTCTGGGTATCTCAGTGTCTCAGGTCTGTTTTATATTTATCCTTACAGTTACCTCTAAATCCATGAAAGATGGATGTATAAGTTCTCCTTTTTTTTGTATATTCCCAATTAGGACTGGGTCTCGTTCTTGGCAGCATATGCTATGTGGAATATATCTTACTTTTCATTTGAGACTTTCTTGTAGTTTTCCCTCACATGTAGTAAAAAAGTTCTGGGGTGTATCAAATCCTGCCATTATATCATGTATTTTATAGTTTTAATTTCTGTGATACTCATCTCAGGAAGTAAGTGCTTGTATTGAATTGTACAAAATCAATAAAATATAAGTGCAAAAAAATACAAATGCACATTTTCTAGAATGATGAATAAATATGCTTATTGAACAAATCCATTTCCAAGATTTGGTGCTGGTGTTGTAACATGTGTAAGGAGTGGAGGTTACCAGTTTTTGTTACTCTTTAAAAATGTTTTTGTTTATGCAGGCCCACATAAATTAATTATTCTGACTGACTCCAAAATCTTTCCCCTCACCTCCTTAAATGTGTTGCCCTAACCAATCCAGAAATGTTCTCCCCTCTCAAAATTTATACACTTCTCTTTTGCTTCTGAAATGCATACCCCTAACCATTCTCAAACTTTGCACCCTTCACCATACCCATAATGTCTGACATTACCATTCCAAAAACTTGCACTTCTTATCCTTCCCAAAATTAGCCTAACGAATATTTACTTCCCTTACCTCTCACAAAACATATACGCTCTCATCTCTGTTGAAATTTGTACACATTGCTTCTCCTGAAATTTACACCCCTTACCCCTCCTATAATTTACGACCCTCACAATTCCTGAAATTTGCATGCCTCCTCCAATTTGCAAACCTCTACCCTACAAAAATATATAGCCCTTACCATGCCTAAAAGGTAATGCATATACGCTCCAAACCTTTGTACTTCTCCAGAATCTTTACCTCCTGTCCCTCCAAATACCTGGCCCCTGGACACAACCTTACATACAAATTTGTATGTAATGTCACTCTCAAAAATGTACTAACTGCACCACTCATCCCTCCTGACATTTGCAAATCTCACTCTCTCAGTCTTTGCACCCCTTCCAAAATGTGTACCACTCATTTGTGCTCCTTGCTTCTACCATCATATGCACTCCTCTAAAAATCTGTTGTTAGCCACTCCAGAAATGTGTACTGTTTTTACATCCTGAAATCTGTTGCCAACCTCTTCCAAAATGTCTACCTTCCCCACTCTCAAATGTGACATCCTTTGCCACTCCTATGACTGTAAGTCCTTGCCAAGCAATACTCCTTAATTAACATCTCATCTAAAATGAGGCCTACAATTGTGAATGTATCTGTCAACTGATTATTTACTTTTCTACTGTATAATATAGTATGGGCATCTATTCTTATCTAGAAAAAAAGAACATAATATTGTGGGATTCATGTGATGTCCCCTAAACAGGGATTAAGATTTTCTCTTGGGCTCATATGTTATAAATCAGGTTACCTCCCACATATTTTTCCTTGACATTTGAGATGATGTAATATAAACCAGGTAATTCTACTCACATACATTAATTTACTAGGGCATATCAGTTATGTTTGTAGTATTGTATATTCAGTCAAGCACATCAAACCATCACTACCATCCTGTGTCCATGGTGTTACTGAAAGATTTTGTGAGCATTTTGAAAAGAGCACAAGAGAAGACCAGAGATTCTGGAAGACCACTGCTATTCAGCTACTCGAATACATTTTATTTAGCTGCTGGAAACTCTCTTGCATAATTGTTTCTAAAAAGACAGGTTCATAATTATGCCCCCCTTCCCCCCAACAATGTGGAGCTATTACTGTTCTGTGCACCTACCCCTTGCTCTTAACTTAATGGTTAATTCACTGCCAGTGCTGTACTCCCTGCCATATGACATGGGTCAATTAAAAGAGGTGGGGCCATGGTCAGTGAGGGAGAATAAAAAAGAAAAATAGATCTACTGTGTGAGGGTTAGACCAAGCGAGAGCCCTCCCTCAAGATGGGCCATCATGCAGGCCTTTGCAGGTCTGAGACAAGTCTATGGTTGATGGAGTTCAATGCACTTTGTGGGGTGGCAGACTGAGTGGAATCAGAGGAAGGAGCTTTATCCAGGAGAAGGTGAAGGGTGCTGCATATAGTACACTTGATCTGCAGTGAGGTAAGAAGGGTAGCAAGATCCTGTGTCTGTGTACAGCCATAGCCACTTGGAATCAACCATTTAGGTATATCTATGTGCTCCACATCCACGCAATGTGTTGTTTCACATTACACAGGGATCCCAAGAACATTTTTCTATGACAAGCAGGGGATGGGGTAGGATATCATGAGTGGACTGGCTCAGAGTGTTAAAGATGTGGGTATTATGGAATCAGATTAAAGGGTTCCCTTTTTCAAGCCAGTGGCTTTTAACTGGGGTGGGTTTTGTGTATGGGCTTCCCTTCCAGGGAATCCTATGATTCATGTCGGTGTATTGATTTGATGAATTCTCTGTTGCCACTATTTGTTTAATTTGTCTCTATTACAGAGTTAGTAGAGTCCAAATCAACAAACAGAAAATGTTATTAATTTATATGTAGCCAGTAGTTATTTGTTACTTGAGAAGTATTTTGTATAGATACTTTTATGTAGATGATTTCATATCTAATAGCTCTAGGTGTAATGTATAAAACAGCCTATGCCAGGAAGCAAACGTATCTAGTTCTATTTCTTTTTACACATCATCAGCATAGCAACCTCATGCATTATGGCATCTCAGTTGTATAACATATCAAAGGATGATGGATTGAGACAGGAGTTAAATATAACACTAAAAGGCAGACTGAAAAATACTGGAGGACATACAGTAACATGCAGATAAGAGAAAAAGTTTCAGGGGAGAATACAGAATGATTTTTTTATATACAGGGGGTCATTGATGTATAAAACTGTCTGACAAGCTCAACGACTGAGGCAGAGTCTATGAGCTCCTTTAGAGCTGGATTGGATGGGCATATGCACAGGAAATTATTTCAGATTACATACTACTGAGAAGTAGGGGATAAGCATGAAGAGTAAAACAGCCAACTTCTGTATATATTTCCTACTGTACATACATACAGCATGTTCCTAAGTAACCACCCTGGCAGCAGGTGAGTACTGATGAGGTATGAAGAGAAAGAGAACTAGATAGTTCAGACTCCAGCTGGAATACTGTTCTGCATATCACACCTAGCACTGTCAGGTAGAATATCTTCTAAATAAATGTACCCCCCCCAAAAGAGGTGGGGCTCACCTTAAGTTACCTCCCTGGGCACCTCTTTGCCCTCCATCTGGCCTTGTTCCAGCCCTGGTGTTCTGCCCTCTTGAACCTGGGCTAATATCCAGTTTGAGGTTTGAATTCATGTGGAGTAAGATGTTCACATAGCTGCTACATAAATGTGCAAGCTGGCACCATTGCGCTATAGCTTTAAGAGCTCTGTATCTGTATATAGTAGCAATAGCCTGTGCTGGGTCTGAGTGCTTCAGTGCTTGCAAATGACCAGGGAATAGTCTTTCAATGCCACTCTTACACCAGATAATAGTGCAGAGGTATCCCTACTGAATGTTGTTAATGTTTAATTTTAAAACTGAATAGATTGTTTATAAAGTTGGACTTTAAAGATGGACATTTAGTTGTCTGCCCTCTGGCAGCCATCTTGTTACTTTGATTTTTAACTTTAGCCAATCAGAATGCAAAGGGTCCTAAATGGGGTCCTTAGCTTTGGCTGCTGTGAAGAACAGAGGACTGTGTGTCTGGTGCCTTCTGAATGGCCAATCAGAAAGCCAGAACTGTGATTGACAGCCTCAATGACCAATCAGATTACCACATTGTGTTTCTTCAGTCAGAGAAGGACCTTTGAACTTGGCAGTTGCCAGAAGCTCTCGAGAAGGGAGGGAGGGAGCTTCTCTGTGTGTCTCTTGGCTCATAGCCCTGGGCCTACCCATTAAGCCAAACCAGCCCTTCTGCCTGAATGGGACAGAGACTGACTGCAAGCCAGAGCCAAAATTGCCAGAATAGGTGTCCTGAATGAAACTTCCACAGTGGGAACTTGGAGTGAATTTGCCAGAGCCTGTTTTCCAGAACCAAAAGTTCAGAGGCTATAGCCTGAGTCCGGAGGAAAAGTTCAGAGACTGCATCCTGAGTCCAAAGCTGCATCTACACTTGGGCCAATTTAGGGAGTCAGTCACTAGCGCAATGGTTAGTGCTGGTTTGCAACCACCTCAGGGGTTATGCCTGGACATGGGGGTGAGTCATGCTGGCCCTGGTCCCTTCATGCCGATTCTGCTTCAGAAGCCAGAAACCTGAATCCAAGACTCGAGAGGTTCAAGCCTGCCCAATGGAGCCAGCCCTTTCCAACACTGACTTAGAGACTGAGGTTTTTCAGACTGTGAGTAACTTCAGGGCTAGCCCTTCAACAGTGTTTTCCAAGTTGCCTTTGAAATGTACTGCAGGCCATCGGGCCTGGGATTACAAATGTATTTATTTATTTAAAATTTGTTAACCGGGAAAGGCACACTGAGTTAAGGCTGGTTTCCAGGTGTGACTAGGGGACAAGAAAAAGGCTTCATATTTTATACAGGGGATGAACAATGTACTACTGTATATACAGGAGACTGGGAAAAATAAAATTAAGATAATACATAAGTACAGACTTATTATTTACATCAGTAATGCGACTTAGGAGAACAGTAGGTAACCATGGATACCTAGGGGAGAGAGAGGAGACTTTTAGCAAATGGAGAGAGAGGAGAGAGAGAAGGGAGAGAGGGAGGGGCTATAGCAGGGCTGCATCACGGTGGGGGAGGTGAAAATACCAAATACCAGTTTGCATAAGAGTTCAGCCACTAAGTTCTGTCTTTAATGTTCAGTCACACTTGCAAGGTTAATAAGATAAATCAGATCATTTGTTTATGTGCACCAATGCCAGCCAACAGGCTACAATGTACATCAGGCCTGCAATGGTACAAATCTGGGTGCCCAATGAAGTTAACTGGAAGTGTTTATCTAGACTATTCATTTGTACATTATCTCTAAATTGTGCCATGCTGGTGGGAGGCAGGATTTCAGTTGTTAATGTGTTTCAGAACTAACAGTGATCTGCAAAGCCAAACCTCTAATTTGTGCTTCCTTATTCCCCCAAATATCCTCATAATAAAATGAGTTTATTGTTATTTTAGCACTGTCCATAAGCATATTATTACTGGATTCAGCTTTACTGTGTCTACCCTTAAAGGGAATTGCAGTTGTTGCTTGCTATTCTCCACAGGTAAATAGGGGTCTCAGCAATAGCCAGAATCTGTTTGGTAAGTTCAGCCATTGTGAGCATATTATTAGCAACAGACATTAATTGTATGGCTTTAGCCTTATAAGAACTTCTGTGTGTTAATCCATAGGTGAGACCACTGGGCAGGGAAGTAGATAGGTACAGCATCCCAGGGGTTGTACTATCTTGTCATCTGACCCACTTATCCTTTTACTCAGGTTTGAGGCACCATGCTAATTATCCATTGTATGGTAACAAATCCCTTTTTTCTATCAGTAACAGTGCCCAGGCCCCTCATCCTGTATTGTGGTCATCAGGTAGGGGTAGTAGACCATCCGGACATGGCACCCGGATTATATAAAAAAAGAGAGAGAAAAAGGCACTTCAAATATAAAAATAATGACATTTGACTTCTTTTAAAAGTTAATATTAATTTCTGGTGGTATATTAGCGCTTTCAATCCAAGTCATCTGCTCATACTGTTCAAGTGCAAAATAAATAGAATAGTAGATGGGAGACCATCTGCAACAAGGCTGTGTTTCCATCGAGGAATTTGGTGACCTAAAAGAGACCTCAAGAGCACAGCTCGAGAGGTCTTCTTAGGTCACCATCACCAACTACTGAGATGGAAACACAGATCTTTGTTGTAGATGATCTCACATCTAATATTTTTTTTTCATATGTATTTTCTGGGTTTTTGTGGTTTTTTTCACGGCCCCTACTCCCACGCATCCCTGCCATAGCGTGTGCATGTGGAGGCACACACACACGCATGCTATTCAGGACACCCCTCCCTTCCAGTCATGCCATTACAAACCTGCACCAGCACTGAACCTCCATTCAGTGACAGTGGGACTACAGGCAAGTGACCCCCCTTACCTGTGAAAGGAGAGCAACACTCTATCCTGCTCCCACCCTCCCCCCATGCTGGCACCCGAAGGCCGAGGTCGTTTCGAACCCTGCCAGCATAACGGAGGTGTGACATCAGCGCCTCAACCATCAGTGCCATGAGCTGTCCTGACATCTACTATTTTTATATAGTATAAAATCAGCATCTGTTAAAAAAGTGATAGCATGATAGATGTACTTATTCAGTTCTATGTGGATTCCTTGGTGCATTCAGTCGTCATCTTGGAGAAGAAAAAGGTCCAAAAGTAATGTAACAGTTGAAAAAAGCCACATGAACTAAAGGCTGCAACACAACAGAACAGGCAGCAACAGGCATAAACGTTTTACAAATGAGTCTTGTCAGTTTCTAATCGGATGATGAATCAGAGTCCTCAATTACATTGATTCTCCTTTTCTTCTCTGGTTTGTAATAGTTGCAGAATTTTATTGAAATGCCTTGTTGAAATACACAATTATCACCAAATAAATTGGAATTGGTGAGGGGCAGCAATGACTTTCTGGTGATCGGTATTGGTTGACTGCAGGATGTGGTTTCCTGTGCAGTGTTCCTGGTGGGCTCCTGCTGATGATAGATTTTGACGGCAGATAAGGACCGCTTGGCCCACCCAGTCTGCCCATTTCCCTACCTAATGGATAAGCTGCAGATCCTAGTTAACCAGCAGCCTACTTCTTCCTACCCCAACCCCCTAGAATTGCCTTATGACTGTCCCATACATGCTTGAATTCCACCACTGTTTTTGACTCCAAAACCTCCTCCGGAAGGCCATTCCATGCATCCACAACCCTCTCTGTGAAAAAATATTTCCTTAAATTACCTCTGAGCCACCCCTTTCTTTCTTCAAATTGTGCCCCCTTGTTCTTGCACACCTCTTTTTGGAAAAGATGCTACCCTCATGGACTTTTTGCTGATTCCTTGAGATACTTGAAAGTTTCTATCATGCCCCCCTTTCTTGAGGCTATACATATTCAGCTCCTTAAGTCTCTCTTCATATGTCTTCCAGTGCAGACCCTGCACCATTTAGTTGCCCTCCTCTGGACAGCCTCCATCCTGTCTATGTCCTTGCAGAGACTGGGTCTCAGAACTGCACACAGTACTCCAGATGGGGTCTCACCAACTGTCTGTACAGAGGGATAATAACTTCCTGATTTTCTACTGGTGATGCCTTTCCTATGCATCCCCCAGCCCTCCTTGCTGCCCTCTCACATTGCTTGCCCACCTTTAGGTCATCTGATATGACTACCCCAGGTCCCTTTCCATTTTTGTTGTTGTTAGTATCTCACCCCCATTGTGTACTCTTCCCTGGGTTTTGTTTCCCGGTGCATTACCTTGCACTTCTTAGCATTGAATCTAAGCTGCCATACATTTGACCATTCCTCTAACCTTGCCAAGTCCTTCTCATCCTTTCCACTCCACCTTGTGCATCAGCTCTGTTGCAGATCTTTGTGTCATCTGCAAAGAGACATACTTTCCTTCAGTCGTCTGCAATGTCGCTTATAAAGACATTGAAGAGGACCGTCCTAATACTGAACCCTGTGGTACCCCTACTAGTAACGCCCTTTCTTCAGAGTGACTCCATTTACTATTATTCTCTGTGTCCTGTTCTCCAGCCACTTCTTTACCCAGGCTGTCATCTTGGGACCAACTCCCAGGCTGGCTAACTTGTATATTAATCTTTTGTGTGGGACTGAGTCAAATGCCTTGTTAAAGTCTAGGTAGGTCATGTCCACAGCCCTCCCTGATCTACTACTTTGGTCACCCAGTCAAAGAAATCTATCAGATTTGTCTGGCATGACCTTCCCGCTGTGAATCCATGCTGCCTTGGGTCCTGAGCCCCTCTAGCCTCTAGATACTCAACAATTCTTTCCTTCAGAAGTGATTCCATCATTTTCCCTACCACTGAAGTTAAACTAACAGGTCTGTAGTTTTCTGCTTATGCCTTGCTCCCACTTTTGTGAAGGGGGATCACATCTGCCCTTCTCCAGTCCTCGGCTACCACCCCATCCTCCCATGATTTGTTAAAGAGGGTAGTCAGTGGTGTCACTAGTTCTACCCTTAGTTCTTTTAGAATTCTGGGATGAATCCCATCAGGCCCCATTGCTTTGTCCGCCTTCAGTTTTAAGAGTTCTTTCAGAACCCTTTCTTCTGTAAATGGGCTTATCAACTTTGTATCCAGAGTGTTTCTACTGTTTGTTTTAGTTACCTCCCCACTTTCTTTGTAAATACTGAGCAAAAATATTTGTTTAGTATCTCTGCCTTTCACAGTCACCCTCTGCCCACCCTCCCTCCTCTTTATTAAGCCTCACTACCCCTCCTTGGTCTTCCTTCACTCCCTGATGTACCTATAAAGGTTTTATCCCCTTCTTAACTGGAGTTGGCTATCTTTTCCTCGGTTTGGGCCTTTGCTGTTCTGACTGCCTTCCCAGCTTCCCTTTGCTTTAACTGATACAGTTCTCTGTCCTGCTCCTTCTGTGATTCCTTGTACTTCCTGAATGCTTTCTTTTCTCTTGAACCTTCACTGCACTTCCTTTGAGAACCATAGTGGCCTTACATTGTTTCGTTTGTTAATTTGCTTCACACAAAGGCTTGTTACCTCTGTGATGGCAGTTTTTATTATTCCCCATTGTTCTTCCACCCCTCCTTCCTGCCCATTTGCTAGTGCATTCCTTAGGCACTCACCCATTTTGGCAAAGTCAGCCCTCCTAAAGTCCAGTACTTTTGCCTTTGTATGAAGTACTGGGCTCTAAAGGTGAATGATTGTGTTTCTGGCAGGAATGACACAGAGGTGGATGCACTTCCTGCTGTAGAGAAGATGGTGGAGATTCTGCACTGTTTCTCCTCGGAGAGCACACTATAATTATTTATACTGTGGATATTTTGGTGTCCTGCCACTTGCGCTACCTCTGTGGGTGGGACATTGTGGTCAACTAATTTTTGAATGCTGGTCTTCCATGTAGAATGATTAGTGATTTTCTTCCCTTCAGGTAAACCTGCTATTTATTTTAAGTGCTTCATTATGGAACACATTTTGTTCTCCCCCAGTGTTATTGCTTTTTACCACATGGAGACTCCACATTTAAAATTTAAAATAGGAGCAAGATAGAAGGGGGAGTCTGGGGACAGCACCTCTGGTGACCTGTGAGAAACTTATTTTTTGTGGGCTCTAATCAGGTCCCTGTCAGGATTTAGAGTATTGTGATACATCCTGGGCTTCACAGGTCTGACATCTCATGAATTAACTACAGTGTGGATTTTTGTCTGGTGCTCATTATATTCTAAAAATTCAGTGCCAGAGCTGTCTTGTCTGAGAATTAAATCACCCCACCTTAAATTGTACTGCTGCATTGTACGAAGCATGAAATACAGCCCAGCATTAAAGAAAGCCATGTGCAGAAGGGACATGGGGCTGTGTAGACCAATTGACCCACTAGAATACAGCTTTTCAATGTCTTCATCTGTCAATGCCTCTGCTTTTTGTGGTCGATTCCCCTTGCCCAGCTTTTTTTAGGTATTTCTGTTTGGCTACCATTGCAGCTAGCGTCTGTTTAAAATCTGTCTCATTTCCATGGTAAATGGAGTGTGGGTAGTTTAACTTTGACAGGTGCTTATCTACGCAGCCAAGAATACCCCTGATCATGCTAGGCTCATATTCAGAGCCATCAATTCTTTTTAAAGTAAACACAAAGTCTGCCACTGTTTGATCCAATTCCTCAACAGAAAATAAGTGCACCTGATGTTTTTCTCTTACCTTCTTCATGTAGGTTAGGAGCATTTTTATGTCTGTTGCTGTTTTTTTTTCTGTGCGTTTATTTTCCTAGTCGGCTATAAATTGCTGTCTACCAGCGCATATATCTACACTTGAGGTATTTGTCGGCTGTGCCATTTTGCAACTCGTGTGGTTCACTTCAAAAGTGGCGGTAGCTTTTTCAAATGGACAGACTTAATAGTGGCATGCACTTCCGCTGTCAGATTGTTGTTGTCCCATCAGTTTTACGTCACCTCAATTGTACAACTCCCTGATGTCAGAACGATGGTACAATGAGGTTTTGTCTGTTGCTGAATTCCATTAACAACAGACGCTGATCATATACTATAAAATAATAACTGGTGACCCCTATAATCACTCGCTGCACACTGCTTTTAAAATTGTGTAATAACCCAGTAAATACTATTACACAAGGTCCCTGCACCCTTATTGGTACCCCCAGAGGTACACTGAAGACAGCTAGTGCTTAGCATATGTTATACTAACATATAGGGCTAAGGGCATCTACTGTATAAGAGTAGAAGTCAGGATATGTATGCATATTATTGTAATACACTTTGCTTGCTTATACATATATATTTTCTATGTATTCTCTGTGTATTTCTCACTTATAAGATGTTAGGACATCTGTGTCCTTGTAATGATTATGATATATAAGTCGGCATTGCCACCTTTTGGTGATTTGTACTACTACACTGATTTGTGTAAGACTCTGTAAGAACTGTACTCTTTTGTTGCACAAAGTGATGACTATTACAAAATTGTATAATGTTATCTTGGACCGTGGAGTCACCTCTAATTTAGCCAATAGGGCTCATCTCTGTAACTACAGTAGAAATGTTTCTATCTTACAGTAACCATAGTAATTATCATAGGTATATAATGTGAGACACCAAGTCTTATACCTCGGAGACCCCAAGAGACATGAAAAAACCTTGAGGTATAGGGAACGCTTAGCATTGGCTCCCGGTTCATATTGGTAAGAACTGCTTAGGGCAACTGTGATTATCCTTTTGGTAGTAATAAACAAGTTTATTACACTTATGCAATGTGTTTGTGATTCCTTGCATTCCCAATATTGCCAAGAACCTGAGAGTGAGGTTTAGACCTCCTGACAATACCATTAATTCATTTTCGGCCTCACACTGTCACTGCTCACAGAAAATACACTGGCTAGAGACCAAACCCACCAAACCAAACCACAAGTCACTCACTCAGGCCACCCACCTGCCCATTCTAAAGCTAGCCCATGACATTAAATAATAATTCTTTAGAAGAGCTACCAGCCCAGTGAAACAGCAGGTTGCTTCCCAGAAAAGCAAAAGTGAAGCAAATGACGCTCACTTTGGTGGCTTCTGAGAGACACGCTCACTCCCGACACAAATAAAGCTTACGATTGTCAATCAAAACCTTGCATCTGTTATTATAAAAAAATAAAAGCAGTGCAAGGTTTGTCTTATGAGAATTTTTCACACACCCTTGGTGTGTGATAATCTCATAAACCTCTTGAGCTTCACACTCAAGGTTTATGGATTATTATACACCTCGGGTGTGCAAAATATCCTCATAACACACACCTGCACAGGCATTATTCTCTTTTTAATTTATGTCCTCAACTATCAATGGTGCCCTTCACAACTCATTTCCACCACCAAATGGCCTCTGAACTGGGTGCCTATGGTCTTGGGTGTTTTTGCATGGTCCTGAGTCCAATAAATGGAACCCAAACAGGGATCCATGTGAGTCAATGAAATTTCCATTGAAGCACTGGATGTGAGCAGTTTTGTGAAGCAACAGTATTATGGAGAAAATATCTTCCTGTAAAAAGTTATTCTAAGCTTCAGATTACAATGTCTGGACTACAGGTGGCATGGTTTCACAGGAGGGAGGTCCTGTCAAACTAATCTCATAGATTTCTTTGACTGGGTTACCAGGGAGGTGGATCAAGGGAGAGCAGTGGATGTGGCCTATCTGGACTTCAGTAACGCTTTTGACACTGTGCCACACAGGAGGCTAGTTAAGAAACTAAACAGCATGGGGTGGGGAAGAAAGTGACAAGCTGGGTATCAAACTGGTTATCAGATAGGAAGCAAAGGGTGGTAGTAAACATCAGCTGCTCAGATGAGAGGAGAGTGACTAGTGAGTGCCACAGGGTTTGGTACTGGAACCTGTCCTCTTCAATGTCTTCATAAGCAACATTGCAAGGGAGCTTGAGGGTAAGGTTTGTCTCTTTGCAGATGATACAAGAATCTGCAACAGGACTGACACTCAGAAAGGGGTGGAGAGAATGCAAAGGAATCTAAGAAAACTAGAGGAATGATCCAGGGGGTGACAGCTAGGTTTCAATGCCAAAAAGTGCAAGATTATGAATTTAGGGCTGTGAAACCCAGGGGATGTGTATAAGATGGAGGGATTGGAGCTTACAGCCACCAAGCAAGAAAGAGACCTACAAATTATCATATCAGATGACCTCAGGGTAGCTGGGCGGTGTGATAAAGCAATGGGAAAGTCTGGCAGGATGCTCAGGTGCTTTGGAAGAGGGATTTCTAGCAGTAGGAGGGAGGTGGTGCTGCCATTGTATTGCTAACTACTGAGGCCCCACCTGGAGTACTGTGTCCAGTTCAGGAGGCCACACCTCTGCAAGGACACTGAAAGAGTGGAAGCAGTACAAAATAGGGCAACTGAAATGGTAAGGGGGTTACAAGAGAAGCCACATGAGAAAAGGCTGCAGAAACTCAACATGTACTCCCTGGAGGAGAGGAGAGCGAGATGGGGACATGATTGAAAGCTACAAGTACCTCACAGAAGTGAACAAGGTGCAAGTGGAGGGTTTGTTTCTGATAAAGGAAGGCACTAGAACAAGGGGGCATGCAATGATGCTAAGAGGGGGAAGTTTAAGAGAGACATGCGGAAATACATCTTCATGGAAAAGGTGGTGGATGACTGGAACAGCCTGCCAGTGGAGGTAGTGGGGGCAAAGACTGTGGGGTGCTTCAAACATGCGTGAGATCTGCACAGAGGCATATTAGGTAGAAGAACGGGGGGGGAGTGACACCAATAACCAGCTCTGGTCAGTGGTGACAGAAGAGGCAGGGACTAGGGTCAGATGGGATGGGACTAAAGGTCCTTTTCTGCTGTCAAAATCTATGTTTTGCAGCAGAGGATTCAGCTTAACTGTCCCACGTATTGCTGAGGCACACACATGCTGGCTGCATAATTAATTTAACTGACTGCATAAGTAATTAGCCACCTGCATATGCATCTATTACCTGGCTGTCTCTCTCTCATTGGTTATAATAGTACTGTAGCTTTCTCTGAGCTTTCTCTAAAACTGTCTGGACATCATCCTCTACCAATTTTGGTTTAAGTAGCCCATATATTGTTGGAATCAGTGTCCTGGTTTGACTTCCCATTAACAATTGTACTGGTGACCCCAGGCCTTCTATGGGCATATTTCTTAAGTTGAGCCGAGAGCGATAGGAACTTTATAGTCCCATTTGTTTTTTCAACAAATCCTTAATTGTTTGAACAGCTCATTCGACCATTCCATTACTCTGTGGATATCTGGGTGATGAAGTAATGTGTTTAAACTGGTACTTCTTTGCAAAAGTTTCAAACTCAGTACTTGCAAACTGAGGGCCATTATCTGTGACAAGTATTTCAGGTATTCCATGCTGTGCATACTGTAACTTAACATGGTTAATCACAGTTTCACTTGTTGTATCTTGTAGTCTGGAAATCTCAATAAATTTTGAATAGTAGGCTACTAGTACCAAATAATTTTCTCTATTAAATTCAAATAAATTAGCTCCCACTTTTTGCCACGGCCTCTCTGAAATTTCTTGGGGTTTCATGGGTTCTTTTGACTAAGCTTTTTTCTGTAGTTGGTACAGATACCACAATTGTCTACCAAATCACTGATCTGGCTGTTCATGCCTGGCCAAAACAGAACATTTCTGGCTCATCTCTGGCATTTTTCTATTCCCAAATGGCTGCCATGAATTTTGGGGAGCATTTCCTTTTCTAAGTGTTGCAGGCACTATTAGCCTCTCACCCTTTAACATTAAACCACCTTCTGTGATAATTTCTTCTCTAAATAGCCAGTATTGTCTAATATCTGGATCTACTTGTGATCTCTCAGAGGGCCAGCCCTGCAACACTATCTCTTTTAGCTTTTGCATTTCAGGATCTTATTGTGTCTCCTCTTGAAACTGTTTTAATTTCTCATCAGTGATTGGTAGCTTGCCTATCGTATGCACTTCGAATAGAATGCCCTGCCGAGGGTGTCTGCAATGTAAAGTTCTCATCCCACTTTATATCTCACTTGCAAGTCATATTGTTGTAGCTTAAGCATCATTCTCTCAGTTCAAGGTGCGGCAGTATGCATTGGTTTCTTGAACAGACTTCCCAATGTCTTGTGGTCCATTTCCACTAGCACCCCCTGCAAAAAAAAATATATATATATCTATATATATCGATAGATAGATAGATAGATATTTTGCAAAAAACCTCCATTAATGCATCAGTTAGGTTTTCTATTACAGCAACAAAAGTGTGAACCCTAATGCTCACCCCATTCCATGAGTAAGCAAGGTAAGATGGGTACAACATAGAAGAATGGGGTGAGTATTAGGGTCCACAACTAGGGGTGTGCAAAAAAAAATTTCTGCCAGTGGAATTTTGGTGAAAGTGTGAATTTCACTTCTGAGAAAATTCAGAAATCATTTTCAGAACTTTTGCGGAAATTCCACCTTAAAACTGTGGAATAAACATACAAACTGTGGGTTAATTTATTAAATTGTGGGGAAAAAAATCTGCAGAAAGGATCACTGCCAGTGGTCAGTTCTGAGGCTTTCTTTAACAGCAGTTTAATTCATTAATCCACCCCCTACTGATCAGGGGGGTCCCAGTAAATAAATAAATACCTCCAATCCCTTTCTTGGACCCTCCTGGTTTCTAGTGACCCCCCCCCATCCACTGATCATGGCTCTCCAAAACATTTCCCTGATGTCTAGCGGACCCCTCTCCCTGTCCTGGATTCTTTAATACACAAAAAAACAGTCTGCAGTCCACCGACTCATCCCCCTCTATTCCCAATATTCCCTGGTGTCTAGTGGACCTACCTTCCTATCCCTGATCCCTTATAAAAAAAATAATCCCAATTCCCTGGTGTTTAGTGTACACCCATGCCCCCACCCTTACAGCTCATCCGCCACCACCCCGCTCTCCCCCACTCTGACCCTGAGTGGGCCACCAGTGCAGTCCTCCTCCTCCACTATCAGTACAAGCAGGTGCTCATTCACTGACAGTTCATTAAACTGTGGATAGAATAAATTCTGCAGTTTGTATGCATTTTTCCACAGTTCACAAAAAAAGACCGCAGAACTCAGTGAAAATCCACTGAAAATCCAAGTTCCAAAATTTCTGTGAAATTTCCAAAATTTCACAAACACGGAATTTGCAACTTTCGCCCACCCCTATCCACAACCCCAAAACACACCCCTCATGCCTGTTCCTGCATGCACAGTGGGAGTGGGGTCTAAGGCTTATGAACACTAAGGTCATATTTCTTTTGATGCTTCAACCCTAGTGGTGCATTAACAAAGTTTTTTGCAGTGAATTTCCTTACTTTTTCAGATAGTTTACTTGAATCCTTATTTGCTGAAGGGCACTAAACTCTCACCTTCCATAACTGTTCTTATGTCACAGTGGGATCCATGATTTTCCATATTTTACTATGGGAGTGCAGGGTCCTTTGGACCCTGCTCACCAATCCCTCCATAGATGCATGACCAAATTATCAGCAGAGCCATGTTATTACCCCAGTACATGTACCCAGAAGACAAAATTTTCAAATCGCCACCAAAACATAATTCTGCACAACTGCAATGCTATTCCATGCCACAGGTGCGTAAACACATTTTGGACAGGCTTTGAAAAATTACAGCTGTGACATACTGAGGTCAGGTAATAAGAAGGCTATGTTGAAAATCTGGTGGCAAAATATTTAAAATTTCTGAAGTTACTAGCGGGCATACCAAAATTGCAATGAATGGTCATAACGTTGGCATTTTTTCATATTTTGACCCCACATTTTTAACATAGTCTCCTTATGATCCCACCTCATAAACCCCATAGGTGAAAATTTTCAAATACATGTATACATGTCAAAATGTCATTCCGCACCACAAATACGAAAACATGTTTCCAGCAGGATGTGAAAAATGACAGCTGTACTGTTCATGAAATGGTGTGAAAAAATGGTTATGTTGAAAATTTGGAGTGAAAATATTACAGCAGCAGTATTTGTTAGTCAGTGAAATAAAATCAACATATAGTTGTTTTAGCAAAACTGTATTTCTTTTTTTTTTTTTTTTTTTATATTTGCCACTCTATGTCCCTGAGAGTCCTCTGTCAGCTTCAGCCCTGGTCACAACCCCTGGGACTTCCACCTGCCATCCATTGCCGCTATCTCCCCAGTTAATCCCAGCTAGCAACTCGGAGGGTGGGGCTGCAGCACCGGACCCCCATATCTGAACTGTGGGACAGTATCTGGTCAGGGAGTGCAGCGATGGCAGGCTAATTGAAGCTCCTCGGAGGGCTTCACAGAGACAGAGGGCTCTCCCGTCCTGTTCCTTTTTCTATTTTTTCTTGGAGGCGGGGACGTGCAATGACACCAGCATCTGCCCCGCCTCCCTGTGTATTGAGCGCCGGTAGTGTGAGTGACTCCTGGCCTCCGCCAGGGGTCCTGCTTGCACCAGACACTACCCCACCCTCGCTGGAGAAGGAGAGCCATCCATGGGATGCTCCATCCTTCTCCCTCGGCCAGGCCTCTGACGTCCCAGGTCCATTCCCGAACCCAGGTCACCAACATCACAAGCGGAATTCCAACCACTGCACCAGTGGGCCAGCCTCAAAAATGCATTTCTCATAACCTACGATTCATGCTCAGTATATCTTTTGTTTTCTCAGATGTTGTTAAAACTTTTTTACAGCTGATTTTGTATTGACTCATGTTAAAAATCTCCTCCCTTGATATTACTTGTTAAATGTACATGCTAGATTAATTCTGTAGTTGTATTAGGATGGTTCTTCCACATGTTTCTGATATTAAGCAGCACAAAATATTTAATTTTGTTCATGGTGGGTGTCATATGGGTGAGGCAGGGGGGTGGCATGGGCATGGAAACTTTTAAAATTTCAAGGCCCCATATCTTGGTTCAGGAATGAAAGAAAATGAAAAGAAAAATGTGTATCTTGATATTTTTGCCAGCCAAACTTTACTGTAGAAAAATGTGTATGGTTACTCACAAATACTGCTACAAATTACCAAAGTTAAGCGCATGCATAGAAAAGTTTCAATGACCACGTGTAACTTGCCCATTTTTAGGAATTTTTTCACAAAATTTTCAACATGTTTTTTTGGGACCCCATTTCATGAACACTGGCACTGTCATATCATTAATCCATCCCAATAAGTGATTTTGTGCGGCAACTGCAAAATCATCTTCTGGGCCTGATTAATGAAACAACAGTCACAGTGTTCATGAAGCGGGGTCTCAAAAACCCCATGCTGAAAATTTGGTGAAAAAATACCTAAAATCTTTATGATATCAACATAAGTTCAAAACACAATTGAAATACATTATACAGCACTTACCTTGAGAATTAAGCCCGATGTCCCCAAGGCACACCCTGATGCCTGTTCATATGTTGAGGGTGGGTGTGGTGGTAGGGCTAGTAACCCTAACACCAAATTTCCAAACTTTTGTCGCTGGAATAAAAACCCTAACTGATGTATTAATGGAGTTTTGTGCAATGAATATATATTATAGTGGCATGGTAGTGCCACTGTAGTTAGGGTTTCCTGGCCACTTCTATGTTAAACCAAAAATTTAGCACTTTAACAACTTTGCAACCGTACTACTGATGTGCCCAAAACTTTTCATGTGCTGTCTGGTACCATAGATCTCTAGATCTGGTAAGTTTTGTTCTGGTCAGTGGTGCAGTTGCGGAGCTGTGGAGTACCACAAAATGTGAAATTTACCATTTAGGTGCAAATTATTTGCTCGGCTATAAGTCCAAAATGGTTTGGGGGTCTGGTCTGAAATTGTTATGGTATATGGGGTCTGGATCACTGATGTGCCTTTTGGAGGGTTGGTGAAAAAATATTAATCCATTCAAAAGTTATTAAAGTTTTAAGTTTTCCATTATAACCTAGTGCCATGCGGAAGCACATTTTTGCTTTGGCGAAAGCACTTTTTACTATCGCAGATGCGTTCAGTAGTGTCGTGCTGCTGTCATCTTGTTTTCAGTTAGTGATGGGTGAAAAACACTGTAATTCAAAAAATACTGCCCCTTGGTAAACACCAACAGTTGTGATTATCTAATTGGGGCCCAAGAAACACTATCCTGGTGTTAGATTTGAAAAATAATAGAAACATAGAAGTTGATGGCAGATAAGGACTGCAAGGCCCATCCAGTCTGCCCATTTCTTTTTCCACCTTATGAATGATCCATTTGCCTTTGCTCTGTCAATGGTCTGTCTATTCATACTCATCTGTATTGGTCCCTTATGCCTATCCCATGCCTGTTTGAAGCTCTGCACTGTATTCATATCTACCACTTCCTGAGGTAGGCCATTCCATGCATCCACCACCCTTTATGTGAAAAAGAACTTCCTCACATTACCCCTTAATTGGCCTCCCTCTAACCTCATGCTGTGTCCTCTTGTCCTGCTATTTTTCTTATATTGAAACATGTTAGACTCTTTCACCTTGTTAATGCCCTTAAGGTGTTTGAATGTTTCAATCATATCACCTCTCTTCCTACTTTGCTCTAGGGTATACATATTGAGTTCAGTTAATCTGTCCTCATATGTTTTCTGATGCAGTCCCTGCACCATTTTTGTTGCCCTTCTCTGGACTGCCTCAATTTGGGTAATGTCTTTGTGAAGGTGTGGCCTCCAGTACTGCACACAGTACTCCAGATGGGGTCTGACCAGTGTCTTGTAAAGAGGGATTATTACCTCCCTCTTCTGACTTGTGATACCCCTACTAATACACCCCAACATCCCTCTAGCCTTACCTACTGCTGTAGAGGTCTGCTTGGATGATTTCAGGTCATCAGTGATGATGACGCCCAAGTCTCTTTCTTCTCTTGTGACTGCCAGCAACTCCCCCTCTCAGTCTATAGGTGGCTTCAGGGTTTCTCTTCCCTATGTGCATGATCTTGCACTTCTTTGCATTAAACCCCAGTTGCCACTCTTCCGACCATTTTGCTAGTTTATCCAGATCTCTTCTCATTCTGCCCACCCTATCTGGATCATCTATTCTGTTGCAGATCTTGGGGTCATCTGCAAACAGACAAACCTTACCCTCCAGTCCATCTGCAATGTCACTAATGAAGATATTGAAGAGGACTGGCCCCAGAACTGATCCCTGAGATACCCCACTTATGACTTGCATATCTTCTGACTGTATATCATTTACCACCACTCTCTGTTTTCTGCCTGTCAACCAGTTTGCCACCCAGTTGACCAACGTCTGACCCACCCAAGCCTACCCAGCTTATTAATCAATCTTCTATGTGGAACAGTATTGAACGTTTTGCTGAAGTCAAGGTAGGCAACATCAACTGCTCCCCCTTGGTCCATGTGACAGATAACTCCATATTCCATGCATTTTTTTTAAAGTCTGTTGCAACAGCCCTTTACTCTCTTTCTTGCTTTATTTCCATCTCTTTACTTCCACGTTATAGGCAGGCCACGTATATGATGTTCTTTCTATCCCTCAAATATTTCTGTTCTGGTATATAGAGATCTGTACAGTTCTTGAACTGTTTGGGTGTCCTCCTTCATTTGGTAACCCCCCACTAGTTATACCTCTTTTATTGTGAAAACTTAAATAAATAAATAATTAAAAGGGAGTAAAAAGATTTTAGGTTAAGCCCCTCTGTAAGTGGAAATGTAATGCCTAATGTCATGTAAAGATCCCTTTTAATTAATACAAGTACTTGTTTTACGTTGGGAGTTATTTGTGGGTGAGCACTTGTTTTGCTTTGGCTGTAAAGTAAAGCCGTTTAGCGTTAGGCAACCCTCCAACCCCCCATTGTTTCCTTCAGTTCCCCTTTGTGTTAGCCAGTAAAGACAAAAGGTAAAAGAAAATGCAGAACTAGCATACTACGTTCTAGTATGCTAGCCTACCTGGTTAAAGAATTTCTAATAGTACTAGTATTCCCATAGGAGCAGTTGTGAAGCAAGGCTATTCTGCAGTAGTCAGAGAGTCTGCTTCTCGAATATGTGAGCAGTCTGTTCTGCAGAAACTGCCCTCTGCACTTTGCACACTACCTGAATGCTGCTAAGTTAGCGTTTCTGTTCCCATTTGCTCAGAAGCTAAAATATGCTCTCTCAGAGATTTTAAACCCTTCCTGGTTCTCCCGCTACTTCCTTGGAGAAAAGAAAGTGGTTGTATAGTAAAAACATGCCGGTGATAGCAGCGGTAATGCGCTAAGCACTACTAGTTGAGTGAATAAATATTTTAAAGCTGCGCACAGCATAAACAAGATTTTAAAGGCAAAATAAAATTAACCCAACAAGAAATTCATTCATTTGAAACTGCAATACCTATAATTCATGGCTCTAAAGAATAAATATACTTAAAATACTCTTAGAAACAACCCACAAAATGCTGTAGTTTGTTTTAGACTTACCCCCTTCCCATCTCCACTAAAATAAAAGTTTGTTTGTTTTTTAGGTTGTTTCCAAACAGCACCATTGGTGTTCTGAATATTTGATAATACTAATGTGACAATTCATATACTTAAAATGAGTTCTAAAGCAAACATTTCCTCTCAAATAGTTTTACCTATTTTTTTTGTATGGAGTTACAGACTCACTTCCCTATGCTGTACTATACAGTTGGACGGCTGGTCACCTCCCATATTTATAGGCACAACATTAGGGGTTGGAGCTACTCCTGTAGCTCATAAAAGTAAAACTTTGTTAAGCATTGTTTTTGATATACTATGGTGATGTACAACATTGCAACATAATAGAAATGTTATCCTTGTGCTAATAAATAAGAATAGGCTTTTGCTCTTGATGAAAGATAAACTTAGGAAGGAATAGGGGAGGAGTTAAACAAGTCACATGCTGCCTTTGGTATATAAGGCCTGTTTGTTGTTCAGTTCTTTAGATAGGCTGGTGAGGTACAGATGTATTCTGACCTCAGTGAAATGTTCACTAGCTCCTCCTAGTGTCTGGGATTTTTATTGCTTTGAAGTTTCATGCTTATGTTATATGAGTATTATTTTGTTAATTTATCATCTGAAGTTTGCATTAGTTGTCCAGCTTCAATAAATTTATGTTTCTGAGTCCCTACATCTGTGGATCAGCATCCTCCTTGAAAACCCACACCTCACACATGGTGGCAGTGGTGGGATATTCCTATAATACTGCTCAGAATATTGAAGGAGGTTGTGGATGTCCCTGAAGAAAATACTGATTGGTGTGTTGACTCGAACAGTGGAGGAGAAGTTAGGACAACCCTTGATGACCGGCCTACCAGATGTTAGACAGAAAACTGCAAAGCCTGAAGAGGATGGTGTGGTTGGTGGTCCCACGGAAGATGGTGAGAAAGAGGAAGTGGAGAAAGGACCCCCTGTTGGAGATGCTCAAGATTTGCTACAATGGCTATGCATCCAACAAATCACCTTGGAGAAACAGAGGGAAAGGGACATGCAACGCAATGAGGCCAGGTGGGCTGATACTTTGAGAGCTATACAAGCTATTGGTGTTGGTAGACCACCTCCCCCACCAAGTGATAACCCTAAGGACATAAAACTTACTAAGTTAAGTGAAACAGATGATATAGAAACCTATCTGACTACATTAGAGCGCATAGCACGAGCCTGTCAATGGCCTAGAGGACAGTGGGTGATACGTCTTGCACCTTATCTCACCGGAAAAGCTCAACTAGCATATGGCAATGTGGACAGTGCAGTGAGTGAAGATTATGATACTGTAAAGGAGGCTATTTTGAAGAGCTATGACATGTGTCTGGAGACATATAGGCAAAGATTTCAAACTTTAAGATTTCAGTCATCAGATACCCCACAGGAGGCCTTCTCAAGATTAAAGGACTTATGTACTAAGTGGTTGCATCCCTCCACTAATACAAAAGAACAAATGTTGGAGGCCATTGTTTTGGAACAATTCCTATGCATCTTACCCCAGGACATCCAGATGTGGGTTCGGGAACACTGCCCAGAGACAGCTAAGAAGGCAGTACAATTAGCAGAAGACTACCTGACTGCAAGACAGAATAGGAACAAGGGATATCCTGGAGCTGGTGCAACCCATCCCACGGTAAGATCTTTCTTGACTACAACATCCATATCTAATGGAACTGTTAAAAGCACAAATGTTGCCAAACCCCCTATTACTGAGATAATATGCCATTCCTGTCAAGGGAAAGGACACATTGCAAGGTTCTGCCTGAGAAAGAAAACCAGCCCCACCCTTTAGTGTTGGCCAATTGGGGACAGTACATTACACCTGTTAAAGTAAATGGGAAGGACATGGTTGGATTGTTAGATTCTGGCAGCAGACAAACCCTGATCAAAGCTAATATGTTACCTACAGTTCCTGGGTCTCAATATCAAACACACATAACTTGTATTCATGGTGACACACATAAGTACCCAATACAACAAGAAGAGATCCAAGTCCAATCTGTTACCCGAAAAATGGAGGTTGGTGTGGTTTCCCATCTCCCTGTGCCAGTTATTATAGGGTGCGACCACCCAGACTTCTCCCAATTACTTGCAGCCACTACGAATATGGGGGCAATGACTACCAGAGCTCAAGAGAAGAGAGATACAATCTTACAGCACTCATTTCCATTCAGAGAGGATTTATTTGAGCTTCCTGGCAAAACAAGAAAGACAAATATGGAAAAACGCCAAGACAAACAGATGTGGCAACAATTACACAGAGACTCTAAAGAGACTGTTGATTTAAAGGACTTAAAGAGACAGTCAGATTTTGGAATAGCCCAACTGAATGATAGTTCTCTAAAACCTTTTTTTCCACAGGTGGGCAATGGACAGAACCTAGAACATAAAATGGTGCTACATAAGGGACTGCTATATAGAAAGGGTATAAATCCGAAAACTGAGGAGACTGTATTACAATTATTGGTACCTACTGTTTATAGGAAACAGCTATTAGAACTTGCACATGACATTCCTATAGCTGGCCATCAAGGAAACGAATGTACATTACAGAGATTACTGTACAGATTCTTCTGGCCAAGTATAGAAACATAGAAACATAGAAGCTGACGGCAGATAAGGACTGCAAGGCCCATTCAGTCTGCCCATGTCTTTTTCTACCTTATAAATGTGCCATCGGCCTTTGCTCTGTCATTGGCCTATCTATTCATAGTCATTTGTATTGCTCTCTTATGCCTATCCCATGCCTGTTTGAAGCCCTGCACTGTATTCATAGCCACCACTTCTTGTGGTAAGCCATTCCATGCATCCACCACCCTTTCTGTGAAAAAGAATTCTCACATTCCCCTTAATCGCCCACCTCTAATCTCATGCTGTGTCCTCTTGTCCTGCTATTTTTCTTATATTTAAACATGTTAGACTCTTTCACCTTGTTAATGCCCTTAAGGTGTTAGAATGATCATGTAGCTGAGTATTGCAAGTCATGCGAACAGTGTCAAAAAGTAAGAACTGTCCTCAGAAAAGATAAGGTGCCCCTTCAGCCTTTACCCTCAGTAGACTCCCCATTCACTCGTATAGCCATGGATATAGTAGGTCCTTTGCCTAAAAGCGCAAAAGGAAACCGCTTTATTTTAGTTATTTGTGACTACTTTTCAAAATACCAGGAGGCTATACCTATGCGCACAGTTACAGCTGAAAAGGTTGCTGAGAAGTTGGTAAAAGTATTTTCCAGAATGGGTATACCCAGAGAAATACTGACAGATAGGGGCAGCAACTTCTGTTCTCAAGTATGTATTTAGTTTTTTTGTTGACCGGGTAAGTGCGCTAGACAAATCCTGCCTATTTTCAGGCACGACCCGGGGAAGGGGGATACAGATGAATGCCAACTGACCTTGAACCAGATTAAGCTGTTGCAACATCTCTATCAGACCCTGAGGGTATATTCTATTTTTACACCTCCTTACCATCCACAATTTGATGGGCTGGAGGAACGTTTTAATAAAACACTAAAACAAATGTTAAGAAAATTTACAAATGATGAAGGCAAATATTGGGATAGATATTTACCATACCTAATGTTTGCCTATCGTGAGGTTCCCCAGGCCTCCACAGGATACTCCCCTTTTGAGTTATTATTTGGTAAAAATCCAAGGGGGGTGTTAGATATAGTAAGGGAAAGCTGGGAAGGAACAAAGTCTGACACTGTACCCATGTCTACGTTAGATTATATTACTACATTGTGCCAAAAACTAGCAAAATATGCTAAGAAGGCCCAACAAAGTAATATGGACCATCTAATGTCTCAAAAACAATACTACGACAAAGGGATAGAGACTAAAATATTCCAGCCTGGTGATAAGGTTCTTCTTTTGTTGCCATGTACAGATAATAAGTTATTGATAAAATGGCAGGGGCCCTATACCATTCACAGGCAGATTGTTCCGGTGAACTATGAGATCATCTGTCCAGACAAAAGGCAAAAATTTAAAATATATCATGCCAATTTATTAAAACTCTGGCATGACAGAAATCAACCATCTTTATTTGTGCACCCAGAGGTAGTTAAAAGTGAATTGGAACTAGCTTACGAACGTTTAGATGGTCCAGGTGAGATGAAAGATGTGACCATTAATGACAAGTTAAATACTGAACAAAGGAAGGAATTACGGGATATCCTCAGTGCTTTTCAGACTATTTTTACTACAACACCTGGGAGGGTTGAAGGAGTTGAACATCATATTGAGGTGAATACTAATAAACCTATTAGACATAAACCTTATAGGCTACCTGAAAGTTTAAGGGGAGAGGTCATTAAGGAAATCAGAAAAAATGCAATAACTAGGAGTAATTACACCTTCAATGAGTCCATGGAGTTTTCCTACGGTGGTTGTAAACAAAAAAGAGGGAGGTGTAAGGGTTTGCCTAGATTTTTGTAAACTGAATGCAATATCCCGATTTGATGGGTATCCAATGCCCCGAATCGATGATATTATCGACAGGTTGGGTAATGCTCAATACATAAGTACATTGGATTTGTCAAAGGGATATTGGCAAATACCCTTAGATGCAGATTCTCAAGATAAAACAGCCTTCAGCACTCCATTAGGATTATTTCAATTCACAAAAATGTCTTTTGGTTTGCATGGTGCCCCAGCAACCTTTCAGAGATGTATGGATCATTTGTTGCATCCCCACATGAACTATAGTGCAGCGTATTTGGGTGACGTTATTATTTTTAGTCCATCCTTGGAGGAACATATGATACACCTACAAACTGTATTAACAGTTATACAGAAGGCAGGATTAACTATAAATCCAAGTAAATGTTCATTAGCCATGCAAGAGACCAAATATTTAGGCTTCATAATTGGGAATGGTAAAGTGAAGCCTGAAACTGGTAAAGTGGACACTATTGCCAAAAGCCCTCAGCCACAAACAAAAAAACAAGTAATAGCCTTTTTAGGGTTAGCCGGTTATTACCGATGTTTTGTGGCTAATTTTGTGGACATAGCTAGCCCATTGATTGAACTAACTAAGAAAAACATACCTGAAAAAGTTCAGTGGACTATACAGTGTGAAAAAGCATTTACACTATTAAAGGCAAAGCTGTATTCTCACCCCATTTTACATAGTCCAGATTTTCAGAAGCTATTTATAGTACAAACTGACGCATCCAATCAGGGCATCTGGGCTGTTCTTTCCCAACTCGATGGGGAGGATGAACGCCCCATAATATTTATTAGTAGAAAATTACATCTAAGAGAGACTAAATATTCAACAATAGAAAAAGAATGTTTAGCTATTTGTTGGGCCATAAATGAGCTTAAATTTTATTAATGGGCAGAAAATTTTTGATAATAACAGATCACAATCCATTATGTTGGCTACACATTATGAAGGATAAAAACCCTCATATCATGCATTGGTATCTGGCTCTTCAACCCTATAATTTTGAAATTCAATACCGATCAGGAAAGAAACACTTTAACGCTGATTATTTGTCACGTTATGGTGCAGATATTAATCCTTTGATAGCAGACTCCGGAGTAAAAGTAAGTAATGACTGATATATGTTTCTAGCTTTGTATCTGTAAAATTAAAGGGACTCCAGAGTGGAGCTTTGGGAGAGGGAGGGCTAAAGCTCCATCTCCCCTTTCTGTAAACAGAAATCGGAGATCTGTTTTGTTTCAGGAAACAAAAGGAGGAAACCAATGATAATTTTCTTTAAAGGCATTGGTTTCTTCTTGAGTGGGGAGGAATGTGACAGATAACTCCATATACCAGGCATTTTTTTTAAAGTCTTTTGCAACAGCCCTTTACTCTCTTTCTTGCTTTATTTCCATCTCTTTACTTCCACATTACATAGGCAGGCCATGTATATGACGTTCTTTCTATCCCTTGAATATTTCTGTTCTGGTATATAGAGATCTGTACAGTTCTTGAACTGTTTGGGTGTCCTCCTTTGTTTGGTAACCTCCCCCCCCCCCCACTAGTTATACCTCTTTTATTGTGAAAACTTAAATAAATAAATAATTAAAAGGGAGTAAAAAGATTTTAGGTTAAGCCCCTCTGTAAGTGGAAATGTAATGCCTAATGTCATGTAAAGATCCTTTTTAGTTAACACAGTACTTGTTTTACGTTGGGAGTTCTTTGTGGGCGAGCACTTGTTTTGCTTCATCTGTAAAGTAAAGCTGTTTAGCGTTAGGCAACCCCCCTTATTGTTTCCTTCGGTTCCCCTTTGTGTTAGCCAGTAAAGACAAAAGGTAAAAGAAAACGCAGAACTAGCATACTACATTCTAGTATGCTAGCCTACCTGGTTAAAGAATTTCTAAAAGTACTAGTATTCCTGTGGAGCAGTTGTGAAGCAGGGCTATTCTGCAGTAGTTGGAGAGTCTGCTTCTCGAATATGCGAGCAGTCTGTTCTGCAGAAACTGCCCTCTGCACTTCGCACATTACCTGAACGCAGCTAAGTTAGCGTTTCTGTTCCCCGTTTGCTCAGAAGCTAAAATATGCCCTCTCAGAGATTTTAAACCCCTCCTGGTTCTCCCGCTGCTTCCTTGGAGAAAAGAAAGTGGTTGTATAGTAAAAACATGCCAGTGATAGCGGCAGTAATGCGCTAAGCGCTACTAGTTGAGTGAATAAATATTTTAAAGCTGTGCACAGCATAAACAAGATTTGAAAGGCAAAATAAAATTAACCCCAACAAGAAATTCATTCATTTGAAACTGCAATACCTATAATTCATGGCTCTAAAGAATAAATATACTTAAAATACTCTTAGAAACAACCCACAAAATGTTGTAGTTTGTTTTAGACTTACCCCCTTCCCCTCTCCACTAAAATAAAAGTTTTGTTTGTTTTTTAGGTTGTTTCCAAATGGCACCATTGGTGTTCTGAATATTTGATAATACTAATGTGACAATTCATATACTTAAAATGAGTTCTAAAGCAAACATTTTCTCTCAGACAGTTTTACCTATTTTTTTTGTATGGAGTTACAGACTCTCACTTCCCTATGCTGTACTATAGAGCTGGCTGGCTGGTCACCTCCCATATTTATAGGCACAACAGGTGGAGCTACTCCTGTAGCTCATAAAAGTAAAACTTTGTTAAGCATTGTTTTTGGTATACTATGGTGATGTACAACATTGCAACATAATAGAAATGTTATCCTTGTGCTAATAAATAAGAATAGGCTTTTGCTCTTGATGAAAGATAAACTTAGGATGGAATAGGGGAGGAGTTAAACAAGTCACATGCTGCCTTTGGTATATAAGGCCTGTTTGTTGTTCAGTTCTTTAGATAGCCTGGTGAGGTAAAGATGTATTCTGACCTCAGTGAAATGTTCACTAGCTCCTCCTAGTGTCCGGGATTTTTATTGCTTTGAAGTTTCATGCTTATGTTATATGAGTATTATTTTGTTAATTTATCATCTGAAGTTCGCATTAGTTGTCCAGCTTCAATAAATTTATGTTTCTGAGTGTCTACATCTGTGGATCAGCGTCCTCCTTGAAAACCCACACCTCACAGTCCACCACTCTGGTTACCAAGTCAAAGAAATCTATGAGATTAGTTTGACAGGACCTTCCTTTTGTAAACCCATGCTGTCTTGGATCCTGTGCTCCTATAGATTCCAGGTGTTGCACTATCCTTTCCTTAAGGAGTGTCTCCATAATCTTTCCCACTACTGAGGTAAGACTGGCTGGTCTGTAGTTCCCTGCCTCCTCCCTGCTACCAGTCTTGTGGAGCGGGATCACATGAGCCCTTCTCTAGTCTTCTGGGACCTCTTCTGTGCTCAGAGACTCACTAAACAGTTCTGATAATGGCTCTGCCAATTCCACCCTTAGCTCCTTAAGTACCCTGGGATGTATGCCATCAGGTCCTATTGCCTTGTCCACCTTGAGCTTATCGAGCTCTTGTAGGACCCTTTCTTTTGTGAAGGGACTAGTGCACACCTCCTTCCCGCCCCTCGTGTCAATGGTGCAGAGCCATGGGCCCTGCCCTACCTTCTCTTCAGTAAATACTGAGCAGAAGTATCTATTTAGGATAGGTGCTTTTACATGGTCCTCCTCCTCACATGCCCCTTTATCCCCTTTGATCTTAGCAATACGACCTCTGGACTCTTTCCTTTCCCTAATGTATCTATAAAAAGTCTTGTCACCTTCTTTTACTGTTTGTGCTAGTGTTTCCTCGGTTTGGGCCTTTGCCTGCCTTACTGTCTTCCCTGCTTCCCTTAGGGAAGTTTGGTATGCTTCCCCATCTTCATCCTGTTGCGTTTCCTTATATTTCCTGAAGGCCAGCCTTTTGGCTCTGACCTTTTCTGCTACTGTGTTTGAGAACAAAAGTGGTTTCCTTCTTCTTTTGCACTTCCTTTTCTCACTAACACAATGGGATGTTGCTTCAAGTAATGCATCTTTAATGCTTGCCCACTTTGCCTGTACCCCCTCACCTGTATTTCTTTTTGCCAGGGCTAGCTTAACTCTGTTGGCAATCTTATCAAAGTCAGCTCCCCTGAAGTTCCATATTTTTGCCTTGAAATGGGATGATTTTGTTCTAGTGGCCAAATTGAACCATACCATGTGATGGTCACTGGCAGCCAGGTGACCTTCTACCTGGAGATCTGTGATCCTTTCCCTGTTAGTCAGTACTAGATCTAGAATAGCCCTGTCTCTTGTGGGTTGTTGTACCAGTTGTTTGAGGAATGTGTGGAATGAATGTTTGGAAATATGTTTTTCCTTTTTGTCCATTGGAAGTGTTGCAAATTTGCGACACTACATTTGTGAACATTTTGCAAATGTAGTGTCACAAATTTACAAAAGCTTTTGCGAAAGCTTTCACAAAATTTATGAAAGTTTTGCAAATTTGTGACACTACTCTCAAAAAAATTGCTGTTCCTTTTCCACTTCACTACAAATAAACAGTTAGGACTTTTGGGCTGAAAGTTGCATGGCAGAAAGGGCTTGCCCCACAATTGTGCTTTTTGCTGATTTGGTGATAACATTTACATCGGTTAAATAGTTATAACATTTTGAAGTTTATAAATTTCCCATAGGATAACATTGTGGCGGTCACGGTACCTTTCGGTGGCTGTATCTCAAAAACCCTTTGAGATACGGATTTTTCATTAAACACAGCTTAGTACACCTACAAGTATGCAGGTTGCCAGGTCATGATTACAACTGTAGTGGAGTTTTTCCCAATGTTCCTATGGTTACTGTGATATTGTGCCATTTGCAGCACAAGACCTCTCTTCTAGGCGAGAAGCTTGAGTCAGTGGATAACTTCAAATACTTAGGGTTCTTGCTTGACTCTCATTTATCCTTTACCTCCCGCACTGAGGCATTATCCAAAAAACTGAGGCAGAAGCGTGGGTTCTTTTTCAGAAATAAATCACTATTCTCTTGAGACTCTAGAATCAGACTTATTCAGGCCACGTTCATGCCCCTATTGGACTACAGAGATATTATATACACTAATTGTTCAATAACCAATCTTTGAAAGTTGGACACCCTCTATCACCATGCCATTCGGTTCATTACCATTGCTCCAGCCAAAATCTATCACTGTTCCTTGTTTAAGGAGCTAAGCTGAACCTCCCTGGCAACCAGAAGACTTATTCATACATACTCCTGGGTTTACAAAGCATTAATTAGTAAGTTGCCCCCTACAGTATATCACTTCTCTCCTCCACCATTCCCACAGCTCCTATGCACTAAGGAAATGTGCACACATCTCACTGGAGGTACCTAAAATTTGAACTCACTTTGATAAGTCAGCCATGAACTATGTTCTTTCCACAGCCTGGAACAAACATCAATCCACTCTCAAATTAAAAAACTTGATCACACTGCACATGTTCAAATCACTTATTGATAAAATCACTCCTGACATCTGTCATTGTTATTAACCTTCTCTCCCTATCCTTACCCTAGCTCTGTTGTTATCCATATTTTGATTTCACCTTCTGTTTCCCTCTTTCTATGGCAGTAAACAAAATAAATGAAAAATTGCACTTATTCATTATGCACTTCTGTATGTACCCGGCTGTAGCTGGTATTTGTTCTGCTAATGTTTAGTTGTTGGTTCTTAAATATACATGCTACAACTGTGTTATGCACCTTAACTTTGTAACCATTCACATGTTATTCTGTAATTGTTGATTTTATGGTTTATGTACAAGGGACTACCTTGCAAATGAGCTTGCTCTATGGCTGTTATCCCTTCAAAAATAAACTGAACCAAACTGAACAAGAGTGACTTGGAATGTCTCTAGGCCTGTGCTCTGTCTCTACGTATGGGTATATGGAAGCACAGGGACCTCTGGGCCCTGCACTTCCACATATGAATACCATTATGCAGTAATGGGAGTGAAGGGCCCTCCATTATGCAGTAATCAGAGCTCCCACAGGGAGATGAGGGTTAATTACAATGTCTCTACACTTATGGATAGATGGGAGCACAAGACCCTATGGATACCAATTTGGAGTGATGGATGAGGGTTACTTACAATGTTTCCACACTTATGGATAGATGGGTGCACAGGGCCCTATTGATAGCAATTTGGAGTGATGGGAGCGCAGGGCCCTCACTCCCACAGGGAGATGAGGGTTAATTATAATGTCTTTACACTAATGGCTAGATAGGAGTGCAGGGCCCCCACATGAAAATCAAAGACAATTACAATATGCATGCACTATAAACTGATGGGTGTGCAGGGCCTGGAGGGCTCCCACAACCACATAAGGGTAAGATTACATTTCCTCAAAAAGTAAGGAAATTAATTGCAAAAAAACTCCATTAACGCATCATTTAGGGTTCATATTGCAGTGACAAAAGTATGGAAATGTGGTGTTAGGGTTCCCAACTCTACCACCCCACCTCATCCCACCCACGCCCTCTACACACCAACAGGTGTCGGTGTGTGTCTTGGGGTAATCGGGCCTAACTCTCACCCCATTCTCCTATACTGTACCACCTCAGCTTCCTTACACTTTTGTCGCTGTAATATGAACCCTAAATGATACATTATCGGAGTGTATGTATATGTGTGTATGTGTTATATATATATATATATATATATATATATATATATGCAAAAAACTGTGTTAATGCATCACTTAGGGTTAAAGCACAAAAAGTCAGGAAATGAAAAATCTTTAGGGTTGCCCCTCATCCCCGGACCTGCCCATCATCCCAAGACTGACAAATGATGGGGTGTGTCATTGGGGTTGTGTGCCCTAAATGTCACCCCATTCCATATGTAATCATATTGACAAGGGATAGCAAAAAAGAATGGGGTGACATTTAGGCCTCATGACCGCAATGACACATTGTCATTTGTCAATCTTGCGATGATTGGTGGGTCCGGGGGGAGGGGCGCCTCAAAGATTTTTCATTTCCTGACTTTTTGTGCATTAACCCTAAATGATGCATTAACGCAGTTTTCTGCATAGAATTCCCTTACTTTTTGGGAAAGAATAGAAAAGTGAGAACTTGCACAAGTTGGTAAGAGCGCAGGCCCTTCAGGCACTGCACTCCCACCAACTTGCGGAACTTGGTGGGAGGATGGGCCCTTTGGGCCCTGTGCTCCTGCCAACTTGTAAACATATGTGTGCCATCAACACCCTCCAAATTTCAATGTAAAACACCAAACCGTGTCCGAGATATAACATGTAAAAGTTTGAGATTTTCATTCATCAGAGATGCAGAATTCTGCACTTGTTAACATTTTACAGGCACACTGACTGAAAACTACATCCATGACACTGGGGCTATGTATCCTATCAATTTCAAGCCACCTACACAATGCAAAACACCATCCACAAAATGTAAATTGCGTCACACAATATCTCCACAGAAAAAAATTCTCTGACATGTAAACAGCATAATTCACATCTACAGGACATGCCAAGAGCACCCTCCAAATTTCAATGCAAAAGACCAAACCATGTCCAATATAACATGTTAAAGTCTGCCATTTTCATTCATCAGAGTTGCAGAATTCCGCACCTGTTAACATTTTACAGGCACAATAACTGAAAACTGTATCCATGACACTAAGGCTAGGCACCCTATCAATTTCAAGCCACCAGCACAATGCAAAACACAGTCCGCAACATGTAAATTGTGTCACACAATATCTCCACAAAAAAAAATTTTCTCTGACACATAAACACCGAAATTCACATCTACGGGATATGCCGAGAACACCCTCAAAATTTCAAGTAAAAAGAACAAACCATTTCCAAGATATTTAAACATAAAGATTGGTGAAATTGCCCTATCTAATGCATTATAAAATCTGGCCATCTTGTCCCTATCTCGCAATCAAAGATGGCGATCAAAGAATCTCACGATCAAAGAATTTGCAGGCTTGCAATCAAAGATAAAAAATGCTGTAACTAAAATTCTAGGCAGAATTACATGGAATCACCACCATGCCTCGATAGAACGAAGCCCCCTGAGCAAAACCCACCCTCATTTGTGTTCCTAGGCCACCCCTGGGCTAAGAAAGTTGAATTTTTAAAAGGGCCATCTCATCCCTCACTCGCAATGCACAATCATGATCAAAGAATCTTGCGATCAAAGAATTTGCAGGCTCACGATCAAAGAATAAAAAATGCTATAACTGGAGTTTTAGGCAGAATTAAATGGAACCACCACCATGCCTTGATAGAACGAAGCCCCCTGAACTAAACTCACCTTCATTTGTGTTCCTAGGCCATCCCTGGGCTGAGAAAATTGAATTTTTAAAAGGGCAGTCTTGTCCCTTGCTCATGATGCAAGATCAGAGAATTTGCAGGCTCGCGATCAAAGAAATTGCACGCTCATGATCAAAGAATAAAAAATGCTGAAACTTGACTTTTAGGCAGAATTGAATGAAACCACCACCATGCCTTGATAGAACGAAGCCCCTGGAAAAAAAACACCCTCATTTGTGTTCCTAGGCCACCCCTGAGCCGAGAAAAATATATTTTTACCTCGCAATGCAAGATCACGATCAAAGAACCTCGCAATCAAAGAATTTACAGGCTCGCGATCAAAGATTGTTAGCGACCTGCAATCAAAGATTTTAAAACACTATAACTCTATTTTTAGACCATTTTACATCAAACCAAAGGCATGGATCAATACATCAGAGCCCCCTGAGTAAAGCCCATCCAAGTTTTACTTTAGGAGTGACCACTGAGCCGAGATATTTGATTTTTTACAATCGGAAATGTAAAAACAAGATGGCGGACCTCACGATCAAAGAATTCTCAGGGACAAAGATTCTTTGACTGCGAGGCTGCAAATTCTTTGAATGCCAGTTGGGACCAGATGGCCAGAACCCCATTCTTTGTTCGCAAAACAACCATATAAATGTTCTAATTGACTTATAATGGGAGCTTAAAAATGGCATGACTTTTGAATGCCTTAATATTGTTTCACCACATGAAAAGTGGCATCTTCGGCCAGCCAGGCTCTTTCAGATGAGCCATCTCGCAGAGCAGCACACCACACGATGGCTGCACAGGGCCTCCAAAACTGGATAATTTTGCATTTTTCAGTGTTTTTGTGCACAAAGACTATAAGTCCGACCGAAATGAAATTTGGCAGATCAAGAGATCTACCATGCCCCACTATGCATACCAAATTTCAGGCAAATCTGATGAATGGGTCCAAAGCCATTAACACCCAAAATTTTTACTTTAACATAGAAGTGCCTTCATAACACTAAATATAGTTGCACCAGCCACTATAATATATATATATATATATATATATATATATGTATATACATATATATATATATATATATATATACACACACAGTATATACTGTACATATATTATGGTAGCACGGTAGTGCTACCATAGTTAGGGTTGAGGAGTCATTTACATGTTAAACCCAACATTTTGTACCTTAATAACTTTGCAACTGTGTAATGGATTTGCATGAAATTTGGAATACAGAATCAAGACCCATACGCCTTGGGATCTGCCAAGTTTTGTACCAGTTGGATATACAGCTGTGGAGTTATTAAGCATGATCTGCTTATGCTTTTTTTGGAATTCTACGGTCGCGCCTACAGGTCACACGGTTTGCACGATCAGTCCAAGATCTTCAGGGAACATGCAGCCGGGTCCCCGATGTGCCTTTCTAAGATTTTGTGAAAAAATACTAAACAGTTCAAAAGTTATTCAAAAAACAAGTTCCCATTATAAGTCAATGGGAAAAGTTAACAAAAAGTTCAACACTTTCGCAAATGCATTTTTACTGTCGCAATTGGCCCTTTTACTGTCGCAAATCTGCCAATTTGTTTTCAGTTAGTGATCAGAAAAATGCTTGGCATTTAAAATTGAGACCCTCTAGCAACCTAATTCTTTTTGTAGTCACCTAGTCGGGCTCTGAGGATGCTAGCCATGTCTTTATTTTGGGGTAAAACACCCCAGAAATATGTTTTTCAGATTTCTGGAAAAAGTACTTTTGCAAAGTAGTGTCGCACTCACAAAAGTGTCGCAAATTTTTGTGAAAGCTTTTGCAAATCATGACACTACTTTGCGACACTATGGCCAAAATAATATGTAATTCTTTGGCATCCCGCTGCAAAAGAACGGTTTGGAGTTTTGGGCTGAAATTTGGAAGGAACGCAGCCAACATCTCAAAGATGTGCCTTTCAGTGTTTTGTTGAAAAAATATTACATGGCGGCAAAGTTACGGTACTCCAAATTTGACACTTTTTCCCATAGGATAACATTACGGCGTACAACGTATTGCAGCAATCGTTTGGCACCCTGCTGCAAAATAACGGTTTGGTCTTTTGGGCTAAAATTTGCAGGGAACACAACCAACATCCCACAGATATGCCTTTCAGTGGTTTGGTGAAAAAAATATTACAGGGAGGCAAAGTTATGGCACTCCAAACTTCTGTTTTTTTCCCATAGGATAACATTACGGCGTTAGCCGCGCCTTTCAGGGCCAGTATCTCGAAAACGGTGCGAGATACGGACTTTTCATCAAAAGATTTCTTAGCCCCCATAAAACTAGCCAGAAAAGTGATAATTCATATGACTTTTACATTTTTTTTTCTATGTCGTACGGTTACTGAGATATAAGCAATTTACTATTCCAAGTCCTCATTTTTGTGTTCTGAGACTCATTATTTTGCACACATTCTTTGTACTCACTGTCTTTCTCTATACAGCTTTTTGGGGAAAACTGGCCTGTGCACTTACATTACTGTTGCCATTACCATTTCCGCTTGCGGTTCCGTACCTGTTTCACTTACGTTCACGTTTACGCCACCATGTGCGTTACCCTTTGCGTTTTCATTTGCGGTTGCGTTTGCGTTGTTTTTAACATTTCTGTCTACAGTACTGTATCTCCTTCTGTTTTGCTTTGTGTCACCATGCGCATTATGATTTGCGTTTGCAGGCACAATGTTACTATGTGGCAAGACATCACCTGGCGGGAGGGCCCCACGCTCCCAACGCCGCATTACATTCACTATTTCTCATTATCATTCTCAAAAAGAAGGGAAATTAGAGGCAACAAACTCCATTTAATGCATCAGTTAGGGTTGTTCCACAGTGACAAAAGCGAGGAAATTTGATGTTAGGGTTGAAACCCCTTTGCACCCTCCAGCACACACCCCAACTGGAATCGGGGTGTGCATTGGGGTCATCGGTCCTAACTGTCACCCCATTCTCCTATTCCTCAGCTTCTTTCCACATGTGATGGGGTGACAGTTAGGGCCAACGACCCCAAGGCACATCCTGATTCCAGTTGGGGGTGTGTGCTGGAGGGGTGTAAAGGGGATTTCAACCCTAACATCGAATTTCCTCGCGTTTGTCGCTGTGGAACAACCCTAACTGATGCATTAAACGGAGTTTTTTGCCTCTAAAATATTATATATATATATATATATATATATATATATATATATATATACAGTATATATATTATACTAGCACAGTAGTGCCAGTATAGTTACAGTAGCATGGCCACTTCTACGTTAAACTCCACATTTTGCACTTTAATAACTTTGCCACCATATGACAGATTTGCCTGAAAGTTTGCAATTGCAGTCTGGTACCATAGATCTCTGGATTTGACAAGTTGTGTTATGGTTGGATAAGCGGTTGCAGAACTGCAGACAAGGTTTTTGCGTGTTTCTTTGCTCATGGCTGCAACCTGCATGATTTGGCTGTTTGGTCTGAAATCTTCAGGGATGATGCAGTCTGGGTCATTGATGTGCCTTTTAAAGATTTGGTGAAAAAATATTAAACCGTTCAAAAGTTATTTAAAAAACACTTTTCCCATTATAGTCAATGGGGAAAAAAATCTGTTTCTCTCGAAAGCTGCCACCACTACATTTTACTGTTGCAAATGGCCCTTTTACTGTCATGCGGTGGCCATCTTGTTTTCAGTTAGTGAGAGAGAAAAATGCCTGGCTTCTAAATTAGGGACCCCCTAGGTAAACACTGACTGTTGTGTTTACCTAGTCGGGTCCTGAGGATCACAGCATTATCTTTTTCTGGGGGGAAAACCCCCCAGAAATGCCTTTTTAAAGATAAGATCCCCTGTAGTGTCACAAATTGTGACAGAAACAGCAGCATCATTTATACAAATCATGAAAGTGTCATGTCTATTTTTGCGAAACTGTCGCAATTTGCTACAGTACAGGGCCAAAAAAAAGCAATTCTTTGCCATCCCACTGCAGCAAAACGGTTGGGGCTTTTGGCCTGAAATTTGCAGGGTGGCAAGCCCTGGTCCCACAGATGTGCCTTTTGGTAGTTTGGTCCCAAAATATTTAATGGGCCCATAGGTGCAGTGCTCTGAATTTGAGACATTTCCCATAGGCTAACACTGCGACACCCATGGTGACTTTGGGTGTCTGCATCTCAGAAACAGTGAGAGATATGGATTTTTCGTTCTCCACAGCTTAGTCTACCTTTAGATGGGCTAGGGATGCATGGAGGTTTTGAAGTCATGAATACCACTGTAGTGGAAATTTTTCCCTACTTGTTATGGTTATGGAGATATTGCCAAAAACATGTTATAAGGGTTCCCTTGGAGTACTATGGCGCTGCTATATGACTCTGTACTTATGTACAGAGGGCCCACACCCTCACATGTGCATACCATTATGCAAAAAATGGGCAATGTGAAGGGAGCACGGGGCCTGGAGGTCCCACGCTCCTACTAACACATACCAGTTACCAGTTACATTACACTTTCTCAAAAAGAAGGGAAATTCATTGCCAAAAACTCCATTAATGCATTAGTTAGGGTTGATAGCACAGTGACAAAAGTATGTAAATGTGATGTTAGGGTTACACCCCCCCCACTCACCTACAGATGTCGGAGTGTGCCATGGGGTCATCACGCCTAACTCTCACCCCATTCACCTATGCTGTAGCATGTCAGCTTGTTTACATGTGGAATGGGGTGAGAGTTGGGCCTGATGATCCCATGGCACACCCCGACGTCTGTTGGTGAGTGAGAGTAGGTGTAACCCTAACATCACATTTCCATACTTTTGTCACTGTGCTATCAAACCTAACTGATGCATTAACAGAGCTTTTTGTAATGAATAGATAGATAGATAGATTATAAGTATAGTTAGGGTTTTCAGGACAGTTTAATGTTAAACCTCAAACTTTGCACTTTAATAACTTTGGAAAAATTCAAGAGATTTGCACATAATTTGGCATGCTTTGTGGGTAGTGGAAGGTCTCTTGATGTGCCAAATCTTGTGTCAATCCCTTTTGTAGTTTGTGAGATACAGAGTGTTGAGAAAACTGAGGGTTTTGCTCTTTTGGCTGTTTTTTTTTTTTTTGCTCACCTGTATCTCAAAAATGGGTCAACATTAGTGCCTAAAATGTTCAGGGTAGAAAGCTTTGGCCTCACAGGTGTGCCTTTTGAAGATTTGGTGTAAAAATAATAATCTGTTCCAAAGTTATTGAATCATATATTTCCCATTATTTCCTATGGGAAAAAATTAGATGTCAGGCACGATGCAGAACTGCAGGCAGTTTCGATGCTGAGCCCTGCTTCGAACTGTCATGTTAGATGCAGAATCCTGCATCAAAGTGCCATTTAAGGCATTGTGCCTTATTTATTGCATTGCCAACATCGGGGGGCCCAATCCCTTATCGACAGCAGGAATCTCCCAACACCACCATGGATGTGGCACATTGGGAGCCCACCCCAATGTGCCTAAATGTTTTTGTTTTTTTCTCCGTTACCTGTAAAATAAAGAAAACTGTCCTCCTACATCTTTTATCTTTGATGCAGAATTCTGCATCGAAATTTTTGATGCAGGATCCTGCATCGAAGTACTGTGTCTACCGCCACACCCAAATTCCTCACCAACATCAGGGTGCCCAATCCCCGTGTCAGTATACCTCCCACCCCACACACACAGTTGTGTGGCATACTGGGAGCCCACCCTAGTGTGCCCCAATTTTTTCATTACCTGTTAAATACAAAAAACTGTCCCCTGACATCTTTTATCTCTGATGCAGAATACTGCATCAAAGTACTGTGGTCTGCCCCAACACCCAAATTCCTCACCGACTTCAGGGTGCCCAATTCCTGTGTCGGTATACCTCCCACACCACACACACAGTTATGTGGCACACTGGGAGTCCACTCCAGTGTGCCCAAATGTTTCTTTTTTTTGTTAATTACATGTTAAATATAGAAAACTGTCCCCTGATGTCTTTTTTCTTCGATGCAGAATCCTGCATCGAAATTTCCAATGTAGGATCCTGCATCGAAGTACTGTGGTCTGCCTTCTGCTACCATATTATGAATACATTTATGGCTGGTAGGGTTTCTCAGCCAATCAACTTTCAGGATTTCTAATTTTAAAGCCATTTTCTAATTCAAAAGATTATCAGGCAGTGGGAGGGGTAGGTATCAAATGAAATAAAGCACTTTTGGGAGTACTATGCTAAATCTGTGCTTTAAAAGGTTTAGTTTACAATGTGGGGTAGCACCATCTCGATGCTGGGACAGGCTGCTTGTCTGTTTCAATGCACTTGATGGGTCACACTGTGGGATATGACAGTCTAGAGAGGTACAGTATGATGCCCACACTAAAAGTGTACAAGAACCATAGCTCTCACAAATGTGTTACTTGTCTCATGACTTGCGCTCCAGGAAAGCTTATGTGAAACATGCCAGAGTTCCCTCTCGCTGTTTTCTTCCCCTTTCTGGGGTACCCACCACCAGGCACATTCTAGTTCCCAACAGAGGAAAAGCAAGCTTTCCCCCAATGCAACGAGAGACACCCCTAGATCTCCCCTCTGTACCAAGTTCATGAGCAATGTTTGAGGCACTCGGATTATTGCAGGACACTTCCATGAATTCAGACAAAGATAAAATGAAACAAGAAAAAGAGACTCACAGAAAGTGAAACTCTGGCCACTTGAGGTCTGGCCCTACACCCAAATTCCTCTCCAACACCAGGGTGCCCAATCCCCGTGTCAGTATACTTCCCACCACACACACACACACACACACACACACACACACAGTTATGTGGCACACTGGGAACCCACCCCAGTGTGTCCAGATATTTTTAAATTATGTTTATCTTTCCGAAACCGGGATGCCCACTCACAGTGTTGGATGCCCCCGCGAGCCCACTTTCTTTGCCAGTGGGGGTGCCCAGTCCCACTATCGGCATCATATCCCCCCAAATTTAAGTGGCACACTGGGAACCCACTCCAGTGTGCCCAAAAGTGTATATATATATATATGTATATATATATATATATATGTTTTCCCTGTTAAATGAAGAAAACTTTTCTCCGATGTCTTTTTACTTTTTAACTGAAAAAAAACAGTCCTCGTCATCTCCCCAATCTCCCTCCGCCATCCCTACCCTCCCACTGAGCAACCACCTCCCACATCCCTCTCTTACCCATACTTACCTCCGGAGGTCGGGAGCACCCTTTTTCTCTGGACTGGAACACTTCTGCACTCTTCAAAGCCGAACTGCGAACTGAGGAATCAAGGTAAGCACTGTATAATGGCACTCAATGGGAGTTTCAACTTAGGTTGATGTCTAAGCCATTTTTAGGTATTTGTTTACAAAATTTTCAACATAGGGTTCTTGGGACCCAACCTCATGAACACTGTCACTGTCATCCCGTTAATCGGACGCAAAAGGTGATTTTGTGGTCACTGTGCAGAATCACCTTTCAGGGTTGAGTAATGAAAAGACAGTGCCAGTGTTCATTAGGTCAGATCCAAAAAAATCTATGTTGAAAATTTGGTGATAAAATTCAAAAATGACTGCATTACGAGCGTGCATTGAGCAGGTTCTATGCATGCTCATAACCTCACTTTTTCATATTTTCACTCCAGATTTTCAATATTGCCATTTTTTAACACCTCTTTATGAACCGTACAGCTGTCATTTTTCACATCATGCCCAAAACATGTTTTCTTACCTGTGGCATAGAATGGCGTGGTCGCTGTGCGAAATCAACTTTTGGGATGGATTAATAAATTCGTAGTGCCACTGTTCATGAGGGGATGTCCCATAAAGCCCATGTTGAAAATATGGTAAAATATTCCCAAAAATGACTGCGCTGCAAGCGTGTGTTGCGCAATTTCTACGCATGCTCATAACTTAACCAATTTTTCATATTTTCAATCCTGATTTTCAGCATTGCCATTTTTTCACAGCTCCTCATGAATATTACAGCTGTCATTTTTCACATCTTGCCCAAGATGTCTTTTCACACCTGTTTCACAGATTGGCGCTGTCCTGTGCAAAATCAACTTTCGGGATGGATGCGCCGGCCCACCGGTGCAGTGGAAAGATTTGACCTGGGTTCAGGAATGGACTCAGGATGCTCAAGGACTGGCAGGGGGCATGGATGAATTGAGCCACCACTGCATGCTCTTCACCTCTGAAGGGGGGGAGGAGGTATATGTCTCCAGTCTGGGCTCCCAAGTGACCACTGTACACACCGTTACTGGAGCACCTGAGCACTGCTCCTCGGGGGGGTGGTACAATGCATGACATGGCTGCATCGTGGTGCTCAATGTGACACATGCCCCACTTTCCAAAGCAAGAAAAACACCTCTGTTGTGCAGCATGATGCCTTTCTGGCTGCAGCGGGCACAAGGGGTCCCCGGGCGCACCCATGAGAGAGCACTATCAGGGTTGTGGGGGGAGGCTCTGATGGCTCCATGCTGAGAGGTAATCCAGTGGGCACTGTGTGCGGGTGACTCCCGGCTTGACTGCAGCAGCAAAAGTGCAGCTGAAGGAGGTTGGCTACCAGAAGAAGAATAAAGGCATAGGAAGTACAAAAAAATGTTTCAGGATGGATTAACAAAATCACAGTGCAACTTTTCATGAGGGGAGATCACAAGAAAACTATGTTGATAATCTGGTGAAAAATTCCAAAAAATGACCGACTTATGAGTGTGTGTTGTGCAGTTTCAATGCAAGCTGGTAATCGCCAATTTTTCATGTTTTCACTCCACATTTTCAACATTACCATTTTTCACACCACCTCATGAATATTACAGCTGTAATGTTTCAAATCCTGCCACAAATGTTTTTCTGCACCTGTAGTGCACAACAGTGTTATAGTTGCACAGGATTATAGTTCAACAGGGATTTCTAAGTTTTCTGTATTGGGTACATGTGGTGAGGTGATGATAAGGAGGTTATGTTGAACATTTGGGGTGAGAATGATTTAAGATGGCACACTTATGACTATTTGTTGTGATTTTGCTATGCCTGCTCATAACTTTATGTGTGGAAGCACATGGGACAGAGATCCCAGTGTTTCCACAGCTAGATACATATGCGCATCTGTGAAGGGATGGGAGCGCAGCTCCCACTGTGACATTTGCATACTTATATAATTGCATGTTTTTCCATTAAAAAAGTATGGAAATTAAATGCAAAAATCTTTGTTACTGCACCATTTAGGGTTCCTGTCATGCCCTTGATAGTTTTGAAATATGAAGTTAGGGTGTACAATCATAATAGCACACCCAGACTCACAACACAGTTACACACATTGCTAACCTACAGAACTTTCACCACAACAATTACAGTAGCTTATGTTACACACACTCATAAGGGTAAACACTTTTAAGTCAACTCATATCCCTAACATTCAGTAGAACATGTTAGTGAGTTATATGAAATTACAACATTACTGCAGACTTCCTATTCTTACCTATTATACTGAGCATTAGGGACATGAGTTGACTTAAAAGTGCTGACAATTATGAGTGTGTGTTATATAAGCTATTGTAATTGTTGCGGTGAAAGTTCTGTAGGTTAGCAATGTGTGTAATTGTGTTGTGAGTCTGGGTGTGCTGTTATGATTGTACACCCTAACTTCATATTCCATACTCTCAAGGGCATGACAGGAACCCTAACTGGTGCAGTAACAAAGTTTTTTGTATTTAAGATATATATATATATATATGTATTTATATATGTAATAAATAACCCACTCTTAGGTGTGCGGTCATGCTCTGATATACGCATGCCTTGGTGTGCATTGTACACGTGAGGCCGCTGGCTGAGTACATCAACCACCCAAGGCGTGCGTATATCAGAGCTCAACAGCACACCGTAGAGTGAGTTATCTATCTTATAAAATGGCAAAATTGTTTTGGAGGGGGTAAAAGTGCAGGTGTGTGGTCATACTTTGATATATGCATGGTCATGTGATGTGTTTTATACAATCAGAACTTTGGATTTGGCTTTGTCTCACATTTTATATATATACACACACATATATATATATTTTTTTTATGGCAAAAAACTCCAATAATGCATCAGTTAGGGTTGTTCCACAGTGACAAAAGCATGAAAATTCAGTGTTAGGGTTACCACCCCTTGCATCCCACGCCTACCCCGCCCCACCAACAGGCATCGGGGTGTGCGTTCGTTCATCGGGCCTAACTTCTCACCCCATCCCATGTGTAAAGAAGCTGAGGTGGTGCAGTATAGGAGAATGGGGTGAGAGTTAGGCCCGACAACCCCAACGCAAACCCAATGCCTGTTGGTGGGGAAGGGGTGGTTGTGAGGTGCAAGGGATGGTAACCCTATCACCAAATTTCCCTGCTTTTCTCAATGTGGAACAACCCTAACTGATGCATTAACTGAGTTTTTTGCCATGAATTTCCCTTCTTTTTGAGAATGTGCACTATAAATAGTCAATGCCATGTGTTGGTGGGAGCGTGGGGCACCACATCATTACCTCACTCCAACCCACAACTGCTCAGATACTGCCAGTGAGAATCCTCATCAGAACCCAAAACAAAACCCCCAACTGTTGCCACCATCTACATCCCTCCCAAAGAACAGAGAACTGGTCTAACAGCTGTTCTTGACTTTGTAAAGTCACTCCCACCAGACACCGAATCCATCCTCCTAGGCGACTTCAACATCAACTGGCCTGCGGCCAGTGCTGGTGCACACAGGGATACCGTTGCTGCGGTGAACCTCACACAAATGGTTGACTCACCAACCAGGAACAATTACAGGACCGGCACCAGCATACTGTTGGACTGTATCCTTACCAATCACCCATCGCGGATATCTATCACTAATGTTCTCCCTGACTTTCTCAGTGACCACTCCCCTGCTAGCTGCCCCTGGTCAAATAAATTCATCAAACAACCACCAAAAACTATCACCAGCAGTGTTCTACCTAGCGATCACCTTCCTCGACTCAAATCCCACCTCCTCCATCAAGACTGGTCCTCTATCTTCAATGCAACCAACATAAAAACTGCCCTTGACCACTTCATAAACATCTTCACTGTGGCCTGTGACACATATGCTCCTATTAAGAAACACAAAGTCAAATCACTCAGTAACCCTTGGCTCACAGGTGACCTCCTCAGGATGCTAAAAACAAGGGACCACCTATGGGAGCTGGCCAGAAACTCTGGAAGGCAAAACGACATCCAAAACTACAAACATGCATGCAATGACTGCACCAAAACCATCCGCCAAATGAAGTCCGCCTACTATAAGTATGCCCTCACAAACTCCTTCATGATGGTCAGAATTCTGGAAGAACATAAAGGAACTCACCAGAAATCCACCCAAACCCCCATCAATACTCAACATCAACGGAACCACAACCTCAACCCAAAACCATTGCAGATACCTTTAACAAAGCCTTTACCGACCTCAGCTGTCCTACCCCAGGACTACTTTTGAAGATGGTAGCCCTCTGTCCGCAATGAACACTACTCCCATCAGCTCCCGCTTCTACTTCAAAGCAGTCAAGGCTCACCAAGTATGCAAATATGTAACCAAAGCCCTTGGTAAATCAAGATTCAGTAATGACTCTCACGATCTCAAAATCCTGTCTCACACTTGATGAAGTGCTTAGTCCTCTGACCAGAATTTTCAACCTCTCCCTCAGCCTTAGCCAGTTCCCAGACAGATGGAAATCTGCCACTGTCACCCCAATCCATAAAAGTGGTGACAAAACTGCCCACGATAACTACAGGCCTATCTCCCTACTACCCCCACTCTCCAAGGCACTAGAACGCATAGTCTCGGACCATCTCACAGAATACCTGGATACGTACAACATCCTGTGCAAGCAACAACACAGGTTCCACAAAGGTCACAGCACCTCCACAGCCTTACTTGAATTCACCGGTGCAATCCACAATGCACTTGACTCCAGTGAACTACTAGGCTCAATCTACATTGACTTAACTAAAGCCTCAACACCGTCAATCACCGCCTCCTGCTTGTCCAGCTTCAGAACACTGGGCTGTTAACTGACTCCATTGGCTGGTTTAAGAGCTACCTTGAAGAACAGTCCCAAACAGTAAGAATCGCTGATACACTCTCGGACCCTAGACCGGTCCACTCATGAGTCCCCCAGGGCTCCATTCTCGGACCCCTCCTCTTCAGTATATTCTTAAACTCAATACCGGACAGCTGCCCAGAACAAATAATTCTCTTCGCCGACGATGCTATGATCCTCACCTCGGACCCTGATCCAATCCAATTACAAAATAAACTTCAGTAGGCCTTCTCCTCCACCAAATCCTGGTTTCTAAATCATAAACTGCTTCTCAATCAGAAAAAAAACAAGTCTATGGTCTTCTGCAGCCCCCACAACAAAAACAAACAACTCCACCTCTCCATTGCAACCAAACAAGGAGCCATCCTAGAGCAAACACAATCATTCAAGTACCTCAGCATCACCCTTGAACCCCACCTCTCATATGCTGTCCACATCAGCAATGTTGCAAAGTCTGCCAATGCGAGATTAGGCATATTATTCTGGCACAGGAAACACCTAACCCCAGAAGCACTGGCAGTAGCCGTCCAAAGCTCCATTGTCAGCATCATATACTATGGTCTTATCATATATGGGTCTGCAACTACCTCTGCTCTCAAATGTGTCGCAACCTCACTGAATAAGACCTGTCGTCTCATCACTGGCTCACATCGCCGTACCCACACATGTGACCTTTATTCCCAATCTGGATGGCTTCAACTGGACAAATGCATAAAATACCAAACCTGCATCACGGCCAAGAAAATTATAATGGGTCTGGCCCCACCTGGTGTCTGTGCCCTCCTTAAGCCTAGACATAGAAACATCACTACAAGGAGATCCAATTCCCATCTACTACATATCCCACAATGTTGCATGACCCAAGGACAAAGATCATTCACCTATCGGGCATCCAACTGGCTCAACTCTCTTGACAGTGACATAGCGACCGCTCCAACACTCGGCCTCTTCAAGTCCAAGCTGCGCCTCTCACTGCTTGTATCCTGCAATTGCCATCTTAACATTTCCACTGTTCCAGCTGCAAATGCCCCAGCACCCAGCACTTACAATCAGTCTTTGCACCCCTAGCAGCTTACCTGTCATATTCCTCGACAAGGCCCCGGCTGCACTGTCTCCCACCCTCACCCACCTCCCCTATCTCCACTCCTGCTCCTGCCCCAACTACCTCCCCTCTACCTTACCCCACCTCCTTCCCTCAATCTCCTACCTCACTTCCCCCACCACCCACCCCCCTTTCCCTTGTCTTGCTCATAGCTCAAGTCTTTGTACTGGTTATTAGATGTCTGTAAGTCAATGACTATATGTGTGTAACTAAAAATGATGACTGTTGCACACGCTGATGTGGAACCTTGGTAAAAGAGCCTCGGCTCAAAGGTATTGTAATCCTAGATTGAAATAAATAAAATAAATAAAAATGCTGCCCATTTCTGCATAATGACTGTGACAATAATGCTTACGCTAATAGTAACAGTAACGGTAATGATGACTCAAATGCAAACACTAATGGTAACAGTGACATAAACAGAAATACAAACAGTAATGGAAACACAAGCACAAATGCAAACCGTAACGCAAATGGTGACGGAAATGCAAACAGAAACAGAAATGATAATGCAAACAGAAGTGGAAATGCAAACGGTAATGGAAATAGTAACACAAATGGAAATGGGATTGCAAGTGGAACCATAAAGGCAAATGCTAACGCTAACCATAACACTAACATTGATGGAAATGGAAACCGATATAGTAATGGTAATGCTAACAGTGTTGCAAATGTAAATGCAAATGGTAACACAAATGCAAGAGCAAACACAAATGCAAATGGTATGTTGTGCCTGGTATGCCACGCAGGGCCCAGTACCATGTCCAGAGGGCACCATGCATGGCTTCTGGCAGTGCACAGCCATAATGTGGGCCCACATGCTGCCCTGTGTGTCATTGTGCATGGCAGGTGGCATGCCACAGGTCCCAGGATGGGGTGGCCAACAACACAGGCTGCAGGTGGCTATGCATGCCCACAGGGGCCTCCATGTCATGTGTGGTGCCATCTAGTCATCCACAGAGGGCCCCTGCACCATCCAGCTACAGTGGGCAGGTGGTCCACAGTGGGGAGGTGGTGTCTGTTTCAGGGCCGAGGGGGGGCATTGGCCAGGCTGCAGCTGGGCCATTGTGATCCTGTACCACACACTGCTATGAGTGCATGCCCCAGTACATATGTAGGACTCACAGTGCCAGTGCATTTGCACTGCACTGGCCACAACAGTGATTCCAGGCCTGTGTGGTGGCATGGGCACACCTGTGGCACACATGCACACCTCCACATGTCATTCTGTCAATCTTGGATATGGCCATGTGTCACTCACCATGCTATCCATTCTGCCTTTCAGTTCTGTCACACCTCAGGGGTGTTTCACCATCTGGTGCCCATTCAGTGGCACCGGTGGAGGTCAAGGCCAGGCCTTTTACATCCTCTGGAGCTGTGGCCCTTGCTGAAGATCGTGGGACAACACACATGCTGTTGAACCTACTGGAGCTGGCTGACGAGGATCACTTGTTCAGTCTTTTGATCTAGAACAACCTTAGTGTGCTTGCATCAGCCACAGAGGAGGAGAGGATGATGATGATGCCAACCAGCTGGGGGGACACATGGGTAACACCCACCCTACCACTGTTCCGGTACCCACACAGGCAGCAACAAACAGCATGAGTGGTCCTGCACCCACACACGTATGCCTTCCCAGAGCGCACCCCCACCACCAGCTGCTGGAGTGGCTGGAGGTGGCCAGGGGTGGAGCACTGCTGTGGGGCCTGAGACTGCCATTACTGACTAGCAGGATGCTGCGATGTTGCAACGGCTGGCAGGGGCCCATTTCCAGCCTGCCCAGGTCTCGCTCTACATGCCCGTACACAGTCCCCACCCCAACAGCAGCCTACTGTGCTGCATTCATGGACCAGGGATGTGGCACAGCAGGCCAGGACCCCCCTGCCCATCAGCCCCCACCCCTGATGCATCACCCAATGACAGGCTGGACAAGTACACTCGGCTCCTGTGGGAAACCATGGAGGGCCAGACAGCACTCAGGGAGGAAATCCATGGACTGTGGGTGCAGGTGAGACACATGGATGAACATGCAGCCATGATGCATGCACAGCTGCTTGGTGAGTTACACCAACAGTGTGTGGCCACGACCACCTCACTTGACAGGATAGCAGAGGCCATTGCAGTGGGCTTTGCTGCCCTGGTTCCTTGTGATCACAGGAGTTCCAGATGTACCCTGTGCAGTACCAGTGGCACTCTAAGGTCACGGTGTCAGGTGACCCCATTGCTGCTGATCCCCAACACCCCTGGATACCATCTGGACTTTGGAACTGAAACACCCATGAGCACCCGGTCACTGTCACGTAGGCCAACCCCTGCCAGGGTGGAGGCTTCACCCTCTGTGGCTGGTGATGCACCTGAGGCATCCTCCCAGCCAAGGTGTGGCTTCCAGTGTGGCTGCAGTGGCCGTACTGGCTTGCAGTGAGGCCTGCTGAGTGTGGTTAACATGGTACCCATACCCTGCCACCATTGCAGCCCACGCACCAGGCTGGCAGTGGCCAGGGCCACTTCTTGTGGCACACGCACACCCAGGTGTCATGCCTGCCTGTGCTGTCTGTGTGTTGTACTGGGCATGTATGGAGGCAGTGGTATGCTGTGTGGCATAGGTGTGATGAGTGCAGCACTGTGTCTGCTATGCATGTGTGCCAGCAGATTCCCATTAATCCATGCCAGTCCCTGCACTAACACTGTGTCCCCCCTGTCCTTGGTGGCACTGCAGTGGTTGCCTGTGCATGGTTGTGTGCGCTCTGCAGTGTACTCTGCACCTGCTGTGCAATGTCTGCCTGCCTGCGTGTGTGTGTCCTACCCCCACCCTGTGTCTGTGTGTGTGTGTGTGTGTGTGTGTGTGCGCGCGCGCGCACATGCGCATGCGTGTGTGTGTGAGTGGTTGCCCAGTGTTTGTCTCCTGTGTTATTCACCTCTGGTTGCCAAAGTATTCCTCCACAATGGTGCCCCTATTCCACCGTGCCCTTGTAGCCAGACGTGGGTCCCTCCTCTCCAGGGTTGGCTGCCCACCCCTGCCCTGGGGTTCATCCTCCTCTGTACTGTCATCCTCCTGTGCCTGGACAAGTATTCCATGGTCCATGGCCATGTTGTGTAGCATGCAACAGGCCAGGAATATGCCACAGGCCTTTTCTGGGTGGTACTGTAGGGCACCACCAGACCTGTCCAGACATCTGAACCACATTTTCAGCATGCCAAATACACGCTCAATGATGTTGTGAATTGTAGTGTGTGCCTTATTGCAGCATTTCTCGGCCTCGCTACAGGCCATCATATGGGGATGAACAGCCATGGCCAGAGTGGGTATGCACTGTCACCTGGGATGACAGAGACATGTGTTAGTTTCACTCAGGTGTGTGCATGGCCTGGAACATCTGCCCCCCATTGCCTGTCTATGCTGCCACTGCTTGTCCACCTGGGTGCTGTTCCCCCTCCCCACCTGTGTGCCCCTTTTTCCGCCATTGTGGGGCCCAACATTTGTGTCCTGTTTGCGACCTGGACAGGCACCACTGGGCCAACCTCTCCCCAGTCCTGCAAACCCCATCCCTGCTTGTGTGGGTACCATGCCACTGTCCTGTTCGGCTATTGTGCTCGTCCATGTGCCAGACAATGTTGGCTGGGGGCATCTGTTGCTTCTCACACTGACACATGTGCCTGCTGTGTGGCACCCCTGCCCCACTTGCCCTGTGGCCTTACACACTACTGTCTCAGTATATGTGGGTCCCAGTACGGCAGGCCTTCTAGGTTCCACAGTTCAACATGGTCATTGGCCATTGCACTTTCCCTGTGACTCTTCCCCCTCCAACCCCCCACGCTACCACCAGCAGTTTGTTGTACCACGGAGTGCATTGGCTGGGCATAGTGTCCTACCCAACTCACCCACTAGGTGGCTGCTGGGGATGTCCCCACTCTTGAACCGGCAGCACAAGAATGACCTGTGCCAGATATAGGCGTCATGTGTACTCCCAGGGTGTGTGACGCAGACATTGGTGATGCACCTTGTGGCATTGCACACCACCTGACAGTTGATGGAATGTTAGCTGTTCCAGTTTATGTATGCTACGCCATCTGGGCCAGGTGGTGCCCTGATAGCCACATTTTTTAATTTTTTTATTTATTCATTCTCTGGTAACTGGGTAAGTGCACTGATCCTGGAGACCATTTTCAGGCATGGCATGGGTGCAGTCAATGGTCCCTAGCATGCCTGGCCTGCATGCCACCCTGTGGAATTGCTGCATGGTTTCTATCCACTCTGCATGTATGCTAGGGTATGTTATAAACTATACAGCATGTGGCAACAGAGCAGTGAAGAACTGTGTAAGGAGACAGGATGTAGTGGACTGTATGATCCCAGTGATGTCACCCATTGGTATCTGGAAGGTGCCCATGGCGAGCAAGCACATTGTTGCTGCTACCTTTGCTTCCACCAACATGGAATGACTCCTTGTGATGTGTGTCTGCAGTTCATCATGGCACAGCTTACAGAGCTGTCTCAGAATTGTCCTGTTGAGTCTGTACTGACCCACAATCTCTGTGTCAGTCAGTTGTTCAATGTGACACAGGGATGGCACCATCTCTGTTGGGCATACTGCCTACTGGTCCTTCCATGGCCACATTGCTGTTCTGCTCATCTCCTCACACCCCTCATTACCTCCACCATGAGGAATGCTGCCCCATCCATTGCTTTGCCTACTGCTATTCTTCTGGCTGCCTGTGAATGGCTTGCACTTAGGCCACCTCCTTTTATGCCTAACTTTGGGGAGGTGCATCTTTGGAGATGCACCACACATGCGCCACCCATTTAGGCTGAATATAAAGATGCACTGCACATTCATGGGAATATTCCTCCAGATGCACCGCATACATTGTATTTGCTCTCTAAGTGCATCTGGATTTGGCGATTGCATCTCTGATTTTGAATATCATGCTGCAGTGATTTTCTGAGATGCGCTAGCGCATCTCAGATGCACCGGTGCATCTCCTTTGAAAATGTCCCCCAGTGTGTTGTGTTGTGTTTGGGAGAGGGGGAGAAAAGGCATGGGATGGAATGGGGAGGAGGGAGTAAACTGAAGCAGCAAATTTGGGGATGGGGGAATGGGAAAATAATATAAGAGTGCACAGCGTACCTCTTAATCTTTTGTCAGAGGTGATTGATGCAGATACTCCAAGTGAAGGATAATGAGAGATACTGGCTCCTGTGGCAATAGACACACCCTCAGACTTGGAGATGCGGGTTCAGAACATTGGGGTAAAATGCTGCCTTTATTAGTACAGAGTTAATTTCCTGTTTAACATCGTAGAATAATTGTTAACCTCTGCTTGACGGTCTGAACTTGTGGCACGTTCTCTGTGTGTGAAGCTCTTCTTGCATGGGGGATGAATGAGGGACTGGGCAGTTTTGGAGGAGGGAATAAGGGATATCCCACGTAATGAGGGACACTAGTGAGGAAGGGTGCACAGGCAGATTGTGTACATGCAAACATGGTATAAAAGTGGAACAGACTTAGACAGGCAAGCACATGTGAAAAGATCTGGGGGGACAATCAAAAAATTGGGGAAAGAGGGGAAGGGATGGAAGACAATGCCAATTTATAACAATTGTTGACTGCAAGTGAGTAAGGAGGGGGAGACATGATCACAGCAAATGGAGGTGAGAGAGGGGGAGAGGTGGAAAGATCCACGCAGCAACATATTTGCAAAAAGTAACAACCATGGACGCAACATGGGTAAGGGTAAGAAACACATAAGAAAATGAAACTTAACAAGGTTTATAGCACAAGGGAGGTTTTGTTTCCTGAATACTAAACAGAAGGGCAGGGAGGGAAGGGAGAAGACAATTAGCAATGGAGGACATGAGAGAGCACATGGTTAGGGGGAAGATAACAACAGACCCGGGGAAGATATCACACACAGTGAACAATGGGAAGGAGTGAACCCTACATTAAAAATGGTCCGGGGGTAGGGAGTCACTAAAAATGTTGCCATGGAAGATGAACAGGCACAGGCGACAGGCACAGCACCTAAGCTTACAGGGGTGCCGTGGCTTACGCAAGCCATATTCCAAGAAGTGGAGGCTAGAAACAGCAAGCAACAGCATTCTAGGGGACCACAAGGTAAAACACCTAGAGGTGACTGGAGAGTACACCACATGAAGTCAAGAATTTACACTGCAAAAGAGGAGATCTGCAAAGAGGGAGAAGGAGAGGTGAGACGCAAAGGAAAAGGCTAGAAATGCAGACAAACTACATGAGATGGTTTAAAAATGTAAATAGTTATCTCTTTGGTTGCACTTTTTTGTCCTTGCATAACAGAATGTGTATAAAATTCACTAAGAACAGATGGAATAATGCAGAAAGAGAAAAGGAGACATGAATGTTTAAAAAATTGCTAATCTAAGACTCATCACATACAATGTGAAAGGGGTGAACTTTCCTATCAAAAGAGCCCACATTCTCCAGGAGGGTATACACCTCCCATCTGCAAAACCTCTACAGCGACATACATCGCTGCCGACAACAGTGCCATGTCACTGTAGGGGTTGCTCCCAGGACCCGGCAACACTTTCCCCCATCTTGCAGCAACTCCCTGAACCAACTCCGACTCACAGTTGGTATCCAAAGTGATGAAGATGTGGGGGCGAAGCTCCCCAAAGAAAAACATAGACCCTGCTATGCACAGCTTCTTGCTGACTACAAATCACAGTTGACAAGGAGCCTGGCGCTGCATGACTCGGCATCATAGATCTCTCCAGGAGGTGAATAAGTTGAGGGTAACAGTGGCATTCTTACAGGAGACACATCTCACCAAGGCTGAACACCAAAAGATGAAAAGCAGCTGGGTGGGAGCTGTATACTCCTCGACATACATGGCACACCCACACAGAAGTGGGGTAGCTATTCAGGTGAGAAGAAACACCCCACTAGAGGTGGAACAGGTGATAGAAGATGAGGAGGGATGCTCTGTCAAAGTAGTGGACACATACAGATGGGCACCCTGTGTATTGGTGAATATATATGCCCCCAATGACAGTTCTGAAAGGTTGCCATTTTTAAAACAACAGTTGCCTAGGCCACCAGAAGAACAAGGCCCAGTATTGCTGGTGAAGATGGGTACTTTAACTGTGTTCCTTGCTCCATAATAGACAAGGGTGGAAATAATCACAGAGACCAGAGAGGGGAAAGCAGGAAGCTGAAGGGGTTGATGGGGGAGTCTGGACTAACTGATGTATGAAGGCACCTGAATGAGGGGGAGAAAAACTACACTTTCTTTTTGAACCCCCATGTAAGAATAGACTACTTTTTGCTGACTAAGGAGTGGGTACACTTGGCAACAGGAAGTGACATTAAGCAGATGACGTCTGATCATGCTCCAGTCATACTAGATTTAGAAGTAGAGATGGTAATAAAAAATCCATTTTGGAGACTGAACATCTCCCATCTCAATAACCCAGACGTTTGCCAACAGATAGAAGAGGACACCAAAGGAATTCTGCAAACTAACAAGGAGGGGGATACCACAGCAGCCACAAGATGGGATGGACTAAAAGTCACACTGAAGGGACTCTGCATACAATATGCCTCAAAAAGGAAAAAAGAAAGGGAAAAAGCCAGAATTCAATTGCAACATCAGATATTTGACATTGAAACAGAACATAAAATTATCCTCAACCCGGAATTAAAATAACAATTTCAGGACCACAGAGACAAAATTACTAGAATACTGGAACGAAAAATAGAGGGAGGGCTAAGATATACCCAGCAAAGATATTACAAGGCAGGTAATAGGGTGGGTAAATTGCTGGCATGGCAGTTAAGGCAACAAGGCATCAACCAGGACAGTGGTGAAAATAAAAGGGGGAGAACAAGGGAACATAAACTGTACAAATCCTAGACATCTCAAAACAGTTTGCCTCTTATTATAAACAGTGATATGCAGACAAATGGGGCGGGGGGCAGATGAGGAAGCCCTAACTAAATTTTTATTCTTGATTATACTAAATGGGTTGAGGGGGGGAGGAATAGTCTGGATGCATACATATCACAGGAAGAAATCTTATCAGCACTAAAACAATTGAAAAATAGCAAGGCCCCAGGGATGGATGGACTACCCATAGAGTTCTATAAAAATTTGGGAACAGCTGATGCCGACACTTCAAGCAGCAGTCGATAAAACATTAGATGGGGAAGCAGCCCAGGATTCATGGAAATATGCTCAAATAACAGTTCTTCCTAAAACAGGAGAGAACTCACAAAAATGTAATTCCTACCACCCCATTTCGTTACCCCCCGTTGACATGAAAATTTTCACATCCATTTTACCAAACAGGCTTCAAAACCACATACAAAATCTGGTCAATCCAGAACAAACAGGTTTTATAAAAGGGAGGTTGCTCCAGGACAACACTAGGAGACTTCTGAACATATTTACATCACAGAACAAATCCCAAAAGGTACAGCTAGCCCTGTCATTAGACGCTGAGAAAGCCTTTGACAGGGTGAGGTGGAGGTTTCTAAAGGGGGTTTTGAACATCATGAATTTGGGGCCTAAATTTCAACCATGCATAAATATGTTGTATGTGGACCCTCAGGCAGTGATTAAAGAAAATGGGGTAAACTCAGTGAGATTCCCACTCACTAGGGGCACAAGGCAGGGATGCTTCCTATCCCCATTACTTTTCACACTCTCTGTGTTGAGCCAATGGCAGTAAGAATAAGGGACAATTAGATCATTAAAGGGATAGAAGTAGCAGGGGAACAACACAGAATCTCACTGTATGAGGACGATGCCCTCATTTTTATACAAGACACAAAAAACTCAATCCCAGAATTACAAAACATCTTAGATGAATATGGTGCAGTATCAGGATATAAAGTCAATATAAATAAGACAGAGGTGTTACACATTAGTGGCAAACTCTCCCCAAGAGACAGAGCAGCAACCCTATATATATGAGCTAGGAACAACACAATTTGATATCTGGGCATTAGGGTCACGTAGAAGATAACAGACCTATATAAAATAAATTATGGGAAATTGCCACAGGAATGCAGATCAGACTTAAAAAGATGTAGTATACTATCATTCTCCATGTTCGGGAGAATCGATATACTTAAAATGAACATCCTGCTCCGATACTTATTTGCTGTACTATCTGGCAGCCCAAACAACCCACTTAATTACCTGGGTCAAACAAAGGAAGGATTCCAAGTGGTATCAGATGGAGGAGACTAAAGAATTATCTATACCACTGTATGCCATGCGTACAACTAGATTACAGTACCCCCAGCCTGGTATGTAGAAATATTGATAACCCCTGGAGATTAGACACTCAAGACCTTACTAAATATCCATGCCCTTACTAACACTCCAAATGAGATCAGACCCCTCACCTTAATTACAGGAGAATTAAGTTTCTTACCAGGGAGAGAGGACATAGGCTTCAGAAAATGGAATAGGAAGAGATTTACTAGGTATGAACAACTTAAGGAAAGAGGACATATAGTGGCCAGATTTTTATAGATGCCTGCAATTATGAAGCTACATACAAGGGGGGGGGGGCAGGGATCAGGAATTGTGCGAGAAATGACAGCCTGAGAGGACTTCCTGCATTGATCCGCAACACTAAAGGACAGAATTAGATATATATCAATGATGTATAAGCTACTGATGCAGGCAGGAGGTATGACACTCATAAAACTGAGGGAAAATGGGAAACGGGTGGGGGGACAGATCTCAGACCAACCGTGGAAGGGAAGAATTGAGGGCTGGAAGGTGTCAGCCTCTCAAAACTGGCGTGAATACAAGTAGAAAAGCCTACAGAGGTTTTTTTATGTGCCTTCAGTCATGAGACATTTCGGTATGACAAATACAGACCAATTCTGGTGGAACTGTGGAGGCAGAGGGACACACTACCACATTTTATGGTCATGCTCCAGAATAAGACACTACTGGGGACAGATCAGGGAAGAACTGATGGGAATCAAGGGGGTAGACATGCCAGACTCGGGGACCTATTACGTAATTGGTAGTTGTGTACCAGGCATCACAGGTAGAAAAAAGAAAGAGGTCTTCCACTGCATGGTACTGGCAGCCCTCAAGACACTTACAGCACATTGGTTGGAGCCACTCACTCCTGAGATAGCAGAATGGAAAAGAAGGGTATCATACATATATGATATGGAACATCTGACAGCTAGGCTCAGACTCAGTGTGGACAAATTCATAGGGAACTAGGAGGGATGGGCATCGTGCACATAGTTAGATAGGGCAGAAAGGAACCCTGAGGATGATGGAGGTGCAGAACAGAACCAGCTCTAAGGAGACAGTCTAAGGGCAGAGTTTATAAATGAGTCAAGGTGCCCACATGACACATTCACCTGGAAGGAATGCAGGCCACAGTTGAATGCAGCTAGTGGGAAAAAAAAGGAAAGAAATACAAGCACAGAGTTCTTTAATGGTTGGAAAAAGTTTTTTTTTTTTTATTATACACCGGTTAAAGGTATAGTTCAGAATTTATTATACATAATGGTTGAATTCTCCTGAGATACATGCAGGTTGCAATACAATGATATTTGTTATACGTTTTCCAATATTCATAGGAGAAAATCAAAACCCCCAAATCATTGCCTGTTTCCTCACATGGGTGATACCTCCATTTGACCAATGAGAAAATGGAAACCCAGGAGACGGCAGTAAGACGTGTCATGCACTGTGGATGGAATGTCCAGAGTGAGATGAGACGGGCACATACAGGTAGGAACAGTCCTTTTCTTCAATGTCGGTGGTCCCTGCAGGGGGAGGAGGGGAAGACAGAACCAGGCAAAAAGCAGGTAAGGGTTAACCCAGAAGAATGAATGAGCAGAAGGCGAGAAGGTTGTGAATACATGCATAAAGGTTAACCAGTTTATGATATTATAACTGAAGATGAGAACAACTATACACTGTAAAAGGAGATAAGCTGACATGTTATGAGTTATGGAATATGTACGAAATGCAAATGGTTATTGAATAAAATACTGAGTTTCAAAAAAATAGTGGCCGGAAATATGGTTTTATTATTCGGCCGTTCATAGTTTCACAAATTTGCAGCACTATTTTTTGTGAAATTGTCACAAACTGCAGCATTTTTCTTGTAACTAATGGCACTGTTGAGCGCAAACCGGTGCAAATTTGCGGCACATTTCACAAGAAACTGCCACAAGTTTGCAGCACTACTTTAATAAAAAAACAATGGCCCTCATAAATGCCCTGGCCATTCTTTGGACAAAATAAGGCCAGACTCATACTCCTTGGGCCCTGTTTAAGTAAACACCTGTTGGTATTTACCTAATAAAAGAAGGTTTTCCCCTTTTACTGCCTCCAAGAGGGCCAAGGCAGGTTTTAATAAAATAAAAAAAACTGTTTCTCCTGACATCGGGGTGCCCGTTCCCCGTGTTGGCAGTTAGCCCCCCCCAAGTAGTGAGGGATACTGGGAAGCCCACTCCCAGTGTCCAGAAATAGTTTCTTAATTCTGACACCGGATGCCCACCCCCAGTGTCAGATACCCCCACCACTGAAAAAATCATTAAAAATATGGCTGTCGACATCGGGTGCCCAATCCCCGTGTCGGCATTCTGAAGCCCCCCCAGCAATGTGGGACACCGGGGAGCCCACCCCTAGTGTCCCAAAATAGTCATTTCCTTTTTTCTGACACAGGATGCCCACCTCACTGTCTGATGCCCCTCCCAGCCCATTGTTTCATTTAAAGCTGCCAATATCGGGATGCCCAATCCCCATGTCAGCATTCTGAAGTCCACCCCCAGCATTGTGGGACACTGGGTAGCCCACTCCCAGTGTCACAAAATAATTAGCTTAACCTATCAAAAAAAAGGAAACTGTCCCCATAAGTCTTTGTTTTTTAAATCCTGTAGAAAAAGAAAACGGTACCTCATCCTCATCCCCATCCACCTCCCCTATCCTGACTCTCCCACTCAGCAACCCACCACCCTACACTTCCTCTCTGCCCTATACTTACCATTGGAGATCATATGCTGTCATCTTCTTTGGACAGGTACACGTCTGCACTCTTCAAAGTTGAACTGCAAACTGAAGAATCAAGGTACAGTAAGTGCCGTATAATGGCTGTCAATGGCATTTTGAACTTATGTTGATATCTCAGCCATTTTTTTGCATTTGTGCACCAAATTGTCAACATGGGCTTTTGGGGACCACATCTCGTGAATACTGCCACTGTCATTTCGTTACTGAAACCTGTAAGGTGATTTCACAGTCATGGCACAAAATCACCTTTTGGGACCTGCTAATGAAATGACAGTACCAGTGTTCATGAGGTGGTGTCCCAAAAAGCTCATGTTGAAATTTTGGTGCAAAAATACCAAAAAACACCTGAGTTACGCATGGTCGCTGAGATTTTTCTATGCATGCTCATAACTCTGGCAATTTTTAATATTTTCACTCCAAATTCTCAGCATTAACATTTTTCACACCACCTCATGAACAGTACAGCTGTCATTTTTCACATCCTGCCCGAAATGTATTTTCGCAACTGTGGCATGTAAGCACCTTTTGGGATTGAGTAACAAATCAACAGTGCCAGAGTTCATGAGACTGGGTCCCAAAAAGCCCATTTTGAAAATTTGGTGAAAAAATTCCTAAAAATGCCAGAATTATGGGTGTCCCTTGAATTTTCCCTACACACGCACATAACTTTAGTACTTTTCAAAATTTTGCCGCTAGATTTTTAACACAGCCATTTCTTCACACCACCTCATGAACAGTACAGCTGTCAATTTTCACATCCTATCCAAACATGTTTTCGCAACTGTGGCACATAATTTATTTAAGGGAGGTCCCTTTTTCAGGGGCAACCCGGGAAATAACAGTACATAAACTTAATAAGCAGTAGTACATCTACAAATTGTTGGCATGCAGTGGTCATACATATAAGTGAAGCAGAACAGTCTTTTCTAAAGGTTACATATATCTAAAAACCATTAATGAAGTTCGGTGTGGGGAAGAGCTAGCTAAGGAGTTAGTGCTGCCCATTCAGGTGTAGGAGATTTACATGTGGTGAAGTGCACAGACTCGGGGTCATGGTTGGAGTGTCAGGTACCATAGCATTGGCATTTACTCATTGCCAGCATATGAGTCTTGAGTCTAGTGCGGAAACACGGTAAGGATGGGGTTTCTTGCACCACCAGTGAGAGGTTGTTCCAAAGGGAAGGGGCAGCATGAGGAAAATACTTATAACCTGCCTTGGTCCTGACCTTAGGGACCTCAAGTAGTGTTTGGCCTGAGGACCTGAGGTTGCGCAGATTACTCTTTTCAGTTAGGAGTCCTTCAAGACTCGGGGGAGGTGTGGGGCTAATTAGCTTCTGTGCCAGACAGAGTACTGGGTATGTGAGGCAAGATTCGAATGATGGCCAGCTGAGTCTCATTAAGGACTCGCAATGATGGCTCCTAGAGTGGGATGATGAGGCAAAGTGGACCACCTTATTATGTAATGTCTGTAGTTTACTGAACTCCAGCTTTGTGACACCCTGAAGGACCGGGACAGCGTATGTTAGTGCTGGGAGTAGGACACTAGAGGCAATGGCAATCCTGGCTTTGGGAGTCAGCTGTTCCTTAAGCCGGTATAGTAGTCCGGGTTTGCCGTGGATTACTTTAGTGACTTGGTCTACATGCTGTTTGAAGGTGAGACCTTGGTCAAGGGTAAGGCCGAGGTACTTTGTGGAGGAGACCACTTCAAGTTTGTTGCCCACCAAGGACGTGAGTTGAAGTAGTTGTGATCTGTCTTGCCCAAGGGTTCTGGGTCCGAACACCATGGCTTTAGTTTTGTTGGTATTAAGGACCATTTTGTTCTTGATGAGCCATTCCTCCATAATGTGAATGTCCACTTGGAGGGATGTTCCTAGGTCATCCAGGTTATCGGATGCTTTGTAAATCACAGCATCATCCACATATTGGATGACATTGCTACTCCCGCAGTGGTTGTGCAATTAATTTACAAACAGTCAGAACAATAGGGGCCCAAGTATAGACCCTTGGGGTACACCCTCCTTTAGGGACTGTGGATTAGAGAGTTTGTGCTGCCACCTGACCCTCTGTGTGCACCCAAAGAGGTAACTTTCAAACCATTTAAGAGCATGGGTGTCAAGACCTATGTGGAAGAGTTTATGGAGTAATAATCTGTGATCCACCAAGTCGAAGGCCTTGGAAAGGTCTATGAAAACCGCACCTATGTTGGATCCAGAGTCAATTTCTTTAAGGACATCGGTAGAAAATTTGATTAAGGCAGTATCAGTCCCATGTTTGGCTCTAAAGCCATGTTGTGATGGGGAAAGAAGCATATGTGCCTCTAGATACTCTCTAGACTGGGTATAGACTAGTTTCTCCCGGATTTTTGCCAGGGTACACAGCAGGGAGATAAGCCTATAGTTCCCTATTGGCTCCACAGGCCCGCCCTTGTGGATAGGGACCACATGAGCCTGCTTCCACAGATCAGTGACAGATCCTTCTAGAAAGGACCTGTTAATGAGCCAGGTGAGCGGCCTTGCGAGTGCTGAGGCACCATCTTTAAGCAACCTAGATTGGATACCATCCGGGCCTCCTGAACCTCTTGTTTTCAAGGTTTTTAGAATGTGGCACAGTTGCTGCAGAAAATCACCTTTTGGAATGGAGTAACAAAATGCCAGTGCCAGTGTTCATGAGGTGGGGTCCCAAATTTGGTGAAAAAATTCTTAAAAATACCTGAGTTACGTGCGTCAATTGAATTTATTCTATGCACGCGCATAACTTTGGTACTTTTCAATATTTTGCCACCAAATTTTCAACATAGTAATTTTTTTACACCACCTCATGAACAGTACAGCTGTCATTTTTCACATTCTGCCTGAGATGTGTTTTCACACCTGTGACGCAGAATGGTGTTGCAGTTTCACATAATTACGTTTTGCCTTGCATTTCAAAATTTCTCTGTACTGGGGTACATGAGGTGGGGTAATAAAATGGCTATACTGACAATTTGGTCACTGTTGTTTGACACATGGAAGCACAGGGCCCACCACACCTGCATACATATGGGCATCTAAGGAGGGATTGGAACGCAGGGTCCAAAGGCCCCTGAGCTCCCACAGTAAAATAAGGATACTATTATACTATCTCAAAAAGTAAGGAAATTCATTGCAAAAAACTCCATTAATGCATCAGTTAGGGTTCCTATTACAGTGACAAAAGTATGGAAATTTGGTGTTAGGATTCCCAACCCTACCACCACACCTCAATCCTCCACACACCAGAGGCATCAACATGTGCCTTGGAGACGTCTGGCCTGTCACCTCATTCTCCTATACTGCGCCATCTCAGCTTCCTTACACATGGAATGGAGTAAGAGTTGGGCCCAACAACCCCAAGGCACACCCCAATGCCTGTTGGTGTGTGGCAGGTGGGGTGAGGTGGTGGGTTTGGGAACCCTAACACTGAATTTCCATACTTTTGTCACCATAATAGGAACCCTAACTGAGGCATTAACAGAGTTTTCGCATCAATTAGGGTTGTTCCACAGTGACAAAAGTGAGGAAATTCAGTGTTAGGGCTGAAAACCCTGACTGTGCATTCTCCCACACCCCAACCACCACCACACACACACATACATGCAAGTAGGTGAAGGACCAAAGCAACACAACCAATCACACACATCCAGCAGGAGATGTATACCTGTGTTACTGTAGGAAATGAAGAAATCCAACTTGAGATATCATAGATTATTTACAAAGTTGTTCTTTGAGATTAGTTCACATAAAGGTGAACCAAGCTGGCAGTAGCGAAAATAGTGTACCTCACTTTGTTTTCAACATATGGGTGGCGAAAGGCGTCATGGGCACTGCAATGTTAGTCTATGGCAAATTGCTCAATTTTGGAACAGTGTAACTTTGTAATCTTTAAGTATTTTAGCACAATAGCAGGAAAAAGCACATCTGTGTGACCAGGTCTTGCCATCCTGCAAATTTGAGGCCAAAGGACCCAACCGTTTGCTTGCAGGATGATGGCAAAGATGTACAGTCATTAGGAGCATATTTTCACAAAATAGTGTGGCAAACACGAAAGTGTCATAGCACGACACTTTTGCATTTGTGAAAGTGATTATCGAAAGTATTTCAGGGATTGTGCAAAATCCTGTTTTGGATCTTGCGAACCCCAAAATACCATATGTGTAGTCTGTGTTATGTGTTGGTGGCAGCGTGTGGCCCAAGATGTCCAATTGTCTGTAGTAATATGTGTGTAGCGGTGTGAGGAATGACCAGGATGAGAGTTAGTAGTGACGACCCCATGCGACAGCCTGATGGGAGCATGGGGGTGTGGTTTTGTTGTTTACATAGTTGTATGTTATTCCTGTTAGCTGCTGGTGGTTGTGTGTGATTGGTTGTGTTGCCTTGGTCCTTCCCCTACGTGCATGTATGTGTGTGTGAGTGTGTGTGTGTGTGTGTGGTGTGTGTGTGTGGTGGTGGTGGTGGGAAATGCGCAGTCAGGGTTTTCAACCATAACACTGAATTTCCTCGCTTTTGTCACTGTGGAACTACCCTAACTGATGCATTAAACAGAGATTTTTGCCATGAATTTCCTTCTTTTTGAGAATGTGCACTATAAATAGTGAATGGAATGTGGTGGTGGGAGCGCGGGGCCCACCATGTGATTTTTTTTGTCACTTCACTGCGCAAAAAATGTATGACTGAGTGAAATGAAAATTGGGTATGCAAACAGTAATGCAAATGGTAATGGAAACGGCAATGCAGAAGGACACAGTAATGCAATCGACAATGGAAATGCAAACAATAAGGCTAACAGAAACAAAACCGGTGACGAACACGCAAACAGTAATGGTAACACAATTGGAAATGGAAACGGTTATGGTAACACCAACGATGATGCCAAAGGGAACAGTAACAGAAACCTAAGCGCAAATGCAAGCACATACGCAAACGCAAATCGTAACGTGCACAGGATTGGTAATGCAATTGGAAATGCAAACACTTATGGTAACACCAACCATGACGCCAAACGAAACAGAAGCGCAAACGGAAACACAAACGGAAGTGCGTATGCAAATGCAAATGGTAATGCACATGGTGATGCAAAAGAAAATGCAAAAAAAAACAGTAATTGAAATGGAAAAGGTAACACAAACGCAAATGCAAATGCAGAGGGTAACCCACACGGTGACATAAATGGAAACACTAACGCAAACGGTAATGGAAACTCAAGCGGAAACGCTGACTGTAACAGTAATGGAAATGCACACCCTTTTTTTCCCAAAAAGCTGCATTCAGAAGCACAGTGAATACAAAGAATGTATGCATAATAATGGGCCTCAGAGTAGAAAATGAACACTTGGAATACTAAATTGCTTATATCTCAGGAACCATACGGCATAGAAAAAAAAATTAAAATCTCATATTATTTATGACTTTCCTAGCCAGTTTTGCACTTAGCCCCCTAGCAGGGGTCAAGCATTTTCTGATGAAAAGTCCGATTCTGCTGCTGTAGATAAGGGTCTCTAAAAGGCACGGGCGGACACCGTGAATGTTAGCATATGGGAAAATCGTCAACTCAGAGTGCCATAACTTTGCAGCCCTCAATATTTGGCACCAAACCACCACAAGACACATCTGTGGGATCTTGGCTTTCTTCCCTCCAAATTTCAGCCCAAAAGACCAAACCGTTCTTTTGCAGTAGGGTGGCAAAGATTTCCTATTCTTTTGGGCATAGTGTCACAAAGTAGTGTCGTGATTTGTGACACTTTTGCAAAAAAAAATCATGAAAGTATCAAATGTGCGACACCACTTTGCGACACTACTGTTTAAAAAAATTGAAAAACATATTTCTGGGGTGTTTAAAAAGACATGGCTAGCATCCTCAGGACTCAACTAGGTGAACGCAGCAAGAATTGTGTCTCTAAGTGGTCCCAAATTTAAATGCCAAGCATTTCTGTGACCACCAACTGAAAACAAGATGGCAGATTTGCGACACTACTGGGGTCATTTGCGACACTAAAAGCTGCATTTGTGACACTGTCGAACTTTTTGTTAACTTTTCCCATTGACTATAATGGGAAACTTGTTTTTTGAATAACTTTTGAACTGTCTAATATTTTTTCACGAAATCTTTGAAAGGCATACTGGGAACCCTGGCTGCATGATCCCTGAAGGTTTCGGACCGGTCGCACAGACCGTGTGACCTGTAGGTGCGAGCAAGGAATGCACAAAAAAGCGTAATTACAACATTCTATGGCACTATGTAGCACTGCAAAGTATTTCTGACCATTACAAAACTTGGCAAATCCAGAGATCTATGGTACCACTCTGTGCATGCCAAATTTCAGGTAAATCCATCATATAGTGGCAAAGTTATTAAGCTGCCAAATTTCAGAGTTTATCCTTAAATCGGGTACTCAGCCCTAACTAGTGCTACCATAGTTAGGGTTGAGGAGCCATTTACAGGTTAAACCTAAAATTTTGCACCTTAATAACTTTGCAAGCATTCAACAGATTTGCCTGAAATTTGGAATACACAATCAAGAACCATACATCTTGGGCCCTGCCAACTTTAGTAGTGTTTGGATATACAGCTGAGGAGTTATTACGCGTGATCTGCGCACGCGTTTATGCTTTTTTGGAATTCTTTGCTCATCTTTACAGGTCGCATGGTTTGTATGACCGGTCCAAAATCTTCAGGGAATGTGCAGCCAGGGTCCCTGATGTGCCTTTTGAAGATTTCATGAAAAAATATTAAACGGTTCAAAAGTTATTCAAAAAACAATTTCCCATTATACGTCAATGGGAAAAGTTAACAAAAAGTTCGACAGTGTCGCAAATGCCAATGCTGTTTCTTTTTCTAGCAATTCTCTCAAGGGTTTGCTTAAAGTGGACAGGTTTGGTATGAACTTTGATAGGTAATTGACCATCCCCATGAACCTCTGTAATTCGATAGTCCCACACACATTGGGCATCCCATGCATGGCATAGAATGCCTGCTTTGTGTCACGCTTCTGTGCATTCCAAGGCAAGTAGACGTGGTCCCCCAGGTGTGCCAGCAGTGCATTGGTGACCTGTGCCATGGCATAGGAGACTGAGGACTAGCTCACACTGACTGCATCCCCAGTCACATGCTGGAATGATCCAGTCGCATAGTAGGACAGTGCACACATGACCTTCGTCTCCACCGTCATCGCCATGGAGTGCCGGGTCCTGGGTGCCGTAGCTGTGTGGACCATGGTGCACAGCCATGCAATGATCAGCCATGAGAATCAGAATCATTCCAGGCAGTGCATGTCCTGCCATCCTGTGGCATCGACCTTGTCACGGAACACCCTGGGACGTGGCAACCTGTTCCTTCATCTCCTGTCATTCGTCCCCAGCAGTAACAGATGCAGTCCCACACCTGGGCACATCCTGTATCACTGTTACACTTTCCCCTCACACAGTGCAGCCTGCAGTATGCTCCCCTTATAGTCCTATGCTGACATGGGGGTGGCGCTCCCCGCCGTTGGCACGCCCTTGCCATGCTCCGCGATTTATGCCACGTGCCCAGCCACGCACACGACCCTGTGGTGTGTCCGATCTGCTGTTGGAAATGGCATATGCAGTGGTCAACAGGATGCCCATGTTACTACAGCACCTCTTCAGGGTGTTGGAGGAGATGTACAAGCCCAACTGGGGCACAGGGGACCTGTGGCAGACCCCTGGATTTGACCAGGTGAGTACAGAATGTCCCGTGTATGCTGCTTTAAGACACTGTCTGTGTGGGCCTTGTGATTCACTGCATCCCCACATGTCTCCCAAGCAGGACCCACGTGGATGGCCGGAGCAGACGGAGCTGACTTTGCAGGTCCAGCTGGACAGTGCCCTGTGCTTTGTGTGTGCCCCTGGACAGCAGCAACAGAGGTACCAGTGCTGGTATCCCAACTACCTGATGCTGAAGGGGGAGGGCAGCATGATCTATTATGAGGATGTGCCAACAGGCGGTGGGAGGTCTACGTCCCGTCAGCGGTAGGTACTGTTGGCATGGTGCAGCGTGCCTGTGCATGGGTTTCTATGCCACCATTGACCTGTTGCCTTTGTCTTGCAGCATTACAGGGGCCCAGTGAGGTGCATCATGCATCAGAACATCTGTCACCCACCGCAGGAACTGGAGGTGGACAACAGCTCATCAAGCAGTGACATGGACCTGCAGGATGGCCAGCCTGTGCAGGTGTGAGGGACCATGCCATCTCCATGGATGGGCTGTGTTTAACACACCAACGTAGTGCAGGACACTGTCTGGGGTGAGGTGCTTTTTTGGCTTTTATGCCAGGGTGTTGTGTGTGTGGCCAGCACCCACTGATATCTGGGAGGGGGGTGTACAGTGCTGGACCTTGGGGTGTGCTGTCCTTGTTGTACTGCTGGGGGGGGGTCATGCACTCTGTGTAGTGCTGCCAGCTGTGTCTGTCAAAAATGTTTAACATACCACCTGTGTGCTCATTGACTTTGGGAGGGGGGCAGTTGGGCCAGTGCTGCTGTTTGCCGTCATTGGCCAGTGCACCAGGGTGGGCCTGCTTGTATGGGGCTCTGCTGCAGGGTGTCTGTGCGTGTGCATGCCATGTGGTGTGCACACGTGTGGTAACTATGAGGCAGCTATATTGCCTGTGCCTGCACCAGTCTGTGCCGCATGTGCCATGTGCTGTGTGCCCTGCCCTGTGGCCACTTGTGACACATGTGTGGGCCACATGGATGACAGTCACCCATGTGGGTGGACCATGCACGTATGGCATGCCCTATGTATGGCGTCGTTCTGAACAGCATGCCCTGTGTACGGCAATGTGCCATATGGCATGCTCTATGTATGGCAGTGTGCCATACGGCATGCCCTGTGTATGGCAATGTGCTGAACTGCATGCCCTGTGTACAGCGATGTGCCATATGGCATGCCCTGTTTATGGTGATGTGCTATATGGAATGCCGTATGTAAGGCGGCGTGCCAAATGGCATGCCCTGTGCAGAGTGCCATGCCCTATGGCATGCCCTGTGTACAACGACATGCCATATGGCATGCCCTATGTATGGCAATGTGCCAAATGGCATGCCCTGTGTATGGTGACATACTGTATGGCATGCCCTATGTACAGCGATGTGCCAAACAGCATGCCCCATGTACGGCAACATGCCTTGTGGATGGGGGCTTGCCATGCAGCACGTCTGCATGCTGTGCCATGCCCATGGGGGTTGCTCTTCCAGGCTTGACTGCACTACGGTGGTGGCAGGGCCGGTGTGGCAGCCCAGCTCAGGGACGCTGGCTGCATCATGTCCGACATGCCATGGTGTGGTGGGCCACAGGGTGGTGATGTCCGGGTGGTGTGTGCATCTCCAAAGTGATACATGCCCTTCTGTGTGCATGTCCTTATGGCAGCCTCTACCCTCGCGTACGTGTGCACCACTGGGCCTGTGCCTGCATGTCGTACTTGTCTTGGTGCATGCGGGTGGGTCCCATTGTGGACATGTTTACGCAGGCATGCCCTCATGGTACGGCCCCACGGTTGCCCTGCACATGGCTGCGCATGTGTCTGCTTCATACTCATTGTGCATGCCACATTGTGTATGCCTGCGCAGCTGGGTGTTGTATCCTACCCTGCGCGGGCTTATGTGCAGTGCGCTGGGTTCTTGCATAGCACCCTTTATTAGGCTTCTTTTGATCACCATCAAATTAATCCAGTTTGTGGGCCTCTCTGCTTTATCCATAATGCCCATCTTTTCCATTTTGTCAAGTTCAGGTTTTACCTTGTCTTTTAGGGCAAATGGGATTTTCCTGGGTGGGTGAATTACAGGGCTCACTGATGAGTCGATTTTGATGTGGTGTTCTCCCTCTAAGCATCCCAACTCCTGGAATACATCAGTAGAACTGGACAATGTCTCTTCAATGTTGTCCCTTTCAGCATTTACTGAGAACATTTTCTTAACCAGTCTTATTTCCAGACAAGTAGGACATCCCAACTCCAGAGTTACATTGGCATTCACCATTTGAAACATCACAACATGATACCGGTTTTTGAAACTTACTGCCGGTAGCTTTCCCGTACACATTCAGCTGGTGATCTGAATATGAAACCAGCCATGCCTTTGATTTCTGGATTGTCTCTGTGGACACAGCTCAATACATGTTTAAGGGCATAACATTGCACTGAGCTCATGTCCAACATCAAAGCCACAATTTTCACATTTATATTCAAATTCACTTTCCGATCAGTGTTCTGAGCATTACCAATGAGCATCTCAACAGTAAAGGTATTTTCACTGTCACTATTAGTCTCTTCATTAACAGCATGCACTTTTGTGCCTTGCCCAGCAGTGCACATTCTGGCAAAATGAGTTAGCCTGCGACATAAGCAACACCTTTGTCAATATGCTCGGCACCTGACTGGCTCATGTTCATGACCACATTTCCCACATTGGTGCATTATGGGCTTTCTTGCTGGCAAACTCTTACTTTGGTCACAGTCTCCCATTCTCCCACTTTTCTGAGAACGGCCATATGAACTACTGTTTCCTCTGCTGGTATGTCACTCATACTCTTTAATATGGCTCTCACTTAGTTCAGCTGCTCTGCAGATATCACTAATTTTTGCTAGTGTTAAATCTACTTCTCGGAGCAGTCGACATCCCACTTTATCATTAAGAATGCCACAAATAATTCTACCTCTGATCAGTGAGTCACACAGGGTGCCAAACTCACAAGACTTAGCTCTCAAACGCAACTCTGCGACATAAGTATCAATAGATTCACCTGGATTTTGATTCCAGATGTTAAACAAATGTCTCTCATATGTCAGGTTCTTGTATGTGTTGCAGTATTTCTCAAACTGCTCCATCACTTTAGCCAAGTTCTCCTTGTCTTCCTCTTTTCCCCATTCAAAAGTACTGTACACCTCCAGTGCGGCAGGTCCAACAATGTACAAAAACATCATAGCCTGTATTTTCTGGGACTGCTCAGCTACTCCCAAGGCAACAAAGAAAACTTCAATCTGCTACTTAAAGCGACACGAATTTTCAGCTAGATTGCCAGTAAGATCCAGTGTGTGAGGTGGCAATAACTGCTCCATCTTCTGACACCATGTAATGACGTGCAGAGGCAGGTAAGACTGGTTTGCAGCACTTTAATGAATATTGCCAGCAGGAACATACAGATGCAAACTAACTCAAACTGAATACAATTCTAGTGAGCTAAAACTTGCCAACACTCATTTATAGCAGGCTTTCAAAAGAAGTGATGTCATCCACGCTTGCATCATTAATATGCATGTTCTATTTACTATGCATATCCTTATGTAATTGGCTATGGACAGTGATAACAATAATATCTTTAAAACTAAACTTGATTCCCTCATGGATGGTGACAATTTCAGTGACTATTATGGCTTAGAAACAAGGGAAAAACTTGATATGGACCCTGATCTTTTGCTGTCTCTGTACACCTAGAATGAAACTTGATGCCAATGGTGAGAAGCAGCAGGAACTCAGGGCACAAGACATATAGGTTAGGTGAAACTACACAATATGGGAAGTACTGGAGACCTAAGGACTGGGTAAGGGAAGTGGAAGGTACTTGATTCTGCTCCCCCACTGAACCCCAGGCATAGTCTGCTAAAATATCATGGGTGGTGTTTATCATCCCAAGGGTAATTAACTGTGTTCTTTAAAGGGATTTTTCAGTGTTCTGCAAAAAAAAAACCTGAATTAGCAGGATTCAAATTTGAACATTCAGTTGTTTATTACTGAAAACATTTGCATGAAAACAAGGCTCTTTGATCGTAGACTGCATCTGTCTTTACTGCTTTTCTTGCTCTGAAGTCAGAATGCTCTGCTGTGATATCATAACCTGTTGCCACAGAAATAAGCCTGACTTCACACAGGATTGTGACTTCAGGGTAGGACAAGCAGTAGTGACATAGAAAATCTAAAGGGCAAAGAGCCTCTTTTTATGCAAATGTTTTCAATAATAAAAAAAAAATGGAACGTCCAGAAGGTAAGATTTGTAGGGAATGCCGTGTAACTAAGTTCTGCTGATGCCGATTGTGAATTACGTGCTGGAAATCAATAAACCACTCTAAAGAAAAAATCTTGGAATGCAAAAGCATTTTAGGAGATACTTAGATCTGGAAGATCCTCCACCTTCATTACGCCAGCAGACTCTCCTGTCTCTCCAGCTGTTGGCCAGCTACCAAGGCTGGGTCTGCAGAAGCATTAATAAAGGAAGAGCCCCACCCCAGGGTCAATCTTAAGGATACTGGATCCAAATACAGGAGATCAGGAACAGCAACAGTCAGAAAGGACTCTGTAGCTAGGACGGGGCTCCTGGCGGAAAGTAAGTTCCAACCTGATGGAAAAAATTAAGGAGAAAACCTACATTAGAAAAAAAAAGATGGGTACTTCCGCATTGTTTAGGATGCCATGTATGATAGGGTATTACTTCTCAAAATTCAAACAAAGAATCAAATGTATATTTGCTGGCCGGCTAGAGAATACAGTACATGGAATTTATGATAATGTAACCTAGTTTCTTAATAAAATATAACATTTGATTCTCATTTTCCCTTTAAAGGGGAACAGTCAACAACGAGAGCCCCATACCCAAGTGTGAGAGTGGTCCCAATTTGCATTCTATTTGCAAAAACATTTTTTACTTCTATTTAGTGTAGCACAATATGTTGCATCAGACTAATTTTGCCTACTTACAGGCTGGCATTTTCTGTAACTACAAATTACAGAATGCCCTGCAGCTGATACCAGAGCAGGACTACTGTAGTGGGAAATTCAATAGCCTGCAGTGCATGTTCGCGCGCTCTTACGCGCTCTGATCAGATGTTTTCTGGTCTTGCTGTTCTCCTGTAGCTAAGTGCAGTCTTCTATGAATGTGCTTAGCTGAGGACAACAGTGCCAGCAAACCAAAAATCATAGCTTATATGAATGCTAGCATGTACTACAGGCTATTGACTCTCCCACTGCTGCAGCCCTGCTCAGATGTCAGCTACAGGGGAGTCTGGGATTTGTAGTTGCAGAAAAAATCAGCTTGGAAGTAAGCAAAATTAATATGCAAGTAAAAAAAATATTTTACTTACAGTGCAAATTGGGATGAGCCCCATACTTGGGTGAGGAACTCTTAGTGCTAACTGTTCCCCTTAAATTAGGTAAAAAACAATGACAAAAGGCATGTTTACATTACTAGCTGTGCACTGTTGTGAGTGGCACAGATCTGTTACAGTGGTGCACTTACCTGCGTCTAGATGCACTGTGCACTGTCACAAGCTGCTCCATATCGCAGCCTCACGTTTCTTATCTAGGGAACACGTAGCAGTGTGGCTGTTTTCCTTCCAAGTCTGAACATTCTGTGCTGATCACATCATTGTAGTCACCACACCACACCACACTGCCCACCCAAACCCCTCCCCCTCCATGCCAGCCAGAAAGGCAGCTGCAATGCTGGAAGAAGATACTGTAACATGGTTCTGCAACAGTGCAGAGCTTCAGCATGTGAACTCAGGTCATCGGTGGTGCAGAGTGAGCCGCTACAGTGATGTGGACTGCAGCAGTGCAGGTAACTTGTGTATAAATGCACCTACAGACTCAGACACCTATTAAATCTTATGTCCAATTTCATCAGTGCCTGTCATTCAGGGGATGGGAAGGGATTCATCCATCACTCTAACAAACTGTTCTGGCAGAGTCAGCAAGCTTCCTTTCCTCTGACCTCTTGAGAATACTCACAATTTTTGAGTTATGGAAGTGTCAAGTTTCCGTTAAAGTAAAGGTGTGATATTCACTACTGGGCTTCATAGCCTGTTACCTTGTGGTGGCAATAGTTCATCTCTGCCAAAACTAAACAAAATTTGATACTGTCCTGAAAGAGAGGGAAGGGATCATAACTGTGGCCAAACTTCTGGCCAGCTAATCCCTTTCAGCTTCCTGGTCCGCCTGCTCCGCCCCTGCTCTCTGACATTTAATGACGTCTCACCAGGGAGAGTGTGGGGAAGAACCCCATACAAGTCTATGGGGCTCATTTTCAAAATGTTTTTACAGCAGTTTAAACAACCTCTGATAAAAAATGAAAGCCACCACTCAACTAACAGGGTCCCTATTAGCTGAGCAGTGGCTTTCATTTTTTATCATACGTTGCTTAAACTGCTGTAAAAATTGTTTTAAAACAACGTATACTTGTATGGTTCCTACGCTTTCCCTGGCAAGATGTTACTAAACAGTGTGCAGGGGCAGAGCAGGCAGACTGGAAAGTGGAAAGGGATCAGCTGGCCAGCAGTTCGGCCACAGTTATGGTCCATTCCCTCCCTTTCAGGACAGTGTGAAATTTTATAATTTGAGCAGAGATGGACTATCGTCGTCAGAAGGTAACGGGCTATAAAGCAGCTAACAGGCAGAGACTGCCCCATAGCAGGGTGTGCAGAAGGAAAACGATCATGCAGTAAAACCAAAATTCCAGCACCACCCACCAAAACACAGGATACAGGAAGGGCAGTCCAAATAGCCTTTTATGCATGAGTGCTATTACCTCTTACAGAAGGGGGCACCAGGAGAACCCACAACCTCCAACTGATTTTGCCACTCAGGCATCCTCAGGGAGTGACTACATTCATTACCCATAAACCTTTTACACATACGAGTTAATTAGGGAATAAGGTGTGAAGACTCTTCATTACACCACTACCAAATGTGCAAAACTAATAAAATGGTGCAACCAGTGAAAAATAAGTATAAAAGAAGTATAAAAGGCTATTTGGACTGCCCTTCCTGTGTCTTGTGTTTTGGTGGGTGGTGCTGGAAAGTTGGTTTTACAATGGACTATGAAGCCCAAAATTGTTTTTTAATAATTCACACCATCACTTTAAACAGTTTTCTTGTAAAGTAGTTGTCATTTAAACCTGTATCTTGTACATAAACGTACTGTACTCCAGAAAATGTTCACTGCCTGCAAAGTTCACGCTGCCAGCTATTGTAACACATTTGCGACATAGAAACATAGAAACATAGAATTTGACGGCAGATAAGGACTGCTTGGCCCACCCAGTCTGCCCTTTTTCCTACCTAATGGATAAGCTGCAGATCCTAGTTAACCGGCAGCCTACTTCTTCCTACCCCAACCCCCTAGAATTGCCTTATGACTGTCCCATGCATGATTGAATTCCACCACTGTTTTTGACTCCACAACCTCCTCCGGAAGGCCGTTCCATGCATCCACAACCCTCTCTGTGAAAAAATACTTCCTTAAATTACCTCTGAGCCGCCCCTCCCATGTTCTACATTGTGCCGCCTTTGTTCTTGCACACCTCTTTTTGAAAGATGCTACCTCTTGACTTTGTTGATTCCCTTGAGGTACTTGAAAGTTTCTATCATGTCCCCCCTCTCCCTCCTTTCCTCGAGGCTATACATATTAAGCTCCTTAAGACTCTCTTCATATGTCTTCCAGTGCAGACCCTGCACCATTTTAGTTGCCCTCCTCTGGACAGCTTCCATCCTGTCTATGTCTTTGCAGAGATTGGGTCTCCAGAACTGCATGCAGTACTCCAGATGGGGTCGCACCAGCTATCTGTACAGAGGATTAATAACTTCCTGTTTTCTACTGGTGATGCCTCTCCCTATGCATCCCAGTATCCCCCCAGCCCTCCTTGCTGCCCTCTCACATTGCTTTCGCCACCTTTAGGTCATCTGATATGACTACCCCAGGTCCCTTTCCATTTTGTTGTTGTTAGTATCTCACCGCCATTGTGTTCTCTTCCCGCGTTTTGTTTCCCAGGTGCATTACCTTTCACTTCTTAGCATTGAATCTAAGCTGCCATACATTTGACCATTCCTCTAACTTTGCCAAGTCCCTCTCATCCTTTCCACCCCACTCTTGTGCATCAACTCTGTTGCAGATCTTTGTGTCATCTGCAAAGAGACATACTTTTCCTTCCAGTCCCTCTGCAATGTCGCTTATAAAGACATTGAAGAGGACCAGTCCTATTACTGAACCCTGCGGTACCCCACTAGTAACCCCTTTCTTCAGAGTGGATTCCATTTACTGTTACCTCTGTGTCCTATTCTCCAGCCAATTCTTTACCCAGGCTGTCATCTTGGGACCCACTCCCAGGCTGGTTAACTTGTGTATTAATCTTTTGTGTGGGACTGTGTCAAATGCCTTGCTAAAGTCTAGGTAGGCCATGTCCACAGCCCCTCCCTGATCTACTACTTTGGTCACCCAGTCAAAGAAATCTATCAGATTTGTCTGGCATGACCTTCCCGCTGTGAATCCATATTGCCTTGGGTCCTGTGCCCCTCTAGCCTCTAGATACTCAACAATTCTTTCCTTCAGAAGTGATTCCATCATTTTACCTACCACTGTGGTTAAACTAACAGGTCTGTAGTTTTCTGCTTCTGCCTTGCTCCCACTTTTGTGAAGGGGAATCACATCTGCCCTCCTCCAGTCCTCGGGTACCACCCCATCCTCCCATGATTTGTTAAAGAGGGTAGTCAGTGGTGTCACTAGTTCTACCCTTAATTTTTTTAGAATTCTGGGATGAATCCCATCAGGCCCCATTGCTTTTGTCTGCCTTTCAGTTTTAAGAGTTCTTTCAGAACCCTTTCTTCTGTAAATGGGTGGTATAAACTCTGTATCCAGAGTGTTTCTACTGTTTGTTTTAGGTACCTCCTCTTCCTTTGTAAATACTGAGCAAAAATATTTGTTTAGTATCTCTGCCTTTTCACAGTCACCTTCTGCCCACCCTCCTCCCCTTTATTAAGCCCACAGTCAATGTCATGCTCCTGATCTGCTCTAATTGCTATGCATTAAATTGTGACAGCTAAGTGGCAGCTGTTTGTGAATGACCAATAATGGCAACAATCACTATGTGCCCTCCAGTAACCTGCAGTTGAAATTGTCAGATAATTGCAGCAATCAGGTTAGTATTTGACCTGGAATAACCTATTATTTAAACTGAACTCCCTCATCCATCCCCAATCCCATGGCTGCCAATCTGCTTACCTGAAGACAGGAAATTTGCATCACAGTGTCAATCCTAAAGTGAGGGAATGGGAGGGACAAGCACAGGAGAGGGCGGATGGAGCAAGTGAATGAACTGCACACTGAAATCAATGAATGTCTTCATTTTTGATAGTTTGCCTTGATTTTTTATCTTTGTGTTTCCTGTTTTATCTCGTCTTATTTTTATCTTGTGTTTGTTGTGTATCAATAAAAACTACATGCTGCACATCGTGTCTTTTATTTCACTTTCCTTGACATGTTAAAGAGAGCCTGCCAGTGTACTATAATTTGCAGCCAGATCCCATTTTAATTCATCAGGCAGAGTGTGATGCAACTGATGGTCAGCCAGAGTCCACTCCTCCTTCCCCCCCCCAGCAAAGCCTCTGGTAACATCACACTAATCCAGCAATGATTTGTAAAAATACAGGCATCTTGCTTTCAACTCTCTCCAGCTGTATTAAAGTATCTTTTTTTAAGATTGCAGGTCTCACAGGTTGGCTGTGGTTTATTAGTGCCTCCCCATTAAAACGCAGTCCACACTCGGCAATAAAATTAAGCCCATAATCAAACTTGCATCTACAGCCTTCGTCACCTCTCTCCTGTCTGAGTTATGCTGCGTGGGGTGCTAGGCAGTAAGCAGTCTGCAAACAAAAGCATCAACAATAAAAATGAATGCTGCACTTTTGATCCAGTCTCATTTATTTCACTTTCCCTTAATGTTCGCATTTTTTTTTTCAAAACTGTGAACTTAGTGAAAATAAATAAACATGGATAATTCCAGGAGTACAATACTTTACGGCAGTTCTTATTGGTGTAGTGGGTTTTACTTTTTGTGTGCGCAAAAGAGAACCCCACCCTCTGTATAAACCTTTTTAAGTGAAACAATAGGAGTTTGCTCTAAGCAAGGTGATGCCATGCTCTGTCAGAAAGTGTAAAGTGGGTTGTTAAGACAGCACTAGCCTCCCAAAAAGAATTGTCACACATAACATTTCAGTCATTGAGTTGCAAAGTCCTCCAGATTTTATTGATGCAAATATGTGCAAACGACTGCTAATAATCCCTGTACAAATGAAAATGCCATGAACAAATGCTTTAGCTTCAAAGATTGAAGTGTGATGCTTGATCATGCTGTTTGGAAGGTGAGTGATGTCTCAACTACCTGTTTTAAACCTTTTTTAAACTATATTTTTGTAGGATCGAATTTCCTGGGGGGGGCACATGTACAGAGGAATAAGGCTTAGGGTTCTAGGTGAGGTAGCTGGTATTGTGTGCACACCATAAATAAAGTAACACTTCAGATTAAACAAATTCATTGTCTGCTCCATGCTTGAAGCTGGTTACTGGGTTTTTAATAACATCTGCACACTCAAACTACAATTTCATTTACAGTTACACTAATTTGAATTTTACCGCTCAGACACCAGATGAGGAGCCCATATAACAGAGCACTGATGTCCCATTGCTGTTCTCCTCTCTCTCACCGGCAAAATACAGCACTCCTTCAGCCATGTCCTGGGCCCATAGGTGGGATATAAAATGACAGCAAGTTCTGGGTGGGTATCCTTCTATGGTACAATCTGTTAATTCGAGGCTAGTAGAGCAAAGTCTGTAGTAACAAATGTGAAGGAAACTAGCCACAAACACCACCTTAACAGTATGCAAAGGTTTACTTAGTTCTTTTTCACTAGACAGCAATCCCCCAAGTAATGCCTCATGTTTTGCCCTAACCAGGGCTTCATCAGGGAAAGAATCTGCATAAGAATAATAAACAAGCTTGTCTGAGAACTTGGAAATAATAAATAAGTAATGTTTTATTTATATCTAGCGCCCAATCTCAGAGGCTCTGGGCACCATTACAGACATTAAAAGTAGGGTTATAAGCAACATAGAACAAATGATAAAATTAATTAATAAATAATTCAACAACTATTAAAATCAGCTAAAAACTTTCTAGAAATGCTTTATTAAAGAGGTAGCTCTTCAAGCCTCTTTTGATTGCCTCCACTGATGGGGTCTCCCTCAAAGATTTCAGTAGCAAGTTCCAGAGAGCTGAGCCAGCCACCTCAAAGAGCGATCTCCCTAGATTTTCAGCCTGGCCCTTGGAACCGCCAGGATGCCCTCAGTGGAGGAACAGAGGGAATGTACGGGTATGGCTGGTGTAAGGAGGTCAGATGTGTAGCCAGAGCCGGGGCCGTATAGGGCCTGTGTCTAAAACCATTATTGCAAGCACTTCTGCTAACCATGGTTCACTAAAGGTGATACAAATCAATCTTCCTTCATTCAGTTCTACAGAGATCATAATTAGTGAAAAAGATACTAATTAATCAGAAAAAAATATAAAAATAAAAAATCATACTGTATAACATTCCAAGTTTTTTATTTTTTTATTTTATTAAACTCTAGGATTACAAATACCTTTGAGCAGGAACTGCTCATTTACAAAGGTTCCACATCAGAGGATGTAGGGTAACATACATACAAAGGTCAACAATGGTTACAGTCTTAAAAACACAGAGATGTTTAAGCATTTATTATACAGCCAAAAATGGAGAGAGACAACATAAGCCAGCTTCAGACAAGTTTCAGGGTGAACAGTATATAGTTAGTATAGGGTAGGAGGGAGTCAGGAAGAAGTAGGCAGGCTAAAGGGCCATTGTCGGTGGGTAGAGGTGGGTGGCAAAAGTACAAGGTGAATGGGCTGGAAGGCCCCATATCTGAAAGTGCCATTAGAGAGGGGAGGGTGTGGGTGAGGCAGTGTGGTGTTGGGGGGGTAAGGGGTGAGACTGGGAGAAACTGGTGCCACAAAAGTGGAGCTCTAGGGGAGGTTACAGTCATCTTCAACTAGGGTAAAATGAGGAGGCAGTTACTTAGTAGAGGCAGTCACATTGAGTAGTAGAGGTGAGGAATAGTCGGCATTGCCTTTTAAAGGGACCAAGCATCGCAGTTGTACGTGTTTCTTTGTTAAGGGTATTGTACCACTGAGGAGCCCTGTGTGTGAATGACCTCTGACCCATTGTGTACTGCAATCCAGAATCCTTATAATTCTGATCTCTCCTGCTCCTCTCCAGGTCCCTGCTCCGATGTTATACAAGGGCCCTGACCCCCTTTGCTTTCTATACTAACACTGAAACATAGATGAATCAGGAGAGAAAAAGACTAGGGGCACGATTCTCAAACAGCCCTTAGATCACCACAAGTTGTGGCAATTTAGGGCTGCAGCAAACCCAGTTGCACCAGGGACCTTGCACCCAACCCAATTCTTGATCAGGTAAAGTCCCAGTGGCAAAATCCCATGGCTTGCAGAAACCATAGCAGTACACCAAACAGATGGCGCACCTGGACAGGGTGCCACAAGCCATGGGCAGCTGTGTGGCAACGGCCCCGGACATTCCCTGGAGGTCTAGCGGACACTCCGATCCCTCATTACACCCATCTCTAACTATTAAAATAAACCCCCTACCTAGTGGTCCAGTGGACCCCTGATCCTTGATTACCCCCATATCACTAATTATTAAAATAAACCCACTCCCTGGTGGACTAGCGGACCCCCTCCTTGATGTCCCATGAATTGAGTATTTATCATACATCCCTGGTGGTCTAGTGTATTCCCTTCCCTGATCCATGATGTCCCCAAGATGTATTAATGTATAAAAATTCCCTGGTGATCTAGTGCCCCCCCAAGCCCTGATCCTCCGTTATGCCATATTATGAAAACATTGGTGGTATAGTGTTCCCCCCAGCAGGCAGTGTCCTGCCGCCCCACTTCCCCCCATCCCCAAACCGAGCTGGCGACTGGCACAGCCCACCACTCATCACCATGGCCAACTGCCAACTGAGCTCTGAAAGAGTGCATACTGTATACAGTACTTGCTCAGTGATTGACAGCAGCCGTCAATCACTGAGCACGTACTGTATGGTACACACTTATTCAGAGCTCAGTTGGCAGCAGGCCACAGTGGTGAGTGGTGGGCTGCACCAGGCATGGTTTTTGGTATGGGGAAGTGGGGTGGTGGGACACTGCCTGCTGGGACACTGCCTGCTGGGTTGGGTGGTGGGGGTCATTATACCATCAATGTTTCCATAAAATGGCATAATGGGAGAGCGGGGCTTGGGGGGAATTCTTGATCACCAGGGCATTTTAATACATTACCACATCTTGGGGACATCAGGGATCAGGGAGAGGGGGTACACTAGACCACCAGGGACCTATAATAAATACTCAATTCAGGAGGACATCAGGGAGGGGGATCAGCTAGTCCACCAGTGAGGGGATTTATTTTAATAATTAGTTATATGAGGGTAATTGGGGATCAGAAGTCCCAGGGATCCTTTTGAATTGTAATGGGAGATCAGGGCGGGGAAAGGGGATAATGGCATTGCCACAACTAGGAATACACCTCTCCTGGTGAGAAATTTCTAAGTACCCTTAGACCAGTGCTGGCTGGTCTAGCAGTTCCAAAATTTGCCCACTGGGAGAGTTTTGTGAATCCTGACTCAGTGGATTTGGCAGCCTGTGTCTACCGCAAGCCCCTGGCACCATGCTGCAGCCCAGTGTGTGGTACAAGGGCAGATCAAGCCCTCTTTGGTGCAGGCTGCCTATGGTAGACACAGGTTGCCTGTGTGAATTGCTCCTAGGGCATCCTTTGGCACAAGGAGAACTTTGCGCCAACCATTGGGACACAAGCCCCTTATGCTGCCCCGGGAGTTTTGAGAATCATGCCCTAGGAGTCCATCTAGTCTGCCCCAACACCCAAACTAGGCCTGACAGCCTTCTTGATTGACACCTTGAGGGGAACATTCTCTCTGTTATTCACTCCTTCTTTTCCCTGGCTATGGTCTGGCCATGCCATCTTATAGTGTGACCCTTATCATGTAATCAGGAAGTATAGCTTTTCCAGGCACTTAACGCCTTTAGTGCATTTAGTACCACAGCTACACAACACCTTTAGAGGACTTGCATCTCTTGCTCTATCACTGTGCTTTCTCTGTAGATTTTGAAATTTACCTCTGAACTAACTCCTGCTCTCTAGCGTCCCCTTTTATTCTTTCTCTCTTTCTCTCACAGGATGCCCTTATTTACATGGGTGTCAGCAGGCATACTCGGTGTACTTTGCTGAGTACAGTAAAATCTGGAAAATCCAGGGGCAACACAAGCCTCAAACCTGGGTAACAAACACAGACAGAGCCTGATACACATGAAGAACTGTTTCCCCCTCCTTGGATGCTTTAGTGTGAGTCTGTAAATGATCTTTGGAAGACATATGGTTGATAAATTTAGAGGTAAAAATTGTATGAGTATTCCAATCAAGAATGTATGCGTGAGTGCTGGTGTGAAGGGACTTCTGTAAGGATGGTTACCTTGATGTGGTAGACAGGCTTATCACAATGTATCCTAAGCATTGTAACTAAAAGTCATCTAACTGTTGTCTAATTGGTGGTGTTTAAGCTAGATAAAATGAAATGATGTGACTTTATTAGGATCGTTGACTTACTACAAATTGTTTACTAAATTGGGGGTGATGTAAAAGGGCGTAGCAGTACATATTGTAATTTGTGTTATCGTGGGTGACAGTTCACTCACTAGAGCACAGGTTTAAAATTCCTGGCTACATCCATGCTTATTTACATAGACACTGTGCCTGTCAATCAAATGACTTGGCATGTCTCTGAACGAACTGTGAATCTGGAGCCTCACAGATTCATCTCTCTTAGAAACATTGTTACCCATTTAGAAAATTTGTAAGGGGGATTTTCCAGCCACTGACTGGCTGAACACCTTGCCAAGGGGTACATTTATCTGCCAAAAGAGACCGAGAAATAACAAGCCCCTGTGCCAACTGACTGCTTACCTAATGAAATCAAGCAGCAGTTTACATTTTTCAAAACTGAAACCCGCAATTTTTTTTTTTCCTTAGCAAGTGAGAGCTCTCCCAACGCGGTCCCGAGAGCGAGTCAGTAACTCCCAAGAGCCTATCATCCCCACAACTAACATCAAAAAAATAAAACTAAAGAAAAACAACCTATTTTTATTTTTCAGACCCTGGATCTGACTCCATCATTGCCACCACTCCTGACCTCTGGCTGCCCATGTGTTCTCACTACTGCCACAGGCTGGCAGTGTGACTCCATCTGAGGCAGCACAATCTAATGTAAGCCCCCTTAAAGGAGGGGCTTGTTGCTCCCATTAGAACCCCCCCTTTCCCCCTCCTACTCCCTAGATCTAGGAAATTCATTAGTGCTTTGAAGGTTAATACCTGCTGGATGCCTCAAGGTGGCAGCAGAGGGCAAGTTTAGGAAGGTATATAAGGTTGGAGACAGGATGATGTTTGGGGGCCTTTTCCAGCCTGGACAATAGGCCAGGGGCTGGAGGGGGGCAGCTGGAGAAGCAGGGAAGGCAGGCAAGAATGGAACTCAGCGGTCCAGGTGGGCCAGTAGGGACCCCCCTCAAAGTGCAAATAAGGACAGTTTGGCAGCAATGTGGTGCCAAGGAGTAGGGGAGGAAGCTCCATGGGGAGGATGGTCAGCCAGTATGCCTGCATCATTGGGATATGGATGGTGTAGGTGGCGGTGGTATGCCAGGATAAGCAGGAGCCCATAGAGATCTCATGGTAGTGGTTTCTCAGGTTACCAGGGCTGTGGGAGCAGTGGCAGAGTCCCCACAGGAAGAAGGCCAATGGCAGTGGCTCTTCTCCATACCCAGTGTGGCAGGATGGCCTGAGTTTAAATTGAGCCAGAGGGCCTTTCACCCAACTTGTAGGATCTGCGTGGAAGGGGAGGTCATGTGGCACTGGCATTAAAGGGCCTGGGGAGTTACAGGTCTTAAGACAGGCCTTGGAGGGTGCCTCTGGTGGGGGTTTAATGCAAGCCCAGGATGTGTTGGACAGAGATGTGGGGCTAGGAGTTGTGTGCCCCTTTCCAGAATTTGACATCTGGGAGCACTGAGAGAAGTGGGCTGCTTAGAGGGCCTGGGCAGTGGCAGGGCCTGGGTCACTCCCTTGGCAGAATAGCCCAGGTGAGGTAGCTCAAGTGCTGAAGCAAGGCTGGGTTTTGGGGCCGCTGCATCAGAAAGAGAGAGAGCAGAGCTGAGTTGCAGACGTGGGATTGATGCTGTGAGTTTGGTAGCACCGGGCAGGTTCAAGTTCAATGTGAAGCCAGGGAGGTTGAGTTGCACGGTCTGTGTCGGAGGAAAATATCCTGGCACCCTTAGTAGATTTGGGCCAAGATCCAGGGGCCAGATGGGGGAAGCAACTCGCTTTTCCACGCCGAAGATGGGGCAGCCAACCAGCGCCAGGCCAGTTTAAGGAAGGCTGTGTGGGTAACCTAGGAAAAAGAGAGAGAGAGCGCTTGGCTTACCAGCACCAGGAAGTCAGGAGTCTGTGGGTTTCTTCTAGTTAGGAAGGTCCTTTGGTAAATCATCCAAGTGTTTGGAGACATGAAATCCTGCTTGTACTGCATGTAATCCATTTGTGCTGCTCAGAATGTCCAGCTAGGGTAAATTGTACAAAGTTCAGATAGCCCCATTGAGCTGCTTTATTTATTTGGTGGAAGAGGAGACCCCTGCATTCCTGGAATCATTTGGGGTGCTGGAGCTTAAAATAAAGAAGCCAGTTTGGGAAGAAACTGGTAATGATGTTATTCCTTATTTGAGGTAGAAGGGGAGGTTACACATGGGGGCTCATCCAGGATGTTACCCGAACCATGAAATGCCACCAGACCCCAAGCCTTGAGATCCAGTGCATTGGCAGGCTTCCCGGCCTGTTTGGGCCCTGTGGCACAGAAAAATTAGCTGTGGATTAGGCCTGGAAAAGATGTAGGCCTCAGCATGTCCAGTGTGGTGTGCGCACATCACCAACTGGACACATGATCCTCAGGTGGACTCCGGTTGGATGATGGCCAGTGAGGAGCTACAGCAGCTGCAGACAGAAGCGCCATCTTAGAGAAAGTGATTGGAGGGAGCAAAGCTGAGAGGGTGAGGAGAAAGAAGGTCAGAGATCCAAACAGAGAAAGTAAAAGTTGCACATTCACACCAGAGCAAAAGGGTTGTGCCGCCAAGAAAACCCAAAAGAGAAAGATCAAAACTAACCAAATAAGCGGGTTCCTCATTATGGGTACTGGGAGACACAGAGAAAAGACTTGAGCAGACAGCCCCATGGATTGGTGATGGATAGTATCTGGCAGGGAGGAAGGTGGAGCATAGGCGACCCCCCACACCAGGAGTGCCTCTACAAATCCATTTTTATATAATCTGGATTTGTGCAGGCACTTTATAGATAATGTGTTATTAATTTGGAAAGGCAGTAAAGAGGAAATGGAAATGTTTCCTGAATATATCAATAGCAGAGATCCAGCATTTAAATTCAAGTTAACTGTTGGGGAGGACAGCATTAATTATTTGGATGTGACGTTGTATAAAGATGGCAAGGGAAATATTCTGTCTGATTTGTACAACAAAAAAACAGACCGGAACACATTACTGGCTGCACAGAGCTGTCATCCTCAACATGTCATTAAGGGTATACCAAATGGACAACTTATTGGAATTAAAAGTAACTGTTCAGATGAAAGTAAGTTTCAAGACAAGAAACAACAGCAAGTGGATAGGTTTAGGAATAGGAACTATAGTGAGGGGATAATACAGAAGGCAATAGTATATGTGGAAAAAAATGAACAGGAGTGAACTACTTAAAAAATGTTCTGAGAGAGAGGCAGGTGGAAAGAAATAGTTCAGTGAAGCTCCACAGTTTGGCACTACCTATGCAGTAGGAGTGGATAAACTGAGGGAAGACACTAAACAGTAGGTGATCTGTTTTGGAGAGTGATGTTAAATTAAAAGAAATAACGAGTGAACAACCCAAGTTTGTATAAAAAAGGGCAAAAAATGTGGCTCATGTTGTTACATCATCCCTGTATTGCCCTGAGAAAATAACACCACCTTCTGAGAGGTTTCCAAAATCAATAAACGATGTGGGAGATTTCCGTACTGCCCGTATTTAGCACAAGGACCTTCAGTGCAACATCTGAGGGGGAAAATCCAATAAAATGTAATGAGTTAATCACATGCAATACAGTGGGGGTAGTAGATTTATTTAGATAATGGGTAAACGGAAAGTGATGTCCTGATTGGTTGAAACAGCCTGCTACCCGGGCTGTTATTTCTTAACAACGGCCCGCTACAAAACAAGTGACAATTCGGGGTGTCCTATTACCACGGCTATCCTTGGGCTCCCTGAATTTCGAAACCAGACAGCTGCCATTTTCACCCCGCTCGCTTAGCAAGACCAATTTCTTTCAACAGTGACACAGGAGAGTTAAAAAAAAAAAGCCTGCAACAGTCAGTTTTTTACCAATTTAACTTTCTTTCTGAGCTCGACTGCGCTTATGTCACACACAATCAGGTATCACAGTAACCTGCAGACTCACACTATGCCACATTTCGGAGCCCAAAAAAAATTTACCTCTCTTCAAATATAAATAAACACCCAACATTGCCCATTCTCATAAATGATCCAATCACCTCAAATAAATGGCTCTCTTCTCGGTCTCTCTCTGTTTTTCACTGAGCAACAAACGACAAACAAAGTGAAACAAACTCAAACAGCAACTCTCATGTCTGTGAGGCAGTGCGTGAAGAAACAAACAAAGTGCACAAACACGCAGGACAGCGCCCTCCTTTGGTGATTCCAGCAAAGCAGGGACTATTTTATTATAAAGTGTACCTTTTTTATTTTATTTGTTATATATACATTTTTTTTTCTTCGAATAATTACACCTATAACCCATTTTCTAAGTGTTATAATACCCTCCAGGGTGAGTTATGGGATATAACGGACCTTCCAGGGTCAATAAGGCCCTCCACCTGCGGCGTCGGGCCTTATTACTCCCCTGGGCTGTCTGTTATATCCCAATAATGCCCACCTTGTCGGGTATTATTACTTACTTAATTGTCAATGTGGGGCATTCTATGTGGGGAGGACAACTAGATGTTTGAAATTAAGAACTGGGGAACATGTCAGAGCATTAAGAGATGGCAACGAAAAGTATGCGATTGGAAGACATGTAAAAGGAAAAAATAACAGTGAACACAATATTACTTTCTTTGGAGTACAAAGTGTACCCAAACATAAGAGAGGGAGTGACAGGGAAAGCAAAGTAAATATGTGTGAAACAAAATGGATTTTTAAAATATGGTCATGTTTTCCCCCAGGTTTAAATGATTCCATAGAACTTGTGCACCATCTCTGATTATACAATGGTTGTATTCCTGACTTCACCCCCTTCCCCCCAACATACACACACACACACACACACTCTTCTCATCTGACTCCTCAGTTGAGGTTTTGAGTTTTGGATGTATTTTTTGGATATGGAGGTCCTTGAAAATACTGTTCATCTCAATTTTGTTCCTATTGGGAAACTTGTTGCATTAAAAGTTGTGTCCAAATTAAAAACAAAAACGTTTTTTTTATAAAAAGTTGAAATATAGATGGCTCAGTGTTTTTTGTTTTTATCTTGCAGAATGATGCTCCCATGTGTCTGTCACCAGAACCCCAAAAAAAAGTAATAAATGAATCGCAAGCTGGTCATTTGATGAAGCAAGCTTGAACTGTAGCATCCTCAAATAGAATGCAATGAAAGATAGAACTTCATACAAAAACAAAATGTTAAAGTAACGCCACAGAAGAAAAGTATACAGATTTTGATATGGAGGTGAAGTTCAATAAGCTGCTGTAAATTGTCCCATAAACTACATGGCAGAATGAAAAAGGTTTTTTGCTGCATGTGTAACATAAAGTTTGGGTAATAAGTGGGTATTTTTTTGACATAATGTTGTTTCTATTAGCTAATTTTAAATATATTGGTATTGCACAAGTTAGGTGATATTAATTGTATAAATTATAATGAAGTATTTTTTTAATTTACCCAATTGAATTTTAAGTGTGTATGAGCACTTTGATAGATTGCAAGCCCTATAAAAGGGGTAAGAACTGGTTGAATTTCTAACCTCTGATGAAGCTCCACCAAGACAGAGCAAAACGTAAGGTTTTGTAGCCAGAGGCAATTTGCCTTGGCTATGCTTAACATGTTTTTAATGGTCTGTTAGTCCACTGACTTGCTGTCTACTTATTGTATTTCTGTGAGTAATGTGATGGAAGCTGTTTGGAATGGAAGACATGGTGTAAGATATTAAATGTTTTTTATATTGAAAAAGAAAACTTTTCTCCTGGATCCATTCTTTAAGTACACAATTTGTCTAGGATAAAAAAGACAGTGTGCATTGGTAAAACTCACATATAGGGACCGATTCTAGAAAACATATGCCAATGCGCAACGCAGATGCACCAACGAGAATGGCACAAGTCGCAAATATGTCCAGCAAATATGCCAAATGCAATTCTACATTGCGAGCTGCAGATTGATGCAACGTAGTACGCCATGTGGACTTCACGCCGTAGGCGATAAACCCGCGAGGGTACAATAAATGCAACTGAACATATGCCAAGAAAACAGAAGAGAAATGCCAGGGCAGGATTCTAGAAGCAGCAGTGCCACAACTTACACCAAGACCAGCCGGCACAACATAAACCAGGTGGGAGCTGGTGTAACATACACAGCATAGAAAGGAGCAGGGACAGACAGGCCGGACACACAGCAAAACACCATGTGAGATAAGAGAGAGTGTCTGAGGAAGGCAGGCACACAGGGGCAGTGTGGAACAGGGTACAAAGGGTGTACAGAGGCCACAGGCACAATGCAGGGACGATGGTGCCACCAGGCACAACGCCCCTGCCATGGCCACTGATACATGTAAACAGTGTAACTACAACAGGGACACAGCACTGGGTGGCACAGACCAGTGGACAGATGGTGGTGAGACACACCAACATCCATGCCAGTGATGCCACCAGCAAGAAACAATGGCACCCCGAGGCAGAAAGGCGCAGCACAGGCACCGTGCCAACACACAGCTGGGAGGTACATTGTAAGGTGGCATGGACACCATAGCATGCATGGTGACCCACAGCACACAGGACATCACACAGATGTGGCCTGGGGACAGTGGCCTGTGCCTTGAGCAGCACAAATGGCACACCAACCTGATGCACAGGGAACACTGGGGACAGCAGGCACCAACACCAGTGTGCACCCCTGCACATAGCGACAGACAGACAGACAACACACACACACACATATACACATACACACAGCCAAGCATACCAGGAACAGACACAGAGACAGTGTGTATGGCAAAAGGTTTAATGTACAAAATGGGACAGGGATACAGGGTAACAGTGGAAGGGGGATGGGGATTAAAAACAGGCAACAGCAACAAACAGTAACATAGCAGTAAACCCAAACCCAAACTGCCACCCCACAACAACATTGAACACCAACCCACACCCATGTACAACCCAACACAGGCCCAACAACCAAACCACAATCCCACCCACAAAACAAATAGCCTGCATCAGGGCCCTCTGCCACTGTGGCAGCCTGCTATGGACACCTGTAGGGATGTAAATGATGCAGTCAGTGCCGTACCCAGACATGGGGGCACACACACATAGGCAAGCTATATGAGGGTGCAGCATGAGCCACATTGTGGCTGCCAGCCATGGTCACGGCACAAGGGGACCAAGGTATGTACTTACCTGACCTCCAGTGAAATGCCTCCTGCCTGAGGCTGGCGATGCAGCCTTGCTGCATGCCATGGGTCATGCCAGTGGAACCTGTGGGGTGAAGGGACAGGTGAGTGTGTTGGGAGGCACCACGCACCATGGCCACCATGCCGGCACTGCTGCACCAGACAAACAGCTGTAGGTATACATACCAACACCGGGGTCCTGCCCAGACCGCATGTCTGCGTCCCTGTGGTGGGCCATGCACAGCATTTCCTGCAGGATCCCAGCTTCCCTCCACAACAGGTTCTGCCAGCAGTGGGTCAGCTGGCGGATGGTCCGGCGTGTCCCCATTGTCTCCACCATGCAGGTGCAGATGGCTGCCCATGCCCACTCCCACTCTGCAGCACTGCTCCTCCAGCTCTCAGGTAGCAGCAGTGTCCTACCCCACTGCTGAATATAGTTAACCAGCAGGTCTGTCTCATACAGTGTAAAGTTCGGGGCATGCCTGCTTAGGCTCAGGGATGATCCAGATGACATACTGGCCAGTCGTCTGCTTGACACTTGTAACAGGGATGGGGATGGCACATGCATCACTACAGAATGTCACCGTGGCTGTGCAGACCACCCCCACCCACCATGCGCAACACCAGACACCAGCCGTGGGACATGGGTCAGTGCAGGGCCACAGATCTGCAACTGTGGCCCACCACCCCAGGTGGTTCCCCTGCACCAATGCCATGCACAGCATGAGGTGTGTAAAGGCTGAGCTGTGCCATGCAGGGGCCAGGCACACAGTGCTGCACACAGTGACCACAGTGCACCAACATGGCGCCCATCCCCTGCAGAGGCATGTCGCGGGCCGACCCTGCACGGTGTGGGCATGGAATGCCACATGCAGCCCTGCCACACATCCACACCCCCACCCCCACGCGGAGCATCATGCAGCCACAACCACCAGGTGTCCAAGGGGCAGACGCAATGCCAACCGTGGGTGCCAGCACTGGGAATGACAGTTCCTTACCTGTATTGTGCACCGTGGTGTCCGGAGTGCGTGGCGCTGACGGTTCTGGAGCACACCTAGATGGAGAAAGAGCAGGGCAACATAAGCCTGTGGCACAGTCGGTGACCCCCAGAGCAGCTGCAGTGTGGCAGTGTGTACCTACCTGGACCTGTGCGGTGGTGCTGATTCCTACACAGGGGACAGGGAGCAACAGTGTTAGTACACAGTGCTGTACTGGCATTGGGAATGTGCGTGTTGAGCAATGCCATATACTCACCGAAGACTCGTATGTGTCCGCCATGGAGCTAGGGAGGGAATGGACATGGGTTAGTACACAGCCGTAAGTGCCCCCATGGCCAGCTGTCTGTGGGTGCTGCAACCCCCTCCACTGGCTCCTTCCCACAGGAATGTACCCGCACATGGCCCAGGATGGCCCCCGGGACATTCTGCTGTGACCGACCCTGCACAGGGTGGATGTGGTCAGATGCATACCCGATGGGCATAACATGTAGGGCATGGTACAGGGACAGTGGTACACAGCCAGCTGGGCAGACGGCTGTGCACCTGTGTGTCCAGCACAGGCAATGACCTGTGTAGACCCCCCCTCACGCAGTCTGAGGCGATGTCTGGTGGCACTCGAACTGTTCCACGTGGGACAGCCAGGACATGGGCCGCCACGTGCCACACACAGGCATGGATGGCACTAGAAGGTTGGATATAGCAGCATGACTGGATATGGCACACAGGCTGGCATGTGGGCCTGCCCACCACTGCAGTGACACCCCCACCAAACAGACATGCATCTCTGTCACAGCAGCACAGTGACAGTGTGACAGGGCCATGACACCACTGGTGCAGTCCGGTATGGGGGCCATGTTGGCAATCCAGCATGGCATCCTGTGACTGGTCCCAGCCACACTGTACACCCATGGTGTGCCTGCTGGCACACTGTCTGTGCATCTACGCCTACAACACAGGACCACTGCACCACACATACCGTACAGTCTGTGACACGCTTTTGTGACCCTGTAGTACAGTATGCCACCATGGTGTGGCAGCAATGACCACCAGGGCATGTGTGGTGCTGGGCACCGCCATGCCTCCAGTGGACGATGCACCCTGCCTGCATCCCGTGCCCACACACCAGAGGCGCGACAGTACACCTGCACGCCACCCACCATAGCAGTCAATAGTGCCCACCGCTAACACAATACTGACCTGTGCAGGTACAACCCTCCTTGAGTGCCCACAGTGAGGGGTGCACCCATGGTGGACCATGTACCGTGCACAGTGGGGTCATGCCACACAGACAGACCCAGACTCCTCACCCTCCCACGGCACATCCCAGTTCCAGGGCAGCTAACACCGGGGTCCCAGCCACCAGACCGGTGTCAACTGTGCCATGGCCTGTGTACACCATGCCACTGGATGTGCACTGCAGTACCCTATTGTGGCCTACACGGCCACGCCCAAGGCTTACACAGTGGTGTGAGTCCCAACCCCACCTGGCCGTGGCAGCTGCATGTACCACATGTGGAACACTTGGGTGGCCGCAACTGCAGTAGGCACAGCCCTGTATGGCAGAAGCCATTGAGGGGTGTGGCCTGGGCCTGTGCCACACAGGTATTCTGGCCTATGCCATGGTCAGTACCGCTGAGAGGCTCAGAGGTATGGGGGCATATCCCTCAGGCACCCCCAGCAAGGGGGGCCTTCCCACCCCATGCCCCACACCAGAGCCCTGGTCCATGGCCACCCCACATGGGCAGTGTGACGCTCACACAGTCACTGTGTAGTGCCTGCAGGCTGCTGACCAGATGCCATGTACACAACACACACCACCGCTTGCACACCTGCATACTGCCTCACCACAATGGGAGCCACAGTCGATCTGACCATGTGCTCAATCAGGCGGCAGTGACCCCCATCCTGAGGGTCACTGTCCCACATAGTACCCACAAGTGGAAGGGGGGCTGTTGGTGGCATCCAGGCGAGGACACATCCATAGGATGTCTGCCCCCACCGCAGGCATGGGGGTGGTCTGGCCTGGCCTAACTGCATGGGTGAGTGATGGGCCACACAGGTATCATGTTACCACACACACGTGGCATGTCCAGTACATAACCTGCCACACAGTGGTGTGTGGCCGTACCATGCCCCCAATATCCCTGGGCACCCTCCCACAACACAGCTCCTGGTACTGACCACAGCCATTGCACATATCGTATCAGATCCCCTGATTGTCCACCTTTGGGAGGGTCATGCCTACATACCTTTCACCCATACCACAGTACGAGGAACGTTGCTCGATATGCCTCATGGAGGCTCCCTCTGCCACATTACGAGGACCTGTTCCACATTCATAGTCAACATTCATGAGCAACACTCCATTGTACATGATGCATGTCACTATATCAGTCACTTATTAACTGACATTCTGAACAAACATGCAACAGTTCAACAGTGCACAGAGCTTCTAGGTATTGTCTGTTGAAGTGTTCCACATGCTGCCCATGTGTCCCACATTGTGACAGGCACTGTACCACAAATGGGGGACAAAAGGCTGAGAGGTATGCATGCCTGTCCCTGTCCCTCAGGGCAGTAACAGGTGAGTAGGGGTTTGTAGGGGGGCCTGCTGGGGCCCAGTACTCACCAGTTTGCTGGATGGCACTGTTCTGGTCCAGCTCTCTCCTACACCCAGGTCTGCAGCCCCTGTACCACTACACTGTGCCTGGGCCTAGCAACACACAACCACACATGCCTGCGTGCATTTCGCACATGCATCGTATATCGCACATCACACATATGCGGCAAGAGTGGCAGCAATTGTGATTTGTGATAGCGATGTGCGGCATGGCATCTGCAATGGGGATGCGGCCTGCCTGTTTCTTGCATTTGCGTGTGCTCCTTGCGGATGCAACTCAGTTGCGGAATGGGTGTGGGTGCCCCTGCATGTGTAGCACCTGTGCCTGCAGGGCTCTGTGTGTGCGTGTGTGTGTGTGTGTGTGTGTGTGTGTGTGTGTGTGTGCATGCGCGCACGCACCCTGGGGAGGTCAGTGGCAGGCAGATGCCCACCAGCAGTGGCTCACGCAGGGCATTGTTGATGGAACAATGGCCACACTCTCCCTGTCCTCAGCCCTTGCCACAGGTGGACTTTTTTGCAACTCCATGGTCCTCAAGGCCCAGACATTTCAGGACCAACATCTTATAGCTGATTCCCAAAGGCACTATATTCCCCAAGGCAAAACTCCTTCACTGACCCACTTCAACTAGATGTCTCTGCAGAGCTAACTGCTCCATCGGGGAAACTCTCCTCCTCCTCTACAGGTACCTGCCCAGAACCCATATATGCACCCCACCCTCCACTGTCTTCTAGAATGACCAGCCCAAAGTCACTCTTGATGGCCCCCCTGAGGTGGGTCCTTCATTCGTCCATCACTCCTCTCTACCTTCTTCTCCTCTCCCCTTGGTACTGGCTTGAACTGCAATCTTATAGTGCAACCCCAACCCATTATAAGGGAGCATAGCTAACCAAGGCAGTTAATACTATAAGTGCATGTACAGTGCCCCCAACTACACACTTACTACCTTTGTGGGGTTTGTATTTTATCCTCCAACCAGTTTTCCCCACTTACCCTATTGCTCCAGCTGACTGCACTTTGGAAGAGGATTTATTTTATTTATTTTTATTTATTTATTGAAATCTTTCACCTGGAAGGCACACTGAGCGACAAGTTGCTCGTCTCCCATTACAACCTGGGGGAGAGGGTACAGGGGGAGTGACATAAGCATAGTACAATTACATTTAACAGTACATATACAAAGTACAGGTAGGAAGACATCGACATTCTTGTGGGTCAACAACATTTGAAGTGCTAACATGTGTAATAGCATTAAACTTAGCCCCAGAACATGCGGGGTAGTAGAGAAGTGCTATAAAGAGGTGAGAGAACAAGATGGACCATTAAGTTTGGGACAGTAAATAGGGTAAAAGGCAGAGGTTAGGGGAGGAGGAAGGACAGGATTGAAGTGGGGGAACAGGGGGGTCAGACTGGACCTAGTTTAAAGGAGGTGATATATCATCCGAGGAGCATGTTAGAGGTAGGGGAGAGGGATGGGGGGAGCTAAGTTCTTTTTAGAACAGGAAATTTTGAGGAGAGGTAGAAATGGAAGGTCGGAGGGAGGGTGTCAGTGGAGGAGAAGGAGATTTAGATGTTGTATGGGGTAGTGATATCAAGAGGTGCAGATGTTGGATGGTGTAGTGAGATTGAGAGGTTTGGGGGAGGTGGATGAAATGAGATTCCCTTTGCATGAGGGAATAGCAAGGTTCAGCATAAGTGAAGATTAGAAGCAGGAACAGTTAGAGGAGAGGTAGTTATGGAGGGCTGAGGAGAGGGAGTAAGGGGAGGAGGAGTGCCAAATTTGATGAGGTAGTGAGTTCCAGAGTTTAGGGAAGTGATTTGAGAAGGCAGATTGACCTATGAGTGTGGAACAGTGAGGAACAGTCAGCACACAAGACGCAGGATCTGCGGGAGTGGGAGGGGGTGGAGAGATGTTGAGAGAGAAGGATAGATATGGAGGGAGGGACCTGAACCAGAATTTAGAGATGAGTTTGGTGCAGTGGGAGAGGTTCCTATTAGCAAGCGAGGGGAAGGAGAGAGAGTGACAGAGGTTGTAATGGTGAGTTCATGAGGGGGAGTTCAGTCCATCTATTTAAGCAATAATGACTGAATAGCTGGTTATTATAAGGGAATAGTGACCAGCTGGGAGAAGGGTGGCCTAAGGTGCAGCTGAGGGCCATCCCCCTCCAGACAGTTGTTAATCACCAGAAATGATAGACTACAAGGTCAATATTGTGATTATAAGTCTAATCACACTAAAAATGGGGACTTTTTTAATTGTTTACATACATGTGCACCACTCTAAGCTGTACCAGGCATTTCTAAGGAATTAACACCTGGTACAGCAGCCAATGAGAGTGCACATTTGCCTCATTAATAATTAATTAGATGTACAATTGTTTATTGAGAATTTTGTGTGCCTGGATATCCCCATTTAGGTTCATGTCAAGTTTTCAAGACATTCTCATGAGGATAGATTTAGCAGCAGCAATTCCTTACCATTAAAAGACTAGCTTAGCATAACTTTAATAAGCAGAAGGTAAACCGTTTAATGGTTACAATATATAGATATTTACAGTTTTATAGAGCAGACAAGAGAGAGTATGAAGAGATCAATAATAGATGGCTAGGTAACTGGAGGAATAGAAGAATGGGGGATGAAGCAGCTGCATGGATTACTGGGGTATGCAAACATGGCTCATTCAAAAGCAGTAGTACTAGTGACTTCCTTAACATGTACAGAAAAGGCATTCCAAGTGGTAGAAGCCAGTATCACAAAGCCCTTCATTCCAATGACTGTGTATACTCTGAGGATATCAAGCAGATCCCTATTCTGTGACCCAAGTACATAGAGCTGTAGAAGACCTGTCCAGGAGGTTACTAAGGTAACCAGGGTGCTGCCAATGGAATCATTTGTAGGTTGTGATTGCCAGCTTGAGGTCACATCTCTTCCCTGGAGACAGAAGGCCAAGACTGTCATACAGCAAACAATGATGTGTTTCTTTGTCACAACCCAGTGCAAATCTGCAGACACTGGTGAATGCCATTGTAATTTTGTTCAGTAAGAAGGCTAGGGCTGAACTGTAAATTTACTGCAGTACTCCAGGGCCAGAAGTAGTGATTGCTTGGTTATAAGCTTCTGGGTTTATGGAAAACTACAGTGATGGGCACAATAGAGTAGACCAAGGTTTCAATGTGTCATTCTGCCTGTTTATGCAATGCACCCTGAGTACCTTAGTTTCTGGTCCAGTCATAGGATCTGGAAAGAATCCAGGATCCTTTATCTCCAAGTTGCTGCTCAACTTCTCCAAGACCCTGATTTGTCTCTGTGCAGGCAGGGCATGCCAATCTCCAAGTGAAGGGGTTTCTTTCAGGGCTGGCCTTCAAACCATGCCATGTCCCCATGTGAGAAGTTTTCATATTAGGAGTGGACAGGGTGAGAAGCCTGAGGTTTGAGTGCTCCAACTTTGTGGCTTATGGGTGGATAGGTTTAATCTGTTGTGAGAGACCATCTATTTTCCTGTTACTGCACCAATACCTTCATGCCCCAGATGCAAAAAGGAATGGTTGTGCATCGCATCCTCCCCCCTCCCCCACAAGCTCTGTCCCAACAGCACTGCTACCTGTGGTCACTCAAGTAGCTTATAGCAGTGGACAGCACTGCCCTCCCACCTATCCTGAAGAAAAGCATCCTATGGGAGGTGCAATCCTCCTCCTGCTGTCCTTCCAATTTTCCAGGCTACTGACACAAACCTGAATTCCAGCACTGTGAGCAGCAATGCTACTGCTGTGCCAATGGTCCATCTTTCCTATAACACATTTTATTATCCTGAAGCCAGTCTTCTCCTCCTTTTTTCTCTCCGCCTTTCAGCTTCCAAATCAGTACTGTAGCTGTCAGACACTAGAATGTTAATTATTAAGGGGCTCTCACTTCATCTCTTGCCAGCTTAACAGTTTGTTCCTGCTTGATATCACTTTTCTCCACAGAATGTACACCAAGTTAAAAGTGAGAATCAAGTGTTATGTTTTGTAGAGAAACATTACTACATTATCAGTACATTCCCTGCAATCTCTGTTTATTTTATTTCAAGAAGAAAACAACATGACAAAGGTCAACCTCTGAAGGAAGAATCCACATCCACAGATTTACAGTGTCTCTTCCATTTTTATAATGCCGTTTACTAGATTGATTATCTTAAATGTACCTGCTATAATGTTTCTTAAAGGTCAACAGAATTTTATAAAATTTCTAATCCAATTTATATTTAGAAAATCAATTTTAAATATATTAAACCAACTACATGTGAAGTAAGCTAGAAGACTATTCGAGCAAAAAATATCCCTAATCTTCATGTAAGGGGATTCTTAAAATGATTTTAGAATAGCAATTCCTAAACATTCACTAACAAATAGTCTTTATCTGCTACATGCCAAACTTGATCTATGAGCCACATATTTGCTTTGCATTTTTACTCTGCGGAGGAGAGTGGGCTTTCAAATGTTTTTTCCTTGTTAGTGTCAGCACCATCGTTTAGATGTTTTATCATGGGATAAAAATACTAGTTAGTCTTCCTGAAGTAAAATATATACAACACCTACGCCTTTCCCATGAATAAGCTCATAATATAATGAATGAGCCTTTTTAAAATGATAGCACAAACCCAAGGGAAAATGTGTGGCTATTACTGTATAAAGTGCTAGCATCATCAATCTTGAAACACTTACTAAGTTGTGATGACTGACCAACTTCCACTCCCTTTATCACTGCCTCTTTCACTAATACTTCTGTAACACCTATGAATGCAAACTATTATCAAAGAGTCTAATTATATTTGAAATGTTTTTAGCGGACATTAGTCATGTTATGATTGCTCACTGCATGAAAAAGTAAAACAAGTGTATATGAGTCATTCATAATCTACACAGTCTAAGAGAAGAGATATCAAATGGTTTGTCCAAGTACTTGAAGTGGAACTGCATTGCAAGCCTGTATTTTCTGCAGAAGCTGTTTTAGTTAGTGGTTCACATCTGGCTATTGCTATAGCTTTACTGGTCAGCCTAGTAGTAAATCAAGTGAGAGTTTCAGATTACACTCTAGTGTTAATACCATTTTAGGAATATATGATGTAGTTAGGTCCTTGTAAAGTTCTTAGACTGTTGGCACAGTGGACTTCTGATCTGCTCTATAATTGTGTGGCTGAAAAGTGACATAAACTATATCACAGAGTTCTACAATGGTATCACTAGCATGTAGATTAAAAACACCAAAAAAGTTTACAAAAGTTCCAGTAAAAGCAGAACGATAATAGAACTGGAACCAATTTTTGTTGTTGTTGTTTGTTTTTTGTTATTTAACAAAATAAAACAGCCTGTATGGGAGAAAATTCCTTACAGGGTAAGCACAGTTCTAAGTGAAATGTAAAAAAAAAATAGCCAGCCCATTGGCATAGTAGTAGTACTACCACTCGCAAAGCCAGGGACCCACATTCAGGAATGGGCACTGACCATCCAGGGCTGACCAGGGAAGGAAGGATTGAGCATCCCAAGGACTGTTCCACTTCTTCAGAAGGAAGGATTACTGCTCTTGCTGCTTGCCTGCCACCTGCTGAAGAACATGTGGCAGCACAGCTGGGAGCACAGAGTAGGGAGGGGTAGCTACTAGATAGCTACTAGACCCTGGCATGCATGTGTGTTTGTGTCATTGCATGCCGGCACCCCTGGGGAGAAAACCAGGTTTATGGAAGAAAATGCATCAACATACATGGCAAGGCAAGGCAAAGTTTATTTAAAAAGACATCCAATCCCAGAGGTTCTGGGCACCATAAAATAATAAAAACACAGCATCAATTGCAATACAATAACATAGCATAATAACCAATCATAAATATCAAAGCAATGAATCAATTGTATTACGGTTAACTAAAACAGGACACAAGTCAGGAACAACCTGCATAACGGTCAGGCCCAAGATATTACACAGCAAAATTATGGAACACCTGCGTAAACAGGAAGGCCTTGAGGTGGGCTTTAAATACTTCAACTGAAGGGGCCTCCCTTATAGATGGTGGAAGCAAGTTCCACAGGACGGGTCTGGCGATGCTAAAAGCTCTGACGCTGGCCGTTTCTAACCTCATCCTGGGAATCGCAAGGGAGCAGACTGAAATGGCCAGTATGAGAGGATCAGCCAGGTAGCCAGGGCCCAAACCATGTAGGGCCTTAAAGGTGAGCAAGCCCACCTTGAAGAGGACCGTCCACCTGACTGGCAGCCAGTGCAATTTCTGCAGCACCGGGGTGATGTGACAGTATTTAGACTGTCCTGTCAACAGCCTGGCAGCTGCATTCTGCACCAGCTGCGGTCAGTGGAGGGTACGCCCAGAGAACCTGAGGTAGCATGCATTACAGTAATCTAGCCTTGTTGTCACAAAGGCATGCACCAAAGTTGGGAGATCCAGAGGTAGAGCTAGGGGTCTAACCCTAGTGATATTCCTCAGATGATAAAAGCTGACATGGACAGCTGCCAACACCTAAGCCTCAAGCATCAGGCCACTATCCAGAATAATGCCCAGGTTCTGCACCTTAGAGGTGGCCTTCAAGGGTACAGATCCCAGGATCAATCCTGTCTCTGCACCCGAAGTCACCCTAGCACACCCTCTGTTCGACGTCCACAACTAGTACCGCCATCTTATCGGGGTTCAATCACAACCAGCTGGAGGCCATCCAATCATTTATTTCGGTGAGGCAATTATTTAGCATGTTCAATGTGTACGGTGTTACAGGGGCAAAGGAGAGGTATAGCTGGGTATCACTGGCATAGCAATGAAAACCCAAGCTATACTTCCTAATGATCCTTCACGGGGCAGCATGTACATGGTGAACAACACTGGTGACAAGATCCCTGAGGTACTCCACAAGACAGGAGGCTAGGGGAGGAGGAGGAGGAATTCCCCATCACTACCGTTTGCCTCCTGTTAGTGAGATAGGATTCAAACCAGCTGAAGACCATGCCGGTTAGTCTACCAAAGAACCTCAGGCAGTCAAGTAACACACAATGGTAGAATAAGAATGGTCCCCTCCGCTCGATCTCTCGCCTTGAGAAGGTCATTATGCTTCTGAACTAATACAGTTTTCAGTGCTATGCCTCACCCAAAATCCTGACTGGAGAGGCTCTTATAAATCATAGGCCAAGACGTGCTCCTCAATCTGAAGCGCAACAACCTTCTCCACAACCTTCCCCATAAATGGGAGGTTGGCAATATGACGGTAATTTGCAATGACGTCAGGGTCCATTGATGGTTTTTTCAGAAGGGGTCTCACCAATGCTTCCTTCAAGACATCTGGGAAAACCCCTTCTGACAAGGAGCACCGGACAATCAAGGCAAACACCGGGCCAATGGAGTCAACGCATCCCATGAAGAAATGCATCGGCATGAGGTCCAGTTCACAATATGTGTGCCTCAGCTTGGAAGCAACCTCAATGACCTCGGCCACCTCCACTGGTCTAAACTTGCCCCAACCAAATGGAGCATTCTCCAAACAACTAAGGTAATCCCTGTCGGCCATGACATGGCTCACTTGCAGAATTCCAAGCCGTATGCCAGACACTCTGTCCGAGAAGAACCGCGCAAACTCCTCAAATAACTCATTTGAAAAAGTATTTTTTGGCTGCAGACAAGCTGGGCTTAGCAGCCTGTCTACAGTCCAAAAAAGCACAATTGGTCAGCTCCTCCCAGCAGCAATCTCTCTTGACAGGAATTCTGCCTTCTTATGGTTGATTGCCCCCGGTACTCACAATAGTGAGCATGCAGGCCAGTTTGCCCACCTCCAGCCCAGTCATCCATCAGCAGTGCTCTAACCTCCTTGAGCACCCCATCAAACCAAGGGGATCTCAAGTGAGAAGACCTGGGTCATACATGGATTGGTGCAAGGGAGTTGAGCGCAGTGGACATCACCTTATTATTGGTTGCAACCGCTGTGGACACCCCCCCCTCCATGCATCCACTACCCATGATAGATAGATCAGCCACCACCAGAAAACCCTCTAGGGTCAAACCCCTCAATGGGTGGTAGCTTATCATCTTAGTATGGGGAGGGCTCTCAAGGGGGGCCCCAAATTAGAAAATACTGTATATATCTTGTTCTGGGCACATTGAGCAGGTAGGTTATGAATGAACATTGATGAAAGAACCAAGAGGCATGCCCTACTTTTGGGACTCCAGTTTAGTGAGTATGGTGCAAAAGCAACCTTTTGCATACTGCATGCTAAGCAACGTTTTGTATCCTCTATGCTATTTGAGGTACAATATAAGCTGTTTATTCAGGAAGGCTTTGTGGACAACATTTTGTCCCATTAAAGTAAGTATCCTGATTAGCAGAAGGGAAAAAGGAGGAATGTTAGAAATGGCTTTGATTTAGCAGTTACTCAGGAAATTATTGATATGGTGCTGGATTTGTAAAAGTAATGACGCAGATGCAACTGCTGATTTGGGGCTGCACTAGCATAATCTGAAATGGGGCCAAAATACGTGAATGTTATTTTCAAATGTTTTGACACATTTGCAAGATTCCCTCCTTTATGGCAGCTTGCTTAAAAAAATGAGCCCTGTGTCTTTTTTTTTTTTTTGATGCATGCATCATTTTGTTTGCCAAATTGCACCAACTATGACAAAAGTTAGACCACATTTTATGTGGTTTGTCTTTTAGTTGAAAGTTATGCAATTGAACAAAAATGGTGCCACAAGTCCTGGATGCCCCATTGTTCACTAATTAGTGTCATTACTACAGTACAGTATGCCTTATGTAACACAACCCCCACTTTGTGATGCCTCTGCCACCATGCCCAGTGAACAGGAGGGAGATGGGCAATAACCTCAGGGGCTACTACTGTGTCTAGTGGTAAATTTGATGGGTTGTCTCACCAGGAGCCACCCACTGTGTAATTATACAGTTTCCATACTTGGCTTTTCCTCACACCTCTGAATGTGTGGCCTTCTGAGGTGCCTAATCTCTACACAGCTCTGCGCCACCCCAGTGTAACTGCTTTGGTTATGCTACTGTGCCCCACTGGGAGAGCACTTACCTCTGCTTTTTTTTTATTTGACACACCAACAGTGTATCCCTTCTTCCCATTGTCTTTGTGTGTTGGTCATGCACATGCTGCAAGATCACTCATCGCCTTCTTCTTCTCTTGGCTCCTGGGACAAATGGAGCAACCCTTGGTTGGTCAAAAAAATAGATTTCAGTGCTTCCACATACAGCACACTTGTATCCAAGCAAGGCAACTCAGAATAGCACAGTTTATTTAACTTTAAACCAGAAACTTCACTGCTATTGCATTAACTGTCACAATTACATTTTAAACTTTGTATCCTTTAGTAATGAGGCTGGACATTATACATGTCACTTCAGGCATGACGCTGCATTTTAAATTTCAACCATTTTTTTGCGCAGCATGTGCACATTGCTAGTTGGTGGTGGGGGTTATATGACTGGCACTCCAACAGAAACTCCATCTCAGGTAGTCATTAATCAGCATTAATCATTCAGCACCTAATTGCTGTTACTGTACACTGTCCCAGATTAGCCAATCATAGGTTCAAGTCTTTACAGCATAAAATATTTAACATATTTACACAGTGACATGTTTGCTCAATGCCAGTAGTGACAGATATACCCTCCAAAAGGTAAATACTGTGTCCAGCTTGGACATTGAATAATTCAAGATAGATACATGTACCCTAGCCCCTGTCACCCTGGGTTTGGAGTCCAGCACGAAAGTTACAGAGGCTTATTGAGCTCATCATATCTAACCCTTCGCTTTTGGGTTCAGAGCATTGGCAAATGTCAACTGCATTGAATATTCTGTGTGCAAACACCTTTTGCCATACACTCTTTCAGGCCATAGGCCTCTGCCAGAACAGGTTTATTGTTCCACATCTTTTTGTTGCTGGAAACCTGGAACAGATGCTGCAGGAACCATCAGGTGGCTCTCCTTGAGGGGGCACCTTCAACAAGCCCCCACTGTCCCCAATCTTGAACTTCAGTCAGGGCCCAGGATTCCACAGACAAGCTCCTGAAGGAGCCTGTGCCACTCTAGACCCAGGACCCTGCCACCATTCCCGGGTCTGCAGGCCCCCACTGGCTGGTTACAGCAGGAGGTGCCCAGAACATGGAGGGCTCTGCCTGGAATTCAGAACATACAGAGCACTGGAACTAAGATCACTTTTGGTGGGACCAAAGCCCTTTTAAATGCATCTAGGGTTGGGAAAAACACCCAGGAGGGATCTGAGCCAGTGGGAGCCTACTGTGCGGGCACAGAAGAACATTTTGTCACCAAGCTAAACATTTGCAGTAACAGGAAACAAAGCGCTAAACATTTCTGGAACATTTCTGAAATATGCACTAACATTAACCCTTTAAGTGCAGAAACCCTTAGCCCACAAACTAACATTTTAGATACCTCATAGCCTCTATCTTCGATTGGCAGCACTTACTTAAAATAGTCTGTGATTCTTGTCTGACATGAGTCACATGCTAGTTGCTGTAAAATCTATGCTTCTAGGTCAAAACGTTTCCCATCTCCTCTGTGTGGCTGTGTTAACTGCTCCAGCTCCAGAGGGTAAACACATAAGTGAGGGATCTGTGCCTATTACAGGGAGTGTGTGTTACCTGCCTCATCAATTGCATGTGTCTGTGATGCATGTTCTGTTTCTTTTATTCACTCTAGCAGAGAGTTTGAGCACTGCTTTTTTTTCTCAATTCTGTTTATCATCCCTCAGTCATCTGGCTATGGCCTTCTTCCACCTCTGCCAGCACCACCCATCCCGCAAGACTCCTCTTAACTGACCTCCTGGGACTTCACAGGCCACCCACGACATACCACTCCATTATCTCCTCGACTTACCCCTCAATGCAGGGTCTGCCATCAGCTCCTCAGCAGTACCACCCCAATGTATCCAACTACCCATGGTACAGGTAGAGCCAGAGGTGCCCCCAGGAGTTGGCAGAAGAAGCCCAAAAGTTGATGTAGGAACAGATAGGGGTTCGTCTGCCTGGCCAGTGCCATTTCTTCCTCCAAAGAACACCTCTCACGGACAACATTTTGGCATCATCAGCTGCAGACAAGTCAGATGCATCGATGCAAATGCACTCCTCTCCCCAGTGCATTTATGAATTCCCCAATCAGCACCACCACATGTGGTCACTTAGGTGGCAGTAAAGCAACACCGTGTGCAGCCCTCCATCCCTGGTGGAGGACAGCAGTCAATGAAATGCTCAGTCTTTCTCCACAGGCAGGCCCTCCAATGGTCCTAGCTCATTCCTGAACCAATCATTGGCATTGCATATGATAGCACTACCATTGTACTGGTACTCTGGTGAGTTTGGGCACTATTAACTCACTGTCATTGGGTTCAAGCAGATCAGTGTTCACAAAACCCTTAAACTGGGTTGCTGTTATGTGGTGTGACAATTCAACATCAGCCAGCACATCATCAGACAGCTTATCTGTCACAGGAACTAAAGCAGTTTGTGACTATGGCCAGTTTTGCAATACCCTATGCTTTAGTCATCATTAGGATTGTGCCCATTGAATTAATGGTGTGGGTGATCTTGGAGACAAGTAAAGCAGACTCCCATCAATGGTATTGATGATATGGGAGGCAAACAGAGCTGTTGAAATTTCTTTTGACTATCTAGCGTCTAGATTAGGATCATGGTATTTAGTGGAAGAAACGCCACTTATATTTGACTCAAAACAGTAACAAGCAAAGGACTGTGGGTGCTACAATTGTTGACAAGTGGAAGAACTTGTCTCCTTTTTCTTTTGAGTTTAATTTTCCACTCAGAAAGCTATTCTTTACAAATACCTCCTGTTATCTAGGCAATGGATGAGTTAACATACAATACATGATTGGGAGTATGATGAGATCTTTCAGCAGACAACTTGGATATTTAATCACTAAAAGGGGAGCCTCCTGGTTCCCTAACGTTCTAAAAACACTATAGGGAAATTCTGTCCTTGACTTTTTTACCACCAATGAAATTTGCCATTTGGTGTGTCTTTGATTGGGGGTAACTTCAGTAAAACAGACCCATTTAATCCACATTAAAAGCATCTGTGGGGATGTAGCCAGACAGAAGTAGTGTGTTGTTGTAGTAGTAGTAATTTTATTTATTTGGTGCCCTATTCTGCAGCCTCAGGGCACCTTACAACAACATCAATATGTTACAGCAGCACACACCTTATAGATGTTTTATATATACTGTATATATATATATATAGATATATATATATCTATATATAGATATATATATATATATATTTATACAATGTATGTTGACAGATAAATGGCAGTATAAAACATGATATCTCAGATGGCCAGTGAAGATAACATTGTTATCTTCATGTTCCCATATCGCCATATTCCACGCTCCCATATGCTCATATCAAATATTCGAGTTGATCCCGCACTATTTTCCTCATAGCAGGCAACGAAGCCATGTAATACGATCTATTTGTCAGTTCGGAGGGCTTGTCAGTAATCAGAAAACGTTGTCATTTCTGTACATCATTTATTTCGTAAACTCAACTGCACAGAGAGTGCAGCAGCCAGCGGCGGTTAACAGTCAGAAGCATGAGTCGCCTGCTGCCCGCAACAGACGCCGTGTCATCATTTTACTGTTGAAAGCCGCCGTTACTGCTGCACCTATGTGCAGTTCCAAGCTTTTTACAAGGAAATACGTAATTAACACAGAAATGATAGCATATTCTGAGTTACTGACCCAGGGGAACCTCCTACAAAAGACTGCCATATACAACTGTCAGTCTGCATAGCGCCGGTCACGCTGCACTTGTAGGGAAAGTGAAAGTACTAAGAGTGGCAGGATCAACCAGATAACCATTTTAAAAATAACGCTTACTCAAAATAATACCAGGATCAACCAGATATTTTAGTAATTTAAATTGACAGGATCAACCAGATATTTGAAAACCTATGTAATCTGTTATGTTGGGGGGCATGTGGACTCTGTTGTGGGAGGCATGGCAGGATGAACCAGATAAGACTTTTTAAAACTAACCATAAATAGCAGGATCCACCAGATATTTTTAAACAATAAATGCCATCTGCTGTTTTGCCAGCTTTTCTGTAAGTGGGGTTGTATTGCTAGGGCCATCACCTTAATATCACCCATTGCATTGAGAGGGCATGTGGTGAGTTGTATTGCGGGGTGGGGCAAAGCATACATTGTATAAACCCGAATATGACATGGCCCGACTGAAGATATCATATTTATCTTCAGAGACATCAGTGATATCATGAGGTCTCACTGTATTTCACCCAGTGAGATAATCATGATATCACTGGCCTCTCGTGAAGACAAATATGATATCTTCAGTCGGGCCATGTCATATCCCTATATATATATATATATATATATATATATATATATACACACACACACACATATATATATATATATATATATATATATATATATATATATATAAATTTGCAAAATCTGTGTTAATGCAACAGTTAGGGTTTTTTACAGTGACAAAAGAGAGGAAATTCGCCATTAGGGTTACCACCCCTTGCACCCCATGACCATCCTGCCCCCACCAACAGGCATCAAAGTGTGTGTTGGGATCATCAGCCCTAACTCTCACCCTATTCCATGTGTAAATAAGCTGAGGTGGTGTAGTATAGGAAAATGGGGTGAGAGTTAGGACCAACCACCCCAATGCACACCCCAATGCCTGTTGGTGGGGAAGGGGTGGTCATGGGGTGCAAGGGATGGTAACCCTAACATCGAATTTCCTCACTTTTGTCACTGTAAAAACCCCTAACTGTTGCACTAATGCAGTTTTTTGCAAAGAATTTCCTTACTTTTTGAGAAAGCATAATAAAGTATAATGTTACGCAAGTTGGTGGAAGCACGGGGCCCTTTGGGCCTTGCGCTCCCACCAACTTGCTAATTTCTGCCTAACATAACAGTACAAGTACTGAATATCATATATATTGGTCGGAGCTTGTATTGGTGTGAGTGTGGGGCCCGTCCCACCAACTTGAAACAAATCAAATTATCACTCATCGGACTGGCATAATTCCACACCTGTTTACATTTTACACACCTAACCACTGAAAATTAGCTCTGTGGCAGTAATGCTAGCTACCCTATAAATGTCAAGCCACTACCGCAATGCAGAATGCTCTCTGCAAAACATAAACTGTGTCACACAATATCTCTGCAGTAAATTCATTTTCTGACACCTAAACACCATAATTCATATCTACAGGACACCCCCTCAACACCCTCCAAATTTCAAGTTTAAAGACCAAACCGTTTCCGAGATATTTCATTTTAAAGTTTTTGCACCTTTAAAAATTCTTTGATAGCAAGAATCATCCGCAACCTCACAATCAAAGATCATCTTTGATCATGAGGAGACATCTGGGCATGAAATTTGGGCTATCTGGTCCCTCCTAGAGACATCTGGTCCAGCAAAAATCAGGCCATCTCATCCCGCCCTCACGAACGAAACTCGTGATCAAAGAAATCTCATGACCAAAGAATTTGCAGGCTCACAATCAAAGAATTTAAAAACATTAAAACTCCATTTTTTGACACAACTACATTAAACCCCAGGCATGGCTCAATAGAGGGAAGCCCTCTGAGCAAAACCCATCCTAGTTTTACTTCACAAGTCACCCCTAGGCTGAGATATTTGTTTTTTCCAACCCAAAAACCTGGCCATCTCGTCCCTCCCTCATGAACGAAGATCACAATCAAAGAATTTCGCAATCAAAGAATTTTCAGGCTTGCAATCAAAGACCTTTAGCAAGCTGTGATCAAAGAATTAAAAACCTTAAAACTCCATTTTTTGATACAACTACATTAAACCACAGGCATGGCTCGATAGAGAGAAGTCCCCTGAGCAAAACTTAACCAAGTATTACTTCAGAAGTCACCCCTGGGTTGGATATATGTTTTTTTTTTCCAACCCCAAACTAAAAACAAGATGGTGGTCATTGCAATTGATAAATGTCTCACGATCAAAGAATCTTGGATTGCGAGCCAGCAAATTCTTTGATCATAGGAGTAATCAGATGGCCAAAACCCCATTCTTCTTTCGCAAAACAACAATATAAATTTTTCCACAGACTTATAATGGCAGATAAATGTTTAATAACTTTTGAATGGATTAATATTTTTTCACCAAACAAAAAGTGGCATATTCCTTGACCCAAGCTTTTTCTATGTGCCAAGTTACAGACTGGCACACCATATGGTGGTTGCACAGTGCCACGGACAAAATTCAGAAAACTACCCTCAAAACTGGTGAAAAGTGCATTTTTCAGTGATTCACTGTGCAAAAACTGTAAGTCCAACCGAAACACAATTTCATGCAAATCTGTTGAATGGGTCCAAAGTTATTAACGTGCACAATTTCAAGTTTAACATTAAAGTGCCTTCATAACCCTAACTATAGGTGCGTGACCGGGTTGAGTAAGCACTTTAATGTTAAACCTCAAATTTTGCACCTTAATAACTTTGCCACCATATGACGAATTTGCCTGAAATCTTGCAGACACAGTCTGGTATCATAGATCTCTAGATCTGGCAACTTACATTATGGTTGGATATATGGTTGCGGAGCTACAGAATTAAAAAAAATGCAAAAAAATGGACCTCTTGCGTGTTTTGTTGCTCGCGCCCACAGCCCACATAATTTGCCCGTTCAGTCCAAAATCTTCAGGGAAGATGCAGTCTGGGTCACCGATGTGCCTTTCAAAGATTTGGTATAAAAATATTAAACCGTTCAAAAGTTATTCAAAAAACAAATTTCCCATTATAGTCAATAGGGGAATAAAAAATGAGCATTAACAATGTTTCGCAAATGCAACTTTACTTTCATGATTCAGCCATCTTGTGTTCAGTTAGTGAGAGATAAAAATGCCTGGCATTTAAATTTGGGACCCTCTAGGTAAACACCGACTGTTGGGTTTACCTAGTCAGGTCCTGAGGGTATCAACCCTATAATTTTGGGGTGGGTAAAAATCCCCAGAAATGCCTTTTTAAACATCGGGAGAAAAATGTTTTTGCAAATCACAAAAGAAATGGCTGAAATACTTTTGCAAATGCAAATGTTTTGTGCTACTTTTTGCAAAACTTTCATGATTTGTGAAAGTATTTTAAAACAAAATTGCAATTCTTTGCCATCCTCCTGCAACAAAACAGTTAGATCTTTTGGGCTGAAATTTGCAGGGTAGCAAGCCCTGGTCACACAGATGTGCCTTTTGGTGGTTTCATTGCCAAAAGATTCAAAGGGCCCAAAGTTACAATGTTGTGAAGTTGAGAAATTTCCCCTACGATAACATTGTGGCGCCCATGATGCCTTTTCAGTGCCCATATCTCAAAAACTAAGTGAGATATGGAGTTTTCGCCACTGGCAGGTTAGCTCACTTTTAAGTGAGCTAATCTGCAGAAACAAGTTTGGAAATCATAGATGACACCTGCAGTGGAATTATTTTCCTACTTGCTCTGGTTACAGAGATATCAACAAAACATGTTCCAAGGGTTCCAGGGGTGCCCTTTCAGTGCATTTTGGTGCCCATATCTCAGAAACAATGTGAGATATGAATTTGGTCAATTTATAGTGTGTGAAGTACTCACTGTCATGATTACACCAGCACTGGAATTTTTTCCTAGCTGCTGTGGTTGCTGAGATATTAACAAATTAGTCTTACAAGGGTTCCTTGCCCTATCGGGCTGCTGTGTGGTTCCGTAGTTATGTATGAGTGGGTGTGCAGGGCCCAGAGAGCACGTGCTCCCACATGCACTTACCATTATGTGAAAAAATGGACAATATGAAGGGAGCGCAGGGCCTGGAGGGCCCACGCTCCCATTAACACACACCACTTTCATTACACTTTCTCAAAAAGAAGGGAAATTCATTGCAAAAAACTCTGTTACTGCATCAGTTAGGGTTAATAGTACAGTGACAAAAGTTTGGTAATGTGCTGTTAGGGTTCAAAATCCTAACTCTGCACCCCCCACCCCCACCCCCACACACACATGCAAGACACATGCAAGATTGTAAGACACTATACCACTCAGTCACATCTGTAACCACAATAATCACAACACTGTACTTATTTCACATAACACTATGATATGAAAAAACAAATATAGTACCATCGACTCTATACTGCCAGCACAGTGTGATGACACATTATTGCTGGCATGTCTTCTTCATACAATGAGACTTAGTCGCTACACATTTTCAAAATACTGATTTTTATGTGTCACTATTCAACAGTTGGGTTGCTGCAGGCCACCACATGGGCATGTGGTAGCAGGACAGATAGAGATGACACATACTTCTTTTAAGATACTGCTCAAGTATGAAACTAGCACCGTCACATGTTGTTATATGGCTGCGTTACCTGGAAATACTCATTAGGAGCATGTTATTGTTAGCTTTGGATGCTACAACTGTTGCTTTCACATGTTACTTGTAAACTATACTACAACTAATTACTTTTCTTATTACTACCATTTGTTATTAGGACTGACTCACTCTATCAGAAAAATAAATGCAAACATACAATGACTGTTGGTACTCTTATACTAACTCTCATTTCCAAGAAACTGTCTGTGGATAACATACTGTGTGTTACATCACTTCTTCACTATTGAAATATAAGCATCTGCTTAAATCTTGTTATTGCTCTTTGTAACACAAAAATGCTTACTGTGCGGCATCACCCATGGTTGCCCAGCATGCATGTCTACTCCCAAGGCAATTTGATGGCAGCAGAACTCATATAGTCGGTGACTCATGAGGATGGATGTGTCTTGCAGTACATTTAGAGAGTTTTATGTTACTTCTGTTACCTGATGCTGGTTGGTTCTTGTTGGTCGTGTTGCCTTGGCCCTTCCCCTGCTTGCATATGTGTGTGTGTGAGGGGGATGTGGAGTTAGGGTTTTAAACCCTAACAGCACATTTCCAAACTTTTTTTTGCTGTATTATTAACCCTAACTGATGCATTAACAGAGTTTTTTTTGCAGTAAATATATCTAGATAGATAGATAGATAGACAGACAGATATTCCTTGCAAAAAACTTTGTTAATGCATCAGTTAGGGTTAAAGCAACAAAAGTGGGGAAATGAGATGTTACGATTGAGCCCCTAACCACCCCCCATCCTCCACAGACCATCAGAGGCCTGGGTGTGCCATGGGGTTGTCAGGCCCAACTCTCACCCCATTCCATGTGTAAACTGTTTGACATGCTGCGGTAAAGGAGAATGGGGGTAAGAATTAGGCCTCACAACCCCATGGCACACCCCAGCATCTGTCAGTCTATGGAGGATGAGGGAGTGGGGATAGGGACTCAACTCTAACATCTCATTTACCCACTTTTGTCACTTTAACCCTAACTGATGCATTAACAAAGTTTTTTGCAATGAATTTCCTTACTTTCTGGAAAAGTGTAATATAAGTAGTAAATGGTATGGGTTGGTGGCAAGCTGTCCATTTTTGCATAATGACATGTGTCTGTGGGAGCGCGGGCCCTCTCGGCTCTGTGCTTCCACTTACACATAATGACGGAGCCATACAGCAGCTCTAAAAGGCAAGGAACACTTGACACTCCCTTTATACCCTGCAAATCTCAAGTCAAAAGACCAAACTGTTTATTTACAGTGTAATGTACCTGGTAACTGGTATGTGTTGGTGGGAACCTGGGCCCTTCGGGCCCCATGCTCCCACCAAACTGCCCATTTGTGTATAATGATATGCATCTCTGGAAGCGCTGGCCCTCTGGTCCCTGTGCTCCAACTTACACATCACAATGGAGCCATACAATAGCTCTATAGGATTGAAAAGGAACCCTTGTAACACATTTTTGCCAATATCTCAGTAACCGTACAGCCTATGAAACAAATTTCATTGCAGGTGTAACCTATGACTTTGAAACTTCCTTGCATGCTTAGTCGAGGTAGTGCAAAATCTGTATCTCACATCGTTTCTGAGATATGGGCAGTGAAAGCCTCTGTGGGTGCTGCAATGTTGTCCTATGGGAAAAATCTAAAGTTCATGATGGCATATCTGTGGAATCAATTAACTATTTTACACCTGAACAACTTATTTCACATCTCTGGGATGCCCCCTTTATACCCAGCAAATTTCAAGCCAAAGACCAAACCGTTTATTTTCAGTGCATCAGCAAGGTTTTTAAATTCCTAGTTCATGAGGTAGCAAAATCCCCGACCATGAGGTCAATCCCTGTTTACGAACTGTCAAGTTCACCATCCATGAGAATTCCTTGGCCATCAGATTTTGATCATCTGGTCCCTAACTCACAGTCAAGGATTTTGCTACCTCACAAAAGAGGATTGCTCGCGGACGGGGATTTTGTCAGGCTCATGAAAGGGGAATGAAAAACTCAATTCCCTTTCACAAGCTGAAAAAATCCCCATCCGTGAGCTGATCCCCTTTCATGAGGCAGCAAAATCCTTGACCGTGAGTCAATCCTTGAACGGGAGAAGGGCCATCTGGTCCCTAATTGATGATCAAGGATTTTTCTACCTCATGAAAGAGGATTGCTCATGGACAGGGATTTTGTCAGCTCACGGATGGGGATTTTGTCAGCTCATGAAAGGGGAATCAAAAACCCAATCCCCTCTCACAAACTGACAAAATCCCTGTCTGTGAGCCGATCTCCTTTTGTGAGGCTGCAAAATCCTTAACCGTGAGTTAATCCTTATCCACAAGAATGACCATCTGGTCCCAAACTCACAGTCAAGGATTTTGCTACCTCACAAAAGGGGATTGGCTCATGGATGGGGATTCTGTCAGCTCATAAAAGGGGATCGGAAGCGAGTCGCGGACGAAGAATTTCAACATTTGAAATGACCTTTCTTTGCCCAAAATGAAGCAAATCAAAGGTATAGGTTTGTTGAGGGCATCACCCTGAACAAAACCCATGCCTTATTCCAACAAAAAGTCACCCATGGAAAAAGCTACGACATTTTGTTTGGGGGGGGGAAATGAAAACAAGATGGCAACTCGTGAGAGGGGAATTTTTTTCTCACAGACTGGGATTTTTTAAATCCCCATCCATGAGCTGACAAAATCCTTGACCATGAGCCCAATCCCCTTTCACAAAAAAATACATATAAATCTTAGAGTGAACTGAGCGTGCTCAGAACCCAAATGTTAAAAATTAAATAACTTTGGAATGGATTAATATATTTTAACCAAACTAATGTTGAATTGTTCTTTGACACAAACTCTTTCTACTCTGAAAGCTTTAGGCCAAAAGACCAAATGGTGTGGTCGCAGCATGATGGGCAAAAAAAGATGTCAAAAGTGGTGAGAAATATGCATTTTTCAACACTTTGCTGTGAAAAAACCATAAGTCCAACCAAAATACAACTTGGCAAATCCAGAGTGCTACCATACAAGACCATGCATTCCAAATTTTGTGCAAATCTGTTGAATGGTTTCAAAGTTATTAACATGCAAAATTTAGGGTTTAACATTAAACTGCCTACTCAACTCTAATTATACTGGCATAACCGCACCAGTATAATATATATATATATATATATATATATATATATATATATATATATATACACATACACATATTCATTAAAAACTTTAATGTATCAGTTAGGGTTGAAGCAGCAAAAGTAGAAAATCAGGCGTTGGGTTCTAGCCTAACATCCACCTATATCCTACCCCCACCCCACTCACTTCCCACTCTCCACACGAACAGGCGTCGGGGTGCCTTAGGTCATCGGCCCTAACTCTCACCCCATTCCATGTGTAAGGAAGCTGAGAGTGTACAGTATAGGAAAATGGGGTCAGAGTTAGGCTCGACAACCCCAAGGCACACCCTGATGCCTGTTGGTGTGTGTTTGGTGGTGGTGGGGTGGGGTGGTGGGGTGGGGGGTGTTAGAGTTGGAAACCCTAACCCCTCATTTCCCTACTTTTGTTGCTTCAGCCCTAACTGATGCATTAAAGAGCAATTCTTTCAGTATCTCCCCCAGAAGCATAGAAACCCTAATCATGGCCACCATTTAACTAATAAGAACTTGTTGTTAAGCGGTGGCCATGATTAGTTTCTACTGGCAATCTAAAGTACCAAAATTTTACTTTAAAAAAAGGTCCCATTAAAGTATATGGAGCACGCCCCCACACTCCACAAATAGTGATGTCACAAAATGATGAAGCATGGGGGCAGATCGGAGCAGACAGCAGACTATAGTGGTACTAGGAAGTGGAAGGGATCAGCACAACTCAGCTCCAGGAGCTAAATTATGATCCCTTCCCTTCCTAAATGAGGGCACAGAAAAATTGAAATTTCATCACCAGTGGACTCAGAGATTTTGTATGCTTCTGGGGGGGTATTGAAAAACACTGAGATAGTTGCTCTTTAATTAAGTTTTTTGCAATTATTTTTCTTACTTTTAGTGAAACTGTAATCTTACCCTGCTATGTTTGTGGGAGCACAGGGCCCAGAGGACACTGCACTCCCATCAGTCTACAGTGTGTTGCAGTTGTACAGGGCCCTATATTCCTATGTTAACCATAAGTGTATAGACAGATGAGTATTTTTTCACCAAACCAATGACGGCTTGTTTTTCTGTGGCAAGCTCTTTCTACCCAGTGTGGCCGCAGTGCGATGAAGAAAAAACAGCCAAAAAAGGCAAAATAATGACTTTTATTGTTTTTTCAGTATTTGCAGCATGAAATCCACAAATCCAATTGAAACCAAACTTGGTACATCAAGAGATCTATCCCACAGAACAGCACATACCACATTTTGTGCAAATCTGTTGAATGGTTGCAAAGTTATTAAAGTGCAACATTTGAGGTTTTACATTAAACTGCCCACTCAGCCCTAACTATAGTGGTGCTACTGCGCCACATTAGTATATTTTATTTAGCTTTTGTTGACCGGGTAAGTGCACTAGACAAATCTTGCCTATTTTCAGGCATGACCCGGGGAGGGGGATACAGATGAATGCCAACTGACCTTGAACCAGATTAAGCTGTTGTATATATATATATACTGTAAAGCTGTATCTCGCTATTGTAACCTCACCCTGTATTTTTTGTTGCTGTACTACCTTGCTTGTAATTCTTCATTACCTTTCTTGTAATCTCCCAGGTCGTGTCTGAAAATAGTCATTCCTATGGCTAGCACACCCACCCAGTAAACAAAAACTAACTATATATATATATATATATATATATATATATTCTGTGCAAGAAACTGCATTAATGCATCATTTAGGGTTAAAACACAAAAAGTCAGGAAATGAGACCTTTAGGGTTGCCCCTCCTCCCCTCGTGTACCCCCCATCCTCCCGAGATTGACAGACGCCGGGGTGTGTCATTGGTGTTCTGAAGCCTAAATGTCACCCCATTCCATGTGTAATCATATTCACAAGCCACAGTAAAGAAGAATGGGCTGACATTTAGGCCTCACAACCCCAATGACATACCCCAGCATCTGCCAATCTTGGGAGGATGGGGGGGTACATGGGGGGGCAACCCTAAAGGTCTCATTTCCTGACTTTTTGTGTTTTAACTGTAAATGATGCATTAACGCAGTTTTTTGCATAGAATTTCCTAACTTAGCATAGTAAAGTACAAAGTCGTGCAAGTTGGTGGAAGGGCACCGTGCTCCCACCAACTTGCAAATTTCTGCCTAACATAAAAGTACAAGTACTGAATATTATATCTATTGGTGGGAGCTCATATTGGTGGGAGCGTGGGGCCCAGACCAGCTTGAAACAAAACAAAGTTTCATTCATCGGAGTGCCATAATTCCACACCTGTTTACATTTCAGACACCTAACCACTGGAAATCACCTACATGGCAATAAGGCTAGCTACCCTATAAATGTGAAGCCAGTACCACAATGCAAAACACTATATGCAAAATTTAAAGTGCATCAAGCATTATCTCCACAGCAAATTAATTTTCCAACAACGCTTATCGCAAAACCTAAAGTGCGCCATGCAATATCTCCACAACAAATGTATTTTCCAACACCTAATTGCACATCTACAGGACATCCCCTCAACACCCTCCAAATTTCAAGTTAAAAGACCAAACCGTTTCTGATATATATAATTTTAAAGGTTGTGAAAATTGGGCTATCTGGTCCCTCCAAATCTGGCCATCTAGTCCCTCCCTCACGAACAAAGATCATGGTCAAAGAATCTCGTGATCAAAGAATTTGCAGGGTCATGACCATCAGATGTGTGAAGAAGCAGAGGTATAGGAGAATGAGGTGAGAGTTAGGACCGACAACCCCAATGCACACCCCGATGCCGGTTGGGGGTGTGGGCGGGGGTATCCTAGGGGTGATTTCAACCCTAACACTGAATTTCCTCACTTTTGTCACTGTGGAACAACCCTAACAAATGCATTAAATGGATTTTTTTGCCTCTAATTTCCCATCTTTTTGAGAATTAGTCTGAGAAATAGTGAATGTAATGCGGCGGCCGGAGCACGGGGCCCGAACACGGTGCCCACAACGAAATGGTAATGCGCATGGTGACACAAAGTGAAACACAAAGATAAACAGTATTGTAGACACAAATGGTTAAAATAATGCAAACACAAGCGCAAATGAAAATGCAAAGGGTAACGCACATGGTTGTGGAGACAGGAACAGTAAGCGAAACGGGTACAGAACAGCAAGCAGAAGCGGTAAAGGTAACAGTAATGTAAGCGCACAGGCTGGTTTTCCCTAAAAGCTGCATAGAGAAAGACAGTAAGTACAAAGAATGTATGCATAATAATAGGTCTCGGAGCAGAAAATGAGGAGTTGGAATACTAAATTGCTTATATCTCAGGAACCGTGCAACGTAGAAAAAAATGTTTAAAATCATATGATTTATGACTTTTCTGGCTAGTTTTGTACTTAAGTGTTTTTCTGATGAAAGTCCGTATCTCGCACCATTTCCGAGATACCGGCCCTGAAAGGTGCGGCGAACGTCATAATGTTATCCTATGGGAAAAAAAGAGAAGTTCGGAGTGCCATACCTTTGCCCACCTGTAATATTTTTTCACCAAACTACAAAAAGACACATCCATGTGATGTTGGCTTTTTTCCCTCCAAATTTCAGCCCAAAAGACCAAACTGTTATTTTGCAGCAGGGCAGCAAAGGATTCCTGTAATGCAGCGGACGCCGTAATGTTATCCTATGGGAAAAAGTGTCAACTTTGGAGTGCCGTAACTATGCCACCCTGTAATATTTTTTAACCAAAATACTGAAAGGCACATCAGTGAGATATTGGCTGAATGCCCTCCAAATTTCAGCCCAAAGACCAAACCATTCTTTTGCAGCAGGGTGGCAAAAAATTGCTGTCATTTGCCACAGCCTGGAAAAGTACTGTCGGATTTCATGAAAGCTTTCACAAACGATGCGATAGTAATTCACAAATGCAAAAGTACTTTGTGAAAGTACTTTTCCAGAAATGTGAAAACATATTCTGGGGTGTTTTACCAAAATAAAGACATGCCTAGCATCCTCAGGGTCCGACTAGGTGAATACAAAAATAATTAGGTTGCTAGAGGGTCCCAAATTTAAATGCCAAGCATTTTTCTGATGAGCAACTGAAAACAAAATGGAAGATTTGTGACAGTAAAAGGGCCATTTGCAAAAGTAAAAACTGCATTTGCGACACTGTCGAACTTTTTGTTAACTTTTCCCATTGACTTATAATGGGAAATTGTTTTTTGAATAACTTTTGAACCGTTTAATATTTTTTCACGAAATCTTCAAAAGGCACATCGGGGGCCCTGGCCACACTTTCCTTGAAGATTTTGGACCAGTCGTGCAAAGCGTGCAACCTGTAGAGACGAGCAAAGAATTCCAAAAAAGCGTAAATGCATGCATATCACACTTAATAACTCCACAGCCGTATATCCGAACAGTACAAAAGTCAGCAGATCCCAAGATGTATGGCTCTTGATTGTGTATTCCAAATTTCAGGCAAATCTGTTGAATGGTTGCAAAGTTATTAAGGTGCAAACTTTTAGGTTTAACATGTAAATGGCTCCTCTACCATAATATATACATACATATACATATATATGTATTCATTGTAAGGAAGCTGAGATGAGAATGGGGTAAGAGTTAGGCCCGATGACTCCAAGGCACACTCCAACGCCTGTTGGTGTGTGGAGGGTGGGGAGCAGGGTGGGGAGGTTGGGTTGGGAACCCTAACACCAAATTTCCATACTTTTGTCACTGTAATAGGAACCCTATTTGATGGATTAGTGGAGTTTTTTGCAATGCATTTCTTTACTTTTTGAAATAGTATAATAATATCCTTATTCGGACCCTGTGCTCCAATCCCTCCATAGATGTGCATATGTATGTAGGTGTGGAAGCGCAGGGACAGCACTTCCATGTGTCAAACAACAGTGACCAAATTGCCAGCATGGCCATCTTATTACCCCACCACATGTACCCCGGTACAGAGAAATTGTGAAATGCAAGGCAAAATGTAATTATGCTCAACTGCAACACCATTCTGCGCCACAGGTGTGAATACATATTTTGGGCAGGATCTAAAAAATGACATCTGTACTGTTCATGAGGTGGTGTGAAAAAATGGCTATGTTGAAAATTTGGCATAAAAATATTGAAAAGTACCAAATTTATGCATGTGTGTAGAATAAATTCAATGGATGCATGTAACTCGAGCATGTTTAGGAATTTTTTCACAAAATGTTCAACAAGGCCTTTTTGGGGCCTCACCTCATGAACACTGGCACTGTCATTTCATTAATTGGTTCCAAAAGGTGATTTCATGCAGTGAATTCACCATTCCACGCCACAGGTGTAAAAACATTTTTCAGGCAGGATATGAAAAATGACAGCTGTACTGTTCATGAGGTGGTGTGAAAAAATGGCTATGTTGAAATTCTGGCGTCAAAATATTGAAAAGTACCAAATTTATGCATGTGTGTAGAATAAATTCAATGGACGCATGTAACTCGGGCATGTTTAGGAATTTTTTTAACAAATTTTCAACATGGGCTTTTTGGGATCCCACCTCATGAACACAGGCACTGTCATTTTGTTAACTGGTCCTGAAAGGTGATCTTGCGGAGCGACAGGGAAATCACCTTACTGGTCCGATTAATGAAACGACAGTGACAGTGTTCATGAGGTGGGGTCCCAAAAAGCCCATGTTGGAAATTTGATGCACAAATACTGAAAAATGGCCACGATATCAACATACATTAAAAACACCATTGACAGCCATTCATGGCACTTACCTTGATTCTTTAGTTCTTGGTTTGGCTTTGAAGAGTGCAGACGTGTCTCCATCCACAGAAGGTCACAGTCAACAGTCTCTGGTGATAAGTATCGGGCAAGGTGGGGTGGGGTGGTGGATTGCTCAGTAGGAGATCAGGATGGGTGGAAGGGGTGGGGGATGTCGAGAGATCTTTTTCTTCTTTTCAGGTTTTTTTTTTAAAAAAAGACGACAGGGGACTGTTTTCTTTTTTACAGGTACAACTAAGCAATATTTTGGTACACTGGGGGTGGGCTCCCCAGTGTCCCACAGTACTGGGGAGTGAAGGACATAACTGAGGCCACTGGAAGTGGGCTCCACAGTGTCCCACGCTGTCAGGGGGTTGTAGTGCCGAAATGGGGATTGGGCACCCCGATGTCATCAGAAGCATTTTTTTAATAAAACATACTTCGGCCCCCTTGGAGGCAGTAAAAGGGGAAAACCTCCTTTCTTTTAGGTAAACATCAACAGGTGTTTACCTAAATGGGGGCCGAGGAAGACAATTCTGTAGTTATTTGGGCCAACAGTGGTCAGGAAAGATTTTGGCCATTTACAGGGTCCGATGTTTTATTTAAAATCAAGTAGTACCACATATTTGCGGCAGTTTTCACAAAACAGTGCTGCAAAATTGCAGCAGTTTGTGCACCACAGTACCGTTAGTTGCACGAAGACGTCCGCAATTGCAGCAGTTTTGCAAAAATAGTGCTACAAATTTGTGACACTACCAACAGCCAATTGGAAATAACATATCTCCGACCACTATTTACAAAAACTAAGGCCAGAATCATGTTCCCCGGGCCCCGATTAGATAAACACAACTGTTAGTGTTTACCAAGGGGTAGCATTTTTTAAATTACAGCATTTTTCCCCCATCACTAACTGAAAACAAGATGGTGGCATCATGACACTATTGAAACCATTTGCGGCATTACAAAGTACTTTTGTGAAAGCAGAAACTGCTTTTGAGTGGCACATATATTTTTTCCCCATAGGCTAAAATGGGAAACTAAAGTTTTATAACTTTTGAACTGATTAATATTTTTTCACCAAACCTTCAAAAGGCACATGTGCAGCCCACACCCCATATACCCTAATAATTTCAGACCAGACCCCCCAAGCCCTTTCAGAGAAGCAGCTAAGCAAAGAATTTTCACCTAAATGGTAAATTACACATTTTTGGCACTCAGCAGCTCTGCAACCACACCACCGACCAGAATGAAACTTGCCAGACCCAGAGATCTATGGTACCACACAGGGCATGAAAGATTTGGAGTTCATCGGTCATATAGTTGCAAAGTTATTAAAGTGCAAAATTTGGGGTTTAACATAGAAGTGTCCATGCAACCCTAACTATACTGGCACTACGGTGCCAGTATAATATCGTCAAATAAATTCTACAACAGCAGCCAGAATGGCTTAACAGAGAAAACCAGGGTAAAAAGGTAATGTGTATTTCCTTTTTCAAAACTTCAGCTGAGGGGCCTCCCATAAGTAGCAGGGCAGAGCATAAGGGAGGAAGCACACTGTTGATCCTATCATTTGCACACTGTTCACCTGCATCCATCTGCCCCCCCCCTGCTCTTTTTATACAAACTGTATTGTGGCAAACCTTCCATCTGAACAGCCATCCATCTGTTGACATGAAATCCTCATGTTTGAAGTGGGCAACTAGCTCACTGGGTCCTTCATTGCTGAGTAAAGCATCTCCAACCACTGCTTCTTTCCCTTCCCATTTTTCTTTTTTTGGTACCCAATACTATCGTTTGTGAGACACAATATCATAAGGTAGTCTAATCCCAGCTCTGTGTTTCATGAAGAAGAGGTTAGAATCAACTGGGTCAAAAGCCTTGGTCAGGTCACTGTATCTTGCTCCAGTATTGTCACCTTTCTGTTCTTCCTCATAAATATTATTTGTCTTCTTGATGAGTGTTGTGGATGTGGAAGGCTTAAGAAAGAAGCTTGACTGGACAGGGGCTGGAAGTTGGTTTTTGAGTAGGTGATCTGAGATTTCATCATGGGCAAATCTCTCCAAGAGATTGGGTAAAGTAGATAGGCTTGAGATAGGCTGGAATTGTTATTGTCATTATTATTACAAAATATTAATTATTACTGTACTGCATTATAAAAGATAGTGTAAGGCTACTCAGTAATGATGAGGATGTGATTACTGTTGAAAGTAAGGGAATGACAGCTGATCAGTAAATGTTTGTCCTAGTATTTGCGCAGGAGATCAGGAGACATTTTCCAAGGGATATGAATGATATGTAGAAAGGTGACAAATATAGATCTACATTAACAGCAAATTGGCATTGAATGGGCTGCGAATGTTCAAAACTGACAGGTCGCAGGACCAGGTAGTATATAACCCAGAATAACAAAGAGGGTCAATGAGGAAGAAAGATCAGCGGAACGAAACATATTTTTTAAAGTTCACTGGAAATGGAAATTGTGACAAGTGACTGTAGGGTGACAGAGATTACACCAGTTCAAAAAAGGGAACAAGATAAGCAAGGCCACAACAAATTAACTTGACTCCAGTAGGCAAAATAATGGTTACTGTAAAAAAGGCAGGGAAAGGGTGGCAACCTGAGATGGATTGTGCCACAGCTAAACTTTCAGTATCCATAGTAGTTGCAGGTGACTGGTACCAGTCCAAGACTAGACCCAATGTTCAGCAAAGTAAGCACAACAGCCACAAAGTAAGACAAAGGAAAAATTAATTACCTTTCGTGAGTTCAGGTTTACTGAAAGTGCTCTGGTGCAAGGTGCATACTCCAAAGACAAACTCTACAATCAAAGATACGGCATAGTAGGGTGAGATGTCACACTGGTGCAGCAGTCCCCCCATAGCCATTACCTCCCACCTGACGCATCTCACGCAGCTGCCACATTTTCAAAGGCTGACGTAATGATACAATAGCTGCCCTTATATTTACAGTGGTTAAAGAGACAGCGCTCTAATACAAAGTGCAACAAATACAAAATGGAAGTGCAACAGACCACAATAAATATTACAAGCCATAATGTTAACAGACGTGATGGAATCATCAGTGCATTAAAAACATATATTAAAAAGTCGCACATGCACTCAAGCTAGGAAGGCACCTTGCAGACCACAAGAAGCGATGTATCTTGAAATGGTATCACGTTAGCATGGTGAAACCTGTACAGCAAAATATCATTAGGGCGACAATTTCAACTAGATTCAAAATTGTTGCCATAAAGAAGTCGCTGTACACCAACGGCATTTCCACCAGTGCTTTGTCCCTTTACAAAGTAACTGTGACTTGAAGTTGATTATCTATGGATTGGGGTGTAGGGGCACAGCACTTCAACAAATAATAGTAGCCTTCCTGACAGGTGAAATACCTATTGTCGGTATTTCACTTCGTCGCTGTAGGGGATGTTGACAATGAAGCTGTCAAAGCGGGTTGGTGAAACCTCTTGAGATAGCCAGGAAGTGAGTAACTGGCTAACTGAAGTCCACATTTCAAGCCCTTTGGTGGGGCAACCGATACCAAGGAACTATTGCAAGTTCATGTTCCACAGTAATGGGTGCTGATCTCAGCACCACCTTCTGGAGAACTGGGAAGGTGAGACACTCATGATGCGTTAAAGAAAATAAAATGTGACATAATTCAAACAAACAAAAAATCCAGCACTCATCACCCCACATTAGAAAAATATGCTGCTCTGTTAAATGTGCAAAACCATTTATTGTGTGCCAGCAGACAAACAAAAGGCACCTTGACATGTTTCGGAAAGCTCTTTTATCAAAAGATGCCCAACACAATCAGTGATCCACTTTCATAGATGTGATACATGATGTCAAAATCAGATGTCAAATATACATTCAGGATCACGAAATTAAAACACCAACAATAAAACAAATAAGTGAACATGCAATATTAATAATACAAATGAAAAACTTTAAAAGGTAATTAATACTAATATATCAATTACTAGAAGCTAAAAAAAAGGCAATTTCTTCAACTTTATTGAAATAACAATATTTACTTGAAATAAGGAGATAATCAATATTATAACTGCAATATTTTATTTTTAACTCATTGTGTCCAAGAACGACTGTAGGGGCGGCAGACATTTGACCTGTGTCTCCAAGAGCAAACTGAGTCGGTAGCTGCAGACTCCCTGTGTGTCTGGGCAACGTGTGCACTCGTCATCTGTATGATATTAAAGTACTTGCCAGCCAATCATGTAATAATTTTTTAAAAGTTCCTGGGTGTACCACACATTGTAGCCCTCATGTGACTGGCTGGCAAGTCTACGGGTCACATAGGAAGTTTCTTTGAAAACCGCGTGTGAAACTCAGCATGTTACATTCGGAGCTTCTTACAGTGAGGAGGTGCTGATCTGTGCTACACGATCAAATTTTTCCATTTGCTGTTCGGATTTGAGTCCCCTACCAAGTTCTACACTACAACAGGTATGCATACACTGTGCTGAATTGGTTTTTGGTGCTTTTATTTTGTGTTTTGGCATTTGTTTATTTTCCCCGGATAACTGTGTATGGAAATATGGCATCTCATCACTCTCTGACTTTGTCAAACTGCACCTTGCATGTTTCGTTGTATTTTTGGAGAGATGCCCTATGCATTTTGACTGCTTACTGAATGCTGCCCGCCTAAACCGAGAATAAGTTCTTTGCTTTGCTGTTTATTTTTACTTGGTGAACCACCTGAAACACAAGCACTGCACTCCACCAAAACATCCTGTGTAGAGAACTGCATGGCTAGGTATGTGCTTTGGGGGGTGTTTTGTGAACGATTTCCTAAGCTTCAGAGAGTGGCATTTTGTGCAGCGTTTTGACTGCCTAGTCCATGTTTGGTGAACAATGCCCCATGCAACACCATATGCAATGCCCTAGCATCGTGTGGAGAGATCAGCGTTGCAAGGTATGTGCTTTGGGGGGTGTTTGGTGAGTGATGCCCTATGCTTCAGAGAGTGACGTTTTGACTGCCCTCCTAAATCAAGAGTCAGGCTTCTTTTTTTTTTTACTTGGTGAACTTTCCTCGAGCAAGGCAATTGGTGCCATTACTGCTAGGTACTGTGGTCCAGTGTCATTTTTGTGCTTCCTGTGTGTGGGACTGATTGGCGTGGTGGACAAATGGGTGCCATTCAATGCAGGTTGGAGTTTTGCTGCTCTGTATGCTTTGCTAGTGTGGATTGGAGGGGGAGAGTTATGGCAGGGATGTAATGTTGTGGTGCTGAATGGTCTCGGATGTTGCAGAGTGCAGGATGGCCATTGGACAACAGGAATGTTGGGTAAGGGCTTCCGGTCACCAGAATGAGGGTGGGGGAACAGTGTGCCAAAGATAATGGCATTTGGTTGGAGATAGCTGGACACAATGCCATTGTGCAAAAACTGTTCCCTTTGTGCTGGGTGTGGAGGGTGGGTGTGGGATCACAGCAAAGTATTTGTGTGGGGCAACCAACTGGGTCGCATGGAATCCTGTTTATGGCATGGTGACATGCTGATGGGTTTTTTCACTTTGGGGGCATCCATTTTGCGTGATGCCATCGTGTGTTTGACAGATTCAGGGAGGTCCTTGACCTCAGGGAATCCATTTTGTGTGGTGGTAATGGGTCTCTGAAGGTGGTGGGAGCCCCCAGACAGCAGGGAACACTGTTGTTGGGATGGTGATTGGTGTTTCAACACACGACACCATCCAGCAAACAGTGTTACCTGGTGTCTGTGTGCTCACACGACCTCCGAGGCCTGGCACCATCACACAAAATGGTTTCCGTGGTGTCTGTGTCCTCATCCCCACCATCAAATGCACTGCACCATTATGCAAAATGGATTCCCTGGGCTTGGGGGAGGCCCCCCAACCCCCACCATCAAACACCTGGCATCATCCCACAAAATGGATTCCCTCGTCTCCAGTTGATTTCCCCCCAAAAAAAACCCAGATTGTTTCATGGTGGGAGAATGTGCCAAAGATGATGCTGTTTGGAAATGGTGCTGCGGGATGGAGTGTGCCATCGTGTGTTTGTCGGTTTTAGGTAGGACCTTGACCCCAGGGAATCCATTTTGTGTGGTGGTAATGGGTCTCTGAGGGTGGTGGAAGCCCCCAGACAACAGGGAACGCTGTTGTTGGGATGGTGACTGGTGTTTCAACACACGGCACCATCCAGCAAACACGACCTCCGAGGCCTGGCACCATAGCACAAAATGGTTTCCATTGTGTGTGTGTCCTGACCCCCACCATCAAACACACTGCACCATTATGCAAAATGGATTCCCTTGGCTTGGGGCCCCCCAACCCCCACCATTTCTTGGAGGGTGTGTGTCACGGGACACTAGGTAATGCTTTTTCTTTGATGGTACATTTTGTGGGATGGTGTCGTGTGTTTGACGGTGAAGGGTGGGGCAGCCCCCTGACACAATGGACTCCATTTTGTGATATGGTGAAGAGTCTCGGAGGGAGGTGGGGAGCCCATGGACAACTGGAAGTGCTGTTTGTGGGACAGTGGTGGGTGATGCAAGTCCCGGCTGTCTGGGTGACCCCCCCTTCAAGACCTGACAGCATCACCCAAAATGGTTGCCATGCTGTCAGGGTCCTCCTTCCCACCTTCACACAGATGACATCATCCCACAAAATGGATTCCCTGGAGTCTCATAGATACATAGATACATAGACAGTGTCGCAGATAAGGGCCTATGGCCCACCCAGTCTGCCCATTTGAGCTTGTAAGTTCAGTTTGTTTTCCTAGAAGTCGGTTTCCCCTTACCCCTGACCTCTAGAATTCATTTATGTCTATCCCATGCATTCTTAAATCCCGTGATTGTTTCAGCCCCACCACTTCCTCTGGCAGGGTGTTCCTCTTGTCCACCACCCGTTCTGTGAAGAAATTCTTTCTCATGTTTCCTCTGGATCGTCCTCCCTCCAACTTCATCCCATGCCCTCTAGTCCTGGAACATCTTTTTTCGCTTAAAAATAGTGTTTTCCTGCACTCTGTTTCTCCCTGTAAGATACTTGTATGTCTCATCATATCCCTCTCTCCTCCTCTCCTCCAGGGAGTACATGTTCAGTTCCTTCAACCTGTCTTCATAGGCCTTGTGATGCAATCCATGCACCATCTTTGTTGCCCTCCTCTGAACCTTCTCTACCCTGTCTATGTCCTTACGTAGGTATGGTCTCCAGAACTGTACACTGTACTCCAGGTGGGGCCTCATTAGTGTCTTGTATATGGAATTATGACCTCCTTTTCCTGCTGGTGATGCCCTGCCATACATCCCAGCATCCTATTTGCTTTACCTGATGCCTTGTCACACTGTTTCCTACCTTGAGGTCATCAGAGATGACAACCCCAAGATCCCTTTCCTGCTTGGTGCATGCTATATCCTCACCCCAACTGATATATTGTGCCAGGGTTTTGTGCCCCATATGCATTATCTTGCACTTCTTTGCATTGAATTTCAACTGCCAAACCCTTGACCATTCTTCAAGTTTCTGCAGGTCCCTTCTCATTCTGTCTACACCCTCTGGTGTGTCTACTCTGTTGCAGAGCTTTGTGTCATCAGCGAACAGTGAAATTCTGCCTTCTAGATTCTGCGCAATGTCACTGATGAAGATGTTGAATAGGACATGGTCTCGAACCTGCAGCTGGATGTTTACAAAAGTGATGTGATATAAACAGAATGCCATTTTGTGGTGTTGCCGGGCATTGAGGAGTGGGGGGAGGGACCACCGACCACTGTGGAGAATGCTGTCATGTTTGTTGGTGGATACTGCAGGGTGTGGTGGACACTGGCCACCAGGGAATCCATTTTGCGGGATGGTGTCATATGTTTGAAGGTTGGATGGAGGATCCTGACAGCATGGCAACTATTTTGTGAGCTGGCGTCAGGTCTCTGAGGGACGGGGGGTTACCAGAACAACAGGCAATACTGTTTGTTGGATAGTAGCGGGTGACGCAAGGCCCAGCACCATCCAACAAAGAGCAGTGCCTGCTGTCTGGGTGATCCCCCTCCTTCCGAAACCTGATGCCATCACACAGACAACACCATCCCACAAAATGGATTCCCTGGAGTCTCGTGGTCTCGGACCAGCCGCAGGGTGTGGTGAAAACTGGCCACCAGGGAATCAATTTTGTGGGATGGTGTCATATGTTTGAAGGCTGGATGGAGGACCCTGACAGCATGGCAACCATTTTGTCAGGGTCATCCTTCCCACCTTCAAACATACGAAACCATCCCACAAAATGGATTTATTGGAGTCTCGTGGGCTCCAACTCGCTGCTAGCTGTTTACAAAAGAGATGTGATCAAAACAGAATGCCATTTTGTGTTGTTGCGGGGCATTGGGGGTGCGGGCAGGTGCATCACAAAGCCAGATATCTGCAGTCTGGCTGGTCGTGGTTGGGTGAAGCACATTTCACAGCTGATCTATGAAGAGACCCACGGTGTTCTCACGGTGTTCCTGGAAAATGTGATCCAGGACACCGTCACCTACACCAAGTATACCAAGAGAAAGACTGTTGCAGCTATGGATGTAATCTATGCACTCAAATGAAAAGGCTGCGCACTCTACGGCTTTGCAGAGCAACTGATTACAGATGTAAATTTAAATAGAAATGTTTTTCGTGACAGTTCCAGCTTAGCGGTGTTGATTATTTCTGTACATTTTTGATATTTGGCAGGCTAGGCATATGTCATGGTGATGTGTGTGCATGCAGGTTATACTACTTGTTTTGGTTTTGAAGGTGGAGGCCTAGGTGAGTCGTGTCTGCAGTGCAAAGATGTTTTTTTTTTCTGATTACAGACAATCGAGAGACCACCCCGAGATCAAGAGACTACTCAGAATTCAAGACTACTTCAAGAGACTACTTCGAAAGACTACCCCAAGATCGAGAGAGAGACGGCTGTTTTCCTGCAAGAGATCGCGACTTCACAGATCATCACCAGAAATATGGCGAATGTGTACAAAAATGACCTGCTAGACCTGTTCGATAGTGCCAGTGACAATGAGGCAGATGACTTTCAAGGTTTTGATGATTCCGACATCGAGGTGGACTTGGTGCATATGATGCCTTTGGTTACACCAGACAGTGACAATGATTTCACTGATGATGATGATCTGCCCCTGGCTACGCTACGGCGGAAGAGGCACTCCATGGAGAGTGAAGAGGATGATGTGCTACTGGCCAAGCTACGTTGGCAGAGGAATGACACAGACAGTGAAGATGATCTTCCTTGGGCTACACTGCAGTGTGCGAATACCCAAATTGACATTGATGACCATCATGAACAACATGAAGTTGATGCAGAACAACCTGAGCAACATATGCCACATCTGGATGCTGGTCACAATGATGGATGGACAGGTTGCTTACAGCAGGTCCACGTTGAGGATTTCAAGGAGCCTGTGGGTCCAACCACACTGATGAGTGCAGAGAAGACTCCTATGGATTTTATGAACCTGACATTCCCACCAATTCTCTATGACCTGATTGCCGAGGAGACAAACCGGTACAGTGCCCGTAAGCAGGGAGAAGCAAACAAAGTTGACCACCGGTGGACTCCAGTAACTGTGTGCGACATGAAAGCTTTATTTGGAATGTGACTATACATGTCCGGTATAAGGCACCACACTACCGCATGTACTGGGGGAAGCACCATCTCTATGGATGTTTACCAATTTCAAAGTTAATGATCCATGAGCGTTATGAGAAGATTATGCAGTATCTGCACACCAGTGACAGCACGCTAAATCCACCAAGAGTATCGCAAGAGCATGATAAGCTACATCATATTTCGTCCAATTATCAACCATGTTGTCAAGGCATGCAAGAAGGAGTACAACCTGCACCGAGAAGTGTCAATTGATGAGGCAATGGTGGGCTTTAGAGGACGACTGTCCTTCAAGCAATACATGTGATGCAAGCCACAATGGTATGGGATAAAAGTATGGGTCCTTGCAGATCCTCATAACGGTTATGTGTCCAGCTTCCAAGCGTACACAAGAAAGGTTGCTGGTGCTGTGGAAGTGGGCCTTGCAGAGAGGGTTGTGAAAGACCTGACTAAGGATCTTTGTGGCAAAAGGCACAACGTATATTTTGACAATTACTTTACTTCGGTTCACCTGGCAAAAGAACTATTGAACGTTGGCTTGTATTCATGTGGAACAATGAGGACCAACAGGATCGGATGGCCTTTGGAACTTAGCAAATTATCAATGAAAAAGAAAGCTCGTGGTTATTATGAACAATGACAGAATGGTTCACTTGTTGCCACAGCATGGAAAGACAACCATCCCATTTTCTTGCTGTCAACAAACCATAACCCTACCTCACCAGCAACGTCTGTGCCCAGGAGACAAAGAGATGGCACTGTTGTATCAATTGCATGTCCAGACATACTGCAGCAGTATAACACGCACATGAACAGTGTGGACATCGCTAACCAGCTTCGGGGGCAGTACCCATGCACCAGAAAATCTAAGAAGTGGTGGATATACCTTTTCTGGTTTTGTGGGACATGGCATTGGCAAATGCGTTTACTCTGCCAAAATGTCTTTGAGGGCTATCAGAGCCTGTAGGCAGCTAGACAGCCTTTGGGCTTGCTGAAGCCCCTGCTGCAGTCTCTCCTCTCGGATCTCTCATTGGCGGGCTATGCAGCCCCTCTTATCTCTTTTACCCAGCTCCCACCTTATTGGCTGAACAGTTTCCAGGCTCTGTTGGTGCCCTTTAGCCTTCACCAGCGGCCCTTTGCTAGCATGAACTTATGGGGGCCACCACTGCTGTTTACATTAGCCCTAAAACATGACCACCTATATTATTTTATTATATGCCCTTACGATAGACAGAAAACAACCCTAAGTACACCCAGAGGCATTTTCCAATGGATCCCTGGCTCTGCTGTCTGCCCTGAAGCCGGAGATACTTTTCAACTGTAGCTGTACTGGTCAAACACAGTATTGGAGCCGCAGCTCCTTTAAGCTTTCCCCTGGCCACGCACACAAATGGCGTATGGTAGCCATTAGTGTTTACATTTTTATAGTCTGTTTCTTGCTGTTCTCCCGGACCATTCAGGATGATTCAACAGGCACCCAGAGGTGCAAAACATCATCAGGACTCTGGACCACTTTCTACATGGGGCCGAGGTTCAGGATTCTAGTGGCTGCAGAAGTGAAGATCTGGCACAAGCACTGGCCTGAATCCCCCCCAGAATCACTGGCCGAGGACACCCTTGAGGTCATAGCCCAATTACGGTAAGCCCTAATTTGGGGGCTTACATCTAAACTAACTCTCAACCATGATGACAGAAGACTAGCCTCTAATATTGTGACTCAGACACAGTCAAACATCATATAAGTTGTGTATTCAAATGCCAAAAGCGAGGTTATTATAGATATGGAGACAGTTCAAAACTCCCACTGATACCTAGGTATGTACATGCGCCTAATATACATATCCAAAACCCTTCCCGTTTCAAAAAGAGTTTGTTGAAGTCTCCCCACCTCGGATGTTGGCTTACTTTATCAATATTGAATACAAAGCCATGTTTCTCCATATTTCCAGCTCTTTCTATATGTAATGCTGTGGCATATTTCTCATCCCCATTGATTATCGCGTTACAGTGTTCAACAACTATCTTAAATTGCCTCTGTCTTGCCAATGTAAAAAAACTCCACATTTACATATAGTAGCATAGACAACCCCACAGCTGTCACAAGCAATAAATTGTCTGATGGAGAACTGTTTGTTATTGTGCGGATTTAAAAATGTTTTTCCTGGAGAAATTACCTTACAACATCTGCACCATTTACAAATGTAATGGCCCTTCACATTATTCTGTAACCAAGTGTTATTGGTAGTTTATACTGGCGTTTGTAGCTTCCAATGGTTTTTCCATCTGCAACTTCAGTGATGTTTTATGGCTACTTTTTATTAATAAAATGATATGATTTTTGATACCTATTGACTTGAGTCCTTTTGTAGGTGCTCTCACTATTTTTTGGATATGGTTGATGTAATTTAAGTGAAAACCACACCAACTCCAGGTGTTCTTTCATTTTTTATTTTTTTATTTGATGTTATTGGTAGGTATTGTCTGTCTGCTATGCGACAATAAATCACATAGTGTGGTGGCTCTCCAGTATGCCATCCATAGAAACATAGAAGCATATAAGTTGACGGCAGATAAGGACCGCACGGCCCATCCAATCTGCACATTTTTTCTACCTTATGAATGTGCCATAGGCCTTTACTCTGTCAATGGCCAATCTATACATACTCATCTGTATTGCTCCCTTATGCCTCTCCCATGCCTGTTTGAAGCCCTGCACTGTATTCATATCCACTACTTCCTGAAGTATGCCGTTCCATGCATCCACCACCTTTTCTGTGAAAAAGAACTTTCTCACATTACCCCTTAATCGGCCTCCCTCTAATCTCATGCTGTGTCCTCTTGTTCTGTTATTTTTCTTATATTGAAACATGTTAGACTCTTTTACCTTGTTGATGCCCTTTAGATGTTTGAATGTTTCAATCATATCACCTCTCTCCCTCCTTTGCTCTAGGGTATACATATTGAGCTCTGTTAATCTGTCCTCATATGTTTTCTGATGCAGTCCCTGCACTATTTTATTGCCCTTCTCTGGACTGCCTCCATTTTGTTAATGTCCTTGTGCAGATGCAGCCTCCAGTACTGCACATGGTACTCCAGATGGAGCCTAACCAGTGTCTTGTAAAGAGGGATTATTACCTCCCTCTAACGACTTGTGATACCCCTACTAATACATCCCAACATCCCTCTAGCCTTACCTACTGCTTTAGTGGCCTGCTTGGATGATTTCAGGTCATCTGTGATGATGATGTCCAAGTCTCTTTCTTCCCTTATGACTGCCAGCAACTCACCTCCCAGCCTATAGGTGGCTTCAGGGTTTCTCTTCACTATGTGCATGATCTTGCACTTCTTTGCGTTAAACCCCAGTTGCCACTCTTCAGACCATTTTGCTAGTTTATTCAGATCTCTTCTCATTCTGCCCACCCCCATCTGGATCATCTACTCTGTTGCAGATCTTGGTGTCATCTGCAAACAGACAAACCTTACCCTCCAGTCCATCTGCAATGTTACTGATCAAGATATTGAGGGCTGGCCCCAGGACTGATCCCTGAGGTACCCCACGTGGGACTTGCATCTCTTCTGACTGTATACCGTTTACCACTACTCTCTGTTTTCTGCTCACCAACCAGTTTGCCACCTAGTTGATCAACTTCTGACCCACCCCAAGCCTACTCAGCTTATTAATCAATCTTCTATGTGGAACAGTATCGAAAGCTTTGCTGAAGTCAAGGTAGGCACCATCAACTGCACCCCCTTGGTACACCGCTCTGGTTACCCAGTCAAAGAAATCTATGAGATTAGTTTGGCAGGACCTTCCTGTTGTAAACCCATGCTGTCTTGGATCCTGTGCTCTTATGGATTCCAGGTGTTGCACTATCCTTTCCTTAAGGAGTGCCTCTATCATCTTGCCCACTACTGAGGTAAGACTGACTGGTCTGCAGTTCCCTGCCTCCTCCCTGCTGCCACTCTTGTGGAGCGGGATTACTTGAGCCCTTCTCCAGTCTTCTGGGACCTCTCCTGTGCTCAGAGACTCACTAAACAGTTCTGATAATGGCTCTGCTAGTTCCACCCTTAGCTCCTCTAGTACCCTGTGATGTATGTCATCAGGTCCTATTGCCTTGTCCACCCTGAACTTAGTGAACTCTTGTAGGACCCTTTCTTTTGTGAAGGGACTTGTGCACACCTCCCTCACCCCTGTGTCCATGGTGCTGAGCTGTGGGCCCTGCCCTACCTTCTCCTCAGTAAATGCTGAGCACAAGTATCTATTCAGGATAGCTGCTTTTCCTTGGTTCTCCTCCATACACTCCCCGTTATCCCCTTTGATCTTACCAATACCCTCTCTGGACTTTCTTCTTTCACTAATGTATCTATAGAAAGTCTTGTCACCTTCTTTTACTGTTCATGCTAGTGTTTCTTCGGTTTGGGCCTTTGTCTGCCTTACTGCCTTCCTTGCTTCCCTTAAGGAAGTGTGGTATGCCTCCCTATCTTCATCCTGCTGCATTCCTTTATATTTCCTGAAGGTCAACCTTTTGGCTCTGATCTTTTCTGCTGCTGTTTTTGAGAACCAAAGGGGTTTCCTCCTTCTTTTCCTCTTGCTTTTCTCCCTAACACAATGGGATGTTGCTTCAAGTATTGCATCCTCAATGCTTGTCCACTTTGCCTGTACCCTCTCACCTGTAGTTCTTCTTGCCAGGGCTAGCTTAACTCTGATGAACATCTTATCAAAGTCAGCTCCTCTGACATCCCATATTTTTGCCTTGGAATGGGATGATTTAGTTCTAGTTGCCAAACTGAACCACACCATGTGATGTTCATTGGCTCCCAGGTGACCTTCTACCTGGAGAGCTGTGATCCTTTTCCCATTAGCAGTACTAGATCAAGGATAGCCTTGTCTCTTGTGGGTTGTTATACCAGTTATTTGAAGCCCTCCCCCTGTAGGGAATCTACTATGTGCCCATGGGGGTTCTCTGCTAATTTTGTGCAGAAATGGTTCTCCTTCAAGAATATGCCAGTACCTTTTAATTATTTTCTCAAAGTGACTCGCATGTGTAGAGTAAGTTGTAATAAAATTAAATCTTGTAGTTTTAACATTACATCTATCTATTTCCTGAATGAAATCCAGTCTGTCATGTGGCCTGGCCAATTCATTGGCATTTTCCACAACTGTCTATACCCCCTTTCTACAAATCTTTAGGTCAGATCTGAGGCTGCTCTCTCACAATTAGCATCTGTACTGCAACTGTATTGCAGTCTCAGATATTGACCTTTAGGGATATTATTCACTACATGATGTGAACGGCAACGTGACACCAATAGAAATGTGCTGTGATCATTCTCTTTTCTGTGAATATCTGTCTGCAAGGTACTGTCACATCTTTTTGAATCTTTAAATCAAGGAAATTCAGTTGATGTTGGCTGCCATTTTATGTAAATTTCAGATTTGGATTAAAGGCATGTAAATACCCCACAAAGTTCTCAAATTCCAGTAAATTGCCATTCCAAATGATTATTATGTCATCTATAAATCAATGCCTTAGCTCATTTTTTTCTTCAAAAAAAGGATTTACATCTCAGTTTCTAACAACCTTTGATTCCCATAGGCCAACATATAAATTTGCAATGCTGGGGGGAAAGTTGCCCCGTAGATGTACTCTTAATTTGCAGATAAAATTGATCTAGAAAAGTAAATTAATTCAATTTCAAAACAAATTCAGACAATTTAAGAAGAAAATCACTGGGTGGAGTGGATCACTCACTTCTAGAGTTAAGAAAATGTGCAATAACATCTAATGCATCCTCCTGTGGGATGTTGGTGTACAGGGACTCAATATCTATAGTGAGGAGATATGAGTTCCTGTACACCACTACATCCTCTGACACTTTCAAAATATTACCTGTGTCCTTTAAATATGAGCCTAAATTGTACACAAATGGGTGAATATGATTATCAAAATATTGAGAAAGAGGCTCAGTGATAGAATCCATGCCACTGACTATAGTGTGACCAGGGGGAGTGTCTAAGGATTTGTGCACTTTGGGTAAAGCATACATGGTCACTCAAACTGGGAATTCAGTAATGAGAAATTCCTTGGTATTCAAATCAATTACTCCTTTCTTGAATGGACTACATTTATCCCCTTGCATGATTGCATGAGACAGAGGTGCAGCTGCACACTGGATCTTGAGGAGGTCATAGCAGGGGTTCTGACAAGCAATACCACTGATTACAATAGGTAAACCACCCTTGCCTATCCCTATTACAAATGTTCTCTTATGTTATTGCAAACTGCTTTGTTATGGTGTGTTTGCTACCTTAGAGAGATTGTGTACAGTGAGATCAGACCCTTTCCAGCTCAACCTGTGCTGAAGATTTGAGTTGGCATCCTGCTGGTGTTGCTTCTTCTTTCAACAGGCACCAGGAGTCTATGGTGGAGAGTCCATGCCTGCAAGGGAATTTTCAAAAAGCTCCATGGGGAGCTGTGCTAAGAGAAGGCCAACTGGAAAAAAGGGGGGATTCCCTTTGTTATGCCAGAAGCAGTGCTGGAGGAAGTTGGAGGAATTCAGGAGTGATACAGGAGAGCTAAAGACATGAAAAGAGCATGAGCATGTTTTGTTTTCAGCAAGTGGAGGATAATATTTGTAAATCCCTAATTCCTATATTTTCATCTCCTATATCCCATTCCTCTATGTATTATCGCTTTTAAATCTAATGCAGCTGCACTCAGCTTAATATTGTGCTGTTTTTCCTCCATTTCTTAATCTGATCAGGTTTTAAAAGACATTTGTTTTCCTATCGCGATTTAACTGATGTAACTGTGTAAGTGTTTTAGTGCTTAAGTGCTTACTAATTTGTGTATTTTAAATGTTATTAGTTATTTTAACTAAGATTCAAGAGAGTTAAGAATTTTTGATTTTTGCAGGCAATCCTGGTCACATGTCAGTTCTGCTAGTGGTTAAAGGTGAATGTGCCGACGTCTAGAGTCAGATTTCACCATTTTCTACCATGCTTCACTAGCGTGATATTGGAGCCAGAGAAGGAGAAAAAGAAAGGAGCTTTGGGCAGATTTACTTGTGGGAAGGATACTTTTTCTTGGCTACTCAGTACCATTCACTGCTTGCCACAAGCATGTGTTGTAATATTCATTTGTAAGTTAAAATATTTATTTAAACTTTGCTCTCTCATTCTTATGACTGATTCAGTTTCTGATGTAGTCCTTGAACTTTGCCAGTGTTTTTGAATAAGCTTGAGATTGTAGGGGAAAGATTATAGTCATATGAGCACGCAAAATCTTGAATTTAGCTTAGACAGCATTTTTATATATTATTATAAAATATCAGCACAGCATTCTATCTCTGTTGTACCTTTTGTGGCTTTGCTGGGGAGTTGAAATCCCATCTCTGTTTGCTGCAAAGACAGTTTAAAATAATCAAGCTAACTAAGCTAGAACTTGTTAGAATTGGGACATAAGTACTCAGAGAAGTAACTCATCAGAAGCTATCTCATTTTTAAACTATTGGGATCTGGCTACAGCTGCATTAAAGAACTGAATCTGTTTTTGCACCCTGCCCTGAACAGAGGGACTGTGACTTTGCATACTGCCCAGGATAGATGAACTGTGAGGAAGAAAAGGGAGAAGAGGTGCAATAACTTTTGGGTCTACTGTCTACTGCTGGAAAACAGAACTGAATCAGATCCAAATCAGAAATCTATATTGGAAAGTACCTTGAAATAGGATATAGTAAACTGATACAGACTGCTACAGATGCTACATTTTAAAGTGTTTTTTTTTTACTCAGTATGAGATGCTCTAAAAGCTTTACTCTCTCAACTCTTGAAAGACAATTTTATTATACATTTTATTAGATAAATGCATAGCTTTCAGTCTAATGTAAAATATATACCTATATACTCATATATTTAGAGTTCTTATATAATACAGTATATTTAAATTGAAATATTTTAATTTTCTTCAGGTACCATTGCTCTGCTAATTTTGCACAACAGAGTATAATAAGTTGCGTATAACCTTGTGCACTACTGGGGCCTTTTGAATTATTCACTGTTTAGTATGGTAAATATAAGACAGCAAAGAATGTTGAACCCAGATTTGTTGCCTCTTGTGATAGAATTACCAAAAAATAAAAAACAAAACTTTATAAGACAAACCAAAATTACTGAGCATATAACAGTAGAGAGTAGAAGTAAAACCTCAACTCCCAGAAGCCCCAGAAGTAGAATAAACTTGTCACTACCAATTCTAACAGGAACTGATTGTCCTAAAAATATCTCCAGATACAGTGAAGGATTAGATGTAACATGAGGGAAATATAAGGAGCAAAATGAGGGGACAAGAGAAAGAAAGTGCTCACCTACTGCCCTTATTGGGAATAATACTGTGATATCCTCTTAAGAGCTAGAGAATACCCCCAATCTGTGGAATTCCTATGAGAGTGCCTTGAAAGAGAACATTGGAGACAGAGCTAGATATGGAGATAACTTAGGGGAAGTAATTTGGTAATTACAGTGCACCATTGATGGTTTAAAGCAATGTGAAAGTCAACTTAAACAGCCCCAATATTGCAAAAAATGTGCACAAAATATTAAAGATGGGAACATCGCACATGTTATTACTGATATCTCAGAATATAAACCAGATTGCCTAAGTGAAGATCTAATGCAAGTTATGAGAAATCAGTAGTGTGCTAGCCTTATTCTCATGGAACAATTAGTGATAAATAAAAACTTACTTAAATCACTTAGGGGGAGGTAGCCATAAATAAAGCTAAACTAGATGATGTGCTTCATAGAATTGCTCCAGAGGCCTCTACCAGCTATTCCTTCTTACTAGATGAGGGAGATCATGATGCTGTACCTAGGCTTGAGTGGTCAGACTTTAGCTTGGTACAGATTCCAGATAGCCAGGGAATAATAATAAAACCAGTGAAGAAAAAGAAACAGGGGAAGAGGAGAAAGAATAAGAAGTCTAAAAGTTTAAGTACTTCTAGTATGCAAAATATTATATTGATGAATGAAAATATAGAGATAAATAATAGTACAGAAACACAGGAACTTTTTAAAGTCATCTAAACCAATTATTGCATCAGTTGATATGGGTAAGGTACAAGCGGGGACTTGTCTCATAGAGAATTGCCAAATCCATTGATGCCTAATTTAAATATCCAGGAGACTGAGATAAAAAAACTGAACCAACAAATTGTCATCCATGTTACACAAGGCTGAGATGCTGATTTTGTGGAGAATGAGATTCAGGGAAAGAGACCAATGGTGATCGTGAATAATGTTGTTAATCGGCCTCAGGAAAACCTAAGGAGTACGGCTATATTATATGGAAAGATAATGAAACTCTATCAAAACCACTGATTAGATTTATGGGACCAAGTGAGTGGATTACATTAATGCAAGCAAAACAGATTTTGCAAATAACTGACAAACCAAGATTGGTATTAGATATAGACATTTGTATGAAAGATATACCTGTACTAGAAGTGAAAAATATTCCACTAGACTCTGCCACTCTTGTGGATGTTATATTTGCAGCCACAAGGGTGGCAAATTACATATGGTTGAATGGACTTGCTATACAAAACCGAGATTTTACTGTAACTTTTCCTAACAGACATCTTTTTAATATTAAAGAGAAACAAATGAAGGAAACTGTTGAAGAGAATGCTTATTTCAGTATAGTTGGGCTAGCATAATTGGAAAAAGAAAATGAGTATAAGTTAACAAATGCTATATGTAATTTGTTAGAGAATATCTTGCAGATAACTGTGGGGAAAAGGGTTAATAGTATGGCTTAAAGTACAGGTATAGATAGTCAAGTGGATATATTCTGGTCCAGAATAGGAAATTGGCTGATCTTATACTTCAAAACAGGAATGTTCTGGACAACTTGGGCCTTAATGTGTTGGATTCAAATGTATTGAGATTGTATGCTGAAACCAAGAATGTTAGCAATGATAAGGTTACATCTATTTCCCCACTAGGTAATAGATTCCAAGCATTGGCTGGATATACTGAATGACAATCAAATTTACATGATGAAATATTAGTGCTGGATTCCTCGGGTAGCATCTGTAATGAACATAATGATGGAATTTCACTTTTATCATGGAACATTGCAGGCCGGGGGAATAAGCTCCCTGACAGTAACTGGAGAAGCTTTGTTATAAAGTTTGACATTTTATGTTTTCAAGAAACCTGGTATAACAAAGATGATAATATTAATATAAATGGGCATAAAGTTTATCAATTTCCTGGAACTAAAGTCCAGAAATTAGGTAGATGCTCAAGGGGATTAGCTACTTTTGTGAAAGTTTAGCAGATTTAGAACAGTCAAAAGTCTCTGTGCATGCTAATTTTATTGTGAATCACATAGGGAAAGCATATCAACGTTTTATATTGATAAACAGTTATATTCTTCCAGAAAATTCAAGATTTTATCAAAGGGAAGTTTGAGAAAAGCTGAATAATTTTATAACAGAGATCTTACAAAAATATCATGCTATTAGACTATTGGTAGTTGGGGACTATAATGCTAGAATTAGCAAATTTGATGGCCTGATTGACGATCCTTTTTATGACTATACTAATACTCTAGATTTAATGGTAGGCAGAGTAGCAAATGATTTGAAAGTTAATATATCTGGATTAAATTTGATTAATATAATGAAACAGCACAATCTTTTTCCTCTTAATGGTAGGTTGGAAGGAGATAAGGAAGGGTATGTGATATATATTTCCACCGGGGTGCCTCATTGGAGGATTTTGCTTTATGGTCTGAATCACAATTTTTCTGGGAAAAGTTATATATTATAATGAGATCTGAAAGTGATCATTTTCCATTAATATTAAATGGTAAAAATATAATTAGTAATGCTCAGGGAAATCATACTCAGGAGGTAATATTTACTGAAATTAAGGCATCAAAAAATATTATGGCAACATAATTCTGAGTAACAAATATCTGAAAAAATTTGAAATTAATTCCTAAATATGGATATAAATCATCTGCAGAATCAGAGTCTAGACCAGTTAAGGAAGCACTTAAATACATTGTTTGGGAAGATAAAAAAAAAGTTTCAAATTATAATAAGAGCAAAAAAATCAAACAATGAATACATGGGATGGTATGACCAGGACTGTAAACATTATTAAATTCATATTAAAAGATTAAATAGAGATTATAAAAATAGTCAAAACAAGCTTATCCTAAAAGAATTGAATCAAGAAAAGTAAAATTAAAAATATAACTGAAAGAAAAAAAATATACTGAACAATGGAACCTGATGCTTGATGCCATAAATGCTAAGGATAGTAAAATGTTCTGGTTATTAGTTGCAAAATGGACTGAGAATTATAAAACAATGGTAGATACTTATATCTCTGAGGATAAATGGATTGAATTCTTTACCAGAATTTTCTTTGACCCAGAGGCAGATGTAACATTCCCTGTGGGTAACAACAATAATAATCAGCTAGTACCTATTTCAAATGGAGAAGTATACCTAGCCATAAATACATTGAATAAATACATAAACCTCCTGGTCCCAATTGTATACCAGTGGAAGTCTATTGTTGTCATACCAGATTGTGGTGTAAGCATTTAGTTATCTTTTATAATAAATGTATTAGAGAAAGTAATTTTCTGGTATTATGGCATGGGGCAAATATAATACCAATTCATAAGAAGGAAGGCACTGCTGAACCAGCTATGTACCATCCTATTAGCCTACTTGACATAAATTTAGAAATATTTTCAAAAATTATATTGGATAGACATAAGCAGCAAGTTAATCTAACAGGGGGTATTTCACAGCTGCAGGATGGATTCAGATCTAACTATTCAAAGTTAGATAACATATTTACCTTAACCTTTAGACTGCCAACAGAATTAGAACGTATAGGAGTTCTGAACTGATATATCAGTCCATGGCCCTGCAAGGGTTAAGACATCTAACTGAAAAATATATGCTCCTACAAAAACAAAAACTATATGCAATATTTATTGACTATTCGTCTGCATTTGATTCTATATCAAGGAGAATAGTATGGGAACAACTGCTAGAGAGAGGCATAAATAGGAATTTGGTGCACATAATTTACAGTCTGTACCACAATACATGGGCAAGTGTAAGGCTGGGAACTAGTGGACAGTTATCTTGCCCCTTTAAAATTAATAAAAGAGTACACCAGGGTTGCATCCTGGCACCAATGCTTTTTTCCTTATAAGTTGATAAACTTCTGTGAGATCTTAACGTAATTCCATCAGACTCACCTTATATAATGCAATTACCCTGCACTGCCCTAGCATATGCAGATGATTTTGTGCTGTTATAACTTTAAAAAAAAGATTACAGAAGAAATTGGATTTCCTACATCACAAAACTGTTGATTTATAGCTTAAAATGAATTACAATAAAACTAAAATTGTAATATTTGGTGAAAGAAAAAAAAGCAATTTAAAGGGAAAGTGATATATTGGGCTCCAAATAATAGAAGTGATAGCAAACTATGTCTACTTGGGAATTATTTTAGATGCAAACTGGCATTGGCATACACATCTTAATATGACTATGGACAAATAAAAAAAAAACAATGAGTGGTCTAGCCAGATTTAAATATAGATTTGGAGGGTCAGTCATTAAAGCTTTGGTACAGGCAATTAAGGTCAAGTTCCAGGCATAACTTATTTATGGTTCCAAAGTTTGGGAGAATAAAACCAAGAAAAAATTAACTGTACCTCTATTTAAAATGCTAAGGAGCATAATGAGTTTGGGACATTCTTGTCCCACTGCATGCATTAGAGCAGAACTAGGTATAACTAACGTGAATGTCTTAACTGATACTAGAAAGCTTAACTTTTGGTAAGGATATCAAGACTACCATCTACACTCGTATGCCAATGTTTGCTGGAGAAAAATAACTAGTATGAAATGGGGTATAGATGTAAGTTTTGGTATACATCAGTAATGACCCTGCTAAGCTGGTACGCACTTTTAATCTTAAAATCATATGTAGAGAAGGGGATCATACTAAGTCTTAAATACAAAAAAAATGTATTACTAAGAGGATCAACAATATATGGAATAAGGAAGATTTAAAAAAGATAAATGAAACATCATACTCATGGTGGTTTGCACAGACTAACTATTATTTTGGATTTAAGTCCTATTTGGACAACTTGACTGATCCTGAATTACCAGGAATATTTTTAAAATATAAATCTGAATGTTTTCCTAGTAATGTTTTACAACTGAGACATAATAGACTGTCAGCAGATTCAGAAAGCTGTACCTGCTTGGAGGGTGGAACCGAGGATTAAATACAGGTGCTATGAAAGTGTACATAGTATACAAAGGAAATATTGTATTGGTTGAGCCCTTTCAAGAATCCAGTTTATGTAATAGATTATGTAACATTAACTTATATTTTAATACACGCTGAGGATTTTTGGACTGTCGAAAGATTAGCCAAATATTTCATATCAGTAAGTAAAGTCAAGAAAAGATTACTTGCAAATCAAACTGATATTATGTAAGGATGGGATATAGAGCTGTATATTAGGTGAGACCATAAACTTAGGAAGTAAAATTGATTAATGACATAGAAAGGTTAACCAAACTGTGAATGCATTGCAAAGGTACAAATGGACATTTTCAATAAAGGCTTCATGAACAAGCTATCATATATGAAATGTTATTTATTGGTATAATAAGTATTTGAAATGTGAATTTTGTAATTTGTGTATTTTAAATCGTTCAAGGCTTTTTAGCCAAACAATAAAGAAAGAATGAATTAATTAAATTATTCCTTTCTCGTAAGCATTACCTACATATTCATCAATGCACCATTTGAAATCCCTCGCTGGGTCTTCCTCAAGTATTTTATAAAACCTGGCATCATTCAACTGTCTCAAAACTTCACTGTTATAGTCCTCAGAGTTCAGTATTACAATACTACCACCTTTATCGGCTGGCTTGATCATGATTGACCTGAATTGTTGCAGACTTTCAAGTACTGTTCTCTCCACTCATGTCAGGTTGTTGTATCACAACTCTGGTAGATTGTTAAAAAGTCTGCCAAATTCTCGTTCACATATTTCTTTAAAAGTAATGATTGAACACTTGGTGGAGGGTAAAAAGATTATCATTTAACAAATACTCTATCCACATTATTCCAAACTGTCTCTACTCTATCCACATTATTCCAAATTGTCTCTATCAGGCTGCCATCTGAATGAGCCATGTATTTAACCCCAGATGTTGCTGTACTATTAGCGTTCACATTATCAATTGTATAACCCATTTCCTTTTTCCTTATAAAATAATCTTAAACTCAAATTCCTACAGGCTTTTGGCAAGTCCAAATAAGTCTCAGATTTATTTATTGGGGTAGTAGGACTGAAGAACAATCCTTGATTTAAAAGTTCAATTTCTGCAGCTGCCAGATCTTTACTAGTTATAGAGGATAATGTATGGGCATCGATGAACAACCACTCTGTTATCACTTTGAGTGGTTGCTATGACAACTTAGATAAACCTTGAGAGTGCAGCTGGAAAGGTTTTCATAAGTTGTCATGGCAACCACGAGAAGCGAGAATAGAGTGGTAGATCAATGCCCATACATTGTCTTTTATAGTATATGGGCATCGAACCATTCAATTTAAAAAAAGACAATTTGCAGTGAGGATCCTTACTTTTAAACTCTCACCACTGCTCTCTCTGGGTCCAGCTGTATCCGCAACAGCATGTTCAGTAAGGCTGGTGGTTCACGGAACGCACATGCACAGAGCATTCCTTGTTGTTGTACCACTGATGTGAAGTAAACACAATGGTATAACAACATCATGAGGTCACACTGAGGGGTATAACAACAATAGGAAAAGATGGATTTTGAGGGTTTACAACATTCAACCATACATTATAAATTGATTACCTTCTGTAATTGGATGTTTGTTGATATTGTTGTTGACTGTACATCTGCCTTTGCTCCTGCTGGAGAAGTTGTTGATACTGATGGCCTTGAATCTGTAATTGTCTGCCTCCTTGACCTCTGTGACCTCCTTGACCTCCTCCTCCTCCTCCTACTTCCCCCTCTATGTTTTCCTCTTCTGTTTTCTACATGTTGGTTGGCTTGGAGCCCTTGGTAGTGATTTCTACATGTGCTCCTCCTCAGGGCTGGTGGTGGATCTGGTGACAGTCCCTCCTGTTATAAAAAGTAATCATTAACACTGTCTGATTCACCAATTTCTGACCCACTTCTGTCTGTGCTGACATTAAATGAAACCTTTCTCTGTCTTTTCAGGATTACTTTATAACAGTTGGACTTTTTCTAATTATAATATTGATATCTCTTATTTATTGTAAGTATTGTTAGTAAATAAAGTTAAAGATATTGGGCAGGATTCACAGACACCCAGAAATACCTGCAGCTGTGGGTAAAACACGGCACAAGTCGGTGGCGACTTGCGGTTCCGCAGGTTACCCACAGCTGGGGGTATTCACAAAGGTGGAGCCGGATTACGACCGGCTCCACGATCTATGGCTGCCTGCGGGTGGGGTCATCAGGGCAATGGCTGCAGCTGCAGGATTGGGCTACAGCTGCTGGAAGCAGCTGTAACTCCCTCCACAACTGCTGTGGCTATGAATCGGAACCACAGCAGCTGTGGGCGATTCCGATCTGCAGCAGCAGTTGTGGAGGAAAACTTAGTAAAATGGGCCTTGTGAATCCAGACCATTGTCTTTTTTAGCTTCTAATAATTGTTATATTAGTATTAATTACTTTTTAAGTTTTTTTATTGCACCTTGTATTATTAATATTGTTTTCACTTATTTGTTTCATTGTTGGTGATTTAATTTCGTGATCCCGAATGTATTTTTGACACCTGATTCTAATAGCATGTATTACATCCATAAAAGTGGATCTCTGATTGTGTTGGGCGTCTTTTGAGAAAGGCACTTTCTGAAATGTGTCAAGGCACCTTTTGTTTGTCTGTTAGCACACAATAAATGATTTTGCACCTTTAACAGAGCAGCATCTATTTTCTAATGTGGAGGTGGTGAGTGCTATATTTTTTGTTTGTATATACTGTTTTTATCAGTAAGCACCCCATCCTAGTATGGTTGCCCTTTTGGTGTTATATGCTTTCAGTTTCTGGGATATACACAGGTTTCAGAGGTAAAATAATCCTGTGTAAAACCTCCTTTTTAGACTCAGTTGGGCTCTGATATATATATATATATATATATATAGCTGTGTGGACAGTATTCTAGAGACTTGGGTGTCCTTTTAAAATCATATCTGTATTTAACTCAGAAGATGTTACATTTACAGAATTTGTGCTCTTTTTTATTGTTAATAAAATAGATAGTGTGCATAAAACAATATGTGTGTGTGTCTTTTTATTTTATTGTGGCAACCTTTAAGGAGTGAAAATAGTGGCTAAAAAAGTCAGCCATTTTGTGACATGGCTGTGCCATGCATCTTTGTGAGCATTAATATTGCTTAAATGCAGGCACAAGCCATAAAGTTATGGCTTATTTTGGAGGAGTGGATGTATGGCTACCCTACATTGTATAGGGATTTCACATATTTATTACAACCTGTACTAGACAACACATGGAATTAATTGCTCCTGTGCAGTACACATGGTATCTTATTTAGCAACAGGGTCACCTTGCTACAGTAGGTGAAGTTCGTTTTATTTTTTTTTCTTTTGTCCATTCTAACTGATTGAGCTAGTGTCCCCTTTAAAGTAAGCAGTTTCTGTACTGCCCTATATGGTGCCTGTTAGAAGGCACAAGATCAAATAGATCTGCTTATTTTGCCATGTCTGGCTGTTACCCACATGAATAGTGACATAGGGTTCAGTCCAGAGAGCGGTGATCCGGAGGTCACATCCTTCGATCGTTTCTGCCAATCGTGATGTACTTAAAATCATCCTCATCACATGGGTTCTCTCTCTATTGTATGCCTTAAATCCAGCCTGAAAGATCATCGTCCATTTTGGAGTGAGCTTGCTGCATGGGAGTCAGGACCAAAGTCGATTTGAAATCACGATCAGCTGAATAGAGGTGAGCTACACTGCAGATGCAAACAACAAATGGCTAACTTGATTGAAGCACTTGTGCTGTGCGGTGCTGGCTTTGGGGCAGGATTATGTTGTGATTACTGTATGTTGTGATTTTCTGTGTGGCCTATACCAAAGGAGGATAGCCAGCATACTGAAGGTAGAAAATAAAATGTTTGTTGTGTATGGGACTGTCAGCTGGATTGCAGTAGTTATGTTGTGTTTATGCCCGAATAATTATTTGTTATATAAATAAGCGAGTAACTGTTTGTGAAGGGGCCCACAAAGCAGAATGTAGGATGGTGAAATTAGGGTAAACCAAAGTACCAACAATAATTAGCAGCATTTTAAAATATATGCTAGTACTGTGCTTGTACCTGATCTCACCTGTGGTACACACCTTGATGATTATGCTGGCACATGTTGATGCATCTAATGGGGGACGTGATCCTGGCATTTTAATAAATTGTATGCTGCCACTGTACATGTACCTGCACACCTCTGTAATTATGCTGGCATATGTTTTAAAGGGACATGCATCTCAAGGGGATGTGATCCTGGCTCTGGTACATGTTCTAAGGGGGGGAACAGCGCCTGTTTGTGTATGATGCTGGTAGCATTTGGAAAAACTGATACTGAGAACTATGGGGGTGAGGGAACCTGTGGATGTAAGCCTGGCTCTGTTTGAAATGAGCATTTTAAGTTATTGAAATCATTATGATTATGTTACTGCTTTGAAACATGACTTCCGAGTGTTGGTATAGTGATTGTGGCACTGTGTGCAGATAAAAATAGAGCACCTGGGCCTACCTCAAGATGGCTGCTTGGCATTGTTCAGAACATGCAAGGGGAGGGACCGTGTGTTGAAATATGGTAATAGAGTATGCACAATTCTATGAGCAATCTACCATTTTGAGGTAGAACCAGGTGCTGTATTTTTTTTTTATTATTATTTATTTATTTATTTGTTATAAGACTGCTTATAAATGTTATGTTAAGTAGTGGCATAATGATGGTGGTACTGTGAAGATAAAAAATGCAACACCTGGGCCTACTTCAAGAAGGCTGCTTGCACATGGCATTGTTCAGAACATGCGGGGGGGGTCCATGTGTTGAAATATAATGAGCCCCTATGTCCACATCTCAACACAGGGCCACCCCCACCCAGCATGTTATGCACAATGCTATGAGCAATCCACCATTTTGAGGTAGGCCCAGGTGCTGTGTTTTTTGTATTTTGTTATTTATTATGACTGCTTATAAATGTTACATTAAGTAGTGGCATAATGATGGTGGTACTGTGAAGATAAAAAATGCAGTACCTGGGCCTACCTCAAGATGGCTGCTTGCACATGGTATTGTTCAGAACATGCGGGTGGGGGGCCGGTGGTAAAAATATGGTCATGGGGTATGTATGGGCCTATACCAAAGGAGGATGGCCAGCATACTGAAGGCAGAAAATAAAGCGTCTGTTGTGTATGGGACTTATACTGTTATACTATTAGCTGGATTGCAGTAGTTGTGTTGTGTTTATGCCAGAATAATTATTTGTTGCATAAATAAACGAAGAACTGTTTATGAAGGGGCCCACAAAGAGAATGCAGGCTGGTGAAATTAGGGTACCAACAATAAATATTTCTGTGTGATCCAGGGGGATATGTAGCATCAGTTGTTCAGTATTTTAGTTTTGGCAGCATTATAAGCAGCATTTTAAAATATATGCTAGTACTGTGCATGTACCTGATCTCACCTGTGTTGCACACCTTGGTGATTATGCTGGCACATGTTGATGCATCTAATGGGGGATGTGATACTGGGAACTATGGGAGTGAGGGAACCTGTGGATGTAAGCCTGGCTCTGTTTGAAATGAGCATCTTAAGTTGTTGAAATCATTGTTATAATTATGTTACTGCTTTGAAACATGACTTCGAGTGTTGGTATAGTGATTGTGGTACTATGTGCAGATAAAACTAGAGCACCTGGGCCTACCTCAAGATGGCTGCTTGGCATTGTTCAGAACATGCAAGAGGAGGGACCGTGTGTTGAAATATGGTCATGGGGTATGCACAATGCTATGAGCAATCCACCATTTTGAGGTAGGCCCAGGTGCTGTATTTTTTTAATTTTATTTATTAATTTATTTATTATAAGACTGCTTATAAATGTTACGTTAAGTAGTGGCATAATGATGGTGGTACTGTGAAGATAAGAAATGCAGCACCTGGGCCTACCTCAAGATGGCTGCTTGCACATGGCATTGTTCAGAACATGCGGGGGTGGCATGTGTTGGAATATGGTCATAGAGGTCAGCACTGTTCAAATCATATTGCCCACGTCTAAGGCAAGTAAATTTCCTTCAATGTCTAGTACAAAAAGAGAGCTAATGTGATTGTAATGAATAGGGCCTAGTGAAAATTTAGCTACAGTAATGGCTGGGCAAGTCCTAAAAGTTTTGATTTGAACACCCCTGCATAGGGGTACATCAGGGGTTGTAGTAATCTGGTAGAAACAGTTTTAATATGGCTTTACTATGACACTGATTGTGAATGTCATGTTAAGTGGTGGCATAAAGATACAGATAATGTCGGCAGATAAGGACCACCAGACCCATCAAGTCTGCCTGTTTATGTTACCTGCTTTAGCGCCCAGTGACCCTACCTGGTCATTAGCTTAAGCTTTTTCTTCCCATCTCTAATATGTTTTATTCCTGTCCCATGCTTGTTTGAAGCCTGCTGCTGTACATGTGGCCACAACATCCTGGGTCAGGTTATCCTATACACCCCACACCTTCTCTATCAAAAATAACTTCCTGACAATTCCCCTTACGTGGCCACCCATCAGTATCCTGTCATGTCCTCTTGTCCTGCCACTGCTTGTATACTGGAATATATTGTCTCCTTTCAACGTGTTGATGCCCTTGATGTATTTGAATGTTTGCCATGGCACCTCTCTCCCTCCTTTGCTCTTACATGTACAAATTGAGGTCCCTCACTGTTTCCCTGTAATGCTCGTAATGTAAATCCTTTACCATTATGAATGCAACTCTCTGCACCATCTGTATTTTGTCAATGTTCTTATGAAGATGTGGCATCAAGAAATGGACACAGTCTTCATGGTGAGTCATCACCAGGGCCTTTTATGGTTCTGAACATTCGGAGGGGTGATATCATTTGTAGAAATATGGTCATAGCAGTACGTCAGGGGTTCTAGTAATGCAACAGTATAATGTCTTTATTATGAGACTGCTTATGAAGCATTTTGGAGGTGGCGTTCCACGTGCAGTCAAGAACACCGCAGCTGCAGCATCCCTGTGAAGCACATGGTGGTGATGCCGGAGAGGGTCCATGTGTAATTTTGGCATTATTTCAGTCACAAAAGCTGGAAAGGGGTTGCCAGGGGGCATCATGCGGGCCTCATATCGGCAGGTATCTGCTTCAAACAGCTAGCCTGAGTGCTTTCTGTGTGTTGACTGTGCTTGGGCCTGCCCTCGGTCTGACTCGGTGGAGGTACAGCGATGGAAAAATTACCCCGATGTGGCTCTGGCCCGCTGTGTAGCATCCAGCTGTCTCTGGGCATACCTTCAGTTGTTCATGGGGCACTTTGGTGTATTGTTTTGACTTGTATAGTGGTTTGGAGGTGGCATTCCATGTGGAGTACAAGAACACCACAGCTGCTGCATCCCTGTGATGCACGTGGTGGTGATGCCAGAGAGGATCCATCCATAATTTTGGCATCATTTCAGTCCCAAAAGCTGGCTTGGCTTGCCAGGGGGTGTCATGCGGTCCTCGTATCTGCAGGTATCTGCTCCAAACAGCTTGCCCGAGTGCTTTCTGTGTGTTGACTGTGCTTGGGCCTGCCCTCAGTCTGGCTCAGCAGAGGTACAGCAATGGAAAAATGACCTTGATGTGGCTCTGGCCTGCCGTGTAGCATCCAGCTGTCTCTGGGCATACCTTCAGTTGTTTCTGGGGCAGTTTGGTGTATTGTTTTGACTTGTATAGTGGTTTGGAGGTGGCATTCCATGTGCAGTACAAGAACACCGCAGCTGCGGCATCCCTGTGATGCACGTAGTGGTGATGCCGGAGAGGGTCCTTGTGTAATTTTGGCATCATTTCAGTCACAAAAGCTGGCACAGGGTTGCCAGGGGGTGTTACACAAGTGTTACTACTGTGTGTTTTCGGTGGCTTAGCCTTGCCTTGGTATGGCTCCATATCAAAAGGATGTGGCATGTGGTTGCAAGGTAGAATGCCTAGAGGCCTGTAACAGTTTCTGCCCCACTACCTCAGCTGGCAGACTGTTCCCATCTATCCACCACCCTCTTCATGTCAAAGTGCTACCTCACATTTCCTGTTAGCCTCTCCTCTCTGGTTTCATGCTATGGTCTATTGCGCTCGAGCATTTTGTCTTTTGAAAAGTTCATCAACTTGCACTCTTTCTTCCTGTGACATATTTATATGTTTCAATTATGCCCCCCTCTCTTTTTTTAATGAGTACATATTCAGCTCCTTCAGCCTGTCTCCATAGTGTTTGTTGTGCATGCCTCCCAACATATTTCTTGAACTCCTGTACAGCATCCATTTTGTGTATGTCCCCCTAGAGATGGGTTCTCCAGCACTGGATGCAGTACTCAAGGAGAGACCACATCTATTATCAATACAGTGCAGGTATAACCTCCATCCTTTGGCTGGTTATACCCCTACCTATTTAACCCAGCATCCCACTGGCTCTTGCTACTGCCTTGTCACATTGTTTGTCCTTCTTCAGGATCTATAAGATGATGGCACCCAGATATCACTCCTGTTTGTAACTTATGTTCCCTTACTTGGTGATTCTCACTGTCTTCTACTGCCTGAGTCTGCTTGTAAGTCCTGAAGGCCACCCTCTCATCTCTAAACTTTTTAGCCACTTCCCCAGAGAACCAGTGGCCCCTTTCTTCTCTTTCCTTTGGTTAGCTCTTTGACAAAGAGTTTTGTTTCATTCTATATGGCTGCCTTAATTGTTTACCACAGCTTCCCCCCTTGTGACTTACCTGTGACTCCTCCTAGGGCTGGCCTCATGAAATCTTAGTAATGTAGTGTTGTAGTCATGACTGACTCAGAATGCAGACTGTATTTCAGATGGCATCTTGTTGACATCAACAGCGTGAATTTCATTGTATCATTTCAGATGGATTTACTAAGAATCAGCCTAAGGAGACGACCATCAAAAGATAAATGTGTGGCTTCTTCAAGTGGAGATTGTGATGTTGTCGGAGTTGGATTGGAAGTAAATCCATCAGTTTCATCAGCAACTAATTCTGTCAATCGTAAGAGTTCTAAAAGACGATCTAATCAGTAATTCATGAGACGGTACCGGGCATGGATAAAGGCTGATCCTGACATATATAAACTGTTCCGCCAGGCTGAAAATGAACGTATTACACAGTATAAGATGTCAATGACTGAGGAAAAACAATTACAGTACAAGGAAAAAGCAAAGATTCGAATGCGGAACTATCTGGAAAGGAAAAGAGCAAACCAAGAAGGCAACGACAGAAAGCAGACAAGGGCAGAAACAGAAAAACTGAGAGTATAGTGGGGAGAACAAAAAAAAGAACAGAGGAAAAAATTAACTGTTCAGAAAAGAAGAAGAATCCATGAACAACAGTGAGTACATTATGCTTTGAAGAAATTGGGGCCCTCCAAAATAAATAAATCTACTCAAACAGGCACTGATGTCTCTAACACTGACATTTAATATACTTTGTCATCAATCTCAACAACTCCAAATGACACTAGGCAGGACACCATTGTCTCACAAACGCCATATAACAGTAAGGTTGCAAAGTGAAAAGCTGTGTCACGATCAGTGAGAGCCATGCCCAGAAGTCCAGACAAGTTTGTGGAAGTTCTATCATCAATAATATCAAACACATCTCCACGAAGACAGAAGACATTGTTGGAGAAAGGCATCCTTGCACCGTCAAAGAAACGCTTACATTTCTGTGAAGAAACAGTCAAATCAGTACTGTAACCCATCAAAATGTCACGGAAGAAGGACAGTGTACGACTGAAAAGACTGATACATAAATCTGTCCAAATCAAAAAGAAGTCTAGAAAATTACAGCTGCACCAGGAGTTCGGATTTAGCTGGAACTTACTCTGTGACAACTCAATTTTTAATGAAGACTATTTAATGAAACGGAAAAAAAGAAGTGATTCATTACCACTGTCAACTATTGCAGCTATAAACAATTTTTATCAAAAGGGAGATGTGGCAAGAGAACTGTCATATTCCACATGTTCCGTTAAAAAAGGAATGCTTCCAAAAAAGGCTCTAGAATCAACATTACAAGCAACATATGAACAATTCAAAGATGAACATCCTGAGGTGGTAATCAGGTACAGCAAATCTGTGAAAATGCATCCTAAGAATATCAGCCCAGTGTTAAAACATAAGTTGCTTCAGTGTTTGTGTGAATATTGTCTAAATATTGAACTGAAGTTGAAAACCATTGCCACTAAATGTACTCAGTTCAAATTCCGGAGTTATCCATTATGAACAAATTTGAGGCATCTTCGCTTACACTTTGTCCCAAGGAAGGAGAATTCTACAACTTGAAGTGCATAGACAGAGACTGTAACAATTGTGGCGTCAATGGTATTAGAAGAAAACTGTCACCATTATTAAGTGAGCATAATGATTCTACAGTGACATGGAGAAAATGGCAGTTGGAGGATGTGACAAACAGAAAGGAGGGGAATGTGAAAGAATATAAACAGATGTGTCTAAAACAACATACTGGAACCATTTTGGAATTGATCAAAGAACTAGAAGAAGAACTGGAAAACTTTGCAAAGCATCTTTACAATTCCAAATGGCAGGCCAAACAGTTTGATTATATCAGAAAAAATGTGCCCAATGGATGGCTGTATATTGCTTGGATTTTGGTGAAAATTACAATTACCATTTCCAAGATGAGGCACGGAGTGCCCACTGGGCTTACAATCAAGCCACAATTCATCTAGTCATTGCTTACTACAGGTGTCCACAACCAGACTGTGGGATGGTAATGCCTAATGCGCTGATCTTCATCAGTGATGACCGTAAGCACAACTTTCATGCGGTGCATCACTTCTCACATTTAGCAACAGAAAAATCAGGGAGTACAGATATCAAATGTAATTAATTTTTCTAATAGTACACCAACACAGTACAAAAGTAAGGGGAACTTCATTGATGCATCGTTTGGCATAACAGACTTTGGATTTCCAGTAGAGAAGCACTTCTTTGGAAGTCGGCATGGAAAGGGTCCATGTGATGGTGAACTTGGTGTGCTCAAAAAGAGTGCTAACACAACTGTAACAGCAAGACGCATTGTGATTAGCAATGTACATGACTTATTTATGTATGGGAAATCACATTTGACTGGTCCAAAATCAGAGGATGAGCATGTACATGTTCGGAGAACATTCTTCTTCGTTAAAGAAAGGGAAATCAATCACAAATATACAAAGAGAAGCAACGTTAAAACTTTACCAAACACGCGCATGACTCACTGTGTCAGAGATATTGAGCCATATGTCATTTATGTGAAGGAAAGGAGCTGCTTCTGTGACAACTGCACACTCAATGAAGGACAGTGTGAAAATGCAACATTAACCGGAGATTGGAAAATGTATTGTTTAAAATCTGGGCAACAGATGGCTATATCAGCAACAGATTTGAGACTGCCCCCACCACCTTCACCACCATCGCCAACACCACCACCACCTGCACCAGCAGAAGCATTTTCAAGTTCAGAAGCTGTACCAGTGTCACAAACAATAACACAGTCATCAAAGAAGAATATAATGAAGACTAAAGGCACCCCAGTGGTATGTGCAAGGTCAGGTAGAGCCAAAACATCTCCAAAAGCAACCTTCATGTCCAAGTCACCAAAATGGCAAGCGTTAATCATACTTTTTTTCCCTGTTTTGATTGAGGGTTGAAGGATTGAAGTGGAAGGGTCTTGCTAAGACGAGATTTACTCAGTACAATCTTTTTTTTGCAGGGACCTCAATGCTGGGAGCTTTGTTGGTGTCAAGTTTCCTACGGGGAAAAATGTTATTGCAGCTTACCTTGGTGAGGTGATGTCATCTACAGCTACAGAAGTCACAGTTCAATATCTGTTGAGGCTCAGCGGCAATACATACACTTACGCTGATGAAGACATGGTTGAGTATTCAACACAACCATTGGATGACATTTTATGGAAATTCAGTGTTCCCTTAAAATCTGACTCTAAAAACTTGTCGTTTTCTGATGACGACTTCAGTCAATTAACTTCTACAATGTCAGAATATAGAATATTGTTCAGGTGATGAGCAAGTGTTTCTCATTCTGTTTTGGATATCGCACAATAACTGCATTTAAGTCTTAAAGAAGAAAGTGTGCATGGGGTTGCACTCCTTGAGTGTAGTTGCTACCTGATTTTGTACTCTGATTAGCTGGGCTGGCCACACATTCATTCCTGCACTGGCCCTGCAAACCACACACACACACTCACACAGCTTGGTCTCCAAGGAATAAAATCTTTTGATGCAAGCATTTGCCCAGGTTGTTATTCCCACAGCTGTACTGACTTAAAGGTTTCTTATGGGGCAGGATGTTTTGCTTATTTCATGGTAATTTCTTGTAATATCGATTACGGTGCTAATCTTGGGGAGACAATTTTGATGTTTAAAAAGGTTTCTTTGTTTTTTTATGTAGGTATTACTGTTAGAGGTTTGTTGAACTTCACTTTCTGTATAACAATTTGTACTTCTGGCACAGTATCAGTATTCTTATGCAAAATATGCCCTCCCAAACAAAAAGAGTCAGATTTTTTTTTAAATCTTTATTTTAAGTCCACATTAATGAACCCTGCTCGAGCGACATGTCCAGTGGCAAAGTGAAAGGCACAAGGGCCTGCAACACTAAAAGAGCAAAGACAGTAACAAAGTAGCAGTGTGCAACACTGTGGTTTGGGAGAGTGTGTAGGTGACAGAGCACCTGAGGCATAGCAGTCAGAACAGTGGCAGTGGGAGTCAGTGGGGTGAAGGTGTAGTGACTACCACCAACCTTACGGCAAGCTGGAGTTCATTGTTGAGACATTTGGTGACTCATACTGAATCCACCAGACATTCAACTACCTGATGGTAAGTGAGCAAGGTGGATGACTGACCATACAATCCTTCGATAGGGTGACCCTATGTAGGAACTGCCAGGTCACTCATCCACCTTGCCCACTCACCACATACATGGGCATAGTGCAGTCTCTGGTGGACCCTTGGAGTCAGTAACCAAATGATCCAATGACCTCCAGTTTGCAATAAGGTTGGTATTGCCTCACTCATGGTCTTCACCCACTCCCATCACCATACTGTAAGTGTTATCAGGTGCTTTGTCACCCTACACACACTCCCCAACAACAGTGTTTCAGGCAGAATATCAGATTTCCAGGTGGGATACCAAAATTCTGCATCTGATATTGCACCAGGAATATCCCTTTTTTATCTTAAATTCTACCCCTGATATTGAAAGGTTTTCATAGTTAACATTGGCAGAAACAGAATTGATTAATGTGGTATGAAGCCAATCTAGAAATTTATGAACCCAAGATTTTTGGGTCTGACCACCAACATTTGAATCAGGGACAAACTGACTTCCACTTTACTACTGCATGCATTGTAAATATCCAAAGATAAAATAATTTAACTAATGTACTCACCTCTGGCGTGGTACTTATCAATGTGTTTGGGCTGTTTGGTTGTTAATAAGCCACTGATAAAAGTTGTACATTGTATTTTTGCATGTAGCATTGCTGCTGTGGTGTCCGCGTTACCCACAATAGTAGTATGAGACAAAGATGGTCACATAATAAATCAACTGCAATCAAGTGATTTGTTTGTGTTTATCTTACTGCTTAAGGTCCAACTTAATTGTGAAAGGCATGTAGACTAGACATAAACAGCATAAGCATGAAGTAATGAAACTTTAGTAACCTCTTTTTTGTATTTTCAGTGCTGTCTATGTTGGAGAATTAATAGCGGCACATAGGTATGGAAGAACATCATATCATTAAATGTTGTAAACTAATACACAAAAATAGAAGACAGAGACACTGCATTTGAAAATTTAATTTATTACTAGAAATGGGAAATAATGCATAATGGACATTGAGTTACCCACGAAAGTATTTGCCATGTCATAACTAACTGTGCCATTTTTCCAAACTTGGAAATACAGAACTATCTTTATATTTTGTATTATGCAACTACCACATATAGACATTAAAATTAAGGTAGAGTCATGACAAATTATAAAACTTTTTTTAGTATATGAATGCCACACTTTGTCTCTCGAATACTGTCCACACAGATATATATATATATTTTTTTTTTCCTGTGTGTGACCAGCCAGACTTTTTTTCATGTGCAGAGCATTAGCATGTCCTTAGCAAGAATGCCAGATTTGGCACCTCAGAGCAATGACCCTTTAAGGTATGTGAATAACTTGTTTGCTGCAGCCGGTACAGCTAATGCATTTTCAATTGAGCCAGAAACAGCAGCAGGTGCTTCTATTAGTGATGAAACTAGAATGCTGCAGGAAGCATATAGGCCCCTAGGAAAAACAATATAAAGCCTCATAAAAGTTGTTGGAATCCAGTAAACCTCAAAGCATATTTACAGGTATTGAGAATATCATGAGGGTTAAGACTGGTTAAAAAATCCATCTTTTAGCCAAGATGTTGATACCTTTCTGAAAAGATGGCAAGGTGCCAGCCCACATGTGCAGCAGTAGCACTACTGCTTGTGATGCTGGCGATCCGGGTTTGGGAACAAGCCTGGATTGCTGGAGAGCCGGCCAGGGGCAGGAGGACTGAGCATCCTAGGGATGCTTTCCTCTTCTGAGGACAGAGGGTTGCTGCTCCTACTGCAGCACCACCACCTGGGTGCACATGAGTGGGGGTGCAGCGTGCGGAGCCACATGAGAGGGAAGGATGTCGGCAGAGGTCTGGAGTGGTGTCACATTTCAGCATGCACCATCTCCTTGGACCCCACTGCACACTGCTATTCTTGGGAGGGAGGAAAAACAAAGAAAAATGGCCTTGCTCCCTTGTCTGGTGCCAGTGCCTGAAACAGAGTGGCCTGACACCAGGATTGATTGGTAGGGAGGAATGAGCCTTCCCCATTCCTCACCTGGGGGGGGCCAAACCGTGGCAGGATAGGGGTAGCTCCTCCAGGATGACAGAGGCAGGGGTTGGAGAGTGGAGAGGAAGGGGGTGTCAAAAAGCATTAATAAAAAAAAAAGATGGCAAGGCAATTTAAATGAAACTTTAAATAAATCGATGCAGTTGATCATTGAATATGGTAAAGAAGTTATTGAACAATTAACTGAAGAAATAAGGCAAAGGGAGGCTACAGTATTGTTATTTCATAATCATTCAGATCTTGATAAGTATAATCAGAAACTTAAAGAGCCCATTAGTAAACTTAATCAAGAGTTACAACAGCCAAGCAAAAGAAATCCCAATGAAACTGGGAATACTATGAACTTGACAGAGTTTATAATTGGATAAAACCCAACCATTATAAAGGTATCCTGAAAAGAGAGAGAAGGGTTTCATTTAATCTCAGTAAAGACACAGGTGGGTCAGAAACTGATGAATTGGACAGTGTTAATGATTATGTTTTAGAACAAGAGGGACTGTCATTAGAACTGCCACCAGCCCAAGTAGGAACACATGTATAAATCACTTCCAATCATTCTAACCCAACCAGTATGTTGGAAAGAGGAGAGGAAAACATGGAGGGGGTTACAGGGGCAGACAATTCCAGAATCAAGGCCAGCAATATCAACAATCTCCCCAGCAGGAGCAGAGGCAAATGTACAGCCAACAACAGTATCAGCAGACATCCAAGTACAGAAGGTAATTAATTCATCTAGGAAAGAACTGACAACTGCAGAAGCTTAACTTTTAAATAAAAGATTGTCCTTCACTCCTACTACCTCAATAAATAGATTTGGAACTTATCTGGACTTGCAAAAAGACTAAGAATTTGAATTTCAGATTATTTTATACAAAAAATGGGTTATACAATTGATAATGTGAACCCTAATAGTACAACAACATCTGGGGTTAATTACATGGAACTGACAGAGACAGTTCAGAATAAAGTATTTAAGACAAAAATCAGCTTTTTACCCTCCACCAAGTGCTGCAATTATTACTTTTTTTTTTTTGAAATCACTATTTATTCCTCCTCCCCAGCCTGCCACCTCCGACCCTTCAGGGGGGACAACTGGACATCCCACTGCCCGGAACCCTTCCCAAGCAGACCCCTAGGCCCCATGGAGCGGATTACCCCTGGGCGGATAAATTGAGAGCTCAGGCCCGTGCCCACTCATTATTCTGTGGTCTGCTGGGTGGGCACAGGCAAATCGTGGGCACGGCCATGGTCCTCCCATCTTCCCGGCTGAGGCAGGCTTGTTTCCTCATTTTCTCCTTCCCCGAGCAGCAAGTAACCTCCCCTGACATCATGACACACACGCTGACGTCCATGCTGCTCAATGGCCGCCCATCCCCAAATGGAGCTTGCAGTTCCTCGAGCCTCCGCCCGGGGTCAGGCAAGAGTCGGGCATCGGCCAAATCCCTCTCCAGAGAAGGCGAGCTGTCATTGGACGCTTAAGCCTATCTCCCCAGCCGACCCACCGATGACCCGAGTCCACTCCCGAACCCGGGTTGCCGGCATGGTGAGAGGTGTGGCGTCCAGCGCCTCAACCCTCAGCGCCACCGGGCCGGCGCAATTATTACTTTTAAAGAAGTGGGTGAACAAGAACTTGACAGACTTTTTAACAACCTACCAGAGTTACAATACAACAACCTGACATAGGCAGAAAGAACAGCACTCAAAAGTCAGCAACAAGACTGTTCAATCATGGTCAAACCAGCCAATAAAGGTGGTAGTATTGCAATATTGAATTCTGAGGACTATAACAATGAAATTATGAGGCAACTGAATGACACCAGGGCTAGATTCACAAACAATTGCAAAGTGCAGCACAAAAGTTTGCATTGTACTTTGTGATTGTGCAGGTGGTATAACATGCTAGTCACCGATGGATAGCGTATGGTGCTATCCAACTGTGAACAGGGCTAGGTAGAGGCAGCAGTAACCCCATTACCACTACCTCTAATCCTACTAGCGCTGCCCCAACCTGCAATCCTGTAAATGGCCCTGCACTGAATAGCATCCGTGTGCTATTTGATATCCACCAAAGTGGCCGTTCAAATGAGTCCATTGGCTATGCAAGGCGCTAGCTGGCCATTTGCATGCCCATTATGGGCCCATTTGCATGGGCTGTGAGGGAGTTCTGCACCACCCAATGCGGACTGTCATTCTCTTATTTAGACAAAAATCTCACTGGTGGTTTAGTGGTCTTTCCCCATTCCCGATCACTGATCACCATCCCCTCATTAATGAAAAAATCTCCCTGGTGGTCTAGTGGTCCCTCCCCATGTTCTGATTGCTGACTTGTATTGAAAGAATTATTTCCCTGGTAGTCCAGTGGTCCTTCCCCCATTCACCAGTCAGTGACCTATATTGCAAGAATTATTTCCCTGGTAGTCTAGTACTCCCTCCACCCCATCGACTGCTGGCCCAAGAACTGAAAAATAAATGATTCCTTAGTGCTAGTAGTTCCCCCCCCCCGCCCCACAGATCGCTGGCTTGAATACTTAAGAAATATGAATACCTGGTGGCTAGTGTCACACCCCCCTACCCCACATGAAAATGGCTAGACCCCGGGGCTAGTAGTCCCCCACCTGATCACCAGTGAAATATGTCAACATTCTTAGCATTGGTGTCCAGTGGCCCCACCCCCACCTAATGACTCATTCAATATGTAGAAAATATTAGCATTGAGTCAGTGGTCCCCCCCCAACAACTCAATCCCTTGTAAAAGAAAAATCCCCAGTTCCCTGGTGGTTTAGTGGACCACCACTCTGTCAGAGGTTGACCCACCAACCTGCTCCCCAGCCGGCGTCCAGCACTGCCCTCCTCTCACTGCCAAGGCTGGCCACCGACTGAGCTCTCAATGAATGCGTACTTACAGTACATGCTCATCGGGCACTATGCACGATGCCAACACACACGGAAACCGGGCATATTGGCATTGCTACGCATGAATGCTGTGGAATGGGTGCCATGCGGCATTCACAAAAGGAGTGCAAGACAGTTTTGTGCCCGATCCCTGGCTGCACAGACAGCAACATGCCAGGGATGGGCGGGGTGTCCGCACTACACACCATTCACAAAGGTGTAGAGTGTGATTCACAGAGGGGCATGGTGGCACACAGGTTACGGCAGCCAGGACCTTGCTGTAACCCACTGTGTGCCTCCAGGAACTACACAATCTGGGGTGTGTTGGGACTGGGAAATAAGCCTCCCTGCTGCCAAAGCCCACTAGCTGATGGAGAGGGCTGGGGCAGCCGATCAGGTGAATGCCTGCACAGATGTACCAGTAGCTCCATATGTGCCACATCCCCCACCCCACATGATAGCCCCATCCCCATAATGCACAAGCCTCACTCCCCACCCCCATGCATGACAGCCTTATACCCCGGTGGTACACAGGCAGCACCCCCCAAACTACTTACTGATGCCTCAGTCCCCAATGTCTAAGGAACCACACACACACACACACACACACACACACACACACATACACATACACGCACACACAAACACACACACATCTATGCCCCATCCCCATCTGTGTGCTGTGCCCCCCCTTGCCACACAGCACTGCCTCTACCCCATCACAGTGCATGGACCTCCCCAATCATGTCTAAGGAACCACACACACACACACACACACACACACACACACACATATCTATGCCCCATCCCCATCCATGTGCTGCACCCCCCTTGCCACACAGCACTGCCCCTACCCCAGCACAGTGCACGGACCTCCCGAATCCTGGCACCCCCACCCTGCATTGGTGTCCAGTGGCCTCCTGTGGCACCATCACCCCCATCCCCATTCCTTCCAGTCAGTGCCACAGCCTGGGATGGCCAGTGGCACATCCCTCCTCACACCACCTGACTGCCAGCCATCCACATGATGCTGGGAATGTGCCCCTATAAATAGGTGGTGCACTCCTATCATCACTTGGATGGCCAGTGGCTGAGGTAATGAGTTGAGGGATGTGCCACTATCCATCCCAGGCCAGGGCTCCGATGAACAGGTATGGGGGGGATTTGTCAGTGCTGTGGGTGGGTGGAAGGTCCACAGTCTACAGGTGTTACTGTGTGGACACCAGGTATGAAGATTTGGCATGGCATGCTTGGGCACGGGGGGGATTGCCTTGAAGTACCGGTGTTGGGGCAGGAAGGGGTGCTTCACCAGAATGGGGACAGGACTGCCATGTGTGTGTGGTGGGGTGCGTGGGGGCTGTTGGGGATCGGGTTGCAAGTTGTTGTGGGGGTTGCCTCCCATACAACGGGGCTGGGCTATACATGGGTGGAGGTATGCCTATTGCTGAATGTGCAACGTGGTCAGTACAGGCGGGTAATGGGGGGTTGTTTGCTGTACAAAGGGGTCGGGGCCACTGTGTGTGGTGGGTGGCCATAGTTCTCCACCAGAGGTATGGCAGGGGTCTTCTGCCAACAGACCATGGCTGCACGGGTCTGGGTGCCTGCTGTGGACATTCACTACCCTGCACCCATGCCTTGCTGCATGGGGGATCCACTTTGGGTCCCAGGATGGGCATCCCATTGGATGCTCACCCGGGACCATGACTCTACCCCCACCTGCCCTGTGGAATCCTGCATGCCAGTAGGGCAGAACCACAGATGGTGGCCACCAGTTGTGCATACCAGCATGTGTGCACCTGTCCTTGGATGTGGAGCTACATGGGTGGGGTGCACACCTTTGGCATATTCCTACACCCCATTCATGCATAGCAGCCAATGGAGATATCAGTCGGCAGCCAGCCATGGAGGTGAGAGGAGGGCTGTGCTGGTTGACGGCTGGGGAGTGGGTTGGTGGGTCAATTCCTGACAGGGTGGGGGGTCCACTACACCACTAGGGAACTGGGGATCTTTCTGTTACAAGGGATTGGGATATGGAGGGGGCACTGGACACCAATGCTAATATTTTCTACATATGGGATGGGTCATCGGCTGGGGGAGGGACTGATAGCCACCAGGGAGATTCTTTATTGTATGACAGGCCTGCAATCGGAGGACATGGGGGGAACAATACCACTGGGACTGCATTTCTCAATTTTCCTGTGTACTTCTTGGGCCGGCGATTAGATGGTGGGGGGTGGAGGGAAGCCACTAGATCACCAGGGAGTACATATTTTAATGGCACTGGAGGATTGGAGCAGTGATTGACTGGGGAGGGGACCACTAGATTACCAGAGTATATTTTGCATGTATATGGGGCCAGTGACTGACGAGGGAGGGACGATGAGAAAACCAGGACAGTGTTTCTTTCACCTATAGGATGGTGCTTGAAGAATGGGGACGGGGGGGAGGGACCACTAGACTACCAGGAAAAATTATTTTACATATAACAGGATGGAGATCAGCAAACAGGGGAGGGAACACTGAACTACCAGGGAAATTTATGTTACATATACTGAGGTTCATACTGAGGTAGATATGGAGCTTGTAGGCAAAGCCCACATTTGCTCCAGGCAGATTTCAAAATATTTGAGATCAGCTCCACTCACTATATATTTGTCCAATCTGTGTTTGAAAACATTTTTATTTCTACTTATTATTAAGTCCTCTGGGAGTGAGTTCCATGGATTAACGACCCTGGATGCTTAAAAGTATTTCCTTTTATTAGTTCTGAATCTTTTTCTCTGTATTTGTAGTGGGTGCCCTCTTGTGCATTTCTTATCTTGCTTAAACTCAATACCAAGGTTGCATAGCAAGACAGGATCCTGCATTATATCATACATGAAGAGGAGATCAGACCTTAACCTTCTGGTTTCTATAAACATCAGATTTAATTTATTCAGTCTTTCCTCATACTACAACCCTTCCAATCCTTCAATGCATTTTGAATATTTTCTTTGTATCTGCTCTATTTTATTTGTTTCTTGTTTCCTAGAGAGGAACCAAATCTGGGATGCATATTCTAACTGTGGTCAAACATAAGCTCAATACAATGGGAGCATAACAGAGCATTTTCTGGTGGTAATGCTTCTTTTTATATACTAGATGATGTTATTGCATTTTTAATGGCAGCTTGAGTATGTTCATCTGTGCCTAATGTGTCTGATACAAAATAGCCAAGATCTTTTTCGGAGGAGCAAGTGTTAAAATTTTTGCCACAGAGAATATATTTAATTTTTATATTTTTTCCTAAATGCATGGTTTTACATTTATCCAAGTTAAAGGACATATCCCATTTATTAACCCATGCTGATACCATGACAAGATTTTGCTGTATGTAGCTTGCTTCCTCCTCAGTACCACAGGGACCTCCAATTTTAGTATCATCGGCGTATTTGGTTGCCCAACAATTGAAATTTTTTGTTAAATCAGAAATAAAGATCTGAAATAATATTTGTCCAAATTCTGACCCTTGGGGCACGACACTCGTGACTTCCCCTGTACCTGACAGATGACCATTTATCAGTACTCTTTGTTTCCTATTACTCAACCATTCAGTTATCCAATTAATTAAAATATTGTCAGCCTTTAGCTGTCTTAGTTTATCTATCATGGCCCAGTGGGGGGGTCAGATCAAAAGCTCTACTAAAGTCCAAACAAATCACATCACATGGCTCCCCCAATCCAACGCCTTACAAATGTTTTCATACAAACATAGCAGGTTTGTAGTACAACTCCTGACTCTCCTGAAACCGTGCTGGTCTAAGTCCTGTAACTCGAGCTGGGCACTCAATTTATCCTTAACCAGTCCTTCCAGAACTTTACAAATAACACTAGTTAAACTGATTGTTCTATAATTGTTGACATTAGCCCTATCCCTTTTTTGTGTAACAGCACAACATATGCCATTTTCCAATCGGTGGGTATCACACCTGTATTTATGGATGTCTCAAATAGTATTTTTAGGGGATATATTATGTAGTCAAGCATAATGTGCAGCATCTGACCAGATATTCTGTCAGGGCTTGGAGATGAGATAGGTTTCAAATTTCTAATCGGTTGCCTCATATCAGTTAAATCAAATTCTACAAAACTGGTATTTGGACAATTGTTGTCACAATTATTAGGAGATTTCTTTCCATACATTTGACAAAAGTATTCATTAAAAATGGGGGCCATTTCTGCATCAGATGAGGTTGTCTTGTTTTCCGTTGTTAATAGACTCACATAGCTCTGAGGTTTCTGAAGTGATTTTACATATGCGTAAAATGCCTTATAGTTGTCCTTTGCTGAATATAATGGGGCAGTGCTCAGAGACTGGGGAGGGAAGAGGAACCACTAGACTACAAGGGTCACAGTGTTGTGGGGGGATGCTGCAGTACCTCCAACTGCCATTAGGGTTGCATGGAATACCACCAGGTCTCAGCTGGTGGTATTTCCTCCACACAAGGGACCTATGCAAAAGGCCCTTGCATGGAGAAAATGGTCTGTGAATGGCACAGCGCCGTTATGCAGGTCCCCTCCCACTAATTTTAATTTGTTGCCCCCTGAACCCTTTTCCCCAGTGCAAGCCCATTCTAATGGCACAAACTGCACTTTTTTGAATAACACTATGGCAGAAAATCCAGTTTGCACCGTGCAAATGGGGTTTGCGCTGGGGCAAAGTTTTGTGAATCTAGCTCCAGGTTTTATAAAATACTCGATCAAGACCCAACTAGGAATTTCAAATAGTGCATTGATGAATATGTAGGTAATGCTTATGAGAAGGGAATAATTGATTTTAATTCCAAAGAATTTCTCATTACTGAATTCCTGGTTCATGCAACCATGTATGTTTTACCCAAAGTGCACAAATTCTTAGACTTCCCCCAGGTTGACTTACAGTCAGTGGGATGGTTCTATCACTGAGCCTCTTTCTCAGCATGTTGACCATCATATTCAACCATTTGTGTGCAATTTAGGCTCATATTTAAAGGACATAGGTGATGTTTTGAGTGTTAGAGGATGTGGTGGCATGCAGGGACTCATATCTCATCACTATGGATATTGAGTCGCCTCTACACCAACATCCCACACTAGGAGGCATTAGATGCTACTGCACATTTCCTTAACTCTAGAAGTGAGGGGGGCCACTCCACCCAGTGATTTTCTTCTTAAATTGTCTAAATTTATTTTGAAATTCAATTCATTTACTTTTCTAGATAAATTGTATCCTGCAAATCAAGGGGACAGCTATGGAGGCAACGTTCACCCCAAGCCTTGCAAATTTATATGTTGGCCTGTGGGAATGAAGGGTGGTTAAAGTCCAAGATGTAAATCCTTTTTTTGAAACGAATTGAGTTATGGCATCATTTTATAGATGACATAATAATCATTTGGAACAACAGCTTACAGGAATTTGAGAACTCTGTGGGGTATTGACATGTCTCTAACCTGAACCTTAAATTTACATATAATGCTAGCCAACATCAAGTGAATTTCCTTTATTTAAAATTTCAAAAGAATGTGATGGGTACCTTGCAGACAGATATTCACAGAAAAGAGAGTGACTGCAATACATTACTACTGGTGTCAAGTTGCCATCCAAATCATGTAGTGAGTAATATCCCTAAAGGTCAATATATGAGACTGTGACATAGTTGCAGTACAAATGTTAGTAATGAGCGAGCAGCCTTAGATTTGACCCAATGATTTGTAGAATGGGGTTATAGTTCGAGAGTTGTGGAAAATGCCAATGAATTGGCCAGGTCAAATGACAGACTGGATCTCATTCAGGAAATGGAGAGACATAATGTTACAAGTACCAGATTTAATTTTGTTATGACTTACTCTGCATGTGTGAGTCACTTTGAGAAAATAATTAAGAAGAAGTGGCACATATTTGAAGAAGATCCAGCTCCACACAAAATTAGTAGAGAACCCCCATGGATGGCATACTGGAGAGCCAACACACTATGTGATTTATTGGTGCACAGCAGTCAGACAAGATCTACCAATAACACTTGATTACAGAAGGAAGGGCTAACATATTTGTAAATGGTGCACATACTGTAAGGTAATTTCTCCAGAAAGTACATTTTTAAATTCACTCAATAATAAACAGTTTTCCATCAGACAATTTATTACTTGTTACAGCTGTGGGGTTATCTATGCTGCTATGTGTAAATGTGGAGTTTTTTTTACATTGGCAAGACAGAGAGGCTATTTAAGATACGTGTTGGAGAACACTGTAGAGCGATAACCAATGGAGAAGAGAAATATGCTGCAGCATTGCATATAAAAAGAGCTTGCAATATGGAAGAACATGACATTGTATTCAGAGCTATTGATAAAGTAAACCTACATCTGTGGTGGGGAGACTTCAACAAACTCCTTCTGAAAAGGGAAGGGTTTGGGGTATACATATTAGGGGCTTGTTCATGCCTAGGTATCAATAGGAGTCTTTAACTGTCTACATATCTATAATAACCTCACTTTTGACATTTGTATATACAATTTATATGATGTTTGACTGTGTTGGAGTCACAGTATTTGAGGTTAATCTTCTGTCACCATTATTGTCAGTTAGTTTAGAGAATGAGGAAATCCCCTTTTCAGAGCTTTATATTTTGTTATAAGGTTCGAATTACTGTGGCTGCTTTGGTGACAGCTAGTACCTCTATATGTAATAAATATGTGACTACTTTTGTTTTTTTAACTGTGTATACTTTATTCAAATATTTGTCTTTTTATTTGCAGCCTTGGTTTGCACCATGATTTGATATGCCTTCTGTTAGTGATAACTGCATTGCTTGCTTCTTTGAATAGCTTGAAACCTGCATGCACTTTTATTGATTAAAAATGAAATACTGCAAATATAATAAGGATATCACTCTATGTATAGCAAATATTGTTTGTTAAATAAAATTGAAGAGATTGCCATTGTTTTAGTTTCTAGTGATCAATATATTAGTATTAATTACTTTAAAAAATGTATTGCACCCTGTATTATTAATATTATGTTTTCACTTAATTTGTTTCATTGTTGGTGTTTTAATTCCATGATCCTGAATATATTTTTGACACCTGAATTTGACATCATGTATTACGTCTATAAAAGTAGATCACTGATTATGTTGGATGCCTTTTTGATAGAGGAGCTTTCCAAAATGCATCAAAGCACCTTTTGTTTGTCTGTTGGCACACAAGAAATTATTTTGCACCTTTAACAAAGCAACATATTTTTTTAATGTGGAGGTGGTGAGTGCTGTATTTTTTTTGTTTGTATATACTGTTTTTATCGGTACATACTCCATCATTGTGTGCTTGCCCTTTTGGTAATATATGTGACATAATTTATTTTATTTTAAATGTTTTGCCAGGAAAGTCATACTGAGCTGGTATCAGCTTGTTTCCAGATGCATCCTGTGGGTGGGGGAAGAGAGGAGAAGGGAACAAAGAGCAATGTAAAAATAGTACCATAATATGGAATTAAGTATATCAAAATATACTGTTCAAGTGCACTTTAAGAATAAATTTCCAAGCAGTAAATTACCATACAGTAAATTGTGGACTGGGAAAAAGAACATTAACAGTAAGTAACACAACAAAATAAGGAGCAGGGATAGAGTACTGATACTAGGGAAGTGGGGCAGTGCTGGTGTCAGTGCTGGGTGGAAGGCAGATGAAGTGGAGTCCACCCCAATCTCAGAAACAACTGCAGGAGTAAACAGAGAACTCATGAAGGAGTGATTTCAGAACTGGAAAGGAAGGAGTGGAGTGAATGGAAGGGGGTAAAGAGATTCATAGTTTAGGGAAGCAGAATGAGAAGGCAGCTTGGCCAGCGGTAAGTTTCATTTGAGGTAGTGCAAGAGTGCAAGAGAAAGCATTTGAAGATAAAGGAAGCACAGTGGGTAAAGCACCTGGCATCGAGACGGGGTAGGAGAGGGTAGAGTACGGAGTACAATGGTGTGTGCTCAGGGGTTTGTCAAGGGGAAAGCAACAGAAGAAGTGAAAGAGAGGGTCCAGTCTAGGTAAAGTGGACTTTGGAGCAGCACTATAAACTACGTCTCTGTAGTCGAAAATAGGGAGAATCATCTTAGTGATGTTTCTCTTCATGCAGGAAGCAGAATGCTTCTCTTATTTCTGTACAGTGCTCCAAGCTTGTGGTGGAGATTCTTGTGGCTAATATCCACATGAACAGAAAAGTCAAGGTGGTGATCCAGCCAGATGCAGAGGTACTTGAAGGAGGAGACATCTTCAATAGTTGGACCATCAAGGGTAAGAATGGAGGAAAGGGGGAACTCTTGCAAGTCTCTGCCTAGTGCCAAAAGTCATCAAGACTGTTTTATTAGCATTGAGGGATAACTGATTTTCTTTAGCCAGAGCTGGACATTGTTAAAGTCCGGTTTGGAGCTGACTCATGAGGTCAGGGCAAAGGAGCCAGAGGAACAGTACCACATCATCTGCATACATATGAATGGACACAGAGAAGCAAGTATTGAGGAGGTCAGTTTGAAAATGGAGAGAAGAACTGGGCCAAGGACAGACCCTTGGGGGATGCCTGAGTTGATAGGGAGTGGGGAGGAGAGAGTCTCTAATATAGACAGCATGTGACCTTCCTTCAAGGTAGGAGCATAGCCACTCAGATGAGGAAGCTGAGAGCCCAGCTGCTGTAACCTTGTCCAGAAGAATGAGATGAGCTACAGTGGTGAAAGCTTTGGCTAAGTCAACAAAAATGGTAGAGGTAACTAGGCCCTGATCCATGCCAGAGAGAATAATATCACTGAGCCAGAGGAGAGAGGTGGAAATGGAGTGTGGCATTCTAAAGCCAGACTGGGAAGGAGTGAAGAAGGAGGCTGAGTCAAGAAAAGAAGAGAGATGGGAAATAACAAAGTGTTCCTGGAGTTTAGCCATAGTGGGAAGGAGGCAGATAGGATGGAAGTAACTAGGGGAAGAGGGATTACTCACTTTAGGAGGAGGAATTACAGTAGACAACTTCCAAGAGTTAGGCACATAGGATAAGGAGAAAGAGAGGTTGAGGAGGTAGGTAATAGAGAGGGCAAAGGCATGAGCCGAGAGAAATAGAAGTCTAGGGTCAAGACCATCAGGGCTTCCACCTTTGTGAGGATTTGGAACCAAGAAGGCCTTAAGAGCATCAGCAGGGGTAATGGATGAAAACAAAAAAAGGGAGAAGGAGGACAGTAGGAAAGGTAGAGGTGAAGAATGAGATAGAAGAGAAGAAGAGAGAGGGAGAGAGAGAGGAGGAAGAGAGAAGTGAACAGGAACAGGAAGTGAAAAAGGAATTAAAAGATGAGGTGGCTGCAGTGGAGTCAAAGATAGGAGTATTTCCCAGCTTCAGAATAGGGGAAGGGGACTGGGTCAGAGGGGAGAAAAGTGCATGAATTACCTTGCAGAACTTAGAAGGCGATAAAGGTTGTTCTGGAGTGTGGATGTGAAGTCTTCAGACTTCGCAGACCCAGTAAGTTCACTAAAATACCACCAACAGCTTAATCTGGTTCAAGGTCAGTTGGCATTCATCTGTATCCCCCTCCCCCAGGTCATGCCTGAAAATAGGCAGAATTTGTCAAGGGCACTTACCCGGTCAACAAAATCTAAATAAATAAATAGTAGCTTTAGTACAGGCATTATGAAGGGTCTGGTAATTAGTAAGGTCAGAACTGGAGCCAGAGGATTGGTAGGTCCTCCAGGCTATGTTAAGCATACAGTGACAAGCCAGCAACTCAGCTGAGATCCATGAAAGATGTGAGCCTCAGACCCTAGTTCTTCTAAGGGGGGGCATGATGATCCCAGACAGACAGATTTAGTGGTGAAGAACTTGAGAGCATTGTCCATGTTAGCAAAACCAAAAGGCTTTTTACCTCGCCTCAGCAGTTGCGGCCATTGATGCACCACAATGGCGGTGGCTAGCCACCCACAATAATCAATTCAAACAAGCATATGGTGTGCAATAAAGAAATAAAGCAAATAAGGCTTCGATTTAAAGTTTAAAACACCAGTGTGTTTTTTTTACTTGTTGCCAAAAAATAAAACAGTTTCTCAGGCAGTACCCCTAGCGCCTCGACTCCTAAGTCTTCAAGGGGGTGAGAATACTGAAACCAGATACAGTTTAAGTACATTTCATTGGATCACAATTACACATTCCCTCATTGGATCATAGTTCTGACATCATTGTTAGGCATTTCCTTAAAGCAACAGGGCAGTCTCAAAATTACTGTTTCATATAAACAAGCAAAATAATGAGCTCATTAATGAAAAAACCTTCACCTTTTGTATTTAGATAGTCTAAAAACACAACATTAAATAGACTTATCAGGAGAGATACATGCAATATAAAAAATAATTTTAAAGAGATGGAATCATTATGTACAACAAAGTTCCTGATTACATTTTTTTTTATTTTGAACTTTCTGTTTATTGCTTTTTACAATGGCAATGACATATGGTACAATCGTCCGTAAGGCATCAAGTAATATAAAAATAATGCAGATACATCCAATGTACATCAGGATTTAAAACCTATACAGATTTGCATCGGGAAGTAGGGGGAAAGAAAAAATAGGCATTTATACACTGGAAATAACTAGATAGCTACTGTACGGCCATCTAAGGCTTTTGGGGCACAAGTCCAAAATGTGTCACATTGAAATGTTATAAACTCAGCATCCAGTGTTGATATGTCCCCAAGTCCAAAATGATTACCTTAACATAGTGAGTGCCTACTAAAACTGCCCACACATCCCCTCAATATACTGTCTATAACAAGGAATCAGAGAATCAAACAGAACAATCTAGTTGTCTAGTCCCATATCAATAATTTGATTTTTAAACTAATAGCCTCTGCATAACAAAAAGTAAGTGAAATGAGACCAATCAACCCTAATAACAGTCTGTTTTCTCATTTGGCTAGAAGTGAAAACAAAAAATTTGTATTGTACTTAAGTTCAAACAGAATACACAGTCCTCATCAGGTCTCTTCTTCTGAATCTTCGGGTCGTTGTTCTTTGAAGCCTGGAACTTCCGGGCTATGGCCTCCACCTTTTTCCCAGCCTCAGCTGGGTCACTAAATTGGAACGTGTGCCCGCCGTAATGGATCCAGAGCCTGGAGGGCATCAAAAGAGAATGGAAAACCCCCAGGGCTCTAAGCCAGGCTGAACTGCATCAAATGTTTTCCGTCTAGTGCAGGTTGCAAACAACAAGTCTGGAAACAAGTGGATTGTCACCCCTTCAAAGAACAGTCTATACGCTGATCTTGCAGCCTGTAAAATCTTGTCCCGAACCGTTGAGCTATCCATGATCAAGAGGATCACTCTTGGTGAATCCCCATGTGGACCAGCTGATCAAGGTGTAATTCTGAACACTTTCCAAAGATGTTCGGCTAGCATATCCGCTGGTAGATTCAGCACCTCAGGAAGCCAGGATTTGAGGAAAATAATAAGTTCTGCCCCCTCTGACCCCTCTGGAAGACCTATAATTCGAACATGGGAGGCTCAATTGGAGTTCTCTAATGCCTCCAGTCTGTAGCGTAGCTGGGCATTCTCTTGGACCAATGTAGAGGTCGTGGCTAAAGCCTGTGTTGCTGATTTCTCTGCCGTCATAGCGGTATTAATTGCAGACTCAATTTTGTCATCCTACTCAACAAAACATTGGAGTATCGACTTCACTTTTAAGTCAATGGCTTGCATGGCTGATTGGATCACTTTCCATGGAGGCTCTGGTCCCGTGGTCGTCAAGGTGGTTGCGGCCTGATCTGGTGCTACCGGTAGGTTTTTAGTTCCACTTTCAGTCACTTTCTGAGTTTGTCCCATGGTTAAAGTTTGATATCTATGGACTCAGAATACTTATGTTCATTCAAATCTGTAGTTTTTGTTTGCTTTTCTCTCACTTGTTAGGCAATTTTTGCAAGTTTAGTCCCTAGGATGTGAAGAGCTGTTCCTAGGCATGTCTTGCCAGATAGCCACTCAACAGCACCCCCATTACATTTTTAAATTTAACTTTTACTTTTACTTGGTCTGTAAAAGAAGTCTGCCAAATTCAGATCTCCAAATGGCATGTGCCAACCGGGTAGGTAGGAATCCAAAAAAGGAGGTGCTTCTCTGAAAGTAAAGAAACAACAACAGATCAGTATAGGAGAGTGAAAAAAACATATAAAGCATGTATAACAAATAGTAAAGCTTGACTAAATACAGAGGCATACATTTATATATCATTTTTAGAATATAGAAGGGTCAAAATAATATTGCAATTTCTAGGAGAACTGTTAGGAAGCCCCATCACTAACACAAAACAGTAAAGAGAAACCTAAATTACTTGAGAAAAGGTTTAATATCCCAGCAATTGTTAAGACCATTAGGTTTAACACTATTCAATTTGAATATCCACATGCTTCCTTTCAGCAATAGTTTGTTTGCTCTGTCCCCTCCTATTGTTTGTGGAGCTATCCAATCAATGCCCATAAATCTCAGGCTGTCTGGTGATGATCCATGATGCATAGCATAGGTACTTCTGGTGTGTCATTTTCTGCATGCAAAATGGATCTAACATCTTCCTGCAACCAGTGTCTCAATGGTCTTACTGTTTTCCTCACATATATGAGGTTGCAACTACACCAAAGTACATATCCCACAAATGTGGTATCACAGATGAAGAGACTGCATATTTGCATAGTACACTGCAGAATATTTGAGTGACCAAAGATGTTATTTTCACTAGAAAATTTGCAAACATTACATATTTTGCATTTGTAGAAACCTATTGGTCTCTGTGGTATCCAAGTTGGCCTAATACTGGTATATGCAACTGGTAGTCTGGAATGTACCAATTTATCATGAATATTCCTTGCTCTGCAAAAAGTCACTCTTGGTCTGGGACCTACAGCACCTCCCACCAATTCGTCACGCAATAAGATAGGCCAGTTATTAAAAATAATATTGCCTATCTGTCCAGCCAGATGATTGTATTCAGTGCTAAAGGTGCAAGGTGGCCTGCTTGCTTCAACCAATTTTTTGGGGTGGAGTAGGGAGTCCCTTGAAATTTTGTCCACTCTCTGTTTGGTTTGTACCAAGAGGCCTGGATCATACCCTCTGGTTCTAAATCTGCCCATTAGCTCACCGGCTTATAGTGTATGGTGGAATGTCCTTCTCCACCGAAATCCATCGTTTTCCAAACCTTGTAGTCACATACTAGTGACGTTCGCAGTGCAACAGAATTATGTTTTCTACTGCACTGCGAACGTCACACTGTGTCCTCGAGCAGCATTTGACAGTTAGGGCTCTCTCCATAGACAGGACACATGGCGAAAGCAGCAATGTCAGCGGCAGTACTAATGTTTAGCGTTAAAACATTCACAATGTAAAGTTCTTTTTTCTTTCTAGTAACTATTTTTTTTCCCCCAAAAAACGACGTTCCACCATACACTATAAAGAAAAGTGCATGGGGAACAGTTGACAACAGGGCATCTTTCAGCTCGTTGGCACTATGACGACGGATTACCTCTCGAGCTGCACTCTCGAGGTAATCAATCCCTCGTCATAGTGCCAACTCGGTGAAAGAATAGCCCTGTTGTCAACTGTTCCCCATGCACTATCCTATATGTTGTTCATAATCTCTCTCTTTAGTACAGTTTCTCTTAAGCCTAAGTAGTTGTCTGTAAGGGATTGATTTTTTTCAAGCTCACTGGGTGGGCACTGTCGGAATGAAGGACAGAATTAATGGCTGTGGGCTTCCTAAAGGTCTTAGTGTTAAGCTGAAATTGGGATTCTCCTATGGTTTCTACATACAGGTTACGGTCTAAGTAGTTAACTGAATAGAAACCAAACTGGTAAGTGAACCCAAGGTTTAAATCATTTAAATGTAATCAGTTCACAAAGGGTCACATCGTTTAGTATTTTCTCTTTCTCCCATTTGCCCAGAAAGAGGTTGGCATAGCTTGGGGCCATAGCTGCCCCCATTGCAGTGCTCCATGATTGCTCAAAGTGGGTACCTTCAAATTCAAAGCTATTATGCTTCAGAATAAATTCTAATGCTTTCAAAATGAATTCAACAGGTACACCATCATTTTCTGGGTATTGAATAAGGAAGTATTCTGTTGCGGCCAGTCCTTGTTTGTGATCTATGGAGGTATAAAAGGATTCTACATCAGTAGTTAGCCAATTGTAGTTCTCTGTCCACTCCACACCTGATAGTTTGTCCATGTTACCAGCTATAGAAATAGGGGACAAGTCAGTAGTTACCATGTCAGCATAAAGGCGAGACAATTCCAGCAAATAGAATGACTGGATCTAGATGAATTTGGGAGAAGCTTTGGGACGATGAATCTTGTGCACACAGTAGACCATATATAGTCACTGAGGTCATCAGGGAGTAGCACTAGCATCTACAATATGATGAGGATGGGAGAAAAGGACCCAGTCCAAGAGGGAGTGATTTAGAGATTTCAATTAAAGTGAGTAGGAATGGAAATCAGCTGAGTTCAAATGAGGAACTTCATGTTAAGGCAACATTTATGAAGAGAGGGGGATAGGCAATTTAAATTGAAATCTTCTAGTACGAGTAACTCACCAGAGGAGGCCTGGGAGGAGATGGAGGTAAGTTACTCAGTTACTGAAGGTGGGGACATGCCAGGGCAGTAGTAAACAATGGCAATAAATATGGGTGCAGAGAAAGGGAGGTAGAGTTTGAAAAGAAGCATCTCATAGACAAAGGAGATATAGGTGGAGAGTATAGGCTCAAACCGAATGTTTGAGGAGAGGTAGATGGCTATGCCACCATGCCTCTTTGTACGATTCTGATGAATAATAGTAAAATCTGGGACAGCAACAGAAAAATCAGGGATCTTAAAGGACAGCCAAGATTCCAAGATCACCAACACATCAGGTTTAAGATAATAAAAACAGAACATAATAATAGATACATAAGAATAGGTCCTAACAACTAAACTTCTGAAAAATCATTATTAACAATTCTGAGATACAAATAAAATGCTCAGGGTTGGAGAACAAATTAACACTAAATAAAGTAAATGATATCAGCATTATTGATCGGGTCCAATATTGTTCTCTCTTTAACAGAAGATTGTTATAGTCTCTCCCTCCTCTATTACATATTGGTTTCTCAGTCCCCACTAATGAAGTTGTATGCAGTTTTATCCTGCATTTATTTCACATGTGTTGCCAGTGAATTATTATCTTTAGTTTCAATTGCTCTGAAATATTCTCTCATGTGTATTTTAAACTTTCTTTGGGCTTTACCATTGCAACAGCAGCCTTATGAACAAAGGGCCATATATATCACACCTTCTGTGAAACAGGTAATGAAGCCCCTCACCATGACCTCTCTCCCCATTTTTGGATTCCTTCACATTTTTTGATTGTGGATTTTATCTTTGGAATATATGTATCTTGCACCAGCGCACTTTCAGTAAAGTTGACATCACCAAAGGTAATTTCTTTTTACTTCGTCTTACCATGTAGCTGATGTGCTTACTTTGCTGAACCGTGGAACCAGTCTTGGATTGGTGCCAGTTACCTAAAACTACTTTAGATACTGAAGATTTAGAGATGCAACCCTTTCCCCTACCTTTTCCTACAATTACTAAACTAAGAGGTCAGCACAGATTGAGATAAAATGATGAAAGAAGCAACATTGTTTCAGTATCGTGACCTGTATCCATGGGGAGTGAATAGCCAAAAACTAATGACAAGCATAGAGTACCCACACACACTCACACTGAGTGATTTTGTGTTGAAGCATACAACACGGGAAAATCTGAACTTTGTGAAATTTTTAAATGAGAACTTACAGATCACATTAGGTCCTTCGAATATAATGCAGGCTTTTGGCCAATCTAAGAACATTGTCTTCAAATCAAGATGACTTTCATGGAAGAAAGTTTCTCTAAAAGCATACCTTCAGGTGAACAGAGTGCCTAGGGAACTATGGACTTCAAAAAAAATCCTACTTCTGGTCAGCAAAGAGAATGATTTATGAACAGGTGAAGACAGATAAGCCTCAATGCATGCAGACAACATATAGAACTGATTTTACAAGAAAGCATACTAATTCAAAAAGAGGCTGAAGAGGAATTGGTTAACTGCGAGGAAGCACTGCAAGATTTGCCCATTTGCTGCAGTACCATGAGCTCAGAGAGACATTCAAACATAGCTTAGCAAGATATAACAGCAAAATAAAAGTAGTACTGTAAAACAATCAAAGTTCAAAAGGGGCTCAACTGACTTTAAGGAAGGAAAAATCTTTGAGTGGATCCAGCAAATGGGCAAAGAAGGTTAGGCTGCTGGCAGACATAATCAATTAAAAAAAACATAACCTCTTTACCACAGGACTGAAAATAGTGAACCAGAAAGCTTTTCATTTGAAGAGTTTGAATCTCTTTTAGGAAAAGATGACTCCAGGGGCATACCACCACTGACCCAAGTCCCATTTGAGCTGTAGCAGAGCAAGACAGAGAACAAGTACCAAGGAAATTTAAAGAGCATGCACCTACCTCTGGGTGCCACCATGCCATGCAGTGGGTCCCATGCACCAAAGCAGTGGCCAGTAGTCCAAATCACCGAAAGATGCACCAAACATGCCAGAAATGAAGAAAATCCCATACTGTACACGACAAAAGCCGAATGCAGTCAAGTGAGGGGAACCGACAGCACGTGACATCAGTAAATGAATCCCGACATAAATAGGAAGAACCGAGTCCTATTGGTGCATGACAGGGAGAAGGGAGGAGCTGAAGCAGAGGGCTACAGAACAGGAGAGCCGCTGAACGAACCAGGAACACAGGTACACATGCCACGGAAATGCAGCAGATGTCTAAGTGGAGCGCACAAGTCAGGGGCTCAGAACAGAACAGCGAGGCAGAAACAGGACCGCAAGGCAGCACAGTGAGCAGAATGCAGTGAAGCTAAAACTGACACGTGCTCTGGAGGTGCCATGAGCATGTCAGCACAGCAAGTGTGACTGAGTGTCCAGTGACGTCTCACAGCACTGCACACAGCTACCAGATCTACAGTACAGGGACTCATGTATATCACAGTGAACTAGAGCAGTCTATAGGTAAACTGTTCCCATTGGCATGCATTAGTTAGACAGGAACACAGAGCAATTCAGCTGCAATAGGATATAATGTCAATGTCAATGTCAGGAAGCACTGGAAAATTGCAGTTACTAGAAAACTGTCAGACTGATTTGAGAGCCGTGGCGCTGCAGGAAACGCTGAGACAAGAAACATACAGTAGTCAGGAAACCACACTGCAGTAACCGAGTAACATGCAGCAGGAACAACATACAATGGGGCCAAACGTAACCCACAGTGGGGCACAGCTGCACCTGTTCCCGTACACTGGATCTGCTACTGCCTGTCATGTTACAGACACAGTGGAGCAGGGAAGAGCACACCTGTACAGGATGGCTAGGTGTAGAGGTGCAACAGTGCACCAAGGAACACTGTGCCATGCAGCACAGCAAGTGAGACCGACTGCATAGTGCTGATCCAGAGCAGTGCAGGAAAGCCAGTGGATGTGATTGGAATGCCATATCAGTGTTGCGTACACACCAGGGTGTCCTGGAGGTGTCCCACTGTACCTGCAGCAACAATAGCAGAGTGGAACTGCAGCCGCAATGAAAGTACCAGAGGGTGGGAAGACATGACAGTGCAGTGGGTGGATCAGCTATAAATGCAATGTCCCAAATGCATGTTGCAGGCTGTCTCACCAGGTACACAGGACCTGCTACAATGTGGATGTGGTGTGGTTGGCATAGGTATCCAATGGGGGAGGTGGTTGTCCCGGCATGCAACACCCCAGGTCTGAATCATAAGGATGCAGCATGAACTGCAGCAGGAAGAGTAGACAGCAGGAGCAGGCATTGTGGTATGTACAAAATACCAGTGCACACATAGCAAGGAAGACAGGGACATAGGCATGTAGACAATGACCCAGGGTGTGCACAGAGGATGATGACATGACCACGGTGTACACAGGGCATAGTGGCCAGTGCAACTGACCCATGTACAGACTGTGTGTTCAGGAACAGCACAGTGTCCAGGACATGTGCAGTGACAGCTGCAGCAGTAGCGCCATGCTGAAACACCCTACACAAAGTCCTGACAACACTGTGACAAATAGGCAAAGGCAGTAGGACAATGGAGTCCACCACAATAGGACAGTTGGGACTGGAATGGTGGACAAGAAACATGTCCCCACCATAGTACCCCAGCAGAGAAAGGACACCCACACTGCAAACATAGTGTGGCATGTCCACAGTGGGCAGCGCAATGCTGGCATATGACATTGAGTGCTGCACATGAGGTGGGATGTGACATAGTGCAGTGGATGTGTGACACTGGCATGGATATGGTGTCCCCTGCACAGGTGTGCATCACCATGGTGATGGTACCACACCACAGGCATGAACTAGGGATAGTGGCAGAGTCCTGCAGAGTGTGCATGATGTGGTGTGGGCATGTGATGTCCAATGAACACAGGTGTGACAACCCACTGTGCCTGCAACATGTCTGTCTATGTGACTGTCGCACGTATGTGTAATGTCACTGCATGTGTGCACAGGTGGTCATTTCATTGCATTGGGAAACACAGTCCAGTGATATGTATCTGCATGACTATTGACACTGTGGATGGGATATTTCCCCCTGTGTAGGTTGCTGCATTGCGTGTAGTGTAGCAATCCAGATGGTGTGCTAGCACACAACGACTGAGACTAGAGATGCAGCACACATTGTGGTGTGACCTGTGCCCATGACAGGTGGCTGCCCCATCCCAATTTGCATAGCTGGCTGATCATGAGTGCAACACTAAGGGTAATACCTGGCACACAGCAAGCATGTGCACAACACTGTGATGAATGTGTTGGATGTTAGCAGTGTACTAGGTTGTGGAAACAACACAGTGTGGTAGTGGACATGTGTATGGCTGTGCAGCGGTGGAGTATATGCAGCAACGCCTGTGTACAGCTGAATGCAATGCATACCTGCAGTGGGACAGCAGACAGTGCCCGGGACCTATCATGGAAGTAGTCACCCGTGTATGCATGTATGTACAATGGCATAGTGTAAGCTGCATAGCCATGTGTGTGCAGTTGTGGGTGGCTGTGGGATGGGACTGCCAATGTGTATGTGTGTGCATGTGGATGCATACATGCCTGTGCATGGTAATCTACACTGTGTCAGTGTCTGTACACTAGGGAGGCAGCAGAGCAGACAATCCCAGTGCAAGCACACTGTGGCAGGGCACATGCCACGTAGTATGCAGACACTGTCTGGCAAACATGGAATGCACATGCAGAGGACAACAATATCTGTACCACCATTGGCATGGAGTCATGTCACGGTTGTGCACAATGTCCAGATGATGCCTGATCAATCACAGTGGTCCCATGAGACATACAGGCCATCAGGCATGCCGACTGAGAATGTGTGGAACAGGTCTGAATGGCGTTGCTGACACACCAGCAGTCCCCCCCCAAGCATGGCTTGAATGTGTCATCTCTAAGAATTGTACAACAGACAATGTGTGACCATGCTGTGGTGACTGACACAAAGGACCTGAGTCCACAATGGGTGACACATGTCACAATGTGACATGCGCTACAATATATGGTGCAAGGAGCACATAGCGCCATGGGTGATGCCACCCAGTACTGCAAGAAGCAGCCTGCAACATGTTGCAGGTGTTGTGCGCCAAAGCTGATCCATGTCAGTAGGTATGCCATATACCACCTGTGACAGGGTGCAAGGGAGTGTATGTCAACATCGATGCCCTACACTGAGGGCGTGGCTTGCCGTTCAGCACATGTGACATTCCAAGACAGCACCTAGGGTACAGTGACCTAAGCACTGTTACACAAGCCAGTAGCCCGGCCAAGTGACTGTAGCATCCACTGGGCATTGCTGGAGTGTGCCTGTGTCAGCATACAGCCCCACCTCAAACCCACTGACATCCCACCAACCACCAGCATGTTAGGGACCTGTTGCGGGCTAATGACACCCCAATGCCCCTGAGTCACATTGCATGGGTCGCAGGGCTAGCCCACCCTCCCGTGTCCAAATACACCACAGAGCCAGGAAGGGCAATACAAACCCCATGGGATGAACAGCATATAGGTGGCATTTCTGCCTGCATGGACGGTAAACCCTGCATGGGACATGCCCAAGCCCCAGTCAGTGCTGCACTGTGCACAGTCCACACAGTGCACACCAGAGACCCTGCATATCCTAGATGTCCACTGCTCCCCACCAGAATGCCTGTCCACCCCCAACACCAGTTAGAGAATGCAATAACATGCCACACACCTCCATGGCTAGCCGCAGATTGAGCATCCTTTGAGTGGTACCACTGTATCCAGGAAATGCACAGTCAGTCAGTGCAGTGAGCACCGTAGTCAGTAGTATACACCCAGAGTGTGCACAGTTGGTGGTCGGCCATGGAGTCGTCAGGTGGGTATTGCTAGATGCCAACTGGGGCCTGGGGTCTGCACTGCTGGGGGGGCATCAGACTGCCATGATGTGTGGGCCACTGCTGGATGTCCAGCCAGCTTCCACTGGGGTAGGGGGAAGTGGGGGTGCCTGAATAGCCTGTTGGGTCATTGTCATAGCTGCGAGGTGTGGGGATGTGAGGGTGGGGCATGCCATCCAGGGATGCAGGATGTGGAGCCGTGCAGCCTGATGGGGGTATGTACTGTCACGTGTGATACCCTATAAAGGTATGTTATCCCTGTGGCATGCCACCTGGGGTGACACATGATGCAGGCCATATCCATCTGGACTCTGCCTATCATGGAAGTGGGTGCACGGTCACTGGCACATCAGCATATGGTGCAAAGCGCAATTGGCGTCAACATGGGGCATATCACCTGGAAGCAGACACAATGATGCATGTTACTGTTTAAAAACATGAGCTGATGGTGAGCAAGTGAATATGCAAATGCTGGATGCGTGCATGTGACTGTTCCCCAGTGGTAAAGGGGGGGAGTATAGTTTGCACAAAACCAATGTATGTGCAAGAGGGGGTCACAGTGTGTCGCTCATGTCTCCTACAGGGATTATATAGCAATGTCCTCTGTGGATGATGAATCATTCACTGAAGATGACAATGCATCCACACAGGAGAGCAACAACATGACATGAGCATGAAGAGTCAGGCGTGATGGTGAAGGCCAAGACACCTCGCGCCGCGATGCTGAGGATGAACACTCAGACACAGAAAGCGATCCGTCAGGCACATCATCAAATGAAGAGGAAGCAAGATGCACAAGAGATCCGTCCATATCTCTTTGAACCACCAGCATGCAGGCTGGTCCAGGTGACTGACAGTGAAGATGAGGGTGAGCTAAATGCTGACAGAATCGGCAACACTGACTGGTAAGTGTGATGCAATGTGGGTCTGTGTTGTATGATGTAACAACAACCATTGCCACAGGTCACACGAGTCCAGATGAGGCATGGCACATGCCAGCAATGTCACATGACAGGCTGAAGCGTAGGTCATCTGTTGTCAGGCACAGGCATCAGTAACAGCAATACAACAACAGCAGCAAACAGAAAACTGTGCCAGACAATATGTTGGGGGATATGTACAAATGGCTACATAGACACACCAAATGGAACACAGAGGACGTGTCTGTACACAGCTGTGGACACAGTACATGCACAGGGGGACATGGTGCATCCCTGAGGGGTGCCCATGCAGCTGCAGGATATGCCACCTGCCGGAACCACATCAATCTACACGGGTATCACAGAGTCACCCAACACAGAAACAACCCGGTGAGACAGACGGCCCCCCATGGGTACCCAGGAGGTACCACCACAACTACCTGACTGCTATACATCAATGACACTGTCACGTATGTCGTACCGTGCATGACAGTACCACTCTGCATGGAGGGTCAGCCAGTGGCATGTGCGGTGTTGGCCTCAGTAGTCCACCCAGTATACAAATGTGTTGTACAACATGTGCACCACATCCAGGGGACACAGATGTGGGACTGCAGTGGCATGAAATCCCGCATGTGCAAAGCTGCACTGGTATAAGGCTCCAACTGACCACACGGATGCCTGTGGAAGGGCAAAATAGTTATGGCAATGCCACACAAATGTCACCTGGAGACACCTAAGACCCCCATGAGACCCATAGAAAGCACATGGGGATGACAGTGCACACCTGCCTGCCCCAGCAAGTTCACACCTGCAACACTGCTGCTGTACCCCCATGACCAAAGGCAGCACACACATATGTGACACCAGTGTGGTGGTGGCTGTGGCATACATCAGCATGACATTCCATGACCTTGGGTTGGCTGTGATACAATACATTCCAACACCGCAATGAACAGGCAGAACAATGTGTCATGTGTATGTAGCGGATGTGACAGCAATGGTAGTGACATGCACAGTGATGTAACATGTTGGACACAGGCATTGTAATGTTGGACTGTGTTCAGTCTGACAGACAAATAGCCACCACCATGGTGCAGTAGCAGCACATGTACCTGCACATAGATGCATGTGACACTCCACCACAATGCACTCGTAATGAACAGCCTGTCCTAAACACTTGCAGTGTAAACACACTGTAACACATAACAGTGTCATGTGTATGCAAACAAGCAGTGAGCCCTTCCACAAGTATGGATGTGGTGCAACATGTTCTGTGTCGTGTATGCAGTGGTGGTCTTGGCATGGGGGGAGCGAGTCAGGCATGCATGCCAGTCCCCCTGCCTACAGTGCTGATAGTGAGGGTATGTCAACAGTGCACCACCAGTGATGATGAGGTGCAGGCCATGACAGGACACATACACAGGCAGGACTGTGGCAAGTGCACCAACTGATGGACAAAGGCAGCATCAGTGGGGAAATGTTGTATGTGAGCCAATTGTGCATACCACTATTGACGGTAGGGGTTGGCACAGTGTACAACTGGCATGCATGGCTGGCAACTGGTTGCACACTTGACAGTCCAGTTGCTGTGTATGACAACCGTGCCATGGCACTGGTCACACCAATGAGAGTGGTCAGACAGTACACACTGTGTACTGGTGCAATAGGCAAACTAGCTGGAAACACATGTGTGTGAACAGGTCATGGTGATATGTGAATACCCGGTCTGTGGACAACGACACCGGAGGAATGCACAGTCTCTCTGGAGGTGCATGGCGTGGTGTGCTGTATGAAACATACATGACACCATGATATAAGATGCAGTGGAGCACATACGTGATGACTGCAGCGGACAGTACACAAATGTGCAGTGGAGCAGACAGAGCATGACACCAGTAGTCAGCACAGTGCCCTGTATGTGCCACACACAAGGGGACACACTGCAGTGTCCATGACATGTGCACATGCATGCTCAGACCACATGACAGAAGCACATACAAAATAACTAGAACAACCTGACCAGCGGCAATGGAGTGTGCCCGTGAAGCTGTGCCCACGCATGACACTGGTACAGCCACCAAGTCCCACATAGTCCATCCCACCAACCCATGAAATGTCATGGGTGGCCCCACCCACCCATCAGAGTCCTCCTGAACCACCCCACAGGTGCAAGCAGCTACCAGGTCTGGGCTGCACAATCAGGGATACACATCACACAGTGAGCAGTGTCACCCTGCCTCACCCCTAGTCCCCACTGACCAGTCCCCCAAGTGCCCCCAGACATCACACACCCCAATAGCTGCAGCAACCCAAGGTGTACCCCATACATGCCCTAAGACTTCAGAGGACCCACAACTTACCCCACTGTGCTGCCCACCATCAGTGAGTACAGGATGAAGCCCCACTAGCCAAGTCTGGTACATGTGCTTTGACACAATAGGTAGCCATGTGGTCACACATCTGTAGTAGCACAAGAGCCTGTGAGGCAGGACCTGCCAGCACCTGTGACAGACAGTTGCCATGGAGAAACACAGTGACCACACACACACACATGAGCTGTGAGGCTGCTACATACCTAATGCACCTGGATCACAACATGTATCAGGACACAAGGGACCAGAGCTGACTCCCCACCTGCCCTCATGCCATGCCCATGCTCACAGATGCATGTGGACTGAAGCACAACACCAACACTCCTACAGTCACGTAAAGCAGGGATGTGACTGTCAGTATCATGGTACAGCACACACTACACACATGCCGAGACATGGTGTGTTTCCACTGCTGAACATCTCCTACTCCCATTTGAAATCCCAGCACCATGTATATCGACAAGCACTGAGGTACACATAACCTGTCAATATGCACCCATAGTGGCAGACGGCAGAAAGCGTTACGCAGTACAGCCAGCAATATACCGCGACACACCTATACTGTATCGATAGCACTGCATCACTACTGCTGCAGCTGACAAATGTTCATAGGATGCAGACAGAACTATACCCCCACCACTGGTATACAGTACAGCAATCCCACCACACGGGGTGCTGTGACCTGACTACATATCCTGAACACAATCAAGTGGCAGGGAAGCCATAGTGACATGACCACCCTCAGTGTGTAATGCTGGACAACCAACACCATGATCATTTGTCCAACATGGCTCTGTAGTATGTAATAAGCATATGACCTGGATGCACATACTCAGTAATGCAGCACTCACTGCATAGTGGGTCAGTACCCATACATAACTGAAATGCTGGGTGACGGGCTGGCACAATATGAAATGTCTGTGGAACCATGTGGCACCATGGAAACATGCAGAGTGTGTACTATGACCTGAGGTCCACTGTGAAATGTGTACAGAGTGCCCCAACGGCAGTGATCCTCTGTAGAGTGTCGCCACAGGCCAGCATAGCATTGTCCTGGTGGAGCAACAGGAGGGTGTGTGCTGGTCCAGTCACCTGCGGGATGTTCAGTAGTGCTGCATACCACACAGCAGTGTACACATGTCAGACAGTAGATGTGACAGGATAGCGATGCTACTGTGTGTGGACCAGCTCTGCCTGCCCTGTTCCCAGACAATTGCAGCCTGGATACAACACCAATGCCAGCCTAACTGGTGCTGCACCATTGTGCGGGCCATGCCTGCTGGCTGAGCAGACCCTGGTTGTACATGGCTGCATGTGGCATGCACAGGTGCTGCAGCTGGTGATGTTATGCTGAGCAACATACACAGGTGAGCCACCATCTGTGTAGATGGAGGATCCATATACAGCAGTGACACACACACCTGGGATAATGGGCTAAGGCGGTCATGTGTCATGTCATTGTGTAATGTAAGTCACTCACTGTAGTACTTCTGTACACCATGCAAGGATTGGCCCCTAACCTAGCCAATACCCTTATCACACCTAACAGGTACACATGTGAACAGTGCATACCAATGGATGATAGGATATCAGACATATGCTGTAGGGGTCGAACAGTTCAATGTAGACTGAGCACTATTAAGGAAAGGTGAGGCGATCAGTGTCCTCCATCACAGCATCAAGCTTCCATGGGTCTGCAAAGATCCACTGGGTGCTTGAGACTGCCTACTATCAATTCAGACAGCAATCATCCACAGGATGAGGGCAACATACAATTCCAGCATGAGTAAGTAAACGTATTTATTGTGACAGGAAAAGATGTGCATCTTAGAGATATGCAGTTGACACAGTAAATGTGTATACAAAGTTTCATCACACATAATTTGTACTATGCTGTGCACATCCCATGACTGGCAACACAAACTGTAACATATGATGTCATATTGTCACTGGCACCTACGACACAGATGAACACAACTGCGGAAACATGAAGGTGACTGTTGGACCACACATAGCAGGTGCAGCATGCTGTATAGTGTCCAGTCATAATACACGACCACAGTGGAAAGTGTGTCAGTTGCATCCTGTGGTAGCAGCTGATGAGTGTGTAGTGGATACATCCCATAGCACATGTAGATGTCATGTGTAGGAACAACAAGTGTGTATTGTGTAATAATTGTGCCATGTCATGACACCACGACGGAAGAACACAGCAGCACAACATTACAATGTGCAAGTGTCAGTTAGAATAATGTGACAGGGTCTGCACCAATCCAACCTGGTGGTGAGGCAAGATGTGTACTGTGAGGGAAACTGGGCTGCCCCGTGTGCGTCAGTAGCACACATGACAGTGTCAATGACCGTGTGATATGGTAGAATGAGAGATGGTTGACACACAAGACATGCATGTGCAAGTGTCCAACAGTCAGCATATCATCCCCCTGGAGACCCCCCTCCTGGTGCACCATATGTCAGTTGGACTAGCATCATGATGGGCCTGAGGACCCAGCAGTACAAAGAAACACCCTATGCGTGCAGTGACTGGGTGCCAACACAGTGTCACAGTCAACAGGCACAATGTGGCACAGATACAGAGGACTGTATACCTGTCACAACAAGATGGACACCACGAGTACTATGTGTAACACATAATGGTCTACAGATACAGCCTGCACATCCAGTACAGTTGATGCCTACCATGACACCATTTTGGGCAGAATGGGACCACTGGCACCATCACATACAATATAAAACCCGAATCATCATATCACATACGGTGTTCAACAGGCATGCTGTCTGCAGTGGTGGTACCAGGATCTTGCAATGGGTGTCCTACACAGTCTGTACATGTACAGACACTATCAGATATACAGCCACTGTGTCTGATACCCATGTAAACACCTCCATGTCCAGGAAGTACAGATATAGACTTTGCACAGAATGAGCCGCGGCTTACAATGTGGCATTCAGTACAATAGGGTGAAGGTATTCCATACAGCAGGGTTGGTGACAGTAACATAGCACAATATACTAGGCTGAGGTGCTGATGTGAGTGTGCAGCCATGAGTTGCAATAGGACACACATCTGCCTCCCCATATAGTCTGAACTTGCCTGTCACCTGACAACATGTGATGAACAATACAGCTTCTTCCCAGCCCAGAATGTGAAAAATAGTAGAATCAGGAAAGCACACCTTAGCAACATTGTACACTGCAGATGCAACAGCATAACCTACAATGAGGCTAGCTGCACCATTGCCCACCACTGGACCCTCTACTGGCTGTCACTGTTCACACACAGATCCAGCGGGAAGGTTACAGAATGCAACATCCATGTCCAAGGTATCGGGTAAGCAATAATGTTGAGGTCAGTAGACAGTGTGGTGACAGGTAAGGGTGGGCACACATGCTGACAGCTAAGCTGAAGTTACCAAAGCTATCAGGACAGTGTCGCATACATGAGGCAGAATGTTACCATGCCAATGTTCTAATGTGACACAGTATGTAAGCAGCCATCCATCCTGTTCCATGTGTGGATGACAGTGCACACAACAGTATGGTGCAATGCACGTGGTGGTTGACATGTGACCTGGAAACAGGACTGATGTGATGCCCAGCATGTACACAACATGTATATGTGGCGAGTAAGTGAGACCAATCACTGTGCCCATTCTGAAACCATCATATGATGCTGTGATATTGTCAATACAGCCCCACAGTGGCAACAACAATACATATGGTCATGTCATGGGGAAAGCCACATGTGTGCATATCCAGGTGCACCACATCAGTGATGTTAGTGATCAGTGCCTATGCAACATACAGGTACAGTCAACAATAAAGCCAGGGATCAGATGTGTCATAAGCCATATAGCGTCCAAGAATCCAGGTTCAAGCCATCATGATGTCCCCACACATATATTAGTGGCATGTGTCACTGTAGTAATACTGTCGTTGACTGTTGTCCATCATCTGCACTGTAGAGTGTGCACTCATGTGAGGCTGGTGAGAGGAAGGAGGGGTCTGAGGCAGTTCCATGGAAATGGGGCGTTGTGTGACTTGGTCATTAGAACACAGTGCATGATGCCACATGCAATGCCAGGAAACATACACATTGCAGGATAGCCAGCTAGACATACAGCAGTCATCAACATGTCAATGTCCTGAGATACCACTTGTACAATGTGGTGCACTCATGTCTTGCATTTGTCTTTTTGCAGGCGACTCGTTACATCTCCATACGACAGCTAGTCACGATGAGTGTTATGGATGGTTGAAGCCAACAGCTGTCACCCCACTACCATCTTGTGCTGTGCATGAAATCCGTTCAACATTTCAGATGACAACAACATGCACGAGGTTCCAGTTCACCTAGCTCAGTTACTGTTCAACCTATGTTTGTCCCAGATGTTGAGACGACGTAAACCAGCCACATTCTGCTTTGATGGGTGGTCCAACAGTGCACAGAGGGTCCTGGAGTGAAGCTCACAGATGGCATGCAGTGGATCATCAACATAGCATAATCATCCTTATGGGAGACAAGTAGATGTCATTTCAGGGTGCAGATAAATCCTGTGGGGAATGGATACATAGGGTTGAACATGAGAACTGTGTTGTTGGACACATACTGCAAACAATAAAGGAGCTCATATTGTGTGCAATGCTCTGTATGCCACTTGCTGTATTTTTCAGAATGCAATGTGATATGTCTACTAACAGAACTGTCTGTATGCCTTGCAAGGGTTCATTTGTACACACATCGGTAGACCATCAGAACTGAGTGACCTGATGGTACCAACAACAGTGTGCAAGGAGATGTACAGGATGGGAGAACAGCACAGTGCTGTGCATGTTACATAAGTGCGTGTACAATAACCACATAAGTGGTCTATCCCATTGTAGCACACCTGACCAAAAGCATACTGCACATCTTGACTGGACAGTCATTGAGTAACAGGTATCGGGTCACCGCAGTTGTGTCCTGCTGAGGAGGCCACCATCTGGTAACATGCGTGTTTGCACCCTGTGCAGCAGGACAAGCCAAACCATGTCATTGGCACAATAACAGACACTCACTGAGAACAGGTGACATACATCTATGGAACACAGTTGTGACATGTTGACACACAAGCAAGACATCGTACATGATGTCATGTAACAATACGAAACCCACACACATGCAGGTTGAACTGTATGCCACCATGGGATGTGGTGTGCTGTAACTGTGCAGTGCAGCAACATGAGTAACACACACAGTACCCCACACGTGAGTGTCATGCCAACAGGTCACATTGGACTGTGCAAGCTGTCTGTACGAGTTCAGCCTGCATGTTGATCTCACCATATTTGGATGTGGCTCAGGCTGGAATGTACTGCTCCACACACACATGATGTGATGTCGTGCACACACCTTCAATCCTGCTGTTGAAGGACTGATTGTATAGGACTGTAGAGTATATCTGCTTGTGTCAATGACATTGTGTGGAATACTAATGTCCCCAGGTGATGTAAAGTTAATCCAAAACAGGCATGTTCATGTGATGTTGACAGTGCAGACCCAGATCATTACAGGATGCTGTCAATTGCCACTGTGTGTAGCAGGACAGGTCAACATATGATGTGGGATGTGACAATGTTGATGCTACACTGCAGTACAACTGTGGTAGTGTCACCAGCACCACACCTGAGGTGTCATGCAATGGTAACCTGTGCCCATCACCATACAGCTGCATCACCATGGTACAGCTGTGTGCACAGATCGAGATGCATATTATCTATTACTACACATCCTGTGGAGCATTCCAGATGGTGTGTACTGTCAGACCATGTACACATGTGTGACAGTTATATGACAGCAGCCACTGTACACGTGTCACAAGGGATACATACAACCACAGTGAAGGCATAAAGGACCCATCACCATGATACTGAGCAGGGTTGTGGTGGTGCAGTGTAGGGCAGGGCTAATGCATACCTGTGTGGGAACTATGACATGGGTGGGATCCAGCGGCTGGTGGGATGGCATGCTGTTACTGCATAAGTGACACTGTGGTGACACACGCCTTTATGTCAACCAGACAGACACAGTGTGTGTAACTGCATTCAGGGTACTCTAAGGCACTATGTGGGATGGCAGTCTGTTCACACATGTTGGCTGTGCACCAGGGATGCATTGAGGATCATGGGATCCCATTCAGGTGGAAAATGTATGTGATGTATGTGGGAAGACCATGTTGCCATGTCAAATGACTGCATTGGATACACCCTTACCTGCCTGTATGTTGCAGGTCATGGGATCTCATGATCCCAGTGCTATGACGGACTGACCATCATTGTATTGCCACTGTGACAACAGGTACTGTTGTGATGCCAGACATGCAAGTGAGTCACTGAGGCCATCCCTAGTGCTGTGGGTGCATGTGTGTCTTGTCATCCATCCATGGGATGCATTGCAACATCATCATGGAAGAGTGTGGACATGGACTGACATCAAGACTGGGCATGTGAGGTTCCCTCCGGTGTCCTGACAGCCCAGCACAGCACATCTAGTTGTTCACTGTTCACCCTCTGATCGTGCGACACCTACACAACTGCTACCCTGATATGTCATCTGGACTGAACATGGGCCTGAATATCCAGAACCTTCCCTGATTCTCTCTGCTCTATGACCTCGTGAATGCACTATACTTGTGACCACCTGTGGCCGGGCTATCTGATCGCCATCTCCTGCCAGTACCAGGCCTCCTTCCATGTCCCTGAGTGTTGTGATCATCTCCTGTTGTTGGCTCTTCCACTGTGTGCCATAGGCGGCCATGGTAGTTCTTTGATGTTTGAAATATGTGCCAATGGCAACGTGGGCACATTGAGGAAGTTGAATAACCTGATGATCTTACTTTTGGCATTTGGCCTGTAGGTAGGATGGCTGCAGAGAACAAGTTTCCAGCAGGCATTTGTCAGATGTACGGCTGGCTGGACCAGTGTGTGTCCTGTCCACAGTCTGCACACTGCTGGCTCACTGGGATTGCAGTTCCACAGTTGTAGCGATATAAGGCCGTACTGTTGGTGATAGGCAATAATACTCCACACACTGTGAACAGTTTCAGGAGTTGGGACCTGCACACCAAGTACTTTGGCTCAACATATGTCAGTAATGTCTCATCTGTGCCATGTTCTATTACTGCTGCAGAGGAAAGGAACATGGTCAGAGTACATGAGCATGTGCAGCAATGTGGATTGTACTATGCACTCCATTAAGTCTGTGGCATGCAGCTATCCACCACCGACTATCCCTACAAACTATGTCCATTGTGATTTCACACTCAGAGGTGAATGGCGTTGATGGTATACTGCATGGGCATCACATGTGCTGTACAGGTACCAGCAACACTGCTGGTCCGCTCCCATGTGTCTTGGCTGCACATAATCTACTCCCTGGACCTGGGTGATATCTCCAGCATCCACCGGTTTGACTTCATAGGTATGTTTGTTGTGCAGTCAATGGGCATGTTTCTGGCCAATATGATCCCTGCTGCGTAGCTTGTTCTGTATGTCTGTGTCCCATAGCATCACTATTTGACATTCCCATGTCACTCCTACTGAACTGCTGATTTGGAACCTTTGCAAGGGAGTCCCTGACTCACAGGTGTACAGTCCAGACACGGATGTGCATAACATTGCACTACAACACGATAATCCAGTGCATGACATACTCCAAATGTACAGCATGGACACAGCAGTCCAACTGTCCAATGCAGTGTTCTATCAGGTGTGGGCAACTAGCAGCCAACACACAAGCCACCTCCTGTGACACAGGTGTTGTCTGTTATGGCACACAGATGTGTCACACACACAGCTGGAGGCCTATGTTGTCCAGCATGTCACACATGTAGCGCCACCTGATCACAACATGATCCGCATGATGTTTCCAACATGCACACTACATGGTTTGGCTATGCTGAGACCACCAATGTTGGACGATGTCATGTGCTGCCTTTGTACATTTGTGTGCAAACACTGGGCAGGATGGTACTGCATTGTGATTCATGTACTGCCAGTGGTGCTGCACTCACCAATGGGCAGGGCAGGGTGCATATTGATTGTACAGCATGGGTACGTGCATTCAGATGGCAATGCAGGCCACAGGTTGATAGACACAGTGCACCCACAGGTACACTGTCATCCTAGGTCCTCCCTACTATGGCACTGCTTACATGGTCTGTGTGTCTGCATACCACAGTGGCAGTGGGTCTCATGGGTGCTTGCTCCAGTGCGTACAGCTGGGCATCGTCACGGGATGTTTCTGACATGGTTCACCTTGCACATTTGGATATCTTCATCCCACAACATGGCTACACCAGAACACAACCTGGCATGGACAGGTGATATCACCTATGGTGTGCAAATGACATTACTACATGACATGCTGTGATGCCTGCTCTGGCTGCACTGACAGGCCGGTGACACTGTTACATTGTGGGATGTGCGACGATGGTCACTGGTAGCGTGTCAATGTATGTGTCACCTATTACAGGGATGGCTACATGGTGTTATGATAGGCAGGGGCACATGACGGTGTCAGCAGTCCCTTGTGTGTCCACAGACATATGGTCATTGACTGCCTATACTTGCACATGATGATGTACTACCATTGGAGTGTATATCCACATATCACCAGACATGCAATGTACAGCAGGCTGCAATTTCACATACACTGTTTGTTGGTGGTACGGCAACATGCATGTTGCCATTGACATTGGGTCACTTGCCTGCTGCTGTGCAGTGACTGTGCCCTGTGCATCCTGCTGTGCACCTCGACTGTGCTGCAGATGATGTCCTGAACACATATCCATAACACACATCACCTGCACATGCAGTAGTCCTCTGTGTGATGGATCACCACATATGCAGCCCAGGATGGGGATGTCCATGACCCAGTACATCACTGCTGTGTACACCCGAGGTGTGCCAAGAACATATTCTGGCATAGTTCAACCCTGCTGGTCTCCATAGTGACATAACAGTGACAGCTGTACTGGTCCCAGACATGTATGTGTATGTGGGATGCTGTATCAGGTGCATGTTCATCAGGGCAAGGGACACACAGCTTGCTGCATACAGGTGACACATACATGACAGATCATTCCCACTACACACCTGCCCACTGTTCCAGACACCATATCACAGCATTGTGTTGCCTACACTGTGGTCACGGCCATCCCGACAGTCACTCAGCTGTGCATTCACAGTGTGTGATGGCGTGACGGGGGCACTCTTTGGCTACACAGTCTGTGTATGGACAATACAGACATCCTCTGTGTGGGGACATGCTGTTGTACATTTGTCTGGTGCCACCAAACATCATGCTCCAACATCATGTGTGGTACCTGACCCACCCGGCACCAGTGATGGCTTAATCTTGTTGTGCTATAATGTTGCTCTCTCCTGATCCATGCCTTTTGCTACTGCATCATCTACATGCTACATTTCCTACCCTCACACCACAGTACCACTGTACACAGGTCACAGCAGCATATGGTCATGATGGCAGCATGTGCCAGATTCAGGTCTTTCTACCTGTGTGCAGTATGCATTACTGATGATGGCAACCTACAGGCAGGACCCAGGACTTGCTAGTCCTCTCTGGTATGGTGGCAGAGTGCACACTGGCAATGGCAGCATTTGTTCTTGTCCATGTCAGTGCTGATAACGCATCCCACTGTGATTGTCAACACACCTGTTTCCCGTGGTCACCAGTTCCATCCTCTGTGTCAGTGTGGTCTCAGTGGCATCACTGGGAATGTACTCTGGATCCGTTTATCAAGGCGGTTGTTGATGTCCCTGTCACCGTCAACACTGCTGATATCTGACTGTCCATTACTGCTCCTTTCCCTAAGTATGTCCGTGAGTGTGCCGCAATGGGTTGCAGGTGATGGCTTTGTCGCCCATGTGTTTCTTCACCTGGACACCTGGATGATAGGTAGTAGTATGTGTTGGGTGACCAACTGACAACATGGCACTGTAGAACATGAATGAATGGCTGTACACTACTGCTGTACCACTCTGTACATCCCTTCCGGGAGGGGTATGGGTTATCATGTCTGTTGTGTCACATGTCCGTTTGTGTGGTAACAGGTCTTGTACACTCACGTACACTGCAGCTCTGGACCGTTCGCACACATGGTGTTACAGAGGCTACAGGTATTCCCACATGTTGGTGGGTCACTGTGTCATTCTCATGTACACTATTGTCCATTACCGTGTGTTCTCACCCGTACAGACTGTACATGTGCCTTATTATTGGGAGGCATTATTGACATTCGGCCACAGGCTGGTTGGCAATACCATACTGTGGTTGCCACTGCACCATGTACCCAGTGGGTAAGGTGAGTCATGCATTGTGGTCATAATGTGCGCTTTGCATGTTGAATGTTACTGTTGGTTGTATATGAACACCACAGGGTGACAATGTGTGTGGTATAGTGGTGGTGTGTTGGGAACATTGTCGCATGTTCATACCCGTAAGTTGGCTGTCCGTGGTCACCATGTGACCATGTAGGTTGACCAGTCCTGCCAGAGGTTGTTGCCATGTCAGTGTGTACATTGTATTCCAGCCATGTGTTCCTGCACATTGTGTATGTTGTGTGCATGCAACACTATCAGCTATGTAGTGGTAATCCTATGGGAAGGCCATTTCCAGCACACATGTGTACTGTGGGGTTGGGACACATGGCACGCCTGTTTGCCATGCTTTGGCATGTGCATTGACAGACATCAGAGTGGTGCGGCCCATTGCATCAGTGGAGTACTGCCAACAAGTAGTCCTTACCAATGCTGGTATTACATTGTGCGCTTTGAATGTGCTGTTCAACAGGAACGGCATGGCTGCTGTGTGGCTCCCACATGTCATTCCCAGCATACTGTGACACCTTTGCACAATTGTTGCTGTGCACTGGAACACCATGTGGCACTGTGGGTTATGACTCATGCAGCTTTATGTGACTGTGGATCATTTCCCATGGTGAGCATTTTGCTCGCAGTCACAGGTGCTGACAGGTGTGTTTACATGTTGGTAATGGTTGGGACAGCAGGATGCAGTCATGCACAACAGATGCACCATCTCACCATGTCCAACATGCTGCTACTCACACCTTTCATCGTCACAGTAGCAATGCCTGGTGTACGTGACATTACACATGCGAGGCCAGTGGTGGACTGAGGGGTGACCGGCGTGTGGTACAATTGCACTGTGCTGCACGTGTGTGTTTGATGTTTCAGGTGTGGGACCGTGCAGGGGTACTGGTCATGGCACACCAGTTCCTGCAACAGACACATTCTGCTGTACTGCACATGGTGGTGGTAAAAGGCACATGTACATGACCGATACATGCGCCATGGGCTATGCCGTGGAGTCATGCAGTGATAGTGCCAGTGTGGGCATGTCCTGTGTTTGCACATATGTTCTAGGGCTGGTGACTAGCAACATAGTCCTGGGTGACATAAAACTGTGTTGGTTGTACCACAGTATACATTGTCCATTGCAACTGCAGACATATCCATCCTGTGATGTTTCAGAGGGGACATGTGGATGTGTACATGCTTTGGGGACCTAGGTGACCTAGGTTACTGGGCCACACATCAGACACTGGTGTTCAAGACTGACATGTGCATTGCCTGCGTATGCCCTACAGGCATGGATGCCAGCCCCTTGCATGTGTACACAGACCGCGGGTGGGGGTGGGCATGTGGTGTGTTTGGTGGACTGTTTGTTGGTTTGTTGTTGTGTGTCACAGCACTGTTCTGATGTCAGGCTGGCCCAGGGGGGCATTACATAGATACATAGATACATAGACAGTGTCGGCAGATAAGGGCCTATGGCCCACCCAGTCTGCCCATTTGAGCTTGTAAGTTCAGTTTATGTTTTCCTAGAAGTCTGTTGCCCCTTACCCCTGACCTCCAGAATTCCTTTATGTCTATCCCATGCATTCTTAAATCCCGTGATTGTTTCAGCCCCCACCACTTCCTCTGGCAGGGTGTTCCACTTGTCCACCACCCGTTCTGTGAAGAAATTCTTCCTCATGTTTCCTCTGAATCGTCCTCCCTCCAACTTCATCCCATGCCCTCTCGTCCTGGAACATCTTTTTCACTTAAAAATAGTGTATTCCTGCACCCTGTTCCTCCCTGTAAGATACTTGTATGTCTCTATCATATCCCCTCTCTCCCTCCTCTCCTCCAGGGAGTACATGCTCAGTTCCTTCAACCTGTCTTCATAGGACTTGTGATGCATTCCATGCACCATCTTAGTTGCCCTCCTCTGAACCTTCTCTACCCCTCTCTATGTCCTTACGTAGGTATGGTCTCCAGAACTGTACACTGTACTCCAGGTGGGGCCTCACTAGTGTCTTGTATAGCGGAATTATGACCTCCCTTTTCCTGCTGGTGATGCCCCTGCCTATACATCCCAGCATCCTATTTGCTTTACCTGCTGCCTTGTCACACTGTTTCCCTACCTTGAGGTCATCAGAGATGATAACCCCAAGATCCCTTTCCTGCTTGGTGCATGCTATATCCTCACCCCCCAACTGATATATTGTACCAGGGTTTTTGTGCCCCATATACATTATCTTGCACTTCTTTGCATTGAATTTCAACTGCCAAACCCCTGACCATTCTTCAAGTTTCTGCAGGTCCCTTCTCATTCTGTCTACACCCTCTGGTGTGTCTACTCTGTTACAGAGCTTTGTGTCATCAGCGAACAGTGAAATTCTGCCTTCTAGGTCCTGTGCAATGTCACTGATGAAGATGTTGAATAGGACCGGTCCCAGCACTGATCCCTGTGGTACCCCACTGGTCACTCTTCCCTCTGTGGAGTGACAGCCATTTACCACCACCTCTGTGTCCTGCCACCCAGCCAGTTACCTACCCACCACACTACTGTCCTGCCCACACCCATATTCCCAGTTTGTGTAATAGTCTTCTATGTGGCACAGTGTCAAGGCCTTGCTGAAGTCCAGATAGGCCATGTCCACTGCCCTCCCTGATCCACCTCCTCGTCAGCCAGTCAAAAATTCAATGAGGTTGGTCTGACATGACCTCCCCCTGGTGAAACCATGCTGCCTTGGGTCCTGTAGTCCAGTGACAACCAGATGTTCCACCAATCTCTCCTTCAGTAGTGCTTCCATGATCTTCCCTACACCGAGGTGAGGCTGACTGGTCTGTAGTTCCCTGCTTCCTCTTTGTTCCCACTTTTGTATAAGGGGACTACATCTGCTGTCCTCCAGTCTTTGGGTACCTCCCCTGTTTCCAGTGATTGGCTAAACAGGATAGCCAGAGGTTCAGCCACCACCTCTCTTACTTCTTTAAGGACCCTGGGTGCACCCCATCTGGCCCCATTGCTTTATCAACTCTTATTACTTCCAGTTCCCTCAGGACCCTTTCTGTGTAAGGGACTTGTGTCCATTTCTGCCCATTCTCACCCCTTGTACTTCCTTCAGACCCATTACCCTCCTCTTCCTCAGTAAAGACTGAGCAGAAATACCTGTTCAATATGTCAGCTTTACTGTTGTCATCCTCCTCGCGGCCCCCATCCTCCCCCTTCAGTCTCACTATCCCTCCCTTTGTCTTTCTTTTTTCACTTATGTACCTGTAAAAGGTTTTGTCCCCTCTACCTCTACTCTATTGTGGATCTGTGTTCAGTTGCTTGCCTACATAGCACATGGGATATGTGTGCATGACGCATGTTGGCATAGCTCACTGTCCATTGATATGATGCAGGTCCACATTGCAGTCTGTGTGATGTTGTGCCATTGTTGGGTCTGCATGGCGTGTGACTGACCTCAAGCATTGCCATGTGTGCCAGGGTGACACTGACTGTACATTGGGATCTCTCCTGTGTATACAGTGCTACAGAGACACCATTATCTGAGGGAGTGTGTTGTTACATGTGTGGCTGTTGCACTCCCCTGACATTACTACCAGATATGCCTTGTGACTGAAGTGGACCGCCTGGGCCACTTGTGTGTCACCTCACACACTGGTGTGCAGTCTGGCAGTGTACTGTGCAACACATGACTGCTCAGCAGTGAGATGTTGATAGGTCAGGACCATATAGTGGCTGCTGTAGTACAGTGTGCCTGGCATGCCCACATTCATGTCTGCACACATACACATACCTGTTCCTGCTCAAGGGGGGATGGTATGGACGGTGGTGGCTGTACGTTGTGTGGGGGAGGGCTTCCACTTAGTTGCACATGTTGAGATGACCCCATATAGGTGCACATTATCTAAGTCTCATGAGTAATGTTGTGTGCCACACAGCCATTGTTGACATGGATATCACACATGTATACCTCACATACTTCTGGATGATAGATTTGACAGTACACCATGGCATGCAGTCTGAGTTACTGAGTTGTAGTGGTGAAAGGGTGTGACATGTCCACACACAACACAGTACAGTTCATGGCATGATAGCACAGGGACAGTGATGTTGTAGCCTGGGGGTGTGATGCAGTGGGTGACACACCTGGAACTTCATATGAGGCATCTGTCACACACCATTTGGCACATGACATGACAACTACAGGTAATCCAAGGTGACTGAGCCGGATATGTGAATGGCATGCCCTTTGTGCTGGGTTCTTGTATGGACACTTGTGTACCCATCTACTCCACTGACATCTCTGTTCTGTTACCCCCTGATATGATCCTGTACCCTCTTGCATAGTGTGTTGCAGCTTTAGCGGCATTGCAGTCAGCTACCTAATGTTGCACATGTAGTGGTGGGTGCTACATCAGGTTGTCACTCTTCATGATGGGTGTGGTGTTACACTGCACCATCCTTTGGATGATGTGCCAGGGGCCAGTACAGTGGGGGTATACCCTATTGCCTGGGACACACACATGCATTTGTCATGTGGAGGGGGGGCGTATTGTACAGTGGGGAACATGTGTCATGGGTGGTGTATTTAGTACAGACTCTGTGTGCCAGGATGTCATTCATCCTCCATCAGCTCTTGTGGATACTAGATATATGCTACAATGGTACTGATCTGTCCTCACCACAGAGCACATCTGTGACATGTGTGTTGCCCCTGCTACAGTGTGGCGTGTTTCACATACCCATTGTCCTCTGTGGCCATATGGCATTACACATGGCTGTAACCATCTGGACACAGTATGTACCTGTTCATTGCAGCATGTGCACTCAGGGGTTACATGTGCTGACGTGTGCATTTGCTGCTACTCTGTCATGCATGGTGGCTGTTGTGGGCCATTCCATGTCCACTGCACTGTAATGCACATCACATTTACCCATATGGTACCATCAGTGTGCCAGCATGGTCTGCACATCCTGCAGGATGCCACTGTTCCCTTGGGTTGTGCCTTGCCACCACCGGTGACACACTGTGTGATGATGTACATGTGTACTGTATCTCTGATGGGACAACTACTGCCACTCATGACACATGTGTTACCTTTGTGTGATCAATATGTGACTGCCACAGACATACATGATTGACTCCAGAAAGGCAGTTAGTTACACAGCATTGCTAACACTATGTAGCATGGACTCCAGAGTTACCTTTACTACATCTTGGTGCTCAATCCGACACTGGTTGCCACGTGTTGTCATCTGTCTGTTGTTGGTATGGACATCATTGGGTGGTTTGCTGATGTTCGGTGTCGGTATGCTGCCATCATCACTCGTGTATGGCTCCATGCTGTACTCCAACACACTGGGGGCATCTTGGATTACACGCACCTCACACTGCATAGTCTCACTGTGCTGCAGTACATGTCTGGGCACAGGGTTGTTCCCATTTACATTGCTCACCACTGCGGATGTGACAGCCATTTGCCCATGCTGATTCATTTCCTGGTAAGAAAATTGTGGATAGTGAATGTGACATTCATGTAGGGTCATGCACTGTTTTCAACAGTTGACCTGGCATTAGTGTCATTGTAACAGTCTGCTGGCACTGAGACACACGACAGTGTAATTGGAGTGATGATTGTGGCCCTTACATGTGTTCTGTCTGTTCAGTGTTGGGGACAGTAGCAGTGCTGGACCCCTGCATCCAACACATAGTGAGTGTCCATCACCACTGCTGCCACACACATTCAGTCATGCACCATTACCCAGCGGACACTACATTATGTGCCGCATGGTGTTGCTGTGAGCTGCACAATGGCATGCCATGGTACTGTGTGTCATTGGGCAACTGTTTGGCATGGTGTGTGTCATCGACGGCCACTGGCGATTGCATGTGTGTGTAGTGGGTCACACGTGCCATGGCCAGACATTACCTACCACAGCTGCGCAGTGTCCGTCTCATGATTTTGTACTGGCTCCATGTGCACGACACGGGTTCACTCCTTCTGCACAGTCATGTGTGCTTTACTTGCTATCTGAGGCCAGGGTCCCAGTATGCCAGTACACATGCACATGTCTTGCGAGCAGTGCATTGCCTCGTGCATCTGACATGCCTTCCACTCCTCTGGGTGACATCTGTCTCACACACACAACACAAGGCACATGATTCATATTTGACCCTTCCCCCACATGCATTCATGTACAGCGCCATGTCATATGGCCACCCCTCACACACATCACCCTGTAAATGCATTTGCCAGCTCTGTGATCCTGCAGTGCATGCCACATGTGCTACATAGCAGTCCCAGGGGGTGCATGTGCACACTGGCATGGGAACATGTCTGGTGGTTCCCACAGTGGTATCACATCCCTACATCTGCATTGGTCACCCTCCCCCACACACAGACATGTCTAGATCTGTGTCATGTGGTGTCATCTGTACATAGCGGATTGTGTGCCATGTTACATTCCCGCTGCTGAGTCACATGGTACCTGTTGTGTTCCAGCCTGGGGGACACCAGTGGCCGCTGCATCTACAGCTGTTCTTGCTGCATTGCTGCCTCATGCTAGTGTAGCACACCTGAACTGCACAGTAACACTACTACCATGTGACATTGTCCTAGGGTACCTTCCCCTCACTGCAGTGGTCTGCAGGCCCCATTCATGGACTGACTGTACCCTCTACAACATGGTCGTTCCAGCACTGGAGGGTGTGTGTCATGGCTCACCATGTAAATGTCAGGACAGTTCATCATGCCATGGTTGTCATCCATTCTCATTACAGTGATGGCCGACTGGTATGTAGGCTACTGACACCATTTGCTGGGGTATGGACATGCACACTGCTCATTGTTTTGGCTGTGTGTGTGTGTTCTGCAGTATGTGTGTTGTGTATGTGGCATTGTTGTACGTACAGGCTGCATGTGGTGCACTACATGTGCAACATGGGAGGTCACAGCACCCCTGCTGATCTTGTGTTACCCTGCCACAGTCATGCCCACTGTTATGATGGGTCGGTGGCTCTCACTCCCTGATGTTTGACCATCTGTACACGTTACTGTGGGGCATTGCCTTCCTTATCATGGGTACCATGTGTGTCTGACTTAGTTCACTGTGTAGGGGTGTGGGGCATTACATTTGGTGGGCTGTGTTTCCACTGTGGGATCTGACACGTGTTGTACTGCCAGTGTGCGGGATGCTTCACTGGTGACAGGGAGAGTCCCCTGCTGCACCCTTTGACCACCAGATACATTGGACCCACACATGGGTTGCTTGCTGTACACAGGTGTGACTGTCAACTACTGTGCCTACATGATGTTGGTTTGCGACACATGGCACTATCACCAGCACAGTGCCATTCTGCACTGCCTACTGCATAGTACATATGTCAGGTCACCCATATGCGCTATGTTTCTCCTATCTAGGTACACCTCAACAGCGTAGCCCATACCTTGATAACTTATGGATGAGTACATGTGCATCTACACATGACACTTCCATAGTGTTGCACACCTCACAAGGGACCTACATGTGGCATCTTCCATGTTGCACACACCTGTCCCTGTCCTGCTTGTGTGGTGGGCTTTATATCAGGATGGACCTCTATTACTGGGTCTGGTGCTCTGCCACCTGTGGTGCTTTGTGCCACATGCAGCATGCCATGACCTGTTGGGTACCTCCCTGACGTACTATGCTCCATGTGGGCCTTTGTACCTGGGATACATTCTTGCAGGTTATCCATGGCCCATGGTTATTCCCAACATTGTGGCTGCATTGCCTTTGCCCTTCCAGCCATATGTGTGAGTGACCATGACTTGCCAGGTACAGTGCTGTACTGCAGGTCAACACCATGTCAGCCCAGTGTAGGTCACTGCTGTGCAGTGTTCCAGTGGCCAGTGGCATACGGTGCTGGCAACATCTCTGGGACATCCAGCAGGTTGTGAATGTGACTACTGTTGTGTCCACTGCTGTCACATCATCTGTACCTGTTGTGTCCTCTATGGTAATGTTGTATGCTGGGTTGTGCGTTCTGCTCCTGTCAACTACACCATCTGCCTCCACACATTGGGCTACTCCTCTCTGGCCATGGTGTGCCCTCGGGGACTGCCTCCCTAGGTTTGAGCAGCATGTCTGTTCACAGCATTTGTCACACATCAGATGGACTGGTGCATGGGCACCTGCCACTTACTCGTTCATTCAGCGTCATCCATGCCATCGTGCTACATTGCTGTGCTGTACCATCACGCAGGGTGGGGATGCCATCATTCACATTGGTGCTCAGTTTTGTCCTCCAAGTTGGTACGGCAGTCAGCACTTGATTGTAGTTTACAAAGTCATCTGGCGCATTGAAGTGCACACCACATAAGACACTGTTTTTTTGTACTGGTTGCCCACTTTTTATGTGTGGTTGTCACAAATGTGTCCCACTGTTTATGAAGCCCCTCATTCCTGGGCCAGTGGTGCAGGCTGACCTTGTCTGCATTTGTGTTGCCACACCCACCCACCACACATCGTTTGGGCAGGCTGCGGGGTATGGGAGGGACGCACAGTCAGCAGATATGACTGCTTTGCAACCACCTGCTACACGGGCATGGGGAGTGTGTCTTCCTAGGTGTTATACAGGTTTTGCAGGGTTACTGCTGGTAGTGTGCCAGTTGTACTCTGATTCAGGGACATACACATAGGGCAACATCTGTGTGTGGCACTGAACTCCACCCTCTGGACCCTCTGCAGTGTTTCTGCTTATTATGCTGTTGAGCTGTGGGGCAGTGTTGGCACAGTACCACTTTATGTACTGGCATGTGTCTTACTGTGCTGGTTGCTGGGGGGGAGGGCGGCACTATCCCTATCCGTTGGCTCACACAATATGACCACTGTGCAGATGTGTCTGTTGCCATACAGTCACATCCACACCACAAGCTACCTGCACTGTTCAGCACTGTGGGTCATACTGGGGACATACCCAGGTGTACTGCTTTGCTGCAGCGGCACACAGGCATGTAGTGCAGTTGTGGGGTGTCCTGCCTGGGTGTGGTGTACGTGTGGGCTTTCTACACACCTGTTCTGTACATATCTTATGCCTCTACACTGCAATACCCTGTTGTCAGTGTCTGCAGTGTGATGGCAACACTATGTGTGTTGCTGGCAGTGTTTGGGTGCAGTGTACACAGGGATGGGGTGACCTCGGGGTGTTGTGCACTAACTGCGACCTTCCTCAGCCACTGGTCATGTTGGTCCATGTCTTGTACTGTGGTTGTGCACAGGTGTTTATCCTCGCATGTCTGCAGACTATACTGTGCTTCCACAACAATACCATGTGCTCAGTGTCCACAGTGGGGTGCTGGATTGTGGGCTGCTGCTGGTTGTCAGCGTGAGTGCGACTCACACATGGGTGTGCACTGTTCTGGATGTGTGTGAGTGGGCACAATGTCCAAGGTATTGCTCATGTGATGCCCACATTTCCTTCCACTGCTGGTGTACATTGGGGCTTTCCTACACTGCCCCTTTGTGGTATTTCTGTGCTTCCAGCATGACACACCCTGTTGCTCTTGTGTCTGCAGTGGTGTGCTGCCTGTTGCTGTGGTTCCCTCACTTGGCCGTGCTTCATTCTGGCAGATTATTGGGTGCGGGTGTGCTGATGGACAGATGTTGCACCCCCTTTCTGGGCCACTGCCCAGATATGTGTGTGATTGGCCTTTTCTGGTGTGCTCATCAGTAGGGCTCCTGTATCTCCCTACCACAATACATTTCTGACTGTGTATCCAGTGGGGTTGTGACACTTTGAGAGTTCCTGTCAGGCTACAGCGTTTCGGGTCTGGCAGTGCATTCATGCAGTGTGCTGTGACCGGGTCTGCAGTCACTGTTTCTACACGGTTGCTCAGCAACAGTGCTGGGCATGCTGTACCTTTTATTCCTTTGGCTGTCTGTCCTTTTCCGCTGACGTCACCTTGCAAATTCATTTACTGACGTCTTTGCAGTGCTCTCATGGGATTTGCAGTCGTTCCGGCTAACATCCCATTTTTGTGATCGTCGGTCGGGTATGGCCAGTTATTGTCCATATTTCCACTCCTTCTGTGGTGCTTTGGTTGTGGGACACTACGTGGCTTCATTTCTGCTGGCATCAGGGGACTACTACTGTGGGGGCCGTCATCTACATTGCAGGTAGGCAGCTGCTCTTTAAATGGACAAGGAAGGGCCAAGAAGAGGGGGTGGCAGAAATAAAGGGAAGAAAAGCCTAAAAAGATGGGAGAATCAGCAACAGCCTCTACAGAGGATGTAATCTAATGTACTGTAGTAAACATTAATCTTTTACAATGTAAACTGTCTGAGACTGCAGTGAAGGTCATTAACAAGGGACTAGCTTATACTCCTACAACTCAATCAATCAATCAACCAATCAACTTTATTTAACCAGGAATAAAACACCATTGAGAAAGCTCATTTTCACAGTAGTTCTGGACATTAATACAGTACAATACAGTATAAGACAATACATAGTTACAAATATGGTAGCCATCAATGTAGCAACATTGAACAGGTGTAGGACAAACAGACTTTCATCAGTTTTCTCTGTGGTTTCTGAACTCCCATTGTTTAAGATCACTTTTCATTTGACTATACTACAATTTTTTTATTCTTTTTTAGATTATCCCTTATCTCCAGACTTGTATGATACCCTTTTCCCCCATTTTAAGTCTGCCTTGCCACTTTTATTTACGGTTGAAATAAAAACAACTGATGAACAACTAAATGTAACCTTTTTGAGACAATTGTAGACTTAAATATTGTCAGTTTGTAAGGAACCTCAGTGTAAAGCAGCATTGCATGACATTTTTATTCTGTTTTGGTTTGTGCCTTATCTCCAGATTTGTATGATACATTCATTTCCCAATTTTTAGTCTGCTTTAGCACATTTTTCAGGTTTGACATAATAAAGGGAGTGTGCCTTTTAATATGACTCATACCAGGTTTTCATCAGTATTCTCAGCTGTTTTTGTACACCTTTTGTACACCTGTTGTCCCATAAGATCAAGACACAGTGTCTGCTACTTGCTAGTTCATTATAGTCAAATGAAAAGTGATCTTAAACAATGGGATTTCAGAAACCGCAGAGAAAACTGATGAAAGTCTGGCCTGAACCATTATTTTTGTTTGCACTACTGCTTATCATGATGTCAATTAATCATAACTCCCCGATGAAGTTTGCTCTCAAAATATGTATACTGTTGCTGTGCACTTTTCTTGCTGTTAGTCTGTACCTCTCCCACGTCATGCCTGAAAATAAACATAAGTATGCCTAATGTATCTTACCTGGTATTAAAACTAATAAATTAAATAAGTGCTCCTTTTTTATTTCAACTGTAAATAAAAGTGGTAAGGCAGACTTAAAATGGGGCAAAAGTGTATCATACAAGTCTGGAGATAAGGGATAATCTAAAAAAGAATAAAAAAATTATTTGGTCAGAATTTTCACCGCTATCATGCCTACTTTAAAGTCTTTTACAACAGGCATGATACTGCAGTAAGTGAAGGCAACACAGAAGTGGAGGACACAAAAGATAAAGCACAGGTGTGTGGGGGGGCATTAACAGATTCAAATCCAAGTCCAGTTTCTACCCACTTCTCACTCTAGCACTGTTTGATTTCTTAAAAGCTGTGAGGAGGATCTAACCTGCCTACATCAGAACAATACTGGACATCATTATCACATTACGAGCAATGTAGAAATGTTAGCTTTAAAAAATTGGGGGAGAGGCTGGCCCAGTGGCACTGGAGGTTGAGATGCTGGTCGCTGCACCTCGTGCCATGCCAGTGACCCAGGTTTGGGAATGGGCCCAGGGAACCAGGGGTTGACAGGGAAGAGAGAGGATTGAGCATCCGGAGGACTGATCTCCTCTCTCAGGGGGGAGGGAGACCTGTTGTCCCACTCATTGATTGCCCTCTGGCAGTGGCTGAAGGGCAATACAAGACGGGAGGCATGTACCGACGTCCTTATGTCAGTAGGGGAGGGGGGACAGGAGAAAAGAGGAAAAAATGGAGCCTGGCAGGTTCGATGATGGCCCCGTGTCACTGAGGGCCACTCCCAGTATCTGGATTGGGTCTTTGGGGAGGTGGAGAAGCCAGTGCCCTCTTCCCTGGCCCCACCATGGGGGCAATCCATAGGGGGATCTTCCAGGGGCAGGCTGAGTATGGGACACATGGGATCAGAGAGTGAGTTCCTCCCCAAGGAGGACCACAGCCACCTGCCAGAGCTCCCAGGAGGATAGAAACCTATATAGAAAAAAATTGGGGAGAGAACAAGAACTTTATAGTTAAACTGGCTGATAGGTGAGGATCCATAGTTGTCCTGGATAGTGAAAAATAAGATGTTGAAGTGAACAGACAACTAAAAAATTTGAAATTCTACCAGGTACTAGGGTTAGATCCCATTATGAATTTTAAAGAAGCCACTGATAAATATTCTGAGTTGGCAAAAAGACAGAACTGGTTGCCCTCACAAGTAATAGTATATCTGGCTGTGCAAGCACCAGTGACAGCAGCATTATATTGCCTACCAAAAGTGCTCAAATATTTAGTTAACACTCCTGGTAGGCCAGTTGGGTCAGGAAATGATACCCTGACTGAGTCACTGGCCAGATTTTTTGATTTTCATTTGAGCCATTTTGTGAAACAACTTCTTTCTACCCACATAAAGGACACAGGAGAAATTCTGAGATTACTCAGTGACCTAACAATTGACAACAATAGTTGCCTAGCCATCCTGGATGTGAGTCCTTGTACAACAACATTACTCATCTTGAGTAAGGCCTATTGACAATGGAGGAATTTCTGGACCAAAAGGAAGTGCAAAATCCCCCTACTCATGTACTGGTTAAACTGGCTCATATGGCATTAGAAAGTAACACTTTCTTTAGTGAGGATCAATTTGTTTTGCAAAAAAGAGCCACAGCTAGTTGTGCTAGCTTTGTAACAAATTATACTACCTTATTTTTGAGCAAGTGGGAAAAAACATTGTTAGGAACCCTGAAGCTAACCCTTTTCTGCAAAAAATTAAAAAATAAAATTTTGGAAGCATTTGATTGACGATGTACTTATCTTGTGGTGGGTCACTGACAATGAACTTTTGGAATTTGTTAAATTGTTTAAAAACAGCAATGAGAACTTGTGATTCAGTGTTTTGCTTAGTAAGATGGAGATTAGCTTCTGGGATCCAATCATTAAAAAAGATGGGAAGGGCAGGGTCACTGCTAGTATACCTAGGCAGGAGTTGTTGGAAGAAAGAGAAAGAGACACTGTGATTGACCCACAAGCCAATTTTGTAACTATGTATAGTCTTGCATCCAGAGAGATTGGGAATATAGTTAGAAAACACTGGCATATAGTGGGTACAGATCCAGGCTTGCGAGAAATAGTTGAAAAACAAGCACTGTTGGTCGACAGAAATGGGAAAAATATCAAAGATTAGGTTGGCCATTCAGTCTAACCTCTGAATGATACATCAAGAATGTGGCTGCCACATAGACCTGATGGCTGTACAAGATGTGGCATCTGCAAATACTGTGGTGTTGTTCACAATATCAAAATGTTCAAGAATCCAAAAACGGAGAGAGAGGTCAAGGTGAGGGTGTTTCATCACCTGTATCACAGAGGGTGTGATATACGTGGCTGTATGTTCATGTGGCTGCTATTACACTGGTAAAACCAAAAGGCAGTTTAAAATACACATGTGGAAACATATGAGAACCATTGAACATTAAGATAATAAAAAATGGACTGGCAGTACATGTGAAACAAATGCAGATTAAAATTCTGTATAACATTTCATTCATGGGGATTGAGAAGCCTGTATATAATAGGAGAGGGGAGACTATAACAATCTCCTATTAAGGACAGAATAATTCTGGATTTTTTTTATGGGTGCAACTAAGCATCCAAGACTAAATGACTGGCTGGAGGTGGCACTGTTTCATTAAATCTAATAGATTACGTTATCCCCCCACAGACCAATAATGTTGATATTATTTATTTTGTTGACTGTTAATTTGTTCTCTTACCCTGAGCATTTTATTTGTATCTCATAATTGTTGGTAAAGAATTCTCTAATGTTTATTGAGCTATATTCGTATGTCACATATTATTGTTTTTCAGATTATAAGCAGTTCAACTTCCCTGTTCTCCAGGAGGTGGACTGAGAACAGAGGCCATTACTGTCGAGTACAAGGACTTGCAATGTGGACTTCAGTTAGCCAGTTACTCCTTGTCTATCAGGAGATACACCATTGCTTGCGGTTTACATGGTGCCTTCCTAGTTTGTGTGGCACATGTAGCTTTTTTATATATCTTTTAAATGCATTGATGATATCATCACATCTGTTGAAATTGTATATTTTAAATATTTATTGTGGTCTGTTATGTTTAATGTTTTGCACTTATTGTGCTTTGTATTACAGCTCTGTCCCTTTAAGCACTGTAAATATAAGGGCAGCTATTGTACCGTTATGCCAGCCTTTGAAAAAAGTGTGAATTGAGTAAACTGTCAGACAAGAGGTAACAGCTATGAGGGGACTGGTGCACCAGTGTGGTATCCCGCACTACTATGTTGTGCCACTGATTGTGGATTTTATCTTTGCAATATGCACCTTGCACCAAAGCACTTTCAATAAAACTTAAATCACCAAAGGTAATTTATTTTACCTTTGTCTTACTGTGTGGCTGTTACGCTTACTTTGCTGAAGTGGATGCCTAGTCTTGGACTAATGTAAATTACCTGCAACTGCTCAAAGTACTGCTTCTATGCTATACTGGCATGTTAGCACCAGTATAGTTAGGGTTGCCTGACAGTTTCTATGTTAAACCCTTAACTTTGCACCTTAACAGCTTTGGTAGTGTTTAACAAAACTGCCTGAACTTTGACATGAATTGTGTAGGAGACAAGGTTTAAATATATAAAAGTTTCATGAGGGTAGCTTTTGCGGTTTCTGAGATACATGTTTTTTTTTTTTTTTTTTTGCTCTACAGCCTAGACTGAACTGATTTTTTCCCCCAAAAACATTCAGGGTGAAAGCAGCCTGTGCCAAGGCAGTGCCATTTGAAGATTTCATGAAAAAATATTAAATGTTTCCAGAGTTATGATAATTTTTGGGGATAACCCTCTGATATGACACAAAACATTCTGTGTAGTGAGAGCGTTCTGTCACTTGCTTCTCACAACACAAAGAAATTATTTTGCATTGTGACAGCTGCCATCCTGTTTTTTCCCAGAATTTAAAAACATGGAAAATACATAAAAAATGATTTCTTTAAAAAAAACACATGAACCTGGCTAAATAGGACCCATTTAGTTAGATTCTGGTGTTTGTTTTTAAAAATATGTCAAGAAGTACCTTTTCTGGGTATTCCAAAATCCAAGGTGCCCAGCTTAGTAAGAGAACCTGTTCACTTGCATTCTCTGTATAAGAACAGAGGGAGTTTCTTGTCATCTTCAGCCACAGATGGAGACGTGCTGCTGGCTTGTGTGGTAGCAATGAGATGGCAATGGATCTCTCGCTCTCAAGCTGGTCTATCTATCTATCTATCTATCTATCTATCTATCTATCTATCTATCTATGTCTATCTATCTATCTTCATTTTAAATTTGTTGTTGTCAACCCCTCCCAGCTCAGCCAGCCCACCATCATTTTGTCCCAACAAATAATTATTAAAAGAAAAGTGGACTGGGGTGCCAACCACTAGTACTGCTTGCCAACCCCCTCCCTCCAGGTTGTCCCCCATGAGGCATTAAGCTCAAACTGGGGTGCCCAATCCCCAGTGTCAGATCCTATAAGGAATTACATTTTAAACCTGAAAAAAAGAAAACAGTCCCTCAATGTCTTTTTTTCAAAACTAACTTACAAAAGAGAAAATATTCACTCACCAATCTGACCTCTCGGACCCCCACACACCACACACCCTCACTCAGCCAGAACATAATACATGACATGGACTCATTCTCTGAATGAAGACACATCTTACTGCTGACACTAGCAAATTCAATATGAGAAAATAAGGTAAGGTTGGTTTAATGTATTTCAATGAGGTCTGAACTTTTACTCATAACTTTGTCATTTTTAATATTTCTACACCAAATTTTCAACATGACCCTTTTGGGACCCCATCTCATCAACAAGTGTGGTGTAAATTTTTTTAGAACTTGCCTGGAAAGGTGATTTTGTGGTCACTGTGTGAAATCACCTTTCAGGCAGGATTAGAAATTTTTCACTTACTGGGTTCATGAGGAGGGGTCATAAGAAGGCTATGTTGAAAATTTGATGTAAAGATATCTTAAAATTACAAAGTTAAGATTGAACATCAAAATATTTCAACATTCATTCGTAACTGCTAATTTTTAATATTGTTTCACAAAACTTTCAATATTGCCTTTTTGTGACCCCGCTTCATGAACAAGGCAGTTGAGATTTTTCAAATATATGCTGAAAGGTGATTTTGCTGCATGAAATCACATTTGAGGCAGAATGTAAAACTTTTCAGCTACTGGGATCATGAGGTGAGGTCATGAGAAGGCTATGTTGAAAAGTTGGCATAAAATAATATGGTAAAGAGACCAAATTATGAGTAAATGTTGAAATATTTCAATGTTCACTCATAACTTCACTAATTTTCAATATACTGACTGCAAACTTTCAACATAGCCATTTTTTCACACCACCTGATAAACGTGGCAGGTGTCATTTTTTAAATCCTGGATGAGATATGTTTTCACACATGTGGTGCAAAATGATATTTCAGCTAATATACTATAAATGCCACATGTCATTTTTATAAGGGAAGCCATAAAATAGTTATCTTCAAAGTTTGGGGTCAAACATTGAAAATAATAATTGTTAAGAAATGATGGGTATGTGCCAGACTTTACCCCAGTGGGTAGTGCTTTTTGATCCTGTGCTGCTGAGCCAAGTTCAGGAGTGAGTTCACTGAGCCAGCTGGATGGGGTGAGACTGGGAGGATGGCATTGTTAGTGACACCCCCAGCCAGGGAAGGAAAGGTGCAGGGTTGCCTGTATGGGCCCAGGTACCATAGAGTGATAACAACTCTTCTCTTGGCATAGAGCCCTGCACTCATGCATCTTTAGGTGGCAGAGGGCCCTGTGCATTGGCTGCAGATATACTCTTTGCTCTGTGTGTCTGTATCTGTGGCCACATGGAAACACAGAGCCCAGAAGGCCCTGTGCTTCTGCAGTCCACCATACAGCCCCATGAATTCTTGAAATACATCACTGCATGGAAGTTTAGGGTCAGCAGGGCCCTGCACTTCTGCAGATAATTGGAGTCTTTGCATCTTTATCTGTTCATGCAGGTCCAGAAGGGGGCATGCATGAATGAGGATTATGATGCTATTATCTCAAAAAGAAAGGAAATTCTTTACAAAAAAAACAGCATTAATGCATCATTTACTGTTCCACTTAATGCAACAAAAGTAGGGAAATGTGGCATTAGGGTTTCCAGCCCTTACTCCCCACTCCCACCCTCCAAGCATCAAAAGGAAAAACATTAGGGTTTTGAGTCTCCTGAGTCTTGGTGAATCAGTGGTGGGGTCTTCCTTGGGGTTGTCAATCCTATGCTGACACCCTCCCCTGAGCAAACAAGGTCAGACATGTTATCTTTTCTTCATGCAGGGCCCACAGGGTCCTGCATAAAAATAGTTTCTATTGGTGACATGTGGTGAGACATACTTCTCTACCTTTGAAGACTGTATCACTGTGAGGCACTGGCTTGGAGCAGTACCTTGTGCTTCATACAGCAGGCTACAGGTTGGGGAAGGGGTGAGTATGACCACTGACAACCCCAAGGAAGACCCCACCACTGATTCCCCAATACTCTTGAGATCCAAAACCCTGATTTATTTTTCTTTTGGTGTTTGGGGTGTGGGGGTGGGAAGTTAGGGTTGGAATCCCTGATGCCACGTTTCCCTACTTTTGCTGTGTTAAGTTGAACCCTCACTGATGCATTAATGCAGTTTTTTGCAAAAATATAAATGAACATTTGGAACAAAAATTAAATGATAAAAGACAGTCACCTTGGATGAAGAGGAGAACCCTTTTGACTAACTTAATACATTTTGTAGGGAATAACAGAAAGTATAGACAAAGAGAAATCAGTTTATTTACTTAAACTGGCTTTCAGAAAGCATTTGCTAAAGGTTGTAAAGGGGCTGATCACAACGATTATAGCCAATAGGCATGAAAGGCAAGATAACTATGGGTAGGGAGATAGTTAATAACAAACTTCAGAAGATTGTTGTAAATGAATGTTTCTCAGAGTGGCAGGCAGAGGCATGCGAGGATATCCCAGGGTTCAGTGTTAGACCAACTCCTGTTCTCAGTGGAACCTATGCATTAAGGTGTGTATTGCATATGTGCTGTGGATCCACAGAGCATAGGCAACACCTAAGTTAGAATGTCATGCACCGCAGACTCCCACAGCATTCACAGAAGGGACACACACCCCATCCACACTTGATCCCTGGCCATTCATGCAGCTATGTGTATGGATGGTCCAGGGGTGTGTCTGGGGTCATGCTTGCACTCCATGCCATTCATGAAGGTGTGGAGAGCTGGGAGTGGGGAGTGCAGAATACAGCAGCAGAGACCCTGCTGTATCCGTTGTGTACCGCCCCCCCCGAAGATTACACCCGCCAGCTGTGCCAGGATGAAATGCCACCCCTACCATGCTGTCCCAGGTAAAGAAGGTACTGGGAGGATGCTAACAAACTCCCTGACCAATTTCACACATTGTGCTTCATCTGAGGGAGGGAAGTGTAGATCAGAACTACGTATTTATATACAGTATTTAAAGTTACAGTGCTCCACAGATTACAAAGTGGCAGTAGTGATAATTACTTTAAAAACTAGCTCAAATCCTATTTCATAGCCATAGGGAAGGAAATGCAATTAATCTAAATTGTTGAGTCATCACTTAAATTTCCAACCCAAATGGCTACCTACAGTATATATATATATATATATATATATATTCTATCAGCACATAAATATGGTTGATAAAAAACTGGAAAAACAGATAGAGGAAGCCAATCAATATGCCCAAGACATGGAAAGAATAAACATCTTAGTACGTAAAATTACAACTGATCATGAAGTATAGTGTTTGAATTTCATTACCACTTAACCACGGCAAGCAAAGGCTGTTGAAAATGTACTAGAGAAAACTATTATATCCTTCAGTTGGATCAGTGTCTGAGGAAGGTAACAGTAGTACTACCCCAGACTGTGTATAAATGGGGCAGACCAATCTGGTAGAAAAGTTGATCCATAGCCTTCAGCTGAAAGAGAACACCACTAAAGAAATTTGACTCTCACCACTGCCTTGTCATAGCTATGGTTTGGGTCCTGCAAATTTTGTCCCTCCATTCTTAGAATGAAAACTTTCACAACAAAAAATGCCACAAAGGGTTTTGAAATTAGAGATTTAATGAATGGTGTTACATCAAATGCGGTTTATTTCATTTTCATTTTAATTTTTTATACTTGTTAGCATGATGAGCATTACTGCCCATTTTCACAAGTGACAAGTTTTTTACAAAAGGACAACAAAAACAGATAGCATTAAAGAACAGACAGTTACAAAAAAAATAGTAATAAAAACATACAACAATGGAAAAAGATGGTCACCAGAGCAGACCTGCTTTAGTTTAGCTCAGAGGACACCAGAAATTGAATTTGATAATCTCAGGTAGACAGGTGTTAAAAATCTCTGCTAAAGGCAAAGACCAAGTACTTCTTCAGAAGAATATTCATCACCTCATATTTAACCTCTGGAAAAAAACTTTCAGCCAGCAACCAGCCCCGGAGGCTTTGGGAAGGCCAGGCTTTTTTTTCTGGATCCCCAGCTCCAAAGGGTTCTAACTCCACCTCAGCTTCTTGCTTACAGTCTTCATCGGATAAATCCAGGCTTTCAGGGGAGAGCATTTCTATACACAGAGGAAGAAAGGATTCTCTTGCAGCAGACACGGACATGGAACAGACAGAACAGACACCAAATTTAGAAAACAGCCCTTTTCCAACACAGCAAAATCTGAGCCTGCACCTACACTTGAACTTGAACCCGAGGACACCTGTATGGCGCAAAGTAAACACACAATGGAATCAATCAGGAACTCAACTGAAAATATTTTAGAGAGTATACAGAGACTGGACAGTAAATTTGAAGCCCTGAATTTGAAGGTGGACTTCATGCAAAAAATAGATTAAGCAGAATAAAGAAACCATAACTAATATACAAAAACAAGTGCAGAAAAACTCTAAAACTATACAAAAAGTACATGACCAGGTGAAAGTAGTCTAACTATTGAGTATAGGTCTGGCAAAAGACAATTATAACACAAATAGAAAAATCAAAATGTTTGAGAACTAAGCCAGATATAAACTCTTAAGAACTGTCAGTCTGCCAATGAAACTAGATGATGAATTTGGCACTACTTGTGACCTGGTAAAAGACATATTTGTTTCTGTATACGAGTTACCTGCTGACAATTTACCTTTTGTTATAAAAGCATTTAGAGTTCTTAAAAAAATTGATACTCAAACTCAGACACGGGATCCAGAATTAAAGGCAACAATTTTCATTTCACTTGCTTTCGAGTCAGACAGGGATCTCATTTTAAAATTATCAAGAATTAAAGGAATATTGTCATATAATGGCTACAGGATCAGAATATTTCCAGACTTTGTCTTTCAATCCAGCAACGATGAAGGAATTTTTTATCTTACTGGCAGGATGTACTGGAGATGGGAGCTCAATTCCCGTTACTTGCACCAGCGAAAGTCTGAATCCAGTACAATGGGAAACTTATATATTTTTTGTAATTGACTAGCTTGCAGCATTCTTAAGGGGTCATTATGATAAACACTCTGAAGAGGGAGTAGCTTCTCCCACTCCCTCAGAGCAAGAAATGTCTGTTATCGCTGAAGCAACAGAGAGACCTGATTTGTGATTTTCAAACGTCTTTAATCTCCCTCAGCCCATTGTTTGCTCTTTGATGCCATTTGAGTAAATAATTTATGGAGCAAGAACTTTGAGGGGAAGGAGTGGATGTGAAATAATTTTTGGAATTAACTTATGGTTTGGTTAATGTAGCAAAGCTTCTGTTATTCAGCCTATTAAAGGTATTTTGATTTAGTTTGTGTGTTTGTAATACCTGATCTTTCCCCTCCAGAAATTGACTGGAAATATCCTTTTAAGATGATTTTGTTTTTGTCATCTCATTTTGTTTAACATTTACTGTATGGGGAAAAAATGGAAAATCTCAATAAACTATAATTATGGACAAATAGGCTGGGGATCTACTTTTTCACTTGAATACATGAACAAACATTAAAAGTGTCAAACTATGTTTTTAATCTATTTTTAAAAGTCAATTGGTCAGAGAAATTGGTGTAGTGTTAAAGAATTGTGAAGCTCTAAAAAGCAATGATTTCTGTCCAGTGGTTATTTTAAAGAATGGTATCTTGAACACAAATTTGTTTTGGGACCTGGTCACTAGAACATCCATACATATAGGAAATAAGGAAAGGACAGAACTTGGGAGTAGGCCCCTAACTACTTTAAAAAGAAATCAACCCATTTTCATCTTTACTCTATTTTCAAGGGAGGGACAATTAGCTAGTTTTTGAAGATCACATTGATGTGTTCTGTAATGGGAGCCAGTCATGAATCTTAACATACTGTTATAGTTAACATTCAATTTAGATAATATCTTCTCAATTGTAGCAGTGTAAATCATTAAACCATAATCCAATACTCCAAAAACAAGTTTATTTAGCTGTATGTGAATATGGGGGATTTTATGTTGGGAAAACCACACACACCCTTAAGAGTAGGATAGGAGAACATCTCTGCCCAAGTACTGCAAAAGAAGAAATGAGCTTTGCATTAGTCCAGTATCTGACTTGTAATAAATAAGGGGGTGTATCAGTGGGGGTACATTGTTTCAAATTTTGTGGGATCAATAAAGTGAATATTGGGCCCAGAGGTTAACTTGTGATGTGAATTTGAAACTGCTTAAAAGGCAATGTTATTGAATTTTTACCCTAGGGGCTCTTAGGACCACAAGCCTGAATGACAGATTTGATGTAGTGCCTTTTTCAAAATATAAAAAGATGTAAATGTAAGCATAGAGTGTTATGTATGTGCATTGAATTATTTATTTCTCTAATATCTTTTCCTAGAAGCCAAGAAGAGCTACAGCTATCTATTTCCTGCACATTCAAAGTCTTTGTTATTTGACTGGAACAAACTGCTGTATAAAAGCGATATGCAGGGGGCCAAAGTGTGATAAATCATTTAAGTAGTGTAGTTGCCATTGACCTCAAGTAACCTCATGAGTGGTGGAGCCATGAGTAATGGTTACAAGAGGTCAGTTGCTACTACACTACATAAATGATTTATCATACTCATATGCCCCCCCCCCCACAAACACACACATATTCAATTTATGCAGTAGGGGTGGACCTTCTGTGGTAATCATTTTTAGAGTTTGTGGTTCTTCTAGAGTTTGTGTTTTTTCTTTGTTTTTTGCAAAGTTTTTTTTTTTTTTTTTGTGAATTAGTTACTTTCCACCTGTTTCCCCCGGCCTGGTTGCTATGGTTATTGTTAAGAACACCATTCATGTCTGCATTATGATGTCACAGCTGGCTGAAAGTAGGCTTCAACAGTTTTTTTAAAGAAAAAATTATGGCTGAGTTTAGCGAGCAATTCACCGAGTGACTAGTGCAGCAGCAGCAGTGGTTGTCATGAAGTGCTTTGTTTTGCTTGGCAGAGTTATGGAATGATTTTTTCAAGTTATATTTTTTATGGGGACTTGTAACTGGGACTGGACGAAGTGGCATCTGGAGGAAGAGGAGATCGACCTGAGCCAGCGAGAATGAGAGGACACCAGTACCAGAAAATAAATACTGGTATGAGGGCTTCTGTGTTAGAGAGGAAAAGAGAGGTTCATTTTAATTTTCTAAAGGCATAAAATACATTGTTTGCCTGTGAGAAGAACAGTGGACATCTGAGCAGAGTGGCTGCTTTTCTAGACAGGAGACTGCAGTGAAGTAGAGGAGTTGTAATTACTTAAAGGTGTAGGTGATGGAAGATGGCGATCGGTAGTGTTTGGAGAGTTGCGGGCTGTTAATCATGTATGCCTTGCTAGGCATGCTTTTGGAGTGGCCAACAGGAACAGCGAGGGAGCAGGGATTGAAATGGTGCTTTTGGTTTATTTTCCTAGTTATATTTTATGTTTTTCTCATGACGTTTAATGTGGAACCGATCCAGCGGGCGGACAGCTGAATGCAGGAATGGAGGTGTGAGAGGTCGGGCTACTGAGCACAAGGAAGCACAGCAGTTTTGCAATTTGGCTAAGAATGTGGATTTAAAATGAAGGTATGGTCTTTTTTTGTTTAATCTGTGGAGCAGTCACCCCAAATTCAACTGCAAGGTGAAGTGGGAGGATGGAAAGAGGCAGTTTTGTGTGTAATGCATGTCTGTGTGAAACTGTGGGAAAAGTGAAAGTGGGTGAAAATAGTGCCAACCAGTTGGTGGGGGGGAGGCAGCAATGTAGAAACTATGTAAATAAATGGCCTGTGATGCAAGAACTGTGTACATAAACAGAATGTGATGCAGTAACTTTGTACATAAATGAAATTTATGCACACAGTCACTCAGATAAATGAATTTATTACACTCTGTTTATGTCTACCCCTATTGCATAAATAGTATTTCCTGTGTAATATGAAAATCCCAAGGAACCAATGTAGCCTCTGAAATCCATCATTATCATTTTTTTTTTTCATTTTGGTTTTTACTGACCATATTTATGTTTTGGTAGGATATATAGGCAGTCATTTGGGCTAGTAAATTTGTGATATATCAGCAGTTTAGATTAATTGTATCTATGTCCCTTCTGCTATGAAATAAGATTCTGTGCTGTGGAACCTGGCACCGACCTTGTCAGTGGAGCAGAATTTGCTGTTTATTATTAAAGATTATTAAATTATTAAAGATCCTGTACAATACTATTTGCTGATTTGCCATATCTGGTTCTAAGTTTACTCACCACTGTATGTTATATGATAAGTTGAGCTGGGTTTCTTTTGAATCTAGATGTACTTATTTTACTTTTAATAATTTTAGGATAAAAAGTACAGTGCTATTTTTCTTCAGTGGTTTTCTAAGTAACACTCCCTCCTCTCACATTACTAGATCCTCTCAAGGAATGTAATGTAGGTCGGTACACCTTAAGACATCTTTAGGGAAAAGAAATACAAAATCACACATGCCCCCACAATGCAAAGCATCATGGGCTGCATATGCAAATCACCACAGAATATTATGCTGGTTCAACTTTAAGCAGAAATGCATGGGAATAGGGAAAAGGTTGTGGGAAGGATTTTCAGAGCCCCTGAAATTCAAGCAGCTGTGGAAAAAACTGGAGCAAGTTGGTCACCCTTTGCAGAGCTACAGTTTTTCTTGCAGCTGTGGTATTTTCAAAGGTGGAATCAGTTTATTACCAATTCCATGATTTACAGCTGCTTGTGGACTATTTCTGGTGCATTTGCTCCAAAATGTTTCACCTGGTGTGACCAAGTGTAACGTCCCACACAGCTGTGCCAACTGAGGATTGGAATCTCAGCAGGTGCAGAGATTTTGTCCCACAGCAGTGGCTGCAGAGTGGGATGTAGTCCCTGAATGCTTTGAAACTCTGGCCCTGTATCTCTATTGTGCAATAAAATGGAGGAATTTGCTTCTGATTAGCATGCAAGATATCAGATTATGTTTTTAAATCAATACTGAGAAAATACTGTTTGGCTAATTCTGTTTGTAAATGTTTTCATGAATTTGTTTACTTTGCAAAATATTATATTTCTTCCTTATGTCGTTGTATTGTATTCTATGTGATCCCGAGACCCCCTTTCAAATTAGCATTCACTTCCTTGGAGTTTACCTGATTTATAAATGTTCAATAAATAAAATAAAATACATAAGAAAGACATGACCAGACTACTCAAGTAAGCAGATAAGTGGTAGATGCAGTTCAATACAAGACAACAGCTGGAAAGAGGACTGCAATTGAGCGCTTACGAAAATGGCAACTCAATTACGGCACCTGTGTTCAGGGCTACATGGCAAGGTAATGACCAGATACATGGGTGGGCGGTAGGGGACAGGGAAGCATATCGCATGTATATGCGCATGCACTTAGGGGAGAGGAAGGAGGGAAAGTATGTGGGAGGTGTGGCAGGCAGCTGCCGAGCATGGTGGGAGGGTGGTCGGTTGAGAGGTGCAGGGTGCAGGATTCAGGTCTGGCATGGTGTTTTTTGTTTTTTTAAGTATTTCACCTCCCCGACATGCACCCCCTGGGTTGAGAATCCTTTAGTAGGGGGTGCAGGGTGAAGTTCCCACTGGGGGGGTGGGGGGCACAGCCCCCATTAGAAAAGAACAGTGTAGATCTCAGGTGCCCTCTTGTCATTCACACGCAAGTGTGCATTGCCAAAATTCATTTTCAGCAATGTACACTCACTCAAACGGAGATCGCTATTCCGCAATCGCCGTTATCACATAGAACCTGGAAAGAGCCAACAAACTCTGCAAAAATTAAATTCAGTTTATTTAGTAACTAAGATGAAATCATTGAGCTAAAAGGCTTATTTACAGTGATGCCCTTGTGCTTAGGAAATAGTACAACTGCATTAGTTATCACAATGTAAAATAAAACAAGCAAAACATATGCAAAATGTATGAATCATTTACAGCATAAAACATTGTGTATTGAAATTGACAAACATATTAAACACATTGAAAAACAGAGGTGGGGATACCACCTCTGCAACACAGTTTGGGGGTGTTTTCATAAAATTAAGTCTTTTAATACTAAAACTCTATAACAACAAAATTTTAACTGCAAAAAAAAAGGAAATAAAATAAAGCTAAGGCCTGACTACAGCAAAGTGACCTTTACTAACATCAAGCTGTCTTAGAGTAGTAGATGTCAAATTCCAGCTTTTTGAGCCTAAACAACTGAAGGATTTCATGAAAAAAAGTGTTTGAAATTCAAGGCATTGTCAATTCTAAACAACAAAAGGATATTGTCTTGCTTTACAAACATCAATAGTGTCAGAAATATATTTTGCCACATCACCCTTCAAACACTTGTAAATTAATCCAGCGTGATACCCTTCAACTAAGGGGTGCCAGTTCAACCACTGGTAAACAGTTGTGTGACACTATAAGGGCACTACAGGACCAGCCTGACTTGTTTGTTATATATTATATCCAAACACCACACTACATACTCAGCAGCAGGCAGAAGAACTAGAAAAATAGAAAAATAAACTTTAAAAATGCAGGCCTTATATAGGCAGCACATGTGGGGGGAGCGCTGGATTTTGATTTAAGTGTAAGCATGAACACAAACCAGCAGCCTCCCTAAAAAGTATTATTACCATTTAGTTTAACAAAAACTTATGAGTAAACCTGGGTTAAACTTGTTACCTTTAATGTGTTTATATGTATTTAATTAAAAAGCACAAAGCAACAAATATGTTCAAAAATTGTGTTGCCACATATGCGAACATATTCTTGCTTCAATGTGTGAAAGCTTTTCCATGCCATGCATGTGCGAGTAAAAAATAGCTGTTGAAAAATTCTTGTAAAGTCGTTCTGCCCATGGTTGACTACAATTTTTAATTATATTATTTAAAAAAGTTGAACTCATCGTTTCAAAAATATCAAAAGTAGTACCCTTGGAACAAGATCTAACAAACCAGAAACTTTCAGATTTCAAATCTCAGCCATTTGTGAGTTACAGGTGAGCAAAAAAAGAGTCTTAATTTCAATAGGGTTATGTACTGTAAATTTTACAACCCCCTAACTCAAAACTGGCTCAGCCTGCATTTACTACAGTAGGCAGATTTAAAGCTTCTGCCACGAATAGTGTGCACACCTAATTTCAGGCCCATAGATCCAAATATGACACAAAGTTGGGAATGAAAGCTTACAGTACACACTGCAAGCCCATTGGTCAACAGTGTCAACCAATGGGCTTACAATACATACAGTAAGCTGTCATTCACCGACAGCTCAGTTGGTGGGCAGCCATGGCAGTGAGTAGAGGGATGTGCTGCCTGGTGGATCTGAGGGCATCTGGCCTTGCTGAGTTGGGGGGAGCAGGATGGGATGTGGGTTCCTCAGTGGGTATGGGGTGGGGGTACACTGGACCACCATGGATACAGGAATTGGAGTTATACCTATGTGATCACGTTCAGGAATGGGAGGGGGCATTCCACTAGACTACCAGATTTCGGGGGATATACTAATATTTCTTCATGAACAGGAATGGGAGTGGGGTTACACTACACTACACTACCAGGGATATGACGGATGGAATGTTTACTTCTACATGAACAAGGATGGGGGGCCACTAGATTACCAGGGAGATGTGTGTGTTTATTGTGCAACACAGCAACCACCTGGTACATCCCTGCCCCAGACATGCAAATGGAACCATAATGACATGCAAATGGCCCCATTTGTGCTGTGCACGGCTAATAGTCCCATTTGCATGTTTTGGTCTGAATATCTACAATTTGCCCTCGGCACATTAGAAGATGTGCCATGCATCCCCATTCCAGGTATTCAGACCAGGCAGGGGAATGCGCCGGAGCATTGGCGGTGGCCCCTTTGCACCGAGGGCATTTTGTACCACATTCAGATGAGGTGCGTGGTAGCGCATCTCATTTGAATATAGCACATTTGCTCTCTGGCGCAACTCAGTTGCGTGGAGCATCCACTTGTGCCCTTTCTGGGTGCAGCCTGAATATCTGCCCCATAGTGGTCAAAAATAGTGGTTCAACTTAACATAGAAGCACCTAGTCAACCCTTACTCTAGCATCTCAGTTAAACAAAATGCACACCATGGAGTGTCATTGAAATTATAAAATGGCTCCAAATTTAACAATTAAGTAAAAGACAAGGTTTGTGTTAAAAAAATTTTAATTTTTTTATTTTAATTTCAAAACGTATCCTTATACTATGTAGAAAACAGCCAGTCCAACATTTCTTAGGTTGAATTTACCAGGAAAGTATTGATGTTTTGAATACAAGAATTCAAATGTCTTCTTAATTATATGAGTGGATTAGCCCTTCCCCCCCACACACACACACACAGCTAGTGGTGGGCAAAGTGCTTGATCTTTGCTACACAGAATTCTTCATGAAGTTCAAGCACTACAAAAAGCAGGAATTGCTGAAAAGATGCACTTCCTGATGTGGCAATCTGACACTTTGTCAGCAAATTTTATGCAAAATACCCTTCCTCATAGCCTCCTAGCAACCTGTTCTCCCTCCTCATCCAACCTTACTCCACAAGTTAAACAAAATCACCCTGCTTTGATACACCTGCTCACAGCATCCCATCCCACCCTCCTTCTCCTCCTACCCAGCCAGGGTAAATATTATCACCTCCTTCACCCACCAAAGAAGACACTCATTCGATCACCCATATATCATCCATTTCTGGCAACAGGCAGCTGGGTAATGTGCACATTCTAGTTGGCTCTTGTGCTGAGTCAGAGGTCTGTGCCTTGCAGGGAAGGTGGGGGTGAACAAGATGGTAAAATACAGCAAGACTCAAAGAAACAAACTGTACATGGGTTAGCTACAGCCAATAACAGCTGCCTTTGCAATAGCTTGATGTATAAGGTTTTATTGTATTTGTTGTATAATTGTGATGTACAATAAGTGTAGAATAAGTTACAAAAATGGAAAGGTAGTGTAAGTGTTATACATCACACTCTTCCTTTCAGCCCCTCACTATGGAACCCACACTTGCATTACAATAATACAGCACTGATACAACAAATAATATAAAAACCTTACACATCAAACTAATGTTGACGCACAGATCAAGCAAGTAGCCATGGACACCCGTACATATCTTAAAGATGCAACACTTGTTTTAAATTTGATTGGTGACAAGACAGTAGAAAAAGAATGGTGGCTAGTGACTTTAGATGTTCAGTCTTTATATGCTAATATACCGCATGATGAGGGTCTGGCAGCGATTTTTGAGTCATTATCAGAAAACACTAAGTACAGCAATGAATTTATACTGTTCATAGTGGAGGGTTTTGGAATTGGTGCTTACCAAAAATGTTTTTTTATATGATGGCCAGCTATACCATCAAATAAAGCGGATGGCAACGGGGGCCACTATGGCCCCCAATTATGCAACTGTATACCTCTCCGAATGGGAAAAGAAGTATGTGCATGATGGGGAAATGAACCCTTTCTTAAATCAAATCAATTTCTATCATCATTTTATCAACAACATTATATTGATTTGGACTGCAGAGATGGATGAATTGAAACAATCTGTGCAATACTTACAGAGTATGAACTCTAATTTGAAGTTTACAGCAAGTAGAGAACAAGTTTCTTTTTTGGATCTCATTATATGCAAGGATGGTGAAGGTGGTCTTTTGACAAAATTGTATAGGAAAAGCACAGATAGAAATAGCATCCTGTATTATAATAGCTGTCATCCTAGTCATGTGACTAGGAATATACCAGTAGGACAGTACATGAGGATAAAAAGAAATTGTAGCTCAGAGATAGAATATAAGAAGGGGGGAAACAGGATGTGACAGAAAGATATAGTCCCACAGTTTTACAGCAGGCCATGAACAGAGTTGACTCTTTGTGCAGAAATGAACTTTTAAGGAAAGAGGATGGTAGTAATAAGAATAAAAAAAATCACATAAATCAACATCTTTTTTTAATAATGACCTTAATTTTACTATGGTTTACAGTGCCCAAGCCTGAGAAGTTGAAGCAATAATTAAGAATAACTGGCATATTTTGCAAGCTGAACCCAAACTGAAGGACATTGTGGAGCAAGGACCGAAATTTGTTGATAGGAGGAGCAGTAGCTTGTCTGATCTTTTGGTACACAATGTGACATACCCAACAATAAATAAGAAGAGATGAAACCTGCCAGCAGGACATTTCAGATGCAGTAACTGTGCAGCATGTGAATCCATATAGGTGGGATCTACTTTTAACATTCCTAATAATCAGAGACCGCGCACACATTGAGACATTTTATTTCATGCTTCACTGAGGGGGTTGTTTATTTAGCCACCTGCACATGTAACTACTTTTATGTTAGCATGACAGGACACAGGTTCAAGAACAGAATTTTGGAACCCATATCATGTATTCAATTGGGCGAAACTGAAAATGCCTTTGCTCTCCATGTTCAGAGAGCAGAACAGGGACATGTGTTCAAGTTCAGAAGTTTGGAAATAGTAACATTGGGCCCAAGAGGTGGAGACTTAAACAATAAGTTACTGTGCCATGAAACATATTGGCAGTATAAGTTGCATGCAGGTATATATCCAGGCCTGAATGATGCCTTCCAACTGTCACCTTTTTTTAAAAAATGAAGATGAATTGATTGACTTAGAGGATGTCTTATTCTCTCCTCTTTTTTTCCCTCCCCCTTTTCCCATTTTCCTGTCCCCCTTTCCTCTCTCAGCACTTTATTATTATTATATATAGGTGGTAATACAAAAATACTTATCTACCATTAGGGTTCAGCTAATATTTATTGTCAGGGCTCTATTAACAATCATAAATTGATATAAATTGTTATGAATTGGAGAGAAATAGATTATAAGCTTCATGTTGCAATAGTACTGTAATTGAGATGTTTTTTGTGTCAAAATAGACATTATAATTTATGTATGCTAAGATATTAATTATTTATTTATTCACATATATGGATTAAGGCTATGGTCCCTTTAAGTTGTTTACACTGGTGCTCATTGGTATGGTATAAATTGAGTGAGTTTTGGTCAGTGCAGACATTCTGAAAACATGCCGCGTGGCGTGAAACGGTGACACACTTTTTGGTGGGGGAGATGCTACTGTTGTTTGGTATAGTATTTTTACCATTTTATTTGCTTTGTATTTAATAAATGTAAGTTTTTTATTGTGTCCCAGTGAGGGCTCCTCTCTTGATGCCATTGAGCCAGCCTTTTGTTTTGTTTACACAGGGAACTCTGCCAGTCCAGTAAGGTAATGTACAAAACCTGTTTACTTGTTGCTGCCTGTGTAGGAAATATTAGAGGAAGGTCAGCAGGTAACATCAGGGAGATAACAGTCATTACAACTACTGAGTACCTGTTGTGTGGCAAAAGCAAAAACACCCTATCTAGGGTAGAGGCAGGTAAACAATTAAGAAAAGGCACAAAGGGGCAGGCTAAGTAATATTCAGGTAGAGTGGTACAGTGGGAGGATAGGTTGGAGTGAAGACACCGAAGACAAGGAAAGTTGTTTAAAAATGCCCCATAGGGCAATGCACTTTATTAAATAAGGACTTGGAGACAATGAACAAATAAATAAATAGTTCAAACAGTGCAACTCTGGAACTTCTGTATTGCTTGTACTGGTTGACTAGTCAGGATGATCTTGGGCTACTACAAAAACTTGGCTTAAAAGGGTCTCAGCTCACACTCCACCAGTAGGCTCACAAGATCAAATCCAGTACCTGATGGTGTTTCTACCAGCACCTGAAGCTTTGAAGCCTGTATTTTAGGTGGACAAATCACCCCTCCAGCTGCTCAACTCATCCCTGGTCCAAAACATCTCAACCTTGGCTAGCACTGCCACTGGCCAGTCTTCCTGAGACTGCCAAACATCCACCAAGTGAACCATGAAACTCTGGAATAGGGTCAAGTGAAGGTTAAGGGGTGGTTAGCCCAAGTTCAAAACACAAATAAAACAGTACCTACAGTCCAAAGCACCAACCATACAATTCGTCCTTTACTTGTGTTTTCTGAGACTGCCCCTAGCACCAACTACTCTCCTCTTGCATCAGTCAGTTTTCACTCCTGCAGAGGACTGCTCCCTCCACAGTTCATATCTCATCTCATCGTTTGCTCATCTCCTAGACTGCTCAGCGAGTCCCTTTGATAGGGCCAGAGATCATGTGACCTATCAATCTTGGCTTAACTTTTAGTTAAATGTTTGCAACAGTTTTCAATATGGCTGTTTCATACAAAAAAAGTAAACAAATCATAAAAAACAACAATTTAACACAGATCTGCCTTTCTACAATTGCAAAATAAGGCAAAAAGAAAGTAAAGAAGGGAACTTACAGGTAAGCAGTCCCACCTTTCCTGTTCCCAGACTCCCTCATCCCAGGGCTCTATAAAGCCCACTGATTCTTATTGACCTGAGCCCATAGTAATTCACAGAATGGAAGCCAGCAAACCAAAAGCGTATGGTGCCAGGCATTTCCTAAACAGGTAACTTTTCTCAACATAGTAGGTTTTCTAAACATAGTAAATGTGCAGTTTGTGCTTATGGAAATATTTCATTTAGTATGAGGAAAATACCGTTGAGACCAGCAATGTGAAACAAAAAGAATCACTAATGCTTTGTGGCAGTTTGAAAAACAAGAATTTTAGACATTTCATCCAACAAGAAGAGCTTCATGCTTCCTGACCCCTTAATTACTCTCCATATAGGAGTAAAGGTAGTTTATAGTAGTACATCTTCAGTATTTTGATTTATATTTTATTTAGGGTCAACAACACAGATTCATAGTATTTATGTATTTTCTACCATTGCTACTGGATTTTACAAAGGGTAACTTTTAATGGGGGAGCACAGCACCAAAGCACAGAAGCTTTTCTTTCACCTTAACTGTGCTATAGCAGTCCTTGTATACTTAATGCTAGCATGGGGGGAATCAGAAAGTGAAGAATTAGAAAGAGCATTAAAGTTTCAGCCCTGGGCGATAAGGCCAGGGAAGACAAGACAGACTATTAGAAATGTTAGCATAGAAGAAAGGCTGCAGGCAAAAGGATAGAAAGAAACATTAAAGGCAATCTGACATGCTGTAAACCCATTTATGCCCTGAAGGTTTTAGATCTCAGCATGCTTTCCTTTTATCCGGTACCTTAGGGCAACCTTGTTGGGCTGTAGGGCTTTCTAGTGCCTCAAGACCTCATTCTCTATTTTTATTAAACAAAACACAGTAGAGGGGGTTCATCCTACCATGGGTATACAGGGTGGGATGCTGGAAGAAGTAAGGGGTAAAGAAAAGCAAAAAGGGGAAAACTATAAACACCCTGTCTGGGATAAAGTTACTAAGTGGTGAAATAAAGCAAAAAGAGGAAAACAAGAAACACCCTGTCTGAGGTAAAGTTACTAAGGGGTGAAGTAAAGCAAAAAGGCGAAAGATAGAAACACTAGCTAGGGTAAGGTTACAAAGAAGTAAAGTAAAAGGGGGAACTAGAAACACCCTATCTAGGGTAAGGTTATACGTAATTTCCAGTAGAGGTAATGAGAGAAGTAATGGGAATTTTGGGAATGGTACAGTTCAGTGGTTGTGGAGCTGCAGTTTTCAGAGAGACCTTCTGGAGACAGAGGTGCTGCCCCAACTGCATGTACCTCTCTGAGTTGAGTGAGGACATTGCTGGAGTCCAGGCTGAGCTGGCTAGGATCCAGAGGACTTTTTCCCTCACCCAGGGTCCACCATGTCTATCACCGTTGCCCCAGAGGGTGCCTAGAAGGTGAAGGGCTGGCAAGACTGTGGTGGGCTCTGGGGGTGGGGGTGAGGGTGGCAGTTCAGGGACACATCCCTCAGCCTGTGCCACTACATAATTCATTTACCACCATAGCAGGACAGGACTGCCAGGAGGAAGAACCCATGGTAGTGCAAAAATACTCACATAAATTACAGAAGTAGAGCAAGCCAGTGTTTAGTGCACCAGAAGAACAAAAATGCGGCACTAAGCCCCAGCACTTTGGGTCCATGAGTGGCCCTTCATCAGGGGTGTGGCTAGTCATGGAAACTGCACTCTTAAATTTCATTCAGTTAAAGGTGCAGGTTTACATTTATTTGTTTATTTGAAAAAACGTCACCAGGAAGGACATACTGAGCTGTAATAGCTTGTTTCCAGATGCATCCTGGGGGAAGGGGGATACAAAGGAGGGTGCAAGAAACATAACATTACAGAGTGAATACAGAAAATACAGTACACACCATCAGTTGAGAAACTGGTAAGAATATACAGTAGCATACAACTTAAAATTAGAACATATACAGTGGTTTTACAGCGAGTCAAATCACATATACACTCACAGAGCAGGCTATACATTTCCAGATATACAGTAAAAACAAGCTTAGGCGTTATTGTAAACACTTGATTTACAGTGAAACCAAATCACAATACATGCAAAGTGCTAAATTATACATTTCCATGATGGAAACTTAGCAGGTAAAGTGCTATAGCCAACCAATTTATTTGTAATTTGTATAGTCGCAAGGGTACAAGTATGGATCAGCTAGAGGAATGAGGGGTGGGAGGGAGGGAGAAAAGGTCAGCCAAGGCCTTCTCCCTTCAGGATGCTAAGAACCCTGCAAGGGGATAGGGAATTGGCATGAGGGAAGGGATTGATCAAATAGGTTGGCTTTTTTAAAAGGGGAAAGTAGAACTTGAGGAGGAGGAGGGGGGAATTAGGTGAAGTTGCAAGAGGGAGATATGTGTTGTTGGAGGAGGAGGGATAGGGACCCGGGGGGTCTGAGCAGAGTTGATTTCTAATGGAAGGGAGTTCCAGATACTTGGGAATTGATAAGAGAAGGTGGCTCGCCCTGACACAGTATGCCAGTGACGGAGGGCGAGAGCCCTGCAGGTGGAGTTACAAAGGGTATAAAGGGGGGTGGATGGGACACAGAAGAGGGGTTGCAAGTAGGGTGGCAGAGAGCCAAGCCAGTACTTCCCAATTAAAGTAGCACTATGTGCATGGCATCTGGCACTGAGGGAAGGGAAGGAGAGTGAAGTGTAAAGGTCACAGTAGTGAGTACGAGGCAGACAGCCAAGAGCGAAGTGGCAGAAGGAGTTGAAAAGAGTGTCCAGTCTGGATAGGGTGGACTTGGCAGCAGAGTTGTAGACTATGGGCAGGATTCACAAAGAAAGCCAAAATTCCCACAGCTGCGGGAAAAAGGCTTGCTGCAGTGTGGAAATGCAGTTACGCTGTATTCTCAAAGAAAACCAGTGCAGCTGCAGATTTTCTCAAAAAGTGCCACAGGACTTGCGCAAGTGCTGCGAATCCGCAGCTGTGAGAGCCTGTGAAGGCACAGCAATAGGGAACCACAGTAGCTGAAGCAGCAGACTGTAACAGTGCTGCTATAATATTAAGCTGACAGCACACACAGAGACCTGCAACCAGTTCCCAGCTGGGACCACAGCAGCACCACAGGTACCAGTGATACCTTGGCACCACAGTGACCAACTGTCCCTGCTGGTCGTCCCTCCCTGGGGTGTTCCTGTGACCTGTGAGGGTAGCACTCACTGCTGACTGGTCAGGCTCTACTGCTTGTGGGCTGTGTCATGGGCTGCACTAGGTCTAGTGGTTGTTGCCTGTTGCCATATCTTGGCAATGTGTGCTTTCAGTGCTGTAACATCAGCCACTGCTATACTGTCTGAGATGCTATTACCTGTAGTACACCTCCACCTTAATTGATTCCAACTGCTGGGGCACTACTGCAGTGTGCTGAGGGAGAGTTACACCTCATTCCACTGTGTGTAACATTCTTTCCTCAGCTGCGGAAAAAAACTGGCTTTGAATAGCCTTTCAGGGGCTGTGCCTTACTTATCTCACACCTTTTTGTCCTCAGGGACTTCCGCAGCTGCACTTTTTTCCACTGTCCGTAGTGTTTTTTCTGCAGCTGCGGAGGTTTTTGTGAATAGCACTTGAAGCAATCTCCCCTTTTTTTCCATAGCTGAGGAAGTTTTGGGGACTTAGGGAAGGTTTTGCACCTTCTGAAGGCTTTGAGAATCCTGCCCCATATCTCTAAAGTCAAAGATAGGGAGAATCACCTTTTGGATGATCTCTCTCTCCGAGCTTTCGGTGGCAGGCAGCTGCAGTGTCTGTACAGAGAACTGAGTTTGGGGAATAGCTTTTTGTGGATGGCATCCACATGCACTGCAATGTCGAGGTTCATGTCGAGCCATAGCCCAAGGTATTTGAAAGAGGAGACATCTTCCAGTATGGAACCATCGAGGGTACGGAAGGATGGAGCGGCATCAAGCCTGCGAGCTTTTGCCTGGTGCCAAAGGTTATGGAGACTGTTTTTTTGGCATTTAGGGAAAGTTGATTTGAGCGAAACCTGTGCTGGACATTGTTGAAGTCCAGCTGAAGGCTGGTCACCACCTCCAAGGGGGAAATACTGGAGGCAAACAAAATCATATCATCTGTATACATGGGGATACTAGCAGATGAGCAGGCATCGGGTAGCTCATTCAGAAATATAGAAAGTAGTATTAGATCAAGTACCGAGCCTTGAGGAACACCAGTGTTGATTGGGAGAGGGGAGGAGAGGGAGTTGCGGACCCTGACAGACAAGGACTTGCCTGTGAGGTATGACTGGAACCAGCAGGTGGCGGATTCACAGAGGCTGACCTCAGTCAGCTTGCTGAGTAGAAGGGAGTGGGCAACAGTAACAAAGACTTTGGCCAGATTGACAAAGATGGCAGAAGTGATGCATCCCTGATCCATGCCTGAGAGGTTGGAGTCAGTGAGCCAAGTAGCGAGGTAGTGGTGGAGTGGGACTTGCGGAACCCAGACTAGAAGGGGGTGAAAAAGGAGGAAAAGTCAAGGAAATGGGAGAGTTGCACCACAGTCAGATGTTCTTGAAGTTTAGCCAGGACTGGGAGCAAAGATATAGGGCAAAAGTTTCCGGGTTTGGAGGGGTCACCTCCCTTTGGAAGGGGACAACAGTGGCGACCTTCCAGGCATTGGGGACGGTGGTGTCACAGGTACATGGGTTGCAAAGATAACACAAGACACAGTTATAGGTACAACACACCAGCAGTTTTATTTTATACAAATATATCAAAATACAGAAATAATAACTAGAAATAAACAGTTCAAACTGAACTAGAAAATAAACAATAGCTCAATGCTGTTCCACCTTACTTCAGGTATTTCTATAAAACAATACTCAGCTTTTTTTTTCTGCTTCCTCAAGATAAACCCCTGTTTCAGGCACAGGTCCTTCTCTGACCTTGTCCTCAGGTAAGTGAGACTGGCTGGCTAGCTAATCTGACTCTTGGTGTTTGAGGAGGGCTTATGGGAAGTCCCTTATTTTATACATATGCAAACAGTGCAAACATTTATTGTATTTCTATATGTGCTGTATTGTTATAGCATGCACACTATCCCTTTAATTTATATCTTAGGGCTCTATACATAATGGGGCTCCTTTAGAGACCTGTAGTGTCTCTTTATTCTTTAATTTGTTTAATTTATTTATTGTGTTAAGTTTATCTTGCAGTCCTCTACTTATTCTGAGGGCTACTCTCTCTGTAAAGCATTTCCATACATAGGGACGTTCCTGTCCCTTTAAATCATTTGTTTTCTATGTTGTAACAGAGCAGCAGACTGTTAGACAATCACTGTCTAGCTGCCCTACTTTGGGGATCTGTGTGGATTTGGTAAGCCTGCCTCTCTAGCAGCCTAGACTGGTTGTACACATGCTACGGACTCCTCCATGGCTAGCTGACACCATTCTACAGCATATTTTATACAAAGCCAGCAGCTGGGAGTCCTAATAATACAGGGGCATCAGTATATATTTACATAAATACTGAGCAGCAGCAAAAGTAAAAGAATAGTTTGCCACTTGGTTCAAACAGTTCCTGCTTTGATGCAGAATGTCTTTGGAATAACATTCTACATAACAATGGAGCGGCAGCAAAACAGTTCAAACAACATAAGCATAATGCCACTTTATTTGTATTTAACTGTCATTTTAAACATTTCTAAACATTCCTGCACCACATACATAAAAATTTCTTAAGCATTAACTTAATTAAGCACTGCAGCACTTTAAACTCACAATATGGCACACAATGCACTCTGTGCACTTTATTTAACCAGCACCTTATATACTTAAAGGCACTTTATATCTGTTGGCATTAAATGCCATAAAGGCACATTATTTCATTCCTGCCAGCTGGCCTTAACCTGGTGCATTATTTTAGGGAGTTCTTGGTGAGGGATGGAAATATGGAAATTAGAACTAAAGGCAGCAGGAAAAAGATTTAGTAAGAAACAGAAAAGACTTATGTAGGTGGCCAACCTATGCCAGGGACTGACAAAGGTAAAGCATAGTATAGTATAGGAAGATACTCTTGTGCAACAAATTTCAGTAGGGAGAAGAAGAAGATAGGAAAGGCATCCCTCCACCGGGGTTATCGGATTGGCAGAATGCAGTTCTGACATACTTCTCCCTTTTTAAGAAAAAAACAGTAACTCTTACAACACTGGTTTTAGCAACAAACCCCCAGAATGTATGTACATTCTGTACTGATGGGGGTTTGGGTGGAGCTTACACCCACCCACACTTTAGAAGCTCATCCCCAGAGTCCCTTGAAACAATAAACAAATTACAGTACAGTCTTTACTGTACGCACTGTAATTACTTCATTACCCTGGGGTTGAAAAATTTGTACTATTAACCATCATAGTACGGTCTCATAACATTTCATCAACACATTGTACATAATTAAATTTAAGTTTCATTTGTCTGGACCAAGTCTGCACCATGCCTAGATAAAAACTCAACATTCTTATGCTGGCTTCCTGACCTATGCTTCACTGTAAATTTAAAAGGCTGTAAGGTCAGGTACAACCACATTATGTGGGCATTCTGGTCCTTCATCTGATTTATCCAGCACAATGTGTTGTTATCAGTGAGGAGTGTAAACTCAGTGCCCCATAAATAAACGCATAAAGCTTCTATTGCCCACTTAATGGCCAGGCACTCCTTCTCGATGGTAGCGTACTTCTGCTCCCTGTCGTGTAACTTATGACTGATATAAATTATGGGGTGCTCTTCTCCATCAATGGTCTGACTCAGGACTGCTCTGATCCCCATCTTGGAAGCATCTGTATGCACCTCAAAAGGGAGACTAAAATCAGGGCACCTTAACACAGGGGAAATACACAGGGCAGCTTTGAATGCCCTAAAGGCCTCATCACAATTATGGATCCACTTAACAAGGTTCTCACATCTCTTTTTGGTCAGGTCAGTCAATAGTGTGGCAATGGAGGTGAAGTTAGGTATAAACCTTCTGTAGTACCCTGCCAGGCCTAGAGAAGACCTGACGTGCTTTATGGTTTTGGGCACAGGGCTGTTGGCAACTGCCTCAACTTTTTCAATTTCAGGTCGCACACTACCATTCCCTAGTAGAAACCCAAGATACCCGGTATCTGACATAGCTAAGGTGCACTTGGTGAGGTTTATGGTGAGCCCTGCTTTCTGTATGGACCTTAACACAGCGGTCAACTGTGTTTTGTGCGATGACCAATCTGGACTGTGGATGACTACATTGTCCAGATAGGTAGCACAGTATGCTGTATGTAGGGTCAGTATCCTGTCCATTAATCTTTGAAAAGTAGTAGGGGCTCTGTGCAGACCAAAGGGCATTATGGTAAATTGGAATGAACCAAGTGGCGTACTGAAAGCTGTCTTCTCTCTAGATTCAGCGGCTAAGGGAATCTGCCAATATCCCTTGGTCAGGTCAAGTGTGCTGATGTACTTCACGTTCTCTATGTTATCTATGATGTCGTCTACTCTAGACTTGAGGTATCCATCAAAATGGGAAATATTGTGACCTTCCTAAAATCTAGGCACTGCCTAATGCCTCCTTCCTTTTTTGGAACCACTGCTATGGGCGATGACCAGGCGGTAGTGGAGGATTCTATAAAACCCAGTATCTTCAACTTTTCAATTTCCTGCTTTACCCTTTCCCTGACTTTCAAAGGCAACCTATACAGTTTCTGTCATATAGGTCCAGACTTAGTTGTAATGTGGTGTTGTACTCCCACTGCTCTACCCGGTATGCTTGTGGAGGTGGGTTCAAAGGATTCTATCAGGTGTAGGATTTCCTTTTTCTGTTGGGGTTCTAGCTTAGGGTTGACCTTTATATCAGAAAGGTTTTCCTTCCCCTCAAGCTTCTGGTACGCCACCTCCAACTCAGTTTCTTCTCTCTATGGGTGTATGTATAGGGTCCCCAGGGCTTCTTTACTTTCTATGCACTTTTTCAGAAGGTTAGCGTGATATATCTTTCTCCTGGGGTACTTATCAGGGGTCTCAGCTCGTAGGTTACAGGACTTGTCTGCCTCAGAATCAAGTATGGCCCTTGCTATTTCATCAGTAACTTGTTCTGGGTGGTGATTGGCAACAACAACACCTTCTCTCTTGCTTTCAGTTCTTTCTGTTTACAGTGGCTATCATAGTATGCTTTTTGTTTGGTTTGATAGCTCATGTTGTTTGCATGTGCCCTTTTCATATAGTCGATCAACCTTTTACAGAGTTGGACAATGTACTCTGTAATGTTGGTATGACCCACTTGTGTACCCTCTTCCCAGAACTCCTTGACCACATCCACTAGTCCTCTAGGATTCCTGCCATACAAAAGAGAGAAAGGAGAGTACCCTGTAGCAGCTTGGGAGACCTCTCTGTGGCAAACAACAAGAGTAAGAGGTATATATCCCAGTCCTTTCCCTCATCATGCACAAACTTTTAAGCATTCTTTTTAACGTTCAACCAAACCATCAGTTTGTGGGTGGTAGGGCGTCATTCTTACTGCCACTACCCCCAGCAAAGGGTACAACTCTTTTAACAGTGCAGCCTGAAAATTACTGCCTTGGTCCATAAGTACCTCTTTTGGGATCCCAAGATGGCTGAACACTTTAACAAGTTCCTCTGCTATCCGGGGAGTGGTGTCAGTGCGTAAGGGTATGGCCTCAGGGTACCTTGTTGCATAGTCACATATGACTCAAATATATTTATATCCTCGGGCACTCTTTTGCAAGGGACCTACAATGTTCACCGCCATTCTTTCAAATGGTGTGCTGATTATGGGTAAGGGCACCAGGGGTACTGTGTCTTTACGGGTAACCTGGGCAACCTTTTGGCACTTGGGACAGGGTCTGCAGTACTTTTCCACTTCCTCATGTATATCTGGCAAATAAAACTGCTGTAAGAGCCTATCAAGGGTTTCTTCCCTACCAGCATGATCTGCCCTTGGTAGATCATGTCTTAGTACAATAATTGGTTCCTAAAGCTTTTAAGAACCACCAACTGCTCTGTCTTTTCATCCGTTCTTGGGTCATTATGCACTCTATACAAGATACCATTTGTACATTTAAATACAGGGGCCCTGGGTGGTTTCTTCTGGTTCACCTGTTGGAAAAAGTCAGCAATTGTATCATCATTGCATTGTTCTTGGTCAATATCACATTTTACAAACAATTTGTCCATAACATCCACATCATTAGGCAGTCCCTTCTGAGCTCTCCAACTCTTTAGAGCCTTTTTCTTCTCCCCTTTTGTTTTCCTCTGGGTACATGGTGGATCAAACACATTCCCTTCAAAAGGAAATGTGTCCCCCTGATTCTTCACTCTGGTCTGTGACCTGGTTGTTACAGCTGTCACATTCTTAGAGGTTACTAAGGCTGAAAAATGTGGATAGTCTTGCCCAATAACTACTGGTACTGTATGTATAAAAAGTCACGGAACTCAACCCCAGAATAAAATTAACTGAAGTCCAAACAAAAGTCTATATAAGACATATCCAGGTTTATTTGCAAGCAGGACATAACACCTCAGTGGAGAACAGAACAAATGAGTGACGTTTCACCTGGTGACCTTTGTCAAACTTTGACAAAGTTCATTTTATGCTGGGGGTGAGCTCCGTGACTTTTCATACATATTGAAGCCTCTTGTCACGTAGAACCCAGTCCATGCTGGTGGCTCTCTTACTTTGCAGATAACTACTGGTACTGGTAGTTTGGGAACTATGCCCACCATCATCTCTACCTCCTGCCCATCAACATTCGTAGTCACTTTGGTAGTTGGGTACCTGTGAGCGTCTCCATGCACACAGGTGACACCTGTAAACATGTTTAGTATTGGTGCCTTCCATAGTACATCAGGGTGCACTAATGTCTGTTGACTACCTATGTTGATTAACCCCATCATGTTCTTTTTCCTGATGGTGACAGTGGTGGCAAAGTCACCCAATTAAATATATCAAGATGGTTTGCTTCATTCTTCTTCTTATAGAAGAAGCGTTCAATATGCCCGTTACAATTACAATACTGGCAGATAATGTTTGGGTTAAAAGACTTTCTTTCTCAGTTATCCTGTCTACCTGTGTTTCTTCCAGGGGGATGAGGTGGGGTAATATTAGAAGGTCTTACCAGCTGCTGGGTGGGAGTGATGGTTAAATCCATGGCCCGATATCCTCTCCTTGTTGGTTGCCTGGCCACCAGGTAATCCTCCTCCAGGGTGACTGCAACCTCCGTCGATTTGGGATGATGATCCCTGACCCAGATCTGGACCTCAGCTGGCAATAGCTGCAAAAATTGCTCCATTATCACAGCATCAATTATATCCAGCATAGTCTTCCCCTCAGGTTGCAGCCACTTGTTGCATAATTCATTGAGACATGTAAAGGTCTTTCGGGAAGCATCATTGCCTTGATGCTTTAGGGAGTGGAAATGCTGCCTGTATGTCTCAGTGATTATATCAAAACTCTTGAGTATTTTCTTTTTTACTGGTTCATACCTCTCGGTACTTCATTGGTCCATATGGCTGTAAGCCAGTTGTGCTCTAGCCATCAAATAGGGAGCCAACCTGACCACCCACTGATCTGGAGGCCACCCACAGACCTTCGCTATTCTCTCAAAGGTCGTGAGGTATGCCTCAATGTCATCAGTAGCTGACATTATTGTTAGTTTTTATGTCTTTAGGGCTGGCATGCGTACCTTCCGCAGATTTATTGGTCCCAATGATCTGCAGGGCTCTCACTGTATCTGCCCAATGCTCATCCTGCCATCTTCTTTTCCTCTCTCACTCCTGCTCCATTCCATTTTGCTTTCTGGCAAGCCATCTCAACAGGTGGCCCATTTCATCAGGGGGTTCCTCAACCCAGACCTCTTCTAGTTCTTCCTCTCTGTCATCCTCATTGCTGTTTCCTCTAAAAGATGTTGTCGATCTCCTCTCCGGTTTGGCCTTCGGTGTCTTCCCAAATTTCAGGCCAGGTAGCAACTGCTTGCCTGTCAGCTCTGCCTACGCTCTGGTCAGAGCAGGTTATGCTGGAGTCATCATATCAGAAAAGTACCACCATGCCACTGGTTATCTTGGTGTCAGGTCTGACACCTCCTGAAATCCACCCTGCATGTATGCCTTTCGGATCCCACTTCTAAAACCATATGTCACAGGTACATGGGTTGCAAAGATAACACAGGACACAGTTATTGGGTACAGCGCACCTGCAGTGTGTTTTATTTTATACAAATATATCAAAATACAGAAATAATCAATAGAAATAACAGTTCAAACTGAACTAGAAAATAAACAATAGCTCAATGCTATTCCACCTTACTTCGGGTATCTCTATAAAATAATACTCAGCTTTTTTTTCTGCTTGCTCGAGATAAACTCCTGCTTCAGGCACAGATCCTTCTCTTACCTTGTCCTCATGTAAGTGAGACTGGCTGGATAGCTAATCTGACTCTTGGTGTTTGAGGAGGGCTTATGGAAAGTTCCTTAATTTATATATATGCAAACAGTGCAAACATTTATTGGGTAACCCGTGAAGTGGGCGCCTGAGGAAGGACGCCGTCCATTATGGCGACACCTTCCTCATGCAATCCACTCACGGCAACTGACGGGTAGGGTGACCAGATGAGGGGGTGGGCGAACTAAGCAACAGGATGTCGCTATATGTATGCGTGTGGGGGGGTGGGAGAGAGCATGGGCTGGGGGGTGGAGAGGCTGTAGGGGGTGGCGCTGCGGTCATCGGTCGAGCTGTGGAGTGATGTTGGGGATTGGGCAATGGCTGGGGTGGCTGAGGTACTGGGTTTGGGTCCAGGTGCTGGTGCAATTTTATTGTGCCCGGCCCAAACCTTTATTTTCTTACTTTCAACCCCCGACATGCACCCCCTGGAGTTAAGAATCCTTAAGTAGGGGGTGTGAAAACCGCCCCACAGAAAGTAGTAAAAATATGTCCTAGCACCATTGTGCTGGTGCGCAAGGGTTGTCAGAGTGCCAAAAATGTGTTCGGCACTCTGACTGAGTGATAACAGTGATCGCCTTTAGGCGTTCGCCGTTATCACATAGACCCCATTTATTGTAGTTATGCCTGTGCTGCATTGTCATTTCATGCACACTAGCCCTCTAATTTATATCTCAGGGCTCTATACATAATGGGGCTTCTTTAAAGACCTGTAGTGTCTCTTTATTCTTTAATTTGTTTAAAATATTTATTGTGTTTAGTTTATCTTTCAGCCTTCTCCTTATTCTGAGGGCTACTCTCTCTGTAAAGCATTTCCATACATAGGGATGTTCCTGTCCCTTTAAGTTATTTGTTTTCTATGTTGTAGCAGAACAGCAGACTGCTAGGCAATCACTATCTAGTTGCTCTGCTTTGGGGATCTGTATGGATTTGGCAAGCCTGCCTCTCTAGCAGCCTAGACTGGCTGTACACATGCTACGGACTCCTTCATGTCTAGCTGGCACCATTCTACAGCATATTTTATACAAAGCCAGGAGTCTTATTAATACAGGGGCATCAGTAATTATTTACATAAATACTGAGTGGCAGCAAAAGTAAAAGAAAAGTTTGCCGCTTGGTTCAAACAGTTCCTACTTCGATGCAAGATTTCTTTGGCATAACATTCTACATAACAACGGAGCAGCAGCAAAACAGTTCAAACAACATAAGCATAATGCCGCTTTGTTTGCATTTAACTAGCATTTTAAACATTTCTAAACATTCCTGCACTATATATATACATACATAAAAATGGCATAAGAGAATTAACTTAATTAAGCACTGCAGCACTTTAAACTCATAATATGGCACACAATGCACTCTATGCACTTTATTTAATCAGCACCTTATATACTTAAAGGCACTTTATATCTTTTAGCATTAAATGCCATAAATGCACCTTATTTCATTCCTGCCATCTGGCCTTAACATGGTGCATTATTTTGGAGAGTTCTTGGTGAGGGATGGAAATATGGAAATTTGAACTAAAGGCAGTAGGAAAAAGATTTAGTAAGAAATAGAAAAGACTGATGTAGGTGGCCAACCTATACCAGGGCTGAAAAAGGTAAAGTACAGTATAGGAAGATACTGTTGTGCAACAGATTTCAGTAGGGAAAAGAAGAAGATAGGAAAGGCATCCCTCCACCGGGGTTATCAGACTGGCAGAACACAGTTCTGCCACAGGTGGTGAGTGAGAAGGATAGGTTCAAAAGAGTTGCTAGAGGGATGGCTATAGTGTAAGCTGAGAGATGATGCATTCTGGGGTCAAGTCCATCAGGGTTTTTGATCTTATGAGGAATTAGGGCTTGTAATTATCGTAGGGTGTAGTCAGGGGAGACAGGTTTGAAGGAAAAGCATGATGAAGAAGAGATCCGAGTGGAGGAGACTGGTGAGGGGGCAGTGGGGTTAGGAAAGCAAGGAGGGAAGAGGCACAGGTGGTGAAAAAGTTGTTGAATTCAGCTGCCATGGAGGGGGGTCAGAGACAGTGTGGTTGCCTACCTTTAGAACAGATGGGGGGATTGGGTAGGGGGTGAGAATAAAGTATGAACAACTTTCTAGAATTTGGAGGGATTGCTAAGGTTTTTATGAAAGTAGGAGTTGAAATACTCCACCTTGGTATGGTGGCTATCTGTGGTGCAAGTGTTGCAGAGGGAGCAGTACTTCTGCAAATCCTTAAGAGCTCTGGAAGCTTTAAACACTGGTGATGCCTGATCTTGAGCCCGCTGACATGCTAGCAGCTTGGCAGAGACCAAGGGGAGGTGATTGCCATGGACCCTTGTCTCCCTAAGTGGGGCATGATGGTTCCAGGCATTCAGGAATTGAGAGCTGAAGTAGCTCAGCACTGAGTCCCCTGAGGAAGCAGTGGCAATGGGCAACCAGTCAGTACTGGTAAGGTCGTTGTAGAGGGAGGACAGGTCAAGGGAACAGAAGGAGTGAAGATTGAGAACAGTTGGAGAGGATTTTACCTGAAGGATTTTCCACACACAGTATACCATGTGGTGATCACTGAGTGCATCCAGTAGTATACCTGAGGTGATGACTTGGTGTTGGTGAGATGTCAGAATCTAATCTATCAGGGTATGTTTGCCTGATTTGTGATTTAAGTGCATAGGATCTTTGATGAGTTGTTTTACATTTAAGGACAAGATTTGATTTGATTACATATCTATAAATGCTGTCTCCAAAATGCCTTATCAGTACAGACATTCAAATTGTGATAATTATAATAATAATAAAATGCTCCAAAATAAATTGTGTTATAAACATAAACCCCAAAAAAAATTTCTGTACAAAGTTAATATATTGGAGCATGAAAATGATAAAGTTAAAACAGAGCAAGGTGCAGCATGGAACAGATGAAAAAAGAGAAAAGAAAGAAAGAAAGGTTAGGGAAGGGAAGGGCAAAAACAGACACAAAGATGGTCAAACTAATGCCAGAGCTATTCCATCTAGCAAAATAGTACATATGGATTATGGCTGACTGCAGTCATTGTTTGTAGTGGTACTCCATTCCATTGTAACTTGTCCTTTCCTTGTCCCCATCTCCCCCTCACTCTCCCCCACCCCTTCCTCTTTCTTACATTCTCCCTTTCTATGTTCTTTTTTCTGTTATAATAATCTTTCAACAGAGCACTGATTTGGTTGGAACTACTGTATTACTTCACAATTTATGATACATTATTTAAAAAAAAACATTCCCCCATCTCTTTTTCTTGCTCAGTGTGTTGATAAGATACAAGTAAAGGTGTGAATATTAATAAATGTAAATGATTGCAGTGATCTAAGTCACATGCAGAGAGTCACAGGCATGGGAAAGGCAGGATGTAAAAGGAGACATTTTGTCTGGGTAACTGCAAGAACAATTTGATCCTCTGTAGGTAGAACAAGTTGGGCTGGAATAAAATATTGTTAAGAGAATCTTAAGAACCCTTTGTTTTAATTACTACAAAACAAGACTGTCAGCATGTTGCCTATATACTGAGCGTCACAATGGGCAACAGGAAAAGAAAACACTGTGTCCTTGATATCACCTGAAAGATCAGGATTCTGGAATGCCTTGATAGTGGAGAGAAGGCTGTCGCTGTGTCGAATCGATTTTAGTTCGGAAAATCCACAATGTCTGATCTTATAAGGTGAAGGTTATGGGGAACTCAAGGATGAAGACATCATTGCAATCACATCTGAGGAGCAGACTAAAGTTGAGACCATAAATTAAGTGGACGAGATGTAAGGCAGTATGCCCGCTCTTCCAATGGCAACAGAAGCTGCGAATGCTTTTGAAACATGCATCCTTTGGCTCAAGAGTCAGCAGGAGTTTGATTATCTACACACACTCTTGCTCAGACAGTTAAAGCAAAAAGCACTTTGTAAACTAAATGAAACAACAAAACAGAAAGCTATCACTGACTATTTTTTTTAAGTTTGCACATGTTTAACATTTTTTTTATTTGTGTTCGTCTAAATAAAATGAATTTTAGCTTGAAATAAAATGAATTTTAACTTTAAATAAATTACTATAATCTTTTTTTTTTGTACTGTGCTCACCTGGTCCCCATTAATTTCAATGTAACCTCACTTATCTGAACCACCCGTTTATCCGAACAAATCCACTGTCTCCCATTAGGTTCAGATAAATGAGATTCTACTGTAATTACTATTGTGACTTCACAGTTTTACTGTATACTATAGCTTCACTATACGTCTGCAATTCCTGTGAGTATTTTTGTACTTTTTTGCTGTACAGTGCTACCGTTGTCCTTTATTCTACACTGATTCTGGGTTTAGCACCTGTTCATTTATAAGTGCATGTGTTTGTAGCCATTTTCCCTGCAAGTAGTCTCTTGCATTGTTTAACATACTGCTAGGAATTGCATGTCAGCAGTACTGAATGTTTTTTCAGCAGCAGCTGGTTTTTGGCATCAGTTCTGGTTTGTTTCTTTTGTAACTCTGGTGTTGGTTGTTATTCAGGCTTTTAAAGTTATCTGACGTTTTTCATGCATTGGGTGATTTGGTATATTTCGATATTCGCTGGTGTCTCTGGTTTATATTGTAGTATCTCAGTACCTTAATAATGAGCTTAAGCAAAATGTGGCACCAATTCCACCATACCTGACAACAAGTGGTAATTCATCTGCAGAGTTTTCCTGCTTCAAAAGTGTGGCTGTGTCAACCAGACACTGTATTGCTAATGAGGTTCCTGCTGATGACTTGCTTGACTCAGAACTCACTCTAAAGGAACTTTTTCAACTGTATGAGAAACTTAAATTTGGAGAGATCAATATCTATTACAACAAGACATCCCTATCACAATAAGGATAAGGAATGGGCACCAAAAGGATTAGGAATTGGTAAAGTGCCCACTGGTGGTTTCACAAAAGAAATCTATAGAGAGAGGAGGGAGAAAGTACTCACTACTTGCTCAAGTGAACTACTTAATATCCTGAGGGATCAAAAGGAGGATACATAGTAAGATATTTCACAAGATATTGATCAACATAAAGAACAACTTCTGATACATAAAATATTCACTACAGTGAAACCCTTGTAAATGAATACCCAATGTGCCACAAAAAAATATTCACTTAAGTGGGTTATTCATGAAACAGGATTTCCACTGTTTTCATTAGGAGGGGCTAAAAGGGATACATGCAATCATTTTGTTTAGATTTTATGAGTCAAGTGTATTTATTCAAGGCATAAAAAGCTTTAAAATGTTTTTTTTAAACTTGACACAAAGTTGTATGTCTTGGCATTTTGTAGAGTCATGTGGAATCTTTAGCACTCAGTGGCAGCATCAAGAACAAATGGCAGGAAACAGGATTTGACGCCTCATACTAAACAACAATTAACACTAGCTGTGCTTAACTGAAGTGTTAATTGCAAGCTATTGTCCCAACATAGCAAAAGGGGTGGGGCAGAGCAGAGCTACCTGAGGAGGATTGATAATGAGTTGTCAGCAGGGTCTGAAAACTGAAAAAAGATATTCACTTAAACAGGCCACTCTATTCACTCAACAGGGCATTTTTGCATTAAACAGCTAGGAAAGGAATTGGGACTTCAGAATGTTATTCACTTATCCAGTTTATTCACTTATCAGGTATTCACTGAAGGGGGTTCAACTGTATTTAAGAATTTTGAAGGCAACCTACAAATGAAATTAAGTAATTAATTATGAGAGGGAGGTGTAAGACAGAAAGAAATGCAGATGGTTACACTTTATTTTAAGTGTCCTTAACTACACTGAAACTACTGTATAATTACAATGTAACTACTATGTAACTTCTGTGTAGTTACATGTAACCTCAATGTAGTAGTTAACTAGTTTCACATTTGCAGTTTGGTGTAGTCACACAATCTGCATGACCTGGTAGTTAATGCAGTCACTGTTGCCTCCCTTCTGCCTCAGATCAATTCTATCTGGTAAATGTAACTATGTATGGTGCACTTTGCAACAGCTGTTGCATGTGTAGTTACACTTCCAGCATAAATCAATTTTTCTGTTGCACTTTGCAACAGCTATTACATGTGTAGTTATACTTCCAGAATAAATCTGTGCCAAAAAAGAGACAGCTGTGGTTGCATGTGTAACTACCACTTCATGCAATTTGTATAACTACACACCAGGAAGGGTCCCTACCTGTTTATCCTTCACCACCCACCACCACTCCACTCAGCAGATTGGTGGTAAAGCATGGTATGTAGCCATGCCCCACCCCCAGCCACCCACCAGGGACGTAGCAAGCCAGGAGTGTGGGTGCAGAAGAGGTGTGGGTCAATGCCATAGAAGCAGCACATTCTAGTAACTACAGCAATGTTACAAGCCAATAAGTAATTATGTAAATGATTTTATTGTATAAGTAAACAGTGTAGTTGTACAGCAATTAAGAATATTAGATTGCATGTTTATTAAGCAGTAAGTGCATGAGAGAATGATTTCCGAAGGAAAGCATACATCAGAACTACAGCATTGACATTCAATATGAGTGTATGGTAGTTATACCTTCTTCATATGCTTTAAATGCTAGTTTCTGTGTACATACTATGCAAATACATGTTAATTAGGAAATAAGTGTGGTTACAATGCCACACAAGCAGCACTTCCTTAGTGACTGCAGCACTGTTACACCCTTCTTCTTACACTTTATTTTAAGTGTCAGTTTCTGTATAATTGCTTTGCAAATACATGTGAGTTAGTCAGTCATTAACTGTGGAAACAATGCCACAGAAGCAGCACATTCCATAGTAACTACAGCACTGTTACACCCTTCTTCTTATACAGTACTTTATTTTAATTGTCAGTTTCTGTGTACTTACTTTGTAAGTACATGTTAGGCATTAACTGAGGAAACAATGCCACAGAAGCAGCATGTTCCTTAGTAACTACAGCACTGTTAAAAGTCACTAAGTAATTATGTAAATCAATGATTTGTTATTGTATAGCAATTTACAATGTTAGACTGCATGTTTATTTTTAGTTGTTTATTTTTTGGTCACATAGTATACAAGTGGTGGCTCTGGGATTCAAACCCAGTTCTCCTGGTTTGCAGGTGAGGGATATGTATGTGTGTGTATATATATATATATATATATATATATATATATATAGATAGATAGATAGAATATTTTCATGGCAAAAACTCTGTTTAATGCATCAGTTAGGGTTGTTCCACAGCGACAAAGTGAGGAAATTCAGTGTTATGGTTAGCCCTTGCACCCTCATCCGCTTTCCCCAACTGGCATTGGGGTGTGCGTTGGGATGTCGGCCCTAACTCTCACCCCATCACATGTGTAAACAAGCTGAGGTATGGGAGAAATGGGGTGAGAGTTGGGACCGATGACAACGCACACCAATGTCATTGAAGTGAATGAGATCAGAGAACTCTTCACTGCTTTCTCTTCATATCGTAGTAACTAACCTTAAACAATATTTGCCATGAATTCCTACTTTTTGAGAATGAGGACTATAAATAGTGAATAGAATGCAGTGGTGGGCGTGGGCCCTTTGGGTCCGCTCCCCACCACCTGATGTTAGTGACATAGTAATGGTAACTGCAGTACAAACTGGCGCTAATGATTATGCACATGGTGACACAAATATAAAAGGTAGCATAAATGTGAATAGAAACACAGAAGTTCAAACTGGCGGCAAAAGCGAACAGTGGCGTAAGCGGAGGCATAGGCGTACATAAATACAACTCATAACGTGCACAGTCATGGTACTACTATTATGCTTGTAAATGTTAAGTATTACAGCAACAATGATGCCAAAGGGAACAGAAATGGAAAGGCAAATGCAAGCGCGTATGGAAATGCAAACCGTAACACGTACGGTCATGGTACCGCAATTGGAAATGCAAATGGTAATGGTAACAAATAAAATAACACCAAAGGAAACAGAAACAGAAACACAAATGCAAGCACGTACAGAAACACAAACCGTTACATGCATGGTCACGGTACAGCAATTGTAAATGCAAATGGTAACGGTAACAGCAACAATAACACCAAAGGAAACAGAAATGCAAATGCAAGCACATATGGAAATGCAAACCATAACACGCATGGTGACGGTACCGCAGTTGTAAATGCTAATCGTAATGGTAACAGTAACAATAACTCCAAAGAAAACATAAACGCAAACGCAAGTGCGTAAGGAAACACAAACCATGATGCGCACGGTCACGGTACGGCAATTGGAAGCGCAAATGGTAACGTTAACAGCAGAAATAATGGCAAAGTGAAGAGAAATGGAAACACGAATGCAAGTGCATACGCAAACGAGAACACAAAGCGTAACACACACGGTGGCGTACACGGGAACTTTAACACAAACGGGTACGGAAACACAAGTGAGAACGGTAACTGTAACAGTAACAAAAGCACACACCCTGTATTTGCTCAGCAGCTGCATAGAGAAACACAGTGTGTAGAAAGAATGTATGCATAATAATGGGTCTCAGAGCAGAAAATGAACTGCTGGAATACTAAACTGCTGATATGTCAGAAACCGTATGACGTAAAAAAAAAATTTAATTTCACATGATTCATGAGTTTCCAGGCAAGGTTTTCACAGGGCTATGCATTGTCAATTCTGTATCTCACACCGTTTCCGAGATATGAGCCCCGAAAGGTGCGGCAGACGCCACCATGTTAGTCTATAGGAAAAAACGTCAAATTCGGAGTAATGTAACTTGCCATCTGTGCAATATTTTTTCACCAAACCACTGAAAGGCACAACTGTGATTTGTTGGCTGTCTTCCTTCCAAATTTCAGCCCAAACGACCCAACCATTCTTTTGCAGTAGGGTGGCAAATAATTCCTGTCATTTTGCCATAGCCTGGAAAAGTAGTGTCATGATTTGCGAAAGCTTTCACAAAAATTTGCGAAAGTGTCGCAAGTGCGACCTGCTTGCTACTTTTTCGAAATTTGAAAAACATATTTCTGGGGTGTTTAACCCCCAAAATAAAGACATGGCTATCATCCTCAAGGTCCAACTAGGTGAACACAAAAAGAATTGCATCCCTAGAAGGTCCCAAATTTAAATGGCAAGCATTTCTGTGACCAGAAACTGAAAAAAAAATGGCTGACTCACGACACTACAGGGGTCACTTGTGACACTAAAAAGTGTATTTGCGACACTGTCGAACTTTTAGTTAACTTTTCCCACTGACTTATAATGGGAACTTGTTTTTTAAATAAGTTTTGAACTGTTCAATATTTTTCCAAAAAATCTTCAAAAGGCACATCAGGCACCCCGGCTGCACGTTCCCTGAAGTTTTCAGACCTGTCGTGCACACCATGTGACCTATAGGCGCCAGCCAAGGATGCGCAAAAAAAGTAAATGTGCATACAGATGTTGCTTAATAACTCCACAGCCATATATCCAACCAGTACGAACGTTGGCAGATCCCAAGATCCATGGTTATGCCCTGTGCCTGCCAAATTTCAGGCAAATCCGTTGAATAGTGGCAAAGTTATTAAGGTGCAAAGTTTCACCATTTAACATTAAAAGGGCTACTCAACCCAAACTATGGTAGCACTACTGTGCTACCATAATATATACATATATATTATGGCAACGGTAGTGCTACCATGAATTGAGGAGTTGAGAACCATAACATCGGTAAACCTAAAATTTTGTACCTTAATAACTTTAACCGTTAATGGATTTGCCTGAAAGTAACATGTGCAGCTCATGAATAACTCTGTGAATCTATAACTGCTGGACTATATGCATAGTATCAGCAACATCTGTGCATGAAACTCATATATCTTGGGATCATGCTAGCCTTCTTACTGTTCAGCTATCGGCTGCAGGTTATTAAAGTATGATCTGCGCGCGCGTTTACGCTTTTTTCCAATTCTTTGGTCATCTCTAGAGGTCGCATGGTTTGTGCGACTGGTCCGAAATCTTCAGGGAACGTGCAGCCAGTGTCCCCGATGTGTCTGTTGAATATTTTGTGAAAAAATATTAAACAGTTCAAAAGTTATTCAAAAAACAACTTCCCATTATAAGTCAATGGGAAAAGTTAACAAAAAGTTCGACAGTATCGCAAATGCAGTTTTTACTTTCACAAATGGCCCGTTTACTGTCACAATTCCACCATTTTGTTTTCAGTTAGCGATCAGAAAATGCTTGGCATTCAAATTTGGGACCATCTAGCAACTTAATTCTTTTTTTTTTTGTCACCTAGTTGGATCCTGAGGATGCTAGGCGTGTCTTTATTTTGGGGTAAAACACCCCAGAAATATGTTTTTCAGATTTCTGGAAAAAGTACTTTCGCATAATACTTTCGCACACAACACTATCGAATGAATTTGCAAGCTTTGCAAAGTTGACGAAAGTACTTTTATAGGCTGTGTGAAAATCACAGCAATTCTTTGGCACCCTGCTGCAAAAGAACGGTTTGGTCTTTTGGTCTGAAATTTGGAGGGATTGCAGTCTACATCTCATAGATGTGCTTTTCAGTGTTTCAGTGAAAAAATATTACAGGGTGGCAAAGTTATGGCACTCCAAAGCTGACGCTTTTTCCTGTAGGATAACATTACAGCGTCTGCTGCATTACAGGAATCCTTCGGCGCAGTGCTGCAAAATAACGGTTTGGTCTTTTGGGCTGAAATGTGGAGGGAAGAAGGCCAACATCTCACAGATGTGCCTTTTACAGGTTTGGTGAAAAAATGTTACAGGAAGCCAAAGTTATGGCACTCTGAACCTCTCTTTTTTTCCAATAGGATAACATTACAGCGTTCGTCACGCCTTTCAGGGCCCATATCTCGGAAGCGGTGCAAGGAATACAGTTTTCGTCAGAAAAATGCTTAGCCCCCTACAGGGGCTAAGTACAAAACTAGCCACAAAAGTCATAAATCATATGACTTTTAAATTTTTTTTCTACGTCATACAGTTCCTGAGATATAAGCAATTTACTATTCCAACTCCTCATTTTCTGGTCCAAGACCCATTATTATGCATACATTCTTTCTACTCACTGTCTTTCACTATGCAGCTTTTGGGGAAAACTAGCCTGTGCGCTTACATTACTGTTACCCTTACCACTTCTGCTTGCGGTTCCATAACCGTTTCACTTACTGTTCCTGTCTCCGGCACCATGTGCGTTACTCTTCGCATTTCCATTTGCGCTTGCGTTATTTTAACCATTTCTGTCTACAGTACTGTTTATCTTTCAGTTTCACTTTGCGTCACCATGCGCATTGCTATTTGTGTTTGCCGGCACCGTGTTACTATGTGACAAGACATCACGTGGCAGGAGCGCGGGGCCCTTCCTGCCGCCGCATTACATTCAGTATTTCTCATTATACTTCTCAAAAAGAAGGGAAATTAGAGGCAAAAAACTCTGTTTAATGCATTAGTTATGGTTGTTCCACAGCGACAAAAGTGAGGAAATTCACTGTTAGGGTTGAAAGCCCCCCTTGGATCCCCCCTGCCCGCACCCCCAACTGACATCGGGGTGCACGTTGAGGTTGTCAGTCCTAACTCTCACCCCATTCTCCTATACCTCTGCTTCTTCACACATCTGATGGGGTGAAAGTTAGGGCTGGCAACCCCAACGTGCACCCCAATGCCAGTTGAGGGCTTGGTCGGGGGGTCTAAGGGGGCTTTCAACCCTAAGAGCAAATTTCCTCACTTTTGTCGCTGTGGAACAATCCTAACTAATGCATTAAATGGAGTTTTTTGCCTCTAATATATATATATATATATATATATATATATATATGTATGATCTGCTGTGTGAAGTAATGGTGGGTGGTGCCAAATACACATGCAGGGACTCTTCCTTAGCTATTACATGCAGGTCTTCACCACCATTCCCCAAGCCCTCATGGTATAGTCAGGGGGCTGTGGTAGCTTGGTGTGAATGATGGTGCCATGGCTGCCACCTCATTCAGCTAGTGGGAAGGGCATGTAATGGCTAAGGAAGCATCCCGGTATGTGTATCTGGCATCACCCACCATCAAGCCACACAGCAGATCAGTGATATTTATTTATTTACTTATCTAAATATTTATTTGTTTGTTTGTTTACCAGGTAGGTGCACTGACTCAGTGGACCATTTTTCAGGCATGACCCAGGCCATAAATATGGTACATAGGTAATACAGACAATATGCTTAGACTAACAGAGAAAGGTACAGGAAATAGAGCTAGGTACAATTAAGTGCAAGAACACAGTTGAAACACAACAGAGTAGCAACTAAAGTGCAGGTGCAAGATACATGATGTACAATCAGTCAGTCTTATGACTGTTCAGCATTGCACAATGGGACAGTTTAGTCTTAGGTACAGAATAATTAGGACTCTCATCGAAGGTTAGCCATGCCCCACCCCAGCCACCCACCTGGGCAGCAGTGGGGCAGGGGTGTGGGTGCAGTAGAGGTGTGGGCTAATCTCACAAAAGCAGCACATTTAAAGTTATGTAACTACACAACACGCATTGTGAAACTAGTAAACAAGATAGTAGTGCAGTTATAGTGTAGTTATACAATAGTTACAGTGTAATTATTGACATTTAAAATTATTCTTCAGAAATCATTCCCTCATGAAGTTATTGCAGTATTGCGAAGTGGTTAAAAGCACTAACCTGCAAACTTGGAGAACTGGGCTTGAATCCCAGAGCCACCACTTGTATACTATGTGACCAAAAATAAAAAAAGAACTAAAAATAAATATGCAGTTTAACATTGTAAATTGCTATAAAATAAAAAAATCATTAATTTGGAAGGAATAAGAGTTGATAAGCAATGGGGCCAGATGGGGTGCACCCCAAGGTCCTAAAGGAACTAAGAGAGGTGGTGGCTGAACCTCTGGCAATCCTGTTTAGCAAATCACTGAAAACAGGGGAGGTTCCCAAAGACTGGAGGACAGTGGATGTAGTCCCCCATATACAAAAGCAGGAACAAAGAGGAAGCGGGAAATTACAGACCAGTCAGCCTGATCTTGGTAGTGGGGAAGATCATGGAAGCACCACTGAAAGAGAGATGGGTGGAACATTCGGTTGCCAACAGACTACAGGACCCAAGGCAGCATGGTTTCACCAGTGGGAGGTCATGTCAGACCAACCGCATTGTATTTTTTGATTGGGTGACAATGGAGATGGATCGGGGAGGGCAGTGGACGTGGCCTATCTGGACTTCAGCAAGGTCTTTGACACTGTGCCACACAGAAGGCTATTAAACAAACTGGGGAATATGAGAGTGGGCAGGACAGTAGTGCGGTGGGTAGGTAATTGGCTTGGTGGCAGAACACAGAGGGTGGTGGTAAATGGCTGTTACCCCTCAGAAGGAAGAGTGACCAGTGGGGTACCACAGGGATCAGTGCTGGGACCGGTCCTATTCAACATCTTCATCAGTGACATTGCGCTGGACCTGGAAGGCAGAATTTCCCTGTTTGCTGATGACACGAAGCTCTATAACAGAGTGGACATGCCATAGGGTGTAGACAGAATGAAGAGGGACGTGCAGAAGCTTGAAGAACGGTCAAGGGTTTGGCAGTTAAAACTCAATGCAAAGAAGTGCAAGATAATACATATGGGGCACAAAAACCCTGGAACAACATATCAGGTGGGGAGGGGGTGAGGATATAGCATGCACCAAGCAGGAAAGCGACCTTGAGGTTATCATCTTTGATGACCTCAAGGTAGGGAAACAGTGTGACAAGACAGCAGGTAAAGCAAATAGGATGCTGGGATGCTTAGGCAGGGGAATCACCAGCAAGAAAAGGGAGGTCATAATTTCACTATTCAAGACACTAGTGAGGCCCCACCTTGAGTACAGTGTACAGTTCTGGAGACCTTACCTACATAAAGATATAGACAGGGTAGCGAAGGTTCAGAGGAGGGCAACAAAGATGATACAGGGATTGCATCACAAGTCCTATGAAGACAGGTTGAAGGACTTGAATATATACTCCCTGGAGGAGAGGAGGGAGAGAGGGGATATGATACAAGTACCTTACAGGGAGGAACAGGGTGCAGGAATACACTATTTGCCAGCACAAAAGATGTTCCAGGACTGGAGGGCATGGATGAAGTTGGGGGGAGGGCGATTCAGAGAAAACATGAGGAAGAATTTCTTCACAGAACAGGTGGTGGACAAGTGGAACACCCTGCCAGAGGAAGTGGTGAGGGCTGAAACAATCACAGGATTTAAGAATGCATGGGATAGATACAAGGGAATTCTGGAGGTCGGGGTAAGGGGCAACAGACTTCTAGGAAAACATAACGTGAACTTACAAGCTCAAATGGGCAGACTGGGTGGGCCATAGGGCCTTATCTGCCGACAGTGTCTATGTGTCTATGTATCTATGTAATTTACATAATCACTTATTGACTTTTAACAGTGCTGTAGTTACTAAGGAATGTGCTGTTTCTGTGGTATTGTTTCCACAGTTAATGACTAACTAATATGTATCTGCAAAGTAACTACACAGAAACTGACACTTAAAGCATATGAAGAAGGGTGTAACTATTATCAACTGACACTGAATGTCAGTGCTGTAGTTTTGATGTATGCTTTCCTTCAGAAATCATTTCCTCATGCACTTACTGCTTAATAAACATGTGCTCTAATATTCTTAATTGCTGTACAACTACATTGTTTACTTATTCAATGAAAATAATTTACATAATTACTTATTGGCTTGTAACAGTGCTGTAGTTACTAAGAAATGTGCTGCTTCTGTGGCATTCACCCACACCTCTTCTACACCCACACTCCTGGACTGCTACAGCCCAGGTGGGTGGTTGGGGATGGGGCATGGTTACATACCATGCTTTATCACCAATCTGCTGTGTGGAGTGGTGGTGGGTGGTGAAGGATACACAGGTAGGGGTCCTTCCTTAGCCATTACATGCCCTTCCCACTGACTGAATGGTATGCCTGCCATAGTACCATCTTTCACATCAAGCTACCCCATCACTCTCACTATACCATGAGGGTTGGGGGCAAGATGATAAAAATAGGTAGACCAGTAGGTTCTCTTACTCAAAAACAGTAGTAATGGGAAGACCACCCAAAACCCACAATTCTCCACACCACACACAGTGCAGGATCCAGTCTACTCCTGGTCAGAGCATTTGATTGGATGACTGCTATTGATCACCAGGCCAGGGAATGCACATTTGACACATTGCCTGCCACCTATGTGAACAAGGTCCAATATTAGATTGCATGTTTAGTAAACAACAAGTTCATAAGGGGCTGATTTCTGAATGAAAACTTACATCACAGCTACAGTACTGACATTTGGTATATGTAAGTGTGTGCAACTACGAATACTCATTAAGTAGGCATAAACTGTGAAAACAGTATCATTATTTCTTAGCCACAATGTTGTTATTGTGCCAATTAGTAATTATGCAAATGAAATATTTTTGTGTATAGTTACATATCAATTCACAGTATTAGACTGCATGTTTACTGACCTGTAAGTTCATGAAAAACTGGAATGCAGACATGGAATATCATCTAAAGAGTTGACAGTCAGTGCATAAAACTGTAGCAGACTGAACTTGCATTGTATTCATATTTCAGTTACCATGCTGATTACACTTTAAAGTTTTTCTGTGTAATTACCTTTGAAATAAATGTCAAATAGACATAGACAGTTGAAACAGTGCACAAGACCAGCAGTTACAGTATAGTTATACAGTAGTAGTAAGGGACACTCAAAATAAATTGTTACAAAAAAATGAAAATTGCGTACCTATCGAAATTCTTGAATTTCCTGTGTATCATCACCATTCATCACTGTCTGGGTGAGAGCCAGAGGCACAGCACCCTGTGGGAGCTTTTTTTTTTGTAGGGAGAGGAGACATCACCAGAGGCAGTGCCACCCTCTAGGCCGATGCATTACATGGCGCTCGCTGGTTGGCCAGTAATGGTCACTGTCTCCTCCTCCACCCCAGTTCTGCTCACTGGAGAGAGAGAGAGAGGAAAACAGATGGATAGAGAAAAGTCATGTGCAGGGCAAGGGAGCCAAAGGAATAGCTAAAGGATGTAAAACTGAAAAAGGATTAAGCTGGCCAAAGGACAGAGGAGGAGGAGGACCTGAGGATGCAGGCTTTGGCCCCAGCTGACAGACAGAGAGAGAAGACAGAAAGGTAAAATAAAGAGGAAGAAAAATGAGGGAGGAAGAGAGAGACCCCACCACATCCTATAATTCTGGGAAAAAGATGTGTGTTTGACATCTGGGATGTCACTGAGCCTGTTGCCATCCTACGGGGACTACAGAATTTCACTGAACCAAAGCTAGGCCAGGTGGAGGAGATGAATAGCAGTTCAGATGGAGACTTAGAATAGGTACTTCCCTGCTTGAAAAGGTGAGAGCAGTATATTAGACAGACAGTTTCAGACATCATTGCTCCCAAACAGAAGGTGTTGAGAAGGTCTCCCCCCCCCACTGCAGTACAGGGTGCTGACAGCCACCCTGGGACAGGACGCCCTCTGGTTACTGTGTCCCAAGAGGGAGAACCCACAGGGTTCGGGGGGGAATCCTGTCCAGAACAAGTCCTACCCCTCTAAAAAATGTAGGGGGAGGAGGAAAAATTATATTAGGAGGGAGAATGAGAGTCCCCTTGGGCCCTCTTCTCCCCTCCCCACCTAGGGGAGATCCTCCACCACTAGGAGTCAGTCACGGCCCACAGGACCAGACCAAGTCCTGGAGGAACCCCCCCCCGGCTGAGAAGGGAATGACCCACAGGGAGCCCCTAAGCCCAGGGCAAGAAGCCCTGCTTGTCCTCCCTCCCAGGGTAGGCCCTCTGTCACTTAGGAATGTAACCGTGGACCTGGAGGTACCAGTGGGACCCTGCCTACAATTGGGCTCAAGGAGGGGGGAGGGCAAGCAGGGAGGGGGCATCTCCAGGGACTGAGGCCCAGAGAGGAAGGAGGGGTGGGTGCCAGTGATGAATGGTGAATATACACAGGAAGATCAAAAATTACGATAGGTACATCATTTTCATATCTTTCCTGTATCAATCTTCACCATTCATCACTGTCTGGGTGAATAATGAGCCCCCCCAAAGGGGGCCCAGCACTTTCCTGAAGGACATGTGTCCCTCATCCTCCTGTGAGGGAGGACCATGAAAGGGGTAGACCTATTACAGGCCAGTTAGGCCTGCAACTGGTCAGGGTGAGGCAGGGTCTCCAGTTGTCTGAGAGATGGAAGTTGCCCCTGTGGTTCCCGCCTCACCCTGTAGGAGAAAAGGTGGGTCCCCAGAAAGCGGAAGCAAGCACCCTACGGCAGGCCAAGGGTGACAACCTTGATAGAAGAAGCCATGCCGTCTGCCTAATGCAGATCACTGTCACTGTTAGCCTTGAAGCTACCTCGTTGGCGTCATAAGATGCCCTTACCAGGTGCCTTGCAAGCTCCAGGCCCTGTGAAGAGAAGGCAATGGCCTGTCTGGTTGCCTCCATATCAGACAGCAATGCCAGCACCTGGCATAGCATTGACCACAGATGCCTGTTGTAGGCAGCATGGTGTGCCTGATGAGCTGCAGTTCTGCGTGGATGAACTCTGCAGAGTCCACATCTGGGAGTCAGCCACTCACCGGGTGTCTATGCCTGGAAGGGGTATCCAGTACCCTCAATCCCAAAGTGGGATGGTCCCAGGAGACTCCTGGGGTGCACAATACCTGCATGGGCAGTCAATAGGTGCTGAAGTTGGGGCAGGTGGGCACTGCCAGGTGTGGGACAATGCCTCCTGGAAGGGAATTGGCCAGGAAGGGTCCACCAGGTGGTCTACATTGAATTGCGTAAGGAAGACACTTGTTGTCCATTCAGTATTGCATCTTGCAATGTGGAATAGGTGCAGATTGCCTACCAGCCTCAATAGGAAGCGCTGATACTCTGTCTGATCAGTGTCAGAGGACGGATGGACAAAGGTATCCTCTTCCTTGTAGGAGGAAGATGAGGAGGCTGATGAATCTGAAGTGCCTGAGTTTGGCTGCTGTGGGGGAGACAGGCAAAAGACCTGCTCATCCATAGCTCTGATATACCTGGGGAAGGTGGCAGCAGTGGCTCTGAACTGCTCCCAGGTCAAGGGGCCCAGAAGGACTCACGTGGCCTGGGAAATGAGGAGGGAGCTGCAGAGGCAATGGGGAGACACACTTCACCTTATGCAAGCAACCTCTGCCAGGGCTAGGGGACCTCACTAGTGATCTCGGACCTCCTGTGTATCTGCTGGTCTGTGCCATTACTGGCCACTCAACCAGCTCGAAGCTGTCAGGACTAAGCCCCAAAAGGGAAACTCAGCTGTGAGGAGACCAGGCTGCATAGAACCAGAAGGGTGGACCCAAACCCCCACCCAATAAGGCCTCCCTCAAAGAGGATGAGGGAGAGAACAATGACTCAACACTGTGACTCCTCCCTGAACCCGGAAGGGTCCCTGGGGAAGGTATCTGCCCCATGCCATGACCCCTCATCCCCATCGGCTCTGATGTCAACCTCTCCCTCAATGCCAAACCTAGAGACTGCTTCAATCACACAGGCCTCCGAGGAAGGCCACAGAAGAGGGAGTACCTGTTCTGGCCCCAGGGGGAAGAACAGCACCAGCACCGGGACAGGCAGCTGTCCGGGCCCCCAAGACCCAAACCACCATACCCTCAGACTGCAGGTCACTATCAGCAGGCCCACTCCTGATGTCGCCACCGGCATGAGAGCCTATGCTCTGCATATAATCACCGGGGTGCAAAGGGAAGGGATGACTGGGAGGGTGCTGAGGTACTCGGCACCGGAGAACCCTCCAACTTTGAGGAGTCAGGCAGCAAGTCTGGATCAGTCTCCTGATCATCTGGCTCTGGAGAGTAGGAGATCCAGAAAACCTCCAGATGAGTGGCCCCAGAGGTTTTCCCACTCACGACGCAATAGGAGGGCCTAGTACCACTCGCAGTGCTGATCACCGGAGTCATGGATGGCCCCAGGATCCAGAATGGCACCGGTAGGTGGCACTGAGAAGCCACCTGTGCTGGGCCCAGCAGGCATGGGCCGTGACACCGGGGGAACCTGCACCTCTGAGGAAATGACTGCCTGTGCAATGCTCCCGGCCTGGCCCCCCGAGTGGTCCAGACCATTCCTCTGGCACTGCGGAAGAAACCTCCTCCCTGGCAAGGCTTAGAAGGGGAAGAGGCCTCCTCCTCACTGGCCTGTATAGAACCAGGAGGGGACCCAGAGGAAGAGCGGAGAGACCGGCATTTGGAGTCCTCGTATAACGCTGCTCTCCGAAAGTCAGTAGATCGAGGCCAACTTTTCACGCATGATGCTCCAGTACTCCATGGTCCATTGTAGTTGCATGTAACTACACAGTACTTACATAGCAGTTACATTGTAGTTATACAGTAATTACAATGTACTTAAGGACACTTAAAATAAAGTGTTACCAGACAAACTTATAAGGGATACCAAGGACCATGAAGCCAACCAGCTATTTGGTTGGCAGAAACCATCATGCTCTCATAGTACAGGCCATTCAGGAAACTGTTCTACATCAAGGCCACGCCCTAAAAACAACACCAACAAACATCAAAGTGCCAGACAAAATATCTCTGGAACTACAGACCCTCCTAATCATCAAATTACTTGTTCAGAGCACCAACGAAAACAGGGACTCAATCACCCCCAAACTACAGTAGCAAAACCAGCCAAAAAAAATTGTGAAACCTGCAGAGGGAGAAGGGGGAGAAATAAATACAGAGTGCACCCTGGTAGACAGCCTGAGAAGTTGCATCAAGATGTGATTAATCTTTCTGAGGCACCTCTCATCCCTATACAAATACAAATTTTAGAAAGGGGTTTAAATTTTGTTCTGGACCCTAGAGTGGACGCTTTCCAATTATATATTGACCTGAGATATTTTTTCAGTAAGCTAAATTTAAGGAAATTCTACTCTAACACTGATGTCATGGGTTATGATAACCACCGAGTGAGATCAGAAGCCAATGATCTTCAGGCATTAATTGAGTATGGAGTCAGACACTACTCCACACATGACTGTAACTGATCCTGACTTGCTGTTAGATTCTGAACACATCACTCAATCTCTTTTAGAACAGCAGGAGATAGTCTGGCTGAGAACTATAAACTTTAAAACTCATTCCATTTTTAACCCTTCTGCTGCTGGTAGTCTTACATTACTGAAATACCAGTTGTAATGCAGGAATTTGACAAATTACTATCCTTAAAATGGGATTATCACCAGCAGAATATTTTTATTTATTTATTTAAACTTTGGTAACTGGGAAAAGCACACTGAGCTGGGGCTCGTTTCCAGGTGTGACCCGGGGATGTGTGGTTACAATACAAAGAGGGAGAGAACAGTAACATCAATTATAATTAAGTCAAGTGTTATGGAGTAAGAATAGGATCAAAATCATACATCCAGTAACTACAACAATTATCTAAAACAAACAGGGTAGGCAGGTCAACAAATCAAATAATGTGTCAGAAGGAGGAGATTGGGAGGTCATCAGGTGACAAATGGGGCTGAGCTTGAGGGGCTAGCATGAGGGATTGGGGAGGAGGCAGCGGGGAAAGGGGGAAAGGAGTGTGTGTGAAAGCTGGCACTTTAGAGCTGGAAGCAAGGGTGCGTGGTGAGTGGTTGGGGAGAGCTGATTCCGAGGAAGGGGAGTCTGTGGGAGAAAATTGACAGACCAGAAGCTGAGCAGGGGTGAGGCAGAGAGAAAGAGCAGCAGTCCTTGGAGTGCAGTGGGTAGGAGGAGGGGGGATGCTGGAGATAGGAGGGGAGGGTCCCAAACCAGTATTTGGCTATGAATGCCAAGCAATGGGTCAGGCGATGATGGGGTAGAAGAGTAACAGCGAGGGAGGAGTATATACAGCAGTGGTGCATGCGAGGAGGGGAGTTTGAAGCGAAGTGGTAGAAGGAGTTCAGGAGAGTATCAAGCCTGGACTAAGACACAGTGGCTGCAGTACCGTAGGCTTTGTCAGCATAGTCAATTACTGGGAGAATCATTTTCGTGACTAGCTCATGACGGATAGGGAGGGGGAGGCTGTCTTTGTTTCAGTACAATATGTCTAATTTAGGAATAACTAGAAATATAACTGAAACTGAAAAGGAAGCACTGGAAGCTATAAAGCAGTTGGAACAAATTGAGACTAAATCTGCAGATAAAAGTGATAAAACTGCTGTATTTAACAAGTAACAGTATGAGGATGAAATTTATAAGCAGCTGGATGATGTCATAAGCATTGCCACCTAAATGAAGAACTGAAACAACAGATGGACATTTTTCTTTGGAACTCTCTTGCCATGGGACACATTACTAAGTCTGAATGAATGTTTATGAAAGTGGAGAATTCTACCATACCCACTATATATATACTTCCAAAAATTCACAAGGAACAGACCACCACCACCTCCCACCCATAGGCCAATTATTTTTGAGTAAGGATCTTTAACAGAAAATATGTCTATTTTATAAATCATTTTTTGAAACAAATCCAACCATCTTACGTTAGAGATTCTATGGACATTTGTCCAAACTGGAGGGGTTGGTCTGGTCCTCGGAATTTATCTGGCTGTCCATTGATGTGGTCAGATTTTATACCAGCATTCAGCAAGATTTAGGTCTAATGGTTTTGGAATATCATCTTTCTCGTTGTCCACAAGCTGTTCATTTTCCATCAAAATTTATTCTGTAAGCCACCAGGATGGTTCTCACTAGCAACTATTTCATTTCCGATCAAAAGTTTTGCTTGCCGACTAGGGGCACTACCATGTGGCTCAAGATGATCCACTCTTATGCCAAGCTTTTTTTGGCTTGGTGGGAGGGAGCCATGGTATTCAGCTGTGACAGAAACCCCGATCTACCCCACATACATTCTTGGGGTAGATTTATTGATGATATAATAACTGGGGAGCATTTTCTCCCATAGGGAAACCTGGTTATAATTCGTCATTATAACCTGTGGGTTATAACAGTGAACACGCGCCGGGTTTCCCTCACTCTATGCATGCGTAAGCCTCCACTTTTCATTTTCTCAGTGCTCTCTACTTCAACGCAAGTAGCACCTAATGCCAGCAGTAAGTAACTAAATAGAAAAACCTTGCCTGTCACATAAATATTCAAAAATCCTTACTGAAACAGGAGCTCCTCGATTAAACCTTTTTGTTTTTTTAAGAAAAAAAACAGAACGTTTTCAGCAGCCACAGACAGCAGACTGCGCCTCATCCCAACTGGACTGTGGCTGAACACCGATGTATTTGTATTTTATAAAACTGCTGAGTCAAGAAAACGCTCCCCAGCAATTATATAAAATAAAACATGGGGTGGTGTGTAAAACTTGAATTTTACACACACACCCTCAGTGTTGGATGATTGAATCAACCCCTCAAGCTTTGCTCTGGGGGTTTATATAGCACCCAACACCTTGTGTGCATGTAAAATTCTTGTTAAACACAACACCCCATGTATTATTCTATATTTAACTGTTGTTTGGCATAGGGATATAAAATCTACTACTGATTTTGTTACTGTTTTAAATAAGAATGAACTGGGATTGAAATTTTAATGTTGTGATCCAGATACATTTGGACCTGCACTTCCGTGGTGTAGGTGCACAACTGAGATTTTCAGACACTTTTTTCAGAAAACTACTTCGGGCAATGCCCTATTATATGCTTCTAGTGCCCATCCTCACCATGTAAAGCATGTCATTCCACATGAACAATTTGTCCACTTATTATGAAACTGTTCAGATCTTACTAGTTTTGAACATCAAGATTTAGATTTAAAAAATCATTTTCTGTAGAGGGGTTATTCTGTAAATATTCTTAATGATGTCATTGAGAAGGCCAGAGGTTTAAATCATACCTCATTACTTACCCTGTAACAGAAGCAGAAAGAGACAGCAACAAATACTCATGTGACCTTTGTCGCAGCTTACAATCGTCTCACCCCTCAGACATCTATGATCATTAATAAATCTTGGCATGTGTTGGACAGTTATTCAGCACTCAGACATGAAATGGGTACATGCCCAGTATCTCCTACAAGAGGGGGTGCCAATTTGTCTGACACGGTCACTAACAATTTTTACTTAGCACTCCAGCCAGTAACTAGACCCACTTGGATGCCACCACAACCTTTTGGGCTGTTTTAAATGTGGCCAGTGCAGTATATGTCATTACTGCAAGCAAAGTGTAACTTTTGTACATCCAGCTTTGACAAAAAGATGTATTAATCAAACATTTCATTCACTGCAATACACTGTTTGTGGTCTATGTCCTTGAATGATCATGCCCCAAAATGTATGTAGTGCGCACAATTTGTGCACTCAAGGAAAGGGTCCAGGAACATGTACACTCCGTCCTCCACCCACTTCTGACAACAACAGTAAGTGTGTTTTTTGCAGAATATCACAATAGTAATCCAAGTTCACTTACTTTCATGGTCACAGGCCACATCCCTAGACATCCCAGAGGTGGTGACAGGCAAAAAAGATTGCTTAAAAGAGAATAAATGGATTTATGTTTTGAAAGCCACGACACCCAATGGACTTGATGAGAGTACTGATATTTTATGATTCATATGAACTGTCTTCTTTGCTGTTCATTTATTTATGTTTTCAAAAAAATTATTTTCTTAAAGATTTTTGAAGCTGAATATGCTTGGCTAATACAATGCAGTTTTTTACTTGTATTCATTCGCCTATGTATGGATTATGGATTACCTGCAGTCATTGTTTGGAATGGTGCTCAATTCCATTGTAACTTTTCCTTTCTTTGTCCCCATCTACTCCCTCCCCTCCCCTTTCCCCTTTTTTACCTTTTTACTTTCTCCCTTTCCATTTTCTTTTTTACTTTTTATGTTTGCTTGTGTGCATGCGCAAGAAACATGTTGTGACAGCTTGCTGGAGTAGCAGGTTGTGGAGGTGCGGCAGTGTTGTGGCCAATACCACCACTGCTGTTTGGGGCTTGTCTCTGTGGCACAAATGCATGAGCATGCTGTCTATGACAGCAGCTCAAAAGCGTATCACCAACTTGAAAGAAATTCACTGCTGCAATGAGGGAACACCTCCTCATTGCAGGGTGTGCCTTGCCTGGTGTAACATTTCAAGAAACATGGCAGCGGCTGTCGCAGTCCACCTCTCAAAGCCAACATCGGGGATGCCCAATCCCTCTGTCAGCATGCGCTCTACCCAGTTCATTTGCCGATGGGGGGGCCCAATTTCCGTTGGTTTTATGTCCCCCTTGTTGGAATTTGTCTGCCGAGGGGGGTGCCCAATCCCCCTCAGCATAATGCCCCCCCAAACATAGACATGCTTTCTTTGCTGACGGGGGCCCAAAAACACAGGTGGCACACTGGAAGCCCACCCTAGTGTGTCCAAAGCAGACCTGCAAAAAAAAACCTTCCCATGATGTCTTTTTTTTTTTACCTATAAAACAGAAAATGGTCCCTCGTGATCATGATGTCACTCTCACCCAACCTCTGTGCACCCCACCTCCCCGCACTTTCCCTCACCCCATACTTACCTCTGGAGCCTGGCGCGATGCTCTTCGGTGGAGCGGGAACACTTCTGTACTCTTCAAAGCCAACCATGAACTGAAGAAATGCCAGTAAGCTGTATAATGGCATCAATTGGGGGGGGTTCAACTTAGGTGGATATCTCGGCCATTTTTGTGACTTTTGGCTACAAATTTTTAACATAGGGTTCCTGGGACCCCTCCTCATGAACTCAGTCACTGTCATTTCGTTATTCAGTCCTGAAAGGTGATTTTGCGGTTACAGCACGGAATCACCTTCCGGGACCGAGTAACAAAATGACAGTATCACTGTTCATGAGGAGGGCTCCCAAAAAGCCTATGTTGCAAATTTGGTGGAAAAATTCCAAAAAATGACTGTGTTATGAGCATGCATTGCGCAGTTCCCACGCACACTCATAACTTTGAGAATCTTTAATATTTTCACTCCAGATTTTCAACACTGTCATTTTTCCATGCCTCCTTATGAACAGTACAGCTGTCATTTTTCACATCCTACCTGAAATGTGTTTTCACACATCTGGGGAACAATGACACGGTCGCTTTTTGAAATCAATGTTCGGGACAGATTAAGAAAATCATAGTGACAGTGTTCATAAGGAGAGGTGCCAAAAAGCCCATGTTGCAAATTTGGTGAAAAAATTCCAAAAACTGATTGTGTTACCAGCGTGCATTGTGCAGTTTCTACGTATGCTTGTAACTTCGCCAATTTTTTATATTTTTACTCCAGATTTTCAACATTGTCATTTTTGCACACTGCCTTATGAACAGTACAGCTATCATTTTTCACATCCTGGCCAAAACATGTTTTTGAACCTGTGGCACACAATGGGAGCAGTCGCTGTGTGAAATCAACGTTTGGGACAGATTAAGAAAATCACAGTGCCACTGTTCATGAGCAGAGGTCCCAAAATGCCTATGTTGAAAATCTGGTGTAAAAAATATCTAAAATAATTGCATTATTGATGTGCATTGCGCAGTTTCTAGCACGCTTGTGACTTCACCAATTTTTTTATATTTTCACTCCAGATTCTCAACATTACTATTTTTTTACACCTCCTCATACAGCTGTCATTTTTCACATCTTGTTTGAAATATGTTTTCGCACCTGTGCAGTCGCTGTGCAAAATCCCTTTCGACAAACAAACTGATAGTGTCACTGTTCATGTGGTGGGGTCACAAAAAGCCCATGTTGAAAACTTGGAGTGAAAATACCAAGAAACGCCCAGGGCATTAGGGTTTCCTACCATAATGCCCTACCCTGTAGGGACTGACAGGCATCAGGGGTGTGACTTGGGATTGTCGACAGTAATGCTCATGCCATTCCACCCCCACCCTGCAGCCAGTGACAGGCATCAAGGTGTGCCTTGGACTCTTTGGCCCCAAAGTTCACCCCATTCTCCTATACTGCACCCATTTCAGAATATTTCCTTATGAATTGGGGTGAGCGTAAATCCCAAACACCCCAAGGTGCACCTTGACACTCGTTGGTGTCTGCAGGGTAGGGTGAGGTGAAATGGTGTGAGCACTATGGGCGATGACCCAAAGGCACACCCCAATGCCTGTCCATCTCTGCAGGGTCAGGGTGGGGTTGGCATCAGTTCAATACTTCACTGCCATTCCTATTCTGCATCTGTCTAACTCCTGCACTTCCAATGCTAATGCCAGCAAGCAAACATTCGGCATTAACAAATGCTTGTTTCTGTCATAATAATCTTTCAGCAGTGCACTGTTTTGGTTGGCACTACTGTATTACTTCATTATTTGTGATGTATTATTTGAAAAAAAAATATTCCCTTTCTCTATTTCTTGGTCAGCATGTTGCCTATATAATTACTATTGTGACTTCACAGTTTTACTTTATACTATCTTGCTAGATCGAATAGCTCAAGCATCAATCTGACCATCTTTGTATCTGTTTTTGCCCCCCCCAACCTTTATTTCTTTTCTCTTTTATCATTTGTTCCATGCTGCACCTGTGCTCTTTTTTAACTTTATCACTTTCATGCTCCAATATATTAATTTTGTATGGAAAATATTTTGGGGAGTTTTTTTTTTTTATTCAGTATATACTTTTCCCCCCACTGCTGACAGCCTGTTACCTCTGCCTGGTCATGGACCCTGGTCTCCACCTCCATATGGGACCGCAACCCTTGGATACCCCCTGGCTTGCCTCCCAGGGTGGGGTTGTGGCGCTGACCCCTCTTACAGTGCCGCATGATGGGACTAGGTCTGAGGACCAGTCCTGGGGGCTAATCAAGGCCGAGGCAGGCATCATCTAGGGCTGTCAGCAGGAAGTATTTTTGTGTGTTGTTTCTGGGGGGAGGGGGCATGCAATGATGTCCTGCATCTGCCTCACCCCCTGGATCACTCTCTACTGCTGGTCGGTGCGGTACTCCCAGCCTCTGTCAGTGGTCCGTCAAGCACTGGACATTCACCCTGCCCTCCCCCCAGAGAAGGAGAGCAGTCCTTGGGAAACTCCATCCTTCTCCCCCCAGCCAGCCCTCTGATGACTCAGATTTGTTCCCGAACCCGAGTCGCTGGCATCACAAGCGGAAATCCAACCTCTGCACTGACGGGCCATGGGGAGGTTTGGTTTATGTTTATAACACAATTTATTTTTGAACATTTTATCATTATTGTCACAGTTTGAATGTCTGTACTGAGGAGGCTTGTTGGAGACAGCTCTTATTGATATGTAAGCCTGTACCTTTATTTGAATGAAATTTAAGAGTGCAGTTTCCATGACCAGCTACATTCCCTGATGAAGGGTCATGCTTGGACCTGAAGCACTGGGGCTTAGTGTTGCACTTTTGTTCTGGTGCAATAAACACTGGTTTGTTATACTTCTGCAATTCCCATGAGTATTTTCATACTTCTTTGTCCAGAGTACTACTGTTATCCTTTATTCTAAACTGATTCTGGGTTTAGTACCCATTAATTTCCACATACATGTGTTTGTAGGTGTTTTCTCCACCTGTGGTATTGGCAGGGAGGATGTGAGAGTCCTGCATAGGGGAGGCCCTAAGGTATGAGATAGAGGACACCATTAGAGGAGAAAGCAACTTCTGGTTTGAGGCTTGATAGTTGGGGGGAGAATTGGGACTAGAAATAGAAGGAAAGAGGGAGGGAGGGAGGTAAGCTGCCTAACCGACACTTCAGCTTAGAGGGATGGAATGCAGATCCTAAGGATCGCTAGGGTGGCGAGACAAGAGGAGGAGCTGAATGTCATTGTCCACCTGTGGACTAATGATGTGGCTAGGGACAGGGCTGGGATTGTGCAAGGAGATTTAGGGGACTGGGGAAGAGTCATAGACAGGTGGCATGTACAGTGACTTTCATTGGGGTGCTGTCTGTCTATAACAGGTGGTAGAATAGAGTTCTCTGTACCAGGAGCTTCAACTTGTGGTTGAAGGTATGGTATAGAGAAGAGGGGGTTGGCAACATTGGGGACTGGGGACCAACCTGGGGGAATAAGGGCCTATACAGGCTTATACATCTCAGTGGATGGTTTAAATGTTATGTTGATGAACATTTAGATAGCTGAGGGAGGAGATGGAAGTAAAAGGGAGGCAGAAACTGCTCCCCAAACATAGATCAAAACTGAAAGAAGGGAGGACCCATGGGGAGGAAAATCCCACAGGGAATAGGACAAGGAAAACATCACAGTGATAGTAGACAAAGGGGATGTAAACAAAAGTTGTGAAAAGAGAGGGGGAAAGGAGGCAGGGCAAAAAGGAAAGAAGGGGAACTGTAGAAAAAATATTGAAAAGGTGTGGAAGGTCATGTGTTCAAAAGCAAGGAGTCTTGGAAATAAAATTCCAGATCTAGAAGCCATCATGACGGAGGCTGAGCTAGATATTGTGGCCATTATTGAGTCATGGTGGACAGGTAACCACAACTGGGACGTGGCCAAGCTAGGCTATACTCAGTTCAGGAATGATAGGATGGGGAGGAAGGGAGGAGAGGTGGTATTGCATGTAAGGGAGGGTATCAAAGCGATGTAAATGCAGTAAATGCAGGAAGGCTATGGGGAAGGAGGGGCTGGAGATATTGTGAATCACAATGGGGACAGAAGCCAGAAGAACCTCTGTTTGCACTGGGGTGATCTACAGACCTCCAACACAGTGGGAAGAACTGGACAAGGCACTAGGGTAAACCATTAATACAGTGGCAGACAAGGAGTAGGTACTGCTGGTGTGGCCAGATGTAGATTGGAGCATTCCAGCAATGACCTCAGCTAGAAGCAACTCCCTGCAGAGTGTGTTTCTTAGACAACTAGTCAAACAGCCCACCCATGATGGGGCAATACCGGACCTGGTCCTCACTAACAAGGACAGTATTGCAGACATCAAGGTGGGAGACTTAGCACTGTACAGTGTGGTTCAGCATAAGGATGGCAGAGAAAGCAAACCACACAAGGACAAGAGTCCTGGAATTCAGAAGGGTAGGTTAAAAAAAATTATAGAATGCCTCAGAGACAACCTAGCAGAGGGGAAATAGCCACGGTGGGGTGGAGGAAAACTGGGCCAAATTAAGGGATGGCATAGTGAAGACAACAAATCTCTGTGCAAAAGAAGTAAGCAAGCACACAAGAAACAAGCATTTGTCAATGCCAAATGTCTGCTGCTTGCATTGCTGTTGTATCAGGTCTCACTTGTACACATTTTTATTATATATTTACCCAGGATAGACAAGATGAGATGCAATATTTCATTTTCGGTGCTGTCTTGCTTCTACACACTTTTAGATTGTATTTACCAAAGATAGGCCAGCTGAGAAGCAATATCTAATTTTAAGTGGCACCCACATTTTGACCTCAAATTTCCAACAGTTTTTATGACCATAGTCATAGTCCATGGAGAAGCAAGCATCACATCTATCCATATAGTGAGACAGATCCAGGCAGGTGAGGCATTGGTCATGCTCATCCGTGATGGACATCTGCCAGCGTGGGGCCACCAAAGCACAGAAAGCCAGCCCACCATGGAAGAGTGCTTTTTGTGCTCGGATGAACCCAATGACCATAGGTGCAGAGTTTGGGGGCTCTTCCAGGCTTGAGCCCCCCCAGGAAAGCTGAGGCCCCCTTCCCCAGATAGGGTAGTCTAAAAATAGGTTCACTGTTTAGGCCAATAGTTTTGAGCCTGAGAGCCCCCCCCCAGGAAAACCTAAACTCTATACCCATATTTATGACCCTATGTTATGATCAAGACAGGTGCAATTTTGAAAATCCCATCCAAAAGGTGATTTTGCACTGCAAATGCAAAAACAAGTTTCAGAGGTGATTTGAAAAATGACACCTGTCATGTTCAGGAAGTGGGGTAATACAAGGGATATGTTGAACATTAAGGGCCAAAATCAGCAAAAATAAAATTATGAATAAATGAAACAATTCAATGTTTCTACATAACGTACTTGTTTTTTTCACATATTGACCCCAAATTTTCAACATTGTCTTTTTATTTATTTTATTTAGTTTTTGCTGACCGGGGAGGAGAACCAGACAATTTTTTGCCTACTTTCAGCCTCATCCTGGGGAAGGGGGATACAGATGGATGCCAACTGAAATTTAACCAGATTTTAAGCTGTTGGTGGTATTTTTAGTGAATGGGGGAAATCTTGCCAGGACACTGGGGAAATTCCCCTACTGTGCTGTAGGGGGAACCCTTGGCCCTCTGGCTAATTGCCAAGATGGCCACCATCCTGGAGGCTGGAGGTGGTGGAGATGTTGCTGGACTGCTCTTCTTTTCTCAAGTAAATGCTTCTATGGATTCCGTTTCTCAGACTGCATCTCCTACACCCGGTAATGATGTGGTATTGATTAACAAGAATTCTGAAGACAAACTGGCTTCACAGAACCCTAAGTCTGTCACTATGGATAATGTTCCTGAAGATTTGTCTACGGAGCCCCGGGTGACCACTGCAGGTGAGACTATGACTACAAGCTTCTTGGAAGAGCAACTGAGGCTTGTTTATACTCGGCATAGGACTCTCTTAATGCAGTTTATGTGGGAAGATGACTTATCACAATCTGATATACCGGATGCCACTTACTCTATGTCTGCTACTCAGAAACAAGCACATACTCCAACTTCTACCCATAATATTTCTGAAGTACCTGGTACAGTTTCTGAGTCTGCTCAACCTGATTCTCTACATCTGCATGGTAACCAGAGGGTGACTCCCCTCATCGACTCTGTATGGACCCCCGATGTGGCATTTCGTGCTGCAGGATGGACATGTACTTCATCTAATTCTTCTTGGATTTCACCAGGGGCAGTTAGTGCGAAGGACATAATTTCTGACTGTGTTGCTGGGAACAATCGTATTGATGGTCAAGATTTGCTGATTACAGACCCTGAGTCTTACCAGCCCACGGCACCAACAGAAAGCCCTGATGCTAACAGGCCAGCTACGGTTGCTAAAGACTACATGCAAATGAAGGGCCCCGACACAGTACTGCAACAGCAAGTGACAGAGTACTTCTGAGGAGGATCCTGTACAGGACACCAAGACTAAAAATTTAGGCACTCAACCAAATGGTGAGCCATCTGCTGATTCCGGTTTCAAACTTAGTGACCTTTTTCAAATTTGGGTGAGACTGCACAGTGCAGGAATGCTGTACGTTTGAAATTTTTTGGTGACATTTCTACAGCTCCAGATAGAAAAACTGTCCTACATAGCATGTTATGGGACTCTATGGGTATTGTTGCAAGTGAACTTTTTGCATTTATACATGTCCGAGGTGAACCGATTTATGACATCAGTTTCAAGAATGTGTACACACTAGAAAAGTTTTGGAATAAATATGAAATAGTTAAAACACAACTGCTTTGGACCCCCTTTATGCTCATCCATTTAACCAAACCTATAATTAAGAACATTACTTTGCTTTTTCGCAATGAAAGGGTGAGCATGGCAGATGTTCAATTCTGGCTAAAGCAGCGCTGTGACATTCTCAAGGCCCCTCGTCCAATATTGGACAAGGACCTTGTCTAGACAGGAGGTTGGAAGGTGAGGGTTCAATTGAAGCAATCTGATAAGGGTATTGTACATCTACCTGGCAGTTTTTATATAGGTAGGGTCGGAGGGCTTTGTTTTTATCCTGGCCATCCTCGTACCTGTCACAAATGTGTTGCACACACTCACCTTAGTAATACATGTGATAAACCCAGATGTAGCCTTTGTTTAGCTTGTGGACATGTAAGCTTAGGGTGCCCTAACCCTCTGAAATACAATATCTATGATGAGACAGGGCATTCATATCACCAACGTCCCTGGGCAGACCACAACAGCATCGATCATGTCCCTCAAGATCAAGTGGTAATAATCACTGATTCTCAGAATCAAGCCCTTTGAGATGCTGAAAGAGAACTTCCTACTGTCGAGTCTTCTTTACAGGACATAGCATCCACTACAGTTGCTCCCCCAACACTACTTCCAATGAGATGGGTACTAAGGCCCCCTCTTCTTCTATGGACCCTGACCCCACTGGAGAACAAATTTCAGTTCCAATGCCCCCCCCCAGCTCAGGACACGGTTCCCCCTCATTGCAGTTTCTCCCATGAAAAAAGGGAAAGGGAAAAGAAAGGCACAAGGTCCTCCTTCCCGTAAATCCATCCTCACTAGAAATAGGTATCAGGCCTTATCAAACATAAACAGCGGGGAGATATGGTGGAGGGTGAGGGTGATTTTGATTCTTCACAGGCCTCCTCTATTAGGATGGATTACTCTTCGGATTCTAGGCCGGACCCTTCTCCCTCCAAGAAACCCTCTGAAACTCCATCTACAGTAGCTTAAACATTGGCTAATTCTGGTGGTAGTTTTTTTCTCCCTTTTTTCCTTTTCTCTTAATGCTAGCAGGGTTAGGTTTGTCGTGCTGCACACTGAATGTGTGCAGCATGAAATCCCATAGGAAGCTTCTAACTACACTACAATATCTTTCAGACCTTCATCAAGACATTTACTTAATCCAAGACACACGTCTAAAAACTAGGTATGAGCTCATGCAGATAAAAAACAGATGGAGTAAAGGACCATCTTTTTGGTCTAGTGGAGAGGACAGGTACGATGGTCTGGGGATTTTATTTTTTGGGTATAATTATAGTGTTACTAGATTAGTGGACATTGTCCCTGGCCGAGCTCTACTTATAGATTGTAAATATAGACTTTTGAATTTGAGGATTATTAACGTTTATGCCCCTCTAAGTATTGCTGCTAGGTCCAAGTTGTTTAAAAAATTACAGCCTTATTTTTATACTAATAGACATCTCATTGTAGGTGGGGATTTCAACTGCGGACTCACTCTAGAGGATAGAGGGGGTAGTACACAAAATATCTTTGGAGATATGGCCTCCTTAAGAACAATAATTAGAACTGCCTCCCATAAAGATGGGTACTGTGAGGTTCATCAAAAAGGGGCAAAAATCACAGAGGTTCTCTTGCCACATAAATAGATTACATTTTCGTATCACAGAATGTGTAAGTGCAGCAAGCGAAAATGATTCCATGTGAAACCTCGGACCATTCAGTTATTTCGCTTCACTGTTTTCCGCCAAACAGTGCATATCCCCACAAAGTCCACTCTAGACGGAAGCTTAATAATACATTGTTGGCTGATGATCATATTTCAGCTGCTTGCAAAACATTTTTAAAAGCCAGAATTTCTGTACTGGATGCATATATTTCTCCTTTAAGATGGTGGGAGGATACAAAAAAGGATTTAAAAACTTTCTTTATTAAATATGCGAGAAATAAGACCCAGATGACTTATTTGAAGAATCTATCCCTGCAGCAAAAACTTCAGGACACCATTTCTAGGGCATATGAATCAGGGATAGCATACACTTCACAAATTCAATCTTTAAAATCTGAAATGGAAAATCTGGAATATAATAGAGCATTTTCTTTAAATTGAAGTACAGTATGGAACGCAACCTACTAAATTCTCACTGGATATTTTTAAAAACTGTTCAGACAGAGCAGCCGCTTCTCATATAGATCATCTTAAAGAGCCGGATACCTCTATTTTGTATAATACCCTAGCGTCCATTAAAGGCAAAGTACAATCACATTTGGAATATACTTTTGGAGCTGACTCCACAGCTTCTCCAAGCAAATCACTTTTGTCAGATGTTACTCTTCCCCTTATTCCTAGGGACCAGACGGCTGCTTTAACTGCCCCTATTTCATTGGAAGAAATCCAGAAAGCCATCAAAAAGCAGAGGAAATGCACCTCCCCTTGAAAGGATGGGATTACTGCTGAATTTTATCAGCATTTTGCTGAGTTTCTTTCCCCTATATTGACAATAGTCTATAATACTATAATTTGCACTAATTCTATCCCTTCCCAATTTTCAGATGCCATCATGATTTTATTACTTAAGAAAGGTGACAGATCTGATATCTGGAATTGGAGGCCTTTGAGCCTTTTGAATGTAGGCTACAAAATTGTTGCATCCATTTTGTTAAATAGACTACTCCCCATAGCAACACAGGTGATTTCGTAAGTTCAGACCTGTGCAATCCCTGGTAGAACTATCACCTCTAACGTATCTTTATTAAAGGACATTGCAGCCTATAGTACCCCCCCTTGGCCCTTCTCTCCTACTCTCACTGGATCAAGAGAAAGCTTTTGATTGGGTGGATCATGCGTATCTTTTCATGGTCTTATCACATTCTAATATATCTACACAGTTTATCACCTGGATTAAGTTGTTATATAGTACAGCGTGGATATAGCCTTTTGTTAATGGAGCTCCTGGTACCCCATTTTTAAGTCACAAAGGAGTCAGACAAGGCTGCCTATTGAGCCCACTGCTTTACACATTTCAAATTGACCCTTTGTTGAGAAAATTCTTACAACATGCATCTATTCCAAGGATCACACTACCCTCAGAAGACACTGTGCCTCCAGCATCCGCATACACAACTCCATTTGTTAAGGAAACAGATTTTGCACAACTTCTTAAGGACTTTGAAACTATTTCAGGCTCTAAACTGAATTATGAGAAGAGTTCTGCTATACAACTTCCACTACCCGATTCACCAGATATAGTCCCTCAATTAGCAGGGATCCCTATGCACTCTTCCCCATACGTATTTTAGGTTCAACCTTTGGCAGTCCAGATGATGCTTCTCATAATTGGGCTACTACCCTGGATAAAGCACTCCACATAGTTGCTTCATGGAAAGGACGAAGTATAGCCAAACAGAAATGTGTTATGTTGTTAAAAACACTAATTCTCCCTCTTTTTTTTGCATTTAGCTGATATTTATCCGGTTCCTTTTACTCTGGAGGCAAAAGTAAATAATGTTTTTTTCAAGGGTTCTGGGGAAGCCGTCTAAAGCCAGTTAAAAGATCCTATACATATCTTGATTACTGTTATGGGGGTGTTAAAATGTTGAACCCTACTGTGTTTTTTCATTGTTTATTTTTCAAATGTAATTTTCCCTTTCTTTTACAGGTTAAACCTCCTTTCTGGTATTCACTATTACTATATTTCACAAGTTCTTTATGTCAAACATGGCAAAAACCTCCCTTAGAAATCCCTAGGAATTTTCAGAAACACAAGATTCCCTATTATGTAATTCCTACTTTCCTTAAAATCAGACAATGGGGATTAACTGCACAAAATGTCCTTTCTTCCACTAGGAAACAGTTATATCAGATAGTTTTGGGTAAACACTTCTCAGATCTCCCTATACTGAAAGATACGTTTGGGAATGAGATTGATCAATTGACTGTTTTTTCACAACTAACAGATCCTAGGATTCCTAGAAGGACATGGGATGTTACTTGGTTAGCATGCCATGGGAGACTAGGCATACGTGATAATCTAAAGCATAAGGCATCAGAGGAGATGTTATGCCCTAGGGATACTTGCGGTAATATACCTGAAACTATGAGGCATTTTTTATAGAGTGTCCCTTTACACATTCAGTTTGGACCCTCTTGCTCCACAAATGGAGGGAGAAGGCCATCCCAACTATTACATATGATATTTTGGTGTATGGTATTTAACCTTCTGCACTAAATCATATAATCCTAGTACTTTACGACTAATATTTGCTATATGCAGGTTTTATTTGTGGCAAGCTAGATGTGCTTTTTTATTACAACAAAAACAGAGTAGTCTTACGCAGATTATTTTACAAATTTCGCAAAGTTTACAGAATGTATATGACTCAGAGACAGTAACTGTACCAAAGGTGGTCTTTCAACAATATTGGAAGCATTGTACTTGGTTCCTTAAAAGCTTTTTCTTTCCTTTTTGATTTTTGCTTTCTGTTTTAAGTGCTTTACTTTTTGACTTATGATATTCGTATTGGAATAATGTTGTAATATGTTTTTTTTTCCTTAATAAAACATTTCCCTACTCTTTTCGAGCAAGATACAGTTCTAAAAGCAATTATAATTTTGGAAGAGGGTGTATCCCATCCAGTTTTGGGGAATTTAGGAGAAGAGGCTCTGGTAGGCCCCCTCCAACCTCCCCACCCCCACCTCCATCTCACCCCACCCCTTCCCCCTTCTCCTGGTTCTTCTGGGGTACAACCTGGTATAACTGAGGGGTTGCATAGGGGAGAGGAAAGAAGTGCACCTGCCAATATTATTGAATGTCAGCAGGCCCCTAGAACAGTGTGGGAGTCTAAAATAAGAGAGCACCTATTCCCAGATAACCACAGGAATGCAGCTGAGCCGGCCACACAACGCAATGCTGTGAGGCTTAGATATAGAGCAGATATGGAGGATATACCTGATTAACTATTTGTGGGCAGGGCTCTACTCAAGAATAGCATGAAATATTATGCGTATTAAATATACGCCTTGATTCATATGTCAGGGGATACAATATATGACATTAGCCTCAAACACCCAGCCAGTTTAGAACAATTCTGGAAGCAGTATCAGGTTCTCAAGAACACAGCACTATGGAAGCCCTTTGTTGCTATATCACTGACCAAACCAATGTATAAAAAAATAACGATCTTAATCCGGAATGAGGGAGTCAATGTGGCAGACATCACATGTTGATTAACACAACATTGCTCTGTGAATGGTTATCCAGAATCCATCTTGGATGAGGAGCACTTGTGGACTGAGGGGTGGCACTACAAGGTCACTTTGAAACAGATTAATGGCATCATACATCTTCCAAACTATTTTTTCTTGGGCAGAGACAGAGGAGTTCTGTTCTATCCCAGCCAACCCAGGGCATGCTATAGATGTGGGGATATTGGGCATTTAAATAATGCATGTGAAAAACAGAGATGTTGCTTGTGTGGGGAGACAGGCCATATTGGTGCACAGTGTCAACAACCCTCGAAATGCAATCTGTGCACAGAATCTGGACACTCATTTTGGAACTGTACTTTGACCTCTCATAATAGCCTAGATCTGGCACTTCGAGCAGAACAAGATGTGTATGTGGCTAATGCCCAGAAAGAGAAAATTAGGTGTACTGAACTAATGTCGCAATTTTCTTCTGATGAACCCCTCCCACAAAGGTCCTTCACAGCAAAGAAGGTGGTAAGATTGGATGAAGGGGTGCAAAGTAACCAGCAAGAACCAGTGCTGGTTGATCAGCCTGAGTCACATGAACAAAGTCAAGTCTCTGTCTTGGTAATTGGAGCAGAAGAGGGGGTTTCTGGAATAAGCACAAAGGATAAGGAAAGTATTCTGATTGAACAGAGGGACCGTGTATCTCACGAGGTCATCCCCACACAGGATGGGACTGCCCAGGATCATAGTATGCCACCTCCTGGAATGAAGGAAGACCTTCCTTTCAAAAGGGTTATGTGATCTAAAGCTGCACATAAAATTGTATCTTTGCCTGAGAAGGAGGAGGAGGGGATTGTTACCCAGAATGGTTATGGAGTAATAATAGAGATAAGGGAAGTGGAAACATTAGGGGAGTCTGATGTATCCTCTGTTATTTCATCTCAGATGGAGACTCCGGACCTTCCAGGGCCAGGGGAAAAACCAAAGCAGAAGAAGCGGAAGAAAAGAAGATGAGGGATCAGCTTTGGGACCTTTGTGCACTATTTTTTCTTATGACATGTGGGATATCGGTAGTCACAGCTAATGTGAACAGTGTTAAATCATGGGAAAAGAGACAGGTTTTGTTTTCTAGCTTAATGATGAAAGGTGGGAAAATAATTATTTTACAAGATACTAGATTGCATACCCTCCCTGAGATAAACTGGGCTCAAAAAGAATGGAGATGGGATCCATCTTTATGGTTGATAGGGGAGGATAGTTGCTCAGGGCTAGTTTTTTTGTTCACTGGTCTTCAGGTGGATCTACTCAAAGTTATGGATGTTTTCCCTGGGAGAGTTATGATATTGGATGTAAGGATATATGGTATAATGTATAGACTTATTAACACCTATGTTCCACAGGCTAAAGCAGAAAGAGCTGCTTTATTCAGATAAAGAGAAGCTTATTTGAGTACTTCAAAATTTATATTATGGAGGGGGTGATTTTAACTGTGGATTGAGTAATAGAGATTGGGGATGTAAGACAGACAAAATACATTGTGACACTAGTGCATTGAGCTCCATCCTAAAAGGTAATGCATTATAGGATGCTTATGATATTCTAACCATAACGCTTGCTCACACCTTAAGGAAGGGAAAACTTTCAACTAGAATTGAATTATGGTTCCTTTCTAGTAGACTTTCAGCGCAGTCTCTACAGGAAGTGCCACTGGAAACGTTTGATCATTTGGGGTGAAAGTGGAAATAGGTAATGCACACAAAACACCTCTTGGTAGAGGATACTGGAAATTGAATACTGCTATATTACAGGATGACGTGATTGTAGCTAACATTCAAAGTTTTATAGATATTAGATTGGATACAGTTCTCATATATGAAAGTTATGTTGACTGGTCGGAGGATACGAAAAGGGACTTGAAGAATTTTTTAATTTCCCTCACTAGTGGAATAGCTAAATCAAAATATTTACAGTACTTAAGATATAGATCTCATTACCTGAAAATCATCACTCAGATGAGACATACAGGGAAAGATATGAATGTAGTTACAAGTTATAAAAGACAAAATATGTGCTTATCAGAAGGAAACGGAGAGGGGTATAGCAAATATGCAGCAATTTAGACCTAGAGGAACTAAATCACAAGTGAATCCATATGATGAGGATGGGAACAATTTTAGAAGTGCTTTTTTTTCATCCCTAGTTGATGAAAATGAAGTAATAGTGGAAGACACAGCAGCTATTCAGCAAGTGGTTCAAAATCATGTATGTGCCACTTTTCAAAAGAAGGGTATGGGACAGGTTACGAAATTTCAAGGGACCACTGAGATACTCCAGTTTGCACAAGAAGATAGGGAGGGGTTAGGCCAGGATATTACAGTGGAAGAAATAAAACAGGCCATTGTTAAATTGTCTTCATGTACGACCCATGTGAAAGATGGGATTCCCAATGACTTTTATAAATGGTTCATTGATGTGTTAGCACCAGTATTCCAGAAAGTGTTTTCAGCAATTCAAACAGAAGAGAGGGTGGGATTGAGTATGAAAGAAGGTATTATGGTATTTTTATATAGGAAAGGTGATCTGCAGGTTATCAAAAACTGGAGACCATTGTGTCTATTTAATTCAGATTACAAAATCCTCACTAAGGTTCTAACTGCTAGATTGGCTAGAATTGCAAAATCAGTCATAATAAAATCACAAACATGTGCAGTGCCAGGCAGAAATATTCATTATAATGTATTATTTGTTAGAGAGATAGTAGAGCAGGGTCTCCTAATGGATTTGAATGGGTATATATTAACAACAGATAAAGAAATGGCCTTTGATTCAGTATGGCAGGACTATATCTGGGAAGTGTTATGGGCCTATGTGGTGCCTGCGGTGTTGATCAAATTATTAATGTTGTTTTATGAAGAAGCACATGTGATTCCCTTGGTTAATGGGCATTTGGGGATCCCTACATTTTTGAAAAATGTAGTTAGGCAGGGGTGTCCTCTGAGCCCCCTCTTCTATGTTTTTGGCTTAGACCCTATTCTATGGATGATAGAATGCACTGCAGAGATTGAGACTATTACAAATAAAAATGGAATACGGTGTAATAAGGTATCAGCCTATGCAGATGATTGTACAATATTGATAGCCAATATGCAATCAGGCTGTAATGCTTTACAGTTACTAGAATAGGTGGCAAAAGACACAGGCATCAGGATAAATTATGTAAGACGTGTAGTTCTTGCAGTAGGAGTGGCCCCTATGGATGCAGAGTTTGGGCTTCCTATTACAAAACATATTGTGGAGATCTTAGGTTTATACTTTGGGTCACAGGAAGCTGAGAAGAGGAACTGGGGCTTGGCTTTTCAGGAGGTACATCAAAAGGTTGAACAATGGAAACATTGCAAAATGATGAGAAAAAAACGGTTTTATTTTTGTTTTTCTTAATAGAGGCTTACATTGCTGCTCTGTTTTTGTATGTGCCACATATATACCCTTTGCCATATCACATGCACTCTAGAGTTATAGGGTTATTTTTTCTCCTTTTATGAGGAAGCCGTTTGAATCCGATTAAGAGAGCCCATACATATAGGGCATGGAAAGATGGAGGATTGCAGATGCTTCAACCATTAATATATATTTTTTTTAACTTTTTTTATACTAACATTAGGCCTCTGTTGTTAGGGAATCAAGGCATAGGTAATGCATGTATGCAGCGCTGGAGTGAAGGTCTTTTGGAAGCTTGAGGCCATGGGAAATGGCATGTTTCAGAAAAGCTATTGCCAAAATATGAACAGAGTATATTTAAATACATTAGGACGTGGAAAATTGAGCTGATATGGTTTGTCGATGACAGTAAAAAAAGATTATATGCTACTATAGTAAAAAAATGTTATTATGAGGGGTCAGTTTTTAAATTTGGGAATACGATTAATTGTGTGGCTATATTAGAAGCTATTACAGAGCCTAGGACACCTCTGAAGATGCAAGACGTAGTATGGTTGAGTGCACATAAGAAATTGAATATCAGAGGTAATCAGAAGCATAAAGCTCTAAAAGATAGGTATTGCATAAAAGTAGGATGTCAAGATCAGGTAGAGATGGTGTGTCATCTATTTTTTGAGTGCACCATTATCCAGGGATTATGGGATGATATAGCAAGGCTATGGAATGAAGAAATATTTAGTTTCATTACATATGAGATGTTAGTTTTTGGTCAGCTGACAAACCAATGGGAGAAGTGGAAAAAAAGTACAGTCTATGTGGTTTTTGCATGTTTTAAATGGGTTATATGGCAAAATAGATGTCAAAGGGTTTTACAGAACAGAGATGTTCAAATCCAGGATATGCTATTCAGGGTACAGGTGGAACGTGATAAAATCTATGAATATGAGAAAAGGACTTTAGGGGAAGTGGTATGTCAGTCTTTATGGGATGGAATAGATTAGGTGAGATAGTCACAATTTTGTTGATTTACAAAATTGAATCGTGTTTTTTTCCACGGTTTCTTTACATTATGACAGGAGTGGAGAAGATGTTGGATTTAGGTATCAGACATTTGGAATTGTTTGGGTTTTTCTTTAATCATCTATGTTTCTGTTTTCAATACTAATGCCAGTTTTTGTATGATGTTTATGTAATTTTCAGTATGCTTGTTTTGGTTTTTTCAATAACGATTTCCCCTACTCTTTTCAAGAAGTGGCATGGGATCTTTAACAGCCACCTGAACTACCACCAGAACAGGCAGACGGGACCTCGGTTTAACATCGCATCTGAAAGACGGCACCTCAGGAGTGCAGCACCCCCCTCATGCTACACTACAGTGTCAGTATTGGGATTTAACCCAAGTGCCTTGTATGGGGATAGAACCCACAGTCTTCTGATCTTCCAGCCTTTATGACCATTCCTTCTGAACATAACAGGTGTCATTTATAAAATAGTGGCTGAAACAGAATTTCACACTGAAAGTGTGAAAAGACATTTTGACCAGGATTTTAAAAAATGACAGCTGTCACATTCCTGAGGTGGTGTGAAAAATTGCTACGTTGAAAATTTGGGGTCAAAATATTGAAAATTACCACAGTTATGAGCGTGCATTGAAAACTTCAACCTATGCTTATAATGTTGTTGTTTTTTAATATTCTTATCCTAAATTTTCAAGATAACCTTGTTAGGACCCCTCTTCATGAATCAATGGTGGAGAAAATGTTCAATTCCTGCCTGAAAGATGATTGTGTGCCACAAGTGCGAATACACATTTTGGCCAGAATTTGAAAAATGACAGCTGTTAAGTTCGTGAGATAGTGTGGTAAAATGAATATGTTGAAAATTTGGGTCAAAATATTGAAAATGACCAAAGTTACAAGCATGCATAGAAAAATATCAATGCATGCTCATAACTTTGATGTTTTTTTAATATTTTTACCTCAGATTTCCAGCATAGCCTTCTTATGACCCCACCTCATGAACAAGGGCAGAGAAATGTTCAGATCCTGCCTGAAAGGTGATTTCATGCAGAAACTGTGAAATCACCTTATGAGAATTAAAAAATGATCAAGTTAATGAGGACAAGTTTAAAACCCATTCACATACCTGTTTTCCTCAGTTCACAGTCCTGATCCGGTGCTGAAGAGTGAAGACATGCTTCTGGCCCAGAGAGGATTACGGCATTGGACCCCCAATAGCTAAGTAAAGGTTGGGGGGCTGGCTGCTGAGTGGGAGGGCCTGGTCGGGGATGGTAAGAGTGGCGGTGGGCTGAAGGTGGTAACAAACATCAATGGATGGTTTTCTTTTTTACAGGGTGTATACAAAAAGACTACAAGAGATGGTTTCATTTCAGGTACTGACACTGGGGACTGGGCACTCCAGTGTTGGTTTAACCTTTAGGTGCATGGGAAGCAACGGTTAGGTGGGAGGGATACTTGACAGGGGGTGGGATTACAGGAGGTAAAAAAATTAAAAAAGGACTATGAGGGATGGTTTTCTTTATTTAAGCTACTGGCACTGGGGATTGAGCACCCCAATGTCGGTGTTATGTTTGGTGGCACCAGAGGTGGGCTCCCAATTACTGCACAGTGAAAATGGATGGGGTGGGAGTACTAGCCATGGCCAGGAATTGGGTACCCTGGTGTCGGAAAAATAAGATGGAAGGGGGAAACAATGGGAGGTGGGAGGGATACTTGGCAGTGGGTGGGAAAGATTTTTTTTTCATTGGGGGAGATCACAGCAGGCTGATCATGATGCTGATCAGCTCTGCTTGTTGGGCGGCATTATGCAGATCAAAAGAATGAGCCACCCTATGATTTGAGCGGCTCTTTTCTTTTACACAAAGTTTTCACCCAGCAAGACCAGAAGAGTATCATGATCAGCCTGGCTGATGATTGGTCTGACACTGCTGAGCCCCTTGCAGACTGCCTGCATTGGACCAACAGTGACACACCTCTCAAAATCCACTATCATACCTATATGTTCACTTTGCACAAGTGCAAGGGTGAACACAAAAAGAGACTGCTATGGTTCTCAAGGGAAGTGATTGAAAAGGTTAAGGTTAAAAGGGTAGCATTCAGATGGTACAAAGAGATACAGAGGGAAAAGGATAGGGAAGTGAACCAGGAATGGCAGAGGGAAGCAGGGAAAGTGGTCTGAAGAATAAAGGCACAAATTTAGCAAAGGATAGCAAAAGGAGTAGCTAAAGGGAACAAGCCTTTTTTAGGTACATAAGTGAGAAGAGGAAGACAGAAGGAAGGATTGTTATTTAAAAAGGCAGGTGGGACTGTGCAGAGGAGGATGAGGACAAAAACAGATATCCTGAACAGATATTTCTGTTCAGTCTTAGTCTGTTCAGTGAAGATAAGGATACATACATGAAGAAGTCCAGGGAGGTTACCAGATTGGTCAGGGCGGCCAAGGCATCCAAGGAGCTGCGACTGGCGCAGGGAATCAAAAGTGGAGAAAAAGACTTCTTCCGCTACGTCAGAGAGAGAAGAAAGAGCAAGGATCAGCTGGTGAGGATTAAAAAGGACAGGGGCTGGGTGGAGAAAGGGGCAGAGCAGGCAGAGGCACTGAATGAATGCTTCTGCTCTGTATTCACGCAAGAGAAGTGGGGGCAGATACCCCAGGTGAGGGGGTATGACAGATGTAGGGATTACAGAGAGCAGGGTACTAAATGAGTTTAGGGTATTAAGGGTGGACAAAGCACCTGGATCTGATGGCATTCACCCTAGGGTACTAAGGGAGTTGGCAGAGGTCCTGGCAAGGCCACTAACTGACCTGTTCAATACCTCTCTGGACACAGGATGTGTACCACAGGACTGGAGAATGTCCCATGTGGTGCCCATCCACAAAAGTGGCCCAAAGGATGAACCAGGAAACTATAAGCCAGTGAGCCTCTCATCGATCTTCGGAAAGCTCATGGAGACTATAATAAAAGAGAGGCTAGTGAGCTTCTTAGAGAAAAATGGTCTCCAGGATGGTGAGCAGCATGGGTTTATAGTGGGCAGATCATGCCAGACAAACCTTGTAGAGTGCTCCGACTGGGTGACGTGGGAACTGGACAAGGACCATGCTGTGGATGTCCTGTATTTGGACTTCAGTAAGGCCTTTGATTCAGTACTGCTTGGGAAGTTGGGGGGACTGGAATATGTGGGGACAGGACCAAAAATGGTGAAATGGATCACAAATTGGCTAAAGGGAAGGCAGGAAAGGGTGAAACATAGAAACATAGACTTTGACAGCACATAAGGACCTCTTGGCCCACCTAGTCTGCCCATTTCCCTACCTACCAGATAAGCCGCAGATCCTAGTTAACCAACAGCCTATTTCTTCCTACTCCCCACAAGATTTGCCTTATGTCTGTCCCATGTATTCTTGAATTCTCCCACAGTTTTAGACCCCACAACCTCCTCAGGAAGGCTGTCCCATGCATCCACTACCCTCTCTGTGAAAAAATACTTCCTCACATTGCCCCTGAACCGCCCCCACCATTATCTTTAAATTGTGTCCCCTTGTTCTTGCATGTCTCTTTTTCTGAAAGATGCTACCCTCTTGGACTTTGTTGATTCCACTGAGGTACTTAAACATTTCTATCATGTCCCCCCTCTCCCTCCTTTCCTCAAAGGTATACATATTAAGCTCCTTTAGTCTCTCCTCGTATGGCTTCTCTTGCAGACCCTGCACTATTCTAGTTGCCATCCTCTGGACTGCCTCTATCCTGTCTATGTCCTTGCGGAGATGGGGTCTCCAGAACTGGACGCAGTACTCCAGACGGGGTCTCACCAACTGTCTGTACAGAGGGATAACAACTTCCTGTTTTCTGCTGCTGATGCCTCTCCCTGTGCATCCCAGTATACCCCCAGCTCTCCCTACTGCCTTCTCACATTGCTTGCTAACCTTAAGGTCATCTGATATGACTACCCCGGTCCCTTTCCTTTTTTGTTTTTGTTACTACCTCCTCCATTGTGTAATCTTCCCCTGGGTTTTTGTTTTCCAGGTGCATTATTTTGCACTTCTTTGCATTGAATCCTAGCTGCCATACTTCTGACCATTCCTCCAACCTTGCCAAGTCCCTTCTCATCCTTTCCACACCTCCTTGTGTATCAACCCTGTTGCATATCTTTGTGTCATCTGCAAAGAGGCATACTTTTCCTTCCAGTCTCTGCAATGTCACTTATAAAGACATTAAAAAGGACTGGACCCAGTACTGAACCCTGTGGTGCCCCACTAGTAACCCCCCTTTCTTCAGAGTGGACTCCATTTCCAATTACCTTCTGTGTCCTGTTGTCCAGCCAATGTTTTATCCAGGCTACCACCCTAGAACCCACTCCCAGGCTGGTTAATTTGACTATTAATCTTTTGTGTGGGACTGTGTCAAATGCCTTGCTAAAGTCTAGGTAGGCCATGTCCACAGCCCTCCCTGGTCTACTACTTTGGTCACCCAATCAAATAAATCAATTAGATTCATCTGACATGACCTTCCTGCTGTGAACCCATGCTGCCTTGGGCCCAGCCCCACTGGCCTCTAGGTACTCAATACCTCTTTTTCTTCAGAAGTGATTCCATCACTTCCCTACCACAGAGGTCAAACTGACAGGTCTGTAGTTTCCTGCTCTGTCTTGGTCCCACTTTTGTGAGGGGAATCACATCCGCCTTCCTCCAGTCCTTGGGTACCACACCATCCTCCCATGATTTATTAAAAGGGTAGTCAGTGGTTTCACTGTTCTCCCCATAATTCTTTTTAGAATTAGGGGTGAATTCCATCAGGTCCCATTGCTCGTCCACCTTCAGTTTTAGGAGTTCTTCAGAACCCTTTCTTCTGTGAAAGGACTGGGATCGATCCCCCTATCCAGAGTGCTTCTGTTAATTTGATTTGGCACCCCCCCTTCCTCTTTTGTGAAAACTGAGCAGAAATATTCATTCAGTATCCCTGCTTTTTCACTATCCCCTCTGCCCACCCACCGTTCATTCTATTCAGCCTCACTATTCCTCCCTTTGTCTTTCTATGCTCCCTGATGTACCTATAAAAGGTTTTATCCCCCTTCTTAACTGAGTTGGCTATCCTTTCCTCAGTTTGGGCCTTTGCTATTCTGACTTCCCTCCCTGCTTCCTTCTGCCTTAACTAGTACAGCTCTCTGTCCTGCTCCTTCTGTGTTTCCTTATACTTCCTGAATGCTATCTTTCCTCCCTGACTTTCCCTGCCACCTCTTTTGAGAACCATAGTGGCTTTTTCTTTCATTTTGATTTGTTTATTTGCTTTACACAAAGGCTTGTTGCCTCTGTGATGGCAGTTTTGATGATTCCCATTGTTGCTCCACCCTTCCTTCTAGCCTGTTTGCTAGTGCTTTTCTGAGGCACTCTCCATCTTGCCAAAGTCAGCCTCCTGAAGTCCAGTACCCTCACTTTGTATGGCTTGACTCTGTAGCTGAGTTCAATGTGAACCACACTGTTTGATGGTCACTTGTTCCCAGATGGCAACCCACTTCTAGATCTGAGATCCTCTCACTGTCCCCATTTGAGACAAGTCTAAGATTGCTCCCTCATGAGTGGGTTCTGAAACTAGCTGTCTGAGGCATGCCACCTGTAGGGCATCGAGAATGGCCCTGCTCTTGGATGTGGCTGCAGCAAGTGTGCTTCAGTTTAACATCTGGCATATTCAGGTCTCCCATCAACAGTATCTCCTTTCTCTGCCATCCTAAGAATGCCTTCTATCATATCCTTGTCCATTCCCTCCCCTGACCTGGGGTCTATATACAACCCTTAGCGGATTGTGGTGCCACTTCCAGTCTCCAAGGTGACCCACAATGCCTCCTCTCCTCCCTGTTTACTCTTTTGTTCAGTTGCTTTTATCCTTTCTTTACATAGAGAGCTACTCCTCCCCCTCTTCTCCCCTCTCTGTCTCTCCTGTAGGTTATGTACCTTGGTATGTTAACATCCCAGTCATGGTTCTCTGTGTACCATGTTTCTGTGACTGCTACGATATCCAGGCATCCCTCTTCCATCAAGGCCACCAATTCAGGGAGCTTGTTGCCCAGGCTACGGGCATTGGTAGTCATTATCCTCCATTTCCTGATGGCCTTACCCCTTTTTGCCCCATCCCTGTCCTTCTTGCCTTTGTCACTTTCTCCACTTACCCCTTCCCTTCTCCCTATCGACATCTCTATGTTGGTGTTTACTGCACTTACTACCGTGACTTTTTTGGGGGGGCTAGGATTTCCCTGCTCCTTTCCAGTGTCTCCCCCCTTGGCTAGATTAAATACTTGCCAATGAAGCATTTAAACTTATCACCTAGGATCCTGGTTCCCCTCCTGGACAGATGCAGCCCATCATGCCAGTATAGGCCTGCATCACTCCAGGTGGACCCCCAGTCCCCAATGAAGCCAAATCCCTGAGCTCTGCACCAGTTTTTCAACCACTGATTGAATTCCATGGTGGTGTGGGGGACCGCTTGGGTACCATAGGGATCGGTACTGAGACCGGTGCTGTTTGGGATTTTTATTGCAGATATCTCACACGGGATCCACAGCAAGCTCAGCCTGTTCACAGATGATACCAAGATGGGAGCTGTGCTTGATGATGTGGAGGGGTGGAAGGGGTTGCAGGAGGACCTGACTAAGCTGCAGGAGTGGGTGGAAATATGGTAGTTGCGGTTCAACGCCAAGAAGTGCAAGGTTATGCACTTTGGAATCAGGAACCAGGGGAGGGATTATCACTTAAATGGGGTACAGTTTGGGAGCTCCACAGAGGAGAAGGACCTAAGAGTGATCATTACGGGGAGCATGAACAACTTTGCTAAGTGCAGGAAGTTGGCAGCAAAAGCCAACAAAATGCTGGGGTGTATTGCAAGAGATATCTCCTCCAGAAGGAGGGAGGTTATCCTGCCCCTATTTAGGTCATTGGTCAGGCCTCACCTGGAGTACTGCGTGCAGTACTGGTGCCCATTCCTGAAGAATGACATCAAATTGTTGGAGGGAGGTGTAGTAAAGAGCCACAAAGATGATCCAGGAATTGGAGAGCAAGCCATATGAGGACAGGCTGGGAGAGTTGAACATGTATTCACTGGAGGAGAGGAGGGATGGGGGGATATGATTGAGACCTTTAAGTATCTGAAGGGGATAAACAAGACCAACACAGAAGGGATTTTTCAGATGAGAAGAGGGAGGGACATGAGAGGGCACGGACTGATATTGGGGAGGGGAGATTCAGGAGGGAGATGAGGAGACATTTTTTCACAGAAAGGGTGGTGAACAAATGGAACACCTTACCAGATGAGATAGTGTCCTGTAAGATGGTGGGAAGTTTCAAGAGGGGTTGGGACAGGGGAAGGGGAAGGGATACTGGGAAGGGGGTGGGAGAGGCAGCTGCGTGAAGAGGGGCTAGCTGCACACTCGATCAGACTCAATAGACCATGAGGCCTGTTTCTGCTGGCAGTTTCATACATTCATATGTTTGTATAGATTACATAGAAATTGTCGGCAGATAAGGACCACTTGGCCCACCCAGTCTGCCCATTTTCCCTGCCTACTGTAATACCACAGGCCCTACTTGGTCTCCGGCTTTATCCCCCATATCAAACTAATAAGATCCACTTTTGCCTGTCCCATGCATTCTTAAATCCCATTACAGTTTTTACTTTGACCACCTCCGCTGGGAGACTGTTCCAGGTATCCACCACTCTTTCTGTGAAGAAGTACTTTGTAACATTTCCCCTGAATCTACCCCACTCCAGCTTCAAAGCATGTCCCCTTGTTCTTGAGCATCTTCTTTTCTGAAAAATGCTTTCTTCTTGTACCCTATTTATACCCGTGAGGTATGTGAAAGTTTCTATCATATCCTCTCTCTCTCTCCCCCCCCCTCCTTTCCTCCTAGGTATACATACTGAGGTCCTTTAGCCTCTCCTCATAGGGCTTTTGATGCAGGCCCAGCATTATTTCAGTTGCTCTCCTCTGGACTGCCTCTATTCTGGCTATGTCCTTTCGGAGATGTGGTCTCCAGAACTGAACACAATATTACATGTGAGGTCTCACTAGTGTTTTATACAGAAGTATAACTACCTCCCTCCTTCCGCTGGTGATACCCCTTCCCTTGTACCCTAGCATCCCACTAGCTCTCCCCACTGCCTTGTCACACTGTTTGATCACCTATACGTCATCAGAAAAGTCTTCACAGTGGAAGGGGATGGACTACATAAAATCAGCAGGAACACTAGGGGGAAGGAGGTGGGTGCAAGTCCATTTTCAGATGAGAGAGCATTGAAAGGACTTGCAAATCTGAAAATGGACAAAGCCATGGAGCCAGATGGGGTACATCCAGTGATGTTGAGGGAACTCAGGGTGGTACTGGCTGTGCATCTGACAGCCCTAATCAACAATTCACTGTGAAGGTATGCCATTTGAAGAGCAACTCACCCAGATTGAAACTCGCTCAGCTAAACCATGGGAGCGTTGTGCAGAACAGCGACATGTGCGGTAGAGTGACAGGTGTCTAGCAGCAAGCTGCAATAACCTGAATGCGGACATAGGGCAAACCTGCAGGTAGTGCTATGGATCCCATTTCTGGCAGTGCACATCACAGGAACTGCAACCCATATGGAGAGAGTGCACACCGACAGTGACAGCTGTGGGTGAGACGCACATTAATGACCCAATGCAGGTGCACCCAAGAGAGCCCCCACAGGTCAAAAGGTGTCCTATGGCAACACTCCGCAACAAATCTCCAGAGGCACACACGGTGACAGCATATAAAGGGCAACATAGACGGGGGGCCCAGTACAGGCAAAACAGATGTTCAGTGGGGCCATGTTGCTAGATTTTGTAAAGAGCGCCCGGGTAACAACCTCCTTACATTTCACAGGTTTCTGTACCAAAAGGAGTGAACACGGGGCACAGCCACATTACTGAAAGTGTGTGGAATACCACACCGGGAAATGAAATGGGCGGGCGAGACCGTGGACGGGTCAGACAACATCTCACTCACTAGGTGGCACAACCATGTGCCTGACAGCACTGGGGTCATGGTGCAATGTGTCTGTGTGGTGGTGAAGCTCAGGGTGGTGGAGACCACAGAGAGCTGCCAGCAGGTCATGGTCGCATGCTGCAGTGGCCTCATGGATGTGGTAGGTGGGTGGCTGCCACCTGTCGCCACACTCAAAAGGACAATACAGAGGGTATGGAGGATGGTAAAGAGGTTACCGGTGGAGCCCACAGCACTGTCAGGGCTCAGCATACCCAAGGACTATTCGGTGACCGATGTGGGAGAGCAGTTCCTCTTCCTCCTGCATGACTCTGGGGGCAGTGTATCCTGGTTTCTCATCTACAGCACTCAATGGAACCTGGAGTACCTGCCAAGGTGCAGCACCTGGTATGCAGACAGAACATTCCACAGCAGTCTCAGACTCTTCCAGCAGTTGTATAGCTTGCACAGTGTGGAGACCACGGTGGTGTTACCATCCTTTTCTGTCCTGATGTCCAGTCGGACTGTGGGGTGCTACACGGCCATGTTTAGAACACTACTGGATCTGTGTCCCGAGCTACACCCCATGTCAATCATGATCAACTTTGATCCGGCTGCCTACAAAGCACTACGGCTCATATCCCCACAGGTACATCTCCAAGGGTGCTTTTTCAACTTCACCCAGCACCTGTAGAGGAAGTTGTAACAGCACGGGTCCCTGGCAGAGCTGTTCTTTGCCAATGATGAGTTTGTCATGCATATCTGTATGCTGGCAGCACTGGCATTCGTGCCAGCAGCGGATGTGTGTAGCACCTAAGAGGAGATGTGATCCAGGGATTTCTTTGAGGTGTACGAGTAGGAGCTGGCACCGTACCTTGACTACTTCAAGAACACCTGGCTGGAGCACCTGATCCATAGTGGGGTATGCCACCAGCTAATGTACCCCTTGGATTTCTGGAATGTCTATGCCGCTACACAGGAGGGGCTGCCCCGTACAACCAATGTCATTGAGGGCTGGCACAGAGGCTTCAACTAGCTGATGGGCACCTCCCACTCAACCATCTGGAAGTTCATTGAGGTGCTGTGGAACCAACAGTGGCTCATGGAGCTGAAGATGCAGCAGTTGCTGCATGGCACGGAGGTCAGAGGCTCAAAGAGAAGGACCCAGGATGCTAGTAACCACATCATGGACATTGTGGACCAATATGAACAGAGATGCCTGAAGGACTATCTGATGGGCATTGCCCTTAATATTCGCCTGCAGGTGTGAGTGCCTTGTGGTCACAGACCAGCACACAGTCAGGACTGTTTGATCAGGACTGTGTGGTGGTGGTGATGGTGGTGGGTCACGGCTGGCATTGTCCTGTACCACAGGCTGTGTGACTGCTTCCAATAAACACACTTCAATATTGCCTCTGTGTCCACTCACTGCCTGTGAGGTGTTTTGCTGGGGCTGGGCCCCAGTCATCAGGGACGGGTGTCTGGGGATCGGGGGTATCCTGGGGTGGGTTGCAGGTGCTGTTCTGCTCAGGAAGGGGGGTACTGTTTCTTGCTGCTCAGGGGCGGGTTGTGGGTGCTGTCCTGCTCCAGGGGGTACTGTTGCCTGATGCTCGGGGGTGGGTTGTGGGAGCTCACCATGGGTGCATCAGGTGCAGTTCTCCAATCATTGTTATGGCCATGTCATGGCCTCTGTAGTTGCTGCGCTGTTCCTGCAATGTTCATGAGGCTGCAGTCCAGGTGCTGCTGTATCGGCAGTCACTGTAGCTGTTGGTGATCCGGTGTCATGGATCCCACTGGAAACAGGAGTGGTTCCAGAGGACTGAAAGGTGGCAGATGTAGTCCTGCTTGATAAAAGAGGTAGTAGGGAGCAGACTGGCAACTACAGGCTGGTCAGTCTGACATAAGTGGTGGGGAAGTTAATGGAGTCACTACTGAAGGAAAGAACTGTGGAGTATCTTGAATCCAGCAGATTACAAGACCCACGGCAGTATGGATTCATGTGGCTTGGGGGGGGGCAAGTCAGAAGAACCAGATAGATTTATTCAACTGGGTGACCAGGGGAAATAGATCAGGGTGGGCCAGTGGACGTGGCCTACTTAGACTTCAGCAAGATCTTTGACACCGCACCATACAGAAGACTCATTAGGAAACTGGGCAGTTGGAAGTGGGTCCTAAGGTGGTAAATTGGATACAAAATTGGTTGATAGATAGGTGGCAGAGGGTGGTAGTAAACTGAATTGACTCTTGGGAAGAGAGGGTGACCAGCAGAGTACCTCAGGACTCAGTACTAGGTCCAGTTCTCTTGAATGTCTTATTAAGTGACATTGATGGAGACCTGGAAGGGAAGGTATGACTCTTTGCAGATGATACCAGAATCTGCAATAGGATGTACACCCCAGAGGGGGTAGAGAGAATATGCAGAAACCTGAAAAACCTCAAGGAGTAGCCAAGGGTATAGCAACTGGATTTCAATGCAAAAAAAAAAAAAAAGTGCAAAATCATGCACCTAGTGCACAAAAACCCACTGGCAGAGTATAATACTGGGGGAGAAGTATTTATGGTCAGCAAACAGGAAAGAGACATGGATTAGTCATATCTGAATACCACAAGATGGAAAGGCAATGTGACAAGGCAGTAGGTAGGGCCAGTAGGATGCTGAGGTGCATAAAGAGTGGTATCACCAGCAAAAGGAGGGAGGTGTTGTTGCCATGGTATGGATCACTGGTGATACCCCACCTGGAGTACTGTCTCCAAGTTTGGAGACCACATCTCAAGAGGGACATAGGATAGGGTCAAGGCTGTCCAGAGAAGACAAATAAATTGGTACAGGTATTGCATCAGAAGCCCTATAAGGAGAGGCTAAGGGATTTCAATATATGCTATATACCCTGGAAGACAGAAGGGACAGTAGGGATATGATAGAGACCTATAAACACCTCAAGGCGATGAACAAGGTACAGTAGGGGAGTATTTTTCAGGGGACAAGGTGACATGCAATGAAGCTGGAAGAGAACAATTTAGGAGGGATGTGAGAAGTTCTTATTCAATGAAAGTGTGGAGGATTCCTGGAATGGCCTTTCAGCGGAGGTAGTGGGGACAACAATGGTGGTGGACTTCAAGCATACATGGGATAGGCATGGGAATCTTAGTTGGGAATTGGTGGTGGGAGGAGCTGGAGATCAGGCAGGGCCTGCGGTGAGAAAGTATAGGCAGGGAAAAAGAGGTCAGACTAGATGGGCCAAGAGGTCTTAATCTGCCAACAAATTCTGTTTCTGTTTCTTTGTACATAATGGCTGGTCTGCATCCTCATCACCTGCAGGGACAGAAGAAGAAAAAACAGAGAGAAAGAGGGTACAGATAATGAGCATAATAACAAATCCATTGCAACATTAAACATTTGAATCCACAAACTCAACATTTACATCAGGAATTAACAACTTACTTACCACACAGAAAATCAGTCCCTGAACTACTGTAGAAACAGCTGAAGAAATCTCAGTTCTTTGAATATTCTGTCTAATTTATGGTATGAGCAACTGGATGATGGGCCATGAGAAATCACCGCAGGTGTGGGAAAATGAACTGAAACACATTTTTGTCTTTTGAAGACAGAAGTATGTGCAAAAATAAAAAGAACAAAGACAGGAGATATTTTGGGAGAGAAAGCTGTTGCAAAATCTGAACTCCAGCACACTGAAGTATCTCTTTGTGCAGTTTGAGAGATTACTGTGCACTGAAATAAAGAGAACACTATGTGCATACTGTGCTGGGAAAGGGACTGGATAACCAACAAGCTGCAATCAGAAAATGAGAAAATCAGTAGCAGTGAAGGAACAAGGCTTCAAAGAAAAGGAGCATTATCGGATTGCTCTGAAATATTAATGAGAATCATTATCGAGAAGGATACTGAAAACTACAATTAGGTTAGAACTGAAATTGCCAAATTATAGACTGAGCTTGCAGAACACAGTAGCTGCCCTGGCATTGTGTCTCTGATAAAGAATTTATGAAAAAGGGGGAAGCCTTTAAGAGAGACATCATGGATTAAAAATGCAGTAAATTTAGTCACAAGGACACTGGCTACCAAACATGGGCAATTTATACCATAAGTGGGACAAAAAACAAAGATCACCAAGTAGGGGCTGGAGGCACTCCCATACAAGATCTAATCAACATTACAAAGGAATGAATAAATCTGCTAAGAAAAGAACAATATTAGCTGGATCCAAAATAGCTTGGAAGACTCCTTGGGCCAGATCTTGAAAACTTAGCTGGGTGCTAAGGGGTGTCTGCCCATGCTAACTGGGATTTGTGCCTGATTTTTGGGTGGGGTCTAAATGCAGACACCCCCCCCCCCAGCATGGGCAAAACCCATCAGTGCCTGAGCACAAAGTTACCACTACACCCATGCAAATGAGGGTGTCGTCCACTCCATATGGGCACAGCAGCAAGTTCAGAGGTTTGCATAGGCAGTAACTGCCACCCAACTGGGGGCATGTTACCACCTTTGCAAACCCCGTCTTAACAGGGCACAAGGCCCTGGTGGTGGACAAAGGTGCAGCAGCTGCCAACCCCAGCCTGTTGAACCAATGATGTCCCTGATGTCCAGTGGCACCCTCACCCTCTGATCCCCATCCCCATAAAGAATCCATCATTCCTTGGTGTCCACTGGCACCCCCACATCCTCCAGTCACCTTCCCCGTAAAGAATAAATCATTCCCTGGTGTCCAGTGGCACCTCCCCACCCTCTGATAGCTGGCCCCATAGGTTTAATGATAGTCACTGGTGTTTAGTGGCATCCACATGCTCTGATTGCCAGCCCTGAAGGTTTAATGAAGTACCTTGTGTCTAGTGGCACCCCCACTCTCTCATGCTTGCCGCTGTTTATTAAAAAGTCCCTGGCATCTAGCAGCCCCATACCACCCACACTGAGTGCATACCCTGCCACCCCCTTACCATAATTGCTGGTGCCATGGGGAGCCCATATGGTGACCGGCACAGCCCTCCTGTCACCACCTTGGCTGGCTGCCATATACAATGACACAGAGCATGCATCCTGTGTACTGTAAAGGGAGCACATGTACTGAGGTGGTGAGAGAAGGCATGCCAGTCACCATAGGGGCTCCCCATGGCACTGACCTGTAGTGAGGGGTGGTAGGTGGCATATCCAGTGTGGGCAGTGTGAGAGGGAACTGCTAGATGCCAGGGACTCTTTAATAAACAACAGCAAGGAATGAGGGGGTTGCTAATTAGACACAAGGGACTATCATTAAGTCTACAGGACAATGATCAGAAGGTGGGGGTGTCACTAGACATCAGGGACTATCATTAAACCTACAAGGCCAGCAACCAGAGAGTGAGGATTGCCACTAGACACCAAGGAATTATTCATCATTTATGGGATTGGGATAGGAGGGTGGGGTGTACTGCTATGTACCAGGGAATGTTTCTTTATTTATGGGATGGGGACTGGAGGGTGGGGGGTGTCACTGGACTCCAGGGAATGTTTCATTATTTATAGGCCAGGGATCTGAGGGTGGGGGTGCCACTAGACACAGGGAATATTTAAATTTGTATGAGGGCGGGAGATCAGTGTGGGGGACCTGTCACAGGAGGGGTGCAAACCTTACACCACTTCCCATGCAAATGAGTCCATAAAGGGCATGAATATGGCCCTGAGTTCCTTGCATGCTCAATGGGCTCATTTGCATAGTGCTGACTGGATATTTGCTTGGGGCTCCTCCCAGCACTATCAGTCTGGGGCACTGCTCCCTGCACATCCCAGATCCATATCAGGGCAGCATTACTTGACTTAGCACTGCACTGACATGCCCCTATATTCAGTTGGATAGTGCTGATGTGTTATCAAACTGGATATAGCATCCTCAGGTCATGGGCAAGGGCAACCATAGCACAAACCTTTGCACTCTGCTTTTGCCCATATTCCAATATCAGGCTCCTTATGTCAAACAGTAGGAAGATGTGAAAGTTTTTTTTTTGGATGTCTCAGAACAAGCAGCCACCTTGAAATGTAAAAAGGAAAAAACAGAAGGGCAAAACAAGATGTGGCAAGAAATGAAAGTGAGAATGTAAGTAGATAGGAATGGAGAACATAAATAATAAATCTGTCAGACTATCAAAATCAGTGAGGAATAATGTAAAGTATTGGGAAAAGGGTTATCCTTTGTGCTGAAGTCTCGTGGGGAGACATTTAATATGTATGTAAACATGTACAAACCGTTTATAAAAAAATCTATCTAAGGTATAATTTTGAATGAAGATACTCTGTTGTATTTACATTTGAAAATGCAGAGATGGGAAGACAATGAGTCATGAGTTGATGAGAACATCATGGGGCCCAGCAACCATACCAAGGAAAACTATCAGTTCTGCTCTTCAATTGATACACATCTGACAAAAGTCATGCAAGACACCCAAATAGTTCACAAGGGTTCAAGGTCAGAAGGCTTGAAAAAAGCATTTGCCCTTAGTTGCTCCAGTATGACTAACAATAAGATAAAGTTCCACCCTCCTTAAAAAAACTTATCCCATCTAGATTTAAAATTGTCTCTAGAGGCACCATCTATCACAGTAGTTGGTAAATGATTCCAAGGGTTCACTACTTTTGTAAAAAAAATACTTTGTTAGTTGTTTTAAATCTGTTAGGCTTTAGCTGTAAGGGGTGCCCTCTTTTAATAATGTTGTTGCACTTCAAGCTTAAATTTAATTGTGCCATGAGATAAGTATCATGTACTACTTTATGCTGAATATTAAGATAAGATCATCCCTAAGCCTCCTGTTTTCCAGAGTGTACAAATCCAAGGCACTTAACCTTTCCTGATAAGATATATTGTGTAAACCATTAACTAACTTTGTAACTCTCATCTGCACTCCTTTAAGTATAGCTATATCAGTGGCCCTGTATGGGCACCATACTTGACGCCCAAATTCAAAAATTGGATGTACATATGCTTGATACAAGGGTATAATCACCTCAGCCTTTCTACTAGTAATGTTTCTTCTGATAGCGGATAAGGTCTTGTTGGCTCTGGACACGACTGCATAACAATGGTCTTTTGGGGTAAGTGATTGGTTAATTAACACATCTAGGTTTCTCTCAGTCCGAACACTTTTTATTGCTGTTCCACACAATGTATATGAGTGAGGTGTTGTCTGCTGCCCTAAGTGTATAATACAAATAGAATAATAGATAGGTTCTGGTGTACTACAAGGTAGTAATGCCATCAAGAGGTTCTGGGGACACAGAGAACCTCGAGAGCGAAACTCAAGAGGTTTCATGTGTCCCCAGAACCAGAACTACACAGTATCTCAGAAACCTATTATATTTTCTTTAATATATGGATACGAGGGTGAATTGACTCACCTCCATTTAAACAGTGGAGTCAGCGGGTCCATGTGCATGCTGGCAGGGTTCCGCAGTGTTGTGGGTTTCATTTACTGCTGCTTTTCTAAACTGTTTGTCGGCGGCAGTATCGAGCAAGCAGAGGAGCTCAAAAAAATGTTTTCAAAAGTGAAAAAAATGGTTGCTGCTGTTGTTGACCGTTCCATTCGCTAAATGACGAGCATGCATATTTTTCGTCTTTCGTTATGCCTGCCCACAGAGCAAAAGCGACCAATCAGAGGCATGCTTTGTAAGGCGTCATCGGATAGACTTGCGCGTGCCTTTTCAGCTTTCTTGATAATACTATCGATCGGGTGCGAATGATACTATTATGGCACCGAGCGATAGTATTATCACTTAGAACAATAGTATTATCGCTCCAGGAGCGATGGTATTACAAAGTTTTTTGTATGCTTTTCAACCATATCATTTTCACAATCCATATATTAAAATACTTTCAGATGTTAAATTGCATAGCCACACAATGGCCCAATTTGAAATTATGGCTAGATCATTTGAAGTTTTGAATATCGTTAAGTGTATCACAGGGTCCACCAGTTTTGAATCATCTGCATACTTTGTTGTCACAATGCAGATGTTCATACATATCAGAAATAAAGATCTTAAACAGAACAGGTCCCAGAACAGACCCTTGGGGACCCACTCATCATCCTACCCACACCAGAGATATCCTTGTATGGCAACTTTCTGAGATCTATCGGTCAACCAGTTTTACCTAGCATATTAGCAGAGGTATAAATTCATTGTTTTCATTTTATTAATGATGGCCCAGTTAGGTACAACTTTGAAAGCCTTACTAACATCAAGTAAAATGACATCCACGCTCCCATTGTTATCGAGATGTTAACTAATATGTTCGTAAAAACATAGTAAATCAGTAGTACAGGATCTACCGGCTGTGAATCCATGCTGTTCAAAGTCCAGTTTGTCTGCGGATTTTATGTAATCAAATAACTCATCTTTAATTATGGAGTCCAAAATGTTACCAACCACAGATGTAAGGCTAATAGGCCTAAAATTGGAAATCTCCTGCTTTGGACCCTTCTTATGGATAAGCATCATGGTTGGACATTTCCAGTCGCTCGGTACAATGCCAGTATTTATTAAATAGAATTTTATGGGGAAGGGAGATGGTGTTTTTCATGATTTGTAACATCTTAGCAGAAAGATCATCTGGGCCTGGTGCACCATTTGCTTTTGTTTCCCTATCTTGTTCCATACTTTCTTCTGATATATTATACTCTTGTTTGCTGTTAGTAAATACTTTGGGTTGGATATCATTATTTTCCTTATACAGAACAAAGTGTTTGTTAAAATGTTCTGCTATTTCAGAGGGATCAGTAATCTCTGTTTATTTACAACAACATGGGACAATAATGGTGATGTTTTTGACAAGGAGTTAATGTTGCCGTACAACATTTTTTTATTCTGTTTGTTTGCACAGTTGGCTAATTCTAATTCATTTCTGGCATTTACCATTTTTATTTCTTTTTTATAAGCTTTCTGCACATTCATAAATTGGTTCCATAGCTGGTCAGATTTAGATACTAGATACCGTGCATGTATTTTTTTTTTCCCTTTTATGTTTTCTGATTTTCCTATTGAGCCATTTGGATTTTAGTCCTTGCTTTATGATTATATAGTTTAACTTTCTTTATGTAGGTGTCACATATGGATTTAATGGTGTTTTTTATTAATAGCCATATTTGATTAACTGTTTTGACTTTTACCAACTCAGACCAATTTATTGTCCTTATAGCTGTGTTGATTTCATTAGTATTAACAGTTTTATATGCATAAATCCATGTGCACACTTGGGTATGTTCATGAGTGATTTCTCCATTAAATAATATAGTTGAATAGCTACTATCACTTAACGGATTAGAAATATGACAACTAGATATGTTAATTGAATCAGACGCTAACACCAGGTCAAGTATATTATCACCTCTGGTGAACTTTTTACATGCTGTATTAAACCTAACTCGCTGCATAGGATAAAACTATGAATTGTGTTTATAGTGTGCCTGTGATGTGATCCAATTGAAGTCATTATAATTAAAGTCACCAGTAATAACTAACTCTCCCAACTGGCTAGCCTTTTCATTTTCTCTGAATGTTTATATGGTGGACATAGTGTCTTATGTGATCATATTTAGTCTCAATCCTTGTTGAATGCAACATTTGTACATATTGGCCCGGATATTCAGAGCAGTTTGCGAATGGCAACAGTGTTGCACCATCGCAGCCCACTGATGTGCCGCGGCACGATATTCAAACAGGGATTGAGCCTGGCACAAATCCCGATGCACCGGCGCGCATCAGTAATGTCTGCGGCGCAGGAGGGGGGGAGTGCCCATGCATACTCCGCACACCCCGATATTCAGCCCGGGATGTGCTGAGCCCATGCATTCACAACCCTTACCTGCACTGCACACAGGTGAGCCAAAAAAAAAAGGAACAATGGCTGGCCACCCACAGGTGAGCTGCCATATTGCAGGGCGCAACATTGCAGCTGCCACCTGTGGGTGGCCACCCAAGCTCCGGCTGCACCTTCGTGGCAGATCCATTCACATATCTGGACTATGTAGTACGGTATGGGCTGCATGCCCATTGGCTCACACTGTGGACCAATGGGCGTACAGTCCTACCATACAGTGTCAGGTGGCGGGGCAGCAGGCGGGCGTGGTGCCCACCCGCTGATGTGGGGGGAGTGGGGCAGTGGGGATCAGTGGGCGGGTGGGGAGGGGTACCGCTGGACCACCAGGATATTGGACCTCTCCTTTTCATTACCAATGCCAGCAATCGGGCTGCAGTGGTCCACTGGACCACCAAGGATATAGAACAGTTGATTTATATATATACTTAAGCCCATGATCAGGCATGAAGTGGTCCACTGGACCACCAGGGATATAGGACAATTGATTTTTATACTTAAGCCCGTGATCGGGACGTGAAGTGGTCCACTGGACTGCCTGGGATATTGGATGATTAAGTTTTATACTTAAGCCTGCGATCGGGCTAGGTGATCCACTTGACCACCTGGGATATAGGGCGTGTACTTCATTTGCACATGCCCGTGATCGGGCATTGGGGCTTTTTCCATGATGTGCAGGGGCATCGGTCCCAGCGGCTGCAACCTGGCAGGGTGCCAGCGCCAAAGTCACTAGAGGATCGGCACGGCGTAGCAAATGGGAGCCATAATGACATGCAAATGGCCCCATTTGTGCCTTACATACATTATGGCCCCATTTGCATGTGTACTTTTGAATATCACGGTTGTTGCGCCTAGCCCAACGGAACTTGCACTAGTGCATCCCCCTGCTCCACTCTGGCCACTTGTGCTGGTACCATACGCACTGCAGGTGGCCAGGGTGCCATATTCAGCAATGCTGTGCCATGGTGCAACTCCGTTGAATATCACCCTGTCAATGCCCCTGCACAGACAAGTTGTGCTGCATCCAGGCTTGCGCCACAACCTGGTGCAGTCTGAATATCCGAGCCATTGTATATATAGTACTAATGTAAAGAAAATTGCTTGAATTTAATTAATATTATGTGTCCTTACTTTTTGTATCTCACACCATGTATTGTCTTTATCATTGCTTGTACAAGGGACTTCCTTGGAAATGAGCTTGCTCAATGGATTTTAACCCTTCACAATAAACTTGAACTTGAACATGGAAAACACTCTTCTCTCCATTCCATCTCCACACATAGGTATCATTGCTCCACCTCCATCCCACCTCTGTACATTGTGAGCACTCATCCCCTGACCCTCCAGTGCTTCTCCTACATTCCACCTCCCCACATGGAGAACACTTCTCCCTGCATCCCACCACCTGCGCAGGGAGCCTCCTCCCCCTCCATTCAACCTCCACACATGGGGAGCTTTCCTCCCACTTCATATCAGCTCTGTACATGGAGAGCAAGCCACCCCTTCATTCCACTGCCCCTACATGAGAAGCATTGCTCCCCATCCATCCCACTCCTACACATGGGGACACCTCCACACATTTGCATCACTCCTCCTCTACCACCATCCCACCTCTGCATATAGAGAGTACTCCTAACCCCATTCCATCTTTGCATATGGGAGTACTCTGCAACAGCCAGAGACAAAGATATCCGTCAGGCATCTGCCTTCAGACCTATTCCCTCCAAATGATAAGCTCCAAGTTGGGCAGAACATCGGTAGGTTGAGATGTAAGAGTGGGTTGCCCTGGGAGATGATGCCAATATCCTCAAGATCTCTGAATGAGAGAAGTCCCTCCCCAAATCAATCTGTTTTCTTTTTTCCACTCACCACTTTACTGCTGATTATCCTTCTGTTGGCTTGCCATAACAGTCACTCTCCTCCCAAGACAGGACTACAGACCACTAGACCAGGGCAGATTTTCTCTCAACCACTCCTGTCTTCTCTTCGGACCACACCACCAGTCCAGTCAGCGTCCAGCACAGTCAAGAAGACATGCTGCACTTTATTCACAGCTTGGCCCCAGATGGATCTGTTCTTTCTGTAGTAGAGCATACTTCAAGTTCTCCCACAGTTCAACTGAGGCTAGAGAAGAGCAGCACATAGCCCTACTCTACCACCATGACAATGAACAGTACACCACAGCTTGCTTAGCACTGTACAGATAACACAACACAGCAGCATGCTCACTAGTCTGTCTCACCAGGCTTCTCCCGCTCCCTCTGTTGATGATGTCTCTATTGCCCCTAGCCATCAATGGTCCCATGCATGCACATTGTGTTGCAGCTAGCTCCAGCCACTATGGAGGCTGCTGAGACAGTGAGTGTTTTAGCAGCTGAGCCTGAGCCAACTCAAAAATAAAATACAAGAATTTGAACATTTCTGAGGTAATTTCGAGGGAGGGGGTTTGAACACCCTGGGCACCCCCTGCCTATGCCCATGCAATCCACAACAGTTCAGACACATGTAATCCTTACACTTAAAGGCACTCCTCCCAGCCCAACCAGCCCCCCCTGCCTGCCCCAGCACACAAATGAACACCAACTACTATGCCTCCCACTTCCTTTGCAGCAGCAAGGATCCCTTGCTCTCAAGCAGTCAGTCCTGTTCAAGTAACAGAGTTGGGGGTCTGGGGCTGCAGTTGGATCCATTGCTGTAATGGAGCTCAGGCCTGTCTGAATACAACAGGACAGCAAAACTGAGTCCCCTTAATCCCTAAAGATGGAGGGCAGCTGCAAAGATGATTGCTACAACCACTCAGGCACCACCAGGGATTTAAAACAAGAGCTGGACTATAGCAGGCAGCCTGCCATCCACCTCCTCCTACACTGACTGCTTGCAGCACTTGCCCAGCTCCTCCTCTGCTACCAGTGCCCACCAGCGGTCAGTAGTTCTGGTGGGTGGCCCCGTTGGAGTGATCAAGCAAACTAGGCTTACTAACCCCACAACCGATACTCTCTTTACTTCCTTCCATGTCTGGTTGCATTTGCCTGTTTCCAAACACCAATAAACTTTTTCTAGTGTCTACTTAGATACAGATAATTAAATATATCAAAATAAAATATAATTGCTTTGAAGAAGATAGAAGCCTTTATTATGGCTTAGCTTCAATTTGTATGTATGGTTGGAGAAAAGTGAACTCTCATCTGGATTGTTTTACTTCCTTATTACTATTTCGTATTTTCAGGTTAAATCAAATATAATAAAATATAATTTTTTTTTTGAGAAGATGGAAGCTTTTATTATGGCTCATTTTAGGATCACCATGATTTTGGCAGTCTTGCACCATTCTTCTGATCCTAAAAATATGTATCACAATGGTTGTATAATTGTAGATCTATATTCAAATGTATTTAATTCATTATAATTACACACTAGGAAGAATGGTCTTAATGAGTGCATTTAAAGTTTCATAATTTGACCTTTTGCAGTTCTAATGACCTCCTAATCCTGTGGTCATCAATTTGTTTATCTAAACATTTCTTTGCTCAGTTCATCAATAATCCAATAAGATTCAGAATAACAATACTTTAAGACAAAAACTGTATAAACTTTGCGTTTGATTTTGTGCAAATATTAACTTCTCTCTGAGTTGAAAATGCAGAGGAGAGTAGTTGAACATAGTTTTCTATTTCTCCAAACTTTTACTTTGTAAATTTGTAAAAAAATATGAAAAATAACACTTGACCTATTGCACAGGTCTTGACCTCCCATAAAGGGAATGGCTTAAAAGCGTATTTAAGAGTCATTCAAGAGTTATCCCAAGATAAAGATTTAATAAACTATACATTTAATGCATTTTAATAGTAGACATTGCCAGAGAGGACATAATAAAGAAAATAATCTGTGGTACAGCATAATGCCTAAAAGATATCAAACCATTTGCTTCTAAACGTTTCACAGACAGCCACGTCTTCTTTATGTGTGTGAGCATTGTTTTCTTCTGTGTCTTCCTTCTTCCCCCTATCTGGTCAGTGACAGCTTCACATATAGATATGGCTAATAATTACAAAAAATAATCTGCTTCTTTTTTCCTGAAAGGATTTAACATGATCCCATCCTGAAAAGATCTAATGTGCCCCCAATAAGCAGATCATTTTGTTTCAAGTGTTTGTTTTTTTTGTTCATGCTAAGAACTAAAGAATTTCATTGACATGCTCTACATTGCTAGGATAACTTCAGCATCTGCTGTTAAATTAGGCTTGACGAGATATAAACCATGTGTTCTGGTAGCATAGTAGTTTCAGAAATTAGGCTGTCAGAAATTCAATAGCAGTTATCCCATACAAATGTAAAAATCTCTCAAAGTATAGGAGTTGCTCATAACTCATCAAAATGAAAGTTGTGCATGGCAAAAATATCTTTCAAATGCATTATGCACTATTTTATTATGTTTTATTATATTTTATTATATTATGGAAATATGGATTACTCTGCACTAATTATATTTTTTAAACTATGGCCATCTGATTACCTGAATTTTCATTTTTCTTCACAATTTTCAACTTTCTGATTTTCAAAAGCTCAGGTGCAGATTCAAATGCATCATGCATTTGCATCTGTATCTAACTGACAGTGTCCAAGCAGTTCTGCTGCTATTTTTAAAACATATTTTACAACAAAAAGTCACTATCTGCAGTAAAAACAACTGACACAATTGCCAGTTGTGTCCCATTTGGATGCTCTTGCATCCTTTGTTGGACACAATGTGTGGATGTTATTAGATTAGCTACTGTAATAGCTGGTCTAACAGTTTGGAGGCATATCTGTTGAAAACAATGGTGGGCAGAGTTTGGAAAGATCCTTTAGAAAATCTTGTCCTGAGTCTACACCTCTGACAACAAATTCTTCCTTCAAATCTGAGGTACAATACTGGGATGCCACTATTGTCCTCACCTACACCAACATGTTCTAGATTGGTGGGAGGAGGACTTTGTTGACAATGGTATCAGGAACTCCCTCTGGCATAATACAGTATAGTCAACTGGAAAAGGTATATTGATGATACTGTGCATCTCTAGTTAAGTATGGTAGTGAAGGCATTGAGGCTTATGGAATCACTGAATTCTAATTCTCTCAACTGGACTTTTACACACTGTATTAGTGCTAGAGAAATTCACGTTCTGAATGTCATCTTTTAAGTGACAACAAAGTTGTAATTGCAGGAGCTGTAGGAAGCCTGCAGCTGCTAACTCACATCTGAGAGCTGAGAGCTCTCATCCTCATAACAGTAGAATATATCCCAGTACATCAGTTTCTGCCTTTACCCAGAAATGATACTAATATTTGTAGATTGTGAGAAGGAAGCAGTTACTCTTAGCAGTCAATTTTTGAACAGGTGTGCTGAAGAAACAACTGAAAATGCATAAGATTTAAACAGAAAAATAGGGAGAACGTCTTAATGCTCCACCAGATTAATTATTTGAAACAAACAAAACCATGTTCGTTACAGAACTAAATCCAGTAGTGAATCAGGTTAAAAGTAACAATAACAATAATAATTTTATTTGTATAGCACATTTCATGCAAGCATCTCAAAGTGATTTACAATTAACACAGAACTTACAGTGAAATTCCGAAAGCACAGTATCCTCGGGGCATAGGAGAAATTTTGTGCCAGTACACCATACTACAGATCGCAAACCCTCTGTGCTCAGATGCAAACCAAATGATATTGAACCAGGTTACTCTTTTGATGGATTATTGAATGGAATAAATAATAGAACTGAAGCGATGTGCCTGCCCCCCATCCCCCAACGTGAACTGAAAAATAGATAGCGTAGGCACATTAGACTGGGCACCCAAAAGTACAATATTCCATTTCTCAGCAACTCAGTGGCATCTAGTGCCAAGAAATAAACATCATATATGTCTAAGGAAGTGATGTGGGTCCAGAATGAAGCATTAGATAATTGACATAGTTTTTCTGCATCTCATTCACATTGGTATCCTGCCGCTTTCTGTGTTCTTTGCACCATTTCATAGTACTAGATAACACTGAAATGCTAAAAAATAGTCTTGCACATTTGAGTATCCAGCATGGTATTCAAATCTGTTTTTCTATCCATGTTGGGTGGTGCACCTATTCACTGCTGTTATTTGCTTCAGTGTTAGGGATTGCACTGCCACTACCTTGAAAGTGGTCATTTATTGTCTTTTCATCAGGGGGAGTGGAGAAATTTGACCAGGACACCGGGGAAATTCTCTTAATCTCCAGTATAGGGTACCTCTGTCCATCTTGTGCAAAATGGAGTACCCTCGTGGTGGAGGTGGAGGACCTGAAAGTAATCCTACCTGAGCTGGAGAGATGGCCTCCCTCCCTGCCCAGCCCTGTAAGGAGGCCACTATGCTGTCTAGAGCAATGGATATGATTACTGCAAGAAACACTGAAGCTCTGAGGAAACTGGTAGCTGAGGAAGCACAATTGCCAACTAGAATGTTAGAAAAAAAGAATCTCAGCTAATTATCCTCCTGGAGGAAGAAGAAGCCAAATTTCAAAAAATGAAAGAACAGCTAAGGTTGCAACAACAAATTATGTATGACTCCCCTGCAGATACTATGCCCTCGGTATCTCATATAGTAGAAGAAATGTCTGAAATTGTAGAAGATATGGCTGAAGTTCCAGTAACTGATATTATGACTGCCCCCCCAAAATAAATAATGTAACAGACTTGCCACAGCACAGCCTACATGATGATCCTCCAGACACAGATAATGTGAAGCCCTCATCAAATAATAATGACTCCAAGTCTGTGGAAGCAGCCCTCCTGGCTGCTGGATGGAAAAAATCCCCAGACCACTACCTGGCTATTGGATAACAAGAAGCACCAGCCACATCTGTCACTATTTGAGCTACCTGTCAAAATGAGCTCAGCTCAGCACTTAGCTGTAAAGCAGCCCACTGTAGGACAGCAGCTGCATGCAACAAGAACACCACAGAATGTGAGGAGCCTCTCTCTTGATCACTCGCAAATTCATTTGACTGCTCGAAAACTTGCACTTCTGAGCACTGGATGTAGTAGCCATTAGCGAGACATGGTTCTCCAGCAACCACACTTGGGAGACTTCAGTACCTGGCTATGTATGGTTCAGAAGAGACCGAGGTACAAAAAGGGGGAGGGGCCCTTTATGTCAGTGAAAATATTGAAGCTACAGAAATTCAAAATACACATAAGAAGCCAGAAGAACTGCGGGTCACCCTGGAAACAAGAAATGGAACAGCCATATGAACTGGGATTGTCTACAGGCCTCCAGACCAGGGGGAGGACATGGACACATCACTGTTAGAAGATATACAAAACATGACAGCTAAAGGGGAGGTTCTGATAATGGGAGACTTCAACATGCCAGAACAGATTGGTCAATACCAATAGGAACACCCTCCAGAACTAGACACATAGTGGATTCCCTGTAGGGGGAGGGCCTCAAACAATTGGTACAACAACCCACAAGAGATCTAGTACTGACTACTGGGGAAAGGATCACAGGCGCCAGGTAGAAGGTCACCTGGGGCCAGTGACCATCACATGGTATGATTCAATTTGGCCACTAGAACTAAATCATCCCATTCAGCAAAAAAATATGAGACTTCAGAGGAGATGACTTTGATAAAATGGCCAAAAAGTTAAGTTAGCCTAAAGAAGAAATACAGGTGAGGTACATACAAAGTGGGCAAGCATTAAGGATACAATACTTGAAGCAACATCCCATTGTGTTAGGAGAAAAGCAAATGGAGGAAACCACTTTGTTTCTCAAAAACAATGTACAGAAAAGGTCAAAGCAAAAGGTTGGCCTTCAGGGAAATATAAGGGAACACAGTGGGATGAAGATAGGAGGCACGCCAAACCTCCTTAAGGAAGCAGGAAGGCAGCAAGGCAGGCAAAGGCCCAAACTGAGAAACACTAGCACAAACAGTAAAAGAAGGGGACAAGGCTTTCTATAGATACATTAGTGAAAGGAGAAAGTCAAGAGGGGTATTGCTAATATCAAGGGGATAAGGGGGTGTGGAGGAGGACTAAGGAAAGCATCTATCCTAAATAGATATTTCTGCTCAGTATTTACTGAGGAGAAGGTAGAGGCAGGGCACACAGTCCAGCACCATGGACACAGGGGAGGGAGGGAGGGAGGTGTTCACAAGGGTCCTACAAGAGCTCGCTAATCTCAGGGTGGACAAGGCAATGGGACCTGATGGCATACATCCCAGAGTACTAAAGGAGCTAAGGGTGGAACTAGCAGCGCCATTAGCAGAACTGTTTAGTGAGACTCTGAGCACAGGAGAGGCCCCAGAAGACTAAAAAAGGGCTCATGTGATCCCGCTCCATAAGAGTAGCAGCAGGGAGGAGACAGGGAACTATAGACCAGTCAGTCTTACATCAGTAGTGGGAAAGATTATGGAGGCACTCCTTAAAGAAAGGATAGTGCAACACCTGGAATACATAAGAGCACAGGATCCAAGACAGCATGGGTTTACAACAGGAAGGTCCTGTCAAACTAATCTCATAGATTTCTTTGACTGGATAACCAGAGTGGTAGACCAAGGGGGTGCAGCTGATGTCACCTACCTTGACTTCAGCAAAGCTTTCGATACTGTTCCACATAGAAGATTGATTAATAAGCTGGGTAGGCTTGGGGTGAGTCAGAAGTTGGCCAACTGGGTGGCAAACTGGTTGGTGGGCAGAAAACAGAGAATGGTGGTAAACGGTATACTGTCAGAAGAGATGCAGGTCACAAGTGGGATACCTCAGGGATCAGTCCTGGGGCAAGTCCTCTTCAAATTCTTCATCAGTGACATTGCAGATGGACTGGAGGGTAAGGTTTGCCTGTTTTCAGATGACACCAAGATCTGTAACAGAGTAGATGATCCAGATGGGGTGGGCAGAATGAGAAAAGCTCTGGAAAAACTGGAAAAATGGTCTGAAGAGTGGCAACTGGGGTTTAATGCAAAGAAGTGCAAGATCATGCACATAGGGAAGAGAAACCCTGAAGCTACCTATAGGTTGGGAGGTGAGTTGCTGGCAATCACAATGGAAGAAAGAAACTTGGGCATCATCAACACAGATGACCTGAAATCATCTTAGCAGACCACTAAAGCAGTAGGTAAGGCTAGAGGGATATTGGGATGTATTAGTAGGGGTATCACAAGTCATAAGAGGGAGGTAATAATCCATCTTTACAAGACACTGGTTAGGCCCCATCTGGAGTACTGCGTGCAGTACTGGATGCCTCACCTGCATAAGGACATTAACAAAATTATAGGCAGACCAGAGAAGGGCAGCCAAAATGGTGCAGGGACTGCATCACAAAACATATGAGGACAGATTAACGGAGCTCAACATATGTACCCTAGAGCAAAGGAGGGATAGAGGTGATATGATCGAAACATTTAAATATCTTAAGGGCATTAACAAGGTGAAAGAGTCTAACATGTTTCAATGTAAGAAAAATAGCAGGACAAGAGGACACAGCATGAGATTAGAGGGAGGCCGATTAAGGGGTAATGTGATGAAGTTCTTTTTCACAGAAAGGGTAGAGGATGTATGGAACAGCCTACCTCAGGAAGTGGTGGATAGGAATACAGTGCAGGGCTTCAAACAGGCATGGGATAGGCATAAGGGAGCAATACAGATGAGTATGAATAAATAGGCCATTGACAGAGTAAAGGCCTATTGCACATTCATAAGGTAGAAAAAATGGTCAGACTGAATGAGCCTTGCGGTCCTTAGCTGCTGTCAACTTCTATGTTTCTATGTCACTGATGCCATGCTTCTACTATCCAACCTTGTTTGGGATTTACAGGTGGAGGCAAGTAGAGAGCTTTGGGTCATAGGGAATTACCTACTCGGTATCATAGAACAGTCCTGAGCAACAGATATCATCAGAAATGGTGAGAGATATACATGCTGTACCTCTTGAAGCAGACATATTTTAGTTATATGCAGAAACAGGGGGAGAAGCTTCACAGCAGGGTGTCCAGAATTCAGCAGATATCCCTGACCTTGCAGAGGATACAGAATCAGTGGTACCAGATATGACACCCAGTTCTGAGAGTACAGAATGTACTGAGAGTTTAAATGAGGAGGAGGCAGCATCCCCATGTGAGGGCACTGTCAAGGAAACTGCACAGCACTTATTGCTAATGTTGAAGATCAGGCAATTCCACAACTGTGGCTGCTAATGATGAAAGACCAGGCACTTCCACAAAGGGGCTGTTGGCAGTTCAGGTCAAAACTGGAGGAGGCAAAAACATTCGAATGGCAAATCTTTTTCCAGGAATGCAGAGGCAGCTCAAAGGAAAAATTCCATCTGTATAAAATATAGAGGAGGCATGAATATCCCCAAACTGCACTTATGTTGTTAGAACATTACTTAATAATTCAATGGAATTCTTCTCATCTGAAATATGTGCTCTGATAAACATCTTTGGAGATAAAATATTCAGTGTCAGCTTTAAAGCAATGACAGCTTTGGAGAGGTTCTGGACAAAGTCCCAGAACCTAAAGTATACTGATTGTGGCTACCATTCCTTGTTATACCCCTAATCAAGCTGGTTTTAAACTCCTCTTTTCAGAAATGAGGAAGCCTCTGTCTATGACATATAATACTGCCTGGCTCAAAAGTGTGAAGTCAAGTGCAAGGATCTCCAGATCCTACTGCATGACAAAACGGATTAACTCCCACTGAAATTGCATTGTTTGCTGCAGTAACTCTACTGCAGAATTCTGCAGAGTTGGGCTTCATCCTGGTGGGCTTCACTGTATATAAGACAGTGAAAATAATGTGGATGGGAGGCTGGTGCTTCAGAGTAAAATTAAAACAAATGGATAGGGTGGTATATTTACACATTGCTTCATCCTGAGACATAATAAAGGGGTCTTCCACTTGAGACAGCCTAAAGTGTGTTTTAAATGTGATTTATCACAGCATCTCAGTAGCACATGAAACAAGATTATAAATGTAACATCTGCTATGAGTACAATCACATGAGCCAATACTGTCCCAGTGGAGTACGCTGTAGTCTTTGTGATAAAACTACACACATGCTCCACAAACAAAAGCAGCACAAATGGCATTATTTAAACAGTGCAAACCTTTTTTCACAAACTTCCTGACTGCTTTTGGTAGCAGGTGAATTCAATTGTATGATATCTAATGCAGATAGGGGGCCTAAACCACAAAAAAAAACATATTTTGTGATTCTAATTATTTAACCAAAATGATGACACTAACAAGATTACAGGATGCATACCAGTTAAAACACCCTGAAGGAAGATACACCTGCATCAGAAACAACCTTGCCATAAGAACAGACTTTATCTGGATCTCCCCACAGTTAACAACTTACACAAGGAAAATGAATTCCTATTGAGATCTCAGATCATCTAATGGTAGGGATCCATTTAAATTCTCCTAATCATGATTACTGAAAATCAGGACCATGGAGAGTGAATATAAATCTGGTGTTACAAGAGAAAGTACAAAAGGCTATACGTTGCTTATTTTCTGCAAGGAATTAGTCCGAATATGTTATGACAGTACACTAGAATGGTGGAAAAAATTCAAAAATTGACCTTAGAGTTTCTGAAGGATATCAGAATTAAAAGAACATACCAAATATAGGAATTATGTAAGTAGGACCCTTGGTTTATATTGGCATGTTAAAATTGAAAGAGTAGGGACCTGGCAGGCTAATCATGATTTTACTGAAAAATGAGACTAAGAATCTCATTTAAAATGATGGAGTGAAGACAGAAAGGAGTAAGAAAACTGAATAACTTGATTTGCAGGCTCTTTTGAGCAGCACTTGGGGTGGGGGGCACTGGTACTGTAACTGTTTGATAAGCACTGTAACTCCATTCCAGGTGTGGATTAAAAGTATAATAACACACTCCATGGTGTGCATTAACCTTTATTCTGAACATTTCCTGGGTGGTTGAAGGTACTCAGCTTGTGACCTCATACTACACAACACACCCAGGACATGCAGCGAGATACTTCAGTGCACACCCTGTCATGTGTTATAGCTTCTATAAACTTGCTCTCAGTGATCCTGTTTTTCTGTACAGCAGCAAATGACAGTGGTGCTCTAGAGGTTTAAAATGCATAAATATGTATTTATACAAACATATGAACATACAAAATTGCTGGCAGGAAAAGGCCCACAGGTCTATCAAGTCTGTGATTGTGCAGCTCTTAGTTTCACATTACTACAGCTGCCCCAGCCCCAACCAAACCCCTCCCTTCCTCCCCTTTCCTGGTCTTTCCCACCTTTGTGTTCTTGCCTGTACTAATCCTGCCCTTGACTCTGTCCCAACCCTGCTTAAAGCTATCCACTGTCCTCAGTTCGATTAACTCCTCCAGCAGTGCATTCCATCTCACCATCACTTTCTCAGTAAAGTAGTGCCTCCTCATCTCCCTCCTGAACCTCCCCCCTTCCAATTTCAGACTGTGCCACCTAGTGCCCTTCCCCCCTTGAAGCAGAACAATCCTTCCTCTGACTTTGTTTATGCCTTTCAAGTATTTAAAGGTCTCTGTCATGTCCCCTCTTTCCCTTCTGTCTTCCAGCGAATACATGTTGAGCTCCCTCAATCTTTCCTCATATGGAAACTCCCCAGTCCATGATCATTTTCGTAGCCCTTTGTTGCACCCCTCCAGTAATCTCACATCCTTTTTGAGGTATAGGCACCAGTACTGCACACAGTACTACAGTCGTAGCTATATACAAGGACAGGATGACCTACACCTTTCTAGAGGTGATCCCTCTGGCAATGCACCCCGGCATCCCATTTGCCCTTGCTGCCACCCTCTTACACTGTGCTGATACCTGCATGTCCCCTGTGACTATTACCCTGAGATCCCTTTCCTCCTCTGAAGATGTTACCTGCACTCCCCCCAGCCAGTAGCTGGTTCTGGGTTTTCTTGCTCCGAGATGCATGACATTGCACTTCTTAACATTAAACCCCAACTGCCACTCCCTAGACCAGTGTTTGAGTTTAGCTAGATCATCCCTGAGTGCCTGCCTCCCTTCCTCATTGTCCACTTTTGCATAAATTTTAGTGTCATCTGCAAACAGGCTGATCTTACTCTTGACCTTGGGGAAGGTTCTTGAGAAGATGGTTTCGGAACAGCTCGAGGGTCACCTCATGGACTTCCAAATCTACAAACCATTCCAGTCTGGATTTAGGGCCTTACATAGCATGGAGACCATGTTGCTCAGGGTGCTAAATAACCTGCTCAGGGTGAGGGATAGAGGCGAGTAAACATTTCTCATTTTTCCAAATCTCTTTTCAGCATTTGTCACTGTGGACCATGGGTTGTTGTTGGATAGGCTGAGGGAGCATATAGGACTCACCAGCAAGTTCATCAGCTGGTTTGAGTCTTTTCTCCAGGGCATATCTCAGAGGGTGGTACTGGGGAAGTATTCCTCAGACCCAATGGACCTGCCCTGTGGAGTTCCCCAAGGCTCTGTTCTCTCCCCCATGTTGTTTGCAGGATTTTATGTGATGAGGGTGATTCCCTTATCATGCACCACACAAACCACAATGCAAATATCACCCGCAGCAAAAGGGTGATCAGAAAAACCCCGACCTCTGCAAAACAGTGACATTCCTCAACTCTTTAAAAAAAGCAATACAATTACAAGCCCCCCGTACCCTCCCAAATTAATATAATCAACTCGGGGGGGTGGAGTGAAGCAGACTTGAAAATAAAAAACAACAAAACAGAAAAACAGAACATCCTGCTGTAGGACCTGAACCTAGGTTCACTGGCTCTGTAGGCAGTGGCTGTAGCCACTACACCAAATGGCCAACTTGGTAAAGTTTGGCCACACACCTGCCCATATCCTGTTATAGCAAGTGTAGTTCACTGCTGCACTCACTATATAGGGTCCTTCACTCTCTTCTGATGGTCACCCTAAACAATCGCGGTATTATCGAGTGGCTCATATTGAGCCATTCCATAATACTCGTCTATATAGGCTGCTACCTTTTTGCAATGTATATGCTGCTCCTAGGCAAGGTCATAGAGCAGTATGGGCTGAGATTTCATTGCTATGCTGATGATACACAGCTCTATCTATCCTTTGCACCTGGGAGATCTGATGCGGTCAGTGTGCTAAAGGAATGCTTAGCTGAGATCCAGGCCTGATTGTCACCAAACTGACTGGGACTAAATCCAGGGAAGACCGAGGTGCTGGTGGTTGAGCCGATACAAGGGGAGGATAGGTGATAGGTTGGAGCTTATTATTGGCCCAATTGAACTGGAGACCTCTGCCAAGATGAAGAATTTGGGTGTTTTGGCACAATTGGAAGATAGAGGGGGACAGCTCAGAGGTAACGTGGGAAAGTATTTTTTCACGGAGAGGGTTGTGGATACATGGAACAACCTTCCTGAGGAGGTAGTGGCTTCAGAAACAGTGGGGGAATTCAAGAATGCATGGGACAGACATAAGGCAATTCTGGTGGGGAGGTTAGGAGGAAGTAGGCTGTTGGTTAACTAGGATCTGCAGCTAATCCATTAGGTAGGGGAATGGGCAGACTAGGTGGGCCAAGCAGTCCTTATCTGCCATCAAATTCTATGTTTCTATGTTGACCCCCTCTGCAATGTCTCCAATGAAGACACTGAACAAAACAGGGCCCAACACTGAACCCTGCAGTACCCCACTTGTTACTGGCCTTGGCTTGGATGTCTCCCTCCTTACAACTACCCTCTTGTCTGCCCTGCAACCAGCTCTCAACCCACCCCACCAGTTTCTCCCCAACCCCCATGTCTCTCAACTTGCTCATTAACATCCTGTGAGGCACTGAGTAGAAAGCCTTGCTGAAGTCCAGTTACAGGACATCCAAAGCGTAGCCTTCATCAACCGCCCTAGTGACCCAGTCGAAGAAGTCGATCAGGTTAGTTTGGCACGATCTTCCCGAGACAAACCCATGCTGTCTCTCATCCAGTAGACCATTAATATTGAGAAAGGTTATCAACCTTTCCTTTAGAGTGGTCTCCATCAACTTCCCCACTATGAAAGTCAAGCTTACCGGTCTGTAGTTGCCCAGTTGGTCTTTGGGTCCACTCTTGTGAAGGGGCACCAAGTGAGCCATCCTGCAGTCCTGGATATCTTCCCCATCTCCAAGGAGGTGTTGAAGAGGTCCATCAGAGGGACAGCCAACACCTCCGCCAGTCCCTTCAGGACCCTTGGGTGTACACCGTCTGGTCCTGGTGCCTTGTCCACCCACAAGGCTTTAAGGCCCTTCAGAACTCTATCCTCTTGTATGACCTCATCTGTTATCTCTGCCCCCTTCATCCTTGCCCCCTTTCCCCTGTGGTATTGGGCCATCCCTTTCTTTTGTGAACACTGAGCAGAAGTACTCATTGAGTGCCTCTGCCTGTTCTTCCCCTTGTTCCGCCCATCCCCCATCCCTCTTGGTTCATCACCTCTGTTTTGTAACAGGCAGCCCGAGAAATACATAACACTGCATTTCAAAAATGATATCCAATTTATAAATTATGTCATTCTAAAAACACTAACACTGTGAAGTAAATGTCAACCCACCCTGGGGCTCCAAGGTCAGTGTGTTAGTTACTGCTAGGGAGAAACTTGGAAAATCAAATATGTACCAAAGAATGGATGAAAACTGAAATTGATCTGGAACCAGAATGCACCAGGAACTAGAATGATTCTGATTTTCCATTTGGCACAATACACGACCAGAAAATCAAATACTCTCCAGGGCACATATACCAATGCCACAAGGATAACTTTAACACAACATCGTCAACAGTGACAACAATGACAGATCACTATAAAGTCCACTTGGGACCCCGCATGGCTTCCACGGGTCTTACACCCCTTCCCGAATCAGCTCCGATTCAGAGTAGGTTATAATAAAATATGGGGGTGCAGGGGCGCAACCCCCGACAATAAACATTATTATTTTTCCTACAGTATAATGGTGAATGCAATTGTGGTTGACATAGTGCCATCTCTGTGACAGCTGTCTACAGATTTCAAACCGGCATCGTAGATCCACCAGGGTATAGGTGAAAACCAGAGGTGATTTGGAACTGGAAGACAGTTGGAATGAAATGATTTTGGTTTTCATTTTTGCTCAACCCCCAACCCACCAGAAAGCCCACCCAGCCCAGCCAAAATTGCCCTAAGCCCAGCAGAATGCCCTCCAAACCAGCCAGAAGGGCTCTCCATCTGCTGAAATGGAACTACCCCAGACCCAGAATGTCTACCCAACCCACCAGAATGGCAGGACTTCTGCCTTTCCGGTATGCACAATGATAGTAGGGAAAGTGCCCTACCCTAGTAAGGGTGTACAGTTTTATGTGCTAGACTATTTTATTTTGCTATGTAACTGCCCTTTTGCTATACTGCAGTAGTGTTGTTTTTTCTGAAGTTGAAGGGACTGACCACCTGGCAAGTTAAAGGGGGTTTTGTTTGTATTCTTACAGTTTTTCATGCTTTAGTGTGTATTTCCATTCCTAAAAGTAGTTCTAGTATTATTTATTTATTTATTTAGTTTTTGTTGACTGGGTAAGGTGCTATATAGCATATAATGACTATTTTCTTGCATGACCGGGAGTTTACAGAGACAAAATATTTGATTTAACATTTGATCAACAGAGGTAGAAACAAATGCAAAACAGTAAAATACAATACAGTAAAAGCATAGACTGTAGTAATACAAAGTAGTCAGCAAAGAAACAAAATACAAATTAAATCAACAATAGCATGGAGTGAATAAGAGAGCAAATACAATAAATAAAACCATTATGTGATCATCCAGGTAGAGAAAATGGTATTATAAAAAACAAATACCCTGAATTATAATTATAAATAAAGGATAAAGTAGAGCCAGGAAATGACTAGGTTGGGGATGCAATAAAAAGGGAGGAGGATAGGATAGTATAGAAAGAAGGCAAAAGTAGGGGGATAGGGTCTTGGTGTACTAAAAGTGCAAGTAGATGACTAGAGGAGTGTACAGGGCATACCTGAGGTGAGAGAGTGCATAGATCAAGACTGAGATAATGGGCTAGGGTGGTTTGAAGCAGGAACATGAACAGGAATCAGCAAGATGATCACGAAGCAATTTCTTGAAAGAGGCATGGGATGGTGCTAAACTTACAGCTAGTGGGAGGGAATTCCAGTGATAGGGGCATAACAGGAGAAAGCACCTTTGGTGGAGTGGTGTCAAGGAATAAGCACAGAGGCATTAGCAGGTGAGCAAAGACCATATTTGGATAGCTGGATGAGAAATAGATCCACCAGGGGCTTCAGTGTTTGGTTACGGATGACGTTATGTATGACCGAGCCATATGCAATGTCTCTTGATGCATTCAGAGAAAGCCACCCTAGTTCTGAGTATAGGAGGCAATGGTGTTTCATCCGATGTGAGGAGGACACATACCTACAGATATTGTTGTAGGTGACATTCCACTTCCGGAAAATAGTTTTACTCACAGAGGCATACACTACAACTCCATAGGTGAGTGCGGAAGGAGTATGCCACGCATGGCAAGCCTCCTGATGGTGTGAGCATATAGCTGGAACGATAGGCCATACCAAGTTTTATGTTAGCCAGCTTGCAGGATTGTTGAATATGGAGCTCAAAAGTAAGAGTTGGGTCGATTGTGAGACCAGGGTATTTAAATGAAGGTACCACTCCAACAGCAGACCCATTTAAGGTAGTAACTTTGAAAGTGGGTTGAGAGAGTTTAAGTTTTGAATTAGAACCAAATAGCATGGCTTGAGTCTTAGATACATTCAACAGAAGTTTGTGGCTGAATAGCCATTGCTGAATCCTTTGAAAGTCAAGAGAAAGTCATTGGTTAACTTCCGTAATGTTTGTAGCACTGGCGTAAAGGACAATATCATCAGCGTATAACAGGGAGGCAGTCTGGAGAAGGTTAGAGGTAATATCATTTATGAAAATGGAGATAAGCAACGGACCAAGAATAGAACCTTGTGGCATGCCAATGTTTATGGTAGCAAAATCAGACAAGGTGAAGCTGAATTTAACTTGCTGGGTGCAATCTGATAGGTAGCTGCCAAACCATGCTGTGGCATTTGGTGAGAAACCTAGGGATCTAAGGGTGGCAATAATCTTGAGAAAGGACCTAAAAGTCCTCATGAGAAATGTTTGTGGAAGGGTTTACTTTAAAAAGAACTGCAATGAACCTGAAAGTCATTTTTCTGATTAGAAGCTGGTTTTATTTATTTATTTATTTAGTTAGTTAGTTAGTTAAATATCGGTTCCAATTCTATTAATGAGATTTGGAACTGGAAGACAGCTGAATGAAATGATTCTGGTTTTCAATTATCCTATTACTCATTAGTGGAAGGGAAGGATGTGGAGGTCAACCAAGGAGGTGACCTCAGTGGGGAGCAGTGGACCCCAGAGGTGGAGGAAGCAAATCCTGGTGGGGGGACTCTATCATAAGTTGGATCCAGCTAGGAACACAGGAGGGGGAGGACAGGGAGGCAAGATGCCTACCAAGTGCCACAGCATAGAGGGATGGGAGGAAGATCCTGGGGATCACCAGGAGGGCAAGACATGAGGGTGAGCTGGATGTCATTATACACCTAGGTACTAATGACCTGGCAAATGGGGAGCCCAAGGAAGTTCAGGAAGAGTTTTGGAAATTTTGGGAGGGGTATCAAGCATGTAGCTACTTCTGTCACCTTCTCAGAAGTATTACCTGTGAGAGGCAAGGGAGAGCTTAGGGGTGCACGCACCAGGAACTTTAATTCATGGTTGAAGAACTGGTGCTGCAAGGAAGGGTTTGGATTCATTGGTGACTGGGGACCCACCTGGAGGGATGGTGCTCATTCAAGCCTGATGGCCTGCAGCCATCCTAGAGGGCAACCCAAGCACTCAATGATAAGTTTAAATGCTACATGGACAAACATTTAAACTAGCCAAGGGGGGTGGCAGGCAGCAAGAGGGTACCTAGTTGTCCACCCCACAGCTAGCAGTGGAACCAGTGAACAGGATGAGTGGATATCTCTACAAAGCAATGTGCAAAAGATGGAGCTAGGCACCCAAGGGGTGGATAGGCAGAAAGAGGCAAAATTCAACAGAAGGCAGACAGCAAGGAGAACCAGGGATAAAGGACAACCATGGAGGGGCTGGAGTAGAACAGCTAAACAGTCCAGGGAGTTTACATCATGGAAAGCCATGTGTGCCAATGCCAGGAGCCTTAGCAACAAGATGGAGGGATCTGGAGGCTGCCATGATGCAGTCAGACCTGGACATTGTGGCCATCAGAGACCTGGTGTAATGATAACCACAATTGTAGATGGCCATACCTGGCTACAACATATTCAGAAGAGACAGGTCAGGCAGGAAGGGAGGAGGAGTGGCACTTTATTTTGAAAGATGGCATAAAGGCCACAGAGTTCCAGTAGGAACAAAATGGGGAGAAATACTGTGGGTTAAGCTGGAAAGGAAAATGGGGTCAGCCATCTGCACAGGAGTGGTCAACAGGCCACCAGCCCAGAGAGGAAGAAACAGATAGGGAGCTAATGCTAGCCATCCAAAGGATGGCAGACAAGGGTGAGGTGATACTGGTTAGAGACTTCAATATTCCAGATGTGGACTGGAGCCTCCCAGCAGCAGCATCAACCAGGAGCAAATATATCCTGGACTTCCTTCAAGGTGCCATCTTCAAGCAACTGGTCATGGAACCAACTCGGCAGAAAGCAATACTGGACCTTGTGCTCATAAATGGGGACAGTGTGATGGGGGTTGTTAACCATGGTCCAGCACCCCTGACTGTACCCCCACCTCTCGGACAGCAACATGTATGTAGGTACATGTACTATCATTAGGGCAGAGACACTTGTCATATAAGCATAAGTGTCAGGATCTGTGTTCTACTGTATTTTACTAATACATATTATGCTCCATTATGTTTTATTAATGTATCTTAGTCCTGGGAGATGCTTTCCATTCTATTTTTACTGTATTATTATAAGTAAGGCAACGGTGCCACCTTTAGTGCTTGTTCATCACTGTAACTGCAACTGACCTTGGGGACTTATAGAGAACCCATTGTTTGTGCTATCTATGCAAGCTAAGTAACTTCTCATGTTAGTTAGGATGGTTACTCAGACCACCTGTTTTTACCCAATTATATACTATTTATGTATCTTCCTTAGTAGTAACCATAGTGATTATCAGGGTGTAAGATGTTGTGTAGCACGTAGCTTCTCTTAGATGAGAGACTGCATTTACCTAGGTAAGGAAAACTGAAAGCTCTCCCAATGTATTCACTGTTGGTAGTAAGCCTGTATTATTTACCTGTACTACATTTCATTTATTACATGTGAACCACGTGTCTGTTCTCTTCCTTTGTGCCGTTCCACCAAGAACCTGAGAAGGTAATTTATTACCACCTTACATTTAGCGACTGTGTACAGGTTGGAAGGTACAAAGAAGATTCCATTCAATTTATTTGAATGTTGAGTAGGTAGTAGTGTGACTTGTGCCTACTTGGACCTACTCATGCTTACAGTGGTAGCAGTTGTGGTGGACTTATACCGTCTTGGTCTAGGGCATGGCAGACCCACACCAGACCCCTTACACTCCCTCTGCGAGTGACAGCGTACCACCTTGGCATCACCATTCACCCACTGGGGACCGTAAAGCAGTTGGTGATGGTGCCAAAGATTTTGTCCAGTTTTCCAACTGCGTATTTGTTTGTTTGTCTACCCCTTATTTGTCATGTCTGAACTTTGCACTGATCTGAGACTTGATGTCTCAAACTACCTCACATCCCATTGCGGATGGACAGATTTTGCGCTGGACACAAAATCTGCAGACAAACCACTGCTGCTTAGATCTGACCAATACGTAGAGTCCAAATAAACTACCCAGAAATGCAACTTCAAAGGTCTTTTGGTTGCAGCACTATATACCACTGTTGAGGGTCTCACAGCGAGGTGTGCCTCCTTTGAACTGCAAAACACATCTGTAAAAAAAGAGATGAGCCTGCATGCATCAGAGTTACAGAAAAAGGAAAAGAAACTAGTGGAGGAGACACAGTCACTCTGCAATGCCAATAACAGACTGTTGCACTGTACTGCTCAAGACACTGGCGAAAAATTTTTATGTTAAGAGCGATCGTGAAAGGTTGAAATATGATAAGAAGCAGCGTATTTGAATGATATTTTGAGCAATACGAATGAGAGTCTAAGAGAGGAAAATGTTGAGTTGAAAGAGGAGTATCAGTGAGTGACTCATGAGCTGGAGAAAGAACTTAGGGAAAACATCAAATTGGGTGCCACGGATAGAGTGTTGCAGCATGAGGTTGAGAAAGGTAATGAGCAGGGCACTGCAAGAGTTTGTCACAAGAAATGTAGAGAAAAGATGGTGAAGCTGCGCCATCAACGGGAGATTCTTGCTGGCCATGTTAAGACTATGAACAGGTTTCAGTATACACCCATTGAGACTGCGTCATCCAGCGATGATGACTCTGACTTTGATGATGAGGCACGCCATGTGACACGCAAGTCCAACCCCCCCGTGGTGGTGTAACTTCTGCCAGCCATTCAATGATGGCGCCTAAGTCAGCATGCACTCTGCGTCGCCATGTCTACACAAACATGGTGGAAGCCATGTACAATGCCAAGATGGCAGCCCCCATGACACAGGCAGAGGACCTGTATTCTGTAATGCACTTTCACTTGTTCCTATCACCAGGGGAGACACAGCAGAGGTTTGCGGCCTAATTCAAGAAGCTATCAATAACATCACTGTACTAGAGGATCAAAGGAGAGCCATCTGGGACCAAACTGACAAAATGTTCAAAGAAACTGTCAATCAGGATCATGCATACAAGGTAGTCGCTGATGCAGCAGTGGAAGCTGCTCTTCGCGGCACCATGGAATGTATTGAGTTGAATGCGACCACTCGTACTTCCAATCCCCTGCAAGTTGCTCACTCAGTCCAGCAAATTGCCCAAAGTATTGGACAGATGGGCCCAGCTGACAATCTCAGTTGCCATTTGGAGAAGGTGCGCTCACTCTGCAAGAAGCTTTCTCTCCAACCCGCGTACCAGGTTCAAGTCTTGCGACAGACAATCGAACCTACCATCTGGGCTAAACTCCCAGAGACAGTATGCAACTCTGACACTCTTGTCTATGATGACATTGCTGTGGCCCTCATAGCCGCCAACTCTTGGGGGGTCATAGGAGCCTGCTTGGCCTACAAGGTTAAGCAGAATGTGAAAGAAAGCCCTGCATCTTACCATCAATAGTTATGCCCACATACTACACTGGCAAAGGCCTAGCAGGTGAACTTGCAGACCAAGACCAAATGGAGTACAAGGATTTGTACATCAAAATATGACTCCAGTCTTGCGAAAAGGTTGAACTCAATGGTTACCCAAGTACCGACTCCTTTGCAAATATTCTCATGAAAATGGAGCATGCCTACCAGGTTTACCTCCATAACCTTGCTTCCGGTAAATCCAACAAAGTGGCTGTGATACAGCCCACCCCCGAGACCCCGACCCATTACACCATGGAGGGCAACAACCAGAAAAACTATATCCTTTCTGACAACAAGCAGTCGCACAAGGAGAGGGGGGATTGGAACTATAAAAACAACAGAAACAGAGACAGAAGCAATTGGAAAAATCCAAATGCCCAACAGGATGGCTGGAACCACAATGGTCCTAGCTATCGAAGTCTAAAAGATGAAAATGAGACCCTCCACAAATTACTGGAGGATATCCACACTGAAAGAGCAGCTAAGCCTACATGAACCGTAGCAGCCCTTGCTCCTGCTGCTGGACAGCTATATGGTTAGAGGAACCCTTTCCTGGCCTCAGCTGCTAAACAAACGAACAGCCAAGGTAAGAATCCTTTTGTGGCACTGGTTACTGGCCAGACGTCACGACAACCAAGGTGGAACCATGCATGCAGGCCGCTGTCATGCCTGTGACGTCACTGGTACATTTATATCCTGTGCAAGACATTCGGCAGTCACTGTAGCTGTTGGTGATCCGTGTCATGGATCCCACTGGAAACAGGAGTGGTTCCAGAGGACTGAAAGGTGGCAGATGTAGTCCTGCTTGATAAAAGAGGTAGTAGGGAGCAGACTGGCAACTACAGGCTGGTCAGTCTGACATAAGTGGTGGGAAGTTAATGGAGTCACTACTGAAGGAAAGAACTGTGGAGTATCTTGAATCCAGCAGATTACAAGACCCACGGCAGTATGGATTCATGTGGCTTGGGGGGGGGCAAGTCAGAAGAACCAGATAGATTTATTCAACTGGGTGACCAGGGGAAATAGATCAGGGTGGGCCAGTGGACGTGGCCTACTTAGACTTCAGCAAGATCTTTGACACCGTACCATACAGAAGACTCATTAGGAAACTGGGCAGTTTGGAAGTGGGTCCTAAGGTGGTAAATTGGATACAAAATTGGTTGATAGATAGGTGGCAGAGGGTGGTAGTAAACTGAATTGACTCTTGGGAAGAGAGGGTGACCAGCAGAGTACCTCAGGACTCAGTACTAGGTCCAGTTCTCTTGAATGTCTTATTAAGTGACATTGATGGAGACCTGAAGGGAAGGTATGACTTTGCAGATGATACCAGAATCTGCAATAGGATGTACACCCCAGAGGGTGAGAGAATATGCAGAAACCTGAAAAACCTCAAGGAGTAGCCAAGGTATAGCAACTGGATTTCAATGCAAAAAAAAAAAAAGTGCAAAATCATGCACCTAGTGCACAAAACCCACTGGCAGAGTATAATACTGGGGAGAAGTATTTATGGTCAGCAAACAGGAAAGAGACATGGATTAGTCATATCTGAATACCACAAGATGGAAAGGCAATGTGACAAGGCAGTAGGTAGGGCAGTAGGATGCTGAGGTGCATAAAGAGTGGTATCACCAGCAAAAGGAGGGAGGTGTTGTTGCCATGGTATGGATCACTGGTGATACCCCACCTGGAGTACTGTCTCCAAGTTTGGAGACCACATCTCAAGAGGACATAGGATAGGGTCAAGGCTGTCCAGAGAAGACAAATAAATTGGTACAGGTATTGCATCAGAAGCCCTATAAGGAGAGGCTAAGGGATTTCAATATATGCTATATACCCTGGAAGACAGAAGGGACAGTAGGGATATGATAGAGACCTATAAACACCTCAAGGCGATGAACAAGGTACAGTAGGGGAGTATTTTTCAGGGGACAAGGTGACATGCAATGAAGCTGGAAGGGGAACAATTTAGGAGGGATGTGAGGAAGTTCTTATTCAATGAAAGTGTGGAGGATTCCTGGAATGGCCTTTCAGCGGAGGTAGTGGGGACAACAATGGTGGTGGACTTCAAGCATACATGGGATAGGCATAGGGAATCTTAGTTGGGAATTGGTGGTGGGGAGGAGCTGGAGATCAGGCAGGGCCTGCGGTGAAAGTATAGGCAGGGAAAAAGAGGTCAGACTAGATGGGCCAAGAGGTCTTAATCTGCCAACAAATTCTGTTTCTGTTTCTTTGTACATAATGGCTGGTCTGCATCCTCATCACCTGCAGGGACAGAAGAAGAAAAAACAGAGAGAAAGAGGGTACAGATAATGAGCATAATAACAAATCCATTGCAACATTAAACATTTGAATCCACAAACTCAACATTTACATCAGAATTAACAACTACTTACCACACAGAAAATCAGTCCCTGAACTACTGTAGAAACAGCTGAAGAAATCTCAGTTCTTTGAATATTCTGTCTAATTTATGGTATGAGCAACTGGATGATGGGCCATGAGAAATCACCGCAGGTGTGGGAAAATGAACTGAAACACATTTTTGTCTTTTGAAGACAGAAGTATGTGCAAAAAATAAAAAAGAACAAAGACAGGAGATATTTTTGGGAGAGAAAGCTGTTGCAAAATCTGAACTCCAGCACACTGAAGTATCTCTTTGTGCAGTTTGAGAGATTACTGTGCACTGAAATAAGAGAACACTATGTGCATACTGTGCTGGGAAAGGGACTGGATAACCAGCAAGCTGCAATCAGAAAATGAGAAAATCAGTAGCAGTGAAGGAACAAGGCTTCAAAGAAAAGGAGCATTATCGGATTGCTCTGAAATATTAATGAGAATCATTATCGAGAAGGATACTGAAAACTACAATTAGGTTAGAACTGAAATTGCCAAATTATAGACTGAGCTTGCAGAACACAGTAGCTGCCCTGGCATTGTGTCTCTGATAAAGAATTTATGAAAAGGGGAAGCCTTTAAGAGACATCATGGATTAAAATGCAGTAAATTTAGTCACAAGGACACTGGCTACCAAACATGGGCAATTTATACCATAAGTGGGACAAAAACAAAGATCACAAGTAGGGGCTGGAGGCACTCCCATACAAGATCTAATCAACATTACAAAGGAATGAATAAATCTGCTAAGAAAAGAACAATATTAGCTGGATCCAAAATAGCTGGAAGACTCCTTGGCCAGATCTTGAAAACTTAGCTGGGTGCTAAGGGGTGTCTGCCCATGCTAACTGGGATTTGTGCCTGATTTTGGGTGGGGTCTAAATGCAGACACCCCCCCAGCATGCGAAACCCATCAGTGCCTGAGCACAGTTACCACTACACCCATGCAAATGAGGGTGTCGTCCACTCCATATGGGCACAGCAGAAGTTCAGAGGTTTTACAGCAGTAACTGCCACCCAACTGGGGCATGTTACCACCTTTGCAAACCCGTGCCTTAACAGGGCACAAGGCCCTGGTGGTGGACAAAGGTGCAGCAGCTGCCAACCCCAGCCTGTTGAACCAATGATGTCCTGATGTCCAGTAGCACCTCACCCTCTGATCCCCATCCCATAAAGAATCCATCATTCCTTGGTGTCCACTGGCACCCCCATCCTCCAGTCACCTTCCCCGTAAAGAATAAATCATTCCCTGGTGTCCAGTGGCACCTCCCCACCCTCTGATAGCTGGCCCCATAGGTTTAATGATAGTCACTGGTGTTTAGTGGCATCCACATGCTCTGATTGCCAGCCCTGTAGGTTTAATGAAAGTACCTTGTGTCTAGTGGCACCCCCCACTCTCTGATCGCTTGCCGCTGTTTATTAAAAGAAGTCCCTGGCATCTAGCAGCCCCCCATACCACCCACACTGGGTACGCCACCCTGCCACCCCCTTACCATAATTGCTGGTGCCATGGGGAGCCCATATGGTGACCGGCACAGCCCTCCTGTCACCACCTTGGCTGGCTGCCATATACAATGACACAGAGCATGCATCCTGTGTACTGTAAAGGGAGCACATGTACTGAGGTGGTGAGAGAAGGGCATGCCAGTCACCATGAGGGGCTCCCATGGCACTAAGCCTGTAGTGAGGGGGGTGGGTGGTATATCAGTGTGGCAGTGTGAGAGGGAACTGCTAGATGCCAGGGACTTCTTTAATAAACAGCAGCAAGCGATGAGGGTGGGGTTTGCTATTAGACACAAGGGACTATCATTAAGTCTACAGGACAATGATCAGAAGGTGGGGTGTCACTAGACATCAGGGACTACTATTAAAACCTACAAGGCGAAAACTAGAGAGAGTGAGGATTGCCACTAGACACCAAGGAATTATTCATCATTTATGGGATTGGGATAGGAGGGTGGGGTGTACTGCTATGTACCAGGGAATGTTTCTTTATTTATGGGATGGGGACTGGAGGGTGGGGGGTGTCACTGGACTCCAGGGAATGTTTCATTATTTATAGGCCAGGGATCTGAGGGTGGGGGGGGTGCCACTAGACACAGGGAATATTTAAATTTGTATGAGGGCGGGAGATCAGTGTGGGGGACCTGTCACAGGAGGGGTGCAAACCTTACACCACTTCCCATGCAAATGAGTCCATAAAGGGCATGAATATGGCCCTGAGTTCCTTGCATGCTCAATGGGCTCATTTGCATAGTGCTGACTGGATATTTTGCTGGGGGCTCCTCCCAGCACTATCAGGTCTGGGGGCACTGCTCCCTGCACATCCCAGATCCATATCAGGGCAGCATTACTTGACTTAGCACTGCACTGACATGCCCCTATATTCAGTTGGATAGTGCTGATGTGTTATCAAACTGGATATAGCATCCTCAGGTCATGGGCAAGGGCAACCATAGCACAAACCTTTGCACTCTGCTTTTGCCCATATTCCAATATCAGGCTCCTTATGTCAAACAGTAGGAAGATGTGAAAGTTTTTTTTTTGGATGTCTCAGAACAAGCAGCCACCTTGAAATGTAAAAAAGAAAAAACAGAAGGGCAAAACAAGATGTGGCAAGAAATGAAAGTGAGAATGTAAGTAGATAGGAATGGAGAACATAAATAATAAATCTGTCAGACTATCAAAATCAGTGAGGAATAATGTAAAGTATTGGGAAAAGGGTTATCCTTTGTGCTGAAGTCTCGTGGGGAGACATTTAATATGTATGTAAACATGTACAAACCGTTTATAAAAAAATCTATCTAAGGTATAATTTTGAATGAAGATACTCTGTTGTATTTACATTTGAAAATGCAGAGATGGGAAGACAATGAGTCATGAGTTGATGAGAACATCATGGGGCCCAGCAACCATACCAAGGAAAACTATCAGTTCTGCTCTCTTCAATTGATACACATCTGACAAAAGTCATGCAAGACACCCAAATAGTTCACAAGGGTTCAAGGTCAGAAGGCTTGAAAAAAGCATTTGCCCTTAGTTGCTCCAGTATGACTAACAATAAGATAAAGTTCCACCCTCCTTAAAAAAACTTATCCCATCTAGATTTAAAATTGTCTCTAGAGGCACCATCTATCACAGTAGTTGTAAATGATTCCAAGGGTTCACTACTTTTGTAAAAAATACTTTGTTAGTTGTTTTAAATCTGTTAGGCTTTAGCTGTAAGGGTGCCCTCTTTTAATAATGTTGTTGCACTTCAAGCTTAAATTTAATTGTGCCATGAGATAAGTATCATGTACTACTTTATGCTGAATATTAAGATAAGATCATCCCTAAGCCTCCTGTTTTCCAGAGTGTACAAATCCAAGGCACTTAACCTTTCCTGATAAGATATATTGTGTAAACCATTAACTAACTTTGTAACTCTCATCTGCACTCCTTTAAGTATAGCTATATCAGTGGCCCTGTATGGGCACCATACTTGACGCCCAAATTCAAAAATTGGATGTACATATGCTTGATACAAGGGTATAATCACCTCAGCCTTTCTACTAGTAATGTTTCTTCTGATAGCGGATAAGGTCTTGTTGGCTCTGGACCGACTGCATAACAATGGTCTTTTAGGGTAAGTGATTGGTTAATTAACACATCTAGGTTTCTCTCAGTCCGAACACTTTTATTGCTGTTCCACACAGTATATGAGTGAGGTGTTGTCTGCTGCCTAAGTGTATAATACAAATAGAATAATAGATAGGTTCTGGTGTACTACAAGGTAGTAATGCCATCAAGAGGTTCTGGGGACACAGAGAACCTCGAGGCGCGAAACTCAAGAGGTTTCATGTGTCCCCAGAACCAACAGAATACCCTGTGTGCTCAGAAACCTATTTATTTTCTTTAATATATGGATACGAGGTGAATTGACTCACCTCCATTTAAACAGTGGAGTCAGCGGGTCCATGTGCATGCTGGCAGGGTTCCGCAGTGTTGTGGGTTTCATTTACTGCTGCTTTTCTAAACTGTTTGTCGGCGGCAGTATCGAGCAAGCAGAGGAGCTCAAAAAAATGTTTTCAAAAGTGAAGAAAAATGGTTGCTGCTGTTGTTGACCGTTCACTCGCTAAATGAGCGAGCATGCCGCCATGTTTTCGTACTCGTTGTGCCTGCCCACAGAGCAAAAGCGGCCAATCAGAAGGCATGCTTTGTAAGACGTCGCGGATAGACTTGCGCGTGCGCTTTTCAGCTTTCTTGATAATACTATCGATCGGGTGCCGAATGATACTATTATGGCACCCGAACGATAGTATTATCACTTAGGAACAGTAGTATTATCGCTCCAGGAGCGATGGTATTACAAGGATTTTTTTGTATGCTTTTCAACCATATCATTTTCACAATCCATATATTAAAATACTTTCAGATGTTAAATTGCATAGCCCACACAATGGCCCAATTTGAAATTATGGCTAGATCATTTTGAAGTTTTTGAATATCGTTAAGTGTATCACAGGGTCCACCCAGTTTTGAATCATCTGCATACTTTGTTGTCACAATGCAGATGTTCTTACACATATCAGAAATAAAGATCTTAAACAGAACAGGTCCCAGAACAGACCCTTGGGGACCCCACTCATCATCCTACCCACACCAGAGAGATATCCTTGTATGGCAACTTTCTGAGATCTATCGGTCAACCAGTTTTTTACCTAGCATATTAGCAGAGGGTATAAATTCATTGTTTTCATTTTATTAATGATGGCCCAGTTAGGTACAACTTTGAAAGCCTTACTAACATCAAGTAAAATGACATCCACGCTCCCATTGTTATCGAGATGTTAACTAATATGTTCGTAAAAACATAGTAAATCAGTAGTACAGGATCTACGGCTGTGAATCCATGCTGTTCAAAGTCCAGTTTGTCTGGATTTTATGTAATCAAATAACTCATCTTTAATTATGGAGTCCAAAATGTTACCAACCACAGATGTAAGGCTAATAGGCCTAAAATTGGAAATCTCCTGCTTTGGACCCTTCTTATGGATAAGCATCATGGTTGGACATTTCCAGTCGCTCGGTACAATGCCAGTATTTATTAAATAGAATTTTATGGGGAAGGGAGATGGTGTTTTTCATGATTTGTAACATCTTAGCAGAAAGATCATCTGGGCCTGGTGCACCATTTGCTTTTTGTTTCCCTATCTTGTTCCTGATACTTTCTTCTGATATATTATACTCTTGTTTGCTGTTAGTAAATACTTTGGGTTGGATATCATTATTTTCCTTATGCACAGAACAGAAGTGTTTGTTAAAATGTTCTGCTATTTCAGAGGGATCAGTAATCTCTGTTTTATTTACAACAACATGGGACAATAATGGTGATGTTTTTGACAAGGAGTTAATGTTGCCGTACAACATTTTTTTATTCTGTTTGTTTGCACAGTTGGCTAATTCTAATTCATTTCTGGCATTTGCCATTTTTATTTCTTTTTTATAAGCTTTCTGCACATTCATAAATTGGTTCCATAGCTGGTCAGATTTAGATACTAGATACCGTGCATGTATTTTTTTTTTCCCTTTTATGTTTTCTGATTTTCCTATTGAGCCATTTGGATTTTAGTCCTTGCTTTATGATTATATAGTTTAACTTTCTTTATGTAGGTGTCACATATGGATTTAATGGTGTTTTTTATTAATAGCCATATTTGATTAACTGTTTTGACTTTTACCAACTCAGACCAATTTATTGTCCTTATAGCTGTGTTGATTTCATTAGTATTAACAGTTTTATATGCATAAATCCATGTGCACACTTGGGTATGTTCATGAGTGATTTCTCCATTAAATAATATAGTTGAATAGCTACTATCACTTAACGGATTAGAAATATGACAACTAGATATGTTAATTGAATCAGACGCTAACACCAGGTCAAGTATATTATCACCTCTGGTAGAGCTTTTTACATGCTGTATTAAACCTAACTCGCTGCATAGGGATAAAAAACTATGAATTGTGTTTATAGTGTGCCTGTGATGTGATCCAATTGAAGTCATTATAATTAAAGTCACCAGTAATAACTAACTCTCCCAACTGGCTAGCCTTTTTCATTTTTCTCTGAATGTTTATATGGTGGACATAGTGTCTTATGTGATCATATTTAGTCTCAATCCTTGTTGAATGCAACATTGTACATATTGGCCCGGATATTCAGAACGGTTGCGAATGGCAACAGTGTTGCACCATCGCAGCCCACTGATGTGCGCGGCACGATATTCAAACAGGGATTGAGCCTGGCACCTAAATCCCGATGCACGGAGGCGCATCAGTAATGTGCTTGGCGCGGAGGAGAAGCGATGCCCATGCATACTCCGCGCACCCGATATTCAGCCGGGATGTGCTGAGCCCATCATTCACCAACCCTTACCTGCACTGCACACAGGTGAGCCAAAAAAAAGGAACAATGGCTGGCCACCCACAGGTGAGCTGCCATGTTGCAGAGCAACATTGCAGCTGCCACCTGTGGGTAGCCGCAAGCTCCGGCTGCACCGCCGTGGCAGATCCATTCACATATCTGGACTATGTAGTACGGTATGGGCTGCATGCCCATTGGCTCACTGTGGACCAATGGCGTACAGTCTACCATACAGTGTCAGGTGGCGGGGCAGCAGGCGGGCGTGCTGTCCCCACCGCTGATGTGGGGAGTGGGGCAGTGGGGATCAGTGGGAGGGTGGGGAGGGGTACCGCTGGACCACCAGGATATTGGACCTCTCCTTTTCATTACCAATGCCCTGAATCGTGGCTGCAGTGGTCCACTGGACCACCAAGGATATAGAACAGTTGATTTATATATATACTTAAGCCCATGATCAGGCATGAAGTGGTCCACTGGACCACCAGGGATATAGGACAATTGATTTTTATACTTAAGCCCGTGATCGGACGTGAAGTGGTCCACTGGACTGCCTGGGATATTGGATGATTAAGTTTTATACTTAAGCCTGCGATCGGGCTGCGAGTGATCCACTTGACCACCTGGGATATAGGACGTGTACTTCATTTGCACATGCCCGTGATCGGGCATTGGGGCTCTTTTCCATGATGTGCAGGGGCATCGGTCCCAGCGGCTGCAGCCTGGCAGGGTGCCAGGCGCAAGTCACCAGGGATCGGCACACCGGCATGCAAATGGGGCCATAATGACATGCAAATGGCCCCATTTGTGCCTTGCATACATTATGGCCCCATTTGCATGTGTACTTTTGAATATCACGGTTGTTGCGCCTAGCCCAACGGAACTTGCACTAGTGCATCCCCCTGCTCCACTCTGGCCACTTGTGCTGGTACCATACGCACTGCAGGTGGCCAGGGTGCCATATTCAGCAATGCTGTGCCATGGTGCAACTCCGTTGAATATCACCCTGTCAATGCCCCTGCACAGACAAGTTGTGCTGCATCCAGGCTTGCGCCACAACCTGGTGCAGTCTGAATATCCGAGCCATTGTATATATAGTACTAATGTAAAGAAAATTGCTTGAATTTAATTAATATTATGTGTCCTTACTTTTTGTATCTCACACCATGTATTGTCTTTATCATTGCTTGTACAAGGGACTTCCTTGGAAATGAGCTTGCTCAATGGATTTTAACCCTTCACAATAAACTTGAACTTGAACATGGAAAACACTCTTCTCTCCATTCCATCTCCACACATAGGTATCATTGCTCCACCTCCATCCCACCTCTGTACATTGTGAGCACTCATCCCCTGACCCCTACATTTCACCTCCCCCACATGGAGAACACTTCTCCCACTGCATCCCACCACCTGCACATAGGGAGCACTCCTCCCCCTCCATTCAACCTCCACCATGGGAGCTTTCCTCCCACTTCATATCAGCTCTGTACATGGAGGCAAGCCACCCCTTCATTCCACTGCCCCTACATGAGAAGCATTGCTCCCCATCCATCCCACTCCTACACATGGGGACACCTCACACATTGCATCACTCCTCCTCTACCACCATCCCACCTCTGCATATAGAGTACTCCTAACCCCATTCCATCTTTGCATATGGGAGTACTCTGCAACAGCCAGAGACAAAGATATCCGTCAGGCATCTGCCTTCCCAGACCTATTCCCACTCCAAATGATAAGCTCCAAGTTGGGCAGAACATCGGTAGGGTTGAGATGTAAGAGTGGGTTGCCCTGGGAGATGATGCCAATATCCCTCAAGATCTCTCTGAATGAGAGAAGTCCCTTCCCCCAAATCAATCTGTTTTCTTTTTTCCACTCACCACTTTACTGCTGATTATCCTTCTGTTGGCTTGCCATAACAGTCACTCTCCTCCCAAGACAGGACTACAGACCACTAGACCAGGGCAGATTTTCTCTCAACCGCTCCTGTCTTCTCTTCGGACACACCACCAGTCCAGTCAGCGTCCAGCACAGTCAAGAAGACATGCTGCACTTTATTCACAGCTTGGCCCCAGATGGATCTGTTCTTTCTGTAGTAGAGCATACTTCAAGTTCTCCCACAGTTCAACTGAGGCTAGAGAAGAGCAGCACATAGCCCTACTCTACCACCATGACAATGAACAGTACACCACAGCTTGCTTAGCACTGTACAGATAACACAACACAGCAGCATGCTCACTAGTCTGTCTCACCAGGCTTCTCCCGCTCCCTCTGTTGATGATGTCTCTATTGCCCCTAGCCATCAATGGTCCCATGCATGCACATTGTGTTGCAGCTAGCTCCAGCCACTATGGAGGCTGCTGAGACAGTGAGTGTTTTAGCAGCTGAGCCTGAGCCAACTCAAAAATAAAATACAAGAATTTGAACATTTCTGAGGTAATTTCGAGGGAGGGGGTTTGAACACCCTGGGCACCCCCTGCCTATGCCCATGCAATCCACAACAGTTCAGACACATGTAATCCTTACACTTAAAGGCACTCCTCCCAGCCCAACCAGCCCCCTGCCTGCCCCAGCACACAAATGAACACCAACTACTATGCCTCCCACTTCCTTTGCAGCAGCAAGGATCCCTTGCTCTCAAGCAGTCAGTCCTGTTCAAGTAACAGAGTTGGGGGTCTGGGGCTGCAGTTGGATCCATTGCTGTAATGGAGCTCAGGCCTGTCTGAATACAACAGGACAGCTAAACTGAGTCCCCTTAATCCCTAAAGATGGAGGGCAGCTGCAAAGATGATTGCTACAACCACTCAGGCACCACCAGGGATTTAAAACAAGAGCTGGACTATAGCAGGCAGCCTGCCATCCACCTCCTCCTACACTGACTGCTTGCAGCACTTGCCCAGCTCCTCCTCTGCTACCAGTGCCCACCAGCGGTCAGTAGTTCTGGTGGGTGGCCCCCGTTGGAGTGATCAAGCAAGCTTCTCGACTTGCTACTAACCCCCACAACCGATACTCTCTTTTTACTTCCTTCCATGTCTGGTTGCATTTGCCTGTTTCCAAACACCCAATAAACTTTTTTTCTAGTGTCTACTTAGATACAGATAATTAAATATATCAAAATAAAATATAATTGCTTTGAAGAAGATAGAAGCCTTTATTATGGCTTGGCTTCAATTTGTATGTATGGTTGGAGAAAAGTGAACTCTCATCTGGATTGTTTTACTTCCTTATTACTATTTCGTATTTTCAGGTTAAATCAAATATAATAAAATATAATTTTTTTTTTGAGAAGATGGAAGCTTTTATTATGGCTCATTTTAGGATCACCATGATTTTGGCAGTCTTGCACCATTCTTCTGATCCTAAAAATATGTATCACAATGGTTGTATAATTGTAGATCTATATTCAAATGTATTTAATTCATTATAATTACACACTAGGAAGAATGGTCTTAATGAGTGCATTTAAAGTTTCATAATTTGACCTTTTGCAGTTCTAATGACCTCCTAATCCTGTGGTCATCAATTTGTTTATCTAAACATTTCTTTGCTCAGTTCATCAATAATCCAATAAGATTCAGAATAACAATACTTTAAGACAAAAACTGTATAAACTTTGCGTTTGATTTTGTGCAAATATTAACTTCTCTCTGAGTTGAAAATGCAGAGGAGAGTAGTTGAACATAGTTTTCTATTTCTCCAAACTTTTACTTTGTAAATTTGTAAAAAAAAATATGAAAAAATAACACTTGACCTATTGCACAGGTCTTGACCTCCCATAAAGGGAATGGCTTAAAACGTATTTAAGAGTCATTCAAGAGTTATCCCAAGATAAAGATTTAATAAACTATACATTTAATGCATTTTAATAGTAGACATTGCCAGAGAGGACATAATAAAAGAAAATAATCTGTGGTACAGCATAATGCCTAAAAGATATCAAACCATTTGCTTCTAAACGTTTCACAGACAGCCACGTCTTCTTTATGTGTGTGAGCATTGTTTTCTTCTGTGTCTTCCTTCTTCCCCCTATCTGGTCAGTGACAGCTTCACATATAGATATGGCTAATAATTACAAAAATAATCTGCTGCTTTTTCCTGAAAGGATTTAACATGATCCCATCCTGAAAAGATCTAATGTACTCAATAAGCAGATCATTTTGTTTCAAGTGTTTGTTTTTTGTTCATGCTAAGAACTAAAAATTTCATTGACATGCTCTACATTGCTAGGATAACTTCAGCATCTGCTGTTAAATTAGGCGTGACAGATATAAACCATGTGTTCTGGTAGCATAGTAGTTTCAGAAATTAGGCTGTCAGAAATTCAATACATTATCCCATACAAATGTAAAATCTCTCAAAGTATAGGAGTTGCTCATAACTCATCAAAATGAAAGTTGTGCATGGCAAAAATATCTTTCAAATGCATTATGCACTATTTTATTATGTTTTATTATATTTTATTATATTATGGAAATATGGATTACTCTGCACTAATTATATTTTTTAAACTATGGCCATCTGATTACCTGAATTTTCATTTTTCTTCACAATTTTCAACTTTCTGATTTTCAAAAGCTCAGGTGCAGATTCAAATGCATCATGCATTTGCATCTGTATCTAACTGACAGTGTCCAAGCAGTTCTGCTGCTATTTTTAAAACATATTTTACAACAAAAGTCACTATCTGCAGTAAAACAACTGACACAATTGCCAGTTGTGTCCCATTTGGATGCTCTTGCATCCTTTGTTGAGACACAATGTGTGGATGTTATTAGATTAGCTACTGTAATAGCTGGTCTAACAGTTTGGAGAGCATATCTGTTGAAAACAATGGTGGGCAGAGTTTGGAAAGATCCTTTAGAAAATCTTGTCCTGAGTCTACACCTCTGACAACAAATTCTTCCTTCAAATCTGAGGTACAATACTGGGATGCCACTATTGTCCTCACCTACACCAACATGTTCTAGATTGGTGGAGGAGGACTTTGTTGACAATGGTATCAGGAACTCCCTCTGGCATAATACAGTATAGTCAACTGGAAAAGGTATATTGATGATACTGTGCATCTCTAGTTAAGTATGGTAGTGAAGGCATTGAGGCTTATGGAATCACTGAATTCTAATTCTCTCAACTGGACTTTTTACACACTGTATTAGTGCTAGAGAAATTCACGTTCTGAATGTCATCTTTTTTAAGTGACAACAAAGTTGTGAATTGCAGGAGCTGTAGGAAGCCTGCAGCTGCTAACTCACATCTGAGAGCTGAGAGCTCTCATCCTCATAGCATGGTAGAATATATCCCAGTACATCAGTTTCTGCCTTTACCCAGAAATGATACTAATATTTGTAGATTGTGAGAAGGAAGCAGTTACTCTTAGCAGTCAATTTTTTGAACAGGTGTGTGCTGAAGAAACAACTGAAAATGCATAAGATTTAAACAGAAAAATAGGGAGAACGTCTTAATGCTCCACCAGATTAATTATTTGGAAACAAACAAAACCATGTTCGTTACAGAACTAAATCCAGTAGTGAATCAGGTTAAAAGTAACAATAACAATAATCATTTTATTTGTATAGCACATTTCATGCAAGCATCTCAAAGTGATTTACAATTAACACAGAACTTACAGTGAAATTAAAGCACAGTATCCTCGGGGCAGGAGAAATTTTGTGCAGTACACCACTACTACAGATCGCAAACCCTCTGTGCTCAGATGCAAACCAAATGATATTGAACCAGGTTACTCTTTTGATGGATTATTGAATGGAATAAATAATGAACTGAGGCGATGTGCCTGCCCCCCATCCCCAACGTGAACTGAAAAATAGATAGCTGAGGCACATTAGACTGGGCACCCAAAAGTACAATATTCCATTTCTCAGCAACTCAGTGGCATCTAGTGCCAAGAAATAAACATCATATATGTCTAAAGGAAGTGATGTGGGTCCAAGAATGAAGCATTAGATAATTGACATAGTTTTCTGCATCTCATTCACATTGGTATCCTGCCGCTTTCTGTGTTCTTTGCACCATTTCATAGTACTAGATAACACTGAAATGCTAAAAATAGTCTTGCACATTTGAGTATCCAGCATGGTATTCAAATCTGTTTTTCTATCCATGTTGGGTGGTGCACCTATTCACTGCTGTTATTTGCTTCAGTGTTAGGGATTGCACTGCCACTACCTTGAAAGTGGTCATTTATTGTCTTTTCATCAGGGGGAGTGGAGAAATTTGACCAGGACACCGGGGAAATTCTCTTAATCTCCAGTATAGGGTACCTCTGTCCATCTTGTGCAAAATGGAGTACCCTCGTGGTGGAGGTGGAGGACCTGAAAGTAATCCTACCTGAGCTGGAGAGATGGCCTCCTCCCTGCCCAGCCCTGTAAGGAGGCCACTATGCTGTCTAGAGCAATGGATATGATTACTGCAAGAAACACTGAAGCTCTGAGGAAACTGGTAGCTGAGGAAGCACAATTGCCAACTAGAATGTTAGAAAAAAAGAATCTCAGCTAATTATCCTCCTGGAGGAAGAAGAAGCCAAATTTCAAAAAATGAAAGAACAGCTAAGGTTGCAACAACAAATTATGTATGACTCCCCTGCAGATACTATGCCCTCGGTATCTCATATAGTAGAAGAAATGTCTGAAATTGTAGAAGATATGGCTGAAGTTCCAGTAACTGATATTATGACTGCCCCCAAAATAAATAATGTAACAGACTTGCCACAGCACAGCCTACATGATGATCCTCCAGACACAGATAATGTGAGCCCTCATCAAATAATAATGACTCCAAGTCTGTGGAAGCAGCCCTCCTGGCTGCTGGATGGAAAAATCCCAGACCACTACCTGGCTATTGGATAACAAGAAGCACCAGCCACATCTGTCACTATTTGAGCTACCTGTCAAAAATGAGCTCAGCTCAGCATAGCTATGAAAGCAGCCCACTGTAGGACAGCAGCTGCATGCAACAAGAACACCACAGAATGTGAGGAGCCTCTCTCTTGATCACTCGCAAATTCATTTGACTGCTCGAAAACTTGCACTTCTGAGCACTGGATGTAGTAGCCATTAGCGAGACATGGTTCACCAGCAACCACACTTGGGAGACTTCAGTACCTGGCTATGTATGGTTCAGAAGAAACCGAGGTACAAAAAGGGGGAGTGGCCCTTTATGTCAGTGAAAATATTGAAGCTACAGAAATTCAAAATACACATAAGAAGCCAGAAGAACTGCGGGTCACCCTGGAAACAAGAAATGGAACAGCCATATGAACTGGGATTGTCTACAGGCCTCCAGACCAGGGGAGGACATGGACACATCACACTGTTAGAAGATATACAAAACATGACAGCTAAAGGGGAGGTTCTGATAATGGGAGACTTCAACATGCCAGAACAGATTGGTCAATACCAATAGGAACACCCTCCAGAACTAGACACATAGTGGATTCCCTGTAGGGGGAGGGCCTCAAACAATTGGTACAACAACCCACAAGAGATCTAGTACTGACTACTGGGGAAAGGATCACAGAGCGCCAGGTAGAAGGTCACCTGGGGGCCAGTGACCATCACATGGTATGATTCAATTTGGCCACTAGAACTAAATCATCCCATTCCAACGCAAAAATATGAGACTTCAGAGGAGATGACTTTGATAAAATGGCCAAAAAAGTTAAGTTAGCCCTAGCAAGAAGAAATACAGGTGAGGTGGTACATACAAAGTGGGCAAGCATTAAGGATACAATACTTGAAGCAACATCCCATTGTGTTAGGGAGAAAAGCAAATGGAGGAGGAAACCACTTTGTTTCTCAAAAACAGTAGCAGAAAAGGTCAAAGCCAAAAGGTTGGCCTTCAGGGAAATATAAGGGAACACAGTGGGATGAAGATAGGGAGGCACGCCAAACCTCCTTAAGGGAAGCAGGGAAGGCAGTAAGGCAGGCAAAGGCCCAAACTGAGGAAACACTAGCACAAACAGTAAAAGAAGGGGACAAGGCTTTCTATAGATACATTAGTGAAAGGAGAAAGTCAAGAGGGGGTATTGCTAATATCAAAGGGGATAAGGGGGAGTGTGTGGAGGAGGACTAAGGAAAAGCATCTATCCTAAATAGATATTTCTGCTCAGTATTTACTGAGGAGAAGGTAGGGCAGGGCACACAGTTCAGCACCATGGACACAGGGGAGGGAGGGAGGGAGGTGTTCACAAGGGTCCTACAAGAGCTCGCTAATCTCAGGGTGGACAAGGCAATGGGACCTGATGGCATACATCCCAGAGTACTAAAGGAGCTAAGGAGTGGAACTAGCAGCGCCATTAGCAGAACTGTTTAGTGAGACTCTGAGCACAGGACAGGCCCCAGAAGACTAAAAAAGGGCTCATGTGATCCCGCTCCATAAAGTAGTAGCAGCAGGAGGAGACAGGGAACTATAGACCAGTCAGTCTTACATCAGTAGTGGGAAAGATTATGGAGGCACTCCTTAAAGAAAGGATAGTGCAACACCTGGAATACATAGAGCACAGGATCCAAGACAGCATGGGTTTACAACAGGAAGGTCCTGTCAAACTAATCTCATAGATTTCTTTGACTGGATAACCAGAGTGGTAGACCAAGGGGTGCAGCTGATGTCACCTACCTTGACTTCAGCAAAGCTTTGATACTGTTCCACATAGAAGATTGATTAATAAGCTGGGTAGGCTTGGGTGAGTCAGAAGTTGGCCAACTGGGTGGCAAACTGGTTGGTGGGCAGAAAACAGAGAGTGGTGGTAAACGGTATACTGTCAGAAGAGATGCAGGTCACAAGTGGGATACCTCAGGGATCAGTCCTGGGGCAAGTCCTCTTCAAATTCTTCATCAGTGACATTGCAGATGGACTGGAGGGTAAGGTTTGCCTGTTTTCAGATGACACCAAGATCTGTAACAGAGTAGATGATCCAGATGGGGTGGGCAGAATGAGAAAAGCTCTGGAAAAACTGGAAAAATGGTCTGAAGAGTGGCAACTGGGGTTTAATGCAAAGAAGTGCAAGATCATGCACATAGGGAAGAGAAACCCTGAAGCTACCTATAGGTTGGGAGGTGAGTTGCTGGCAATCACAATGGAAGAAAGAAACTTGGGCATCATCAACACAGATGACCTGAAATCATCTTAGCAGACCACTAAAGCAGTAGGTAAGGCTAGAGGGATATTGGGATGTATTAGTAGGGGTATCACAAGTCATAAGAGGGAGGTAATAATCCATCTTTACAAGACACTGGTTAGGCCCCATCTGGAGTACTGCGTGCAGTACTGGATGCCTCACCTGCATAAGGACATTAACAAAATTATAGGCAGACCAGAAGGGCAGCCAAAATGGTGCAGGGACTGCATCACAAAACATATGAGGACAGATTAAGGAGCTCAACATATGTACCCTAGAGCAAAGGAGGGATAGAGGTGATATGATTGAAACATTTAAATATCTTAAGGCATTAACAAGGTGAAAGAGTCTAACATGTTTCAATGTAAGAAAAATAGCAGGACAAGAGGACACAGCATGAGATTAGAGGGAGGCCGATTAAGGGTAATGTGATGAAGTTCTTTTCACAGAAAGGGTAGAGGATGTATGGAACAGCCTACCTCAGGAAGTGGTGGATAGGAATACAGTGCAGGGCTTCAAACAGGCATGGGATAGGCATAAGGGAGCAATACAGATGAGTATGAATAAATAGGCCATTGACAGAGTAAAGGCCTATTGCACATTCATAAGGTAGAAAAAATGGTCAGACTGAATGAGCCTTGCGGTCCTTAGCTGCTGTCAACTTCTATGTTTCTATGTCACTGATGCCATGCTTCTACTATCCAACCTTGTTTGGGATTTACAGGTGGAGGCAAGTAGAGAGCTTTGGGTCATAGGAATTACCTACTGGTATCATAGAACAGTCCTGAGCAACAGATATCATCAGAAATGGTGGAGATATACATGCTGTACCTCTTGAAGCAGACATATTTTAGTTATATGCAGAAACAGGGGGAGAAGCTTCACAGCAGGGTGTCCAGAATTCAGCAGATATCCCTGACCTTGCAGAGGATACAGAATCAGTGGTACCAGATATGACACCCAGTTCTGAGAGTACAGAATGTACTGAGAGTTTAAATGAGGAGGAGGCAGCATCCCCATGTGAGGGCACTGTCAAGGAAACTGCACAGCACTTATTGCTAATGTTGAAAGATCAGGCAATTCCACAACTGTGGCTGCTAATGATGAAAGACCAGGCACTTCCACAAAGGGGCTGTTGGCAGTTCAGGTCAAAACTGGAGGAGGCAAAAAACATTCCGAATGGCAAATCTTTTTTCCAGGAATGCAGAGGCAGCTCAAAGGAAAAATTCCATCTGTATAAAATATAGAGGAGGCATGAATATCCCCCAAACTGCACTTATGTTGTTAGAACATTACTTAATAATTCAATGGAATTCTTCTCATCTGAAATATGTGCTCTGATAAACATCTTTGGAGATAAAATATTCAGTGTCAGCTTTAAAGCAATGACAGCTTTGGAGAGGTTCTGGACAAAGTCCCAGAACCTAAAGTATACTGATTGTAGCTACCATTCCTTGTTATACCCTAATCAAGCTGGTTTTAAACTCTCTTTTCAGAAATGAGGAAGCCTCTGTCTATGACATATAATACTGCCTGGCTCAAAAGTGTGAAGTCAAGTGCAAGGATCTCCAGATCCTACTGCATGACAAAGGATTAACTCCACTGAAATTGCATTGTTTGCTGCAGTAACTCTACTGCAGAATTCTGCAGAGTTGGGCTTCATCCTGGTGGGCTTCACTGTATATAAGACAGTGAAAATAATGTGGATGGGAGGCTGGTGCTTCAGAGTAAAATTAAAACAAATGGATAGGGGGTGGTATATTTACACAATTGCTTCATCCTGAGACATAATAAAGGGGTCTTCCACTTGAGACAGCCTAAAGTGTGTTTTAAATGTGATTTATCACAGCATCTCAGTAGCACATGAAACAAGATTATAAATGTAACATCTGCTATGAGTACAATCACATGAGCCAATACTGTCCCAGTGGAGTACGCTGTAGTCTTTGTGATAAAACTACACACATGCTCCACAAACAAAAGCAGCACAAATGGCATTATTTAAACAGTGCAAACCTTTTTTCACAAACTTCCTGACTGCTTTTGGTAGCAGGTGAATTCAATTGTATGATATCTAATGCAGATAGGGGGCCTAAACCACAAAAAAAAACATATTTTGTGATTCTAATTATTTAACCAAAATGATGACACTAACAAGATTACAGGATGCATACCAGTTAAAACACCCTGAAGGAAGATACACCTGCATCAGAAACAACCTTGCCATAAGAACAGACTTTATCTGGATCTCCCCACAGTTAACAACTTACACAAGGAAAATGAATTCCTATTGAGATCTCAGATCATCTAATGGTAGGGATCCATTTAAATTCTCCTAATCATGATTACTGAAAATCAGGACCATGGAGAGTGAATATAAATCTGGTGTTACAAGAGAAAGTACAAAAGGCTATACGTTGCTTATTTTCTGCAAGGGAATTAGTCCGAATATGTTATGACAGTACACTAGAATGGTGGAAAAATTCAAAAATTGACCTTAGAAATTGTTTCTGAAGGATATCAGAATTAAAAGAACATACCAAATATAGGAATTATGTAAGTAGGACCCTTGGTTTATATTGGCATGTTAAAATTGAAAGAGTAGGGACCTGGCAGGCTAATCATGATTTTACTGAAAAATGAGACCGAGAATCTCATTTTAAAATGATGGAGTGAAGACAGAAAGGGAGTAAGAAAACTGAATAACTTGATTTGCAGGCTCTTTTGAGCAGCACTTGGGGTGGGGGGCACTGGTACTGTAACTGTTTGATAAGCACTGTAACTCCATTCCAGGTGTGGATTAAAAGTATAATAACACACTCCATGGTGGCATTAACCTTATTCTGAACATTTCCTGGGTGGTTGAAGGTACTCAGCTTGTGACCTCATACTACACAACACACCAGGACATGCAGCGAGATACTTCAGTGCACACCCTGTCATGTGTTATAGCTTCTATAAACTTGCTCTCAGTGATCCTGTTTTTCTGTACAGCAGCAAATGACAGTGGTGCTCTAGAGGTTTAAAATGCATAAATATGTATTTATACAAACATATGAACATACAAAATTGCTGGCAGGAAAAGGCCCACAGGTCTATCAAGTCTGCTTGATTGTGCAGCTCTTAGTTTCACATTACTACAGCTGCCCCAGCCCCAACCAAACCCCTCCCTTCCTCCCCTTTCCTGGTCTTTCCCACCTTTGTGTTCTTGCCTGTACTAATCCTGCCCTTGACTCTGTCCCAACCCTGCTTAAAGCTATCCACTGTCCTCAGTTCGATTAACTCCTCCAGCAGTGCATTCCATCTCACCATCACTTTCTCAGTAAAGTAGTGCCTCCTCATCTCCCTCCTGAACCTCCCCCCTTCCAATTTCAGACTGTGCCACCTAGTGCCCTTCCCCCCTTGAAGCAGAACAATCCTTCCTCTGACTTTGTTTATGCCTTTCAAGTATTTAAAGGTCTCTGTCATGTCCCCTCTTTCCCTTCTGTCTTCCAGCGAATACATGTTGAGCTCCCTCAATCTTTCCTCATATGGAAACTCCCCCAGTCCCATGATCATTTTCGTAGCCCTTTGTTGCACCCCCCTCCAGTAATCTCACATCCTTTTTGAGGTATGAGCACCAGTACTGCACACAGTACTACAGTCGTGGCCTCACCAGTGATCTATACAAGGACAGGATGACCTACACCTTTCTAGAGGTGATCCCTCTGGCAATGCACCCCGGCATCCCATTTGCCCTTGCTGCCACCCTCTTACACTGTGCTGATACCTGCATGTCCCCTGTGACTATTACCCTGAGATCCTTCCTCCTCTGAAGATGTTACCTGCACTCCCCCAGCCAGTAGCTGGTTCTGGGTTTTCTTGCTCCGAGATGCATGACATTGCACTTCTTAACATTAAACCCCAACTGCCACTCCCTAGACCAGTGTTTGAGTTTAGCTAGATCATCCCTGAGTGCCTGCCTCCCTTCCTCATTGTCCACTTTTGCATAAATTTTAGTGTCATCTGCAAACAGGCTGATCTTACTCTTGACCTTGGGGAAGGTTCTTGAGAAGATGGTTGCGGAACAGCTCGAGGGTCACCTCATGGACTTCAAATCTACAAACCATTCCAGTCTGGATTTAGGGCCTTACATAGCATGGAGACCATGTTGCTCAGGGTGCTAAATAACCTGCTCAGGGTGAGGGATAGGAGGTAAACATTTCTCATTTTTCCAAATCTCTTTTCAGCATTTGTCACTGTGGACCATGGGTTGTTGTTGGATAGGCTGAGGAGCATATAGGACTCACCAGCAAGTTCATCAGCTGGTTTGAGTCTTTTCTCCAGGGCATATCTCAGAGGGTGGTACTGGGGAAGTATTCCTCAGACCCAATGGACCTGCCCTGTGGAGTTCCCCAAGGCTCTGTTCTCTCCCCCATGTTGTTTGCAGGATTTTATGTGATGAGGGTGATTCCCTTATCATGCACCACACAAACCACAATGCAAATATCACCCGCAGCAAAAGGGTGATCAGAAAAACCCCGACCTCTGCAAAACAGTGACATTCCTCAACTCTTTAAAAAAGCAATACAATTACAAGCTCTGCACTCCTCCCAAATTAATATAATCAACTCGGGGTGGAGTGAACAGACTTGAAAATAAAAACAACAAAACAGAAAAACAGAACATCCTGCTGTAGGACCTGAACCTAGGTTCACTGGCTCTATGAAGGCAGTGGCTGTAACCACTACACCAAATGGCCAACTTGGTAAAGTTTGGCCACACACCTGCCCATATCCTGTTATAGCAAGTGTAGTTCACTGCTGCACTCACTATATAGGGTCCTTCACTCTCTTCTGATGGTCACCCTAAACAATCGCGGTATTATCGAGTGGCTCATATTGAGCCATTCCATAATACTCGTCTATATAGGCTGCTACCTTTTTGCAATGTATATGCTGCTCCTAGGCAAGGTCATAGAGCAGTATGGGCTGAGATTTCATTGCTATGCTGATGATACACAGCTCTATCTATCCTTTGCACCTGGGAGATCTGATGCGGTCAGTGTGCTAAAGGAATGCTTGGCTGAGATCCAGGCCTGATTGTCACCAAACTGACTGGGACTAAATCCAGGGAAGACCGAGGTGCTGGTGGTTGAGCCGATACAAGGGGAGGATAGGTGATAGGTTGGAGCTTATTATTGGCCCAATTGAACTGGAGACCTCTGCCAAGATGAAGAATTTGGGTGTTTTGGCACAATTGGAAGATAGAGGGACAGCTCAGAGTAGCGTGGGAAAGTATTTTTTCACGAGAGGGTTGTGGATACATGGAACAACCTTCCTGAGAGGTAGTGGCTTCAGAAACAGTGGGGGAATTCAAGAATGCATGGGACAGACATAAGGCAATTCTGGTGGGGAGGTTAGGAGGAAGTAGGCTGTTGGTTAACTAGGATCTGCAGCTAATCCATTAGGTAGGGGAATGGGCAGACTAGGTGGGCCAAGCAGTCCTTATCTGCCATCAAATTCTATGTTTCTATGTTGACCCCCTCTGCAATGTCTCCAATGAAGACACTGAACAAAACAGGGCCCAACACTGAACCCTGCAGTACCCCACTTGTTACTGGCCTTGGCTTGGATGTCTCCCTCCTTACAACTACCCTCTTGTCTGCCCTGCAACCAGCTCTCAACCCACCCCACCAGTTTCTCCCCAACCCCCATGTCTCTCAACTTGCTCATTAACATCCTGTGAGGCACTGAGTAGAAAGCCTTGCTGAAGTCCAGTTACAGGACATCCAAAGCGTAGCCTTCATCAACCGCCCTAGTGACCCAGTCGAAGAAGTCGATCAGGTTAGTTTGGCACGATCTTCCCGAGACAAACCCATGCTGTCTCTCATCCAGTAGACCATTAATATTGAGAAAGGTTATCAACCTTTCCTTTAGAGTGGTCTCCATCAACTTCCCCACTATGAAAGTCAAGCTTACCGGTCTGTAGTTGCCCAGTTGGTCTTTGGGTCCACTCTTGTGAAGGGGCACCAAGTGAGCCATCCTGCAGTCCCTGGATATCTTCCCCATCTCCAAGGAGGTGTTGAAGAGGTCCATCAGAGGGACAGCCAACACCTCCGCCAGTCCCTTCAGGACCCTTGGGTGTACACCGTCTGGTCCTGGTGCCTTGTCCACCCACAAGGCTTTAAGGCCCTTCAGAACTCTATCCTCTTGTATGACCTCATCTGTTATCTCTGCCCCCTTCATCCTTGCCCCCTTTCCCCTGTGGTATTGGGCCATCCCTTTCTTTTGTGAACACTGAGCAGAAGTACTCATTGAGTGCCTCTGCCTGTTCTTCCCCTTGTTCCGCCCATCCCCCATCCCTCTTGGTTCATCACCTCTGTTTTGTAACAGGCAGCCCGAGAAATACATAACACTGCATTTCAAAAATGATATCCAATTTATAAATTATGTCATTCTAAAAACACTAACACTGTGAAGTAAATGTCAACCCACCCTGGGGCTCCAAGGTCAGTGTGTTAGTTACTGCTAGGGAGAAACTTGGAAAATCAAATATGTACCAAAGAATGGATGAAAACTGAAATTGATCTGGAACCAGAATGCACCAGGAACTAGAATGATTCTGATTTTCCATTTGGCACAATACACGACCAGAAAATCAAATACTCCAGGGCACATATACCAATGCCACAAGGATAACTTTAACACAACATCGTCAACAGTGACAACAATGACAGATCACTATAAAGTCCACTTGGGACCCGAGCATGGCTTCCCCGGGTCTTACACCCCTTCCCGAATCAGCTCCGATTCAGAGTAGGTTATAATAAAATATGGGGGTGCAGGGGCGCAACCCCCGACAATAAACATTATTATTTTTCCTACAGTATAATGGTGAATGCAATTGTGGTTGACATAGTGCCATCTCTGTGACAGCTGTCTACAGATTTCAAACCGGCATCGTAGATCCACCAGGGTATAGGTGAAAACCAGAGGTGATTTGGAACTGGAAGACAGTTGGAATGAAATGATTTTGGTTTTCATTTTGCTCAACCCCAACCCACAGAAAGCCCACCCAGCCCAGCCAAAATTGCCCTAAGCCCAGCAGAATGCCCTCCAAACCAGCCAGAAGGGCTCTCCATCTGCTGAAATGGAACTACCCCAGACCCAGAATGTCTACCCAACCCACCAGAATGGCAGGACTTCTGCCTTTCCGGTATGCATAATGATAGTAGGGAAAGTGCCCTACCCTAGTAAGGGTGTACAGTTTTATGTGCTAGACTATTTTATTTTGCTATGTAACTGCCCTTTTGCTATACTGCAGTAGTGTTGTTTTTTCTGAAGTTGAAGGGACTGACCACCTGGCAAGTTAAAGGGGGTTTTGTTTGTATTCTTACAGTTTTTCATGCTTTAGTGTGTATTTCCATTCCTAAAAAGTAGTTCTAGTATTATTTATTTATTTATTTAGTTTTTGTTGACTGGGTAAGGTGTGCTAGCCATAGCAATGACTATTTTCTTGCATGACCCGGGAGTTTACAGAGACAAAATATTTGATTTAACATTTGATCAACAGAGGTAGAAACAAATGCAAAACAGTAAAATACAATACAGTAAAAGCATAGACTGTAGTAATACAAAGTAGTCAGCAAAGAAACAAAATACAAATTAAATCAACAATAGCATGGAGTGAATAAGAGAGCAAATACAATAAATAAAACCATTATGTGATCATCCAGGTAGAGAAAATGGTATTATAAAAAACAAATACCCGAATTATAATTATAAATAAAGGATAAAAGTAGAGCCAGGAAATGACTAGGTTGGGGATGCAATAAAAGGGAGGAGGATAGGATAGTATAGAAAGAAGGCAAAAGTAGGGGATAGGGTCTTGGTGTACTAAAAGTGCAAGTAGATGACTAGAGGAGTGTACAGGGCATACCTGAGGTGAGAGAGTGCATAGATCAAGACTGAGATAATGGGCTAGGGTGGTTTGAAGCAGGAACATGAACAGGAATCAGCAAGATGATCACGAAGCAATTTCTTGAAAGAGGCATGGGATGGTGCTAAACTTACAGCTAGTGGGAGGGGAATTCCAGTGATAGGGGGCATAACAGGAGAAAGCACCTTTGGTGGAGTGGTGTCAAGGAATAAGCACAGAGGCATTAGCAGGTGAGCAAAGACCATATTTGGATAGCTGGATGAGAAATAGATCCACCAGGGGCTTCAGTGTTTGGTTACGGATGACGTTATGTATGACCGAGCCATATGCAATGTCTCTTGATGCATTCAGAGAAAGCCACCCTAGTTCTGAGTATAGGAGGCAATGGTGTTTCATCCGATGTGAGGAGGACACATACCTACAGATATTGTTGTAGGTGACATTCCACTTCCGGAAAATAGTTTTACTCACAGAGGCATACACTACAACTCCATAGGTGAGTGACGGAAGGAGTATGCCACGGGCTATGGCAAGCCTCGCTGATGGTGTGAGCATATAGCTGGAACGATAGGCCATACCAAGTTTTATGTTAGCCAGCTTGCAGGATTGTTGAATATGGAGCTCAAAAGTAAGAGTTGGGTCGATTGTGAGACCAGGGTATTTAAATGAAGGTACCACTCCAACAGCAGACCCATTTAAGGTAGTAACTTTGAAAGTGGGTTGAGAGAGTTTAAGTTTGAATTAGAACCAAATAGCATGGCTTGAGTCTTAGATACATTCAACAGAAGTTTGTGGCTGAATAGCCATTGCTGAATCCTTTGAAAGTCAAGAAAGTCATTGGTTAACTTCCGTAATGTTTGTAGCACTGGCGTAAGGACAATATCATCAGCGTATAACAGGGAGGCAGTCTGGAGAAGGTTAGAGGTAATATATCATTTATGAAAATGGAGATAAGCAACGGACCAAGAATAGAACCTTGTGGCATGCCAATGTTTATGGTAGCAAAATCAGACAAGGTGAAGCTGAATTTAACTTGCTGGGTGCAATCTGATAGGTAGCTGCCAAACCATGCTGTGGCATTTGGTGAGAAACCTAGGGATCTAAGGGTGGCAATAATCTTGAGAAAGGACCTAAAAGTCCTCATGAGAAATGTTTGTGGAAGGGGTTTTACTTTAAAAAAGAACTGCAACGAACCTGAAAGTCATTTTTCTGATTAGAAGCTGGTTTTATTTATTTATTTATTTAGTTAGTTCGTTAGTTAAATATCGGTTCCAATTCTATTAATGAGATTTGGAACTGGAAGACAGCTGGAATGAAATGATTCTGGTTTTCAATTATCCTATTACTCATTAGTGGAAGGGAAGGATGTGGAGGTCAACCAAGGAGGTGACCTCAGTGGGGAGCAGTGGACCCCAGAGGTGGAGGAAGCAAATCCTGGTGGGGGGACTCTATCATAAGTTGGATCCAGCTAGGAACACAGGAGGGGGAGGACAGGGAGGCAAGATGCCTACCATGCCACAGCATAGAGGGATGGGAGGAAGATCCTGGGGATCACCAGGAGGGCAAGACATGAGGGTGAGCTGGATGTCATTATACACCTAGGTACTAATGACCTGGCAAATGGGGAGCCCAAGGAAGTTCAGGAAGAGTTTGGAAATTTTGGGAGGGGTATCAAGCATGTAGCTACTTCTGTCACCTTCTCAGAAGTATTACCTGTGAGAGGCAAGGGAGAGCTTAGGGGTGCACGCACCAGGAACTTTAATTCATGGTTGAAGAACTGGTGCTGCAAGGAAGGGTTTGGATTCATTGGTGACTGGGGACCCACCTGGAGGGATGGTGCTCATTCAAGCCTGATGGCCTGCAGCCATCCTAGAGGGCAACCCAAGCACTCAATGATAAGTTTAAATGCTACATGGACAAACATTTAAACTAGCCAAGGGGGGTGGCAGGCAGCAAGGAGGGTACCTAGTTGTCCACCCCCACAGCTAGCAGTGGAACCAGTGAACAGGATGAGTGGATATCTCTACAAAGCAATGTGCAAAAGATGGAGCTAGGCACCCAAGGGGTGGATAGGCAGAAAGGGGGCAAAATTCAACAGAAGGGCAGACAGCAAGGAGAACCAGGGATAAAGGACAACCATGGAGGGGGCTGGAGTAGAACAGCTAAACAGTCCAGGGAGTTTACATCATGGAAAGCCATGTGTGCCAATGCCAGGAGCCTTAGCAACAAGATGGAGGATCTGGAGGCTGCCATGATGCAGTCAGACCTGGACATTGTGGCCATCAGAGACCTGGTGTAATGATAACCACAAATTGTAGATGGCCATACCTGGCTACAACATATTCAGAAGAGACAGGTCAGGCAGGAAGGGAGGAGGAGTGGCACTTTATTTGAAAGATGGCATAAAGGCCACAGAGATCCAGTAGGAACAAAATGGGGGAGAAATACTGTGGGTTAAGCTGGAAAGGAAAATGGGGTCAGCCATCTGCACAGGAGTGGTCAACAGGCCACCAGCCCAGGAGGAAGAAACAGATAGGGAGCTAATGCTAGCCATCCAAAGGATGGCAGACAAGGGTGAGGTGATACTGGTTAGAGACTTCAATATTCCAGATGTGGACTGGAGCCTCCCAGCAGCAGCATCAACCAGGAGCAAATATATCCTGGACTTCCTTCAAGGTGCCTCTTCAAGCAACTGGTCATGGAACCAACTCGCAGAAAGCAATACTGGACCTTGTGCTCATAAATGGGGACAGTGTGATGGGGTTGTTAACCATGGTCCAGCACCCTGACTGTACCCCACCTGCGGACAGCAACATGTATGTAGGTACATGTACTATCATTAGGGCAGAGACACTTGTCATATAAGCATAAGTGTCAGGATCTGTGTTCTACTGTATTTTACTAATACATATTATGCTCCATTATGTTTTATTAATGTATCTTAGTCCTGGGAGATGCTTTCCATTCTATTTTACTGTATTATTATAAGTAAGGCAACGGTGCCACCTTTAGTGCTTGTTCATCACTGTAACTGCAACTGACCTTGGGGACTTATAGAGAACCCATTGTTTGTGCTATCTATGCAAGCTAAGTAACTTCTCATGTTAGTTAGGATGGTTACTCAGACCACCTGTTTTACCCAATTATATACTATTTATGTATCTTCCTTAGTAGTAACCATAGTGATTATCAGGGTGTAGATGTTGTGTAGCACGTAGCTTCTCTTAGATGAGAGACTGCATTTACCTAGGTAAGGAAAACTGAAAGCTCTCCCAATGTATTCACTGTTGGTAGTAAGCCTGTATTATTTACCTGTACTACATTTCATTTATTACATGTGAACCACGTGTCTGTTCTCTTCCTTTGTGCCGTTCCACCAAGAACCTGAGAAAGGTAATTTATTACCACCTTACATTTGGCGACTGTGTACAGGTTGGAAGGTACAAAAGAAGATTCCATTCAATTTATTTGAATGTTGAGTAGTGTAGTGTGACTTGTGCCTACTTGGACCTACTCATGCTTACAGTGGTAGCAGTTGTGGTGGACTTATACCGTCTTGGTCTAGGGCATGGCAGACCCACACCAGACCCCTTACACTCCCTCTGCGAGTGACAGCGTACCACCTTGGCATCACCATTCACCCACTGGGGACCGTAAAGCAGTTGGTGATGGTGCCAAAGATTTTGTCCAGTTTTCCAACTGCGTATTTGTTTGTTTGTCTACCCCTTATTTGTCATGTCTGAACTTTGCACTGATCTGAGACTTGATGTCTCAAACTACCTCACATCCCATTGCGGATGGACAGATTTTGCGCTGGACACAAAATCTGCAGACAAACTGCTGCTTAGATCGACCAATACGTAGAGTCCAAATAAACTACCCAGAAATGCAACTTCAAAGGTCTTTTGGTTGCAGCACTATATACCACTGTTGAGGGTCTCACAGCGAGGTGTGCCTCCTTTGAACTGCAAAACACATCTGTAAAAAAAGAGATGAGCCTGCATGCATCAGAGTTACAGAAAAAGGAAAAGAAACTAGTGGAGGAGACACAGTCACTCTGCAATGCCAATAACAGACTGTTGCACTGTACTGCTCAAGACACTGAGCGAAAAATTTTTATGTTAAGAGACGATCGTGAAAGGTTGAAATGTGATAAGAAGCAGCGTATTTGAATGATATTTTGAGCAATACGAATGAGAGTCTAAGAGAGGAAAATGTTGAGTTGAAAGAGGAGTATCAGTGAGTGACTCATGAGCTGGAGAAAGAACTTAGGGAAAACATCAAATTGGGTGCCACGGATAGAGTGTTGCAGCATGAGGTTGAGAAAGGTAATGAGCAGGGCACTGCAAGAGTTTGTCACAAGAAATGTAGAGAAAGATGGTGAAGCTGCGCCATCAAGGAGATTCTTGCTGGCCATGTTAAGACTATGAACAGGTTTCAGTATACACCCATTGAGACTGCGTCATCCAGCGATGATGACTCTGACTTTGATGATGAGGCACGCCATGTGACACGCAAGTCCAACCCCGTGGTGGTGTAACTCTGCCAGCCATTCAATGATGGCGCCTAAGTCAGCATGCACTCTGCGTCGCCATGTCTACACAAACATGGTGGAAGCCATGTACAATGCCAAGATGGCAGCCCCATGACACAGGCAGAGGACCTGTATTCTGTAATGCACTTTCACTTGTTCCTATCACCAGGAGACACAGCAGAGGTTTGCGGCCTAATTCAAGAAGCTATCAATAACATCACTGTACTAGAGGATCAAGGAGAGCCATCTGGGACCAAACTGACAAAATGTTCAAAGAACTGTCAATCAGGATCATGCATACAAGGTATTCGCTGATGCAGCAGTGGAAGCTGCTCATGAGCACCATGGAATGTATTGAGTTGAATGCGACCACTGTACTTCCAATCCCCTGCAAGTTGCTCACTCAGTCCAGCAAATTGCCCAAAGTATTGGACAGATGGGCCCAGCTGACAATCTCAGTTGCCATTTGGAGAAGGTCGCTCCACTCTGCAAGAACTTTCTCTCCAACCGCGTACCAGGTTCAAGTCTTGCGACAGACAATCGAACCTACCATCTGGGCTAAACTCCCAGAGACAGTATGCAACTCTGACACTCTTGTCTATGATGACATTGCTGTGGCCCTCATAGCTGCCAACTCCTGGGGGGTCATAGGAGCCTGCTTGGCCTACAAGGTTAAGCAGAATGTGAAAGAAAGCCCCGCATCTTACCATCAATAGTTATGCCTCACATACTACACTGGCAAAGGCCTAGCAGGTGAACTTGCAGACCAAGACCAAATGGAGTACAAGGATTTGTACATCCAAAATATGACTCCAGTCTTGCGAGAAAAGGTTGAACTCAATGGTTACCCAAGTACCGACTCCTTTGCAAATATTCTCATGAAAATGGAGCATGCCTACCAGGTTTACCTCCATAACCTTGCTTCCGGTAAATCCAACAAAGTGGCTGTGATACAGCCCACCCCCGAGACCCCGACCCATTACACCATGGAGGGCAACAACCAGAAAAACTATATCCTTTCTGACACAAAAGCGGTCGCACAAGGAGAGAGGGATTGGAACTATAAAAACAACAGAAACAGAGACAGAAGCAATTGGAAAAATCCAAATGCCCAACAGGATGGCTGGAACCACAATGGTCCTAGCTATCGAAGTCTAAAAGATGAAAATGAGACCCTCCACAAATTACTGGAGGATATCCACACTGAAAGAGCAGCTAAGCCTACATGAACCGTAGCAGCCCTTGCTCCTGCTGCTGGACAGCTATATGGTTAGAGGAACCCTTTCCTGGCCTCAGCTGCTAAACAAACGAACAGCCAAGGTAAGAATCCTTTTGTGGCACTGGTTACTGGCCAGACCGATGCGACAACCAAGGTGGAACCATGCATGCAGGCCGCTGTCATGCCTGTGACGTCACTGGTACATTTATATCCTGTGCAAGACATACAGGAGGCCTTGAAAGATCCTGCAGGCCTCAGATTCCAGGAACAGAATGATGATGCTGATTCTGAAAATACCGATTGACAATTACAGGCCCCAGTCTGGATTGTGAGTGACCTGATTGTTTTACACAACAGACAGCCTTGTGTAAAGGCCACGGTCAGGGGCCACCAACTTACCATTTTTCTGGATACTGGAGCAGCCATGTCCATCCTCCATGATGAGGACCCAGTCTCATCTGACTGGTCTACCAGCTGGAACACCAGTGCCCAGGGTGTAGATGGTACCCAGCTACACACCTACTGATCTGTTCCTCTACCTGTGGTGGTAGACCACCTCAGAACCAATTTTGTCTTTGACCTCATGGTATAATGTCATCACCCCAGCATATTGGGAATTGACTTCCTAGCACTACATGGCTGTGTAGTGGACCTAGCCAACAGGCTACTCCTTCAGATCAAAGGACAATGTCATGCTGTCACCATTCCAGACTCGCACATGGTGGCAGCTATCTCCCATAACAACAAGGAGTATGACGTCAATGCTTTATTCAAAAGCCATGACCTGTTTTCTGAACTGGCACCCTTGCTGCAAAAACATCTTGATGTGTTTGCCACCAACAAGCATGATTGTGGTAGGATGCACACTACCATTGAAATCACAGGACCTGACCCTGTGAGGGAGAAGCAGTACCCATTTCCTGCTGAAGCCTTGCCATCACTGAGGGAGACCATCCAATCACTGCTACAACAAGGAGTGATTAGGACCTGTGTCTCCACTGTTAATTCACCTATTTGGCCTGTGAAAAAGCCAAATGGAGCTTGGAGACATAATAACTGACTACAGAAAACTTAATCAAGTTACCCCCAGTTGTGCCCTAACAGTAGCATCAGCACCTGATGTGCTCAAGCTGTTGACACCTGACAAAAAGTGATTCACAGCTCTTGACATCTCTAATGGGTTCTGGTCACTCCCATTAGCACAGGAAAGCCAATACAAATTTGCTTTCACCTTTGATGGCCGCCAGTACACCTGGACCTGTCTTCCCCAGGGCTTTCACAAAGAGACCTTCCCTCTTTCATCTCCATTTGATGGATTCCCTGCAAGGGTTCTCCACACTCCAGTGTCTCCTTCAGTACATGGATGACTTGCTCCTAGCAACCACCACAAAAGAAGAACATTTTTTTTTTGAAATTTCTGTTTGTCCGCCTTCCCAGCCTGCCATCCCCGACCCTTCAGGAGCCCCAAGGCAGACATCCCTCTACCTTCCACCCTGCCTGAATGACCCCCTGATCCCTATAGAGCTTCAGCTTACCCCCCAAGCGGGGATGGGGCAGAGCCTCTATGCCCCATCACTTACGTTTCGTCGGTTCGGGGGCCGTCGAACGGGTGAAGGCACATTGAGGGTATGTCTCCAGGGCTCTATCTTCCCAGTGATGGCAGGCATTTTCTCCTTTTCTCCCACCCCTATAGCGTGAGACCCCTGATATCTAGGCATTGAGCACCGACGTCACGCTGCATAGTGGCCGCCCACCCCCTACCACTAGGGGCTTGTAGTATTCCGAGCCTCTGCTTGGAGTCAGACAAGTGTGCAGGCTATGGCCTCAACCCTCCCCAGAGTAGGCAAGCTGTCATGGGATGCTCAAGCCTATCTTCCCCATGCCAACCCACCATGGACCCGAGTCTGCTCCCGAACCCGGGTCGCCAGTGTGGAGCAAGGTGTGGCGTCCAGAGCCTCAACCCTCAGAGCCACTGGGCTGAAAGAAGAACATTTTGACCTTCTAGATGACCTTCTGTCTCTCCTCAAGAGAATAGGCCCCAAGTGCAACCCCTCTAAGGCACAATTGTGTGAAAAAGAGGTCTTCTTCCTTGGCCTACACATTACTGACCAAGGCAAAAGCCCAGCTGTCAAGAAGATCCAGGGCTTGCAAGATCTGCCACTTCCTACTAGTGTGGCAACACTCAGATGCTTCTTAGGAATGGTAAACTACTCCAGGGACTTTGTCTCTGACTTTGCCTTGAAGGCTGCTACCTTGTATGAACTTCTAAAAAAGGACATCCCATGGATATGGTGCCCCACTAATACTAAAGCTGTCGCACAGCTCAAACAAGCCTTAGCCTCAGCCCCAGCACTGATCAATCCTAACCCAAATCTTCCATTTCATTTGGATACTGCTACATCTGATGTAGCCATGTCTGCACTGCTGGCTCAAAAGTACAATGGGTACTTCAGGTCCATTGCCTGTGTTTCTCAGATGCTGTCCCCAGTAGAGAGAAAGTATAGTCTCTATGAAAGGACACTTCTGGCAACCTTCTGGGCTGTCAAACATTTCTTGTACATCATTGGGTATGCACCTATTGTTCTGCATACCTGTCACACCCCAACTAACATCTTGCTTTCAGACAAAGTGAAAGATTGTTCAGTTTCCAACAACAGACTAACCCACTGGTCTTTGCTTTTGCAGGACAGGGACATCAAAGTACTTCCTGCAAAAATGCCATCCATCTTTGCCCATGGCCTACTCTACACAGGTAAGCCCCATGACTGTGCACTCCAGCTTTCTGACTTAGCTGAGCTGGGACCATTCCTACAGGCTACATCAGATGTTTTAGAGGATACCAGCATGTATCACATCTTTACAGATGGCTCCGCCTCCTATGTGGATGGCAAGCAGGTAGCAGGATTTGGTGTGCTCATATTAGATCAAGATGGCAATTTCAGGCACATTTCCAGAAAGTGCACTGTAATCTCCCTACAGTATGCCAAATTGGCAGCTGTAGCCTGTGCTCTAGAAGTTATGCAACATGGTACCAAAAAAGCATTCATCTTTGTAGACTCCAGCTGGGTCTGTTCCTCTCTTACTGAATTTCTACCATTCTGGGAGAAAAATAGCTTCATATCCTCTGATGGCACATCTGTCAAATATAGAGATCTGTTGGTGTATATACACACCCTGACCCAACAGTTTACTCACAAACTGTATATCCACAAGGTAAAGGCTCACTGTAAATCTGATTCTTACCATGAATTCAATGATCAAGAGGACTCACTTGCCAAAGTAGGTGCTCAAGGGGTAGAGACATGGACAATGACTCACTCAGTAGCTGTGGCAGCTATATTCTTTGTTGCAAACACCAGGCAGAAACCAGCACCAGAACCTCCACTGGACTTTTCTGCTGCACAGAAATCTGACCCATAGCTAGAAGATGTGTTCAAATTCTTGGACAAGGGAATTGAACAGGAACTACTCACTGGTAGTCCATACAAGAGACACTCTGACAACATACACTTGTCTAGTGATCAGAAACTCATCTGGTATCAAAAGGAAGATACAGGTGACAAATTGTGGGTTGCACCACAATTTTTACCAGCCAAATTTATTCATGTGGTTCATGACACCCCCACTGGTGGACACCAGGTAGCAGACAACACCCCCCAGAGACTCAAAACTGTCATCTGGTGGCCTGGCATGGCAAAAGACGTAGAGCACTATGTGGACAATTGCATTGTGTGTGCACAGAATAATCCAATTTTGGTGAAAAGAAACACCAAATTGTTGCCACAAAGGCAAACTGAACCATGGAATGCAATACAAATTGATTTCATTGGCCCATTGACTATCTCGAATAAGAACAACAAGTATGCATTTGTTGTCACAGATTTGTTTTCTAAGTGGGTGGAGGCATTCCCAACTAAGAATAACATGGCAAAGACAACTTCCAAGATCCTGGTGGATCAATTGTTCTCCAGGTGGGGCCTACCCCTAAAGGTAGACTTAGACCAGGGAACCAGTTTTACAGCTGAGCTGATGAAGCAGACACTCCAGCTGCTTGGAGTAGATCAGAAATTCCATATCCCTTACCATCCTCATTCCTCAGGCCAAGTAGAAAGAGCAAACAGAAGAATCAAACAGTTGTTATGCAGATTCATCAATGACAATCCCAAGGATTGGGATTCCCTCTTGCCACTACTACTGATGGCAATTAGGGGCACCCATGCAGCAACTACCCAGTGCACACCCTATGAAGTTATGACTGGTAGAGCCATGAGATTACCTGAGCACCTGTTGATTGATCTCCACACCAATACTGCAGATAGAGTATATGTGGATAAGTACATTGAAAAGCTTCATGAGGATATCATGAAGACACACCTATTCACTGCCAATCAAATGGGTAAGGCTCAACAACAAGCTAAAGCTCATTCTGATAAGCATGTCAAAGAAATCAACTGGCAAGTTGGAGACCAAGTCATGCTTCTCCAGTACAGGTCACTGACTCATTCATTTGCCAGCAGATGGGAAGTCCTATATCCCATTGTCAGCAAACTCAGTCCTGCTGTTTAACAGGTCAGAGTTAAACAGCAAAAACAGACCACCGACAAGTGCTTCCATGCTAATCAGCTCAAGTTGTACAAAGGTGACTAAAATTACTTTTCCTAACCCACTTAGGGTGGAATAGTACTCCTCACTTAATAATCCTTTTCTGTTTCTTTCAGGTACACTGGCAAGATGGCTATCTTGCACCTCCTCATCCTGGTGGGACTACTTTCTCTGACTGACTCTCAGAACAAACCCCTATCAACTGCACACAAACAACACATAGAACATTTGCTTAGCAAATGTGAACACTCAGCCCCAATGGGAGTTCATATTAATGTACCCAAAAAAATGATTACTGTTAAGAAAGGCTCAGACGCCTATCTTAATGCCATGGTAGTATCTCCAGACAAGTCCACATTGCAAATACAATGGGAAACTGATCTTAATGGTTACACACTTCCTGTAGCTCATTTATCCAAAGGTACTTTTCACAGATGGCCTAACACAGGCATCTCACCAAATGGTACACTCTCTATTCGACAAACTTCTCCCAGACATACTGGTCACTACAACTTTACTGTTCTAATAGATCCTGCCTTTTGCGATTGCCTCACTTCTGAGAAGACACGTGCTTTCTGTCTTCACAACTATATAGCTAAATCAAATCAAATCATCTTTATTTCTAAAGTGCCTTTCAAAACCAAGGCGCTGTACAAAGAGATCATACGTACATATAAATTAAAACAACATAAATTAATCAACCATAACTAGGATATGCTAAACTAAATCAATAAGTCTTTAACTCCATTTTGAATCTCTCAACGGTTGGACATTCTCTCAACCAATGAGGTAGAGAATTCCACAGGGTTGGTGCTGAGAAAGCAAAAGCACGAGATCCTAATGTTTTTAATCGAACCCTGGGAATCTCCAGCATTCCCTCGTTGGCGGAGTGGAGAGAACGGAAGGGGCAATAGGGTACCAAGAGATCTTTCAGGTAGCTGGGTCCCTAATCATGTAGGGCTTTAAAGGTTAGTAAACCAACCTTATAGGTGATCCACCACTTAACAGGCAGCCAGTGCAGTTCACGGAGCACAGGCGTAATATGGCTGGATCTAGAGGTCCCAGTCAAAAGCCTAGCCGCTACATTCTGCACCAGCTGCAGGCGGTGGATGTCAACCCAAGGCAGCCCTAGGTAGAGGGAATTACAGTAATCAAGACAGGTAGCGATAAAGGCATGGACCAATGTTGGTAGATCACCCGGTGGGACCAGGTGTTTCACCCGGGCGATATTCCTCAGATGATAAAAAGAGGATTTGACTACAGCTGATACCTGAGATTTTAAGGTCAAGCCATCATCAAAAATAACGCCCAGGTTTCGTACCCGATCAGAGGTAGTGAGCGACATACCACCGAGCAATAAGCCCGATGGTTGTCCAGCCCCCAAACCCACCACCGGATGACCTGGGTCCACTACCAACACCTCAGTCTTATCAGGGTTCAGTCTCAGCCAGCTAGAACTCATCCATAATCTGATTTCAGCATGGCAATTATTTAGCATGGAGAGGGCATCATCTTGCCCGGGCGGAAAAGACAAATACAGCTGAGTATCATCTGCATAGCAGTGAAAACCCAGACTGTATCACCTGATGATATCTCCCAATGGCAGCATATACACTGCAAACAACATGGGTGCTAGAATAGAACCCTGTGGTACCCCACAAGGCAGGGAGTGAGCACCAGAGGAATAAATCCCAGTGGCAACTTTCTGAAACCTGTCTGTGAGGTAAGACTGAAACCATTTGAGGACTGTTCCAGACAGCCCACAATAAATCCGCAGGCGCTCCAACAGCACACCATGGTCTACAGTGTCAAATGCTGCAGAGAGATCGAGAAGGACCAGAATGGTACATGCCTTTCGATCTCTAGCCATTAGGAGATCATTCAACACCTGGACAAGGGCAGTCTCCGTGAAATGCTTCTTCCTAAAACCAGATTGGAGAGTATCATAGACATTGTGAGTTGTAAGATGATCATCCAATTGTAACGCAACCGCCTTTTCAATAACCTTACCAACAAAAGGCAGGTTAGAGATAGGCCAGTAGTTAGCTAGACAATCTGGATCCAAGGAGGGTTTTTTAAGGAGTGGTCAAACTACCACTTCCTTGAGGGGGTCAAGAAAGACCCCCCTCTCCAAGGATTTCCAGACAATGTCAGCAAGGATCAGGCAGATAACTTCTACACATCCTACTAAAAGGGGTGTAGGACCTGGATCCAAACTACAACTGGTTGGTCGCAATGTTTGGATGATCTTCACAATGTCAGTGAACTCCAGCCGGCGAAAATCTGACCAGACAGACCGGGTGCATAACACTTCCCGTTGATAACTGCAATCCCTCAAAGGAGAGGTCGGACCAATGCCAGACCTGATGCTGGCAACCTTATCTGCAAAAAATCGAGCGAACTCCTCGCATCTTAGCTAAGAAAAAGCGTCTCTTTGCTGGAGACAGACTGGATTGCACAATTTGTCAACAGTCTGGAAAAGCTGAGCCAGTCGATTCTGTGCAGCAGAAATCTCCCTGGACAGGAATTCTGCCTTCTTATGGGTGATTTCTGATTGATAGCCATCATAATGTGCCATCAACCTAAGCCTGTCAGCATCACTACTGGACCTCCGCCAGGCTCTCTCCAACCTTTGGCCAACTCTCCTTAACTCCCTCAAGGAGCCATCAAACCAAGGGCTCCTTGAATGGAGGGTGAGAGGCCAAACACAAACAGGAGCAATCTTGTCCAGAGCATCTCCCACAGCCTTATTATAGGCTAACACGAGATCATCTGGACTCATGCATTCACCAGACAAGCTCGATAGATCCAGTACTGCCATTAGGTCACTGGCATTAATACCCCTTAAAGGGCGGTACTGAACCATCTCCATAGGGGCAGATCTATTAGGGGGAGCCCTGAAACTGAACCTTATGGTATGATGGTCAGACCAGCTGACTGGTTCCACCCCCAAATCAGCAATCTCCATACCCAGAAGAAAGATCAGATCCAATGAATGACCCTTTATATGGGTTGAGGAGGTAACTACCTGTGTTAGGCCCAGTGACATCATCAACTGGAGGAGATTTTGACCAAAATATGAGAGTTCATCATCAACCAGGCATTGAAGTCCCCAGAATTATCAATCTGGGGACCGCGAAATCGACGATGAAGTCTGCTATCTCCTGCAGGAATTCTCCACCATCTCCTGGTGGACAGTAGATGAGGAGAATTCCGCAACCTACACCCTCACCCAAGATATATTCAAAGGATCTGGTACTTCCCAATGGCACATCCACAAGGCCCAGCTCAGTCTTAAACATAATGGCTACACCCCGGCCCCTACGATCCAACCTTGGATGGTGTATCACCGAGAACACAGCTGGTGTTGCCGAAGACAATATAGGGCCTGGATTTTCATCCAGCCAGATCTCGGTGATGCAAGCCAGATCAGTTGACCCAACAAGATTAGCTATAATAGCTGTCTTGTTTTTAATAGATCTGGCATTGCATAACACTGCCAAGGATGGATGAGCTGTCTGGGAAGACCTGGGCTCCTGCCTACTAAAATTGGCACCCTTGGGTATGGGAACAAGACAAGAATGACCTCTATCTTGGCCCCATTTCACCCCAGGGTGTCTCCTGGACCCAACCACCCCAATCCACCCTCCCCCCTCCTGTCCCTCACCAGACTCAGCTCTCCACCTTCTTTTACATTTCCTCAGAATGCCCAAAGCACGACACCTAAAATAGGTGTCAGATGATAAAGGTGGACATTCGAAGGGACACAATTCCCTGAGTCTGGTGGGGGAATAATGCCCAACCGTCGCTATATCACCCCAACACATTATAATAAATAATGCAAAAAGAAAACAATATATAATAAACAAAAATCAGATACAAAACAAATAATATATAATCAAACACTTGAATGGGGCATTAATATATACATAAATCCCAATTATCCAGCATTTTCCAGATATAGGCAACTTAAAAACTATTTCCTTTAAAATAGTTAATTAAAACAATCCAAAAATAAATCTTATAAATCAAACAAAAAAAAACAAAAAGAAATCCCATATAGAGTCTATTCTAAAGAGAGTTCAAGTCTCAAGAAAAATAAAAATAAATAGACTTACATAAATAATAATAAATACAATTAATTTTCAACCCCTGGTACTCTCACTACCCTGGGAATCAATACATATAATAAAATAAATAATTAAAGTTCCCAGGCACTCACACTACCTGGAAATAAAATAGTAATAATTTGGGCACTCTCACTGCCCAAACAACAATAAAATAGTTCAAACCAAAAATATAAAGAAAAATCAAACAGCAGGAAATGTTCTCTCCAAGAGGGTGTCTTAATGGGTTTAATTCTTCTTTAAACTCAACAATCCACAGTCCCAAATCCTAATAAAATTAAGCTTCAAATCTCCTAAATTGAGTCAGCAGTCAGTTCGATGATTTAATCAGCCTTTAAATTCCATTTTGTAATCTTCGATCATAGAGAAAGGGTTTTCTGGAAAGGTCAAGAGTGTGCAAACCTCACCAAAAAGTAAAGGATATCTCATTCCTCCCCTCTACAACACCCAAACTAATCAAATTCCCCATCACCGTGACCGCAACTACAGATGCCTTAAGGGTAAACAATAAAGTATACCCCCAGGGCAACTTAGGAGAACCCCAAATCCTCCTCTGGCTCCCCAGAGGCAGGCGAGGCAACTCCTGCTCGGTCAGAGGCAGTGCAATGGGAAAACAGCCCAAGATGTAGGGGAGGAAGGATTCCCCACCCAGCACCACTCAATGACCCCCAGCATCCCTAAACTCCAGAGAGCAGCAACTGAAAGATCACCACAAAAAACACTTGGCAGTTCAAACCATCCACAAACACCTCCTGTCAGTACTCGCTCAGACGCTTCACAATCACCGCCACTTGAGACCGCCGACTCCATTGAGATTTCTAAGCTTCAACACCACCTATTTTGGTTATCATAATGAAGTAACAACTTCCTGCAATAAACGATCAGACACAACCGAACGGCCACACATAGGCGGTTTAATTTCACAAAATTGCGCAGAATGCGCTCTCACCACACCGCTGCTTGCTCATAGATGTAGTCCTCTAATCCAGGTAATTCCCTTGAATTGACAGCAGATTTTAGTTATGGGCCGGTCTTTCCAATTCAGGAAGGCAGCAGCTCCGGCAACAGCTCCACAGATCCGGCAACAGTTCCACAGATCACAGGTTTTAAATTGGGATTTGGGTTTAATTTGAGTCTGTCACGGCTTTGCTAAAAAACAGCAGTGGCATAAATCAGCATCAAAACTTAAAGCTACTATATAAATAAAACAAAAAAGTTAAATACATGCTATTTTCAGCTACTGAAGCTTTGTTCCTTTCTGTAGTCCCACTTGCCGAAGAAGAAATGACTGAATGCCCTCCCCAGGAGGATGGTCTTCCTAGTGATTTGACCACCACTTCCCTTCCAGGAGCTTTGATTAACAATGTACAAGTTATGCATGTCCCAGTTTTTTTCAATCTTACACATTGGAATATGACTGAGATTGGCCTCTGTCACACGGTCAACACTTCTAAATTTTTCAGTATGATGCTTACAGACATTGTAGCTGCTTACCAAACCCGCACTAATGATCCAGTTAGTGAACCTCATACCACTGATCATGTAGGAGTTTTTAGACCCGCACCTAATGCTAAAGCTAGACCACGCACAAGGCGTAACACTGCAGATGTTACTGGCCTTTTTGGCTCAGGCATGTCTATCTGGAATAGAGTAGATATAGCTGCTGTTAAAGCACAAACACTTAATTTTCAATAAGTTGTTAAAAATTATATCCTACCCCCACTGTTACATGGTTTAGATAGTTTAAGTAAAGAAGAATGTTTTACTGCATTTAACATGCAGGAAATTGCCAAAGGGTTCAATGATACTAAGAATAAGATTAATGAACTGATTTTTCAAAATAACAAGGAGGCAGAGAAGCAATATATTGCCCATGAACTTTTATGCTCTGCTTATGGTTCTTACACAGTTGCCACTGTTAATCTCTTCAGGGATTCAGAAACAGGACGCGTTCCAGATATTATCCATGATAGGGGAATGGCTAAACAGTATTGTCCTCATTCCAAATCCAATAACTGCATTACTATGTGTTTAGCAAATTCTGTTAACATTTCTATGTCTACTGCTAGAAATCTTGTGTATGTTTTACAATATCTAAATCAAGCACCGTGTTACATTACTAAAACTTGCTCAATCCATGACAATATGTTTATTATCTTTACTGTGTCACTACCCTACTTTGATCCAAAACTTCTGTCTTCGACAAATTGGCTGCTATTAATTCCATCGGACATCTTGATGAGAACATTTACCAAGAACAAACTGACTTACCCTCCTTATTGGTCTGCCACTCTGTTCTCCAAGCCTAGGAGGCACCCCATATGAACTGTTAAGCCAAGAAGGGATATTACTACCTGAGCCATTGAGACGTATTCGATATTGCGAAACCTGTTTGCGGTTACTCCCTGGAACATCTTGACTGGTCCTACACTTTGGGTCATGATCTGCCGTCCGACGTGACTGACATTGTTGACAAATCCAAATCTTCACAAGCTGCATCTTCAGCACCTGATGCCGAAACAGCTGCATCCCAAAGCTACATGAAAGAGGTACATCGCTTCACTTCATGGCTCAGCAACCAGTCCTTTGCCTGTCCCACACATCTACAGTGATGGAGAGTTCCAACTGTAAGAGTTATTTATAATTCTGATGAGCAGTATTGTGTAGCGACAAATCATAAATCCTTTGCTTATGGTGAAAAACTTGTCCTATTTCAACTCCTAATTTCTGTTTTACTCCACAGCAGAAAACAATAATTGGTCACACAGTGATTACTCCTGTACCTCTCCCTGAATCAGATGTTATTGATACGGATCCACAATACCTGCTTGCCTTGTCACAATATTTGCCCATGTTTAATGTGCACATTGACCCCTTGACTCTTTGTTTGAAATCTCTTTTAGCTAGACAAGATTTGCATTTGATTTATATTAGCAATAATATTTCTAAGGCTAGCGATGTCTTAATGATCTTATTCATGATGGTGATTTAAGTACTGCTCTATCCAGTACTTGGTTAGAATTGACTTTTAAAGCTTTTGTTCCAGTATTATCCAAGCATTTTTGATTGTTTTTCTAGTACTAACCATTTGCAGTCTGCGACTTACTCTAAGACAACACCGAGAACAACTCACATTCCTTTACAAGGCTCGTGCCTTGGGCTTGTAAATGACTTTTTAGCTCCATCCCACTACTTTCCTGTGGTTGTTGTCTTTTCTTCTGAAGGCAACAAGTGGGGGACTGTTATCCATGGTCCAGCACCCCTGACTGTACCCCCACCTCATGGACAGCAACATACGTGTAGGTACATGTACTAACCTTAGGACAGAGACACTTGTCGTATAAGCATAAGTGTCAGGATCTGTGCTCTACTGTATTTTGCTAATGCATATTATGTTCCATTATGTTTTACCAATGTATCTTTGTTCTGGGAGATGCTTTCCACTCTATTTTTACTGTATTATTATAAGTAAGGCAACAGTGCCACCTTTAGTGCTTGTGCATCACTGTAACTGCAACTGACCTTGGAGACTTATAGATATCCCATTGTTTGTGCTATCTATGCAAGCTAAGCAACTTCTCATGTTAGTTAGGATGGTTACCCAGGCCACCTGTTTTTACCCAATTATATACTTTTTATGTATCTTCCTTAGTAGTAACCATAGTGATTATCAGGGTATAAGACACTGTGTAGCACATAGCTTCTCTGAGATGAGAGACTGCATTTACCTAGGTAAGGAAAACTGGAAGCTCTCCCAGTGTATCACTGTTGGTAGTAAGCCTGTATTATTTACCTGTAATAAATTTAATTTATTACATGTGCACCATGTGTCTGTTGCCTCTTCCTTTGTGCCATTCCACCAATAACCTGAGAAAGGTAATTGATTACCACCTTACAGGGTAACAGTGGGGGAGCACCTGGGGAACAGTGACCACTGGTCACTGTGGTTTGAAATCACAGAAGGAGCAGAACCAAACTGCACAAAAACATGTATCCTGGATTTAAGGGGGGCATACTTTGGGACAATGGGGAGATGCTTGAAAGAGACATTAATAGGAATGAGGAGGGAATCAAGGGTTGAGGAACAGTGGGCAATATTTAAAATGGGGATTACAAGAGCAACAGAATTATGCATTAAGCAGGATAGCAAGGGGAAAAGGAAGAGGAGGCCATTATGGTTTTTCCAAGGAGGTAGCGGAGAAAGTGAAAGCCAAAAAGATCGCATTTCAGGCAATACAAAAAGACACAGGAAAAAGGGGATAGGGAGAAGTAACAGGAGAAGAAAAGGGAGGCAGGGAGGTCAATAAGGGAAGCCAAAGTTCAGATGGAAGCACGCATAGCAAAATCAATGGGTAGAGGGGACAAAACCTTTTACAGGTACATAAGTGAAAGAAGAAGGGCAAAGGGAGTGATAGTGAGACTAAAGGGGGAGGATGGGGGCCACATGGAGGATGACAACAGTAAACCTGACATACTGAACAGATATTTCTGCTCAAGTCTTTACTGAGAAAGAGGAGGGTAATGGGACTGAAGGGAGTACAAGGGATGGGAATAGTGCAGAAATGGATGCAAGTCCCTTTACACAGGAAAGGGTCTTAAAGGAACTGGAAGGAATAAGAGTCAATAAAGCAATGGGGCCAGATGGGGTGCACCCCAGGATCCTAAAGGAACTAAGAGAGGTGGTGGCTGAACCTCTGGCAGTTCTGTTTAGCTGATCACTGGAAACAGGGGAGGTACCCAAAGACTGAAGGACAGCAGATGTAGTCCCCTTATACAAAAGCAGGAACAAAGAGGAAGCGGGAAACTACCGAGCAGTCAGCCTGACCTCGGTAGTGGGGAAGATCATGGAAGCACTACTGAAGGAGAGATTGGTGGAACATCTGGTTGCCAGTGGACTACAGGACCCAAGGAAGCAAGGTTCACTGGGGGGGAGGTCATGCCAGACCAACCTCATTGAATTTTTCAACTGGGTGGCAAGGGAGGTGGATCAGGGGAGGGCAATGGATGTGGCCTATCTGGACTTCAGCAAGACCTTTGACACTGTGCCACATAGGAGGCTATTAAACAAACTGGGGAATATGGGTGTGGGCAGGACAGTAGTGTGGTGGGTAGCTAATTGGATGGGCGTCAGGACACAGAGGGTGGTGGTAAATGGCTGTCACTCCACAGAGGGAAGAGTGACCAGTGGGGTACCACAGAGATCAGTGCAGCAACCAGTCCTGTTCCACGTCTTCATCAGTGATATTGCATTGGACCTAGGAGGCAGAATTTCCCTGTTTGCTGATGACACAAAGCTCAGTAACAGAGTGGACATGACATAGGGCATAGACAGAATGAGGAGAGACCTGCAGAAGCTTGAAGAATGGTCAAGGGTTTAGCAGTTGAAATTCAATGCAAAGAAGTGCAAGATAATGCATATAGGGCACAAAAATCCTGGAACAACATATCAGTTGGGGGTGAGGATATAGCATGCACCAAGCAGGAAAGGGACCTTGGGGTTATTATCTCTGATGACCTCAAGGTAGGGAAACAGTGCAACAAGGCAGCAAGTAAAGCAAATAGGATGCTGGGATGCATAGGCAGGGGCATCACCAGCAGGAAAAGGGAGGTCATAATTCCACTATACAAGACACTAGTGAGGCCCCACCTGGAATACAGTGTACAGTTCTGGAGACCTTACCTATGAAAGGATGTAGACAGGGTAGAGAAGGTTCAGAAGAGGGTAACACAGATGGTACAGGGATTGCATCACAAGTCCTATGAGGACAGGCTGAAGGACTTGAATATGTACTCCCTGGAGGAGAGGAGAGGAGGGAGAGAGGGGATATGATAGAGAAACACAAGTACCTTACAGGGAGGAACAGGGTGCAGGAATACACTATTTTCCAGTGAAAAAGATATTCCAGGACTAGAGGGCATGGGATGAAGTAGGAGGGAGGGCGATTCAAAGGAAACGTGAGGAAGAATTTCTTCACAGAACAGGTGGTGGGCAAGTGGAACACCCTGCCAGAGGAAGTGGTGGGGACTGAAACAATCATGGGATTTAAGAACACATGGGATAGACATAAGGGAATTCTGGAGGTCAGGGGTAAGGGGCAACAGACTTCTAGAAAAACATAAAGTGAACTTACAAGCTCAAATGGGCAGACTGGGGGGCCATAGGCCGTTATCTGCCAACAGTGTCTATGTATCTATGTATTGTTCTGTCTATACGGGACTATTAGTAACCTCAGTCAATGTTTCTAATTTACAGTCTTGTGTTAAGGGTCATTTTAGAACTGTGATATGTAGTTTATGTCCCTCTCAACCACTGAGTTCTATAGTAGAACAGGGATGCACTGTGCCAACAATGGAAAAGCTGAGCAAAGACATAATCTACATCACAGAATTCGAAAATGGTGCCTTCTACATGTGTGTAAACCAGAAACACCCACTAGAAAACTGAAAAGCCCATGGAGATGGAACTGTAACAGAACTGGAATCAGTATTTAAAAATGTGTTTCTGCAGGTGAAATGACATACAGGTTCAGCACAGTTCTCCTTTAAGAGGCAGCCTGTTTCTCTCCAGTGTGCATCAGTGAGAATGAAAAGTAACACCAGGAGGTGTGATCATAGGACTGGTGTTACTTACTTAGTTAGTTAGTTAGTTAGTTAGTTAGTTAGTTAGTTTTCTTAACCAGGGGGGTTACACTAGACAAATAAATGCCTGTTTTTAAGTACAACCCGGGAGAGTACAAAAAAGTAACTTTGATGACGCCCCACCAAGGGTCGTGAATGACTCATTTGAAGGAGATGGGCATGTCAGAGTACAGCTTGGGGTCCTTCTTGAAGTTTAGATAACCATAAATGTGTCTGATAGCATTTTTCCAAACAGTTTTAGAAGTTAATAACACTTTCTGAGAAGCAGTTATGTACTGCTTGCGGTTCAGAAAAATAAGAGTCTACTTTTTTTTTTTTCTACTAATTATTTTACCAGGTGAGACACACTAAGCTGAAAGCTTGTTTGCAGGGGTGCAACCTGGGAGCACAAGGAAGTTAAGTGACTTGCTCAGTGTCACACAGTATGCACCTAGTGGGCTGTGGGATTTAAACCCAGGTCTCTAGATTTGCAGCTCAGAGTCTTAACCCACTGCGCCATACTGCCTCCTGTCTACTAAGACAAATAAAAAACCTGAGGAGGACAGTAAAAGTGAGAACTTAGAGACTGTGGTCTAAACAGTGTAAAAGACTGTTCCTGAAACCTTGCACTCCATTTAGCAACAGTGATTCCCATATAGGTTATTATATCTCCTATGAGTCCCCTGATACTATGGAGTTGTGCTTATGTGAATTACAAGCATAACCTCTCATTCTCCATACAAAGTGAAGAATGTTAGTTGAGAAATAAGGCACATCAAGGGGTGTTATGCTGGGATAATGGCATGCCTTGAGTGACTTGAAGCATGAGGCTGAAGGCTGAGTGCTTTCATCACCAGAGACATGTCATTATCCCAGCACAATGTAACTGCTGGAGTGCCTTATTGTGATTATGACGAGTCTAATGTAATTAGTTAATAAAACATTTAAAAAAATAAAAGCAGTTAAATTACAAAAAAAAAAGAAACTAAAAGCAATGTTTAAAAGGAAAAAAAGTCCCATTCCATTATGTCACTGTTGTCAGTTAGCCAATAGGTGGCACTAATATTTCATACAAGTAGTTGACCCCCCACATCATCAAGTATAGGCAAAATGAGGGCAGTTGGAAACTTCATTATAGAGCGTGGAAGCTGCATTGGTTTCTGGGATGATTCCTCATTCATTAGAAATGCTGGTGCAATGATTAGTGTTGAGCTCCATTCTGGGAGCTTTCTGTGACAGCAGCTGGTTCCACAGTGGCAATGTTGCTGGCCCCACTGGGGCCTTTTCCAAAGAGTCATAGTTGACTCACTGTTGGCAGCCCCAGTCAGCGCAGTGTTGGGAGCCTTGGTGTGGCCTTTTTTAACAGCAGCAGTGTGATGAGCTCTGCAGGGGAAGGATTAACAGCTGGTATCAGAGAGAGCATCATGAACCACTGTTAATTAGCATGGTAGGTGAGAGCAGACAGCAACAGTATTGCTTTGATGCAAATGGTAGCATGGCAGTGAGAGCCTGAGCCAGAGCGTCAGGAGATGCTCCTCAGTGTGGTGGATGGGAGAGGGTATGTTAAGAACTGTCAGGAGCAGCAAGGGTAGTAACTGAAGGAATATCTTGATGACCATGTAGACAAATGATGGAGAAGTGTACTTTTCTTTTTTTAAATGGGCTGCAGTGGCGATTCGTATGTTCAGCCTTTCTGGCTGTTGAGGTGGTACACAAGTGCGATAGCAGTTACAGAGCAGGAAATATTATAAAATGGGTAGGAAATATACTGAAGCCAGAATGGATGCTGTTTTCTACTACGATGGAGGAGTGAGTTTTTAAATGTTACTGCTTTTTTTTTTTTACTTTTATGTGAATTGGTGCCAGCATGCTGTGTTTGATCTTATTGCGATAATGAAATGAGTCTAATGTACTTAGGTAAAAAAAAATTTAATAAAAATAAAAGCAGTTAAATCAGATCACCTGGTAAGTCGGCAGTGTATTGATTCTGTGGTCAGTTATTGTGTAAAGAGGTTACAAATCTTTTTCCAGTGGTGTTGTGCTGTGATATCGTCACTGGGTTACAAGCTCCTCAGCCAATCAGATTTCAGTATATTTCCTACCCATTTTATAATATACATTTTACATTATTCTTATGAATGTTTACCCTGTTTAAATTAAGTGAGCAGTTACAGATACAGTATGCTTGTGCAAGCAATACTGAGCATTAAAGAACTTAAAGGTATTATCCAGTTCATGGTGAAACAAACGTTTTCTGTATTCATACCTCTGTGTTCTATTGCCTGTGAGATATACAGGAGTTGCTTAGCTGGTGAAGTAAGCAATAAGACATGATAGGGTGTTGTTTGTTATGTGATAACTGCATGCCTAGGTGCGTAGTAAGGCCGAGTGTCCTTCTGCAACTAGGCGTGCAGTTATCATATAACAACCAACACCCTGGAGTGTCTCATTGCACTTATAAAATTGGTTATAATTATAAAAAAATGACATGAAGTAGTTTGAGTTTTTTAAAATGTTGTAACATTTAGTTAAATAAAGAATAGAGAATTTCTTTAAAAAGGAGAAAAAAAGAGTCCCTAACTAAACAGTTTTGGATGGCCAAAATAATGAAGTAGTTATGTCTTTTGTTTACTTATATGTCCTGCTGTAATGTTTTATCTTAATGTGAAATGAGCTCCAGGAATGTGCAAGCTGACAAACTTCAATAGCTTCACGATCATGTGGCTATCGTTGCACCATCGTGAAGGAGTTGCTGCAGTCATCTCGCACATTCTTGCAATTCCTTGCAGCTTGTTTCTTCTGTCAGCTCGCACAGGCCTTTTAGCTTTTGGTGGGACATCCTACAGTGGGCTACTTATTTTTTATTTTTTTACAGTTCTTGTGTTTTCTTTTAAATCCCCCCCCCACCCCCAAGGTTTCCGGTGCTGTATTTTGTTGCCTGTTGCCCATCTTCTGCTTAAGTGCTCATCTCGTCATTTAAGTACTGTGCGGCCAGTATAAAACCTGATGCCCCAAAGTTTAAAGGTTGCTGGACGCTGGTAAACTCAAAGTAACTGACACTACTTAATTACTGTCATTTGACAACAGAGTAACACATTGAGTAAACTGAATCTCAGCTCTAATATAGCGCAGGGGGCCAAGGCTTAGATGAGGCAGCATGAAGAAGTCAAGGAGAGATAAAGATAAATAGCAACTCTGCTAGAAGAAGCTTGCTCCCACTCTGATTAACTAACCCCCACCTTCCCCGCTCACAGCTTCCAGCAAATAAAAATAAAAGCTATGGTGATAATGGTAGCTACGGTAGAATGGTATTGCTTTGGCACTGAAGATCAAGTACACTTAGTGACACCAGTGGAAGAACAAAGGTTTGTATTTTGCTTTTGATCATGATCTTCATTAATATACACAGAGGGGGAGAAGGTGCAAAGCTGTTACTGATCAGCATATTTCTGGTCTTCCAGTTTTGCATCTTCAGGCCCTTCCCCCCCTTCATAAAACGCTTCTCGCAGTGTGAGTCTTGGGAAAGTCTGCTGTTAAGAGCTGTCAGGAGAAGTGGGCAGAGTGCCTTTGGTGTTAATATTTATATATTTTTTTGTCAGTTGTCGGAATCAGATGATGCTACATTTACCGCAGCTGTCAACCATTTGGTGATTGCTGGGAGAGAAAGTGATCGGCTGGTAGGTTGGTAATCTGCTGGAGCTACACTTGCTACTATGTTGTGGATGTGTGGCATAAAATTTAAAAAATATAGTGATAACTTAGAAAAGGTCAGTTGTGAGGAGTCTACCTAGATAACATATGAATTTTGGGCTGTTTGTGTACTGCTGATTTATTTATTACTATAAATATATTTTTGTCATTTAATGACTTACAATACTTTTGTTTTTTAAGTGTTTACTTTACAGGGGGTGTGGCCAAGCCAGGATCCGAGATGGCTGCCTAACCTTGGAGCTCCGCTCTAATCCATCTAACTTTGCAAACATCGCACTACCCTCAGACTTGCTATTGGCTGAAACTGTTCTATAAAGCTTTAAACTGGACTACCTTGCAAAAATGTCTAAAAAAACAGACACAGATTACTGTTAAAACATCAACGGATTCCTCCGGGCAAATGAAGCCTGATGTGTCAACCACGTAGGCCACAACCCGGGTGGGGATGGGGGAACAACGCTCAACATCCCCACCAAAAGACTCTACAAACAAAAATTCTCCAACCTCTTTGGAAAAACTGATACAAGACCTACGCTATGATTTAACTACAAGAATGCAGTCTGGTTCTGAAAACATTATGGCACAACTGAACCACCTGCAACAGAACATCAGTTCTATGGGGGATACTGTAGAACAACACAGTAGCCAACTGTCGGAATTGGAAACATGAGTGAGTACCCAAAAGGACTCCCTGGGTAAAATTGAACCATCCCTGCAAAAAAACCTGAAGGAAATTGAACAATTAGAGGCAGTACTGAATGACCACGAGAACAAAGAGAGAGGCATTGTAATATAAGGATAGTGGAACTGCTGGAGGGAACGGAGGGCAGCAATTGTGCTGTATTCCTTCAGACCTGGCTGATGAAAAACCTCAAATTACCTACATCGGCAACCCTAGAGATCCAGGCCGTGAACCTTCTCCAAAAGAATGTCCTCACCACATAATTGTAAAGTTCTTAAGATATCAGGATCGCAAGACCATCTTGGAAACAGGACGGAATACAAGCCCAATAACAGTACAAGTTCTTAAGATATCAGGATCGCAAGACCATCTTGGAAACAGGATGGAATACAAGCCCAATAACAGTACAAAAAAGTAGAGTGAGTATCTTCCCAGATTACGCACGAAGATTACAGTCTGAACGGCAGGCATTCACGGAAGTGAAAAAGAAGCTGCATGAGCTCCAGTGGCCCTTTGTCCTCTTCTACTCAGCCAGACTACTCATTCGCTGCCAAGGCACAGGAACAAAGGCCTTCACTAGCCCGGATGTCGCCCTGCATTATATTCGGTAGGAGGAGGTGAAAGCAAAGGATGGAGCGCCCAATGGTCATGAGAGTCTAGCTACCTGACAGTCCTTAGACCACAAGGTACTGTACTTGTGAGAGCTGGTTGAATCTGGGCAGCTGGGGGGACTCTACTAACCACAGCCTGTAACACCACTGAAATATCAGGGTGACCTAACAGGGCTGGGACACGGTGCCTCCTCCCTAGTTTAAGCACCCTGTACTACACTGCTGGACACTAATGCCAGCTCATTGTTTAAGGTACACATAACTGATTAGGGACATACTGAGAGGGCGTTTGCAATAAAGGGTAGATAACAGCTTGAAATTGAAGGGCGCAATGAACCAGCAAGGAACTAATACTCCAGAACTGATTCATTACCTTGGGGAGACAAAATCTTAGCACCTTCCCCACTTTGAATTTTGACAGGGATTTGGGAACTTTAATTTGTGGACTGCATATCCAAGCATTTTGCTCTTTCTTTTATTGGTCTGGTCTGCCTGAGAGAGGGTAGCGCTTCAAAGAATTAGAAGTGCATTTTAAGTTAAGGGAGCCATCAGGCTTAACCACATTTCTGCATTGCAACAGGACTTACAATAGGACCAGAGAGGATTCTTTCCTTTTGAACAAGAAAGCACAGTTGAGGCATCGTTACCAGGACTTTTACCTGTAATATTTTACTTGTGTAGACGCAGTTTCAGAAATTATAAATAAGCCATGAGAATGATGCTATGGTTTTTGCAACTTTCAATGTATTATAGTTATATATATACACTCTTTTCTCTGCTTGATTGAATGCTTAGATCTAATGAGTGGATGAGGGAAGATTGATATTAAACAAGGTTGTTAGGCATTAGGTCAGAGGACGAGGGGAGATGGGGTAGGGGTTAACTCACATGAGCTGATACTTTGATTGAGTAGCTCTTCCTTGGGAGTTTTTTTTCCAGTAACAATATGGAATTATAGGGGTAGTTCTGAATGGTGTGGGGATGGGAGTGGGGAATCAGTACAGGGGACGTCTGTGCAGTTCAAATAAATCTGTACTACACATATTGGCCCCTATTCACGAATGGGGCGGAGGTACGTGCGAAAAGCATATACCCCACCTGCGTGGGTCCACACAGGCAGACAGGTGCATGCCGGTATGCACTACCAGCTGCCACCTATCTGCGGCCCCACCCCCCGGGTACACAGGACTCTGCAGGGTGGCTGGGGGCAGAGTCACGGTCCTGGGCGGGCATGCCCGACCCGGGCCCAGAGTAGATCCCTCATGCCCCTGGGGCATTAGTGCATGTGCCATATGTATACACAGCATGGGGCTTATGGCACCATTGGCTGGGCACACTCCCAGATGACTGCCCCACCCCACTCTTCAGCACTGTAGGCAGGGATGGCTCTGGGAGGTTGAGTCCCAATCCTGCCGCAATCGGTGGGTGATGTCCATGGGGGCATGCACCTGGTTATGGTAGGGTCCCGGCTGCTGCAACCTGTACTTACCGCTGGCATCACACACCACACTAGAATAAGCGCTTACAGCTATGCCCCCAACATGCCCCCCACCCACCCTGGCACATTGCTGTCTGTTTGGCTGAGGGATTGGGCTTGTAACAGCAGTGTGTTCCCTCTGTGAATGCCGCATGGGGTCCATGGGACCCTGCTTTGCGGCACTCAGTCGTAGCAATGCTAGCATGCTCAGTTTACCCAGCACATTGGCATCATGCATACGGCCCACTGGGAGGGGGACGATCACAGAGGGCACCAACCAGGAGTGCCACTGAGGGGAGTTCCCCCTTCTTCATCCCCCCACCCTCGCAAAATAGTTTCCTATCCAGAAGGAATGATCTCAGGAGGGGATAAAAGAAGATATATTTCACCGAGTTTCCCTCCTCTTATTTGCAGCCCTATAATGAGACCCCGAGGGAGGAAGGTTAAGACCTATGAAGTGGCGGTTCACTCCGGCACCCATATACCCACTCCCCTTTCAACAGGATACACCAAGGGTGAAAATGACCTGAAAATTATAAGGCATAGATGGACAGGGTGGACAGCGCTATCCATGCAGAGTAGCGAGTTCAACAGAAATTTCTTATTGGAGGAATGTCGGTAGGAGGGGGTTTACTACTTGTTACATGACACTTGGCAAATTTAGTTGAAAATTCTGTGATAGTCTGGGATGTTTAGTTTGGGGAAGGGGGAGAGGAGAGACAGTTGTAGGATATGGGCTAGGGGGAGGGAGATATGTTTTGGGGACTGGATGGTTTTGAATCTAGTTAAAATGTCAGCAAACAAGGTACAGGCATCCAGAAAGAATATACCTTTCATTTTGGTGTTGGAAGGTGTGGGGAACTTTATCTTATCCAATTCAATATGGCAGTACTGAAATTTCTCACGTGGAATGTCAATGGCCTCAAAACAGTGACTAAGAAAAAAAGGATATGGTCATATATTAGGAAATAAAAAGGAAATGTGGTATTTTTACAAGAATTACACCTCACCAAATCAGAATCCGATAGGCTAGCAGAATCATGGAGTGGCACTTTATTCATGGCGCCATTCACCTCTTGAGCAAGGGGAGTGGCAATCTGGTTCAGATCCTCACTAAGGGTCCAGATACACTCCGTCATTTCAAATCGTCAGGGAAGATATGTGCTTGCAGATGTAATTGTGGCCAAATATTGATAGCCCAGATTTTTTCCACCACCTGGCTATGACCCTGGCACCATACCCTGATAACGTGGTGCTAGGGAGGATTTTAATACCTATTGGAACCCGGTGTTCAACCATTTGGGTGCACAGATTTGCTCACCTCCCAGGAGTGTGGTGGCACTACAGCACCTGGCCAGGGAGAGAGCAGTAACGGAAGTCTGGAGGCATCAGAATCCAAGCAAGCATGAATTTTCCTTTTACTCCTATGTGCATCACTTGTATATGTGGACTGATTGTTTTTTGATGTCCCCAAGATTAACTGGGAGAGTGACAGGGGCAACATACAGCCCCGTTACTATATCAGACCATGTCCCCCGGGGGTGTACCTGGCTCTGGATGGGAGGGATGCCCTCCACTAGACAGTGGTGACTGGACCCTAGTTTACCGCTAGACAAACAATATCTTAACTACATGTCCAGTTATATACAAGAATTCCTTAATGTAAATAAAGTGGAGGATACCTCACCCAGCACCACCTGTGAGGCTTTAAAGGCCTACATCTGGGGGGTACCATATCCTATGCAATATATAAAAGGAAGAAGGAACATCAGGTGGTGGCGGAGTTAGAAAAGCTAGTTATCGACCTGGAGGGGAGACTTATGAAAGGACAGCCCAGGGCTAGTATATCCGAGCTGAAAAGACTGAAGGGAACCCTCAACCAAATGGCTTCCAGGAGGATAGAAAGAAACCTCCTGTTGACTAATGCAGGAGCCTATTTTGAGGGGTATGAGGAGGTGGCTCAAGTGGCATGGAAGGAGAAAGCGAGCAGACAGGGTTATTCTGGAAGTAGAGACACTTACCAGCCAGGTTTCCTCCAATCAGTCCCACATTAATGAGACCTTTTGGGCCTTTTATGAATCCCTGTACACCTCACAGTTCCCAAAGGGGGCGACTCTGGAAGCCTTCTTAAATAAAATCTCCCTCCCCACTTTGCCTGACTCTATGGTGGAAAAGTTAGACCAACCAGTCACACTACAAGAAATTAAGAAAGCTATATGTTCCTCTAGATTGGACAAAGTTCCGGGGTCAGATGGGATTCCTATGGAGTTCTATAAAGCATTTTGGGGGGATATATCTACGTCAATGTATGCAGTGATAAAAGACAGCCTGGAAGCAGTCTCCTTCCCCCCTACCCAGACATTGGCAACCATTACGGTACTTCCCAAGCCCAGGAAGGACCCTACCAAATGTGGATCCTATTGGCCCATTTCCCTGCTTAATGTGGACTACAAGACTGCAGCGAAGATCTAAGCTGGCAGGCTGGAGGGAGTCCTCCCAGGTCTGGTGCATCCAGAACAAAGTGGTTTTGTCAAGGGGAGGCAAGCCAAGCATAATATACGCAGTGGTCCCGAAGGAAGGGAGGAGGTGGGAGGGGCGGTGGTCAAGGACTCCTGGTTTTGGATGCAGAAAAGGCATTTGACCGTATTGAATGACCTTTTATGTTTGCGGTTCTTGCAAAATATAATTTTGGCCCTCACATTCGTTCTTGGATATCAAGTTTGTACAACTCCCCCAAATCCAGATCCTGACCAATGATGTTATGTCCCCAGTCTTTGGCCTTACCAGAGGCACAAGACAGGGATACCCTTTGTCCCCACTTCTGTATGTTTTAATCATGGAGGCCCTGGCTACTGCCATACGTCAACACCCAGACATCCAGGGGCTTGACTATAAGGGGACAAAACACGTCATTTCCCTTTTCGCTGAAGATGTGCTGCTCTACCTGGTTGACCCTGACAAGGCCCTCCCTGCCCTTACTACTCTTTTTGACATATATAGACTGATATCAGGGCATAAGATTAACTGGTCAAAATGTGAATGGCTACCAATACAGGATGGGAGCTCTCCCATACAGATAGCAGGAGCAACTATTGCTCCAGTTACAATACTCCATTATTTAGGTATACATATCCTTAACAGAATTTCAAAGCTTGCAGAATTAAATGACAAGCCTCTACTGGGAAAATCCAAGAGGATTGCAGCTGGTGGGTCTCTCTTCCCCTTATACTTATTAGAAGGGTTAACTTAATTAAAATGTGCATCTTACCCTAATGTCTATATTTATTCCAAACATTACCAGTCAAGTACCACTCAAATACTTTAAAGCAATACAGAGTAGCACTACCTCCCTTTGGTGGAAAAATAGTAGGCCCAGAATTAAGAGGGAAATACTCTGCCAGCCAGTGGGAAAGGGGAGTTTAGGTCTGCCCAGTTTCTATCTCTACTACTTGGCTGCCCAGTTAGCCTTCTTAGTGGATCTCATATATAAGGCTCCCTCAGACAAGAGAGCCTGGGTGGAGCTAGAGGAGCTAGACAATGACATATCTATATGTAACTCAACACTCACACCAAACCTAGCTGGGGGTACTTTGATGTCTTTACCAAACTCCCTTACAAGAAACCTGGTGAGGGTTTGGTTGGCATCCCATAAACTCTTAAAATACCCCAGGACTCTATCTCCAGAAGCCTCTATACAACAAGCTCTGTGGGGACCGGATCATGTTCTGGGACCTGTGAAGCAAATCTTAGCCTAGTGGAAGAGAAGACGACTTTATCTCCTTTCACATTTATACCAGGAGGGTGCCTTTCTCACTTACCAACAACTAACAAATACATATGGTCTGCATGCTTCTAACTTTTTTACATACCTTCAGATTAGATCCAGACTGTTAGCCTGGGGGGAGGGGACACATGAAACCTTCCCCAACTTGAAACTCTCTCCCCTGGAGGAAATCTTTAAAAGGGGCCAGGAGGACAAGGTTTTTAAACCACTAGCAAAATGCTATAAATTTTTACTAGGTTCTCTACCAGACTCTTTCATTAGACTGAGGGAAAGTTGGGGGAAGGACCTATATCGCTGCTTGAAACAGTGCACAAACACTTGCTGAGGGGCACAGTAGCTGTTACATACTTGGCTGTAGTTCATTTGGGGTTTAGACCTGCACTTTTAAGTGAGCCCTGCCTCCAGTCCTCCTACAGGAAGCAGGAAGAGAGCTGGTAGTTCTGTGGGATGCTACCCAAACTACAAAAGCCAGCTAATTCATTTTAAATTCATTTGGGCTGTGAAATACCTGTGCCTAGGCTACAAATGAGTAGCACATGCACAGAGTGACCAGGTTGTATATTTTAAAACACAACTTTTGTTGTGAGTGTCTGTGAACCCAGCTACCACTTCCGGGTCAGGTGCAGTACTTAAATCGCCCCTGCTGTGAGCAGGGCGTGTGTCGCCGCACGCAGAGACACGCGCACAGACATGCATGTCAGCGTGTGTCTGCCATGTCCACCGTAACAGCTGGGACCTGGGTCTACCCGTAGATATAAAGCCAAGGTATATACTCAAAATGAAATTGTGTGTAAAATGCCATATGTATGCAGAGGGTGAGGAAACAGTTGGATTTGAATGCGATAAGTGTGTACTACTAGAGGTACTGCAAGGGGAAATAATTGCATTACAGCATAGGGTGCAGGTCCAGCTTGATCTAAGTAATCTGGAGCAATATATTGATAATATGGCTGATGTTGTGGCTGAACCCAATAGGCTAGCAAAAACTACACCTGATAAAGGAGGTGGGGAGGATGACTGGTGCATGGTAAACAAACAAAAGAACAAAAAAGGTAGAAGGAATATAGGGGGGTCCTACAATATCTTAGCCCTGAATAGACACAGTGCCTTACACCTGGATGTGAACCTAAGTGAGCAGGAAGGAAATTTGATTGCCCAGGGAGAACCAACACTCGACAGTACCAAACACTTGCCACCACAGCGAGAAGAAACAATCGAACCCCAGGATGTCCTAGTTGTAGGGGACTCCATGTTGCGCTAGGCAGACCACATAATATGTAAACATCGCAACTATAACACCACAGTTAACGTGCTACCAGGGGCAGGTATTGGTAACATAAGGCAACTTCTCCCTGGCCTACATGAACATACCACAAAACCTCTAACCTTAATCTATGCAGGAGTCAACGATGTTGGGAAAATAAATCTTACAGACATCCAAAGGGATTTTGAACAAGTAGGCAGGGACCTGACAGAAAATGGTTGTGATCTTATAATATCTAGTATACTTCCAGTACCCAGTGCTACCCCTACTAGAACCAGGGATATACAAGCTCTAAACAGCTGGTTGAAATGATGGTGTCACAGGGATGGCCATACATTTTTGTAAAAAAAGGGGACGCTTTCAGGTATCCGAGATTATTTGCACAGGATGGACTCCATTTGAATAGACAGGGAAATTGCATCCTTACTCACAGATTGCACCAGGCTATTGACAGAGGTTCAAACTTCCAATAGGGAGAATGAAGGGATTCCCAGATCAAAGTCTGGCAACATCAAGGAAGTTGATTCTGTAAACTGGACCTTTATGGTGATAAATGCCAGAAGTCTAAACAACAAAACCGATGAACTCCTTTTAACCTTACGTAGTTCCAACATCCCTATCTGTGCAATTACAGAAACATGGTGGAGAGAAGAGGACCCATGGGACAAAAACATACCTGGATATACATTACATTATAAAGACAGGACCTTGACAAAATGAGGTGGAGTGGCCCTTTACATCTCTGATAACATAATTACTGAATCAATAGATACTTCCTATTGGGAAGGCTCTAAGATTTTATGGGTTAAGATTTCCCCACACACACACAAGGCGAAGATAAATTTGGGCCTGATTTATAGACCCCCTTCCAACTCACATCAGAATGACATACACTTGGTAGACTTCATTAATAAACTAACTGCTACTGGTAGTTGTATTTTACTAGGGGACTTAAATCAACCTGGCATTAACTGGGATATCTTGCAAGCAGAGAATGTTGAGGAATCAAGCTTCTTAGAAACTTTTAATTTGACAGGTATGCACTAGTTTGTTACTACCAATACTAGAGGCAATCACATTTTAGATCTAGTCCTAAGTAACTTAGTAGATAACATCTATGACTGTACTGTACAACCCCCTGTAGGGTCTAGTGATCATGCTATGGTCAGCTTCAAATACAAGGGTTGGCTAGGGAAAGACACAGGGTGTACCATAGTATATAATTACAATAAAGCTAATTTCAATACCATGAGAAGTGATCTAGCTACATAGGACTGGGAAAAGGATTTTGACAATCAACCACTAGTGCACATGTGGGAAATCATGACATGTAGAATTAATATTCTTATGCAGACACATATCCCAGTAGTCCATAAATATGAAGGGACAGGCAAATCATGGCCACAGTGGTTAACAGCGGATGTTAGGAAACTAATTAAAAAGAAAAATAAAGCATATAGGATTGCAAAGAGGAGTGGTGACAGTAAATGCTGGGATAATTATAAAATACTTTTAAAAAAATCAAAATTTGACATTAAAATAGCTAAGCAAAAACACGAGCCTATGCTTGCTACAAGGGTGCAAGATAATTACAAATCCTTATATACATATAAAAATAATCGAAGAGGGACAAGTAAAACTATTGGCCCCCTAATAGGCTAGACTGCTCTGTGGTTACAAATAACCTGGAAATGGCTGAACATTATAATGGTTTCTTTACCTCAGTCTTTAATAAAAAAACATATCCCACAAGAGACCACCTAGATCAACCTGCTATTATAGGTTTCCACATTAATAAGGAAGATGTGCTTAAAAGACTCCAGAATTTAGACCACAATAAGTCACAAGGCCCAGACGAATTACACCCCAGAATTATAAAAGAACTGGCTGAGACACTAATAGGCCCAATCACATCCATCTATCAGAAATCATTGGTTGAGAGGATGGCCCTGGAGGCCTGGAGACAGGCAGTTGTGGTGCCAATTCATAAAAAGGGTAGTAAGCACAAGGTGGAAAATTATAGACCTATTAGCTTAACAGCAGTACTGGGTAAGATCTTGGAAGGTATTATAAAAGAACATATAATCAATCACCTTACTTTAACAGATGCCCTAGATGATACCCAACATGGATTCACCCAGGGCAGGACTGGTCAGACCAACTTACTTGAGTTTTATGGATGGGTCAGCAAAGCCTTGGATGATAGACATTATGTGGATGTCATTTTCTTGGATTTCTCCAAGGCTTTCGATAAAGTATCACACGTATAACTGATCGATGCCCTAATAGAACTTAATATTTCTGGTACAGCAACACGTTGGATTGAATCATGGCTTTCCAATAGGAAACAAAAAGTTAGTGTAAAGGGGACACACTCAGAATGGGCAGATGTGTCTAGTGGGGTGCCACAGGGATCTGTATTGGGGCCATGTCTTTTTAATGACTACATTTCTTCTATAAGTACCACCACTGGTGTATGGCTGTCTAAATTCACAGACGACACAAAAATTGGGCACACTGTGGATAACCCAGGGGATGTAGCCAACTTCCAAGTAGCTTTAAAAGATCTAGAAACCTGGGCTAATGACAAAAAAATGTCATTCAGTGTGGACAAATGTAATGTAATGCATTTTGGTAAAAAGAATAAACAGGCTGATTACCTATTAGGAGGACGAAAGCTCAACACTGTCGAAGATGAGAGGGACCTGGGAGTTAGGAATACAAAAGACCTCAGCTTTAAGACACAGTGCAACCATGTAAGTAAAAAGGCCAGTAGTATATTATACTGCATAAATAAACACATTAAGTGTAGGAGTAGGGATGTTTTGCTGCCCCTATATACATCCGTTGTGCGGTCGCATATGGAATACAGTGCGCAGTTTTGGTCCCCTGGTGGCAAAAGGGAGATCCAAGCCCTGGAGAGAGTCCAGAGAAGGTCTACACATAGGATCAGCGAGGTTCAGGGATTGGACTACCATTTCAGATTAGATATCCTAGGCCTATATTCACTGGAATTTAGACGTATAAGGGGGGATATGTGTTTGTTGTACAGAGCCCTTATTGAAACCCAGCTGTGGGAGCTCATGAGTTTGGAGTTCAAGGATAAGAGTTATAGTACAAGATCACATCCCCTGCAGATTGATGCTGAAAGATTTAGTACCACCAAAAGAAAGCACTGGCTTACTATTAGGGCAATAAATATCTGGAATAGGCTTCCCTTAGAAGTAGTAACTAGTGGTAGTATGTACAGTTTTAAGACAAAACTGGATGCACATCTGACTGAAAACAATATCTTGGGATATTAATAATAATAGTGAGCTATAATGGACTCTGATCTATATAAAGCTCTGGTTAACCTATGAAACCTATGAAATATCCTGAATGGTTTGCCAGGGAGGATTAGAGGATGATGCTTAGGACAGGCATGACCTGCTCAGTAAATAATAGATTAAGAAATGTCCATTATAATATCCTGCATAGGACATACTTCACTCCATTAATTGCACATAAGACAGATCTGTCAAAACCAGAGGAATTTCCCAAATGCAAAACCCACCCGGGGACCTTTATACATATGACTTGATCCTGCCCTAGGGTGATGCCCTTTTGGCAAGAAATTGTATCCTTACTGGCCAGAGTCCTGGACAGCTCCAGATCACTTGATGCTGTTGATATACTCCTAGGCCTCCCCAGGGGAAACCAGGGAGAGGATTCCAGAGATCACCCTCTGTGGTGATTGGGGACTACAGTGGGGAAACTAGTATTAGCCCAATACTGGGGGCTGGAGTCTATGCCAATGGTTGCTCAGTGTGTAAGGTTTCTTCTTCATAGTATAAATTGGAGAACACACAGTACTCTGCCACAAACCACCTGGAAAAATATGATCAAATACAGGGCCCCATGGAGAGTACACTGGGAGCCACATGGTTCCCTGCTTTCTAATGAGCCAGAAACAATAACAAGGAGATTAAAGGGTGCCTATTGACATTCCATAAGTTACGTCATTCACTATTCCATCTAACATATTGAGACATACAGAAATCAAAGTCTGACTTTCCAGCCTAACTAGTCAATGTTGGCTGGGGTCCCCCAGGGATCCATCTTGGGACCCCTGTTCTTCAGCCTGTTCCTAAATAATCTGCCTCAAACCTGTGACACCAGGATAATCCTATATGCGGACAATGCTGTCATCCTCAACATCAGCTCTCGAATTGAGTCACTCCAAGCAGCACTTCTGCATTCCATCAGTAAAATAGAAGACTGGTTCGGTGAGCACAAACTTCTGCTCAATTACAAAAAAAAAAACAAGACCATGCTCCTATTCAGCCCCCAGCTCAAGGAAAGGTTCCCCACCATAAACATCACCAACAATGTACTGGCCCCCTTGGAATAGGTACACTCCTTCAAATACCTTGGAGTCACCCTGGATGACACCTTATCCTACACTCAACATGTCGACCAGGTGGTCAAGATAGTCAACACCAATCTTGGTGTGCTATACAGGCACAGAAAACACCTTACCATGGGAGCCATCTGCCTATCAGTCATGAGCTCCATCCTCTCCAACACTGACTATGGCCTCGTTGTCTACAGTGCAGCATTCAATTCTGTGCTCAAGAGGGTGCATGTAGCTCTCAACAAGGCCTGCAGGCTCATCCTGAATGGTGATCGAATGTCCCACACCTGTTTCTTCTACAAACAGAAACACCTGCTGTCTCTTGGGTGCAGGACTAAATTCCTCACATGCCTCCTAGGCAAAAAAGCATTACTGTGGAAAGCCCCCAAATGTATAGCAGGCATCTTCTTCCTCCCAGGCTCAGAACAGATAACCAGAAGCAGAACACAGGGGGCCCTCGTGGTGCCTTTCTGATGCACAGCTCTCGAACAGCGCACCTTCTCCTACAGAGCCCCTCTTTGGCTTAACGAGGTACCCGAGTCCATTCGGAACTCCACTAGCCTGTACAGCTTTAAATCAGACCTTAAGCACTACCTGATCTCCAGCTCTGTGTGCATCTGCTTCTCCAACAGCTGATAGACTCTGGATGACCAGGTCTGGCTCTGCTAACAGCAACTCTTCCCAGCACAAGACAGAAGCCACCCTCCCACACGCTCCTTGACAATGCCTCTGAATCACTCTAAGGGGCTGCTCCTGTACACTCCTCCCCCCTTCCCCCCCATCTCCATGCTAGGATGGGTCTCTGCCTCCCCGGCCTCGGCCCTGCCTCCTTGACCACTTTTACTAGAGTCGCCCCTGCTCCCCTACCAAAATCCTGTCCTTACTGAACCTCTGTCCAACCTAACCTAACCTCTAGTGCCTCTGCACCTTACCTGCACTTGTAATCAACTAAAGTTGATGCCCATATGCTGTATAGTGCTTTAAATGTCTGTTTCCTGATTGTTGTGCTGTTCAGTGTCTCAAATGTCCTAAAACTCTATAACCTTCTTGATTGAATGTCTATAATCTGTTCACATGACATGGAATCTTTGTAAAGGAGCCTTGGCTCAAAGGTTATTTTCCAAATACTAAATAAATAAAATAAATAAATGTATGTGGAAATAAGTTATAGAGCCAGAAAACCTTCTGGCATGCTTATGTAAGACAATGTTAGAACTGTACTATAATAATTTGCTGACCTTAAATAAAGTTTACAAAAAAAAAAGTGTTTACTTTACAAAAATGTCTGACTAAAATTCTTCTTTGGAACTCAAAAAGCATTGACACCTCTGTGCACTGCGTACTGGTTGCTGAAAGGGTTCCCAATCCATTGGTTGTCATTCCTTATGGCACTGGATTCCAAACCCTCTTGGCCAGTCAGAATGCAGGAAATTACCTACCCATTTTATAAGCTCCCTTTATGCCAGGTGGGTCAAGGAAGGGGAAAAGAAACAGTGCTAGACATGGTGTACACCTCCTCAATAAATAAATAAGCACATGCACATATAGGAATTTACAAAGATATATTTGCATTAACACCTATAGGTATATGGTATATTTATGTGGTGCTATGGTACTGTTTTATGCATGTGAGTAAATGATGCATCATTGCTGTGTATGTTAAAATGCACAGTTGCCTGATCTGTAGGTCACATGGGTGAGAGAGAAGTGTAAAAGAGTGGCATGTGGGAAGGCTAGGAGTCAAGTTGGAGTCCTGAGTCAGTCTACAAGAGACAATCAAAGAGTGAGGACCTCCTTTAAGAGAGAAATGGGTGAGAGGCACTGAGAATCCTTTAAGAAAATGCACTCTGTCTGTAGTCAGCCTGAAGCAGTCTGTAAGATTACATATCTGGTAATGTTACCTGCCTGGTTAAGTCAGCTGCCTATGCTTTCCGTTTTAATAAGCAGTATGAATATTGCAAAATGTTATCAAGTGTATTTAACACCATCCTGTCATTAATGAGCTTTCTGATAAATATAAATACACTTATCAGTGTTAGAAACATACCTACCATCTGATTCGTTCATTCCAGTGCGCTCCCACTTTCACACCACCCAACCCACTTAAATCCTCCCATCCTGCTAGAATGGCTGAAGTGTTACTGGAATCCCCCTCCATTCAGGGGGTATCCCAGTAGACTGGGAGGCATGCCAGTGGCGTGTGTGTGTGTGTGTGTGTGTGTGGTCATTACAACTAGCCCAGTATGCATTTCAGCAGGACAGAGTAGTACCATTCTGGTGGTTCAGGGGTCGTGCCATTCTGGTGGGCCAGGGTCTTGATCCATCCTAGTAAGAAAGGGCTTGTGCCATTCCAGCAGGTAAAGTGGGCATTCCAGCAAGTTGGGAATCATGCCATTCCTTTCTTTCATATAAACATTCAGGTAGGCCGGAAATCATTCTATTTTGGCAGGCTGGCATTCATGCCATTCTGGTGGGCTGGGGATAGTTGGTGGCTGTGCAATTCTTGTAGGCTAGGATGGGCATTCCACCAGTATGGGGGCCATTTCAGCTGAGACAACACTGAACAAATAAGAGAAACAAAACTGTTGTTGTTCTGGGTGCATTCTAATTTTGTATCAATTGTGGTTTTCCTCTAGTTTCCACTCCATGAAAACTGCAGCCAATGAGCCATGTGTGATTTAACTGACTCCATGGATCATTGATGAAATATATCATCTTTTAATGAGGTAATTTTCTGTACATAAATAAAGATACCAGCTATATCGCCCAACTGCTGTTTTGGTTGAAATTGCTGTTCATGTTGTAATTTATAATTTACGTAATTAGTTTGCCTAACTGCTATTCTTGTTCTAATTGCTCTTCACATTGTAATTTGAAATTATGTAAATAGTGTGCACCTTCTGTTCTTACTCAGCTGTACTGTATTTGCAACTCTGCTCTCATTGTAAAGATGATAACATTGACTCTGGCAGGTCATACCTGAAAATAGGCATTTTATTTCTAGTGGTACCTACCTCATTAACAAAACCAAAATAAAAAAATGAAATTTTTTGGACTACCATGTCTGTTTAAATTGCTATTACCATATGGCTCACTAGCTGCAATTTGGGGGCAGTGGTGTTTTATTTTCCTCTATAGTATATTTTATTTATTTTAGTTATTTATTTGTGTCTTTGGTAACCGGGTAGGTGCACTCATCCAGGGGACTATTTTCAGGCATGACCTGGGCCACAACATGCGGCACAAAGTAAAACTATACAAAGGAAAAAACAATAAAATACATTTAGCATCTTACAAATAATTCATCTTACAATCATTGACAAAATGGACAAAGGTACAATTTAATTTACATCAAAAATCACATAGTAGACACTAGCAGTCTATTAAATATTTACCGATTGTCAGTTCAAAACAGAGAATAAGTAATGCGTTTACAGAATATACAGGAGTGGTAGAACAAAGTAGACTACAGCATATAAGGTATTAGGGTAGGGAGAAACAGGGGCATTGGAGAAGGGGTGACACAATGAGGAAGAAAAGTGCTAGTGGCCAGGGCAGGCAAGGGGGGGGGTACATTTTCCCTTGTAGGGGAGTTAGGAAGACAGGCGAAAAAGAGATTATCCTGGGGAGCAGAGGCACTTCGCTTCATTTAGTAGACAGGATTTGAATCATTGCTTGAAGATACTATGGGTGTCAAGGGAGCAGAGGGACACTGGGAGGGAGCAGAGGTATGCTGGGAGACTGTTCCACAAGGAGGGAGCAGCAAAAGATAGTGCTCAACCTCCCATGGCAGTTGAGACAATGGGGATTTACGAGGAGTCACGTGATGCAGCCCTGAGACCAGCAGCTCCTCATAACTACTCCTGCCCTATTCCGTTAAAAATGATTGCTTTGCATGTTTTCTACCTATCTGTAAACTTGAGTTTTCTTTGGTGCAGTACACAATCTGGTTTGCGATTTAGGTGTCACATTTTAAGACTGGGAGTTCAGCTCAACGGCAGCGATGGAAGTTGACATGCAGCGACCCCCATACCCCAATGCAAACCTCGGAAAAGAGTTTGAAGAAGTCCAAGGGCCTGAGCACTGGCTCCGAGAAAGCCACTACTACTACCCCGGCACTGTCCTCCCCAACAGAAAAAATACTAATGGCAGTAATTCAGCTGTTCACTACGGCCCTTCAGGAGCTTACCAGCAAACGTAAATCCATGAGAGCAGAACTGGGAGCAGCAACCAAGCAAATCTCAAACGTTGCAGCCCAAACCTCTTCTCTTGAGCATTGGAGGGATAAGTTGGACCCCGAGGTTATATCCTTACACCATAAAGTGACAAAAACTGGACTTGGAAGGCCGAAGTAGGAGGAACAATCTAGTAATTTTTGGGCTCCCTGAAGATGCGGAGGGTACCTCACCTGTTCTGTTCACCCAGAAGATGTTGGCTAAAATTGCAGGTCCCTCTCCTAACAACCCCTTCTACATGGTTGAGTGGGCCCATCGCTTTTTATGCCTTAGACCACCAAAGTGAACTCCCCCACAACCTTTTATTCTAAAATGACTTAACTAACTGGACAAACAGTACATTTTATCTAAGGCCCAAGAACTTTGAGATATCCTCTGGGAGGACTCCAAGATTTGTATTTCTCAAGACCTCCCCGCAGTTACAAGACAGAAGCGGGCTGCTTATTATCCCCTTGTGACTAAGCTCATCGCTGCAGGAGTGCATTTCAAAGTTCTATACCCTGCCCGGCTCTCTGCTATGCATCAGGGCTCATGGATCGCTTTTGAATCAGCTGAGCAAGCTGCCCCACAGCTTAAAACTCTTTACCCAGACCTATTTAAGGACAGTTTGAGGGTTTTATTAAACATTTTTTTGGTTTCCCTGTCTTATATATTAAAACTATGCCCTGGACTTGATGTGTCTTTAATCCTTCAGCACTGAGCCTGGGAGGGTTGCCACAGTTGTCCACAAGTTTGGTCTGCCGTGCCGCTCATCACTGATTAGCTACAGATTCCTCTGGTTACTCATATTGGACCCGGTATATATTATGTGGATAGTGAGTTAAGATGGCGGCGGTGCTGTGCCACGATCTGTGAGTGCGTCGGTTGCTCCCATTCTTAGGCATTTATTTCATTTTAGTATCGTGTTTTTTTTTTTGTTTTTTTAAGTATGTCAAAGTATGTTCTGTTTTAATTCGATTCATGCCTTCGCGTTTTTATTTTTGTATTTTATCTGCGTTGCGGGTGTGGAGGGTATGATTGCCGTGGATTGTCGTGGAGTTCGTGGAGTTCCTTTTCCCTAACTCTGCCTTACGTAATCTCTCCTGACCCTGTGTTGAAGTGTGGTGCATAGGTCTGGGGTGATGAGGATCGCTTAGTTTAAACCTCGAGTGTGACTCTTTTGATTTTGTTGGAGCTTCCCGTCTGTTGGGCGAGAACGCTCCGAGATTCCTGAAGCCTGCAGAAAGTTGCTTGGAGTGCTACTGTCTACTGTTTATTGCCGCTTGCTGCCGTTTGTCTCTTGTTTGCTTCCCGTTTGCTGAAACTGTTGGGCCGCGGGAGTGAAGACCGAGTGCTTGGATGGAATTGGAGCCCTGGGACTGCTACATTATTGGCTTGCCATCGTTGTGGAGTTTCAGAGGAGGAAAAGCTATTTAGCCAGCCCAGCTGATCTAAAGGTGGGTGCGGGATGTAGCCATTTCAGGGAGGGTCAGGAGTGCTTGCCGAAGGTTGGTGTTCTTGGGGCTTCCACGAGTTACCGAGTTGCCCGGCGGTGGCGTGCTTTCCGGTGCTCCAAGTAGGGAGATTGGTGGCATACAACGCAACTTGCCTAGGGGTTGGTCAGGTTTAAGCATCATCTGAAAACCTGGAGTGTTTTACCTTTGTTCATGATTATACTGCTGGATAGCTCAAGAGCTGGACTACCGATATCAGGAAATTTTCTTTTTTTTTTTTGAACTTGGAATCCTGTATTTGGGTCTGCCTGGACTCTGCTGTGAGGGTCTAAGCCTAGTTTTGCTGTTCCTGTGCCTTCCTTGGGGTTTTACAAAGTTTGGCAGCCTTTATTTTATTGCCCATCTAAAGGAAAACACTTTCAGGCTGCACTGTGAGCCCTTTTCCTGCTTGGCATCGGCAGCTTTGTGGACAGACAGTAAGCGCTCGGCTGGACCGAGTCGGACCAAGGATATTATTTGAGAGTGGTTAGCAGGGTTCTGCTATAATCCAGCTGTGTGCACTGTGAACAGCATTGATATTAGGGTTTCTTTGTTTTGAGAAACCCTGGGATATTAATCTGTCCGTCGTACTGATATTTATGGTATATGAGTAAGAGTGAAGTCCTTGGGAAACGTTGATCATACTGGTTTCCTGTGTTCTTGTTGCGTCCTGATGCAAGACTATCTTTGTTTGGGAAATAATAACTTTTACTTGCCTGCTGCTATTTAAAAGCCTTTTTTTTTTTTTTTTTCTCTCTCAAATTTATCTGATTTGGGTGGAATTGAGACATATAACTGAATTTAATTTGTATAAGTGATTAAGTGGATATTTGGTTTAGAAGAGTATCCTTTGGTATGGTTATCACTAGAAACCAAAGGATGCATGCCCTTAAGCCTTCACCATTACAGGAGCTCTCTATACAGAAACCTAATTATGCTATAAGACAGACCAAGATTACTGAGCATCTAAAAAAAAGGGATTGGGGAAATAATACTTCTACCCCAAATGGTAATTTAACTCAAATTGAGAGTATGGGTAAAACAAGTCAACTAAAAAGTATGCATCAATATGTGGATGCCACTATTGCTCCATCTGTTTGTAGACAAAGGGGAATGTCATGGGGTCAAATGATTGTAGCTATGTAGCTGGTTCATTGATGGAAAATCAGGAACTTCTATCTATGGAAAAGTCAATGAATCTGGATAGGGAGTCTCAGCAGGAGCTTCTGCTGTGGAGGGATTGAAAAGTACTCCACCTTGGTGGAGACCTGAGGTGTCTTTGGAGGCAAATATATCCCTGGGGGTATCTGATGATATGATGGGGTGGTAAAGGAAAAAGAGTTAGTAACAACATATAAGAACCATGAATTAAAGAGGTAATGGAAGACCTACAACAAACAATAGATGGACTTAAAGAAGTAGGAAAAGATTTGCTCAGTTCTAGATATCAATATAATACTGTAAATCTTTCTCAAAAGGTGACAGTTGTTCAGTGGAGAACGGGTTTTATACCTGCTAGGTTGAGCGATAAATTGATTACTCTTTTAAGGAATCCAGTGAATTCTTTATTATCCTGATGGAGCAATTGGTACTTAATAAGGATTTGTTGGAAGAACTTAAAACACAGATGGTGGTTAATGATGGGAAGTTGAGACAGATTATGGAGAAAGTTGATGATCTGTCTGGAAAAGTTGAGGAGATAACATTAAATATAGAGAAGTCGGAAGATGTGCCCGTCATAGAAAGCGCTCGGATGATAATGAAGCTCTAGGATCACTGTGCTTGAGACCTGATTTTAGCACAATTGAGTTCACTGAATTAACAGCTAAAAGTCCCTAGAAATAAATTTCAAAGGAGAAGGAAAAAATAGGAGGAAGAGTAAGGGAGGTATAGTAACCCAAGGTGTGGATAAAATTATGGATGTTATACTCTTCAGTCTCAATTTGTGCCATCTAAGCTGGAAGTGGAGCTAGCAAGGTTAGAACAGGAAATGGAAGGGTTAAAGGTGATATAAAATTAAAAGGCCAAGTGGGTAATGAAAATAATAAGGATAAGGAAAAGAAGAATTTTGAGATGCTGTGAAAGAGCAGATTATTGAGGACAGAAATGGAGAGTGTTTCCAAGTTGGACAGACATTAGTGGGAAGAAGCCTCTAATCAGATTATATGGACCACTTAACTGGTGTACTTTTGACGAGGCTATGTTAGACTTGCATATACTTTCATTTTGAATCAAGAATTGGATATTGAACTTGTAGAAGCTGATATAACTGGGATTAAGAGGTTAATAATAGAGGAGGCTACCATTATTGATGTTTATTTTGATGCACCAAGAACAGCAAATCATGTCTGGATAAATAGAGGCCTGTTAAGTAACAAGGAAGTATCTTTGTTTTCCCAATAGAGAATTATTTAATATTGGAAAATGTAATGAAACAAATGTGAAGGATGTGGGAGGAAGAATTTTAACTCTTTTTGGATGAACCATATGTTTCAAGAAACAGACCTAAATTGTCCATAGCAATTGAGAACTTGCTAAAAATTTTATGATGGTTCCACTGGAACACCCTGATAGTATACAAGCTGAACGTAGACATGTAGGAGTCAGATTGATATTTATGTGTCTAATGGAGAATTAGCAGATCTAATTTTAGCCCAAGCTAGAAATCTGGATTATTTAGGTCTGCATCTGGTAGATTTTACAGCACTTAGTATGGGCTTTAACGGAGGTAAGGTGTATGAGGAAGTTTCTGTCCTCCGTTGGAGAACAGATTTAAAACATTAGCAGGGTATAATGAGTGACTAACTCTGAATACTTCTGGGATAGCCGAGTCATATTGTAAAACAATTTTATAACTTGGAATATAGCCGCTGGAAGTCCATATGGGCAGATGCTGACTGTATTAAATTTCATCGAATATGACTTAATTTGTTTACAGGAAACTTGGCACTCTAAAGATGTAGAAGTTGTTATTAATGGATATGAGATTTGCATTCCCTGGTAGGAAATGTAAAAAGTAGGAGATTGTCAGGTGGAATTATCACCCTAATTAAAATAGGTGTATTCGATAAGGTTGTATGTTGAAACTTGCACAAAATTATGTGATAGTTTTAGTCAAATGTGGAATAAGGGAAATTATTGTATTGAATTGTTATGTACCGCAGAAAATTCTGATTATTTTCCAATGGGCATATGGCAAGAAATATCTAATCTGCTAAAAGAAGCCAGCAAATTTTTCCACATGCAGAAATACTTTTATTAGGTGATTTAAATGCACGATTGGCCTGTTTGATGGCCTAGCAGACCATACATTTTCTGCATGTGATTACTTTGATAAAGTAGTATGTAGACAATCTAAAGATAAAGTGGTAAATCAAAATGGGAAAGTTGTTATAGAGTTAGTAAAAGAAAATAATATGTACCCTTTAAATGGAAGGATAGAAGGAGATAAAGAGGGGAATTTTACATATGTTTCCCAGAGGGGAGCTTCAGTAATTGATTTTGCTTTTTGGTCCTGGTGATATGTATCACTGGACCAAATGTGAAATATTGATTAGAGCAGAAAGTGACCATTACCCATTGGTTTTGGAATCTCAATTAGAACAAGTGAATGGAAAGGAGCATCAGTCTTTTCAATTTACTGAAATTACAGCTTCAAATAAGATCATATGGAAACAAAGTTCACATTATGACTTGTTACCAATTATTCATGGTTCAATACTAACTTATTCTTATGAAGTTATTAGTAAATGTGACCTTACTTATCTTACAGAAGAGCTAGATGCTCTATTAAATAAGATTAAATCTGTGTTAGAAGTGCCAAGGAAATCAGGAAGGGTTGTACCTATGGATACCTGGTATGATAGGGATTGTAAAAAAGCAAAGGCGGATATTAGGAAATTCTGTAGACTGTATAATAAAAAAAAGACCCAGGTGAATCTTAAATTATTGAATTTTAAGAAAAGAGCGTATAAGGATCTTATTGCTAACAAAAAAAGACATTTTTTCGCACTTAAGTGGGAAGAAATGTTTCTGGCGATTCAGGGTAGAGATAATAAAACATTTTGGTCACTTGTGGCAAATGGTTTTAAGACCCAGAAAGTTAATATTGATACTTTTATTAGTGAGGAAAGATGGGTAACTTATTTTAAGGGGATTTACTTTGATACAGAAGCTGATAACTCTTCAATAAATGGTTCTGGGTGTTTTATGTGTCCGATTACACTAGATGAAACTTACCTAGCATTGTATACTTTAAAAGCAAAAGCAGCTGGCCTGATGGGATTCCAGTCAGGTTTTTTAACAGAGCTCCAATTATGGTGTAAATACTTAACAGTACTTTACAATAAATGTATTTCCTCGGAAAGTTACCCTACCTCGTGGCAAGGGGCTAATCTCATTCCATTACATAAAAAAGGCTCACTAGATGATCCTAAAATGTATAGACCTATAAGTCTTTTGGATGTGAATCTTAAAATTTTTTCTAAGATAATTCTGGGCCGGTTACAGCAGGCGGTTGAAAAAACAGGAAGTATTTCCCCTTACCAAATTGGATTTAGAAATGGTATGTCCACACTGGATAATATTTTTGTTTTGAATCATTTGATGGAAAAATATGTGAAAATCAGGGTCAAAGAATATATATATGTTTTATTGATTATAGTAATGCCTTTGACAGTGTATCTAGAAGTCTATTATGGCAAATTTTATTAAACAGAGGTATTGACCCTGCCTAGTAAATATAATAGCACATTTATATACTAAAACTTGGGTTAAAATTAGACTAGGCCTTAGGGGCCAGTTATCAAAGATATTTGAATGTAATCGTGGAGTGAGACAAGGTTGTATACTTGCCCTCTGCTTTTATATTATATCTGATAATATATTAAAATATAGTGTGGACATAGATATAGATTCCCCAAAATTAGGATTTTCCTGTTCCTTTATTGGTATATGCTGATGATATTGTGGTCCTGTCCCTAACAAAATCTGGTTTACAAACAAAACTAAATTTCTGTAAAAGAATCTGAGAAATTAAAATTGAAGATAAACATGGAGAAAACAAAGATTATGGTACTGGGTGGAAATAAGAAGAACGGAAGTACAAATGGCAGTTGGTATGTCGGCCAAGACAAGGTGGAGATAGTCTCTACCTATGTATATCTTGGAATAGTAATTCATCAAAATTGTACGTGGTTCGCTCATTTGGAATGGGTTAAAGAGAAATTAAAAAGAACTGTAGGAGGATTATATAGGTTTAATTGTAAATTTGGGGGACTAACGATAAAACCATTGTTGAAAGTGTTAAAATCCAAGATAGAAGCCCAATTGTTATATGGATGTGAAATTTGGAAAATAAATTCAGCAAATAAATTATGAGTCCCATCTATAAATCCTAAGATCCTTGTTAAGTTAGGACATTCCTGCCCTTCTTCTTATATTCGTGCAGAGTTGGGTATTATAGATATTATGCAGCAATCGAATCCAAAAAGTAAACTATTGGATTAGATTGGTCGGATTAAATGAAACTGTAGTTGTAAAGAAATGTTTGGAGGAAAAAGAATTGGCACGATTGGGGACTATGCTCTGATATTATTGGTTGATAGAGTTTACTCCATACTTGAGAAATATCATTTAGTACATCTAAAGGATTCTGTAATAAAATGTGTCCATATTAGTGATAAATATAAAAAATATATTACAAAGAAAATTAGCAACCAATGGAAGTTGAAAGATTTGGAGGAAATAAAGCAGTCTCATTATTCTAAATGGTTTGCAGCAAATAACTATAGACATGGGTATAAAAAATATTTGGATATATTGACTATTCCCTCAGTGCGATCTAATTTTATGATTTATAAATTTGAACAATTCCCTAGTAAAGTGTTGGATTATATATATAAAAGTGGGAATTCATTCTGAGGAATGTGATTGTGGTATTGAGATAAGGAGGATTTATACCATGTTTTATGGGTCTGTAATGGTATGATAGCCAACGATGTTTTGGCTTGGTCCATTCTTAAATAATAGATATAATGTTGATAAAAAGAGCTTACTTGTATTTTGTTCCATACAGAGGATAGCTGGACGGTGAAAAGGCTAGCTAATTATTTATTGAGTATTAAGAAAATCAAAAGTAAAATCCAAATTATCTGAAGGCATGGATATGTATATATATCTGATTTTTAGAGATATGAATGAATCTATACAAGTTTTGTTACTCAGTTTGTAATGTATAAATAAGATTATAAAAATATTGTATAAATGAGTTTTTATGAATGGGGAACTGATTCCTTTTTAGATATATACCTTACGATATTTTAATTGTGTTTGTAATTGTGAAGGTTTTTAACCATACAATAAAATTCTTTGATTGATTGATTGATTGGATAGTGAGTTTGAGCGTGGCTCCCCTGATCCAAGACTGTTACTATTTCCAGCAATGGACTTACTTCACAGTGTTCTTCTCCCTGAGCTTTGGACTTACTGTATGTTTGAAATACTAGTTGCTCCTACAACAGTCTAGCAGGCAAATGCAAGAGCTAAGACTTCTAAACTGTTTTTTCCTGGAGAGTTTAAGATAGGTTTCTGCCTACATGGACTTAGAAAGATTACTTGGGGACATTTTGAACAATGCTTTTTCTCCACCTGCAACACAGCTCTGTTATGTTAATGCTCCTCTTATGGCTCCTCCCTACTCACTTAGAAATTTGTTTATTTCAATTAATGTATGTACAATATGGGGGGGGGCATTAGGCATTAGTATAAGCTGTAATATGGTTACTGGATTAGTTGGGGTGGGAGCAGTTGAAGGGAACTAATGTGCTGTATTTAGGGATGTCAGTCACAAACCAGTTTTTGGGAGGGGGTCCTCTTGTTTTGTGGCCCTGGTGGGTTGTTCGATCTGTGCAAATGTGGTGTCCCTTCCAGGGCTGCAGAAGGGGTTTTGATGGGTGAATGGTACCAAGTTCTTATTTTTGAGATGGAGAAATAACCGTTCATTGGGTGCCTTTACAGTGGAGGTTTTGGTTACTTTGATTATGGTCTATGGCATTGTTCAACTTGGAACGGTCCCTATCAACTGCCTAAGTCGGATCTCTGGGGAGGAGGGAGGGCTTGGGACTGGGGTTCCTTTATCTTTCTTCCAATGTTGATCATGTTGTGAGTTGTAGGAGGGTAAACTTTCAATTCATGGGGGTGGGAAGGGGTGGGATGTGGTTTGTACATAGTTCTGGGGTGTTGGGAGGGTTTTTTTCTGGGGCTGGGGAAGGTAGGAGGAGGGGGGTGGGCACCACCGGAGGCTGGGTTTATTCAGGGTCACTTGACAGTTTCCTCTTTTTGTGTTTCCTTTTATACCAGAATAGTTCCTAAGTATTCAACCCCTTGACATGGCTGCCTACACCTTTTGTACTTGGAATATTAAAGGCTCACCATCCCCTACAAAACGAGCCAACATTCTCCTTCATCTTCATAAACTACAGATCGATATAGCTTTTCTACAAAAGTCTCACCTGCTCCCATCTCAGGTCCCCTTTTTAGGAGATCCTGGGTGAGACAGTCTTTTGGTGCCGGCTCAGACTCCCGTAAGAAAGGAGTGGTAATTGTTATCACCCGGAAAGTCCCCTTCCATCTCCTTCAGGAAGTGGTAGATCCTCAGGGACATTACTTTATTCTTCAAGCCCTACTTGGACATTTGGAGGTGATACTACAGGCTATTTATGGTCCTACTGCAGAGGACCCACAATTTTTTACCACCCTAATGTCTATTCTGGCTCTCTGGACCTCTCTTCCAATTATACTTGAGGGGAACTGGAATCTAGTTCAGTGCAATGACTTGGACCGCACTGGTCACACACATTTAGCCCTTTCCCCTAGTCAGTTGGCTCTCCAAGATTTGATGGACTCCGTAGGTTTGATAGACCCCTGGAGGACATTAAACCCAGACTGCCGAGATTATTCCTTTTATTCCCTGCCTCACAACTCCTTTTTGGGGGGTGGACCATCTTCCTGGGGTGCTTCTATGTCACTACCCGGCAAAAGTTATTTCAGATCATCATCCTGCCCTAATTCAAATAAATTTCTCTCCCACTCTATGCAGAGATAAAGTCTGGATTTTAAACAACCAATTACTCAAATCAGACAGTTTATTGTAACACCTTCAGGCCTTTGTTGTTTCCTTCATGGAACTTAACTCTCCTTCTATGCCTACCCTTGATATGCTATGGGGTGCTATGAAGTGTGCCCTCAGGGGGGAATTGATTCATATAGCAGCCAGGAGAAAAAGACAAACCATGGCTAACCTATCTTCCTTGCTTACCCAGATTCGTCTCTTAGAAGGACGTATCTCCCAGACCTCTCCACAATTAGAGTGGGAGCAGTTAGAAAGTCTTCGCTTTCAGTATAATACCCTATTGGGAGAAAAGGCAGAACACCTTCTGCTCCACTCCAAAGTGAAGTACTTTGATCAGGGTGAAAAGGCAGGGAAGCTGCTAGCCCTTCGGTTGTGGGCCCAGGCCATGGACAAAATCGTCCCTTACTACAGCCACTATTGTGGCCCTCTCCAAACCCACTAGGGACCCTCTGTCAGTCTCTAGCTATAGGCTGATATCATTAATTAATGTTGATATTAAAATTTATCTAGGGTATTAGCTCGTAGAATGTGGCTAGTATGCGGGCCACTCATAAACAGAGAACAGGTTGGGTTTGTTAAGGGTAGAATCTCGGCGGACCATCTCAGGAAGTTATCCTATATTTTTTTGGTGTCCATATTTTGGCCAGAGAGCAATCTGGCTATCAGAGCAAGGCCAAGGAGGCACCTGACTAAGGCAGCTAGAACTTTTCTGCTAGGGCACTTCTGACTAGGGGGTAAGCAGACAGATACTTTATTATAAGTGTAGGGTCTGCAAGGTAAATTGGGACCTTCAATTATAGTTAAAAAATGCATACAAGAGAAGTATGCTAGTCTGAGTTGGGGGAAGGGAACTGTTATCATCTTAGTAGTTAGCTGGGTGAGGAGGAGAGCTGTAAATTGGGGATGGGGCTTAGGCAGAAGTAAACCAGGTGTCTGCATTTAGACTTCCCTGTAGTTAGCTTTTGACCAGAGAACAATCTTGCTATCAAAGCAAGGCCAAGGAGGCAGCTAGAACTTCTGTGCTAGGACAGTTCTGACTAGGGGGTAAGCAGACAGATACTTTGTTAGAAGTTTAGGGTCTGCAAGGTAAATTGGGACATTCAATTACTAGTGACACAGCGAGGCACTTAGAGTCTGTTATATGACAGTACTGCCCTCCCACCTCCCACCCTTAGTCAGTTCCACTTTTATAGGCACTGGATTTGACTGACAGCAGGAACATCCTGTTTGGGAGCAGGAAGGGAGAGATCACCAAGACACATAAGACTCACCATCCTTGAAGGAAAAGAGCAGCTCCTCCCCCCCCCCAGCTGCTGGAGGTCTGACTCTGAGCAAGGAGGAAGAAGACTACCAAGGCACATAAACACTTGACTCAGAGGAAGAACATTACCAAGGCACACTAACATCTGGGCAAAGGCTTCTCAAGAGTCAAGGTAGGACCTCTGTGCAAAGGACTACAGAATGGGGGCAACATAAAAGAATTAACCAGAGCTGACTATGCAGGCAGGAAGGTGGAAAACTGAGAATTGATTCTCTCTATGGGGTTTTCTTGGCCTGAAGCTGGGATTGTATTGAATCTTGCTAAAAGGGTATTTGACTATTTTTGGAGGGGTTACTTGGCAAGCTGTATTTATGTTCACATCTTTTACAGGGTTACTTGTGAAGCTGTGATATATTGAATACCTTCTGGGATTGGTATTGAATCTCTCTGCCGGGGTTTTTTCTCTAATGTAGGATAAAAAAGGTGTAAGATAACAAAGCTAAAACAGAAATGGGGTGTAAGCTAACAAAGCTAAAACAGGAAGGACAGAAATAGACATTATGGGAATGATGCAGTGCAGTGGCTGTGGGGCAGCAGTCTTTAGGGAGAATTTCTGGAGGCTACGGTGCATCCCCATCTCTGTGCACCTCTCTGGGTTGAGGGTGGAGGTTGTTCATCTCCAGGCTGAGTTGGCTGGTATTCAGGGAGCCTCCTCCCCCTCACAGGGACCACCAAGTCCACCCCTGCTGCCTCAAAGAATGTTGAGAAGGAGGAGCAGCTGTACCACGGTGGGCTTCGGGAAGGATGAGAAAGGCGGAGTTCCACTCCACCACTCCTGCACTGCTCTGGCAAGGCACAGCAGGTCAGTCCCAAGGAGGCACCCGCAGTGGAGACCAAGGAGGATGTAGGGGTCCTCTATGGTGGAGATCTGGGGGGGGAGAGGAATCCAGAGGAGGAGAAAGTAACTCCTGGTGTGGGACCTATGTCATTAGAGGAGTAGAATTGGGGACAGAAGGGAAGGGAGCGAGGGAGGTCAAGTGCCTACCTGGTGCCATGGCTCAGAGGGATGGAAAGCACATCTTAAGGATCACTGGGGCAGTAGGACAGGTGGGTGAGCTAGATGTCATGGACCACCTGGGGACAAATGACCTGACTAGTGATGAGATTAGGGTAGTGCAGGAGGAGTTCAGGGGAGGGGTCTCAAACAGGTGGCATGCTCAGTAACATTTTTGGAGGTGTTACCTGTCTACAACAAGTAGGAGGATGCGGTACTCTGCACCAAGAGTTTCAATGCATGGCTGAAGGACTGGTGCAAAGCAGTGGGATTTGGCTTAATTGGGGACTGAGCTACCACCTGGAGAGATAGAGGCCTATACAGGAGAGATGGCCTGCATCTATCGGGGGGGGGCCCAGAATCCTCTGTGAAAGGTTTAAATGCTTAATTGGCAAGCATTTAAACTAGCCAAGGGGGGAGGTGGAAGAAAGCAGGGAGAATCAATATGCCCCCCCGCCCCCCACAGGAGGAAGCAGTCAGTAGGGAGGACCCTAAGGATGGGAAATCACCAAAGGTATCTAGAATTAGAAAAGGTGGAATGGCAGAGAAAAGGAAAAATGGGAGTAAAGACAGGAGGGGTAAAGAGGAAAGCAATGAGGATAATAGGGAAGCTGTCAGAACGGGAGGTAGTATAACTTGGAAGGCCATGTGCATGAATGCTTGCAGCCTGAGAAATAAAATCCCAGACCTAGGGGCCTTGATGGCAGAGGCTGACTTGGACATTGTTGCCATTACTGAGACATGGCACAATGGGAACCATGACTGGGATATAGCCAGAGCAGATTATACTCTATTTAGGAAAGACAGGGTGAATAAAAAGGGAAGAGGAGGGGTTCTTTGCGTCAGGGAGGGTATAAAAGCAACTGAGGTACAGGGAATGTAGGGAGGGACGGAGGTACTGTGGGTCACCCTAGAGACAGCTAATGGCACTCCTATTCACAATGGAGTGATCTACAGACCTTCAGCATGAGGGAAGAGTTGGACAGGGTTCTAGTGGAAGCCATCCATAAGATGGCAACTAAAGGGGAGGTGCTGCTGGTGGGAGATTTCAATTTGTCAGATGTTGACTGGAGAATCCCAGCTGCAGCCTCAGCCAGAAGCAGGGAAATCCTCGACACCCTGCAAGGGTGTGCCTCAGTCAGCTAGTGATAGAGCCCACCATGGAGGGAATAATACTGGATCTAGTACTCACCAATGAGGACAGAGTTGCAGATGTAATTGTGGATAGCCATCTGGGGTCCAATGATCACCGTATGGTGTGGTTCAATGTGAGAACAGTGGCGGAGTCAAACCATGTGAAAGCAAGGTCCTGGACTTCAGAAGGGCCGACTTTGCAAAGATGAGGAAATGTCTCAGGAAAGCCCTGGCAGGAAAGGAGGGAGGACGGGGGGGGTGTAGGAGAACAGGAGGGTGTAGAGGAACAGTGGGAAAATCTAAAATGAGCCACAGAGTGGGCCACAAACCTTTGCATTAGGCAATTAAGCAAAAGCAAGAGGAAACAAAACCACTACGGTTCTCAAAGGAAGTGGCCTGGAAGGTAACAACAAAAAGACTGGCATTCCGGAGGTACAAGTATAAGGAAACACAGAGGGGGGAGGAGGACAGGGACGTGTATTTAGAAAAACAGAGGGAGGCAGGGAAAGCAGTCAGGAGTGCAAAGGTGCAAACGGAGGAAAAAACAGCCCAGGCAGTAACAAAAGGGGACAAGACATTCTTCAGGTACGTTAATGAAAGAAGAAAGACCACAGGAAGGAGGGGAGTGTGCAAAGGGGGACCTGGAGAAAGCAATCCTGAACAAATATTTTTGTTCAGCATTCATGGAAGAAGGGCAAGGTGTGGGACCTCAGTTAAGTGACAGGAGCAGCGATGGAAGAGAGGTGGACACCATTCCATTTACAGAGGAGAGATTCCTAAAGGAACTCGCAAAACTGAGAGTGGACAAGGCAACGGGACCAGATGGGATGCATCCAAGGATGTTAATGGAGCTTAGAGAGGTGCTCACAGCACCACTGACTGATGGGAGTGGTTCCAGAGGACTGAAGGAAGGCAAATGTAGTCCCTCTCCACAAAAGTGGGAGCAGGAAGGAGGCTGGCAATTACAGGCCAGTCAGCCTGACCTTGGTGGTGGGGAAATTAATAGAATCACTGCTAAAGGAAAGCACTGTGGTATATCTTGAATCCAGCAGATGACAAGATCCTAGGCAGCATGGATTCACAGCAGGAAAGTCATGTTAAACAAATCTGATACATTTCTTTGACTGGGTGACCAGGGAATTAGATCAGGGAGGGCTGGCAGATGTGGCCTACCTGGATTTTTTTTTCTATATAGATTTTTTTTTGGTTAGTTTTTACCCCGCGTTTTCTCCCTGCCCTGTGCCCTAGACATCCATGCGCATGTGGAGGCATGCACATGCCACACCTTGAGGTGCTCTCCCAATACACTGCTTCCCCCTCCCACCTACGTTACCCATCGGGCCTCCACCCGGTGGGAGAAGAACTACGGAGGAGGGGTGACAACAACCCCAGGAGAGGGAAGCTACCTTTCTCGTTGCTCAATCTTGCTCCCCTCCCACCCCCACACCCCGAGCTGTCTCTCTGACAACCCAAGATCATTACAGAACCCAGATCGCTGGCACAACACAAGGTAAGGCATCCAGTGCCTCAGCCCTCAGCACTCACCAGGCTGGCTGCCTACCTGGATTACAGAAAGCCTTCGACTTCGTTCCACATAGGAGGCTTGTAAACAAGCTGGGCAGCCTGGGGGTGGATCCCAAAGTGATAAACCGGTTCAGAAATTGGTTAAGGGATAGAACACAGAGGGTGGTGGTAAACGGAGTTCATTTTGAGGAGAGCAAGGTGACCAGTGGGGTGCCACAAGATCAGTTCTGGGGCCAGTCCTCTTTATGTCTTCATACGGGACAGTGCAGAGGGCCTGGAATGGAAGGTATGCCTCTTTGCAGATGACACAAAGATCTGCAACAAGGCTGACACTCCAGGGGGTGGTAAAAATGAGGAAGGACCTAAGCGGGTTTGAGGAGTGGTCAGGCATGTGACAGCTAAGATTCAATGCAAAGAAGTGTAAAGTCATGCATTTGGGCACAGAAACCCAGGGGACGAGTACATGATGGGGGGGAGGTATTGACAACCACCAAACAATAAAGGGACATGGAGTAATCATTGGTGAGGCCCTGTCTGGAGTACTGTGTCCAGTTCTGGGGGCTGCATCTCCAGAAGGACATAGACAGAGTAGAGGCAATTCAGAGATGGGCAACAAAAATGGTGCAGGGTCTGTACCAAAAGTCATATAAGGAGAAACTAGAGGACACTCAATATGTATGCCTGGAAGAGAGATGGGGGGTATGATAGAGACCTTCAAATACCTCAAGGGCATAAATAAGGTACAAGAGGGTAGCATCTTTCAGAAAAAAAGATGTTCAAGAACAAGGGGTCATGATATGAGGCTGGGGGGTAGACTCAGGGGTAACGTGAGGAAGTATTTTTTCACAGAAAGGGTGGTAGATGCATGGAACAACCTCTCAGTGGAGGTGGTGGGGCAAAAATGGTAGGGAAATTCAAGAATACATGGGATAGGCACTAGGGAACCCTAGCAATTGGAAAGAAAGAGTAAAAGCCAGAGATGAAGTAGGATCTGCAGTATTGCAGTAGGTAGGAAAAATGGGCAGACTAGGTGGGCCAAGCGGTCCTTATCTGCAGTCATTTTCTATGTTTCCACTTTGGTTTCTGCTTAAAGTTTCCTCTTACAAAACCGTGTGTGTGTGTGTGTCATTGATCTGGTTGGATTTAAACTAGAAGGGATCTGGGCAGCTGCAGGTTAAAAGACCATGAGCCAAGCAGGAGGAAACATACAAAGTGTTGGGTAGTGTAACTGCCAGACCCAGTGGTGATGGGGGTACATCAAGAGAGAAAAACAGTCTTAAAAATACAACATAGTCAGTCATGAAGGAGAATTTTTTGTCACCCCTGAACTAGTACGATTGGACCCTGGGGTCCTGATTAAGAAAATCACAAGATTTTTTTTTTTTTGCCAAGTTACTTTTTTTATGCCTCCTCCACCTGCTATTCTGAGGAAATATGTATCCCACTCCCCCCCCCCACACCTGAACTGAGAAAAGAAGACTTGAGAGAAGTGTTGAAAATGGTAAAATGGATCAGCTCCATGATGCAGGCCTGATCCCTTCCACTGGGCCCATGGAATCTATGGAGCATTGTGGGAGCAGTGACCTAAAGAGGTGGATCATGTGCACCCTGCTGACACAGTGCCTGCTTCAGGGGGATTTGAAGCGGCACTGAACACTGCGAGTGATCACACAGCTTCTGACACAAAAGGGAGCAGCAGGCAGCCCACCGCTAGGCCACAGCCAGACGAGTGGCAGGAATTGTGATCGGAAAGTTTCTAGAAGTCAGTTTCTGGCTAAAGAACAGCAGTCCCCAAGGTTGCAAAACAGTAAGTAAAAAATAATGAAAGGACTGTTGACTGGAGACTAAGGTAGATTATTTTCATTGGTGGGTGGATCCAAAACAGGGGCATAATGACATGGTCCCAAGATAGGAATGGAAGGGAGAAAAGGAATATGGTCTTGTATTGCACTGTATATCATTCAGCGTTAGCCATATGGTGTATAGTATACAGGTAGGAAGTGAGAAAATGGGAGGTTATGGAAAACACTGTAAAGTTACCACAGTGGGAGATGGAGTGGTAGAGGAGATTCAACACAGGAAGGTTTACTTGCTTAACATCACACAGTGAGTAAAAAGCAGATGGGGGGATTTAAACCTGGATCTCTAGACTCACTCCTCTACAGTTTAGCAACAAGGGTGCACTACCTGTATACACAAAGTAGAAAATTAGAAGAATTAATTTTTCATACAGAGAGTTACTGGAATAAAGATTTTCCACATAAAGCTATAGATATTGCATCCATCACAATATTCAAAAAGAAACTAGATACTTGCTTAGCAAGACAGCATTTAAAAGTGCATGGTAAGAATTCAGAGAAAAGGGATTCATTAAAAAAATGAGAGGGGGACAAGTTCAGCACAGGCAAGAAGGTGAAATAACCTTCTACTATTCTTCAAATTCTATGTGTAAAATAAACAAAAAAACATATATACGATTTTAAACATTTAAGATCAAAAACAAGCATTGCCCTGAGCACATTTGTGGGGCAGTTTCTGGTCCTCTCTTAAGCGTAATCAGTAAATGTCTGCATTAGGAATGGGCAAGCCTCTTCTGGATCTAATTAGCAAATGTTCCTGTTTTTGTGCCTGTTCTTGTCCTTAATAATTTGCATACATTTCCACACTAATTATAGGATAATTACGTGTGTGTTTCTTTAAGTTTCTAAATTTGGGACCTGATCAGTTTCTAGTAGACTCTTTTTTCTTAGAACCAGTCCTGCCTGTCTCAAATCATTGTGAAGACAGATCATTAAATAGGGAAGCAAGCCAACTGTTTTGGAAGAAGCACCTTAGTGTGAGTTTGCCACAGATTCATTTATTTATTTATTTATTTGAAATAATCAGAATTACAATCCTTTGAGTCATAGACTCTTTTGCAAAAGCTCCATGTCAGGTAAAATAAAAGAACAAAGCAAGACAATAAAGATACATGTACAGTAGTAGTAGTACAAAAAAATGCAGGTTAGACAATCTTGGCTTAAGTTAACATAGCAGGTTACATCAACTGGGAGCATGAGGGAGTCCCCGGTACAAAGTTAAGACAGGAAACAATTTCGTAGGGTCATGAGAGACCCAGAGTCAAAATACCTGCAGAACGGGATAGGTAAATATTGGGTGCCTTGGGAGGAGGCTAGCACCAATCAATTAAATGTTAAAGGGTGTTACTGTGACCGAGTAGGTTCCTAGGTAAACTGACACAGGAGTTGGTGAGAGGGAGGGATAGGGATAGGGTGGGATGGGGGTTTAATTACAGGCACAAGTTGTGGAGTTGAGGAGAAGGGTTTTGAGACCTGACTTTTTATTTATTTAGTTTTTGTTGACCGGGTAAGTGCACTAGACAAATCCTGCCTATTTTCAGGCATGACCTGGGGGAGGGGGATACAGATGAATGCTAACTGACTTTGAACCAGATTAAGCTGTTGGTGGTATTTTTATTGAAATGAGAGAAATTTGGCCAGGACACCGGGGAAATTTCCCTACTCTGCTTCCTGTGAGCAGAGGGGACCCTTTTGCTGGTGACTCCAAAATGGCTGCTGTTCCAGATCCTGGTGGAGGTGGTAGAAATGCTGCTCTCTGTCCCCAGGTTCCAGCTCCTGCTCTTCAGCCTACTTCTCCTGCTATGGATTCGTCTGGTTCATGAAGGAGGATGAATGCTCCGAGAGAAAGGGAGCAGCTGTCATGCTCTGCCTTGGACTCTACAGTTTTACCTGAAAATAATACCATATGTGCTGATAAAATATTGCAGGATACAGAATTACCAGCGCCTACAATGAATGAAGTTCTACCTGTTTTTCAACCGATAAGTAATGCCGTGTTTAATACAACTCCTAATCAAGCAGCTTTACAAGAACAGCTTAAACTCCAGCTTGCCATTTTGGCTAAAGAACAAGACAGACTCCAGCAGCAGCTGCGTGTAATGCATTCCTCAGCAACGCCTGTCAGTACTTCCAAACAGGCTGTCATTAGCCGTGACGCTGAGCTGTGCGGAGCTTACTGATTCCAGTGAGTCTGTACAAACTTTAAACACTGTTAATGACTTGCATTCTGCTCCTGTGTCGGCTGTGATAGCAGATCCCACAGCGATTCAGTGCCTGAAACCCCTCACAACAGTTATCTGAACAGCAACCTGGCTTAAACTTGCCGCCCACTGATCCTGTGCACCTTAAAGACCAGATAACATTACCATAGCTAGTGAAGCTCCAATCCTGAGCCTTCCTGCATCAGCTACAAAAACTGCGGGGTTTGTGTTCCTGATTCATTACCTGTTTCTTCGACTGATAGCACTACTTCATGATGCCTCCTGCATATTTCAAACTACCCCTAAATCAAGATGGGGTTTCTGAATTTCTTTTTAACACGACAACAATTATTACAGGATAAGACAGGGGATGAAAGTAAGGACAAACGAACTGCTCTTTTTTTCTCTAAATGTAATATAGGTACCAGCGTTACTGCAAACACCTCCTCTCCTCAAGGACCTTCAGAACTTTCCTCAGGGTCACTACCGCTCGACCCCCTTTCACAACCCCAGGCTACAGAATTATGGTCCCCCCAGGAAGCTCTCAGTGAAGCAGAGTGGACCTTGAAAAAGGGTACCTGGCACCCAACACCTGTTTGGGATCCGAAATTGAATTTTTACCAAAACGAGCCAGCTTGGAAACCCCAGTCATCTCCTGAAACATTGTCAACTTTGTCAGCTGCAGCTTGTTCAGATGCTTTCCCTTCTGTAAGGCCCTCAGCTGCAGCCCCCCAGACCATTGTTCCTGTAGCCACTGACCTTTCTGATTCAGTTATAAATTCTGGAACTGAAAATCTTTCTACTCTTTCAAAAAAGACACCTGATTTAGAGAAACCATTAATGTCAGATTTGTTTTCTAAAATTAAGAAGGAAGCTGCACCTCGTATTAATGCAGTTAGACTGCGTTATAAAGGGGGATTGGAGGTGAGGCCAGATAGACATTATGTGGGGAAAAAGCTATTAAAAGACTCTCTGCAATTTTCACCTCGAGAAGTCTTTGCTTTTATTAACATTTCCGGTGAAGATAACTTCGATGTTTGTTTTCGTTCTGCCTATGCTTTAGATTTATTTTGGGAGAGCTATAACCAGGTAAAATTTTCTCCCATATCCTTTTTTGTTATTCCCTTATCTAAACCTTTGGTTAAATATGTAATGATTATGTTCAGGAATGAAGGGGTTCATGTGGATGATATTGCCTATTGGTTGTCCCAAAAAAGTGAAGTTTTAAGTCCCCTTGAAGCCATTCTCGATTCTGAGAAGTTCTGGACTGCAGGTTGGTGGTTTAAGGTTAAACTTCGACAAACAGATAGTGGTATAGATCATATCCCCAACTCTTTCCTCTTAGGGAGAGATAGGGTGGTTTGTTTTTATGCTGGACAGCCTAGGGTCTGTTATAAATGTGGGTCTCGTACTCACTTGTCCAGTTCTTGTGACTGGCCCCGTTGTGATAATTGTGGGGAAATAGGTCACATTGCCTTTCAATGTGCCAATTTTACCAAATGTGACCTATGCAAAGACACTGGGCATGTCTTCTCAGAATGTGTATGGGCAGTAAAAAATAAAGCTTGTAGTGGCAGCCCTGACCTTCTTATTCAGAAAGCTCAGGACCTAGCAGATAGTTCTCCTCAGACAACTACAGCTACCTCTGTGGATGTGGCTGACCCACATATGGATTCATCCCAGACTGTGGGGCAGTCAAAAGACCAGGCCCTTCCCAGTCCTTCTGACCCTCCCCTATCTTCCCCTACTCTCCCTATTCTTCTCTCCCCTGTGTGTTATAGTTCACAGCAAGGGAATCAGATACCAGACCCTCTGGCTCCTCCACCGGTAGTTGTAGTTCAGAGGTCCTCAAGGAACCAACCCCCCCCAGGTGGAGATTGAATCTAGCAATCCATTCGCTGTTTTATCCACTCAGAGGGGGGATACTGACATGAATTGTGGTGAACCTGAGTCACAAACACTTCAGGATAGTCCCCTTTCCCCCTTTCACCCACAGGAGGGGTACAGAGGGAAAAAGAAAAAAACGAAGGAAAAAGGATGGTTGATCTTCCTTTTCTAGTAAATGGGCTTCACAGTCGGTTCCTTAAATGTCCATAGTTTATTGAATCCAAGTAGGCGTCAGATTGTTTATGATTATATTCACAGTTCCTCTATTGATATATGACTTATTCAAGAAACTTGGATGTTTACACTGGATCAAGCCAGGTTTTTCAAAGAGAATGGTGTTGGGGCCCTTCCTACTGGTCTTTCGTCAACAGACTGCTGAAGGTATAGGTTTTCTTTAATTCATATAATTTTTCTCTTTTAAAAATTATTGATTTGATTCCAGGAAGACTAATGATTTTGGATGGAAAATGGAACTCCATGGTTTGCCGATTTATTAATGTATAGTGTTCCCAGATAAAGGCAGAGAGGGTGGCCCTTTTTCCATGATTCGACCCTTTTTAATTACTTCATTTCACATTTTTTTATGTGGTGACTTTAACTGTGGGTTACAGAAAGTGAAGGGCGGACTTACGGATAAGGGAAAAAAAATGTATTGTGACTCCAACACTTTATTTCAATTACTGGCTACGTCTGGCCTAGTAGATAGTAGACAATTTCAACAAGGGGGTCCAAAATTTACCTATAAAAAAAACACCCTTACTTCTGCAATTGATTATATTTTCTTGTCAAAAAACCTCCTTCCATGTAAATGTTATACATACCCTATGACTTTCTCAGATCATTTACTCCTTCAATGTAATATTTTATCCAGTACAGTAATAACTCCCCAAAAACCAAGGTGGAAATTAAGTTCTCCTCTGTTAAAAAATCCAATTGTGTTAAAGGCCATAAAATCATTGCTCTGTGCACGACTGTCAGTCACTATTCTTTCTGATGATTTAGGTGACTGGTGGAGGGAGTCAAAGGAGGATTTAAAATGACTCCTTTCAAACCTTGGCAAATCTAGAGAAAATGTAAAATTCCTGAATTATTTAAAACTACGTCAGCAGCTGTATTATTTATTTACTATGGCAAGCACCTCCAAATTTGATTACTCATCCCAAATTACAAACATAAAACAACAACTACAGGAGGTACAATACAACAGGGCCAATACTATGAAAGTGCTTTTTCAAGAAGGCACTCAGAAACAGCCTTATGGGGATCCCTATGAGGCCTTTAAACAATATAAATCAAAAATTACAATATCCTCTTTAATAACATAGGATGGGTGTCAAGTTCAGGATATAACTAGGATTCATGCCACAATCAGACAATTTTTGGAATTACATAATCCAGTGGAGCCCCCTAGTGTTGAGGAGATGGAACTTTTTTTTTAAATGATTCGTCTTCCCAAAATTAATTTTGATATGTCTAATTTAATTACCCCAATAACAGCTACAGAAATTGAGGTTGCAATAAAATCCCAAAAGAATGGATTTCAGGAATCGATGGAATAACATCAAATTATACAAACATTCCATCCAATTCTCAAAATGTTTGGCTTTGGTATTTAATTTTTTCCTCTCAACCCTACATTCCCCCTTTTGGTTTTCAGAAGGCCTGTTGATTTTTTATATTTAAAACAGGGGCTAAAGAGAACCTGGAAAACTGGAGACCAATTACATTTAATTCAGATTAAAAATTATTGACTAGCCTTTTAAATTCACGACTTAGGGTCTTTGCAAACATGGTTATATCACCATCCCAATATTGTGGGCTCCTGGGCAGAAAGATACAGCAGGCCCTTTTGATTATCAGAGATTTAACTGAATATCTTTCATCACATAAGCAGTCAGGATGCATTCTTGCCCTAGACCAAATGAAAACTTTTGATCGGGTATACCATCCTCTTTTGTTTCTAACCTTGCAACATTGTGGGGTTCCATCTTCCTTCATCCACTGGATAAAAACACTTTATGATACTGCTATTATTCATCCAATTATTCATAATTGCATTACAGAGGGCTTTCACATAGCTACAGGGGTTCGTCAGGAGTGTCCATTAAGTCCACTATTATATTTATTTACAATAGATACATTAGTACAATCATTAACACATAATCCACAGTGGAAAGGGGTATTGGGATCCCCTGGTTTGGATGCATTATATTTACAAGCCTATGCAGATGACGTTTGTGCTTTTTTCTCAGATTACACTCAAATTTCATTTTTTTGGGATTTTTTGGTCTCATATTCTCATGTTTCTAATTCAAAAATTAATAAAACAAAAAGTCAGGGTGTATTTATTGGGGTCAACTATCCTGCTGAGATTTCCATTCAGGGATTTCATATTTCTTCAGCTCCAATTAAGATTTTGGGATTATACTTTGGGCCTCAGAATCTTCCGACACTAAATTGGGAACATGCTTTCTCCTCAGCTTAACATAGAAACATAGACTTTGACGGCAGATAAGGACCGCTTGGCCCATCTAGTCTGCCCATTTTCCTACCTACAGGATAGGCCGTAGATCCTAGTTAACCAACAGCCTATTTCTTCCTACCCCCCACAAGAATTGCCTTATGTCTGTCCCATGCAATCTTGAATTCTCCCACAGTTTTAGACCCACAACCTCCTCAGGAAGGCTGTTCATGCATCCACTACCCTCTCTGTGAAATAATACTCCTCACATTGCCCTGAACCGCCCTCCTTCTATCTTTAAATTGTGTCCCCTTGTTCTTGCAAGTCTCTTTTCTGAAAGATGCTACCCTCTTGGACTTTGTTGATTCCACTGGGGTATAAGCGTTTCTATCATGTCCCCCCTCTCCCTTCTTTCCTCAAGGGTATACATATTAAGCTCCTTTAGTCTCTCCTCATATGGATTCTCTTGCAGACCCTGCACCATTTTAGTTGCCCTCCTCTGGACTACCTCTGTCCTGTCTATGCCCTTGCGGAGATGGGGTCTCCAGAACTGGACACAGTACTCCAGATGGGGTCTCACCAACTGTCTGTACAGAGGGATAACAACTTCCTGTTTTCTGCTGCTGATGCCTCTCCCTATACATCCCAGTATACTCCCAGCCCTCCCTACTGCCTTCTCACATTGCTTGCTAACCTTAAGGTCATCTGATATGATTACCCCAGGTCCCTTTCCTTTTTTGTTGTTGTTACTACCTCCCCACCCATTGTGTATTCTTCCCCTGGGTTCTTGTTTCCCAGGTGCATTATTTTGCACTTCTTTGCATTGAATCCTAGCTGCCATACTTCTGACCATTCCATCGTGCCAAGTCCCTTTTCATCCTTTCCATGCCTCCTTGTATCAACCCTGTTGCAGATCTTTGTGTCATCTGCAAAAGGCATACTTTTCCTTCCAGTCCCTCTGCAATGTCACTGATGAAGACATTAAAAGGACTGGAGCCAATATTGAACCTCGCGTGCCCCACTAGTAACCTCTCTTTCTTCAGAGTGGACTCCATTTACAATTACCTTCTGTGTCCTGGTGTGCAGCCAATGTTTTACCCAGGCTACCACCCTGGGACCCACTCCCAGGCTGGTTAATTTGACTATTAATCTTTTGTGTGGGACTGTGTCAAATGCCTTGCTAAAGTCTAGGTAGGCCATGTCCACAGCCCCTCCCTGGTCTACTACTTTGGTCACCCAGTCAAAGAAATCTATTAGATTCATCTGACATAACCTTTCTGCTGTGAATCCATGCTGCCTTGGGTCCTGTGCTCCACTGGCCTCTAGGTACTCAACTATTCTTCTTCAGAAATGACTCCATCACTTTCCCTACCACAGAGGTGAGACTGACAGGTCTGTAGTTTCCTGCCTCTGTCTTGGTCCCACTTTGTGAAGGGGAATCACATCCGCCTTCCTCCAGTCCTCGGGTACCACACCATCCTCCCATGATTTATTAAAAAGAGTAGCCAGTGGTTTCACTAGTTCCTCCCTTAATTCTTTTAGAATTCTGGGGTGAATTCCATCAGGACCCATTGCTTTGTCCACTTTTAGTTTTAGGAGTTCTTGCAGAACCCTTTCTTCTGTGAAAGGACTGGGATCGACTCCCCTATCAAGAGTGCTTCTGTTAATTGGATTAGGCACTTCCCTGCTAATACTAAAGTGCAAGTTTGGAAACATTGGAGATTGGCCAAAACAAAAAGCGTGCAGGTCATTAGGCAGTTTTTAATTTCCAAATTTTTATATACAGCACTGATATTTCCACCACCTCAAGAATTTGAAACCAGACTATACAGTCTATTTTTTCAGATGTTTTGGGGCAATAGGCTTAATCCCATAAAAAGGCAATATACCTATCTGAAAAAAAGGGGACTAGGAATGGTGGACCCAATCACTTTTTATTACTGTATTTATTTCTCAAAATGTCAAATTGGGATTATTACCATCAGCATCTCGGTATAGTTCTCTATTACAATGTGTTCTTAATCATTATTTTTCAGTTTGGCATACTACCTCCCGAAACTATCACAAAATTTACAGGTCCATTATTTTTCAAACAGTAGTAAAGAAAGTCTACAAATGGGTCTTTCAAACAAATTATTAAAATGAATACAGGGCCTAAATTATATGACATAGTTATGTTGATATTATATCCTTCAGTGCCAGCTTTAAAAAACTGTCCTACTACTCTAATACCAGGGGTGCTTTCTCAGCTAAATAATCCAAGATTGCCGGAACAAATGTGGTAATTTTTATGGTTAACTGTATATGGGAAGATTGGGGTACGGGGAAATGCTAAACACAAGATTAAAGAGGAAAGGGTACGTCCTTTTCCTGACTGTATCAATCAGGAAGAAACTGTAGAGCATTTCTTTTTTGTTACTATGCTACTTCCCTTTGGAAATTCCTGGCTTTAAAATGGCATATGAGATGGTTGTTGCATATGAACTATGATATTTTGGTTTTGGGTAACTATCCTCAATTTGTGGCCAGTTAGGATATAGAAACCTTACAGATTTTTTGTTGTTGTTTAAAATTGTATTTATGGCAGGCTAGATGCCAATGGGTTCTTTATCAAAAGGTGATGTCTTATGAGACAATCAGTTTACCGATAAAAGAGGCTATGGAGAAGGTGTATTTAAGAGATTTACAATTTGGAACAGCACAAAAGGTGACTAATTGGTGGAAAGGATTTACATTGTTATTGAATATAAATAGATCAAGAGTGTTGGGGGATTTGGGAATTATTTTCCAGCAGTGTGCAAGGGGTATGAAAGTAGGTTTCTTTATGTCTATGGCTAAGTGCGGGTTAGGATTGTGATTAATATTGTTTATAATGATTTGTATGGTTCCCCTTGATTCAGATTTATAATCAGTACTCATTGTTTCATTTGTATTTTTTGTATTTTTTTCCTATGATGTTATTATAATAAAAAATTCCCCTACTCTTTTCGATAAGTGCCATGGGATCTTTAACATCTACCTGGACTACCACCAATCCAGGCAGATGGGACCTTGGTTTAACGTCTCATCTGAAAGACGGCACCTCAGAAGTGCAGCACCCCTCTCATGCTGCACTACAGTGTCAGTACTGGGATATTAACCCAAGTGCCAGATGCCAGATGTGGGAACTGAACCCACAGCCCTCTGATCTCCCAGCCTCAGAGACAAGTGTGCTACCTACTGAGCCACTGACACTGACTTAAATTGGTTGAGACTATGGGTCAATGAGATGGAGGATGGGAGACTGTTTAACCAGAGAGAGGCCCTGTAGCAGAAGGATCTTTGTCCGAGAGATGTTCTACAGTGGGCGATTAGCAGGTTGGAGTTAGCTGCATGCCGTTGTGTCCACCTATGGTGGGCTTTGCGTAAAATTGGGTGGAGTGATAGGGGATAGTTTTAGTTGTATCTTTTTGGCCATGAGGCAGGTGAAGTATTTAAGTCTGCCTTGGAAGTTTAGCCATCCAGTATGTTGATAGAGCTCACAGGTGTGGGTTAACTTGTCACAACCCGAGACTAATTGGCAGACTTTATTAAGGGCGAGGTTGATGCTGCGCAGGGCAGTTTGATCTGCTGACCCATAAATGACTATCCCGTAGTCTACCAAAGCTAAGATAGAGGAGGATACAGTGAGGTGCATGGCTTGGGGGGGTAGGCAGTGCTTGTGTCTATAAAGGATCCCGAGTCTCATGTTGATAGAGGAGGAGACCTGTTGTATATGGGTGTGGAAGGAGAGTGAGGTGTCTAAGGTGACTCCGAGATATTTAAAACAAAAGACCTGCTCCAGGGCAGAGCCATGGGTGCTTGTTATGACTAGGGGCGCATGACAGTGGGGGCTTTGGTGGTGTGTGAAGATCATGGACTTCATTTTGTTGTAGTTGATAATAAGGTGGTGATCAGAGAACCAGGTTTCTAGCTCCCTAAACTATCCCTGCAGGGCTAGTTGAAGAGAATTGGAATGTGGGTGTTTCCAATAAACTACTGCATCATCTGCATAGATCAGTAAGTGACCACTGCAGGATTTAGGGAGGGAGTTAAGAAAGAGGGTGAATAGCAGGGGGCCCAGTATTGACCCCTGCGGAACTCCAGCATGCACCGGCTTGCGTATGGAGATAGTTGTGTTAATTTTGACTTGTTGTGACCGACCTGAGAGGTAATCCTTGAACCAGGCGGTGACCTCTGGAGTAATGTTAAGGGAGGGGAGGGTATGGAGTAATAGTTCATGACTGACAGTGTCAAATGCTTTGGTCAGATCAACGTAGACAGCCCCCTCAACAGATACTTGTTCTAAGGCCTCATGAATAAAGGTAGTGAATTCAATGAAGGCGGTGGAGGTGCTCTGGCCCCTCTGGAAACCATGCAGATCATGGCAGAGTAGGTCATGTTTGGAAAGGTGGTCGGTAAGCTGATCCAAAACTATTTTTTCCAAGAGCCTTAGAGGAGGTGGTAGGATTGAAATTAGTCTATAGTTGGTAGCCACAGTGGGGTCCCCGCCCTTCAGGATAGGTGTTATTACTGCTCCCTTCCAAGCCGAGGGGAATTGGCTTAGGCATAAGGACAGGTTGAGGATTTTGGTGAGATGAGGTAGAGTCACATCCAGGGACAACCTTATGAGTTTGAGGTCCAGCGTGTCCAAGCTGTAACAAGAATTTGCCAAAGCTTTGGTGAGGTACCATTTTGCCTCATTACAGGAGATTACTCTTAGCCTAAAGGGTGTAGGGGTATTGATGGCCGAGGTGATGGAGGGGTGGTGAGAAGTAGGGTCAAAGAAGTTAGGTGGGAGGATATGAGAGAGGTCAGAGAAGGAAGTGTTGAGGGCTTCAGAGATAGCTGTGGGGTCCTAGGTAGTAACCCCATTCACTGTAAGCTGGGTAGAGGCAGGGGAGACAGGTTTCCCACAGAGCTCCTTGAGGGTGCGTTTATAGTATGCAGCTTTGGCTTGCCTGATGGCCCAAGTGCATTTGTTACGAGCCTCTCTGTACAGTTGCCTGTCATGCAAGAGCTGAGAAGTAAGGGCCTCATGCCATAGGTTATCCCTGTGCTGCATTAGATCAAGCAGCGATTGGAGATCCACGGGGTTTTTCTTTTTTTGACTACTTGTTTGGCGAAGGGTGCGAATATATCACAGGCTGCATTGAAGGTAGCAATGAAGAAGGTGAGAGCTGCATCCACAGATTGCACAGTATGAATAGGGGACCAGTCGCAGGAGGCTAGGTAAGACTTGAAATGTGGTAGGGCTCCTTTTTTTAGACTTCTATGTTCAGTGACACTAGGGGAGGTGGGGGGGAATTTTGGCAGACCATAGGCAGGTAACAGGTGAGTGGTCACTAATTGAGTCAGGGAGCACAGTGACTTGGGAGATGTTCTTAGGTCTGTTAGTGAGGATAAGGTATATTAGGGTTGCAGTCCCGGTTCTAGTATCTTGTCTGGTCAGGGAGTTGATGACCTGGGTGAGGTCACAGGCAAAGGCAGCGTCCTTGCTGGGGGATGAAGTGGATGCCAACCAGTTGACATTGAAGTCTCCTAGTAAGATGACTTCACTCCTAGATGGGAGGTGGGAGATAGTGTCCAGAACTGACTCAAAAGCGAGCTTTTGGTTGCTGGGGGAATGTACACCGCCATAATGTAAAGGGTTTAACCCGGGTTGCTCAGACTGAGCTTGACTGTAAGGGTCTGGGCTCCATGCATAGGTGGTGGTGTGTGGACCTCAAGGGATCGAAAGGAGGATTTTATGTAGATGGCACAGCCTCCTCCCCTCTTGCTAACCATGTCTGCTCGGTAGAGGGTGTAGTCACAGAGGGTGACTGCCCCATTAGGTATCTTATCCAAAAGCCAGGTCTCAGATAGAGCTAAGACATCGGGTGAGTGTTGGGCTATCCAGCCTTGGAAAGGGATGAGTTTTTTTGGGAAGCTGCAGATATTAAGTGTTGCTAGTAGGAGGCTTCTATGGTTGTTGTTTGGAGAGACAGTAGACTGAGGTGGTCCAGGGTTGGGGTGTATATTACCTGAAAGCAACAGGAGGAGGACTGCGTGAAATAGGAAGGCTAGCCTAAGCATTTTTGGAGTGGCCCGGTTAGTCTGGGAAATAGTGGGTTTTTTAATGTGTGTGGTAGGGATTGGGAGGGTGCACATGCGGTGGGTTATCAAGGTGATAGGATAGATGGTATCTGAATGAATGTTATCTGGAGGGTAAGGGGCTGTAGTTTGAGGGGTATCAGAGTAGTTGTGCAGTGTGAGTTGTGCGCGTGGGGACAGGTTATAAGGGCTGGGATGGAGTAGGTGCATGAAGGGGCGTGCAACTTGGGGTGGGGGGAATGTGTGTAGGCAAATTGAGTAAGATAAAGCCAAACCAGGTAATTATGATGTGGTTGGTTGTGTAACAGCCATGTAGCAGCCGTACCACAGGAGGGGGTAGGAGTGCTAGGCGGGGGATCATAGAGGCAAAGAAGACAGGCATCACTAATAGTGGGAACATTATGTTATAGGGGTGGTTTGAATAAAGGAGAGGCCACTAGTGGTGAGCTGGTATAAGCTGCTGTTGGAGAAGTGGGCTGTTAGGTAAGTTTCATCATGTGATCAGATGATCCTATATATGTGCAAGCCCACCAAGGGTGGTGGTGGGGGTGGTGGGGCAATCCTCACTGCATCACTGCGAGTGCATGTAGCAACGGTCGCATCCAGGAGCAGTGTAGACCGTAGGATCACCGTACCTGGGGAGAGTTTTCGGCGGCTCCTGATGGGCTGTAGGGGAGAGCTGTGCACACCCCTCACGACCTCCGTCATCTTTGGGGGTCAGCTGTGGAGGAAGGAGAGGGAGAAACCTGGTTAAATAGGTAAGTGGATGGGAGGAGCAGGGGGGCTGAGATAACTCAGACTATGGGGTTACAGCAGGAGGCTGGATTAAATTGAGAGACTTTTGCTGAAAGCTGGAATTAAATTGCCAGACTTTAGCTGAAAATTAGATATCCTGCTAAGTTCAAAAGTGGTAACTTGCAAAAACAGTGGCTTGCCTACCTGATCAGAATTAATTAAGGCAGTAAAAAGCTATCTAGCTACTACTTAAGGTAACTTTCCGATTCAAACAGCAGGGCATAAAATGTGATACAGCAGATGGAGAAATGCAGTTTAAATGTGAGCAGTTCAGAATTATTTAAGGGAGTAGAAAACTATCTTGCTTACTACTTAAGGATACTTTCTGAATCAAACAGCAGGGCTTTAAATGTGATGCAGCAGATGGAGAAACACAGTTTAAATGGGGCAGTATTAAATAGCATGCAGTAAAGAGTAAAAAAAAAATATCTCCACATGTACACTGAACAGTAATGACTTTAAGAGAAAAAGGTGCCAAAAAGCTGTTTTCTGAAATCCTCACTGCGTCAGTGTGAGCACGTGTAGCAATGGTCTCATCCAGGAGCAGTGCAGACCGTAGGATCACTGTACCTGGGGAGAGTTTTCGGCGGCTCCTGGTGGGCTGTGGGGGAGAGCTTTGCAGAGCTGTCACAACCTCCATCGCCTTCAGGGGTCAGCTGGGGAGAGTTTTCGGTGGCTCCTGGTGGGCTGTGGGGGAGAGCTTTGCAGAGCCCTCACAACCTCCGTCGTCTTCGGGGGTCAGTTGGGGAGAGTTTTGGGCAGCTCCTGGTGAGCTGTGGGGGAGAGCTTTGCAGAGTCCTCACGACCTCCGTCGTCTTCAGGGGTCAGGTGTGGATGGCCTGCAGTAGCTCAGACTTCATCTGACATGCACCAAAACAGAATCAGTGTACCTCTGTATGAAGACAAATGATTCAGAAAAACTGTGAAAAAAACAAGCATTTGTCAGTGCTGAATGTCTGCTTGCAGTGTCGGCACAACTCTGAAAAACATAATATATCTATCTAGACACAATACAGCTTATATATCATCCTTTGTTTGTAACTGTTGCCCTTATTTGTTTATTACTAAGGATATTTGCATGGAAACAGGGTCTCTGCTCCATTTGCTCTGTCTGCTTATCTACTACAGTCACAGTTCTGCTTATGACATCCCAATCTGCTGCTGTGGACATAATTAAGATGTCATAAACAGGGCAATATGATGTCACATGTAGACAAACAGTCAAAGCTAATGCAATCCAAGGAATAGTAATCTTCTTTTTATGTCATGTCCCTCGTTAATAAAGAAAAAAGGTAGAGAAATGACATAAATACAGTTGTGACTCAATGGTACAGAAAGTAAAAGCTCAGAACTGTGAAACCATGGGTTGCAGATTCAGCATCCCCCCCCCCAGACCACCAACATGATAATTTAAGGAAGTCTAAGCTACAGTAAACTTGTAGCCAGGCTACTGGCATGGAGGGCTGAGGTGCTTGATGCCTCACCTTCCACCACACCAGTGAGCTGGGTTCGAGAATAGACCAAGGTCACTCAGGAGTTGGCATGGGGAAGGATGATTTAGCGTCCATCCATGAATCTCCTCCTTCAGTGTGGGGGGACAATGTGTACTGCTGCTTGGCTGCCACGTATTAGAGAGTAGATGACACAGCAGCAGTCACCTGAATTGAAAGTCAGAGGTGGACACTGAAAGGATGCACGGTCTTCATGGTCTACGTGTGCGCCATTAGTGTAAAAGAACTCTTGTCTGCCGGATGATGATGACGTGACCCTGAAAACATCACGCCACTATCATCCATGGCACCCACACATAAGCGAGGCAAGAAGTAGACGGGGTACGTTGTGGAGGTGTGATGAAGGGGCAGGAGTTCAACAGCAGACGGTTGCAGAGGGGGACGGACAAGAGGATAAAGTCCATATTAAAAAAAATGATATGATCTGTAAACTGAATTATGTCTAAGTCACATTTTTGAAAGTTATCCAACTGGTATCAGAAGTCTTTAAAGGGAACATAACATATAATTTAAATAAGTTATTGCTGGTGTCTTCTGTTCATTATTAACATGCTAACATTTAAAGCTGTTATATTTGCATTCTGCATGTTGTTCCCAACTCTGTTTAGTGCTTTCAAATAGGTGCTTCCTGTCTGTAACTAATGGGGATCACACACACACACACACACACTGTGAGGGGTGATGCTTATGTTCAAAGCCTGATGATGTGTGCTAGCTGGCTAACAGGGGAAAAAACAATGTGACTGGTGGGGATTTTCTCCTTTCAACTACAAGACATTTACACCAGTCAGCCAGGTGAACACTGTCACTGTCAGCCTTCTCAGCTTTGACTTTAGAGAGGTAAGCCTCCTGCATTTCTACATCCATTGGCTTATACAGTACACACAAGCACAGCCCCTACATTACATTAAAACTATGTCCGCCTTGTGCAGGGACGCAAGTACACGATTCAGGAACAACAGCAGTAACAAGAATTTAACAAAGATGAAGAGCCCCTGTCATTCTGGATCCAATGTGTACTGAAATGTAATTAGCACTGTTGTACAAGAAGGTAAACAAGTCAGCAAAAAAAAAAAAATAGAAATGCTGCTGCTTTGAATCAATTGCAATAACAAAAATGTCTGTTATACAAAGGAAAAGACTCACAGAGATAAACAAACAAAACACTTTTCCAATCTGGACTGGATACATCATGGAGATTTGGTACCATATTCTTAAAGGAACACTGTCAAACATTTTTGCATCATGTTTTATTTCTTGCAGAAACCCCACATTTTATGCTTGCTGACCTTCTCTAAAATTCATTGATGTTGCTGGTTGTTATATCTGCCTCCAGTTCTAAGCAGATCCGAAATGAATGCCAATGGTGTAATTATACCCAACCTTGTTTGTTTCAAATCCTTGATATTCTCTTATTGCAAACTTCCTGGACATTAGGAACACTCCTAAACAGTGCAGCAACTTGTGAAGCAATAGTCTTCTCCCATGCCATGGCATGATGAGTTGCTAGACTGTGATGGGGGTATTTCCAAGTCCAAAACAGATGCAGTGGGAGTTGACCAACAAATATGTTTTATTGTGGCAGCAAAACCAATATAGTTGGCAGTCTGCTTTTTACTTCTAAAAAGAAACAAAGGACTCAGAATCAACTACCAACTACATTAGCAATTTGTACATAATGTGATCAATCATAAAATATTTTTTTTTTTTAAATAGAGACACTTTATGTATTTTATTTTATTTAGTTTTTGTTAACCGGGTAAGCACATTAGCCATAAGAATGACTATTTTCAGGCACAATCCGGGAGGTTATAAAGTAGGTAAATACAATACAATAACAGGATATTGAGACATAGGGTATATAATTAACAGTGTAACATGGCAAAAATATAGGACATCCAACCAAGACATATAATTGGTTCAAAAGCATCACATGGGGAACTCTAAACACAGCATTAATTTAGCAATAATGCCGTCCTGGAAGTGAAAAGCCGACGTGTGCCACAGAGGGCAAAATAAGCAGTAGTGAAATCTTGGAATTGAAGCCGCTGAATGGAAGTCCTTGTCTGTTCCACCCACCTACCCAATTGCCTGAGAGTATAGTGCGGAAGAGGGTAGTGCCAAGAGTAGGAAAAGCTGTCCGGGTTAGACAGGAGCAATACAATGGGGGAGACTGAAAAGTTGTACACTGTTCAGCGGTAAATGATTCACCATCCATGGCAGAGGCACATTTCACCATGAAAGCAACATAGCGTGCAATTTTTATGCAAATAACTACTGTAACATTGGAACAATCATGGTGACAATGTGGGGCATGACACCGGACTATTAAGCTCAGCACCCTAAGCACGTGAGCAAATTATGTTGTCCAGTTCAGATCATGGCATGATCACATTCAATAAATATAGATCTCCTAAGCAGTGTAGTAATATAACTGCTGTTTACAATCATGAACCAAGTGTAAAAAAAGGTTAACTGATATGTAGTAGTAGCACATGAGTGTTTTTTTGTGCACCACATCAGTCGTTGAATAGATGTATATAGATTGATCCCTGGAGTTAGAAAAGTGCATTGAACATATTTCCACATAATATTCTGACTGTTTTCTAGAGCTAGTGAGCAATAGACATAACATCCTTCAAATATTATATATGACTATGTTAAAAGTGCATTAAGCCACTCCAAAGGTGGCATCTAATGGGGAATTAATGCATGGTTGGGTGGTTGTAGGCACTCGGCCTGCGGCCTCATGCCACAACCCCCCAATTATGCATTAATTCTCCATTAGATGCCACCTTCATTGTGGCTTAATGGTTATATAGATAGCAGAAACAATGCCATAGAACAACATTTCTCAGTAGTAAACAATACATTACATACAGCGTGAATCTGGTTGTAACAATGCAAGGAAGGCAGGCAGGATTCAGGCGAAAAACTGAGGTAAGTGAAAGAAAAAATAGTAGATAATGTACAAGTTCAGATACAATGAATAAGTCTCAAACACAAAGGACACAAGGAATGACATGGCAGGGGGCAGTGACCTATGAGGGTTGACAATGCTGTGCCCCGTTAATCAGAACCAGTCTTAATTCTTTCATGATTATTTGCACACATTCCCCATGATGTGCTGCGTTATTGGGGTATGTGGAATTGTATATCTCTTTAAAACTTGGCTTTATTAACACTGCCTTTCCAGGATAACCTTTGCTTCAGTGCTTTTGCACTGAGGTTCTTTATTATTTTCTGTTAGCCCATTCAACCCTTTGCTACCCCAGCAGTAGAGCTGTGTGGAATACAAAATTGCTCATTGGAATGCCTGTAGAATTACCATTTTGATTCTGTGGAATTTTACAGAATTGCATAAGAATTCTGTAGAATTTCACCAAATGTTTAATTTCAGTTATTCTGGTCTAATTTCTGAAGTACATGTAACCCCTCACCCCTGCCTTCTTGCAAATGACAGGTGGTGTGCTGTTGAAGCTGACAGCAGTACCAGGTGGGGACTGGGTTCGGGGAGGAATAGGTTACTCTACACAAGGGCTAGGTTTGGCTACTCTGCACAAGGGCACCCAAGTAAATCCAAACACAGGAAGCAATAACTGTAATGTCCAATACCAGGAATGGGATTCTAAAGTGTGGCTTTATTCACCTCTAGACTGAACAAAACAAAGCATAGACGGACCCCCATGGGGCTACATTCCTGGTAATGCAGATTAAGAGAAACAGAAACACTTCTTCAACATTTCGGCCCTCAGGCTCTGAACTCACCAGGCACACAGCCCGGACTTGCACATTGCTTTGGGTACACAGCCCGACTTGTACAGTATTTGGGGATTTCCCTGGCTCAGCTCCCCTGCTGGCCACTCGAACACCTTCCATTTGACATGGACACATTTTGTGGTGGCTCTCTAAACCACCTTAGAGCCTTCAACTCCATAAGGGAAACTTCCTTTTAATCTCACGTCTGGGTACTTTCCTCAGCACTGGCCAAGTGCCTGAGGGAAAGTAAAAAAGCCACAGAGCAAATCCGTAGAGGTGAATTTGGTTACTACTGATGGGAGGTCTCCCACCTCTCGCTTCCACAATTCATGCCCGGCCATTTCTCTGGACATTAAACATCTCTTTCTGAAAAGCTTGGCAATGTAGATTAAAGGGTAAATGCCTGTCACATTTCCTCTACATGTCTTTGCTTTCCCATTGTGCTGGACTTGAACATACTTTTACTTGGCTTAGCCCATTACTCTAGGCCTCCCTCTGATCAAGCAGTCCAATCCCCACTTTACAACAGTTCAGGTGAAAACATAGGCCCTATGTCAGAGCGAACTCATCCTTTGGTTGCAGGTGCCCTGCAAGCGATTCCTCAAAGGAATTTCTTTCCCACAGCTTCTGGTGCTACAGCACAACCTGGAATAAGGCAGCTTCTTCCCTAGCCAGAACCAGGAGGGTTGCCCCTGGAAGACAGGCAAACCTTTCTACCCCCCATCCCCTCAGGGATGGAACACTTGGACAAATAACAGCAGTCTCCACCACTTCACAAACAGCTTACTGTGTTCCTCTTTTGACGGAAACACACACCTCCCCTAACAGTAGCTCTATATCAGAGCTTTAGGCTCCAAGAGCCTGTGCACAGACTGCTGTGCTCCTCTCTTCAAGACTGCTCACACAGCTCCTTCAAAACTCCCAACATTCTAACCTAACTCCCAACTGCAGATTCAGTGTGGCTCATGCAGCTGCGAGAGTTCTATGGTGATGTCATCCCTCAGTCTCAGCTGAGACTGAGAACAGAGTGAGACAGTGTGAAATCCATTTAACTGGAGTTTCACAAGCTGTCTTCCCTGCCTACCACTAGGTCTTACTGGGATTCTAGTAACCCCAGGTAACAGGGGGGCTACACTCACCCTGGGCCAGGAAAATGACTGTCCGCAGTCATTATTTACCCGACTGAGGCCAACTCACCCTATGTGCTACCTGCAGAGGGGGGGTGATCAGGCCCCCTCCTACCATGTGCTAGCACAGGCAGGCAACACTAAGGGCCTAGAGGCCTTTGGCTGACATATCAGCCTCTACTCTAGCCACTAACTATGGGTGCCTAGTTGCTCCGGTAGAACTGCCTAGAGCATAGCCCTAATAGATAAGCACTGCAGTCCCTACGGCCGTTCAGGACCACTGCCTGTCTATCCCCCCTAGCCTTCTAGGCAAATCCATCTACCTCTAATGCACATCCCAAAACAAACAAACCGGGGACCTCCCCGACCTTGGGCACCATGCAACCACTCACCAGGAGCTGATACCATACCATACATTACTCCCACATTCCCCCACAACCACACCTGTGGAACAAAAGGGTTACTACACAGTAACAACAACAATAACAGTACTTTAAATACTACACACTAAAGTACTAGTGTGGAACTCCGATGAGCCCCTCCTCCTCTTCTTGTCTTCTCTTCTATCTTCTTCAGGAACACCTGCAAGAAAAAAGAAAGACAACACACACTCCTAATCTACATACACAGTCTATCTAAACCCCTACCATCAAAACACTGGAGAATCCCAAAAAGATTTTTTTTAGAAAAGGTAGAAAAACAGTAAATACACTAGAAAACAGTAGAAAACAATGACATTATTTACAATACACATTTGGGGGATGGAGTGCCCTAAAAGTCTCATCTAGTGACCACAGTGCCCGAAGGCTAGTCCATTGAAGAGTCTCTCCTGGGCCGGAGCCCGGTGAAGCACAGTTCTAGCAGGCCAAGGTCCCGAAGGGGAGAGTCTTTGAGGACAGTTCACACATATGGAGTCTGCTAGTGTAGTGTGTGTACTGCAATGTCATAAGGATAGAAAAGTTTGAACTTACCAGCCCCTTGTAGAATGAACAACACACTGACCTGCTCCTCGGCCAAAGACTCTCCCTGGCAGCATTCTTCCAATACAGCTAGGCAGACATCTTCCAGGAATGACAGGAGGGCACATCTGTAAACTGCTGGGCTGATGTCATCTCTGGAGATGGAACCTTGGAACAGGAACAAAAGGAAAACAGCTTGTCTGACGTCATCCAGTTACCAGGCAATGAATCAGGATACAGCTGGGCTGGTGTTCTCTCTGGATCTGAAGTCATCTGGTGGGCCAGTCGATGGATTCTGGAAAGTCAGTACACTGTAGAACTGATGAATGTGGGGCATCTGAGTCCTGGATGTCCATTCTGGTGGAACAACAAAGGCACTGCAATGGCTGGAGTGGCAGCACTGACTACCACTGCTCTGCTTTCCAGTTGGTAGGCATGGGCACATTTGCAAGGAGGTCTTTGCATTGAGGCCAGTAGTACAATGGGTCAGGCGCTTGAAATATTACCCCATCTGGGGGCACATAATTCACACTGTGAAAGGTTTCACGTCCCTCTCCATCCACTATTCGAACAGTGTCCATAAACAGTGTCCTGCCTCTTTTCCACTGGCTGTATTTTTCATGAAACATTCTGTTCCTGACATGCTTGTTTGCAATAGGATGCACATATTTCATTGCTTCGGCCCAAATCCAGGATTTCCTGCTGTTCTCAATCTCCTCCCATACTCTCCGAGGAAAGGTAGGGAAGGACATCCCATAGATTTCATTTGCCTTCCTACAAACCAGTCTCTCCTCTTTTCTAGCTTTGGTCAACCTGAGACCGCAGGCCTGGCTTGGGGGTGGCCAGTCCTGGTTCTGCCAGCTACGCATTCTCAACGAGACAAAAAATGGATCCCTGACTTCTTCTTGCACAGTTAGGGTAGTGGAATCACCACTCTCATCCATGCAATCATCTGAGGCAAGAGCTTGAGGCTGTGTACCCATTCCTTTTTCACAAGACCACATAGGTTCCCCCTCTTCTTCTTCCTCACTGAGAATCTGTGCCCAGGAGTGAGCAGTTGTCCTCATTCCTGAGACTATCCACTCTTCGCTGGGCACGGAGGTCAATACCTCCCATTCAAAGGCCTCCCTCATCTCATCTTCTCCTATGAGACCTGGGCTAGGCCCCCCTCTCCAAGGGTCTACTGATGCTCTGTCTGAATTGTCTCTCTGTGATCCAGCATCCAAAACATCAGCATATTGGTCTGTCTGCAAATCTGCACCCTCTAGCTTTGTGCCACACTCCCCCGAGGGGCTTTCTCAAACAGGCTCCGCCTGGTGCTGTGTGCTGCCAACTGCAGATTCTTGAACTTTTGTCCATGTGGGAGCCAAATGAATCTTGGGCGCTTTAAACAAGCCGTATTTCTCTAAGCACCCTGAACAGTGAGGTACCATGAAGACGTCCCTTCCAGCATTTAAGCATATTAAGCACACTTGCACTGGATATCCAGGAATCACCACATGAGGAGGCAGTTGTCCTCTGTAGAAACACCTCTCAATGTCCTTTAACTTGTTTACTTCTGCTGCTATCGCAGCCCGGGCATGATCCGGGTAGCGGGCTGGTCCTGAGGCCATGACTGCAGAGAAAAACAAACAAACGCTCACTGTTATTGAAAGTCCCACATCACTGAACACTTCTTTCACTTTTAAAATGGCTCCTCTGCTGCTGTGTTTACATTACTACCCCACCCTGTAATGGCGGTGGCAGCACTCCTGTGCATCAACATTCTGAAATTGGATCAAGCCATTGCACATCCGATTTACACACTCTACTGATAACTTTGCTCAAAACTGCACAAACTTGCACTGTTCTTTTCCTAGCACATTTATATGATTTGCCACGGACTTTTCACTTGCTGAAAACATTTCTTTAGCTCACAGTCCCTTAAAGCCTCAGGATTTCAAGCACAGGATTGCCTGTAACTAGTGCTGCATAAATTGCTACAACTCACAGTCTCTCTCATGGCTTTGAAACTTTATTCTGACGCTGAACCCATAACTATGCTCACAGTCGATGGCTCAACATACTTGCTCTTGCTGGTAAAACTTAACACAGTCTTTATTTGCAAAGCGACTACACTGCTGCACACAGATTCAGCTGGCTTTTGGCAAAAATCATTTGTTTGAGCATTTATTACTGTTGGTACTCACTGTTATCAGTAGCTGTTTACTGCGATGGAAAAACGACCTGCAGCCAGTCTTGGAGGCCTCAAAAAGGAAACGGGTTGGCAGTCCTGCCGGCCATCTCTGCGATCACCACACTCACAATCCAGTTTATCGAGATGTGGGTTGAGCCCGATTTTAAACAGTAAAGTCTGCTTTTTGAAACTTTTACAGCGCTTTTTAGTCACCGCGATGCTCCTCCACTGAACCAGTACACGCACTCCACTCACACTCCCTCTCAAATGCTGGGCAGTTGCTGTAGAGCTGGCTTGGGGGCGGTACTGATTGCAGCCTCACCAATCACAGGACGCCATGCAAATGAGCCTCTTCCCCTCACGAGTGCTCTTCTCCTCACGGTGATCGTCGAGCAGGCAAATTTAAACTGCAGAAACCACTTTTTTTATTTCCTTCAAACTGACTCCATGGCGGGAACCCATTTCAACCACTTGTCATGGCCATTAACACAGCAAGTCTCTCAGTTTGTTAAAAAGCATTTCCAACGTCCAGGGCACAATTTTCCTGTTGCTACCCCTAGTCTTCCTCACTTTTCTTTATCACAACAGTTTTTTAAAAGCTGGCAAAATGCTGTAAATATTTGACGCAGGATAAGGGCATACTCTTTCAGCTTCACTGCTCCTTGGTAAACAGTTGGCATTTTAACAGCAGCATATGAACAACAGCACACAGCGACACACTAGTTAACCTTGCTTCAGCTTTTTGGGCTACCCACTGCAAGATAACCAAAATGCTAGCCTCTTGCCCGAGCACCTTTCCTCCCTAAATTTAAAATCCAAAGTGGTGCCTCCATTTTGTAACCCCTCACCCCTGCCTTCTTGCAAACAACAGGTGGTATGCAGTTGAAGCTGACAGCAGTACCAGGTGGGGATTGGGTTCGGGGAGGACTAGGTTACTTGGCACAATGGCTAGGTTTGGCTACTCTGCACAGGGGCACCCAAGTAAATCCAAACACAGGAAGCAATAACTGTAATGTCCAATACCAGGAATGGGATTCTGAAGTGTGGCTTTATTCACCTCCAAACTGAACAAAACAAAGCATAGACGGACCCCCACGGGGCTACATTCCTGGTAATGCAGATTAAGAGAAACAGAAACACTTCTTCAACACTTCAGCCCTCAGGCTCTGAACCCACCAGGCACACAGCCCGGACTTGCACACTGCTTTGGGTACACAGCCCGACTTGTACACTATTTGGGGAGTTCCCTGGCTCGGCTCTCCTGCCGGCCACTCGAACACCTTCCATTTGACATGAACACATTTTGCGGTGGCTCCCTAAACCACCTTAGAGCCTTCGACTCCATAAGGGAAACCTCCTTTTAATCCCACATCTGGGTACTTTCCTCAGCACTGGCCAAGTGCCTGAGGGAAAGTAAAAAGGCCACAGAGCAAATCCGTAGAGGTGAATTTGGTTACTACTGATGGGGGGTCTCCCACCTCTCGCTTCCACAATTCATACCCGGTCATTTCTCTAGACATTAAACATCTCTTTCTGAAAAGCTTGGCAATGTAGATTAAAGGGTAAATGCCTGTCACATTTCCTCTACATGTCTTTGCTTTCCCATTGTGCTGGACTTGAACATACTTTTACTTGGCTTTGCCCATTACTCTAGGCCTCCCTCTGATCAAGCAGTCCAATCCTCACTTTACAACAGTTCAGGTGAAAACATAGGCCCTATGTCAGAGCGAACTCACCCTTTGGTTGCAGGTGCCCCACAGGCGATTCCTTCAGGCATCTCCATCCTATCAGTACTATCCAAGATGCTCGAAAAATTAGTAAACTCACAATTAAGGGACTATCTGGATAACAGTAACCTTCTAAATTCAGCACAATCAGGATTTAGATCAAGGCATAGCACCATTTCTGCCCTAGCCAAAGTAACCAACGATTGGCAGACTGCCTTGGATAAGAAGGACAGTACATGTGCTGTGTTCCTGGATTTGAGTATAGCATTTGACACAGTGGATCATGAATCATTAATCACCTCCCTTAGCTCACTAGGACTGGATTCTCTCTCACTCAACTGGTTTAAGGGCTACCTAACAGATAGGTCACAACTGGTAAAAAATGGAAATTACCTATCCACCTTAAAACCACTGCTAAGAGGTGTTCCACCAGGCTCTATTCTTGGCCCTATCCTCTTTGCCATTTATATTAATCATATAGATGCCAATCTCACTCAATCTAACATTCATCTGTTTGCTGATGATACTGTATTATATGTCAGCAATCCCTCACCATCAAAAGCCTGTGAACTGTTACAATCCGAATTCTCCATCCTGCAACATAATCTACTGGATAAAAAACTACTTCTAAATGCCAAAAAAACAAAGCTATGTTCCTTGCCACAAGAGTTGCTCTGCCACTACCCATCACCCACCCCTACAATTATCCACCCTACTTGGAGAGAAGCTGGAATTTGTTGATAACTTCAAATACCTTGGAGTATGGATTAATAACAGGCTTGACTATATTGTCCATATTGAAGAGCTAAAAAAGCTGAGACAAAGGCTTGGTCTATTTTTTAGAATAAAACACTACCTTAACAGAGACTCCAAAAAAAGGTTAATCCAGGCATCATTCCTATCCCTCATTGATTATGCTGACTTTCTCTATGGCCATTGTTCACTCCACCTCTTAAATAAGCTGGACACCCTGTATCATAGGTCCATCAGATTTATTACTGACCTTCCCTCCAGCACCCATCATTGCTCTCTTTATATGGCAGTCAACTGGACATCCCTACAGCACAGAAGAAATAGGAATGCTGCAATCTGGATATTCAAAGCTTTATCAGGCAAACTACCCGCCTATATCACAGACTGTTTTACCCAAATTACTTCTAGGCCATATACCTTAAGGATCAGTAAACTTATCATTCTAAAAGTCCCCAATGACTGCACCCTGTTTGGGAGGGCCACTATCAGCTACACTTTAGCAGTTTCTTGGAACTCAATCCAAAAATCCATGAAGCTAAATAGCCTCTTACCTTTAACATCCTTCAAAAGATTATTCTCCATCCTATTTCCAGAACACTGCAATTGCTTTTATAAGGCCTAATCCACTACCCTACCTACCCTCCCACCCCCTTTTCCATGTTCCATTATGTAAATTCTACTTTTATTTTCCAATCACCTGTTATACTCTCATAAAAACCATCTAGGCCCTACAAATTGTATATTTTGCCTGCTATACCCATTGTCTCATTTTTCTTACAGGTTAAATGGTTTTACTGGGCCTTGTATATATGTAAATTGTTGTATATTATCTTTTTATGTTATTGTACTATTGCTTATGTTATTCTTGTCTATGTAAAAATACTTGTACTCTTATTTATATGACCACTCAGGTCCATCTTGTAAATGAGCTTCGCTCAATGATGTTCACCTGACTAAATAAAGATTTGATTGATTGATTGATTGATTGATTGATTCCTCACAGGAATTTCTTTCCCACAGCTTTTGGTGCTACAGCACAACCTGGAATAAGGCAGCTTCTTCCCTAGCCAGAACCAGGAGGGTTGCCCCTGGAAGACAGGCAAACCTTTCTACCCCCATCTCCTCAGGGATGGAACACTTGGACCAGTAACAGCGGTCTCCACCACTTCACAAACAGCTTACTGTGTTCCTCTTTTGGTGGAAACACACACCTCCCCTAACGGTAGCTCTACATCAGAGTTTTAGGCTCCAAGAGCCTGTGTATAGACTGCTGTGCTCCTCTCTTCAAGACTGCTCACACACAACTCCCTTCAAAAACTCCCAACATTCTAACCTAACTCCCAACTGCAGATTCCAGTGTGGCTCATGCAGCTGCGAGAGTTCTATGGTGATGTCATCCCTCAGTCTCAGCTGAGACTGAGAACAGAGTGAGGCAATGTGAAATCCATTTAATTGAAGTTTCACAAGCTGCCTTTCCTGCCTACCACTAGGTCTTACTGGGAGTCTAGTAACCCTGGGTAACAGGGGGGTTACATACATATCCATATAATACCACATTTGGCAGTTACACAGGTACTAATGCTTTGCATAGGTGTGCATTTCAGAGCCCTGGATTAAAAAAGAGCTAAGTTGTGGGTGGCCAAAGATTTAATCAAAATTTAATTTTCATGTTTTTACCTAATTTTACAATTTCTTATCCAAATGTCTCCAGAGTTTTAGGATATAGAGAAACATGCAACATTTATTTGTGTACCAAGGTTTAAGTCTCAAGCTTTAAAGGGGGCTGTACTACAGGTAGCCAAACATTTTGCCAAAATGTAGAATTTAGTTTAGTATAATTTTGAAAACATTCATTGAAATTTTATAAATATTTGCATTTGTATGGATCATTGCTACATTTTTATATGTACCCAGGTTCAGAATCCTAGTTGGAAAGGTGCCTGAGTTATATGCAGACAAAAATGTTCATGAAATTTCCCATAAAAAATGACAGATTTTGGTCACCTATCATTTTGAGGTGACACATCCTAATGTCATGATATTTGGCACACCATTAGAACCTCTAACAACAAATAATCTTGCCAAATATGATATATCTAGATCATTAGAAGGCAGAGTTGTGATCAAATGAATACATTTCAAAAATTCCACTAAATGTCATCAAAATTTAAAATTTCAGTTATTTTGGTCTAGTTTTCAAAACATGTATCCAAATGATACTAAATCTGACAGACATACAGGTACTAAAGGTTTACATAAGTGTACCAAATTTCAGAGTTCTAGATTGAAATGTGGTGAGTTGTGGTTGGCCAAACATTTAATTGAAATTTTATTTTCAGTTATTTCCTTCTAATTTAAAATATTTTTATCCAGATTTCTCCACAGTGTCAGAATTTAGGGAAACATGCAACATGGGTATGTGCACAAAGTTTTAAGTATCAAGCTTTAAAGGGTGCTGTGCTATTGATAGCCAAACATTTTGCAAACATTTCCATTTTAGTTATTTTAGTATAATTTTGAAAGCATTCATCAAATGTTATAAAACTGTTCAGGTAGAAGGATTATTACTACATTTATATATGTATTTAGTTTCAGATTTCTAGCAGCAAAAGTGCATGAGTTATATGCAGATAAAATGCTCATGAAATTTCCCACATAAAATAAAATGACAGATTCTGAGCACCTATAATTTTGAGATGAGTCCTAATGTTATAATGTACATTGTTAGATCATATATCAACAACTAATCACACCACATTTCAGATCTCTAGCTTCATTTAAAGCTGAGTTATGACCAAATTGATACATTTCAAAAATTCTGCAAACTGCCAATGAAATTCCATGAAATTTCACAGAATTCCACGAATTCTGAATTTTTGCATTCCACACAGCTTTACCCAGTAGCCATTTGTTAGGACAATTTAATAAAATTGAAACTAGCACAGACCGTAGCCAGCAAGTTTCCTCAAGAAGGAGCAGGGAGTACTGATTTTTTATTAGCTTCTCAGAAGCCATAAGGAGATGGTAAGGGCAGCTGATATACCTTAGTCTGTGAACCTTACTTTCCTATAATCCTATTGAGCTCTTTGCTAGTCCAGCTGCCATGTGTTTATGCAATTTTTAAAAATGTATACGAGCTAGGACTTGTAAGTGGATTTTGTTAAGAAACAGCAGGTTTAATTTTTTGACTAGCTCCTTACTAGCTGGTGGGATGTTGAGAGTATATTTTACACCTCTTAGTCATTAAAAAGTTTAAAAAGACAAGAACTTTGCAGATTGTGTCTGAGGCCATTTGACACCTCACTGTCCTGCTTAATGTCCAGCCAGCTATAATTTCTTTATTGTGATTTGCATATATTGCCCATGGCACCTTGCATAATGGTGTATGTATAATTTTGTGTTTTTTAGTCAATACAAGTTAATTTTCTATGGATTCGTAGGACTTATGTTTTCTGTGTTGCTGACACAGGATGGTGAGTACTATGTGGCCCTACACCATAGCAGGAGACAGGCCAGGGTTCATTTCTAAGGCTTATAATGCAACCATGGGCACCTGCGGTAGAATAAGGCAAGTAGGACCAAATTAAGATGCCCTGGATTCAGAAATAATTGGGACCTACCCTTTACCTTAGACATGCCCTTTTGCTTCGGCCCTGCTCTCATCCCTTTACCTATCAGTTACATCCTTTCAAGCTACTGAATTGAAATTTTTAAAAATGATTACACATTATTTTATCTGCAGACTATATTTCTTCAGAAGTCCAATGCAGCAGGCACAGTTCTCTGCTTCAACTCTCAGCTCTACAGCACACACTCTGTCATCAGCTATATCCTTTGTTCCATATAATGGCTCTCCTTCTCCCTTAACTGAATGAATCCTCTGACAATGCTACAGTCTAATGTCCTCTGTAATAGTTAATGACTCTGTCTTGACTGGTAGGTAATCTGATTCCTTCATGGCTAGAAGATAGGTGCCCCCTGAAAATGCACAAAGCACAATCTAGAAGCAGACAGGCTATGGTGGTGGCCCACATTTGAGTCTGGAGCCAGCAACACCCCAATCATGAACACCAATCAGTCAATCAAACTTTATTTTATACTGGAAAAGTATATGAGCAAAAATGCCTGTTTTTACAAACATCTAGTTGCATAGGGGTAATTTTACAAAATATGGATACTGAGTACAAAAATAATAAGGGGGTTAATATAGCATAACAATACAAGATACAAAAATAGATAGACTGATACAATGTGTATATCATAGGACTGGAGTACAGTGGGTACACTAAATTAACACACTTAGTACAATACAGGAATATTCATGGTAATCATTGACAGTAGATGCTGAAAAATTCATTTGGAACAACACAATGGACACATCCCAAGTCTCTGATAAGGGTTAGGGAGACAGGCTGGGGAGAAATGGGAGGCCATAATGCAGAGGGTAGGGGAGGGAGAAAGGAGTATGGAGTGGGTTAGGCCAAGTGAGGAAGGTAACAATGTAGGTAGATAAGGAGACACTTATTTATTGAAATCAAAGGGGAGGTTGTCCTGGGCAGGCACAGGTGCTGGTTTTGAGGAGGTGGTCCTTAAAGGAGCAGCAGAAAGTATTAATGGTGTTACATTTAAGAACAATAGGAGGAAGATTGTTACAATGCTTAGGGTCCTAGTAGGTGATTGAGTTCTGAGCCTGGGTGGTCCGGTGGAAGGGGATATCAAAAAATTGATGAGATGCTACTCTTGTGCAGCGCCTCAGGATGGTTTTGGAGAAGAGGGAAGTAACGCTTGCTGGAAGTAAACTGAAGTTACATTTTTGTAAGAAAGTAAGCATTTTAAGATGGTACCTGCCCTCAAGGGTGAGCCAGTTAAGGGGATAGTACAGGGCACAGTGGTGGGTATTCCAGGGGAGGCCAGTGATGAAACGAGTGATGCTGTTGTAGGTGGTCCTGAGTTTATGGAAGAGGAGTGAGGTGAGATGGGGGGAGTAGACAATGGAGCCATACTCGAGGAGGGGCAGGAGTAGGGAGCTAGCCAGTTGAGATCTGGTGTTGGGGATGAGGAACTTTCTAATTCAGTACAGGAGGCCCAACCTCATATGGATCTTTTTAATGAGGTTGGTGATACCAATCAGGTCCATATGGCTAACCACAAAGTTGAATGAGGAATACAACTGTGCAAACAGCTTCTCCCCCTCACTCTCATTGGCTGGACAACAGGACACAGAAGGTAATTGTAAATGGACTCCACTCTGAAGAAAGAGGGATTACTAGTGGGGTAACACAGGGTTCAGTATTGGGTCCAGTCCTTTTTAATGTCTTCATACTGTAAGTGACATTGCAGAGGGACTGGAAGGAAAAGTCTGCCTCTTTGCAGATGACACAAAGATCTGCAACAGGGTTGATACACAAGGAAGCGTGGAAAGGATGAGGAGGGACTTGGCAAGGTTGGGGGAATGGTCAGAAGTGTGGCAGCTAGGATTCTATGCAAAGAAGTGCAAAATAATGCACCTGGGAAACAAGAACCAGGGAAGATTACACAGTGGGGAAGTAGTAACAACAACAAAAAGGAAAGGGACCTGGTGGTAATCATATCGATGACCTTAAGGTTAGCAAGCAATGCGAGAAGGCAGTAGGGAGGGCTGGGGGTATACTGGATGCATAGGGAGAGGCATCGTCAGCAGAAAACAGGAAGTTGTTATCCCTCTGTACAGACAGTTGGTGAGACCCCATCTGGAGTACTGCATCCAGTTTTGGAGACTCCATCTCCGCAAGGACATAGACAGGATAGAGGCAGTCCAGAGGAGGGCAACTAAAATGGTGCAGGGTCTGCAAGAGAATCCGTATGAGGAGAGACTAAAGGAGCTTAATATGTATACCCTTGAGGAAAGAAGGGAGGGGGGGGAGACATGATAGAAACTTATAAATACCTCAGTGGAATCAGCAAAGTCCAAGAGGGTAGCATCTTTCAAAAAAAGAGACATGCAAGAACAAGGGGACACAATTTAAAGATGGTGGGGGTGGTTCAGGGGCAATGTGAGGAAGTATTATTTCACAGATAGGGTAGTGGATGCATGGAACAGCCTTCCTGAGGAGGTTGTGGGGTCTAAAACTGTGGGAGAATTCAAGAATGCATGGGACAGACATAAGGCAATTCTTGTGGGGGTTAGGAAGAAATAGGCTGTTGGTTAACTAGGATCTGCGGCCTATCCTGTAGGTAGGGAAATGGGCAGACTAGATGGGCCAAGCGGTCCTTATCTGCCGTCAAAGTCTATGTTTCAAAAGAGAGAGCAGAGTTGGGGGAGGGGCAAAGGGAATGACATGGCAAGCACTATTATCACCTTTGTGATGTATGTGAGTTAAAATTATTATCTCCTTTGTGTGACTTGAGTCAGCCTAATCAGTGTCTCCTACAAACCTCCCCCACCCCAAAAAAAAGCGAGGCAGAAATCTGATATTTCTAGATGCAAAGATGATTGAGTTATACTATGCACATTCACTCATTTTGGGATTTGGGGCCCCAGTGGTAGGTCTTGGCCATGGGTCCTGGTCTATTTGGCCTATGCATCAATCTGGCCCTGAAGGCAAGCATAAATGTTTTAAACCATATGCATACACTCATTCTCCACACAAACTTTGCAGTCAAGCAGTAGGGGTTTATTAAACAAGTTCATCATTTCCTCTCCCTTTCTCAACTGCTTCCACAGTCAAGACAACACAGCATGTTACATTTCACTGAGGCAGGTGGCACATGTGATGTTTTTACACTGATCCTTTTCACTTTACCCTACTCTCATCCACAACACACCAGATAGAGCACAGAGAAACTTGTCTGGAAATCCCTCAGCAGCAAAAGCAGCTGCACCCCATGTATGACCCCTGCTGGCATACTTTTAAGCCAGGCAGATGTGGGATTTCTCCTTGACTCACCCTCTGCACTGTCAGACTGATGCCATAGGCACCAGCCTCCATCCTCCCTGGATCAGAATGAAAGCCCCTGAGCCTCTGACATGCTCCTTAAGCTTCAATTAATATAGGAAGATCATGGAAGAGAACTTAAATTTAAAAATCACATTTCTTGTCTCAGTCTCTGAGTGCTTCCTTTCTCTTTATTCCCCTCTTCCAGGTGGTCTTAAGGGGCACACATCCTCCCTCTTAGTATTTAGTTTCCTGGCGAGTCACTCAGCATCATCACTGTACTGATGGATGAATTACTCTAAAGCACTCCCTAATTCCCTCTCTTTCTCCCTTCCTCCCTTCCTCTCGCTCTCTCAGTAAACACTTGCTCTGGACACATCTTGCTAGCTGATTCCCTTCTAAGCTCTCGATGGCTTCTACGTATGATTAACAACACATCAGCAAATTTTCAGTGATGAAGCCCACAAACTTAAAAACACAGATCCAAGGCTAGGGCCTACATCCACCCTTCTTATTATCGCTAATGGGGTTTCCCAAATTGTATGCCAGGGGCTCTGGCAGGCAGCCAGGATGGGTGGACCTGGGGAGAATCAAACTATTAGCTCCTTAGTAGCACGTAGAAGCTAACATTATATCGCCTGTAGCAGCTCAGCTGGCTTTGTTGTAAGCATAACTCTTGCAAGGTTTCTTCAATTTGTTTTTCATTTGGAACTGTTGTAATTTAAAGTTACAATGAAACGAGTTAAAACTGCTTATCATAATGTTTGCAGTTTTCTTTTATCTTGTTTTAAACTGACACATCACTGCACATTATATTCTTCACAAAGCTACTTTTCTTCTGAGTATAGCTGCTTTTATTTTAGGTTGATTTCTTTCTGAAGACTTTAGCATGGAGCAGTAAAATCATCTTTTTAGAGTTTAATTCAACTGGTTAATTCTAGATATGCAACTCATTCTGTCTCTACATTTTGTTTGAAATTGCCATTTTGCAGATCTCCCTTAGTTCAGCATTCTTTTGTGTACAAAGTCTTAAAAGACTGGAATTCACTTCTGCCTACCTTATGTCCATCTAGGTCAGATCCATCATTTAAGCAGAATTTAAAACAGTTTTGTATTGAGAGTTCCAAGTATTAGTTAATGACTTATTGAGTATGCATTTCTGTATACTTATTCTTGCTTGTACATATTTCTACTGTATATGCCTATGGCCATACCAGACTGAATGTGCCCAATCTCATCTGATCTCGGAAGCTAAGGCCTGGTTAGTGCCTACTATATATATTTAATGTATGTATGTTTGTCCTTCATCCCAGTCTTCCATGAAAATGGGCATAGGAATACCTCATAGCTACCCAGTTATCAAATTTTAAATGAAATAAAAAACAAGCCCAGCTGCAACACATTCCCTTGAATCATTAGACTTTGTGTGTTGCCAGTTCCAACAAGCATTTAATATGACAAACATCAGACAGCAGAGCAGAAGAAAGGCCTCTGTGTCTTCCAGTGTCAGAAACACTGCTGAGAAGCAGCCCCCTCAGGAAATTCAGGGTACGTCAAGACCACTGCAAAAAAATCAGCAACATTTCAGGAGCCACTCATTATAGTACTCAGAGGGACAGTGCATATGGGCCATCACAGTGGAGCAATCAATGCAGCAGTCAGTTTCGGATTTGGCAGGAAACGGAGGGGGAAAGGAGACCACAAAGGAAAAGGTCCTTAGTATGCAGCTGCTGTTGACATAGACAATCTGCACAAATAGCAGTTCTGGGGAGTGGGAGGGAAAAGTAGGAAAGCACAGAAACGTTTGAAAATCAGGATAAAGGTGGCAAAAATAGTGAGGCATGAAGATATTTACCAAAAAGCTGTGGTAAAGTTCAGGACTGAAGAAAAGCAGGGTTCAGGAGTGGAAGCATCTGCAGTGTATTCAGTTACACACACTGTGCAAAAAGGGCACGTACAGGAATAGGAACTTGAAGGTGACAGTGATGACTATCCCAACTTGAAGATCCTAAAGTCAGGAAAAACCTGTGCAACTCATGGGATTGTTTTCATCAAAACTCATACAGCCTCTTACACAGAAACAGAAACAGAATTTATCAGCAGAAATGGGGTTCTTGGCTCACCCAGTCTGCCCAGATGCACCCTAACAAAACACAAAGGCTAGCTCCTTGCAATGCCTGTGCCATGAACAACTGCCGACGTACAACAAGCAAAAAAAATCCAGCACCAGGCTTCATAGTTAAACATTAAATATAGATTTTATTTAAATAGTAAAAACAGATCCACATAGCACAGCCCAATGTCTACTACACTCCATCACCAATGTTTTACACCCATACTAGGTGCTTTTTCAAGGTGCTACAGCCAGTACTTGTCCCCTTCCTTATAAAGGTCCCTTTTCTTAAAGTGGCAGTACTTACAGTTTTCCAAACTTGCTGGCAGAGACAGCAGGGATACTAAAGTGCAAATCATAATTGACCAGTTCAAAAAAAGCCCCTCTCAGGTCTGGAGGTGCCTGTGGTAAATTGAATCTTTCACAGCAGAAACCCATAGCACTCACCACTCTCTAATAAAGAAGGATGCCGCTTGTCACCATAGATAAAGTCCACAAACCTTTTCTTCAGTGTAAAGTCCTCAAGCAAAAATAGATATAAACACTTGCCCAGCAAAAGCTCTTAACGTTTCATGTTTGCGCACTTTGTCAAGAGGATACTATTGCCCCCTCATAGTGCCACATATACTGTATACAGAAACAGAGATTTTAAGTATCATTGAATGATCTACTTGAACTATAAATGAATTTACTAATGATGATTAATTGTTTCTATTGTACGTTATTGTATGTTATTGTGTTATTGGTCTGTTTTTATGTAAGTCGAGCACTATGAGAATTGAGAAATTTCCTTACATCTATTGTCGCGCCAGTCACCATCACTTTAAGAGAATTTCTGTATATAAGTGGCATCTTGAGGGGGCAATGGTATCCTCTTGATAAAGCGCATGAACGTGAAATGTTGAGGGTTTTTGCTGGGCACGTGTTTGTATCTATTTTTGCTGGAGAACTTTATCACTGAATAAAAGCTTTGTGCACTTTATCTATGGTGACAAGCGGCATCTTTCTTTATCAGAGAGTGATGAGTGCCATGGTTTTCTGCTGTGAGGCAAATCATAAATTATTGGCTGAACACCACAGGACTGTGCAAAAACACCCTTTTAATAGTAAAGGGTGCTTTTGCACTGTTCTGTGGTATTCAGCCAATAATTATGATTTGCACTTCAGTATCCCTGCTATCTCCAGTGCACTTAATGCGTTCACAGACCTAAGCAGTGTGTTACCAGCAGACTACTTCAATCCCCCAACCCCAACTCAACCCAATGCAACCCAGCAACCATCATCTAACCATCTGCTCTTCTACTTTAAAGAAGTCTCTGAAGCTGAAGCTAGAAAGTACCTGGAGAAGGCACCGGGGAAGTCAAGACATAGCGGGGATAATCTGGACCTTAAATTTGTCAAGCTGGCCCTGGCAGGAATCCTTGGCCTACTCACCAAAATAATCAGCGCCTCCCTTTGCTACTTACAGTTCCCCCTGCAATGGAAATCAGCAACAGTAACCCCAGTACACAAAGGTGGAGACTGGACCCTACACAACAACTACAGATCTATCTCCATACTCCCCCTCTCTTCAAAGCCCTGGAGGAGATAGTAGTGGACCAGCTTATCAAGCACTTGAACCAGTACCAACTCCTCTGTCCTGAGCAACACATCTTCCGATCCAGCCACAGTGCCATCACAGCCTTACTTGAATTCACTGGTCACATCCACCACTCAGTTGACCAAGGTCTCCTGGTAGGGGTTATATTCATCGACCTATCAAAAGCATTTGATATGGTGCACCATGGGTTCCTATTGGGCCAGCTGTTATCCATGGGGCTCTCTCTGGAGTCAGTATGCTGGTTCAGCAGTTGCCTCCTCAACCACTCCCAAAAGGTCAAGATAGGGGATATCACCTCCGATAGCAGACCAGTCCATTAAGGGGTCCCACAAGGATCAATTCTGGGACCCCTACTGTTCAGCTTATTCCTAAACAACCTGCCTGCCACATGCCTGGGCCAAATGCTTCTATACACAGATGATGCGGTCATATTCACCAGCAACCCTCATCCCAAACAACTGGCAGTAGACCTCCAAAAGAGGTTCTCATCCACTAAAAAATGGTTTAAGGATAACAGGCTAGTCATGAATTGCAAAAAAACAGAGACTATGATGTTCTTCAGCTCGCAAAGCAAGCACAAGGCCTTCCCCCTTGCAATCAGGAATGCCAATGGGGACGCACTGGAGCAAGTCCAGCAGTTCAGGTACCTGGGCATCACAATCGACTCTACACTGTCGTATACCCAACACATTGACATCACAGCAAGGGCAATTAATTCAAGAATCGGGATTCTCTACTGGCACAAGCACTGTCTAACTCCTGAGACACTGAACCTGGTGATCAACAGCTCAATGGTCTCCCTCATCGACTATGGCCTGGCAATTTACGGGTCGGCGATTGACGCGGCCCTGCACTGTATCACCACTGCTCTAAACAAGGTGTGCCACATGCTTACAGGTGTTGCAAGGCTAACACACACCTGTGAACTCTACACCAGGGCAGGATGGCTCCAACCGAAGGATAGAATAAAATATTAATCCTACCTTCTCGCCAAGAAATGCTCCCACAGTCAACTACCTGCAGGGGTCCAGAACCTCCTAACCCCACACGTGAGCACCCAACTCACAAGGAACTCTTCCACTCAGACCTACAAAGTTCCTAGATGCCACACTGCCCTGGCTTAATGCGCCTTCTACTATCATGCTCCTGTCTGGACCAATGTCTTACTCCCTGACATTGTCAGTGCTGCAACTATTGGCTCATTCAAAGGCAGACTCTGGCAGCATCTAATTACAACCAGTAAATGTGACTGCTACCATTAGCACCCTCTCTGAACATCAACCACCTACTTGCACTTACCTCCTGTCAATTCTACGTGTTGACAGATCCCAACCTCAGCACTATAGGTTACACCCTACCTCCCACCCAATTATGACACCCCTCCCACTTTCTTTCCCCCTCTGTGCATCCCCCTAACCCTACTCCTCCTACCTTCCACCTTAGGTTTGCATTCCTTTAGGGTGTTCTAACCTTAGACATTGGCAAAACTGCTATACTGCCTAAGCTGTTTAATTCTGTTGTACCTTGGCAACTTACCTGTACCATATGCAATCCTGCTGTCTGTACTGTATTGTCTCTGTAAACTGACGTGAAACCTATAAATGAGCATGCACTCACTGGTGTTATCCGAGACTTGAATAAATAAAAAATTAAAAAACATCTCTGCCAGCAGGTTTGTTATCAGCAAGGTTGTAAAATTGTAAGTACTGTCACTTTAAGAAATGGGGCTTTTATAAGGTAGGGGGAAAGTATTGACTGTAGCACCTTGAAAAAGTGCAGAGCATGGGTGTGAATCTTTGGTGATGGGCTGTAGTGGAACATTGGACTGTGGTATGTGGATCTTATTTTAATATTTAAATAAAATCTGTTTTAAATGTTTAACTATGCAGCCCAGTGCAGGATTGTTTGCTTGTTGTGCCCAGATGGTCCCTTCCTAGTCTGTCTCCGCAGACCCTAATTGGTTTCTGGCAACCCTCCCTCCCTCCATCCTACACATTTCCTAATATTTCTATACGTCTATCCCACTCACACTTGAAGCCCCCTACTGTTTTCGCCTCCACCACTTCTGCCGGCAGTCTATTCCAGATATCCACTACTCTTTCAGTGAAGTAATACTTCCTCACATTCCTTCTACACCACCACCCCCTCCAGCTTTATTGTATGTCCTCTGGTTCTGCTGCTCTTTCTGATTTGAATGATGCTCCCCTCCTGCACTCTGTTCACCCCATGGGGTACTTATAGGTCTCTATTATGTCTTGTCTTCCTCGCCTCTCTTCCAGGGTGTATATGTTGGGATCCTTCAGTCTTTTCTCAGAGGATTTTTGGTGCAAAAAATCTGGCAGCCACATAGTTTGCAAGTTATACAAACTGTTTAGTCATACCATGAGGACTCAGTTTGCAACATTGACCATGAACAGACATTTGAACAAGTTTGATGTATATGTGTATCAAAAAGTAGCACAAGTTCCAACTGTTCCATGAAAGGAAGCAAGTAAGGAGGGTGTCCATGTTGATCAGGGACAGGAAGAAATGAAGGAGGAGAGGGTGTATATGTTAATATGTCCCCCAGAGACAATCATTGCTGTATAAGAGTGGTTTCACATGCATTCGGCTAGAGCAAGAACAGCAAAGCAAAATTGAGCTGTTCTGGCTCAAGCCGAAGGCAAGTGAAACCACTCATATACAGGAATGAGTGGCGGCAGGGGATATAATAATATATTGAAAAACACTGTTCCCATAATGTGCCCATTTCCATGGCATCTGCACATGAGATGCTTTTCACAGAATAGGAGTGTCTATACGCAATAGAAAGGAGCGCTCCGATTGGTTGGGAGCACTCCCTCAATCTATAATAAGTTTATTATCTCAATCAATCAATCAATCAATCAATCAAAATCTTTATTTATTCAGGCGGACATCATTGAGCAAAGCTCATTTACAAGATGGACCTGATAGGTCGAGGAACAACTTGAAGGTACAAAAGCAGACATATACAAAACACATCTATATAAACAGATACAATAATATAAACATATATACAAACAGGGTAGCCGGAGATTACAGGCTCCAAGGCAAGCTAAACCAGACAGTTATGATTGATGACTACTAAAATGTTGACAGCAGCCTCTGAAAATGACATAGAGGGGCTGGTGGAGTTTTGGATAGGGACTAAGTCTACTAGTAGTGAGTGAATGGGGTAGAAGTAAGTGACAGGGTAGCTGTGGAGATCTTGGTAAGGGCTAGCAAAGCTGCAGTAAGAAAAAGGGGGTAATGAATGTGATTGGACTAAGCCTTGTGAAAGCAATTGCATATCTCTGGAAGAGACTTGTGTAGAGCTTTTAAAGGATGTTAGAGGTATAAAGGTGGTCAACTTTAGGGTCTTCTGCAGAGAATTCCATGCCATTGCTAGAGAGTAACTGATTGCAGATCTCCCATGCCGGTGCTGGCTTTGGGTAGCTTCAAAGTGATGAGGTTGTTGCTTCTTAGGGCATATAACCTAGCTGTGGCCAGTGTAAAGCAATCTAAAATATAGGATGGAAGTTTGTTAGACAGGGTTTTGTATATCCATAATGCAGCATTTTGTTCCTTCTGAGGTGTAAGGATGTCCAGCCAACCGAGCATAGAGAGCAATGATGAGTGTTGAATGGAAGATCTGTGATGAACCTGAGAGCTCTATGGTACAAGGTATCCAGTTTACTTAAATAGGAAATAGAACAGTGGCCATAGAGGAAATCTGCATAGTCAATAAGTGATAGAAATGAGGCCTGGATTAGTCTCTGTCTTGAATCTCTGGTTAAATAATGTTTAATTCTGAAGAAAAGGCCAAGCCTCTGAGAAGTTTTTCGAAGTTCTTCAATATGCTGAGTATAATCAAGCCTGTTGTCAATCCATACCCTAAATATTTGAATTTGTCAACACAGTCAAGGCTTTCTCAAGGATGGTGGATAGTTGGGAAGATTGCTTGGTGAAAAGGTGTTAGTATAGTAATTAGTGGAGAAGAACATAGCTTTGTCTTCTCTGCATTTAGGAGGAGTTTTTTCAAGTAGTTGGTATTGCAAAGGGAGAATTCTGATTGTAGTATTTCACAGGCCTTTGAAGGTGATGGGTTACTGACATATAAGACAGTGTCATCTGCAAAGAGGTGAACATTGGTTTTGGTGAGATTAGAGTCAATGTTGTTAATGTAAATGGCAAAAAGGATAGGGCCCAGGATAGATCCTTGAGGTACTCCTCTTAGGAGTGGTTTTGATGAGGATAGGTCGCCTTCATTTTTCACCTGCTGCGTTCTATCAGTGAGATAACATCTGAACCACTTAAGAGAGGGTGGACCTAGGCCTATGGAGTGCAGTGAAGAGAGTAGCAGCTCATGATCCACTGTGTCGAAGGCTTTGCTTAGATCAAGAAATACAGCACAGACGCCGTTCTTTTTGTCTAGCTCAGTTTGCCAGTCATTTGTGACTTTTGCCCGTGCAGAAATTGTGCTATGCCTAGTCCTAAACCCAGATTGAGCGGGGTTTAAGAGATTATTAACATCAAGGTAGTCTCTTAATTGGATGCTCACTAATTTTCTAGCATTTTGGAAAGCACTGGCAGGATGGATATGGGCCTGTAATTGTTGAGGTCCATGGGGTCCCCTGATTTTAGGAGGAAACACTTGTGCTGTCTTCCACAGCGAAGGAATAGACCCAGAGGCTAAAGATAGATTAAAAAGATGTGTTAAGGGAACTGCAAGCACATGTATTGCAAGTTTTAGAAAATAAGGGTCAAGAGAGTCTGCACCTGCGCTTTTTTTAGTGTCCAAATGCAACAATAGATCCTCTACTTGCTTCAGTAAAATTGGTTTGAATGAGAATGAAGAATCAGCCCTCTGAGCCTCAGTAGACTGGGATTTAAGTTGTGCCCACAGTAGATTAGCTGGAGAGGAGTCAAAAGCAAGGCCAGCCGTTGTGAAGTGATTGTTGAATGCATCCAATACTTCCCATTTGTCGGAGATAGCAACCTTATTAAGGTGCACTTGAGATGGCAGAAGTGCTAGAATCCTGCCTCAAGATCCCTTGATGGTGCCCCAGAATCTAGCAGGGTTGTGATAAGAGGCATCAAGTTCAGCCGTATAGAAAGCAGCCTTAGCATCCCTTACTTTTTTGGTGCAGCTATTTCTGGCTTTTCTGAACAGCAGCCAGTCATTTGGTTCCTTAGTCTTCCTTGCCATTTTCCATAGCTTATCTCTCTCAAGCAGTACAGATTTAAGGTCGGCTGAAAACCAGCGGCAAGATTTGCTTTTCGTTCTAACACTAGTGATTGGTGCATGAGTATTGAGGGCACCTATGACTATGCTGTTTAACACCTGAAGTGCTATTTCCACAGAGTATGTAAGGTAGAACTCCTGCCAGCGTGCAGAGTGGCATAGGTCGTGGAGATATCCCTCGATATTAAGGTTTTTTTAGATCTTCTGGAGGAATTTTGCTGGGTTAGCTGGTTTGCCTGATGATCTTATTCCTGCAATAAGACAGTGATCACTTATGTCACTGAATAGTACTCAGCGTGTGAGAACAGGTGGGGTTTGTTTACCAGCATGATGTCAAGTAGGGTGCTACTACTTCTGTTCTTTAAATTGATTCTTGTCGGTTCATTTATTAGTTGAGTAAACCCATATGTATCACAAAAAGATACTAAGGGTGCAGCTGTCTTGGAGAGCCAGTTTAAATTCAGATCACCTAAGATAATGATATCTTCAGGGCCCAGTTTGATTATGTTCCCCAGGTGGGTTAAGAGCTTATGATCAGCAGAGGGGGGGGCCTATAGCAGCCAACTAGTTGAAAAGCTGCCATGTTGGGGAGAGCTATTTTAAGGGATAAACATTTGAATTCTTTGGGCAATGATGTTGCACTAAGGCAAGATGCAGATATATTCGATTTTATATAAATAGCTACTCCACCGCCCCTTGACAGGCGGTCTGCTCTGAATATTTGGTAGTTGGGTAGATTTACCTCCCTATCTGTTGTTGCAGGTTTGAGCCATGTCTCGGATATTACCAGAAAGTCTGGCATGGTGTGGGCAACCCAGGCTTGTATTAATGAAAGCTTTTTCAGGAGGCTGCAAGCATTGATATGAAGGAAGCTTAATCCTTTGATGGATGCTAGATCTGCTGGGGAGGTGATGCCCTCTGGAGGTCCTGGATTGATTTCAGCATTACCAATACAGATCAGCAGAAAGAATAAGAGTTTTGTGAGGGCTTCGAAGGACAGGAGGATGGGACAGTCAATGGGCCTTCTCTTCTTGCTCGGTGGCCAATGCTTTGAGATGATCCACTCTGGATTGCGGCTTAGTAACCTGTCACAGAGTGCTAATTTGGTGGACAGGTATAAGGGGGCACTGTAGATCCAATAGTGGAGCATCGAGCGTAAAAAAGTACATGACAGGTTGTGACCCTTTTTGGGGGTTACCCCACTGATTATGGTGAAGCAACGGTAGGGCATATGTGAGGAACCGATCGGCACCCACTGGAGGTGTCACAGGAAGCTAGGCTGGTGAGCCGCATTATTCAGTAAGGCATGGGTCGGTATGGCATCATCCTCAAAGAACACCATAGTTGAGAGAGAGAGAAACAGTAAGAGAGCTTCCCATTATGATGCGTAACTAGGGGTTAACTACAATGAGGACAAGGGAGGACTGCTGAGCAGGTGACACCGCGAGGGCCAACTGACAGATTATTGGACAGAATTTTGCTGTGGGAGGAGGTAAGAAATTCGGCGGGAAGATGCGTATAAAAGAAACACCAAGAGGGGAAGGGAGTGGGCAAAAATTTTCGGCTTTCCCATACCTTCCTGGATGTCTCTCGGCCTGGTCCCCTGGGCGCCATAGGTCGCCGACCGCCTGGGGAGCCGAGCCCCGCGCTCACTGGTGCTTGAGGCAAGGGACGGCTAGAGTGGAGGGAGACAGAGGAAAGCACAGTCACCTAAATAAAATAGCAGCAATCAAGTGATTCTGCAATTAATGTGAAGTTACTTTGCACAACAAAAGGCTGGGGGGGGGTCGGCGCCTTAGCGTCTGGCCCACTAGAAGACCCACCAAAAGACTGTAATCACATAAACATTTTAAAATTACAGCAGAAACCTTTGAAATTTAGCAATAACAGGAAAACAGCTCTTTTTAGGCCATTTAGTTTAAAAAACACACAATCCCCGACCAACTTCAGCAGTACAAAGTAAAACAGCAGTCTATGGAGCAGGAGGACCAATCGGAAGCAAAGGCTCAGATGGCGCTCGCCTTCGATTGGCACGACTTTCCCATACCTTCCTGGCTGTCTCTCGGCCTCCTGGTCCCCTGGGTGGCCTTGATGCATCAACACCGCCCGCTGGCGGAGCGAGCCCCAGCGCCACTGGGTGCTTGAGGGCAAGGACGGCTTCTGGCTGTCTCTCCCGGCCTCCTGGTCCCCAAGGGCCTTGCGGGCCGATCGCTACGGGTTAGAATGGTGCTCACGGCGATCTCTAATCAGATAAGGCATGGACAAAATCTCTACATTACAGTTATTTATCCCTCTGAGTCTCCCACTGCAGCCTTCAATAGGAACACCATCTACCTCAACTACCATGGAGCAGCAAATGAAAGCAACCAAGAAAATCTTGTGTGCTCAGGCACACCTGCAACAAAGTTTTTCAGATCATGCTGAGAGAACATAGAAAAATAAAGCCTTTCACATCCTAGTACCATATTAACATAGTAACTTAAGATTAGAAGGGACTCTAGGTCCATCGTGTCTGTCCCTTTGTTCATAAGTAGGTATGAATAAGTATGCTGTGCATACATGTACTAATTTAAAGGGGTTCTCTACCACTATACTACCCCAAGTATCTAGTGAATCCATTGGTAAACAGAACTATAGCTAGATGGGCCTTGAAGACCTTACTGTCTTCCAGTCTATTGTCTCTGTTGGTAGGCTGTTTCACAGGTTCACCACCCTCTGGGAGAAAAAGTGCTTCCTAATGGTACCCCTAAATTTACCACCTCTGAGCTTAATGGAGTGTCCCCCTGCCCTGCTGCAGGACACTAAATCAAACATTCTACCTGTCTGATATTGTCGCTAACTCTGAGTACGTAAAAGACTGAGATCTTTTACTGCTCAGCTTCCTTTTATCCAGAGTGAGCTTACTCTCATAACTCTTTTCTTCCTGTCATCCAACTGATTTATCTGTCTTATTTCCCATGAGCACATGCTTCTTTATCTAACAGATTAGTTTTCTGTCATATTCTGTTTTCAAAGCTTTCCTAAAATTGAGATGTATAATGCCAGTTGGCTTCTCCCCAAGTTTGCCAGTTTATCTGGTATGATCTTCCACTTTGAGAATCTTTGCTGACTATCGCTTCCAATCCTTGGTAATCACTTCAGACATTATACCTATGACTAAAGTTACAAATATTTATTTTCTATTCTGGTCATTGGAGAAAAGAACTGTACCATAACAGGAAGTGGTTTTAAAAATTCCCATCAACCAATGAGGAATGGGGGGGTAGAGTGAATTAAAGTTAGCAGATTGTGAAACTGATACACATTAATCATTTATGAGATTGCAAAATGATGCTTTGGATAATAAACTGATGCTGTTTATCATCTCAATCATGTCAATATTCTACAAGGAAATACCCTGGAATACAAAGGAAGAGTAAGGTAATTGATAAGAAAAGTAATCGAGGCGGAGGAGAGAAATGTTGTTTCTTAAAGAGCTAGTAATGCAAAAAATAGGCAGAAAATATTACTAATTTTTAAAAGTAGTCCCTTATTACTTTTTATTTCTGATGTTTTTCTCTTTTTCTATATTCGCATTAGATGGTTTTCTACTTAATTGCAGTGGGTGTGATGTAAAAAGCAGTGCTTTACATGGAAGCAAACACATCTAGTTGTATTCTTCTTACTACATAATGAGCATGTGACACCACTCTTTGCTACATCACAAGCTCTGCTGCCTGATTGGTCACATGTATCACAAGTTACCAATCTAGCAGCAGGATATTGATTCTTCTTGGTTACTAATGATGTCACAGTCAGTGAGGTCACAATGCTGAAAATGCATAGGAAAGAATACAACTGGATATGCTAGTCTCCAGGTAGAGTACTGTTCCACACATCACACCTAGTACTGTCACATAGAACATATTCTAATTAGCAAAACAGAAAAGAAACAAAAATACTTCAGATATAAGATGTGGTAGATAACTACTTTTGAAAGTTACTAAAAATTCCAGGCACTACACTAACTCTTTCAATGGTATATAGGAAAAATGTAACTGGATTAAAAATCTATGCAAGATTGTGAATACTGTATAATACTGTATCTGATGAGACATGCCTATAAAGAACATTAGTGTCACATTTATGTAACCCCCATAGGGATGCTATACCTTTAAGACACCCTGGCTACTCATTAGAGATGAGTGAAGTCCCCAAAATTCACTCCGCAAATTAATTTGTGACGTGCCAAATCCGTGGAGCATAATTTCACAAATTTGCAGAGCATGGATGAACCGGGAAGTGTAGAATTTCACATGTGAAATTCCACACTTTGCCACAGACTCTCCTGTAATTAATGTGATTAATTAAATCCCTGGTGTCTAGTTCCCCCCATGGACCCAATATAAGAAAAAATAATGTTCAATCCCTGGTGTCCCTGATGTCTAGTGGACCCCACTCACCAGCCCCAATATAAAAAACATATGTCTTCAATCCCTGGTGTCTAGTGGACCCCCTACCCCCACTGATCACCAGCCCCAATATAAAAAACATATATTTTCAATCCCTGTTGCCTAATGGACCTCCCACCCCGCCAATCACTGAACCAAATATAAATAAAATATATCTTAATTCCCTGGTATCTAGTGGACCCTTAACCCCATTAGGCAATCCTCCCACCCCAACCTGGAGTGGACACTGGCACAGTCCTCCACTCACCTCCATGGCTGGCAGCTCGCTGAGTTGATGATGAAATGAACACTCATTCATTCAGTCACCTGGCTCACCTGGGCATCACAATCGACTCTACACTGTCGTATGCCCAACACATTGACATCACAGCAAGGGCGATTAATTCAAGAATCGGGATTCTCTACAGGCACAAGCACTGTCTAACTCCTGAGACACTGAACCTGGTGATCAACAGCTCAATAGTCTCCCTCATCGACTATGGCCTGGCAATTTACGGGTCGGCGATTGACACGGCCCTGCACTGTATCACCACTGCTCTAAACAAGGTGTGCCACATGCTTACAGGTGTTGCAAGGCTAACACACACCTGTGAACTCTACACCAGGGCAGGACGGCTCCAACTGAAGGATAGATTAAAATATTAATCCTACCTTCTCGCCAAGAAATGCTCCCACAGTCAACTACCTGCAGGGGTCCAGAACCTCCTAACCCCGCATGTGAGCACCCAACTCACAAGGAACTCTTCCACTCAGACCTACAAAGTTCCTAGATGCCACACTGCCCTGGCTTAATGCGCCTTCTACTATCATGCTCCTGTCTGGACCAATGTCTTACCCCCTGACATTGTCAGTGCTGCAACTATTGGCTCATTCAAAGGCAGACTCTGGCAGCACCTAATTACAACCAGTAAATGTGACTGCTACCATTAGCACCCTACCATTAGGGGATGTTTTCCAGGGTACTAGAGAAGGAAGGATGACTGTTCTGGTCACCGGAGGGGCGGGATGAGGGAAACAGCATTGTGGACCCCAGGAGGAGTCCACAATGTCACTCCCCCCATCCCACCCCTCCCTCCAGTGACCGTAGTAGCCATCCTCCTGTAACCCCTAGGTGGTGCTATCCCAAGGGCTACTACCCCTACCTGCTTGGCTACTAACCGGTTGAGGGGCCTAGGTCCAATGACGGGTGCCTCCACCCAGAGGTCAGGGTTTGTAGTGGTTAGACTTGCTTGGTCGCAGCCCTCTGGGACACCGTGACTACCTTTGGTTCCCTCTAGTGGCTCACACAGTACACGGGAGTTACCTTCCCAATACCCCACAAATGCACTCTTCCTACACATACAGTAACACTTACCCTCAGGACTGATGTCTTGCAGCACGTCTCTGAGGACCCCCTGTAAAACAAGGTTAGGCAATATACACAAACACAATGCAATGTTTTTTCTACATGTACTGATACCACAGACTGCATACAGTTCAATAACAACAAATCTGATTTATTAGAGGGGGCAGTAACAAGGAGGGGGCAATCAGGTTGATTTGGTTTGGAATTATTCAAATCACAGTACTGTGCATGCATATAGGGTCCATAATGTCACTTCTTGGGTACCCAGGATGGTGGGGGGCTAGCCAGGGTCGGTGCAGCTGGTTGGGGCCTTGGATGGAAAAACACATGCACACACAAATTGTAATCCAGAGCCCTGGGGCTCAGTTCATGAAGAAATGAAACAGCAATAACTAGATGACACACTTGCAGTTTGATAAACAGATTGCAGGGAGCTACCCTGATTTGTACTCACGGACTCAATACTGAAAACTGGATGGATGCAGGTTATCCTGGATTTCCAGGAGAAACAGAATAGCTGGCCCAGCCCTCGTGGCAGGACTCACTTGCATTTGAAAAACAGGCGGATTCAGTCCGAATCAAACTGGGTTCTGCTTCCAACTTCAGCACACAATTCACAGTACAGGGCAAAAGAAGATCGCAATTCCCCACAAGCACTAGACACATTTATATGTAAAAGGAAAGTACTATACCAGGCAGGTTGCTCCTCAATCCCCATTGCACTTACTGCAAAATACCCGGGAGCACACACAGCAGCTTCAGTTCCTGACAGACTGAGCGCGATTCAGCAATTTCTCCAGTCTTCTACAGGGTGAGCCTGGTTTCCACACTTCTGGTGCTTCTTTCTCCTCACAACTCAGATTCAGTCCCAACTGGCACTCACAAAGGCTGCAGACTGAAACTCAGGGCCTCACACGCGCTTCCCACGCGAAACTATACACCGCAGAAACACAGAGCTCCTTCTCTCTTCAGAGTCACAACTGATCTGATCTTTCCAGTCACAGAGCAGGGCATTTCCTTTACCTCCACACCATTCTGTTGGCTGGTTCGGCTGTCACTCACAACAAGACTCCCTCTGTTGGTGAAAAACGGCACCAAGGTCAAAACTACATTTCCCAGAGTCACTGCCCATACAATCCCCTTGTGGCTGACTCAAAATTGAGAGTCCAAGTTCTGATTCGTCCACAGGCTCCATTTTAGGGTCTCCCTATCATCCTGATTGGTCCAAGTCAGCAATTCAGGACCAAAATGAAAGAGCTACACTGAAACAGTTTGTGCTGAAATGAAGACAGGTTAGACAAACTACATTTTCTCAGTCACTCTAAATGATTTCTGGCAAGCAGTTATATCTTTCAACAAGGCTCCCTCTGCACATGTAGTGATGGCAGAGACGGAGTGAATTGACAGCAGCTCAGGCGGGATTCGAGCATTAAATATACAGTCCTCCCATACAAACTAATTAAGTCTGCAAGCAGACAGCTCTTAAAGAGACAGTACGTGGAGGCTCAAATAGCACTCACTTGGAACCACATTTAAACAGCTCAGACGCTGAACACCGCCCAGACTTGGAGCATTCAGGCAAGCTCCTGGAAGACTTTTGGGAACCCCCATTTTCAGGGTGGTTACACTTTCTTCTCTAGCCCCCTGGAAAACTTTCCCTATGAGCTGGTGACTAAATGAATGAGCATGCGCTTGTATAAGCACATGCTCATTTGTCATCAGCTCAGTCGGGCTGCCAGTCATGGAAGTGAGTGGAGGGCTATGCCATTGGCCTGCTCAGGGTCAGGGTAGGAGGGAGCAGTGTGGTGTAGGATTGCCTGACAGGGTGGTGGGGTGGGATGGGGGTCCACTAGACACCAGGGAATTAAGATATATTTTAATTTTATTGGGGCCAGCAATCGTGGAGGGGTCCACTAGATACCAGGGATTTTAGATATGTTTTATTTATATCAGGGCCAGAGATCGGTGGGGTGGGGGGTCCACTACACACCAGGGATTTAAGATATATTTTATTTATATTGGGGCCGGCAATCTTCGGAGTGGGGGGTTCATGAGACACCAGGAATTGAAGAATAAAGATATAGTTTTTACAGCTGAAGGCAGAGCCTGCAGCTGTCTTATAGTATATGGTTAGGGCTTATTCTAGATGGAAAACAGTGGCTTCCCAAATGTTGTTGTAGGACAGTTCAAAGGTCAAAAAAGTTGTTATACTATCGCTCTGACATCAGATCGATAGTACAACAACTTTTCAGCCTTGAGCTGCTACATGATTGGCTGAAAACAGAGCTGATCAAAGAATGCACTCTAAAATGGTGGAGGCGTCTAATGATCAGTTGGTAGAGCCATTCAGTCAGATAGTTGGGACGCGGACTGCCATACTCGGCTCCATGTTCCTAAACTATCAGTTTGCCAGTTGTTTTTTTTTATTTCTTTTGCCGAGAGCAGGACCGCAGAAAGCAGTGAAGCACCGGTATCTTCGGTGTCGGAACTGGATGGCGACTGCAGCATGGACTGGGAGGGAGCGACCGAGCAAGCGAGCAGGACAATATTCACAAGGTATGAACCTTGTCAAAAGTCAAACCTCCTACAGTTTGGGAAACCATATACTATATAAAATAGTATATGATTACTTAAACACAACAAGGCGTTGTTGCCATCTCGGGGAAGTGATTCTCACACACGGACCTCTCGATGAGCTTTTTGAGGTCTGTGTGATGTCATCACATCCCCTCGATGGCAACATAGCCTTGTTGTGTATGAGCAACCATACACTATTCTATATGTTGTAGTTGGGAAAATGGGATACCAAAGCACACATTTTTGGAGTTTTCAGTGTATCCTTTCACAACTGCAAATCACTACACCTGTTAAATGAAATACTCCCTTCTCTCTGTTGAGTAGACCAGTTACAACACAATTTTTCCAGCTTGTCTCTCTAGTCGTGCCTGCTTTAAGTGTCTTGACAGCTAGTGTCTTGAGAAGGCATTCATCATTTTAAGGGCATATGAGATACATAGCTTTGGAACAGCTAGTTAACTTCCATAAACAATGAAAAGATGATTTTCTTTCAATGGCACTTCTCAGTCTGCAAGCTGTCCCGCATTCCACTGCTGCTTGCTCCCAGATTACTTTGCAACAAGTTTAAGTCTTAACCCTTAATTATCTTGGTAGTTAATCTTCAGCCTTCTTGTATTAGATACATTAGAAGTTGCCATTTTATTTAAGCTGCATGTCCTTTAGTGAATTTCCCTGTTCAGACCCATAAAGACATTATGTTTTTACAGTTTTTTAACTTCGTCACCTCTCTCATTTTTATTTTGCTGTCCAATGTCCACCTTCACATTTTCATTTTTTTATTTCTATTTTATCAAGCTTCACAGTATGTGAGGCTAGCAAGGAGGAATGTTCACAGCTGTAGCTATAGCAGTCTGTATATTGAGGACACCAACAATCTTCAAACAGTTCACTGCCCCTCCATGCATACAGAGGTCCTTGAAAAGCTTGTAAGGGACTCTGGGTCCATTATGTTCAACCCCTCACTGTAATATAGTAATTTAGTGTTGTAAGGGACTGTGAGTCTATCATATCTAACCCCTCATTGTAACATAGTAATTTAATATTGTAAGGGACACTGTGCCAATCATGTCCAACCCCTCACTGTAGCATAGTAATTTAATGTTATATGGGACTCTGGGTCCATCATGTCCAACCTCTCACTGTAATATAGTAATTTAATGTTGTAAGGGACACTGGGTCCACCATGTCCATCCCTTGCTGTAACATAGTAATTTAATGTTATATGGGACTCTGGGTCCATCATGTCCAACCCGCATTGTAACATAGTAATTTAAAGTTGTAAGGGACTCTGGGTCCATCATGTCCCACCCACACTGTGATATAGTATTTTAATTATGTAAGGGACTGTGGGTCCATCATGTCCACCCCCTCACTGTAACACAGTAATTTAAGGTTGTCAGGAACTCGAGGTCCATCATCTCTAACCCCACACTGTAACATAGTAATTTAATGTTGTAAAGGACTCTGGGTCCATCATGCCAACCCCTCACTGTAACATAATAATTTAATGCTGTAACAGACGTGAGGTCTATAAAGTTCAGCCCCTCACTGGAACATAGTAATTTAATGTTGTAAGGGACTCAAGGGCCATCATGTCCAACCCCTCACTGTAACAGAATAATTTAATGTTGTAAGGGACACTAGGTCCATCATGTTCAACCCCTTGCTGTAATAAAGTAATTTACTGTTGCAAGGGACTCTAGGCCCATCATGTCGAGCCCCTCACTGTAATATAGTAATTTAATGGTGTAAAAGACTCTAGGTCCATCAAATTCAATCCCTTAGTGTTTAACAAGAATTATTGTAAGTCTTAGGAAGTGTCTGCATTCCAAAAGAGACATGTTACTTTATTTTAATTAACTGAAGAAAAGTTAGTCTCTCCTGATACAGGAAGTGAGTGGATTAAAATTTTAATAAACCAGACCCACATTATACCTGGGGTTTGAGCAGTCAGCCTCTGCTTGATGCAGGGGGCTTATGACTGGGCTTCAACTATCCAGGAGTCCAGGACATGCCACTTTTGCTGAGAGGGCTAGGTGTGGGCACAGGAAAGGGTAAAGGGAAAACACAGAGAAGGGTCTGTGGCAGCTGAGAGGGGCTGGGTGTATACAGAGGAAAGGGTGAGGGGCAAACACAGAGAAGGGTCTGCAGCAGCCAGATATGAGAGGCATACCGGTTAAAGCATGGGTGAGGGGATCTGTGACACAAACACACTGTGCATGTGCGAGTATCATGCATTCGTAGTCATGTCAGTGCTGCCATGTTGCGCGCAGCTGACTCCGGGGCAAATTACGCATGCATGAGTATCACGCATGCGCAGTACTGTAATCACTGCAGTATTAGTTACAGCTGACTCCAGTGCAACAAGAGTACCACATATCCTTTTCAAGGCACATGCTGCTCCTAAAAGCTCTCCACAGCTGTATCGGCTCTGACCAGAGTTTGTTTTACAGTATATCGGGGCCAGCAATCGGCGGGGGGGGGCACTAGACACTAGGGATTTAGGGGATTCACACTTTGCAACTTCTCCTTGCCTTGGGAGTTTTTAAAGTGCAATTTGCACTTAAAAAAACACAAAGGAAGGTGAAGTTACAAATGGCGAATTTTCAGTTGACAGCTGCAAAGTCACGAATTGATATGCAGAAATGAATTTGGTGACTTCGCTGAAAATTCTCAAGCGAAGTAAAACTTCGCTGCATCTCTACTAGTCATAAAAACATATACAATGATGGCAGAAAAAAGTAAAAGAGCAATGGTCAGTCCAGTCTGCCCATGGATCTCCATCTAACCCTGGGACCTAATGTCCATCCAGGGTCTAACCCCCCCATCTATCCTCCTATTCCCTTCACATTTTCTGTCACCTCTAGTAACTACTGTACCTTCACTCTGTCCCAACTGCACTTGAAACCATTAACGTTTTTTGTGCCCACCACCTCTGCTGCTAGACTGCTCCATGGTTTCACCACCTTTCTGGTAAAACAAGACTTCCTAATCTCCCCCTGAACCTCCCCTTTGTCAGTTTCCACTCATAAAGTCCAAAAGAAATACATAATAAATGTTTATTAATTAAAGATTGAAAATAACAAAAAGGGTTGAGCACTTCCTTCATTACTGCACAATTTCCACTCATACCTCAGGCTGGTACTCATGCTAAATAATTCCCCGTTATTCACCTTGTTTTTCTTCAGGAACTCAAAGGTCTATATCAAATCTCTACCTCATATCTCCCCTCTCCTTCTGGTCTCCAGTGAGTACGTGTTCAGTGCCTTGAGGCTCTCCTCGTAAGACCTGCCCTATTGGCCCCAGATCAGCTTTGTCACCTTTTCCTGCAATGTCTCCAGCCTGTCCTCATCTTTCCTGAGGACTCCTGAACTAGACACAGAACTCCAGGTGTGGCCTTGCCAAAAATCTATAAAGTTGTAGTATTACCTCTTTCCTTCTGCTGTCAATACCCCTCCCAATACACCCAGCAACCTATTTGCTATAGTATAGGCCTTGTTGCACTGGTTTGATTGTTTGAGGGTGTCAATGATGATAACTCCTAAGTCCGTTCCTCAGCCATAGTGTTAAGTCTTACCCCACCCATCCAGTACTCTGTACTGGGGTTCTTGTTCCCTAGGTGCATCACTTTGCACTTTTTGACTTTGAATTTTAACTGCCAAACCTCAGACCACCTCTCTAGCCTTTGCAGGTTGCTCTGCATTTCTTCAATTCCTTCATTGCTATCCACCCTGCCACAAAGCATAGCGTCATTTGTGAAGACACAACCTGCCCTGGATTCCTTCTCTAATGTTGCTGATAAACATATTGAAGGAGACCTGGCCTAGGACAGAACCCTGGGGTACCCCACTGGTGACCTCCTTCTCTTCTGATTTGACCCCATTAACCACAACCCTCTGCTGCCTCACACTCACACATCAAAGGTGTCAGCTGCCACCATAGTGAAACTACAGACCGTAAATCACCCAACCATTACACCGACTAGACAGGACATGTACTTGCACTCATACAGGACTGGTTTGGGATGTGGATTCATGTGAAAACTGCAATGTCTGTGTACATAAGGACTTTAATGAAAACTTCTTTTGGATCACAGTGACAGCCATTTTCATTAGCTCTGCCCCAAGATGCCAGGGAAATGGGATCAAGAGGTGACTGGCCAACCACTGGGTAAATCTGCATGAAGAGAGAGCCACATGGGCTCCTGGACTTTTGGCAGACCTAATTAATTCAGGTGCCTTTGCAGCCATAAATTGCCTGTTGAGTGACAGACCTCTGGAACTGCCGCAACCGACTGATAACTAAGCTGATCAATCAGAGCTGCTGATTCCGCAGTGAACAACAGGGGCTGAGCTGAACCCAAGTCAGTTTGCTAAGAAGGCTGTGCGCCTCAGCTATCTATGCATATACTGTACATTTCTCCTTAGATATTGCATCTCTCTTTCTTTCCTTATTGTTACCCTACTATCAGTCTGATACTATACCCCATTTAGTAACTCTTAGTGAGAGGAGTTTACTATAACCATACAGCTGAAGCCGATTACCAGACCCCATCCCTGGAGCCTGCATCACCTCTGCAGGCAGTCCCTGAGGGTTGCGAGGGCCAAGACACTGACAGGCTCTCCCCCATACAGCCAAAGCCACCAATTCCCAGACCCCATCCCTGGAGTCGGCATCACCTCTGCAGGCAGTCCTGAGAGTCACGAGGGCCAAGACACTGGGAAGATCTCCCCCATACAGCTGAAGCTGATGATTCCTGGACCCCCACCCTGGAGCCTGCATCACCCTTGTAGGCATTCCCTGAGGATCATGAGGGCCAAGACACTGGGAGGTTCTCCCCCATACAGCCAAAGCCACTGATTCCTGGACCCCTTCCCTGGAGTCTGCATCACCTCTATAGGCAGTCCCTGAGGGTTGTGAGTGCTGAGACACTGGAAAGCTCTCCCAATACAGCCGAAGCTGCCAATTCCCAGACCCCTCCCTGGAAACTGCATCACCTCTGTAGGCAGTCCCTGAGGGTCGTGAGGGCCAAAACACTGGGAGGCTCTCCCCCATAAAGCCAAAGCTGCCAATTCCTGGACCCCCTCCCTGGAGCCTGCATCACCTCTGCAGGCAGTCCCTGATGGTTGCAAGTGCCAAAATACTGGGTGGCTATCACCCATACAGCCGAAGCCACCAATTCCCGGGCCCCCTCCCTGAAACCTGCATCACCTCTGCAGGCATTCCCAGTGGGTCATGAGGGCCAAAACACTAGGAGGCTCTTCCCCATACAGCTGAAGCTGCCGATTCCCAGATCCCCTCTCTGGAGCCTGCCTCACCTCTGCAGGTATAGGCTGGAACACCTAGCTGTTGGAGGGAGTGTACTTCCCCCTGCCACTAGCATGGTGATTGCCACACTGACCCACCTACCCTCCCTCCCTAGGTGGGCATTTCCTCTATGGGTATTTGCTGTCACATGATCACCATTGCCTTTCCTATCACCTCCAGACTCCATTAGTAGCTTATACCTTTGGGCCACTAGAGGTCCCTGCTGCTCTTCCTTAAATCTCTCCCTAGCTCCTAATATAAATTGCTATGCCCTTACACTGCATTATTCCCTTATTTCCTGTTTCTCTCCCCAGTTCAGTCATGAAACCAGCCTCTCATACTACCAGTCATTTCCCTACCCTCCATCCCGTCCCATGGGATTTGAACCCCTGGCCTTGTTGCCTGGCCCATCTGTAGCCTGTTGCTCTGACCACTAGACCATACTGCCAGTAAGTAATGTTTCAGCTGGTATGATCTACTGGTACCTTGCTGTACCCCCCACTCTTGGTACTTTCCGCTGTTCTGCTCAATTCATTCTCCCCTGCTCCTGGTTGGCTCCTCTCAAGTAATCATTCCCCCTCCCACCAAGTGGTGCCACCAGTCAATTGCTGACCTCTTTCTCCCTGGTCCACACTCCACCTTTCAATACCCCGATACTCCCCCTCCTACATTTACACCTTCAACTGTACCTTCACCACCTCCACACACACACACACCCACCATGTCCCCCCTTACAGTCAAATTTCTATCTCTCTGCACACTTCTTGGACTCTGTCTTGCCTTCGACTCTGGTGCCTCAGTCCTAGCCCTGGAACAAGTCTCTCTCTCAGGCATACCTGACCTACCTTTTGACCTGCTCCTATTCTCCCATGTCTTGAATGCTGCCTGCTTCACTCCTGACCATCTGCCACCCTGGCCTTCATTAGCTGTCATGACTGTCACCATCTATTCCTTCACCTCTCATCCTTCTTCCTCTGGGTCCCATCCCCCTTCATCCTCCTCCCATCCATCTTCCATACTGCACCACTTCTGCTCTCTGGGAACATTGAAAGCAACCCTGGCCCCTCTAACAAACCCCCCTTAAACACCCCCCTCTTCTATAGTCACCCACTCTGGGATGTTAAACCTGGCATAAAAATAGTCCATCTGAATGTGAGAGTCTACTACCTAAAATGGCCAAGCTGGAAGCCTGGGTCACACTGTACAAGCCTGACATCCTGGGCGTCTCTGAGACCTGGCTAAAAACCTCCACCCTGGATCACAGCCGCTCCCTGCTTGCTTACACCTTCCTATGCAGTGATCATATTACCTCCTGCTGTAGTAGGGGTGTACTCCTGTCCTACGGTAACTCCTTTCATGCTACACTTTTTGGCCAGACTACTAGTGATCTTCCCATCAACTGACTTGCAGCAGAACTAACCATTGCCACCAACACGGTCCCCTGGCCGACCCCACTGATATTGCAAATGTACGCAATGCTTATTTTTCCAGTCTCAGCAACTACCTGGCCAAACATCCCCTCTCCACCCCCTTGCACATGTCCTCTTCCACTACTTCCAGCAGCCCCCCTTTCTACTTCAAGACCATTTCCCCTGCTGGGGCACTTAAACTCCTCCTCCTCAGTCTTCCATCTAGAGGGAGCGCTGATAGTGATGGTTTATCCTGCTTTCTTATACTAGTGGCCTACAACATTACCTACCCACTTACCTTTCTCTTCAATCTCTCCCATACCATGGCCTCTGTCCCCCCTGCCTGGAAGCATAACTATCGACCCATCTCCATACTACCTCACCTTAGTAAGCTCCTCGAGAAGGCTGTCAATTACCAAATCACCGACCATGTCACCAAATACAACCTCTTTTGCCCTCAACAATATAGTTTCAGGAAGGGGCACAGCACAACCACTGCCCTGGCCTGTTTCACTGTCCATGTGTTAAAAAATATGGATGAAGGGAAGTTGACTGGTGCGGTATTTGTTGATTTATCCAAGGCCTTCGACCTTGTCAACCACAGCATCCTTATAACTAAACTTGGTGCCTCTGGTTTCTCCTTTGCCTCCACAACCTGGCTCACAAACTACCTCTCTGGTAGAACCCAAATGGTCTGCCTTGGTGGTGCCACCTCCCTCCCTTTTCTGTCTCAGTCGGCGTCCCCCAGGGCTCCATACTCAGCCTCCTCGTCTTTTCCCTTTTCATTAACTCCTTCCCATCAGAAATCCTCTCATGTCACTCTCTCCTCCATGCTGATGACCTGATACTCTTCCCTAGTGACCCCTCCCCTTCTTCACTGTCCTCCACACTCACCACCAATTTCTGTATGGCCCATCACTGGTTCTCTTCTAACAAGCTACTGGTTAATGTATGCAAAATGAATGCAATGCTATTTGGCTCAAAATCCAAACTCGCTGCCCTTGGCCACTCCAACTGCCCTCTAACAGTCCACTACCCAAATGGATCACCCCTCAACTCTGCTCACTCATTCAAATATCTAGAGGTAATCCTAGACCCGACCCTTGCCTACTCTGATTACATTGCTTCCCTGATACATCGCATAAACCAGAAGCTGGGTCTCTGCTACCACCTCATTGACCATCTCATGCCAGAATATCACCTTGCAATAGCCCATGGCAACATTCTCCCCCTCCTCGACTATGTACTGTGTACTCCCTTACTTCCACTGCCAACCAGTACAAGTTGAACACAACTTACAACCAGATTTGCTGCTTTGCCCTTCAAGCCCCTCTCTCCATGCACCACTTCTCTCTCTCTCTCTACCAGTCCCTAAACTGGTCCCCTCCCAAGCCTGATGCTCATACCTGCTGGCCCGGACAATTGGGAATGCCATCCATAGGTCCTCTTTCTCCCCTCTATCTCTTCTGCTTTGTCTTAAAATTCATAGCCACTATCTTCACCAGTTGTCCCACCTCCAACTAGTCCAACCAAACATAACCACCAGGATGGGACAAAGAGCCTTCTCCATTGCTGGACCCTCTCTCTAAAAGGACCTCCCTCCCTCCCTCAATTCGTTCCTTTGACCCTCCACTAAACTTAAATATCCTACTAAGAATCCACTTCATGTCTTCCTCAACCTTTGCCTATCCTCAGGCCACTAGCACTGCTGGGCATTCTATGTAGCCCTCCCTGGCCTCCCCCTACCGCTATTTGCCTCTTCTACTACCCTGAAACTGGCTTGATGGCTGCCATCTTATCCTGATGTTAGCTGCATGCTGGGTGCTACCTTGTAGACTTAATTTTGTAAATAGTCTGTGTATTTTTGATGCTGCTTGCTACCTAATGATGTATTCTCACCCTAGGGAAGAGGCTGTTGTTGCCTAACACTATATATATATATATATATATATATATATATATATAAAATCACATGCCCCCACAATGCAAAGCATCATGGGCTGCATGTGCAAATCACCACAGAATATTGTGCTGGTTCAACTTTAAGCAGAAATGCATGGTGCCGAAAGGCCTCTCACACAGTTTGCAAAGGGTGCCAACAGAAGACACAGACATGTGTTTCATCCTACCAGGACTCATCAGTATGCCTCATCTGTTTGACACCCCAGTGGAATGAACCAGTTACCCTAAAATGGTCTATCTGGGTTATGTTGTGGTGAACCAAATTAAAACAAAAAAACTATTTAAAAGACAAAGAACCTCTGTGTTACCTTATTGTTACCTGTACTGATTACATCTCCATGGTATGTTAGCCTTGCTTGCCCTTGATTTTGTTACCATTCATTTCTGTGCACTGTTGTTTGTCCTCACTGTATCTTCCACTGTATGTGCCAGTCTATGGCCCATGCCATGCTTGAAAAAGGTCCTTGGATCCCTGCACCAACCCGATTAACAAATGCTTAAACAAATAAATAAATAAATAACCTGTTCCATGCACAATGTCTCACCTCATTTTACCGCACTGTACTTAACTATTGCTATAGTGTGCCTGTATGTTTGCTTTAATGTTGAAAAATTAATAAAACATTTAAGTACAAAAGAAGGCTGCACAAGTATGCTAAACTGACCAGGAACTAAGTGCTGCTGACAGCGTGTGCTGCAGAGACAGACTACGCATCCTCATGGGAAGAAGAGATGTGAAAATCAGAGCTCCTGCATAGAAAGAGAGGTAATAACATACTGAGCACTGCATGATATCAAAGCTGAAAGCTACAGCTTAAATAAAACTTGCTGTACTGCAGCCTGAAATTGTGACCAATCCACCAGTTCAGAAATGCTGCAGATTCAAGGTGACTACCACAGGAGAAGCTACCTCTGATGCGGAGGACTCACCCACCAGTCACTGGAGCTCTGAGAGGCCTGACCTGCATCAACTGGTGGGACTGCTGAAGGCCTGCAACCCCACCCACCAAGAGATTGAAAGCCCACAGGCACCAGCCAGAGAGGGATTGCTACAAACTGCACCACTGCTCCTCTGTACAATGAGGGAGAGCCCATTGGTTCAGGAACCATGAGAAGATTCTGGGATTGCCCTGCCACAAAACCTGTAAAATAGTTGGGAAACATTTGATGGACTTAGCCATCCAGTCAGAAAATATAAATATCTCAGGAGGACATTTTCAAGTATTCAGGTTTGGGGGTTGATTTCACAAAGTATATCTAACTGTTTTTGTTTAAGTGCACCTCTGCTGACCCACCATGTACATGTCATTGGGCCTACACCATTTCCATGGCAGGGTATCCAGTGAAGCACTGGGAGTTCCTTGGTGATAAACTGAGGGTATAGCACTGGTATCTGTGGGGAGAGGGTAGTGCCCCCAGTACAGGAGAGCTGAAGCAAGCTACTGTATTTTGCATTATGGAGTGGGGTTAGGCATGGTTTGAGAGCTGAGCCTGGCAGAGCACATAATCACAGCCCAAGGAGATCCTTACATTTGACTGCATCTTGGAGGATAGGAGTGTCCGGGAGGGCGAAAAGGAAGAAAGAGTGAAACAATCAGAGGGGTATCAACATCTGGAAGGCCATGTGCTAGAAGCCTAGGAAATAAGATTCCAGACCTAGAGGCCAACATGGCAGAGGACAACCTGAATATTGTGTCCATTACCGAGTCATGATATACTGAAAACCATGACTGAGACATGGTCATATTAGGCTGTACTCTGTTCAGGAAGGACAGGGTGGGAAGAAAAGGATGGGGTGTAGTGCTTTATGCGAAGGGAAGCATTAAAGTGACAGAGATACAGGGAATACAGAAAGAGACAGAGTTTTTGTGGGTTACCTTGGAGAAGGGGAATGGAGCCACTGTTCGTACTGGTGTGCTCTAAAGACCAGCAGCACAGGAAGATGAAGTAGATAAGATACTGGTGGGAGCCACAGGTAAGATAATTTTAATAAATTTAATATTGTTGATTTTAGTTAAGATGCTATTCTTGCTAGTATGTAAAGCGCTTTGACTCAAATTATTTTGACTGAAATTTGTGCTAAACAAATAAAGGATTGATTGATTGAAGATGGCAGAAAAGGGAGCGGTACTGCTAATTGGGGACTTCAGTCTGAAGGATGTAGATTGGAATCTCTCAGCTGTATCTTCAACTAGAAGCAGGGACATCCTGGACTCCCTACAGGGGGTATTCCTCAGGCAACTAGTCAGTGAACCTACTCATGATGGGGCAATACTGGATATTGTATTCACTACTGTAACAGGGGCTGTGTGGCAGTCATCAAGGTGGAACAACACCTAGGAACCAGTAATCACCGTACAATGCTGTTCAATATAAGGACTGTTGCAGATTCAAACCACATAAGGGCAAGGGTCCTAGATTTCAAGAGGGCAGACTTAATGAAGATGGGTGAGTGCCTCAGGGATGACTTGGCAAGGGGTGATCTGGGTGGTGTGGAGGAACAGTGGGTGAAGGTAAAAGGGGGCATAGTGAAGGCAACAAACCTTTGTGTCAAACAAGTGCATAAAAGTAAGAGGAAAAAGAGAACATTATAGTTCTTGAAAGATGTGGCAGAAAAGGTAAAGGCTAAAACATAGAAACAGAATCTGATGGCAAATAAGGGTCATTTGGCCAACCCAATCTGCCCAATTTTTTCTTCTCCACCTTCATTTTTGCTGCAGACCCACTTGCTCTATGGTGCCTTCCCCCCTTCCTTACTTCTATGATTCCCTTGTAGCTATCCCAGGAATTGTTGAACCCCACCAATGTTTTTGTCCCATCTAACTCAGCTGGAAGGCTGTTCCAGGAATCCTCCAATCTTTCTGTGAAGAAATACTTCCACACATCTCTCCTGAATCTACTCCACTCAAGCTTCATAGCGTGTCTCTTTGTTTAAGAGTACCTTATTTTCCAAAATATATTCCCCTCCTGTATCTTATTAATCCCCGTGAGGTATATAAAGGTCTTTATCATAGCTCCCTCCTGTCCTCCAGGGTGTACATACTGAGCTCCTTTAGCCTATTCTCATAGGGCTTTTGATGCAGACCCTGCACCATTTTGGTAGCCCTCTTTTGGACTGCCTCCACTCTGTCTATGTCCTTCCTGAGATGTGGTCTCCAGAACTAGATGCAGTACTCAAGGTGGGGACTTACTAGTGATCTATATAGGAGCAACATGACCTCCTTCTTTCTGCTTGTGATACCACTTCTTATATACTTCAACATCCCACTAGCCCTTATGGCTGCCTTGTAACATTGCCTGGCCACCTTTTGGTCATCCAATATGATTACCTCCAGGTCTCTTTCCTGCTTGGTCATTGTCAGTATCACTCCACCCATTATGTACTCTGACCCTGGGTTTCCATGGCCTAAGTGCATTATTTTGCACTTTTTTGCATTAAATCCCAGCTGCCATACTCTTGACCATACCTGCAGGTTTTTTCAGATCTCTGCCCATCCTTTCCTCCCCCCAAGCATCCACCCTGTTGCAGAGCTTGGTGTCATCTGCAAAGAGACAGATCTTCCCTTCTAGCTCCTCTGCTATGTCACTATTGAAGACATTAAAGAAGACTGGTCCCAGCACTGAACTCTGAGGTACCCCACTGGTCACCCTCCCTTCCTCTGAGCAAACTCCATGTACCACTACCCTCTGTCTTCTATCCCTTAACCAATTTCTTACCCAGGTTTAAAGGGTGTCATTTAGAAGATATAAAGCTACACAGAGGGAGGAGGATAGGAAGATGTATTAAGTGAAACAGAGAGAAGCAGTGAAAGCAGTAAGGATCACGAAGGCACATACTGAAGAGAGAATAGCCCAATAAGTTACAAAAGAGGAATGACATTTTCTAGGTATGTAAGTGGAAAACAGAAGACTAAGGGAGAGATTATAAGGTAGGGGGATAGTGCAGAAGAAGACCAGGAAAAGGCAAACATCCTGAACAAATATTTTTGTTCAATGTTCACAGTGGAAGGAGAAGGGGAGGGGCCACAAATAGGTAACAGGAGCTCTGAAAGGCAGATAGACGGTAGTCCTTTTTCAGTAGATAAAGTCCTAAAGGTACTCACTAATCTGAAAGAGGACAAAGCAAAGGGATCAGAAGGGGTACATCCTTGTGTATTGAGGGAGTTAAGTTAGTTAATGGCTGCACCTCTGACAGTCCTGTTTAACAGTTCAGTAGAAACAGGAATGGTTCCAGAAGACTGGAAGAAGGCAGATGTACTCCTGCTTCACATAGTGGTAGGAGGGAGGAGGCTGGCAATTATAGACCAGTTAGCATGACACTGGTGGTAGGGAAGTTAGTGGAATCACTGCTGAAAGAAGGGATAGTGGAATATCTTGAATCTAATGGGTTACAAGACTCAACACAGCATGGACTCATGGATGGGAGGCCATGTCAAACAAATCTGATAGATTTCTTTGAATGAGTGACCAAGGAATTAGATCAGGGTGGAGCAGTGGATGTGGCCTACCTAGAGGTCAGTAAGGCATTCAACTCTGTTCCACTTAGAAGACAATTAAGCAAGCTGGTTAGCTTATGAGCGGGTACCAAGGTGGTAAACTGGATAAGATATTGGTTAGGGGTTGGGCAATAGAGGGTGGTGGTAAACAGAGTTCACTAGAAAGATGGTAGAGTGACCAGCGGACTGCCTCAGTGATCAGTGCTGGGACTGGTCCTCTTTAATGTCCTTATAGGTGACATTGCAGATGAGCTGGAGGGGAAGGTCTGTCTGCTTGCAGGTGACACCAAAATCTGTAATAGACCAGATACTCCAGGGAGGGGCATGGGAAGGATGAGCAGAGACCTGAGAAACTGTGAGACATGGCCAAGGATACGGCAGCTAGATTTCTATGTGACAAAGTGCAAAGTAATGCACTTGGGGCACAGAAACCTAGGGGCACAATATAAAATGGGTTTAGTGTCACTGATGACCACCAAGCAGGAGACAGACCTGGGGATAATAATCTCTGATAACCTTAAGGTGGCCAGACAGTGCAACAAAGCAGTTGAGAGGGATAGTGGGATGCTGGGGTGCATAGGGAGAGGCATCTCCAGCAGAAGGTGGGAGGTGGTGCTGCCTCTGCATAGACTGCTGGTAAGATCCCACCTAGAATACTGCATACAGTTCTGGAGGCCACATCTCCAGAATGCCATAGAGAGTGGCGGAGGATCCACAGGTGGGCAACTAAAATGGTGAGGGGACTACATCAAAAGGCCTATGAGGAGAGACTAATGTAACTTAATATGTACACCCTGGAAGAGAGAAGGGAGAGATGGGATATGGTAAAGATCTTTAAATACCACAAGAGGATCAATAACTAAGGTACAGGAGGGCAGTATTTTTCAGAAAAAAGTGCACAAAAATAATGAGCCATGCTATGAAGTTGGGGGGAGGGTAGATTCAATAGAGATGTGAGGAATTACTTCTTCACACAAAGAAGGGTGGATTCCTGGAACAGTTTACCAGTCAATATGGTGGGGGCCAAAACAGTGGTGGGGTTCAAGAATGCATGGGATAAGCAAAGGGGAATCTTAGTAGAAAGGAATGGGGGGAGGAGAAAGAACTTGAGCTCAGGTAAGATCTATAGAGATACTGTAGGTGGGGAAGAAAATGGGCAGACTAGATGGGCCAAGCAGTCTTTATCTGCTGGCAAATTCTATGTTTCTGTATTTCTATGTACTGAAGAGTGCCTGGGGTTTAAAGTAGGCTTGGCTACTGCACTACCTCATTGCTGCTAAGTACTTTTTTCTCACCATTTAGGGCCTGCAGCTGACTCTAAATAAAACACTTGGGGCCAGATATTCAACTGCGCCCAAAATGTGAGCAATAGCAGGAGCAAGCACAAGTCAATTGCGCACATGCACAACAGACGCGATATTCAAACATGGAGCAAGTCAAATTGCGCAACCAGCCAACGTCTGAATATCGCACAACCTGTGCCATAGCGCAACCAGGAAGGGGAAGCTGAGCACATATGATGCGCCATAGCACAACAAGACCAGCCCAGCTGAGCAGTCCAGAGGCACCATAGCGCAAGCAGAGAGCCCCCCAGCAGCAGAGCAATGGAACTGCACAACCAGGGAGGTAGGCAGGAGCCCACCACCCATGCCACAGATGGGCACAGGAACACACTGCAGAACTAACAATACACCCCCGCACCCGAAGCACAGCATCACTGGTGGAGGGACGGAATATCCACCGGCCCATGGGGACAAGCCAACAAAGCACAGATGGGCCATGGTGCCCCAGCACACCCACTGGCAAGCTGAGACCACCACACAAAGGGGGCAGACAACCCAAGTGTACAACAGCACACCTCTGTGCACAGCACACCCTGCACTGGTACCCCAAGACACCACCCATGAGCAGTGACTGTCACTGTCTCTGCAGGAATCCCCATGCCCCCCCAGCACAATGCAACCGTGTGTACCACAGAACCATACAAGCCAGACCCACCAGGAGCACACAGCGGTGTGTGGCAGCACACGGCCAGACCGGCTGAAAGCCACTACCACACCAGGGACACCTCACACACACACACACACAGTCCCAGGACAATACCACACCCAGATACCATGTACACCACTGCAACTGAGCACCCATAGCCAGCTACAAATCAGAGACCACCACAGTATTCATATCAAAATAGATTTATAAAAGAATATCAACAGGACACACAACTATATACAGATATATACAAAGAAAGGGTGAGAATACGGGTACAAGGTAGGGGTGGAGTAAGAGACAGGGTGAAGAACTGGAGTGAGGGAAGGCAGGGTGTGAGGGATGGGTAAAGGGGTAGGTGTGGGACAGCTACTGCCACTCCAGGCTGCAGCATCAGGCTGCCTCTGGTCCATGGCCTCCTCCATCGCCTCCTCCCTCTGGTGCATCTCCCTCAGAATGCCCAGGGCCTCCAGTGACACCTCCAGCAGGCGGTGGACAGCCGCTGCTCAATCCTCCATGAGGATCCAGACACCTAGGACAGAGAACAGAATCAGTGGCTGTGACTGTCACAACCTAAAGCCACCCAACATGCATGGCATACAGCCAAGTGCCCTGCCCCTGTGATGGACTGCACCCACCCACAGTGACCGTGCACAGACAAGCCCAGCCAGGCAGCAACAGCCATGTGTGCCACTGCACACACACCCCACCCATGACCAGCACAGCACAACCAAGGCTGTACAGTGACGTGGCTACGTGGTGGGAAGTTAGTGCCACAGCCATGTGCCCAGTGCATGCATAGACCACCAGTGATGCACTTACAGACATGCAGTGCCACTGGACAGTGCTGACTGTCACACGTCACGTGCATGGCAGTGTTGTCCATGGATGGTGGCTATGCTCTTCCCCCCCCACAGCATGCAATAGCATCCATGATGTAACGACACTCACCCTCATCAAGCCGCTGCCACTGCTGCTGCTGCGGCTGCTGTGGTCCAACACTGCCACCACCTCGGCCAGCCACCTCTGCAACCCCTCTTTGAGCCTCATCCCAGGCCTGCCTCTGCTCCTCCATGCCTGTGGGAAACAAAAGTTGAGAAACACATCAGTGAAATCCCAAAGCAGACAGCCCCTGCCCCCAATGAGTGTGCCTGCCCACAGAACCAGACCATACATCACACACAGCAAACACCGTCACACCAACCATAGACCAACCCTCCCCATGTGCTGGTCACAATGCACAGTGTTACCATGCGGTCCAATACAGGTGCATGAGCACGGCTCACCCACCTGGCCTAGCACCACGCCCCTCCTGGCACGTGACCTGAGGCGCGCCAGCAGTGCCCGCTCCCTCCTGCGCAGGTCACTGTACCAGTGCCTGCACTGCTCCGGTGTTCTCCACCGCCCAGTGGCCTGTTCAAGATCAGTGGCCACCTGCTGCCACACATGGGTGCGGGCCATGTTCAGGGGTTCCTCCCCAAACAGTGGCCCATGGTGAGGCTCCACCACAGCCACCAGGTTGGCCACCTCCAAAGCACTCCACTGTGGAGCTCTCACCATGCCATCCCTGCAGGTTTATAGTAGGCAATATGGCACTCCACGGCATGCTGACTGCGATGGAAATGTTGCGCAATACAAATCCGTCAGTCCCTATCACGCTGTTAGACTACAGCTATGGTCCCTATCGCGCTGTTACCAAACAGCACAATAGAGCTGCAGACATGCCATACGTACAGCGCCAAGGGGGCAAAGGTCAGGCACAAGGTCATGGGTCTCTGGTGCAAGGCCACGCACAGCGCCATCGGTCACCTGCGTGCCATTGCCACAGTGGACTATTGCGCAGTTGTGCCACAGCACCATGTGGTGACCAGCGCTGTAGCACCACTGGCACAATGGTGGCCACATCCTGAATTGCCGATCGCGAACAGCACATCATCAGCGCGGCAGACGCCTGCGTAAGCTACCTGGGCATGTGCAGTGTGGTGTACTACGCAGTCACAGAACTGCGCCATTGTCTCAGCCAGCTCAACCGCATTGGGCAAAGCGCAACAGCGCGATATTCAGCCATCATATGCAAATCATCTGATCAGCCATTCAATGGTGCAGCGGCGCGATTTGCATCTCATTAAAGTTGCTCCACTCCTAATTTGCATGCATTGCGCTATAAATGTGCGACATTGATCTGCAGTGGCTATATTCGGTTACTGCAGGTGATAGGTGAGTTGCATGCTGTGTGATGTTCTGGACTATGGTCTTAGGGTATTGCTGTATACTGCACAGTCACAGGTGTCCACTTTCACCCATACAGACTGTGACATGGCCGAGCCAGGAATGGATGAGGAGGATGATGGTGGGTGGAAGAGGAGGCCCAACTTCATGAAAGCCGAGACAGAGGCACTCTTTGAGGCCTACCTGGAGGAAGAGCCACTACTCAGTGGATGGCGGGGCACCCCTCAGACCTGTGCTGCTGCATGGGAGGGGGTGGCTCGTGCCATAAACCTGCACGGAAGCCACCAGTGCTCCATGCAGGAATGTAAAGAAGATGGGGACCAACAGGAGGGTGAAGGAGAGGTGGCAGCCCTCAGGGTGACGCAGCGCTGCAGGCGGGAGCCAAGCCGGAGTGGTGCAACCGACCCCGGAGGACCGTCTTACCATCCATGCAGCGCGGTGCCATCGGGGCGTGAGGTGGCTTCCAGACAGGTGGTAGCTCATCACTGCGTGGTATGCATGAACAGGGGGAAGGTGGATCACATGCACTAACATGTTCTCACTTTCTGTTACAGATCCTGTGCGTCTGCAGAGGACAGTGGTGGAGAGCCTGTCCACTGTGGACATCCAGCCGGAGTTGGAGGAGTCCATCCACCTCTGCTGGTAGCGGCGTGCTTTGCACCAGTGTGCCGCCTGGCTGCCATCTCCGATGTCGGTGAGACAGGTGTGGGGGGTGCCCTTCCTGTGTCTCAGCGGTCTGGCATGCAAGCATTCCAGCACACTGTGGCTGTGGCTGTGTCACGAACCTGCACCATTGATGATGCAATGACCACTATGGGCACTGACACGTGTGTGTCACATAATGGACACACAGCAGGACAGCTCGCGCCCATAGACCTAGCTGGTTCCAACGTGTGTGCCAACACGTCAGCACATTCCCAGGCTGTGCCTGTCAGCACCAGTGGGGCAGCACTGGTGGCTGTACAGGTCACTGGCACTGTTGGGGACACAGCAGTGGAACGACTGGTTCCTTGGGCACAGCAGGCGGAGGGGCAGCAACAGCAGTCACCCACCGGGTCTGGGGGTACAGGGTTCAGCAGTGGCGTACGTACACCACCTGTTGACTTGCCCATACCTGGTCCTGGTGAGTAGCGCCCACCCTCAAGGGGTGATGAACATCAGGTCCTTCCATACCCTGAGGGACAGGTTGCCGATGTGGCAGACGACCCATTTGACGAGCACACCCGCCTGCTGCGGGGCATCAGTACAACAGCAGATGCAGGTTGCAATGTCCATGGAGGCACTGTGTGTGGCTGTGGAGCAGCACAGCAGGGACAACGGGAGGATCCTTGCAGGGATTGACCAATTGTGGATGGATGTGACCACCGCCATTGACAGGCAGACTCGGGCATTGGTCGCTGTCGTGGCCGCATTGGGCACGCAGTCAGGTGCCCCTGTGCTGCGCATGCCACGCAGTACGCTATCCACTCACCATTACCAGTGTCATGCGACACCCAGCCTGTCGACACCGGGTTCAGCTGTGGGCATCCCGAGCACCCTTGGTGCAGGTATGTTCGGTATGCTGCAGACCCCTGTGCAGACAAGGTCACGCTCGTGCAGTGGGATCCCTGGTGGTCCATCGGTGCCACCCCAAGTGGCCCATGCTCAGCCTACCAGTGCTGCTGGGTCTCGGCGGGGCTGCCCACACATCCGAGTTGGTCATGGCACAGTGCCACATGACTGACCTGTCTCCCAGTGCGGGCCCTGTCTGGTGCTGCCCTGTGTGCAATTGTGTTATGGTGGGCAGTGCACCAGTGGGTGCCCTGCCCAACACGCCGACACGCAGACCACCTGCACACCCTCCCGACTGCTGTCCACAGGTGCGTGTGCATGATGATGCCTGCATTGCACTGTACACCAAGGCGCAAGGGTGCCCAGCATCTGACACACGTACATGGACAGTCCAGGTGGTGGAGGTGGCCTGTGGACGTGTGTGTGTTTCACATGTCTGTTCCTGCTCTGTTGTGCACCTGCCCCTGTGCACTTTGTGCCTGGTGTGTGTGCGTGTGTGTCTGTCCCTGTGGCGTGTGACTGTTCACCCCTCCCTGGTTGTGTGTTTGTGCTCCTGCACCCTTCCACTCCCCTCACCATCATGCACCCCTGGTGTGTTACCCTGTGTGTATGTGGGTTGTGCCCTGGACAGTGTTGGTTGTACATGGCCCCATGACTTACCTGTGTTGTGCAAAGTGCTCCTCTGTGATGGTGTCCCGGTGCAGCTGGGCCAGCCAGATCAGTCGGGGGTCACGCCGTCCAAGGGGGGGCTGCTCATCCCCATCATCACCGGTGTCACCAGCATCTCCATCGCTGTCCCCCTCCTCGATCTGTATGGCTATCCCACAGTCTTTGGCCATGTTGTGCAGGATACAACAGGCCAGGAATATCCCACAGGCCTTTGAGAGGCTGTACTGTAGGGCACCGCCAGAGGTGTCTAGGCATTGGAAGCGTGCCTTCAGCATCCAAAACACCCGCTCAATGATGTTGTGTGTGGCGGCATGTGCCTCATTGAAGCATTGCTGCGATGGGGTCGTGGGGCGCCGGTAGGGTGCGAGCAGCCAGGGATGGAGTGGGGATCCACTGTCACCTGTGTGGAGATAGTGGAGGTTAGTGTCATGTTCAGGCCCATATTGCCCCTAGCCCTGTGTGCCACTCCCATGGCACCTGTGGCTTACCCACCCTTGCCCCCACTTTGCCAATCCTACATGCATACTCACCCACTAGATGTCCTGTGGGGATGTCCCCACTCTTGAATCGATGGCACAGTGCAGACTGGTACCATATGAATGAATTGTGTGCTCTGCCAGGGTGCGTGGCACAGACATTGATGATGTGCCCACTGCATCACACACCACCTGGCAGTTGACACTGGAGAACCCCTTCCGATTGTGGTATGCGGCCCCAGCGGCGCCAGGTGGCGTGCGAATGGCCACATGGGTGCAGTCTATCACCCCTAGCACGCCAGGCATACATGCTACCCTGTGGAACTCCTGTATGTTTGCTGTACGCTCTGCCGCGGTGCTGGGGAAATGGATGTACTCCGCAGCATGTGGCAGCAGTGCGCTGAGGAATTGGGTGAGGATGCATGACGTGGCCAACTGTGTTATGCCTGTGGTGTCCCCTGTTGGTCTCTGGAAGGTACCCGTGGTGAGCAAGCACATGCAGGCTGTTACCTTTGTCTCCACTGACAGAGCGTGACTCCGTCGTGAGGGTGCCTGCATCACATCACTGCACAGCTCACAGAGCCGCCTCAGTATTGCCCTGTTCAGGTGGTACCGGCCCACAATCTCTACGTCTGAATACAGCTCAAAGCTGATGCGGGCATGGTACTGCCTGTTGGGGGCGTACTGCCGACGGGCCCTTCCATGGCCACGTCCCCCTGCAGCATGCCTTCTCACCCCCCTCATTACAGCTTCTATGTGGAAGCTGACACTGTCCATCTCCCTGGCTTGTGCCCCCCAGCTGTTGTTGATCTGTTCCCCCGCTGTCCTGACTGCTACCTCCACTGCACGGGTACACCTGCTGGACTCTGCACTCTCATGCCCACACTTCAGCTGCCCCTATTCTGTCCTCACTACTCCCTGGCCTGCACTGGTTGCTGCTGTGGCCTGCTCTATCTGGCTGCCTCATGTGCACTTCCTGTTGTGTTCTTGTGCCTCTTCCTTGAGCCTTTTTATTTTGGCTCATTTCCGCTGTGGCACAACTTCCGCCTGATCCACTGTTGCGCATTGCGCAAGCCTTTGAATATCGCATTGAGCACTTTATGCATGGTTCCACCCTCTTCGGTTGCGCATACCTTCATTTGCATTGCGTTGTTGCTCAGCATGTTTTCAGTGGCGCAACTGCCTCCTGCTGAATATCGCAGAATGGTGCATTTTCAGACTTCTGCTGGCGCAACCCTATTGCGCATAGCGCAACCCTTTTGAATATCCCAACCTTGTTCTTTTGTTTGCAACCATTTATATGAGAACTGTTTACAGTATATAGTGCATGCTTTGTGAGTACTGTCATTACAGTGTGTTGGTTCGTAGGTGAGGCGAACTGGTGGGGATTTGGGGATATACTGCATTCCAGGGGGTTGTACCATACTTACACCAGGCCCACTTTAACCTTTTTTCTGGGTGAAGGCACGGTGCTATTTTCAAACTTAAACTGAGATGCAACCTCCCCCCCAACAAAGGACATAAAAGGACCCAGGTTCTTCAGCCTTGTTGAACCCACAATGCAGAGATAGCCACCAAAACACAAACAGTGACTGAGTGACTTGTAGGGCTGGGGTGCTTTCAAACCTAAGGAACCCTACATGGTAGTTCCCCTTTACATTTACATGTAATTTTGCCCAGGTTTTTGATTTTGCCCCTTCATTAGACATTTTGTCAAACAAGTGCTTATTTCACTATGTGTTTTAAAACAAGTGATAGTAACTAATTTTTTCACAACTGATCTGTTGCTGACATTACAGTCTATTGTCATGGACTATACAGTACTGCTACAATTGTGCACTATGAAATCAGAACATCTTCATTAAAACTTGTGATGCTGACGTTATGGATAGGTTAACAAAATGCAGTCCAAACCCTTGGAAGAACAACAGAGAATTAAAAAAATCTGCATTAAAAAACAGTAGTTAAATTAACTGTGTTTGCAACAGCACATACAGTTTTGAAGTTTATATGTGTTCTCTATTAGGACTTGTCGAAGCCATTCTGCACTTTGAGAAAGGTAACAAATGATACAGCATGCTACTTTATCAGATGCAATAGTGTTCTGCTTTTTGTAGAATTAGACTCTATGAAACCGACAGGACTTATGCATTACTTCCACAAGGGAGTTCTAATTGAGAAGAATGCACCGCTGAACTGTTTTAATGCCAAATATAGCTTAGACCTATTTTATTTGGCTCATGGCCATTTTTCATTATTTAGTGGCAGATCAGTACATGAAAGTTAAGCTAATTATTCCCAAACCAGTTCTTCTAAACTTTGCTTACAAATTCTCTTTTCATGAGATCAAAATATCTACCAGGTGGGTGTCTACATGAAAGCATGACTTTCAGTTGAAAATGATTTTTCATTAAACTACAGGATGCCATTATCCAAACAAGGTGCACTAGGGGTCAATAATGGCATATTCCCATACCAGAATTCCATTCATTTTAGATTAGAAATAAAATGCCTGAAAAGCTATCTGCTATGGAATGCAGACTAAATATAATTAGCAATGAATGCTTGTTTCTTTCTAGCCCAGATGGCAGTTCAGTTGAGATGTGCGGACTCCAGCATCCTGCGGCTTCATGGACCAGGTGACATGAAATCTACTCTCAGCGTGACAAGATGTTTTGTTTTTTTTGCCTACACTGTAATAATTACTCAAGGGTATCATGTGTATTGATAAAAAGTAACAACTGGCAAATCCCAGATATATGGATTACAAGATAAGACATTGTTCTGAGAAAAACAACATATGCAAGGAGGGCTTAACTCAGCACATGCGGTATGTATCCATTTCTTGTACCTATCAAATGTACAGCAACAAGAATCTCTTGCTTCGCCCCATGAGTTTGGTGAACAAAACTGCAACTCCACAAATTAATTATACAAAAAAACCTCTGTACATTTATATATTGTAGATTAATTGGCAAAATTTCAACATGGCTCATTTCACTTTAAGCAATTTAGCATAATACCTGAGATTTGTTACATGGTTAAAAATTGAACTCACTATGTGAGTGTAGTGCCAGCAAACAATGCTATAAACTTAACATTTTTTTTTTTAATTTAATCAAATGTTTCTAAATCTGCTCAGAGTCTGGCCACATCAGTTACCTTCTTGGAACAGTAGCAGGCCTTGGCAAGGACCTTGTTGTTGACCTCTCTCAGTTGCTTTCTCACAGGGTGCCACGCTCTGTAAAACCTCAGCAACTCGGAGAACAGCAGGAAAGAGAAAGTCCATCATGGAGCACCCTTGTATTCTGAAAAGTAATTGAATGAATTCACTTTTATTCTGTGCTTTTTATATGCAAAGTATATCATACCACTTTACATGCATGAAGAGTGGCAGCAGCAAATGGGTATGCACAGCAAAAGTGATCTTCAAGAACATTAACTTGCCAAGGTTCCATCCTGGGACCACTGCTATTCGCTATCTATATAAACAGAATAGATGCAACCATCAAAAAAGCCCAAATACACCTCTTTGCGGATGACACTGTGCTCTATGCCAGTGGTCCCTCACCAGAGGTGGCATGTACAGCCCAACAGAATGACTTTAACTTGTTGTAACATCAGCTCCTAAATCAAAAGTTGCTTTTGAATGCTAAGAAAACAAAAGCTATGATCTTCTCTCCCTTTCCCAATTTACCTAACCCAGCCTTGGCTGGGTCTCTCTCCTCAATATCCACTGCCCTGGGTGAACAGTTAGAGTACGTAACTCACTTCAAATACCTGCATGTATGGTTTGACAACAGACTCTCCTTCTTAGAGCATATTGAACAATTGACAAAGAAGCTTTGTCAAAGGCTTGGCCTATTCTTTAAGATAAAAAATCTCCTCCCACCAGATGCAAGGATGAGACTAGTCCAAACTACCTTCCTACCCCTACTAGTCTACGCAGACTTCCTTTATAGCCATGGATCGATCGGCGCTCTTTCAAAACTTAACACGCTCTATCATAGAGCTCTAAGGTTCATAACAGATCTTCCTTACTCCACCCACCACTGTTTGTTGTATACCACTGTAGGCTGGTCTTCTCTTACCCTCAGATGACAAAGAAATGCCGCCATCTGGACATACAAAGCTATTATCAATAAACTGCCTGACTATATCTTGGTCTGCCTGTCACCTTGCACTCTAAGCAGATATGCACTGAGAAGTGCTTCCTATATTACCTTAAAGATAAAAAAGGTCAGATCTCGATTTGGCTGGGCATCCATTAGCCATGTGCTTCCCCAGCTATGGAATAACCTGCAAAAAACCCTGAAATTAAAAACTAAACTCAGCATCTCAGGCTTCAAAGCACTCTATCTTCAGCACAATAAGGAATCCTGTGCTTGCTATCCCTGACTAAACCTCCCCATATCATTCTTATCTTGGCTCATCCTAGATCCTGTTCCGAGCTGGTGCATGGCCCCTCTCTCCCCCCCCATTCCCTCTTCTGTTGCCTCTCTAGTTCTCCTTTCCCCCCGGTCCTTCGCTGATCCCAGCCTCTCTCTGGCCCTCTCCCATCCACCTCATCCTCGCTTCTCTCCTTCATCCTCTCTTCTCTCCCACTTTCGGCTATCCACTGCTCTTGTCCCATTAGTATACCCACTCTCCCCTCCCCCTGCATCCCCTGTCTAGTCCCATTCGTCAGGTTCCTCATTTACCTCTGCACCCCCGGTTCATACTCCCCTCTATTTGCCTCGGATCTATTCATCTTCCTCCCCCTCCCCCACCCTACTGCCCTGTTCTATCTCCCAACCTGTGCTCTGGGTCCCATTTGTTCTCCATGGTGCTTCAGGGTCCCCAGTCCCTTCCCTTTGGCTTCTGTCACCCCATCTTTTCACTGTCATTGACTTATCTCTGCTACTGTTGTTAGCCCAACTGCTTATCTGAAAACATTTATAACACTTATCCTGCAATTCCCTTACAATGTATTATCCGTGTTCATTTTTGATCATGCCTATGTATCATTATTTCTGTGTATTACCCTGTTATCTTGTATTTGTGTTCACCTAGGGCCACCTTGAAAAGGAGCTCTGCTCAATGGTGTTTGCCTGGTTAAATAAAGATTTTGATTGATTGATTTTGATTGATTGAACTTCTGAGGTGCTCACCAACTCAGAGATGGTGAGTGGAGTGAGTGTAGGGGAGCCACTGAGGTCCAGTGACTATAGCTCCTTTGGTTCAGACTGACCCTTGGGGCCAGAATGCCCCTATGAAAAACTGAAATCCTAGATTTCAGAAGAGCAAATTACAACTAGGTGAATGTGCTGGTCCCAAAATGACCAGGGTGGACAGAATCAGCAGTACAGAGGAAACATAGGGGGCAATCAAGTGGACCATTCCAGAGGCAACAAAGACATGCACAAGAATTGTTACAAGACCAAGCAGGTACAAGGGACCAATATGGTTCTCAGAAAGTGTCAGAGAAGCAGTGAGGGACAAGATAAAGGCTTTCACTGGGTGCAAGGAAAAGCAGGGGGAGGAGGAATGGTGAAGAGTACTACATAAAAACTAGCAACGCAAAGAGGATGATCAGGTAGACAAAGGCAGACACACAGCTATGCATTGCAGAGGGGGGCATGGGTGGGGATAAACAATTCTTCAGATATAGTAAGAAGAAAAGGGAGCAGGAAGGGGTTATTGTTAGGGTACAACAGGGGTACTAGAGGAAGATGAACAAAGAGCAGCTGTACTCAGTGATTACATCTGCTCTGTCTTCACAAGGGAAGCAGCAGGCCCTCACCTGAAAGTGGCATCAAGGCAGCTGTCAGGAGCATTCCTGAAATGAGGTAGCAAGTACTTACCAGAGAAAGGGTTCAGAAGGGCTTGAAGTCCTGTCCTCAATGATTACATCTGCTTTGTCTTCACAAGGGAAGACAGCTGGTTGGTGGTAAATGGGATCAAATCAGAAGAGAAGGAGAGAGGTCATGAGTGGGGTACTGTAGGGATCTGTCCTGGGTCCTGTCTTCTTCAATATGTTCATCAGTGATGTTGAAAAGGGCATCTGGGGCAAGTTGCATCTCTTTGCTGATGACACAAAGCTCTATGCTTGGGTAGATAGTGAAGAAGGTATCAGGGAGATGCGGCGGAATCTACAAAGATTATTGAGGTGGTCTATATGGAGAGGCATCACCAGTAGAAAACAGGAAGTTGTTATTCCTCTGTACAGACACTTGGTGAGACCCCATCTGGAGTACTGTGTGCAGTTCTGGAGACCCCATCTCTGCAAGAACATAGATAGAATGGAGGCTGTCCAGAGGAAGGCAACTAAAATGGTGCAGGATCTGCACCAGAAGACATACGAAGAGAGATTAAAGGAGCTTAATATGTATACTTTTGAGGAGAGGAGGGAGAGGGGAAACATGACAGAAACTTTCAAGTACCTCAAGGGAATCATCAAAGTCCAAGATGGTAGCATATTCCAGAACAGATGTACAAGAACAAGGGGGCACAATTTGAAGATAGAGGGGGGACGGCTCAGAGGTAATGTGAGGAAGTATTTTTTCACAGACAGGGTTATGGATACATGGAAGAGCCTTTCTGAGGAAATAGTGGAGTCAAGGACAGTGGGGGAATTCAAGAATGCATGGGACAGACATAAGGCAATTCTAGTGGGGGGTAGGAGGAAGTAGGCTGTCAGTTAACTAGGATCTGCAGCTTATCCATTAGGTAGGGAAATGAGCAGACTAGGTGGGCCAAGCGGTCCTTATCTGCCGTCAGATTCTATGTTTCTATGTTTCTAACTTTTGGCAGTAGAAATTCAATGCCAAAAAATGCAAGGTTGCACCAATGCCCCCTATCTCTTTTTTAACTTTGCTTTTCACATTTATGCTGATTACACACAACTTCAGCAAGGCCTTTGTCAATGTGGCACTTGATAACCTTCTGGTCAAAGTACACCTGTGTGGTATGCATGAGGCATTCACAAGGTGGATTGATAACTGGCTCGGTGGCAGGGAGCTGATGGTTTTTGTAGACAGGCACTACTCCATGTGGAGAGAGGTACTCAGTCACATTCCTCATGGACTATTACTTCGGTCACTGCATTTTAACATTTTCATTAATGATCTGTAACTGAAGTCTCCAGTAAGCTCTTCACATTTGCTATACTAACTCTAACAGTTTGATCATCCAGTGCTGGATAATAGCAAAAAAAGGGTCATCGCAGATTGAGTATGATAATCAATTTTTATTGTATAAAAATAACACAGCTGATCCATTACCAGGTGACAGCATTCCTCACCCTAGTATGGATGTCTGCATTTTTGTACCATGAGTCCAAGTTCCACTATGGGACAAGAACCCACAGCCTTCTGGCTAGAGGCAGGTATGCTGCCAGATGAGCCCCAGTGACACTTAGGTTTTGATACAGTTTGTAGAAGAGATACTGTAGAGGTATGGATAAGTATTTAAGTAAAAGTGTCAAGGCAGTGATGAATTCTGGTGATGTTGCAAAGATGCATATAATTTAGATGTGACATGAAGGTATCTTCAGAGTCAGGAATTACATCAAGATTATAGCAAAGTCAATATTTGAGACAGGAATAGATAATTACAATTACAAATCAGTTTGAATGTTTATCTTCCCTTGAAGAAGGACTTCAGTTTTGGATGTAATAATTTATAAAAACTGGTACATAAGTAAGAACTGATCTGTGTCAGACAAAATAAGAGTAAACAGTGAGTGATCACTGAAGGAGTCAAAAGAAATGACTAGTAAAATAGTAATACAGGAATTAAAGTTCAGACGGAACTAATCTTTTCTTATAGCCTATATCTTCCATACACTTGATCATTTTTGCAGCTCAGTGTTGCACAGTCTCTACTGTTACAAGGTCCTTTTTTAGATAACTGATTGGAAAGATTAGACTGAAACAAAGAAAACATGGGTCCTTAAACACCAGAAAACTGATTAAGGCAGGTAAGGAATACAGAATGATAAACAGTATTAAAGATGGCACTAAGATTAAATAAAACAACATCCGTAAAAGAACCACTATCAGAAGACAGGAGTCACAGAATTGTTACTGCCTTGACTACAGCTAACATTCTCATTCACATTTTTATTTTCTCCTGTCTTGTATATTGTAATTCTCTTCTCTTTGGTCTTACCAAGTCTGTCTTCTAACTTCAGTGTATTAAAAGGGGAGCTACCATCAAAAGGGTTTCTTAATATCTGAAAGCACATAAAAAGCTAATTTAAGAGAGCTATTGTGTTTATCATGTGAGTCTTTGCAGTCCATAATTATTCATATGTAAATCAACCTATAATTAAGGGTTGAGGCAGCCATATGTTTTAGGCTTCTGATAGGAAATGATGTCACCGAGGATCTTGGCACTCCATTTACTGTAGGTTAAACAGAAAATTGTCTGTTTCATTAAATGTGTTTTACTGTGTTATTACAACATTTTCTACATTTATAATAATTGCTTTGTATGTGCATTGAAGCTAGTGAGTTCTCACCTTTACATTTCAAACTGTTAGTAAAAAATAATTCATCTTTAGGATTGCTTTAACCTCTAGACCATACTGCCAGTTGATTATCAAAAACAACACTTCTCAAGGTTGGCTCTGTGGTGCCAACAGGTATTGGGGCCCCATATCATGATTTCTAAACCCTGTCTGTGTTCATGTCAGTATAGATTTCTGGTGCTGCCACAGCACTAACTTCTGTCTTTTTCCATTTGCTCTGTTACAGCCTTTTCTCTTACAATTTCAGGTGTGAACTCAGGTCTGCAAGATGCATATCTGGCTACATACCTACTGGCCTGGCATCTTGGGGCCAGCCTTGGAAATGTGTCATTTTTGATTATCAGCTGGCAGTACAGCCTAGAGATTAAAGCAAAGAGCTGTGAACAAGCTTCATTCATCCAGCAGAATGGGTTTTGATTCCAACATGCTCTACTTGTATATTGTGTGACCAGAGCAAGTCACTTATCCTCCCTGTGCTCCCAAAACACACCCTGGAACAAGCTGTAGCTGTGTGCCTTTCCTGGACACAGACAGTAAAAACAATCTGAGCATGTGTTATGTTTCTGAAAATATTATGCTCTTTCCATACAGATTTGACTTGAAAAGGAAAAAAATAGGACACCATTATTTGTTTATTAATTGCAAAAACACATAGATGAACAATACAGTTAAAACACGCATAACCTGAAATGCATTATTAAAAGAGTATTTTACTTCTTTTGATGAAGTTAAAAGTATATCAGTTTCTTATTGAAATACTTTGGATGGAATGGGATTTTCTACTGTAAAGGAAAAAATCAATCTGGTTGATCCTGCCAGTCGTACCCTTTGAGCATGTCTTACACTCCACAGTTATGCCAATGGACTGCAGCTTTCCAGAATGCCATTGCCACTGTAACGTAAAAAAAGAAATGAAAAAAAGGGACAGACAAGTGTGTGTGTGTGTGTGTGTATATGTGTGTGTGTGTGTGAAGTGTGGTGTGGTGTGGTGTGCGTGTGAACTGTGGTGTGTGGTGTGTGTGTGTGTGTGTGTGTGTGTGTGTGTGTGTGTGTGTCTCTGACAGAAGTGCTGCACTTACTGAACTATGCTGAAAGGGAACAAAATATCACCATTGATGAAATAAAATAATATATAGGTGGGTGTAAAAAACAGAATTTTACACACACCCTCAGTGTGGGATGTCTTTATAAACCCCTTGGACTTTGCCCTCAGGGTTAATGTAGCATCCCACACCTTGTGTGTGAGTGTGTAAAATTCTGGTTACACAAACGCACCCAAATATTGTTCTATATTTTAATAATGCAGTTCAGATTATGCATGGTTTAACAAAGTTATCCATCTATGTGTTTTTGCAATTAATATGCAATTAATGGTGTCCTTTTTTTTTCTTTTCAAGTCAAATCTGGACAGAAAGAGCATAATATTTTCAGAATCATAACACATGCACAGATTATTTTTACTGTCTTTCTCCAGGAAAGGCACACAGCTACAGCTTGTTTCTGAATGTGTTTTTGGGAGCACAGGGAAGTTAAGTGACTTGCTCTGGTCACACAATATACAAGTAGAGCATGATGGAATCAAAACCCATTCTGCTGGATGAATGACACTTGTTCACAGCTCTTTGCTTTAATCTCTAGGCTGTACTGCCAGCTGATAATCAAAAACTACACATTTCCAAGGCTGGCCCCATGATGCCAGGCCAGTATGTACGTAGTCATATATGCATCTTGCAGACCTGAATTCACACCTGAAATTGTAAGAGAAAAGGCTGCAAGAGAGCAAATGGAAAAAGACAGAAGTTGGTGCTGTGGCAGCACCAGAAATCTGTACTGGCATGAACACAGACAGGGTTTAGAAATCATGATATGGGGCCCCAATACCTGTTGGCACCACAGAGCCAGTCTTGAGATGTGTAGTTTTTAATGATCAGCTGGCAGTATAGCCTAGAGGTCAAAGCAATCCTAAAGATGAATTATTCTTTTACTAACAGTTTGAAATGTAAAGCTGATAACTCACTAGTTTCAATGCATATACAAAACAATTATAATAAATGTAGAAAGTGTTGTAATAACACCTTAAAACACATTTAATGAAACAGACAATTTCCTATTTAACCTACAGTAAATGGAGGGCCAAGATCCTCAGTAACATCATTTCCTGCCAGAAGCCTAAAACATATGGCTGTCCCACTCCTTAATTATAGGCTGATTTACATATGCATAACACTGGACCACAAAGACTCACAGATAAACACAATGGCTCACTTAAATTAACTTTTTATGGGCTTTCAGACATTAAGAATCCACGTTGATGACAGTTCCCCTTTAAAATGCTGTTGCCCATCTTTTGACCTACAGTATACCAGACCTGTACCAACAAGTGTAATTACATCACTAGAAAATCTCTTCTGTATTCTCTTCTCCTAGCCATCTCCATTATAATCAAACTTTTTTATGGTCTGGCCCCTTCATACTGCACCTCTCTACTTCAGTCTCTCCCTACTCTCCTATTGGATCCCTCCATTCTATATATTCCTTGCCTTTATTTGTGGTCATTCTTTCATTACATCTTTCATTATCTCTGCTCCCCATATATGGAATCACCTACCCATAGCATTCAACCTTCACCAGATTAACTCTACTACACTCTTAAAATCTTATCCTAAAACATACTTATTCATTCTTGCCTGTTCACCCCTCCTCTGAGTCTCCAAAATGTCTATTTAATCTACTAGTATCATTCATTATGCCGTAATATATGGATAAGCCATATAATACTACTGAAATCAATGCAAAAAAATTCCCCCCAATACTATAATTTGAATCCTGTAATACCATACTTGCAATCTCGTTATACTATCATTCGGCACTCATAAAACTATCATTCAGAGCTCTCAATGACTGTATTATGAGACAGATCCAAGTACACTTGCTGATGAATTCCTTGTGCTTACTGCAGGTTGGATTTTTCTGTAACTGCCAAGCACAGTAAAAGCCAACTCGCCCCTGACAACAAACACTTAAAAATGGGTTTATCAAAGTGGCTAAGAGTGAGACTTCTTTTGAATAAGTTGGCAGCACAAACTTGTGTCAAATGAGATTTTTCCCCCTAGCTTATGTTGGTAGGTTGATCCAGACAGCTGCAAAAAAGAGCTGTCACCCAGTTTAATCAAATATGCAACACAGAACTGCATTGAGGAACCTGATGGCCAGAGCCAAGGCCATCTCCCAGGTAGCTGAGGACAATGACAATGGGCTTACCTTTCTTTCAAACCACTGAGAGCAGGGATGCATGAAGATAGAGTGAGGTAAGCAAAATAAGTCTCCAAACATGAGGAAGGGCTGTCGGGAGAAATCTAGATTTTGTAGTACTGTCTAGCAACTGGTCCCTGAGACTCCTAACAACTTTTGGCAGTATAACTAACTAAAAAAAGGGAAGAAACATTTTCCTTTCACACTAGTCTCTGCAACAGCAAAACAGAATTTTTGGTATTGCTGACAATATTACATACTCCTATTATGAATCAGACAGACTGACAGATTTGCTAGGTCCATATATTACAAAAAATAAAAAATAGGGGACTATGTATCACTTGGCTGTAATACCATCTTGAGGTTCTAGTGACATGTTGGAGCCTCTCGAGCTTCGCTATTGAGGTTCACATGTCACCAGAACCTCTCGATTGTATTATAGCCTTATAATAAACAGTTCCCTATCTATTATTTTATTTATTATCTATAAATCTGTCAGAACTTTAGTCTATTTTAGTGGCACTTTAACCAATTTATATTTTATGTTATTTGCTGCTTTTACTTTTCATTTTAATTTACATATTTCTTTGGATTGTTCTGTAAAGCACTTTGTGATACTCTATATGAAAAATGCTATAAAGAAGTAGATTGTACTATAGTGTATTATATTTTCTATAATGTAACACCTGATTGTTTATTAATGGACATACAAGCAGGTGTGTGTCCCCATATATTCAAAGAACTATCTAATAGAACATTAGTTTTTAGAATTGCTCATTAAAGCAGATTTTAGGTAATGTATTTGGTTATAATTATTAATTAACTTGTACTTTTTAGAAAAAAATATATTTTGTTGACTTGCATCAGTTCTCAGCAATATCAGGTGACTGGCCACATGATGATTGTAATATAGTACCTTTAAATCTTAAGTATATGAAAATGTGAAATTGCATGTACTGTAGCTATTTGAAGTTCATATATCATCTTAATAGTTTGCTGATGGAGTCTAACTGCCAGGAGCCAGATATTCAAAAACAGGTACAAGCAGGGCGCTAAGCTTTGCACTGCACTTCCACTTGCTCCCTGACCCACAGGCTGCAATATTTAGTTGTATAGCAGACCGGTGCTATCTGACTGAATATTGCCCATGATGGCGTAGCACTAAGTCAGACTGTGATGCCCTGACATGGACCTGGGCTGTATCACAAAGGGAACTGTACCCTGGGATGAGATTGCACCAAGAGACATGGCGTGATATTTAGCCGCACCATGCAAATGAGCCTATGGGCACGAAAGTTGCCAAAGAGTCATTCGCATGCCCACTATGGGCTCAACTGCTGGTGAGTGGTGGTGCTTTTGCATCCATCCTGTGGGCACCTGCTATGTCATCCCTCATGGTTAGCATCAACCCCCACTCCCTGATCACCCTTGCTTCACAGTGAATACCACTCCCCTCCTGTCAAGTGGCACCCCCCAGACACCCCAGCACCCATCATAACATCCTTAGATAGTTCCCTGGTGTCTAGTGGTACCCCTACACCTCGGTAACTCATCTTGGTTAGTATAAACATTTCCCCAGTGTGTAGTAGCATCCCCCACCTTCTGACCTCCTAGCCCATGTACCCTATACTATCTCTGGTGTCCCGTGGTACCCACACTCCTGAAAGCTGGCTAACATATGGACCAGTGAACAGTAGCAATCCAGTGATCCCCCCCATCCATACCCTGAACACCACCCATCCACCCCACCCACCCCTTACCAGCATGACCAAGGACATGTGTTAAATCCTGATACAGCAACCAGCACAGTCTTCCTCTCACCTCCTCATCTGGCTGCCATATGAGCTGCAGTGAGCACACATATAGGTGGGGGTGCCACTGGGCACCATTGAACAGTTTATGATAACCAGGATGGTGATCAAAAGGTGGAAAGGGGGTGCCACTGGACACCAGAAAATGTTTCTACTGATTGGGATGGGTGATCAGAGGGTGGAGGATGCCACTGTACACAAGGGGAACTTTCTACTAACTGGGATGGGTGATCAGAGGGTTGGGAATGTCACTAGACACCTGGGAAAGTATCAGCTGGGATGGGTGATTGGAGTGTGGGGGTGCGACCAGACACCAGAGAACAGTTTCTGATAAATGGGATGGGTCATTGGAGAGCAAGAAGTGCCACTGGATACTAGGGCCTACAACACTGGTGTGCCAATGATCAGGGATGGGTGGCTACAGTACAGCCATCCTGCCATCGGTGGGGTGGGGGTGCAGGCTTAGCACCTGGTTATGACCAGGTTGTCAGAAGCAGTAAATAGCATCACTTTGGATGCCGTGTACCACTTCCACAAAGCTTTAAACTTGCTGCTGCACCCGTATGCTGGAGGGGACTCCCTCATTTGCATGGGTGCAAAGTTATGTTTGCGCCAGGGTGCCTGTACTACAGGGGCATCTGAATATAGACCCCATCCCAAAAAAGAACACAAACCTGGAAAGTGTGGGCAAAAACCCATTAGTGCCGGTACTAACTTTTGAATATCTGGCCCCAGATGTTTAAATTAGCTACATACTTCATAGTATTTGATGGAACATTCTGATAACTATATAAGTGCATAAGAGGATCTGCAGGCAAGAATGAAAAGAATTGCAATGAATAGTCTGAAAGAAGAGTAGAGAAGTTTGATCTTTCAATTCGGTTCCATTTTACTTGGGGAGTTATCCATTGAGACATGCTCATTTGCAATTGTGTCCCTTAGATTCTGCAAGCATTTCAGGTTCCATTAGTACAATACAGTCAGTAAAAACATGAATACAATATAAAGAAAATAGCATATAGAGTTATAACTGAATGCAGACTGATCTGCTGGTGTGACAGTAGCACTGAGCCAAGAGCATCAAAGACTCAGCTGGGTGGAAGAGGACTGAACATCCTTTGGGTAGCTCTTCTCCTCCAGAGAGGGAGGGAGGGTAAGGCACTCCAGCAACAATCTGCCACCCAGCGATTGCTGAGGGCCAGTGCACCATGACACCACAGCTGCAGTGGGATTGGTGGAGTGGCAGACATTGGCATGTCAGGCACAGGAGCATGCCTAGTACAACATATGACATCATTGCACACCCACTCTGCCAGGGGAGACAGAGACAGAAATCCCCAAGTCCATGTAGCATGATGTCAGGACTCTCCACTGTACGTTAATGTTGATCTTGTAACTTGACTGTTTAATGTCTCATTCCTACTGTAACCCCTCCCCCGAAGTCACATCGGGAGACAAGTGACTTGTCGCTCAGTATGCCTTCCTGGTGAAACATTTCAATAAATTATTAAAATCAAGATTAGTGGGGAGTGGGTAAATATGGCATACATACTGTATGTGAAAACTGGCATAAGAAAGTTTTTTTTATTATGGAAACTCTTTGCTTTTTCCAAGATTTCCATACCTGTATTTTTCTATCATCTAAAGCTAATTTTGCTTCCCAGTTTAGTTGAGCCAAATTGCCCCATCTAAAAAGGAGGCCCAGTATCTTAATTGGTTCCTCTGTAAGAGCTATCTGTGCAACTTCTGTGATATTAGTATTCCCTTTTCCTAAAGATATTTTTATAATTTTTTCCATATTTATTACAGCTCCAGAATATTTGAAAAATTCTCTAATGATGTACAGGGCTCTATCCCCTGACCTTTGGTCCTGGACAAAAAGACAGACATCGTCCGTGTAAGCGACTATTTTTTGTGTTGGTATAGTAATATGTGGGGTAATCCATTTTACATTCATGTTCCCTAAAATCTGTCTAATCATAGGATCCAAGGTGAAGTTATACAATAAGGGACTAAGTGGGCACCCTTGTCTAACCCCACTTTTTAAGCAGAAATTCCTGGCCTAACATTCCATTAACAGAGGGTACAAATGGGGTATTATTATATATAACCTTAATCCATGAAACAAATTTCAGTGAAATTCCATACATATGAAGAATCTGAAATAAGAAATGCTGTAAAACCTTATCGAAAGCCTTGACTTGGTCTAATGCTAGGACAAACCCCTCTAATATTCCTTGATTGTTAAACTCAAAAATTTCCCTCAGGAATTACAAGTTTTGCACAATGTTCCTGCCTGGGACGGAACAAGTTTGCACAAGGTGAATCATACTGGTTGCTGCTTTTTGAAGTCATATACACAAGACAGTAGGCAATATCTTATAACTGGAATTTAATAAGCTTATTGGTCTCCAATTACAAAGTTGGTTCTTCTCCCCCCTTTTTGTATAAGAATATTATAATAGCCTTAGCAAATTCTGGAAAATGTTGATGGTCAATCATCATTTCATTAAAAATCTCCACTAATGAACCCTTTAATTCTTCAGTGAAGATTTTATAGAATTCATAGGTGAGACCATCAAAACCAGAGGAGACTTCTTCCAAAGAAATAGGTGCTGATATCATTTCCTCTTCAGAAATTACCAGAATAGGACATTTTATAAAATCCTCAAAAGAGTAGGTATGAGCATAGCTTTTACCAAAGGTATCTATTAAAAATGAATCCTGAATGATTTCCAGCATCTCAACATTAGTAGTTTGAAACTGACCATTATCGATATATAGGTCATCCATGAGTTCAGAGTCCAGCTTCTCCCTTCCTCCTCGATCCCCATGGTTTGATGGGTCCCTTAGGGAGATGCAGAGGGCTGGGCAAAGGTTGGAGCACCACTGGCGGAAATCTGGTCTTGATGCTGACAAGCTTAGATTGATGGCACATTATGTGGACTATCAATCGGTGATCTCCAGTAAGAAGGCAGAGTTCCTGTCCGAGGAGATTACTGCTGCACAGAAGCAGCCTGCTCAGCTCTTCCAAACTGTGCATAGACTGTGCAATCCAACCTGTCTGCAGTTATGGAGAGCCTTGTCACACGAGAAATGTGACAAGTTTGCTCGCTTCTTTACAGATAAGATTGCTGACATCAGGTCAGAGATCAGTTTATCTCGCTCCAATGGGTGTGGCGGTGATCAGTGGGAGGTCACAATGCCTTTGTCTGGTTGGTCGGCTTTTGATCAGGTGGTGATCTCAGATGTCATGAAGGTCATCCAGAGTATGTGGCCAACCTGCTGTAGTTTGAACCCGGGCCCAACCCGCCTCCTTATGGGATGTATTGAGGTCAATTGCCCGGTCCTAACTGAGATTGTCCAGTGCTCATTAGAGACTGGGGAGTTTCTGGACTCCCTGAAGGAGGCAGCGGTGATTCCCCTCCTTAAGAAACCTTCTTTCAACCTGGATTGTCTCACCAACTACAGGCTTGTCTCTAACCTTCCCTTTGTGGGTAAGGTTACTGAAAAGGTGGTTGTGCTGCAGCTGGATGACCATCTTGCCATCCATGACATCTATGATCCCTTCCAGTCAGGATTTAAGAAGAGGCATAGTACTGAGACTGCTCTTGTTCAGGTGCTCAATGACCTCCATATAGCGAGAGATCGGAGGAGCCATTCCTTCTTGGTCCTCCTTGATCTCTGCACAGTATTTGACACCGTGGACCATGGAGTACTGCTAGAGCACCTGTGGTTGATCTGTGGATGGTTGGGCACTGGTAGGTTTCAGAAAGTAGTGTCAGGGATTTATTCCTCTGACACATTCTCTCTGCCATGTGGGGTCCCGCAGGGCTCTGTACTGTCACCCATGCTGTTTGCGGTGCACATGTTGCCATTGGGGGACATTGTAAGGTGGTACAGACTGAATTTTCACTGCTGTGCAGATGATGCTCAGCTGTACATGTCCATTGTACCCAGACAGGATACAGCAGTCTCGTTATTTAACAACTGCCTATCTGAGATCCAGGACTGGATGACTGCCAACTGGTTGAAGCTAAATCCTGACGATACTGAGGTTTTGGTTGTGGACCTGAGTCATCGAGTAGAGGGATCTCCTGCTGGGCAGGCATCTAGACTTGTGCTTGGAGGCTGCCAGCTGAAGACCTCTGAACAGCTGCAGAGTATGGGCATTATTTTTGATGAGGGACTGACCCTGAAATCTCAGGTGCTGCCTAATGTCAAGACCTCATTTTACCATCTGAGAAATATCACTTGGATTAAACACCTGGTTCCGCCCAATGATCTTCCAACATTGGTCCATGACTTTGAGACCTTTCGTCTGGATTGCTGTAATGCCCTGTACCTAGGGCTATCGAAGGTTGATAGTCGCCATTTGCAGCTGGTGCAGAATGTGGCAGCCAGGTTACTAACTGGGCTTTCTCAGTCTAGCCATATTGAATCTATGTCATAATGGCGATCACTGTTAGGACAATGGCACATCGCAGAAAATAAATTTTGGTGATGTACCCCCCAGTACATATTGAAAGGGCACCAGGGACTTCAGTTTTAATGCTTTATGTGGGGGGCTGCACCCCCTGCACTCCTCTACTAAAGGATTCTCAACTCCAGGGGGGTACAAGTCGGGGGGATGCAAAATCAGAAAAAAAATATTCGGGCTGGATGCTACAAAAGGTGCCTGCCCCCAGACTCAAACCCAGCACCATTCGCACCCTAGCCTTGAACCCACCCACCACACCATGGGAGCAGCTCAGCAGCTTGCCTCGGCATCACCCCTCATAATCCCTCTGTCCCCTCCCACTCCGCGCTCAGTGTGCTCACTTCCCCCCACATGCATAGACATGTAGCGACAGGATGTCACTATTTTTGCGAACCCCCCCATCCAGTCGCCCCAATGACAGGTGCCGCGATTGAGTCGCCATTTTTGTAGACATCCAATTGTGGTCACGGAAGTGATGGGATACCAGCCATATTACACCTGTGCTGCATGAATTGCATTGGCTGCCAGTTCAATGGTGGATTACCTTCAAGGTCTTCTTGCTGACCTATAAAGCCCTACATGGACAGGGACCTTACTACCTGCAAGAGCTTCTCTGCCCCACTGCCCCTTCCGACCACTCCACTCCACCAAGGAATTGCTAGAGATTCCCAGGGTTCAGTTGAAGACATCTGTGGCCCGAGCATTTGCTTTTGTAGCCTCTACCCTGTGGAATTCTCTACCTCATCAGGTTTGGTAATGCCTGACTGTGGAGAGCTTGAAATTTGCACTGAAGACCTATTTATTTAATCATGCGTTCTCCTCAAGTTGATATTGATTTGATTCTGCATGTTACTAACTGAATTTTAATTATTTATGGTTTTAATACATTTCAGATGTTTAGTTATTATCAAAGGGCTTTGATACAAGTGAAATGCACTCTATAAATAAAGATTATTATTATTCTGTTTAACTAACTGAAATGGGTCAGAGTATGGAGTATTCTCTAAATCAAAATTCGTTTCTGCTTCCAAAGTGTAACTGGAATATTTTATTTTTTATAAGGTCAATCTGTGCTTTATAGTTTGCCTTTTCTGAGGAGTGTAGGAACATTACTTTATATAGTTGGTATCTGTAATCCAATTATTGCAAATAATCTTGGTTAGATTTTGGTTTCCCGTACCTGGAAAAAAATTATTTTACCGCATTTTTGGTATCCCAAGACCATTTGTCATCATACATGCAGGCCATAGAATCTCTATCCTGCAGTAATTGAGAAATACCTAGCCTAATCTCGCCCTCTTCAAGTAAGGAAGAGTTCAGTTTCCATCTTCTGGACATTGATGGGAATTTTGGGGGAATATTTTTCAGACTATAGTCACATGTAAGTAAACAATGATCAGAGAATTCACATGGTGTTATCCCGACCTTGCTGGGAGTCAAATATTTAGGTCTAAATAAAAAACAATTCTGGAAGAGTATGTATATCATATGCATAACCAGCATCGTTACACAATTCCCTGTATGTATCCTTCAAATTAGCTGTGGTTAGTATATTTTTAAGGGCATTCAAATCACAATAGATTTGTTTGTATGTTATCTCTTGTTTTCACATCCAAGCTACAGTTTAAATCACCTCCCCATAAAATGTGACAAGAGGTAAATACAAAAGGGTTTTATGTTACCAAATACAGTGGCGTCCTCCAGGATGAAACCCACTTTTAAAGCACTCTGCAGTATGCTGCTGCATGCCTACTGAATAAAGCAATATAATTTCAATGGCAATTAGTCCCTTTTGTCATGCAGGAAACTGTGGCATTCACTTCATCCTGGCAGTGTCACATTTTTCCGCATGACAAAAGAGACTAATTGTCATTGAAATTACATTACTTTATTCAGTAGGTCTGCTGCAGCATTCTGCAGAGTCGAACGCCACTGTAGCTCTATTCTAGACTTTTTCATCTGTGGAGCATAAATATTAATGTTTTTTAAGGAGAACCTTTGATAGTTACAGTCCAATATTAGGGCTCTGCCTGGAACTTCAGCTACCAGTCTGTGGACTGTAAGGTTTGAGCCCTTAAATAAAATGCCTAGACCATCAGCAAAATCCTGCCCAAAGGACCAGAAGAACAGCCCTTCTATCCAACTTTATTTTTGCTTGATTCATGTCCCAGATTGAGTTAAACCTAGTTTCTTGAAGCAAGATTATATTGTGGGGTGAGTGTTTGAAATATGATAGAACAGAAATTCTTTCTCTATAGACTTTCATACTACAAGTATTTAGTGATGCAAGATGTAGCGAGGCCATGAAGAATGCAATTAATAGTGTGTGTGTTTCATACCTGCCAGTTTTTTTCCTCTTCTTTCCTTTTTTTTCTTTGACTCAGTGAAGCCAGAAATTTCTATTTCTTCTTTTATCTCCACCTCCAAAACACCCCTGACCGAGAGGAAATATCTGATTCAGATGCACCACCATCTCTAATGTCTTGTAACACTTGGTAGGAATTAAGTATGGGGCCTGAGTGTGTAGTTTGTTTAGTAGCAGCCCTAGTGAGTCTCCTTGTACTGGAGGTTTGGAAATCAGAAGGAGGGGCCATAAAACCCAGAGGATTAATCTGTCCTGACTGGTCCTGGCCTGGCTCCTGCATCAGTGATTTTTTCTATACTCTCTACTGGGGGGGGGAGTAGGAGAGGGGGAGGGTGCATTGTAACACCATCAGCCACCTTACTCTGCCCTACCACTGTATCTGAACTGCTTTCAGGCTCCCCTTCCTAATCCTGCATCTGTTGTGGCAGGTGTTCCTTCTGTGCCTTGCATGTGTCCTTTAGTTTGTTCCTGTGCTCGAGTAACAATGTTTTCTTGGTTAATGTTGGTATTCCTATTCTGACCAAGGACATTGATGGTATGTATGCTCGAATTCTTCACACAGGTTGCACTTATGAATATTATGGCAGGCCATTCTGACATGACCGAAGTCTCCACAAAGTGTACATCTCATTTGGTCATAGGTGCTGCTCAAGTGGGTTCTACTGCAGCATTTGTAGCATACCTTTGGTTGCCCAGGGTAGACCACCCCCCCATCTCTACCCCAAAAAAAGCTGTTAGGGATATGTTGTACCTTATTATCCCTTTGTATCAATTTTACTTTAAACCTCCAGCCACCCATCCAAATACCTTCAGAGTCAATTATAGTGACCAGAGGACCCAATACATTACTTTTTTTTTTTCCAACCAAAATTGTATGTAATGGATATTAACCCTTTAATTTCTAAACATGATGGTTACTGATTTAAACAGGGGTTTCTTAAGAGGGTTTGCAGTAAATGGTATCCATTAAGGGGATGATCTAAGGGTCTCATATTTTTGTCAAAATCTTTCAAGAAGTGAAAAAGTTTTAAAACTAATATCGAAGACATCCTCCCCTGAAACATGTATTAATGCATACACATCAGCAGCTCGGAAGTTCATAGAATTTTTTAACAGGGTCCTACCTACATATACCCTGTCTGGGTTTTCTGCAAGACCCCCCCTCTATATCGGAGCCATACAGTGTTCTTTCTGGGTGCTTGCACAAGTCTGTTTCAAAACAATTCTGAAAAAGTAGGCCTTGTATTTTTTTCATGTTGTCTCAATTCATTAGACCCAGCTAGGGAACTATATTCAAAGTCTGAGTCAGTATTCTCATGAGGTCCCTCATCCTGTCCAACAAATGTAGATTTTGGTAACACAGAACAACTGAAACATAGAAACACAGACTTTGATGGCAGATAAGGACTGCTTGGCCCACCCAGTCTGCCAGTTTTTCTACCTCTTGGATAAGCTGCAGATCCTAGTTAACCAACAGCCTACTTCCTCCTACTCCCACTACAATTGCCTTATGTCTGTCCCATGCATTCTTGAATTTCCACACTGTTTTTGACCCCACTACCTCCTCTGGAAGGCTATTTCATGCATCCACCACCCTATCTGTGAAAAAATACTTCCTCACATTGCACCTAAGCCATCCCACCTCAATCTTCAAATTGTGCTCCCTTGTTCTTGCACATCTCTTTTTCTGAAAGATGCTGCCCTCCAGGACTTTGTTGATTCCCTTGAGGTACTTGAAAGTTTCTATTAGGTCCCCCCTCTCCCTCCTTTCCTCGAGGGTATACATATTAATCTCCTTTAGTCTCTCTCTCTTCATATGGTTTCTGGTGCAGACCCTGCACCATTCTCTGGTTGCCCTCCTCTGGACCACCTCCATCCTGTCTATGTCTTTGCAGAGATGGGGTCTCCAGAACTGCACACAACACTCCAGAAAGGGTCTCACCAACTGCCTGTACAGAGGAATAACAACTTCCTGTTTTCTACTGGTGGTGCCTCTCCCTATGCATCGCAATATCTCCCCAGCCCTCCTTACTGCCTTCTCACATTGCTTGCCTACCTTTAGGTCATCTGATATGGCTAATCCCAGGTCCCTTTCCATTTTTGTTGTTGTTAGCACCACCCCCCCAATGTGTACTCTTCACCTGGGTTTTTGTTTCCCAGGTGCATTACATTGCGCTTCTTTGCATTGAATATAAGCTGCCATACATTTGACCATTCCTCCAACCTTGACAAGCCCCTTCTTATCCTTTCCACCCAAGGCCGGATTAATGCACAGGCCTAGGGGGCCCAGGGGTGCTAGGAAAATTAGGGACCATGTCTCAGCCCAGGCAGCAGGTACTGGAAACACTGGGAGACAGAGGAGGGAGGAGACAAGGCCCCTTTAAATAATGGGCCCCGAGTGACTGGCTGCTGCTGTGCTGTGCAGTCATCAACATTGTTCAGCTGGGTTGTGGCGGGGTTGGTTGATCAAGCCGGAGGTGTTAATGAGATGGACCGGGTTGGGTCTCACTAAAGAGCCAGCAGTCAGCATGGAAATTACCACCTCAAGTTTAACCGGCACCATGCAACCGCCCACTGACCAAGGACTATATTGCCAGCAGCACATCAGTCAGAGTCTCTACTATAGTGCTACATGAGTGTGCGAGCTCACTCTCAGCTGTCCCGTCAGCCGGGCTTGTTTTTGGGATTAGGGGTCGGGCTGGCCAGGCCAGTCTGGCAGTGTCAGTGGCCCACTATGGGGCAGGGCAAGCTGGCAGTAGTCAAAGAAGCAAGTCAAGCAAAGAAAAAGACTTCAATATCAACAGTCAAGATCAAGAGTAAGGTAAGCAACAGCACTGACTGCAGCCAGCAGTACACATGCAGTGAGTGATATCTACAGTTTCAGTCAGACTTGCCTTGAGCTTGAGATGGTTCAGGGCTGGAGCACTGAGGGGAGAGATTAATTATTCTGTGGGGCTCGAACCTCACTCCTGATACAGTGTCACAGCAGTGCGGCAGTGGGCTTCAGTAGCCATAGCCATGATCCTGACAAATTTTGCAACGGTAGGAAGAGCCGGGTTACCGGTTCCATTTCTGGTGGATTTGGTAATTTTTTAAATGTTTTTTATTAGACAGACTTAGTTAATACATACGGCAGCAGCACAGCAGGTTGCAGTGCAGAGGAGGCAGCCTGAGTCAGCTGACATACTCAACAGGGTCACGTCACATCACGGTCACATGCAGGGCAGCAGGCAGGAAGCTTAAACCTTGCTTGAAGGCAGCTTATGCTATCTGTCAGAAGGTGGTGGTACTGTTCGTGTGTTTTTTTGCTGTACTGTACAGCCAGCAACCAATGGGCAGCAGTAGGCACCCAGGCAGCCCAGAGATCTGAGTGTGTATGTGTCAAGTGTGTCGCTTTACTTGTGATTATTCTGTTCAGTAGATGATCAGATTTTTCTACAGTGTGACACTGACAACGAACTGAGTGACAACAGAGAACAGTTTTGTAGACTACTACTACTATGTACTACTACTACTATTCATTGTCAGGTTGGTGTTGTTAATTTGGGCAGGTGAGGAACCAACAGGAGCTCGACAGCAGTTCCATCATTCACCTCCTGACACTGCTATATCTCCACTGGTCACTGTTGCAGTAAATTAAATGCTATGGATTTCTCTAGCAACCGTTGTTATCTAAGTGGGTGTGCTAAGGGAAAGCTGAAAAAAGAAAGGGAGACGAAGGGGGTGGCTTTACTGGGGAAGATCCCAAAATAAATCAATTCTTCAAGGAGCCGGAGAACTCTGAGAAGCAACAATTGTTTGATGACGACAGTGTTGGCAATGAACCCAGCCCAGCCAATGGTGCTTCTGAGTCTAACAATGTACAGCCACAAGGAGGTATTATAGAAGTTAACATGCCTACTAGTAGTCCAGATGTACAAGATGCAGACAGTGAGGTGGCACTGGCTACAGATGACCCTCAGGAAGAGGATCTTGACTCAGGGTCGGGCTCGAGTGAAGGCAAGAAAAATATTATTGAAGCGGATCGATTTACCAGTGATCCTGCATTGTGGCATAACACTGATGATAGTTTCAGGAGTTTTTGGATTGATAAGGGTTGAGCTGCTTGTCAGAATAAAAGCGTACAAAATTTCTCTGCTTCTGCTTGGGTGATTGCTGGGAAGACTCGGATGCTATCCAGAGATCTGTTTTCATGCCGGCTGCACAATGGTGAAGTGGTTATATGGGAATGGCTTATTTACTCACCATCTGCTGGACATTTTTACTGCTTTGCCTGCAAACTTTTAGCAACAAGGTCACATGCCTTTACTGAAGGGTTCAGTGACTGGAAATACTCCGAGTACATTTCTGAACATGAAAAAAGATGGGAACACCGAAACTGTATGCTAGGGTGAATAGGGCACGTAAAGGTAACAAGTACAGTAGATGCAGATTTAGTTCAGCAGTTTCAGTCAAAATGCCAGTACTGGAGAGATGTTCTTAAATGTGTTTTGGCAGTTATCAAGTTTTTAAGAGAGTGTGGACTTGCATTCTGTGGTGAAGATGAACTGTTAGGGTTACCACATAATGGAAACTATTTGGGGATTTTGGAGCTGATCGCTCAGTTTGATCTGTTTTTGACTGATCATATGGCTAAGTTTGGACCAAGGGTAGAGGTAATACCTCCTAACTGTCATCAACTATCTGTGTATTATTCATTAATTTGATAGGGCAGAAAGTTAAAAATTCAACAGCCAGAGAACTACAACAAGCCAAGTATTTTTCAGTGATTATCAATTCAACACCAGATCTGTTGCATGTGGATCAGTTGACTTTCATATTCCAATTTGTCAATTCAGATGGACGCACTGTGGAACGATTCATTGGATATGAGTCACTGGAGAACCACATGAGTGCAAGTCTGGCCAACACTGTGCTTGCTATGGCAAATAGCTTGGGCTTGGATATCTCTAATTGTCGTGGACAATCATATAACAATGCCAGCAATATGCCGGGATGATACAATGGGCTCAGGCACACCTAATGCGAGTAAGCCTGCTTATGCACTATGTTCCAAGTGCTGCACATTCATTGATCTTAGTGGGAGTCAACAGTGTTAACAACACCCATGTTATTAATTTATTTGGGTTTCTGTAGTCGCTAAAAGCTTTCTGCTCAACATGAACATATCGCTGGAAGCAATTTGTCAGCAGCTCTGATGAAAGCCAGAGATTTTTGACACTCAAAACTCTGACACAAGCTGATTCTATGAAAGGTTTGCGTCAGAACTATGAAAGAATTTGGCAAGCCACACAAAACCTGTCAGAAGATATGAACCAGTCAGCTAAGACCTGATGAGAAGCGGTTCCCCTTCAGACCAAAATAGAGCAGTTGGAAATAGCTTTCATGGCTCAATTTTGGGACACTGTGCTTCAGTGGTTTAAAATGACCAGCACGCAGCAACAGAAAATGGACATCGATCTCAATACAACAGTTCACTTACTGTGTTCATTTGTATCATTTGTGGTTGCCCTGCAAGATCAATTTGAGAATTTTGAAAATGCTGCTAAGAAGACATGCAAGGCTGTTTCACAAAAATATCAAAGTGAACTCTGCCATATTCAAAAGAAAAAGCAATTTGCAGATGAATCTGAAGAGCCTGACACCTTGCTTGAAGGAAGCAAAAAGTTTTGTATTGAAACATTCTATGTCATAATTGACAAATTGTCAGTTTGTCTTCATCATCGACTGAATGCCTATAAGATGCCGTGTGACCACTTTGGAGTTCTGTTTCAACTAAGCTCATTGGACATCTTGACATTCACAAGCTTGCTGCTGACCTTGCTGCAGTTTACCTCCAGGACCTCCTGGATAATCAGACATTTCCTGATGAGCTCCTACAGTTTAAATTCTTTGTACAAAATGAACCAGATAAGTCTCCAGACAAATTGTTACACTATTTAAGGCACAATGGCCTTCAGTCAACATTCCCTAATGTGGACATTGCCCTTAAAATTGTCTTGACACTGCCAGTGACAAACTGAGAAGGAGAATGCATGCTTTCAAAGATGGCAAGGATAAAAAATAAGCAGAGATCAGCAAAGCATCAGCATCATCTGAATGCCTTGTCTTTCATGGCAGTCGAATCAGAGCTTGTATGAGAAATGGAGTTTGCTGACTTCATCCGTGATTTTTCCCTCCCTTAAAGCCGGAAAGAAACTGACCTTTTAAAAGGTAAGATTTTCATTGTTTGTAATTTTTCCATATTTGATGACTGTTGCCTATCTTGTCTAGATATTTTTACACGAAAGCAAAGAACTTTTGAGTGGTGTAGGTTTTACTTTCTGATCTTGAGCTCTTTCAAATTGTCAGTTGGGTGGCAATGTAAGCCCTGATGGTGATGCCATGTCAAGCTTATAAAAGACTGACAACAGTTTCATGGCAGGGATGTATGGCAATTTGTATGTGCACCAGTGTTGAAAATATTCTTTATTAAAATAGTTTGACAAAGGAGGTTGACTTCTGTTGTGTATGCGTTTCATTCATTACTTCATTCAAAGATGTCATGCTCATGATCTTGGTTGGTCATGCAGTTTAACTCAAAAGAACCAGATTACAGAGTGACAAAGTTGATCTTTTACAGTCAGCTTTATTACTACTCCTGAGTCCCAGGGCACAACTTACAAATATGCCACAGACTGTGACTGTGACTGTGGCTGTGGCACATTTGTAAGTTGTGCCCTGCAACTCAGTACCAGTAGTGCTTCTATCCAGTCCAGGTGCGTGATCTCATTTGCATGGAGGTCCTGCACAGATCTTTTTACATTAGGCTAATATTGTAGTAATTTGTGGATATGTAGGTATGGTAGACTTTAGGTCTTACACACATACTTTATATTCACTTCTAGTTACCTTATCCTGGGGAGGGTGGCGGGTTTATTTCATGGTAGTTCTATCCAGTATCCTTGGAAATGTTACTATGCAGATAGTAGTACGGTTAAATAGTGTCACATTTTTGCTCTGTAGGTATTAGGAGACATAAGCCCTTTTACTCAGGATTTCATGACAAGTTGTATTCCTTTGGGGAACAATTGCAGTGACTGAAGTGAATATAGGTTCACTAGGAGAGAGAGAGAGAGAGAGTGTGTGTGTGTGTGTGTGTGTGTCTGTGGGAGAGAGGAGGAGAGAGAGAGAGAGAGAGAGAGAAAGAAATGGGAGAAAAAAGGGGAGAGACACATCTTCTTAAAGCTATGTATCTCCCCACCCACATTATGTGATGTGGGGTGGGTTAGGGTGTATTGTTTGTATGAGAGGAGGAGGAGAGAAATTACATTTTATCTCTTTTCAGATTCCTTAGACACTTGTGGTACATCAAGTTGTTACATTCTCAGTGTATATTGACATCAGTACATAACAGGCTACATGGTCTTAATTCCTTGAGGTTCCTCGACTAGAGTTTTTTGTTTGACACTAATATTATCAATTTATATTTAAATTATCATCTATATAGTCCTGAGGTTTTTGAAATTTCTTGGGCCTTATATCTAGCTGGAGAGTACAGCTGGGTGACAGGTCCAGCTAGGTTTTACACATCACGCAGTGTGCACTGATGTCTTTAAAATAACTTTACTGGTAAATTCTTGTCTATAATGCAGACATAGAAACTTCATGAGCCCTATAACAATCTTAGTTTGTCTTTAATCTGGGTGGGGGTTGCCTTTCAGTAATCACATCCTTATACTAACTGTGACACTCATAGCTTGATTTAGGAGTTATCTGCTTCAGCAGTGTTATCTTATGTCAATTAAATTTATATGCAGTAGGATTCTTTGTATGTGTGTTCCACCAAGCACGTTTAACCCAAGGTTGCTTCTGGCTGAAGGCAGTATGGTACTGTTAAACTTCTCTGACATCATCTTCTGTTTTTTTTTTTTTAAATGAGTATTTTAAACCAATGCAGATTTTTTTCTGTTTTTCTCTACATTATCTAGCTGTTATAAGTATTGTATTTTCTAAACAACTGCCATGAGCTTCTGAAGAAGGACTGGTTGGTCCGAAAGCTAGAGCACTTTGTTCTTGTTGTTACATCTATGTTGCTCCATTAAAAGATATCAAATTATTTGCTTCTGGATCTATCCAGTCCAGTAAGTTGATGCTATTGCCTTGCCTATTATAGTCAGTCATTGCTTCACACCAAGCTTGATACTGAATTTTTCATCCCAGCTGGGCTTAGTGTGTCTTTCCTGGTTAAACAGTCCCCCCCCCCCTTTCAGGTCTAAAAAGGTCTTCTGTGTGCATGCTTCTAAGTTGCACTCCATCTCTAACATGCAGATGAATGTTGCATGATTACAGTAAATTAACACTGAGTGTCCATGGATGGACCATAATCGATGCCATCGATTATGGTCCATACACAGACACTCAGTGTAAATGTACTGTAATCATGCAATTTCAGACACCCTAACCTTTCTTTCCCCACTACAAGACAGGGCATTCAGAGTGCATGGAAATCCCTCCAAATGCATTTTTAGGCATTAAAAACCATTCAGCTTTCGAAGGCCTAGGCAACCCCCGAACCCCTGGTCTATTAATGAAGATACAGGGGGCCCATTATTTCACATAGCTCAGGAGCCCCATTACTTGTTAATTCGGCCCTGTTTCCACCCCCTCCCTTGTGTATCAACCCTGTTGCAGATTTCTGTGTCATCCGCAAAGAGTTATACTTTTCCTTCCAAACCCTCCGCAATGTCACCTATAAAGACATTAAAGATGACTGTCCCAGTACCGAACCCAGCGGTACACCACTAGTAACCCCCTCCTTTCTTCAGAGTGGACTCCATTTATTATTACCCTCTGTGTCCTGTTGTCCAGTCTATTTTTTACCCAGGGTACAACCTTGGGACCCTCTCCAAGGCTGGCTAACTTGTTTACTCATCTTTTGTGCGGTACTGTGTCAAATGCCTTGCTAAAATCTGGGTAGGCCATATCCACAGCCCCTCCCTGGTCTACTACTTTGGTCACCCAGTCAAGGAAATCTATTAGATTCATCTGACATGACCTTCCTACTGTGAATCCATGCTGCCTTGAGTCCTGTGCTCCGCTAGCCTCCAGGTACTCAACAATTCTTTCTTTCAGAAGTGATTCCATCATTTTCCCTACCCCTGAGGTCAAACTAACAGGTCTGTAGTTTCCTGCCTCTGCCTTGCTCCCACTTTTGTGAAGTGGAATCACATCTGCCCTTCTCCAATCTTCAGGTACTACACCATCCTCCCATGAATTGTTAAAAAAGGTAGTCAGTGGTGTCACTAGTTCTCCCCGTAGTTCTTTTAGAATTCTGGTGTTAATCCCATCAGGCCCCATTGCTTTGTCCACCTTCAGTTTTAGGAGTTCTTGAGGACCCTTTCTTCTGTGAATGAACTGGTATCGACCCCCCTATCCAGAGTGCTTCTATCGTTTGGTTTAGGTACCTCTTCCTCCTCTTCTTTTGTGAATTCTGAGCAAAAGTATTCGTTCAGTAACTCTGCCTTTTCACTGTCACCCTCTGCCCACGCCCTTCCCCTTTATTAAGCTTCACTATCCTTCCCTTTGTCTTTCTTTGCTCCCTAATGTGCCAATAAAAGATTTTATCCCCCTTCTTAACTGAGTTGGCTATCTTTTCCTCGGTTTGGGCCTTTGTTATTCTGACTGCCTTCCCCACTTCCTTTTACTCTAACTGTTACATTTCTCTGTCCTGTTCCTTCTGTGATTCCTTATACTTCCTGTATGCTATATTTTTTTTCCATAACCTTCCCTGCCACCTCTTTTGAGAATCATAGTATTTTTTTCCTCTGTTTTGTTTTGTTTTATCTGCTTCAAACAAAGGCTTGTTGCCTCTGTGATGGCAGTTCTGACTTTTCCCTATTGTTCCTCCACCCCATCTTCCTGCACATTTGCTAGTGCATTCTTTAGGCATTCTCTCATTTTGCCAAAGTCAGCCCTCTTAAAGTCCAGTACCCTTGCTTTTTGTATGGCTTGACACTACAGCTGTGTTTATCGTGAACCACACTGTTTGGTGGTTGCTTGTTCCCAGATGATTACCTACTTCTAAATCTGAGATCCTCTCTCCATCCCCATTTGAGATTACCAGGTCTAAGATTGCTCCTTCCCGAGTAGGTTCTAGCACTACCTGTCTGAGGCATGTCCCCTGTAGGGCATCAAAAATGACCCTGCTCTTGGATGTGGCAGAAGCAAATGTGCTCCACTTAACATCTGGCATATTCAGGTCCCCCATCAACAATATCTCCCCTTTTTCTGCCATTCTAAGGATGTCTTATATCATTTCCTTGTCTATCTGCTCCCCCTGAGATGGGGGTCTGTATACAACCGCCATGTGGATTGTGGTGCCATTTCCTATCTCTAAAGTGTCCCACAGTGCCTCCTCTCCTCCCTGTTTACCCTTTAGTTTTGTTGCTTTGATCCCATCCCTTACATAGAGAGCTACTCCACCCCCTCTTTTACCCTCCCTGTCCCTCCTGTAGATTATGTACCCTGGTATGCTGACATCCCAGTTATGGTTCTCTGTGAACCATGTTTCTGTGACTGTCACAATATCCAGGCGTCCCTCTTCCATCAAGGCCACTAACTCAGGAAGCTTGTTACCCAGACTATGGGCATTGGTACTCATCGCCCTCAATTTTTTTATGGCCTTACCCCTTTTAGCCCCATCCTTGTCCTTACTGCCTTTGCCTTTCACTCCATTTACCCTTGTCCTGCTCCCTATCAGTCTCTCTACCTTGGTGTTTACTTCACTAACTACCCTGCTTTGTGGGGGAAGGTTGGGAATTCCCTGCTCCTTTTCAGTGCCTCCCCATTGGCTAGTTTAAAAGCTTGCCAATGAATATCACCTAGGATCCTGGTTCTCCTACTGGACAGATGCATATCATCATGCCAGTACAGGCCTGTACCCTTCCAGGTTGACCCACAGTCATCAATGAAGCCAAAGCCCTGTGCTCTGTACCAGTTTTTCAACCATTCACTGAATCCCATGGTGTGAAGTACCCTAGCCTCACCCATGCCATAGACAGACAGCACCTTTGACAAGGTTACCATGCATGGTACTCATTTGAGGCCCCTCCCTAACTCCACAAACTCCTCCTGGACTGCTGTAATCCCATTCCCAGCTGGGTAATTTGTCCCTCTGTGTACAATGACATCCAGCTCCTTCTCCTGTGCAGCTGCTCCCATGATCCTGAGAATTTGCTTCTTGTCCTTCCAAGCCTGGTAGGCACCTTACCTCCCTCTCCCCTTCCTTCCCTCCCCCCATTTCTACCCCCTAACAATTAAATCCCCCACCAGGAGCTGTTTCCTTCCCTTGTGGGGTCCTGTGCCACCCTCCTGTGGGTCTCCTTTGTGGAGGTTCCCAGCTTCCAAATTGGTCTCCACTGTGGGTGCCTCCATAGAGGAGCCAAGCTCCACCAGAACAGCATATGAATTGTGAAAAGGTACAACTGGAGGGATGCACCTCTGTTCCACCACCCGCACCTTCTCTGAGCCCACCATGGTCCAACTGCTCCTCTTTCTTGGTAACCTCTGAGGCACTGGTGGCAGCCCTGGTGGTCCCTGAGTGGGGAAAGAGGTTTCCCTACTCCTTGCCAGGTCAGTCTGGAGACAGGCCACCTCCTCCCTCAGAGCAGAGAGGTGCCTGCGAATAGGGCAGCATTGTAGCCTCCAGAATGTCTTCTAGAAGACTGCTACTTCACAACCAGTGCATTGCACCACTCCCCACATCTCTATACCTTCCTGTTTAAGATTCTTTTTTCCTTCTTTCTCTTTTTTGTTAGTGTGAGTGAGTATATGCATGTGTTTACCCCCTACACAGTGTGCTGGGCTGTTAAGGATATGACAGGTGTATGTCCTTTGCCCTTTTGGGGAAGTGATGTCAGAACCTCTGGTATAAAGGAAATGACACCCTCGGAGTGGGTGGGACCAAGCCTGTGCCCTCCAAAAACAATCAGATACAGCTCTGACCCACTGTCCTGGTGAGTGCTGTCCTTCCTTTCAGCAAGACAACCTGCAAGACAATTTAACAGAAAATATACCCTGGGAAAAAAAACATTAAATCAGAGAAAAATAAAGCAGTTGATCTCAATACTTATGGTGCAAGTATCCCCTAACCCAGCCTTATACAACCTGGTGGTCTGTACTCTGAAGGCAATCAGAGCAAACCAGTTTCAATCACCTGAGGCACTGTCTGAGTCAAATACACAGCTTCACTAACCTGCCCTAAACTTCAGGACTTACAATGAAAAATCCTTAGCCACCAGTGAATACTTCACTGTACCAAAAATAGTTTGATGCAAAATGTCACCAAAATACTAGTAAACAACAAGCCAGCTGTCCACAAGGGAGAAAAAAGGAAATATGCAGATTTTCAATCCCTCTGGATTTAAACTCCCAATCTACAAGTACATAAGCAGTCAAATACAGAATTCCACTAAACTGCAGGACTTACTATGAAAAATCCTCAGCCACCAATGAATACTTCACAGTACCAAAAATAGTTTGATACAAAAAGTCACCAAAATACTAGTAAACAACAAGCCAGCTGTCCACTAGGTAAAAACAAAACATGCAGATTTCCAATCCCTCTGAATTTAAACTCCCAGTCTACAAGGACATAAGCAGTATTGCAAACCCCTTCTTGATTAAAAAAAAAAGCAATAACAAGTGTAAAATCTAAATTATACAATGGGCAAGAAAAAAACTCAAAATCCTGCATTCTGATTGGCTGGTTGCCACCTTTTACCCATGGTAAATCTTCCCATATACCAACAAGTAAAGGTGCCAGTCAGCCCCAATTCCAAAATCCATCTGACCCCCGCAATTGGCAGCAAAAAGTTGCCATGTTGAATTGCCGCTAAACAGCCCATGAACCTTACTGGCACTGTCACTGTTAACTGGAACCTGCGGTCGTACCTGCAACCCCTGTCAGCAGTAAAAATAAAATACCTCTCCAAAGTCTAAAACACCTGTAAGTCAGCCATCCTCTCGTTGTCAGCACCACAGACTCTAGCAGAACAGCTAACCCCACCAGAAACCTGTACACAGAAAATGACAAACTCACCTCGCACACAAACTACATCCACGACAGTTGCCCTATGGAACCCTCTGACCTCAAGCACTCTCCAATATTCCAGGAACCAATGCAAAAAGAGACGAAAACAGCACATGCCACAAATTAAATAAATTTTGCAGCAACATTTCTGGAACATACTGTACCCATGAATTACGCACATGTTCACCAGACTCAAGAGAACCAAGCGGGAACACCAGCAGTCTCTCTCTCTCTTCCCACCACCCACTCTTAAACAGAAGCTTTTCCACAAAAAAAGAAAAAAACACTTGCCATGTAGACTCACGCTGCCTTTACTGCTCTCTCAGGCATGCACAGTCACGGCCATAGAAACCAATACAGCACACCGGCAGTCTCTCTTTCTCTTCCCCCTGCCCAATCGTAACTAGAAATTTTTCTGAACAAATAAAACCCACTGTTGTCACACTGTCTTTATTGCTTTCTCTCCCCCATTTCTATTAAAAAGGGAGCTCACAATACCATTTCATTTAAAAAAAGTAGAACAAACTCTCCATTCCCCAGGCACTGAATAACAGCAGTGTGTGTTTGTGTGTGTGTGTGTGTGTGTGTGTGTGTGTGTGTGTGTGTGTGTGTGTTTGTGTGTGTACTTCAGGTGAGGGGGAATGTCCAATTACCTAGCAACCCAGGACTATTTTTTCTGCAAAAGCAGATCTCTTTTTTATTATTAAAAAAAATGTGTTTTAAAAAGTTTGCACCTAAAATTTTCCTCTTGTCTTTATTTTACTCATTGGATAATCGCAATAAACCACTCCAGGGTGTGGGTTATGCTGGGATTTACCATGGCTGGCCAGGATTTGACCACACCAGCCGTGGTAAATCCCAGCATAACCCACACCCTGTCATGGTTTATTGCTTAAGTAAGGTACACCTCCCTCAGATTTGAGCAAGATTGTGCTTTCCTGCAGATTCCCAGTTCAATATTATCAAGGACCCTGGTTTTCCATTTTTACCGGTAACACCGGTAAAAATCACGGAATCCTGTTTGGTATGCGGATTTTGAATTCTTGTATCGGTGCCTCATGGAAATTGCATGTCACTGCACACGATCCCTAAGATTTCAACGTCTTTTTTTTTTATTTTCTGTTTTATGTCCCCTTCTCACAGCATCAGTCTTCACTTTCCAGAGATTCCTAGGCTGTGTATCCCCTAGCTTTGCCCCAGGTAATTCTCAGTAGCTCCTGTGGGCCTGCCCCATCCTGCTTGGGTTGTACCCCCCCCGGTGGGAAAGGAGGGGACCCCAGGTCATCTCCTCCACCGTCCCTTAATGTGTGTCGGGTAGCCCAGTCGGTCCCTCATGGAGCCTGATTATGAAGTCTGGGGCAGCTGGCTCCCTTCTACCAGTGGCCAATGTGGGGTGATTATTTCTGGGTTTCTGATCTCTGTCCCTGAGGGCACCAGCACTCAAGGGGATCCAAGGAGGTAGGGCAAGTAGAGATATGCCACTGTTCCAGATTTTGGCCAGTGCCCTCCCTTTTGCACCACCACCTGTGGTCACCCAAGTGGTGGTAAAGCAGCAGGTCCTGCAGCCCACCCTCCCTGGAGAAGGAGAGCAGCCCCCAGGGAGTTCTCTATCCTACTGCCCTGGCCAGATCTCCAGCCACCTGAGTTTGCTTCTGACCCCGGGTCACTGACATTGTAAGCAGTAGCGCTACTACATCACCGGCAGGCCAGCCCAGATTTCAGCATCTTAAAATGAATACGACTCTGCTTTGCATTCTTTCTACTTTGCTGCATATAGAATCAGTAAGGAAACCACCCACATTGCTTTATTGTAACCAGCCATGCTTCAGTTTAGCCACCCATGCTTCCCACCAACCTCTCCAGCAGATGAGGGCTGCTTTCCTTCCTGACACCACAGTTTTCATTTAGTATGTGTCTAAACATATTTCATTATTTATATTACACTGGATGATACAAAAAAAAATACAAGCATCAGCACACACGGGCAGGGCCACTGAAAAATTTGAGATTTTTGCAAAACTTGCTTGGAAATTGTAGGAGTTCTACTATAGACCCTAAGTGCTTCACAATAAATCATTTACTGTTTTCTGCAGCATATATTAGTCAGCATAAACTACTAAATAAATACACTGAAACTTGATTATATTTTGAATATGAAGAAAAAATTATGTTCCTAAAATGAATCCTAAACGAATAAGATGTGTTGCCTCTCTTCCAAAACTTAAAAACATCTGCCTTATACAGTGCCAAATAGATTCTATTTAGTGAGCCATTGAAAATCAATATTCAGTAAATCCAGAATAAACATATTTTATCTGTTTCTGGGTGTAGAATAATGAAGCCTGAACAAAAGCTATTTACAGTGTTCTGTCAACTATTCACCCACTTTGGTGTAGGAAACAATAAACAGATGGAATGCTGAATAATTCAGTTTTAGTAAAATGTTGTCAATGGTTTAATGTTCATAATTTGCACTGTAGGTACTATGCACTATTATTGAAATCATATATTAAAACATTATATTTGGGTCTTATTATGGCTGGCAGTACAGTCTAGTGGTTAGAATAACAAACAGTGATTGAACTGAGTACATCCAGTAGACCTTGTTTGATTCCCACAATCTCCACTTGCATATTATGCTGCTCCGGGCAAGTCACTTAACCTCCACAGTGCTCCTAGGTAACCCCTGAAAACAGGTAGTTCTGGTTAGTGGGCCTTACCCAGTTTACAAAGAATATATATAAAAAAAAGCCAATATAGGTTTACTACAACAGTAGCCAGGGCACCCTGTAATTTACTTGAGTTTTACTTGGGCTACAGTGAATTATAGGTAAAGACAAATGTTCAGATGCATTTTATGTGTATTATAAGCTTGTTTTTAGATTTTAGTCAGGTTTTTATAGTATTCTTTGCATGTTAGCATCTAGGCTGTAGATTGTTAAATACAGGATCACTGTTACTAACTAGCTTATTCAAGTTTATAATCAGTAGGACCATCAAAAGTCCTCAGTTGTTTGAATGAAAACTAGTCTGAATGACAGTATGTTCACAAGGAAGAAACTGCCTTACCACCACTTACAAAAAGACTTCACAGTTAGCACCCCATTTAGGTGAATGGGATCATTTGCACCTTTTCTCCCACCTGCTGTTTCAGTCTCTGTGGCAACAAAAAGTTTTCTGATAGACTGCTTCAACAAAAATCAAATGTTAAGTGGTGTTTAAGTGTACTTATGCTTGCTTGGCCAGTAGATCTGCTATATGACCCAATTGCTGTTGACACTCTACCTGCCACTGTATAATGCCACTGGTGGTGAGTGGGTTGCTGCAAACACACCCAAGCCAGAAAGCACACTCAATGATGCACAGAAGTTAAAGCCCCAGGGGCTGTATGATGCTGGTGGGCAGAATGATGCTCAATTCACATCTGAGCTCAGACATGAAAACTGAGAGACACCCTTTTCATGGAGATCAAGTAAAAAAAAAGCATCCACTTGTTTGGAAGATGCATGATTTTTCCATTTGAAGGTCCTGCACTAATCACTTGTGGATTTTTTAGGTGAAGACACTTTATTTCAAAGAAGCAAATTCAGGCAATTTTTTTGCTTCTCCTACTCCCTGGCCATCCACTCCTTCAGGCCTGCCAAGGCCCCCTACCACCATTGCTGAGTTCCGACCACCATCCACTGCCCCTTATTGCTGTGCTACCAGGTAACCTGAAGTAACCCTTCATTGGGTGGGCCCCTACCCCTACCCCTGTGAGAGGCTACCAGGGGAGGAAAATCACCCCAAAGGGCTTCTGTGTATCCCTGGCATGGCAGGGGTAGGAACGGACACATGTGTCTGTGGCTTCAGGCATATGAAGGGACCAGCAGTTGTTCCCTGGTTGGCCAGTGGGTGTTTTCCCATTTTCTTGGGATTGTGACAGGCCACATGATGTCAAGGCACAAGCTGATGTCTGTCACGCTCCCTCCTGCAGTGAGGGCTGACATGTTGCCATGCCTCTGGCCTCCACCAGGGGCCTTCAAATGCTGAGCCATGAACCCACCTTCCCTCCCAGGAAAAGGCGAGTGGTAGCTGGACACTCGACAATTCACCCCCCCCGCTGGCCCTCCAACACCCAAGTATGTTCATGAACCCGGGTCAGCGATGTCATAGGCAGAAATCCAATTGAAGCAGTTAAATGATAGCAAAAATAAAGGTGGCCCACCTTAGTGATTGTGGTTCTGATTAATTCACATCTGAGTTCTAACAAGTAAAGAGACCAAGTAATTTGTAACTTGTGCATGTGGGGTGTGTGGGTGTTGAAGAAAGGGGATCATAGTGCTGCTGCTACTGTCATCACTGCTGAGGGATGGCAAATGCACTGTGACTACTGCCATCACATCTGAAGGGTGGGAGCCGTAATGCTTCTGCCATCACCACTGGTGGATGGGGAATGGAGTACTGCTGCTGTCCCACCTGAGGGATGAGGTCCATAGTGCTGATACTGCCATCACACCTGAGGGATAGGGAATGTAGTACTGCTGCCATCACACCTGAGGGATGGGGGCCATAGTACTGATACTGCCATCACACCTGAGGAATGGGGAATGAAGTACTGATGCCATCGCACCTAAAGGATGGAGGCCTCAGTGCTGCTGCTTCTTTCACACCTGAGGGAGGAGGCAGTAATGCTGTTGGTGCTGCCATCACACCTGAGAGATGGGGTCTGTAGTGCTTCTTATATCAAACTTTTTGGATGGGGGCTGTAGTCCTGCTGCTGCCATCACATCTTGTACCTAAATTAACTTTAAATTTGTACAAGGATGGATGACTGTACAATAGTGGAAGACAAAATTGCTAGAATGCATGTTAGGAGAGTTAAAAATTGTTGAATAAAATACACAAAACCAAACACCAGTAAAACTGGATTTTGGCTTGGCAGACACTGGTGACAATATAGTTTTTTACAATGTGCAAAATGGAATTTGCCCTTTCTCAATCCCAGTAAACCAGTGTCCCTGAATATTATGTATTCTTCCCAGCTCCAAGTTGTTTCAAAGCAGGTTTCACCTCCAAGAAGATGTGCCTTTCTGTCTGAATCTGCTACATACTTGGGGTTTATAGTAACCTGATCAGTTCTGGAAGACTCCACCCAAAACTACTGGCTGACAATACCTATCATGCAATCATCCCCAGGCCCAGCCTTATACAACCTGGTGATCTGTGCTCTGAAGGCAATCAGAGCAAACCAGTTTCAATCACCTGAGGCACTGTCTGAGTCAAATACATGACTTCACTAACCTGCCCTAAATTGCAGGACTTACAATGAAAACTCCTTAGCCACCAATGAATTCTTCACTGTACCAAAAATAGTTTGATATAAAATGTCACCAAAATACTAGTAAACAACAAGGCAACTGTCCACAAGGGAGAAAAAAAGAAAGTATGCAAATGTTCAATCCCTCTGGATTTAAACTCCCAATCTACAAGTACATAAGCAGTCAAATACAGAATTCCACTACACTGCAGGACTTACTATGAAACATCCTCAGCCACCAATGAATACTTCACTGTACTAAAAATAGTTTGATGCAAAAAGTCACCAAAATACCAGTAAACAACAAGCCAGATGTCCACAAGGGAAAAACAAAATATGCAGATTTCCAATCCCTCTGGATTTAAACTCCCAATCTACAAGTACTTAAGGAATATTGCAATGCCCTTCTTGATTAAAAACAAAAAGCAATAAAGCAATAACAAGTGTAAAACCTAAAGTAAAGTACACCTCCCTCAGATTTGAGCAAGATTGTGCTTTCCTGCAGATTTCCAGTTCAATATTGTGCGTTCTTCCCAGCTCCAAGTTGTTACAAAGCAGGTTCCACCTCCAAGATGTTGGGCCTTTCTGTTATTAGAAGAGACATTTAACATTAGATACCCGAGTGGAAGGTCACTTAGGTATAGCTCCCGACTGCCCACTGGTTGAAGGTAGTTGTTTATCTGTATTTATCTCGGGAGACCCCTGTAAAGAATTGCTATTTTGAGACAACGATACCCAACTTGCATCAGGAATCCACTTGCTCTCTGCAGTTTTCATCCAGTCTACAGTTAGAAGCACGCTATCTGTAGACCAATCCTGAGCACCCAAGGAGTCCTCTGAGGCAGAAATGCCAAATGCAGTATGGATAGTGCCTTGTACTGTCTACGGTTGGGTATTCTTTGCTGTTTCCTGGCCTGCCAAGAATGCCTCACACACACAAAGTGTCTGCATTAGTTTCAGGAGTATCGGGCATATCAGTAGACATTGGCACCCTCTCCTGACAACTCACTTGTGAAGAAGATCCTCTGCTGAGTTGTGTGGTGGAAATGAAAACACATTTTCCATAATGCGCACTGCCTCCTTGACACTTTTTGCAGCTTGCAGCTCCCGGTGCACTGGAGCCTATATTTCTCCTGTGATCTCTGTATCCATTTCTTTTTTGGCCAAAGCAGCCTTCTCCTGTTGAGGTATTTCTACCTCCGTATCCATGATCATACCATCAGTTCCAGACGTGCAATGTGAATCACAATCCATTTCTTCGTCCTCTAAAATTACCAGAACTGGGGTTGGGGACAAAACCCCTATCTGCTGCAACACCACCTCTTCCTCCAACTCCATCTCAGAGCCTGCCATCTGTCAAATGGACAGCAGAACCTCCTACCAAAGAGTAGAAGACCTTCCCTGGCGTCATAGCCAAATTTCCCCATTCACTAAAAATACCACCAACAGCTTAATCTGGTTCAATGTCATTTGGCATCCATCTGTATCCCCCTCCCCCGGAATGAGGCTGAAAATGGACAGAATTGTCTAGTCCTCCTTTCCCAGTCAACAAAAAACTGAGGTTGGCAGTATAGCCTAGAGGTTAGAGTAATGAGCTGTTAATGAGCTTGGTACATCCAGCAGACCTGGGTTTGATTCCCACACCCTCCACTTGCATACTGTGGGATTCTGAGCAAGTCACTTAACCTCCCCAGTGCTCCCAGGTCATCCTTGAAAACAGGCACTTGTGCCTAGTTGGCCTTACCTGGATACCAAAGACTAAAATAAAATAAAAAAATACCATTCTGCTCTCAGACTAGGTGACAGGTATTTGGTGTTGAATGAGTTCTGCTTTATAATTTTAAGTTGGTATCATTTATTAAAAAGTTAATTGTATATATTTTCGTTATGTATTCTAATGTATTTGCTTTATAGGCCCAGACTCCTTGAGGAAGCCTTAAAGGCAAAACATTGGTTAAATGGCTTGTACAAGAAAGAACATTACACTGAACAGTTTCCCGACTGTGTGGCTAATGAACTTCTGTGTTTCTTGGATTCTGAACCGCATACTAGCCCCAACCTATTTTGTTGCTATATTCTAAACTATTTGTGGCATTCCCGTCAGTGCTGGATTTTGTACCCTTCACCAGTGGCCACTTACAAATGTGGGCACCCTACCAGAGTTCCAGCAAAACAATATGAACATTGCCCTGGACAGCAGCAGCAGGAACTACCACCTGGTAACTGCAGATATCGGACAGTGAGGGTTCTGCAGCAGAGGAAGACGAAAGTAGTGCAACTGGGGAATGACAGGGGATTGCGTGCAGTAAGGGGGACATTGATGCAAAAACCAGAAGGTAATTGCACTCTGCTAAAGTCATGTGACTGGCACGCATGGCGCATCACAAAAATGAATAAAAGATTTATTTTTTCCAGTGCAGACACAGTGTGAGACCTCTCACCATGATCAAATTAATCAAGTGCCCAGGTGCTTTGCTCAGTGGATCTTTGTTGGGGGGAACCTGGTAGGAAAGCATCCTTTATGTACCATATCACTTTGGCAACCAGCCAACTGACTGAGCCATAGCTATTACAAAATAGAGATCAAGTGGGGATTAAATGGCACTGGAGGACTTAAACCAGCATACCTTCAATGTAACACAGAAAATCAAACCAGAGAGTAAACATTCATAGTACAAAAACATATATAAAATCACTAGTTATAAAAATCACATTCTGAAAGCCAAAGGCTGATTTATGAAATATCAAAGGAATTTACACATCGCCTGAGATCAACAAACCTGTGATAAATGTAGAGACTAGTCAAACAAGTTTCAGCAGCACAAGCTGAACAAATCTAACTGCTGTATTCCCCGTATGCACAAATGCACCCCAATTAATATGAGGCAAGTGTGCTAGAAAGATAGAGGCGTTAAGGCAGAAAAGGTGAACTAAGCCAGGAGCTCACCATTCTGGAATGGCCCTTCATTTTGAGAAATACAAATGACGATGCTTCTTACTGCTCCTGGTTGCTTTTGCTGGAGAACAGATAGACATGATTTGTGCCTTTTGAAAAATAAAAAGTCAGGAGATAATAGTGTTAACTGCATAAGAAGTCTCAAGCAAATATTTATCCAAAATGAAAGATGTTATTAATATGTATCTAAATAATCACATGATGTAGAACAGGGGAGGTTCAAGTAGTTTTATTGTGGGTGGGCCATATAATCACTAACAAAAAAGGCCGGGGTCTGGGGGCCACTCAGGCCTCAGAAAATATTGCAGATTTTGAAGTCTTATTTGTGCATTTTATTCGAAGGGGAGGGTTTGAGAGACCCACCATAGCAGGTAACAGTACAAGTTGTCCCTTGGGACTTGACAGACCCACTGTAGCGGGTCACACCACAGGTCTGAGGAACAGGCTGGTGGGAAAAGGATGATATGTTCAGCAGGGGTGGACTTGGGAACCCCTGTTGACTCCAGGCACTGGATGGTCAGTTCCGTGGGGAGTTATCCTTTGCCTGGGACAGTTCCCAGCACTTAAACACCCAGAAGGATAAAAAAAAAAAACTTGTGAACATGTGGACATGGAGCAGTAACAGATTTGGAACCAGTATTTATAAATCAGAAGCACTAGAGGAAAATTCCTTACAGGTTCAGTGCAGTTCTCCTTTAAACTAAGTTGTAAAAGAAAAGAAATCAGGGGAGATCACGTGATGAGCTAAAACCGAGAGGACGTCTTCAGTAGTGCTCCTAGGCCTCGCCATAGTTTTTTCACATCAAAAAGGGTATTGGACTTTCTTGTGGTAGACCAAACATTGAAACTATCTCTTCAGAGTGGCACCAGGTAGTTTGCTTGCAGAAACAGAGCATAGTGGTGTGGTTTTTCGGCGTCTGGAGGCAGATTTGCAGGGGCGAGAATGATGGCCGAAATGGAGTGTGGAAGCCTGGAAACTCTGGCTGTGCGAGCCCCAGCAGTGAAACGTCCAAAACCCCAATCGCCGACTCCAGATAACGCAGAGAATCAGCCAGCGGTAGAGGAGGGGAATCATTCATCACCGGACGATATTCTAGAGATAAAACAGCTGTTACAAGGGCTAGTGGTTGATTTCTCAGCTGTTAAACCAACTTTGCAGGCTCTGGCTCAACGTATTGGAGATGTGGAAGCCAGGGTTGCTTCTCAAGAAAGGAAAACGTCTTTGCGTCGACAAGTTAGGAAGCTCGAAGATCGGATAGAGGATCAAGAAGCACAAAGTTGAAGAAATAATCTATTTATGGCCAGATTACCTGAGAGAGAGGAGGGAGCGGATTGTTTGTCCTTTGTACAAGACTTTTTTGCTGAAACTTCTAGACCCAATGCCATTTGGAGAGGCATACAATTTAGAGAGAGACCATCGAGCTTTGAGAGAAGTTCCCCCTCCAGGAGCACATCCCCGGGTCCTTATAATGAGATTTTTAAATTATAAGGAAAAGCTTCATGTGCTTAATAAAGCTAAAGCTGCTAAGAATCTTCACTGGAATGGGGCAGTTATTTGGTTGTTCCAAGATCTCACCCCCTCAATTCGAGAAAAGGAAAAAAAGTTTGTAGACGTCAAAAAGAAGTTGTATCTTGCGGGGGTTAAATTTAGAATTCTACACCCGGCAACTTTGATGGTGAAATTGCAATCAAGAGAGAGAGAAAATACTTAACTTCGAGGGATGCTCTCGAGGGTTTGCGTGTGGAACTCCCGGCTCTTTTTAAGCCAGCGACCTGAAGCTGTATGAAGGAGAGAAGTTTTGACAGGATTTGAGATGCTACCGATGGGAAAGCTGAATAAAATCACATAGGGACTGGAGAAATTGGGACTTATATAATATGGCCATAATTTATATAATTTCCTTTTATTTGAGTAAGCAGCACTAGGAATGAGTGGCTGTGGGAATGTTTATTAGTTGTTCTTATTAATGTATTGGGGACTGTTTCTGCACTGTTAGTTTCTCTGGGTCACAATTTTGGTAAGGGGAACTACAGATGAACCAGCGTATGCTGAGCGAGTGACTACAGCTATATTTATGCCTAATTGGTGATAGCAGAATCTTAGTTAAATTTGGCCTATGTTGGGGTTAAAGCATAACCCATACTAGCCACAAACATATAGAGGCACAAAGGGTGGAGGCCCCCCTTTTTTTTTTTGTTTAAAGGCCCATTGGGCATTTCCCAATGCTATGGTGCCTAAGATTGAAAGGGGTTTCCCTTTGCCCCAGTGTGGGCTTGATTTAATTTGGTGAAGGGCCAAAATCTCATCTTGTTAATAAATAAAAGAATGGGTCACTATTCCTTTGGGATCCTAAAAGAAAATAAAACAACGGAGTCAGAGGAAGTTAGATAAGCAGGATCTGTGAGATCTTAAAGATGCTAATATCCACGGTAGGTCCTTGAGCGGTTCTTGTATGGAAGGGGGGGGCTTGGGATCACACAGGGATGCACTCATCTATGGGTCTGTATCTTCTAGGAGGGCGATCGAAGGATCGGGGATGTTGGTGGGGGGGGATTAAAGGGATGGGGAAAAGAGAGAGAGAGAGTCCAAGGTCATTATGGGAGAGAAAAGCAGGGCATGCAAAATGGTGAATATTAAAATTATTTCTTGGAACTTTAAAGGCCTTAGAGGTAGAAAAAAAGATTAGTCATCTTGAAACATCTCCAACAAATGGGGGCAAATATAGTAGCACTGCAAGAGATACATTTGCTTACGGAGGAACTGAGTCTTCTTAAAAAACTCTGGGTGGGTCAATTCTTAGGAGTTGGTAAGGCTAAGGCTTCGGGGGTGTGTGGCAATTTTGGTAGGGAGGACATGTCCGTATGTTGTAACATAGGTATTAGATAGGGGGGATTGTAGAGGAATTTTTGTCTTAGGTGTTATTTTGAGAAAGGAATTATCAATTGCTTCTGTCTATGGCCCTACACTGCCCAGTCCAGAATTGTTTGCTTCTTTAGAGACGGATCTGATCGCATTACTGACATATCCTCTCATATTAGCGGGGGACTGGAATTTGTGTTTAAATAACTGGAGAGATAGGAAGCCACCAACCAAGAGTTAGCTATCAGTGGCCCAAGTCGCTATACATAGATTTTTAGAGGTTTTGGCATTGGTTGATCCTTATAGAACACATAGTAAAGGGGATAATCATATGACTTTCTATTCAGGGGCACAGAGAACTCAGACCCGGATAGACTTTTTTCTAGTAAATAATGAAGCACTAAGGGGAGTTAAAGAGCTGATTACCCACGGTAGAGTTCTATCTGATCACTGTCCAATCCAGTTAATCTGGGAGATCGGCTCTACTCCACCTCGGCCCTATCGATGGAGACTAGATGATTAGATACTAACAGATGATACGTTTATCACCAAGTTGCAGGAGGCTCTTATTGCGATTCTTCGGACCCAACTCCCAACATTACAGGATAAGAGGTTGGCCTGGCCAACATGCAAGGTATTATACGCAGGAATAGCCCAAAGATATACGGCTAGAAGGAAAAGAATGAGAAAGGCGCAGGAGGAATTAATAATGGGGGCTATTAATTCGCTTACCCCCTTGGAAGGCTCTTCTAAGGGTTTGGATACTGAGCTTAAAGACCTAAGGGAGGAAATGGTAGACATAGCCTATCGTAAGGTAGACTACTGGTTGGAGTGGCTCCAAGCTAAATATCTACTGCAGGGGGATGTGCCTGATTGTTTTCTTGCATCCAGAGTTCGGGAATGGGAAGCATTGCGTACTGTTACGCTAATACATTATAAAGGGGAAATTATAACTGATCCTCAGGGAATGGCTGATGCTTTTGCATCTTACTATAAAGAGATTTACCAAGGCGGGGTTAGTAGTGCTCAAGAAGAAATTGAGGGGTTCCTAGATAGTATAGTTCTGCCTAGACTGGATCAGGTGCAGGCACAGACCTTGGCAGTTCCAGTAAGGGACTCTGAAATCTTGGGGGTAGTTAATTCATTACCAAACGGTAAAACCCCAAGACTGGATGGTCTTACATCTCAATTTTATAGAGCCCATATTGTTACTATTCTTCCCCTGTTGAAGGATTTATTTACCAAAATAATGCAGGAGGGAGTCCCTCACCCCCCTTTGTATCAGGCATATACTGTATAAGACTTATACCGAAACCAGATAAACCAAAAGAAATGCCAGGTAGTTACAGGCCTATTGCTCTGATGAATCAGGATCTAAAGATACTAACGAGGATCCTGGCTAACAGAATTATTAAGGTGGCTCCTGCATTGATTAGCCAAGACCAGGTAGGGTTTATGCTGGGCAGAGGGGCCCACCATGATGCACTTAGGAAACTTCAACATATTCTTTGCTCTGCAACCAACTCTAAGGTACCTATGGCATTGATTTCTTTGGACGCTGAGAAGGCCTTCAATAGGGTCTCCCATACCTTTTTATTTGCTGTTATGAAGAGGATGGGCTTCCTTGGGGGCCTTCTCAGGGGACTTAAAAATCTATATGAGACCCCTACAGCTAGAGTTTTATGTAATGGGTATGTTTCACAGGAAATTCATTTACATAATGGGACTAGACAAGGCTGCCCACTATCACCAATTTTATTTAATATCTATTTGGAGCCTCTCTTAAGAGCAATGAGCAGGGACTCGGGGATACAAGGAATTGTTGTGGGGGAAGGAACTGAAATTCTTGGTATTCGCGGACGATATATTATTGCATTTACAAGAGCCAGTGAAGAGTTTTAAGAGAGCCTTAGAAATAATTGAGCAATTTTCTAGGGTTTCGAACTATAAACTGAATTTGACCAAAATGCAGGTACTTCTTCTTACATTAAATATATATAAAGCAGACTTTGAGCCCCTGTAGATCCACTGGGCCCCACAACAGATTAAATATTTGGGTATCTGGATTACTGCAAATACAGAGGAAGGGGTGGAAGCAAATCTGGGAAAACTGCTGAATACAGTTAGATCAGATGTTCTTTGGTGGAATAAACGTCCTTTAAATTTTGCAGCTAGGCTAGGATTGATTAAAATGAATCTATTACCCAGATTCCTATACCCCATTCATTTGGCCTCGTACATTATTCCTAAAATATGGTTTACTAAAGTCCAAAAATTAATTTCGGAATTCCTTTGGAATTCTAAGCCCCCCCCCCAGAAAAAGTATAATAGTATGCGTTTTCCACAGCATATGGGAGGTCTTAAACTGCCAGATCTTCAAGGGTATTATGTGGCTGGGCAACTGGGCATATTGGGAAGGTGGGGGGTAATTCAGGAAGGAGAGGAGTATGAGCCAACCTGGTTACAGGTGGAGAAGAGGATATTAAGGGACGCAGGTTTATCTCCGGAGGTATTGCTTTTTGTAGATCCAGAAAGCTTACCTAAGAAAATAAAATCTACTCTTATAAATAAAACAGTAATGGCTTGGTGGACCTTTTTAACCCCAATTCAGAGAAAAGCACAAATGAGAGCTCGAGAACAACCTATGTTGGGTAATCCTAATTTCTGTCTTGGGGGACAAATAATTATCAAAAAATGGTCAGCTTTATTGATGGGTCTTAATCTAGCAGATTTTATAATAGAGAGTAGAGTGGTTCTTCCATCAAAGTGTGGTAAGATGGACTTTTTTAAAAGATTACAGCCTGCTAAGCTTGTGGGGAAGGTACTGGGAGAACCAGGTGAAACTTGCAGACAGCCATTTAGTTGGGAAAAGTTAAAAGAGGTAAACTATGCATTTAGACCCTTATCACAAGTTTATCGGGTGCTACTGGACTTTGTGGGCCTGGATTTACCAGTACAGACTCTATATTGGGATAAGAGTATAGCTCCTCTGAGGCCAGATTGGAATAGTATATGGAAGAGTTGCAAATATAATTTGATACCTAAGTATAGGATTATGCAATTTTTTATTTCTTCTAACTTGTACTACACTCCTGCTAAACTATGTGCTTGACGCCTTAGACAGACAGACCTATGCTTTAGATGTGGCCTGGGGCTAGGGGACATTCTCCATGTGATGTGGGACTGTTCCAAAATATAGCCCTTGTGGGTTAATATTAAACAACACATGGATCCCTTATTGGACTATTCTGAGTTTATAACACCAGGGATCTGTGTATTGGGTGACATGGCTCAGGTTACAGGGGTGAAGGGTAAATACCATCTCTCTTTAATGTCAGCCCTGGTTAAGTCTTTTGTTTTAAAGCATTGCAGAAGTGACTTCATCTATTCTTATGAGCAATGGGTGAGAGACCTCATGAGGGTAATGGGAAGAATCAAGAAGCAAATGCTTAAGGAGGGCAAGAAAGGGCTATATGATAAAAGGTGGATGGTCATGGAAGCAGTTTATTCTATACAGGTCAAAAGTGACCAACTGCAGGTTTGTCTGTCTGGCTGTGAGTAGTTAAATGTTGGTAGCTGGAATATAGATGTTTTTTCACATGGACAACTCTAAATTTTGTTTATTACTTTCTAATGTTCTTTCCTGTTTGATTTTGGTATGTTTATATCTCTAAGGCATAGTAGTAATACTCTTAGATGCTGCTTAACTTAATAGATATTAAAGAATTACATGGCGTTGCTAACTATATAAGGGTGGGGGGGGACTCTCTCTTTTTCCTGGGGATGCAGGTGCAATCAGTTTTTATAATAGACTACTACTAAGTAAATATCTTAACAATTATCTTGGAATGGGCAGGTAGGGGATCAATGATGTCCTGGTTATCCATAAAATGTATTTGCCTACCCCAAGTTGTAAGTTGAGGAAACTTGTAACATGTTAAGATTGATGACGTAGTGCACTTGTGTGTGTACATATTGTCTTGTATATAGTAACCCATAACTAGTTTGGGATTGTGGACCCTGAGTTGACTCAGGGGATATGTGTATGTATGTCTTTATTAATACAAAATCATAAAAAAGTTGTTAAAAAAAAAAGAAATCAATGCATGATAGTGGACAACTTATCTCTGCTATAACTCAATATTCTCTACAATAAGACTGTAGTGTAGGAAACATTCTCATAGGAACCTTTTTGATGAGATGGAAAGGTTATTTTATATTGTACCTTTACTATGCATCTTGCAAAAACATAAAATAAATTATAATAACAAACAGTAGAAAATATGGTTTATTGTAAAACAGTGCTGTTTTTAGGTATGCAGATGTTAGCTGCAGTAGCGATATTAGAGGCGTGCAAATGTGACATGGATAAAAATAAATCTAGCACAATTGTAAAATGCTGTGGGAATCTAAACCATTCACTTTGCTAATGAGGGGTTTATCTACTGACCTCGTGTGGCAAGAGAGTCAACTGCAAGATGTTCTGTCAGCATTTCCAGTCAAGGATAGTAGTAGACAAGTCTAGAGATCATGGGAGAATTTTCAAAGAAACACATCCATTTTTTGGACACGTAGGCAGAAAATTAGCCAAGACTCTTAGGCCACCTAAAAAGTAGTCTAACTTCTGGATGTGATTACCACAACCTGTGCTCTGAAAATGATGCATCCATCAAAAATTCTGATGCATTCATTATTTTTAGCCATAAATTGGAAAAAGGGATGTAACTGTGTCAGGATGTTTGAAAATAAGGCAAAGACATCTTATACCATTTAATAGCGTGCAACCTGCATCGGAAGACATGAGGCAAGTGCTGCATCAGGTATTTGGACCCTCCCCCGAATCATTCTGTTAAACATTTACAAAACGTGACTTATAAATTTGAAAACCAAAATTACAAACTATTCTTTTCTATTTTCAGTATGCACTTAATCTGTCCTTTTTCCTTCTCCCACATCTCAGTCGGCCTCCATCAGCCTAGACTCTCCAGCCCTGTCACCCCAATGTCCACCGGGACATACTGCCAGCCAGTAGCCCCAGGGCTTGTCCCGCCCCCCGGCGGGGTCAGCAAGTTCCCCCAATCTGCTGCCATGAACTGGATCCCATAATTGGACCAGCAAGCCCAGCTAGTCAGGTGTGGGGCCTACAAGGGTCTAAGTACCATCCTGTCACTGAGGATTTTCCATTTTCATCCCTGAGGCAGCACGTGTGCAATGACGCCATGACGTGTGACCTGTGCACCCACGTGCCATGCATCAGCATCTGCCCCCCCCAGCTCATTCTGTGGCAGTCCTAGGTGCCTTCCCTCTAGCTTACCACTAGGGGCCAGACATACCCTGGTCCCTGCAATCACCCCCCGAGGAGGAGAGCAGTCCTCCAGATGCTCGATACTCCTCTCCACAGCTGTCCCACTGATGCTCTGAGCATGCTACCAAACTCGGGTCACCAGCATTGCAAGCAGTAGCACTATCGTTGTACCAGTGGGCTGGCCAGTATGCATTTAATCTAACCCCTTTGTTTTATTTGTAGCTCAATGCTGACCCAGCATTATGTTGTTTTTTGTTTGTTTTTGATAAATTTAAAAACAAAGAATATACTCTGCATAAAGTACTGTACTTGTATATCTAGGAAGCAGCATGGGACTGTCCACCAGTTGTTGGAAGAGGCCAGCAAGACAGAAATGACTGGAACATGAGTTTGCTGCACCAGACATGAGTGAAACTGAGAAGTTAATGATGGCCACTGTGACAAACAAGATAGAGGCTGCAGAGGAACCAGTGACACCAAAAGCCCAAGGAAGGTACTCCAGGGTCAGACACTTCTACTTACACACAGCCTTAGGCTCTGGGCCAGAATTTTTTACATCAGAGCAAGGACAGTAGTTTCAGATGCAGACTTAGACTTTCGAGCAGCTGATGCACTGGACTATCTGATACAATTGCACCCTACCATCAAACATTGATCTATTTATTCATTTAGTTTTTGTTGACCAGGAAAGGAGTGCTAGTCAATTCTGTCTATTTTCAGCCCATCCCAGGGGAAAGAGGAAGACTCAGATGGTAACCAACTGAAACTGAACCATATTAAGCTGTAAGTGATATTTTTTAGTGAATAGGGGAAATTTGGCCAGGACATTGGGGAAAATTCCCCAGCTCTTTTCAAGAAGTGCCATGGGATCTTTAACATCCACCTGAACAAACATCAGAACAGGCAAATGGGATCTCAGTTTAACATCTCATCTGAAAGACAGCACCTGAGAAGTGCAGCATTCCCTTCATGATGAAGTACAGTGCCAGTATTGTGATTTTACCCCAAGTGTCTGATGTGGGGCTTGAACCCACAACCTTCCAATCGTCTGGCCTCAGAGGTGAGTGTGCAACCTGCTGAGGTACTGACACTGCAAGGCACTGCTGGTGTTTGAACCCAGGATCTCCTGTTTACTTGACAGGTCTGTTAGTCAACTAAGCCACGGCACCATGCAAGGCCTGATTTTGGAGGAATTAGATATGCTTTGCAGCAGCTTACATCAAATTTTAGATGCAAGCAGCTTGGAAGATGCATGCAAGAGGCTCCAAATGTGATGCACAGTAGAAAAAGGATATGTGGTCTAGCAGGATGTCTCTAAGACCATTGATTGAAAATCCCAGCTGTTTCACACAAGTTATCTTGCACCAAAATTTGACACAACAGGGATGTGTGTCAAATCAACTGCATTGAAAATCCAGCACCAGGGTCTTAGTCAAGCCCACAGAATGGGATCATTTAACTGATTATTACAGAAAATACAATGCTTACATGAACAAAGGCAGGAGAGGGCTTAAAGGGCCAATTTTTGCAATTTTAATGCATTATGGCAGTGCAAATAAACTATATGAGTAATAGCATCAGCATTCACCCTCACCAACTATATGCAAGAGTCCTCTACTCATTCTACACTACCTGACTTATTTCACACTGAGAAGTGCTTTGCTAAAGGTAACCCCCTTTGCCCAATAGTAATATTTATATCCATCTCTTAAAGGCACAGTAAAGATGGGCGTTCCACAAGCTTAAAATAATCTCAGTTTACATGCAAGTGCTTAAAAATTAAAAGCAAGTTAAAAATTAGATAAAAACATGACTTGCTTAGACGTGGTGCCCATTGTTAATGACTACTCTGGATATATCCTGGAGGAAGCATTGTTATTCATCAAGTCACGCACACTGGAATAACTCAGACTGCCAAAGATTCAGGCGGATCAGTAATGCTTGCAAATAGCTAAACGTTGCATATGATGAAAAGAGAACAGTCTGGATACTAAATGATGCATGCTGGTATCACAGTTGAACAGCTAATCTGCCTGCCACAATTGCAAACCTTGGCAACTTTAATGGACTATGTAATATTCTCATGCAAATTGGATCCAGTGAATATCAGGGTATATCCCAGTTTCATGTCCTGTAACAGTGGTTGTGAACTTTGATGTCCAGAGGCATCAGTTAATGTCCATGCTATTCGAGTGCTCTTTTACACAAATGTGCCACTTGCAGGAAAACTTGATTCCATGACTTAAACAACAGGAAAAACAAAAGAACCAAAGGCTTGACTGTTGCGTCTCATCTGGGGTTTCTTCACTGTTCTTGCTGCGTCTGCAGACTCATCTTATTTCAATGGGTTTTGTTTGTAATTTTGTGCAAACTGGATCCTGTGAGTACCAGGGCATATCTCTGCCCTTGACCTATACAAGGGTTTTAATTATAATAGCAGTAGGCATTTTTTAGTAGCCAGGCTGTTTGAGTTCTCTTTAGTACAGATGCAAAATTGAGCTATTTGTATGCATTACTGATTCCTTTGAATCTTTGGCGGCCCAAGTTATTCCAGTGTCAGCAACTTGCAGGAATAATGGTGTTGCATCTGGGTATTTCCTGGATAGTCATTAGTAATGTACTGAAAGTTTAAGCAAAGCATGATTTTATCTTGTCTTTAACTTCCTTTTAATTGGTAAACGCTTGTACATTCGTTGTCTGTATTTTAGGCTTGGGGAACGCACCTGTCTTTATTGTAACTAACTTTGCTTTTTTTTCCTTTTTAAAGATAATGCATGAAAAAGACCTCTGGTCAAAACATTGATTCTAACTCCATTTTCTATTTTCAGCGTGTATTTAATAGTACCTTTGACTTCTCGGTGTGAAGCGTGACAGGAAATTTATTTATTTTATTTATTTATTGAAATGTTTCACCAGGAGGACACACTGAACAACAAGTTGCTTATCTCACGGTGTGACCTGGGAGGAGGGGTTACATAGGGTTGTGAAGGATGATCAGTTACAATGGTATGTGGGTAGTACGAACAATACAACATTGTAAGATTGTGCAACAGTTGGAACACAAGGTATTGTAAAATAAACAGTAGTGGAACAATTGGTAAATTATAATACATGTCCAAAATCATACAAAAGAACATATAAATGTACAAAACAGTAATAATGTGATATAGTGCATGAGTGTACCAGGAGCAGTCTCGAGGTAGTACGCAAGCGCAGTTGGAGTAAAAAGGATGGGGTTAGGTTGTGCACACTGGTGACCCAGAAGGGCAGGTGGAGAAGAGCGAGGGAGAGGCAAGAATTGAATATGAGGAGAAGGGGTAGCCATTTCCTGATTTCCCCCTTCAGGATGTTGAGAACCCTGCCGGGGGGATCATTGTAGGAAGGCAGAAATTGGGGATAGATATTAAGATGGGTTAAAGCAAGAACAGCTGAGAAAAGGTAATTGGTAGAGCAGAGGTAAGGAAGCAGTTGAAGGAGGAGTGTCACATTTCAGGGGGGAGGGAATTCCAGATTTTAGGGAAACGATGGGCGAAACCAGTCTGACCGATGAGGTGAAGCGGAGAGGGACCATCAATATGCGGGTGTCATTCGATCTGAGAGAGTGGGTGGGGGGAGATGGAGTGGAGAGAGAGGATGAGAGATAGGAGGGGAGTCCCCCGAACCAGAATTTGGAGGTTAGTTTGACACAGTGAGAGATGCATCTGTGAGATAGTGGAAGGAAGGTTAGAGAGCGATAGAGTTCACAGTGGTGAGAGTGGGAAAGGGAGTCAATAGCAAAGTGGCAGAAGGAGTTAAAGAGAGTGTCCAACTTGGTCGGGGGGGATTTGGGAGCAACACCATAGACTACGTCACAGTAGTCAAAGATGGGGAGTATCATCTTCTGGACAATTTTGCACCTCACATTCAGTGGGATGTAACTACGGTTCCTGTACAGAGCACCAAGCTTGGGGTGCAGTTTCTTCTGGATGGCATCGATATGCACAGAGAATTTTAGATGCTGGTCCAGCCAAATCTCCAGATATCTAAATGAGGAGGTGTCCTCCAAGATGGTCCCATCAAGGGTGTGGAAGGTGGGTAGGCCCGGGAGCCTACAGAGTCTCTGCCTGGTGCCAAAGGTCATTGAAACTGTCTTCTTGGCATTTACAAAAAGCTGGTGAGAAGCACACCAGAGTTGAACTTGGTTGAAGTCATGTTGTAAGCTGGTTTGCACAGCAGCAAGGTTCTTGCCGGTACTGTACAAAACAGTATCATCAGTGTACATGTGGATAGAAGAGGATGAGTAGACTGTGGGAAGATCATTAGGAAAACTGGAGAAGAGTAGGGGACCAAGCACTGAGCCCTGAGGGACACCAGTGTTGATGAGGAGTGGAGGGGAGATGGAATCAAGGATTATCACTGATTGGGTCCTGCCAATGAGGTTGGATTTAAACCAGTTGCTGGCTGACGGAGCAAGGCCAGCTCAGGAGAGTGAATCAAGAAGCAGGGGATAGGAAACAGTGTTGAAAGCTTTGGCTAAGTCGACAAAGATGGCCGAGGTGATCAGGCCATCATCCATCCCTGAAAGGATGGAGTCAGTAAGCCTGAGGAAGGTGGTTGCTGAGTGGTTCTTCTGAAAACCAGATTGGAAGGAGGTGAAGAAGGAGGAATCAGAGAGGATGGGTGATAGTTGAGAGAGAGAACTAAATGTTCTAAATGTTCCAGAGTGAGTGAGGTTCTGTAGCATATCCTTGGTGTGGGTGAGCACTAACATTTTTACTCATAAAGTTCTTTTTACACTTCTTGCTGTGAATGGTTTTTACACCTAATAAGAAGCAGCACTGACATGAGGTAATACATGGATATTTTTTACTCTGCTTTAGAAATAGCGCTGCTATTAGGCTGGCTAGTGCCAGCTTTCAGTTTTGAGTGTTAAGTGACTTTAGCCATTTTCTGAAGGCAGAACGGGAGACAGAGCCAAAGAATCAGTTGATCTGGAATACTTCCAAACCGAAAATTCCAAGTGACCTATGATGCTGTGGCAGTTTTCAGGGGAGAGCTGCAGGCCAGTGGTGGTGCCTGATCAGTGAGAGGAATGTCTGGAATGACCAGTGACAATTCAGAGCACAGAAATTTAAATATGTTATTTTTTCTGAAGCTAACATGCAAACATAGAAATTGACAGCAGATAAGGACCGCTTGGCCCACCTAGTCTGCCCATTTTTCCTACCTACTGCAGTACCACAGATCCTACTTGATCTCCGGCTTTTACCCTCTCTTTCCTGTTACTAGAGTTCTCTTGTGCCTATCCCATGCATTCTTGAATTTCTCTACCATTGTTGCCCCCACCACCTCCGCTGAGAGGCTGTTCCATGCATCCACCACCCTTTCTATGAAAAAATACATCCTCTCGTTACCCTTGAGTCTACTCCCCTCCAGCCTCATGTCGTGACCCCTTGTTCTTGAACATCTTTTTTTCTGAAAGACGCTACTGTCTTGTACCTTATTTATGCCCTTGAGGTATTTGAAGGTCTCTATCATATCCCCCCCCTTTCCAGGGTATACATATTGAGGTCCTCTAATCTCTCCTTATATGACTTTTGGTGCTCACACTGCACCATTATTTGTTACCCTTCTCTGAACTGCCTCTACTCTGTCTATGTCCTTCTGCAGTTGTGGCCACCAGAACTGGACACAGTACTCCAGATGATTCATACATTGGTATCATCACCTCCTTTTTTTTCTGCTGGTGATACCTCTCCCTATGCATCCCAGCATCCAACTGGCAGACCCCACAGCTTTTTCACAATGCTTGATCACCTTTAGGTCATCAGATATGATTACCCACAGGTCCCTTTCCTGTTTGGTGGTCGTCAATACCTCCCACCCCCATCATGTACTCCTCCCCTGGGTTTCTGTGCCCTAAATGCATGGTTTTACACTTCTTTGCATTGGATCTTAGCTGCCACACTCTTGATATCAGTGAGGGCATACACTTTACAGCAGGCGCCTATTGAGAGCTCAGTTAGCAGCCAGCGGCAGAGGTGTAAGGAGGGCTGTGCTGGTCACTGGCTCTGATTCAGGATGGGGGAGCAGGGTGGTGGGCACTACCTGCTGTGGTGGGGGTTGGGGGCCACTATACCACCAGGGCAGAGGGAAATATTAATATTTAATAGTACAGGCAACATTGGAGATCAGGGAGCGGAGGACGCTAGTCCACCAGGGCAGGGGGAGATATATTAATACTTATTATGGGCAACATCAGGGATTGGGGGGGGGACTGCTAGTCCACCAGTGGAGGTGGAGATATATATACTGTCTCATTCTGGGCAACATCAGGGATCAGGAAGGGGGGCCACTAGTGCACCAGGGCAGGAGGCGTTATATTAATAATTATTCTGGGCAACATAGGGATCAGGGAGGCAAACCCTCCCAGTGTGCCATCTGGCCGGTTGCCACAAGCTGCAGAACATTGCCACCGGGACCCTGTCCAATAGAGAATCAGGTGCAGGGTCCCTGGAGCATTGTGCTTTGATGCAAGCTGCCTTTGGTGGCAGCTTGTGTCGATCTTAGGGCTCTTCGAGAATTGAGCCCCCCTTCCAGGATTCAAGAAGCCCTGCCATAGCCACTGCAATGGGCTCCAGATAGACCAGCAATGAGATGGTCTAAGCCCCTTGCACCACCACCAAACACTGTGTTAACCTGTTGTGAGGGGTCTTGGCAGATGTGTATGGGGGTGGCATGGGCACGGGGTGCCATAGTGGCGGGGGTAGGCAGGCATAATAGTGAAGTTGCACCCAGCAAGGGTGCTGATTATTGAGTAGTACTGGCAGTGATACCGAATGGGGAGGGGGGGTATAGAGACACACAGTGCCATGGGCCCATGTGGTCACAGCCCTGGCAGCAGCCCCAAGGCCATGCCCATGTGAGGCCCATGGCACTGTGTGTCTCAGTCCCCCCTCCCCATTCCATATCACTGGCAGTATTGCTCAATAATCAGCACCTCCACCGGGTGCAAGCTCACTATTATGCCTGCCCACCCCCTCCCCAACCACCACTATGGTATCCCATGCCCATGCCAACCCCTACCCCACATGCCTACCGGTGTGTGCCCCCAACCATCCCAGCACCTCTGCTGTTGCGTCGGCAGGGGGAGAAGCCAGATTCCTGAGGCAGTTCCCATAGGTGCACCTCTTGCTGTGGTGCACGCCTGCCCATGTGGCAACTCCCCAATTTATGGTGCAGGGACCCTGTTCTTTCTGAATATGGTGCAGGGTCCCTGAGGCAGCCAGGGTGTGCATATTTGCGGTGATCTAGGGGCTCTTTGAAAATCTGACCCAAGGTGTACTGTGTAGTCCCCTGACAAGTAAATGTCACCTAAGAAAAAATTACTTACCTTAATAATTGTGTTTCTTCTAATGGAGTCTTGTCGTATTCTGACAATATGCAGTTAGCCCCAGCACTTGAACTGCTCCGGAGAGGAAAGAGTTAACTCTATGCCTGAGCTTAGAACATTGAGCTCGAGCTCGGTTCAAACCTCTGTCTGCTGCACTTTGAAGTGTAACCGTCAGATTCTTATGTGCTAATACTAACTACACCTGCTAGGTGGAAATTGTAAATTTGCTAGCCAAAAAGGCAACCATGTTTTGGGTCCCAAAAGACTCAAGTTGAGAACTCCAAAACAAAAACTAGGTAGTGAACAACATAGCAATCAAAACAACATAAAACACCCCACTCCTCCTCTCTATACAGAGAAGAGTGCTAGATGCACCCCCGAGGTGCAGCACTGTACCTGCCAGCCCGCTTCCCAAAAACCAGGTTCTGAGAGGGGAGGCAGGGAGGGAGGTCAGAATACAGCAAGACTCCATTAGAAGAAGAACAATTACTAAGGTGAGTAATTTTTTCTACAAACAACATGAAGTCTTGCTGTATTCTGACAATATGTAGACTACCAAGCAGTACCTCCATGGAGGAGGGACCAAACCTATTTTGGGAATATGCTCTTCAGTACTGCTGTGCCAAACCTAGCATCACTCCTAGTCTGGATATCCAGGGAGTAATGCTTGGTGAATGTATGGACTGTTTTCTAGGTGGCTGCTTTGCATATTTCTAATAATGGTATATCTCTGGCAGCAGCCAGAGAAGCAGCTGTACCTCTAGTCGATTGAGCCCTCAGGCCTGAAGGGGGCATTTTGTCTAGCTTCTCATAGCAGAATTGTATACAAGAGACAATCCACCTGGCAATAGTACTCTTAGTAGCAGGTTTGCCCTTTCCCACTTCACCATAAGTGAGAAACAACTGATGACAGTCAAACCTGAGTGCCTTAGTGTGCTCAATGTAGTAACTAAGTGCCCTCTTAACATCCAAGCTGTGTAACCTCCTTTCCCCTGAAGAAGAATGATCAGTGAAGAAGACAGGAAGAGACATGGACTGGTTCGGATGAAAATCTGAAACCACTTTGGGTAAGTTCCTCCTGTTAGTTCTAAGGACCACCTTATCTCTATGGAATGAGATAAAATCAGGCTCCACTGACAGAGCTTGTAACTCACTGATACGCCTGGCAGAGGTAATAGCTACCAGAAATACAGCTTTCCAAGTCAAGTACTTAAGTTCTGCTGAGGCCAAAGGCTCAAAAGGTGGTTGCATAAGCTGAGCAATGCAAACATTAAGATCCCAAGCAGGAGTAGGATCCTTAAAGGGAGGATTGGTATGGAGCAATCCTTTAAAAAATTTACAGAATACAGGATGAGATGCCAGTGAGGAAGCCTTCCCCACTGACAGAAATACAGAAACAGCTGCCAAGTGCACTTTCAGAGTAGCTGGTCTGAGGCCTAAGACATTAAGATGAACCATATAATCCAGAACTGTAGCCAAATCAGCAGTTTCTGGAGAAATCTGCTTATTGGAACACCAAATACTGATTTTTTTCCATTTGGAATTATAAGTTTTTCTGGTGGCAGGTTTTTGAGAGGCTTTGAGAATATCCAGAACTCCCTGAGACAGATGTAGGCTTGCATATTCTAGCTCTTCAAGAGCCATGCCTTGAGGTCGAGAGACCGAAGGTTGGGGTACCAAATCCTCTCCTGAGAGGAGATTAGCAGATTGTGATTCTTGAGAAGAGATAGGGGAAGATGGACTGCTAGGGACAGCAACAGAGGATACCAAGGCTGCCTGGCCCAGTCTGGAGCAATCAGGATCACTTTGCACTACCGTGACCTTATCTTGACCAGAACTTTGAATAGTAGAGGAAATGGGGGGAAAGGCACACAAAAATTTCCCCTCCCAATCCAGAAGTAGAGCATCCAGGGGGACTCAGCCCAAGACTGGGGGTCTGCAACAGAAGAGAGGAAGTTGATGATTGTCTGGGGCTGCAAATAGATCTATCTCTGGAGTGCCCCACCTTGAGAAAATCACTTTTAACACCAGGGGATCCAGGGACCATTCGTGATGGCCCTGAGAAATCCTGCTCAGGGCATCTGCTAGCACATTGTCCTTCCCTGGAAGGTGGACTGCTACCAGAGATGTCTGAAGGGAATAAGCTAGGGACCATAGTTTCATGGCTTCCGTGCACAAGGCCGTAGACTAAGTGCCTCCCTGCTTGTTGATGTACCACATGGTAGTGGTGTTGTCTGTCCTGACCTGAACCACCTTGTTCTGTACTGAGTCAGAGAAAGCTTGTTGAGCCAGGTACACTGCCCTGAGCTCTAAAAGATTGAAATGAAGTACAGACTCCTGAGAGGACCACACCCCCTGTGCTGTGAGGGCTCCCAAGTGAGCTCCCAAACCCTGGAGAGAAGCATCTGTGGTTAGTACCACAGAATGAGACTGGGTGATGAATGAGATTCCTTATCTGAGGTTGTCCTGATCCAACCACCATTGGAGAGCCTGGATCAGAGTCTGAGTCACTGGAATTAGTTTGGTTAGAGGATTTTTTTTTCTGAGACCAAAAAGCCCTCAATTGGAACTGGATGTCCCTCATCTGAAATCTGGCCCCCCTGTACCACTGCAGTGGAAGCTGCCATGTGGCCCAGGAGTTGAAGAAAATGCCTTGCTGGTCGAGACACCAGAAGACGAAAGGAAGAAGCCAGGTCTGTAAGGGCCTTTACCCTTGCCAGAGGAAGAATGGCTCTTGCTTGTACATGCCCAGCTGTACCCCTATAAAGGTCAGGAGTTGCACTGGTTCGAGAACTGACTTCGGAAGATTGAGGAGAAATCCTAGAAAAGTGAGCAATTGCTGAGTCACTTGCAGATTTGACTTGACTTGGTCTGGAGACTGCCCCACAATGAGCCAGTCATCCAGGTATGGGAATATGGAAATGTTTTGTCTCCTTAGAAAGGCCAATACTACTGCTAGGCATTTTGTGAACACCCTTGGTGCTGATGTTAGTCCAAAGGGCATTGCTCTGAACTGATAATGACCTGAAGGCAGTTCAAACCTGAGGTACTTTCTGTGGGAGCACCTGATGGGAATGTGAAAGTAGGCATCCTTGAGGTCCAAGGAGACTAACCAACCCTTTGGCCTTAGAGAAGGAAGAATTATTCCCAGAATCACCATTTTGAATTTTGGCTTGACTAGGTGCTTGTTTAAGGATCTTAGATCTAGGATGGGCCGCCACTCCCCTGTCTTTTTTGGGGTAAGGAAGTATCTGGAATATAGACCTTTGCCCCTGTGTGTAGTAGGAACTTTCTCTATGGCTCTGAGAGCCAGCAGAGAGGAAACCTCTGTCTCTAGGGCAATGGTTTCGGAGATGTTTACAGGTGGAAAAGACCTGACCCTCAGCTTTGGAAATGTTTTGAAGCTGAGAGCCAGTCCCTGGCTTACTACCTCCAGGACCCACTTGTCTGAGGTAACAGACTTCCAGGCTGGAAGTAGTAAGCCAGCCTGCCTCCTACTGGAAAGGGGGAGACGACCCAGGCTGACACATCAGGGTGTCTGCTTGGTAGGAACCTTGGACTGAGAAGAGGATGCAGCCCTGCTCATCCCCCTTCTGTCTCTCCCTCTGAAGAACCCCCTCTGAGGAAAAAGAGAGGAGGCCTGTGCCTGGTAGAAAGGCATGTGAAAAGGCCTGCCCCTGCCCCTAGATTGCTACTTCTGAGGAGTTGCCTGCCTTTCCTTGGCCTTTGCACTGCTGTAGGTGGTCCTATACTCATCCATCTTTTTCATGTAATTCTCTGTCTGGTCCCCAAACAGAGAATTACCTACTACAGGGAAATCCATGGTTTTAGCCTTGGTGTCCTGCTAGAGGCTAGTACATCTGAGCAAAGCAAATCTCCTAAGAGACACAGATGTAGCCATGACTCAAGTTGAAACATCATTAGAGTCCACAGCAGCAGCATGAAATTGGACTTTGGATGCCTCAGTCCCATCAGGAGCTACCTCCTCCAGCTCTTTGGCTAGCTGGGGAGAAGCCTGTTTAGCCAGCTCCAGAACAGTATCCCACCTGGACTTCTGGTATCTGGCTGTGTAGGCCATATAGTTCACCTGCCTGAGTCCCAAGGAGGATGCCAAGTACTGTTTCTTGGCCATAGTATCCACATTCCTAGAGTCTTTATCTGGGGGGTGTGAAGCCAAAGGTATATTAACCTTATCACAGGCTGCAGCCTGCATGACCCCAACATGGCTGCATTGCTGGAACAAGTACTCTGTGCCTGAGCCTGGCAGCATATACCGTCTGTCCATTCTCTTGTCCACAGGCGGTAATGAGTTTGGTGTCTGAAGTATTTTTTGTGTCTGTTTCCAAAAAGATTTAGGGAGGGGAATAGACAGCCTTTTGGACTCTGGGATGTCCATCATCGCTACATAGTCAGGCTCTTCTTGTTCCACAACAGCTTCGACCAGAGGGAGCTGGAGGGTCTCTGCCACTTTTTTGTAAAACAAATAGTGGGAAGGGGACTCAGAAAGCCTAGGAGGGGAAACATTGGAAGGCTTGTCTGGGAGATGTCCAGTTCAATGGGCTCATCCAGGCCTTCCACACCATCACCACCACGATAATCATCCTCATCATCATCATCAAAACCGTCTTCCCCCTCCAAATCTAGTTCAAAGTAATCATCCGGACAATATTCTGGAACCGGAGGAACCAACTGAACCGAGCGCCAACCCAGCAGCGCCGGATCGGCCAGAACTGAATGGAGCAATTCCACTATACTAATCGCCCTGGCAATTTCTTCAGTGGTTGGTCGCGACAGTTCTGGATCCGAACCAGCCAATTTCTTTTTCCTTTTTGATGGAACTGAACCCTCAGGGTTGGCTCTCCTTTTGCCAGAGGGAGTATTGCCCAGGTCAGTGGGCACTTCCTCAGGTTCGGTTGGAACCGAACCAGGCTGGCCATCTGGATCAGCGGACTTCTCGGCCTCCTTTTCCCGAACCAGCCAATTTCTTTTTCCTTTTTGATGGAACTGAACCCTCAGGGTCGGCTCTCCTTTTGCCGGAGGGAGTATTGCCCAGGTCAGTGGGCACTTCCTCAGGTTCGGTTGGAACCGAACCAGGCTGGCCATCTGGATCAGCGGACTTCTCGGCCTCCTTTTCCCTAAGCCTACCCAATCTCTTGTCCAAGGTGGCCTCCGGGAAATTCTTACAAATTTGGCAGTCTGAATTGAGGTGGTCAAACCCCAGACAATACACACAGGTGGTGTGAGGGTCTGCCTTGGCAAAGGCATCCCCACACTCACTACAGTGCTGAAACACAGGGGGCCCGGTTTTTCTTTGGGTTTCTCAGACATAGCCATCCTATCCACTTACCCATTAGCAGCTTTAAAGCCAGGCAAGACCCTCTTATCGGTTAGCAACAGTGTTACGAGCTGTGGAAAAAAATGTTTAAAATCACGTTTTTTTGAAACCGATAAGGACCGGTACCTCACACTACACAAATAACCAAAGAATTCACAACTAAAAGTAAAAATCAATCAGTTCAAGCTGGACTGGAAGAAAAGTTTTACAATTTCCACACACAGAAGAATAAACTAATGTCCACTACCTACAACACTTACAGTACCGCAGAGAAGGATTTGAAATGAAAAATAATAAACTTCATGGTTTAAAACCAACGTTTTACTGAGACCGAACCGACACGCGAAGGAGACTTCTCCGGAGCGACTGTTCAGTTAGGCGGAGTAAAGAATCTGATGGTTACACTTCAAAGTGCAGCAGACAGAGGTTTGAACTTGCTCAATGCTCTATGCTCTGGCATAGAGTTAACTCTTTCCTCTCCGGAGCAGTTCAAGTGCTGGGGCTAACTGCATATTGTCAGAATACAGCAAGACTTCATGTTGTTTGAATCACCCATTCTTCAAGCCCTCCATCTGCACACATTCACAATTAAAGCTACTTTAAAAAGTTCCCCTTGTTTTCAAAATTTGTCATGGAACTCCTCATCCCAACCTTCCTGACCGTATGTTTCCATTTACTAGCCATCCCATCCTATGAACTCTCCTTAGTCATGTCTTACCTATTCATTCACCCACTCTTTCTGCTGTTGGTGGTCGATCCTATAGTTTCCCTGTTCCCATTGTTTGGAATGCACCTGCTATATCTCTTTATCTCACTGACCCACGTTATATCTGGTCCCCAAAATAAAATTTTCCCTTGCCTGTCCCTACACGAAAGCCTAATCCCTTTCCTTGCCCATTCTGTAAAACCACTGATCAAAGTTAACTGATATACTGTAAGCTTCTGACTTCATATGTTTCAAAGATTTAAAAAACACAGTCATTATTTGTAAATTGTTTGGGTGCACTATCTCGTATGAAACATACAATAAAACATTTTGTCTTCCACATCAATATTTGTATTATTAAATGTATATTGCTGCACTCTATTTCAATTAGATATTCTTAATATTTTAAACATTAGTGTAACTTATCCATAACATTTCAAACATAAAAAACAGCTCCAACTGTCTGCAGCTTAGGATTACCATACTACCACTAATGCATTCTCTGCAGGGGAGTTTGCTTACTTGCTTGATCCCCAACAGTTTACGCTTCCATTATTTGTTTTCTATACTGTATAATTCATCAATGCAAATGGTAATGCACATGCAATCAGTGGCTACATGCAAACAATAATGCATATACAATCTAAATGATTACAGAGCTTGGCAACACAAACCACCCCTTGTTTTTAACTGATACTCTCTGATAAATGATTTTACGAAACTGACAACGCAGAAAATAGAGAATACTGGATGGACAACTGTGCACAAGCATTGTGTTCTGCCACAGAGGGGTTCTGATTCCCTCTGACCTCAAGAACAAAGCTCAAGAGGTCCATGGGGATCAGAACCCCGAGGTGGCAGAACACACTGCTTATGCATAAAGTTGCTCATCCTGTATTTTTTATAGTGCATAGCATTATGTGAAATGTGTGCACTGTGGTTCTTTCTCTTTCGGAATGAAACCGACTTGTGCAGTCTCTAGAGGTTCTAGAATGCTATTCTACCACAAAAGGGTGAAATCACATTCCATGACCTTTGAACTGTGGTACAGCAGCATTTTGAAAAGGATGGATTTTTTATACAGAACAATGCTCTACTTTACACTACAATGTTGTTACCACCATTTATTGCAGCAGGAAAAAAAATCTTAAAAAGAAATATAGACTTTCAAGAGTTATACTTTCTTCCTCAGTTACGCATTATATTAGATTTACAAGACTGTGAAAAATTTGCATGTAATACGATGCAGTCAGTTGTTTGAACACCATCATAACCCTTTATAGAAGGATTTATGTTTGTCTTCATAAAATTGTATTGCAACATTGTCTAGAATTTTTATTAGGAACACTTTACAACAGAAGTAGGTTTAAACGAGGTTGAAGGCTTGTCTGGCAGTACATCAAAGGAAGAAATGCAAAGCACAGAGGCTTAGTTGAAAAACTGGTGAAACACTCTTCAGAAAAGAGTGCATAATTAGATTTTTCCCAGAGGATATATTACCATGTGGGCTTATTTTTATTGTGGTTCTAGCCATCATATTACAGGCTTCTTCAGGGGATAGAACTATTAATTGGCTTACTGCAGAGTGAATGAGCCTAGAAAAATTGCATAATATAAGAAAAAGTCAACTGACCATGACATGACTGTTGTGAGCAAAAATCTACATCTGAAAACAAATTACCATATGAATATTTCAATGAATTATAATCTACAATTTTGCTAATTAATAAAGTAACTGATATATTGTATATAAAGAGAAGTAATTACAAGGTTCGCATGATCTGAGATAGTCAGTTAAACTAGGCATCCTTAAAAGCTATATCCAGCAGTACTCTATGCCAATTTACATCTGTATGCCGTTTTTATTTTACATAGGGGAGATAGGTGCATACATTATCAATACATTTTGCTGTAAAAGCCGTACGAGTGTGTGGAGCCTTATAAAATTATTTTTATTTATTTGAAGACTGGTAAGTGGGAATAGTACACTGAGCCAGAACTTGTTTACAAGCATAACCAGGGAGAGTGTGAAAAAAGGGGATACAAAGTAAGAAACAACAAAGTTACGGTACATTAATGACAAGGAAATGAATAATGACATTAATAAAGTAATGAGGTAGCTTAAAGTAGCAAGACATGTTACAGTTGAGAATGCTGGACCTATGCCATTTTATTTTACATTGCACTTGATCCACTGTCTTCTTAAATGTCCATCATTCTCTGTTTCAGCCTACTGTAGCATTTTTTAGATTTGAAACAGTTAGATGGAAACTCCTTTAAAAATTGTTTCCCCAGGTTTTCAGCAGTTTTCTCAGATGTTTGTGAAAATCCAGTGTCCCGCAAGGTCTGGGAGCAGTGCCTGTGGCATGCCAGTTCACATTAGTTATAGGAAATGTGATGTTGAAAACAGATGTTCAAAACCAGCTGAGAGTCTTGATGAAAACTTATGAACAGTCACGTTCAAAGGTATGTTCCTTTAAATAGTCGAAATCTAAAAACATTATAAAGCAAACTCAAAATGGGTAAAACAGTGGACTGGTAATTGGGTAAAAAGTGCATCTTAAAAGACCAGAGAACAGAACAATCTAAACTAGATTAATAGGATGGAGGGACAAACATTTCACCACAACATGCATTGCTACTTTAATACACTGCACAGCAGCTGAAAGTCCACACATTACAAATTTACAACCACACTCTTAGCGACTGAAGTACAAAATTGTCATTAGGAAGCAAACAGTTTATGGCTACAGAAAATACAGTTTGTTGATTGCAGCCGGGTTTAAGTTTGCCACAGTTAGAAAAGATAATGGTTTGTTTTAATTCCAAGACAAAATAATCTGATGCTAAAGTACACTCTAACATAAAGCAATGTTATTCCTAGCCTTTCCATACAAATTTAACATATTGGTAAAACTGGACATCATTCTGCTTCAGAAAAGTGAAACATTAATTAGCATATGCACTGTATACACAGTACACCTATTTACACTGGATTATAAAGCACGGGAAAATATGATGGCCCTGATGCCCATTCCAACTTTACTTCGCTGTGTCACTATGTTATAAGAACAGTTAGATGTTCCAGCACTTGTTCTGTTAAAACACTTTTTTTGCCAATTTATGAAATATAAAATGTTATTATTAAATACTCTAATGTAGTTTACAATTTAAGATGTTATTTGGATATGGGATGTGATTTTTAGGCGAACTAGATGCTTTTCAGGGGAAAAATCTCTTGGATAACATCTGGAGTCTGCTGTTACTAGTGAAGCGTAAGCACCACCTCTTTGTCCACAGGTTTATATATTTTTTCTACCTATCCTATGCTCTTTATGTGAGTGGCTCCTCCTGTTCCTCTTCCTGCTCCTCAGCCCGTTGTCATGTCTTCCTGGAATCAAAGATTAGGGTGCAACATTCTGAGAACAGAGCTAAGACACAGCCACAGATTGTGGAAAGGTGGCTTGAAGTGTTTTTCCAGTATCTAGGAAAACAGTTCCAAAATACAATATTCATCCTCAATTAAACATGCACTTAATTTAGTTTCTGGGGCTGATTTCAGAAGGTAGACGCAAGGTGTGCACCAAGGTGCTAGCCCTGCATCCACCACAAAGTTTGATGCAGCTGTGCCAAAGCCCTTAGACACAACTCAGTCTGATTCTAGAAGGGCTGGCACAGTCGCAACATTTTTCCCACTTTACGGCAGCTTGTGCCAAAGGTTTGGCACCAGCCCCATAAAAAGTGGACCCCCAAGGATGCAAATTTAGACCAGAAAGGAGCTGGTATAACTTTGCTGCATCCGTGACTTGTGACACTAGCTTTCTTGAATAGCAAATGAACCTGTTTGGCGCAAGTCGCCACTTGCGTCAAACACCCTGCCGCAAGTCCCCTGCAGTGATTGCAACCCCTACTAGAATCCAGCCCTCTGTATTTAAGTCCTACTATTCATTATTACTGAGTACATTTGTATTAAAACATTATCTTTTCCCTAAGATTTTGTTTCATCCTCCAGCTGTATCCTTCTCGAAGTCATAATTTTTTGTGGCATCACAATGTGTTGCCATGGAAAATTATTCTGCTCTCACAAAGAGAGCATTATGACTTCAATAGAATTAACAGCAGCAGGATGAGATGATGTCTTCAACACAAAGAGCCTATTATCATGTATATAGTAGTAGTAGTAAAATCTTTTTTTTTCCTTTTTAGACAGGAAATTGAGAGCACAACATAAGGGAAACAGTAGCTCTATTTACAAGGTGATCCTGTTTCAACATTTCATAAAAGTTTCCTATTAATAAAAAAAATGTACACAAACACAACATGTGATTATGTTATGTTTATATTATGCTTGTTTTATGTTGTGTTGTGTTGTGTTGTGTTGTGTTGTGTTGTGTTGTGTTGTGTTGTGTTGTGTTGTGTTGTGATGTGATGTAATGTTATGTTAAGTTATATTATATAACATGGCTTGGCAAAAAAGTGCAACCCAATTAGTGGAGTCATTCTGCAAGTCATTCTAACATACATACTAACATACTAAAATGCCAGTAGAATAAGTCTAACGGTCTTTCGAGTCTGCTCAATTTTCAGCACCCGCATTCAGGGCCAACTTTGGTGTCCTCCCTTCCCCGTTGGGTTATACTGCCGTCGCAGGTGTGCCACCTGCAATGGACATGGTCAGATTGACCTTCCCTCTGTACCTGTCCCATCCCCTCTTAAACCTGTCCACAGTATCCTCCTCTACCAGCTCCTTGGGCAGTGCATTCCATGGTGCGACCACCCTTTCAATGAAATAACACCCCCTCTTCTCCCCTCTGAACCTGCTCCCTTCCAGCTTACACCCATTCCCTCTCATTTTCCCCTCCTCCTTCCTTTGAAGCACCCTGACTGGGACCCCCTTATTGATCCCTTTTATGTACTTAAAGACCTCTATCATGTGTCCCCTGTCCCTCCTCTCCTCCAGGGTGTACATGTCAAGCTCCCTGAGCCTTTCCTCATAGATCCTCTCCCTCAGGCCCCAGATCATTTTGGTTGCCTTCCTTTGGATCCTCTCTAGGAGTGTAACATCCCTCTTTAAATGTGGTCTCCAAAACTGCACAAAATACTTGAGGTGTGGCCTAACAAAGCAGTTGTACAGGGGTAGGATCACTTCCACCTTTCCGGAGGTAATCCCCCTGGTGATGCATCCTAGCATCCTATTTGCCCTTGCTGCTGCACTCCTACAGGTCTCTGAGTTGTTCATTTGGACATCTACCACTACCCGCAGGTCTCTCTCACCCTCTGTGACTTGAATTTGTCTCCTCCCAGGGTATACACCTGGCCTGGATTTCTAACTCCCAGGTGCAGAGCCTTGCACTTCCCCACATTGAATTTTAGTTTCCATTTTCCTGACCACCTTTCCAGAATCTCCAGATCCTCCTGTAAGGCCACCCTTCTCCTCAACCACTACTGCACCCAGGTTTGAGTCATCTGCAAAGAGACTCATTATGCCTGATCCCCTTTCTTACATCTGAGACATAGGCGTTGAACAGGAGTGGCCCCAGCACTGATCCCTGGGGCACCCCACTAGTAACCCACCTTGGGGATGAGTCTAGCCCCCCAACCACCACCCTCTGAGTATGCTCAGAGAGCCAATTTCCTATCCATCTTAACAACTGTCTCCCTAACCCCATTTCCTTCAGTTTAGCCAGCAGGCCATTGTGGGGTACCGAGTCAAATGCCTTGCTGAGGTCCAGAAAGAGGACTTGGATTAAATTCCCTATGTAATCCACAGTTTGGTGGAGCAACTCCTGGAAAATGCCATCGGAATTCGTGTGTTGTAGAAAGGTAAACTGAAAGGCAGCCATTTAAAACTGGTAAAGTGGGAGACACTGAGTTAAGTGTGCTCCACAGCTGGCTCTCCTGAGAGGCAGTGACTGCATGAAAGAAACAGGGAAATTAAATTCACAGGTTCTACAGTCCTGCTCTCTTCCCTGTCTCCAGTGCATTTTCTCTGCTGTCAGCAAGTAAGTCAGTGCCAGTGCACATTTCACTGCCCTCCCACCCCCAACGATGTGCTGTACTTGAAAAACCTGTACTATGTGTAGTCAGCACAGTTCATCTTGAGAACAATAGTGACAGCTCGCTGTGTGGCACCTACATTCCCTTTGCCCCCCCCCCCGATGATGTGCTGTAGTTGTAAAACTATGCTGACTGTTAAGTTGTAAGTCAGCAAAGTTCATCTTCACAACAGTAGATCATAGCATCATGGCAGGAGATATCATAATGGTGCAGTGGGAGAAATTCTCGTTGCTGTCTCTTTTGGTGTGTATCTCTCTGTGGACCATATGTGGAGAGCAGGAGACAGAGAGTGCGAGCAGCACACCGTGCTGTAGAGAGTGAGACAGAGGGACTGACAGTAAGGTGTAAGTGATCAGGACACAAGCAGAGTGAGGGGACAAGGCATATTTTATGGACAACAAATGTCAGAAATCAGTTCAGGACTGTATTTCTGGCATTTATATGTTCATACAGTAACTGTGATATTCTTTACTTCTGTGGACTACTTTTTAAGTTGGCAGCATACACTACAGTTTTTGTTATTACAGAGTAATAAAACAACTATGTGGTTTTATTTAAAAAAAACAAACATAATCCATGTTATAAGTGCAACAACCCACTCCAGGGTATGGGCCTCACAACACCCCAGAGGCATGGATTAAATGCCTATAACCCCATGCCCTAGAGTGGACTATTGCTAACATATATCATATCATATCATATCGTATGTAATATTACACCAGGAAAAGGGGGCATGCAATGAAGCTGGTGGGGGGGAATTTAAGAGTGATGAGATGAAATGTTTCCTCACTTAAAGGGTAGTGGACACCTGGATAGACAGAAAGCAGAAGAGGTGGAGGCTGGAACATTGGGGAGGCTTCAAGCAGGTGTGGGATAGACATGGGGTGTATTAGATAAGAGACAGGAAGGTGGGAGGTTCAACAGAGAATGGATAAAGTCTGTAGAGACAGAATAGGAAGAGAACATCTGGGCCAAGCAGTCCTATTCTGCCATCAAATTCTATGTTTCCAATAGGTAAATGCATAATAATAAAAGACAGTATGCTCATTTCATGTGTTGCAGAGTAGGCGAACATTATTTAAAAGTGACTCATGTGAACTAATTTTTGCTTCATGACTGTATTAAAAATTGGTAGTTTTTGTTATATTATTCCAAGTACTGGTTGCTGCATATGAAAATGTCATCTTGCCATACACTTTCCTATATCTGTTTTTTCTAAGATGGTACTTAACACTGACATTTTGACAATTTATTCACCAAGTTGTGTTACTATCCTATAAACCTGGTTTATCCAAAGTAATATATGCTTTTTTAAGTGAAAGCCACCCCATATTGTTATACACTGTGCAATGACAAGTGCTGAAATCACACAACAGTGTGAATCTAGCAGGTCTATTATAGATTACATAAACTTGAAAACCGCTAAACAATTAAGAGCACAGTTGATAAGAGCACATGCAAAAGCACATAAATGAAAACAGAGCTCAGAAAAAGCAGCAACAACGCAGACGGGGAATAAACTGGCAGACATGCAGAGGGACTAAGAAAGCAGAACCCTGTGTCGGGGAACCAGAAACTTCTGGAGTGGGCACCTGGACAAGGCAAGTGTAAGAGGTCATGACTACAGATGGGTTAAATTACAAAACTTTGGTCCATGAATTTGAAAGATCCACTGGTGAAGTGGGGAATTTCACCCCACTTTGCAGCAAAATTCCATAGACAAAATGGTGAGGTCAGATAGATAATAGTTGTGCATGTCCCCCCCCCGCACTCCTCTTATATTATATAATCAACTTCGGGGGGGATTTCAAAACTTGGAGAAGGAAGGAGGATGCTGGGATGGGGGACGGATGTTGTCCTTTCTGCAATGGGGACAAAAACACAGATTCACACTGCAAGGCTCAGACCCGAATCACTGTCAAATTGTCATGTACTCATGCTTAGGACCTGTCACACCAACCATGTACCACAAGAGCAGTGCGGTTCAGAGGGAGACAGCCGCGGCCTTTGACTACTCGGAAAGAGGCATCATAGCTACAAGTACAGCACTGTAAGGTGCTGTGCTATTGTTTCACTGTAGCTGTTATCACTCGCGCTCTTTTCTCTGCATGGTTTTTACTGCACTCTTATTGTTTAGCAGTTTTGACCAGCTACTTATAAACTCTACTTAAGACAGTCTTATTTGCAAAGCCATATGTACTGAATATGGTTCCCATAATCTATTATGGGTAATAGTAACTGGTTTACCAGGGTCATCACGATATCTTTTGGAATACAGAAAACAATATGTGGTAAAGACCATAAACATGAGTTTAACTTTTTGGTCATGTGGTTTACATAAAACTCAAATTTCAAATGCTGGTCTATCCACATTCGTAGGTATTTGTTCTCTGTTACTTCTGTCAGAGTTTCACCTTTAATGGTTGTTATATTTAATTTCGGCCCCTTGTTTCTTTTGTTTATTGACTTTGGGATAAAAGCCACAGTCTGAGACTTCTCACTGTTCATCACAAGTTTAGAATCATGAAATAATTGCTGCAAATTTAAGAAATCCATCTGTAGCCTTTTCTCCCCATCATCTAAGTCTATGCCAGATGACACCAAAACAGTGTCACTGGAATAAAGACAAATATTAAAATTTATAATTTGGTCAGGTGACTGGTTGATGCACATCAAGAAAAGTAAAGGGCCATAACATTGAGCCTTGTGGTATCATCAGGGTTACTGCAAACTGTTCTGGCAACACGCCTCCCACTGTAACCCTTTAGATTCTCCCTGATAAATATGCCTGAACCATCTACACACCTCGGCTTAAAATCCAATGTCTAGTCTCTAAGATGTCCTCAGTAATAAAGAATGAGAGAAGGTAAATACAGAAAATTTTATAGATAGATAGATGGATAGATGGATGGATGGATGGATAGATAGATAAATAGATAAAAAGATAGATGATAGAGAGATAGATAGACGGAGAGATAGAGACAGAGATAGAGATAGAGAAAGAGATGGAGACATAGTCATAGTCATAGACATAGACAGAGACAGGGATAGAGATAGTGACATGGGCATTTACATGGCCATGGACATGGACACAGTTATGGACATGGACAGGAACTGGGACTTGGGCATGGTCACTGCCATGGATAGGGACAGAGACATGGATGTGGACATAGAGTTAGAGATAGAGATACAGTATATTGTAGCTGTAAATATAGACAGAATTGTGTTTGCCTATTATATTTTAAAAAGTTTTTCCTGGATACTGGAAAGACATATGAAGATGAGAGGTGATATGCATAATTTAGAAGAGGTTGTATATTGTCTTGAACTATGAATAAACTTTTCAAATGTAAACTAAACAGTAAAAGATGTTAGTTTGGAAGATGAGAACAAGCAGAGCAAAGGTCTAGAGGCACTGGTACATCTTGGTACTGTAGGTGTGGTGGAGGAGGAGAGAACCACCCATGTCAAGTGGACTAAGAGGTGGTACATGAGTAAAGACAAGGTGATGAGGTTAGAAAAGTAGAGGGGCAAGAAGAGAAGATGGAGGGAGAACAGGAGGTGGCTAGTGCCAACAATAGCAGTCCTGCATTTAGTTAGTTAGTTAGTTAGTTAGTTAGTTGTTTTTCAGTGCTGATCATGCAGACATACTGGAGAAAACATGCCCCACTTTTCAAGTGGGACCAGGCAGTGCAAACTCAGTAATGCGCAGTACAGTGATGATACATAAGAAGCAAAATAAGCAGTATAGCATACAGAACATTTTAGAGTAAACAACATATTCTATCCAAAGCATGTACATACAGTTGCAGCTAGTAAACATTCCCTTAGCTTAACTTCAAAGTAACATAGAATACAATTTTCCTAAGTTCAGAGGGGACTATGTTCCATGTTCTAGCAGCAATAACTCTAAAGAAATGTTTTTCCCATTTCAGTTTTCAAAAAAGGGTTCGGTGACAGTTTCTTGTTTTGTGATCTGGAATTAAAATTGTTTTGGTATACAGAAACCCAGAAACATAGAATTTTTTAGCAGAAGAGGATCGCATGGCCACTCAGTCTGCTAAGCTGTCCCCTGACTAGCCTGTCTCTGCAGACCCTAACTGGTCTCCAGTGCCCGTTCTCCTCATTACCCATTTACTAATATTCTCCTATGTCTATGCCATGCATGCTTGAAGCCCCTCACTTTTTTTGCCTTCACCACTTCTTCTGGCAGTCTGTTCTAGGTGGCTACAACCCTTTCAGTGAAGTATTACTTCCACACATCTCTCTTAAGCGCCACCCTCCCACCCGGCTTCATTACATGCCCTCTGGACCTGGTGCTCTTTCTCATTTAAGAATGCCCTCCTGTAACCTCTTCATCTCTGTGAGGTGTTTGTAGGTCTCTATCATGTCCCCTCTCACTCTCTTCTCTTCCAGGGTGTACATGTTGAGATTCCTCAGTCTCTCATCATAAGACTTTTGGTGCAACCCCTGCACCATTTTAGTTGCCCTCCTCTGGACTGCCTCCACCCTGTCTATGTCCTTTCTGAGCCACAGCCTGCAGAACTGGGCACAATACTCCATGTCATTGAGGCAGGCTGGACCCTTGCTCTAATGTTGCTGATCCTACCGGGTCATAATGTCACATGCTTAATAGCGTATAACATTATGGCTAACCCAGTATAGTGCAGTATGCTACAGCTACTGGTGCAATACCTCATATACTGCTGTACGCGGTATTGCACCAGTAGCGGTTTCCCAGGCAGAGGATGAGACCTCTGCTGGGAGCAGACTCCAATGAGCAGCTGCTGTGGCTCACAGGACTGAGCCACAGGAGTAAGAACCCAGACACTGTGTTTGAGACCAGGTTTGATTCCCGGTCCCAGAAACATTTTTTTTTTTTTTTTGGATTTGTGCACTCCCCTAGTTCGACCACTCCCCCTCCAGAGTTGAGAATCTTTAGTGGGGGAGTCCAGGGGTCACAGCCTCCCATAACAAGGAGAAAAAAGACTTATGCCTCATGGCATAAATCGCGCTGTACTGGCAGCATGATTTTGCCATGCAGTATAATGTCATGCAACATTATGACTCCGTGCTGTTGCTGATTGATCACATTCCAGAGAATACATTTAGTTTCAATCTCAGTGGAGAGCAATTTTAGTTTACTGTAGACAATGCAAGATGTATTCTACTGAGGACCGAGACAGTGAATTCTGGCAATGTTTCCATTATATTTAGATGCAGTACATAGATCATAAATAATGGAACCATAATCTAAAAATGACATGAGAAGTTGCCTTGCAATAGCTAGTTTTCATTACAAATTAAATAGTCTTTTGCCCTGTACAATGGGATGATTTTTTTTTAATTATTGAGTTAGAGAATTGCAATCCTTAAAAGTCATCTCAGAATCTAAGAACACCCTGAGGTAATTAAAGTGGTCCATGGGCTCCAATCTGGTGTCATCCAGGAATTTTACAGGAAACCCATACCTAGAAAGGCTTGGTTTAACCATGGATCCAAGAAACATAGGATAAACATAACACAAAATTTGATGGCAGAAAAGGATAACTTGGCCCACCCACTCTGCCATTTTTTCCCCTTCCTGTAGCATCCCCACAGACCCTACTTGATCTCTGGCTCTCTCCCCACTCCTTCAGTTAAGATTCCCTTATGCTTTGCATTATGGGGCATGTGTGATTTTGTATTTCTTTGAAACTTGGTTTCCCAGCCAATGCCCCTTGGGGTAACCATTGCCTCAGTGCTAGCGCGCTCAGGTGCCTTGCCTTTTAACTTGTTTTTTGTTTTAATTGGGCTCACCACAACATAAACCAGATAGACTGTCTTAGGGTAGCTGGTTCATTCCACTGGGGTGTTAAACAGATGAGGCACACTGATGAGTCCTGGTAGGACAAAACACATGTCTGTGTCTTCTGTTGGCACCCTTTGCAAACTGTGTGAGAGGCCTTTCAGCACCATGCATTTCTGCTTAAAGTTGAACCAGCATAATATTCTGTGGTGATTACATATGCAGCCCATGATGCATTGCATTATGGGGGCATGTGTGATTTTGTATTTCTTTGAAACTTGGTTTCCCGGCCAATGCCCCTTGGGGTAACCATTGCCTCAGTGCTTGCGTGCTCAGGTTCTTTGTCTTAAGATTCCCTTATGCCTATCCCATTGAATCTTGAACCCCACCACTATTTTCTCCCGCAACTTCCACTGGAAAAGTGTTCCAGACATCTACCAATCTTTCTGGGAAGAAGTACTTTCTCACATCTCTCCTGAATTTACCCCTCTCCAGCTTCATTGAATGTCCTCTTGTCCTTGACCATCTGTTTTTTTTCTGAAAAATACCCTGTTCCTTATTTACACCTGTGAGGTATTTGAAAGTTTCTATCATATCCCCACTCTCCATTCTCTCCTCCAGGGTGTACATATTGAAGTCCTTCAGTCTCTCCTCATAGGGCTTCTTATGCAGACCCTGCACCATTTTAGTTACCCTCCAAATAACATAGCTTTGGCCTTAGTTTATTTTATGATGGTTGATTTCCTATTATGCAGTTTTCAACGATGTCAGTACTGAGGGAAATGATCTGTAGATTTAATAATATAACAAGGAACATTATAAACAAAAAACTATACTCTGTTCATTAAACACGTACATTAATAAAGTGATTTCAAAGCAATAAAATCTGTTTAATATGTATTTAATGCAAAAACAGTTGTGGTGTGTTATACAGTGCTTAGCTGTGCAGTCTCAGGAAAAAAAAAACAGAGAATTTATTTATTGAAAAGTTTTCCACAGGAAAAACATACTGAACTGACCTCATTCAGATGCACCCTAGAGGACTGGGAAAGGAAGTACATACAGCATTAAACAATAAAGAACACAATTGAAGCTTAAAAACAGTAAACTAAGTTGGAAGATGACAGCAGATAGAGCACAGGTCTAGAGGTAACTGTTCGTGTCAGGTTAGCTAAGAGGTGGTATGGAGGTGGAGAAAGGATGGTGAGGTAGGAAAAGTTGAAAGACGGGGGGGTAAGGAAGTAAGAAGGGAGGATGGGAAGGGAAGAAGAAGAAGGAGGATAGGGGTAAGGGGCAGACAAAATAATAAAGAACAGCAAATGGTAAAGAGTGTCTGACATCAGATACTGGATAGTGGTGGCCCAAGTTCTTAGTCATGCGATGGATTAGATGGAGATTATTTATTTAACATGACAATGTTTCCAAATGCAAAGAGTTTAACTTTTTTTTAATTTTTTTAACATTTCTAAAACTTTGTAATTAAAATGTTTTATGGTGTATGGTAGGCTTCTAGTCAAAGTACACGAGTGTGGTAAGCATGTCATACACAAAGTGAATTGTTAACTGGCTTGTGGGCAGGAAGCAGAGAGCTGTAGTTGATGGGCACAGCTTTGGAGTGGTGAGGACTACTCAGCTGCATACCTCATGGATCCATGCTGGGCCACTCTGCCTTTCAACATTTTCATTAGTGACCTGGAAGCCGAGGTCTCTAGCATCTTGCTTAAGTTTGCTTATGACATTAAGCTGACCAGGGTAAGGGACTCCCTTGAAGAGGGGAAAAACATCAACAGGATTTAAACAAGCTGAGCAACAGGCCAGACTCCTGGACTCATAGATACACTGTGACCAAATGCAGGGTGCTACACTTAATGAGGAGAAATAGTGGTAGGACCTGTACACTGTGGGGGGCACCTATTGCTGCAATGAAGGAGGAAAATGACCTAGAAGTCATAATACACAAGAGGCTAAAGCATGACCAACAATGCATAGCTGCTGTCAAGAATGCTGGAAGAATACTGTGGTGTAGAAAAAGGTGGTGACCAGCAAAGCAGGGCAGGTAAGCCTGCCACCATATAAAGCCCTGGTCAGGCCTCACCCAGAGTACTTTGAGTAGTTCTGGGCTCCCCAACACAAAAGGGACACTGAGGCAAAAGACAGGGTGCAACACATGGATAACACAAGTATAAGGAATATGATGGATAAAAGATACGAGTAGAGACTGGAGGCATGTTCAAGCTGGGAGTAAGAAGGCTGAGAGGGTACATGATCTCAGTCCTCCCCATAATAAAGGATATCATCAAGGTCAAACAAATGCAGATGTTTGATCTGGTAGGCTCCTGCAGTACAATAAGACATGTACTCCTCAAGCAGAAAGTTGGAATATTCAGGTGTCAAGTTATAAGACACTTCTCCTCCCAGAGGGTGGTGAACCTATGGAACAGCCTACTAGTGAACATTAAGACATTATGGGCCATCAAGGTAAGCCTGGGTAAATTTCTGCTTGCCAGGGAAGCTACAGGGTATCATGGGAAGAAGAGTTAATTGTAAATCCCTATAAATTAGCATGTTAATACAGCATATTTTTTGATCCTTGATTATTACGTTTGGGGGCAGACTAGATGCACCTAGAGACCCTTCCAACAATAAATTACTATGCTACTATGTTCACGTATTTCATTTTATTTTTTTTTATCTACAAAAAGCAAAGCAGTACAAAACCCCTATGGATAATCCTACTGCGTACAGTGATGCTATGCGGCCTGGAATAAATTAACAAGTCCCATAACAGCACAAAATATTCATGAACACACTGATAAAGTTAATAGGGTTCTCTATAAATGGGCATAGCATGCTGATGATAGATCAGTATTGCAGCACATACTGTAACATTATGCCATTTTCTATTTTAATGAAACCAAACTGCTTGTAAAATAGCATGTCTTTGATGTGAACACCCACAGCACATGAGTATACCCTAGAATGGCAAAATATTCAAGTAAGGAAGTTGAGAGGGAACATAACATTAAGTGCATGTATATCAGGCAGAAGCTCTATTGCTCTGCTTGTAAGGGGGCATATTTTGTTCAGAACTGTGACACCATTCTGCATGGGGCGACATATGTGACACTTCCAAAACATGTAGAGTCAATAAAGCACCAAGATATTAAGTAAAGAGCCTTAGAGGGAAAGTCATTTTAATTGAGCATATGTAGCCTTTTCTTTTTAAGGGTGTTTCACACCCTGTACCCTTCTCTGCCTTTGGGTTGAGAGTGTTCGACCAGAGGGATGCCCTACAAAGACTATTTATTGTTTACTGGAATCAGGCACCCAAGTGATTCTACTTGATTTTTACCTGCAGTCACAGACATTTGAGATGACAAATTATCACAGTGAGGCAGAAACAGAGCATATGTGGATTTAGTTAATGTTAAATATTCATTTTCAATATCACTTTGATCCAAACAGACCTCACTTCATTAGCACATTAGAATAAAGCCTGTGCAAATGCTCTACATCTTCTGTGACTACAGAGTACCCCTGGAGTTAGGCAATTCTCACATTCTCCTTCCCCCACTGGCACCAGACACCTACATTCCTGTGGTGAACCTTCTGCCTCTTAGATCACTTGGTGAATGTTCATCCTATCCCATTCAGCATCTCACGGTTCATGACCGCCATCCTCCCAGGGGTCAGACTTTCTCTTATATTTTCAAAATGTTTGTCAGTTGTAAAGATCCTTATCTCCTTGATCCATCCATTTTAAGCACTAAGTTGTGAAATCATATTAGAACATAAAATGGTCAAACAATAGGAGCAGTTGCAGCCTATGACACCCTGCATTCTGTTAAATTCTCACCAACTCTTACCTCATGAGAACCCAGGCTCCTAATCCAGTTACTCCAACTCTAGTCTTGTCCACTATGCCAAACTAGACCACCAACATGACCCCTGAACTATCGACCCTGAGCTAGTCATATGGCCACCGTCAACCTGGGGTCCCAGTCCTTGGGACACCACATGGTCCCTTGCACTGCATATCTCCTACCTCGCCACTAATACCCCTCATTATGGGCACCCAGCACCAGTTCTTTTCCCTAGCATGGGCATTTTTATGATCAAGTACCCCACTGAGGTCACCAACTGTAGCTTCAGAAGGACCACACTAAGGCAGGCCATCATGGTGCTCTCCTTGAGAGAAAATCCCCACAAGATCCCCTACACTGTCAGTGATTCCTTTGCATAGTGCTGGATATATGGGTGACTGCTGTTAAACAAGATGCCAGCTCCTTATCCATACTGCCTTCTGATTGCCCTTTGACTGCTTCTACAAATGCTTTTCTGAGTGCCCCTACGAATGGCTTCCTGAATGCTCTACTTGCCCCAAACTGTCTGCTTTACTCCTACTTATTTCCTTAGCTCCTCCCACACTTCTATCTCTCAAGACTTGCACCAAGAATGCCAGTTGTGGGACAAGCACCAAGTGGTGAATAACCCCACCTGCTGCTGATAAGAGGGGCTGTTATACACAAATATGTATTACAGAGTTTGACTGCAGCTGGTTTTAGGTTACTATATGCTTATCAAGCAATTATATATAGGATAATGAATAGGTAACAATGTATAATGAGTTTTTGCTATGATCCCTTGGTGTGTGATATCACACAAAATGCAAGACCAAAGGTTGACTGGTTTATTCAGGTATCACATAACAAAAGTGTATTAAAAAAAGAGTTTTAATTGTTGCTCAGACTTTATTTTATATAATTACTGGCTAACAGAACTGAAGCAACTGTCGGGATTATTTCAAAGAGTGGTGAAGTAGAATGAAAGCATGGAATGGCAGTCACTGTAGGAGGCCACGGGGTTGCAAACTGTGCTGTGTTGTATAAGGTGGGCAAAGTCAACATTAAGAGTTGCATTCGTGAAAACGTCATGATGCAAAGTAGGGCTAGTGTCTTGAGAAAAACAGAGAGATGGTATTTTATATCTTCAGGAAATAAGACCACAGGGAAAGGTTGGATTTAGCTGCAGCCATAATGGTGTGGTCAAGGGAAGACACAGACGAAGCAGTGACCAGTAGACAGGAAATTAATTATCTGCCTTGGGGAATTGTACGCATGGGAAATGTAAGCTATCCCAGTAGATATGGCTCTTCTCTTTTGGTGCAGGAAGATAACAAGAGTGGTGATCTGAGTTTGTTTCATGGTAGGCATTTTAGGACCTCTGCTCATGAAAAGTGTCACTGTGATTTTCTTAATGTGTCCCGAACACTGATTTCCCACAGCAACCATGCTATTCTGCGCCAGAAGTGCAAAAACCTATTTTGGCTAGGATGTAAAAAGATGACAGCTGTACTGTTCATAAGGAGGGCCAGAAAAATGGCAATGTTGAAAATCTGGAGTGAAAATATTGCAAATTCACCAAGTTACGAACGTGCGTAGCAACCGCACAACGCACGCTCGTAAAACAGTCATTTCTTGAATTTATCCCACCAAATTCGCAACATAGACTTTTTGAGAGGTCACCTCATGAACACTGGCACTGTCATTTCATTAATCGGTCCCGAAAGGTGGTTCCGCGCAGTGACCACGAAATCACCTTCCGGGACCGAATAATGCCATGACAGTGGCTGAGTTCAAGAGGAGAGGTCCCAATAACCCCATGTTGAATATTCGGTGCCAAAATTCCCAAAAATGCCTGAGATATGCACCAAAGTTGAAAAAAACCCTATTTATGCCATTATATAGCTTACCGGCATTTCCTCAGTTCGCAGTCAGCTTTGAAGAGTGCAGACGTGTTCCCGGTCCACCGAAGATAGTCGCACTGAGCTCCGGAGGTAAGTATGGGGAGAGGGGGGTGTGGGGAGGCAGGGTGTGCAGAAGGTGGGCGCGGGTTGGGGAGGGTCTCCAGACTCAACAAGGGACCGTTTTTTTGTTTTACAGGGGGGGAAAAAAACACATCACGGGACAGTTTTTTTTTTTACAGGACATTTGGCACACTGGGGTGGGCTCCCAGTGTGCCAACCTAGTATTTTGTTTGTTGGGGGGGCAACTGTAGCTGACAGGGGATTGGGCACCCCCGTCAGTATATAGGGGAGGTGCAATAGCTGAGGGGGATTGGGCACCCCCTCAGCACAAACCTACATTTTGTGTGTGTGGGGGTGGAACATTATGCCGATGGGGAGTGAGCTCCCCCAACAGCAAATTAATTGTGGATGGGGGACATTATGCCGACAGGGAGCGGGGTCCCCTGTCGGCAAATGAAACTCGGACAGGGACTGAAGCAGGCAAGGATTGGGGCCCCAGTCGGCAAACAAAGACTGTTTTGGGGGCACATGCTGTTGAGGGGGATTGGGCACCCCCTCGGCACTGGGGGCTGCATAATACTGTTTGTGAACATGGCGGCAAGCCGTCCAACATGTTCACAAACAGTATTACGCTACCTAACATTCTGCCCTGCAATGGCGGGTTACTCCCTCATTGCAGCAGAATGACTGACACTGCACTGACGAGGCGGCCCCGATTGCTGCGGCGAAAATGTTTGTACTTGGTGGCACTTTTGGAGACCAGTGTCATCAGCACACTGTGCCTCCATTGGTCCACCAGTGCCAAGCCCCCAAATGCAGTGCCTCCCTTGGCTGTAACAGTGCTGCGCCTCCACCACCCCGCTTCTCTCCTAAGCTGTCGCATAATATTTCTTGCACATGCGCGCAAGCAAACATAATAAAAAGCTTAAAACCACTAGATTTAAAACAGTTATGTTTTAACTTTATTGTTTTCTAGTTCGGTTATTTTTTTTTTTACTTTCTCCTAGTGTTGGTCTAGTGAATATTGTTGATAATGCAGCAATTATTTTACTGAGTCTTTCAAAATGTATTTGACTATCCCCTACTAACCACACAATTGCTGTTTGTGATATCACAGTCTGTTGTCATGGTGAGCATGGATCCACGACGGGTGTTCAACAAAATTTTTGTCAAATGCCCAGACAGTGAAACCGGCAGGTTGACCGCATTCTGCAGTCGGCTGCTAGTTCCCAGTGGCTGTATGTGTTTTCTTCAAGGGGGCTTCACCCCCATACACCCCCCACTATAGAATTATCAACTCCGAGTCAGAGCTGATTTGGGGGGGTGCAGGACCCTCGACAGACAGTGCCAGGTTCCAGTGGGTTCCCTACAGTGGCATGGCACTGTAGTCACTGTAGGGGACCTCGCTGATGAACTGTCACTGTCGGGTGGGTAACTGAGTAAGCACTAATGTCATAAACCAAGGTATTGTGAGGTTAACATGGGGGGGGCAAATTTTTTCAAATTTTTTTTATACGGACTGTTTAGATGGACTACCAAGATGTGCTGTAAATCGTGGAAAGGAACATTGTCAATAAAAATGTATTCAGTACTAATTGTACCAGCTGAAACACCTTATTTATGAAAGTATATGCTGAAATGCAGAGTTGCTGTTTAAGTGGATAGCAAAGTAAAACAACCCTTTCCAGCTTCAGCCAAGCTCCCTGACTTGCAAGTCTAATAAAGTGAACAGTATTGTCAATTCTGGCATAAGCCCAAGCAAAGTACTCTGAGGGTATTAGAGACTTAAGGCTTGGTACGGGAGGTGAATGCAGGGCAGGAAAAGATCAATAAACAGTCTTTTCTTCCCAGATTATTTATAGGCAGCTACTCCAATGACAGCGATTTGATATGTGGGAAAAGGTAGTTGAGAAAAAGGAGTTGATGACAAAGCCTTTATCTGATTCCTTATGTAGATGGTTGTCCACAGCATCAGGATCATGGAGGGCAGAGTGCAGATTTTTGCACAGAAAGGATGTTGTAAGATGTACGAGGATACCAATATGGAAATCATTTTTATGTTTGCTTGCACGCATGTGCAAGAAACATAGTGCCATCATTCAAGTTTTCATAGGTGTGGCACCCTGTCTTCCAATTCAGTCAGTGTGTTTGCAGGCATGGCCACAGTTCACCAATGAATGCTGCAGCTGTCTATGACAGCAGTTGAAAATGCAGTGCCATACAGTTGAAAGGGGGAATTCCGATTCAGTGAGCAGCGATAAGATAGAGCATGCTTAAGCGCTCCCCCCACACACACACACACATATTGCGTGCTCATGCATCTCTCCCCCCACCACGCACACTCTGTATGGCCGACAGGGGTGCCCAATCCTCGTCACCTTTGCTGTGCCCCCCCCAACAGAGTTCCAGTTGCCATGTTGGGAGCCCACCCCAGCATGGCAACAGTCCGTATGGCCAACAGGGGTGCCCAATCCCCCGTCAGCTCCACTGTCCCCCCCCAACAGACTACCCGGTGCCATGCTGGGAGCCCAACCCAGCGTGGCAATAGTCCGTATGGCCGACGGGGGTGCCCAATCCCCCGTTGGCTCTACTGCCCCCCCAAACAGTCTTCCAGCTGCCACGCTGGGAGCCCATCCCAGCATGGCACAAGTCCTACATCGTCTAAGGAAAAAAAAAACCTGCAAGAAAAAACCTTCCCTCATTGAATGTCCTGACCTCCCTCTCCCCACCTGCGCCCACTCTCTGCACATCCTGCCTCCTCACACCCCCACCTCACCCCATACTTACCTCCAGAGTCCGGCACGATGATCTTCGGTGGACTGGGAACATGTCTGCACTCTTCAAAGCCGACTGCAAACTGAGGAAATGCCGGTGAGCTGTATAATGGAATAAATAGGGCTTCTTCAACTTTGATGCATATCTCAGGCATTTTGGGGAATTTTTCCACCAGATTTTCAACATGGGGTTTTTGGGACCCCACCACATGAATTATGTCACTGTCATTTTGTTAATCAGGCTCGAAAGGTGATTTTGTGGTCACTGCGCAGAACCACCTTTCAGGGCCAATTTACAAAACGACAGTGTCGCAGTTCATGAGGTAGGCTCCCAAAAACCCTATGTTGAAAATTTGGTGAAAAATTCCCAAAAATTACTGTTAAAGGAGCATGCATTGCGCTGTTCCTACGCACACTCATAAGTTCACACATTTTCAATATTTTCACTCCAGATTTTCAACATTGCCATTTTACCATGCTTCCTTATGAGAAGTACAGCTTTCATTTTTCACATCTCATCCAAAATGTGTTTCCGCACATGTAGCGCACGATGGCGCAGTCGGAGTGCGAAATCAATGTTCGGGACAGATTAAGAAAATCACAGTGACATTGTTCATGAGCAGAGGTTGTAAAATGGCTATGTTAAAAATTTGGTGAAAAAAGTCATAAAATGACTGTGTTACGAGCGACCATTGCGCAGTTTCCACGCACCCTCATAAGTTCATGGACTTCTAATATTTTCAGTCCAGATTTTCACCACTGGCATTTTTTCCACACTTCCTTATGAACAGTACAGCTGTCATTTTTCACACCATTGCTGAAATGTGTTTTTGCACTTCCAGCGCAAAAATGCGTGGTCGCTGTGGGAAATCACTGTTCAGGACAGATTAAGAAAATAACAGTGACACTGTTCATGAGCGGAGATTCCAAAATGCCTGTGTTGACAATCTGCTGTAAAAAATTCCCAAACTAATTGCATTATGGGTGTGCGTTGCACATTTTCTGCGTATGCTAGTGAATTCACCAGTTTTTTTTATATTTTCACTGCAGATTTTTAACATTGTCATTTTTTGCACCTCCCCATAAACAGTACAGCTGTCATGTTTCACATCCTGTTCAAAATGTGCTTTCGCACCTGTGGTGCCAAATGGCATAGTCACTGTGCAAAATCAGCTTTCGGGCTAATGAACTGACATTGCCACTGCTCATAAGATGGGGGTCACAAAAATACCATGTTGAAAATTTGGAGTGAAAATGCCAATGAACGCCTGAGGCGTTAGGGTTTCTGACCATAACGCCCCACCCTGTAGAGATTGACAGGCATCAGGGGTGTGGCTTGGGATTCTCGCCTGTAATGCTTACACCATTCCACACCCTGCAGCCAGTGAAAGGCATCGAGCTGTGCCTTGGACTCTTCAGCCTGAAAGTTCACCCCATTCTCCTATACAGCACCTATCTCACTATATTTCCTGATGGAATGGGGTGAGCATAAGGCCCAAAGACCCTAAGGCACACTGTGACACTTGTCGGTGTCTGCAGGGTAGGGAGTGGTGAAATGACGTGGCTGTTATGCCTGACGACCCAAAGGCACACCCCAATGCCTGTCAGTCTCTGCAGGGTGGTGGTGAGATTGGCTTCAGTTCAATACTTCACTGCCATTCCTATTATGCAGCTTTCTAACTCCTACACTACCAATGCCAATGCCAGCAAGCAAACATTCGGCATTGAAAAATGCTTGTTTAAACTAGTGGTTAGGAAGTCAACCTTATAGGGTGAGGGATGGTCAGATAACAAGTGCTAATAGATGATAACATTCTTGGGAGTAGATGGATGCTGTGCTAATTATTTGGAGGCAGAAGATGAACCAGTATGGAATTTCCTATGGCACAAAATTTTGACGTGGGTATCACTGCAATGGCAACAAATAGGGAGGTGGCTACACACTGGTCTGTTGCAGACAGATTCATTAAAGTTATTGCAGATGGTCTCCCTGCCAAGAACATGACTGGATAACCTTTTAGATCCTTGAGGTGCTTGGGGGCACAAAGGACACCCTGCAAGGCTGGAGTTATGGAGGATGAGGAGGAAGGGAGCACAGGTGTAGTTGGATCAACTGAGTCCTAGATTGTTAAAGGACAGAAGGAAGCATAGTGAGAAAAGGATCTACATATTAAGCAGGTTATGGCCCATTAGCAAAATGGCAACAAAATAGTTATCCATGAAAGTCCAGCTTATATGAATATTGAAGTGAGAGAGAGCGGCAAATGTTTTTGAAAAATGAACTTGTGGTTGTCATAGAGCAAAGTGCTGCTGTAGTGAACAGACATGTCAAAAATGATTGACAGATAAGTATCTAGTTCCTCTTGCCTGAAGGGAAAGGTGGAGCAGAGCAAATCTCTATACACTAGATACTGATTGCTAAATGAATTCAGCAACAGTCAATTGTTTTGTCAGTCTGGGGTCCTTTCCTTTGAGAACGGTGAAGACGTCTCCATAAGAAATAATGCAGTTCTCTACTATCTCGTGGGAAGAAATAAGGAGGGTGACCAAGCTTATGCCATTCTTGTACATTATGTCCTTTCATGGGTGTGAAGGAATAAGGTGCAGTGCTTTGATGCATGCAGGGCTAGAATCAGCAATATACAATACAACAGACATGCCAGAAAGGCTGGTAGCTGGCACTGCCAACAGGAGAAGCAGTGAGGGAAGACACAAGAGGACTTGGCTTGGAGCAGGAAGAACTGTTGGAGGCAGTACAAGCTAAGGGAGAGTCAGCTCTGACATCTGTAGTGGTTCTGGTATCAGAACGGGTACTGGCAGCTGGCCAAGAGCATTTGAAGGACTGAAAAGATGGAAAGACCCAGGAAGACTTGGATCAGGAGGAAAGGCGAGCTTCGATGATGGCAGTCTTGGTCTACAGCAAAAAGGAAGACACCTGGTCTAGCAAATCCTGGTGCATCTACAGCATAAGGTCCTTCATAGCCTGAGATTCAGTGGCTGGTATGGAAGGATCCTCAGAGGGAGAGGTTGGAGGCGGAGACGTAGTGGTGGTTATGTAGAGGTCAATGAGTTCCTGTTTCTTGGCAGTCAGATAATGGAATACCCAAAGTTTGTAGTGCTAACATTAATTTGGGGATGGTCCAGTCTCAAATGGTGTGACCCTACCTTAGACCTTCGTCCATCCTATGCATGTCTGTACATCAGGCAGTCCAACGTCTCCACTCTTCTCTGTCCAAGGCCTTATGGAGGGAATTGTCCCACGTCAGCCTTATGATGTTATGATCCTTTCTGACAGTTTTCTTCCAGTTCTTCCTTGGTCGGTCTCTTTTCCCTTTTCCTACATGTGGTATCCAGTTCATGACCTGCTTTGCTCTACAGTTATTATCCATTCTGTGAACATGCCCCAGCCATATCAATCATATTGTTATAATTACTGCAAGCTCTTCTTGTTCTGTTATCTCGCGAACTTCCTTGTTCATCACCTTGTCTTTCCATGACATATGGAGTATTTTCCTCAACCACCTATAAAGGGCAGCCTCAAGATACTTCATATTCAATACAGTCATAGGCCACATCTCTGATCCATATAAAAGAGTTATAAGTACTATTGCTTCATACAGCCTGGTCTTGGTCTTCAAACTGAATCCCTTATTTTTCCAAATAACTCCTAGTTTTCCAAAGGTCATGTTGGCTTTCCCCATCCTGGACAATATGTCTTTATCACAGCCACTGCTGCTTGACAGAGTACTTCCTAGATAGCAAAAATCCTCTATGACTTCAATTCCTTTTCCACCAATATGCAACTTCTCATCACTATCCCATGTTCCTACTTTCATAACTTTTGTTTTATCTGGATTGATGAGTAACCCCATTTTCTTGGCCTCCTATTCTACTCTTGTAATCAGTGTTTTCATTCCGGCCCATGTACTATCCACTAGTACTGTACAATATAATCTGCAAAATCTAAGTCATTTAGCTTTTCGCTATTGACCCATTTCAATCCTGTCACAGGATTATCTGTTGCTTTCTTCGTCACCCAATCCATCACCAGTGTGAACAGTAAGAGTGAGAGAACACATCCTTATCTTACACTGATGACAATTTTGTATCATTTACCACTCTGTCCTTCATATCTTACAGCACATCAACTTCTGTCATAGAAGCTCTTCACTGTGCTTACAATCTTGTCAGGTATTCCATAGCTTTTTAATATTCCATAGCAATTTCCAGTGACCACTGTCAAATGCTTTTTTGAAAATCGATGTAGTTGTTAAGGACGGATTTATCCTATGCAGTGGCCTTTTCAATGATTTGACTTAGTGTAAAGATTTGTTCACAGCACGATTGTCCTTGACAGAAGCCAGCCTTTTCTTGTCTTAACACTTGTTTTACCACTGGCTTCATCCTGTGCAACATAATACTAGCCATAATATTTCCAGGTACCGAGAGCAGCGTCATTCCCCTCTAGTTGGTACATTCAGTTAGATCTCCTTTCTTGGGAGGTGGAGCTATTATTCCATCTTTCCAATCTTTAGGTATTTTCCCTGTCTCCTATATGAGATTACACAGCCTGGTCAGTTGCTTTATGATCTTCTCTTTTCCACTTTTAATCATTTTGGCATATATTCCATCAATACTTGCTGCCTTGCCATTTTTTTTAGATTTTTGATAGCCCTTTTCACTTTGTTGATTGTAATGACTCCAGTGTCCATATTCAAAGGTTCTGGTTCTTCATCACTGAAATCATTACCTATGATGGGTTCTCGACAGTTCCGAATAGCCTCAAAATGTTCTTTCCACCATTCCATTACCTCTTCATGTGTTCTCATTGGATGACCATCATTTTCTTCATAGGCACTGCTGTGGTTGGGTATCTCCTAATAAATATTTAACAATTCTGAATAAGGTTTTTGAATCTCCTTTTCTAGCACCTGTCTCTGCTTCAGTTGTTTCCTTCTGTATCAGTAATCTCTTGTCTTTCCTACTGTACATCTCTTTTTCACCAATTTGTCTTTTTCCATTTATTTTAATGAAATCTCAGCCATGTCTCTAGACTGTGATACTGCCGATTCTCTTTGCGCTTTCAGTACTCTTCTCTCATCTATTGCCTTCCGTGTAGCTTCAGAAATCCATTTCTCCTTCTTGTTCTCCCTCTTGAATCCCAAGCCTTCTTCTGCAGTCTTTAGGACCATGTTTTTCCAGCTGCAGCATTCTTCCTCTAAATTGACTTTCCTTGATTCATCTTGTTGATCGGTATCTTTTACTTGATTTTCCAAGGTGACAAAACAGTTTTTCAGTGTTATTTCAATGGTGTGACAGGACTTTAAAGTTGTTTTTCTATGTCTTGTGATGGGGGATCCACAGGGATAGATCCTACATCTTGTTCTGCACTAGAAGGTAGCTTGGCTGGAACCTACTTGGATGTAGCCACATTGCAGTGAATAATCTGAAAGAGATGGGCAAATGGCTTGGTGTGATCACAGGTAAGCTGTAGAAGTTGAAATTGCATGGCACAGATTACTGTTTCTTTTGGGTTCTAGTAGAGTGTGGTGTCCCTGGAGTCACAAGTGTGGCTCTGGGGAAGGGACCCAGTTTAGAGAGCAGCTGAAGGCTAGTACCAGATATGATGGCTCAGCCTTTGATCAGTCCCACCAATATAGCCAGAACCTATGGCCACAGAGTTGTAGATGGAGAACATCGACCAAGGAGACCACAGCACCTGGATTGAGGATGAACAGAGCAGAGATTAAACCACGTCTGTCAAGGTCTGGACACTTTGAAACCCACTGTGCAATGAGGCCCACCCAGAGAAGAAGGGGTAAGGCAGCTTTGCCTTGGGGGACACAGTTCAGGGGCTCAAAAAGACAATGTGGACAGGTGAGGCTGGTATTGGTCTAAGGGACCAGGAACAGACAGACAGACAGCAAACCAAGGGTTTTAAGCCAGAGGGGAAAAAAGAGTGTACTGTCCCTTTAAGAGACCAAAATGGAGCTAAGTAGGAAGAGAGCAGGCTGGCTTCAACAGCAGATATAGAACAGTGTCCACAATGTAGGAAGTCATGAGCAAGAGCAGTAGCAGGGTAGTCCAGGTTAGGAAGGCAACAGTAGTGAGCAGGAAGGGAGCTGCTGACTAATCAGCTGACAGACCAGAGCGCCAGAGGGAATGTCGGCACAGATGACAGTGAATGCAGCCACAGGCAGAGCAAGCAAGAAGGGACCAAGAACCACTGATCAATCAACTGACAGATCAGAGAGCAGAGGGAATGCTGGCATGGAGGGCCATGTGTTCAGAGGTAAGGTAGCTAGGAGTACTGAGCAGAAGAAACATCAAAGAAAGCCACACAGGAAAGAAGCTGCTCATGATGAAAAACATCAAGCAAACACAAAAAAGTAAGACCACACTGTAGTTTGCCTGATGTGTTTTGGATGAACTAAGTCCTTTATCAAAGGCCTTTGATAAAGGATTTAATCAATCCAAAATGTGTCAGATAAGCTACAGCATGGTCTGACTTTTTTACAGTACTTGCAATAAAGAAGAAAAAATATGTTTCTATTGTGGAGTGTTGTTTGTATAAGGTAGTGAGTACCCGGCTTTTTTTGTTTACTTATGTAGCCACCACCCCCACCACCACCACCACCAATTTGGGGATTACCTTAAGTGTCTCCCAGGGCTCCATCAATGCCCACTGCCAGGAAGACGTCCTGCAGGGATAGTAAATCCATGGTTATTTGGTAATCCTGTATTGATCTGCCTGAGAATACCATGATGTGCCTCCATGCCTGTCCCTTTAAGTGACACTGCCAGTGTACAGTTAATGGTCTGGGTTGGGTCCAAACGCTTCAAAGCTCGTGACCGGACAAGCACCGTCCAGATTTGCCCCACTCTGTGGTCGATAGTAAAGCAGAGGGAGCTCTAACTACTACTGTAAATATTTACTTCTAACTTGTTGTTATATTTAAATTAGAGTGCTTGTTTAACCTGCCTTTATTGCAGCTTATGCATCCAAATGGGAGCCACCATGTTTGGTCCGGAACGTCCAGGAATTTGGGCCAACTGAGACAGAGGGGACTTCGAGGGATCCTTAGTTCAAGTTCCTCATGGAAAAAGCTGTAGTTCTTGTAGTTTTACAGGTTGGCATCTAAATTGACAAATCAGAGCACCAGAACTGTGATTGACAGCTCCCATAGCCAACCGGAACCCAGAGAAACCAGACTAATTCAAGAACTGTTAGAAAAAAGTGGTCAGTTGCTTGTGAGAGTAGAAAGAGTGAGCAGCTCGAGCCATTGAGATGCAGTTCCAGGAAAGAAACTGAGGAGAATTGGCAGGGAAAGCCCTGATTTACCTCCCTGCTGTCATTTCCAGCATTGGACTGCCTGTTAGCAGTAAATTGAACTAATCCAAAACCTAATCTTCAAACTGTGGCAGTTAGCCCCAAGACTCCGAAGAGTGCAGTTCAAGCTATTGGACCAAGAGGGGCTTCCATGGAGCGTTTGGCCCAAGAACTGTGATCAAAGACTGTTTCTACAGACTAAGAGGTTTACTCAGTGAATCAACTGCAATTTTGAACTGGCCTGAAACCAGTCTGAGAGGTGGAGAAGTGAATGTTGTTTCCATTAAATGTGCTGAATGTTTATTGTGGGTCAAGGCCTACTGTCCAGGGGCTCCTGATTGCCAGAAAGGAGCCCATCTGTACAAGTGACCAAACTGTCTGCCAGCTGGAGGTTTTCACCAGCAAACAAACTGAACTTTGCCATAAGTGTTCATCTAGCCTTGGGCTTATGCCAAACCCGGTCCTAGCCAACTATCCTATGCACCAGTTACTGTCTTCTCGGTGAGAGACCAGCTTGGGGATCCAGCCCCTACACAGCTAGAAATCGCAGGTTGCAGCCACCTGGAGGGAAAGACTGTGAAGCAGAGGTAGGTTGTGCAGGCCCAGCTTCCCCATGTTCTTCAGTATTCTGCAGCAGGTCTTCATATCGCCAGGCCATCTACTACCAACTGGTGTTGTGAGTAAACTCAGGGTAGCTCTCTGCAACATAACTTTAAATCATTTTGTGGTACCATCTGATTTTGTCAGTGTATTACAGGGTTACATTGGACTGGGCCAACCGGCCAAGGATACAAATAGCCAAGGTCTTTGTTATTACATGCTTAACTGTCTTTCCACCAAGGGCCCCAACAACAGCTGCAACCCCAGGAAACAATCAGGCTATCCACCAATGGTCTGGGTACCCAGCAGCTGCAAAACTGTACAGTGGGACTAAATGCATGTATGCAAATGTGCCCTGGTTTAAATCCAGTATAGCAATCATTCATCTAAATCTGCCCCTTCCCTTGTTCAAATTCCCCTTTATAAATTGATTGGTTTGTTTCACTGTTACATTGCCTCATGAATATCTCATTGTCTGGGTTGAAGCTGTTGTGTTTGGAGGAAATTCATACAAAAGTGCATGCCTGTATTAAATGCTGTTTTACAGGGTGTTCCATAGAAACATAGAACATAGAAACATAGAAGTTGATGGCAGATAAGGACCACAAGGCCCATCCAGTCTGCCCATTATTTCTACCTTATGAATATGCCATAGGCCTGTACTCTGTGAATAGCCTACCTATTCATTCTGGGGGATTTGTTGAAGATCAGACCCTGGTGGTAAGTGCAAAGAGTGTGTGCATATTGTAAATGTTTATTGCCAACTGTGTGTTAACTGCTAAAAGGGGTTGTGGTTATTTCAATGGTTCTTGGTCACTAGGTGGGCTTGTGGGTGCATATAGCTTCCCAGAGGGCTATACCAGGTTAGGTAGATACCCCCACATATTTTACTCTGGGTGGAGGCACCAAAATATTGAACCCAGGCCCCTCAACCTGTTGTCAAAAGTACAGGATGGGGTTGGAACCTTAGAGGTAGTGCCACCTAGGGGTTACATCTTTGGAGGCACCGCTGGGATTAGTGCCCCCCCAGAGGTCAAAACACAAATAGCAGTTATTTGTTAGTTTAGCACTAAAATGAAAAATGGCAACTGAAATTTTTGAGGATCACCCTAAAGAAATGGATTGAGTGCTTTCGGGAATTACACCAATGCCTCATGGAGAGGATGACTGGGGAACATGGAAAGAATGTACCACATACTGGTGACTGAATGGCAAGGTACAGATGCTAAGAAAAGGCAGGAGATTATAGCAAGTCTCCGAGGTCCTGCTCTGGATATAATTTGGGCATTCAGGTCCACTGAATTCGATGCTTCCCTGCACCAATATTTAGACACATTGGCCACTATCTTAGATCCCCCCGAGGATATAGACCAGCTAATGTGGGAGTTCAAGTCTACGTGGCAGCAGAAAGGGGAATTATCCACTTATTTAATGAGGTTGGAAAAGGCTTTGTTAAGAGTATTCTAAAGGGGAGGTGTGGCTGTCCATGAATTGAACCAGGTTAGGATGGATCATGACCTAACATCTGTTGAGGACCCCAGCTTCTTGTTGCTTCAGCTGTGGCTGCATGATCATATGGATGGTCCCCCCTCTTACATTTCTCTAATGCAGAAAGTGCACAAAGCTGAAAAAAGACAGGAGTGGATTGACCATTGGGCTAGTGTGACACCCACTTCCTCTGTCTACAGCCAGGAAGTTGTCTCTGACAAGGATCAGATGCTTCAGTGTGCAGAATGTACTGCACAGATGACAGAGTCTGAGGAGGTTGTGGGTGGTTCCCCTCCAATGAGACACTTGTTAAACCAGCTGGAGACTCGGTTACATTGTGTGATGTGCTACAAAAGCTCTTAAAGCCCCCAGCGTCACCCTGTTTGACAAGAAAAAGAAGGGATTCGGACCAGGTTTCTGATCTGATAGTCCCGTCACAATTTTCAGCTACCTGCCTGACATGATCCCACAAAGGAAAGCCTAAGCCAGCTCATGATGAATTGGATCTACTTAAATGGTCTGAAACTGGTGTGTTCTGCTGCCTTTATGGAAAAGACAGGCACATAAGAAAACAGTGCCAATCTAGAAAGAATCTAGAAAGGGTAGTCCATAGGCTCATTGTAGAAAATCATCTTAAGTCATGTACTTTCCATAACAGCCTCTACTAAGAAAAAAAAAATGATGAGTCCTTACCTGAAGCTGAGATATCTGGGCTTAGTGAACCTGACCTCAAACCAGAAAGTACTGCTAATTCTGAAAGTATTAGCAGGGTGCTAAATGACTTAAATTTTGTTGAAATACCTCTTACTAATGAACCAGAGTCTACAGAACAAACAAATGCAAATGCTACTACCAATACAAGTAATACTTCCAACTCTGAACAAACAAATAGTGTAGAGTTTCCCTTTTCATCAGAAGCTGCTTTTTTGATGGACAATAATCCAGAAGTCATGAACCCGAATGCAAATGTTAAAAGGACTGTGCCTGTGCCCCCTCCTCCTAGAAGATCTGAAACAGTGGCTAAGCCTGTAGTACGCCTTACTTATGATTCTCCAGGAGAGCCTGTACACATTCCTATGAATGTGGTCCATAAAGTGGTTTATATTATAGCCAACTCCCTTCCTAAGCCAGCATACACTGCAGCTGCTAAGTTAGTGATAAAACCCTCAAACCAATATACCCATAGTCATTTTACAAAAATCCCAGAGTTAGCTGACAAGTTCAGATTACCAGCTATGTGGGTTAGTGTACAAAGAGTGGTACAGATAAGTGAAATTCATATAACTAACTAAATAAGATAGAACAAGGATAAAAAAATAGAATGTATGGAATGAAAATGTAATTGTGTAAATGATACCAGTGTTTCTAGAAATGTTATTTACAAGTAAAGCATGCTTATTATACAGGCTAACAATGAAACTGCACAGTAATGTGTATAGTAATTCATGATTGCAACCTGTATATAGTAAAGAATAGTATTATATTAAGTAAAAAATGTTTATGGTGTATAGATTTGACATGGATGCCATGTTTCCTAGGCAAGGGAGAGCGTAGCCCCCCCCCACACATTTGGGGCTTACCTTAAGTGTCTCAAAGGGCTCCATCAATGCCCACTGCCAGGAAGACATCCTGCAGGGATAGCAAATCCATGGTTATTTGGTAATCCTGTATTGATCAGCGTGAGAGTGCCATGATGTGCCTCTGCGCCTGTACCTTTAAGTGACACTGCCAGTGTACAGTAAATGGTCCGGGTTGTGTCCGAGTGCTTCAATGCTCATGACCGGCTGGGCACTGTCCTGATTTTCCCTACACTGTGGTCAATAGTAAAGCAGAGGGAGCTCTAACTACTACTGTAAATATTTGCTTCTAACTTGTTGTTATGTTTAGAGTGCTTGTTTAACCTGCCTTTATTGCAGCTTATGCATCCAAATGGGAGCCACCATGTTTGGTCCAGGACTTCCAGGAATTTGGACCAATTGGGACACAGGAGACCTCGAGGGGTCCTTAGCTCATGTACCACATGGGAAAAATCTGTAATTCTTCTAGTTTTACAGGTTGGCACCTAAACTGACGAATGGGAGTATCAGAACTGTGATTGACAGCTCCCCTAGCCAACCAGAACCCAGAGAAACTGGACTAGTTTGAGAACTGTTAGAAAAAAAGTGGTCAGTTGCTTGTGAGAGTGGAGAGAGTGAGCAGTTTGAGCCATCGAGAGGCAGCTCCAGGAAAGGAACTGAGGAGAACTGGCAGGGAAAAGCCTGATTTGCCTCCCTGCTGTTATTTCCAGCATTAAACTGCCTGTTAGCAGTAAACTGGACTAATCCAAAACCTAATCTTCAAACTGTGACAGTTAGCCCCAAGACTCTGAAGAGTGCAGTTCGAGCTATTGGACCAAGAGGAGCTTCTGTGGGAGCGTTTGGCCCAAGAACTGTGATCAGAGACTGTTTCTACAGACTAAGTGGTTTGATCAATGAATCAACTGCAATTGCGAACAGGCCTGAAACTGCTCTGAGAGGTAGAGAAGTGAATGGTGTTTCCATTAAATGTGCTGAATGTTTATTTTGGGTCAAGGGCTACTGTCCAGGGACTCCTGATTGCCAGAAAGGAGCCCATCTGTACAAGTGACCAAACTGTCTGCCAGCTGGAGGTTTTCACCAGCAAATAAACTGAACTTTGCCATAAGTGTTCATCTAGCCTTGGGCTTATGCCAAATCAGGCCCAAGCAGACTATCTTTGCATCAAATACTGTCTTCTCGGTGAGAGACCAGCTTGGGGATCCAGCAGCTGCATAGCTAGAAATTGCAGGTTGTGGCCATGTGGAGGGAAAGGCCATGAAACAGAGGTGAGTCATGCAGGCCCAGTTTCCCCATGCTCTTCAGTATTCTTCAGCAGGTCTTCATATCGCCAGGCCATCTACTACCAACTGGTGTTGTGAGTAAATTCAGGCTAGCTCCCTGCAATATTTCTTTAAATCATTTTGTGGTACCACCAGATTTTGTCAGTGTATTACATGGTTACATTGGACTGGGACAACTGGCCAAGGATACAAATAGCCAAGGTCTTTGTTATTGCATGTTTAACTGCCTTTCTTTCCACCAAGGGCCCCAACAACAGCTGCAACCCCAGGCAACAATCAGGCTAGCCACCAATGGTCTGGTACTCAGCAGCTGCAAAACTGTACAGTGGGACTAAATACATGCAATGTGCCCTGGTTTAAATCCAGTATAGCAATCATTCATCTAAATCTGCCCCTTTCCTTGTTCAAATTCCCCTTAATAAATCAATTGGTTTGTTTCACAGTTACATTGCCTCACAAATATCTCATTGTCTGGGTTGAGGTTGATGTGTTTGGGGGAAATGCATTTAAAAGTGCATGCATGTATTAAATGCTGTTTTACAGGGTGTTCCAGGGGATTTGCTGAAGACCAGACCCTGGTGGTAAGTGTAAAGGGTGTGTGCATATTGTAAATATTTATTGTCAACTGTGTGTTAACTGTTAAAATGGGCTGTGGTTATTTCAAAGATCCTTGGTCACTAGGCGAGCTTGTGGGTGGATACAGCTTCCCAGAGGGCTATACCAGGTTAGGTATATACCCCCCACATACTTTACTCTGGGTGGAGGCACCAAAATATTGAACCCAGGCCCCTCAACCCATTGTCAAAAGTACAGGTAGGGGTAGTAACCCTAGAGATAATGCCGCCTAGGGGTTACATTTACTACTGAGCAGAAGCAGGGCAGAATTTAATAAAAGGATAAAAAGAGACAGAGGGGGTCAGGAACCACAGCCTGGGTGTTAAAACAAGTTAGAAAACAGAAGCAGGAGTGAACTTGTCAGTCAGCTAAGCAGAACAGAAGCAAGGGGGGACTGAGAATATGGGAGTGGGAAAATAGCAAAAGAACACACCCGAAAGATAAATAAAGAAGATCCAAAAGCACAGAAAGGCAGGCAGCAACCATGCAAAGCAACCAGGCAGGAAGGGGCTGCATGCTGGGTACTGGATTTATATAGTGCTAGGAGAAGGAGTTTGGCCAGCTGCCCCATTGGACCCTTGGCAAGCCTTTTAGTTGGGTAAAGCCTGCCTGTACAAAAAGGGTCTCTGTTAATGAGCAAATTTGTTAAATAAAGAGCAGCAAAGGTGTTAGTACCCCTCCTCCTTACATACACACACACACACACACACACACACAGAGTATTATGAGGCAGTAACTTCAACATCTTTATGTGAGATAGATTTGCCTTGAATACTGATTTAAATGTGAGTTTTTGAGAATTTCAAGATATACTGTACCTGGACCTGCTTCAAGGCACACATGGCACCCGAAGATGGTCGTGATGTTGACATTTATCAAATCTTAAATCCATGCATTAGCAACACAATTTAATGATCCTGCTCTCTGAAGTGCAGACCATCCAGACATAGCATTTTGTGTGGGCTGTGCACTTAAGAAATCACTTTGACAGATACAGTAGAATGCTGTGAGCTCGGAAGTGAGAAGCAGTGCTCTATTCTGGCCCCTCAGCCATTATCTCGTTCTCATCACTGCACCTATTCTTCTGCTGCTGCTCAAGCTGTTAGCACCACAGGGCTCATCTCTAAGAGATCTATGCATCCCACTCTCCAGATACTCCTGGAAGCAGCACTGACTGACCACATGTAAATGTTCCTGGAGTTGTGTTGGGAGCAGACCATCGGGAAACATAAAGCAAAATGAGAACATGACAAACCAGGTTGGGGGTGGCAGTATTAGGACCATACCTCTCAACCTTTCTTAACTGAAATACGTGACAAGATGTGTGACAAATATGCAAATTATGACACATATCATCAGACATAGTACTGCAAGCTCAGAACACTATGGATATCATTGAAATAATGTTCATAATATTTGCTGATAACTGCGCATAAAAGATTATTATGAATTTCTGCTTTAAAGTCTGAGTGGGAACTGTATAATATCATCTTCCTTATCAGGCACAAAGATTTCTGAGAAGTTAAATAAGTGACATACTCGTAATGTGTGATAGCCGAGAGGTATGGTTAGGACACATGGTGGAACATACTTAGCTATGTTAAGAGGTAGTGGTAGGATCAGGACAATAGCATGGATATAGTGATTTGGAGGTGGCATAGGATTAGGGCAACAGGATGAATGCCAACCACTGCTACTTTCTGCTGAGAATGTTTAGCACCATCTTAAGTGCACATTAACCTATCACATACTGCGACTGTGCCTTTAAGAATGCAAGAAATACTCTCAGCAGGAAGTCAGGATGTGCTTTAAAATACTATAAATTACCAAAGGGATTTCAGCCAATCAGCATGCAGAGCCACTGTAACTCTACGCTACCTACCTATTTGTGTTTGTGTAGTGGTGCAGTCTGTGCCATTCAAACCTCTGCATTGCTGCTCCATGTTTATGTCTAAGCTCCCTGCATCAGCGCAAGTGGATTTCCAGAATGTCAGGTATTTCTGAATGTCTGTTCACTGGGAGGGAGGGGGCACAAGTGCAACTAGCAACATCTTTCTCTACCAGGGCTCTCACCAACTTCTACACCTACCCAATTACTCCTGTTCACCCGTTAGACACATGTTCATATGCCACAAAGAGATGGTTGAGAGCACAGCCATCAATTAATGGGTGAAGGCAGAGCAGGGAGGGACACTGACATTGGAGGGGGGTTGCTATGTCTGAGCTCAGTGTTGTCAGAGGTTATATAGTAGACACTGTAGCTGAAGGAGGTGGGATAGGTTGGGGTGTCATAAGGTACCATAGGGCTGCACTGATGCAGGTGGATGCCAGGGGGTGAGTGGAGGGTGCTGAGTGGGTAGGCCAGGGAGGGGGTGCTGTACGGTGATCAGGGTGGTGGGTTCATAAGACTAACTGGACTAGGGATTTCTAAAATTGGGGGCTCTAGATACTGTTTCGTATTTTCATATGTACAGTATATGCATAGTTGTTAATTAAAATGAGGAGCTAAATACAGGAATGTTTTCCCAAACTTCCCTAACAATATCTACCGTAAATGTGGACAATGAGATGAAATGTGGATACACTGTTAAAACATGAAGATACAAGTTCAGAATCCAGTGATTACTAAAATGTTAATGTTCAGAAGAATTAAACATCACAGATTATTGTGAAGTTCTATTTTTTAAACATATTTTATTACTTAAAAAAATAAAATCTGGTAGTGTTCTGATTCAGACACACTCTTATAAGGTGCATAAACACACTGAGAGAAAAATATCCCTTAATACAGGTGAGTACTGTATCTCTGGATATGAGGTACAGTACAAGATAGGGGAATAAACAAGTACCAGTCCATACTTTGAAGTCCGCAATAATGCCATATCAAAAGGTGCTTACCAGAGAATATGCATCTACGGTAAAACAAACAAGCAAACTTATAGCTGAGACAAGGCAAGGCAAGTTTATTTTTGGGCGCCCTTTCCCAGAAGCTCGGGGTGCAGTATAGTAGTATTCAGATAAATTAATAAACAATAAATAAAAATAATAAATTGCTAGAATAAATAGATCAAAACTAATGAGCAGAATAACCAGATACCAAAAATATGCTTGTTGCTATAGGTGAAACTTTAGGGCCCCGTTTAGACCTCCACTGAACTGGAAGAATGAATATGAAGTACCAAGGAGTTCTGGAGCACGGTCACAGACACCACAAACACCCTACCCAAGTCCAATAAGGCCTGTGACAGTAGGTTATTTTCTTTACGAGGAACACTGTCAACCTTTTGTGCATGATATTATTTCTAGCCGAAAACTTGTATTTTATGATTGCTTACCTTCTCTATAATTCATTGACGTTGCTCATTGTTTTATCTGCTTCCTTTCCTAGTAAAACTGAAATGCATGCTATGATGTAGTTCCATCCAACTTTTTTTGTTTCAAATCTCTGATCTACACTCACTGCATACTGCCTGAACATTTTTAGAAAAACCCCAAACAGTGCCGGTACTCATGATGCAATAGCCTCCTCGCTTCCCACTGCAACATGAGTGATTTAAACAAACATGTTTTTGTGTGTGGGTAGTTTGTTTTTACTTTTTCAAAGAAAAAAGGAATCAGAATCAAACTACCAAATACATCATCAGCCTGTCAGAATATAAACAATCATAATATGTGTTTTCTAAACTCGGGAAACTTTGAGGCCCAAAGAGATTGACCAGCGCTGGCCCTAGCTATTCTGGGGCCCTGTGCGAACCTCCTTGCTGGGGCCCCATATCAGAAGTCACGAAGCCCCCAAGGAACATCCTCATCCCTATCATGGCCTCCCTGTAGCATCATTTTTAGCTAGTTTTGTGCTATTTTCGCACTTTATTTAAATTAGTACATACAGGGCCAGGAAGAAGGAGGCCAATGGGACGGCTCAGTTTTGGGGGGGGGGCCCTCTGCTGTTGTGGCCCAGCATGAATGCCGGCCCAATGTGAAGAATTCCACACCATCACCACCAAAATTTGCCCCATCCCCCATTCAGAATGCTAATTAAAAATAAATATCCCTGGTGTCTAGTGTCCACCCACTAGCCGATCGCTGGCCCAGTCTGAAGAATGATCCCCCCAGATTCACACTCCATCCCCCGTCTACCATAAGTGTGGCATCCAGATTCCTCCACATCATGCTGTCATTACTTAATTAAAAAAACAAACAAACATCTTTCCCTGGTGTCTAGTGGACCCCCTACCCTGTCCAGTAGTATCCCACCCGCCCCATCAGGACCAGGACCCCGCCAGGCCACAGGCACAGCCCTTCCACTCACCTCCACGGCCAGCAGCTTCGACTGAGTGCTTTTCATGAATGAGCCCGATCCAACTGAGTGTTTTCAATGCATGAGTGCATGCGCTCATTCATTGAAAGCACTCAGTAGGATCAGGCTCATTAATGAAAAGTGCTCAGTCAGGCTGCCAGCCATAGAGGTGAATTGAGGGTTGTGCTGGTGGCCTACTGGGGTCCTGGTCCTGAATGGGGGGGAGTATGGTGGGGGTCACTACCAGACAGGGTGGGGGGTCCACTAGACACCAGGGAAAGTTCTTCTTTTGTTCTTTTTAATTAAATAATGACAGCATGATGTAGAGGAGTCTGGACGCCACACTCATGGATGACGGGGATGAGGTGTGAATCTGGGGGTAATTCTTCAGATTGGGCCAGCGGTCAGCTGGGGGCACTAGACACCAGGGATATTTATTTTTATTTACATTCTGGATGGGGGTAAATCTCAGTGGTGGTGGGGGGATTCTTCATATTGGGCCAGCAATCGACCAGGGGAGTGGGAACATTAGACACCAGGGATTGTGGGGATTTAAATATTTACTTTAGTGTTAGCCACTATGTCCAGGAGGGGGGAAAACACTTTTTAAAGTATACATATATTGCACTTTCATCCACATTTCGCATCCAGAAAATATTCAGCAAAATGTGCAAATTTCAAAAAATATTTCACAGGGCGAAATTCCCGATCTCACCAGAATTTCACCAGCGAAATGAATTTTTGTTGCATCTCTACTCCAGGCCAAGCTGCTCAGGATCCAGATTGCTTCATGCCTCACCCAGGGGACACCAAGTTCACCGCTGATGCCCCAGAGGATGCTAGGGGAAGGAGGGCCAGCTGGGCAGTGGTGGGCTCTGGGTGGATGGGGGTGGAAGGGCAAGACAGGGCAGGGGCACATTCCTCCACTAATGCTACTATGTAACTCTATTGCCATTCTGGCAGGATGGGACTGCCAGGAGATGGAGTCCATAGTAGTGGCAGGGGAGGATGTGGGGGTCCTCAAAAGGGGAACCCAATGTGGGTGGCAAAGTACCCCAGTAGAAGAAGAAGCAGCTTCTGGTGGGGGACTCAGTCTTTAGGGGGATAGAGTCAGGAACAGGAAGTGGGGTGGAGAGTGGAAGTAAGGTGTCTGTCTGGTGCCACGGCTTGGAGGGATGGTTAGCAGATTCTAAGGATCAATAGGGTGACAGGGCAGAGGGGAGCTGGATGCCTTGTCTAACTGGGGACCAATGACCAAGTTAGGGATGCAACTGAGATTGCTTAGGGGGAGTTCAGGGATCTGGGGAGGTGCCTAAAACAGGTAAGACACATAGTGGTCTTCATCGAGGTGCTACCTGTATAAGGCCAAGGGGAGGACAGAAAACTGCACATCAGGAGCCTCATCTCATGGTTGAAGGAATGGTGCAAACAGGAGGGTTATGGTTACACTGAGAACTGGGGACCAACCTGGGAGAAGGGCCTGTGCAAAGGTGATGGCCTGTATCCACCTATGAGAGGGACTGCAGTCCTCAGTGGATGGTTTAAATGTTATTTTGATGAACATTTAAACTAGCTGAGGGGATGTCGGAGGACAGAGGGAGGCTGTTGCAGCCCCCACACACAAAATAAAGCAAGAGGGAAGGAGAAACTGAGGGGAGAAAAATACCCAAGGGAACAGATTCAAGGCAAAAGAAGGGAAACTGGGGACAATAGGGCAAGGAACAAATATAGCAATACAAGAGGGTAAAATGAGGTAGAGCCAAAGGAAGAGGGTTGCAAGCAGGGTGGAAGAAAGCTGTTGAAAGCCATGTGTGCAAAGCAAGAAGTTTTGGAAATAAAATTCCAGATCTTCAGGCGATCATGGCTGAGGCAGACCTGGACATAGTGGCCATCACTGAGTCGTGCTGTAAAGGAAACCATGACTGATATATGTCAATACCAGGATACACACAGTACAGGAAGGATAAGGAGGGGAGGAACAATATGTGTGTGTGTGTGTGTGTTTGTGTATGTTGGGCGGAGGTCCTGTACATCAGGGATGATATCAAGGCAACAGAAATGCAAGGGGGTAAGGAGGGGCTGGAGGTACTGTGGGTCACCCTGGAGACAGCAGCTGGAGCCTCCATTTTCACTGGGGTGATTTACAGTCCTCCAGCCCAGGTGGAGAGCTACACAAGGAAATGGGGGAAGCAATTAGCAAGATGGCAGATAAGTGAAGGCACTGCTGATGGGGGACGCAAGGCTACGCTATGGGCGGAAGGGAAGGGAGGGTTGGTGAGGGATAGCACAATGGTGGGTTGCCAAGCTGGCCATGTGGCGTGGCAGGCTATGGTTGGGAGGGTGCTGGGTTCGGTGCTGGGCATGTCGGGAGTTTTGCGCCGGCCGAGAAATGTATTTTTTTAGTTTTCACCACCCCACCCCCCTGACATGCACCCTCTGGAGTTGAGAATATTCAGTAGGGGAGTGCAGGGCATGAAGCCCCCCCCCCCACATAAACAAAAAAAATTAAGTTCCCAGCGCCATTTTGCCATGCGCCAGGAGTGTACATTGAAAGGGAATGGAGAGAATGACTAGAGACCTGGAAAAGTCTGAGGAATGATCAAGGGTATGGCAGCTGCGTTTCAGTGCAAAAAAGTACAAAATTATTCACCTTGGACACAGAAACTCAGAGGCAGAGTATAGAATGGGGATACTGATGGTCACTAAACAGGAAAGGGACCTATGGGTAATCATAACAGATGACCTTAAGGTGACAAGGCAATGCAATAAAGCAGTAGGGAAAGCCAGTGGGATGCTGGGGTGCATATGGAAAGGTATCACCAGCAAAAAGAGCAAGGTGGTGCTGCCACTATATCAATCATTGGGGAAACCAAATGTGGAGTACTGTGTCCATTTCTGGAGACCATACCTCAGAAAAGACAAAGACAGGGCAGAGGACATCCAAAGAAAGGCAACATAAATGGTGCAGGGGCTGCACCAAATGTCCTATGAGGAGTGATTGAAGGATCTAAACATGTACACCCTGGAAGAGAGGAGGGAGAGAGGGGACATGATAGAGACCTTTATGTATTTCATGGGGGTGAATAAGGTACAGGAATGGAATATTTTTCCGAAAAGAAGGTGTACAAGAACTAGGAGGCATGCAATAAAGCTGGGGGGTTCAAGCATAAATGGGATAGGTATAAAAGAAAACTGGTATCAAAGCGGGGGTGGCCAGAGACCAGGTAGGGTCTGTGGTAGCAGAATAGGCAGTGAGAAGAAGGGCAGACTAGATGGGCCAAGCAGTCTTTATCTGCCAACAAATTCTAAGTTTCTATGAATGGTTGGAACATTAATGTTGGCACAATAGGGAGCTAACTACAGAGGTTTTAAAGATAAAGGAGACAGTAAACAAATAAAAGAGAGCTGTACAGTATACAGAAAGACAAAGAGGCAAACAAATAGGAATTGGGAATAATGCAGTTTTTCTGTTTTCCTTCAAATCCTTGCATAGCCAAAACATGTGTCCAGTTCCTTTTTTACAGTGAAAGCTTCCAAAACCTCACCAGGTTAGGTTAACATGTGAAATAGCATAGTCTATCCAGTGCTGTTGCAGAAGCTAGCAATGTTCAGGCTTTTAAAATAAGACATATTCCTGAGAGAAAATTATAATGAGGGCTACACAGCATGAATAAGGGTAGCATTCTAATTGATGTTTGCATCGGTGTCAAGCTTGGTATAGCCACTGCCATGCAGCAGAAGGGGTTGAAACAATGGGTCCCTTAGTTGCTTCCATCATCACAAGAAATACTATTAATAAAATTGTCATTTAAAAATATTTTGTGCCCATTATTCAACATCCCTCCATTCTTATCCTAAATGTGACCCTCTTCAGTATGCACGTCATCGCCACAGGTGAAAGCCTACAAGAGAATGCAAGCCTTTTTGTGGATCACACCCAATTACGTGGGAGGGAGAACAGTATAAAGGGGGTAAAGCAATGAAAATGGATGTGGAGCATCTAAAAATTGGCAGCCTGGGTTCAATGCCCAAAAATGCAAGGTCATGCTCATAGCCAATAGGAACCCACAAATTGATTCTAGTATAATAAAAGCTGAACATTCTCAAGCAGGAAGTAATTTAGGAGTAATAATTAGTGATGAAATGAAGTCCAGTTCCCAGTTCAGTATGGCATATGGAAGGCAAATAGGATGCTGGGGTGTATTCATTGGGGATTTATGCATTGCAGAAACTGGTGATCATGATGTTGTATAGGGTACTGGCAATGCCATACCTTTAGTACCGTGCACAGGTCACACCTAAAAAATAGAGGGTCAGGCTGAAAACAATACAGTAAAGGGCAACCAAGATGATGCAGGGACAGCAAAGTAGACTTACGAGGACAGGTAAGAGAGCCTCAATATGTACTCCTTGGGGGACAGAAGGGAAGGGGGAACATGATATAGACACACAAACACCTGCAGGGGTACAACAAGGTGAACTACCCAGATCTGTTCCAACTGAATGAGTGTTCATCCACCAGAAGGCGCCATTTAAAGTTCTTGAGGGGAGATAGTTAAGAAAACAATGTTACGAGGCACTGTGTCATGGAATCAGTAGTGGTTAAGTGGAATATGGCCTACCCAGTGTAGTACAGTAGTTAAGACAAGAACCATTGCTGTGTTTTAAAGGAGATAGGAAATGATTTTTACATAGTTAACTACCCTTCCATCTTCCTTTTCATGCCAGTTATGTATTCTGATGTGCTGTTTGATGATTTTTTGATAAATAAATAATCTAACTTTTGGGTGCCTTCTGTTCTACATTGAGTTCCACTCTCCTCACCAGTTACTGCTCTTGATTTTCATATTTCTAAGACATTCTATGACATTTAAAATAGGGCTGCAAGTTCGGTTCACTCATGCACTAAAAAAGATTGAATCCCCAGCGTTCACGCTTGTCCGTGCTTTACGAACATTTAATAAAAAAATGCGAACTTTGGTTTGCCAGTTCACCCCAGTCAAGTTTTTTTTTCCCCTATACCTCTGTCACACATGCTCAGTTGTGGCAGCCACCAGTAACATCATGTGGTGCAGGATATGGAGAGTCAGGAGACTGAGTCCTTGAATGTCAGTCAGCCAATAAGGACTTTAATGATTTGCCCATAATTTGATCTCTCCAGAGTCTCTGCCTCTACTCTGCAGAACTGGGAGCAATAGCAGTGGCAATTGGCAGAGCAAGTCAGAAAACACGTGGGTGGGGAAACTGATAAGTGAGACTATAACTACACCACGCAGTTTCTTCAGTGTGTGAGGAGAGACAGAGTGAGAGGTGGCGACAAGACAAGAGCACTGAGAGTGAGAGAGTGCTTGCTACTGAATCGTCATCATGACAGATGACGTTGTTTCACTGATTTTATTTTTTGCCTTGACTTCAGCTGTAGCCCCCAAAAAAAAGTTTGTTTGTATTTTCTCTATTTTTGATGTGGGGTAGATAGGAAAAGAGGAATAGGATACTGGTCGGTTGTACTTCTGGACTGGTCCTCATGCTGTGAGACTAGAGTCAAGAAGTTGAAGTACAAAAGGCAGGGCAAAAATAAAAGGATTCAAAAAAATTACCTGTACTCCACCAGTGCCACGAGTTAAGGAGAGCAATTTGCTGTGCTGCTCTCAAGCTCAATTTGGGGGATCAGTTCAATCAAAATCAGATCAGTTTAGTTCACACAACACAGTTGTAGTTTTAAATCCAATCTGTGCTAGTGATGAAACTGATGATTTATTTTCATTTGACTGAAGAATTACAAACCACAGGGAAGGAGAAATTTAAAGCTAGTGTAAACTAAAAAAGTACACAGAGAGGCAGAGTTTTTGATTTGTGTATGTCGTTTGCTCTGCTGCTGATTGTGCAAGGCATGATCTGGAGGGCTAGCAGTTTAGTAGTCTAGTTTAGTCTAGTCAGTGACAGTGACCCGTTAGGAACAATTAATAATAAATATCATATCAAGTCCAGCTCCCTGCATTTTTTTCAGTACTACTACTATAACTGACTCCATGTAGACAGTGACAGCAGTGCTGTACTATAGTATACTCCTTGTGTGTTTACTGCTTAAAGTACCTGACTCGACATAGCCTAAAGTGCTGCCTTTATCTGTTTTGGGACTATTTCCCAGTGTCTTACTGCTTAAAGTATTTGACTCGACGCAGCAAGCAGTGCTGTATTTACCTGTTAGGGAGAGAACATCCCTGTGTCTTACTACTTAAAGTACCTGACTCGACGCAGCAAGCAGTGCTGTATTTACCTGTTAGGGAGAAAATATCCCTGTGTCTTACTACTTAAAGTACTTGACTCGACGCAGCAAGCAGTGCTGTATTTACTGGTTAGGGGGAAAATAAAAATATCCCTGTCTTACCACGTAAAGTACTTGACTCGATACACCAAGCAGTGCTGTTATTTACCTGTTGGGGAGAAAATATCCCTGTGCCTTACTACTTAAAGTACTTGACTCGACGCAGCCAGCAGTGGTGTATTTTCCTGTTTGTGAGTAAATTTCCCTGTGTCTTACCAAAAGTTCTTGACTTGATGCAGCCATGAGTGGTAAAAAAGACAGCAACACTTCTCAGGATATCCAGGCAACAGTAACAACAGTACAGAAAATTCAGGACGTTGCAGGAGTAACCCATCGTGGTACTCAGAGGATGAGCACAAGGGCCATAATAGTGCGGCAGCCAGTGTTAGTAAGTAGAGCGATGGATGATGATGAGGAGGAGGAGAAGGTCGATGAGAGTGAGGGGGAAATCAGTGGAACAGATCCTGAGTTTGTAGTAGATAAGGCAGCAGTCAGTATGTCAAGTAGCAGTAGCTCTGGGGAGTGGGATGAAGAGGAGGAATACAGGGGCAGAAAAAGAACAAAAACAAGTTTTCAGAAGGGTAGCTATGGTGCTAAAAAAACATTAATGATAGTGGGGCATAACTTGGAGAGTCTGACACCCACACATGCAGAGGAACAACAGAGGACAGAAGATGGGAAGGCTTCACGAGGGGAAGAAAGAGATGCAGTTCAACCAGTCAGAAATTACATGTAGATGGGCATGGAAAGACCTCAAAGAGATAGTGGAAGTAGTAGTGGCTGTGGTGGTGGCAGTGGTAGTAATGAACCTATCCTCCCCATAAACAGCAGTGCAACAAAATCTGTGAAATCCGTTGTGTGGGATTTTTTCATACAAGATAAATCAGCTGGCAGCCATGTGGTTTGCAAATTATACAGAACAAAATTAAGTCGTGTAAAGAGGGTACTCGACTGGGGACATCAACAATGATAAGACATATGAACAAGTCTCACATTTATCAGTATCAAAAAGCACAAAAGGAGCACACACGACTTGTTGCAGTTCTGCACTCAGCTGAGGAGGATGAGGTAATGGATGTTTACCAAGTCAATGAAGTAACTGATGCGGAGGTGGAGGATGATGAAAGTCTTCCTTCCAGTCAAAGTACAGCATCCTCAATTTCTCATTTTTTGACCCCTATGAGTCCACCACCACAGCCCAGCCAGAGTCATATACCATCCATGTTCACAACATCCACCCCTCATAGTGGTAAAGGTCAAGCGAAGCAGCCTAGAAAATCAAGTGATAGCAGCAGGCATTGCGGGCATCAAATTTCTTTGAAAGACTGCTATGAGCGGTCACAGAAATATAAGCCCAACAGGCAATTGATAAAGGTAATTGGGGAGATGATGGCCACTGACTTGCTCCCATTCTCATTTGTGGTTAATCCAGGTTTTAAAGCACTCATGGAAATCACTGTGTCAAATAATCAGGTCCCCAGACGGGCATATTTCTCCAGTGGTGCCATTCCAGACTTGTATGATGCTGTTCGGAAAAGCATGTCTGATGCTCTGAAAGGTTCAGTGGGTGAAAAGGTTCATGTCACAACAGATATGTGGACCAGTGGTCAGACGACTGACTATATGGCTGTGACTGGTCATTGGGTAAACTTTCTTCCCTCCTCCTCCTCCTCCTCATCATCATTATCATCAACATGTAGTGGCACTGGCGGTGGAAGCAGCAGCAAGAAGCAAGGGACTTTCACAGTTCGAAGGCAGGCAGCTTTATGTATTTATGGTTTAGAAAAAGACCACAAAGCGGAACATCTTCTGGAGGGCCTTGAAGAAAAGTTTGCTGAGTGGCTGACTCCAAAGTCCTTGCAACCAGGGTTTATAGTGTCTGACAATGCTTCAAATATTGTGAAAGCAGTAAGACTTGGTAAGTTTACACACGTACCATGCTTTGCACACACAATTAACTTGGTGGTAAAAGACTTTATCAGTGAGGACCAAAATGTGCAGAACTTGATTGCAGCTGCCCGCACCGTGTGCACCCACTTTAGCCATTCTGTGAAAGCCTGAAAGTTGTTGTGGCAGATTCAGATTGAAAACAGCCTCCCTCTCCACCAGATGATACAGGAAGTTCCAACCCAGTGGAATTCCACTTACTATATGATGCAGAGAATGCTTGAACAACAAAAAGCCATTCATCAGTATGCAGTCCAACATGGCATGGGGAAAGGAGATGTAAATACCAGCCCCAATCAGTGGCGTCTGATGGAGAATGTTTGTCGTATCCTTAAACCCTTTGAGGAGACTACCCGAGTGGTGAGCTCTAATGGTGCTGGACTAAGTCAGATCCTACCCTTAATTTCACTCATCAGGATGAGACTGCAGCGTCTCAAGTCAGTTCTTTGACAATGATGACATCAATGCTGCATCACTTGTTGGAAAAATTACACAAACCTTCCTGGCTGATGAGCGCATTGTAAATATGTGCAAAGCAGAACATTACATTTTGGCCACACTTCTGGACCCTGGGTTTAAGGATACAATTGAGACATTCTTCAAACCACATGACTTTAAAGACCTGGAACACTATCGTGAACTGCTAATTGAGAAAGTGTCAGCATGTATAGTTGAGAAAAGTAGTACATCATCAGTGCCCTTTTGACAACATTCAAATTCTGAACGAAATCTGGTGCAGAGGGAGGGAGCACAGTCTACTGCTGCTGCTGTTGCTGCCACTACTACTGATGTTTTGGCTCATCAAACACAAACCAGAACTGCTGCTACACCACAAGAGGACAAACCACTGTGGGACATGCTGTCAGACTTTTGTCTGATAAAGACAGCTGGGAAGGCTCAGCAGACAATAGTGGTACCAGAAGTCCCTGCTGCAAAAATGGTTAAGGATGGTATGGAGTAGACTGTACATCTCACTGCAGGTGATGAACCATTGCTTTATTGGCAACAGAAAACATTGATCTGGCCTTCTTTAACTGAGATCGCAATTGAATACCTCAGTTGCTCACCTGCCAGCACATATTCAGAGAGAATTTTTAGTGCTGCTGGGACAATAGTGAATGACAAAAGAACATGTCTTTCCACGAAGAATGTAGAGAGGCTGAACCTGCCTCAATTCAAAAACATTTACTGTCCCAAATGTATGCAGGTTGACAACACACAGATGGCATCATGCCACGCTGATGACGACGATGATGATGGTGAATGATTCTGTTGCCACTAGTAGCCACTAGCCTTTCCAGCTGTTTTTCCTCCACTGGTGGGTCCCCCATCTCCTCCACATCCTCAAGTTCCATTAATTTCAAAAACAAACATCCACTGCTGGTTCTCATGTGCCACTAAGGCCCAATCTGACTAGCACCAGAAACTGAAGGACCACTGCATATGACAGTTCAGCTAAAACAACCAGAAATGGCAACACATTGTCACACAGCTCTTCATTTGTTTTATTAGATTTTTATTACAAAATACATACTCAATGAATACTTATTACTGGCTGTTAACAAACAAAAACATTAATAGAATAAATAAATAATAAATAACTGTTCTTCTGGTTCAATTCCAGATGGGAATTTAATAAAACATTTTTTTTTGCTGTAAAATGTCAGCTTTACAATACATTCCAAATTTCAGTGTTGAACCCAATGACATCCAATATTTGATCTGAAGGAACCATTCACCAGATACAAACTGTTTTCATCATAACCTGTAAAATGAAAATAAAAAAAAATAGATTTTACAAAATGCTGTTCCCACATACTGTACTAACTATCATGACAATAAAAAAAATCACTGATCTTACCCTAGCCCCTGTCTGAAACGCCAAGCCCTCCAAACCCCCTGGGACACTCCCTCTTACAAATACAATTCACCCTCCATTGTTAGACACCAAACCATGCACGTGACCTGGCATCATAAGCACAATTTGCAGATGGTATACTGTTATGGGTTTTTCAATTATTCTGAGTAAAGATGAGGGAGGGGCAGATGTTTGGGAGGTTGGGTCAAATTAAGTAATATTGACATAGTTACCTATGGGAGGTATAGGGATCAGGGCAGGAGAGTGTACTAGAGGGAAAGGAGAAAACGATGGTGGGTAATGTATTACTAACATTGACAGTTACTCAGAATAACAGAAAGCCCCAAACTAATAACTACACAGACAAAGTTTAAAGTAGAAACATATTTTAATCCACACAATGTGGTAAAGCAAAACGCCACACTGCCCCGGCGCGTCGGCACCATGCCTTCCTCGGGGGTACTGAGAAAGGTAAGGTACAGAAGCGCTGGGGCAGTGTGGTGTTTTGCTTTACCACATTGTGTGGATTAAATACATTTTGTACTGTAAACTTCTGTCCATATAGTTAATTGGTACTAAAGCAGCTGAAGCTATAGGTACCACAGGCACCAGTTATTTTGAAGTGGGCTCTATTAGTACCTGAGTCTAATAGTGGGGAAAGGGTTAACCCTTTGGGCTGCCTGTAACCAGATTTAGAAAGCTAAAGTTGTCAGGGATAATGTACGAGTTGTATATCATCCCTGGCCTTTACCGCTTCCTAAATCTGATTCAACACTAGTATTTTTAAGCATCTGCTGGGTAGCCAGGTGGTTCTATAAAATATAAGCAGTAAGCACATTCCACCTGGTTCTACTTAACTATAAAAAAAATCCACATATTGTATTTTGCATGTTTGGGAATATACATGTAATACTAAGATTCTAACTTTAAGAATGGTAAGTTTTGCAAAGCTTTCGAGCACCAAGACAGAATCCTGTGCACCAAAGCTTTGCAATACTTAATTGTATTTATACCATTCTTAGTACTACATGTACTTTCCCAAACAGAAAACAATACTTCTGTGGATTTCTTAATTAAGTAGAACCATGTAAACTTTTTTTTTGCGTTATATATTCTAGAACTTTGTTATACCATGTAGAACCTGGTTTTACTTAGTAGAACTTGTTTTTTTACATAGTAGAACTAGTTTTATTTGGTAGAACCTGGTTCTACTTGGTAGAACCGGGTTTTACTTGATAGAACTTGATTATAAATGGTAGAACCCAATTCTACCTGGTAGAACCCGATTCTACGGGGTTCTTCCTGGTAGAACCAGGTAGAACCTTTTTTGGGTTCTACTCGGAAAGTTCGCAAGGTAGAACTTTTAGAGGTTTGCGCAGCCCTAATTAACAACTCCCATTCCAGGCTGTTCATCTGAATGGACTGGCATGGGTGTTTCTGATGTCATAGAATATTCAGGAAGTGTGAAAACAGCGAGCAGCAACTGCTGAGCACAGGGGGATTCAGGGTAGTTACAAAGGCAACACAATTAGATTATTAATTTAACAAAAAAGGTAAAAAAACATACAAGAATAGTGACTAGCCAATAAAAGAACAACTAGAGGGCATCTAGAGGTCTAAAAACTGTTTCCTCTCACCTTTAAAATGAGTGGGATGGCTACAAAAAGATTATTAACCAAGGGAGGGTGTACAGGATGGGGGGATAGGGAGGGTAGAAGGAGGAGCCATCTGTAAGTAGCTCTTGGTAGGATTCAGTTACAAACTGGATGAACTCTTAAATCTTTTTATAAAATGTGTTTCAAAACTCATGAAACCTGAAGGCTGAGGGTCATACAGTACTGTACTTACCACTGATGTTATCTCAGGACAATAACAGCACTGGATAAAGATCCAACAGTTTCTTCTCAGTAAAATCAGTACTAACCACACATCCTTGATTACCATTACAAACGTAACTGCAACCTTTTCTCACTAAAAACCTGCATCCAGGTCCACTTATTGCTTTAAACAAAGGTTTTTGCTCTAATATTTCACTTGTCGCACACATTAAGTGAAAAAGCATTATTGTACTTGGTTTTAATTTCTGTTTCTCTTTGCTGACCATGAAGAATCCCCCTCCTGTCCTTTAGGGAAATTTCTGCTGTGTAACCTGTTCAATCTAAAACAGAAGCTCTGGTTTCATTTGAGGACTTCTGTTGTGTGTGTGTGTGTGTGTGGGGTGAACATTCTGTCTCTAGAAAATAAGTTGGAGAAACCCTGCTTTCTGGAAAGAACCCATCACCCAGGTGGTATCTGGCAACAGAGACCAGTAAATAACTAGCCCCTTTTTATCAGAATGACTGAGCATAAGCAGAATCTTCAGTTGAAATGGCCGCCATTTGTTTTCTTGCTTAGCAAGCACCAACATAGCAAGTGTGACACCACACCCCTGAACTCCATACTCAGTGCCATGCTGCAGCCCGTTTCCCTCGCTGTCCTCTAACTCCCCCACTAGCTCAGCTTGCAGTTTAAATAAAAAAAAAAGAGTAACCCGAGAGTGCACAGTGCCATAAGTCCTTACCTCAGCATCAGCTGTGCTCACTCTGCCATAAAAGTGAACAGCGGCATCAGTCTTCTCACCTCAGCACCAACCGCACTCACTCTGCCAACTGTTGTACGACAGTCTCTACATCCCAATCACAACAGTGGCATTATCAGTAACTACAAATTGTGTAAAATATTTTTTTCTTTCTTTTTTTTTCTAAAGAACCTGACCTTTGTGTGCTGCCGCTTCTTCTCATTTGGTTACTTCCATGGACTATGTCACTGCCACTCTGCCTGACTGCACATTTGTGATTGTGGTTTAAAAAAAAAACTATGTCAACCAACCAGAAATCAAACTTTGCCATAAATGTAAATATAATGCAACCTATTTTGTTGATTGCACTCATTACTTCCGGGAGGGGGGGAGGTGTTAAAGAAACCACTAAAAAATTTAAAAAAGTAAAAAACAAGCCTCTCAAACTCAGTACTGCCCTCTACTGGCAAGTATACCACTAGAGGGGCTACTTTGCAAGAATAGTGATTTGCAATAGAAATGTTACTATTTATTTGTATTTTTTTAACTATTATGCAAAAATGTCACCTATAACACATTTTCAAAGCACAACAATACCCCCCAGGGTGGGCAATATGGGCTATACTGGACATTCCAGGGGCTATAACACCCTCCACCTGTGGCATCAGGCCTCATTAGGCTCCTGGGCAGTCTGGTATCATCCAATACCACCCAAGCTGTTTGGTATTATTGCTTATGTAGAACAGAGCAGAGATCTGAATTCCTGTATTCCATCCATAGTAAATATTCTATCAGTTGAATGCAGGAAAGATAAAAAAGAATCAAGGTGGGGAAATGGAGGAAATAATACAAAAAAGGAAAAGGTAAACGTGGGTGGGCTGGATAAACTAGACGGTTTAAGGGCTAATTAAAAAGATGAATTTTGTTGTGCATAATATTTAATTCTGAGATAGCATCTCAGTACTGGGATGTGCTGGGACTTTTTGTTTCGGTGTGGTGGATTAACTTTTTTTATAAAATAATTTAAATATTTACCTTTTTTTTTTCATTTTTGTACATTTTTTCACAATAACACCCCCCCCCGCCAAAAAATCTTGGACTCATTTTATAATGGTAATAAGACACTCCATGGTGTGCTTTGTGGTGGGATAATGGCACTTCTCTAGTGGTTGAAGGCACTCAGTGATGCCTCATGCCTCACAACACACAGGAGGTGTGCCATTATCCCACATCACACACCCTTTCCTGTCTTATTGCTTAATTCTACCTTTAGATTTCTATGTTTCTATCCTCACGGCCATGGGTTCTACCATAATCAGTCAGCCACAGAAGTCTTCACTGTTTACACAATAATATCTTCTCATGAGCCTATAAACTATAATCCCCCACAACCATCCCACCATCTCTTGCTCTAATAAGAGCATTTTATGGTTCTCTAGTTTTTCCTGTTATTCTTTTCCCTGAAGTATCATAATTATTTGTGGAACACTGCTTCATACAGCTTCAGGTTTGTTACAGTACCTTCCTTTGTTACAGTACTGTGTATTGACCAGAATTGGTAACTGAAACATTACCAAACAAGCCTGCATATTCTAGTTGGTTCTGGGCAACTGTTGTTCTGTCATTTATCTTAATCTGTAAAATGACTTTTTATATACAGTATGTTCAGATTCAGTTATTAATGAGTGCTTCATCACGTTTTTTTAATTAGCATAAATATTACAGTAATTGCTAGCATTAATCTTGTTTTAATAAGCAATAATGAACCATCATTGTCCTTCTTAATGCAACATTATCACTTTCCTAACTATTTTCTGTGTCTGGTTATGCTCCAATTACTTCTTTCAAGAGTAATACATTAAATCATACTGTGTGGTTTAGCAAAAGTAATTAGCTTATTTTTTAACATACTGTACTTTCAAGAGAAAAAAAATGGGTCCCCACTTGGGCAAACTGTATTCAGCTGATTGAACATATTCCAACTACTATGCTTATATCCCTCAAAGATTAACTGCATATGAGTGAGTATACCAAAGACTTGCCAGAGTACAGAACATAGAAACATAGAAGTTGATGGCAGATAAGGACTGCAAGGCCCATCCAATCTGTCCATTGTTTCTACCTTATGAATGTGCCATAGGCCTGTACTCTGTCAATGGCCTATCTATTCATACTCATTTGTATTGCTCCCTTATGCCTATCCCATGCCTGTTTGAAGCCCTGCACTGTATTCATATCCACCACTTCCTGAGGTAGGCTGTTCCATGCATCCACCACCCTTTCTGTGAAAAAGAACTTCCTCACATTACCCCTTAATCAGCCTCCCTCTAATCTTATGCTGTGTCTTCTTGTCCTGCTAACAACAGGAGGACAGGGTGAGCTGGGAAGTCACCTACACCTTTCTGGAAGGGCCAACAGACAGAGAAGGTAAGAGGTCTGAGTTTGAGGGTGATGACCAGGGAGGAATGGTCCCAGTGCAAACAGAGATGGCAGAGTGTGAGTTTTCCAGGTGACAAATTACCATTTCTAATGGTGTGGGTCTACCAGGAAGCACATACATTGGAGCACTGCCAGCATTGTTTGATTTGTGCCACCCTACTTGCAGAAGGCAAGGAAAGGGGTGCATCTGCAGTCATTGCAAGCTGGTCAGTGCTCAGAAGAGGCATGTTGCCATTTTGGAGTGGCAACTTGCTGAGGTATGGGGGCACAGGACATTTATTTTTTCATGTTTATTTATTTGTAATTTTTGGTTTTTACCAAGAAAGGTACACTAATCTGTGACAGCTCATGGACATATTTGTTTGAAGGAGGAATGCTGGCCCAAACACAGGAGAAAATACCCTACTCTTATGATAAGCACCATGGGACCTTTAATTTCCACCTGGACAAATGCCAGGAATGGGCAGAATGAACCTCAGTTTAACATCACATTTAAAGGATGGTTCCTCAACAGTTCAGCACTCACCTAGTGCTGCACTATAGTGTCAGTATTGGGTATTATCCCAGGTTCCTAGTCTGGGACTAGAACTCATGAACCTCCATTCTTTTGACAGCAGTAGTAACTATGCTATTGTACCTACTGAGCCACTGACTAAAAGAGGTATGTCAGCTGGTATAGGGACACTGAGGTAGGGGTATGGTAGGGAGGCAAGCATCCATAGAACTGGGAGGAAAACACACCTAGTGCTCTGCCAGGGCTGTGTGATGCCTATCATTATGCCTATGGAGGACTGGGGGGATTCATCTGCACCCACAGTGGGGCAGTTAACACTTTCCAGTGGTACATTTCCAAGCTTGATAGGCACCACAGGGGCACAGGGAAGTGACATGTAGCTGAGGGAGATGAATTGATAAGGCTAAGGACATAGGCACCAGGCCTAGGGAGGGCAGTTGACCGAAATAGATATTGTAGGGAGGAATGCGGCAGGAATGATGATCTCTGTGGTAGGGAAGGGAATGGATCAAAGTGGAGAAGGGACAAAGAAGAATTGGTCATAAAGGAGCACCATTGCCAGTGGACAGCAACAACTGGTATCAGAATCTGTCTGGTTAGGTTGATGGGCATCAACAGGTGAACAGAGCTGGTGGTGGCAGTCCAAGTGCCAGGACACCTGAGCTGCAAAGGAGGAGGAGGAGGAGGAGGAGGAAGGAATAGACTGGGGGAAGGGGCAGAAAGGTAATTGTAACTGGAGACTTCATACTGCAGTGGGTGAGATAGAGGAGACATTTCTGGACCAGGATAGTAGCTCAGGTGAGGCAGTCTGCCTACCTGGAGTGGAGATTGAGCTAGTGCTATCCAGACCAAACAACTTAGGTGGAAGGAGCAGCAAACAGGTGTTGTTCATGTTGACACAAACAGTAGGGAGCCTATGTCTTGAGGATATGAGGAGCTCATTTTCAAAACTAGGAATGTTCCTGAAGGGAAAGGTATTAAGGGTGATCTTTTCTGAGATCCTTCCTGTTTTGGGGACTAGTGAGGAACAACAGTGGACAACTAGGTTGTCTAACACTTGACTAAGGGTCTGTTGCAAGATGGAGGGTTGTGTTTATCTGGCAACTGGAGAATCCCATGGGGCACTATCTGCTGTAGCTGAGACAGACAGCAGCCAACAGCTTCCTTATAGCAAGGAGATGATTTAATAGAGTACATTGAATTGAATTCTTAATTTTGGGGCCTGTGTAACTAAGTAGAAGTCAATGTTTTGGTTCTCTGTTTTGAGGGTTGACTCATCTTAGTGTAACGTTTATTTGCCAGCTAGGAAATCTAGCTGGGAGAATATTTGCAGTCATTTGTGACTAGACCTGTTACTTAAGCTCTGTGAAATAGGTGTCTGAAAGAAAGGAAGGCACTCACCTGGGTGGTGGATCAGACTTGTAGTTGATTGTTTCTGGAGGGCATGGACTTAGTCCCACTCACCCTGCCCTTCACCCCACCCACCCCAAGTGCATCATTTATCAGGGGTTCTGACATCACCTCCCAAAAGTGCAAAGGACATATACCTGTTCATATTCTTAAAGGCACAGCACACTGAACAGGGGTAAACATACTCACATGCTTGCACACACTATGAAAAAAAAGAAAACATCTTAAACAGGAAGGGAGGCATGTGGGGAGTGGTGCAATGCACTGGCTGTGGAGTGGCAGTCTTCCAGAAGACGTTCTGGAGACTGTGTTGCTGCCCTATTTGCAGTCATCTCTCTGGTCTGAGGGAGGAGGTTGCCCATCTCCTTGCTGACCTGGAAAGGATTCAGGAAACCTCTTCCCCCACCCAGGAACAACCCAGGCCACCACCACTGTCTCAGAGGTTGCCAAGAAAGAGGAGCAGTTGGACCACAGTGAGCTCAGGGAGGGTGAGGGTGGTGGAACAGAGACACATCCCACCACTTGTGCCTTTTCACAATTCACTCACCATTCTGGTGGAGTGTGGTTCCTCAATGGAGGCACCTGCAGTGGAGACCAAGGAGGATGCTGGGAACCTCCACAAAGGAGACCCACAGGAGGGTGGCACGGGACTCCACAGGGGAAGTAAACCGCTCCTAGTGGGGGACTCAATTGTTAGGGGTAGAACTAGGGAAGGGAAGGGAAAGGGAGGTAGGGTGCCTGCCTGGCACCATGGCTTGGAGGGACAGGAAGTGAATCCTCAGTATTGCGGAAGCAACTGAATGGGGGAGGGAGCTGGATGTCATTGTCCACCTAGGGACAAATGACCTGGCTGGGAATGGGATCAGAGCAGTGTAGCAGGAGTTTGTGGAGTTGGGGAGAGGCCTTAGACAAGTGGCATGCATGGTAACATTTTCAGAAGTGATACCTGTCTATGGCATGGGTGAGGCTATGGTACTCTGCACCATGGGATTCAATGACTGGTTGAAAAACTCATGTGGAGCTCTGGGATCTGGCTTCAGTGGGGACTGGGGGTCCACCTGGAGGGATACAGGCCTATACTGACATGATGGTTTGCATCTGTCCAGGACAGGAAGCAGGATGCTAGGTGATAGGTTTAAAATGTCAAGCATTTTAAATATTCTTAAAATGAATGTCTTACTGAGACTGTTATACCCATTGGATATGATGGGCATCATTCTGCCCAAATCTTGGTTCTTGCAATTACCAAGAGTGTTTAATAAATTCTTACGGAGGGGTAAGGCAGTGAGAAGGGCATATTTGAAGCTAACTGCACCAAAATTTAAGGGAGGCCTTGCCCTCCCTTCTCTTTTTCTGTATTATGGGGCCCAACACCTAAGTAAGATAGCTCATTGGATAAAGGTGGAGGTACCCTGAGAGGAATATTCATATGTACCAGTCTGGCTTGATATTGAACGCAGACTAGCTCAAGGTGCGGCAAGTACATTGTATGCCCTGGTATTCTCTAAACCCTCCCGTCTTCCCGGCCTGCTTAAAGCAACCCCAACAGCCTGTTCTCTTAAAGCTCTTCAACAAATGCAATTGCATTTTTCAGAAAACTGGTATACTTCTCAGGCCCAATCACTTTTTAATAATTGGCACTTTCAGATTGGACATGGTCCTATACTACCCTTCTTTTGTCCGCAACTCAAGCATTGTAAACTGGAGGATTTTCTCCAGGGTACAGAGTTAGTTTCTTTTCAGGCATTGCAGAGTCACTTTCTACTAAGACCCCAGGAATTTTTTAAATACTTGCAAATTAAAGCGGCTATACGTGCATTTAAAGGTAACCAAGAATGGACAACACAATCAATGGATGGTCTCTTTAAGGCTCTCCAAGATGCAGAGCAACCCCATGCAGTCTTTAATATTTATAAGCACCTTCAAGGTTTAGATACATCTCTCCCTAAGGGGGTATGTTATTATTGGGTGCAGGAATTGTCTCTGCCTGTAGACACCATTTATTGGGAGAAAGTATGGGTTGGGATCTATAAAAATATTAAACAGGATAAACTCTGGTTAATTCAGTTTAATATCTTACATAATATTTACTACACTCCGGATAAACTGTATAATATAGGTTATACCTCCTCCCATTTGTGTCCTCGAGGCTGTTCGGTCTCTGGGTCACTGTATCATATGTTGTGGCTGTGTCCGCTCGCTCAGAAGTTTTGGAGAGTGATACGGCGGGTCCTGGACCCTATTCTGGGACCGGATCCTCTTTTTACCCCTGAGTGTTGTCTGCTGGCGATTTTCCCATCTGGGACACCCCTGATACGTAAAGCGCATATAACCTTAATATCAGCTGTGGCAAAATTAGTCATGCTATGGCATTGGAAAGATGAGCCCCTTCCCACTATTGTTGAATGGTACCGTGAAATGTTATTGGCAATCCAGGTAGAGAGACACATAGCAAACCTGCGGCACGTGTATCATAATTTTAAAAAGATCTGGGAGCCTCTTTTGTCCCTGCTGATGCTAGTGAAATTTTAATATCTTTTATTGATCTGGTGAAATATGGTTATTTTCTTTGTTTTACAGTGCCAGATATGTATTCCTGATCAGTTAACTTCAATTGTATATGAGCGCAGACTTGAGGGGGTTGGGGGGAATATTTGGGGATCCCGATCAGTTATCTCAGCTGTGTATTCTCTGATGTACTGTAAAAATTTCAATAAAGTATATTGAATTAAAAAAAATGTCAAGCATTTAAACAAGCCAAGGGGGGAGGCACTAAAGAGAAGCGGGGAAATCCCAGCACACCCACACTCACAAAACAGGGTATTTAGCAAAGTAGACACAAAGGTAGAGAAGTCAATAGGGAGCAGGACAGTAGTAAATCCAGAAAAAGGCAAAGGCAGTAAGGACATGGATGGGCCTAAAAGGGGTAGGCCATCAAAAAATGGAGGGAGAGGAGTACCAATGCCCATAGTCTGGGTAACAAGCTCCCTGAACTAGTGGCCTTGATGGAAGAGGGACACCTGGATATCGTGGTAGTCACAGAAACATGGTACACAGACAACCATGACTGGGATGTCAACGTACCAGGGTACACAATCTACAGGAGGGACAGGGAGGGTAAAAGAGGAGGAGGAGTAGTTTGCTACATAAGGAAAGGAATCAAAGCAACAGAACTAAAGGGTACACAGGGAAGGGAGGAGGCACTGTGGGTCACCCTGGAGACAGGCAATGGCACCACAATCCACACAGGGGTTGTTTACAGACCCCCATCTCAGGGGGAGGCAATGGACAAGGAAATGATAGAAGGAATCATTAGAATGGCAGAAAAAGGAGAGAGACTGTTGATGGGGGACCTGAATATGCCAGATGTTAGCTGGAGCACCTTTACTGCAGCACATCCAAGAGCAGGGTCATTCTTGATGCCCTACAAGGGGCATCCCTCAGACAGCTAGTGTTGGAACCCACTCATGGAGGGAGCAATCTTAGACCTGGTACTCTGAAATGAGATGGAGAGAGGATCTCAGATTTAGAAGTGGGTAGCCATTTGGGAACAAACGACCACCAAACAGTGTGGTTCACAATAAATACAGCTGTAGAGTCAAGCCATACAAAAGCAAGGGTGTTGGACTTTAGGTGGGCTAGCTTTGGCAAAATGAGAGAGTGCCTCAGAAAAGCACTAGCAAACAGGCAAAAGGAGGGGTGGAAGAACAATGGAGAAAAATCAAAACTGCCATCACAGAGGCAACAAGCCATTGTGTAAAGCAAATCATCAAAACAAAATGAAGGAAAAGGCCACTATGGCCTCAAAAGAGGTGTCAGGGAAGGTTAAGGAGAAAAGGATAGCATTCAGGAAATATAAGGAAACACAGAAGGAGCAGGACAGAGAACTATATCAGTTAAAGCAGAAGAAGGCAGGGAAGGCAGTCAGAATAGCAAAGGCACACACTGAGGAAAAGATAGCCAACTCTGTTAAGAAGGAGGATAAAACCTTTTATAGGTACATTAGGGAGTGAAGAAAGACCAAGGGAGGGATACCAAGGCTTAATAAAGGGGAGGGAATGCGGGTACAGGGTGACAGTGAAAAAGCAGGGATTCTGAATGAATACGTCTGCTCAGTATTCACAAAAGAAGAGGAGGGGGAGGTACCTAAGCCAAACAATAGAAACACTCTGAATAGGGGGGTTGATACCAGTCCATTCACAGAAGAAAGAGTTCTGAAAGAACTGTTAAAACTGAAGGTGGCAAAGCAATGGGGCTTGATGGGATTCAGCCAAGAATTCTAAAAGAACTAAGGGTAGAATTAGTGACACCACTGACTACCCTCTTTAACAAATCATGGGAGGATGGGGTGGTACCTGAGGATTGGAAGAGGGCAGATGTGATTCAATGTCACAAAACTGGGAGCAAATTAGAGGCAGGAAACTACAGACCTGTTAGTTTGACCTCAGTGGTAGGGAAAATGATGGAATCACGTCTGAAGGAAAGAATTGTTGAGTACCTAGAGGCCAGTGGGGCACAGGACCCAAGGCAGCATGGATTCACAGCAGGAAGGTTGTGTCAGATGAATCTAATAGAATTCTTTGACAGGGTGACCAAAGTAGTAGACCAGGGAGGGGCTGTGGACATGGCCTACCTAGACTTTAGCAAGGCATTTGACACAGTCCCGTACAAAAGATTAATTTACAAGTTAGCCAGCCTTGGAGTGGGTCCCAAGGTGATAGCCTGGTTAAAAAATTGGCTGGACAACAGGACACAGAGGGTAATAGTAAATGGAGTCCACTCTGAAGAAAGGGGGGGTTACTAGTGGGGTACCACAGGGTTCAGTACTGGGACAGGTCCTCTTTAATGTCTTTATAAGTGACATTGCTGAAGAACTTGAAGGAAAAGTATGTCTCTTTGCAGACGACACAAAGATCTGCAACAGGATCGATATACCAAGGTGGGGTGGAAAGGATGAGGAAAGACTTGGCAAGGTTGGAGGAATGGTCAAATGTATGGCAGCTTAGATTCAACGCAAAGAAATGCAAAGTAATGCACCTGGTAAAGAAAAATCTAGGGGAAGAGTACACAATGGGAGGTGAGATACTAACAATAACAAAAATGGAAAGAAACCTAGGGGTAGTCATATCAGACGACCTAAAGGTAAGCAAGAAATGTGATTAGGCAGTAAGGAGGGCTGGGGGATACTGGGATGCACAGGGAAAGGTATCACCAGCAGAAAACAGGAAGTTGTTATCCCTCTGTACAAACAGTTTGGTGAGACTGCATCAGGAGTACTGCGTGCAGTTCTGGAGACCCCATCTCCGCAAGGACATAGACAGGATGGAAGCTGTCCAGAGGAGGGCAACTAAAATGCTGCAGGGTCTGCACCAGAAGACATACAAAAAGAGACTAAAGGAGCTTAATATGTATACCCTTGAGGACAGGAGGGAGAGGGAGGACATGACAAAAACCTTCTAGTACCTCAAGAGAATTAACAAAGTCCAAGAGGGTAGCATTTTTCAGAAAAAGAGATGTGCAAGAACAATGGAGCACAATTTGAAGATGGGGGGGGGGCGATGGCTTGGAGATAATGTGAGGAAGTATTTTTTCACGGAGAGGATTGTGAATTCATGGAACGGCCTTCCTGAGGAGGTTGTGGAGTCAAAAATAGTGGGGGAATTCAAGAATGCATGGGACAGACATAAGGCAATTCTAGTGGGGGGTAAGAGGAAGTAGGCTGTTGGTTAACAAGGATCTGCAGCTTATTCATTAGGTAGGGAAATGGGCAGACTAGGTGGGCCAAGCAGCCCTTATCTGCAATCAAATTCTATATTTCTATGTTTTTAAAGGTTGCCCGTATGCCTAGGATTGGTTTCACCTCTGACAGGTGGAAGCACTGGCCAGGAGAAAGGACAGGGCAATCATGGATGACCAGAAGATAGGGGAAGAGGGCTGCTACAAGGGATCACCATGGGCAGAAGGTTGATGCATGATAACAGTAAAGGAAGGACAGCTTAACAGCAGAATGCCAGGAGAGTCTACCACTTGGGGAGAAGGATGCATGGAAAGGCAACAAACTGCATTTGCACGCAGGTCAATAGGAGAAGTGCGTGCAGCAAAATAATGGCCAAGCTCAAGAACCTAATGCACTTTGAAGGCCAGGACTAGGTGACACTCACATAGATCTGGTGGGAAGGGGGGAGAAACTGCCTGATACCAAGATAGAGGAATATAGATTTTTCTAATGGGACAGGCCTGGCAGGAACAGAAATGGGTGGCTCTCATCGTAAAGGAGGAGTTATGTGGAGAACAAGGATGACATTGGGGCAAACAGTGCCATAGGGTTCATCTAAGTCAATCTATAGCAAAAGGGAATGAACAAGTCAGTCTGGGGGTGTCCTGCAGTCTGCAAAACAGAGCATGTGGGTCAGGGAAATGCTAAGAGCAGTGATATCGGATGTACTGGTGATCCTAGGGCACTAGAATTCCCAGTGCATAGACTGGCATCTCCAGGGGGCTAACAGGAAGGCTGAGGCAGATTTCCTGTTTATGTTCAAGGACTGCTTTCCAGAGCAGCATGCCCAACAGGAGACTAAGTTTCAGGCCACCATTGACCTTTCAGCAGTAAAGATGGGGTCATCTCTAATATGAACGTCAAGGGCCACAGAGAGGCAGTGAACACAACCAGGTGACCATCTCCCTGGTGACAAAGCACACTAGTCAGCTTCAGCCACTGGGACCCTGAACTTCAAAAAGAGGACTTTACCAAGATGAAGGACCTGGTTTCCTGGAGGTGGGAGGGAGCTCACTGGCAGGGCTATGAAAGACGGAGTATCCAGCAGACTGCTTAAGTTTGAAGATGACACTACTGTATACCAGGCAGAGTGACAGACTCTCTAGTGGATAAGAACAATCTTCAGGAGGCATGCAAAAACACAAAGGAATAGATGACCACTCACCCTTTTAAATATAGTGTATACAAGTGAGTTTATCAGCTTACACAAGCCATATAGAGTCACCACAGAAATCACCAATGTTTCGGGGTGTTCTAATACCCCTTCCTCGGGGTGGTAGGAGATTCTAATGAGTCTGTGTGTGTATTCACCGGTACACCTGTATGTTTAACTTTAAAAGTTAGAATTTTCTTTAGTAATGTCTTTAAAGTGATTTCCCTATTGGGTGATTTGCCCTTTTTAAATTCATGGCTCCTGTTTCTTCTTACAGAGTGAGCAATCTTCCAGAGGACCTGCACAAGCTGGGTGATTGCTGGACCTCTGGAGTCTCAGATTTAGTGTTGCTTATTGCAAGCTGCTACACTTGGTGAGGAAAACAAGGTAGGATCTACACACTCTGTGCAACTCCCTTTGTTGAAGTGGAGGAAGAAAAGGACCTGGGGATCATAATAGACAAGGTGCTGAAGCATTACAAGTAATTTGCAGCCACAGTCAAGAGGTTAGCCAGAATGCTAGGGTACATTAAAAGAAGGTGGTTAACAGGGCAAAGAAAGTAATCCTGCCACTTTACAAGACCCTGGTTTGGTCGCTCCTGGGGTACTGTGTGCAGTTCTGGGCTCCTCAGTACAAAAAAGGTCGCTGAGGCATTTGAGAGGAGTGTTGAGTGTTCTGTATGTTTTTAATGGACCCAATGTGGAAGACGAGTTGCAATGACCACACTGAGTGAAAAAAGGGAGCCTGGGAAATCACAGGCATGGTTCTACAGGCAAAGAGTCAGAAGAGGGAGGGCCAGGGGAGACCTCCCTCAAGGAGACTGGCCTGTAGGCTGGAAGGCCTGGCTCCGGCTCCTCACAAGACATCTATGACTTTACAACATGGCAGTTGGCAAGGTCAGTATATCTGGGCACTGAATACGTGGATCAAGCACCTAAAGCTGGGCAGTTTCAGTAAAATCCAAATGGAATTGTAAACTATATTTCAATTCTACTTTAATACAATGGGTGTGAGTTGGGGCCTGTACAGGACTTTGGTACTGCAGTTAATGTTTGGAGGTGAAAACCCTAGCAGGGGGCATCACTATAGGGTGATGGCGTAGTTTTTTTTTCTAACCAGGACCAGAACAACTTCATCTTCAGCTGGTTAGGGCATAGGTGTAAGTTGCCATTGAAAGGACGTGCTTGTATGGTGGCCCAAGTGGTCTGGTCTGAAGAGAAATAGAGAATGTGCCTGAACCATAATGAAAGTGCTGAGTGTTTTGGTGCATCACACCAGTGAAAGAAGGAATTCCAGTGGGCTCCTGCTTATGCCTGAACTAGCCACTAGGACTATGAACTTCAGAAAAGGGGACCTTACCAAGATGAAGGACCTGGCACACTGGGGGTGGGAGGGAGTTCACTGGGAGGGCCACAGAAGCTGAAGAATCCAGCAGGCTGCTTAAGTTTGAAGATGACACTGCTATATGCCGAGCAGGGTGACAGATTCTCTAGTGGATAAGGGCAATCTTCAGGAGGCATGCAAAAACACATAGGAATACATGACCACTGACCCTTTTAAATATAGTTATATACACATGATTTTATCAGCATACACAAGCAATATAAAGCCATCACAGAAACCAGCAATGTTTTAGTTATTCTAATACCCTTTCTTCAGGGTAGTAGGTGACTCTCATAGTTGTGTGTGTTCACCAACACACTTGTATGTTTAACTTTCAAAGTTAAGATTTTCTTTAGTAATGTCTTTAAAACAATTTCCCTGTTGTGTGATTTGCCCTTTTTAAATTCATGCCTCCTCTTTCTTCTTACAGAGTGAGCAATTTTCAAAAGGGTCCTGAACAAGCTGGGTGACTGGTAAGACTCCTGGAGTCTCAGATTCAGTGTTGCTTATTGCAAGCTGCTGCACTTGGTGAGGAAACCAGAAGAGGAATCTACACACTGTGTGTGACTTCATTCATGGAAGTGAAAGGAGAAAAGAACTGGGGAGTCATAATAGACAATGTGCTAAAGCATTACTAGTAGTTAACAGCTGCTGTCAAGAGGTTAGTCAGAATGCTGGAGCACATTAAAAGGAGGTGACCAGCAGGGGAGGGAAAGTAATCCTGTCACTTTACAAGGTCCTGGTTCGGTCCCTCCTGAGGTACTGTGTGCAGTTCTTGGCCCTCAGTACAAAAAAGGACACTGAGGCAATTGAGAGGAATGCCGATCATTCAGTAAGTTTTTCATAATGCAAGGAAACAAATGGACCCAATGTATGAGATGGGTTGTAATGGCCACAGGGAGTAAAAAAGGTTCTACCCACTCAGGGCGCCTGCGGCAGTGTGCCAGGTCATTAGGGCACCATGTTTTCAAGTCACCATTTCTTTTTGCAGGGGGCTGTGCCCCCATCTCCCACCTTTCTAAATAGTCTAACTCAGGGGGACAGACCTGGGGGAGGGGGCAGCGAATTCTGTTATTTGGCACCCTAATTACGGGCGCACTGATGCCAGCCCCCTGATGGCTGGAAAGGAGTAAAAAAGGAAGCCTAAAGTTATATACTCCCAATCACTTTGGTACCTCAATATAAACAGATTTAGACCCCAAGTCACTGCACTAGATTGGTTCTTCCTACCTAGTATTACTGACATTGACACATTATTAGAATTTATTGTGTCCAAATTTAACCACATCTGTGATCAATTTGTACCTGTCCATAAACTATAAGTAAAAAACTAGAATCATGACTGAGTTACCACTGAGCTATTAATGTTAATGTGAGAAAGAGACAAAGCCTGGATGATATTCAATACACATCAAAAAAAGGGTAGCGCTCACAGTTTCGACCGGGTGCCATGCAAAATAAGTCACGTAGCATAAACACAAAAAGCAAGCACTCCACTACATCGATAAATTGTCATTGGATTTATTCCACATATTGAACAAACTGTGCATTTTAACACTGATAGTAATGATCCAAAGGATCCGTTTCCCAATCCCGCCTCCCTTCCTCTTTGCATCATTTCCCTTGCTGATCCAACTGAAGAAATCTCGGCTTTCAGATCCAAGTTCAAAAACTTTGATGTGGCTCTTGCACAATTCCATAGCCCCCGTTAATCCTCCGTCTTCTCCCCTTATCAATCTGGGTAACAGGTTCTCAGAAAGGAAAAGCAGTCCTTAACCAATTGCTGCAGTCATATCACCATTTCTATTGTCTTAAGGTAGGGTGTCATTTAGCTCATTAAAACACAGTCTCCATGTTTAAATTCAAAATTACCTCGTAGCCTCACTAATGCACAGCAGGGTGGATGCCACAACCCCTTCAAATTGAATACCAAATTGATGATTTTCTGGCTCAATCCACTTTAATGGAGTAACCGGATCCTCTGGTATATGTCTCAATGTAGAAGGTCATGGTGAAAACCGTTTGGGCTGCTGTCCCAAAACTAAAGTCAACACACATCAAAAAAAGGGTAGTGCTCAAAATTTTTACCAGGTGCTATGCAAAATAAGTCACGTAGTATAAACACAAAAAGCAAGCACTCCACTACATCGATGAAATTGTCACTGGATTTATTCCACATATTGAACAAACTGTGCATTTTAACACTGATAGTAATGATCCAAAGGATCCATTTCCCAAACCTGCCATGCCCCAGCGCTTCGAGGTCAAACAAACCTCTTCATCAGGGGGCGTGGCCACAAGCACATTACACATCCCTTATATACCACTAATAACAGGTGTGCACGATAAAGAAAAATAAATTTAATAAATTGCTAACCAGATTTAAAGTTTGAGCTAACGGAGTACCCTTCCCTAGCACCACCTTACATTCAAGGATTAATTACCCAGGTTAACTGTCTCAAATAAGGGTAACCTTAGATGCTATGGATAGGTGCTACGTGCAAATCAACACTAAAAAAATATATCATTATCTTGTTAGTGCTAAATGGTGCAATTTAGATTTTTAAATGCAGGTGATTATGTGATGTGACTAAAAAATGGAGAACTATCTTATTAATGTAAACTAATACATTTAGTCAATCAAAACATTTTTTTTTAAATTCCCATGTATAACATGAGTAGGTTGTAGAAGACTAATATGAATTACACATAAAATAAGACACCCATTTAAGGACAAATTATTAAAATACATAAACAACATAAAGGCAATATTGTTATAGAACACAAATGACTGAAGTGGGAAGTCAGATAAATGAATGGCTTTAGATTGTCCCAAACACAACACCATAAATGCACTGTTAAGCACCATTAAGAATGGTGCATGCATTACTACTATGACAAGTCACATTTATAAAGACAAAAAAAATACACTAGAAAATGAAACATTTATACTGCCAAAACAGAATTTCAAAGTTCCAATGTGTATTCTTGTCAAATTGCATGGCCTCCCGTCTAACCTTCCTCTTTGCATCATTTCCCTTGCTGATCCAACTGAAGAAATCTCGGCTTTCAGATCCAAGTTCAAAAACTTTGATGTGGCTCTTGCACAATTCCATAGCCCCCGTTAATCCTCCGTCTTCTCCCCTTATCAATCTGGGTAACAGGTTCTCAGAAAGGAAAAGCAGTCCCTAACCAATTGCTGCAGTCATATCACCATTTCTATTGTCTTAAGGTAGGGTGTCATTTAGCTCATTAAAACACAGTCTCCATGTTTAAATTCAAAATTACCTCGTAGCCTCACTAATGCACAGCAGGGTGGATGCCACAACCCCTTCATATTGAATACCAAATTGATGATTTTCTGGCTCAATCCACTTTAATGGAGTAACCGGATCCTCTGGTATATGTCTCAGTGTAGAAGGTCATGGTGAAAACCGTTTGGGCTGCTGTCCTAAAACTAAAGTCAATGCACATCAAAAAAAGGGTAGTGCTCAAAATTTTTACCAGGTGCTATGCAAAATAAGTCACGTAGTATAAACACGAAAAGCAAGCACTCCACTACATCAATGAAATTGTCACTGGATTTATTCCACATATTGAAAAAATTATACATTTTAACACTGATAGTAATGATCCAAAAGATCCATTTCCCAAACCTGCTGTGCCTCAGCACTTCGAGGTCAAACAAACCTCTTCATCAGGGGGTGTGGCCACAAGCACATTACACATCTCTTATATACAATTACTAACAGGTGTGCACGATAAAGAAAAATAAATTTAATAAATTGCTAACCAGATTTAAAGTTTGAGCTAATGGGGTACCCTTCCCTAGCACCACCTTACATTCAAGGCTTAATTATCCAGGTTAACTGTCCCAAATAAGGGTAACCTTAGATGCTATGGATAGGTGCTGCATGCAACGCAATACTAAAAAAATATATCATTATCTTGTTAGTGCTAAATGGTGCAATTTAGATTTCTAAGTGCAGGTGATTATGTGATGTGACTTTAAAAAAAACAGAGAACTATCCTACCCATGTAAACTAATACATTTAGTCAATCAGAATTTTTTTTTATAAGTCCCAAGTATAACATGAGTAGGTTGTGGAAGACTAATATGAATTATACATAAAATAAGAAACCCATTTAAGGACAAATGATTAAACTATATAAACAGCATAAAGGTAATATTGTTACAGAACTCAAACGACTGTCTGAAGCGGGAAGTCAGATAAATGAATGGCTTTAGATTGTCCCAAACACAACACCATAAATGCATGGTTAAGCACCATTAAGAATGGTGCATGCATTACTACTATGACAAGCCATGTTATAAAGACAAAAAAATATATACTAGAAAATGAAAACGTTATACTGTCAAACAGAATTTTAAAGTTCTAATGTGTATGTGTTCTTGGACCTGGGTAGACCAGTGGACGTCCTCTTTCTAGACTTCAGCAAGGCATTTGACTCTGTTACTCATGAGGGCCTGTTGGATAAGCTGGGAGAAATGGGTGTGGGGAACCAGATGATCAGATGGATAGACTATTGGCTCCAGAACTGTACCCAGAGGGTGGTAGTTGGCGGGATAGTCTCTTTCCCAAGGAGGGTCATTAGTGGGGTCCCACAGGGATCAGTCCTTGGGTCCCTCCTTTTCAACACCTACGTCTCTGACATAAGGACAGGTATCAGGAGTGAGATGAGTCTCTTTGCGGATGACTCAAAACTGGGGGCAGTGGTGGATGGGGAGGAGGGGAGGGTGGCCCTACAGGGGGACCTGAAGGCTCTGGAAAGATGGTCTAGAAAGTGGAAGCTGAGGTTCAATGAAGGGAAATGCAAGGTACTGCATCTGGGGGCCAGAAACCCGGGCCAAGTGTACACCCTGGGGGGGGAATGCTACAAGTATCAATAGCTGAGAGGGCCCTGGGGGTAGTGGTGGATGTCAAGATGAACAACTCAGAGACTTGTAGGAGGGCAGCAGCCAAGGCCAACAGGATGCTGGGATGCATCGTTAGGGGATCACCTCCAGAAGGAGGGAAGCGATACTCCCTCTGTATAACTGCTTGGTAAGGCCACACCTCGAGCACTGCATGCAGTTTTGGAGGCCACACTTAAAGAGGGACATTAAACTCCTGGAGAGGGTCCAGAGGAGGGCAACCAAAATGATTTGGGGCTTGGGGGACAGGACCTATGGGGGGAGGCTCAAAGAGCTAAACATGTACACATTGGAAGAGAGAAGGGACCGGGGGGACATGATAGAGGTCTTCAGGTACATGAAGGGGGTAAATAGGGGAGGAGCAGTCAGGGTGCTTCTAAGGAAGGAGGAGGGGCAACTAGAGGGCATGGGTGAAAGCTGGAGGGGGAAAGATTCAGGGGATGAAAGGAGGAGGTGCTACTTCACTGAGAGGGTGGTGGAGCAATGGAATGAGCTGCCCAGGGGGCTGATGGAGGCAGAAATGGTGGAGGGAGTTCAAGAGGGGGTGGGACAGGTACAGGGGAAGGGTTCTGGAGGCAAAATCCAGTGCAGCGAGAATATCCGGAACTGGGAAGGGAGAAGCCAGAGAAGGCGAGGGGGGCAGCAAGCTCAGCTCCCAGGGTGGGGGCTGACCAAACGAGCAGACATGAAAGACCATTAGGCCTATTCTGCTGGCATTTTAGTATGCTAGTATTTTTGTCAAATTGCATGGCCTCCCATCTGACCTTTGTCTTTGTGTCATTTCCCTTGCCGATCCAACTGATGAAATGTTGGCTTTCAGATCCAAGTTCAAAACTCCAGTGTGGCTCTTGCACAATTCCATAGCCCCCGTTAATCCTCCGTCTTCTCCCCTTGTCAATCTGGGTAACAGGATCTCAGAAAGGAACAGCAGTCCTGAGCCAATTGCTGCAGTCATATCACCATTTCTATTGTCTTAAGGTAGGGTGTCATTTAGCTCATTAAAACACAGTCCCCATGTTTAAATTCAAAATTACCTCATAGCCACACTAATGCATGGCAGGGTGGATTCCACAACCCCTTCAAATTGAATACCAAATTGATGATTTTCTGGCTCAATCCACATTAATGGAGCAACCGGATCCTCTGGTATACATCTCGATGTAGAAGGTCATGGTGAAAACTGCTTGAGCTGATGTCCCAAACCAAAGTCAAAACACATCAAAAAAAGGGTAGCACTCAAAATTTTGACCAGCATAAACACAAAAAGCAAGCACGCCACTACATCGATAACATTGTCACTGGATTCATTCCACCTATTGAACAAATGGTGCATTTTAACACTGATAGTAATCATCCAAAAGATTTGTTTGAACTTGGATCTGAAAGCTGAAATTGTGTTTATGTTGGATGGCATTCAGAAGGGGAAAGAACAACTCAAACCCTTAATACTTACAAATGGCTCAGAAATCACTGCAAAGCTGAAGTTAGGTCCATCAAAGCAGATAATTTTCTAAACCAACAGTTCACCTGTGCTAACAAGCGAACACAAAACTGGAAATTCTAAGTGAACTGTTAGGCAAAACACAGAATACCACTATAACCACACTGAACTCATCCAAGGACAAACTATTAGAGGCTAATGACATGGCTGAGGAATTTGACCTCAATTTCTGTAATATGGCCAGGTTACCATCTGGACTGGACCCTGATGCTACTACATCAGAAGCTGACTGTAACATACCTTTGCATCAGGGGTTTACATTCCATGTCATCTCCATTGATGACATGGTCAAATATCTAAAAGGCATGATTGTAAAAGTCCGAAATGGGGATGATCATATTGATGTTAAATTACTGTCACTTGTAACAGACCTAATGGCCTACTCTTTAAATTTTCTGTTTAACCTTTTATTGTCCACCAGATCTGTTCCTAGCCTATGGAATGAAGCTACTGTAATACCTATATATAAATCAGGTGATAGAACTTTGATTAAGAACTATAGACCTATTTCCTTATTATCCCCATTGTCCAAGGTCCTTAAGAGGGTTGTGCTGGATCAACTAAAGGAGTACATCCACCTACAAAACATCCTCACACCTTATCAACATGGCTTTAGGCCTTATCATAGTACATTGACAGCCTTGATGGAACTTACGGATTTCCTGCATGAGACCCTGGACAACAGGGATATGGCCTCTGCTATGTTCCTAGACTTATCTAAGGTGTTCAACCTAGTTGACCACAGCTTGCTTTTATACAAACTTAGGTTGATTGGTTTCTCTGACACCATAGTCCCCTGGTTTTCCAACTAATTATCAGACAGGAAACAAAGGGTTGCTTTAGGTACTACTAACTTGTCCTTTAGAGAAGTAAACATCAGCATACCCCAAGGATCTGTCTTAGGCCTGGTTCTCTTTAGCTGGTTATAAATGATCTACCGAGGGTAGTTACTAAGACCTGCATTCTCCTGTATGCAGACGACATAGTTTTATTTACCAAGGACTCTAGTGCCTTATCCCTCATAGGTAAACTTGAGGCTGATTTCTCCTTTGTACAAAGGTGGCTAATCAATAACAAGCTGCTTCTCAATGTTGCAAAAACCAAATTTATAATCTTTGGATCAGTCTCTAAACTTTCTATTTGTGTGACTACCCTAATAATTCATGATTTCCACAATAATGCAGTAGAGAAGGTAGATAAATTCAAATACCTTGGACTCGCTCTGGACAGTACTCTGTCATTTAATCACCACGTCGACCTCCTGCTTAAAAATACCCATATCAAACTAGGCTTATTGTACAAAATCAGAAGGTGTCTAGCTTGTCACTCACAGAGAGTTTTAGCCCAAGCTATGCTGTTATCTTTCATAGACTATGGCCTTCGGGTCTATTTTGTGGATAGTATAACCCAGCTAAAAAGAGTTGAAGTTCTCTACAACCAGATCTGCCAATTTGTCACCCTCAGTCCATACTATATTCACCACTATGAGCTATGTGCTAAACTAAACTGGCCCACTTTTGAAGCAAGATGCTCCTATCTTAGACTACTTACATTCTCGAGATTCTACAGTGGCTCTGTTATGTTCCACTTCAAGAAGTCCTCATCTCTGCATTCCTAAGGGTATGCAACTCGGCTTTCTGAAAAGGGGAACATTAAACCCCCTCACTATCAAACAGCTGCATGCCGATGCTGTTTTTTATATAAGTCTATTGTAGCATTGAATTCTTTGCTCAATGAACTTAGTCCAATGGTAACTTACTCTAGATTTAAACTTGCCCTGAAAGCTCATGCTATGAATCTGTCAAAATGCTTGTGCTTTTCTTGATTGTATTCACCGCTGTACTTACTTGATTGTATATAAAGAGAAGCTGTATTTACTTTGTTTCTGTCCTGCTCTATGTGGTTGTACTGCAGTATGTACCCAGGTCCCCGATGAAAATGGGCATTTGATGTTTTTGGGTTCTTACCTGGTCAAAAAACCTAAATAAATAAAAAAAATAAATTGGAGCCATGGTTCTACAAGCAGAGAGTTTGGGGTGGGGGGCAGGGGTGACTTCATTCAAGGAGATTGGCCCATAGGCTGAGAGGCCTGGATCTGGCTCCTCACAAGACATATAAGGCTTCACACCATGGAAGTTTGCAACGTTAGTATGTGTGAGCCCTGAACATGTGGCTCAAGCACCTAAGGTTAAGCACTTTCAGTAAAAGCCAAATGGGACTGTAAACTGTATTTTAATTCCATTTTAATACAATGTGGATGTGTGGGGCCTGTTCAGGACTTAGGTACTGCAGTTAATGTTTGAAGGTGAAAACCCAGGCAAGTGGCATCATCATTAGGTAAAGGCGTAGTTTGTTTTTTTCCTGACCAGGACTAGAACACCTTCATCTTCAGTTGGTTGGGGCATAGGTGTGAGTTGCCATGGAAGGATGTGGATGCAAGGTGGCCCAGGTGGTCTGGTCCAAAGAGAAATAGTGACTGTGGCCTGAACAGTAATGAAAGTGCTGAGGGTTTTGGTGTGTCACACCAGTGAAAGTGGAAATTCGAGTAGGCTATTGCTTACACCTGGGAGTGTGAGTTCCAAGAGATAATGGGAGGTGGCAGCTCCAGTAATCAGGAGTTGCAATCTAAAATTATCAGCTACAATAGGTACTCCAGGTGGTGGGGACAGAAGGTTATAGAAATGTCACAATCAAATGTGAAGACCCCCCCTCAAGGGGTCATCATATAAGCTGTTGCAGGTCTGGCTTCAGTTTCCATGGAGGAAGGAGAGCAGGTGCTTCATAATGTAGCCAACCCAGTGGTGAGGGAAGAAGATGACGAAATGGCATGGGGGCATACTAGCTGGAGGTTACATGTGTGTGCAGAGCTCCACTAATGAGATTATTTTCTTTCCCTGTGTGTTCCCAAGAAATGTTGCCTGTCTGGTGTGCTGAGAGATGAGGGTGAGGACCAATATGTCCTACAACTGTGCGCTGGGTGGGGCCCAGAAATGCATGTAGGGCCAGAGTTGGCTTCAGGCCAACTTTAGGATCCTGGGTGAGTGAGACACCAGCAAGGTGCATCCCCAATCACCAGGGTAGCCATGTGGCAGGTATGGATCTTGAGATGTGGAAGGTGCTCACGCTGTAAATCCAAATTATAACAGCAGCCCCCATTAGGAGAGCTGGGATGTAGGAAGTGAGAAGGTACAAATGCCACTACTATGAAGACATAAACACTAAGCTTCCAAAAGCACAGAGCATGTGAACCAGGAAGAAGGGGAGATACCAGGAGCTACTGCTGCCACATAAAGGTACTCCTACTGTAGAGGCGGGCTCACATAGCCACAGGCAGCAATGGTTGTGCAGAACAAGAGTAGAAGTATTTCTGCTGTGTGATTCAAGGTGCTCCACATCCTTGAACGAGTAAAGACAAAAAGGTGCCATTGCAATTCAGTCTACCAACTGGAGAGATGTGTTAATGCAGGAATCTATTGCAAAGCAGGTATAGAATAGTTAAATCAGAGTAGCAGGGTCAGAGTCCAACTAAGGGCTCCTGGTTTCAACATGGAAGCCGCAAACCATAGCCTCTAATGGGTGTGCTGATTTTTTTGTTTTCCCATGAAGGTAGGAAAAGGATTCTATGTCCACCCTGAACTAGAGACAGAGGTTCAGAAGGGATGTCTGCAGTCACTACTAAAACTCCAAAAGTAGTTCCTAACACTAGTGTTATTCTCGGGTCCAAGGCTAGACATGCTTCTTAGGGACAGAGAGAACCTTGAATGTCATTGAATATGTTGACTGTATACTGTCTGAACAGTGATCACCTCTAATGCTTATGTAAGCAGCTTGTAAATAAGCCTGTTCTTGTTTCATTGCCACTTGATATTTGTGTGCCCTGTTAGTTAAGGCTATTATACATCATGGCACCATTCTTGGCCAGTTAGGATTGTTTATTTCTAAATAATCCAAGTACTTTTTTCAACAAGTGGTTTTCTCATGCAAACAGTTCTAAAATTCTGCAGTTCTAAGTTCAGTTATAAAATGGGTAGGGGATTTGTTGCATCCTGAATGGCCAAGAGGATTTGGAACCCCATGCTTTTCATGGTGATGACCACTGCATCTAGAACCTTTTCAGCAACCAGGCTGCAGCACACCTAGATATCCATGCCTCCCAAAACTTTTTTAAAATTGTTTCTGGCAGCCATGTTGGGAATGCAAAAAACACAAATTATTTATACTTGCCATAACTCCAAAATGGCACTTCCACACATGCATCCTGAATGGCAACAACACTTTAACTCAGCAAAAAGCTAAACTTCATTTAATCACACAGTGTTTTTTTTATTTTCTACATCAAACAGTTTTATAGTTGCATTTTTTAAAACATAAACCTTCATCATTTTTTAAAACAGAAATCTTCAACATGAAGTATAATATGTTTGTATGCACAGTTCCTGTGTTTCTTATGGTTATAAGAGTTTATTTTCAAGTCCTTCGTGCATCAGAACTGCTCAGCTCTTCGGCACAGTTCTCTCACCCAAAGAACTCAAGAATGCAGTCTTATAACAAGAGACACAGCAACTGTACATTTAAACATATAATACTGTAAAACATAAATGTGATGTTGCTCAGGGATGCATTAAACACATGAAGGCAAACTAGTGTAATAAACTTGGGGCTTAGGGAACAGACAGACTCGAATGCAAGACATATCTTGTAGCTATCCTTATTCTCTTAGGAGGACAACTGATACAAGAACCCATACAACAGGACTACAATTATTCAGGTGAAGACTACAACTGTAATGGCTTTCCCAGTACTTCCTTAAGGGTAAGTATCCATATACTTCACTCCTCCCCTTGGACAAAACTTAGTCTAACAATATCTAGCATTACATTTCCAAATTTTCACGCCAAAGCAGGCTGTGTGGTACCCAGGAACAAGTGGTGGGGATTATTATGCTTCACAGGTAGAATTTGATGCTAAGTAACACAACAAGTAACAGGTCAAGTCACACCAGAGACATTGGATCAGTTCACATTTTACAGGTCCAGTCTCTGTGGTGCTCTTCCCTGATGCCTGCAGTGTCTCTGGGCTGGAACAACCGCTGCTGGTGAAGCATAAATTCCTGAATTATTTATTTATTTATTTATTTAGTTAGTTAGTTAGTTAGTTAAACATCAGTTTAGAAACCTTTGAGCCAGAGGCTCATTTACAAAGGTACCTCGTCACAAAGAGGACATCGGAACAGTAGTACAAGGGACACAGTACTTACAAACAAAAAAGTTACAGTTCAATTACAATTTTGTTACAATAGAATACAATCTCCAACGAAGCAAAAGATAACAATAGGTGCAAAACTTATGGTCGGAGAAGAGCTGGTGGGAGTAGAAGGGAGGAGATAGGGAAGAGGAATTAGTAGGGGAAAGGAAGGGGGGGGAGCCGCTCAGTGAGCATTGTCAAACAGAGTATATATATATATATTTTTTTTTTTACATTAGGCTAGCGGCAGTTGCATTTGCGAGAGCTAAGCAGGAAGTTTCTGAGCCTGGGCTTAAAGCAAGCTAAGGTTAGTGAGTTTGAGACACTGGCAGGAGGGAGTTATACCAGTGGGGTGCACGTAGGGGAATGTCCTCTGACCTTGAGAGGCCTGGCTCTGGAATAACTAGGGTAGCTCTTGATGAGCTACTGGCGTGATCAGGGTCAGTACAGTCAGCGAGATAGGTTGGATAGCCTATGGGGGATGAGGCCACTTAGGACTTAAAGGTGAGCTGGCATGTCTGATACATGAGTCGCTCTTCCAGGTTGAGGAGGGCAGCCAGGGTGTACAGCTCACATGTGTGAGTGAGTCTGGGAGCACCAGTGATAAGTCTGCAGGCCTTATTAACTGTGAGGCGAACCTTGTTGAGGGCAGTCTGATCTGCTGAGCCATAGACCGGAAGGCCATAGTCAATGAGAGACATGACAGAGGAGGTGACAGCCAGGCGGATGGCATCAGGAGGGAGGCATTTCTTGTGCCAGTAAAGAATGCCTAGCCGTGAGTTGGCGACAGAATTTAGGGCAGATATATGTCCATGGAATGAAAGTGCAGGGTCAAAGGTTATACCAAGATATTTATAGGACTGCACCTGGTCAATGACAGATTGGGTGTGGAGGTGGACAGCTAAGAAACTTGCTGTACTTATTTTGGGGTGGGAGAAGAGCATCGTTTTTGTTTCTTAAGGTTGATAACAAGTGGGTGCTCAGTGAACCAGGTAGCTGCAGAGTCAAAGACTAGTTGGAGGGAGTTCTGTAGCAGCATGGGGTCATTGTGGAGCAGCGAGAACAGCATCATCAGCATAGAAGCATCTTACCCGTTACAACTGCTGGGTAGGGAGTTAAGAAAGAGTGAGAATAGTAGGGTCCAAGAATTGAGCCCTGAGCACCCAAACGAATGGGGCATGTTTCAGAGAGTACCGTTGACTTTCACACATTGGGAGGCAGGCGGAAGAGATAGCTGGTGCACCAGGAAACAGGTCCTGAGGGCAAAGCCTATTAGGGTCGAGGTGAGAGCAAAGAAGATGCTAAACGGTATCGAATGCTTTAGACAGGTCAATGAATATAGCACCAGCCAGGGCACCAGAGTCCAAGGAGGCATGGAGGAAGTTGGAAAATTCCAGGAGTGCTGTATTGGTACTATGACCTGCTCTGAACCTGTGTTGTTCAGGGCAGAGAATAATGTACTTACAGAGGTAGTCAGAGACTTGGGACGCCACATTTCTCTAGCATGTTAGAGAGGGGAGAGGATTGAGATGGGTCAGTAGTTACCGGAAGAGTCCTGTCACCACCTTATGGACAGGGGTAACTGTGGCAATCTTCCAGGCAGAGGGAATTGTCCGAGACAGAGTGATTTGTTGAAAATGCACGTAATAGGTGAAGGACCTGATCCAGGACCTGGCGTAAAGGCAGGGATCAAGTGAGTCATTACCCGATGGTGTTACCTTTTAGGGCTTTAGCAAGTAAGGCCTAGCTTCTTGCATGGTGACACGATGCAGGTGGAAAGGGGGGCGGGCAATGGGTGGTGGTACAGATGGAGGAGGTGGACTGAAAAAGTTACCAGGAAGTACTGAGTTAAGGTCAGTAAAGGAGTTATTGAGGTGGGTGGCAATGAGGGCAGGGTCAGAGGAGATGATACCATTGATGTTGAGAAGAGAAGGAGAGGGGGACTGGGAGTGACCATTCAGTTGCTTGATGTTGTCCCAGAAGCACCTGGGGTTCCCCCAGGAGGAGGTAAGAGAGGCTTGGTAGTATTCCGCCTTTGCTTTGCGGATGGCCCAGGTGCACTGGTTGCGGGCAGCAGCATAGGACTGCCTATCAGCTGAACGGCCAGTAGCAACAGCAAGGTGCCAAAGATTGTCGTGTTGTTTAAGTTGCCACAGTAGGGCAGGGGTGATCCAAGGGGCATGTTTCACTTTGGACCTCCTAGCAGTTATGGGAGCAAAGATATCACAGGCAAAGTTGAAAGTGCTTACAAAGAAGGCCAGGGCCAAGTCAATGTTGGTTGCCCTCATCAGAGGGGACCAATCAGTGTGGGCAAGGAAGCGCTTAAGGCCTATGAGTCCCCCAGGCCTAAGCCACCTTCGAGAGGTGGTTTTGACCGGGGATGAGGGCCGAGGTTTTCAGTTGAAAAGCACAGGAGTGGTCACTGAGGCAGTCAGGAGGATTTGGATGCTGTGGATGCGGATTGGCCTGTTGGTGAGGACCACATCCAGGAGGTGCTTGTCCCCCAGGGTTTTCTAGTAGGCTGTGTGACCAGTTGAGTTAGGTCAATTGAATCGAAAGCCTCACGGTGGAGGAGGACCGAGGGCAGAGCCAGTTGATATTCAAGTCGCCCACCAAGATTTGGTCCACGAGTTGGGTAGGGAGGTGAGGTAGTCAATTAGGGGCCCAGGGCCTGGGATTGGTTCTTGGGGGTATGTAGACTACGGATAGGAATAATGGGCCTCTAGCTGGGTCAGGGGACAGCTTTGAGTAAGTGCCTGGGCCTTATGGTCGAGGTCAGGCGGGGGAGTGGTAGCCCATGAGAGAATCCTTCAAATAGAAGACACAGCCCCACCTCTCCTGCCGACACGGCCCAACCGGTGGAGAGTAGCAGGGAGAGAGACATGAGTTAGGAGGGAGGAGACAGCCAGGTTTCAACCAGGGCAACAACATCAGGTTTATGAAGCGGCCACCCAGCAGTGTAGAGAGTCCAGTTTTTCAGGAGGCTACAGATGTTCATAGAAGCAATGCGCAGCCCAGGAGATTTCAGGGGGAGGACCAGTGCTGCCAGGCCCGGGATTGGGGTGGACATTGCCTGACAGGAGCAAGAGGAGGAGGGCTGATCTGGGGAGTGCACAATGGCGGGATAGCTTTCGACGATTGGAGAGGGGGTGATGAGGGAGTGATGAGGGGGTGATCACCAAGTGAAAACAGCTACTAGAGAGCAGTAAAATGTGACAAGTGAGGTATTGGGAGCAAATTGTTCAAACTTAATCAGGCTCCCTCTAGCGGCAAAACAATATAAGGAGCTAATGGAGAGGTTGGGTGTTAAAATTATTCAGCAGTTGCAGGGCAGGCAGAGAGAATGGTAGTTGGGGTAGAGCTCTTGGCACCCTGGGCAGTAACCAGTAGGGTCCCGCATGGGTCAGTGCTAGGACCGGTACTATTTAACATATTCATAGCAGACATATCAAACGGAATAAGGAACAATATCAACCTCTCTGCAGACGACACTAAGATCTGTGCTGAGGTGGATAGTGAGGAAGGGGGTAAGGCCCTGCAAGATGATTTGGTGACACTTGAGTGCTGGTCAGTCACATGGCAGCTGGGGTTCAATGCCAAAAAATGCAAGGTCTTGCACTTGGGGGCAAAAAAACAAAGAACAGCTACTGAATGGGGGGAGTGCAGTTGGCCACTTTGGAGGAGGATAAAGATCTAGGAGTGCTAGTGACAAGGGATAAGAAACACTTGGCACAGTGCAGGAAGGCAGCTGGAAAGGCGAACAGAATGCTGGGATGCATTGCCAGGAGAATCACCTCTAGGAGGAAGGAAGTCATTGTGCCCTTGTACAGGTCCCTTTTGAGGCTGCACTTGGAGTACTGTGTGCAGTTTTGGTGCCCCTATTTGAAAAGGGACATTAAACTACTGGAGTGGGTCCAGCGTAGGGTGACAAAGATGATCCTGGGGATAGGGAACAAGACATATATGGGGAGATTGAGGGAGCTCAACATATACACCCTAGAAGAAAGAAGGGAGAGAGAGGGGATATGATTGAGACATTCAAGTACCTAAAGAGCATAAAGAGAGTTAATTCAGTGGGCTTGTTTAAGTTAAAAGGGAGAGGGACACCAGGGGACACAGTCTGAAATTGGAGGGAGGAAGGTTCAAGAGAGAGAGATGAGGAGGCACTACTTCACAGACAGGGTGGTGGCTGGTTGGAATAAGTTGCCAGAAGAAGTGGTAGCACTACAGACAGTGGGCAGCTTCAAGAGAGGGTGGGATAGGGCCAAAGGGAGGGTCAAAACTGTGGGAGGGTGGGGAAGAGAAGTCGGAAGCGGGGGGCACTAAGTTAGATGGGGGTGCAAGGCTGGGGGAGGCAGCTGTAGTTTAATATACAGCATGCAGCACACTTGAGCAGACAAGATATATAAAATGGTCTGTATTTGCGGGTAATTTTGTATGTTTGTATGTTCATATAGCACAGTCCCCATAGGATTTCACTGGCAGGAACAAGGTCCTCAATATCACACTCCTCTTCTAGAGTGACATCCTCTGTTGAACGAGTTGGAACTCTTGAAGGTAGTGGGTGATCCACATGCACCTCAACACTACTATGCCCGCATGGACTCCATAGGTCAAAGGTCCATATTTTTCAATCACCATCCCAGGAATACAAAGACACTTGGGTTGGCTGAAGTCTTGACCCATCTACCTATCCCCAGGATGGAAGATCCAAGGTAGCTTGGTCAACTTGTCATGACCCCTCTGCTGTAGCAGTTGCATTTTCGCTATGGTATGGGACAAGTCTGGCTTCAGCAATGCCAAACAAGTGTGGGTTAATGGTTTAGGAATGGTTCAGAAGGAGTTCACTTTGTGATGGTGTGGGTAGTATTTCTGTAAGTAAACAAGAAATGAGCCAAACTCTGGGTTGCAGGTATTGACTGAGGGCATTGTTCGGGCCAGGCTTTCCTTTTTTTTTTTATTCAACATAGTTTATTAAATTTCGGAGGAAAGACATACAAGTACAACACTACCAACATTGTCACAAACAACAACTCCTACAACCATAAAACAATAAAAACAATAAAACCGACCCCATCCCCCTACTTTTCCACACCCAACCCACCACCACCCTCAGAGGTGTAGAATCAACAAAAGTTGCAGTCCATGTAAAGTTGGTCCAGTGTTGTTAAGGGTACAACAAGTGAACTATGCTAGGAAGTGTACTAAAGCATAATCACCCGTGGGACTCCCTTCGCATGTTATTAGGCACCTATGCCCAAATATCAGCAGGTCTCGTAGGCAGGTATCACACACAACCAATCCCCTTAACCCATTCAGAGAGAGCATGAAGTCAAAAACAGGGTGTGTAGTCTACTTCACCACTTATTATACGCTGGTAGACAATTACGGAGACTGGCAATCATCTTTTCAAGCTGCAGATTATATAAAAGCTTGTTGAGCCATTCGGAATAGGGGATTTCCAACTGGTCTTTCCAGTGGCGCAATACCACCTTTTTCACTGAAAGGGAAATCATGGCTATCCAGTGCTTCCATTCTATGACTGGTTTCTCCGAATAGTCACCCACAAGGCCAAGTAGTCATCCAACCCCAATAGGGGGTCAGTTTTTGTTTGATCTTCTCCCAAAGAGGTGCAATTTTGGGGCAGTCCCACAACACATGTAACAGAGTTCCTTCCTCTTGACCATACCTGGTACATAAGGGGGAGGGAAGTTTCCCCATTCTGACCAGGAGGGTTGGGGTAAGATAGATATTATGTAAAATATAAAATTGGGTGAGGCGTAATTTGTCATTGGATATCAAACAATATAAATCTGACCACATACGAGACCACTCAAAGCTAGCATTGAGGAATAAGGGAGACCAGTAGGTGGAGTGGCCCGTAATATCTGGAAAAAACTTAGAAAAAAGAACAGAAAATAACTGGGAGACCGAGTGGGGTTGCCATGCCAGGGTTCGGAGCAAGTGGAGGAACTCCCCTTGGTTAGTGGACCAGACTGCTGGACCAAACCAATTAATCAGCAGGTGTCAAAGCTGATAGACTTTAAAAATGGACGTGGCTGTCAATTTAAGGCATGTCAGCAATTCCTCACTACTGAAAATATGCCCATCCAGAAGAAGGTCCGAGACCCTCTTCCCTTCTGGAAAGGGCATATCCTTGGCACTTAGCATGCGACAACCCATATGAAAGTTGGGATTCTTGCAAAGCTGCTGTGAAATATCAAGAGTGTTAGTGTAACATAACACTCTACACAATTGAGCATGGATCTTCAGAGGTACAAATAATCAAGTTCTTAAGTGACATAGGGAGTCACTTGGAAATGTAACCTAGTGAGGATATACCAGCCTCAGCAATCTGCAGTCGCTCTATTTGGAGCCACAAGAGCATGTATGGGGTGGTGGTTGGCAGGGACGCAGGAGCATCCCACCTGGCATATTTGGCCACATGACTTGCCAAATAGTAAAGGAGAAAGTTGGGTAACCTGAGACCCCCTAGATTTTTCAGGGCTCCCAAGCGAGTATAGGCCCTATATGGAGGTTTCCCTCTCTACAGAAAGGTGAAAATAAGGCTATGAACCTTTTTGAACCTATTAAGGGGCAGAAAAATAGACATCATATTCAAGGGATAAAACAGTCTGGGAAGAACATTCATTTTAATAATGTTTACCCTGCCCTATAGGGATAGAGGGAGGAAAGTCCACCTGTGTAGATCCTGATAGCTATGTTGAACTAATTCAAATTAGCAGCTGTGCTGAGCTGACCATCGGGAGCAGCAGCAAGAACTGTTGAATGTTTTAGCATTTTATCGTTTTTGTTATAGTTTATTTTTTGTTTGTTTTACTTGTTTTATCGTACTACCCACTGTAGCAGTGAAGGTGAAGTGGAAGTGAGGCTGCTGTGACTGGAGCTATGGCTGTGTAAAAGATTGTCAAGTCAAGTCATGTTTATTTATAAAGTGCCTTTCAAAATCAAGGCGCTGTACAAAAATAAATAGAACAATAAAATCCAAGCATTAAAACAACCATAACTAAGAAGAATAAGCCAAAGTAAAAAGATATGTCTTTAAAGCAGTTTTAAAACTATCAACGGTTGGGCATTCTCTTAACCAGCGAGGTAGAGAATTCCACAGGGTTGGAGCCGAAAAGGCAAAGGCACGAGATCCCGATAACTTCAAACAAACCCTGGGAATCTCTAGCAATCCCTCACTGGCGGAACGGAGAGGACGGAGGGGGCAATAGGGAATCAGAAGATCTTTCAGGTAACCAGGTCCCTGGTCGTGTAGGGCTTTAAAGGTTAGTAAACCAACCTTAAAGGTGATCCGCCACTGAACAGGCAGCCAGTGCAGTTCGCGAAGCACAGGCGTAATATGACTGGTTTAAGAGTCCCAGTCAAAATCCTGGCTGCAGCGTTCTGCACCAGCTGAAGGCGGTGGATATCGACCCCTGGTAGCCCTAGGTAGAGGGAATTGCAGTAGTCCAGACGGGTAGTGACAGAGGCGTGGACCAAAGTTGGAAGGTCCTCCTGGGGAATCAGATGTTTCACCCTGGCAATATTCCTCAGATGGTAGAAAGAGGATTTGACAACAGCCGACACCTGAGATTTCAGGGTCAGACCATCATCAAAAATAACGCCCAGATTTCGCACCTGTCAAGAGGTAGAGAGCGGTACGCCACCAAGTAATAAACCTGATAGCTGTCCAGCACCCAAACCCACCCCAGAACGACCTGGATCCACGACCAATACCTCAGTCTTATCCGGATTGAGTCTCAACCAGCTCAAACTCATCCAAATTCTGATCTCATCCAGGCAGTTATTAAGTACAAAGAGTGCATCACTCTGATCGGGGACAAAGGACAGATACAGCAGAGTATCATCTGCATAGCAGTGAAAACTCAGACTGTATCGCCTGATGATTTCTCCCAATGGCAGCATATACACTGCAAACAACATGGGAGCTAAAATGGAGCCCTGTGGTACCCCACAAGGCAGGGAGAAAGCGTCAGAGGAATAAATTCCGGTGACAACTCTCTGAGACCTGCCAGTGAGGTAAGAACAAAACCACTTGTGGACTGTACCAGACAGCCCACAAAAGACCCGAAGTCGCTCCAATAGCACCCCATGGTCTACAGTGTCAAATGCAGCAGATAGAGCAAGAAGGACCAGAATGGTACAAGCCTTTCGATCTCTGGCCATTAGGAGGTCGTTCAATACCCGAACAAGGGCAGTCTCAGTACTATGCCTTTTCCTGAAACCAGACTGGAGAGTATCATAGACATTATGAGAAGTAAGATGATCATCCAATTGCAACGCAACTGCTTTTCAATAACCTTACCAACAAATGGCAGGTTAGAGATAGGCCGGTAGTTAGCTAGACAGTCTGGGTCCAAGGAGGATTTTTTAAGGAGTGATCGAACTACTGCCTCTTTAAGGGGGTCAGGAAAAACCTCTCAAGGATTTCCAGATAATGTCAGCAAGGATTGGGTAGATAACTTCCACAACCTACTAACAGCGGTGTAGGACCCGGATCCAAACTACAACTAGTTGGTCGCATTGTTTGGATGATCTTCACAATGTCCACGAATTCCAGGCGGTGAAAGTCTAACCAGACAGACCGAGGATAAGACACCACCAGTCGTCCACCACAATCCCCGTAGGAGAGGTCGGACCGATGCCGGACCTGATGCTGGCAACCTTATCTGCAAAGAAGTGGGCAAACTCCTCGCATCTAAGCTGAGAAAAGGCTTCTCTAGGCTGAAGACAGACTGGATTGCACAGTCTGTCCACAGTCCGGAAAAGCTGAGCCAGTCGATTCTTTGCAGCAGAAATCTCTCTGGACAGGAATTCTGCCTTCTTACAAGTGATTTCTGATTGGTAGCTATCATAATGGGCCAACAATCAAAGCCTGTCAGCATCAAGGCCCGATTTCCACCAGGCTCTCTCCAGCCTTTGGCCTACTCGCCTTAATTCCTTCAAGGAGCCATCAAACCATGGACTCCTTGGACGGATGGTGAGAGGCCGAACACGAACAGGTGCAATTTTGTCCAGAGCATTTCCCACAGCCTTATTATAGGCTAATACAAGACCATCTGGACTCATGCATTCACCCGACAGACTCGATAGATCCAGCACCACCATCAGGTCATTGGGGCCAATACCCCTTAAAGGACGGTATTGGACCATCTCCATAGGGGCAGACCTATTAGAGGGGGCCCTGAAACTGAACTGTATGGTGTAATGGTCTGACCAACTGACTGGTTCCACCCCCAGGTCAGTGATCTCCATACCCAAGAGAAAGACCAGATCTAATGAATGACCCCCTATATGGGTAGAGGAGGTAACAGCCTGTGTCAGGCCCAGTGTATTCATCAACTGGAGGAGATTTTGACCAAAATGAGATAGTTCATCATTGACCCAGGCGTTGAAGTCGCCCAGGATTATTAATCTGGGAAACCTCAACACCAGGTCGACAATGAAGTCTGCAATCTCCTGTAGGAATTCGCCTCCGTCACCTGGTGGACGGTAGATGAGGAGAATCCCACAACCTGCACCCTCGCCCAGGATATATTCAAAAGATCTGGTGTTCCCCAATGGCACATCCACAAGGCCCAGTTCAGATTTAAACATAATGGCCACACCTCCGCCCCTACGATCCAGCCTTGGACAGTGTATCACCGAGAACCCGGCTGGAGTTGCCAAGGCCAATATAGGGCCAGGATTTTCATCCAGCCAGGTCTCAGTGATGCAAGCCAGATCAGATGACCCAACAAGATCGGCTATAATAGCTGTCTTGTTTTTTATAGATCTGGCATTGCACACCGCCAAGGCAGGATGAGCTGTCAAGGAAGACCCCGGCACCTGTCCGATTTCTTGGGACTCTTGGGTATGGGGACAAGATAAGAGCAACCTCTATCCTGACCCCATTCGCCCCAGGACGTCTTCTGGACCCTAAAACCCCAATCCACCCTCCCCTTTCCTGTCCCCCACAAGGCCCAGCTTTCCACCTTCGTCCTCGCCTCTTCAGAATGCCCAGTGCTCGACACCTAAAATAGGTGTTGGATGACAATGGTGGGCACTCAAAGGGACGTAGTTCCCTGAGCCTAGTGGGGGAATAGTGCCCAACTGTCATTTATCAAAACAAAAACAAAAAATAAAAATAAACCTACAAATATCAAACCTATAAATAACACACTTGTAAATAAATATACTACTGGTTATTAAACAAATTTGTGTTTTAAACAACGCAGCACCTCTCACGTGCGACACTGCAGGAGATGTTATATAATCTCCCAATACCACCTCTCACATGGCAGGGAATCAATTAAATAAATCAGATTTGTAGTGAAACAAATTAAAATAAATAAATGTACACCACTCTCACCACCCTTAGTCCAGGAGTTGGTAAAAAACCAGAGAAAACGATTCTCCGGCAGTCCAAAAATGAATAAAATCCGGATAAAGTCAAAAAGTTCTCAGCAGGTAAATCGATAATAAATATTCAAACGAACAAACAAGAGAGCCCAAAGGTGTCCGACAGCTCTTCCAGCAGCTGCTCTTCAGAGACCGACAGTTCAGTTAATTATCCAAAAGCAGCAGAATACTTCAAGGAGGCAAAATATGTTTCTTCAGGGAGCAATACCCCCACTCAGTCGATGACCTGCGGCTACAGCTGTCTCACAAGTCAGCCCAAACAGCCGACCCTAAGGCAGCTTAGAAGAGGCCCTGGTCCCCTCAGCTCCCTGGGAAACACCCAGGGCGACTTCTGCCCGGTCGGAGACCAAAAAGTGGACAGCACTCCCCACAAGATCCAAAACAGTTCTCCATACCAGTAAATCCACCAGAAGCCCCAGCAAAAGTTCGTCCATGTAAACGAGCCCTCTGGTGCAATAAGAAGTCCAGCTCCAGCAAAAAACCTCCTGACGAGTTCTCCAGAACCAATCCGCAATCCTCAGCAGCTGCCACCTCCCCAATCCTCTACAGGACAGCCTGCAAATCCCAAAAATCCAAAAAGAACTCAATCAATCCTAAGAGTTCAGAGAACAGCACAATGGGACAGCAGGGAACCAGTCCGCTCCACAACACAGGCTCAAAGTCCTGCCGTACAGCCAAAAAAATATCCAGAACAAGATTCAAGCTCCATCAACAGCTCAGTAGCCACAGGTAGAAAGCAGCGGCATAAAGATGCAAACCGCCAACAATAGCCAGCGGCAAAAAGCCAATAGAGAAAATGGAGACCGGAGAAACAAACTCAAGGTACAATTTTACGCGTAGACGCAAAGTTACTAATTACCTCACTCCTTCAGCCCTATTTAGCTAAAATGAAAACGATAAAGCTAAAAATAAAATTAAAACAAGCAGCGCTAAAGCGCTGAAATGCTGGCAGGCTCAGCACAGCCGCCATGTTGTCTCTCAGTGTTCCAGGTTGAAGTGGGACAGAAATCATCTTGCAATTCTGCTTATTTGCTTCCGTTATGGTTGGGAGTTGACCAAATCGATAGTGAGAGTGCTGATTTGCTGGTCGAGTGTGAACCATCTAACTGGGGTTTCTGTTTGTTTCTTCCTTGGTGTGGCCTGGATCAAACTGGACTGGCAGTGAGGGTGTCATGAGCTGGCTATTTTTCCATAAAAAGTAAACTGTATGACCACAAAGTTTTGGGGCAGTGAGAGTGTCTGGCTTTAACGGAATTTTTGGACATGGACTGGGAAGTGAGAGTTCCTAGAGTTGGTATTCTTCATCTGGAGTGTAGCAATATATATTTTTAATTTAGTTATAATTTTAGGTTGTTTGTTATTTAGATTTGAAATAGTGTTTTATTTTTCATTGTGTGTTTATAGGTGTTGCATTGTGGGAGGTGTGGGTTTAAACTGTTTATACTGATTTAGTTAAAGGGATTGTTTTAATTATTTGTATAAAATGTGTCTGGGACAGGGATCTGTAAGGTGCAGCTACTCGGGGGACTACCTCCGTGACCTCTGTCCCTTTGAGCTTCCTGGACTTCCAGCTGTGGCCTACAGGAGGTGTAGAGCCTTGAGAATAGCTCGGAGGAAGGGGTTGGGTGGTGGTGGTGGTGGTGGTGGTACCCGAGTGGCTGCCGGGGTGTCTGGGATTCGGGTGGTGAGGCCAAGGAGACACGCTGGGGTGAAATTGGAACTGGAGAGGGGGTTGCCATGTTTAGTTCCCATACCCAAGGGTTCCACAGTGGATGGTGGGCAGTTAGCGGGTTCGGCTGCCTCACCTTATCCTACTCGGGTTGTGTTATGCAATGCCAGGTCAATGAGGAATAAGACTGCCATAATGGTGGACTTGATATCCTCGGTTGACCTGGCTTGCATCACGGAGCCCTGGTTGGATGAAAATGCAGCCCCCATTTTGGAGGCAGCAGTTCCAGCTGGGTACTCCGTGATACACAACCCAAGGGAGGATCGCAGGGGCAGGGGGTAGCCATTTGTTTTAAAACCAGCCTGAACCTCATGGTGCTACCTGTAGATCATATGCGATTGTTTGAGTGTGTGGCCGCCCGAGAGGGTGTAGGGGCAGGTTTCAAGGTCCTTGTGCTCTATCGTCCCCCTGGAGTGTTTGGGGATTTTGTTGCTGAGGTTGAGGCGCTCATTGCCGGTCTGGTGCTGGAGTCTCCCAGGTGTTTAATTCTGAGGGACTTCAATGCCTGGGTCAATGGTGGGCTTTTGGATGTTGGGAATGATCTTTTAGGGGGGCCCTGGGCCTGTCACAAAAAGTAACAACAGCTACGCACTCGTGTGGCCACACATTGGATTGGTTTTTTTCATTAGGTTTAGATATTAATGATCTCAGTATTGATCCTGTATTTTGGTCATATCATAGCACCGTGAGGTTCACGCTTGGTGGCATCCCCCTAGATGGTCCTGCTCCTGTGGAGATGGTCTGGTACCATCCATTAAGAGGAATTTCGTTGACGGGACTATCAGCGGTACTGGACCTATCAAGTGTTGGGGCAGCTTGTGTGATTGGAGTGGAGGAAGCTGTGGTAGCCTATAATGGGGCGGTTGCAGCGGCCTTCGATTCCATCGCATCCATTCGTGTCCATCCCTTGTCCACTCGCCAGAGACCTCCTTGGTTTGATGGGGATCTATGGGGTTTAAAGACTAAGGGGCAGAGGTTAGAGAGATGCTGGAGGAGATCTGGCCTGCTGGAGGACAGGTTGGCCCTGAGGTTGCATTATACCAACTATCAGGGGGCAATCTACCGTAAAAAGGTGGAATCTGTATAGAGAGATTGCTGTGGCGAGTAACAGACCAGCTCAGCTTTTCCACACAGTGGATGGGCTATTACATCCTGCCTGTCTCTGTGCTTGGGAGCAGGTTCAAGCACTAGGTGCAAGGAGCTGTCTGTGTTTTTTGCCGACAAGGTGTCCTCTATCAGGGATGAGGTCTCCTCCAGTATCTCTTGAAGGGGATGCATAGACCAGCCTGGAGAGTGTCAAAACACTCCTCCTGCCTGAGATGAGTTGGAGCTGGTTGGATGGAGGAGGTGGAGAAAATAATCTTGAAGCTGTGGCCAACCCAGTGTGAACTGGATCCAGGTTCGACCCGACTGTTGGTTGGATGTTTGGACCTGGTTGGGCCTGTGATTGCTGGGGTTGTCTGGAGTTCCTTGAAGAGTGGGATCTTCCCAGTGGCCTTGAAAGAGGCCTTGGTGATACCCCTTTGGAAAAAAACCCTCCTTGGACCAGAACTGCCTCAGCAATTACAGGCCGGTCTCAAACTTCCCATTTTTAGGGAAGGTTATTGAAAAAGTGGTGGCCAGGCAGCTTGAGAGACATCTTGCTTCTTCCTCCACCTAAGAGCCTTACCAGTCTGGGTTTCATGTGGGACATAATACAGAGACCGCCCTGGTGAGGGTGCTTAATGATCTCCTGGTAGCGAGGGACAGGAGAGACCGGACCATCTTGGTCCTCCTGGACCTCTCTACAGCATTTGACAGCGTGGACCATGAGGTGTTGCTTGACCACCTGCGGTATTGGTGTGGCCTGTCTGAAACTGTCACAACTGGTTCAGGTCATACCTGACAGGCAGAGTGCAGAGGGTGATGATGGGGTTAGCCACATACAACCTGAAACGTCTGTGCTGTGGGGTACTGCAAGGTTCGATCTTGTCACCTTTGTTGCTCATGGTGCACATGCTGCCACTGGGGGACATTATCAGGCTGTACGGGCTGGGTTTTCATTGCTATGCAGATGACACCCAGCTGTACCTGTCCTGTGCACCCGATACCCAGCTGTCGGACTCTGTATTTAACAGCTGTCTCGATAAGATCCAGTCATGGATGACTGAAAACTGGCTTAGGCTCAACCCAGACAAGACAGAGGTACTTGTTCTGGATCCGGTTCACCGGAGCAGAGGACGCGGTGAGGGGTTACCCCTGACCTTGTGTTGAGGGGTGTTCCCCTTACTCTGTCTAGTCAGGTGAAGGATTTGGGCATGATCCTGGATGACGGTTTGCCACTTGATGCTCAGGTGTTGGCCATCGTCAAGAGTGGATTTTATTATCTAAGGAACATTGGCCGAATCCAAGCCCTGATCCCGCTGGAGGATCTGACCACACTTGTACATGCTTTTGTCACTTGCTGGCTGGACTATTGTAATGCCCTGTACCTAGGGTTATCTGGGGGCAACCTCCGCAGGCTGCAGCTGGTGCAGAATGCAGCAGCAAGATTATTGACAGGGGTGAGCCGAAGTGATCATATCACCCCTGTCCTCCGCGGACTGCACTGGCTGCCAGTCAGGTGGAGGACTGTCTTCAAGGTAGGGCTCCTGACCTAGAAATCCCTACACAAAAGGGGACCTGTCTATCTGCAAGATCTTCTTGTCCCCTACCGTCCGCCCCGGGCACTCTGTTCTGCCAGGGGGGGCCTCCTTGTAGTTCCCAGAGTGAGGCTGTGGCATTCTGGAGATAGGGTGTTTTTGGTGGCTGCGCCCACTCTGTGGAACTCCTTGCCTGATTATTTAAGGGAGGCCCCCTCTGTAGAAGCCTTTAAGAAAGTGTATCTGTTCCAGCAGGCTTTTAATGACTGATTGGTTTTAATGGGATGGATAGAATTTTAGTTTGTGTTTAATGCTGCTGCTTATATATATTTTTTGTTATTGAATTGTTTGTGCAGCGCTCAGAGTCTATGGAAATGGGCGCTTTATAAAAAAAATATCTATCTATCTATCTATGTTAGCTTTTTTCATGTAACTAACAGTTTGTGAAAGAATGATGCCCAAGTATTTAAGCTTGGTGTTCCATTCCAGACCGAATTGGGTAAAGTCCGAGGGGACCACCAAGGAATTTAAGGACATTATTATAGTTTTATCTGTATTGAGTTTATAGTTGGAATACCTACCAAACTCTTGGATAACGAGTAGGGCAGCTGGTACAGAGGTGCCAGAGTCCAAGATCTAGCAGGATATCATCAGCATACGCAGACAGTCTGAGGTCGAAAGGTCCGAAGGTCCAGGCTTTCTTGAATGTCTGTACAGCCCATTCGACTGCACTGTTTGATCCCAGATAGTAAGGTGGAGACAAAATATGTTCACACTTTAGAAACACTTTAAATTCTTGTGAAACAAATGTGTAACAAACTGTTGAGAAGAAAATTGAGGACCCTTGTCCAACACTGGCTCCCATGGTATTCCATATTATGCAAAGTGTGGTGTCAGAAGACCTATGGTCTTTTCTGCAGTTGCCACTTGCATGGGAAGCACTTTGATCAGTTTGAAGTGGATTTCAGTCTTTACTATGAAATGCTGTTTATCCATTTCTGCATAATCAGTGAGGATGATAAACAAGGTGTTGTAGCACAGGACAAGGGATCCAGAGATGTAGTTGTAGGTTGGTTGTAGACAGCGTCACAAGTGGTACACTGACTGACAAAATGCTGGATATCTTGATCAAGTCCTGGCAAACAGAGGTATCCACAGGCTAATGCCTTTATTCCAAAGGTTCTAGGATGACACTTGTGTATGTCAGAAAGTAACCTCTTTTGGAACTTTGGAGGTATCATGACTTGGGTGGCCCACAGAATATAGCTGTGATCCATGGATTGCTAGTCTTTATTGTCACAGAAAGGTTGAAGAGATCAGTCTCTCATAGGTTAGCCAACTATTTAGGGTGAAATCCAGGGGCTTTTGAGAGGAGCGAATCCCATCTTTTTTTCCGCTGCTACATCCCATAAAGCAATGGGTGGCTCCTCAATGTGCAAAAGTTGGAACACTGACCCATTATCTTCCTTCTCTGTTGCATCTTTGCATGGCAACCTTGACAGGGCATCCACATTTGTGTCATCCCGAGAACATCTACATTTGATATCATAGTTGTAGGCCAACAGAATCAGAGACCATCACTGCAACCTCAGTGCAGCGTGCATTGGTACTGCTGCTGGCTTCAGCCTCAGAATGGTGAGTAAAAGGCTTGTGATCTGTTACCAGACTGAATTTCCATCCACACAGGTGCTTAAGAAAATTCTTGACCCCGAAGATTATGCTCAAGGCTTCATTCTCAATCTGAGCATAGTTAATTTCACTTGGAGGCAGGGTCCTTGATGCCTAAGCAATTGTGTGTTCCTGCCCTGAAAGTAACGCATGAAAGATTACTGCACCTACCCCATATGTGGATGGGTCACATGCTAATCTCAAAGTCTTTGCTGGGTCGTATTACACTAGCCACTTCCTGTGCAGAAGTCATTGTTTGTAAGACTGGAATGCTGCTTCACACTATGGTGACAATTATATTTAGCTTTCTTTTTTTACTCATATTTTCATGCCCCCTCATGTCTCTAGTATCCATTCTTTCCAGACTCCAGTGGTCCCACCCTAGCTTACCCGCATCTCAAGGCAGGCTCACTCCTCAATGGAACCTAGGCTTTGTCCTTCTGGTAGGGTCGGAGATAGGAGGATATATACCCCAAGTTTTTTCTAGTTTCATCAGGTGACAACTCTGGAGGACACATTGGACCAAAACTTACCTGGGTCCTTTGCCTCAGGAGCCAGTGCCATCTTTTTCCCTCTAGTTTTCACCTCTGGTCATCAGCATGTATGGGGCACTTGCAAAAGCACATACAATGACATGCTGTTCACCCAGCAAACAACCTCACTAACCTGCCTACCTGTTACTGTGCTGCAACTCACAGTCAGCTAGGTGGCAGCACTGCAGGGGAGGCAGCAACATTCCCTCACTAGAGCAGGAGCATATGCTCAGGGATGCTTAACCGTCCTCTCCCAGCCATCCCCCAACAACCCAGACTCACTCCCAAACCCAGGTCACTGGTTTACTTTTTTTTGTAGCAAATCATGTAGCAGTTACAACAGTGTTGACTAGTTTGCCAGAAATGCCAATAGCAGTTCAACAGGTCCAATAATGGTCTTAACTCAATCACATGTGTTGGTGCCTGTGCACTATTAATTCCTTCCACTTTGCTCTCTGTTGTGTGCATGACCCATGCATTGATATGAAGCCCAGGTTCTCAACAGGCTCTTGTTGAAACTGACATCTGGCTAGCTTCCCTCTCATTCTGTACTGCTGCAGTCTGGACATGACCCGTTCCAAGATCGTCAGATGTTCTTCTATTGTGGGTACTGTTACCAAGATATCATCCATAAAGCAGACTACACAGACCAATCCATGCAGTATCTGGTCCATTATGGGGTGTAAAATTGCTGGTGCTGTCAAAACTCTGTAGGCCAAGAGATGATATACGTAAATTCGAATGTTGGTGCTTAGAGTGAGACAGGGTGATATCCTGGTAACAGCACCCACAATCCCAGGGTACAGGATATTCAGAAGGGATTGGGATAAAGAGAAAGGAGGGGGTTATTTATGTGAGGGAGAGGATAAGGTGTGCAAGGGAAGAGGGGGAGGAGGGAAGAACAGAGGCATTATGGATGCAATTCTATGATTCCAAAAATAAGACAGTTTGAATGGTAGTGGTGTACATGGCACCAGCACAGACAGAGGACTTGGACAGAGAACTAGCAGAGCAAATAGGGAGGGTCTGCAGGAAGGGTAACACCATGATCGTGGGGTACTTCAGTCTGCCAGGAGTGGATTAGTTCACCCCAACCCCCTCGAGTGCAAGGAAGTAGGTCATTCTGGAGGTATCCCGTGAAGTGGGCACATGGGGAAGGGCACCATCCATAATGGTGACTCCTTCCTGGTGAAATCCCTCACGGCGATGGGATGGTATGGCAACCGGATGGGTGCGTGGGCGAAATGGGTGACAGGATGTCGCTATAAGTACGTGCGCAGGGGGAGTGAGCACGGCAAGCATGGGCTGGGTGGGGGCAGAGGAGCTGTAGGGGGTGGTGCTGCAGTGGGTTGCCGAGCTGCATCATGGCGTCGGGGGTTGGCCTGTGGTTGGAGTGGGTGAGGTACGGGGTTCGGGTCCAGGTGTGGGTGGGATTTTATTGTGCCTGGCCCAAACCTTTATTTTTACATGCTTCACACCCCCTGACCTTCACACCCGAAGCTGAGAATCCTTTAATGAGGGGTGCAGGGGACAAAGCCCCAGCATTGGGGGGTTGGGGGGTACAGCCCCCCACAGAAAGCATTAAAATATATGTCCCCGGTGCCTTTGTCCTGTGCACCAAGGGTGTCAAAGTGCCGAAAAGTTTTCCGGCAGTCTGACTGTGCGATAACGGCGATCACCTTTAGGCTTTTGCCATTATCACATAAAACCCATCCTGAAGGCCTTCCAGGATAGCTTCCTGACACAGATGCTTAACGAGCCAACCAGTTTGGGCAACATGCTGGGCCTAGTACTAACTAACAGGGAGTCTGTAAGGGAGCTGAGGGTGGAGGATCTGCTGGCGTGGAGTGACCACCACTCAGTCTGGTTCACACTCAACATGGGCAAGGAAGCTGTAGGAATTGGAACCAGGGTGTTGGACTTCAGGCGGATGGAAATTGGGAAGATGAGGGGAATATTAGAGGGGCACCTGGCTAGAATCCATAAAAGCATGGATGCAAACCAAAAATGGGAAGTCATCAAGTTAGGGACAGCAGAGGCCACCAGATCCTGCACCAGAACACAAAGCAAAAAAGGCTAGGGCTAAGAAACCAAGCTGGTTGAGCAGAGAGGTCTTGGAAAAGGTGAGGGCAAAAAGGGCAGCCTTCAGGAGTTTCAGGGGAACAAGGAGAGGAGAGGACAGAAAAGAGTACCTAAAGAAATCAGAGGAGGTAGCCAGAGCAGTCAGGGCAGCCAAGGATAACAGACAGGTGAGGTTGGCACAGGGCATCAAAGATGGGGAGAAGGACTTCTTCAGGTACATAAGGGAGAGAAGGAACTGTAAAAACCAGATAGTGAGTATCTGAAAAGATGGGGGGGGGGGTAGGCAGAGAAAGGAACAGAACAGGCAGAAGCAATAAATGAATACTTCTCTTCTGTATTTACTAGGGAGAAGGGTGGGTCATTACCTCAGGAGGTGGGAAAGGTGGGCTCGGGGGGTGACAGATGAGAGGATCATGATGGGCAGGGTACTAGAGGGTTTAAGGGCTCTGAGGGTGTATAAGGCACTGGGACTGGATGGCATACACTCCAGGGTACTGAGACTGGCAGATATCCTGGCGGAGCCACTGGCAGACCTGTTCAATACCTTTCTGGACACAGAAAGCATACCACAGGACTGAAGGATGGCCCACGTAGTGCCCCTTCACAAAAGCGACCCCAAGAATGAACCTGGCAATTATAGACCAGTGAGCCTCACATCCATTGTGGGGAAACTAATGGAGACAATCCTAAAGGAGAGGTTGGTAACCTTATTGGAGGTTAATGGGCTCCAGGACATTAAGCAATAAGAGTTTGTCTTGAGCAGGTCCTTCCAGACCAACCTGTTTGACTATTATGAATGGGTAATGAGAGAACTGGACAAAGGCCTTGCAGTGGATGTCCTGTATTTGGACTTCAGCAAGGCATTTGATTCAGTGTCACATGGGAGGCTGGGTGGTAAATTAAGGTATCTGGGGTCGGAAACAAAGATAGTGAAGTGGATTGAGAACTGGCTGAAGGGGAGACAACCGAGGGTGGTGGTGGGTGGTAACTCTCAACAACAAGGTCTGTGACAAGCTGGGTGCTTGGTACTGGGCCCAGTGTTGTTTGGGATCTTCATAGCGGACATATCACATGGCATGAAGAACAAGATCAGTCTGTTTGCAGATGATATCAAGATCGGAGTGGTGGTGGATGACTTAGAAGAGTGGCAGAGGTTACAGAATGACCTGTCTAGACTGGAGGACTGGTCAGACACGTGGTAGCTGGGGTTCAATGCAAAAAAGTACAAGGCTCAGTACTGCACTTCGGTGCAAAAAACCCAGGGAGGTGCTATCAGTTGGGAGTGATACAGTTAGGCACCACCAAGGAGGAGAAGGATCTAGGGGTGATTATAACTGGGCAAATGAACAACTCAGCACAGTGCAGGAAGGCAGCAACTAAAGCCAACAAGATGCTGGGGTCTATTTCTAGAGGAATGTCCTCCAGGAGGAGGGAGGTGATCTTGCCTCTGTACAGGTCACTAGTCAGACCACACCTGGAGTACTGCGTGCAGTACTGGTGACCGTACTTGAGAAAATATGTTAGATTTCTGGTGGGGGTACAGAGCAACAAAGGTGATACAAGGGTTGGAGGACAAATCACACAAGGGAAGTCTGAGGGAGCTAAATACGTACTCCCTGGAGGAGAGGAGGGATCAGGGGGATATGATTGAGACCTTTAAATACATGAAAGTACAAGCGAGACGGGTACAGAGGGGATATTTAAGTTGAGTAGAGGGAGGAACACAAGACAGCATGATCTCCAACTGGAAGGGGGAAGATACAAGAGAGAAATGAGGAGACACTTTTTCACAGAAAGGGTGGTGGCTAAGTGGAACACTCTGCCCGAGGAGGTGGTATCCTGTAAGACAGTGGGCAGTTTCAAAAGGGGATGGGACACGGTGGGGGGGTAATTGGGAGGGGCAGCTGCAATGCAAGGGTGCTAGCTGCACACTCCAGCAGACTTGATAGACCGTGTGGCCTGTTTCTGCTGGCAGATTTCTATGTTTGTATATGGTTCTGACACTGGCTCCAGTTCCAACCGTTGGGGTGCAAAGGATAAGTCCAACTTGCTAAAGAACTTTTCACCTGCCAGTATACCAAACAAGTCTGCTACATTTGGTAGTGGGTATGTTTCAGGTTCTATGTTTCATGTTTCAGGTGTTAAGCAATGGTTCACTGAAACCTTGTATTCACCACACAGCCTCACTGCTTTGTCTCTCTTGGGAGCCATGATGATAGGGGCAGCCAAGCCCTCCTCCCTATTTGTGACACTATACCCTACTTCTCCAGACAATCAAGTTCTTTCTCTACTGCTTCCTTTAAGGCACAGAGTGCTGTTGAGGTTTGCAGAAGATTGGAGTGGCATCAGTTCACACTAGGATCTTTGCCTTGAATCCTTGATGGTGTCATAGCTAATCTGGAAAACGGGACCATGTTTGTCCAGTACGTTCACTGCGTCTTGAGGTGCTTTTGTCAAAGTTCATAAAGTGAAGATCTTTTCCCCAGCTTAATTTTATCTTCTCAAGCAAGTTTCTTCCCAGTAATGCACATCTCTCCCATTGTACTACCTCTAGGGACAAGGTCCATGCTCCCCCCTTGTAGGTAACTGGTATCTGAATCTCCACTAGACCAGGGATTACAACATTAGTGTAAGATGTAAGCTGAATATGTGATAGTTGCAATGGGCACTTGTGGTTCTCCTTGTAGATGTGCTCTGGCACAAGAAATACTGATGCCCCAGTGTCAAGCTGCATGCTGTTTGACGGCCAATTCTATCTGGAGGCAAATTCTTACTCCATTTCTTTGTGCCACATGGACAATGAACAACTCCAGTGACTCTCCTTTTGGTTCGGTCTCTGGCACAGTGTATATGATATACTGTGCACTTTTGCTCACTCATGGAGAATGACCCACTTTTCCACAGTTATGGCATTTTTCTTGTTGAAATCTACATATGCTTTGCTGGTTAGCCGCACAATGATAACAAAGTTGCTTTGACTTTGTGGGACTGGGCAGTGTCTTGCTTCTGATAACCTTGTGGTCACTGATGAGATGGTGGTGGACCAATTTGTGGTCTGTAATGTCCACCAGCCACTGTTGTATGCTTGACTCTGTGAACCCCACTCCTAGGTGGTTTGTAATCTCTCACTAGCTCCCCGAAATCCTTCTGGGAGAGCTCATATCGTAGGCTGGCATGAAGGCATGTCCTTTCCTGACAACAGCCATTTGTGATGACAAACTGATCCTCTATGGCATCATCTAGGATCTTACCAGACTCACAGGTGCATGCCAGATGCTTCAAAGCAATGATGTAGTCTGAAAGAGTGCCCCCTCCTCAGTTCCAGTGATGAACATGAAAGCATTCTGCAAAGAGAATTGGCTTGGGCTTGAAATGTCATGAAACTGTCTCTGAGTTGGGCATACTGCATATAAAACAACTTGACAGGTGTGGTCAGACCAGCATTCAAAGCGTTCCAGGTAAACAACAAGGTCCTCTTTTGATTCATTGAATTCTGGCACTTGTCCAACTGACACCATATCATCAGTAATTCACTGATACCGTGCTTGACACATAGCGCCTATGGCTTGTAGAGGTGCTATCCTCAGTGCTGCACTGATAATCCCTCTACTCCATAGCTTAGGTGGCCATAAAAATAATTTATTTTTTCTTTTGCAACACCCCTGCACTTACTTGGCTGCAATTTCTTACTTTTGCCACCTGATTCTGATGCTATGCTTCTTTTGCCGATTTGTGCTTGCAGTACAATCTTCCTGCATAGAGTGCACTATTGTACTTTCTCTGTGCAGGCTGAAACAAAGGAGAACCTACTTGCTTCTTCTGCCTCTATTTTGTGTTGCTAGGCAGACTTTCTAAGGCCATGGATTCACTGTCTTTCATTGCCTCCTGGGTACTGTTTAGTTTCCAAACATGCTTGTATATTTGTATACTGTCTCAAAGGGAGCGCAGTGCCTGTACTGCTTGGTGAGGGGTATGGTCAGATCATGCTGCTGCTCAAGTCTACCTGTGGCAGGGCTGAGCAGCAGTGTGGCAGGCAGACCACAAGATCACGTTCACTTTTTTTAGTTCAGGGGGACTGCAATTGTGTAAGTGGCAGCTCTCTCAGCCGTATAGGGATTTCCCCTTTCTTTGTTGCAAGTGCCTGGTCTCAGCCTTCATACCACGGCCTTCCTGTGGGAGGGCTGCTGGTAGCTGTGCAGGAATCTGAGTGAGAGGCAGCATGGCAGTGAAGCAGTAGGGCTAAGTAGGGGATTCACCATCTGCTACTGCAGGCACAAACTTGTTTTTGTTTTTCTGTAATGCAGCTTACCCAACTGCAGACACACTGTGGATCTGGAAATAGCTTGTTGACTCTGTAATAAATGTGGTGATTAGGGAACAGACGCAGAACATATCATGCAGCCATCTTTATTCTCAGAGCAGGACAACTAACATAGGTGCCCATAGGGCATGACAGGAACTAAAACAGGACTGCAAATATGCAGGTGAACACTTTCCCAGTACTTCCTGAAGGGTTCTTACCTATATACTATAAGTGGGAACTGTTGTTAATTAAAGTTTACAGGCAATTAACATAGCTGAGAATGCCCAGCCAGGTAAAATACATTGTAACTGCTGAGCCTGCAACAGGGATCCCCACTCCAGTAGTACAATGCCAAGCACTACTGTACTTATAGTGCACTTCCTTAGAGGCAGTACCACTAGAGCCTTCCTATGAAAGGAGTCACCTCAGGTGGAGGTACCATGCACTGTGTCAATCCATAAACATCTACAAAGACTGGAAGCTGGGGTAATATTGGTTGATAGGGTGTTAAAGGGGCTGGTAAACTATAAAGTAAATGAATCCCCTGAGCTGGATGGATTACACTCAAGGGTACTTAGGGAGGTGACTGGCCCTAGCAGCTCCACTCACACACCTATTGAATAAGTCCCTAGAAATGAGTGACGTTCATCTAAATGGAGAGTTGTAGACATGGATCCCCTCCACTGGAGCAGGGATAGAAAGAATCCTGGGAACTCCAGGCCAGCAAACCTGACATCCAGTCTAGGTAAGCTGCTAGAAACCCTTAGTCATGGAACAGATAGTGGGATTCCTTGAGGCACAAGGGTGGCAAGATGAAAGACAGCATGGGTTTACAAGTAGACTTTTTTAAATTCTGTGACGAGGGTGGTGGACAGCGGTCAGGTAGTGGGCATCCTTTACCTGGACTTCAATAAGACCACTGGTTCTGTACTAGTGGTAAAAAAAATGGGTGACCAGTGGCTAAGGGAAATACTAACTAGATGGATAGGGAGTTGGTTGTAAAGAACCTAGAAGGTATACTCTCAGGAATGAGGGATGTGACCAGTAGGGTTCCACAGGGATTGGTACTAGGTCCAACACTTTTCAATACATACATCAGTGACATAGATAAATGGATACAAGTGAAGTTAAGTGTTTTTGCAGAGGACACTAAAATCTGTGGGAGAGTGGACATTATGGAGGGGGTTAAAGCAATGAAAAAGCAGATGGAGTATCTAGAAAAGTAGTTTAGCATCTGTCAGTTGAAGTTAAATGCCAAGAACTGGAAAGTCAGACACATAAGCAAAAAGAATCCACAAACTGAGCATATCATTACTGGGGTAACAGCTGAACATTCTAGGGAGGAATGGGATTTAGGGAAAATAATTATTCATAGCATGAAGTCCACTACCCAATGTAACACAGCATATGGGAAGGCAAAAAGGATGCTGGAAAGTGTTAGACAGGGATTTAGCAGTCACGGACATGGGGTGATTATTCTGATTATCAACCATGGGAGAGGGAGGAGGGCCAGGAGCAGAGGAGAAGCCATCTCGCAGTAGCCCCAGCATAGATCCAGGGCAGATCGGAGAGACTCCAAGTCTTTTTCTGCCTTCACCATTCTATGTTTCTATCAAAGAACCTATGACTTTCTTCCAAAAGTCCAGAAATGCTAAACCTTGTTTAAAGACTGGAGTGCCAGGGTTAAATGGCTAAGTCTCAAGTGCCCCAAAAATGCCCTGGTAGGGGATATTAGAAACTAACATTTTAACATTGTGAAGGTAAAGAAGACATTGCAGTTTGGTGATGTTAAAATGCCAGTTCTGATCACTCCCTGCCAGAACATTTTTGAGAGCTTGAGGCTTTGAACCCAGCAACAACAATGGAGCACTTCATTCTGTCAGCATTTTCTGCACAAATGCACCTTCATGCATTTTGTACTATAGCACTCTGTTTGTTCTTCAGATGGAATATTCATCGACCTATTAATGTTCATTCTTCAGCTGGAATATTCATCAGTCCATACAGCCAGTACATTAGGGTCTGGTATCTCCTGCATACCTGTTTAATTCATATCTGTATTGGATTTATAGTGTGTCTGGAATTAAGGCAACCATGTATTAAAGAGTTACTGCAGCCATAACAGGCAGACAGGAAAATAATACAAACTTTAAGAAGTAGTCAGTTGTAGCTTTTTATTTCTGAAATATTTTTCTTTTTGCTTTTGCTCATTAGAAAGTCTTCTATATGATAATATTGTGCTGGGTGTGTGGGAACAGCTCTCAGCCTGGCAGCTGACATATCTATCTCTATCCCCCACTATATCATCAGCATTGTGATCTCACTGACAGTGACATCACAGGTGACCTGACCTGGCAGTTAGTGAATGGCTGTTCCCAAGCAGCAGTGATGTCACAGTTAGTAAGGTCAGAATGCTGATGATGTAGTTGGGGGGAGGGGAGAGATAGACATGTCAGCAGCCAGGTAGAGTGCTGTCTTACACGTTACACCTACTAACATCTGGTAAGTAATCTTCTAATTAACCAAAGGGGAAAAAGTACCTCAGCTATAAATGGTAATGGTTAACTGCTTTTTATAAACTAATATTAGTTTTAGGCAGTGCACTAGCTCTTTAAATCATCAAGAAAATTCAAATCTGGGAAGCCTGTGTATTTTCTTCTACCTCCTAATGCTGTACCACAGAGAAGATTACCACAATGCAAGCATTTGTTGTTGTATGCAATATCTTGGTCTGCAACAAGTTACCAGCTGAATACTGAGTTCCAGTTTTTGACTCTAGAACACGCATGATACAATTTCCTTTCTTAGTCCAAATAAAATGTACAGTTCAGTATTTTTTTAATAACAGCCTTCACATGACTATTTAAAAAAAAAAAACATTTTTAAATAACTATTTAAAATTTGTCAAACATTTGGTTTACCTTCCAATAAAATAAAACAAGTTTCCACTTTTTTTGGTCATACTCCATTGGCAAAGTACCACAGCTACATTGCAAAAACTGCACAAATCTTCTTTTCATGTGTAGTGATACAGAAATCTTACTGCCCCTTTGCCTGCAACAACTGTGACCAAATAAATATAAACAACTCAAACTAACGAAGTATTAATACTTTGCTATATAATCACAATCAGAAAAGCACAAAAATATAATAAATGTTCAAAGTACCATTAAGAATATGGTTAAGTGTTATCAACGGAAATGACCCCTCAACAAAAGGTACAGTGGTGATCCTACTGTTTTCCACCAGAGCCTCCTTTTGAAGAACCAATTCAGTTTTAAGTGGGATTATTTAAGTGCATGTTGGTAGTTAAGGCTAGAGAGGATTTTCAAAGGCTTAGGTTGCCGCAAACCCCGGGTGCACTGTCAATACAGCGCATGGGGCTTGTGGCAATCTAACAGGAGTTTCTAAACCATGCAGCAGTTGCTGCAATCCTGCCCTGAGTCTCAAGAGCGAAGTTAAACAGAAAAACTACCTGCTGTGACTGGGGTTTGCTTTCATAAAAGGAAATAGTTAAAGTAATGGGCTTCAGCCATTAGCCTATTTAGAATGTGAATAGTTATTTTGGAGAAATAGCCTTACTCTGGAATTCTGCAAAGAGAATGTCAAGTGAGTTCTCAGATAGCCAAGAGGTTGCAACATGGAACAAAGCGGTCTGAGATAGTCTACCGTATCCTGGGAGCTTGGGGCCTATGCTGTTTTAACAGTGTGCAGAGGAAATTCAGGCCCAAGTTCCTCTTCTCAGTGTGGAGAGACAAGACTGTGATGGCTATGTGCAATAGAAGAGGGCCAATTCTGAAGAGAATGGTTTGATGTCTGCAGAGACTTCTAAGATCTTAATGCAAGACGTAAAGAATTTATGCCAGTTTTGTTAGCATTTTCCTACTCTGTACTTTTGGGTTCAAACCTGTTTACTTTAAATTTCATAGTGTGCATGTTCCCCATTAGTTCACTATATATCTTGTAAATTGTGTGTCAGTCTTAAATATTTTATATTTAGTATAAATCCATGACTGCAGTGTTTTTATAAGTAGAGGTAATCTATTTTCTGGGCAGTTTCAAGATCTGTCAACTGAGAGAGCACTACCAAGTTAAAAAGTAACTTTACGTTGGATGCAGCGCAGGGGTAAGGTGTACATGGAGTCACTAGGAGGTCCAAGAGACCTTGCACTGTGTGAGCAATAGCCTGGCCTTGTTTTGCGTGAGCAGAAGCTTGTGGTCAGATAAGAAGGAAGCAGCCCCAAGTAAGTTGTGTACAGGCAGGTGGCAGTGTAATTCAGTGAGCACACCAGTGGTATGACCCTCTCCCTCCAAGGTATTCCTCCTCCCTTCTTGTTTCTCCACCTCCCTTTTATCTGTTACCCTCCTAATCTCCCTCAACAACAGTCTCGCTCTCTCTTCATAGGATCGTTGGTTCCCCCTTCCTAACTTCCCCCTTTATGTGACTGTTCTCTATATCTGTCCTTCTTTTCTGGTGTCAATCCATCTCACATTATTCATCTTTCTCATTATTTTCCTTTCCTTCCCTCCTCATTGCTCTCCCACTCGACCTGAGCCTCCTCTCCATTCTCCAATCACTCCATGCAAACCCTCCTTATACTCCCTCTCTTTTATATTATCCTTGCCTCATTAGACGTCTCCTCTCCTAACCCACTCTCAATCTAGAAGCTCTCTGGAAGTTTGTTTCTCTTCTCCCCTCCTCCTTCTGAACAAAATCTCATTTCCACTGGCTTATCATCACAGTTATGTTGTCAGAAGACATAGAGCTTAAGCCCATTCCTGTCCCCCCAGTCTTATCCCCCCAAGTGCATTAGCATATTCAATCTCAGCATACAGAGCTTAGTTACTAAGCTAGACCAACCTAAGCTATGGGTCCTTCAATACCTACCCGGCATCTTAGTAATCACTGAGTCCTGGCTTTCAGCCTGGATCAGTACTGTGGACAGTGGAATCTGAGGGTTTACAGTCCACAGATTGAATTGTGGGAAGTGTAGGAGCGATGTCACTGTTTATGTCAATCTCAGTTTCAACTTTTTTTTTCCACCTAGGTTTGTGCCCCCTCTCCTAGTGGCCTGCAACTTTGTGGCCCACCCCAGCCCAGTTACCCACCATCCCCAGGACTTACTCCTGGTGCTCCCATGACTTACCCTTGTGGCAGGGTTGGGGAGGTTTGCTCTTGTCTACCACAAAGCATGATCTGGTTTAGGTGCCTGGTCAGTGGTGTCAAGCTTGCAGGTAGGCCGACTTCCATCCCACATAGCAGAATGTCTTTTTCCTCTGTGGATTTCTCCCTCCTCATCTGTGTACAATTATGGACAGTGCCAACTTTCTCCCCACCCTACTGAACTTCCTGGCTGTGAAGACATCCAGCCTCCACTGGGTGTCAGGTGTGCTGGAGAAAGCACTGCTCACCCTTCCTGGGAGAGGAAAGCAGTCCTCTGGACACTCGATCCTCTCCACCCAGCCAACCCCTGATGACTCAAGTTTGCTCGTGAACCCAGGTTGCTGGTGTGGCAGGCAATAGCACTATTACCCTAACACTATGCCAGTTATCTCAGTTTCAACTTTGATGATACACTCCAGTTCTCTGTCCCCTTTTCATATGAACTCCTTCTATGAAATCTCTCTTCCCTCCTACCTTCATCTTCATCATTGATATCTACTGCTCTTATACCAAGTCTCCCTTTTCAACCTCCTATCCTCCCTGTCCAACTTTGCCTCTTTGGGTGAGCGCATGATTCTTGGAGACCGTATCGTAAATTGGCTCTCCCCTTCCTCAAAAGTATTCATTTAGAGAACTGAATCCCTCAATCTCTGTTAATTACTCAGTTAAGTCCCTCAGTCTGTGTTAATTACTAGGCCTACCTGCCTCAGTCCCCACTCTTCCACTCATTCCCTCATTGACTAGGATCTTTTCATCCACTCCATCATATTCTGGAAGCTAGCACTCTCCCCAACAACTTCAGTAATTATAAGATGGTCTACTGCATTCATAAGATCCGCTGATCAAAAATCCATCAGAGTACATCTAATGTAAGCTGTTCAGGTCACTTGACCTGACCTTCATCCTTGATGATCTTTGCCTGACTGGTCCCCACTCTCAATGTCCTCTGACATTACCAAAACGTCTTCCTTCTTTAATTCTGCTTTTGTATTAACCTAGGTAAAACATGCCCCCAGGAGATCTCCTGCCTATTGGGCCCATGTTTCCTGGATCTCTGCAAAGATCATGGTTCAGTTTAAAGGCCATGAATCAGCATGGTACCAATATAAAGAACCAGGCTCCCCACAGTACTTACTAAGGTTTAAACAGCTCCAGAATGGTTTCCCGAAGACAACCAAGAAATCGAAAGCAAATTACTTTCTGAATATCTGTAAGTACCCAACCAAATTCTGGAAGATGATCCATGCCATCTTTGACCACCTCACATATAAACACACACAACTGACTACCCCAGTCCCTAAAGTGACATGCTCCTTCATCTTGGAGTCAGCACAGGTTTCTGAATCTTTAGTGGGGTTTTCTCCATCTGGGCCCGCTCTTTCTTCCCCATACTCTTTCCTCTACATCCTCCTGCTGACCTCTCTCTCTCTCTCTCTCTCTCTCTCATCTCTGTTCCCTTCCCTTCCATCCTCAACCCACCTATTCACTTTCTAATTTTCTTCATCTCTCCTGCAACTACTCTATTGGCACCACACTCTCTCTTTAAGTACAGTATGCATGATATTAAGTCACAGATAAACTGCCCACCAATTTAGTATAGGATGGTGAGGTACTAACAATTACTAATCAGGAAAGGGACCTTGGGGTTATCATACAGTATCTGATTACCTCAAAAGGGCTGTGCAATATGACAAAGCAGTGGGTAGGGTTAATGGGATGCTAGTGTACACAGGAAGGGGTATCTCCAGCAGGAGAAGGGAGGTGGTGTTGCCATTGAAGAGCTCACTGGTGAGACCCCACCTGGAATACTGTGTCCAGATTTAGAAGCCACACCTCAGACAGGACATACACAAGGTGAATGGCAACTAAAATGGTGCAGGTTGCAAGAGTAGCCCTACAGGCAGAGACTAAGGGATATCAACAACCTGGAAGAGAGGAGAGTGAGAGGTGACATGACCGAGACCTACATGTACCTCACTGGGGTGAACAGGGTGCAGGCAGGGAGCCTCTTACAAATGAGAAAGAACACCAGCACCAGAGGGCATGCGATGAAGCTGGAGGGGGGAGTTTAAGAGATACATGAGGAAATATCTATTCACTGAAAGGGTGGAAGATGCCCATAACAAACTGCCAGCAGAGGTGGAGGCAAAAACAGTGGGGGGGGGGGCTTTAAACACGGGAGGAATAAACATAGGGGTGTATTAGAAAGCAGACAGGGAGGATTAAGGGTTGCCAGAGACCAGTTAGGATCTGAGGAGACAGATTAGGCAGGGAACATCTGGGTAAACTGGGTGGGCCAAGCGGTAATTTTCTGCTGATGAATTTTGTTTCTATGTCTGCCTCAAATTCCGAGGCAAACACATTTGTTGTACTGTAATAAACAAGCAGAAATAGCGGTACTGTTCATCTGAGGTGCTCTGCTGCCAGTAAAAATGGCGGTCATGCCTATAAGGAATGGGTGGACACAATTAAGTGTTCCTCAGAAAAAATATAATTAAAATTAGGAATGTTGGGGCATGGCTAGCAGCCAACATGAGTAGACGCTCTTCATGTGGCTTCCGGCTTACATATTATAAAACAGATTAAAACTACAGTTTTTTGGTTTTACTGAAACTAAATAACAATCTTGATCAATAGTAGTAACCGTTCAGCTGAAGCAGGAGAAGTTGGACAAGGATTATACCATGGGGTGACCCAAGCATGATGCTCTGAAAGATTCTAGGAAGGGTAAAGGACCTGCAGCCTCATCGAGTGGCGCCAAGGGCAGTGTGGCATCTGGCAAACAACCTGGGGATCTGGAGGTATTAGTCTGTGCCATTCTAAAGCAGTATAGCAGCTCACTAAAAAGGTAGAGACCTTTAATATACAGTTGACTCAGGTTGAAACTAAGGTCGCTACACTAGAGACAGATCGCAAAGCAATCACTGACACAGGTTGGAAATCTACCGTGGTAGTTGACAGAGTACTGAAGGAGAATAAACTGCTTTGGGGCATGGCTGGAATATTTGAAGAATGGGGTTTGTGCATCTAACCTCCGATTTTTAGGTATACCTGAAGCACTGGAAGGAACAGATCCACTCAGTTATTTGCAAAAATTACTTACTGATTTATTTCAAATGCAAACGGCTCAACTTATTATCTGAGCCTACAGAATAACACCCCATTCTAAGCCCAGCAACTCAGACCTCTCATAAACATTCTTAGTCTCTACTTCTGGGGTTCATGTACAGGACCTGGTTCTTCAAAAGGCAAAAAATGCAGAGCCACTGACTCTGACTGATGGGACCATTCTGCACTGTTTTCCTGATCTCCGTTATGCCACGTGCATGAGGCACTGTGGTTCTGATGCCGTGTAGGCCAGTCTCTGAGCACTGGGAATTACTCATGCACTCCCACTCCCGGCATGACCTGAGATTGTCTATGCAGGCAAAGTATTTCTCTGCAACAATCCAGCTGACTCTGGTCGCAAAAATTGAAGGCTATCCAAAAGGACTTTGCTACACAACCTCAAGTGGATGAACCAGGGGAGGATGCTGCAGTGACTTGAAAGACTGTAAAATAGTTTTTTGCTTCTACCTTCTCCACGTCTAGGAGACAATTCCCATTTGACTCATAAAGTATTTTTATAGAGATGTTTATTAACTTAACTGTTGGATATCATGGATTTTTACTGCCACTAAGGTCAGTTACTTTTGTTTAAACTCCGCCAGTTCAGTTACTGGGTGGTTTGGCTGTATTATCAAGCACCAGGTGATCATCCAGCATGCTTGCTCTTTTTGGGATGCCTCAGCATTGGTAAAAACATAGCAGAGACCGTGTAGTTAGTAGGTAGTGGGAGGGACAGTTTTTCGATCCCCCTACACCACAACCCAGTGTCTGTGGCTCTAGGGGACCCTGAAACGATTGCCACATAGATGATCAGCTAAGCCCCTGAATTCAGGAGGAGTATTCCTCATTTTCATTTTTTGAGAAGCCTTGCTTGGGTGCACAGAGAAGATTAGTGTAAGTTACAGCAAATAGTTTGTCAATGGGCTATACATTAGTCTGCTATAATTTAGTTTAGTCTGGTGGAGATATGTGGTGCTGAATGTTTTTAGTTTCAACTTAGCTTTTAAAGTCATCTCATAACTAACTGGGATAGTGTTAATCAAGTTTGTTAATACAAACAACTCTAATCTGCTTTTTTGAATGTTTAGGGGGTAGGTGGGAGGCATTAGAGGTAGCCTCTGTATATTATGAGAGGGGTTAGTTCTTCGTAGATAGTACTGTCATGGACTCCAGGGTTAAGTCTCTGACAATGGCCAATTTTCATAGAAGTGATTTTATTGAACTTTTCACATAAACATTATTTATTTGTTTTTTATCTGTACTTTTAGCGCCTTCCTCCCCTCAGTGGTCCCTATCTGCTTGACCCCCCCATCCCCATCACCCGGCTCCTCCTGGGATCTTACCTTCAGCCATCCTGGCCACAGGATCGGCTGCCCAGCCACTGGTGTGGAGCCTGTGGGGGCCAAACTTCACCTTGCCACCACAATGTGTTTTCCTCCATTTCCTCCCTATTCCTCCCCATTCTGAGGTGCGACATGTCAGTGTGCATACGTGGAGGCATACACACGCTGTGGAGTCCCGCGGCACCCACCCTTCCACTGGTGCCCTATCCTGTTCTACCCTCAGGCCTCCACCTGGGAGCAGTCATTCAGCAGGGCAGCCAAGTGTCACTCCCCAGGAGAGGAGAGCTGTCCTCCAGATGCCCCATCCTTTCCTTCCATGGCCGACCCCTGGCGACCCGCTTGCACCGCAAACACGGGTTGCTGGCGTGGTAGGAGGTAAGACATGGATGCCTCAGCCCTACACACCACTGGGCTGGCTCACATAAACATTATTGATCGGTCGTCCATGGTCTTGCTGCAACAGATCTTTCTGTACTTACTTTATGGACAATTACCGGGACATTTCTTATCCCCCAAAGTGCTGCAACATTGAGAGAAAGGATTTGTATTACCTGCCATAATATTTTTTTTCTGTACTGCATCCCATAGCTGGAATCAAGCATTGTTTGTGTATGTTCATTTGAAAATGAATAAAACATAAAGTTAAAAAAAAAATTAGGAATGTTCAGTTACTACATTTTCCCCATTGCAGCACTATCCCTGGATGACTCCAATAACTGAGAGACCCAGAAAATGGATAATCCAGGATAACGACTAAGATACCAGATTATCCATTCTGGCCCTAACAAAATCCTTGGAAAAAGGCCACTATCTGAGGTTTTTAATGGCACACACTAAATGTCCAAGCATCTCTAATTAAAATGATTATCCTACCCTTCTCTTGGAGTTGAATTGGGTCACCTTATTCCAGGTTATAATATCTTTCCCCAGCAGATGTTTTTGTTTACATGACTACTCTGCCAGCAGTCCCAGACTTTCCAGCATCACAGACCCTGCACCCTCCACCAATTCTTGCCACTCCCCAGTATCCCAGCCTTGAACCCAACATAACAAACTAAATCCTTCCTCAGCTGTGAGCTATAGTGCCTCCTGACTCACCACTATCACACTCTCTACCCCTCATGCAACAAGCCTGTGCATCATGCCCAAAGCTGCAAGCAACTCCACCAATTCCTCAGTATCAGAGGCTCAACACCATGGGATCAACATTAAGTTTTACAGCCAGTAGCCAGCAAGGCTAGAGACTGGAAAAATACACCGGCCCCACCAACTTTTCCACTAGCCAACACTGTATTTATCAAAATTTAATGTTACTTTCTCCAACAGAAACCTTAAGGTGACAGCCCACCCAGAATTTTCCTGGACTATCCTGAAATCTCTTTTGTCCATAAGGGGTGACAACCAGTCCAGCATTTCTTAACATCAGAGGCTGGATTTTCAACCCATTGGAGACTAAGTCCCACTCCACAGCCAGCCGATGCAGACCGAATTCTTCACAACTGCAGGCTTTGATATTTTTAGCCCATGCAGCTGCAGGAGATGTTACGTTTTGGTCCCACCAGGTGTAACATTTTGGTACAACTATGTAAAAAAAAAATAGCTGTAAGCTGCCATAAATAAGAGAGCCAGTTGTGAACCGGCTCCCAATTTGAAAATATGGCATGTGTGGAGAAAACTGCTGCTATGCAAATTAAGCCCCACTTGTGGTAGTTTTTTTCCACATCAGTGCCAATTTTTATTACCCAGTGCTTCAGACATAAAGTAAGTTACATTAACCAAGTTTAAGTCTTAAGCACCAGGTAAGTTCAGTGCTCTCTGTGTGGCTATAAGTGCTCTCCTTGTGGCTGTGACATAATAAATTCTTCCTACCATTGAAATTACTGATCCAATCTTTTTTTTTTTACCTCCACAAATTGGTGTTACTCCTGGAGTGTGGTAACCTGCCTGTTTTTGGTTTTTTTTATGGCATATTTTTCCTCCCATGGCTGGACCAGGCTCAGTGGCGGCATTCTGCCGAACCAAAGTGCCCATCCCCTTCATAAGGGGGATCACGCTGTACAGACATGGGGTTGGAATTTTTGCATGGTTACTATAGTAGCTGCATAAGTTCCTCAATTCCACCCTAGAGGATGCCAGCATGACAGACCGAAGTCCAGGCAGGGAGCCATGTGAAGACATGGCTTCTGCCAAGTGCCTAACAGCGCCCTCCACTCCCAACACTGCCTGCTAGTCGGGATGCTGCTTAACCATCCTTAGAAGAGGACAGCTGCCAAACAGTGGCTCAATCCTGCTCCTCCCTCTCCCTCCGCCAACCTCTGATGACCTAGGCATGTTCCCGAGTCCGGGATGCCAGTGTGACACGAGGTGTGGCATCCAGTGCCTTAACCTTCAGTGCCACCAGGCCTGCTGTCCCCTGCCTGCTTTAACAATGAGAACACCCTTGAGTGAAATAACTTCCAAGACACGGAGCCACTCAGGTGGTGGGGCCCCAAAATTCCGCAAGCATTTTCAGGTTTAGTTTAGAAGAATAGAATAGAATTTGGGAAGTGCTTGCATGCACTGTTACTGTGTCTCTTATGGTTATAAGAGTGCATTCTTGAGTTCTTCGGGTAACAGAACTGCAAAGTGAAGCAGAGCAGCTCTGGCACACAAAGACTTGAGCAGAAACTCTTGTAGCCATAAGACACATAGGGACTGTACACATAAATTTTTTATAAATCATGTTGAAGATTTCTGTTAAGAAATGCAACTTGAATTTAAAATACAACTGTTAGATTTTGTGGAAAATTAGAGAACCCCCTGTGTGACGAAATGGGCTACTCCATCTGAACTTGAACTGTAGCATTCAAACTGTTTGCAAGAGATGTTTTGTGGGGAAAATAGTACATGCAAAGTTTAGAAATAAACAATCCTGATTAGCCAAGAATGATGTAATAATTTATAATTTTGTGTATAGAGGATAGTGGGTGGCCAGCCATGCAAACCAAGCCTGTGTTGTCATCAACCTTGAAAGTAGTCAGAACCCTGCTGGCAATGCAGGCTTGTTGTGCATATAGTATATGTTTTTCTTATCTTAAAAAATACATTGCACCCCCAACACACACACAAAAGGCACATAATTTGGGGAAATTGAAAATTAATAAATCCACTCTACACCCAACTGCTAATACTCCTTGCCATGCTACTGACAGTTTATTTGCTTTTAAAGTCATTTGAAAAAAGCTTATTTCATAAAAGAGGAAGACCTGGGTGATGAGCGACAGCAAGATCTGCACTTATGTGCTTCCATTGAAATCAACATGGTTTCACACAAATACGTTGTAGTGCAGTTCGTGCTTATGTTTGTTTCTTAGTTCCTTTCATTTTTGTAAGTAAGATTCTTTTTAAATGATTTTAAAAGCAAAACACTATCAGTGGCGCTGGTTGGGGCATTAGTGGCTAGATGCAAGGTGGGTTTATTAGTTAAAATGAATTTAAACAATAGAAAGTTTTTGTGTTTGGATCTATGTGTGCATGTGTGGTGAGGGGAGACAATTGTTTTTTTTTCTATAATAATTTTTTTATTTTGTAAACTTCTCAAATAATACAACAAATAAGAGTTAAAACAATACATTACAAACACAGAAGTAACAATCTTTAACTAATCAACAGGAAAGTACATATAAAGGCTTTCTTATAACATTCTACTATATCTTCACTAAAACAGTTAAGCTTAAGACTAACTTTGGCAATGCCTTCCTAATCGAAAGTGCAATTCAAACAATATTCTTTACAAAATTAATACATGTAATAATTATTAACTCTTAAATAGCTATCAAAACCTATGACATTTTACATCCCCTCAAGTGCAATAAAGGAGACAACAATTGTAAGCAGAACAGAACACAGGTGGCACAGAATGTTCATTCTTATTAAAAAGTTATTATACCACAGACAAGTGCAACAGCATTCTATAACCTTTTACCTGTGGTACCAAAGCTTTTCAGTTTGGATGGAAAGCCATGCAGGACAGACACTAACTATATAATATAGCGTATTTCATATATGCTGTAACCCTAAGTGCTTTACAAAGCACCACATTGCATTCAGGTAGTAAGGGATTATGTGCAGCACACATAGAGAAGCCACTGAGCACAACTCATATGATACACACGTGCATACTACAATAAACCAGTGGTTTTTAAGCCATATATCTGGAGGGCCACACAGTGCATCTGCCAAAACTTACTGGTGGCCTTGCTCTTTACATTTTTCATCCCATTCCCTTAATACAACATATCTCTTTTCCCACATACTACAGTACTTAGCAAATGAAGTTCCTATTGTCTTCTCTCATTTTCAGGTAGAAAATGGTCAAAGGCTGGCATCGGCACAGTAGTAGAGTTACCATTCATAGGGCCAGCAACCTGAGTTCTAGAAAATGCCAGAGTCATTTGAGACTGGTCTGGGAATGGAGGACTGATTGTCTCATAGGATGCTCCCCTCCTCCACAGTGGGAGGGTCTTTGTCTCCACAGCAATGCTGCTACCTGGGTGACTGCAGGTGGAAGCAAAGCAGAGGCATGGTGGGGGGCGGCATCTGCTGGGCTCACACCAGACATGCAGATATGCACACTGCTGATCTGAGCCCCATGTGGCCCAGGGATAGGGAGAAAACAGCAAAACATAGCCCCAACAGCAGTCAGAGATGATCCCCCAGTATATCTGGAGGACTCTGCACCATTCCCACCATGCTGCTTGATGCAACATTATAGATTTTCAGTGACTGCTGCCCACTCCTGTCCCTGTCTGTGGTGCAGTACCATGCCTTGATGGAAGTGGTATATCACAGTCAGAGGTGATAGAGGTCTGGTACCTTGGGGTAACGCTAAGAAGAGCTGCATCCGAGATTGGAGGGAGCATAAATAGTAAGTTAAACAAGCAATGGGGTGCTTATCATTTGAATAGTGTTTAAATAACATTTCATTGGTGGAGGGGTTGAGGAAGGTGCAGTCCTCCTGGACTGCCGTATCCCCACAGAAAATTAAACAGAATTTCATTGAACACTGCCTGGTGCCAGTGAGGAATCCTAGCACACTGCAGAGGCTCTGAGGACTGGGGACTGGAGAAGATAGGGCCAAACAAGGTAGGATATGTGGTTTGTGGACAGGCAGAGGGGGTCACATAGCTTTTACTGCTGCACTTAGGCAGGCATAGTTAATGGCCCCTCCACCAGTCCTATACCTCAGGGAGTTTGTGTCCAGGATGAGCAGATACTGGCTTATGACCCCTGGCAAGCCATCGTCCCACCGACCAGCATAGAAAGGCACACTGGTCAGACATAGGGTACATAGGGGGCACACACCAGTACTGTGGATCCTATGTAGTACCCAGATGATGTGCATATGTGGATGCTCCATGGCTTTTCCAGGACCTCTGCATGTGTGGAGAGGCAGTGAACCATTTGAGGGCTGGGGTCTGAATATACAGGCTGCTGCAGATACACAAAGCATGTTAATGAAATGAGATAAATACTGTATATTGCACTATAAAGATACAGCTAGGAAGCTTCCTCCTACCTCGCCCCACCAGCTGTGAAGCTTGATCAAGTAGAAATAGAAAAAGTATATGTGGAGGTGCACACTGAACAGCATAATAAAATAAGAAAGGTGATGAATACTCTATAAAACACAGTGCCTTTAATATAGGTCTGATATGAACAGGGAAATGCTAATACAAGCCTACTAGTACACGGTGCAAGAAGGCTAAAGATAAACTACCAGTATAATCAAGGGTTAAAACTCGGTTCTGTCCCTAAGTGAAGTGAGAAGGGGGTGTGGATAATGAAAGCAATCATGCACAGTGACAGACATTGAGAAAGGAGAAACAACACATGAACAGCAGTTACAGCTAACAGTAGGAATTTTAACAGTAAAAAAGAGAGTATGAGGCAGACAGCTTCATTGACTTAAATAATTAATATAAATATCTTGCTTAAAAGACACATTTTTCAAAAAATCAACACTGTAGCAGCTTGCTGTGAATAACACCCTCAGCTGCTCTGTAATTTGATTCTGCTCTCAGTGTCTACCCATTTCAATGAGGTTGGGCAAAGGTATTAGTTTAAACTAATGGAGAGTGTTTTGTTGTTGTTTTTAATGTTATTCATGTTCACACTCTGGCAGACTAGACTTGGCAGGCTGCAGTGGAACAGAAGAGGTGTGTGTGTGTGTGTGATGAGTGTGCAAGGAGGTGTCGAAATGGGAACTAACCTGTAACAGAGTGAGTTTTAAATGCCAGCCCTGATGTCTTCCTTCCCACTCTGTTCTCTGTTGGGGACTCTTTCTGCTGTAAAGATTCATGGGGCTTGTCTGTCCCAGAGCCATGTCTTCCTCAGTGTTCTGTAATGCACAAGCTCTGTTTCATGGCTTCACTTTTTCAAGAGCAAATTATCATATGAAAGAGCACTCATTTTAAAAAAAAACATTGTGAAAATTAGTGCAGTAAGCACTATCCACAAAGCTATTTATCTTACATGCCCTCAGACTGAGGAATATGTGTTTCAATAGGAATTAGAGCAATTATTGTTAAAAGCTCTCTTAACAGGCACAATTATTAAAGGGGCTGTAAAAATGGCTTAAGGAAATGATAGTTGAAGCAGCTAACTGAAACTCACAGTCCAGCAATGAAATAGTACAATCTAGTGCAGTCGGGGTGGAGGAGGGGGCAGGCACAAATATAGCCCTGTCATAAATTAAGACAATATGGAGAGTTGTGAGTCATGTCCAGGCAAAGCACTCAGGGGAAGAAGACAGTCTAGGTATCCTGTCATGTGCTTCCATAGTCCCTTCTCTCTCTTCTACTCATAGCAGTACATCAGCATGGTGACATCACCGTGCAGCCATAAATAGGGAGCTGTTTGTACTATGCAGATCAAAGATGGTTGCCGTGGTGATTTTTTCCCTTTAGGGTTACTTATTTGGCTGTATACGTCTGCTGCTTGTGTCACAGGGGCAAGTGGAAGAAGGACACACAGACAGACCCCAAATCAAGTACAATATAAGGGTGCATAGTTTGATTGGAAAAGTCAAATAAAAAATTACTTTTATGGCTTCAAATTAGGATAACAAAAGTCTGTAGTTCAGGATTCAAAGTATTCAGGGCTTAAAATTTGGTTTCAGATACAGGAGAATCTCCCCAGGGTCAATTAAAGGGGGAATCACAAACTTTTGGGAGAGTACCTACATTTGGAGGGATTTCCTTAAAAAAAACATGTTTTGTTTGTGACGTTCATGAATAAAAGAAATGTCTTAACTCTCAGTTTGTGTCTTCTTTTTTGAGGTGATTCGCCTTCAGTCTCTACTTCATTAAATTTCTGTGGACACTCAGGGAGATAATAAGTAAACCAATAGGCTAAAAAAGAGACAAATAGTGTCACTACCTAGCAGAATTTTTGAAAACACAAAATATTGAGCAAAATATACCTGGTTTACTCCCAGTTGGGACCTGTTGGGTAGAGTGAGGCTGCAGCAAAATATTTTTATTCTATTTATCTCCTCTGTTTATCATTTTCCTCCATGTGTTTGCAGTGCTGTCAAAATTCTAAGTTTTCCCTACCACCAAATTCTAAGATGATCATTAAGTTCTGTAGGTATGTATGACTCTGCAGATATTAGTAATAGCAAGGGGCTAATAGTTTACATGTGGCTACTTAGAAAATTACTGAACCCAATTTTATTGCAGCATAGAAATCACTGATCAAAAGACTGAAACTATTTTTCAGGAACTTTGTAAACATTTGAATGATTAAGCCACTGAAAGTTAACAAAAGAAACAATCCAAAAAAAAAAAAAAACAACAACAACATGCAGTGATGTGTACTGATGGGGCACCAGTTATAATTGGTTGTCTTTAAGGTGTATTTCAATAATTGACCAGTGAACTGTACAGCCCATCAGTTGTCTTGCAGTAGTAGCAGAGTAGTAGATTTATTTTTTGAGTGCCCAATTCAAGGGGATCAGAGCACTGTACATCATTTAAAACACGTAAGACATAATATCATAACAGACAGATAAAAAACTTTAATTACAATAATAAACAATATAAACAGATTAAATATAGCCTCATTAGCAAGAAACAGCAAGTGGGGATTAGCTAGAATTACAGGCCTCACCAAACAGGTAGGTCTTGAGGCCTCTCTTAAAAACCTTCACCGAGAGGGCATCCCTCAGGGATCTGGGGAATGAGTTCCACAGGGTAGGACCAGTGGCTTCAAAAGTGTTGATCCCAGGATGTCTTCAGCCTGGCCCTGGGAACCACTAAGAGGCCCTAGGAGGAGCTAAGTGGGCAAAAGGGGTGGTAGGGAGACAGGAGTTCACTCAGATAACTCATGCCTAGTCCGTATAAGGCTTTGTAGGTCTGTAAACTGACCTTGAAGGTGATCTGTCACTTCACCAGCAGCCAGTGCAGATCACACAGGACTGGAGTTACATGACAAGATATCAGAAGGCCTGCCAGTAACCTAGCCACTCTGCTCTGCACTAACCGCAGGCATCGTAGGATTCCTACTCTAACCCCACGATATAGAATATTACAGTAGTCGAGTCAGTGAGGGCAGGTCATCTGGTGGGATCAAGGTTTTAATCCAGGCAATGTTTCAGAGATGGTAAAAGCCACTCCAGACTACGGACGACACCTGAGCCTCAAGTGTCAGTCTTTCATCCAGAATGATATCCAGATTCTTAAACTTAGCAGAGGCTATGAGACTGGAGGAATCAAGCACAAGGTCGGTTGTCTCCACTGTAGCCCCTGCATCTAGCCATCGACTAGGCTCAATTAGTAGTACCTCTGTCTCATCTGGGTTTAGTCTAGGCCAGCTGGAGGACATCCAGTCCTGAATCTCGGTCAGGCACAGTTTTAGTACATTAACCACACCAGGTATCCTGGGTGCAAATGACAAGTACATCTGGGTGTTATCTGCATAGCAGTGAAAACCCAGACTGCAACATCTGAAGATCTCTCCAAGGGGCAGAATGTGCACTTCAAACAACACAGGTGAGAGGATTGAGCCCTGGGGAACACCACAGCGCAGAGGCTTTGGAAGTGAGGAAAAATTCCCCATCATCACCTTCTGCATCCTGTCTCTGAGAAAAGACTCAAACCAGCTGATAACTGTGCCAGCAAGTCCACAGTACTCCCTAAGCCAATCCAACCCATGGTCCATGGTGTCAAATGCTGAAGAAAGATCATGTAGAATGAGTACTGACCATTCAACTCCATCTCTTGCCCTGAGTAGGTCATTACGCACCCTGACCAGTGCAGCGTCTGTACTGTGCCTACACTTAAATCTGGACTGGAGTGGCTAATAAATGTTAAAGGTCATAAGGTGTGCCTTCAGCAGCAGAAACACCTTTTTCTCGACAACCTCTCCCAAAAATGAAAGGTTAGAGACAGTTCTATAGTCTACTAAGCCGTCTGGATCCAGAAAGGGTTTTTTCAGAAGAGGCCTTAGCAATGCATCTTTCAATTAGCTCGGAAAGGGCCCCTCAGTGAGGGAGCACCAGACTATCTCAGTGAACAATGGACTGAGAATACCCATACAGCTCACTAGGAGAAGTGTTGGACCTGGGTCCAGTTTGCACTAAGTGATCACCTCACAGACCTCCCCCACCACTACTGGCCTAAACATGACCCAAACAGAAAGAGTGCTGCCAGTGACAACCAGCTCTCCTCTGCTTGGCTGCCACAGTCCAGTTGAGGTTATCCCAGACCTGATCGAGGACACGTGGTCACAGAAGACTGAGCAAACACTTCGCACCTGGTGAATGTGATAGCCCATTCACTGTCTGGAAAATCTGAATCGATCTTTTCTTCCCTGCTGCAATCTCCCAGGAGAGGAATGCTGTCTTCTCATGGGAGACTGCCCTCTGATATTCACCACAGTGAGTTTTGAGAGCCAATTTGTCCTCGCTGGTCCTGGACTTCCACCAACAATGTTCCAGTCTCTGACCCATGGCCTTCATCTCTCTGACTTCCCTGTTGAACCATGGGGATCCCAATCAAGAAATACTGGGTTGTATACAAATTGGTGTGACAGTATCAAGGCCTGAGGTCATAGTCCTGTTATAGGCCAACACTGCCTCCCCTGATCCTGCGTCACAAACAGCCATCACACTTGAGAGGTCCATCATCACCTGGAGTCTTGCTGGCACAACCTCTTTAAAGGGTGGTAACGGACCTGTTGTGTGTCTTTTTTTTTATTAACCTTTTAACACCAAACAGCAATTGATCTATATGAACATTAAAAACTGGTAAGTATTGACTTATTTCTTTTAAATGGGTGGATTTAGTACTTATAAAATGTTGCTCGTGGAGGGGCACCGGGGTAATGCCTGTATGGCCAATGATAGTACGTTCATGGGGTGTAAAGAAGAAATTGGGTGTTGTCACATTACAAACCATATTATTATAAATATAAGACTTATGGTTAGTAACCACACAGTATAAACCTTCAGAATTGTAGTTAACTTGAACTTCAGGTACAAGCTATTTGGTAAGTCTGATGGGGCACAAAATCAAGGAGTTGGTGAATTTAGTAGAAAATAGAATTTTAGCAGCCTCGATGAAAGCCTTGCTGCTGTGCTTGATTGGAGTCTTGACTGAAGTTTTGATTGAAGAGACGTCTGAAGAAGCATTTTCTTTGCTGAAGTCAGGGATTGTCCCTCCCTCAGGCTTGCCTTTATGTATGGTACCCCGAGTATTAGCATTGTTGTGGGTACCAGTGCTGGCTGGCAAGGAAACAATGTGCTGGTTTTTATTAGTTGCATCAAAGTTCATATTGGCTTGGTCAATGGATGACCCTTTTCTGAAGTCTGGTACATATTCACACACAGGTGTGACCATGGTAAAGACATCACACCTGCACAGGTAGTGGTAGCCGTTTTTGGTGCAGCATTCTGTATGGAGGGCTACCCAGGCATTTAGGTGATGGTGATGAACAAGGAGATCTGGCACCTTTATTTGTTTTTGAAAGATGTTGTCTTTCAAGTGCCCAAGTGATTGTACCTGTACTGGTTTATTAAATACTGCAGTATCCTTATTAAATATTGGCAGCGAAACAGTAAATGTGACAAACATTGCATTTTTTATATTACAGTTATGTCTGGTATAGCGGGTGCACTGTAACATAACCAAGGTTTCTAACAGTGGCAATGGCAAATGTGACCGTATGATCTATGCATTTCATAGTACATGCTATACTGTCACAGCAGGGGCAATACCACTTCGCCATACGTCTGTCATTATTGAGTATTTGGGATTTTACCAGTTTCCAAATCTCGTAAGAGTTTTGTAATAGTGGGGAGTGTGACACTTGGACAGCTGGTTCTGATTGCTCTATGCTTTTGTAATATAAAAATGTGTTATTGAATGTCTCTCATGAGACAGCCTGTGCTCCTGGGATGACCTCCCCCCCAGGTTTCAGTTCAAAGGACAGGATATGTTAAACAGCAGATCTCTGTAATGTGATTAACTTCCAAGAACTTGCATTTTATAGTCTTGTTTAGGATCTGTGTTGCTTGAGGCCAGGAACTAAAATATCCATTTTATGATGTCCTCAGGAAAGGCAGTTAATTTCAACTGGTGCTGAAAAACTATATTGCAGCTAGGTGAGAAAACTGCAGAGTTGTAAAAGTTCTGTGATGCCTTTGAAAAGCAGGAGGGCACACTAGATCAAAGGAAAGACTCAAGATCAAAGGGTAATGGGGAAACAAAGTTTTTGCTGATGTCACCTTATTTAATATACCCCCTGAGTGATGGGACATCCTGTGTGTATTAATTTGTATATTTTACAGGGAGGAACTAGGTGACATCATGGAAGGGGCAGGTTTAGAGACAGTTTAACTGTATTCTGTATTTCCACTTAGAGACATTCCTGTTTGGACTCTCTTGAAACAACAGATGACTAAAGCACTGTAAGAAGGTATACATTAGATAGACAAGTCTAAGTGTATTGTGGTAGGAGTTTATGTTTGTATTTTACCTTGTTCTTTTAAGTGATTGTATGTTTTGTGATATATTGTTCTGTGGTTACATTTTACATATTTTATTCATTTTAAGTAAAACCTTATTTTAAAGAGACTGCCTGGGTCTTCCAAGTCCTTTCTTTTGCCTGTGATGCATGGATGGTTAAGATTTTGACAACACTGTTCATAAGCTTATGGTATACCAAACTGGGAAAAGGTAAGAATTTAGCTAGGTCTTTCATAGAGTTTTTAAGGGTTCATTTTGTATACCTGGTTAGGTGCCCGTAGGTGAAAGATATCTGGCATTCCCCTAAGAGCAGAATTATCTGAGCCTGTACAGTTGGGTACACTAGCAAGAGGTTCACGGTTTGAATCCCTCCAGAACTTGAGACCAAAGGTGATTCGGACCCACAAAACAGACAGGAGGGTTACCCTGTTCTGTTACCCTGTTCACAATACTGCACTCGGAGGTTGGTACTGTGGGAGCAGAGGGCCTGACCTACTGAGTGGGGTTGTGACAGTGAGTACAAAGCTTCCATAAGCAGAGCAAAGGATTTCTCTACCTATGTGGTGTTGTCTAGCCTCCCTATTATTAAAGTGTGTTAACTGTGTTAACCTGTATCTGGTCTGATTGAAAATCCTAGCAATAAAGTACATGTTATATGTGGTGAATCTTTCTTCTTGTGCAAGGCCAGCAATACTGTGTAGCACAGGCTGTATTACATTCTGGTTTAATTTACTATTAAATAATTTAGCATATCTCCTCATTTTGGCCAAATCAGCCCAATTCCAGATAGATAATCCAGTCCTAAAAATACCTGTGGCAGACCCTAAAATGACTGGCACACCAGGAAGACCTAACCCTCTTTTCCCACGTTTAAGTCTGAACACCCCATGGTGTTCTGTAGAATACTTCCCTGCTACAGGGTATTGAGCTCATGTTTGAAATGCTGCCATAATGTTAAGTAGCATTACTGTATGAAATGTAGAGCTGTTTGTTTTGGAGCAATGACCGAATTTGGTCACGTTCTAATTAGATAAATTTTAAATTACAGGCACATGCATGTAATTTATATTATTAGTTAATACATCTGGAATAGAAATAGCAGTTAGGCCACTTTTTGGGCCAGGTTCAAGTATAGAGCAGTTTTCATGATTTTCAGAAACAGTTTTAGAAATTACATTAAGGTAAATAGAGCCTGTAATGATCATATTAAATTGACAGAGTCTCTTTATTGTGATGTTGTGAAAACGAATGCAAAGATTGGAATTTGCCATAACGGTAACATTATACCACCCCCCTCCCCCAAGGAGACCGGAGGTCGCGAGGGCCAGTCCCGAAGCCCTCCCTGCCACTCGCTAGCCCAAAGCAAAGCTTCAATCAAGATACCACCCCCTTCCCCCGAGGAGACCGGAGGTCGTGAGGGCCAGTCCTGAAGCCCTCCCTGCCGCTCACTAGCCCAAAGCAAAGCTTCAATCAAGATACCACCCTTCCCCGAGGAGACCGGAGGTCATGAGGGCCAGTCCCAAAGCCCTCCCCGCCGCTCGCTAGCCCAAAGCAAAGCTTCAATCAAGGTAATTGCAACTCTCACCTGATAGCAGTCATGACTGTTTGGAAAGACTGCTCGGCTTCCACCGCATTTGGCGCCTTTTTGCATCAACGGTTGCAAGCGCCCCTAAACTGTGCACTGTTAACTGGTGCTCAGGCTTTGCCCTGCCACCCCCACCACCACCCTTGGTCGGCACTCGAACTTATAGCTAAGGGGTGTCACGTGAGGAGGCTAAATAACCTATCAGCTCACTTTTCCAGCTGCAGGTTATACAAAGTTAACACTAGTGGCCACTGCTGCATATCTATCGCTATCGTCATACATAATGTTATCTCTGCTACTGACAGTCCTCCTGACTTCCAGGACTCTTCTACATGCTAATCAACTCCCTCTAGAGGCACCCAAACCACACTACCTCAACTTTCCCATTAATCACTATTTTACCAATGATGACCTCAGACCCTGTCCCTCCCACATCCCATATACAAGCCAAACTGAACATGCTGGCTTATACCCACACACTCTCACCTTAACCCTCACACCCTCACATACTACACATTGTACCTTAGCGCTCCTCCACCCCCCAAGCTCACAACTCTCCACCACCCTGACAGACCCCATAACCATCCCCCATACTTCCCTCGCCCTTCTAGCATGTGACATTCCCAATCTCCCAGTTCCCACCTCCAGTGATAAAAGCCCCAAATCCTACCAATCCCAACGTCACTCATCCAAACTCTGCAGGCTGGCCCTGCTGCGGCACACCCCCCTACTCTTATTAATATCTAGCAATATCCACCCCAACCCAGGACCACCCTGCGCCAAGGCATCTCCAAACCACCCTAGGGGTAATCTACTGCTAGCTACTCTAAATATATGCAGCCTTCCAAAAACACTTACCCCTCTTCAAGGCAGGATTGCCCAACATACACCGGACATTCTTGCCCTCTCGGAGACCTGGCTCTCTGACAGAATACCCAATGATGCGGTCTCCTAATAATTATTCCCTCTTCAGGGCCGATAGGGCCTGAAAGAGCGGCGGTGGCTGTGCAATTTATGCTAAATCCTCTCTCCATGCCACCGTAGTTCACACCCCCGGGCCGCAGTATGACGCCCAGACTCTAACAGTCAAACTCAGCCTGGGTTCCAAAACACTCCACATCATCTCAGCCTATATCCCCCCGAGAAACCAAAAACTCGCCTTTGACTCTATCCTCCACACTATCTCCCACCTACCTAATACTGGTGAAATCATCTTAATGGGTGACTTTAATGTCAGCTGGCTATCCCCAGCCTCATCCAGCTTCAAAGACACCGCTCTGGCATCTGACCTTGCCCAACTCATCACCTCTCCAACCAGAAGGGACACTAGATCCAGGACCTCCACTCTCTTAGACCTTATTTTCACCAACAGGCCACAGAACCTCTCCCAGGTCACGGTGCTCCCCATTCTATTAGTGACCACTCCCGGTGACCTGCTGGTGGTCGGGTAAGTGCCCCATGCCCCCAAAAAATCTCCATGCAGAGCGGCTAAAAGAGGAGGCCTACAGAAACTCAAAGCACATCTAACTACCAGCAACTGGCTCCCCATTTACACAGACGCAGTCAGTTGGACTAGCCTCGCCCACTTCATAACCACACCTCAACAAAGCCTGTGACTTATTTGCCCCTACACTGCAAGTAGTGAAAACCAGAACCACCCCTGGATCACACCCTCACTACTGAACCTGCTCCAACAGAGGGACAACCTCTGGCATAAGGCTCTAGACTCTCAGCAGCACTCAGGATAGACAGCTATCAGGAGGCCCACAATAAATGTACATGGGCTATACGACAGGCAAAGGCCACTTACTACCAACAAACCCTAACCACCTCTTGGGGAGACGGTAAAAAATTCTGGAGCAACATAAAAGAATTCAATGGGAAATCCCGCTCACCCACCACTTCCCAACTCACCACAAATGGCGATGTCACCCAACTATTGCAGAAGCCCTTAACTCCGCTTTCTCGGACCTCTCCTATATCCTCCCCCCTAATTTCTTCCACCATGTTCCCCCCCCCACCCCCTTCCCAACACACCGTGTAATTTAGACCCATTACCTTTCAGGCTGATAGTCATCTCTGCCGAGAGCAAAACATTACATTTCAAAGCTATCGCCAATTCCGTTACAGCAATGATTCACTTGATCCTAAACTTATTCGCTGACACTGGATGTCATACTACCCCACCTTACTAAAATTCTCAACCTCTCTCTGCCTCGGTCAGTTTCCATCAATCTGGAAGAGGGCCATAATCACCCCATTCTGAAGAGTGGCGACCCCTCGCACAAGCAACTATAGACCGATCTCATACTCCCCCCTCTCTCCAAAGCTCTGGAAAAATAGTCTCGGACCAGATAACAGAACACCTAACCAAACACAACCTCCTCTGCCAGGCTCAGCATGGTTTCTGGACTGCCATATCACGGTCACTGCACTCACTGAATTCACCTCTTTCATCCATGAGGCACTGGACCAAGGTTCTATTGCTGGAGGCGATCTTTTGGATCTGACCAAGGCATTAACACGGTCAGTCACAATCTGCTGCTCTGTGTCCTCCCAAAACTAAATGTGGTCCCTGAGACTATGGCCTGGTTCAAAGATTACCTCTCAGGCCGGTCACAACAAGTCAGGTTAAATGCCACCATCTCCTCCTGCAAAGCTGTGTGCTCTGGAGTCCCACAGGGTTCTATTCTCGGCCCTCTTCTTTTCACCCTCTTTTTAAACTCACTTTCCAAGGCCTGCAGTGGTCGTCTGCTTCTCTATGCTGATGATGCAGTGCTATACTGGAAACACCCACAGCCAAGCACCCTCCAACTTGCCCTTCAGGGTTTTCAGGAGCTAGAGACATGGTTTAATGAGCACGCCTGATCATCAACTATAATAAAACTAAATCCATGATCTTTGCGCTATGCGAGCAAAGCCCACACAGGCAGTCAACCCTCCTAATCAAAACTCACAAGACACCCCCTTGAACACGTTACATATTCAAATATCTGGGTATCACACTAGATACCTCCCTCTCCTACTATAGTCACATTCAACACCTCTCCTCCAGCTGTCCAACGCTAGAGTGGGCATACTCTACAGACTCAAACACTGCCTACCCGCACAGGCCATCGTCTAGCTGTCTCCTCATCAATCCTCTCCCTAATTGACTACGGGATAATGATATATGGATCAGCTGAACCCACGCGCGTGGTAGTAACACTGCCCTGAATAAAGCTTGCCAACTAGTCACCGGCAGGTGACAGGCTAACCCATACCTGTGACCTACTCTGATTTGGCCAGCTGGTTAAACTTCCAACAAAGACTAAAGTTTCACACCTGCGTCCTCGCAAAAAAAATACATCTCCAGCTTGCCCCCGTTGGCCTCCTCCCCATAATCAGCCCAGTCCCCCTCAGGCATAATACATGGCTCGCAGCAAACTCCTCATTCCAGGTCCCCCACTTTAGAACATCTCTAGGCCAAAGATCTTTCTGGTACCGTGCTCCCCTTTGGCTAAATGCTCTACCTCCCCAGCTCTCTCAGACCCATAGCATTTCCCTATTCAAAGCAGGCCTCAAAGTTCACCTACTTGAGACTGCGAACTGTGACTGTGGTTAATTTCCCTGCCCACCTCGTGCGCCCCCAAACCCCCCTTACAACTGACTCAGGGTCCTCCTAGACCCTATGAATATGCTTCCTACCTATCTCTAACTAAATGGAATCCTGAAAGCTGCCTACCACTGTCTCTGGTAAACTAAGTTAAAGCCTGGACTGCACTGCCAGTACTGATTATGAATGCTGACTGTTAATGTATGTTTTCCCTGAATACTGCTTGACTATGTATGTTTCCCTGTATTTTATGTACTCCCTCCACCCCCTGTAACCGACGTGGAGCCTTTGCAAAAGAGTCTGTGACTCAAAGGATTGTAATTCCGATCTTATGCAATAAATAAATAAAATAAATAAATTATAGAGTCCAGCGTGTTGTAAGTGTACATTTTGGATTGTTAAAGTTCCATTAGACGTGATTTGAGTGTTTGTCCAACCTTTAAAAATTCCTCTGTGAAGGCAGGTCACTTCAAGAGATTTAACATTTAAAAGTGCATTAGAATTAGTAAATGTCCACATAATGTCTAGCTGCAGAACAAGGGGGTTAAGAGCATTTACACTGACTTGTAGACTGATATCAGAACCGTCCTGTGTTGTGTAATAAGATTTGAAAATCAAAATTTAAAAAGGGGCATAAGATGGATGGCTGGAGATCAAGGGGTCAACCAAAAAGATGGAGCAAGGTAATCTTCTTTTATTTCCAGGGTTACCCAGAATTTCTTTTGGAATCTCTGGGACTAAAACTGGAATAAATGTTGAGTTTGGTATTGGCCTCATCTGGACAAGATCTCCATCCTCAGGATCCGGCTCTGGATCCGGGATAGGAAATGGACCTGGAACAGGCTCGGGCTCAGGAGGTGGGACTGGAACCAACTGGGCAAGGACTCCCCTCAAGGTGTTGTCATCACAGGATGGTCTTACTGGCATGGGAAATGTTGTCTCCTTCTGGTCAAGCTTCTGGATTGGACCTCTGTGACCCAAGCATGGTAACAGGGTCATAAGTAGGTAGGCCTGGAATAGGCCTTCCCAGGATCGCCTTTTATCCATGGATTTTGACATTTATTATTTCAACAGGCCATCTTGTTAAAAATACATGTTCCCTCTCCAATGAATGAGGAAGGAGTTACAGTGCTATATACTTAGAAATCCTTATATAGTTTCAACTGATTTACATGGCATCACTTTTTAGTCGGTTGTGTTCTCTCCAGGTTAAAGGTACCTTTTACCTGGTAAACAGCTGCTCTGAGCTTGTTTACAATTTTAAAGGGTTTCATCCACTTACTTGTAGATGAGTGGGAGGGCTGGCTGTAGCGCAGGACTATGACTTGGTCTTCTACTTGCCAGTCTCCTCTTTTTTTGCATTTTTGTCAAAATACATTTTAGATTGCAGTTGGGCTCTTTCCAGATTGTTAGCAGTAAAAAGGTGTACCTTTTGAAGGTTTTCTTTTAGTTGTGCCACATATAGTGGCATCCCCCAGGATGAAACCCACTTTTAAAGCACTCTGCAGTATGCTGCAGCAGACCTACTGAATAAAGCAATGTAATTTCAATGGCAATTAGTCCCTTTTGTCATGCAGGAAACTGACATTTACTTCATCCTGGCAGTGTCACATTTTCCTTAATGACAAAAGGGACTAATTGCCATTAAAATTACATTGCTTTATTCAGTAGGTCTGCTGCAGCATTCTGCAGAGTGCTTCAAAATGCTGCAGAATTGGGTGTCATCCTGGGGGACACCACTTTAGGTATCTGTAGATACTCTATTAGCAGTGGGGGGTGCAAATCAGTTTACAGGTGTTCTGGCAGCCTCAGCTGCCTTCCTGTTATTTCCTCAAAGGGTCTGCAGCAGGTAACTGAATCAGGGGTAGCTCTAATTGCCATGAAGATCAAGGGCAATGTGGCATCCCATGTCTTGGGGTTCTCATCAATGTATTTTGTCAACATAACTTTGATTTGTCTGTTTGCTCTTTCTACTTGTCCTGAAGACTGGGAGTGATAAGGAATGTGACATTTTAGACTAACACCTAGCATTTTCAAAGCTTTTTGCATTATCTGTGCTGTGAATGTAGCTCCCTTATCAGAATCTACTTCAAAGGTAACCCTCACCTGGAAAAAACTTTATTTACCAACACTTTGCAGTCCCCCTAGCCATCGCTGTTTTTAAGGGGAAAGCCTCTACCCATTTTAAAAATAGGTCTGTGATCACAAGTGCATACTTGTTGTTTTTGCTACTGTTGGTCATGGGCACTATGTAATCAAGTCGGATTGTATTTCAGGGACTTGTCTTCCTTTGGGGGCATAGCTTAGTGTTTTTCTTACCAGAGATAGAGTTGTTTTGAGCAGACAAGACAGTTGCCTATGTAGTGCTGAACGATCTTAGACATGGGCAAATATCCGGTGGTCTTGAGATGTAGTAACGTCTTTTTTACCTCCTGGTGTCCACCAGTAGGAGTATTATGTACTGATAAATTAATTTAAGTATGAGTAGTGTGGGAATAATCCACAAGTGTTTTCTGTGTATCATACAAAACCAATTTTTGGTCCTGTGAGAAATGCAGCTGGGATTTATTCTTTTTCAGGGATTGTCTGAGGGGGTGGCCTTAGGATCATTTTAAGTAGGCATTGCCTTACCTGTCTGATGTGGGGATCTGCCATTTAAGCAACATGCAGATCAATGGATCTGGTGATAGTTCCTCTTCCAGCTGCCACTGGTAGAAATATACTTGGGCCTAAGAGTGAGCAAGTGGGCATAAGCCAAGCTTCCCCCCTCATGAACCATCCTTAGCTAGAGTGTCAGCCCTGTCATTACAGTCTGAAAGAGTTCTGATTTAGAGTGTGTTTTCACTTTATGGAGGTACAGCTTGAATGTAAAATCCTCTACTGTGTGGGCTTATGTACATCAAGAGATCTCTATATTTCACAGTGGTGCCTTCAGATGAAGTGAAGTTATGTGTTTTTCAAAAGGGCAGATATTCAGTGAGGGAACTGCACACAAATACAGAATTAGTAAAGACAATAGTGTCCACAGGGTGCTCACCCTTTAATGTTTTCTGTGGCACAGGCCACAGCTGCCAATTTAGCATGGTGCACCTTTTGGAAATCTTTATGATTTCTCCTGTAAGAGAAATAATCAGTATCCCAAAACTCGCTGTGGGTTCCTCTGCATTATATGATGCAGACCCACCAGTAAAGGCACGGTGCAAAGCAGGGTCTTTAAGGTGTGTTTTAGTAGCAGGGGAGAAGGGGCCTGGGTCTGGGAGGTTAAGGGTTCTAGCCCACACTCATGGGGGTCTCCTTGGTATGGGAGTCCATGGGCAAGGACAGAGGGCATTTTGGCTAGTAGAATGGTAATGTCCCTATTTTGTAATAACAGGGACTAATGGGTGAGCCTGGTATTGGACACATTGCCATTCTTCACTCTGTCTGAGAGAAGAAAGTTGGTGAGGGTGTGCTTAGTGTACAATAGCACTAGATAGAAGCCAGTTATATAGGCAAAATGATTTATTGCCCAAAACATAGTAAGCAAGTTCCTCTCACAAAGAGAGTATTTTTGTTCTACTAAAGAGAGTGTCTGAGATGTATATACAATTGACCTGAGAGTGCCATTAGCCTTTTGGGCCAGGACAGCAGATATGCCTGATTTTGTTGAGGCTGTCTCTAAGTGGAAGGGTAACTCAGAGTTTGGGTTTACTGGAGCAGGTGCAGAGGCTAGGGCTTTCTTCAGTTATGTCACTGCCCATGTATGTTTAGGACCCCAATGCCATGGTGTGTCCTTTTTCAAGAGTTCATACAGAGAGGATGTCTTCTGTGCAAAATTAAAAATGAAATCCCTGGAATAGTTAACCATTCCTAGGAATCACCTCAGGTTAGACACTGATGTTGGCAAGGGCAGGTCTTGTAGGCCTTGCACCTTATTTAGGGCTGGGCTCCTTTTTTTTTGCAGAGATGTGCAGACCTGATGAGGTAACTTTTGGGAGACACAGTTGGAACTTGACAGGATTACACTTGAGGCCTGCTCTGTGCAGCATGGTTAGGAGTTCATCCAGTAACTCCAGATGTAATGGGATTTCCTCTGTAGCCAGCAACAAATCATCCACATATTGCAGGAGGCACTGAGGCATGGAAAATCCTTCAGTGGTGTCCTTCATGTGGATATTGAACAGGGAGTGGGAATTGGAGAATCCCTGGGGTAGGCACTGCCAGGTGTACTGTCTGCCTTTGAAAGTGAAGGCAAATTTATACTGGCTTTTTGGGGCAAGGGTTAAAGACCAGAAACCATTGGAAATATCCAATGTACTGAACCATTTGTGTTCAGGTTTAAGATGCTAGAGCACATTTGGGCATTGGCCATAGTAGGTGCACAGCTTGGGATCACCAAATTAAGCCTTCTGTAATCAATGGTGAGCTTGCCTATTTCACAGGCCAGATGGGGGAATTTACAGTGGATACACAGGATTGAATGACCTGTTGAGGGTGGAGGAAGGGGGTACTGGCACTGGCAGGGCAGATTTCCCCCCAATACCACAATGGTCATGCTCATTCTCCCACAGTCATGTTTGTTCTTAGTAAAGGCCCCTGGGTGTCTGTTCAGTACAGGCTTCAGTTGAGAAAACAGTGTATGGTTTTGAAGCACGCAGATGTCATCATATTCACTGTCGGTAATTTAACTGCCGCCATTACATAGGAATGTGAAATGCAAAGCAGATGTTTTGTATTTGTATGAGTGCCTGGTTAACCATATCGACTACGCAGTTAAAGTGTGTCAGAAAATCCACACCCAAAATACTTTGATGATCCCGCAGGACCATCAAATCAAAATGGTGTTCTGTTTTTAAAACTCCTACTGTAATAGGGATTGGGATAGACCAGCAGGTGATGGGCTCTGATCCATTGAAGCACAAGCTGAATTTGCTTGTCCAGTGGACCATGGTGATGTCATAGGGTTATCCTGATGCACTACAGGAATAGCAGCCCCTGTATCTAGAAATAACTGTAGTTGGCGGCCACCAACAACTCTTCCACATATAGTCTACCATAATCATCCATCACTATCCTAGTGATGGTGCTTGCCAGGGCCGGGAACCATCATGCCTACTCTTCCAGTTTTGGTAAGGAGTGGCCCTGGTGTTGGGTAAGGGTGAGGCCCATATGAGGGGGGGCAGGGTATGGCCAGATCCAGGGGGTCTAGTAGCCCTAAGGATGTCACAGTTGTGACCTGTAGTAGACCTGACTTGGCCGTCCAGTGGCTGGTCCCAACTGGGTACACAGATACATAGACACTGTCAGCAGATAAGGGCCTACGGCCCACCCAGTCTGCCCATTTGAACTTGTAAGTTCACCTTATGTTTTCTTAGAAGTCTGTTGCCCCTTACCTCTGACCTCCACAATTCCCTTATGTCTATCCCATGCATTCTTAAATCATGTGATTGTTTCAGCCCCCACTACTTCCTCTGGCAGGGTGTTCCACTTATCCACCTCCCATTCTGTGAAGAAATTCTTCTTCACATTTCCTCTGAATTGCCCTCCCTCCAACTTCATCCCATGGCCTCTAGTCCTGGAACATCTTTTTTGCTGAAAAATAGTGTATTCCTGCACCCTGTTCCTCCCTGTAAGATACTTGTATGTCTCTATCATATCCCCTCACTCCCTCCTCTCCTCCAAGGAGTACATATTCAAGTCCTCCAACCTGTCCTCATAGGACTTGTGATGCAATCCATGCACCATCTTTGTTGCCCTCCTCTGAACCTTCTCCATCCTGTCTATGCCCTTACACAGGTAAGGTCTCCAGAACTGTACACTGTAGTCCAGGTGGGGCCTCACTAGTGTCTTGTATAGTGGAATTATGACCTCCCTTTTCCTGCTGGTGGTGCCCCTGCCTATGCATCCCAGCATACTATTTGCTTTACCTGCTGCCTTGTTGCACTATTTCCCTACCTTGAGGTCATCAGAGATGATAATCCCAAGATCCTTTTCCTGCTTGGTGCATGTTATAGCCTCACCCCACAACTGATATGTTGTTCCAGGGTTTTTGTGCCCCATATGCATTATCTTTCACTTCTTTGCATTGCATTTTAACTGCCAAACCCCTGACCATTCTTCAGGTTTTTGCAGGTCCCCCCTCATTCTATCTACATGCTCTGGTATTTCAACTCTGCTATACAGCTCTGTGTCATCAGCGAACGGGGAAATTCTGCCTTCTAGGTCCTGCGCAATGTCACTGATGAAGATGTTGAATAGGACCAGTACCAACACTGATCCCTGTGGTACCCCACTGGTCACTCTTCCCTCTGTGGAGCGACAGCCATTTATCACCACCCATTGTGTCCTGCCACCCAGCCAGTTACCTACCCACTGCACTACTGTACAGTTGATATGGCTGCTATGGGCCTACTGAAGGGCAGGGCTCCACTCTGGTTTTGGAGTGAATCCCGCCATTCATGGAAAAGTTCATTTTCTTTTGCCAATTCTTTGTAACTAGAACCCATTTTCTTTTTATTCTGCTGGTTGGAATTTTTATTCCCTTTTTAGGGCTGTGGGCAGAACCTACAGCCATTTTGGGAGAGTTCTGTAGCTCTGAAAATGGCTGATCACAGAACCCATTCCCTTTGGATTTTTGGAAATTTCCTTCTGAAAGCCCAACAGATCTTAAACCCCTCCACCATGATCGGCCTATGGAATAACAGCTGCACCATTTTGGCTGTTACTTCCACATTCTGATGCGTGAACTGCACATGGGCACAACTAGTACGCATGCACAGTTCTGCGGGTGCCGCCATGTTGCAAATGGCAAAATGCCATTCAGTATTTTCTGTGCTCCCCTCCCCAAGTCATGCCCGACATCTCATGGCACACTGGGAGCCCACCCCAGTGTGTGGATGTTTTTTCCTCAAAATTAGAAAACAGTACCTCGTCGTGTTTCTTTTTTCCCTGGTGCCCCTTGCCCAAGTCATGCCTGAAATTGGGGTGCCCAATCCCCATGTCGGCATTCATGTGGCACACTGGGAGCCCACCCCAATGTGCTGAAATGGTTTTTTTTTTGTTCTGCTGAAAATTAGAAACGGTCCCTCGTTATCAGGGTTTTCCCTGTGAAACTGAAAACAGTCCTTCATCGTCACTGCAGTCCCCACCCCCACCCTCCCACGAGCACCCACCTCCCCACACCCCCATACCTCGTACTTACCTCCGGAGGTTGGCGCTGTCATCTTCTCTGGACCAGAACACGTCTGCACTCTTCAAAGCCTAACCGCGAACTGAAGAATTAAAGATATGTATGCTGTACAGCCATTCAGTGGAGTTTTAACTTATGCTGATATCTCAGCCATTTTTTTGAATTTTGGCCCCAAATTTTCAACATGGGGTTCTTGGGACCCCACCTTGTGAAAACTGTCACTGTCATTTTGTTACTTGGTCCCGAAAGGTGATTTTGCAGTCACTGCATGGAATCTCCTTTCGGGACCATTTCATAAAATGACAGTCACGCTGTTCATGAGGTGGGACCCAAAAGTCCATGTTAAAATTTAGTGAAAAACTCAAAAGTGACTGTTTCTAGGATCGTATCACATTTTCTATGCACGATCCTAACGTCGCCAATTTTTAATATTTTCACTCCACATTTTTAACATTGCCATTTTTGCACACCTCCTTCAAAACAGTACAGCTGTCATTTTCCACAACCTGCCCAAAACATGTTTTCGCACCTGTGGCGCAGAATAGTGCATTTGCTCTGTGCAATCACCTTTCAGGACAATTGAACAAAATGACACTGGCACTGTTCATGAGGAGGAGTCCAAAAAAGACCATGTTGAAAATGTGGTGCAACACCTCCAAAAATGGCCAATTTACACCTAGTCTTTGAATAATTTCTGCGCACATGTGTAACTTCATCACTTGGCAGCTCTTCACAGCCCTATCGGCTCTGTCTAGAACTTGTTTTAAACTGCTGCTGCTGCTTTTGGTTTGGAATTTTGTCAGGGTTACCTGTGTTCTGGTGAAGATTTTGGGCCCTCCCCTCTACACAATTGTGAGTGAGTTGGTCTGTGTGCATGCGCACAGCAGCAACTGTGGTCTGCTGTCCGGAAGCCATTTGGTATGCATGCACCTCAAAAGCATGCTCCACTTTATTCAGGATGACAGTGTATTCATTCACCCTTGGGTTAACTACTACCTCAGTCCTGTCATGCAGTGAGAGTTGTAGGTTTTTCAAACATAAACTTTTGTACTCGGTGGAGTTTTTGTTAGAAACCTCCCAGGTCAACTTTTTTCCAGCCCGGTATGCCATCCACAATCGACTGTCATACTTAGCAGGGGCTTTCCCTGGCTCCAAGGTAATGATCTGGGCCAGGGCCATGCCTACCAAGTTGGGATTTGGGGCTTGCAGGAGGGCTGCTGCAACAGTGTCAAACTCTGCAGCTTTATCATTGCAAATACCAGCTTCAAGCATTTTCCACAGTGTTGGGTCTACTGTTTGTTTCAACACTTGCACCCTCCTGTCAGTGGGAAGGCTGAGCCTTTTGCACATTTTTTGGACTCTCTCTAGGAGGCAACTTAGATTGTCGCCAGGGTGCATACAACCAATTTTCTTAGCAATAGCTTGACTTGCATGGGTGGACTGAAGGACACTGGTGGGCGGAGGCCTGTCTATTTGCTAGAATACTTCTTTGGCAGTTGCTACTGCCGTATCTCTAGCTACTCCTCAGAGATTTCTCTCCTTCTCAGACTCACTCAGTAGTACATCCAAAAAGGCCACTGGTAAGGGTTTTTTATGCTTCTGGGGGAGGTACCAAAAGAGTTGCTCTTTAATACTTAAAGAGGTGAGCATGGAGACAAAGGCCGTGCTACTGGTCTTACCATTAAAAACTGTCCTCCACCAACTTGGTAGCACAGTGGTAGCACTACCACATGCTACACCAACAACTCATGCTTGGGAACAAATGTGGATCATTGCTGACCTTTCTCCAGTAAGGGAAACATTGGTCACCTCTGGGACCTGCTTACCCAGAGGAGCGTATAACAGTCATCTGAGAAACAAGGATTCCCTCCCTTTCCTATCAAGGTAAAGCTGATGGAGAGGAGTTTACACTTTTCTGTTCCTGAACCAGATTCACCCCTCTGTCTCTCAGGGAAGAGCTAAGGCTTTCATAATTTCTGATGCATGTTCACTTTACTGGGTAGCTTGCTCTTCTTTGCATTCGTTATCATAGTCTCCAGTCGTTTGATGAAATCCTATGCCCCGTCTCATGTCCCTCTCATTCTTCCTGGTCTGTGCCACAGCTGGAGTCCAACTACCACTCATGCTCCAATATCTTATCTCAATTAATGATCAAGAGAGATGAGGAGGGAGCCAGGATGTGAGAGAGGTGACCAGCATGAATGTCTGATTGCTGGAGAAGAACTCATCCTTCTTATTTTGGTCACCCACTAGAGCCTTTTTTATTTAATCCAGTTTTCCTTTCTTATCCCTAGCACTGTCCCCTTCTTGAGGGCATTAGTCAAATTCTCTGCTGTTTACCTCCACCTGCTGGGTGTTAGGGTCTGGTCATCCATCAGGAGCACCTTAGCAGGATAGCAGGTCCGGAACATCAGAAAATTATCCCCCTCATGCTGCTTTTTTTAAAGAGCTACTGATGCCACAATGAAAACTTAAATAAAAACATAATTAGGTACAATTCTACTTGCATTCCATTTATATTTCTAAGATTTCTCCTCCACATCATTCATTCCTGTGGACATTTGCATGAATATGTGATCTTTATCCCTTAGCATTCCTTTAGAGTCCATCTGCCTCTATAGCTGACTCCCTACTCCAAGTGACAATCCTCTGTTTAGACATCACAATCTGTTGTCATGGGAGTACCTGTGATGTCACAAGATGTGCATTATTACCTCAGATAGGGAGAAAGCAACAGGAATAGATAAACTCTTCAGGAGCAAAGATCCAATTGTCCTGCAAGTGACCTCAGTAATAAATAATGGGGAGGAGAAATACAGACCTAATGTGAAATACAAGCTAAACTGTGTCTAAATATTACATTTTGTTAAAGTTCTCATGAAGGTGTCAGCTGCTCTTTAAATTTGCTATTCATGCTCCTTTTCACCAGCCTGCTGCCTTCTGCTGGCTCCCTTCTAGCATCATCACCTGTCTTCTTGAGGACTTCCCCTGTCCTGGGTAGACTGGATGGGCCTTGCGGTCCATATCTGCCATCGACTTCTATGTTTCTATGTCCTGCTCAGCCCCTATGGTGGGACTCTTGGTCATCAGGACTGGCACAGGCATCTCAAGACAGTTTCAGTCAGCCACTGGAGGATGAGTACCACAGTCCATGTTTTGGGACATGTGGGGAAGCCTCCATTATCATGCTCCAGCGGGGATGATTTTTGTCTTTTTTTCTACCCACCCCTTGGAGGTCAGCATGCATGGAGATCAGAAGAGTGGAACTGCGAATGACAGTACATCCATGGGTTAAACCAGTGGCTATTCAGATGGTAGTGCCCCCTCTGGTCAGCTTATGACCCTGGCTCATTCTTGAACCCAATTCATTGGAGTGGAGGGGAGAGGTCGACTTTGTCCCTGCTTGGGACTTCTCCTTCCACCACAAGGAGCAGTAGTCAGCAGTCGGCAGCAGAAGAAGCAGAGCAGAGGGGCTCATTCAGCAGCTCAGTTCAGCCATAAAGCAGAAGAAAAGGGTCTCCTTTTGTGGCTGTGCTGAGCCACAAAGCAGCAGAAGCAGAGGGATCTCTTTCAGTGGCTCAGATGGCCACAAGCAGCAGAAAGACAGTCGGGAGTGCAACAGCAGCAGGGGGTCTACTCCAGCGGCTCAGTTCAGCCACAAACAACTAGGATTTTTGGTAACTCCAATCAGCTGCAAAGGACTTGGCAGGTAGCCAATCAGGGCAGGCCACACCAAATTCAAAGGAGCCTTAGGGACTTTAAATGCCTCAGCCAGAGCTTCAACGCAGAACAGCAGAGGGGAGAGGTCGACTTTGTTCCTGCTTAAGACTTCTCCTTCCACCACAAGGAGCAGTAGCTGCAGGGCGAGGATTTCCCACCCACCCACTCTCCCCCACCCTAAAATTTCTCACTTACTGTCCCCCCCCATATCTTATTAAATGCTCAAGGGTCTAAGGGAATTGGAACACTAAGAAACAATCACTTCAAGGGACAACTACTTTTAAAGGGGCAGTTGATTTATTTATAAATAATTGACAATAAGTGAGATTAAGGTGGTACTGGTGTTATGATTTTTCTACTAGCTAAGTTGTAGAGTGAGTAAGAAGGAAAATTGCTTTAAGGGGCATGACAAAGAACTGGTGCTATGATTTTTCTACAACCTCTGTTGTAGAGTGATTAAGGAGGAAACTTGTTTTAAGGAGGTTTTAAGTGTAAAACTCTATGGACTGCCTGAGGTAAGAGGATAAGATAGAAGAGTAAACTGCACAAAATATGAGCAAGCTACTCTCAGACTTGTTTATGCTGAATTGTTTCCTTAAAAGCTAAAGAATTATTTCATGCTGAATTGTTTGAATGCTATGGGAGTTTAAAACTCTAGGGGTAGCCTGAGGTAGGGAGAAGAGATAGGAGGGAAAACTGAACAAAGTTGGGGCAAGCTGCTTTTAATCTTGTTGGGCACAAACTACTTGTGATAACTGCTCTTTGTTTTTACTACATAGGGCCATAGTAGGAAGCTTGGCACAAATCTGGCGCAGGAGAAAGGGGCTAGAATGGATTGGGTGAGGACCACGGAAGGAGGTGGATGGGCAGAGTAGGGGTACTGTGGGAGAGGATCGTGGCAGTGGAGGGGGTTACACTGGAGGAAGGAGGGAAACAGTGGTCCAAGAGGAGGGAGGATAGTGGGGTGTAATAGATGTCGGGCAGTCGTGTTCATGAACACTCTGTGGAGATTGGGGGGGTGACCAGTTTGTCAGAAGCTTGGGAGGCTGGAAGCTGAACTGGCATGGCTAAAAAGGGAAATGGAGAGGACAGGGGAAGTTCATAGGGTAGAGGATAGGAGGCAAGAGGACAGAAAAGATGGGAGAATGGAAGGGGGCCAGACTGGGGGCTTGTGGGAGAGGCTAGGACAGATGGAGAGGCAAATCACAAGGGCATACAGACTTCAAAGGCAAGTGCCAGCAAAAAAAGATATACAGAGATTTCAAACAGGTACTGGCCCTTGGTCAGGCTGCTGGAACAGGAGGTGGTAGAGGAAGGGGATCAGAAGAGAACATGGAGCAGTTCCACAAAAACCATAAGGATCCAGGGGTGAGGGGAAAAACACACAATGAGTGGACAAGAGAAGAGTGGCAGAGGTGGCGCAATGGAAGAGGGAAAAGATACAGAGGGACGAGGGGAAGCTGTCGAGGACAGGAAAGAAAATAGAAAAGGTGTACAGAAAAACAAGGGGGGTGAGGCAGATATGGGAAACTGCAATGGTGAATATGTAAGGAAGGATAAAGTGGGAAGAAAAGGGGAAATGGTAGTGGCAAGAAGGGGAGGAGAGAGGGGGAGGGGGACAGGACAACATAGAGGAGAACAAGAGGAAAAAGGGATGGCATATGCAGGGGTGGGGAAAGAGTGAGACCAGGGTGGAAGCATAAGGAAATCAAGAACAAGCCAGAGAAAAGCTGCTGAGGCATCCTTGGAGATGGTAAATAAAAAATCAGTGATAGTACATGGGGACTCAATTATAAAGGGGATCCATTGGTTGAGAAAAGGGGTAGCATTTATGGGGAGATCAGTGTTCTGTGATCCATGGATGGAGACAGGCAGGGCACTTCCGAGAATCAAGGAAAACATTAGGTTAATTAAGCAATGTACCATGACAGAGAGTGGGTATACTGGTGGATTTACCATGCCTGGTGTGGTTCAGTCACGAGGCACAGCCGAGTGACTTAACCACACCAGCAGTGGTAAATCCACTCATATACCCACTTTCTGTCATGGTACATTGCTATTATACAATGTTCAACTTGTTTTTTTTGTTTTTATAGTGATTTAAAACTTTTACAGTGGGTATACTGGAGGATTACGGTCATGTGATGTGTTTTGACCAATGAGGTTACAGGATTTTCATACCCCATTGTATAATTGGAGGTAAACTGCACCTAATCATATACCTCAGAACTAATGATCTGGCTGGGGAAGAGATGGAGGAGATATAAAGGATATTCAGGGAGTTAGCAAAGGGGTGTAAAGGGATAGTCAGTTCATGGCTTTTTTAGAGGTCCTGCCAGTGCACTGCACCAGCAATGCTAGGCAGCTAAGAATCAAGGATTTTAACCACTGGCTGAGGCAGTGGTGCCGAAGAGAGGGATGTGCATGTATAGGAGACTGAGGGGACGTGGGTCGATGAACACCTGTACGCAAGGGACAGACTGCATATAAATGATGAGAGGGCTAGACTGTTAAGGGGGAAACTGCAGGGATACATAGATGGAATCCTGGGGGATGATTTGAACTAGGGAGGAGGAGTAGGAAGCTAGGGGAGGTCTAGCAAGAGAAGCTGGTAGAACTTACCAAACTTGCACTCCCCCAAAACTGGGGGCAGAAGACGCTAGTAGAAATGAGATTGGAAGGGGGGGAGTGGAATGGTGTGCTGGCAAACACTAGGAGTATAGTAAATAAGATGGGGGATCTGGAGGCGGTGGTGGAGGCGGATGGCCTAGATCTGATAGCTATTACTGAAACATGGTGGATGGAAAACCACAGTTGGGAGGTGGAAATACCAGGGTACTGTCTCTTTAGGAGAGACAGGAATGAAAAAAGAGGGAGGGTGACCTGTATGTAAGAGATGAGATAAGGGCAATGGTGAGCAGTGATGGGCAGGGATGAACAGAGATCCTTTGGGTCATGCTAAGTAAGAGGACAGGGGAGGCAGTAAGGATGGGGGTGGTCTACAGACCGCCAATCGGGGGGAGGAGGTGAACAGGGAGATAGGGAAACACAAGAGATGGCCAGCAAAGGGGAAATCCTGCTAGTGAGAGATCTAAATCTTCCACACGTGGACTGGGGAATCCCAGCAGCAACGTCAGAAAGGAGAAGGGAGTTGTTGGAGTCCATGGTGGAAGCATTTATTCACCAACTAGTCGGAGAACCAACTAGGGGACAGGCCATACTGGACCTGGTTATGACAAATGGGGATAGTATGGAGGATGTAGTGGTTGGGGAAAATCTAGTAGATAGTGACCACGGAATGGTAAGATGTAGCCTTCAGATGGGATCGGTAAAGGACAGGTCCACCACTAGGGTACTAAACTTCAGTAAAGTGGATTTTAAGAAACTGAAAGGGATTTTACAAAAGGAACTAGAAGGGCATGAGAACCAGGAAGGCATAGAGGAGCTGTGGGGGGCAATTAAAAAAGGAATTTTGCAATCGACAGAGCAATGCATCAGGAGGGTGAGCAAGAGTAAAAGAGGGAGGAAACCACTCTGGTTTACAACTGAGGTGAGGGAAGCATTCAGGGAGAAGAGGAAGGCATTCAGGATCTACAAAACTTCTCAAAGGATGACAAACAAAGAACCTTATATGGGGAAGCTAAAGAAAGCCAGGAAAATAGTTGGGAGGGCTAAGGCAGATATGGAACAGAAAATTGCGAGAGAGGCCAAAAGGGGTGGCAAGATGTTTTTCAGGTATGTGAGTGACAGAAGGAAAGACAAGCAGGGGATTATGAGACTCAAAGGGGAGGGGGGAGCTCTGGTAGAGAGGGAGGGGGAAAAGGTGACTCTACTGAATGACTACTTTACCTCTGTTTTCACGGCTAGAGGAGGGGAGAGGACCAGAGCTCTAAAGCAGTGGTAGTATAGGCAGGGAGATGAACACTATCCCCTTTATGGAGGGTAGAGTAATGGAGAAATTAGGAAAACTGTGGATGTAGAAGGCAACGGGCCTCGATGCAATACACCCAAGGGTATTCAGGGAGCTAAGGCAGGAACTGGCGGCACCACTTGCGAGGTTATTTAGTCTGTCATTGAACAGAGAGAGGGTCCCAGGGGATTGGAAGAAGGCTGATGTGGTGCCATTACACGGGGGGGGAGGAATGGATGAACCAGAAAACTACCACCCTGCAAGCCTTACCTCTGTGGTGGGAAAGCTGATGGAAACACTCATAAAGGAAAGGCTGGTACAATAGCTAGAGGAGGAGGGCCCCATAGACAACAACCAGCATGGGTTCACAGCTGGAAGGTCATGTCAGACCACCCTGATTGAATTCTTTGATGGGGTAACAGAGATATGTGATCAGGGAGGGGTGGTGGACATGGCCTATCTGGACTATAGGAAGGCCTTTGACACCATCCCCACAGGAAGCTACTAAGCAAGCTGAGTAGCTTGGGGTTGGGGAGCAAACTCACAAACTGGTTGGAAGATTGGTTGGGGGGAGAACTCAGAGAGTGGTGGTAAATGAGGTGCACTCAAAGGAGTAGGGGGGTGACGAGTGGGATTCCCCAGGGGTCTGAGCTAGGACCAATACTGTTTAACATATAGGCAAGGCAAGTTTTATTTAAAAGATGCCCAATCCTGGAGGCTCTGGGCACCATGCAAAAATAAAAGCACAACATAAATAGCAATACAGTAGTAAAACAATAAATAATAAATATCAAAATAATAAATAAATTAGAAGTGCAACTAACTAAAAAAAGCAGAAAGTCAGGAACAATTCTATATGGCAGTCAGGCAGAAGATATTATACAACGAAATCATGGAACGCCTGAGTGAACAGGAAGGCCTTGAGGCAGGCCTTAAATACCTCAACTGAAGGGGTCTTTCTTACAGATGATGAGAGCAAATTCCACAGGACGGGGCTGGCGACACTAAAAGCTCTGTCGCCGGCCGTTTTCAGCCTCATCCTGGGATTTGCCAGGAGGCCCCTAGAGGAGGAACGTAGGGAACAGACTGAGGCAACCAGTGTAAGAAGGTCTACCAGGTAGCCAGGGCCCAGTCCATGTAGGGCCTTAAAGGTGAGCAAGCCCACCTTAAAGAGGACCCTCCAACTGACACAGACAGTGCAATTCCCGCAGCACTGGGGTGATGTGACAGTACTTAGACTTCCCCATCAACAGACTGGTAGCTGTGTTTTGCACCAACTGAAGCTGGCGGAAGGTACCCCCAGAGACCCAGAGGTAGAGCGCATTGCAGTAATCAAGCCTCATCATCACAAAGGCATGCACCAAGTTGGGAGGTCCAGAGGTGGAACTAGGGGCCTAACCTAGCGATATTCCTCAGATGGTAAAAACTGACATGGACTGCAGCCGATGCCTGAGCCTCAAACATCAGACCACTATCAAGAATAACGCCCAGGTTCCCCACCCTAGAGGAGGCCTTCAATGGTACAGATCCCAGAAATAATCCTGTTTCTGCACCCAAGGCCAACTTATCATGCTCTCTGTTCGACTCCACAACTAGTACCTCCGTCTTATCGTGGTTCGGTCACAACCAGCTGGAGGCCATCCAGTCATTGATTTCAGTGAGGCAATTATTTAGCACATTCACTGAGTTGGATGTTCAAGGGGCAAAGGAATGGTATAGCTCAGTATCACTGGCATAGCAATGAAAACCCAAGCCATATTTCCTAATGAGACTTCCCAGGGGTAGCATGTACACGGCGAACAACATTGGCGACAAGTCCGATCCTTGAGGAACTCTACAAGACAGGAGACTGGGGGAGGAGGAGAAGTTCCCGATCACTACCCTTTGCCTCCTGTTTGTGAGATAGGATTCAAACCAGCAGATGACCATGCCAGTGAGTCCACAAAATTCCCTCAGGCGGTCAAGTAACATACAACAGTCCACCATGTCGAGAGCTGAAGAGAGATCAAGGAGAACGAGAGTTGTCCCTTCCCCTCAATCTCTCATCCTGAGAAGGTCATTATGCTCCCAAACTAACACAATTTCAGTGCTACGCCTTGCACGAAACCCAGACTGGAATGGCTCATATAGATCGTAGGCCAAGAGGTGCTCCTCAAGCTGAAGTGCCACAATCTTCTTTATAACCATACCCAAAAAAGGGAGGTTGGAGATGGGATGGTAATTTGCCTTGATGTCAAGGTCCAATGACGGGTTTTGTAGGGGTCTCACCAATGCCTTCTTCAAGGCATCAGGGGAAAAACCCCTCTGACAAGGTGCACCGGACAATCAAAACAAACGCTGGGCTAATGGAGTCGGCGCATCCCATCAAGAAATGCGTTGGCACCAGGTCCAGTTCACAGTATGTGTGCCTCAGCTTGGAAGCAACCCCAATGACCAATGACCTCAGCCACCTCTACTGGTCTAAACTCACCTCAACCAGATGGAGTGCTCTCCAGATGCCCAAGGCGATCACTGTCAGCCATGGCATGGCTCACTGGTGGAATTCCTTGCTGGATGCCAGTCGCCGGACATTCTGTCTGAGAAGAACTGAGCAAACTCCTCACATAACTCATTTGAAAAAGTATTTTTCAGCTGCAGATAGGCCGGGTTTAGCAGCCTGTTGACAGTGAGAAAAAGCACAGCTGGTCAGTTCCTCCTGGCAGCAATCTCCCTAGACAGGAATTCTGCCTTCTTATGGTTGATTGCCCCTGGTACTGACAATAGTGAGCACACAGGGACAGCTTGTCCACCTCCAGCCCAGTCTTCCATCAGCAGCACTCTAACCTCCGACCCACAGTCTTCATCACCTTGATCTCCCCATCATACCAAGGGGACCTCAAGTAAGAAGACTTGGGTCATACATAGACTGGTGCGAGGGAGTCGAGCACGGCAAACATCACCTTGTTATAGGCGGCGACTACCTCAGACACACACCCCACGCATGCTTTGCCCACACTAGATAGATCAGCCACTGACAGAAAACACTCTAGGGTCAAACTCCGTAAATGGCAGTAGCTAATTATCTCAGCAGGGGGATGGCTCTCGAGGGGAGCCCCAAATGAGAACTCCACTGTCCATTGATCAGACCAAGCGACTTGATCAGTCTTGAGATCATTTATCTCAAGCCCCAGTGAGAAAACCAGGTCCAACATGCAGCTGCCTTGATGGGTCATGGAAGAAACTTCTTGTGATAGGCCCAGTGATGACAGTCTGGAGGAGGTTGTAACCAAGCTTGGATGTTTCATCATCGGCCCAAATGTTGAAATCTGGGGGCTTCCAACGTTTCACTCATCTGAAATCGGCCACCTCCTGCAGGAATTCTCTCACCTCCCCGGGGGAGGGGGATGGTAAATCAGGAGAATCCTACAACTTGCACCCAGACCCCCACGAACGGCCACACATTCAAATGAACATGGCCTTCCCACTGGGTGCATGGTGAAGCTCAACCCAGATGTAAAACAGAAGGCAACTCTCTGCCCCTGCATTCCACTCCGGGGCAGTGCACTACAGAGTATCCGGGGGAACGGTGGCATCTAGAACCGGGCCAGCATCATCTCCCATCCAGGTCACTGTGATGCAAGCCAGATCAACCATAGAAACCAAGTCTGCTATAATTGTGGTCTTGATTCTGATCGATCTGGCATTACAAGACACTGCCCTCAGGGGACTGGTGGACAATGTAGCCTCTTTGACTGCCTGCCCACACGGTCTGGTGGGAACCCTTGGGATGGGTACCAAACACATCTGGCCTCTCCATTGGGCCCAATGAACCCCAGGGCACCTTCTGCACTTGACCACCCCTATCCTACCCCCCACAGGCATGCCTGAGGCACCCCGCCATGCCTGATCAATGCCTTCCCTCCTAATTCTGACCTCCCTGCGATGATGAACAGTCATGATGGACCCAGGGAGGTCGGTGAAGGGCAGCAGATCGAGCAGCTGGGATGCCTTGTACATGATCCTGGCCTACCCCAGGCCTCAATACCTCCCCAAACACATCCTGACCAGCAGCAATGTTCCATGACCACAGTAATCCTCATTATATTACACAGACACCCCCACACACACATTAACACAAATCTACCTAACCAACCACACTACACAAACACACAATTACCTAAAAAACCACATCCACCCAACAACCCACAAAGAACCCCACGCCAAAAAAACAGGAGACAGTTAGGTATATAGCAGCAGTTCAGTTCTTCAGGAGAGCAGCCGCAGGACTTAAAATAATAAACTCTACAAGACAGGGTATATAACACAGAAATAAGAATAATTCAAATTTGTCAGAAGAATGTTCCAAAGCTCAGCTCATAGTAATGCAGGCCCTCTCACAACCCCAATTTCTGCTGGGCAGGAAACAACTGTCACCAATATAGCCCCTGAGAAAGTGCAGGATCATGAAGACTCAGGGCCACTCTCACCGCCTCCGGTCAATCAGAAACATGCAGAGTTGCCTCTTTGGCAAGGACACCACCGGCCTCCTAAACGAAACTCCTCCAGGAACCGGTGAAAAACCTTAGGAGACTTCACCCCTCCATGTTCACCCAGATGGCCACAGTTTTTACTGGCTCCACATACACCTTCCACAATAGTCCAAAATTTCCCAGAGGAAGGGAAACACGGCAGACGGTGTCCTCAACATCCGCGTGCCACGGGAGATGGATCCGGCCAAACAAGGACACTATAGTTCCTTTGGCCCTCTTGTAAGGTGTTTAAGAGGCACCTTAGATCACTCTGGAGCCCTTGTCATCAGCCCTCATTCCACTGGAAAGCCATGGGAGACGGATCCGGCCAGAACAACAACACCGCAGTTCCTTCGGCACTCCCGTAGGATGTTTAACAGGCACCTTATTTCACCCTGGAGTACCTGTTACAGGCCTTCATTCTGCTGGAACGCCGACTGCAGTATAGTATGGGCTACTGGTCAAGAACACCACACTGGCACCCTCAAAGCTGGACAACACAGCTGGGCAATCACTCCTTGATGGTCGCCGGAAATAACTCACCAATCATCGCTGGTGTCAGGAGACAGATCCACTCAGACGCAACCACTGGCAGATCCAGGCAACGGTAATCTCGATATCTTAATGTCTCTTGGGAGAATATAGAAACATAGAAACACAGACTTTGATGGCAGATAAGGACCGCTTGGCCCACCTAGTCTGCTCATTTCCCTACCTATTGGATAAGCTGCAGATTCTAGTGAACCAAAAGCCTGCTTCCTCCTACCTCCTACCCCCCACTATAATTGCCTTATGTCTGTCCCGTGCATTCTTGAATTCCCCCACTGCTTTTGACCCCACAATCTCCTCAGGAAGGCTGTTCCATGTGTCCACCACCCTCTCCTTGAAAAAATATTTCCTCACATTGCCTCTTAGCCGTCCCCCCATCTTCAAATTGTGCCCCCTTGTTCTTGCATCTTGTTGATTCCCTTGAGGTATTTGAAAGTTTCTATCAAGTCCCCCCCCCCTTTCCTCAAGGGTACACATATTAAGGTCTTTTAATATCTTTTCATATGACTTCTGTTCCAGACCCTGCACAATTTCAGTTGCCCTCTTCTGGACTGCCTCCATCCTGTCTATGTCCTTGCAGAGATGGGGTCTCCAGAACTACACGCAGTACTCCAGATGGTGTCTCATCAACTGTCAGTGCAGAGGGATAAAAACTTCCTGTTTTCTACTGGTAATGCCTCTCCTTATGCACCCCAGTATTCCCCCAGCCCTCCTTACTCCCTTACCATTTTTGTTGTTGTTAGTACCCCCATTGTGTACTCTTCCCCTGGGTTTTTGTTTCCCAGGTGCATTACTTTGCACTTCTTTGCAGTGAATCTAAGCTGCCATACTTTTGACCAATCCTCCAGCCTTGACAAGTCCCTTCTCATCCTTTCCACCCCCCTGTGTATCAACCCTGTTGCCGATCATTGTATTGTCTGCAAAGAGGCATACTTTTCCTTCCAGTCCCTCAGCAATGTTTCCTATAAAGACATTAAAGAGGACCGGTCCCAGTACTGAACCCTGCGGTACACCACTAGTAACCACCCTTTCTTCAGAGTGTACTCTGTTTACTATTACCCTCTCTGTCCTGTTGTCCAGCCAATTTGTTATCCAGGCTACCATCCTGGGACCCACTCCCAGGCTAGCTAACTTGTTTATTAATCTTTTGTGTGGGACTACATCGAATGTCTTGCTAAAGTCTAGGTAGGCCATATCCACAGCCCCTCCCTGGTCTACTACTTTGGTCACCCTGTCAAATAAATCTATTAGATTCATTTGGCATGACCTTCCCACTGTGAATCCATGCTGCCTTGGGTCCTGTGCCTTGCTGGCCTCTAGGTGCTCAACAATTCTTTCTTTCAGAACTGATTCCATCATTTTCCCTATCACTGAGGTCAAACTAACAGGTCTGTAGTTTTCTGCCTCTGTCTTGCTCCCACTTTTGTGAAGGGGAATCAGATCCACCCTCCTTTAGTCCTCAGGTACCACACCATCCTCCCATGATTTGTTAAAAAGGGTAGTCAGTGGTGTCACTAGCTCTCCCCTTAGTTCTTTTAGAATTCTGGGATGAATCCGATTAGGCCCCATTGCTTTGTCCACATTGAGTTTTAGGAGTTCTTTCAGGACCCTTTCTTCTGCAAATAGACTGGTGTTGACCCCCCCACCCCCGTCCAGAGTGCTTCTGTTGTTTAGTTTAGGTACCACACCCTCTTTTTCTTTCATGAATACTGAGCTAAAGTATTCATTCAGTATCTCTGCCTTTTCACTGTCACCTTCTGCTCATCTCCCTTCCCCTTTATCACGCCTCACTATCTCTCCTTTGGTCTTCCTTCACTCCCTGATGTACCTATAAAAGGTTTTATCTCCCTTCTTAACTGAGTTGGCTATCTTTTCCTCAGTTTGGGATTTCAGTATTCTGACTGTCTTCCCAGCTTCCTTCTGCTTTAACTGATACAGTTCTCTGTCCTGCTCCTTCTGTGATTCTTTATACTTCCTGAATGCTATTTTTTTCTCCCTAACCTTCCCCGCCATGTCTTTTGAGAACCATAGTGATTTTTCACTTCGTTTTGTTTTCTTTATTCACTTCACACAAAGGCTTGTTGTCTCTATGAAGGCACCTTTGATTTTTCTCCATTGTTCTTCCACCCCTCCTTCCTACCCATTTGCTAGTGCATTCCTTAGGCACTCCCCCATTTTGCCAAAGTAAGCCCTTCTAAAATCCAGTACCCTCACTTTTGTATTTCTTGACTCCACGGTTGTGTTTATTGTGAACCACACTGTGTGGTTCACAATACAGGAATTAAGGGAAAAGGTCTGCCAGCCACAATTTTCTAGAAAATAAAAAAGCTGCCTCCTAACCTATCTCACTCCAATGCCCCACCTAGCACTACCCGCCCTAACTAAAAACCCTATCAAATGACCTTGCTGTAGCATTTTAGGTACGGGGCCATAAACTACCAACCCAGGCACACACACACACACCAAATTAGCTCTTCTAGGCAGAATTACTCCAATAGAAATTAAAATTACAACTAAAGTATAGCAAAGTGGTAAGAAGAGGGAAGTAGAGCAGCTTCATGCTCTCAATACTTGACAGCTGGCAAGCAGCAGTCCAGCACAACTGCCATCATGCTCCTCTTCCTAAGCCCCAAATCCATCCAAGAAGCTAGGTCATTTCAGAGGGCCTAAATGGCAAGGTGTGTCTGTTCATAGATGACACGAAGGTATGTAACAGAGTGGACACACTGGGGGGGTGGAAAAGATGAGGGAGGATCCAGCCAGGCTGGAGGAGTGGTCAGGAAAGTGGTAACTAAAATTCAAGGCAAAAAAATGTAAAATTATGCACATCAGGAGTCAAAATCCAAGGGTAAGATACTGGCTTGGTGGGGAAGAGCTGGGGATTACAGAACAAGAATGGGACCTTGGGATCACAATTTCAGATGACCTGAAGGTTCAGAATCAATGTGACAGGGCAGTGGGGAAAGCAAACAGAATGCTGTCACGCATAGGAAGGGGCTTTACAAGCTGGAAAAAGGAGGCAATCGTGCCACTATACAAAATGATGGTCAGACCACAGCTAGAATACGGGGTCCAGTTCTGGAGGCCACACTTACAGAGGGACAGGGACAAGCTGGAGAGGGTTCAGAGAAGAGCAACCAAGATGGTTCATGGGCTACATGAGAGGTCATACGAGGAACAGCTGGAGGAATTAAACTTGTTCACACTGGAGATGAGGAGAGAAAGGGGGGATAGTGTAGAAATCTTCAAATACCTGAAAGGAATAAACAGGGTGAGGGAAGGTAGCATTTTCAGGAAAAGTGTGAAAAAATCCACTAGGGGGCATGCATTGAAGCTGGAGGGGGGTAGATTTAGAGGTGATGTAAGGAGGAAGTTCTTCACTGAGAAGGTTGTGGGTCCGTGGAACAGGCTGCCAAAATGGGTTGTGAGGATAGATTCAGTGGACAGATTCAAAAGAGCTTGGGACACCTACATGGGGCTAAGTAAAAGTGAAAGAGTAGGGAACAGAGGGTGTAAGATCAACTAGATGTGGGGGGGGGTATTTTGGGCAGACTGGATGGGCCATGGGGTCCTTTTCTGCCAACACATTTCTATGTTCCTATGTGTAGCAATGCTGCCATACTGCCAACAGATGACTTATATTGTCTACTACTTCATTTCACCCCAGTACACTGATTTGAGAGCATGGTTATGCACTCACCTAGATGGAATCCTTTGCGAATCATAGTGACCAGCTGCACCACCACCACCTGTTGTCATCCACTGTCCCTATGCCTCACCAACTGTAGTTGCCAGGAGGAACAGTGTGGACTAAAGGATACTTAAACAAAAGGAGCTTTACTCAACCAATACACTATGTCACAAGTCCAAGATGCCCTAGATTGCCTGAACAGAAGTCAATGATTTGGTGTGATGGATTTGTTATCAGGCTACTACTAAATCCCCATGGCCAAGCAGCACTGAGAAAAGATGTTCATCTGCCCCCAGGAGTTGTAAGAGTTCCTTTGAATGCTGCAAGGGATCTCAGGGCACCAGCCACATTCCAATGGCTGGAAAGAGCAGTGGGCAATATAAACCTGTTGGAATGCCTTGTGTACTTGGGCAACATTATCGTATTTGGAAAACCCTTGAAGAACACGAAGCCTGGCTGTTCGAAGTACTTGACAGACTGGAAAAATATGGCCTCAAGCTGTCTGTCAACAAGTGCCAGTTCTGCAGGATCTCCATCAAGTATGTGGACCACATCATGACTCAAGATGGCACTGGTACCAATCCTGACTATGTCCAGGCTGTTATGACCATGCCCAAACACATCTGACTGAAAGAACTGCAGAGTTTTTTGGGATTCTTCGGCTATTACTGCATGTTCATTAAGACTACACCAAGATTGTTAAGCATCTGCAGGACCTGAATCAAATGTATCCTCTTGCCAATCAGAAAAACAAGAAGGTACCACAGTCCACTCCTGAGAAAGATTACTACAGAGTGTATGAACCATTTGGCCCCCAGTGGACCCAAGCTTGTGATGAAGCATTTGAAGAGTTAATCAGACAGTTGCATACATGTGATGATATAAATCTATGCAGGAGGGAGGTTTTGTGAAATTAGCCGGGAGATTGGCTTTTTAGGCGGGAGAAAGTACCCAGCCACCTGCCTCGCGCAGCCATTAACAGCTCTCCATGCGACGATCACCGGCAGTGATGCCGTTATTATGGTTTTATTGTAACAATAAATCTGAGATTGTGAAACCATTACTTCTTGAAACAGACCTGCAGTTTATTCGATGCCACACAGCGAAATAATTTAGACAGGAACGCTGAGCTATACCATTAGTGGAATAAAAATGCAGGTACTTACAGAGAATCCAATCAGAAAAGTCACAAAGTAACAGTAATAGCATGCATGGCTGGTCGAGTGGCATCTATAGTATAGTTTCTGATTGGATTCCCCTGTGAGTACCTGCAGTTTTTTTTTTCACTAATAGCGTGAGTTTGCCTGGGTAAAATTACAGTGCACGATGGTGACGAGACTGCTCTGAAGCCTGCTGCTGCTGCCAACTGCCAGCTGCCTGAAAGAAACCTGTAAACTCGGCACATTCACCCTCCACTCTGCACACATCACCTGCAGCAAAGCGTCTGGACCCATCAGCCCACTGAACACTGTATGCAGCGATAGGAAGATGGGGAGCGGAGCAGGAGAACACCTGAGAGACCCAGGAGAGAGAGATGTAGAGGGACGCAAATGCAGATTTTTTTCTTTTGTGACTGTCTAAATCGGGAGATTTGCTTTCCCGTGCGGGGGGGGGGCGAGAGTTTAGTTAAAAAAAATGGGACTCTCCCGGCCAAAACGGGAGACATCACATGTATGCAGTTGACCAATGCCCTGTATTGACCTGTGCAGACCGCAGGAAGTCATAGGTGTTGCAAACAAATGCCAGTCTCAGTGTTTTAGGTGCAGTGCTATATCAGGGTTCTCCACAAGGACTCTGGCCAATCAGTTATGCCATTTACAATTTGTCATCAGAATAAAATTATCCTGTCCACAAGCTGGAGTTTTTAGTACTTAAATAGGCAAATGTCAATAAATTCCATGAGTATCTGTATGGACCCCACATAGCAGTATGCACCAATAACAACCCCCGCACCTATTTACAGACAACAGCAAAGTTGGATGCTTCAGGCCATCGTTGATTGTCAGCCCTCGTGACATACAGTTACTGTGTGGAGCATCGCCCCAGAAAAGGCAACACTGACTCTGATGTCCTAACCAGAGAATCCCACCAAGGGGTGCCAGGGCCTGAATAAATCCGAATCCCAGAGACTGCCATTTAAGTTTTATGCAAAAGATGTACCCCTGAAGAACTGACAAACAAACTCCAGTGAACCATCTCACCTTGTGGACAGTTTGGGCACCTTATCAGATTGCATACCTGTGGCCTACTACAATGTCATGTCTCTCAGTAAGCCCACTTTGACAAAATGAGTCCTCAAGACTGGAGAAAAGAACAAGTGGATGATCCAGCAATCAAATACATTGTTAAAACCCTCCAATGAGGGGGAAGCCCAGAATTTGTGAAAATGATTCATCTTGACACCTTCCTGCCACTGAGAGAGTATATCAATTTGAAACTGCATGAAGGTGTGATTTATCGAGAACTACAGACCAATGATGGGCCAAATTTGTAACTGTTGTTATTGACAGTCAAGTTCCAAACATTGACTCTCAGGGCCCTGCGTGATGAGTTGGGACACTTGAGTGTTAATGGAGCACTGGGCCTAATTAGAAGAAGGTTCTAGAAAATGCTTCCCACCTGAGCAGCCCCTTTGGTGAAAACTGCTACAAGTGTCTCCATGGACTTGGTTTACACTGATATTTTGAGGTCTGTGCCAGATACCAACATACTGGTGTTGACAGACCACTACTCCAGGTATGCCCAAGCATTTCCCTCAAAAGACCAAATGACCACAATTAAAGCCAAGATTATGATTGAAAAGCATTGTGTTCATTATGGACTGCCGAAAAGAATTCAATCTGCCCAAGGCTGGGACTTTGAAAGTGAGCTGATCAAGGAGCTGTTGTCTCTTTGGGAATTAGGAAGCCATGGACCACTCCCTACAGCCCTCAAGGCGGTCCACAACCAGACAGATTTACTAGAACCTTGTTGAATATGTTTGTCACATTGGTCCCTCATAAAAATCAAACTGGAATTAACAAGTGAGCATGTTCATCCATGCATACAACTGCACTCACAGTGATGTCACAGGGCAATTCCCCATATCTGCTCACTTATGAAAGGGAGGCCAGGTTCCCAGTGGATCTTGCATTTGGGGTGTCATCTGATGGAGGTAATTTAGAGACTTACACTAAATATGTTCAAAGACTAAAACAACAGTCAGATGATGTCTACAGGCTGACTGTTGAATTGTCTACTAACAGAAACCTGGCAAACTAAGTAAGATGCAACAAATGTGTTAGAACTCTTAAATTACTAGTCTTGGTCTGGAAATTGGGGTTACTAAGAAAGCATAAAACTGCACATCGGTGGGGCAACATCCCCTATGTGGTCACAGAAAAACTTGCCAGTATACAGAGTTTGCCCAGTGGGAGACCCCAGCAGAAGTAAATATTTGCACTGCAACCATTTGCACCCCATTGGACAGTTGGATGTGCCAGATTTGGACAATGGCCCTGTAGTCCCCCAGAGAATGGAAAGCAAAGGTTCTTGTAAACATGTGTAACCCCTAGATGGCGCTATCCCAAGGGCTACTACCCCTGCCTGCTTGGCTAGTAGCAGGTTAAGGGGCCTGAGTTCTGAAACGGGAGCCTCCAACCAGAGGTCAGGGTGGCACAGCCCTCCGGGATACTGTAACCCCCCTCTTTCCTTACTAGTGGCCAGAACAATACACAATAATTGCTTTCACAATACTTCTGATACACCACATAAGTACCCACACTGTTTGCACTTACCACCAGGGCTTTCCTTTGGCTCGGCCCTGGGGACCCCCTGTAAAACAAGGTTATACACAGCAAATAACAGCAGTACAGTACTCTTGCACAAACTGGAACAACAGTCAGGGTAACTGCAAAAAAGAGTTAGATCTGATTTATTTAAGGGACTTGAACAAGGGAGGGGTGTAATCAGGTTAATTTGCTTAAAGACTCTATCATTCAAATAGTTATGCATGCACTTCAGGGTCCGTAAACAGTCACACACTTTGGATACCCAGATGGAGAACAGTGGGCTAGCCAAGAACGTTGCAGATGGTTGGAGCCCTGTGATAGAAGAAAACAACATGCACAACACACACTATTTGTAATCCGGAGCCGGAGGGCTCAGTTCGTGAAAAGAAAACATCAAATGACACACTTTTAGATTAGGCTGTTGTTGCAGGAGGGAGCTACCCTGATGATTACTCACGATACCCAAGACTGGACATAGGCTGGACGAAAATCGAGACAGCAGGTGGTTAATCTGGGGTGCCAGGAGAAGCAGGGCCCACACGAATCACCGAGCCGTCATTCCTGTTCAAGTGTGGAGCAGGGGGCTGATCCCCAGGCAGGTCTCTCGTCGATGGCTTTCTCTGTGCAGCGGGTAGTCTAGCTGGGCCAGTGTGGCAAGGCCCCAGCCAAATGGAAACAAATTCAGATACAGTCCGTTTTGGGCTGGATACAGCTTCCAGCAAGCAGAACACAGTTCACACAGTGGGGAACCAAATCATGACCCACTTTCAATACACAGCACATTTACATGTAAGGAAATTCTACTGTACCAGGCAAACTGCTCTCCGGTCATGATCGCAAAGTCTCTGCACAAACTGGGGATTCAAAAGCAGCTGGAAATCCTGACAGGCCAATCGCATTCAGCAAAATCTTTGGTCTTCTTCAGGTATGAGCCTGGTAGAAAATCAGTGGCTTACTTCGTTCTCACACACTCTGATTTAGTCCGAAATAATTCTCTTCTCTCCCTCTCAGGGGCAGCAGGCAGACATTCAGGCCAAAAAACACAGCCCTTTCACAGTTCTCCCATGCAAATCCACCCAGGATTGCTTCTCAAAATCACTTGACTGTCTCCAGCTCTTGCTGCTTCAGCTCCCAACTTAGATCTGACTCAACTGCCAGCAAGCTTGGGGATTTCCCTCAGAATCTAAAAGGGTCGGTTGGCTGATCTGTCTGTCAGTCAAAGTAAGAGCTCCCTCTTCAGTTGCAAAAAGGCGCCAAAAGCCCCAAACTACAATTCCTACAGATTTTGACTCCAGACAGCTCCTGTAGTCCGGCTCCATTTTAGGTCCCACCAGACTGATTGGTCCAATTCGGCAGATCCGGGCCAAAATGGTGAGGATAAACAAAACAGTCCTTGCTGCAAAGAAGGCAGGTTAAACAAACTACATTATTATTACTACTCTAATGAATGATCAGCAAACAGTTACATCTATTAACAGGGCTCCCTCTGCGCAATCAACGATGGCAGAAACGGAGCTGTTACCTGGCAGCCCGGGCAGGACTCGAGCATGACAACACTCAGCCCCCTCCCAGATTAATTATTACTGCAATCTAGGCAGCTCTTAAAGCGACAGTACATAGAGGCTACACAGGCACTCTTTGGTAATAACGACTAACTGCTAAACGCAGGACACCAGCCTGGCAGTGAGCATTTAGGCTAGCTCATGGAAGACTTTTAAGGAACCCCCCTTTATAGGGGGGCTACACATGGAAGCAAACCTAATCAGTCTGCCTCCAACCCAGATACTAGTCCACTCAGGCCATTAGAGAGGCCTTCACCTGAACTAGCACAAAATGCAACCACCCTGTCTGATGAAAAGGACGATCTTATTTGTTACCATTCTGCTGTGAACATTCCCCATCTATTAAATGCTTTTGCTGATTTGTAAACGCCAACTACACCACCCACTTAGTTTAATCCAGATGCAGAACCCTTAGAATCCCCAGTTAGACCAGCTACTTTTAAACTAGAGCGTGTGGAAGATCATACAGAACCCAAGAGAGAGACAGATATTGTAATGGAACCCGTTCATTCTGAGGAACCTCCTTCACTGGCCAGACTGGAGGAAAGTGCATCACTAGTTGTTAAGGAACTGGAAGCGGCCCCATTGCAATGTTCAGAAAGACCTGTAAGACCTATTTTAAGCTTATTTATGACACCCCTGGTGACACTACCGACCTGCCCTATATGTAGTGCATTATGGACTCTATATCACACCCTGTTCAGTACCCCATATTGTGTTCAATAATCTTCGGTTATAATGTTGGAATTCAGGGTATTGGAAATGTTGGTTAAATAATAACCAATTGTTTCTATAGAACTTTCTGCAAAATTGTTAATTCTGAACCTGTTGATATTGTTTTGTTTCGTTGGACCCTATGTATAGCCCAGCTAGGAAGCATTAATCTAGACAGAGCTGTTAATTGTTGTTACTTGTTTTATGTGTTTCAGTTATGCACTGGATGGGACTTGTGGAACTGCCAGGACAATTTGTGACATGGGGAAGAGTGATAACCCATCCTTGGGAGAGGGCTTTCCTCGACACCTGCTGCCACTCTCCTGAGGTCCCTGGAACTGCTCCTCTTGCTGCTGACTCTCTACTGCTCAACCTCATGTATGGAGGTGGGATAGACAGTGAGACATCCTCAGGGCCTTCTGCATCCATTCCAGCAGCGGCAGCAGATGCATTCTTCAGTCCCGGTCCTCCAGTTTTGGCAGAGAGGGCTGGTAACAACAGGATGCCTCTTTCTGGCACCTCTTGCACCACAATGCTGCCATATAATGAGTGGGAGCACTTGTGTAGGGGCTCCTTCCCCATGCTCCTCCAACCCCAGAAGCCACAATGTTAGACCCACCACTCACTCGACCACAACAGACTGACCGACAACAACCCTGGGGGGCCTGCATAGAATATAGAAACATAGAATTTGATGGCAGATAAGAACCGCTTGGCCCACCTAGTCTGCCAATTTACCTACCTAAAGGATACGCTGCAGATCCTAGTTGACCAACAGCCTACTTCCTCTTACCCCCCCACTAGAATTGCCTTATGTCTGCCCCATGCATTCTTGAATTCCCCCACTGTTTTTGCCTGTACAACCACCTCAGGAAGGCTGTTCCATGTATCCACAACCCTCTCTGTGAAGAAATACTTCCTCACATTACCTCTGTGAGTTCCCCCAATCTTCAAATTGTCCCCTTGTTCTCGCACATCTCTTTTCTGAAAGATGCTGCCCTCTTGGACTTTGTTGATTCCCTTGAGGTACTTGAAAGTTTCTATCATGTCCCCCCTCCTCCTTTCCTCGAGGCTATACGTCTTAAGTTCCTTTAGTCTTTCTTCATATGTCTTCTGGTGCAGACCCTGCATCATTTTGGTTGCCCTCCTCTGGACAGCCTCCACCCTGTCTATGTCTTTGTGGAGATGGGGTCTCCAGAACTGTACACAGTACTCCAGATGTGGTCTTACCAACTGTCTGTACAGAGGGCCAACAACTTCCTGTTTTCTACTGGTGATGCCTCTCCCTATGCATCCCAGTATCCCCCCAGTCCTCCTTACTGCCTTCTCACATTGCTGGCCCACCTTTAGGTCATCTGATATGACTACCCCCAGGTCCCTTTCCATTTTTGTTGTTGTCAGTATCTCACCCCACTGTGTACTCTTCCCCTGGGTTTTTGTTTCCCAGGTGCATTACTTTGCACTTCTTTGCACTGAATCTAAGCTGTCATACAATTGACCATTCCTCCAACCTTGCCAAGTCCCTTTTCATCCTTTCCACCCCACCTTGCGTATCAACCCTATTACAGATCTTTGTGTCATCTGCAAAGAGACATACTTTCCCTTCCAGTCCCTCTGCGATGTCACTTCTAAAGACAACACACATAGGGACCAGCACAATAAAGGAGGACAATATAAATGAATAAAATAGAGCTTTTTGAGCACGAGGCCCCATAAGCATATGGCCATGCTGGTGACCTATGACTCTGCTGCCCAGCCAATCAGATGGCTGGAAGCCCAGGACTGTACCCAAGAAGGACTGTAGGATAATGATGCAATCAGCACCTCCCCAACTGTACTGGCAGGCTAATGGGACCAATCAGGGGACAGAGGACTGATGGACTGCCTGCCTAATGACACACTGAAGTTGGGAAAGAAGTTGCTGGTTTCACGAGGAGCTTGTGGTGCTAGCTGGAAAGAGACTCAGAGGTGAGAAGACCTGCTGCTGCTTGTGACAGCTAGAGACCTAGTCAGGCCCAGATCTTGGGAATCCTAGCCTGGGCCCATCCTTCCTAATACTGTGAGCCTCATCCTGGGCCTATATCTGACTGACTGTGTCTGAAAGGCACCTGCACAATGAAGCTGCAGTGAGACAGTCTGAGAAGTCCACTTTCTGAGGAAAGCTGCTGAGCTGAGGAATCGGTGACAGAGACCTGCATCTCCATAGAGCAGCTGTGGAGCCAGGTAGGGGTCCTGCTAGCCCTTATCGAGTGGGGTGAATCAGGGAAAGGGGAAGTCAGAGGCACATCTTCAACCACAATCCATGGGCAAACAAGAATTCAAAGTAACTAAAGTTGTAAAAATAAACACCAAAACAGTAACTTCCTTCATGCAGTGTTTATTGTTCTGTGCAACTCAGAACTGGCATCCAAAAAATAAGTGCGTTTACAGCAGAGAAAGACAAACTAGGCAGCACTGAGGGAGTTAAAAAATGGCCTGGACTTGGCCGCCTATCAGCGAAGCTTCATCAGAGAAGTCACAGGTAGATGCCTTTAGTATGTGGGTATTCTTGATTCAGAGGGGAGCTGTATCATGGGGGTCACTTCTGGGTTCTGGGCTCCTCGGGGACTGTGAAGCCACTGCGTAGTGCTCCTGTTTGCTGAGAGTGTAGAGCCAGATGGGCTGTGCTGCTGCCAAGTGTCTCACAGAGTCCAAAGTGCTTCATACCCAGGCCATTGGAGCCTACTGCCGAATGCTGCCCAGCTTGCTGCTGTGTGCTGGTCTCCACTTTGTCTGAGCTGCTGCATAAGTGGGTCATGTAAATCCAGCACTGCTGACTGGGGTCATTTGTACTTTTCCCTTTTGGGTTTTCCATACATTTGGAGTTTCAGGTTCTTTAAACTGTGCTAGCACATTATGGCTTTTGCAGTGTTAAATTGCAAGCTTGCTAAATTTCATAAAGTATACATCTAAAAAAACCCAGGCAACATAGCTACCAGGCCTGCACTGGGACTTCTGTGTAATTCCTTGGTACCAAGAGACACTGGTTCTTGTGCCATACTTGAAATCATAATGTTAGTACTGGTACCAGCTGAAAGATTTATTGCACCCTGTGTAGCGTAATTCATTCTTTTGTCCCCCTTGATTGGGCGGGTGCTTCATAGACCTTGACAGATCTGAGAAGGTGACAGTGACCCACAGTACTCTGGCTCCCCCAAGGGTATTGTTAGAGCGTGGAAGTGCTCAAGGTGAATTGCACTAATCAGCACACAAGCTTCTCCTCCAACTTTCAGGCCTGTGTATCTAAATAAAATCACTATTAAAGTGTAACCTTGATCTTCAGCATGTGCTGTCATAAATGTTTCAGCTGTCACAATTTACTAGAGAATACATTTTTTAATTTTCAAATTTCCTTTCCAAGATTTACCGCACATCTTGGTAGTCCATCTAAAAAATCTGTATAAAAAACATTTGAAAACAAGTGCCTTTCCCTTGTTAACCTCACAGTGCCTTTGTTTATGACAGCACAGTACTCACCATAACAACAGACTGTGATGTCACAAACAACAATTGTGTGAGTAGCAGGGTAGAGTCAGATTCATTTGGAAAAACTCAGTGAAACAATTGCTGCATTATTTATAATATTTAGTAGACGAGCAGCAGGGGAAGTAAAAACAATAACAAATAACTAGAAAACAATAAAATGACAACATAACTGGTGTAAATCTAGGCCCACATTTTCAAAGGCTGGGGACACCCGACATATCTAGATGCACCACCCAAATAAATGGGCCGGCGTAAAAAGATGCTGTATTCAAATGAGATGTGCGATCGCACATCCCGTTTGAATATAGCAATACTAGCACACAGTGCAAATGGGGGCTGCTGACAATGCGCCAGTGCATCCCCCTGGACGGCCTGAATACCTGGAATGGGGATGTGCGGTGCAACTGCAGATGTGCTGAGCCCAAATTCCAGTTATTCAGCCAGGAAAATGCAAATGTAGCCATTAGGCATGCAAGGAGCAAATGGGCCATTTGCATGTCATTATGGCCTCATTTGCATGCCATCTACAGGGATGCGCTGGGCGGAGCCTTCCCCACCCTGCCCAGTCCGTGTAAATGCATACTCCACCCGTTGTCGTGATCCCTGTTCAGATATAACATAATGACACCCCAGCCCTCTTTTCATAGTGTAGTGTCCCTCTCCGTCCAATCCTCATTTGAAATAAAAAAAATACAGCCTGATCCCTTTTTCCATAGTGTAGCATCCCCTCCCATTCAGATCCTTTTGAAATAAAAATAATTTGATCCCCCACTTTTCCATAGTGTAGTGGCCCCTCCCACCCACTCAGGCACCCACATCCCACCCTGCTGCCCCCATCACGGCATGGCAGTCAGTCTGTCAGCCAGTGAGCAACACAGCCCTCCACACATCTCCACTGCTGCAAATGACTGAACTGTCAATGAATGACAGCTATTGTATTATCACAAAGCCCATTGGTTGACACTATCAACTAATGGGCTTGCAGTGTACTATGTAAGTTGTCATTCACAACTTGTGAATGACACAAAGTTTGAATGGCAGCTACAGTACACACGCAAGCCCATTGGTTAACAGTGTCAACCAATGGGCTTGTAGTGGCTACAGTAAGCTGCACATCATTGACATTTCAGTCGGTGGGCAGCCGGAGGTGTGCGGAGGGCTTTGCTGCTTGCCGGCTGACTGGCCAACAGGCCATGCTGGGACAGGGGAGTGGGGTGGGTGGGTGTCTGAGTGGTTGGGGGACCACTGCACTATAGAAAAGTGAGTGGGTGATTAAAGAATTTTTATTTCAAACGGGGCTCAGGATGGGGAGTGGGGACACTACACTATGGAAAAAGGGATTGGGCTCTATTGTTTTTTATTTCAAATGGGGATCGGGATGGGAGGGTGTCCACTACACTATGGAAAAATGGGCAGGGATTTCATTATTTATCATCTGAATGGGGATTGGGACAGGGAGGGGGGACACTACACTATGGAAAAGGGGATCTGCAATCATTTTACTTTGTCTGGGTTCGTGGATGGGAGGGGGGGTACTACTACATTACAGAAAAGGGCACGGGGTTAATTTTACAGTCAGTCAGGCACTGGGGATGGGGGAGTGCCACCAGGCAGCAGGAGTTGGCGGCTGCTGTATGCAGCATGTCAGCCCACCTGTGGGTGGCTATGAGTTAGGCATGTTTCTACCATGCCTAACTTTGTGCGGTACATCTCAGCTGAATATGGGGATGTGCTGCATATTCATGGACATGTGCCCTGGAGATGCGCTGTATACTTTATTTATTTATATAGGAAATCGGAATTACAACCCTTTGAGTCATAGACTCGTTTTCAAATGCTCCACGTCAGAATAAAACATAGATATTCATATAGTACATACATAGAATAAATGTGGGTGAGCAATCATACAGAGGATAAGTACAATGAGCACGGGTTAATGCCTATACATTTGGTAGCTAAAACAGGGCAGAGCTATCGACATATTTACCTAATGATTGGTTAAGACCTATACAATTGGTAGCTAAAGCAATGCATGATATGAGTTGGTAGTAAGCCGACTCAGGAAGGCCTTGTCTGCTACATAATACAATGCATTCATAGTCCAGTGCAACTATATGGTAACCGAGGGAGGTGAGGAGCCTGTAGGCTAGAAAAAGTGAGGGCTATCCACTGCCAGGCCAAGGGCGGGTGCGTAGCCTAGCGGTGTGATGCAGGATCCACAGGTTACTGGTTACACTGGCACTGACATGAGGAGAGGATATGGGCCCTTAAGGCAGCTTTAAAAGGACCTAGATTGGTGATTGATGTGACGGCCGATGGGAGGGCATTGTACCAGGATGAAGCTCTAAGGGGGAAGGAACGTTGGGCCAGGGTGGTCCTGACCCTAGGCACCTTTCAGATAGTTTTTGAGGTGGCCCATGTGGATGCTGAGATGGTGGTTTCCTGAAGAGAAGCCATGACACCTCTTGGGGTTAAACCTAGGTGGATTTTTTGGGTGAAGAGACAGGTCTGGTGTAATAGTCTTTTTTAAGGGAGAGGATATTGGTGAATACGTATAGGGTGCAGTTATGTGTATTTCTGTCAGCATCAAAGAGGAGCTGGCAGGCCTTATTGATGACTACTTGTACTTGATGAAGCGCCGTAGGGTCAGCAGCAGCATAGATTGTGAGGCCATAGTCCACCAGCAATAATACTAAGGAGGTAATGGCTAGGTGAAATGCTTCAGGTGGCGGCAGTCTTTATGTCTGTACAGGAGACCAATGTGGGTGTTGGTAGTGGAGGTGAGGATTTTTATATGTTAATGGAACGAGAGGGAAGAGTCAAATGTAATACCTGGATACTTATACTTTTGGACCTGTTCCAGTGGGATGAGAGAGGTTGAGAGTATTTATTTCCAGGGGGAAATCCTTTGATCTGTTTTGGGGGTGGGCATAGAGCATCGTCTTAGTTTTTTTAATGTTGACCACCAATCTGTGTTCAGCAAGCCAGTGTTCAGTCTGAGAGAAGGAGCTTTGTAAGGTACGCTGGAGAGAGAGAGAGAGGATCAGGATGTGCGGCGTAAAGAATAGCATCATCCGCGTAGAGGAGAAGGTTGCCAGGGGCAGGATTTAGGCAGGGCAATGAGGTAGATGCTGAATAGCAGGAGACCCAGGATAGATCCCTGGGGAATTCCTGAGCACACAGGCAGTATAGTAAATTTGGCATTATTAATTTTAACACATTGGGTTCTAGATGAAAGATAGCTGGAGAACCATGAGAGTGGACAATGAGAGACCCCAGTTTGTTGTAATGTTGTAAGAAGGAGGGGGTGAGAAACCATGTTGAAGGCCTTTGAGAGGTCTATAAACATGGCCCCTGCGTGGTGCCCCTTGTCAAGTGTCAAGTGCAGGGAGTTAGCAATTCTGTGAGGGCAGTCATAGTGCTATGACCAGCTCTGAAACCATGCTACTCCCTACATAAGAGGTTGTGTGGGGAGGTAGTCAGTGAGCTGATTAGCCATGATCTTTTCAAGTGTAATCCCTCACCCCTGCCTTTCTAGCAAAATGACAGGTGGCCTGCTGTTGAAGCTGACAGCAGTAGCTGGTGGGGACTGGGTTCGGGGAGGATGAGGTTACTTGGCACAGGGGACCTAGGTTTGGCTACTCTGCACAGGGGCACCCAAGTAAATCCAAACACAGGAAGCAACAACTGTAATGTCCAGAACCAGGAATGGGATTCTACAGTGTGGCTTTTATTCACATCCAAGCTGAACAAACAAAGCATAGATGGACCCCCATGGGGCTACATTTCCTGGTAATGCAGATTAGAGACAACAGAACACTTCTTTACTATTTTCAGCCCTCAGGCTCTGAACCCACCAGGCACAGCCCGGGCTTGCAAGCTTTGGGTACACAGCCCGACTTGTACACTACTTGGGTTTTCCAGGGCGGCTCCCCATGGCAGCCACTTGATCCACGGTCCATTTTGGGAAATGAAACCAATTATCCTGTTGTGGCTTCCCCAAACTACACTAAAGCCTTTCGACTCTAGAGGAATTTTTCCTTCCAATCCCATGTCTGGGTACTTCCTCATCACTGGCCAAGTGCCTGAGGCAAAGTAGAAATCCACAGAGCAAATCTGTAGAGGTGGACCTGGTCACTAAAGATGGGGTCTCCACCTCCAGCTCCCACAGTCCATACCTGGCCATTTCTCTGAAACTAAATAATTCCTTTACTGAAAGCTTGACAATGTAGATTTCTGGGTAGACGTATGTCACATCTCCTCTATATCATTTTGATTTCCCAATAAGCACTGGACTTGAACCTACTTTTACTCTTTGCTAAACCTATTACTTAGGCTGTCTCACTATTTCAGTAGTCCAGTCCCTACATGTCACACAGGTCCCAGGGTGAAAAATGTAGGCCCTTTGGGAAGGCAGACACTCACCCCTCCGGTTGCAGGTGTCCTCAGGCGTTCACAAATCTTCTTGTTCTCCCAAAAAACTCTGGAACAAATAGGCAGCTCTCCATTAGTAGCAGAACTGAGGGGTTGTCCCTGGAATTTGCAGGAAAACCGTTCCTGCTCCCATCCCCAGGAGGGCTGCTGAGACCTAAAACAGCGGTCTCACCACTTCAATTATCTTCTGTCTCTCTTTGGTGAGACACACACCTTTACCTCAAAGAAGCCCCTGTCAGGGCTGGGTCTCAAAAGCCTACACTGAGCTGCTGTGCTGCTTTCAGCAAGCTCCAACACCAAATGACCTCTACTGTTCAAACCTCCCAACATTCTGTTCAACTCCTTGCCAGATTCCATTGTGGCTCATGCAGCTGCGATAGTTCTATTGGTGATGTCATCCCTCAGTCTCAGCTGAGACTGAGAGCAGAGGAGACAGTGTTAAATCCATTTAACTGGGTTTCGTTAAGCTGCCTTCCTGCCTACCACTGGGTCTTTTGGGTTCTAGTAACCCTGGATAACCAAAGGGTTACACTCTCCTCTGACAGGAAAATGACTGTCCATAATCATTATTTACAGCCTTGGAAGCCCATCCCACCTATGTACTGCCACCTGCGGAGGGGGTGATCAGGCCCTCTACCATGTGCAAGCACAGGAGAGACAACACTAAGGCCTGGGGCCCTTTTGGCTGACATATCAGCCTCTGCACTGTCCATAGACCCCTAGTGGCTGTGGTAGAACTATCCGGCGCACAGCCTGATAGATCAGCACTGCAGTCCCTGTGGCCATTCAGGACCACAGACTGTCTATCCTCCTAACCCTCCTGAGGATAACTCTATCTGCCTTTAACTTAATATCTCCAAAAACAAAACAACCTGGGCCTCCTCCGACCTTGGGCAACCTGCAATCACACCAAGAAAATACCATATTTTATACCATTTACTGCCTCCTCCCTACCCCACAATCCTTACCCGTGGAAGGGAAAGGGTTAATACAGTAACAACAACAATAACAACACCACAGTACTTTAAATTACTACACACTAAAGTACTAATGAGAAACTCCTATGACGCTCCTCCTCTTCTTTGTCTTCTCTTCTATCTTCTCAGGGAACACCTGCAAGAAAAAGAAAGACAACACACTACACTAATCTGCATACACAGTCTCACCAACCCCTACCATCAAAACACTGAAGAATCCCAAAAGATTTTTTAGAAAGGTAGAAAACAGTATATACATTGAAAACAACAACATTATTTACAATACACATTTGGGGATGGAATGCCTCAAAGTCCCAACTAGTGACCACAATGCCGAAGACTAGTCCAATAAAGAGTCTCTCCTGGGCCGGAGCTGTGAAGCACAGTTCTAACAGGCCAAAGTCCCAAAGGGAGAGTCTTTGCTGACAGTTCACATTTTGGAGTCTGCTAGTGTGGGGTGTACTGCAATGTCATAAAGAAAGAAAAGTTCAGACTTACCAGCCCCTTGTAGAATGGAAAATTCTGCACCGACCTGCACCTCTGGACAAAGACTCTCCTGGCAGCATTTCTTCCGATACAGCTGGGCGGACATCTTCCAGGAACCACAGGAGGGCACATCTGGGACTGCTGGGCTGATGTCATCTCTGGAGATGACTCTTAGAACAGGAACAAAAGAAAAACAGCTGGTCCGACGTCATCCGATTACCAGGCATGGCTCAGGATACAGCTGGGCTGGTGCCCTCTCTGGATCTGAAGTCATCTGGTGGGCCAGTCGATGGATTCTGGAAAGGCCAGTACACTGTAGAACTGATGAATGTGGGGCACCTGGTCCTGGATGTCCATACTGGCAGATCAATAAGGCACTTCACAGTTTGGTGTGGCGGTGATTGGCTACCACTGCTCGATTTCCATTTTGTAGGCACAGGCACATTTGCTGGGAGGTCCTTGCACTGAGGCCAATAGTACCAGGGGTCAGGAGCTTGAATTATTACCCCGTCTGGGTGCACATAAATCACACAGTGGGAGATTTTACGTCCCTCTCCATCCACTATTCGCACTCTGTCCATAAACAGTGTTCTGCCTCTCTTCCATTGGGTATATTTCTCATGAAACAGTCTGTCCTTCACATGCTTGTTGGCCCCAGGATGCACACCTTTCATTGCTTTGGCCCAGATCCAGGATTTCCTGCAGTTCTCAATCTCCTCCCAAACCTTCCGGGAAGGTAGGAAAGGTCATACCATAGATCTCATTTGCCTTCCCTACGAACCAGTTTCTCCTCTTTACTAGCTTTGGTCAGCCTGAGACTGCTGGCCTGGCTTGGAGGTGGCCAGTCCTGGTTCTGCCAGCTTTGCATCCTTAAAGAAATTAAAATGGATCCCTGACTTCTTCCTCTTGCAAAGCCTGGGCAGTGGCATCACCACTCTCTTCCATGCATTCCTCCGAGGCAAGATCTTGAGGCTGTGTACCCGTTCCTTTTTCACAAGGCCACATAGGTTCCCCCTCATCTTCCTCTTCACTCAGGATCTGAGCCCAGGAGTGAGCAGTCATCCTCACTCCTGAGACTATCCACTCATCACTAGGCGTGGAGGTCGACACCTCCCACTCAAAGGCCTCCCGCATCTCATCTTCGCTCAAGAGACTTGGCTAGTCTCTTCTCCAGGGTCTATTGATGCCATATCTGGAACTTTCCTTCTGGGATCCAGCATCCAAAACTTCAACTCTGGTTCTGTCTCTAACTCTGCACCCTCTAGCTTTGTGCCACACTCCCAGGGACCTTCCTCCACAGGCTCCGGCCCTGGTGCTGTGTGTGCCAACTGCAGATTCCTGAACCTCTGTCCATATGGGAGCCAAACGAATTTGAGGCACTTTATACAAGCCATATTTTTCTAGGCATCCAGCACAGTGAGGAATCATGAAGATGTCCCTTCCGGCTCTCAAACATATTTGACATACATGCACTGGATAACCAGGAATCGCCACATGAGGAGGCAGTTGTCCTCCATAGCACCACTTTTCAATATCCCTCAGTCTATTCACTGCTGCTGTTACTGCAACCCAGGCATGATCTGGATAGCGAGCTGGTCCTGAGGCCATAACTGCAGAAAAAACAAAACTTCACTGTAACTGAAAGTCCCACTTGAACAATCTCTTTAGTTTTAAAATGTCTTCTCTGCTGCTGTGTTTACTTTACTACCCCACCCTGTAATGGCGGCAGCAGCACTCCCAGTCATCAACATTCAGAAATTGGGTCAAGCCTACTATGCACCTGATTTATACAAACTACTTGATAACTTTTGCTCAGACTGCGATAAACTTGCACTGTTCTTGTTTTAAATATATTTACATGATTTTCCATGGGCTTTTTTGTGCTGGAAACATTTCTTTTTTACTCACAGTCCTTAAAGCTTCAGGTTTTAAGCACAGGATTGCCTGTAAAACTAGTGCTACACATTTGGCTTCAACTCTCAGTCTCTCTACTGGCTTCAAACTTTAACTGAGGCTGGAACTTATTACTATGCACACAGTCAATCGGCTTAACAGACTTGCACTTGCTGGCAGGACTTGGCACAGCTTATTACTTGTAAGCGATTACACTGCTGCATACATTTATATGGCATAGGGCAGAAAATCACTGTTTGAGCAGTTTTCATGTTGTTACTTACTGTTATCAGTAGCAGTTTGCTGCAATGGGGAAAACGGCTCTGCAGCCAGTTCTTGGAGGCCTCAGAACAGAAATGGGCAGGCAGTCCTGCGATCGTCTTCTCGACCACCACACTTGCAATTCCGACGATCGATTAGCGGGTTGAGCCCGATTTTGAACAAGAAAGTCTATTTTTAGAATGTTTACAGCGATTTTAACACTCTGTGGCGCTCCTCCACTAGCAGTACACGCTCCACTCCACTCCCTCTCGAATGCTGGGGCAGTCACTGTAGAGCTGGCTGAGGGCAGGACTAGTGCAGCCTGACCAAACACACGATGCCATGCAAATGAGCTCTTCTTCTCTGGAGCTGCTCTCCTCATGGTATGATCGCCGAGCAGGCAAATTTAAACTGCAGAATACAACTTTTTTTTTTTCAACTGACTCCACGGCGGGAGCCTATTTCAGCATTTAACATAGCCATTACACACCTGCAAGTCTCTCAGTTCATTTAAAAGTATTTCCAACATCCAGGGCACAATTTTCCTGTTGCTACCCCAGTCTTCCACACTTTTCTTTACCACAGTTCATTTTTAAAGCATTTCCAACGTCTAGGGCACAATTTTCCTGTTGCTACCCCTAGTCTTCCACACTTTTCTTTACCACAGTTCATTTTAAAAGCATTTTCAACATCCAGGGCACAATTTTCCTGTTGCTACCCCTAGTCTTCCACACTTTTCTTTACCACAGTTCATTTTACAAGCTGACAAAAACGCTGTAAACAATTTGATGCAGGACAAGGGCACACTCTTTGGCTTTACTGCTCCTTGGTAAACAGTTGGCATTTTAAACAGCAGCATAAGATCCACAGCACAAGCAACACACTAGTTAAATTGTTTCAGCTTTTGGGCTACCCACTGCCAGATAGCCAAATGCTATCTTGCCCGAGCACCTTCCTTCCCAGAATAAAATCAAAGCGGTGCCTTCCATTTTTGTAACCTTCACCCCTGCCTTTTTAGCAAAATGACAGGTGGCATTGCTGTTGAAGCTGACAGCAGTACCTGGTTGGGACTGGGTTCGGGGAGGATGAGGTTACTCGGCACAGGGAGCCTAGGTTTGGCTACTCTGCACATGGCACCCAAGTAAATCCGAACACAGGAAGCAATAACTATAATGTCCAGAACCAGGAATGGGATTCTACAGTGTGGCTTTTATTCACATCCAAGCTGAACAAAGCATAGACAGCCCTCCACGGGGTACATTTCCTGGTAATGCAGATTAGAGACAACAGAACACTTCTTTACTATTTCCAGCCCTCAAGCTCTGAACCCACCAGGCACACAGCCCGAGCTTGCACGTAGCTTTGGGTACACAGCCCAACTTGTACACTACTTGGGTTTTCCCCACGGGCCCGGCTCCCCTGCTGGCCACTTGATCCATGGTCCATTTTAGGAAATGAACCAATTATCCTGTTGTAGCTCCCCAAACCACACTAGAGCCTTTGACTCCTAGAGGGAATTTTCCTTCCAATCCCACTTCTGGGTACTTCCCTCGTCACTGGCCAAGTGCCTGAGGCAAAGTAGAAATCCACAGAGCAAATCCGTAGAGGTGGACCTGGTCACTAAAGATGGGGGGTCTCCCACCTCCAGCTCCCACAGTCCATACCCGGCCATTTCTCTGGAAACTAAACAATTCCTTTACTGAAAGCTTGACAATGTAGATTTCTGGGTAGACGTATGTCACATCTCCTCTACATATCATTTTGATTTCCCAATAAGCACTGGACTTGAACCTACTTTTACTCTTTGGCTAAGCCTATTACTCTAGGCCTCCCACTATTTCAGTAGTCCAGTCCCCACATGTCACACAAGTCCCAGGGTGAAAAACATAGGCCCTTTCAGGAAGAACAAACACTCACACTCCGGTTCCAGGTGCCCCACAGGCGGATTCACAAATCTTCTTGTTCTCCCAAAAAAACTCTGGAACAAATAGGCAGCTTCTCCATTAGTAGCAGAACTAGGGGGTTGTCCCTGGAATTTGCAGGAAAACCAGTTCCTGCCCCCATCCCCGGAGGGAGGGGGCATTGAGACCCAAAACAGCGGTCTCCACCACTTCAATTATCTCCTGTGTCTCTCTTTTGGTGGAGACACACACCCTTTTTACCTAAAAGTAGCTCTCTGTCAGGGCTGAGGCTCCAAAAAGTCTACACTGAGCTGCTGTGCTGCTTTCACAGCAAGCTCCCAACACCAACTGACCTCAGACTACTGTTCAAACCTCCCAACATTCTATTCCAACTCCCTTGCTGCAGATTCCATTGTGGCTCATGCAGCTGCGATAGTTCTATTGGTGATGTCATCCCTCAGTCTCAGCTGAGACTGAGAACAGAGTGAGACAGTGTGAAATCCATTTAACTGGAGTTTCACAAGCTGCCTTCCCTGCCTACCACTAGGTCTTACTGGGATTCTAGTAATCCCGGGTAACAAGGGGTTACACAAGGGCTTTAGAGAGTGGGGGAGAATCGAGATGGGCCGGTAGTTGTTTGGGAGGGAGCTGTCATCATATTTAAATATTGGTGTTATCTCTGCCATTTTCCATGAGTGTGGGAACTGGCCCAGGTGCAGGGACAGATTTAGAAAGTCCGTGAGTGGGGAGATAACTGAGTCAAGCGCAAATTACAGGATATGCATATGGTAGGCGTCTTTGCAGTAATTGGAGCTCTGGAGGGCTTTGGGCAGGTAGGCTTTTGCTTCTGTAGGGGTAATGACTCTGAGTTTGAGCGGGGGTGGAGGAACTCAGGCAGTGGGGTAGGCTGAATTGGATCGAAAAAGTTGCTAGGGAGGACTGAGCTGAGGTCTGAGAAGGTGGAGTTGAGGCAGTTAACTATGTGAAGTGTGTTTGTGGTGGTGATACTGGTAACACTAAGTTGTGAGGTGGGAAAGAGTGGGATTTACCATTAAGCTCCTTGATGTTATCCCAGGACTTTCTTGTGCTACCCCAGGAGATGGCTAGGTTGGTTCTGTAGTGCTCCACCATGGCCTTGTGGATTGCCCAGGTACACTTATTATGGGTAGAATTACAGGTCTGCCTATCACTTAGCAAACCGGAGGCAGTGGCACAATGCCAGAGGTTGTCACACATTTTGAACTGTTGTAGGAGTTCTAGGGTGATTCAGGAGGCACTCATGTTTCTTAGTGGTCACTTTGATGGTCGGTGCAAGCATCACAGGTGGTATTAAAGGTGGTGGTGAAGTAGTGCAATGCATCATCTATGTGCTGGGCTTTGGAAATAGGGGACCAGTCCCAGTTAATTAGATATTGTTTTAGTTTGGCTATGCCTCCTGGGCGAGTCGATGACAAAGGTGATATTTCTTGGTGGTTTAGGTGGCTAACAGAACCAGCTGAAGATGATTGGGGAGTGGTCACTTAAGGCGTTGGGTAGGACACCCAAGTCAGTAATATGGTGGGGATGATTAGTGAGCAGGATATCCAGTAGGGTGTGGGTTCCATTAGTGGGGTTGGCCCTGGTAGGCTGGGATACCAGTTGGATCATATCTAACACAGCAAAGATATCTTTGGCGTCTGTTGATGAGCTCACCAGCCAGTTTATGTTGAGATCCCCAACTAGGATTTGTTCTATTTTGTGGGGGTGGCTGGCTAGGTAGTCAGAGAGTGCTTTACAGGCAGAGGATTGGCTGCAGGGTGGGATTTAGGTTACGGTGAGAGTAAGAGTAGCACGGTTTGGGTCAGGGGAGAGTTTTATTGAGGGCTTGAGCACTATGGTCTAGGGAGGGTGCAGGCAGGGCTTGGCAATGCAGTGAGTCATTTACATAGAAGGCACAGCCACTGCCTCTCTTGCCGTTACGATCAAGCCTAATGAGAGAGAAGACAAGAATAGAGACAAATGAGTCTGGGGTCTTGGCTGACAGCCAGGTTTCTGTTAAAGCCAGAATGTTTGGTTGGTGCTGTGCCATCCAGCATTGCAGGGTGCCATTTTTTAGGCAGGCTGCAGATATTCATAGCAGCTATTCAAAGCCCCATGGGTGATCACAGTGTGGGGGTGCTACTGGGCCAGGATTGGGGTGAACATTGCCAGATAGTAGAAGAAGCAAGTGGAAGATCCTGACAAGGGCCATGAATTGGTGGCGTTTGCTGGGTAGCAGCAGCTGGCAAGCTTAGAAGGTGATGAGCAGGGAATGGGCAGCTGCGTGAGGGCTAGGATGGCCAGGTGGAGGAATAGACATGAAGGGCTCAAGACACAGAGAGATTTGGGGAGGAAAAGAGGGGAGGGGTGTGGGGGGGCAATGGGGAGAGACAGGGTGATGGAGAGGCTATGAGGGGTGAAGTGCTCCCCCAGCAGCAAAGGTGTGTACATACCAGAGGCAACTGGGGGTTTGTTGCTGAGCAGAGTAAACGTGGATAGCAACAGCCGTATGGTTAGTTTGTGTGGGTGGGTGTTGTGAGGGAGTACAGTGGTGGTAGATGTGACCATGGGCAGGTATGAGTGGGTCTTGCTGACCCATAACATTGTGGTAGACACAGTGACGCAGTGGAAGGGTTGCTGACTTTGGAGCGAAAGGTACCTGGTTCGAACCCCAGTTTGGGTGCCATGTTGTATGCCTAGTGATAGCCTGGGAGAGAATTTAGGTATGATTGACACCGGACAGAAGTGTTGGGGGGGAGCAGTGGGAAGAGGATTGCAACCTACACGTCTTGTTGCCCTCTAGTGGCTTTATAGCATAATCTGCAAATAGAAAACAAAAACAGTTAAAATACACTTTAAACTGAAGAAATTCAGCACTGAGTATTAAAACAGACCAGATATCAGAGGCAATACTGGATTAGGGGAAAAAAAAGGTTAAATAAACTGGCCGATGGTAGTGACATTGTCCAGTCAGGAGGAATTTGGAAATGCCTGGCAGGATGAGGAACCAAACAAGGAGCTCATGTTCCATGGACAGCCAATAAGAGCTGTCCCAAGATAAAGGCAATTGTCCTTAGAAAATTTACAGAGACAGCCACGCAGCCTTGAGTTCCCGGAATGGTGTCCAGGTCATACCTGCTAGCAAGGGCTCGGGGAGTGTGGCAGCAGGCTCTTTTCGCTATGGAGGCGCGTAGACCCCCATCTGAGGCATTGTTAGCCCGAAGGGCTATGACAGGAGACATCTCTGTCTGCACTTGGGCGCGGCCGGAGATGTGCAACGCATCTCCACCCTTTGACTATCGTGCTGCGGCGCATTTCTTGAGATGCACTGGTGCATCTCCTTTGAAAATGTCCCCCCTAGTGTTTTTAAGCTTTTTATTATAAAAGAAAGCTGTTCTTTAATACTGTATGTTGAACTTCACTTCTGTGTGTGCATCGACTTTGGTGTAACCTGATTGAAGTGTTTATTGGTGATGGTAACAACTGTTTTATTGATCCCAAAGGGGTGGTCCTTTCCAATGTAGGGAGGAGGGTAGGTACTGCATCCCAGGGGGTGGTACTGCATACAATATCTGGCCAACTTATTCTCTCTCAGGTGGAAGCATCATATTATTTCCTATTTGTTCTGGGATGAACCTCCCTACCACAGGAGAAAGAACAAACCAATGCTCTCAATCATCTGGGCCTTGTACAGCTGGTGTGAACCTAGAACACGGTGGTCACATATAGGCAAGGCAAAGATTGTTTATCTGGCCCATTCCCAGAGGTTCTGGGTGCCTTACATAAAACAAATAGGGTGATCGAATAAAAAGTATACATCATAAATACACAATCAGTTAAAACAATAAAATCTTCAGATACAGTAGTTACAGCAGTTAATACTTTATCCTAATAATTTCTTAGATTCTGTCAGATAGATTCAATGGGAAAAGCCATAGAAAATGGAGAGGCCTTCAAACCACTCTTAAACCCCTCAACCGACAGGGCCTCCCTGAGAACAGCTGACAAAGAGTTCCATAGGACCGATACAGCGACACTGATGGCCCGGCCGCTGGATGTTCTAAGTCTGGTCCTAGGAATTTTAAGGAGGCCCTTGATCGAGGAGCGGAGGGAGTGGGCTGAGGTGGTGGGTGTTAGATCAGCCAGGTAGCCAAGGCCAAGTCTGTGTAGGGCCTTACAGGTGAGTAAACTCACCTTGAAGATAGCCCTCCACCTGATCGGCAGCCAGTACAGAGCATGCAGCACTGGGGTCACATGGCTGGAGATAGAAAGGCCAGTCAGCAACCAGGTAGCTGCATTGTACACCAACTGCAGTTGGCCAAGGGTACCTCCAGAGATACCAAAGTAAAGAACATTACAGTAATCCAGCCTGGATGTCACAAAGGCATGTACCAGTGTGGGTAGGTCCTCAGGCGGAACTGGGGGTCTGATTCTGGCAATGTTCCTCAGGTGATAAAAAACACTTTGAACAACAGCTGACACCTGTGCTTCCAGTGTCAGTCTGTCATTCAGGACCATGCCAAGATCTCGCACCCTAGAGAAAGCCATCAACTGCATAGATCCCAGGAATAAACCATTGACCACCCCGGAGGCATTCCCATCACACCCATGTCCCGGCTCAATCACTAGGACCAGAGCTCCAGATAAGGGGAGTACTGACCTATTTTACTCACCTCATTTTAGGAAATACTCATCAGAAACTGTTTTTAATGAGTACCAATACTCAACCAACATTTGTAAATCTCCCACACTCCAAAGAATAGTGCTTCATATCATAACTGATTACTCAAAAGGAGTAGTTTATTTCCAGATTTACAGCACTTGTATGCATCCCAATTTTGTTTTACTCACTATATTTTAAAACTGGTATTGAGTAAATTACTCCTACCTGCCCACATTATCTGTAGCATTATTGGCACTTGATCAATTCTTGACTAAAAGAAAAAAAAAACTACATTGTTTTCAAAAATGTACTCCTCACTCCACTCTGTCCAGACATTTGTACACATCTAAATTTGGTTTTACTCACTTACTTTTAAAATGAAGACTACAGTAGTCATCCCAAAAAATCTTATCTGGAACCCTGACTAGGACCTCTGTCTTGTCCGGGTTTAGTTGCAACCAGCTGGAGGACATCCAATCATTGATCTCGGCCAGGCGGCTGTTAAACACTTCGAGAGCATTTGATGTTCCAAGGCAAAGGACAAGTACAACTGGGTATCATCTGCATAACAGTGAAAACCCACATTGTACTGCCTAATGAGCTCACCCAGGGGCAGTATATACACTGCACATAACATCAGTGACAAGATGAACCCCTGAGGTACTCCACATGGCAGGAGCTTTGGGGGGCGGAGAAATTCCCCATCACTACCCGCTGCTTCCTGCCAGTGACATACGACTCAAACCAGCTGATGACAGTGCCGGTGAGTCCACAGTACTCTCTAAGGTGATCAAGAAGCACAATGTGATCTACAGTGTCAAAGGCTGACGAGACATCAAGGAGGACAAGAACTGACCTGTCACTTCGATCTCTAGACCTGAGGAGATGATTGTGCACCTAACTAATGCTGTTTCAGTGCTATGTCTGGCTCTGAAACCTGACTGGAGTGTCTCATAGATGTCAAAGGCCACGAGGTGCTCCCGAGCTGCTGCACCATGATTTTCTCAATAACCTTACCCAAAAAGGGAAGGCTGGAGATTGGACAGTAATTCTCCAGAATATCCGGGTCAAGAAATAGCTTCTTCAGAAGGGGCCTTACCAGATCTTGTTTCAAGGTCTCTGGGAAAAACCCCTCCGACAACAAGCACTGAACAATCCCAGCGAACACCAGGCCAATGGAACTAATGCATCTCATCAAGAAATGAGTTGGAGCCAGGTCCAGTTCACAATACGTGTGCTTCAGCTTCGAGGTAACCTCAATGACCTCGGCCACCTCCACTGGTTTAAACTCATCCCAGACAGGTGAAGCATCTCTGTTCCACCCAGGCTGACCTCTGCAAGTTGCAGTATGAACTCATTGATGGGATTCCCTGCTGGATAACGGATACTCTATCTGAGAAAACCCAAGCAAACTCATCACATAAAGTGATTGAAAACATTTTTTTCAGCTGCAGACAGACTGGGTGAAGGAGTCTGTCGAAAGTCTAAAAAAGCTGAGCTGATCGGTTCTTCCTGGTGGCAATCTCCCTGGACAGGAATTCTGCCTTCTTACAGTTGATTTCCCCCTGGTACTCCAAGTAATGGGCACGCAGGGTCAGCTTGTCCACATCTGACCTGGTCTTACACCAACAACGCTCCAGCTTCTGACCCTGATCTTCAATCACCTTGGGATCTCCACCAAACCACAGAGATCTCAAGTGAGAGGATCTGAGTCATACACTAACTGGTGTGAGAGTATCAAGCACCTCAGAAACCATCTTATTATACGTGGCCACCGCAGCATCCATACCCATTGCACATGCAGTGTCTACACTAGATAGATCAGCTGCTGCCACTAGTCCCTCTGGGGACAGTCCCCTTAAAGGGCGGTAGCTGACCATCTCGACAGGGGAGGGACTCTTTCAGGGGGACCCCAAGTGAGAATTTCACTGTGCAATGATCCGACCACACTACCCGATCAATCTCGAGGTTATTTACCTCAAGCCCCAGTGAAAACACCAGGTCAAGTAAGTGGCCAAGGTGATGGGTTCCGGAGGTAATCACCTGCAACAGGCCCAGTGCATTTAGGTGTATTATATTGTACTGTATCAAATATATCAAACATTATCTCGTCACTTTCACTATTGTTATCATATTGTTATTATTACTGCCACTACTGCTGTGTTGTGTTACTGTTACTCATTGCTATCTTAGATTTTAGTGGAGAGGACATGCAAAGTTTTGAACTGTTAAATCAGTAGTTCAGCAGTTTAAGTTACCTAGCAAAGTCAAGCCATCTCAGGCTAGACCTTTTTTCCTTTTTTCTTTCAAAATGCCCACAGTTAGCCGGCTCGATGGCACTGAGGGTTGAGGCACTGGACACCACACCTCGCTCCATGCTGGTGACTGGGATTCAGGAGTGGACTTGGGCCATCGGGGGTTGGCAGGGGAGGAAAGAACAGAGCATCCAGAGGACAGCTCTCCTTTCCTGGAAGGGAGGGGAGACGTTGGTCTCGCCATCTGGTGACTCCTACTGGCAACTGGGGTATACAGCAGTCAGTCCCAGCAAAATTAAGGAGATGGCCACAGTGAAGCTTCTGTGCGGCTGAACAGGAAGCGTTCATGTGCTGCACTGGGCGCACTGCACTGCCAGGCCAATGGGGGTCAGTAACAAGAAAATCCCCTTCAGACTGGTGGCGAAGGTGGGGTCTAGCAGCGCTGGCACCACAGCCACGCGGGCTGAAGTGTTCTCCTGGTCTCCTCGCGTGCATCCACCAGACACTTATATAGAGCGCTGGAGTTGGAATATATAGAGCATTGGAGTTGGCAGTCCTTGTTTCTGGGGGATTCAGATCCAGGAGGGTTCAGGACATGGCGTGTGGAGTGCCCGAACTGGGAGAGCACCGGAGCTTCAGGCGGACGGGATAAGCCGGCAAGCCCCATGACCTAGCTGGAGAGAGTCCAGTGTGGATAGGGTGCATAAATAAAGTGTAAAAAAAAAAAAATGCTCGCAGTTACTAGAAGTGGCAAAACTGGGGGGTTTGATTCTAATTTAAATTTGCAAAAGGAAAAAATAAAGAAGGGGTGCACTTATTAAAACAATTAACTAGGTGTGCATTAAACAAAAAATCAACTGATAATAAAATAAAAGCAAAACACAAATATAAGATAAATGAGAAGGTTATTGATAATATAATTATAAGGACTGTAAACACATCAGCACCAAATGGTGACATATTGAAGTATTGTGTCAGAACTCCTGTAACTACCACTATAATGGCTACAAGGGAAAAATCCCCTAGTATTAAGACTGAACAGTTACGAGAAAGAAAAGTCGATTCTAGTGTGTCAATAGATAGTAAATTAAATAGGCAAGACCCAGAAGAAGAAAAAACTAATATTGATTTCTCTGGTGTTTTCGATAACTTTTCTGCTGTAAACAAAGAAATTGGAATTCTTAAGGATTCAATTAGAATGGGGGAGGAGTTTATTTTGGCAATGGAAGACAAAAAAGACTTTTTGCAGAAGTCATCAAGACAAAGTCAGGATCTAACACTGAATAAATCATTTGATGATAGTTCATGGACTATAAGCCCAGAAAAACAAGATCCCGTAGAGTCTTTCCTGAGTATTTCAAGGATTACAAGGGATATATTAAATACCCTAAGGGACCCATTCAAAACAACAATTAGTAGATATAAAGCATGATCTGCCTTTCCTTAAAGGGATGACCATAGACAATAAAATAAAGATAGACAAATCTGGAGAAAATATAACAAAATTTGACAGAGAAATTCATAAGACATATATATCAGAGAAAGATAATTGTCACACAGAAAAGAAGTCTCTAATGGTATTAGAAGAACAGGCAGATAAACCACTATATGGATATACAGCCACCCCCATGGGAGAGACATCTAGTAATTCAATGGATAGACCTGATGAGACCTCCCATGGGAGTAATGCCTATTAATCATTCAGACATTGGTAATAGTATTGATAGAGATGATTTAGAATACGTAATGCTTCCAGCTATAGAGGTAAGACAGAATAGTATATCTAACTTCAGAGTCAGTCTCTGCAGGTAACACATATAGGACTGTAGGTGACAGAACCCCACTGTAAACTTCTTAACCAGCAGTGCTATGTAGGATCGCCGACATCGGCCGGTTTCAGTTCTCGACGTCCCACGTGGGTATAAAAAGGCGGAGGTCCCCAGCATGCCCCAGTTCTTTTCCACCATCAAAAGTGCATTTATCAGCTCCATGGCCCAACTTATGACAGTTTGTTCACTCGGTAGAACTCTAACTCCATGATTTTTTTCCAGATTCTTTCCGTTGTTTCTTCGATTTCTGCATGACTTCATCCCCGCCCAGGCACACGAACAAGTGTGCCTGTGGGAAGCAAATACCAGCGAAGGACGGCCACATGGCCTGCGTGTTCTGTCTGGGCCCAGACCATGACACCAAGTCCTGCCAGTTCTGTCAATCCTTTAACAGCCAGACGCGTATCTGTCAACAGAAATCCCTTCAGGCCTTCCTCACCCAGCAACAATTGGTCACCATGCATAAGGGATCCTTCGCGGAGCAGAAGTCTTCCCACCATCACCATAAACACCATTCTTCCAAAAAGCATAAAGAGAGAGAAACAGAAAGGGAGAAGTCCCTCTTGAGATCCAGATCTTCCAGATCACAGTCAACCTGCCAAACCAAGTCCTCCAGCCACAGAGTCTCGGCTGATGGTGTTCAAAACCTCGGATGCCTCGGGTGAGTCTAGTGCCAAGGACAAGATGCAGGCTCCAGGACCAGGCTCCAAGGAGAAAACACTGGCATCCTCTGGACCAACACTCCAACCTATTAAAATTCGGCCTCCAGATCAGATTCCAGGCCGTGCGTCCTCCAAGGTAAGTCCTTCATGCCTCCCGGCGACCTTCTTGTGCAGCGTCAACTCCCGGGATAAGGCCAAGTCATCTGCTGGAAGATCCTCGTCTCTCCCCCAGAAACAGGCCCTGAAGTCAGCAATAAACAGGCCCAGAAATCGGGTGAAAAACACCCTGTTTCGACTTCTGACCGGCATGGCTCAGAGAAGCACAACCTGTCTCGGACTCACACCGACGTCGGTCCTCAGACAGCAAGTCCAAGGAACCCTATACGCCAGTCGTCCCACCGAGCTCACCGTCCCCACTGACACCCCCACCTCCGATGGATGCTGCAGCAGGCGACACCCAAGTGCTGGAGGACCTTACAATGGACCCCAGCGTACCTTCAGGACCTGATGACAGTCAGGATGCCCCGTCATCATTTGTTCACACACCGACACCGATAGACCCAACACCAGTACCCCAGTGCTGGGGTCACCCCAGACCCGACGGGCCGGCTGCACCTGCTGACTCACCAAAACTGAACATGTCACAGGTGAAGGATTTGTTCTCCCACTGGTGGGAGACCATCAGATCTGGTCTCGGCCACCTAAGTCCCAGCCAACCACACCTGTGGAACCAGACTCAGGCAAGACTCCGGACATGATACCTCCTCAGGATAAGAACGTAACCCCACCCCCCTGCACTGAGGGAGGGCGGGATGACCATCCTTCTTCCAGGTAGGCTGAGGAAGAAGGTGTTGAAGAAAAAGCACCACAGATCAAGGTCAAGGGCACCAGCTCTTCTAGCTCCCTCAAGTGGATGGCACCACAAATTCAGGAGGCACTGATCCCCTTCTGACTCTCTTCTGACCCTTACTAAACGTCGGACTACTCAGACACACCCTTTGAGGAGTCTCCCCCCAGGGACCCCAAGGATACTCCAAAATCTCCTCCGGATGACCCCTCCTTTATGGAGGTCATGAGCCACATCCAGTACAACATGGATTGGAACACAAACAGGGACAGTGTGATGGGGGTAACAGAGGGGGAGCACCTGGGGAGCAGTGACCACCAGTCATTGTGGTTTGAAATCACAGAAAAGCAGAACCAAACCACACACAAAACACGTATCCTGGATTTTAGGGGCAGACTTTGGGAAAATGGGGAGATATTTGAAAGAGGCATTAAGGGGAATGGGGCAAGAATCAGGGGTTGAGGAACAGTGGGCAGTATTTAAAATGGGGATTACAAGAGCAACAGAATTATGGATTAAGCAGGTTAGCAAGAGGAGACCATTATGGTTTTCCAAAGAGGTAGCAAAGAAAGTGAAAGCCAAAAAGACTGCATTCAGGCAATCCAAAAAGACACAGGCAGAAGGGGATTGGGAGAAGTACCAGGAGAAGCAAAGGGAGGCAGGGAGGTCAGTAAGGGAAGCCAAAGCTCAGACAGAAGAACACATTCCAAAATCATTGGGTAGAGGGCAAACCTTTACAGGTACATAAGTGAAAAAGAAAGGCAAAGGAGGGATAGTGAGAATGAAGAGGAGGATGGGGGCCATGTGGAGGATGACAACAGTAAAGCTGACATATTGAACAGGCATTTCTGCTCAGTCTTTACTGAGGAAAAGGAGGTAATGGGTCTGAACGGAGTACAAGGGGTGAGAATGGTGCAGAAATGGACACAAGTCCCTTTACGAGAAAAGGTCCTGAAGGAACTGGAAGTAATAAGAGTTGATAAAGCAATGGGGCCAGATGGGTGCATCCCAGGGTCCTTAAAGAACTAAGAGAGGTGGTTGAACCTCTGGCTATCCTGTTTAGCCAATCACTGGAAACAGGGAAGGTACCCAAAGACTGGAGGACAGCAGATGTAGTCCCTTATACAAAAGTGGGAACAAAGAGGAAGGGGAACTACAGACCAGTCAGTTCACCCCGGTAGTGGGAATATCATGGAAGCACTACTGAAGGAGAGATTGGTGGAACATCTGGTTTTCAATGGACTACAGGACCCAAGGCAGCATGGTTCTCACGAGGGGAGGTCATGTCAGACCAACCTCATTGAATTTTTGACTGGGTGACTAGGGAGGTGGATCAGGGAGGGACGTGACATGGCCTATCTGGACTTCAGCAAGGCCTTTGACACTGTGCCACATAGAAGACTATTAACAGACTGGGGAATATGGGTGGGGAGGACAATACTGTGGTGGTAGGTAACTGGCTGGGCAGCAGGACACAGAGGTGGTGGTAAATGTCTGTCACTCCACAGAGGGAAGAGTGACCAGTGGGTACCACAGGGATCAGTGCTGGGACCAGTCCTATTCAACATCTTCATCAGTGACATTGCATGAGGACCTGGAAGGCAGAATTTCACTGTTCACTGATGACACAGAGCTCTGTAACAGAGACACACCAGAGGGTGTAGACAGAATGAGAAGGGACCTGCAGGAACTTGAAGAATGGTCGGGGTTTGGCAGTTGAAATTCAATGCAAAGAAGAATTAAGAGGCAGTATAGCGCAGTGGTCTAAGGCTCTGAACTGCAAATCTGGTGACATCCAGCAGACCAGACCTGGGTTTGAATCCCACAGCTTCCACTTGCATACTGTGTGACCCTGAGCAAGTCACTTAACCTCCTTGTGCTCCCAGATCGCTCCTGTGAAAAAGCTTTCAGCTTAGTGTGCTATACCTGGTTAAACAACTAAATAAAAATAAAGTCCAAGATAATGTATATGGGCACAAAACCTGGCACAATATATCAGTTGAGGGGTGAGGATATAGCATGCACCAAGCAGGAAAGCGATCCTGGATTATTATCTCTGATGGCCTCAAGGTAGGAAACAGTGTGACAAGGCAGCAGGTAAAGCAAATAGGATGCTGGGATGCATAGGTAGGCATCACCAGCAGGAAAAGGGAGGTCATAATTCCACTATACAAGACACTAGTGAGGCCCCACTGAGTACAGTGTACAGTTCTGAGACCTTACCTACATAAGGACATAGACAGGGTAGAGAAGGTTCAGAGGAGGGCAACAAGATGGTACATGGATTGTATCACAAGTCCTATGAGGACAGGTTGAAGGAACTGAACTTGTACTCCCTGGAGGAGAGAAGGAGAGAGGAGATATGAGAGAGACATACAAATATCTTACAGGGAGGAATAGGGTGCAGGAATACACTATTTTTAAGTGAAAAAGATGTTCCAGGACTAGAGGGCATGGGATGAAGTAGGAGGGAGGGCGATTCAGAGGAAACGTGAGGAAGAATTTCTTCACAGAACGGGTGGTGGACAAGTGGAACACCCTGCCAGAGGAAGTGGTGGGGGCTGAAACAATCACAGGATTTAAGAATGCATGGGATAGACATAAAGGAATTCTGGAGGTATTGGGTAAGGGGCAACAGACTTCTAGGAAAACAAACTGAACTTACAAGCTCAAATGGCGAGACTGGGTGGGCCATAGGCCTTATCTTCCAACACTGTCTGTGTATCTATGTATCTATGTAACACAGAAGACCTCAACCCTGGTAGTAGTGGCTCACCAAACACCTCAGGCAAAAGGACCCAAAACCAGCAGTCATCTCACCCATGGTGGACACCTTTCAGGATGTTACCCAGGCCACCTGGAGACAACCCTATTCCTGTATGGCCATCCCTAAAAGGGCAACCATTTATATAGGCAACTAATGAACATCCCTTTCTGGCTGAGCAACTAACCATGGACTCTGTGTTCCTCTCAGTGGCTCATGACCATTCTGACAGAGCCCAAACACCTGAGCACCCAGCCTCCTGAATGAGGCCCAAGCAAATGGATTCTATGGGCAGGAAGGTGTATGCATCTGCCACTTGCATCAGAAGTCTTAACTTTCTGACACACATGGTCCAATTCCAGAATGCCCTTTGGGAAGAAGGGTTGGACATTGTGCAGGGTATGCCTGACTGCCCCCAGAGGGCAGAACTCGCTAAGTTACTCCACACCGGGTCAGAGGTAGGTACACATGTACTATGCTCTGTCTACGACTCTGCGGACACTGCGGCTAGGGTGGCCACCACGGACATTTGCCTGCGTCGCCACTCTTGTCTAAGGGTTTCGGGTTTTGCTCCAGACATTCAAGCTAACATTCTGTATGCACTCTTTAGAGGCTCTTTCCTCTTTGGCGAGGACACGGAGATGACTATCAATAGACTACAGGACTCCAGTAAGGCTGTCCGCTCTGTGCAGTCCATGTACTGCCCGAACAGAGACAATTTCAAAGGTCTCATTTTCATGGCTGAGAGGGAAACCAGCAACAACAACAACCCTGTTACCAGCATCAACAACCTCAACGGGGTAGTTACAGTCGACGAGACAGCCACAGGAGAACTGCTGGTGCCACTGCTTGACAATCTAAACTCATCCCAGCCCTCCCCCACTGCCTGACATCACAGGCAACCCACCCCCAGATATTCTGATGGGGGAGGAGGTGGGGGGTTACTTCTGACTATATGCAGCAGCTTGGAGAGAAGTGACCTCCGACCAATGGGTCCTCGAGCTGATAGAGCATGGGCACTCTATAGAGTTCGTCAGCATTCCACCAGACAGGCCCCCCTATCCTGTTATTCCAGGGAGCATGCAGGTCTGATTCAAGAGGAAATTCATGCCCTGCTCTCCAAAAAGGATATATAGAATCCATTCCTCCAAGTCAGCATGGAACAGGGTTTTATTCTTACTTCTTCCTGGTACTGAAGAAGTCAGGAGACCTAAGGCCAATTCTCGACCTCAGTGACCTCAACCTGTTGGTCAAGTACAAGAAATTCCAGATGGTCACCCTGCAGAACCTACTTCCTATGATCAGGCAGGGTGACTGGCTAGTGTCTCTGGACATGCAGGATGCCTACCTCCACATCCGGATAGCAAAACATCACAGGAGATACCTCCAGTTCTCCTTCCAGTGCAGGCATTTCCAGTTCAAGGGCCCTGCCCTTTGGCCTTTCCTTGGCTCAAGGGTGTTCACGAAGTGTCTCGTGGTGGTTGTCACAGTGCTTCGATGGAGGGGGCACTATGTGTTCCCTTACCTGGATGATTGGCTTCTCACAGCTCAGTCCAAAGAACACCTGCAGTCTTCCATTCTAGACACCTGCACTCTCTTCTGGAGCCTGGGGATCACCATCAGTATGGTGAAGTCATCCCTGATCCCTGCGCAACAGCCGCTATTCATAGGGGCCATACTCGACACTGCCAGAGGAAAGGGTTACTTGCCTCTGGACAAAGCAGACCGCCTCCAGTCCCTGGCCGGCCAGGTCTATTCAGCATCCTCAGTACTGGCAAGACTTCTGCTGTGGCTGCTGGGCCACTTGGCAGTGTCCATAGTCACGGTTCTCTTCACGAGGCTCAGGATGAGAACAATTCAGTAGACCCTTTGCGTCCAGTGGGATCAGTCTTGGGATGACCTGGATCTTCCTGTCTCAGTCACACAGCCTACCCACCTAGAACTAGCCTGGTGGATGACGTCTCCTGCTTTACAGGAAGGGATTCCATTCTGGAGGGTGGCTTCCATACAGGTTCTCACGATGGATGCCTCAAACATGGGATGAGGGGCTCACCTCAGGGTCCACAGGATGCTGGGATCTTGGTCCATGACCAAGGAGTCCCTGCATATCAATGTCTGAAGATGAGAGCCGTCCTCTATGCGCTCCAGGCCTTGAGCACGGTGCTCCAACCTGGTCATCTCCTTATTCAGATGGACAACATGTTGGTGGTGTTCTATATCAACAAATAGGGAGGCACACACTCATACCCCCTTTGCAGGGAAGCCATGAGGGTGTGGGATTAGGCACCACCCACCAGATCTCCATCTCGTAGTCCACATCCTAGGAGTGCATAACACTCTAGCTGACGTCCTCAGCAGAACAAAGTTGAGGGCTCATGAATGGTCACTCCTCCAATCCATGGTCGAAGTCCTCTTCATCACGTGGGGGACCCCCGAATTGGACCTATTTTCCTCAGCCACCAACGCAAAACCACCCAGTTTTTGCTTGCTAGATCCTGAGCCTGGTGCTTTCTGTCAAGAAGTGCTATTCCTCTCCTGGAAGGGAAGGTTCCTTTACACTTTCCCACCATTTCCACTCCTTCAGAGGGTCCTCCTCAAGGTGCAGATGGAGGGGACAGCTATGATCCTCATAGCTCCTCTGTGGCCCCAACAAATCTGGTTTCCTCTGTTGCAACAACTAGCAGTGACTCCTCCAATTGTGCTTCCATTGAGTTCTCACTCACTCTCTCAGGATGAAGGGACCTTGGTTCATCTGAACTTGTGATCCCTGCATCTTCATACATGGCTCCTGAAGACCTAGTTAAATTTCCCTTTGGAGTTTCAGATAAGGTCACTGAAGTCCTGGTGGAGGCTAGAAAGCACTCCACGAGAGCCACTTACGCCATGAAGTGGAAGTGTTTTTGCTTGTGGGCCACAGCACACCATATGGATCCATTGGCCTGTCCAGTCAATATTTTATTGGAATACCGGTTGTCCCTTTCATAGTCAGGCCTAGCTACTTCTCCATTAAGGTACACCTGGCCGCTCTTTCTGCCTACCACACTCCTGTCCTCGGCAAAACAGTGGCTCAATTGGAGGTTACTCGTACCTTCCTCAGAGGCATTCTACATATAAAGCCTCCCATTAAGGATCCTGTTCCCCCTTGGAATCTTCTTTTTGTCTTGGAGAAGCTCACCCTACCCCCCTTTGAACTGGCTGCAGACTGCGAGCTGTGTTTTCTCTCTTGGAAAATGTTATTTTTGGTTGCCGTTACTTCTGCTTGAAGGATTTCCAAGTTCGAGGCTCTGACATGCAAAGAGCCTTATTTAATTTTTCACAAAGACAGAGTAGCTTTATGTATAAATCCTAAGTTTCTTCCCAAGGTGGTTTCAGAGATGATGTTGAACCAGGATGTTTAACTACCTGTTTACTATCCGAACCATTCCAATAAAGGTGACTCTCTTCTCCATACCTTGGACGTTCATCGCACCTTGCGATATTACCTGTCCAGAACCAGGGGGAACAGGGAATCTGATCAACTCTTTGTCTCCTTTGCTTTTCAGTCTTTAGGTTGCCCTGTGGGTAAACAGACTCTCTCTCAATGGCTGGTGCACTGCATCATTTACTGCTACCAGAAATGCAAGAAACTCCTATCAGGCCCGAAATGGGGTCATTTGACCAGAGGTGTCACAGCCTCTTTCACAGCTTTAAAGAATGTTTCCGCTCCCAACATATGTGAAGCAGCCACATGGCATACAGTCCACACCTTCATCATGCATTACAGCCTGGATATTGCATCAAGGAGTAGAGCAGGGTTTGGCCTGGCTGTGCTGCAGGGTCTTACCTCTTAAGGGACCCCTTTCTCCCCTTACTTCCCTTCTCTTCCACCTGAGGAGTTGTCTTCAGTTTATACTGCTTTGGACTAAGTCCTATATATGTTACCTGCTGCAAGAGCTGACTCTCGAAGTAAGATAGCACAGTTACAAAAGAACCTACTGTCACAGTAGATCTTCAAGAGAAGCTCTTGCAGCAGATATACTTCCCTCCCTCCTGGAGATATCCTGTTGCATGTGACTGCTACCATCTACTCTTCCTTCTGGATGCGAAAGTGCCCTTTCAAGACTTCTGTGATGGGTTTTTGTAGATCCAACTGCCGGTGTCTCTGGCGGTGCAAGAACTGAGGCACGCTGGGGACTGATGCCTTTTATACCATATGGGACGTTGGGGGCTGGCTGACATCGGAGGTGGTCCCTGCTTGGTACTGTTGGTTAGAAGTTTGCCATGTGGTCCTGTCACTGGTCGGCTGCAGTCCTATATGTGTTACCTGCTGCAACAGCTTCTCTCACAGATCTACTGTTATGGTAAGTTCTTACATAACTGTACTTTGCAATGAATGGAAGGAGAATTTTTAAGACCTATGGGACAAGGGAATAGCCCAGGAACAAAAACATTGAAAAAACCCCAAAAGACAAAATTTAAAAGAAAAGAATACAAAGTGCTCTGGAAATAATAAGCTGAAAAAAAAGTAAATGGCAGAGGTCAGTTGAGAACAAAAAGGGAATGTTACAAGAATTCCGACTAAAATAAAAAGATCAGGAAAGACACAAAGGGATGAAGGCTGTCAGAAAATTGGAAAGAAACTAATACATAGTAAAGAGGCATCTATGGATACAAAGAATGACACTCCTGATCTTAAGGTCACAGGAAGTGAGGATACCCTAACCCTGAAAAAAGAACTCAGAAGGGCAAAGGCAGTGCTGAAACAAATAGAGGGAAAAAACACAACTGCACAAAAAAAATGGGGAAAGGAAAGGGGAAGGCCAAAAAGAAGCAGAGTACCAAAAAAGAAGAGAGTTGAGTATCCATAATAAAGATGAGGGAGCAGCTCCAGGGAAACAACAAGAGATAGTACAGGGTTTTATTTAACTCTAAAAATTGATTAGCGTTTTGCTCATAAAAGTGCTAAAACATTGTAAAAATGCAAAGCACTTGCCTCATTGTGTTTAACAAACATAACACTTCTAGAAAACCTATATAAATACTTTCTGTAAAGTTAGTATTGTCCCAGGAAAAAAACTGCTAATCAATTATTTAAAACCCTGTAGTACACGAAGAAAAAGATAAGGATGAGTATATAATCAAAAATGTAGGAAAAAACTTTAAACAAAATAATAACACAGATGAGAAAAGAAAACATGAGGAGGAGTTTGGTTTATTTATTCACAAAACAAAAAGCACAGATTATGTACTGCCTCTATATAAGGTTACACGTATACCCAATGAAACAGCTGACAGCCTGATGGCAATGATTAAGAAACTATTTATATCTATTATAGTAGGATGCACACACGTGGTAGATCACATTAGTGTTACTCGACCTATGTTAAACTCTGAATTAGTCTTGTTGGTAACAGATCAATTATTTTTAATAAAAGTATTATTTAACAAGAAAACTGAGATAGAAGGGCTAGGAATTGAAATAGGGGAAGGTACTACACTTGACACCTTATTTCCAGAATTCTATAAAAATAAGAAAACTAGAACAATAAGTAAAGAAATAACAGTGTCCATTTTTGGACTAATGCAAAAAAACAAAGAAAATAAAAAAAATCAAAGGAATTGTAGTAGACACCTTGAATACAATCCTTAACACACACGATGTGCAACCAAGAAATTAATAGGATTATCAGATGGGAAAATGATGGACAGATGGGTGAAATAAGGAAGATTGTTAGAAATATTGGAAGTTAAACAAAGAATCCTGGATGAATTGGGTATATATATATGTAGAGAATGAGCAAGCAGGGAAATAAATACAGTACACTTTAGAAAAAGAAAAAGTACACAATGGGATTGCATTATTGAGACTTCAAATAAATATGACTTTTGGCCAAAACTGATCTGTGACTGTCAAAGTATGATTTAATGGTGGGAGACCACAGGGACCAAGGGCTCAACAGGAGCAAGCTAATAATATACAATTAAAACAGAAAATATCTAATCCCCTGATAGTTCTGCTATGTTTTCGTCTTGGAACATTTCTGGTCTGGGAGATAAATTGGGAGATCTGGAAATAGAGCAATATTTTAAAAAGTTTGATTTTATCTGTATCCAAGAAACTTGGATGGCAGGGGTTATTTATTTAAATGGTTTTAAAACATATTGGAAAAATGCAAGGAAAAGATTTGATAGAAATATAGGGGGATTGGCTACACTATGCAAATTCAATAATAATTTGAAAAGAAGAAATTGTGACCAATAGTGACAGTATCCTGGCAATTAAAATCACTAGGGGCATTGATAGTAACTTATTCATAATTAATATTTATGCGCACCTGGAAACAAGCCACTATGGTGACACAGATTGGTTAAAACATACAGAATCAATAATAGAAAGTATACAACAGGACTATCCAACAGGTAAAATACTGATTGCTGTTGATATGACTATTAGGGTTGTTAGGGACAGCCAAAGACATTATCCCATATATTGATCAGGGGGACATGATATCCCTAGCACACAAGAGAAATTCAAAAGATCACAAAGTGAGTAATAAAGGATTAGAGGTACATAGTACATTTATAAATAGTAATTTTATTTTGCTAAATGGTAGGGTAACAGGAGATACAGAAGGTAAATTCATGTTCATGGGGGGAAATGGGTCCTCAGTAATTGACTGTTTCTGGGCAAATATTCAAATGGCACAATCCTGTCTGAGGATGGAAATACAGCTCAGATCAAAAAGCCAACATTTAGCACTATAACTAGAACACATTTCCTACAAAAATGTACTACAGCTATGCGTATGGCCCCAGTAGAGATATAGGAGAAAAATTGCATAGGTTGGGGAACAATTGAGGTAAAAATGTTATTCCAGTTCTAGAAAGCAAATGGATTCTGGAAGAATTACATGAGTTTAATGATCGAATGGAGGATGATGTTTTACTAACACTATTTGGTTCAATATTGGGGTCAATTTCTACGTTAATAAGTAAAGAGATAAATATATATAATATAGATGGATATATATGGTACAATGAGACATGTAAAGGGGCTAAGAAAGTTCTAAACAATCAGCTTAGAACACTGAAAATACCCCAACTTAAATAACAATAAAATAATGAACACCTCAAGAAAAGAATACAGGAAGATTCTAGAAGAAAATAATGATAAATACAGTCGAAATATAGACAGATTTTAAGGTTGCAGTAAGAACAAAGGATATCAAGACATTTTGGTGATTAGCAAATAAAGGTATGAGTAATAATGGGATTAAACCAGAAACCCATTTAGAACCAAAAGTATGGGTGGAGCACTTTAAAAGACTATTCTATAAGGTGATGATCAATATCTTAAAAAATTATCTAGCTCGCTATGCAAAATATGGTTGAAGCTTCAAATAAAAATAACAGTAGAGGAAGTGTAACAAGCAGTGAAAGCTTTCCACAGACATAAATCCCTAGGACTGGATGGGGTCCCAATTGATGTAACCTGGAAGGTTAGGGCTCTTTGGATACCTGATTTATGCAAACTCTTTAACTAAATATGGGACAATGGGAAAATACCTAATATTTGGCGACTCAGTATAATAGTGCCAATACATAAAAAAGGAGAAAGAAATAACCCTGATTGTTATAGGCCAATAAGCCTGATTGATAGCACAGCTAAAATATTCACAAAAATCCTTAACAATAGAATAATAGAATGGATAACTAGGTAGGGCATATTAGATGAGATCCAGGCAGGGTTCAAAATAGGTTGTGGAACAATTGATCAGTGTTTCATATTGGTGCATTCAGTATACAAATATAAGGTAGTTAATAGACAAAAATTATATTTCATCTTTATTGATTTAAAATCGGCATTTGACCGGGTTAATAGAGGGCTACTATGGGAACATTTAGAACAAAAAGGGATGGAAATCTCATTATTAAACAAATTAAAGCTCTGTATCAAAATAATTGTACTAGTGTTGGATATAATAACATGGGAGAAACCAGCAATTGGTTTAAGTCAAATATTAGGTGAAGCAGGAGTGTACATTATCCCCAATTCTGTTTAATATATGTTTTGCTACTATGTTAACCACACTATAGGAACCAAATTCCATATGCCCAGGATTGGGGGGAAAAATGTGCCCATACTTGGCATACATGAGCAGCATTGCCCTACTATCAACTAGTTTTTAGGAATGAAAGAATGTTAAAAATTTCAGACGAATCTGAAGGGCAGAATTACAAATTAATTATATTTGTTTTCAAATTTATTAAGCTTTATTAAAAAAATATATATTGGAAAGAAAGAAACAGCTTACAAGATAACACATATTAAAAGGCAGGAGTGTGCCAACCTGGGTTCCATGTCATTTCATCGCAAAACTTTTCGTCGCGGTAAATTACCGTGCGGTAATTAGAGTGTGATACATTTCATCGCATAGACTCTACAGTGCATGACAGTTCAGCGTATATTAATTCGCTGTTCTGTTGCGCTGCCACCTACTGTGCAAATTGAGTTCTGACAGCCATGCCATTAGAGTTTGTAAAAAGCATCAGAGGTCAGCCGATGCTGTGTGATGCTGGATTCTTATACCGCCTGGAGCGTACTTATGGAGGTAAACAATACTGGAAGTGTCGTCAATATGACACTTTTAAATGCCCTGCTAGAGTGCACACTAGTAATGATGTCATGGTAAAATATGTACAGGAACATAACCATGTTCCTGATGCTGGTTCCACAATGGCAATAAAAGCAGTATCTTTATTGAAGGACAAAGCTAGTTCTTCACAGGACAGCACCCAGCATCTGGTTGCAAGTGCTATTAGTGCCATCCCACTGTTTGGAAGTTCATTAATGCCTTAAAGGTTGAACAGAACCTTAATGAGCACCAATGGAGCAATATCTTGCTGGTATAGAGCCTCCAGCTCAGAGAAAAAATACAAAGACACAGCACAAATAATTGTCAAGGTTGTTGAAACACACTGTGATATAAACAGGATGGACTTCTTAAGAGCTATTGCTCATAACTTCTAACTGCAGGTCTAGATGGGATACTGAAGATGACAAGATTTGTTTTTATTTGCCCTCAATAAAGATTTCAGTTTTAACCCTTTAACCTTCAGTGAAGCGGCATCTGTATGTGGCAACATATACGATCACGATAATGGCCTTTACCTTTGCAAATGCTTCCACCATACCAAACAAGAGGACAGACAATATATAGTGCTTCACGATAATGGCCTTTAACTTTGCAAATGCTTCTACCATACCAAACAAGATGACACACAATATATAGTGCTTTACCTTTGCTAATGATTCTTCTGATCCCACAAAATCCTTTTCCCCTGCCTGACCTTTGCCCTTTGACCCAGACACATTACGCATGAGACATCACGCATATTTCAACACAGTAATCGAAAAGGTAATGGTATTTTTTTCTATTATTATTATGATGTATTATAAAATTTATATGAAATTTCTTATGTGAAATGTAGCATGCGATAAAGTTTATTACGATTACTTTTTGCAATGAAGTGTTTGCGATGAAGTGACGCGATACCGCCAACCTGTACAGTAAAACACAAAGATTTACCATAGGTGTTCCAAGTAAAATTGATATTAGACAATGAAACAAAACATGATGACCATACAAGATTGGAGTGGAATATGCAAGGTAAAAAATACAACTACAAACATCTCCCTACCTCCCCCCTCCCACCCGGCACGCACCACTGGTAAATTTATTGAGAGAAAGGTACTGCCAAGTACAACCTAGAGTGTAACAGACTTTGAATTTCCCAGCAAAATAGCTAAGGAGCCAGGTGAACTGACAGCATGAAGATCACCAGTATATTTAAATGGTCAACAGCGTATGAAGAGAGCCCAGACCTTTTGATAATAGCTTGCTCTTTTGACATTTCATCTATAAGATTCTCTGTTTGTAGGGCAAAGAGGACTCATGCAACCATTCTGTGAGAGTGGGGTACTGTGGTCTAACCAATGAAGAAATTACTTTTTGGCACATAGGGACACTAAGGCCATATGCTTATATTGGTTACCAATTAAAGTATCTCTGTATTCTCCTAAGATACATATTTCCAGACAAAAGCATCAGAGAGGCATAGAATGGGGTCCAATTTTGCCCTGATGGCTGACCAAAGTGGGGAAGCCTTACTGCAGTCCCACAGTATATGGAGTAAGGAACCAGGATGGTCACCACACCGGGAGCAGAGATTAGATTAGAGTTTCCCCATTTTGTGGCACTTAACTGGGGTATAGTATAAGTCATGAATTACATAAAACTGGAGGAGACAATATCAATCCCATTTAACATCCCGGTATAACTGGGACCATATCCAAGGCCAGGAGCGAGTAAAAGAGGGGAAAGGGGGCAGTGCTTGGTCCCAAATGTGGTGCGGATGTCCCTCTGTTTCTTTCAGTAAGTCCCGTAGATGACAATAGAAGAAGGAAATGAGATGGGAGGAGGGAGAGGTCAAGATGACTGGGAGAATTGGGCCAGTCAAGTTTTGTTCCCAGGGCCCTGAGCGAGTGAGGGGAGCATATGTGATAGCTGGATATATTTGAAACAGTGGAATATAGGGAGGTCAAATTTAAGTTGAGCCTCCTGGAAAGACAACAATTTGTGGCCTCTTAGTAGATCACTAACAGCTGAAGTAATCCTGTGTGGCCAGAAAGTTGAGCTGCAGGTCTGCCCCCCAATTTTAAAGTTAGGATTGTATAGTCTAGGTTGCGATACATCCTGTGTAAGAGAAGTATGAGTAATAGTGCTAAGCTGTGAATGTACACTGAGTGCTGCCATGATAGGAGCGTGTTTCAGTTCTTTAGGAATATGCTTAAGGGGAACATACACCAGTGAGCCTAGGTCAAGACTATGGTGAGCGCAGGTCGATCTCTCATTCTGCAGCCATAGTGGGGAATATGGCAACAGGGCTGTCTGTACCGGCCCTCTCAACCAGTGAAGAAAAACTGAACAATTAATGGACAGATAGTAAAGAAGAAAGTTGGGTAGTTGCAGGCCATCTCTGAATTTATTACGCTGTAACTTGGAGAGAGCTCTCCTAGGGGACTTACCCCACCATATAAAATTGGAAATTATCCCATGTACCTGCAAGAACCAGGATTTCAGAAGGAAGTAACTGTGCATCTGTAAGGGGTGTAGAACACGGGGGAGGACATTTATTTTCACTATACTTGTACGTCCCCAGAGAGAGAGAGGGGAAGCAGGGCCCATCGATTTAGATCAGTCTTAATTTGGTTGAGGGTCCCATCAAGATTATATTGTTTCATGTTAGAGCTAGAGCATGAGAGATAAATCTCTAGATACTTCAGTTTGTCCTTAAGCCATGTAAGGCCCAGATGCGACATGTCCACTTGTAGTGTGAAGATGTTGAGGGGCATTACTTCTGTTTTGGAAACATTAATCTTATAGTTAGAAAAGTCACCAAATTCCTCAACAATCTCTAGTGTTGTGGCAAGAGAGGTGGGGTGGAGGAGTATGTTGTCTGCATATATAGATAGTTTACACTGGCTGGACCCAATTGCGATCCCTGAGACCAAAGGGGAGGTGTTGACTTGCCAGAGAAGGAACTCTAAGCATAGATTAAACTAGAGGGGGAGAAAGCGGACAGCCTTGTCTGGTGCCCTGCTGGAGGGCAAGGGAGTGTGAGAGTAAGCCATTACAGAGCACACGGGCAGAGGGTTGTGTGTATAGGACCTTGATCCATTGGATATATTGAGGGGGAAAGGGATATTTGAGCAGCAGTTGGAAAAGGTAGTCCCAGGATACCCTTTCAAAAGCTTTCTCTGCGTCCAGGGACACCATTGCAGTAGGGATTGGATGTCCCAGACGAGAGATCAGATACATTAATTGCCACAGATGATCCACAGAGTATCTGCTTGCTATGAAGCCAACCTGTTCGGGCTTATGAGGCTGTGCCAGACCTGAGATAATCAATTTGCCAGGACTTTAGTTAGGATTTTGAGGTCAACATTAATCAGGGAAACAGGCCAATAACTGGAAACAAGAAGGGGGTCCCTTCCAAGTTTGAGGAGAACTACTATTGTGGCTTACAAATTAAGTATAAGAAAACTAAAGTTTTGGTCTTTGGAGGGAATAATAAGAAATATAATTGTACATTACATAAAAATAAATTAGAAGTAGTTAAGGAATTCTGCTACTTGGTGCATAATATTTACTCAAGAGGGCACATGGAGAAAACATATCATAGAAATTAGGATTAAAACAGGGAAATTTATCCCAATAATTAACTCATTCTCTTATAAATATGGAAAAATCTGTAAGGGTAACATAGATGTAATAGAATGCTAAAATAAGAAGCCAGATATTATATGGAACTGAGATATGGGGCAGCCATGCCACAAAGAAAAATTGAACCATGCCTCAATAAATTTTATAAGAACATTCTGGGATTACCAACTAGTGCTCCATCAGCTATGGTTAGGGCAGAACTAGGACAGGTTCCCATAGAATGTCAAATTGTACAAAGATCAATATTATACTGGCAAAGTATTTGGCATGGAAAACTATAGCTACCCAAGATTATGTTTGGAGAGTCAATATCATACATAAAAGGAAAATTGTATTCCCTAGTGAGAAGTACATCAGACCTTATGTCTTATTGGCATGTACTGCAGATAGCCTTAGATACCCACCAGAATATTTACATATCGAAGTTAAAACTAGAATGAGAGATGCTTTTGTACAGCTGGATTTGGAAAGATGTAGACAATACAAAGTATGTAACTGGTTAAAAATAACAAAAGAGATCATAGAATGGAGAAATATTTATACTTATTAACAAATTCCAGTCTAAGAAAGGTAAATACACACTTTAGATTCAAACATTTCTCCAGTCAGAAAAATGAATCAATATAAAAGGCTAACATGAAAAGATGTACTATGCAAATGTGGATATGGACAAGATAATTTAGTACATTTAGTCATATTATGTCCCTTATATAATGATTATAGGGAGAAATTATTAGGAATATCCTGGGGACACTGGGATATGAACCAGTACATTTGATCACATACCTTCAGAAAGCCAGGACAGAGAACATACTGGTCCTATGACCCCCCACTACTAAGTAATAGAAACAAAAAATATCGTAAGGAATATTAATAGTAATGCAATCCCATTTGATGTCTGGGTCTATGTTTTAATATCTTATGCACTTTGTTTTTATTGGTTGGAAATAAAAAGACAATTATATCAGTAGAAAGTTTTTTCTAAGAGTATAAATGCACTTTATGGAAATGTGATATATTATCAGACTATTTCATTTTTAAAATATGGCAATGTACCTTATTAAAATGTGATTTTGTATTAATGTACTGTATGTGTTTGCTTGCAATGGCTTATTGTAAGTCAAACAGTAACAACTGAATTAAACAGGCCCAGTGATGACATCAACTAGAGCAGGTGAGAGCCCAGCTGCAAAGATCTGTTGTCGATCCAAGCGCTGAAGTCCCCCAATACTAAATATCTGGGGGACTCCAACACTGTGTTGACAACAAAGTCCTCAACCTCCTGCAGGAATTCTCCTCCCATCCCAGAAGGGCAGTAAATAAGAAAAATCCTGCAAGCTGTGCTCATATCCCCACACACAGCCACACACTCAAAAGACCTGGTTGTCCCCACCGGGTGCATGGTGAAACCCAGGTCAGATCTAAAATGGATGGTCACTCCCCCACCCCTGCATTCCCACTGTGGGCAGTGCACCACAGAGCACCCAGCAGGGATAGATGCCTCCAGGATCAACCCAGCATCGCCACCCAGCCAGGTCTCCGTGATGCAAGACAGATCGATAGAGGAAATAAAGTCCGCCATAATTACAGTCTTGTTCCTCATCGATCTGGCGTTGCACAGCACTGCCTGCAGTGGACTGGTAGAAGTTGCCACCCCTCTGGCTACCAGCCCACTCGATCTGATGGGAACCCTGGGGACAGAGACCAAACACTTCTGGCCTTTCTCCAGGCTCCATCTAACCCCAGGGCATCTCCTGCATCTAACCACCCCAATATCTCTCACCTCCGTTGACCCTACTGCACACCATCACAGCCGACCTCTATAAGCCCTGGTAATGCCAACCTCTCAACAGCACCTCGCTGTCATAGCTGATACAGGGAGATCAGCAAAGGGCCAGAGGTCATGCAGCTGGGATGCATTGTAGGAGGTTCTTGAGGGTTCAAGGTCCCGGCATATCCCTAGAGACCAGTTCCACTACTCTACTACTGCCATCAAACTATAACCCAGACAAATGGGTTATCACCATCCTTTAATAAAACTACTATAAAACTCAATCTCACTCCACACACAACTTAATACAAGCTTAAACTAACAAATCACTCACTCAACACTCAAACATTCACCCACCAAAACCCTACAAACCACTCAACCCTCCCCCAATAGTATTAACAAACCCAGCAGTGATTTTCTGTTTTCCAGGAGAGAGACGAAAGTGCAAATAAATTAGATTTATTACGCTCTTATTCAGAGCTTTGTCCAGAAAGTTACTAAAGCAGTGATAGCTGGCTTAGTACTATTAAATCCTAATGATGAATGCTCCTTCAGATCCGCAATCCAGCAGCACACTCTCACCGACACTGCCAGACCAGGATTAACCAAAGCCAAAACAGAGGAGACCTCATGGAGGGTGTGGATGTTGATTAACTTAGCACTTAGCATGCTTTCACCAATGCTAGGCCAAGTTTAACAACAGAGTTCCAGTTCAGAATATGATACAAAGGCAGTCAAAAAGCAGTCAGTAAGCTCACCAGACCAATGTCCCTGTTCCTAGAGTGGAGCTTCTCTCACTAGCTCCACAAAAAGGTCTGAGCTGCATTTTCAGACAGCAGGAGTTCATTACCAAAGATCTTTGTCACTACGATAAGCTCCACGGGCAGTACCCACTACCCGAAGGAGGAAATGCAACCTGGACCCTGTCCATGTCGCAACGCACCGGCACTTCTTGCGGCCACAAATGCCGGGAGTTATTTTCTGTGATGAAGTTCAGAAAAGTTCCCCGAGTGACCAGGACTGAGCCCATGTCACAACTCACAGCTCCTGGCTCCTCTTGGACCACAGACGCTGGCTGTCCCTCCAACCAGATGAAAACCCAGGAAGGCTCCTCGGGCACTTCTCCACTCGGCACCAGACCCCTCTGAAGACCAACGTTGCCCCGACAACCACTGCCAACTTTACTCCTCAGCAGATCTTCCAAGCTGCCCGCTCACTCCTCAGTTCTCCACTCCTTACAGACAGCTCTTCTGTCACAGTAAATAGCACTCGTGAACAGTCTGACTGAAAACAAAAAAGCTAACTCCTGGAGCTAACTCACTGTCCCAACCCTATCTAATACTTTGCCCTACACCTGATTCTAACTAAAACTTTGGACTTAAAATCAATAATTTTAAACCCCCCAGACTGAAAATTGTCTCAGGGTCAAACGGTTTTGCTCTCCTAAAAATGAGCATAAAGAACTGGAGGATTTTTCCTAGCTCAGACTAGAGCTCATGCAAGCAGCAGCCAGCGTGGCCACCATCTTGCTCCTCCTGAACTCCGCAGAAATAAACATTTTGAAAAGGAATATGAAATAATGATATGAATTTGGGTGAGGCAAAAGTAAACATTTTAGAACGGATTCAGTATTTGGAAAGGTATGGGCTTGGGATACGAATTTGGGGATGGTTACGTGATAGAGATGCAAGTTTTGAGAAGGGTATGGATATAAATTTAGAATGATTTGAGGGGTTAAACATTTAAAAAGAGTATGGGTTAGGGAACAAATTCTGGTAGGGATACAACTTTGTAGAGGTGTACGCATCGTAAGGGTACCTTTTTTGGGTGTGCTAGACTTTGTTTCCTCCATAATTAAAGATGTACATGCAGGAAGGAAATGAAGGGTGATGAAATTATCACATTTGCCACTTCTGCTTAAAACTTGGTAACAGTGTTCACATGCATGAGAAACCAGGTAACTCAGCTGTTGTCTAGTAATGATGGCATTAGTAGAGGGTAGGATCTACACTAATAGCGTAGCACTGTGCTACACTACGCTGTTTGCAGTTAGTGCCAGATTCCAGTTATGTGTTTACTCATTTTTCATTTAAGTTGGAGGGCTCTACCCCCCACCAAGTGTTATAAAACAAATAAACTCCTCTGAGGGACTGCAATGACACTACTTCATCCCCAAAAAACAACTTTTGGAGATATTTACAGGTTCACAGCCTTGCGTCTCCTCTCCTCTTCTGAGGAAGTTCCCCACCCAAGGCCATATCTTCTTCTCTAAGCTTTTATACAACTGGAGTAAAGCATAAAAGGGCAGAGAGGGTGGTATTTATGGACAGATTAGGGAATTCCTTCCAGACCAAACACAAAGAACATGGCAACACATGGAAGAAGAGCTGATTTCCCCAATCTCATTACATGACCGAGTGGAATGCTGGTTGACAGTGCATGACTTGTGCCCTGAATACAGAAGTCTGCTGACTGAAAACAAAACACAACACCAGTGGTACAGAAGCCCGGCCAGACTCCAATCATTGTGAATACTGCCCACAGATACATGCTGGATATGCAAGTCCATGGGCTGTGGTGCAAAAAGAATGCATCATGTGTGGGTAACATTATTCCTTTTGTCCCCACTTTTCTTACTCAGCATTCTCCTCCAACCCTCTCCCATTCACATACTAATATATGAAACATGCCAGCAGAAACAGCCCTCGCAGTCTATCAAGTCTGCTCAAACGCAAAGCTAGCACCCCTATATTGCAGCTGCCCCACACCACATTTTACCTCCAGAAACTGCTCAGCGTTGTTTACCCAGCCTGCCCCTCTTGCCTTGTCCCATGTCCTTTTGAAACTTCCCACCATCCTGCATGCCACCACCTCCTCCTCTGTCAGAGCTGTCCATTTCGACACCACCCTCTCCGTGAAATAATGCCTCATCTCCCTCCTGAATCTGCCACCCTCCAGTCTTCCAATATCAGCCCATACCCCCTTGTGTCCCTTTGCTTCCTCAGCTTAAACAACCCCTCTGTGCGGTTTGTTGATCCCAAGTATTTGAAAGTTTCAATCATATCTTCCCAGTCCCTTTTCTCCTCCAGGGTGTACAAACTCAAGTGCCTCAGTCTTTCTTCGTAAGTTCTGTCTTCCAACCCCTGTATCATTTTGTTGCCCTATGCTGCGCTCGAGGCATCCTGATATCCTTCAGCAGATACAGATGCCAGCACTGCATGCAGTACTCAAAATGCGACCTGACCAAGGACCTGTACAGGGGCAGGATCACATCCTTGTTCCTGGATGAGAACCCCTGTGCAATGCACCTCAGCATCCTATTGGCCTTGGCTGCAGCATTCCTGCACTAAGCAGAGTTGTTCATGCTCCCCATTACTATGACCCCTAGATACTTCTCCTCTTCGGTGACACCTAACCACCCCACCCAACCAATATTCCCTCCTCAGGTTCTTTGCCCCAAAGTGCAAAACTTTGCACTTCTTTGCATTAAAACCCAATTGCCACCTTGCTGACGACTCGTCAAGTCTGGTTAGGTCACCCTGTAGCTTCTGCTGCCCTCTATGTCATCCACAACAGCCCCCATCTTGGTGTCATCAGCGAACAAACTGATCTTGCTCCCAACCCGTATGCAACATCCAATATGAACAGACCAAACAACACTGGCCAGAGCACAGAGCCCTGTGGCACACCACTGGTCACTGGCCTAGAATATGAGAGTCCCCCCCCCACACACACACAACCACCCATTGCAGTCAGTCTTCCAGCCAATTCTTGATCCAGTTAGCCATCTTAGCCCCCATCCCTACATATTTCAGCTTTGCCCCCAGCTGCCCGTGAAGGACTGAATCAAAGGCCTTGCTGAAATCCAAGTATAGAACATCCACTGCATGGCCGTTGTCCAATTCTCCTGTGACCTAGTCATAGTATTCTGTCAGGGTGCTCAGCCCTGTACAGATTATTTTCGGTAGTAAATCAGCAAAAGAGACAACAAACAAGTGGCACATTCAGTAATAAACCTGTTTGTTACACAAAAGTAATCAGATGCCCTAAAGCAGGTCTTACAAAAGACACTGAAGCCAAAAGTTTCCCAATACCCCTAGGAGTGAAGATGATCTTGGATGGTCTCCGTGTGTACGTAATACAACAGGTTACATACCTCTGATAGTTACTATAGTTACCAAAAACTAGATACATAAAATAGGCCTTACTTGTTAAAAGTTACGTGGCTCCACAGTGTTATCTAAAGATATATAATATTCATGAAGTTAGCTAAAACTGAGAACAAAGGACTCATACAACATACAGGATATAGTGCAGTGTTACATAAATCCGCATGATGGCAGTGTAGGCTATACAATGACATATTTAAACTTTCCACTGCCAGAATTGGCTATATTTACTTTTAGCTCCACGTGAGGAGTGGGTCCTCTTAGTTTCAGACTGGAATTCCAATTTGTATAAGCTAAATCACCAACGTCAAGGTGGGACCCTTGATTTAGTCCCTAACTTTCCAGTGCCTCAATGGCTAATGTATCTAATTGGCTCCTTTTATACACTGTGTTCCCATCAAGGATTTTACACAGGTGTTCAAAGGAGCATGCTAATAAGGAGCACCACAGACTCCTGAAACTCAAACAAATCCAAAATAGCATGCGCAAACCTTTTAAGTTGCTTCATACACTATAATTCACATTTCTTCTAAGGGTGCTGCTGGATAGTGGCAAACAACAAACAATCAAAAGTACCATTACACCCCCACTCACACAGCATAGCATATTTAAACTTTCCACTGCCAAATTGGCTATATTTACTTTTAGCTCCATGTGAGGTGGGACTAAATCAAGGGTCCCACCTTGACATTGGTGATTTAGCTTACACAAATTAGAATTCCAGTCTGAAACTAAGAGGACCCACTCCTCACATGGAGCTAAAAGTAAATATGGCCAATTTTGGCAGTGGAAAGTTTAAATATGCTATGCTGTGTGAGTGGAAGGGTGGGGGGGTGAACGCTGGTACCTTTGGATTGTTTGTTGTTTGCCACTATCCAGCAGCACCCCTTAGAAGAAATGTGAATTGTAGCTTATGAAGCAACTTAAAAGGTTTGAGCATGCTATTTTGGATTTGTAGGCTATACAATGACTTCTCAGAAGGATAACAGAGAGCACATAAGTGTATCTCAGTACAGTACTTGCAAGCAATCTTGTATATAAATCATAAAGTGTCCCTGGTTACTTACATTTGTACTGTAAGTACCATCACCCTAAAGATTAGTAATTATTAGGTAACATGTAGACTGTCCGCGGTGCACAGTGGGTATCCAATCAGAGTGTGGAGATCAAGCATAACAATTCTGTTATGTTGGTCTGGCATGATCACCTGGAGATGAACACATGCTGCTGCCCATCCTGGAGCTCACTGAACTCCAGGAAGGTTACCAGTCTCTCCTTCAAGATTGCTTTCCTAAGTTTACCCACTATGGAAGTGAGACTGACAGGTCTGTAATTACCGGCTCATCCTTTGGGCTGCTCTTGTAGATGGGCACCACATGAGCCAACCTCAAGTCCTGTGGTACACATCCTGTGTCCAGAGAGTGTTGAACAGGTCAGCCAGTGGCCCGACCAACAACTCTGCCATCTCCCCAAGACCCTAGGGTGAATGCCATCGGGTCCTGGTGCCTTATCCACCCTAAGTGCCTTCAGACCTTCCAATAACTAGCTTTCCAGAATTAATTCATCAGTCACCTCCTCCCCCCTCATTGTCACCCTCCCAGTCCACAGAGGTAGCGGACCTACCTCCCTCATGAACACAGAGCAGAAGTACTTGTGTAGTACTCCAGCCTGTTCCTCCTCCTTCTCCATCCACCCCCCATCCTTCTTGATCTGGATTATCTGGTCCCTGCAGTTCCTTTTCTCCCTAACGTATCTATAGAATTCCTTCTTCCCCTCCCTGATGCCCCGAGACAGCCTCAGCTCCTTGGAGGCCTTAGCCTCTCTTACTAACTTGGTTACCTCCTTGCGTACATCTCCTGTCCTCCTCCCTCCCATTTTTCTCAGTCTTCTAAAAGCCGCTGTCTTGGCCCTCACCCCCACCAACCCACTCCTGGACATCCAGCATGGCACCTTAGCCCTGGTCTTCTTGCTCAGAGTCCTGGTGCACACTTCAGTAGCCTCCCTCAGCCCAGACTTTATGATATCCCACTTCTGCTGTGTGCCCATCTCCGACCTAACCCCCTCAAGGCACTCTCTCAGTATTTCCCTCATCCTCCCAAAGTCCACCCATCTGAAGTCCACCACCCTTGTTGCTGACCCCACAGCCTCCCTGCTCATGCTAAGCATGAACCACACTGATAGGTGGTCACTCCCAGCTAGTGGGTCCTCCACCCATAACTCCCTCACTGTCTCCCCATTTGATAATACCAGGTCCAATGTATTACCCAGCCAGGTTGGTTCGCCAACCATCTGCACCAGATGGCTATCCTGGAACGCATCCAGTTACCTGTTCCCTGGCACTAGTAGTGGTTTGGGTTCCCTAATCCACCCCAGGTAGATTGAGGTCCCCCACGATCACCACGTTTCCCTTACTACATACCCGTCGAATCTGATCCTCCAACTCCCTACAACTACTCGGACTGCACCAGTGGCCTATACACCACCCCTAGCCTCAGTTTCCTACCCCATGGATCCAGGAACTGCATTCACAGTGCCTCTGTCCTCCCCTCCTCCCATTCCTCCCTTGTGCAGGTAATCGCATTCTTTACATAAATCCATAAAGCGCCACCCCCTCCTCCGTTCCCCACCCCTCTGTCCTTTCTATAAACCCTGTACCCGGGAATCATCAGATCCCAATCCTGGTGTTGGCTGGCCCATGTCTCCTTGATGGCCACAACATCCTCCATCCTAAGTTTAAGAGAGTCTGTAGCTCATCTACTTTGTTACCCAGTTCTCACATTCAGAGACACTACCCTCCACCCAGTATCCACCTTCTCCCTGCCCCATGCTCCCTACCTGACTCTTCCCTCACAGCTCACTCCCGTTACAAACACTGCTGTCATGGGTGTCAGCTCGTTCAGCTTCCCTACCTGGTGACCTTGCACTAGCAGACACTTGCCTTACCCCCCCTTCCTAGTTTACAAACCCTTGGAAGGTATGTATTTCTACAGTTTCTGCTTCAGGACCCCTGCCTAAGTGCAATCTGTCCACTGTCACCGTTGACCCATGTGTTCCCCAATCCTCCACCAGTCCATATCCATGAGCGTGACACTCCACCAGCCAAGAGATAACCTCCACAATTTTGTCCTTCCTCGCCCTGCTTGCCTTGGGTAGTGGATGCACTTCCAAGAAGGTCAGCAAGCACCCAACCTCCACTCACAGCTTCCCTAGTTCCTCAAATCTCTCCTTAACCAACTCCTTCTGACTCTCCCCCAGGTCATTGTTGCCCACATGCACCACCACATGAGGTTTTACTCTTCCCCCTTGACACACCTAAGCAAAGTCTGCCCCACCCTACCTGCTGTTAAGCCCGGTATGGATTCCACTCATATCCGCCTGTGTCATACACTCCTCCCGCCCCACCTGATCCCCTTAAGTATAGATTCTCCAAACACTACTTCTCCGCCCCCCTCTTCCCCACCTTTTGCCTGTAACTGCCCGCAAACCCTTCCCCTCCCGAGTGTTCACCCTACCCTGCCAATCGGTACCCGGACCCACCTCCTCTGCACTTTCCCCCCACCTCTTGTTGGACCTCTTTTCCCCTATGACTGCCACCCCTCTCCCTGTGGCCAATGCACAATCTATGATCCCTGCCTCACCAAATGCCAATCCAACTTGCCCTTGGCTGCCTCCCCCACTGCTCCCCCAGCCCTGACCTCCCTTCCCCTACCTGTCGATACCTCCCCCATCACCGTCTGGACTATTGTCAACAAAATTCTCCCTACCCTGATTGCCACCTGCCCATCTTAGGGTACCATCCTCCTCCTCCTGCTACAGTCACCAGAACCTCATACCTATTACTTATCCTATCCCCCTACTACTGGCATTGTTATTGTTGCCACCCCGATGCAGACCCGCATTGCGGCCTGGGAGCTGCTTTTTGCCCCTCACCTCCCCAGTCGCTACAAACTCTGGTTCCCTGTACACCCGAGGGGGTGCCTGACCTACCCTTGCTCTGCCCTTCTCCTCACTTAACCTTCTTATCTCCCCACCAGCCAAATGATCTCTGCCTCCAGTGGTCTCAGCCTGCGGTAAATGGGACATTCCACAGCCTCCACAATATTCTCATCCATCGGCGCCCCATAGTCACTGCAGCTCACTAGCCTGTCACCACTGGAAACCCTGCTGACCTCCTGCCCCTGCACCAGCCCCCTTCACCTGGGACCAACCCTCCTCCCATGCCACATCCAGCAGTCTGTTGACTCACCCTAGTGTGGGTAGAAGCAAAGTGTCTTCTACCTTGTAAATGACAAACCGAAGTCATCACCACCATCCACAGCTATTAGCGGTCAACCAGGTGGTAATTTTAGCTAGGATGTCACACTTAGTGAAAGGTACCCTCCACTGTTTTTACACCACTCAGGCTGATTACATCTCTTCTCCTCAGTGCACTCTGGACCCAATACCCACTGCAGACTACCAAAGCTGGGTTACAACCACCCTGAGCAGCACAGGTCTTCACTGGATTGGCTGCTTGCACTGCCCCCCCCCAATCTCCCCCAGCAGTGTAGGGTAAAGGTGAAGCCCCCACAAGCTTCTCCCGAACATCCTCCTCAGCGGTGGCACTCTCTTGCCACTGAGGTATGCATCCACATCTGAAAATCGAGGAAAGGGTGTTTTCAAAGTGCAGAGGATGCATGCCTCTGTGTATTTCTTACATGGGTTCTTTTTTTATGGTTTCCATGCAGTGTGATTCCTTGATGTGTTTTAAGTAGGGGTGGGCTGGTGAAGAGCTGGACCCGGGAGCTGGACAAGTGACCCGGACAAGTGATAATTCAGCCCATAATTCCCAGGGGCTTCTGCACTTGAGTCCCGACTTGAGCTGTGCTGCGTGCTCCCTGTCCTGTCCCCACGCCTGTCCTCAGCCTGTGGCTGTCGCTCATTCCTGTCCCAGCAGCCCACCCAGTGGGCTCCTCATTGTTGGCCAAGGTGGCATTTTGAAATTGGCGCCACTTCTGGCCAAATCCCTGTCCCGGGTCCCTGTCTCTGCATATGATGTGCCTGCAGATCAAGTCACATCTGATTAGGCAGCACGGAGCACTAGTTTAAATTAAGGTGGACAGTGAACCAGGGACGGGACTAGGGACCAGTGGCAAGGCGTTGTGAGGTCGGGCGTCCTCAGTGCATGAGCAGAGTAGCAGAACTGGGAGCAGAGCACAGCACCAGCACAGTCTGGGAGTGCGATCCATCTACTGACAGCACAGAGGAGCAGCAGGCGGAAGCAGCACACCAGCCAGAGATACGGGCAGAGGTAGAAGGTCATCGTCCGGTCCAGCCCAAGGAGAAGAGAGGAAGCCATGGGGGAAGCCACTAGCCAGAGGAGGACTACTAGGAGGGACCAGGAGGGCTGAAGGTGGCATGCCCGGTGGCATGGCAAATTGCCCCCAAGAAGCAAAAGGGTAGCCGCTCACCCAGGTGCCCACCGAGGCAGAAGAAGGCAAACCCGGGAGGCAAACCCTTCCAAACAGACAGCTGGGTCAGTGTTTATTATAGGGACTGAGAGTTACTGAGAAAGAGGTGCAGATTGGATTTCCCATTGATTTGCTGTTGAAACCCGATAAAAGGTAAATATATCCATACCGCTTTAATGATATGGTATTTGGCAATCCGGGTTAACAATCTTTTCAGTGTCCTGAGTATTGGCTTAGTGTAGGCAAGGCTGGTTTTGGCCCCGTTTGGCCTCTGATGTTGGAGAGGACTGGGTTAAGGAGGGGGCATTCTGGCTGATTGCAGATCGTTATTTCAAGGTGATTTTGTATTTTCTTCCTGGATTTTCTTGTATGATTTTTCGCTGTTTATAGTTGCATCTGGCAGCGTTTGATGCCTGTGGTTGTCTTCTTCGGGCACAAGTTAATGTTGGCTTCTGTTGTCCCATTCATCCCTCCCCCCCCCTTATCTTGTCCCTGTCAATACCCTGCTCAGCTTGTCCTTGCCAACGTCACCCATCTTGTGCTTGACCGCCACACACACACCCCTTGTCACTGCTGTCCTGGCCTCCACCTTGTGCTTGATCATCCCCGAGATGCACCATATCCATGCAACCCCTACCCACTCGCCTTGTCCCTGCCACCCTGCCTGGTGTTTCACCCCCCAATACATTCACCAGGTCCCTACAACCTCCTAATCCACTTTCCTTATCCAGCCTACCGCTTGCCCCAACCTACCTTGTGTCCCTGCTGTCACATACAGGTGAGTTGAAGGAGTACATTACTGGCAGATGGTTTGGTACTGGTAACAGGTACATTGCATGCTGGTCAGGTGCACTGAGGCTGGCACTGGTGTATTGCATGCAAGTGACCTGTAGTTGGCACAGGTACAGATAATGTGGAAATGCAACAGTAGTTAAAGCTAAGTGTCTGGCAAAACTGATTGTCAGCTTTGGCGCCTCGAGCGGACTTGTAATTAAATGTCAAGGACTGTAACTAGCCACTATTAAAAGTAATGTCTTGGTATAAGCGTTTCTAAAATCCTTGTAAAATTATACCTCAGAATGTGAGAGTTATATTATTCCCTTTTTCCTTCTGCTTTTGCATTTTTGTGTGCATAAAAATATTAACAGGCCTAACAGCTACATTAAAGTGTCACTTTTCTTGAGTGCTGATGTTGATCAAATTGCTTTTTGGCTTGATGCACTTGAAATGCATATATAGTACGTGGCATACTGCATGGTTCAGTCTTGAATGTCCTTATGTACCCAGTAGGACATTATAACTTTGTACAGTACATATGCACAACGTTTATGTTGCTTTAACCAATGGTCACTAAAACGTGAGGCTTTGTTTAGTATATACAGATTATTTTTCATCTAATTGAGAAGGTATGGGTAGGGAAACAAAGGGTCTATACCAAGCTTACATAAGCTCCACAGATTTAAATACATTTCTGTACATTTAGCAACATGAAGGTCTGTCAGAAAAGGATTCCAGTGCCTTAAAGATTGTAATAAGATGCTCTGTACAACTGCTACAAAACAATTACATAATTCCTCACTTTATGCTGGGGGGGCATAATTGACTACTTGAAAGACAAAGAACCTCTGTGAGCAAACACTGAGGCAAGGGTTACCCCAAAGGGCATTTGGCTGGGAAGCCAAGTTTCAAGAAAATACAAAATCACACATGCCCACACAATGCAAAGCATCATGGGCTGCATATGCAAATCACCACAGAATGTTATGCTGGTCCAACTTTAAGCAGAATTGCATGGTGCTGAAAGGCCTCTCGCACAGTTTGCAAAGTGCCTCGTCTGTTTGACACCCCAGTGGAATGGACCAGCTACCCAGGTCCATTCCACTGGGGTGTCAAACAGATGAGGCATACTGATGAGTCCTAGTAGGACGAAGCACGGGTTCTATGTCTTCTGTTAGCACCCTTTGCAAACTGTGTGAGAGGCCTTTCGGCACCATGCAATTCTGCTTAAAGTTGGACCAGCATAACATTCTGTGGTGATTTGCATATGCAGCCCATGATGCTTTGCATTGTATGGGCATGTGTGATTTTGTATTGACTACTTGTATTTGTATTTAAGGGGTGTGATTTTTCTAGGTCACAAACAAGGAAATGTGTCATTTCTGAAAAGTGCAGACGAGCATGGGTACCAGTTTTTATAGCGAGTGCTACCACCGGGACATCCTCCATCATACAGGAACTGGTAGCCGCTAACAACTGTTCATGTAAATGCAGTGATTATTTAGTCAGACTGGAGGCCACAGGGCCTAGACATTTCAATTTCCCAAAAAAAAAACTCTGAAAATGTATGCATTTATCTATTTCGTAATTAAATTAGTATTCTGGGCACAGAATGTAAACGATACGAGACATAGCGTATGAAACTGAAGCGAATACTGTTGTAAGTGTGTCACCCTAGGAATTTCCCCATCGATTTTTTCAGGTTGGCCAACTGTACCCCGTCCCCAGTCCAACCCCTGGCAGTGTTAAGAGTACAACCACCGGGTTGACTGCCAAAATATCCTGTTGTCCTTACAGTCCCGATTCTTTACAGAGGCAGGACCCAGCCCAATGTCACACGTACAGTGACTTGCGTGAAACCCCCGACCCAGTATTGCTGCCGCCTACAAGTAACCTTTCAAATAAGGCAGCACAAGGCGAGAAGTGCACAGCTGACAACGGGTGCTAGCTTAAAAAGGACGAAGACAAACACAAAAGCAAGCAGCAAACTGGCGGCAGTAACAAAACAAATCGGCACAAATAAATTGCATAAAAAGCAAAGGAGCCCATGGTTTTTTTGTTACTGCAACTTTCAAATAAGATTTCATCAAATGTCGCTATCGTGCTGCGCGTACGCCACGAAGCTACTGTTAAGAAACGTATTTCAGTTTCTCATCCGGTCACGGAATAGCTGCCGAAAGTTTAAAAGCGGAGTCCTATGCAAAACACAGTGCAAGCTCTTTTAATGTGTACAGAGGTTTGTTACTTATAGGGACCCGTAGTGCGTCTCGTTACCACGGAGACGAGTGATCCCTCTTTGTTGCAGCTTAGAGGTGTGCTAATGCTGGGTAAAATTGGATTTACTTGGAATTATTGTCCTGAAAATTTGACTTTATGATAAGACTTGAAAATTCAGGGAAATAACTCATTCGAACGTGTTTGTGATTCAACTTGGCTTGTTCTGTGGTGATAATCGTTGCATCAGTAAAGAGGTAAGAAAAGAATTAAGTAAGTAAAGTTAATAGTTTCTGAAAAATAAATAGATGGGTCAGGTGGCGGACTGAGTGTAGTTACACGAGTTTCTACAGGTGATCGTGCTACTGCTGTAGGAAATCAATGATTGCACATACATTTAGAAAATATATTGTTCCGATATTAAGAACTTTGAGTGAATATTTTTTATTGTCAGTAAAGTGACAGTACAATACAATGCAACTTTTGAGTACTGTAGAAATGAAAAAAAAAACAAACATGCGGAAACAGATTGACTTGTACCATTTCCTGTATCCCTCTGGGTGTCTTTTTTTATTGTAAGGTTTTGCTATTGAAACATAAATAAAAAAATACCGAAAAAAAAAAAGATGTAAGAAAAAAAAAATCAATAATCAATACGCAAAAAAGGTTGGGTCCTGTTTACAGCATTTTAAAACACAATTTTTAACCAAAATAATTAATCTAGGTCTTTTTTAAGTTTGTTCAAAAAGTGCAAGAACCGAATCTTAATAATAGTCTAAACACTTTGACCCATGGAATTAGTCAAGGGTAAGTTGGATAAAGTGAACCAAATGGGCGGTGTGGGGATACCAGTAGGGAGTAATAGGAGGCATTCATGAGCAGCTAAGTCATGCTTGACAATGGTTACCAAGGGTAACTGGCACAAAGACCACTTGTTCTCTAAGAAGGTCGGGAGGCAGTAATGTCCAAAGGCCTTCCTTTGCTACAAGGAGAAACAGGGTATAAGGAATGGAGCAAATACCTACAGATGAGGAAGACGAGGGCTAGTCAGGGATGCAAAGCAGATACAAAGCTGTAGGTTGTGGAGGGTCTGTGAGGGAGAAACAATTCTTCAGGTATGTTGGGGAAAAAAAAGCGAAGGAGATTTGTGAGGGCTGACAGAGGGAGAGTTTAATGAGGAGGATGAGCAGAAGGCAGCAGTTCTTAACTACTACTTCTGCTCAGTAATCCTGATGGAAACAGCGAGCCTTTGCCAAAAAGTGGGATAAAGGCTGCTGTGAGGATCCCAGAAATGGGGCAGGTAGCTATTACTAAGGGTATGGGAGTAACAATAGTAGTTCCCAAATACTATGAATAATGCGTAATTTGTTATTCAGATCAGAATAATGAATAGTGGCATTATTAGTCCCTTATTCCTATTTGGAAATACTATTGTTAAGGAAAAAAAGAAGAAGGAACAGTACTCCCCATACCCTCTTCCCCAGCCCAGGTCCTTTAAAATAAACAAGCCTCTCATCCCTCACCACTGTTAAAACCCCAGCACACCCCTCCTCCCTCCCGGCACCCCAATTTGATAAAAAGTCATTCTGTTTGTGAAAAAAATTCCAGCCACCATCTTTTAGCATTTGTTTTAAGGAAAATAATATCCCCCAGCCCCACCATGACAGTAGCACCCTCTTCCACCCAGTTCTGAGATCTGGCAATGAAACAACAAAGAAAGTGATTGACACAGCCTGTCCATCGTCCTTGGTCACCCTGCCTTCTAATGAATGAACGTGCTGGTGCGCATGCTGGCATTGTAAAATCAGCTGCTCATGCAGTCAGCTGGTTTTGCTATGCAAGGGCTTTCATTCAGTTGAAGGCAGCCAGCTGTGGAGAGGGTGGGCTCAGTCAGTCACCTTTCTTCGTTCTTTCCTCGCTGGCTCGCAGAAGGAGGGTGCTGCTGCCATGGTGGGGTGGGGGGGGGCTTATTTGTTTTCCTTAAAACAAGTGTTAAAAGAAGGTGGCAGGCGGAGGCAGGTGGGTTGTGCTGGTCGCCCATCATTGGAGGTTTTCTCACAAAACTACTTTTTATCAAATTGTGGGTGTGCTGGGGGCAGAGGGTGGACTTGGAGTTCTAACTAAGGGTGGGGGATGGGGGCTTGTTTGTTTTAAGGGATCAGGAATGTGGAGGGAGGTGGGGCAGTTTCTTTCTTGTTTTTTTTTTTGTTTGTTTGTTTAAAACAACCATTAAATGCGAAATATCTGAATAGTTGGGGCCCCTGAATAAAATATTCAGGATAAGGTATTCGCACATTCTTAGTAATTACGGGAGAAAGGTTAGAAAGGATTTACAGCCCTGAACATAGACTCCAGGGACAGATGGGATGCACCCGAGGGTGCTCAGAGAATTAGCATTGGAATTGGCTGCACTGGCAGGATTAGTCAGTAGCTCACTACACTCAGGGGGGATACAGAGAGACTGGAGGGTAGTGGACGTGGTTCCATTCCATAGGGAGGGACAAAACAGCCAAGTAACTTCAGGCCTGTCAGAATTATCCTTATTGTGGGTAAACTGATGTAGACACTAGTCAGAGGGACTACCTGAGAGAAATGGGTTCCAGGATAGGAAGCAGCATGGCTTCATGGCAGGGAAGTCTTGTCAGAGCAACCTGATAGTATTATTCGACTGGGAAGCAACAGCATTGGATAAGGGCAACAATGGATTTGCTCTACTGCAGCAAGGCATTCTAGTCAGTGTCGCATAGAAAGTTGTACTCTAGAAGTTAGAGGATTTGGGAACAGTGAAGAACCTATAGTAGTTAGATGGGTGGGCAGTTGTTTAGAGGTAAAATTGCATATGGTGGTGGTAAATGGGGATGGGAGAGAGATGTCATGAGTGGTGTCCCAAAGTGGTCAGCCCTGAGACCAGTCCTTTTCAGTATGTTCATCAGTGACTCTGGAAATAGAATACAGGGCAACATGTGTCTCCTTGTAGATGACACTAACCTCTGTGGCAGGGTAGACATCAGGAGGGTAGGAGAGTTGCAGAGGGCCTGCAAGGTTAGAGAGGTGGTCAAGGTTTGGCAGTTGGCATTCAGTGCTAAAAAGTGCAGGGTGATGCACATAGGAATGAGAACCCCAGGATGGAATACCGGATGGGATGGGATGGGATGAGTTAAGCTGGGCATTACTTTTGAGGAAAGGGACCTGGGAGTAATCATAAGTGACTCCTTGAGACAAACTAGCCAGTGCAACAAGGCTTATAGAAAGGTATCCAGAGAGTTGGGGTTTACTGGGAGAGTTTTTGATGAGCAGGAGGAAAGAAGTAATACTACCGCTATAAATTACTGGTCAGATTTCAGCCGGAATACTGAGCCCAGTTCTGGTGTTCCTATCTAGTGAAAGCAAGAGACTGGATAGAGATGGTGCAGCGTGGGGTAACCAAAATGATTCAAAGCCAATGGGGCAGTTCCTACAGAGATTTGCTTTGGGGTTTTAACATGTACTTGCTGGAGGCCAGAAGGGTGAGGGTTGACATGCTATAGACCTTCAAGTTCCTAAAAGGAATGAAAAAGGGAAATTGCAAGTTAATATTCATCAGAAGTGGCGGGTCATAAACAAGGGACATGACTGGAAGCTGGCTTGGGGGGGGCTGCTGAAGATATGTGAGAAAGTTTTATTTTACGGAGTGATTCAACCATGGAACAGCCTACTGGGGTGCAAAAACTCTTCACGGATTCAAGCTTAGCTCGGACAAAGTTAAGGGCTTAATAGTTATTCAGGGGGTTAGCAGTAATGCAGTGAGCAAGGGGGAAGGTGAGAGCAAAACACATTATCTGGACAGTTTGGTCTTGGGTTGGATAGGATAAAACAGGACAGACTGCAGGGTAGTAAATAAGCTGAAAAAATGATCAGCTTCATGTGTGAAAATATTAATCAACTGTTAAAATATATAGCACTTGGTACATATTGATTAGCAAAATGAAAAATAAAATGTAGTTTTTTTCATGTATTTTCCTGTGACTTGGATTTACTTAGAAAAAATGGTTAGCAGTTTACTGCAATGCATTTTTGGAAATGGCCAGCATTACTTCCTGTTTGAGTAGCATTTTTCTGTGCTATACCAGATATTTAATACACAGGACTACATGGACTGATGGCCTTTCCCTGACAACATTGTCTATGTTTCTATATAAAGAATATGTACAGTAGCTGAAAACAGAGGGAAGTGTACTATTTCACTGCGTGATAGATTTATTCAGTGATTTGTCTTGAGCATAAAGTATTTTATTGGACTCCCTTTCTGCTTTGTAGGGAAAATGTTATTAAAAAGGCGACAGTGGCGATTATCGGACCACCACTACTTGCATAGCGTATATCTTTCGTGAATACAATGCATGTTCATGCTTGTTGTTAATTTTGGTTTTGTCTGTTTGACTTGGGGGTCAAAGCTCCCCAACTCAAATAAACTAATAAAAATAACCAAAAGGCCGATTTGAAAAAGTAGCGTAACTTGAACTCTACACAAATAGTGTAGGCCCATCAGTGATCCGATAATCTCCACTATTGCCAAAAAATGTTTGTATATAAGTTTATAGGGGCACTAGGAGGGCCTGTTATGGATATAAGTGTCACCTTCATGTTCATAGAGCAAGAAAACTACGAACTGAAGGTGAGCAATTCTGGTGCCCTAAGGACATAAGAGGCACATGAGGTACCTTAGACAGTAAGAATACCTCACGCACAACTGAAGGAAGCTTGCTGTGATTGGTCTAGCAGCATCACATGACACCCCATGAACTATGATAGCAATTGCAATGTTACAGAAGTACATTTGGTAGCTGTAGGAAAAATATGTTAGCCTTTGCAGTAACCTTGGTAATGTAGCTGTACAACCACTTTTGTGTGTAGGCATGTGCAGTATAGCAAGTGACCGCTAAACATAAACAATGTTGTGCAGCAGTTGATGAAAATTGTCAGTTTTTTGCTACATGATACTAGGTAAAATATTCCCTGCTGCTTTGACAAGTTTATTAACCCCCCAAAAGGTGGCACTCTTGGGGAGAAGAAAAAAAAAACAAGGGTAGGGCCTATGCACTGTGTGGTTCTCCTCTTTTCTGCAGTGGAAGAGGGAAAGGACCTGGTCATGTTCAGACATGGAGCTAAAGCATGACAAACAGAGTACTGCTGCTGTCAAGAAGGCTGGAAGCATGCTGCGTGCATCAAAAGCGGTGATGTGCATGGTAAGGGAAGTAATATGCCCCAGTCAAGCCCTGCCAAGAGTACTGCTTGCAGTTTTGCCCCACTCCCGTATATAAAGGAAATTGAGACAGTCAAGAGGTTGCAGGGCAGAGCTATAAAAATGCTCATTAGTATGGAGGACAAAAGCTGTGAGGAGTGGGTGGAGGCCCTTAGATGAAAGCAGTGGATATATCCCAAACATCACCTGCTGCATTCCTAGGTACGATTTGCATTTTCATATGAAATTAAACATTTTAAAAATAGCTCCTGATATAGTTTTTAAGTTTATTATTTTCATCTGTGACTTCCAGTTTGAAAGAATGTCTGCAGTCATCTTGTAGCTGCCACCCACATTCCACAATCACTGCATGCTAATATACCCTTCTAACTCTGCTGTTGGTCAGCAGGGTATATTACCATAAAGAAAGTGAGGGATGCATGCGGCAGCCACAAGATGGCAGTGGACACTCTTAAACTAGAAAGTCATGGATGAAAATAATAAACTTCTAAACAACATCAGGAGGTATTTTTAAAATTTTAATTTAAGGTGAAATGCAAATCGGGGCCTTGGGATGTGGCAGGGGCGTTGAGAAATATCCACTGTTTTCCTTTAAAAGGAAGCTGAGTGAGACCTGACCTCAGCCTTTCACATAATCAAGGGTATCTGCAAGGTCAAACAGACAGCTGTGTAGAGCTGGTGTGCGTCAACAGTACATGGGGCAAGTGGTGAAATCCAGGGGTACCACTAGGAGGCAATTCTTCCACCAGAGGGTGGTGAACATATGCAAGCCTTCCAGCGGAGACTGGATATAAAGACAGTAATGAGTTTAAGGTAAGCCGAGACAAATTTCTGCTTACCAGTGGAATCGAGGGTTAAAATGTTTGGGGAATCCCTATAAATTAGTACATGTTAGCACAGCATCCTTATTAATCCCTGCCTATGAAGTGGAGGCTGTTGGGCACATAATGGATCTGAGTACCCTTCAACTTCATTACTATGTTACTGTGTTAGGAGGCAATCACAAAAGTAAGGTTGTCTGGGAATATATGCCTCTAGAAACAGTCTGGAACATTATTACTGGTTTAATTAGTAATGTTCTCATGATTTAAAAAATGCATCTGCAGCTCATGAAGTGGTAAGCCTGACCTAGTCGAAGTGCTCACCTGATCCAACTTTGTGCAGTGTCACATTAAGACCTAGCCGTGGTGAGGAGACGGCATGTTCCAGTCAGCAACAATCCTGGTGGCTTTGATTGGGGCATTCTAACCTCAACATCCAATATGGCAACCGCCAAAGACCTCAAGCAAAGATGTACTGATGGAAAAGGGGGCCTATAAAAGGAGTGGGACCTCGTTAGCACTCCTGCATCGATGGTTCCACTCTACCCCTTCCCCTGGCATGGCTTCACTGTTTGCACCCTGGCACTGCAGTTCATGAGGCAGCCACTAGGATGCTACTGGAATAGAAAAGAGACACCAAAATACATTTGTAATATCATCTGGCCTCAGTAGGTGTCTCCACTGTGCTATTTAAGTGTTTTATTGTACTGTAGTGTCCCATTGACTGCCCCAATGCCAGAGTCCTCACTTAGCAGCGTTAGTAATGGAGACAATAATCTGGACATAACCCATCACCTTTGATATGAGGAGAGAACAAGTTCTGGTTCAGGCTGAACTTGTATGTCTTCCTTGTCCTTTTTTCTGGTAATTTGTTGGGATGGGGGTGGGGCATTGTTTGCTTTCTTTTCTATGTATAATCAATGTAATTTCAGTTTTAATCTCAAAAGTCTTGGTACCCATGCATGTCCTTCCTTCCCACCCTTGTTTCAATATACATATATTTTTAGATTAAAATTGAAATGACTTTGATCATACATAAATACATAGAATTTGTCGGCAGATAAGGACCGCCTGGCCCATCTGGTCTGCCCATTTTTCCTACCTATTACTTACACTGCAGGGTGGGAAAATGGGACCTTTGTAACACCATGAAACACATTTGATTAGGGGAAACTTAAAGGGTGGGAAGATCCATTAGGGGCTGTGTCCCAAGAACTGGATTAAAAAATAATAATTGGCACCTCAATGTGGCATCTTTCTGTATGCAGCATCAGCATGATCATTAATGACCTTGCTGAAAGAAAGCAAACAATGCCCCGAAAAATTACCAGAAAAAATGGACAAAGAAGATGTCTTTGGTGTTTTCTCTCTCTGAGCTGGTCTCCGGGCTTCCTTCGCCTGGGGCAGTACCTCCTGATGTCAGTGGTAGGCAGGACCAGCGCTGTGCAGCAGGGGGATAACAAGCCCTCCACATCAGGTGATCTCCAGTCTACCACCTGCCTTCAGTGAAGCAGGTACTCTGCAGCAAGCCCTGTCACACGTGGCAGTGAAGAAACTGTAAGTTTAATCTTTTTCTTGGGGACGCTTTTAGGAGACATTTTGAGACTTCGACGATCTAGCCTCGGTGGGATCCAGCCTTAGCCTTGCAAGCTACACAGACTGGTCCCACCTCGCAGCGGCCCCTCGCAGCTTTTTTCCCACGCTACAGTCCCGACTACCAGCAAAGGGATTGTAAGGGACACGGCTGTATTAGGAGCCAAGGTACAATTACTCACAGGTACGATTACTCGCACTGCAGTGTGGTTTAGCTGATCGATGAGTGGCCGGAGCAAAATTAATTGACCGCTCATTGTAGCTCGCGCATTGGGTGATTCTGGCGCCAAAAGTCCTCAGGCAATGCTGAAGGGGCCTCACGGAGATAGCGCTTCCACGCGCCACGCTGCTCATGCTGAAGGAGCATTGCTGAGGAAGCGCTGCCATGCGCCAGGACATCGAGTGGGGCTAGACAGAAGCGCCCCCCCAACCAAGCAAGCAGTCTGTAACAGGCAGTGCTTCAAGGGGGCATTACAGCAGGGCCCAACGGCCAGGATTTCAGGGCGGGTGCTCAACTATAACAGGCAGTGTTTAAAGGGGGCATTACAGCAGGCTCACAGGCCAGGATTTCAGGGCTCTGCAGCAAGCAGTGCCTAAAGGAACATTTCATCCTCTTTTGGCCCCACAACAAGGAGGGGATTATAGAAATATGGCCTCAGAAAAGTCAAGTAGAGGCAAAAAATGCCAATGCTGCAAGTCCTCTCTCCTGATCACCTTCACTGGCTCACTCTGCCTCACATGTGAGAAGGCAGCGGCAGCTAGTGGGGACAGCACAGCAGATGCCACCTCCCTCTCATCTCAGGTAAATGGCCAAGAGAGGTCTGACCGACGGGTGGCCTCCAGGTCCAAATGAGCACAGTCAAGTAATCCAGAACAGTCTGAATGACTAGCTGCCTCTAGATCCGAGCGAGCGGCAATGTCCAGGGACCCCCCCTCCCTAGATCTCGAACTTATAGACAGGTTGAATAGAGCTTTTGCTCTGGACCCCTCCTTCTTTGAATGGCACCCTCCAGGGTCACCAGATGGGAGACCCCACAAGAAGGCTAAGAAAAGGACCCCTCCCATCCTCTTCCGATGAGGAAGGCTATCTCACATCGCTCCGGCAACAGAAAAAATTCAGAGGGGGCAGATCTTCAGAGGAGGATGGCCACCATTATTCTAGCCACAGGTGGAAGAAAGGATCTCATTCACAGAGTGGACCAAGGGGCGCACAAGGGCAAACGTCACAGGGAATATTCCCCGGACTCCTCAGTCACGAGCTCTTCCACCAAGGAAGGGGAGATAGTAGATTTCTCATCAGATTCCGATGACTCCCTGGCCAGAAATTTTGACCTAGAGGACCTCGACTTCTTTATCAAAAAGGTCATATCTGAGATTCACCCCCACTGGTCACCTCACAACCGAAACAGGTTTTTCGCTTGGCATCTGCCTCTAAACTGCTACAGCCTTCCCTATTCCACCCGCCATTGAGGACTTGCTAAAAGAAGAATGGCAAGGTCCGGAGCGTGCGTATCCAGTTCCCAGATGGATCTCCAAACTTCTAAAGTTTGACAAAAGACAATTTCTAACCTAACCAAGAAAACTGTCATCCCAGCCGAGGGAGGGGCTTCTCTAAGGGACCCAGTAGACAGAAAGGTGGACTCCTTGCTCAAAAAAGCCTTTCAAGCCTCAGCAACTTCCCTCAAGGCAGCCACAGCAAACCTATTCTCCACCAGAGCCACCTTAACCTGGGCATCGGATTTAGCTTTTCAATTACAGAGGATCCAGAAAAGAACTCCCCATTATCCACCAGCTACAGTTATTGGGGTTGGCCTTGGCCTGTGCAGCGGATATATCAGAAGAGGATGTCCAATGTGCTGCATGGACCATGTTCTACCAAACCTCTGCCCACTGCAACCTATGGCTTTGGGCATGGCAAGCAGATGCATCCTCAAAGAGCCATTTGGTGAACGCACCATATGAAGGCAACCTCCTGTTCGGGTCGGCGCTGAAGGAGGAGGTGAAGAAATCCGCCAAAACAGTGAAGGTGCATATGCCTCAGTCCAGAGGCTGGGGCAAAGCGTGGTCTTAAGGCCCAAGGCGCAATTTTCGTGACAGAGGTTACAACAAGGGGCAGAATTCCAATTTTTCAGGGAAAAGAACATGGTTCTCCTGAAACCAGCGGAATTTCAGAGGGGGTGGATCAGGTGGAGGGGAAAGCACCAGAGACACGGAAATAGCAACAAGAAAGCACAATGAGGCCATGCGGGCTCATCCTCAAGTAGGGCAGACTTTCAGATTTCTCGAGAATGGGCCGGACCATGTCGAACAGATGGGTTTAGACATTATCAGCAAGGGATACCTGATAGAGTTCGAGTCCAAGCCCCCATTACCTCATGTTGTCCCTCTCCATCTCAAACAACTCATCCAAAAGATAAGCGATATTGCAAGCTATCATGGATCTTCTGCAGCGGGAGCTATCGAAAGGTCCCCAAAGAGGTCAATCTGGGGTCTACTCCATATTTTCATTGTGCCCAGCGCACAGGAGGTCACAAACCAGTCCTAGACCTAAAATTCCTAAACCGTTTTGTATGCAGCAGACCATTCAAAATGGAAACACTGTCCTCAGTTGTCAAGGAAGTGCTGCAAGGAGACTTTCTGGCATCCATCGACCTGCAAGATGCCTACCTCCATATTCCTATTCACAGCCTGCACAGGCAATACCTGAGGTTCAAGGTGGGGAACCATCACTTCCAATTCAAGACTCTCCCGTTCGGCCTGTCATCAGCCCCAAGAACCTTCTTGAAGGTTCTAGTAGCAGTAATATCCCACCTCCGGAACTGGGGGATCCAGCTGTTTCCTTATCTGGACGATATCCTCATCAAAGCTCCGCAGCTCAACCAAGCGGTACAGGCAGTGGCGGATGTAGTCCAGTGCCTCACAGCTCACAGTTTTCTCATCAACCGGAAGAAGAGTTCCCTAATCCCAAGCCAGGGCCTGAACCACCTGGGTTCAGAATTCAGGACGCAGGACAACAAGGTCCCCTCCAAGTCAAAATTCAGGAACCTGTTGAAACTCATCAACAAATTCCAAAGGACCGCTCAACTGCGGCCCAGTCCTTTATACAACTAATCGAGGCGTTAGTGTCGCTGGCAGATTGTTCCCATGGGCTCTAGTACACATGCAACCCATTCAGTCGCATCTGCTCAAGCTGTGGTCCCAGTCCAGGCACAGTCAGCACCAGCTCATCCCAATTTCACAGCAGGTAAAAAGCTCTCTCGCATGGTGGTCGTGGAGAGAAAATGTGATGAGGGGTTGAAGGCTAGGCCATCCGCACCCAACAAGAATCACAACAGATGCAAGCCTCAGGGGGTGGGGGGGCTGTCCTGGAACAGATGTTGACCCAAGGCAAATGGTCCCTGATGGAATCAAGGTACAGCATAAATGTCCTAGAGATGAGGGCAGTTCAACTAGCCCTGATGCACTTCCATCAGCAAGTGCGCAACAGGGATGTGTTGATTCTAACAGACAATCGAACAGCCATGGCCTACATCAACCAGCAGGGTGGCACAAGAAGCTTAGGGATGCTTCAGGAATCTTTTCTCCTCTTTCACTGGGCAGAAAAACACCTGGCAAGCATAACAGCAGTGTACATACGGGACAGGAAAATGTCACAGCAGCGTTAAGTCGCCAAGACGTTCTCCCAGGAGAATGGGAGCTGAAGGACACTGCCTTCCAGCTCCTCATACAGCGGTGGGGCAATCCACAGGTAGATCTCTTTGCATGCTGACAAAGCAAGGCACAGCAGTTCTGCTCCCTGGCTAGAGACGAACTAGCATTAGCTCAGGATGCCTTTTCCCTAAACTGGGGTCACCTCGGCCTCCTGTATGTTTTTCCCCCAATTCCGCTGCTATCCAGGGTCCTGCACAAGGTGGCCTGAGACAGGGCAGAGATGATTCTAGTCTGCCCCAGTTGGCCCCGCCGCCCCTGGTTCCCACTACTCATTCAGCTATCAAAGGCACCACCTTTTGTTTTCTAGCTCACCTCAGACCTTCTTCATCAGGGTCTGGTTCTACACCACAATCTGAGCAATATGTCCCTCTCAGCTTGGAGATTGAGCAGGAAACTTTCAAAGAGTTAGGCTACACTGCTCCGGTTATTGAAATGATGGTAAGCTCTCGGCACCCCTCATCCTCTAAGGTATATTATAGAATCTGGAGAAAATTCTTATTCTGGCTCCATTCTAAAGATATACAGGATCATCCAATATCCCTCCCAGTGCTTTTACAATTTCTTCATGAGAGAGTCGACAAGGGTTTGCAGCCAGCCACCTTATGAGTTCAAGTTTCTGCACTGGGGGCGCTCTTATTCGCAGACTTGGGGGATACGCTGGGATCTCACCCTCATGTCAGGAGGTTTATAAGAGCAGCAACGTTACGCCCCCAATTAGCAATTAAGCCAATTGTACCACCTTGGAGACTTAATCTTGTCCTCAAGGCCCTAAAAGTGCCATTTGAGCCTCTGAAGGAAGCATCAATCATGCATCTTACAATGAAGGTGTTTTTTCTGGTGGCCATTACGTTGGCCATGAGAATCAGCGAGCTGGGAGCACTGTCAACCAAAGAGCCCTACACCACTTTTCATCAGGACTCTGTGGTACTCAGGACGGATCCAGGGTTTTTACTGAAGGTTATGTCTCTCTTCCACTGTAACCAAGAGCTCATCCTTTCTTCCTGCTGTCCTCACCCGAAAAATGAAAAGGAAAGAGAGTTTCATTACTCTAGATCCAAGGAGAGCAATCAGAATACATATTAAGAGAACGGATGCTATTCACAAAACATCAAGCTTGTTCATTTTAACTGCAGGCCAAAATGTGGGTAAAAAGTCTTCAAAGGACTCTATAGCCAGATGGATTAGGTCAGTAATCACCATGGCGTATGATCAGGTGGGAGTAGTTCTACCTGGTCCAGTGAGCCCATTCCACCAGAGCTATGGCCACTTCATCGGCGAACTTCAGAGAGGCATCCCAGCAGACTTATGCAGAGTTGCGGCTTGGTCATCTATTCATACGTTCGAAAGTCTACAAACTGGATGTGATGCCCTCGGCGGAAGCATCCTTGCCACAGTGCTTCAGTCTGTGGTGGAACCCTAAGAGCATTTGACATTCTTCCACCTGGGACATCTAGGGATGCAGTGCTTTTGGATATCCTAGGCATAAGGAAGCCGGAGACCAGCTCAGGAGAGAGAAATTGAAATTTGGGTACCTGTAAATTTTCTTTCTCGACAGCTGGTCTCAGACTTTATTCCTTCCCAGAATGTATATAGTTGGCTGGCCTCAGGGCCACTTATGCCGTAACTGTTTGTGTTTTGTTTCCAAGTTCTTGTAGTATTGCCTCAGGGGACTGCAATGGGAACGACTGGAGATCACCGGATGTGGAGGGCTTATATGCCCCCTGCTGCACAGCGTTGGTTCTGCCTACCACTGACATCAGAAGGTACAGCCCCAGGTGTAAGGAAGCCGGAGACCAGCCGTCGGAGAAAGAATATTTACAGGTACCCAAATTTCGATATTCAGGTCCCTCCTTCCCACCCTTGTTTTAGTTCACATATAGTTAAAAGGCTTATTTCTTGGTGTTATCAAGTCCCTCTCCCCACCCTCATTTCCCATACAGTTTTCCTTAAAGTTTTGTTTCAAGCCAGAGAATCCCTCACTTATGTTTAACAACAGCATTATTCCCCTAGTGGGCAGCCCCAGAGTTTTCAAATTTTATGCAAATTTGAATGAAATTCAAATTCTGCTGTGTGGTCATGCTCATTCCTGGCACTCTAAGGTCAGGTTTATTTCTCCGCCTGAAGAAAGAAATTGCCCTAAAGCCTTCTCTACACTTCTGGCCAGTTTATTGTTTTATGTTTTTATACTACGTAAATATGTAATTTAATTTTCGATACTCTGTATTAGGTAGGGTGTTATTTGTTTATGGGCTTTTTCCTGAGCTCTGCGTTGGTTGCCTGCCTAACCATACCTGCTCATAGTGTTTCATAGGTATGTATTTTATGTAATTTTTGAATTGTCTCTCTGTCTCATCTTGCAGTGCCTGTATATTGTTTACCTGAAACACTGTACAACCTTATCTTGTTTGTAATTGCCTCCATATTTCCTTGTAACCTCCCGGGTCACACCTGAAAATAGACATCTGTTTTTGTCTAGTGTGCGTACCTGGTTAACAAAAGCTAAATAATTAAATAAATAATATTATATGTGTTTTAGTTGTGTCCGGTTCCTGATCGGTTCCCAGGAATAGGAGAAGGGCCATTTTTGGCATTGTTCCACTTTTAGGGAACTGCTATTTTAAAACTTTTAAATTACTATAAAATGCTGCAAATTCTGACCCCAGGATTTTCTGGACTGACTCCCAACATTCGAAGCAGAGGGTCAAACTGACCCCACTTTACTAGTACTAAAGCAAGCCTGCATCTACTTGGACTGCATGGAAGGGGTGTCTGAGAGATGACTTGGCAACATCTGTGACTCTCATTCTCTCTGTACCAGTGATTGCCGTCCCTTCCATTGAGACTGACTCCTGCAGTGCAGTGGTTTGCCCTGCCCCCTTCCAGCATTTCTACCTACTGGAGTGTGGCCAGAAGTGGTGCATGATTTTTTTAAACTCGGAGCCAGGTTTTAAATCATCTCCCCCACCTGCACTTTTCACCTGCTTGGACTGCACGGAAGAGGTGCGTGAGAGTTCACTTTGCAACATCTGTGACTCTCCCCCTTCCCCCCTCCAGCTTTTCCAGCCTTTAGACATCCCTAGTGGCCTCTCCATGCAAAGGACTGAACACAAAGGACATCATCTGTGAGGTCTGTCTGGAGTCAGCTGTGAGTCAGCCATTCGACTGGCCATGCTTTACCTCCAGTCTGTCTCTCACAACCTCTGTTGGCTATACTCCACTTGACTTGTAAGTTCTGGTCACTCCTCTTTGTAGGGGCTTTTACCTAGTGGGGTACTCCAGTGCTATCCTAATACTAATACCAACTGCAGTGACTACACTCTGTTAAGCCTTTTGGGACTACATAGTTACAGCTAACTAGTTCAACCAACTTGATTTACATAGAACCTGATTTAACTTGCCCTCTGTCAATCTCATAACCCATTATCTCTGCAACTCTTAAATACACCCTATCTGGGTATACTGATAATTTGCACTCTCCATTTACCCTGGCATATAGAGTACCATACCTAGCCAATGTGTGACCGTGAATGCAACTGTGAACTGCTTTGTTAATTCCAACTGTGATATCCCGATTTCCGTATACTGCCTTTAATTCAATTTAGCCATTCTTGCTGACTCATAGATAGACCGTATCTGAGTGCACTTGCTGTTTGCTTTGCCTGTTCGTCAGTTTTTCATTTACTGTTAAAGCACCTGATTATGCTATTTATATATATTAGTGCTTCTCCAGGCAATTTTTTTGCATTAATTCAGCCTAGCCTGCAGCCTATTTGACTACATATGTTTGACTGCTTGCATCTCGTGTGAGTTCTCTCATATGTCAGTCATAGATAAGGACTGTTGATTAACTGACTACAATTTTTTTGGGGGTTTACTCAGCGTCATTCATAGTTACTTGTTTCCACACTGATTTGGCTAATGCATGTCACCTCCTCTTCACAATCTACCAAGCCTTCATCCACCTTATCCCCTTCTTCTCTAGCCCTTACCTCCTCCTCCCCTCCCTCCCTATCCCACCCATCTCCCCACGATTTCTCTCCACTCCTTCACCCATCCATCCCTCACTCCTGCCTTCTACCCACTTCCCTTCCTATCCACCCTGGTTTTCTCTCTTCTCCCTCCCTTAACCTGGAGTTGCTCTACCTTGCTTTCCTACCCTTTCCCTGCCTCCCTTCCGCCCCACCCCCCACGTTCTAAGGGTCAGAAATCATGCTCCATCCTCTTGTTCCTTTTTATACTCTTTCTCTTGTTTAGTGATGTGGAATCCAACCCTGGATCCTCTCCTCCTTCCTTCTCCACCTTCTCCTCTGTCAAAGGCCTGAGAAGTTTTCACCCCAATGCCCTGAGCATTCTCCCTAAACTCAACCTCCTGTCTGTCTGGACTTCACAACACTCTCCTGACATCCTCTGTATGTCAGAATCCTGGCTTTCCTCCAGGATCCCAGACTGTAGCCTGCCTCTCCCAAACTATCATCTTTTCAGGCAGGACAGGGGAAAACATGTTTGTGGAGATGGGCACTGTCATCTTTGCCCATCAAAGCCTCTATTGCACCATGGTTATTAGAGAGGTTGCATCTTCATCCCACAAATTTGTCCTTGTCAGGCTATCACTCCCCTCCTCTGTGCCCATCTTCATTGGGGTATTCTATGCTTCATGAAAAATGTCCTCCTCCTGGTTGATTCCCTCCCCTCCATTACCTCACATTCCTCCACTGGTGAACTCCGCCTATTAGGAGACTGCAGTGTCAATTGGCTCTGCCCTGCCTCCAAGGCAACCATTGACAGAGTTGAGTCACTTAACCTTAGTCAGGTTATCATTGAACCCACTTGGCTCAACTCCCACTCTCACAATCATTCCTTCCTGGACTGGGTTCTCTTCTCCCACCCCCACTGTATTGTTGCAGGAGGTATCTCGCCAGATGCATTCATTGACCACAGTATGATGTTCTGTGTCAGGATGATCCGGCGTCTACCCTCCTCCCCTAAATACATTTGGACTAGATCCCTCCGGTTGCTCAACACCATTGCTTTCTCGAGTGATCTTGCTGCTGCAGGTTGGACAGCCATACCCTCTGCCACTGATACTGACATTGCCTCTCTGTTCACTTAATTCTCCTCTGTCTGGGGCCAGCATGCCCCACTCAGAAAATCCAGGGTTGAAGTTCACCATCACCCTGGATTACCCCAGATATCACTGATTAATGCAAGTCCAGAGATTTTGTCTGGGCACATTACAAATCATCTCATTCCCTTCCCACCCCGCTTTACAGAACAATCAGAAACTCTGTACAAAGGCTGTCCAGGCTGCAAAATCACAATATTTCTAGGCCAACCTTCAGAACAACCTTAATGCCACCTCAGAGTTCTGGATGGTTATTAACTTCCTCTTTGACCCTCCCACACAGTCTGCCCCTCCAGTCCTTTGGGTAAATGGTTAACCAGTGTCTGACCCCTGCTCTGTTGCTGTTCAAAATTTTTCACTGCTTGCTTTCTCCCTTCTGTTCTCCCTCCAACCCACTCCACTCCTCCTCATGTTCCCTGTCTCTTCCTCTTCTCTCATAGGGTTTCCCATTTCCTCTTGTTACTACCCAGGAAACCCTGACAGCCTTCTCCCTCAATCTCATAAATGCAGCCCTGATGGCCTGGATCCCAGACTACTCCATATCTGAGCTTCTGCTGTAGCAGCTCCTCGGACTCACCTGCACAACCTTCCTTCTCCCTCAGTGCTCTCCCTTAGTCCTGGAAGTTGGCCAGGGTTCTCCACTCCACGGGGGGCTGGGATTCTTTCTCCCCTAGTAACTAATGACCAATTTCCTCCTCTCGCCTCTTGCTGAACTGCAACAGAGGCTTATCTTCATCAGACTTTCTGAGTTTCTATCCTCCAACAATTCCTCTCCCATTCCAGTCTGGCTTTCAGAAGCATCACTCCATTGTCACCTCCCTTTGCAGTACCTGAGGGTTATCTTCTCAGGGATGGATCACATGGATAGCATTATGGGTGTGCTCTGTGGTCTGAGCACAGTCTGTGATTACAGGAGTACATTTGCTTTGTAGAAAATTCAGTTATCTGTGCTCCTCCTATCTTTATGGAGCACAGTTACAAGCAGGAGTTCCAGAAGGGACATTGTAATGCAGATCAGGCTTTTGTTACTAATTTGGCAAAGTTCAAAGCTAGATCAGCAAGCTATTGAGCAAGCGGGAAGCCATCAAGTTAGTAGGAGGGCCAGCAAGTTGTACATTGCAGCATGCTGGCAAGGAACAAGCATGTTGCCAGCCAGCATAGGTTACTATTGTCAAGGGCAGGCAGAATATAAGAGCAGCTGGTAGACAAATACGCATGTAGGTGGGCAGGTAGGGGATGAACGGGTCACGTGGTTTCAAGGGCATTTAATGGCATAGCCAGCCCATCGGCACAGTGGTAGGATTTCCGCTTGCGATGCCGGCAACCCGGGTTCGGGAACGGACCCAGGTTGTCGGAGGGCCAGCCGGGGGGAGAAGGATGGAGCATCCTGAGGACTGCTCTCCTTTTCTAGGGGGAGGGATGGGAGCACGACTGGTGCTCGACGGAGCCCTGGTGGAGGCCGGGGGTACCGAGCAACCGGCGCCAGATCGCTTTGAGGCGGGGCGGATGCTGGACATCATTACGTCCCCGCCCCCAAGGAAAAAATCAAGGGAGAAAATGCCAGCAGCTCTAGATGACACGCCCGGCACCCTAGCTTCAATGGCTCTCTGCCGCTCCATCAACTTAATTACAGTCAGCGGCATCACCGCAAGCCCGAACCCGCCCTGGGGTAAGCCAGGGAATCAATATCGGCTCTGCTGGCACCTTTTCCCCGTCATGAACAGGCAGGCCGTGGTATTGTGTCCCCACCCTGAGGGTACAACTAAGGAGTATCGGTGGACCGGTGGCCATAGGAGAGCGAGGTAGGTGACTGGAGTGGGGCTGATGGTAGAGCATTGGGAAAAAAGCATACTAAATTAAGACAAAGGGCATTTATTGGCAGGTTAGAAACAAGTGTGTTGACAAGTTGTACTGCAGCAGGCAGTAAATAAGCATATGTGCACTCTCTGGCTATGAGAGAGCATGCAGGCTGGTGGGAAACAAGTGTATTTGTATGGAAGGACAGCAAGGAGGGATTTGATGGTATCGACTATGGGCCAATAGTTATATGAAAATGAGGTGACGGGAGTTAAAAAAGGAAACAGTATATGTTTTACTGTCAACAGACAGAAGTATGAGGGAAGCCTGCTGAGTGACATGTAATAATATAAAAAGCAGGTAGGTGCACAGCCAAAATCTGAAGGAGCACAAATTTTAGGGTTCAGTTTTAATTTACTGTGATCTTTTGACTTGGAGGAGCACACTGAGATAAATCCTTAACACCACCCCGATGGATCATGGGGCAAGTCACAGCTGTCATCTTCATCGATCTGGCCAAAGCCTTTGACTCGGTGTCTCACTCACTCCTCCTAGATAAGCTGAGATCTGCTGGCCTCTCGGCTCCAGCAGTCAACTGGTTCCATTCTTATCTCACAGGCCATCTATAGTCATTACAGGCAGGTAGTGATAGGGCCTTTTACCTAGTCTCCTCCTCTTCCCATCCAGGTGGGAGTCCCACAGGGCTCCATTCTGGGTTCCATCCTGTTCTCCGTCTTCCTTAATGGCCTGTGCCAACTCGCATAGTCACATGTATGCAGAGGACACAGTTATCTACACCTCTGGTTCCTCCACGTCAGCCATGGAAGGTTTGCTCCAGCAAGATTTCCACAGTGTTCAGCACTGGTTTCACTCAAACCAACTCTGGGTCAACACACACACACACACACACACACACACACACACACACAAAACAAAAAAAAAAAACAACCTCTGTCCATGACCTCCAGCACCAGTCAGAACCTGGCCAGACTCCCAACTCTGCCCATCTTCACCACCCTGGATGACAACCCTTTTGAAGTGGGCCAGTCCTTCAAGTAGTTCAGTGTGTGGCTAGACAATAAGCTTTATTTCAAACAACATGAAGTCTTGCTATATTATGACTATTGCAGTTTGTCCCAGCCTTAGAACTGCTCCGGAGGTGAAAGAGTTAACTTCCATGCAGAGCATGGAGCTTGGAGCGCGAGCTCGGTTCAGAAGCTCTGTTAGGCTGGTTTCAAACCGAAACCGTCAGATTCTTTACTCCGCCTCACTGAACAATCGCTCCGGAGATTCCTTCTGTTGCTCGGTTCATTTCTTTGGTTTAAAGCGTTATTTCTCAGTTTAATTTAACACTGATTTCATTATTTTAACCGCAAAACTGATCGGTTCAGGCTCTGTCTATGGTAATACGTAAGTAATAGATAGGGTTTTCTGTGGAACATAAGTATTATCGGTTCAGTTAGAACCGATCGAGTTTATTAAAATATAACCTTAAAGCCTTTTAAGGCTTCTTAGATGTGAGTTCCTGTTCTTATCGGTTCTAAAAAAACGGATTTCATTATGGTTTTTTCCACGACCTGTGACACGGTTTGGAACCGATAAGGGTGTCTTGCCTGGCACTGCCATTAAAAGGGCAAGTTTGTTGGTTAGGCTGGCATCATGTCTGAGAAACCCAAAAGAAAAACCGGGCCCACTGGGTTTCAACAATGTAGTGTCTGTGGGAAGCCTTTGCCAAAGGCCCCAGCCCACACACTATCTGTGTCTGTGGTCTGGGGTTTGACCACCTCAATTCAGACTGCCAGATTTGTAAAAATTTCCCTGCAGCCACCCTGGACAAGAGAGTGGGCAGGCTCAGGGAACGAGAGGCGAAAAAGTCCGCTGACCTGGATGGCCAGCCCGGTTCGGTGCCAACCGAACCGGAGGGAGTGCCCTCTGACCAGGGCGAGACTTCCTCGGCCAAACGAAAAGCTGGCTCTGAGGAGCCAGTTCCAGCAAAGAAATCTAAAAAATCAGCAGGTTTGGAGTCCAAAATTCCTTCTCCAACTGCTGCAGAGATAGCCAGGGCAATACAGATTGTCCAGTCCCTGTCCCCGTTCCCTCCGAACCGCCACTGTCTGGCAAAAGGTCGGTTCGGTCCGGTTCCAGTGATTCAGGATTATGATATAGAAGAGTTCTATGAACCAGAGGAGGGATGAGAGTTATGATCAGTGTGAATGTGACTTTGAAAGTCTGGATGTGCCCATTGAACCGGACATCTCCCAGACAGACCTGCAGGTGAGTCTCCCCAGCTTTCTGAGTCCCTTCTCATTTTGTTTTATAAAAAGTTGCTGAGACCCTCCAGCTTCCCTTAGAGGAGGCTTTGGATGAGCAAGAGGAGCCTGACTATGTGGAGAGATGGATATCCCAGAGTCCAGGAGGTTGTCCATCCCTTTACATAAATCTTTTAGAAAACAAACAATAAAAATTTTAAAGCTCTAATTCTGTGCCTCCTGTGGATAAAAAGATGGACAGGAGGTACACTTTGTCAGGTCCTGATACGTTTCTTTCACAGCAATGCAATCATGTTGGGAGTAGTTCAGGCTGCAGCCTGTGATAAAGCTAATATTCCACTGGCTTCACATCCTCTGACAAGGATTCCAGGAAGATTGATGCCATGGCCAAAAACAATACATGGCAGCATCCTTGGGACTCAGACAAGCTAACTATATGGTTTATATTGCAAGATACCAGAAATCTAGATGGGATACTGTCATGGCCTTAACCAGACAGGTCCTGGCCAGCTCATAAAGGAGCTGGAGCAGGTGGCTCTTGATGGTATTGAGGCATCTAAGGTGCAATTCCATGCTGCAGTGGATTCTAATGATGTATCCTCTAGTGTCATGGCTACATCTGTGGCTTTTCGGAGATTGGCCTGGCTCAGGTGTACTACTTTGTCACAGGATACCCAGTCTAAGGCTATGGATTTTCCTGTGGTGGGAAATTCTCTGTTTGGGGAGCAGACAGAGAATTATATGAAGAAAATGGATGAATATAGAACCACTTACAGGAGTGCACAAGCCAAGGAACGGCAAGCCACTCCTCAGAGGCAGCCCTCCAGGGGTAGGGGTAGGCCTTTCACAGCCTTTTATCAGACTCAGGCCTCCTCTTCTTCAGCCTATGTACAGAGGGGGTTCTTCAGAGGGAGAGGCAGATGGGGTTCAGGCAGGCCTGCTCCCACCCCTCAGCCTAAAGCCCCTGCCAAACAGGCACCCTGATGGGATGCCCAGGGTTGGCTCTCCACTACCTGTTGGGGGCAGGTTGGCTCACTTCGTCCAGGACTGGCAGTCTTTAACTTTAGACAGGTGGGTCCTGGAAGTAGTGAAAGCCAGGGTCTGATTCTCAGCTTCAAGAAATTTCCAAAGATGAGAGCCAGATCTTTCCACCTACAAACCCTTTAGAGACTCTTGCTTTGGAAACAGAAGTCTCAACCCTCCTGGCTCTCAGAGCTGTAGAAAAGGTTTCTCCCCTTCACCAGGGCAAGGGTCTGTACTCCAGGTACTTCCTTACCCCAAAAAAGACAGGAGAGTGGCGGCCTATCCTGGATCTAAGATATCTAAACAAGCACCTTTTAATGCCAAACTTCAAAATGGTGACACTGGGAATGATTTTACCCTCCCTAAGGCCAGGGGACTGGCTAGCCTCCCTGGACCTCAAAGATGCCTACTTCCATGTTCTTATCAGAAGCTCCCATCGAAAGTACCTCAGATTCGAACTGCCCTCAGGCCATTATCAGTTCAGAGCAATGTCCTTCGGCCTCACTTCTGCCCCAAGGGTGTTCACAAAATGTCTGGCAGTAGCAGTCGCTCACCTAAGAAGGCAAAAGATTGCCATTTTTCCCTACCTGGACGACTGGCTCATTGTGGGTCAGTCTCCAGACCAGGTCAAATCACACCTGCTAGTTACCCAGCAGCTGCTTGCCTCTCTGGTATTTCTTCTCAATCTTCAAAGTCAGTTTTGGAACCTGTCCAGTACTCACCTTTATAGGCAGCAGAACTGGACACAAAGCAGGCCAGAGCCTTCCTTCCCTTGGAAAGGGTAAGGACCTTAGTGGCCCTGGCACTCTCCTTCTTCACTCTGCAGGTCTCTCGACCAGCAAGGCATTTCCAGCAGCTCCTAGGGCACATGGCTGCCTCCACAGCTGTGGTGCAAGGAGCAAGATTTCAGATGAGGGACATTCAGTTCCATTTGAGAGCTTTCTGGTCTCAAAGAGAGATCCTATCCAAGTTAATCCAGTGACTCGAACTCTGATCCAGGCCCTTCAGTGGTGGCAGGATCAGAGCAATCTGAGACAGGGGTGCCTTTCATCCCTCTGTCCCATTCCTTGACCCTTACTACAGATGCATCCCTCTTGGGATGGGGAGCTCACATGGGCGACCTCTCCACCCAGGGATTATGGTCCCTCAGGAATCTCTGCTCCACATCAATCTGTTGGAACTCAGAGCTGTTTTTCTAGCACTTCAGGTTTCTCTGCATCTGTTCAGAACAAGGTGGTACAGGTCAGAACAGACAACACCACTACAATGTGGTACATCAACAAACAAGGGGCACTTGGTCTTCAGCCTTGTGCACAGGGCGATGAAGTTGTGGTCTCTGGCTTACTCTGAACACTTCCCTCATAGCAGTTCATCTCCCAGGCAAGGACAATGTCCTGGCAGATGCCCTCAGCAGGATTTCCCAGGGCCATCACGAATGGTCACTGGATCCCTAGTACTGAGGATAGTGTTTGCCAGATGGGGCACTCCTCAGATAGATCTTTTCACAGCCCCAGACAATCATCAACTTCCACTGTTTTGTTGCAGGCCCCAGTGTTGAGCTCAGTTCCCTGGATGCCTTTCTCCTCGATTGGGAAGGGAAGTTTCTTTATGCCTTTCCCCTTCCCTCTCCTGTTCAAAGTACTAGTCAAAATCAGGTCTCAGCCCTGCAAAATGATCCTGATTGCTCCAGATTGGGCCAGGCAGCCCTGGTACCCACTCCTTCTGTCCTTAGCAGTCCATCTTCCCCTGTGTCTCCCCAGGAACCACAATCTGTTAACCTGTGCTCAGGGGAGAGTTTGGTATCTGAATCTCAAATCCCTCAACCTCAAGGCTTGGCTCTTGAGCAGTTAGAGTTTGCTGATTTGCAACTTTCTCAAAGTGTTCTCGAAATCCTGAAGGCTGCTGGGAAGCCTTCCACCAGGAGCTACCTATAACTCCAAGTGGAAAATGTTTTCCATATGGTGTTCTAGTAAGCATGTTTCCCCAGAATCTGCTGATCTACCCACTGTATTGGACTACATGGTCCATCTTAATTCTTTGGGACTGAGACCAGCCACCCTGAAAGTGCACTTGGCTGCTGTCTCTGCCTTCATTCCCAGCAGGAAGCCCTCTTCTCTTTCTGCTCATCCTGTATTTTCCAAGTTTTTAAAGGATTGCTTCACACCAATCCTCCATTCAGGGACCCTGCCCGGCTTGGGATCTTAATGTATGCATTGCTCAGCTAATGCAACCCCTTTGAGCCTCTGTCTTGGCCAGAGCTTAAGTATTGACTTGGAAAACTGTATTTCTGGTGCCATCACTTCTGCCAGGCGTATAAGTGAGTTACAGGCTTTATCAGTAGAAACTGACTTTATTTCCTTTCACAGGGATAAAGTAGTCCTCAGGACTAACAGGAAGTTTTGCCTAAGGTGGTTTCAGATTTCCACCTTAACCAATCTATTTCACTTCCAGTGTTCTTCACTGACCATTCCTCCTCTGGTGAGAGGAGGCTGCACACTTAGATGTTAAGAGGGCCCTAAGTTACTACATAGAGCGTACCAAGGGTCACAGGTTTGACTCCCTCCAACTGTTTCTCACTTATGGTGAGGATGGGAAAGGAGACCTGCCACTAAGAGATCCATTGCCAGGTGGATCGTTTCTTGTATCCAATTTTGCTATCAAAAGCTGGGTAAGGTTCCCCCTCAGGCCTGAGGGCTCATTCTACCAGAGGTACAGCTGCATCTCTAGCTGCTGCTAGAGACATCCCTATCTTGGAGATATGTCAGGCAGCTACTTGGAAGACAGTACACACTTTCACCAAGCATTACTCCCTGGATATTCAGGCCAGGAGGGATGCTCAGTTTGGCACAGCCGTGCTTCAGAGCCTATTCCCTAAGTAAGTTCTGTCCCTCCTCCATGGAGGTACTGCTGTGTAGTCTGCAATAGTCATAATATAGCAAGACTTCATGTTGTTTGAAGAAAAAATTACTCACCTTAGTAATGTTTCTTCTAATGGAGTCTTGCTATATTATGACCTCCCCCCCAGCCTGCCCCTCTCAGAACTCCTACTTTGGGTATGGAGTGGGTAGTCCTCTGTTGGCATTTATTGATGCCCTCTTTCATGTTTGGGTGTTGTGTTTATTTAGTTATTTTATCTTATTTTTCTGGTCCACTGACTTGAGTCTTTGTGTTGGGACCATGGAAAATGTGTTAATATATTAGTGGCCAGTTGGCTAGTGTAGGTTACAGCTTCCACACAGAACCTTAGTGAGTTTTTGCTCGTAAAGATCTAACGGTTTCGGTTTGAAACCAGCCTAACAGAGCTTCTGAACCGAGCTCGCGCTCTAAGCTCCATGCTCTGCATGGAAGTTAACTCTTTCACCTCTGGAGCAGTTCTAAGGCTGGGACAAACTGCAATAGTCATAATATAGCAAGACTCCATTAGAAGAAACAACATTACTAAAGTGAGTATTTTTTTCTTCTCTGCTTACATTGACACCATCCATGCAAAACTCTGCCCCAAAACTGGTGCCTTCTCTCTCCTAAAGCTGGTGTCTGGGCTCATCACTTCTGGGATACCACGTGACAGGCAGGATGTAGACAAAACTCTGCAGGACAGCTATACCCTCCCGGTCACTTCCTCCAGATGCCAGTTTACTTCCTGCTTGTCTAGTGGTAGGAACTCTGCAGGACCTCTGTCACAGGATTGACAGAGCCGAAGACTTCATCTGTGAGTGTGGATTTTTTCTATTTTTGGCAAAAGACAGTCATCCCAGCAGAAGGTGGTGCATCCTAAGGGACCCAGTGGATAGGAAAGTGGACACCTCTCTAAAGGAAGCCTTTCAATCCACAGCCTCTCTCAAAGCAGCTACAGCTACCCTCTTCTCAGCTCGGGCTGCTCTCTCCTGGGCCACTGATCTGGCATTCCAGCTAGCTGATGAGCCACAGAAGAATAAATCCATGATGCAGCACCTGCAACTAGTGGGCTAGCCTCGGCCTACTCGCTGACTTTTCGGAGGAGGCAGTCAGGTGTGCAGCAAGGGCTATGTTCTACCAGACCTCAGCTTGACACAACTTATGGCTACAGGCATGGCAGGCAGGCGCCTCCTCGAAGATGCATTTGGTGAATGCCCCATACGAAGGAGCCTTCTGTTCAGAACAGCTCTGAAAGAAGCAGTCAAGGAGTCCAGGAAACAGCAAAGGTTCAAATGCCACAGTCCCAGGGCAGGAACAGGCCCTGGAATCCGGGTTCCAGATGGAATTTCTGTGCCCAAAATTATGCCAGGGGACAGAACAAGTCATTTGTAGGCAGAAGAACTTGGTTCACCTCTTGCAACCTGCGTGGCTTCTGAGGTGGCAGGGGAGGCTCCCGAGATGCCAGGGGCAACACCAGAAAATCACAATGAGGATTCACGGGCCCATCCTCGTATGGGGCAGGCTTTTCAGCTTTTTCGAGGAATGGGTCCACACCACCATGGACAAGTGGGTGCTAGACGTTATTCGCGAGGGTTACTTCATAGAGTTCGAATCTATGCCCCCACTGCCCCACATAGTGCCCTCCCCAGACTCACACAACCCAGTCAAAAAAGTGGCAATGCTGCAAGCGATTATAGATCTTATGCAGGCAGCAGCGATCGAACAAGTTCCCACTCAAGAAAGGAACAAAGGAGTGTACTCTCTATTCTTCATAGTGCTGAAACGATCCGGAGGTTTCCGGCCTGTGTTAGACCTCAAGTTTCTGAACAGTTTTGTTCGCCACAGGACATTCAAGATGGAGACTCTGTCCTCCATCATCCGGGAAGTCCAGCAGGGACTTTTAGCCTCAATAAATTTGTAGGATGCTTATCTGCATATCCCCATCCAGAGGGCACACTGGCAGTTCTCGGGTTCAAAGTGAAGGAACACCACTTTCAATTCAGGACACTACCCTTCGGCCTGTCCACAGCCCCAGGGTTTTTCAGAGGTCCTTGTCACAGTGATTGCTTGACTTAGAATGCAGGGGATCTAGCTCTTCCCGTACCTGGATGACATTCTCTTCAAAGCCCCGCAGTACAACCAAGCAGTTCAGGTAGTGACGGAGGTCATCCAGTGCCTCTCATCCCCAGGGTTCATAATCAGTCAGAAGAAGAGCTTCCTGCGGCCATCGCAGTCTCTGAATCATCTGGGGGTGAATATCAACACAATTCAGAATAAGGTTTTCCCTGCGGAGTCGAAATTCACGAAACTGAGGGCACTCATCAATAAATTCCGTGCGGCCCAAGCTCTGCCGGCATGCTCCTTCAGGCAACTCATAGGGACGATGGTCTCTCTCTGGCAGACTCAGTCCCCTGGGCTCTAGTCCATATGTGCCCTCTCTAGTCAAGCCTCCTCCATCAGTGGTTTCAATCAAGGGAAGCAATGAACCAGAGGATTCAGTTATCTCCCCAAGTGAAAGATTCCCTTTCATGGTGGACACAACATCCCAACATCATGAGGGGTCTCAAACTGGGACATCCTCACCAGGTGAGAGTCACCACCAATGCCAGCTTCCAGGGCTGGGGGGGCGCACTTGGAACAGTTCTCGGCACAGGGCAAGTGGTCGCTGGTGGAGTAAAAGAATGGCTTAAATCAATCACAAAGGAGGCACAAAGAGTTTTCGGATGTTGCAGGAGACTCTTCTACTCTTTCAGTGGGCAGAAAGCAACCTGGGGAGTCTAAGGGCCACATACATCCCAGGACAGGAAAATGTCACAGCAGATTACCTAAGTCAGAAGGACATTCTGCCAGGTGAGAGGGAACTCAAGGACAGCACCTTCCACCTCATCACTGCTCGGTGGGGCCGCCCGCAGGTAGATCTTTTCGCCTGCCGAAAAAATTGCAAAGTTCAGCAGTTCTGCTCTCTAGTCAGGGACAAGAGTGCCATGGCACAGGATGCCTTCTCCCTCAACTGGGGGCAGTTCGATCTCCTGTACGCTTTTCCTTCAATTCCAGTTTTCTCAAGGATACTCCACAAGCTTCCCCAAGATCAAGCTGAGATGATTCTCATTTGCCCATGCTGGCCTCACAGACCATGGTTTCCTCGATTCGTCCAGATGTCCCTACATCCTCCTCTGGTGTTTCAAGAAAATCCAGACCTGCTTCTTCAGGGACTAGTAATACACCCCAGTCCTCGCAATCTGTCCCTCTCGGTGTGGAGATTGAGCGGGAAGCTCTCAAGCAGTTAGGTTTTTCTGCACCTGTCATTGAAATGCTGATTCAATCCAGATGTGCCTCATCCTCCAAGTTTTATTACAGAGTCTGGAGAAGACTCCTGTTCTGGCTGCAAGCTTCCTATCAACCAGATGACTTGGTGTCTCTGCCTACTATCCTTCAATTTCTTCAGGAGGGTTTCAACAAGGGCCTTCAACCAGCTACCTTACGAGTCCAGGTTTCTGCTTTAGGGGCACTTCTGTTGGCGGACTCAGGGGAATCCTTAGGAGCGCTTCCTCATGTTCGTTGATTCCTAAGAGCAGTGTCATTGAAACACCCTCCAATAAAGCCTGTAGTTCCACCTTGGGCTCAACCTGGTGCCAAAAGCTCTCACCAATGTGCCCAGGCCCTTGAAGGGCGTCCCTACTTCATCTCACTATGAAGGTCATTTTCTTACTGCAGTCACCTCAGCTCACCACATCAGTGAGATAGGAGCCCTGTCATCAAAGAACCATACATGATTTTTCATCAGGACTTAGTAGTCATGCGGACAGATCCTGCCTTTCTCCCAAAGGTTATGTCTCCTTTTCACTGTAACCAAGTCTTGATCCTTCCCTCCTTCTGTTCTCATCCCAAGAATGAAGGAAGGAATTTCACACACTGGATCCAGGAGGACTCTCAAGATTTACATCAGGCGATCCGAGTCAGTCCATAAGACTTCAAGTCTATTCATCCTTACTTCAGGCCCGACTATGGGTAGAAAGTGTCAAGGACTCTATTGCTAGATGGATCCGTTCCACCATCATCATGAGCTTATCAGAGCTGGGATCACCTTGCTGGGTCCAGTAAGGGCTCACTGAACCGAACAATGGCTATGTCCTGGGTGGACTTTAGAAGCCTCTCTGAGTAGACTTGTGAGGCGGCTACTTGGTCATCCAACCATAACCTAGAAGTTCTACAAGTTGGATGCTGCAGCCTCTGCTGAGGCGTCTTTTGGCTGCAGGGTCATCCAGGCTGTGGTAGATCCATAAATGACTAAACATTCTTCCCACCCAGGAAGCAAGGGGATGTACTGCTTTAGTATATCCCAGAAGTGATGAGCCTAGAGACCAGCTTTAGGAGCGAGAAACAGAAATTTAAATACCTGTAAACTTTCTTTCTCCAACTGCTGGTCTCTGAGCTCTGTCCTTCCAGAATGTTGGAAGACAACGTGCGGCCATAACTTGAACTAACCTTTTTTTTTTTTTTTTTTTTTGGTTTCCAAGTTATGTGTTTCCTCAGGTGACAAATGCTCTGGAAGTCCTGGCATCTGGAGGAAGCAACTGGGAGGGTATAGCTGTCCTGCAGAGTTTTGTCTATATCCTGCCTGTCACGTGGTATCAGGAAGGACCTCCCAGAGGTGATGAGCCCGGAGACTAGCAGTCAGAGAAAGAAAATTTACAGGTATTTCAATTTCTATTTATACATAATAAAACTGTCTATCTCCGTAGATCCCATGTGAACTTGTTACCAAAATGGTGCTCCCAGTCTTCAACTGTGCGGATGTGTCTGTAACACCCCTCTACTTCCCTGGCCAGACTGGATACCCTCTGCAACTCAAGTCAATTTGCTTCCAACTCAACTCCCTCTTTGTACTCATCATTGCTCACTATACTCCTCCTTATCCAGTCTCCCTCTTCCTACACATTGCCAGATGCTCTGTACTCATTAATTTCCAAATACTGATTTGGATCCCTTCCTCGTACCTCTCATCCTTCCTCTTCCTTATTCCCTCCCTCATGTTCCCTTTGCTCCAGAGGTTCTTACATCTTCGCCATTCTTCAACGCCATTCCTCCCAGCCCTTTTCTGTCATTTCCCATCACTTGGAACCAACTTCCTCTTTCTTCCACTTCAGTGTCTCACCTGGCTCCCTCAAGAGCCAGCTGAAACTCCATCTCTCTCCCCTTCCTGCTCCTGTTTTCCCTTCTTCTTGATAATTCCCACTGCTGTTACATCATGCCTAGATGTAAATGCTGCTGCTACACTCACTTATTTTCTTGCCTTCTTTTCTTATTTTGCACTTATTTTTTTCACTTATTCCTCTATTAATAATGTATCTGAGTGCACCTTATTGTAACTGCAAAAGAGTGTCTGTACTGTTGATTTTATACCCCTTCTCCCTTCAGTAGTCGCACCAGGAAATGCATCTTGACTTAGTGTGCCTTTCCTGGTCACAAATTTTCAAATAAATCAATCAATGAATAAATCAATAGATCAATCAATCAATAAATAAGAGACTGACCTCAGATGTTGGGAGAGGGTCTGCCTTTTCAAAGTTGAAGCCAGACAAGGAGGAGTGCTCATTTAATGAAAGCCATTGCGGCAGGTCTTTTAAACAGAGCATGAATTATTAATTTCTGTGTCAGAATGTAGCCATGTCATTAGGCAAACTAAGATTTGCTGTCAGTAATATCATAGAGACGATTGTGTATGAGCAGTCATACACAAGAAGTCTGGGTTGGAATCGAGAGGTTTCCTTGGTAACAGTAGACCTCAAGAGCACAGCTCAAGAGATCTTCTATTACTAAGGAAACCGCAAGATTCAAACCCAGACATATCTGTGTATGACTGCTTATCATACACAGTCTTTTATAGTGCATGGGCATGCATGCAAGAAAAGAAATAACCTGATTTTTAGTTAATTTGATCTGTAAAAAAACACAAATCCACTTGACCTGAGCTGTGTAAGTAGACGGCAGAGGAATGACATGCAGCTGAGAAGCGGAAGCTTCTCTTAATTTTGAGCAATTTCCCCAGCTGAGTTTGCAGCATCAGTCCTTGGAGAATTGCTGGTACATCAATTGCCTCTACAGAATCATCTTTCAGATCTCTGAAACATCAGGCTTTGTGGCATGATGAATTTTTGTGTTTAGTGTCGATTTTGACAATGCCCAACCATTAGATTCTTCTTTGATTAGGTTGAAAGAAACCTGTTTCTAGTTGGTGTCACAGAAAATGGTTTAGGCACATTTTCATATAAATACATCTACTGGCCACCAGTCTTAAATGTCAGAGATCATTTAAAGACGTATTGTGTGTGGGCATGCATAAAAGAAAAGAAATGACATGGGACATGGGGATTACAAGAACAACAGAATTATGCATTAAGCAGGTTAGCAAGAGGAAAAGGAAGAGGAGACCATTATGGTTTTCCAAAGAGGTAGCAAAGAAAGTGAAAGCCAAAAGATTGCATTCAGGCAATACAAAAGACACAGGCAGAAGGGATAGGGAGAAGTACCAGGAGAAGCAAAGGAGGCAGGGAGGTCAGTAGGAAGCCAAAGCTCAGACAGAAGAACACATTGCAAAATCAGTGGGTAGAGGGGACAAAACCTTTACAGGTACATAAGTGAAAAAGAAAGACAAAGGGAGGATAGTGAGACTGAAGGGGAGGATGGGGGCCAGCGTGGAGGATGACAACAGTAAAGCTGACATATTGAACAGGAATTTCTGCTCAGTCTTTACTGAGGAAGAGGAGGGTAATGGGTCTGAAGGGAGTACAAGGGGTGAGAATGGTGCAGAAATGGACACAAGTCCCTTTACACGAGAAAGGGTCCTGAAGGAACTGGAAGTAATAAGAGTTGATAAAGCAATGGGGCCAGATGGGGTGCACCCCAGGGTCCTTAAAGAACTAAGAGAGGTGGTGGCTGAACCTCTGGCTATCCTGTTTAGCCCATCACTGGAAACAGGGGAGGTACCCAAAGACTGGAGGACAGCAGATGTAGTCCCCTTATACAAAAGTGGGAACAAAGAGGAAGCAGGGAACTACAGACCAGTCAGCCTCACCTCGGTAGTGGGGAAGATCATGGAAGCACTACTGAAGGAGAGATTGGTGGAACATCTGGTTGTCAATGGACTACAGGACCCAATGCAGCATGGTTTCACCAGGGGGAGGTCATGTCAGACCAACCTCGTTGAATTTTTTGACTGGGTGACTAGGGAGGTGGATCGGGGAGGGCAGTGGACATGGCCTGTCTGGACTTCAGCAAGGCCTTTGACACTGTGCCACATAGAAGACTATTACACAAACTGGGGAATATGGGTGTGGGCAAGACAGTAGTGTGGTGGGTAGGTAACTGGCTGGGTGGCAGGACACAGAGGTGGTGAATGGCTGTCACTCCACAGAGGAAGAGTGACCAGTGGGGTACCACAGGGATCAGTGCTGGGACCGGTCCTATTCAACATCTTCATCAGTAACATTCTTGCAGGACCTAGAGGCAGAATTTCACTGTTCGCTGATGACACAAAGCTCTGTAACAGAGTAGACACACCAGAGGGTGTAGACAGAATGAGAAGCGACCTGCAGAAACTTGAAGAATGGTCAAGGGTTTGGCAGTTGAAATTCAATGCAAAGAAGTGCAAGATAATGTATATGGGGCACAAAACCCTGGCACAATATATCAGTTGGGGGTGAGGATATAGCATGCACCAAGCAGGAAAGGATCTCGGGTTGTCATCTCTGATGACCTCAAAGTAGGAAACAGTGTGACAAGGCAGCAGGTAAAGCAAATAGGATGCTGGGATGTATAGGCAGGGGCATCACCAGCAGGAAAAGGAGGTCATAATTCGCTATACAAGACACTAGTGAAGCCCCACCTGGAGTACAGTGTACAGTTCTGGAGACCATACCTACGTAAGGCCATAGACAGGGTAGAGAAGGTTCAGAGGAGGGCAACAAAGATGGTGCATGGATTGCATCACAAGTCCTATGAAGACAGGTTGAAGGAACTGAACATGTACTCCCTGGAGAGAGGAGGGAGAGGGATATGATAGAGACATACAAGTATCTTACAGGGAGGAACAGGGTGCAGGAAAACACTATTTTAAGTGAAAAGATGTTCCAGGACTAGAGGGCATGGGATGAAGTTGGAGGGAGGGCGATTCAGAGGAAACATGAGAAAGAATTTCTTCACAGAACGGGTGGTGGACAAGTGGAACACCCTGCCAGAGGAAGTGGTGGGGGCTGAAACAATCACGGGATTTAAGAATGCATGGGATAGACATAAAGGAATTCTGGAGGTCAGGGGTAAGGGGCAACAGACTTCTAGGAAAACAAACTGAACTTACAGGCTCAAATGGGCAGACTGGGTGGGCCATAGGCCCTTATCTGCCGACACTGTCTATGTATCTATGACACTTTTTTTTTCACATTTTACAGTCCCATTATGTCAACTTTCTTTAACTATGTATAGAGATTTTGCATTTTCTGTACCCCTCTGTGTCAGCTGCTTCAACTAACACCGCGTTTCTGTACCAATGGAAAAAAAAAAAAACCAGTCTTACTTTTCCATTGTTCTTTCACTGGCTGACAGAAAAAAACACATCTTCATAAGGTTTCAGATCAGTGGGCGCACAGCGGCATTCCAACTTGTTGTGCTGCAGTATGTCGCCAGTACAGCACAACATCATGATGTAGCTAATGCAGCACAACAAGCCTGTTCTAGGGATGGTTTTCCATCCCAGTAGCATTCCACCATACACTATATGCTGATTGTAGTGGAGGGGTTTTGGATAAAAAAGGAAGGGATGAGAACCAGTGTAAATGTTAATGAACAAAAAACATGAACAAAGAATTCTGTGGCAGTTTGCAAGTTCTGTGGAAAATTATGTGGTTGCAGAATGGTAGAATTCCAGGGCTTTAAAGTAAGGCAGCTGATTTTCCATTTGAGATACCTTATATTTGGTGAAAAAGCAGAAATATATGAAAAAATTGATGAGCGGAAAGCAACTTTGCAAATTGGAACTTCTTGTAGCAGACCTTACGTTCACCGTAAATAACCATTTCAGTGTGGGGCAGAGGAAGTTGGAAGGGGAGTCAAACAGAAAGCTGCATCCACTCCCCCGGCTCAGGTAAAGCCCAGACCCTGACAAATGTGTTCATGTCACCCATTGCTAGTGGGAGAGCGCCATTCTTTTTACCTCAGAGTGACAAAGAATTACAACACACAGGTGGGGTTTTGGAGAAAATAAGAGAGGGCTCAGCCATTCAATTTGTAAAAGTTCTAAGGTTTGGCTCATTTACCAGAGTGAAAATATCTTCTGAAGTTGGAATGGGCAAGTTGTTGGAGTTAAATGCTATGGGGAGGATCCAGATTTCTCATCTGGAAAATTCTTTCTCCGGTACTTTGCAAAGCCAAATAACTCCTTCAGGGTATGGATGAGCATACACAGATACTGTCAGAGCCTTCCCTGGTGAACAGAGAGATACTAAGTTGGGAAAACTTTGCTTTGTGGAATTTCCTGACTTCATAAAAGTGTGAAGTGCCACTTCAGACACTTCTCATGAGTGAAGTGCCTACTTTGTGGCCAGTACTGCATTAGAGGTGTGACTCTTGTGCTGATTTGTTAAATGTGAACATTATACAATGGCAAGAAAAATCCTGGACTCTGATTGGTCAGTCTGGGCTGGACCCTGATGTTATCCCAGTACAACATCGCTGGTCTAGTCTCAGCCTCACTATGAGCCTGCAGATGAGCATTTGATGGAGCTTTGATTGATTGTTTTATGGAGCTTTTGATTGATTGTTTCATCTTCTCTTAAAAACAAAAATATTTTCCACACAAAACATCTTTAAAATTATTTTTTATTCTGTATAACAAGCCATTGTATAATAGCAATAATGCCCTCCAGGGTGTGTGTCGTTTGGGATAACGTCATACCTCAGTTGTTGGGCCTTTTCGACCTATGGCCTCGTGCCCAACCACCTGAGGCGTGATGTTATCCCAGCACGCACACACCCTGGAGGGCATTATTGCTAAGTATAACCACCTCACCTTCTGTTTCATGTAGCCCACCCTCCTACCTATATCAGCAGTAAAACCTGTAACAAAAAAAAAAAAAGAAAAACAACCCCTACCAGAGCAAGTGGTTGTCACTCTTCAGTGTATGAGCCATATGGATGGTGACTGAGGTCTATCCTAGTAGTAATGTTTGATTGGCTAACTTCTTTTTTTTCACAGTTTTACAATGGAAAATGGGGCTCCAGGGCTTTGGAGGGAGAAGAAGATTTGTTTTGGCAAGAGGGTGGTAAAGGGAGGGAGGTTATGTTATTAAAAAGTGGAACAGGTCTTGGGGAGGAACTTGCTTTTCCATCTGAGAGGAAGGGGTACCGTGGCTTGACGGTTATACTAGTAAAACTTCGCTGGGTATGGGGGAGAGGGAGGTGGGACAGGTGGGGGATTTTATTTTAAAACATGTGCTATGGGAAGGGTGGGCTACATGACACAGAGGGTGAGGATGGTTTTATTTTATTTATTTAAGAAAAAAACACAGGTGAAGTTGGTGCAACTGTCAGGAACTTTGCAAAGTCTTCACTTGTGAATTACAACTTCACAGCATTTCAGTGGTGACCACATATCTTTTTCTCAGTTTTCTTGTCTATGGCCATAGAGGTTGAAGGCATAGAAGAACCTTTTCAGCTGCCTTCTGAAAGGCCTTATGGCTAGAATAGGCATTTTGTATTGAGGTCAGAGTCAGAATACTCCTATATTATGCTTCCTGTATGTCCTGCTCTGATTCAGTGAATGTATGATTCAACGTTCCAACCATTTTGTTTACAAATATAGTATAAGATGCATAGTTCTCATTCATCTGGGGGGATGAACTTCTACTCAGCTGTATCTTTGGGGAATCAGTTCCTCCTCCATGAGGCCCTGCTCCAGTTAGATAATGGTGGAGGGGCCCTAGAGACAGAGCTCCTCAAAAATCTGCAGTGTTCTGAAAAAGTGCCACATTTGTTTACCGTCCTCCAGGAAGGGTATTTTTTTTTTCTCTTGCACCATTTCCTCTATTTGCTTTTCCAGCAGAGGAACCTTCAGGACCATGGTATTTAAGCTCTGGATTGATTGAAGGAGAGACAGCAGGTTGTGGTGGTAAACGGGGTCAGTTCAGAAGAGAGGGTGGTCACGAGTGGGGTGCTGCAGGGATCTGTTCAGGATCTTTTTTTCTCCAATATGTTCATCAGCAACATTGGCGAAGGCATCTAGGGCAGGTGTGTCTCTCCTCAGAGGACCGCGAAGCTCTGTGTGGAAGTGTAGACAGTGATGATGGGATCGGGCTGATAGAGAGATCTACAAAGTATTGAGAAGTGGTCTAAGGTTTGACAGTTGAAGTTCAGTGCCCAAAATGCAAGGCTATGCACCTTGGGGGAGCGGACTCAGGACAGAATACTGGATGGGAGGGGTTAAACTGAGCACGATGGCACAGAAAGGGACCTGGGAATCATCGTTAGTGACTCCCTCAGACAACCAAGCCAGTGTAAGAAGGCCTATAGTAAGGTTAACAGGATGCTAGGGTATATCCTAAGCAGTACTGACAGCAGGATAAAGAAGGTACTATACCTCTATATACAGTAGGTCTCTGGTGAGGCTGCACCTGGAATACTGTGCTCAGTTCTGGAGTTCTCACCTAAGGAAGGACAGGACAGACTGGAGACGGTGCAGTGCAGAATAACCAAGATGATTCAGGGCCAACAGGGCAGGTCTTGCAAAGATCATCTCAAGGCAATGAACATATACTGTACTCATTGGAGACTGGGCAAGTGAGAGGGATATGACAGAGACCTTCAAGTTCCTGAAGGGAATAAATAAGGTGAACTGTGGGGACTATTTAGCAGGAGAATAAAGTCCAAGAACCCAAGTTAACGAATGAAACTGGCAGAGAAAGGTTTAAAGGACACTGTCAGTGTTTAGAGTGAATGTTTTGTAAACTTTACTCAGTTTGCCTGTTTCCAGAACAAGCAAAACTAATCAATCAGTCAATCTTTATTTTAGCAGGTGAAACACCATTGAGAAGAACTCATTTGCAAGGTGGACCTGGGTAAGGTTTCACATAGTCAAAAAAGAACAGCATCTCAAGCTGAAGATCAGCAAGAACTCTGACTGTCCCAAAATGTGACATACTGCTATTTTGTACGCTTTTGGCTTATTTTTGTTTCATCATGCTCGAGGTGAGTGGTCCATCCAACTTGAGAGCCACCGGAAGCGTTTTGCTCTGGTGAATGCGCATTTGGGTTGGCACCGTCCCAATTACAAAACTCGTGCATTAACAAGTTTAAATTTTATGGGGGGTGCGATATGAGGTCTGGCTACTGTTCAAAAGAATGTGCAATTCCAGACAAGAAGATGCCCTCTGGGCAGCTGAGCAGTGGAAGTGCCAAAAAACAACTCTGAAAAACAGAACCGAGATTCTGAGTATGCACATTGCGCACTACTGTACCACTAATGCGCATGCTCAGATCTCTGCTCTGTTTCAAAAGTTGGGTTTTTTTTTTTGGGTGGGGGCACTTCCATGTTGTTTTCACTACAGAGAAATCTTTTTGTCTGGAATTTTGCATGCTTTTGAACAGTAGCCAGACCTCCGCCCCAAATGTAAACCTGTTCATGCATGAGTTTTGTAATCAGGATGGCGCCAATACAGATGCGCGTTCACCAGAGCAAATTGCTTCCGGCAGCTCTCAAGTTGGGTGGATCATTCATTTCGAGCATGATGATAAAAAATAAGACAGAAAGATACCAAATAGCATTTTGTCACATTTTAGGGCAGTCAGAATAGTTTCTTTGCTTGTTGTGGTAACAGAAGCAAACTAGCTAAAGTTGACAGTAAATTCACTCTGATCACTGACAGTGTCCCTTTGAGATGGATCTGAGGAAGTTCCATTTAACAGAAAGGGTGGTGGAATCATGGAACAGTCTGCCAGTGGAGGTAAAGTGCAAAGATTGTAAATGATTTCAAGCTTGACTGGGACAGAAGTGAGGTTTGGTGGTTGCTGAAGTTGGTAGTAGTAGGAGGAGCAGGGGAGCAGCCCAGGAGGGATAAAACCCCATATGGACATGTTATAGAGTGGGTCTACAGGTAGACAAATAACATACACAAAAGCAGCTTGTAAGGTGCAACCCATTGTTTCTTGGTGGGATGTTTCTTAAATTCATAAACAGTCTTCAGCACCAAGAGTAAAATAAATACAGAAAACAAAATAATAAACATTCAGGATGTTTCCAAAGCTTCTTTTCACTCACAAACTGGAACTTTCCTCTAGCTTGTTCAGGAGACACTCACACTCTCTCTCACTAACACTGGGAGAGGTCAGGCTTATATGCCTGCCTCCTGATCAGGTGACTCAGTATTCTTTTGGAACAAGGTAAAATCAATGAATATCCTTTCAAAATAGTGTTCATTAGCATAACCTTGTTTTATACATCAATATAAACTTCCTTTTGAGCTTTTTATACAATAAAAACTCTGTATAAAGGATTTGATACAAACAACAGTCAGTCACCTAACATTTGATTGACAGTTTGCTCTCTTTAAATATAGACCACTAGAGACCACTCACTCCTTATAGTGGCTCTCATTCTGCTGCAGAGCTGCTAGCAAGCAGGCCTCCTCTTAGCTTCCAAGGAGCAGCTCAGCAACAGTATTCTGGTAACTTCCTTGTTTGTTTAAATGTTTCAGTTCTTTCTAGGTTTGCAGTAACAAAACCTTCTTTGGTCTACTAAGACACAGGAGTGTTTAAAAGACAGAAAAACTGTAACTGTTTCCTCCTTTTTCAGGTGTTTGCAGCACAGGAGTTAATTTGACTTTAATTGTGGTTTGAAATCTCCAAACATATATTTAGGGGCAAAAAACTGACTGCAGCTCTGCTCTGTGTTTCCTTTAAAGGAGTAGTCCACCCAGAATGTGCAAAAAACGTATGTCATGTAGAGTGTTTTGATATGTATGTTAAGTCCTAGTGTGTCCTTCCCTCTGTCTGCTATTTGGAGCTTTTCCTAAATTGCCTGCTAGCTGTATGGTAGTTTTACGACCCTTGGGGATCTCCATAACAAATAGTTTTATTGGCTTTCTTTCTCCCACGGTGCCCCCTGTTTCATGTGACAGTGATGTAGCTATGCCCTTAGATTTAGCATGTGTACTACTTTAAAATTAGTTTAGCAACAGCAGAGCCTTGTAATTATTCTTATCCAGGGAGCACAAATGTCAACAGTTAGCTTGCTTTCAGGTATCTGCTAAACTAACTGGGGTTTCTGTAAGAAAACAGCTGCTAAATAGCTCTAATTCATTATTTGTGTTTTGATGTTAATACACTCCTGCTAGCTAGACCTGATGCAGAGAAACAAAAATAGTGAATTAAAAGCTATTTAGTAGCTGTTGTCTCAGAAACCCCAGTTAGCTTGCTCTCAGGTATCTGCTAAACTAATCGTTGACATTTGTGCTCCCTGGATAAGAATAGTTACAAGGCTCTGCTGTTGCTAAACTAATTTTAAAGCAGTACACATGCTAAATCTAAGGGCATGGCTCCCTGTCACATGAGACAGGGGGCATCGTGGGAGAAAGAAAGCCAATAAAACTATTTGTTATGGAGATCCCCAGGGCTCATAAAACTACCATACAGCTAGCAGGCAATTTAGAAAACCCCAATAGCAGACAGAGGGAAGGACACATCAGGACTTAAATACATATCAAACACTCTATATAACATATGTTTTTTTTTTTCACATCCTAGGTGGACTACTCCTTTAACAGAAACAGCTTTTTAACAACAGAAGCTAAGCAATCTAACTCAGCTATTCCTTTTGCTTCACAATTAGGAGCACCACATGGGTCCAGATATTCAAACTGCGCCCAAAATGTGCGCAACAGCAGGAGCAAGCACAAATCAATTGTGCATATGCGCAACAGACGCGATATTCAAACATGGAGCAGAACAAATTGCGCAAGCAGCCAACGTCTGAATATCGCACAAACTGCGTCATAGCGCATCAGGAAGGAGAAGGTGAGCAGAAAGGCCATAGCGCAACCAGGGCAGCCCAGCTGAGCAGTCCAGAGGTGCCATAGCACAGCAGAGCCCCCCGCAGAGTAATGGAACTGCACATCCAGGGAGACAGGCTGAGGCCCACCGCCAGCCATGCCACACATGGGCATGGGAACACACTGCAGAACCAACAAGACACCTGCACACCCCAAGCACAGCATCACTGGGAGTGGGATGGATGATCTACTGGCCCATGGGAACAAGCCAACAAAGCACAGCAGAGCCATGATGCCCCAGCACAACCACTGGCAGGCTGAGAGTGCCACACACAGGGGGTTGACAACCACAGTGCACATCAGCCCCCCATACGCACAGCACACCCTGCACCGTGACCCCAAGACACCACCCATGTGCAGTGACTGGCACTGCAGGAAACCATGCATCCCCCCCGGCACACGTCAACCCCATGCAGCAGAGAAGCATACAAGCCAGACACACCCTGTGCACCCAGCAGTGGGTGGCAGCAGACGGCAAGACCAACAGAAAGTCACTGCCATGCTGGAGATCACTCCCATGCACACATCCGCACACACACACACACATACCCAGGACCATACCACCCAGATGGCATGCACACCACTGCAACTGAGCAACCATAGCCAGCTGCAAATCAGAGACCAACACAGTATTCATAACAAAATATAAATGTATTATCAAAATGTAAAGCACAAAACAATCAACCATAACTATTTACAAGGGGGGTAGTACAAGGTAGGGGTGGGCAAGGGGTAAGGATGAACAACTTGGAGAGGGAAGGCAGGGTGGTAGGGATGGGTGAAGTGGGAAGGGTAATCAGGCCTAAGGCCCAGCAGGCTGGTCCCCTCCGCCTGGTGCAGCTGTTCAGCGATGCCTCCTCCATGAGCCATGTCGATGGATGTCCCTGAGGATGGCCTGATTGTCCAGGGACACTTGCGTCCAGCCACGTATCTCGGTGTATCCTCCTGAGAACAGTGAGGCCTAGGAAAATGGGAACACAGTCAATGCCTGTGACTGACCACAACCCTGAACACCACCCAACCTGCAAGCCATATAGCTCAATGTCCTGCACCTGTGATGGCATGCACCCACCCACAGTGAACATGCACTGTAGCCATCACAAACAGGCGGCACCAGCTATGTGCACCACTGCACACACACACTGCCCATGTCCATCACAGCACAAACAAGGCTGTCAAGTGACGTGAGCGTGGTGCGATGCCAGTTACACAGCTATGTGCCCAGTGCATGCATGGACCACCAGTGATGCATACACAGACGTGCAGTGACACTGGACAGTGATGCATGTCGCCTGTGTCGTGCATGGTTGTGTTGTGCATGGCTGGTGGTCTTCCCCCAGCATGCAATAGCATCCATGAAGTAATGATACTCACACTCCTCAAGCAGCTGGGTCTGCGCTGCTGCTGCTGCTGCTGGGGCGCACCACCCACAGCAACACCGACCAGCACCGGGGCCCTGGCACGGCCCTCCTCACCCCATGCCTGCATCCTCACATCCCAGCCTGTGGGAGACATATGTTGAAAAAACATCAGTGTGACTCCAAAGCAGACTGCCCCCTGCCCCAGTGAGAGTGCCTGCCCACACAGCCAGACCCATGCATCTCACACCTGCACACACTGACACAGCCAACCATGGCAGAGCCATCACCTATGCACAGCCACCAAAACACACACCCCTACAGAGAATACAGGTGCATAGATGGTACACCCACCTGGCCTAGGGACCACGCCCCTCCTGGCACGTGACCGTAGCCGCTCCAGAAGCTGAGGATCCCTCCTGCGGAGGTCACTGTAACGGTGCCGGCAGTGCTCAGCTGACCGGCACCGCCCAGTGACCCCCACCAGGTCACTGGCCACTTGCTGCCAGACCTGGGTCCTAGCAATGGTGAGGGTCACCTCACCATACAGTGCCCCATAGTGGGGCTCCACCAGGACCACCAAGTTGGCCACTTCCACGGGGCTCCATTGCACTGCCCTCCTGCGTGCCATGGTACCAACTTTACAGCGAGCAATATGGCGCCCTGCTGCGCGTAACTTACGTGGAGATGTTCGCCAATAGACCACCATCAGGGTTCCAATCGCGCTGTTCGAACAGCGCCGTCACTTCACATAGCGCTGTCACCAGACAGCGCAATAGGGCCTACACATGGCAGCCGAACAGCGCCAGGGGGCAAAGGTCGGACACCAGGTCATGGGCAATGACGCAAGGCCACGCACAGCGCCATCTGACGTATATGCATCCTGCGTGACCGACCTCCTGCTTACCAGTGCCACAGTGGACTGTGCGCGGTAGTGCCACAGCGCCATATAGTGCCCAGTGCTGTAGCGCCACTGGCACAATGGTGGCCATGGCCTGAATTGCCGATCGCGCACAGCACATCAGCGACGAGCGCCTGCGTAAGCTATCTGGGCATGCAATGCGGTGTACCACACAGTCACAGATCTCGCCATTGGCTCAACCCGACTCAACCGTATTGCGCCAAAGCGCCTTTCATAATATTCAGCCGACACATGCAAATCATCTGATCAGCCATTCAAAGGTGCAGTGGTAGCGATTTGCATCTCATTATAGTTGCTCCACTCCTAATTTGCATGCATTGCGCTATAAATGTGCGACATTGGGCTGCGCTGGCCAGATTCGGGTACTGCAGGTGAGAGGTGAGTTGCATGCTGTGTGATGTACTGGACAATGGTCATGGGAAAATGCTGTAGACTGCACAGTGACAGGTGTCCACTTCTCCCCATACAGATCGCCATGACCGAGCAGAGACAAGGTGAGGGTGAGGATGGTGGGCGTAGGAGGAGGCCCAACTTTACCCCAGCAGAGACAGAGGCCCTCTTCCAGGCCTACCTGGAGGAGGAGCCACTACTGAGTGGACGGCGGGGCACCCCTCAGTCCCGTGCGGCTGCATGGGAGGGGGTAGCTCGGGCCGTGAACCTGCAGAAGCCACCAGCGCTCCGTGCAGGAATGCAAAAGAAGATGGGACAGACTGCAGGAGGTTGAAGGAGAAGGTGGCAGCCTTCAGGCCACGATGCTGGCACTGGCGAGGGGCCAGCCAGCGGTGTTGGAGCTGGCCCGGCTGAGGAGAGACTGGCTGCATCAATGCAGCGAGCGCTATTGAGGGCATGACAGGAGGTGGATTCCAGACAGGTGAAGCCCATCACTGCAGTATGACATGGTGGTGGTGTTGGGGGGGTTGTTCACATGCACTCACATGTACTCTCTTTCTGTTACAGATCCTGTTCATCTTCAGGAGGCGGTGGTGGTGGGTCAGGCAGTGATGATGACCTGCTGGACATGGAGGAGGTCCATCCACCTCTGTCACCAGCCAGCATGCACTGCAGCAGCATGCACGCTGGGCCGCCAACTCTGGTGTCAGTGATTGGTGTGGGGGTGCACAGCCTGTGTCTCAGCAGTCTGGCATGCAAGCATGCCAGCACACTGTGACTGTGGCTGTAGCACGTACCTGCACCATTGATGATGCAAGGACTGCAATGGGCAGTGATATGTGTGTCCCATAGCGGACACACAGCAGGCAACCGCGTGCCCCTGGGCCTTTCTGGTTCCAACTTGTGTACCAGCATGTTGGCACAGTCCCAGGCTGTGCCTGTCAGCACCAGTGGGGCAGCACCGGTGGCTGTGCAGGTGTCTGGCACTGTTGCGGCTACAGCGGTGGAACGAGTGGACCCTGGGGCACAGCGGTTGGAAGGGCAGCAGCAGCAGTCACCCACCAGGTCTGGGGGTACAGTGTCAAGCGGTGGCACATGTCCGCCGCCCTTTGATCCACCCATTCCTGGTCCTGGCGAACAGCGCCCACCCTCAAGGGGTGTTGTGCATCAGGACCTTCCACACCTTGGGGGACAGGATGCCGTTGGGGCACAGTACCCATTGGACGAGCACACCCACCTGCTGCAGGAATCAGTACAGCAGCAGAGGCGGGTTGCAATGTCCGTGGAGGCACTGTCTGTGGCTGTGGAGCAGCACAGCAGGGAGTGTGCTCTGGACCGTGCAGAGCTGGTTCGTATGCAGACGGATGTGACCGCCGCCATTGACAGGCTGACCCAGGCAGTGGTCTTTGTCTTGGACGCATTGGGCACACAGTCAGGTGCCCCTGTACCGCACACCCCACACAGTTCACTCTCCACTCCCCGTTCCCGGCGTCGTGTGACACCAGGCCTGTTGACGCCGGGTTCTGCTGTGAGCATCCCGAGCACCCCTGGTGCAGGTTTGTTCGGCATGCTGCAGACCCCTGTGCGGGCAAGGTCGCGTTCCGCGGTGGGACCCCTGGTGGTCAACAGTGCCACCCATGTGGCCCTGCTCAGCCTGCCAGGGCTGTTGGGTCATGGTGGGGCCCTGCGCATCCCTTGGTGGCGTGGGACAGTGCTACATGACTGACCTGTCTCCCAGTGCGGGCCCTGTCTGGTGCTGCCCTGTGTGCAATGTGTGTCATGGTGGGCAGTGCACTGCTGGGTGCTCTGCTCAACACCAACACGGACCACCTGCACACCCTCCCAACTGCTGTCCACAGGTGTGTGTGCATGATGATGCCTGCACTGTACACCAAGGTGCAAGGGTGCCCAGCATCTGACACACGTGCTTGGACAGTACAGGTGGTGGGGGTGGTCGGTGGTTCTGTGTGTTAGCAATGTCGGTTCTGCTGTGCTGTGCATCTGCCCATGTACGCTCTGTGCCTGGTGTGTGTGTGTCCATATGAGTGTTCACCCCTCCCTGATGGTATGTTTGTATGCCTGGACCCTTCCACTCCCATGGCCGTCATGCACCCCTGGTGTGTTGCCCTGTGTGCCTGTGGTTTGCGCATGGACAATGTTGGTTGCACATGTCCCCTTGACTTACCTGTGTTCTGCATAGTGCTCCTCTGTGATGGTGTCCCGGTGCAGCTGGGCCTGCCGGATCAGTCGGGGGTCCCGCTGTCCTGGGGGGGCTGCTCATCACCATCAACACCAGCGCCACTGGCGACCCCATCGCTGTCCCCCTCTTCAACCTATAGGGCTATCCCATAGTCTTTGGCCATGTTGTGCAGGATGCAACAGGCCAAGAATATCCCACAGGCCTTTTGGGGGCTGTACTGTAGGGCACCGCCGGAGGTGTCTAGGCATCGGAGCGTGCCTTGAGCATCCCAAACACCCGCTCTATGATGTTGCGTGTGTGGACATGTGCCTCATTATAGCGTTGCTGCGATGGGGTCATGGGCGCCCGATGCGGTGTGAGCAGCCAGGGACAGAGTGGGTATCCGCTGTCACCTGTGTGGAGATAGTGGAGATCAGTATCATGTTCAGGTCCATATTGCCCATATCCCTGTGTGCCACTACCATGGCACCTGTGGCATTCCCACCCTTGCCCCGAGTTTGCATTCCATACATGCGTACTCACCCACTAGATGGCCTGTGAGGATGTCCCCACTCTCGAATCGATGGCACAGTGCGGACTGATACCATATGAAGGCATCATGTGCTCCACCAGGGTGTGTGCCACAGACATTGATTATGCGCCAGTGGCATCACACACCACCTGGCAGTTGACACTGGAGAAGCCCTTTCTGTTCCTATATGCAGTCCCATCGGGGCCAGGTGGCGTGCGAATGGCCACATGGGTGCAGTCTATGGCCCCTAGCACGCCAGGCATACGTGCTACCCTGTGGAACTCATGCATGTTTGCTGTACGCTCTGCCGCGGTGCTGGGGAAATGGATGTACTCCGTAGCATGTGGCAGCAGTGCGCTGAGGAATTGGGTGAGGATGCGTGACGTGGCCGACTGTGTGATGCCTGTGGTGTCCCCTGTCTGCCTCTGGAAGGTGCCCATGGCAAGCAGGCACATGCAGGCTGTCACCTTGGTCTCCACCGACAGAGCGTGACTATGTCGTGAGGGTGCCTGCATCACATCACTGCACAGCTCACAGAGCCGTCTCAGTATTGCCCTGTTCAGGCGGTACTGGCCCACGATCTCTACATCTGTGTACAGCTCAAAGCTGATCACGAGGCACAGTACTGCCTGTTGGGCGTGCCGCCGATGGGCCTTCCATGGCCCGTCCCCTGCAGCAGCATTCTCACCCCCTCATTACAGCTTCCATGTGGAAGCTGGCACTGTCCATCTCCTGGCTTCTGACCCCTGGCTGGTGTTGCTTGTTACCCGCTGTCCTCACTGCTACTTCCACTGCACCGGGCACCCCCCGCTGGCCTCTACAGCCTATGGCCCACGCTTGCCTTGCCTGCCCTAGCCTGTCACTGTCTGTCTGTCTCTCTCTCTCTCTCCCCCACTTGGCATCCTTATAGCGTTCTTGCACCGCTTCTTTGAGCCTTTTTATTTTGGCTCTTTTCCGCTAGTGCACAATTTCTGGCTGTTCCGCTGTTGCGCATTGCGCAAGTCTTTGAATATCGCATTGCGCTGTTTATGCATGGATCCACCGCCTTCGGTTGTGCATGCCTTCATTAGCATTGCGCTGTTGCTCAGCATGTTTTTGGTGGCGCAACTGCCTCCTTCTGAATATCACAAAATGGCGAACTTTTGGACTTGCGCATGCGCAACCCTTTTGAATATCCGGGCCATGGTGTTTTTAAAACCCAGAGTCCAGCCAGCAGCTAACAGCTTAGTCTCTGTAGTAGAGACACTTTTCTAACAAAAAGAGGAGTTTTCCATACAAGTGCTAGCTTGACATTTCTGAGCAGGAATCCTGTTTTAGGGGGATTTATTTACACAATAGATGCTTTTCTATCTTTACATTACAGGTACCTGCAGTTTACAAATGTCTTTATTCATAATGTGCTGCTTGTGTAACTAAGTTTCTTTTACTTAGGAACTCAGGGCAACAAGAATAGACAAGGGACTGGGAAATGAAGAGAAAATTAAACAGCAGGGATAAGAAAAGGAAGAGGGGGTTTTGTAAGGAGGTGGCCTGCCTCCATACAGAAAAATAGGGACAGCATAAAGAGAAACAGGAAAGTGGTTGCAACCAGAGGTTTAAGAAGAGAAAAAGGTCCCAAGTCTCAGTGGCAGGGACAGATGGGGAACTCTAAGCAGAGTAGATGGACCTTAGGTCTTTTTCTACCATCATTGTCTATGTTTCTAGGAAAAGTCCTGGAGCCCTCTATCCTTGCCCCCCCCCCCCCCAATATCCACAGGCCCTTCCAAGCTAACAGACACCAGCTACTGAGTTATTGAGTCTGGAAGGCAAAAACTCCCTAATCTGTGGTATTATGCAGCTTAGTGCCATCCTGATATGGTCTGCCCACTAAGTCTTATGAAACAGACAGGAATACCTTCAAAAGGTTGACTATATTATTCAGGATACTGGACGGTGAAAAACTTATTGCAAATCCTTTAGCATGTCACAGTATCCAGAGATTGCTTAGCCCACTGCTTATTTAAGTGGGTGGAGCCTCGTACAGAGGATCTGCAGTAGCAGATGATGGGTTGGTAAGTATCGCATGGGCAGGGCCTCTATTCTGGTGACAGGCTGTCTATGTCTGGGCGACCACCAGATCTCTTCTTTCCATGCCCACCCTTGCTTCTTTGGCACTGTGACAAAACTGTCCTGTCAGAATAAAAAAAACATGTCATTTGGCTGGGAAAGCTACATTGAACCTAAGCCCTTCTTATTTAAGCACTTTATGACAGGGTACATGGGCCAGGCGAAGCAGAGAGTATACACATGTACTGTATACACACGCACTGGTGCTGGATTGGGCGTGGTTGTGAGACAGTCAGCCTCAGGGACACGGAACCAGCAGCAAGCCAACAACTGCACTCACTGAGAGTCCCTCTTAGTCTCTATAAAAAAAGACAAAGTAACAAACTGAAATTAGATGCTCAGTCCTAACATTTATTAAGGGGAGACAAGGGAGCAGAATTGCCACCTAGTCGAGACTTGCCCAGACAGTTCACTCGGTAGAGCTTCATCAGGGGTGATGTATTGGACCATGGCTCCTCCATAAATATCACTGTTCCCATAATAATGTCCAATCAGGTTGTATGGAGCATTTAAGAAAAATAGAAAAACTGTTATGTGGGAACAAGTGGTTCTAGAGGGATGAGAACAAGTAAACATGCGTACAGTTTCATATAGTGCAAATTTAGTGCTCATTACTAATAATGATGTAAAAAACAAATCAATAGAAGTACTTCAGAACAAAATCTGACTTCCCACACTGCAGGAAGTTTGTTCCCCTGACGACTGGTCAGAAACCAGTTTCCGTGCAACCTGGTGTAAGATCAGTTTCCAAGCCACCTGGTCTGGGGCCAGTTTCACCTCTGTATAGGAGCTTTTTTTGTTCTACTTACTATTTTTTCTTGCACCAACTCCCTTTAGTGTAGACTTACTATTACCAACTCCACGCCACCATGGATCACCACACCAGTGAAATTTGGGGCCAAAAGAATTTTAGGGTACAGTGAGATTCAAAACCCAGACTTTCAGGGTCACAGCCTAGTGCACTAACCACTACACTATGCTGGCTTCTGCCTAGCAAGCCTATGGTTAGACGCATATGTGACAATAACTGATCCCAGACCAGTTTAGCTGGAAGAATAACCTCGTCTCAGATCAGGTGGCACGGAAACTGGTCTAAAAAGCCAGGCATCTCTGAAACTGGTCTCAGACCAGGCTGATCTCAAACCAGGTTGATCGGAAACTGGTTTCCGACCAGTCATCAGGGGAACAATCTTTCTACACTGCTGTCAAATAAATTGCTGCATAATACTAAGACACATTGCAGGGCAATTGCTATAGCTGAACAAGTGAGGGGAACATCACAAAGCAAACAAAACAAAGCCCTTGGATACAGAGTTACAAATTGCAACAACTGAAACATTCTAACCATGTCAAAGATACATTGTTTCTGAGGCATATGCTGTTTCAAGGGAGTCAGACGTTATTGTAAATGCTGATCAAGACATTCCTAGGATGGTCACAGATGCTGCGATGTCCTCAAAACAAGGATTCTAGGCCACATTGTGGGACATGAGGGGTCAGCCAGCTCATTCTTTTCTGAAAGAAAAAAAAAAGAAAGGGTTATGATTAAAGTGGTACAAGGAGTGTGGTATGTGAGGAACAGTGGGGAGGTTGGGAAAGTATATTTTAGGAAAGGAAAGATGAAGGGGGAAGGGAGGGCTGGTGGGATAATGGGTTTAGAAAGAACTATTTATGTCTGAAACAGTTTTAGTACCTGGTAGTAGAGATCCTGATGCATAATATGAAGACAAGTAATCACATAAGACAGCCCCTAATACTACTAGATCCTCGAATATGTAAAAAGTCTCTACGAGGCACGAGAAAACAACTAATGCTGGATATGAATCTTCCATATACAACATGAACATCAGTTAACATCTTAAGTGGCTGTGATGGCAATTGTTCAAAAATCATAAATCAGCAATCTGAGAACCCAGAAGTTATTAGGACATTTTATTTAGGACCTCAAGGAATGATTTAAGATCCCAGTCAGTGATTAAACCATGTGGCCTAGGAATCTAAAGGTTAAAAATCCAAAAGCTCTCATGTTGCAAAAATTCGTGAGTCTGTTACCACCTCTGTTGTCTGGCCTAATCCACCCAATGCCCATGAAGTGCATCTCATCTGGAACATCATTGTGAGTGTCATTGTTGGGTGTGAGTTAGGTCTGCCTACAGTATATAGTTCAGGCTTTATCCGGTGCTTCGGACAGTACTTTGTCAGTGTAACCCCTCTCTTTGAAACATTTGGCAGTACTTGGTCAGTGTAACCCCTCTCCTTGAAACATTTGGTAAGGTCTGAGGCTTGGCTCTCAAAATCACATTCTGTGGAACAGTTTCTGCGTATTCTTAAACATTGACCATAAAGGTTAGAATTCTGAGTGCTCTTGGTTGGGCACTGTCAGCATGATGAAGGGTATTTGTGACTATGGGTTTGCGATAGCCCTTGGATGGGACTGTATTTTTCTGTGTGGCTGTTAAGCTTACATCTAGGAAATTAACACCTTCTTTTTCAATTGTGTGAGTGAATCTTGGGTTCGGGTCATTCCTGTGTGTAAACCATTCCATTTTCTAGCTTCTTCCTCCTTGCTGGTCTGCATACAGATAATATAATCTGTGCCCGTAACAACTGGAAATGTGAGCTATGAAAGGATTAACTGCCAGATTCAACACCTTTGCTTTCTCCCTGTGCCCCAAGAATAAATTACAAATCTAATGAATTATTCATTTTATTTATTTATTTATTGAAGTCTAGGAATTACAACCTTTTAAATCAGGGACTCTTTTTCAAAGGCTCTACATCAGTACAAAGTGTGGCAGGCAAATATTGCAGACATCATGAACAATGACAGCAATTGTACACAAAGAGACAAATTATATAATAGGAGCTATTACAAAGGCTCCATGTCAGTGCAAAGTGTGGCAGGCAAGTGTTACAGACATCATGAACAATGACAGTAATTATATACAGAGAGAAAATTATGCAATAGGGAGTTATCTGATAACGATGCAATACAATAAGCATTGTCAATTGACATGGGAGTAACCAAAACTGTTGAAATAAGTCAGAGGAGAAAAAATTATCTTGGAGACAGGAGCAACGGAGCTATGGAGGAGAAAGTGAGAAATAGGCCCAGGAAGTGGACCAGAAATCCGCCCAATGGGCATTGTCGTGGGGCTAAGGTGTAGAAGAGAAAATAGTTGGAGGGTTACGACAGTGTTATGGGCAGTCACAGTTTGATGAAACAAGGATGTGGTTCCGCAGTTCTTTTTTGAAAGGGCCCAACCTAGGTATGAATAGGAGGGAACCAGGAATCGAGTTCATCCATAAAGGGGCCCTATATTTGAAGGATCTTTGACTGGCAGTGGTTCATTTCCTTGGATTAACGATCGGCTGGAGGGAGGTCATCCCCCCCAACTGGTCGTTAATCCCTCAGAAATGACTGGTTTCTCAATCGTTATTTATGTTACAACATAGAGCTAAGTCCCTCTATAATAATTTCAGTAGGGACAGAGTAATTTTGTGGGTGCAAGAAAAGGAAATGCTCACAAGCCAATATATCATCACTGTGCCTAATACTGGTGTATAATGACTCAACAGTGATCCCCAACCATAAATATGTGGGATTCCATTCAGAGTTGTTAAATTTTTCCAGGACGTCCATTGTGCCTCCAAGGTGGGATCCAAGGTGACTGACACACATTGTAAGAGAAACAAATCAAGCAATGTACCTGTCAGTCATGGATCTCACCCCTGGACATAATTATACATCCTGGAGGTCTAGTAAGACTATACGCACCTTAGGCAGTGTGTAGAAGGTGGGAATTTTTGGATGAGCATTCCGCAAGTAGTCAAATTCTTGTTCTGAAGCTTTGCCCCATTCACGTAAATTCAGATATTTTTTTTAAATGCTTCAGTATGGTCAACATTAAGAACTCCATAATTCTCAGGTTTGTTATGCAGTCAAGAACACATCAGTATACATAAGCCCTGAAAAATGAACTCCTGCGTAGATTAGTATGCAGCTGTTTTAATTAGCCTGTACTTCTTTCCTCTAGTTTTCCCTGGATTGTCAGTGCCTAGTTACTTGCACTTACCTAACTGCTACTTGTTGAATGTGTCCTTTGTGGTTGCTGTTACACATTCCTGTCACTATCTTCCTGTATTATCTGCAATGTGTACCTGACCAGGCAACCTATGGAGCTGGTGATTGTTCGTACTGCACCTACAGTATTTGCTCCTGTACTGACGTGGAACCTTTGTAAAAGAGCACTTGTGCTCAAAAGTGTTGTCCGATTAATTAATAAATAAATAAAACATAGATTCTGGTATGGCAACAATATTGCCACCTTTTATCGGCTGGTTTAAAAACCAAGCCAGTCGTTTTATTCAAGATTTTAATGCCAGTTTTTCATTTCTACTCAAATTACTGTAGTGATGGGTAGCCATGGTTTCAAACAGCTTTTTCTCCTATCCAAGAACATTTTCAAAAATTTTGATGTGAGTGACTTGTCGGTTGGCAGAACTGTTACTTTCCCCTAAACATTGTCTTGCGAATATTCATTAGGTCCTGACCTATAACATCAAAGACAGGAGTGTCTTCACTATATTCTACAGACAAATATGGTGGTTCATTACTAAATAAGCTCTCTAGTGCTTTAAGGTTCATCAAGTCCTGTACATCTGTAGCTTCATCGAAAGACTCAATCTCATCTATAGTATTTGAAAAGTTACCTTGTGGGTCTATAGATAATGAACCAGTCCCTATTGCCATAAAGAGTTCTTCATCCTGTCCGTCCTTTACATCCAATGCCAAATCTCCTCCCACAGTTTAAGTTTAAGCACTTTATGACAGGGTGCATTGGCCAGTGCTTGCCTGAACAGCCGGAACATAGTCTTGATCAAAATATAAATGATTGTCACCCCATATGACCACCTCTTTTTTCCAGGCAGTAAATAAGACTAATTCCTTGGTTTTGTAGTTAAAGAAGCACATCATCACTATTTGTGGCATCTGCCCCTGCTTGGTTTTAAGCCTATCATCCTATGCACCAGTTCCAGCTGAAAATCATGCACCTCAGGTAGGGGTAGCCCTTCCAGCAGCTTTTTTTGTTTGTAAATTCAGAGATACGTGGACTCTCTACACCTTCAGGGAAGCTGAAGATCAGCATATTATTCCTACGGAGTCTCCCCTCCAGGTCTCTGTATATTTGTTCCAGCTACTGTTGATGCTCATTCAGCCACCACCATCAATGCTGACTGCATTTCCATTTGCTTGGCTTAGACGTTATCATGATCAGTACAGAACTTTCCCATGACATCTCAGCTCTCACTGCAAACACAAAGTGCTCTTCCAGCAGCCACCTCATTTGTAACTCTGGGAGTCGGTCGGGCCACTGCCCATAGGGACAGCATCATACTGAACCCCGGAGTGGATGGCAACACTGATTCCTCATTGTGCTGGTGAGGTGGAGTCTGTGATTGCAGCTGGACCTGCTGCTTTTCTTTTTCTTGCTGCCTCCTATCATCCAAGGTAAAACCTCATGCTGTGTTGTAAATATGAAGAAACCACAAATGTTAAGATTGAGAGGTTTAATGCTATCTCTCCTAAGCTGGTCTCTGGGCTTCCATACAGATGGGCTGTACCTCCTGATGCAGATATGCAGGCAGGAACTAAGCTCTGCTGCTGAGGATATCCAGCCCTCCATTTCCTGTTTCCACCAGTTTACTTCCTGCCTTCCAACTAGCAGGTACTCTGCAGCAGAGCTCTGTCACCATGTGGCAGGGCTGAAGACATTGGGATTGTAAGTAACAAAATGTAATTCTTATTAGATTTGCGGAAGAATCTCAGCACTTTAGAGCATTCTTGCGTGGGCCCCAGTCTCAGCCTTGCAAGCTGCACAGACTGGCCCTACTTTACCGTGGAGGTTTTTCCCATGGTTCTGTGTCAAACCCAGTGTTCATTGTAGCCTTGGAGTTCGACTTTTAGTGGATTTTGTCAATGGATGCCATTTTTATGGCGATCGGACAGTATTAGCACCTCAGTGCTCTGAGAAGATTCTCTCCTCGTCAACGGCAGGGCCGTATTTCTCCCGTCAATGGTTGGCTTCCTGACTCTTTCAGCCGCTCGTTGATGCTGGGCCTGCAGCTTTAATTCAGTCGCTCATTGATATTCCAGTGCTATCTCATCGAAAAGCGCCGCATTTTATAAGGAGTGCTGCTCAGCAATAAACAGAGTTTCTTATGCATACTGCAGGCCTCTTTCTCTCTCCCCCCCCTCCTCAGCTCTAAGGGAGCAAGAAAGCACTAAGTGAGCAAGAAAATATTAATTAATCAACCAACAGTTTAAACAGCTCAGCTTTTTGCCCTTAAAGGGCCAACAGCAGTGCTCCATCGGGGCTTCAGCATTCTTCCAGGCAACCCCCATGTATTATCAGGAATCCTATGGGGGGGGTATGCAGAATCAAAGGGGATTAGAGCCATTTTCAGTCATGGCTTCAGACAAGCCTGCCAGGGGCAGAAAATGCCAGCATTGCAATTCCCGTCTGCTAATCACCTTTGCAAGTTCGCTTTGCCTAAATTGTGAGAAGGCAGCATCTGCAAATGGGGAGGACATGATGGAGGCCTCCCTTTCCTCGGCTCAGACAGATAGCCAACAGACAGACCGGTCTGAGTGAGCAGCGGCCTTCAGGGAGACCCAGCAGTCCACAGTCCCATCTCTAGCCCCAGACCTCATGGACAAGCTAAATAAGGCCTTTGCTCTGGACCCTGCATGTTTCGACTGGCAATCTCCGGGATCACCAGATGTGAGGCCTCACAAGAAGGCAAAAAGAAAGAGGACCCTGTCCTCATCTGAAGAGGGGCAGTTGTCCTCACATCACTACAATAAAAAGAAAAAATCCCTATACAGAAGCAGATCCTCAGAAGCAGAGGATCAAAATTCCTCACGTCACAAGAGAAAGAGAAGTTCTCGTTCTTGGAGTAGATCTGGGGCATTGATAAGGGGAAGCATCATAGGAACCTTTCCCCAGACTCCTCAGACTCAAGTTCCTCTTCTCTAGAAGGGGGGGAGCTAGGGGACTTTGACCTGGAGGACCTAGACTTTTTCATCAAGATGGTCATAGCTGAAATTCATCTCGATTCTTCCCCAGTGGCTCCAGCACAGTCAAATCGGGCCTTTCGCCTGGCATCTGCCGCCAAACTGGCCACAGCCTTCCCTATTCCTCCAGCCATAGAGGATTTGCTAAAAGAGGAATGGCAAGGTTCAGAATGCACCTATCCAGTGCCCTGGCGGATCTCTTAAGCTCCTCAAGTTTGACAAGAAACAATCTGAAAAGTGGCTAGACTGCCCTAGAATTGGCCCTCTGATTTCAAACTTCACCAAGAAGATGGTCATCCCAGCCAAGGGAGGAGCATCACTCAGGGACCCAGTGGACAGGAAAGTGGATGCCTCACTCAAGAAGGCCTTCCAAGCATCAGCAACATCTCTCAAGGTGGCAACTGCCAATCTTTTTTTGGCCAGATCCACCCTGTCCTGGGCCTCAGAATTAGCTTTTCAGTTCTCTGAGGACCCAGAGAAGAACAAGGATATTATTCATCAGATGCAATTAATGGGTTTGGCATTGGCTTATGAAGCAGACTTATCAGAGGAGGTGATCAGCTGTGCCGCTCGGACCATGTTTTATCAAACTTCTGCTCACCACAACCTCTGGCAAGCAGACACCTCTTCAAAGAGCCATTTAGTAAACACCCCCTATGAAGGTAATCTCCAGTTTGGCTCAGCTCTGAAGGAGGCAGTGAAGGAATCCCGGGGGACAGCTAAAGTGCATATGCCCCAGTCAAGAGGCAGGGGCAAATCATGGTCCTCAGGCCTCAGGTGCAATGAAGCTGTCCGGGTCCATCCTCGAGTAGGGGGCAGACTTTCAAAATTTCTCAAGGAATGGGTCCAAACCACATTGGACAGATGGGTCCTAGACATCATCAGCAAGGGTTACCTAAAAGAATTTGAATCCAAGCCTCCACTACCTTATGTAGTGCCCTCCCCTATCTCGGACAACCCATCCAAGAGACCGGTGATGTTACAGACCATTACAGACCTTCTTCAAGCAGGGGCTATAGAGCAAGCTCCCCCACAGAGATCAATCAGGGGGGTCTACTCCCTATTTTTCATTGTGCCAAAATGTGCAGGGGGATTCAGGCCAGTCCTAGACCTCAAATTCCTGAATCATTTTGTCTGCAGCAGACCCTTCAAGATGGAAACCTTGTCATCAATCATCTGGGAGTTGCAACAAGGGGATTTTCTGGCATCCATCAATCTGCAAGATGCCTATTTGCATATTCTCATTCAGAAACTACACAAGCAATATCTCCGGTTCAAGGTGGGGGAGCAGCACTTCCAGTTCAAAATACTGCCATTCGGGTTTTCTTCAGCTCCAAGGACATTCTCCAAGGTGCTAGTAGCAGTCATAGCTCACCTTTGGAAATGAGGGATACAACTTTTCCCTTACTTGGAAGATATTGTCATCAAGGCCCCTCAGCTCGACCAAGCAGTACAAGTGATGGCGGAGGTAGTCCAGTGCCTATCGGCCCATGGTTTTGTCATCAACTGGGGAAAAAGTTCCCTAACTCCAAGCTAGGCCTTGAACCACCTGGGGGCAGACTTCATGACACAAGCCAACAAGGTCTTTGCCTCGGAAGCAAAATTCAGGGACCTGCTAAAGCTTATCAAGAAGTTTCACACAGCTCCTCAGCTGCCGGCTCACTCTTTCATGCAGCTAATTGGGACTCTAGTATCACTGGCAGATTTAATCCCTTGGGGTCTAGTCCACATGAGGCCCATTCAAGCACACTTGCTCAGGGTGTGGTCCCAGTCCAGACAGCTAGCACCAACTGATCCCAATTTCTCAACAGATAAAAACTTCTTTCCATTGGCGGACTCCGAGGACAAATGTCATGAGGGGTTGCAAGTTGGGCCATTCACACCAAATCCAAATCACGACTGGTGCCAGCCTCAGGGGCTGGGGGGGGTCCACCTGCATCAGCTGTCAGCTCAGGGCAAGTGGTCAGTGTTAGAAACAAGGTACAGCATAAACGTCCTCGAGATGAGAGCAGTACGCCTAGCCCTGATACACTTCGAACAGCAAGTCCTCAATCAGGACGTTCTGATTATAACAGACAATTGGACAATGATGGCATACATCAACCATCAGGGCAGAACAAGAAGCTCTAAAATGCTACGGGAGTCCCTGCTTCTCTTTCAATGGGCTGAGCACCACCTGGCAAGCATAAGGGCAGTGTACATTCCAGGCAGGAAAATGGCACAGCACACTGGCTCAGTCGCAAAAATATTTTACCAGGGGAATGGGACCTGAAGGACAGTGCCTTCCACATCCTAACAGAACAGTAGGGCAATCCTCGATTGGTCTTTTTGCCTGCCGGCAAAACTGTAAGGTAAAGTAATTCTGCTCCCTGGCCAAGGACGAACTAGCGGTGGTTCAGGACACCTTTTCCATAGACTGAGGTCAGTTCGGTCTCCTGTATGCCTTTCCTCCAATACCGCTTCTTTCCAGAGTCCTCCACAAAGTAGCTCTGGACCGGGCAGAACTGATTCTAGTCTGTCCCCGATGGCCTCATCACCCATGGTTCCTGCTTCTCATTCATCTTTCAAGGTGACCACCTCTAACCTTTCAGATCAACATGGACCTTCTCCATCAGGGTCCGGTACTGCACCCCAATCTGAGCAACCTCTCCCTCTCGGCCTGGAGATTGAGTGGGAAACTTTCAAAGAGCTAGGCTACACAGCTCCTGTTATTGAAATGATGGTGAACTCATGCCCCTCTTCCTCTAAAGTATATTACAGAATTTGAAGGAAATTCTTGTTCTGGCTAAAATTCAAACACATGCAGAACAAGCCAATATCATTGCCAGTACTACTGCAGTTCCTTCAAGATGGGTTTGACAAAGGTCTGCAGCCAGCCACCTTAAGGGTTCAGGTTTCCACGCTGGGGGCGCTCTTGTTGGTGGATTCAGGTGAATCATTGGGTTCACATCCCCATGTCAGGAGGTTTCTAAGGGCAGCAACATTAAAATGCCCTCCAATCAAGCCATCAATACCACCTTGGAGGCTTAATCTGGTTCTCAAAGCTTTGACCAAGGATCCTTTTGAGCCTCTCAAGGAGACAACCCTCATGCATCTTACAATGAAGGTTGCTTTCCTCATAGCTGTTACTGTAGCCAAGAGAATCAGCGAGCTAGGAGCCTTGTCCACCAAAGAGCCGTATACTGTGTTTCATCAGGACTCTGTGATGCTCTGAACAGATCCAGGTTTTTTACCAAAATTTATGTCTCCTTTCCATTGCTACCACTGATTTTGCCTTGCTTCTGCCCACACCCAGAAATGAAAAGGAAAGGGAATTTAACACGCTAGATCCAAGACGAGTGGTGAAAATGTATATCAGAAAAAGGGATTCTATTCAAAAAACTTCCAGTTTGTTCTTTCCAACTACAGGTCAAAATATGGGTAAAAAAAGCTTCAAAGGACTCTCTAGCCAGATGGATCTGTTCTGTCACCACTGCTTATGATCAGGCTGGAGTAACCTTACCTGGCCCAGTGACAGCCCATTCTATCCGGGCTATGTCCACCTTGTGGGCGGACTTCAGAGCAGCATCTCCAGCAGACCTGTGCTGGGTGGCCACATGGTCATCCATTCACATGTTCACAAAATTTTACAAACTGGATGTGACGACCTCGGCTGAGGCATCCTTTGGCTGCCACGTTCTTCAGGCAGTGGTGGACCCTTAAGGGCAATTACATTCTTCCCATCTGGGATATCTGGGGATGTATTGCTTTTGTATATCCCATCTATATGGAAGCCAGGAGACCAGCTTAGGAGAGAGAAAATGAAATTTGAATACCTGTACATTTTCTTTCTCTGACGGCTGGTCTCAGGGCTTCTGCTTTCCTACTAGAATGTACAAAGTTGGCCAATCAGCCATGTATGGCTTCATTTTCTTGATTTTGTTTCCAAGTTCAGATAGTATTGCCAGATTTGGACTGCTTTCGGAAGAACTGGAGGAAACAGGAAATGGAGGGCTGGATATCCTCAGCTGCAGAGCTTAGTTCCTTCCTGCATATCTGCATCAGGAGGTACAGCCCATCTGTATGGAAGCCCAGAGACCAGCCATCGGAGAAAGAAAATTTACAGGTACAGTATTCATATATCGTTATTCCTGAGGAATGGAGCTCCGAACTATCCCTGCAGTTGCATCGGTGACATCACCGGAAGCCCCTCGGGTTAAAACTTTTAACCACAGCATGCACTGCTGCTTTAATTTTCTTCTTTGTCGTGTCACCCTGTTGAACTTTTGTGACTTAACATTTTTGGACCCCATAATAATATAGCAGATTAGTTCATAAAAAGGCAAGAACAGTGCATTAAGAATAGACTAAGTGGCACTTATCAGCATTATCATGTATGCATATGCTTAGGAGCAAATTTACTCTACTGATGAAAGGAAGTTCAGTATTTCCTCATATTTATTGAAACATTTTTGGGGCTGGTTCAGTATGCATTATGAAAGTTTCTTAGTTTTTAAAAACAGCTAGTTCCTATCGTTTCATCTACTGTTGGAGGATTCTCCTCTATCCAGTGTCTAAGAAGAACTTTCTTGACAATGATGAATGTCAGGTAAAATATCTCTTAATTTCCATCAGTTCTAACAGTAAAATCACATAAGATACAATTTATAAGGTTAATTTTTACAATTGAGTGGGAAATTGTTTTCTAAAAGAAGCTTTAGATCCAGCCAGAATTTGTCAATCTATGGCAGTCCCCAGAAAGATGCTTTAGTGTTCCCAGCTTGGACTTATATTTAATGCAGTTAGGAATCTGAGAATGTGCCACTTTAAAAAATGTTAATATAGACCGTTTAGTATTTTATATTGGGTAAGCTTATAGCTATCCGTTAAATATTGATTATTATGTTTCCTAACTCTCCTTTAATCAGTCATTTCTTGTTAAAACATTTGCTCTGAGGCAGGATGGTCCCAGTTTAAACAGTAGGTCTGTTATGCACTTGTTTATTTTGGTTATTTAATCTGGTAGGTCCATGGGCCAAAGACCTGTTTTCATGGGCGACCAGGATAACATAAATAATAATAATTACATAAAATAACATAAGGAATAATATATGGGCACCCATACACAACAAGTCTGTGTTTCCATTGAGAGGTTGAGATACCAGCGTATGGACCTTGAGAGGTCCATGCTGGTATCTCAACCCCGAGACGGAAACAGAAGGAGAGTTGTACATGGACACCCATATTTTATTTGTTATAGCATATGGTTAAAAAAAAAATGTGGCTGTCATTTCTTTTTTTTTTTTTTACTGCACGATAATGCTGAGATACAGTGAGCAGAGAACGTGAAACCAGGTAGCAGGAGTCATCACGAGGGAATTGCAGTTGCAGTTAATGATAGAACACGCAGAATACGGTTTTTAGAATGTGCACAACAAGATTTTTGAGCTGCTTGAATTCTGTGCACAATAAGCCCTAACCGTATGGTCCCTACCGAGGTGCCAAGCATTGAATTTGGGTGCTCTTGCTCTACACTTCCCCGATTGGACACTGCAGCTGCTGGACATAGCTGATTGGCTCACCCACGCACCTCTCTGACTGCTGTTATTTCAGCTGCCTTTCTCGGCTGTCTACTATTTATATTTCATTATTGTACTGAGCTAACATTTTCTCTCGCCCACCCCTCCCCCACCCCAGCATTCTAAATCCCTTGCTTCCCACTGGACTCCATCCTTGAGCACTGTCATCCAATTGTGCTGAACCCCCACACAAGGCAATCTCAGTCCCTTCCTCCCCACAAGTGTTCTTGCATACCCTTAAAAGGTAACCACTGGTCACTACCTTCTGCTAGCAAATAAGTAACTTAATCCTATACAGCTGCCCCCTTTTCCTCTCACAAGTACATTCTTTCCAATCCTGTTAATAGACTGTGAGGTAGTTCTAGCTGTAGTCAATCTCCCCCTCCTTTATTCTAGTTCCTTCTCATCCCCTGTCATGTCTCCTCTTATGTTTTCTCCTACCTCTTAGGCTACCTTTGACCCTCCTAATTACACTCTACCTCCCCCTCCTCATGCTTACTCCTGCTCTGCCTCTTACCATGCCTGACTCTGTCTCCCCCACCTTGCTCAACATCCCTTTTTATAACCTCGCAGTGACCCCTTCTCCTATCCTCACTAATTGGAAGTACTGCCCCTTCCGGCCCTGCGCCATCCTCCTATCCATGCCTTCCTACCTCACCTTGATTCATTTGCTAAACTTCCAACTGCCTCCCTCCCATCCCCTCACTTCTGCTCCAATTAGTTCCCCGCCCTGGTATAGGAGTGCTAAAATTCACTTCTTTATTATCACACTCCTGCTGCAATCCTCAGGGGACATCAACCACAACCCTGGGCCATACCCTGCAGACACCCACACATTCTCACCTGCCACTGCTGACCCATCCCTATCAAGGCCCATTGCCTAACTCTGGGGTTTAAAAATACTACACTTAAATATCCGTAGTCTCCTCTCTAAAATAGACCTTCAGTCACTTACTGTCTCGCTTGCCCCTGATATTATTGTTCTGTCTGAGACAAGGCTAAACAGCAAAGTGGGCAAAAGTACTCTCTTTATTCTTGGGTTCACTATATGCCGACAAGACAGACCCACTAGAGGCGGTGGTGTGGCCATTTATGTCTCCTCAAACATACTATTCACCACCATCCTTACCACAGCAGTTCCCCAAAGCATATGAGATTCTCATTCTAAAATTAACCCTGTCTTTCTCTGTACCTTTCTGTATTGCTGATGCCTACTGTCACCCTGGTCTTCTTCCCTCCACTGTCACTGAGCTCATTAGTTGGATAGTCTCCCTCACTCCCTCGGGTGAAGCATACTGTACATAATGGATGACTTCAACCAAAACTGACTTTTCCCTTCCCTCAGAATGTTTATAATGACATCAACGCCCACAACCTGTCCCAGCTCATTTTAGGACCAACCCCGTATGAATCCTAAAACAGGTAATCACTCTGTAATTGACTGGCCCTCAACTCTCACCCCCACAGAGTTGTCATATCTGGACTACTACCAGATGTCCTGAGTGATCACCACATGACTTAAATCACACGCAGAATTCATAGGGCTAAGCCCCCCCCCAAAGCTGTCCAATACCATTTGTATAAACCATTGAACCTCGCCCCCCTCTTACAAAACAATAACTGGGAACCCATTACCTCGGCCCTCGGCTCACACCATTGATGATGCTTATGGGTATTTTCAAGTTAAAGTTTTGGAATGCTGGAATAAACATACCGCACTGCGACATTCCAGGGTTAGGGAAAACCACCTGCCCTGGATCATCTCAGAACTCCTAGCGTGTCAAAGAGCCAGGGACCAAGCTTGGAGGAAGCATAAAGACACAAGTCTCCCTCGTGACTATATCTACCACTCTCTGCACAATAAGTGCACCAAAGCCATTCGGTTAGCTAAATCAGAATACTTCTGCGCTACCTTCCAAACTAATATTAATAGGGCTTTCAAATTCTGGAAAGTGATCCACTCCCTCTTCCCCTACCCCCACCCCTCTCCTCAAGATTAACAACACGCAGGCTACCGATCATCTCAATTTTGTGGCTAAATTTAATTCCTATTTCACCTCTTGTGCTTCAGCTCTCCTTTCCTCCTTACCGTCTCCCCTACCAGCTGACACCCCCTCCTCGTGCAGACAACCCGCCTTGCCACTCTGCTTCTCTGATACATCACCCTCTGACATTTTGGATGCACCCTATACTCTAAACCCCTCAAAGGCAGCTCGCCTGATGGTTTGGACCCTAAGTTACTGTACCTATCAGCTCCAGCTCTTGTGACCCCACTTTCAGTTCTCCTTAATCTTTCCTTCGCTACAGCTACCATTCCCTCTGTTTGGAAACTCGCCACTGTACTCCCTGTGCCTAAGGGTGGTGACCCTTTCCATTCCTTCTAACTACCGCCCCATCTCTCTCTCTCCTACCTACCGTCGCTAAGCTCCAAGAGCATCTGCTTCTATCACAGCTCTCTTCCTACCTTGATGACTCTTTTTCACTCCATTCCAGTCCGGCTTCCAGAAGAATCAGTCCAGCACCACCTCACTGATTAGGCTCACAGACTCCATCCTCTCAGGGATGGATGGTGGCCAAATCACCTCGGCCATTTTTGTCGACCTAGCAAAGGCTTTCGACACTCACCCATCCCCTACTTCTCAATGCTCTCCCCCCTTGGCAGGCCTAACTGAATCTGCCACAGAATGGTTCAAGGCTTACCTCAAAGGCCAGACCTAATCAATCCGAACTGCAGATGCTACTTCCACACCTCTCTCCATCAATACTAGCATACCACAGGGGTCCATTCTTGGACCCATCTTATTTTCCATATTCCTAAATGACCTTCCCTCAGCCTGCTCATCTTCTTCTAGCCACATGTACGCCTATGACACGGTTGTTTTCACATCTGGCCAGTCCCCTGTTGATGTAGAATCCAGACTGCAGCTCTACTTCAGTAAAGTTCAGCTCCCATCAACTCTTCCTCAATGCCAAGAAAACAGTCTCCATGATCTTTGGCATTAGGCAGAGACTCTCTAGGCTCCCCTCACTGCCCTTCTTCCATGCCCTTGATGGGACAGTCCTTGAGGACACCTCAACCTTTAGATACTTGGGTGTTTGGCTTGACCAACACCTCAACTTCTCTGGACATGTGGATGCCATCCTGAAGAAACTGTGCCCCAAGCTTGGCACATTATACAGGAACTGTAGCTGCCTCTCACTAATGGCAAGGCGGGAACTTGTCCAAAAGATGATCCTACCTATTTTCGACTACAGCGATGTAGTCTACAGTGCCGCTCCCAAGTCTGCCTTAGCCGTACTAGACACCCTTTTAAACTCCTTCGCTCTGGACTCCCCACTTTTTCACCCATCACTGTAACCTCTACCACTCTCTGTCCTTTTTTCCTTAAAAAATCGTCGCCTTCTACACTGTGCCAAATTTGTATCTAAATATTGGTTTGGGATGCTCCCCCTTATCTCTCTTCCTTATTATCCATGATACCACCTCCAGCCCATTCCCTTAGGTCGTATGATTCCCTACTAATGGTAATTCCTCGTTGCTCGACTAATATAAGCCAGTCTGCCTTCTTCTATCACTTCCCTAAGCTATGGAATGCCCTCCCCCCACATATCTGCTTATCATCCTCCCCCCCACTCCATCTCATCAGCCCTAATTAACTTCCTCTCAGTAAACTACCTGCAGCTAATCCCTCTGCCATTTCCCCCCCTACTCTGTTCACCTGCTCTGTATATTCCTCTGCTGCCACAACTTAACCCCCTCAGGGCTGCTGACCCTCTTTAAGGCTGCGCTAACCAGTTCGATTAAGCTGTCAGTTACTGTACTTTCCCTAACGCACTTAATTTAAAGTTGCTTAATGTACGGTACATTGTCTGTACTTTCCCTAATGCACTTAACTTAAAGTTGCTTAATGTATGGTACTTTTGTAACCTGTTAGTATGATACTATGTCTGGTTTTATCACTTAATCTGTATTACTGTTGATTGGTTGTATGTATTTGTATATTTATGTATGCAAATGTTTCCTCCGTTCCCCCTCCCCCAGGACGTCCCGTGAGACGAGCAACTTGTTGTTCAGTGTGCCCTTCCTTGTGATACTTTTCAATAAATGAATACATAAATTTAACAACATACAGATACTTTCAAGTCCAAGTACAATGATTAATACAATTAATCATTAACAGTCAAAAAAAAAAAAACTAATGTACAAAACATTGACATTCACTTTCTGCAAACAGATAATTCCTTAAAGTCTGTCTAAAACTAAACATAGAAAACTCAAGACATTCAAACATTGTCAAAAGTGCATTAAAAAAGATAGGCAGATTGTAAAAAATAGTTTTTTGACCAGCTGACATTTTCACTTCTTGGGACAACAAAAAATGGTGAGCTGATAAGCGAGTTTTTAATATGTTTTTAAAAAACTGACTGTATAATGATAGGGACCTTGTTTACTTGACTTGGGTCACAGAAACCCAGGGATGCAGTACAAAATGCATGAAGGGATACTAGTAGCAAACAAGCAGGAGAGAGACCTGGGGATAATCATATTGGATGACCTGAAGGTGGTCAGACAATATGACAAAGCGATCGGGAGAGCTAGTGGGATGCTGGGATATACAGTATAGGTAGGGGTATTACCAGCAGGAAGAGGGAAGTTGTGTTGCCACTATGTAAGTCTTTAGTAACATCCCACCTGGAGTACTGTGTCCAGTTTTGGAGGTCACATCTTAGGAAGGACATAGACAGGATGGAGGCCATCCAAAGGAGGGCTACCAAGATGGTACAGGGTCTGCATCAAATGTCCTATGAGTAGAAGCTAAAGAAATTAAACATGTACACCCTGGGGGGGGGGCATGATTGAGACCTTTAAATACCTCACGGAGGGTGAATAAGGTATAAGTGGAAGGTATTTTTCAGAGGAAAGAGTACTCCAGAACAAGGGGCCATGGTGTGAAGCTGGAGGAGGGTAGGTTTAGGAGAGATGTGAGGAAATACTTCTTCACTGAAAGGGGGTGGATGCCTGGAATGGTCTTCCAGCAGAGGTTGTGGGGGCGAAAACAGTGGTGGGATTCAAAAAAGTCTGGGATAAGCACACGGAAGTTATAAGGGTTGGTAAAGGGGTGGCAGAGAGAGTGCTGTAGATCTGGAGGGGTCTACAGTGTAAGCAATGCAACAAAAAAGTGCAGACTGGAAGGGCCATGCAGCCTTTTCTGCCATCAGCTTCTATTTTTCTGTTTCTATATTAATGTGCGCAGACACACATGCAAGATCAAGGAAGGCATATAGAAAGAGGAACATTACTAGGGTTCTGAGCTCTGTTAGATTTCCAGTATATCGCCTGTGAAAGCAGCATATGGCACTAACCCATGTGGAAGTGCACACCACAGGTGGGACCACACAGGCAAAGCACATTCTCACTCTGTGCAAGCTGGCCAGTTTGCAAGACACAAACCTATTAGCACTTCAGTGCAGAAGTGCAATATTCATACATAAAATCCTAACGACTCTGTTCAAAATGCAAGGTTCTAACACCTCCGTATCATATTATTACCTGCCATTTACATGTTATTTTCAAGGTACATTGCTCTTCATAGTGGATGAATGCTGTAGCTGTGGAATACAACAGAGCAATCCAGACCCACATGATGTGAGAAGGATGAGACTCGAGGATGCCACACACCTGGCTAGAGCGAGATACATGTATTGCTGTGTTTAGCTAGGCCAGTATAACGTTTGCAAAGTACTTGTTCAAGGCCTGCTACATCAGTATACTACTATACTGAACTATGCTGTTCACTCAGGTTTCAAATCCGAGTACTCTAGCATCCATCAACAACGCTGCATAAAGCTCCATAACAAAAGTCTGCAGATCCCATTGGTTCACCACTAAATGGCTTTTACTGGGCTCTAGTAGTATTTGAAATGGTCTGCGCTATGTGCACGTCGTTAAAACATGCTTGTAAAATGGGATGAGGAAATCCTCAAGTTTGATTGGTTGTTACCTGTGCATTAGATCTATCTACTACACAGGTAAAAACAAGTGCTGCCAACCTGGATGCAGCACACAAATCAAATAATTGTGCACAATTTAGAATGTTCATTTTTGTTTAGAATTTCAATAGCCACCTTTTTTTTAAGTTGAGTAGGCCCAGAGGCACAGTCCAGTGCCCTGCGCATCTTTACTTTTCCCCTATTGCTACTCATTAAATGATGAAATTGTTAATTTTATATTTCAAATACAGTGTCTTCTTGTTAAGTATACTGGTTTTTGCTTATACATCAATCGGTCGTCCATCCGCTTACATCCCAGGTGTGTAACAGTGATAGTTTTTATTGCACAACTCAACAAAAATTCAGTCACCCACACCTTTTCTCTTGCTGTGCTCCTTTTGTACCATCATTGCGGGTCCTTCTTCTCCTGCTGTAGCACCATCACTGTTCCTACTTCCAATCTTGCGCGTGCACACACACACATTAACTAGCATGCCTGTTATGAGCATATCTTCCCTTGTCAGTCTTCACCATTCATTACTGTTGGGTGCAAGTCGGATGCGCGCATCTGCCACGGGAGCTTTTTTTCTTTTTTGAGGAAGAGTTGGTGCTGACGGCACCGCCCACGAGCAGAACACACTACCTTCATCTTGGTTTTCCATCCCGATGCCGTTGAAGCCAGTAAGACCGTTTCTTGTCTTTTTTCTGATGGTGCCGGGATCTATTGCTGTGTTTTAGTTTATTTCGCATCATGTCCAGTTCAGGAGCTAAACGCAAGTCTAAACCGGACCACGCCCCTATGCGTCAGTGCTCCTGTGGCTGGCACTTTTCCATTAGGGACCAGCATGATGTTTGCCTTTGATGCCTGGGACCCAACCACGATATGGATAGATGCAACACCTGTTTTTCCATGGACCACCGTGTACTGGAAATCCACGCGTTCAGTCTGCAGGGCTCTGCACTTTAGACCCTTCCTCGGGGTCCCCTCCCGCTTCTATATGGCCCAGTGAGGAAAAGACCTCCTCAGCATCTAGCCTTGCTGAGGAGGAGGCCTCTTCTGCAGTGTTGGAGGAGTGGCGCGGCTCCTCCTGGGGTCACGTCACTGACACTGCCCCAGCAGTCACCTTCTCCGAGGTGCAGGCACCCCCAGTGTTGCAGCCCATGGTTGCTGGGTCTAGCACTGGTGGACCCTCGACGCTGCCTCATGGTGCCATTTCGTATCCCAGTGCTGTTCGCGTTGCCGGTGATCGTGGCAGTGGTGGGTGTGGCGCCGGTCCAGGGCTCAGCACTTTTCATGGTGCCAGTACTTTGGGTGACTCCTCTGGCAGCTCCATTTTGGGTTCCGATGCCATGCGCGGCACCGGGGACTCAGCTGGGGCTGTCAGCAGGCTTGCACTGGGCTCTGAGGTTGTGGGCAGCATGGTGGACTTGACCGGCACCGTTGGTGGCGCCATGTCACGGGATGGTGCCACTCATGGTGCCGTCTCCAGAGAAACTCTGGGGGTGGCAAGTATTGAGGTCCTTCTGGACTCCTTCTCTTTGGAGGGGGATGACTCAGACTTGGACCCAGGCTGGCTACCCGATTCTTCGGGATCGGAAGTTTCTGTGGGATGTGCTGTCAGGTGGCCCTGTGGTCCTATCCCTGAGTCTCCGGAGCAACCTACTCTCTCAGATCCCTCAGCCGGGAGTGGCCTGGGGTCTCTTGGGGGTGGTGGCTCTGAGACTGAGAAGGGGGTTTTCTCCTCTGAGGGGGCTGCGACAGCTGCCAGTGTTGGTGCTGCTGCTGCGACCCCTTAAGGGGATTTGGAGACCCTTGTTTCTGTGGTCTCCCTCAGGGCGCCTACGGACCAGGGGACTTCCTCGTTGGTGTAGAGGAAGCGGGCAGCTTCAGAGTCTGAGGGGTTTTGAGGCCGGGGTGATGGGCGGCAGCACTCTCATGCCACCCTGCGGGGCATAGGGAGGAGCCGCAGTGCTGAACCTCATCTCTCCTTCTTGGGCTCCAGGGTACTCTTGCGTGGCAGCACGGAGGGTTGCCCTTCTTGACACATGCAACCCCAGGTGCATCACAGGGGAGATTCCCCATCTGGGCTCTTCCGGATTTCGCATCCTCAGATTTCTTTTCTGCAACCCGGTTTGATCTCAGGGACCCCTCCAGTGTGGGCTCCATTCCCTGGATTCCAGAGCCCTGGAAGAGGTCCGGCACTTCCCTGCAGGTGCCCATCTCCCATCCCTCTGCAGCCACCCCCTCCTCTCCCAGGCCGTCTGGGTCCTGTGGGGTCCTTAACCTGGGAGACGTTCAGATCCACTGTGGCGGCCTTCCCGTCATATGTCAGGGCCATTGATGAGCGGGTCTTTTGCCTGTCTCCCCTGCCGCAGGAGTCTTCTGAACAATCGAGTTCCCCATCCTCCCAACTCCCTCTTCAGAGGGAGAAGAACCCAACATCCATCTATCTTCCGATGCTGATTTCACTGAATAGCAGCATTTCCTTTTGAGGATTTTTCAAGATCTCATTATCACCTATGTTTGCAGGGACAATACTGAGTGGCAGATGTGTAAATTCCTCAGCGAGTTCAGTGCCTACCACCTGGTGGTGCCATCCTGGCCTATGCCCTTCCAGGAAGCATCTATCCGCACCTGGTAGTCTCCAGCCAACCCTTTTCCAGCCCTGCCAGACTGCAGGAGGAGGTATTGTGCCCCACAGGAGTCTCTAGGTTCTCTCCCTCACCCTCCTTCAGGCCTGATGTCCCTAGACACTCCCTCTGGGCTTCATCACCTGACACATAACCGACCACTGGATCCGGATTCCCTGCAATTCGACCGGTGGGGGCGAATGGTTTTCTCTTCCACTTGTGGATCAATGTGTATCTCATCACATCAGGCACACCATGCTGCCTACAGCAGAAGCGCTAGCATTGTTGCCTGATTCAGAGCAATCTCGACAAGCCATTGCCCTCTCCACCATAGGTCTGGAACTGGCAAGGCACCAAGCAAGGGCATCTTATGACGCCAGTGAGATGGCTTCCAGGCTTGCGGGGACAGAAATCTGTATTAGACAGATGGCGTGGCTTCGTCTGTCAAGATTGTCACCCCTGGCCCGGCATAGGGTGATCCGCTCTGCCTTCCGGGGGACCCGTCTTTTTTTTTTCTAGCAGGGCTAAGAGGATTCTTCAGGGGCTTCTTCCATTCCCTCATCTTCAGGGGACACCTTCTAGCTCTCCTCAGCCTTAGACTTGTCAGTCTAGTACAGCTAGGGTCTCCTCATCCTGTTTTCCACCAGCAAGAGGCTGAGGGTCCTGTTCCCTCAAGGTTGTGTAAACCCCCTTCAGGGGACTTGGTACTCACCCAGCAGTAATGAATGGTGGAGATTAACAAGGGAAGATATGAAAATTATGAACCTACCATAATTCTTGATCTTCTCTTGTATCTTCATTCATTACTGAATCCCGCCCACCTTTCCCCCATGGGCCTCATTTCTTGGGCATCTCCCCAACCCTGCTCATCCTCCACCCTCGAGGCCAATTGGGGGCTGAGTCCCCCTGATACCTCAGGACCTTTTGTTCCTTCTCTGAAGCCACAGAGGGTTCATCCTGAGAGAAGGGCGAGTAGGGCTTCACCCTTACTTTCTGAGGGAGTTCATTCTGATTCTCTTTGCTGTGGTGTCCCCAGAATTGGGGCTTCTCCATATTTCAGGAGTTTTTCCCTATGGCTTGTACTGCTCAAGACACTCCTAGGGAGTCAGAAGGAGTTTCCTTCCCGTCTCTGTTTGTTTTCCACACAAATATGTTGCGCCCTTCTTGAAGGGGCTCCTATGCTAGTACTCAGTCATGTGACTGTATACTAATTTTTTCCTACACCTAGTCGGGGCTCTCTCCTCTTCGGAACAGATAATTTTTCCGCTTTTGGGGACAATCTGTGAGCTCTCAGCTTAGGTTGTAGTAAATTGGATAGCTGGGTGGAAAGGGAAATCTGCCTTCTCGAAAATGAGCTGTACAGATGGTTCAGTTGAGCCGCCTAATAGCAGCCATTAGCTTGAGGGATCCTTGCTCCCTTGTCCTCAGTCTTTGTAGGACTGGTAAGCTCAAGCCAGTTTCTCCCAATGGTCATGGCAGCCCCGCTATCCTTTTCTTCTTCTTTTTCTCTTCTACCCTTATCTTTTCCTTTCTCAGAGCTGCCGGGGTGAGGCCCTGCAGTCCCTTAGGGTAGGGTTCTTCTTTTCTGTCCTCTCTTCGGCTTATTCCTTTTTCAATTTATTTCCTTTTCTTTGTCTATCCCTCAGCTTCCTTGCCTCGCTTTTCTTTTCCTAACCTATTTTCGCCTTTCTGGCTTTACAGAACTGGGATGGAGGAGAAGTCTGAGGCACCTAAAAGCCGCCCCTTGTGCACCACGTAGTGCATTCTGCTCATGGGTGGTGCCGTCAGCGCCGACTCTTCCCTCCAAAAAAAAGCTCCCATGGCGGGTGCGCGCATCCGGCTTATACCCAACAGTAATGAATGGTGAAGATACAAGAGAAGATCAAGAATTACGGTAGGTATGTAATTTTCATTTCCTTTAAGGAATGCCCCTCCATCCACGCGTTGCAGTACTGAACCCATTGAAGAATAAATGGAATTAATTAATTGTCATTGTAAGGTTAAAAAAAATTCCAATTTTTTTTGTTTTTTTTTTGTGTAAAATGTATTTATTGTGAATGTAGATAAGCTTACAATACAGCCAAATCAAGACCTTCTTAACCATGCATTACAGATACGTCCAATACTTTTGTTACATTTCCTGGAAAACACTACAGGTACTGCTATAAAGTTACAGTGCACAGAATCCTGTTTAGCCTATTACGTATTTGGTCTTGTATACATGCAGAGAGTGTACTCCATATTGTTAGCAGCCCAACTGCATACCATACTCTTCCCACCTTACCATGGAAGGAACACAGACCAGACAGCACCCCTGCCCCATATTTCACTTAGAGGTCCTCCCAGGCTTCAATCCGGAATAATACCAGCCTCCACTGCTGATAGCCAAGGTCCCCAGATGTCCCAAAATTGGGGTAACTTGCCTTGGGAACTCATCTGAGCCCATTCAAGCACCATGCAGAACTTTATATTTTGTACCCATCTAGTGACTGATGGTGGGGTTGGTGAAATCCACAACTGCGCAATAGTTCTCCTGGCATTGATAAGGGCAATGGACCAGAGGGGATTAGACACCCTCCGATTCAGGTGGGATGGATCTGCCCCCAGCAACAGTTCCAGTGGGGATTTGGGTGGACTGTAACCCAAGACACCGGACATTATAGTATGCATAAGGTGCCAGAAAGGAGCCACTTTGGGACATATGTAAGTGCCAAGTGGATCCACCTCATCAGTTGTACACTTCGGACAGAGATACGATCTGGTGGCATCTAATTCATGTAACCACTTGGGGGTCGCATATGCCCTATGCAGAATGAATAACTGAATTTGCCGCAGTTTGTTACTGCGTGAGCATTGCAGATAGTTGGGGCTTGCCAAAGTCCAGGTCTTCCAGTCTATAGGCAGGAGGAGGTCCGCACGCCATTATTCTTGGCTAGTGTTTTGCTCCTGAGGGAAGGAACTGTGGAGCGCACGGTAATAAATAGACATGGGCTTGCCTTCCTGTTGTGGCCGAAACAACTCTTCTTCTGGGGGGAAGGGTCAACCCAACTGTTCAAAGTGGTGAGGGTAGTCCCGTACTGTTGCTGGATTGTCAGGTAAAGAAAAAAGTCCCCCACAGGAATTTTCCATTCAGTACATAGTTGTGCAAAACTCTTTATCAGGCTCCCTTCATATAGTTGATGAATTGTTAGAAGACCCTTCCTTCGCCACATCCATAATCACTGGACCATCATTGTGGTGCACCCCCCACCAGATTGCATAAAGCGGAGTAAGCTGAGATTTGCCCCCTGTATACCCCATACGTTTATGAGCCCAGATCTAGGCTTGCAATGTACTGGCAGTAATGGGGCTGCCCAAATGCACTTCACCCAGGTCTTGCAAATTCCGGACTAATGTGTCTTTTCGGAGATTGCCCTGTAACATATCCTCCTCCAGACCTATCCATGGGCAGTCAATACCCAAATTTCTGGTGGGTATAAGGGCTAATTGAGCAGCCCAATAATATGTTTTAAAATTCGGTAGCCCAGCTCCTCCCTCCCCAGGTGATCTCAGCAATATGACTCTTTTAACTTTGGCTCGACCCCCTTGCCATAGAAATTTGTGTGTAAGTGCTTATAATTGTATAAAATTAGTTTGTGGTATCCTAATAGGGAGTGCCTGGTAAAAGAATAAAACCTTTGGTAGTATTGTCATTTTTATAACCCCCACTCTACCCAGCAGAGAGAGGGGCACCGCAGCCCATCTCTCTCAGTCCTCCGCGATCCCTGCCAATAAGGGTTTCAGATTCAAATTGTATAGGTCTCCCGCAGAGGCAGAGATTTGCACTCCCAGGTACCTTAACTTATGAACCACTGGAGACCTCCCAAGTGGGCAATAAGCTGTGCTCGATTTAAGGAACCCACTGGCATCAACTCACTTTTGGACCAGTTAACCCTGTGTCCCGATATAGCCCCAAATTACTGCATTAACCTGTGAACCACAGGTAAGTTCTCAGCTGGGTGTTGCAGGTACAATAATTGATCATCTGCATACATAGCAATTTTGTGCTCCCTGCCCCTTCCCCCAGAAAACTCTTATCCCTGTGTGTGCCCTTAGAGCTGCTCCCAGTGGTTCCAACAATAGTACATATAACAATGGGGACAGTGGACAGCCCTGGCATGTGCCCCTACCCAATTTGAAGGGACTAGACAGGTTACCATTGATCAAAACCTGTGCCAGAGGGCCTTGGTACAATGCTCGGACCCAAGAGCAAAAAGACGGACCCACCCCCCAGCCTCCCCAGGGTGTTGAACAGATACCCCCATTCCACACAGTCAAAAGCTTTCTCAGCGTCAAGAGCCACTACCGCTGCTCCATGTGATCTTTTAGTATGGGCCCACCGAAGTATGATGTTAGGTGTGCGCCTGATGTTATGCTTCCCCATTCAACCCTTTACATAGCCAGATTGATCCGGGTGGATAATGCCCAGTAGCACCACCTCCAGCCTGGATGCAAAAGCTTTTGCCACAATTTTGTAGTCAGCAGTGAGCAATGAGATTGGCCTATAGGAGGCACACTTGTTGGCATTCTTACCCGTTTTTGGCAATACTGTGATTGTTGCAGACTGTGTGGATGGTGGCAACTCACCTTTTAATAGACCCTCCTCAACCACATCAAACAGGGGGTTCAAAAGATGGTCCTCAAAGGCTTTATAAAAATCAATAGAGAGGCCATCCGGCCCCGGGGCCTTCCCACTCTTTAAAGACCTTAAAGCTGCCCAGATCTCTTGTTTGGTCAAGGGAGAGTCCAACCTCTCAGTTTCCTCCCCACTAATTTTATTAAGGGGTACCCCTTCAAAAAAAGTGTCATAGTCCTCCTGAGAGGGATCACATTTGGAAGTGTAAAGGGACCTATAAAATGCAACAAAGGCATCACCTATCTCCCTTGAGCTCTGCACCAAATTCCCCTGTGCGTCTTGAACCTGGCCCACTGTTTTCATCGTCTCTTTTCATTTCAACTGCCAGGCTAAGTACTTCCTCGCCCAGTCCCCATCAAAGTAAGCACCTGCGTTAGATAAGAGGATGGTTCTCTCCAACTGCACACTAGACAAAGTGTTAAACCTCCATTTCAACTTTTGAATAATCGCATACAGGGCTGCCGTAGGATTTAACATATGCGCCCTTTCACAGGCTGCAATTTTGCTTCTAAGGAATTCTAGTTCTCTTATCGCATTGCCTCTAGCATGTGAGGTGAAGGAGATTGTTTGTCCTCTTACATATGCCTTTAAGGCCTCCCAACAAGTACAGTGAGAGGTATCACCTCGATGATTGAATTGCAGGAATTCTTGCAGACTTTCCCCATGTATAGAAGGTATTTCTGATTCCTCAGGAGGAGGGGATCAAGCTTCCAAGCTTTGGAGTCAGCAGGGGTCCCAGTACCTCAGATAGTGATATAGTGCAGCGCGTGGTCTGATACCAAAATTGGTAGATATTCCACGTCCCCCAGATCCACTATTAGGGCACTAGAGACCAACAGCCTGTCTATATGCGCATATGAATGGTGGGCATGTGAATAGAAACTGTATTCCTGCCCTGTAGGGTGAAGGTGCCGCCAAGCATCGGTTAAATCAAAGTCAGCATGTAAAGCCTCCAAGGCTTTTTGCATTATGAGACATGGGCACAGGGATCTTGTTTGAATGATCCAATAATGTGTCCAAAACACAATTATAATCGCCCCCCAAAATCCAAGGACCCTCCCTACTAGCCATGTCTAGTACCAATTTCTGAAAGAAGCTGGGACAGTCCACATTCGGGGCATATACAGAGCCAATCAGAAAAACTCCTTTACCAGGAACATTAACTCTCGCCAATGCATAACTGCTGGATTGACCTACCAGTTCAGGGTTTTAAATAATTGATTAGCAGTTTTTTTCTTGGGACAATACTAACTGTACAGAAAGCATTCCTATAGGTTTTCTAGAAATGTTATGTTTGTTAAACACAGTGAGGCAAGTCCTATGCATTTTCACAATGTTTTAGAACTTTTACGAGCAAAACGCTAATCAATTTTTAGAGTTAAATAAAACCCTGCAGTTTGTCCAAAATCTGAACTGGTGACCTCCAAGGAATCCAAATCGAGGCCCCTCAAGCTTTTGAAGAAAATGCTGAGACCCATGTGCCCCCCATAAAGCCAGCAGTTTTCTGCAATTTGATGGGAGAAAAATGCATCTCCTGCAATAAAACAGTTGTTCCCTTACGTCTTTGGATCTCTGCAATAACCTTCTTTCGTTTTATAATAGATTTGAGGCCATTGATGTTCCAGGACACACATCTGATATCATCCCCTATCATTATATATCCAGCTTGAACTATTCTTCCATCTGGCATAAAGTAAGTAAGCATCCACATTCTTTTTCCAAAATGCCCCAACTCTCTCCCCCCCCCCCCCAAGAACTGAACTAACATCCCCCATGTGAGACCCCAACAGCTGACCTGAGCTTGTCGTTCAGGTAGTGGAGCTCCTAGTTGAGGTCCCAACCCAGCATTCACCAGTGACACCAGTATTAGGTGCAAACGAGTTGGTACCTCTCCTCCCTCCTCGAGCTCAAGAAGCAACAATCTAAAACCTCCTACAAATGAAGCCCCCATCCCCCACATTGTGGAACCCCCTCCCCAAAAAAATGTACTGTACCTGCCTACCTCAGTCCAACGGGACTAGTATCTCTTCCCCAGTATAAACCCCAGCATTCCCACTACTAACAAAAGGCAGATACAAAGCATCCTGCCTGTCAGTGGCCTTAATATTTCAGAAACATTGTAAAACAGCTGAATACAGTTTAAAAAAATATAACACAACTTTTGATATAAGACCAACTGGTGAGAAAGTAACAGTGCAACTTAGAGTCAACATTTGTGGAGCAGATATACCGTGGTGTAAGCAACCAGTGCCTGCAGTCCAAAAATTAATAGTCAGCCCACACATGGTAAATAGACTCTTCTCCATAATAGCAAGTAAAATAAAAAGTGCTCACCCACGAGAAAGAAAAGCGCACCCCCACAGCTACCCGTTCCCCCAGGCACAGTCGGGCTTTGTGAAAAGGGCCCGCTGGCGTCTTCGAGGAGGCCCACATCTTAAAGTGAACCAGACAGGGCCATGTCCGTGCAGGTCCCTATAAAATTTAGTACAGCAGAGCTTAAGAACCCAATTCTAGGGTTGAAAACCCCAATGAGCCCTACATCCCCGAAGGGACATCAGAGCTCAATCCCATGTGCCCAGACACCCTGTGCAGACAATCAAACAAGATGGGTGATGCAAAAAAAAAATAATGTTATCTTCACTTGGCCCCTTAGTCCACAGATGGCAAATGTTCACATCTCCCCCCTCCTCCATCATGATATAAGGGGTAAAGGTGTGGAGAGCATGCGAAGCACAGTCCCGTTGGGAGCCTAGAGGACCAAGCCGTAGTAGTCGTTCCTCGCTGGAACCCATGCCCCTAGACACAGTCGGGGGCTACCAGAGGATGTTCTGCTGCTAGCCTTAGGTCTCTGGCTACTGAATGTCATTTATGGCCTCCATGAGCCCCTTAATACTCGAAGAGGAAATGAGAGCACCAGGCACATAATGGAGGTAAGGAGAAGAAACATTGTAGACTTAGGCCTGCAGATCAGTCATCAAAGCAATTTTATTATGAAGTAGCATAACTCACTCTGTGTCAGGCGGCACTCTCTCCCTCCTGGCCTCCTCCTCTTCTATCCATTTTTCTGCTGTCTTGTGGTAGGTGAAATACAGAGGGCTTTGTCCCGGCCTGTCCATCTGCATTCGAGCTGGATACATGAAGGAGAATTTCCATCCAAGCCTATAAAGCTTATTTTTGGCTTGATTGATTTTTTGGCACTTAGTTTGGAGCTCCCAGTTGAAGTCCTGATAGACATGAACTTTAGTATTCCCAAGTTTAGTGGGACCTAACGATTTGGGTTTTTGCAGCATAGTCTCTTTATCTCCATACCGCAGATATTTAATTAAGCAGTGCCGGGGTCGATCTCCCGGGTTTGGCGGTGGGCCCACATGATGAGCGCACTCTATTTCAAAGTTCGCCGCCTCCTCCGGGAGGCCCAGCTGGTTAACCAGCCAGCGATGGATCTCTCGTTAGGATTCCTCCCTTCTATTCCTTCAGGCAGCCCGATTATCCGGATGTTGGAGCATCGGGAACGATTCTCTTGATCGTCTACTTGCTCCCATAGTTCAGCTATAGTAGCTAGTAGGCCATTCCTCATCGCTGTAACCCTGGTATAGGAGTCTTCCATGTTGCTCACCCTTTTCTCCAGTTCACAAATTTGCGAAGTGTGTGTGGTAGTTTCGGTAAGGCTAGTGACCACCGATTGGAGATGAGCAAATTGAGTATTAAGATTATTAAATCTGGACTTCATATCTTGCTGCAATTGTAGCAGCGTGTCAGGGACCCCAGCAAGCGTTTTAGTCAATTCCATCAATCTGGCGTCTGGCAGGACGCCTTCAGGACTAGTGCCCGGAGAGGAAGGCCCAGAACCGCGTAAGTCGCTCTCACCTCTCTTTGACTGCAGTCGGGCTTCAAACTGTAGCTTAGCTTGTTTGTTTTTCGATTTTCCCGACGCCATCTGTGTAGAGACTCCAGATATCAACAGGAGTATAACCATAAGACACTAATGCAGCTGCAAATACATTTTAAAAGACATTGCCCTGAAGAACTGTATTAGGAAGCGTCTGCCATGCTTGCTAGCTAGCCACGCCCCTTCCAATCCAATTTTGTTTGTGCAGTAAGACACTCCAGGGGTGTGCATTAGACACTTCTAACACACGGCGAGGGACTAAAGGCACTCATCTTGCGGGCTTGTGCCTTACTGTACCCCTGGCCATATGTTAGGAATATCTAATGCACACTGCATTGGGTCTTAGTGCTTACTTATTCCAATAATTTAACTTGCATTGCACAAACAGCATTTTAGTGGGTTCACGGGGCTTCCAGTATGCCATCAGATGCTGGACTTCCCGGGGTAGAGGCGCCGGCAGCTCAACAAAGCCGGGCGGACCTCCCCTGGACCTTCTGCCGCAAGACTGCCAATCGGAGGGAAGGTTTTGCCCCTCTGCTGACTACTTCTTTGTTTGTTTGGCGCGCAGCTCAAGGACATTCGCCCATTGGCTCTGAGATCGTCGGCGGCGACTTGGAGGGGTTAAAAGGCTGCACTCTCCTCTCCACCTCACGAAACTCGGACTGGGGCGGGAGGGCAACTGGCTTCCTCGGGCCCCAGCCACGAAAAGAAAGAAGCTGGACTTCCGGGGGTAGAGGCGCCGGCAGCTCAACAAAGCCGGGCAGACCTCCCCCGGACCTTCTGCCGCAAGACTGCCAATCGGAGGGAAGGTTTTGCCCCTCTGCTGACTTCTTCTTTGTTTGTTTGGCGCACAGCTCAAGGACATTCGCCCATTGGCTCTGAGATCAGCGGCGGCGACTTGGAGGGTTAAAGGCTGCACTCTCCTCTCCACCTCTCGAAACTCGGACTGGGCGGGAGGCGACTGGCTCCATGGGTCCCCCATGAAAGAAGAACTGGACTTCCGGGGTAGGCGCCCGGCAGCTCAACAAAGCAGGCGGACCTCCCCGGACCTTCTGCCATAAGACTGCCAATCGGAGGAAGGTTTGCCCCTCTGCTGACTTCTTCTTTGTTTGTTTGGCGCGCAGCTCAAGGATATTTGCGCATTGGCTCTGAGATCAGCGGCGGCGACTTGGAGGGGTTAAAAGGCTGCACTCTCCTCTCCACCTCTCGAAACTCGGACTGGGGCGGGAGGGCGACTGGCTTCCTCGGGTCCCCGCGAAAAGAAAGACACTGGACTTCCCGGGGTAGAGGTGCCGGCAGCTCAACAAAGCTGGGCGGACCTCCCCAAACCTTCTCCGCCAGACTGCCAATCGGAGGAAGGTTTGCCCCTCTGCTGACTTCTTCGTTTGAAATTCCGCCCACCCTCCCGGTGTTTGTGGGATGTTAAATGGGCTGCAGTCGGAGGTAGCCCAGCCCAGTCTGTGATTCCACCCTATCAGATCCAGGTCTCCCTCTGTTAGGAGGAGCTATACGGCCACAACAGCTCTCCTACCCTGATGCTGCCTTGATTGTAGGTGGGAGTTCCTGATCATCCTCCTCCTGAGTGTCTGATTCTGTTCATTCCGGTGAAACACCCTGCCTATTCTCAGGTCACTACTGACTGTCTCTGCTCCTTAAATCCTGCAATCTGCATGGCATGCTGTTTGGCTGCACTAACTCAGACCTTATCTGTTCCCCTACTTGCCACAGCCATCTAGGTGCTAACTCATTTGCTAGCCATCGCATGTTTACCTTCAGCACTTTAATTTAAATCCTGTGTTTTATCCTAACTTATATGCTAGCCTTGTTTGCTTTGTCTCAGTGCAATCTAATGCATCGTGTGCCTTTAGGTCTTTAATGCCTCCAGCCAAAGGACTTAAAACGAGTGGTCTGATTTTTAACGTCTGTGACTCTGATTTAACGTTTGACTACTGCTGCATTGAACTTAGATTTGTGTTATCCTGAGCACCAATTGTTACCCTAAGTTACTGCCTGATACACATCAATCGGCCCATTTGTCTCACTGGCCCTAAAGATAGCTGCAGCTATAGGATCTCTGGCTACCCTGCTGGTACCTGCGCCTCCTGGCCAGTCACATACAGGGAGCTATCATGCACCCCGGTATCCGGAACAACGGTATTTGCCTGGCCATAATTTACATTCTGGCCCAACTTGTGACTGATACCTTAATCAGCAACGCCTACCATTCCCACGTTACCTCAGGGGGGTCGGGAGAGCACACAGCAAGGCACTTCCCATGCCTGTCGTCACGCATTAACATCCTTCTCCTCGTGGTCCATGAATTCTTTAGGAAGGGGGTCCTCTACAAAGTCCTTCTCTGCACTTCAAGCCCGACCCAATGTCAGGTCCAGCTGGCACTACCTCCTCCAACCCTCTCTCTCCTGAGCTCACTAGCTGCCATACTCCTACTGGCGGGGGACATTCAACCTAACCCCGGACCAGGGACTGATAATGTCTCTATCTCCTCCCCTACGGATAAGGCCTGGGACGGAGCCAAGGGCCTGAGGCTGGTTCACATGAACATCTGCAGCCTGAGACCAAAGATCCAGGAGGTACAAGCTTGGCTGGCTGTCTACAAACCCGACATACTAGCGGTCTCTGAGACCTGGCTAAAACCCCACATTCCGGACCATGAGGTTGCTATCTCCGGCTATGCCTTTTTCAGAAAGGACAGACCCTCAAAAAGAGGGGGCGGAGTGCTAATTTATGTCAAGGACAACCTTACGTCCTCCATAGTCAGGCTGCCCCTGGACTCAGCCCTGGACTCAGAAGCAGTCTTCCTTAAGCTCACTCTAGGTGGGGCTAAACACCTCACAATAGGATGTGTATACAGCCCCCCAACCAATGCCATCGGCTCGCTGGATACGCTCCTGAAGAGCTCCATGGTGGACTCAGCTGCTGAGATTATCCTGTTGGGCGACTTCCACTAAACTGGGCACAAGCGTGAAGTCGGCAATATCCGGAGTTCTACAGGACTCCACAATGCTCAATTAATCTCTACGACCAGAATGAACCACAAATCAGGCAGACCTCTACTATAGATTGGGTCCTGACCTCATCCCCAATTAATGTAAAGTTGGCTGGGACTCTGGCAGATGCCCTAAGCGACCACTCGCCAATTTTGCTATATGGAAGAATAACAGGATAAGCGTCCCTTCGAGCGATCAGTTCTAGGACTTCTCAATTCCATCCTGACCAGTTCATAGGCTACCTAAGCGGCACTGACTGGAACCCCATAGACATCTTCTAACCTGGAGGCTGTTAAATTCTTCCAAACCACCCTATCTCATATCACTAACCTGGTTGCCCTATGAAAACCCACAGGGTTAAGGAGAACTGCTATAAGTGGATCTCACCCCACCTAAAAGCCCAGATGTCCACCTGGGACAAAGCATGGAAAAAGTTCACCATAACTAAACTCCCCGTGGACTTAGCCAGTTACATGGCCCTCAGAAACCTCTGCAAACAGAACATAAAGAAAGCCAAGAAAGAATACATCTCCAATCTCCAAAAAACTAACCTGGGTAACCCCAGGCTTTTCTGGTCACATATTAACGAACTCCTGAAAGGGCTTAAAAAATCCACTACCGGCCCTATCCAGGTGAACGGGCATGTACTGGAGGAGGGGTCTCGCATCACTGAGGCCCTAAACGGCTACTTCACAAACTTGGATGCATACAAGGTGGGTCACACGGACGACGGAAAAAAGGCCCACGAGCAGCAGCCCCACGAACTTGACCGCCCTCAATTTCATCTGCGGCTGGTAAAGGTAAAGGAAGTTCTGCTCATCCTTAAATCCCTGCAGCCGAGAGGCACTGGTGGCCCTGACGGGATCCAGCCAAGAATTCTCAGGAGGCGCCCTGCTCTAGCTAAGCCAATAGCCTGGCTGATTAACGGTCCTTGTTGGAGGGATGGTCCCTGAGCCATGGAAGGAGGCCCTAGTGATTTCTATTCACAAGGGAGGCACCACTGAACAAATAGGGAACTACAGGCCTATCTCCCTGCTGTGCTCATTGGCGAAAATACAGGAGAAGCTAGTCTACTCCCAACTTCGCGAATACCTGGAAACTCACCAGGTTATCTCCTCGTCCCAGCATGGCTTCAGAGCCAACCATGGGACAGACACGGCACTAACCAAATTCTCGGCAGATGTCCTGCACAACAATGACTCGGGGGTCAGCACAGGCGCGGTCTTCATCGACCTCTCTAAAGCCTTTGACTTGGTCAACCACAACCTCCTTTTGCACAAAATGTGCTCTCTTGGCCTGGACACCCACCGCTGGGCTGGTTTCGAGTTACCTCTCAGGCCGTACCCAGAGGTCAGGTGGTTGGACAATGTCTCCCAGACTGCACCGCTTAAAGAAGGTACCACAGGGGTCTATACTTGGCTCCTTCTCTTCACTCTGTTCATAAATGACCTGCACCTACACTGCGGAAGCTTAAGAGTCATCAATATGCTGATAGCGCTGATCATCTACCGCCTCCCCAATGTAAAAGAACTGGAAGAGCCCTTCAAGATGACATCCTCCAGATGGAGGATTGGCTCGCCTCAAACAAAATGGTACTAAACACCAGCAAAACCAAAGGCGTGCTGTTTGGGCCAAGATCCCTGGGATCTGATAGGTCGGCAGCTCCTTCAACTGCAGTCCAGAGGGAGTCAAGCTAAGTGGTTCCCTCAACTAAGTACCTCGGTCTAACACTAGACCAAAGCTTTACTCTAAAATAACATGTCGACCTACTAACCAAAGCCATTCATGAAACTCGGCATCCTCTATAGAATAAAGGACCTGATTATCCCTGAAGCCAGGGTAGCCATCGCCACTAGCATCCTACTCCCCAAGCTCACCTACGCAGCCCCGGTTCTCCAAGGTGTGGCTGCTACTGAACTTGTCAGGCTAAAGACCCTCTGCAACAAGATTGCCAGGTTTGCTACCATGTCCCACCCTAGAACCCACCACTGTGAGGCCCAAGCAAGGCTCAGATGGCCGTCCTTGGAAGCCGCCTCATTTACCCGACTCTCTGCCTGACTTTTTAGCTACTGGGCCCTTCCCCCCAGCTTCAAAGGCTAGTCAGGGCTAAAACCAGTCTGAGGCATCTCCGACCTCAGGACAAACTCTCCTGGAGGTTCCTAAAACTAGGACTAAAGCCGGATCCAGGTCCCAGCATTTACAGCCCCTTCCACCTGGAACAACCTCCCTGTAGGGGTACGAGAGGCAGAAACAGGCCCTAGCTTCCGCTCTAAACTTAAAGCACACTTACTCGATAGGAGTACCTGCCAGTGCCTTAGGACCTGACCACCCGTCACTGCCTCTCCTAAACTCTGAAGGCGTGCCCCATGGTCACCCTTCCCCCATCTACCTTGATTCCTCGGGATGGGACCCTGACTCTAGGCAAACTAGCTAGCACCATCTACTTTGATTCCTCAGGATGGGACCCTGACTCTAAGCAAACTAGCTAGCACCTCGCGCTCTTCCTGGGTCCCCAAGATTGATGCATGTACAATGTTTGTAAATATTCACTTCCACATGTTCTTACGGTCTTTATGTTCCCCTACCTCCTACCTGATTGTAACCCTAATGATCTCATTGTCTACCAACTTGTCACTTTACTACCTGTACTGTTTCCGTTGATCGTGTATGTAACTTTCCTCCGGGTCGCCCCTGAAAAAGGGACCTCCGGGGCCCAGCGGGCTCACCCGGTCAACAAAATTCAATAAATCAATCAATCATGTACAGTATGCATGGCTCCAACTTTCACTTTCTATGTCCATTTAGAACACTCAGATTTAGCATTCTAGAGAGGCCATTTACATGAGAAGCAGTATATGCTATCAGTAAAAGGATGCTAGGAGGAGAGAAATATCCAAGTAATTTGGTTGTGCACTACCAAACCATACACGTACTCTAAAGTTTCATTCCCAGAGCAAGGAATCATGGCTATGAAAATCTTTGGGGAGGCGACAAGGCTTTGCCAGAACACTTGCTTTCAGCTCTGCCTTTGTCTTGTGCTGTTGCATAAACTGCATTGTGCTGTGAAAGCTGCAGCTTCAAACAGAGATTGACACACAGATCACCTTCTGAGGGCTAACATCCCGGTTTGTTCAGCATAAACACAGTGTGTGCCCTACAAGTGATTCAAATATGCTTCCCATTGTCTTTGAACATAGCACTTCTAGTTGCTGTGGGTGCAGTCTCTTTTCATTGATCCTGACTATTTGGTTTCTCATTTGAGTATTAGTAGTTCTTTGGACACACCCAAGTTTCTTACCTGAGATTGTCTCAGAGATCCATTTTAACCCGTCTGTTTTACTACTGTTTTTCCCAGTAAGCCTAATGGTACCAGTGTTGTGGCTACCCTTAACCATCTGGAAAAAAAAAGGAAATTATGCTTCTACATCAGTCAGACAGAACCCATGAAGGGTTCAGTTAAGCAACTGTTCATCACCTCTGGAGGTGTCACCACTGATCTTCCTGTGGCTAAAAAGACATGTCTCACTGAATGGTTTCCTGTATTAAAGAGACACTGTCAGTCTTTTTTGAATAATATTATTTCTAGTTAAAAACCCACATTTTATAATGCTTACCTTCTCTAAAATTCATTGTTTTTGCTGGTTGTTTTGTCTGTCTCTTTTCTTAGTGCAACTAAAATGAATGCTAGTGATGTAATTATAACCAGCCTTGTTTTGTTTTAAATCGTTGCGCTACCATACTTATTGAATGTTAGGAACACCCACAAACAGTGCAGCCACTCATGATGCAATAGTCTCCTCTCCTCCCTCTGTACAGTGAGTGGTTAGACTGGGTTGAGGGTGTTCCCAAGTCCAGGAAAGATGCAGTGGGAGTTGATCAAGGATGTAAATAAACATGTTTTGTGTGATAACACTAGTATGGTAGGCAGTCTGCTTTTCACTTTTTAAAAGAAAAAAAGAACCAGAATGAAACTACTAGCTATACCAGCTGTCTCTACAGAATGTGAACAATTAAAATGTGTTTTCTAAACTAGGGGCGCTTTGAGGCCTAAGAGGGTTGACAGTGTTCCTTTAATTGTTACATGCAGCCTCACGCCTTGTCCCAGAAGAAATGTGAGTCCATTCTCACACGTGTGGTCTCTTCGTTAGCAGCCTGTTGGTTGGTTCTGCTTTGCTGAAATCAATGAAGAAACTACTTGGGCATCCAGCCACATTACTCTGTGGACCTGAAGTCCCATAGTGTTGTAGGCGTTAGTTCTACTGTACTGAAGAGCCTGTTTCCTAAATAGCTCCAGTAGGTCCCTCCCCCTAGTTGTACTGTTAATAGTCAATATGAAATGAGTGGTGATGGATGAATCCTTGTTGTTAGAAGAAAAGTTTATTTACCTGCAACTGTGCTTCTTCTAGGGATATTTGACCATAGTTACACACACACACACACCACCTTTTCTCCCCTATGTGGGCTATTTGGGTTTTGTGTAGTTATTGTTCTGTGTTTTTTTTTTTTGGTATTTTGGGAGGTGCTTCTTCCTTCAACAGTAAAATGTGATGGTTGGAGGGAATCATGTGTTAGAAGGGGAGGTAGTCATGAGGTTGCGATTTAGATCCAGATGAACGATTCTGGGTTCCTGCTCCTTAGTTAAAACTATGCGAAGTATGTGAGTGTGGATAAATACCTTTTGAAGAAACACAATTACAGCCGAGTAGCCTTTTCATCATTCTTAAACTCTCTCTCAGCCACGGCCTCTCATATGCAGACATATGCTGCCTTTCTCAATTTCACATACACACAGAGCCCATTACTCTCACAGGCGGGAACTCCCATATTCCATCACAGTCACATATGCACTCTGACTGTCCCTTATACTTAGAGTACATACATTCAAAGACTGCCAATCACATGTGTAAATACACACACACTGCTTATAAGGTGCATATACACATGCTCACAACTCACTTTTCGCACAACTCCCCTCCTCTGGTTGGTACATTCCTGACTGTTTATTCTGCCTCCTGCTCCTTCTGCTCTGCCTCCTGCTTTATCTTGCTTTTCACTTGGTTTCTCTGCCTGCTGCTGTTTGCACTGCCTCTTGCTGTGTCTGCTCTGCCCTCCTGCATTGTCTACCCCACCTTCTCGATCTGTTTGCTCTACCTCTCCTCTCCGTTCCACTTCCCTGTTCCCTCTGCATAATCTTTTATTAGTATCTTAAGTGTCTCCTGCTAGTTTATTTTAAAATTGCTGAAGGCTGAAATATGTGACACTATGAAAATATTATATGAGTAATTATGCCATGATATCTTGTTTTATGTAATATGTTATGTTGTAACTGTGCTGCCTCCAACTGATCGTCCTTGTGAACAGAAGGTTTCATCTTAGTGGATTTTTCTAGACAAAGATTTGAAGTTAAATTTCAAAAATGTATAGAACTTTTTAGCTGGCATGGTGGCACTGAGGGTTGAGGCACTGGACGTCACACCTTGTGCCATGCTGGCGACCCAGGTTTGGGAACGAGCCTGGGTCATTGGGGGTTACATAGAAACATAGAAGTTGACGGCAGATAAGGACCACAAGGCCCATCCAGTCTGCCCATTTCTTTTTCTGCCTTATGAATGTGCCATCGGCCTTTGCTCTGTCAATGGCCTAATATTCATACTCATTTGTATTGCTCCCTTATACCTATCCCATGCCTGTTTGAAGCCCTGCACTGTATTCATACCCACCATTTCCTGAGGTAGGCCATTCCATGCATCCACCACCCTTTCTGTGAAAAATAACTTCCTCACATTTCCCCTTAATCGGCCTCCCTCTAATCTCATGCTGTGTCCTCTTGTCCTGCTATTTTTCTTATATTGAAACATGTTGGACTCTTTCGCCTTGTTAATGCCCTTAAAGTGTTTGAATGTTTCAATCATATCACCTCTCTCCCTTCTTTGCTCTAGGGTATACTTATTGAGCTCAGTTCATCTGTCCTCATATGTTTTCTGATGCAGTCCCTGCACCATTTTGGTTGCCCTTCTCTGGACTGCCTCAATTTGGTTAATGTCCTTGTGAAGATGTGACCTCCAGTACTGCATGCAGTACTCCAGATGGGGCCTAACCAGTGTCTTGTAAAGAGGGATTATTACCTCCCACATCCAACTTGTGAGACCCCTACTAATACACCCCAACATCCTTCTAGCCTTACCTACTGCTTTAGTGATCTGCTTGGATGATTTCAGGTCATTGGTGATGATGACGCCCAAGTCTCTTTCTTCCGTTGTGACTGCCAGCAACTTCCCTCCCAGCCTCTAGGTGGCTTCAGAGTTTCTCTTCCCTATGTGCATGATCTTACACTTCTTTGCATTAAACCCCAGTTGCCACTCTTCCGACCATTTTGCTAGTTTATCCAGATCTCTTCTCATTCTGCCCACCCCATCTGGATCATCTACTCTGTTGCAGATCTTGGTGTCATCTGCAAACAGACAAACCTTACCCTCCAGTCCATCTGCAATGTCACTGATGAAGATATTGAAGAAGATTGACTGGGCCTGATCCTAGGTACCCACTTGTGACTTGCATCTCTTCTGACTGTATACCATTTACCACCACTCTCTGTTTTCTGCCCATCAATCAGTTTGCCACCCAGTTGACCAACGTCTGACCCACCCTGAGCCTACCCAGCTTATTAATCAATCTTCTATGTGGAACAATATCAAAAGCTTTGCTGAAGTCAAGGTAGGCAACATCAACTGCTCCCCCTTGGTCCACCGCTTTGGTTACCCAGTCAAAGAAATCTATGAGATCAGTTTGACAGGACCTTTCTTTTGTAAACCCATGCTGTCTTGGATCCTGTGCTCCTGTGGATTCCAGATGTTGCACTATCCTTTCCTTAAGGAGTGTCTCCATAGTCTTGTCCACTACTGAGGTAAGACTGACTGGTCTGTAGTTCCCTGCCTCCTCCCTGCTACCACTCTTCTGGAGCAGAATCACATGAGCCCTTCTCCAGTCTTCTGGGACCTCTCCTGTGCTCAGACTTACTAAACAGTTCTAATAATGGCTCTGCTAGTTCCACCCTTAGCTCCTTTAGTACCCTGGGATGTATGCCATCAGGTCCCATTGCCTTGTCCACCCTGAACTTATCGAGCTCTTGTAGGACCCTTTCTTTTGTGAAGAGACTAGTGCACACCTCCCTCCCCGTGTCCATGGTGCTGAGCTGTGGGCCCTGCCCTACCTTCTCTTCAGTAAATACCGAGCAGAAGTATCTATTTAAGATAGATGCTTTTACATGGTTCTCCTTCTCACATGCCCCCTCATCTCATTTGATCTTAGCAATACCCCCTCTGTACTTTCTCCTATCACTAATGTATCTATAGAGAGTCTTGTCACCTTCTTTTACTGTTCGTGCTAGTGTTTCCTCGGTTTGGGCCTTTGCCTGCCTTACTGCCTTCCCTGCTTCCCTTAGGGAAGTTTGGTATGCCTTCCTATCTTTATCCTGCTGCATTCCCTTATATTTCCTGAAGGTCAGCCTTTTGGCTCTGACCTTTTCTGCTACTGTGTTTGAGAATTAAAGTGGTTTCCTTCTTCTTTTGCACTTCCTTTTCTCACTAACACAATGGGATGTTGCTTCAAGTATTGCATCTTTAATGCTTGCCCACTTTGCCTGTACCCCCTCACCTATATTTCTTTTTGCCAGGGCTAGCTTAACTCTGTTGGCCATCTTATCAATGTCAGCTCCTCTGAAGTCACTTATTTTTGCCTTGGAATGGGATGATTTTGTTCTAGTGGCCACATTGAACCATACCACGTGATGGTCACTGGCACCCAGGTGACCTTCTACCTGGAGATCTGTGATCCTTTCCCTGTTAGTCAGTACTAGATCTAGGATAGCTCTGTCTCTTGTGGGTTGTTGTATTAATTGTTTGAGGCCCTCCCCCTGCAGGGAATCCACCATGTGTCTAGTTCTGGCAGATGTCTTTGCTGGTGTGGACCAATCTGTATCTGGCATGTTGAAGTCTCCCATTATCAGAACCTCTCCTTTAGCTGTCATGTTTTGTATATCTTCTAACAGTAACGTGTCTGTGTCCTCCCCCTGGTCTGGAGGCCTGGATTGGCAAAGGGGGGAGCTGGGAGATGGACTGAGAAGCTACAAGGCAGCTCTCCCCTACCTCCCCTCCTGAGTGGGGACTCAGCCACGCCTGCTGCAAGCCTGCCCCTGGGTGGAGGCCCGGAGGTAGTACAGTCAGGAGTGACTAGAGTAGGGAGGGTGCCACGGGTCACTGCGTGCACGTTTCTCCACACATGCGCAGCAACCACGGCAAGGGTGGGGAGAATATTAGTAAAAATGGAGCCAGTGAACTCTAGCCTCTTTGGAGTCTAGATAATGGTCTGCAGGGGCAGGGATCGACGCCCTTCACCTTGGCCCTGCCGGGGGGGGGGGCAACCCATGTGGGATTGCTGGGAGGGGCGGGAGCGGGAAACGCAGAAGGTCCTGAGATTGAGGCCCTCTGAGGGGGTGCAGAGCCACCTGCCGGCTCCACCAGGTACCCCTGTCACCAGAGTAGGTGGGAGGTGGTGATGGGGATCAAACAGCTAGATGAAAAAAAAATGTATAGAACTTTTACAGAGATACAGATCTTTCTATACTGTACCATGTGCCTCTTTCTGTGACAAAATATATATATATATATATATATATATATATATATATATATATATACACACACACACATATACAGTGTGTATATATATATATATATATATATATATATATATATATATATATATGATATCCTAGCCCTAGGGCAAATATTGTCGATATTTTTCACAAGTGCTGTTTGACCTTATGACATCACAAGTGGTGGAGCCATGAGTGATGTCATACGGTAAAACAGCATGAGTGAGAAATATCAGCAGTATTTCTCCTTAGGCCATGACATATTCAATTTATCCAACACTTTTGTTCATTTCATCTTTTATTTGTTGTTTTAGGTACTTCTTATTGTGTTTTTTTTTCCCCATTTTCTATGTTCTTTTGGATGGCCGAATGGCACGTGATGGTTTAGCATGCATCATGCGTCAGCAGGTTAGGATGATTCAGTGAGAGTGGTTGTGAGGAACTAGCTGGGTTGTACTGCAAACGGGTGTGGCTATTTGAATAGCTATGGAATGGAACCCAGAGGTCATCGTCAGGAGCAGGGATGTCCTTGTCAGAGCTGGTTGGAGCAGAGTCGGTAGTTGTTGGAAGTGTAAAAAGGCAATCTATTGCGGCTGTTATTGGGGAGGGAAAAATTAAACAACATGGGCAAAGAGAGATAGCTGACAGATGTTTTGTACTTTTTTTACTTTGTTTGGGTCACTCTTTTTTTATTTAGAAGAAAACAATAGTAAGCAGCATTAGAGGAGTAAAATGAAAGTGATGTGAGGGAGTGTCAGTTGAATTTAAACTAGTTGATGGGAGGCAGCACGCATAGGAACTTTCTAGTTTTAAAGTCAGAACTGTGCTGCTTGTACTGCTGGTTTCCACCAATCAAAAGCTACTGTGAATGTATTTTCTTGTTTCTGGGAACCTAGAGTGAGAATATCAAAACTACAGTGAGAATATTTTAATATTCTCACTATAGATGCAGAGGTCATAAAAATATCACTGATATTTGCCACAAAATATACTCATGAGCATTGGTTAAATACATTTATACCATGGAACGGTTAAGTAACCCAGTCATGCTGTGCCTTTTGTTCACCCACAGTCTGTTATTTTCACTGTAGCAGTCAGTTATGTTGGTTCTCCTGCTGTATCAGTATGATTCACATCCCGTGGTTAAGTGATGGGACAACATGCTTCAGCAGGCACGGGGTGGAAGAAAGAGTCCACCGGGGATTGGAAGCCCTGAAAGAAAACAAGGTGACGGTGCCAGATGACATCCACTCAAGGGTTCTAAGAGAACTGAGCACAGCCCTAGCTGCCCCACTGGCCTTATTATTCAGCACCTCATTAGACGGGGTAGATCCGGAGGACTGGAGGAGGACCATTGTTGTCCTTCTGCACAGGAGTGGCAGCAGGGAGGAGGCTAGCAATTACAGACAAGTCAGTCTCACATCAGTGGTGGGAAAGTAATGGAAACCCTGTTGAAGGAGAGAATTATGGAGTAGCTGGAGACAAATGGGCTGCAAGACCACCAGTAGCACTGCTTCATGGGGAGAGGTCATGTCAAACAGATCATATATATTTCTTTCACTGGCAACCTTGGGGTGGGGGAGAGGATGGTAAGCTGGATATTTAACTGGCTGAAAGATAGGAGTTAGAGAATGGTGGTAAATGGCAGTCACTTGAGGGACATGAGGGTGACCAGTGCAGTACCACAGAGGTCAGTGCTGGGTCCTGTCCTCTTTATTGTCTTTGTAAGTGACATTGCTGTGGAACTGGAGGGGAAGGTGTGTCCCTTTGGGGGTGACACAAAAATCTTCAACATGGTGGACACCCAAGAGGGTGTGGACAGAATGCAGAGGTGCCTGGGGAAACTAGAGGAGTGGTCTAAGGTGTGGCATCTGAGTTTTAATGTCAGAAAATGCAAAGTCATGCACCTGGGGCATGGAAACTAGGGGACTGCATATAAGATGGGGGAAGTACTTACAGTCACCAAGCAAGAGAGGGACATTGGAGTAATCATATCTGATGACCTCAAGATGGTAGGGCAGTGCAACAAGGTAGTAAGCAAGGCTAGCTGGATTCTAGGTTGCATAAGGAGGGGGATTTCTAGCAGGAGAGGGGAGGTGGTGTTGCCACAGTATCACTTATTAGTGAGACCCCAGCTGGAGTGCTCTGTCCAGTTCTTTCAGCCACACTTGCGCAAGGACATTGACAGGGTGGAAACAGTTCAGAGGAGGGCTACCAAAATGGTGCAGGGGTTGCATGAGAAACCATACAAGGAGAGGCTACAGTAGCTCAATATGTACTCCTTGGAAGACAGGAGGCAGGAGAGCGGGAAGAGAAATGATTGAGTCCTATAAGTACCTCACAGGGTTGAACAAAGTGCAGGAGGTGAGTCTTAGTCAGAGGAGGAGCACCAGAACTAAAGCTTGGGGAGGGGGGGAATTTAAGAGGAATGTGAGGAAATACTTCTTCACAATGTAACCCCCTTGCAAATGGGGGTTCCTAACGTGCCTTATGCCTGCTTGATGATCGGCATGAAGCCGCCTAAATGGGGACCTGGTGAGTGCTTTTTAAGGCCTCCGTATATTGTCTCTTTAAGGGCTGCCTGTTGCAGTCGGGATTAGTTAAATTGGGAGGGGGTTTGAGTGTTGCTATGCTCGACTCCCGCCTGGGCTGCAGAATATTCGCTCCGTTTCTGCCATCGCTAATTGCGCAGAGGGAGCTTCGTTAGAAGATGTGCTTGTCTGCTGACTATCTATTAGGGTAGTAATGACATTGTAGTTGTTCTAACCTGTTTTTGGTTGCAGCAAGGACTGTTTGATTGCCTCCTCCATTTTGCCCCAGAACTGCTGAAGTGGGCCAATCAGTACCTCTGGACCCTGCAGAGCTGACTGACCAATAGAGGAGCTGCTTGTAATTGAGAAAGGTATTATGGGCTATGGCGCTTTTTCTGCACCACTGAGAACCGGAGGAAGTGACTGGCATGTGCAGTCAGCCAATGACAGCGGGTAGCGCTCGAACTGAGAGGAGAGCCCCTTGCTGTTGGGGTGAGATGCGTTGTGGCTAGTGAGGAGTGAGGAGCTGTGTGCTTCTGCGCTGAAGAGTGTTCGCGTGGGAAGCGCGTGAAGGCCTGAAGTGGCCATTTTGTGTTTTTGGCTCCAGCGGACGAAACCCGCCGGCGGGCGGTCAGAGGAGGCTATGCTCTGTACAGCTACCCACCAGGCTCGACCTGAAGGAGGACTGGAGAAAATTGCTGAATCGCGCTCGGTCCGAAGACAAGTGGAAGCTGCAGTTTGCAGTATCTCAGTGACGGTGAGTTTGTGGGAGCATGGGAAGCAGCTGCCTGGTGTGGTACCCCTCTGTTGCTGTTTATCATATAAATGTGTGAGGAGGCTCGAGGAGCTCAAGTTAAATCCTGCTGCCATTAAAGGACTTTGTCTGTTGCTGTTTACCATAGAAATGTGTGAGGAGGCTCGAGGAGCTCAAGTTAAATCCTGCTGCCATTAAAGGACTTTGTCTGTTGCTGTTTACCATATAAATGTGTGAGGAGGCTCGAGGAGCTCAAGTTAAATCCTGCTGCCATTAAAGGACTTTGCCTTGTTTAAGATAACCTTATAAATGTGCGAGGAGGCTTGTGAGCTCAAGTTAATCCTGCTGCCGGTGAAGGACTTTGCCTTGTTTTTGAGATAACCATATAAATGTGCAAGGAGGCTTGTGGAGCTCAAGTTAATCCTGCTGTCTTTAAAGGACTTTGCCTGTTCAGAGATTACCATATAAATGTGTGAAGAGGTCTGTGAAGTTCAGGAGCAGCCCTGCTGACGTTGGAGGACCCTATCTTGTCGGGAGGTTGTGAGTACTAATACAGGGTAGCTCCCTGCTGAATTACAACAGTGGATTCAAATGCAAGTACTGTATTGTTGACTGTAAAAATCAATTCTTTTTTCTTCTCTGTGTGAAAGGGCCCCTACCAGCTGCCACGTTTGGACTAGCCTTTAGGGCTTGGGTACCCAGGGACAGTAACTTGTAGGGTTAGGCCTGTGCACAGACCCATGATACATAGTCATAGTGTAGCCAATTAACCTGATCTCCCCGTTATCTATCTACCCTTCTAATAAATCAGATTGCTGTGTTATAACTATACCCTGGCTGGTTTGTACACTTTGGATGAGTTACTGCATGGGGACTGGGATATAACTGTATCTTACTTTACAGGGGTCTCTGGAGTGAGCTGAACTATATCGGCTGTGGGGTAAGTGTATTAGTGAAGAGAATTGTTGTACGCAGTGTGAGTCACTAGTGGGACAAAAGGGGGGTTGCAGTAGCCCAGAGGGCTGTAACCGAGGTAGTCTTACTTGGGCTAACCCCGACCTCTTGGTGGAGGCACCCGTCCACGGATCTGGGCCCCTTACCCTGCCTCAGAGGGGGCAGACAGGGGTAGTAGCCCTAAGGGTAGCGCCCCCTAGGGGTTACAACAAAAAAGGGTGGTGGATGCCTAGAGCAGCCTAAAAGAAGTGGTGGTGGCGAAGACAGTGGGGAGGGATAGGCACATGGGCATAATAGGTAGAGGAAAGAGAGGAGGGAGGTATACCTGCGACCGAATAGTGTCCAGGGTGTAGTAATAGGCAGAGAAAATAGGGCAGACTAGATGGGCCTATTGGTTCTTTACTGCCAGCACATTCTAGGTGGTGTAAACAGGACATTCTATAGGACGCTCAGGAATAGACTTATTACACACAGTGGTATGGTGTCAACTTTGCTGTCCTTGCACTTGTGGCTTCACTTTGCTCCATCACTCATTGCTGTGCAGCATTGTTGGCAACATTTCAGAGTGAATAAAAGGCTTATTCCTTGATGCCCTGGGGCATATTCCTTGTTAATACCACATATGGAGAATAAATGTGCTGAAAAAACGTATTGTTTGAGCATATAATGTCACAGTATAGAAAATGACATTTTACTTTCCCCACCAATGATATTTTTGCTTATTGTGACATCAGCACAGTAGTGGCATGTAGGATAGAAATAGGACATCACATAGACAGGCTGATAGAAAGCTGCTTACCATAGAGCGTGTCCCTGAATGGCACCCTAGCACTTGTGCTCTGCTACACTGTTTTGCCACATTTTGCTAGACTGCATTGGCAGAAACATTCTATTTTAAATAAAAGCTTGTTTTCAATCAGCCTGTGCAATATCCACTATTTATGCATCAGTTTACTAGTTATAAACTTTCAGATCTGTTTGTGTGAATATTTAATATTTTCTTTGATTTCAACTTCAAGCTTTAGTGCTGCATAGGGCTATTGTGATCTCGTTGGCATTATGGAAGCTGCTCTCTAATCGGTTCTGTAGTCATTTGTGATATATTAAACCTTCAGTAGTGATTGTGACATAAGCAACTTGTCAGATAATTTTATCTTACATGTTGGGGGTAAAGATAGCACATTAATATTGCATAGTTTATTTGTATATCTGTTGTATGAACCGAAAAAAACAATGGTCTGACTCAGAATGCACAGTTTATATTCACGTGTAAGGTGGCAGGAGTTTCATAACTTACGTGTAGCTCTGCCACTCATGAATTAAGGTTTCTCCCCCTCACAGTTGAAGATAAATGGCATATTTTGAGTGAGGTCTTTGCATATGCCCTATTTAAAATGTCACAGACAAAAATAACATAGGTCATATACCATAGTGCTGTACTGAAGCAATGGGAGAGCAGCTGCAACGATGCTTGACTTTTGTCAAAAAAGAAGAAATTTCTTCATACTTACCATAATTTCCTTTTCTGTTGGCTCCAACGTTGTCAATGGTTATTCACAACAACTGGGTAATGTGCACCGATGCTAGGGGAAAAAACTCAGACCAAAGCTTTAGAATGCTGGGCATATGAGGATTCCAAGCAGCAGCAACTCTCCAATCACTGATGTCCTTGCATTGCCTCAAAACATGGAAATAAGTGCCATACTGGACTGCTTGATAGGAGAAGCACACAATTAACTGTCTAAACATAAAAAGGTATAGGAAATCCTGTCTTACCTTGTCTGAGGATGACATGTGAGCAGTGGAAGTTCATCATCTAGAGAAAACTGTGGCCCAAAAAGTGCTGTTGTCTGGGGACAACAGATAACCAGTGGAGCTTCACCTTACAGAGAAAATCTACAGCTTGAAATAAGAAACATATTCAGTAAACAAGCCAGCAGCTGCATGCATTGAAAAACGCTTCCTGCAACAAAGGAGACATCGTTGGCAAGCTTTAAATTTGAACCTGTTAAAGTGCGTGACCACAACCAAAACTGAAAATTTTGACTGATGTCCTTATATATCTTCTTTTTTTTTTGTACGTAAGACAACTCAATAGGTAAACTATAGAGGAATACTCAGACAAATTTATGAAATGGGTTATAACTGAACAATGCACATTCCCAGCTGGCATACTGGGCAATATTCTCCTGCAGGAGCAAGTACCCTGGGCAGGTCCCATTGACAATGTTGGAATTAACAGAAAAGGAAATTCCATTAAGTATGAAGAAATTTCTTCTTTCTGTAGCGCTCTGCATTGTCAATGGGTAGTCACAACAACTGGGTTCTAATAACCTAAGAAGCAGTACCCAGAATGACCGGGAGGGGGGGGAGAATAATAATATTGTCCCATATGTCAATCACATACAGAAAAGAAATTGACTGCTAATTGCCACCTGCAGACACTCTGCAACTAAAAGGCTAGACCAGCAGAACTTTGAACATCCATCTGTAGTGCTTGGTGAAAGTGTGGATGGAGGACCATGGGGCTACCTTGCATAACTCTAACACAGATGCTTCCCCTCTCTCCACCCAGTAACTGGCCATAGCCCTGCTGTAGTGAGCCTTGATGAGAGCTGGAGGCCTCTTCTTTACTGTGACATAAGCCTTGGCAACACAGGTCCTCACTAGCCCAGCTAGGGTGTCCTTGGAAGCTTCCTGTGCCTGCTTGGCCTCTCCAAACAGGACAAACAAGTTATCCAATTACCAGAAGTCAGCAGTCCATCTAAGGTATTTCCTAATGACCCATCACAAATCCAACTGGCGCAACTCCCTCTCCTTTGGGTGAGAAGACTGTGGACAGAAAGACAAAAAGCATATTTCCTGGCTTGCATGAAAGGCTGTGGGAACCTTCAGTATGAAGGACAGAACTGTTCTAAACACTACCTTGTCCTTATGCATGAAAAGGTATAGTTCTTTGTGGAACAAGGCCCAGAGCTCTCCAATCCTCCTGACTGAGCACATAGCAACCAAAAACGCACCTTGTAACACAGCATGCCCAGCAGAACAAATAGCAGTGGTCGAAAGGCTGTTTATACAGAGCATTCAACACCAGATTCAGATCCCACAGGGGAACTGGGGATCAGAACGTAGGTGAACTCCTGCTGGCAGTCTATAGAAAACAAATAACCTCTCTGTTAGTCTCTAAGGACATACCCAAAGAGGCTCCGAGGGCTGACATTTGACCTCTCAGGGTGCTCAGGGTCAACCCTTTTCCATTCCTTCCTGCAGAAAATCCAAAATATGTGGGATCTAAGCTTTGGAAGGACAGATATTGTTTTCCTTCTTGGTCTAAGCCGAAAAAGCTAGTTCGTATGCAAGCATAAGCTACAGAGGTGGAAGTCTTTCTGGCAGCCATCAGAGTGTCTACTACCTTCTTAGAGAAACCTAGTTTTAGGAGCCTCCTCTTTTCAGGAGTCAGGCCACAAGCTGCATCGCTTCTGGATTTGGGAGCAGAATGGGGCTCTGAGAGAGAAGTTCGTGCCCCCAGCACTGGAAGGCAAAAGGGAGCATGTTGAGCTAGGTTCACTAAGTCCAACAAGCACAGTCTTCTGGGCCACTCCATAGCTATTAGGAGGAAGCTTCCTCTTGAGTGCCCTAGTTTTCGTATGACCTTGGAGAAAAGAGGCAGAGGAGGAAAGGCACATGCTCTGTCGAAACTCCACTCCTGTGCCAGTGCGTCCACTGCTTCTGCTTGTGGACACTGGTAGTGGTTGAAGAACTATTGAGTTTGAGCATTGTGGCAGGAGGTGAACGGATTGATCTGAGGATGACCAAACCTTGACACAGGAAGGTTGAACCCCTCCTGGTTCAACATCCACTCCCCTAAATAACATTTCCCCAGCTTAGCCAATCAGCCTGAATATTCAACTCCCCTGCCAAGTGGACTGCTGTTAGACAAAGAAGATTATTCTCTGCCCATAGTAGGAGATTGATGGCTTCTTTTAGTATCTCTCTGCTGTTTGTGTCACCTTGATAGTTTATACATCACCGTGACAGCATTGTCTGACCTTATTTTCATGGCCTTGACTGCAGCAGACTTGAGAATGACGGGGAGCGAGGCGTACCACCCTCATCTCCAGAACGTTTATGTGGAGGTGCTGTTCCTGCACTGAGCAAGTTTCCTGAATGGGAAGGTGGTTCAGGACTGCCCTCTAATATTACAGGCTGGCATCGGTTGACAAAATCAACTCCAGTAGGACTTCCAAGGGCACCCCTTTGCTCAGATTCTTCAAACTCACCCACCACCTCAGAGACTGCCACTTCTGTGGTGAGAGGGGGATACTGGCCTGATAATTCTCAGAGATCAGATCCCAGGCTGACAGTAACTCCATCTGTAGGGACCGCATGTGAAGGCGAGCCCACAGAACTAGTTCTATCGCTGCCATTCTGGCAGGCAAGGGGAAAGCTTCCCCTGGTCCTTCTAGCCATGTGGGAGCTGTTACCAGCCCAAAGGGAGCTTCCTGTACTGGAAATGTTGTCCCAGAACCGAGAACCTGAAGGACATCTGAGAGACTGTCTGATGTGGATGTGGAGAGACATATCCCTCAGATTTATGGAATTAGATAATCCCCTGGCTGGACAGCTCTGATGACTGAGTGTATGGACTCCATCTTAAAGGACACAAAGGAAACAAACTGTTACAGGCCTGAAACCCTCTGACTTCTTGGGAACCCAAAAACAGATTGAGCAGAGTCTCTGGCCATGCTGGCAGGAGGCACTGGAACAATCACCCCAGTTTGACAGAGGTGGCCCAGGATCTGTGAATTTCCAAAACCAAGTATGAAGTTATTTGGGCCCGCTCTTCGCCCTGTATCTGCATTGTGTCTTTGGGCCAGGGCTCCTCTGCAACTATTGCTGTGGAAACCAGGGTGGGCTCCTTCACCCCTCTGGTTCATGAAGTTCTGAAAGGGATGAAAACACCTTTGGAACTGCCTGTGATTTCCACCTCCTTGACCCTCTGGAGGTGAAGAGGCCTTTGCTGTTGCTTTTCTACTGGAAATGGCCCTTTATCCTGTGTATCTGTCAAAGTAACATCTAGGCCCGAACCAAACAACATGCCTCCCTTGAAAGCTAAGTTTAACAGCTTGTCCTTTGAAGCCAAGCCAGCTACCCAATGCCAGGGCTTCACGTCCCACATAGCAGACGCAATATGATAGGCAGAACAAGCCACTATGTGTGAACATTTTCCACTGTGACACTCCCTAAGAAGGTGGAGGCCATGAAAACCAACTGAAAAATGCTTGCCCCCTCCAAAACTGGGGGAATGCAGCTGTACAGGGTCATAACTCCTATGAGAGGGGATAATAGTCTGGCCCTCATCCTCACTAATCATGACAGTCTGATTCAAAACATAGAGGTTAAATGCCCCCTAGGCGGTAGTGATCATAATATTATTATTTTTAGTATTAACCGTGCCTTCCATAAATGAACTGCACCACAGACCATTAAGAATTACAACAGAGCTAATTTCCCCATGATTAAGCAGTACCTTAACAGCATCGACTGGGATACTGAGTTTAGAGACTCATCAACACACGATTGTTGGAATACTCTTGAACGTCACATCCTGACAGCAGAGTCTATATATGTCCACTCACTAGTTAAACACAATAAAAAAAAAAAGTAGAATTCCTTTATGGCTGACCAAGTCAGTTAAACAAATTAAAGCCAAAGAAAAAGCTTATAGTAATTGAAAAAGAGGAACTTACCTGAAGATTATGTGAAATACAAGAAATAATTGATTATGTGAAATACAAGAAATAATTGAATATCCTTAAACAACTAATCAGGAGGGAAAAAACTAAGGTAGAACTTAAACTAGCCCACACTAAAGACAATTTCAAATTCTCTTACACCTGTGTTAACAGCAAAAAAAATATCACCAACCAACTGGGACCTATAGTTAGTGATGCATTTAAACTAGCCAAGGGGGGAGGCACTGGAAAGGAGCAGGGAAATCCTAGCCCCCCCAAAAAAATCACGGTAGTAAGTGCAGTAAACACCAACATAGAGGTGTCGATAGGGAGAAGGGCAGGGGTAAATGGAGAAAGTGACAAAGGCAAGAAGGACAGGGATGGGGCAAAAAGGAGTAATGCCATCAGGAAATGGAGGGTAATGAGTACCAATGCCCATAGTCTGGGCAACAAGCTCCTGAGCTGGTGGCCTTGATGGAAGAGGGATGCCTGGATATCGTAGCAGTCACAGAAACATAGGTACTACAGAGAACCATGACTGGGATGTTAACATACCAGGGTACATAGCCTACAGGAGAGACAGGCAGGGAGAAGAGGCGGAGTAGCTCTCTATGTAAAGGAAGGGATAAAGCAACTGAACAAAAGAGTAAACAGGGAGGAGAGGAGGCACTGTGGGTCACCTTGGAGACTGGAAAGGCACCACAATCCGCACAGGTTGTGTACAGACCTTGTCAGGGAAGGAATGGACAAGGGTATGATAGAAGGCATTCTTAGAATGGCAGAGAAAGGAGATACTGTTGATGGGAGACCTGAATATGCCAGATGTTAACTGGAGCACATTTGCTACAGCCACATCCAAAACGGGCCATTCTTGATGCCCTACAGGTGGCAGGCCTCAGACAGCTAGTTTGGAACCCACTCGTGAGGAGCAATCTTAGACCCATTACTCTCCAGGCGGGGGCAGTGAGAGGATCTCCGATCTAGAAGTGGGTTGCCATCTGGAAACAAGTGACCATCAAATAGTGTGGTCTGACGTTAAACCTCGCCAGAGTCAAGCCACAAAAGTGAGGGTACTGGACTTTAGAGCTGACTTTGGCAAGATGGAGAGTGCCTCAGAAAAGCACTAGCAAACAGCCTAGAAGGAGGTGTGGAGCAACAATGGGGAATCATCAGAATTGCCATCACAGAGGCAACAAGTCTTTGTGTGAAGCAAATAAACAAATCAAAATGAAAGAAAAAGCCACTATGGTTCTCAAAAGAGGTGGCTCTGAAAGTCAGGAAGAAAAAGATAGCATTCCGGAAGTATAAGGAAACGCAGAAGGAGCAGGGCAGAGAGCTGTACCAGTTAAGGCAGAAGGAAGCAGGGAGGGAAGTCAGAATAGCAAAGGCCCAAACGGAGGAAAAGAAAGCCAAGTCGGTTAAGAAGGGGGATAAAACCTTTTATAGGTACATCAGCGAGTGTAGAAAGACAAAGGGAGGGATAGTGAGGCTGAATAGAATGAACGTTGGGTGGGCAGAGGGGGACAGTGAAAAAGCAGGGATACTGAATGAATATTTCTGCTCAGTATTCACAAAAGAGGAGGGGGAAGTGCCTAATCCAATTAACAGAAGCACTCTTGATAGGGGGGTCGATCCCAGTCCTTTCACAGAAGAAAGGGTTCTGCAAGAACTCCTAAAACTGAAGGTGGACAAAACAATGGGGCCTGATGGAATTCACCCCAGAATTCTAAAAGAATTAAGGGGAGAACTAGTGAAACCACTGGCTACTCTTCTTAATAAATCATGGGAGGATGGTGTGGTACCTGAGGACTGGAGGAAGGTGGATGTGATTCCCCTTCACAAAAGTGGGACCAAGACAGAGGCAGGAAGCTACAGACCTGTCAGTCTGACCTCTGTGGTAGAGAAAGTGATGGAGTCACTTCTGAAGGAAAGAATAGTTGAGTACCTAGAGGCCAGTGGGGCACAGGACCCAAGACAGCATGGGTTCACAGCGGGACGGTCATGTCAGACGAATCTAATAGATTTCTTTGACTGGGTGACCAAAGTAGTAGACCAGGGAGGGGCTGTGGACATGGCCTACCTAGACTTTAGCAAGGCATTTGACACAGTCCCACACAAAAGATTAATAGTCAAATTAACCAGCCTGGGAGTGGGTCCCAGGGTGGTAGCCTGGGTAAAACATTGGCTGGACAACAGGACACAGAAGGTAATTGTAAATGGAGTCCACTCTGAAGAAGAGGGGTTACTAGTGGAGTACCGCAGGGTTCAGTATTGGGTCCAGTCCTTTTTAATGTCTTCATAAGTGACATTGCAGAGGGACTGGAAGGAAAAGTATGCCTCTTTGCAGATGACACAAAGATCTGCAACAGGGTTGATACACAAGGAGGCGTGGAAAGGATGAGAAGGGACTTGGCAAGGTTGGAGGAATGGTCAGAAGTATGGCAGCTAGGATTCAATGCACTGGTCAGAAGTATGGCAGCTAGGATTCAATGCAAAGAAGTGCAAAATAATGCACCTGGGAAACAAGAACCCAGGGGAAGTATACACAATGGGGGGGAGGTAGTAACAACAACAAAAAAGGAAAGGGACCTGGGGGTAATCATATCAGATGACCTTAAGGTTAGCAAGCAATGTGAGAAGGCAGTAGGGAGGGCTGGGGATGTACTGGGATGCATAGGGAGAGGCATCAGCAGCAGAAAACAGGAAGTTGTTATCCTCTGTACAGACAGTTGGTGAGACCCCATCTGAGTACTCGTCCGGTTCTGGAGACCCCATCTCTGCAAGGACATAGACAAGATAGAGGCAGTCCAGAGGAGGGCAGACTAAAATGGTGCAGGGGTCTGCAAGAGAAGCCATATGAGGAGAGACTAAAGGAGCTTAATATGTATACCCTTGAGGAAAGAAGGAGAGGGGGACATGATAGAAACTTTTAAGTACCTCAGTGGAATCAACAAAGTCCAAGAGGGTAGCATCTTTCAGAAAGAGACGTGTAAGAACAAGGGGACACAATTTAAAGATGGGGGGCGGTTCAGGGGCAATGTGAGGAAGTTTTATTTCACAGAGAGGGTAGTGGATGCATGGAACAGTCTTCCAGAGGAGGTTGTGGGGTCTAAAACTGTAGGAGAATTCAAAAATGCATGGGACAGACATAAGGCAATTCTTGTGGGGGGGATAGGAAGAAATAGGCTGTTGGTTAACTAGGATCTACAGCCTATCCTGTAGGTAGGGAAATGGGCAGACTAGATGGGCCAAGCGGTCCTTATCTGCCGTCAAAGTCTATGTTTCTATGTGTGACAATCACTGATGACAGCACTATTGCGCATGAATTCAAGTAAATACTTTTGTTCAGTTTACAGTCATAACAGTGGATCCCTATTCTATCCATGTTCAAATGAACATAGCATACAATTCACCAGTGACGATGTAGGTTGTGCATTAGAAAAACTAAGATCAAACTTTTCAGCAGGTCCTGACCACTTGAGCCCCAGGTTACTCAAGGAAGTATCTCAGAGTCTAAAATACCCCCCTCTCTATCACATTTAGCAAATATATATCTACAGGACAAATCCCGCTAGACTGGAGAACTTTGATAGTGGTTCCAATCTTCAAAAAAGGTGCTGAGGACAACGTTGCTCTTTATAGACCCATCAGTCTAACATCTACCATTAGAAAAACGATGGAGCAACTTATTAAAAACAGAACTGAGTATGAATTGAAATCACTAAACATCTCTGACAACTCCTAACATGGTTTTAGTCTAGGGCACTATTGCATTGCTAACTTGTTGACATTTTACAATATGATAGGATCTAGCCTTGACAATAGAACACTAGTGGATGTAATTTTATTGGTCTTTGGTAAAGCCTTTGACAAGGTCCCTCACCCTGAACTTATTTCTAAACTTATTTCTAAACTTGTTAATATCAGGCTTAGCACACCAGTAATCAGATTGGTTAGTAACTGGCTTCTTGATAGTTCTCAGAGGGTTAGAATAGGTAGAGAACTGTCTTCTGCTGGCATGGTTAGCAGCAGCATCCCACACGGCTCGGTCCTAGGACCAACACTGTTTAACCTTTTTGTTGGTGACCTAAACAAAAACATCAAGAACTTATCGGTTAAATTTGTCAATGACACAAAAATAGGAGGAGAAGTGGATACTCTTGATAAACAACTATCCCTCACCCGCGATCTTGAGGAGATTGTGGCATGGGCAAAAAACAATAAAATGACACTGAATCAAAACAAATGCGTTGTCTTGCACATGGGCAGAAAAAATCCTTGCTTACCATATCATATTGACAGCCACCCCCTTAAGCAGTGAGATTTGGGGATCATCATAAACAATTCCTTCTCTACTATCAACCACAGCAAAAAAATCACACAAACCAGTAACATGATCCTAAACTGTATCAAGCGTATTTTTGTAAACAAAACCGAACAATGTATCATCCCGCTTTATCGAACATACATCAGGCCGCATTTGGATTTCTGCTTCCCTTTCTGGAATACCTGCCTTAACATAGAAATTGACCAACATAAAGCAACCAAATTAATCCCATCTCTAAAACATCTCCCCTACAGTACCAGGCTACAGAGAACTGGCTTGGTTACCTTAGAAGATAGAAGAAAGAGAGGTGATCTACAACTCTTCCGAATACTTAATAACCCCACTTTAAAAACTCATTGTGGGCTGGAGTTTACAAATCACATTGTCAACCTTAGGAGCTATAAGTTACTGTTACACATATCAAGATACTAAGGGTCAACACGAAGAAACAAGATCAATTTTTCACTATACATGCAGTTAAAGTTCCTACCTTTGACATTTTTAAAACAAGACTTGACAAGTATCTCAGCTAGGCATAAGTTACAACCAATCCACCCACGCGCATGTGGGAGACAATCTCAATGGGCTTTGGCTTTCTTTTGTCTCAAACACCTAGAAACCTAGTAACAACCCACAAGAACAAGACTCTGGCCGCCATCAAGCAGGCATAGATTTACGTTTTTAGGGGCAAAGGCTTTTCTGCACACAGTATCCATTCGCTTCTGGGCTCAGCAGATATTTTCAGGCCGCAGAAACCAAAACTTGGAAACTAGTTTGGAGTGGATAAGGATGTGGATGACATAGGACTGGCATCCCCCATCTCCAAGCACCTCCTTGAGCTGCAGTGAACTACACGCCTCAGATATCAGGTAGAACAAAGACCTGATATCAAAACAGGAGGGAGAGGAACCCTCTTCTTTGGCTCTGTCCACTCCCCCGTCCTCCTCCTCCTCCTCCTTAAAGGGATTGTCCTCCTCAAGTAACTCTCTGTAGGTCAGGAATTTCCCCAAGATCCCTGCTATCTTCACCCTCACCCTCATAAGGGCAGGGTTGGAGTCTGCCAGCAGATGTGAAAACGCAGCCCTGTCTTACTGCTGAGCACCTGGAAGTGCCTGTGTGGCCCCCTGACCTAAGGAACCCAGTTTGGGGACGGGTGTGTCTGATGGGATGTCCTGCAGAACATTGGGGCTCAAAAGCTCTACCAAGAGCAACATTAATGAGTAACATAATTTTGCTTGCCACTGCCAGCTAGTACCCCAAGTGCAACCCCCCAGTTCGGAGGTGCGACTGAGGGGGGGGGACTGTAAGAGACATATCAGTTTGCAAAAACACAAAAAAGGGGGGTATAAAAGGAACCCATTGTAGAAGGTCGCATTATCCCCCTTGCAGGTCTTACATCTTTTAATGGTTAGAGGTCTCCGAATGCCATGGTGCCAAGAACAATCAATCAAAATCTGATATTGCTGTAGCAGTGCTCCCATATGGACTTGGCCCTTTCACTTCATTATTTCCTATGGAAACCAGCTTGCTCTGTTTCCCTGTATAGTCAATGCAAGTTTATGGGAAAGGATGCCCTTAATATAAAATAACAGTACTGCTATGCCTGTCCGATTTAGGGCTATTACAACTGTGAGATAGAGCTCCCCCATATTGCAAACTAGCCCTGAAGATTAGCTGATCTGAAGCCTGGAGAGAAGTCGACAAGAATTATACCGTCTCCCAGCAGCCTGATTATTAGCTCACTCACCCCATTGCTACTTCGGTTCTCTTGTCTCTAAAGTCTAGCAACTGCAGATGGAGGAAGACTAAGAGGGAGGAGAGAGAAAACACAGAAAAATGTGTCGTCTAACACTGAGAAGTGCAGACACGCGCATGTGCTTCCTCAAGGATACATGTACGATGTTGCAACGCTAAGCGTGACACTGGCACAACGGCAGGGGTGTGGCTTTAAAAAATGTGCGCAACAGTAACCAAACATATAGCGCATGTGCCCCAATGGCCGCCTAATGGCAGAATACTGCAGCTCCAAAGGAAGCCCAAAAGCACAAAGAAAAAACCACCAAGAAGGCAAAGATGGAGTGACAAAAAGAAACAAAGCAACGACAAGGAGGATACTCCACACCAAGCGAAGCGCATAGTTCTCAACGCATCACACCACATGTCCCTCAGAAAAAATACTGCCCCTCAGAGAAAAATAACAGGAACAGCCATCTACTAGACAAATAAATAATGTATATTGTTTTAAAATACTTTCACAAGGGGAACGGGGGCTACGTGATGAAGCAAACAAGGAACTGCTGCTGTAAGGGGCAGATGAGAAGAAAACTCCTTACAAGCAGGCTGTGTTTTGTTTTTGGTTTTTTAAAGAAGAAATTTAAAAGGGAATGTCCCTGCACAATAGAACCTAATTAAAAGGGCAACATAAAAACCAACACCAGGTTACACAAACATACACTAACCTGGTAACAACGACTGATGAGGAGGAGAGGGAAACTTACACCCAAATATGGTGGGGGGAGGGCCCAAGGAACCCTAACTAAATAGTGAAAAAAAAACAAAACAGATACTTACCGGAGGCACCACCATTTTTTTTTCTTTTTTTAAATGGAGTCCTCCCCAAAAAAATATATAAACACCCTACAAAAATGTGGCAGATGTGGCTCCCAATCCAAGCACATGCAGTGGAAAAAGAGAGAAGCAGGGTAGTCAATTTGAAAGCTGCAGCTTAACAGACACAATTTTAATCTTGGAGTACTTCCTCTCACCAGGAAGACTCAACCTGTTATACAGAATTGCAGCCCCAAGGCTCAGAAGCCAAAAGTTTCTTCAGATAATTTAGAGAAATGTTTCCCTTAGGGTGGCACAGCTAAGCCCGAAGAGTTGCCGCTGCTTGGAATCCTCATATGCCCAGCATTCTAAAGCTTTGGGCTGATTCTTTTCCCCTAGTAGGAGTGCACATTACCCAGTAGTTGTGAATACCCATTAACAATGTTGGTGCTAACAGAAACATTTTTATCGAAATGAACAAATAAATCATAAATCAAGCACAAACAAGCAGAAAAAAATTGTACCATTCTCACCCCAGGAATTCTTTAGCATCTATTGACAGATGCAGTATGCCAGCTGGGTTGAGCTACCCCGGAGAGGAGGAGGAGTCAACGCAAATGAGGAAGGCATTGGCCTATCAGGATACAGTTAAAGTGCTGCCTGCAGTGAGCCTGAGGGGCCTCAGAACTGTTTCTCCGCTGAACTGGCAACACTGCCCCGGAGCTCTCCTCTTCAGAGATCTTCCTGTGCCATTTTCTTTCTTTTTGAGTGCTTCTTTTAAGGTATTTTGTATATTTTCTTCATTTTATCTATTTTTACCACATCTGCGCTGGGTTCCATGCAGTTGCAGGATTTTTTCATGTTTTCCTGCTTTGGCGGTTTTTCTGAAGTAAAATTTGCCCACGTGCGCAATAAATTGCGTCATATTTATTTAATTTATTCGTTTTTAGTATTTATCGTGGTTTTTAAAGCTTTTGTGCTAAAATCATTGATTTGTTTTTTCGAGCGCATGCGCAATTTTTCCGTTGCGCTCCAGCGTGAATTCTTGGAACCCTTTTTTCTCTATTTAAATTCAAAATTATTGGTATTTGAAAGGTAATCCCCTCTCTTTTGGGGTGAGACTATCTTGTTTGCTGTGCAGTGGGTTTGTTGACAAGAGGTGTGGAGGTGGTTCTGTTTTTTCCTCTTTGTGAAAAAAAATCTCTTAACGTTGATTTTGATTTGTTTAAGCTTTGCACTAACTATTATTATCTGGGCTTTCAGTCTACCTCCCCCACCTCTAAAAGCACTGTGGAGGTTACCTCAAGTTAACACAAAAGAAATGACAAGTCCCCTTGGGACTTCTATTATTACAAGTCTGGTTCTGTAGTAGTTGTTTCTCTGTCCAAGCCTTTAATTTGAAAATAGGCAGGGTGCCCTCTCCCCTGCACAAAGATAGAGATTAATCTCCTCTGACCCTCCCTCCTGAAGGACTTAGGAAGTCATCAGGGGTTGATAAAATTATGCCCTCTGCAACTGAATTTCTGAGAGCTTGGCAATTATTCTAGACTTTATATTTCTGGGCGTGTTCTCTGCTCCTTTGGGTCCGAGTATTCCTCTCCATGTTAATCCTTACGCCCAAGGATGTTGTTGTTGTTATTATTATTAGTAGTAGTAGCAGCAGTAGTAGTAATTCCAGTTGGTCACTCTGCGGTTGATTCAGGCTATGATATAATAAGGAATTTATATTCAACCGGTGGCTTCCCTGGACTTTCCCCTCCAGGACGACACCGATAAAGAGGTGGAGGACATCGACTTCATAGATCTGGTGGTTGCTCTCCTTCAAAGAAGTTGACAACTCTCTGAAGACACCTACAGGTAGGTTCTGGAAACCCCTCCCTCTTTTTGGGGTTGACAGAAGCGTTCAGAGGAAATACTAGCTTGGTAAGTGTTCTGCTGTTTTTATCTGTACACTTTCAGATTAAAGAGAGTTAGTGCAAACAGTGGCCTGCTTCTCAGCCTTGTGCCACTGTCTGCTTTCCCTCCAGAGATAGACTCTAGATAATCATATACCATGTATAAGAAATTATTTGTAATGCTTCCTACCTTTGTAGCATACGCTATTATATATTAAGAGTTTTTTGATGTATCCTATCCTTGCCATAGTGCGACAGCTCTGGAGCACTATTCATAAGGAGGTTTGTTGAAATTCCCAAGTGGCATATGGTAGCACTATGCTCTCATAGCCTTAAGTCATAACATTACAGCTTCTAGAGTATTGGCGTAGGTTATTTCCCTCAGGCTTGCCTGTCTGAAAAGTTCCAGCCTTTTGGGTTATGCTTTGGTGCAAATTTTGGTTTGTCTTTATGGCAAACTAAAGCTGACAGGCACGTATGGACGAGTTTAACTTTCCAGTACTCAGTTAAAGATAAGCGTTCCTTCCCCAGAAGTCTTAGGATAGGGGGGCTTCGGGTAGGATTTATTCTCCCTTTAACCTTTTTTCCCTACGCCAACACATTCGGAATTTTCCAAGTGTGATGTTTTCCAGGGGTTTGGGCAGGAATGCTCTTTTCATTCCTGGTAATCCCCTTTTCTTCAGTTACTTTTCTTCTTGGTTCAAGTTTTTACCCTTCTTTGGTTGGTGTAAAAAAAAAAAATAAATAAATAAAAGGAGATAGATGTATGCAGATATAGACATATAAATATATATATCTATGTACATGATAAGCAAATAAATAAAGTTTACCTCCAAGTGCTGCATTCTCTGTTTTTCTCCAGTAGCATGTCAGCAGTGGGAACGAAAGCACTAGAACCTCCTGAGGGTCAAAATCGTGAAAGGGTTCCCTTCTCCTTGGGAGCTGGACCTTTTTTCGGGCTATTCCCCGAATTTTGAAGGAAAATAGGGAACAGCTAATCATTATCAACTTTCACAACCTAGGGTCAGGATGCTTCCTTGACCCAGGTCTTTCTTTTTCAAACCCAGGGGATTTGCTTGTCTCCCTCTATACATTCTATGTTCTCAGTTCCTTAGCCCGGGGTTTTTCTCAGGCGGCTACCAGTTTTCTTCCATGTTGTTTAGACTGCCTCCAGAGTGTTCTCAGATACGGAGTAAAAATCAGGCTGTTCTCCAGGTATCTGGGTTGGTTGGTGGTTATCACCTGAAGACAGGGAATCTCTGTTTTCCCTTCTCAGAGGCTTGGTCATCCTTAGCCAGTACCCCTTGACTTTGGTTTTCAAGCCCTAAGTCTGACATGTTATTTCCTACAGTCTTAGGGGGTTTTGTACCTACTAGAAAAAAGTTCTTATACCGTCTAAATCTCGGCAACTCTTAGGAGGCAATGCTTATCTCTTGTCAGGGGAAGTTTGTTCCCTGTATATGGTGCATAATGTTGTCACTAGAGTCCCAGGGGCTACATCTCTAGGTCAGATTCCAAATAAGAGAATTTTTTTTGAAGCCTGAACTCTGTTACAGGCTGGACTGGTGTAAGGAAACAGTGAACTTCACACCTCTCCCTTCAAATCTTTGGTACAGAGGTTTCCTTCTGGTGGATGCTTCCTTTCAGGGGGTTCCATCATTGGGTCTTGGTTTCTGAGAGAGTTCTTCTTTCATCAGTCCCTAGAATCTCAGAGCATCTCTGTCAAGCCTGCATTTTTTCAGTCCAGAGGTCATTTAGTACAGAGAGGACCGGATGATATTCCTGCCCTGTATCACACCAGTGAGCATTTGGGCCACAAGGCTTCCAATCTCTCCACAGCAGCTTCGAGTTTTGATCTGTAGCTGGCTTCTTTGGAGGTGTCTTAGTCACTCATCCATCAGGCAAGGACAACACTTTGGCATAGTCAGGGCTACCGCAAGTGGGCCCTTTGGCAGATACTTTAAGCCGCATTAGTCAGGGCCACCACAAGTGAGCCCTCAGCACACAAGTCCTAGCCACATCATTCAGGGGGTAAGATCAGGTTCTGATCTGGATTTTCACCTCCAGCCCGAACCACAGTTTTTTTCCTTTTTCCTGTTGCAGGCCCCTGCTCTGGGTTCCTTCCAACAGACTTTCTTATCTCGAGACTGGTCGGAGAAGTTTTCTCTCTCTCCCATGTATCCCTTGTTTCCTAAGTACCTTTCTAGTTAAGGAATCAGCCACCATGATCCCAGTGGCTCTGGACAGCCTTGGTACTTTCTGATAAAAAAAATTTTCAGTTAAACATCCTTCTGGCTGCTTTCGTTTCCACAAGCTACTACTTTTCTCACACAGGAGTAGCGTTTCTCAGCTCCCAGTCTTTTCTCCTCAAGGCCTGGTTCTTGAGAGGCTAGATCTCCTAGAGTCCCTGTATGCAAACAATGCCTAGAACGTCTATGGGAAAAAAAAAAAAGGTTTTAGTACCACGAAAACGTCAGTTTCCTAGTGGAAGCGGATTTTCCCCCTCGGTACAAGGACAAGAGCCTAGAGTTCTTCAGTCCTCTTTCCTCTCATGACTGGATTATTTAGTTCATATGCGGGCATTACTGTCTTGTACACAGAACTAGTTTGGTCTTTGTGACTTGTTTCCTGTAAAAATATAAAGGGTTTTATTTTCTTACTGACAATAGGCCTCTTTTTTGGGAGTACACCTAGCAGTTACTCAGATTCTTTTTCTGTCAGGCAAGAGAAATCTGTCATTTCTCAGACCATTTCAAAGAATTCCACAAAGGGCCATTTCACTTCCAGACTCTTCTAGGGACTGGAGTCTTTTCCCATGGAACACAAACCTCTGTATATTCAAGTTCATGGGTGTCCCTTTGAACCTGTGGCAATTCTGTCCTGAAGCGAGTAACATCGAAGACAACCTTTCTGCTTGTCTTTTCCTCTGTCAGACGGGTTGCAGAGTTTCAGGTTTTTCTTTTAGCCCTTATCCTCTCAGTGCCTTTAGGAACAATGTAGTCCTCTGGACAGATAGGAAATTCGTTTACCCAAGTGTCTATCATTTCCACCTTCATCAACCCTTTTTCTCTGCCTGTACCTCTCTCAGGCGAGTCCTGTCTAGGCTATCTCAAGCTGCTCGGATGGGGCATGATTTAGTCCTGCCAGTCTGTCAGCAGTCCTAGCAGTTCAAGTACTGTTATTATCATCCCTTCCTTTCCTGTGTTTTTGCAGAAAAGGAGAAACCAGTGACCAAGAGTATTTCCCCACGGGACTGTCTTCCCATATTTCGGATCTGGTACAGCAAGACTGGCATTCAGCCCTTCTCGTGCTTAGGACCTACTTTCTGGAGAACAGCTGCTTCCTGGGCAGTGTTCAAGGTTATATCCTTACTAGAAGTGTGCAGACCACTTATTTGAAATTTGCTTCTCAGATTCAATAAGATCTTTTCTTGGATGCGTAGTCTGACAGGATGCCAAATTTGGCAAGATGGTACTTCAGAGCCTCTACTTAAAATAGGTTTCTGTGCCCTCCACTTAACTACACTGCTTCAAAGTCTGCATCTGTCAATAGATGCTAAAGAATTCCTGGGGTGACAAGAAATAATTACTCACTGAAGTAATATTACTTCTTCCAGGGGATTCTTCAGCATTATTGACACTCCCACATTTCCTCTCCTGGAAACCTTGTCTAAAGGCTCTGTTAGGGGATTTAGCCAAATTTGACGACTGTCATTCATTTGTGTGATTAAAAAAAAATATATATATACGTTTTTTTCTTAATAGTGGGTTAGACTATATGGTGGGTTATTGCTAACAGTTTTTTTTCCCCTAGTGGACACAGTTTTTGCTCTTTTCAGCTCCGAAATGCGTTCTGAGGTCTTTCAAGCTGACTGCAGGCAGCACTCTACTCTAACTGTATCCTGATTGGCCAGTGCCTTCCTATTTGCATTGACTCCTCCTCTCCGGGGCAGCTGAACCCAGCTGGCATACTGAATCTGTCAGTAATGCTAAAGAATCCCCTGGAAGAAGTAATATTACTTCGGTGAATAATTGTTTCTTACTGACACGCTAAGAGAATAAAAGGATATAATTAAACAACCAGATGAAATCTAATGTAGTAGAGAAAAAAACTACAAGCACAGAAAAATAAAAAAATAAAAATAATAAACAAGTTTACTAACTATATTGAACAAATACCTCTGAATTACCATAAACTAATAGAAAAAGAAGGAAATGTTAGAAAAGTAAAGAAAAGGAGGGAAAAGAAGTTGAATACTTAAACACAAAACATATAGATAACCAAATACAGACCCTTTTTTGTGAAAAATTAGAATGAGAGTACAAAACAGTATTCTTTCTTTGAGGCTTTCTTACACTGAACACAAATAAATAACATTGTTATTAAATATAAAAAATATTTAGATAACAAGTAGGACTTACACAAGTAATTTAAACTCAGAATGCCTGATGAGTATCATCTCCCAAACAGAGCTAATTTTACACGTTTACATTTGAAAATGTGTGCTGTAAGCCAGAAACACCATGGCCTGACTCAGAACATGCAGTTTATCTGTGAGATGGCAGGACCTCCATAACTCATGAAGATACATGGCATATTCTGAGTCAGGCCATTGCATATCCCCTATATACTACAAAATTGGGATGTGCAATACGTGGTAGGCTGAAGTGAAGGAGGAAATGGACCTGATGGTTATAATAGACAAGGGGCTAAAGTATAACAAGCAGTGCATGGCTGCCGTCAAGAAGGTTGAAAGAATACTGGGGTGCATCGAAAGGATACGGACCTGCAGAGCAGGAAATGTAATCATATCACTTTACAAGGCCTGCCTGGAGTATGTGTGCAGCTGTGGGTACCCCAATACAAAAAGAATATTGAAGCCGTATAGAGGGTGCTGTGCAGGTGTATGAAAAATGATTAGGGCTATGGAGGATACAAAATGTGCAGAGATTTGAGGCCCTTAACATGTTCACCTTGGAGAAAAAGAGACTGGAGGGGACATGATCTCAGTCTTCAGCAGCATACTGCAGAGTATCAGTAAAGTGAAATAGATCAGATGGAGATGTTTGACCTGGTGTGTTCCATCAGGACAAGGGGACAGTCCCTCAAGCTCATAAGTGGTAAGTTCAGGGGTAACATTAGAAGATATTTTATTCTCATAGAGGGTGATGAATCTATGGAACAACCTACCTAGGAAGACCGTGGACATTAAGACAGTACAGGCCTTCAGGGTATGCTTGGACAAATTTCTGCTTACTAAGGGAATTATGGGGTATCACACGAAAAGTAGTGTGGGTGGGTAGGCGGAAATTCCTCTAAATTATCACGTTTGAACTTCATACTTGTTGTTCCCTACTTATGGGGGACAAACTTGATGTATCTAAAGTGTCTTCTAACCTTAAAATTCTATGTTACTATTTCTAACATGGGTTGAGAACAGGGAGAAACCTGACTGGCCAAACAGCATCACCTGACTGTGGATTAAATTCACTATTTAATCCACAGTTGGGGTGACATGCCTAGCCAGCAAGATCCCTGGGCTGAGCGGGAATTGTTTTCTGTGGGAATATTCAGCACTGACAGGTAGCCATTAAAAAGTGACCTGAGCGAGAGAGCCGCAGCGGTAACTTCATGGCTGCCTGTCAGTGCAGTATGCAAGTGCCTTATTGTTTTGTAAGTCCTATGTTTAAGCAGTACTGCCAGCTGTTCCCCACTCACATGGACTCTAGGGAAATGGCACTTTGTATCTGGCCTTTTAGTGCCTCCCTTCCCCGACAGTGAAAGGAGTGCAGCTTGGTCCTGGGAGAGACAGGGAATGCTGATCTATTTTGTAAGAGAGAGACCAAGTTGTCAGAGGCGTCAGTCAGTGCTGTACTCACTTGCCCTGGTGTATGTCCCCGATCTTGGTACACCATGCCAGCATGCAGTATACTGTCCTTGTCAACACACAGGTTGCACCCAGGGCTCAACGCCCCCAAATCCCTTCAGTGACAGTGTCATTCCGTCCTGCTGGCATACAGCTGCCTGGCATGGCACACATCTTTCTCTCTGTCTTATGTCCGTCCATGGTCCAGTTTCCGTGTCGGGCGTGATGCAGTGGCAGTCAGTTTTGAGAGAGGCACCGGGTGGACAAACGTGCTCCTTTCATTTGTAGCATTGTCTCTATCACCAGCCGGACATACAAAACAGAATGGCAGTGGCAACATTGGCTTGATCGAGACAGCAAGAGAGACAGAGAGAGAGAGAGAATGTGAGACAGGCAGTGGGACATAGAAAACAATATTGCTTTTCTTTCTGTCATGTGTGTCTGAGCGACCGCACTGGGTCCTGCACCTTTTTGTTCTTCCCTATCCCCATCTGTTTGGTGAGTGACAGCAGGGAGTCACGCAAGTCAGCAAGACATAGTTGATTGTATTCCCAGCCCATCCTGTAGCCATCTGTACCAGCTTTGAAAGTGAGCCATGCACTGATAGACAGAGTCAGCGTGATAGACATGTAAATGCCTGCCCTTGAACGGGGCTGCTTCAGCTCCCCTGCGGTCGTCTGGCACCCAGTTAGCCACCAACCGAGACCAGGACGCCCGCCTGCAGCTGCTTGGAAGCTGCCTGCCCTTGAATGGGGCTGCTTCAGCTCCCCTATGGTCGGCTGACACCCAGCCAGCCAGCCACCGGCCGAGACCAGGATGCCTGCCTGCAGCTCCTTGGAAGCTGCCTGCCCTTGAACGGGGCTGCTTCAGCTCCCCCACGGTTGGCCGCCACCCAGCCAGCCACCGACCGAGACCAGGACACCCGCCTGCAGCTCCTTGGAAGGTACGGGACAGCGCAGCCAATTGGAACACAGGCGCTTCCAGCAAACCCGCTCTGATTGGCCAGGACTTTTCCCCTGCTTCAGCCACCTGGCACTTTTTACAAATAGATTTTCGATAGAACTAAGCACATTTCAACTGCGTAATAGAAGTTTTTCAACTGTATTAGCTGGATTGTAATTTCTACTAGTGTTTTAAAGTGCTTACACCTCTTCAGTCTCAGTGCTTCTCCTGCACCCCCCCCAATCCAAGCAGTCTGCCTTGGCGTCGAAAAGTCTAACTACCTTTTGTCTTACTAAGCTGCTCAAATCTAACCCACCCTAACCTCTATGCTATTTAAGACCTGCTCTTTTTTCTTCTCTCCAGCTGCCTGCCCTTGAACGGGGCTGCTTCAGCTCCCCCATGGTCGGCCGCCACCCAGCCAGCCACCGACCGAGACCAGGACGCCCGCCTGCAGCTCCTTGGAAGGTACGGGACAGTGCAGCCAATCTGAACATTGACGCTTCCAGCAAATCCGCTCTGATTGGCCAGGACTTTTCCCCTGCTTCAGCCACCTGGCACTTTTTACAAATAGATTTTTGATAGAACTAAGCACATTTCAACTGTGTAATAGAGGTTTTTCAACTGTATTAGCTGGATTGTAATTTCTACTAGTGTTTTAAAGTGTTTACACCTCTTCTGTCTCAGTGCTCCTCCTTCACCCCCCCCCATCCAAGCACTCTGCCGTGGCGCCAAATAGTCTAACTACCTTTTGTCTTACTAAACTGCTCAAATCTAACCCATCGAGGACTTTTCCCCTGCTTCAGCCACCTGGCACTTTTTACAAATAGATTTTCGATAGAACTAAGCACATTTCAACTGCGTAATAGAAGTTTTTCAACTGTATTAGCCGGATTGTAATTTCTACTAGTGTTTTAAAGTGCTTACACCTCTTCTGTCTCAGTGCTCCTCCTGCACCCCCCCAATCCAAGCACTCTGCCTTGGCGCCGAAAAGTCTAACTACCTTTTGTCTTACTAAGCTGCTCAAATCTAACCCATCCTAACCTCTATGCTATTTAAGACCTGCTCTTTTTTCTTCTCTCCAGCTGCCTGCCCTTGAACGGGGCTGCTTCAGCTCCCCCACGGTCGGCCACCCAGCCAGCCACCGACCGAGACCAGGACGCCCGCCTGCAGCTCCTTGGAAGGTACGGGACAGTGCAGCCAATCAGAACACGGGCGCTTCCAGCAAATCCGCTCTGATTGGCCAGGACTTTTCCCCTGCTTCAGCCACCTAGCACTTTTTACAAATAGATTGTCGATAGAACTAAGCACATTTCAACTGTGTAATAGAGGTTTTTCAACTGTATTAGCTGGATTGTAATTTCTACTAGTGTTTTAAAGTGCTTACACCTCTTCAGTCTCAGTGCTCCTCCTGCACCCCCTCATCCAAGCACTCTGCCGTGGCGCCAAAAAGTCTAACTACCTTTTGTCTTACTAAACTGCTCAAATCTAAACCATCCAGGACTTTTCCCCTCCTTCAGCACTTTTTACGAATAGATTTTCGATAGAACTAAGCACATTTCAACTGTGTAATGGAAGTGGATAGTTTTACATTAGCAGGTTATACAGACCTGCCACTAGAGGGATTCTTGGTCTTTCTACACAAATCACTGTACTCAATCGTGGGCAATATGGCCTGCATTATCATTCTACTTCTAATCCTGGCAAAAATGATGACTCATAAATCACTGATCCATGCTAAGTCAGAAGTCATCCCAGCCTGGGGACACACAATCATAGTTCCTGCTGCATCTTCATATTGCTTCCCTACTCTTAATCTGTCGGGTTTTCATTTTCTCATCCCTCTCCTCTGGCCCTCCTGCCTTCACCAATATCTTTCCGTGCACTTCCCCTTCTAGCCTTGGTTGGCCATGTCAACATCTCCTATGCCCTGGCTAGATGTACCTCAATGACTGAACACCACACAAGAACCCATACGAAAAGAGCCCACTTCTACCTGATAAATGCCCTCAAGAAAAGTTTTCTAATTCTCCTTTTCTGTTCTGGCAATGTCGAACTAAATCCAGGTCCCCCAACTCAAATCACTTCTCCGTCGGAGTTTGCAGCTGCTCCTGGGATGAAACTGATGATGGTCAGTATTCTAAGCCTGCTCAAAAAACTTGATCATCTTCAAGTTTGGGCAGCCCACACTGACCCAGATCTGATTATAATTGCCGAGTCATGGCTAAAAAAGACCAACACTGATCCGCAAATGACTATACCGGGCTTCAAGCTCTTTAGGGATGACAGGGATTCGAGATGGGGGGGGGGGAGAGTGGTTGTATCGTAAAATCAAAATTTGATGTTATCAGCATTTCCTGTAAGGACTTCTATTGTGTATACCTCTTGTATTATATATTTTTTTTTCTTTGTTGTTCTACATTTTATATCTCCTGTCTATGTAATTGCGAACTGTATGTGTATGTGCCTCAGGACCTCCTTGTGAATGAGCTTGCTCAACGGAGTCTTTCCTGCAGCAAACTTGAACTTGAAATGTGTGTGTCTCTCCCTTCTCTATCTCTGGCATGGTTTTGCTTTGGTGCTCATGGTCCCCCCACTCCATTATGTCTTCCCACAACAAAGGTTTGCTCAAGCAGCATTTAGAGAGAGAGAGAGAGGTGCAAAACAGAATTCCTTGTGTCTGTCTGTGTGAGAGTGTGTGTCTCTGTCTCTCCCTCTCTCTCTCTCTCTCTCTCTCTCTCTCTGTCATTGGGAGCTGAATGTGTACATGCATGATTGCTAAGCTGCTGTTCCTAGCCAACACAAAGTTTCTCCTTGATCAGCAGTCCACGTTTTAATTTCTGGAAGCCACTGCACTCCCTAGTTTGTTTATCTTGTTTAGCATAGGTTGAATTTATTTTTCAAGTTTGTTATTAATTTTTTATGTTGGAGGAAGCAATGGATGTGCATGTGTGGGTGTGTTGGGGGGGTCCTAAACTACACGTCGTGGGCAAGGCAGCACACAATGCTATGTACCAGAAATGTCACAAAGTACCTCAGTAGTGTACGTGTGACATTTCTATGTGCATAGCAGCAATGAAATATGTATTATTTGTTAGGGACTATTTTGCAAGGTGGCAGTATACAATCCCTTTCTTGCAATTTAAACAGGGAAAGACCCCCTTTCTGTGGGTATTCCCTTGTTTTGCATATTACCCATGTTATAAGTGCAATAATCCACTCCAGGGTATAGGGTTATAGGCATTTAATCCATGCCTTGGGCGCTGTGAGGAAACGTGGCCTGCAGCCTTATGCCTCACAGTGCACCCGAGGGGTGGATTAAGTGCCTATAACCCCATACCCTGTCATGGGTTATTGCTAACATAATACATCAAAAAACACATAGGCCCAGATATTCAAACTGTGCCATTTTGTGGCGCAAGCCTGTGCACCCCTCAAAATAGTTGCGCTGGGGTGTGTCCAGGGCGATATTCAACGGGGAGTTCGCTATGGGCGCCAACTGCTTTGAATATCGCTCCTAACCAACCCTGCATGGTGCAGTGGAACTGTGCCAGCGCCAGTGGTCAGAGTGGAGCATTGAGATGTGGTGGCGCAAGTTCCATTGCGCCATACAGCCTCACGATATTCAAAGGGTGACATGCAAATGGAGCCATAATTTATGCAAGGCGCACGGGGGGGCCATTTGCATCTGATTACGGCCCCATTTGCATGCCATTAGCATGCAGGTGCGCCGATCCCCGATGACTTGCGCCTGGCGCCCTGCCAGGCAGCAGCCGTCTGGGACTGATGCCCCCTGCAACCCGATCTCGGGACGTCCCGTAAGGGACAATGAATGGCTCCAATCCCTGGTGGTCCAGTGGACCGCGATTAGCCCGATCACGGGCATAACCATATGTCTCCCCGATTAGCCCGATCGCGGGCATAACTATATCTCCCCAGGTAGCCCGATCGTGGGCATGCCTTCATCAACCTCCCTCCCCGGTAGCCCGATCCGGGCAGACCTTCATCAACCCCCAGTGGTCCAATCGTGGGCATAACCCAGCCGCCCCACATTAGCCAGATCGTGGGCATCAGATTCCCAAAGCTCAATATCCCTGGTGGTCAGTGGACGAATGAGCTCGATCGTGGGTGGCATTCCTCACCCCCAAGTATAAATCCCTGGTGATCTAGTGGACCCCCCACACCACCCACGGGCCCCAGCACCCGTTCCCCGTCAATTTTCATTCACATATCTGGACTGACTAGTATGGTATGGGCTGCACACCTATTGGCCATACTCTGAATCAATGGGCATGCAGCCACACTCAACTGTCAATCGGCAGGTGAGGCGGCAGGTGGGTGGGTTGCTGCCTTCGCCCGGCTAGCGAGGCGGGGTGGTGGGGCTCCATGGGTGGTGGGGTGGGAAGTCCACTAGATCACCAGGGATTTCATACTTGGGGGGTGAGAATGCTGCCGAGATCGGGCTCCTTTGGTCTACTGGACCACCAGGGATATTGGGCTTTGGGGAATCTGATGCCCGTGATCGGGCTAATGAGAGGTGGGTTAAATTATGCCGATCGGGCTACTGGGGGGTTGGATGAAGGTCTGCCTGTGATCCGGGCTACTCGGGGGAGAGGTTGGATGAAGGTATGCCCACAATCGGGCTACTCGGGGGGGACATTGTTATGCCAGCGATGGGCTACTCGCGGTCCACTGGATCACCAGGGATATTGGACTTTGGGGGAGGTCTGATGCCATGATCGGGCTACTGGGGGGAGTTACTGTCATGCCTGCAATCGGGGCATGGGCGCCCGCCAGGTGCGGCGAGGAACAGGTTGAACCCACCCCACAGGTGGCAGCTGCTGTGTTGCGCCCTGCAGTGTGGCAGCTCACCTGTGGGTGGCCCTCGACACTGTTCCTTTTTTTTCAGCTCAACTTTGTGCAGGCGCGGGTAGGGGTTGGCGCCTGCATAACTCTCCTGACCGGGCTGAATATCGAGGCTGTGCAGTTTATCATGGAGCACGCCCTCCACCTGTGCCGGCATACATTACTGATGCACCCCGGCGCATCGGGATTTGTGCAGGCGCACTTTTCCCTTTTAAATATCGCACCGGGGTGCATCAGTGGGTTGTGCATGGCACAACCCTTTTGAATATCTGGGCCATAGTGTATAGTGAAGGTTCCTTCCGCATGGATTTCCATACCAGCTGAAAACTTGTTATACCACATTTCAAAGGTCATGGAAGGCAGGTGTACCCTTCTGTGGTATAACAAGGTTCCAACTGATCAGAAATCATTGAGACAGTTGGTGTTTTTCACAGTGCTGCTGTGCGCACAGCAGTCAGTTTAACTTCTGAACTGAAACCGCTGGCACATTTACTGCTGCCACGGGAGCACTGCAAAAACACTTTTGTTTTTATTTTTAAATAAAAAACTAACCCCCTCCCAAAAAAAACACTATAAAACATACTGGTTGGGCAACCACATGCCCAACCAGCCTGTGCTGGCACCTCAGGCTTCTGATTACATTGTACATCTCAGACCTCTTGAACTTCATTCTCGAGATCTGATGTAATCAGAACCCCTTTGAGGCAGCACAGGCTGGTTGTGCATCATTGTCCAACTAGTATTTTCTATATTATAACGTGAAAAAACAGCTTTTGTTGTATTGCATACTGATGTATTCATTTATATGCAGGACTGTCTTGTGAATTTTGGTTAAATCTCTGGGCAGTTTTCATGACACATGGATGAGGAGATTCCTTGCAAAGAGGCAACAAAAGACAGTAGAAACTATGAGAAGAATTGCTGCAGTGGTGAATCACGGAGTATAACCATCCAAGATTCAGTTGATCCCCTGTCATTCGAAGAGATAAGGAAGGCTATTCAAGACATTTCATCAACATCTTCAAAGACACTTGACCTAAGTCGAAGGAAGATTCAGCATCTTACTGATGACATATGTCAAATTTCCAACATTGAAGTAAGTTACATTTAGAATTGTTGATGTTCAGCTTTTATTCTTTACAGCTATGACTTTTTTACTTTCTCCATTGATACTTCAAGTTCTGTATCATTCCATGTTGTCAATGAGGAATTTAGCACATATGGGTAATGTGCTCCCCTACTAGGTGTAGTGTACGGCCCAAAAGCTGTGACCTCAGCATAGAACCCTAGGGACATGAACATTATGGCTATAGCAGTTACACCAGATTCTACTGTACCACTGAGGGGGTAGCAGTATTGACAGAGCTCTCTGGATGTTTTTACGAGATTCTATTTTCGGTTTGTTAGTTGTTAGGGCAGTATGACTCTGTGGCAGCCTGGAGCTCCCTGGTGATAAGGGGCACCCTTAAATTTAGATATCCATGACTGTTAACCAGAGGCTTTCAAACTGAATCACCTACTAACTACAAGATGCAATAATACCTGACAGGGTGTGGGGTATTGGTGGCGTGATGAGGCCCAGCGCTGCAGTTGGAGGGTCGTACTGCCCCTGAAAGTGCAGGTATCCACCAGTGCACCGCAACCTAAAGGATATTATTGCACTTTGAAAATGGGTTGAGCAAATAAAAAAAAAAAAAAAAAAATCTCAAAACATGAAAAAGGCACAAAAATATAATTACATACTAACATACTAAAATGCCAGCAGAGTAGGCCTAATGGTCTTTCGTGTCTGCTCATTTGGTCAGCCCCAACCTGGGAGCTGATCTTGCTGCCCCCCCACCCCCTCTGGCTTCTCCATTCCCAGTCCAAGATATTCCCCCTGTATTGGACTTTGCCAGCACAACGCTACCCATGTTCGTGTCCCAATCAAATAGTACATCCACAAATGGTTTCTTGCTGTCAGTCTTTTGTGTTTCTAAACTTGTTTCTGATATTGGGGCGGACTTATTTCACCTGCCTTCACTCCATATTGATATTAGCACAGCCCCTCTTCACCAGTTCATCAGTCACTACTCCCTGCTCCTCATGTTTCTGTTTTGTTGCTCTCTGTTTAACTCATTGCCTCCTCAGGTGCTCTCTGAAGTTGCAGCACTTGTGTCCTGTATACTGATAACAGTGAATCCTGGGCCTTTCTAAGCAAAATCAAGCCATAATCAGCATGCCGCAAACAAATGCTAATAGCTCAAGAACCATAAGTGCTAGACACAAAGTATGAGTGGCAAACTTGTTCAGCATAAAATGACCTTTCCAATGGTGGTATGCAAGTAATAATAAGTAATTTAGTTTTTTCTCTATGCTGGTCGAAATAGCAAAAAAAAAAAAGATTTCCACTAAAAAATGCACCTTAAGCCTTGTTTTGTTGGGAAATATGTTACATATTAACACCAAATTAAGCATCCAGACACTAGATGTAGTTTTCATAATTTTTTTGTAAAAGAAAAAGATATTTATGTAGTATAAAACATCGTTTTTTACCATTTTAGTCAAGGTGCTTTGGTGAGGTTTGAGGCACGGAACAGAACCATACACACCACGCTATAAACAAATGCATATAACTCCTAAAATATATGTGATACACACTACATATCAGGGGCAAAGTTGTTTAGCACAAAATTTCCTTTCTGTCGGTGCTATGCAATCAGTTGTGCCCAATGTGGGTTTTGTGTTATACTGGCTGAGATACCCAGACTGTGTGTTTTATTCAGTGTGCTTAGGTGGTTCTTGATGGACAAAATGTCAACCACAACACACCGTGCCATAAACAAATGCAAATAACTCCTAAAGTATAGATGATACACACAAAATGTCAGCAGACAATCTGTTCATCACTAAATTACCTTTCCAATGGTGCCATGTAATCAATTTGGTTTGTTTTATACTGACTGAGATACCCAGAATTTCTATTTCATTCAAAGTGCCTAGGTGGTTCTTGATGGACAAAATGTCAGCCACAACATACTATGTCATAAACAAATGCAAATAACTCCTAAAGTATACATGACACACACAAAATGTCAGCAGACAATCTGTTCATCACTAAATTACCTTTCCAACAGTGCTATGCAGTCAATTGTAATAAAAACATTTTTTATACTTGTTGAAATGGCAGAAAAGTGCATTTTTTTCTAGCTGCTTAGTGTTCTTCATATAGACAAATGCTGGGTCTTCATATAGACACATGTCTGCCATACACACCATACCCTACACAGACTGTGCATGCTTCCTAAAGTGAGCAGCGTGAAAATATCTCACTGTGATTTTGTCAAACAAAAAAAACACACACAACAGTCTGGATTGCATAAAGGGACTACGTTCTGGCTATGGTGTTCAGTGGTCCCTCCCCCAATGCCCGGCAACAACACAAAATGGCATTCTCTTTATACAGTCGTGGCCAAAAATATTGGCGCCCTTGCAGTTTTTTCTAATAATGCACCATTCCTTCCAGAAAATTGTTGAAATTAAAAAATATTTTGGTATCCACATACAGTATGTGTGTATCTGGTTTGCAGTGGAATAAAACACAAAAAGCATAAAAATTTACTAAGTCTTAGCTTATTCCACACAGAAATTCTTAAATGGCCCGGACAAAATTATTGGCACCTTTTAGAAGTAGTTAGAAATAATTAGATTTCAAGCAGGTGATTCTCCTTCACTTTGGTATTGAACTCACCTATGGTGAGTTGCAGGTGCCTGCAATATAAAAATCACTCATTCAACCAGTTTGAATAGAGAAAAGGACTCATTCTCCTGTTTTATGTCACTGTGTGTACCGCAATGAACATGGAGAAAAGAAAGACAGCCAGAGAATTGTCTGAGGAGGTCAGACAGAAGATTGTAGCCAAGCATGGACAATCTCAAGGCTACAAATCAATCTCCAGAGACCTTGATGTTCCTGTTTCCACCGTACGTAATGTTATCAGGATGTTTAAGGCTCCATGGCACTGAGCCAACCTCCCTGGACGTGGCCGCAGAGAGAACTTGATCGAAGATTGCAGCGCAGGATTGTTCGAATGGTGGAGAAAGCACCTCGATCAACTGCCAAACAGATTCAAGCTCCCCTTCAGACACAAGGTACGACAGTTTCAACTCGCACCATCCGTCGCCAACTCAGTGAAAGGGGGTTATATGGTAGGAGGCCCAGGAGGACCCCACTGCTGAGAGAGAGACATAAGAAAGCCCAACTGGGGTTTGCCAAAACACACCTGAACAAGACAAAATCCTTCTGGGAGAATGTCCTGTGGACGGATGAGACCAAATTAGAGCTTTTTGGTAGAGCACATCATCTCTATGTTTACAGAAAACAAAATTAAGCCTTCAAACAAAAGAACACCTTCCCTACAGTCAAACATGGAGGAGGTTCAGTGATGTTTTGGGGTTGCTGTGCTGTGCTGCCTCTGGCACTGGGTGCCTTGAACGTGTGCATGGCATCATGAAATCTGGAGATTACCAGGCCATTTTGGAGCGCAATGTTAAACCCAGTGTCATAAAGCTGGGTCTCTGTCGAAGGTCATGGGTCTTCCAGCAGGACAATGACCCCAAACACACTTCAAAAATCACTGAGGAATGGTTCAAGACAAGACGCTGGACTTCTGAAGTGGTCAGCAATGAGCCCAGATCTAAATCCCATTGAAAACCTGTGGAGAGATCTGAAAACAGCAGTTGGGAGAAGGCACCCTTCAAAGCTGGGAGAACTGGAGCAGTTTGCACAAGAAGAATGGGCCAAACTGCCAGTAGAGAGGTGAAGGAAGCTCATCCATGGCTATAGGAAGCGGTTGATTGCAGTTATTTTGACCAAAGGCTGTGCTACCGAATATTAAGTCTAGGGTGTCAAAAATTTTGTCAATGCCATTTCTTTTCATTTTCTGACTTAAAAGGATATATTAAATTCTGAATCAAAAACAAAGGTTCTGTAATATTAACAGAGAAATAAAGAATTGTGGAGACCAAATACTGTACTGTTGTTAATTTCAACTTATGTTTAGAGGAATTATGAGTTATTTGAAAAAGTGCAAGGGCGCCAGTATTTTTGGCCATGACTGTATCATATCTCTTTTGCAGACAGCTAGCCACGAGTTGGAGACCACAGGCCACCAGGGAATCCATTTTGTGGGATGGTTTCATATGTCTGGAGGTGGGATGGAGGACCCTGACAGCATGGCAACCATTCTGTGAGCTGGCGTCCGGTCTCGGAGGAAGGGGGATCATCCAGACAGCAGACACTGCTCTTTGCTGGATGGTGCCGGGCCTTGTGTCACCCACCACCATCCCATAAACAGCACTGCCTGTTGTCCGGGTGACCCCCCCACTCCGAGACCTGACGCCAGCTCACAAAATGGTTGCCATGCTGTCAGGGTTCTCCATCCCACCTCCCAACTTAAGAAACCATCCCACAAAATGGATTCTCTGGTGGCCTGTGGTCTCCACACCCGACGATGTCCACCAACAAATCATTCCCCATGTGTTCCCCCACCCCCCAATGCCTTGCAACGTCTGTTAACCGATAAGTAGCAGGGATAGCCGGAATCTCCAGGACTTTGTGTGATGGCACAAGGCCCACGAGGCTGGGGGGGGGCACCATGACACCAGGTACTGCTGTTTGTTGGATGGCACCTACACTGGCCACCAGCCCACAAACAGCATTCCCCATTGTCTGTGGACTCCTCCCACCTCCTGAGACCTGGCACCGGTGTCATGGACTGCCCTTCTATCCGGATGGCTACACCCCCACACAAAGACTCAACACCTCCCCACAGCACTACTGGATTCCTAATTCCCAGCAACCAAGTGGGGGGGGGGGAGGGAGAGGGGAGACACAGCTGGTACCAGGTGTTTGACATTAGGAGGAGAGGGGAGGCTTCCCCTGCTCTCTGGGGCACTGCAAAATGGATTACCTGATGTCCACCACCACCACCAGACACACGCACAAACAGCAATTCCCCACCCCCAAATCACATGAAAATCACCAACAATCCCCAAGTCCTTCTTCAGTATCTTTGAAACAAACCCACTGAGGGTCCCTGGCCACCTCCCTTGCACATGTAGCCACATCTCATTGGGCAGAAACACATTCAGCTGGAAATGCCCTAAACACCGTTACCTGGCTGATGGGCTGCATGACCACATTACCTCATGGCGTGCAAACAGTGTCGGCAATATTGCGGTCCACAATTCAGGACAGAAAGTGAAAAAATAATGCAGCTAGGTCAGCATGGAGCACACAAAACAGGATAAATGAAAAAATAAACACTGAGCAGGGCAAATCGGGTCTTTTCCCACAATGAGAGGTTGAGTTCAACAACAGTGCAACGGGAGCCCCACAAGCTTGCTGACGGTCCCTCACCCACCCAGAATCAACTACATCAACCAAACAGGAGGAAAAAGACAACTAAACCTCGAAAACTGCCCTAAAAATGGCACAATAACAGAGAAGCCATGACAGAGTTTGTGAGCCGTCTTCACTGAGAAACCTAACTTCCAGTTTTCGACCTCAGTGAATCGGCTCACAAAAAGACCCCCAAAATACACAGAAATCGCAATAAAGGCAAAATAAATAATAAATTAATGATACCTGATAAGAGCACAGTTGTAGTGGGGAAGTTAGCTGGCGGCTCACGAATCAAGACAAACTTGCTGTAATGTTGAAACGCAGCTCAGCTCCTATGCTACCTGCATGCAGCAGCAAAGTGAGGATGCAGAGTTAAAAAATGGGTTTTACAACAAATTTCCTATGGGACCCTTAGACTTGACAGTCAGTGAAAGGAGGCTTACTATGTGAGGTATCACCAAAGGGGTTATAAGAAGCCCTAGTTTCATTGGCTGGCAAGAAATACTAAAAAATCTTAGCGACGACTCCAGACGTAGGCTGGGCACACAGGGACAATGCAGCTCACGTCTGGAGTTGTTCTCGGACACAAGAGAATATGGGAGCCTGCTGAATAAAGACGTTTCTTGGAGGAAATGAGTTAATGTTCTTTTGCCTATTTCCATTATTTACTCTATGATAAATTCAGTATTCTGCAGTATTCCTCTAACAAAATGCTCACTCCTCTCCACCATGGAATGTTAACATGGAATGCATGAATTAAAAATTCTACAGTATTCCACTGGTATACTCACATAGACACGCACAGGCCTCCTATGGAGCCAGATGCTCAAATTTATCTGTTGTAGGGTAAGCAACAGAGATTGCTCTGTCAGGCTAGTTAGTCTATAAGGGGAATTTTTCATGGTCATCAAAGAAATACTGCAAATGAAAACTGAATAGTGCTTGAGTTTTTAAATTGGTTTATGTGTGTAAGGAATGGATTATGAGTAGAAAGAACATTCAATTATTTATGTTTTTTTTTAATTTAAGGGAGTTTTATTATTAGGGCCTAGCTGGATATTTTGATGTGAGAGGCATGGTGGCAGCCAAGTTTGTGATGGAAATCAGGAATGTGTGAAGTGGCTGATGAATTCTGTTTGTGATTTGACCAAATTCCAGATCACATGGTTGTACCTTTTTCTTTACAGGATGGTACTGGCACATAAAAATATGCCTATGGAATGATAACAGCGACTCAGACTATAGCATTTAATTTGCCCATTTTGTAACTCTCATTATCAGTGCCTACGGTGCCTGAATGAGGACCAGTAGATTTCAGGGTATCTTTTTATGTCATTAGATCTGTCACAAAACACTAGACTGGTGCTTCCAGCACTAACATACTAAAATGCCGGCAGAATAGGGCTAACAGTCTTTTGTGTCTGCTTGTTTGGTCAGCCCCCACCTTGGGAGCTGACCTTGCTGCTCCCCCTCCCTCTCGGGCTTCTCCCTTCCCAGTCCAGGGTATTCTCACTGCATTGGACTTAGCTTCCAGAACCCTTCCTCTTTACCTGTCCCACCCCCTCTTGAACCCCTCCACAGTCTCTGCCTCCACCAGCCCCCTGGGCAGTGCATTCCATGGTTCTACTACCCTCTCAGTGAAATAGCACCTCCTCCTTTCTCCCCTGAATCCCCCCTCCAGCTTCCACCCATGCCCTCTAGTTGCCCCCCTCCTTCCTTTGGAGCACCCTGACTGTGCCTCCCCTGTTTACCCCCTTCATGTACCTGAAGACCTCCATCAGGTCCCCCTGGTCCCTTCTCTCTTCCATTGTGTACATATGTAGCTCTTCGAGCCTCTCCCCATAGGTCCTTTCCTCCAAGCCCCAGATCATTTTGGTTGCCCTCCTCTGGACTCTTTCCAGGAGTTCAATGTCCCTCTTTAAGTGTAGCCTCCAAAACTGCACGCAGTACTCGAGGTGCAGCCTCACCAAGCAGTTATACAGAGGGAGTATCACTTCCCTCCTTCTGGAGGTGATCCCCCTAGCAATGCATCCCAGCATCCTGTTGGCCTTGGCCGCTGCCCTCCTACAAGTCTCCGAGTTGTTCATCTTGACATCCACCACCACCCCAGGTCCCTTTCAGCCATAGTAAGTAAAAGAGTTTTTATTGTTGGGGGGATTGTCAAAATAGGTGTTTTTTCCTGTCCAGGTGTTTCTGGCTATACTCCCCTTCCTGCAGGGTCTGAAATGCACCCCCTCCCCAGGTTTCTTGACTGTGTCAAAGTATAAGAACAAAAAAACCAAGGTGCTGCATCAGCTTGTGCTCTGAAAAGAACACAAAAAGATAATGCTAAATGCACGCTAAAGATTGAAAATAGAGTTATAATCGACTTTTCGACCATAGATCTTCTTCAGGAATTATCTAAAAGAGAAAAAAATCACAGTTAGTGGAGAGGTAAGGGGAAATAAGGGTTATATATATAAAAAATATATACGTGTGTGTGTAAAGAAAAAAGGGGTAGGCTTTAGGAGAAAAAGTGATAATAGGCAAGGTAAGAAAAGATTCTGAAAACAAAAAGATGATGGGTATGACATAGAAACATATGTAGGTACAATTACTATTAATTCATTTACCTCTGTGGCTGTTTTAAATGAAAGGTATCTAGTACCTTGTACGTACTTGTTCCCGTGGTCAATTCTGAAACGATAGACCTCACTTAGACATGGAGTACCATTAAAAGCTGTTTATTTCAACACACACAGTTAACATATTTTAACACTTAAACAATATAACGTTTGTCAGGACATCTCATTTCGACCTTTCTCTTATCTTGTACACAGTAAATCTTTACAAAGTTCTCACTACATAGATATGAGGCCTAGTGCTCTTTTTCTAGAGGCACTGCAAGGTAGTATTCTTCCTAGAATTAACCTTTACTATTCAGTATACCATTCTTTGTTACTAATAACTTTTTGCTAGCATTTAAAATAATATTTCACTGCAGTATTTATATATCTATTTCTAGAACCAGGATTCTCAAAAGGCACAGTATTTCAGTAAGCACCTTTAAACCAGTAAAGGTATATTTATATATATACTTTACCAACTTTTCAAAAGAGTCTCTTGTCTCCCTTTCGTCTTGGAGATTTTGCAGTATCTTAGATGGCTGTGTGATGAAGATTTCTTCCTGGCTTTCTGAGTTTTCTTTCTCCTCGAGGCTTGCAAAATAGAAAATGTCAGTCAGTACAAGTTTCAATGTCTCTTACGTTATGGCAGACACCAAAGGTCTTTGTAGCTTCAGTAGAGTAACAGTTCTTTCAGAGTCAGTAGTAGTAGCATAGATGTGAGATCTCTTCCAGCGATGAAACATAGATTCAGAAGACAGTCGATGATCATGAATTGTTGGTCTGGGGAGACGTCTTATATAAATCAAATGCTTCCTTCAGAAATGTCAGACGATTTCATTGTTCCCCAAAAGTATCATGAGCTTTTGGGATGGTATAATCATATTTGGACAAAGGCTTATCCATTCAGAAGTCTATGGCCTACGTGTGGAGATATTAATATTGATCAGACATTTGGTCAATTGAACTGTCTGTTGTACTTTTGACTGGGGGTCCACAAGGTGGCAATTAATAGACCTTTAACCACAAGACTTCCCACTGAATGTTCAAAATGAAGACTTATCTCATTGTGGTTTTATGGTACGATAGTCTGATAGCAGATGGTTCTCTGTTAAGAGGGACCAGTTCCTTGTTGGAGGGTCCAGCTTTTTCAGGCGTGTGGTAACATCTTATGAGATGATTTAGTTACACAATAACTGCAGAGTTTTGATTTTAAAATACTTTTGGACTGTCAGCAATGATTGTACAATGTCAGAGTGAATGAAACTGTTCCATAGACATTTAAAATGTCTTCTTAAAGCACATCGGTTCAAGGTAGAATGTTCATACTTTGTGGGTGCTGGTAGGTCCATATACCTGTGTCAAGCATTTGCAGGTCTACTTGGTTAAAGACTTAAAACCAATGTTTTTATGATCAGCTCTTTCAATATACCTTTATGGCATCTGAAATTAAGGTGGATATTCTTTATATACTTTGGCAGGGTCTGGTGGCTTATGGCCGCTATTGGGCTTCCCCCCCCGCACCACAGCGTTGGTGTGTCACAAAAGGAAGTGGCACATAAGAACCTGTCAAAGTGCAACAATGAGAACTTATAAGAATCATGGTTACACAATTTCTAACTTTATAAAGCTGTTTCTTTCTAAATCAACATCTTAATCTAAAATCTGAAGGTGTCTATTCTCAGCAACTATTTCAGATAAGCTAACACATATTCTCTAAGCAAATATCTGGAAATAATGGGATATATCACTATTAATCAATACTTAATTAAGATCATCCTTTTAATATATAGGAAGACTACTGCTAGTTATATCAATCATTAATGTAGGTAAATGTCACAATTCCTATGCTATAACATGGCCTATAGGGGTGCATGCAAGCATTGCCCGCCATTTTTACTTTAACTAAACATACCAAAATAAGCTTTTAAGGTTTAAGTGTTGTTTTTGTTGTTTCTTAAGCTATGCCATAGCACTTTCTTTTATAGGGTATTTCACTCTTTTCCTGTTGTCTAAAGGTAGATCCTATGGATCATAGGATTACGGTGTTTCTCTGAGGGGTTCCATGTCTTTGCGCAGTTCCTTGACTATATCCTTTATTTTAGAAATTTTAACTGAATTCATGGTGTTCATGCCTAGTCCAAAAGTGGTTCCTAATGCTCAGAAAAGAATAGGTAGACAGCTCTCTCTATCCTATTAGTTATGTCTTGGGCTTCAGGGAATAAATTAACAGTTTTTTAACAGGAGCAAAATATTTTTATGTCTTTTTCAATGTAAATCATATGCTTTTTTTTTTTCACTTATTTTTCCCTCCAGTCTCAGTCGGCAGGGGCCTCTCTCAGGCATCCTGTTTGTTCCTGCCCTACCTGAAGTCCTTCTTGCCTGTACCTCCTCTTTCTTCCTCCTCTGCACCACACTCAGCACCCCCGGCTTGACCCCTCCAGGATGGGGCCACCCATACCTTGGGCGCACTTCATAGACAGACTCCAGTGTGGGCAAGGACCCAGGTGGAGGAACCTGGGAGGTCAGGCTGGATGGACCTAGCCGCGGGCATGGGGGCAGGTGCCATCGTCTACTCCTGCCAACCGGGCTTTTTCCTTCTTCTGGTGCTCGAATCCGCTCCCTCCTGTGTGGGCAGAAGCCCCATGACACCTTGGCAGCCCTACCATCAGCGTCCAGATCCACGCTACTGGCATGCTGCCCTCGTGCATTGCAGCACCCCTGGTCTCCACCAGGAGCTGCTGGCATGCCGGGACTCCCCGACCTTCCCCACCACGGAGGAGAGCAGCCCAGTGGGCGCTCAGTCCTCACCCACCCCCTGCTGACCCCTGGTGCCTGAGCTTGCTCCTGAACTCGGGTCACCAGCATAGCACGAGGTGTGGCGTCCAGCACTTCAACCCTCAGCACCACTGGCCAGCCAAGCATATACTTTTAAAACCATCCTTGGGCCTATTTGGTTAACTAAACATGTTTTTACATGCTTTAACAGTTACCTTAATTACATTGTATGGACTGGCCTAAAGTTGTCGTCTTCCCCCCCCCCCATGCAGGGTAGAAGAGGAGGTGGGGATCTGGTTCTGATGGGTAGCCATTAGAGTAGGCAATCCAAGGGGTGTAAGGAGTGGCATCAGAGTTTGGTGCAGATTGCCTGTATGGAGTCCTGGGGTTGCATTTATGAATTTCCTCTCTTAATTGCCAGATTTGCCTTTTTAGCTGGTCAGTAGCATAGCTGTCAGTATCTGTGTCTTGGTTAGGCCAGGGTTGCTCATTCCAGTCATTTGAGTGCTGTCTGGAAGCCTCTGACTCCCTTTTGTTTGGGTCTGGTTGGGATGAAGTTGTGGGGCTAGATGTAATGGGGCCAGATATAGTAGGGCCAGGTGTAGTAGGACCAGGTAGGGTTTGGCTCTTTGACTGTCAGAAGTCTGAGGGCTATTTGACAGTTGTGCCCCCATTTTATGTCTTAAATTTGTTTGATTAAATCCTGGACTTTGACTGCAAGGTCTTCTGCCACTGGCTTGAGTGGGACTTCTGGGACAGGAGGTGGCAAGGGCTCAGCTGGTGTAGAAACCCCAGCTGTTGATCAGTAGCATCAAGGGACTCAGTAAATGCTTCATGCAGCCGGTCTATTTCCTGATGGGCGGCATCTACCTGTTCTTCTGATTTTTGGGCGGTGTCTTGAGCTGTTTTCATTTGAATCACAGCCTCTGCTAATTTCTCCTCTACACCCGGAATTTTCTGCTCTCAATCCGACCACTTTAGCTTTTAAAGCTCTTATTTGCTGTTGCAGGTCCCTCACTTTGCTAGGCCCAGGGATAATTTGCAGTTTCAAATCCCCATTTTCTTCTTTCAAGCTTTGGTTAATGGCTTTTAAATTATTTCTGTCTGCTTCATTGATTTTTCAGAATGCCCAAATATTTAGCCTTCCCTGACTGCAATTCCAATTCTAAAGCCTGAATTTTTGTAGTCTGGTCTTTCCTGCACTGATCGAGTAGAAAGTTAAGCTCACCTAGCATACGAAGCATGCTTTGTGTGTCTTTATGACAAGTTTCATGTTGGAGATCCAAAATATATCCAAGTAATATGGGATTTACTTGTTTTTTCTTAGACCTAGTCTTAATTTCAGCCAAGTGAGCTTAGGTGAGAATGCAGTTCTGTACATTATAATTCTTTAGCGGGAATGTTTTCCGAGGGAATCTTTTGTTCAAAGATTGCCTCGTGAAAAAATGTACTTATTTCCCTCTGAACTTCAGAAAGAGTTTCCTCTGGATATTCTAAGGAAATCTGTAGCTCTGGGCGTCATCTCTAATCTCCTCCTTCTGAGGACTCCCTATAGGAGCAAGTATGGGAGGGGAATCCTCTTGATCCCCTGGGAAAAGCCCTGATGAAAACATTCTTTTATCTTTCACTTATTAAAATAAAAAAAAAAAGGTTTATTGTAAATGCTTGGTTCTTTTAAAATCTTTTCTAGCCGAGCTGGCTATTTCTTAATGAAGTCTGTGGTTAACCACCAGTTTCCTCCCTTTCTCTAGGATAGGTAAACCTTATATGAGAAAAGGGGAAGTGGGTTTGTTTGGCTTGACAGCTGATTTTAAAACGCAGAGAATTTACTTTTTTTTCTTTCAATTAAACAAAAAACATTATTCTTTTCACTACAATCTTAAGAATATTTTAACCGCACTTCATATACCAAGGTAGTCTGTCGTAGCTGTTATTAGCGTAAATCTCAGGCCCACATCAGAGACGCCATTTTCTAGGTACAATTACTATTAATTCATTTACCTCTGTGGTTGTTTTAAATGAAAGGTATCTAGTACCTTGTACCCACTTGTTTTCGTGGTAAATTCTGAGACGACAGACCTCACTTAGACATGGAGTACCATTAAAAGCTGTTTATTTCAACACACAGTTAACATGTTTTAACACTTAAACAATATAACGTTTGTCAGGACATCTCATTTCGACCTTTCTCTTATCTTGTGCACAGTAAATCTTTACAAAGTTCTCACTACATAGACATGAGGTCTAGTGCTCTTTATCTAGAGTGACTGCAAGGTAGTATTCTTCCTAGAATTAACTTTTACTATTCAGTATACCATTCTTTGTTACTAATAACTTTTTGCTAGCATTTAAAATAATATTTCACTGCAGTATTTATATATTTCTAGAACCAAGATTCTCAAAAGACACAGTATTTCAGAAAGGACCTTTAAACCAGTAAAGGTATATTTATATATATACTTCACCAACTTTTCAAAAGAGTCTCTTGTCTCCCTTTCGTCTTGGAGATTTTGCAGTATCTTAGACGGCTGTGTGAAGAAGATTTCTTCCTGGCTGTCTGAGTTCTTTTCTCCTCGAGGCTTGCAAAATAGAAAATGACAGTCAGTACAAGTTTCAATGTCTCTTACGTTATTGCAGACGCCAAAGGTCTTTGTAGCTTCAGTAGAGTAATAGTTCTTACAGAGTCAGTAGTAGTAGTAGTGGTATAGATGTGAGATCTCTTCCAGCGATGAAACATAGATTCAGAAGACAGTCGATGATCATGAATTGTTGGTCTGGGGAGACGTCTTATATAAGTCAAATGCTTCCTTCAGAAATGTCAGACTATTTCATTGTTCCCCAAAAGTATCATGAGCTTTTGGGATAGTATAACCATATTTGGACAAAGGCTTATCCATTCGGCAGTCTATAGCCTATGTGTGGCGATATTAATATTGATCAAACATTTGGTCAATTGAACTGTCTGTTGTACTTTTAACTGGGGGTCCACGAGGTGGCAATTAATAGACTTTTAACCACAAGACCTCCCACTGAATGTTCAAAATGAAGACTTATCTCATTGTGGTTTTATGGTACAATAGTCTGAAACAGACGGTTCTCCGTTAAGAGGGACCAGTTCCTTGTTGGAGGGTTCAGCTTTTTCAGGTGTGTGATAACATCTTATGGGATGATTCAGTTACACAATAACTGCAGAGTTTTGATTTTAAAATACTTTTGGACTGTCAGCAATTATTGTACAATGTCAGAGTTGAATGAAACTGTTCCATAGGCGTTTAAAATGTCTTTTAAATAAACTTATAGCACATCGGTTCAAGGTAGAATGTATATGCTTTGTGGGTGTTGGTAGGTCCATGTACCTGTGTCAAGCATTTGCAGATCTGCTTGGTTAAATACCTAAAACCAATGTTTTTATGAGCAGCTCTTTCAGTATACCTTTATGGCATCTGAAATTAAGGTGGATATTCTTTACACACTTTGGCAGGGTCTGGTGGCTTATGGCTACTATTGGGCTTACACATAGAAACAGAATTTGATGGCAGATAAGGACCGCTTGGCCCACCTAGTATGCCCATTTCCCTACCTAATGGATAAGCTGCAGATCCTAGTTAACCAACAGCCTACTTCCTCCTACCCCCCCCACTAGAATTGCCTTATATCTGTCGCATGCATTCTTTAATTCCAACACTGTTTTTGACTCCGTGACCTCCTCAGGAAGGTGGTTCCATGCATCCACAACCCTCTCCGTGAAAAGATCCTTCCTCACATTACCTCTGAGCCGTCCCCCCACTACAAATTGTGCCCCCTTGTTCTTGCATATCTCTTTTTTTGAAAGATGCTACCCTCTTGGACTTTGTTGATTCCCTTGAGGTACTTGAAAGTTTCTATCATGTTCCCCCTCTCCCTCCTTTCCTCGAGGGTGTACATATTAAGCTCCTTTAGTCTCTCTTCGTATGTCTTCTGGTGCAGACCCTGCACCATTTTGGTTGCCCTTGACAAGGCATAGTAGAAGAGAATGAGCTCTAACTCTATTTCCAGCATACATTTAATATTACCATTTTGTTTTGTAACCGAGTATAGTGTGTTAGTTTGCTTTAAAATATGTCTGTTTTGGGACAGTAGAGTGGCCAAAACGTTTCTTGTTCTCTCTATGGTGGTAGTGGTCATCTGCACTGTATCTCGGCTGGTACTTAGGACCAGAATTTTTTTTTTTTTCATCTCCCCTGATTAGTGTCAGTTCTAGATTTGTTGGTTTGCCCTGTTGTTGTTTTTGGTGCAGATCCTTGGTATCCGCTTGTTACAAGGCATATCTCACCATTCCCCTCAGTTATACCTTTTTCTCTTGATGGCTGGAAGCCAGGGGTTCTCCTTCCTTGACCTTCTTCACAGCTGAACTTCTGTTTGCACCATTTGACTGGCGTTATTCTGAGATGGATAGTATGTGCACAGCTTGGAACTTCTACACTGACATGCTTTTGTAAGATGCACGTGTGACATCAGCATGTGCACATGCTGGATGCAACTTAGAGGAGCATAGAACATGGAGACTCCTTCCAACTCCTGTTCCTGACATCAACAATTCTGCCAGAGAGAACTCCCAAATCAGCTGGGAACACACTGGACATTCTTACAGCCATGAGAGAGGCTACAAGTCCAGCAGGCCGTAAGAATTGGCTGTTTGCAATGAGTCAGGAGTGAAGAAAGGGTAGGTGTTGGACATTGTTGAGAGAGTGTGAGAGAATACTCCTTACTTCATGCAAAAAAAAAATACAACCTTGTGATAACCGTGGTCCTTTATAGCAGGCTACTTAAATAAGGCATTGCTTGCACAGTGAAAAATGGTAGGGGAATCTTGAATAGTGGAGAAGTTAGGTCAGATGAGGGACAGCAGGCAGGACTTTTTCTTTCACAAGGGGCAAATGTTAGTGTTTTTAGAACTATTGGTTTTAGCTGGCACTGTGACATACCACAGACCTTATTAAGTCTTTTGAGAGATGTAAGACCTACCATGGAACTATGAGCCCATTGTCTGTGAGGCCATACTGTTCTTTATGGGTAGTACAATGTAATATAATTATTTTGGTTCCTCCCCAAGTTGATCTACCGGGTTGAGGGGTGCACCTGTGGTAGTGAACAGCAGTAGTTAGCGGACTCTCACAGGTCAATATTGAGTCTCTTAAATGAGATACTGCATGCAGAGGGCCCAGAGTTTTTTTTTTTTTTTTTACTGGCAAGGATACCCACACCAAAGGTGGGCTCCTCAGGAGGGGGGTCCATGCATGCACATCCATGGAGACCCTGCTTACTCAGAATTGCAGGCCTCCAATGATCCTGACAACATGGGTGGTCAGTACGTTTGAAGGAAAGTCTGAGGAGAATCCCAACCTGGCAGAGCTAGTTCCGTCACATGAAGGAGAATGTACCGCTAATGAGGAGGGGAGTGGAGGAAACCCAAGATGTGGTATTTAATCTGTGCTGTTTGAATAGTTTGGGCTGTTACTGAGAGATTAACTCAGGTGGAGCTCAGACAGGAAGCTGCAGTTTGGCCTGGTGAGAGGGGAAGGGGAAATATACAGCAGGCACCATTTTAGTAAGAGTCTGATTGTCTCACACAGGAGGCCAGTGGGCCCTAATCCCATCCTCCCCCAGCTTATCCACATTTATTGGGGTGGTGCTGCATTGGGATTGGTGGAAAGGACTAGCAGGTGCATCCACTAATGTGCCCTAACAGAGGGGATTGTTCTTTGTAATGTTAAAGAGTGATATGTAGTTCTAGTTTAAGAGGTAAAAGTTAAAAGCTTATAATAATGCTAAGAAATTTATTTAGTATAGTGCCTTTCACGCATCAAGGTACTGCACAATCAGCTAAAAACAATGAACAATAAATACAGATAAAAATCAGAGGAATTCAGGGTATGCTTCCCCCCACAAAAAGGTCTTCGGTGCCTGCTTAAAGCACCCCACTGTCCTGCACTCCCGTAGCTGATGGGGCAGAGAATTCCAGAGGGTAGGTGCCACAAACCCAAAGGTACCCGCACCTGATGACTTTAAACTTATTCTTGGATCTCCAGCAACCCCTCGTCAGCCGAGCGGAGCTGTCCCAGGGGGGGTGTAAGGAACCAGGGGCTCTTTCAAGTAATCAGGACCCGTCCATGTAGGGCTTTGTAGGTCAGTAGACCTACCTTAAAGGTGATCCACCACTGAATAGGCAGCCAGTGCAGATCGCGCAGCACAGGGGTGATGTGAGCTCTTCTCGAAGCCCCAGTCAACAAATGTGCTGCAGCGTTCTGCACTAGCTGCAAGTGGTGGATATCAACCCTAGGAAGCCCTAGGTAAAGGGAGTTGCAATAGTCAAGGCGTGATATCACAAATGCATGGACCAAGACAGGTAGGTCGCTGGACGGAACACGGTGCTTAATCCTAGCAATGTTCCTAAGATGGTAAAAGGCCAGTTTGATGACTGCTGACACCTGATGACGAAGGGTCAGGCCATCATCAAGCACCACTCCTAGGTCACACACCCGTTCAGAGATGACAATCTGTGCTCCACCCAGGACTAAACCGGAGGCGAGCTCAGTCCTCAACCCCTCTGACCTATGACCCGGGTCTACAACCAAAACCTCAGTCTTTCCTGGGTTCAACTTTAAACTGCTGGCACTCATCCAATCTTGGATTTCAATGAGGCAGCTGTTCAGTACTGAGATAGCACTAACCTGGTCGGGGGCAAAAGACAGGTAGAGCTGGGTGTCATCAGCATAGCAATGAAACCTCAGCCCGTACCATCTTACAATGTCTCAGAGGGGCAGCATATACACTGCAAATAACATGGGGGACAGCACCAAGCCCTGAGGTACCCCACAAGGCAGAGAGAAAGCCTTGGAGGAAAAAACACCCAAGACAACTCGCTGCATTCTACCGGCGAGGAAAGATATAAACCATCTGAGAACTGACCCCGACAGCCCGCAGATGGACCTCAAATGCTCGAGGAAAACCCCATGATCCACAATGTCAAAGGCTGATGATAAATCAAGGAGAACCAAGATGGAACGGTGTCTCCGATCTCTCGCCATCAGGAGATCATTGAGCACCCGAACCAGAGCAGTCTCTGTACTATGCCTCTTACGAAAACCCAATTGGAGAGGTTTATATAAATTATGGGTGGTTAAGTGGTTCTCCAGCTGAGCTGCCACAACTTTCTCAATAACCTTCCCCACAAAAGGAAGGTTAGAGATAAGCCTGTAGTTTGCTAGGTTCTCCGGGTCTAGAGAAGCTTTCTTCAGAAGAGGTGTCACCACCCCCTCCTTCAGGGAGCTAGGAAACTCCCCCGAGTCCAAAGAGCACTGGACAATCCAAGCTAAGACCGGGACTATGATGTCACTACAACCAAAAATCAGGGAAGTAGGGCCCGGATCTAACCTACAGCAAGTGGGAACGCATCCCCTGGATAATCCTCATGATATCCATGAACTCCAGCAGATCAAAGGTACTCCTGGAAACTCCGGGCTCCGCGACACAACACCAACCAACAGCATCCCCCATAGAGTGAAGTTGGCGGCATCCCTGCCTGATGTCAGCCACCTTATTCACAAAGAAATTAGCGATCTCATCACAATCCTTTTGTGAAAAGACTCGATGGAACTGCCGACAGACTGGGTCACACAGCCTGTCAACAGTTCTGAAGAGTTAAGCCGGTCGGTTCCATGCAACAGCAATTTCCCTGGACAGGAATTCTGCCTTCTTATGGGAAATTTCTGTTTGATAGAGTTTATAATGCTCTAACAAAATGAGGTGGTCAACATCTAAGGCTGTCCTCTGTCAACGACGCTCTAACCTACACCCCTGTCTCCGCAACTCCCTAAGAGTCCCATCAAACCCTGGGGCCACAGGGCAAAGCGGGAGGGGGCGAACTGGGTCCCAGGGTGGTAGCCTGGGTTGCAAACTGGCTGCACAACAGGACACAGAAGGTAATAGTGAGTGGAACACATTCCGAAGAAAGGGGGGTCACTAGTGCAGTACCTCAGGGCTCAGTACTGGGTCCAGTCCTCTTTAACATCTTTATAGGTAACATTGCAGAGGGTCTGGTGAAAAGGTATGCCTCTTTGCAGATGATACAAAGATCTGTAACAGAGTTGATACACAAAGAGGGGCAGAAAGGATGAGAAGGGACTTGACAAGGTTGGAGGAATGGTCAGACATATGGCAACTTAGATTCAATGCAAAGAAGCGTATAATGCACCTGGGAAACAAAACCAGGAGAAGAGTACACAATAGCAGGGAGGTACTAACAACAACAAAATGGAACGGGACTTGGGGTAGTCATATCAGATGATCTAAAGGTGGGTAAGCAATGTGAGAAGTCAGTGAGGAGAGCCAGGGGATACTGGGATGCATAGGAAGGGCATCACAAGTAGAAAAAGGGAAGTGGTTCTCTCTCTTTACAGACAGTTGGTGAGACCCCATCTGGAGTACTGTGTGCAGTTTTGGAGACCTCATCTATGCAAGGACATAGACAGGATGGAAGCAGTCCAGAAGAGGGCAACTAAAATGGTGCAGGGTCTGCATCAGAAATCATATGAAGAGAGACTGAGGGAGCTTAATATGTATACCCTTGATGAAAGGAGGGACAGGGTGGACTTGATAGAAACATTCAAGTACCTCAAGGGAATCAACAAAGTCCAGGAGGGTAGCATCTTTCAGAAAAAGAGATGTGTAAGAACAAGGGGACACAATTTAAAGATGGGGGGCGATGGCTCGGGGTAATGTGAGGAAATCTTTTTTCACGGAGAGAGTGGTGGATGCGTGGAACTGCCTTCCTGGGGAGGTTGTTGGGGCTAAAACAGTGGGGGAATTCAAACATGCATGGGACAGACACAAGGCAATTGTAGTGAGGGGTGGCAGGAAGTAGGCTGTTGGTTAACTAGAATCTGCAGCTTATCCGGTAGGTAGGGAAATGGGCAGACTGGGTGGGCCAAGTGGTCCTTATCTTCTGTCAAAGTCTATGTTTCTATGAACTCGGGCAAGAGCAATCAGATCGAGGGCTGAAAAGACGGTCCTATTATAGGCTGCGATTAACTGCTCAGGATCTGTGCTGGTCTCGTCCAACAGCAAGAGGTCCATCACTGCCATCGGGTCTTTAGGGAGCACATCCCGCAAAGGGTGATAACTGACCATCTGCTCAGGGGTCGACCTACCCGGGGGGGGGGGCGAAAAATTGAACCCAACGGTGAAGTGGTCGGACTAACCGACCGGTTCCACCACCAAGTCGGAAACCTCGATCCCCAGGAGGAAGACCAGATCAAGGGAGTGACCACCATTGTGAGTAGCCGAGGAAACAACCTGTGTGAAGCCCAGAGATGTCATCACCTGGAGGAAGTGTTGGCAAAAAATCGAGTATTCATCGTCGACCCAGTCATTGAAGTCGCCCAGAACCATCAATCTGGGTGACTCCAATGCCATGTCGACGGCGAAGTCTGCTACCTTCTGCAGGAATAGCTTCTCATCACCTGGTGGATGGTAGATGAGGTTATAGATTATAGATAGTACTGTGTTTTGTACTTAGGTGTAGCACCTCAAGCTGTATTTTACTGGGAAACGTATGGATGGTATGGTTCACGGACCTTGACAGATAAGGAGCTGAAATTGTTTTCCACCTGGCCCTGACTTTGACCTCTATTAAATAGCTGGAGGGGGTGGAGTTAGGGGATAGGAGTGGCCTGATCTAGCAGTAAATCAGTTAGCTACTGTAGCTCTGATTATTGTGTAGGTACTGTAGCAGTGATCATTGGGGAATTTGGTGGTTCAGTCGGAGAAATCTACTATGAGGGGGATGGGACCACACGTCATTAGAGCTGGCATCTTTGGGAGGGTGGTTGGGTGTACAGGGTGTGGGGGGGCCATGGTCCTTGACTGGGCTTGGAAGCTTGGGGGTTGCCCAGTGTGCTACTAGCTGGTAAAGCTCAGAGAGGAGGTTGAGGGGATTAGTAGCAGATAAGGAGATCTGAGGGGGGATATGGAGGGGTGGGGAAAAGGCAAGGATCACCATGTGGTTGCACCAATTACTAAAGACCGGGCATAGGGACAGGGCAGGGGCACCTGGCTGGGGCACATGGGGACCCTAATAGAGGTCCAAAAGGAGGAAACTTTCAAAGAAGCAGGCAGGCATCTGGGGTTTGACAGAGGGAAACAGGGTGGGGGGCAGGAGGGGAGTCTTGGGGTTGGGCATTAGGCTTAAGAACTGCTTTAACCTTCTACGCTGCTAGTGGAGGGAGGGAAACGGGGGGGATGCAGCTATGACAACGGGGCGGTTAGGGATGGAAAGGAGGGGGGGGACAAGAGGCAGGGTCCAGAAATCAGGATAAATAAGGGGGAGCATGGAGTGCGAGAAAACGGGAGGATCAGAGCAGGCTGAGGGAGAGGGGGTAGTGGGGGGAAGGGCAGGGAGGAAGAACAGGCATACAAGAGGGAGGATGCAGTAAATGGGGCTGAGGGTTTGGATCGGGGGGCATGGCAGGCAAGGAGGTGTTGAACGCAGATGGGACAGATGGGAGGACGAGCCAGGCTAGGCCAACGGATAGGGGGGAAGGGCCAGTCATGAGCAGGTATTGCGATGCAAAAAAGGATACTCGGGGGTGAGGGGAGCCCAGGATCAGAGGGAAGGGGGTGGCCACTGTCAATAGGGAGAGGGTAGCATATGACACCCAGATAGTGGGAAGAGCAAAGAGCCGGCTGGGGGGTGGGGTCAGGAAAAAGGAAGAGAAGGGGCATGGAAAGAGAGAAAACTTGGTGGTGAGAATGGAGGCAAGGGGGTGGTTAGAGTGCTCCTGTTGGGGGATTCCATGATCCGGGGTATCAGATGGGATAGGAAGGGGGGAAGCCTGCCTGGTTAGAACCAAATGCTTCCCTGGCCTGATGGTGCACAAGGCCAAGCATGAGGTATACTCACTAGCAAGGGAATGTGGAGGTTCCCCGAACATACTGGTTCACCTAGGTACAAATGACATAGAGGGAAATAGTGAACTAGAGATACAGGCAAGGTTTCGGGAGCTAGCCAGGGTTTGCCATTCCATAGGATGCTCGATTTCCTTCTTGGAAATCCTGCCGGTGCCAAGGGTTAGTGGGGAGAACAGGCAGAAAATTAGGGAGGTAAATCTGGTTCAGGGAGTGATGTGAGGCCAGGGGGTATGGGTTGATGGGGGACTGGGGGGAAACCTGGGTGAATAAGGGGTTAGGAATAGGTTACACCTCAGTTTGGAAGGGAGGGAAATCCTTAAGTTGAAGACAGTGAGGTTCATCAGTGAAAGGTGGGGTTTAAACTTGTGAAGGGGGGAGGGATGGAAGTAGGGACTATTGCAGGGGGTCCGACAAAAGAGTCTCAGTCTCCACCCTCCTAGGGAGTTGGTGGAATATGGAAAAAGGCCAACAGGTAGGGTGCAGGGGGGAGAGACTTTGGTCACACGGAAACACGAGGTGGGAATGGGAGGGGAGGAAAGGGGTGGAGGGTGGTCCAGCCAAATGCCAGGAGCTTGGGAAATAAGATGCGAGAGCTCCAGGCTTTGCTAGCTGATGGGGGGCAGTGGATGTGGCAGCTGTCACAGAGATCTGAGCCACCCCAGGGCATGACTGGGACCTAAACCTTTAGGGCTACATTTGTTCAGGAAGGACAGGGAGGAGAGGAGGGAAGGGGAGCAGGGGTAGCACTGATAGTCAAAAATGGCATTGGTATAGGAGGGATGGAGGAGGCAGAGGGGACTGTGGAGGCAATTTGGGTCACCCTGAAAACAAAGGGGAGCAAGAGAGTTAAAATAGGAGTGGTATACAGAACCCCTGCGCTGGCGGAGGAACTGGAAGAGAGTCTGGTGGCAAATGTCATGAGACACTGTAGATTGGGCAAGGGAAGGGTGGTGGTGATGGGTGACCTAAACATGCCAGGGATGGACTGGGGGACTATGATGTCCTCAGAGGCCAGGGAGCAGAGGTTGCTGGATGTCTTCCAGGACTCATTCCTAACCCAGCAGTTGGGTGAGACGACTAGGGAGGCCCGGACACTGGATGTAGTCCTGGCAGACAGTGACCAGATTAGGGGCCTGGAGATGAGGGACCCGTTGGAAGGGAGTGATCATGCCATAGTCTGGTTCTCCCTGGACCTGGAGGGGAGGAAGGTTGCACAAAGATGGTGGTACTTAACTTAAGGGGGGCGGACTTCAAAGGGATGGAAAGGATCCTCAAGAATCATTTGGATGGGATAAGGTCAGACATGGACACTGACAGTAGGTGGGAAATCATCAGGAGGGGGTGCAGGAGGCTACCAAGACCTGTGCAAGAGTGAGGCGCAAATATGGTAAGGCCAGAAAACCCTATTGGTGGACCCGGGAGGTTCAGGAGGTGGTGAGGGAAAAGAAGGCTGCCTGTAGGCACTTCAAATGCTCAAGGAGCGAAAGGGATCAAGGGGAGTATGAGCTGATGGCCAGAAGGGTCACTAGGGTGGTGAGGTCGGCTAAGGAAAGGAAGGAGCAGAACCTGGCCAGGGAAATCAGGAGTGGAAACAAGAGGTTCTTTAGATACATTGGGGAAAAAAGGAAGGTGAAAGGGCAGAATAGCAGGGTTAGAACAGGGAAGGGATGGGCACAGGACCTGAGGGAGCAGTCCGAAGTACTAAATGAGTACTTTGCCTCAGTTTTTACCAGGAAGAATGGGGGAGGGCTGCATCATGAAAGGGAGGAGACGGTGAAACTGAGGAGGGGGCGGGACCCTTACTGATCGGGAGCCCCGGCTGGTCGAGGAAGGGGGGGGTGACATCACCATCAGGAGGGGGAAGGCAGAACAGGGGTCCAAGGAGGAGGAAGTGTAGGTGGAAATCCTGGTAGAGAGAGTGAGGGAAGCCCTCAGGTCCCTTAGGACAGAGAAAGCACCAGGGCCGGATGAATTGCATCCCAGGGTACTGAAGGAACTGGCAGATGTCCTGGTGGAACCCCTGACGGAGCTTTTCAACATCTCCGTGATGATGGGGTGGGTATCCCAGGACTGGAGGGTGGCACATATTGTGCCTATCCACAAGGGAGGATCAAGAGAGGAGGCGGGAAACTACAGGCCCATCAGCCTGACAACGGTGGTGGGCAAGGTGATGGAGGGTATTATCAAGGAGAGGCTAGGGGGTACTGGAGAAGTTGGGGTACCTGGACGATAGACAGCATGGCTTTGTCCTGGGAAAATGGTGTCAGACAAACATTGTGGAGTTCTACAGTTGGGTGATGAGTGCCCTGGACCAGGGCAGGCCAGTGGACGTCCTCTTTCTTGAATTAAGCAAGGCGTTTGGCTCAGTTCCTCACAGGGGCCTGTTGGATAAGCTGGGGGAAATGGGGGTGGGGAAGCAGATGATCAGATGGCTAGGAAATTGGTTCTCAGAGCGTACCCAGAGGGTCGTGGTTGGGGGATTAGTCTCATCTCCAAGGAGGGTCATCAGTGGGGTCCCTCAGGGATCGGTCCTAGGGCCCTTCCTGTTTAACGCCTATGTCTCTGACATAAAGAAGGGTATCAAGAGTGAAATGAATCTCGGTGCAGATGACCCGAAGTTGGGAGCTGTGGTGGATGGGGAGGAGGGGAGGGTTACCCTGCAGGAGAACCTAAATGCTCTGGAGAGGTGGTCAAGGAAATGGAGTCTGAGGTTCAATGTAGGGAAATGCAGGGTTCTGCACCTGGGTGCCAGAAGCCCAGGCCAAGTATATACCCTGGTGGGGGTAATGCTTAAAGTTTCAGTGGCTGAGAGGGCCCAGGGGTGGTGGTGGATGTCAAAATTAACAACTCTGAGACTTGTGGGAGGGCAGCTGCCAAAGCCAATAGGATGCTGGGATGGATTACCTCCAGAAAGAGGGAAATGATAATCTCTCTACAGCTGCTTGGTTAGGCCACACCGCGAGTATTGTGTGCAGTTTTGGAGGTCGCACTTAAAAAGGGACATTGCACTCCTGGAGAGGGTCCAGTGGAGGGCAACCAAAATGATCTGGGGCTTGGGGGAAAAGACCTATGGGGAGAGACTCAAGGAGCTCAACATGTACACGGAGGAGAGGAGGGACAGGGGGAACATGATAGAGGTCTTCAAGTACGTGAAGGGGCTAAATAGGGGAGGCTCAGTCGGGGTGCTGTAAAGGAAAGGGGGGCAACTAGAGGGCATGGGTGGAAGCTAAAGGGTGGAAGACTCAGGGAAAGGAGGAGGTGCTACTTCACTGAGAGGGTGGTGGAACCATGGAATGCGCTGCCTATTGGACTAGTGAAGGCAGAGACTGTGGAGGGTTCAAGAGGGGTTGGGACAGGTACAGGGTTAGGGTTGTGCTGGCAAAGTCCAATACAGGGAGGAATATCTCAGACTGGGAATGGAAGAGCCCGAGGGGGTGGGGGCAGCAAGGTCCGCTCCCAGGTTGGGGGCTGACCAAACAAGCAGAGATGAAAGACCGTTGGGCCTACTCTGCTTGCATTTTAGTATGAAGATTGTGAACCCTCCCTTGTTTGTCTCAAACATGCTCTATTAGCTGATGACTAAGACCTGTAGGATTTTATAGCTAAAGCAGCTTTGGGACAGTCAGATAAGGCCCTATGTTGTGTGGTAAGATGCACCACCATACTTTAGAAGGTTCAGCTGACTTGCAGAAGCTTCAGACAAACAAAAGTAGACTCGTCCGGTAGGTGAGCTTTTAATTTCGAATGGCTCCAATCTGAGATTGATGCACGCCTCCTTTATTACTGCCAGGTTTTTCTGTACGTGGTTAATGCTCTGGCAAGGTTCATCCCAAATGAATCTGAGGAGGCACATTTTTTGCAGCTCATTTTCAATGGCTTCTCCCCTTTTGTGGGAGCTTCGGCTGGGGACTGTTTCCATATGTTGGTCTGCTCGGCCTTCTCTGTAGTATATTTTAGACAAGGGGTATGGCCTCACTGCTGTGCTGCAGATACCTAAGACAATCTGTATAATATGCTTGTTTTACTGGTGATTGCTATTTGACTCAGAACTGGATGAGATCTTGAAGGATATCCAGGTTAAGCAGAAGTAGTTGTCAGTGCCTCTGCAGCAGTAAAGCTGGCAATAGAGAGAGCTGGTCTCTTGCTGTCCAAGCAGTCAAGGGTCAGGTTGTGGCCTTTTAGGATTTTTGGTAACAAGGAAAGTAGGGGAGCTTACTTTGGGTTCAGTTGTTATAGCAGCAGTGACATCTTGCTCATAGACTCAATGGAGGTACATGCTGAAAAGATGGATTTGCACAGTGAAGGGACTTAGGCCCATATCTTCTTGGTAACATTTTGTTAACTGGCAACGGGACCGGGCAACTGCAGTAATGTGGGTTATTAAAATTTTGGCTGTGGGCAGTGCCGTACAGTTCCCTTTCATGCCTGCATGAGTTAATTTCTTCAGCACTGATTGCTCTAAACCTGATAAAAGAGTGAGAAGTAAGCCAAATCCTGGATCAGCTGATCTAGATAGAGGCAATCACCCCAGCTGTCCCTCATAAGAATTATGTAAGTGAGCTCCTATCCCCTTACTGCCGAGCCCATCCTTGCCACTCCTCCGAGGTAAGCCTCCTAGTGGTTCCTATGGCTAAGTTTAAGACATCATTGGACTGCACTTTCAAGGTGGCTGATACAGCCCTGAGAAACTCGCTCCCCATATCTCTGAGGGAGGTTCCCTTGGTGGAGGCCTTTAAGAGGGGCCTAAAGACCTAATTGTTCAGCCAAGCTTTCAGCTTGAGCTGGTCACACTGATTTAATTTTAAGTTATTTATGTTGACTACTTTGCACATTTTAAGTGGTCTGTATTTTATGACTGTGTAGTATGTTGTTCTGTTTTGTTCTATTTGTTTTAACTCTGTGATCAGAGCCCCCGGATTGGGCGTTAAATAAGTAAATTACTACTACTACAAGAGGAGTCAGGTGGTTTTATTCAGTTGACCTAATATTTCCAAGAAATGGGGGGAGTCTCCACATGATTATGGCCTGGAATTCCATGAAAGTCTGTCAAACATACAGCATTCAAGATGGAGTCCCTACGGCCCTTCACTCGAGCAGTTCATTTGGGGAACTTCTTATTGTCCATTGGATTAAAGGATGTTTATTTCTGCCTCCTATTCTACAGGCACACCAAAATCTCTGAAATTCCTAAGACTCTTTGCCTCTAGTCTGGCTACAGCACCAGGAGTCTCCTCAGAATTTGGATAGTGTATTGCCACTTCTGCTGTAATAGGGGCATCAGGTTTCCCACTGGATGATTTTCTCTTCAGGGCACGAGTTGTTCAGATGATGGAGAGCTTGGTGCAAGGACTCTACTAGCAGTCCTGGAGTTACATGATAAATTCTCAACAGAGGAACAGCTCCCTGATGCTGTTGCAGAGCATGGAGTATCTAGTAGCAGTGTTCCTGTCAGACAAACAGGTTTTCCTATCCACAGTCAGGCAAGTGAAGACTGTTCAGGAGATTCAGTGACTGAAATCTGAAAGGTTTATGACTCATTATCAAAGCTAACTGTCCCCTGGGTCATGTGAGGCAGCCAAGCTGAAAGCAGCTTGGTTCCAGAGGCTGTGACTGAAGGAACGCTATCTAAGGCAGTCCACACCTAAAAACCTCATATTTTTGAACAAATGACTCACCAACCAGTCGCAGCAGATGTCAGGAACATGGAGCAAGTAGAATCAACTGACCTTATATTGCCAAAGAAGCACTAATTGTCAGCATCACCAGGCAGTCCAACTGGAGCCGTTGTCAAGATGGCTGACCCCTGTTTAGAAACAGTTAGGGCTCATCAGCAGGGAGCTCTTTGAAATCAAGAGAGTCATGGACACAATTACAGGTGAACTGGCAAGAGTTACTGAAGCCCTGGCAGCAGCCAAAATATTAGAGGACAGGCTGGGGAGTCTGGGTTACCAAGGCAGAGGACTGAATTGGGAAGTTGGAGGACTGGGCGGGGCTCATCAGTAGGGAGCTGTTTGAAATCAAGCGCTTCATGGACATGATTACAGGTAAACTGGCAAGTTACTAAAGCCCTGGCAGCAGTCAAAATATCGGAGGATGGGCTGAGGATCTAGGTTACTAAGGCAGGGGACTGAGTTGGGAAGTTGGAGGACTCGATGGCAGTGATAGAGAGGCAGCTGAGCAGTGCTGAAAAGGAAATCTGGATGTTGTGGGACAAGCGTGATGACCAGGAGACCTGCAATAGGCATAGCAACATACAGATTTTTGACTTGCCAGAAAAGGAGGAAGGGAAAAACATGGTGGATTTTCTACAGTGAATGCTTCCTCAGCTCCTCAATCATTATTGAGACAGCCCAATAGAAATCGACTGGGTGCACAGGATACCTTCAGGCCCCTTCGCCAACGTACTAATCACAGTGCCTGCTCGAGACCAGTAGTTTTATGATTTTTAAGATTTCAAGACAAAAAGTGCATTCTACTAAAAGCCCGAGGACTGAAAGAACTGTGTTAGAAAGGGACAAACCTCTCTCTACAGCCCAGTTTTCTCAAGAGAGTGATAGAGAAACCAAATTGTTCATCCCGGTAAGAGATCTTGCCAGGGAGAAGGGCTTAAAGTGCTCAGTTGGTCTCCCAGCTACCCTGTGGCTGTCCATTGGGAAGACCACAGAGGTCTTCACATACCCCAAGGAAGCCCAGCAGTACATCCTGACCACCACAGAGTCATCAAGCCAAAGGAAGATCATGGGAATGGGACAGAAAACAGAGTCAAAACCACAGTGCACCACAGCGCAGAGTAGATCAAGAAGCGAACAAGTGGCTAGCAGCGATCGAGATCAGTGGAACAGAAAAGAAGCAACAGGCAAGGAGGAGCAGATGGAAATAGGAAGTGAGCTGGAGGGCTGAATAGACAAGCGTGTCCTGGACTCTTGTGCTTACTTTCTGTCTAAGGCTGAAAAGACTATGAGTGACTTAATCGAACAGACATACAACAGTTACTAAACTGTGAACTGTTTGTCAGGTACTACCATTAATTGTTATGAAACAGGTGGTAAAGGGGAACTGGGGGGGGTGATGCATGTTTTGATAATCTGGGCAGAAATTTCAGTCACGGGTGGTCTGTGGTAATTGCGGAGGAAGGTGAGCAGTTGTCTACCTTGCGCGAGAAACTTGGGACTTGAGCTGCATGGAGGGTGGGAGGGGCAGGTAAAACAAAAACTCGAGTTGGAGTGATGGCCAGCACTGTTAGAGCCTTCTCACTCATGAACAGTGTGTTTCTTTTTCACTGTGAGGCCGGGCCGACATGGTGGGGGGGGGGGGGTCTGTTGTAAAACTAGGGACAAGATGCTGTCCATACTGGCAATAACTTGACTAATATATGATCCTGGTGGGACGGGAGGAGGACAGGGCAGTGAACCTGGCTATGGTATGTCTTCACCACCCCCAATGGCCTTCATAAGCTGGACTCCCACCAGAAGTGGCAGGAGTTAAGTAAGAGACATCTTCTCGAGGGTAGGGATGAGAGACATGAAGGCACCAAGATCGTGTCCCAGGAGAATAGCCATACTAGATCCAGAAGATGGCCATGGGGGAAGGGGCACATGAGAAGCAGCTGAAGCCGGTGGAACCACCAGAAAATGATGAACAATGGGATACAACACTTCCTTCTGTGAGGGTTTTCCATCTCTCCCATTAAGTGCAGTACGGAGAGGCCAAGGCTCTGTAATAGTTTACCACAGATCATATATGGCGGTTGCTACTGTTGGGTTTGGGAAGGAGTATGCTGATGGGGTGGAGTGCCCTGTATCATGTGTAACCATTTGGCATGCAGCGCAGGGTGGGGAGGATGGTAAGAAGCACTGACATCAGGAGGAGCCAAAGTGGCCTCTGCAAGCACCACTGCTGATGAACAGTGGTGGTACAGTAAAGAAAACACTTAAAATTTGTTTTGAACCCATGGGTCACATTGTTACACAGATGTTATATATTTATTCTTTGTTTTAACAGTCTGGTTGGTTGCAGTGCTGGTACTGAGGGAGAAGGTTTATATACTGGTTTGGGAGGGAGGGCATAACCTATTTGTGTATCAGTGGTTTATAAGGTTATATCTTGAAATGTCAGGGGGCTGAATAGACCTGTAAAATGCAAGCGAGTTCTGATGCATCTGAAGAAGCAGGGAGAGCAGATTGTTTTTTTTTATGAGAGACACATTTGTTAAAGAAGGAGGCAGAGAAGTTGAGGAGGATGTGTGGAGGCCAGGTGTTTGAAGCCTCCTTTTCCACCAGAAAGGGAGTTGCAGTGTTGTATGGCAGGGGGGTTTAATTGGTTCCCAGAGCAAGTGAAAAGGGACAAAGAGGGGAGGTGGGTGCTGGTGAAAGGGAGACTTGATGGTGCCCTGATGATCCTGGGAGCGATATATGGTCAAAATAAAGATAATGGATTTCTTTCTTAATTTGTCCCAAGTCATACTAGGTATGGGGGTGAAGGATGTCTTGCTAGGGGGAGACATGTACAAAGTCCTAGATTTACTGTGTGATAGGAGTGGAGGGGAAGCCCGGCAGGAAACTCCAGGATCCAAAGTGCTTCTAACCATGATGGCAGATCATGGCCTCCAGGATGTCTGGAGACTGGGGTATTCGACCACTAGGGACTATACATACTTCTCACCAGCTCATGATAGCTACTGTAGGATTGACATGTTCCTGGTATCAGGGAACATAGTAAAAGACACACTGAGTACCAAAATTGAAACCCTGCTCATCTCTGACCATTGTGCTATTACATTACTCTGACATTTCAGCAAGGGGGCTTGAGCACAGAGATGAAGTGGTGATGCAGTGTGAGCCTATTGATGGCTGTTATGGTTGAGCCAAGCGTTGAATGACTATCTGGCAGATAATGCTATGGGAGAGGTGGTGGACAAATGGGCATGGGACAGGGATGAAGGCACACCTCTGAGGTTGTATAATGGCCTATGATACATCAAGAAAAAATGAGGGGAGTAAGGAAATGGAGACCCTTGTTCACAGATGCTGTGAACTGGAGAAGTCACAAGGATGCGGAGATATCTTCCACACTGTTGCAAGCTATGAAGGCAGTACAGTATCAGATAAACACAATGAATACGCAGAAGACTGAGTATGGTCTTTATCTTATGAAGCAGGCCTGTTGGGAGGGAGGGGAGAAGGCAGGGTGTCTACTTGCCTATCGCTTTAGGAAGATGGCAGCAGAGGGGAAATTTCCCGGGATCAGGAATAGCCCACGGGTAACAGTGAACCTGGTAGGGATTAATGGAGCTTTCCGAAACTATACTGTTCATCTAAAATGCAGAAGGGTTATGCACAAGAGACAGCTATTCAGGAATTCTTGGCATCAGTCACACTGTCTAACCTGACCACAGAACAGAGGCATTGTCTAGAGGGGCCCTGTTAAAAGCTAACATTGCGTTACCTGGACAGCAGAATGGTGAAGATATCAAATCACGGCAAAGAAACTGGGTTTGAGGACCTACCTGTGGATTATGTGAGTACACATCTGATAAATGAATTTGTCTGCAATCCATGGAGCAAATATCTTTTTGTCCGCTCTAGCCGGGATGGGAGATTTCATTGATGTATTATTTATAAGACTGTGCTTTAATGAAACAAAACCTCAATAAAATGTAAGTAAATAAAAAAAAAAAAAAAAAAAAAAAAGCTAACTGTCACAGAATGGGGTGGAGCTATGGGTTCTTTGATGATGTCACAGCTTTGGAATTTGCGGATCTCTAGTAGGTGAGCATGTTTTACCCGGCAGTAAATGACTAGCCAGTGACATTGCTGGAACTAACAGAAAAAGATTTTATGGTAAGTCTGATAGAATTTCTTTATCATTTCAGTAATTAGAAAAGCTAGTCCAGCTCTTGCATCATCTCCATGTGAGGAACGGTGCCCTGGAACTGGGAACGTTTTTTAAATGAAAATACTTTGTCCAGACTGGCATGTAGCCAGCCTACCCCTACCAGATCTTTAGTTTCTGCTGATCGCTGCAGGAGCTGCTCTTGCAGTTTTCTGCTGCTAAGTCTTTACATTTGCTTATTTATTTTATTTATTTAAAAGTTTAACCAGGAAGTACATACTGAGCGGACAACAGCTCGTTTCCAGATGAGTCCTGGGGGAAAGGGGAGTAGGAAATATCTAACACTATAATAACAAGGTAAAATATAATAAATAGTAATACAAGCAGATTCATGACTACTAAAGGTAAGATATCAATAAAGGCAAGTAGAGAAATAAAAACACACTCAAATATGTACAAAAAAAAAACAATAATGGAAACAACAAGAAGAGGGCAAGACTAGAGAATAGAGAAAAAGAGGAAGGGTCAAGGGTTTATAATAATAGTATTCAGTGATCACTGTTTTCTCTCTTTGTTCTGTATTTTGGCACACATTTGGCTAAAAAAGCATTTTTTTCTCTGTTCCCTCCAGTTCCAGAAAACCAAGAAATAGACCAAGATTACACTCTAATAGTAGAGGTTCATTTTAAAAAGCACTGTGGTTTCTATTTATGGTTTGAGGTTTTTTTTTAAACTAATTTGTCTGTGTGTTTGCATGTTTGCCACAAAATATCAGAATCTAAGGCTATTTAAAGATTTGGCCATCTGATAATGAGTGTGGTTGGCACAGAGTGCTTCAGTCATCATTTTGCAGCAGAACGTCTGAACCCCTGCTAGAACAATTTAATAGCTCAATTCAGACAGGATTAGTTCCAAAAGACTGGAGGGTAGCAACTGTAGTCCCACTCCATAAGGTCGAGGAACAAGGGTTAACCAGGTAACTACAGACCTGTCAGTTGTACGTCTACTGTGGGAAATGGTCAAAGAGGATCTTGTGGACTACCTGGACAGCAAGGGACTCCATGATGGTAAACAGCTCAGGTTCATGGCAGGGAGGTCTTGTCAGACCACCCTGAGTTTATTCTTTGACTGGATAATGGGTAGTGGATAATGGCAATGCTGTGGATTTACTCTGCTTCGATTTCAGTGAGGTTTTCACTGAATGCAAGGGACAGACATAAAGCAATTCTAGTGGAGGATAGGAGTAAGTAGGCTGTTGGTTAACTAGAATCTGCAGCTTATCCATTAGGTAGGGAAATGGGTAGACTAGGTGGACCAAACGGTCCTTATCTGCCATCAGATTCTATGTTTACACTTGGTGCCACACAGAAGGCTGCTGAATAAACTAGAGGATACGGGTGCAGTGAAAGACACTGTTATATGGGTGAAAAATTGGTTGGAAAGGAGACAGCAGAAGATTCTGGTTAATGGAGTCATCATAAGAAACACAGAAAAAGAATATGATGGCAGATAAGGACCACTTGGCCCACCCAGTCTGCCCATTTTCCCTGCCTAATATACTGCCACCGACCCTACTTGATCTCCAGCCTTACCCTCCCTTTTTTAATCACTAAGGTTCCCCTATGCCTATCCCATGCGTTCTTGAATCCCGTTACAGTTTTGGCCCCGATCACGTCTGCTGGGAGGCTGTTCCAGGCATCCACCACTCTTTCTGTGAAGAAGTATTTCCTCACATTTCCCTTGAATCTACCCCTCTGCAGCTTCATAGCATGATCTCTTGTTCTGGAGTTTCTTTTTTCTGAAAAATGCTTCCCTCTTATACCTTACTTATACCCGTGAGGTATTTGAAAGTCTCTATCATATCACCCCTCTCCCTCCTTTTCTCCAGTGTGTACATACTGAGGTCCTTTATTCTCTCTTCATTGGGCTTTTCTTGCAGGCTCTGCACCATTTTAGTTGGTCTCCTCTGGACCACCTCTACTTTGTCTGTGTCCTTGAGATGTGGTCTCCAGAACTGGACACAGTACTCCAGGTGAGGTCTCACCAATGATCTATACAGCGGTATCACCACCTCCCTCTTTCTGCTGGTGATACTCCACCTTATGCACCCAGCATCCCACTAGCTCTTCCCACTGCCTTGTCGCACTGTTTGGACACCTTTAGAGTATCAGATATGATTACCCCAGGTCTCTCTCCTGCTTGGTAGTCATGAGTACTGTCACAAATGCACTCAGCAGGTCAGGCCCTCTGCTCCCACAGTGCCAACCTCTGAGTGCAGTATTGTGAACAGGTAACAGACATGGTAACCCTCTTGTCTGCTTGTGGGTCCGAATCACGTTTAGTCTCAAGTTCTGGGGGGATTCAAACTGTAAACCTTATGCTAGCATACCCAAATGTACAGGCTCAGATAATCTGCTCTTCGGGGGGATGCTAGATATCTTTCGCCTAAGGGCATCTAGCCAGTTATCCAAAATGAACCCTTAAAACTCTATAAAAAGACCTTAGGTGTATTCTTACCTTTTCCCAGTCTGGTAACACCATTAAGCTTATTAACAGCTGTCAATCTTAACCCTCCATACATCACATGCAAAAAGGAAATTCGAAGACACACCCAGGTAGTCTTTTTAAATGAAATGTTTACTTAAAAATGGATAAAAATATGTAAAATGTAAACACAGAACACTATATCACAAAGCATACAATCACTTAAAAGAAAACAAGAAGTACAAACATAAACTCCTACCACAATACAATTAGACTTTTTCTATCTAATGTATTACTTTCTTACAGTGCTTAAGTTAGTTGTTGTTTCTTAAAAGCCCACAAAGAAAAGTCTCTAACATCAGATACAGTCCTAGGTTAAAACTGTGTCTCTTTCCACCCCTTTCATGAGGTCATCTAGCTCCTCCTTTTAGAATGTAAAAATTATACATAGAAACATAGAAGTTGACGGCAGATAAAGACTGCAAGGCCCATCCAGTCTGCCCATTTCTTTTTCTACCTTATAAATGTGCCATCGGCCTTTGCTCTGTCAGTGGCCTATCTATTCATAGTTATTTGTATTGCTCCCTTATGCCTATCCCACACCTGTTTGAAGCCCTGCACTGTATTCATAGCCACCACTTCTTGTGGTAAGCCATTCCATGCATCCACTACCCTTTCTGTGAAAAGGAATTTCCTCACATTCCCCCTTAATCGGCCCCCTCTAATCTCGTGCTGTGTCCTCTTGTCCTGCTATTTTTCTTATATTTAAACATGTTAGACTCTTTCACCTTGTTAATGCCCTTAAGGTGTTTGAATGCCTCGATCATATCACCTCTCTCCCTCCTCTGCTCAAGGGTATACATATTGAGCTCTGTTAATCTGTTCTCATATGTCTTCTGATGCAGTCCCTGCACCATTTTGGTCACCTTTCTCTGAACTGTCTCAATTTAAATACGAACAATTATCTTCCTGTCAGAAGATATTTTAAATACTGTGACTTCAGCAAAAACTGATTTCCCAAATTATAAGTCTGTGATTTCCCAGTTCCTTCTCTTTGATCTTTGAGCAGTTTCTGTTCCCAGGCATTTTAAAGGATTTTATGACTTTTAGCACCATAATGATATAACAATGTTTTTTCGTCTAAAATGTCATAGAAGTTTACAATCCCTATATCCTGTTAGCTGGGTCAGCTCCAATTAAGTCAGATAACAGGAGACCCTTAATTAAGGCTCTCTAGTCTTTTTAATTACCCCCTGGTTTCAGGTTAATATATCCTGTTATTTCCACTAAAACCTGACCCATGGCACAGCTTCCTTATGGAGAGAATCATACACTACATTTTTATATTACAAATATCAAAGAACAATCATAACCAGCTGGCCAAGCGTCTCAATCCTCCCCACCTAGACTGAATTTGGGGGCTCTATCCCCTGCATGAGATGAGCTTCCCAAATCAGTTCACTCCTCATAAAGACGCGAAAAGCCATCGCTGTTCTAATTGGTCACTGCAGCCCTTTGTAAGATTGTCATGTCATACCCTTGCAAGGCAAGACTCCATCTTAATAGTCTACCATTAGTTTTTCCCATTTGCATCAGCCAAACCAGGGGGTTGTGGTCAGTTTGTACCACAAAATCCTGCCCATATAAGTATAGCTCTAACTTCTTTAGGGCCTACACTATGGCAAGACACTCTTTTTCCACAGTAAAGTATGCCTGCTCCCTGGGAAGTAACTTTTTACTCGGGTATACTACAGGGTGATCTTTCCCTTGGTTGGATGTCTAACTCAGTACTGCCCCAATACCCATGTCTGAGGCGTCAGTCTGAATTATAAAGGGTCTGCTATAGTCAGTACTTGTCAATACAGGAGCACAGCACAGTGCCTCCTTCAGTCTGGTAATGGCTTTTTCACAGGCTGGTTCCCAGGAAATTTTCTTAGCAAGCAAGCAAGCAAATTTTTATTTATATAGCGCCTTTCGATATCAAGGTGCTGTACAGAATATAAGCCATAAATATACAGGCAGACAACAGTATAGGTTTAAAATCAGTCTGGGAAAGCCAGTGAAAATAAATAGGTTTTAACAAAGAGTTAAAACTACCGTCGGTCAGGCATTCTCTTGACCGAGGAGGTAGAGAATTCCACAGGGTTGGTGCTACAAACTTGGGTAGGTCCTTGGAGGTAGCTAGATTGTCTACTAGGATTTGCTGACAGTTAAACTATTTTTAAATTTCAGGTGGCTGAGGAGTTGAAAAAGAAACTTGCAAACTCTGCTTATCTTGGAAGTAACCTCATAAGTGTTTGAATACTGCATTCTGGTTGTCCCTTGGGGGTAGCTGGATTGACTACTAGGCTTTTGGGACTGAAACTATTTTTAAATAATTTACTGGTGCGTAGGAGTTTGTGATAGTTAAACTCTTTTTAAACAGAGTTACCGGGGTTAAGGAGTGGTCATAGAAAAACCTGCAGTGTGAATTGAAACACAGACAGCCTTAGGGGGCAGGACATTGTTTTCAGACCAAACAGGTTGTATTGGAACAGGAAGGGCTACATATAACCATTGGCAACAAATTGCCCTGGGTGGAGATATCCAGACTAGATCAGATTACTATAAGTCACTAGAGGCTGCAATTTTCAAAGACACAAAGCACATTTGCTGGAGCTGGAAGGATACTGCTTTCTTCAACTGCGAGCTGTGTGAGAAATTCTATATTGCACTTGATATCTGCAACAAACGTGCACTTTTGCTTAATTCTGTGGGAGGTGAAACTAACTACCCTTGCTAATTGCTTTTTATTCACATATTTATTTAGTGTTTAACCAAGAAGGGGCTTGTAAACTCTGTTTGTCTTGTTAGTAACTTCAGAAGGATTTAAATACTGCATTTGGGTAGGTCCTTGGAGAGGCAGCTAGATTGTCTACTAGGATTTGCTGACAGTTAAACTATTTTTAAATTTCAGGTGGCTGAGGAGTTAAAAAAGAAACTTGCAAACTCTGCTTATCTTGGAAGTAACCTCATAAGTGTTTGAATACTGCATTCAAACACCATGAAGTCTTGCTATATTAGGACCATTGCAGTCATTCCCCACACTTGAACTGCCCCGGAGAGGAAACAGTTAACTCCAGAGTGATCTGGAGTTCCACAGCGCGAGGGCGCTGTTCAAAGCTCTATCTGGCTAGTTTCAAATGAAACTGTCAGATTCTTTACTCCGCTTCACTGAACAGTCGCTCCGGAGATCAGCTCCTTCAGCTCGGTTCATTTCTCGGTTCAAGCGAGTATTTCGGTTCATTGGAACCGGCAAAAAGTATTTATTTTACCGCATTTCGGTTAAAAGCTCTATCTGGTAAACCGTAAGTACAGAAATTAAGTCTGTGTGGAAATTCATTATCGGTTCGGTTTTGAACCGATCGTTTCATTAAATATATGTGTCAAACTGTTTGGTTGGGCTTTTAGAGTGCGGTTCCGGTTCTTATCGGTTCTAAAAACCTAACTTTTATTTGGGGTTTTTCAAATACCCGTGACACGGTTAGGAACCGATAAGGGTGTCTTGCCTGCACTACCATCTAAAGGGCAAGTTTTTGGTTAGGCTGGCATTATGTCTGAGAAACCCAAAAAAAACAGGCCCACTGGGTTTCAACACTGTGATGTCTGTGGGGAAGCCTTTGCCAAGGCTGACCCACACACCACTTGTGTTTATTGTCTGGGGGCTGACCACCTCCTGTCAGACTGCCAGGTGTGTAAACATTTCCCTGCAGCCACCCTGGAAAAGAGATTGGGCCGGCTCAGGGAACGAGAGGCCAAAAAGTCCGCTGACCTGGATGGCCAGCCCGGTCCAGTACCCACTGGACCAGAGGGAGTGCCCTCTGACCAGGGCGAGACTTCCTCGGGCAAAAGGAAGGCTGGTTCAGAGGAACCAGTCCCAGCAAAAAAGACAAAGAAATCAGCAGGTCTGGAGTACAAAATTGTCTCTCCAACTGCTGCAGAGATAGCTAAAGCCATTCAGATTGTCCAATCTTTGTCTCAGGGATCTGTCGAACTCCCTGCATCTGGGAAGAGGGTGGCTCGTTCAGTTCCAGTGGTTCAGGATTATGATGTTGAGGATTTTTATGAACCACATGAGGGGGAGGAGGAATTTGATCAGTATGTTTGTGACTGGGAAGGTCTGGACGTGCCCATTGAACCGGACATTTCTCCAGATAGACCTTTAGAATCTCCCCCTATGCTGTCTGAGTCCCCTTCTCTTTTTATGTTTTACAAAAAGGTTGCAGAAACCCTCCAGCTTCCTTTAGAAGAGGCTGTGGATGAGCAAGAGGAGCCTGATTATGTTGAAATGATGGATATTCCAGAGTCTAGGAGGTTGTCTATTCCTTTGCATAAGTCATTTAGGAAGCAAACAACAAAGATTTTAAAAATCCTCATTCTGTCCTCCTGTAGATAAAAATGGACAGAAGGTATACCTTATCAGGCCCTGATACAGACTTCCTCTCTGAGCAGTGTAGTCATGTAGGTGTGGTGCAAGCTGCAGCCTGTGACAAGGCTAATATTCCCCTGGCCTCGCATCCTCCTGATAAGGATTCCAGGAAGATTGATGCCATGGCGAAAAAACAATATATGGCAGCTTCTTTGGGACTCAGGCAGGCTAATTATATGGCTTATGTGGCTAGATATCAGAAATCTAGATGGGACACTATATTGCAGTTAGCCAAGCAGGCCCAGGGCCAGCTGGCTAGTGAGTTGGAACAAGTGGCTGCTGATGGCATTGAAGCCTCTAAAGTTAAATTTCATACTGCTGTTGATGTTAATGATGTTTTCTCTAGGGTCATGGCCACTTCTGTAGCTTTCCGTAGGTTGGCATGGCTCAGATGCACTAATCTGTCCCAAGATACTCAGTCAAAGGCTATGGATTTTCCTGTAACGGGTAATTCTCTGTTTGGTGATCAAACGGAAAATTATATGAAAAAGATGGATGAATATAGAACTACCTACAAAAGTGCCCAAGCTAAGGAGAGGCATGCCACTCCACAAAGGCATGCCCCCAGGGGTAGGGGTAGGCCTTTCCACAGGCCCTTTTACCAATCTCAAGCCTCCTCTGCTTTTTCACAGAGGGTTTTTTTCAGAGGCAGAGGTAGACGGGGCACAGGTAGACAGTCGCCCTCCCCTCAGCCTAAAGCTGCTGCCAAGCAGGCACCCTGATGGGGTGCCAGGGCCGTCTCCTGTACCAGTGGGGGCAGGTTGGTTATTTCAGCCAGAACTGGCTGTCCCTAACTCGGACAGGTGGGTTCTGGAAGTAGTAGCCAGGGCCTGGTTCTCAGCTTCAAACAGTTCCCAAAGATGAGAGCCAGGCAATTTCCACCTGCAAACTCTTCAGAAGCCCTTGCTTTGGAAGCAGAGGTTTCTTCCCTTCTGGATTGCAAAGCAGTGGAAAGGGTCCCCCCTTGCCATCAGGGCAAGGGACTGTACTCAAGATATTTTCTTACCCCAAAAAAGACAGGAGAATGGCGGCCCATCTTAGACTTAAGGTACCTGAACAAACATCTATTGAAACCAAAGTTCAAAATGTTAACTCTAGCAATGATTTTGCCTTCCCTGAGGCCAGAGGACTGGTTAGCTTCCCTGGACCTCAGGGACGCTATTTTCATGTCATGATCAGGCCTTCTCACGAAGTACCTCAGGTTCGAACTGCTCTCTGGCCACTACCAGTTCAGAGCAATGCCCTTCGGCCTAACCTCGGCTCCAAGGGTATTCACAAAATGTCTAGCTGTGGTAGTGGCTCATTTAAGAAGGCAAGGGATTGCTGTGTTTCCCTACCTGGACGACTGGCTCATAGTGGGTCAGTCTCCAGATCAGATAAAATCCCACTTGCAAGTCACCCAGCAGCTTCTCACTTCCCTGGGATTCCTGCTGAACTTACCAAAGTCAGTTCTGGAACCTGTTCAGGTTCTAACTTTCATAGGTGCAGAATTGAACACAAAGTTAGCCAGGGCATTTCTCCCTCGGAAAGAGTGGACAGGCTCATTGCCTGGCATCCTCCTTTACCCTCGGGTCTCTCGACCAGCAAGGCACTCTGCAACTCCTAGGGCACATGGCTGCTTCCACAGCTGTCGTGCAGGGAGCAAGATTTCAGATGAGGGACATCCAGTTCCACTTGAGATCCTATTGGTCTCAAAGGAGGACCCCTTACCAAATTAGTCCGGTGACCAAAACCCTGATCCTGGCCCTTCAGTGGTGGCAGGATCAAAGCAATCTTACTCAAGGGGTTCCCTTTATACCCGTTTCACCTCCTCACCCTCACCACGGATGCCTCCCTGTTGGGGTGGGGGCTCACTGGACGACCTTTCCACTCAAGGTGTGGTCCCCCCAGGGATCTCTGTTCCACATCAATCTTTTGGAACTCAGAGCTGTTCTTTTAGCTCTTCAGGCTTTTCAACTGTTGTCCAGAACAAAGTAGTTCAAATCAGGACAGACAACACCACAACAATGTGGTACATCAACAAGCAAGGGGCACTCGGTCAGCAGCCTTGTGCACGAAGCAATGAAGTTGTGGTCTCTGGCTTACTCCTAAACACCTCCTGATCGCAATTCACCTTCCAGGAAAGGACAATGTCCTGGCGGATGCTCTCAGCAGGATTTCCCAGGGCCATCACGAATGGTCTCTGAATCCTCAGGTATTGGGGTCGGTCTTTGCCAGATGGGGCACCCTCAGATAGATCTCTTGCAGCCCCAGACAACCATCAACTTCCTCTATTTTGTTGCAGGCCTCCAGTGCTGGGCTCAGTCCCCTGGGCGCCTTTCTGCTGGATTGGAAAGGAAATTCCTATATGCTTTTCCCCTTCCCTCGCCTCTTCAGGGTATTGGTAAAAATCAGAACTCAGCCCTGCAAAGTGGTTCTGATTGCTCCAGACTAGGCCAGACAGCCCTGGTATCCTCTCCTCCTGTCCCTGACAATCCACCCTCCCTGACCTTGCCCAGGACCCACGACTTGCTGACCTGTGCACAGGGAGAGTGTGGTACCGGACCTCAAATCCCTCCACCTCAAGGCTTGGTTCTTGAGGAATTAGAATTGCTGATTTGCACCTTTCCAAGGGGTCCTGGATATTTTAAAGGCTTCTAGGAAGCCTTCCACTAGAGCCACTTACAATTCTAAGTGGAAGAGGTTTTCCTTCTGGTGTTCGGAGAAACAAATTGTGCCAGAATCTGCTGACTTGGCCACTTTACTGGACTATTTGGCCCATCTAAATTCCCTAGGCCTTAGACCACCTACCTTGAAGGTTTATCTGGCAGCTGTTTCTGCCTTTGTTTCCATGAGAAACTGTTTCTCTTCCTCTCACCCTGTGTTTTCCAAGTTTTTAAGGGGTTACTTCACTAACCCTCCTTTCGGGAACCAGCCCCTGCCTGGGACCTGAATGTTTGCATTGCTCAGTTAATGCAACCTCCTTTGAGCCACTTTCTTCTGCAGATATCAAGTATTTAACATGGAAAACTGTTTTCTAGTGGCTATCACTTCTGCCAGACGTATAAGTGAATTGCAAGCCCTTTCAGTGGAAAGGATTTTATTTCTTTTCACAGGGATAAGGTAGTCCTCAGAACTAACAGAAAGTTTTTACCCAAAGTGGTTTCAGATTTTCATCTGAACCAGTCCATTTCTCCCCAGTATTTTTCACTGAGCATTCTTCCTCAGGTGAAAGGAGACTACAACTGGACGTCAAAAGAGCCCTAAGCTACTATGTGGAGACGTACCAAGGGTCACAGGTTGAATCCCTCCAACTCTTCCTTACCTATGGAGAGGTTGGCAAGGGAGACCTGCCACTAAGAGGACAATTGCAAGGTGGATTGTCTCTTGTATCCAATTCTGTTACCAAAAACTAGGTAGGGAACCCTCCCTCAGGACTGAGGGCTCACTCCACCAGGGGTACAGCTGCATCTCTAGCGGCTGCTAGAGATATTCCCATTTTGGAAAGTTGTCAAGCTGCTACCTGGAAAACAGTTCACACCTTTACCAAGCATTATCCAGGGACACTGGTTTACCGTGATTGCGAAAGGGCAAATTCCGTTTTGCACATAGTAAAAACCGGTATTGCCACCGGTGTCTGCCAAACCAAAATCCGTTTTAACCGGTGTTTTGTTTTGTGCACTTTATTTAGCAATTTTTAACTGTGTTGACATGCATTTTAGCAATTTTTACCTCCACTATTAATACATCAATCCATCCTTGTACCAATTAAAGTTATTGTAGGTACAAGATGTGATAACAGCAACAGCAGCACTATGGCCCACATCCTTCAGGATAAGTAGTCAACAACACTATGGCCCCCACCCTCCTCCGTGTGACAGAAGCAGCAGCACTGCAGTCTCCCATCCTGCAGGTGTGACAGCAACAGTACTACGTTCCCCATCCCTCAGATGTGATGGCAGTGAATCAGCACTATGGTCCCCTTCCATCAGGGGTGATGGTGGCAGCACCACCAATACTTCCAGCTCCCTCCAACACAGTGAATACAGTCAGCCCTGGAAAACAAACACTGCAAGTATGCCACCACACCTAAATAAATCCTGGCTGAATGTACCATTATTTTGTACTGTGTGTCAATGCTACATTATGGAAAGGAGCATAGCATAGGGCATTGCCAATGCTGGCTCTGTATGCCTTTTCATGTCACCAGGTACTTAAATAAAAGAGACAAGCTAAATTAAATAAAATTTGGTTTATAAATGTGCAGAAAGTGGTGCAAAAAGTAGAAACAGTCCAAAATCATATACATTAAAATGTGCAAAATTTATAATCAGCAAAAATTAAATCGATAAGGATAAACCAAATACTGTAAGAAATAACATTTAAAATGTATATAAAAATAGTAAAGTGCAGAAACAGTGGAGAAAACTAACATTTTGGACTAAAATCCACAAACATTAAAATGTGCAAACATGAAACAGTAAACTGTGCAAAAGAATCAGTTAATCTAAAAGCCTTACAATTTAATTGAACATTTTGTTAACTAACAAAACAGCTAAGCAGTGGCAACCAATACACAAAGTACCCTATTTATTGAACATTAACATTGAAAACAGTCGCAAATTGTCCACCCACAGGTTTCTCCTTTGATCCGTATGGATCTGACCATATACAGAAAATGACCTTTCAACATCAGCACTGGACACTGGGACCCAAATTGCCTGCTGGGCAGCTCTAGCCAGCACTGGTAGCTGAGGCTCCACAGACTTCCAGTACTGACCCAGATCAAAGTCCAACTTTCCTGGCAAGTCACTGAGGTCTTGTCTTATGTAGAGATCCCAATCCTTTTTCAAAGCTGCCGTATTGTGAAGTCCAAACATTGGAATGTCCTCTGCATATTGATTGTAGTCCTTGTTCAGTTTAGGCAGATTGAATGGGTCTAGTATGCGACATGCCTTGAAAAACTGGAGCAAGGATTTGACCCCTATATGCTTGCCGAGTTTGTTTAGCTACACTGAAAGCTTTAAATACCAAAACTTGATCCTGCTTGGCCCGGCCTCTAAGCTGATGAAGCTGCTCATCAGTTTTCTCTCCAAAGCCATCAGTCTTTAACACACCAGCCTCAAATCTGTTCTTGATTGCCATTAGTGTATCGTAGATGAGACACAGCCAGTGGTTTATCTTTCAATTGCAGCATGTGTATTGTCTCTATTATGTCCATACTATTTTCTGCAATAAATGTAGTCTGAATTTGAAGCTCTCCCATCCATTCGGTAAATAAGTTGCATGCGATTTCAATGAATTCGCATCACTCTGGTCTTCCTGCAAGAAATCTAGTAAATATTGCAAGTGGGTGGCATGGTATTTCACAGCCTCAAACCATGTGTTCCAGCGTGTCAGTACTGGGACAGGAGGTAAAGTGTTATTCTCCACCCCAACTCTGTGAGGAATGCCAGGTACTCCCTTTTCGTTTTGGGGACTGCTGGAACACATATTTAATCTGCTAACCAGTTTGTTCGCTAACTCAAAATGGTCGTATCCATGTGTCCCTACAAGTGACAGGACATGTGCCCAGCAACCGACATGGATGACATGGTCCCCAAAAACTCCCTGTAATGCATCATTGAAACATTTAATCATGTATCTGGCATTGTCAGTGACAAAACCCACAACTTGTTCCATCTCCACCTCATATTTCTGCAGAGTTTTTAAAAGCGCTTCCATAACATTGAATGGTTCTCTGCACCAACCCATGGTATTTGCTAATGTAAATTTACCACCATCGATAACAAAACAATGTTCAGTACACACCGAGCATCTGAATCTGTGGATTCATCACACATTACTGTGATGCTCTTTCCTTTCACTTGTTGGCGAATTGACTCCTCCATCTCATTCTGCAGTTTTGGCAGGTAGTTCTGACGGAGAGTGTCTGCCTTTGGAAGTGCACCTATGCTCTTAATATACTTTCCCATCCAGTCTCTGAGGCAGGGTTGATCAAGTTTCTCAATTGGAATATTGGCCCCACACCAAGCCCTCAATGTGTCGAGAACTGTTTCTTCCCTTAAAGCAGCAGCAGAAGTGGTGGCGTTGAAACTTGTTTGTAATGTTACCTGTCTGTTCTCACTTTTCTCTTTCTGGCTCGTGTTTTTTAAATGCTTTTTGCTGTTGCAGTGGTCTACAACGGTATCCTTCCGGATGTGGTCCACTGGATGGGCACAAAACCGGCAGAACATTTTCCCTCCATCTTCATACATTCCCATTGCCTTGAACTGTAGTGCACGGTCTTTCACAGTAATGCTGGAGATTTTGGCCATCTTTCGTGGTGGTGGTGTTGCCATCTTGATGGTGTAGTGATGCGATATTTCCAAAGAACTAAAAGTGACAAAGCAGCAGATCACTAACACCACTTTCACAGATTGACCTACAAAAAAAAAAAAAAAAACACGTGAAATAGTTCTGCAACACCAACAAAGCATTCACAATTTTAGCATGGAAGACCCACTAGTAGGCAAAAGAAAGCAAACTGTACCTTTTACGGTGGTCTTGAATACACTAGCAGCAGATCACGTCAACAGCACTTCAAGGCCTGAAATCATAATTGAAATGTTTACATGTGGCCCACAGAAAATGTACACATAACTGTTAAAAAGATATCATCATCCGCATCCTCATCCTCATCAATGCATTCTCCAATCACAGCTTGCCACCAACACCCACACATACTTACTTGAAGAGTGGCGCAAAGGAATAAGCATGACTGCATGAGGTGCTGGTAGCAGTGGTGGCAGGTGGTTCAACACCAGCATGAATTTGCATCAGTGCACAGGCATGGTGTTTATGAAGACTTCACAGACTCCCAGCAAGATGGAAACAGCAGTCTTGACGATTCTTCAGGCGAGACAGCAGCAGGACTGCAGCCCCCACCCCTCAGGTGTGACGGCAGCAGGTGCAGCCCCCACCCCTCAGGCGTGACGGCAGCAGGTGCAGCCCCCACCCCTCAGGCGTGACGGCAGCAGGTGCAGCCCCCACCCCTCAGGCGTGACGGCAGCAGGTGCAGCCCCCACCCCTCAGGCGTGACGGCAGCAGGTGCAGCCCCCACCCCTCAGGCGTGACGGCAGCAGGTGCAGCCCACCCCCTCAGGCGTGACGGCAGCAGGTGCAGCCCCACCCCTCAGGCGTGACGGCAGCAGGTGCAGCCCCACCCCCTCAGGCATGACGGCAGCAGGTGCAGCCCCACCCCCTCAGGCGTGGCGGGTGCAGCCCCACCCCCTCAGGCGTGACGGCAGCAGGTGCAGCCCCACCCCCTCAGGCCTGACGGCAGCAGGTGCAGCCCCACCCTCAGGCGTGGACGAGCAGGTGCAGCCCCACCCCTCAGGCGTGGACGGCAGCAGAGGCAGAATGATGGTACTCACCCAATGCCATGTACCAAAGCTTGACAGAGCTCAGACGTGAACTAAGCCGAACCACCAGACGCCAAGGTGGACTCCGTCGGTTCAGTCCCTAACATCTAGCTGCCTGGATTGGTTTATTATATATAAACAAAGTGCATCCAATTAAAACAAATCCAAAACTGATTAATGGGGATTGAGGATGCTAATGGAGAGATCAACAATCTGTACCAGACAATAAACCAACCAGGAATTGCACCCACAGTAAATTGGGCACTTTCTAACTTGTCCTCATGAAAATGGAGCCTCTTAGTTTTCATGTCAGAGCTCAAACTCAGGAAAGGTGTTCCACCAGCAGAGGTACAGCCGCCCATAACCACCGTGTAGTTCATGGCTTCATCTCCCCTATCCCCCTGCAGTCAACAGAAATAAATTGATCTTTGCACCCAATCACCAGTTTGAGTGATCACTCAGGTGCAAAGATTATAGTGCCTGCGGGGGTGGGGGACCAGAGAGGTGAAGCCCCAATCCGTACAGTGGTCAGGCTTCACCTCTGCTGGTAGTTCACCTTTAAGAACTTATCAATTCTCTGTAGTTCCCCAACACTTCCAAAAATATTCCATTAGACATTCCTGCAAAAGTCCAACTTAAGTGGTAAGATTATTACATGCAGTTATACAGTTTATCAACTTGTCTTTGTTTACCCCTAGGTAATCCGATGCCTACATCCTCCACAATTGATCAAGGAAACCAAGGAGGAAAATCTGCAGTTGACAGTTCTGAAGGGCACAGATTAGACATGGAATGGTTTATTAAATTATTTAGTTTGATGTGGCTTAATAAAGTTATTTTGTCCAACTGTGTCTATTATTCTACATACATACATACACACACACACACACACACACACGCTTGCGCGCGCACAGACACACACAGGCATACACAGACACACACATGCATGCACAGATATGCATAGACATGCACGAACATGCACAGACACAGACATGCATAGGCACACACACACACACACACACACACACACACAGATGACACATTTTATACACATTTTATACTGTATTTCTTTCATGGAGAGTACAACCAACAAAATATAAAACACCAGAGCGTGGCACGGACCCGGCAGCCTGGCATGCATGCTGGAAAAAAATGGTTCTGCGCCAGTATGCCTGTTCACCCCTCCTTCCCAGGCCAGAACCATTTTTCCCAGCATGTGACCAGTCCACCCAGCCCGTCCGCCTGCCGACCATCAAACCACCAACCACCAGAGCGTGTCACGGACCCGGCAGCCTGGCATGCATGCTGGAAAAAAATGGTTCTGCGCCAGTATGCCTGTTCACCCCTCCCTCCCAGGCCAGAACCATTTTTCCCAGCATGTGACCAGTCCACCCAGCCCGTCCGCCTGCCGACCATCAAACCACCAACCACCAGAGCGTGGCACGGACCCGGCAGCCTGGCATGCATGCTGGAAAAAAATGGTTCTGCGCCAGTATGCCTGTTCACCCCTCCCTCCCAGGCCAGAACCATTTTTCCCAGCATGTGACCAGTCCACCCAGCCCGTCCGCCTGCCGACCATCAAGCCACCAACCACCAGAGCGTGGCACGGACCAGCAGCCTGGCATGCATGCTGGAAAAAAATGGTTCTGCGCCAGTATGCCTGTTCACCCCTCCCTCCCAGGCCAGAACCATTTTTCCCAGCATGTGACCAGTCCACCCAGCCCGTCCGCCTGCCGACCATCAAACCACCAACCACCAGAGCATGTGACGGACCCAGCAGCCTGGCATGCATGCTGGAAAAAAATGGTTCTGCGCCAGTATGCCTGTTCACCCCTCCCTCCCAGGCCAGAACCATTTTTCCCAGCATGTGACCAGTCCACCCAGCCCGTCCGCCTGCCAACCATCAAACCACCAACCACCAGAGCGTGGCACAGACCCAGCAGCCTGGCATGCATGCTGGAAAAAAATGGTTCTACGCCAGTATGCCTGTTCACCCCTCCCTCCCAGGCCAGAACCATTTTCCCAGCATGTGACCAGTCCACCCAGCCCGTCCGCCTGCCGACCATCAAACCACCAACCACCAGAGCGTGGCATGGACCCGGCAGCCTGGCATGCATGCTGGAAAAAAATGGTTCTGCGCCAGTATGCCTGTTCACCCCTCCCTCCCAGGCCAGAACCATTTTTCCCAGCATGTGACCAGTCCACCCAGCCGTCCGCCTGCCAACCATCAAACCACCAACCACCAGAGCATGGCACGGACCCGGCAGCCTGGCATGCATGCTGGAAAAAAATGGTTCTGCGCCAGTATGCCTGTTCACCCCTCCCTCCCAGGCCAGAACCATTTTTCCCAGCATGTGACCAGTCCACCCAGCCCGTCCGCCTGCCGACCATCAAGCCACCAACCACCAGAGCGTGGCACGGACCCGGCAGCCTGGCATGCATGCTGGAAAAAAATGGTTCTGTGCCAGTATGCCTGTTCACCCCTCCCTCCTAGGCCAGAACCATTTTTCCCAGCATGTGACCAGTCTGCCCAGCGGATCAATCTACTGGCATTATTTTTGCTTCTTCATCATCATCATCATCATCATCATCATCATCATCATCATCATCATCATCATCAATCTTATTGTTTGGCATAATAAGCCATTACAATATTCTAAAAAGTAAAACTAGAACACAAATACATACGTAGCATACAGCAGCACAGTTAGAGCTTCAATATTAGATACATGAAATTACCTTTGTGTTGCAGGCTTATATCAAAATGCACTCACTGTGTCTCCACTCCATTCACTCCTGTGTCACTCCTATATTATACTGCTCCTGATAATTCCTTGTCAAAATAACTAGTGCTCAACCTACTAAAATTAGTGAATCTAAGAGCTAAGAGACACAGCACAGAGGTTTTATTTGCATTGACTGTGTTACTGTCACTTTAATGGACGTTCAGGTTACATCAGGTTGGCACCCATGTGTGGTTCAATTCAGGCAGTTCAGGTTGGCCATAGATTAGCCTAGATTCACAAATTTTAGTAGATTGAGCAGCTATTTTGAAGACCTCCTGTCCCATCCTCCTCAATCCTCCTCCTAACACACCAGTGTTCTGTCCTGTCCTCCTGTCCCACTGTGACTGTCCCCATCCCACAGTGCCCCCTCCTATCCGAGACCCCAGCAGTGCGCCCCCATCCCGAACACAAGAAAGCGCTGTCTGCACTGCAGTGGGCACTAGTACTCACAGACTCAGTCACAACAACACCGATGCGATGGTCCTTCTCGGTGGAAATAGGCGCGTCAGCTGCTCGTTCCCAATCCTCACCGAGACTTTGTTCGTTCGTCGGGTGGGCGGATCAGTGGCTTTCCCAGAGATGGAAGGGTCAGCGCCGTCAGCGGGGCTAGTAGGGCTACTACGGTGCGTTCCTCCTACATGGCTAGTAGGGCACAGTCACCACAGCAGCACACAGTGTACAAATAGTCTCCGCATTTATTTCATCTATTTTTTATCTTGTCTCACTAATTTATGTGCTATTAGCAGGACTGTGCGCTACTAGTGCTATTTTTCAGTTAGAGACAAAGTGGGGACTTTAGCAATGGCTTTCGCTATTTGAGTAATAATGCCGTTTGGTTGATGTCTCGATTTTACTGAGTTCTGAACTGCATCGCCCGATCTAATTCTGCAGCATGCGGTTCAGAACTCAGGTAAATCGAGACATCAACAACGGACTCTAATAGCGGCAGTACCGCTTGTCTCTACTGAAAAATAGCCAGTAGCACAGTCCTGCTAATAATACACATAAATTAGTGAGACAGAAAAAAAATAGATAAAATCATGGAGACTATTTTGGTTTAATCTCTGCCCCCCACACACAACAAAACCAGTGCAGTATCATTGCAGCGCCTTTCTTACAACCCACATTTCAGAAAACAGGCTAGAATACTGGTATTTTGCACTTACTACACAGCACTCCAGCCAAATGCTCACGTCAGCGTAGAGGGACAACAGCAACAATCCTAGAGCAGCAGGAGAACCAGCAAGAAGGCAGACTGCACGCTTTGCTTCTCCTTTTAAAGCCCAAGATCACGGCAACTCCGTGAACAAATGCTAGTTCTGTTTTGGCGCCGAAAATCAGCGGGCCAATCAGGAATCCGCATTTTTTCCCGTTCCTCCGTGAAAACGGCAAACCAGTGTCCCTGATTATTCCCTGGACGTCCAGTCCAGGAGAGATGCTCGTTTTGGCACAGCTGTACTTCAGAGCCTATTTCCTAAGTAGGTTCTGACCCTCCTCCATGGAGGTACTGCTGTGTGTAATCTGCAATGGTCCTAATATAGCAAGACTTCATGGTGTTTGAAGAAAAATTACTCACCTTAGTAATTGCTTTTCTTCTCATGGAGTCTTGCTATATTAGGACAACCTCCCTCCTACCCCTCTCAGAACTCCTACTTGGGTATGGGGTTGTAAATTAGTGCAAGCACTGTGTCATGCCATTTTAGTCTCTAGCTCCCCCTTGTTTCCTTTGGGTTGGGAACTAGGTATTTCTGTTTTTTGTTAAGTGGTAGATGGTCCCCTCTCTGGACTTGAGTCTTTTGGGGAGAGGGGGCCTATTAGTGCTTGTAAGGGGTGATCCTAACAATAAATATTGTTATTATTCTGTGATTGTTCTTATTCTACTAATGGTAGGTAGCCAATGGCTAGTGTAGAGCTTTTCCACACAGACTTGCTATGTTAGTTTAGCTCCGTAAAGAACCTGACAGTTTCATTTGAAACTAGCCAGATAGAGCTTTGAACAGCGCCCTCGCGCTGTGGAACTCCAGATCACTCTGGAGTTAACTGTTTCCTCTCCGGGGCAGTTCAAGTGTGGGGAATGACTGCAATGGTCCTAATATAGCAAGACTCCATGAGAAGAAAAGCAATTACTAAGGTGAGTAATTTTTTCTTCTAGTTGTCCCTTGGGGGTAGCTGGATTGACTACTAGGCTTTTGGGACTGAAACTATTTTTAAATAATTTACTGGTGCGTAGGAGTTTGTGATAGTTAAACTCTTTTTAAACAGAGTTACTGGGGTTAAGGAGTGGTCACAGAAAAACCTGCAGTGTGAAACAGGAAAGACAGTCTTTCAAGCAACAGAGGGTGGTGGATTAAGGTTTACGTTTGTTTGTTACAATTCTTAAGATTTTCAGTGCAGAAAGAGTTTAAAGCACAGCTGACTTATTTTGGGGCGGACAGCTCTCAGAGCACAAACCACCAGGCCTGTTTTGGGGCTGGGAAGGTTTACCTGTGTCTGACTTGGATGTGTGGATTTTTCTCTGATTGATTAGCAGGGTATTTCTCTATCAAATTGTTGTGTAGGGCATCTTGCTGACAGGAAGGCACTCATTGCAGCAGTGGGTCAGAACTTCTAGCTGATTGTTTTGCGAGGGCACAGTTTAGGCCCAACCCCTTCCCACCCCTGGAAATAGTTCCTTTATACCTGGGGTTCTGACATCATTTCCTCAAGAGTGCAAGGTGCATGTCACTGTCATATCCTCTCTAGCACACTGCACTGACAATATAAGCATAAACATTGTATAATATAAATATATATTTCTACATTACAAACCAATCACACACACACAAAAAAAAAAAATGTGGGGAGTAGTGCAATGTAATGGCTGTGGGGCAGCAGTCTTCCGAGGTCTTTCTGGAGGCTGAGATGCTGCCCTGTTGCAGACAACTGTCTGCCCTGAGGAGGAAGTTGCCCGTCTTCAGGCCACACTGGACAGTAGTATGAGGACCTACCCCAGGCCACAATGGACAGTAGAAAGAGACCTCCCATCCAGGGAGCACCAGAACCACCACCACTACCTCAGAGGTTGCAAAGAAAGCACAGCAGTTGGACCACAGTGGGCTCAGGGAGGATGAGGATGGTGGAACAGAGGCACACCAGACAGATGTTACACACCACAATCCATACGCCATTCTGGGGAGCATAGCTCCCCTATGGATCAGATCGCAGAGGAGACTAAGGAGGCTGAGGACAACTGTCACAAGGGAGGCCCACAGGAAGGAGGCAGAGGACACCACAAGGAAAGGAAGCAGCTCCTGGTGGGGACCCGGTTATTAGGGGGATAGAACTGGAGGAGCTGGGAAATCTGATAAGGTGCCTGCCTGGTGCCATGGCTTGGAGGGACAGGAAGCATCCTCAGGATCACGACAACAGCTGCAAGGATCCTGAGCTGGATGTAATTGTCCACCTAGGGACAAATGACTTGGCTCATCATGAGGTTAGAGCAGTGCAGGAGGACATTGCAGAGTTGGGGAGGGCCTAAGACAAGTAGCTTACACAGTATCCTTCTCAGAGGTGCTGCCTGTCAAAGGCATGGGGAGGCGAGGGTAATTGGCACCATGCAGTTTAATGAATGGTTGAAAAAATGGTGCGAAGCACAGGGTTTAGCTTCATTGGGGACTGGGGTTCCACCTGGAGGACACCAGCCTATACTAGCAGGATGGTCTGCATCTGTCCAGGAAGGAACAAGTCTTTTGAGCAATCGGGTTTAAATGCTTCATTGGCAAGCTTTTAAACTAGTCAATGGGGAGGCACTGACAAGCAGCAGAAAATCCCAGCCCCTCCTACAAAACAGGGTATAAATGAGAAAAAGACCAAGGTAGAATGGTCAGTGGGGATGCTGCAACAGAAGGTAAGGCCATCAAAAATGGAGAGCAATAGTACCAATGCCCGTAGTCTAGGTAACAAGCTTCCTGAATTAGTGGCCTTGATGGAGGAAGAACATCTGGATATCGTGGCAGTCACAGAAACATGGTACACACAAAACCATGACTGGGACGTAAACATACCAGGATACACTATCTACAGGAGGGACAGGGAGGGTAAAAGAGGAGGAGGAGGAGGAGCTCTCTACACAAGGGAAGGAATCAAAGCAACAGAACAAAAGGGTAAACAGGGAGGAGAAGAAGCACTGTGGGTAAATTTGGAGACAGGCAATGGCACCACAATCCGCACAGGGGTTGTATACAGACCCCCTTCTCAGGGGGAGGAAATGGACAAGGAAATGATAGAAAGTATACTTAGAATGGCAGAAAAAGGGGAGATATTGCTGATGGGTGATCTGAATATGCCAGCTGTTAACTGGAGTGCAGTTGCAGCTGCCATCGAAGAGTGCAGTTATTCTAGATGCCCTACAGGGGGCATGCCTTAGACAACTAGTACTGGAGCCCACTCGAGAGGGAACAATATTAGACTTGATACTCTCAAATGGAGATGGAGAGGATCACAGATGTAGAAGTGGGTAGCCATCTGGGAACTAGCGACCACCTAACAGTATGGTTCACAATAAACACAGCAATAGAGTCAAGCCATACAAAGACAAAAGTACTGGACTTTAGGAGGCTGACTTTGCCAAAATAGGTGAGTGCCTAAGAATGCACTAGCAAATGGGCGGGAAGGAGGGTGGAAGAACAATGGGAATAATAAAAACTGCCATCACAGAGGTAACGAGCCTTGTGTGAAGCAACAAACAAAACAAGACGATGTAAGAAACCACTATGGTTCTCAAAGGAAGTGGCAGTGAAGGTTCAAGAGAAAAGAAAGCATTCAGGAAGTACAAGGAATGCAGCAGGAGCAGGACAGAGAACTGTATCAGTTAAAGCAAAAGAGGCTGGGAAGGCAGTCAGAACAGCAAAGGCCCAAACCGAGGAAAAGATAGCCAACTCGAGTTAAGAAGGGGATAAAACCTTTTATAGGTACATCAGAGACAAAAGGAAGACCAGGGAGGGAGGGTGGGCAGAGGAGACTGTGAAAGGCAGAGATACTAAACAAACATTTTTGCTCAGTATTTACAAAGGGAAGAGGGAGGTACATAAAACAAACAGTAGTAACACGCTGATACAGAAGTTGATACTAGCCCATTACAGAAGAAAGGGTTCTGAAAAGGACTCTTAAAACTGAAGGTGGACAAAGCAATGAGGCCTGATGGGATTCATCCCAGAATTCTAAAAGAACTAAGGGTAGAACTAGTGGACACCACTGACTACCCTCTTTAACAAATCATGGGAGGATAGGTGGTACCGAGGACTGAGGAGGGCAGATGTGATCCCCTTCACAAAGTGGGAGCAAGGCAGAAGCAGGAAACTATAGACCTGTTAGTTTAACCTCAGTAATAGGAAAATGATGGAATCACTTCCTAAAGGAAAGAATTACTCAGTATCTAGAGGCCAGAGGGGGCACAGGACCCTAGAGCATGGGACCAGTGGGAAGGTCATGCCAGACGAATCTGATAGATTTCTTTGACTGGGTGACAAAGTAGATAGATCAGGGAGGGGCTGTGGACATGGCCTACCTAGACTTTAGCAAGGCATTTGACACAGTCCACACAAAAGATTAATATATAAGTTAGCCAGCCTGGGAGTGGGTCCCAAGATGACAGCCTGGGTAAGAATTGGCTGGAGAATAGGACACAGAGAGTAATAGTAGTGGAGTCCACTCAGAAGAAAGGAGGGTTACTAGCGGGTACACGAGGGTTCAGTAATAGGACCAGTCCTCTTCAATGTCTTTATAAGCGACATTGCAGAAGGACTGAAGGAAAATATGTCTCTTTGCAGATGACACTAAGATCTGCAACAGGTTGATACACAGGGTGGGTGGAAAGGATGAGAAGGGACTTGGCAAGGTTAGAAGAATGGTCAAATGTATGGCAGCTTAGATTCAATGCTAAGAAGTGCAGGTAATGCACCTGGGAAACAAAACCCAGGGAAGAGTACACAATGGGGGTGAGATACTAACAACAACAAAATGGAAAGGACCTGGGGTAGTCATATCAGATGACCTAAAGGTGGGCAAGCAATGTGAGAAGGCAGCAAGGAGGCTGAGGGGATACTGGGATGCATGGGAGAAGGCATCACCAGTAGAAAACAGGAAGTTATTATCCCTCTGTACAGACAGCTGGTGAGACCCCATCTGAGTACTGTGTGCAGTTCTGGAGACCCAATCTCCGCAAAGACATAGACAGGATGGAAGCTGTCAGAGGGGCAACTAAAATGGTGCAGGGTCTGCACTGGAGGACATGAAGAGAGACTTAGGAGCTTAATATGTAGCCTCGAGGAAAGGAGGAGAGGGGACATGATGAAACTTTCAAGTACCTCAAGGATCAACAAAGTCCAAGAGGGTAGCAGAACAAGAGGGCACAATTTGAAGATGGAGGCGGCTCAGAGGTAATTTAAGGATATTTTTCACAGAGAGGGCTGTGGATGCATGGAATGGCCTTCAGGAGGAGGTTGTGGAGTCAAAATCAGTGGTGGAATTCAGCATGAATGGGATAGTCATAAGGCAATTCTGGGGGATGGGGGTAGGAAGAAGTAGGCTGCTGGTTAACTAGGATCTGCAGCTTATCCAGTAGGTAGGGAAATGGGCAGACTGGGTGGGCCAAGCGGTCCTTATCTGCCGTCAAATTTTATGTTTCTATGTTTCTATGCAAGCACGAGCTCCAGATGTTTTAAGATGAACCCTGGGAATCTCTAGCAATCCCTCACTGGCGGATCGGAGGGGGCGATTGGGGGTGTAGGGAGTCAGGAGATCTTTCAGATAGTTGGGTCCCTGTTCATGTAGGACTTTAAAGGTAAGCAAGCCTACCTTACAGGTGATCCGCCACTGGACTAGCAGCCAGTGCAGTCCGCGCAGCACAGGCGTTATATGACTGGACCTAGAGGTACCAGTCAACAGCCTGGCAGCAGCGTTCTGCACCAGCTGCAAGCAGCAGATATCAACCCCAGACAGCCCTAGGTAGAGGGCATTGCAGTAGTCAAGACGGGAAGTAATGAAGGCATGGACCAATGTTGGAAGGTCGCCCGGCGGAACCAGGTGTTTCACCCGGACGATATTCCTCAGATAGTAAAATGAGGATTTAACCACAGCTGACACCTGAGATTTCATGGTCAAGCCGTTGTCAAAGATAACGCCCAGGTTCTGCACCCGATCTGAGGTAGTGAGCTGGACACCATCAAGCCACAGGCCTGACACATGCCCAGCCCTCAGACCCGCCCCCGGGTGACCCGGGTCCACAACCAACACCTCAAGTCTTCTCTGAAAACAGTCTCAGCCAACTGGAGCTCATCCAGTCTTTGATATCGGAGAGGCAGTTATTTAGCTCAGAGATCGCATCAACCTGTCTGGGCACAAAGGACATATACAGCTGAGTGTCATCTGCATAGCAGTGAAAACTCAAGCTGTATCGCCTGATGATATCTTCCAATGGCAGCATATACACTGCGAACAACATGGGCGCCAATATAGAGCACTGCGGCACCCTGCAGGACAGGGGGAGGGCATCAGAGGAATAAATTCCAGTGACCACCCTCTGAACCTTGCCTATGAGGAATGATCGAAACCATTCGAGGACTGTACCCAACAGTCCACAGAGAAACCTCAGGGTCTCTAAAAGCACCCCATGGTCCACAGTGTCACAGGCTGCTGAGAGATCAAGAAGGACCAAGATGGTGCAAGCCTTTCAATCTCTTGCCATTAGGAGATCATTTAGTACCCGAACAAGGGCACTGTCCGTGCTATGCCTCTTCCTAAAACCAGGATGAAGAGCTTCATAGACATTGTGAGTTACAAGATGATCGTCCAGTTGCAGCGCAACCACCTTCTTAATAACCTTCCCCACAAAGGGAAGGTTAGAGACAGGTCGATAGTTAGCTGGATCATCGGGATCCAAGGAGGGTTTTTTAAGGAGTGGTCGAATGACCGCCTCCTTTAGGGGCTCTAGAAAGACACCCCTCTCCAAGGATCTCCATGCAATTTCAGCTAGGATTAGGCAGATAACATCTACATACCCCACTAAAAGGGAGGTAGGACCCGGATCCAAACTACAACAGGTTGGGCGTAGAGTCTTGGACAATCTTCACAATGTCCGAGAATTCCGGTCAGCTGAAATCTGTCCAGATAGACCGGGTGCTCACCTCCTCCCATCGATCTGCAACCCCTCATGGAGATAGCCTGGCCGATTCCAGATCTGATACTAGCAGCCTTATCTGCGAAGAACTGAGCTTGCTCATCACACTTAATTTGTGAAAAAGCTTTTCTGGATGGAGACAGATTGGATTGCACAATCTGTCAACAGTTTGGAAAAGCTGAGCTGTTCAATTCTGCACAGCAGAAATCTCCCTGGACAGGAATTCTGCCTTCTTACGGGTGATTTCTGATTGATAGCCCTTATAATGTTCTATCAATCTAAGCCTGTCAGCATCCTGGCTGGACTTTTGCCATGCTCTTTCAGCCTTCGATCAACACGCCTCAACTCCTTCAAGGACCCGTCATACCAAGGGGACCTTGGGTGAAGAGTGAGTGGTCAAATATGAACAGGAGCAATCAAATCCAGGGCATCTCCCACTGCTTTATTATGAGCTAGTATGAGATCCCCTGGACTTGTGCTTTCACCCAGCAATCCCGCTAGATTCAGGACCGCTGATAGACCATCTGGGGTAACTCCCCTTAAAGAGTGGTACCAGACCATCTCTGTAGGGGTAGGTCCATTTGGGGGAGCCCCGAAACTGAACCCTATGGTGTGATGGTCAGACCAACTGACTGGTTCCACCCCCAAGTCAGAGATCTCCATCCTCAGGAGGAAGAACAGATCCAATGAGTGACCCCTATACGGGTAGAGGAGGTAATCGCCTGTGTAAGGCCCAGCATTGTCATTTGCTGGAGGAGATTTTGGCCAAATGGTGAGAGTTCATCATCGACCCATGCATTGAAGTCCCCCAGAATTATCCATCTGGGAGACTACAATAACGTGTCGATGATGAAGTCTGCAATCTCCTGCAGGAATAAACTCCCATCACCTGGTGGACGGTAAATGAGGAGTATCCTGCAACCTACACCCTCTCCCATGAGACACTCAAAGGATCTGGTGATCCCTACTGGAACATCCACAAGGCCCAGTTCGGTCTTAAAAAAGATGGCTACACTCCTACGATCCAACCTCGGGCGGTGAATCACCAAGAACCCAGCTGGAACAGCAGAAGCCAATACTGGGCCTACATTTTCATCCAGCCAGGTCTCTGTGATGTGGAAGATTCATTCATTCATTCATGCATGCCAGATCCACCGTTTCAACAAGATCAGCTATAATAGCCGCCTTGTTTTTGATGGACCTGGCATTACATATCACCACCTGGGTTGGATGAGATGCTGAGGAAGACCTCGACTCCTGACCAGTATTAGTTGCTAGACCCTTGTGTATGGGAACAAGACAGGGATTACCCCTGTCCTGGCACCATTTCACCCCAGGGTGTCGCTTGGTCCCTATCACCCCAATACGTCCTCCCCTTTCCATTTCCCTACCAGGCCCAGTTCTCACCCCTTTCCTGCACCTTCTAGCAATCCTAAGGGATTTGCAACGTTTATACGTCTCCGTTGATAAATAAGGGCAGTCAAAAGGGTGCAATTACCTGAGCCTGGTGGAGGAATACTGCCTGACCATCTTTTGGCCTCCCCAGCACATTCTTAAAATAATAAACACCCAACGACTTAATCCCTACCGAATCAAATAACAATCAATTCCAAATTTTAATTAAAACAACAAACCAAAAAATAAATAAAATATACTATCCAAAAACTACATAAAACTCAAAATACACATTCAACAAACCAATACTTCAAGCGCCCCCCCCCCAATAATATGTAATGAAACAATTATTTAAAATATGAATACAGTGTCACAGTCATTAAGTGCAGAGCAGTGAATTGGATGAAGTAAAAAACAAACACAAAAACTGAATCCTTAAAACTGCATCTAATAACACAATACCAGATAAAAGTCAGAAACACAGGAGAGATCAAGTCTTTCCAATCCCCAATGGACCTCTCACCACCAGAAGAGACCGAAAACCCCAGGAACTCTCACTTCCTGGGTCGAGCAGATGTTAATGTCTGAGTGATTTCTCCAGCCCCAGACCACTCTCACTGAAGGGGAACTTTAAATGACAAGATAAAAGTATTACCAAAATCCTTTGCAGACCCCCAGCCACTCTCACTGCCTGGGGTTAAAAAGCAATACAGGCACTCTCACTGTCTATTTTATTTATTTATTTATTTATTTAAACAGCAGTTTGGAAAACCTTTGAGCCATAGGCTAATTTACAAAGGTACCTTGTCACAGTAAGTAGATAAAGTAGAAATTTAAAAGTCTGACCATAATTGAGGAGAAAAGAGTCAAAAGGGAAATCCTCTTCTGTGATTGACGAACTGTGGAGCAGGAGCAGGGCCCTGAAAAATCCAACGGGGAGGATGAACCGCAGAATCTACGGCCACTACTATGGCCCCCACCTGGGCCCACCAACTAGTAGGCTCCGTGGAGAATCCCTAGGGCTATTATCCCAAACCTGCTTAGGCATCCTTTTCTTTACCAGGTCAGATAGGGGAGCAGCCAGGGCACTGTAATTGGGTACAAATTTCCTATAGTACCCTGCTGTCCCGAGAAAACTCCTCACCTGCTTCTGCGTTTCTGGTCTCGGCCATGCCTTAATCACCTCTATTTTTACTTGGTTAGGACAGAGCTGTCCCTGGCCTACAACATGCCCAAGGTATGCCACTTCAGCCATGGCCACCTGGCACTTCTCAGGTTTGACAGTAAGCCCGGCCCTCTGTATCCTGCCCAGCACTTTCCGAAGGTGGGACAGGTGTTCCTTCCAGCTGGCAGTAAAGATGGCAGTGTCATCCAGGTATGCCACGGTGTACTCCTCAGCACCATTTAACACCTGGTTCACCAACCTTTGGAAAGTGGCCAGGGCGTTCTTCATTCGGAAAGGCATTACTTTAAATTCAAATAAGCCTATCCAGTGATGAGGCCAACCTCTCCCTGCTCATCTAGATTAATTCTACCTGCCAATACCCCTTTGTCAGGTCAGTAGTACGTAGAGTAGGTCGCCCCTCCCAACTTGTCCAGGAGTTCGTCTGTCCGGGGGAATCGGGTGGACGTCTGACTGAGGTCATTCAGTCCACGATAGTCCACACAGAAACGAGTAGAACAATCTGGCTTGGGCACAAGGACTATGGGTGAGGCCCAGGGGCTGCGGGATCTCTGGATTACCCCTAACTCCAGCATTTCCTCCACATCCCTCCTAGTGTCCTTTTGGGCAGCCTCTGACACCTGATATGCTGTCCGTTGTATGGGCGTCTGTGTCCCTGTCTCTACATCGTGCGTTGCTAAGGGGGTTAGTCCAGGCTTGGCGCTAAACAGGGGGGGCAAGGTCTGCTAAAACCTTCCTTACTTCCTGGATCTTGTCCGGGGCCAGCTGGGGAGACAATTTAACTGCCTCCACAGAGGACTCCCGCTTGCTTTCTTCCAGCAAGTCCAAAAGGGGGTCTTCTTCGTCTGTCCCCTCCCCAGGACTACATACTGCAAACACCATGTCAGGCCTATTAGCATATGGCTTCATCATGTTGACATGGTACATTCTTTTTGTCTGTCTTCTGTCAGGTAATTCTATGATATAATTCACATCATTTACCTTCCTAACTACTTTGTATGGTCCTGCCCACTCAGCCTGCAGCTTGTCTTTCCAGACCGGAATAAGGACCATGACTTTCTGACCCACCATGTACGAGCGAGCTCTGGCTCTGCGGTCGTACCACACTTTTGGTTTCTGTTGGGCAGCTGCCAGGTTGCTCTGGGCTGTCTCCATAAGCTCCTTCTGCCTTTCCCTAAACCTAAGGATGCTAATCCACTATGGGAGTTCCCTGGGTGGCATGCTTGCCTTCCCAGTCCTCCGGATCAAGTCTAGGGGCCCATGTACCCGGCATCCATATAAGAGCTCAAAGGGGGAAAATCCTGTTGACTCTTGGGGCACCTCCCTGTATGCAAACAGGTGGGGAAGGTATTTCTCCCAGTCCTTCCCATGCTGTTCAGCAAACGCTTGGAGCATTGACTTCAGGGTACCGTTAAATCTTTCCACAAGCCCATTGGCTTGCAGATGATAAGGTGTCTCTGCACCACCCCACACTTCTCCCACAAACATTTCATCAGGTACGACATGAAGGAACCCCCTCGATCAGTGATAACGTCCTGCGGAATACCCAACACGGGAGAAAATCCCAAGTAAGGCATCTGCCACTTTGTCTGTCCTCAGTGCGGACAGGGTGACTGCCTCTGGGTACCGGGTGGCATAATCCACAACAGTCAAGATGAACCTCTTCCCGGAGGAGCTGGGGTTATTTAAAGGCCCCACAATATCCATTCCCTCTCTCTGGAATGGCTCCTCCACTATGGGCAATGGAATTAGGTGGCTTGGGTTTTCTTACCTGCCTTCTCTATTTCTTGGCACCAGTGACAAGACCTGCAATACACCTTCACCTGCTGGGTGAAGTTGGGCCAATAGAAATTCTGGGTCAATTGCTGCATAGTGCGCGCGATTCCCAGATGACCAGACAAGGGAATATCGTGTGCAGTCTTGAGCAACTGCTCACGATACCCTGGGGAACGACAAGCTGCCTGCCTATCACCCCTCCCTCTGTCTTCACATCCTGAGTATACATCAGTCCATTTTCCCAATAAACCTTATGTTTACCGTCACCTACCCGTGCTTCATCAGAGTCTGCCTAAGCCCTCAGCTTCTCTAGACTAGGGTCACTTCTCTGAGCAGCTACAAACTCCTCACACATTCCCAAAGTATGGGACAGGTCCCCTTCAGTCCCTAAACTAGGGTCCCTAGCACTAGCTTCAGGGCACTCAGAATCACTGTTATCCCTAACCCTCTGACAGTGAGTCACCCCTCCCTCTTCGGAGTAATCCTTAGTAGCTGTGTGGTTAACTGCTACTGGGTAAATTTCTACCCCCTTTTCATTAGTCTCCATATCAGGAGACACAGGCTGGGGAACCAGCCTCCCAGCGGTTTCCACAATGGCTTCTGTGGGGTCCAGGGAACTACAATTTCCCCTTCCCACTTGGCTACAGGTAACTGCACACACCATCCCCTGTTTGAGATTGTTGCCAAGGATGACATCAACTGCTAACGTTTTGGCTACAGCCACCTGTTGCACAGTTCCCCCTGTTTCACCCCAGTCTAGGAGAACACTAGCGAGGGGCAATGTTTTCTCCTCACCAGTGAAGTCTTGTACAGTGATATATTTATTGGGTATCAGCTGACCAGGCTCTACCAGATCCCTTTTTACCAATGTCAGGGATACCCCTGTGTCCCTTAACCCTTGTGTCTGTACACCATTCACCGTGACTGGGTGCATGTGTTCCCTCATTTTCACAGGCATGCTTCCAGGGACACACAAACAACCCCCTTCTTTCCTTGCCCCATGTTGAGTATGGCTCATTCTTTTGGGACACTGTCTGGGAATATGCCCAGTTTCTTTATAACCCCTACATTCATTTCTTTTCTTAGAGAAATGTTTTCTCTGAAACCTGGGGTAACTGGTTTTGGTGGAGGCAGTGAGGGTTTTATCTGCCCCAAAGGTGCGCTTTTCATTTTCTGCACTGCCACACCCGCCCCATTCACTCTCAGAGCAGGTCTGCTCTTGGCATAGCGGTCCGAGAGTTCAGCAGCCTCTTGCACTGTTTTGGGATCTCGGTCCTCCAGACAGGTTTTCAGCTCTGCTGGGCATGCCCAAAAAAACTGTTCTAACAAAATAGCATTTTCAATTTTATCTACAGAGTTTGCTTCAATTCCTTCCCACCAACATTTTAAAAACTGACGCTTTGTGGCTAGCTCCTCGTGGCTCATATCAGGGCTTCTCTTGCACTTACGGAATTTAGCTCTGTAGGCTTCAGCAGTTAAATCAAACTTTTTTAAAAGAGCAGCTTTAAGTTTGCTGTAATCATTACTATCCTCATTGTCCATTTGGCCCAGTGCATCCCGAGCTTTCCCGGTAAGTAGCGGGGATAGCTGGAAGCTCCAGGACCCTCTCGGAATTTTAGCCTGAATACAAACTTTTTCAAAGGAATTTAAAAAGGCATCCATATCCTCACCCTCTTTAAATTCAGCTATCAATTTGGAATTCAATTTGTAACCCAGTCCTGTAGTTCCAGTTAAAACCAAGCTACTTACCTGCTCTGTGCTGGTGGTTGGAGTAATAGATTCTCCAGTTCATGTCGCCTCTGGCGCTCACGCTCTTCTTGGTCTGCATCTCACTGTTCACACTCCCTCTTATCCTCTGCAGCTCGCTGTTCTTGCTTCTCTTCTCTTTGGAACTCCAGCTCCATTCTGTGCAACTCAATCTGCAGCCTGATTGCTTCTGGCTCCAGAATGCTGGTGACCTTCCCCTGCTGCTGTGGCCCTTCGCTGGCATTGGCCCTGCTGTCATCCTCACCGGATCTGGACACTGCACTGGCCGCTGGCCCCTACATGCTCAAGGTTTGGTCCCTTGCAGTCACAGTCAGTGACTCGATGCTCTGGGAATCTGCTGCCATCATGGCATCCATGAGGTTCTGCTTGGTGGCTCTCCACTCATACAGGACTCCTCTGTCCTGGCACAACTGCCTTAAGTAGTCTACAGTGTGCCTGCTGTAGTTGGAAGCCATCTTCTTCCCTAATTCCGGCTACTGTAACTTGCACTTTAGAAAAAAAAAAATAAAACAGGTAGGAACTCGACTGTAAGCAAAATTATATAGTTCTGTTTCCTTATTAAAAATAAATTACTGCCCTTTTTGCAAGTGAGCTGTACAGTATTAAGCTGACACACTGAACAGTTAAAGTTTATGTTACCAAAATCGAACCGCTGCCAACCAATCTGTCACAAATGCACTCAGCAGGTCAGGCTCCCTGCTCCCACAGTGCCAACCTCTGAGCGCAGTATTGTGAACAGGTAACAGACAGGGTAACCCTTCTGTCTGCTTGTGGGTCTGAATTATCTTTAGTCTCAAGTTCTGGGGGGGGATTCAAACTGTGAACCTTATGCTAGCATACCCAAATGTACAGACTCAGATAATCTGCTCTTCAGGGGGATGCCAGATATCTTTTACCTAAGGGCACCTAACCAGGTATCCAAAATGAACCCTTAAAACTCTGTAAAAGACCTTAGGTATATTCTTACCTTTTCCCAGTCTGGTAACACCATTAAGCTTATGAACAGCTGTCAGTCTTAACCCTCCATACATCACATGCAAAAAGGAACTTTGAAGACACACCCAGGCAGTCTTTTTAAATTAAAAGTTTATTTAAAAATGGATAAAAATATACAAACTGTAGACACAGAACACTATATCACAAAGCATACAATCACTTAAAAGAAAACAAGGAAAAGTACATAAACTTCTACCACAATACAATTAGTCTTTTTCTGTCTAATGTATTACCCTCTTACAGTGCTTAAGTTAGTTCTTGTTTCTTAAGAGCACACAAAGAAAAGTCCCTAACATCAGATACAGTCCTAGGTTAAAACTGTGTCTATCTCCACCCCTTCCATGAGGTCATCTAGTTCCTCCTTTTAGAATATAAAAAGTATAAAAGCAATTATCTTCCTGTCAGGAGATATTTTAAATACTGTGACTTCAGCAAAAGCTAATTTCCCAGATTATAAGTCTATGATATCCCAGTTCCTTCTCTTTGATCTTTGAGCAGTTCCTGTTCCCGTGCATTTTAAAGGATTTTATGACTTTTAGCACCATAGTGATATAACAATGTTTTTTTCCTCTAAAACGTCATAAAAGTTTACAATCCCTATATCCTGTTAGCTGGGTCAGCTCCAATTAAGTCAGATAAACAGGAGACCCTTAATTAAGGCTCTCTAGTCTTTTTAATTACGTCCTGGTTTCAGGTTAATATATCCTGTTATTTCCACTAAAACCTGACCCATGGCACAGCTGCCTTATGGAGACAAATCACACACCACATTTTTATATTAAAATCAATCAATCACTTTATTTAACCAGGCATAAACACCATTGAGCAAGCTCATTTTCAAGATGGTTCTGGGCATTAATACAATACAGTACACTTCATAAGATTACAATTACGCTGGACAATGGTGCCAAAAAAAAAAAAGAAAAAACATTGTGAAGGTGCCGGTCAATATGGGCCTATACATACCGGTCAACATAATTAACATGCAAAGGTACATAATGATAAGCTTTACTGAAATGAGAAGAGACAACAATCCCATATAGTCTCCGCTAAGTAAGAGCTCATACCTAAATGATAAAAAATAAGGAGGTATTAAGGAATAGGGTAGAAATTGGGGTGAAAGAGTAGGCAGCCAAAAGGGAGGCCAGAATAGGTAAAAGGTAGAGAATAGGCAGGGCCATCTTGGATTAAGGGAACTAGGCTTGTAGGTCCTAGGTTTCTGTTGTTAGGAATGTGGGGTGGATGAGATACTTGGGTGTAGGATTTGAGAGTGGCACCCAGGACTTAGGGGTCATCGGCGTCTGAAACAGTTGCATGATTCCTTCAGATAATCCATTAATAGAGCTTTGAATGTGAAAATGCTTGGAAGTGAGGATAATTTTAATGAGTCTTGCATAGTGTTCCAAAGTAATGGAAGTGAGAAGTTGATTGCTGCTGAGCCAAGGTTAGTTTTCACTCTAGGAATCTGGAAGGAGATTAAGGAGAAGCGTCTCAGGCCATAGGAACCTTTAGCCCGTTTGAAGATGTTCGAGATGTATGCATGGAGGTTATCAGATAATGCTCTAAAAAACCAAAGGAGAGCATTCCTTTTTCTTCTAGTTGAGAGTGAGGTCCATCCCAAAACCTGGTATAGACGACAGTGATGTGTACTACGGGGTAGATTTAAGATGAATCTTAAAGCCCGGTGGTAAAGGGTGTCCAGTTTGTTTAGCATCGTTGATGGGCAATGACTGTAAAGGAAGTCAGCGTAGTCCAGTATAGGTAGGAATGTAGTTTGTACTAGTCTCATTATGGCTTCTAACGTGAGTAAGTGTTTAATACGATAGAATAAACTTAATCGCTGTCTTAGTTTCTTCAAGGTTTCATTTAAGTGGCACAGAAAGTTGAGTTTGTTATCCAGCCAGAACCCTAGGTATTTAAAGGTATCAACTACTTCAAGGGGGTTCATCTAAGAGTGTTCGGATCTATGTGATATGTGGACATCCAGAAGTAGACTTTGGTGAGAGAATCATTGCTTTAGTCTTTTTGGCGTTGAGGAGGAGCTTATGAGTGAGAAGGTTGTATTGAAGGGTGACAAAGTCTTTCTGTAAGTACTCGTGGGCCAGATCCAAGGATGAATTTGTGGTATAGAGTACAGTATCATCTGTGAATAAGTGCACATTTGCTGTGCCCAGCTGCGAGTCCAGATTATTGATGTATATTGCAAAGAGGGTAGGGCCCAGGATGGAGCCTTATGGGACTCCTCGTAACAAGGATTTTTGTGGGGACAGATCTCCTATAGCTTTGACTTGTTGTAACCTATTGGTTAGGTAGCTGGTGAATCATTTAATGGCAGAACTATCAAGTCCGATGTTGCTCAGTGCAGTAAGCATGATTGTATGATCCACAGTATCGAAGGCCTTACTTAGATCAAGGAAGAGGGCAAATACATGCTTCTTAGAGTCCAAGGCCATTTGCCAGTCTGTAGTTACTTTGGCAAGAGCCGATACTGTACTGCGTTTGGCTCTGAAGCCGGACTGAGCCGGGTTAGCAACTTTTGTGAATCCAAATGTTCTCTAAGTTGAATGTTGACAATTTTTTCAAGTAATTTAGAGAGGACGGATAGTATAGAAATAGGCTGGTAATTGTTCAGATCACTCGGGTCCCCAGTCTTGAATAATGGTAGGATGTGGGCATTTTTCCACAAGACAGGTAGCTCACCTTGAATCAGAGAGGTATTGAATAAGTGTGTAATGGGGCAGTCAGATAGGTATGGCCAAGTTTTAGGAAGTAAGGTTCAATATTATCTGCACCTGCACTCTTTTTTTGTATCCAGAGAAAGGAGGAGGTCCTCCACTTGCTTGAACGTAATTGTGAGGAAGCTGGAGGGAGTGGGATGCGGTTGGTTATGGTTGTGATTATCAGTGAAGCCAAAAGTGTAATCTCTTGCTGGGCTAAGTTTGCTGATAGGTGAGGTGTCAAAGGCAAGCCCTGCAGTGGCAAAGTGATCATTAAGCTTCTCTAGTATATCAGCTTTGTCTGTATAGGTGGTACCATCAGACACAATTTTGTTTGGAAGGGGTGTTGCAGTGGACTGACCTTCGACTTCTTTGAGGATGTTCCAAAATTTGGCAGAGTTGTTTTTATTGTCTTCTAGTTCTTTTTGGAAGTACCTAGCTTTTTCTGACCTAATTAGCTTGGAACATGCATTCCTAGTGGTACGGAATGCTAACCAATCAGCCTCCAGGTGGGATTTCCTCACTTTTTTCCACCAGTAGTCCCTGTCCCTAAGTGCTTTCTTCAGGATGGGAGAGAACCAGCCAGGAGTTTTATTTTTTGATTTGATCAGTCTTAGTGGGGCGTGTTTGTCTGTTAGCCCCAGTAAGAGGCTGTGAAAGATGTTAAATGCCTCGTTAAAGGTGGGGGCTAGATAGAAATCCTGCCAACGAATGTTGCTTAGATCTTTCAGGAAAGTGTACTGGCAGAACTTTTTCAGACATCTTTTCAGTTTGAATTTGGAGGCCGTTTTTATTTGGGATAGATGTCTGATGCAGGCAGTAGCGCAGTGGTCGCTTATATCGTCGAAGAATACTCCAGTATGCGACATAATGTGAGGTTTGTTTACTAGCATAAGGTCCAGGAGGGTGCTGCGCTCAGGGTTTTTTCTGTTAGGTCTGGTTATAGCAGTCGCCATTTGTAACAGACCATTAACATCGCATAGATCCTTCAATTTCTTAGAGCTGTCATCATTCCAATTTAGATTGAAATCCCCCATTAGAATACACTCAGTATTAGCAGAGTCAAGAAGGTTTTGAAGGTGTGGCAGAAGTGCCCAGCCGCCAGACGGTGGTCGGTAGCATGATGCCATAAGGACTGATTTCTCGCTGGAAAGTGATAATTTTAGAGCAAGGCATTCAAATTCCTTAGCCTTTGAGGTACAGTCAAAGACTGTGACTGTGAATTTGCTTTTGACATATATTGCAATTCCTCCACCTCTAGTTGGTCTATCACAGTGGTAGATGATATATCCGGGTACGTTGATAGATTTGTCCAGGGTCGAGGGTGTGAGCCAGGATTCAGTTATCATGAAGAAATCAGGAGATGCATGTATAGCCCAAATATCAAAGAACAATCATAACCTGCTGGCCAAGTGTCACAAGTACCTCTCCCCCCATCTTGTACTCCGTTGTGGGTTTTTGTGCCCCCATTGCATGATTTTGCACTTCTTCACATTGAAACTTAGTTGCTACACTTCTGACCACTGCACAGACTTTCTTAGATCTTTGTTCATTTTCTCCGCCTCCCCTGGCATGTCTACCCTATGTTTGTATCATCTGCAAAAAGGCATACCTTCCCTTCTAGCCCCTCTGCAATGTCGCTAATAAAGACATTAAAGATGACTGGTCCCAGTACTGATGTTTGTGGCACCTTGCTGGTCACCGTCCCTTCCTCGGAGTGAACTCCATTTACCTCCATCCTCTGTCACTTGTCCCACTCAATTCCTTACCCAGTTTACCACCTTTGGACCCATTCCCAGGCTGCCCAGCTTGTTTACAAGTCTCCTATGTGAAATGGTGTCAAAGGCCTTACTGGAATCTAGGTAGGCCACATCTACCCCTCCACCGTGTTCTAATTCCATGGTCACCCAGTCAAAGAAATCTATCAGATTTGTTGGATATGACCTCCCTGCTGTGAATCCATGCCCCCTCAGATCCTGTAAGCTACTGGATTCAAGATATTCCACAATCCTTTCCTTCAGTAGTGATTCCTTTAATTTCCCTCATCACCAAAGACAGTCTGACTGGCCACTAATTGCCAGCCTCCTCTCTGCTACCACTTTTGTGAAGTGGGACTACATCTGCCCTCCAATCCTCCAGAACAACTCCTGTCTCCAGTGAGTGGTGAACAGGACTATCAGAGGTGCAGCCAGATAAAGAAATAAAGATCAAATAAGATAAAGGCAAGAGATAAAGGTAATCTTTGGGGTGCCACAAAGCTCACTCCTGGGTCCACTCCTCTTTAATATGTTCATCAGTGACATGAGAGGAGGAGTCCAGGTTAATGTGTGTTTTTTCAGATAACACTAAACTCTGTAGCAGAAAGGACAGCTAGTAGGGGTTTAGAGAGATTCAGAGCAGCTTGCAAAGGCTTGAGAGGTGGTAAAAGGTTTGGCAGTTGAAATTCAATGCCAAAAAGTGCATGGTCATGCACATAGGGAACAGGAACCCCAGGACAGAGTATTGGATGTGGGAAGGGGGTAAAGCTGGGCATGACCTCTGAGGAAAGTGATCTAAGGGCTTTCATTAGTGACTCCCTAAAACAAGCCAGTGTAACAAGACCTGCACTAAGATAAACGGGATGCTGGGGTGTCAAGGAAGGGGTATTGACAGCAGAAGAAAGGTGATATTAATGCCTCTGTATAGATCACTGGTGAGGCCCCACCTGGAGTACTGTGCCCAATACTGGAGTCCTCCCTTGAGGAAAGACAAGGATAGGCTAGAGACAGTGCAATGAAGGGTGACTAAAACTATTCAGGGCCAGCAGGGTAGATCTTATGAGGACTGGCTCAAAGCATTGAGCCTGTACTCACTGGAGGCCAGACGAGGGAGGTGAGATATGATAGAGGCCTTTAAGTATCTGAAAAGAATGAACAGGGCAAATTGTGAGGAACTATTTAGCATGAGTAGTGGATCAAGAACATTGGGGCCTGAGTGGAAACAGATGTGGGGGAGGTTCAAGAGGGATGTGAGAAAGTTTCATTTTACACAGAGTGGCAGAGCAGTGGAACAGTCTGTAAGCTGATGTGGTGGTGCCAAAACCATCAATGGTTTCAAACATGGCTAGGACAGAGTGAAGGGCTTAGTGGTTGCTCAAGGTGGTAGCAGTAGGGCAGGGAGCATAGGGGTAAATAGTATGAGCTAGAACCCTGTATGGACAATAGGCCCCAGGTTTGTTAGGGTTTTGTAGGCAGACTGGATGGACCATTGGCCATTTTTCGCCATCGTTGTGTATGTTTCTGTTTGTTCAGCGCTCTCACACTACCTAGTGGTGATAAAATATCAAAAAGCAATTGGCTCACAACCACTGTGGTCACATTTCTGTACTGTCTCTCAGGACTGAGGTTGGATTACATGCATTCGGGCCTTTTTTGGTCTGATGTCTGAGTCAGGAAATCCGGAAAAGAAAACTGGGCCCACTGATTTCAGTGGAATTAGTTTGCCAAAGCCAGATAGGCATATAGTGTGCTACAAGTCTTTGGGCACAGCATAGAATTTGAAAAACTGAGCTGTGCCAGGTTTTTGTCCTGGCAGAGAAAAGAAGACAGGCTAAAAGGCAATCTCTGTCAGCTCCATCATCTTTGTCTAGCTGTAAAGAGTGTTCCCGGTACAAGCTGCAGACCTTTTATCAGCAGAATCCACGTCACCAAAGGACAGAGCAAATCAAGAAGAGTTCACCTAAAAGTGTACAAAACAGCATAAATCCTCAACTGAGGAACACTAAAAAAAGATGACAAAAAGAGGAATGCTGAAGAATCAGCATCCTCTCCTAGTCTCCAAAAGCTCACGAAAGAGAAACATATTGAACCTGACAAGGAAATGGAGTCCATTGTGACTCCAACACAGCCCACTGTGCCTTTCATAGGGGAATTTAAACAGATGTGAGAGTGCTCTCAGTCTATGAAGGAACAAGGCACAGCCTACCAGTTTCAACCTCACCATTTCTGGCAGTGCAGTACTATGGCGAGGAAGAGGGTCGCTCATCACCTGATATCACTGGGGAAGAGGAGACTGGGTCACCTCCTAGGGCACTGGATGATTTCACCTCATACTCTGCTTTTCTTAAGGGCATGGCTGAAATGATAACTATCTCAACGGAGTCAGAGGCAGAAGCAGGCGAGTCAGATTTCATAAGTATGTTAGTACTAACTTCATCTAAAAGGATTAGCATCCCTATTCATGAATCCTTTGTGAAGATGAGTAAGAAGGTATTGGAATTGCCTGCACAATTGACAAAAAGGTTGACAAGAAATATCTGGTAGCTAGACTTGGTTAGAGTACCTGTATAAGCATCCAAGCCCAGAGGGCCTGATATAGGTGGCTGCCTGTGACAAGGCTAAGACAACCTTTTCCTCATCACCTCCTTATTAGGACGCAAGGAAGATTAACCCCCTTGGAAACACTCATACTCATCTGCATCCCTACTGATGAGAGGAGCTGCCTTTCTGAGCTATGTAGTTCGTTACCAGGAAGCTCTTTGGAAGGCAGTCTTGCTTTTCTGCAGCAACATGCATGCAGATGAAATGTCTTAGGCAGGCAGTGAAAGCTGGTTAAGACACAGCAAACAAAAAACAAAACAAAACACATATGGCTGTTGATAATAACACAGCCACAAGAGGCCTGGGAAATGCAATAGCCACCAGGATATATGCATGGCTCATAACCACTGTCTTATCTCTGGATTTCCAGAATAAGGTAGACTTCTCCTTCAAAGGTACATCAATCTTTGGTGACCAGACAGATAATTACATGGATAAGGTTGATAATAATAAAACAACCTTTAAAAATCTGTTAAAAAGGGAAAGAAACAAGCATTTGTCAATGTTAAATGTTTGCTTGCTTATATTTGCTGCGTACTTATTGGGTATAGATAGCACAGAGGCAAAAATTAGCAAAGTAATAATGAAGTTAAAATAGTGAGTTTGTCTTCATTACCATAATTTTTGTTTTAATAAATGTCCCTTTTTGTGATCAAGAAATTGTATCATCAGTCATATAGGCCCTTTAGAAATGTAATAAACAGAACAGTGGAGATATTTCAAACCTCATTTTTCATGCCAACCTATTTTTGCTGATGCAAAAGGCCATGACACGCACATCAACCTTTTGTGAGGGAAGGCTCTCCAGCCCATTACAAGGTGTTGCGTGTGTGACACAACACTGCAGAATACCTTCTTAGGCTAGAAGCAGTGGTGTACAAAAGTGGTGGCCCCCATCCTTGTGCTTCCCAGTGAGGTCCCAGTGCTTGTCCTTGAACTCAAGTTGCTGGCACAAGAACACAAGCTGCTATCCGCTGGACCAATGTCCAGCTCAGCCCACAACATTTCTTCATATTTTTTTATTTTTTACATTTCGACCGCAAATTTTCAATGTAGTCTTTTTCTACCCCCCCTTCTAAAGAGGAGAGAATACATTCACATATCTGGACTGTGTTGTACGGTATTTGCTGCACGCCCATTGGCTCACGCTGTGAACCAATGGGCGTGCAGCCCTACCGAGCTGTCAGTTGGCGGGCGGCAGGGCAGCAGGCGATGGGGTGCAGCCGCCCACCGGCTGACGGGGGGGAGCGAGGCGGTGGGGCTCAGTGGGCAGTTGGGGGGGTACACTAGACCACCAAGGTAATAGAAGTATGTTATGATTTACAGATGCCGGCGATCGGGCAGCGATCGGTCCACTGGACTACCAGGGATATTGGACGGGGTTATTATACCGATGCCCGCAATCGGGCAGAGTGCGGTCCACTGACCACCAGGGATATAGGACGGGGGCTTATTCTTGGAGACAAATGCCTGCGATAGGGCACCAGGGATATTGGACGGGGGGGGGATTTCTTTTAGACGAATGCCCGCGATCGGGCTGCAGGGGGTGTCGGTCCCCGACGGCTGCTGCCTGGCAGGGCGCCAGGCGCAAGTTGTTGGGGATCGGTGCACCTGCATGCTAATGGCATGCAAATGGAGCCATAATGAGATGCAAATGGACCCATGTGCACCTTGCATAAATTATGGCCCTATTTGCATGTCCTCTTTTGAATATCGCAGGTGCTGTGCATGGCGCAATGGCACTTGCGATAGCGCATCTCCATGCTCCCTCTGGCCACTTGCGCTGGTGCAGTGCCACTCGCCATGCACAGTAAGGGGTGGCCAGGTGCGATGTTCAAAGCTGCTGCACCATTGTGCAGCTCCGTTGAATGTGCCCAGGCCACCACCCTGCCTGGCTAAAGTTGAGCTGCGCCCAAAGTCACCACAGCCTGGGCGCAGTTTGAATATCTGGGCCTAAATTTGCATTGCAGTTGGGGGTTACAGGATTATAACTATAGTGTTAAAAAACTACACTTTGTTTAAGCAATTTCTGTGCACTTCTTCAATACCAGCCTCCTGAAAGCCCCTTATGCAGTCGTCAGTTCATCTTGCCACTTCTCAAAACGTGACACTAACCACCGGGCATGTTTCTCGTTAAATGTGTCAGCATTTTGAGGTGTACCCTAAAGTCTTTTGTCGCACTACTGTGATAAAGCTGGCCCATGATACAGTCAGCATACCAGCTAGTAAAATTTTGTTTCAAAGCGTCTTTGTACAGTTTATTAACAGAAATGTCCAGTGGTTGGAGTGAGTCCAAGCATGAAGCTGGAACAAACACTGGAATGATATTGTGAGACTCAAGTTTTAATAGAACTTCTTCCTTTGTGTGGACTCGAAACAAATCCATAATAAGTAATGCTGTCTGATCACTGTGCAGTCCCAGTCTCAATTGGGGAACTCTATATAGGGTCGTAATTGCTTGTCAGTGTATTCACAAAAAGTCACTGGATTGGCTCAATGGGTTTCTGACTGGTTAACATTCCGCCTGGCTGGGAAGGAAAAACGAGGATGACATGCTGCTGTGCATCCTTTATAAATAACCTGAGGGGAGATGTAGTCCACCAGACAGTGTGATTCCCAACACCAAGGAGACCTGGCATTTGTCTCCTAGCCCTGTCACCTCCATTGCTTCGAACCAGTCATTTCCACTGTCCATTCAGAGACGGGTATCATATGGACACCCGTCTAATCAATATTAATCATAAGTTGTGGGGGGATCAATTCCTGCTGTGTGGCAGTTCTAATTCTGTTTAAAAATGCATCTTTCAGCTCTTGGAAATCACTAGGCTTTTTTCGCTCAGCTTTAATACCCTTCCGATTTGAGTAACCCATGCAGCTAAGAAATGTCCAAGCCCACTGACGAGAAGTTGACACACTGCCTCCCATTTCAGTAAGAAATTGTGGGTTATTAACTTTAATTACACCAATAGCAACAGCTTATGCCACTCTCGCATTTACTACAGCCCTTTCTGCTGTTAAGATTTTTATAATGCACTTTAATTCATTTTCTTTTTCAGTCATTAACATGGGTGGTCTCTCTTGCAGTCTTTTTGGTAACTCTGGTGTTAGCTGTGAAACATGTGGGGGTGAGCTGAACTTTGGACAAGTAGTCCTTCTTAAATTTTCAAACTGAACTTTCGTTTACTGTCAGGTTATGCTTAGAAGAGACATACCTGACAGCATTCATGACCCCGATCTCCGTGGAATAGCGCCCGATTTCAAACCTCAATGCTGGAGAGTAAGATGTGTATTCACCACGGCGCTTTTGGGCTGGTGGGGTACTTTGCAGCTCACGTACCATGGACTTCTGAGATGAAATCCCTGCAGTTTCAATGAGCTGGTCTGCTGCAACATTTTCCACAAAGGCGATTCCCCACTTCGTGGACTTTGGATGGTTTAACCAGCCATAGAGAGACATGCTCGTGGTATGCTTGTACTGGGTTGTGTGGTCAGCAGTGGCGTTTGAGACTGGAGTGAGATAAGCAATTTAAATCAGTTAATTAGTATCACATAACATGAAGGAATTCATCAATTAAATGAATGATTAATTGCAATTAATCACAACTAACGATGAAATAACAGGGCAGTGATTAGCAACTGATTATTGCAGTTGACACATACTGGTTCACATTGGTGCTCGGTAGTGGATGTTGCTCTCCTATGTGGGGGGGAGCGTAATGATTGATGACAGCTTGTTCAGTGTTCTGGTAAAGTGTTTGTGGATTGCAAACAGCACAGTATATGCATCGTGAACCACAAATAAGTAAAACTTCAGTTACAGGAGAATCGCAAATATTGATGTGCACTAATATGTTGCATCGTCCTGAACTGTGAAAATTTTGGCAAACAAAATATATTAGTTCTACAATAATATTAAAGAGTCAGGATTCGTATCATTGTGAAAATACATACAGTATGATAGCTAAAACAATAAGGTGGCGGACTTAGAAATACCTCTGCCGCTAATTACTGATACATCTTTGGAATCATCACCATTACTCATGGAAATATATTTAGTTTGTACATGTAAGAAATCTTATGTTGAGAATAGTGCTGTACAGGGTGGGTTGACATGATTCATTATGACATCACCCATGATGGATTTTTGGTTCTTTTACTTTTATTTAATAGGTTTGTAACAGGACCAAAATAATATTTGTGCATGATCCATTAAAGAATTATGTATTTTTTTTGTAATGAACCATCCACCTGCTTGCTGCTTGTTAGAAGAGCAAGAGTGATGGGCAGCTGAGGCAGCTGGGTCAGGCACGAGTATGCAGCACACATAGCTTGCAGAAGTAGAATGGAGCCACTGGGACAACATGAGGGGGGCAGGAGGGGAGAAGAAGCCGAATGGAGCATAGGAACAGCATTTGTTGTTAGGGCAAAAGAAGCAGAGCAGAACTGTTGGAACAGCATTTGTTGTTGGGGGTAGGGATAGAGCTGGGAAGCGACGGAGCCACTGGAGCAGTGTTTGTTGTTGGGGGAGGTGGAGCAGAATGGAGCTGCCAGCTGTTGGGGAGCAGTCAGAGTAACTGGAGCACAAGAGTAGCATTTGCTGTTAGGGTGAAATAAGTGGAGCAGACCTGCGGGAGCAGCATTTGTTGTTGAGGGGAGGGATAGAGATGGGAGAAGGGCAGAAGCAATTGAGCCACCGGAACAGTGTTTTTTGTTGGGGGAAGGGGAGCAGAATGTAGTTAGTTGTTTGGAGCCGTATCAGTAACTGTAAGACTGCAGGGCTGGTTTATGCAAAGACAAGGAGCCAGCTGCTCTCTGAATGGAGCAATCGACTCTCAAGTACACCAAGTTTACACCCCAAAATAGAAACATGCATCACGATCAGCCTCGCTGATCATTGAGCTGTCAGTGCCGAGTCCATAGGAGCCTGAGCTGCATTGAACTGGACACTGACACACGTCTGAAATGCCGTTGTCATAACAATATGTTGGCTTCATGCTGTACACACAAGCAAACATAAAAAACAGGGGTTGTTGTATACCTTGTATAAGGGAGGCTTGGAAAGAGGCATTTTCAGAGACAGTATACCTCTCAACCCAAAAGGGGTAGGAAACAAACTAGCCCAGTAAACCACCGACAGACAAAGTCCAGTCCCTGACAGGTTACCAGTCGCCAACTCCCAGACATCAGTGTGTGTGTGGGGGGGGGGAGGAGCTTTCACTTCATCTCCATCAATTGTAGACTGTAACAAGGGCACCATGTGAAAACAGCTAAGTAAAAACAGCGACCACCAAAAACAGCTAATACAAAACAGCTTGGTCAAATACAGCAAGTTTTATTTTTGAGGGGGCAAGCCCCCACACACCCCTTCTTATATATACCAACTCCAGGGGGGATGCATCTCAGGCAGGGGGGCAATTTTCGGTTGCTGTATTTGACTTAGCTGTTTTGACTCAGCAGTTTTTACTTAGCTGTTTTCATTGGCTACCGTAACAACAGACTAATGGATGCTGGAAGTGGTGAAGGGGTTATAACTGTGTCATTCCTATCAGTTTCAAAACAGAAACGATTCAATATGCAGGTTAAAAGACTCCTACTGTGTAAATGTCAGTCCCAGATAATCCCCTCCCTGGGGGAGGTACTTACCTCCATGGCTCAAGCTGCCAACTGGGCCAGAATATCACATACTGTGGCCAATACCCTCTTTAAATATACTGCCCTCTGGACTCCCTTCCTTCTGTTTTTGAAACCTAGGGAGGGAATCGGCTGAATAGGTACAACCATGCTACTATAATGGTCTCCTTTCATAGTGCATTTAGGGGCAAGTGCTGGAGAGATTGTTACTGAGTTACAGGGGATCCTGCTCTACGGATGACATGGTATAATATCAGTAAGGATAGTATCTTCTCTGACAATGAAAACCTGTTTGCTTTGTGTGTGTGATCTCTTGTATTTTGTAGGCATAAAGTAGAGGACAGCGGCCCTGGACCTCTCATAATTTCTGATGCTTTGTCAAATACTGCAGAAACTAGCAGGATGGGGCCAGGTAGGATATGTTTGTTTGAGTTAGCCATAATGCAGTGCACCAACTGCTAATAGTTTCAAAGTTAATCTCCAGCTGGATAGGTGTTGTACGTCCAGGCACAGAGTATTATCCTACTGCTTACCTGGCTAGTATATTCAGTTTGTTACTGTTTGGCTAGCATGTTCCATTCTCTACTTCTACAGACATATGTAACAGTCTGTAAGACCTTTGCAATGTATTCGACTGTTTTAATGTTTGTATCGTCTTAATAAGTCAAATCAATAAAACTTATTAACCACAAAACAGAAAAGAAGTCAAAAATCTCAAACCATATTGGGTGAAAATCAACAGGGACTGCTTGGGTGGGCTATGCACTCCTACAGTATGCGGCACAATTTGGTGTCGCTAAGATTGCTTGCGGCATTTTCCTTGCGCTCTAATTTCCCATGCCCTGGGATATTCACCCTAAGGTAGCTAACCCTGGCACAGACCCCTTTAAAGCTTGTTACTTAAAACTTGGTGCACTTACCTATGCCACAGGTTTCTCTAAATCCTGACACTGTGGAGAAATTTGGGTTATAATTTTTAAAATTAGATGGAAATAATGGAAAGTTAAATTTCATTTAACTGTCTGGCCACCTGCAACTTACCCCCTTTCAGTCTGGGACTCTGGATTATTGGTGCACTTATGAAAACCGTTCATACCTGTATGTCTCCCAAATTTGGTATCATTTGGATACATACTTTGAAAACTAGACCAAAATAACTGAAATTTTAAACTTGATGAAATTCAGTGGAATTTTTGAAATGTATTCATTTTGTCAATGCAGTCTTCTTTTGCGCTAGAGATCTGAAATTTGGCATGATTACTTGTCAGTGGCAGATCTAGGGAGAGCGATGGGGACGATAGCACCCCCCCATTGTTACCTACTTGTTTGCTGCTGCTGCTGCATTTCAGTTTGTTGAAGTATGATTTATTGATTATACAAAGAAAATATATATTCTAAACTATATACTACATGTGTATTCTCTTTAAAATGTAGTAAAACAAAATAATTGCAAATTATATAAAGGATCAAAGAAATCTCACCCCCATTGTAAAATCCTGAATCCAGCACTTTGACTTGTTGATAGGAGTTCTAATGGTGTGAGAAACATCATGACATTAGGTTGCATCATCTCAAAATGATAGGTGCTCAAAGTCTGTCATTTAATTTTTTGTGGGACATTTCATGAAAATGTTTATCCGCATGTAACTCGGGCACCTTTGGAGCTAGAAATTTGAATCTGGGTACATATATAAATGTAGTAATAACTCGTATACCTGCAAAATGGTACAACATTTTAATGAATGGTTTCAAAATCATATTAAACTAAAATCTAAATTTTGGCAAAATGTTTGACTACCTATACTATAACACAGCCCCCTCTAAAGCCTCAGACTTAAAACTTGGTACACATACCCATGTTGTATTTTTCTCTGGATCCAGAAACTGTGGAGAAATTTAGTTAAGAAATATTAAAATTAGATGGAAGAAACTGAAAACAATCTTTAGATTACGTCTCTGACCACCCATAACTCAGTTCCCTTTCAGTCTAGGATTCTGAAATTCAGTACACTTACGCAAGCCATCAGTACCTGTATACCTGCCAAACATGGTGTAATTAGCCTACTTGCTTTAAAAACTAGACCAACATAACTGGAATTTAAAATATGGCAAAATTCCACAGGATTTTTGTACAAATTCTGTGAAATTCCATGGAACTGGAATGGTATTTCCACACGCATTCTACCAGCAGAATTTTATATTCTACACAGCTCTAGGCAAGCAATAATACCCAACAGGGTGGGCGGTATTGGGCAATACTGCCCAGGGGTGTAATGAGGCCCGACGCCGCAGGCAGAGGGCCTTATAGCCCCTGGAAGGTCCGGTATTGCCCATACCACCCACCCTGGAGGGTATTATTGCGCTTAGAAAATGGGCACTGTGTGAAATGTTTTTTATAAAATAATTTTTAAATGGTAAAAATATGCTTACAAAAATATGGTAACTTAATAGAAGTTGTTTTGTTGCAAAATAGTCCCTGTAGTGGTAAAGCTGTGTAGCTGGCAGCAGAGGGCGCCTTTGTTGTGCATGTTGTTATTTTCTTTGCCTTTATCCCTGCTTGAGAGGTCGTTTTCTTGTGTCCCCTTTGTTTTTTGAAACAATTTACAGTCTTCTCTGTCACTGTGTGGCTTTTTTTTGTAAAAGAGACTGAGGTGGAGTGAGACTGTGATCGGTGGCATGGTTGGAAGAAAGTGTTTGGAGCCAAGATTATATTTATAAGCTGCTGCTCTGTGTTTATGCTACGTCAGGTGGGAAGCGCAAGTAAAAAGTCTTCGGGAGGAGAGATTAGAAGGAAATGCTAGCGGGCACCGTTAACTGGCAGGAACACTGAAAGTAAGATTTTTTAAGCATGTAAAGCCAGAGTGCCCGAGTCCAGTGGTCACAGCCTGCTCAGTTAAATTATGAAAGACGATGAAGACGGCAGGCGGGGGGGGGGCAAGCGGGGCTGCGCTCAAGTTTGTGAAGGAGTTTGGTTGTGTGACAGGACTAAACAGTTGGGAATTAAAAAAAAAAACAGTTTTCTGTGGACTAAAGTGTTTAAGCCACTGAAAAAAACTGTTTCAAATTTGGAGAGGGTGATAAAGCTGCCAAACTGCACTGCTGTTACTATTACAAAAAAAAAAAAAAAAAACTGTTCTGTGAGTTGTTTTTTTTTAAGCCAGAGAGTCTAGTGATCCTGTCCGTTTCTTTTGGAGGAGAAAGGCAGACTGTTACAGTGCTGTAAGCCGTGTTTACTTCTGGACTGAGTTGTAAGATATTTAAACAACACGTGTAAGATGAGACAGTAGAGTAGGGACATATTTCAACGGGTAATGTGCACGAGTGGGTCAACAACGGCGCTGATCGGGACATGAGTGGTGGCGCAAACAGCTGAGAAAGACGGTTTGCAACAGAAGGTCCTTCTTTTAGAGGAGGAAGGCAGACTGTTACATCCACTCTTTTATCTGTTACAACATGGTATGGCAGGCTCTATCTCACTAGCTGAGAAAAAAAAAAAGGCGGCGATTTAAAATTGAATCAGGTGCTTTCCACCAATGAGAAAGCAGGCTGTGCACAAAGATACCTCAATGGGAGAAGGGACACTTGGACTGGCTCTTATTTTAAGCTGGGCATCTGTTGTCTGATAGATGCCCACATAAATAAGTGTCTCAGCCAATCAGGAAAGAGAATTGTCTTTGCCCATTTTCTAATACTCGTTGAAAGATGTAAAGGGTACAAAGGAATGAAAAGAACACTGGGCTAGGAAAAAGAATAATGGCAAGATACTTTATAGTTCTTTGTGGTAGTACCATTGATTTGACATCAGAATACTGGTAATATGGGGTCTGGATGCCACTTATCTGCTACAGGAAAAAGAGACAATTAATATATTACAACTGTATACAAAGTAGCTGTATTCTGAGTCAAGCACTAATGTGTTTTGTTTTTTTTTTTTGTTTCAGCACTTATATCTTGAAGGAAATGCTTTATCTCTGCTTTCTGAGAATTTCTTTCATCAACTTCCTAATCTTATCTGGTTGGATCTTCGGAATAACAAACTTAGAAGCCTTCCTCCTTCGATTGGGAGTCACAGGTACTGTATATCTTAAAGTTAAAACAAAAACCAAAAAACAAAACAAAACAAAAAAAACATCATTAGCATGGCTCCAGAACCTAATTATTGGCCTTGGTCATGTTAAATGGGATATATTTAATGAAAGTATATTTTTAATGTTATATTTTTCTTAGTTCTGTGATAAGTTTAACTGCTTTGAATTTAAAGCTTTATTGAGCTTTCTTTTAAAAGCCTGTAATTTGTACATTATTTCAATATATGCAATATATTATTTTTATATTAATAACTCAGTACCATTAAATTAGGAAAATATTGGGTGTCCAGAGTGCTTAAACCGAACACAAACATTTTTCTTTACATTTTTTAATATCATTTGCAATTTGGGTATGTGTCAAGTTTGTTTAATAATACCCCCCCCCCCCATATTGTTTTATGAGTTTGTTCTGAAAAAGTCCTATTTTGTAGTCAAACGTTTTTGCTCAAACACTCTGGTGTTTTTTCAAGGCATGTGCAGAGTATCAAGCATTTTTGCTACTTCAGAACATTTATAATGAAGTGCATCTTTGTGATAATTCTGCAACCCAGATGTGGTGTGAATTCTTCTGGTGACTGTGGAGCTAAGCTATATGACTGTAAGTTGGCATTTTATACCACCCAGCCTAAAACTGACTCTTTGGTCAGTATTGCCCACTCATGAGAAATCCCCAGGGTCTCTGTCATATGAGCTCTTTGTCCCCTGACAATTGAACACAGAAAGTTGGACGTTATGGGTAAACAAACACATGCCTCTACATTGCCAGTTAACAGGCTTACCTTATTAAATACCAGAAAAGCCTGTGGAAGTCGCCACTACTATGGTGGGTAAATTGCCTGACAGTTTTGCAAAGGCTGAAGTCCAGCAGTGTGCTGTGCACTGCTCAGAGGCCAGTAAGCATTTACTGTTTCCACATAATGGCACCTTTGATGCTTCTGCTCATGCAGCTGTAGTCTGACATCTGCCTTCATCGATATTCTTGGCAGCATGTTGCTGGTTTTTAAACCACCATGCTGTTGCCAGAAATTGTTTTGCATCACTGCGAAGCTCACAGTGAAAGATTTGCATTCTTCAAAAATTACTTTTCATTCCTTGAAGTCCTGTCCTCCCCAGCCCTTATGTGGATGTGGTGGCAGTTCCTTTTTGGGATCTGCAGAGCCTCCTATACGTGGGATCCTAGTTGGTTTGCCATTGGGTCATCTGCAACCAAACCTTAGTCCTCAGGTGCCTATTTTAAGGCCCCTAAAGAGCCATGTGCCTTTGGTGCCCCTACCACCCCCTCCACCTTCTGCCTCCCTTCTGCCCCCGTCCCTCTTGCGGGCATTCAGGTAGGGGAAGATCCCTGATTCTGACAGAACGGCAGGAGATATGTCAGATGGGTGGATTCTCGATATTATTCGAGAGGGTCATTCGCTGGAATTGATTGCACTCCCTCCATTGTATCCTCTCACCCCTTGCCACTATCCTCCAGGGCACTTTTCAGTCCTTTTGGCAGAAATCTTTACTGTTGTGGACAGTTGAACTATTCCAAATAAGACTGGCAATCTAGACCCCATCCTGGACCTCTGAGACCTGAACAGATACATTACGTACAAAAGGTTTTGCATGGTCTCTCTTCAGTTCCTCGTCCCTTTACTCTTGCAGGAGCATTGATTCTGCACTCCTTATATACAGGATTTGGCTCAGCCATTGAAAATATCTGTACTTCCTTTTGGAAGGGCCACTACTACCAATTTTATATCCTGCCCTTTCACTTGTCCCTGGTGATGCAGGTCTTCACCAGGTGCTAAACATTGGTGGCTGCCACCTTATGCTGGGAAGCCCTATATGCATTACCTTACCTGGACAAATGGGTCCTCAAGAGGCCACCCAGGCAAGTGGTTCTACAGACTTTGTACCAGACTTATCAGTTCTAACCACTGGTTATCCTGGTCCATGAAGCAAAATCTATTTTGACCCCTTTATAGTGCTTTGAGTGGATTTGTGCTGTCTTGGACACTACTCGGGCACAGGTGTTTCTTCAAAATTCCCACAGAAGCACTTTGATAGTGGTGGCTGAGGTCACTTCCAGCACCTGGGTCCCTGCAAGATCCATGCTTTGGCTTCTGGGACTCATGGCAGCTGCCATTGTGGCTTCCTATGGCACATTTCCACATGCACATTCTCCAATGGAAGCTTCATGGCCAGTGGCCCCAGTCTTACCAATCCCTGGATCACCTTGTTCTTGTCATGAATCCCTTATGTAGGGCTCTTTGCTGTTGGCAAAACTGCTGCCTTCTGTTTCAGAGGTCCCTAATTCCCTTCCCATCCTTGTGGGAGGTCCTCACAATGGATGCCCCCGGATGGGTGTGTGGTTCCTTCTCAGATCGATCTCTCCACATCAACATTCTGGAGATAAGGGCTGTTCTTTTTGGCCTCTCGGCTTCTGCCCCTCACATTCATGGCCATTTTCTGCTAGTACAGATGAAAAACACTTGTGTCCTGCACTACCTCAAAAAACAAGGAATCCCCCCTTCCCCGCAGAGAAGCCATGGAGCTGTAGAAGTGGTCACTGGCAAACAATGTATACCTCATTGCTACATTTCATCCCGGCTCTCTAAACATCCTGGTGAACTCTCTCAGCAGATCAGTTGCTCAGTCCCATGAGTGGGATCTCCTAGATGACATAGTCGATAACCCCTTGGCCCATTGGGGTTGTCCCAAGTTGGACCTTTTTGCATCTTAACACAACACAACACTACTGCATTTTTGCTCACTCCAATGCCTACTTTTTTTTTGTGAGATGCATTGTCCATATCCTGCAAAGGCATGTTTCTGTACGCCTTCCCCCCAGTCCAGCAGACCTATCCCCGCAGAGGATATTGTTCAGACTGTGGGAGGATGGGGCTACACTGATACTGGATGCTGTTAACTAATTGTGTATTTGTCCACTGTTTGTGATGTTTATTGTTGTATTTTAAATGTCAGGCATGACTGAGAAAGGGCTGTGCCCAGTTCACCTCCTGGTTAAAAATAAAGAAATGAAATGAAATGGTGGCCTTTTTCTGGCTCAGACAAATTTGTTTCCCCTCGTCTCTGGCAGTCTGCAGTGGGACCTCCAGTCCCACTCCCTGTGCAAATGGGTCTGATGTTGCAGGACAATAACATTCTGTTGAACCAGGACCTTTGGCCCCTGCAGCATCTTGTATGCCTCCTGAGAGTGTAGAACTATCCATCTACGGGGTCTCCCAGGCTGTTTTGACTATTCTACTGGTGGGTCATATGTCAACTTCCCAGCACACGTACTCTCTAAAATGGAAATGATTCATAGATACATAGACACTGTCAGCAGATAAGGGCCTATGGCCCACCCAGTCTACACATTTGAGCTTGAAAGTTCCCTTTATGTTTTTCTAGAAGTCTGTTGCCCCTTACCCCTGACCTCCAGAATTCCCTTATATCTATCCCATACATTCTCAAATCCTGTGATTGTTTCAGCCCCCACCACTTTCTCTGGCAGGGTGTTCCACTTGTCCACCACCCTTTCTGTGAATAAATTTTTCCTCATGTTTCCTCTGAATCACCCTCCCTCCAACTTCATCCCATGCCCTCTAGTCCTGGAACATCTTTTTCACTGGAAAATAGTGTATTCCTGCACCCTTTTCCTCCCTGTAAGATACTTGTATGTCTCTATCATATCCCATCTCTCCCTCCTCTCCTCCAGGGAGTACATATTCAAGTCCTTCAGCCTGTCCTCATAGGACTTGTGATGCAATCCCTGCACCATCTTTGTTGCCTTCCTCTTCGGTATTTAATTCTTGCTCCCTGGACCCATTGTCTTGTTTGCTGGAGCCTGTTTTGGACTGCTTCCTGTCCTTATCAGACTTGTACCTCCAGTAGCTCCACCTGGCTCTCATCCAGAGTTCCTGATTTCCACCTTTTTCTCCAAGACCATGGCAAACGACGTAGCGATGTAGCCTTCTATACATGCCAGAGCCTATCCTGCTCTGTCTCTACGTGAATCTATCCCCTCCTCGCACAAGCTCCTGCTAATTAATATAAAGTTCCCCTCCTTCCTCCCCATATTTACAGTTGTGCTACATGCCTCTCCAAAAATCTGTCTCTTCTCGCTTGTTGAAGTCATCTCGTCTCTTGTCTCCATAGCCTCCTCTGGTGAGCTTATCATTCTCAGAGATTTCAATCTAAACTTGTCTTCCCCCACCCTTAAGCTCTTCACTGAAAAGACTGAATTCCAAAACCTCCACCAGCTAACCAATGAACCCACCAGGCCCAATCCACTTTCCCAGAACCACTCTCTCCTGAGCAGGGTGCTTTCCTCCCACCCCCACTGTATTGCTGCTGTGGACACTCTCCCATATTCCTTTAGTGACCACTACATGAACTACTGCACTTGTAAGTTACACATGCCCCATGTCCCTCCCAACTACCATTGGATTAGGTAGTTCAGAGCACTAAACACTGAGGCCCTCCTCTGTGACATTTCCTCCTCTGACTGGTCCCTAGTATTGTGCTCCTGACATTGACTCTGCTCTCTCCCTCTTCTGTTGCTTTCTAAAGAAGGCCTGGAGCACCCATGCCATGCCCAAAGTTGCAGAGTTGCTCCAACCACTCCTGGATCTCTGCTGACATCATTCAGCTTTGTAAATCTTGTGGTCTTGCTTGGGAGATATACAAATCCTCCTCCTCCTCCCCCTATGACCACCACCTTTGTAGGACCCTGAGAAATATCTGTACTAAGACAATATGAACTGCAAAAGCCCATTACTTTAAATTGACCCTTCAACAGAACCTCAATTCCCCCATCTAAATTCTGGCAGGTCCTTCACTCCCTCTTCAGTCCCCCTCCCAAGCCCTCCCCCCACCCTCATGGTTGATGGCTTGCCTGTCTCTGACCCTTCCTCTGTTGCCTCGTTTCTCAATTCCTTTTTCACTACCTGGGCCCTTCCTTCCAGCCTGGTAAATGTCCCTCTGACCTCGCATGCCTCCTCCTCTTCTGAAGGCTTTAGTTTCTCTCCTATTCCTGTGCACGAAGTCCTCTGTGCCCTCACTTTCCTCAGTCCTCTCAAATCCAGCCCGGATGGCTTAGCCCCCTGCATTCCCAGATCTCTGCCCCTGTTATAGTTCTTCCTCTCTCCCATCTGCCAAACCTTTTCTTTACTCTTAGCACCATACCTCAGGCATGGAAAGTTGCCAGGGTTCTGCCCCTTCTTAAAGGGGGTGATCCCTCTACTCCTGACAATTACAGGCCTATATCTCTTCTCCCCTCCCTGACAAACTACAGGAGTCCCTTGTCTTCTCTAGACTCTCTGACTTTCTCAGCTCCTCTGGCATTCTCTCTCTCTGTTTCAGTCAGGTTTTAAGCAAAATCACTCCACCATCACCTCTCACCTTTGTGTCATTGACACAATTCTCAACAACATGGACCAGGCCACATCACCGCTGCTTATTCATCAACCTAGCCAAAGCTTTTGATTCCATGTCCCACCCTCTTCTTATATTCAGACTCCTCTTGGCCATTCTCTCCTCCCACACTGTAGACTGGTTCAAGTCCTATCTTATGGGCCGAACACAGTGTGTCCAAGCAGGTGATGCCCTGTTTCCCCCCTTCCCCCAATTCAAGCAGGTGTCCCTCAATGCTCTATTCTGGGCCCAGTCCTTTTTTCTGTTTTCCTAAATGACCTCCCATCTGTCTATGACTCTTCCCATATTCATATGTATGCCAACAATATGATACTGTATGCCTCCGGCCTCTCAATCCCTGAAGTAGAGTCCCGGCTGCAGAGTGACTTCTTGAGTGTGTTACACTGGTTCCAGACAAATCAGCTCAAAGTTAAGACCAAGAAAACCATATGCATGACATTCGGTACTGCTCAAAAATTAGGCAAACTCTCCCCCCTTTCCTCCTTTTCTACCCTTGATAGCACTTACCTCAGTGTAGTCCCTGCATTCAATTATCTTGGCATCTGGCTGGACTGTCGCCTTGACTTCTCTTCACACATCAACCATATCCATGCCAAACTGCACCCTAAGCTAGGAACCATGTTTAGAAATAAAGACTCTGTCTCTCCTGTGGTACGCCGAGAGCTTCTTACTAAAGCAATCCTTCCTGTTTTTAATTAGGCCGACGTGGTTTTCGGGTCTGCCTCTGCTTCATCCCTCTCCAGACTAGACACTCTTTTTAATGCATTTTGCCACTTTGGCACTAATGCTTCCCTCAGTATGCACCACTTCTCCCTCAACTCTTCCCTCTCTTCACTTAGCTGCCAGCACCATGCCACCACCCTCATTTCCAAATTCTGGTTTGGGTCTCTCCCTTCCTATGTCTCCTGTCTCCTTTTCCCATCATCCCCTTCCTCTTACCAGCTATGCTCCAGAGACCCCCATACCTTTTCTCTCCCCATCCCCATTCCAATTCCAGTTCAGGGCTGGCATCCTTCTTTTACTGCCTCCTCTCCCTCTGGAACTCTCTTCTAAGCCTCCTTCGTTTATGTTCTTCCCTGCACTCTCTAAAATGTACCCTTTTCCAATCCATTCCTTCCTCTTGCTCCTTTCCTTCCTCATCCCTGCAGCTGGGGTAAGACTTTCGCTCTCCGCACACTCTTAACTTGCCTCCTTCTGTGCTCCACTTTACCTAACCCATCTGACTCCTAATGCCAATAGCAATCATCACCTCGTCCCCTTATGATCTCTCCCTTCCTCCCTTAGTTTCTCCTTTTACAACTGGCTTTCACTTGTTCCCCCTTTTCCTTTCCCCCTGGGTCGCACCTGGAAATGAGCTTTGGCTCAGTGTGCCTCTCCAGGTCACTAACATTTTAAATAAATAAATATATTGTAATAATTTGTTTAGTATTTTGCATGTAAGGATATCCACATTTCAGCTGTGTGTCTAAGTTTCAAGAGTGTTCCAGGAGGCAGTTACAGCAGCAGGGAGTTACTGACATTCAGTGAGTGTAGACTCTAACTGGCTGGTCCTCCAGGGCCTCACTCAGTGATGGTACATATAGCCTCTGGCCGGGTGGCACTCCTGGAACCACTCATTAATTTCTTATCTAGGGGAAGGGGACCCTCACTTAGGGACAGCTTACGGGGTGAAAGAGTGAAAAAGAAAATGGGTCTTCCTTACCGCTACCAGTGGGGACTCTTTACTTTTTCTATGACCCTTGCTCTGCTGACACCTTGCCTGCACTCACTCCTGTCTGGCTCTTGGATGCTGCTCACACAGATCTTTAACACTAGTGGTCTTGGCTACACTAAACTCCTAGTGCCTGGGTAACAGCATCAGACTGGTAGGTGGGAATAAAGCCTAGGCCAAGGAGGGGGCCAAACAATCCTACTCTAGGAGCAGCTTGTGGAATCCTTTCAACCCCGCTCTGTTGTGGGAAATAAAGAGGTGTGTTGGCAGACATGGGTGACATGAGAAGGTCATGCAGCTGTCACATGATAAATATGCAGAGTGACGGTTATCTACCAACATGTAGCTCACCAGTTAGTCAAACAATAAGATATATACATACTTATCTGACAGGTAAGGTGTGATGTCGTTCTTGTACAGTAAAAGGGAGAGGGAATGATTAAATCTCTCCTGGGCTTCTGTTCTACACTGCATTGCCAGTGACCCAGATTTGGGAATTAACTTGATACACTGGGGTTAAGGAAGAAATGGATAAGAAGGTGCTGCTGTTGACAGCACACCCAAGCTTTGTGGAGAGTGGTGCCATTCCGCAGCAGCTTAGAACAGTGGTTTATCAACAGTAAACTACTGCTTAACTATAAAAAAACAAAGACCATGGTCTTCACGGTGCTGCAGAACAAGAAGAGGTTCAGCCCTCTATCGATACTGAGCTCAAAAGGGGATACTCTGGAACAAGTGGCAACTTTTAAATATCTTGGTGTTCACCTAGATGACACCCTTACCTTCTCCACTCATATTGACAATTTTGTGAAAAATGCAAATATAAAACTGTGCGTTCTGTATCGGCGCAGGAAGTTGATGACACTGAGACCTTAAAACTAGTCACTAGCAGCTCTATCCTCTCCACCGTTGACTATGGCCTTGACATCTATGGTGCTGGCTCCGAGACGGCCCTAAAAAGAATAAGAATGCTCCTCAATAAGGTGTGTCAGTTGGTCTTGGGGGCTGACAGCCAGACCCATACCTGCACCTTATACACTGAGACGAATTGGCTTCCCCTTCACCTAAAAGCCATGTACCAGATTTGCCTGCTAGCCAAAAAATCCTTGATGGACCTTACACCCCCTTCCACCTCTTGCCTAATTCAGAAAGCACAGCCAACCATCAGTATTAGAAAAGCAACCAAAGGGGGACTTATAGTGCCATTCAAACACAGCACTGGCTCAGAGATTCCTATCTTACAGAGGTTCCTAATGGTTTAATGAATTATCACACTAACTGAAAGTAGTGAACTTGGCCAATTTAAATCTGGACTCCGCTCACACCTAGCTAGTGCTACTACCTGCAGCTGCTATAAATAACCTAGCTCAACCTTTAACGCCTGACCTCCCTCACAGTAACCCTTCAGGCCCCTACCACTCCCACCGCATCTTCTGTCTTTCTTGCCTACCCATGTCCCTTCCCTTCCCCCTCCTCCACTACTCTCCACGCTTGCATATAAGTCTCTTGTCGAAGCAAATTCTCTGGCGACTGCAGTCCCCCGCTCCATTCTGCCCCCCCACCACCCTACCATTAGTCTTCACTCCTTCTGCCTCCCTTTACCTCTAATCTCTCCCTACCCTGTGGCCCCTTTCCCCTTCCTCTACTTCCCTGACAAAGCCTTTCCCAGGCTGCCTCTCTTCACCTCTTAATAGCACTTTGGGTACTTCTGACCCTCTTTCAAGTCACTAAGGTATTCTACTGCCTTATTCTTTGTAGTGTTGCTGCTATGAATTGTAAAATCTGTATCATCTGCACTGTAAATTGTACCTCACCTACTGTATTTGAGTATTTACTGTGTAACTGTAACTTTCTGCAATGTTTGGTCTTGTCTTGTCTTTCATTGACTTGGAACCTTTGTAAATGAGCTTTGGCTCAAAGGTATTAATCCCAAACTGAAATAAATAAATACAATTCTGTTATGCATTGCGGAACATGTTCCTCCACTGAGAGGTGCTACATGCATACAAGAACATACAGAACCAGCAGATGAAGAAAGTCTCAGCTAAATGGGTTGAAACCACAGGGTGTAGCAACCAACTGTTCCAAGCAACACAAAGTGCTAACGCAGACAAATAACAGGCAATGAACAAACACTGCACAGGCACTGTTGCACAATTACAGTCGGAATAGTATTAGAGAAGTAAGCCTAAGGGTCCTGAAATGTATATTCTGTTCTGCACAACCAAACGATTCAGGGAGTGTGGTTAGACTAGTGGCATGCTGGGGTAGGGGCAGCTAGCGGTACACTTCGGACAGGGTGCTCAAAACAGCTGCCAACATACTTGGGAGGCGGCTGTTGACAGAACTATGGTATGTGGTGCTGAGGTATACAACCAAATATGTTTACAATACAAGAGTATAAAAAAGCGGCACAAATGGTTAGTAATTTGCTAGTTAAGAATTTTTTTATATTTTCAGTTTTTAATAGTGTGATGCTGCTTTTCCTCCTTTTTACCATTAGATGGCATTATTATTCCATATTAATGCAGTAGATAATCTCTGAACTGAGAGGCAGTCTTTTGTTTTTGTCTTGTATTATTTGGTGTCCTCCTGGTATTTCTACCCTGTCTCCCCAATCTGCTGAAGCCTTTCTCTCTTCCCTCAGTTTCTGTTGCTCTATATTTTGTACATATCTTTATATCTCCAGAGTACATAGATGAGCTATTTGCATATTTCGCAGCAGGTCAGAATAATTTAAATCTTATAACTGTGCAGTCTTTTACCCCGTTTCATTTTATGTCTTTTGCAGATAATCATTATGTTCAGACTTTATATGGGAAAGAAGCTATGAAGTAATCCTGTCTGTAGCTATTATCCCCTTTAAAAACTTCATAGCTAGCAAACAGTTGCCCATTTGTACTGCTTTTTATGCATTTTATACTCTTGTAAATATGTTTGGTTGTAGTTCTGCACATTTCAGCACTAATCACTTTATTGCTGATCTCTGTATGAGGAATTGTCCACAGTGCTTTTAAATACTGACATATGTTGAGATGGGTGGTACTCTGGAGGAAGTGTCTTGGTGATGACACAGAATGTTGGGTCTTAGTAGGGATCATGTGCTGAGTTTGCACCAGCACTTGCCATGGGCGTAAATTGCACAAGGAAGTAAGTCTGCCTATATTTTATAGACTTTGCTCCTCATTTGCAATGGTTTCTCAACTAGTTTGACCAGTGCTAAGACTGATTTGGTCCCATCATGCCTTTTGTCTCATGCATAGTTGGCTCCTGGTGTGACTTCCGTCTGCATTTATGGGAATAGGGAGAGCCCAGGTAATTGTAGGTCAGTGAGACTAATGTCCGTAGTTGGCAAGCTAATGGAAACAATTTTCAACTCATTATACCCAGTAGCTCTTTTTGAACTCCAAACCATCCATTGCTTAACCTGATACAAAATAGTTGCCCAGGGTACACTGAGAACTGATTACATATTGGAGGTAACTGTGCTTATGGGTAGGAGTCAGCATAGTTCCACAAGTGGTGGGTAGTGTAAAATGAACTTGATTTATTTTTTTCGGGATGGTGACACAAATGATTGCTAGAAGCCAGGAAATCAACATAATTTACTTGAACTTCATCTAAGCCTTTGATTCAGTCATAAATAAGAGGCTAGTGTTAGATGACCTAGGATTTAGGAATGGGTTAACTAGCTGGATTGGGAATTAGCTGACTGGTAAGACTCAGACGTGATGAGGATGTGCAAAGAACTCTGAGTTGCAGGTTAAGTCAGAGTCCTACACAGAATGGCAACAAGGCAGATTAGATGGCTTTTAGTCTTTTCTTGTCCTAGTGTTTCTGCATTTCTATACATTTAATATTTTTATACTGTTAAATTACTGTAAACTGCCAACGAATACTTTTAATATCCTTTTATACGCTGCTATTTTTATATTTTAAAGGTGCCTGAAAACTCTTCTTTTAGAGGGCAATCCTATAAAACAACTACCAGTAGAGCTAGGTAAGTGACTAATATTACTGTACAGTCAGTATTTAGTTTATGTACTGGTTTACACAGTGGGTAGGTGATGCAACTATCATTTTGGTACCTTAATGACCGTTTGTTTGATTTTAATGAGTGCTGTGTACATTTTTGTATGTATCATGGCAAAAGAGAGTCTGCATTTTTTGTTTGCATCCTATGTAGGTGTGTGTTGCAGCTAATAGAAACTAAGGCAACACCGTAAGAACTTTTCCTCATGTTTTATTTCTATCTGTGTTAGGGTCCGCATTGTGGGCCGGATTCTCAAATGTTTGCAGCAAGCTGCAAAAATGGCAGCTTGCTGCAATGGCCCCTGCGTCCTGGACCCAGCGCCCGATGCAGAAATGAGCAGGGCCAGGGCCTGCATCCTGCAACTTGCAGTAGCTGTGCAGATGCAGGCGCAGCTCAGGTGTGCCATAAACTGTGGGGCCAGGGGTAGGTGGCAGGATCGCCAGCAATAAGTCGTGGTGCCCTCCCTAGTCCCCATAAGGTGTGGGCCCCAGCCCGATCACCCTTGACATGGATCCCTCCCAAAAAACACCCTTAACTGCCCTGGTGGCCCAGTGATCCCTCCCCAGCGATGCCAGCCCCCATACACACACACACACGGCGGGCAAGTCGACAACTGGCACAGCCCACCTCTCACCACCACGGCCAGCCACCGCTTCAGAGCTTTACTGGGGCGCTTACGGTAATCATCAGCAGCTCTGTGAAAACAGTGGCTGTCATTCACAAAGCATGTATGGTTACTACAGAAATCCCAGCAAAGCTCAGTCGGTGGCTGGTCGTGGTGGTGAGAGGTGGGCTGTGCCAGTAGCTGGCTGGGTGTGTGTGGGAGGAGGAGTGGGGTGTGCTGGCACTGCTGAGAGGGGTAGGGGCCACTAGACTACCAGGACCATACTGGACATGCCGAGGAGGGTGAATCTTGCTCCAGGGCATGTGGGGAGGCAGTGGGCATTTGGGGGCTCTGGACATGGGTGAGGGGGTCTGGGCATATGGGGGTGTTCCAGACACCCATCTAGGGACAGTGGGTGCCATACCTGGGAACTAGGGCTGTTGGAGGGCCTGTAGCCCACAGGGGCTGTAGAGCTGGGGCACAGTGGCAACCCCCTGTGGATGGCAAAGACCACTTAAGTAAGTGGTCTTTGACAGATGTCCACCGGGGATTGTACCTGAATCCCAACGTGGGACGTAGCAGCCACCCTTTGTGAATAGGGTGCAACTGCTGCCTTAAACCCCCTTATGCCCTGTCGCAAGGGGGTTTCAGGTGCATTGGTGCAGTTGGGCGCAAGCAGCCTGTAGCATGTTGCAGGCTGCCTTTGTGAATCCCACTATGACGCAACTCAGGATGCAAGTGCTACTTACACCATTGTTTCAGATGTAAGTTACCTTGCGTCCTGAGTTGCCCTTTGTGAATCCAGCCCTGTGAGTAGAGAAAATTCACTAACATTTATGAAGAGCGCTATAACAAATAGAAAGTAAAACTCTCATTAAGCACAGCCTACACCATATAAAGTGTCCCTTGTTCTTTTCAGAGTGTGCTATTCCTAAAATCTAAAATGAAAACAGCAGGAAACTGAGCACTCTTCATGAAGGACTCTGTAGAAATTTATTATCAATACCATAAAGTGTGCATACTGCACCAGGCTAAAAGAGGGCTAAATTATGTTTGAGCGGACAATTTTGCAATAATGTACCATGTAATGTTTTTACTGTGTATCACATTATAATGAATTGTTATGAATTATTTTTCTTGTACACTGTGCTGCCAGGAGCTACATTAACTTCCTTTTCACCTATTGTGGGGATACCCTAGGGTCAGAACTTTTAGGTCAAATTTGAAGTCTAATGTTCTTACAATACAAGCTGGTAAATTTTTCATTTCTGTTATAAGCGCAAGCCTGTCATATTATTTCTGCTGTAATATAAAATTTTGACTGCCGAGCTTCAATTTGTTACAGTCAGCACCGCCTACAACGTCTGCCCTTATAGCGGACAGCCGCTATAAGGGTTAAAACCATGGCTTATAATGACCTGCACCCACACCTGCATATAGTGGCCACCCAAACCATCAGTATTAATTTCAGCCATCAGCGGCTGTCAGGTTTCAGTTCCATCTCCGGGGCCATCTGTCACTGTGGATATAGATGCATAGACTGTACATATTAACTGAGGGATTCGTGGGTGTAGAATAAAAGGTTACAAGAGGGTAATACAGTCGGCATTGCTTATAGCTGATCTATCCATCAAAAGCTAATTTGTTCACAATAAGCAGTGTCTGACTTAAAGCTGCACTGTCAGATTTTTATAGTGATGTTTTATTTCACTCACCTTTCAGACGTTATGTGCAGTTGTGCTCCATATTTTACTTCCTCTACTCGCTCCACATTTTTTTCCACTTTTGAAAGCAAAATAACTATAAAATGTTTTGTTTTGTGCTGCCTGTTACTGCACCTTTGTTCAAAAGAAACCACTATGTAATCAGCATGCACAATCACGTTCCAGCCTCTAACCTGGTGGGGGAGGTGCACATGTAACCCCAAGGGGGCGCTATCCTAAGGGATACTACCCCTGCCTGCCCTAACTGTAGCAGGGTGAGGGGCCCAGATCCGTTGGCGGGTGCCTCCACCCAGAGGTCGGGGTTAGAACAGTTGAGGTTGACTCAGTCACAACCCTCTGGGTTGCTGCAACCCCCCTTTCTTCCTACTAGTGGCCCACGCAGTTCAATTTCAGTGGTCCTTACCATATACACTTACCCCCCGGCTCAAACCAGTCAGCTCACTCCGGGGACCCACTGGAAAGTAAGGTACAGTTACACTACATTCATAGAGCAATATTTCACCATTAATACACAGACTAGCCAGTGTACTTTTGCAAAACAATCTGATTTATTTGAGGGGAGATAACAAAGACCGGGGGAAATCAGGTTGATTAGCTTACCACTACAGCATATGAAAATCTACCTATGGCTCTGTGCACAGGCCTAACCTATTAATTACTGTCTCTGGGTACCCAAGCCCTAATGGCTAGTTCCTCGATGCAGCTGGTTGGGGCCCTGACACAAGCGGGCATTTAATTCCTGAGCAGATCAGATGGAGCCAGAAAGCTCAATTAGTGCAGTCAGCAATACAAGAAAATGATTTTTGCATTTGTTTATAGGCTTTAACAGGGAGCTACCCTGATCCAGTACTCACAACTCCAGCAGAGAACCACCCTTTCACCACTTGCAGGGCTGAACCTGAGCGTCAACGGCCTCCTCACACATTTATATGGAAACAACAGAGGCGTACCATACCAGGCAGCTGCTTCCTGGACCCGAACAAACTCACAGCTATGCAGGCGTTTCATTGCAGCTTCAATGTCCTGACAGACCGAGCACGATTCAGCAGATTCTCCAGTCCTCTTCAGGTGAAGCCTGGTAGGTAGCTGTGCTGGACACAGCCTCCTCTGACCGCAAGCCTGCGGATTTAATTCGTGGAGCGCTGGCAATACAAACGGCCGCCTCAGGCCTTTCACGCGCTTCCCGCGCAAACACTCAATGGCGCAGGAGCTCAGAGCTCCCTTCTCCTTCACAGTCACAACACATCTGCCCCTAACAGCATGGGGTAATACTCACAGCTCGGGCGCTACCCGATCTCATTGGCTGGTTACACAATCCAGTCATTTATTCTAGCCCTCAGTGGTGCGAAAAGGCGCCATGACCCATAATGCCATGACCAGGAATTACAAGCTGTGTCCCTATTTGTCAGCCAGCTCCATCTAGAGTCCTGGTTTCTGGTTGGCTGCTTTTTTTACTCCAGATTAGATACCCCCTCGCTCCTATTGGACCCCTCGAACTGTCCTGGTCCAAGATGGAGGGGAACAACACACAGAGTCCCATCTGCAACAAAAGCAGGTTAAACAAAACTGCATTTTCACTATCACTCTAAATGATTTCAGTCAAATAGTTACACCTGTCGAAGGGGCTCCCCTGGCGCTTTCAGCGACCACAAAGAGGGGCAATTACAGTACAGCTCGAGCGGGACTCGAGCAGAGAAACACAGTCCTCCTCATAAACAATGATTTTGCCTGCAAGCAGATGGCTCTTAAAGAAACAGTACGTGGAGGCTTTAAAAGCACTCACAACCCCACATTTAGCGGCCTCACGCCGAACACCAGTCAGGCATGGAGCATTTAAGCAAGCTCCACGAAGGCTTTTAGGAGGCCCCATTTGTAGGGAGGTTGCACCCTTCCTGACCTGGAAAGAACTTGGCGTCCGCGTCAGTAGTTACCCTTAAATCACTTTAATGCAAACAGTTTAATTAACATTATATCACACTTTAGATTACATGCATATATACTGTATTCACAGTTTACTACAGTTTATGCAACATTACACACACACATAACCTTTTTCTTTTTGGTTTTTTTTTTTTTTGGAATCAGGTTATTATTTCCTGCCCAGGATACCTGGAAAAAGGGAATCCCTCCCTATCAGCTACTGGTGGGCTACCTAAAGCAGGGGTACCACACTCGAAGGGCAATACTAACAGGCTGGAGTTATCCCCCAAGGCTAGCTTAGGCAAGGAGCTCGGGGACACATACACCCCTTTATGGACCACATTTAAGGGCAGGTCCACAGGCTGACCCAGAGACTCATAACTCAACTTTACTGCAGGCCGTACTTCTCGGCTGGAGCGTCTAGGGGTCTCGGAAAACCCTGCTACAGGCCCCAATTCCATTTCAGCCTAATTGAGACTAGTAGAGGGAACCTCCACAGGGGAAGGGGACCCAGTGCTCATAGTACTTTTGGGGGCATGACCCTCTATACCAGGTCCCACACTACTTGGCTCAGCTGGGGACTGTTCAGGCACTAGTAAGGAACCATCAGGGCATTCAAAATATTCTTCAGGTTCCGGCATATCACTGGCTTGTTCCCCCACATCACTATCTTCTTCTAAAAAGTCAGATAGTTCAGCCAGGCCAGACAGCTCAGCCAGGCTCAAGGACCCCACCCCTTGGGTTTTGCTGCTACCCAATTCATCCTCTGGAAGCATTGGTTCCGGAGACAATGCTGGGGGCTCAGACAGTCCAGAAAGCCCAACCTCATCTCCAGAGTTAACGAGGGGATTGCCCCGAAACAGTTGGCTCAGTTCATAAGAGGGATAGTATTCAATATTATTTTCATCGTCTTCAAGCACAGATTGGTGACCATCTTCATCAGAGGGGTTTGGACAAAGCCCTCTTATTTGGCTTGCTGAAGAATCAAGTGGTCTGGGTTTTTTCTTGGCAGCAGATATAGTCATAGGCCTGGAGGGGGGGACATTGGGAGGTTCAGCTTCAATCAAGATTTGCCCGATTGGCAGATGATTTCTGTATAGTTTCACATCTTTTGAATTGTTTTCAGGCGCACTTATATACAGGTAAATCTGCCAGTTTTCTACAACAATATGAGGGAGGTGATGCCATCTGTCAGCAATCTTATGTTTGCCATGCAGTCCCAAATTCTCAATAGCACTCTATCCCCTCCCTCAGTTCCCTTTGTTTTCACTTTCTTATCATACCTCTCCTTGTTGGCCAGGTTCCGTTTAGCAGCCATAGTCTGGGCCAGTTGGTAGGCATGGTTCAATTGGGCCTTCAACTTCTGTACATACTGTAGATGATTTTCTGCTTGCACTCCATCAGGGGAAACCGCGAAACACACATCCACTGGCAGTCTAGTCTCTCTCCCAAACATCAGCCTGTACAGGGAAAATCCAGTGGCATCACTTTTGGTGCAGTTATAAGCATGAACCAGTGTGCTAATCTGCTGGCTCCATCTAGGCTTGTCTTTGGGTTGCAGTGTGCCCAACATATCAAGCAATGTGCAGTTAAACCTTTCAGGTTGTGGATCTCCCTGGGGATGGTATGGGGTGGTTCTTGATTTTCGTACTCCCCACAAAGATAGCATTTCTTTAATGAGACGTCTCTCAAAGTCCCTCCCCTGGTCGGAATGGATCCGCTGGGGGGCCCCATATTGGACAAAGAAGTTCTAAACAAGTACTTTAGCCACCGTGGTTGCTTTCTGATCTTTAGTAGGAAAAGCCTGTGCGTACCGGGTAAAATGATCAGTGACTACCAATATGTTACTGATGTTTTTTAGATCTGGTTCTAAACTCAGGAAATCAGTGCAGACCAGTTCCATAGGGGCACTGGTAGTGATATTGACCATGGGGGCAGCTCTCTGAGGTAGGGCTTTTCTTTGCAAACAGCGGCCACAGGTCTTGATATACTGCTCTACATCTGCACTAATTTTTGGCCAGTAGAGTCGGGTCCATACCAGGTCAAGAGTTTGGTCTATGCCAAGATGCCCCGTGTGATTATGCAGGGACCTCAAGACCAGTTCTCTAAAAGCAGTGGGAAGCACTAGTTGTTGTTTGTCTACCCAGCCCTCCTTATCCACAGTCTCTCTGTATAGTAGTTGGTTAATCAGTTTTAACTTTGACCCTTCTTTGTATAACAAGGCAGTTCTCAGGTCAGTGGAACGCAACTTGGACACATCCCTCCCGGCCTGCAAAGCCTCCACAGCAGCTTTTATCATGAGGTCCCAGGATTGAGCCCATTGGAGACTATCATTGTTGAATTGGGGCAGCAAACTAGTATCTAATGCAAAAAAATGACAGTAAGCAGCAGGTATGCAGTTCTCAGATGGCCCCAAGCAATCCACCATGCAGTCCACAGCATCAGGAGACACCGGTTCCTCCTAGTCAAACTTTTGGCAAAGGGCTCTTTATGTCAGGTTCTGACAACCTGACCCAGTCGGTTTGTGGCATAGGCCTCTGAGAGACAGCATCCGCATCTATATGGTTTAGACCTGCTCTGTACTCAACAGCATAGTCGTAGGTAGCCAACGCAGAGAGCCACCTATGGCCAGTGGCATCCAACTTGGTTGAGGTCTGCACATAGGTCAGAGGATTATTATCAGTCTTTACCAATATCTTGGCACCGTACAAATAGTCATGAAATTGATCAACAATGGCCCACTTCAAAGCCAGGAACTCTAGTTTGTGTACTGGATAATTTTTTTCCGAAGGAGTCAGACTTCTGCTGGCAAAAGCTACAGGTCTCAGACCGTTCGAGTGCTCCTGATATAACACAGCTCCCAATCCTTGTAGACTGGCATCAGTATGGAGAACGTACGGCTTGGCCGGATCAGCATAGGCCAGCACTGGGGCATGGGTAAGTTGATGTATGATGTCATAGAAAGCTTCCTCACACTCAGTAGTCCAGCAGTTCCCAAATACATCATTCGGCCGAAAATACTTCTTCTCCGTCTCAGAGAGCACAACTTTCTTATACTTTTTGTGCGTGGGAGGGTACCCCTGAGTAAGGCTGAGGAGAGGGCGGATCACTCGAGAATAATCTTTGACAAACCGCCTATAATATCCACAAAACCCCAGGAACCGTTGCAGCTCTTTCAAATTCCTGGGCTGAGGCCAAGTAGTCAAAGCCTCCATTTTGCTGGGGTCAGTCTCTATGCCTTCAGTGGATACTATGTGGCCCACATACTTCACAGAAGTTTGGAAGAATTGGCACTTGTCTATAGATAGCTTGAGACCGAAATCCTCCAGCCGATCCAGGACCTTGAACAATCGACATTCATGTTCTTCCAACGAGCAGCCAAACACTATGACATCATCTAAGTAAACCAAACACTCAAGTAAAGTCATGTCCCCCACAGCACGTTCCATCAGGCGCTGAAAGGTAGCTGGGGCACCTGGAATCCCTTGAGGCATCCGGATAAACTCATAAAAACCTAGGGGGCAAATGAATGCCGTCTTCTCTTGGTCCTCTGGGGCCATCGGGATCTGATAGTACCCACTGCAGAGGTCTAACACAAAGAACCACTTACTGCCATTTAAACAATCTAAGGCATCCTGTATGCGTGGCATGGTATACTGGTCTGGGATGGTCCACCGAATCAAGGTACGGTAATCTACACACATCCGAACCACCCCATTCTTTTTTCTCACTACTACAATGGGGGAGGCATAGGGGCTCCTGGACTCTTGTATCACACCAGCAGCAAGCATCTCTTGCAAGTGCCACCTCACATCGTCTATGTCAGCCGGGGCCAGGCGCCGAGATCTGTCTCGAAAAGGCCTTTCATCATGCAGCCGGATGTGGTGCTCAGCCCCTTGCACACATCCCACGTCCCACTCTTTCAGGGAGAATACCTGGTCTCTTTTGGCAAGCTTCTCACTGATCCTCACTTTCCATTCAGCAGGCAACGGGAAGCCACCAAAATCAAACAAGTCGGGAGTTACTCTGTCATCCTTCCTCGAACCCTTGCTATTGGGCAGCACTGCAGTATCTGCACAATGTACACTTGCCAGGGTACACCCTCTTTTTATTCGAATGTCCTTGTCAGACACATTATGAACTTGAACCATCACCCTCCTGGCATAAGCATGGGCTCTAGCAGGCAATATACTGGGTTTAACCAGCAGTCCCTCAGGCAATCTTCCTTCCCCAGGTGCATCCAACATCAATAACTTATTCTTAACATCTGTTCTCATTCGGACTTCCTCTTGTAAAACACACTGGGCATTTGGGGCAAGTATTAACGGTGTCTGATCCTTCTTCCATACTACACCCACCGGGCCTTCAGGTTCCTCTTGGCTAACCTTCCTCTGAGTTTCATAGGCCTTTTGGATCACAGCGGGTATTCTTAGGACTCGCCCAGTCCTAAACGCTTGCTTTTCTGAACACAATTGGGCTAATCGACCAAACATATGAGCATTTGTCCCAATCAACAGAGGCACCCCATCATATAGTCCAGTGGGGGGGCAGACTAAAGCCAAGGTTTCCACCTGTTCGTCCACTCCAGCCACAGAAGTAGGAAATGACAACCAGATCTGGATATACCCCAAATACGGATAAGCCTTGTCCCTTAGCCCCCATACATGTAGATCATCCAAGGGTTGTAGTGGCACCTCAGGTAGATGTGTCTGATACCAGTCCTGAAACATGATGGTTACCTGAGAGCCACTATCTAATACAGCTCGAGTGGGAATCCCATTTACTTGCAGTGGGGCCTCCATTGAGAGCCCAACCACATCAGACCATTCAGGAGGCACAGCATTGACAGTTGCTTGGGCGTTGGCCCAGGTCACAAAGCTCTTCCTGGGGGGTCGGACGTGGGCCCGGCGATGCCAAGTGATCAGTCTGCTGTTGACCTTCCTTAAATTCTCTGGCAACTGGCACTCAGTCTGAAAGTGTCCATCCTCCCCACAATGGTAACAGAACTTGAGGTCCCCTATTGGGAGGGGAATACTTTATCTGCTGGAGGCCCTCCGGGGGGCAAGGGGGTTCCTCTGGGCCAAGCCATTGGTTTCTAGATAACTCAGGTTCCCCAGACCTAACAGGGTGGGTAGTGGATCGCTTCAAGTCCCTCACCAGTTCTCGTAAATTTCTGACCTCGGCCCTCAACTCACTTTCTACTTGGGGATCAGAGGAAATAGCATGCACCCCCACATCACTGAAATTCTGGGGACACATCAGGCCTCCCTGAAAGGTGGGTCTCCTCGGGTGCACTAGACTCAGGGGTTCGGCTTGGGTTCACAGCTCCCACATAGGGTTCCCACCCCTCCTCATCAGTCTCTACCTCTCTAATCTCCCTCATTAATTGACAGTATTCAGGCGGGGCAGCCAGTCTATCATGTAACTTAAGTTTCAACAGTATCACACTAGAAATTCTAGCAGACTTCAAAACATGTTCCAACCTGACCTGGTTCAAGGCCGTGGCTGTGATCCCCCCTTTTCAATAGGCCTTTTGTAAGGCCCGCTCCACCCTAGTAACAAAGACGGACAGCTTCTCATTTCTCCATTGCTTGGCAGACTTGAATTTCCTTAAGTCTTCCCCAGTCTCTGTACTCCCGAACACTCCCTCCAAAGCAGAAAGATACTGTGCTGCGGTGGCTTCTGGGTTAGTGGCCTGCAAGAACCTAATGGCTTCTAAAGCAGGGCCCTGCAGACTCTCCATCAATCGCTGTCTTTTGGCCCCCTCAGAGCATTGCCACTCCTGAACTAAGGGGGTGGTGTAGTCCATCCACGCCTCCAAGTCATCCTCCCCTGAAGGCACCGGCACTGTGCCAGAAAAAATTTTCAGCCACGGTAAGAATTGAGCTGTATAGGGGAACCACTAGGGCAGTGGAGCCAAAATAGAACTCTTGGGGGGACAGGGAGAGGTACCTGGGGACCTGGGGGGGTGGTGTCACTAGAGAGGTCCAATGCTTGCAGCAACTCCTGGGTAGACCTCCCCTCCACAGCCAGCAATTTAAGCAGTTTATCTTTGAAACTATTAGTCTGGGGGGACCCCCCAGGAGTGACTGACCCACTCCGAATGTGAACAAGTCTGCACCCCTGTGGGGCACCCTCCGGGTAAATCATTGGAGGTACCCTCTCTGGGTTGATGACCACACTACACAAAAGTAGCACCTGCAGGGTCTGATCGAGCAGGTCAGCCATACGCTCCTTTACCTCCACTTTGCCCAAACATTTAACACACTCTGCTGTAGAAATAATGTCAGCTGTCGGTGTTCCCAGAGGCACGTCTAATAGTAACACAGTTCTCTGGGAGTCCAGCTCTTCGGCTTCACCCCACCCCATCAGTTTGTGTACCATTATCTTAATAGGGTCCAACTTAATTTTTGCCATAATATCCCCTTCCAGTTTCCCCGACAGCTTTTCCATTTTTATGCACTTCACCCACTTGGCCACTAGAGGACACTAATCCCAGCGGTGCCTCCAATTTGTAACCCCCCAGGAGGTGCTATCCTAAGGGCTACTACCCCTGCCTGCCCTAACTGTAGCAGGGTGAGTGGCCCAGATCCATTGGTGGGTGCCTCCACCCAGAGATCGGGGTTAGAACAGTCGAGGTTGACTCGGCCACAGCCCTCTGGGTTGCTGCAACCCCCCTTTCTTCCCACTAGTGGCCCACACAGTTCAATTTCAGTGGTCCTTACCATATACACTTACCCCCCCGGCTCGAACCAGTCAGCTCACTCCGGGGACCCCCTGGAAAGTAAGATACAGTTACACCACATTCACTGGGCAATATTTCACCATTAATACACAGACTAGCCAATGTACTTTTGCAAAACAAACAATCTGATTTATTTGAGGGGAGATAACAAAGACTGGGGGAAATCAGGTTGATTAGCTTACCACTACAGCATATGAAAATCTACCTATGGCTCTGTGCACAGGCCTAACCTATTAAATACCGTCTCTGGGTACCCAAGCCCTAATGGCTAGTTCCTCGATGCAGCTGGTTGGGGCCCTGGCACAAGCGAGCATTTAATTCCTGAGCAGATCAGATGGAGCCAGAAAGCTCAATTAGTGCAGTCAGCAATACAACAAAACGATTTTTGCATTTGTTTATAGGCCCACCCTTTCACCACTTGCAGGGCTGAACCTGAGCTTTAACGGCCTCCTCACACGTTTATATGGAAACAACAGAGGGGTACCATACCAGGCAGCTGCTTCCAGGACCCGAACAAACTCACAGCTATGCAGTCGTTTCACTGCAGCTTCAATGTCCTGACAGACTGAGCACGATTCAGCAGATTCTCCAGTCCTCTTCAGGTGAAGCCTGGTAGGTAGCTGTGCAGGACACAGCCTCCTCTGACCGCAAGCCTGTGGATTTAATCCGTGGAGCGCTGGCAATACAAATGGCCGCCTTAGGCCTTTCACGTGCTTCCCACGCAACCACTCAACGGCGCAGGAGCTCAGAGCTCCCTTCTGCTTTACAGTCACAACACATCTGCCCCTAACAGCATGGGGTAATCCTCACAGCTCGGGCGCTACCCAATCTCATTGGCTGGTTACACATGCCAGTCATTTATTCTAGCCCTCAGTGGTGCGAAAAGGTGCCATGACCCATAATGCCATGACCAGGAATTACAAGCTGTGTCCCCATTTGTCAGCCGGCTCCATCTAGAGTCCTGGTTTCTGGTTGGCTGCTTTTTTTTACTCCAGATTAGATACCCCCTTGCTCCTAATGGACCCCTCGAACTGTCCTGGTCCAAGATGGAGGGGAACAGCGCACACAGTCCCATCTGCAACAAAAGCAGGTTAAACAAAACTGCATTTTCACTATCACTCTAAATGATTTCAGGCAAATAGTTACACCTGTCAAAGGGGCTCCACTGGCGCTTTCAGCGACCACAAAGAGGGGCAATTACAGTACAGCTCGAGCGGGACTCGAGCAGAGAGACACACAGTCCCCCTCATAAACAATGATTTTGCCTGCAAGTGGACGACTCTTAAAGAGACAGTACGTGGAGGCTTTAAAAGCACTCACAACCCCCATATTTAGCAGCCTCCGCTGAACATCAGCCAGGCATGGAGCATTTAAGCTAGCTCTGGGAAGGCTTTTAGGAACCCCCATTTGTAGGGGGTTACACGCGCTCACTACCATTAATTAGGTGCTACTTCCTTACTTCCTTTCTGCTGTCGTCCCTTTATATTTTGGTCCCGATCACTCTCCCATGCATGTTTTGCATTACAGCTGTTTCGAGCTCCTCCCCTGATCAGTCATCAGAAATCCTGTAAGTTATCCGAAGAATGGCAAGAGAATTGGTAGTAGCAACTTCTGTATATGATCACGCTCATTTCAGCATCTCACCCACACATATCTAATTCCTTTTAAAACATCAATGGCAAGCTTTCTAACGTGAACTACTGATTTTATCACTTTATTGGCGAGACATAAGGTTTCAATTCATCAGTGCAGCATTGGGCAGCATAGCACGTTATATCTCTACAGATTCACTACTGCTCACAAATGCATTGGTTGTAGCAGTGCCAGTAGGATGCAGATATTTCTCTTATAATACAGAGACAGTGCTCTTCTACTTTTTACAGCATTTTAAGGGGTGTGCCACACAGCAATATGTCTTACACATACTGCACATTCAGTATTGTGCTGTCGGTACTGTGTCTTTGTGTTATAAGTAGAAAGGTACTGTAAATGTGTGTGCATATGTGTATTATGTAGGTTTATGGTTATCTGTTGTCACTGTCACCATCGGTCTGTATTTTATGTAAAGTACTGGAGTGCCTCTCAATTCAGGTGATTTTGCTGTATTTTCTGAGCCACTGGGGAGACTATCAGTGGTCGATGGTGTCTCAGTATTTAGTAAAAAAAAAAAACCTTACCGTTGGCACATAGCACTAGTGGTGGTGATGACCCGATTTTGGTTGATGCCACTTATTGAAATTATTTTTTTTCGTAGCTCTATAGAGTGTGTGTGTGTGTGTGTGTGTGTAGCAAGACTGCTGCACAGCAGATTTCAACATAATCATTTTCACACTGCATCAGTGAGGAAAATGTGTTCATGTTCAGCTACCCCCAAGAGAAAAAAATTCAACCTTTGTTCCTAGTGTGAGATACTGTTTGCAATTTAGACACATGGTATGGCAAGCTTAACCCCCACCCTTCCCCGCCCCACCCCAGCCATCAGCCTAAGCAAATGAAAAATGTCTTGCGGCAGGTAAACACAGCATTTATGCCAAATTACTTTTACAACAATTCAAAATTCTGACTCATAGAACTGCAAGCTGGCTGTAACTGTATTATCTGCACCTGTCCCTTATATTGCTGCCAGATGCACTGTATGCATGCTATACGTGCCCAGGTGCAGTGCAACAGATAGATTGAAATTCAGACACAATACTGATACTGTTCCTTGTGCAAGGCAGTGCCAGCATTGCATGAAATTTTGTCCATATGTAAAACATAAAAGAGGAGCACACAATGCCCTCACGGCTATAAGGTATCCCTCCTACACCACCAACCTTGTTACATCATAACAGCATTTTGTTCTCTGTCTGCTGGTTGATCAAGCACAAAGATTGCCTTTCTTTTTTATGGAGTGGGACAGCAAGATGCATGTGGCTGGGACCTATAGGACTAGAGTAAGGGCGGGAGTGAAAGTATAGCACTTGTCCAATAGCCCTATCAAAATCAAAATTTCAAAATTTGACAAGTGTTTCTATGGCATACCTACTTACTGTGGTGACACAGTAAACAACATGCCTTGATAGACCCATTAGACAAGTGCTATACTTTCCCCTCCCGTCATATAGGACTAGAGTAAGAACAGGAGGGGAAAGTATAGCACTTGTCCAGTAGCCCTATCAAAGTCAAAATTTCAAAATGTTTTCAATGTTTCTATGGAATACCTACTTACTGTGGTGGCACAGTAAACAACACGTCTTGACAGGTTAAACAGGTGCTATACTTTTCCCTCCCGTCCCTCTTCTTGTCCTGGTGGTCCCAGTCACTCACATCTGGCTGCTAGACTCCATAAAAAAGAACCTTAATCTTTCTGCTGCATGTCAACGCACCGATATACACCTTGTGCCAATGGCTAGACAAACACCACAGAATGTGTGTTGTTCAGCATCTGCCTGAATACCATGTTGCATTTCTGCTTTATCCGCAGTCTGAAACATATGCACCACAGTAAGCAGTTTCCCCCTTGCTGACTTTACTGGTACAAGACCTGGTGCACTGATACGCTCGAGGTTTCCAATAACTCACTGACATTGGGGGCACTAACTGTTTGGCATCTGAACTATATTCAACTATATTGCTTCTACTCAACTGTATTGCAGTAAAGTGCCTTTAATTATTCCAGGGTGCACATAGCTAGGTCTCTTTATGCTACCAGTTTGTTGTCACCATAGCCGAGACTACGCTACATAGCCATCACCAGGGATGCTGTCAGTTTCACTACGGAGGTGGATTTTACTGACACTTTCTTTTGTTCAGTGCTCAGCAGTAGGCTTCCATGATGACCGAACGGTGGCTGGTGTACGGTCTACACATATGTATCATAAACATTACAATGCACAACTAAGCACATTCAGCATAGGCATAGAAATAGCTCAGACTTCATTGGTCAAGTCTTGTAGACTACATCGATGTCGGCTGATGATTACTACAGGTGAGCACTCAATAACTATACAAAATAAAATGACACATCAATCAACTTCATCCGAGAAAGTATTGCCAGCTGTTATGCACAAACATTGTCACATTGTAGTACCGGATGAGCACTTTACATCAACTCTCTCCAGTGCACACCCTACTATAAGACAGCACACACAAAACACTATACAGTATATCTATATGTGTGTGTGTGTGTGTGTGTGTGTGTGTGTGTGTGTGTGTGTGTATATGTATATATATATAAGCCCTGACCAGCTGTTTACTACAAGCACCTATACAATCTCTTTCTCCAAAGGTGAACAGACTGAATGCAGAAAACTGCCACAGAGTCTTCTCAGCGCCTCAAGGCTACTGGATAGAAAATGTGGACACTTGTGAGGGCAACAGGCAGCTGTTGTGATATGATGGCTACTACGTGCCCATAGTGTGTCATTAATTGAGTAATAAAGACCAAAGAGCCGGTCATTTCAGTGATCTGCTGATGACTACCCTAATATACACACATCATTATACCTTCGTATTTGTTTTTTACCATTTGTCAGGATCGATGACAGTCATATATCAGTCTCAATCTAAGAGATGTAAGACAGTCCTGACATATTTTCTGTCATTTATTTCATCCTAGCACACACAAAGCATTTTGTTTGCAATGCTTACTCCCTGTAATATATACAATGTTTCTGTATTACATTGCATATATTACAGGGAGTAAGTATGGCAAACAAAATGATTTGTGTGTGCTAGGATCAAGTAAGCGACTGTAAGTATGTCAGGACTGCCTTACATCTCTTAGGTCGAGACTGCTATATGGCTGTCATCAATCCTGACAAATGGTCCATTTTCCACTGTGAGATGTGGAAGGGGTGATAAGTGCCCCAGTTCTGTTAAAGGAAGGCCGTCATTATTACCCGCTCCCACCCCAACAAAGCTTACCCACCGGTTAAGCTGTTAATGTATGTTGTGGTGTTTTTTTCGCACCACAACATACCTGTACTTTATTTTAACTTGTAAAACTCCACAACCCGGAAGTATGGTGGATGTAGGAGGGGCTCCATTATCTGTAAAGTTACGCCAACGCACCGCTCACTTTAGAATATTTTGTATTGAAGCGAGCGGTGCATTGCCACACCTTTACAGATGATGGAGCCCCCCCCACGCCCGCCATACTTTTGGATTGCAGATTTTTACAAGTTAAAATAATGTATGTTGTGGCACGAAAAAAAACGCCACAATATACATTAAAAGCTTAACTGGAGGGTAAGCTTTACTGGGGTGGGAGTGGGTAATAATGACGGCTTTCCTTTAGGAACCACTTTTTCCTTCCTGCCTCTCTGGTCAATTTCACTAGTGAATGTTAGCCATTTTCCATGCCATGTTATTTGGCATGTACTCTTTTCTGTTACCACAGTATACAGTTTTCTTTTGTCAGATTTATGTGTGTTCCCATGCATTTCCACAGGACTGGATTAACCCAGGAACGCTGGCACACCAGTTTTCTGTTAACACCACCCTCCAGTTCTGGTGCCCCTTCCAAAAAAAAGAAATGCCAAAATCATTGTTTACACATACAGCTATTGATGAAATCAGTAGAGTAGTGGCCAGATATAAACAGAGTAGCATCCCATCACCATCTGGTTCATTGGCTGAGCTTCAACATGCCTTTCCTGTTTATTTCTGCATTCCTTCTGCCATCGTTCTATACACATGTCAACTCCACAACAGGGAATCATGAAGGCTGTTGAGCAATTTATGCCTTACTAGGTAAAACTTTGTGAATGAAAGTCATAGAAACATAGAAATTGTCAGCAGATGAGGACCACCTGGCCCATACAGTCTGCCTGAAAAGCCATACACTAGTTTGTGGCCTTTGAATCTACCTGGTCAATGGCTTTTCACCCCTCTTTCCCACCTCTAAGGTACCCTTACGCCTGTCCCATGCATGTTTAAAACCCTCCACTGTGCTCGCCCCCACCACTTCCTGTGGCAGTCTATTCCATGTGTCCACCACCCTCTCAGTGAAGAAAAACTTCCTCACATTTTCCTCAGCCTGCCACCTTCCAGTTTCATATCATTGCCCCCTGTTCTTGTACATCTCTTCTTATGGAAGATGTCTCCTCCCTTGTTAATGCCCTTAAGGTACTTGAATGTTTCTATTATGTTCCCCCGATCCCTCCTCTCCTGCAGCAAGAACATATTGAGGTCATTTAGTCTCACCTCATATGGTTTCTGGTGCAAGCCCTGTACCATCTTAGTTGCCCTTCTCTTGACCACCTCCACCCTGTCAATGTCTTTATAAAGGTACAGTATCCAGAACTGCATGCAGTACTTTAGGTGAGACATCACTAGCGTTTTGTACAATGGCATCACCACCTCATACCTTCCGCTAGTGATTCCTCTGCGTATGCATCACAGCATGCCACTCGCCCTCCCTGCAGCCTTTTTACCCTGCTAAGACACATTTAGGTCATCAGAAATGATAATCCCCAGGCCCATTTCTTCCTTTGTGATAGTCAGCACACTCCCCTCCCCCGTCCTGTAGCTCTTCCCAGGTGCACTATCTTGCACTTCTTGGAATTGAACCTTAGTTGTTACACTTCAGACCATTTTTCAGTTTTCTCCAGGTCCCGCCTCATTCCCTCCACCCCGTCCTGAGTATCCTCCCTGTTGCAGATCTTGTTGTCATCTGCAAACAGGCAGACCTTTCCCTCCAGTCCGACCGCAATATCACTAATGGAGACTGTAAACCGGACTGTCTAAAGGACTGATCCCTGAGGTACCCCGCTGGACACCCCCCCTTTCCCTGATTGGATCCCATTTACCACACCCTCTGCTTCATGTCCATTAGACAGTTCTAAACCCAGTTTACCACCTTGTGCCCCATACCCAGACTACTCATTTTGTTGACCATTCTTTTATGTGGGACAGTGTTGAAGGATGTGCTGAAATCCATGTAGGCAACCCCCAATTTACTTTCCTTGTCACCCACTCAATAAAATCCATCAGATTCAGTTGACATGATCTTCCTCCTGTGAATCCACGTTGCCTCGGATCATGGCCACTGCTGTATTCCAAGTGTATCACTATCCTTACTTTAAGCAGGGCCTCCTTGATCTCAGCCACTACTGAGGTGAGGCTGACTGGCTTATAGTACCATGCCTCCTCCCTAGTTCCTCACCTTTGCTTTGAATCTGTCTCCATCCAGTTTCATCCCATGCCTCCTAGACCTGGTGCATCTCTTTTTATAAAAAAAAATGTGTTTTTCTGCACCTAGTTTCTTCCTGTGAGTTTCAATCGTATCTCCTCTCTCCCTCGGAACAGATTTTTAAGTCCTTTACCCTGTCTTCATCGGGTTTGTGGTGTACCCCTTGTACCATCTTTGTTTCCCTCCTCTGAACTGCCACTACCCTGTCTATGTCTTTATGTAGGTAAGGTCTCCGGAACTGGAAACCACACTCGATGTGTGGCCTCACTAAGGTACAGTATAGTAAAATTATGACCTTCCTTTCCCTGCTGTTGATACCTCTGCCAATGCATCCAAGGATCCAGTCCAGCCCTCTAGTTGAGGAAATACACTGGATGGAGGCAAAGGGTGATGTACTGATGATGTGCTACTTAAACATTACAGATGTGGTCTAGTCCATCACAACGGCTGTCTCAATCAGGATCCGAGACTATGTGTAATCCTTGACAGGGCCATACAACAGTCAGTTGGTGCTGTAGCCTAGCATGGAAGCTGCGATTCTGGACCTTGTACTCACAGATATGGACAGTATCAAGGAAGTACGCGTGGATAGCCACCTAGGGTACAATGACCACCATGCATTGTGGATTATTATTTCCATGGCGTCACAGGTGAGCCACACAAAGATACAGGACCTAGATTTCAGAAGGGCATACTTTACCATGAAGGGGAGTGGGGGTGGAGGAGCAGTGGGCATATATAAAAGGACCCAGCCTATCGTGTTTACAAATCAATGTATTGGGCATATTAACATGGGAAAAACAGTAAGAAACCTCTATGGTTCTCAGAGGCGGAGGCAGATAAATTGATGGATCATCCTCTCAGGCTTATTAATGATATAATGATATTAGTATTTATATCGGGGCCACTTTCTTGTTTCACTGTTTGTCCCTTCTGTGTTGCTCCTTACATCTACTAACCCCTGGTGCGTTCAGACAAAAGAACATTGTGGACTGTCAGGGTGTTTTTATCTATCTTGAACATTGTATATGAGCCCCACAGTTCTCTGAACTGGAACGTACAATACACCTACCATGGCAGGCTGGACCTTGTAATGTGATGGCAATGGAGGGTACGAAGCTTTCCTTAATTACTCAGGTCCCACAGATCTCCTTGCTACTCATGTCTAAGGTACTTATATACATAGCGCTGTGCCCCCTAGGTATTCGTCCTCGAGTTCCCCCAATCCCACTTCAAACCTCCTGCAAACAAGAATGAACTAAAGCACTCAGGCTGGTTGTAGGTGCTATTAAGAACTCCTTCTGCTCGTGTTGTTGTGTCCGGGCAATGTCGAGCTCAACCCTGGCCCACCGTCAGCTATCTCATCCCCGGCTGACCTACCCAGCATTTAAGGTATAAGCTTTATGCATATCAATGCTTGCAGCCTCCTAAACAAGATTACATCTATTCAGGCTTGGGTCTGCTATACTATGCCCAATGTCCTGGTAGTCACTGGGACTTGGCTCAGACCTGGTACTGCTGATGGCGAGGTAAATATCCCAGCCTATTTTGTGTTCAGAACTGATAGGCAGACAAGAGGAGGTAGAGTTGCCATCTGTGTTAGACACATTTTCGGCCTCAGTTATCAGCTTGACCTCAGTCCCTAAAGAATTTGAAAGCATGGCTATCAAAATCAAACTCTTCTCTTCCATCTCATTCTGCATTATAGGATGCTATAGGCCCCTTCAGCAGGGTTTCAACTCCTGGACTACTTAAGTAATTTTATAGGATCCCTGCCCTTGGAGTTTATTATATTAGGAGATCTTAATCTGGACTTGTTTTCCTGCGTCTCTGTTCCCCTTAAAGCCCTGTGTGATACTCTTGGACTATCGCAACTTATTACTGAAGCTATAAGCCCTAATAAAAAGAACCCTAGCAATAGCACCCTGTTGGATCTTATTCTAGTAAATAAGCCTCACCTATTTTCCCATGCTAGCGTATTCTTCTCTGATATCAATGAACATTGTTTCACTATCTGTGTAAGATCTGCCTCAAAACCGCTGTCTACTTCTAAATTCACCATCAAGAGATGTCATCGCAACCTTGACCCCTGAGCATTTATCGCTGAGTTGAGAGATTCTTTGAGATGGCAGGACTTCTACGTAGCAAAATCAGTGAATACGGCCTATGACATCTTCCAGGATATTGTGTTAGGGGCATTGGATAAGCATGCACCACTGGTTAAAGTACAATCTAAGAAAAAATTATGCCGGTGGTTTACAGTGGACCTAACGACAGCACTACATAATAGAGATTTGCTTTGGAAAACAGCTTGAAAAACAAAGCTTCCAGCTGACTGGATTTCGTTTAGGAAAGCAAGGAATCTTTATACTAGGATGGTCAGGGAAGTAAAGGCCAACTATTTTTACGCAGAACTTGACTCTTCCTCTAAATGTTCCTCCAAATTCTGGAAAACTCTTTAGGACATTGAAGGTCTTTCATCCACAAATTCCTTACCCACAAGAATTGCTATTGGGGCCACTACAGTCTCTGATAGGCCGACAATCCTTGACTCCCTCAATAACCACTTTGCTACCACAGATTTAGCATTTGATACCTCCCCCACCAGTAACTTACGCTCTCAACTCAGTGTACAGGACCAAGAAGCTCCTGTCATCAGCACTGCGTTCTCCCTTCAGCCTGCATCCTTGAAAGACATTGAGGACCTCTTGCTACAACTAAACCAGGAAGAGTGCTGGTGCAGACCTCCTTGACGCCTTTATCCTGAAACTTGGTCATCACATCCTGACTGCACCAATTACCCACCTCTTTAACTTACCCCTTTCTCATTGTGATCTTCCTCCCCTATGGAAAACTCTGCACATGATCCCCCTTTTCAAATCGGGAGACCCTAGTGACCTTAACAATTACAGGCCTATCTCTCTACTCCCCATCCTGTCTAAACTATTAGAGAAAATCGTGAGTGCACAGCTCAGGAATTTGCAATATATAAAAACAGAGTTGATGCCAATCTCAATATTGCAAACGTACATCTATTCGCAGATAATATGGTACTTTACAGCAGCAGATCTTCCCCAGAAGCAGCATGTAATGATCTTCAGCAGGAGTTTAATCTGCTACAATTGTGGCTCTTGAACCAGAACTTTTACTGAACGCTGAGAAAACAAAGGCGATGCTCCTCTCACCCTCTGCACATAAAATGAACTCCGCTGCCCAAGGAACCTTTCCTCAGATCTCCACACTCCTAGATGAACCTTTGGAATATGTAACTAAGTTCAAATACTTGGGGGTCTGGATCAACTATAGACTTTCTTATAATGACCACATTGAAGAATGTACAAAAAAAGCTTAGACAGAGGCTTGGTCTCTTCCATAGGATTAATCACCTGCTTACTCAGGAGGCCAAGAAGTGATTGGTCCAATCCACCTTCCTAACATTGTTGGACTCTGTAGATTTCCTTTATAGTCAAGGCCCCACCTCTGCACTGGCAAACTGGACACACTCTATCATAGAGCCTTAAGGTTCATTACTGGCCTCCCTTTTGCCATGCATCACTGCTACCTATATGCTGCTGTGGATGACCATCCCTCAAATATAGAAGACAGAGGAATGCCGTCTTTTGGACCTTTAAAGCTATTACTAAGAAGTTGCCTCAGTATGTCTTGGGTTGCTTGCCCCTAAGCTTGGTAGGCAAATATGCTTTGAGGAGTGCCTCCTACATCTCCTTTATTATACCCAAGGTCAGATCGTGCTTTGGTAGGACATCCTTAAGATACATGTTACCCTCACTCTGGAACAAGCTGCAAAAAACATTGAAATTAGTCTACCCTATCAAACTATCAACATTCAGAACTCTTTATGCTCTTTCCTTCAAGGAATCATGTAATTGTTTTACTTGACCCTGCCTTATTACTTGAATTGAGCTTCTCACTCTTCGTTTTCCCCTGACCCCTATTCTTTCTGTTCTCTTATCCCCTCCCTCCCCTTGTCTTTGACCAGCATCCTGGGGCCCATCTTCATTCCATTGGTGGTCTCAGCAGCACTCTGCGATCAGTGGCCATTGTGTGGCTGCCACTGCCCATTTAGTCTTCTACCGCCTCCCTTTTAGGCATCTGCCCCTTCCCTCTCACTTTATAGATCTATCCTTCTACTTCATACCTAATCTAAGAGCCCTCTGTCTTGCACCCTATATATTCCTTGTAACTTGTATTTGTTATTCCCTTCATACAGTCCAGAGAATCTCATGTATATTTTTGAATATATATTGTTACCAAGAATTAGTACTGTTATCCATCTGACTTCTGTACATTGTTCTATGTTCAGTTTATATTGTAGTATGACTTGTATTATGATTCTGTTGTGTATGTAACCCTTCTGTGCTTGACTGTGTATCTATGTCCAGGTCCACCTTGAAAATTAGCTTTGTTCAACAGTGTTCTCCTGGTTAAATAAAGATTTTGATTGATTGATGTATACTGATTGAGTATAACCTACTTTGTCCACATCTGTGCAGTCGATGTAGGCAAAACATTACATGCATGTTGTTATATTAATTCTTTTCTCTGTGTTAGTCCATGATACATAGTAAATAGAGTTGTGTTGTACTGATGGGAAGGGGTGATATTGGATTACAACAGGATCACTGTGTGCAGGACAGCAGTTGATGACAGTTTAAAGATCTTCATTATTCTCATTCAGACTGCCACTGAGACTCAATCAAGGACTATTATCACCTGCTTGCTTGTGTCCTATATCTGCACTTTCATTTTGTCTCAGAGAACAGCGCCATGACACAGACAATTGGGTGATAAATGTACAGAACTGAGTGCCACTGCACTGCCACAGCAGATGAATGGAGTACATAACAAGTTCTTCAGCATGAGGCAGTCACTCACACTCTCACACATATCTGTGTGGCTTACAAGCCAGTGACCTTTGACATCATCCACTTCTGCTAAAAAGTATGAAGGTAAACTATCATGGGTAACCACAATTTTGAAAATGTTACATGGTGCATTGTAGACATGCACCAGTCAGTGATGGTATTGCATGACATCCATGCTGAGGTCACAACGTGTTAGTTACTGTTACTCATTTGGCTGCTCATCACAGAAAGGTTTGCTTGATCACTCACCACGTATGTTGCAAGTTTTCTTATTATGTCATTTTCATTGGCAGAAAATACAGGTGGGTACTGTGTTGTACACAGTCACTACAGGATATTTATTTATTTAGGAAATTGGGAATTACAGCCCTTTGAGTCATAGACTCATTTATAAAGGCTCCACGTCAGAATAAAACATAGACATTCATACAGTACATAACTAGAATAAATGTGGGTGAGCAGTCATACAGAGTATAAATACAATGAGCACGGGTTAATGCCTATACATTTGTTAGCTAAAACAGGGCAGAGCTATCAACATGTTTACCTAAGTGGTTAAGACCTATACAGTTGGTAGCTAAAGCAGTGCATGATATGAGTTGGTAGTAAGCCACCTCAGGGAGGCTTTGTCTTACACATAATACAATGCATTCATAGTCCAGTGCAACTATATGGTAACCAAGGGAGGTGAGGAGCCTGTAGGCTAGAAATAGTGAGGGATCTTCACTGCCTGGCCAAGGGCGAGTGTGTGGCCTAGCGGCGTGGTGCAGGATCCACAGGTTATCGGTTACACTGGCATTGGCATGAGGAGAGGATATGGGCCTTTAAGGCAGCTTTAAAAGGACCTAGATTGGTGATTGATGTGACAGCAGGTGGGAGAGCATTGTACCAGGATGGAGCTCTAATGGGGAAGGATCGCTGGGCCAGGGTGGTCCTGACCCTAGGCACCTTCCAGATAGTTTTTGGGGCAGCCCGTGTGGACGCTGAGATGGTGGCTGCCTGAAGAAAAGCCAAGACACCTATTGGGGTTAAACCCAGGTGGATTGTTTTGGTGAAGAGACAAGTCTGGTATAATAGTCTTTCCTCAAGGGAGAGGATATTGGTAAGCGCGTATAGCATGCAGGTATGTGTATTTCTGCCGGCACCAGAGAGGAGCCGGCAGGCCTTATTGATGACTACTTGTATTTGATGAAGCGCTGTAGGGTTGGCGGCATCATAGATTGTGATGCCATAATCCACCAGCGATAAGACTGTGGAGGTAATGGTTAGGTGAAGTGCTTCAGGTGGCAGGAAGTCTTTGTCTGTAAAGGAGACCAATGCAGGTGTTGGTGGTGGAGGTGAGGATTTTTATATCTTCATGGAATGACAGGGAAGAGTCAAATGTAATACCTAGATACTTATACTTTTGGACCTGTTCCAGTGGGATGAGAGAGGTGGTGAGTATTTCAAGGGGGAAATCCTTTGATCTGTTTTGGCGGTGGGCATAGAGCATCATCTTAGTTTTTTTAATGTTGACCACCAATCTGTGTTCAGCAAACCAGTGTTCAGTCTAAGAGGAGGAGTTTTGTAAGGTACACTGGAGAGAGAGAGGATCAAGATGTGTGACATAAAGAACAGCGTCGTCCGCGTAGAGGAGAAGGTTGCTTGGGCCGGATTTAGGCAGGGCGTTGAGGTAGATGCTGAATAGCAGGGGACCCAGGATTGATCCCTGGGGAACTCCTGAGTGCACAGGCAGCATAGTAGATATGGTATTATTAATTTTAATACATTGGGTTCTAGATGAAAGATAGCCAGAGAACCATGAGAATGGACAATGAGAGACCCCAGTTTGTTGTAATGTGTTAAGAAGGAGGAGATGAGAAACCGTGTTGAAGGCCTTTGAGAGGTCTATAAACACGGCCCCTGAGAGGTGCCCCTTGTCAAGCGTGAAGTGCAGGGAGTTAGCAAATGCTGTGAGGGCAGTCATAGTGCTATGGACCAGCTCTGAAACCATGCTGCTCCCTACATTAGAGGTTGTGTGCGAGGAGGTAGTCAGTGAGCTGATTGGCCATGATCTTTTCAAGGGCTTTAGAGAGTGGGGGGAGAATTGAGATGGGCAGGTAGTTGTTTGGGAGGGAGCTTTCACCACATTTCAATATTGGTGTTATCACTGCCATTTTCCATGAGGTTGGGAACTGGCCCAGGCGTAGGGACAGATTTAGAAGGTCGTGAGTGGGGAGATAACTAAGTCTAGCATGAGGTACAGGGTACGCATATCGAAGGCATCTTTGCAGTAATTGGATCTCTGGAGGGCTTTGGACAGGTAGGCTTTCGCTTCTGTAGGGGTAATGACTCTGAGTTTGAAGGGGGGTGGAGGAGCTCAGGCAGTGGGGTAGGCTTAATTGGATCAAAAAAGTTGCTAGGGAGGACTGAGCTGAGGTCTGAAAAGGTGGAGGTGAGGCAGTTAGCTTTGTGAAGTGTGTTTGTGGCGGTAGTACCATTATCACTAAGTTGTGAGGAGGTGGAGAGCGGGCGGGGTTTACTATTAAGCTTCTTGATGTTATCCCAGAACTTTCTTGTGCTACCCCAGGAGGTAGTTAGGGTGGTTCTGTAGTGCTCCACCTTGGCCTTGGGGATTGCCCAGGTACACTTATTGTGGGCAGCATTATAGGCCCCCTATCACTTAGCAAACCGGAGGCAGTGGCACGATGCCAGAGGTGGTCATGCATTTTGAACTGTTGTAGGAGTTATGGGGTGATCCAGGGGGCACTACATTTATTAGTGATCACTTTGATGGTTAGTGCAGAAGTATCACAAGCGGTATTAAAGGTGGTGGTGAAGTAGTGCAGTGCATCATCTATGTGCTGGGCTTGGGAAATAGTGGACCAGTCCCAGTTAATTAGATATTGTTTGAGTTTGGCTATGCCTCCTGGGGTATGTGTATCCATATGATTACTTTGAAAGGGCAGCTATGTCCGAAATAGGTGGACAGCCGAACCACCACCACGTGTCTCAAAATGCATGCACAGCCACTTGTGAGTCAGCACTCGTGATCGCTTGATTTGTGACTCTGCAGAAGTGGTCGGAATTCGTTGCCATGTCACAGTGGGCTAGACATGTCACCAGCTATAGCCATGTGGGAGCGCCTTAATGCCCAGCTTCACTCATGACAAACTGGACAACTATCCATTACAAATTGTTATGTAGATATTGGGTTTCTGTGCCAAATGTGCATTATTTAGCACTATTCATGAATTCAAAGCCAGCTACAACTCAAGTGTCCATTGTTGTGTCTTGTTCTAAGCATCCCTTTTCTTTGTCATCACACTTCCCATCATGTGTTTCTAGTCTGTGGCTGATTTTCATCTAATCTGCACACAGGCATACTGTATCCTGAAGCACGTCCACAGCAACAGCGAGCAGTTCTCTACATCGACAGACCAACCCCAGTATCCGCCTGCATGGAACTCCAGCTAGAGTTTAATCATCTGTGATCAAACCTACTGAGCCAAAATTTACTCTTGAATGCTAAAAAAACAAAAACAGTGCTTTTCTCACCTTGCATCAGTGCAATAAATCTTGCCTCAATAGGAGCAGTACCTCAAATTACGACTCTTTTAGGTAAATCTCTAGATATCGTAACTAAATTTAAATACCTGGGGGTGTGGATTGATTGCAAACTTTCTTTCCTGGACCAAATTGAGGTATGTCCAAAAAGCTTAAGCAGAGACTTGGTCTTTTATTCAGGATCAGATACCTCCTTGCACAGGATGCTAGAAAAGGGCTGATCCAAACTACTTTTCTTTCTATCTTGGACTATGCTGATTTTTTCTACAGCCAAGCTCCTACCACAGCATTAACCAAGCTTGATACTCTTTACCACAGAGCCCTAAGATTTATCTCTGGAGTACCATATTCTACACATCATTGCTCCCTGTACTCCTTAGTGGGTTGGTCTTCCCTTAAATTCAGAAGTCAAAGAAATGCTGCCCTCTGGACCTTCTGGGCAATTACTAAGAAGCTCCCACAGTACATTTCAGATTTTTTACCCTGTTGTATGTTAGATTATTATGCTCTGAGAAGCTTCTCTTACATTTTCCTAACTATCCCCGAAGTCAAGTCATGCTTTGAGAGGGCCTCAATAAGTTATGCACTTCCTCAACTCTGGAATAAACTCCAAATAACGATGAGAATAGCCTGCCATATTAATCTGTCAGTGTTCAAATCACTAAATGCACATTCCGTTAAGGAGTCCTGCAATTGCTTTCCTTAATTTTTGGCTAAAGGTATACTGACCTCGGACATTGTACCTTCTGTTTGATCTCCACTGACCCCCACCAATGTGATTTTTACTCACACTTATTCTCCTCCCTCCCTTCTTCAGCTTAGTTTTTCCATGTAACCGTTGCTCTTCCCAGCATGGTTGCCCACACCCACCGCCTTTGTTGTGCTGTTCAATGCATATATTGCTGTGTGACTGCTGTCTGTAAGTGTTCTCTTAGTGTACATATTTACAAATATATCTTATTCTATTGTATATAATGCCTTTATTTAAATTTTTGTAATATTATTCTGTGTTTGATTATATACCTGTCCAGGTCCATCTTGTAAATGAGATTACTCAAAGGTGTTTTACCTGGTAAAATAAAGATTTTTGATTGATTGATTGACAAGACATAACACATCATCAGACCACAGGCAGAGTAATGATGGATGCAGCACTTGCATGGTCAACTTGCATTCACCAAAGTGGTCACATTTTTGTACCACATTTTGACTCCTTCACTTTTGCCATCCACTGGATGTAAACCCCACCCACTCACCACCACAACCATCTTGCCCAAGACAGTAGACAGTCATTGACATTGTGGTCTGATTGGAATAGCCTGCGTAAATTAAAATGTACTTCCTTGAATAAAGGTGGGAGAGGGGTGATATGATTACAACACTGAATGACCGCATAGGGACATAATAGTAACATGAGCAGTCAGTTGTACAGAGAATAATTGGCTCATGGATAAGGGACCACCAGATGAAACTGACAGTAATGAAAGTACAGGTAAACGTGATAAAGTACTTCATCACTGACAGAGTGGTGACGAAGTGGAACAGCAAGGCTGCTGAAGTGGTGGGGGCAGGAACAGTAATAGGTTTTAAAAACCCTTGGTCTGGGCATGTAGGCTTGATGGGAATAGGAGGCTGTGTATGCCAACCGTGTATTGCTATCTTTACATAAAAGAGCACATTGATTGGAGAAATACAGGCAGGCTATGTCGATCTGCTGTCCAATTGCTTTAATTCAGTGTTTCGAAGAAGCTTGAATTTCTGAATTTTTCTAGCACACTTGTGCACCACAACCAACATCAGTGTTGTGGCCAGTCCTCTTCAGTTCTTTCTTAGCAACATTGCAGAAGGGCTGGAGGGGAAGGTATGTCAGTTTGCAGATGATACCAAAATCTGCAGCAGGGCTGAAACACCTGAGGGAGCGGTAAGCATGAGAAAAGACCTAGATAAGTTGTAAAGATGGTCTGAGGTGTGGCAACTGAAATTCAAGGCTTAAACATGTAAGATCATGCACATGGGGAGTAGAAAACCCAGGAGAGAACTGCAAGATGGGGGGGGGGCTGTAAGTCACCAAGGAGGAAAGCGATCTGTGGGTCATTATTACAGATGATCTGAAGGCCACCAAGCAGGCAGCGAAGGCAGTGTGGAAGGCCTGTGGGATGTTAGGGTGTATAGGAGGGGGCATCACAAGCCGTAGGAGGGAGGTACTAGTTCCACTGTACAAAACACTGGTGAGCCCTCATCTGGAGTACTGCATGCAGTTCTGGAGGCCGCACCTTCATAACGACATAGACAGGATGAAGAAGGTGCAGAGGAGGTCAACTAAAATGGTGTGGGGATTACAGTATGAGACATACGCAGATAGGTTGAAGGATCTCAATATGTACGCACTGGAACAGAGGAGAGAACGGAGAGACAGGATGGAAACGTTCAAGTACCTCAAGGGCATAAATAAGGTGAAAGTGGAAAACATCTTCCAGTATAAAAGTAGTACTAGAACAAGAGGTCATGACATGAGATTAGAGGGAGCCGCATAAGGAGTAATGGGAGGAAGTTCTTTTTCACTGAAAGGGTGGTGGATGCATGGAATGGCTGGCCACAAGGGGTGTTAGGGGCGAGCACTGTGGCATGATTCAAACATGCATGGGATAGGCATAAGGGGGCCATAGAGATGAGAAGAAATGGCTTAAGCAGGTGACCAACTATTGTCACTGGCCGCTATTACAGGTAGGGGAAAACGGGCAGACTGGATGGGCCTGGTGGTCCTTTTCTGTCGACATCTTCTGTGTTTCTAACATCGGTGTGTCCACACAATGGTCGGAAGACTGGAACGTGACACAGTACACAGGCTGGGGGTGTGAGGTCATGCGACCATGGTAACATTGTTGGATTGTGATTGACGGCAGAACTGGACCACAGTGCCCATCCAGATGTCTCATATAATGGCCCTTAATTAGTAGACAATGACCATACTCAGGCCTCTGCTTCTGTATCTACTTGGGTGTTCTAGGGATCTCTTGTACCTATATCATGCTTTGAAGTATCCCAAACTGCACTTGCCAGAACCACATCCTGTGGCAGTTAGTTCTATGCCACCACCACATTGAGGTAAAGAAGTACTACTTCAGATTCCACCTTTATCCGTTCCCCCTTTAATCTCATACCATACTCCCATGTTATACTACTCCGTCTACACTGAAAAATGTTGCCCACATGCTCTTTGTTTGTGTACAGCTGGCACTTGAAGGATTCCATCATATCTCCCCGTTACCTCCTCTCTAATCCAGTGTATACATATCGATGCCTTTTAATTGATCCATATATGTCTTTTGAAGCAAGCACAGCAACATTTCGGTAAACTTTCTCCGAAACGCCTCCACACCGTCTATGTCATTATGAAGATGTGTCCTCTAGAACTGCACACAGTACCCAGTATGTGGCCTCACCAGGGTTTGTATAGTGGAATTTCCACCTCTCTCCTTCAGCCACTGTTACCCCTTCTTATGCAGTACATCATGCAACTGCCTCTAACTACAGCCTTTGTTCTTTGCAGGCACACCTTTTCGTTATCTGAGATTATAGCCCTTACATCTCATCCATCACTATTGACAGCCAGCATTTCACCCCCTTTCCTGGTACTCTCTCCATGGTTTCTGCATCCAAGGTGCATACATTTTGCACTTCCTCGCATTGAACCTTAGATGTCACAGTGCAGAGTATCTTTAAAGCTTTCTTTGTCCGTCTTCATTTTCGCAACCATCTCTGGAGTGTCCACCCAGTCGCAGATCTAAGTGTCATCTGAAAGCAGTCAGACCTTTCCCTTAAACTCTTCTGCAATGCCACAAATGAATACACTAAAAGGACTGGCACCATTGATGAATCTTGATGTACTACACTGATCACACTCCACAACTGGGATTGGCTTCCGTTTTCCCCACTCTCAGCTCGCTGTACCATGGACACTTTATAATCCAATTTACGACCATGCTATGAAAATAGAGGGGTGTAGACTTAGGGTTAGCATGAAAAAGTATTTTTTTACAGAAAGGGTGGTGGATCCGTGAAACAGACTCCCAGCAGAGGCAGTAGGGGCACAACGGATAAGAGAATTCAAAAACGCATGTGACAGACATAAAGAAAATGTAGCGATAGTAAAGAGAGGATAAGGCAAGATCACTTAGGATCAGCGTTACACGCAACAGGTATGGAAAATGGTCAGGCTACATGGGACAAGTGGTCCTTATGTGCTGTCAAATTCTGTGTTTCTATGAATCGCATAGCCGTCAGGCTGTGAATCCATGCAGCCATGTATCATGGGCCCTATTGTATTCCAAGTGTTCACTATCCAATCCTCAGCCAGTGCTTCCATTATGTTCCCTACTACTGCAGTGAGACACACTAGCCTGTAGTTTCCTGCCTTCTCCCTGCTATGATTTTTGTGAAGTGGGACTACATGTGCCCTTTATTGACTCGCACTATGGCTACTTTTACCTGTGACCATTGCTTCTCAACCCCCTGTCACCCACCACTGACTCCCTTCCTCATCACCATGACTTCTCTGAATCCTATCCCCATGATAGCAAAGTTTGCCAGCTGTAAATCAGATACCCGTGCCTCTGTGTGGTTAGACATTGCACATGTACCAGTGTTAAACCATGATGTATGGTGGTTGCTGGACACCAGGTTATCATCATCCACCTGGTCTTCCATTATTCTTTCACCAATGGTTTGCACTAGATCCAGAATCTCCCTGTCATTTGTGGGTTCAAGCACTAGGTGGCTGTGACCCGCTGCATGACATTAGTCCAAGATGTCTATGCTCCTGGCTGCGTAAGCTGCAGGGATGACCCAGTCTACGTCAGGCGTAATAAAATTGACCAGTGTTAGTAACACCTCGTTTGAGGCCATGGCATGCGTTTCATACACTAGCCCCTATCCATCTCCTCCATCTGTGGATGAGGCCCCAAGAGCACACCACGTTTGAATTGCAGTGCCATTGCCTGGGTCAAGGGTGGCCATTCAGTACCTCTTCCTCCACTTGTCTACCCCATTGTGCCATAAACTGTGCTGTGGCACTATTACCCTGATTTTCCCATCAGTGGTATGCAGTTGTGTGCTCCTGTGCAACCTGACAGTCTTCCACACTGCCATAGCACACAACAATAGTCAGTAAAGATTCCATCACCCGCCCACTCTTGCTTTATTAGTCGCAGATTGAAATACACCATCCTGCTAATATGCTGCTGACTGGTTTCTGGGTACCCAGCTCAAGATTTTGCTCTGTCTTTGAATTCAAAGCCATCTGTGAAAAAAAGTTCATCGCTCACTCTGTACACCCATAGGGTGGGTAATGGTTGACATGAATCTCATAAAAACATAGAAACTGTCAGCAGATAAGGACCGCTAGGCCCATCCAGTCTGTCCATAGGCTATATACATTATATGTGGCCACTGACCCTACGTGATCAATGGCTTTTTATCACTCCTTCCCCTCTTAAGCTTCTCTTGTGCCTGACCCAGGCATGCTTAAACCCCTACACTGTGTTTGCCTCCTCTACCTCCTGTGGCAGAGTATTCCAAGCATTGACTACCCTTTCTGTGTAGAAAAACTTCCTCACATTACCTCTTAATTTATCCCCTTCCAATTTCATATTGTACCCCCTTGTTCTAGTACTTTTTCTGCATTGAAAAAGGTCCCCCACCTGCACCTTGTTTATGCCCTTGAGGTACTTGAATGTTTCAGTCATGTCCCCCCGGTGTCTCCTTTCCTCCAGTGAGTACATATTGAGATCCCTTAGTCTGTCCTCATATGTTTTGTGGTGCAAGCCCTGCACCATCTTTGTTGCCTTTCTCTGAATAGTCTCCACCTTATCTATGTCCTTGCGCAGGTGTGGCCTCCAGAACTGCACGTAATACTCCAGGTGAGGCTTTACCAATGTTTTATACAACGGCATCACCACCTCCCACCTCCTGCTAGTGATACCCCTGCCGATGCACCCCAGAATACCACTAGCCCTCCCTGCTGCCTTTTTGCCCTGCTTTAATACCTTAAGGTCACCAGAGATGATAACCCCTAGGTTTCTTTCCTCTTTGGTGACAGTCAGCCCCCCCCACAACCTGTAGCTCTCCCCAGGGTTCCCTCCACCCAGGTGCATTATTTTGCACTTCTTTGCATTGAACCTCAGTTACCACATAGAAACATAGAAGTTGACAACAGATAAGGACCGCAAGGCCCATCCAGTCTGCCCATTTTTTCTACCTTATGAATGTGCCATAGGCCTTTACTCTGTCAATGGCCGATCAATTCATACTCGTATGTATTGCTCCCTTATGCCTATACCATTCCTGGTTGAAGCCCTGCACTATATTCATATCCACCACTTCCTGAGTTAAGCCATTCCATGTATCCACTACCCTTTCTGTGAAAAAGAACTTCCTCAGATTACCCCTTAATCAGCCTCCCTCCAATCTCATGATGTGTCCTCTTGTCCTGCTATTTTTCTTGTATTGAAACATGTTAGACTCTTTCACCTTGTTAATGCCCTTAAAATGTTTGGGTGTTTCGATCATATCACCTCTCTCCCTCCTTTGCTCTAGAGTATACATATTCAGCTCTGTTAATCTGTCCTCCTATGTTTTCTGATGCAGTCCCTGCACCATTTTGGTTGCTCTTCTCTGGACTGCCTCAATTTGGTTAAAGACTTGGTTTGCTGGCCAAGGCACCTAGCTTCACCTGAGCTCTTTCCTTCTAAGACTGCTTGAAAGGCAGAGTAGAGAAACTTACCAGAGCAAGGGAAAAGGATTAAGACTTTTTTTGGCTAAGCAGATTTACTGTGTGGTGTTGTTTTTATTTTTTACTCACAGGGATTGCTACTGTTTATTGCTAACATTTCATTGCTTTATTTTCTCTCTGTAGCAAAGTGTTTCTACAGCATATCTTCTCTGAAATTATTACAGGTGGTGCTTTTACAGGTTTTACAGTTTTATCTAACATTAGGATAAGATTTCAGGGTTACTGCATTTGTTGTTGACTGATTGTTTCTGCTCTTACCTCCTTGTTCTTTCATCCATGGTTCTTCTTTTTCGGCACGGGAAGGGCCCAGCCACCCACCCCCATCCCCAACCACCCCACACTACACTCCTTTTGTAGGGTACCACAGTTGTGACATTTCCTGTGGCAGAGCAGGAAGGGGTGGATCAGTGGGGCCTCCACAAGGTGAGCTCATTTACAGGGGCACTAGTAATTTAACTTGTTATAGCAAGTTAAACAAAACATAATCAAACCATTACTTGCATTTTTTTCCTTTTTTTCTCCTTCTAATTACTCTGACTAGGTTATAAACCCAGCAACTTATCTGGAATGGATATCATTAACTGCAGGTACTGTGGAACAATTTTCAGAAGGACAGTCTTACAGGATTTAGGACACTGTCCTACATGCTGGGCCTTTGGAGATCTTAGGGCTCAGCTCCAGGCAGCATGGGCAGAGATTGCACATCTCAAATTTCATATTCAAGAGGAAATACATTATAAGAACCACCCGCCATTTCCCCAGCATCCAACAGAAAAACCTCGACCCAGAGGTTAGTTGTCCAGGAGGTTGGCAGGTGGTTAGGAGGGCAAATCGGTGCCCCATCACTCTGCTCTCTCCAACATATTACTCCAAAAAATATATAAACACTACAACAGGTATCTGCCTCTATCTCTGAAATCAAACAAAGAGGCAGAAGACACTGCAGAGCAGGACACTGCAGCACAGGAGCTAGCACAACAAAACTCGCCCAAATCAGGAACCAAAACAAAACAAGCAAAAGGAACTAAAAAACTCTGATCATAGGAGACTCCATGATTCGGGAGTTGATACCATCTCCAGCCAGGGTAATGGTCAGATGTCTCCCAGGTACATCAGCATGGAGAGACACTGACCGCATTGCTAAAATTGTTCACAAAGCAGGGGAAAACATTGATGTCCTAGTACACATAAGGACTAATGATCTCGCCAGCCGGTCAGTTGTGGAGACCAAGGAACACCTGACCAGGCTGGGTGACAAACTATCATCTATTTCGTCCGGCATCTCCTTCTCTGAGATCCTGTCAGTCTGGGAGAGGGGAGCAGATGGACAGAAGGTCAGAGAAGGGGAGATAGGGGAGCTAAACACGTGGCTCAAGGGCTGGTGCCAGGAAAAAGGACACAGATTTGTAGGGAACTGGCAACAGTTCTGGGGAGCTTAAGTCTTTAAACTTGATGGACTGCATCTGACTAAGGAGGAGTCAGTGCATTGGGGCAGAAGTTTGACGTCTTTGGCAGAATATTTAAACTCAGAAATGGGGAGGAGGCACCCTACACGTCGAATGGGAAGAACACCCTTCCCCCCTCAGCTAGTGGTCAAACAGGGATTCAGCATGTTTGCAGTTCATTTGCATCACCAGGTAAGAAAAAAGGTTTGTCTCCCCATACAACGCACAAGGGTAATGCCAAACCTCACCCAACAACTAACGCACCAAAATCTGGCCAATGGAAAATCATGTACACAGATGCTCACAGCCTGGGAAATAAGATCCCAGACCTGCAGGCAATAATGTCAGAGGCTAAACTGGACATAGTAGCAATTAGTGAGACGTGGTTTACCAGCAACCACACTTGGGAGACTTCAGTACCTGGCTATGTATTGTTCAGAAGAGACCGAGGTGCAAAAGGGGGGAGGAGTGGCCCTGTATGTCCATGAAAATATCAAAGCTACAGAAATTCAGAATACACATAAGGAGCCAGAAGAACTGTGGGTCACCCTGGAAACAGGAAATGGGACAGCCATAAGAACTGGGGTTGTCTACAGGCCCCCAGACCAGGGGGAGGACATAGGCACATTACTGTTAGAAGATATACAAAACATGACAGCTAAAGGGGAGGTTCTGATAATGGGAGACTTCAACATGCCGGATACAGATTGGTCAATACCAGCAGGAACATCTGCCAGAACTAGACACATAGTGGATTCCCTGCAGGGGGAGGGCCTCAAACAACTGGTACAGCAACCCACAAGAGACAGGGCTATCCTAGATCTAGTACTGACTAACAAGGAAGGGATCACAGATCTCCAGGTAGAAGGTCACGTGGGGCCAGTGACCATCACATGGTATGGTTCAATTTGGCTACTACATCTAAATCATCCCATTCCAAGGCAAAATATGGGACTCCAGAGGAGCTGACTTTGATAAGATGGCCAACAGAGTTAAGCTAGCCCTGGCAAAAAGAAACACAGGTGAGGGGGTACAGGCAAAGTGGGCAAGCATTAAAGATGCAATACTTGAAGCAATATCCCATTGTGTTAGACAGAAAAGGAAGTGCAAAAGAAGAAGGAAACCACTTTGGTTCTCAAATACAGTAGCAGAAAAGGTCAGAGCCAAAAGGCTGGCCTTCAGGAAATATAAGGGAACACAGCGGGATAAAGATAGGGAGGCATACCAAACTGCCCTAAGGGAAGCAGGTAAGGCAGTAAGGCAGGCAAAGTCCCAAACTGAGGAAACACTAGCACGAACAGTAAAAGAAGGTGACAAGACTTTCTATAGATACATTAGTGAAAGGAGAAAGTCCAGAGGGGGTATTGCTAAGCTTAATGGAGAAAAGGGAGCATGTGAGGAGGAGGACCCTGTAAAGGCATCTATCCTAAATAGATACTTTTGCTCAGTATTTACTGAAGAGAAGGTAGGCAGGGCCCACAGCTCAGCATCATGGACACAGGGGTGAGGGAGGTGAGCACTGCTCCTTCACAAAAGAAAGGTCCTACAAGAGCTTACAAGCTCAGGTGGATAAGGCAATGGGACCTGATGGCATATATCCCAGGGTACTTAAGGAGCTAAAGGTGGAACTAGCAGAGCCATTAGCAGAACTGTTTAGTGAGTCTCTGAGCACAGGAGAGGTCCCAGAAGACTGGAGAAGGGTTTATGTGATCCCGCCCACAAGAGTGGTAGCAGGAGGAGGCGGGAACTACAGACCAGTCAGTCTTACCTCAGTAGTGGGCAAGATTATGGAGGCACTCTTAAGGAAGGATAGTGCAACACCTGGAATCCATAGGGCACAGGATCCAAGACAGCATGGGTTTACAAAGGAAGGTCTTGTCAAACTAATCTCATAGATTTCTTTGACTGGGTAACCAGAGTGGTGGACCAAGGGGAGCAGTTGATGTCGCCTACCTTGACTTCAGCAAAGCTTTTGACACTGTTCCACATAGAAGATTGATAAATAAGCTGGATAGGCTCAGGGTGGTCAGAAGTTGGTCAACTGGGTGGCAAACTGGTTGACGGCAGAAAACAGAGAGTGGTGGTAAATGGTATACAGTCAGAAGAGATGCAAGTCAAAGTGGGGTACCTCAGGGATCAGTCCTGGGGCCAGTCCTCTCAACATCTTCATTAATGACCTTGCAGATGGACTAGAGGTAAGGCTTGTCTGTTTGCAGATGACACCAAGATCTGCAACAGAGTAGATGATCCAGATGGGGTGGGCAGAATGAGAAGAGATCTGGATAAACTAGCAAAATGGTCAGAAGAGTGGCAACTGGGATTTAATGCAAAGAAGTGCAAAATCATGCACATAGGAAGAGAAACCCTGAAGCCACCCCTATAGGCTGGGGGAGTTGCTAGCAGTCACAAAGGAAGAAAGAGACTTGGGCATCATCATCACTGATGACCTGAAATCATCCAAGCAGACCTCTAAAGCAGTAGGTAAGGCTAGGGGTGTTAGGGTGTATTAGTAGGGGTATCACAAGTCGTAAGAGGGAGGTAATAATCCCTCTTTACAAGACACTGGTTAGGCCCCATCTGGAGTACTGCGTGCAGTATTGGAGGCCACACCTTCACAAGGACATTAACCAAATTGAGGCAGTCCAGAGAAGGGCAACCAAAATGGTGCAGGGACTGCATCAGAAGACATATGAGGACAGATTAACAGAGCTCATTATGTATACCCTTGAGCAAAGGAGGGAGAGAGGTGATATGATCGAGGCATTCAGACACCTTAAGGGCATAAACAAGGTGAAAGAGTCTAACATGTTTAAATATAAGAAAAATAGCAGGACAAGAGGACACAGCATGAGATTAGAGGGGGGACGATTAAGGGGGAATGTGAGGAAATTCTTTTTCACAGAAAGGGTGGTGGATGCATGGAATGGCTTACCACAAGAAGTGGTGGCTATGAATACAGTGCAGGGCTTCAAACAGGCATGGGAAAGGCATAAGGGAGCAATACAAATGACTATGAATAGATAGGCCACTGACGGAACAAAGTCCGATGGCACATTTATAAGGTAGAAAAAGAAATGGGAAGACTGGATGGGCCTTGCGGTCCTTATCTGCCATCAACTTCTATGTTTCTATGTAACGTCCTTGTGGAGGTGTGGCCTCCAGTACTGCATGCAGTACTCTAGATGGGGCCTAACCAGTGTCTTGTAAAGAGGGATTATTACCTCCCTCTTACGACTTGTGATATCCCTATTTATACAATCCAGTATCCCTCTAGCCTTACCTACTGCTTTAGTGGTCTGCTTGGATGATTTCAGGTCATCTGTGATGATGATGCCCAGGTCTCTTTCTTCCCTTGTGACTGCCAGCAACTCCTCTCCCAACCTATAGGTGGCTTCAGGGTTTCTCTTCCCTATGTGCATGATCTTGCACTTTTACATTAAACCCCAGTTGCCACTCTTCCGACCATTTTGCCAGTTTATCCAGATCTCTTCTCATTCTGCCCACCCCAGTCTGGATCATCTACTCTGTTGCAGATCTTGGTGTCATCTGCAAACAGACAAAACTTACCCTCCGGTCCATCTGCAATGTCACTGATGTAGACATTGAAGAGGACTGGCCCCAGGACTGATCCCTGAGGTACCCCCCACTTGTGACTTGCATCTCTTCTGACTGTATACCGTTTATCACTACTTTCTGCTTTTCTGCCCGCCAACCAGTTTGCCACCCAGTTGACCAACTTTTAACCCACCTTGAGCCTACCTAGCTTATTAATCAATCTTCTGTGTGGAACAGTATAAAAAGCTTTGCTGCAGCCAAGGTAGGCACCCCTTTGTTCCACCACTCTGGTTACCCAGTCAAAGAAATCTATGAGATTAGTTTGACAGGACCTTCCTGTTGTAAATCCATGCTGTCTTGGATCCTGTGCTCCTATGGATTCCAGGTGTTGTACTATCTGTTCCTTAAGGAGTGCCTCCATAATCTTGCCCACTATTGAGGTAAGACTGACTGGTCTGTAATTACCTACCTCTTCTCTTCTACCACACTTGAGGAGCAGGATCACATGAGCCCATCTCCAGTCTTCTGGAACCTCTCCTGTGCTCAGAGACTCACTAAACTGTTCTGATAATGGCTTTGCTAGTTCCACTCTTAGCTCCTTTAGTACACTGGGTTCAAATAACATGAAGTCTTGCTATATTCTGACATATGCAGTGAGTCCCAACCTTCAAACTGCCCCGAAGACGAAAGAGTTAACTTTCCATGCCAGGCATGGAACGCTGAGCTCGAGCTCGGTTGAGACTCTGTCTGTTGTTCTTCAAACTCAAACCGTCAGATTCTTTACTCTGCCTCACTGAGCAGTCGCTCCAGAGATTTCTCCTTCTGCTCGGTTCATTTTGTCAGTTAAAGTGCTGTTTTCTCGGTTTTCGACCGAAATTAAACCGTAACCTGTCAGTTCAGTCTCTGTCTGTGGTATTTGTGAGTACTAGATAGGTTATATTTTACTCCATTCTGTGTGGAACTTGTAAACGGTTCATCGGTTCGGTTTCAACCGATCAAGTGTTTTGAAAAATCTTGAATTGTAATTTTAGAGTGTGGTTACCGGTTCTTACCGGTTCTTAAAAAAACTGATTTTATTACGTTTTTTTCCACGACCCATGACACGGTTGGGAACCGATAAGAGGGTCTTGCCTGGCGGATTGCCATAAAAGGGTAAGTTTGGATAGGACTGGCACTGTCTGAGAAACCCAAAGGAAAAACCGGGCCCACTGGGTTTCAACACTGTAGTGTGTGTGGGGAAGTCTTTGCCAAAGCTGACCCCCACACCACCTGTGTTTATTGTCTGGGGTTTGACCACCTCAATGCAGACTGCCAGATTTGTAAAAATTTTCCTGCAGCTACCCTGGAAAAGAGAGTTGGTAGGCTCAGGGAAAGGGAGGACAAAAAGTCCGCTGAACCAGATGGCCAGCCCGGTTCGGTTCAAACCGAACCAGAAGGAGTGCCTTCTGACCAGGGCGAGACTTCTTCGGGCAAAAGGAGATCCGACTCTGAGGAGTTGGTTCCAGCAAAAAGGACTAGGAAATCAGCTGGTGTGGAGCCAAAACTTTCCTCTCCAACCGCTGAAGAAATAGCCAAAGCGATCAAAATTGTCCAGTCGCTTTCCCCGGTTCCGACCGAATCGGCACCGTCAGGTAGGCGCTCGGTTCGGCCGGTTCCACCGGTTCAAGAGTATGATTTAGAGGAATATTATGAACCGGAGGAGGGGGAAGAGGAGTATGAGGAGAGTGAATGTGGATTTGAAAGTCTGGATGTGCCCATTGACCCGGACATCTCCCCAGACAGACCTTCAGGAGTGTCTCCTCCTAGGCTTTCTGAGTCCCCTTCTCATTTTATGTTTTATAAAAAAGTTGCTGAAACCCTCCAGCTCCATATGGAGGAAGCTGTGGATGATCAAGAGGAGCCTGACTATGTAGAAATGATGGATATCCCAGAGTCTAGGAGGCTGTCTATTCCCTTGCATAAATCTTTTGGGAAATAGACTTTTAAAATTCTAAAAACTCCTCACACTATACTTCCTGTGGATAAGAGAATGGACAAGAGGTACACATTGTCAGGCTCTGATACGGAGTTCCTTACATAACAGTGCAGCCATGTTGGGGTAGTGCAGGCTGCAGCCTGTGACAAGGCAAATATTCCCGTGGCTTCACACCCCCCAGACAAGGACTCCAGGAGGATTGATGCCATGGCAAAGAAACAGTACATGGCAGTATCCTTGGGACTCAGACAGGCGAAGTATATAGCTTATGTGGCTAGATATCAGAAGTTCAGATGGGACACTGTTATGGCTTTAGCAAAACAGGTCCCTGGCCAGCTTGCCAAGATGCTGAAGCAGGTGGCTGCTGATGGTATTGAGGCATCCAAGGTGCAATTCCATGCTGCAGTGGACTCAAATGATGTGTCATCAAGAGTCATACATCTGTGGCACTTTGCAGAATGGCTTGGCTCAGATGTACTAGCCTGTCACAGGATACCCAGACTAAGGCCCTGTTGTGGGTAATTCTCTGTTTGGGGAGCAGACAGAGAATTACATGAAGAAAATGGATGAGTATAGGACCACCTATAGGAGTGCACAGGCCAAGGAAAGGCAGGCCACTCCTCAAAGGCAGCTTCCCAGGGCAGGGGCAGGCATTTTCATTGGCCTTTTTACCAAGCCCAGGCTTCCTTTTCTGCTTATGCCCAGAGGGGGTTCTTTAGAGGGAGAGGCAGACGGAGGACAAGCAGGCCTGCTTCCACCCCCCAGCCCAAAGCCCCTGCCAAGCAGGCACCCTGATGGTCTGCCAGGGCCGATTCTCAGCTACCTGTAGGGGGCAGGCTGGCTTACTTTGTCCAGGACTGGGAGTCTCTGACATCAGACAAATGGGTCCTGGAAGTAGTAAGCCAGGGCCTGGTTCTCAGCTTCAAAAAGTTTCCAAAGATGAGAACCAGATCCTCTCCACCTGCAAATCCATCAGAGGCACTTGCCTTAGAGGCAGAGGTCTCTTTCCCTCCTAGCTCTCAGAGCTGTGGAAAGGGTTCCACCCCTACACCGCGGCAAAGGATTGTATTCCAGGTACTTCCTTACCCCAAAAAAGACAGGAGAATGGCGGCCCATCCTGGATCTCAGATACCTAAACAAGCACCTTTTAAAACCAAAATTCAAAATGGTGACTCTGGGAATTATTCTACCCTCTCTAAGGCCAGGGGACTGGCTAGTGTCCCTGGACCTCAAGGATGCCTACTTCCATATTCTCATCAGAAGTTCCCATCGAAGTACCTCAGGTTCGAGCTGCCCTCAGGCCATTACCAGTTCAGAGCAATGCCCTTTGGCCTCACCTCTGCTCCAAGGGTATTCACAAAATGCCTGGCAGTAGTAGTTGCTTCTCTAAGAAGGCAGAAAATTGCATCTTCCCTTACCTGGACGACTGGCTCATAGTAGGTCAGTCCCCAGACCAAGTCAAGTTACACTTACAGATAACTCAGCAACTGCTCACTTCTTTGGGTTTCCTTCTAAATCTCTCAAAGTCAGTTCTAGAGCCTGTCCAGCTCCTCACCTTCATAGGCGCAGAGCTAGACACAGAGAAGGCCAGAGCCTTCCTTCCCCTGGACAGGGCAAGGACCCTGGTCTCTCTGGCCTCCTCATTCACCCTGCAGGTGTCTCGACCAGCAAGGCATTTTCTACAGCTCCTGGGGCACATGGCTGCTTCTACAGCAGTAGTGCAGGGAGCAAGATTTCAGATGAGGGACATTCAGTTCCATTTGAGAGCCTTTTGGTCTCAAAGGAAGGACCCTCTGACCAAACTGATCCCAGTAACTCGAACCCTGATCCAGGCCCTACAGTGATGGCAGGATCAGAGCAATTTGAGACATGGGGTTCCCTTTGTCACTCAGTCTCACTCCTTAATCCTTACTACAGATGCCTTCCTCTTGGGGTGGGAGGCTCACATGGGCGACCTCACCACCCAGGGGTTGTGGTCCCCTCAGGAATCTCTGCTCCATATCAATCTGTTGGAACTCAGAGCAGTATTTCTAGCACTTCAATCTTTTTCCAAATCTGTTCAGAACAAAGTTGTACAGGTCAGAACAGACACCACCACCACCACAATGTGGTACATCAACAAGCAAGGAGGCACTCGGTCTACGGCCTTGTGCACCGAAGCAATGAAGTTGTGGTCTCTGGCTTACTCCCTGAACACCTCCCTCACAGCAGTTCACCTCCCAGGAAAGGACAATGTCCTGGCAGATGCTGTCAGCAGGATTTCCCAGGGCCATCACGAATGGTCACTGGATCCCCTGGTCTTGGAGGTGATATTTTCCAGATGGGGCACCCTGCAGATAGATCTTTTTGCAGCCCCAAACAATCACCAACTTCCCCTTTTTTGCTGCAGACCCCCAGTGTTGGGCTCAGTCCCCCTGGATGCCTTAGTTCTCAATTGGGAAGGGAAGTTTCTCTATGTTTTTCCCCCCTTCCCTCTCCTGTTCAAAGTTCTAGTCAAAATCAGATCTCAACCTTGCAAGATGATCCTGATTGCTCCAGACTGGGCCAGACAGCCCTGGTATCCACTCCTACTGTCCTTAGCAGTCCATCTTCCCCTGTGTCTTCCCAGGAATTACAACCTATTAACCTGTGCTCAGGGGAGGGTTTGGTACCCGAACCTCAAATCTCTCAATCTCAAGGCCTGGCTCTTGAAGAGTTAGAGTTTGCTGATTTACACCTGTCTCAAGGTGTAATGGATATCCTGAAGGCTTCTAGAAAACCTTCTACCAGGGCTACTTATAATTCTAAATGGAAAAGATTTTCCATATGGTGCTCTGGGAAGCATATTTCCCCAGAATCTGCTGATCTGCCCACAGTCCTTGATTATATGGTTCACTTAAATAGCTTGGGGCTGAGACCAGCTATACTGAAAGTGCATTTGGCAGCTGTGTCTGCTTTTATTTCAGCAGGTAAGCCCTTTTCTCTCTCAGCTCACCCTGTTTTCTCCAAGTTTTTCAAGGGATTGCTTCACACCAACCCTCCATTCAGGGACCCTGCCCCTGCCTGGGACCTCAATGTTTGCATTGCTCAGCTTATGCAACCCCCCTTTGAGCCTTTATCTTCAGCAGAGCTTAAGTACTTAACTTGGAAGACTGTGTTTCTGGTAGCCATCACTTCTGCCAGACACATAAGTGAATTACAAGCCTTGTCAGTGGAGCCTGATTTTATCTCCTTTCATAGAGATAAGGTGGTCCTCAGGACTAACAGGAAGTTCTTGCCTAAGGTGGTTTCAGATTTCCACCTTAATCAATCTATGTCTCTTCCAGTGTACTTCACTGACTATTCCTCCTCTGGCGAGAGGAGACTGCACAGTCTAGATGTGAAAAGAGCCCTTAGTTACTACATAGAGCATACCAAGGGTCACAGGTTTGACTCCCTCCAACTGTTCCTCACTTATGGTGAGGTTGGTTAAGGGAAACCTGCCACTAAAAGATCCATTGTCAGGTGGATTGTCTTTTGTATCCAATTTTGCTATGAAAAATTGGGTAAGGTTCCCCCCTCAGGCCTGAGGGCTCACTCTACCAGAGGTACAGCTGCTTCCCTGGCTGCTGCCAGGGACATCCCTATTCTAGAGATATGTCAAGCAGCTACCTGGAAAACAGTTCACACTTTTACCAAGCATTACTCCCTGGACATCCAGGCTAGGAGTGATGCTTGGTTTGGCACAGCTGTGCTTCAGAGCCTATTTCCTAAGTAGGTTCTGTCCCTCCTCCATGGAGGTACTGTTTTGTAGTTCCGACTGTCAGAATATAGCAAGACTTCATGTTGTTTGAAGAAAAAATTACTCACCTTAGTAATGTTGTTTCTTCTAATGGAGTCTTGCTATATTCTGACCTCCCCGCCTGCCCCTCTCAGAACCTCTGTTTTTGGGATGTGGGTGGGCAGTGCAGTGTTGGCACTTAGTAGGTGCCCACCTTTTTGTTTCACCCCTTCTTTTTGGGGTGAGTGGGTGTTGTGTTTTCATTTTTGGGTCTCCTGACTTGAGTCTTTGTGTTGGGACCAAAAAATGTGTTTTATGTTTAGTAGCCAGTTGGCTAGTGTAGGTTTACAGCTTCCACACAGGACCTTAGTGAGTTTAGCTCGTAAAGATCTGACGGTTTGAGTTTGAAGAACAACAGACAGAGTCTCAACCGAGCTCGAGCTCAGCGTTCCATGACTGGCATGGAAAGTTAACTCTTTCATCTCCGGGGCAGTTCGAAGGTTGGGACTCACTGCATATGTCAGAATATAGCAAGACTCCATTAGAAGAAACAACATTACTAAGGTGAGTAATTTTTTCATGTATGCCATGAGGGCCTATTGCCTTGTCCACCCTGAGCTTAGTGAGCACTTGTAGGACCCTTTCTTTTGTGAAAGGACTTGTGCACTTCTCCCTCCCCCCTGTGTCCATGGTGCTGAGCTGTGGACCCTGCCCTACCTTCTCCTCAGTAAATACTGGGCAGAAGTATCTATTCAGGCTACATGCTTTTCTTTAGTCCTCCTCCACACACTCCCCCTTATCCCCTTTGATCTTAGCAATACCCCCTCTGGACTTTCTCCTTTCACTAATGTATCTATAGAAAGTCTTTTCCACTTCTTTTTCTGTTCGTGATAGTGTTTCCTCGGTGTGGGCCTTTGCCCACCTTACTGCCTTCCCTGTTTCCCTTAGGGAAGTTTGGTATGCCTCCCTATCTTCGTCCTGCTGCATTCCTTTATATTTCCTGAAGGACAGCCTTTTGGCTCTGGTCTTTTCTGCTACTGCTTTTGAGAACCAAAGTGATTTCCTCCTTCTTTTGCTCTTGTTTTTCTCCCTAGCACAATGGGATGTTGCTTCAGGTATAGCATCCTTAATGCTTGCCCACTTTGTCTGTACCTACTCACTTGTATTTCTTCTTGCCAGTGCTAGCTTAACTCAGTTGGCCATCTTATCAAAGTTAGCTCCTCTGAAGTCCCATATTTTTGCCTTGGAATGGGATGATTTAGTTCTAGTGGCCAAATTGAACCATACCATAACATCTCCGACCATCTTTCAAGCTTCTCTATGTCCCTCTCAGCAGCATACACATCCCGGAGAACATTATGTGCATACTGAGTGTGTGTATATATACTGTGTGACAATACACTGCGTTGTCCACAACTGTGCATCCAGTCTAGGCGAAGCATTTCATGCATGTGGTAATATTGTTTCTGTTCTCTCTCTGTTGGTCCATGATATAGAGTGAACTGAGTTATTTTGGGTGGTATTGATTGGAGGGGTGTAATGGGATTAAAACAGGATTATGGTGTGCAAGGCTACAGTTGATGACAGTTTAGTGACATTCATTATTCTCATTCAGACTGCCATAGAGACTCAGTCTTGGGCTATTATCACCTGCTTGCTTTTGTCCTAAATCTGCATCTTGAGTTTTTCCTCAGAGAACAGCACTATCACACAGCCAATTGGGTTGTAACTGTATTGAGCTGAGTTCAACTGCACTGCCACAGCAGATAAATGAAGTACATAGCAAGTTCTTCAGCATCATACTGTCACTCACAGTGTCCCACATATCTATGTGCCTTATAAGCCAGTGACTTTTGACATCATCCACCTCTGCTAAAAATTGTCAATGAATAATATCCTATGTAACTACAATATTGAACTGTTACATGGTGTACTGCAGACATACACTATTCAGTACTGGTATTGCACGAGTCATGACTGGCCAGATATCAGCCAGTGCTTTCATAAACAAACATGGAAACATAGAAACATATACATTGACAGCAGATATGGTCTGTGTGTGGCCCACAAAGCCTACCACCTTTTCCAAATGCAGTGCCTCAGACAATAGATGGTCTGGGGCTTACACTGTTTTCCGTACTGCGAGAGTACTCTTATGTCTATACGGGGTTGGTGGAAGAAGGGTGGCAGAATGGGGGCCAGCAGACTTAGGGGAAGTGTGGTGAGACAGGGGAAGGGTATGGAAAGGAGGTAGTGGAAAACAGGCAGGACAGGAATACTGAGAAGGAGAGGGAGGGTCGATGGTAAAGGACGAGAGAGGATCAGGGGGACGCACTAGTGGCTGGAGGCAAGGAGAGGACTAATACAAAGCAGAGAGGGCCTGAATCAAGAAGGGGGGGAGGAGGATGCAGGTGAGGAATGTTAGTGGCAAGGACACAGCTAACACAGATAGCAGCAGTGGGGAGAAAGGTGTGTGTGGGGCAAGGGTACAGAAGGGTCCAAGGGAGGCAGTGGGGCCTACTAGGATGGAATCAGGGGTGGAAGGCCAAGAGTGTGTTCAGGGGGAATGGGATGCACCAGGGAGGTAAGCAGGATAAAGAGGGGAGAGTCATCATTTTGGTGGATTTAACAGTAAAAGGTGTAAGATGGGGGCGGGGGGCATGGGAGCCCAACAGAGCCGCATATGGGTGGAGTGTATGTCGGACGTGAAAGAAGGAAAGGTGTGGTAGCATGTTAAGAGGTGTGTGTGGAGGCTAGAGAGAAAGCCTCATATCATGGTGGACCTGGGCAGTAACGGTCTGGAGGGAGATACATTGGAATAAGTGCAGGAGAGATTCAAGGAAATTGGAAGGTTGTGCAGGAGTAAAGGGGGGACAGTGGCATTCTCTGAGAGTCTCCCAGTACCAAGGGCTAGCATGGCCAGGAAACTAAGAATCTCAGAGTTCAATACATGGCGATGGACATGGTGACATGGTGTGAGAACCTGGGATATGGACTGGTGGGGGTATGGGGCAGCACATGTGACAATCATTTTCCATTTTGTGTTGTGGTTAAACCTTTCCCATTGCACCACTCCCTCCGTTACCACCGCTGGTATATATCCTCTATCATTTTCTGGTTTGTACTGAGAGGCCATACCACCTAAGACACCCATGCTTGGCATTACAGTCATTTTCCATGGTGTATAGTGTCTGGCCCCCGTCAAACCTCCAAGCACACCCATTTTTTATTCTGCCATTATGCTGGCTTCTAGATACATGGAGAAACCCAAGATGGCTAGGTGAAGGAAATGCCATGGTACCTGGCTGGAGCACCTCGGTATGAGCGGTGGAAGAAAATGGAATTGAAAAGCAGCCACAATCACATTAAACACCACTAGTGCAGTGGAGCATCTCAGATAAAGTGGTTATCTTTTTCCTTTTCATTGTTTTGGTTTGTATTTCTTCGCCTAAACAAGGTATGTCTAAGGTCGTTCATCAGGCAAAAGATATATTTGACAATCTTTTTGGCGACAGAAGGCCAAAGAGCAAAAAACAACACAGGCAACTCAGTGGCAAAAAACTCTACAATCACCAAGCCTGCCCGACTTAAGGGACTTCATGTATGAACCTCAGATGCTTCTTTCTCCATTGCCAACATCACTGCCATCAGCTGACACTTCAGGGAAAGGTAACATTTCCACTTATTTAAAAAAAAGAAACCACCAAGTAAAGAAACCGCAGCTTCTAGCAAAGAAAGGGATTCAAACCAAAATTAACTAAACAGCCAGAACAGTGAATATACTCAGATTCTAAAAGGGTCCAGGTCCCAAAGCAGGTAAGAAACTTTGTTACATTGCTTGATACTCATCCTAGTAAAGACTGGAGCTCAGAAAAGTCTTTAAGTGACGTAGAGGGTAGAAAAGACTTAAATAAATATAGAACACTCCCCTGCTTCTCTGGAGAAATCAAGTTGAACCTAATGTTTATAGGGAAATTGAAGAAATTACTTCAGAAAATGTACAAGAAAGCGAGGGGGTAGACACTTAAAAAAACAAAGAAAACACCTAACAAGGACCCCCTACTGGTGATACATCCCTAGTTGCCCACCAGCATCCCATCGGCTTTTATTACTGTCTTATCATGTTGTTTGGCTACCTTTAGGTCGGCCATTATGACTATGCACTGGTACTTTTCCAGTTATGTTGTTTCTAGTACTTAACCCCTCGATTTTGTATTCCTCTCCTGGGTTTTTGTTTGCTAAGTGCATGATTTTGTACTTTGCCTTGAATCTGAGCTGCCACACTGTTGACCACTCCTCATACATGTCTGAGTCCCTTCTCAGTAGTATAGCATTGTGGTTAAGGACACTGAACTGCTGAATCAAACCCCACAGCCCCCACTTGTATACTGTGTGACCCTGAGCAAGTCACTTAACTTCCTTGTGCTCCCATGTCGCACCTGGAAACAGGCTCTGGCTTAGTGTGCCTTTCCTGGTTAAATTTCCCCTTTTCCCTTTCCTTTCATTTTCTTCACCCTCCCCCCCGGAGTGTGACCCCACTGAAGATCTTAATGTCGTCTGCATATTAGTGTCATCTGCAAAGAGACATACTTTCCCACTTATCCTTAAGCAGTGTCACTTATAAAGACATTAAAGGGGACTGGCCACAAGACTGAACATTGTGGCACCACACTGGTTACACCCCTTTGTTCAGACTGAACTACGTTTACCATCACCCCCTGGTTACTATTGCTAAGCCAATTTCAGACCAAGTTTACCACCTTGTGACCCATTCCCATATTGCTCATCTTGTTTACTAAACTCTTATGTGGGACTATATCAAATGCCTTGCTAAAGTCTGGGCATGCCATGTCCACCGCCCCTCCCTGATCTACTACCCTTGTCACTCAGTCAAAGAAATGTATCAGATTTGTTTAACAAGACCTTCCTGCTGTGAGCCCATGTTGCCTTGGGTCTTGTGCCCCAGCGGCCTCTAGATATTCTATAGTCCTTTCCTGTAACACCAATTCTGTCATCTTCCATACCACTGAGGTCAAACTGACCGGTCTGTGGTTTCCAGCTTCTGCTTTGCTCCAACTTTTGCCCCACATCTGGCCTCTGATACCACTCCATCATCCAGCTATTTGTTAAATAGGGCTGTCAGTGGTGTCACTAGCACCTCTCTATTCTTTGTTAGTGTTCTGTTATGTATCACGTCTTGCCCCACTTCCTTTTCCACTTGCAGTTTCAACAGTTCTTTTCACACTCTCTTCCATGAATGGGCTGGTGTCCGCCACTTTTCCCTGTATGACCAGTTTTGGTCCCTCCACCTCCCCTTCATTAATGAACACTGAACAGCAGTATTCATTAAAGATCTCTATTTTTATGGTTCCGCCTCCACCCATCCCCCCTTGGTCTTTTTTCTTTCCCTAATGTACCTAAAGAATGTTTGCTACCCTCCTGTACTGTCTGGGCTATGCTTTCCTCTGTTTGTGCATTTGCACTTCTGACCGCTTTCCCCACCTCCCTTAAGAAAGAAGGCGACGTGGAGGAATACTTAGCAAGACTCGAGGAAGCAGGGAAGGCAGTTAGGTTAGCCAAAGCTTGAGCAGAAGCATGAATAGCAAAAGGGGTTAAAAAGGGGGATAATACCTTCTACAGATATATAAGGGAGAAAAGGTAAGGGAGCTATCATAAGGTTGAGAACCAGGGAGGGCCAGAATGTTGAAACCGATGGACAGAAGGCAGTGGTTCAAAATGAATACTTCTGCTCAGTTTTCACCAGGGAGGATCAGGGAAGTGGAACAGTACTGAAGAATGAAGAACACCGTACCAGTGAAGCCGATATAAACCCCTTCACCACTGAAAGGGTCCTAAAAGAACTAGCAAAATTAAAAACTGACAAAACTATGGGACCTGACAGTTTCCACCCAAGAATACTAAAGGAACTCAGAGAAGAACTTGCCACCCCATTAGCAGAACTCTTCAACAAGTCACTGGAGAGTGGCACAGTACCAGACGGCTGGAAAAAAGCCATGATGGTACCACTGCACAAAAGCAGAAGCAAGGAAGACACTGGAAATTACCATCCAGTTAACCTCACCTCAGTAGTGGGGAAAATCATGGAAACATTATGAAAGAAAGAATTGTACATCATCTAGTAGCAACTACCCAAATAGACCAAAACCAGCATGGCTTCACAGCCGGGAGATCATGTCAAACAAACATGATTGATCTCTTGAATTGGGTGATCAGAATGGTGGACCAAGGAGGAGCAGTAGACATAGTATATCTGACTTCAGTAAGGCATTCGACTCTGTTCCACATAGGACGCTGATAAATAAGTTGGAACACACAGGAGTGGGACATAAAATAGTAGGCTGTATTAGAAACTGGCTCCAAGGGGGATCCCAGACAGAGTGTGTTAATAACTGGCACTCTGTTGGAGGAAGGAGGGGTGACCAGGGGAGTCGCCCAGAAATCAGTGATGGGGCCAATTCTATTTAGCATATTCATCAGTGAGGTATGCCTGTTCGCAGATGACCATCACCAAAGAGGAGAGGGACCTAGGGGTTATCATATCTGATGACCTGAAGGTATCAAAGCAGTGTGCAAAGGCTGCAGGGAGAGCCAGTGGCATGCTGGGGTGCATCGGCAGAGGTATTACTAGTAGGAGGCAGGAAGTGGTGATGCCATTGTATAACACACTAGTAAGGCCTCACCTTGAGTACTGTGTGCAGTACTGGAGACCACACATGTGTAAGGACATAAACATGGTGGAGGCTGTCCAGAGAAGGGCGACAAAGATGGTGCATGGTTTGCACCACAAAACATATGAGGAGAGACTAAGAGACCTCAATATGTACTCACTGGAGGAGAGAAAGGGGCAACATGATAGAAACTTTTAAGTACCTCAAGGGCATAAACAAGGTGCAGTTGCGAGATCTTTTCCAATGTAGAAAAGATACCAGAGCAAGGGAGCATGATATGAAATTGGAGGGGGGAGATTAAGAGGTAACATGAGGAAGTTTTCCTACACAGAGAGGGTGGTGAACGCTTGGAATAGTCTGCCACAAGAGGTGGTAGGGGCAAGCTCAGTGGAGGGGTTTAAACATGCCTGGGACAAGCGCAGGGAAACCTTGGGTGGGAAGGGAGTGATGAAAAGTCAGTGACCCCTTAGGGTGAGTGGATGCATACATGTATAGGGCCTATGGGCAGACTGGATGGGCCTAGCGGTCCTTATCTGCCAATAATTTCTATATTCTCACCCCAGGAATTCTTTAGCATCTATTGACAGATGCAGTATGCCATCTGGGTTCAGCTGCCCAGGAGAGGAGGAGTCAATGCAAATAAGGAAGGCACTGACCAATCAAGATACAGTTAGAGTGCTGCCTGCAGTCAGCCTGAGGGACCTTAGAACTTTTTCTCCACTGAACTGGCAACACTGCCCCAGAGCTCTCCTCTTCAAAGATCTTCCTGTGCCGTTTTCTTTCTTTTTGAGTGCTGCTTTTGAGGTATTTTGTATATTTTCTTCATTTTATCCATTTTTACTGCATCCGCGCTGGGTTCCGCGCAGTTGCGGAATTTTTACATGTTTTTCCCACTTTGGCGGTTTATCTGAAGTAAAATTCACCCACGTGTGATAAATTGTGTCTTTTTTTATTTCGTTCGTTAGTTTTTAGTGTTTATCGGTGGTTTCTAACACTTTTGCGCTAAAATCATTGATTTGTTTTTTCACGAGCGTGCGCAATTTTTCTGTTGCACACCAGTGCGAATTCTTGGAACCCTTTTTTCTCTAGTTAAATTTCAAAATGATTGATATTTGAAGGGTAATCCCCTCTCTTTTGGGGCGAGACTCTCGTTTGCTGTGCAGTGGGCTTTGTTGACAAGAGGTATGGAGGTGGTTCTGTTTTTTCCTCTTTGTGAAAAAAAAATACAATAAAATAAAATCTCTTAAAGTTGATTTTGATTTGTTTAAGCTTTGGCCCAACTATTGTTATCTGGGCTTTCAGTCTACCTCCCCCTCCTCTAAAAGTGCTGAGGAGGGTACCTCAAGTTAACACAAAAGAAATGACAAGTCCCATTGGGACTTCTATTATTACAAGTCTGGTTCTGTAGTAGTTGTTTCTCTGTCGAAGCCTTTAATTTGAAAATAGGCAGGGTGCCCTCTTCCCTGCACAAATATAGAGATTAATCTCCTCTGATCCTCCCTCCTGAAGGACTTAGGGAGTCATCAGGGGTTGACAAAATGATGCCCTCTGCAACTGAATTTTTTGTGAGCTTGGTAGTTATTCCAGACTTTATATTTCTGGCGTGTTCTTGGCTCCTTCAGGTCCAAGTATTCCTCTCCATGTTAATCCTTATGCCCAAGGATATTATTACTATTAGTAATTTAGGAGAGGATTTTCCTTCATGAACTCCTCTCGGGGCCCACTAATTCCAGTCGATCACCCTGAGGTTGATTCAGGTTATGGTATAATGAGGCATTTATATTCAACCAGTGGACTCCCTGGACTTTTCCGTCCAGGACGACACAATAAAGAGGTGGAGGACAACAACTTCGTAGATCTGCTGGTTGCTCTCCTCCAAAGAAGTTGACAACTCTCTGAAGACACCTACAAGTAGGTTCTGGAAATCCCTCCTTCTTTTTCGAGGTTGACAGAAGCATTGCGAGGAAATGCCAGCTCGCTAAGTGTTCTGCTGTTTTTATCTGTACACTTTCAAATTAAAGAGAGTTAGTGCAAACAGTGGCCTGCTTCTCAGCCTTGTGCCACTGTCAGCTTTCCCTCCAGAGATAGACTCGAGATAATCATATACCATGTGTAAGAAATTTTACATAATGCCTCTACCTTTGTAGCATATGCTATTATATATTAAGAGTTTTTGATGTTTCCTATCCTTGCCATAGTGCAACAGCTCTGGAGCACTATTCACAAGGAGGTTTGCTGAAATACCCAAGTGGCATATGATAGCGCTGTGCTCTCTTAGCCTTAAGTAATAATGTTACAGCTTCTGGAGTCTTGGCAAGGTCATTTCCCTCAGGCTTGCCTGTCTGAAAAGTTCAGGCCTTTCGGGTTATGCTTTGGTGCAAATTTTGGTTTGTCTTTATGGCAAACTAACGCTGACTGGCACATATGGATGAGTTTAACTCTCCAGTACTCAGTTAAAGATAAGTGTTCCTTCCCCAGAAGTCTCAGGGTATGGGGGACTTCGGGTAGGAATTATTTTCTCTTTAACCCTTTTTTCCTTACACCAGCAAATTAGGAAATTTACAAATGTGAAGTTTTCCAGGGGTTTAAGCATTCCTGGTAATCCCTTTCTCTTCAGTTACTTTTCTTCTTGTTTCAAGTTTTTACCCCTTCTTTAGTTGGTGTAAAAATAAATAAAAGGAGATAGATGTATGCAGATATTGACATATATATATATATATATATATATATATATATATATATATATATATATATATATACATGATAAGTAAATAAATGACTAAAGTTTTATCTCCAAGTGCTGTATTCTCTGTTTTTCTCTAGTAGCATGTCAGCAGTGGGAACTAGACACTAGAACCTCGTGAGGTTCAAAATCGTAAATGGGTTCCCTTCTCCTTGGGAGTTGGACTTTTTTCTGGGCTATTACCTGAATTTTAAAGGAAATTAGGAACAGCAAATTGTTATTAGCTTCCTCAACCTGGGGTCAGGATGCTTCTTTGACTCAGGTCTTTCTTTTGCAAATGCAGGGGATTTCTTGTTTCCCTCGATATATTCTATGTTCTCAGTTCCTTAGCCTGGGGGGTTTTCTCAGTTGGCTATGAGGCCTCCAGAGTGTTCTCAGATACAGAGTAAAAATTCAGGATATTCTCCAGGTGTCTGGGTAGGTTGGCGGTTCTCTCCTGTAGACAGGGAATCCCTGGTTTCCCTTCTCAGAGGCTTGGCCGTCCTTAGCCAATTCTTCTTGACCGTCCTTAGCCAATTCTTCTTGACTTTGGTTTTCAAGCCCTAAGTCTGACATGTTATTTCCTACAGTCTTGGGGTTTTTATACTTATTAGAAAAAAGTTCCCTAACCATCTAAATCTCAGCAACTCTTAAGTGCTCATCTTTTGTCAGGGGAAGTTCATTCCCTGTATATGGTGCATAATTGTGGCACTAGAGTCCCAGGGGCTAGACCTCCCCCTGGATCGGATTCCAAGTAACAGAATTTTTCGTGAAGCCCAAACCCTGTTTCAAGCTGGACTGGTGTAAGGAAACAGTGAACTTCACACCTCTCCCCTTCAAATTTTCGGTACAGAGGCTTCTTTCCAGTGGACACTTCCCTTCGGGGGGGGGGGGTCCATCATTGGGTCTTGATTTCTGAGAGAGTCCTTCTTTCATCAGTCCCTGGAATCTCAGAGCATCTCTATCAGGCCAGCTTTATTTCAGTCCAGAGGTCATTTAGTTGAGAGAGGACTGGATGATATTCCTGCCCTGTATATCTCCAACGAGCATTTGGGACACTTGGCTTCCAATCTCTCCTCAATAGCTATGAGTTTTGATCTCTAGCTGGCTTCTTTGGAGGTGTCTTAGTCACTCATCCATCTGTTGGGCAAGGACAACACTATGGCATAGTCAGGGTTACAGCAAGTGGACCCCTTGGCAGACCTTCTAAGCTGCATTAGTCAGGGCCACCACAAGTGAGCCCTCAACACACAAGTCCTAGCCACATCGTTCAAGGGGTAACGTCAGGTCCAGATCTGAATTTTCACCTCCAGACTGAACCACCAGTTTTTTCCTTTTTCCTATTGCAGGCCCCAGTTTGGGGTTCCTTCCAACGGACTTTCTTATCTCAAGACTGGTCAGAGAAGTGTTCTCTCTCTCCCATATAGCCCTTGTTTCCTAAGTACCTTTCTAGTTAAGGAATCAGCCACCACGATCCCAGTGGCTCTGGACAACCGTGGTACTTTCTGATAAAAAATGTTTCAGTTAAACAGCCTTCTGGCTGCTTTCGTTTCCACAAGCTGCTTCCTTTCTTGCACAGGAGCAGTGTTTTCTCAGCTCCCAGTCTTTTCTCCTCAAGGCCTGGTTCTTGAGAGGCTAGCGCTCCTAGAGTGCCAGTAGCCAAACAAGGCCTGGAACGTCTTGGAAAAAAAAAAAAAAGGTTTAGAACCATGAAAACCTCAGTTTTCTAGTGGAAATGTTTTTTCCTCTTGGTACAAGGACAAGAGCCTAGAGTTTTTCAACCCTCTTTCCTCTCATGACTGGATTATTTAGTTCATATCCAGGCATTGCTATCTTATACACGGAACTAGTTTGGTCTTTGTGACTTGTTTCCTGTAAAAATGTAAAGGTTTTTATTTTCTTATCTACAGTAGATCAGTAGGCCTCTTTTTTGGGAGCACACATAGCAGTTACTCAGATTCTTTTTCTGTCAGGCCAGAGAAATCTGTCATTTCTCAGATCATTTCAAAGAATTCCGCAAGGAGCCGTTTCACTTCCAGACCCTTCTAGGGACCGGAGTTTTTTCCCATGGAACACAAACCTCTATATATTCAAGTTCATGGGGTGTTCCTTTGAACCTGTGACATTTCTGTCTTGAAGTGAGTAACATCGAAGACAACCTTTTTGCTTGTTTTTTCCTCTGTCAGATTGATTTTCAGAGTTTCAGGTTTTTCTTTTAGGCCTTATCCTTTCAGTGCCTTCAAGAACAATTTAGTCTTCTGAATGGATAGGAAATCTTTTTTCCCAAGTGTCTATCATTTCCACCTTCACCAGCCCTTTTTCCCTGCCTGTACTGCTCTCGGGCAAGTCCTGTCTAGGCTATCTCAAGTTGCTCGGATGGGGCATGAATTAGTCCTGCTGGTCTGTGTCAGCAGTCTTAGCAGTTCAGGTACTGTCATTATCATCCCTTCCTTTCCTGCGTTTTGCAGAAAAGGAGAAACCAGTGACCAAGAGTATTTTCCCATGGGACTGTTTTCCCGTATTTCGGGTCTGGTACAGCAAGGCTGACATTCAGCCCTTCTTGGGCTTAGGGCCTACTTCCTAGAGAATAGCTGCCTCCTCGGTAGTGTTCAAGGCTATATCCTTACTAGAAGTGTGCAGATCACTTATTTGAAATTTGCTTCTCACATTCAATAAGATCTTTTCTTGGATGTGTAGTCTGATAGGATGCCAAATTTGGCAGGATGGTACTTCAGAGCCACCTCTTAAAATAGGTTTCTGTGCCCTCCTCCCAACTACACTGCTTCGAAGTCTGCATCTGTCAATAGATGCTAAAGAATTCCTGGGGTGAGAAGAAACAATTACTCACTGAAGTAATATTATTTCTTCCAGGGTATTCTTTAGCATTATTGGCATTCCCACACTTCCTCCCCTGGAAACCTTGTCTAAAGGCTCTGTTAGGGGATTTAGCCAAATTTGATGACTGTCATTCTTTCCTGTGATTAAAAAAATAAATCTTTTTTCTTTATAGTGGGTTAGACTATATGGTGGATTATTGCTAACAGTTCTTTTGCCCCTAGCGGGCACAGTTTTTGCTCTTTTTCAGCTCCGCAATGCATTCTGAGGTCACTCAGGCTGACTGCAGGCAGCACTCTACTCTAACTGTATCTTGATTGGCCAGTGCCTTCCTCATTTGCATTTACTCCTCCTCTCCAGGGCAGCTGAACCCAGCTGGTATACTGCATCCATCAATAATGCTAAAGAATACCCTGGAAGAAGTAATATTACTTCGGTGAGTAATTGTTTCTTTCTGTGTTTCTATGACACCAAGCTCTGCAACAGAGTGGACACCCAAGAGGGGGTCACAGAAATGATCGCTGATGTAAAACAATTGGGAGAATGGTCAAAACAGTGGCAGTTGAAATTCAATGCAAAGAAGTGCAAAGTTATGCACCTGGGAAGAAAGAACCTAGGCTGGGAATATACACGGGTGGGGGGTTCAGCTGACAAACTAAGGCAGATTGAGATCTGGGGATACCCTTATCTGATGATTTAAGGACAGCCAGGCAGTGCAAAAAGGTGGCACAAAAAGTAAGCAACATTCTCTGATGCATATGAAGGGGTATCACAAGTAGGAAAAGCGAAGTGATAACCCACAGTACCCTGCCTGGTCAGAATAGTGCTACCAGAATAGTGCACATAAGGAGAGAGAGTGCTAGTCTGAATAGCACTGCCATGAACAGTGAGAGGGGATTGACAGCACTTGCAGTAAGCACTCCCCAGGTCACAGTCCATGGTGCTGCCACAGGATAAGGGCAGCAGAATTCTGGAGGCTGGCCGAGCTGCTCCCGTGGCATGGAGGACTGAGGCATGGAGTAGCTCAGCTGGGTGGTAGTGGAGCCCAGGGTTGTAATCCTGGTCTCCCTAGATTTTGCCTTTATTGGCACTTAATTTTTTTTACAAGGGGCCGTGGAAACAGTATTCCATGGCTCCTCATTTTTCTTCTTGCCCCGTGATCCGCTCCTCCCGGAGTTCAGATCTGTTAGTCCGGAGGGTGCGGGAGGCAGAGCCCCCCTCAAAACATAAAGTGGCGGCATTTTGACCCACACGGTTCTTGACCGCACTGTTTTCAGTGGCGCTATTCTGACCTAGTGTCCGCTGTACAGGTCCTTGGTGAAGCCTCACCTGGAGTACTGTGTCCAGTTCTGGACACCACACCTCCAGAAGGACAAGGATCGCCTGGAAACCTTGCAGAGGAGAGCTATGAAGATGATGCATGGGCTACATGAAGAACCGTATGAATCAAGATTAAAGCATCTTAAGATGTACTCACTGGAGAGTAGAAGGGACAGAAGAGTTATGATAGAGACATTTGAATACCTCAAAGGTATCAGCTCAGGGTCTTGTCAGGGAAAACCTGAATACACAGACAAGGGGGCACAACATGCACCTGAAGGGAGGTAGTTTCAAAACAAACAGCAGGAAGTGTTTCTTCATGGAAAGGGTGGTGTAGCTCTGGAACAGTCTGGCCCCAGAGGTTGTGATAATGAAGATAGTGGTGGAGTTCAAGCTAGCATGGGATAAGCACTGTGGAAACCTAAGACAGTAAAATGACTGGGGGGGGGTAGCTTTCACGGGCAGACTAGATGGGTCGCAAGGTCCCCTTCTGTCGGCACTTTGTTATGTTCTCCCTCTGCTTTGTCTGATACAGTTCACTGTCTTCCTTCTTCTTTGTGTCTTTTTACTTTTTTGCCACTTCTTTAGGAAAACATTATGGTTAGTAATTTCTTTGGGCTTTGTTAACTTGCTTCGCACTAAGGCTTGTTGCCTCTGTTATGGCTCTCCCATGGATGTCGGCAGACATACTCAGTGTATTCTGCTGAGTATAGTAAAATCTGGAAAATCCAGGGGCAACCTGAGCCTCAGTTCAGGGCAATGAACACAAACAGAGCCTGATGTACCAGAAGGGCTGTTTTTCCTCTCCTTGGATGCTTTAGTGTGAGTTTGTAACTGCTCTTTGGAAGATGTGTGGGTGCTAAACTCAGAGGTCATGATTGTATGAGTGACTCAATCAAGTATGTATGCATGAGTGCTGGTGTGAATGGACTTGTGTAAGGCCGGCTGCCTTGACGTGGTGCAGAGTCTTATCACAATCAGAGTCAGCCTTAACCATTCTAGGCCCTTGTGCAGCTCCCTGCCGGGCCCCACCACTCTGTTCCCTGTCGCCCCTCCCCCTCCCCCAATAAAGCAGTATCAGGTCTACTAGTTTAACCAGCATCTTGTAATTAGTGCCATTGACTGCACTGAATTATTTAACTTCACTACTGGAAATGAATCTGACTGAACCTGGAGCAAGAACTTAAGTAAATATGGTTCTACTACCGTATTCATTTCTGTAAGGACAGGGACATCATCACTGGATACTCACACCTCCGATAATCCGATTTACAAACACGTTAAACAACTTAACTTTTCTGGAGGTGTGAGTGAGAGAGAATAGAGAGGATCATAGTGGGACACCAGTAGGTTGCCACCTGTCAGTTTTATTACCCGGTGATCAGGTTTTCAGGGTCCCTATCAGGAAATCTGATCTTGCTCTGTGCTTTTCAGGGTTTTGAGCCATTTTGAGTGCTCACATACTTTTGAAACAGATTTTGTCATATCATTCATTGTTTCAGCTACATGTCCAGGTTACAAACAAGTTCTCTTGTCAGTATAACCCTTTGTTTGTGAAAGCAGTCAACCTGAGAGGCGTAAAGTATGGCCATTAACTCCATTAGCACTTACTTAACCTAATCTTTTCCACTGCATCTTAAAGTGACACAGCAGCAAAGCTGCCCCCACCTTTTATAGCAGTAACAGAGCCAGTTGTCTTCCACTTTCAGTTGCTGGTAAACATTTTCATCTCTAACAAAATGTGGGCCTTTTTAAATGTTTTACATTATTTTGTTTTCCTCAGGAAAAAAAACATGGGCCCCCCAAGGTGCAGAGGCACAGCTTGCACCGAGCTAAGGCCAGCCCTGATCACAGTGCATCCTAAACATTGTAACTAAAAGCCAGCTGGCTTCTGCCTGATTGGTAGTACGTGGGTTAGATAAACTAAAATGTTGTGAATCTACTAGGATCATTGGCTTGTGTACTGACTTGTTGACTGAAATGGGGGTGGGGCAATGTTTGTGTGGTGGGACAGTACATCTTTTGGTTTGTATTTATGGGGGGGTGCAACAGTTCCATCAGCTCTCGAGTACAAGTTTAAAATTCCTGGCTGTACCCCTGGGCTCTCTCTTGAGGTTCTCCCACTGCACCTGCACTCCCCCATTTCTACCTTGTCCAGTGCTTTCTTGAGGCATTCTCCCATGTTTGCAATGTTGGTCTATTTGAAGTCTAGCACCCAAGCTTTTGTATGGCTCGTCTCTTCTACTGTGTTTACCTTGAACCATACTGTATGATGATAGCCGGACCCGAGATGGCTGCCTACTGATTCATCCATTATTTTGTCCCCATTCGAGAGACAGAAGGTCCAGTATCATCCACTCATTTTCTTTTTCTTTTTTTTTAGTCTTTTGGTAACCAGGTAAGGCCCCCTAGGCACAAGTGCCTGTTTTTGGGTGGTGAAGTGACTTGCTCAGAGTCGCAGAGTTTGTAGGTAGAGGTTGTGAGAATCAAACCCAGGCCTAGTCTGCTGGATGTACTAAGCTCGTTCACAGCTCGTTACTCTAACCTCTAGGCTATCCGCCAGTAGCTGCCTGAGGCATGCCCCCTGCTGGGCAACCAGGATGTCTTTGCTCCTGGATGTGGCTGCAGCATAGGTGTTCCAGTGTACATTTTGCATATTTATGTCCCCTAACACCAACACTTCCCTTTTGTCGACCATTTTAAGGATGTTTTCTACCATTACCCTGTCTGTTTCATCAGCCTGTGCTGGGTGTGTAGATACCCCCTGTGTGGATAGTGATGCCATGTCCTATCACCAGGGTGACACAACAGTGCATTCCCTCCTACCTGTTTTTTCTCTGTCTCCCTTGCTTTGATCCCCTCTCTGATGTGGCTAGCTACCCAGCCTCCCTTTTTTCCCTACCTGTCTTTCCTGTAGACTGTGTATCCCAGTATGTTAATATCCCAGTCGTGGCTTCCCATGTGCCATGTTTCTGTGCGTGCCACAATATCGCGGTCTTCCTCTACCATCAAGGTCATTAGGTCAGGGATATTGTGTACTTGTGGTAACATCCCTCCCCTCCTCCCCCACATACATGAGAAAAATAATGAATTGAGGAGAACTCTTAAGTTCTTTATTGCCCAATGTCTGGTAGCAAACTGCATACTGTTGTAAAGGACTTCCTTCCAAAGACATGCGGAGTGATGAGCAATGCGGATCATTATGCAATGACGTGCAAACTGTACTCTGATGTGAAGAATTTTGTGTAGGATGACTTCTAGAATACATAGTCTCTTTTTAGGGTGCAAATTAGTGTTTTAATGTAATTGCTCCCTACTGTACTTTTGAACACAATAAAAAAGTAGAGCCTTGACTGAACTGTGCAATCCTTTGGTGGAGTCACAGAGTGCTACCACTGCAAAGTCGACTACCAATACTTGTGCTACATTTTACATGATACATCAGGTAGGCAGTGAATCTGAAAGTATGCGGTAACGGCTCATGGTTCTGCTATGCCGGTACTCTGAATTCAATTGAATCTGAGTGATTCTCATGTTGTGATCACCATATGCTTGGTTGCAGTATTGCAAGTTCGATACCACACAGTACCTGCCAGAATAGTGTGCAATGTAATGTAGACCTGTACTCGATAATCTTCAAGTTTTTAGGTGGATGCACATGTAATAAGTACATGACTTGAGACCAGACATGTGGCAATAAAGAACTTATGGTTGCCACTTAGTATTTTACCCTTCCACCATGTAATGTGGCTTCGTGAGGTGGACAACAAAGTTGCTCTGTATTGCCCTGTATTACTGTCCAGTGGAGGAGAATAATGGTAGGGTACACACACACGCACACACACACACGTGGCAAGTGGGCAAGGGACATGCACAGAGACCACAGGTTGGGTAGCCACATGAGCTTACCTGCCATAACAGTGACGAAGGACAAAGGGCAAGTATTAGTGGCGATGCTAGTAAAGGAGGGCAGGGTGGGAGGAGGGAGGGGTGGAAGGTGGTCACAGTGAATGCTAGGAGCCTTGAGAAAAAACTGCAGAGCTACAGACTCTCATGGCAGAGGGAAGGTGGACATTGCAGCCATACAGAAACATGGGCCACCCAATACAATGACTGGGACCTGTCAATATCAGGGTACAGGTTATTTCGTAGGGATAGAGTGATTGGGAAAGGGGGCCGGCACAATCTGTGAGGGAAGGACTGAAGTGTGTATGGGAGGAAGGGGAGGAGGGTAGTACGGAGTCACTATGGATGCAAATCCAGGATTCCAAGAATAGGACTCTCAGGATGGGAGTGGTGTACAGGCCGCCCTGCCAGACAAAGGAGTTGGACAGGGAACTAGCGGGACAGATCGGGAAGACCTGCAAGAAGGGTAATGTGGTGATTGTGGGGGATTTCAACATGCCAGGAGTGGCTTGGAGTACCCCAACTACCAGGAATAGAAGGGAGCAGGTACTGCTGGATGCCTTCCAGGACAGCTTCCTGATACAAATGGTCAGTGAACCAACCAGGTTAGGGAATACCCTTGACCTCGTGCTGGCAAATGGGGAGTTTGTGAGGGAACTTAGAGTGGAAGAACTGCTGGTGGGATGTGACCACCACTCAGTATGGCTCACATTGGATATGGGTAAGAAAGGAGTGGAATCTGGCACAAGTGTGCTGGACTTCAGGAGGACCAATTTCGGGAGGATGGGGGAAGTGGTAAAAAGGTACCTGGCCAGAATTCAGCCCAGTATAGGTACTAACCAGAGGTGGGAGCTCATAAAGCTGGGGATAGTGGAGGCAACCAGAACCTGCAGCAAGGCCCTGAATAAGAAGGCTAGGGCAAAGAAACCTAGCTGGTTGAGCAAGGAGGTCATGAAAAAGGTAAGGAGGAAAAGAGCTGCCTTTAGGAGGTACAAGAAAACAGGGAGGGGGGGAGGACAGGGAGAAGTACCTGAAGGAATCAAAGGAGGTGACAAGGGCAGTAAGGGCAGCTAAGGTGTTCACGGAGCTCAGGCTGGCAGGGGCATTAAGAAGGAGAGAGGACTTCTTCAGGTACATCAGGGAGAAAGGAACAGTAAGGACCATATAGTGAGGATTAGGAAGGGGTTGGGTGGAAGAAGGGGTGATAAGGCAGAAGCCTAAATGATTACTTCTGCTCTGTATTTACTAAGGAGAAGAGGGGGTGATACCCAAGGGGGAGGGAGGCAGAAACGGGGGAAGAGGGTGACAGACGGGGAAATCATGGAGGGCAGGGTTCTGGAGGGTTTGAGGACACTGAGGGTGGACAAGGCACCATGCCCAGATGACATCCACCCCAGGGTACTGAAGGAGCTGGCAGAGGTCCTGGCGGGACCTTTGGCAGACCTATTTAATGCCGCACTACACTCAGGGTGTGTACCTCAGGATTGGAGGATGGCTCATGTGGTGCCCCTCCACAGGAGCAGCCCCAAGGATGAACTGGGGAACTACAGACAGGTGAGCCTCACATTCATTGTGGGTAAGCTGATGGAGACTATCCTGCAGGAGAGGCGGGTAGCTCTCCTGGAGGCCAAAGGACTACAGGACAGCAGACAACATGGCTTTGTACATGGCAGATCCTGCCAAACCAACCTGGTGGAGTTCTATGACTTGATAACTAGGCAATTGGATGGTGGTCATGCATTGGATGTCCTGTACCTGGACTTCAGTAAGGCATTCGACTCGGTGCCACATGGGAGGCTGGGGAGTAAGTTAGAAGGCACAGGGGCAGGTGCAAAGCTGGTGAGATGGGTAGGGATCTGGCTTCAGGGAAGACAACAGAGGGTGGTGGTGAGTGGGGAGCTCTCATCCCCAAGGGTAGTGACGAGCAGTGTTCTGCAGGGCTCGGTGTTGAGACCAGTGCTGTTTGGAATATTCATTGCAGACATCATATTGGACATCAACAGCAAGACCAGTCTGTTTGTTGATGACACCAAGATGGGAGCAGTGGTGGACGACCTAGGGGGATGGCAGGGGTTGCAGGATGATCTGGCAAAGCTGGAAACCTGGTTGGACACCTGGTAACCGGGGTTCAATGCCAAAAAGTGCAAGGTGCTGCATTTTGGGGTGAAAAATCCAAGGAGGAGTTACCAGCTGGAGGAGTGCAGCTAGCAGAGACAGAGCAGAAAGATCTGGGGGTGCTCATTGCGGGGTCAATGAACAACTCAGTACAATGTAGGAAAGCAGCTGCAAAGGCCAACAAAATGCTGGGTTGCATTGCAAGGGGTATATCCTCAAGGAGTGGGGAGGTGATTCTGCCACTGTACAGATCATTAGTTAGACTGCACTTGGAGTACTGCGTGCAGTACTGGCACCCATATCTGAAGAGGGACATTAAGTTACTGGAGGGGTTGCAGCACAGGGCGACAAAGATGATCAAGGGGCTAGTGGACTTACCAAAAGAGAGGAGGTTGAGGAAGTTGAACATGTACTTGCTGGAGGAGAGGAGGGACAGGGGATATGATTGAAACCTTCAAGTACATGAAAGGAATAAACAAGACAGGTACGGAGGGGCTGTTCAAAGTACGGGAGGGGAGGGACACCCAGGGCCATAATATGAGACTGGAGGGAGGAAGGTTCAGGAGGGAGATGAGGAGACACTTTTTTATGAAGAGGGTGGTAGTTGAGTGGAATGCGTTACTGGCAGAAGTGGTATCCAGTAGAACAGTGGACTGCTTCAAAAGGGGCTGGGACAGGGCAAGGGGGATGGCCAAGAGAGGGGGAGGAGCAGTTGCAGAATAAGGGGTGCTAGCTGCACATTTGAGCAGACTTGATAGACCGCTAGGCCTTTATCTGCTGGCAAATTTTATATGTTTGTATGTTCTTATGGCATAAGGCAGCAGTGATTTAATGCTACGAAATGTAAGGTAATGCACTCTGGAGGCATAAACCAAAAGGCGAGTAACTGACATGGGGTAATAAAGGTGACAAAGTCAGAGGTGGAAAAAGACCTGCGAGTAATGGTCATGGGTGATTAGAAACACACAGCAGAGTGCCAAGTATGCTGCAGCCAAGGCAAATGAAATGCTGGGCAGCAACAACTGGGGAATCACCTCTTGGAGGGAGGAAGTTATTTTATGACTGCACTGGCCAGTGTTGGCACAACAAATGAAATAGTGTGTTCAGTTCAGGTGCCCTTTCCTGCAGAAGGATATCAAAGTATTGGAGGAGTCCCAATGGAGGGAAACCACAATGATCATGTGCATATGGGACAGAGTGCATGAGGAGAGGCTGAGGGTGCTGAACGTGTACTCACTAGAGGACAGAAAGGCAATGGGGAATATGACTGAGACATTCAAGTACTTTGAGGGTATAAATAGCGTTGGTGTAGAGAGTATCTAAAATATAAGAAAGGAGGTAACAACAAGGGGGCACAGCCTTAAATTGCTGGTGGGTAGATACAAAAGTAAATGACGATGCACTTTTTAATATAAGAACATAAGTAGATGGCAGATGGGGACTGTGTGATCCATCTAGTCTGCCCAAGACATTTCTTCCTATAGATATATATGATAGATAGATATAGATAGATAGATAGAGATATATATATATATATATATATATATATATATATATATATATATATATATATATATATATATATATATATATATATAACACACACACACACACACACACACACACACACACACACACACACACACACACACATATAGTATTTATAGGTTACTGGGTACATATTCCACAAAATCGCTCAGTAGGTCTGGTGCAGCAAAGGCAGTGAAAGGTGTATGTAATACTATTGGGAAAATTGCCCTGGAACAATGGGACAGAGTGTGAAATTTTGAACAGTGACTTTGCACCTGTACCGGTGTAGTGTCACATCCACCAGATTCTGACAGAGCAAGTCAGACAGTGGGGCGAGTCACGGTCTATGGAAATGGGGCATCAATGAAACCATTTTCATCCTGCCCCTTTGGTTTCCTGCAGCACTAGGTAACAAAACTTTGTGTGGATATTCACAATAGGACAGCTATACTCCAAGCCACAAAAAATGTTTTATGAAGGGGATTGTATGCGTGCGAATATGTAGATGTCACGGTTTACCTATAGCGCATCGACAGCGCTAGCGACGACATCCCCTACAGCGACAGCTACAATGCCGACTGTTGGCATTGTAGCCACAGAGATGTCGGCACTCACAATAGGGGCTCGCCTGAAATACTTGGGGACCTCTGCCCACCCCCCAGTCTAAGTTCTAACTCCGAGTTGGAGTTAGACTGCGGTGGGGGGCAATCACCCAGCGAGGCAGTCCCGATTGGCACACAGACCACCACAGTGACGAGCAGATTTTGCCCGATTCCTGTCGCTGTGGTGGTGTTCGCCGTCGGGGAGTCGCTGCGGTGACAGTACACTAGATGTCACAACCCTCCATTCTAATATTCTTCCTGAACTGGAAATAGCAGCAGTCAAATGTGTCATATAACAAACGTGCACTAAATGTCACATTGTGTTTTGTACTTTGTCTTGCCAACCAATTCTGAAAACCAAACATTTTTTAGGCAGGAAGAGAAGTTATATTTGCAGACTAGGGGTACCACCAATGAAGAAAAGTACTGCTGGCAATCACGTCCTGCCTGCATGCATCAGCCACCTCAAATCATCCCTGGGGTGAAGGAGTACGCCTAAAGCCTAATCCCTTGAATTTGGAACATTTTGAAAACAAAGCAGCTGAACATTTGGCTAGAGCTAGACAGTAGGCGCACAGTAAAGATAACTTGCAAGGCAAGCCACCTCCAGGGTTGATAGTTATAGATAGCACTCAAAAAAGATGGAGCCCTGAACACAGATCAGTTGTTGGAACATAATGACACCAATAAGATAGAGCGGGTGATCGAGCCTGTGACCTTTGTGACCAAATATGGCAATGGGGCTGTGGATTTTAAAACAATTATGCATGGACATCGAGACAGTCTGTTATGGTGCAATTGAATGTCTGAGGAAGGCATGCAGTGAACCAGCAAGGGATTGCCGGTGTGGCTGCTACACAGTCCCTACCAGTGCTTACTAGCATCAGTAAGTGTCCTACTTTCACCAGCTGCATTGGATTCTGTTGCTGCAGATTCCAGAAGAGTCTGTGGAGCTGGTTGGACCATCAGTGACAGTGTTCTTTTTTTTTTTTATTTACTATGCTTTTACTGCCCCCGGCTGCCCGGTACCTCAGCCTGGTCATGGACCTTGACTTCCTCTCATACTGGGTGACTCCTGAGTACCCCTAGCCCCACCCCAGGGAGGGTGCGGCACCAGCCCAAAGTGCCGCATCCGACGGGATAGGTCAGGGAGCTGGCCTGAAAGAGCTAATTGAAGTCAAGGGCAGGCTTCATCAAGGGAGGCCGGCAGCTATTTTTCTAGGCTGCCCCAGGGGTGAGGATGTGCAATGACGTCCAGCGTCTGCCCCACCCCTTTTATATGTTGGCACCAGTCGCCTGTGGTTCCCCGAGCCTCCGCCGGGGTCCCTTGGGTGCCGAATACTTAACCCCTCCCTCCCCCCAGAGAAGGAGAGCAGTCCATGGGATGCTCAATACTTCTCCCAGCCGCTCTTTCTGACTCCCGGGTCCATTCCTGAACCCGGTCGCTGGCATTGCAAGCAGAACTAACTGCAAGCAGCGGCTGGCCAGTGACAATGTTCTGATGTACCTAGCTATGCAGCAGGTGAGTAGTCAGTAGAAACAGAGGTAAAGTCCAGATACGAGAGTAATAAATAAATGGACTGCATTTCACTCCACACCTTCCTCTTGGAGACCCCCTCCCAGCATACCAAGTACAAAAGTAAATCAATCAATTGGACCATTGCACACCTCAATTGCATAAAATACAAAAATCAGATATTGATGGTGGCAGGCACTGGTCCTGTGAAAATTCATATGATCGTCTCTCAAATTATGCTCCTGATGAGCACATAGCACGTTTGTATTATTGTTTGACATTCTGGCAGCAAATACGGTCTGCTGTACCAGTACTGGAGTTGGGTAGTGTATCAGAAAGGGTGAGGGTCCACAACAAACACTCCCTACCCGCTGGACAGCATGCCATAGTGTCTGTCCCAATGTGTAATGCTTTGAAAAATCTATTACAATACATAGATTACTTTAATATAGTAGCATTTGTGTTTCATTTTGACTCGGAATTGGGGGGGATAGAGGATATCATGTAGTGATGCCAATGCATGCAGTATAGTGACTATTGGCTTGACTACTTGACTCACTATGTATGTGGGCCGTCAACACATCTGCCTGTGTGTGACTTTCAGACAGATTTCTACCAATAACAGTGGACATGAACAAATGATACGCTGTTTGACTGTGACAATAGCTGACTACAGTGCTATCTTGGCAACAGAATTCGCCAGCTCGCCAATATAGCTAAATATCCACATAGGGACATCTATTAGCTTCGCAGTCATACTTTATAGAAATTGAAAAGTTTGCGTGTGGCATAATCGGCACAAAACTATAATTGGAAGCAACAGAATAAAAGTAATAAGTGTATGATCACACCGTCAAGGCAATTAAGCAAGTGCAGTAGTAAATAGCTATTGCCTCTTCCGAATAGTGGATGATAATACAAGAATAAATGAAGAACGAACAATTAGAAATACAAATCAACACCGCAATGGCTCGTTTTGTCGGAACTCACAGCAGGAACCAAAGGGGATTAGAGATTGATTCAGCACAGGAAAAGTAACTTGAGCTGGAAATGCACGAGCACAGGTGAGGCCAGCTTTTATCTACGTGCTGATACAACGCAACTGCGTGGGAGTGTGATGCAACTGTGTGAGGGCTGGAACCACAGTACGGGAGGCTTACTATCGGAACGACAAACAGCAAAAATAGGCAAAATGACAAAAATTGGATACAACACACACAAAAAGAAATCTGGTAAAGATAATGGATAGGGAGCTGGTTCTGCTACTTATACTTTATTCAAACACAACAAAATTGTCAAAATGACTGCCAAACTCTGACAGTGCCCCTTTAAGCATCTATGGTTTCAGGTTTCATGTCAGGCTAAAAGCTGTAGTGAGGTGAGAAGTTATAGTGTAGGTATCCCGTGCTTTCTCAAATTTCTGTTAAATACAGTATGCAGTAATAAGGGCAAAGAAGTCTAAATCCTGCATCAGATCTGTATTTAATTTTTTTACAGACAAGTAAAAAATTCAAATAATGTGATCACACATAACATAACTTGTGTGTGCAGTATCAACTGAACTGTAGCATCTGCTCACCCCCGTTCTTCTAGAATTCCCACATTGGTTCAACCTTCAGAAAATTGGTGATTTTTTACTGATTCTTCGGTTTCTCTGCAAAGAATTTATCAGCAGATAAGGACTGCTGGGCCCACCCCCTCTGCCCATTTTTCCATACCTACAGTATTACCGCAGACCTTGCTTGATCTCTGGCCCTCCCCCTATTCCTTTCCACTAAGATTCCCTTATTCCTGTCCCATGTGTTCTTGAATCCCTCCACTGACTTCACATCCAGCACCTCAGCTGGTATTTTGTTCCAGGAATCCACCACCCTTTCTATGAAAAAGTGCTTTCTCACGTATCTTCCAACTGTACCTCCCTCCAACTTCATTGCATCTCCCTTTTTTCTTGAACACCTTTTTTTTTCTGAAAGACACTTTCCTCCTGTATGTTATTTATCCCTGTGAGGTATTTAAAGGACTCTGTCATATCCCCCCATCCTCCCTCTCTTCAGGATGTACACATTGAGTTCCTTTAGTCTCACCTCATAGGGCTTTTGATGCAGACCCCACACCATTTTAGTTGCCCTCCTCTGGACTACTTCCACTCTGTCTATATCCTTCCAGAACTGTACACAGTATTCAAAGTGAAGTATTACAAGCGATCTGTACAGAGGCAGCACCACCTCCCTCCTGTTGGTGATGCCTCTTCCTATGCACCTCAGCATCCCACTAGCCCTCCCATTTGCCTATTCACACTGCCAGGCCACCTTTAAGGCATAGAGGTGATTAATCCCAGGCCTCACTCTTGCTTAGTGGTTGTCAATAATACTCCTCCCATTTTGTGCTCTGCCCCCAGGTTCCTATGTCCTAAGTGCATTATTTTTCACTTTTTTGCACTAAAACCTAGCTGCCATACCCTTGACCACTCCATGAGTTCGCTCAGGTCTCTGCTCATCTTCCTCCCCCAGAGTGTCTATCCTAGTGCAGATTTTTTTGTCATCCACAAAGAGGCAGACCTTCTCCTCCAGCTCCTCTGCAGTGAAACTTATAAAACATTAAAGAGGACCTGTCCTAGCACACAGCCGTGAAGCACATATCTGGTCACCCTCCCCTCCTCAGAGTGAACTCCGTTTGCCAACACCCTCTGTAACCTATCCCTTAACCCATTTCTCACCCAGTTAACTACCATTGGACTCACTCCTAAACTGCCTAGCTTGCTTGATAGTCTCCTATGTGGAACAGTGTTGAATGACTTACTGAAATCTAGGTAGGCCACGTACACCGCTTCACCCTGACCTAATTCCTTGGTCACTCAATGAAAGAAATCTATCAGATTCATTTGACATGACCTCCCACCCATGATATCATGCTGTCTCTTGTAACTCATTAGATTCAAGGTATTCTACTATCCTCTCCTTCAGCAGTGATTCGAGTAGCTTCCGCCACTGATGTCAGGCTGACTGGCCTATAATTGCCAGCCTCCTCCCTGCTACCACTTTTGTGAAGTGGGACTACATCTGCCCTCCTCCAGTCCTCTAGAACCCCTCCTGGTTCTATTAAGGTGTTAAATAGGCCTGTTAGAAGTGCAGCCAGTACCTCATTGAGCTTCCTCAATATCCTAGACTGTAGCCCATCTGGTCCCATTCCTTTGTCCACTTTCAGATTACTGGGTCCCTTTAGGACCCCCTCCTCTAAAAAAGGAGTAGTGTCCATCTCTGCCCCTTCAGAGCTCCTGTTAATTTTTTTGTGGCCCTCCCCTTCTCCTTTCACTGTGAACACTGAGCAAAAGTATTTGGTCAGGACAGGGGTGTAGCCAGGGATTTCAGATCTGCACACCAAGTGGACTCACTGCTACCCCATCCCCCCTTGTTAGGGTGAACTACCCCACCCCCCGGGGTATAGCCAGACAATATACAAATGTACACCAGGACCGTATTTGTTGCCTCATTTGGCACAATAAATACAACTTTTGTATCTCATGACAGTGATTGTTGTCATGCGTGGGTAAATACAAATGCCATGCATCGTTCCCTAAGACACCCACATACAGCCCAGAGCCTGTAAAGTTGTATTGTCCTTGGGATGCAAAGAGAGTATTAGTGACCAGTTCTTCTAGTTTCGACTCCTATGATTAAAATTACAGAAAGGTCCAATATTTTCTTTATTAGTTTTCATGGAAAAAGGAATCAGTTCAGAGCCTATTTGCTACCCCCCTTAAATAAAATTGCACACCATGGAGTGCTTGGAGTATGCCTGCCTACACCGATGGGTCAGGATATCTGCCTTTTCAAACCCCAGGAATCCCTCGCTTATGTTTAACTGTAATCATTCTCCTGGTATGAGCTGCCCCTCTGTACCATCCCCCATCCCTTTTTAATGTTACATTCCCTCCCCTGGTCTTCCTCTTTTCCCTTATATACCTATAAAACATCTTATCCCCTTTTGTTATTGTGTGGGCAGTTCGCTCTTCTGTTTGTTCAAGTTCAAGTTTATGCTTTTGCGTTCCTTACTGCTTTCTCTGCTTCTCTATGTTTCTTCTGATTCACAGCCCTATCCTCCTCCCTCTGTACCTCCTTATATCTTCTGAATGCTACCCTTTTAGCCTTTGGCTTTTCAGCAGTCTCTTTCGAGAACCATAGCAATCTCTTTTTCCTCTTGCACTCACTTGCTTGACACAGAGGTTTGTTGCCTTCACTATACCCCCTTTTAGCTTCGCCCACTCTTCCTCTACTCCACATAGCGCCCCCCCCCCCCGGCCAGGTCATCCCTGAGGCATTCATCCATCTTTATAAAATTTGCCCTTCTGAAATCCAGGACCTTTGCCCTTGTGGGGTTCAGTTTCGCAGCCATCCTTATATTGAATCATGCTGTATGGTGATCACCGGTCCCCAAGTGGCCTCCATCTTGATGTTTATCACACTGTCCCTGTTAGTGATTACTAGGTCCAGTATTGCCACGTCACAAGTGGGTTTGCTGACTAGTTGCCTGAGAAATGCTCTTAAAACCACCCCTTGGGGGCCGCTAAGACAGCTGTTACCTTCACCATGAAACCCTTCAATCAGATTGTACAAACTGGGTTCACACACAGAAGTAAAATGTAACCAATTAGCAGTGCTTTTATTTAAAAACACAGGCCTGGCAGCCAGAAGAAAAGAAGGTGTTAAGCAGCTGCAAGTCACTTGAGCACTCCCACCGTGTAGCAATGCACCCTAAGAGCCGCTGTACTGTGGGTCACTACCACCCTCTCAGATCCCACACAGTTTGAGGAAACACACATCCAGTCAAGGGGCACAAAAAATAAATTATTCTACACAGTGCGCATAAAAGAAGCTTAAACAAATGTCACTGCTATACCACCTGAACGAAGAAGTGAGTAGATAGGGCTGGCAGTATAGGCTAAAGGGTAGAGTGACAAGCTGTGAGTGAGCTTGGTACATCCAGCAGATCTGGGTTTGATTCCCACAACTTCCACCTGCATGTTGTCTGACTCTGAGCAAGTCACTGGAGCACCCCAATGTTCCTGGGTTGCCCCTAAAAGCAAACACGTGTGCCTAGTGGGCCTTACTCAGTTATCAAAGAATAAACAAAAGATGACACAGAAAAAATTCCCCTCATCTGAGGACATACAAGATGTGACAATATTTCTAGGCTATCCAAGCCATGGGAAATTTTAATAATATAGCTACTACCACTCCCTTCCCCAGAATTAGGCTCCAACCTATCTGCCTGGGGAGCAAGAGGAGGAAGAAAAGTACTATGTACAGGAGGGGAAGGTGACTCCATGGAATCAGACAGTGTACCTGAGTAAGAGTTTGTCTCTCCTCCCAGGCATAATGAGTGCTATCCTTCCTTTTCCTCATTTTTCAGACAGATGCTTGATACCCTTAACAGTCTCCCTTAAGAAGTTGAGGAGGAGGAGGATGCTGAATTTATGGAAATGATGGAGGTGGCACATGTAAGAAGGTTGCTAGTCCTCTTGCATAAATCACTTAAGAAGGCTATATCCCAAATCATGTCTGCACCTACTTCAGCTATAGCCATTGATAGAAAAATAGAAAGAAAGTATCAGGTGGACAGATCGGGGTGGAATACTTGTGTGCTCACCCTGCTCATTAAGGTGTAGTCCAGGCTGCTGCTTGCGAGAGAGCAGAAATCTCCCTTTTCACACAGCCCCATGAGAAGGACTCCAAAAAATTGGATTCTATGGCCAGAAAGGTTTGTACCTCAGCTTCCTTGCTCATTAGGCATGCAGCTTTTTCAGCACGTACAGCACAGTGCCAACCAGCGCTATGGAACACAATTCTGGCACTTGCTGATAAAGCAGATAGTGGGCTGGCACATGACTTAATTGCCACAGCAAGATCAGCCCTAGATCCCACTAAATACCATTTCCACACTGTTGTAGACACCAGTGAAGCTGCTGCTAGAGTTTGAGCTCACGCAGTGCCCTTAAAAAGATTCCCCTGGTTAAGGACAACCATCCTTTCCGAGGACACTCAGACCAAAGCTATGGATTTCTCCTTTGAGGGAAACTCACTGGTGACAAACCAGAGGCATACGTAAAGAAAAGGTAGATGAATACAAAACCACTTACAAGGGTAACAATGAGAAAGAAAAGGAGGCAGAGGCAGGGGATACGTCCCAAGAGCCTATACCACTGGCTATGTATATTTTAACACATAATTACTTCGAATTTGATGGGTACTATTACCAGCAAGATCATGGTACTGCGATGGGCAGCACCATGGCCCCTGCATACGCGAATGCATACATGTATAACTTTGAGATGTCAACAGTATTAAATGCAACAAAGAATCAATATTTTGGGTACATCGGGTTTTGGTTTAGGTATATAGATGATATAATTTGTCTATGGACTGGAAGTGAGGCTCAATTGTTAAGTTTTACTGACTGTTTGAACACATGGGACATAAACTTAAAATTTGAAATGGAGTACAGTAAAGACCAATTACCCTTTTTGGGCTTGATGATACAAATCAATGAATATGGTTTTGAAACCACTTTGTACAGAAAAAGCTCAGACCACAACACTATACTGCATGGCATTGGTTTCCATGAAAAGAAATGGAAAAACGGTATATCATTCTCACAGTTGACTAGGGTCAAGAGGAACTGCAGTCATCCAGCAGAATACCAGCAACATAAGCAAGAGATGCTTACTAGATTTAAGACTAGAAAATATCCCAAAAATGTACTTAGACAAGCTAGTCTTCAAGTAGAAAACACAGATAGGGAAGCACTATTACAAAATAAGAAAAAACAGTCCCTGGACAGGGTGGTGCTGGCTATGAAGTATAACCATAAAATTTCAGAGATTCGAAACATCATCAATCATAACTGGTATTTAGTCAAGACAGACAACCCTAGCCTTAAGGTGCTTCAGAATTGCCCCATTGTAGCAGCAAAACGGGTTAAAAATCTACAGGACAAGTTGGTGCATGCGCAGCTAACTAGTAAAAAAGAAGGAACAGGCCAGTTATTGCTTGGACCTCTGTGACCAGGAATGACCCCATGTGGGCGGTGCTCAATGTGCAATCATACAGTCATACACAAAGAATGTCTTTAACCATCCATATTTTGATAAATCTTTTAAGAAAAGACAGCACATAGATTGCACCATGGAGGGAGTCATTTATGTTATCCAATGCCCTGTGACCAACTTTATGTTGGACAAACAAAGAGGGCCTTAAAAGTACGGATACTTGAAATAAAGGAGATAGAAGAAATGATGAGAGATCACCAGTCGCACAGCACTTTAATCAAGCGTGACATAATGGCTCTGCACTTAGATTTTGGGGGCTTGAAGCAGTTCCCACACCAAGCAGAGGCAGGGACTATAAAAAATTATTGGAGAAAGCTGAAATGAGAAGGATTTTCCATCTCAAGACCTTGTAGACAGGCATTGGAGTGAATCAGGAAGTAAATTGGCAAGCTTGCACTTAGGATACAAGTAATAGGATGGATGGAAGTCTGATAAAATGGTAGATAAAGAGAGAGATCTCTTATAGAATGTTGTTTTCATCTTTCCCCTTCCCCATTTATCTTATACTTCCCGTACCCCTTCATGCCCACCTCCCAAAACCCTTTCCTTTCCTTTCCTTTCCTTTCCTTTCCTTTCCTTTCCTTTCCTTTCCTTTCCCCTTCACTAAACCCCACTTTCCCAACACTTCCCCCCAAAAAAATCTCCCATCCCCTCCTTTTCCCCGTCCCTTGTTTGTTTCTGCATCCCCTGTTTTCACAAACATCACATTGATAATTGTTTTCATTTAGAATATAGCGATTATGCAAATGTGTTTTGACATATAACATAAATTTTTCCCTCAATAGATATATATATATATATATATATATATATATATATATATATATATGTCTCATATCTTCCAGCTAAATAATAAAGTTCAGTTTATGGCTACAAAGATCCTAATAGCACTATATTGTGAGAATCCAGATCCCCTGCTGGGCCATTTTGTTTAACATAAATGACATGTTTAGTGGAAGAAATGTCCAGCTGTATGCATTCTGTCCACATTATATGTTGCTATAATAAGTTTGTGCACCTTTTTACAGTGCAAGGATGGGCCTGCTTGTGCAAACCCATGTCTGGTCTTGGAACTGGAACTGTGGGTTGCTTAGCAACCGCCCGCTCCTGCGTGAACAGAGGGTCTGTGATATGTCACAGTTCTGGGATTTGCACAAGTAGGCCCAAGAGAAACGCCCAGTACAGAGCAAGCAAACATTGCTAACTGGTGGTGTAGCTGACACTGTTCGAAAAAGGAATTAAAACAAAAGGCAAAATTGTTCTTTAAGTAGCCTGAAAGCTAATCAGCTAGTAGATTCAGTGATTTTTGTTTACAGTCATAAATGATTGACTCTTAGGGGCCATTTCTTTACAGAAAAACCCACAAACAAACTTGTAGGCCTGAGGGCCCCCCTCTTGAATGGTGCCAACTGTTTAAAAACTAAAGATCCCTGTGAAAAATAAACGCTGAAATGGATGTTTTGTTGGTAGAAAAGTGCAGCAGGTATGTGGGTTCAGGTTAGTTTTTAGCAGGAAATCATGGAACTGTGCACTGTTTAGGTGTAGAAAGAAGTAAAAAAAACATTGGAATACTTGTTGTTTTAAGTATGTGAACATCCATTGGGTGTATTGAAGTAAGGATTGATTTTTTTTGTTATTCTTAGGTTGATTTTGGATATTTGCAAACAGCATAAGGACTGTGAAGGAATCATATATTGTTATTAAATATAAAGAAGGTACCTTTTGTAAGTAGCATCACCACAGCAATGATGCACACAATTATTTATGTATACATATAAGACAAGATACTATAATGAAATTGTACCTTTATAAAATATTGATTGCTTTTTACTGCTTTATAAAAGAAAGACAACCCCATGAACAAGCTCTTTCGAGTGAAATTTAGGGGAATATTAAAGAGACCTTTTAAATGAATTTTGGAGATTGTATCAAGTGAACTTATTGGGCTCCTGAATACGTATAGAAGAGGAGGTTAGAGGGGGAGAGGGAGGATTTGTAGCGCACCCACACAAGATCACAGGATTTTCATAGCTAGATGATGTCAGCTGATATCCAGAGGTGATGGGACTGTAAGATCGAGCAGAAGATGGAAAGAGCTGAATCAATATCTGGGGCAGAGTAGACAAGAGACTAGTCAGAAGAGAAGAGGTTGCGTAGGAGGACATCAGTGTTTAGTGATCAGAGGGACCTGAGACAGAGGTGGTTAGGCGGAGAGTGTGAAAGATCTAGCTTTCTGGTCCAATATGGAATATAGTGGTCACTGAAGGCATCAGGGAGAGTACCGGCAGCAACAGTGTGACAGGGGTGAGAGGAGAGCACCCAGTCCAGGAGAGAGTGGTTGGGGGAGAGTGGGTTAGGCCAAGTGGGCTCCTTGATTAGCTGAGAGAGTTTCAGGGACTGTATCTTATCAAAAATGGGCTTAAGGACTGGTAGGGACCAGTTAAGTTTAAAGCCCCAAAGTAAGATAAGTTCACCAGAGGAGGCTAGAGAGACAAGGGAGGAGATGATGTCAACAAGAGAGAGAGGAGAGATTTTGGGAGATGCGTACATCACACCAACAAAGATGGTAAGGGAGGATGGGAACTTGAGATCAACCAGGAAGAGCTCATGAGAGGAGGGGAGAGATTCAAAAACTGGGGTCCTGAGTGTTGTAATCTAGCCTTGTCTCTGGGCACATACACCACCAGACAACTCCCTCTGAAAGATTCCCATGTAGCTGTACTCACGGTTTGTTTGTCCCTTTGTTACAGACATGGTCCTTGGAAGAAACCCACTTCTCCCCTTTTCTGGAAGCTTTAACTGAGACTCTCTCCACCTCTGATCTGGGCAGCTGGACAATCTTCTGGTCCCCCAGGGGATTGCCTCTTGGACCCACTGGATTTCACAGTCCCTTTCACTTCTCACAGAAGTGACCCACTGAGGCCTCAGAAATTACCGGTCTCCACCATTTCATGTGGTACTGCTGTTGTCTCACACACTGGGGTGAGAAAAAAGACCAGAGGTCCTTCACCCAACCTCAGGGCAGGCTGGCAGGCACTTCCACACTGGAAGCTTCTCTCTCCACTGCTCCCACACTCAGACTCTCCACTCAGCTGAACTCAGCATTCTAAACTGTACTCCTAGCAGTTGATTCCACTGTGGCTCTGGCTGCTGCGAGAGTTCTAAATGACATCACTCATTTTCTACCTAGCTAAGTAAACTATGAGCTGTGTGTAGGGGGCTTCTACTAAACTCTGTACCAGTGGCCCACTACCTTTCTAGTCTAACACTGATGGGATTCCAGTAACCCCAGGGGACTGGGTGGTTACACTAGCACTGAGTGAAAAGGCTGCTAGAGACTTGGCACAGCACATGGCTGACTCAACAAGATCAGCCATAGATGCCTCAAAGTACCAGTTCCATATAGCAGTGGACACAAATGATACTGCATCTAGGATCATGTCTATTCAATGTCCTTAAGAAGGTTTGCCTGGCATAGAACTACCAATCTAATGTAGGATACTGAAACAAAAGTGGTGGATTTACCAAATAGGAGAATTCCCTATTTGGTGACAAGACAGAGACTAATGTGAAAAAGGTGGATGAGTACAAAACCACCTACAAGAGGAATACCAAGAAAGCAAAGGCCTCCACTTCCTACAGGCCTTAAGAAGGGGTAGGTAAGGGTAGGGGTAACTACCCAGGTGCTTATGTTCCACATGAGTACCTTCCACAAAGGGCTACTATAGGATTGGCTCACAACTTCCAGGAATGGACAAAAATCACCACAGACAAGTGGGTCCTGGAAGTAGTGAACCAGGGGTTGTCCCTGCAGTACAAAAAATTCCCAAAACTGCAGAACCCAAAGGTTTTCCTGTTTCACACTCCAGCAGAAAACATTCTGTTGGATATGGATGTGAAGAGAGCGTTGCAAACAAATGCAGCTGAAAAAGTACCTGGCACACAATGGGGCAAGGAACATTATTTTCCAGATACTTCCTGACCCGTGAGAAAAATAGGGAGTGGTGACCCATTTGAGACCTTAGATATCTGAACAAACATTTAAAGAAAGAAAAATTCAAGTTAGTAACACTGGGCTCAGTGATTCCACCCCTGCAAGTAGAAGACTGGATGGGGTCACTGAATCTGAAAGATGCCTACTTTTACATAAATAGTATTATTTTGGATGCCATTTTCCACTGACGCAAACCTTTGAAATTGCACTGTTCCCATAAGCGGGACGGGGCCTCATTTGCATGAGCGCAGTGTTATGGGTGCTAACGGGAGATCTTCGAGATACAGCTCTTGCAGCAGGTTACACCATTAGGACTGAAGCAGTCAGGCGTCAGGACCCCACGGAAATCTTCTAGCTAGCAGTCTTCAGCGGGGACCGCCTCCGACGTCTGTCCAACCCCCGACGTCAGGCGTAGTACATAAGGAGGCGGTCCTGCCAGAATCCCCAGTTCTTTCCCCGACTTTGCAAGTCTCGACCTCTCGGTTAAGTTCTAGCTCGCGACAACCAGGAAAACTTTCAACTTTGCAAAATACAACTCTCTTCAGTCGTTTTTTCGTCTGATGTCCTCTCCAACTTCAGTGGAGGGCCATTCTTCGAAGTGTGCCTGTGGGAAGCAGATTCCTTTCAAAGACCCTCATTCGGCCTGCGTTCGTTGCCTGGGCCCAGACCACGACACCCAGGCTTGCTCCTTCTGTCAGGGCTTTAACAGTCAAACGAGAATCCGTCAACAGAAGGCCCTCCAGGCTTTCCTCCTCGAAGAAAAACTTAAGGCCATGGAACCTTCCTCCAAAGGGGAATCTTCAGGGAAGTCACACAGGCACCATGAGAAGCACCGGGAGAAGGTGAGATCCAGATCTCCCTCCAGGGCCTTGGACTCCCGCAACTCCGGCTCCAGGTCGGACCACTCTCCGTCGAGGGCCCGCTCTCAGTCTCCCCCGGTTGTGGTCAAATCGGCCAGTGGCTCCTCTACTCTGCGGCCTGCCAAGACCTCCAGGCCCGCTTCCTCGGCTAAGGCCTCGTCCAGGTCTGGGGAGTCCCACAAGTCGTCCTCCGGCATTCGGCCTCCGATGTCCGGTCAGTCTCCCTGCTGCCGCCACCCCAGCGCAAGACCAAGGAGCTGACCTCCCTTAAGCGGACGCCGGACTCGGCGCTGGCCCACCCGACGCCGGCCAAGGTACACAAGCACTCCAGGAACCGCACTATCTGCTCCCCCAGGACGCCGCGGGGACCGCGCCAGACACCGCAGTCAGGAGGACACACCACCACCGCCACCGACGCCAGTCAGGAGGCACTGTCAGAGGAGGAGTCTACCCAGCCCGAAGACCAGACTGGCGATCCCGGGCCCGTCGAACTCCCACGGGAACCCTCTCCAGAACCAGAGACCCCCGGGGAGCCGACACCCGGCCCCGATGACAGGCCACCGGCGCCCGGTCCGTCGTCGGGCCTGAACTTGTCAGAAGTGAAGGAGCTCTTCACCTTCTGGTGGGACACCATCAAAAAGGATGTGGTCACCACGCAGCCTCCTCCCGCACCCACTGCATCCCCGACACCTGCACCCCCTCCTTCACCCAGGGGGTCAGCAGGATGAGCACCTTCCCCCCCAGGAGCCAGCAGCACCTCCTAGGGGTAGATCTTTGGAGACGAGAAGGCCTCCATCAAGAGCCTCTTCAGGGTCACCCAGCCCCAAGAGACCCAGAAGACGTCGTATTCACCGTCCACGGAGGGTTCCAGATCTGACGTCTCTGGATGCTCCAGGTCTCCTTCACCAATCAGCATCCCCTCTCCGGACCCACGTGACCTCCCTAGGTCTCCTCCGGATGACCCCTTGTTCTCCGAAATAATGAGGCATATTCAGGAGAACATGGGATGGGATGCCGAGGACCTCGACCCGGAAAGACTATACCTTGCTCGCTACCTTCGGCAAAAAGACTCCAAGCCTGTGGTAGTGCCACCCTTGGTGGACACCTTTGTGGACGTCACCAAGGCAGCGTGGAAGCATCCACTTTCGACCCCGGCAATGCCGAAGAAGGCTGACCACCTGTACAAGGCCCCAAGGGAGGAACAGTACCTGGCTAATCATCCTCTGGCCAACTCCCTGGTCATTACAGCCTCTCATGACCAGTCTCAGAAACTGCAACATTTGAGCACGCAGCCACCGGACCCAGAATCCAAGCAGTTGGATGTGCTGGGCAGGCGCACGTACGCGGCCGCGACTTGCACCATTAGATCTTTGAATTACCTCACCCACATGTTTCAGTTCCAGAATGCTTTGTGGGAACAGGGACAGGACTTGGCGGAGAAACTGCCAGAAGGTGGCCAAAAGGAGGAACTCTTGCAACTCCTCCATACGGGTTCAGACGTGGGGACCCAGGTGCTCAGAGCTGCATAAGACTCTGCGGACTCTTCGGCCAGAGTGGCAGCCTCAGGCGTATCTCTCCGGAGACACTCATGGCTTCGTGTCTCCGGATTTACCCCGGACGTCCAGAAAAACATCATGGACACTCCTTACTATGGCGAAGTTCTGTTTGGTGAAGCCTCGGAAAAGGTGATCACCAAATTGCAGGAAGCCGGGAAGGCTATTAGATCTGTCCATGCCATGTACAGGTCTAGATTTAGTTCCTTTCGTAGGAACCAGAGTTGCTTCCGCAGCTGGACCCAAAGGCAACAACCTTGTTCCAGCCAGCAACAGAGGGGTTCCTTCTCTCAGAAAGCCCAGGCTAAGACATCTTCAGGCAGAGGCCAACGAGCTACCAAGTCAGCCCAGCCTGCAGGATCCAATGCTGCCACAGCATGACTCCTTCCCGGCCCCCACCCCTCCTCGGGATCAATGGGAAACAAAGGTCGAATCGCGGACCACCTGTCAGGGTGGCGGTCGATCACCACCGACAGGTAGGTGCTACAGTTGGTCAAAAAAGGCCATTATATAGAATTTGTAGACAACCCTCCCACAAGGCCTCCTCTGCTCTCCCGTTATTCGGGTCAGCACGCCCTGCTCATATGGCAGGAAGTGCTCACACTTCTACAGAAATAAGCTTTGGAGCACATCCCAGGGTACCAGAGAGGAGCAGGTTACTATTCACACTTCTTCCTGGTTCCAAAGAGAACAGGGGACCTCCGTCCAATCTTGGACCTCAGCGACCTCAATATGTCGGTCATTTACAGGCACTTCCGCATGGTGACCCTTCCGGGACTAATCCCCATGCTGAAGAAGGACGCTTTCTTGGCGTCCTTAGACATGCAGGACGCTTACCTGCACATCCCTATTGCTCAAGCGCATAGGAGGTTCCTGCGCTTCGAGTTTCTTGGCCGCCATTATCAGTTCCGAGCGCTTCCTTTCGGGCTGTCATCAGCACCCAGAGTATTCACCAAGTGCATGGCAGTCGTGGCAGCGTCTCTGAGGAGACAGGGCCACTATGTGTTCCCGTACCTGGATGACTGGCTTCTCATGGCCTCCTCCAAGGAGGCATTGCTGATGGCCATTGAGATACTCAGGCCCTTTTTCAGTCTTTGGGCATCCTGATCAACTACGAGAAGTCTCTCCTGGTACCGTCCCAGAAACTGCAGTTCATAGGGGCAGTTCTGGACACCGTCAAGGGGAAAGCCTTTCTTCCCGAAGAAGAGAGCGGAACGCATCCGATCCCTCATAAGGGACCTATCAGCGAAGAAGACCGTCCCAGCCAGATTGGTCCTACGCCTGCTCGGACACATGGCTGCGGCCATTCCAACAGTCCTGATGGCAAGACTCCACATGCGGGTAACCCAGTGGATGTTAAGAGTGCAATGGGACCAAAGGCAAGACCATCCGCAGCATCCAGTCAGAATCACGAAGGCCGTGGTTCGGGACTGGCAATGGTGGCTAGATCCGGGAACCCTCTCTGTGGGGGTTCCCTTCACAGCGCCGTCCCCGGTGATAACACTCTCCACAGATGCCTCAGGGCTGGGGTGGGGAGCGCATTTGAACAGGGTGAGGTCTCAGGGAACATGGACTACCCAGGAATCTCATCTCCATATCAACATATTGGAGATGAGGGCGGTCCTTTATGCCCTGCAAGCCTTCCAGTCAGAGATTCCACCGAGTACTCTCCTGTTACAAACAGACAATACTGCGGTGATGTATTACGTCAACAAACAAGGAGGCACACACTCCTACCCCCTTTGCAGGGAGGCCATGAGGGTGTGGGAATGGGTAATACGACACGGCGCAGACCTCATTGCAGTTCACGTTCCCGGGGTGGACAACACTGTTGCAGACAGCCTGAGTCGTTCTCAGGCCAGAGTCCATGAGTGGGAACTTCTACAGGAGGTGGCAGAGGATCTGTTTCACAGATGGGGCACTCCAGAATTGGATCTATTCGTGTCCCCATCCAACGCAAAACTGCCCAATTTTTGCTCGCTAGATCCAGGGCCTGGTGTTTTCTGGCGGGACGCGTTGTCTCTCTCCTGGGCGGGCAGATTTCTCTATGCCTTCCCTCCTTTCCCGTTGATCCAGAGAGTCCTTCTCAAACTTTGCAGGGAGCATGCAATGCTTATTTTGATAGCGCCTTTTTGGCCCAGGCAAATTTGGTTCCCGCTTCTGAATCAGTTGTCCCGGGAACCTCCGCTTCCCTTGCCAATCATCTCCCACCTGTTGTCTCAGGAGGAGGGTTCACTAGTCCACCCGGACTTACATACATTGAACCTACTTGCCTGGCTCCTTGAGACATAGCCATGATGCGACACGGGGTCTCGCAAGAGGTGGCAGACGTGCTTTCTGCCGCCAGAAAACCGGCAACACATGCAACATACGACCATGAAGTTGCGCAGGTTTTGCCTGTGGACTCAAACACGCGGTTTCTCGCCCTTAGACTGTCCTGAGAAGCTGGTTCTGGAGTACCTGCTCTCCCTTTTTCAATCCAGGCTAGCTTACTCCTCAATCAAAGTGCACCTTTGTGCAATCTCAGCTTATCATGCCCCCATAGGCCATTGCATGGTGGCCCAGTTGGATGCTACTCATGCCTTTTTAAGGGGGGTCCTCCACCTTAGACCGCACATTAAGGATACCGTCCCTCCTTGGGATTTGCCCTTCGTCCTGGAGCAGCTTACACTGCCACCCTTTGAACCAGCCGCGGATTGCGAGCTACGTTTTCTGTCGTGGAAAACGTTGTTTTTAGTTGCTGTTACTTCGGCGAGAAGAATCTCCGAATTACATGCTCTCATGTGTAAAGAGCCTTATTTAATTTTCCACCAGGATAGGGTATCCCTAAGGACAAATCCTAAGTTTCTGCCTAAGGTGGTTTCAGCCCTTACCCTTAATCAGGACATCGATTTACCAGTGTACTTTCCCAAGTACACCAATCGAGGAGAAGCTCTGCTTCACACCCTGGATGTTCACAGGTGTCTCAGATATTATGACCAGAACCAAACAGCACCGGAAGGCGGAGCAGCTGTTCGTATCCTTCACTGAGAGGATGAAGGGGGCCCCCGTTTCGAAGCAGACCCTTTCACACTGGCTCATTCAGTGTATTTCTTTCCGTTATGACAAACGCAGAAATCCCTTGCCAGGAGCGGTCAAGGGCCATTCCACTACAGGAGTGGCTACCTCCTTCGCAGCACTGAAGAATGAGTCCACTTCAGCTATCTGTGCTGCAGCCACCTGGAGCTCGATGCATACTTTTATCAGGCATTATAGCCTGGACATCGCCTCAAGGCGAAGGGCTGGTTTCGGCCTAGCCGTCCTCCAGGGACTTCTGTCTTAGGCTCAGAAGGGGTCTTAATCTCCGTCTTTCCTCCTCCCGATGGCTTTTCAATGTCACCATTGCTTGGGAATCAGTCCTAATGGTGTAACCTGCTGCAAGAGCTGTATCTCGAAGAAGATAGTACAGTTACGTAAGAACTTACTGTAACAGTAGATCTTCGAGAACAGCTCTTGCAGCAGGTACCTTCCCACCCACCATTCCCCCTCGGAGGAAGTAGGTTCTAACCTAACACCCATCCTTCAATTGGAAAGGTCTGTCTTTAGTCTTGGCCATCTGTTGGTGAGTTCCTCGGTCTCCTCTTCTGATGTCATCCAGCGGCCGGAAGTCTCCAGCGGGAGAACTGGGGATTCTGGCGGGACCACCTCCTTATGTACTACACCTGACGTCGGGGGCGGGACCGACGTCGGAGGCGGTCCCCGCTGAAGACTGCTAGCTAGAAGATTTCCGTGGGGTCCTGACGCCTGCCGGCTTCAGTCCTAATGGTGTAACCTGCTGCAAGAGCTGTTCTCGAAGATCTACTGTTACGGTAAGTTCTTATGTAACTGTACTTTGCCCATGCTACAGGGGTCTCTGAATATAGACCCCACCCAAAGTGGGGTGCAAAACCCAGTTACAGCGGGCAAACACCCTTTAGCGCCCATGCTAACTTTTGAATATCTGGGCCTTGGAATTATGGTAACTTTTCCTTGTTTTAGGGACATATTATTTAGTATATTGTTCATTAGGGTTGTCAGAACTAGTTCGGTAAAGATTCGAACCCTCCTCGAACCCTGGTGTTCGAGTTCTAACTTAGAACTCGAACACTGAGCGATGCAAAAGGGTTCGAATCACCATGAGCGATGAGACGGCGTGGGGTCGAGTAAGCAATGCGAGCTGCGGGATCTGTGGGGTATTAAAGAGATGCCCACGAGGAGGAGCCATTTGACTGAGGATCATCGCAGAGAGAGCAGCAGCAGCAGACAGCACCAGCAGCCCACTAAACTGTAGCAAAGCAGTTAGCGCATCCGCTACTTTTGTCCAGCAGTCGTGGCCAGTTCTTCTCCTGTGAGACTGGCGAGAACAAGAAAAAAGCTAAAAATCGGGGAACTGGGAGACGGAGTGGGAGTACTAGGGGCGGTTCAGGACAGAAGGAGGAATCGGGACTCTGGAGGATTAATCAAGATTGGGAGTGGGGGAATAGGGAGGGATTGATGAGAGACCAATATCAGGAGGAGGACTGGAGGAGGACTCGGAGAGAAAGAACCTTTGTGAAGTGTGATTATTTGAAACTGCAGCACACTGCACACCAGCAGCTGCCAGCAACAAGCATACAAGGGGGCAAAAAAGGCAAATAAATCTGATAAATCTAAATAAGTCTGAACCCTAGTGTGTGTGTCTCAGAGAGAAGCCCAGTGTGTGCCCCTTGACTGCACTGTACTGTACCACCAGTGTGTGTTACAGAGAGAAGCCCAGTGGCCAGTTGTGTGGTGGCATTAACCTTACATGACAGAAACGTAGGGGGCAAAAAGGGCAAATAAATCTTTCTGAACCCTAGTGTGTGTGTGTGTGTGTGTGTGTGTGTGTGTGTGTGTGTGTGTGTGTCACAGAGAGAAGCCCAGTGTGTGTGTACTGTACCCTACCCAGTGTGTGTTACAGAGAGAAGCCCAGTGGCCAGTTGTGTGGTGGCATTAACCTTACATGACAGAAACGTAGGGGGGCAAAAAGGCAAATAAATCTTTCTGAACCCTAGTGTGTGTGTGTGTGTGTGTATGTGTCACAGAGAGAAGCCCAGTGTGTGTGTACTGTACCCTACCCAGTGTGTGTTACAGAGAGAAGCCCAGTGGCCAGTTGTGTGGTGGCATTAACCTTACATGACAGAAATGCAGGGGGCGCAAAAAAAGGCAAATAAATCTTTCTGAACCCTAGTGTGTGTGTGTGTCACAGAGAGAAGCCCAGTGTGTGTGTACTGTACCCTACCCAGTGTGTGTTACAGAGAGAAGCCCAGTGGCCAGTTGTGTGGTGGCATTAACCTTACATGACAGAAACGTAGGGGGGCAAAAAAAGGCAAATAAATCTTTCTGAAGTTTCTGAACCCTAGTGTGTGTGTGTGTGTGTGTGTGTGTGTCACAGAGAGAAGCCCAGTGTGTGCATACTGTACCCTACCCAGTGTGTGTTAGAGAGAAGCCCAGTGGCCAGTTGTGTGGTGGCATTAACCTTACATGACAGAAACGTAGGGGGGGCAAAAATGGCAAATAAATGTTTCTGAACCCTAGTGTGTGTGTGTGGCATTAACCTTACATGACAGAAACGTAGAAATATAATTCTCATTCCCTGGTTTGCGTATGTGACTCCGTCTCCTGTGGTCGGTCAGCCCATCACCCTGCTGCTGTGTGCCCTTTGACTTCACTGTACCCTACCCAGTGTGTGTGTTACCGAGAGAAGCCCAGTGGCCAGTTGTGTGGTGGCATTAACCTTACATGACAGAAATGTAGAAATATAATTCTCATTCCCTGGTTTGCGTATGTGACTCCGTCTCCTGTGGTCAGTCAGCCCATCACCCTGCTGCTGTGTGCCCTGCACTGTACCCTACCAGTGTGTGTGTTCTGAGAGAAGCCCAGTGGCCAGTTGTGTGGTGGCATTAACCTTACATGACAGAAACGTAGGGGGCAAAAAAGGCAAATAAATCTTTCTGAACCCTAGTGTGTGTGTGATGTGCTAACGTTACATGACAGAAACGTAGAAATATAACTCTCATTCCTGGTTTGCATATGACTCCGTCTCCTGTGGTCGAGTCAGCCCATCACCCTGCTGCTGTGTGCCCTTGACTGCACTGTACCCTACCCAGTGTGTGTGTTACGAGAGAAGCCCAGTGGCCAGTTGTGTGTGGCATTAAACATACATGACAGAAGCGTAGAAATATAATTCTCATTCCCTGGTTTGCGTATGTGACTCGTCTCCTGTGGTAGTCAGCCATCACACCCTGCTGCTGTGTGCCTTTGACTGCACTGTACCCTACCCAGTGTGTGTGTGTAATGAGAAGTCCAGTGGCCAGTTGTGTGGTGGCATTAACCTTACATGAAGAAAGCGTAGAAATATAATTCTCATTCCCTGGGTTGCGTATGTGACTCCGTCTCCTGTGGTCAGCCCATCACCCTGCTGCTGTGTGCCCTTTGATTGCTATGTGTATGCCTATGCCCAGCAGCCCAATCATTCTGTAAGCCTTGAACCTGGGATCCTTTGGTTGCAAACTGTCATATTCTTCAATTACTTTCAGTCCACGTATCACAGTGTCACACAACCAAAATAAAATTTTGGAGTTGTAGCCAGCGATTACAGATCACATTGCTTTGTTACACAGGAATTGTTTGGGTGTTGGTGTGTTCACTGCAGTATACTGGACTGGTAGTACTGGTACTTACTGTCTGTTATGGCTGACACCAACATAGATGAAGCATTTAGTGCTGGTGTTGGAGCAGGTGTTGGTGGTAGTGGTAATCCTGCTGGTGCTAACAGAAATAACCAAAATGTTTCACGTGATAAAATTCAACAAACAGCAAAGAGCAACAGTGAAGTGTGGTAAGGGGACCTTTTAAGAAAACCTGTACAGCTGCTGGGGTCACATGGAGAGCACCATAAGGTATGCCATTCATGCCGTTAAGATCCCTATGACTAGCAGCAATAATGCAAGTGACAGTGAGTCCCTCTCTGACTCAGACAGTAGCTCTTTGTCTCAGTCCCACACTGTTGTGTCTCGTGACAAATCATTACTTCCTCAACAAAGTGAAATGAGCAAGTCTGCTGACAATGAATCAGGTAGTCACTTGCAAATACATCCAGCACTGTTAGCAATGAAAAGGACATATCCATTGAATCCACCACTTCTGTGTTGGCCAGCAATGAAAATCCATCAAGTCTTCTGTCCACTCTTCTAGCACCAAGGAGCATGTCCCAGGTTCTGTTAGGACAGGTGAAAAGACACAAACAGTCTTTAGCTATCTTCCTAGCACTTCGAACAAAATCTGTCACATCTGAGGTGTGGAATTATTTCTCAGTCAGTAAAACTGATCCATGCAAGCAATTTGTTCCTGTGTAAACAGAGTGTAAGCCGTGGTAAAGTTGTGTCATGCCTTGCTTTTCTGCTCTTAAATGCCATCTGAAAAAGCATTCGGTTTTTGATCATCAAAACCAAAACCCATGTCCTCCATCTTCCAGACCGCCGCGTGAAGGGTCAGGATCAGAATCTGAAATGGATACTGAATTGTCTGAACTTGATGCAGGCAGAACCACTGCCAGCCCTAGGATCACTGTTACCACCAATGCCAGCACCATTAGTACCAGTTGCACATCCAGTGATGGCACTGAATGTATAAGTCCTAGTCCACCATCTCGCTCCAGCTCTGCCCATCGAAGCACGTTGTATAATAAACCAGCAGGAACATGTTGCAAACAGCTAACACTGTCTCAGGCATTTGAAAGAAAGAATACCTTTACTAGAAATCATCCAAAGACCTTCATCTTAATCACCGAATTGGTGAACTGTTAGCGGACCCTTCTCCCATACTTTTGGTAGATCATGAGGATTTTAGGGAGCTCATGACATTAGCAGAACCTCGTTACAATGTTCCTCATCGAAGGTACTTTTCCTATGTTGAAATACCAAACATTTATCAGGCTTTAAAAGCGACAGTGATGCTTGCACTAAAACTGCAGAGGGTGGGGTTATTCATGTCACAACAGATATGTGGACCAACATGATAAAACATAGATTACATGTCCCTTAACGCTCATTGGGTCACGTTTTCTTGTGCTTCTTCAAAAACAAAGACACCCCAAAAGATGGCGCTGCTGCATATAAAGAAGTTTGGGCAAAGTCATACTGCTGCAAACATCTTGCAGGAACTAAATGACCTCCTTGCGAATGGGTTTATTCTCACGGTCTAAAATGTGGCTTCATAGTAAGTGACAACGGAGCCAACATCTTAAAAGCAATACAGGATGGAGGATTTCTGCATGCTTCTTGCTTTGCACATTGCTTACACTTAATTGTCACGGAATTTCTCAGCAACGAAACACAAGTGGATGGTATGATTGCTGTTTGCAAAAAAATTGTGACTCACTTTTCACATTCAACCAAGGCTATACGGACATTGTCCGAACTGCAAAAAAACACAAGCTGCCCCAGCAAAGCTGATTCAAAATGTTTCCACTCGTTGGAACTCAATGCTTTATATGCTGCAGCGCTCTTGGAGCAAAAAGCAAGCTGTACATAGTACTGCTCAATTACATTATTGGAGATGGCATTATGCTGTCTGTGCTGCAGTGAAATTAATGGAGACAGTGTGCTGTATCCTAGCTCCTTTGAGACAGCTACAAGGGACATGTCTTCTGAAGGTGCATCTGTGAGTCAGGTTATCCCACTCATAATGCTCATTTCACATCATCTTAGTGTTCTAAATCTACAAATAGAAAAAGACAGATCTGAAGCGCAGACAACATATCGCCTATATCATAGGAATCTAAGAAAGAGAATGGCGGGCTTCAAAACCAATGACAAATTAGTTGCAATAGCGAAATCAAGACACTACATCCTTGCAACTCTCTTAGATCTCAGGTTCAAGGCTATACATCTTCCAAAAACAGATGATATAGAGCAGTACAAATGTATGTTGCTAGATGAGCTGCAGCACTCACAGGAGTCAAACACAGACACGCACAGTACCATCAGGTTGTCATCACCACAACATGCAGGTTCATCTTCACAAAGGATACAGAACTGGAAAAGTCACCAAACATTAACAGTAGTTGTTCCACAACTGCCACTTCTTCAACCCTTAGTAGCAAGCTAAATCTGTGGCAAAACCTTTCCCAAATTGCTGCCATACCAGCTGCTTCTGCTGATTCCTCTTCTGAGCGGTCTCTGTCCAACATGGTAGACAGTTACCTGCAAGAACTGCCTATTCCTATTGATGCATGCCCTTTTGAATACTGGAGATCAAAAAAGTCAATTTGGACAGAGCTGTATGATGAAGCCTGTAAATATCTTGGTTGTCCTGCAACAAGTGTCTCTTCAGAACGCATGTTTAGTACAGCTGGCAATATTGTGACAGACACCAGAAATAGGTTGCTGCCAGAAAATGTACACACGTTAACTTTTATTAAAGTTAATAAGTCAAGATTTTCGTATCCCTACAAGAGTATACAAACTGATCCTGAAGTGATTGATGTTGTGGATGTTGATGGTGATGATGATGATGACAACTCAGATGGTGGTGGCTGGTAAAAATACTGTGTGGGACGGAGTCTCTCTGCACCAAAAAGGAAACTTTTACAGACTGTGATGACTTTGGTTGTCGTCTCTCTCCTTTCTCGATCTACTACCTTGGACTATATACCCCCCAAAACTTTCACCATTTCATGGCAAACTGCTTTGTAGCTAGGGTCTAAACTAAAGTCAACAAGTTTTATATACAGGGCAATTTTAACATCAGTAGGAACAGGCCCAAATTTGGCATAAAAGGGACACTGTCACGTCAATCCTTTCTGTATCATATTATTTATAGTTAAAGTGCAAACATATATTTTTGGATTTACCTTCTGTGACTTTGTGGTGCATCAGCATGAGGCTGGGACAGGAGACTGTCTATTTTTCAATTTTAAAGAGGACAAAACAATGAGTTCTAATTGGTAGCTGTTTATTATTTTTCAATTACAGAAATGTTAGCCATAAGCGAAAAATGGATGCTAGTACATGGGTGAGGGTTGTGGGTTGGTTTTAACATGGGTGTAAGGTGGCATGGGTGCTACTGCACAGATGAGGGTGGTGGAAGAAAAGTGGAATGGGTGATGGGGTGAAAGGTGGGTGTTGTTTTAGTTCTTTCATTTACAGATTACGTGATCAGCTGGGGATGGTGAGGAAAAAATGATGACAGACCGAACCTACTGTACATAATATATATTCTTATTAAATACATTGCAAACTGCTGCCACCTAGCACAATTGTCCTGTCCCCTTTAAAAAAGAATAAAGGAATCAGAAATAAAGAAAATCTGCATCAGCAGTTTCACAGAATGTGACGTATCATAGTGTTTTGCTTTATAAGTAGTGATAATTTGATACATAATGGGGTTGACAGGCGCTGTCCATAAACATCACATGCCAACTGCTGCAGCTACATAAATGTTCCTTAGTAAATTAGTATGTGGTGAGAAACCACTGTTTTATTTATGTGACTGAAATACAGATTTTATTGAAGTATCAGCTGCAAAAATGCATCATCTTAGAATTTTTTGTAAATATTACTTCAATTTGCCAACAAAAATGTTGGTATATGTATGCATTACCTTAGAAAATTGCATGCATTTTGCCAGCAACAATGACTGGCATATTTTTTTTATTAAGAACAAAAAGACACAGCACCAACACTTCCAAAAATATACTGTATTGTGCGTTTTATCTGATAGCATCACAGTACAGAAACGCCATGCAGGACAAAACAGTTTAAACAGACAAAAGGACCGCTTTTGTCTGTTGTTTAAACTGTTTAATCTACATCAGCATTCTGTCTGATCTCGAATAAAGCTACACAATGACCTGGAGTGATGTAATGTCTCAACTTTTCACACAGGCACAACTTAGGATTGGAGCAGCCTTCTTGTGGTTTCTGCAAATATTTTTTATTCCAATGTCTTGACTGAATATGTTATGACATAATATGTTTTGTAACAGTTCCACATGTTGCTGCTGTAGTACTTGGCTTGACTTTGTTATAAAAGCTTTCTTTTAAACATAGCAACTTTTGATTCACTCATTTAAAACAGAAAGCAGCAAATAGCTGAAATTAGGTAATATCAGTTATTTTTCTCCTAATTCATGACGATGAGTATATATAGCTGAGTACATAAATGGCTAATGTGCCTCTTTCTTTCACTAAGGAACTATGATGCAGCTGCAGCAGGAAAACTTTAACATATGGGTGGGTGGGTGGGCCTGTTACGTATTAAGTTGCTGACTTTAGCAAACAGAAGAAACTATAGATAAACCTAGTTGTATTCCTATCAATGTCACACAAGATAATTTCTCTCCCCCTTATTTTGAACAGTTTTTCCTTTACATGTATTTTATTACTATCTTTGTTACTGGCAGCACAATAAAAAAATAGGGTTCGAGTTCTAAAAAGTTCTAAAAAAGATTAGAACACTAGAACTTTTTCAAAAGTTCTAGACTAGAACTAGAACCCAGAACTTCAGAGGGTTCTGACAACCCTATTGTTCATACTCTTAGAGATTCTTTGGAGGGTGTTGCATATAGACTTGCAGACTTTGCAGAGACTGTGTTTGGAGAAGTCAGAGACAATATGACTGGCAGTCAGACGATATGAATGGCAGAGATGGAGCTTGATGCTGTCTACGGATTCATGCAAATTAGGGCTGTCAGTTTACTATATCTTTTAAGTAATATATAAGTTAACTTTGGCATAAGTATGTTACTGTATGCTGTCAAAGATTTTGACTGAAGAGCCTAAGCTAACTGCCTTGGAATGAGATGGAACTAGAGTTCTATGATAATGTCACAGCTTCGGAATGTGCTGGCCCCTAGTAGGTGAGCATGTGCAATTCAGCAATAAATGAATGCTGAGTAGCAACACAGGAACCAATGGGGAACTAACAGAAGACGAAATTACAGTAAGTCTAGTAGAATTTTTTTTTCTAATTATAGAAGCATCAATTTTTTTTGTCTAAATTTAGGTAATTAGTTATGGTCTCTTCAGCTCATGAATGTACTGTTGGAATGCTGTGAGGTTCATGACCGGCACAGTGCAGAGGGCATCTTTTGAAATCTACCAAAGTTCAGGGGCATCACCTAGGTGCTGAAATTATGTCACAGTTAGAATTCTAGAAGCCCTGTTACTACAGTGAGTAGCCTTTTCATACCAATCCCATAGTCTCTTTCTAGGAATATTGAATCTGATGAGGTATGCCGGTAAAGATACCTTATGATGAAAGAAAGACAGAATAATATTGTATTTTTAACAGGTTATTTGACTTCACTGAAGGCGCTAAACTTAAGATACTGCCCACTTGAGTTTCCTCCGCAAGATGTTGTACATCAAGGACTGAAGGCTATCCAAAGTTTTCTCAGGAGTGCCATGAAAGAAGACACTGCCCGTCAAGAGCTGCCTGTTCAAGGTTTGTGGAAACTCCTACAGTTCGTTTACCAATACAGATTATTTAGTTCTTCATAGAGGTAGAGGTTTATTTGAATAATGCAGATTTTCCCCACATTTCTGTTATGTCCATATATATATATATACTGGATCCTGAGAATGTTTGAGTATTCAAATTGTGTCTTGAGGACCAGACCCAATGTCTTTCACCCACGTATAAAAACATCAGATCCCATCATTTTATCTCCAACTTCTTGTATTGATCATTTTATTTTTTTATCTGTACAATGTTTTTCCAGTTATGCCTCTGCTCCTTTCTGACTACCACGCAGTCCTTTTTTTCCAGTCTTTATTTTCTGCACCTTACTGGCTGACCACCCACATCTCAACCAGTCCCCCCAGACCCATCACCCGACATTGCTGTGTCTTACCTAACACTGATACTGTTCCTGCCACAGGATCCTAGTCCGGGCACCAAGTTGCTGGTGTGGCGCCTGCAGGGGACCAGGACATCATTCAGCTGCACTCAGTGTCTTTTTTTTCTCCATCTTCTCCTGTGGGACAACATACAGTACATGCAGTGATGCAGTCGGTGTGCATGCTCTGCCTCTGCTGAGCGCCCCCCCTCCCACCTCAGGCATCTGAGTTTTGGGATCCCTTTTACTTGTGGTTCTGCTGCTCTGCCACCCAGATTTCTCTAAATGGCAGCTGACCAGCGGGACACACTAACCCCATTCCCTGAGGGGTTCCACCATGTCAGTTTGACATCAGTTTCGTTGACCGACACTACAGCGACAGCACAATGCCGACAGTGACCATGTCGCCCGGTAGTCGTGTCGCCAGACCACAATCGCTGCAAAGCACCAAGGCACATCCCAGCTGTTTGCAGGCAGCTTTACCCCCTGCACCCCCACCAAGGGAGGCTTCATCCCCTGCAATCCCCGACAAATAATATAATCACCTCCAGGTCAGAGGTGTAGCAGGGGAAACAGTGCAATACCCCTTAGACGGTAAGATGGAGGCGCTGTAAAATCCTGATTGACAGAATGACTTGTCAATCGGGTTGTAGCACCCACATTGCCATTAATGTAGGGGTGTCACTGCACTGACGGCACACCTCCCCCGATGTAAGAGAGCTGTCCCAGGGATGCTCAATCCTCCATTTCTGAACCCAAGTCACCTGCAGAGGGAAAAGTAGTGCTACCATTGTGCTACTGAACTGGCCCTCCTCCCAGTCCATTTTGATGTCATTGTCATTTTTCAGGCTGTCCTGTCTTCTTCAGTCTGCAGCTCAGTTGTCATAGGGAAACATAAAGTGGGGTTTTAAGTAGTTTCTTCTTGTAACTCCAAGATGTCCCTCACATACCAGCACACTGACTGTTATATGTGTCTTAGTCCTAAGCACATCGTCAAGAAATGTGGCCTCTACAGTTGCATAAAGCCCTTGTCCATCAGACAGTGCCTTAAGTGTGCCTTGAGATTGAAGTCTTTAAAGTAAAGTTGAAAAGCTGTCTATCAAAACAGGAATTTGGATCAAGTTTAGATCTAGCAAAGTTAGGAATTAACAATGTGTATATTTATGCTTGAATGTGTTGATCATAGTGTTGTGTTTTATTTACTGCCTACTGTGTGTGCTGTATGGTGTGTTTAGAGTCAAATATTTCATGTGAACGTAAGTCTGAGTGACATGTGCCAGAAGGGAATAATATACTGCACGTAGAATATTTCTTTCTCTCTCTCTCTCATTACTATCTCAGAATTTCTGCTTTGTCTTATCTCCAGGTGGCAGAGATCCCAAACCATCTGAGTGGTAGCACAGTCCAGTGGGTTCTGGAGGAGTTGCTGAGGGGAGGATCTCTCCTTAGCCTTCCTCGAACAGTGGTGGGGGGAGTGGAGGGTTTCTCTTTAGCCTTCCTCAAACAGCCAGAACAAAAGAGAGAACACACTTTCAAACCAAAATCAGAAGAAGAATAGCAGCAATTACATATGCTATAGGCATTCAAAAACTGTTGTCACAAAATGCACTAGAACTACCAGCAAACGAAAGGGATTCTTCTTCAGGTACTTTCTAACAAGAAGAAATCAGGGGAGTGGTGGCCTGTACTTGACCTGAGATGTATAAACAGGCACATAAAGAAAGAAAAATTCAGAATGGTCACCCTGCAAGTAGTGATCCAGTCAGTACAGAAAAACTCTCTCTCCTCATTGGAACTGAAAGATGTGCATTTCCACATTCCACTGTGGGAATCCCACAGAAAATATCTGATGTTCATGGTAGGAACCACAGCAGTTGCAGTACAGGGCAATGTCCATTGGTCTCTCATGTGCCCCAAGGGTGTTCACAAAGTGAATGGCTGTAGTAGCATCAGCGTTAAGAAAAGCTGACATCACAATCTAGCCATACTTAGAGGACTACTGTAGCTAGTGCATGTGGAAAGACAACAAAGGAAACAGAGGCATGCCTATAGAAGGTAAGAGGCATGATGGCAATCTGAGTTTCCTGCTAAACCTAGAAAGTGTGAAACTATAAAGCCTTACAACTTACCCCAACACTGGTCAACAAAAGAGTACAAACTACAGCAGGTGTACAGGAAAAATAATTTATTTAATATGCCTACACACCTCACATATGTAAAAGAGTAATCAGTATACCATCCCCACAGATAAAAAGCCCAACGGCATTTGGCTCCCACACACAGAACTTTATCAAGGGCTGAATTGTATTCACCTAAAAACATTTAAATAATGCTAGAGCAATGACATCATATTGACATGCCCTCCTCCAATGTAAAATACCAGTTTGATAACAGAGTAGCTAATACATAGATGAACTGTTTAAAAAAAAAAAAAAAATAATATCAACCCAAGATGTTAACAGTCCCCTTACTCCATACCATGAGAATGCTTAGTCATTATAGGGTCCCATATATGATAAGATATTGAGAGACATAACTGTACTTGCACAACATGTGATTAGTAATAAGTCCAAATTTCCATGTGATGGAATTCCTTTGTAAAAAAAGCAACTTGCTCAGTAAGAAAACATTTTGTCAGTTACATGATGTCATCTCAATTTCTCAGAGGTCCCATCAACACAAGCTACATCTGTAAATTAAGGATCCTTTGGATTGATAGCATCTCATTCAGTAATCCAAAGTGATTATGGATTGAAAAATTATCTCCGTGGAAAAATTGAAAAACTCCCACCGGCTTAAGGAATGCACATTTTCCAAACATATGTAATATGGGACCCTATAGTGAATAAGCATCCGTGTTGGAATGGAGTAAGAGGAATTTTAGTGTTTTAGGTTGGTGTTGTAGTTTTTTTTTTTTTTTTTAGACAGTTAATCTATGTATTAGCCAGTCTATTACCAAATTAATATTTTACATTGGGGAAGGGCACGTTAATATGACATTATTGCACTAGTACTATTTAAACACTTTAGGTATATACACTTCAGTCCTTTATAAAGCTCCATATGTGGCAGCAAAATGTCATTGGGTTTTTTGTCTGCAGGGCTGGTATCTTTATTGTCGTTTTATATATGCGTGGTGTGTAGGCATATTAAATAAATTATTTTTCCTATACACCTGCTTTAGTTTGTACTCTTGTGTTACATAGAAACATAGAATTTGTTGGCAGATAAGGACTGCTTGGCCCACCCAGTCTGCCTGTTTCCCTACCTAATGGATAAGCTGCAGATCCTAGTTAACCAACAGCCTGCTTTTTCCTACCCCCACCCACTAGAATAGCCTTATGACTGTTCCATGCATTCTTGAAATCCACCACTGTTTTTGACTCCACAAACTCCTCAGGAAGGCTGTTCCATGTATCCACAACCCTCTCTGTGAAAAAAATACTTCCTCACATTACCTCTAAGCATCCCCCCTCAATCTTCAAATTGTGCTCCCTTGTTCTTGCACAACTCTTTTTCTGAAAGATGTTACCCTCTTGGACTTTGTTGATTCCCTTAAGGTACTTGAACGTTTCTATCATGTCTCCCCTCTCCCTCCTTTCCTCAAGGCTATACATATTAAGCTCCTTAAGTCTCTCTTCATATGTCTTCTGGTGCAGACACTGCACCATCTTAGTTGCCCTCCTCTGAATCACCTCCATCCTGTCTATGTCTTTGCGCAGATTAGGTCTCCAGAACTGCATGCAGTTCTCCAGAGGGGGTCTCACCAGCTGTCTGTACAGAGGGATAACAACTTCCTGTTTTCTACTGGTGATGCCTCTCCTATGCATCCCAGTATCCCCAGCCCGCCTACTGCCCTCTCACATTGCTTGCCCACCTTAAGGTCATCAGATATGACTACCCCAGGTCCCTTTCCATTTTTGTTGTTGTTAGTATTTCACCCCCCCATTGTGTACTCTTCCCCTGGGTTTTTGTTTCCCAGGTGCATTACTTTGCACTTCTTAGCATTGAATCTAAGCTGCCGTACATTTGATCATTCCTCCAGCCTTGCCAAGTCCCTTCTCATCTTTTCCATCCCACGCTGTGTATCAACTCTGTTGCAGATCTTTGTAACGTCTGCAAAGAGACATACTTTTCCTTCCAGTCCCTCTGCAATGTCGCATATAAAGACATTAAAGAGGATCGGTCCTAGTACTGAACCCTGCGGTACCCCACTAGTAACCCCCTTTCTTCAGCGTGGACTCCGTTTACTATTACCCTTTGTGTCCTGTTCTCCAGCCAATTCTTTACCCAGGCTACCAGCTTGGGACCCACTGTTGACCAGTTTTGGGGTGACTTGCACAGCTTTGTAGTTTCACATTTGATATTTTCTTGCTTAACGCAACCAGAGCCGACCTCTCATTTGGATTTGGCTAAACCTAGAAAGACCTACACTGGAGCCAGTGCAAACCTTGATGTTTATAGGTAGAGAACTGAACACAGTACAAGTGTCAATGAGGCGCAGGTCAAGAAGCATAGGAAAACCATGAGCATTCATAAAATTCGCAAGTAGCATTTTATCATCAGTAACAATAGGATAAAAAAAATTGTGCAGGGTAGCTCTTGTACAGGCAGTTCAAACAAAGGACAAGTCCTTCATCAAAGAGTATCTCTAATTGTGAATTTCAGTCTCTCTCACCAATGAAAGATTGCTCTTTTTATAGATAACGTCTTTTCCTGGCAATAAACTTCTGCATCTTGAGCTCATTAAGATACATGTCCTGTGAGATGCATGTTCTGTTTTCACACAATGTCCCAAATCTTTGTCAGTTTCTTTCCTTGTAGATGCAACAGAAAAGAACATTGTGTCCCAGAACTGATCTCTTGTTGACAACTCTGCAAATAAGCTTGTGCAGGTTAAACTGCATCTCGAGGTTACCCCCCCCCCGAGTTCCATATAGCTTTTTGCAATCATTTCAGTAGCATAACTGTTTACATTTTCAAACCTGAGAACCCAGTTTCACATAAAGATCCACGCATAGCTTGATAACCACAGATAAGCAAGGGGGAAGAAAAGCTAGAAACAGCAAGTGAAGGCAGGGAGATAGTGGGAGGGGGACAATCGTGAAACTGTCAGAGTGATCAGTCCCTAGGTCTCACAAGAAAATTTTATTACACAATCAGACAGACAAGAGACAGAAAAAGAGAAGATAGAACATATACTTGGTTTTAAGTCTTTCTGCATAACAAATGGGTAGAGTCTCATTCAGCCCTGTTAGAACAAGCCAAAACATTTCTGCCCTGGAAAAGAGTTCAGACACTGTTGACCTTTGCAGACAGCTTCCAAATAGAAACAGAAAGGTCCGCACTTGAGTTTTTCAGACTTCAAGGTCACATGTCAACAACCACAGCAGCAGTCCCATGCACAAGATAGCACATGAGGGACATCCAGAGGTACCTAAAAAAGCAGTGCTGGTCTCTGCTGAGACAGCTTCTGACTAGTAAAGGAAACTCTGGTACAATCCTTACAGTGGTGGAAGTGTGTGGATCATCTGTGAAAATGCATACTGTTTCAACAAAAGTCTCACACAGTGATGCTGACAACAGATGCCTTCTTCAGGGATGGAAGGGTCATATCTCAGACCTGATGGTCCAGGACACTTAGAACAGGTTAGAATCACAGGAACACATACATCTGTTAGAAATCTGAGCAATGTTCCTAGCGCAATTCAACATTCAGACAACAAGAATCCAGCAATGATGCCTTACAAAGAGCATCAGTCCACAGGAGATGGAACTTTATGCAACTTTCAGAATTTATAATACAAGTTCAGACTCTGCACTGTGCATCGGATTTGTTTCTCCACTAGAAGAGAGCAGTTGCCCCAAGTCATCTTCAGCCTTCTGATCACTTGTTTTTACATCTTATTAATGGTGTTTATTGTTTTAAGTATTTTATGTTTGAAGATAATTTTCCAAAAACTCTGCATTATGTATGGTGTTTTAGTTTAAATTTTGTGATTTTTTATTTATTTTTTTTTTTTTATGGTTTCTCCATTTCCCAGTTGCTTCCCAGGAACTGGAAAAGGCCACTTGTCAATGCGTTCTTGCCTAGGGGACCCGACCACATTATGTATAAAAAACTTTTAACTGAATATTTATTCTTAATCACTTTAAAAGCAGTTTTAAGCAAGTTTATATTTTTCTGCTGCTTTTTGTGTTGAACGAATAGTTATTTTTTCTGGCACTATCAGCATTTGGCATGCCTAATAGGCCTAAAAAGAAAACAGGACCCACAGGCTTTAAAAATATGTATCTCCTTTTTTCAGGTCCGGGCAAAGGCAGACTGCCACAAGCTTTGTTTGAAGTTCTTAGATCTGGATCCCACTTTTTTTATTAATTGTGAACTTTGCAAAAAGTTTTGCACTAAACCCAAAAGAAAAGGGCTTTAAAAAGGGAAGAGTTTATGGCTTCTCTGTCTGCCTCTGTGTCACCAAACCACAATAAGGGCTCTGAGGGCGTTCCTAATGATGGAGGAAAGCATACATCAGAGGGTTCTTCTCATAAGCAGCGGTATGTGTCAGAGGGGACAGATAAAAAAGGTAAAGCTGCTTTGTCATTGGAAAGGCATGGAAAGGATATGAAACCCTGATTCCAGTTATAGCAAAAATACAAATAAGGCCCGCTCTTCGGCGCAGCGGTTGGATTTCCGCTTGCGACCCGGGTTCGAGCGGACTCGGGTGATCGAACCGGCGGGGAAAGGTTGGGCGTCCACAGACAGCTCGCCTTCTCCAGGGGAGGGTGGGGATGCGAGCTGGCACCTGCTGGCCCCTGGCGGGCTGAGGGGAGCATGGCAGAATGTCAGGGGCTCAAGTTTCGGGGGTGGCAGGCCCGGCATTCGCCTTGATGTCAGGTACGTCACTCTCTGGGGAAAAAAACGGAAAAATGGCTCTCTGGTGAGCCAGATGACGGCTCTCCGTTCCCCTCGCTGCTGTCACGGCCCCACGGCCTCCCACCCCAGCAGCACCTGGAGCCGATGCCGCAGTGCGCTGGACGGCCCCCACCGGTGCCTTCCCTCTCAGAGGAGGGAGACCCACCTGGCGAAGGGTTACACCGGGCTACTTCCAGGGGGCTGCTATCTGGGGCTGAGGCAGGTTGTGGGGATGGCGGACAGATGGGCAGGACAATGAGAGCCCGAAAGAGGTGCTTGCCAGATGGGCAGAGAAGCATAAAGAGATGAAACAAACAATAAAAAAATACAAATAAAAGAGCCTCAAAGCAGGTACTAGAAGCAGTGCTTGCTAAGAAGAAACAAAAAGAGAGCTTTATCCCTACAACTCCTCCTGAGAAGGAAAAGGAGACAGCAGTGGAACAGAATCAAATGCCCTCAGTCAAGTACATGACAAAAGTATGGCAGTTTTTCCAGGCCAGAAAGAAACCACTTTGGTTTTCAAAAACAGTAGCAGAAAAGGTCAGAGCCAAAAGGCTGGCCTTCAGGAAATATAAGGGAACGCAGGGGGATGAAGACAGAGAGGCATACCAAACTTCCCTAAGGGAAGCAGGGAAGGCAGTAAGGCAGACAATGGCCCAAGCCGAGGAAACACTAGCACAGACAGTAAAAGAAAGTGATGAGACTTTCTATAGATACATTAGTGAAAGGAGAAAGTCCAGAGGGGGTATTGCTAAGATCAAATGAGATAAGGGGCATGTGAGGAGGAGGACCATGGAAAAGCATCTATCCTAAATACTGTAGATACTTCTGCTCAGTATTTACTGAAGAGAAGGTAGGGCAGGGCCCACAGCTCAACACCATGGACACAGTGGGGAGGGAGGTAAGCACTAGTCCCTTCACAAAAGAAAGGGTCCTACAAGAGCTCGATAAGCTCAGGGTGGACAAGGCAATGGGACCTGATGGCATACATCCCAGGGTACTAAAGGAGCTAAGGGTGGAACTAGCAGAGCCATTATCAGAACTGTTTTGTGAGTCTCTGAGCACAGGAGAGGTCCCAGAAGACTGGAGAAGGTCTCATGTGATCCCGCTCCACAAGAGTGGTAGCAGGGAGGAGGCAGGGAAGTACAGACCAGTCAGTCTTACCTCAGTAGTGGGCAAGATTATGGAGGTACTCCTTAAGGAAAAGATAGTGCAACATCTGGAATCCATAGGAGCACAGGATCCAAGACAGCATGGGTTTACAAAAGGAAGGTCCTGTCAAACTAATCTCATAGATTTCTTTGACTGGGTAACCAGAGTGGTGGACCAAGGGGGAGCAGCAGATGTTGCCTACCTTGACTTCAGCAAAGCTTTCGATACTGTTCCACATAGAAGATTGTTTAATAAGCTTAGTAGGCTTGGGGTGGGTCAGACGTTGGTCAACTGGGTGGCAAACTGGTTGACGGGCAGAAAACAGAGAGTGGTGGTAAACGGTATACAGTCAGAAGAGATGCAAGTCACAAGTGGGATACCTCAGGGATCAGTCCTGGGGCCAGTCCTCTTCAATATCTTCATCAGTGACATTGCAGATGGACTGGAGGGTAAGGTTTATCTGTTTGCAGATGACACCAAGATCTGCAACAGAATAGATGATCCAGATGGGGTGGGCAGAATGAGAAGAGATCTGGATAAACTAGCAAAATGTTCAGAAGTGTGGCAACTGGAGTTTAATGCAAAGAAGTGCAAAATCATGCACATAGGGAATATAAACCCCGAAGCCATCTATAGGCTGGGAGGGAAGTTGCTGGCAGTCACAAGGGAAGAAAGAGACTTGGGCATCATCATCACCAATTACCTGAAATCATCCAAGCAGACCACTAAAGCAGTAGGTATGGCTAGGGGGAAGTTAGGGTGTATTAGTAGGGGTATCACAAGTCGGAAGTGGGAGGTAATCCCTCTTTACAAGACACTGGTTAGTCCCCATCTGGAGTACTGCGTGCAGTACTGGAGGCCACACCTTCACAAGGACATTAACCAAATTGAGGCAGTCCAGGGAAGGGCAACCAAAATGGTGCAGGGACTGCATCAGAAAACATATGAGGACAGATTAACGAGCTCAATATGTATACCGTAGACAAAGAGAGAGAGAGAGAGAGGGTGATATGATCGAAACAGTCAAACACCTTAAGGGCATTAACAAGGTGAAAGAGTCTAAGATGTTTCAATATAAGAAAAATAGCAGGACAAGAGGACACAGCATGAAATCAGAGGGAGGCCGATTAAGGGGTAATGTGAGGAAGTTCTTTTTCACAGAAAAGGTGGTGGATGCATGGAATGGGCCTACCTCAGGAAGTGGTGGATATGAACACAGTGCAGGGCTTCAAACAGGCATGGGATAGGCATAAGGGAGCAATACAGATGAGTATGAATAGATAGGCCATTGACAGAGCAAAGGCTGATGGCACATTTATAAGGTAGAAAAAGAAATGGGCAGACTGGATGGGCCTTGCGGTCCTTATCTGCCATCAGCTTCTATGTTTCTATGGGAAATGTATTTACTGTGCCTGCTTCTCCGAGGTTCCAGCTCCAGACCACTGGCTTGTAGAGAAGGGGGACATGAATTACGAAGAGGAAGAGGAAAGTGAACCAACAGAGCCTGATGGTTCCTCTGATCAGGAATTTGCCCCCAAGGCTACAGAGGATTTCACCATTGCTCCTCATTCATCAAACAATGGTGAACACCCTTAACATCCCCTTTTGTGAAACACAGGAGGATGAGGAGGAAGTGGTGTACGTGGACAAGATGGGAATACCCCCTACAAGGAGTTTGTTGGTCCCCATCCACAAGTCCCTCAAAAAGGCCACATCAAAAATCATATCAGCACCTAACTCGGCTGCTGGCATTGATAAGAAATCTAAAAAGTCATACTGGGTGGAAAGGCAGGAGGTAGAATACTTCTGTGCCCACCCTGATCATGAAGTAGTGGTACAGGCAGCCACTTCTGAGAAGGCCAGGGTGCCTCTCTCTGTACCCCTTCTTAAAAAGGATTCAGGAAACTGGATACTATGGCCAAAAAAGTGTACAAAACAGCTTCATTGCTGCTAAGACGGGCAGCTTATTTGGCCTATACAGCTCAGTACTAGAAAGCACTGTGGAATGTAGTACTGGTTTTTACTGGTTTTAAGTGATTAAGTGGATGGTGAGATAGCACAGGACCTGGCTGCAACAACAGAGTCAGCCCTGGATGCCACTAAATACCATTTTCATATGGTCGTAGACACTAATGACTGCATCAAGAGTCTCGGCTCATGAGGTGGCACTAAGGAGGTTTGCTTGGTTAAGGGAGACCATCCTTACCCAGATCTCTTAGACTAAAGCCACCGATTTTCCCTTTGAGGGAACTTCCCTGTTTGATGACAGGACAGAGGTATACATGATCCAAGTGGATGAGTACAGAGACACTTTAAAGAGTTCAAAACCCCTGACAACTTTGCCCAGGTCACCAGTCAGTCATTGTCTGTTGGAGGAAGGCCAACCTACTACTACCAAGAATGGGAAAAAAAATACCACAGACAAGTGTGTCCATGAAGTAATGGGTCAGGGATTGTCCCTGCAATTCCAACGTTTTCCCAAACTGCAGAGACTACAAAGCTTCCCAACTCACTTGCCAACAGAAATAATTCAGCTGGTAGCTGAAATAAAGAAACTACTGCAATCAAACGCAATAGAAAAGGTACCTACCTCACAGTGGGGAAAGAGCCTCTTTTCAAGATACTTCAGACCCAAGGAATCCCTCACTTATGCTTAGCAATTGTATCATTCCTCTGGAATGGGCACCCCTGGAGTTTTTATAATTTTATGCTAACTATGGAACTTAGAATAAAATTCAAACTCTGCTATGTGGTCATGTTCACCTCTCTATTCTAAGATCGGATCTTGCTTCGAGTTGGAGCTCTTGCGGCAGGCTACACCATAAGGACTATACCGTCAGGTACTAGGACCCCACAGAAAAATTTGGGCTAGCAGCATACAGCAGGAACCCCCCCCCCCGACATCGACCTGCTTCCGACGTCGGCCAATGATATAAAGAGGGTGGTCCCCAGACCCATCTCAATGCGTTTCCTGCCATCGACACGTGCACGTTAGCTCCACGGATTCCTCCTGCTACCAGTCGACTGCCATTTTCGCGCTTCTCGCATTTTATTTTTACCTAAATCCAGTGAATTTCCTTGCATGTCTTCTCTGTTGTCTTCCTCAGAGCATTGGAAATCTAAGTGCATCTGCGGTAAACAGATACCGGCGAAAGATGGCCATTCAACCTGCTTAATTTGCTTAGGTCCCAGTCACGACTCCAAGGCCTGCCCGCATTGCCGGAGTTTTAACTGCAGGACCAGGATCCATCACCTGAAGGCCCTGAAGAGCCACCTGTTAGAGCAACAACTAGCCCTCTTGCAGAGGACCCCATCCAGTCACAGCTCCTCTTCTTCTTCTTCAGTCCCAGGGACTTCCCCATCTTCTTCCCACAGAAACAAGACCAGCAGGAAACACCACCACAAGGGCAAGAAGAGACCCAGATCAGATTCCTGCTCCAAGTCCCCCACACAAAAAGGCTTCTTTGAGTCCCCACTCCCGTGGAAGGTCATACTCTGCCCCTCCAGCAGGCCTAACTCCTTCTGGGCTTCTATTGATGAAGCTCCTCACATTAGTCCTGATGTCCGATGGCGGTCTTTGGGGCAAGGACCTTCACTGGCCCTTTCTCCCCTAAGCCTTGGACCCTTCAAGCATCCTTCTGGGCCTAAGCCAGGTGGACCAGCTGGCTCCTCTCCTGATGGCGGGCAGGGACCTGTCATCTGCCCGACTGGAATGTCGTCAGGGGTCCGGTGACAAGAAGATACACCAGGAGCAGGAACTCCAGGCAGGAGTCTGCTCCCCTAAGCACAAGACACCGGCCAGCACCTCTGCATCTCTGGGATCAAACTGGGTGATAATTCCTCCCGCATCACCCAAACCTCGTCTGTTGCCAGCCTTTCCCAAGTCAATGCCCGAGAAACCATTGCCAGCTAACCTGGCACCCCCAACCCAATACTGGACAACCTGACAACCGACAACCTGATGCCAGACATCCTAGCGCCCTATAACCTAGAGCCGGATAGCCTGGTGCCAGATACCCTGCTGCCTGCAGGACCACAGCCGGATGCACCTGAGTACCCAGACCTGATGACAGGGATGGCCGCGCCGACAGGTACGATGCTGGAAAAACCTAACATCCCACCCCTAGTGCCCAACCCCGCAGGAGTGATCCTCATTCCTCTGTCAGACGTAGGAGCCCTGTTCAATTCATGGTGGAACACCATTAAAGGGAACCTGTTCCCCAGTGGAACTCGACCCCTTTACAGGATACAACTCCTTCGGGAGTCCCTAAGGCCCTTCCTAAACAACCTACTCCTCCACCACTCAGGAAGCCTTCTTCTCCACCAAAAAGGGTCACCCCTTCTCCAAACCATTCGGACGAGGGGTCCCCTTGGCATCACGGATGGACACATCATTTTTTGTCCCTGTCTTCCTCCAGATGCCGATGCCACTCTCGTGGATGTCAGTTCCGGCACTCTTACACCCACTCCCCTTCTTTGGAGTCTTCCGGGAGGAACTTGTCTACCTCTTCCAGGTCCTTCGAGGGATTCACTTCTCCCCTACCTCAGCCCAACACTGCCAGATGGAAGCCTTTTCGTCGACCCGTGGGTCAGCAATCCAAGGGGCGCCAATCAAGAGGAGTCTTCAAATGAAAGGCCTCCTCTCATACATCAGGAGCCTCGGGACCTAGGAATGCCAAAACTTCACAGTTCTCCTTGCCCATTCCTGGAGCCTCAGCTTGAATCCTTGCCCGACCTCCCCCCCCCCCCCGCGGAGTCCTTGAGGGAAGCGGTAGGGGGTCGGTTCTCCCTCTACCTAGAGGGATGGACCAAAACCACATCAGATGCCTGGGTACTCCAGCTGATCAAGAAGGGACACGCTCTGGAGTTTCTTCAGATACCTCCCGGTCATCCACCTGTCCCTTTCAATTACTCCCCATCCCACGCTACTGTTATCCATGTGGAAATCCAGACCTTCCTGTCCAAATGGGCCATAGAACCTGTCTGACCATCTCAACAGGGGAAAGGTTTCCACTCCCACTCCCACTTCTTCTTGGTCCCCAAGAAGATGGGGGATCTTTGCTCTATCCTGGACCTCAGTCTCCTGAACACCTACATTGAGTACAAAAGGTTCAGGATGGTGACACTGCCAGGCCTCATCCCTGTACTCCATCATAGGGATTGGCTCTGTTCTCTGAGCATGCAGGACACCTAGCTCCACATCTTGGTGCTTTCTGCCCACAGGAAGTTTCTTCAGTTCACCTTTCAGGGGGAAAATTACCAGTTCCAGGCCTTGCCTTTGGGCCTTTCTTTGGCACCACATTTTTTCACAAAGTGCCTAGCAATGGTTGCTGAGGCCCTCAGGAGACAGGGCCATTATATCTATCCTTATCTAGACAACTGGCTTCTGGCAGCCTCCACGAGGGATCAACTGTTATTCACCCTGTCAGACACCTTCATGCTGTTCAGGGAGCTCAGGATCATGCTGAATATCTCCAGATTGTCCCCATGGCCCAACCAAAGGCTGCAATATATCGGAGCGGTTTTGGACATCACCAATGGAAAGTCCTTTCTCCAATCCAACAGGGAGGACCGTCTCTGGGCACTGGAATGGAGGATTTCCTCTTCCCGCCAGATTCCGGCCCCAACATTCCTTCAGCTCTTCAGCCACATGGCAGCAGCCATAGTGATGGTTCTTTTGGCACATCTCTATATGAGAGTTCCCCAGTGGACTCTCAGGGTACAGTGGGATCAACGCTCAGACGATCTCAACCACCCAGTTCTGATTTCCAAAGCGGTATCTCAAAACCTGACTTGGTGGCTTACTCCTCCAAACTTGGAGGTAGGAGTTTCCTTTCAGAGAGATTCCCCTCAGCAGATGCTAACAACAGATGCATTGGGTCTAGGATGTGGTGCCCACTTCCGGAATCCCCAAACTCAAGGCACATGGTCCCCATTGGAACAGGCTCTGCATATCAACATCTCAGAGATGAGGGCAATTCTCTATGCTCTACAGACATTCCAACCAGACCTCCGTCTGGGCCCCCTGTTGATTCAGATGAACAATATGTCTGTGGTCTTTTACATCAATAAGCAAAGGGGTGCTCACTCATATCCCCCTCTGCAGGGAGGCCAAGCGGGTGTGGTTTTGGGCCATAGAGCATGGTCTAACTTTCACCGCTGTTAATGTTCCTGAAGTCCAAAACACCTTGGCCAACTGCCTAAGCCAATCTCAGTCCAAGGCCCATGAATGGGAGCTCCTCTAGTCTGTAGCGGAGGACCTCTTCGAAAGGAGGGGATGTCCAGAACTGGACCGCTTTGTGTCTCTGTCCAATGCCAAAGTGCACAATTTCTGCCTACTAGATCTGGGGCCTGGTGTTTTCTGGCAAGACGCTTTCTCCCTCTGCTAGACAGGGAGATTTCTTTATGCCTTTCCTCTCCTCCAAAGAGTCCTGCTCAAACTCCAGTCGGAAGGAGCGGACATGATCCTGATTGCTCCCTTGGCCCTGACCGATCTGGTACCCCTGCTGCAACAGTTGACAGTGGAACCTCTGATTCCCCTGCCCCCTGACCTAGCAGTTGCTGTCTCAGAAGCATGGCACCCTAGTCCATCCAGAACTCGGGTCTCTGCACCTGCATGCTAGGCTCCTGCAGACCTAGCCTAAATGCAAAAAAAACCTCACTTTGACCTTCGGCACACAACGCCTGGCCAGACTCCCCTCCCTTCCCTACTACGCCACCCTGGATGGCCAAAAACTTGAAGATGTCTCCTCATTCCGTTACTTGGGGGTCTGGCTCAACAGCCATCTCTTTCTCTGACCACATCGATGCTGTCTCAAAAAAACTATGCCCTATGCTCAGTACACTATATAGGAACGGCAGTAGCCTTCCTCCCTGAGTCCGATGTGGACTGGTCCTGAAGATGATACTGCCCTCCATCGACTACTGCAACATTGTATACAGTGCATCCCCTAAGTCCACCCTGTCTAAACTGGACGCACTTTATAATGCCTTCTGCCACTTTGCTCTCAATGCCCCTCCCCTGAACCACTGCTGCGACCTCTACCAAGCCTTGGCACTACTGTCCCTCGAAAACCACCGCATCTCTCAGTGTGCTAAATTTGTCTCCAACCTATGGTTTGGGTCCATCCCCTCCTACCTTGCCACCATGCTCACAGATGCCCCTCCCATCAGTTTAGATCCAGTGACTCCTGCCAACTTTCAGTCCCTAGGCTGCCTTCTCACACCGGCTACTCAAGCTCTGGAATGCCCTTCCACTGCAAATTTGGCATTCCTCCTCTTCCTACTGTCTGTCTACTGCCCTAGCAAACTTCCTTACTACAAATTGCTCCTGTCCCTGAACCTGCCATGCCCCCATCCCTTCCCCAATGCCTGACCAGCGGCCTTAGCTTTGCTACAGAAGCTGGCATATAACTCCAACCTTGCACTTATGTCCTGGACCTATTTTGCCCTATGTACTGTGTATAACTGTATAACTGTGATATACGTCCTCTGTTGTTTACAGCTGTTACTACTGTGCTAATTTACCTTGTCTGCTGCTGCTTGTCACAAAACTTATTTGATACTATAATATCCTAAGCATTCAATGTGCACTGCTTGTATAGTCATGCAATCGTGTATCCTTATTCGGCTTTTTATTTGCTTCTGTTAACTGTTCACTTGATAACGTGTTATCATATTCTTGTGTACCCCGTTGCATGGTAGACGAGCATCTTGTTGCTTAGTGTGCCTTTCCTGGTGAAACAATTGCAATAAATAAATAAATAGCCATGGCCCGCTTTGGAGTTTCCCCTAGGGTCGCCAAGGTTCTGGCTGCGGCAAGGAAACCTTCCACCAGAGCTACTTATGCCATGAAGTTGAAGCGCTTCTGCTTATGGGCTTCTGCCAGGGGTCTTGACTCTTTCACCTGTCCGGTGAACTCTATCCTGGAGCACCTCCTCTCTCTTTCTGATTCCAGACTGTTCTACTCCTCCATTGGCGTGCATTTTTTGGCAGTTTCTGCCTGTTACTCACCTGTAGAGAGCAAAATTACTGCTAAATTTGACCTGTCCCGCACCTTTTTAAAGGTCATGTTGCATCTGAAATCTCCCATCCGGGACCCTGTCCCTCCATGGGACCTCTTGTTTTGGTTAGAGTAACTTACTTTCAAACAACATGAAGTCTTGCTGTATTCTGACATGTGCAGTTAGGTCCTGCCTTTCAACTGCCCCAGAGAACAAAGAGTAAAACTTTCCATGACCAGCATGTAATTTTCACCATGCGCTCGGTTGAAGCCCCTGTCTGCTGTTGTTTAAACTGCAACCGTCAGATTCTTTACTCCGCCTCACTGAACGGTCGCTCCGGAGATTTCTCCTTTGCTCGGTTCAAAAAAGTTGGTTGAAGTGTCGTTTTTTCAGTCGGTTTCTACCGAATTGCTGTTACCGCTCAGTCGGTTCAAGTCTCTGCCTGTGGTACCATGAGTACTAAATAGGTTTTCTGTTTAGTTTCTGTGTGGAACTTGTAAATTGTGGATCAGTTCAGCTGAACTGATCAGTTTGAGGTAAAAAAGTTTGTGCTTGATTTAGAGTGTGGTAACCGGTCCGTATCGGTTCTAAAAAAAACTGTCTTGCCTGGCGGATTGCCGAAAAAAGGGTAAGTTTTGGATAGGATTGGCCATGTCTGAGAAACCCAAGAAAAAAAACGGGCCCACTGGGTTTCAACACTGCAGTGTGTGTGTGTGGGGAAGTCTTTGCCAAGGCTGATCCCCACACCACCTGTGTTTATTGTCTGGGGTTTGACCACCTCGATTCAGACTGCCAAATTTGTAAGAATTTTCCCAAATCTACCCTGGAAAAGAGATTAGGTAGACTGAGGAAAAGGGAGGCCGAGAAGTCCGCTGACCCAGATGGCCAGCCCGGTTTGATTCCGACCGAACCAGAAGGAGTGCCCTCTGACCAGGGCGACACTTCTTCAGGCAAAAGGAGAGCCGATTCTGAGGATTCTGTTCTGGTGAAAAGGAAGAGAAAAGATAATTTGTCCGGTTCCGACCCAGAAATTCATACTCCGACCGCTGATGATAGCCAAGGTGATAAGGATAGTGCAGTCGCTTACTTCGGTTCCGACCAAACCGGCACCATCTAGCAGGGGTTCAGTTTAGTCAGTTCCCCTGGTTCCGGATTACACTTTGGAAGAATTTTATGAACCGGAGGAGGAGGAAGGAGAGTATGAGAATGATTATGGTGATTATGAAAGTCTGGATGTGCCTATTGACCTGGACATCTCCCTAGACAGATCTTCAGGTGTTTCTCCTCCTAGGCTTTCTGAGTCCCCTTCTCGCTATATGTTTTACAAAAAAGTGGCTGAGACCCTCCAGCTTCCTGTGGAGGAAGCAGTAGAGGATCAGGAGGAGCCTGATTTTGTTGAGATGATGGACATCCCAGAGTTCAGGAGACTGCCTATTCCACTCCACAAATCTTTTGGGAAACAGACACATAAAATTCTTAAGTCTCCTAATTCTATACCTCCTGTGGACAGACGAATGGACAACAGGTACACTCTCTCAGGCTCAGACACGGAGTTCCTTTTCCAGCAGTGCAGCCATGTTGGGGTAGTGCAGGCTGCTGTCTGTGATAAGGCAAATATCCCCTTGGCATCACATCCCCCAGACAAGGACTCCAGGAACATTGATGCCATGGCAAAGAAACAATACGTGGCAGCATCTTTGGGACTCAGGCAGGCTAACTATATGGCCTATACAGCTAGCTACCAGAAGTCCAGGTGGGACACTGTGCTGGCTCTGGCTAAATGGGCCTCTGACCAGCTTGCCAAGGAGCTGGAGCAGGTGGCTGCAGATGGGATTGAGGCATCTAAAGTACAGTTTCATACTGCTGTGGACTCCAATGATGTTTCATCAAGAGTCATGGCTACATCTGTGGATCTTCAGAGGATGGCTTGGCTCAAATGTACTAGCCTCTCACAGGATACCCAGGCTAAGGCCATGGATTTTCCTGTACTTGGTAATTCTCTGTTTGGGAAGCAGACAGAGAACTACATGAAAAAGATGGATGAGTACAGGACCACTTACAGGAGTGCTCAGGCCAAAGAAAGGCAAGCAACTCCTCAAAAGCAGCAGTCCAGGGGCAGGGGCTGGCCTTTCCAAGCCTTTTACCAAGCTCAGGCCTCCTCTTCTTTCTCAGAGGGTTTTTAGAGGGAGGCAGGCGGGGGATGAGCAGGCCTGCATCCACCCCTCAGCCTAAGCCCCTGCCAAACAGACACCCTGATGGGCCTGCCGGGCCGATTCTCCCATACCAGTAGGGGCAGGCTGGCTTACTTTGTCCAGGACTGGAAGTCTTTAACATCAGACAAGTGGGTCCTGGAAGTAGTAAGCCAGGGGCTGGTTCTCAGCTTCAAAAAATTTCCCAAGGTGAGAACCAGATCCTTTCCACCTGCGGGTCTCTCAGAGACCATTGCCCTAGAGGCAGAAGTTTCTTCTCTCCTAGCTCTCAGAGCTATAGAGAGGGTTCCCACCCTACACAAGGGCAAAGGATTGTACTCCAGGTACTTCCTAACTCCCAAAAAGACAGGAAAATGCCGGCCCATCCTGGTCCTAAGATATCTGAACAAACATCTTTTAAAGCCAAAGTTCAGAATGGTAACTCTGGGAATTATCCTTCCTTCTCTAAGGCCAGGGGACTGGCTAGCCTCCCTGGACCTCAAAGATGCCTACTTTCACATTCCCATCAGGTGCTCCAACAGAAAGTACCTCAGGTTCGAGTTGCCCTCAGGCCACTATCAATTCAGAGCAATGCCCTTTGGCCTAACATCAGCCCCAAGGGTTTTCTCAAAGTGCCTGGCAGTAGTGGTTGCTTCCCTAAGGAGAAAAAAGATCTCCATCTTCCCATACTTGGGCGACTGGCTCATGGTAGGTCAGTCTCAGACCAAATCAAGTCACATTTGCAAGTGACCAGCAAGTGCTCACTTCCTTAAGATTCCTTCTCAACCTTCCAAAGTCAGTTCTTGAACCAGTACAGCTCCTCACCTTCATAGGTGCAGAGCTGGATACAGTAAAGGCAAGAGCCTTACTTCCCCTGGAAAGGGCAAGGACCCTCACGGAACTGGCCTCTTCATTCACCCTTCAGGTGTCCCGACCAGCAAGGCATTTCCTTCAGCTTCTGGGCCACATGGCAGCTTCCACAGTAGTGGTCCAAGGAGCAAGATTCTAGATGAGGGACATTCAGTTCCACTTAAGAGCCTTCTGGTCCCAAAGAAAGGATTCCCTTACCACACTAGTCCCAGTGACTCGAACCCTGATCCAGGCCTTGCAATGGTGGCAGGATCAGGACAATTTGAGACAAGGGGTTCCTTTTGTCACTCAGTCTCATTCAGTGATACTCACCACAGATGCTTCCCTGATGGGCTGGGGAGCCCATTTGGGGATCTTACCACCCAAGGACTGTGGTCACCTCAGGCATCTCTGCTTCACATCAATCTCTTGGAACTCAGAACAGTGTTTCTGGCACTGCAAGCTTTTTCCAAATCTGTACAGAACAAGGTGGTCCAGGTCAGAACAGACAACACCACCACCATGTGGTACATCAACAAGCAGGGAGGCACTCAGTCTACGGCCTTGTGCACAGAAGCAATGAAGCTGTGGTCCCTGGCCTATTCCCTTCAAACCTCTCTGATAGCAGTTCATCTCCCAGGGAAGGTCAATGTCCTAGCAGATGCTCTGAGCAGAATATCCCAGGGTCATCACAAATGGACCCTAGATCCTCTAGTTTTGAAAGTGATTTTCTCGAGATGGGGCACTCCAGAGATAGATCTTTTTGCAGCCCCAGACAATCACCAACTTCCTCTCTTTTGTTGCAGACCCCCAGTCTTGGGCTCAGTCCCCCTGGATGCTCTGATTCTGGACTGGGAAGGGAAATTTCTGTATGGTTCCCCCCTTCTGTTCAGAGTGTTAGTCAAGATAAGGTCACAACCATGCAAAGTGATTCTGATTGCTGCAGACTGGGCCAGACAGCCCTGGTATCCCCTGTTGCTGTCCCTAGCAGTCCACCTTTCCCCGTCTCTTCCCAGGAATTACAACCTGTTGACATCCTCCCAGGGGAGGATTTGGTACCCGAATCTTTGGTCTCTCAATCTCAAGGCATGGCTCTTGAAGAGTTAGAGTTTGCAGATCTGCATCTTTCCCAAGGGGTTCTGGATATCCTTAAGGCTTCTCAAAAACCTTCCACCAGAAAGACTTACAACTCCAAATGTAAAAGATTCAGCATTTGGTGTTCTAAGAAGAATATTTCTCCAGACTCTGCTGAGTTGCCTATGGTTCTGGACTATATGGTCCATCTTAATGGCCTAGGCCTCAGACCAGCTACCCTTAAAGTACACTTGGCAGCTGTTTCTGCTTTCTTGTCAGTAGGCAAACCTTCTTCTCTATCATCCCATCCTGTGTTCTGTAAGTTTTTCAAGGGATTGCTTCACACCAATCCCCCCTTTAGGGATCCTGCTCCTGCTTGGGACCTCAATGTTTGCATTGCTCAGCTTATTCAAACCCCCTTTGAGCCTTTGTCCTCTACAGAGCTTAAGTACTTGACTTGGAAAACTGTGTTTTTGGTAGCCATTACTTCTGCCAGGCTTATCAGTGAATTGCATGCCCTGTCAGTGGAATCTGATTTCATCTCTTTCCATAGAGATAAAGTGGTCTTAAGAACTAACAGAAAGTTTTTACCTAAAGTGGTTTCAGATTTCCACCTCAACCACTCTATATCTCTCCCTGTTTTCTTCACTGACCATTCCTTCTCTGGAGAGGGGAGGCTACACAGCTTGGATGTTAGAAGAGCCCTTAGCTACCACATAGAGTGTACCAAGGGTCACAGGTTTGACTCCCTCCAGTTGTTCCTTACGTATTGAGAAGTTGGTAAGGGCAAACCTGCCACTAAGAGATCTATTGCCAGGTGGATTGTTTCTTGTATACAATTCTGCTATGAAAAACTGGGTAGAACTCCACCCTCAGGCCTGAGGGCTCATTCCACTAGAGGTACAGTTGCTTCCCTGGCTGCTGCCAGGGATATTCCTCACTTAGAAATTTGTCAAGCAGCCACCTGGAAAACAGTCCATACTTTCACCAAGCAGTACTCTCTGGATATCCAGGCTAGGAGTGATGCTCGGTTTAGCACAGCAGTACTTCAGAGCCTGTTTCCAAAGTAGGTTCTGTCCCTCCTCCATGGAGGTACTTCTTGGTAGTCTGCATATGTCAGAATACAGCAAGACTTCATGTTGTTTGAAGAAAAAATTACTCACCTTAGTAATGTTGTTTCTTCTAATGGAGTCTTGCTGTATTCTGACCTCCCCTCTCAGAACCTAGATTTTGGGATGTGGGTGGGCAGGAGCAGTGTTGGCACCCTAGGGGTGTCCTTTTTTCACCCGCTTTTAGCTTGGGTGAGTGGTTGTGTTTTGGATGTGTTTTGATTTTGTGTTTCCTGACTTGAGTCTTCCTTTTGAAACCAAAAACCCTTTTATATAGATATAGTTGCCAGTTGGCTAGTGTGAGTTTTACAGTTTCCACACACAACTTCTAGTGAGTATTGCTTATAAAGATCTGACGGTTGCAGTTTAAACAACAGCAGACAGACTTCAACCGAGCTCGTGGTGAACATTCCATGCTGGCCATGGAAAGTTTAACTCTTTGTTCTCCGGGGCAGTTGAAAGGCAGGACCTAACTGCATATGTCAGAATACAGCAAGACTTCATTAGAAGAAACAACATTACTAAGGTGAGTAATTTTTTCTTGCCTCCCTTTGAGCCAGCTGCAGATTGCAAGCTTCGTTTTCTGTCGTGGAAAGTGTTATTTTTAGTTGCCATTACTTCTGCTTGGATAATTTCCAAGCTTCAGGCTCTGATGTGAAAAGAGCCCTATTTGTTTTTTTCACAGAGGCAGGGTGTCTTTGAGAATGAATCCTAAGTTTCTTCTGAAAGTGGTGTCAGAGTTCACACTCAATGAGGACATCCACTTACCTGTGTATTATCCAGTGTATTCAAATCATTGGGAAGCCCTTTTGCACACTCTGGATGTCCATAGGGTACTTAGTTATTATGTTGATCACACCCGGTCGATCAGGAAATCTGGCCAATTGTTTGTTTCTTTTGCCCCGAAATCCGTAGGAGCACCAGTGTCCAAACAGACATTATCCAAATGGTTGGAAATGGAAAAAGGAGAGGAGGCATGTGCCTGGTAGAAAGGCATGTGAAAAGGCCTACCCTTGCCCCTAGCCTGCTGCTTCTGAGGAGTTGACTGCCTTTCCTTGGCTTGAGCGCTCCTGTAGGTGGTCCTGTACTCATCCATCTTTTTCATGTAGTTCTCTGTCTGCTCCCCAAACAGAGAATTACCTACAACAGGAAAATCTATGGTCTTAGCCTGGGCATCCTGTGAGAGGCTAGTACATCTGAGCCAAGCCATCCTCCAAGGAGCCACAGATGTAGCCATGACTCATGATCAAGGCCACTGATTTTCGGTTTTTACCGGAAAACCTGGCAAAATTCCGGAATTAATGCTGCCTGAACACCGGTAAAAACAAAGATTTCATGGAATCTGGCATTTTATATCAGATCAGTAAATCTACAAAACTTGTATTTTTCTTATAATTGCTTCCTGTACTATTTTCAGTTTGCTTTATTTAATGCTCTGTATATTAAGCCTTCTTTTATTCTGATTATTTATGCACATACTAAAAGAATGACAGCAGAATCCCGGTAAATTCTGGAAATTAGAGTAACCATCACTGGTGCAATTCCGGAATCTGATGCCTTGAAAACGGAATTTCATTGTTTTAATCACCGTAAATCAGTGGCCTTGCTCATGATGAAACATCATTGGAGTCCACAGCTGCATGAAATGGAATCCTAGATGCCTCTATCCCATCAGCAGCCACCTCCTCCAACTCCTTGGCCAGCTGGGGTGGAAGCCTGCTTAGCCAGATCCAAAAGAGACTTCCACCTGGACTTTTGGCATCTAGCTTCATAGGCCATATAGTTAGCCTGCCTGAGTCCCAGAGAAGATGCCAGATACTGCTTCTTAGCCATAGAATCTAACTTCCTGCAGTCCTTATCAAGGGGGTGAGAAGCCAAGGGAATGCTAGCCTTATCACAGGCTGCAGCCTGCACTACCCCAACATGGTTAGAATGTTGGTATAGGAACTCGGAAGCTGAGCCTGACAGCATATACCTCCTGTCCATTCGTTTGTCCACTGGAGGCAATGAAGTTGGAGTCTTTAAAAGTTTGTGAGTCTGTTTCCCAAAAGATTTGTGTAAGGGAATAGACAGTTTCTTGGACTCTGGGATGTCCATCATCTCTACAAAGTCAGGCTCCTCCTGCTCCTCAGTAGCTTCATTCACAGGAAGCTGGAGGGTGTTAGCCACTTTTCTGTAAAACATAAAGTGGGAGGGGGACTCAGAAAGCCTGGGAGGGGAAATTCCTGAAGGTCTGTCTGGGGAGATATCTGGTTCAATGGGCTCATCCAGATCTTCCCGGCCGTCTTCTTCCTCATCATCATCAAACTCTTCTTCCCCTTCCCATTCCGGGTCATAATATTCTTCCAAAGAATAATCGGAAACCGGGGGAACCGAGCGCCTACCGAGAGGTGCCGGATCGTTTGGAACCGAACGGAGCGATTCCACAATACTAATCGCCCTGGCAATTTCCTCGGCGGTTGGGAGGTGGGGATTTGAATCCGAACCGGCCGACTTGTCCTTCTTCTTTTTTGCAGGGACCGACCCTTCAGGATTGGCTCTCCTCTTGCCCAAGTAAGTCTGGCCCTGGTTAGAGGGCACTTCCTCAGGTTCGGTCGAAACTGAACCAGGCTGGCCATCCGGGTCAGCGGACTTCTCAGCCTCTTTCTCCTTAAGCCTGCCCAGCCTTTTCTCTAGGGTGGTCTTAGGAAAATGTTTGCAAATTTGGCAGTCTGAATCGAGGTGGTCAAACCCCAGACAATAAACACAGGTGGTGTGGGGATCAGCCTTAGCAAAGGCCTCCCCACACACACTACAGTGCTGAAACCCAGTGGGCCTGGTTTTTCTTGGGTTTTGCAGACATGGCCACAGTAAAATCAGAGAAAACTTACCCTTTACACGGCTTCAGGCCAAGTAAGACAACCTTATCGGTTCCTAACCGTGTTACAGGTACTGGAAAAAAAACGTAAAAGATGTCTTTTTTTAGAACCGATAAGCACCGGAATCACCACAGACTAAAGAACGATCAGTTCATCTGAACTGACGAAACAATTCTAAGTTTTACAGTTTCCACAGTATTTAATACAAAATTCAATACAGTCCACTACCACTTACTGTACCACAGACAGGGATCTTAACTGATGAAAATAAGAAAAACTTGCAGTTAAAACCGACGATTTTTACCAAGCGAACCAAAAACAACAGGAGAAACTCCAGAGCGACTGTTCAGTTAGGTGGAGTAAAGAATCTGACGGTTACACTTGAAAGTGCAGCAGACAGAGGTTTGAACCGAGCACGAGCTCAACGTTCTATGCTCTCAGCATAGAGTGAATTCTTTCATCTCTGGAGCAGTTCAAGAGCTGGGGCTAACTGCATATTAGAAACATAGAATTTGACGGCAGATAAGGACCGCTTGGCCCACCTAGTCTGCCCATTTTCCTACCTAACAGATAAGCTGTAGATCCTAGTTAACCAACAGCTTACTTCCTCCTACCCCCCACTAGGACTGCCTTATGCCTGTCCCATGCATTCTTGAAGTCCCCCACTGTTCTTGACTCACGACCTCCTCAGGAGGCTGTTCCATGCATCCACAACCCTCTCAGTGAAAAATACTTCCTCACATTACCTCTGAGCTGTCCCCTCTATCTTCAAATTGTACCCCTTGTTCTTGCACATCTCTTTTCTGGAAGATGCTACACTCTTGGACTTTGTTAATTCCCTTGAGGTACTTGAAAGTTTCTATCATGTCCCCTCTCTCCCTTTTTTCCTCAAGGGTAAACATATTAAGCTCCTTTAGTCTTTCTTCGTATGTCTTCTGGTGCAGACCCTGCACCATTTTGGTTGCCCTCCTCTGGACAGCCTCCACTCTATGTCTTTGCGGAGATGGGGATCTCCAGAACTGCACACAGTACTCCAGATGGGGTGTCACCAACTGTCTGTACAGAGGGATAACAACTTCCTGTTTTCTACTATTGATGCCTCTTCCTATGCATCCCAGTATCCCCCCAGCCTTCCTTACTGCCTTCTCACATTGCTTGCCCACCTTTAGGTCATCTGATATAATTACCCCCAGGTCCCTTTCTATTTTTACTGTTGTCAGTATCTCACCCCCCCATTGTGTACGCTTCCCCTGGGTTTTTGTTTCCCATGTGCATTACCTTGCACTTCTTTGCATTGAATCTGAGCTGCCATACATTTGACCATTCCTCCAACCTTGCCAAGTCCCTTCTCATCCTTTCCACTCCATCTTGTGTATCAACCCTGTTGCAGATCTTTGTGTCATCTGCAGAGAGACATACTTTTCCTTCCAGTTCCTCTGCAATGTCACTTATAAAGACATTAAAAGGACCATCAGAATACAGCAAGACTCCATTAGAAGAAACATAATTACTAAGGTGAGTATTTTTTTCTTCTGGGCTGATCACATCTTGTGTATGTTTCATTTGGTTTATATACAGTAGTTGGGCAGTTTGTGACTTTTGTAAGGTTATCCTTGTCACCAGGATTTGCTGGCTCGTTGCTGTGTGATGGCCTGTTGTTTATGTGGCACTATGACTGTCACTGTTTAATGGGCTTTCTTGGCTGATGATTTAAACAGAGAATAATGGATAGTTTAGAATGTATTACCAGTCAGTAATACCATCGAGAGGTTCAGGACATGTAAGAACCTCGGCCTTGGCTGAGAAGTCTCACGTCCTAGACATAAAGATAATTTTAATGCGTTAATGCATTTTAAACTATATATTGTTGTTTTTAATATATGGATGCAAGTTTGTGTTTCTTACTTTTTGTTGCTCACAGTTCGTTAGGTGGGTCTGGTGATGCCACGTTGAATGTGTTGTGAATGCTGTGAAGAAAAATAGAACTGTCCAAATGTGAAAAACAAGGAAAACAGAATTTTAAGTTGTACAGCCAATGATTTGTGGCAAATGCTACAGTGCCAATGGTTGTGGCAACAAAAAAGTTGTTTTTTCAGTTTCTGGTTTCTATTCTGTGTCACTGTCTGAATACATAACGTAGTGGTGTTTCTTGGGTGGCTGTGGTGAGTGACGTATGTTGATGGACACGTCGCGGAAAAAGAACAGTGCCTTCCGAATATGCTTCCGGAGGTCGCAGAGATGTGGGAGCTTGTAGTGTTTAATTTGCTGTGTGATGTAATTTCCTGGTGCTCCGTGGAAGAAGTCGTTGCCTTTTCTTGAAGTTTCGGTCGAATGCTTTGTGTAGCTGGTGGGGTTTCTGGATTGTAAGGGTACAGTTCTGGCTCTGTTTGCTGTTGCTCCCAAGAGGTGGATGACTGCTGGGGATCGCAAGACAGGATGGAGCACATTTGTTTCTGCTTCTGCTCCGATAAGGTGCTGTATGCATTTGTACTCTGGATGTTCTTGTGGCCAGAGAGCTGTGCAGTGTCTGTTGGGGGGATATTTGAGTCTCCCAACATTTGTATGGCGGTTTTCCTCGTGGAGTGGTTTGTGATTCATTTTTCAGCTGGTATTCCAGCTGACTTTTGGAGGAGCTTCATAATTGATCTGATTTTATTTTCTCCAGTTGTCATGCACTGATACCAGTAACTGCTTGGCTTTAGTCTGGTATTTGGTGCTAGGTAAAAGGGGGCGTCTGCTTGCAGCATTTCAGGTGGTCTATGACTGGCATACTTTTTGTATGCATGCTTTGATGGAGTCTCTGGGTTTTGACTATTTGCATACAATTGTGGGGCTACTGGCCGTATTTTTCTGACATTGACCCCAGTTCTAGTTTTAGTTTGTCATTTATGGTACTCTTAAGTATTCTTTTCTTTCAGAATCGGCGCCTGGAATGATGTCTCCCCATCTTAATTGATACTGTTCATTGGTTCTTAATGCAAAGTGCAATCCTATGTTAAAAAACATCATGTACAGCTAGGAAGTAGGGGACTGTGAGCCTAGTGTGCCTGTGCTGTAAAGAAGGTTTATGTCAACCTCTGACAGGGGTTGCGCTTGTCTGGGTTGGTTTCCCAGTCCCATTTTTCTAAGCACTTTTGTTTCGCTAGTAAAATGTCATGAGTTTGTTTGAACAACCCTGCAGGACCTTGAAATATTGATGCTAAGTAGTTTTATTTCATTAAGTGTCTATCTATACTTGACAACACTCCTCGAATTATTGTTGGCTCATACTTTGAGCCGTCCGGTTTTTTTAATTGAAAGACAAAGTCTGCCAAAATAGAGTCTAGTTCAGAAACCGGTATATTTTCTATTTCTCTGGACTCACTGGTTCTGTTGAGGTAGGCATTGAGGAGACGGAGATCGAAATTTGTTTTTTTTAACTGTGTTAATGTTCTGCTGTTCTTGCACAAAACAAAGCCTGTGCTCTGCTGTGTTTATGGGTTTAGTTAGCGAAATTTTTTTAAGTAGGAACGAAAAGAAAGTTTGAGTGAGGTTTTCAAGACACGTAATGGTCATTTGAATTTTGTATGTGGCGCGGTTTCAGTTTGGCGTGTCTCGTGCAGCACAGCCAGTAGTAGCGGCACTGTGGGAGTCTATACAGTGCCATCTTTGTCCTCTTTTTGCTTCAGCGGCGAGGTTCAGCATGGAGCCATGGGGGCTTCAGAATCCGCTGTCGGTGCAGTTGTCGGCACTGCCCCTGCCCTCGGCACCATTTGTGATGCTGTGGAGCTGGGCTGCACTGTCCGTGGTACCAGTGGCACCGTTGGCGCCATCCCCACCCTCCGGCACCGAGACTGGTTCTGACTCTGGGGCTGCTGTTCAGGCTGGGTCCGTGTCTTCTGTGGATACCGTTCGCAGTGCTGTGGGGAGCACTGGCACTGGCTCGGGCGTGGTCTTGGTTTCTGGCACCCCATTTGGCAAGGATGGCAGCAGGTGCCCTCCTACGGTCTGGCACAGGGCTTCAGCCTCTACCTCCTCGGAGGTGTAGTCAGGCTCTGAGTCAGACAAGCAGTCTTGACTTCTTGGGGTTGACTGTTGGTATGGGCAGCCCTGTAGTGTGTCCTCAGCAAGCTGGAGTCAGACCCCTTCTGAGGTGGGGTTGGTGGCTGCCGAGACTGGGGTCAGGGTGCTGACCAGTGGACAGTGGTACAGGCCACCATTGCTCTGCAGCCCAGTCTTGGTGGGTTCACTGACCCCTCAGCAATGGTACCCCCACCTGTGGTGTGCCTGGATCACCCAGCTTTGGGGCCGATCAGGGCACCTATGGGAGGGGAGTGTACTGTGCCCTGGATAGCTTCTTCGTGTGCTGGCCAGGACTGTCAGCTACCTAGGCTGGCTATATTGAGAAGGAGGGCTCTCTCGGATTCCGAGGGTTTGAGGGGCATGGGGTCTGCACGGTGACCTTTTTTCTGGGGCTCACCTGGGCTCTGGGAGAAGCCATAGTGCAGATCTCCACTCTTCCTCCTCGCTCTCTGTGAGAGAGCCCCATTCTTTTGAGGTAGGAGACCATCCTTCTGGACCTATACATACCCAGTCACCTCACAGGGGGATTCTTCTGGGTGCGGCCAAGGCACTACCGAAATGGTTGTTCAGCTGTTGGCTGTGGAGTCTTCCGGAGCACCTTCTTCTTCGGGTGCTCTTGGTCCACTCCCTAGCCCAGGCGGAGGTCAGCCAACATCTCTTCTCAGCTCTGTCCCTATCCCTCTGCCACATTCTCCTGCGCTCCTAGGCATCCTTGGTCCTAGTGGGCCTCTCTCCTGTGAGCAGTTCAGGGTTGTGGCTGCTCGGTTCTCAGCTTACGTCAGGGCAATGGACAGTCAAGTTTTTCAACCTCCCCCCGAGCAGCTGCCCTCTGAGCAGTCTGCACCCTCCAACTCTTCATCCCCCTCTTCTGGGGAAAAGGAGCCTTCTGTCCACATCTCTCCAGCCGCTGATCTCGCTGAGTATCAGCGTTTTCTAGTGAGGATGTTGGAGGACTTGCACCTCACCCCTGCCACTTTAAGCAACCCAGAGCACTCTGTGCACACCTTTCTAGATGATTTCAGTGAGGCCACCCTTGTGGTGCCCCCCTGGCCTGTTCCCTTTTGGGAGGCATCGTTGCGTTCCTGACAGAGGCCCTTCTCCGGAGTTCCTGCCCCTAGGGATCTCTGCCAGTGGTATTGCACCCCCCCTGGAATCTCCAGGTTCCATGCCTCATCTGCAGTCCAGATTGACGCAGTTGGAAACTCCCGATGGGCTTCACGCCCTTCGCCGAGACCGGCCCCCAGATCAAGACTCCTCAGATTTTGATTTCTGCTGTAGGAGGGCTTTCTATTCAGCACAGTTGTTACTTTCTATTTCTGCACATCAGGCCCACTATGTAGCCTACAACAGGTTCTTGTGGTCCAGGCTAGGTCAGCTCCTAGCCTCGTTGGCTGACACGGAGCAAACCAAACAAGCCATTGCACTCTCTGCGCGTGGCCTGGAGCTAGCAAGGCACCAAGCAAGGGCATCCTATGATGCCAATGAGGTAGCTACCAGGGTCGTAGGGACAGCGATCTGCATTAGGCGGACGTCATGGCTGCGTCTTTCCCGGTTGTCACCCTTGGCCCAGCATAGGCTGATTAACTCCACTCACCAGAGAACCCATCTCTTCTCCTGTAGAGTAAGACAGCGTTTGTCAGGGGAACTTCCTTCCCCATCCGGGAAGGGGGGTCTTCATCTCACTCTTCCAACTCTCGGGCCTCTCCAGGCCCTGAAGGTTCTTCCTCTTAGTGTGTCACCCACTGAGAGCTAAGGGACGCTGTCTCTTAGGGTTTAAAAGAAAACCCCCTTCGGGGCTTGGCACTCACCCAAAGGTGATTAACTGTGAAGATTGACACAGATAAGATATGACAATTATGTACCTACCGTAATTATGATCTTTCTGTGTATCTTCACCATTCATCACAATCCCGCCCTCCATCCTCCTGAGGCCTCAGTCTCTGGGTCCCCCTCTCTCTCTGTGCCCAACCTCCCCCCCTCGTTTCTTTGTCAGGAGTGGGGTAAACAGGGGCACATGGGGGATAATGTTCTGGGGAGTGTGGTCAGCATGGGGGGCACTCCTTCTCCAGTGCGTTAGCTCCACCCCTGTGGGGTGGGAGTTGGCAGTTGCCCTCCATTCTCTCCTCCTCCTTGTTCCCATCCCGCTTATTTTTCCTTGCCCTTTGGACTATCTTTTATTACCAAAAAAAAACTCTGTTTCCTTTTTCACAAAAAATCTTTCCTTGAGAGGGTGTTAATTCTCTGTGCCCTGTCCTTCTTCCAGAATAGCCGATTCAAACAACCTGAAGTCTTGCTATATTATGACATATGCAGTATAACCCCAGGTTAGAACTGCTCCGGAGGTGAAAGAGTTAACTTTCCATGCAGGGCATGGAATCTTGAGTGCGAGCTCGGTTGAACACTCTGTCTGTTGTAGCTCAAACTTAAACTGTCAGATTCTTTACTCTGCCTCACTGAACAGTCGTTCCGGAGATTCCTCCTGCTACTCGGTTCGTTTGTCGGTTTTAAAGTGTAATTCTCAGTTTATTTTACCGAAATTTAACCGCAATCGTCGGTTCAAGCTCTGTCTGTGGTATTGTAAGTAATATATAGGCTTTTCTTTATTTTCTTCTGTGTGGAACTTATAGCGTCTTTTCGGTTCGGTCTGAACCGATCAGATTGGGTTTAAAATTACTTTCTAGTCCTTTAGAGTGCGGTTCCCGGTTCTTATCGGTTCTAAAAAGAAACGGATTTTATTACGGTTTTTTCCACGACCCGTGACACGGTTGGGAACCAATAGGAGAGTCTTGCTTGGCGGATTGCCATTAACGGGCAAGTTTTGGTTAGGCTGGCACTATGTCTGAGAAACCCAAAAGAAAAACCGGACCCACTGGGTTTCAACACTGTGGCCTCTGTGGGGAAGCCTTTGCTAAGGCTGACCCGCACACCACTTGTGTATATTGTCTGGGGTTTGACCACCTCAATTCAGACTGCCAGATTTGTAAGAATTTTCCTGCTGCCACCATGGAAAAGAGAGTTGGTAGGCTCAGGGAAAGGGAGGCCAAAATGTCCGCTGACCCGGATGGCCAGCCCGGTTCGGTTCTACCGAACCTGAGGGAGTGCCCTCTGACCAGGGCGATACTTCCTCAGGCAAACGAAGAGCCAGCTCTGAGGAGCCGGTTCCAACTAAAAGGACTAGAAAGTCAGCTAGTTTGGGGCCAAAAGTTCTTTCTCCAACCGCTGAGGAAATAGCCAAAGCTATTCAAATTGTCCAGTCTCTTTCCCCGGTTCTGTCCGAACCAGCACCGTTAGGGAAGCGGTCGGTTCGGACAGTTCCTCCGGTTCAAGATTATGATTTTGAGGATTTTTATGAACCGGAGGAAGGGGAGGAGGGGTATGAGGAGAGTGAGTGTGATTTTGAAAGTCTGGATGTGCCCATTGAACCGGACATCTCTCCAGACAGACCCTCAGGGGTTTCCCCTCCCAGGCTATCTGAGTCCCCTTCTCATTTTTTGTTTTACAAGAAAGTTACTGAGACTCTGCAACTCCCTGTTGAGGAAGCTGTTGATGATCAAGAAGAGCCTGATTTTGTGGAAATGATGGATATTCCAGAGTCTAGGAGACTGTCTATTCCCTTGCACAAATCTTTTAGGAAACAGACAGTAAAATTCTAAAACTCCTCATTCTATCCTCCTGTGGATAAAAGGATGGACAAGAGGTATGCTATCAGGCTCTGATACGGACTTCCTCCCAGCAATGCAGCCATGTGGGAGTAGTGCATGCTGCAGCCTGTGACAAGGCTAATATTCCTCTAGCCTCTCACCCTCCTGAAAAGGATTCCAGGAGGATGGATGCCATGGCAAAGAAACAGTACATGGCAGCATCTTTGGGACTCAGACAGGCAAATTATGGCTTATGCAGCTAGGTACCAGAAATCCAGATGGGATACTGTCCTGGCCCTAGCAAAACAGGCCCCTGACCAGCTTGCCAGGGAGCTAGAGCAGGTGGCTGCGGATGGTATTGAGGCATCCAAGGTGCAATTTCATGCTGCAGTAGACTCTAATGATGTTTCATCAAGAGTCATGGCTACATCTGTGTCTCTTCGCAGAATGGCCTGGCTAAGATGTACTGCCCTGTCACAGGATACTCAGTCTAAGGCTATGGATTTTCCTGTTGTGGGCAATTCTCTGTTTGGGAGCAGACAGAGAATTATATAGAAAAATGGATGAGTATAGGACCACCTATAGGAGTGCACAGGCCAAAGAAAGGCAAGCCACTCCTCAAAGGCAGCATGTCAGGGGCAGGGGCAGGCCTTTTCATAGGCCTTTTTACCAAGCCCAGGCCTCCTCTTCTGCTTATGCCCAGAGGGGGTTCTTTAGAGGAAGGGGCAGAAGGGGTTCTAGTAAGCCTGCTTCTACCCCTCAACCCAAAGCCCCTGCAAAACAGGCTTCCTGATGGGGTAGCCAGGGCCGATTCTCCACTACCGGTAGGGGTAGGCTGGCTTACTTTGTCCAGGACTGGAAGTCTTTAACGTCAGACAAGTGGGTCCTGGAAGTAGTAAGCCAGGGACTGGTTCTCAGCTTCAAAAAATTTCCGAAGATGAGAGCCAGGTCTTTCCACTGCAAACCCATCAGAGGCACTTGCCCTGGAACAGAAGTTTCTTCTCTCCTGGCTCTCAGAGCCGTGGAAAGGTTCAACCATACACCAGGGCAAGGGTTGTACTCCAGGTACTTCTTACCCCAAAAGAACAGGAGAATGGCGGCCCATCCTGGATCTCAGGTATCTAAACAAGCACCTTTTAAAACCAAAGTTCAAAATGGTGACTCTGGGGATTATTTTACCTTCTCTAAGGCCAGGGGACTGGCTAGCCTCCCTGGACCTCAAGGATGCCTACTTCTATGTTCTCATCAGAAGCTCCCATCGAAAGTACCTCAGATTCGAACTGCCCTCAGGCCATTACCAGTTCAGAGCAATGCCCTTCGGCCTCACCTCGGCTCGAGGGTGTTCACAAAATGCCTGGCAGTAGCAGTTGCTCATTAAAGAAGGCAAAAGATTGCCATCTTTCCTTATCTGGACGACTGGCTCATTGTAGGCCAGTCTCCAAAACAGGTCAAACTACACTTACAAGTAACTCAGCAACTGCTTACATCTCTAGGTTTCCTTCTCAGTCTTCCAAAGTCAGTTCTGGAGCCTGTCCAGCTTCTCACCTTCATAGGCGCAGAACTGAACACAAAAAAAGCCAGAGCCTTACTCCCTCTGGAAAGAGCAAGAACCTTGGTCTCTCTGGCCTCTTCTTTCACCCTGCAAGTCTCTCGACCAGCAAGGCATTTTCTTCAGCTCCTGGGGCACATGGCTGCTTCTACAGCAGTAGTGCAGGGAGCAAGATTTCAGATGAGGGACATCCAGTTCCATTTGAGAACCTTTTGGTCTGAGAGGACAGATCCTCTAACCAAACTGATTCCAGTGACTCGAACCCTGATCCAGGCCTCCAGTGGTGGCAGGATCAGAACAATCTGAGACAGGGGTTCCCTACTCCCCAGTCTCATTCCTTGACCACTTACAGATGCATCCCTCTTGGGGTGGGGAGCTCACATGGGCGACCTTTTCACCAAGGGCTGTGGTCCCCTCAGGAATCTCTGCTCCACATCAATTTGTTGGAGCTCAGAGCAGTTTTTCTAGCACTTCAGGTTTTTTCCACATCTGTTCAGAACAAGGTTGTTCAGATCAGAACAGACAATACCACTACAATGTGGTACAGCAACAAGCAAGGGGGCACTCGGTCTACGGCCTTGTGCACCGAAGCAACGAAGTTGTGGTCTCTGGCTTATTCTCTGAACGCCTCCCTTATGGCAGTTCACCTCCCAGGAAAGGACAATGTCCTGGCGGATGCTCTCAGCAGGATTTCCCAGGGCCATCACGAATGGGCACTGGACCCCCTAGTACTGGAGGTAGTATTTGCCAGATGGGGCACCCCGCAAATAGATCTCTTTGCAGCCCCAGACAATCACCAACTTCCCCTTTTTTGCTGCAGGCCCCCAGTGTTGGGCTCAGTCCCTCTGGATGCCGTTCTCCTCAGTTGGGAAGGGAAGTTCCTCTATGCTTTTCCCCCCTTCCCCCTTCTTTTCAAGGTGCTAGTCAGTATCAGATCTCAATCCTGCAAAATGATTCTGATTGCTCCAGATTGGGCCAGGCAGCCCTGGTATCCACTCCTCATGTCCTTAGCAGTCCACCTTCCCCTGTGTCTTCCCAGGAATCACAACCTGTTAACCTGTGCCCAGGGGAGAGTTTGGTATCCGAACCTCAAATCTCTCAATCTCAAGGCATGGCTCTTGAAGAGTTAGTTTGCTGACCTGCACCTTTCCCAAGGTGTATTGGATATATTGAAGGCCTCTAGGAAGCCTTCCACCAGGGCTACTTATAATTCAAAATGGAAGAGGTTTTCCATTTGGTGTGCTGGTAAACATATTTCCCCAGAATCTGCTGGCGTGCCCACGATCCTGGATTATTTGGTGCATTTGAATTCCTTGGGGCTGAGACCAGCTACCCTAAAAGTGCACTTGGCAGCTGTGTGTGCCTTCTTATCAGCAGGTAAGCCCTCTTCATTTTCAGCTCACCCTGTGTTCTCCAAGTTTTTTAAAGGGTTGCTTCACACCAACCCCCCGTTCAGGGACCCTGCCCCTGCTTGGGATCTTAATATTTGTATTGCTCAGCTTATGCAACCCCCTTTTGAGCCATTGTCTTCAGCAGAGCTTAAGTACTTGACTTGGAAAACTGTGTTTCTGGTAGCCATCACCTCTGCCAGGCGCATAAGTGAGCTACAAGCATTGTCAGTGGAGCCTGATTTTATCTCCTTCCATAGAGATAAGGTGGTCCTCAGGACTAACAGGAAGTTTTTGCCTAAGGTGGTTTCAGACTTCCACCTTAATCAATCCATGTCTCTTCCTGTGTACTTCACTGACCATTCCTCCTCTGGTGAGAGGAGATTGCACAGTTTAGATGTCAAAAGAGCCCTTAGTTTCTATATAGAACGTACCAAGGGTCACAGGTTTGAATCCCTCCGATTGTTCCTCACCTATGGTGAGGTTGGTAAAGGGAAACCTGCCACTAAAAGATCCATTGCCAGGTGGATTGTCTCTTGTATCCAATTCTGCTGTGAAAAACTGGGTAAGATTCCTCCCTCAGGCCTGAGGGCTCACTCTATCAGAGGTACAGCTGCGTCTCTGGCTGCTGCCAGGGACATTCCTATCCTAGAGATATGTCAAGCAGCTACCTGGAAAACAGTTCACACGTTTACTAAGCATTACTCCCTGTATATCCAGGCTAGGAGTGATGCTCGATTTAGCGCAGCTGTGCTTCAGAGCCTATTTCCCAAGTAGGTTCTGTCCCTCCTCCATGGAGGTACTGCTGTGTAGTCTGCATATGTCATAATATAGCAAGACTTCATGTTGTTTGAAGAAAAAATTATTCACCTTAGTAATGTTGTTTCTTCTAATGGAGTCTTGCTATATTATGACCTCCCCCCCAGCCTGCCCCTCTCAGAACCTCTATTTTGGGATCTGGGTGGGCAGTGCAATGTTGGCACTTCATAGATGCCCACTTTATTTTCACCCTTTCTTAGGGTGCTTAGGTGTTATGCTTAATTTTTCTCTCTTGATTCCCCTGACTTGAGTCTTTGTTTTGGGATCAAGAGTAAAAATGTGTTTTTGTAGTTAGTAGCCAGTGGGCTAGTGTAGGTTTTCGGTTTCCACACAGAACCTTAGTGAGTTTTTGCTTGTAAAGATCTGACAGTTTAAGTTTGAGCTACAACAGACAGAGTGTTCAACCGAGCTCGCGCTCAAGATTCCATGCCCTGCATGGAAAGTTAACTCTTTCACCTCCGGAGCAGTTCTAACCTGGGGTTATACTGCATATGTCATAATATAGCAAGACTCCATTAGAAGAAACAACATTACTAAGGTGAGTAATTTTTTCTTCTGGCCAAATGGAGTTTTGCCAGCCATTCTGTGTCTTGAATTCTGGCAAGAAGCCTTTGGTTACTCCTTGCAGTTCCTGTACAGTCTGGAGATGGATCAGGGTCTGGGATATGTTTAACCTTCTCCCCCTCTCATCCTACTTCCTAAATTTTTTATCCCACCCTACATCCCTCCTCTTATTTCCAGAGATTGGAGCCCCTCCCAATCCCTTTAGTTTCTGACTTCTTCTTCTTTTGTCCTCTCAGTCGTTATTTCTACTTTTAGTTTATATATCTTTTCCTTTTTCTGTCCCTTGGACTTCCTTGTCCCACCCTCCACTCCTTTCCTCTTACTTCTTTGGCGACTCAGAACTGGCAGGCAGGCGGAGTCGACAGCGCCTAACTGGCAACCCGTGAGCGCCACGCAATGCGTCAGCCTCGAGGGCGGTGTCGGTGGTGCGTCGCCTCCACCTACCCAAAAAAAAAAAAGGGCTCCCATGGGGTCATGACCTCCAGCCACGTACCGAAAGGTGATGAATGGTGGAGATACACAGAAAGATCATAATTACGGTAGGTACATAATTTTCATTTCTTAACTATAATAAATAGAAGCCTGATTCCATTTATCTTAATCAAGTTCAGATATCACTGGTGCAGAATACCAACTCAGGACTGGTACATCTCCTATCTTGCATCTCTAGAGTTGGTTTGGTGCCGGGGCATTCCCCCAGAAGTATAATATACTGCACAATAACAGGGAAACTAGACGTTTGGAACTGACTTACTCAGTTACTCTCTTGTGAGAGCATATTATTTCAATTTAGGGAGTTCAAGATTCAAGTTTTATTATATCAGTCAGTATTTTAAAAGTTTTTATGACTATATTACAAAATACATAAAACTGTCAAAAAAATTTAACATGAATAAGAACTGTCCCAATCAGTTTACAAAATCACATTACATAATTCAGAGCAGTAAAGTGCTTGGTGTTGTGCATAACATTTTACAACTGGCATGATTACTTTCTCTTTGGTCAGTAAAGTGTATATCAGCTCTGTATGATCCAGGATTTTAGTTCAGAGCAGCTTAGGAAACTTAATTATAACATCACGGTTCAGCCACTGGAACCACAATAGAGAAAACCCAGATCATCATTCCAAATATCTTGGATATTTATAGTACATAAACATAACAGTGACATATATTGAGTTATCTCACATTTTATAATGCCTTATAGAAATGCACAGGAACATTTTACAGAAAATGTGTTATATAAATCCTAGTGGTATAATGAAAAGTGAAACATCTGCTTATTGCCATTCTGGCATTCGATAACACAGGAATTATACAATCCTTTGTGAAACCTGTCTGAAAGAGGTTCGGGTCTGGGTATCAACATTCTTAAATTTAGCCAGGCAGTCCCTATTTTAGCTAAGACACATCACAACATACACAAAATATCCAATTTGTTTTATTTATTTATTAAATTTTGTTGACTGGGTAAACCTGCTGGGCCTACAGTAATCCCTGTTTCAGGGGCAAACCAGAATTAATTACAAAGAGGCTTCATATAATTTTTGACAAAATTGAATACAGAGAAACATTGTTGGTCACACAGTACAGTGGACAAGTTAAGTACAGAGAAATTATTACAGTCAATCATACTGTACATAAACCATTTTATAAGTTACAACATTGCACAAGATGTAGAATAGATATTACACCTAATGTTGGGGAACACATACTCAGTCAAGTATCATTTGGACTTAGGAGCCTAGTTGGAGCATCCTGGTCACAACTAAGAAATGGTGTTGTTGAGACACTTCATGTTGTGTTACAGTTCAGCAACATATATTAACAAAAGGGGAAGCCTATCAATGGTAGCAGCTGCAGAGGCTTTGTTCTAGGTGGCATGCCATTAGACCTTTCTTAAATCCCTCAAGTGAGGAGCACTCTTGGATATTAACAGGAAGGGTGTTCCATATGATCAGGATCAAGATAACGAAAGACCTTTTGCCTGGTGCAGTCCTGACATTCGGGACCTGGAGGAGCGTCCAGCTGGAGGATCTGAGGGGCCTCTTGTCAGGTTTGGTATTTATTAGATCTTTGAGGTTAGGAGGAGCTTTGTTACTTTTCCGCTTGAGTGCTAAACATAGAGAGGAGTACTCCAGTCTCCCATTGAGGGAAGGCCAGCTTAGTGACTGGAGCACTCTACAGTGATGCTTCTAGGGAGAAGCCCCTGTAGCGTAATGTCCTATGGTGTGATATAGTGTTTTGAGCTTTTCTAGCTCTGTGCATGTGACAGATTGTAGGACTGAGGAACCATGGGTGGGCAGGAGGGTGGCGTTAATGATCCGTAACTGGGACTCTTTGGTGAGGAAAGGGGTGAGTCAGTATAGGAGACCAATTTTTTGGTGTAAGGTTTTTGTGAGGTTTTCTACATGAGCTTTAAAAGTAATGTTATGGGACAGACTTCACCAACATTTTACTGACTTCAGACAAGTATTGCATGGAGCAGTGTGATATCATTAGCACTGAGGAGGTACAATATAGTATCCTATCAGGTGAGATATATATTTTCAAGTAGGGTTGCCTACCAGATTACCCTCCTGTGACATCATTCTGTATGTTGTTGTCCCTTAAACACAGGACAAGTTACCAGAGTACAGCAAGAGGCGCAGGCCATTATTAAAGACTACAGGAGAATGATAGACAGATCTGGTCCTTCTAGAAAAGCTTTCAGTGAAGTCTGGAAACAGATGAACTTAAGTAGTGAGTTTAATAGTAAATTAGTGAATGAAGCATTATGTGCATTACAGTAAGATGTACTATAGCTGCTAAAATGTTGTACCAGCTCAAGCTTTAAACAAGATACCATTCACGTTTGAGTTAATGGTTCTCGTCTGCCTATATTTATCTTCAGGTACTGTAAATTTTGCCTTGATAGGCAACAAATAATTCAGGCAGAACAAACACCCATGCAAGTACAGAATGCAAGGGGTTTACTTGTGCAGTGCCATGAAACCATCCAGCAATGTCATAGTACTGTCTTAATAGTTTTGCTTTGATTTTCCTTACTACATCCTGTTTCAATTCCCCACCCCGTCCCTTCTAGTTTTGTTTCATGGTGCCTTGTTCTGTTGCACTTCTTCATCTGAAACAGGCTCCCCACCTGTACCCTGTTTTCTCCCCTGAGGTATCTGCTGCTCTCTATTATGTCTCTTCTCTCCCTCCTCTCCTCCAAGGTGTACATACTGAGATCCCTCAGTCTCTCATCATACAGTTTCTCATACAACTCGTACCATTTTAGTTCCTCTTCTCTGGATTACCTCTACCCTGTTGATGTTTTTTTCTGAGATATGGTCTCCAGAGCTGTACACAGTAGTCCAAGTGTGATCTTACAGTGTTGCAGACATCAAGGTGGGAGGCCACCTGGGAACCAGCGATGATCATCAAGGCCCCAAGAATTCTGCGGCAGCAGAACTTGCAAACTATCACAGAATATCTGCAATGCTGCAGAATTCATTGTTCTTGGTGATTCTTTATTAATATTTAGAGTTTGTCCATAGCACCGTGTTCCCTTCCCCTCCTTTTATATCCAAAACCCTCTATGCTCAGCATGGGATGTTATCAGTGCTGTCACATCATGCATTAGCTAATGATTGGGTGGCATTCTGTCACAGAAATAAATAGTCACTTATCTACCACAGCTCCCACTCTGAGAGGAAGTGGCACAGCACATCAGGTATTTTGATATGTGCTCACTCTGTACTACAGCCTAATAAAACACTTGGGCCAACTTAAACAAATACTTGACAGTAGCGTTGACATGTTAAATCCATACCTTACTTTGTACAGATTTATTTGTGCCTTTAAGGTATAGGGATGTCGTCTGAAATGAGTAACTGGTAAAATGAATTAACCTTGCCTTTTTTTTTTTTTAAGAAAAATAAAGTAATTATGCCCAGAAAGGTGGAATATAATAATAAGTTGACAGCTGAAAGAACACATTTTCTAAATGAATAATTGGGCTGTACACATTTTGCTAGGGTTATTGATTACATACCATGGGTTGATAGAATTACAAAATTTATGGAGAAATGCCATGTGCAGAGCCAGCCGCTGGGCCAGCGGGTAGCATGTTACGTTCCTGTGCCGGCAACTCAGGGCTGAGGATGAGCTCTGGGAGCTGGCTAGGCAGCGCAGGGATTGGGGGAAGGGGACAGCCCTGTTGCACACCACCACTCTGAGCCTGGGAAAGTATGGCACGGTGTTCTGTCACACAGGTGACACTTTGTGATGGGCTTAGGAGCCTTCCCTCATAAGGAGGTTCATGTGCATGTCATGGCCTGATGAGGTATGTAGTGCATCAGAAGTGGGTTGGCATGAAAAAAAGAGTCTTGCAGTATCTACTCCATTTTGTTTTTTCCACCTCCAAAGGGACCTGTATGAATGAGGATACAATTTTACAGTGAGGAAAAAGGGAAATTTATTTAAAAAAAAAAAATGTTACAGATTGCATATAAATATATAAGTGATACACTGTGGGGACCTCATGAGTTGTGTAAACAGCATGAGTATATAGATAACTTATTTATCACATAAGGTCCCCTCTGCATATTTCATTTATTTATGCAATAGGTTAGGACCTTAAGTGATAGATTTTTTTTTTTAGCTTTTTAAAAATTTTTTTTAAAAGTCTGGTTTTTTTTTGTCTTTTTTAACTAGTGTTACTATGCATTCCCCCATCCCAATTACCATAGCCATTACCATGGACGTGAAGTCAGGATGACAAGCTGACACTCTGATGTGGCACTTCATTGGTGCTGTAGAACATCAGCAGAAATTACAAACCACTGCCATAGAAGTTTTGTGGCAAATGGTAATCCTGCCGCAGAACATGGTCCCAAAGTGCCGCAGAAAAGTAGGGGCTTGATCATCATACAGTGTGGTTCAGCATAAGGATGGCTGTGAAACAAACCACAGAATGGTGAGAGTCCTGGACTTCGGGGGGGGGGGGTGACTGGGGGTAGAGGAACAGTGGGCCAAACAAAAAGAAGTCATAATGAAGGTCACAAACCTCTGCATCATGCAGGTGAGCAAAAGGAAGAGGAGACCCCTATGATTCTCAGAAGAGGTGGCAGAAAATGTAAAGCCTAAAAGGGTTGCATTCAGAAAGTATAAGGAGACACAGAGGGAGGAGGAGAGGGAGGGAGGTGTATCAGGGGAAGCAGAGGGAGGCAGTGAAAGCAGTAAGGAGTGCAAAGGTACAAACTGAAGAAAGACTAGATCAGGCAGCATCAAATGGGGACAGACATTTTTTAGATATGTAAGCAAAAAAAAAGTAAGACAAAGGGAGGGATTGTAAGGTTAAAAAGGAGGGGGAGACTGTACAGGGGGGCCAAGAAAAGGCAGACATCTTGAACAAATACTTCTGCTGCTCAGTGTTCACAGTAGAAGGGGAAGGAGAGAACCACAAACAATCATCAGGAACTTTGATGGGAGGGAAGTGGACACTAGTCCTTTTTCTGAGGAAAGAGTCCTAAAAGCACTTGCTAATCTGAAAGTGGATTTATGTGATAATGGCAACTACTAATGAGCGCCAGCACAAAAAGCGACACAAAACCACCCAACATAAAAGGGAGATGGACATTATAGGCAAATGCATAAATACATTAATGATTGTGAATAGCGGCGGTAGCTTATTCCATCACTACTAAAATCACCATATGTATTTTTTATGTGGCCCTCCCACCTATCCCCCACCCCTGAAATAAATATGCAGACTTAGGAGAAAACACACACACACAAACAGTTGTTTTCTGGCGCTAGACCCGAACCCAGGTAAGCTGGCTTCAGGAGCAGTAGTGTATACCACTGCGCTAAATGGCCAGCTCGGCAGGGCTAGGCCAGACATCATCCTATATCCTACTGTAGCAAGTGTAACTCCCTGCTACACTCGCTCTGCAGGATATAGTGACCTTTTTCAGCAGTCACTTTGCTTACAAGCACTATAACTGAGCAGCTCAATAATACGTGCTCACATAGGGAGCCACCCCTGAAAGTGGACAAAGCTATGGGGTCCGACAGCATCCAAAGGTGTTGAGGGAGCTAAGGAGGCACTAGCTGCACCTCTGACACTCCTGTTTAACAGATCGCTGGAGAATGGAGTGGTCCCAGAAGACTGGAGAAGGGCAGATATATTCCCACCACACAAAAGTGGTAGCAGTGAAAAGGTGGGCAATTATAGGCCTGTCAGCCTGACATCGGTGGTGGGTAAGTTAATGGAAACACTGCTAATGGAAAGGATTGTGGAATATCTTGAATCCATGGATTCGGGGGGTCATACCAAAAACATATGATAGATTCCTTTGACTGGGCGACCAAGGAATTACAAAATCACACATGCCCCCACAATGCAAAGCATCATGGGATGCATATGCAGATCACTACAGAATATTATGCTGGTTCAACTTTAAGCAGAAATGCATGGTGCTGAAAGGCCTCTCGCACAGTTTGCAAAAGGTGCCAACAGAAGACATAGGCACGTGTTTCATCCCACCAGAACTCATCAGTATACCTCGTCTGTTTGACACCCTAGTGGAATGAACCAGTTACCCTAAGATGGTCTATCTGGGTTATGTTGTGATGAACCCAATTAAAACAAAAAATAATTTAAAAGACAAAGAACCTCTGTGTACAAGCACTGAGGCAGTGGTTACCCTAAAGGGCATTTGGCCGGAAAGCCAAGTTTCAAAGAAATCTAAGGAATTAGATCATTTGAGGAGTAGTGGATGTGGCCTAGCTGGATTTCAGTAAGGCTTTCAACATCATTCCACATAGGAGACTGGTAAGCAAGCTGGGTGGTTTAGAAGTGGACAGCAAGGTGGTAACCTGGGTAAGAGACTGGCTAGAGGATAGGAAACAGTGAGTAACAGTAAACAGAGTTTGCTTCGAAGAAGGGATGATGACCAGTAGGTACTGCAGTGTTCAGTGCTGTTACCAGTCCTCTTTAATGTCTTTTTAAGTAACATAGCAGAGGACCTGGATGGGAAGGTCTTCCTCTTTTAGGATGACACCAAGATCTGCAACAGGGTGGACACTCGGGGGAGGGAGGAGTGTATTAGCAGAGATCTGAACAACTGGGGGGATGGTCAAGGGTATGGCAGCTGGGTTTTAATGCAGAGAAGTGCAAGTAATGTACTTGGGGCACAGAAACCCAGGGCGGAGTACATAATGGGTGGAGTGCTATTAAAAGGAGGGAATTACAAAAACAATTTAAGAGGGGCTTGGATCAATCTGAGAATAGTTTCTACTTGGAATAGTCTTTCAAAACATGTAGTACACATTTCAAATATGAAGCAATTCAAGGAAATACGGGATGCTTTTTTTAATTATCAAGGGAATAATAGGATACGTTTAAACAGAAATCTTAGTTACTATGGCTAATATTAATGGACTTGTATTCATGCTATGAGTGTTACTGACAATGACCAAGCAGGAAAGAGACCTAGGGTAATCATGCTGGATGACCTAAAAGTGGCCAGGCAGTGTGACAAGGCAATCAAGAGGGCTAGTGGGATGCTGGGGAGTATAGGAAGGGGTATCACAAACATAAAGTGGAAGGTGGTGTTGCCCCTATATAGATCACTGGCAAAACGCTGCTTTGAGTACTGTGTCCAGCTCTCAAGATCACATCTCAAGAAGGACACAGAGTGGAGGTGATTCAGAGGAGGGCAGTCAAAATGGTGCAGGGTCTCCATCAACAGCCAAATAAGGACAGGCTAAAAGAGCTCAATATGTACACCCTGTAAGAGAAGACAGAGTGGGGATATATGATACAGCTCTTTACATCATGGGGTAAATAAGGTACAGGAGGAAGTATTTTTCAGAAAAAAAAGGTTCTCTAGAACAAGGGGATGTGCTATGAAGCTGGAAGGGGTAGAGTCAGGAGAGATGTGAGGAAGTACTGCTTCATAGAAAGAGTGGTGGATTTCTTGAACAGCCTTTCAACAGAGGTAGTGGGGATGAAAACAGTGGCAGGGTTCAAAAATGCCTAGGGATAGGCACAGGGGAATAGTAGATGTGGGGGGGGGGGTGCCGTAGATCAAGTAGGGTCTAGAGCAAAAATGAAGGTACAAATAATGGCCCAACTAGGTGGGCAAAGCGGCCCTTATCAGCCTTCAGATTCTATGTTTCACCAATGATCTATACAGTGATAATGTCACCTATGTCCTTCTGCTTGAGATACCTCTCCTTATGCACCCCAGCAATCCATTGGTCCTGCCCACTGTCTTGCACACTGCCCTGCAACTTTTAGATCATCAGACAGTATAACCTAGGCTGCATTCACTCTTAGTGTCCGAAAGTAATTCCACACCCCATTTTCCTACTCATCTTCTGGGTTTCTGTGCTCCAGGGACATGATTTTACACATTTTGGGATTGAGCCCCAGCTGCCATACCCTTGACCACTCCTCAGATTTTCTAAAGTCCCTTCTCATTTTCTTCACCACCTCCTGAGTATTCACCCTATTACAGATCTTTGTGTCATATGCAAAAAGGCATATCTTCCTTTCAAGCTGTTTGTGTGATATCACTTATGAAGATGTTGAACAAGGCTGGCCCCAATACCAAATCCGCTGGCACCCCACTGGTCACTCTCCCCTCTTTTCAGTGTGTGCTATTTACCACCACCCTCTGCTGCCTATCCATCAACCATTTTTTTATCCAACTTATCCAACTGACAGCTTTGGCTCTCAGTGCTAGACAATCCAGTTTCATTAACAGTCTCCTATGAGGTATGGTGTGGAAGGTTTTGCTGAAGTCCAAAAAGTCCTCAACAACTGCCCTTCCCTGATCTGTTTGTCCTGCCACCCATTCAAAGAAATCAGTCAGACTTGTCTGACATGACCTCCATCTCATGAATCCATGATGTCTTTGGTCTTGCAACCCATTGGATTCAATGTATTCCACTAGTCTTTCTTTTAACAGGGTTTTTACTAATTTCCCCACCACTGATGTGAGACTGACCAGTCTATAATTGCAAGCTTCCTCCCTGCTGCTGTTTTTATGGAGTGGAACTACATTAGCACTCCTCCAATCCCTTGGAACCTCTCTTGTTTCCAGTGATATGTTGAATAAGGCTGTCAGTTGTGCAGTAAGCTCTTCCCCGAGTTCCCTTAGCACCCTTAGATGTATCTTGTCTGGTCCCATTGGCTTGTCCACTTTTAGGTTTTCCAGTCCCTTCAAGACTCTTTCCTCTGTAAATGGACATGTGTTTACTGCCTCCCTTCTTTGTTCCTGCTGCTCCTTGTTGGTCCATTCCCCTTCATTTCCACTGTGAAAACTGAACAGATGTAACTGTTCGGGATGTTAGCTTTTTCTTGATCATCCTCTGCACAGTCACCATCTACCAACTTCTTTATCCTCACTATCCCCTATAACAAAGGATGGGATAGAGAGGCTGAATAGAATGGACAGTGGGTAGGCAGAGAGGGACAGTGAAAAGCAGGGATACTGAATGAATACTTCTGCTCAATACTCACAAAAGAGGAGGAGGGAAGGTACCTAACCCAACTAACAGAATCACTTTGGATAGGGGAGTCGATAAAACTGAAGGTGGACAAAGCAATGGAGCCTGACGGGATTCACCCCAGAATTCTAAAATAATTAAGGAGAGAACTAGTGACACCACTGACTACCACTTTTAACAAATCATGGGATGATGGTGTGGTACCTGACGACTGGAAGAGGGTGGATGTGATTCCCCTTCACAAAACTGGGAGCAAGACAGAGGCAGAAAGCTACAGACCTGTCAGTTTGACCTATGTGGTAGGGAAAGTGATGGAATCACTTCTGAAGGAAATAATTGTTGAGTACCTAGAGGCCAGTGGGGCACAGGACCCAAGGCAGCATGGGTTCACAGCAGAAAAGTCATGTGAGATGAATCTAATCGATTTCTCTGACTGGGTGACCAAAGTAGTAAACCAGGGAGTGGCTGTGGACATGACCTACCTAGACTTTAGCAAGGCATTTGACACAGTCCCATACAAAAGATTAATAAACAAATTAGCCAGCCTGGGAGTGGGTCCCAGGGTGGTAGCCTGGGTAAAACATTGGCTGGACAACAGTACACAGAAGGTAATAGTAAATGGAGTCCACTCTGAAGAAAGAGGGGTTACTAGTGGGGTACTGCAGGGTTCAGTACTGGGTCCAATCCTTTTTAATGTCTTTATAAGTGACATTGCAGAGGGACTGGAAGGAAAAGTATGCCTCTTTGCAGATGACACAAAGATCTGCAACAGGGATGATACACAAGGAGGCATGGAAAGAATGAGAAGGGACTTAGCAAGGTTGGAGGAATGGTCAGACATATGGTAGCTTGGATTCAATGCAAAGAAGTGCAAACTAATGCACCTGGGAAATAAAAACCCAGGGGAAGAGTACACAATGGGGAGGGGGAGGTAGTAACAACAACAAAAATGGAAAGGGACCTGGGGGTAATCATATCAGATGACCTTAAGGTTGGCAAGCAATGTGAGAAGGCAGTAGGGAGGGCTGGAGGGATACTGGGATGTATAGGTAGAGGCATCACCAGCAGAAAACAGGAAGTTGTTATCCCTCTGTACAGACAGTTGGTGAGACCCCATCTGGAGAACTGCGTTCAGTTCTGGAGACCCCATCTCCACAAGAACATGGACAGGATGGAGGCAGTTCAGAGGAGGGCAACTAAAATGGTGCAGGGTCTGCAAGAGAAGCCATATGAGGAGAGACTAAAGGAGCATAATATGAATACCCTTGAGGAAAGGAGGGGGGGCATGATCGAAACTTTTAAGTACCTCAAGGGAATCAACAAAGTCCAATAGGGTAGCATCTTTCAGAAAAAGAGATGTGCAAGAACCAGGGGACACAATTGGAAGATAGAGGGGGAATGGCTGAGGGGCAATGTGAGGAAGTATTTTTTCACAGAGAGGGTTGTGGGTGCATGGAACAGCCTTCCTGAGGAGGTCGTGGGGTTTATAACTGTGGGAGAATTCAAGAATGCATGGGACAGACATAAGGCAATTTGTGTGGGGGGTAGGAAGGAATAGTCTGTTGGTTAACTGAGATCTGCAGCTTATCCAGTAGGTAGGAAAATGGGCAGACTAGGTGGTGCCAAGCGGTCCTTATCTGCTGTTAGAGTCTGTGTTTCTATGTTTAAAAAAAAAAAAGGCATACACATCAGCTTCCCGGCTCCCAGGCAGGAAGCTTACCTTGCTTACACAGCTTAGCACCAGAATGCATTACGGAACTCTATACTGGCTCTGAGTGAAAATGCTACTAGTGACTTAGCACAGGACATGGTTGACACAGCTAGATGAGCCATAGATGCTTCAAAGTAGTTCCACTTGGCAGTAGGCACAAATGACACTGCCTCTAAGGTTATGGCCCATGCAGTGGCCTTAAGAATGTTTGCCTGGCTTAGAACCCCAGATCTATCACAGGACACCCAGAAAAAGCAATTGATTTTCCTTTTTAAGTAAATTTCCTTTTGGTGAGAAGACAGAGGCTTACGTGAAAACGGTGGCTGAGTACAAAACCACCTACAAGAGAAATACTGACAAAGAAAAGGCCTCCACTTCCTACAGGCCTTATGGAATGTGAGATGGAGGTAGGGAGTACTTCCCTCTTACATCTGTCCCCTGTGAGTACCCTCCACAGAGAGATTACTATAGAGGCAGGGGCAGAAGGGGTAGTAGGCATGCAGATGCGTCTCCAGCCTCCAAGCCCTAGTAGAAACAAAGCACCTGACAACTCAGCCCATGTCACCCATCCATTGCCAGTGAGGGAAATTCTGGTCCGCTACTTCCAGAATTGTCACCGATCACACCAGACAGGTGGGTACTGGATGTAGTGGGCCAGGGTTTGTACCTGCAGTTCAGAAAGTTTCCAAAGCTGCAGAACATGAAGGGTTTTCAGCCTCACACACCAGCAGAAAAACTCCTGTTGGAGATGGAGGCAGAGAAATTACTGCAAGCTAATGAAGTGGAAAAAGTATCTGCTACAACATGGGGCAAGGGACTCTTCTCCCGATACTTCCTGACCCACAAGAAAAATGGGGAGTGGCAATCTATTTTAGACCTGGGATATCAGAACAAACACCTGAAGTAAGAAAAATGGTAACATTGTGCTCAGTGATACCAGATCTCCAAGTAGTAGGCTGGCTAGGGCCACTGGATTTGAAAGACACCTGTTTTCGCATACCAGATAGACCCAGTCACAGAAAGTATCTTAGGTTCAGGCTAGAGAACTGCCAATACCAGTTCATAGCTTTGCCCTTCAGCCTCACCTCAACTCCAAGACTGTTTACAAAGTGTCTTGCTGTAGTGGCAGCACATTTGAGAAGGCAAGGGGTGGTGGATTTTCCCTAACTGGACGACTAGCTGGTCTCAGGAAAAATACCATAGGAAGCAGTCCTTAATTCTGTTAACATAGAACACATTGGAGGACTGTGGCCTCCTCATAAACTTCCAAAAGTCACAAACAGGACAAGATCAAGTTATGGACTTTATCAGTGCAGAACTAAATACCCTGCAAGGGAAGGCATTCCTCCCTCAAGTAAGGGTAGCAATTCTGACTTCAGCTGCAGAATCATTCAGAGCAGGTCAGCCCAGACCTGCAGGGCATTTTCAGCAGTTACTGGGACACATAGCTTCTTTCAGTGCTGAGTGCTGTGGTACCAGTGGCCAGGTTCTAAATAAGAGATATTCAGTATTACCTAGGGGACTATTGGTCTCAGAGGTGGGACCCGCTGTCCTAGCTGGTGCCTGTAGCCAAAACATTGCTAAAGGACTCTGTAGTGGTGGAAGGAGAAAGGCAACCTCAGAGAGGGAGCTCTGTTCCTCCAGCTATCCCTCACAGCTATACCAGCAGGTGGCTCCCTCTTAGGATGGGGCACACACCTGGAGGACCTTACTGTAAATAGCACCTGTAGCATACAGGAGACTCAGCAGTACATAAATCTCCTGGAACTCAGGGAAGTGTACCTGGCAATGCAAGCTTTTTTTCTTCCATGTAACAGACAGCACCTTAACAAAGTATTATACTAATAAGCAGAGAGTAACAAGATCTTCAAAGATGTGCACAGAAACCATGAAGATCTGGAACCTAGCCTACTCCCTAGAGGTTCAGCTGTCTGCAGTACATCTGCCAGGGAAAAGACAATGTGCTGGCAGACTGCCTTAGCAGGACCAGCCAGCGAAGTCATGAATGGCCCCTGAACCAACAGGTGCTGGCAGCAGTGTTCAGATTGTAGGGTACACCACAGGGCTGCAGCTAACAATTCCAGGGCCCCGGGCAGGCAGTTTGATTAGGGCCTGAAGCTCTGGAGTTTTTAATGCTCTCAGGTGAGTTTTGGGGCTTTTAGTGAAGCAAAAACCAAGATTTCGTGAAGCTTTCCCTAGCCCATATGTAATGAATGGATGGAGAAAGCACCTGGGCCAGATAAGATACATCCCAGGCTGCTGAGGGAACTGGTGGATGTCCTGGCAGTCCCTCTAACAGAGCTTTTCAACATCTCTCTGAGGACTGGGTGGATGCCCCAAGACTGGAGGGTGGCCCATGTTGTGCTGATCCACAAAGGGGGATCAAGAGAGGAGGCAGGAAATTACAGGCCCGTTAGCCTGACATTGGTGGTCAACAAGGTGATGGAGAGTATTGTCAAGGAAAGGCTAGGGGAGTTGCAGTATGAAGCCAGTGGCCCCTTCATCTCTTGATTACCAGAAGCCCCAGAACAACCTGCCAGTACAATGTGGATTTTGGTCACTCCTCTAGCCCCTGAGGGAACTTCCACCATTGGAAGTAAGCCACGGGCCAAATACCCATATGGATAGGCCTGAAGGGATGCCGGGCGGGGGGATGCAAAGGGTCAGGTATGGCCTGGGTTGTATCTCCTCTGAACTAGGGGTGATAAACACTATTGAATTTAAAAAAACCTCTTTCCACCTGTTAGAGTTCTACTGAGCTATTCAGTTTACAGTCCTGTACTGCAGTATACTGTATAAGATAATTTGATGGTGTTTCTTATGTGGTTTTATTTTTGTACTCACATTTTGATCTAGCTGGGACACCCACACACCGCAGTCACCTCACCAGACCCACCGACTGCACATTCAATTTGTGAGGGGATTAGAAAGTGATGGGTGCTCACGCTTACTCCACGAGGCGATGACTAAAAGCGCGAAGGTAGGCCTGCGACCTGACCACACTACTGGGCAGCAGCTGCTGAAGTACTCCAGCGGCAATGACCCGGCTCACTGATTTGTTGCTTTGGCTGCCTGAGGCTGCCCTTGTCGTCGTTATGCGAATTTTTTTTTTTTGGCGGACTAGTGACACACCAACACTTGTACTGTAACAGGCAGCAATCCTCCAAATTGCTGGGCTCTGAGGAGAATGTACAACAGCGATTCGGAACGCTAGACACCATTCCAGCTCGCATCAGATGCACAGGAGCGGAGGGACAAAGCGTCATCACATCTATGGCAGGTTCTGGGTCTGTGCGGCACCACTGTAATATCTTTTTCTTTGCCATCCAAGCGGGGGGGAGGGGTCATTTATGCAACAGGTAGGACTGATGCATAAATGACCCCCCTCCTGGCCTGGATGGCAAAGAAAAAGGTTTTACAGTGGTGCCATGCAGACAGCTACAGAAAAGGATGAAAGAAGGAGAAATTAAAAAAACGGCATAGCAACGCTGCTCAGGCGGGCCCTCCATAACGCAGGGCCCAGGAAAAAAGTCCCGGTTGTCCCCCCATAATGGCGGCCCTGGTACACCAGACATAGATCTATTTGCTTCCTGGGAAACCAACCAGTTCCCACTCTTTTGTTGCAGACCCGCAGCAGTGTGTTCAGTCCCAGAGGATGCTCTGGTCCTCAATGGGTCAGGGAAGTTTCTATATGCCTTCCCCTATTCTCACTTTTACTGAGGATACTGATAAAACTGCAAAAGGAGTCCACAGCAGTGATTCTCATAGCTGTGGACTGGGCTAGGCAGACTTTGTACTCCATGCTCCTGTTAATTTCCAACAGGCCTGCTGTCAACCTGCTTCTGAAATACAATCTGCTGACAGTGTCTCAGTGCAGAATAATATTTCCAGATCTGAGGAAACTGCACATCAGAGCCTGGTTCTTGAGGAGCTGGAGTTCTCTGGGTTAAACCCTTTTGAAGATGTAATGAAAGTTCTGAGGATTTCTAGAAAACCAGCAGCAAGGAAACCTTGTGCTTCAAAATGGAAAAGATTTACCATCTGGTATACTAATAGGCAGATTAACCCCTTCCTGGCAGGTCTGTTTACAATCCTGGACTACCTAGTCCACCTCCAGTCTCTGGGTCTAAGGCCCTTAACCTGAAGGTGCATTTTTGCAGCAGTGTCAGCTTACATATCATCTGGCAAAGACAAATCAGTTGCTTCACAAACCATTTTCAAAAAGTTCTTCAAAGCTGTAATCACATGTACCTGCAGTGAGGGACCCCGTCCTCCCATGGGACTTGAATGTGTGCATTGTGTCATACAGGCACACATTAGGAAGCATAGGCAAACTAGAAGAAGTTATAAAATTGGCAAGTAGCATTTTATTATTATAATTAACTGCAAGGCTACGGCCAACATTTATATTAACTACATATAGGTGATTGTGTGATGGCGGGGTATGTACACGGTGAGTAGCAGAAATTAAATTTAAGAGCTAGGGTAAGCTAATCATCAAATAAAATTTTGCAGTTAATACTTTTTATTAAGATTTTCAACCAGACAATTACAGAACATTTCATTACCATTACATTCATACATCCAGAGTGCATACAGTTTCAGATATAAATTAAATATCAGTAATTATCATGAAACAGTAATCATGGTGCCCTCTTCAGATCTATAGAAGGGAGAGGGTTACCATGTGAGAAAGGGAGATCCCTCCATTTATAGTAACCAAAGCTGACTACTCAGCACTACCTTGTCAGGGGACATGCTCCAGTGGGCCATATTTTGTAGGTATGACTCATTTCCAACGGGGAAAGGTAGAACCAGCAGGAAGGGATGTTTTGTTCAGGATTAGAAAGGGCTTTGACTAGAGCAGCCGTAAATTGCTGAACTCTAAATAGGGAACCTAGGTTTGTCGAGACCTCTCCAGCCTATATGGATAGTTGCTTATGGCAGGTGAGGTAGGAAAAAACAGAGATTTACAAGTCTTAGCGAATCAGACGTGGGTCCATTTGGGATCCATTTTGCAGAGGGAAGAAGAAATATAAGGGGCCCACATACTGTATCATAATAATGGTGCAGAGTGCCCTTTTCCATATGAGACACTCTGGAGAGTATTGCCACTTGCTAGTTAAAGAACCCACTCGTGAGGGGTACTAGTGGACCTGGTACTGTCAAACAGGGACAGTGTCACTGACGTCACAGTGGGAAGCCACCTGGGGATCAATGATCATCGTACAGTGGGGTTCAACACAAGGACAGGGCCAGAACTGAGCCACACTAAAATGAAGGTCCTGGACTTTAGGAGGGCCGATTTCAAGAAAATGGGAGAGTGCCTCAGGAAAGTCCTAGCAGGAATAGGGAATAAGGGTGGGGTAGAGGAAAAATGGGCAAGAATAACGCAGGCCATTTAGAAGGCAACAAACCTCTGTGTCAAGTAGTTTACTAAGAGCAAGAAAAGAGAGAGACTGCTATGGTTCCACAAGGAAGTAGCAGAGAAGGTAAAGGAAAAGAAACAGGCATTCAAAAGGTACAAGATGACACAGAAGGAAGAGGATAGGGAGAGTTATCAGGAGAAACAAAGGGAGGCAGGGAAGGCATTTAGGAGATCTAAATCACAAACAGAGGAAAACATTGCCAAATCAGCAAAAGAGGGGGATGAAACTTTCTTCAGGTACATAAGCGAAAAGAAGAAAAGCAAGGCAGGGATAGTAAGACTAAAAGGGGAAGGGGAGTATGGAAGAGGACCAGAAAAAAGTGACATACTGAATAAGTACTTTTGCTCAGTATTCACAAAGGAAGGGGTAGGTGATGGGCCACAGATAGTGGAGAAGGGCATTAAGGGAAAGGAGGTGGACATGAGCCCTTTTACAGAGGAGAGAGTCCTCCGGGAACTAGCAAAACTAAAAGCAGATGAGGCTATGGGGCTGGGTGGGGTTCACCCTAGGATACTGAAGGAACTAAAGGAGGAACTGTCTGTGCCTCTGATTGCCCTGTTCAAACTATCACTGGACACAAGGATGTTCTGGAGGACTGGAGGAGGGTGGATGTGGTCCCAGTGCACAAAAGTGGGAACACAGAGGAGGCAGGAAACTACCAACCTATAAGCCTGACTGTGGTGGCGGGAAAGGTTATGGAAACTCTACTTAAAGAAAGTATTAGGGAATGCCTTAAAGATCAATGGCAGCTATTTTACCCATTGTTAAAAAAAGCCTGAATTCAAGTTTCTGTGTCATGAATAGTGTTTCCTGAAAATGTCATGCTATTTGATTTTGTGGATTTATTTAAATCAGCATTTGTTAACTTGTTCTGCACTAACTGAAAACAGTCAGGCTGTTTCTGTCCCTCTGACTGAGCCTTGGAGAGTGATGACATCATATTGGACTAAGCTACAGCTTCAGCAGTGTAAGTCCCTGCTTGACTGAAGAACTAAAGAGCTGTTAACTTCCCATTTAGAGCAATCTGCGAGTTAATTGTTTGCTATCCACTAACTCAGTATCTGGTATTTGTTCAGATGAATTAGCTGAAAATCCACATTTTGTTCTTCTAAAAAGCTGATCATTTGAAACAGATGTGGTGATATCTTTTGAAGCAGCAAGACAGCAACTTGGATGGAAAGAGACAGATAGATTGAGATTTTATCAGTTGAGAGACTATATAAATAATCTATTGTGAACCCATGTGCAGAAGATAACAGAGAACCACTCACAGTTACCATTTCAGAAAATTTGGACCTCTCCTAATGGGGAGAAGGCTATTTCCCTACTATATAGTAATTTTATAAGTGACCAAAGTTATACCTCAACTTATATTAAAGGAAAATGGGAGGCAGATCTCCACCTGTCTCTGACAGAGAAGCAATGGCTTCAGCTCTAGAGGAACACTTGGCAGACTTCCTCCTCTCCAGTTTGGAAGGAGTTTGGGTGGAAATTGAGGGTACATTTCTTTCTGGTACCAACACAGGCTGCCTTTTGGAACTCTGAGGTTTCTCCCAGTTGCTGGTGGAATTATGGGGAGCCCTCTGCATCACAAGCACACATATTTTGGTTTTGCCCTGCTTTAGCCCATTTTTGGAAGGAGATAGAAAACCATATGGTCTGCATTTTCAATACTCAGACACGGTCAGGTCCTGAACATTTCATATTGGGATTATGTCCAGAGGATATCAAAGGAAAGGAGAGCGATACTTGTGGTCCATATTAATTACAGCTTTTGTGAAATTGCTAACTAAAAGATGGCTGCAATCAGAGCCCCCGGGATTGAAGGATTGGGTACAGATGGTTTCCCATATACAAAGGCTGGAGAGGCTCACATTTAGTCTCCTGCAGTGGTTGGCTCAATATCAAAATAGATGGACAAGATGGGATCTTTATGATAATCTTCCCCATAGGGTTAACCTGTGAGAGATGGGGGGCTGGGGTGATGACTTTAATTTAGGGCTAGGCGGTTTTATGCCTAGAAGAACTTTTATTAAGGGATCACTGCATTATTAAAATATCATGGACAGATGTAGGGAGTGTGTTAAGAAGGTCTAGGGCAATGACAATTGGTCAAGATCCCACATATTAATTTTTTCCAGGTTTAATGTGAATTTACTTCATTTTACCTCCAGTAGGCTTCCATTGTGATATAGTGCGATGGTGTTCTTTTTTAGAATAATTATTGGTATCTAATAGTTTGATACTGAGAAGCTGACCCTGTAGCTAGGTTGTTGTTTTTTTTTTTTTCTTTTTCTCTCTTACATTATCATTTTTTTATTTACTGCCTCTTTAGTTGATTTGATTGTGTTGTAAATAGTTTTGTAATTATCAAAATGGTAAAATGTGTACCAAATGTATGAGATACTGAATATTTGTTTATACTGTTGTTGGAATTTTTCTAACAAAAGAAGTATTAAAAAAAAGCTGATCATTTGAATGTCAGTGCTGAATTGAAGTGGTATGCATTTGAGAAGCTAAGTAGTCTGTATCACAGCTGCTGCCAGTTCTTTGCATCAAAACTCTGTGTTTGTTTCTAGCTATATAACACTGGGTTGTTTAATTAATGAATATAAAATAAATCTAAAGTTTGTTAATTCATACAAGTAGTTTGTCTTTGATGTAGCCTCAATAAATAGGTTCATGTAAGAACATTTTTTTCCTCTCAGATTGATAAACAGGTACCCGCCACACACTGATATTTCAGGCACATGTATTATATGAACTCACAAATTTCAGTTATTTGGTTTCTGTGTGAAAATACATAATGTATAACTAGAAACAGTATATAGTATCCTGATGCCCCCTGTTTCCTGTGCCATAGTTGAGGCAGCTGCACTCTACTGTACGGTCCCCTGCCCCACAAGCCACCTGTCTCTTGTCCATTTGAGGCTGCTGCCCACTGTCTTCTCCCACACAGTTGGGGTTGCTGCACCCTGTTGCCCCCCATCTGCCTGAACAGTCAGGGCTGCTGCACCATGCTGCCCCATACCTGAACAGTTGGGGTTGTTGTACCCTGCTGTCCTCTGTTCCCCAACCCCATAGTTAGGGACATTGCACCCTGTTTCCCCTTGTTCCTCTCTCCACAGTCAGGGCTTCTGTACTCTGCTACACCATAGAGTCCCATGTCTTCTGCCTCTACAGCTGGGGCTGCTGTGCCATGCAGCCCCATGCCACCAGAGGTGGGGATTTTGCTGCACCCTGCTATCCACATCCATTGTCCCAAATGAGCAGGGTTGCTGTACCATGTGTACCCCATCCCACAATCAGGGTTGCTATACCCTCATGCCCCCCCTGTGTCCTACCTCACAGTCAAGGCGTTTGCACCATGCTGTCCACAGCCCTCTACCACCACAGCCAGGGCTGCTGCACCGTGCTACTACCTACTCAGGCAGGGCTGCTGTGCCCTAGAGCCCCTTGCCTCCACAGTTAGGGCTGGTGCACCATGCTGCCACCTGCCAAAAGAGTTAGGGCATTTGTTGCACTCTGTCTTCTGCCTCCATAGTTGTGTCAGTTCCACACAGGAGTGGCTGCTGCATCCTGTCCCACAGTTTGGGCTGCTGTTCTCTGAAGCCTCCCTTGACTTCTGGCTGAAGAGTCAGGACTTCTGCGCTCTACTGCCCTCTGTTCTTCACCCCCATAATACAAGATGAAAGTGTTTTCTGTATTTTTCTTTTGGGTAGTGTAGCACAAAATCTAACTTTGGTTGCAGGGGGCAGCATGGTGCACCAACTCTAACTGTGCGTAGCACGTCAATGTAGCAGCTAAAGAACAGTGAATGCAAGAACGGCAATGGCATTTCAGCGATTGTTAAAACAATGATGAGGAATTATGGCTACCGCAGTAACAGCAACAATGGATTTCCCCCCCTCCCTGAGGTGCTATGACATAGGAGTTGATTATATTAGTAAGGGAGAATTAGAGGGGGCAAAGTCCCCCACAATGGGGGCTGGGAAATACACGTCACCGTTTCTGCGGTAGCCGTAATTTCTCATTGCTGTTTTAACAGTCGCCAGTTTACCATCACCATTTTTGTATTCACCATTCTTTAGTCACCATATTCCCATGGAACCCTAACTGTGAAGGCATGGGGCTGTTGGATGTAGCAGGGCACAGCAGCCCTGACTGGGTAGACAGGAACAGGGTGAATCAGCTCTGATGGTGGCAGGGGATAGCCTGCAGCATGGTGCAGAAGCCTTGATTGTGGGGCAGGACATGGGGAGCATCAGGGTACAGCATCTGACTGTGGGATGAGATGCGCATGGTGGAGCAGCCCTGCCCATTTGGAAAAATGGAGGTAGGTAGCAGGGTGCAATAAAAACCCCACCTCTGGAGGCATAAGCAGCATGGTGCAGCAGCCCCAAATATGGAGGCAAGGGATATGAGTTCTGTGGCATAGCAGAGTATAGTACTATGGTGACAGGAACGGGGGGGCAACAGCAGTGGCTGTGACAGGGGGTGGGGGTGATAAAGGCAGCAGGGTGCAGCAACCCCAACTGTTCAGGCAGGGGGTAGCAGGGTGCAGAAGCCCTGATTGTTCAGGCAGGAGATGGGGTAAGAGGGTGCAGCAACCCTGACTCTATGAGAGAAGAGTGTGTGCAGCAGGGTACAACAGCCTTTAATGTGAGGCAGGAGACAGGGGGCTTGTGGGGCAGGTGACAGGGGGCATCTGAGTCCAGCTCCCTCAACTGTAGGCAGGAGATGGGGCATCACGATGCCATAATGGTGTTTCTAGTTATACATGATGTATTTTCACACAGAAACCATCAAATAACTGAAATTTGTGAGTTCATATAGTACATGTGCCTGAAATAGCAGAGTGTGGCAGGCACCTGTTTATCAATCTGAGAGGAAAACAATTTTCTTAAATGAACCTATTTATTGAAGCTACATCAAAGACAAACTACTTGTATGAATTAAAATACTTCAGATTTATTTTATATCTTTAAACAACCTAGTGTTATATAGCTAGAAAAAAAAGAGTTTTGATGAGAAAGAACTGGCAGCAGCTGTGATACAGACTAGCTGATTTCTCAAATACATACCACTTCAATTCAGCACTGACATTCAAATGACCAGCTTTTTAGAAGAACAAAATATGGATTTTCAGCTAATTCATCTGAACAAATACCAGAGGCTGAGTTTGTAAAACCCCCCGACAGCAAACAATTAACTCACAGATTGCTCTAAATGGGAAGTTAACAGCTCTTCAGTCAAGCGGGGAGTTACACTGCTGAAGCTATAGCTTAGTCCATTATGATGTTGTCACTCTCCAAGGCTCAGTCAGAGGGAGAGAAACAGCCTGACTGTTTCCAGTTAGTGCAGAACAAGTTAACAAATGCTGATTTAAAGAAAACCACAAAACCAAATAGCATGACATTTTCAGGACTCATGACACAAGGACTTGAAGTCAAGCTTTTTTTTAATAATGTTAAAATGGTTGCCATTAATCTTTAACACCAGTGGACTGCATTATCCAAGGCAGCGTGGGTTCACAGGGAATTAGATCTTGCCAAACAAACCTGATAGAATTTTTTGACTGGGTTACCAAGGAGGTGGATCAGGGAGGAGCGGTGGATGTGGCCTGCCTGGATTTCAGTATGGCCTTCGGCACTGTTCCACACATAAGACTGGTAAACAAGCTAGGCGGTATGGAAGTGGGTCCAAAGATAGTAAAATGTGTACAAACTTGGCTAAGTAACAGACTTCAGAGGATGTTGGTAAATAGAGTTCACTCAGTGGAAGGTAAGGTAACCAGCGGGGTGCCACAGGGATCAGAACTGGGACCAGTCCTCTTCAATGTCTTTATTAGCAACATTGCAGAGTGACTGAAAGGAAAGGTATGCCTGTTCATGGATGACACAAAAATCTGCAACAGAGTGAACACACCGGGAGTGGTGGAAAAAATTAAGGAAGATCTAAAAAAAACTGGAAGACTGGTCAAGGGTTTGGTATCTGAGCTTCAGCACCAAAAAAATGTAAACTTATGCACATGGGGCACAGAAACCCAAGGACAACATATCATTTGAGGGGAGGAGTTAACAACAACAAAACCGAAAAGAGATCTGGGGGTCTTAATATATGATAACCTGAATGTAGCAAAGCAGTGTGATGAGGCAGTAAGAAAGGCTAGTATGATGCTAGGGTGCATAGGAAGGGGTGTCACCAGCAGAAAAAGGGAGGTAGTGTTACCCCCTATATAGATCAATGGTGAAGTCACACCTGGAGTATTGTGCCAGTTCTGGAGGCCCCATCTCAGGAAGGACATAGACCGGGTGGAGGTGGTACAGAGAAGGGCAACCAAAATGGTGCATGGCCTGCGTCAGAAGCCCGACGAGAAAAGACTCTGGGAATTAAATATGCACTCACTGGAGGAAAGAAGAGAAAGGGGAACTTCTCAATTGACTGTTTAGTTTTAACTATGAAAGATTGTACAAAGATATTTCCGTACAACACAGCCAAAACTGATAAAATAAAGGAAGACATTACTAACATTAACTGGGAACAACCCCTTTTTGATAAAAGTGGGGAAGAATGCTGGACTTTAATAAAATACACTCTTCTTGAAAAATGTAATAAATATATTAAATGTATAAAAAAAATACAATAACCAAGGGATAAAACCAAAATGGTTAAATAAAAACATCATTAGGTTGATAAAACGATACTTCTTCGGACAAAAGGAGATCCGATCCCAAGGGGTCGGTTCTGGCAAAAAAGAAACGCAAAGAAAAATCGTCCGGTTCGGATCCAGAATCTCATACTCTGACCACCGAAGAAATAGCCAAAGCGATTCATATTGTGGAATCGCTTCACCCGGTTCCAACTGATCCAGCACCTTTTGGCAGGGGCTCGGTTCGGTCAGTTCCCCCGGTTCATGATTATACCCTGGAAGAATTTTATGAACCGGAGTTTGAGGAGGAATGAGAGTTGGAAGATGAATATGGTGATGGTGAAAGTCTGGATGTGCCTATTAATCCGGACATCTCCCCAGACAGACCTTCAGGTGTTTCTCCTCCTAGGCTTTCTGAATCCGCTTCCCACTTTGTTTTACAGAAAGGTGGCTGAGACCCTCCAGCTTCCTGTGGAGGAGGCAGTGGAGGATCAGAAGGAGTCTGACTCTGTAGAGATGATGGACATCCCAGAGTCTAGGAGACTGTCTATTCACCTCCACAAATCTTTTGGGAAACGGACACAAAAAATTCTGAAGTCTCCCAATTCCACACCTCCTGTGGATAGAAGAATGGACAAGAGGTATACTCTTTCAGGCTCAGATACGGAGTTCCTTTATCAGCAATGCAGCCATGTTGGGGTTATATAGGTTGCTGTCTGCGATAAGGCAAACATTCCCTTGGCATCACACCCCCCAGACAAGGACTCCAGGAAGATTGATGCCATGGCAAAAAAGCAGTACATGGCATCTTCCTTGGGACTCAGGCAGGCGAATTATATGGCCTATACAGCCAGATAGCAGCAGTCCAGGTGGGACACTGTACTGGCACTGGCTAAACAGGCTTCCCCCAGCTTGCCAAGGAGCTGGAGGAGGTGGCTGCAGATGGGATTGAGGCATCAAAAGTTCAGTTTCGTGCTGCTGTGGACTTCAACGATGTGTCATCAAGAATCATGGCTACATCTGTGGCTCTTCGGAGAATGGCTTGGCTCAGATGTACTACCCTCTCAGAAGGATACCCAGGCTAAGGCCATGGATATTGCTGTAGTGGGTAATTCTCTGTTTGGGGAGCAGACAGAAAATTACGTGAAGAAAATGGACAAGTACAGGACCACTTACAGGAGTACTCAGGCCAAGGAAAGGCAGGCAACTCCTTGAAGGCAGCAGTCTAGGGACAGGGGCAGGCCTTTTTACCAAGCACAGGCCTCTTCTTCCTTTTCGCAGAGGGGGTTCTTCAGAGGGAGAAGCAGAAGGGGGATGAGCAGGTCTGCATCCACCCCTCAGCCTAAAGCCCCTGGCAAGCAGACACCCTGATGGGTCTGCCCGGGTTGACTCTCCTATCCCAGTAGGGGGCAGGCTGGCTTACTTTGTCCAGGACTGGATGTCTATCACATCAGACAAGTGGGTCCTGGAAGTAGTAAGCCAGGGACTAGTTCTCAGCTTCAAAAAATTTCCAAAGATGAGGGCCAGATCTTTTCCACATGCAAATCTTTCAGAAACCCTTGCCCTAGAGGCAGAGGTTTCTTCTGTCCTAGCTTTAAGAACTATAGAGTACCTACCCTACACTGGGGCAAAGGACTGTACTCCAGGTACTTTCTGACCCCCAAAAAGACAGGAGAGTGGCGACCTATCCTGGACTTAAGATATCTGAACAAACATCTTTTAAAGCCAAAGTTCAAGATGAAAACTCTGGGAATTATCCTTCCCTCTCTAAGGCCAGGGGACTGGCTAGCCTCCCTGGACCTCAAAGATGCCTACTTTCACATTCCCATCAGGTGCTCCCACAGAAAGTACCTTAGGTTTGAGCTGCCCTCAGGCCACTATCAGTTCAGAGAAATGCCCTTTGACCTAACCTCTCCAAGGGTTTTCACAAAGCGCCTGGCGGTAGTTGTTGCCTTCCTAAGAAGACAAAAGATTTCCATTTTTCCATATTTGGATGACTGGCTCATAGTGGGCCAGTCTCCAGACCAAGTCAAGTCAGACCTGCAAGTGACCCAGCAAGTGCTCACTTCTTTAGGATTTCTTCTCAACCTGCCAAAGTCAGTTCTCGAACCAGTGCAGCTCCTCACCTTCATAGGGGCAGAGCTGGATACGGTAAAAGCAAGAGCCTTCCTTCCCCTTGAAAGGCAAGAGCTTCTCATGGAGCTGGCTTCTTCATTCAGCCTTCGGTGTCTCGACCAGCAAGGCATTTCCTTCAGCTCTTGGGCCACATGGCAGCTTCTACAGCAGTGGTCCAAGGTGCAAGATTCCAGATGAGGGACATTCAGTTCCACTTGAGAACTTTTTGGTCCCAAAGAAAGGATTCCCTTACCAAACTGATCCCAGTGACTCAAACTCTGATCCAAGCCCTGCAATGGTGGCAGGATCAGGACAATTTGAGGCAAGGGGTTCCATTTGCCACTCAGTCTCATATGTGGTCCTTACCACGGATGCTTCCCTGATGGGCTGGGGAGCCCATTTGGGGGACCTCACCACCCAGGGACTGTGGTCTCCTCAGTTATCTCTCTTACACATCAATCTCTTGGAACTAAGGGCAGTGTTTCTGGCACTGCAAGCTTTTTCCCAGTCAGTACAGAACAAGGTGGTTCAGGTCAGAACAGACAACACCACCACCATGTGGTACATCAACAAGCAAGGAGGCAATCGGTCTATGGCCTTGTGCACAGAAGCAATGAAGTTGTGGTCCCTGGCTTATTCCCTGCACATCTCTCTGATAGCAGTTCACCTTCCAGGGAAGGACAATGTCCTAGCAGATGCACTGAGCAGAATATCTCATGGCCATCACAAATGGGCCCTGGATCCTCTGGTGTTGAAGGTGATTTTTTTCAAGATGGGGCACTCCAGAGATAGATCTTTTTGCAGCACCAGACAATCACCAACTTCCTCTCTTTTGTTGCAGACCCCCAGTCTTGGGCTCAGTCCCCCTGGATGCTCTGATTCTGAACTGGGAAGGGAAAATTCTGTATGCTCCCCCCCTTCCATCTTCTGTTCAAAGTTCTAGTCAAGATAAGGTCACAACCTTGCAAAGTAATTCTGATTGCTCCAGACTGGGCCAGGCAGCCTTGGTACCTCTTGTTGCTGTCCCTAGCAGTCCATCTTCCCCTGTCTCTTTCCAGGAATTACAACCTGTTAACCTCCTCTCAGGGGAGGATTTGGTACCCCAATCTTCAGTCTCTCAATCTCAAGGCATGGCTCTTGAAGAGTTAGAGTTTGCAGATTTGCATCTGTCTCAGGGAGTTCTGGATATTCTCAAAGCTTCTCAAAAGCCTTCCACCAGAAAGACATAACTCCAAATGGAAGAGATTCAGTATTTGGTGTTCCAAGAGGCATATCTCCCCAGATACTGCTGAATTGCCTACAGTTCTGGATTATATGGTCCATCTTAATAGCCTGGGCCTCAGAATAGCTACTCTCAGGGTACACTTGTCTGCTGTTTCTGCTTTCCTGTCAGCAGGCAAGTCTTCCTCACTGTCATCCCATCCTGTATTCTGTAAGTTTTTCAAGGGATTGCTTCATACCAGTCCCCCCTTTAGGGAGCCTGCTCCTGCTTTGGATCTTAATATTTGCATTGCTCAGCTTATGCAACCTCCTTTTGAGCCTTTGTCCTCAGCAGAGCTTAAGTACTTGACTTGGAAAACTGTGTTTTTGGCAGTCATTACTTCTGCTAGACGTATCAGTGAATTGCAAGCCCTGTCAGTGGAACCTGATTTCATCTCTTTTCACAGAGATAAAGTGGTCCTTAGAACTAACAGAAAGTTCTTGCCTAAAGTGGTTTCAGATTTCCACCTGAATCAGTCTATGTCTCTCCCTGTTTACGTCACTGATCATTCTTCATCAGGGGAGAGGAGGCTACACAGTTTGGATGTTAAAAGAGCCCTTAGCTACTACATAGAGTGTACCAAGGGTCACAGGTTTGATTCCCTCCAGTTGTTCCTCACTTATGAAGAGGTAGGAGAGGGCAAACCTGCCACCAAGATAACTATTGCCAGGTGGATTGTGTCTTGTATGCAATTCTGTTATGAGAAACTGGGAAAGATTCCACCCTCAGGCCTGAGGGCTCACTCTACAAGAGGTACAGCTGCTTCCCTGGCTGCTGCCAGGGATATCCCTCTCCTAGAAATCTGTTAAGCAGCCACCTGGAAAACAGTACATACCTTTACCAGGCATTACTCTCTGGATATCCATGCTAGGAGTGATGCTCAGTTTGACACAGCAGTACTTCAGAACCTATTCCCAAAGTAGGTTCTGTCCCTCCTCCATGGAGGTACTGCTTGGTAGTCTGCACTTGTCAGAATACAGCAAAACTTCGTGTTGTTTGAAGAAAAAATTACTCACCTTAGTAATTATGTTTCTTCTAGTGGAGTCTTGCTGTATTCTGACCTACCCCCCACCTCCCCTCTCAGAACCTGGATTTTTTGGGATGTGGGTGGGCAGACACAGTGTTGGCACCCCAGGGGTGTCCCCTTACACCTTCTGTTACTCATGGGGTGATATGTTATTTCATATTTATTGGTTTTGGTTTTTTGGGTTTCCTGACTTGAGTCTTCCTTTGGGAACCCAAAAGATTATGTTTCTGCCAGTTGGCTAGCAAAAATTTTATAGTTTCCACACAGAACACCAAGTGAGTTTTGCTCGTAAAGATCTGATGGTTGCAGTTCAAAATACAACCGGCAGAGACATCAACCGAGCTCGAGATCAACATTCTAGGCCCTGCATAGAAAAGTTAACCCATTGTTCTCCGGGGCAGTTTAAAGACTGGGGCTAACTGCACTTGTCAGGGTACAAGAAGACTCCACTAGAAGAAACATAATTACTAAGGTGAGTAATTTTTTCTTCAGTTATATCAACTGTTTAAAAAAATTATAAACAATCATCTAACAACTCAGATAATAACAAAGTTGTCTCTGATCCAATTTGTATAGCAAATATATTTAATAATTACTTCTGTGTATTCTGAATCTAAGCAGACTAATTTTATAAACATAGGGGCAACTCAGACCACCTTTTGTACAAAAGAAGATATAAAGACCAAAATACAGAATTTAACAACATTTAGTGCCCCATGGATTGATGGTAATACCCCCCCAAATGTTCTTAACCAAAGAGAGTATATGTGTCCCCTTGAAATATTCTTCAATAAACTCATGCACTCCGGAGAAGTTGCAACAGACTGGAAAATAGGTAAAATTACTCCAATTTTCAAAAAAAGGAAAAAAACGATATTACAAATTACAGACCAATCAACCTCACCCCTGTTCCAGGAAAGGTGTTTGAAGCCATACTTAAAGATAAACTTATTGCCCATGTAACAGAAAATTACTACACTGATAAACAACAGCATGGGTTTGTGGTGGGACGATGATGTTTAATAAATCTCATTAGTTTTTATGACCATATATGTAAAATTCTGGATGAGGGTAGACCAGCTGACGTGGTCCTGCTTGATTTCGGCAGGACCTTTGATAAAGTCCCCCATTGGGCTATTATAAACAAATGACAAAATTTGCAAATAGATGGTAACATAATTGCATGGATAAATAACTGGCTGGTATGCAGGACACAGAGGGTAGCCATTAACGGATTTCTGTCAGCAGAGGGGGAGCGTGTCAAGTGGGGTGCTGCAGGGCTCGGTTTTGGGCCCGGTACTGTTTCAATTATTCATTGCGGACCTAGGTGATAACTTAGAGAATAAAATAGTAAAGTATGCTGATGATACAAAATTGGGTGGTCCAAGTGAAACATTGGAAGAAAGACAATCAATTTAGAAAGACTTGTATTATATAATTGCTTGGGCATATAGATGGGTGATGCTGTTTAATACAGACAAATGTGCTGTTTTATATATAGGAAAAAAGAATAAAAGGAGCAACTATGTATTAAGTAATAAAACCTTACAAATGAAGGAAGTAGATAGGGATTTGGGAATTCAGGTTGATTCACAATTAAACTTTAATATTCAATGTACACAAGCGATCACTAATGTTAACAGGGTGTCTAGCTATATAAGAAAGAATATAAAAAGTAGGAAGCAAGACATTCTGCTCCCCCTGCACAGATCATATGTCAGACCCCATTTAGATTATTGTAGTCCTCTATGGAACCCTTACAAAAAGGCAGACATACTTAGGGTGGAATGTATGCAACGTAGGTTTACTAGGATGGTATGTGGGGAAGAAGGCCTACCATATAATGCAAGGCTGAACACTTTGAAACTCTTTCTGTTGGAAACTTGTAGAAAAAGGAGTGATGTACTGCTCTTTTATGACATTGTTAATGACAAAATATTAAGAGATGAATTAGGTATAGAATTTCGTAATACGCAGGTCAGAAGAAGAGGGCACCCACTTCACGTAAAAGGTTCCAGATTTAGGAGTAACCCGAGGAAGTATTTTTTCACCAAGAGGGTGGTGAATTTGTGGAATGGACTTCCTGAGGAAATTGTTAAAAGTAATAATAAGGACTGTTTTAAAAGAAAATTGAATGACTGTATTAACAGTGGGGGGACATTAATTTATTACATCAATCAATAGGAGCTATCATTGGCCATGGCCTTTTTTTTGCTCCTTACCGCAATAGTGACATGATAGAAACATTCAAATACATCAAGGGTATCAATAAGGTACAGGAAGGTGGCATATTGCACAGAAAGAGATGCTCAAGGACGAGGGGGCATGATATAAAGCTGGAAGGGGGGAGACAGCGGGGATGTGAGAAAATATTTCTTCACAGAAGAGGTGGTGGATGCCTGGAACAGCCTCCCAGCAGAGGTGGTGGGTACCAAAATGGTAACAGGATTCAGACATGCATGGCATAGACACAGGGGGACCTTAGCAACAGGGCAGGGGGTGGTAAGGCTGGAGATCAGTTAGGGTCTACTGTAGCACAGTAGATAGGAATTTTAGGGCAGACTAGCTGGGCCAAGGGGTCCTTTTCTGCCAACAGCTTCTATGTTTCTACTGAATGGAATGGAGCCACTCCTGGATCTGAGGCACTTCTATGGTGCTCCATCTTTTGGGAAGTAAACATTTTGCCTCCACCTCAGCCTGAATGGTCCGGCATACCAGGGGATCAGTATAGTGGATATGAGGGGAGGGTATACCCAGCACTAACAGTTGTGGCGGTTAAAGGGACAGAGTTCCCCACTACTGATTTACAGGCGGCTAGTACTTCTTTCTGGTAGATTGGGAAGGGAGAGAAGCTCCAGAGAATGTGAAAAAGGTCTCCACCAGGGGAGTTACAGCACCAGCATACATCCTGAGGGAGTAGACCCATGCCGCACAGTTTAACAGATGTTTGGTACCTCCTATGCAGAACCTTATTTTTATGAGTAGGCTTCTACTGTCCGCACAAGCTGTGTGAGCTGTCTGCCGGGGGTTTCCCAATCCTGAGATATAAGGGGAGAGCCTATGTCAGATGTCCATTAACGATGATGTTTCTGAGTTTGGTCAGGAATGGAGTTGTGAAACTGAGAGTAGATCATGCTCACTCAACCTCTGGTTTTAGTCAGCAAGAGCTGAATGTCAAGCATGGGTGCCTTTGAGACATGCAGGGGGTAAGGTTCGAGGAGGTGAGACAGTGCACTTCTCAGTTGTAAGTACCTCCAAAATTGTGTTTAGGGAAAGAATGTCAAGTTTGTAGATTGTTGAAGATATCTAATGTAAAATGCCTGGGATCAAGAGGTCTTTCAGGTGTGTTATGCCCCTGTGTATCCAACTGGGCCAATGTATAGGCTGACAGTCGATATGGACTACTGGATTATCCCATAAAGGGAGCCATGCCTTTGGAGTGACAGAGTTTTTGGTAGTTCTGGACAGCCAATGCCATGCCTGTATGGATTCCAAGATAGTGCCCCATTGGTGCGGAGGGCGGAGAAGAGGAGTATAAAGGTAGGCTAGCAGTGGAGTGGGATAACATAGTAAGGTCTCTATGTGTTGCCACACTGGAGGGGAGTAATTCAGGGGGAGAACTAATAACAGGTCTGTACTCCTAGGAATGCTTTGTGATACCCTTGAAACCAGGAGAGGTTCCAGACCCCTTTTGTCCAGTGGGACCATAGTTTGGCTGTATTAAGTCTAGGCACTGCACCAGCCCACAGAAAGGAGCCAACTGATGCATCGATTTTGGCATATCAGGTTGGGGATAGTTTAAGTGGTATGTGGAAGAGGGAATGTAAGATTTTGGGAGCAGCCATCATTTTAACCACAGAGCTCTTACCTGCTAGGGAGAGATGCAGTTGTTGCCAGCAGTCAGTCATCTTTTAATTTTTGAAGCTGTGTGGTCGGATGGGAACTTGAGGGAGATGTGGCGACAAGGACGGAGATTAGAATGTTGCTGGCGGAGATCTGCCCTTGATGCCGACCATCTTAGACTGATGGAACATTATCAGTTCTATCATTCCGCAATCTCCTGTAAGAAGGCAGAGTTCCTGTCTGAGGAGATTGCCTCTGCTCAGAATCGACCGGCTCAGCTCTTTCGAACTGTTGACAGACTGTGCAACCCAACCTGCCTGCAGGTGAGAAGAGCCTTTTCACAAGTGGAGTGTGAAGAGCTTGCTCACTTCTTTGTGGCTAAGGTGGCTGACATCAGGGCATCACTCCAACCCACATCCTTTATGAGAGAAGTGATGGATCGGTGCCGTGTCACTGCCTCTGGTCCCTCCTGGAGTTCCTTTGACCGGCCAGAGCTCATTGATGTCATGCGGATTGTCCAGGGTATGTGCCCTACATGCTGTAGTTCTGATCCGGGCCCAACCTCCCTGATAAAGGGCTATTGTGATGTTATCGGCCAGGTCCTAGCATGGATAGTGTGGTGCTCTGTGGAGACAGGTGAGTTTCCTAGCTCTCTGAAGGAGGCGGTGGTAATTCCCCTCCTGAAGAAAGCTTCTTTGGACCCAGACTGCCATGCTAACTACAGGCTGATGTCCAATCTTCCCTTTGTGGGGAAGTTGATTGAGAAAATAGTGGCCTTACAACTGGAGAACCACTTGACCATCCATGACATCTATGAATCATTCCAGTCTGGTTTTCAAAAGAGGCATAGTACTGAGACTGCGCTGGTTCGGGTGCTCAATGATCTCCTGATGGCAAGAGATCAAAAGAGCCATTCTATCTTGGCTCTTCTCGATCTCTCTTCAACGTTTGACACTGTGGACCATGGGATACCTCTCAAATGCGTGAGGTTCATCTTTGGACTGTCTAGTACAGTCCTCAGGTGGTTTAAATAGTTCCTCAGTGGCAGAACTCAGAGGGTGGTGTCAGGGATAAATTCCTCTGGCCCAGTCTTGCTGTCATGTGGGGTGCCTCAGGGGTCAGTGTTGTCTCCCAGGTTGTTCTCCGTGCACATGCTGCCCCTCGGAGACATTGTAAGAAGGTATGGGCTGAGGTTTCATTGCTATGCGGATGATACCCAGCTCTACCTATCTTTTGCGACCGACCAGGATAGAGTTCTCTCAGTATTTAACAACTGCCTCACTGAAATCCAAAACTGGATGAATTTAAGCTGGCTGAGGTTGAACTTGGAGAAGACGGAGGTAATGGTTGTGGACCCAGATCGTGGGATAGAGATGACACAGAGCTGGTTTGCCCTCAGGAATATTTCTGGGTGGCTCCCAGCTCCTAACCTCTGAACAGGTGCGGAACATGGGGGTGATTTTTGACGACAGGCTGATGTTACGATCACAGGTGTCAGCAGTTGTCAAATCAGCCTTTTACCATCTGAGGAACATCTCTAGGATTAAGCACCTAGTTCCATCCAGTGACTTGCCTATATTGGTCCACACCTTTATGACCTTGCGCCTTGACTATTGCAACTCCCTTTATCTAGGGCTACCAGGGGTTGACATCTGCCGCTTGCAGCTTGTGCAGAATGCTGCAGCCCGGTTATTGAACAATACTCTTTGTACCTGTCATATTTCTCAGGTGCTGCACGAACTGCACTGGCTGCCAATACAGTGGTGGATCACCTTTAAAGTCGGTCTTCTGGCTTATAAAGCCCTCCACGGACTGGGCCCGGTCTACTTGAAACAGCTTCTGGTGCCCTACTGCCCTAAGTGATCGCTCCACTCGACAGACGAGGGGTTGTTAGAGGTTTTGAGGGTTTCCTTCAAATCTTTGGGGGCCCGTGCTTTTATGTACATGGCTCCAGCCGTCTGGAATTCTCTACCCCGTCCACTTTGGGAGTTCACATCTGTGGAGAAATTTAAACGTGCCTTAAAATCCCATTTGTGGTTAGCAGCGTTTTCTCGTTGATGCTATTTTAATAATGTTTTAACATATTTTATATATTAGTATTATGTATTTGTGTTTTATTTGTTTTAAGAAGTATACTGTTAATGCGCCTTGGTTTTAGAAAGGTGCAATATAAAGTATTATTATTACTATATATTATTATTATTATTAGTAAGAGTTGGAAGTTTAGAAATGTTTGCTAATAGGTGAATGCCTAAGTATTTGCAGGAGGATGGGGACCACCTGAGGACTCCCTGTACAAATGGGGTTGCTGTGCATTTAGCATTCATAGGGAGTACCTCCATTTTCCCTTGGTTAACCTTTAAACCAGAGACTAAGGAAGAAGTTCTGAGGAGGGAGGGGAGGTGGAGTAGGCCTGAAGGGGTCTCCAATAGTAGTACCAGGAGATCGTCCGTGCACAGTCTTGCTCGCAGGTCTGCCCCTGCAATGGGAATACCATGTAAGTCAGCGTGTTCCCTGATGGCAATAGCCAAGGACTCAGTGGCCCAAACAAATAACATCTGGGAAAGTGGGCAACCCTGCTAAGTGCCTTTTTGTAATGAGAAGGGAACTGACAGGGTGGAGTTGGTTAGGACTCATGCTACAGGGGCATTGTATAAGGTGTGCACCCAAGCAGAGAAATAGGGCCCATAGCCAATATGTTGAAGGACTTTGAGAAGGTACCCCCACTGCACTGAATAAAAGGCCTTCTCAAAATCAGTTGCGATGGCAGCCGCTGGAGTGGAGGCCTGATTAACTGCTGTGATAATTGTGATAAGAGGACGGATATGGTCAGAGGCTAGTCTTCCCTATGTGAATCCTGCCTGAGCCAGGCGTATAAGTGCAGGGAGGATCTGGTCCATGCAGAGTGCTAAGGCCCTTCACCAGAATCTTCACGTCTATGTCAGTCAGGTAGACAGGGTGATAATTGGCAGGATAGTGAGGATCCTTACCCTTTTTGGGTAAGACCATTGTTATGGCCTCTCTAAGAGTAGGGGGGAGGGATCTAGACCTGTGCAATTCCGTGAACACTCTCTGTTGGACTGGACTGATGATAGGGCCAAGATGGTTGTAAAGGTCTGCTGGGATGTCGTCGTGGCCCCCCCCCCCCGACAGATTTATTTTTGTTCAGGGAGTGGATGGTCTTCTGAATCTCTAACATTGTAAGCAGGGATTCTAGGAGGTCCCTGTGACGAGAGAGCTGTGGCAGGGGTAGTTTGGACAAGAAAGTGTCAGTCTCGGGGTTATTTTCCATTGCTGAGGAGCTATATAGTGTTTTGTAAAATTGTGTCATTGCTTTGTTAATAATGTCAGGTTTATGGTGGGGGGAGGTCCCTCTGTTGTCATGGAGCATGGATGTGTGGTGGCCAAGGGCTGAGTAGGCATGCTTCCCCACTTCTGGAGAGGAGAGCTCTCTGATGGACACTCGATCTTCTCTCCCCACCCCACCCCCCACCAGCTGACCCCGGCAACCTGAGCTCATTCCCAAACTCGAGTTGCCATCATGCTAGGAGGTCAGATGCACAGCACTTCAGCCCTCTGTGCCGCTAGGCCTTCTGGAGTCTCCAGTTTGTATGACACCACTATTACACTCTCTTTGCTAGAAAAACGTTACTCACTGTAGTATTAATGTTCTTTTAGAGGCTGTAGTAGTGTCACACAACCCTTCCCTACCTTCGCTTCTAAACCCTAAATACAAAAAGGTTCTTCAGTTCAAATAAAATCAGATATTTTAAAAAAAATTTGCTTGAGAATTTAGCATTTTTCAGACTTTGCAGATTTTAAAATTTGTCATATGGTGATTGTACTGGCTTCTGCATTTACCCTTACAAGAAATATTCTTCAAAGTTCACTTGGGGCATGCAGAAAGATATGTTGTACCGCACACTCTGTTGTTTATTATTACTTACGTATGTATCAGACTTAACAGCACACTGGTGTTTGTTTGATGTCCTGCAGAAGTCCCCATGGTTGAGAAGTTAAAACTGACAGATTTAGTAAAATCCAGTCTTAGTTTATCAGAAGAATGGGGAAATGAAGAAGAAATGAAGCAATTTGAGAAATTACGACGGCAGATTATACAGGAGGACGAGAAGGATTTTGTTCTCAGTCAGAGCCTACCTTATGAAGCCAGGTCACTTCCAGAGACTCTCAAACAAATCACATACATCAAGCAAGAAGACCCTCATAGGAAGAGATTATCAGATAACTTCAGGTGAGAGAAGAGAATCTTTCTGACATAAAATGTGCTGCTTGCCTTTTATTTATTTTTTTTTATTGTTGTTTCAATGACAATACAGTGTATGTATATACAAGCTGACTGCAATGATCTAATGCTAACTAAGGTGTTTAGTATCAAAAGTCATGGATTAGTAAGATAGTGTCCATCATATGTTTGTATAACGCATATCCATCATATTTTTGTTTAACATATATCCATCATATTTTTGTATACCTCATTTTTTATAACTAGAATTTCATGTATGATGTAGCAATATTTGCATCACTTCCACATCTGTGTGGTGCCTCTGAATTTATTTTATTTTATTTAAAATTTGGTAACCGGGAAAGGTACACTGAGCCGAAGCTTGTTTCCAGGTGCGAACTGGGGAAAAAGGGAAATAGTGCAAACAATGGGAAGAGACAAAGTCGTAACATAGTAACAAAATGACAATAAATAAGTACAAAGTTACAATGATGAGCAGCTTTCAGCATAGATGGTATGATTCGGGAGGCTGTTTACAGAGCCTCAAAGAGGCTAGGTAGGTTGAGGCAGGGATGCGAGGGAGGCAGAGGGGCAGGAGCAAGGGGGAGTGGGAGTATATTCAAAAGATGTGCTCTGCATTGTTCTGGTTAGAAGCTCCCCTCTCTCCTGATTTCAGATCTTTAGTTTCCACCAAAAAGAGTGGTTGCCCTGAATCCCCACACCACAATTGTTATTTAGTTAAGTTGTTTATTATTTTACAAAAAAAAGAGTTATTCAATAATTTGTAAACCTAATGGCATACCTGATGGAAGTAGAGAACCTTCTGACGCAAAATTACTATGGTACTGTGTTGCAGGTTTTTGGCCCCCATCCTCCATCAAGTGTTTATCATATATGTTTATCTCGGGTCCAGACAGTTGTAGAAGCCATGAACGGTATCAGTTTTTCACATTCTGCTGAATCACAGTTACTGTGGTCAAATTATGGTGAAGTTAACAGTTGAAGCCTGTTATCAGGTCCCTACTGGGGCCAAAATATACATGTTGTGCTGCTTTCTGCCAGTTTTCAGTGCTTTCTAGAATTATTTATTTATTTATTGAAATGTTTCACCAGGAAGGCCCACTGAACAACAAGTTGCTCATCTCCCAGTGCAACATGTGGGGAAGGGGGTACAAGTGGATTGTAACAGAGAGTAACATACCGATACAGTTACATTCAAGGCGGATATGGTACAGAGAATAGAACTCCAATATTGCCAACACACAGGGTGATGGTGTTACAATTAAGAACAGATAAACAGTACTTTTAAACTATTAAACAGTTAAAGTGCTAGTGGAAGGAAGAGGACTAAGGGGGAACAGGAGGCTGACTAGGGGGAATGGAGAAGGAGAAGGGGAAGCAAAGAAAATGGAGAGAGCCAGGGCTATTAACAGTAGCAGATACTAGGCTCAATTGAGTGAAGCATTTCAGAACTGGTTGAGGGAGAGCTGAGGTAGAAGCTCTGGCAGACAAAAAATTTAGCACAGGACCTATAGGGACATGGGAATATAGATAAGTGCATTGGGGTACAGAGGTGGGCTAAGCGGAGATGGCGGGGAGAAGGGGGGGGAGAGGGGAGCTTAGGGAGAGGAGGGAATACATGCCTAGCTCTATCCCCTCCAGGATGCAGAGAACCCTGCCAGGGGCAGAACCAGGTGATGACATGTAGGCAGAGTTACGCTGAGAAGGAATAGGGAGGAAGTAAGAAAGGTGCAAGTCTTGCCTAGATCCAGCCCCTCCAGGATGCTGGGAACCCTGCCAGGGGCAGAGCCAGGTGATGACAATTTGGATGAGAATTTTTATGACAGACTCTTCAGTGCATGTCTATTGCTGATTAGACTGAAATGTGCACTTTTCTTACATTTTGCCCGAATCCTTTGGCTTACGGCCAAATTGTGCCTGCATTACCCCCTCCCCCCTTTTGCGAGGTAGATAATAACATAGTGGTTTTCAATGAACAGGGCTGCTTTTGAATAAAAAAAGAAAGATTTTTCCTCAAATTTCATTGGTCTCGTGTGGGGACAAGTCACAATTGACCCCATCAGGAAAAAAAAAAAGCAAACCAGGAACCTCATGGTTTAAAAAGTGTGAATCATGCCGTATGAATTTGCTGAAGGCAGATAAGCATATCCACTGCTGGAAATTTCTGGGACCAAATCACAATTATACAAACAGTGAGTCCTGTAATGTTTTTTTTTTACCCAAAGATGCAGAAAAGGATGTAAAACAAGTCTCCCAAAAGAGTCTAAAAAAGAGCATCAGTTTTCTTCAGCAGTATGCTGAAATACCAACAGTTGAAACAGTGACTGATGTTGATGATTGTGAGATCCCAAGAATGTTAGGACTGACTTCTAGCAAGAGATTGAGCATATCTGTTGATAGACAGAAACATAGAAACAGAATTTGACGGCAGATAAGGACCGCCCAGTCTGCCCATCTCCCTACCTGACGGATAAGCTGCAGATTCTAGTTAATCAACAGCTTACTTCCTCCTGCCCCCCAATAGAATTGCCTTATGCCTGTCCCATGCATTCTTGAATTCTTCCACTGTTCCCGACTCCACAACCTCCTCAGGAAGGCTGTTCCATGCATCCACAACTCTCTCTGTGAAAAAATAATTTCTAACATTACCTCTGAGTCGTCCCCCATCTTCAAATTGTGCCCCCTTGTTCTTGCACATCTCTTCTTCTGAAAGATACTACCCTCTTGTACCTTGTTAATTCCCTTGAGATACTTGAAAGTTTCTATCATGTCCCCCCTCTCCCTCCTTTCCTCAAGGGTATACATATTAAACTGCTTTAGTCTCTCCTCGTATGTCTTCTGGTGCAGACCTTGCACCATTTTGGTTACCCTCCTCTGAACAGCCTCCACTCTATGTCTTTGCGGAGATGGGGTCTCCAGAATTGCACATAGTACTCCAGATGGGGTCTCACTGACTGTCTGTAGAGAGGGATAACAACTTCCTGTTTTCTACTGTTGATGCCTCTCCCAATGCATCCCAGTATCCCGACAGCCCTCCTTACTGCCTTCTCACATTGCTTGCCCACCTTTAGGTCATCTGATATAATTACTCCTAGGTCTCTTTCGATTTTTGTTGTTGTTATTAACTCACCCCCCCATTGTGTACTCTTCCCCCTGGGTTTTTGTTTCCCAGATGCATTACCTTGCACTTCTTTGCATTGAATCTGAGCTGCCACATATTTGACTATTCCTCCAACCTTGCCAAGTCCCTTTTCATTCTTTCCACCCCACCTTGTGTATCAACCCTGTTGCAGATCTTTGTGTCATCTACAAAGAGGCATACCTTTCCTTCCAGGTGCTCTCCAATGTCACTTATAAAGATATTAAAGAGGACTGGTCCCAGTACCGAACCCAGTGGTACCCCGCTAGTTACCCTCCTTTCTTCACTGTGGACTCCGTTTACTATTACCTTTTGCGTCCTGTTGTCCAGCAAGTTTTTTTATCCAGGCTACCACCTTGGGACCCACTCTAAGGCTGGCTAACTTGTATATTAATATAGATAGATAGATAGATAGATAACATGAGTGTAGGCAGCCATACATGCTGTACACATATGTGTACAGTTTTGCTGAGTGCCTGTCCCAAATCACATGCCTTTTTGTTAACATTATCATTGTAATCTGTACTGTTTAAGTTAGTGTAGGCCACTGAGCAGTGTCTCTGTTTAAACTTTTACTGTTTAGGAAGTAGATATGTCTGTGTACCACCTATTTAGAGATTGGATGATTCATCTGACAACAATCTGATTTGTTTGTTATGGGGAGCAGCATTTAGAAAGGATGTGTACACATTTTTCTGTTGGGGGGCAGCAGTTGGAGAGTGCGTGTACAAAATGGAAATTCTAGGAGCGTGGATATGTTGTTCATCCACACTGTTGGCATTGTCCCCTTCCGCTTTAAATCTGACGGAAGTCTTCAAGCTGGCTCCTCCCACCCACCCGGGTGGTATATACCTCGGCTCCACCCCATGACACCAGATCTTCCTTTCCTCTGGAAGATGCAGGTTGCCTCCCTCGTGCTCTCGCATTTTTTAGGCCCTGGCTTTCAAATCGTTGGTTTCACCAAAATTGAAACTCGGTCAAGTTAGTGATCGCGCCTTTGCAGCATCGGTCATGGAGGAAAAATCTTCCCCACCTCATGTGCGTTTGCTGCTTAGGTGTCAGCCATGACACCTCGTCCTGCAGTTATTGCTTGGCCTTCCATCTCAACGTCCTGGATGACCACAAGGCATGTCTGAAGCTGGGGAGACCAGAAAAAAGGAACCCTCCGGTGAAGTCCAAGGAGGCTAGGTGGGCGGTTTCCGCAGCCACGGGCTCCACCAATCAGCTGGAACACATAGAAACATAGAAACATAGAATTTGACGGCAGATAAGGACCGCTTGGCCCACCCAGTCTGCCCATTTCCCTACCTACTGGATAAGCTGCAGATCCTAGTTAACCAGCAGCCTACTTCTTCCTACCCCAACCCCCCAGAACTGCCTTATGACTATCCGATGCATGCTTGAATTCCACCACTGATTTTGACTCCACAACCTCCTCCGGAAGGCCGTTCCATGCATCCACAACCCTCTCTGTAAAAAAATACTTCCTTAAATTACCTCTGAGCCACCCCTCTATTTTCAAATTGTGCCCTCTTGTTCTTGCACACTCTTTTTTGAAAGATGCTACCCTCTTGGACTTTGTTGATTCCTTGAGGTACTTGAACGCTTTCTATCATGTCCCCCTCCCTTCTTTCCTCGAGGCTACATATTAAGCTCCTTAAGTCTCTCTTCATATGTCTTCCGGTGCAGACCCTGCACCATTTTAGTTGCCCTCCTCTGGACAGCTTCCATCCTGTCTATGTCTTTGTGGAGATTGGGTCTCCAGAACTGCACATAATACTCCAGATGGGGTCTCACCAGCTGAAGGCGTTCGTGTAGGAAGCCGCTTGCGCTTTGGCCAATCGAAGCTTCTTTGTTCCTCTCAACCTAGGCTTCACCTTTACTGGTTCTTTTGAAGAGTTGTGCCAGCCTCTCCCCACCCGGGGTGAGGTGCCCTCAAGCTCGCACTCCTCTCACTCTCGGAAGAGAGAAAAATAACCTTCGTCTTCGTCTCGACGAAGATGATCTTGGGACCGAGAGAGGCCTGAGTCCCAAGAGCATGCAGTCTCGACCTCAGTCAAGATCACCTCCTCAGCTGCCGGCTTTACGGATCTTCCATCTGGTCAGGGGACCGAGGAAGTGGCCAACGAGGTCGAGATAATCCTCGACTCGATCGACCCTTTGTCACCGACCATGGCTGATGACTCCTTAGAACGGACTCCGGTCCTAGTATTTCCTGATGAGGAGATCCAGCCCGCTGGCGTCCCCATCGAGGACCCGGTTCCATACCCTCGGGTTTTACCAATTCCACCGGTGTCTCCTGATTGACCGAGTCAGCCTCCCTGATCTCGGTCGAGGTCCAGGACCCCTCAGCCAAACGACTGAGGAAGAGCCATAGGCGGTTGAAGAAGAGGCGACACCACAGGTTGTCCTCATCCTCTTTGGATGAGGAGAGGCTCCGACGAAAACTCCGGCGCTATGAAGACCTTATGTGGCAACAGGTGATCCTGACCGGGCAGAAGCCGGCTCCGCCGCCCACCCCGGCCATTAATTGGCTTTCGGCTACCAGGCCAAAGCCGAACCCTCTGGAACGGAAGTCTCTGGTTCTTCCACCCGTGGGGCTGGCCCATCCACTGGTTCAGCCTATTCCGGTCTCTCCACCTATTCCAGTGGAACCGCCACCTAAGCAGCCTATGGGAGGGGATCCCTTGAAAGAGGACCGACTAGACACCGGACTTCCCTGACATCTGTTGGTCACAGTCACCCCGGACCTCTCTCGGTGGATCGAGGGTGACTTAGGCGGTAGACCGCTGTATCACAACTCTTCAGACTCGGATGTTACCGGGCTTCACTCTCATCCTGGGGATGATGAGTCGTCTGTTGGCACAGGAATGGAGGAAGGCTCTTCCTCCTTCCAAGGGATACTCCATCTCATTTCCGACTCCACGGGAATGCCCCTAGAACCTATCCAGAAAAAGGCAGAGTACCCTCTCACAGATATTTTAAAGAGAGGGAATACCCCGATGGCCTTTCCAGTGGCTGAAGTCATTGTTGGCCCGGCTCTTCAACTTTGGCAGCACCCTGCCTCATGCCCTGCACCGTCTGCCCGCATGGGCCGCAAGTATGTGGTGCCCATGGGGTCCCTTGCGGGGTTCACAGAGCACCCTTCAGGCTCTCAGCCGAGAGCCTGGTGACCGCCTCTGTGTTCAGGCGTACTGGTAGTTCGGCCGACACTGACCGACTTCCGGACAAAAAGTCCAAAAATATGGACCACACTGCCCAAAAGGTCTATGTGGCCTCTTCTTTGGGCCTTTGTCAGGCCAGCTCGGCTGTCATTATGTCACACTCCTCTCATGCCCTTCTCAGGTCATTAGACGAAGTCCTCCCTCATCTCCCCACAGACATGCAGACCATGGTCAAACAGGTCCGTGACCAGAGCCGTGCTGTTGCCAAACAGCAGCTCCAGATGGTTCTGGACATCGGGGATTCTTGTGCCCACTTGATGGCAGCCACAGTGGCTTTTCACCGCAGGGCTTGGCTGAGGCTTTCCTCCATTCTGGCGGATACTCAGCACAAGTTAGCTGATGTGCCTTTCCTGGGGACTGACTTGTTCGGTCCAGGAGTGGCTGGTCACCTACAGCTCATAGAGCAGTCCATTGCCACCTTGGATGCCACTTCTGTCACGGGTTCTTCGGGCAAGAACCAGCAGAAGAAGAAGCGTTGTCGGCACTCTTCCCCTGCGGTCTGGCAGCCCTGCTATCAAGGAGGACAGCAGCAGCAGCAGCCTCATACTTGGCGCCCTTGGCCCAAGTCTGGACTCCAGCAGGCCCACAAAGGAGGCCGAGGCTCAGGTCCTGGAGCCTCCTCCGCCAAGCCTGCCCAGTGACGGGATGGGGGTTGCTACCCCTATCTCCATCACGCCAGCTCTGGACCCTCCCGTGGGGGGTTGACTCCGCCACTTCCTTTCCACGTGGTCCGCTATCACTTCGGACAGGTGGGTTCTCAAAGTAGTCAGTCAGGCACTGCCTCTAGAGTTTGAGCAGTACCCTCCCAGCCGAGCCCACACCTCTCGGGAGGAACAGATTTCCCGTGCACCCAGTCGGCTCTTCGAGATGACATAGCTGAGCTCCTCCGCAAGGAGGCAGTAGCTCCTGAGGCGGATCCTCCAGCAGACCCAGGCTTTGTCTCCAGGTACTTCCTGGTGCCCAAGTGGACCAGGGGTTGGCGCCCCATTCTAGATCTCCACGACCTGAATCGATTTATCAGGTCTCACACCTTTCGGATGATCACTCTGTCCCAGATCATACCATCCTTGGAGCAAAACATGTGGTTCTGTTCACTGGATCTGCAGGATGCATTCTTTCATGTTCCCTATCTCTCTGTCCCATCAGTGGTTCCTCCACTTCAGGGTCGAGGGCATCCTGTACGAGTTCCAAGCCATGCCGTTCGGCCTGTCATCAGCCCCATGGGTCTTCACCAAATGCATTGCAGTGGGGGCTGCCCATCTTCGGTGCCGAGGAGTCAGATTCTACCCCTACCTCGACGACTGGCTCCTGGCAGGTTCCACCCAGCAGGAGGTGGAGAGGTCCAGGGATCTGGCCCTCCAGACCTGCTCCCAATTCGGCCTCCTGATCAATGAAGCCAAGTCGGAACTCGTGCCTTCCCAGGTGATGGGCTTCATCGGGGCAGAGCTCTACTCTTGTCAAGCCAGAACTCAGCTCCATGCGGACAGGGCGGAGATTCTCTCCTCCATTGCCCAATCATTTCTGGTTGGGCACTTGCACCCTTCCCAGGACTTTCTGCACCTTCTGGGTTACATAGCAGTGTGCACCTCAGTGGTTCATAGTGCCCGGTTACACATGCACCCCCTCCAATGGGAGCTGGCCGCCCAGTGGACTCAGCGATTTGGTAATTTCAACCAGCTGATCACTGTAACCCAGAAGATGTGGGACACTCTCCAATGGTGGACCGCCCCAGACTGGTTGCAGGAAGGGATCCTGTTTGTCCGCCCCTCAGCCGACGGTCGTCCTTACGACCGATGCCTCTCTCATGGGCTGGGGAGCCCACATTGGGGACAACAGGGCCCACAGGTTCTGGACTCCTGAGGAGTCCCAATGCCACATCAACCTGTTGGAGCTCAGAGCAGTCAGACTGGCACTGTCGGCTTTCACTGCTCAGCTCCGGGGTCAAGTGGTTCAAGTCCAGATGGACAATACCACAACCATGTACTACCTCAACAAACAGGGCGGCATGCACTCTCGTCTGCTGTGCAAGGAGGCGCCCTCGTAAGCCGGTTGGAGGTGGATCTCCTAGCCATCCATGTGGCTGGAGCCTTGAACCAGCTGGCAGATGCTCTCGGCCGCATAGGCCAGCCATCCCACAAGTGGTCTCGCCATCCAGAGGTAGCTTACAGCCTGTTCTCCCATTGGGGCAAACCGATGTGGTAGACCTGTTTGCCTCCAGGAAAACGCCAAGCTGAGGCTGTATCATGCCCGCACCCCCTCAGCAGGGCGCACTGCAGGGGGATGCCTTCTCGAGGCCATGGACCCCAGGCCTCCTCTACACCTTCCCTCCATTTCCGCTGATCCACAAGGTGTTACTCAAGGTGAGGAGGGACAAGGCGAAGGTGATTCTGGTAGCCCCAGACTGGCCGTGCCAGTTCTGGTATCTAGATCTCCTCAGCCTCAGCTGCAGGCCCCCGGGGCAACTTTGCACATGCCCGGACCTGATATCTCTCAACCGGGGAAGGTCTTCCATCTGGACCTTCAATCCCTGCATCGCATAGCCTGGTACCTGAGCGGCTAAAGTTCCAGGCTTTGGGTCTTTCCGAAGATGTCTACACTATGGTGGAGGCATCTAGAAAGGAATCAACCAGGAAATGTTATGCCTTCAAATGGAAAAGATTGTCCATTTGGTGTCAGGGTAGGGGTCTGGACCCCTTATCCTGTTCTGTGGCTAACATTCTGGACTACCTTTGGTCTCTCTCCAAAGGGGGTCTGTGGTCTTCGACCCTTTGGGTGCACCTGGCAGCCATTTCTGCTCACCGGGCACAGGACGGTCAGCCAACATTGGCACAGGAGACAGTGGTTGGGTGCTCTTTCAAAGGTCAGGATCACATATCGCTCCAGTGCGTGAACCTCCACCCCCGTGGGATCTGCTACTGGTTTTGGCAGAGCTCATGGGCAAGCCATTTGAACCCATGCACATGTGTAAGCTGTCTCACTTGTCATGGAAGACGGCCTTCCTGGTGGCTATCATGTCAGCCAGAATGACAGGGGAGCTCCAGGCGCTTTTGGTGGACCCCCCTTATCTGGTCTTCCACAGGGACAAATTTGTCCTGTGCCCCCACCCAAAATTCCTTCCGAAGGTGGTGTCAGAGTTTCACCTTAACCAGGTGTTGACTCTGCCAGTTTACTACCCTAACTACACCTCGGACGCCGAGTACAGGCTCCAGACTTTGGACCTAAGACATGCTCTCTCCTATTATAAAGAGAGGACGGCGGATATTCATGGAGTGATTCACCATCTGTTTGTCACTTACGCTGAAGCCGCTTCTGGCAGACCTGCAGCGAAGCGGTCTGTTGCAAGATGGATTACATCATGCATAGGTCTGTGCTATGAGTTGGCGGGCAAGGAGCCTCCCAGAGGGATGAGAGCACATTCTACCCACCATACTGCTGCATCGGTGGCTGCTTCCAGGGACATCCCCATCCATGAAATCTGTAGGGCTGCTATCTGGAAGTCAGCAAACACCTTCATTACCCACTATCACATTGACCTTGAGTTACGCCGGGATGCTGGTTTTGGGGCATCAGCTCTCCAATCTCTGTTCCCTAAGTAGGGGGTGTGTGCCTTGCCTCCCTCCTCCCAGAGAACTGCTTGGAGTCTGCCAAACAGTGTGGATGAACAACATATCCACGCTCCTAGAAGAACAGGTTACTCACCTGTAACAGTAGATCTTATTTCGAGAGGGCACTTGCAGTAGGTAATTACATATAGGACTGACACCGGCAGGCGGCAGGACCCCACGGAAACATTTCTAGCTAGTAGTCCCTGGCGAGGGACCGCCCCCACGTCAAGTGACCGGCGTCAGGAGACATCGGTATAAAGGGGCAGTCCTGGATGCCTGCCTTCCAGTTCTTTCCTGCCGTTAGCTTATGCAGTGCCTCATGAAAGTTCCGACTTCATCACCCTTCCTTCGTCAGTTTCACAAAAAACTCTATTTTTCGACTAATGTCAGTACTAGCGTCTGTGTATGTCGTCTCACCCTCGAGCACAAGAATAAGTGCGTATTGGTAACTAACCAACTAGACGAAGCACGGCCTACTCCTGTGCCTGTTCTGCCTAGGCCCAGATCACCTCGTCAAGAAGTGCCAGCACTGCCTCAGTTTTAATGCGGCTCCCAAAAGGTGGCAGCAATCCCTGGAAGCCCATATTCTAAAGAAGAAAATGAGTTCTATGGAGAAGGAGCTCAAAAAACTGAGGCAGGCATCCACTTCCCCTGAAGGCCATCGGAAGAAGAAGGAGGAGAAGGAGAGGCACCGGGACAAAGGCTCCTTCACTGCGTCTCCCTTGGGAGTTGCTGGGACACAGGTAACATCCCCTCTGGGGGATTGCTCCTCGACGGCAGCCTTGGAGGTTTCTGAGGCGGCAGTGGCCCGCCCATCTGACTCACGCTCAGGCCTTGCGGGCGCCTCCGGGCAGTCGGAGGCCTCTGCCCTGTTCGGCCGCAGGCTCGCGCGGCCTACCACTGTGGGCGACTCCGTCAAGCGCGAAGGCCAGCTCCTCCGGACGCCCACCCGAGAGGGCCGTAAAGATGTCTGACCTCAGGGCGAGCGCGCCTCCTCTCCACTGGACCAGGCCGACCACTCTACCCGGCCTGTCTCCAGTGACGGCCTCGTAAGTAAGTACGACCAGCTTCTCCGCGCCCACCGAGCGCTCGCCACTAAGCCTCACGTCGGCTTGTCCGACGTCCAGCCGGCGAAGGAACCGACGACGGACCCCCCAATGTCCGTCGTTCCTGGTTCCCTGCAGCCTTCGCTGCCATCTGGGGAACCAGAGTCTCTCCAACCTGACCCTGGGGACTTTTCCCCTCCATCCCCAGGCGAAGCTGGGGATCTTTTGCCTCCGTCAGTCCTTCCTCCACCTGGAGCGCCAGACCTGACGTCGGCTCCCCAGATGCCGGCTCCGACGCCGGCCCCTCCGACATCGGTACCTCCGGCACCAGGGCCTGCGCCTTCGGCCCTGATGTCAGCCTTACCGACTCCGGGAGATATTCTGCTCCCATCGGGCCCTCTATTACGGACCTGCCCGTGAGGTTCCCGGCTGGGCCGTCTGCTCCGGAAGCCCCCCCCGGCTCCCGGGTATCCTCCGTCTTATTCAACGCCGGTATACCCGGGAATGCAGTATCTGGCGCCACAGTACCCGACGCCGGGCTTCCCGACACCGCAGTACTCAACGCCACAATACCCGACACTGGGCTACCTGCAGCTGGGTTTTGGATACGCCACATACGGTTATAACCCGTATCCTTATCCCCCACCTCCTCCTCCTCCGCCACCCTCACAGCCACCGGTGGACCTGCAGGAGACTCTGGCCTTCTGGTGGGCTGAGGCCAAGGCTCAGCTCACCAAAGAGGTCGAGAGCCGCCTTCCGGCAACAGTGCCATCCCAGGTTCCCGTACGCCCGAGGCGGCACACTCCCTCACCACCTCCGGACTCCAGGGTTCTTATCTCTGGGTCCAGAGAGGGTCAGGACACGCTTCCCCGGGGACTTCCCAAGGGGTTCATTCCTCTCCCGGGTCGGGAAAGGGAGTCTTTCTGTTCTTCATCCTCCTCTTCACACTCGGACTCCTCGGACTCTTCCAACAGCTGCTCCGAGAGAGACGACGAGCCTCGCTCTCTGTTGAAGCCCCGGCCAAGGACTCCTCCGAAGTCTCCTCCGGAGGATCCTTCTTTTACGGAGTTGCTTAGGAAAATCCAGGACGTTCATCGGTGGCACTCCCTGGAACCAGATCCTCAGCATCTGAAACTCGCTGAACATCTGGATCTGCCCATGACAGCTCCTACCTTGGTGCCACCCTGGATAGAGCCTCATGCCGACCTTGTTACCACAATATGGAAACAGCTGTCGGCCTTAGCTCCACTTTCTAGGAAGTTGAACCAGCTGTATCAGGCTCCAGAGGGTGTTGATTTCCTGGATTCTCACCCTCGTGCTGACTCGGTCGTGATTAGCGCCGCTCATGGCCGGTCGGCGAACCCAAAACATCTTAGCTCATAACCTCCTGATAAGAACTCACCTTCTGGACCAGTATGGAGAAAGATTTACACTTCCTCCATACTGGGGATCAGGGCCCTGAACTATGTCGGCCACATGGGGGACTACCAGAAGGCCATCCTTACTCAGGCGGAAGCCAAACTGGACTCCTTGCCTGACTCCCAAGTCAAGCAGGAGTTGGCTGATCTCGTCCGCTCTGCTCGTTCTGCCAGTCGACACATGCTACGTGTGCGACATACGACGCAGTGGACACTGCTGGGTGGAGCTCAGTTTTTGCTGTAGGCCTATGGTGTCATGCTTGTCTCCACGTGTCAGGTTTGGTCCTGGAGGTGCAATCTGCTATCCAGGAAGCACCCTTCCGGGGGTCGGTGCTTTTCACGGGTGATGTCAAGGACATCATTACCAATTTGCAAGAGAAGGGGACGGCTCTGAAGTCAGTTGATTCCATGTACCATCCCCATCAGCAGCAGCGCCGTCCCTGTCGCAGACGGAATCGGCCAAAGGCAAAACCCCAGGGAAGACAGGCCACAAACGCCGGGCCTCGCAGCTGCTGCCCCCCGCCAAAAAGCAGCGGGTGCTTCAGCTGCGGCGCTGCCCCACACCACCTGACTCCTTTCCTTTCCCACTGCCTCCAGACTCCCTGGAGGAACCGGTAGGAGGGAGGTTTTCCCTCCACCTTCCGAGATGGTAGAGGATAACCACGGATTCTTGGGTGCTCCAGCTCATAGCAGAAGGACATGCCATAGAGTTTCTTCAGAAACCACCCCACCACCCCCCTCTGAAGTCATCGTATTCACGGGAACATCTTCCTTTGGTCCAGGAGGAAATCTCGGCTCTTCTGCTAAAGCAAGCGATAGAGCCTGTCCCCCTTCATCTTCAGGGGACGGGTTACTATTCCCATTTCTTCCTTGTCCCAAAGAAGACAGGAGATCTCAGACCAATTTTAGATCTCAGTTTCCTGAATCTTTACATGAGTACAAAAGGTTCAGGATGCTCTCTTTGCAGAGCCTTCTGCCCCTCCTCCGGCCGGGTCAATGGCTTTGTGCTCTGGATATGCAGGATGCTTATCTGCACATTCCCATTCGCCCATCTCATTACAAATACCTTTGTTTTACGTTCCAGGGGGACCACTACCAGTTCAAGGCACTCCCGTTTGGTCTATCCTCGGCCCCCCGAGTATTTACCAAATGCCTGGCAGTGGTGGCGCCCACCCGCGCATTTCAAGGGACAGGTTTTCCTTACCTGGACGACTGGCTCCTGGCGGCCCTCGTCCGGGGAACTCCTGTGTTTCCTCCCTCACTCCAGCAGGTTTCTGCCTGGGTATTACCATCAACCATTCCAAGTCTCATCTGGACCCATCCCAGAGGCTACAGTTTATTAGGGCGATCCTCGTTACGACCATGGGCAAGGCCTTCCTGCCTCCGGACAGGGCGGCCACCCTTCAGACCCAAATAAGTCTGTTGTCCGACCGCAGGATGGTCTCTGCGAGGTCGGTCCTTCGCCTTCTCGGGCTCACAGTGGCTGCTATCCCGATGGTACCTCGTGCTCAACTCCACATGGGGATCTCTCAGTGGACTCTACGCTGTCAGTGGGATCAGCCAGTGGACGACCTAGATCACTCAGTTCTGATCTCCTCGCCGATGATGCGAGACTTGCAGTGGCAGATGTTTTGAGAGAATCTTTTCCGGGGAGTTCCTGTCTTTCATCCTCCCCCCTCCCAGACTCTTAACCACAGACACCTCAGGCGAAGGTTGAGAAGCTCATCTAGGCCTTCATCGGACCCAGAGCTCCTGGTCCAAGCTAGAACAAGCTCTCCACATCAATGTGCTCAAGCTTTGGGCAGTGTTGTACGCTCTCCAAGCCCTTCACCAATACATCCTTCCTGGCCACCTAGCCGTCCAGACGGACAACATGTGCATGGTGTGGTATATCAACAAGCAGGGAGGGACTGGGTCCTACCCTCTATGCAGGGAGGCAATGAGGGTTTGGGATTGGGCAACACAACATGACCTTCACCTCACGGCGATTCACGTTCCGGGAGTCGACAACACCCTGGCAGACAAGCTAAGTCGCTCTTCTGCTCTGACTCATGAGTGGGAACTGGACCAAGGGGTCCTAGACAATATCTTTCAACTTTGGGGAACACCGCAGGTTGACCTGTTCGCATCCCCCCTAAACGCAAAACTTCCAGTCTTCTGCTCGCTCGTTCCAGAGCGAGGCGCTTTTTGGAGTGACACTCTGTCTCTAGACTGGAAGGACAGATTCGTCTATGCCTTTCCCCCAATGCCACTTATCCCATGAGTCTTGCAAAAACTAGCTCCAGAAGGAGCGTGAATGATTCTGATCGCTCCTTTCTGGCCCAGACAAGTCTGGTTCTCTCTTCTACAACAATTTTCAGAGGATCCTCCTCTTCCTCTTCCTCTTCCTCTATCTCGAGGTTTGTTGACCCAGGATCAGGGGAACCTGGTCCATCCAGGCCTCAAATCCCTTCAACTGCATGCATAGCTCCTGCAGACCTAGCCCAATCCCGTTTTGGAGTGTCTCCCAAAGTGGCAGAGATTTTAGTGGAGGCCAGAAAACCCTCCACCAGATCCAGTTTTGCCATGAAATGGAAAAGATTCACTATTTGGGCCACTTCCAAGAACCTGGAACCTTTCTCCTGTTCAGCGGGGCTTCTGCTGGAGTATCTACGTCATCTGTTTGACCTGGGTCTCAGCCATTCCTCTCTGAAGGTATACATGGTGGCCATTTCGGCCTATCATGTTCCCTTCATGGACAAGGCTTTTGCTGAACTGGAGGTCTCCAAGACCTTTCTCAGAGGGGTCCTCCATCTGAGGCCACCCCATCCGTACTCCTGCTCCCCCTTGGGACTTGAACTTTGTTCTCGAGAAACTTACTCTTCCTCCCTTCGAACCTGCAGCTTCTGCGGATTTGAAGTTCCTTTTGTGGAAGACGCTCTTCTTGGTGGCCGTTACTTCGGCTCAAAGAATCTCCGAGCTCCAGGCCCTGATGTGTAAAATCCCCTACTTGATTTTTCACAAGGAACAAGTTGCTGTTCGCACGAATCCTAAGTTTCTACCTAAAGTAGTAGCACAGTCTACCTTAAATCAGTCCATAGAGTTACCTGCCTTTTTTACACAGTACTCTAATCAAGGGGAGCATTTACTCCATACTATGGATGTTCACCGGATTCTGAGATACTACACCAACAGGACGAAGGATCTCAGAAAGACTGATCAGTTGTTCGTCTCTCTTGCTCACAAAAGGGAAGGCAATGCTGTTTCCAAGCAATGCCTGTCTGAGTGGTTGGCTCATTGCATCACTTTCTGTTATGACAAATACAACAAGACCCTCCCGGGTCAAGTCAGAAGCCACTCCACAAGAGGAGTAGCTGCCTCTGCGGCTTGTTTCAAGAATGTGTCTGCGGTAGACATCTGCACTGCTGCCACCTGGACTTCCGTCCATACCTTTACGAAACACTACAGTTTGGATGTTGCCTCTCACCGTAGAGCAGACTTCGGGCTGGCTGTTTTGCAAGGCCTCCTATCTTGAGACCTGAACAGCTAGAACTGCTTCTTGGAGTAGTTTTCCTCCTCCTGGTGCCTTTCTTTGTTCCAGACTGCTTGGGATTCAGTCCTATATGTAATTACCTACTGCAAGAGCCCTCTCGAAGTAAGATAGTACAGTTACACAAGAACTTACTGTAACAGTAGATTTTCGAGAGAGGTTCTTGCAGTAGGAAATACCTTCCCGCCCTTCATCCCCCGTAGGCTTTTTCAGCTCCTTTTCCATTGAGAGAAATATCTGCTCCTCTCTCGTCCGGCCTCTTTCGGCCTGTGGTGGGAAACAACTGGAAGGCGGGCGTCCGGGACCGCCCCTTTATACCGACGTCTCCTGATGCCAGTCACCTGATGTGGGGGCGGTCACTCGCCAGGGACTGCTAGCTAGAAATTTTTCCGTGGGGTCCTGCCGCCTGCCGGCGTCAGTCCTATATGTAATTACCTACTGCAAGAGCCTCTCTCGAAGATCTACTGTTACGGTAAGTTCTTGCGTAACTGTACTTTCTAGGAGTGGTATATGTTGTTCATCCACATGGACCCACCCGATCTCCCTGACTGCGGACGCACACAACCTGGCTTCCAGCAGGCTAAGATCTGGCGTCATGGGGTGGAGCCGAGGTATATACCACCTGGGTGGGTGGGAGGAGCCAGCTTAAAGACTTCCGACAGATTTAAAGTGGAAGGGGACAATGCCAAACAGTGTGGATGAACAACATATACCACTCCTAGAACTACTGTTACAGGTGAGTAACCTGTTCTTTCTGGCTACACCTAAGATAGATAGATAGATGGATGGATGGATGGATGGATGGATGGATGGATGGATGGATGGATGATAGAAAAGAATGACAGAAAATGTTGCAGTGATAAGCTCAGCAAGTGCATTTGATAGAAAGATAGAGTGACGCTATATAGTCACAGGACAGAGATCAGAGTGCCCATATGTTCATGCAAATACAAAAAGATTAAATCAGCTGCTGCGTGTAAGAAAGGCTGGACTAGATTTTTTCTCCAGCACCACCAGATAAAGACGTAAAGAAAAAAACTGAAACTCTGAGTGAAGAAACAATCATATACATCATGAACACGGTTACTAAGGAGGGCAGCTTTACTAAACTACACATCACATTTCAAGGAGGCTCTTTGGAAAGCTATGGGGCCTTTCTGTGACAGTCGTCCAACAGAAGCGAGAGCTCAGATATTGCAAAATATGAAGTTGATCCAAATATTAGCTGCTGGTGTTAGTAGACATAAATGGCACTGCCATAACAATCTTACAAATGCCATGTCCACCTGGAAGAATGCATGACTTAGAACCGCTGGATTATATGTTAACCTACAGAATAAGGCAGCAGCTCTCCCCTTTGAAGCTGCTTCCCTTTTTGTTGACCAAACTGAAACTTACATGAATAAACTGGATAAAAACAAAACCGCTTTTGAAAATTTAGTTGAAAACTGAGAAAACCAAAAGGTTTTATAGCACCTATGAAAGGGAAGTTATGGGGAGGAGTTACTATAACAGAACCAACAGCATAATGTTATCTTCCATAAGATCAACAGGGTGGCGGGGAAGTAGACTTCCAAAAAATCTAGGGTGTGGAGGGGAAGTGGGCAGCATTAAAGAAGGCTATTCACCTAACAAGAGAGGAGACCAGTGTAACAGGGCAGAAGTTTGACGTCTACATTGGTTGACAGTTAAACTGACTGTGAAGGAGGCTGAGGATAGGGAGTCCACTGAGAAGGGAGAGGATGTGAGGAGCCTACCTGGGTTCTCCCTGAACTGGCGGCTAGAAACACAGAGGAGCGAAACAGCAAGGCACTGGTTCATAAAAAAGTAGCGAAAGATACCGGGGGAAGGGTACTAAGCCTGCAAAAAAAAAAAAGGAAAAACAAGAAATAAAGAGGCTAGGAAAAATGAAGCGAACCAGTTCATTGACAGAAAGTGCAAGGTTTAACATTTTTATCTCATCGATGCAATCTACGTCAAATTCCTGGTGTGTAAGTTTGCTAACGACAGTAAACTGGGGACCATTGTCAGAGATGAGCAGGATGCTGTTCTGCTACAACGAGACTTACATCTACTCAAAAACTGGACACATCTCATAGGCTCAGATTGAATGTAAACAAGTGCAAAGTTTTGTACTTTGGTCGAAAAAATATCAAGGCACAATATATATTAAACAGCAAAAAATTATTAATTACAGAGATGGAAATACAGTAGATCTGGGAATTATATTAACAGACAACCTAAATGTTGACTGTCACACTAAAGAAGTAGTCAAAAAATATAATAAAATGTTAGGCTGCATTTTCAAACACATCAAAAGTAGAGATGCAAGTGCTGTTATACCCCTCTGTACAGCTATGGTCACGCCACACCTTGAATACTGTAGCCCATTCTGGTCACCAAATATCATAAGTAGTATCACGCAGATTGAGAGGGCACAGAGGAAGGCAACCAGAGATATTTTTAATTTTAAGCGCAAAACCTACGAGGAACGATTGGAAACTCTAGACCTTTATCGACATAAGAGATGTGACCTATGCTTGGTCTACAAAGGTTTTCATGACAAAGAACTATGGACATTTGTTTGACTCCACAAAAAAAACAAACTATTGATTGAAAGAAACACTAGGTTTTACAATATGCAGCTAAGAGGAGAGATAACAAAATCCAGGAAAAGAAGTTGTTGGATTAACCAAAGAGTAATCTCTACCTGGAACTCCCTTCCTGCTACTACTGTATGTAGTGAAACAATGGATAGCTGTAAAAAATCTTTAAACACTTATTTGGGTAATGTACATACTAGAAAATTCCACTGATATGTAATGAGTCACATATGCCCATAGCTAACTGACTCATATCTTCATCTATGACATCTACAGTATGTACATAGGGGACAAGAACCCCTGAATCGAGTATTGGATGTGAGGGATTAAGCTGGGTACCACCTCAGAGGAAAAGGACCTAAGAGTCATCATAAGTAACTCCCTTAAATAATCTAGCCAGTGTATCAAGGCCAACAGTAAGGCGAACAGGATGCTGGGGTATATTGAGAGGAGTGTTGAGATCGGGAGGAAAGAGATTTTTTAATTATTTTATTGCTGGGAATGCAGACATAAAAACTGTATAGATTACATTCATTTGCGAGCCATTTTACCTTTACCAATCACATTGTATTTACTTAGTAAACATTATACTAAAAGGGAAAAAATAAACAGCCCTTCTCAATATATACCACAATCCATGGCTAACAGCAAGGGCTGCCATATGAAATTATTCAATTTACTATTTTTAAGATTATGAAAATGAAACCATTTTAAATACAATGTTTCCAAAAAATAAACACTTCCACAAAGTGAAGGTTGGTGGGCCACTCAATTTCTACAGGTGGGCTATACATCTCCAAACGTTAATTAATGCAGTATTAATCAGTTTTCTTTTTATGTTTTCCATGAATGTTCTTAGTTTCAGAGGTGCCTAAGGTTCATAGTTCTGGTCCATTTTACTGCTGATGTTTAACATAATGTTAATAGACTCAAAAATATGGGCCCAGAACTGAACCAGTGTAGGGCAGGTAGCAAAAACATGGGTTCAAACCCCGGGAATCCATCACTTAAGCTAAACAAGTACAGGCATTCCCCTGGAATGAGCAGCCCCGGACCTTTTACAGTGTTATGTAAATTATGGAATTTAGAGGGAAATTCAAACTCTGCTGTGTGGTCAAGCTCACCCATGCACTCTAACATCAGATTTATTTCTCTCCTCAAAGAAAGCAGTCGCCTCCAAGTCTTCTCTTCAACTTCAAATTGGTTTTCAGTTTATTAGTTTAAAATTTTATAAGAATCTAGTGTTTTGGTACCTTATTGATACTCTGCATTAATTAGGTTGTTTCATTGTATATTTAAGCAATAAGACGACGGAGTGTGCATTTATGGTGTGATAACTGCACTCCTAGGGGCGTAGTTGGACACGAGGCCAAAGGCCGAGTGCTGGTCACCCCAAGGAGTGCGGTTATCATACCGTAATGCACACCCCGGAGTGTCTTATTATGCTTATAAAATGGCTTAAGTAAAAAAAAAAAAAAAAAAAAAAATGACCGAAGAGAACAATTGAACAATTGAAAAATTAAGTTTATTTTAAACATGGAAGAAAAATAGTCCCAAAAATTGTGCAGTCTCAGCTACATTTAAAACTTCAGTCTGTGGAGCCTCATCAGTGTTTGGCTGCTCATGCTGCTGGTTTATTATTCCAGATTTCCAATTAGGGGTATGTCGAAATACACTTCCATTGTGAGATTTATGGTGTGTACTGTGGTAACTGTAACGTTAAAAAATGGCTGCGGGTTAAAAAACAGCAAGATTCTAATTGACTGACTAATGATATGCTAAACATTCTATGTTTGGGGTGCTGACAGTAAGGAATTTGTGAATGATGCTGCACTGGGCTGGAAACTGTTTTTAAAAGAAGAAATGTGTGGTTAGTACTGAGCTTTATTTTTACATTGATGCGGTTACCTTTTTTAATTTAATTTATTGAGCTGGTCACTGAGTTGCCTGTGGCTGAGCTACAGCATTAATCACGGAGTGCTGCTTTTAGCCCAGCTTTACTGGTGTTTATGCAGGTGCACCGATCACTAGTTCTTTTGAATTTTTATGCTTTAATTGGGACGAAGAGGAGTGATGGGATGTGGTTTACTGTTGTACCTGTGATTGTGTAGCCCAGGATTTAGTGTGGGGCACTGCTTTTAGCGTAATACAAACTTCTACTTTTTGCTCGGAGCTCATAACTCGGAGGTAACGTTATTTTTGTTTGGGTATGCTGCTTTTGCTTTTTTGGAGTACCAACTGCTGGGTGCTAGGAAAGAGCATAGAGAAACATTTCTGGATTGTGGCATCATGCTGGTAGAAGAGGCCATAGTAATTTATCCTTTTGGGGGGGAGGGGTTGCTGTTGAAGGCTGCAGTTGAAGCGGGGAGGTCGCAGTGATGTGTGCCCATCAGCATGCTTCCATCTGCGGGGTGCGATTTAGACATTCATCACTGCTGTAAGTGATCCATGTGTATCTATATAAGGAGCGCTGTTTAGCGGCTGTGCAGTGATACCAGGGGGATGTGAAAAATGGTGTGTTTTGTCTTTACTAATGTACAATTACTATTTCTTTGCTATCTTACATTTTACGGTGTACTTTCTGCACATCATGTTGCTTCTCAGGGACTGTTGGTGCAGTGGCCCACAACAAAGCGAGAGAAAAAAAATGGCGATGTGAATATTTTAAAAAATTCTGTTCACAATGCCACACAGGGGAAAACATTGAGCCTGTCGACTGTGTACTGAGGCTTTTTTTCTGGTCCTAGTTATTTATAGTGCAACATTGCCCCATGTTGCACTGTAAATAACCAATCAGATTACTTTATTAATGATAGCTATTTTATAATTATAAGTATTCTCCAGTTCCACATTGTTTCCCAAGAACCGGAGAAGCTGTTGTCGGTGCAGTTCCTGGTTTTACGGAACTGCTTTAAATTCATTTAAAAAAATACTTCAAAATTAAACTGCTTTGCTATTTTTATTCACTATTTTTCTTGGTTCCTCATAATTTGAGCACCAAGCCCATTTTTTTTTTTTTTTTTTTTTTTTTTTCTTTTTTTATCCCACCTTACTACCCACTCACCCCACTCCTTCAGACTTGATCACCCCCGGCGATTCTACCACAGAGTCTGCCCCTACAGTGTCAGCCTTCCTCCTTCTGAAGTGCCTGCACACATTGGGATCTGCCTGTGGTAGTTAGTCTCGGATTAGGTCAGTCGTCATCTTGGGGAACAGCAGGTTTTTTTCTGCATTTTCTCCCTCTTAGATCCCACTACCCCTGAGGACGTTGGCACGCAGGACTGACATCCAGGCAGACAACATGCGTCATTGCCAAGTACTCACAATGTCCTCCCCTTCCCAGTTCTGAAGAACCGCCTGTGCCCTGATACCCGTGCTTCCACAGGCACCAGTGCGTCGGGCGCTCAAGGCACTCCAGAAAACCACCCCTAGAGGAGGAGAGCATCCGTTGGGACGCTCGATCCTCCTCTGCCCTCCGGCCCGAGTCCGTTCCTGAACCCGGGTTGCCGGTGTGGTGTGAGGTGTGGTGCCCAGCCTCTCAACCCTCAACCAAGCCCATTTTTGACAGTTTATCCTAATAAAATATATGTGAGGCTGTTTTTATCTGCGATTTCGGTGTAAAGGAAACTGAACCACATTTTCAATAAAGAAGACTGGTCCTACAGGCTTTACAAATTGTAGAGTTTGCAGCCTGGTGGCTCAGAGGGCTGAGGCGCTTAGTGCATTACCTCTACCATGCTGGTGACCCAAGTTCGGGAGCGAGCTTAAGCTGCTGGGGGGGGGGGCTGGAGTAGGATCGAGCAGCTGTCAGGCAGCTCTCCTCTCCTGAATTGGGGAAGTTGGTCTTCCTGTGCTTGGCTGCCACAGAGTGGAGGCTCAGTGGTAGCGCCCCACAGAAGTGTGGAGCCAGCTACTAGGCCAGGGTGGGAAAAAGGGGGACCACCAGTTCCAGCATGCATGTGCCCAAATTTGAGGCCCCGCTGGCTACACCTCCGGCAGCCATGTCACCATGTGTTCTGCGGTGAGGCACTGGATCATGTGCTTTGGTGGGGGGAACAGACCTCCCTTTCGTGATACCACTATAGGGGGTTATTCATTGGGGGTACCTTTGCTGCTGGGTTTCCTGGGAGACAGTGGATGGTGGAAGGGAGTGGCAGATGGCAGACGGGTGCCTCTGTTGTCATGACCCTTGGGGGAAAATCCGAGTATGGAAAAGAAACAAAAATTGCAGAGTTTGTTTTCATCTCCTGACTAAGGCAGAGTGCCACAAGTTGTGTTTAAAGTGCCTGAGACCAGACCATGATTTTACCAGTTGTGAACTTTGTATTAAGTTTTGCCCTAAAACACAAAAGAAACAGGCTAAAAAACTGGAAAACATTATGGCTTCTCAGTCTGTCTCCATGTCACCTAAAGTATCAAAGGAGGGTCAAGCCCCTCAAAATAAGCAGTAGTCCCTGTCAAAGGTGACCAAATTGAAAGATAAAGCTGCAAAAATGGATCAGAACTCAGGGTGTTTGAAGGGGGAATACTGAAAACAGTAAAAATAAAAGAGCCTCAGAGCAGGCATCAGAGATGGTACATGCCAAGAAAAAAACAAACAAAAAGACAAAAACAAAAACATGTAGCTGTCCTCCTCCTGAAGAAGGAAAGGAGTCGCCAGTGAACGAAAATAAAATGCCCTCACTACTGAACATGACTATGGCGTGGCAATTCTTCCAGGCTATGTGGAATTTCATTAATATGCCTGCCTCTCTCCACAGCCCCCAGTTCCATTCCCAATGCCTGTGGAGAAGGGGATACAAATGTATTATGAAGAAGAGGAGGAGGAGGAAGAACTCATAGAACCAGATGGTTCTCCAGACCAAGAACTTGGCTTACCTCCCAGACCTTCACATGACTATACCTCTCACCTATAACTCCAACTGCCCATAACATGCTTCCTCTCAGTAGGGCTTGACCACCGCCTTGTGCAGGCAGTGTCACTAGCATACTGTTGTGAACAACCTTCCCTTCTTCCCCCTTCCCTACTATCCCCTCCTACAACATTCACTGTCTCTTCACCCATCTACACTCCACCCCCCCTTTATCCTACCCCAAATCGCTCTAATATGCACTTATAGTCCACCCTATTGCCTCTGCTCACCTACAAATTGTTTACTGTCTGTGACTCATAGAACATAGAAACATAGAATTTGATGGCAGATAAGGACCGCTTGGCCCACCTAGTCTCCGTGTATTTCTGTTCCCTACTTCCTTTCTTCCATTCTTGCCCTCACTACTCAAACCACCTTAAATCTCAAAAACTATATCCCAACAAGGTTTACCAATTATTATTGTGTCATCTTATTGAGTGTTACCCAATGTGTGTTAATTTGTGTTAATTGTGTTAATCATATCTATACTAGTTTTATACGTTAGCTTTGTAGCCAAGTAGTGCATACCTGTAAATCCTTCCTTCCAGCACTTCAACTGATCTGCTCTTGCTGTATGAATGGAATCATCAAATTGTATTCCTACATTGTAACATTTCACAGTATTCTATCCCCTGGTTCCCTACCCCCCAGGTTGCACCGGTAGGCAAGTAACTTTTTGCTCAGTGTACCTTCCTGGAGAAACATTTCAATAAATAAATAAATGAAGCAGTCAGTTGCCCTTCCATTTTTCATCATGGTAAAATCTAGCACAGGTTAGCAAAGGCTTCACAGTCTGGATGTGGAAAGAGCACTGAGTGTACTCTTTGGGCCTCACAAAGGATTCCAGGTCCACTAGCACTCAGCTGTTTGTTTCCTATGGTAAAGTGCGGATGGGCAAACCAGCATCCAAGAGAACAATTTCTCACTGAATAGTATCTTGCATACAGTTCTGTTATGATAAAGCTGGCAAACTGCCTTTAAGCAGGCTCAGGGCACACTCTACAAGAGGCGCCTCTGCCTCTGTGGCAGCATGAAAGGGCATCCCCTGCAAGATATTTGTAAAGCAGCTGCCTAGAAAAAAGTACACACTTTCACAAAGCATTATTGTCTGGATATACAGTGCAGGAGGGATGCCAGTTTTGACACTGCTGTCTTACTGAACCTTTTCCCTAAATAGGCTCTGAACCCATCCTCCCAGGGTACTGCTATAGAGTCCGCACTTGTTTAACTTAAGTGAGGGATCCTGGGATTTAAAGAATAAATTACTCACTGTAGTAATATTGCTTCTTCCAAAGGGATCCATCACTAAGTTTAACAATCCCTAAGCTGTGCCTCCCTTCCAGAACCTGGGGATAAGGTTCATATAGTAATTAGTTCCTTTTCAACTTGCTTGAGCACAGTGCTTCAAAAATTGTTGCCAAGTGACTTTGTTTTTATTTTTTTCATAACAAATTAAATTGCAAACAAAGAAATCTTCTTGATAGGCAATACGAACCTTGTTTGGATTGGGCTTGAAAATTTATAGCATAGAAATGTCCTGCAGAAGGCAAATTTGGAACAAATCCTATGTAGCACAACTAGAAGAAACAATGCTGGAACAGAGACACTGATGGACAGGAGTTTTGATTAACAAGAAGAAGGATGTATCATATTCAAGAACAATGCCAGATTCCATCAGTGATCTTGCCCCAGTTTATTGCTTTTTGGAGCAATAAAAGTCCTAAAAGTCAGGCAAGGGTTATTACAACAAGAAGGATTACGGAGGCAAACCTTGTCAGGATTAAGGAGGAACTAAAATTAATTGATTGGGGAGCCTTGGATACATTCAAAAATATAAATTGTGCCCTAAATTAATTTTTTGGAAACCTACTTTGGAATAATTAATATGCAACCACCATTAATGAAAAAAAAAAGAAAAAAAAAAAGTGTGTGAAACACCAAAAAAAAAACAGGCTAAATAGGGACATTATTTCAACTCAGAAATCTCAGGAACTAACTTGGCAAAAATAGAAACGCACAAAGTTATGAAGACTGCAGTCAGTACAGAGAGGCAGAGCTGCAGAATAAGTGTAAACGTTTAATAAAAAAAGGTTAAGGTAGACTACTACAAAGAAGAACAAACAGCACATTTTGAGTATAAAAAATGTTTTGGAAAGGAATGAATAACCTTTTAATGTTAAACGTTAAAGGAACTACAAAGTCACAGCTTGTCTAGCCCATTTCCACCAAAAATCTCGACTGGTGGCTCCTCCACCACTGACAAACAGGAAATACTTGACCTCTTTAACAACCATTTTTCCACAGCAGGCTTAGCCTTTGATGCCTCACCGGCCAACAGCCTCCGGGCGCAACTATGTAACTTGAACCCTGTTTACCCTGACCTAGCTTCATCCACCCAAGGCAAAGACTTCTCATTTGGCCTTGTTACTGTGAAGCAGGTAGAGGACCTCCTACTTCAACTGGACCCTAGGGAGAACACAGGCGCAGATCTCCTTGAGCCGTACTACCTTAAACTTGGCTACTGTGTCTTCTCCCCTTCAATCACTCACCTTTTTAATATGTCTCTTGCCCAGGGTACCCTCCCTGCCATATGGAAAATAGCCCATGTTATAACACTTTTTAAATCAGGCAATGCTAGTGACCTAAATAACTACCGTCCAATATCCCTGCTTCCTATTCTATCTAAGTTACTTGAAAAAGTGGTTAATTCCCAGCATAGGCAGTACCTAGAGGATTCTGACCCGCTAAACCCAGCCCAGTCTGGTTTTCGGCCCCGACATAGCACTATCGTAGTGCTTGCTAAGGTCACGAATGATTGGCTGAATGCCCTGGATGCCAGAAACTGTGTATGTGCCCTGTTTCTTGACCTTAGCAAAGTCTTTGGTACGATGGATCACACCCTGCTTTTGGCCGCTCTAAGGAACATTGGTGTTAACAATCTGGCTCTAAAATGGTTTTCCAACTACCTCACTGATTGCTATCAGCAGGTCAATGCAGGGGTGACCCCTCCCTTATGAAAACCCTTCTAAGAGGTGTACCCCAAGGGTCCATTCATGGTCCACTTTTGTTTGCTATTTATGTAAACAACAAACACCGGGATCAAGTCAGCAAACATTCATCTATTTGCTGATGATACAGTGTTGTACATAGCCAAGCGTACCCTGGAGCTCACGTGTAATGACCTCCAAATCAAATGTAATAATTTACAGAAAAATGTTTTGCACTGAAAGCTCCTCTTAAATGCTAAGAAAACTAAAGTTATGATTTTTGCCCCATCGGTGAATGCTTCTAAACCCTGCACCCCAGGGACAGCCCCTCAAATCCTCACCCTGCTTGGTGAGCAGCTGGACTACATGGAATCCTTTAAATATCTGGGAGTTTGGATAAACTTTAAGCTATCAAAGTCCATATAGAAAAAATCTAAAAAAAACTAAAACAGAGGCTTGGGATTTTCTTTAGAATCAGGCATTTTCTAACTCAGGAGGAGAAAAAAAGGTTAGTACAAACTACGTTCATGCCTCTCCTTGACTATGCTCATTTCTTGTATGGGCATAGCTCAAGCTCTGCTCTTTCCAAACTTGACTCCCTATATCACTGGGCACTTAGATTTGTTATCAATGCCCCCTATTCTATTCTTCACTGTACCCGCAATACTACCATAGGATGGAGCTCACTTAGCCTCAGGAGGCAAATGAATGCAGTGTTCTGGACATATACAACCATTTTTAATAAGCTGCCACAATACATTAAGGACTGCCTGCCTGTTTGCAATCCTGGTACCTACCTTTTAAGAAGTCTCTCTTATATTTCTCTCTTGATCCCTAAAGCTAGAACGCGTTTCAGCAGAGCGGCAATAAGCCACGCCCTCCCCGTTCTTTGGAATAATGCACAAAAAAACACTTCAGCTCCCTTCTCCAGTGTTGCTGTTCCTCTTCAAAAACTTGTTTTTGTGGTCCTTTAAAGAGACATGCAACTGCATCCGCCAGTGACCCCCTAATTTTCTGGCCCTGCTTATTCCCATCGTCCCCTCATTCACAGCGATACGTCCCTGGTCCCTTCCCTAATTTTTGCATCAGGACTCACCTCTGTCTCTCTTGTGTTAATTTACTGCCCCAGTGATTGATGTTCTTACCCTTCCCCTGGCCTTCATTCCTTCTTACCTCTTCTGTATTATTTTCTGCACATAGTGTAGATCCTGCAGTATACTCTGTGTATTTTCTTATATATTACACCTGACTGTCTTGTAATTTTGACCTGTCTGTATAGTGTACAAACTTGTATGCTTGTATGCCGACATGGATACCTTCCATGCCCTGTACTCATTGTATATATCGGTATGCTGTTTGCCAATGAAGCTCTGTGAATGTATCATGTTGTCTTTTGTGAACCTCTTCCAGGTCCATCTTGAAAATGAGTTTATCTCAATGGTGTTCTGCCAGGTAAAATAATGATTTGATTGATTGATTAAATCCTAAAAATAAAACAGATATACAAGCAATCAAAATGGGTGATTATGACGATGTGTTCAGCATGGACATTACAAATGGCTTAAATGAGACCTTTGCCAATTTACAAAGTTATGTAACTAACCTACCAAGAACTGTTAACGAGGAGACTGATATTGTATTAGGCCACATTTTTATATCAGAAGAGTGTTACCGCATGAAGTAAGTAAATTAGTGACCTGTCTTGAGGCAGCTAAAGGGCCGGGGTATGACAGTGCTGATGCAATATTTCTTAAAATAGTCACCAGGGAGTTATCTGTCCCACTGACAAAAATGTTTAACTTATCACTGAGCCATAAAAAACAGGTACCTGACCTATGGAAGATGGCTTTTGTTGTTCCCATACATAAAGGGGGGCCAGCTGACTGGGTGCAGAACTACAAACCAATATCACTTTGGTCACTTTTAGGGAAAAGCCAGAAGAGATTACTACACCTGCAGTTAACACAATACCTGGAAACACATAAAGTCTTGTCATTGGCTCCCTATAACTTCAGGAGGTTTTGTAGGGTTTGTAGTACTGCTGCTGCCTTGGACAAGTTTTACAACAAACCTGCACCTAAATATGGAGCTGGGCCTATACACAGACACAGTGTCTATGGACCTGACCAAAGCATTCAGGTTGCTTGATGACTCCCTCCTGAATTCAAGGCTGATCCAATTAGGTTTCAGTCCACCTGTAGTGAATTGGATTTCAAGTTATTTAACGCATCGAAAGCAACTGGTAAAAAGCAAAGAGGGTCTTATCAACTTCATACCCAGTATCCTTTAGGGTTATTCAGGAGTCCATATTGGGACTCCTGTTATTCTCATTCGTAAATAATGTTCCACTTGTATGTGACAGTTCAAAACTCATTCCTTACGCAGACAATACGGTCCTTTATTCAGCAAAAAGGAACATTAGGGAATTAAATGAAACACTAGAACTACAATAGTATAAGATTGCGACTTGGTTTAAAGACACAGCAGACTAATAGTTAACAGATGACAAAAAGCAATGCTTTTTAGTTCAGCTCAGAAGAAATTGGTGGTATAATTGAATTTCATATTCTGACAGATGGAGATGATAGGTTAGAGGTGGTGCATGAATTCAGGTATCTGGAAGTTCACCTGGACTCCAACCTCTCATATGATTACCTTATGTAACATGTTACTACTCAATTGCACAAAAAACTTGGGGCTTTGTATGCGGTCAAAGATTTACCTATGAATGACATGAGAAGGGTAATTGCCCAAAACTGCTGCTCCCCTCCATGGATTATGGAAGTGTCATCGAGGTGTGGGGTCAAATAAAATACTGTCCAAGGAAACAACATTGTATAATGCCATTTGCAGGTTCATCCCTAGGGCAAAAAAGAAGAGCATCACTGTGGCATGTATAAAAAGATTAAACTGGCTACCACTCACAAATAAAGATACGCTGTGGGTAGTATTGTCTGTAATTTGCTTAAAACAGGGAGAGATGGGCCAGTTTTTTAAATAATGAAATTTCAAAATAGTGATGACAGACTATGGTCATCAATTGCCCTAACAGCAACTCATCCGCTTTTTAAAACCTCATTGAGTCAGAAAACATAATCACCTGTATTGCAACTAAGCTGTCAAACAACATGCCACTTAGGATTATACAGTCCACATCCTTATATCAGTTTAAAAAATGCTATAAACACCTGCATGAGAGGACTCATTTCTTTAAATGCTTTATTTCATATTGTATATAATACTCATATTAGCTTAATCTACTCTGTGAACAACAATTGCATGGTATTGCAGGATGCTTTTGTGTGATTCTTAACCTATGCTATAAATAATTCCTCATAGCCTTTGATTTTGTTTTATATTAGTGTATGTTGGTCTGTAATGTACTGCTGTTGTTAACCATGTATATTTTATTTCTGCATATTGTGTTTTTCTTGCCCAGGTCATGCCTGTAAAAGCGCTATGTGGCCCAGTGCATCCTACCCAGTTACCGAACTTTAAATAAATAAAAAATAACCAAATAAATTTGAAGAAAAGATGCTATTATGTTAAGTAACTTGTCCTTGTCTGTATGGAAAGCATTTGGGGCACCTGGAAATGTGCTACGTTGAATAATGTAACCTAACCTTTGTTTAATTTGGGGATTTTTATTCATTACATTTTAACATTAGTCATGCTCTTTTGACCTAAGAGTTTCCAAATTTTTTCAAACTATAAAATTGTTCCCCCATAGCCTTCTTTTGCAAAATATCTGGCAGGTAGTGGTGATGGGGAAGGGGGTACAAAGCCACAACATAGTGCTTGGGTGTAACTGGGTCACCTTAGATGCTAACTGATACTACGCCTGCCTTGTGGATTCAAACAAGGTTGAGGGGCCTGAATCACTAAATGCCCTGTTGGGGGATTCATATCCAAGACAGAAAAAAGTTAGCATAGTGAGAACGGTAAAGAGGGCATGGTGTAAGCAAGGTACAACCTTCTAAGCTGCAGTAGCTCCCCATCTCTTCACAGGATTACTCTTTCCATGAACCCATGCAGTGCCCCAACAACTCCCCACAACATGCAATTCTTATCTCTCTATGAATGATTTACTCTCAGACAGTAAATATGGACAAGAAACAAGGGTTTCATTTATTTTTGTAAACATTGGTGACCAAGAAAGGCACACTGAGCTGAAGCTCATTTCCAGGTGTGACCCAGAGGAGAGGGAAGAGGCGGTACAAAATACAAAATTACATAAAGCCATGAAAAATGTGGTTACAGTGAAAAATTACGAAGTCAGTAGCAGGATAATGAACAAGCAGGTGTACGTGTCACAAACAGTGGACAAACAAATGTGCACACTGGGCAGTGTACACAGAAGACAATGAGCATGGTGCCTTTAAAAAAAAGTGAAAATACAGTGGCTGTGCGGCCAATTAAAACAGGCAGTTTCAGTTTACAGGTAAGAGCCAAATCATGAGGGTTATTAGGGTACAGGAACAGGTCTTAGGGAGGCAAAGGGTTAAACAGAATGTAGTAGCATTATAGTTCTATTAGGCTAAGTCTTCAGTGCCTTAGTAGGTGCAGCCCAGTATTATGATGTGACAGTGGTGATGAGCAGGCTGTATGTCTAATGCCCCTCTAGGCTCAGCTGTCTGGAAAACACATCCACCCATCTAAACCACACACTCAGTACCTGTGCCCTGCTGTACTGTCAGGCACTGCCCACGCCCCACTTGTACCAGTAATGTATTTCCTTATTTCTGAGGGAGCTCCCGAGTGCTTCTCTGGGTACTTATCCTTAGGAATGGTGTAGGCTCATTGATGTTGAATGCTGTTTTCCAGTGTTGATGCATACCTTTACTTGGTTGCAAGCAGACCCAAATTTACCCCCCAGCTGGGTATAAGTATTCCTGGCCAGATGGCCTAGTCCATTTATTGATTTCCCAAATTAACAAACAGTAGTAGTGATAGGGCTGCAAGGATTTAATTCTCTGTGTCTCAGGCCTGAGTGAGTTTGCAAAACCTCATTCTGCAATGTGGTCAGGCCTCTACATGCAACAGGTGATCATGTTGAAGTCACAGATGCAGCTTCAGCCTGTGAAGCCTGACCATGTCAGACCAGCACACAATATCCAGGCATCCAGTCCCTAGTGTGATGCAGTAACCAGTACCTGGCAGCTGTGTGTGTGGCTGGTTGTCTCCGCAGACACTATGCTGCTCTCTGTTGCAGGTCTGTACTGCAGTGCAGATAAAGCCTCCCTAAGTGACCTGGAGAGAGATCACATGACATCTTACCATCGCTAACACCTCTCCTGATTACCTTCATTAGGTTTCTAAGGCCATGCTGTACAGTCACGTGATTACCTCCACTTCTGTGGTTGCAGAAATTCTGTTTTCTCTAGCAGACACGCCTATTGCCTTAAAATCATTTCGGCTCAACAGTCTGTTTCTCACAGTAGTTGCATGCAGACTAAAAATTTCTGGAACAGCCCCATGTGTTCATTGGGGAAATCCAGTTCCCAGTTTGTTCACTGAGGCGTCTGTCGTGCAGCAATGCTGGGTCTGTCACTTGACAGACAATTGGTAATTCAGGGGTGCCTGAATTAATAAGGTCCTTCTCAAGTCCTTGAGCCCTTTTTGGCTCTGTCAGCAGGCTTCAGAGCATGACTGGCTGTTAATAACCCTCTGACCTCATTGACATGTTATCATTGGTCAGAGGTGATTAAGATGGCTGCTGAAATTGTACTCCACAGGGACTGTCTGCCCCAAAATATCTTTATTCACAATACTCCAACTGATAGGCAACATTCAGAGCAACACACATATCCTGCTCGGGTGTGCTAAAGTGTCTATTTTGGTCCCAGAAACAATCAGAGGATTTCTGATTCAGCCATGAGTGGCCGTGAACTCACTGCATCAGCAGTAGCTGAAGCATTTGTGTGAGCTTTAAGGGACTCTTTAAAGTAAGCCCTCATGGGTGAGTTACAGAGTTTGTTCAAATCATCACAAGATACAGGGACACCACTTAGGCATGGGCAGTGTACAGCAGTGACACAGGTAGTACACTTATTAGAAGAGCCCAGTTAAGATGCAACAACTTTTTCATTTACCGAGGACCCCAGGGCGGTGTGTTTGTGTTATTGGGGGCCTAGTCATGGATGGAAGCTAGATCTCTTACACTGCTACCTGCTATGCTGGCTTGCAAACAGGAAGTTTTTATTTTGGGGGGGAGGGATTGTTTTAATTTTATTTATTGAGAGATGAACCCAGTGTGCCTTAACCAGAAGGGCAAGTATGATGATGACTGTAGAAGTTTATGTCTGACTCTCTCTCAATAAGGTGTATTATATATATTTTGTATATGTATTTCAGAAGTAAAACGTCGACTCTAAAAGGCAATTTTCCTGAACTCCCACCCTATGAACTGCAGATTCTCACAAAGAGAGCAGAGGATCGTCGGCTTGCAGCATTAAAGGAATTGAAAGAAAAACAGGCTTTAATTGAGCAACGAAGAAAGTAAGTGTGAACACATTCAAAAATACTTCACACCCCAGGTGTCCCTCACTATGCTTACTATTGCAGCCAGCCTGCAGGTCTGAGCTGCCCCAGAGAGGGGAATGTTATGTCAATTAGAGAACGATGGAATGAAATTTAGATCTCTGCTGTGTGGTCACGCTCCACTCTGCTCTCTAACGTCAGATTTATTTCTCTGCCTGAGGAAGAAGTTGCACTTAAGAGCTCTCTCCGTCTGTCTTCCATCAGTGTATTCACAAAGTGCAGTCACTCCCCAGGAACAAGCTGCCCCGAAGCTATAACTTATGCTAATCATGGAACATCGAATTAGAATTAAGTTCAAACTCTGCTCTATGACCCTGCCTCCTAAAGGCAGATTTATTTCTCTACTGAAGAAAGCAGTTGCCCCCCTGAAGTACAACTCAAGATTTCTGGCTGGTCTACAGTTTATTTTAAGTAAATTGTTTAATTCTTGTAGTTATTGCTGGATAACGCTGTGTTAGTTAGGGTATATTTTATAATAATTGTTTAATTGCTCACCCCAGGAATACCTCTGATCCATTCCCAGGAACTGGAGAAGGTCGTTAGTCAGCTCAGTTCCCCCCGTTTAGATAACTGCTATTTTGCAATTTCTTTTTTATAACTGTTTTGTGGCTTTTGGCCATTTTACCCTTGGTTCTGTTTTCAGGAAACCAAGATGTTTTTTCTTCAAACTTCCTACCTCATTGCTTTCTGAGGTGAAAATACATTAGCAGTTTTCATTTTTAAAGGAATTGAACCTGTTTTAACTAAAATTCAATGCGGGAAAGTGCAAGGTTCTGCACCTGGGAGTCAGAGATCCAGGTCAGGGGTATACCTTGGGAGGAGACATGATCCAAGTCACGGAGGGTGAGATGGACCTGGGGGTAGTAGTAGATGTCAAAATGAACAACTTGGAGACCTGTAGGAGGGCAGCGGCAAGGGCAAATAGGATACTGGGATGCATCACCCAGGGGATTACCTCCAGAAAGGCGGAAGTGATCTTTCCACTTTACAACTGCTTGGTTAGGCCACACCTCGAATATTGTGTACAGTTTTGGAGACTACATTTAAAGAGGGACATTACAGTCCTAGAGAGGGTCCAAAGGAGGGCAGCCAAAATGATCTGGGGCCTGGGGGAGAGGACCTATGAGGAGAGGCTCAAGGAGCTTGACATGTACACCCTGGAGGAGAGGAGGGACAAGGGGGACATGATAGAGGTCTTTAAGTACATGAAAGGGATCAATAAAGGAGGCCCAGTGAGGGTGCTTTAAAGGAAGGAGAGTGGGGCAACAAGAGGTCACAGGTGTAAGCTGGAAGGGGGCAGGCTCAGAGGGGAGAAGAGGAGATGTTATTTCACTGAAAGGGTGGTGGAGCCATGGAAAGCACTGCCCAGGGAGCTGGTAGAGATGTAGACTGTGGACGGGTTTAAGAGGGGATGGGACAGGTACAGGGGGAGGGTAAATCTGACCAAGCACAATACAGGTGGAACATCTGGGACTGGGGACAGTATAACCCAAGGGGAAGGGGGGGACACCAAAATCGGCCCTCAGTGCAGGTGCTGAAAATCGAGCAGACTCGAGAGACCGTTAGGCCTATTCTGCTGGCATTTTAGTATGTTAGTATGTGTGTTAGTAACATGTGTGGGCTTACTGTCAAATTGTCTTTTTTGCTATTTGCTATTTTCAGGTCTTCAGTGTTTGGCATGGCTGACTGATCTAAAAGGATAACAGGACCTACAGGCTTTAAAAATTATACTATTTGTTTTCAGCTCCTGGCAAAGGCAGGCTGCCACAAGTTTTGTCAGAGGTGCCTGAGTCCAGACCACAAATTTATATACTGTGATCTCTGTAAAAAGTTTTGCCCTAGAACACAAAAGAAAAGGGATAAATAAAGTGATCTTATGGCTTCTCAGTCTGCCTCTGTCACCTAAAGGTTTGGAGGAGGTTGCTGTCCCTAAAAGTAAGCAGCAGTCCTTGTCAAAGGGGATAGAAACATAGAAATTGTTGGCAGATAAGGACTGCCAGGCCCATCCAGTCTTCCTGAAAACCCTACACTAGTTTGTGGCCTCTGACCCTAACTGGGTAATGGCTTTTCACCCCACCTTCCCACCACTAAGGTATCCTTATGCCTGTCCCATGCATGTTTAAAACCTTCCACTGTACTCACCCCACCACCTCCTGTGGCAGTCTATTCCTTGTGTCCACCACCCTCTCTGTCAAAAAAAAGTCCTCACATTTCCCCTCAGCCTGCCACTGTCCAGTTGTCATATCATACCCCCTTGTTCTTGTACATCTCTTATATTGGAAGATGTCTTCCCCCTGCACCTTGTTTATGCCCTTAAGGTACTTGAATGTGTCTATAATGTCCCCCCGATCCATCCTCTCCTCCAGCAAGTACATACTGAGGTCCTTTAGTCTCTGTTCATGTGTTTTCTGGTGCAAGCCCTGTACTATCTTAGTTGCCCTTCTCTGGACTGCCTCCACCCTGTCAAAATGGACTGGAAAAAAAGATAGAGCTGCAAAATACAGTGCAGAAATCATGGTGTCCAAAAGGGAAACCTTGAGTCCAGCAAAAATATAAGAGCCCCTGAGCAGTCATTAGAAACTGTGTCTGCCATAGAAAACATTGTCTCTGTCACACCTCCTGAAAAAGGAAAGGAATAGATAGCCGACTCAAAACAAATGCCCTCAGCAGAGGACATGACAAACATGTCATTTTTTTTTTCAGGCATTCCAGACTATGGGAGCTTTCATTTATATGCCTGACAGGTTCCATACCCAATGCATGTGGATGAAGAAGAAATGTATTATGAAGTTGAGGAGGAAGGGAAATCTCTAGGAACAGATGGTTCTCCTGAGCAAGAATTTGACTCTACTCCTAGGCCTTTTTAAGGATTATACTTCTCATTATTCTTTTGTAAGGTAGATGGTGAACACGCTCAACATCTCCTCCCATGAAACTGAGGAGGATAAAGAGGAGGTAGAGTTCATGGATATGAGATTAGCCTCCACAAGGAGACTACGTCTCCCCATTCACAGATCCCTCAGGAAAGCCACCTACAAGATCATGTCAGCATCCGTCTCAACTGCTGGCAGTGACAAGAAAATAGAAAAAAGTATTGAGTGGACAGCCAGGGGGTCAAGTAATTGTACTCCCACCCTAATCATGAGGGGGTGGTCTAGACTACCGCATGTGACAAGGCCAAAGTGCCCCTCTTCTCCCAGACTTCTAAGAAAGATTCTAGGAAACTGAATAGCATGGCCAAAAAAATGTATACATGGTCTTCCCTGCTGCTCAGGCAAACAGCTTACTTAGCATACACAGCTCAGTACCAGAAGGCACTCTTGAACTCCATACTGGCACTGAATGAGAAGGCAGCTGGTGACGTACCACAGAACATGGCTGACACAGCCATATCAACCATGGATGCCTCAAAGTACCAGTTTCATATGACAGTATGCACAAATGACACTGCTTCAAGGGTTCTGGCTCATGTGGTGTCCTTGAAAAGGTTTGCCTTGCTTAGTATTACCACCATATCTCAGCACACACACAAACAAAGGCTATGGATTTCCCCTTTGAGGGAAACTCCCAATTTGATGACAAAACAGCAGCTTACGTGAAAAAGGTGAATGAGTACAAAACCAACTAAAACAGCAATACTGGGAAAGAAAAGCACTCCACTTCTTACAGGCCTTATGTTAGGAGAAGTAGGAGTAGGGGCAATTATCCATAGCCCTATGCTTCCTATGAGTAACCACTACAAAGAGGTTAACTATAGGGGCAGGGGCAAAAATTGCGCAAAACGTGCAGCTGCAACTCCAGCTCCTAAGCTGCAGCAGAAACAGAACCCTTGACAGCTCTGCCCAGGTAGTCCATCCATTGCAAGTGGAACAAAAGTTGTCCCACTATTTCCAGAATTGGTCAAAAGTCACCACAGACAAATGGGTCCTTTTGTTTTGTTTTTTGTACACTTTATTTCTGGCACCTACTGAGGAGAACTCTTTCTGACGACTTCCTTCCCGGTCTCTACCTTCCACTGTGAAGCTTACTCCTGAACTTCTCCCCCTGATCCTGGTGGAACCCCCAGATCTGAACCCCCATGGGGAAGGGCCGCCCTATCCACCCAGGGCGCTCTATCTAGAGTGTAGAGTACCAGATTGGGGGGGGGGGGCGAGGAGTGAGGAGAGCGACCAGCATTGGGAGTGTGGTCTGGGAGGAAGCGTCATCGCCTATCCCCAAGGTAAGGGGATTTTTCCTTTTGTTTTACCCCTTGAGTTCAGACGTGCAATGGCGGCTGGGCACAATGTGCCACCACCTGCCAAACTCCACCCTCTTGCTATGCTGGCACCACTTGCTAGCACTACCCCGACTGCCGCCAGGAGCCGCTGCAGTGCAGTGCATCCCAGAAACCCACCCCAGGGAAGAGAGAGCTGTCCTCCAGATGCTCGATCTCTTCCCTCCCCTGCTGACCCCTGGCTCCCCGGGCTTGTTCCCAAACCTTGGTTGCTGGCATAGCACAAGGTGTGGCATCCAGTGCCCCAACCCTCAGTGCCACCGGGCCAACTGACAAATGGGTCCCTGAAGCAGTAGGCAAAGGTTTGTTCCTGCAGTTCAGAAAATTCCCCAAAATTCAGAACCCAAAAGTCTTCCAGCCTCACACACCAATAGAGAAAATCCTGTTGGAGCTGCAGGTGAAGATATTTTTTTATTTATTTAGTCATTTGGAAGACAACTTTGAGCACGTGTGTTCATTTACAAAGGTTCCACATCAAGGATAAAAAGCAGGGATTAATACAGACTTAAACTGTAGACAGAAGACCAGCAGCTCCAGTGGAGCATAGTCAGCATAGACAATATGAGTATATAGGTACAGACAAATAACTGTGGCTTCGAGGTGTCCTACTCAGCAATAAGGAATGTAAGCTCTGGATACTGGCATGGCACGGTGTGAGCTTCTTAACAAATTATGGAGAGTAGTAAACTAGATGACAGAGTTGTAGTAGGAGACTCTGGAGGTAGCAACAAGTTATTTTCTCAATGCCTTCTTAAATTTGGCAAGTTTGGGGAGTCCTACCAGTTCAGGAGGTAACTGCAAAACTAGGCTGCCATACCCTGGGAGAGACCAAGCAAGAGGAGCTTGTCTAGCAACTGCTTATGGTTGAGAAGATCAAACATTTTGGTCAAGTCAGTATAGATGGCTCCCACCAGGTGACTGCTGTCGGAGGCCTCATGCAAGAAGTTGGTGTACTGTGTTAGGGCAGTGCTGGTGCTGTGGTGTCTCCTAAAACTGTGTTGCTTGGCACACTGAATATTATACTTATTTAGGTAGGTGACCAGTTGATCAGATACTATGCGTTCAAGGGCTTTGGATGGGGGAAGAGTATATAGGCCTGTAGTTAGCTAGGTTGGAGTGGTCTCCACCTTGAAGATGGGTGTGATTAGTGCTATTTTCCAGATGGCAGGGAACTGGGAAAACTGCAGGGAAAGGTTGTAAATCTTAGAGATGGGGAGAGCAAGTTCTCCCAGGGCAAGGCCAGCAGCTTCATGTCTATCGCGTCACCCCTCACCCTAGTTTTACCAAGTACTCTTTTAACATATTTGAGGGTAGCTGATACTCAGATGAGCTTAAAATAGAATTTGGGTGAGCCCAAGTCTTGGTCAGAGCTTGCCACAAAACCAGAGCTAATACTGTCTAATATTACTGGCACAGTACTGGGGAGATGACCAAACTGAGGTCAGTGAAAGCTGAGTTGAATTTGTTAGTGATTTCACTTAGGTCCAGGGTAACAGCACCATTGATGTTGAGCATTCTTGGGGGTGCTTGATCACTTTTACTCAAGAATTCTGTTGTAGGTTTCATAGTAGTGATCAAGCCAAAACTAGGAGTTAGCCGTTATGCAGCTCACCCTTAACTCAAAGGGATTTGTTACTCAGAATGAATCCAGATTTTTCTTAAAAATGTCCACGTCTCCACTACCTCTCAGGGGAGGCCATTCCAGAAGTCTACCACCCTCTGTGTAAACCATGTTGCTCTCTTTGTGGTGTGATACATTTCACCGTTGAGCTAGAATTCATGCTTCCTAAGTGCATAACAATGGTTCTTCAGTTAAAATCCGAGTCATTTCCATATGTCTAGATCTGAGAATGCTCTGTACACAAAGCACATGTCTTCTCTCAGTCTTCTAAACTCCAGTGAAGACATTCCCAGTGTTTGGAGTCTACTACCATAACTCAGATTTTTTACTGATTTGATAATCCATGTGACCCTTCTGTGTACCCCTACAGCATTGCAATACCAGTTCTGGTTGCTGGGGAAGTGAATTGTGCACAGTACTTTAGATGTGGTCCTGTTACCCCCATTTCTTTTTTTGTGTTTTTTTTTGGTGATCTTTTGGTGCCTAGCCTCCTCATTGGGGTGATCCTGCTGGTCCCCCCGCATCAGTCCAGCCCGGTGGCCCCTACATCGACTGCCATGCCCGAGCTGCAACCCCTTCACCTTCTCATCCTCTTACCTGGCCACATCATACCCCCTATAGTGCGGAAGACAATTTGGGGAGTCCGGACCAGAGGGAGCTTCCATAGGGGCAGTTGGTGTAGCATCGCGGGGGTGGATCTTCACATGCTGGAGGATTAGGGCTGCAGTTTCCTCTCATACTCCATTATACAGCACAGACATGCAATGATGCCAATGACGCTGTGGTGCATGCTCCTGTGCACCGCATGTCGGACATCTGCCGTGCCATCCCTTGCTTGCTCCACCACATCTCGCCCTAGCCCCATCCACCGCTAGGGAGCCAGCACTTACGCGGGTGTCCCTCCCCAACTACCCTAGAGGAGGAGAGCAGTCCATGGGATGCTTGATCCACCTCCTCCGGCCGACCCCCAATGACCCGAGATCGTTCCCAAACCCAGGTCGCCAGTGTGGTGCGAGGTGTGGCTTCCAGTGCCACAACCCTCAGCACCACTGGACCAGCTGTTACCCCCCATTTCTAGTTTGCTGTTCTCTGCAGTGAGCAGCCTTGGCCAGCCTTATCCATCTAGTGCACCTATTGCAAGCTTCCTTGTACAGACGGGTGTCAGCCAGTGAGCCAGTTGCTCTTGCCACAGATTGTCCCTGTCATGCATTTGAGCTAATAGAGCAGGGTGATCTGGTCTGGTGCAGTGCCATAGATAATATGATTTTTTAGGGGGCATATCTGTTTGCAGACTGCCATGAATTGGTTTATGAAGTAGTCAAGGGCAGTATCAATATTAGGGATGATGTCCAGGTAACTCTAGTCAGTCAGTGCCATGTGCCTTAGGAACTCTTCAGTCCTGTCTTTGTGTAGAACCCTGCTGGTTGTATTATGGAAAGGTGGTTTGGGGGTTTTAGCAGACCATACACATTGTATAGGGGAGTGGTCACTGATATAGTCAGATAGGACAGAGACATCGAACAGCCTATCCGGGTGGGTAGGCAGGATCCAGTCAATCAGGGTTTCGATTCTTGTTTTGTAGTTAGTTCTAGTGCAATCTGTGACAACTTGTGTAAGAAACAGGCTAGCCATGAGGTCCCTGTGGGCCATGCATGTTTTGGCTGCCCAGTTAATATTAATGTCATCAGTGATTGTTGTCTCACAGTTTTGACTGACTTGTTTGAAGTGGCTAGTGAATGATTGAGACCAGTTTTATGTTTGCCTGACAGAACATATGCTGACATTTACAGTGATTTTCGATCCTTCCCTTTTAACTGCAAGACATTCACAGTCACTATTAAGATTATCAATTTTCATTTTATAGCCCTGAAGCTCGGCTTTTTTGGTAGAGCAGGAGACTGCCCGCCCCCGTTTGGTTTATCCATTTTCTCTAAAGCCTGCCAGGGTCTGGGCAGCATAATGAATTTTGGCAGTTAGCCAGGTTTCTGTTGAGGAGATTATGTCTGGTTGAACAAGTAGAACCCAGACTTCAAGCAGAGCAAGTTTAGGGAGTAGGCTTCCTGTACTGAGAGACGCAATCTTTAACTTCCCTTTTTGGTGCATGCCCATGCAGTCTTTTCCCAGTGGACCCAGGTTAGGATGAATATTACCTGATAATAGGAGTAGGGCAAGAATAACATTTGTTTAGGTCCCTCAGACCTGGGGTTACCCTTAGTGATTGTTGTGTGAAACAGCAGTATTTGGTGTTGACCTGGGTGCCCGAGAATGCCTTGCTGTTGGATGTAACACCCAATTTGAGTAATTCAAACTTAGGCTTGTGTACTGTGCTGTTGACATGCTCTCTAACCTATAACAATCAGATCTTTTCTGACTGAATGAAGAGCTGGATACCCCTGACTTCATTTCCACATAATCTGTATTTTTCAGGCAGAATCATATAATCTCCACCAAGTGGCGACTTTCCCCAAAGTCTTGATGACTCCAAGTGTGCTTTTCAGGTGCTCGCTATTGGTCCCCTCAGTGATCCCTTGGACCAGGATGACTTTGGAAGGGTCCTGGTCTTCACCCTTGCACCAGTCAAGCAACTTGCTTTGATCCATCTCAAACTCTCAAAATTGATAGGCTACCAATACAGTTCCTGCACCAAGGTGGGTGTTGCAAAATGTTGTAGAAAAATCCCAGCAGTGCCTCCAACTTGTTACCACCCCCACCCGCAAAGTGTGAGACTACACCTGTCCGATAATACCTGGGCATAGTCTATAAGGCCTTCAGGTAAATGGTGCCTGGGCTCATTTGTTGTTGGAGGTAATGCAAAAATGGTGTGCCTCCACCTATGGGGATCCTTTTGACAAATGGCTGCCAGGGTACTACCCCACAAGAAATTAATCCAACCCTCACCCTCGTGACAGGGAACCTTTAGGAGTATACAAAACCCAATGTAAGTTATTTGCATTCAAATACAACAATATGCAAAACACAATACATTTTAATTTAAACAAAATGGATATTTATTAGGGGGACAGGAACAGGCTCTGGGTGGGAGAACAGACTGGATTAAATCCTGTGAAACAGTTCTGAGATCAACCCCCACCACCACCACCCCTCTCTGGCAAGTACCTACACATTATGTACTTTTCCCCTTACTGATGCACCGGTACCCCCAAAATCCCTTGGGAGCTCCCAATGCAGTCCATTAATTGTGTGCACACAGTAGACAGCTGCAGACCTGATGTTGGGCCATGCAGTGGTACTGATTGAAGGCTGGTGGTTGGGGATCCCAAACAAATTATTCAACACAAATGTTAGTTGCTGCTGGCTGGTGCATTTCTATAAATGGGCTTTGAGTAATAGTTGTGCAGAAATATCCAGCAATTACTTGTATCTGTTCCTGACTAGCAGAAGAATTGGAGGGGTATTGATCTAGTACTCACAATCTTAGCAAACTCAGGCATGCTGGCTGTATCAGGAGGTCTCTTTCAGGGTTGCAGATGCAGGCAGTGATACTGGTACAATGGACCTAGTACTCTTCCGGGTGGAGAGGGGTGTGGGCCGTGCTGGTCTCTGATGTCCTCTTCACCCCACAAGGTATTTGCCTTCACACACACCTCCCCCCCCCCAAGGAGAAGACAATCACTCAGGCCCTCAGGCAACTTAGACCTTCTGTCAGGACAAGTCGTGAAAGCTCACAAAGCCCATGGCAGGAGATTTATTGTTGTTCCTGGAGGAAACAGAAATATTTTTGCAAAGATTCTTGAAACAGCTTTCTTCCAACCTTCTGGCTACTGCTAACTTTATTCACAGGTCTTTTCTCCTTGTGTCTCCAAGACAAATCTACCGTATTGCACATGTATCTCCCTTGTGCAAAAATCTATGGATCAAATATCAGTGGCTAGCATCTCATGCATTATTCATTATGCTGAACTGCTAGCTCTCAGTGGCTGTCAGTTCCTGGGGAAAAGCATGCATACAAGTCCTGAGCCAGCTTGCAATTTAGCTGTTTTGCAGAGCCAAGCCAGCCTCCAAATTGATGTCAGTTTCACAGGGACAGAATGTACTGAAACCTGAGCTAGTGTCCACATTGATGTCAGTTTCACAAGGACAGGATGTACTACTTTAGCTGTCTACAGAGCTGAGCTAGCCTCCAAACTGATGTAAGTTTCACATGGACAGGATGTACTAATTTAGCTGTTGCAAAGCTGAGCTAGTCTGCTGCTGGCTGGCTCTACAAAGCTAAACACAGGAACATTCAATGTTCCCAGCCAGGTTTTATGTCCTCTGTCTCCCTTTCAGTAGTCTTGGGGCTAGGGAAACTACAAACATGGCTGCTTTTGTAGTCTTTCACTTTATCCTGTATTTTAACACATTTGTGTCCTTTGGTGTGACCTCTGACCATGAGGATCAACACCTTCCATTCCCTGAAGCCATCTAGTGGGACGGGGGGTGAATTGGTTGCAGGGGAACGCTGTTGTGCTCCTGGTGGGATCAGTTTTGCACTTTGTGCAGCTCTGAGAGTGCTGCTTAACACTGAGCAATGTCCTTACAGTTGGCTCCCTGACCCTAAAGAAAGTCCAGTGTCCGATTGAGCAAAGACAGATGGTGGCACACTGGCCACAGTGAGAAAGGTGATGAACAAGCTGGCAGAACAAGTGACAGTGTCCACTTCAGCCCTGGGTCCTGCAGCTGCAATCTGCACCAATGCAGGGTGAAGGTGCAGTGCAGTGCAGGGGAAGAAGTGCTCTGGAGAGAGCCAAAGGTAAGCTCCCTTTTAGAATAGGGTTACATCTACATGTATATTTTTCTATTCTAGCGGTGTGGATATGGTGTGCTATCCACACTTCAGCAGATTCCTTTCCCTTTAAATCTGTATAGAAGGTCTTCAGACTGACCCCCACCCCCACCCACCTGGGCAGTAGCCTCCTTGGCATTGCCCGTAACATCAGATCTCCTTTCCACTGGAAGCATCAGGTTTCCTCCATCACAGCTCTGCACTAGGTGTCGGCCCTAACTTTTTCAAATGTTTTCAAATTTTGGTCTTTGAGCTTTTTACGACAAAACTCATTCCTTTCTCAGACTTCTGGAACAAGAGGACCCAAAAAACGGTCCTGGCTTCAAGCAGTGTATGACTTGCAGGCAAAAGATGTTGCATACTGACCCGCACTCCATGTGCGTCTACTGCCTGGGGGTCCAACACAACCTGCAGGCCTGCGACCAGTGCCACACCCTTCAACCCTCCACCTTGGAAGATTGCTATGCTCATCTCCTTTTGGATCGCTCGAACCAACAGGACCTTCCTGTCAAGTCGAAGTCAGTCCACAAGATGGTTTCTATGGCAGCCAGTTCTGCTGCCCAGCTTGCTGCCTATGAGGAAGCTGCAGCTCAAGCCACTTCAGGCACCTTGTGCACCTCAGTTCCAGTGGGTTTGGATGCCTCATTCACCAAGGCATTGTAGGACTTATGCCAATCCCTACCTACCCTTGAGGAGGTCCCTTCTGAGGGGTCCAAATCCTCTCAGGACAAATCTAATAAGTCCTAATGCAGGTCGTGGGATCGGGAGAGGTACCACTCCTTCCATTCCCACCCTTCTGCTGGCTTGACGGCCACTGAGCTGTCAGCTTCAGCCAACATTTCTATTTAAGTCCAAGCTGCTAGCTCTGCAGAGTGCCCATTGACGCAGGTCAACCAGCTGGTCGAGATTTATCTTGACCCAGTCGACCTGTTGTCACCAGATGAAGGGGAGGATTCTCTCTCTAGGACTCCAGTTCTTATGGCCCCTCTCCCAGGAGGGGCCAGATCAGAATACTGAGCCTGCTCCCTCTCCTTGGTAGCCAGAGCTTTCAGAGGTTTCCAGGCATCCCTCATTTTCCTCCCTGCTGACCAGCATGTCATCGGTCGAGGTCCAGGTCGAGGGCTCGTAGCTTTTGATCGTAGTCGAGGGGACTCTGGACATTCTCATCGATCCCGCTCTTGACTCTTGGCAAAAAGGCACCTTCAACACTCATCATATTCATCCACGTTAATGGGCGAGGATCGGCTTAGCCACAAAATGCAGTGCTGGTATGAGGAGTTTCTTTGGCAGCAGTGGCTTCTTGGCCAAGGTCGTGTGCCACAGCCTTCTCCGGCCCTTCTTTTGCTGCCAGTGCTGTGGCCAGAGCCAGTTCCCCCTGTCAATCCGATGCCTGCCTCCCCACCCATTCAGGTGGAACCACCGCCTCCACAGCCTCAGGACTGAGCTCCTTCTAAGGCTGTGTGCACTGGCTCTGGGCTGCTTGGTGAAAATCACCCAATCCAATGAACCTCGCATTGTCAGCTGGGAGAATCCTCTGACTCTGGAGACACCTCCATGCACTCCCAGCGGAACCCCAGGCTTTGACTGTGAGTCTGGCAAGGATTTCTCCACAGAACAATGGCCTACCTTCCTTGGGGCCCTGCTCCGTTTAATTTCAGAGTCAGTGGGGATCCTGCTAGAACCCATCCAGAAGTGGGCTCAGTACCCCTTGTTGAAGATCCTGGCCAGAGATGACTCCCATGGGGTCGCCTTCCCTGTAGCATAGGCCATCCTTGGCCCCAGTCTGGAGCTGTGGCGCAACCTGCCTCCTGCTGTCGACCCATATGGTTCGCAATTAGGCAGTGCCTACTGGGTGTCTGCTGGAGTTCACCAGCCACCCTAGTGTCTCGGTGCACAGGCAATGTCGGGGACATTGTCAAGCCCCCAAACAGGGAGTCTAAGAAATTGAACCATGCAGCCAAAAATATCTATACTGCCTTGTCCCTGGGATTTTGGCAGGCCAGTTCGGCCATTATGATGGCCAACTTTGCCCATGCACTCTTGGGCACGCAGGACCAGGTTATCCACTGGCTCCCGGCTGACCTGCAGTTGACAGTCAACTTGGTTCTCAACCACGGATGAGCTGTTGATAAGCAGCAGCTCCAAATGGCACTGGACATTAGCAATTCTTGTGCCAGGTCTGTGGCCACAGCAGTGACTATGCATCGCAGGGTATGACTGAGAATATCGACTTTTACATCCAATACTCAGCACCACCTTGGACTCCATCACATCCTGTCAGAAGGACGATGAGGGCCAGAAACAGCATAAGAGACCCTTTCAGTTTGGGCTCAACTCCATGCCTTCTGCCAGACCACCACAGCACCAAATGGAGCAACAGCAGGTCTAGTGGCCCAAGCCCAAGCCAGCCTCCTCCATTGCTATGAAGTCCGGGAAGCGAGGGTCCACTGCTTCATCAGGCAGCCCTTTAGCCCCTTCCAAGCCTACTCAGTGATGGGTCGGGTGGTTGTCCTTCTCCCACCTGTCCTGTCCAGCCTGGAAACTCCCACAGGGGGCCAACTCCACCACTTCACTTCTGCCTGATGCTTCCTTACTTTGGACAAGTGGGTGCTCGAAGTGATGAGTAACAGACTGGCTCTGGAGTTTGAGGCTCTTCCTCCCAGATGAGCCAGTGCCCAATGGGAGGATGTGGTGTCCATGGGCATATTGTCCAACCTTCAGGAGGACCTCGCCCAGCTCCTCCAGAAGGAGGCAGTTGTCTGTGGCTGGGACCCCACGGCCACCCCAGGGGTTCATCCACAGATACTTTCTGGTACCGAAATGGATGGTGGATCAGCAGCAGAAAACAGGAAGTTGTTATCCCTCTGTACAGACAGTTGGTGAGACCCCATCTGGAATACTGTGTCCAGTTCTGGAGACCCCATCTCCGCAAGGACATAGACAGGATAGAGGCAGTCCAGAGGAGGGCAACTAAAATGGTGCAGGGTCTGCAAGAGAAGCCGTATGAGGAGAGACTAAAGGAGCTTAATATGTATACCCTTGAGGAAAGAAGGGAGAGGGGGGACATGATAGAAACTTTCAAGTACTCAAGGGAATCAACAAAGTCCAAGGGGTAGCATCTTTCAGAAAAAGAGACTTGCAAGAACAAGGGGACACAATTTAAAGATAGAAGGAGGGCGGTTCAGGGGCAATGTGAGGAAGTATTATTTCACAGAGAGGGTAGTGGATGCATGGAACAGCCTTCCTGAGGAACTTGTGGGGTCTAAAACTGTGGGAGAATTCAAGAATGCATGGGACAGACATAAGGCAATTCTTGTGGGGGGCAGGAAGATACAGGCTGTTGGTTAACTAGGATCTGCGGCCTATCCTGTAGGTAGGGAAATGGGCAGACTAGATGAACCTAGTGATCCTTATCTGCCGTCAAAGTCTATGTTTCTATGTGGTGGTTGGCATCCCATACTGGATCTGCATGACGTCAACAAATATCTAGGGCTGCACAAATTCTGGATGATCAGTCTGAATCCGATCATTCCGTCCCTGGAGAAGGACATGTGGTTTTGCTTTCTGTACTTTCAGGATGTCTTCTTCTACATCCCCGTCTGTCCATCCCACCAGTGGTTTCTACAGTTCTGCTCGGAAGGGATCCTGTACAAGTTCTAGGGCATGCTGTTTGGCCATTACTCAGCCACCAGGGTCTTCACCAAGTGCATAGCAGTGGTGGCAACCTTTCTGAGGTGCTGGGGTGTCCGGGTGTATAAATACCTGGACAACTGGCTAATCATCCTCCAGAGTGGAGGTGGAGCTGTCCAGAGATCTGGCCCTTCAGACCTGCTCGGCCTTGGGCCCTGGTCAATGAGGCCAAGTCAGAACTCTCTCCCTCCCAAGTCATCAACTTCATTGGGAAAGAGCTTGACTCCCTCTGGGCAAAGGCCTGACTCCCAGTGGATCAGGCAGAAGATTTTTCCACTTTTGCCCAGTCATTTCAGGTTGGGCAATCGTGCCCTGCCCAAGACTTCCTGTGTGTGCTGGGGTACATGGCAGCTTGCACCAGTGTGGTCCTGTGGGCTCACTGGAGGATACACCCCCCTGCAGTGGGGGTTGGGCCCACAATGGTCTCAGTGCCTCGGTCACCTCAAACAGTTGGTTATGGTGACACAGCTGATATGGAGCTCCATCCAATGGTGGCTAGTCCTGGAACATCTATAGGAAGGAGTCTTGTTTCTCTGCCCAGAGATGACGGTCACTGTCATGACCAACGCCTCTCTGATGGGGTGGGGAGCCTACCTCAGGGACCACAGAGTCCATGGGCACTGGACCCTCAGGGAGTCCTGATGTCACATCAACCTGTTGGAGCTCCATGCAGTGTGTCTAGCACTGATGGCCTTCATGCCATGTGTTCAGGGTCAGATCATCTAGGTCCAGACAGACAACATGACAACCATGTAGTACCTCAACAAGCAGGTGGGGCTCATTCCTTTCCACTTGGCTGAAAAGCTCTCTGCATCTGGACCTTCGTTCACAGGCTGGGTGCCAACTTTCTTGCGATTCATGTGGCTGGCATGTCTTACCAGCTGGCGGATGCCCTCAGCCGAGTAGGCGAGGCGTCTCACAAGTGGTCCCTTTACTAGGAGTTGGTCAATCGCTTGTTCTCCCATTGGGGCACTCCCCATGATGACCTGTTTGCCTCCCAGGAGAATGCAAAGCTGAGGCTGTTTTGTTTCCACCCCCCTCAGTGCAGGACACTGCTATGGAATGCTTTTGTGAGGCCCTGGACCTGATGTATGCCTTCCCCCACCTTTCCACTGATCCATAAGTTGTTGCTCAGGGTTCAGAGGGACAAGGCATGGATGGTCCTAGTGGCTTCAGACTGGCACACCAGTTCTGGTACCCTGATCTCCTCAGCCTCAACAGCAGCAATTGCCTCTCCACCTGGATCTGCTGTCTTGCTCTCAGGGGAGTGTCCTTCACCTGGACGTTCAGTTCCTTCACCTGATGGCCTGGTTCCTGAGTGGCTAGAGTTCCAGGCTTTGAGTCTCTCTGATGAGGTCCTCCATGTCAGTGAAGCCTCTTGGTAAGTGCTGACTCACCAGTGCTATGCCTTCAAATGAAAAGGTTTTTCATTCGGTGTCAGGGCAAGGAGCTAGACCCCTTGTCCTGCCTGGTGGTGAGCATCCTGGACTACCTGTGGTTCCTCTCCCTGTCGACAGCACTCAAGGTGCACCTGGCAGCCATCTGTGCATACAGGGTGCAGGCTGGTATGCTGGTGATGGTGTAGGAGAAGGTGGTCGGGTGCTTTTTCAAAGGCCTTGACCACTTGTCCCCGACGTTGCTTGAGCCACCACCACCTTGGGGCTTGTTGGTTTTGGCAATGCTAATGAGCAAGCCCTTCGAACCTATGCACAGTTGTCACATCTCCTACCTGTCATGGAAGACCGCCTTCTTGGTGGCTATCACCTCTGCAAGAAAGATCAGTGAGTTCCAGGTGTTCTCAGTAAAGTCTCCTTATTTGGTGTTCCACAAGGACAAGGCTGTCCTCCGCCCCAACCCGAGGTTCCTCTTGAATGTTTCACCTTAATCAGGTGATCAACCTCCCGGTGTACTTCACCAATCCAACCTTTGAGGCCGAGCACAAGCTCCATTCGTTGGACCTGTATCAAACTCTTGCTTATTACAAGGACACAGGAAGCATACAGCTGAAGTTGGGAGAGAGGTTCACCAGCTTTTAGTCAGCTACATTGAATCCACACCTGGAAGACCAGCAGCTAAGCAGACAATTGGCAGGTGGATAGTTTCCTGCATGGACCTCTGCAATAGGTTGGCTGGTAGGAAGCCTCCTGTTGAGCTTAGGACTCATTACACCAGATATTCCACTGCCTGCTTCCAGTGACGTTCCTGTCCAGGAAACCTGTAGGGTTACTTACTGCCTGGAAGTCAACACACACACCTTCATCTCCCATTACCACATCAACTTTGAGTCATGCCAGGATGCTGGTATTGGGGCCTCGGTTCTCCAGTCTTTCCTTTCTAAGCAGGGGTTGTGCACCTTGCCCCCTGCTCCTGGAGAACTGCTAGGAGTCTGCCAGAAGTGTGGATAGTACATCATATCCACATCCCTAGAAAATAGGTTTACTCACCTGTAACCGTAGTTCTAGGAGTGATATATGATGCACATCCACACAGCCCACCCAACCTACCTTGGCAAGTGGCACACCGATCCTTGATTCCATTGTGCAAGATCTGACATCACAGGGTGGTGCCAGGAAGAATACCAGTGGGTGGGTGGGAGGCGCTGACTTGAAGACCTTCCGGCAAGTCTTAACAGAAAAGGAAGTACTGCCAGAAGTGTGGATGTACACCATATATACCACTTCCAGAACTACAGTTACAGGTGAGTAGCACTCATTTACTGTACAACCTACCTGCCCTTTAAGTGGGGTGGTATTCTGGGGAAGACTAGCTCCTCCCATTCTTCCTATTAGGCTGTTTGCTGTTTTATTCAGTTTTTTTCATTCCTCTTTATTTTCAGTTCTTTCATTTCTCTGTTCAGCCTTTTTTCTTTCTTTCATGCTCCTTGCTAACAGAACTGAGGCAGTTAGGGTGTTGATGTCGGTCACTGGCTCCAGTGCATTGGGTAATGTCTGCCCCAGTGTTGACACCATTATCTGCACCCAGGCAAAAAAAGCTTGCTTCTGTGGGGTCCTAGCACCTCTGGCTCTAAGGCCAAAAAGAGGCACTCTATGCAGAATATATATATATATATATATATATAGATATAAATCTATATATATATATATCTAAGATATGGACCCTCCCTACTGGAAATATTGTAGATATTTTTTGTTCGAAGTGCAGTTGACCTAATAACATCACGAGTGGCAAAGCCACGAGTGATGTCATTGGGTCAAGTGACACTCGAACAAAAAATATTGACACTATTTCCAGTAGAGGGGTTGCATATTCAATTTATGCCATACCTCAAAAAAAGTGAAAAAAAAAAGTAAATTCTTGCAGTTTTGTGCCGATTACAAAAGAATCTAAAAGAAATCTATAAATGAAACACCACTCATTTTGTAGGTATTTTTGTCCTGATCAAGTTTTTTCTCAAAGTACCGTGCTATTATTTTTCATTTTAAAGTTATATGCATTTATTTGTTACAAAAAGTGAAAAAAATTGAATTTTCTGCAGTTTGTTTGCTAATTATTAAAAAACTAAAAGGTATCTATAAATAAAACACCACTCACTTTGTAGATATTGTTGTGCTGAACAACTTTCATGTTAGGTAGTACCATGCTATCATTTTTCGTTTTGAAGTTATTCATGTTTGTTTGTTGAAAAAGCAAACAAAATTGCATTTTTGCTGGTTTTTTTGCTTATTATATAAAAACATAAAAGTTAGTCATAAATGAAACACCACTCATTTCATAGATATTTTTGTGATGAACAACTTTCGTGCTCGCAGTACCATGCTATCATTTTTCATTTTAAAGTTATTCACATTTGTTTGTTGAAAAAGTGAAAAAAATGCATTTTTTCCTGTTTTTCGGCAAATTATATAAAAAAATAAAAGTTAGCCATAAATGAAACACCACTCATTTTGTAGATATTTTTGTGCTGAACAACTTTCATGCTCACAGTACCACGGTATTATTTTTTGTTTTTAAATTATTTGCATTTGAATACAGTTACTACTGCTACTACGGCCAGATATGCAAATGAGTTCCGAATGAGCCAATCTCTACCTACTGTGTGGATAAATTTACCTACAGTGAGGATAAATGCGATATTCTCACCGTAGATCTGACCACCCTGAGAATATTGAAAATATTTGCCTTTTTTTATCCTCACAGGTATGGCATAAATATCTATATATATATATATGTAAGCAATAAGGTATAATGGGGTGTGCATGGAACACATTTTACCGCACTGCCAGGGGCGTAATAAGGCGCAAGGCCGAAGGCCGAGTGACTTTAACCACTGGCCGTGCGGTAAAATGTGTTCCACGCACATCCCAGAGTGCCTTATTGCGCTTATAAAATGGGCTCCTTTTTTAAAACCTTTTTACAGTTGGGAAAAGCATGTTTATATGTAGAAACAATAGATTTACTTGTGTGCATTTATGATAAAATAGTCGTTCCACCCACTACAAATGATGTCCTTGATGATGATGTCATTGTATTATTGCCTGCTTTCTTCTTCCTGTTTTTTTTTCCCACATTCAGAATATGGAATGTTTATCATAGAATGTTTATCATGGAATACATGGATTCAAAATTCTGCTCAGTTCCATTGTCAGAGTGTTTCTCTCCTAACACTCTGTACACACAGACAACAAAGGCCTTTGTTACAGCCAGATACTCAATTATAATTAACGACTTCCGTTTTTTACAATGGAAAAAAACATGTGTTAAATACCACGCGGCTTCTTCCAATGCTAATGCGCTCGAGACAAAAGTAAAACCGAAGGAGAGTCTCACGCTGTGTTTTCTCACACAAAATCAGTCAGCATACCTTACCTCCTCACTGCCATTTGCTCCATAAAATCTCAACAACCGATATAAAAAAAACATTTTCAGCACATTTCAAATCGCGGACTAATCGGAAACACAAAAGTTTGTACACGCTCCCTAACCACTCTCCCTTTCAACCCTCGCCTTTCCCCTGTAGGTCAAATGACGTCAGCACTTGAAAACACTCGCTTAGTCAGAAAGGACACAAGGATCAAGACAGTTTTTTTTTTAATTTTCTTCTTAAATATTTAGTTACTTATTAAACCTGTTCTCTGTTCAGAATTACACCAGTTACTTGACAGAAGGTAAAAGTTCCGTTCCTTTTTTACCTTTTCTACCAGAAAAACACGGAAGCCTTCAATTATATAAAACAAAATATAGGGTGCAGTGTGTTTAACTTGAATTTAACACACACCCTTGTTGTTGGATGGCTAGCATAAACCCCTCGGGCGTTTATGTGCCATACAACTACTCGGGTGTGTGTTAAATTCTCGTAACACACTGCACCCCATACTTTATCCTATATATAATAACTAGTGATCCCTGTTATCAACCCGTTTTCAAGTACTGTAAAAAGTCGTATCAACCCAGAGGTTGATACAAAAAAAGTCGTATCAACCCGACTTTTACAGTCTCGCGCCAAGAAGCCTGCAGCACTCGCATTCCAGAGTAAACAGATTCAAACTCATAGCATGACCTCCATAACTTACAGATCCAAATGAGAAAGCGTAATCGTTTAAATGAATTCTGTTGCTTACCCTCCAGTTTAGAGATCTGTATGTGTGCAGCATTTATTTATTTCATTTATTTATTTCGTAAAACCAACACGGAGACCTGTGGCCAAAATCCTCGTACTTCCTTACTAGTAGGCACGCCCCCACGCTAGCACTTTATGTGATGTCAGTCCTTCAATAGCGTGGGGGCGTGCCTATTAGTAAGGAAGTATGAGCGTTTTGGTCTTGCGTCTCCTCATAATGGTAATTCTTCTATGGAATTTTTTTTTTAGTGCTAGTTATTATAAAAAATAAAACATATGTAGGGGTAGAAATTGAGTTTTTTCACACACCCTCGTTGTGTGATAATAGCAGAACCTCTTGAGCTTCGCTCTCGAGGTTTACATATTATCACACAATTTGGGTGTGTGAAAAAACTCCATATCAACTCCCTACATATGCATTATTCTCTATATCTCACTGTCAGGGCAAGAAGAAGACACTTCCCTGATGAGCAGGTAAAGATAGAAGGGGGGTTTTTCACTGTCAGCAAAGAAACAGTTGTAGTGAAAACTATAAACGATACTTACTGTTTCTAATGTGTTTATGTATGTAAGGAGAGTGTAATAATCAGGGAAACAACAGTTAATTAATTTGTTTTATTTTTTATTTAAGGTAGTTTTATTTTTAGGGCCCAGATGAAGTTTTTTTTTACAGTGTAGTGGTAGCAGCCATGTTTGTGGTGGAATATCAGTTCTAGCTGTAGGGGGCTAACTGAAATGCCTGTGTTCCTAATGCCTATTGATCTGGGTTTCAGACTCTTCACAGTCCTTTTTTTTAGCCATGTGTAAACCATATTTTATACATCAATAACAGCCAATCAGATTACATGATTTTACCCTGCCATTTTATAAATATATGTATATATTTCTCTCCTGCTTCACCCCTGGCAGCCCCCATCTAACTGCCCCCCCAGCCCCATCAGCCAGCTCCCCAGGGACTTACAGTACCTACACCTTTTGCCCTCTGCCACTAGACTCACTGTTGTGCATGGCCACCGGTGCGGAGCCTGCGGGGTGTAGGTTGTCATCCTGCTGCCTTGGGGGGGGGGTTCTCCAGTTTTCTCCCCAGGCCCACAGACGTGCAGTGAATGCAATGTCCAAGCTCTGCCTCCATGGAGATGGTTCTGGTATCCTGAACTTGGGGTCCCTTCCTGTATGTAGTGGGATGCATGTGCTGACACCCAGCCACCGATGGGTGTCAGACAAGCGGCATAGCTCACCAACCCTCCTTCCCCGAGTAAGGAGAGCTGTCTATTGATGCTCGGTCTTTCCCCACCCTGCTGGCCCCGAGTGATCTGAGACCGTTCCCGACCCCGGGTCACTGGTGTGGTAGGAGTGAGGTGCCCAGCATCTCAGCCCTCTATGCCACTTGGCTGGCCCAGAATATATTCCTGAAGATAGAGTTATGGTAAGTGACTTAGAGACAGAATTGCTAAAGAATTAAGACTGCTCTGTAGTCAACCTAACATATCCTCTGTCACTCGGACTGCTAGTTCTATACATATGAAATACATTGCTTTCAGTTTATTATTTTAATCTAAAGTTATGTTGTGCTTTAGAAAATACTAGTTTTTCTGTCCAGGTGAGGGAGAACTGCTTTACTTCTTACAGCTTCAGAAAACAGGGCTGTGTCATGGCAAACACCTCAATGAAAATGTTGAAGTCCAAGAAAAAGAGAGATGTATGTGTTATACCCATGGAAGGAAACAGTAATGGAGGGTAGGTATTGTAAATGAAAAAAGCAGCCAAACAAAGAGAACAAAACATCCAAGTGTTTCTGAATCATCATCTTCGAGGATCTCTCCTCCATTGGGCACACCTTTGGAACTGCAAGTCATTGGCATCAGGACCACTCAGAAACTTTTACCAGCCAGGGGCTGCCCCCGATGACATTCAGTGTTGGTCCCTGTATATTCTTGGGTGGTCTTGCTGCTCCTCAGATATTCCAGGAGTCTTCACTATTGATTACCATTTACGGGTCTTGGTCCGGAGGCACTGGGATGCCACTGGAGAAAATGATTGTGCAGGGAGGCAGCTGACATTGGCTACTGACAGAACATCACATGGTTCCACATGCACCAGCCAATAATTGTTGCTGGCTTCCTCAGCACCTCAGTTCTGTTCTTCCCTCCTTAAAGGCAACATTGTGGGAGCAGCAACAGTGCCTTCTACATTTTCTACTGTGTCACCACTTTTAGTTTATGATGATGTTTCTTTTTGTTTTATTATTTTTCCACAATGCCTAAGCCATAAAAGAAGGGGACAAAGAAATCTGATAAAGTCCATCTGCCCCCCCCCCCGTCATGCATCGGTGCCCCTGTGGGAAACAGGTAGCATCAACAGACTGACTTTGAACCTGCATGGCCTGTCTTGACCCTTCTCACAACACTGATGAGTTTGACACCTGTGTCTCAGTGGACCACCACACCTTGGAAATCTGCACTTGAAGTGGGGTTGGCCAGACCCTACCTTCAGAGGCAGGCGGCACACTCTTGAGGCTAAGGTAAGGGCATTGGAACTTTCCTCTGACCTCTTCCTGGGACCTGTGGTTCCTTGGAAAAGCATAGGGTCCTACTTGACCTCACCATGCCAAGGCATCAGAGGCCCTGGTAGGTTGGTCCGATGGACAGTGTCACAAACTCACTCTTAGGGGGCCGGGTCCACTGAGCTCACAGTGCCCTCCCCAAGTGCAATCCATGACAGGGGAGTCAGGAAATGTCCTCCTCGTGTATGTTTAGAGTGCTTGCTGATTTCACAACTGAACACTCGCCATGAGGGCACAGGGGTTCCTCTCTCTCTCTGGTAAGGGTAAAATACAGTCTTGAGTCTGTAGCCAGGTGAAAACCCTCAGTGTCTGTGCTGAGGTAGAACCCAGGCATTACGAGCTCTTCAGGGCTGGCCTGGTAACCCTGCTTGTGTCTTTTCCCACAGGGGTGCAGGAACCTGGATCAAACCCCACAGACCCCTCCAGAGACCTTGTGTACTTTCCCTACTTTAAGCCCCCAGATTCCCTTATAGGATCCTAGTTTCAGTAGCGTATGACACCTTAGCACTAACAGGCATGTTACAGATTCAGTAAACCTTCCCCAAACCTTCACACACAATAAACCACTCCCAGGCAGGTATTTTAAAATAAAAGCAAGTGCTTTTACTGATTTTCTAAATAATTACCATAGGAACATATAGACAAAGGATTGAGATATTTGATTACAGGATAACTACAAAAAAGGTTGGGAAATACATACAAAATGAACCTAGTGAGTTAGCTGGATAACTTCTACCTTTGTTGTAGAAAAGATCAGAGTCCAGAAAATAAGTGAGTTCTGCAAAGTCTCTCTTTCTCTCTGCTGTGTCTCAGAGTCCCAGTTGTTTTGCAGTGGTCTTTAGTGTCTCTGCCATTTTTTTTTTCTGTGTCAGGAAATTTGGCTAAAATGCCCAGAATCTCTGAAGAGGGTTTTATAGCAATTTCTGCGGTCTGAAAAACTGACCTTCTGATTGGGTAGTCCTTGATATTTCCAAGTCCAACTGTTCATCTCTATGCCAGCAGGGATCTCTCTTGCTTTTCCAAAGTTGCAAGTGAATCCAGTTTATCAATATTTTGATTTCCTCACAACCCCAGCTTCTTGGCTTGCTTTGATCCCCACTGCCTTCCTGACCTTATTAAAATGTAAATAGACTGGTGCAGGTGTTAGGAAATTTCACAATAGGTTTTCTAGACTGGGTGTCTGCATAACCTTTTTCTAAAACCATCTTCCCTTTGAAATTGAGTTTTAACATAGAAGAGATGGCCCTCCCATCTCCTGTCATTTTACGAAATCTTCCTGTTTGATAAGCTGTTAGGAAACTCCAATCCCTTGTTTACATTTCAACTCCTGTTTACTCCTTAGGCAAGACTTTTGTCCCAAGCAAAGGTAAATATCAGACATTGGAATACACATCAGCTCTTCTCATGTACCTTTCAGAAAAATTGCCGCTTTTCTGACAGACCTTAATGTCCTGGCCTTTTGGGAAATTAAACATAAAGAAATTGTAAAATAAAATATGACAGCCATATGACTGAAGTGGCCAAATTACCACAGACCGTCATCTCCTTCTAGGTAGCCAGCTGCGAACCCCTTACAGTATGTCTGCTTTGGGCAGCAGACATCCCCGGTGGTGATGCCAAAGCTACACACTTGGTCTTTCTCGATGGATACCTTGGTGTTGTGGCCTGGTGTCGCCCAAGCTCCTGTCACCATTCACAGTGGTGTTCTCCCACAAGTCGGTGACTGACACTGTCACTGTTGGGGACCAGGGCCATCCTACGGGAACTGTATGGCTTTGCTCTCCCCACCTGGGGGACTCCCCCAGTTGGCACTAACTGGGCTGTTCCTCTGTTGTAGGATGACCCTATTTGGGCATTCTTACCAGGCTCTCCTCCTGCACAAGGTTTCCTGTGCACCCTATAGCTAAGTTAGAGGCCCTAGAGACCCTTCATCCCCCCCCCCCGGCCTCTCCCACTCTTGCAGCAGTTGCAGGGGTACATGGGCTCTCAGGGGCTAGTTACTTGGGAACAGCACAGAAAGATCATTGGTGTCTTAGAGCAACTCAATAGGGACTCCCGACAGGGCCCCGTTTTGGCCCATCCCACTGGCAACAGCATTTTCTTGTTGCAGAGCATCCTCTCCATCAACGTCCTCCTCAGAGAATAATAAATCCTCAGTCCATTTGTCCTTGATTTCTGAGTACACTGTGTACCAGTGATTCCTGACGGGCATGCTTGAGGTGCTGAAAGTTGGATCCTAGACAGCCTGCAAGCTGGTATCCTTGCTGTTTTTACTTCCCATAGTTTCCAGTTACAGCTCTTTAGTCATCTCTCCTTGGTCTAGAGCCTTTGAGAATGCATCAAGGATAGCAATCAATCCATTTATTGTTTGGCTTGAGAACTTTCAACAAATTTAAAACACAGGTTACAGTAAAGACAATCACACAATTAAATTATCATAGATCAGAATGACAAGATAAATTACTAATACAATAAATTTAAAAAGATGTCAGCAAAACATACCTCATGGACAGCCTCCCTAGATGATTATTGTACCTTAAATAAAACTCTGTTTAATTCATTATATTATGTGCTCATACATATTCTTAGTTAGCTAGCAATCTTTTTTTAATTTTATATATTGCATGAAAATATTTAGTGAGTCTTTATATGGACCATACATCATTTGTATGAATTAGAATACCAGTGAGAATTGTTGAGTCTATATCATATACAGAAGATAAAAAAGGTTTCAACCAGTAAGCTCTTTCTTTACTGTACCAAGTACAAGTCCATAATACATGAGGTAGACCCTCTATCCCACCAGCCAAGCAGGTACAGTTCTCCATTTCCCTGGGTAATTTATTATGTCTAACCTGGAGACCGTTGCTGGGGAATCTTTCCAATTTATTTTTTAAAAAACAATTCCTTAGTTCAGGATTAGTTATTAAATCTAAATAAAGTTTATATCCTGAAACATAATTATTCTTCGAGAACCATGTCAAGAAGGAAGATAATTCAGTCATTTTTGAATCTTCCTTACTCCAAGTATCGTAAATTTGTTTGATATATTTTGTATATTTACAACTCAGTTTAATCCCTTTATTCACATAAATCCTCAGGATAGATAATCTCTATGTGCTCACTGGGGAATCTATCTCAGTGAACCCAAACTGTCCCCTGTATCCCATATCATACCAGCTCATCTTTTCTCGGGGGCATGGAGTATTGAGGGTGGCTGTTGAAGCATTATACACCTTAGCTAGAAATTAATTTTTCTTGCATCTGTTAGTTATATATAGTTATACAACACAGGTGTCTTTATTAAACAGATATGTCGTATTGAACTTGCACTATACGACACAGCTGTCCTTTAATAAAGACAGATGTGTTGTATATAGTGCAGGCTGGGGCTGTCATGACTCGAAGTTCAGGGAGGACTCCAGCCTGGTTACCACCTGTCCAGTACTTGACTGGATTGCCCAGTTTTTCACTCCTTTGTATGGTTCTCCGGTTTCCTCCCTGTATGCTCCACCCCTCCCGTAAAGTCACCAGACCAAGGTGCCACGGTAGTTTGGCAAGCTGAAAATAATTCCCGCTGCCCTGCGGTGGCACCAGCACATTACAAGCAACATGATTAGCACAGTGCACACAACTATAAATACAACGTTTGAATAATGACATGCTTTTTCTGTGAGGGACAATGGAGGCTGGACAAAGCAGGGGCACACCAAAAAACTAATAACTACGCTAGGTCTGGCTATAATAACTATAACACACACTGTAGTGTTGCAGCCTGTCTCCACGCCAGTCCACTACGAGATGAGTCCTGTCGGACCAAAAAAAAGACTTGTTTATTTTTTCATACCCCAGATTATTATATTAAAAAGGCAGGCAGCATAATGTCTATTTCATTAGGGAGGGGTCTACTGTCATTGTAGCCCCACCAGCCTGACCTTGTTGTGAAGCTGCTGCCTTGCTGACCTAGGTCATGCCTACCTACAGTCTCTCTGTTCCATGCTGCTCTGCAAATTTTTCAAGAAGGACACTCCTCATAGTGTCTCTCCACCTCTCCTCAGATACTGTACCTTTTGTAAGTGGTCCAGAATGTCTGTGGTATGGGACAGCAGTGCATCCTGTAGAGTTCCACTTGCTGGTTGATCACTGCAGCCCCCCCCCCCCCCGCCGTTTCTGTAAACTCACCATTTCTGTCAACAGAGATTGTACTGCATGTCAAAATTCCAGCACCTAGCTGCACTGCACCTTTGCATGTGTCTTGCTCATAACAGTACAACAGCTGTGCCTGAAGGTGATACAGTGGCCAATCAGGAGTTGAGAAATTTTGTGCCCATTTTATAAAACTTGTTAATTGATTAGTACACCAAAATCTTTGGCACAATGCCCCTATTATGTGCTAGTCTGGCCCCCACTGCTGATCCAATAGACAGCTTGCAGACAGCTGATCAAGAAATTAATTTCAGATTCTATTCTACGGTGCTACACATTTATCTACTCTTGTTTCCTTCTGCCCTCACTCCCTGTACTTGCCCACTATGCTGTCTGCCACTGCATCTGTGTTGCTGTGCTGTGACCAGGCTCTTATTGTGATAGTCATGGTGGCCCATGCCAACATGTACAATCCACAGTTCAAACTGGCAGCACATGTGAGACAGCTTGTATGCCATGTACTGCACTGCATCTGTGTTTCTGTACAGCCAAAGTTATGTTCATTTCACTGCTCTTGTCAGACCTCCCCACATCATGGTAAAAAGCAGCTGGCAGAAACCTGCAAAAAAAAGAAAACCATCCCTCGTTGACCCCGCTGTCCCCCTCCCCTCATCCCAACCCTCCCACTGACCACGCAGCACCCACCTCCTTACCCTATACTTACCTCCAGAAGTTGGACGATATCATCTTCTGTGGACCAGGACACGTCTGCACTCTTCAAAGCTGAACCGCAAACTGAGGAGTAAAGGTAAGTGCCGTATAATGTATTTTAATGGCATTTTCAACTTATGGAAAGACAGAATCTGTTGGCAGATAAGGACCTTACGGCCCACATAGTCTACCCATTTCCCTACTCACTGCTGCAGCCCCAGATCCCATTTAATCTGTAGCTGTCCTGCTCTGCACATCTCTAGGGTACCCTTATGTCTATCCCATGCACACTTGAACCTCTGTATTGTTTTCACACACACCACTTCTGCTGGAAGCTGTTCCATGACTCCACCACCCTCTCAGTGAAAAAGTACTTCCTAACATTACCCTAGAGCCTTCCACCCTTCAGCCTCATATCATGCCCCTTTGTTCTTGTGCAGAGTTTTCTCTGAAATATGCTTTCCACCTGTACCCTGTTTATTCCCCTAAGGTACTCGAAAGTCTCTGTCCTATCTCCCCTCTCCCTTCTTTCCTCCAGTGAATAAGTATTAAGGTCTTTAAGTCTTTCCTTGTAAGACTTCTGGTGCAGTCCATGTCTTATGTTGATATCTTCACCCTTTTTAGGTATTTTCTCACCCAGTTTTTAACATGGGCTTTTTGGGAGCCCACCTCATGAACACTGGCACAGTCATTTCATTAATGGGTCCCAGAAGGTGATTTTAGGGTTGCTGTGTGGAATCAGCTTTGGGGACTGATTAATGAAATGACAGTGTCAGTGTTCATGAGGTAGGTTCCATGTTGAAAATTTGGTAAAAAAAAATTCCAAAAAATGGCCGCGTTATGAGTGTGCGTTGCACAGTTTCTACTCAGGTGCATAAATTTAGTAATTTACAATATTTTGACTCCAGATTTTCGACATACCCATTTTTTCACACCACCTCATGAACAGTACAGCTGAGCTGTCATTTTTCACATACTGTCCAAAATGTGTTTTCGCACCTGTGACGCAGAATCGTGTTTCAGCACAGATTTCAAAATGTTCACCTATGGGGTTTATGAGGTGGGGTCATGAGAAGAATATGTTGAAAGTTTGGGGTCAAAATATTAAAAAAAACAAAGAATTTATTAAGTAACATTGATTGCAGGGATGTCCATTGCACCTGTCAGGGAATATGCTGTCTTACCGTGCCAGTGAGCGGAGTTCAGGTGTGAATTTAGTGAGCCGGTTTACTGGGACAAGGCTGATGAGGAAGTCATGGCCTGAGTAGGGACAGAGCAGTGTTTTGGCTCAGATTCCACAGACTATGGTGAGTCAGGGAACCTCACCCACAAAGTATCGAGATGTGTGCCGGGTCTGTTGGGCTCATGCACTGCATCATGACTGTCTGCAGTATTGTATTTAGCTCATTTTGTGCAGGTCCCAAATGGACCTGTACAAATGAGTATACAATTCCAGGACTGTCTCCAATATTGTATTTATCTAGTTTTGCTCAAGTCCCTTTGGGACCTGCGCAAATTAGGATACAGTTCAACTATCACGAAAAGAAGGGAAATTCTTTGCAAAAACTACATTAAAGCAGCAGGCAATGAAAATGGGCTAATTTTTTACCCCACCTTTTTTCTTCCTAATTGACATCAGATGTCTTCCAGTTTATTTTGATGGTAAAAGTTTCTGTTTTCGTCATCATTGAAGAATTTTATGAGAGTTTTAAAGTAATTATTTCTCAAGGAAAAAAGATGGCCACCTAACTTTTACATAGAAATAATACTGAGAACCCAAGGAGGCTAAGAGTCTAGACAAAAATGCAAATGTACACTACACAGCATAGGAAGCATCCAGAAAACCCAAATCATTAGTTCTGCCAGTATTTGGCATAACCATAACAGAAAATTAGCTTTTTGGAATAACTTTTTTTCATTGCACTGCTGCTTTAATGCAGACATTAGGGTTGTAAAAACACAAAATGTACAAAGGTGGGAAATGAAAGAAACATTAGGGATTTGGATCTCTGGAGTACTGGTGAATCAGTGGTGAGGTCTTACTTGGGGTTGTCAACCCTAATGTCCACCCTGCCAGCCCACAGCCTCTTGCCTGAAGCACAAGATATAGCTCCAACTCAGTGCCTCCTAGTGATACAGTAAGGCCAACATAATCTGTCAGACAGGTCCTGTGTAAAGACATCACATTTGACCTCGTCTGATCCAGGGTAGGGGTGGGCATTAGGGTTGACAACCCCAGGTAAGACCCCACCATTGATTCTTCAATACTCCAAAGACCCAAATCCCCATCATTTTTTCATTTCCCGTCTTTGTACATTTTGCGTTTTTACAACCCTAATGTCTGCATTAATGTAGTTTTTGCAAAGAACATAATATATATTAGATTTTTATCTATTCCTCTTTCTAAGAGTAATTTCTAGAGTATCTGTCTTGAAATAAAATTTAAACTGCAAACAGTCAACAAAGACCGTGTATAACTTTTGTTTCCACAAAAGAACATATTTATCTATCGAGTGTCTCAATGTGAATATATAATCTAATATAGAGAAATTTGATCTAAATCCTGCCTGGTAATCTGATATCCCACCAGATAACTTCACTTGTTCTTCAGGTTGTACCAGTATTATTTAAAAAAATAATTTTAGGTTGACATCTAACAGAGTTATGAAGCGGTGCACTGAGCGATCAGTAATGCGGGCCTTTTTATGTATGAGAATATTAGCTTCATTCCATGTTAATGAGAAGCTAATTTCCTCAGTACATTTGTTATAAAAGATAGTCAGCCCCCTACACCACAGTCTTGTGTTGCACAAGTATACTTCCGCTGGGATTCCATCAGGTCCTGGTGCTGTATGTAAGCAGTAAGCCACGACAGGGTGTGCGTTAGACAGTTTAACACACGGCTAGGAGGCATGGTGAGGCACGAGGCCACTGGCCACCTGGCTTACTGCGCTTATGAAATGGATATCTTTAGTGAAACCACATTTAGTAAGTTAAATTTCCAATTTAAATTAGGAAAAAACACCTATGTTGGTATCACTTTTAATAAAATAGTTCCTCCGCCTAAGTGTCTTGTGTTTTTTTTTTTCTGCACTGAAGGAATGTTGTCCCAGAAAGGCTTCTGTACTTTAGGTATTCACCCCACCCCCCACCCCATGCTGTATGGAGACAAGAGAGAAAAAAAGATTAAAATCCAGCTGTTTGGCTTTTTTTTATATGTATAATTTAAATTTACAATTTTAAGAGTGAGCGGGCTGGTAGAGAGACAGAGCGAGCGCGCAGGCAGGTAGGTACAGACATTCAGTGAGCATTAGTGAGATTGCGGTTGTTCCGTTTTGGTTTTTTTTAATAGATGAACGAGCAGGCAGGCTGGGAGAGACATCGCAGCTGTACCTTTGTTTTTTTTATTAAATTCAAAGATGGATCTTAAGGAGCAAGTGGCCGGGCTGGTGGAGAGATCGCAGCTGTTCTAATTTTTTTTTTTTTTTAATACATTACCAAGCGGGTGGGCTGTGAGAGACATTGCAGCTTTTCCCTTCATGCTACATCCACGGATTTCACAGTCTGAGGCAATGTGAACAGCAGGTCAGATGTATTTATTGCATTTTTTTTGTTGTCATACTGAAAATACAGCCTGGCATGTCACTCGCAGTTGGTGAAAAGAAGATGGCTGATTTTCAGTTTGCCAACATTCTAACTGGCATCTTTACTAGAATCAGTGCCCACAGGGCACTGGTGGTCCTTCTTCCTGTGCGTAAGACACATTATCACACAGGTATTGCCCAATCAGATTGCCTCAGTTTTGATACCCATTTCATAAATGTTTTTAGTGAACTAATAGCAGCATAAATGTCCTCCGTAGTTATAGGATATATTTGAATATTATCAAGACTCCCACTGAGAAATGCTCCATCTGCCTCTTGTTCCCAGAATATCCTACTGAAGTGCTCTATCCATTTATCCTCGGCAAAGTAGGTGCCTATAGATGTTTTATAATTACCTATTCCCTTTGCTACCAGCATCCAGAAACTTTTGTTATCCCTGAAGTTAATAGCTACCAACATAATTGTCCACTGTTGTTGATAATATTCCCTTTTATTCTTTTATAAGGACTTTGTATTTGTCTTTCTCCTTTTTAAGATCCTTCAAAATTTCTCTATGTTGATGCTTTTTGTAAGTTTTATATAGTTTGTTAATTTTACATTTTGCAGTCCCCATCATACCACCCACTAGAATCATCACTAGGGTTTCTGGGCTTTAAAGTAATTTCCAGCTAGTTTCTTATTTGCTCAAAGATGTTATTAAATTCCACCATAAATTGTTCATAACTATGTCCTAATAGCCAGTGTAACTCACCATTCAGAAAAGAAGAATGCAAAATCTGTTATCTGTAAATCCAAATTTTGATGCTAGAGTATTTTGTTACAGGCTCTTATTTCAGTAAATGGGACTCCTTGCCCTTCTGTCTCTTTTTGGTTTTTTTAACAATATTCTTATTGCTAAATAGGATTAGTGGGAAATGGTCACTCTCAGAGTATGTAAGGATACATAACTTTCTCCAGAAATCAAGGGAACCAGACCATAGGGCCATATTGACCACAGAGGCACCCCTGAGAGAAATGTGGGTCTAATCACCTTTCCTGTCCCCCTTTAATTTACAATTTAAGGGAAACAGAGTGACTTTTCATGGTATCAATTAATTTAATCCCAGCTGCATTGATTTTTTGATCCTTAGATAATCTGTCATTGAAAGTTTCTAGGGCATTAGTACATACAACATAAGAATTATCGGACTCCCCATCAAAGTGACCTATTCTGGCATTATAATCTCCTACCAACAATATCCCATAATCTGAGAATTTCTGAATTATATCTAATAGTTCATTGTCAAGCTCTACACAGATGTTACTTTGATAAAAGTTTGAGTTTTCTAGTGGGGTGTAGCTATATATCAATATGAAGCCACACAGCACTGTTTCTATAAGATTGATGACGGAGTTAGGTTTGGTGTTTAAACATTTTACTTTAAAAAAAACAACACTTTTATGAATATAGCAAGTCCTCCAGAATATCTACCTAATTTCTGTACCTTTGAACCAGGGTGTTGAAAAATTTTATAACTATTAATTGAGATACCATCTTTAGAGTGCCAAGTCTGTTGAAAACATAAGCTTTCTGACATCAATACTAAACTCTTCCAGTCACTATCTACCACTTTATTACCCCAGCCAGCAATATTCCATGACAGCAGAGATATACGAGGTCTTGATCATTATTATTATTATGGGTAATGGCTGCCTCAGTAGAAACATTTTGTATCTTTGTCAGTCATAATATCCAGCAAGAACTTGGGCCCTGTTACGCAAGGGCTGACTTTTAGCAACTTCCTCAAGTCTAGGGCTTTTGGGATTTTCCCAAGTACTTAATATGTTAGAATCTACCACATGTAGACCCAATTTGTCCAAAACATCACTCTTATCTAGGCTACAGTTGTCCAAATCTCTATCAACAGGTCCACTTAGCTGCTTAGGCCCGATCTTTTGGCCCTTATTCTGTTTGTTTTCCCCACAGGAACTTGTAGGAAGTTATTAAGCAAGTTGTGTATGGCACTAGACAACTTAAATTCATTCTTATTTTCTAAAGAAGCTATGCCAGACAGACTCAAGTAAATATTTTCATCCTCAATTTCTTTTGCTTGCTCCTTAGAAATATTAAACAAACTGTCTATTTGGAAATGATACCACAGAATCTTTATTTTGTATGGCTAAACCATTCAGCCAGGCATAATTCGCTACCCTAGCTGAGTTTGAAAAGTACATCAATAACTGTAGCAGATTCCAACTGAAACTCCCTTATTTCACCGATATTTTCTACACCCAGTTCAATGTCCAGAATCGGACTCAATTTCTCTGTTGTACACAAGATTTAATTTTCCATTCCTAATGTTATCCAATCACTTGGGCCCATAAATCTAATCAAAGGAAGTGATGAATTCTTATTGCCATTAGATGAATCCGTTTGATCATTCTGAGTTATAGGAAATAACTCCACTCTATCCATCCTGTTATCAAATGCTGACTCACCGCCACCAAGATCTGTTCCCAAGTCCTGTGGGACTTGGTTCCTGATCTGACAATTTAGTTCTTTGATTTCCTTCTCCAAATGATTTAGACAAGGAATTAGTAAGGTTTGAGGCTGATTAACAATACTACAGCTTCCCATATCCTTACTCAAATTAGGCGGAACACTTGTTGGATTTTGGCTTACAGAAGTGGTCAAATCGACCAAACCAGCAATGTTCCAAGGAGAGCATGCAGGCATCCTTTCTCTTGCCCTCCAACCCCAAGAGACCTCATGCTCTGGTACTGTACACCCACAGGATCTGCATTTGCAGTACCTTACCGCTCTTCACGGCTGGAGTGTTGTAGGCCACATCCGGGCCGAGACGACCCCCACGTGACTGACCTCCTGAGATTGACTTTGTTCAGACAGATGCTTTGGGCAGGATGGCTTTTACCTCTGCACATTTCATTATATGCATCACAACACACCACATACATCAAGCAGCCTTCAACCTGCTGCAGTGGTTGCAGCTAGTTCAGCTCCTAGCTGCAGTGCCTAAGTACCCACCTCATGTTGAGGTGTATGTTTTTCTTTTACTGCTCTGTATCTGTATTTACTGTATTGTCCAACTAATGCCACTACATGGCCCGGGTCATGACCGAAAACGGTCCCCCTGATCAGCTCACTTACCCGGTTATCAAATAAATAAATAAATGAGAAAATTAGTCAGACAAGCCATTTGCTTTTTTGCTGAAGGCCTGGAGGTGGCAAGGCATCAGTCAAGGGTATTGTACAATGTCAAAGATATGGCCTCAAGGCTTGTGGGACCTGAAGTTTGCTTCAGGCAGATGGTGTGGCTTTGTCTCTCCATGCTGGTACCTTTGGCCTTGCATAAGGTGCTAAATTCGCATTTCCAGGGGGATCATGTCTTCTCCCACAGGGTCAGGCAAGAGTTGTCAGGGAACCCTCTCACTTCCATGCCATAGGAGCATCTACCTGACCTTGACAAGTCTCCGGTCCTACCAGAACCATGAGTAGACCCTGCTGTCAGGTGTTCTCCCCCACGCAGAGGGCTGAAGGATCTTGTTACCCTTAAAGTGAGCCAGCTCCTCCCTCATGGAAAAGGAAAGCTTGCTACGCTGACCCATAAGTGGGAATCAGTGGTGAAGACTGATTCCTGTAAGATATGAAAATTACATACTTACCGTAATTGTTGATCTTCCAGAATATCGTCACCATTGATTATCACACACACCCCCTCCCCACCGTCCCCCAGGCAGACAGAGCCAGGACCTGTGGGCATGCTCATCCTGCTGGTGATGACAGCACCACAGTAATGTACTGTACTGTACATCTCCCCAGTCACAGTCCCTCTTGGGGGTCTCTGACCTTTGTTCTTTTGTTATCTAAGAAGAAGTCAGGCGCCCCTCTGTGTGCCCCTAAAAAAATACATATATATATCAAAAACACAAAACTGTGTTGAACGTCTTTAGGCCCTCATACAACCAAATTAAAAAAAGTGTTTTTTTTTTTTTTTTTTTTTGTGGAAGGAAGCTCCTTCCCTCTTTTTCTTTCTTGTCTTCCTTCTTCCTGTCTGGGGCATACCCCCTTGTAGGTTCATCCCTGCTGGTTGTTAAATGCAACCTGTGCTCCTGAGCACTATCCAATCTACAGTAGCTCCTCTTGGCAGTTCTTTGCAGGTAGGAGGTGCTATGCATTCTGTTAGACCAACAACACTAGTCCTTACACAGGGTATGTCCCTGTGGTTGTGGGACAAGCAGTCATTTTTATTTGATTCTATGGTTTTCTGACAATGTCAGATTGTTTTGGTGGGTATCCCAGTTACTCAATGTATTTCCACTACCCTTAAAGGTGTGTGAGGAGATGAGCACATCTCAACTCCTGAGGCAATCCAGTCTGAACTCTGGATACGTTCAGGTTCCCCCTTTCTTCATCCCTGATGTAAGGAAGAGGGGCATGACCAACTCATGAGTTTAGTTATCTTTTATAATAGCATAGAGTTGCTCTTCTGTTGCAGGAGTCTATGTATTTTTTTCCTTAGGCACTTTGTGCCATGTCATTTACAAAGGGATCCCATTGCTCGGCATAACCCTTGTGTCATTTTGCCAGAGCCACATGCTCAGGGCTGCTACCCTCTTCTTAGGCCACTACCTACCTTTTGTCTGGCTAGTGTTCTGAGGCTCTGGCTCTAGTGACCTTTCTACCCTTGTACCACCTAGTGTACCCTGTCCTTTTTAGTGTAAGATTGGTAGTCAGGTTTTACATGGTTATTTTATTCCTATACTATACTATTCCATACTACTCTCCTCTCGCCACTTAAGCAAGAGATACAGACTTCATTAGGGGCCCCTCTGCAGCCTAGGACCCTCACTCAAGCATTTTACATGGTCAGTGAGGGCTAAAATGTAAAGAATTGTACCTTTCTATAGAGGCTTGAATAAGAATGAATAAATATGTTACTTCAATTTCTGTATCAATGGCGGTTGTATATACCACAATAATGTTGTGTGATACATATATGTTCTTATGAGAACACTTGGAATGTATACCTTGCACCTACCACTTTTCTGTAATTTTGCTTGTATCTCTTTGCTCATTTTTGTATTCTGCACCTTTAATCTATGCATGTATAACTGTCCGTGACAACAGCAGGTCCACCTTGTAAATGAACCTGCTCAACGGTGATCGCCTGGATAAATAAAGATTTGATTTGATTTGATTTTGATATCCTTTTCCTATCCCTTTAGACTAGACAGGATGTAGCTCTCTGTTTTTTCTCTCCACTTTGTTTCTCTCCTGGCAAATGGATCTGAGGTGTGTGAGGGAGATGGCATCAGTTATTTGCTGGCACGCATGTCACCACATGAGGTGCGCAGGTGCCATCAGTAGCTGACATATGCTCCCTCACTGCAAAAAATGTGCTCCTGTCAGGTCCTAATGCCTCCAGACCCAGACCCATAAGTGGGAATCAGTGGTGAAGATTGATTCCTGGAAGATCACTTAGTTCCTCAAACAATTGTCTTGTTCTGGACAATGTGTATACAATCGCTTCCCTGGACATGACCTTCAGGGCCAATCGTCCAGATACGTGAAGACGTAAAGTCCTTCCCTCAGAAGGGATACATAACTGCTGAGCACTTGGTAAATATCTGTGGTGCTGAAGATAAGCCAAAGGGCAAGACTCAGAACAGGTAATGGCTGCCCTGTAGCATGAAGCAGAGGTGCAGCCTGTGGCACTTGTGAATTTTGATATGAAGGTATGTGTCTTTCATATCCAAGGCACAGAGCCAATCCCCCTTTTGCAGCAAGGGGATGAGAGCCTGAAGAGACACCATTCAGAACTTTTTGTGTTTAATTAACAGGTTTAGGTCTCAGGTCCAGTCTAGGACACAGATCACCTGTCCAGTTGTGAACCAGGAAGTATCTGGAATAGAACATTTTGTGTCTTTCTTGAGAAGGAACCAGTTCGCTAGCTGGCTTGTGAATAAGCAACTAAACTTTCTTTAGCAGAAGGAACAAGTGACTTGGAGGAAATGGGAAGAAGGTGAAGGATGAGCTGGAGGGGTAGACAGCAACTCAAGAACATGCCTCTTTTCAACAGATTCTAGGACCCATTCGTCCATTGTGATCTCCCTCCACTTTGGCAGGTAAAGAGAGATCCTGCCCACACCATCCCCCTCCATAGGTAACAGTGGAGGAGGAGGAAGAAGGGAGTCAGAAGGTACTAAGGGTGGTGGGGCACCACCTCGACCAATACCTTTGGGTGCTTTTGCATGGGCACCAGGAAGGAGGGTACCCGGGAGGGTCTGCTTCCAGCACCTCCTTTCTGTAAACGTCCTCCTCAGAGTACAGCAAATCTAGCCTTCATCTGTCCTTGGCCTCTGAGTACGCCTTGTACCAGAGATTCCTGGCAGACATGTTAGAGTCAGAAGTGGGCTCTTTCTCTAGTCTCAGTCCGTATCCTTGCAGCTGGGACTTCTCTGAGTGTTCAGCGATGGTGCTTCAGTATAGCGCAGTGGGTTAAGGCTCTGAGCTGCAGATCTGGAGACCTGGGTTTGAATCCCACAGCCGTCTAGGTGCATACTGCGTAATCCTTAGCAAATCACTTAACTTCCTTGTGCTGCCAGGTCGCATCTGGAATCAACCTTCAGCTTAGTGTGCTACTCTTAGCAAATGGGGAGAGGGGTGCAGCACCCCATATGTCAAATGGGAAGAACACCCCTCAGCTAGTGGTCAAACGGGAGTTCAGCATGTTTGCAGTTCATTTGCATCACCAGATAAGGAAAAAGGTCCAGCTCCCCATATGCCACACAGGGGAAACGTCAGACCACACCCAACAACTAACACACTGAAATCTGGCCAATGGAAAATCATATACACAAATCCTCGCAGTCTGGGAAACAAGATCCCAGACCTGCAGGCAATAATGAGAGAGGCTAAACTGGACATAGCAGCAATTAGAGAGATGTGGTTTACCAGTAACCACACTTGGGACACTTCAGTACCTGGCTCTGTACTGTTCAGAAGAGACCGAGGTGCAAAAGGGGGTGGAGTGACCCTGTATGTCAATGAAATGTCAAAGCTACAGAAATTCAGAATACACATAAGGAGCCAGAAGAACAGTGGGTCACCCTGGAAACAGGAAATGGGACAGCCATAAGAACTGGGGTTGTCTACAGGCCCCCAGACCAGGGGGAGGACATAGACACATTACTGTTAGAAGATATACAAAACATGACAGCTAAAGGGGAGGTTCTGATAATAGGAGACTTCAATGTGCCAGATACAGATTGGTCAATACCAGCAGGAACATCTGCCAGAACTAGACACATGGTGGATTCCCTGCAGGGGGAAGGCCTCAAACAACTGGTCAAACAACTGGTACAACAACCCACAAGAGACAGGGCTATCCTAGATCTAGTAGTGACTAACAGGGAAAGGATCACAGATCTCCAGGTAGAAGGTCACCTGGGGGCCAGTGACCATCACATGGTATGGTTCAATTTGGCCACTACAACTAAATCATCCCATTCCAAGGCAAACATATGGGACTTCAGAGGAGCTGACTTTAATAAGATGGCCAACAGGTTAAGCTAGTCCTGGCAAAAAGAAATACAGGTGAGGGGGTACAGGCAAAGTGGGCAAGCATTAAGGATGCAATACTTGAAGTAACATCCCATTGTGTTAGAGAGAAAAGGAAGTGTAAAAGAAGAAGGAAACTACTTTGGTTCTCAAAAACAGTAGCAGAAAAGGTCAGAGCCAAAAGGCTGGCCTTCAGGAAATATAAGGGAACACAGCGGGATGAAGATAGGGAAGCATACCAGACTTCTCTAAGGGAAGCAGGGAAGACAATAAGGCAGGCAAAGGCCCAAACCGAGGAAACACTAGCATGAACAGTAAAAGAAGGTGACAAGACTTTCTGTAGATACATTAGTGAAAGGAGAAAGCCCAGAGGGGTATTGCTAAGATCAAAGGAGATAAGGGGGCGTGTGAGGAGGAGGACCATGTAAAAGTATCTATCCTAAATAGATACTTCTACTCAGTATTTACTGGAGAAGGTAGGGCAAGGCCCACAGCTCTGCACCATGGACTTGGGGGGGAGGGAGGTGAGCACTAGTCCCTTCACAAAAGAAAGGGTCCTACAAAAGCTTGATAAGCTCAGGGTGGACAAGGCAATGGGACCTGATGGCATACATCCCAGGGTACTAAAGGAGCTAAGGGTGGAACTAGCAGAGTCATTATCAGAACTGTTTAATGAGTCTCTGATCACAGGAGATGTCCCAGAAGACTGGAGAAAGGCTCATGTGATCCTGCTCCACAAGAGTGGTAGCAGGGAGGAGGCAGGGAACTACAGACCAGTCAGTCTTACCTTAGTAGTGGGCAAGATTATGGAGGCACTCCTTAATGAAAGGATAGTGCAATACCTGGAATCCATAGAAGCACAGGATCCAAGACAGCTCGGGTTTCAAAAGGAAGGTCCTGTCACACTAATCTCATAGAGTTCTTTGACTGGGTAACCACAGTGGTGGACCGTGGGGGAGCAGTTGATGTCACCTACCTTGACTTCAGCAAAGCTTTCAATACTGTTCCACATAGAAGATTGATTAATAAGCTGGGTAGGCTCGTGGTGGGTCAGAAGTTGGTCAACTGGGTAGCAAACTGGTTGGCGGGCAGAAAAGAGAGAGTGGTGGTAAGTGGTATACTGTCAGAAGAGATGCAGGTCACAAATGGGGTACCTCAGGGATCAGTCCTGGGGTCAGTCCTCTTCTATATCTTCATCAGTGACATTGCAGATGGACTGGAGGGTAAGGTTTGTCTGTTTGCAGATGACACCAAGATCTGCAGTAGAGTAGATGATCCAGATGGGGTGGGCAGAATGAGAAGCGATCTGGATAAACTAGCAAAATGGTCGGAAGAGTGGCAACTGGGGTTTAATGCAAAGAAGTGCAAAATCATGCACATAGGGAAGAGAAACCCCGAAGCCACCTATAGGCTGGGAGGGGAGTTGCTGGCAGTCACAAGGGAAGAGAGAGACTTGGGCATCATCATCATCACCGATGACCTGAAATCATCCAAGCAGACCACTAAAGCAGTAGGTAAGGCTAGGGGGTTGTTAGGGTGTAGTAGTAGGGGTATCATAAGTTGGAAGAGGGTGGTAATAATCCCTCTTTACAAGATACTGGTTAGGCCCCATCTGGAGTACTGCGTGCAGTACTGGAGGCCACACCTTCACAAGGACATTAACCAAATTGAGGCAGTCCAGAGCAGGGCAACCAAAATGGTGCAGGGACTGCATCAGAAAACGTATGAAGACAGATTAACGGAACTCAATATGTATAACCTAGACTAAGCAAAGGAGGGAGAGAGGTGATATGATCGAAACATTCAAACACCTTAAGGGCATTAACAAGGTGAAAGAGTCTAACATGTTTCAATATGAGAAAAATAGCAGGACATGAGATTAGAGGGAGGCCGATTAAGGGGTAATGTGAGGAAGTTCTTTTTCACAGGAAGGGTGGTGGATGCATGGAACAGCCTACCTCAGGAAGTGGTGTATATGAATACAGTGTAGAGCTTCAAACAGGCATGGGATAGGCATAAGGGAGCAATACAGATGAGTATGAATAGAAAGGCGATTGACAGAGCAAGGGCCAATGGCATATTTATAAGGTAGAAAAAGAAATGGGCAGACTGGATGAGCCTTGCGGCCCATAGCTGCTGTCAACTTCTATGTTTCTATGTAAACAATGTTCCCTTTCCCTTTTTTCGGTCATCACTTCTTGCCTAGAGCCTTTGAGGAAGCATAAAGGATGGTTTGGAGGCATCCCTTCAAGCCCCAGGAATCCCTCACTATGTTTAACTTGTGTAGCTTAGCCCACTAAGTTGAGCTAGCTACACCGGAGAGTGGAACGTATGTAAATAGAATTTAGAGCACAATTCAAACCTCCACCACAAGGTGGCGTAGCGTTCCACAGAATAATATCAAATCTGTTTCTCCACTCACTGAAGCAAGTCGCCCCGAAGAGCTCCCTTCAGTCGTCTCTGGTTTTCGACATTTATTTTCCCATTCCACTAGTATTCAATCTGATTTTTTTCTTTATTTGCTGTACACCCTGGCACAGTTAATTTAGGTTTTTTTTCTAATTTTTTGTTTTTTTCTCCAGTTCATAGAAATTCCCAGGAACATAAAGAAGCACTGGTGATTCCAGTCAGCGGTTTGCACTTCACCGTGCTCTCAACACTTCTCATCCCCTCATTTTAACTTTATTTTGCTTTATTTTACAAGCCTTTTATCATTGCGGCACTTTTGTATTGTTAGCGACTCAGTTCCCGAATTTTTAGGAACCGAGTCACTCATTGCATTTTCACTGTTTTCTGAGGAGGGAAAGGTTTAAAAAAGGAAAAGTAGGAGGAGAGCGCTGGCTTATTTTGCAGCGGTGTGTTTATTTTTTGAGAAATGGACCACTAAGCTCATTTTTTTGGGGAGGGACCTAATTTTAGGGTCTGTTTTATTGGGATGACAGACAGACCCAGAAAGAGAAGACAGAACCTACAGGTTTTTGAAACTGGGCGCTAGGCAGCTTGCTAGGAGTTGTGCTGCAGGAGTCTAGGTCCTGGTCATCTTTTAACTGATAGTGAGTTCTGCAGCATGTTTTGCCTTAATATGGAGAAAAAGGGGACCAAAAAATTGGAAATAATTATGGCTTCTCAGTCTGCCTCTATGTCACCAAAGTACTCTGAAGAGGGTCCTTCCTCATATACCAAGCCAAAGGAAATGTCTCCCGAAGACGCACCTGATCCTAGTAATCCTGAGAAAACCAGGGAACCAGGACATGACCAAGCTTAAAAGATCCTCCAGACCTGGTTCTTGCTAAAAAGAAACATAAAAATAAATAAATTAAATACATACATACATTCATACAATATGTCACTGGCCCTCCTCTCAAAGAAGGAAAGGAGCCAGCAGTGGACAGAATGAGAATACCCTCTATGCGGCCCAGTGGCACAGTGGGTTGGCGCTGGGCGTCACACCGCGCCACGCTGGCGACCCAGGTTCAGGGGTGCCAGGGTCATTAGAGGTCAGCAGGGGTGGGGAGGGGGAGGTTGTGAACCAAGCTGCTAGCTGGCAGCTCTCTGCCTCGGGAGGGAGTTCTCAGCTCTCTCGGAGATTGGCTGTCCCCTGGTGGAGGCTGGAGGGATGGTGCTGCTCTGAGAAGTGCCAGTGCTAGGCGGAAAAGGGCTGGCAGAAGAGACCTGGAGCTGGAGCTGCGGTGCACATGTGCACCTCCACGTGCATGCGCCACTGCTTCCAGTGCTCTTGGGAACAGGTCACATACTCGGGGAGAAAACGGAGGCAAATACAGGGGCCATCCATGGATGAAGCCTCCGGGCCGGGCTCTGGGGATCTGCCGGGGCAAGCAAGGTGCTACAAGACCCCAAAAGACCCTGCGCTCCGGTAGGGTGGCAGACAATTGGTACAGCCTGCCGTCAGAGGATACAAATAGTTGGGGGGGGGGGGGAGAATATCTTCTATGTAGGACATGACAAAGGCTTGGCAAATTTTCCAGGCTGATCAAACCATGGTTATTAATGAGTATGCTGGTTCCTCCTGCAGTCTCTGTTCTCCTTTCGGTTCCTGGGGACCAGGGAGCTAGTTTTTATTATGTGGAGCTGGTTTTTATTGTGAGGAGAAGGAAGAGAAGGGGGGACCTATTGAGTCTGACAGTTCCCTCGATCAGAAGTTTGCTTCCCCTCCCAGAAAGAGGATGCTGAATTTTTGGACATGATGGGGTTTCTCCCAACTAAGAGGTTGCTTTTGTCTGTCCACAGATCCTTCACAAAAGCAACCTGCAAGTGGTTGCACACACCCCCACTTCTACACCGGGGATCTAGAAGAAGATCAAGAAGAAGTACCAGTAGGGTATGCGAAATGCTGAGTACCTCTACTCGCACCCAGATCATGAAGGGGTGGTACAGGCAGCTGCCTGTGATAAGGCTAAGATTTCTCTCTCAACATAGCCTCTGGACTAAGGTTCCAGGAAGCTGCCCAGTATGGACATGAAAGTGTATACCTCTGCTTCCCTACTTTTGAAGCAGGCAGCATACATGGCCTACACTGCCCAGTACCAGAATCTGTCTTTGAGCAAGAAGGCCTTGTGGTACCTGGCTTAAGACTTGGCAGATATTGCCAAGGCAGCTCTTTAAGCTACCAAATACCAGTTCCACATGAGAGTGGATATCAACGATACTGTCTGTAGGATTATGGGCCAGCCATCTCTCTGAGGAGGTTGCTTGGCTTAGGACCACTTATCTGTTCCAGGACACCCAAACAATGGTCATGGCTTCTCTGTGTGAGTACAAAACCACCTATGGAAGCAACACTGAGAAGGAAAAGGCCTCCACTTCCTACAGGCCTCAGGGAAGGGGAGGTAGAGGTAGGGGTTATTTCCCTGTGTCTTTTTTCCCATGCCCATATCCGATGATTTCTCTCACATGAGAGGTTACTTTAGGGCAGGGGCAGAAGAGCTACCAAATGGACTGATCCAAACCTGGTCCCCAAGGCTGAGCCCAAACAGAACACCTGACGAGTTGGTCTAGGTTGCCTATCCACTGCCAGTGGGAGGAAGGCTGGTTCACTGCTTCCAGAAATGGAAAAAAGTCACCACAGTCAAGTGGGTCCTGGAAGTAGTGAATCAGGGGCACTGCAGTTCAAAAGATTTCACAGGCTGCAGGGTTGCAGAAGCTTCAAGCCTCCCACTCCAGTACAAAGGATTCTGTTGGAGGTGGAGGTCAAAAAGCTACTGTGGGCAAGAGCAGTAGAAAGAGTTCCTCCTTCTCAGTGGGGAAATGGCCTTTACTAGCGGTTCTTCTTACTCGCAGGAAAATGGGGTGTGACGACCCATCTTGGACCTCAGGTTTCTGAATGAACACCTGAAGAAAGACACATTCTGAATGATCACCCTGTCCACAGTGATACCAACGCTGCAACAGGGGAACTGGATGGGGTCTTTGGACCTGAAGGATGCATATTTTCACATTCTGATCAGGCCAAGCCACAGGGAGTACTTAAGGTTCAGACTGCCTTGTGGTAATTACCGGTTTGCAGCCCTTCCCTTAGGTCTCTTATCCACTCCCAGAATGTTCACAAAGTGTGCAGCTGCCTGGCAGCACACCTCGGGACAAAGAGTGCTGTTCTTTTTCCTACCTGTATGACTGGCTAGTCAGAGGAAAGACTCACCAACAAGGTCAAGGGTTTTAATCCAACTAAACCAGACCATCTTGGAGACACTGGGACTTATATTAAATGCTCAGAAATTCCAAAAGACCCAGTTCAGGTGCTAGAGGTCATAGGAGCAGAGCTGGATGCACTCCATAGAAAAGCATTCTTTCCTCAAGACAGAATGGAAAGCCTCCTAGGTCTAACAAATACCTTTGTTCTGGGTCAGCCTGGCCTAGCAAGGTATTTCCTTCAACTTCTGGGTCATATGGCCTCCACCACAACCATTGTACCATGAGCGAGATTTCATATGAGAGACATTCAGTATCTCATATGGGCCCAGTGGTCTCAAAAGCGATGTCCTCTCTCAAGGCTGTTCCCTATGGCAAAAACTCTGTTACAGCCTCTGGGTTGGTGGAAAAAAGGGACAACCTCAGGGAAGGGATGCCCTTTCAATGGCAGTTCCCTACAGCAGTCCTAACAGCAGATGCCTCCCTGCTGGATTGGGGAGTTCATCTTGGAGACCTATCAGTAAGCAGAGCATTGTCCTCCCAAGAGTCTAGAGAGCACATAAACCTCTTGGAACTAAGGGCAGTTTACCTCGCCCTTCAGTCATTCACCCCCCCCCCGGTAAAGGGTCAGTCAGTACATCAGGACACATAATATCACTACCAGATACTACATCAACAAGCAGGGAGACACAAGATCCTCAAAACTCCACAGTATCTATAAAGATCTGGAATCTGGCTTACTCCATAGAAGTTCAGCAGTCCACCCTTTAGGGAAGGAAAATGTCCTGGCAGATTCCCTCAGCAGGATCAGTCAGGGGCATCCCAAATGCTCTCTGAACAAACAGGTGCTAGCCACAATCTTCAGGAGATGGGGTACACCAGAAATAGTCCTTTTGTCTTCAGTGAGTACTGTTAGCTCCTCTTGTTTTGTTGCAAGCCTCCAGTAGCAGGTTCAGTTCCCATGGACACCCTAATCCTGGACTGGTCAGAGAAGTTGTGGTATGCTTTTCCTCCATTACCTCTATTGCTTTAAGTTCCCCTAAAGTTGAGGAGCCAACCTGCAACCATGATTTCAGTGGATCCGGACTCCGCTAGATAGCCCATGTACTCCCTGCTACTGGCTCTTTCCACCAAACAGCCCATTCATCTCCCACAGGGACACAACCTGCTAACCATGTCTCAGGGCAGAATAACATTTCCTAACCTCAAATCACTGCACCTCAAGGCTTGGTTTTTGAGGAGTTAGGTTTATCTGATTTCACGTTTTGAAAGAGGTCCTCAAGGTTTCCAGAAAGCCTGCTACAAGAAAGGCATATGCTTCCAAATGGAACCCCTGTAGTGTGCTCCTAAACAGTTCTATCCCTTGCAGGCAGTCCCGCCCATACTTTTGGATTACTTGGTTCATTTGCAGGCTTTGGGTCTCCAGCCCTCCACCCTTAAAGTACACATGGCAGCTATTTCTGCCTATGCCTCGGCAGATAGTGAGAAAACAGTAGCTTTTCACCCCATTTTCAAGAAGTTCTTTAAGGGTCTGCTGCATCTGCAGTCACCTGTTAGGAAACCAGTCCCTCCCTAGGATTTCGATCTGTGTATAGCCAAGCTCATGGAACCTCCCTTCTAGCCCATGGCTAATGAAGTATGTCATCTGTAAGGCAGTCTTCTTGGTGGCTATAACTTCTGCCAGGATGGTGTGTGAGCTGCAGGCACTCTGCACTGACCCTAACTACATTATCTTCCACAGAGATGAGGTAGTTCTTTGGACTAACAGGAAACTCCTGACCAAAATGGTGTCCAAGTTTCATTTGAACCAGTCCATCACTCTCCTGGTGTTCTTTACAGTGAAATCCAGTATGGGGGAGTAGAGACTCCACAGTCTGTATGTTAAGAGGGGGCTCAATTACTATCTGAACTGCACTTAGGAACTCAGGTCTTCCCACTTGCAGCTGTTTCTCACATATAGCAAAGTGGGCAAGGACAGGCCAGCTTCTGAGAGGACCATTGCTCATTGGATAGTCTCCTGCATCCAGTTCTGCCAAAATAAAGCTGGTAAGCAGCCACCACAAGGCCTCAGGGCACACTCCACCCATGGTACAGCTGCCTCTGGCAGCTGCAAGGGATATTTCCTTGTTATAAATCTATAAAGCAGCTAACTGGAAAACTGTACACACCTTTACAAAGCACTATTGCTTGGATGTACAGTCCAGAAGAGATGCCAGTTTGGGTACTCCTGTCTTGCAAAACCTTTTTTCCTAAATAGGTTTAGTACCAAGCCTCCCAAGGCACTGCTTTGTAGTCTGCACAAGTTAAACATACAGTAGTGAGGGATTCCTGAGTCTTGAAGGAAACATTACTTACCATAGTAATATTGTTTGTTCCAAGGGATCCCTCACTATGCTTTAATCTCTGATCCTACCTCCCCTTCCAGAACCAGGAAAAGGTTCTACAAAAATCAGTGTTTTGTTGTTATTCACTTGCTTGAGCATATCTGGTTGTTCATTCATAATCAGTTCCACTGTAATTTCTGCCTTAATCTGCCAAAGTTGGCCTGGAGGCCAAAATATTTTATTGTTTTTGGTAGTTTTCATTTTAGGTATAGTGTAGGATAATCTGGTAGGATTCATGGCTGTTGCCCTATAGGCTCTTGAAATAGATCTGATGTTATTCCATGGAACGCAGTGCAACCTCACAGCAGAGGTTTGAATTGCATTCTAAATTCCACTATTTACATAACGAACATACGAAATTGCCAGCAGAAACAGGCCATAGTGGTCTATCAAGTCTGCTCAAATGTGCAGCTCATTCTATATTACTGGAGTGCACCCCCTCCCCTTTCTCACCATAGTTGACCACCCCCACACTCTGTTCCCCCTCCCCTTTCTCCCTCCAGTTGTGACTCTCCCTTGTACTCTGTCCCACCCCCTTTAAAGCTTCCCACCATTTTCAGTAATACCACCTCCTACGGCAGATCATTCCACTTTGACACCACCCCTTCTGTTAATAAGGTCCTCCTCTTTTCTTTTTTAAATCTATCCACCATCAGACTATGCCCTCTTGTGGTCCCCTCCCTTTTCAAATATAAAATGCCGTCCGTTCCAACCTTATTTATACCTTTTAGATACTTGAAGGTTTCTGTCATACCCCCCTTTCTCTCCTGTCCTCCAGGGAATACATATTGAGTTCCCATAATCCTTCCTTGTATGGTTTGTCCCCCATGCCCTGGATCATCTTGGTCATCCTGCGCTGTATCCCCCTCCATCAATCTGATGTCTTTCTTCAAATAAGGGCACCAGAACTGCATGGTATCACGTCAGGATATCGACATCCTGAGAGCGAACACCACCACAGCAACAAATCACGCCAGGTCGAGATCTTTCGCTGTGGTGGTCTGCTGTGTGCCAACACTGCAACTACCTGTTTAGAGATGGAGGTGCGGGGAACACAGCCCACCATAGAAAAACACTTTCTCCTGTCAGAAACAGTGCTGACTGTCAGCATTGTTCCCATTGCTGTTGGGGGTGTCGATGTCAACACTGCCGATATCTTTATGTGGAACCAAACTGCACACAGTACTTAAGGTGTGGTCTCACCATTGACCTGTATAAAGGCAGAATGATTTCCTCCCTCCAGAAGGTGATTCCCCTGGTGATGCATCACAGCATTTTATTTGCTTTGGCTGCCACTTCGCAGCACTGTGCAGAGTGTTTCATGTCACCCTTGACTATCACTCCTAGATCCTTTTCCTCCTCTGAGCTGGACACCTGGCCACCCCTAGCCGGTAGCTGGCCCTGGGATTCCTAGCTCCCTTGTGCATGACTTTGCACTTCTTGGCATTGAACCCCAACTGCCAGATGCCAGACCAGTTCTCGAGCCTAGCCAGATCCTTCCTGAGCTCCTGTCTCCCCTCCTTTGTGTCCACTCTCCCACAGAGCTTAGTATCATCAGCCAATAGGCAGATTTTACTTTTGATCCCATCCACTATGTCACCAATAAAGATGCTGAATAACACTGGTCTTAGTACTGAGCCCTGTGGGACCCCACTGGTTACAGGTCAAGGCTTGGATAGCTCCCCCCCCCACCATCTGGTTCCTGTGCTGCAGCCATCTCTTACGTTCCACTCTCTGACACAGCTCAACACAGCGGCCTAAGCTGCACAAGTTAAACCTAGTGAAGGATCCCTTGGAAGAAACAGTATTACTATGGTAAGTAATTTTTTATTCTCCTGCCCTCAGGCTCTCAGGGACCTTCAGCTATGGTACTGCACACCCACAGGATCTGCAGGGGCAGCACCTCACCCCACTTTGGGGATTGAGGTCCTGCAGACCCCAACAGGGACATTAATGTCCTATGCATGACCGACTTCTCAAGGCTAACTCTGCTGAGTCAGATGTTCTAGAGAGAAAGGTGTATTCCTCAGCACACATCAAGATGTGCATTGCTGCACATTAGGCAGCTTTCAACAGGCTTCTGTGGTTGCAGCTAGGTCACCTACTAGCTGCACTGCATCCTAGTGAGTTAGTTGGGCAAGCTGTTTGCCTTTCTGCCAGATGCCTAGAACTGGTAAGGCACCAATCCATGGGCGATATACAGTGCCAATGATATGGCCTCCAGGCTGGTAGGAACTGCAGTCTGCATTAGGCGGATGGCATGGCTTTGCCTTTCCAGGCTGGCACCTTTGGCCTGGTGTAAGGTGCTTAACTCACATTTCCAAGGGTCTTATTTCATCTCCTACAGATTCAGTCAAGAGCTGCTGGGGTGCCCTCTTGCTCCTGTGCCACAGAAGCCTTCACCTGTCCCTGACCAGTCTCAGTGCTTGCTAAACCTGTAAGGAACCCTTGCATTCAGATGTTCTCCCCACGTGGAGGACTGAGGGTATTTCTTACCTTCAGGGTGAGCTAGCTCCTCCCTCAGACGAAAGAAAGCTTGGCACTCAGACTCATAAGTGGGAATCGATGGTGAAGACTGATTCCTGGAAGATAAGAAAATGACATCCTTACTGTTATTGTTGATCTTCCAGAATATCTTCACCATTAATTCACATGCCCTGCCCACCATCTCCCACTTAGTCAGAGCCAGGGCCTCTTTGCAGCTCACTCGGGGTGATGGCAGCACTACATACTTCTTGGGTGGGCATCTCGTCTGTCATGGCCCTTTGGTTTTTCTCCTGGCAAACAGACTCGAAGTGCATAAGTGAGCCAACGTCAGTTATTGCCTGTCACATGCAGCACCACATGAGGTGCACAGGTGCCATCAGTAGCCATTGTTGGCTCCCTCCCTGTAAAACAATTTGCTCCTGCAGGGTCCTAGTGCTTCCGGCCCCAGACCTAAAAGTGTGAATCAGTGGCGAAGATATTTTGGAAGATCAACAATTGCAGTGAGTACATAATTTTTGTTTACAGTAAACATACTGAAGTATGTACTAGTTCCTTATCAGCAACTCCAATATAAAGGTGCGGTGCTGGACACAGTGGTGGACAGTGCCTTCCTGCCTGCAGACGGGGCAGAGGCAATTGTTTTCCAGGCTTGGCTGATGCACAGTTGTCATTACGTGTCCGCTCAGATGATGTTATGTCTCCTGGGACTGATGGCTGCTGCCATCATTAGGGTTCCTTATGCCTGTCTCCACATGCACATACTGCATTGGACTCTTTGGATACAGTGGGATCAGCTGACTGATGTATTGGAACAAAAGGACTTTGTCACAACCCTTCACCATCATACTGTATTATGGTGGACAGACCACCAGTTCCTGTGACAGGGCATTTCATTCTTTACCTTGACTCCCATGCAGATTCTCCTAACTGATGCCTTCGGGTCCAGTTGGGGTGCCCATCTTGTTTCCTTCATAAGGGCCGTGGACCAATCCAGATTCCAAAGTCCATATCAATATCCTGGAGATGCGGGCTGTTCTACTTGGTCTCCAGGCTATCCAGGAGCACCTCAGACCCAGTCCCTTGCTGATTCAATCAGGCAATGTCAGTGTCATGCACTACATAAACAAGCAAGGGAGTATTCAGTCTTATCCACTCTGCACGGATGCGATGAGAGTGTGATACTGGGCAATGTCTCACATCCTTCGGCTGTTGGCTGTGTTTCTCCCATGTGTCCAAAACATCTTGGCAGACAGGCTAAGCAGGTTTCATTCTCTGGTACATGAATGGGAACTGCTTACCTCCATGGTACATGACCTCTTCACAAGATGGGATCATCCAGAGTCAGACCTGTTTGCATCCCCACACAATGCAAAATGCATTGCTCCTATCATGGAAAGGGAGGCTTCTAGATGCCTTTCCTCCTATCCCTCTCATTCAGAGGGTTCTGCTCAAACTGTGGTTGGAGCATGCCACCCTATTACTAGTTGCTCCCTTCTGGCCTCACCAGATTTGGTTTTCAGTTCTGCAGCATTTGGCAGTGGAGCCTCCTGTTCAGCTCCCCTTTGTTGGGGCCTGCTGTCATAGGCTCAGGGGTACCTGGTCCATCCATTCCTGCAGTCCCGACATCTGCATGCCTGACTTCTGAAGATGTAGCCACTGCCTGTTTGAGATTTCTCCTTAGGTGGCTGGTGTTTTGTTTGTGGCTAGAAAACCTTCTTCTAGATGCACACATTATTTGAAATGGAAGTACTTCTCCATATGGTGTGCTTTACTTTCAGTGGATCCATTTTCATGTGTTGTCAGTACTGTACTGGACTACCTTTTGTCCCTGTCTAACTCCGGTTTCAGGTACTCATCCATTAAGGTGCACTTGACTACCGTTTCAGCCTTCCATGCCCTTGTTAATGGGTGCATGGTGGCCCAACTAGAGCTTTCATGTACAGTTTTGAAGGGTATTCTGCACGTGTCCTCCGATTCATAAACCGGTCCCACCTTGGGACCTGAATTTCATACTATAGAAATTGACTCTGGCTCTGAGCCTGCTGAAATCTTTGAAATCTGTTTTCTTTCATGGAAAATGCTGTTTTTGGTCACCATGATTTCTGCTTGTAATATTTCCGAGCTTCAGACTCTGATGCATAAGTCTCCTTGTTTGATTTTCCACAAGAACATGGTGTCTTTGTGGATCAGTCCTCATTTTCTTTCTAAGGTGGTGTCTGATTTTTCAGTAAATCAGACCATACACCTTCCTGTGCATTATCCAGAGCATGCTAACAAGAGTGAGACGTACACTTGATGTACAGAAAACACTACATTTCTCTCTTGATCATACTAAGGACTGCAGATGGTCCTCTCAGCTATTTGTTTCGTTCGCCCCTGGGAATGAGGGTGCCCCTTTGTCTCATTAACAGTGCTTGTCCAAATGGCTATTTAACTATATTGAATTTTGTTATGGGAAGTACGGTAAGAAACTTTCTGGTGCTGTGCATGACCACTCTACATGTGGTGTGGTCACTTCGTTTGCTTGCGTTTTGCATGTTGTTATTCTGAGATGCTTAAATTATCAAGAGAAGATATATATCCTGGCCCGGGCACACGAAAAACAAACCTTATCCTGGAATGGCCACAAATCTTGTATATTTAGTGATGTGACCGCACTGGTGCGAAATCGACAACTCACCTATAAGGATGAGAACAAAGTGCTTCACCTTGCATTTGTCAAGTTTCAGATGGTCTATCCAGCTTGTCTGGTGGAGCACACAACTAGAGATGATGTGAAATTTCATTCTGCCAATTCTGCTCATCTGGAACTCCCTAAACTTATTCCAGGAGCCCACTGGACCCCATTTCAAATCCCTCAAATTCACCAAAACATTGACTGTCTGCAGTGTGCTTCATAGTGACCTATCTGTGTACATGTTGTCCATTTCATTTAGCCCTCTGTGTCATTTAATTCATTTTGGGGACTCTGTATTTTGAATATGAACAGTTCATTTTGTGGCTATAACTTGGTTACTTTTCCTTTTATGCATAGCTTGGGGTTTAGCATTTGTATGGATTTGTTATTCTGCTGGACCCTTTTTTCTATTTGGAGACACAGGTTTAGGTCAATATAGTGGGAGCATAAATGTATGCATAATCATTTGCACAGACAAAATAGTGAGAGGAAAAAACATGCTTGGCAAGACAGTGCAAAGCGATGCCCGCTTGTCTTGGGGCAGAACTGGGGGTCAGTGGGTGGGGGATTTACTAATACAAACTCCAGGGGCTGAAATCGGGAGGGGAGAAAATTGGTGGGTGGGGGATTTACTATATAAACTCCGTGGGGAGAAAGTCGGTGGGTGGGGGCAGAACTCGTGGGGAGAGAAAGTTGGTGTGGGGATTTACTGTTAGTAACCCCAAGAGAATGACAGTTAGGCGATAACATCCCAGCAGTGTTTTATCACGTTGCTAGTTTTCCTGATGCTATTTTCACCATGCGGTTTTTGCGGCAGTTTTTGCTCATACTACATTGACTTGATACCTGGGGACACCACTGTAATTTAGCTGTATTGATTTCTTGTCCCATTTTTGTATGCTATTGGACTTTTCACCTGGATTCCATGGGACATTTTCTAGTGTATCTTTGGGAACATATGAGACTGTCCTTAGTGGCTGTTTCAACACTTTGATGGTACTGGTCCTTGTTGGTTTGATGGTTTTCAAGAACCTTCGAGAGACATGGCTATGGATTGCAAGGGTACATGCTGTAGAACAGACCTTTTTGGATATGGAGTTGCATATTGCAATGCATAGGCATGCTTTCTCTCGCTTTATTTATTTCCGCTCTTCTTCTGACTCTTCCATTGTTTTTTTCAGGAGGTTTCCAGGACTGTGGACACTTTTGCTGGCTGCACGACCCTTTGCTTTATGTTTTTTCAGGGGAAGCTAGTCCAAGTTGGATGCTGGATCTTACCTTGTCTCCTTTACACTTGGACATTCGTGAGACTTTTTCTACCATTGGTATTGATCTCATTGTTAATACCCCGTATCTATTTTATGGGCAGGCATAGACATATTAGTATATATGTTCTACATTTTATGAGGGTATTTCTGTGAATGTGTTTTGGGCCCAGTTTTATTAGTATTATTGTTGATTATTGCTTTATGGCTGTTACAATTTTCATGTTACTGTTTCTGGCGTTGTTCTTCCACTCGTGCTTTGCCCAGACTGACTGAATTTAGCCTTATAGTTCGTTGTTGTTGTTGGGGGTTTTTCCATTCCATTATGGTCTGGCTATGTTAATTTTGTGCATGCTGTTATAGGACTGTCCAGAGTGTTTCATCTTCTTCTCGTCCTCCTTTTTTTGTTATTCCTAAGTTTTCCCCTTTTTTCTGTACTATATGTACGATAGAGAGTCCTCTTCTCTCAGGGTTTTATGGTGTTATGACTCTTTTTACATCAGAAGTCTTGGCCAACACATATAACTCTCTTTTTTTTTCCCCAGCATTTTGGATCTCTCTGTGGAGCCATGTGGTAGCCCCTTCTAGGTGTGTGCCCAACGGACTGCTGCAAATCCATGGGCAGTTTATTGCCTATTTTGATTTCCTCTGACCCGTGCACTGTCAACTGAAAGAGCAGAACTGGGGGCAGAGGGATGTATGCTCCATACACTCATATTTCATAGCCGGTCCCGGGGTGAGTTTTTCGGCTTATTTCAGACCTTAAGGGCCTATCTTGGTACAGGATCAGGTCTTTTTATTACTTTCCTCACCTGGGGCACTATTCAGGGTTGTTTGTTTCTTGGCAGAGACTGATGGTTTGCAGGGTTACTTTTAGGCCTATTGCTTTTCTGCTTGGTGGTGGTTGGCCTTCTCTGTTGTCTGGCAATAATGGAATATAGTTCTTTAGAGTTTGCAGGTAACTTGTTATTCTGTTGTTGGCAGTCTTTGTTTTTATCAGATGTACAGTCCTAACTTATTCACTTTATTTATTTATTGAAAAGTTTAACCAGGAAAAACATACTGAGCTGATAACAGCTCATTTCCAGATGTGTCCATGGGAAAGGGGGAGAGGGAGACAGCTAAACAATAGAACTACTAAAAATAAGAAGTCAAATACAATAATATAGTACTATAAAAAAATAACCATAAATATTAGAGGTAAATTGGTAAACAAAAAAGCAAGTAGAAAAATGCAGTCTTACATTTAAAGAAGGGGAAAAATAGTGAAAAAGCATGAGCTGGGCAAAACTAGCGAAGGGAAGTATGAAGAGGAAAGGGTCATAGACAGTTGCAGATAGGAAAATAAAAGTCATACAAAAGAAACTTTAGGGAGGAAGGAGAAGAGGCAGATCAAATTGCAAGGGAATGGGAGGGCCGAAGTTTAGGAAGTCAGTAAGAAAAAGCAGATTGACCAACAGTAGATTTTCTAGAAGGAATAGAGAGAGAGAATTGGAAATATTGTGACGGAGAGGGTGGGAGGAAGAGGGAGGAGAGGACAGAAGGGACCTGAGATAAGAGGGAAGGGTGCTGAACCAGAATTTGGATATAAATGAGACACAATGGGAAAGGTGCCTAGCATCAATAGAAGGGAGAAAAAGGGATGAGTAAAGAGAGCATTGGTGAGTACGAGGGGGGCAATCCAAAGCAAAGTGACACAAAGAATGAAAAAGGGGGTCCAGTCTGGCAAGGAAGGATTTGGGAGCACCACTGTAGACTAAATCATAGTAGTCAAACATAGGGAGAATAATTTTTAATACAGTTTCTCAGCAGGCAGGAAGCAGAATACTCGCTTTATGCCTGTACAGTGTTCCAAGCTTAGGGTGTAGCTTATGGTGAACTGCATCAGTATACACTGAGAAATCAATATACCGGTCAAGGCATACCCAGAAATACTTAAGGGAGAGAGCATCTTCAATCTTAGCACCATTAAGGGTATTAAATAGTGCAAGAGAAGCAAGTCTGGCAATCTTCTGATGGGTGCCAAAAGTCATGGAGACTGTTTTTTTGGCATTGAGGGACAACTGGTTAGACTTGAACTGGCATCAAATGTTGTCAAAATCCAACTGCAGCTGGGAGTAAAGGCCATGTGCAGAGGAGCCAGAAGCAAAAATAACTATGTCATCAGCGTACATATTTTTTATTTATTTAGCTTTTGTTGACCGGGTAAGTGCACTAGACAAATCCTGCCTATTTTCAGGCATGACCCGGGGGAGGGGGATGTCCATATGAATGGACACAGAGAAACAGACAGTAGGGAGGTCATTTGAGAATATTGAAAAGAGTATAGGACCCAGAACAGACACTTGAGGAACACCTGAGCTAATGGGAAGTAGAGATAACATGGGTTTTTCTATTCGGACAGCTTGAGATCTTCCTTCAGTGCACAAATGAAACCAACTGACTAAAGAGTCAAAGAGGCCTGCTGCTTTAAGTATGTCCAGAAGGAGGGGATGTGCCACAGTGTCAAAAGCTGTAGTAAGATCAACAAAAATGGCAGAAGTAATCAGTCCTTGATCCATACCTGTGAGTATGGAGTCAGTGAGATGAAAAGGGAGGTATAAATGGAGTGGGATTTCCTAAAACCAGACTGGAAATGTCTGAAAAAGGAGGAATTGTCAAGAAAGGAAGTGAGCTGAGCTAGAATAATGTGTTCATGTAACTTAGCCAAGGTGGGAATGAGAGATACTGGATGGACTTACTTAGGCAGTCAAGGGTCATATAGTTGTGGGTCGTTTCTTAGAACATCAGGGCACAGTTGGTTTCATATCTCTTACTCTGGGGGGAGGGGGGTATTTTACACTCACAGTTTCAACAGAAAAGGTGTCTTAGTTTTTCTTTATGGACACAGCACAGTATAACATTATAACTTGGAATATTAAAGGGGCCCAAACAAAACAGAAATGCTATCAGATACTCCACCACCTCAAGTCTCTAGGGGTACATATTGCTTTGCTACAGGAGGTGCACACTAAACTGGAACAGGCTCATTTGTGGTGCTGGGATTAGATGGGCCAAGCTTTTGCAGCAGGTTCTAGTAATAGCAGGGCCAGGATGGAACTCCCTTTTTGCTAGGTCAGTGTCCTTTAGACCCACTCAAGAACTCTGTGATCCAGATGATAGGTTCCTCATTATTAGGGGGTTGCTGGGGCTGACCGACACCGCCATAGCCTGTGATTACAGAACCAATAGGGATAACCCTGCCTTTTTTAGTACTTTATTTCAACTCTTTTCTGTGCTCTAGGGTTCTGTACTTATCTTAGCAAGGGACTGAAATTTGGTTCAGAATACTTCGCTTGATAGGACTTCTTCACAAAGAAAAGATCTCTTTCCAGCTCAGAAGGCATTAAACAAGCTTAAAGACACTCTTGGTAGGAGCACTTATAAGGGGCTAAGGATGCTTGAAAAGATTTCTTATTTTTATTTCTGATGATGCACTAACAGTGACGATCTTAAATAAAAAGAGCACAGTTAAGTTCACTGGAGCAGTAGGTAACATAGTGATGTTGATGTAAATAACACTATCCAAATTGTGGGCATGATTTGCATAGTTTGTAACGACCCAATAATTGGGGGATGGAGGAAATGATGCAGATCCTGTGTGTGTGTGTGTAATATCTTTGGATCTTAAATGAAGCTGAGTTTAAAAAAAAAAAAAGACTCTTGGTGTTATGGACCCACACTCCCATATCCCAACACTAAAGAATGTACTTTTTGCTCCCCAGTTCACGCTACAGAATCTCGCATTGACTACTTTCTTATTTCTCACACTCTCGTACAGAGGGTTTCTGCTTGTATTATACATCCTGTGGTGGTGTCTGATCATGCCCCGGTTTCCCTCTCGCTCGATTTTGCATTTTCTCAGGAAAGGGACCAGTACTGGAGGTTAAATAACTATTTACTCAAAGACCACCGTGTTCTTAAGACATTGAAGCAACACATCATTTTCTTTTTTCTAAATAAATCAGGGCTCAGTTGATGATTATTACCATATTTGGGAGGCCTTTAAAAGTTTTATATGGGGAGAATTAATATATATTGTGGCTGCAAGAAAGCATAACTGTAAACAGGAAAGTGAAGCTTTATTGTCTGAGATTAGGTAACTAGAAAAAATGCTTAGCCCCTTGACTTCTGATGCCACTTGGCTCTTGCTTCAGTCTAGAAGGGAACAATATGCTAAATTGCTACGAGAGGATGCAGGAAGAGCCATGTTGCAAGCTAAATTAAATTATGTTGATTGGGGGTGGAAGCTGGCAAGTTATTATCCCTTCGCCGCTGGCAGTCTGAATCTAGTAGAATAATACTGGCTGTCCATAAAGCCTTAGGTTCCCCCTTGCTCACTAATCCATTGGACATTGTAAACACCTTTAGGGACATTTATGCTTCCTTGGGTAGCCAGGATACATCCAGTAACTTGGATGGAATTAATGCTCTTTTGAAGGCAGCTAAGCTCTTTTATATCACCAGCTGAGAGACTGGGCATTTAATGTTGAGAATTTACTGTTGAAATATTGGCAACAAGAGTTCCCTGGCTTGGTTGATCCCAATACTGTTTGCAAAGTTTGATGTTTAGTATATAACTACATTAAGATTGATGAGCTCCCGTTGACTCAGTATAAACTCCTGAACAATTGCACCCATCAATTATCCAGGATGGGCAAACTCACAACAAACTAGTGTTCTGTGTACCACAATGTGCATGGCCTCTCAAACATCTCTTCTGGGACTGCCCTAGGGCTAGATCATTTTGGGAGACTATTAAGCATTGTTTGCACCCACATTTGGGTCTCCAAGAGGCATTTCACTCCCCCACCCCCGTGTTTGACAGGGTTGGGATTAGATATACTAACGGGAACCCAAAGATATCACATGGCCTAATTAAGGCTATTGCTCAATGGGTGATTGCAAGGCACTGGATGAATGATCAGTCTCTCAACTATAAGGAATGGTATGCCTCTATTTTAGAGATTTTATGCATGGAGAAAATGTTAGTATGCAACATAAGTTGAGGGTTATAAATCTAGATGGAAATAATTACATACTTTACTTTTATTCCCCTTACAGACTAACTCTGATGAGTCAGCTGTGCCCTTTTCTCATCAAATATAGTTGAATAAATAATACAGGTTACTAATATGATTTAAACATACACATTTCTCTTCCCCTTTTAACTTTTTTCAGGAATCTGGACCCATATTGGTGTTTTTTTTCTAGTTCATTGTTTTTTCTTTGACCCCTGATTGCCCTTTACTGTGTTTTATGAGTCATGTGTTGTATATTTTGTACTGAATTGAACTTGTTTTGGTGTTTGTTGCAGTGTCTAGTTCATGATCCAATGGATATTTCATTGCATTTTGATTGTATATCTTGTTGAAAACCTTTTAATAAAGCTTACTAAGTTCGTTTGGTATCCTGATTCCTCATGATAAGCGGTCCTCCAAGCTTATATCTAGTAGAGAACTGAGGATGCCCACGATTATATAGGCACCAACATTGCACAGTTGCATACAGTTCCATAGTTGTGGCCCAATGGAGGAGAGTCTCTCAAAGATTTACTGTTAGGGTGAGTAACTGTTCTTTATCTTAAAATCTTTGTAAATGATTTAAAGTATAAAAATTAAACATCCAATGGTGTAACATACTGGAACTTATTTTTCTAACAAAGAGAGTTTTCTAGTAATGTCATAGAACCTGCAGCAGTCTCAGTGCTGAGTTGTTGCCCCGGAGATGAAATTTGGAATATTCAAATTATAACTCTGCACTGTGATCAGGCCCCTCCCCCCAGCATTCTAACGGCAGAGTTAGTTCTCTGCTGAAGAGTTCAGATGCCCCGGAGTCCTGTTCCAGTTCTTATGGCTAAAATTTGATAAATGAAATTACTGCATGTTTATTGTTATGTAATTTTATTTAGTTATTTGAAACTCTGTATTAGTGTGGGGAGAAGGATCAAGCATCTCACAGGATGCTTTCCTCCTCCGGAGATGGAGGGCAGCTAATTCCACTGCTGTACTGCCACCTGGGTGACCTCAGGTGGCAGTGCGTTGGATTAGCTGGAATGGGAGGCTGCACAACCATGCTTGACACACCCTTGATGCAGACATCCTGGGGAACTTGGGAGAAAAGGAGGAAAACCCCATGAGTGGCAGGATGAAGCCAGTCGGCTCACAGGCCACACACCTGGCTACCTAAGTGCATCTCTCACACCAGATCCTGTAGCGATGGAGAAAAGGGGGGGGCAGTGCCACCCCTGCCAAAGAAGAAAATCTCTGGTGGACCATGGGGAGATGCAGGTTAATCCTAAGGGATCCCACAGGGATGGGTCTGGAGCTAGGTTGAACAGATAAGGGAGTAGGGGCATAAATAGAAATTACAAAAAAATAGAAATAGAAATCAAAAAGGAAAAAGAGTTGCTGTACTGCATTCTGGCTGGGCTGGGCTGGGCTGAGCTTTTCTTGGCAAATACAGTGTAAAAGTGGGTAAAAGCAGGGCCCCTCTGAAGATGAGATATTACAGCTCAGCTGGGCTATTCTCTGTAGCTACAGTGTAAATATGAGTAAAGGCAGGACCCCAGTGAAAATGAGATATGACATCTCAGCTTAACATGGCTGAGTAGGTAGCACATCTGTGTCTTGGCCAGAAGGTTGTGAGTTCTAGTCTCCCTCCGGGATTTTGCTCATACTATAAACATAAGCACCTAGGTGCAGTACGAGGTGGTTGCTATACTGTTGGGGTGTGCTGTCCTTTGGATGAGATATTAAACCAGGTTCCGTTCAGCTCATCTCTGGTACTGTCCTTGTGGGAGTCCAGGTGGAAGTAAAAGAACCCAAGGCACTTTTTGCAAGAGTAGGGGAATTGTTTCTTGAATAAATCATCATATAATACATATATACATAATTCAAAATATCAGAATATCATTGAAAAAAAACACTGCCTCAGTAACTATCAACTAATATCAACCATCGGAACATGTTTGTTTTTTTTAAATGGCCCATGGAAAGTATTTCCATCTGTTGGCCCACACAGTTCAACTTTGAGTCACCTGTTGATATTCCATTTTACACTGGTGTTTTTTGTAGTTTTTACATATTTCTGATTTATTATTCTCAAATCTCCATATACAAGCGTATTATAATTCATCTTTGCCCAAAAGGATTATGACCATTTTGTACTCAGATTAGCCCAGAAAGACTTTTTTTTAAAACTCTTTTTTTTTTTCTCACCCATTCCCTCTGGACTTCTCTCGGGCGATCCCCACTCACCATCTACCATGCTACCTCCCACCTGAAGTCCACTCCACCAGAGAATCGGGGATAGACACTCCCACACCTACCTGATCCGACGTTCGTCCCCATCTTGCCAGGCAGACGAGAGATCAGGAGAGCCAGTGGAGTGAACCCAGTGTTGGGAGTGTGATGGTGGGGCACCAGAGGATGCCATCACCTATCCAGGGGATGTTTTTTTTTTTTACTGCTTGTGTGTTGCCTGGGCATGGATATGCCATGGCATCCTGCTCATGCCAGGCTTGCTTCTGCACCTGGGTGAAAGACATCCGCCACTGCCCAATCCCCTGCTACATGCCCATGCAGACTGCAATGCTCCCCAGAATCCCAGGGGTCGCTAGTGCTGCGTGCTAGTGCCTTCCCAGGAGAGGAGAGCTGTCCTCAGGATGCTCAATCCTTCTCCTCCCCTGCTGACCCCGGTGATCTGAGTCCACTCCCCAACCCGGGTCACTGACGTGGCACAAGGTGTGGTGTCCAACGCCTCAACCCTCAGCGATACCAGGCTGTTGGCCCAGAAAGATTTTATGTACAGATATTCAAAAAATAGATGTGCCATTTTTCAAATTGGGCAGTACAGCAACTCCCCGGGCAAAACTGTTCTGTAACACTTTTGTATATGTTAGTATGTCCGCCGGAACCACTCGTTGCTGTACAAGAGTGGTTTCACGTGCGTTAGGATGGAGTGAGAACAACGAAGCTGAGCTATTCTGGCTCAAGCTGAATGCAAGTGAGACCACTCATATACAGCAATGAGTGGAGACCAGGGACATATTAACATATTATTGATCGAGCTCGATTCAAATTATGTATTTTTTTTAAAAACTGTCCAAGAACGTGCCCATTTCTAGAGCATCTGCGAGTCAGACACACTTAACAGAAATAGTATGTCTCACGGGCAGAAGAAAGGAGTGCTCAAATTGGACAGGCACGCTTCCTTGATCGATAATGTTTATTATTGTCTTTTACATTTAAATGCCCATGACAACATAATCATATTATGTCCCAGCACTGTGCTGGAATGCTCACTTTATTAAATAGCTCAAAGTAGTTTTCCTTATAATGTCAGAGATACCAGGCATTACCTCTACCTGTGCTGAAATGAAAGAACCATAACATTCTTTCTTATTCTGATTTTTAATAGTATCCCGCCATGCTACTTTTCCTATCCTTATAAATTTAATAAAGGGTTCTATAACATTTGGAAAGATAAAATTTTTTCCTAAATAAAAGCTTTGGTCTTAGCCATTCCAGTTTTAGTGAAACTTGCTACACATTAGCCCAGTCTATCCATGCAGAATTTCATCATCACAAAAGGTTTTATATTTGTTTGAAAAATACTTATAATCGACTTCCTCAAACCATTTGGAAAAAAAAACTTAACTGGTTTCTAATTGCTGCGGTACCAGAAGAACTGCACTGATGTACACAAATATTAAAATCAAAAAAGTTTTAATGAGAATAATTATTTTTCTTTTAGAGAACTACCAGTTCTTCCACCTTAGTACCTTTGCCTTTTCTTCTTCAATAACTTTCTCCCAATTAAAAAGTGCTAAATTAGTAGGTCCAAAATATATTTGTAAAATTTTCACTATATTAAGTAATACCTGGATTCCTCCCGCATGCATAGGAATCGGCACATGTCATCCAGTGGGTAGTACTTTGCATTTTCCAATATAAATTTTTGAGCCCATCCACCTGGAAAGTTTTTCAAATTTATTAACTGCCTTAATCACTGATTCTTTATCTGCAGTAACTATAAGTAAACATCCGTCATCTGCATATGCTGAAATTTTGACTTCAATAGGGAATTCAGGATGCCTAATGCCAGTGATATCTGTATTATTACACACAGCTTTTATCAGAAGAGCTAATGTTAATATGTATAATGCTGGGCTTAACGGGTGCCCTTGTCTGACACCCCTTTGCAATAAAATTCAGGAACTCAGCCTTCCATTTATGTTGGGAATGATTGAAGTATTTGTGTACAGAAGTCTTATACTATTTGCCAGCAGATTAGGCCTTATGGTCTATCGAGTCTGCTCGAACTTTAGATCCTTAGTTGGGTGCCAAGACCCTCCCATCCCTTGTGCTCCAGAAACACATATCATCCATCCCCACCCCCCTGGGACAGGCCATCATCTGATACATCCACTTTCTGTGTCTGTCCCATCCTCTCTTGAAGCCCTCCACTGTGGATCTCTGAACTAGCTCACCAGGCAGTGCATTCCAAGGGTCCACCACCCTCTCAGTGAAAACCTCCTCCTCTCCCCCTCACCCTTCCACCTTCCAACTTCAAACCATGCCCTCTGGTGATACCTCCCTGCTTTAGTCTAAGATCCCTCCATGTTTATCCTATTTATTCCCTTGAGGTACTTGAAGACCTCAATCATGTCCCGTCTCTCCTCTCCTCCAGTGAAAACAGGCAGAGCTCCTTAAGTCTGTCCTCATCGTCAAATCCCCTAGCCCTCGTGATCATCTTTGTTGCCCTCCTTTGTACCTCTCTAGGAGCTGTATGTCCTTTTCAAGTGTGGTCTCCAGTACTGTACACAGTACTCAAGGTGTGGTCTAACCAGTCCATTGTACAGTGGCAGAATCACTTCCTTGCTCCTAGAGGTGATCCCCCTTATGATGCATCCCAACATCCTGTTTGCCTTGCTAGCCGCTCTCCTGCATTGCTCAGAGTTATTCATACATGCATCCACCATGACCCCTAGGTCTTTTTCCCCTATTGAGGCCTCCAGCACCTCCCCTCCCAGGGTGTACCTGTGTTTAGGGTTTCCCCGACCAAGATGCAACACCTTGCACTTGGTGATATTGAAATTGAATTTTCATGTGTGAGCCCAGCTTTCCAGGGTGTCCAGGTCCCCTTGCAGGGCCAACCTCCCCTCTTCTCCCTCAACTACTGCTTCCATCTTGGAGTCATCCGTGAAGAGACTCATTTCACACCCTATACCCTCCCTGATGTCCGATATGTATGCATTAAACAGGATTGGACCCAGGACCCGAGCCCTCTTGATGCCCACTACCAACCTCTCTAGGGTTCGAGAGCTCCCCACAGACCACTACTCTCTGAGTGCGTCCAGCTAGCCAGTTTCAATCCATCTGACCATCAAAGGGCCTACTCCTAACCCCATCAGTTTCTCCACCAGACCATTGTGGGGACAGAGTCAACGCCTGCTGAAGTCCAAGAATAATACATCCACAGGCTTACCCCTGTCCAGTTCTGATGTTACCCATTCATAGAACTCCACAAGGTTGGTTTGACATGATCTATCTGGCACAAACCCATGTTGCCGACTATCCAGACCTCCCACCTCCTCCAAGTACACCCCAATCGTTCCCTTTAGTATACTCTCCATTAATTTTCCCACTACCGAGGTCAAACTGATGGGTCTATAGTTACCTGGTACTTCCCTCGACCCCCCTTTATGGATTGGTACCACATGTGCCTCCCGCCAATCCCTAGGTACCCTCCCTGTCTCAAGTGACCTGCTGAAAAGCTCCGCCAGTGGTGCAGCCAGTATGTCCGCCAATTCCCATAGTACTCTCGGATGAATGCCATCCGGCCCAGGAGATTTGTCTTTCTTTAGGGCCTTGAGGGCTAACCACACCCTTTCAGTGGAGATAGCATCATCCGTCCCCTCCACCTTACTGGCCTTTTTATCTTTACCCAGATGTGACACCCCTGGGGTACCTCTCTCCCCTCTTGCTCCATTTTGTTGCTCCCGATCCCACTTACTGATGTTTCTATCCCTCGTGCCTTGCTTTGTAGATATCCCATCCCTCCCTAGTGAACACAGAGGCAAGTACTGTTGAATACCTCTGCCTGGTCCTCGCCTCTTCCACCCACCTCCTTCTGATCTCAATCTGCTGAGATGGCCCTTAGTTTTCTCCACTCCCCAATGTACCGGAAGAACCCTTTCCCTCCATGTATCCCTGTGCCAGCCGCTGCTCTTTACTGGACTTTGCTTCCTCACCATACGGGTGACTTTTCTAGATGTAAGCTGGTACATTTCCTTATCCCTATCCTCTTGTTGTTTTATATTTTTGTAGGCGCCTTCTTTTCTCTGACTGCTACCTGTACCTCACTGGACCACCAACATGGTTTATGTGACCTTGCTCCCTTCACGTTTCAACTTAGCGCAGATCCTGACTGCCTCATGACGTCCCCTCTTTGATGACCTCCCATCTCCTTTTCCACACTTGTCATTGAGGTAATCCCTTCAAGTGATCCTGAGAATATTTCCCATGCCCATGAAGTCTGCCCCTGAAGTCCACTGCCAGTGTCCTAGATCTCACCCCTCCCCATGCTTATTTGAAACCAGACAGTATTGTGGTCACTCCCAGTCAGGGGTCTTGTACAACCATGTCCCTTACCAGATCCCCATCTGCCAGAACCACATCCAGGACCTGCCCTCCCTTGTGGGCTCCATCACATGCTGTGTTAAGAACACATCCTGGAAGCCATCCAGCAGCCTCTGCCCTTGGCCACCTTAGAGGACATGGTTCCCCAGTTTGTACCTGGCATATTAAGGTCCCCATCAACACCACTCCTTCCCTTTGGTCCACACTGGGCAATGATGTTGTCCAGCAAACCATCCTCTAGAACCTCACTCATCCCGGGGCCTATATGCCACCCAGCTTGATCTTATTTCGCGATCGTAGAAGGCAGACCCATAAGGCCTCCACGCTTCCTCTGCTCTTCTATTCCTAGCAATTTCTATGTCATCTCTAATGAACATAGCCACTCTACCCCTCTGCCCTCCTTTCTATCCTTCCTGAGTATAGTGTACCCCGTGCGTTTAGGTCCCAGTCATGGTTTTGTTGGCCCACGTTTCCGTGACTGCGCCACATCCACACCCCACACCCCAACAGCATGGCCTGGAACTCTGGCAACTTGTTTCCCAAGCTTCTGGCATTTACTAACACCAACCCCACCCTTATCCTTGATTCTCTTTGCTCGAACCCCACCCAGATTCCTTATACTTCCATCCTCCCTCTGCTCTTCCTGAAACCTCCATCCCCAATCTGTTTCCCCTTCCTTGGGCGTGAAGGCTGGCCCTCATCTGGAGGAGAGGGCTTCTGGTCAGCCCCTCCCTTATGCAAGTAATAAATCTACTCAGAAACCCATATTCTTTAATGTTAAAAATATGTAGTCACACAGTACACTATCAGAAGCTATCTCCTACTCTAAAATGCAAATATAGTAACTCTTGTTTTCTTTGTTACAGTTTTCAGTTATTTTTTTTATTAATCGTACATTATCCTGTATTTTCCATCCAGGAAAAGAGCATGCTTGAGACTGATGTAACACTGTTGATAGAATGAAAGCAAGTCTTCTATTAAAAAATGTTATAATGATGTCTCCATCAGTATTAATTAAACTATTTGGCCTCCAGTTTTTAATTTCTGCTTGATTCCCTGTCTTAAAAATAAGAATTTGTATAGCTTCTGTAACTGAAGAATTCATAGATGAACTGTATTTAAAAATTGTTAAATAAGGAAACCAATATAGGACAAAGCAATTCATTATATGTTTGATAGAATTCTGACATAAGACCGTCTGTTCCTGGTGCAGATTTTTTATTCAAAGATTTAACAGCTAACGTGACTTCCAATTAATTAATGAAATGTGTTCTATTAAAAAAGCTTTATCTGCAGTAGATAGCTAGGGGAGATGTAATGAATCAAGAAAGGTTTCTGAGTCCTGTCGTAGTTCAAATATATTGCCTACTGATCCTTTTAAATAATTTTGAATGATGTTTACCACTCCTTCAACAATTCTAGTTACTTTTAGTACAATGTTTTTAAAACGGAGTCCTACACCATCACATACGCTGGTACCTACTAACAAAAATGTCCCACTGGTCCAAAGCCATCATGTATCTGATCTATCAGATAACGTCTTTTATCGAACGTCTTGGAATAGAAAAATGTGAAGCTGAAGTTTCTGTAGAATGTTCAAAGTAACTTTCCTGCAGAAAGAATTCTTAATATTGTTGACATTTAGAGTTGCCACATGAAAACTGGCTGACATTTAAAAGTGAGAAAATATGTCATCCACTGAAGCTCAAGGATGGTTGTGTAGTTTTCTTTTTAGAGTTCATTTTTTTAGCAGTGTCGAATCCATCTTTTCCATGTTATTGCAGAGGTTTGTACATCTTCTTCAGTTTCTGATGACATCATCCTTTGGGAAGATACAATGGAAGAAGCCTCAGAGTCTAGTTCCTCATCTGTATCACCCCAATTTCTTGATTTAGTTAGTAGATGAGATCTGTTTCCTGTGGACACTGGACAGGAATACGTATCTTCCCACACTTTTTACTGGTTGAGAAGATTTTTCTTTCTTAAAGAGTGCCTTCTCTTAACTTCCGTGAAAGGTTCTGGAGGGGGGCATTGCTGTACCAGGAGAAATAACTTCCTCGGGGACAGCACTGTGGCAGTTGTAGGTTGAGATGATTCTAGCTGCCTTTGTGTTGTGCTGACAGGTACCTCGATAAGCTGAAGGTTTTGTTCTTCCACCAGGGCTTCAGTACTTCCATCCACTTGGGATTCTTGTCTTTCAAACCCCAGGAATCCCTCATTATGGTTAACTAGTGCATTCAGCCTGGCAGGTTGAAGTGCCCCGGAGCGCGTGGACTAATATGTAGATTTTCAAAATGTGGAATGTTTTTCATACTCTCTGCCTCATGATAGAGCTGCTGTGAACAGCCTTACATCAGCTCTCTTTCTCTACCTGCTACAGCAAGTCGCCCTGAGATGCCTCTTATCACCAACTTCTCTTGAAGCAGTGTATTTATTTAGTGTAAATATTTCTTCTTTACTTTTATATATTCCGTGGCTTGTTAGCATTTTTTTTTGTAGTAGTAGAGTTTTTTGTTTCTCTGGTAGTGTTCGAGTTTCTCCACTCTTCACGGGTTCCCGGAAACTGGAGAAGCTCGGCACCCTTTCCTGTTTTAACATTTTTTTATATGCTTATATTTGTATTTTAAGTTTGTTCTGTTTTTTTTTGTTTGTTTTTTTTTTGTTTTTTTTTCTGGTTGTCATCTCGATTCCACTTGGGAACCAAGACATTTTTTTCTGTTCTGACTCATTTTAACCAAAAATTAAAAAGCTTTTCTCTTATCTTGGTTGTAACTGTACCGCATCTCTCTGTTTCCTTGCGGGTGTTTTTTTTTTTTCATTTTCCGTTCAGTCCTGATGTATTTCAGTCAAATAGACCTGTAAGTAAACTGGGTTTTCTGGTGTACTTTTGTGACCTCAGCAATCATTTCTGCTCAAACAAACAAAAAAGATAATAGTGATAACAAGTCAAGTAAAACTTAATTTCTTAAGTGCCCAATCCCAGGGGCTCTTGGCACTTTACATAGAAGTGAAACAGGAAACGCAAACAATCAGCAGTTTTAAATCAGGATCGGTCAATCATAAAACATAAATAATTAAAACCACTCAAATTAATTCTAAAAGCCTCTTCTGCTATAATTAAAAACTAGTGGATGTTAAACACCAGTTTAAAAAGATAAGCTTTAAGGCCCAGCTTAAACACTTTCATGGAGGAAGCCTCCCTTAGAGTTCTTGGCAAAGAATTCCATAATACTGGTCCCACCACTTCAAAGGCACGGTCTCTGAAGATCTTCATCTGCGCTGTTCAGACCACAAGTAGGCCTTCCACAGAAGATTGGAGTGAGCACACTGGGCAGGCAGGTGTCAGGAGGTCAGACAGGTAACCAGGACCCGAGCCGCTTAGAGCCTTATAGGTGAGCAAGCCCTCATTTAAAGCAATCCTTCACCTGACCGGCAGTCAATGCAGCTCACGCAAAACTGGGGTTATATGAGTGGACCTCAGAAGGCCTGTCAACAACCTGGCTGCAGTGTTCTGCACCACGTGCAGTCAGTGGTGGTAACCTCCACTGACACCGGAGTATAGAGCGTTATAGTAGTCGAGCCTGGCCCTAATAAAAACATGCGCCAGTGAAGCCAGGTCCTCTGACAGAATTAAGGGTTTAATCCAGGTGACATTCCTTAGGTGGTAGAAACCACTCCAGATGATGGCAGACAGATGGCAGAGTTTCAAGTGCCACGCTATTGGCAAGGATGATGCCCAGATTGCACACCTTTGTGGCCGCTACCAATGCAATAGTCCCCAGGAACAAGGCTGGCTTTAGGGGTTTGGGGGCCCCCAGCAGAATTAGTGAAGTCATGAGGCCCCTCTACTTGGCCCACCTTTAGCCCATGTGTTTTACAGTAGCCCATAAGTGCAAGATTTTATTTGTGGTGATACTATAGGCAGAGAAAAATGGGCAGACTAGGTGGGCCAAGCAGTAGTTATCTGCCAACACATTTTATATTTCTTTGTTTCTATGTATAGCTTTAGTACAACCAGTAGTATTTAAAAAAAAATTTATAGGAGGACACAGCAGTGTCTGTTCTTGGGGCTGTTCTTCTCATCCCATCCATTGCTGTCTATCAACCTCCTATTGACTGGATCATAGCTTGTTGAGGTATTTCATGACAGAACCAGAAGGATCTGCACAGTCCTTTACTGATGTTTTAAAAATATATTAAGATAAAAAAATGTTTAAAAATGAATAAGGTAAACTTCTCTGGTTGGGGGCCCCCAGGAGGAGGGGCTCCCAGCAACCGCAGGATTCGCTGGTGCCTAAAACAGGCTATGCCCAGGAACAACCCTGTTCCTGCTCCGGTGGCAGCCACATCCCATTGATGACCAGGCTCAGTCATTAGTACCTCCATCTTATCCGAATTGAACCTCAGCTAGTTAGAGAACATCCAAATCTGGATCTCGGATAGGCAGTTGTTTAATACCTCCATAGCGCCCGATGTTCAGGGGACAAAGGACATGTACAGCTGGTTATCATTTGCATAGCAGTGAAAACCCAGACCGTAACACCTAATGATATCCCCTGGGGGAAGCATGTATACTAAAAACAACATGGGCAACAAGATTGACCCTTGAGGCACACCTCAGTTCAGGCGCTTCGGACAGGAGGAAAAATTCCCCATTACTACCCATTGGTTCCTGCCTGTCAGAAAAGATTCAAACCAGCCGATGACCTTGCCAGTGAGTCTACAGCACTCTCTCAGGCCATCAAGCAGCACCATGTGGACTACGGTGTCAAATGCTGAGGAGAGATTGAGGAGGGTGAAAACTGACCACTGTCCTATATCTCTCACCCTGAGGTAATCATTTTGCATGCTGTTTCAGTGTTGTGCTTTCTCCTAAATCTAGACTGGAGTTGCTTGTAGATGTCAAATGTCATCAGGTGGGCCTCAAGCTGCAGAGCCACCACTTTCTCCAATACCTTCCCCAAGAATGGAAGATTGGAGACAGGTCGGTAATTCGATAAGATGTCAAGGTCGAGTGATGCATTCTTCAGCAAGGGCCTCACCAACACCTCCTTCATGGTATCAGGGAAACGCCCCCTGAGAGCAAGCATGAGATAATCTCAGTGAACACTGGACCAACAGACCCCACACATTCCACTAGGAGACATGTCGGGCTTGGGTACAGTTCACAAAAAGTAGGTTGCAGCTCTGAAATCACATCGGCAACCTCAGACACCCCCGCCAGCTGAAACTTGCCCCATACAGGTGGAGTGGTTCCGTTACCACCAAGCTCAACACTGTGGGACCGATCTTGCTCCACTGGTGGTGAGATCCCAGACCTAATGGAGGTCAGAAAAGAACTGAGCAAACTCTTTGCACTGTGTGACTGAAGCTGCTCTTTTCGCCTGCAGACAAAGTGGATGGCGAAGCCTGTTTACAGTGTGAAACAGCAGAGCTACTCTTTTCCTTCCTGCAGCAATCTTCCCGGACAGGAACTCTGCCTTCTTATGGTGGATTGCTCTTTGATATTCACCATAATGAATTCTCAAAGCCAGTCTGTCGTCCACAGCCCCAGTCATCCTCCAGCAATGCTCCAACTTCCAACCCTTGGTCTTCATCTCCTTGAGATTTCCATCAAACCATGGGGGTCTCAAGTGAGAAGACCTGGGTCGTATACGGATCAGTGCAACAGCATCGAATGCCTTAGTGACAGCCTTATTATATGCTGCCACCACCTCAAATTTCAACCCCGCTCCACATGCAGCACTCACACCAGACAAGTCCATCACCGCCAACACTCTGAGGACTAACCCCTCAAAGGGCAGTAATGGACCTTTTCAATAGAGGTGGGACTAATGGAGAGGGCCCAAACATAAATTCTTCTGTGCAGTGATCTGACCAAGAGGCTGGATCAATCTTGAGATTCGTGATCTCAAGCATCAGTGAAAATACTAGGTCCAAGGCATGGCCATGGCAGTGGATCGCAGAAGCAACTGCTTGTGCAAGGCCCAGAGATGTCATCATCTGGAGGAAGTCTTTCCCAGAATGCGAGAGTTCTTCATCAATCCAGGCATTGAAGTTCCCCAGAATTAACCATCTGGGCAACTCCAACACCCTTTCAGTGACGAAGTCCATGACTTCCTGAAGGAAATCCCCCTCACACCCCAGAGGGCAATAAATGAGGTTATAGCCCAGGACGTTATGGCTTCTCTAGCCTGTGCTGTGGCACTTAAACATTTGGATGAGGGTCCTTCTCATTCTAAGTCTAAAGACAGACTCTCTAAGAAACCATCTGAAAGGAGGCCTGAGAAAGGCAACTCGGACTATTCTAAGCACAAAAGATCATCGGAGCTGGTTACAGACTCGGTTCCTGCCAAAAAGAAACAAATAGAAAAACATGTCACTGCCCCTCCTGCTGAAAGGCAAAAGGAAACACCAATGGACAAGACAAAAATGCCCTTTCAGGAGGACAGTATAGTGCAGTGGATTAAAGCTCTGAGCTGCAAACCTGGAGACCTGGGTTTGAATCCCACAGCCCCCTCTTGCATACTGTGTGACCCTGAGCAAGTTACTTAACTTCCTTGTGCTTCCAGGTTGCACCTGTAAACACGTTTTCAGCTTAGTGTGTCTCTCCTGGTAAAACAAAAGTAAAAAAACAATAAAATAAAGTTGTGCAGTTCTTCCAAGCATTCCAAGCCGTTGCCCTTATGGATCTACCAGTTCCTTCTCAACCTCCGGTTCCTCCCCTGGTTCCCTTGGACCAGGGGGATGAAATTTGTTTTGAAGAACAGGATGAAGAGCAGGAACCAATGGATCCAGACAGTTTCCCAGACCAGGAGTTTGGCTCCACCCACAGGGTAGATGATTTTTCTTCACACTATGCCTTTGTCAAACAGATGGTGGATACTATTGTTGTCTCCACCCAGAAATCCAGGGGGGAGGAGGAAGAGGAGGCTGATTACCCAAATATTCTGCTGTTGACCCCATCCAGGAGGTTGCTTCTGCCCATGTCCAAGCCATTCAAGAGGGCAACCTGCAAACTGCTGCAAACCCCTTCATTTGCTCTGAGTGTTGACAAGAAAATTGAGAAGAATTATCAGCTGGACAGACATGGTGCTGAGTATCCTTGCTCACACCCAGATCATGAGGGCGTAGTCCAGACTGCTGCATGTGACAAAGCCAAGGTACCGCTTTCCTCCCAGCCCCCGAACAATCGATCAATTTATTCTTTGTTAGGCACTCAATCTCAGAGGCTCTAGGTGCCGTACAGTAAAAGAAAACAAAAACAGTAAAATTACATACAAAAAGTCACATCATAAATAGTTAAGATTTCAGCAAGCAAGATTCAAAAGGTATCCACAGGGATTTAAAAGACATCAGCAGGGAATGCCAATTTAAAGAGAGGAGTCTTTAGGCCCCTCCTAAATGCCTCCACCATAGGAGTGTCCCTCAGAGGTCTTGGCAGTGAGTTCCAGAGGACTGAGCCAGCCACCCCGAATGAACAATCACTAGAGGTTTTCAGCCTGGTCCTGGGAACCGCTAGGAGGCCCTCAGTGGAGCAACGAAGGGAGTAGGCTGGGATGGCGGGGGTGAGAAGGTCAGTCAGATAGCCAGTGCCTGATCTGTGTAGGGCCTTATAGGTGAGGAAGCCCACCCTGAAGAGAACTCTCCACCTGACCGGCAGCCAGTGCAGACCCTGCAGGACCAAGGTCACATGACAGGACCCAGACAGTCTTGTCAGCAGCCCAGCCACTGCATTCTGCACCAGCTGCAGCTGACAGAGGTTCCCTCCACTGACCCAAAGATAAAGAGTGTTACAGTAGTCAAGCCTGGATGTTACAAAGGTGAACACTAGTGACAGCAGGTCTTCAGGCAGAATTAGGGGTTACGACTCCAGGAAGCTGGATAGCATGATTAAGAAGGTATACACCTCTGTATCCCTTCTCCTGAGGCAGAAATATACATGGCTTACACTGCTCAGTACCAGAAATCTCTTTGGAGTTCTGTACTAGCCATGAGCGAAGAGCCTCAGCAGGACCGGGCGAAAGACCTGGCAGACACTGCTAGGACTGCTGTCAGTGCCACCAAGTGCATGTTTCAGATGGCAGTAGATGCTAATGACACTGCCTCCAGTGTCCTTTCACAGAAGAAAGGGTTCGAAAGAACTCCTAAAATGAAAGGTGGACAAGCCAATGGGGCCTGACTGGATTCACACCAGAATTCTAAAAGAACTAAGGGAAGAACTAGTGACACCACTGACTACCCTTTTTAACAAATCATGGGAGGATGGTGTGGTACCTAAGGACTGGAGGAGGGTGGATGTGATTCCCCTTCACAAAAGTGGGAGCAAAGCAGAGGAAGGAAACAACAGACCTGTTAGTGGGTAGGGAAAATGATGGAATCACTTCTGAAAGAAAGAGTTGTTGAGTGCCTAGAGGCCAGCGGGGCACAGGACCCAAGGCAGCATGGATTCACAGTGGGAAGGTCATGTCAGATGAATCTAATAGAGTTCGTTGGGTGACCAAAACAGTAGACCAGGGAGGGGCTGTGGACATGGCCTAACTTGACTTTAGCAAGGCATTTGACACAGTCCCACACAAAAGATTAATAAACAAATTAGCCAGTCTGAGAGTGGGCCCCAGGATGGTAGCCTGAGTAAAAAAATTGGTTGGACAACAGGACACAGAGGATAATAGTAAACAGAGTCCACTCCAAAAACAGGGGGGTTACTAGCGGGGTACCACAGGGATCAGTACTGGGTCCAGTCCTTTTTAATGTCTTTGTAAGTGACAGTGCAGAGGAATGGAAATAAAGTATGCCTCTTTGCAGATGACACGTAAGATCTGCAACAGGGTTGATACACGTGAGGGTGGAAATGATGAGAAGGGACTTGGCAAGGTTGGAGGAATGGTCAAAAGTATGACAGCTTAGATTCAATGCAAAGAGGTGCAAAGTAATGCACCTGGGAAACAAAAACCCAGGGGAAGAGTAAACATTGGGTGGGGGGGGGAATACCAACAACAAAAATGGAAAGGGACATGGGGGTAGTCATATCAGATGACCTAAAGGTAAGCAAGCAATGTGAGAAGACAGTAAGGAGGGCTGGGGGGATACTGGGTTGCATAGGGAGAGGCACCACCAGTAGAAAACAGGAAGTTGTTATCCCTCTGTACAGACAGTTGGTGGAACCCCATCTCTGCAAGGACATAGACAGGATGGAGGCAATCCAGAGGAGGGCAACTAAAGTGGTGCAGGGTCTGCAACAGAAGTCATACGAAGAGAGACTAAAGGAGTTTAATATGTATACCCTTGATGAAAGGAGCGAGGGGGGGACATGATAGAAACTTTCACGTACCTCAAAGGAATCAGTAAAGTCCAAGAGGGTAGCATCTTTCAGAAAAAGAGATGTGCAAGAACAAGGGGGCACAATATGAAGATAGAGGGGGGATGTGGGGAAGTATTTTTTCACAGAGAGGGTGATGGATGCATGGAATCGTCTTCCTGAGGAAGTCATGGGGTCAAAAACAGTAGGGGAATTCAAGACTTCATCGGACAGACATAAGGCAATTCTGGTGGAGTGTAGGAAGAAGTATGCTGTTGGTTAACTAGAATCTGCAGCTTATCCAATAGGTAGAGAAATGGTCAGACTAGGTGGTCCAAGCCATCCTTATCTGCAGTCAAAGTCTATGTTTCTATGTGATGGCTCAGGCACTTTCCCTAAGGAGGTTCACTTGGCTGAGGACAACTAATTTGTCCCAGGACACTCAAGCAAAAGCCATGAATTTCCTGTGCAAGAACAATTTCCTGTTTGGTGACAAAACAAAGGTATACATGAAAAGGGTGGATGAGTACAAAACTGCCTATAAAAGTAATGCTGAGGGAGAAAAGGCTTCCACGTCCTACAATCCTCTCAGAAGGAGAGGTAGGGGTAGGGGCTACTAGCCACATCCTCTCTACCCAATGCCTATGCCTTATGACTACTGTCAGGTGAGAGGTTACTTCAGGGGCAGGGATATAAGAACTATTAGAAGAACTGACCAAGCTTCAACCTCTAGGGTTCATCTCAAACAGAAACCCTGATACGCTTGCCCAGGTTGCTCACCCATCAACAGTGGGAGGGAGGCTGTTTCATTTCTTCCAGGAATGGGAACACATCACCACAGGTAAGTGAGTACTAGAAGTAGTGAGCCAAGACCTCACTCTACATTTCAAAAGCTTCCCCAGGCTTCAGGTTCACAGGACGTTCACCCTTCTACACCGGCAGAAACAATTTTGCTGGAGTTGGAGGTCAAGAATCTGCTAAAGGCAAACGCAGCAGAAAGAGTTCCTCCCTCCCCATGGGGAAATGTCCTTTATTAAAGGTACTTTCTCACACACAACAAAAACGGGAAGTGGCGACCCATTCTGAACAAATACCTAAGGAGAGAAAAATTCAGGCTGGTCACTCTGTCTACAGTGATACCATCCCTTCAGCAAGGAGACTGGCTGGGATCTCTGGACCTAAAAAGATGCGTTCTTTCACATCCCCATCAGGCCCAGTCCCTGAAAATACATGTGGTTCAAGCTTCCTTCCAGTCACTACTAGTTCACAGCCCTTCTCTTCAGCCTGTCATCCAACCTCAGGGTGTTGGCAAAGTGCTTGGCTGTAGTGGCAGCACATCACAGAAGTCAGGGTGATGTTTTTTCCATATTTTTATGAAATCTCATCAACAGGCCAAGAGCACTCTCCAGTTAACCTGGAACACCTTGGAGGCATTGGGATTTTTCATAAATGTACAGAGTCTCAGAAGCAGTACAGACACTGACGTTCATAGGAGCAGAGCTGGATGCCCTCCAGGGCAAGGCATTCCTACCACAAGAAACGCTGGTAAATCTTCTGACTCTGGCAAGTTCCTTTAACCTGGGCCTACCCAGACATGCAAGACATTTCCTTCAGCTTCTAGAACATAGGGCCTCCACCACAGCCATGGTTCCGGGGACCAGATTTCAAATGAGAGACATAGATTTCCACTTGAGGGCCCATTGGTCCCAGAAGCGATACCCTCTGTCACGGCTAGTACCTGTGATGAAAACTCTACTACAAGCCTTGGACTGGTGGGAGGAAAGGAATATCCTCCGAGAGGGTGTGCCTTTTCAACAATGAGCTGTTACAATTGTCCTGACAACAGATGTCTCACTTCTGGATTGGGGAGCCCACCTGGACAACCTAACAGTAAACAGTGTGTGGTCTCTTCGAGAGTCCAGGGAGCATATAAATGTCGTGGAGCTGAGAGCAGTATTTCTCACTCTCCAGTCATTTGCTCCTCAGATAAAGGGTCAGTCGGTCCAAGTCAAGACAGACAACACCACCTCTATGTACTACATCAACAAGCAGGGAGGCCCAAGGTCCTCCAAACTGTGCTTAGAAGCTATGAGGCTTTGGAATCTGGCTTACCCACTAGGGGTACAGTTGTCAGCAATCGATTCAGGAAAGGACAATGTCCTGGTGGATTCCAGCAGCAGAATGAGCCAGGATCATCATGAATGGTCTTTGAACAAACAAGTGTTAGTCACAATCTTCCAAAGATGGGACACACCAGAATAAGACCTATTCACCTCCAAAGAAAATTTCCAGCTTCCTTGTTTTTATTGCAGGTTTCTGGAAATGGGCACAATCCTCATAGATGCTCTGGTACTGGACTGATCAGGGAGGTTCCTGTTTGCTTTTCCTTTACTGCTTCAAGTCCTCTTGAAATTGAGGAGCCAGCCTGCAACCATGATTCTGATTGCCTCAGACTGGGCCAGGCAACTCTGGTATCACCTGCTTTTGGCCTTCTCCAGCAAACAACCCATTTGTCTTCCCCTGAGATACACTCTATTGACCATGTCTCAGGGCAGGGTAACCTATTGGAACCTCAAGTCACTCCGTTTCAATGCCTGGTTCTTGAAGAGTTTGAGTATTCTGATTTTCAGTTTTCAGAGGAAGGCCTCAGAGTCCTTAAGGTTTCCAGGAAGCCTACCACCAGAAAGACATACACTTCCAAGTGGAAAAGGTTTTCTCTGTGGTGCACTTCTACACAGTCCAATCCTTTACAGGTAGACCTGCCTATCATTTTGGACTGTTTGACACACTTACAAGCTTTAGGCCTCAAGCCTTTGACTCTAAAGGTGCATTTGGCAGCCATGTCTGCCTGTGTGTCAGCCAGCAAACAGAAAATGGTGGCTTCTTACCCTGTTTTCAAGATGTTCTTTAAGGGTCTGCTGCACCTCTGTCCTCTGGTTAGGGAGTCAGTCCCTTCCTGGGATTTGAGCCTCTGCATAGCCAAACTCATGGAAACTCCCCTCGAGCCCATAGCATCGGCAGATTTGAAGTGCATCACCTGGAAGACCGCCTTCCTGGTGGTCAGTACTTCTGCTAGGAGACTGTGCAAACTGCAAGCCCTCTACACTGACCCTAACTACATTGTCTTCCACAGGGGCAAGATAGTTCTTCAGAGTAACAGGATTTTCCTACCCAAGGTGGTGTCCCAGTTTCACTTAAACCAGTCCACCACTCTCCTAGTGTTCTTCTAAGAAGGGTCCAGCCCTGGTGAGCATATGCTGCACAGCCTGGATATTATGAGGACACTTGAACAATATTTAGGTCATACTAATGATCTCAGATCCTCCCATTCACAGCTGTTCCTCATTTGTGGTGAAGTGGGGAAGGGCAGGCCAGCTTCCAAAAGAACAATTGCCCTCTGGATTGCCTCCTGCATTCAGTTCTGTTACTCTAAAGCTGGCAAGCATTCAGCTCAGGGCATATTCTACTCATGGCACTGCTGCACCTGTGGTAGCAGCAGGAGGTGCTCCTTTGCCTGAAATGTGTAAAGCACCTACCTGGACAACTGTACACACTTTCACAAAGTACTATTGCCTGGATATACTATCCAGGAGAGATGCCAGGTTTGGCACTGCAATCCTGCAGAACCTTTTCCTTAAGTAGGTTCTGTACCCAGCCTCCCAAGGTTATGCTTTGTAGTCTGCAATAGTTAAGCATAATGAGAGATTTGTGGGGTTTGAAGAAAAAATTACTTACCATAATAATATTGTTTCTTCCAAGGGATCCTTCATTATGCTTAAACTTCCCAACCTACCTCCCCTTCCAGAACCTGGAAAAGATTGTACAAAAATCAGTTGGTCTTTGATGTTTGCTTGCTCAGACTTTACTTGGTGTTCATTCACAGTTTCTGTTTAATGCAGTCTGTTTTATTTTATTTTATTTAAAAGTTGGTAACCGGAAGAGGCACACTGAGCCAAGGCTTGTTTCCAGGTGCGACCCAGGGGAGGGGGGGTGTAGGAGCTACATTACATCAAATACATAGTGTCAAATCAGGTTACAGTAGAACAGCACAAGAACATTGGTACAACATATAAAACAGTAACAGAACTGCCAGGGTCAAGGGCAAATGCAAAGTGATGGAAATGTCATACAGTGAAAAAGCAGTACAACAGGCAAGACACAAAATGTCTGAGTAATAGGCAAGTACAAACTAATTATAGAAACATAGAAACATAGAATTTGACGGCAGATAAGGACCGCTTGGCCCACCCAGTCTGCCCATTTCCCTACCTACTGGATAAGCTGCAGATCCTAGTTAACCAGCAGCCTACTTCTTCCTACCCCCACCCCCCAGAACTGCCTTATGACTTTCCCATGCACGCTTGAATTCCACCACTGATTTTGACTCCACAACCTCCTCCGGAAGGCCGTTCCATGCATCCACAACCCTCTCTGTGAAAAAATACTTCCTTAAATTACCTCTGAGCCGCCCCTCTATCTTCAAATTGTGCCCTCTTGTTCTTGCACACCTCTTTTTTTGAAAGATGCTACCCTCTTGGACTTTGTTGATTCCCTTGAGGTACTTGAACGTTTCTATCATGTCCCCCCTCTCCCTTCTTTCCTCGAGGCTATACATATTAAGCTCCTTAAGTCTCTCTTCATATGTCTTCCGGTGCAGACCCTGCACCATTTTAGTTGCCCTCCTCTGGACAGCTTCCATCCTGTCTATGTCTTTGCGGAGATTGGGTCTCCAGAACTGCACACAGTACTCCAGATGGGGTCTCACCAGCTGTCTGTACAGAGGGATAATAACTTCTTGTTTCTACTGGTGATGCCTCTCCCTATGCATCCCAGTATCCAACCCTCCTTGCTGCCCTCTCACATTGCTTGCCCATCTTTAGGTCATCTGATATGACTACCCCCAGGTCCCTTTCCATTTTTGTTGTTGTTAGTATCTCACCCCCCATTGTGTACTCTTCCCCTGCGTTTTTGTTTCCCAGGTGCATTACCTTGCACTTCTTAGCATTGAATCTAAGCTGCCATACATTTGACCATTCCTCTAACCTTGCCAAATCCCTTCTCATCCTTTCCACCCACCCTGTGCATCAACTCTGTTGCAGATCTTAGTGTCATCTGCAAAGAGACATATTTTCCTTCCAGTCCTTCTGCAATGTCGCTTATAAAGACATTGAAGAGACCGTCCTAATACTGAACCCTCATGTACCCCACTAGTAACCCTCCTTTCTTCTGAGTGGACTCCATTTACTATTACTCTCTGTGTCCTATTCTCCAGCCAGTTCTTTACCCAGGCTGTCATCTTGGGACCCACTCCCAGGCTGGCTAACTTGTATATTAATCTTTTGTGTGGGACTGTGTCAAATGCCTTCTAAGTCTAGGTGAGCCATGTCCACAGCCCTCCCTGATCTACTACTTTGGTCACCCAGTCAAAAAATCTATCAGATTAGTCTGGCATGACCTTCCGCTGTGAATCCATGCTGCCTAGGTCCTGTGCCTCTGGCCTCTAGATACTGACAATTCTTTCCTTTAGAAGTGATTCCATCATTTTCCCTATCACTGAGGTTAAACTAACAGGTCTATAGTTTCCTGCTTCTGCCTTGCTCCCACTTTTGTGAAGGGGAATCACATCTGCCCTCCTCCAGTCCTCGGGTACCACCCCATCCTCTCATGATTTGTTAAAAAGGGTAGTCAGTGGTGTCACTAGTTCTACCCTTAGTTCTTTTAGAATTCTGGGATGAATCCCATCAGGCCCCATTGCTTTGTCCACCTTCAGTTTTAAGAGTTCTTTCAGAACCCTTTGTTCTGTAAATGGGCGTATCAACTTCTGTATCCAGAGTGTTACTACTGTTTGTTTTATGTACCTCCCCTCTTCCTTTGTAAATACTGAGCAAAAATATTTGTTTAGTATCTCTGCCTTTTCACAGTCTCCTCTGCCCACCTTCCTCCCCTTTATAAGCCTCACTATCCCTCCCTTGGTCTTCCTTCGCTCTAGATGTACCTATAAAGGTTTTATCCCCTTCTTAACTGAGTTGGCTATCTTTTCCTCGGTTTGGGCCTTTGCTGTTCTGACTGCCTTCCCAGCCTCCTTTTTGCTTTAACTGATACAGTTCTCTATCCTGCTCCTTCTGCGATTCCTTGTACTTCCTGAATGCTTTCTTTTCTCTTGAACCTTCACTGCCACTTCCTTTGAGAACCATAGTGGTTTCTTACATCGTCTTGTTTTGTTTATTTGCTTCACACAAAGGCTCGTTACCTCTGTGATGGCAGTTTTATTATTCCCCATTGTTCTTCCACCCCTCCTTCCTGCCCATTTGCTAGTGCGTTCCTTAGGCACTCACCCATTTTAGCAAAGTCAGCCCTCCTAAAGTCCAGTACTTTAGTCTTTGTATGGCTTGACTCTATTGCTGTGTTTATTGTGAACCATACTGTTCGATGGTCGCTAGTTCCCAGATGGCTACCCACTTCTACATCTGTAATCCTCTCACCATCTCCATTTGAGAGAATCAAGTCTAATATTGCTCCCTCTCAGTGGGCTCCAGTACTAGTTGTCTAAGGCATGCCCCTGTAGGGCATCTAGAATAACCCACTCTTTAAGTGGCAGCTGCAACTGCACTCCAGTTAACATCTGGCATATTCAGATCACCCATCAGCAATATCTCCTTTTTCTGCCATTCTAAGTATACTTTCTATCATTTCCCTGTCCATTTCCTCCCCTGAGAAGGGGTTCAGTAGAACAACCCCATGTGCATTGTGGTGCCATTGCCTGTCTCCAAATTTACCCACAGTGCTTCTTCTCCTCCATGTGTACCTTTTGTTCTGTTGCTTTATTCTTTCCTTATGTAAAGAACTACTCCTCCTCCTCTTACCCTCCCTGTCCCTCCTGTACACAGTGTATCCTGGTATGTTTATGTCCCAGTCATGGTTTTGTGTGTACCATGTTTCTGTGACTGCCACAATATCCAGATGTTCTTCCTCCATCAAGGCCACTAATTCAGGAAGCTTGTTACCCAGACTACGGGCATTAGTACTCATTGCTCTCCATTTTTTGATGGCTTTACCTTCCAGTGCAGCATCCCCACTGACCGTTCTACCTCTGTCTTTTCTCATTTAGTACCCTGTTTTGTAGGGAAAGGCTGGATTTTCCTGCTGCTTGTCAGTGCCTCCCTTTGACTAGTTTAAAAGCTTGCCAATGAAGCATTTAAACCGATTGCTCAAAAGACTTGTTCCTTCCTGGACAGATGCAGACCATCCTGCCAGTATAGGCTGGTGTCCCTCCAGGTGGAACCCCAGTCCCCAATGAGCCAAATCCCTGTGCTCCGCACCATTTTTTCAACCATTCATTAAACTGCAAGGTGCCAATTACCCTCGCATCCCCATGCTTTTGACAGGCAGCACCTCTGAGAAGGATACTGTGTGTGCTACTCGTCTTAGGTCCCTCCCCAACTTTGCAATGTCCTCCTGCACTGCTCTAATCTCATGATGAGCCAAGTCATTTGTCCCTAGGTGGACAATTACGTCCAGCTCGGAATCCCTTGCAGCTGTTCTCGTGATCCTGAGGATGCTCTTCCTGTCCCTCCAAGCCATGGCACCAGGCAGGCACCTTACTTCATTTTTCTCATCTCCCCCCAGTTCTATACCCCTAATAATTGAGTCCCCCACCAGGAGCTGCTTCCTTTCCCTTTGGTGTCCTCTGCCTCCTTTCTGTGGGCCTCCTTGTGACAGTTATCATCAGTCTTCTCTGGGTACACCCATAGGGGAGCTATGCTCCCCAGAAGGGTGTATGGATTGTGAGTGGAACAATTGACTGGGTGTGCCTCTGTTCCACCCTCCTCACCCTCCCTGAGCCCACTGTGGTCCAACTGCTGTGCTTTCTTTGCAACCTCTGAGGTAGTGGTGGTGGCGCTAGTGCTCCCTGGATGGGGAGGTTCCTTTCTACTGTCCAGTGTGGCCTGGGGAAGGTTTCCTTACTACTGTCCAGTGTGGCCTGAGGCAGACGCTTCCTCCTCAGGGCAGATAGTTGTCTGCAAATAGGGCAGCATCTCAGCCTCCAGAAAGACTCCCAGAAGACTGCTGCCCACAGCCATTACATTGCACTACTCCCCACGCTTATCTAGTTGTTTTTTTTATTGTATTTGTATGTAAAATGCATGGATTTGATTATATAGAAATATATATATATATATATTATACAACTCACCTCAGGCTATGTTTGGCATCCAGTTTCAACCTGCAGCTTTTGCTATTTTGAATCACAGAGCCCCACCAAAAGTTACGTAAATATATTGATGCAGATTCACAGAATTCTAGTAATCAGTCCAGTTAGCCACAAAGAAAAATCAAATATGCAGAAGATAAGCAGTTTAAAAACCCTTTCTGAATTAAAAACTAAAATACCAAGCTCTGCCACTTTAAAAGTGAGGAAAACTTCTCTCAGATGTAAGCAAGAGAGAGAGAGTTTAGTTACAGATAATTCGTCCAAAATAGTATATTCCACGCAGCTTCTCAGTTGTTCCCAGCACTCCTGTACACAACCTGGAAGACGATGGACTTCTGGCTCATACAGGAGCACACCACTAGTTTATAGTAATTGAATAATGCTGACAAATGGTCTAGCTAGACAAATGGCTATGATGCTGAGCTCTGACTTGTGAAGACAATTACCCCACCTCAGGCTATGTTTGGCATCCAGTTTCAACCTGCAGCTTTTGCTATTTTGAATCACAGAGCCCCACCAAAAGTTGCAAAATATATTGATGCAGATTCACACAGAATTCTAGTAATCAGTCCAGTTAGCCACAAAGGAAAATCAAATATGCAGAAGATAAGCAGTTTTAAAAAAACCCTTTCTGAATTAAAAACTAAAATACCAAGCTCTGCCACTTTAAAAGTGAGGAAAACTTCTCTCAGATGTAAGCAAGAGAGAGAGAGAGTTTAGTTACAGATAATTCGTCCAAAATAGTATATTCCACGCAGCTTCTCAGTTGTTCCCAGCACTCCTGTACACAACCTGGAAGACGATGGACTAATTATGTTTTAATATCTCTGTGGAGAATATAAGTTAAGCTTGTAGCATCATTCAATGGTAATTAGCAACATGAGAATAGTACCATTTCATTGTTATATAAAAAATTCCAATAATCCTGGATTTTATATTACTTGCAAGTAATATATTGGAAATGTAAATCATTATACATATGATATTTTTTGTATGTCTCTTTCATGTCTGTTATGTTTATTATATTTTATATAATTGTAACTATGTATAATTTAAAACCAATAAAAGCATACTGATAAGTACAAGTTACAGGTTATACATACAGTGTGAAAAGAATACAGGTTTTATATACATTGACACAAGAATGCAAATGAACAGGGTATCCACAAAAAGAAAGTGGCTTGAGCAACAGTGCAGAGCAAATGATCAAAGGTGCTATGAGCTATAGGTGACTCAGGCAGAACTACTGGAAATGGGGGCAGTAGTTATTAGGGACTTCGATGGCAAAGGACTCCAGCTGAGGGTTAGACGGATTGGAGGCACGAGCGGGGTGAAGGCGGCGAATGGCAGAGGGACCATTTAAAAAGGTTTAACAGTGGAAGCATACAGAGTGAGGAAGGGGGTGGGTTCTACAAATTCCAGAATTGGAAGGAGAAGATGGTCTTTCCAGAGTTAGAGTGGGGTAGAGGAAGGGCAAAAGAGTGCTGGTCACACTTTCAGAGACAGTATGACATGTGGGGTGAAGGGATTAGGAGGGATGTAAGGTAGGGGGTGAGGGAGCCAAACCAATACTTGGCCGAGATGAAAGAGGTATGTTGGTTATGACAGGAGTCTAGGAAGGAGACCGATATGGATGCGTAGAGGGTGCAGTGATGAGTTCTGCGAGGGGCGTTTAAGGCAAAATGGCAAAAGGCATTGAAGAGGACATCTAATCTGGAGAGAGTGGATGCAGAAGCAGACCTGTAAACCACCTCTGCATAATCAAAAAGGAGAAGGATTATCCTGGAGAGGAGAATCCGGCGAACAGGGAGGAGAAGGCATCTCTATTTCTGTAAAGAGCACCAAGTTTGGGGCGGAGCTTGGGATGAATATGGTTGATATATGTAGTGAAATATAAGTGGCTGTCAAGCCAAATTTCCAGATACTTGTAAGCTGGGACTATGTCCAAGGTAGTGCCATCAAGAGTGGAGAAAGGGAAGGGTTGGGAGTTTGTCAAGTTTTTTTTTTGGGGGGGGGGCCGAAATTCATGGAGACTGTTTTGGTAGTGTTTACCTTTAGTTGATTGTCCTGGAACCAGTTTAGGACATGAGTGAAATCCGCCTGTAGAAGGGAGGATATCTCTAATGCCGAGGGGCCATAAGTGTAGAGAATGGTATCGTCTGCATAAAGATGTATGTTTAAGTGGGAGTACACGAGAGGGAGATCATTGAGAAAAATGGAAAGAGGATGGGACCAGGATAGAGCCTTGCGGTACTCCTGCTAGGATTTGGGGGAGAGTATTGCCAGCCTGCATGCATTGGGATCGAACAGAAAGGTATGAGTGGGACCATTTGATTGATAGGGGGAAGCGTCCAGCCAGATCCAATTTGGAAAATAGGAGTAGATGGGAGACAGAATCAAAGACCTTGTCTGTAAAAATAGCTGAGGTGAGGTGGCCTAGGTCCATGCCAGTGAAGGTGGCGTCTGTCACCAAGATCAATGAGGAGACCGTTGAGAGGTTCTTTCTTAATGCCTAGTTGGTATGGGGACAGGAAATTAGATGATGTGAGGAAATGCGTGAGTCTGGTTAGGACAGTGGATTCTTGGAGCTTGGCCAAGACTTGAGGAGTAAGAGGTTAGTAATTTGTTAGTCCTCTTTGGCTTGGCCTACGTAGCCACTATTCTATTTCTGCCCTCTGGATATTTTTTCTGGCTGGAGTTTAGCATAGCTAGCATAATGGGGTGGGGGTATTTTTCTAGGGTTCTGAAAAGATCTGATGTTAGGCTGTTGACAGCAGCTCCACCACAAGGCAGAGGGTTTGAATAGTGTTTCACATTCTGAAAATTACATATTATCCCATACTCTCTGGGGTACTTCAACCTGCCAGGTTGAATGCAGTAGTTAAGGATAATGAGGGATCCTTTGGAAGAAACATTATTACTATAGTCATTTTTTCTTCTGTTAAAGAAGTTAGTTCTTATATAAAGGTGTCTTTATCCTGCATAGTTCCAGTCTTTTCTGCTTTATCAAGGATATCCTTCTGGTGTGGTCTTGTATTTTGATTCTGAGTGGGCCAAAGACAATTGCAAAAAGAATACCCTAAAATTTTACATAGGTTGCATTTAACTTTGTTGGAAAAATGCATGCTGAAATGCCCATATTCCAAGCACGTTACAGAAACGCTGGTGCAATCATTACTTAAATGTGAAAATGAACCACACTTAAAACATGCTTTTGGTTGACCAGAATAAAAACAACCCCCTCCCTGATCATGACCAATGTGAAAGCTGTTTGGTAAATGTTGGAGTGCAGTGTCAGTTTGTTGGAGCTGCACTTTGTATTTCCACCCTCCTGTCCATATTTCTTCACTATCCATGATGTGTTCTGATTTCCCTATTCTAACCCCAGTAATACTCAGGTATTCATAACTGTATGCAGTCTTCCTCCTAAGTAGAACTGCCCAGAGAGAATTTGGAACATATGCAAATGATGGAATCTTTTGCACGAGCCACTTTCCAAATGCTGCCTTGTACTAACTGCCTTAGTTCTAAAACTTTCAGATTTCTCTCTCTGCCTGATAATTCTAGATGCTCAGAGATTCTCTCCTCTTCATCATCTTGTTCTGGCATGAGAAACTTTACAGAATATGATAAGCATTCTTGAACATTTCTTTTGCTGCCTTTTACTTTTGTCATTTTAAGTAAACCTGTAGTTTTAGAGTTTAAATTGTACGTTTGATTGCTTTTACATTCAAACTGTCTTTTAAAATGAAAAAGAAAACTATTGATTTCAAACTCTGTATTCTGTGTAGTGGAATTCTGTCAAGTGCCTTTTGTCTACCCTTCTGGACATGACCATGAAAAGCAGAGTGAAATCTGCATTTCATGTCCTGTAATAACTATTGAAAAATGCCTGGAATATGGCTAATAAACTGTGAAAACTATTGAAAAATGCCTGGAATATAGCTAAAAAAAAGGAAAAAGGAAAATTTTTACCATCTAAGGGTCCCTCCACCTCTGACCAGCTGACACCTAAATTACTGTGAGTGAAACCACAACTACTAATGTAAACTGCTACCCCTGAGACGGGTATACAAGCAGTTCTTGAGAGGCTTGCTGAACTGGCTGACTACCAGGTTCCCTCTAAGAAATCAAACAAGCATTTGTCAATGCCAAATGTTGCTTGCTTGTATGTGCTGTGTAGGTATTTGGAAGTCAATGGAGTGCAAATATTGAAAATTTGCAAACTTACGAGCGTGCGTAGGAACTGCACACGCACGCTCGTGAAACGGTCATTTTTAGAAAGTTTGTGACCAAATTTTCAACATAGCCATTTTAAGACCTCTGCTCATGAACAGTGTCACTGTGATTTTCTTAATGTGTCCCATACATTGATTTCGCACACCGATTGCGCCATTGTGCTCTACATGGGTGGAAACACGTTTTGGGCGAGATGTGAAAAATGACTGCTATACTGCTCATAAGAAGGTGTGGCAAAATGACAATGTTGAAAATCTGGAGTGAAAATATTGAAAATCGCAAACTTACGAGCGTGCGTAGGAAGTGCGCAACGCAGGCTTATAAAACAGTCATTTTTAGGTATTTTTCCACCAAATTTTCAACATAGCATTTTAAGACCTCTGCTCATAAACAGTGTCACTGTGATTTTCTTAATGTATCCATTCAGTGATTTCACACTGACTGCGAATTAATAGCTTCATGATGAAGCTGCGTTTTAGGCGAGATGTGAAAAATGACAGCTGTACTGCTCATAAGAGGCGGTGTGGTAAAATGACAGTGTTGAAAATCTGGAGTGAAAATATTGAAAATTCGAACATATGGCGCTGCATAGAACTGCGCAATGCAGCTCATAAAGTTTTTAGATTATTTTTCCACCAAATTTTCAACATAGGCTCTTTTGAGAGCCCACCTTATGAACACTGGCAGTGTCGTTTCATTAATCAGTGCCAAAAGGTGATTTTGCACAGTGACTGCAAAATCACCCTTCAGGCCCGATTAACGCTATGACAGTGACAGCATTCATGAGAAGGGGTCCCAAAAACCCCATGTTGGAAATTTGGTGCAAAAATTCAAAAAATGCCTGAGATATGCAGCAAAGTTGAAAAAACCCTATTTATTACATTATACAGCTTACCGGCATTTCCTCAGTTCGTGGCACCATGTACTTTCGGGGGCAGTGGAGCCGACGAAACAGGAGGAACTGACGTGGGACGCTTGCCACACTGGGGTGAGCTCCCAGCATGGCACAAGGATGCTGTTTGGAGGGCCATGGAGCCGGACGGGGATTGGGCATCCCCGTCGGTGATCGATCTGTCGCCACGCTGGGGTGGGCTCCCAGAGTGGCACCTTATTCGAGGACAGTAGAGCCGACGAGGATTGGGCACCCGTCCATATACAGTGTGTGGGGAGGGCCGAGCACGCAGTATGCGTGCGTGTGTGGTGTGAGGGGTGTGTAGCGGAGAGCAGGCGATATCTTATCACTGCTCACTGAAGCGTAGTTCCCCCTTTCAACTGTACACCACTGCATTTTAGACTGCTGTCATAGACAGCTCCAGCAGGCATTGGAGAACTGCGGCCGTGCCTGCAAACACACTGACTGAATTGGAAGAGGGCTGCCACACCTCCGAAAACTCGGATGATGGCACTGTGTTTCTTGCACATGCGTGCAAGCAGCATAATAAAACTAAGCACAGAGAACCCCCTGCTAGACAGTGTATGGGGACTTCTGTGCCTGCTAGAAAGCCTACCAATTCCTGCAGATGTTCAAGTGAAGCCCACTCAGACTTATTGTATCACTAAAGGGATTAATTCTCACTGAAATGGTATCATTTACTGCAGAATTTGTAGCACTGTGCTTCATTCTGGTGTTTTTTCACTGTGAATGAAAGTGTGAAAATTGTAAACTTTCCTAAAAAAAAAAAAAAGTGAAGATATGCCTGGAATGGCTTAAGAAAACACTTTTAGGCTTACAAGTGCTGTGTACTCAGCAGCAGACCTCTGCACAGCAGATTGTCTCCTCTGATCAGTCTTCCCATTATCTGGAGGAAGACTATGTGATTTCATGGAATGTTTGGGGTTTTTACCAAAAAAATAAAGATTATCCCTCACTCTTCACATTTGTGAGAAACGATTGGGCTGACACCCACTAAAAGCTTTCCCTTCCTGTGAATAAATTCATTGGGGAAGACACTTTTAAAGATTTTACAAACTCTAAGCTGTTTTTCCCCCTCTTGAAAAGAGGATGTATAAGAAACATCAGCTAGACAGGGAGGGAACTCCGTTTATTCCCTCATCCTATACATTAAGGAGTAGTTGAAGTAACAGCCTGTGGCAAGGCAAAGAGATCCCTGGCATCCTACTCTCCTAACACAGATCCGAAGAAAACTGACATACTTTCAAGTCCATGTTATTCCCCTGCCATATGATCTAGCTGAAACAACCAAATTTGCTTTGGAAGCAGCCAAATAACTGTTTAAATGGCTGCTGCTAGATGGGTAGTAAATACAGTGGTTCAAAGGGGGTTTGCCTGGTTGTGAGTCACCAACCTAACTTAGTATTTCCAAACCAAGGATATGGATTCCAAGTCGAGGGTAATTCCTCTTTAGAAAAAAGATAAAAGTAAAAAAATGGATGAATGCACCACAGTAAGCTACTTTTGTTGTATCGGACTAGGGCTGTTCTTCAGTATCAGCACTACCTATAGCTGGGGTATTCCAGACACCACAGACAAGTGATCATGGATGTAGTAATCAGGGATTGTCTCTGGGTTCAAATCCCTTCCAAACAAACAAACAAAAAAGTTTTAAATCTATCTACAGATGTAGAGAAAGAACATTTAAAGAAAAAGAGGTTCAAAACCTGTTACCGTCAAAGACAGAGGAGTCTGTCTTGGTATAGCAAAAGGTACAAAAAGGATGGGGAGTGGTAACCTGTCTCAGAGGGTACTAAGCAGGTATCTGACAAAGCCAAAGTTCAAAATGGTGCTTTTGGCACTGATTCGGCCAACACTCCTAAGAAAGGTGAAGGTTTGGCATCAGTGGACTTAAAAGTTTTTCCCCATCCTCATAAGCACAGAAAGTACCTCAGATTCATACCCCCCCCATTGGGTCATTCCATAACAGTGTGCATAGTGGTTGTAGCACCTTCAAAGACAAGGTGTCACAAGTTCTTCCTATATCTAGAGGATTGGCTGTGGCTGCAAAGTCAACCCAGCAAGAGGATCTGCAATTCACCTAGGGGTTCATGGAGTCTAAGTTTTTCTGATAAATCTAGAGGCAGTTTGTCTCTCAGCCTGCTTGGGCACTACAGTTCTTAGGAGCAGAGCTTAATACTTTCGTGAGACAGAACCTACTTACCTACAAGCAGGGCAAGAAGTATTCCACTGATAGTGGTTTCATTCATCCTGGATGAAATGAATAAAAAGATTTAAAAAACAAACTGCACAACAGTTTCTTCAGCTACTGCACATGGCACCTGCCGCTGGCGCAGTCTTGGAATCCAGGTTACACATTACTATTCAGTTTCACCTCAGGATTCACTGGTGTCAGAGAAAGGACCCCCTGTCATAACCAATTTTACAGGTCTCCAAAAAAAACTAAAGCAATCTAATGGAAGGAGTTTATTTTTCAGCAAAAGGCTCCTTCATTTGTCTGATAACAGAGACATCTCGACTTGAGTGTGGCCCCACCTGGAGGTTCACACCTCCCATGGCACATAAACCTGCTGGGGTTAAGAGTAATGTTACTGACACTAAAGGTTTTACATAACTACTACAAGGAGGGGGGCACAGGTCCACAGTACCACCACAATGTATTACATAAACATTTTAGGAGGGGCAAGGTTAAGCCCTCCTTGCACAGGATTCGTGAAAATATGGGATCTATCATGCTCAATGGGCACTTTCAGGATATCCATCTACCACTGCCAGGTAAGGACAGTACCTTGGCAGCTACTTCAACTCAAATCAGCCAGCCCCATCAAGAATGGGTCTTAAACAGTCAGGTGGTGCAAATTATCTTCAGCAGGTGGGTCACCACAGAGGTTGACTTGTTCACATCCCACCACAACCTCCACCTGTCACAGTACTATGACAGACAGCCAGATCTGGGAACAATTCCCCTGAATGCTCTGACTTCGAGTTGGCAAGGGAAGTAAGTGCATCTTTCTTCTTTCTTCCTTCTTGTATACAGAGCAATTTTCTCAAGCTCAGGTCCCAGTCAGCATCAATAATTTTGATAGCACTAGAATGGGCCAGACAGACATGTCTCTCTCTCTCTCTCTCTGCTAACCTCCATACTGGGGCCTGAACCAATATACCTTCCCTCGGAGGCACAATCTGATGACCTCCTATCAGGAGGCTCCTGTACCCAAACCACATATCACTCACATTCAAGGCATGGTTCTTGAGTACTTAGGTATAATATGCAGGTTTGCATCTTTCTCAGTGTGTCTTAAGCATGTGATGTGGTTACAGAAAGCTTTCCACTAAGAAAATCTATGCTTCAGAATGGGAAAAAGTTTTATGATTGGTGTTCAACCAAGAAATTGGTCCCAGAACATACTGGGTCCCAGCTGTCTGACTATTTTATCTATTTACAGTCATTGGACTGGCTATCCTGTACCCTTAAGGTCCACCTGGTTGCAGCATCTGCTAGCATATTAGTTGGACAAAATGTTTTTATTGCTTCACATCCTAGCTACAAAAGGCTCTTTATGGGCCTAGCACATGTCAACACAGGCTGGTGTTCCTGTTGTGCTGGTCTATCTTACTTACAGTATTTGCTCTTACTGGGCCTGCAGTCCAGTACCTTAAATGTCCACTTGGTTGCAGCATCTACTTACACTTCAGTTGAACAGAATGTTTTTCAGGCCTTGGACTCTATCCTCAAAGGGTTCTTTAAAAGCCTGTCCCATTTGCACCCCCTCACAAGGGACCGGTGCCAGCATGTGGCCTAGTTGTGTGTGTAGTTTGGCTCATGGGTCCCCCTTTTTGACCCTATGTCTTCAATTGTTTTGAAATATGTCAAAAAAAAAAAAACAAGAAAAACTATTTTTCCTGTGGTAATCACTTCTGACAAAAGAATCAGTGAGCTAAAGTCTCTCTGAATTGAACAGGTCTATACTTCATCCCACAGAACCAAAGTTGTCCTGGGAACAAACAGGAAGTTTATGTTTAACATGACCTCTAAATATCATTTCAACCAAACCAGTATCTTACCCATCTTTTCAGGGTTTTATTTAACTCTAAAAATTGATTAGCGTTTTGCTCATAAAAGTTCTAAAACATTGTGAAAATGCATAACACTTGCCTCAATGTGTTTAACAAACATAGCACTGCTAGAAAATCTATATAAATGCTTTTTGTACAGTTAGTATTGTCCCAAGAAGAAAACTGCTAATCAGTTATTTAAGGCCCTGGACACACTACAGAACTGTTTTTGAAAACCGTTTTTAAAACCAGTTTAGCTAAACCATTTCAGTGCAGCCACACTACTCAGTACAAATTTTTGATAACAGTTTAATGTGGCCACACCGTTGGTGTTAAACCTGTTCTCCTTGTAAGTATTTTGTTTGAAGTCCAACACACAGAACTGTGCTTGCCTGGACACACTGCAGCTAGAACTGTTTTAGTTAAACCATTACAGCTTAAAACACTTCTACTCCTGGACAGACCTGTGAGTAAAACCATGCTAGCTTCAAAACGTTTTTAAAAATGGTTTTAAGACTAGGTACAGTATCTAGCAGGGTTTAAAAACACTTTTGTTAAAACGTTTTAAGAGCCTTGTAGTCTGTCTGCAAACAGTGCTGGGGGATTTAAACCATTTTAAGGCACTTAAACTGTTTTAAGTTTCCCAGTGTGTCCAAGGCCTAAAACCCTGCTTTTTCACTGAACACTTTAGTCCTGGTGAAAAAAAGTCTTCATAGTCTGGACGTCTAAGGAGTTTCGCTACTTTTTGACAGCCACTAAAGCCCTTAGGCAGGACAGAAAACAGCTGTTCCTGACCTATGGGAATGAGAGAAAGGATAATCCAGCATCAAAGAAGGTCCACTTATTACTGGATAGTACAGTATAACCAGTTTTGTACTGTAAGGCTGGAAAGGAGCCCCTTATGGGTGGAAGGCCATTCCACAAGGGGTACAGCTGCTACCATAGCAGCTGTCAGGGATGTTTCCCTGTGAATCTGTAAAGTAGCTACCTGGAAACCAGTACACACTTTACGAAGCATTACACTCTGGATAATTTGTCCCGGGGTGATGCCAGATTTGGCACAGCAATCCTGCAAAGTCTGTTCCTAAGATAGGGCTCTGTGCCCACCTCCAGAGGTACTGCTTGGTAGTCTGCATACAGTTTTGAATAGTATTACTGGGGTTAGAAGAAAAAAATACTCACTTAGTAACCTTGTTTCTTCCAAGTGATACTCGGGTATTCATAACTCTCCCACCCTCCACCCCTTCTGGAACCTTCTGCCTCTGTACTCCTGAATACTATGCTCTCAGGTGCATAAGTGCCATTTCTGGCACACATGTTGTGATTGGGTTCTCTATTGTTGTCCCTCACTCTTTTTTTGGGTAATTTGGACATTCTAGGGTGTTCTTTCAGAGGTTATGCCCTCCAGTTGGAGGCTTTTTTTTCGGGTTAAGGGAGTGATCTCTAATAATTATTATTATTATTACACTTAGTGTTGAGGGAGTGCCTTCTGTTGTTGTAGTTATTATCATTATCAATATTGTTATTACAATTATTTTTATACTTCGTCCCTGTGGGCCTGTCTTTTCGGGCATCCAGGAAATCTGAACGGTTTAGAACTAAGGCTGTTGGTATAAGGCAGCATTTGAAAAGTGGCTAGTTCAAAAGATTCCATCATTTGCATATGTTCCAAATTCTCTCTGGGCAGTTCTACTTAGGAGGAAGTCTGCATACAGTTATGAATAACTGAGTATCACTAGGAAGAAACAAGATTGCTAGGTAAGTAATTTTTTTCTTATTTCTCATTTATTCTGAACCAGTAAATCATGTTATGGACATCCACCTCCTCATTTCTAAACATTATTGTCACTGTGCAGGTAGTAGGTCTAGTTAAAGGAATAGCCTGAAAAGGAATCCAGAGTTCCGAGTATTTGAGATTGTTATAATTAATCCAAAATCTTTCTAAAGGTAGTTTAAAACTCACATGATATATACTGTCCCCAGAAACATGAATCAGTGTGTATACCTGAAGAAGGACATTAAGTTACTGGAGGGGGTGCAGTGCAGGGCAACAAAGATGATCCAGGGTCTAGAGGACATACCCTATGTGAGCAGGCTGAGGGAGTTGAACATGTAGTCACTGGAGGAGAGACAGGGGGATATGACTGAAACCTTCAAGTACATGAAGGGAATAAACAAGGCAGGCACGGAGGGACTAGTCCAGTTAAGGGGGGTAGGGACACTTGAGGTCACGATCTCAGATTGGAGTGGGAAGGTTCAGGAGGGAAATGAGAAGACACTATTTTATGGAGAGAGTGGTTGGGTGGAACACGTTGCCTGTGGAAGTGGTATCCTGTAGAACAGTGGACCGCTTCAAAAGGGGATGGGACAGGACAAGGGGAAGGGTCAGGGAAGGGGAGGGAGGGGCAGCTGCAGAATAAGGGCTGCTAGCTGCACACTCGAGTAGACTTGATAGACCATAAGGCCTTCATCTGCTGGCAAATTCATATGCTCATATGTTCGTATATTCTATTAGTTGCATAACCCACAGATTTCTGTAGTAATTGTCTTGCAACAGAAGTGCAATCTGGAGGGAGTTCTGAATCTCCTTTGTACCTTAATCGGACTGCATTCCTTCTTTGTTCAGAGATAAGTTGTGCTACAAAAAGGTCTGAAAGTTTGAAACCTACCCTTAGTGGTTGTGCTTGTTGTTCATGTGTCAACCATCATTTTAATTAGGTCATTGTTTAGATGTACTAGCATTAGATGTTGTCAGATCTTTGCTTAATTCTGACTAGGTGCCTCCTGGTTTCCTGAAGTAGTTTGTTCAGCAGTAGCTACAACCTCCATTTGTGTGTCAGAAAGACATAATTCTGCAGGTTGTGTTTGGGGAGTCATTGATTGTGCTACTTGTATCACTTTACCAGTATTCCCAGTCACAGTTTGCCTACTAAGTTGCACTCCACTGTGTTCAGAAACACCTTTTATCATGGTATGGTGCAGTGCTAGTTTTACTGAGTCAGGTAAACTTTCACCATTATTGCAGATTTATTTTGTGCAAACTGTACTGTTTTGGTAGTGCAGGTATCTATTTTGTATTGGGGAAGCAGTTCAAGGTTCAGGATCCAGCTGTACCTGTCTGGTCCGATCATCCATCCTGCTTCCGGTAAGGCTGTCTCTTTATTCCATATCCTGATGGGTGCTGCATCCTTCTGTCCTTTTGAACACTGTTCAAAATTGCTTTGTGGCTTTGTGTAGGTCTTATCAGTCACTAGAGCAGCTGTACTATGTGCTGCTTCTGCTGTTGTTTCAGCTGCTGTAATTGGAATACTATCGGAGACATTGCTGCAGTGCTGTCTGAAGACTTGCTGTTCTCATTTCTTGTCTCTGTTGACAGTGGAGATTCTATGACAGGGAGAGGTTCAGGTACATTTTTTTCTCCTTTCTGGGCCTATATTTTTTTGGAAATGTAGTTGGAAACTTTGATCTTCTTTGAGGGTCTCTCAGTCTTCAGGTTACACCATAGGAACCTTCGCCGTCAGTGAAGGGGAATCCACACGGAAGATTTTCAGCAGTACAACTGGGACCGCCCACGCCGTCAACGTCAGCAGATATCACCAACCCTATAAAGGTGTTGGTGGCCTCGCTTCCTCCTCAGTTCTTTTCCAATGCCAACTCACTTGCGTTGGTCTCCGCGGAAGCTTGGCTGCAGTATTTGTGTCTTTTTGCAGCCTACAGCTTTTTTCACTTTGTAAAAGTCTCTTTTTCAAGAGATTTCTTGTTTTATGTTGAGAGTTAATCCTTCCTCTTCCCTTTTCCTTTGCTGCCACTGCAGAAAGAAGATTGTCTCTACAAACAAACATTCTGTTTGTGTCTGCTGTCCTGGGCCTGACCACGAAGTCTCCAACTGTGAGCTCTGTCAGAAGTCTAATCACACCACTCCCTTGACAACGCAAAAAGGCTCTTAAGATGTTTCTGATGGAACAACAGGTAGCCAGCTCCGGGCAGAGGTCCACCGGGGCCCCTGGCCTCCCAGTTGCTGACTGGATCTGCAAGCTCCCAGGCCTGCAAGGCCCGAGACAAGTCCTTGGGGGAAAAATCACAAACAAAACAGAGATTGGAACCGTTCCCCCAGCATCAGTCTCACTCCCTGTTGCCTCTTCTTCTTCTAGAGGATCTTCATCATCTGTCGCTGCTTCGATGAAGAGAACTGCTGCCCAGGTCTCTGTGCCTACCAGACCCATACTGACAGCACTGCCGCCTAATTCACAGGGTGCACGGCTGTCGACCTCTGGGTCATCTGCTCCTTTATCGTCACCATGGTTCATCATCAAAGACTCTCTTGTTGAAGCCTGCCCCTTTGCCAACCAGGGCTACAGGCTCATCAGGCTCTCAGAACACACCAGGCAGGTCATCAATGTGATGCTTGGCCAGCTGGTTATGATTGTTCTATGATATTTGTAATATAAAAATATACCGTGTGATTGTCAGTGTGTCCACGAGTGCCCCCCCATTTTTCAGTTACAGTCAAGTGACCTGAAACCAGGAGGTAATTAAAAGACTAGAGAGATTTAATTAAGGGTCTCCTGTAATTAGAACTGACCCAGCTGCCAGGATATAGGGGTAGTAAACTTTTATGACATTTTAGAGGAAAAAAACATTTTTATACCATGGTGTGAAAGGTCCTAAAATCCTTTGATGTGTCCTGGGAAGAGGAACTGCTCAAGATCAAAGAGAGGATGTTAATTAAGGAGTCATACTGGGAAATTAGTTTTTGCTGAAATCACAGTATTTAAAATATCCCCTGACAGAAAGATCATTGTTTGTATAATTTTTATATTCTAAAAGGAGGAGTTAGATGGCATCAAAGAAGGGGTGGAAACACAGAGTTTTTAAACTGTATTCTGTGTTTCAACTGGGACATTTCTTTTTGGGCTCTTAAGAAACAAGATCTAACTTAAGCACTGTAAAGAGGTAATATGTTAGATAGAAAAAGTCTAACTGTGTGTTACATAGAAACATAGAATTTGACAGCAGATAAGGACCACTTGGCCCACCTAGTCTGCCCATTTTCCTACCTAACAGATAAGCTGCAGATCCTAATTAACCAACAGCTTACTTCCTCCTAACCCCCACTAGGACTGCCTTATGTCTGTCCCATGCATCCCCCACTGTACTTGACTCCACGACCTCCTCAGGGAGGCTGTTCCATGCATCCACTACCCTCTTTGTGAAAAAATACTTCCTCACATTACCTCTGAGCCGACCCCCTCTGTCTTCAAATTGTGCCCCTTGTTCTTTACATCTCTTTTTCTGAAAGATGTCACCTCTTGGACTTTGTTGATTCCTTGAGGTACTTGAAAGTTTCTATCATGTCCCCTCTCTCCTTTCCTCAAGGGTATACATATTAAGCTCCTTTAGTCTTTCTTCGTATGTCTTCTGGTGCAGACCCTGCACCATTTTGGTTGCCCTCTTCTGGACAGCCTCTATTCTGTCTATGTCTTTGCAGAGATGGGGTCTCCAGAACTGCACACAGTACTCCAGATGGGGTCTCACCAACTGTCTCTACAGAGGGATAACAACTTCCTGTTTTCTACTGTTGTTGCCTCTCCCTGTGCATCCCAGTATCCCCCCAGCCTTCCTTACTGCCTTCTCACATTGCATGCCCGCCTTTAGGTCATCTGATATAATTACCCCCAGGTCCCTTTCCATTTTTGTTGTTGTTATTAACTCACCCCCCATTGTGTACTCTCCCCCTGTGTTTTTGTTTCCCAGATGCATTACCTTGCACTTCTTTGCATTGAATCTGAGCTGCCACGTATTTGACCATTTGTCCAACCTTGCCAAGTCCCTTTTCATTCTTTCCACCCCACCTTGTGTATCAACCCTGTTGCAGATCTTTGTGTCATCTGCAAAGAGGCATACCTTTCCTTCCAGGTGCTCTCCAATGTCTTTTATAAAGATATTAAAGAGGACCGGTCCCAGTACCGAACCCTGCAGTACCCCACTAGTTACCCTCCTTTCTTCACTGTGGTCTCCGTTTACTATAACCCTTTGCGTCCTGTTGTCCAACCAGTTTTTTATCCAGGCTACCACCTTGGGACCCACTCCAAGGCTGGCTAACTTGTATATTAATCTTTTGTGTGAGACTGTGTCGAATGCCTTGCTAAAATCTAGGTAGGCCATATCCACAGCCCCTCCCTGGTCTACTACTTTGATCACCCAGTCAAAGAAATCTATTAGGTTCATCTGACATGACCTTCCTGCCGTGAAACCATGCTGCCTTGGGCCCAGTGCCCCACTGGCCTCCAGGTACTCAATAATTCTTTCCTTCAGAAGTGATTCCATCATTTTCCCTACCACTGAAGTCAAACTAGCTGGTTTGTAGTTTCCTGCCTCTGCCCTGCCCTAGAGGTAGAAGAGGTCAGCAGTGAAGAGGAGTATCACTCTGATCTCATTCTTCCTGATGTTGAAGAGGAAGATTAGGAAGAGATCCTTCTTTCTGACAAGTCAACTGCCACCTCTGTCAGTGAGGACTCTGTGAAGCATACTCCCAGGTCCCCCCCTCCCCCGAGAACCCCACATTTTTTAATGTGATAAAGCAGCTGTCCTTCACTATGGGCTTTCACATTGAGGGAGAGAGTATCACTGGGAAAGATCTATCTGATGGACTTCCTGGAGATTCCAGAATCTCCCCCGATCATTCCTCCAGTGCTCCTAGCATTGATGAATGCAGCCATAGCAGCCTGGCACACACCAGATATGGTGCCAGCTATGCCACACAGGGTGGACAAGCTTTATCATGCCCCTCAGGGTCTTTCCTATTTTGCTGCCCAGGCTAAAACTGATTCAGTGGTCATCAAGGCAACTCATGACAGATCTAAGGTGTCTAAACACCTTAGTTCACTTTCCCCAGACAAGGAATCTCGTAGGATTGACCTCTGGGGAACAATGATTTATGCATCCTCCACCTTAGGCCTGAGGATTGCAAACTGTCTGTCACACATGGTCAAATACCAGAATACCAACTGGAAGAAGGGCAAGGCTATGGCCCAGGCCCTTCCTGGTGGCACACAAAAACAGGAATTGCTTCAATAGTTCCAGGAGGATGAAGATATTGGTAAACATCTCCTCAGAGCGCTGTACAACATGGCTGATTCCATTGCCAGAGCAGTTGCCACTGGCATATGCCTCCGTAGGCACTCCTGGCTCAGGGTTTCTGGATTTGCAGCAGACGTGCAGCACAAAATGCTTAATGCCCCTTTCAGTGGTACTAAGCTGTTCAGCCCTGATGTACAGGCCCTCATAAATGATCTGCAGGCCTCAGGCATGGCCATCAAATCGGATTATTCCCTCTACCATACCTCTCTGGTTTAGACCCAAGAGGCAGTGGTCGGAGGCTGGGTTTCCCTCCATCTGAATCAATGGAGTACCATAACTTCAGATGCATGGATTCTGCAGATCATAGAAATGGGTCACACCTTGGAGCTCATACAGCAACCTGCAGACACCCCTCCTCCACCCTCCAGTTACCCCGGCTCACTTGTCTGTTCTCCGGGAGGTAGTACAGCCTCTTGTGCACAAGAAGGCCATCGAACCAGTGCCCAGGCACCAGAGAAGCCTTAGGGTTTTATTCCAGGTTCTTTCAGGTCCTAAAAAGATTGGAAATCTGAGGCCCATCCTAGATCTAAAGGACCTCAATATGTTCATCCAGTACGAAAAGTTCCGTATGGTAACTTTGCCAGGCCTAATGCCCCTCGTTAAGACTGGGGACTGGCTCAGTTCACTGGACATACAGGATGCCTGCCTGCATATCTCCCTCTTTCCTCCTCACAGGACGTTTCTTCATTTTACTTTTCAGGACAAGCATAATAAGTTCAAAGTGCTGCTCTTTGACTTATCCTCTGCACCATAAGTCTTTACTAAGTGCTTGGCAGCAGTCACAGCACTTCTCAGAAGAGAGGTACTATATGTCTTCCCTGACCAGGACGATTGGCTTCGCAAAGCCCCATCCAGGGAACAGCTTTTGCTGACTAGGGAGCGCATTCTCCAGCTCTTCAACTCCTTGGGCATTACAGTCAACCTGCCCAAGTTGGTTCTAGTATCGTCCCAAAGACTGCAATATATAGGAGTGATTCAAACAACATGAAGTCTTGCGATATTATGACATATGCAGTATAACCCCAGGTTAGAACTGCTCCGGAGGTGAAAGAGTTAACTTCCATGCAGGGCATGGAATCTTGAGCGCAAGCTCAGTTGAACACTCTGTCTGTTGAAGCTCAAACTTAAACTGTCAGATTCTTTACTCTGCCTCACTGAACAGTCGCTCCGGAGATTCCTCCTGCTGCTCGTTCGTTTGTTGGTTTTAAAGTGTAATTCTCAGTTTATTTTACCGAAATTTAACCGCAATCGTCGGTTCAAGCTCTGTCTGTGGTATTGTAAGTAATACATAAACTATTTTATTTTTCTTCTGTTTGGAAATTGTAAACGTCTTTTTCGGTTCGGTTTGAACCGATCAGAGGGGTTTTAAAATTACCTTCTAGTCCTTTAGAGGCGGTTCCTGTTCTTATCGTTCTAAAAAACGATTTTACATGCTTTTTCCATGATCGTGACACGTTGGGAACCGATAAGAGAGTCTTGCTTGGTGGATTGCCATTAACGGGCAAGTTTTGGTTAGGCTGGCACTATGTCTGAGAAACCCAAAAGAAAAACCGGACCCACTGGGTTTCAGCACTGTGGCCTCTGTGGGGAAGCCTTTGCTAAGGCTGACCCACACACCACTTGTGTTTATTGTCTGGGGTTTGACCACCTCAATGCAGACTGCCAGATTTGTAACAATTTTCCTGCTGCCACCGTGGAAAAAAGAGTTGGTAGGCTCAGGGAAAGGGAGGCCAAAAAGTCCGCTGACCCGGATGGCCAGCCCGGTTCGGGTTCCAACCGAACCTGAGGGAGTGCCTTCTGACCAGGGCGATGCTTCCTCGGGCAAACGAAGAGCCAGCTCTGAGGATCCAGTTCCAACTAAAAGGGCTAGAAGGTCAGCTAGTTTGGGGCCAAAAGTTCTTTCTCCAACCGCTGAGGAAATAGCCAAAGCTATTCAAATTGTCCAGTCTCTTTCCCCAGTTCCGTCCGAACCGGCACCATTGGGGAAGCGCTCGGTTCGGTCGTTTCCCTCGGTTCAAGATTATGATTTTAAAGATTTTTATGAACTGGGGGAAGGGGAGGAGGGGTACAGGGAGAGTGAGTGTGATTTTGAAAGTCTGGATGTGCCCATTGAACTGGACATCTCTCCAGACAGACCCTCAGGAGTATCCCCTCCCAGACTATCTGAGTCCCCTTCTCATTTTTTGTTTTACAAGAAAGTTGCTGACACTCTGCAGCTCCCTGTTGAGGAAGCTGTTGATGATCAAGAAGAGCCTGATTTTGTGGAAATGATGGATATTCCAGAGTCTAGGACACTGTCTATTCCCTTGCATAAATCTTTTAGGAAACAGACAGTAAAAATTCTGAAAACTCCTCATTATATCCTCCCTGTGGATAAAAGGATGGACAAGAGGTATGCTTTATCAGGCTCTGATACAGAGTTCCTATCCCAGCAGTGCAGCCATGTGGGGGTAGTGCAGGCTGCAGCTTGTGACAAGGCTAATATTCCTCTAGCTTCTCACCCTCCTGAAAAGGATTCCAGGAGGATGGATGCCATGGCAAAAAAGCAGTACATGGCAGTATCTTTGGGACTCAGACAGGCAAATTATATGGCTTACGAGCTAGGTACCAGAAATCCAGGTGGGATACTGTCCTGGCCCTAGCAAAACAGGCCCTGAACAGCTTGCCAGGGAGCTGGAGCAGGTGGCTGCGGATGGTATTGAGGCATCCAAGGTGCAATTTCATGCTGCTATAGACTCTAATGATGTTTCATCAAGAGTTATGGCTACATCTGTGTCTCTTCGCAGAATGGCCTGGCTTAGATGTACTGCCCTGTCACAGGATACCCAGTCTAAGGCTATGGATTTTCCTGTTGTGGGGAATTCTCTGTTTGGGGAGCAGACAGAGAATTATATGAAGAAAATGGATGAGTATAGGGCCACCTATAGGAGTGCACAGGCCAAAGAAAGGCAAGTCACTCCTCAAAGGCAGCATGTCAGGGGCAGGGGCAGGCCTTTTCATACGCCGTTTTACCAAGCCCAGGCCTCCTCTTCTGCTTATGCCCAGAGGGGGTTCTTTAGAGGAATGGGCAGAAGGGGCTCTAGTAAGCCTGCTTCTACCCCTCAACCCAAAGCCCCTGCAAAACAGGCTCCCTCATGGGGTAGCCAGGGCCGATTCTCCACTACCGGTGGGGGGCAGGCTGGCTTACTTTATCCAGGACTGGAAGTCTTTAACATCAGACAAGTGGGTCCTGGAAGTAGTAAGCCAGGGACTGGTTCTCGGCTTCAAAAAATTTCCGAAGATGAGAGTCAGGTCTTTTCCACCTGCAAACCCATCAGAGGCACTTGCCCTGGAAGCAGAAGTTTCTTCCCTCCTGGCTCGCAGAGCCATGGAAAGGGTTCTACCCATACACCAGGGCAAAGGGTTGTACTCCAGGTACTTCCTTACCCCGAAAAAGACAGGAGAATGGCGGCCCATTCTGGATCTCAGGTATCTAAACAAGCACCTTTTAAAACCAAAGTTCAAAATGGTGACCCTGGGGATTATTTTACCCTCTCTAAGGCCAGGGGACTGGCTTGCCTCCCTGGACCTCAAGGATGCCTACTTCCATGTTCTCATCAGAAGCTCCCATCGAAAGTACCTCAGATTCGAACTGCCCTCAGGCCATTACCAGTTCAGAGCAATGCCCTTCAGCCTCACCTCGGCCCCAGGGTGTTCACAAAATGCCTGGCAGTAGCAGTTGCTCATTTAAGAAGGCAAAAGATTGCCATCTTTCCTTATCTGGACGACTGCCTCATTGTAGGCCAGTCTCCAGAACAGGTCAAACTACATTTACAAGTAACCCAGCAGCTGCTTACATCTCTAGGTTTCCTTCTCAATCTTCCAAAGTCAGTTCTGGAGCCTGTCCAGCTTCTCACCTGTATAGGCGCAGAACTGAACACAAAAGAAGCCCGAGCCTTCCTCTGGAAAGAGCAAGGACCCTGGTGTCTCTGGCCTCCTCTTTCACCCTGCAGGTCTCTCGACCAGCAAGGCATTTTCTGCAGCTCCTGGGGCACATGGCTGCTTCTACAGCAGTGGTGCAGGGAGCGAGATTTCAGATGAGGGCATTCAGTTCCATTTGAGAGCCTTTGGTCTCAAAGGACAGATCCCTAACCAAATTGATTCCAGTGACTCGAACCCTGATCCAGGCCCTTCAGTGGTGGCAGGATCAGAACAATCTGAGACAGGGGTTCCCTTCACTCCCCAGTCTCATTCCTTGACCTACTACAGATGCATCCCTCTTGGGGTGGGGAGCTCACATGAGCGCCTTTCCACCCAAGGGCTGTGGTCCCCTCAGGCATCTCTGCTCCAAATCAATTTGCTGGAGCTCAGAGCAGTTTTCTAGCACTCCAGGTTTTTCCACATCTGTCCAGAACAAGGTGGTTCAGGTCAGAACAGACAATACCACTACAATGTGGTACATCAACAACAAGGGGCACTCTCGGTCCACGGCCTTGTGCATCAAGCAATGAAGTTGTGGTCTCGGATTATTCTCTGAACGCCTCCTTATGGCAGTTCACCTCCCAGGCAAGGACAATGTCCTAACGGATGCTCTCAGCAGAATTTCCCAAGGCCATCACGGATGGGCACTGGATCCCAGTACTGGAGGTAATATTTGCCAGATGGGGCACTTCGCAAATAGATCTCTTTGCAGCCCCAGACAATCACCAACTTCCCCTTTTTTGCTGCAGGCCCCCAGTGTTGGGCTCAGTCCCTCTGGATGCCTTCCTTCTCAGTTGGGAATGGAAGTTTCTCTATGCTTTTCCCCCCTTCCCCTTTCTTTTCAAAGTGCTAGTCAGAATCAGATCTCAATCCTGCAAGATGATCCTGATTGCTCCAAATTGGGCCAGGCAGCCCTGGTACCCACTTCTCATGTCCTTAGCAGTCCACCTTCCCCTATGTCTTTCCAGGAATCACAACCTGTTAATCTGTGCCCAGGGGAGAGTTTGGTATCCAAACCTCAAATCTCTCAATCTCAAGGCTTGGCTCTTGAAGAGTTAGAGTTTGCTGACCTACACCTTTCTTAAGGTGTATTGGATATCTTGAAGCCTCTAGGAAGCCTTCCACCAGGGCTACCTATAATTCAAAATGGAAGAGATTTTCCATATGGTGTGCTGGTAAACATATTTCCCAGAATCTGCTGGTGTGCCCACGATCCCGGATTATTTGGTGCATTTGAATTCCTTGGGGCTGAGACCAGCTACCCTAAAAGTGCACTTGGCAGCTGTGTCTGTCTTCTTGTCAGCAGGTAAGCCTTCTTCTTTGTCAGCTCACCCTGTGTTCTCAAGTTTTTAAAGGGTTGCTTCACCAACCCCCCGTTCAGGGACCCTGCCCCTGCTTGGGATCTTAATATTTGCATCGCTCAGCTTATGCAACCCCCTTTTGAGCCATTGTCTTCAGCAAAGCTTAAGTACTTGACTTGGAAAACTGTGTTTCTGGTAGCCATCACCTCTGCCCGGCGCATAAGTGAGCTACAAGCCTTGTCAGTGGAGCCTGATTTTTATCTCCTTTCATAGAAATAAGGTGGTCCTCAGGACTAACAGGAAGTTTTTGCCTAAGGTGGTTTCAGACTTTCACCTTAATCAATCCATGTCTCTTCCTGTGTACTTCACTGACCATTCCTCCTCTGGTGAGAGGAGATTGCACAGTTTAGATGACAAAAGAGCCCTTAGTTACTATATAGAACGTACCAAGGGTCACAGGTTCGAATCCCTCCAATTGTTCCTCACTTATGGTGAGGTTGATAAAGGGAAACCTGCCACTAAAAGATCCATTACCAGGTGGATTGTCTCTTGTATCCACTTCTGTTACGAAAAACTGGGTAAGGTTCCTCCCTCAGGCCTGAGGGCTCACTCTACCAGAGGTACAACTGTGTCTCTGGCTGCTGCCAGGGACATTCCTATCCTAGACATATGTCAAGCAGCTACCTGGAAAACAGTTCACACTTTTACCAAGCATTACTCCTTGGATATCCAGGGCTGGAGTGATGCTCGATAGGCACAGCTGTGCTTCAGAGCCTATTTCCCAAGTAGGTTCTGTCCCTCCTCCATGGAGGTACTGCTGTGTAGTCTGCATATGTCATAATATAGCAAGACTTCATGTTGTTTGAAAAAAATTACGACCTTAGTAATGTTGTTTCTTCTAATGGAGTCTTGCTATATTAACCTGCCCCGAGCCTGCCCCTCTCAGAACCTCTGTTTTTGGGATGTGGGTGGGCAGTGCAATGTTGGCACTTCTTTGATGCCCACTTTATTTCACCCTTCTAGGGTGCTTAGGTGTTATGCTTAAATTTTCCTTCTTGAATCCCCTGACTGAGTCTTTGTTTTGGGATCAAGAACAAAAAGGTGTTTTTGTAGTTAGTAGCCAGTGGGCTAGTGTAGGTTTAGGCCTTCCACACAGAACCTTAGTGAGTTTTTGCTCGTAAAGATCTGACAGTTTAAGTTTGAGCTTCAACAGACAGAGTGTTCAACCGAGCTCGCGCTCAAGATTCCATGCCCTGCATGGAAGTTAACTCTTTCACCTCTGGAGCAGTTCTAACCTGGGGTTATACTGCATATGTCATAATATAGCAAGACTCCATTAGAAGAAACAACATTACTAAGGTGAGTAATTTTTTCTTCTGGACTCTGCGCAGGGGAAGGCCTTCCTACCCCGAAACAGTATGGAGTGCCTCATAGTCCAAGCTCAGTAAGTCACTCTGAGTCGGTACATTCCCGCCAGGGTGTGCCTCAGATTGTTGGGCCTAATGGCAGCGGCCATTCCAACCATTCCACTAACAAGGATTCATATGCACACAGTGGACCCTCAGGGTACAATGGGACCAGCGCACAGATGAGTTGGAGCAACCCGTCCTGGTTCCTTCACCAGTACGCAGAGTACTGCAGTGGTGGATGGACCCCTTGAATCTACTTCAAGGTGTTTCCTCCCACATTTCTTCCCCACATCAGATCTTAACCACAGATGTTTTGGGTCTGATCTTGGGAGCACACCTGGGTCCCGTTCAAACCTAGGGCTCCTAGTGCCAGTGGGAAGTCGCCCTTCATATCAGTGTCCTGGAGATGAGAGCGGTGCTCTACGCCATGCAGGCCTTTCAAGAGTATTTCACTCTGGGATGACTGTTGGTGCAGTCAGACAATTTGAGTGTACTTTATTACAGCAACAAGCAGAGCAGGACTCACTCATACCCCTCTGTAGGGAGGCCATGAGAGTGCAGTATTGGGCACTGGAGCACAGTCTGACACTCCCTGCAGTCCATGTGCCAGGCATCCTAAACACTCTGGCGGACAGTCTCAGCAGGACTCAGTCCAGCATGCATGAATGGGAGCTTCTGTCATCTATCGTAGAAGACTTGTTAGACAGATGGGGTCATCCAGAGTTGGACCTTTCTGCATCCCCACTTTAACGCAAAACTGCCTAATTTCTGCTTGCTAGATCCAGAGCCTGGAGTTTTCTGGCGAGTCACGTTGTTCCGCTCTTGGAGCGGGAGGTTTCTGTATGCATTCCCTCCATTTCTTCTGTTCCAGAGGGTGCTGATCAAGCTGCCGATGGAGGAGGCCAGCATGATTCTGGTGGCTCCATTCTGGCCTCACCAGATATGGGTTCCTCTGCTTCAGCAGCTGGCTGAGGAGCCTCCAGTCCCTCCTCCTCCTCTTTGCAGGAATCTGCTGACCCAGGATCAAGGGACCCTGATCGATCCCAACCTCAAGTCCCTTCATCTGCATGCCTGGCTCCTGAGAACATAGCCATCACCAGATCTGGGGTCTCTAACAGGGTAGCAGATGTCCTAGTGGCCACCCCAAAGTCTTCCACTTGCACCACATGTCATGAAGTGGAAGCGGTTTACCATCTTGGCTGCCAAACATGCCCTGGACCCTTTCACCTGTTCAGTGAATCATATCCTGGACTACCTGATCTCTTTGTCCGACTCTGGCCTCCAGTATTCCTCACTCTAGGTCCACCTTTCAGCTGTTTCTGTCTTTCATAGCCCATGGGTGACCACAAGATTGCTCAGCTGGATGTCTCCCATACTTTTCTTAGTGGCATGTTGCACCTGAAACCCCCAATCCATTTCCCTGTCCCAGCCTGGGACATGAATTTTATTTTGGAGAAGTTGATCCTGTCTTCTTTTCAGCCGATCGCAACTTGCAGCTTGCACTTTTCTTTCTTGGAAAGCACTATTTTTAGTTGTAATTATTTCTGCTCAAAGAATTCCATAGCTTCAGGCACTCTGGTACGAGGAGCCTTATTTGATTTTTCACAAAGACAGGGTAACTTTGCTCACAAATCCTAAGTTTCTCCCTACAGTGGTATTTGAGTTCACACTAAATTATTCTATCCATTCTATCTATGTTTATTTTCCTCAGTGAGCCAATCCAGGGGAAGCACTGCTCCATACGTTAGATGTGCGCAGAACTTTAAAGTACTATCTGCTTTGAGCTAAAGAGTCCAGAAAGTAAAATTAGTTGTTTCCTTCACCCCAGGTAAAGAGGGTGCTTCAGTTTCTAAGCAGTGTTTATCCAAATTTATTTTATTTAGTTAGTTTTTGTTGACCAGGTAAGTGCACTAGACAAATCCTGCCTATTTTCAGGCACGACCAAGGGGAGGGGGATACAGATGAATGCCAACTGACCTTGAACCAGATGAAGCTGTTGGTGGTATTTTTAGTGAATGAGGGAAATTTGGCCAGGACACCGGGGAAATTCCCCTACTCTTTTCGATAAGTGCCATGGGATCTTTAACATCCACCTGAACTACCACCAATCCAGGCAGATGGGACCTCGGTTTAACGTCTCATCCGAAATACGGCACCTCAGAAGTGCAGCACCCCTCTCATGCTGCACTACAGTGTCAGTACTGGGATATTAACCCAAGTGCCAGATGTGGGAACTGAACCCACAGCCCTCTGATCTCCCGGCCTCAGAGGCGAGTGTGCTACCTACTGAGCCACTGACACTGATGACCAAGATCCCCTTGAAAATCTACTGTTTTCTGAGGAAAATAAACATAGATAGAATGGATAGAATAATTTAGTGTGAACTCAATGGTTGGCAAATTGCATTGTGTTCTGCTACAACAAACACAGCAAAGAACTGCCTGGTGCTGTCAAAGTTCATTACACCAGTGGCATGGCTACCTTGGTGGCTTGTTTCAAAAGGGTCTGAGTCGTGGACATTTATGCGCCTGCCATCTGGAGTACAGTCCACACTTTCACCAAGCATTACAGTCTGGACATTGCCTCTAGATCTCGTGCAGGATTTGGCAGGGCAGTATTACAAGGACTTAAGTCTTAAGTATATAGAAATCCAGCCTCATAGACTGTATGTTTACACTTGTCACTGCTTCGTACTTGTTCCTATGGTGTAACCTGATGACTGAGATACCCCCAAAGAAGATAGAACAGTTATGTAAGAACTTACTATAACAGTAGATTTTCAAGGGGATCTCGGTCATCAGGTATAATTTCCCTCCCACCATCCCCCTTCTTGAGGCTCCTATCTAGGAACTGGCTATCTGGTGTATCCAGTCTTTTTGCATTAGGTCTGTGTACCTCTTTCTCTCCTCGGTTCCCCATGGTGAGAGCCTTGCTCCCTTCGTCTCAAGGGGGAAAGAACTGAGGAGGGAGCAGGGCCTCCATGCCTACTGTGTATAGGGTTGGTAACGTCGTCTGACATTTAACCGTGTGGGCGGCCCCAGTTCTACTGCTGAAACTCTTCCATGTGGAATCCCCTTCACCGACGGCGAAGGTTCCTATGGTGTAACCTGATGACTGAGATCCTCTAGAAGATCTTACTGCTACAGTAGTTCTTGTGTAACTGTTCTTTTTGCTTCTTCCCATTAGACACTACAACTCCTGTTGCTAGCAGCTTATTCTGGCTGCATTGTCTTCCTGGTAGGAGCACCAGGACTAGGACAGGCGCACAGGTATTAGCAGGCTTGTTGCTGACAAAGTCCTGTACTAGTGTATTACTGGACTGTAGCTTGCAATTTAGTAGAACTGAAGCAGGGAAGTCATCCTTTGGAGGAACCAACAATATTTTATCCACGTTCTGTTGCATTTGCAATTTCTTGTTTGCTTGCAAGTATTTTTCATCCTCAAATTCCATTAGGATCAAAAGCTGTTGCTTTTTCTCTTTCAGCTGTTCCTGCAGGCATTTTCAGCTCAACCAAATTCTCAGTATCCGTATGTTCATTGTCTTGTTCAGGTGTTTCATTACTAGACACTTCCATCAATTCAGCTGCATTGTTTTTTAACATATATGTTATCATTCTCAATTTCCATCACTTGCATATTTTCTGTTTCTATTTCCAAAGCTGTAATAGTACTTTTACTTAACTGTTTATCTGTAGTAAAATTTCCAACTCCTTCTTCACCACCTCCATGGTCTGTCATCTTGGACAAACGGACAGCACCCCCCCCCACCCCCCAGGCAGAGTAGCGGAATGTTTATTAATATAATTTATTTATTTATTTGAAAAGTTTCACCAGGAAAGGCACACTGAGCTATACTAGCTTGTTTGTAGGTACATTGTGGGGGAAGCGGGAAGTAGATAAGTTCACCAGAATTAAAACAACAGTATAATACAATAGTTGAGGCAGCAACATTTTTATTTATTTATTTATTTTTTGTTGACCAGGTAAGTTCACTAGACAAATCCTGCCTATTTTCATGCACGACCCGGGGAAGGGGATACAGATGAATGCCAGCTGACCTTGAACCAGATGAAGCTGTTGGTGGTATTTTTAGTGAATGAGGGAAATTTGGCCAGGACACCGGGGGGATTTTCCCCTACTCTTTTCGATAAGTACCATGGGATCTAACATCCACCTGAACTACCACCAGTCCAGGCAGATGGGACCTCGGTTTAACATCTCATCTGAAAGACAGCACCTCAAAAGTACAGCACTCCTCTTATGTTGCACTACAGTGTCAGTGCTGGGATATTAACCCAAGTGCTAGGTGTGGGAACTGAACCCACAGCCCTCTGATCTCCCGGCCTCAGAGGCAAGTGTGCTACCTACTGAGCCACTGACACTTGATAATACAACATAATACAGAGGTTCAAGATGCAAAAAGAGAAACAGTCATAAACAGTTCTAGACTGAGTAGTCCATCAGCGCATTTAAATTTCAACAGAGATACAATACTAGATAGAGTACAAAATTAATATAGTCTTAGGCATGGGGGACAGCATCTCATGGAGCAGGAGTGGAAGAGTTAAGGAAGAAAGGGGGGAAGGTGAGAGGCAAAAGGCGGGGAAGATGGGGTAGAGCAGAGGGAAGGACATGAGACCTTACTAAAGGTGATACCCCTGCAAGAGACTTTCTTGGAATGTGGAAAGAGACACTGTACAGTGAACCAGGCAGTAAGAGCACATAAGAGGGAAGGGGGGAGGAGCCAGGTACACATTGAGGTGTCGATCCCACTAGAGCAAGCTCAACAGTTGATGTGATACAGTCCATGAGCTAGAGTTACTAGCAATGCGGCATCAGGGTAGAGGCAGGTTTGGAGAGAGAGAAACCAGTTGGGGGGAGGTACAAAGAAAGGGGAAAGAAAGTGATTAGGTGTTGGAGGGGGTAGGGAGTTAGGAGTAGGATGGAGGGGAGAAAAAATGGGTAGGATATTTAGTAAGAGGTAGGGGAAAATAGTGGAGGATGAGTTGGGTAGAGGGTAGGGGGAGAGAGGGGAGAAGGGACGTGAAGTATGGGCATCAAGGGGTGAATTAGACACAGTTATAGGAGGGTGTAGTGAAGGTACGCAGGGGAGAGGAAAGTGACTGAGAGGAGGGGACTGATTGGATTGTTAGCAGGAGGGAGTTCCACAGTTTAGGTTAATGGTAAGAGAAGGCAGACTGACCAGCAGTGGAGGATCTTGCAGGAAGAGCTAGAGTACAGCCAGCAGCATTACGGAGAGAGTAGGAAGGGGGAGGAAAGAATAGAGGAGAGGTAGGAAGGGAGAGTCAAACCAGAACCTCATGATGAGGGAGGAGCAGTGGGCAAGATGTCTGGATTCAAGAGAAGAGTGGGAGCTATAGAGGTCACAAGGGTGGGTACGGTGTGGACATTCAAGAGCAAACCTGCAGAAGGAAGGAAAAAGGGTATCCAGTCTGGTTTGAGTAGTCTTTGGAGCAGAGCTGTAGACAATGATACCATAGTCAAATATTGGGAGACTCATTTTCTGGACTAATTTGTGGCGGACCAGTAGGAGATGCAGCCACGGTGCCTGTATAGGGCACCTAGTTTAGGACAGAGTTTTTTGTGGATAGCATCTATATGTCCAGAGAAGTCTAAGTGACAGTCAAGCCAGAGTCCTAGATATTTAAAGGAGGTGACATCCTCTAGCATGACACTGTCAAGGGTATGGAAGGTGGGAGTAGCATTTAGCCTTGAGAGCCTTTGTCTGGTGCCAGAGGTCATAGAGACCATCTTCTTGGCGTTAAGGGAGAGTTGGTTTGTGCGAAACCAACGCTGGACTTTGTCAAACTCCTGCTGAAGACTGAACACAGCATCAGAGGGGGAGGCACCTGAGGCATAGAGAACAGTGTCTTCTGCGTACATACTGTATGAATGGACATGGAGGAGCAGGGAGGTTATTTAAAATGACCAAAAATAAAGCTGGGCCAAGGACTGACCCTTGGGGAACACCAGTATTTATGGGAAGGAGAGGGGATATGGAGTTTCTTATTTTAACTGACCGAGTTCTACCCACAAAAAAAATACAGTATTCTACATACAGACCTATACTATAAATTAACATACCTTGCTAACTAACTAAGCCATCACATACTCAGTTGCAACAACAAATAATTTCAGAAATAACTAAAAAGTGCAGCTTCATTAATGCACTAGTTAGGGTTAAACTGAGAAAAGTAGCAGGGCTCGAAATATAGGCTTTCCATATTTCAGTGGAAATGCAGAAAGGCTGCGGAAATGTAGCTTGCCTTTCTGCGTTTCCATCTGGAAATGGAAAACCAAGCAGTGGTCAACAATAACTCCTTTGACCACACGGTCGTGGTGGCAGTATAGAGCAGCAAGCTGACTGCACGGTTACGGAGTCCCCAGAAAAGTAATGTGTGGAGCGTCCCTTTGCATGCTCACAAGAGGGAGCAGCTCGGCTCCTCTTCTGTTTTGGGTTGGGGCGGGGAGTGTCTTCTTTGCTGCTACCATAGCGTTGTGGGCTGGTCCTCCTGTTGTCTTGCAAAACAGGTAGGGAGTTGGGTACCATGGACAGGTATGGGGCCCTTTACATGCAGAAGTGAAGTATTTGATCCCACCATGCTTCCCGGTTGGCCAGCTGTGATCCTTCCTTGCTGTGCTGACTGAGGGGTAAAGAACTAGTCAGTTGGCAGTCAACGAAAAAGGATCTCTGTAGCGTGCTTTGCAAACGTATGGTAAAAAGCTTGATGAAATTAATTGATTTCATTGTGTTACACTAAATTTGTAGATCTTGTAGGGAAAAAAGTCAAGCACTTGGTGGGGGGGAGAGTACTTTCAGGGACTGGGCACTGAGTTTTTTTTCTTGTGTTGGGGGGATACACAAAGTAGTCTGAGGAGGATAAAATAACTGGGCAGAGGTAGGGAAAGATATCAGGGAAAAACACGCAGTCTCAGCATACGTTTGGAAGAGACTGAGCCTAGGGGAACAAGTTCTATCTTTGGCATGTCTTGATACAGAAAATACCCTGAAACCATAAAAGCTCTGCAGAAAAGGAAAAGGGAAACAACTGTTGCCTGCACAAAACAAATGGGGGCGTCATGTCTCAAGGCTTACTAGTTGGCATAGTGTGAGGGGGGAAGTCTGTAGACCTGTGGCCCAATACATGGGGGGATGGACTACAACTGTGCAGAAAATAAAGCAGGGTGAAAAGTCATGGCTGAACACACACAAAAAATAAATAAAAACAAGGGGTCAAAACGTCCTGCCTGAAGGCTTAAGAACAAAGTTGTTGGCAGAGTGTGAGGGGCAAAAGTACTGTGGCTAAGTTGGGGGGAACAGAACAAAGGCCCTGCAGAAAACATAGCGGGGGAAAAGTACTGCCTGAAAATCTGGGGCACAATGATACGTCGCCACATAGAAAATAATATTGTTTTAGAAAACACAGTAGAGCTGTGCAGGAACACAAGTTAAGCCTCCCCTTTACTCTCCCCGTCAGAGGAACTGCTTGGTTGTGTTGTTCAGTCAGGAAGTTTTGCACCATTGTTTTTTTTGTGTGTGTGACTCGAATAACAGGGCAAAATGTCCTGTCTGAACAACACAACCTGTCAAGCTGTTCCTCTGAGGGGGAGAGGGGGCTTAACTTGTGTCCTGCACCACTTTACTGTGTTTTCTAAAACAATTTTATTTTCTATGTGGAAATGTGTCATTATTTCCCGGAAATGTAATCTGCACCACATGCATTTCCAGAGGAAATGTACCCTCTAACCCATTATTTCTAGCCCTGAGTAGGGAAATGTGGTGTTAGGGTTTCCAGCACTAACACCCCACCCTTACCATCCAGGCAGCAACAGGAAAAATCATTACAGTTTCACCTATCCTGCGTCTCCACGAATCAGGCATGGGGTGTGCCTTGGAGTTGTTAACCCTAACGTTAACCTCATTCAATCATTAAAGAAGCTGAGATGTGTAGAGTATTTGAGAATGTGGAGAACATTAGGGTTGACAGCCTCAAGGCACACTCCAAGCCTGATTTGTGAAGATGCAGGAGAGGTGAAACTGTAAGGGTTTTTCCTGTTGCTGCCTGGAGGGTGGGTGTGGGGTGTTAGGGTTGGAAACCCTAACACCACATTTCCCTACTTTTTTCAGTTTAACCCTAACTAGTGCATTAATAATCTTTTTTGCAAAGAATTTCCTTTCTTTTTGAGATAGTGGAATCATATCCTCATTCATGCAGGTCTCTTCGGTACCTGATGCCGTTCGCCAAGGGAACACTCCGTCTGCCTACAGAAGTGCAGGGCCCTTGTGGGCCCTGCATTTAAGTGAAGCAACAGATGTGATGAATTCATAGGGCTGTCTAGTGGGCTGCTGAAGTGCAGGGTCATGTGGTTCAAACAACAAGAAGTCTTGCTGTATTCTGACAATATGCATTTAGCCCCAGCATGTGAACTGCCCCTGGGAGGAAAGGGTTAACTCTGTGCAGAAGCATAGAACGTTGAGCTCGAGATCGGTTTTCATACCTCTGTCTCTGGTGCTTATCAGTGTAACCGTCAGATTCTTTACTCCGCCTAACTGTGGAGTTGCTCGTGAGAGTTCTCCTTTGCTCGGTTCGGTAAAGTTTAAAAAAAGCGTTCCGTTATTCAACTGATTTGTTATTTTTACGGTATTCAAGTCTCTGTCTATGGTACAGGTAGTGTTGTAGATAGGTAGTGATAATTTTCTGTGGAAATTGTTTTTTCTTTGGTTTCAGATCAGTCGGTCCGGTTGGAAACAGACCTTTTGTTTGTATTTGCATTTTCTGGGATTTAGTAGTGGTGTTCCAGTTCCTATCGGTTTAAAAAAAAACAAAAAAAAAAACAGACTTTTTCAGTTTTTTTTTTCCACAGCCCGTGACATGGTTGGTAACTGGTAGGGGAGTATTAGTGTAGCTATGTCTGAGAAACCCAGGGAAAAAAACAGTCCCACTGGGTTTCAACACTGTTCTGAGTGTGGGGATGCCTTTGCCAAGGTTGACCCCCACCTCATCTGTGTTTATTGTCTGGGGTTTGACCACCTCAAAACAAACTGCCAGATTTGTAAAAATTTTCCTGAAGCCACTCTGGGAAAAGGTTGAATAGGCTAAAAGAAAGAGGGTTCGAGAAGTCCACTGATCTGGATGGCCAGCCTGGTTCAGTTTTGGCCGAACCTGAGAAGGTGCCCACTGACCTGGGTGATACCTCCACGGGCAAAAAGAGATCTAACTCTGAGGGGTCAGTTCCGGCAAAAAGGAAAAAGAAGTCAGCTGGTTCGGATCCAGCACCGCACAACTCCAACCGCTGATGAAATAGCCAAATCGATTAGTATAGTTCAGTTGCTTTGACCGGTTCCATCTGAACCGGCGCCATCGGTTAGGCAATCGGTATGGTCAGATCCGACTCCACTGGATTACAATCCAGATGCTTATTATGATGTGGAGTGGGATGGAGACAATCCTGATGATGATGATAATGATAATGACCTTGAAGGCTTGGATGTGCCTATTGAAACGGACATCTCCCCAGACAGGCCTTCCAATGTCTCCCCTCCTAGGCTTTCTGAATCCCCTTCTCACTATTTGTTTTACAAGAAAGTGGCTGAAACCCTCCAGCTTCCAATGGTAGAAGCTGCTGAGGAGGAGGAAGAAGAGCCTGATTTTGTTGAGATGATGGACATCCCAGAGTCCAAAAGGTTGTCTATCCCTCTTCATAAATCCTTGGGGAAACTGACAAAAAAGATATTACAAACACCTAACTCCTTACCTCCTGTAGATAAGAGAATGGACAGGATGTATATGTTATCAGGCTCAGGTGCGGAGTTTTTATATAGTCATTGCAGCCATGTTTGGGTAGTGAAGGCTGCAGCCTATGACAGGGCTAACATTCCTTTGGCTTCACACACCCCCCAGACAAACACTCCAGAAAGGTGGATGCCATGGCCAAAAAATATTTGGCATCCTCCTTGGGACTCAGGCAGGCTAATTATATGGCCTACACAGCCAGGTACCAGAAGTCCAGGTGGGATACGGTTCTGGAACTTTCTAAACAGGCCTCCCCCAGCTGACCAAAGAGCTGGAGTATGTGACTGCTGATGGAACTGAGGCATCCAAGGTACACTTCCGTGCTGCTGTGGACTCCAAAGATGTAGCATCAAGAATCATGGCTACATCTGTGTCTCTCAGGGGACATGCTTGGCTCAGATGTACTAGCCTTTCCCAGGATACCCAGGCTAAGGCCATGGATTTCCCTGTGGTGGGTAACTCTCTGTTTGGGGAGCAGACAGAGGCTTATATGAAGAAAATGGATGAATATAGGACCATCTACAGGAGTGCACAGGCCAAAGAATGGCAAGCTACTCCTCGGAAGCAGCAGTCTAAGGGCAGGGGCAGGCCCTTTCACAGGCCTTTTTACCAAGCTCAAGCTTCCTCTTCTTTTCCACAGAGGGGGTTGTTTTGAGGGAGCGGTAGGAGATAGATGAGTAGGGCTGCATCCTCTTCCCAGTCCAAGGCTCCTGCCAAACAGACACCCTGATGTGTCAGCCCAGGTCGACTCCCCTATTCCAGAAGGAGGTAGGCTGGCTTACTACTTCCAGGTCTGGAAGTCTGTTACCTCAGACAAATGGGTCCTGGAGGTAATAAGTTGGGGATTGGCCCTCCGTTTTAAAAGGTTTCCAAAAATGAGGGTCAGATCCTTTCCACCTGCAACCATCTCAGAAACCATTGCTTGAAAAGCAGAGGTTTCTTCTCTACTGGCTCTCGGAGCTGTAGAGAACGTTCCTACTCAACACATTGGCAAAGGTCTCCAGATATTTCCTTATCCTGAAAAAGACGGGAGTGGCTACCCATCCTACACTTAAGGTATTTGAACAAACATATCACAAAAAACAAAATTAAAAATGGTGACTCTGGGAATAATTCTTCCCTCTCAAAGGCCAGGGGATTGGCTAGCATCCCAGGACCTCAAGGATGCCTATTTCTACATTCCTATCAGGTGCTCCCACAGAAAGTACCTCAGGTTCGAGTTGCCTTCAGTTCAGGGCCATACCCTTTGGCCTAACATCAGCTCAAAGGGTGTTTACAAAGTACCTTGCAGTAGTAATTGCCTTCCTCAGAAGGAAGGGTATATATATATCTTTCCCTACCTGGATAACTGGCTCATTATGGGTCAGTCCTCCAACCAGATCAAGTCAGCTCTGAAAACCACTCAAAACTTGTTCAGTTCTCTGGGGTTCCTCCTCAATCTTTCAAAGTCAGTTCTTGAACCAGTACAACATCTGACTTTCATAGAAATAGAGTTAGATACTGTTCAGGCAAAGGCCTCCCTCCCACTAACAATGGTAAAGGCCCTTACAGATTTTGCTTCCTCATTTCAACCTCTGGTCTCTCATCCAGCAAGACACTTTCTTCAGCTCCTAGGCTACATGGCAGCTTCCACTGTGGTGGTGGTGCAAGGAGCCGGGCTTCAGATGAGGGACATTCAGTTCCACCCAAGATCCTTTTGGTCTCAGAAAAAAGACCCTCTCACCAAATTGGTTCCAGTGACTCTGACTCTGGTCCAAGCTCTCCATTGGTGACTGGAACAGGACAATCTCAGACAAGGGTTCCCATTCCTCAGTCAAGCTCCCTCAGTGGTCCTAACCACGGATGCTTCTCTCCTAGACTGGGGAGCCCATTTGGGAGCCCTCACAGCTCAGGGTGTTTGGTCTCCACAAGAGTCTGTCCTTCATATCAATCTCCTGGAACTCAGGGCAGTTTTCCTAGCCCTTCAGGCTTTCTCGGACTCAGTCAGAGACAAGGTGATGCAGGTCAGGACAGACAATACCACCACAGTGTGGTACATCAACAAGCAAGGGGGCATTCGGTCCACAGCTTTGTGCACAGAGTCCATGAAATTTTGGTCTCTAGCCTACTCCCTTCTGGCTTCCTTGACATCAGTCCATCTCCCAGGGAAGGACAGTGTGCTAGCAGATGCTTTGAGCAGAGTCTCCCAGGGCCATCACGAATGGTCTCTGGATCCTCTCATCCTGAAAGTAATCTTCACCAGATGGGGCACTCCAGAGATAGATCTCTTTGCAGCCCCAGACAATCATCAATTCCCCCTGTTCGACTGCAGACCTCCAGTCCTAGGGACTCTTCCTCTGGATACTCTCATATTGGATTGGAAGGGCAGGTTTCTCTATGCCTTTCCTCCCTTCCCCTTGTTGTTCAGAGTTCTAGTCAAGATCAGTTCTCAACCCTGTACAGTGATACTGGTGGCTCCAGACTGGGCCAGACAACATTGGTACCTCTGCTGTTCCTGGCAGTGTCACTTCCTCTGTCTCTTCCCAAGGGACACAATCTCCTAACTTCCTCTTGGGAGAATTTGGTACCCCAATCTCCAGTCCCTCAATATCAAGGCCTGGCTCTTGAAGAGTTAGAATATGCAGGCCTGCATCTTTCTGAGGGAGTGCTGGATATTCTCAAGGTCTCCAGGAAACCTTCTACCAGAAAAACTTACAATTCAAAACGGAAAAAATTCTTTATTTGGTGTTCTCAGAAAGACATTCTGCCAGATACTGTGGACATTGCTACAGCCTTAGATTATCTGATTCACCTTAATGGTCTAGGCCTTTGGCCTGCAACTCTGAAGGTTCACGTAGCAGCTGTGTCTGCATTCCTTTCAGCAGGGAAGGGCTTTTCCCCGGCATCTCATCCTGTTTTCAGTAAGTTCTTCAAAGGTCTGGTTCATATCAACCCTCCCTTTAGAGAGCCTACTCTGGCTTGGGATCTGAATGTCTGCATTGCTCAGCTTATGCAACCACCCTTTGAACTGCTGGCTTCCACTGAGCTTAAGTACTTGACCTGGAAAACTGTGTTCCTGGTAGCTATCACTTCTGCCAGGCGGATTAGTGAATTTCGGGCCCTGTCAGTTAAACCTGACTTTATCTCCTTCCATAGAGATAAGGTGGTCCAGAGAACAAACAGGAGGTTCTAACCCAAAGTGGTATCAGATTTTCATCTGAACCAATCTATGTCTCTACCTGTGTTTTTCACTGATCATTCTTCTTCAGGTGAAAGAAGATTACACAGTTTGGATGTTAAAGGGGCACTTAGCTACTACATAGAGCATACTAAGGCACACAGAAATGACTGTCTTCAATTATTTCTCACTTTATGGTGAAGTGGGAAAGGTAAGCCTGCTATTAAAAAAACTATTGCCAGGTGTATTGTCTCTTGTATACAGTTCTGCTGTGATAAGTTGGGCAAAGCACCCCCTTCAGGCCTGAGGGATCACCCGACTAGGGGTACAGCTGCTTCTCTGGCTGCTGCCAGAGATATACCCTTGGTAGAAATCTGTAAAGCATCCACCTGGAAAACAGTCCATACATTCACCAAGCATTACTCTCTGGACATCCAGACTAGGAGTGATGCTAGGTTTGGTATAGCAGTACTGCAGATCCTGTTCCAAAAGTAGGTTCTGTATTCCCTTCTCCTGGGGGGTACTGCTTGGTAGTTTGCATATTGTCAGAATACAGCAAGACTTCATGTTGTTTGAAGAAAAAATAACTTACCATAGTAATGTTGTTTCTTCTAATGGAGTTTTGCTGTATTCTGACCTCCCTACCTTCCCTCTCAGAACCTAGTTTATGGGAAGTGGGCTGACAGGTACGGTGTTGCACCTCAGGGTGTACCTCTTACCCTCCCTATTAAGGGTGGAATAGTTGTTTTATTGTTGTTGCGTTATGTTTATATATTCTTTCACTACCTTTTTTTCTTGGGTAATCGACTTGAGTCTTTTGGACCCAAGTTGTTGCCTTTTGGCTTAAAATTAAACAATTTCCATACTTAAGTAGTTAGTTAGTTTGCTCGTAAGAATCTGACAGTTACACTGATAAGCACCAGAGACAGAGGTTTAAAAACTGAGCTCAAGCTCAACATTCTATACGGCTGCATAGAGTTAACCCTTTTGTTTCCTTTCCTTTCATTTCCTTTCCTTTCCGGGGCAGTTCAAGTGCTGGGGCTAATTGCATATTGTTAGAATACAGCAAGATTGCATTAGAAGAAACAACATTACTATGGTGAGCATTTTTTTCTTCTTGCACTTCCATGTGGTCATAGATAAAGATACACAGGGCAAAGCGTGCATCTGTCAGCCTATACATAGGGTCCTCTGTCATCCGGGGTGAAGAGGTCAAGGGCCCTATGCTAAGAGGAGAGTTGCCTTCACTGTATGGTACCAAGGCCCATGTGGACAACCCTGAACCTTTCATTCCCTGGCTGGGGGATGCATAACAGCACTATCCCTCCACCCTCACTCCATCCAGCTGGGTCACTAAGCTCTCCTGCAAACTGAGCTCACCAGCACAGGATCACAAAGCATAACCCATTGGGGTCAAGAGTGGCACTACACATAAAGTTTAACAATTGTATGTTTTTTTTTTTCAATTTTGCCCCCAGATTTTCAAGATACTCATTTTATGATTCACCTTATAAACATAACATGTACCATTTATAGTATACTGGCTAAAATGTAATTTCGCACAAGAAGTGGCAAAACAAATCTCATCCAGGATTTAAAAAAGGACACATCACGGTTATGTGGTCATGTGGAAAAATGGCTGTTGAAAGTTTGGATTCAAAACAGTGAAAATTAGTGAAGTTATGTGTTTGAATGTTGAAACACTGCACCGTTCACTCATAACCTGGGCATTTTACTGTATTTGTATGCCAAATTGTCAGCATAGCCTTCTTATTACCCCACCTCATGAACCTGATATTGAAAATGTTCAGATCCCTACCAAAATATTATTCCGCGGCATCGAAACGTCATTCCACCCCACAAGTGCAAAAACACATTTTGGGCAGGAATTTAAAAATGATACCTGTCATGTTCATGAAATGGTGTAAAAAAAAAGGCTACGTTGAAAATTTTGGGTCAAAATAATAAAAATTACGAAAGTTAAAAGTGAGTGTTGTACAGTTTCAACATATGTGCATAACTTTGCAATTTTTACATGTTTTGACCTAAAATTTTCAACATACCCTTCTTATGACCCTATCTCATGAACAAGGGTGGTGTAAATTGTCAAATCCTGCCCAAAAGATGATTTCACCAAGTGACCGTAAAATCATTTTTTGGGCTTGACTTGTATAATTCCACTGCCATTGGTCATGAGCCGAGGTCCCTAACAGGCCATGTTCAAAATTTGGGGTCAGAATATGCAAAAATGACAAAGTTATGCATCAAAGTTCAAAATATCATTGAAATACATTGACCCCACACTTACCTTAGTTTCCCGTATTGCAGTCGGTGAGCAGTTCCAGAAGCAATACATGTCTTGATTCGGAGAGTGTATCTTAGCCCTGGGACATGTTCAGATGCTGAGTGGGAGGTCAGAGTGGAAGGATCGGATTGGCAAGGGAACATTTTCTTTTTTACAGGTTTATTTTAAAAAAACATCAAATGATGTTTTTCTTTATTACAGAGAAACATAACACATACGGGGACAGCGATCAGAGGGTGGGGCGCCAGTAGATACCAGGGAAACATAATAAATAAGGGATCAGTGATCAGAGGTGGGGCCACAACTACACACCAGGGAAATAGCCATAGCTGTGGAATTTAACTCCTACTATACCTCCTGCACCACTGAGCTACTGAAATCCCTCCCCTCCTACCCATCCCCCTCCCCACCCTCTACCAGTGTGCTCCCTCCACCACCCTCCCACCTCCCCTTCTCTTTCACTACTGTAACCCCAAACGATGTCCTAAGTGCCCTCTTCACCATCATCCCCTCTAAAGGTGCCTCCCCTGGTGGCCTCAACCCAAAACTCCTGTCTCTCTCCACTTCAGCTATTACCTACCCCCTCTCAATAATCCTAAATCTCTCTCTCATTCTCTGCTGCCTGGGTCCCCTCTTCATGGAAACAGGCAGTGGTCCTCCTTCTACCCAAAGGGGGTGACTCCTCATCCCCTGGCAACTATCACCCCATTTCTCTCCTCCCTACCCTTGCCAAATTTCTAGAACACATTGTCCTCTCCCAACTCACCTCTTTTCTATCTAACACCTCCTTTTTCACCCCTTTCCAGCCTAGTTTCAGGAAAAAACACTCAACCACCACCTCTCTCCTATGGCTCACAGTCTCCATCATAACCAGGATGGACAATGGCCAAATTACCTCTGCGATTTTTGTCAACCTAGCCAAGGACTTCAACACTGTCTCTCACTCCCTTCTCCTTGACTCACTCCCAGCAGCTGGCCTATCTCCCTATGCCACAAACTGGTTCAAGGTCTACCTTATTGGCAGAACCCAATCAGTTAAGATCTTGGATGCCACTTCCCCTCCTCTCCCAATTAGGACTGGCATCCCCCAAGGCTCTGTATTAGGGCCCTTCCAATTCTCCATCTTCTTAAATGACCTTCCCTCTGTTTGCTCCCCCTCCTCCGCTATAAATATGTATGCCGATGATACAGTCCTGTATGCATCTGGCTCCTATCCTGCTGAGGTTACAACCAGCTTACAGCAACACTTTGACAAGGTTCAGCTCTGGTTTGCTAACCATCAACTTTTCCTCAACACCAAGAAGACTGTCTCCATGACCTTTGGTAGAAGGAAGAGACTCTCTAGGCTTCCCTCCCTACCCATTTTCCACACCCTTGAAGGACTTTACTTGAGGACACATCCTCCTTCAGGTACTTAGGTGTTTGGTTGGACCAACACCTAAACTTCTCTGGACATATTGATACCATCCAAAAAAAACTGCATGCCAAACTTGGTGCCCTGTTCAAGAACCGTAGTTGCATCCCTCCTACGGCTAGGCATGAACTTGTTCAGAAGATGATACTGCCCATTTTCAACTACTGTGATGTAGTCTATGGTGCTGCCCCCAAGTTCTCCCTGGCCAGACTGGACACCCTCTTCAATTCCTTCTGCTGCTTTGCCCTGGATGCCCCCCCTCACACTCACCACTGTGATCTTTATAGTGCCCTATCCTTCCCCTCTCTTACCAGTAGTTGACTCTCCCGCTGTGCTAAATCCACCTACAAACACTGGTTGGGTGAGCTCCCTTCCTGCCTCACCTGCTCCTTTATAACACCCCCCATCCTCCCATTCCCTTAGATCTACTGACTCCCACACCCTGGTAGTCCCCTACAGATCTACCCAAATCGGCCAGTCCAGTTACTCTCATCCCCCCTCAAATCCAGCACTTATCCTCTGCCTACTCCATCAGCTCTGCTCTCAATAATTACCTTGCACCTAGCTGCTCCTGCCATTTCCCTCCCTAATTCCCTCCTCTAAGCCCTGGACAAACCCTACCCCTCTACCGTCACCTTCATTTTACCCTGTGCACCCCCACCCCCCAAATTTCTAGTTCTCCTCACCTTCCCCCAAATTGCTCCCCCTCACTGACCTCCCTTGATCTCTCACAGAATGTAAGGGACCCCAAATGCTCTCCATGAGTCCCTCTCCAACCCCCCCAAGGGGCTTGTATCTCTCATCTACTCCCTTCCCGTACCATCCTTCCTATCTCCCTAGACTTGCAGTCCTCTTGCAGGGTTCTTAGCATCCTGAAGGGGTCCTACTGCATCTCGGCTTGTCTCCTCTCCTTCCCCTTCCCCCATCTGTCTGTCCCCCTAGTCTTTGCAGTCCCCTTACAGGATTCTCAGATTCTGAAGGGGCCCTACAGCGCCTCGGCATGTCTCCTCTCCTTCCCTTCCCCATTCTACCTTTTCTCCATAGTCTTCGCAGTCCCCTTGCAAGGTTCTCAGCATCCTGAAGGAGTTCTACTGGGCCTAGTGTTGTCTCCTCTCCCTCTCCCTCTCCTCCCACATCTACCTTTCTCCCTGGCCATCGCAGTCCCCTTGCAGGGTTCTCAGCATCCTGAAAGGGTCCAATTAAGCCTAAGCATATATCCCCTATTCTGTTTAGCCTCTATCTTGGATTTCCATGACTACTAGCAAGGTCCAATGCATCCTGATGGACTAATTGATTAGGCCCATCCCCTCCAAAGGTGCAAATTTTCTTCCCCTCAAGGATTCAATTCTCCCTCCCTTCCTCTCCTATCACTCTCTTAATCCCTATCTACTGACCTTCTGACCTTCCCCAGCCTCCTTGCAGGGTACCCCACATCCTGAAATGTCCTCTCTTGGGTTAGGTCCTTTTCCCCCTCCTAGCATTAAGCCACACCTCCTCCTCCTCCTCTCTCCTCCCTCCTTAAATCCCTACAACATTATTCCCCCCCCAGTCCCCCTTGCAGGGTTCCTCACATCCTGAAGGGGTCTCCAGGGACATGACTCTTCCCCCTCTCCCTACCTCACCCCTCCCTCTCCTTCCCCCTTTTCTTTCACGTAAGCACTTGTTTACTTATTAACCTGGCACTTATTATTATCCACTCTTTCTACCTATTATGTGCAACACTGTTGTAACACAGTTTGTAATACCTGCCTTACAACTGTATGTTAATGTTGATCTTGCAACTTGAATGTTTAATGTCTCATTCCTTTTGTACCTCCCCGGTCACACTGGGAGATGAACGACTTGTCGCAAAGTGTGCCTTCCTGGTGGAACATTTCAATAAATAAATAAACAAGGTGATGGCGATTGGAGGGTGGAGGGGTGCTACTAGACACCAGGGATACATCTAATCAGAGGGTGGGGGGCACCACTAGACACCAAGGAAACATAAATGTAAGAGGACAGTGATCGGAGGTTGGGGGATGCCACTAGATACCAGGAAAACATTATAAATGTAAGGGGACAGCAAGTGGAGGGTGGGGGACACCACTAGTCTCTAGGGAAACATTATAAAACTAAGGGGACAGTGATCAGAGGTTAGGGGGTGCAGCTAGACATCAGGGCAACATATTACATACATAAAGAGATGGCAGTAGGGGGTGCACAACTATACACCAGGAAAACGGTGGCTCACTACTCTCGTTGCAGCCTGCACCACAAGTTCCAGCTGTAGCTGCAGAAGTCAAGAAAGTCCAGATGTTCTCATACAGAGAATGCAGGTGGATTGCTCCTCTCGCTAAGCTGTGCACCCTGGATTTTGGGTGCCCAGAAAATGTATTTCTACCAACTTAAAAAAACACCACCAAACTCTAGCTAAATGGGTCCCATTTACCTAGAAACATAGGTGATGGTAGATGAGGACCATGTGGCCCATCAAGCCTGCCCCTTTTCCCTACCTAACGCAATACAGCAGACCCTAGTTGATCCGTGACTTACCCTCTTATTGAGAGAGTACTCTTATGTCTATCCCATGCATTCCCCTAGGTTCTGGTGTTATTTTTTTGTTTAGAAGGCCTTATTTTTATGTACTCTAAATGTTTGTAAGTTTAAATGGTAAAAAGAAAATGGGGATCATACAAAAAAGGATTTTTCCTCATGAATCAGGATTGGCCCCATACAAGAAAGGATCCTTTTTCGTATGGCCAAATTATTTTTTCATTTCAAACATATATACTAAAGTGTCTACTTAGCATGCTCAGAACCAAAATTTAAATTCTTTATAACTCTGGCACAGATTATTAGTTTTTCACCATACCATTGAAAGGCACTGCTCTGGGCCAAGCCCTTTCTACCCATAAATGTTAAGACCAAAATCCCAAGTCATCTGTGCACTAGGGGCTGACAAAAAAAGAAAAAAACAGCAAAACAACATGATTTTTTACACATTTTGCACTGTCTGGATCTCAGAATCCACACATCTGATTGAAACACAGCTTGGCATATCAAGGATCCTTGGGTTTTTGACGGCGCATGCAAAATTTTATGGAAATCCCTTGAATGGCTGCAGCATTATTAAAGTGCAAAAATAGGGGTTTAACACTAAGCCTACTCAGCCTTAACTCTAGTGGTGCTATATATATATATATATATATATATATATATATATATATATATATATATATATATATAAAACTACTTTAATGCATCAGTTAGGGTTGAGGGTGAAGCGACAAACATAGGAAAATATGACGTTAGAATATAGTGCAGTGGTTTAAGGCTCTGAGCTGCAAACCTCGAGACCTGGGTTTGAATCCCACAGCCCCACTTGCATGCTGTGTGACCCTGAGCAAGTCACTTAACTTCCTTGTACTCCCAGGTCATACCTGTAAACAAAATTTCAGCTTAGGGTGTCTCTCCTGGTTAAAAAAAAAAAACACTAAAACTGCTGCCCCACCTCTGAAGCAAACAAGGGGTGGAGTCTTCCTTGGGTTTGTCAACCCTAACGCTCAACGCATTGCAATAACAAAAAAACTATAATGTGATGGAGACAGGTGTATATGTTTCGTGAGTGCATACGATGCGTTTGTTGCTTTATCCTTAACCCTAACTGATGCATTAACAAAGTTTTTTTGCAAAGAATGTCCTTACTTTTTTAAATAATGTAATCATAGCTTTATTTGCGTACGCTCCTACCCATCTGTAGTTTTTGAGATAGAGTAACCGTATGCTTATTTGTCTGTGTGCTCCCATCCCTCAGTAGATACACATATATAGCTGTGGAAGGGCCTGCGCTTTCATTTAATTATATACGTAGCTGTGGAAGGGCCTGCTTTTCCATTTATGGGACAGCAGTAACCAGGTTGCCAGCATAACCATCTTATTACCCCATCTCATGGACCTGGTAAAGAAAATTTTCGAATCCTTGCCAAAATGTAATTCTGTACAACTGCAACATTGTTCTGCACCACAGATGCAAAAACACAGTTTGGCCAGGATTTGAAAAAATGATATCTGTGACATACATGAGGTGGGGTAATAAGAAGGCTATGTTGAAAATGTAGTGTCAAAATATTAAAAATGTCCAAAGTTACGAGTGTGCATAGCAAAATTGTAATGAATGGGCATAACTTTGCCATTTTTACATATCTTGACCGCAAATTTTCAACATAGCCTTCTTATGACCCCATATCATGAACAAGGGCAGGAAAAACTGTCAAATTCCACCTGAAAGGTGAATTCTCCAGCCGACCACGAAATCACCTTTCGGGCGGAAATTGCGTAATGTCAGTCATATTGTTCATGAGGTGAGGTTCCCAAAAGGCCATAATGAAAATCTGGTGGCAAAATGTAAAATAAATGACTGAGTTGTGCATAAAAGTTGAAACCCTCATTGAAATTCATTGAACTGCATTTACCTTAGTTCCTCATATTGCAGTCGCTGGTTCCAGCAGCAAGACATGCCTTTAATCAGAGAGTGGATCTTGAAACTGGGATCTGTTCTGGTGAGTGAGGGTATGTGGGGGTGTACTGTGGGGTGGTGGGTGGTGGTGGGGGGCTGATCGGTGGGGGACCTTTTATTTTTGCAGGCTTGAATAAAAAAAAAAATCTGGGATGGTGATTGGAGAATGGGAAAAGGGGGGAGGACCACTGGACTACCAGGGAATATAATCTGTACATGGGGATGGCGATTGGGGAGGGACTACTGGACTACCAGGGAATATAATTTGTATATTACTATGGCTGTCAGAGAATAGGGAGAGGAAGTGGCCACTGGACTACCAGGGAATAGAATTTATACATAGGAACGGTGATCAGAGAACGGGGTAGGGGGCAGGGACCACTGGACTATCGGGGGCATGATTTTTACATGGGGACTGCAATCAGAGAATGGGAAGGGGAGAGGGACCACTGGACTTCCAGGGAATATAATGTTTGCATGGGGATGGTGATCGAAGATGAGGGAGGAGGGAGGGACCACTAGACTACCAGGGAATATACTGTATAACAGGAAATATTCACTGTCTTTTTATTTTCACTGGTTCTATATTAGCATGAAAATAAAAAGACAGTGAATATTACATTGACATTGTTTGTTTGTTTATTGTTTGACAAAACATTTTGTCATTACAATTAGAAAGTACTATTAAAAACAGTATTAAAAAGAAGCTTCACAATACAAAAATACAAATTGTTCATAACATAACACATAAATGTATAAATATACATAAATAGTTAACCATTACATCCAATACATTATTTTTCCAATAACTACAACACTGCCAAAAGTAGCCCCTTGCCCTCTGATTTACATAAATAAAGACGCAGTTGTAATTTCAGTTTTAACCTTTCCATGGATTTCATATATGGACATTTAGCAAAACACAGATCTTTATCCTCTGTTAAGGTAGGAGGAACCTTTGTACATATTTCTTTCTAATATTAGCAATTCTGAACAGTAACACTACTAGGTTATATAGAACATCTTGACTTTCTGGGTTAAATAAATCCAGGATATATCTGCCCGGGAAATTCATCCCACTTAGATATTGCCCCAGATATTTATGTCTCAAATCAGTATACCAGGGACACTGAATTATGACATGTACCAGGTCTTCTTCTTCTTTCAGTGTACAATAACTCTGTGTTCCAATTGCACTTTCTTTTTTGTATCTGTTTTCAAGTGTATTACTTGCAAAGACCTCAAATCTAAACTTGGTCAATATAAATCTGTGTTCTGGTTGTTGAATAAAATTAAGATAATATTTAAAATTATGTTCCAGTGTGTTCTTGACTAACCACCTAGCTACCTTAAGTCTTTTATTTCCTCATGATCTTTTTCTTTTGAATATTCATGTACATGGTTTGCGATTTTTTTACAGTAAGTTAGATAGTTGTATATTCATTTTGGTCCATGTTTGCAAGTATTTTAGATCATATATATCTAGCAGGTGATAGCCATCCTTTATTGCATACAGACGGACATTTTTCCCTTTCCCTTATAGTCTTACCAATAATTGAGTCTTTATTTTCAGTGGTTAATCTAACACAGGAATTTGTCATCCTAGCATGTATTATGTGTTCAAATTTTATTTGTCCTATTTCTGATCTTACCATTGTGTTTGGAGTACCTAGTGGGAGTCTCAATATTTGTTTATAAAACTTGGCCAGATATATCTCTATTTTATTAACCTTCTCAGTTCCCCAAACCTCTGCTAGATATGTTGCCTGGCTTATTACTTTCCCACTAATAGCCTTGAGCATTGGAATAAATGTCAACCCCCTATATATGTTGTTAAATGTTTTGAGTGCCCTAACTGTTTGTTCTAACTTTTTTCTCATCCATACCACATGTTTGGTCCATCTATAATTGTTTGTTATAAGCACTCCTAAATATGGGAATTCTCTGACAAAGTCCAATTTATTTTGTGCCAGCATTTTTTCCTCAATTTTTTATTGTAGTCTATTACCATAATTTTGGTTTTATTAGTATTAGGCTTCAGATTATGTTCTTTGCAAAGAATATCTAACCTATCCAATGCTCTGTTGAGGCCAGTCCTCAACATAGATAAAACTGCCAAGTCATCGGCATATGCTAGAACTGGTACCCTTTTCTGTACTATTATTAGACAGTGGTGTAGGGGATTATCTAATTGTTGCAAAATCTCATTAATATATAGGTTAAAGAATGTTAGAGCCAGGACACAACCTTGTCTCACACCAATTTCATTTTTTTGTGTTAAGGCTCCAGTTTGTGACTATTTTACTCTTGACCAAGTTTTTGTGTAAAGTCTCCTTATTAACCCTTGCTGTGTCACAGACTAATATATCAGTCCAGAATTTGTATACATTCTAATTCTGTCATCAGCCTAAGGGTTAAGACTATTAAATTGTGATCTATACCCATTCTTTCCATTTTTTCCCATAATAAAGATCTTAAAAGTGTGTCAAATGCTGAAGAAAAATCAACAATAGCCACAAATAATCCTTGTTCCTTTATTTTACAGTAGTTTTCTATTATATGGGAAAATATGAAAACCTGATTCCTTGTACCAGTACCTTTTTTGAAGCCTGCTTGCAATTCTGATATTATCTCCTATTGATTCAATATAACTAATAGTCTATTTAATAAGAATTTGGCATACATTTTTGCCATCACATCCAGAAGGCTAATTGGTCTATAATTAGCTGGGCCTATCCTAGACCCCTTTTTGTAAATAGGAATTATATAGTTTCTATGCCAAGATTCAGGAACAAAGGCATGCATTGCTGCTTTATTATAAAAGTCTACCAGGGTAGTTGACAACCAGTAGGGTTACCACCTGTCCTGATTTTTGCAGGACAGTCCTGATTTGGGCAGCTGTGTCCTACAGAAAAACATGTAAAATACTACATGTCCTGACTTAATTAGCAGAAAAAATATTTTCTAATTTTCCTCTTATTGTTGCAGAAAACTTTAATATCTTAACTAAAATACCTTCAAATAATAAGAAACAGTAGAAACAACTAAAAAACTATAACACTTAGTCTTAATTCTGATGACTACCAGAGAATATAATTTTTACTACAGGGGCAGCAATCGGAGAATGGGGGAGTAGGGAAGGACCACTAGACTACCAGGGAATGTAATTTTTACTACGGGGACAGTGATCGGAGAATGGGGGAGGGACCACTAGACTACCTGGCACACATTATTTTATCATCATGGGGCAAGAATTGGCAGGTAGTGGGTACCACTAAACATCAAGAATCTATGATAGTTTGAACTGTAAAGAGTTGTGGATAGTTATTTTTTGATCAGTTGATCCTTACATAAGCAAGTGACAGATGATGTGATTCTCGCCCCAAAAAGACATACCTGGCCTCAAATTTTGTAGTGATTTTTTTTATTTATTTATTTGTACATCAGTTAACCTTTGAGCTAAGTGTTCATTTGAAAAGGTTCCACATCAAGAGTTGTAGCAAACAGATTTAGATACAGGCAGCAAAAAGATGAGCATCTGTCAGTACAGTCAGTAAATTGGTTACAGGCTGCTCAGGTGAGCATCTGTCAGAGCAACAAAAACAAATGTACAGTGCATGTTATGTTTTAATAAACCACTTGATTACAGTAGATCTAATTACTCCCAAGATTAGTTAGGTAGGAAGTGGAGGATATAATGAAACTAAGTACTATATGTGACTGAGACCTAAATACTGGTCTTGGTCATTCCTTACTAAGTGGTATTTCTTTACAAATCAATTTGTAAAAGAAAAAAAAAACATGATGGCAGACAGCACAAACCGTATTTCTCTGAACATGAATAAATAAATCCTTAATAATTAACAGTTCAAACGGTTTTCATTTACCTGCCTGTCAGGCCACTATCACAAAAATCCTTATAATTAAAAAATGGTAACATATTTTTTACCAAACTATCCAAAGGCACACCCTTGGCACAGACCTCCATCATCTTTGAAAATTTCAAGGAAAAATCTCATTCTGTCTGGGCTATAGATGACGACAAAAAATCCCATGTTAACCAATGGGGAAAAAAGTTTTTGGTTTTTTTTTTTCAGTTATTTACCACTTTATATCTCAAAAACCTTACAACTTGCCATAACTAAACTTTTCACATCTTGAGAGTGTGGCAGAATGACTGCGCATGCCAAATTTTGGGCTACTTCATCGAAGTACACTAAAGTTATTGAGGTGCAAAATTTTGGATTTAACACTGAAGTGATGTACCAACCCTAACTATAGGGGCGCAACTGCACCCCTATTATATATATTCATTGCAAAAATACTGTGTTAATGCACTAGTTAGGGTTAAAGCAACAAAAGTAGGGAAATTTGGCCATGCTGCCCCCGTTCCCTTGCTGGCACCGTGATCAAGGAAATGAACAATATAATTTTCCCTGCTCCTGTGGAGGACATCGGCACCCAGATCAGATGTTTTGAGTAACGGGCACTATTGCTTCTTTGTTCTATACTCCCCTATCCCAACTGGAGTTTGACTCTACAGTACAGACTCCACTGCAGCCACTACTGACAGATACAATTTCAGTTGGGTAAGCAGTGTACAAAAAGAGAGTTAAAAGTTTGTCTGTGACAGTGAAAGATTTTTAATGCTGACCTCTGAGGCAGTGGGTCCTCTGACAGTCTGGGCCCTACTTCAACTGCATCCCTTGCACTCCCCTGGTCACGGCCTTATCGTATCCTTATTTGCATGTGGGAATGCTGGTCCCTTTAGGCCCTGCACTCTCATCCATCCATAATTTTTGAGATAGTGTAATCATATCCTTATTTGCCTCGGTAAGCACAGGGACCCCTCCCATCCCTCCACAGATGCGTATATGTTGCAAAACTTTGACATTTTTACATATTTTAACCCCAAATTTTCAACATACCCTTCTTATGACCCCGCCTCATGAACAGGGGTGGTGAACATTTTCATATCCCAACTGAAAGGTGATCTCGCCAACTGACCACCAAATCACCTTCTGGGCTGGATTTGCATAATTCCACTGGCCTTGCTCATAAGGTGGGGTCTCAAAAAGGTGATGTTGAAAATTTGTTAAAAAAATATTTAAAAATGGCAAAGTTGTGCATCAAAGTTGAAAACCCCATTGAAATACATTAGTCTGAAATCCTTTTTCATGACGGTGAATACTTTCTCGTAAGAGCAAAAAAAGCTCACGAAAAAGGATCCCTTCTCACAGAAAAGGAATCGGGGGAAAAAATCTAAGTCTGAAATCCTTTTTTGTTGTAAAGCGCATTGGGATAAAGTGTGTATAAAAAGTGCTATATAAATGTTGATTATTGTTCTACTGTTAGAAAATGCAGTGTAAAATGGGTGATGGCAGGACCCCAGTAAAAACGAGATGGGGCATCTTAACTGTGTTATCCTGGGTAAATACATTATAAAAATGTCAATGCGGGATCACACCGAAAAAGAGATATTGCATCTTAGCTGGGCTGAATAATCCTGGGTAAATACAGTATGCAAATGGTTAAAAGTAGAACCCCACTAAAAACAAGATTATGTAACTCTGCTGGGCTTCCCAGGGTGAATACAGTGTACAAACAGGTGAAAGCAGGACTGCACTGAAAATGAGATATTGCACCTTAGCTGTAATATCCTGAGTAAATACTATATAACAATGAGTTAAAGCAGGACCCTACTGAAAATGAAATATTGCATGTCAGCTGAACCCTGGGAGACACACCAGAGACCACCCCCCTCCCCTGAGGAGACCGGAGGTCGCGAGAGCCTGCTCTGAAGCCCTCCCTGCCCGCAGAAACCCCAAACCCGAGACACACCAGAGACCACCCCCTCCCTGAGGAGACTGGAGGTCGCGAGGGCCTGCTCTGAAGCCCTCCCTGCCCAGAAGCCCCGAACCCGAGACACACCAGAGACCACCCCCTCCCCTGAGGAGACCGGAGGTCGCGAGGGCCTGCTCTGAAGCCCTCCCTGCCCACAGAAGCCCCGAACCCGAGACACACCAGGTAATTTCTACCTTGATCCAGGCTGCTGCCACCATCGTTGGCCATCTGGCGCCTTTTCTGAAATGGCCACAAGCTCCCCTGCTCAGCGCATGAATCCTGGCCAGAGTAGCACCTCGAGTTGCTGCCCAGGCTCAAACGGAGCAGAACTGTTACTTTTGTGCCTGATTTTGAAACTTTTAAAACGAACCAGCTAAAACTATTTGCATTTGCCTGTAACTGTATTTAAAAGCTTAGAGTCACTGCACACGAGACACACCAGGCAATTTCTACCTTGATCTTTTTTTTTCTCCATTAGCTCCTTATATTGTTTTGCCACTAGAGGGAGCCTGATTAAGTTTGAACAATTTGCTCCCAATACCTCACTTGTCACATTTTACTGCTCTCTAGTAGCTGTTTTCACTTGATCACCCCTTCATCACTCCCTCATCACCCCTTCTCCAATTGTCGAAAGCTATCCCGCCATTGTGCACTCCCCAGATCAGCCCTCCTCCTCCTGCTCCTGTCAGGCAATGTCCACCCCAATCCCGGGCCTGGCAGCACTGGTCCTCCCCCTGAAATCTCCTGGGCTGCGCATTGCTTCTATGAACATCTGTAGCCTCCTGAAAAAACTGGACTCTCTACACTGCTGAGTGACGCTTCATAAACCTGATGTTGTTGCCCTGGTTGAAACCTGGCTGTCTCCCTCCACTCCTAACTCTCATGTCTCTCTCCCCGGCTACACTCTCCACTGGTTCGACCGTCTCGGCAGGAGAGGTGGGGGCTGTGTCTTCTATTTGAAGGAGTCTGTCATGAGGCTACCACTCCCTCCGCCTGACCTCGACCATAAGGCCCAGGCACTTACTCTAAAGCTGTCCCCTGACCCAGCTAGAGGCCCATTATTCCTAACCATAGCCTACATACCCCCCAAGAACCAATCCCAGGCCATGGGCCCACTAATTGACTACCTCACCTCCCTACCCAACTCGTCGGACCAAATCTTGGTGGGCGACTTGAATATAAACTGGCTCTGCCCCTCATCCTCCTCCCACCGTGAGGCTTTCGATTCAATTGACCTAACTCAACTGGTCTCACAGCCTACTAGAAAAAACCTGGGGGACAAGCACCCTCCTGGATGTGGTCCTCACCAACAGGCCAATCCGCATCCACAACATCCAAATCCTCCCTGACTGCCTCAGTGACCACTCCCCTGTGCTTTTCAACTGGGAAACCCTCGGCTCTCATCCCGGTCAAAACCACCTCTCGAAGGTGGCTTAGGCCTGGGGGACTCATAGGCCTTAAGCGCTTCCTTGCCCACACTGATTGGTCCCCTCTGACGAGGGCAACCAACATTGACTTGGCCCTGGCCTTCTTTGTAAGCACTTTCAACTTTGCCTGTGATATCTTTGCTCCCATAACTGCTAGGAGGTCCAAAGTGAAACATGCCCCTGGATCACCCCTGCCCTACTGTGGCAACTTAAGTAACGCTGACAATCTTTGGCACCTGCTGTTGCTACTGGCCGTTCAGCTGACAGGCAGTCCCATGCTGCCGCCAAACCAGTGCACCTGGGCCATCCAGAAGCAAAGGCGGAATACTACCAAGCCTCTCTGACCTCCTCCTGGGGAACCCCAGGTGCTTCTGGGACAACATCAAGCAACTGAATGGTCACTCCCAGTCCCCTCTCCTTCTCTTCTCAACATCAATGGTACCGTCTCCTCTGACCCTGCCTCATTGCCACCCACCTCAATAACTCCTTTACCAACCTTAGCTCAGTACTTCCTGTAACTTTTCAGTCCACCTCCTCCATCTGTACCACCAACCATTGCCCACCCCTCTTTCCACCTCCGTCGTGTCACCATGCAAGAAGCTAGGCCTTACTTGCTAAAAGCCCTAAAAGGTAACACCATTGGTAATGACTCACTTGATCCCTGCCTTTTACGTCAGGTCCTGGATCAGGTCCTCTCACCTATTACGTGCATTTTCAACAAATCACTCTGTCTCGGACAATTCTCCTCTGCCTGGAAGATTGTCACAGTTACCCCTGTCCATAAAGGTGGTGACAGGACTCTTCCGGGTAACTACTGACCCATCTCAATCCTCTCCCCCCTCTCTAAGGCGTTAGAGAAAATTGTGGCGTCCCAAGTCTCTGACTACCTCTGTAAGTACAATGTTCTCTGCCCTGAACAACACGGGTTCAGAGCAGGTCATAGTTCCAATACAGCACTCCTGGAATTTTCCAACTTCCTCCATGCCTCCTTGGACTCTGGTGCCCTGGCTGGTGCTATATTCATTGACCTGTCTAAAGCATTCGATACCGTTTCGCATCCTCTTTTGCTCTCCACCCTCGACCTAATAGGCTTTGCCTCAGGACCTGTTTCCTGGTGCACCAGCTATCTCTCCGCCCGCTCCCAATGTGTGAAAGTCAACGGTACTCTCTCTGAAACATGCCCCATTCGCCCTGGGGTGCCGCAGGGCTCAATTCTTGGACTCCTACTATTCTCACTCTTTCTTAACTCCCTACCCAGCAGTTGTACGGGTAAGATGCTTCTCTATGCTGATGATGCTGTTCTCGTTGCCTCCCATAATGACCCCATGCTGCTAGAACTCCCTCAACTAGTCTTTGACTCTGCAGCTACCTGGTTCACTGAGTACCGACTTATCAACCTTAAGAAAACAAAAGCGATGCTCTTCTCCCACCCCAAAAATAAGTACAGCAAGTTTCCTTAGCTGTCCACTCCACACCAATCTCGTCATTGACCAGGTGCAGTCCTATAAATATCTTGGTATAACCTTTGACCCTGCACTTTCATTCCATGGACACATATCTGCCCTAAATTCTGTCACCAACTCACAGCTAGGCATTCTTTACCGGCACAAATGCCTCCCTCTGATGCCCTCCGCCTGGCTGTCACCTCCTCTGTCATGTCTCTCATTGACTATGGCCTTCGGTCTTAGCTCAGCAGATCAGACTGCCCTCAACAAGGTTAGCCTCACAGTTAATAAGGCCTGCAGACTTATCACTGGTGCTCCCAGACTCACTCACACATGTGAGCTGCACACCTGGCTACCCTACTCAACCTGGAAGAGCGACTCGTGTATCAGACGCCAGCTCACCTTTAAAGCCCTCGTGGCCCTCCCCATAGGCCTATCCAGCACTCCATTAGCGTCACTGCACAGGCCCTGATCACGGCGCAGCTGGGTCAGGAAACTACCCTAGTTATTCCGAGAGCCAGACCTTCAAGGCTCAGAGGGCATTCCCCTCACCACCCCACTGGTATGTAACTCCCTCCCTGCCAGTGTCTCAAACTTCCACTAACCTTAGCTTGCTTTTAAGCCCAGGCTCAGAAACTTCCTGCTTAGCTCTGCATAAATGCAACTGCCGCTAGCCTAGTGTAAATAAAAAAATAAAATATATACTCTGTTTGACAATGCTCACTGAGCTGCCCCCTTCCTTTCCCTACTAATTCCTCCTCCCTATCTCCCTCCCTTCTACCCCCACCAGCTCTCCCCGACCATAAGTTTTGCACCTTTTGTTATCTTTTGCTTCGTTGGAGATTGTATTCTATTGTAACAAAATTGTAATTGAACTGTAACTTTTTTGTTTGTAAGTACTGTGTCCCTTGTACTACTGTTCTGATGTCCTCTTTGTGACGAGGTACCTTTGTAAATGAGCCTCTGGCTCAAAGGTTTCTAAACTGATGTTTAACTAAATAAATAAATAAATAAAATGCAGTGTAAAGATGGGTTACAGCAGGACCTCGCTAAAAAGAAATTCAAAAGCATCTATAGTTGGCTGTTGCCAGCTCTCATTTCTTGTAGGTGGAAGCAGTGTTGATGGCCAGGACTCTGTACGGACTTCCAAGAAGAAGAGGATCCCAAGGGGTTCAAGTCTCAAATAATGTTACAAGTGCAGGGATACTATGTAATGTTCAGACTCCCTTTTCCCCTGCCTAAAATGTCTTGGACCTAATCTTGACCCCCAAATCCTGTGAGCACTATAGATCATGAGAACCAAGTCACTTCAGATAGGCAGGATAAATGAACGTGATGCAGTTAAGTCTTTAAATAGGCCTTCATCATTGGCATTGTGGTCTTGAAAACAAACCTCAATTGATGCCAACGGTCCAAAGTAAGCAGAAAAAGCTCAGAAGGCATTGCTGAGGACTTTGATGCTCTGCAAATCCCTGACTCCATTCTCAGCTTCATTTGATCTTGTCCCTCCTGATGGCAAGAAGGAGTAGCATCAGGTGCTGTCCAGTGGCACAGCATGTAGTACTCCAGAGCAGCAGCCCAAGGCTTGAGAGCAAGACTAGGTTGTCTATGATTGGGTAGCCGAGGTGGGAAGTTACTCCAGCAGCAGTGTTTTCCTGACCAGCAGGGCTGCAGCTATGAATTTTGGGGCCCCGGGCAAGTCACTTGAAATGGGCCCCTGTTTCCAAAATCAGCTAATGCCAGGAGTAATGCCAGCTCCTCAGGTGGGTCCCTCCTGAGCTTGAGGCCCTGGACAACTTCCCCACTTTTCCCCCCATTACTGCGGCCCTGCTGACCAGGGAGAGTGACACCATAGCCACAGTGACCCCTGCAGTGGTCCACAGTAAGTTCACTGTCCTCTGTAGGGACTTACTGTGTGACTGCGAGGCCACATGGCACTATTTGGAGCCAAGAGGGAGGTGGGATGGACGCAAGGATAAAACCTGGGGGAAAAAACATTAGGCTGTCAGAATGATTGTGTATTCTCTGGCCCCATGCCACTCTACAGGGGTCCTCCAGACATACCGTGTTGGTGCTGGGAGCTCATCAGAGCTCCTTGGGAGGGGGAGGAGTGTGGTCCTATCAATAGTAGCAGTAGTAAGAGACATAGATCTCCAGGGGTTTACAGGGTAGCTACCTGGGTGTCAGTGCATACTGGAAAAGGCAAAAAATACTGCACCAAGAAAATGTGTGCTGCCAAGAGGGCATAGTCATAGAAGCAAGAAAAGTCAGAGCACTCACCACCGATACAAAACCCGCAGAATCCAATTGTTGGTTTATAGTTCTTTTATTTCGTGCCTCAGGTACAAAGATAAAAGCAGGCTCAACACAGACAAGATGTCTAAGGCCTAGTTAGCTTGTTTGTGTGGAGCTTGCTTTTAACTTTGTACCTGAGAAACTGAATAAAATAATTATACATGAATGATTGGATTCTGTGGCTTTTGTGTCGTGGTGAGTGCCCAAACTTTTTTTGCTTCTTAATTTTAAACACGTACTGTATCTTCACCTCACATTGCTTTATGGCCAGAAGGGATGTGAGCTTTGCTGCAACCATCCTTTAGAAATTGACCCCCTAAACAGATCCTGGTACCCTCATCCTAGGCACTGCAACGAGTCTGTACAAGTGGGATACAGATAGTAGTCCTGTTGCTTGAAAAAAAAGTTACTCACCTTGCAACTCTGTTTCTTCTAGGGATGTACTGTATGGGTGACACTAAACCCCCAGCCTCCCCTTCAGTGACAGGTTTTGATTGTTCATTTAGGTTTATTCTTCCTGACTGACTGAACATTTAAAAGAGTTTACAAATTTGAAATTATTATACAAATTATTGGTGTCCCCAGGTTTGGAGATTTCATAGTTGTCAGTGAATTTATGTTTGGCTTCCATGGTTAATTTTTTTTTAATTAATTTTATGTAGCTAGGTAGCCACACACACACATACAAAGTTTAGCTCTCACACTGCCATTAGAGACATCTCAGCCACCTACCTCCTTTTTCTCCACACTTTTCCCCCAGTGGTGCGATCTTCAGATTGTGGTATCCTCCATTCCTCCCTCCCTTCCTCCTTCCCTCTGGAACTCCTCATCTGGTGTGAAGAAAGTGCCTAGCATGTCCCAGGAGTGCTTGTAACACTGTCATCCTGATGATGCAGGGAGGGGTCATCTCCATAGAGTCCCACTCTTTCATTTTAGAGCTCGAGGGGACAGAACCTCACAGGAACCAGAACTTTTGGGGCTGGTGGTGCCAGTGCCTGGCATTGATGCACAGTGGCATTCACACTCTTGTAGAGCATGTAGCGGCACTGTCTTCAACTGCCTCAGTTCCTTTTTTCCCCACTGTTGAACTGCAATGCTTTCCTTATTGGGGACCAGAACACCAGTCTGAGTATAAGCAGCATTCTAGTCTACAGTGCTTCGTCACATTTCTTTCACCTTATTTAACCACATTTTTTATTTTTATATCAGTTTCCATAGTTTATATTGACAAGTTTTTCCACTGCCCTGTCTCATTCGATGATGTTCTAAAAGCACATAGCAAATAGGGTGCCTGAGAAGGCAAGTTGTTCCAGCAGTGAGGTAGTGTCTGACCACTATTCCTCTCTAGGCAAGTGTTCTGGTATCGAGCAATCTTATGACCGAAAAGATAGGCAGTCCTCTTGGAGTCACCAAAAGAAATGGTTCTAGCCACACTCATACTTGATGTCACGTTCCAGGGACCTTTCCTCCTCAACCTTATCCTTACATAGAAAGAAAAAAAGAAAACTGATGACACAGATCCAGGTGAAGTTCTCATTATTCTGCCCTGAGACAGCCATCTCCCTAGGGTGTGGGAATTCCAGTGTCCTCTCCTTCGTCCCCACTGAGGAAGAATGATATCACACCAGATTTCTTCATGCCCTCAGATCAACACCTCTGTCTTTAACACACCCTCTGATTTCTGGGGATGTTTTGGATGAGCAGTTTGGTTAATGGTCATCTGTCATAGAGCAATGGATCCACTACATTCTTTCATCTATGTCTGCAGTGCCATTTGTGGTGCTAGGGACTTCCTTGGGGTCTGTGTTGCCTTCGGTGCCTGCAGCATTGTTGCTGCCGATGCTGTTGTCAGGGTCATTATCAGTGCCGGCATAGTTTCGGTGCCACCACTGCATTTAGTGACGGGCCTTCTTCATGCCATGGCATCCTCTTGGGATGCCACTACCAGCCCAAGCCTTAGTGCCAGGTGAAGAATACCCCTTGGATCCACTGGCTCATTCCCCCTTAGTGAAGGATGAGCAAAAATACAATCCATATCTCACTGATGATGAAATAAAGGATTTTGAAGAGTATCCTCCAAACCCAGAAGAGATTCCACCTGCCGATATAGTGCAAACTCCCCAGAAGAATCTCTCTTTTCAGTCACTACTGAAGAACATGCATATATCTCTAAGCTTCACAACAGTGGCTATGAATGAAGCTAAGAAGATGCAAATAGAATATCTCAATATACTGTACCTTCACCTCTGTACCTCTGGTGCAATCTATCTAACCTGCTCAAAAGACTGTCACAAAGGCAGCCTGAAGCAAGCTATCTTCCGTTACAGCAGTTCAGCGGCTCCCGGATAAAAAGTATTTTTTTTACCTCAGATGAAACTGATTTACTGCACTCAGCCTATAGCTGATGCTATTGTTAAATGGCTAATAATGATAATTCATTCATAGATACATAGATACATAGACAGTGTCGGCAGATAAGGGCCTATGGCCCACCCAGTCTGCCCATTTGAGCTTGTAAGTTCAGTTAGTTTTCCTAGAAGTCTGTTGCCCCTTACCCCTGACCTCCAGAATTCCTTTATGTCTATCCCATGCATTCTTAAATCCCGTGATTGTTTCTGCCCCCACCACTTCCTCTGGCAGGGTGTTCCACTTGTCCACCACCCATTCTGTGAAGAAATTCTTTCTCATGTTTCCTCTGAATCGTCCTCCCTCCAACTTCATCCCATGCCTTCTAGTCCTGGAACATCTTTTTCGCTTAAAAATAGTGTTTTCCTCACCCTGTTCCTCCCTGTAAGATACTTGTATGTCTCTATCATATCCCTCTCTCCCTCCTCTCCTCCAGAGTACATGTTCAGTTCCTTCAACCTGTCTTCATAGGACTTGTGATGCAATCCATGCACCATCTTTGTTGCCCTCCTCTGAACCTTCTCTACCCTGTCTATGTCCTTACGAGGTATGGTCTCCAGAACTGTACACTGTACTCCAGGTGGGGCCTCACTAGTGTCTTAGTAGCGGAATTATGACCTCCTTTTCCTGCTGGTGATGCCCTGCCTATACATCCCAGCATCCTATTTGCTTTACCTGCTGCCTTGTCACACTGTTTCCCTACCTTGAGGTCATCAGAGATGACAAGCCAAGATCCCTTTCCTGCTTGGTGCATGCTATATCCTCACCCCCAACTGATATTTTGTGCCAGGGTTTTGTATGCATTATCTTGCACTTCTTTGCATTGAATTTCAACTGCCAAACCCTGACCATTCTTCAAGTTTCTGCAGGTCGCTTCTCATTCTGTCTACACCCTCTGGTGTGTCTCTCTGTTACAGAGCTTTGTGTCATCAGCGAACAGTGAAATTCTGCCTTCTGGGTCCTCGCGTAATGTCACTGATGAAGATGTTGAATAGGACCGGTCCCAGCACTGACCCTGTGGTGCCCCACTGGTCCTCTTCCCTCTGTGGAGTGACAGCCATTTACCACCACCCTCTGTGTCCTGCCAGCCAGCCAGTTACCTACCCACCACACTACTGTCCTGCCCACACCATATCCCCAGTTTGTAATAGTCTTCTATGTGGCACAGTGTCAAAGGCCTTGCTGAAGTCCAGATAGGCCATGTCCCTGCCCTCCCTGATCCACCTCCTAGTCACCCAGTCAAAAATTCACGAGGTTGGTCTGACATGACCTCCCCTGGTGAAACCATGCTGCCTTGGGTCCTGTAGTCCATTGACAACTAGATGTTCCACCAATCTCTCCTTCAGTAGTGCTTCCATGATCTTCCCCACTACCGAGGTGGAGGCTGACTGGTCTGTAGTTCCCGCTTCCTCTTTGTTCCCACTTTAGTATAAGGGGACTACATCTGCTGTCCTCCAATCTTTGGGTACCTCCCTGTTTCCAGTGATTGGCTAAACAGGATAGCCAGAGGTTCAGCCACCACCTCTCTTAGTTCTTCAGGACCCTGGGTGCACCCCATCTGGCCCCATTGCTTTATCAACTCTTATTACTTCCAGTTCCTTCAGGACCCTTTCTCGTGTAAAGGGACTTGTGTCCATTCTGCACCATTCTTGCCCCTTGTGCTCCCTTCAGACCCATTACCCCCTCTTCCTCAGTAAAGACTGAGCAGAAATACCTGTTCAATATGTCAGCTTTACTGTTGTCATCCTCCACGGCTCCATCCTCCCCCTTCAGTCTCACTATCCCTCCCTTTGTCTTTCTTTTTCACTTATGTACCTGTAAAGGTTTTGTCCCTCTACCCACTGATTTTGCAATGTGTTCTTCTGTCTGAGCTTTGGCTTCCTTACTGACCTCCCTGCCTCCCTTTACTTCTCCTGGTACTTCTCCCTATCCCTTCTGCCTGTGTCTTTTGTATTGCCTGAATGCAATCTTTTGGCTTTCACTTTCTTTGCTACCTCTTTGGAAAACCATAATGGTCTCCTCTTCCTTTTCCTCTTGCTAACCTGCTAATGCATAATTCTGTTGTTCTTGTAATCCCCATTTTAAATACTGTCCACTGTTCCTCAACCCCTGATTTCTGTCCCATTCCCCTTAATGCCTCTTTCAAGTATCTCCCCATTTTCCCAAAGTCTGCCCCCCTAAAATCCAGGATACATGTTTTTGTGTGGTTTGGTTCTGCTCTTTCTGTGATTTCAAACCACAATGACTGGTGGTCACTGTTTCTCAGGTGGTCCCCCACTGTTACCTCCATCACACTGCCCCTGTTTGTGAGCAGAAGGTCCAGTATTGCCTTCTGCCGAGTTGGTTCCATGACCAGTTGCTTGAGGAAGGCATCCTGAAGGGAGTCCAGGATAAATCTGCTCCTTGTTGATGCTGCTGCTGGGATGCTCCAGTCCACGTCTGGAATATTGAAGTCTCCAACCAGTACTACCTCACCTTTGTCTGCCATCCTTTGGATGGCTAGCATCAACTCTATCTGTTTCTTCCTCCTGGGCTGGTGGTCTATAGACCACACCTGCTGGATGGCTGTCCCCATTTTCCTTTCCAGCAACCCACAGTACCTCTCCCCATTTTGTTCCTCCTGGATCTCTGTGGCCCGTATGTCATTTTCACATACAGTGCCACTCCTCCTCCTTCCTGCCTGCTCTGTCTCTTCTGAATATGTTGTAGCCAGGTATGGCCATCTCCCAGTCATGGTTATCATTACACCAGGTTTCAGTGATGGCCACAATGTCCAGGTCTGACAGTACCATGACAGCCTCCAGATCTTCCATCTTGTTGCTAAGGCTCCTGGCATTTGCACACATGGCTTTCCATGATTTGACCTCCTAGACTGTTTCACTGTTCTCTCAGCCCCTTCCTTGGTTGTCATTTATCCCTGGTTCTCCTTGCTGTCTTCCTTCTGCTGAATTTTGCCCTTTCTGCTTATCCACCTCTTGGGCACTAATCTCCATCTTTGCACACTGCTTTGCAGAGATAGCCACTCCTCTGGTTCACTGGTTCCTGCTAACTGTGGGGGGTGAGCAAGTGAGTACCATCCTTGCTGGCCTGCCACCCCCTTTGCTAGTTTAAATGCTTGTCAATGTAGCATTTAAACTTATCATTGAGTGCTTGGATTCCCCTCCATTATGGATGCAGGCCGTCAGGCTTGAACAAACCTCCATCCCTCCAGGTGGGTCCCCAGTCACCAATGAATCCAAACCCTTCCTCACAGCACCAGTTCTTCAGCCATGAGTTAAAGTTCCTGGTGCATGCACTCCTATGCTCTCCCTTGCCTCTCACAGGTAGTACTTCTGAGAAAGTGACAGAAGTAGCTACTTGCTTGAGACCCTCCCAGTTTCCTAAACTCTTCCTGAACTTCCTTTGGCTCCCCATTTGCCAGGTCATTAGTACCTAGGTGGATAATGACATCCAGCTCACCCTCCCGTCTTGCCTTCCCAGTGATCCCCAGGATCTTCCTTCCATCCCTCCATGCTGTGGCACCTGATAGGCACCTCACCTCCCTGTCCTCCCCCTCCTGTGTTCCTAGCTGGATCCCTCTTATGATGGAGTCCCCCACCAGCATTCACTTCCTCCTCCTCTGGGGTCCGCTGCTTTTCCCGCTGAGGTCACCTCCTTGGCTAACCTCCACATCCTTTCCTTCCACTTCCCTGGGTACCTCTATTTGGTTGTCCTCATTTGCCAGTGTGGCATATGAATTCTTGAGTGGAATAGGATCTGGGATGTGCCTCTGCCTGACTGCTCTACCTCCCTGAGCCACTGTCATCCAAGTGCTCTCGTCTCGGCATCCTTTGAGGCAGTTGCATTGGACTGGGTGGTCTCTGGATAGGGGTGATGGTACTCCTGACCCAGTTTACTTCCGCTCTGAGTCTGGCTACCTCATCCGCAGTCAGAGAGATGCATGCAGATAGGGCAGCACCTCAGTGTCCAGAAGGTCTGCCTGAATATGGCTGCCCCACAGCCACTGCATTGCACACTCCACATTATACTGCAGTTCCACTACTTGTCTGCTACTGAAGCTCTCCTAGGTCCCTTTTTATTAATTTACTGTACTAAAAATCCTGCCACTAATCCTCAGATAATTTTTTTTTTTTAAAGAAAAAGAAACCAATAAATAAATGAGTCAAAACACTTGGGCTTCTTCCCCCTTATGCCCCTCCTACTTCACACCCCTTACTATACCCTGTGTTTAGCTCCTGTCAATCAGATTTAACAGGGTATATAATTAAGAGTTGGAGGAAGGGAAGGGAGGAATTTGCAGCAATTAAAGACAGCACAGAATTACACCACCACTATGTTTTAAATTTTCAACAGCCCAAAAACAATTATAAGTAAAGACAACAAAGAAAGTATAGTGACACTAAAAGCCCACAATCTAAGTTTAAAAGAAAAATAGCAATTACCAGTTACTCTAAAGCACTGAATTGAATATGTTTCCTTCCTTCCCCTTCTGGCTTCTTCTGTGGGCCAAAGAGATAAGTTCTGTTAAAGGGAATGCTCATAATCTTCTGTTGGATTTCAGAAGGGATCCTTACCATTTGCAGCCTGGAATGCCTCTGGATGCAAATGCCAGCCGATCCTGCACACATTGCTGCATCACTCTGAAAGACTTTCCTGCACAGCCTCCTGCTAGGTTTCAATGTGAAAAAAGTGCAAAATAATGTGTTTAGGGCACAGAAACCCAGGGCCAGAGTATGACCACCAAGCAGGAAAGAACCCGTGGGGTAATCATATCAGATGACATATAGGTGGCCAGGCAGTGTGACAAGGCAGTAGGGAGGGCAAATGTGATGCTGGGTTGCATAGGGAATGGTATTACCATCAGACAGTGGGAGGTGGGGTTGCCTCTGTATTGATCGCTGCTAAGACCCCACCTAGAGTACTGTGTCCAGTCCTGGAGACCACATCTCCGGAAGGACATAGACAGAGTAGTCTAGAGGAGGGTAACTAAAATGGTTCAGGGTCTGCAACAAAAGCCCTATGAGGAGAGATTAAAAAGACTTCAATATGTACATCCTGGAATAGAGGAGGAGGAGGAAGAGAAGAGATATGATAAAGACCCTCAAATACCTCATGGTGAGAAAATAAGGTACAGGTGGGGGTTATTTTTCAGAGGATATGGTGCTGGTGAACAAGGGGACATGCTATGAAGCTGGAAGGGGGTATATTCAGGAGAGATGAGAGGAAGTACTACTTCACAGAAAGAGTGGTGGATTGGATTCCTGGAACAGCCTTCCAGTGGAGGTGGTGGGGATGAAAACAGTGGTGAGGTTCAAGAATGCATGGAATAAGCTTAAGGGAATCGTAGTGGAAGGGAACGGGGAGGGAGAAAGAGCTGTAAATTGGGCACGGTCTGCAGTAATAGTGTAGGTGGAAAGAAATGAGCAGACTGTATGGGTCAAGTTGTTCTTATCTGCTGTCAAATTCTATGTTTCTATGTTAAACTGTGTGTTTGCCTCAGCTACTCTGGGACTTAGGAGTTGTGAGCTACTGATACCACATTTCAGGGTACGAATACTCCTTATAGAACTGACTCAGAAATCTTATGGAGTGCCCTCCGGAGTCTTCCTCATATCAGGGGACCTCTTGGCAGTTGTTATACAAGGGTTTGAGTCCAATACCCATTTGCTAAATGCTGCTTTGGGTGCCTCTGATGCAGCAATGTGTGCAGAATCGGCTGGCATTTGCATCCAGAGGCATTCCAGGCTGCAAATGGTAAGGATCCCTTCTGAAATCCATCAGAAGATTATGAGCATTCCCTTTAACAGAACTTATCTCTTTGGCCCACATGTGAGGGAGGCACTGAAGAAGTCCAGTGCAAATAAAATAACCCTTAAGAATATGAAGAAGATCCCCACTCTCCTCAGGTAGTTAAAGAATGTGACTTCTACCAGCAATAGCAACATTTTGTTGCAAGCCTGCCTAATGCAGTTTAAACCTTGTTCCAGCAGCAGAGACAGAAACTGCAGCAGAAGGTGCAATTTGCAAAGGTATCCAGTGCAACCCTCTGACTGGTCGCTAACCCCATGTCTGCCCCAGTTGCCCTTGGTGGATCACTTCTCTTTGGTTGGGGGAGACTAGCGGTTCCCCTCCCTGATGGCCTGCATCCATCCAAGAGGAGAACTGTATCCCCAGTGGATGGTTTAAATGTTACTTCAGTGGACATTTAAACTAGCTAAGGGGGTGGTGGAATGAATCGGGGAGTAGAAACTGCTCCCCCCTCCACAGAATGAAGCAGAGAGTAAGGAGAACCCGAAGGGACAGGAATCCCCCATGGTGCGGATTACTAAAAGAAGCCAGGTAGTAGAGATTGAGGGGAAAAAGGAATTGGAGCATTAAAAAGAGAGAGAGGGAGAGGGGAGGGAGAGCAAAAGGGAAAATAGGGGGCAACAAGCAAAGTAAAAACAAAATCTGGAAGGCCATATGTGTGAATGCTAGAAGTCTACGAAATAAGATTCGGGACCTAGAGGCCATTATGGTAGAGGTCGGCCTAGATATTATGGCCATTACAGGGTCATGGTACACTGAAAACCATGAGTGGGACCATGGCCATACCAGACTATACTCCGTTCAGGAAGGACCAGGTGGGAAGGAAAGGAGGGAGTGTGGTGCTTTATATGAGGGAAAGTATAAAAGCAACAAAGATTCAAGGAATACAGGGGGAGGCAGATGAACTGTGCATCACCCTGGAGACAGGGAATGGAGTCATTAGTCACACTGGAGTGATCTACAGACCTCCAGCACAGCAGGAGGAATTAGATGAGGTAGTAGTGGAAGCCATTGGCAAGACAGCAGAAAAGAGGGAAGTGATGATGGTGGGGGACTTCAGTCTGCCAGATGTAGATAGAAACCTCCTAGCAGCAGCTTCAGCTAGAAGCAGGGACATCCTGGACTCTCTGTATGTTCCTCAGGCAGCTAATCAGTGAACCCACTCATGATGGGGCAATACTGGATCTGGTATTCAGTAACAAGGACAGTGTTGCATACATCAAGGTGGAAGACCACTTGGGGACAAGTGATCACCATACAGTGTGGTTCAATATAAGGACAGCTGCAGAATCGAACTACACATGGGCAAAGGTCCTGAATTTCAGGAAGGAAGATTTTATAAAAATGAGTGAATTTTTCAAGGATGATCTGGCAGGGGAAATGGCATGGGTAGGGTGGAGGAACAGTGGGCTAAGATAAAAGGGAGCATGATAAAGGAAACAAACCTCTATGTCAAAAAACTGAGCAGAAACAAGAGGAAAAAGAGATTGCTGTGATTCTCGAAAGAGGTGACTGTAAAGGTAAAAGCTAAAAGGGTAGCATTCAGAAGGTATAAGGAGTCATAGAGGGAGGAGGATAGGGAGGTGTATCAGGGGAAACAGAGGGAAGCTGGGAAAGCAGCAAGGAGCGCAAAGGCACAAACTGAAGCGAGAATAGCCCAGGAGGTAATGAAAAGGAACAAAACATTTTTTAGGTATGTCAGTGAAAAGAGGAAAACCAGGGGTGGGATTGTAAGGTTAAAAAGGGAAGGAGGGGACTGTGCAGAAGAGGATCAGGAAAAGGCAGACATCCTGAGCAAATGCTTTTGTTCAGTGTTCACAGAGGAAGAAGAAAAGGAGGGGGCACAAAAAAGTAACAGAAACTTTGGTGAGAGGAGGGTAGACACTAGTCCTTTCTTGAAGGCAAGAGTCCTGAAGGGACTTGGTAATCTGAAGGTGGACAAAGCAATGGGGCCAGATGGGGTGCATCCAAGGGTATTGAGGAATCTCAGGGGAAATATTGTCTGCACCTCTGATGGTTCTGTTTAACAACTCACTGGAGACAGGAGTGGTTCCAGAGGACTGGAGGAGGGCAGATGTAGTCCCACTACACAAAAGAGGTATCAGGGAGGAGACTGGCAATTATAAGTCATTCAGCCTGACATTGGTAGTGGGAAAGTTAGTGGGATCACTGCTGAAGGAAAGTATTGTGGAATATCTTGAATCTACTGGGTTACAAGACCCAAAGCAGCATAGCTTCAAAACTAGTGTAATAGATTTCTTTGACTGAGTGACAAAAGATTTAGATCAGGATGAAGCAGTAGACATGGCCTGCCTAGATTTCAGTAAGGCTTTCACACTGTTCTGCACAGGAAACTAGTAAGCAAGCTGGGTACCTTAGGAGTAGGTCCTGTTGTGTTACACTGGATAAGAAATTGGTTAGCTCGTACGCGACAGAGGGTAGTGGTAAACAGAGTTCAGTCTAAGGAAGAGAGGGTGACCAGTGGGGTACCTCAGGGATCAGTGCTGGGACCGCTCCTCATTAATGTCTTTATAAGTGACATTGCAGAGGAACTGGAAAGGAAGGCCTGCCTTTTTGCGGATGACACCAAAATGTGTAATAGGGTGGACACTCCAGAGGGTGTAGAAAGGATGAGCAGAGACCTGAGAAAACTAGAGGAGTGGGCAAGAGTATGGCAGCTGGCTTTCAATGCAAAAAAGTGCTAAATAAATAATGCACTTAGAGCACAGAAACTGAGGGACAGAGTACAATATGGGTGGCAAGCTATTGACAACCACCGAGCAGCAAAGAGACCTGGGGGTAATCATATTGGATTACCTAAATGTGGCCAGGCAGTGCGACAAGGCAGTATGGAGGGCAAGTGAGATGTTGGGTTGCATTGGGAGGGGCATCACTAGCAGAAAGAGGGAGGTGGTATTGCCTCTATATAGAGCACTGTATCCAGTTCTGGAGACCATATCTCCAGAAGGACATACAGTAGAGGCAGTTCAAAGGAGAGCAACTAAAATGGTGCCGCCGTCCACATCAAAAGCTCTATGAGGAGAAACTAAAGGACATCGGTATGTACACCATGGATTGGGGGGAATATGATAGAGAACATTAAATACCTCATGGAGGTAAATAAGGTACAGCCGGGAAGTATTTTTCATAACAGATGATGCTCAAGAACAAGGGGACATGCTAGAACGCTGGATGTGGGTAGATTCAGGAGAGATGTGAGGAAGCACTTCACTGAAAGACTGATGGATTCCTTGAACAGCTTTCCAGCAGAGGTGAGGTTCAAGAATGGATGGGATAAGTATGAGGGAATTTTAGTAGCAAGGAAGGGGAAGGGAGAAAGAGATGTAGGTTGGGCACAGTCTGTGCTACTAGCATGGGTAGGGAGAAATAGGCAGAGTGGATGGGCCAAGTGGTCCTTATCTGCCAGCAAAATTCTATGTTTCTGTGTTTCTATTCTGTCGGCAGTAGAAGTCCATCACCACGGACACGTGGGTCTCAAAGATTATTCAGGATGGTTACTCCCTCAAACTGTTGGAGCAACCTCCGACCACACACCTTCTGGGAAATTGTGTCAGTTGATAGCCACAGGTGCAGACCTCCTTTCCCTGAAAGTATCAGGGCTCCTGCAAAACAGGGCAGTGGAGAATGAACCAAAGTCGGACTGGAGCAGAGGCCTCTACTCCAGGTACTTCCTCATGCCCCAAACAAATGGGCAGCATGCACCCAGTCTTACACCTCAGGCACCTGACCAGGTACATAAGGCACATGAAATTCAGGATGGTATCACTGGGGCATCTCCTTCCATACCTGAGGACTCTATCCACATCTTATAAAGCAGGTACAGCAAGTATTCCCATACCTGGATGACTGGCTCATAAAAAGCCCAACCAAACATTATAGATGGCAGTAACCTCAGCATGTGAGTTTTTGACATTTGTGAGAGTCATACTCGACTCCAGACATGACAGTTGATCCCCTTCCACAGACTGTGGTTGATAAGGGCAGTTTTACATTCCACTCAAGCATTTTCCTGTTGTATCTCCCAGAGGACAGAGTGGATTCAATAATGTGAATGGCCTGCTACTTCAGGGATCCCTCTTTGATGACAGTGCATTCCAGGCAGAGAATGTTGGAACCCATGGCAGCCACAGTGTTGTTCACAGGACTTTGTGGCATTGGTGAGGTCTGTGCACATTCATGTTTATTTCTGCTTAATAAAGCACATCAAATGAGAAATATTTTGTAGTGAGTTGTGCTGTATGTTTCAGGCTGTATTGGAGCACAGGTAGTTTGGGACTTGGTTGTTCACAGTACCACTGGCGAGCCTGCATATGAGAATGTCCCAGTGGATGCTGTTTACACAAATGGCACAAGCACCCCACCCCGAACCACACCGCATAGGTGACAAAGCCTGTATCTCGCCCCCTACTGTGGTGGTCCTCTAAGGAGACTCTCCTTTAAGGCTTCTCTTTCTCTCCCTCCCCACCCCTGAAGAAGCAGGTGATTCTCAATGGCGGATGCCTCCTGACTGGGGAATGGTGCTCATAGCAAAGTCTACAGTCCCAAGGAACTTGGCCTCAGAACACCATCTCCAAATAAATGTACTAGAGTTGACAGCTGTTCTGTATGGGCTGCAGGCCCAGTTGCAACTTGTCTGCCACAAGGTAGTTCATCTTCAGGTAGAGAAGTTTGTCATGTTCTACCTCAACAAGTAAGGGGAAGCTCTCTCATGCCGTCTGTTCAGGGAAGTGATGCCAGTCGGGGAGTGCTTTTTGGAGTATGGGATCCTTCTCTAGGCGGCCCATCTTCTTGGGGTAGAAGATGTAATTACCGATTAGTTCAGTGGGATAACGGCAGATCTTCACGAATGATCTCATGCAGATAATTCCATTTGGTCCCTGTAGTGTGAGTTGGAAATGCCAAAGCTGGACTGTTTTGGATCCCACCATAATGCAAAACTGCCATGCTTCTGCTCCAGAAATCGAGAGCATTGAGCTTTTTGTCAGGATAAGTTTACATTGCAATGGACAGGTTGTTTTCTTTATGCCTTTACATCACTTCTCCATTCAGAGGGTACTCCTCAAGCTGGAAGCACATGTGGTAAAATTATACTGATAGCCCCATGCAGTCCAAGTCAGATATGGTACCTGATAGAATGGCAATTTAGCAGCCATGGACTTTACCCTTGAGGACACTTCTCTTGACCCACTACCAGAGTCAGCTAGTGCATATGAACCTCCAGTCCCTGCATAGAAATGGAATCTGTCAGCAGAAAGGGCATGTTGACCCATCGTGTTTGCCCATTTCTACCTAATTAATGCTGAATGACAAAGCCCAAGAGGCTCCTTACTCCCCCCTCCTTTCCCTCTCCCTTTCTGGTGTGCTGTTTGCCAAGCATTTGTATTTGTCCAACTCTCTGTTTATTCCCCAATTAATTGTGCACAGACCATCTGCTCCAGCAGCCTATTCTAGTATTCCACCAACCTCTCTGTGAAAAAGTACTTCCTGGTGTCTCTCTCAAACTTGCCTCCCACCAGCTTCATGGTGTTGCACCTGGTGCTTGTGTTCCACTCAGTCAGAACAGTTTCTTGCCATCCACTTTATTTAACCTGTAGAGGTCATTTTAAATTTCAATATCCCCTCTTTCCCTTCTAGCTTCAAGCACGTGCATGTTCAGATCTGCTAATTTCTATTCATATTTCCTTTTCTTTTGTCCCTGGATCATCTAGGTACCCTTCTCTGCACTGTATCCACCCTGTCCTTGTCCTTCTTCAGTTCTGAACTCCAAAACTGCACATGGTACTCTAGGTGAGGCCAAATCGGTAACCTATACAGTGTCTGCTGCACCCTCCTTCTCCTGCTGGTGATCCCTCTCCCTATGCACTACAGCATCCTAGTTGCTCTGCCAAGCATCCTATTGCATTGTGCTGATGCCTTTAGGCTGTCTGATATTATTATTCCCAAGTGCTTTTTCTCTGTAGTGCTTTCCACTACTACCTCCCCTATCCTATATTCAAACTGACATACATTCCACTGCCTTTATAATCAACCCAGGTCCTCTTTCATGATTGTGTCCCACCCCCCTTACTATCCATCTGGCCACTGGTCTTAGTATTATCTGTGAAAAGGGATACCTTGCCCTGGATCCCTACCCCTCTGTCACAGATAAAGATCAGTCCCTGTGGCACCCTGCTAATGTATCACCTTGCATTTTTTGCAATTAAAATTTTGCCTGCCATACCTTCAACTGCTTTTCCAATCTTCCCAGGTTCTCTTTCATGGTTTTGGCCCCCTCCTTACTATTCACCCTGCCAGAGGTCTTTGTATCATCTGTGAAAACATACAGTACACCTTGCCCTTGATCCCGACCCCTGTGTCACAAATAAATATCAATACCCGTGGTATCCTGCTAGTGACCCCCCCCCCGACCTATGAGTGTTCCCATACTCAGAGTATTGAATCTCCAGGCACAGTTCCTGAGGAGATAGAAGTGAGCAGGTTTAAAGTGTCCCAAGTACTTCTGGCAGCCTGAAAGCCTTTAACCAGGAATGTTTATGATGCAAAGTGGTTTTCCATTTGATGCTCTAAGAAATCCCAATATCTCTTCTGCTATCCTCTGGAGAGAGTCCTCAGTTTTCTCTTCTGTTGCCTGATCTTCAGTATTCCTCAATAAAAGTCCACTTGTCTTTCATCTAGGATTTTAACAAGCAAGTGGGAACTTTTCCCCTAGCTCAACTCCCTCTGGAGATTTTGGAGAGGTATCCTACACAGGAGACCCACTATAAAGAAACCTATCACCAACTGAGATCTCAGTTTAGTATTGGACATACTCACCTAAAAGCCCTTTGAACCAGCATTTACTAATGACGTTAAGTATCTTACTTGGAAGTCAGCCTGTCAATGCAACAGTAGCGCTACCACTTGTGCCAACAACGACCCAGGTTCAGAAGTGAACTCAGAGCGTCAGAAGGCTGGCTGGGGGTGAAGGATTCAGCATCCAGAGGGCTGCTTTCTTCTGCTGGGGGGTGAGTTGGAGAGCTTGGTGTTTGCCTGGCCCCTGCAGAAGCTAGGGAAAAGGCACCCAGGACTGTGAGATGCCAAGGTGCAGAGCACGGGAGCGCGTGACACATGTCATGTCATCATTGCATGCCACACCACTCAGTGAAAGTAGAAAAGGGAAAAAGCTACCAGCAGCAGGATGGCACCAGTACACCCACTGGGCCATGGTACCAGGTTACTACAGCGCGGACAAAACCACGCATGGAGTACTGCACAGTAGGAAGAGCAAATGGCTCTACAGCGACAGGGGTTGATTCAGCGTATGGTAAGAACTGCTACCCCTGTTGCTGTAGGCTGCCATTTAGGAACATGAAGGGTGGTGCTGGGGTGGTGCCTGAGCCAGGTGCTCTCATGGTGGAGTGGCTAGAGCACCTGACTCTGGTGGCATCAGTGACCTGGGGCTGCGGTTCAGTTCTCTCCAGGTCCCACTGCAGTGCTGCTTTTCTTTTTTTTTTAAATAAGCTTTTCCTTCCCTCCGACTTTTCTTTTTTCCCCTACATCAATGACCCCCCCCCAAAGTTGATTATTATAAGTCCGGGTGTTCGTCATGTCGGCAGTTGCTGCTTCGCAAAAATAAAGACAGTTGCTGATTTTGCAACAGCATGCACTCTTGTTGTTTTGGTCAGAATTTTGCCCCGACACTGTTAGTGCGCACACTGTTGTGTCTGAGGCATTTTGTGTGTGTGCAGTTTTGTCCATGACATTATGACCCCATGCCCTGGGCCATACCTGACTAGCTGGGATTTCTAGACCAGGAGCTGGATCCAGTTCCTGATGAGGGATTGGGGGGACCCTGTCAACCCCACCAATGGGTGCAGTCCATGGGGAAAGACTGGCTGGCAGGCAGGTAAGTCCCAGTGAATGTCAGGGTGACAGGGCTGGGATGCTTTAGCGGATAGGGGTTGTCCAATAAGGTGGCAGAAACATAAAAATAAAGAAAAGTATCTTACCTGGGAAATGGTGTTTCTAGTGACCATTACCTCAGTACACAGAGTTTCTGAACTCCATGCCTAGTGACTAATCCTCAGTGGTGTTTCTAGTGGCCATTACCTCTGAACACAGAGTTTCTGAACTACAGGCCTAGTAACAGATCCTCAGTGGTGTTTCCAGTGGCCATTACCTCTGAACACAGAGTTTCTGAACTATAGGCATAGTGATAGATCCTGTGTACACAGATTTCGATATGGATATGGTAGTTCTCTAAACACAGCCTAAATTTCTGCCAAAAGTCATTTCACAGTTCCACCTCAATCAGTCCTTGGTGTTTAACCTTCTTCCCCAACCAAAGAACTGGAGTGGTGGTGGTGGGGTGCTTCACTCTCTCAATGTTAGGAAAATTCTTAGTTTCTACATTGACAGAACCAAGGACTGCAACTAAGTCTCTCAACTGTTTGTGTGTCTCCATCAAAATCAAATGGAAATTCTAGTTTTCAAACAGCGTTTCTCAAACTGGATCATCAATTGAATTCAGACTGCTACACGGCAACAGGTCAGCAGTTGGTGGGCTCTGTCACAGATCATTCTACCCGAGCAGTGACTACATTGGTGGCTTTACTTTGTTCAGTCCCTATTTCAGAGATATGTAGGGCTGCTACCTGGAGTACAGTTTACACTTTCACTAAGCACTGTACTTTGGATAACCATTCCAGGAAACTTGCAGGTTTCTAATTTTCTTTACTAATGGGCCTACTGACTTCATGACTCCTAGATCTCTAGCCTTACTAGTCTGGGGAACTTTCTAACCATTTACGTATTGAAACAAAACAGTGCAACCCTATGGAGAAAATTGATTCTTGGAAGTCTAACCAAGTCTACCACTGTGGCCTCAGAGGGTGCTAAGGAGGAGGTCCAGTAGGTCTGTGGTGAGCTCCAGAAGAGTGGAGGTAGTGGGATAGGAGCGCATTCTTCAGCAGGTGCCACAACACAACTCTTTCACAACTCTGGCAAGACGGGAATGCCAATAGGAGGCATCTGTTGTAGTGGCCAGGGAGGATGTGAGAGTCCTCCATAAGGGAGGTCCTAAGGCTGGTGGGTGGCAAAGGACCCCAGCAGAAGAGGAAGTAACTTCTGGTGGGGGACTCAAGTGTTAGGGGGTAGATTTGAGAGCAGGGTGGGAGAGGAAGAGGGAGGTGAGGGGCCTACCTTGCAGATTGGAGAGCAGATCCTTAGGATAGCGAGGGTGGTGGGTAAAGAGGGGAAGCTGGAGGTCATTGTTCATCTGGGGACAAATGACCTGGCAATTGACACACTGGGGGGGGGGGCAGAAAATGTTTAGGGGACTGAGGAGTGGCTTGAAGCAGGTTGCTTGCATGGTGGTTGTCACTAAGGTGCTACCTGTATATGGCTAGGGGGAGGCCAGGGAACACAGCACCAGAGCCTTCAATGACTGGTTAAAGACATGGTGCAAGGAGGAGGTTTTGGCTACATTGGGGACTGGGGTCCTACCTGGTGGGATGGAGACTTGTACAATGGAGAAAGCCTCCATCGACTGGGGAGGGGAACAGCAGTCTTGGGTGGAAGATTTAAATGCTACTTCGACGGGCATTTAAAGTAGCCATGGGGGGGAGGAAGTAAAAGAAAGGGAGGCAGTAAGTGCCCCCCCCCAAGAAAATGGAGCAACAGAGAGGAGAAGCCTTGGGGAAGTAAATTCCTTAGGACAAGAGGGGCATGGGGCAAGAGGAAGGAAAGGATGTGAGGTGGCTGTAAAGCTGAGAGCATATCTAAGGAGGGTGAGCATAAGGAGGGTGAAAGAGGGGGACAGTACCAGGGACGAGGGAAGAGCAGGGGGGATCAAGAAGGGAGGGTAGTGCAGTGGGAGGAGGGACAAGGAATGGAGTGTCACATGTTGTAAAGCAAAGAGCCTGGGAAATAAAATTCCTGACCTTAAGGCAACCATTGCGGAGTTGGACCTGGATCTGTGGCCATAACAGAATCATGGTGCACCAACAACCACAGCTGGGAGGTGGCCATTCCAGGTTACACCATGTTTCAGAAGGATGGGACAGGGAGGAAAGGGGAGAATATTTTATATGTGAGGGAAGCATGAAGGCCACAGATATACAGGGACACCAGGGGAGAAGGAAAGGCTGGAGATTCTTTGGGTCACTTAGAGATAGGGTCTGGGGCATCTAGCCGCATAGGGGTGGTGTACAGGCCACCAACATGGGGAGAAGTTAGATATGGTTTTGGGAGACACCACTGGCAGAATGGCAAGCAAAGAGTAAGTACTGATTATGGAGGACTTTAATCTTCCAGGTGTAGACTGGAGGATTCTGGCCACAGCTACGAAAAGCAGAGCCATCCTCAACTATCTTCAGGGGCATTTCTCAGGCAGCTGGTTATGGGGCCCACTAGAAATGGGGCAGTGCTGGAGTTTGTACCTACGAACAGGGACAGCATTACAGATGTCACAAGTGGACAGCCCCCTGAAAACAAGCGATCACTGTATGGTGTGGTTTGGCATACGGATTGGGCAAGAGAAAAAACACATTAGGATGAGAGTGCTGAACGTCCGGAGGACAGATTTTAAAGAAATGGGTAACTACCTCAGTATATACCTCGAAGAGGGGGATAATTAGGGGTGTATGGAGGCACAAAAAGGATCACAGAGGGGATAACTAAGGCAACGGCAAGCTGTTTGAAAGAAGTACGGAAGGGTAGTAGGAGGAGGAGGAGGAAGAGACCACTGTGGTTCTTGAAGGAGGTGGTTCAGGCAGTAAGGAAGAAAAAGAAACAGCTTTTAGAAAGTACAAGAAGGACCAGACAGTGGGGGACCAGCGGTATATCTAGATAAACAAAGTGAGTCAGGAAGGAGGTTGAGGGCTGCTAAGGCACAAACAGAGGAGAGAATCACCAAGGAGCTCAAAATGGGGGCTAAGATTTTCTACAGGTACATGAGTGAAAAGAGGAAAGCAGGAGTTTGGATAGTATGGGTCTTGTTTTATTTAGTTTGGTAATGAATTTCATTAATTGATGATGTCATGGTTGGTGTTTTAAAGTTCCCTTGTGCCCCAGATGGTTGCCTCCTGATGAAGCTCTAACGAACGAAGCACTGAGGCATCTGGGTAATGGTTCCCTATCTGATGTCTTATGTGGTGTAGATCTACTACTTTTTGTGCTATATTCAACACAATAAATATCCTAAACTTATCTACAGTACAGTTGCAAGTGCCATTTATTGATCTGCCGCACTGCCTCTGGAGTGCAACTGCTGCTTGTTTTTCAGTGAGATAGTGAAGATCAGGAGTGGGGGAAGGGGGGCTGTGCAAAATAGGATCAAGAAACAGCTAAAATTTTAAATTAGTACTTCCACTTGGTATTCATAGTGGAGGAGGAACAATCCAACATGTATCAGCAGGCACCAGAGAGAAGTGGAAACAAGCCCATTCAAGGAGGAGAGAGTCCACAGGGGATTGGAAGCACTAAAGGAAAACAAGGCGATGGAGCCAGACAGGATTCACTCATGGGCACTAAACATAACTGAGCACAAGGCTAACTGTCCCTCTAGCAGCACTGTCCAGCACCTCATTGGAGACAGGGGTAGTTCCAGAGGACTGGAAGAGGACCAGTGTGGTCCCACTGCAAAAGAGCGGTAGCAGAGTGGAGACTAGCAATTACAAGCCAGTCAAGTCTCACATCAGTGGTGGGGAAATTAATGGAGACCCTGCTGAAGGGGAGTCTGATGGTGTACCTAGATGCAAATGTGCTGCAGAACCACTGGCAGCATGTTTTCATAGGGGGGGGAGGTCACATAATACAAATCTTATAGATCTTCTTCGAGATACAGCTCTTGCAGCAGGTTATACCATTAGGACTGAAGCTGCCAGGCATCAGGACCCCACGGAAATCTTCTAGCTAGCAATCTTCAGCGGGGACCGCCTCTGACGTCGGCCCCGTCCCCGACGTCAGGCGTAGTACAAAAGGAGGCGGTCCCACCAGACTCCCCAGTTCTTTCCCGCTGTCGACTTTGCAAGTCTCGACTTCCCGGTTAGTTCTAGCGCGCAACGACCAGGAAGAAAAAATTACTCACCTTAGTAATTGCTTTTCTTCTCATGGAGTCTTGCTATATTAGGACTTATTGCAGTTAGCCACTGCACTTGAACTGCCCGGAGAGAAGAGTTAACTCCAGAGAATCTGGAGTTCTAAGCCAGTAGCTATACCAAACTCTATCTGGGCAGTTTCAAATGAAACTGTCAGATCTTCTGAAGCTAACACTAAGCAACAAGTCTGTGTGGAAAGCTCTACACTAGCCAAATGGCTACCTACTAGTAGTAATAACAACAATATAAACAACAATAGGAACAACAATAACAATAATAAGAATGAATAATGGTATTATTAGTTTTCCCCCCTGACAAGCACTATTAGAACCCCCTTCCCCAAAGACTCAAGTCCAGGAAGGGGGCCAACAAATCACTCAACACAGAAAACCCTAGTTCCCTAACCCTAAATAAAGGAGGGTGAAGGGAAGAACTACAATGGCATGACACAGTGCTTGCACTAATTTGCCACCCCCACCCCAGTAGAAGTTCTGAGAGGGCAGGTTGGGTGGGTGGTCCTAATATAGCAAGACTCCATGAGAGAAAAGCAATTACTAAGGTGAGTAATTTTTCTTCAAACACCATGAAGTCTTGCTATTTGGACTTATTGCAGATTACACAGCAGTACCTCCATGGAGGAGGGTCAGAACCTACTTAGGAAATAGGCTCTGAAGCACAGCTGTGCCAAAACGAGCATCTCTCCTGGACAGAAATCCAGGGAATAATACTTAGTAAAGTGTGAACTGTCTTCCAAGTAACAGCTCAACAGATTTCCAGAATGGGAATATCTCTAGCAGCCGCTAGAGATGCAGCTGTACACCTGGTGGAGTGAGCCCTCAGTCCTGAGGGGCTCTCCTACCTAGTCTTTGATAACAAAATGGATACAAGAGACAATCCACCTTGCAATTGTCCTCTTAGTGGCAGGTTCCCTTGCCAACCTCGCCCTAGGTAAGGAAGAGTTGGAGGATTCGAACCTGTGACCCTTGGTGTGTTACAAATACTAGCATAAGGCTCTTTTGACGTCAAGCTGTGCAGTCTCCTTTCACCTGAGGAAGAATGCTCAGTGAAAAATCCTGGAGAGAGATGGGTTGGTTCAGGTGGAAACCTGAAACCACTTAGGACAAACCCTGTGTTAGTCCTAGGGACTGTCTTATCCCTGTGGGGAGAGAAAATCTTCTTCCACTGCCAGGGCCTGTAGTTCACTTGTGCGTCTGGCAGAAGTGAAACCACCAGAAAAGACATTTTCCAAGTGAGAAGCTTGAGCTCTGCTGGGGACAGAGGTCAAAGGGGTTTGCATTAACTGAGCAATGCAAACATTCAGGCTCCATGCAGGAGCTGGTTCTAAAAAGGAGGGTTGTGTAAAACAACCCCTTAAAAACTTGGAAAACACAGGTTGAGAAGAAAAGGAAGCAGGCTTCCCTGCTTGCAGAAAAAACAGAGACAGCTGCCAGAGGAACCCTTAAGGTAGCTGGCCCAAGACCTAAGGAATTTAAAATGGACCAAAAAGTCCAGAAAATGGGCAGATAAGCAGACTGTGGTATAATCTGCTTCTCAGCGCACCAGACTGAAAACCTGTTCCGCTTAGAATTGTAAGTGGCCCCAGTGAAAAAGCTTCCTTGAAGCCTTTAAAATATACGCGACACCTTGAAAAAGGTGTAAATCAGCAAATTCTAACTCCTCAAGAGCTGCCTTGAGAGGAGGAATTTGAGGTTCGGATACCACACTCTCCCTTGTGCAAAGGCCAGTAAGTCGTGGACTCTGGGCAAGCTCAGGAGTAGGCGGACTGTCAAGGACAGAGACAATGGGTACCAGGGCTGTCTGGCCCAGTTTGGAACAATCAGAATCGTTTTGCAGGGCTGAGATCTGATTTTACTAGTATCCTGAAAGAAAGGGAAAAGGAAGGTGTGCAGAAACTTCCTTTCCAATCCAAGTGAAAAGCGTCCAGGGGGCTGATCCCAGCACTGGAGGCCTCAACAAAACAGAGAAAGTTAGTGGTTATCTGGGGCTGCTAAAAGATCTATCTGAAAATGAGCCCCATCTGGCAAGGACTGAACCCAGCACCTGAGGATTCAGAGCCCAATCGTGATGGCCTAGAATCCTGCTGAGGGCATCTGCCAGGGCATTGTCCTTCCTGGGAGGTGAACTGCTATCAGGGAGGTGTTCAGGAGTAAGCCAGAGACCACCACTTCATTGCTTGTGCACAAGGCTGATGACCGAGTGCCCCCTGCCTGTTGATGTACCCATTATTGTGGTGTTGTCTGTCCTGACTTGAACTACCTTGTTCTGGACAGAAGCTGAAAACTCTAAGAGCTAGAAGACAGCTCTGAGTTCCAAAATTGATGTGGAGCAGAGATTCCTAGGGAGACCACACTCCCCTCGTGGACAGGTCGCCTAAGCGAGCTCCTCACCCTAACACAGGAGCATCCGTGGTGAGAGAATGAGGAGGACCCTAGTTTTAGATTGCTTGATCCTGCCACCAGTGTAAGGCCAGGATCAGGGATTGGGTCACTAGAACCAATTTGGAAAGGAATCCTCCTTTGGGACCAATAGGCCCTCAGATGGAACTAAATGTCCCTCATCTGGAATCTTGCTCCCTGCACTACAGCTATGGAAGCAGCCATGTGCCCTACTAGTTGTAGCAAATGCTATGCTGGTCAAGAGACTCGCAGAGTAATGGAAGATGCCAGGGCAAGAGACTGCCTACCCTTTCAGAGGAATGCCCTGGCTAACTTTGTGTTCAACTCTGCCCCTATGAAAGTTAGTACCTGAACTGGTTCGAGAACTGACTTTGGTAAATTCAGCAGGAATCCCAGAAAGGTGAGAAGCTGCTGGGTGACTTGCAAGTGGGATTTTACTTGATCTGGAGACTGACCCACTAAGAGCCAGTCATCCAGGAAAGGAAACAAAGCAATCCCTTGCCTTCTTAAAAGAGCCACTACCACAGCTAGAATTTCAATACCCTTGGCACAGAGGTAAGGCCGAAGGGCATTGCCCTGAACTGGTAGTGGCCTGAGGGTAACCTGAGGTACTTTCGGTGAGAAGGCCTGATCAAAACATGAAAAAATAGGCATCCTTGAGGTCCAGGAAAGCTAGCCAGTCCCCTGGCCTCAGCCAGAGTTAACATTTTAACTTTGTTTTCAAAAGATGCTTGTTCAGGTACCTTAAATCTGAGATGGGCCGCCAATCTCCTGCCTTCTATAGGGTAAGAAAGTATCATGAGTACAGCCCCTTGCCCCAGTGGCAAGGAGGGACCCTTCTACTGCTTTGCAGTTCAGAGGAGAAGAAACCTCTGCTCCCAAAGCAAGGGATTCAGAAGGATTTGCAGGTGGACCTGTCTGGCTCTCATCTTTGGAAACTGTTTGAAGCTGAGAACCAGACCTATTACTTCCAGAACCACTTGTCCGAGTTAGGGACACCCAATTCTGGCTGAAATAAAAACCAACCTGCCCACTGGTATAGGAGAATCGGCCCTGGGCACCCCATCAGGGTGCCTGCTTGGCAATAGTCTTAGGCTAAGGGAAGGGGGACGGTTTACTTGTGCCCGTCCTCCTGCCTCTGAAGAGACCCCTCTGGCGAAGCAGAGGAGGCCTGAGCCTCTACCTGGGCACTTTTGTAGGTAATCATCCCTGTTTTCATATAGCTTTCTGTTTGTTCCTCAAACAGAGAATTACCCACAACAAGAAACAAATCCATAGACTTTGACAGAGTATCTTGGGACAGATTAGTGCATCTGAGCCATGCCAACCCACGGAAAGCTACAGAAGTGGTCATGACCCTAGAGAAACAAGATTAACACCACCAACAGCAGTATGAACTTGAACTTAGAGGCTTCAGTGCCGTAGCAGCCACCTGTTCCAACCCGCTAGCCAGCTGGCATGGGCCCCTGCTTGGCTAACTGCAATACTGCGTCCCACCTAGATTTCCGAAATCTAGCCACATAAGCCATACAACTTGCCTGTCTGAGTCCCACAGAAGCTGCCATATACTGTTTTCTTGTCATGGCATCAATCCTCCTGGAATCCCTATTCAGGAGGATGTGAGACAAAGGGAACTAGCCTTGACACAGGCTGCAGCTTGTACCACACCTACATGACTACACTGCTCAGTGAGAAGTCTGTAACAGAGCCTGACGAAATACACCTTCTGTCCATTTTTATCTTACAGGAGGGACAGAAAGAGAATCTTATAAAATCTTTGTTGTTTACTTCCTAAATGACTTATGCAAAGGAAAGACAACCTCCTAGCCCATCATTCCTACATAATCAGGCTCCCTTTACTCATCCATCCTCCTCTAAAGGAAGCTGGGGAGTTCTGCAAGCTTTTGTAAAACATAAACTGAGAAAAGGACTCAGACAGAAAAGGAGGAGATTCTAAAGTCTGTCTGGAGAAAATGTCTGCTTAAGTGGGCATGTCCAGACCCTACCAGCCACACATGTATTGATCAAATTTCCTCCTCCCACTCCTGTGGTTCAACAATTCCTCAACATCATAAACCTGAACCACTGGAACTGAACGAGCCACCTTTACCAACTGTAGATGGTTCGACAGGACCTAGAAACAGTGACTGGACAATCTGTATGGCTACTACTTCTGCAGCAGTTGGAGAGACAATCTTGGACTCCAAACCTACTGATTTCTCTGTCATATTCATTTTTTTTTTAAACTGGTTCCTCTGAACCATCCTTTTGCCTGAGAGTCTAGCCCTGGTCAGAGGCACTCCTCTGGTCCAGTGGGTACTGGACGGGCTGGCCATCGGTCCAGCGGACTTTTGGCCAATAGTTCCCTGAGCCGCCTATCTCTTTTCAGGGTGGCTGCAGGAAATTTTAAACACCTGGCAGTCTGACAGGGAGGTGGTCAACCCCCAGACAATAAACACAAAGTGGTGTGTGGGTCAGCCTTGACAAAGCTTCCCCACATCACAGTGTTAGAACAGTGGGCCGGTTTTTCTTTTGGGTTTCTCAGACATAATGCCAGCCTAACCAAAAACTTGCCCTTTTTAAGCGTGCAGAGCAAGAACACCCTTATCGGTTCCTAACCGTTTCACGGTATTTGAAAAAAAAACTTTTAAAATCAAGGTTTTTAGAACCAATAAGAACGAGTACCGCCTCTAAAGCCCAAAACTTTAAAGCGTTAAAATAAGCAAACCGATCGGTTCAAACCGAACCGATAACTAAATTTCCACACAGACTTTACATTTTGTACTACGGTTTACCAGATAGAGCTTTAACTGAAATGCGGTAAAATAATTACTTTTGCGGTTCAAATGAACCGAAAATACTGGCTTGACAGAAATGAGCGAGCTGAAAGAGCTGATCTCGGGCGACTGTTCAGTGAAGCGGAGTAAAGAATCTGACAGTTTCATTTGAAACTGCCCAGATAGAGCTTTGGTATAGCGCCTTCGTGCTTTAGAACTCCAGATTCTCTGGAGTTAACTCTTTCCTCTCCGGGGCAGTTCAAGTGCAGTGGCTAACTGCAATAAGTCCTAATATAGCAAGACTTCATGGTGTTTGAAAAACTTTCAGACTTTACAAAATCAACTCTCTTCAGCCGTTTTTTAGTCTGATGTCCTCTCCAACTTCAGTGGACGGCCATTCTTCGAAGTGTGCCTGTGGAAAGCAGATTCCTTTCAAAGACCCTCATTCGGCCTGAGTTCGTTGCCTGGGCCCAGATCACAACACCCAGGCTTGCTCCTTCTGTCAGGGCTTTAACAGCCATATGAGAATCCGCCGACAGAAGGCCCTCCAGGCTTTCCTCCTCAAAGAAAAACTTAAGGCCATGGAATCTTCCTCCAGAGGGGAATCTTCAGGGAAGTCACACAGGCACCATGAGAAGCACCGGGAGAAGGTGAGACCCAGATCCCCCTCCAGGGCCTCGGACTCCCTCAGCTCCAGTTCCAGGTTGGACCGCTGTCCGTCAGGGGCCCGCTCTCAGCCTTCCCCGGTTGTGGTCAAATCGGTCAGTGGTTCCTCTACTCTGCGGCCTGCCAAGACCTCCAGGCCTGCTTCCTCGGCTAAGGCCTCGTCCAGGTCTGGGGAGTCCCATAAGTCGTCCTCCCGTCATTCGGCCCCCGACGTCCGGTCAGTCTCCCTACCACCACCACCCCAGCGCAAGACCAAGGAGCTGACCTCCCTTAAGTGGACGTCGGTCCACCCGATGTCGGCCAAGGTACACAAGCATTCCAGGGAACCGGTAACCGTTCATCACCCGTTGCCGGTCAGGTATTCACCCCCCAGGACGCAGGCGGGAGGACCGGCATCAGATACCGGAGTCCGGAGGACTGAAACCACTGCCTACCGACGTCGGTCAGGAGGCGCTGTCAGAGGAGGAGTCTACCCAGCCTGAAGACCAGGCGGGTGATCCTGGACCCGTCGAACTCCCACGGGAACCCTCTCCAGAACCAGAGACCCATGGGGAGCTGATGTCCGGCCCCGAAGACAGGCCACCGGCACCTGGTCCGTCGTCGGGCCTAAACTTGTCAGAAGTGAAGGAGCTCTTCACCTTCTGGTGGGACACCATCAAAAAGGATGTGGTCACCACGCAGCCTCCTCCCGCACCAGCTGCACCCCCGATGCCTGCACCCCCTCTTCATCCAGGGGGGGTCAGCAGGACGAGCACCTTCCCCCCCATGAGCCAGCAGCCACCTTTGTGGACATCACCAAGGCAGCATCCACATTCGACCCTGGCAATGCCGAAGAAGGCTGACCACCTGTACAAGGCTCCAAGGGAGGACCAGTATCTGGCTAACCATCATCTGGCCAACTCGCTGGTCATTACAGCCTCTCATGACCGATCTCAGAAACCACAACACAAGCACGCAGCCACCGGACCTGGAGCCCAAGCAGTTGGACGTGCTGGGAAGGCGCACGTACGCAGCCGCTACTTGCGCCATTAGATCACTGAATTACCTTACCCTCATGGTTCAGTTCCAGAACACTTTGTGGGAACAGAGACAGGACCTGGCAGAGAAACTGCCAGACAGTGGCCTGGTTTTGCTGCTGGGCCTATCTCCTGGTGCACCAGTTATCTGTCTGACCGCTCACAGCGTGTAAAAAAATAATGGGACCTACTCAGACATCTGTCCCATCTTTTCTGGGGTTCCCCAGTGCTCCATTCTGGGCCCCGTACTATTCTCCCTTTACCTTAACACCCTTCCACGCTCTTGCTCGGGGAACATTCTATTGTATGCTGATGATGCAGTCATCTTTGCCTCAAGTCGTAACCCTATTGCCCTCCAGGACTCGCTGCAGAAGTCCTTCGCTGAAGCCGAGGGCTGGTTCAAGGAACATAGATTGGTGATAAATCTTAAAAAAACAAAAACCATGTTCTTCACTTATCCTCAAAACAAGTCCTGCAACTTCAAACTCCTCATTCACAATGGGTCCTCTTTCCCACTCGAACAAGTTTGCTCCTATAAATACCTAGGGATCCATTTTGACCCCTCCCTCTCCTTCCATGGACACATCGCTGCCCTAGCCACTGCCACTAATATCCGATTGGGCATCTTATATCAGTATAAACACTGCCTCCCCCCAGAGGCTCTTTGACTTGCAGTCACCTCCTCTATCCTGTCCCTAGTGCACTATGGACTGCCGGTGTATGGTACTGCTGATCAGACCGCACTCCATAAAATTCGCACTACTCTGAATAAGGCCTGCAGGTTAATTACTGGGGCACCTAGGCTGACACACACCTGTCTACTGTACGCTAAAGCACTGGTACTTGATATTGATGAGTGCCTCAAAAAGTGCCTCAAATATCTGACCTGTACCCTTACAAAAAAGACCCTCCTTGGGCTATCCCCGCCAGGACTGACCACCACCATACGCCACTCTGTCCCACTAGTTCATACTCGGACCTCTGGGAAAACTTCTCTTGTTATCCCTAGAGCTAGGACCTCTCACGGCCAAAGAGCCTTCAGCTTTAGGGCCCCCTCCTGGTTCAACACACTGCCCCCCTCCATCTCTGAAGCTCCAACTATATTGTGCTTCAAAACTTCCTTACGTAACCACCTTATTAACACCCGATGCTGTAATTGCCATTAGTCAAAGCCGTACTCAATACTTATGACAAAGCTTACTACTAAGCTGCTAAGGACAACATAACTCTGGTATTGTTTGCATCAATCCTACCTGTACCAGCTTGTTTGTGTCTATGTCTTAAGTTACTGTTATACTTATGTGTTGTACTGCTATACTGTGTATTTTCATTTGTCTTACTGTGACAAGGTACCTTTGTAAATGAGCCTATGGCTCAAAGGTTTTCCAAACTGCTGTTTAAATAAAATAAAAAAAATAAAAAGGAGGAGCTCCTGCAGCTCCTCTGTACGGGTTCAGATGTGGGGACCCAGGTGCTCAGAGCCACACTCTGACTCTGGACTCTTTGGCCAGGCGGCAGCCTCAGGCGTGTCTCCGGAGACACTCATGGCCACGTGTTTCCGGGTTTACCCCGGACATCCAGAAAAATGTCATGGATGCTCCTTACTATGGCGAAGTTCTGTTTGGTGAAGCCTTAGAAAAGGTGATCACCAAATTGCAAGAAGCCAGGAAGGCTATTAGATCTGTCCATGCCATGGACAGATCTAGATTTAGTTCCTTTCGTAGGAACCAGACTCACTTTCACAGATTGACCCAAAGGCAACAACCTCATTCCAGCCAGCAACAGAGGGGCCCTTCTCTTGGAAAGCCCAGGCTAAGACATCCTCAGGCAGAGGCCAACAAGTCATCAAGTCGGCCCAATCTGCAGGATCCAATGCTGCCACAGCATCACTCCTTCCCGGCCCCCGCCCCTCCTCAGGATCAATGGGAAACGAAGGTCAGGGTCGCATCATGGACCACCTGCCAGGATGGCGGTCGATCACCACCGGCAGGTGGGTGCTAAAGTTGGTCGAAAAAGGCCATTATATAGAATTTGTAGACAACCCTCCCACAAAGCCTCCTCTGCTCTCCCGTTATTTGGGTCCGCATGCCCTGCCCATATGGCAGGAAGTGCTCATGCTTCTACAGAAAGAAGCTTTGGAGCACGTTCCAGGGAACCAGAGAGGAGCAGGATACTATTCACACTTCTTCCTGGTTCCAAAGAAAACAGGGGACCTCCGTCCAATCTTGGACCTCAGCAACCTCAACATGTCAGTCATTTACAAGCACTTCCACATGGTGACCCTTCCGGGACTAATCCCCATGCTGAAGAAGGACGCTTTCTGGGCATCCTTGGACATGCAGGACACTTACCTGCACATCCCTATTGCTCAAGTGCACAGGATGTTCCTGCACTTCGAGTTTCTGGGCTGCCATTATCAGTTCCAAGCGCTTCCTTTCAGGCTGTCATCAGCACCCGGGGTATTCACCAAGCACATGGCAGTCATGGCAGCATCTCTGAGGAGACAGGGCCACTGTGTGTTCCCGTACCTGGATTACTGGCTTCTCATGGCCTCCTCCAAGGAGGTATTGCTGATGGCCATTCAGCATACTCAGGCCCTTTTTCAGTCTCTGGGCATCCTAATCAACTACAAGAAGTCTCTCCTGGTACCGTCCCAGAAACTGCAGTTCATAGACGCAGTTCTGGACACCGTAAAGGGGAAAGCTTTTCTTCCCGAAAACAGAGCAGAACGTATCCGATCCCTCATAAGGGACCTATCAGCGAAGAAGACCGTCCCAGCCAGATTGGTCCTTCGCCTGCTCGGACACATAGCTGCAGCCATTCCAACAGTCCTAATGGCAAGACTCCACATGCAGGTAACCCAGTGGATGTTAAGAGTGCAATGGGACCAAAGGCAAGACCATCTGCAGCATCCAGTCGCAATCACAAAGGCCATGGTTCGGGACTGGCAATGGTGGCTAGATCCAGGAACCCTTTCTGTGGGGGTTCCCTTCACAGTGCCATCCCCAGCAATAACACTCTCCACAGATGCCTCGGCTGGGGTGGGGAGCGCACTTGAATGGGGTGAGGTCTCAGGGAACATAGACTACCAAGGAAACTCATCTCCATATCAACATATTGGAGATGAGGGTGGTCCTTTATGCCCTGCAAGCCTTCCAGTTGGAGAGTCCACCGTGTACTCTCCTGTTACAAACAGACAATACTGTGGTGATGTATAACCTCAACAAACAAGGAGGCACACACTCCTACCCCCTTTGCAGGGAGGCCATGAGGGTGTGGGAATGGGTAATACGACACTTCGCAAACCTCATTGCAGTTCACTTTCCAGGTGTGGACAAGATTGTCGCAAACAGTCTGAGTCATTCCCAGGCCAGAGTCCACGAGCGGGAACTTCTACAGGAGGTGGCAGAGGATCTGTTTCACAGATGGGGCACTCCAGAATTGGATTTATTCGCATCCCCATCCAACACACAACTGCCCAATTTTTGCTCGCTAGATCCAGGGCCTGGTGTTTTCTGGCGAGACGCATTGTCCCTCTCCTGGGCGGGCAGATTCCTCTACGCCTTCCCTCCTTTCCCATTGATCCAGAGAGTCCTTCTCAGACCTCGCAGGGAGCACTCAATGCTTATTTTGATAGCGCCTTTTTGGCCCAGGCAAATTTGGTTCCCACATCTGAATCAGTTGTCCCGAAGCCTCCGCTTCCCTTGCCAATCAGCTCCCACCTGTTGTCTCAGGAGGAGGGTTCACTAGTCCACCTGGACTTATATTCATTGAACCTACATGCGTGGCTCCTAGAGACATAGCCCTGATGCGACACGGGGTCTCGCAGGAGGTGGCAGACATGCTTTCTGCCACCAGAAAACCGGCAACACATGCAACATACGCCATGAAGTGGCGCAGGTTTGGCCTGTGGACTCAAACACACGGTTTCTCACCCTTAGACTGTCCTGAGAAGCTGGTTCTGGAGTACCTGCTTTCCCTTTTTCAATCCTGGCTAGCTTACTCCTCGATCAAAGTGCACCTTTGTGCAATCTCAACTTATCATGCCCCCATAGGCCATCGCATGGTGGCCCAGTTGAATGCTACTCATGCCTTTCTAAGGGGGGTCCTCCACCTTAGGCCACCCATTAAGGATCCCGTCCCTCCTTGGGACTTGCCCTTTATCCTGGAGCAGCTTACACTGCCACCCTTTGAACCAGCCACAGATTGTGAGCTACGTTTTCTGTCGTGGAAAACGTTGTTTCAAACAACATGAAGTCTTGCTATATTATAGACATTAGCAGTTTGATCCAGCTCTAGAACTGCCCCGGAGTGAAATGGTTAAAACCATTCCAAAATAGAATTTTGGCACGAGAGCAGCTCTATCTGTGTCATTTCAAACTTGAACTGTCAGATTCTTTACTCCGCCTCAGTGAACAGTCGCTCCGGAATTTCTCCTTCTGCTCGGTTCATTTCTCGGTTTAAAAGCGTTTTCTCGGTTGGATTTAACCGAGAATAGTTTTATTTTAACACATAAAACCGTTCGGTTCAAGCTCTATCTGTGGTAACCGTAAGTAAATGAAGGTTTTGTCTGTGTGGAACTTGTAAGTTATCGGTTCGGTTTTGAACCGATCAGTGGGTTTAAAACTCATTTAAAACTAAAAGTTACTATTTTAGAGTGCGGTTCCTGGTTCTTATCGGTTCTAAAAAAAACAGATTTATTACGGTTTTTTCCAATACCCGTGACACGGTTAGGAACCGATAAGGATGTCTTGCCTGGCACTGCCATTAAAAGGGCAAGTTTTTGGTTAGGCTGGCATTATGTCTGAGAAACCCAAAAGAAAAACCGGGCCCACTGGGTTTCAACACTGTGATGTTTGTGGGGAAGTCTTTGCCAAGGCTGACCCTCACACCACATGTGTTTATTGTCTGGGGTTTGACCACCTCCAGTCAGACTGCCAGGTATGTAAGAATTTCCCTGCAGCCACCCTGGAAAAAAGATTGGGCAGGCTCAGGGGACGAGAGGCCAAAAAGTCCGCTGACCCGGATGGCCAGCCCGGTTCGGTGCCAACCGAACCAGAGGGAGTGCCCTCTGACCAGGGCCAGACTTCCTCGGGCAAAAGAAAAGCTGGTTCTGAGGAACCAATTCCAGTAAAGAAAACAAGAAAATCAGCAGGTCTGGGTCAAAATTCCTTCTCCAACTGCTGCAGAGATAGCAAAAGCCATACAAATTGTCCAGTCACTGTCTCAGGGTCCGTCCGAACCACCACTATCTGGTAAAGGTCAGTTCGTCCGGTCCCAGTGGTTCAGGATTATGATATTGAGGAATTTTATGAACCAGAGGAGGGAGGAGGATTATGAACAGTATGAATGTAGCTGGGAAGGTCTGGGTGCCCATTGAGACGGACATCTCCACAGACAGACCTTTAGAATCTCCCCTATGCTGTCTGAGTCCCATCTCATTTTATGTTTTATAAAAAGTTGCTGAAACCCTCCAGCTTCCTTTAGAAGAGGCTGTGGATGAGCAAGAGGAGCCTGATTTTGTAGAAATTATGGATATTCAGTCTAGAGATTGTCTATTCCTTTACATAAGTCTTTTAGGAAACAAACAATAAAAATTTTAAAAGCTCCTAATTCTGTGCCTCCTGTAGATAAAAGATGGACAGAAGGTATACATTGTCAGGCCCTGATACAGAATTCCTTTCTCAGCAATGCAGTCATGTTGGGGTAGTTCAGGCTGCTGCCTGTGATAAAGCTAATATTCCATTGGCTTCACATCCTCCTGACAAGGATTCCAGGAAGATTGATGCCATGGCAAAAAAACAGTATATGGCAGCCTCTCTGGGACTCAGGCAAGCAAATGTTATGGCTTATGTAGCTAGGTATCAGAAATCTAGATGGGATACTGTTATGCAATTGGCCAAGCAGGCCCATGGCCAGCTGGCTAGTGAACTAGAACAGGTGGCTGCTGATGGCATTGAAGCCTCTAAGGTTCAGTTTCATGCTGCTGTGGATGTTAATGATGTTTCCTCTAGGGTCATGGCCACATCTGTAGCTTTTCGTAGGTTGGCCTGGCTCAGGTGTACTAGTTTGTCACAGGATACCCAGACTAAGGCTATGGATTTTCCTGTGGTGGGAAATTCTCTGTTTGGAGAGCAGACAGAGAATTACATGAAGAAGATGGATGAATATAGGACTACTTACAAGAGTGCCCAGGCTAAGGAGCGGCAAGCCACTCCTCAAAGGCATGCCCCCAGGGGTAGGGGTAGGCCTTTTCACAGGCCTTTCTACCAGACTCAGGCCTCCTCTGCCTATGCTCAGAGGGGCTTCTTCAGAGGCAGGGCAGGCGAGGGGTGGGCAGACCTGCTCCCACCCCAGCCTAAACCTCCTGCAGAAACAGGCACCCTGATGGGGTGCCCAGGGCATTCTCCTGTACCAGTGGGGGCAGGCTGGCTTACTTCAGTCAGAATTGGGCTTCTTAACCTCAGACAAGTGGGTTCTGGAAGTAGTAAGCCAGGGTCTGGTTCTCAGCTTCAAAAAGTTTCCCAAGTTGAGAAGCAGACTTTTCTACCTGCAAGTGCTTCAGAGACCTCGCTCTGAAACAGAGGTCTCATCCTGTTAGCTCTCAGAGCAGTGAAAGGTTCCTCCTGCATCAGGGCAGGGGTCTATATTCAGATACTTCCTTACCCCAAAAGACAGGAGAATGGCGGCCCATTTTAGATCTCAGATATCTGAACAAGCATCTTTTGAAACCAAAGTTCAAAATGGTAACTCTGGCAATGATTTTACTTTTCCCTAAGGCCAGGGAACTGGCTAGCCTCCCTGGACCTCAAGGATGCCTATTTCCATGTCCTAATCAGAAGATCCCATGCAAGTACCTCAGATTGAACTGCCCTCAGGTCATTACCAGTTCAGAGCAATGCCCTTGGCCTTATCTCTGCTCCAAGGGTATTCACAAAGTGTCTAGCAGTGGCAGTGGCCTACTTAGGAGGCAGAGGATTGCTGTTTTCCCTATCTAGACGACTGGCTCATTGTAGGCCAGTCCCCAGAACAGGTAAAATCTCACCTGCAGGTCACCCAGCAGCTTTTCACCTCCCTGGGGTTTCTGCTAAACCTACCAAAGTCGGTTCTGGAACCAGTCCAGGTACTCACCTTTATAGGGCAGAATTGGACTAAAGCTAGCCAGAGCCTTTCTTCCCCAGAAAGGGTAAGGAATTTAGTGGCTCTGGCCTCTTCCTTCACTCTGCAGGTCTCTCGACCAGCAAGACACTTTCTGCAGCTCCTGGGCACATGGCTGCATCCACAGCTGTTGTGCAGGAGCCAGATTTCAGATGAGACATTCAGTTTCACTTGAGAACCTTTTGGTCTCAGAGAGACCCCTTTCCAAGTTGGTCCCAGTGACTCTAACCTTGATCCTAGCTCTCCAGTGGTGGCAGGATCAGAGCAATTAAGAGCCGGGGTCCCTTCATTTCCCCTTCTCACGACTTGACTCTCACTCACAGATGCTTCCCTTCTGGGTTGGGAGCCCACATGGGCGACCTTTCCACTCAGGAGTTTGGTCCCCCAGGAATCTCTGCTCCACATCAATTTGCTGGAACTCAGAGCTGTCTTTTAGCTCTTCAAGCTTTTCTGCATCTGTCCACGACAAGGTGATACAAGTCAGAACAGACAACACCACAACAATGTGGTACATCAACAAACAGGGGGCACTCGGTCTTGGCCTTGTGCACGAGGCAATGAAGTTGTGGTCTCTGGCCTATTCCTGAACACTTCCCTCATAGCAGTTCATCTTCCAGGGAAGGACAATGTCCTAGCGGATGCCCTCAGCAGGATTTCCCAGGGCCATCACGAATGGTCCCTGGATCCTCAAATGCTGGGGATAGTTTTTGCCAGGTGGGGCATCCCTCAGATCGATCTTTTTGCAGCCCCAGACAATCACAAACTTCCTCTGTTCTGTTGCAGGCCTCCAGTGCTGGGCTCAGTTCCCCTGGATGCCCTTCTTCTGGATTGGGAGGGGAAGTTCCTCTATGCTTTCCCCTTTCCTCTCCTATTCAAAGTACTAGTCAAAATCAGATCTCAGCCTTGCAGGGTGATTCTGATTGCCCCAGATTGGGCCAGGCAGCCCTGGTACCCACTCCTTCTGTCTCTGACAGTCCATCTTCCCCTGTGCCTCCCAGGAATCACAATCTGTTGACTTGTGCCCAGGAAGGTTTAGTATCCGGACCTCAATCCCTCAACCTCAAGGCCTGGCTCTTGAGGAGTTAGAGTTTGCTGATTTACACCCTCTCAGGGTGTTCTTGAGATCCTAAAGGCTTCCAGAAAGCCTTCCACTAGGGCTACTTATAGTTCTAAATGGAAAAGGTTTTCCATTTGGTGTGCTGGGAAAAATATTTCCCCAGAATCTCCTGAATTGCCCATTTTGTTAGATTACAAGGTACATCTTAATTCCTTGGGTCTCAGACCAGCTACCCTGAGAGTTCATTTGGCAGCTGTGTCTGCTTTTCTGTCAGCAGGAAAGTCATCCCCTCTTTCCTCTCATCCTGTGTTTTCCAAGTTTTTTAAGGGATTACTCCATACTAATCCTCTTTCGAACCGCCCCTGCTTGGGACCTTAATGTTTGAATTGCCCAGTTAATGCAACCCCCTTTTGAACCTCTGTCTTCTGCAGAGCTTAAGTACCTAACTTGGAAAACTGTTTTTCTAGTGGCTATCACTTCTGCCAGATGCATAAGTGAATTGCAAGCCTTGTCAGTGGAGACTGACTTTATTTCTTTCCACAGGGATAAGGTAGTCTTTAGGACTAATAGGAAGTTTTTGCCTAAGGTGGTTTCAGATTTCCATCTTAATCAATCTATCTCCTTCCAGTATTTTCACTGATCACCTCTTCGGTGAGAGGAGGTTGCACAGCCTGGATGTTAAGAGAGCTCTTAGTTATTATATAGAGCGTACCAAAGGTCACAGGTTCGAATCCCTCCAACTTTTCCTTACCTATGGTGAAGTTGGGAAAGGCAAACCTGCCACTAAGAGATCAATAGCCAGGTGGATTGTCTCTTGTATCCAATTTTGTTATCAGAAAGTGGGCAGAGCCCCGGTTTGAGGGCTCATTCTACCAGGGGTACAGCTGCGTCTCTAGCTGCTGCCAGAGATATTCCCTTATTAGAGATTTGCCAGGCTGCTACTTGGAAAATGGTACACACTTTTACCAAGCATTACTCCCTGGATGTCCAGGCTAGGAGAGATGCTCGGTTTGGCACAGCTGTTCTTGAGCCTATTCCCTAAGTAGGTTCTGCCCCTCCTCCATGGAGGTACTGCTGTGTATTCTGCTAATGTCTATAATATAGCAAGACTTCATGTTGTTTGAAGAAAAATTACTCACCTTAGTAATGTTGTTTCTTCTAATGGAGTCTTGCTATATTATAGACCTCCCCAACCTGCCCCTCTCAGAACCTCTACTTGGTGGGTGCGGCAACTTAGTGTGGCACTACTTATGTCCTATTAGCATTTTGTCCCCTTTGGGACTTTGGGGGTGTGTATGTGTACGCATGTGTGTGTTTTATTATACTTATGTTCCTTTTTTCATATTATTAGAATGGTGTTAGTATTTCTGGTCCCCTGGCTTGAGTCTTGGGTGTTGGGACCATCAATGGTTGTTATTATTTAGGTAGCCATTTGGCTAGTGTAGGTTACAGCTTCCACACAGACCTTAGTGAGTTTGGCTCGTAAAGATCTGACAGTTCAAGTTTGAAATGACACAGATAGAGTGCTCTCATGCCAAAATTCTATTTTGGAATGGTTTTAACCATTTCACTCCGGGGCAGTTCTAGAGCTGGATCAAACTGCTAATGTCTATACTATAGCAAGACTCCATTAGAAGAAACAACATTACTAAGGTGAGTAATTTTTTCTTTTAGTTGCTGTTACCTTGGCGAGAAGAATCTCCGAATTACATGCTCTCATGTGCAAAGAGCCTTATTTGATTTTCCACCAGGATAGGGTATCCCTGAGGACAAATCCTAAGTTCCTGCCTAAGGTGGTTTCAGCCCTTACCCTTAATCAGGACATTGATTTACCAGTGTACTTTCCCAAGTACACCAATCGAGAAGAAGCACTGCTTCACACCCTGGATGTTCACAGGTGTCTCAGATATTATCTGACCGGAACGAAACAGCTCTGGAAAGTGGAGCAGCTGTTCGTATCTTTCGCTGAGAGGATGAAAGGGGCCCCCATTTCGAAGCAGACCCTTTCACGCTGGCTCATTCAGTGTATCACTTTCTGTTATGACAAACGCAGAAAACCCTTGCCAGGAGCGGTCAAGGGCCATTCCACCAGAGGAGTGGCTACCTCCTTCGCAGCACTGAAGAATGTGTCTACTTCAGCTATCTGTGCTGCAGCCACCTGGAGCTTGGTGCATACTTTTATCAGGCATTATAGCCTGGACATCGAAGGGCTGGTTTCAGCCTAGCCGTCATCCAGGGATTTCTGTCTTAGGCTCATAAGGGGTCTTAATCTCCGTCTTTCCTCCTCCGATGGCTTTACAATGTCGCCATTGCTTGGGAATCAGTCCTAATGGTGTAACCTGCTGCAAGAGCTGTATCTCAAAGAAGATAGTACAGTTACGTAAGAACTTACCGTAACAGTAGATCTTCGAGAACAGCTCTTGCAGCAGGTACCTTCCCGCCCACCATTCCCCCCTTGGAGGAAGTAGGTTCTAACCTAACACCCATCCTTTGGATTGGAAAGGTCTGTCCTTTGTCTTGGCCATCTGATGGCGGGTCCTCGTTCTCCTCTTCCGATGTCACCTAGTGGCCAGAAGTCTCCGGCGGGAGAACTGGGGATTCTGGTGGGACCGCCTCCTTATGTACTACGCCTGACGTTGGGGGCGGGACCGACGTTGGAGGCGGTCCCCGCTGAAAACTGCTAGCTAGAAGATTTCTGTGGGATCCTGATGCCTGGCAGCTTCAGTCCTAATGGTGTAACCTGCTGCAAGAGCTGTTCTCGAAGATCTACTGTTACAGTAAGTTCTTACGTAACTGTACTATTTCTTTGACAGAGTGGCTAGAGAGTGGATGTGGCATATCTGGACTTTAGTAAGACCTCTGACTCTGTGCCACATATGAGACCATTAAAGAAACTTAGCAACCTGGGAGTTGGGGAGAAGGTGGTAAGATGAGTATCAAACTGGTTAAAGAACAGGAGACAGAGGGTGGTGGTAAATAGAAGTCACTAGGGGGGATGGGAGAGTGACTAGTGGAGTGCTACAAGGACTGATCCTGTCCTTTTCAGTGACTTTGTAAATGACATTGCTGAGAAAGTGGAGGGGAAGGTGTACTCTTTGCAGAGGACAAAAACATCTGCAATAGGGTGAACACCAGGAAGGAGTGGAGAGAATGCAAAGGGATATGGGGAAACTAGAGGAGTAGTCTATGGTGTGGCTGCTGGGTTTCTATGCCAACAAGTGCAGAGTCATGTATCTGTGATGGGGAAACCCAAAGGCTGTGTATAAGATGGGGGGGGGGTACTTACAGTCACCAAGCAAGAGACCTTGGGGTAATCATATCTGATGATCTCAGTGTGGAAGAGCAGGACGATAAGGCAGTAGGCATGCCTATAGGGATGCTGAGGTGCTAGGGGAGGGATATTTCTAGCAGAAGGGAGGTGGTGTTGCTAGTGTATTGCTCACTAGTGAAACCCCATGTACTGTGTCCAGTTCTGGAGGTTGCATCTCTGCAGGGACATTGACATGATTGAAGCAGTCCAGAGGAGGGCTACCAAAATGGTGGTGGTGGGGGGTGTTGTATGAGAAACCATACAATAAGAGGCTGTGGGAGCACAGCATATACTCCCTGGAAGAGAGCGAGAGGGACATGATTGAAGCCTACGAATACCTCACAGTGCTGAACAAGGTGCGGGAGAGGAGTCTCGTTAAGAGACAGAGGAGCACCAGAATATGGGGGACATGCAATAAAGCTTGGAGGGGGAGTTTAACAGGGATGTAACAAAATAGTTCTTCACTGAAAAGGCAATGGATGCCTGGAACAGACTGCCAGAAGAATTGATGGGGGCATAGGCAGTGGCAAGCTTCAAGAATGCATGGGATAGGCACATGGGCATAGTAAGTACAGGAGAGGGGTGAGGGAGGGACACCTGAGATCAAATAAGGTCCAAGGTGTAGAAACTGCCAGGGAAATAGTGCAGACTAGGTGGGCCTGCCGGTCCTTTTCTGAAGAAAAGTTCTATGTTTCTATGGAAGGTAGAAAAGTTACTTACCGTAACTCCAGATCTTCAAGAATATCTTCTCCATAGAGTGCCACTCATCAAGCCTTTATCCCAGGACTCTCTTCAGTACCATATGTTGTCTTCCTTCCCTCAAATGTGTGCGGGCTGTGAAAACATTTATTGTTGTTATTGTTTTCCCTTCTTATAGGAACCAGTGGGCTATCTTATGCCATACTGTTGTGTTCTTTGTTACTGGTTTTTAGATAGATAGCATTTTCCTTCCTTCCTGGCAGAAAGGGTACTGAAGCAGTTGGGACCAGCACCACTGTACGTGATGTTGTGCATTGGTGTCAGGCACCTATGCCCCTGGCCCCAAAAGTTCTGGTCCCCACAGGGTCCTGTCACTTCCAACTCTTAAGATCAGAGTGGTAATTTGTGGAGAATATATTCTTGAAAATCTGGAGTTATGGCAAGTAACTGTTCTTTCTATTGTTGTACACATTAATTTGCATGTTAGCTAACCCTTACTGTCCCTCCTCCCAGGCATCATGCATCACCTCTCACTGCCATGTACGCTGCAGTGTCTTGGCTTATGTGCCCCCCCAAAAGGGAGCAGGCTCTCCAGACCATCACATAGGGTTGCTGCTGTGAGGAGTGACAGTAGCAACCCACACAAGCTGTGATGTGTTGTCACATGGCAAAACTACTTTCGGGTTGGGTGCCCAGCGTCAAGTGGCCAAGTTCACTTCTGAACCCAGGTCGCCTACATGAAAGCACAACACACTTCCTCTGGGCCACCGAGCAGCCCCTTAATTTTGAATCCCCCTCCCGGTCTTCTGTTAAAGGCCTGCCAGCTGGATAATCTGAGGGCACAAACCCACAACAGTGTGCATGAACTGATTACAAATTGTAACAAGACTGTGGGGCACCATGCACGTGCAAGCTAGGGGCACAAGTATGATGTGGATAATACTCAATTTCCATTCAGTTTTCAATTTTATTAGGGAATTTAACCATTTAGACATGTTTATTTGCAATGGCATCCCTTCAAGTACAGAAGTTACATACAAAACACTCCTTTACAAAAGTAGAAGTACAATATACTATAGAAGTGCAGGAGTGCCCCTATAGTTAGGGTTGAGTAGAGTGTTTAATGTTAAACTCCTGACTTTGTACCTTAATAGCTTTGCCCCCATTCACTGGAATTGCACAACATTTTGCATGCTCAGTGTGGCAGTAAACGTCTCTTGATCTGGCAAGTTTTGTTTTGGTCAGATGTGCAGATTCTAAAACCCAGATGGTGCAAAAAGAGGAAAAATCAATTTTTTTTGCTGATTTTTTTGCTTTCACATACTGCCCAGATGGTTTGGAATTTTGTTTTGAATTTTTCAGAGTACAAAGAGCTTGCCATAGAATGGTGCCTTTCATTGGTTTGGTAAAAACAAAAATATTAATTCTTTCCAAAGTTATAAGTATTTGAAATTTCGGTTCTAAGCTTGATTAGTATGGTCCTTTGGATAGATAGAAACCAAAGTTAGGGAATTATGTAAAAATCTACCTCACTTGTGTTACAGGAAAGCATCAACACTTAAAAACATCCTTGTACAGAGTCATTATGTTGATAAACAGAATGCAACATGGTTACAAAAACCAAATGAATGTTATAAATGTCAGATATGTGTATTTTGTAAACGTGTAGAACAAACTAAATGTTTTTTAATTAATTATGTGGAACGGTCCTTCGTAATTAAACAATGCATAACTTGTGATACTAAAAGCATTATATATTTAGCTGTCTGTTGCTGTGGAGCCTACTACGTAGGTAAAATGAGAAGAAAATTTAATGATAAAATGGAGGAACATGTTAGAGCTGCAGAAAATGGTGATCTTACATATGCCACAGCCTTACATATTCTAGAAGCCACTAATTCTCGACAATATTCTTTTAAGTATGTAGGCATAGATCAAGTAAATAGAAATCCGAGGGGAGGAGATTTTGAAAATCTTTTACTAATTCGAGAGAACTTTTGGATCCTTAAATTAAAAGCCAATTAATTCCAAGGCTTTAATACACATGGATATTCACCCTTATTTGAAACAGGGCAGATAGAAGAGATATCTTTTGATCCTGAATAAATATGTGATGGTGTCTAAAATAACTACAGATAATAAAAATAAGTTTTTCTTTTTTAATTCCCTTTTTTCTTTCTCCCACCTCCCCCCCCCCCCAATATATTGTGTTTGTTTTTGAATAACTATTGATTGGGTTTTAATGTTCCTTGTCTCATATAATTTGACTTTCCTCCCTTTTGTAACCGCAAATGATGAATATGAATGGGTTATATTGAAAAAACATATATGATAGGTTTTAAACTTTGGAATAAAGTATCAAGTAAGGGTCTTCAATTTAGTGTGAGTGGAATGCAATTAAAACCAAAATTGATTTCATTAAGTGCTTAGTAACAACCACCATATGTGAGCAACAAATTGTAGGATTTGAACTGTTTAATTGGTTTGTAAATTGGTGTTTTTATTCACTTGTATTATATTGATGTCACATGGTGTGCCTTGTTATATATCAAGAGTGTTGTGCTCTGATATATTAGCCATTGAAAAAGGAGCCATCAGCTTCGAAACATGTCAGGCGTGTTGATTTTTGTATGCAACAAAATGTAAGTTTTTAAGCTCCTTTTCTGTGCAGCGTCCTATTAGACTTGTGTGTGCTTAGAACTTTGGTTTCTGTTTACTATGGTATAGTTTCTTAAGCACCACCTTTGTCCGTGTTCACACTCTTTTTTGTTTCTGTCCTTTGGATAGATATTTGATGTGAAGGAAGAATTTTTGCTCATAAAAGAAGATTCTTGTTTCGTGAGCTGAAATTCTTCTTTCGTGAGCAAAAATTCTTCTTTCATACGACGGCTGTCTTGTTTCTGGTTTGTTTGTTTTTCCAAAAAAATGTTTTTGAAAACCCGTGGAAAAATATGCACTAGAAAGAATGCAACACATGAATCTAGCTCAACAGGACTCATTCAGCTTGATTCTGCACTTATTTTTTATTTTTTTTTAAAAGGACCCAAAAAATATGGTTTTGGGACATCCCAAAAATCCTTAGTGAGGCTAGTTTCATGAGACAATTTTCTTGTTTTATGAGCCTCAGGAAATAACATTCTTAGCTCATGAAACAAGAATGTGGACTTGGTTACTTTTTTAGTCTTGTTTTGTCAATAGGCCTCTTGTTTTGTGACTGAGGAAATAACTCACAAAACAAGAAGGCTGGCTCATGAAACAAGATCTTTTTCAATCTAGTTTTATGAGCGGACCTTCCTGTTTCATGAGTTGTTTCATCACTCATGAAAGAAAGCAGGGTCATGAAAAAACAGCTAAGTCCTAAATCTTGTTTCATGAGACGTTCATCTTCTTTTGTGAGTTGTTTAATGACTCACAAAACAATGGACCTGCTAATAAAACAAGATTGAGAAAAAAACTAAGTTCACATTCTTATTTTGTAAGCCGAGAATATTGTTTTATGAAGCTGTATTTTTCTTTTGTGAGCTTTATGAACAAGAAATCAGCTCATGCAACAAGAATGAGAAAAAACTAAGTCCAGCATCTTGTTGTATGAGCCGATATTCTTCTTTTGTGACCATCACAAAACAAGACTATTGGCTCACAAAAAAATATGGGCTCACGAAAGAAGAATTTAATTATATTGAGAGACTAAAGAGATCTTACTTCGAGTGGGAGCTTTTGCAGCAGGCTATTACAATTAGGACTAACGCCACAGGCATTAGGACCCACTGGAAAACTTCTCATCCAGCAGTATCCAGCAGGGACTGCCCCCCCCCCCTTCAGCTCCACCCCGACATCGGCCATGGTATGAAAGGGGGCGGTCCCGGCTCCACCACAGTTCTTTTTCCACTGAGACCCGCACACATTGGAAAGTTCTTGGCTTGCCAGCCACCAGCAAAAACTCTGGTTTTCGCCTTTTTTCTTCAATTTTTTGACTGTTTTTCTCCAGTACTGACGTATGTCATCCCCATCCTCGGTCTCTTCATCGGGACCCCATCGTAATAAGTGTAACTGCAGCCATCAGATTCCATCTAAGGACGGCCACACCAAGTGTGTGTTCTGCATGGGGCCTAACCACGACACCGCAGCCTGTTCCACCTGCCAGGGCTTTACAAGTAGGACCAGGATTTGCCTCCTAAAGGCTCTCAAGGCATACCTGCTTGAACAGAAGATGGACCTGCACACCTCTGGGGAGAAGGACAAACGTTCTACCAAGGAGAAGTCCAAGCGGTCCCATGACAAGGACTGTAGTTGGTCCCGCCACTGGTCCAGGTCCCAGCCCTGCTTCCACTTCCGCTCATGGCCCTCCCCCAAGAAAGCCCGCTCTTCTCTGGGCCCAGGTGAGCACTGTAAATCCTCTAAGAAGGTACAGGCTAAAGCTGGTCCATCGGGGGAGAAACCAGCTAAGCCCAAGGTGACTCCACTAAGAGTTACCACAAAGACTTTGGAGGCACAAGCCACGGCCCTGCCTGCCAAGGCAACGGCGTCACCCGATAAGGGCATGCCCCTAGAGTCCAAGGACACTCCAGGGCCCCCTTCCCCCCATGTGAAGCCGTCGCCGGTCCTGCTACTGACGCCGGTAAAAGGGGCGAAGGATCCTGATGCTGCCTGTGAAGGAATAGCATCTCTATCCCCCAAGTCCTCCTCTCCTCCGGGCTCTCCAGGTGGCTACCCTCAAAGGCCGGATACTTCTGAGGTCCCTTTTCTGGGGACAGCAGCCTCAGTGTTCACGAAGGATGAGCTACAGGATCTCTTTTCCTTTTGGTGGGGCCAGGTCCAGAAGCAGACCTCCTGAAGCCAGCCCCATCACCGGAACCGGATCCATCGGGTAAACCCCAGCCGGAGGGTGTCCCTTCACTGAAGAAGACCCCCGAGAGGCCACTGTCTTGCCCACCCTCCAAGGCCCTTTCCCGATCTCGGTCCGCAGACTGACGCCGGTGCTCCCTACGGTCAGGTAGCCGATGCTGGGTCAGGTCTCACACCTCAGATCGACGTCAGTCACCACTCTATTGTCAGTCCCGTGACCATCGTCAGTCCTCAGACCAACGTCGGTCAGTGAGCCACCAACGTTCAAGTGGGGCTAGTCATAGGGACAGGTCTGGCTACTCATCACCTAGTAGTCGGTCGCCCCCTTCCTCCTCTTCTTCTTCCATCTTGGGAATTGGGGTTCCCTAGGAGAAAAGGATCAGCGTTGCTTGCCTCCTGATGATCCAACCTGTATGGACATCATGTGGCACATCCAGGCCTCTAATGAATGGGATACAGAGGACCTGGATCCAGAATGCTGTCGACTGACAAAGTACCTGAGGCAAAATGAGCCCAAACATCTTGTGCCTCCTTTGGTGGACAACTCCAGGATCTCACCCGGATCACCTGGAAGCGTCCAGCTTTGGCCCTGGCGGTTCCGAAAAAGTCAGATGGGCTGTACAGAGCCCCAAGGAATGAACCTTTCCTGGCAGACCACTCTCAGGTGGACACTTCCATGATTATGGCTGCCCACGATAAGTCAAAGCAGCCGAAGCACCTTAGCTCACAGCCTCCTGACCCTGAGTCTCGCTATTTGGACCAGGTGAGCAAGAAGGTCTATTCTGCCTCCACCTGTTCCATTAGGTCCCTTAATTTCCTGATGCATATGGTTCAGTACCAGAATGCACACCGGGAGCAAGGGCAAGAGCAAGTGAATGCCTTGCCAGACTCCGAAAAGAAGATGGAGATTCTGTATTTCCTTAAGTCGGGCTTGGACGTAGGCACACATGTTTTACGTGCCTCGTACGATACTGCAGATACGGCGGCAAGAGCGGCAGCTGCAGGGGTCTTTCTCCGGCACCACACTTGGTTAAGGGTCTCAGGTTTTCACCAAGACCTCCAGTCTGGGATCCAGGACTTACCATTCCAGGATTCCGTTTTGTTTGGGCAGGAGACCGAGTCGCTCATTTCTCGTCTCCAGGAGTCGGGGAACTCCATCTGGTCTGTCTGTCATATGTACAAAGGAGACCAAGGAAGTGGCCATTTTGTAAGCCCTCAGGTGCCCAAGCCCGTGGCAACCAACAGGACCAGAGAGGTGGCGTTTGAAGGAGGGCCAGCAACCAGCAGCCTGGGGGTACTCCTTCCCGTGGCCCCAAGTCCTCCCAGGCCTCTCTGCCTACTCCCGGCTCCACCCAATGACTCCCTCTTGCCCCCCCCCTCTGATGGAGGTTTCCAGGGAAGCAGTAGGGGGTCACTTCTCCCTTCATCTTAAGGGGTGGAGCTCTGTTACCGTGGACCAGTGGGACCTCGATATCATAAGGAGGGAAAATATGCTAGAGTTCACAAAGATTCCTCCAGACACCCCACCAAGGTCCTTGAGATATCCTCCCTCTCACATTCCACTCATAGAAGGAGAGATCCAGGCCCTCTTGCGGAAAAGGGCAATAGAGGCAGTCCCTCTGCAGCAACGGGGGAAAGGGTAATGTTATCTGTGTCAATCTTCACCATTCATCACAGGTGGGTACTGGCCGGAGGTCAGGACCCCTCGGGAGCTCTTTTTTATTTTAAAAGGATAGAGTGGAGCTGGCCTTGACATCGGCGTCGCCCTCGAGACCGACGTACTACGTGGCGCTCGAGGATTAGCCGTTAAGCTGTGTCGACGCCGCCTGACTACCAGTTCTTTGTCTCCCACCATCGAGGTTGCCTCGTGGGAAGCCTGAAGAAGTCTTCACAGTTTTTAGGCCTTAAGCCTGTGATATTTTCGTCACCAGTCCGTGGTCTACTAGTTCTGGGTACTGCCTCCACTCGACGTCGCCGGTAAGATCTTTCCTTTTTATTAACATTTAAGCGACGTCGAGTCTTTTTGGTTGTTTTCCGTGGGTCATGCCTTGATCGGGGCAAGAAATTCTCTAAGGCCGAGGCGGCCCCTGTGTGTCGGTGCCCGTCGGCCGCAATTTCTCCGTGACCGACCTGCATGACAGGTGTCTTGCATGTCTTGGCCGCTTCATGACATGGATTGTGCGGCGCCTGCTTCTCCATGGACACGCCCGCGTCCTCAAGCGAGCGCCACGTGGAAGGTTGGACAAACTCCACCGACTTTCGAGGATGGATTAGCATTCGTCGCGCAGCAGCGCTCTCTCGGCCTTTCCTCCGGTCCCTCCCGTTCTATACGGACGTGGAGGAGGAGCCTCGACCTCCGTAGCCTAGCCTTGGTCGAGGCTCCTCCTGTAGGCACAGGAGGCCCGTCCTGCTTCCCCGGGAGCAGGCGGAGGCACCGCCATGGCAATCACCCCTTCGGGGGTGGAGGGCCTTGGCGGCGCCGACTCATCTCTCAGCGCCATGGGCCCTGTCGGCACTGCTTGCGGCATTGGCTCTGCTCACAGTGCTGCGACCCTGGATCTGGCATCACCTTTTGCTATGTCTCGCCTCGGCGCCATGGGTCCCTCGGAGTCGCTGGTCAGCGTCGCCTTCGGCGCCATCTCTGCTCTCAGCTATGCTCGCGGTACCAAGGGGCTGGGTGGTGCCGCTGTCGGCGCCGGGTCCGTTTTCGGGGCCATCGATGCCACCTTGGTTCTCTGTGCCACTTGCGGTGCCATGTGGCCTAGCGGCGTCGTCGGCGCCGAGCCTGCTCTCTGGACACTCGGTGCCACTTCGACTCTCAGTGTCGCTCGCGGCACCGGGGGGCTGGCGGTGTTTGCATCCCTGGGGCCACTGTTGGGGTTGCTGCCGGCGCCGTTTCTGTTCCCACCGCCCCCGGGCCGTGGAGCTTGACTGCGCCGCGGCTGGCCCTATCTCTGGACCTTTGGTCTCGGCTGCCCTGCCGCCTTCTGCCAGCTCCACCCACGGGGCCGTGGAGGCGGGGGGGCAGCTTTGACCACTGCCACGATTTCTGGGCCCTTCGCAAAGGTTGCGTTTCCTCACCCTCCTACTATCTGGCTTAGGGCCTCGGATTCCACCTCTTCGGAGTTGGAGTCCAGCTCAGAGTTGGACGGGCAGTCACACCCTTCGGGGTTGCCTGCACAGGAGAGTGAGCCAGTGGTCTCTTCGACGAGTCTGAGTCAGCCCCCTGCTGAGGAGCGTCGGGTTCCCTTCCAGATTGGAGTCAGTGGCACTGACCAGCAGGCTGTGGTGCGTGCCACCATAGCCATGCAACCTGGTCTGGGGGGGTTCCTTGACCCTTCAGCGGAGGTACCCCCTCCCGTGGTGTGTCTCGATCGCCCAACTTTGGGGCCCATCGGGAAGCCTACGGCTGGAGAGGGTGCTGCGCCCTGGATTTCCCCCTTGGGGACATCCCAGAGCTGCCAGCTACCTAGACTGACCCTTCCGAGGACCAGGACCTTCTCAGACTCTGAGGGGTCAAGGGGTGTGGGTCGGCGCGTCGGCCTTTCTCTAGGGTCCACCCGGGACCTGGACGAAGCCGGTTCCTTGAGAGGGTCCTATTCTTTGGAGGCAGGGGACCATCCTTCTGGACCTATACGGCCCCGGTCGCCTCACTGGGGGGATTCTTCTGGGTGCAGCCTAGGCAGTACCAACGTGGTTGTACAGCTGTCGGCTGCAGAGTCTTCCGGGACACCTTCCCCGGGTGTCCATGGTCCGCTCCCTAGCTCTGGCAGAGGCCAGCCGATTCCTTCCCTCGGCTCTGCCCCTACCCCTCTGCCGCATTCTCCAGCTCCCGGGCATTCTTGGTCCCTACCGGGCCTCTCACCTGGGAGCAGTTCAGAGCGGTGGCTTCTCGGTTCCCTGCTTACGTTAGGGCCTTGGACAGTCAGGTTTTTAAACCTCCCCCTGAGCAGCCACCCTCAGAGCATATGGTGACCTCCAGCTCCTCATCCCCCTCTTCTGAGGGTGTGGAACCATCTGTCCACATCTCTCCTGCTGCTGATCTCGCGGAGTATCAGCGTTTCCTCGCGAGGATGTTGGAGGACCTTCACCTTTTCCCCCCCCATCCGCGAGCAATCCAGAGCATGCGGCGATGCCTTACGATTTTTGGGCCACCCTTGTGGTGCCCCCTGGCCTGCTCCCTTTGGGAGGCATCATGCGTTTCTGGCAGAGGCCCTTCTCGGAGTTCCTACCCTAGGGACCTCAGCCAGAGGTATTGTGCACCCCGAGTCTCCAGGCTCATAGCTTCATCCTAGTGCAGATTGGCGCACCTGGACACTCCCAGCGGCTTCAGGCCTCCACCGTGACCAGCCCCAGATCAGGACTCTTGGATTTTGATTTCTGGGAGGAGGACTCTACTCGGTACGGTTGCTTCTCTTCATCTCCGCTCATCAGGCCCACTATGCAGCCTGCAACAGGTTCTTGTGGTCAGCGCTGGGTCAGTTCCTAGCTGCTTTGCCTGACTCGGAGCAGACCAGGCAAGCCATCACTCTCTCTGCACGTGGCCTGGAGCTAGCAAGGCACCAAGCAAGGGTGTCATATGACGCCAACGAGGTAGCTACCAGAGTGGTAGGAAAAGCGATCTGCACCAGAAGATCGGCGTGGCTTCGCCTTTCCCGGTTGTCACCCTTGGCCCGGAGTAGGGTGATTTGCTCTGCTCACCAGGAGCCTATCTTTTCCCGTGAGGCTGAGGCGGCGTTGTCGGGGCAACTTCCTTCCCTCCGGGGACTCGTCTCGCCTCTCTCCACTCTCGGGCCTCCCCAGGCCCAGAAGGTTCCCCCCTTAGTGTGTCACCCACTGAGGGCTAAGGGACACTGTCCCGTAGGGTGCAATTAGTCAACCCCCTTCGGGGGGCTTGGTACTCACCCATCTGTGATGAATGGTAAAGATTGACACAGATAAGATATAGAAATTACGTACTTAGCGTAATTATGATCTTCAAACAACATGAAGTCTTGCTATATTATGACATATGCAGTTTGCTCCAGCCTTAGAACTGCTCCGGAGGTGAAAGAGTTAACTTCCATGCCAGGCATGGAATCTTGAAGCGCGAGCTCGGTTGAAAAAACTCTGTCTGTTGATCTTCAAACTGAAACTGTCAGATTCTTTACTCCGCCTCACTGAACAGTCGCTCCGGAGATTCCTCCTACTGCTCGGTTCATTTCTTGGTTAAAAAAGTGTTATTCTCATTTTTTTAAACCGCAGTTATATTCATTTTAACCGCAAACCGGTCAGTTCAAGCTCTGTCTGTGGTATCGTAAGTAATAGATAGGTTTTACATTCTCTGTGTGGAACTTGCAAACGTTGTTATCGGTTCGGTTTGAACCGATCAGGTTGTTGTTAAAACTTATTAAATTACATTTAGAGTGCGGTTCCCGGTTCTTATCGGTTCTAAAAAAAACGGATTTCATTACGGTTTTTTCCACGACCCGTGACACGGTTGGGAACCGATAAGGGTGTCTTGCTTGGCGATTTGCCGGAAAAGGGCAAGTTTTTGGTTAGGCTGGCATTATGTCTGAGAAACCCAAAAGAAAAACCGGGGCCCACTGGGTTTCAGCACTGTAGTGTCTGTGGGGAAGCCTTTGCCAAGGCTGACCCACACACCACATGTGTTTATTGTCTGGGGTTTGACCACCTCAATGCAGACTGCCAGATTTGCAAGAATTTCCCTGCAGCTACCCTGGATAAGAGAGTTGGTAGGCTCAAGGCGAGAGGCCAAAAGTCCGCTAACCGGATGGCCAGCCGGTTCAGTGCCAGCGAGCAGAGGAGTGCCTCTGACCAGGCGATACTTCATCGAGCAAGCGAAGAGCTGACTCGGAGGAGCCAGTTCCAACAAAGAGGACTAGAAAATCAGCAGGTGTGGAGCCAAAATTTCCTTCTCAACCACTGCAGAGATAATAAAGCGATCAAATTGTCCAATCGCTTTCCCCGGTTCCGTCCGAACCGCCACTATCAGGTAAACGGTCGGTTCGGACAGTTCCACCGGTTCAAGAATATGATATAGAGGAATTTTATGAGCCGGAGGAGGGGGAGGAAGATTATGAAGAGTGTGAATTTTAGGAGGCAGTATAGTGCAGTGGTTTAAGGCTCTGAGCTGCAAATATGGTGACATCCAGCAGACCAGACCTGGGTTTGAATCCCACAGCTGCCACTTGCGTATTGTGTGACCCTGAGCAAGTCACTTAACCTCCCTGTGCTCCCAGGTCGCACCTGTAAAAAAGCTTTCAGCTTAGTGTGCTATACCTGGTTAAACAACTAAAAAAAAAAAAAAAAAAAAAAAATAATGTGATTTTGAAAGCCTGGATGTGCCCATTGAACCGGACATCTCCCCAGACAGACCTTCAGGAGTGTCTCCCCCTAGGCTTTCTGAGTCCCCTTCTCATTTTCTGTTTTATAAAAAAGTTGCTGAAACCCTCCAGCTCCCTTTGAAGAAGCTGTGGATGAACAGGAGGAGCCTGACTATGTGGAAATGATGGATATCCCAGAGTCCAGGAGATTGTCTATTCCTTTACATAAATCCTTTAGGAAACCGACAATAAAAATTTTTAAAGCTCCTAATTCTTTACCTCCTGTGGATAAAAAGATGGACAGGAGGTACACATTGTCAGGCCCTGATATGGAGTTCCTTTCACAACAATGCAGCCATGTTGGGGTAGTGCAGGCTGCAGCCTGTGATAAGGCAAATATTCCCTTGGCTTCACACCCCCCTGACAAGGACTCCAGGAGGATTGATGCCATGGCAAAGAAACAATACATGGCAGCATCCTTGGGACTCAGACAGGCAAATTATATGGCCTATGTTGCAAGATACCAGAAATCCAGATGGGATACTGTTATGGCTTTAGCGAAACAGGTCCCTGGCCAGCTTGCCAAGGAGCTGGAACAGGTGGCTGCTGATGGTATTGAGGCATCCAAGGTTGCAATTCCATGCTGCAGTGGACTCAAATGATGTCTCTTCAAGAGTCATGGCTACATCTGTGGCTTTTCGTAGAATGGCTTGGCTCAGGTGTACTAGCCTGTCACAGGATACCCAGGCTAAGGCCATGGATTTTCCTGTTGTGGGTAATTCTCTGTTTGGGGAGCAGACAGAAATTACATGAAAAAATGGATGAGTATAGGACCACTTTTAGGAGTGCACAGGCCAAGGAGGCAAGCCACTCCTCAGAGGCAGCCTTCCAGGGGCAGGGGCAGGGGCAGGCCTTTTCACAGGCCTTTTTACCAAGCCCAGGCCTCCTCTTCAGCTTATGCCCAGAGGGGGTTCTTCAGAGGGAGAGGCAGACGGGGTACGAGCAGGCCTGCTCCCACCCCTCACCCTAAAGCCCCTGCCAAACAGGCACCCTGATGGGATGCCCAGGGCCGATTCTCCATAACCTGTAGGGGGCAGGCTGGCTTACTTCGTCCAGGACTGGGAGTCTTTAACATCAGACAAATGGGTCCTGGAAGTAGTAAGCCAGGGACTGGTTCTCAGCTTCAAAAAATTTCCAAAGATGAGAACCAGATCTTTTCCACCTGCAAATCCATTAGAGGCTCTTGCTTTGGAAACAGAAGTCTCAACCCTCCTGGCTCTCAGAGCTGTGGAAAGGGTTCCTCCCCTACACCAGGGCAAAGGACTGTACTCCAGGTACTTCCTTACCCCCCAAAAAAAAAATAAAACAGGAGAATGGCAGCCCATCCTGGATCTCAGATACCTAAACAAGCACCTTTTAAAACCAAAATTCAAAATGGTGACTCTGGGAATTATTTTACCCTCCCTAAGGCCAGGGGACTGGCTAGCATCCCTGGACCTCAAGGATGCCTACTTTCATGTCCTTATCAGAAGCTCCCACCGAAAGTACCTCAGATTCGAACTGCCCTCAGGCCATTACCAGTCCAGAGCAATGCCCTTCGCCCTTACCTCTGCCCCAAGGGTATTCACAAAATGCCTGGCAGTAGCAGTTGCTCTCTTAAGAAGGCAAAAGATTGCTATCTTTCCTTACCTGGACGACTGGCTCATAGTGGGTCAGTCTCCAGACCAAGTCAAATCACACCTTCAGGTTACCCAGCAGCTGCTTATATCCCTAGGTTTTCTTCTCAATCTCCCAAAGTCAGTTCTAGAGCCTGTTCAGCTACTCACCTTCATAGGCGCAGAACTGGACACAAAGCAGGCCAGAGCTTTCCTTCCTCTAGAAAGAGTAAAGACCCTGGTGGCTCTGGCCTCCTCCTTCACTTTGCAGGTCTCTCGACCAGCAAGGCACTTTCTACAGCTCCTAGGGCACATGGCTGCTTCCGCAGCTATAGTGCAAGGAGCAAGATTTCAGATGAGGGACATTCAGTTCCATTTGAGAGCCTTCTGGTCTCAAAGGAGAGATCCCCTAACCAAATTGATCCCAGTAACTCGAACCCCGAGCCAGGCCCTACAGTGGTGGCAGGATCAGAGCAATCTGAGACAGGGGGTTCCTTTCATCCCTCAATCTCACTCCTTGACCCTTACTACAGATGCGTCCCTCTTGGGATGGGGAGCTCACATGGGCGACCTCACCACCCAGGGATTGTGGTCCCCTCAGGAATCTCTGCTCCACATCAATCTGTTGGAACTCGGAGCTGTTTTTCTAGCACTTCAAGTTTTTTCTGCATCTGTTCAGAACAAAGTGGTACAGGTCAGAACAGACAACACCACTACAATGTGGTACTATCAACAAGGGAAAATTTTGCCTCGGCCTTGTGCACCGAGGCAATGAAGTTGTGGTTCTGGCTTATTCCCTGAACACCTCCCTCATAGCAGTTCACCTCCCAGGCAAGGACAATGTCCTTGCAGATGCTCTTAGCAGGGCCATCATGAATGGTCACTGGATCCCCTAGTACTGGGGTTAGTATTTGCCAGGTGGGGCACCTCAGGTAGATCTTTTGCAGCCCCAGACAATCACCAACTTCCGCTTTTTGTTGCAGGCCCCAGTGTTGGGCTCGGTCCCTCTGGATGCCTTCCTTCTCGATTGGGAAGGGAAGTTCCTCTATGCCTTTCCCCTTCCCTCTCTTGTTCAAGGTGCTAGTCAAAATCAGATCTCAACCTTGCAAGATGATTCTGATTGCTCCAGATTGGGCCAGACAGCCCTGGTATCCACTCCTTCTGTCCTTAGCAGTCCATCTTCCCCTGTGTCTCCCCAGGAATCACAATTTGTTAACCTGTGCCCAAGGGAGAGTTTGGTATCCGAATCTCAAATCCCTCAACCTCAAGGCCTGGCTCTTGAGGAGTTAGAGTTTGCTGACCTACACCTTTCTCAGGGTGTACTCGAAATCTTGAAAGTTTCTAGGAAGCCTTCCACCACGGCTACTTATAATTCTAAATGGAAAAGGTTTTCCATATGGTGCTCTGGGAGGCATATTTCCCCAGAATCTGCTGATTTGCCCACAGTCTTGGACTATATGGTCCATCTAAATACTTTGGGGCTGAGGCCAGCTGCCCTGAAAGTGCATTTGGCAGCTGTCTCTGCTTTTATTTCAGCAGGAAAGCCCTGTTCTCTTTCTGCTCACCCTGTATTCTCCAAGTTTTTCAAGGGATTGCTTCACACCAACCCTCCATTCAGGGACCCTGCTCCTGCCTGGGATCTTAATATTTGCATTGCTCAGCTGATGCAACCTCTCTTTGAACCTTTGTCTTCAGCAGAGCTTAAGTACTTGACTTGGAAAACTGTGTTTCTAGTAGCCATCACTTCTGCCAGGCGCATAAGTGAATTACAAGCTTTGTCAGTGGAGCCTGATTTTATCTCCTTTCACAGAGATAAGGTAGTCCTCAGGACTAACAGGAAGTTCTTGCCTAAGGTGGTTTCAGATTTCCACCTTAATCAATCTATATCTCTTCCAGTGTACTTCACTGACCATTCCTCCTCTGGCGAGAAGAGGCTGCACAGTTTAGATGTAAAGAGAGCCCTTAGTTACTACATAGAGCGTACCAAGGGTCACAGGTTTGACTCCCTCCAACTGTTCCTCACTTATGGTGAGGTTGGGAAAGGGAAACCTGCCACTTAAAGATCCATTGCCAGGTGGATTGTCTCTTGTATCCAATTTTGCTATCAAAAACTGGGTAAGGTTCCCCCTTCAGGCCTGAGGGCTCACTCTACCAGAGGTACAGCTGCGTCCAGGGACATCTCTATCTTACAGATATGTCAAGCAGCTACCTGGAAAACAGTACACACTTTCACCAAGCATTACTCCCTGGACATCCAGGCTAGGAGGGATGCTCGGTTTGGCACAGCTGTGCTTCAGAGCCTATTTCCTAAGTAGGTTCTGTCCCTCCTCTGTGGAGGTACTGCTGTGTAGTCTGCACATGTCATAATATAGCAAGACTTCATGTTGTTTGAAGAAAAAATTACTCACCTTAGTAATGTTGTTTCTTCTAATGGAGTCTTGCTATATTATGCCCCCCTGCCCCTCTCAGAACCTCTGCTCTTGGGATGTGGGTGGGCAGTGCAGTGTTGGCACTTAATGATGCCCACCTTGTGTTTTTCACCCCTCCTTTTTGGGGTGTTTGGGTGTTGTATTTTATTTTATTGTCTGGCTCCCCTGACTTGAGTCTTGGTTTTGGGACCAGAAAAATGTGCTAATATTTTAGTAGCCAGTTGGCTAGTGTAGGTTTACAGCTTCCACACAGAACCTTAGTGAGTTTTTGCTCGTAAAGATCTGACAGTTTCAGTTTGAAGATCAACAGACAGAGTTTTTTCAACCGAGCTCGCGCTCCAGATTCCATGCCTGGCATGGAAGTTAACTCTTTCACCTCCGGAGCAGTTCTAAGGCTGGAGCAAACTGCATATGTCATAATATAGCAAGACTCCATTAGAAGAAACAACATTACTAAGGTGAGTAATTTTTTCTTTCTGTGTATCTTCACCATTCATCACAATCCCGCCCACCGTCCCCCTGGGGCCTCAGTCTCTGGTTCCCCCTCCCTCTGTGCCTTTCCCTTTCTTTGGAGCAGGGTAAAGTAGGGACACACAGAGGGGTGTAATTTCTTCCCCTTTAAAGGGTACAGCTCGAGTAGGGTTACCACCTGTCCTGCATTTCGCAGGACAGTCCTGATTTGGGCAACTGTGTCCTGCAAAAAAACATGAAAAATGCTACGTCCTGACATTATAGCAGAAAAAATATTTTCTAACTTTCCACTAAATGTTGCAGAAAACTGTAATACCATCACTAAAATACATTAAAATGATATAAAACCACAGAAGCAACGAAGAAACTACAATACTTAGCCTTAATTCTGATTATATAGAGAAAACAAATCTGTTGCACTAGTCGAGGTTATGTACTGTCCTGCGAAAAATCATGATTCAGTAAGAAATGTCCCACTTTGGGCTTCTTAAAAGGTGCTAACCCTAAGCTCGAGTGGCATTCCTTCTCTACTGCATATCTCCACCCTATCAGGGTAGGAGTTGTTGGTTGCCCTCCTCCTCTCATCCAGCTGTTTCAAAAAAAAAAAGGAATCCTTTTTTCACCAAATCTCATTACAGAGAGGTACTAATCCTCTGTACCCTGTCCTTCTCCAGTATAGCCGACTCTGCTTTTGGGGTATTGCCACATATTCTGTGCTTTGAATTCTGGCAAGAAAGCTTTGCTACTCCTTGCAGTTCCTATACAGTCTGGTGACGGACAAGGGTCCTGGATCCTTGTTACCCCTCACTCTCTGCTAAATTTTCTCCTTCCCTTCCCTCCCTTCTTCCGCTTCCAGAGATTGGGGCCCCTACCCCATCCCCTTAGTCTCATCTCTCCTCTGCTGTCCTCTCAGTCGTTATCTCCCCTTTTGGTTCAGTTCTTCCTTCCTTTTTCTGTCCCTTGGACTCTCTTGCCCCACCCTCCATCCCTTCCTCTTACCTCTCCGGCGACTCAGAACTGGTAGTCAGGCAGAGTCGACACAGCTTAACAGCTAATCCTCGAGCACCACGTAGTATGTCGGCCTCGAGGGCGGCGCCGATGCTGCATCGGCTCCGTCTATCCTTTTAAAAAAAAAAAAAAAAAGGCTCCCGCAGGGTCCTGACCTCCGGCCAGTACCCATCTGTGATGAATGGTGAAGATACACAGAAAGATCATAATTACGGTAAGTACATAATTTCTATTTACTCCCACTTCTTCCTGGTTCCAAAAATGACTCAAGACCTTCGTCCCATTCTGGACCTCAGCTCTTTAAACAATTATATAGAGTACAGAAGGTTCCGGATGGTGACTCTTCTAGGACTGTTTCCTCTGCTGCATCAGGGAGATTGGCTCTGTTTCCTGGATATGCAAGATGCGTACATGCACATCAGGGTCTTTCCCCTCTCACAGGAATTACCTGAAGTTCCACTTCCAGGGGTAGCATTATCAGTTCTGGGTTCTCCCATTCGGCCCCTCCTCCACTCCTCGAGTCTTCACAAAATGCTTGGCAGTAGTGGCTGCAGCTCTAAGGCGCCAGTGACATTATGTCTTCCCTTATCTGGACGATTGGCTGCTTGCAGCCTCGTCCAGGTCCCACCTTCTTCAGGCTCTCGGAGATACCTATATTCTATTCCGAGATCTGGGGATCACCCTGAACCTTTCAAAGTCTTCCCCAGAACCCAGCCAAAGGCTCATCTTCATAGGAGCGGTCCTGGATTCAGTCCAGGGAATGGCCTTTCTACCTCCAGAGAGGGGCTATCTCTTGTGGGAGGTTGCTGAATCAGTTCTAGTAACCCCTCAGGTCCCTGCCAGGACCATCCTCAGACTTCTGTGGCACATGACAGCGGCCATACCCATCTCTCCTCTGGCCTGCCTCCACATGAGAATCCCACAATGAATGCTCAGGGTGCAGTGGGATCAATGCTCAGATGACCTAGACCACATGGTCAGAGTCACAGAGACAGTAAAGAGGACGCTTCTTTGGTGGCTGGACCCGATAAATTTGGAAAAAGGGGTCCCTTTCTGTCTGGAGCTCCTGAATCAGACTCTTACAATGGATGCCTCGGATTTGGGTTGGGGATGCACCTTGGGGCCTGACAAATGCAGGGTACCTGGACCCCCATGGAGCACAAACTCCACATCAGTATCTTGGAGATGCGAGCAGTCCTCAATGCACTACATGCCTTCCAAGAGGACTTTGTGCCAAGCTTTCTTCTTGTTCAGATGGACAACATGGCAGTCGTCTTCTATATCAACAAGCAAGGGGGAGCTCACTCTTACCCTCTGTGTAGGGAGGCAATGAGAGTCTAGTACTGGGCACTGGTAGAGCACATATCTCCTGCACATTCCAGACATCCTAAATGACTTGACCGACAGCCTAAGCAGGTCTCAGTCCAAGGCGCATGAGTGGGAGCTACTACAATCAGTAGCGGACCAGCTCTTCAACACATGGGGTCATCCAGAGCTGGACCTCTTTACGTCACCACTCAACGCCAAACTGCCAGTTTTCTGCTCGCGAGAGCATGCGCCTGGTGTTTTCTGGCCAGACGCGTTGTCCCTTTGTTGGGCAGAGGTTCCTTTACACCTTCCCTCCCTTTCCTCTCATCCAGAGAGTTTTCTTGGAAGTTACAGGTCGAAGGGGTGCACAGGTGGGCCATTTCTGCTTATGCCCTGTTGGGAGACAGAACTTTAGCCCAATTGGATGTGGCCTGCACCTTTTTATGGGGGATTTTACACATGAGACCTCTTATTCAGGATCCTATCCCACCCTGGGACCTCCTATTTGTGTTGGAGAAGCTTACTCTTTCTCCGTTTGAACCTGCAGCTGATTGTGAGCTGCTTTACCTTTCCTGGAAGGTTTGTTTTTTAGTTGCCGTTACTTCTGCTCGAAGAGTTTCCAAGCTACAGGCTCTGATATGTAAAGAGCCAGATGAATTTCATAGGAAAGGGTTTTCAGAAGGAATCCTAAGTTCCTTCCTAAAGTGGTCTCGGAGTTGACCCTCAACCAGTTGGTTGACCTTCCAGTTTATTTCTCTTCTCCCTCTAATAGAGGAGAAGCTCTCCTTCACACTCTGGACGTCCACAGGTCGCTGAGGTATTACCTTAAGCACACGGCTACTCAGCGTAAATCAGAGCAACTTTTTGTGTCATTTGCACCACAATACTTGGATAAACCAGTGTCCAAGCAGACTGCTTCCAAGTGACTTGTCCACTGCATTACGTTTTGCTATTAGAAGCACAATAAACCCTTTCTGGGAATGGTTAGGGGTCACTCCACCAGAGGAGTTTCTGCTTCTTTGGCCGCTCTGTGGAATATCTCCATTAGGGACATATGTGCGGCCACCACCTGGAACATGGTGCACACTTTTGTGAAGCACTATAGCTTGGACATTGTATCCAGATGCCGTGCCAGCTTTGGCCTGGCAGTCCTTCAGGGACTGTTGTCTTAACTTGCTGTTTCCTGCTTATTATCTTCCACCTCCCAGAATTCGGCACCTCCTTGGTGTGGGACTGCTTGGGATTCCGTCCTAACTGTAATAGCCTGCCGCATGAGCTCCCACTCAAAGTAAGATAGTACAGTTATGTAAGAACTTACCGGAACAGTAGATCTTTTAGAGGAGCTCTTGTAACAGGTGTTGCTTTCCCGCACTCCATCCCCCGAATGAGGCATACAGATTGTCATCTTCAGGCTTCGCCTCCTTCTCTTGTAAGGCCCATTCATGGGTCTTGGTGGGGGAACTGGGGTGGAGCCTGGTCCTCCCACTTTTATACCATGGCCGATGTCGGGATGGAGCCAATGTCAGGGGCGGTCCCTGCTGGGTACTGCTGGCTGAGAAGTTTTCTGGTGCGTCCTAATGCCTGCGGCGTTAGTCCTAATTGTAATAGCCTGCTGCAAGAGCTCATCTGGAAGATCTACTGTTACAGTAAGTTCTTACGTAACTGTACTTTTTCCTCATAACTGTGCTGTTTTTGAAGATTTCAAAACCAAATTTTTAATGTGTGCTTTTTATTTTTTTTGTTGTATATTTAAGTGTGTTTTATGACCCTGCCTCATGAATCACTGTGCAAACATACTTGAGACATGATTGAAAAGGTGTATCTGTAGCTGTACAGAACCACTGGGCCCCTTCCATACCCAGATAGACTCCTGTGCATCTGCATTTGTAGCAACACGGAAGTGCAAGGCACAAAATGTGCCGTGCTTTCATGCCCACACAGGCTCCTAACTTGGTATATGGCCCAGAAGGCCGTGTGTCTACATCTGTAGCCGCACAGAACTGCAGGGCCCAGAGAGTACTGCTCTTCTGCAGCCCGATGGATTCCACATTTGGCACAGGGTCCAAAAGGCCCTGCACATCTCCATCTATAGATGCACGGAAGCACACGGCCCACAAGGTCCTGCCCTTCCACAGTGAGCTGGCTGTGTTAATGCAGATCCTGAAGGGACCTGTATGAATGAGGATGCAATTCCACTATCTCAAAAAGAAGAGAAATTCTTTGCAAAAAAATGTGTTAATGTACCAGTTAGAGTTCAGGTTAAAGCAACAAAATTAGGGAAATGTGATGTTGGGTTTACAGTCCTAGCCCCAGCAGCAAAAGGAAAAAAACATTAGTGTTTTGAGTCTTCTGAGTCTTGGAAAATCAGTTGTGGGATCTTCTTTGGGGTCATCAACCCTAATGCTCACCCCTCTCCCTGACCATAGTCTCCTGTCCGAAGCACAAGGTACAGCTCCAAGCAAGTACCTCATAATGATATATTCTTCAGTGGTACAAAAGTATATCTCACCACATGTTGCCAACATCTATCATAGCTTTCTTCATGCAGGACACTGTGTGCCCTGCCTGAAGAAAATAAATCACATCTGACCTTGTTTGCTCAGGGGAGGTGGTGAGCATTAGGGCTAACAACCCCAAGGAAGACCCCACCACTGATTCACCAAGATTGTGGGGTGGGGTGGGGAGTTAAGGTTGGAAACCCTAATCCCATGTTTCCTACATTTGTTGCTTTAATCTGAGCCCTAACTGATGGATTAACGCATATACATTGTTACTTAGTAAATACACATCATGCAATACATTTAGTGTAGACATAGCAATATGTTATACCTTATAGTAGTCTCTGTCTCTATATTCCCTAAAAGAAAGGCAGTTAACAGGTGAGTAACTTTTTTCCAGAGGTAGCAGACTCTTTCTGCTTTCCAATTGTATTGGTATTTGCATACTATGTCATGTATTTATTTTATTTAGTTAGTTTTTGTTTACCTGGTTAGTGCACTAGACAGTAGAATTGCCTATTTTCAGGCATGACCGGGAAGGGTTACAGACATGGTGTCAGAAATCACAAATGGCTACAATACATTTCAATGGCAGAGCTTATGAGATAGTTATACACAACCTCAAAATATGTTAAGGAACAGCATTTAACAGTTGTACAGCAGTGCTAATGCAATACATTTTAGAAACCGAGAAATCGGCTATGGTGCAGTGGTATAGACAGTTTAAAGGGTCAAAACAATATGATACAATCAGAGCTCAGGGGAGGACAGCAAAACAAAACAACAGTGAATGAGAGGATAACAAACCAGGCCCAGAGCATACAGACATAAAACAGGTTAAAAAAAGTGCAGTAGTAGTAGAACAGGTTTAGCACAATTTTGTCATGTGGAGGGAGGTAAGAGTGAGTATCATACGGGCAGGATAGAATCATCTACATGAGCATTTATCATTTCACATAAGGAACTTATGGAGTTACTTCTCAAAGATCATGTGTGACGGAGAGAGCCTTAGCTCTAGAGGGAGAGAGTTCCAAAGTTTGGGCGTGAATGTGGAGAAAGCACTTTCTCCCATTTTTGATGCACATTTGGATGCCACCAAGAAGGACCTGTCATTTGATCTCAGGGCGTAGGCAGAAGAGGCCGGTTTGAGCATGCTGGCCAAGGTAGCTGGTATACCGGAGTTTGAGATCTTATTGATGAGGCAGCAAGTGGTGTAACTCCAAAAAGATGAGGGGAAGAGCCATCCGAGAAATCAATAAAGTGAGCAGTGGTGCATAAATTTGGGTGCAGATAAAGCAAAATGACAGATATTATTGTACCAGGTGTTCCTTTTGTTCATCAATCCTTTATTTTTCTCAAGACATGCTTCCATCCCATGGGCAGAACTTGAACGGAGGGCTCCCTGGGCAATTGCTAATCTGACAGCAATGGTGAGATTATGCCTGATCTCATAGGCATGCCCAAGTTTGGAATTGACAGCTTTGGTGATATTAAACAAGAATAGGTTGAGATCCAAGACAGGGTCAAGGGTCACTCCAGTGTACTTAAAGGATATGACCCCGTTTAATGGTGAGCCATCATGTCTATTGATGGTTAGCTGTGTGGAGCAGGTTCTGATTTGGGGTTTAGAACCAAAGAACATGGATACAGTCTTTTTGGTATTTCAGATAAGCTTGTTTTACTTCAGCCAGTGTTGGAGGATATCGAAGTCTGCTGGAGTAGAGCTCCATGTCGTCAGCATATAATAGCATTGAGGTTGTGCCATTCCCCAAGGGCAGATCATTAAACCAAATCAGAGACTAAGTATCCCAGATTAAAGATACATGGCTTTAAAACACCTATAACTTAGGGATACAGCTCAAAGCATTCATTTGATATATTATTTTGGAACAGCAAAACAGAAAACAAAAATAATGGATAAGTCATATTGTCAAATAATGTCAGGGACCCCTGATCAAGCATTCTTAATAGTACACAAAGTGGCAAGGCATTGTGCAGCTTTCTTGAGTACCAAATAAATTTCTTGTTTTTTGTAATATTTCCTTGGCTGTGTGCCATCTGCTTTTGTTTTATTGTTGCTGAAATACTTACAGCAGTACCACTCCATTCCTGTGTAGTGCACAGCTCCCGTAATTCCTGAATATTATTTTGGGATTATTTTTTGTCATATAAAACGTCCGTGAATTTTTAGCTTGATAATGCCTTTAAATTAAGTACACATTATGAATAACATATTAATACTATGAACAAAATAATTGTATACCAGTTCATCATTCTAAGAAAATGTTTTATTAATGTATGAGTTGTTTGATTTCAATCATAGTCCATGTGTCAAGTGTGAAGAGATTCCTGCCAAGGAGAATTAATTGGCAAGAATATACTTTGGTTTAACAAACCTTTATTTCAAACCACATGAAGTCTTGCTGTATTCTGACAAGTTGCAGTTAGCTCCAGCTCTTGAACTGCCCTGGGAGAGTGAAGGGTTAAAATTCTATGCCAGGCATAGAACATTGGGCTCGAGCTCCGTTGAAAACTCTGTCTGTGTTCTTTTGAAACCCTACCATCAAGATTATTTACTCCGCCTCACTGAACAGTCGCCCCGGAGATTTCTCCTTCTACTCGGTTCTGTCGCTGTTAAAGTTTCGGTTTTAGTCCAATTTTCATTCTGTTTTTCGGTTTGAGACTCTGCCTGTGGTACCGTAAGTACTTAGATTAGTAGCTGTTGTGTGGAAATTGTAAAATTTTTCCAATCGGTTCTACTGAACCGATTTTGTAGTAAGATCTTAAAAAAGAAAAAGTTAGTATGTGGTTACCGGTCCGTATCGGTTTTAAAAAAAAAACAAAATGTAATTTTAGCATTTTTTTTCTATCACCTGTGACATTGTAAGAAACCGATAGGTGAGTCTTGTCTGGTGGTTGCCATATAAAGGGTAAGTTGGTTAGGTTAGACATGTCTGAGAAACCCTAGAAAAAAAAATGGGTCCACTGGGTTTTTACACTGCTGTGTGTGTGGGGAGGTCTTTGCTAAGGCCAATCCCCACACCACCTGTGTTTACTGTCTGGGGTTTGATCACCTTGATTCAGCTGCCAAATTTGTAAGAATTTCTCTAAGTCTACGTTGGATAAAAGGTTAGGTAGACTTAGGGATAAGGAGTCCGAGAAATCTGCTGACCCAGAAGGCCAGCCCGGTTCGGTTCCTACTGAACCAGAAGGAGTGCCCTATGACCAGGGCACTACTTCTTCAGGCAAGAGAAGAGCCGGTCCTGAGGGATCGGTTCCTACAAAAAGAAAACAAAAGGATAAATCGGCCGGTTTGGATCCAGAGCTGCATGTTCCGACCGCTGAAGAAATAGCCAAAGCAATTCGGATTGTGGAATTGCTTTGTCTGGTTCCGACCAATCCGGCGCCTTCTGGCAGGGGTTCGGTTCGGTCGGTTCCCCCGGTTCAGGATTATTCCCCTTAAGATTTTTATGAACCAGAGTTTGATAAGGAGGGGGATTTTGAAGAGGATGATTACGACGTTGAAAGTCTGGACGTGCCTGTGGAACCGGACATCTCCCCGGACAGACCTTCTGGTGTTTGCCCTCCTAGGCTTTCTGAGTCCCTTCCCCACTTTCTGTTCTACAGAAAAGTGGCTCAAACCATCCAGCTTCCTATTGAGGAGACCGTAGAGGATCAAGAGGAGCCTGACTACATAGAGATGATGGACATCCCAGAGTCTAAGAGACTGTCTATTCCCCTTCATAGGTCATTTGGGAAACACACACAAAAAATTCTTAGGTCTCCCAACTCTGTACCTCCTGTTGACAAGAGAATGGACAAGAGGTACACCTTGTCAGGCTCGGATATGGAATTTCTTTACCAACAATGCAGCCATGTTGGGGTAGTGCACGCTGCTGCCTGTGACAAGGCAAACATCCCCTTAGCTTCACACCCCCCAGATAAAGATTCCAGGAAGATGGATGCCATGGCAAAGAAACAGTACTTGGCATCATCTTTGGGACTCAGGCAGGCTAATTATATGGTCTATTCAGCCAGGTACCAGAAGTCCAAGTGGGACACTGTACTGGCTAAACAGGCCTCCCTTCCCCCCAGCTAGCCAAGGAGCTGGAGGAGGTGGCTGCTGATGGGATTGAGGCATCAAGGTGCAATTTCATGCTGCTGTGGACTCCAGTGATATGTCATCAAGAGTCATGGCTACATCTGTGGCTCTTCGGAGAATGGCTTGGCTCGGATGTACTAGCCTTTCACAGGACACCCAGGCTAAGGCCATGGATTTCCCTGTAGTGGGTGATTCTCTGTTTGGGAAGCAGACAGAGAATTACATGAAGAAAATGGATGAGTACAGGACCTCTTATAGGAGTGCACAGGCCAAGGAGAGGCAGGCAACTCCACAGAGGCATCAAGTTATGGGCATGGGTAGGCCTTTTCACAGGCCTTTCTACCAGGCGCAGGCCTCCTCTTCCTTTTCTTAGAGGGGGTTCTTCAGAGGGAGAGGCAGAAGGGGGAGGAGCAGGGCTGCATCCACCCCTCAGCCTAAGGCTCCTGTCAAGCAGACACTCTGACGTGTCAGCTCAGGTCAACTCTCCCATTCCAGTAGAAGGCAGGCTGGCTTACTTTGTCCAGGACTGGATGTCTGTTACCTCAGACAAGTGGGTCTTGAAGGTTGTAAGCCAGGGGCTGGTTCTCAGTTGCAAAAGTTTTCCAAAACTGAGACCCAGATCCTTTCCACCTGCAAATTCTTCAGAAACCCTTGCTCTAGAGGCAGAGGTTTTGTCTCTACTGGCTTTAAAGGCCATAGAGAGAGTTCCTACTCCATACAGGGGCAAAGGTCTGTCCTCTTGGTACTTTCTTACCTCAAAAAAGACAGGGGAGTGGTGACCCATCCTAGATCTACGACACCTAAACAAGCACCTAATAAAGCCAAAATTCAAAATGGTGACTCTGGGAACAATTCTTCCCTCTCTGAGGCCAGGAGACTGGCTAGCCTCCCTGGACCTCAAGGATGCCTACTTTCACATTCCCATCAGGTGCTCCCACAGAAAGTACCTCAGGTTCGAATTTCCCTCAGGCCATTACCAGTTCAGAGCAGTGCCCTTTAGTCTAACTTCAGCTCCAAGGGTGTTTACAAAGTGCCTAGCAGTAGTGGTGGCCTTTTTAAGAAGAAAAAGGATTTATATTTTTCCATACCTGGATGACTGGCTTCTTATGGGCCAGTCTACAGACCAAGTCAAGTCAGATCTGCAAGTCACCCAGCAAGTTCTCATTTCCCTGGGGTCTCTTCTCAATCTTCCCAAGTCAGTCCTCGAACCAGTACAGCTGCTCACTTTTATAGGAGCAGAACTGGATACTCTCAAAACAAGAGCCGTCCTTCCTTTGGAAAGGGCAAAAGCCATCTTGCAGCTGGCCTCCTCCTTTCTCCCTCTGGTTTCTCGACCAGCAAGACATTTTCTGCAGCTTTTGGGCCACATGGCAGCTTCCACAGCAGTGGTCTATGGGGCCAGGTTTCAGATGAGGGACATTCAGTTCCATCCGTGAACTTTTTGGTCCCAAAGGAAAGATCCTCTTACCAAGCTAGTTCCTGTTACTCAGACCTTAATTTAGGCCCTTCAGTGATGGCAGGACCTGAGCAATCTGAAGCAAGGTGTTCCATTTGTCTCTCAGACTCACTTTGTGGTTCTCACCACAGATGCTTCCCTTTTGGGGTGGGGAGCCCATCTGGGGGCTCTCACAGCCCTGGGACTGTGGTCCCCTCAGGAATCCCTTCTTCACATCAACCTCCTCGAGCTCAGGGCAGTACTTTTTGCCCTACAAGCTTTCTCTCAGTCAATACAGAACAAGGTGGTTCAGGTCAGGACGGACAATACTACCACCATGTGGTATATCAACAAACAGGGAGGCACTCAGTCCATGGCCTTGTGCACAGAGGCCATGAAAGTATGGTCCCTGGCATATTCCCTGCAGACCTCTCTAATAGCAGTCCATCTCCCAGGAAAGGACAATGTGATTGCATGGTGGACTAGCGGTACCCCCTTCCCCACCTGCCCACTGAGCCCCACCGCCCCGCTCCCCCTGGTCAGTGGCAGGCAGCAGCTCCCCACCCGCTTGCCGATCCACCGCCCACTGACTGACACTGTACGGTAGGGCTGTACCGGGCAGCAAGCGGGTGGGGAGCTGCTGCCTGCCACTGACCGGGGGGAGCGGGGCGGTGGGTACCACTAGTTCACCAGGGTTGTTTTGGTGTGGCATTATTTTCTACTGATGCCCGCGATCGGGCTGCAAGTGGTCCACTGGACCACCAGGGATATTGGACGTTTATTTCCTACTACATATGCATGTGGTCCACTGGACCACCAAGGATATTGGACGTTTATTTCCTACTACATACTGTTTTCCCCCCATCGGGCTGCAAACGGTCCACTGGACCACCAGGGATATTGGACATTTATTTTCTTCTAGATATGTCTGCAATCGGGCAGTGGGGCACTTTGCCATGGTGTGCAGGGGGCATCGGTCTCCAACGGCTGCAGCCTGGCAGGGTGCCAGGCGGAAGTCACCGGGAATCGGCGCACCTGCATGCAAATGGGGCCATAATGACATGCAAATGGCCCCATTTGCACCTTGCATACATTATGGCCCCATTGCATGTGCACTTTTGAATATGTCAGCGGTTGTTGCCTAAGCGCAGCAGACTAGCTAGAGCACCCCTTGCTCCACTCGGACCACTTGTGCTGGTGCAGTGCCACTGCGCCATGTACACTGCGGGTGGCCAGGGTGCGATATTCAGTGATATTGTGCTATGGTGCAGCTCCATTGAATATCACACTGTCAACGCCCCTGTGCAGCCTAGTTTCGCTGCGCCCAGGCTTGCGCCACAGCCTGGCACAGTCTGAATATCCGGGCCTCTGAGTTTTAGCTCATAAGAATCTGACAGCTGGGTTTCAAAAGGACACAGAGTTTTCAACCAAGCTCCAGCCCAACGTCCTATGCCTGGCATAGAATTTTAACCCTTCACTCTCCGGGGCACTTCAAGAGCTGGAGCTAACTGCAACTTGTCAGAATACAGCAAGACTCCATTAGAAGAAACACAATTACTAAGGTGAGTAATTTTTTCTTTCTTTCTGATTATATTATTTCCAGAGATAAAGACTTGCTTATGGAATGGAGAAGACAAACTAAGTTGGTGCAAGAAAAAAAAGAAAGGGAGCACAGATTACAGTGTTTGGAACCTGCAAAAGGAGATCAGGTATGCATATAACAAACCACTGGAAATGTTCACTTTCACAATTTTTTTTATAGTATATGGCTAGGGCTTATTGTGTATGGAATTCAGTGACTCTCTAAAAGCTGTTGTAGAACAGTTCAAAGGTCACAGAAAGTTGTTGTATCATTCTGACGTCAGCCTTGACGTGCCAACCGATTGGTTGATGATGCAGCTTTCAAAAAAATTAAGGGGAAAATATTGGTGCCATTTAGCAAGCAGGTGTCCATGAAATTTCACACAAGGACAGACATAGATAGCTCTGTGGTACTAAACTGCACCTATTTGTCACCTTTTCTTATTTTTTTTAACAAAAAAAAACAATGTGGCTGTTCTGGAGGGCAAAAGCGATGGAGACTCAGGAATGAGGGTTTCGGGGAGTGGAATGAGCACAGCAAGCAGGGGCTTAAAAGTACAAATGGTAAGAGCCTGATGATGATGTCTCCGGTCTGTTGTACACTAAAATGCTTGACTCTTGTTTTGTTAACCATTTACTGTATAAAACAGTGCATGGGTGAACATACTTAACTAAGGCTGTATTTCCATCTCAGGATGAGATGCAGTCATCACATCCCCTTGATGGAAACGCATCTTGTTGTGTATGGTCAGCTATACACTATACGATATATAGTAGTGCCAGTAACTTCCTTAGTGCAGGGTGTATAAAACACAGAACTCTCACTGGGTATCATTCATCTCTACTTTCAGATTCACAAATTACAGGACAAAGTTTTAAGAAAAAACAGGGACAAATGACCAAAACCAGGGACACATCTGAAAAAAAAATAGTAACATCATCTCAAGAAATGGTGTACAATATGCTAATTAGTATACATAACATTTTGTCAATAAGAACTGTAACATTGGCATTAACATAGAACATAAAAGATGTTGACAGATAAGGACCTCTTGGCCACTCTGGTCAGCCCTATTTTTCTCTACCTACAGCTACACTGCAGACCATACTCAGTCTTTGGTCTTCACCCCCTGCCTTACTTCCAAGATCCCCATGTATCTATCCCATGCATTCTTGAATCCTATAACCATCTTAGCCTTCGCCATGTCTGCCAGAAGGCTGTTCCATATGTCCACCACTCTCTCTGTGAAGAAGACCTTCCTTACATTTCCTCTGAGCCTCCCTCTTCCACCTTCATAGTGTGACCCCTTGTCCTTGAGCATCTTTTTCTTTGGAAAATGCTACCTTCCTGTACTCTGTTTTCATCTGTAAGGTATTTGTATGTTTCTATCATATGCCCCCCTTTCCCTCCTTTCCTTTAGGGAGTACAAATTCAGCTCCTTAAGCCTTTCTTCGTAGGACTTTTGATGCAGGCCCTGCACCATTTTGGTTGCCATTCTGTGTACCATCTCCACCCTATCTATATGCTTTTAGAGATGGGGCTTCCAGAACTGGACACAGTACTCAAGGTGTGGTCTCGCCAGTGACTTATACAGAGATATCACTACATCCCTCCTTCTATTGGTGATTCCCCTGCCTATGCATCCCAGCATCCTATTAGCCTTCCCCACTACCTTGTCGTACTGTTTAGCAACCTTCAGGTCATCAGAAATGATTACTTCCAGGTCCCTTTCCTGCTTTGTGACTGCTAATTCCACACCTCCTAGTTGGTATGTTGCCTCCGAGTTTCTATGACCCAGGTGCATGATTTTGCACTTTTTGTGTTGAAACCCAGCTGCCAGACCCGTGACCATTCTTCCAACTTTTCTGGACCATTATTCATTCTGTGCCCCCGGTGTGTCTATTCTCTTGCAGAGCTTTGTGTCATCTGCAAATAGGCATACTTTCCCTTCCAGTCCCTCTGTGATGTCGCTAATAAATATATTGAAGAGGACTACGCCTAGTACTGACCCTTGCGGCATCCTACTGGTCACCTTGCCTACTCCAGAGTGAATGCCATTTACTACAACCATCTGACTCCTATTTCCTATTATTTTATGATTTAAATCGGCTTGCTTCAGTGACATAAATGCTACATTTAATGGGGGTGGACAACACTACTGAGGCACAAACAATGATGTTCCTGAAAATCAAGGACAGCTGAAAGGTATGCTGGGCATTTATGTTGTAGTCTGGTTTATATGTGTATATTACTGAACAGCTAAAAACTGAATGGTAGAATATCTCTTTACAAAATAAGCGTAGTCACAAAATATAACGCATGCGCCAAAAGAGGAGCATGCCTTTACCCAAGTCTTGCAACCCTACCAGGGAGAATCATTTCTTGCGAAACCTTCCTAGGTTTACGGTGGAACTACTAGCTACTGTATATGGAAATGCAACAAAGCAGGTCATCGTCACCACCATTGCATTCAAAACCTTGGACATAAACTACAACTACTACTAGATCAAACAAACTGGGATAAGCCCCTCATTCTGGTCACTGACACTGGATGAATGTACTTTGCTGGTAAACTTAAAGCAGTCAGCATCATGTCTTCTCCCACAAAGCACATCAGAGTTTGGGGAGAAGGGTCTCATACAGTTGGATTACTTCTAATTTGATGGCATACTTCCAACTCCAGGACAAGCATGGACCTCCTTTAAGACCGTCTGCAGCAGTAAGTACTGGGAATCCTATAGATACCACATAAACTGGGCAGTAAAGCTCACAAAAATCAAAGGCAAGCTGTTGTGCCTGTCACTGAGAATCCTAAGACAAGTCCCTATAGAATCTCTGGACAGGTATAAACTCTCTTCTGGGCAAGACACAGTCTCTTTCCAACTTACACATGTTCAACAGTGGCATCCTAATTACTAACAGTGTGCCATTGCCACACACTGAGTACCCATATCCTAAACCTCAGTTTAACCCTACTCTCTGTAATATACCAAACCAAACACAATTTAGATGTTTGAACTGTTGGGTCTTTACGAGATTTTAGAGGTTATAAAAAGGTCATTTAAATTGTTTATTGGAATGTTCTGTTTCTCTGCAACTTAATGAGCTTTGCGACACTGGCATATTTCTCATCCTGTCCAGCTGCCTTAAGAAATATAAATCTTTTGTGTTGTGTGATTAGAAAAGTAGCTATGTTAAAAGATGTAGTTCTCTGTGTGTAGTTCTGTTGACTTATAAATATAATAAGGATAACCTCGTGGTGCACCAGAAATGGGAGGCAAGACTTGCTGCTGTACAGTGCTCCATGTTTGGCATGGAGCTTCTTGTGCATGAAATCCATGTGGAAGGAGAAATTGAGGTTTTGAGTCAGCCACATACCATGGAACTCAAAATGGAGAATCTCTTCAAGTCAGTTCAGTTTTGCTCAGGATAAAATAACATTGAACAGATCTTGTTTACAATAGTGTCCTTTTAAGGCAAAACATCCAGTGACAGGTGAACATGTTACAGACATAAACAGTGCGAGATAAAATATACTACTTACAGAGCATTAAATATAAACATAGACCCGGTGGCATTGAGGGTTGAGGCGCTGGATGCCACACCTCGCTCCACACCAGTGACCCGGGTTCGGTAGTGGACTTAGGCCACCGTGGGTTGGCAGGGGGAGAGAAGGATTGAGTGCTCAGCGGCAGCTCTCCCTCTCTGGGGAGGGTGGAACGTCTGTCCTGCTGCTACACTGCCATCTCCTGGGTGAACCCAGGATTGGTGATGCAAGTCGGGACACACAGTGGGAGGGGCAACGTCAGCCGAGAGCCTGGGGAGGAGTTGTGTCTGGATGCATGCCTCCCAATTGGCTCTCCTAGCATGCCAGCTACTGTGGGGTATGGGTTCACCAGAAAATAGGAAAATGGAGCTCATCACTCCTAGGTGACAACCCCTCCAGTGCCAGACCACGTCACCGACTGTCACTGGGGCAGACTCCGTTGTGCACCACCTGCTCCACCGTTGTTCTGGGGAAGGTAAGGGGGAGTCCTTCCCTCGCCCCACCCAGGGGCACCTACCTAGAGTCTCTGAGTGAGGGGGGGTCACTCTAAGAGCAGATTCCTGGGACACTGAGGGATGTTGTGAAAGCTTGAGGGGCTCTGATTGAGTGGAGAGATAGAGAGAGTCAGGCAGATAAAAGAGAAGTTTAAAAAATATATTTATATGTACAGTATATACACACATATATATGTAGAAACATAGAATTCGTCAGCACATAAGAACCGCCAGGCCCATCTAGTCTGCCCTAAATCCCGATGCCTGATGTCAGCATCTGATCCTATCTGGTTTGTGGCTTCCCTTTCCTTCCCTCCACCCCACCTCCAAGGTTCCCTTATGCCTATCCCAGGCATGTTTAAATCCCTCCACAGTGCTCACTCCTACCACTTCCTGTGGCAGACTATTCCATGTATCCACCACCCTCTCTGTGAAGAAGAACTTTCTCATATTCCTTCTCATGCTTCCCCCCTCCAATCTAATAGTATGCCCCCATGTTCTTGTACTCCTCCTGTACTGGAAAATGTCCCCCAACCGCACCTTGTTAATGCCCTTTAGGTACTTTAATATTTCTATCATGTACGCTCTCCCTCTCTTCCTCCAGTGAGTACATATTGAGGCCCCTTAATCTCTCTCCATAAGTCTTGTGGTGCAAACCTTGTACCATCTTTGTCACCCTTCTCTGGACTGCCTCCACCCTGTCAATGTCCTTAAGAAGATGCAGCCTCCAGAATTGCACACATTACTCTAGGTGAGGCCTGACCAGTGTTTTATACTGAGGCATCACCACCTCCGGCCTTCTACAAGTGATACCTTTACTTATGCACCCCAGCATGCTGCTGGCCCTCCCTGCAGCCTTAATACTCTGCTTTGATGTTTTCAGATTGTAAGGTGTGCGTTGTGTTTGCAAAAGAATTCCACTCAAGCCTTCATATTACTTCTAAGACTTTATTGCAGTTATTCATCTTCACATACAAGTTAATTTCATTTCATCAATAGTGGTGCCACTTATTCAGTTTGCATGCAGTAGTTATATATGAAATTGTTATCTTGATAAAGCCAACACCCCCCGTAAAAACCAATCATGAAATAAAATAACATATTAATCTTACGGTGTGGTGCATTTGTGTCAAAAAATAGATATGACTGTATTCCTTTCACAACATCACAAGGTGTTTACCTAGGACTTACACAGTCTCATATGTGTTGACTGCACTGATAGAAGGTTCTTTGTGTGCACACCTCTCTTTAATAGGTAAATACCATCCTAATAAGGGAACACCACCCTGATAAAGATCTTTATAGGACATTTGGATATTATATGTTGTGAAATATAAAGGTATCACAAGACATTCAACTAGACCTTGTGAGAAGCTGTGTCACGACACAGTTAACTACATATTGTGAAAGACTATACTGGAGTAAAAAACATTTGATTAGGTATTATTATAGGTTACACTCAAGTAAAAGTTATATTTCAATAAAATGGCATACTACAACCCCCTTCATGACTCTCAAGATACAAGAGATCACATAGAACATTGTTGCCATTGTGACCTTTGTATTTGTTTGAACATCTGTCTCCTCTTATGATACAAGAGCACTTGTACCATAACAAGGAAACAGATTACTGCAATACCACAATATTACCACTATTAGGGTTGGACAAGTACACAAAACAGTTGAGCCCCACTCCCACCAGGATACAATGGGGTTATTTGATGACCATCTTTTTACCTCTTTAGCAGAGGCCTTCTGTGAGAAAAAAAGGCCTTCTGCTTGTTGACGATACAACAAGGCACCAAGTGTCATTTTATCAATTTTGGGTAATTTGAAATGAGGTGGAGTTGCCAAATCAGTGAGAATATCTAAGACCATACTGGAACCATCAATATGGGTAACATTTGTTCAGCTATAGGCAGGACATCCCTGGAGGGTCGAATTTGCAACCCACCAGGTCTTATCACTACACCCCCTATACGTTCCAAGATTGACCTGCGATTACACACCATGATTGGTTCCATCTCATAGCTTGGCGGTATTCATTTGCAGAAGTTAGGGTAAATTTACATTGATCAGGAAACCATGGGGCAGTTGATGTCTCTTCCCCACATATTAAGGTTTCATGTTCTTGTATGCACCATTGCTTAGGTAAGACAAGATATTCATTGTATACTGTGATAATAGTATCACCTGGTATTTGGAGTCTCATGATCTGGTCATGTATTAATACTCCCAAATTATTGATTTGCCACTATATTTTCGGTGGCTCAAAACATACAAGTATTATCACTAGTATGGGAATCACATGTCGCAGCACTTGTGCATATTGATTTGGTGAATTCCATACTTTTATCATAGCTAAGGGTGGTAGGAATACAGTGGGATGATCCAATAATCTAGTCACATTGGTCTCACCTATTCCTAAAAGTTTCAATTGGTTTCAATTCTATTGAATTCATTGACTAGATAAGCATGTGTTTCAGCAGCTAATTGTGACCAAGACAATTCTATATAGCTGTCTTTAAACATATTAGAAAGTGAGTTATTTAAAAGCCTTACTATTTTAGCAATAATTTGAAAATTCTGTAAGGTTACTCTAAATGCAAACTAATCAATTTCTTCATCAGCCGCTAATTTCACAGTAGCTGATAATGGTCCAGTAGCCATATTTTGTAAAGTCCTTTCTAAAGAACGAATAAGACCTTTTAAAACCATAGAATCAAAACCATTAGCAGTTCCCAATCCTGAGCCTAACCAGCCCCATACGTCTCTTTTACGACAAGAGAAGCTTGGTGATGCTTCTATAGGAATTTGAAATGACCACTTTCTGTATCTATTATGGTATTGATTTAAAGTATTATAATACTGTTGCCACACTATTACCAAATCCCGATCCCTACAGTAAGGCGGTGATCGTGGAAAAGGCAAATGTAGCAAAACATAATACTCCAATTTACATGGATAAATATAGAGGATATACATTTTGTGTCAAATTAATACTATCTGATGGGGGCAAGAATTGTTACCCTGATATACTTTGTTTCTGATACACTATACTCCATACAGCAAAATTGTGCCATGCTGTTTGATTAACATTACATGCCATATCAGGCCATCATGCACTGCTAATATAAGTTAACAAAGAATATTTATTTGCTAATGGCAGTACTGTGAAAAATTGCTTTGGCCCTACTGTATAGTTTGCTACAATAGTTGTATTACATACAAAATGCTCCATATTACATCTTGAACCAGTATGAGATATATTTAACAACATAATATTAAGTGGATAATGTAACATGTCCTTCAGTTTTATTCAAAATAAATCTTGTTCCTCTTTCATTAAATTCGTAATGTCCCCCAAAGTGGAGCATATAGTCAGGGCTGTTGTGTTCACCACACACCCCACCGTGCCAGGCCAGACTTCTGGCGAGCATCCCTATGTCGAATTTTGACATTGTTCTTAACAAATAAAGTACCATTTCATAAGAAGATATCCAGTGTGTTCATGTTGTTCTCCCAACAATACTGGGATATCTCATACAGTACGATTAGCCTAGTTCTTGTTGTATAAACTGTTCCATATGTGCCCTGGGCATCTGTATTTGTCAGAAGTTACCAGGATCATTAAGGTACTACACAGGATAAGTACAGGATACATCATTGTACTTCACCTATTGGGAGAAACAGAGTAGTATCAGTTGTTATCATTTAAAGGCTGATACAATTTACATTGGTCCACATGGACCCATTTGGTCTCTGTAGACCCTCATCGAATTTGACTGACCTAAATGACCCAATGGCCCCAAAACATCAATGATGGTATAGGGCCCCATCCAATTAGCATCCCATGGTCCCTTTTGAACAACATTTTTCACCATGACATGATGACCCTGTTCAATGAGTAGTATCACTTTTTCATCATGTCTTTGTTTTTCCAGTGAGTCTGTGCCATATTTCTGGCAGCATGGGGTAAATAAACAGCTTTTTTCATAGCTGTTGCAAAAACAAATCAGTTTTGATGCAGTCCAACACTGGTGTTGCTAGATCTGGATCTGAAGGATAATACAGCCGCATATCTCCTCCAGTCATGAATTGATATGGGCTATAGCCAGTACTTTTGTTTTCCATACCTCTAATACCCATTAGGATTCCTGGTAAGTTCATCACCCACCCTTTACCAGTATCCAGCACTGCCTTTTTTAGTGCATTTTTCAGAGTACGATTTGATCTTTCTACCATTCCCAAAGATTGTGGATGGTAGGGTAAATGTAAGCGTTGAGTGATACCCAAAATATCACACAAAGCTGTCATTATTTCCACTGTAAAGTGAGTTCCTCTATCACTTTCAAGTATTCTGGGAAAATCCCATTGTGAGAACACCTGTTCCCATAGCCCTTTTGCAGTAGCTGTAGCACTATCATTTCATACGGGCAATGCTTCTACCCATTTAGAAAATATGTCAACAGTGACTAGTAAATATCGGAACCCCCTTTTGCAGTAGGTAAGGGCCCCACATAATCAATTTGTAAGCTGGACCAAGGACCGTCCGCTAAGGGTATATACCCTAACGGAACCCTCTTACCAGGCACTGGAGAATTCATCTGTGCACAAATAAGACATGCATCCAGGCATTGCTTGACATTGTTTCCCATTTTTGGCCACCAATATTTTTGTGCCAACATTTTACAAGTTTTGTGGAGTCCACAATGGCCTCCAATTTGATGATTATCCATGATAATATCTTTTTGAAATGAAGTGGGTGGTATACCCTTCCTAAACCCAGGTTGTCATTCCCATATTACCATATCTCCCCATTTGGTAACATGTTTGGTTACACACTGTCCAGTGTCTTTCCATTGGTTCCAGCAACTCATTATCCAAGCATCTGTATCTTCGTTACGCCCCAAAATTGGGACTTGTGAGATGGCAACTATCCATTTAATATAGTGTTTGTCAAATTCATCCATCTCCCACAATTATGTAGAGTCTCCTCCTGGAGGTCTACCCATAAGTTTGTGTGTTTGGCTGTCACTTGAGCCAGATTGTCCACTAAGTTATTATTTAACTTCTGGCTGTCCTGTGGATTTTTTTGGTGGGCTCTTACTTTACAGATTGCTTTTCTTAAAGGTATCTGAGCTCCTATATCCCATATATGTTGTAATATGGGAGCAAATGTGACAGGTTCTCCAGATGCTGTCCGCATTCCTCGTTTAGTCCATATTGGCAAAAAGTCCAATAAGGAGTTAACTACAAAAGCACAGTCTGAGAAGATATTAATAGCCTCCCAGGGTAAGCCATAATAGCTCTGCAGACTGCCTCTAATTCTGCTCTAGGGGCAGAAAATGATGATGGGCATTGTACTAATATTTCTTGATTAGTACTCGGTGTCCATATGGCATATCCTTTGTGGAAATGTCCATCCTCCCAAAAGCGAGAGCCATCTCCATAAACATCTCTTGCTTCAGTATTTGGTCCTGCAGCAAATATGGGTTTAAAATAAATTCCCATTATAATTCCACAATCATGTGCCTCTCCCTCCTATGTCATTAATTTAACTAACATAGGTGAGGTACATTGTTTTACTGTGATATAGGGCCAATGACCACTTCACCAGTCTCTGAGAAGACACTCCCCTTACACTCCCCTTACATCTCTTTCTAAGAAAAAATTTACAGGTGTACACATTCTTCATAGGTTTCCTCTGCTAGAGTTAACACCTGGGAAAAATATGCCACTGGACGTAAAATCCCCGATTGCTTTTGTAACAGGACTGCAATTGATAGCTTGATCAGTGGCATGTACCTGTACCACAAAATCCGATGACTCAGAAGGGCTAATGAGGACAGGAGCCATCATTAGTGCTTGTTTAAGAGCCATAAAAGATGTTACAAGAAAAAAATCATAGAAATAAAACTTTTTTTTTAGCTAGTTGACATGTGAGATTTAAATAAATCTTGATTACTTATTTTCTATTTATAGACAGTAAATCACATTTTCCATGTCAGAGTGAAAAACCTCACATGTACAGCTTAAAATACAGCAGTACCTGAAAATAATATTAAATATTTATTAATTCCTGACAAAATAATGTGCTCAACTTAGATTAAACATGGAAGGTCAAGCTGTGTTGCAAAAGGTAACCAGTTTCAACAAGGTGAACATTATTACTGTTTTGGCAGCTTTTTGCTCAGTTGAACACTTATTTAAAGAAAAGGAGGTACTTATTCTGCTTTAACTCTAAGGAGATGTGGCACTGCAGCTGTGCCTTTGCTTGTAATGTATACAAGGACTGTTTCTTATATAAGAGGTCCTGGGCGTGCTCCTGATTGGCATGATCTAATCTCTTTAATGGATTTCCTAGGGCAGCCACCCCATTCACATGGCCTGTCCAATGCTACATGTCTACCACATCTGCAACTGCACTCACATATTTGTGTGCACATCAGTTAAACAAACCACCTATCTGAAAGATAGAAAGTTTGCAGACTATGTGTCAACACTGCAAACTGGAACATGTCATTGGATGAAACATAAGACATCCCCACATTAAAATCCAGGACAGCACATTTAGCAGTATGCCACTAACGAGGATTAACCTGGAATAAAGAAACCAAGAGTCTCTCAACTAAAGAAAACAATAAATGGGCTTCAAATGAATAAAAGACAGACTTCACTCTGGGATCATTATAATTAATGAAGAAACCATAACATTCATTACCGAATACAGTAATGTTTTTGCAGTTATTTTTCTAAACATTCTCCAAGTAAGTAAATTCAGACAACAGCATGACCTTAGGCACTACTTAACAAGATATGGTGTACTACAATCAAACATAGTTCTTCTCTTAAAGTTAGTAGCAAGGAACAGCTGTAATTGCCTAGCCAATTCATTAATTTGAGCCTGACTTTGTTTATTTACAAATTTGAGATTCTCTTCTAGCTGATTATTCTTAATTTTTAAACCACAAACCTCCCATTGTGCCACATTTAATTTATACTCTATTTCTTTGGTATGAGTGGCACATTTTTGTAGCTCCTTCTCTACTTTTTCTTCCATACTTTTAATTTCTGTAGCACATTTCTGCAACTCTTTGTCCTGAAGGACTATACCTTCATTACATTACTTTTATAACATCTGCCTCTTCATGTTACACATCCCAGCTGTTATTTCACACTGATATTGTACATACATTTGACAGATGTTGACTAACTTTGCTTTTACAAATTTAACTTTCTCATCTCTGTCCGTACATTGCTAAGTAAAGCATTGATATGCACCTTCCTGTTGTTCAGTAAAGCAATACTGACCTTCCTTTAAATGTGTTAATAAATATTTACGTAAAATGGTATCCATACGTACATCTATTTTGACTGGCAAATCACGTATGACTTCACACCAGTCCTCCTGAGTCCCTTATTCGACTCCCTTTTGTACTTGATTGATCAGGTCGGGTGCAGTAAAGTGTTCCCCGCAACATGACCCCTTCGGTTCGTTTGATGTCATCAGCAACCATATAGACTGTCTTCAGATATCTGAGTCACGGCACCAATTGTAAGGTCTGCGTTGTGTTTGCAAAAGAATTCCACTCGAGCTTTCATATTACTTCTAAGAGTTTATTGCGGTTATTCATCTTCACATACAAGTTAATTTCATTTCATCAATAGTGGTGCCACTTATTCAGTTTACATGCAGTAGTTGTATATGAAATTGTTATCTTGATAAAGCCAACACCCCCCCCCCGTATAAACCAATCATAAAACAAAATAACATATTAATCTTAGGGTGTGGTGCATTTGTATCAAAACATAGATATAACTGTATTCCTTTCACAACATCAAAAGGTGTTTACCTAGGTCTTACGCAATCTCATATGTGCTGACTGCATTGAGAGAAGGTTCTTTGAGTGCACACCTCCCTTTAATAGGTAAATAGATAACGGCACACCATTCTGATAAAGGTTTTTATTTGACATTTGGATGTTATATGTTGTGTAATATAAAGGTATCACAAGACATTCAACTAGACCTTGTGAGAAGCTGTGTCACAAGACAGCTAACTACATATTGTGAAAGGTTATACTGGAGTAAAAAACATTTGATTAGGTATTATTATAGGTTACACTCAAGTAAAAGTTATATTTCAGTAAAATGGCATACTACACAGATCATCTTAAATATTAACCCCTAGGTCTCTTTCCTCCCTTGTGACTGTCAGCAATTCCCTTCCCAGCCTGTAGCTCTGCCCAAGGTTTCTCTGCCCCAGGTGCATACTCTTGTACTTCTTAGAGTTAAACTTTAACTGCCACTCTTCAGACAATTTTTCAAGCTTCCTCAGGTCCCTTCTCATTGACTCCACCCTGAATGGAGTATCCACCCTGTTCCAGATCTTGGAGTCATCCACAAACAAGCAGACCATTCCTTCCAGCTCTCCCACAATGTCGCTAATGAAGACATTGAACAGGACTAGCTCAAGGACGGATCCCTGAGGTACTCCGCTGGTCACCCCCCCAACCCCTTATGGTATACCATTTATCACCCCCCTCTTTCTTTTGTCCATTAGACAATTCCTAACCCAGTTTATCAACTTGTGCCCCATGCCTAGACTACTCATTTTGTTCATCAGTCTCTTATGTGATGCGGTATCAAAGGCCTTGCTGAAGTCAAGGTAGGCAATGTCCACGGCCCCCCCTTTATTTACTTTCTTTATCACCCAGTCAAAGAAATCTGTTTCGATTTGTCTGACATGCCCTGCCCTCTGTGAATCCATTCTGCCTCAGGGTCCTGGGCACCATTGGATTGCAGATGTCCCACTATTCTTTATTTTAGAATCACTTCCATGATCTTCCCTATCACTGAGGTGAGACTGACTGGCCTATAGTTCCCTGCTTTCTCCCAATTGCTGCATTTATTTAGAGGACCCACATATGCCCTCCTCCAGTCCTCTGGAAATATCCCTGTGTTTAGTGACCCTGTGAACATGGCTGCCAATGGCAATTCAAGCTGTTTTCGCAGTTCCTTCAAAATCCTCGAGTGTATGCCATCTGGCCCCATCTCCTTGTCCACCTTCAGTTTTGTCAGTTCCCTTAGGATTAAATCCTCTGTGATTGGATTGGTGTTTACCTCTCCCTTTCCTTTACATCTGTTGCTGAGTTGTGGTCCCTGACCTTCCCCACTTCAGTGAATACTGAACAGAAGTATTTGTTCAATATTTCTGCTTTTCTAGATCCCCCTTTCTGCACTCCCATTTCTCCCTTTAGAGTCTTACAATCCCCCCTAGTTTTTCTTCCTTCACTGATGTATCTATTCTATAGAATGTATTGTCCCTTTTCTTTACCATCTGAGCCAACCCTTCCTCTGTCTGTGCCTTAGCTCTCCTAACAGCTTTCCCCATTTACCTTAGACATTCCAGGTACACCTCCCTGTCTTCTTCCCTTTGGGTCTCTGTATTTCTTGAAAGCTGCCCCTTTAGACCTTACCCTGCCTGCCACCGCCTTCGTGAACCATAGTGGTTTCTTCCTTCTCTGACCTTTGGATACCAATCTGATGCATCAGTTTGTCACTTCCAGTGTGGCTCCTTTTAGGTGTTCCCAGTGCTCTTCCATCCCCTCCACTACCACCCTCTTCTCCAGGGCAGTTTGGATACTTCTTCCCATTTCAGTGAAATCCGCCTTCCTGAAATCCAAAATCGTCACCCTTGTGTGACTGGACTGATTTCTTAGCTCCATGCTAAACCACACTACGTGGTGGCCACTGGATCCCAGTTGTCCTTCTACCCAGATCTCTACAGTTCTGTCCTTGTTGGTCAGTACTAGGTCCAGAATTGCCCTGTCTCTGGTGGGATGAAGCACTAGCTACCTGAACCCTGCCCCCTGTAGGGAATCCAGGATGCCCCTGCTTCTGGCAGAGGCAGCCACCTGGGTGGTCCAGTCCACATCTGGCATGTTGAAATCCCCCAGCAGCAGAATTTTGTCTTCTGATGCCATCTCATGGATTTCACCTATTAGCTCCTTGTTCACTTCCTCCCCTTGCGATGGAGGCCTGTAGATCACCCCAGTGCATATTGCTGTGCCATTGCCAGGTTCAAGGATGACCCACAGTGCCTCGGCCTCCCACTGCCCCCTTTACCTCTGTAGCCTTTATTCCCTCTCTGACGTACAGGATCACCCCCCTCCTTTTCTGCTTTCCCTATCTCTCCTGAACAGAGCATAACCCGGTACAGTTATGTCCCACCCGTGATTTTCAGTGTTCCAGGTCTCAGCTGTTGATATTATGTCCAGGTCTGCCTTTGCTATCAAGGCCTCCATATCTGGTATTTTATTTCCCAGACTGCGGGCATTGGTTACCATGGCCTTCCATGTTTTGCTTTTCATTCTCCCTCTGCCCCTGATTTCCGTCTTCTGCTTCCTCCTTCCCCCACCTTTACTTTTCTTGTGTGGGTTCGATCCCCTTGCTTCACCCTCCCTTTCTCCTTTAGTTATCCCTGATGTCAATTTATTTTCCTGTGTTTTTTTTATTTATTTAGTTGTTTAACCAGGAGTAGCACATTTTCCTGTGTTTGTCTCAGGGGGGTGATATTACTCCACCTGCCCTTCCTGACTCCCCTTTAACTGTTTGCTGCTGAAGCATTCAGACTTCTCACTCAGGACCATGGTCCTCTTCCCGGACAGATGCAGGCCCTCTTCCTTACAGAGGGCCTTATCTGTCCAGGTGGGGCCCCAGTTCCCCCATGAAGCCAAAACCCTCCCTTCCACACCATTCCTTCAACCAGAGGTTGAATTCCTGGATTCAGAGTGTCCTAGCCTTCCTCTTGCCATGGACAGGTAGTACCTCCAAAAAGGAGATGGGTGTGCTACCTGCTTCAGGCTTCCCCCCAACTTCCTGAAATTCTCTTGGATTCTGCCTATTTCCCGCTTGTCTCCCACCAGGTCATTCGTCCTCAGGTGGATGATGGCATCTAGCTCCTCCCTCCTCGCTATTGCCCTTGTGATCGTATTGGTCCACTTCCCATCCCTCCATAATGTGCTTCCTGGGATGCACTTGACCTCTCTGTCCTTCCTACCAGGTTCCCCTATAGTAATTCACTGGACAATTGAGTCCCCAACCAGGAGAAGCTTCCTTCTCCTCTAGGGTTCTCCCCCCCTTCCCTTGGGCTCCATCCTGGAGGTCCCACTCCTCCTCCCTAGTCCCAGCTGTGAGTGTCCTTGTAGGGCTGTCCTGCTCCAAAACAGTGTAGGAGTTGCTCAACTTGTATGGTTGGGGATGTGCTTTAGAACCCCCCTCACTCTCCCTGAGCCCACCATGATCCAGCCAGTCCTCCTTCTGGGCATCCTCTGAGGCTGGGATTGTGGCTCCGGTGGTCTCTGGGTTGGGGTGAATATCCCCTGTAACCTGGCCAACTCAGCTTGGAGACAGATGACCTCCTCCCTCAACCCAGAGAGGTGCATGCAGATAAGGCAGCATTCAGAACATCTCCCTAAAGACTGCTGCTCAATAGCCAGTGCACTGCACCGCTCCAATCATGTTAGATGTGATCTGCCCTGCACTCGGATCTAGGAACACCCTCTAGATCTATCCCTATGCACTTCCCCTTCCTTGACTTGGTACTTCCTGTGTGGCATAGGAAGGTGTATTATACAGTGTACTCCCTCCCTATAAAAGGAGGATGAGCCTTGGGGTGGGTCAACAGCGGGGAGTGTGGATGGGACTACCCCCTGACTTAGTCCAGGAACAGTTAGCTCTGCTCCCCACTGCTTGTGGGTTCCATCTCTACCCTCCTCACCAGACAGCTACCCAGGATGCAGGCTGCTCACTCACCAGCACACCTGCGTCCTGGTCTGTCGGCTTCTGTGTAGACCCTGTTGATGCAGACATATATAGCCTCAGCCAACTTAGATTTCAAATTTAGACCCCGTTCAATTAAGCTTCCCTGACTGACTGTGCTTGCCTACATCAGGGTATGCACAATAGCTGCGGCATGGATGGAAAAATAAAGAAAAAAATATCACTGAATAACTGACTACCCAACAATTATGTTACCCAAGAAATGTGTATATATTTTCCACCAATCTAAAAACCTCCAAGCCTTGCACTCTAAAAACCCTTGGGATATGTCCCCAAAACACTCACTCAACTGGTTTCTGTTTGCTGCTCAGTCTCCCAATGCAGCTCTGAGTCCAGAGGAAAAACTGGATGCAGCAGCACAGATAAAAGTACAAGAGTAAGAACAAAGCTTTACAAACAAAACCACCCTTAGGTTAAGAGTATGCAGAAAGCATTGGAAAGAGAATAACCAAAACCCCCTCTGTAGCTTCGAGTACACTAATTAAGCAGAAGGCGTTACAAAGAAAATAAACAAATTCCCCTCCACAACGCCAAGTACACAGCTAAAGCAGACAGCATTTTAAAGAAAATAAACAAATCCCCCTCTGCAGTTCTGAGTATGTAGGATCAGATCACCAGATACAGCAGCACAGATTTAAAAAAAAAAAGGAGAAACTTTTTGCCCTACTCAAAGCTTGTGGTAACAACAATGGGAAAATCCTACATAACTATAAGCAAGCAGTAAAAGAATTAAAACACTTAATCAAATGCTCAAAAAGAAACTTTGAATTCAGAATAGCTCATACTAAGGATTGCCAGAAATCAATATTTTCCTACCTCAATAGCAAAAAGGGAAACTACAAGCAAATTGGCCCTCAATCGTGAACAATTCTACTCTTACATCTGACAAGGAAACTGCTGATACATTTAATAACTATTTTTGTTCTGTCTCTTCCAACCAAGAAATATTTAAACTCTCTAACACCCAAGTACATACATCCAACCCATACATTATCACTGTATCAGACACTCTGCAAGTCCTAAAGACGTTAACAAAAAATACAAGTCCAGGCCCTGATAATTTCAATCCCAGGTTTTTAATAGAAAAATCTAAGGCTTTAGCTATCCCACTGACAATTATCTTCAACAAACCACTATCTCAAGGTATGGTACCGCAGAACTGGCAAAAGGCCACAGTTATTCCCATCTTCAAAATAGGCTCCCGATCAAACACTGAGAACTATCGTCCTATTAGCCTGACCGCGATCATTTCCAAATTAATGGAAAAAATAATTAAATCCCTACCAGAAAAGAAATGGCAACTTTTAACATCTTAGACTTGTCCCAACATGGCTTTAAGCAAGGTCATTCGTGTATCTCTAATCTTATAGCTTTTTACAATCATATAAATCAAGGACTCGACTCCTAAACCCAGATGGATGTAATCTTGCTAGATTACAGTCATGCTTATGACAGGTTATCGCATGGCAAACTCATCACTAAACTTAACACAGTTGTTTTTTCCTTCCACCTAGTCAAATGAGTAAATAGCTGGCTATCCAACCGATCCCAGCAAGTAAAAATCAATGGAACCCAATCAGACTAGGGATCTGTGAGTAGTGGAGTACCACTTGGCTCAGTCCTGGGCCCCACTCTGTTCAACTTATTTATCAGCGACATGCTTATAGACCACTGTAATATATTATCAAAATTTGCTGACGACACTAAACTAGGGAGGAGAGTTGATTGTATTACAAATAGGATTACATTGGCAGATGACTTATGGATTATTGAACGATGGGCCCACTCCAAAGGTATGTTATTCAACATAGATAAATGTACTGTCCTACACTTTGGCACAAATAACCCCAAACTGACCTATACCCTAAACAATATCCCCCTGAAATCCTCAGACAGGGGGAGAGAGATGTGGGCATACTAGTTAATAATAAACATTCCTCCACAGAACAATGTACAAAAGTTGCTAAACTATCCAATGGACTTCTTAAACGCATAAACTGCACCTTTATTTCCAAGATGGAAGAATGTCCAACACCACTATATAGGACACATATTAGACCCTATTCCGATTATGGTTCTCCCTTTTGGAGTCCCTACCTTATCAAAGACATTGAAAGGATAGAGCAAATATAGAGGCGGGCCACCAAGATGGTCCCACATTTAGCTTCTGAAAGTACACTGAGAATCTCCATGCCACAGGCCTCCACTCCCTGCAGACAAGGAGATGCAGAGGTAATCTCCTGTTTATGTTTAAACTTCAGCATTCACTTATGCTAGTGCAACAGTGTGGATTAACCTTCTCGCAGAGAAAAATAGTGCCCTGACTCCATAACAAACAACCTGAGGTTTGTAAGGCAAAAACTAATAAAAGACAACTTTTTCAGTAAGAACACCTAGAGTTTGGAACAGACTTCCACAAGAACTTATAGATCTTAACACCTTCAATGCCTTTAAGAAAGGCTTAGATATTTGGCTAACTGTTAACCGGATTTGGAACAATGGCTTACAGTGTAGTGGGGGACAATCTCGATGGGCTTCTGCCTTCTTTTGTCCAATCCTACCAAAACAAAAACAAAAAAAGATAGGATTCGGATACAAATAAGGGTTAATACTAAAAAAAAAAAAAAAAACAATTACAACCAAATCCCACAGTAACTAAGATAACCTGTCTCTGCCTCCGTGGCTTAGTCCAGGAACAATTATCTCTGCTCTCCACTGCTTGTGGCTTCTTTCTTTCTCCACCCTCTTCACCAGACAGCTACCCGGGATGCAGGTTGCTCACTCACCAGCCTGCCTGTGACCCACTAGAAGTGCAAGGTAAGGCCTTTTTCAAGAGAGTGCCTTTGAGAGTCTTAAAGATGGGTGTTAGGGAGTCTAGCAAGCCTCTGCTTATTATCTAATGTCATGCAGATGGTTCCTTCAGGGATAGAGTTGAAAGAGTTGTTCTGAATGGAAAAACACTGGGCCTTATCAAAGTCCCACTGCAGAGCTGATACTCACTCATAGGCTGAAGCACCAGAAAGAAAAAGTGCAGTGCCACTCCATTATATGTGCATATTCAAGGAGACGTACACACAGGAGAAGTCATTGAGGAAGATGATGAATGAGACGGGGACCAGAATGGAGCCCTGTTGTACTCCTGAATGATGGGAATGGGAGAGCAAATGAGGTGTTGCCAGCCTTGTCAGACTGGTGATGCTCTAAAAGGTAGTAGCAGAACCACCTGACCTCAAGATCAGAACATTTAGCCCCCATAAGTTTGTCAAGGAGAATCGGGTGGGCCACAATGTCAGCTGCCTTGACAATGTTGACAGAGATGGTAGAGGTGAATTGTTTGGACTGGATCCATCCCCTACAGGTCTGAATCAATGAGCCATAGTAGGGAGGAGGCCATTGGGTATGATTTGTGGAAACCATTCTAAAAAGAGGAAAAGAAAGATGAGTCAAGGAAGGAGGAGAGTTGGGAGAGGACTAGTTTTTGTTAGGCTTAAGCAGTGCAAGGAGAAGAAATATGAGACAGCAGTTCCTTGGTAGGAGAAGTCACAACTTTACCTTGATTTCAGGCCCTGGGAACTATACTGAGTCAAAAGCAAAGGCTGAAAAGGAAGAGAATAGGAACATGAACTGCAGGGATCGATAGGGGCAAAAGTATAGGATCAAGTCTGTCTGGGCTGTGACCCTTATAGATGTTTGGAGAGCACAGAGCAGTTAGAGTGCTTGTTATAGAGATAGTAGAAAAAGACAGTTTGTTGGGGGAAGGGGATGAGAAGAAGGGAGAAAGGGGTGGGAAGTCATTAGGAGAGGGAGTAGAGACAGGGGTGATGGAATGGGAGGGAGAGCGAAGGAGTAGAAAGAGGTTGCAGGACGTAAAATATTTTAAGTGGACTCCACATTAAGAAGCCAAGTTCAGCTTGTACAGTGACTCTGATCACACTAGCACAGGGAGTGGCTTTGCATTTTTTTTCTCTAGTTTCAAATTGAATTTGGGAGCTGAAGACTCAGGGCTTATCAGTGTGTGCTCTGGTTGTACAGTGTGCCAGCTGGGAGAGAGGAAGTATCAGGCCAGGCCTGAGACTTTGTCAGCCCCTAGTTTGGGTAGCTTTCTGGCCCCCTGCAGTGTGCCAGTCTTCATTGACCCAATACCATCTAGAATGGAGTAGCTCCAGGATACCCAGCTCCACCATCAGGAGGGGAGTCGGGCTTGAGGCGAGGGCAGGATTAGATACTGCCCATGAAAACTGGAAAAGAAGAAAAGCTTGTACAGGAGGAGTTTGTGTGAGGAAGAGGCAGAGAACTGAAGCAGCACATCACAATCGAGGATGTGATTGATATAAACAGCTACACAGCCCCCCCCCCCCATTCTGCCAATCCTGTTTATCGACCACGTACCCAGAAATAGTGAAATCCATGTCACTAATCCTAACCAATAGCAATGACTCAGTAATTAGTAAAATGTCATGCTGGTATTGCAGGACCCATAAAGCTCTGAGCATTAAGATGGAATATATTCAGACTCTTGGGGAGGGGAGAGGGGGAAGGCAGGAAGGGCAGGGCCAGAATTGAGCTCAACATCTCCCTACAGCAGATGGGGGACAACCGGAGAGGGGAAGGCAGTGAGCCTGAAAGAATGAGACTTTCTCTGGCAGGGGGAATATTGTGGGCAGAGGTGAAGAGGGAATTGGGACTGGGAACTAGATCTCCAGAGATTGACACAGGGAGTGGGGAGAAGATTACCTCTGATAATGCAAGGAGAAGAAGAGAAGGGAGGAAGATGGTAGATAAGGAGGGGCAGGAAGGATATCAGAAGAAGGAGGGTCTGGGAAAGTATAATAAGGTAAAGTAGAGATGTGGGGTAAGAGTGCAGAGACAAGTAGGAGGGATGAAGTAAATTAAATGGAGGGTAGTCATTAAAGGCGATAGGAAACAGTTTTTGCACCTCTAAATGCCCCCCAGTTGTTCTTTAATTGGATACCCAGTATTCTGATATGCTTTTGACCGTTTTTGTTAAATTAATAATCTAATTTTGTTGCTTTTGTAACTACACTGAATCCCTCTCTGCTCAGCAGTTACTGTTGTCTCTTTTCATACTGCCTGAACATTCTATGACATCACAAACTCCTTTCCAGGCCATTCAGATGAATGACATGGAATGGGAGTCTGTGATGTCATACAATGTCTTAGAGATATGAAAATCAAGAGGAGTAGCTGGTGAGGAGAGTGGAACTCAGTGTAGATCTGAAGGCACCCCAAAGCTAGATTATTCATTTATCAAAAACCCGCTGACCCTCTGACTGACCCCAAGCACTTCACAGCCCCTATCACCAGGGTAGGCAAACCACTTAGCCCCATCTCCAACCCCTTTATCCCAGCCTACCCCCTCTGTCCTGTCTACCCAACCCCTTCCTCCCCTTTTCCCCTACTTCTCCTTCTGATGCAGGCTTATTTTGCACATTGCTGCAGTTTCTGGTTTGGCTTGGATTTATGTTCCCTTATGTTAATATTGTCATTATCTGTTTACTGTACTCTCAATGTTTTATCTGTGTATTGTCCTGAATTCCTTGCATTGTTGTTTATGTACATGACTTGGAACCTCTCAACGAGCATCCGCTCACAGGTGTATCCACGATTTCAATAAATAAAAATAAAAAAAAGCATATCAGAATACATAACTGGCATGGAAAGGAAGATGGAAGGTCAGTTAACTATGTAAAAACCATTTCCTATCTCCTTTAAAAGGGGTGAGAGAATAATAATATAGTGTATAGTGGAGTGTTGTTCTGTACAGAATTCCATCCCTTTCAAAATGCTGTTGTACCACAGTTCAAAGGTCATGGAATGTGATTCTACCCTACTGTCGAAGAACAGCATTCTTAACCTCTAGAAGACTACACGAGTCAGTTTCATTTTGAAAGCAAAACAACTCACAAAACACACATTTCACACAGTACTATTCACTATAAGAAATAGAAGATGAGCAACTCTATGCACAACCAGTGTGTTTTGCCACCTCGGGGTTCTGATTCCCATGGACCTCTCGAGCTTTGCTGTCGAGGTCAGGGGGAATCAGAACACACTGCTTGTGCATAGTTGCCCATCCACTATTCTCTATTTAGAGGTTGAAGAGAACTATTTACAGGGTTTTCTAACCACAGGTATCACTCACTCAATGTTTACGCTTTATGCAGTCATCTCGACCGAAAGTGACGCCTTGGAAATAGAACCTGTGCAAATTTTAGAATTTGTAATATGTGTTATGTGTTGAAACTCTGCATCCGTGCTCCGTTCCGGCCGTTGTTCAGATCTGTTTCTCTGCCTGAACAGAGCAGTCGCACCATTGTGAACTCTGGTAATGACTGGTTCTCCAGTCAGGTTTTTATTTTGTAGTTATATCAAAAAGGGTACTTTAGTCAGTTTTTTTTATTACTCTGCATTTGGAAAGGATTTTCTGTAAATTAAAGTTTCTCTAGTTTCAGTTTGATTTCCAGGAACCGGAGAATATCCTACTTGGCTACCAGGGCTATTTTTGCTAGTAAACCACGTTCTTTTTTCACTGAATCTAGTGGATTACTACTTATAGCTATCCAATCTACACAGAACGGAGCATTTTCACTTTCCATTTTTGTTTGTGCCCTTTCACCTTAATTAATTACTCCCTGTTACAGGAGCTGTGATTTGACCTTTGCCACAGTATCTTCAGTATAAGAGCCATATTTCTGTTGCAGCACTGTTGTACTGCATCGTTTTTTGGAGGACAATTGTTTTGATTATTTCAAGTTTCTGTCTTACGGTTATATCAGAGACCTAGTAGACCATCAGAAAACTGAACAAATCGTTTTTAGCTCCTGGCAAGGGCAGTCTGTCACGAGCTTTGTTCAAAGTGTTTGGTCCACAACACGACTTTATAAATTGTAAGTCCCCTCATATTTTTTGCCCAAGAACCCTAATTTAAAAGGGTAAAAATTTAAAAAAGAAGTATGCCTTCTCAGGCTGCTTCAGTGTCACATAAAAATAATAAAAAAAGGTTCTGAGGATGGTCCCATCGATGGTGGAAAACACATCTGAAGGGTCCATCTCCTCATTTAAAGCAGCAAATAGTGCAAAAGGTGACAAGAAAAAGGGAAAAGATAAAGTTGCACAGCCATCAGAAAGGCTTGGTAAAGGTGGTTCAGATATCAAGGTGTGTGAAAGGAGGAACACTGAATCCAGTGATGGCAAAAAGAAAACTAAAGGAGCCTTTGGAGCAGCCAGTAGAAATGGTGTCTGCCAAAAAGAAACTGAAAAAAAATAATGTCACTGCCACTCCTTCTGCACAGAGAAAGGAGAGGCAGATGGCAGAGAAAACATGCCCTCGTTAGAGGACATAGACAAAATGTGGCAGTTTTTCCAGGCAGTCCAGGCCATGGAGGCTCCAACCTATCTGCCAGTGGAGGAGGAGGAACAACAATGTTGTGTGTATGTGTATATGGAGGAAGTTGACCCCATGGAGTTAGAGGGCACACCTGAGCAAGATTTCGAACCTCCTCCTAGGGAAATTAAGGATTACTCGTCTGTCACAGTGGTTGATACCCTCAACATCCTCTCAGTAGAAACAGGGGAGGATGAATAGGATGCTGATTTTGTGAACATGCCAGGAGTAGCTTCACCAAGAAGGATGTTACTTCTCATACATAAACCACTTAAAAAGGCCTTAGCAAAACTTATGGCTACACCCACTTCAGCTGCATCCATCAACAAGGCCTTAGCAAAAATTATGGCTACGCCCACTTCAGCTGCAGCCATCGACATAAACCTGAGAGAAAATATCAAGTGGATGAGCAGGGAATGGAATATCTGCATGCCCATCCTGATAATCACAGGGTAGTCGAGGCTTGCTGCATATGAGAGAGCAAAAATTACTGCATTTGCACAGCCCACAGCAAAAGACTGAAAAGTTAAGTACTACGGCACAAAAGGTTTATACAACAGCTTCTCTGCTTATCAGGCAGCAGCTTATTCAACACATGTGGCACACTATCGGAAAGCACTTTGGAATATAATTGTGGCACTTAAAGAGCAGATGATGGTTCAGCACAAGACCTGATTGCTACAGCAAGATCAGCCCTGGATGCCACAAAATATCATTTCCACACTGTGATGGACACTAATGACATTGCTACCAGAGTTTTGGCTTATGCATTGTCCATAAGAAGGTTTTCCTAGCTGAGGATTGCCATCCTTTCCCCATGATACTCAAAACAAGGCCATGTATTTCTCCTTTGAGGGAGATTCGTATTTGGTGAGAAAACAGGCCTACATGAAAAAACTGGATGAATACAAAATCACTTTCAAAAGTAACAATGAGAAGGAAAAGGTCTCTACCTCCTGCAGGTCATACGGAAAGGGAGGCAAAGGCAGGGAATACTTCCCAAGAGCATAAGTCTCTTGCACTCCCTATGTGTACCAGTCACAAAGAGGTTAATAGAGGAAGGGAAAAAAGGGCTTCTAGGCATAATGCTACAGCTGCAGTGCCTACGCCACAGCCAAAACAAAACCCCTGACAATTTTGCCCCGGTTACCCAACCATTGCCTGTGGGAGGAAGACTGGCACACTACTTCCAGGAATGGGTAAACATTACCACAGATGAGTGGATACTGGAAGTAGCGGACCAAGGCTGTGTCTGCAGTTCAAACACTTTCCAAACCTGCAGAAACATAGAAGTTTTCCTACTCACTCTTCCACAGAAAATGTCTGCTGGAACTGGAAGTTAATGTAACCCCCGCCCTACCCGTTTAGGGACATACTTTTGCCATTGTAGATGGTCTGGGCAGAAAGGGAGGACACTCCTAAGTGCTAATATTCAAGACCTGTGCACTTCAGAACAGTAGGAAAACAGTTGGTCTCCTACCTGCTTGGCATCTTCTATAACTGTGCACTCTACCTCCTCCCTTGGTATTCGAACCTTCACCTCCTCGAAGCAGCCCACTGGATCGGGACCCCCATGTTGTGATCTTCAGTCCCCAGAGCCCTTAAACAATCCCACAAGCCCAGGCAAGATGAAAACAGCAGCTGGAAGGGAAACTCATGGAAAATTAATTCAACTGCGAAATATAGGATATTCTTGTCTCAGAACAAGACAATCGGGAGCTTAAAGGGCACACAGGCAGAAAGTAAGGAGAGAGAGAAAACAAAACAGAGGAAAGAGTAAGGATTGCAAACAGTTAAGGGCCAGAAATAAGGCATGATTGGAGTGGTGCAGTGCAGTGGCTGTAGAGCAGCAGTCTTCCGGGAGATGTTCTGGAGGATGCGGTGTTGTCCCATCTGCAGGCACCTCTCTGGGCTAAGGGAGGAGGTTGCTCATCTCCAGGCTGAGTTGGCCAGGATTTGTGGGACCTCCCCTTCCATCCAGGGACCACCAGTGCCACTGCCGTTGCCTCAGAGGTTGCCAAAGAAAGGGAGCGGTTGGACCACAGTGGGCTCAGGGAGGTGAGGGTGGTGGAACAGAGGCATCCCTCCCGCTGTACCTCCACAATTCCTATGCCATTCTGGCAAAGTGTGGTTCCTCTATGGAGGCACCCACAGTGGAGACCAAGGAGGATGCTGGGAACCTCCACAAAGGAGACCCACAGGAGGGTGGCAGGGGAAGGAAACAACTCCTGGTGGGGGACTCCATTGTTAGGAAGGTAGAACTGGGGGAGGAAGGGGAGAGGGAGGTAAGGTGCCTGCCTGGCGCCATGGCTTGGAGGGACAGGGAGCGAATCCTCAGGATTGCCGGAGCAGCTGCACAGGGGAGGGAGCTGGATGTCATTGTCCACCTAGGGACAAATGACCTGGCTAAGAAAGGATTGAAAGTGCAGGAAGAGTTTGTGGAATTGAGGAGGGCCTTAGTCAAGTAGCATACAGTGGCAACCTACCGGAGGTGCTACCATCTATGGCATAGGAGAGGCTAGGTGTTCCGCGCATGGGATTCAATCAGTGGTTGAAAAACTGGTGTGGAGCTCAGGGATTTGGCTTCATTGGGGACTGAGGGTCCACCTGAAGTGATGCAAGCCTATACTGGCATGATGGGCTGCATCTGTCCGGGAGGGGAACCAGGATCCTAGGTGATAGGTTTAAATGCTTCATTGGCAAGCTTTTAAACTAGCCAAGGGGGGAGGCACTGGAAAGGAGCAGGAAAATCCTAGCCCCCAAATAATCACAGTAGTAAGTGCAGCAAACACCAACATAGAGGTGTCGATAGGGAGAAGGGCAGGGGTAAATGGAGAAAGTGACAAAGGCAAGAAGGACAGGATGGGGCAAAAGGGAGTAAGGCCATCAGGAAATGGAGGGTAATGAGTACCAATGCCCGTAGTCTGGGCAACAAGCTCCTGAGCTGATGGCCTTAATGGAAGAGGATGCCTGGATATTCGGCAGTCTCAGAAACATGGTACACAGAGAACCATGACTGGGATGTTAACATACCAGGTACATAACCTCACAGGAGAGACAGGCAGGGAGAAGAGGGGAGGAGTAGCTCTCATGTAAAGGAAGGGATAAAAGCAACTGAACAAAAGAGTAAACAGGGAGGAGGAGGGAGCACTGTGGGTCACCTTGAGACTGGAAAGGCACCACAATCCGCACAGGGGTTGTGACAGACCCCCATGTCAGGGGGAAGGAATGGACAAGGATATGATAGAAGGCATTCTTAGAATGGCAGAGAAAGGGGAAATACTGTTGATGGGAGACCTGAATATGCCAGATGTTAACTGGAGCACATTTGCTGCAGCCACATCCAAGAGCAGGGCCATTCTTGATGCCCTACAGGTGGCAGGCATTAGACAGCTAGTTTTGGAACCCACTCGTGAGGGAGCAATCTTAGACCTCGTACTCTCAAACGGGGGCAGTGAGAGGATCTCAGATCTAGAAGTGGGTTGCCATTTAGGGACAAGTGACCATCAAACAGTGTGATTCACGTTAAACTCAGCTACACAGTCAAGCCATACAAAAGTGAGGGTACTGGACTTTAGGAGGGCTGACTTTATCAAGATGGAGACTGCCTCAGAAAAGCACTAGCAAACAGGCTAGAAGGAGATGTGGAGCAACAATGGGGAATTATCAAAACTGCCATCACAGAGGCAACAAGCCTTTGTGTGAAGCAAATAAACAAATCAAAACGAAAAAAAAAGCCACTATGGTTCTCAAAAGAGGTGGCTGTGAAAGTCAGGAAGAAAAAGATAGCATTCGGAAGTATAAGGAAACACAGAAGGAGCAGGACAGAGAGCTGTACCAGTTAAGGCAGAAGGAAGCAGGGAGGGAAGTCAGAATAGCAAGGCCCAACCTGAGGAAAAGATAGCCAACTCAGTTAAGAAGGGGATAAAAACCTTTTATAGGTACATCAGCGTGAAAAGACAAAGGAGGGATAGTGAAGCTGAATAGAATGAACGGTGGGTGGGCAGGGGGACAGTGAAAAGCAGGAATACTGAACGAATATTTCTGCTCAGTATTCACAAAAGAGGAGGAGGAGGAAGTGCCTAATCCAATTAACAGAAGCACTCTCTTGATAGGGTCGATCCCAGTCCTTTCACAGAAGAAAGGGTTCTGCAAGAACTCCTAAAACTGAAGGTGGACAAAGCAATGGGTCCTAATGGAATTCACCTAGAATTCTAAAAAGATTAAGGAGGAACTAGTGAAACCACTGGCTACTCTTTTTAATAAATCATGGGAGGATGGTGTGGTACCCGAGGATTGGAGGAAGGTGGATGTGATTCCCCTTCACAAAAGTGGGTCCAAGACAGAGGCAGGAAACCACAGACCTGTCAGTCTGACCTCTGTGGTAGGGAAAGTGATGGAGTCACTTCTGAAGGAAAGAATAGTCGAGTACCTAGAGGCCAGTGGAGCACAGGACCCAAGGCAGCATGGATTCACAGTGGGAAGGTCATGTCAGACGAATCTAATAGATTTCTTTGACTGGGTGACCAAAGTAGTAGACCAAGGAGGGGCTGTGGACATGGCCTACCTAGATTTTAGCAAGGCATTTGACACAGTCCCACACAAAGATTAATAGTCAAATTAACCAGCCTGGGAGTGGGACCCAGGGTGATAGCCTAGGTAAAACATTGGCTGGACAACAGGACACAGAAGGTAATTGTAAATGGAGTCCACTCTGAAGAAGGGGTTACTAGTGGGGTACCGCAGGGTTCGGTGTGGGTCCAGTCCTTTTAATGTCTTCATCAGTGACATTGCAGAGGGACTGGAAGGAAAAGTATGCCTTTTGCAGATGAGACAAAGATCTGCAACAGAGTTGATACACAAGGAGGCGTGGAAAGGATGAAAGGACTTGTCAAGGTTGGAGAATGGTCAGAGAGTATGGCAGCTAGGATTCAATGCAAAGAAGTGCAAAATAATGCACCTGGGAAACAAGAACCCAGGGAAGAATACACAATGGGTGGGAGGTAGTAACAAGAACAAAAAGGAAAGGGACCTAGGGGTAATCATATCAGATGACCTCAAGGTTAGCAAGCAATGTGAGAAGGCAGTAGGGAGGGCTGGGGTTATACTGGGATGTATAGGAGAGGCATCATCAGCAGAAAACAGGAAGTTGTTATCCTCTGTACAGACAGTTGGTAAGACCCCATCTGGAGTACTGTGTCCAGTTCTGAAGACCCCATCTCCGCCAAGGACATAGACAGGATAGAGGCAGTCAGAGGAGGGCAACTAAAATGGTGCATGGTCTGCAAGAGAAGCCATATGAGGAGAGACTAAAGGAACTTAATATGTATACCCTTGAGGAAAGAAGGAGAGGGGGACATGATAGAAACTTTTAAGTACCTCAGTGGAATCAACAAAGTCCAAGAGGGTAGCATCTTTCAGAAAGAGACTTGCAAGAACAAGGGACACAATTTAAAAGATAGAAGGAGAGGCGGTTCAGGGGCAATGTGAGGAAGTATTATTTCACATAGAGGGTAGTGCATGCATGGAACAGCCTTCCTGAGGAGGTTGTGGGGTCTAAAACTGTGGGAGAATTCAAGAATGCATGGGACAGACATAAGGCAATTCTTGTGGGGGGTAGGAAGAAATAGGCTGTTGGTTAACTAGGATCTGCGGCCTATCCTGTAGGTAGGGAAATGGGCAGACTAGATGGGCCTAGCAGTCCTTATCTGCTGTCAAAGTCTATGTTTCTATGAAAGGGGAAAAGAAAGATTTCATTTCGTTAGCCTCCCCTTCTCAGTTTAAATAAAATACAGTGCTACCAATTCCTCCCAAACTGCTTTTATTTTACACCTGTACTGCAGATGATTCCAGCAATATAGAGCTCACAGCCATTCTTAAAAATTAAAGCTGCAGCTCCTTGGAGCTATTTTAATTTTGTACAAGCTGTTGGCTGGACATTGTAAGCAGCAGGAACAATAGACCACAAGGCAGGCACAAACAAGAAAATGTCTCTCCTTCTTTCTCGGATGCTTTACCCAAGATCTACTCAGACCCAGACCGTTGCGATCCCCTGGCTTCCCTAGATCTGGTAAGCCTGACTTTTTCCTCTTTCTCTCTTTCTTCTCATGTCCCTCTCTGTCTCAATGGTGCTGGTCATCCATCCCAAAATGTGGTGCAGGAAGGCCAGCTGCCTTCCTGCACCTGGACCCCTGGGTGTTGGTCCAAACCACAGGGCATCCAGAACTTTTTCCCAACAACCCAGGCCCCAACTCTCTTAATGGTGGGAATCATCCCAGCTCTGCCTCCTCGTGATGACTATAGGTCTGCCGGCTCCATTTGTCTCTCTCCGCAGGGTCCCAGCCAGACCCCTCATACCCATCTTCATATCCTGGCCTTGAGTTAAGCTCCAGCATGGGGGCCACACCCCAAAATCTGCCAGACAGCCTGTGACCCGCACGGACCGCATTGTACCAGTGCCCCAGGACCTAACCCTCCAAACAAGCCCCGTGGATTGGGTGGCTAGCCCCCTGGCTCCCTCTAACCTCCAGTCCGCCCTGCTGCACCGGGTATGTGGGAGCCTCTGCCACTGACTACTCGCCTGAGAAGGGCTCTGCCACTGGCCTCCCAACCCTGGCAGCCTGGGGACACCTACACAGGGTCCACTTAGGGCTCCTACCTTTTTGGCCTACAAGGTCCCTATCCGCCCCTACCCCAACGACGCTGGATCTGGCAACATTTTTTCCCCACGGAGTTCCATACCTTCCAACTCCTCATCAGCCCTGATGTGTGGAGAGGCTGTCCTGACTATCCCCTGTTTGGGGGAGTTAACCCCACTGGCCCACCCGTACCACCGAGCTCCCTCCTGCTCCGCTTCATCTGTTCCTATTGCTACATTTCCAGCCTCCCCCATCCAACCCAGGCCTAACGCCCGAGCTGGAAGAACCCCAGTTTTTCCTGTCTACCCTATATATACTCCCAACGCTACCCTCTGCTCCCATCTCAAGGCATCCAGCAGCAGTTACCCCCAGAACACTATCCCATTTCCCTAGCTCAGGGGGGAGTAGGAGGGGGAAAAGAATGCCTAAAATATCAGAATACAAGCCCCTCTTTTACAAGGGGCTTACTCTGGTCTCCCACCCAGGAAACATTCCCTCCTGGGAATGATGCCAAGGGTCCAGTGATGGTCTACTCCCATCAGACTGAGTACGTGCACTCCCCAGTCTTCCGGCAACAAACACACCATGCCTGGCCACCAGGCACCACCCAACCTACCTGTCTAACCCAAGTACTCCTGTGGTTCCCTAAAAAAAAAAAAAAAGAAACTCTACCTGCGCCAGGAGACAACCTACATTATTTCTTTAAACAGCAATTTAAATAATTTTTCATAATGGTTAGGCATTTTAACTTTAAGCATTTGCTAACAGCAGTAATGAGGTAGAAACTGTTTAGTCATTCCCCAAATGCCTCCCACCAAATCTTAAAATAAATTTCACTATGTAAGACCCCAGACCATTCTCTCACACACTCACACACACACTCTCACCAGTCTCTCAAACGTATGTTTATCATGATCATAAACAATAATATTATTAAAAAAATGTCCAAATCTTAAGAGCTTACTTATTTTACTAAGAAGCTTTATACAGTCACCACATCTGCTCCATAGAGCAATTGTCCTGGCACAGTCCATAAGTTCCGACCCAGAAAGCCTAGGATTCAGGCCCCCCACCTGGAGGGAAGTAATATGCTGGGTCTGGCTTAGTGGTCACCTCTCCAAAGGAATCCCAGTCCAGAAGATAGTACTTGGTCCAAGTCCCTGTCAAGTCCTGGACCATAGCAAAGTGTTTAAACAGTGTCAAACCAGACCATGTCCCAGTGCAACACATACATAGATACATAGATACATAGACATGGTCTGTACCTGCTGGAACAACTGTTGAGACGTGGCACTTCCTTCACCCGAACAGTTCTTTAACCTCTGCACCTGCTCCTTAAAGATCCAGTCCTCCTGCATCTCCTCAACAATGTCCCAGATCCGCTCTGGCACATAAGGATAGTTAAGTTAGGATATTCTACCTGGAACCTCCTGCGGACCCATTTTTCAGCCTGACTCCATTCTGGCATGTCCCTCATGCTGGTCCTTCTGGCTTGTCCCTGGGGTAGCCATGTCCCCTGATGATACTTCAGGTTCAATGGGTCATTCAGGTTTTACCAATCCACCCGGGTCTGGAGGGACTTAGCCCAGACCAGGAGCTGTGGGGTGTTATCTCCAAAAGTGACAGCTGGTCTATGGTAGGGCCTGGGAATGGCCATAACCACCAAATGGTACTGAAACTGACTGCCCACATATCTTTCTTCATCCAGCTCCTGTAATTCTTGACCACCAACACCACTTCTGGCTAGCACTGGTGCAGGCCCATACTTGGTGCCACTCTTTGTAGGTTTAATTCTGAACTTGGCTCCTGAGGCAGGCTCAGACTTGCTTGACAAGGTCTGTAGGCTACCGCCAGACAGGGGTCATGGCAGGGATCCCCCAGACCCTGGAGGACTCCCAACCAGTTGTCCAAGGCCCCTGCCCCTCCCTCTGCCAGTGGAATAGCCGGTAGCTGGCAACAGGGAACAGGGCAGACAGCTGTGCCCCCCATCACCCTCTCCCTTCTCTGGGGCCCTGCCTCCACGATTACATCTGGGGATTCAGTTTGGGTCTCCCCCACCTGGGCACGAGTGCTTTCTCCCAGGGACAGTCTTCAAACCCCACTGAATCCCCGCTGGCTGGTGACCATGGTATAAATGAGCTGGCAGTAGAACTGGGAGCATATATCACCAAATTTGGAACTGGCAGCCCGCCTATAGAATATGGGCATATAGGTATCATGGCGACTGCTTCCCCCATGAACCCACACCTTACACAGCAGTCATGTCCTTTTCCCCCAGCTTTCCAGAGCCAGGAGAGCAGAGAGGTAGGAACCGTAGCCAGTGGTTCCTCCTGGGGGGGATTCCTTAGGGTCATTCTGCATTTCCCCCTGACATCACTTGCTGCCAGTCCATGGCGGATGCCTGATTTCAGTCTCTCCCTTCCCAGTTCTCACACTTTCAGATAGCCTAGCATTCAGTGTGTTCCTGAAATGTGGGTAGCACAGTCCAATTGCCTGCTGATGCAACGCTCTGAAGGAACTGTCTCTTTCATGTCCTTTTAGTTGTTGCTGCTTCTCCTATGTACTGCTGGTCTCCACTTCCTCAGCTCCACTCACTGATCTTTCTGGAATGGCGCTCAGCTTGCAGCTGCTATAGCGCCTTCTGACCCATCCTCCAGTCGGAACCTTGCCTCAGGGTCAGGTGACCAGCGAGTCACATGCACACACCACACCAGCAGGCCGAGGCCTATGCTTGCTCAGGCCTGCCTCGGCATTGTATCCCTGTAACAAAGGCCCAGCCAGGTGCAGAAGCCTGGTGATACACTGGACTGCTGATCAGGGTCCAGTGGCATTTTGGGGTTCAGAGAACATCCTAGATGAGCCCCCACAGTGTAACCCCCCTTTCTGCCCCATCTAGGGGCATACTTTTACAATTACAGCTGGTCCAGGCAGAAAGGGAGAGCACTCCTAAGCATTAACATTCGAGACCTCTGCACTTCAGAGCAGTAGAAAAACAGCTGGTCTCCTACCTGCTTGGCGTCTTCTGTAACTGTGCACTCTGCCTCCTCTCTTGGTATTCAAACCTTCACCTCCCTGAAGCAGACCACCAGACCAGGGCCCCTGTGCTGTGATCTTCAGTCCCCAGGGCCCTTAAACAATCCTGTGACCCCTGGCAAGACGAATACTGCAGCTGGAAGGGAAACTCATGGAAAATTAATTCAACTGACCATGAAAGGGGAAAAGTAGGATTTCATTTCATTAACCTCCTCTTCTCAGTTTAAATGAAACACAATGCTACCAGTTCTTCCCAAACTGCTTTATTTTACACCTGTACTGCAAATGATTCCAGCAATATAGGGTTCACAGCCATTCTTTAAAAATTAAAGCTGCAGCTCCATGGAGCTATTTTAATTTTGTACAAGCTGTTGGCTAGACATTCTAAGCAGCAGGAACAATAGACCACAAGGCAGGCACAAACAAGAAAATGTCTCCTCCTTCTTTCATGGATGCTTTATCCAAGATCTACTCAGACCCAGACCGTTGTGATCCTCTGGCTTCCCAGGATCTGGTAAGCCTGACTTTCTCCTCTTTCTCTCTCTCTCTCTTTCTTCTCGGGTCACTCTCTGTCTCAGTGGCGCTGGTTGTCTACTCCAAAACCTAGTGCAGGAACGTGAGATGCTTTCCCTCACCTGGAGCCCTGGACATTGGCCCAAACCACAGGGCATCCAGGATGTTTCCCTGATGACCCAGGCCCCTGACCCTCTTAACGGTGGGAACCATCCCAGCTTTGCCTCCTCATGATAGCTACAACTCTGCCAGCTCCATTGGACTCTCTCCGCAGGGTCCCAGCCAGGCCCCTCATACCCATCTTCACACCCTGAGCTTAACTTATGCTCCAGCATGGGGGCCACTCCCCAAGATCTGACAAATGGCCTGTGATCCACCCATACTTGATTGTACCAGTGCCCCAGGACCTGTCCCTCCAAACAGGCTCTACAAATTGTGTGGAAAGCCCCCAGCTCCCTCTGACCTCCAGGCTGCCCTACCACACCGGGTATGCAGGGAGTGTCTGCCACCAACTCCTCACCTATGAAGGGCTCTGCCAATGCCCTCCCACCCTTGGCAGCCTCAGGGGACACTTACACAGGGTCTACTTAGGGCTCCTACCTTTTTGGCCTACAAGGCCTCTATCCACCCCTACCCCAATGATGCTGGACCAGGCAACCCTTTTTCTATATGGAGCTCCATACCTTCCAACTCCTCTTCGGCCCTGACATGTGGAGAGGCTCTCCTGACTACCACCTGTTTGGGAGGATAACCCCACTGGCCCACCCATACCACCGAGCTCCCTCCTGCTGCGCCTCATCTGTTCCTATTGTTATTCTTCCAGTCCCCCCCCCCAGCCCAGACCTAATGCCCAGGCTGGAAGAACCCCAGTTCTTCCTGTGTACCCCTTATATACTCCCAACACTACCCTCTCATGCCACCTCAAGGAGTCCAGAAGTAATTACCCCCAGAGCACTATCCCATTTCCCCAGCTCGGGGGGGGGGGGGAAAGTGATGCCTAAAATATGGGGGTATAAGCCCATTTTTTTACAAGGGGGCTTACATTAAAAAAACTGTAAACATTAAAGGCTAAAGTCCCTGCCCTCCAGTGGGGAAAGAGCCTGTTCTCAAGATACTTTCTGACCCACAAAAAAAATGGGGGGTGATGACCCATTTTAGACCTCAGGTTTCTGAACAAACATTTGAAAAAAGAAAAATTCAAGATGGTCACTTTAAGAACAGTGATACTGTCTGTATAGAAAGGTAATTGGCCGAGATCCCTGGATCTGAAAGACACCTATTTTCATACCCTAGTCAGACAGTCTCACAGAAAAGACCTCAGATTCAAGCAGGGGGAACTGACAATACCAGTTTACACCTTTCCTATTTGATCTCACCTCAGCTGCAAGAGTTTTCACAAAGTGCCTGGCTGTGGTGGCAGGACATCTTAGAAAACAAGATTTGGTGGTTTTCCCCTACCTGGACAACTGGCTAGTCTCATGGGAAAGCAGAACAAGAGGCAAGGTGATTAGTTTATTTGGTAAAAAGCACCTTGAGAAAATAGGATTCTTGATAAACTTGCAGAAGTCCCAGCTAGAGCTTATTGAAATACTGGACTCTTTAGGAGCAGAGCTAAACACCCTGTAGGGGAAAACTTTCCTCCTGCATGCCAGTTACATGCTTGATAGCAACAGCAGAGTCTTTCACAGAGGGTCAGCCAAGACCTGCAAGAGACTTCCTACAGTTACTAGGTCACATGTCCACATTCACAGCTGTAGTTCCATGGGCCAGGCTCCAAATGACAGATACCCAGTACCACTTGAGAGACAACTAGTCTCAAAGATGAGATTCACTTTCAAAGCTAGTGCCAGTGACAAAAGCATTAGTAGAATCATTACAGTGGTGGAAGGAAGGAAGAAAGCAACCCTTTATAGAGGGCATTCCCTTCCATCAGCAGTCACCAACAATTATACAGTGGGATCCAAAAATTAAGCATCCTGATTGGTCAGCTTTCACTTTATGCTGTGGGGTAATTTTTGCATAACCACTGCACCCATCCCACCACACCTGTCCTCACATATAGAAACATAGACTTTTACGGCAGATAAGGACTGCTTGGCCCACCCAGTCTGCCCATTTCTCTACTTACTGGATAAGCTGCAGATCCACATTAACCAACTTCCTACTTCCTCCTACCCCCACAAGAATTGCTTTATGTCTGTTCCATGCATTCTTGAATTCCCCCACTGTTTTTGACCCCACAACCTCCTCAGGAAGGCCGTTCCATGCATCCACCACCCTTTCTGTGAAAAAGTACTTCCTTACATTGCCCCTGAGCCGTCCACCCTCTATCTTCAAATTGTGCATCCACTCCCTCGCCACCACTACCCCCTCACACTGCTCCCAAATCCCTCCCTACCTCCCTTCCCCCCCTTGACACACCCTCATTATAGTTCCTCTCTCTCTCTCTACTAAGTACAACTTTCTTTACTACTCTACGCAATCTTTGGATATCTAACTGCCCACCTTATTGCATTATTTTGTAAATAAATTGTATTTTTTTCTTAGCTAGTCAACTCATAATTTGTTCTATGTAGTAGCCTTAAATTAATTGTTACCTAGCTCCTTTATTTATATGTATTTCCCCTGTATGTATTGTATATTGTTGCTTACATCCCCGGGTCACACCTGGAAATGAACCTTGGCTCAGTGTGCCTTTCCCAGTTACCACAATTTTAAATAAAAATAAATAATTAAAGTACTAGTTGATCGTACATCTCAGAATGTGGTGGTCCAAAATCCCTCCACAGAACCTTCGTAGCATTCCATCAGAAACTGTCAAAGCTGCCATCTTATCGCACTGCTAAGGAAGTTAGTCAGTGAGAGTGAAATTGACAAACAATGACAGACATCAGCTGCAGTTTTGGCAGACAGCCAAGAACTACATGCCATATTTGATGGCATAGTAGCTGAGGAATCCCAGATATCAAATGTAAACCTGACAGAAACTACAGTACCTGTTGAATTAACTCAGACATGTGTAGCTAGTCCCATGGAACAAATCACCTCAGATGCCAGCATCAATCGATCCCAGCTTGTGACAGTGACAGCCATCTATCAGAGCAGATCAAACACCAAGAACCAGCAAGGTAAAAAAAAGAACCTGTAAGCAAAGACAAACTACCATAACAGAAACAGACACTGTAATACTAGAAATGGAACTAAATGAACGCATGACTCTGAAGCAGACAAAATGGGCAGTAAACATATTCAGAGGGTTGTGTACAAAGAAAAACTTAACAGTGGACTTAAAAACAATTCCATTAGAAAAGCTAATTGATTTAAGAAATATAATGGCACAGTCAAAAATACCACAGGTAGGAATACGGGCTCATAGTTTTGTGAGTCTGCATTCCGGCTTGAACAAGCACATAAATGACCCACCTGTAAGCTATGTCATAAATCTAATGAATGACACTGTTTTTACAACATCTAACCATGTATTCAAAGGTGCTGTCAAATGACACAAATGTCAGGGTAAGGATAAAACAGCCCACCATCCCCCATTATCACAGGAGGAACTGGACTTCCTAATCACCTGCCTTGTCACCCAACACCACTATAGGCCTCGTAAGGAAAGTGTGGATGGACATTCAGCTCCACATGGCCTGCTGCAGAAATGAAGACATACGATCCTTCACAACTACAAGTTTTGAAATAAATGTGGCAGGGAATGGCTTGCGCTACTTAAGTAAAATATATAGTGAGCACACAAAGAACTATTCTAAACTCCATGACCCAGACAAGCAGAACACAAGAGGCTTACTATTTGAATTGCCAAGCGGTGCGCTGTGCCCAGTTGAAAGTTATGTTAAATACGTCAACAAACTGCCCCCAGATGCTTCCGCATTGTTTTGCCATCCAAAAAAAACTCCCTCAAGAGTGCTTAGAAAAGGACCAGACATAGTACAGCACAGAGCCCATGGGAGTTAATTACCTGAGAGGGATGTTACCAAGAATATACCATGAAGCTGACCTTAGCACCATTTATACAAAGCACTCGCTAAGAATCACAGCAGTTACTCTTCTTAGTGATGCAGGGTTACAGGCACAGGCAGCCCTACCCACAAAAATTAGGCATCTCTCCGCAGTTTTTGGTGCCCAAACATTAAAGACTGCATCCAGTGGAGCTCTGTCCTATCTGGAAACCCTATAACAGAAGAGCCACCCTTTGAACATGCACAATGCTGTCAACATGTGAGCCTCCATGACTGAAATCACCCATCAAGCAAGTGCTCCTAATCTCCAAAAGCAAAGTAGCAATGGCTGCACTCCAACAAAACACAACTTTGAATACGCAGACATGCCCAAAATACCAATGTCAGCAACTGAAAAAGAAAGTCCTTCAGAAGTGCGTGCCACATTCTCCAAAAGAACTCTGTACTGTACCCAAACCCTGAAAATTACTACATCGCCACCTTGAACAACAAATATTAGAGGAGCTAATCCACAACGAGTTTTATGAAAGCCTTCAGCTAGAAATAATCTCTGATGATGAAGACCTAGCTAACTGTTCACTGCAGCCTCCAGTTTCATGCATCCATCTTTCTGCAGCATTCCAAAAAAAGTGCTCAGTAGACAACAGATAATGAAAACTGCACGAGACTTGCTTCAGCATAAGAAACTCCACCCTATGCGCCAAGGCTCTCCCACGTTGTCAACTATGGGAAGATCGAATTTCATTTCCACAAATAAAGAAAGCTGTGATCAAGCACTGACACCTCCTTGGTTCCAGGACACTTAAAAACGTGAAAAACAAACCAGAGATAAAATGCAATGTTCATGCAGTTTTTTGCTTCACTCCCTCTTATATTAAAACAGTTCTAGTACTTGTTTACCAAATGTGTTGCTTCTGATATACACAGTTATGCTTCTTCTGTTGTTATTGCTTCAGGTATTTGCAGTTCCATTTCTTCTGTTGTTTACACTTAGTATAGTGATGTCATGTCAATAGGAACTATTTAATGTTGCATATTGACATTTGTCTTTTTCCATGCATAAACAATACTAATAAATAAGTTTTCTGTTCACATCGTTCTCTGCGATTCTTATTTATTCTATTTGTATAATCAGAATAACCCATGATGGGGTGTGGGTTGGGCTGTGATTTATCCAGGGTTGGTGTGGTTGGTCACTCGGGCTGCACCCTTGTGACCGAACCACGCCAGCCATGGATAAATCCCAGCCCAATCCACAGCCCATCATGGATTATTCCTTAAATATACTTACTATGGTTGCCTCACTCCTGAGGTGGAGCACCCACCTGCGGAACCTCACTACGAGTGGTACATGGAGCCCACAGAAGTCACTAGAATGTATAAACCTCCTGGAGTTCAGAGCAGTACTGCAAGCAATACAGTCTCTCCCTCCCAGCTACTTGATCAGAGAGTCCAAATCAGGAAAGACAACACCACAACAATGTACTACATAAACCAACAGGGAAGAATGAGATCCTCTAAATGTTATACAGAGGCAATGAGGATCTAGGACCTGGCAAATTCCTGAGAAGCAAACATATTTGCAGTGCATCTGCCAGGTAAAACAGCGTTCAAACACCATGAAGTCTTGCTATATTATGACTATATGCAGTCAGCCACTGCAGCTGAACTGCCCCGGAGAGGAAAGAGTTAACTCCAGAGAGTCTGGAGTTCCACAGCGCGAGGGCGCTATACCAAAGCTCTATCTGGCCAGTTTCAAATGAAACTGTCAGATTCTTTACTCCGCTTCACTGAACAGTCGCTCCGGAGATCAGCTTCTTCACATCGGTTCATTTCTCGGTTCAAGCGAGTATTTTCGGTTCATTTGAACCGGCAAAAAGTATTTATTTTACCGCATTTCGGTTAAAAGCTCTATCTGGTAAACCGTAAGTAGAAAATTTAAAGTCTGTGTGGAAATTCAATTATCGGTTCGGTTTTGAACCGATCAGTTTGCCTAAATTAACGTTTTAAAGTGTTGGTTGGGCTTTTAGAGTGCGGTTCCCGGTTCTTATCGGTTCTAAAAACCTTGCTTTTTAAAATAGGTTTTTTCAAATACCGTGACACGGTTAGGAACGATAAGGGTGTCTTGCCTGGCACTGCCATCAAAGGACAAGTTTTTGGTTAGGCTGGCATTATGTCTGAGAAACCAAAAAAAAACCGGCCCACTGGGTTTCAACACTGTGATGTCTGGGGAAGCCTTTGCCAAGGCTGATCCACACACCACTTGTGTTTATTGTCTGGGGCTGACCACCTCCTGTCAGACTGCCAGGTGTGTAAAAATTTCCTGTAGCCACCCTGGAAAGAGATTGGGCGGCTCAGGGGCAAGAGAGGCCAAGAAGTCAGCTGACCCAGATGGCCAGCCCGGTCCAGTACCCACTGGACCAGAGGCGTGCCCTCTGACCAGGCGAGACTTCCTTGGGCAAAGGAGGAAGGCTGGTTCAGGGAACCAGTCTCAGTGAAAAGACAAAGAAATCAGTAGGTTTGGAGTCCAAAATTGTCTCTCCAACTGCTGCAGAAATAGCTAAAACCATACAGATTGTCCAGTCACTGTCTCAGGGTCCTGCAGACCACCTACAGTTGGTAAAAGGCTGGTTCGTTCAGTGCCAGTGGTTCAGGAGTATGATGTTGAGGGAATTTTATGAACCACAGGAGAGGGAGGACAGAATTTGATCATTACATGTGTGGCTGGGAGGGTCTGGACGTGCCCATTGAACGGACATTTCTCCAGACAGACCTTTAGAATCTCCTCCTATTCTGTCTGAGTCCCTTCTCATTTTATGTTTTAAAAAGGTTGCAGAAACCCTCCAGCTTCCTTTAGGGAAGCTGTGGATGGCAAGAGGAGCCTGATTATGTAGAAATGATGGATATACCAGAGTCTGGGAGGTTGTCTATTCCTTTGCATAAGTCATTTAGGAAGCAAACAACAAAGATTTTAAAAATCCTCATTCTGTCCCTCCTGTAGATAAAAAATGGACAGAAGATATACCTTGTCAGGCTCTGATACAGACTTCCTCACTGAGCAGTGTAGTCATGTAGGTGTGGTACAAGCTGCAGCCTGTGACAAGAGCTAATATTCCTCTGGCCTCACATCCTCCTGATAAGGATTCCAGGAAGATTGATGCCATGGCGAAAAACAGTATATGGCAGCTTCTTTTGGGACTCAGGCAGGCCAGAATTATATATGGCTTGTGGCTAGATATCAGAAATCTAGGTGGGACACCAGTATTGCAGTTAGCCAAGCAGGCCCATGGCCAGCTGGCTAGTGAGTTGAACAGGTGGCTGCTGATGGCATTGAAGCCTCTAAAGTTCAATTTCATACTGCTGTTGATGTTAATGATGTTTCCTCTAGGGTCATGGCCACTTCTGTAGCTTTCCGTGGGTTGGCATGGCTCAGATGCACTAATCTGTCCCAAGATACTCAGTCAAAGGCTATGGATTTTCCTGTTGTGGTAATTCTCTGTTTGGGGAACAAACAGAAAACTATATGAAAAAGATGGATGAATACAGAACTACCTACAAAAGTGCCCAGGCTAAGGAGAGGCATGCCACTCCACAGAGGCACGCTCCCAGAGGTAGGGGCAGGCCTTTCCACAGGCCTTTTTACCAATTTCAGGCCTCCTCTGCATTTGCACAGAGGGGTTTCTTTAGAGGCAGAGGTAGACGGGTACAAGTAAACCGTCCCCCTCCCCTCAGCCTAAGGCTACTGCCAAGCAGGCACCCTGATGGGGTGCCCAGGGCCGATTCTCCTGTACCAGTGGGGGGCAGGTTGGTTTATTTCAGCCAGAACTGGGTGTCCCTAACTTCGGACAGGTGGGTTCTGGAGGTAATAGGCCAGGGTCTGGTTCTCAGCTTCAAACAGTTTCCGAAGATGAGAGCCAGACATTTTCCACCTGCAAATCCTTCAGAAGCCCTTGCTTTGGAAGCAGAGGTTTCTTCTCTTTTGGACTGCAAAGCAGTAGAAAGGGTCCCTCCTTGCCATCAGGGCAAGGGGCTGTACTCAAGATACTTTCTTACCCCAAAAAAGACAGGAGAATGGTGGCCCATTTTAGATTTAAGGTACCTGAACAAGCATCTTTTGAAACCAAAGTTCAAAATGTTAACTCTGACAATGATTTTGCCCTCCCTGAGGCCAGGGGACTGGTTAGCTTCCCTGGACCTCAAGGATGCCTATTTTCATGTTCTGATCAGGCCTTCTCACCGAAAGTACCTCAGGTTCGAACTACCCTCAGGCCACTACCAGTTCAGGGCAATGCCCTTCGGCCTTACCTCTGCGCCAAGGGTATTCACGAAATGTCTAGCTGTGGTAGTGGCTCATTTAAGAAGGCAAGGGATTGCTGTGTTTCCCTACCTGGATGACTGGCTCATAGTGGGTCAGTCCCCAGATCAGGTAAAATCCACTTGCAGTCACCCAGCAGCTTCTCACTTCCTGGGATTCTGCTGAATTTACCAAAGTCAGTTCTCGAACCAGTTCAGGTACTAACTTTCATAGGTGCAGAATTGAACACAAAGTTAGCCAGGCGTTTCTCCCCTCGGAAAGGGTAGACAGACTCATTGCCCTGGCATCCTCCTTACCCTCGGGTCTCTCGACCAGCAAGGCATTTTCTGCAACTCCTAGGGCACATGGCTGCTTCCACAGCTGTAGTGCAAGGAGCAAGATTCCAGATGAGGGACATTCAGTTCCATTTGAGGGCCTATTGGTCTCAAGGAGGGACCCCTTTCCAAATTGGTTCCAGTGACCCAAACTCTGATCCTGGCCTTACACTGGTGGCAGGATCAAAGCAATCTAAACAAGGGGTTCCTTTCATTCCGTTTCCCACTCCTCACCTCACCACGGATGCTTCCCTGTTAGGGTGGGAGCTCACTCAGGCGACCTGTCCACTCAGGAGTGTGGTCTCCCAGGAATCTCTGCTCACATCAATCTTTTGGAACTCAGAGCTGTCTTTTAGCTCTTCAGGTGTTTTCAGCTTCTGTCCAGAACAAAGTAGTTCAGTCAGGACAGACAACACCACAACAATGTGGTACATCAACAAGCAAGGGGCACTCGGTCATCAGCCTTTTCTTTACGAAGCAATGAAGTTGTGGTCTCTGGCTCTCCTGAACACCTCCCTGATAGCAGTTCACCTTCCAGGGAAGGACAATGTCCTGGCGGATGCCCTCAGCAGGATTTCTCAGGGCCATCACGAATGGGCTCTGAATCCTCAGGTGCTGGGGTCAGTCTTTGCCAGATGGGGCACCCCTCAGATAGATCTTTCGCAGCCCCAGACAACCACCAACTTCCTCTGTTTTTTGGCAGACCTCCAGTGCTGGGATCAGTCCCCTGGACGCCTTTCAGTTGGATTGGGAAGGGAAGTTCCTGTATGCCTTTTCCCCTTTCCCTTCTTTTCAGGGTATTAGTAAAATCAGATCTCAGCCCTGCAAGGTGATTCCTGATTGCTCCAGATTGGGCCAGACAGCCCTGGTACCCACTGCTTCTGTCCTTGACAGTCCACCCTGCCCTGAGCTTGCCCAGAGTCCACGACTTACTGGCCTGTGCACAGGGAGAGTGTGGTATCGGACCTCAAATCCTCCATCTCAAGGCATGGCTCTTGAGGAGTTAGAATTTGCTGACTTACACCTTTCTCAAGGTGTTTTGGATATTTAAAGGCTTCAAGGAAGCTTCCCACTAGGAGCCACTTACAATTCTAAGTGGAAAAGGTTTTCCATCTGGTGCTCTGAGAAGCAGATTATCCCAGAATCTGCTGATCTGCCCATTTACTGGACTATTTGGTCCATTTAAATTCCTTAGGCCTTAGGCCAGCTACCTTAAAGGTTCATCTGGCAGCTGTCTCTGCTTTTCTGTCAGCAGGGAAGTCTGCTTCCTTTTCTTCTCACTATGTGCTTTCCAAGTTTTTTAAAGGGTTACTTCACACCAACCCTCCTTTTCGAGAACCAGCTCCCGCTTGGGACCTGAATGTTTGCATTGCTCAGTTAATGCAACCCCCCTTTGAGCCTCTGTCCTCAGCAGAGCTCAAGTTTATGACTTGGAAAACTGTTTTCCTAGTGGCTATCACTTCTGCCAGACGCATAAGTGAACTACAGGCCCTGTGAGTGGAAGAAGATTTTATCTCTTTCCACAGAGATAAGGTAGTCCTCAGGACTAACAGAAAGTTTTTGCCTAAAGTGGTTTCAGATTTCCACCTGAACCAATCCATCTCTCTTCAGTATTTTTCATTGAGCATTCTTCCTCAGGTGAGAGAGTCTGCACAGCTTGGGCGTCAAAAGAGCCTTAAGCTACTATTTGGAACGCACCAAGGGTCACAGGTTCGAGTCCCTCCAACTCTTCCTTACCTATGGCGAGGTTGGCAAAGGGAAACCTGCCACTAAGAGGACAATTGCAAGGTGGATTGTCTCTTGTATCCAATTTTGTTATCAAAAACTAGGTAGAGAACCCCCCTCAGGACTGAGGGCTCACTCCACCAGGGGTACAGCTGCATCTCTAGCGGCTGCTAGAGATATTCCCATTCTGGAAATCTGTCAAGCTGCTACTTGGAAAACAGTTCACACTTTACCAAGCATTATTCCCTGGATATTCAGTCCAGGAGAGATGCTCGTTTTGGCACAGCTGTGCTTCAGAGCCTATTTCTAAGTAGGTTCTGACCTCCTCCATGGAGTACTGCTGTGTAATCTGCATATAGTCATAATATAGCAAGACTTCATGGTGTTTGAAGAAAAAATTACTCACCTTAGTAATTGCTTTTCTTCTCATGGAGTCTTGCTATATTATGACCACCCTCCCTCCTGCCCCTCTCAGAACTTCTACTTGGGTAGGGGTGGCAAATTAGTGCAAGCACTGTGTCATGCCATTTTAGTTCTTCCCTTCACCCCCTTTATTTAGGGTTGGGGAATTAGGTATTTCTGTTTTAAGTAATATGTTGGCCCCCTTCCTGGACTTGAGTCTTGGGGGAAGGGGGGTCTAATAGTGCTTGTTAGGGAGAAACTAATAATACTATTATTCATTGTTATTATTATTATTGCTGTTTATATTGTTGTTTATATATATGTTGTTATTCCTACTAGTAGGTAGCCATTTGGCTAGTATAGAGCTTTCCACACAGACTTGTTGCTTAGTGTTATCTTCGTAAAGATCTGACAGTTTCATTTGAAACTGGCCAGATAGAGCTTTGGTATAGCGCCCTCGCTCTGTGGAACTCCAGACTCTCTGGAGTTAACTCTTTCCTCTCCGGGGCAGTTCAGCTGCAGTGGCTGATTGCATATAGTCATAATATAGCAAGACTCCATGAGAAGAAAAGCAATTACTAAGGTGAGTAATTTTTTCTTCTGGCAGATTCTCTAAGCAGAATCTGCCAGCAAAATCTGAATGGGCCTTAAACCTGCAGGTTCTAGTCACAGTGTTCAGAAGGTGGGGCAGTTCCAGTATAGACCTGTTTGCATTTTGGGATAACTATCACCTCCCACATTTTTGTTGCAGACCACCAGCCAGAGAAGCAGTCCCAGAGGATGCCCTCATACTGGTCTGGACAGGAAGGTTTCTGAATGCCTTTCCACCATTTCCACTCATTCAGAAAGTCCTCCTGAAACTCGGGCGGGAACCTAAAACAATGATCATGATAGCTCCCAACTGGACCAGACAGGTCTGGTACTCTATGCTCCTGGTCCTGTCCAACAAGAATCCAATCAGCCTGCCACTCAGTCACAATCTGCTGACTTTGTCGTAGGGCTGAATAGCATTCCTGAATCCCAGGACCCTGTACCTGAGGGCATGGTTCTTGAGGAGTTGGAATTTTCCAGATTGGACCACGAAAAAGTAATCCTGAAGGTGCTCTAGGTTTCAAGGAAACCTGTTAACAGGAAGGCTTAGTCCTATAAATGGAAAGATTTTTCTTAACTGGTGTACCCCCAGAAAAATAAACCCAATAGAGGTAGGGCTGCCTGTAGTTCTGCAATACCTAGTACACCTACAATGATTCTCAGGTTAAACACTGAGGTGTATGCAGGGGGGATTATCCTTGCAGACAGAAGCCCTCAGCTGCAGCTTCAGTCTCTCTTTCTGCTGCAAGCAGCAATTTCTTCCTTAGTGGCTAATAAAAAACACCTCCCCCTCCAAAGTATCTGCACAGCCTTTCCTTCATTCTTGCAGACAAGAAGTCTACCCTTTTGTACTGTCTCTTACAGTCTCTAGATGCAGGCTCAGACTCCAGCAGACAAAAGGCATGCTTCTGTCTACACACCATAGTATTTGGACTTGTCCTTGATAGAGAGAACTCTTTCTTGTATCTCTCCATTTTACAGGGGTATCAGGTAGAGATGCAGCGAAGTTTTACTCTGCCAGCGAAGCAGAGGTAAGTTGCCCACCCCGCATCGCTTTCATGCTACGCGAAGTCCCCACAGAAATGCACTACTTCGCCTCATAATGACTTCACATTCACTTTTTCTGTTGAAAGTGAAGTGAGTGAGAATTGAAACAGCCCACAGATCACATATAAAGTGCCAAAAGTAGGTGCTTATGCCGCTTGTGAGGTTACCAAGGTCAAACAGCACTTGTGTAGATAAATCATTTATCTGACAGCTCACCATTATATATCCTTATATATATATATATATATATATATATATATATATATATATATATATATATATATATATATATATATATATATATATATATATGTGTGTGTGTGTGTGTGTGTGTGTGTGTGTGTGTGTGTGCGCGCGCGTGTATATATATATGTAGTGGCATGGTAGCGCCACTATATGTCGAGTTGAACTGGGCTTTCTAAGTCAAACCCAACATTCTGCACTTTAATATCTTTGCAACCATTGAACAAGGCAAGGCAAGGCAAAGTTTATTTAAAAGACGCCCAATCCCAGAGGCTCTGGGCGCCGTACAAACATTAAAACAAGCATTTTAAACATAATAAGTATATAAATTACACATAATAAATACAAATCTTACAAAAAACCAAGCCTTAACTATAAATATTCATCTAAACATTAAATGCCTTAGAAAAGAAAAAGGCCTTAAGCTGGGCCTTAAAAACATCCACTGACAAAGCTTCTCTGACCATAGTTGGTAAGGAGTTCCACAGAACAGGGGCCGCGGCGCTAAATGCTCTATCGCCAGCGGATTTTAGCCTAGTTCTGGGAATGGTCAGGAAGCATTCACTGGAGGAACAAAGAGGGCGTGAGGAGAAGGCAGGTGACAGAAGGTCTAACAGGTAACCAGGGCCCTGCCCATGTAGGGCCTTATAGGTGAGAAGACCCACCTTAAAGAGGACTCTCCACCTGACTGGCAGCCAGTGCAATTCACGCAAAACCAGTGTAATATGACAAAACTTTTGCTGCCCTGGCAGCTGCGTTTTTGCACCAGCTGCAATCTGCGGAGAGATCCTCCTATGACCCCGAGATAGAGCGCATTACAGTAATCAAGGCTAGATGTGACTAAGGCATGTATCAAAGTAGGGAGGTCCAGAGGCGGAACAAGGGACTTAATCCTGGCAATGTTTCTAAAATGGTAAAAACAGGTATGAACCATGGAGGATATTTGAGCCTCCATGGTTAGATCTCTGTCCAGAATCACGCCAAGATTTCGCACTCAAGAGGGAGGCCTTCAATGGCACAGATCCTAGGACAAGCCCAGTTTCTGTGTCAGAGGCCATCCTATCACGAACTCTGTTCGACTCCACTACTAATACCTCCGTCTTATCGGGGTTCAGCTGCAACCAGCTGGAGGCCATCCAGTCGTTAATCTCGGTCAGACAGATATTAAGCACATCCACTGCATTTGATGTTCCTGGGGCAAAGGAAAAATACAGCTGAGTATCATCGGCATAGCAATGAAAACTCAAGCCATATTTCCTAATGATCCCACCCAGAGGCAGCATGTACACTGCGAACAACATTGGAGCCAATACTGATCCCTGAGGAACTCCACAAACAAGTAGGCTGGGTGTAGATGAGAAATTTCCCATCATGACCCACTGCCTCCTGTTGGTAAGAAAGGACTCAAACCATTTGATGACATTACCGGTGAGTCCACATAGGTCCCCAAGGCGAGCAAGCAGCACACAATGGTCCACAGTGTCAAATGCTGAAGAGAGATCGAGGAGAACAAGAATTGTCTTGTCTCCCGGTCTCTAGCCCTGAGGAGATCATTCTGCACCCGAACAAGTGCAGTTTCAGTGCTATGTCTGGCAGGAAAAGCCGACTGGAAAGGTTCATACAACTCATGAGATATGAGGTGCTCTTCCAACTGAAGTGCTACCACCTTCTCAATAACCTTTCCCAAAAATGGAAGGTTAGAGATTGGACAGTAATTTGCCTTGATCTCCGGGTCCAGAGATGGCTTCTTTAAGTGGGGTCTCCCCAGAGCCTCCTTCAAGACATCCGGAAAGACACCCTCAGAAAGGGAACACCGTACAATCGAGGCAAACACCGGGCCTACAGAGTCAACGCATCTCATTAAAAAACGCGTTGGCACCGGGTCCAGTTCACAAAAGGTATGCTTCATATTGGTTGCTACCTCAATAACCTCACTAACCTCCACTGGTCTAAACTCTCCCCAACCAGACGGAGTGCACTCAGAACACATCAGGCGATCACTGCCAGCTGTGTCATTGCTGACTGAAGGAGCCGCCCGCTGGATCGTGGACACCCTGTCCGAAAAGAACCGAGCGAAATCCTCACAATCAGTGTTGGAAAAAAACCTCCCGAGCCGTAGACAGACTGGATGTAAAAGTCTATCGACAGTCCAGAAAAGTGAGGCCAGTCGGTTCCTTCTGACAGCAATCTCCTTAGACAAAAACACTGTCGTCTTACGGTTGATTGCCTCCTGGTACCCAACATAATGGGCACGCAGGGCCAGTTTGTCCACATCCAGATGGGATCTCCTCCAGCAGCGCCAATCTCCGACCCATCTTCTTCATCTCCTGAGCTCGCCATCAAACCATGGCACCTCAGGTACGAAGTTCTGGGTCGTATACGGACAGGTGTGAGGGAGTTAATGGTGTCGATAACACTCCATTATAGGCGTCAACCCCGACCACAACACTTCCCGTGCATGCATCACCCACTCTAGACAAATTTGCTGCTGCCAAAAAACCCTCAGGGGTCAAACCCCGTAAAGGGCGACAGCAAATCATCTCAACAGGGGAAGGGCTTATGGCAGGAGCCCCAAGCGTGAACTGCACCATGCAATGATCGGACCAAAGGACCGGATTGATCTTATGATCATTAATATCAAGTCCCAGTGAGAACACCAGGTCCAACATGTGGCCATCTCGATGAGTCGGTGAAGTAACTGCCTGCATCAGACCCAAGGAGGATATAATCTGAAAAAATTCATAGCTATATCTGTGATTCACATCGTCAAACCAAACATTGAAATCCCCCAGAAAAACACATCTGGGGGATTCCAATGATGCAACGGCAACGAAATCTGTGATCTCCTGCAGGAAATCTCCCATCGACCCAGGAGGGCGATAAATGAGAAAAATCCTGCAGCCCGCATCAGGTCCTCCCCGGATGGCCACACAGTCAAAGGAACCCGGCGCTCTCACCGGGTGCATGGTGAAGGTCAGGCTGGATCTAAAACAGATGGCTACACCGCCATCCCTGCATTCCACACTGGGGCAGTGCACCACGGTATACCCAGGAACAGGTTTGCAAGAAATTGTACATGCTCGTTCTCGTGTGCTAGATCTCTGGATGTACCAAGTTTCATTCCGGTTGGATGTGTGGTCTCCGAGATGTGGATAGGAAAAAGTGCATTTTGTTGTCTCCCCATTGGTTTGAACAGGACTTCTTTGATTTTGTCTACCGCCCAGACAGTTTAGAATTTTAGTCTGAAATTTTCAGGGTAGTAAGGAGCTGACACACAAATGTGATTTTTGCTGGTTTGGTGAAAAAATATAAATCTGTTCCAATGGTTCTGTGCATGCTCAGTAAACACCTCAAAATATCTTTATGTATTTATTTGTTTGTATACTGGAAAGTATGTGAGCAAAAATGCCTATTTTCACAAATGTCCAGTGGGGAATGCAACAAAAAAGGTAATGAACTGTAGACAAAAGTACAGCAGGTAAGGATAAACATACCAACAAGGAACATTAAAATATAATTTAATGGCAGGAAAAATAAATTACAGAATGTTAGGCACAGTTCAGATGTTATTTACATGATTAACATAGCTTTATATGAATTGATTCGTTAGTGAGGAAGAATAGAAACAGACTAGACAGTAACCATAAGTGCGAGAAGAGGGGAAGTGCGAGGCTAGAGGGTATGTGGGGCAGAGGGGTGGAAAATGGGGAGGGAGATGTGCACATGTCCAAGGGGGGAAGGGGGAGAGAAGGGGTTTCCTAAGTAAAAGACTCAGTGGGGCTGAGGAGGTTTAAAAAAGGGGGGGGGGTGTCAGACGGGTTTAGTATGAGGGCCACCCTGGGCAACTACAGTTGGACAAATTTAGGAGGTGGGTCTTGAGGGAGAAGTTAATGGAATGAAGATACTTACAGGCTTAGATTCCAGAAGGCAGTTTGTTGTTTACTTTGTCCCATAAAAGGAGATGGAGTTCTGAGTCTGTTTCATCTGGTAGAAGGGGGTGTCAAAGACCATGGTGGCAGCCTCTCTGGTCGACCACCTGGGCGCTGCAAGGGAAAAGAGGGAGCCAACACTGGGTGACAGCAGTTTTAGGTAAATTTTATGAAGAAAGGAGAGAGAGTTTGTAGGTGGAACCTCCCTTTGAGGGTGGGCCAGCTGAGGGAGGAGTAAAGGGTGCAGTGGTGTGGTCAGAAGGGGAGACCAATGATGAAGTGAGCAATATGGTGACAGCTGTAGGTGTAGCTGTACAAAATGAATTTTTTTTTTTTTATTGTCATTATTTTCTGCGAGTGGAAAATCCTTTTTTGTTTGGCCTGTGACAGGGTTAGTTAGGCCCTGTCCCATCTGTGTTATGTAGGAAGGAATTTAAAGCAAGGATTCTGAATACTACTGTCGCTATCTTTTCTGACTTTCTATTAGACTGCACAGTCAAATCTTACCTTTACCTGCTGTACTTTCTAATTTCTAATCTCTGCCTTGCTTATGTATGTTTGTAAGGCATATGTATGAAACTGGATTGTCTGATGTATAAACCAGAAATGACTGCAGAAGCAGCTGCGACAGAGTGCGACTTCAGACTGATGTAATCTGTTACAATGCTCTGGCCAGCTACTACCCAGTGACCCACAAGTACAAAGCCTGTCTTAGTGAGAAGATGGGTAGAGAGACTGAGTTGAACAGAGACAGGCAGGGACATTGTTAGTCCAGAAAATGGCATGGGCCCCTCCAGTTTAGGCTGGTGCCCTCCCAGTCTTTTCCTCCAGCCTTCCTCCAAATTATAGAGCTTTAAAGCCCAACAGTGTCAGCAACAGGCTAGCAGCTTCCCAGCAGTGGCCCGCCCCACCCTGTCTCTTAGTCCCACTCCTTGTAGTCCTCCTACAGACAGGCAGGCACAGCTATTGGCCAATTACGCACACTGCTGTGGCACTGCGCAGACAGTTCAGTTTGGTGCGGTCATGGGATCATCGAGCAGCGGAAGTGTGTATATTCTATCCCGCGAGCTGCACTGGTCACCACAAACAAAGATGTAAAAACAAGTCAGCTCAGCGCAGAGTCCTAAAATGTACTGCTGAGTTTAAGGTCGACCGTCAATACGAGATTGGAAGAGCTGCCCTGTTTTCTGACTCATCCCTGCCCTGCCGTGCTGCTGCCTGTCTGGTGTGCATTGCTAGGTCCTAGTGCCCTGCCGCCGGCCCCGACCACCCACCATCACCGATAACAACTTTTACTGCACCCCAGTTTGCTGCTGGGTTTGGGATCTTATCATATAACTGGGTCCAGGTACTGTCTTTAATATATATTATGCATAGTTCTTGTGACTCGGGTTGCTGGGGATAGAAGATGGGAAATTACATAGAGGTTGAAACACTATATCATTGAAGATGGTATGTGGCTAGTTGGGGGGGGGGGGGCTAAATCAGAGCACCAGCCCTGTGTTGACCGAGGTATGAGGCTAATGTAATGCAGGGTTACTAATCCTATGCTCCATTCTGATAGTGTGTTATGTGGCTATGCAGCATTCTGATGGTGTATTATGTGGCGGGGTGGGTGGGGGGTGCTTGATTTCCAGGGCCCTGCCAAACAGTATTTACAGCATGTAAACATATTTGTATTTTGTGGAGCAGATTAATCATATTTTTTCCAAGGCCTTAAAAAACAGAGTACCACATCCTGATAAATAACACTAGCAAATAATGATTCTTTCCACTTTATTCAATGGACAAGACACTGTAAAACTGCTAGGTTTCCAGTGTGCCATTCACCTATGTCTAGGACATTGCCTACTGCAGAATGGTGGTGCTCAAAAGAATGACATCTTTTTTGCATGGCACAAAATGCTTGACATGTGTATGAGTTTCAATTAAATTATAATAGTGGAAATGATATACTAGTTGACAGCCCTAAGTATTCCTTAAGATGCTTGTATCATTGATTATAAATATATATATATATATGTATTTATGCAATGGGGTGGACATATATTCAGTGTGATAAATGCATATAATTACTGGCGACCCCCTTTAATACCCTGTTTTCAGACTCTGCTGAAATTTCGAGTTATTACGGCATTTTCAAAACACTATTCATTCACAGTTCTCGAGCGTGTCTGAGCTCGAGACATTCTGAGCGGTGAAGCAATAAATTTAAACCGCAAATTAGTTAAACTTACAGTCGCTAGATTCAGAGCATCATCATTCCTGCCTATAAAGTGTATCGTTCTGACCTGGTAGCGTGGCCGAGTGGTGTCCCTTTCAGTAAATCATATGCCCCAAAATACACACACAGAGAAGTGCTTTGTATAAAAACATTGTCACCTGCCGGAGCTGCGATAATTTTTTATTAGTTCTGAAATACAGAAGCCGCCGAGTGTAGACTGATGAAGCGGTGATTCTAAGCTGACTTCAGAAGGCAAGATTGAGCGTGAATGAGTGTTACTATAGCAACACTCATTCCCGCCAGATCACCGCCTTCTGAAACGCCCAGTCACCGCTCTCATCAGTCTATACTGGGCTGTTTGTATTTCAAAACTAATAAAAAATTAGCGGAAAATCGACAGGTGACAATTTTTTTATACAAGGTACTTCTCTGTGTGTGTATTTTAGGCATATAATTACTGAATGAACACCAACGCCTCAGGCTCTCTCTCTCACCCAAGTTGTTTTAGGTAGAAGTCCATGCCCCAGTAATTATAAAAATAACAGATGAGCAAGTGTGTGCCTATGATTTTTTTCACACCTCGGTGCGTGATGTCACATAAACCTCTCGGAGCTTGGCTCTCGAGGTTTATGGGTCATCACACACCTTGGGTGTGAAAAAATATTCATAACTTACACTTGCCTATCCATATTCTCTGTTGTCTGAGTCACTGTGTATAAATAAATTTATACAGCCAGTGACCACTATCTACCTGATTACTTAAGCAATAAGCCATGAGGGTGTGGGTTATCAGGGGATTTACCATGGCTGGCGTGGTTTGCCCACGAGGCGCAGCCGAGTGGGTAAATCCTCACCAGCCGTGGTAAATCCCCATAACCCACATCCCCCAAGTGGCTTATTGCTATTATGCCATCAGTGAAATATTTAATTGATTAAAAAAAAAAGCATCTTTTAAAAAAGAAAAATATAAGGCGGTTTTTATTACAAATAACCTTGCACAGTAAAAAAAAAAAAAAAATAGTCCTGGCCAACCTGGTATCAGGAGGACTGCGGAGTTTGAGTTTTGTACTGCTGGTGATGGTTACCTTTTCGTCAGGTGACCAGCTGTTGGATTCGCGCAGTGCCAGCAGGCTGAGGGCCGGGAGACATAGGAGCAGTTTGTTGTAGTAAGTGCCCTGCGACTTGAGTGCTGCTTTGCGGTTCGGTTTCAGGAACAGACCTACATATTTATTTTATTTTGGCAGGGCAATCAGCTTGAATGATGTATTTATTTTTATGTTTTTCCGTAACTGTGAGGTATGAGTGAGGAGCTGGGAGGCTGGAAGCATACTTGTAGTGCAGCAATAGCGATGAATTCGGAGGAGCGGGCATTACAGGAACATTTTGAAAAGGTTTGCCAGGTTTTTATAGGAGATATGCGAGCTTGAATTTGTGTTTATGCCAGGCAGTTTTAAAACAATGTTTTGTGAGCTGGGGAAGAGCTGGGAGGGTGCCGTGCTGATTTGCACTAGTGAGAAAGCAGATAGCGGCTCGGAATGATTTTACATTTTTTTTTAGTTGTTGTTGAGATGCGGCTGGCTGGCACTTTTTGCGGTGATTATCAGAGGATTTACAACGGAGGTAAGGTGTCCGCCTGCCGTTTTCATTGGTCGGTGTCCGAGGTCCATGGTATAATATGTCACAAATCCCTTTAGAATTCATTTAGAATGTTCGGCCTCAGAAGCAGTACTAACCATATTAAAATGGCAATAACTTTAAAATGAAAAAAGATAGCGTGGTACTGTGAGCACGAAAATTGTTCAGCACAAAATTATCTACAAAATAAGTGGTGTTTCTTTTATAGATACCTTATAGATTTTTTACAATTAGCAAAAAAGCAGAAGAAAATTAAATTTCTGTTCACTTTTTTAACAAACAAATGTGAATAACTTTAAAACCAAAAATGATAGCATGGTACTATGAGCACAAAAAATGTTCAGTGCAAAAATCTCTACAAAATGAGTGGTGTTTCATTTATAGATACCTTTTATTTTTTTTTTATAATTAGCAAAAAACAGCCTACAGTTCAATTTTCTTTTCCCTTTTTTGACAAACAAATGTGAATAACTTTAAAATGAAAAAGGTAGCATAGTACTGTGAGCATGACAATTGTTCAGCAAGAAGTTTTCTACAAAATGAGTGGTGTTTCATTTAATAGCAACCACTATGCTAGGTGGACATGCTCTAGGAAAGTTAACCAAAACTCCCAGAAATTATAATTTAAAATAAAGATAAACAGTCAAAACCAAATGTTCCTACACTGATAGAAAGCATCTCTATTGCATAAATGAAATATACAATGGTGAGCTGTCAGATAAATGATGTATCTACACTTGTGCTGTTTGACCTCGGACACCTCAGTCGTGGCTTACGCCACTCGTGAGGTGACCCAAGGTCAAACAGCACTTACGTAGATAAATCATTTATCTGACAGCTACTACTGATATCATATATATATATATATATATATATATATATATATATATATATATATATATATATATATAGACATACACAGTATATTTGTTTTCCTTGTGCTGAAAGCTAGTGTGCCAGAGATGCTTTGTTACACTACAGATCATGTTAAACGCTACAGCTTCGGGGGCCTTAGTGGCCCATAGACCCCCAGCCTTTATATAAAAAAATTTCAGTTGGCCCTTGCCCCCAGTTGCAGATGTAGACTCTAAGGCCAGCCAGAGTCTCCCACACCCCAGACACCAGGGGGATAAAAAATTCTTCCCCTGGAGTCAGGGGTAGGGAAGACATAACAAAAGTGTGTTTTATCTTCAGAAAAGCCCCAGAATTCACCACAGAGCATCTAACCCCCCAGAGCTACTGGGGGCCTAGTGGCCCCCAGAACCCCAAGCCTTCATGAGTCAGATAACCAGGTTTTAGTTCTTGGCAGGTAGAAAGCAACCCTACTCCAAAGGGAACTGTCTGGAACAAATTCAACAAGCAAATAAAATAACTAACAAACATACGATATGTCGGAGAGAGGCCCTACACACACACACACACACACACGACGGCTTCAGCACTCGTAGCTGCAGCCTGTAGGCAGCAGAAGAGTAGCCTGCTCTCTGTCAGTAAGGGTCCTAGCAAGCAAGAAAGGAACTTTCTGGAAGGAAAAATATATAAATAAATATATAAGTTGCTTAAAAGAGAGAATAAAAACAGGAGAGAGACAGCAGAGATAGTGAAACTAAGAGAAGGGAGGCCATAGGGATCATAGAATCATAGAAACTTGATGGCAGAAAAGGACTATACCGGCCTATCTAGTCTGTCCTTTTTTTCCCCACTACACTTCCCTTCCCCCGATACTCAGCTCCATATGCTTGTCCCATGCCCTCTTGAGTTCTTCCACCACTCCTTCTGGTAGTCTGTTCCAGGGCTCCACCACCCTCTCCATGAAGAAACACCCTCTCATATTTCCCCTGTATCTTTTTTCTTGCAGTCTGAGGCTGTGCCCTCTAGTTTTGACCCCCTCCTTCCTCTTAAGTAAACCCTCTTCTCCCATTTTATTGGGCCCCTTTACATGTTTAAAAGTTTCAGTCATGTATTCTCCTCTGGGATAAGTAATCATAATCACCTACTGCAACTTTGTAAACCCTCTTGACAACTATTTATTTGACCTTTGTTAGGCACTACTGTCTGAAACCTGTCATATTGGTATTCTGTAATATGTACTGTAAACATTGCCACATCTGTTTTTCTCCCATTTATTGTTCACTGTATAACTTACACAATGTCAATGTGCTAGTGCAGTGTACTGTCATGGATTGTTTGTACCTGTGATTAATTTCCGGGCCACCCCTGAAAAAGGGACTGTCAAGGTCCCATTGGGTTTACCCGGTCAAGAAAAATAAACAAACTATGTCTTTCCTTTCCCTCCTTGTCTCCGGCGTGTACAGATCCAGCTCCTTACACCTCTGCTCATATGACTTTCCCTGCATACCCTGCACCATCTTGGTTGCTCTTCTCTGAACCCTCTCCAGTGCATCTATATCCTTGTGGAGATATGGCCTCCAGAACTGAACCCCATACTCCAGATGCGGCCTCACCATGGCTTTGTAAAGCGGCATTAATACCTCCCTCCCTCTCTCTGGTAGTAAACCCCCTGCCTATGCATGCCAACATTCCATTGGCCTTTCCCACCGCCCTGCTGCATTGGTTTCCTACCTTAAGGTTAGAGAGGACTATGATCCCCAGATCCCTCTCCTGTTCTGTTACTTTAATTTCCTCCCCACACAGGGTGTACCCTGCTCTTCTGTTGCTACTCCCCAAGTGCATCACAGTGCACTTCTTGACATTAAATTTCAACTGCCACGTCCCAGACCATTTTTAAAGTGTCTAAGTCCTCCCTCATGTCTTCCACCCCACCCCCCCGGTGTCCACCCTATTTCATATCATCAGCAAATAGGCACACCCTCCCCTCAAACCCTCAGCAATATCACTAATGTAGATGGTGAAGAGAAGGGAACCCAAAACTGACCCCTGTGGCACTCCACTCTTCCCCTCGCTGTCCTGGAGTGCACCCCATTTAGCACAACCCTCTGAGTTCTTCCTGACAACCAGGCCTCCACCCAGCCTGTTATTTTCCCACCCAACCCCAGGCTTTCCGTCTTGCTCACCAACCTCCTATGGGGGACGGTATCAAAGGCCTTACTGAAGTCCAGATAGGCCATGTTCACTGCCCCCCCCATGTCAATCACCTGAGTCACCCAATCAAAGAACTGAATTAGGTTTGTCTGGCAAGGCTTCCCCTTCATGAAGCCATTCTGTCTGCTGTCCTGCAAGCCACTCTCCTCCAGGTAATCCACCACCCTGTCCTTGATTAATGCCTCCGTTACCTTCCCCACCACTGACGTAAGGCTGACAGGTTGGTAGTTCCCCTTCACCTTCTTACTACCTCCCTTGAGTAAAGACACTACATCTGCCCTCTTCTAGTCCTCTGGCACTCTACCTGTATCCAGGGTCAAGTTGAAGAGCCTTGTCAAGGATGAGGCCAACTCCTCCTTCAATTCCCTGATCAACCTGGGGTGTAACCCATCAGACCCCATTGCCCTGACTACCCTCAAAGGGTGTAACCCATCAGACCTCATTGCCCTGTACACGCTCAATTTATGTAGCTCTTCCCTAACACTGTACACAGTGATTGGGCTCAGATTCACCCATTTGCCCTCCTTCCCATTAGACTTTAGCTCAGGTCCCCTACTGTCCTCCTCCTCCGTGAATACTGAGCTAAAGTACTTATTCAATAACTCTGCTTTCTCACAGTCCCTTTCCAGTTTTATTTCTCCCTCCTCCCTCAGTCTAGTAATCCCCTGTCTTGCCCTTCTCTTCTCCCTCACATATCTGAAAAAGGTTTTATTTCCCCTTTTGGCCTTTTTTGCTATTTTCTCCTCAGTATCTGCTTTTGCCCTTCTGATCTTCTTCCCTGCCATACTCCTCTTTTCCTTATACTCTTCCTTATCTTCCTCACGGAGTGTCCTCTTAAATTTTCTGAAAGCCCGCCTCCTTTCCCTGACTACCCTCATAACCTCCTTTGTAAACCAAAGCGGTCTCCTCCCCCTTTTGCCCTTCCTAACCTGTTTTATGCACATTTCCGCAGCATTCGGGACCCCTCCCTTGATAGCCTGCCATAACTCCTCCACTGCCCCTACATTCTCTGCACCCTTCATTGTCTCCCTTACTATCCTTCTCATCTTGTCAAAGTCTGTGCATCTGAATTCCATGACTGTAGTACTGGTTTTACTTGTCTCCTTCCCTGCCCTGACCCTGAACATCACCGTGCTGTGATGGCTGTTGCCCGAGGTTTCTCCCACCTGCACCTCCTCCACACTTTTCCTATTTGTCAGGACCACATCCAGCAGGTTGTTGCCCCTTGTCAGCTCCCTGACTAGCTGTTGAAGGAATACTCCCTGAAGCGCAGCTAGTATCTCCCTGCACCTTGACAATGCTGCATTCGGGATTTCCCAGTCTACATCTGGGGGTTTAGGTCCCCTACCAGTAGTAGCTCTCTTTTTAGGGCCAGCCTTGTGACTGCCTGAATTAATTGTTGATCACCCTCCTCTCCTTGTGTAAGTGGCCTGTATACCACCCCCAGCCACAAGGATTCTCCCATCTTCCTGCCTAGCTTTACCCACAGTAGCTCATTCTCCCCATCCTCCTCCTCTTGTCCTTCAGTTACACTTATGGCTTCCCTGAAGTATAAAGCAACTCCTCCCACCCCATCTCTTCTGAACAGTCTGTAACCTGGGACATGGGTGTAGCCAGACAATATAAATATGTACACTAGGTCCATGTTTGTTGCCCCATCTGGCACAATAATTTACAACTCTTGTACACCATGACACTGATTGTTGCCTCCTATGCATAGGTAAATACAGATGCCCTACATTGCTTCCTCAGACATCCACATACCACCCCAGACCCTGTGAAGTTGTATAGTCCTTGGCATGCAAAGACAATATCAGTGACCAATCCTTCTAGTTTTGACTCCAATGAATAAAATTACAAAAATGTTCAACTGGTCCTGTGTTATATTTTCACGGACAAAGGAAACAGTTATGAGCCTTTTTGTTGCCCCCTCAAGTAAATTTGTACACCATGGAGTATTCCTGCCTACTCCCATGACAGGGATAGTCATTCCCCAGGTGTGCAGCTCTGTTCACCAGGTCTTGTTTATAGCTACTATATCTAGTCCATTGTCCCCCATGATGGCCTCCAAGTCCACCGTCTTATTTGCTGAGCTCCTGGAGTTGGCTGCTAAGCCTTTCCACCAGGTTTCCTCTCCACCCTCCTTCTCTATTCTCCCTCATGCCCAGTATTTTAGCACTATCCCGGGGGGAGGCTGGTGGCCCCCAATTCTCCTGCCTTGTGGTGTGGATCCCCCTCCAATCTACTTTAAATTGTAGGTTTCTTCTATGAACTCTTCTAATTTGCTTTTTAGCACTGCCACACTCTCCCTATTCAGGTGCAGTCTGTCTGGAGCAAATATGCTCTCATCCTCCAACGTGGATCCCCAGTCCCATACTAATCCATGCCTCATTTGCTTGCAGTACCCCACCAGCCACTCACTGAACTCCTTAATCCTCAACCTCCTATCAGTACTTATCTTTGGTACTGGCAACACCTCAGAGAAAGCCACTGATTGAACCCCAGACTGCTGCAGTATCTAGCAAGTGCTCTAAATCTTGCCTGCACCTCCAACAGGCTTTTTCCTGCCAGTTCATTTGTTCCCAGGTTAAACATCAGGTGTATTTTCTCATCCTGCTGTTTCCCCCTTGAGGGAATATAGTGAATGACCGCCACTGCCATCATGCCTGGCAGACACTCAACCCATACTGCGCTACTCTTGCCCCCCCATCTGATTACTTTTATTATAGAGTCCCCAACAAGTAGGACCCTGTTCCCCATCACCATCTGTTTGCATTTCCCATCTACACTTCTCCCAACCCCTTCCATTTCATTTCCCACCTTATTCTCACTATCCCCTTTGCCCGTTTCAACTACTGGTGTAATGTCTTCCCCCTTTGCTCCCCTAGCTCCATGCTTCCCGGAGGCATTTACTACTAGGCTGCCCACCTCTGCCCCGCCATCTCCAAGCCTTTTCCTTCCCCTTTGATTTGCCCCATAGCCATGCCTTGCTTGAATTCCCTGGAGAACTTTGCCCTTTCCCAGCCCCATCTAGCCCTAGCCTTTTTGAACCTGAGCTGCCTGACTCCCCCCCTTTTGGGTTTGCCCTTTCTAGGGTGTGTTCACCCCTACGCCTCTGTCCCCATGTTTACTACCCTCCTTGTTCTTTCCCGAAAGGGCATCCCCCTTTTCCAGTTTTTCTTCATCTTCCTTCGTGCTTGCTTCTCCTATGTCCCCTGGATACTCCTCAATTCCACTTTCCTGATTTTCTCCCCCATTTAGTGCCCCTAGTGGAGCATATCTGTTTTTCTGCTCCAAGCCCACTGCATGTATCCACCTGGCTAGGGCTCCACCCCTTTCTTCCTCCCCCCTCCTCCCTTGCCCTCTGCACATGCTTTGGACCTTTATACTTAACAGTCTGCCATTCCCTCTGGTTTCCCTTGTGTCTCTTGTCACCTTTATCTAGGATTCCTGTAGCCCCACTAAGGCCATCCTCTACCCTTCTATCCTGCTTCCATACTCCCTTGTTTTCCTCCACTCCCCATGGCATCCTCCCCTGCCTATTTCTATATTTGCTCCTTGTCCCTTTATAGCTCCCCTTTTAACCACCCCTTGTCCCCCCACAGCTCCCCTTCTAATCTCTATTTCTCCCTCAGCAGAGCCCCTCCTGTCGTCCATTATACTCTTCTCCCTTTCCCAGTTTAGTGTCCATCTCAGCCATCTCACCTCCTCCCTCAGCTGTGCAAGCTGCCTACATACTATGCAACCCCCCATTTTCCAAACTATATCCAATACCATGGTCGACCCACAACCAGTGCACCCCACCATCCTCCCAAAGATGCCCCCAGCCATTGTAGCCTGGGGACCATGCCTTGGACCTGCCCCAATCCTGCTCTGTTGACCACTCCAATTTTATCGCCCCTCCATTTCCCTGTGAAACTATACATAAGCTTTGGTTTCAGGCCCTAGTGTAAAGATTCCCCCCTCGAAATATCAGTATCCAGCCCCTGTGACTTTAGATTCCAGCCCCTGAAACTCCTGACGCTAGGATTTCAGGCACTGAAGCAACTTCTGAGTTCTGTGTACTGCAGAACCAAATAAACAGTACCCTAAAAACACATTGTTTTGAGCTTTTTAGATCCCAGACCCAGAGATACCCTTATAAATTGCCCTAAAAACATAGTACTTGAGCTTTAGATTTCAGAAATTCCCACGATTTTTTCCCTGGTTTTGCAGAACCATTTATAACCATAGAAGCCCCATAAATGTCACAGGACCTTAGTTTTTGAGGATTATGAGCACCAGAGAAGTCCCAGTTATACCACAGTACCCCAGTTCTGCTCGAAGAATGCCACAGTACCTTAGTTCTGAAGTTTTGAGCAGTCCCAAAAAATATGCCCAGTACCTTAGCACAGCAGAAATTTACCTCTGGAAAGAAAAATGTGCCACAGCACCGTTGCACAGAAGAAATTTAGCTCTGGAAGAAATCCAAAGTGTCACAGCTCCTTTGCAGATGTTTCTATGCCACCTGCTAGCAACAGAGATGCTCCTTTCCCAGCCCTCTTGTCTGCCCCTTTTTGTTTCTTTCCTTCTTATTTACTGTTTACTTTATAGCTCTGTACTGTCAGTAGACTTTAGTGGTAAAATGTATCAAGATTTATGTCAGGGTGTGGTGTGGCTGTGTTGTGTACTGAAATATGATGCCCAACAGTATTGTATGGCGTTAGCTGGTACCATTTGATGTCACAGGCTATGGGTATAAAGGAAGTGATGCTCTAGAGAGTGTGGGTGGGATGGGCTACTCCAGACCTCCAGAAACAATCAAACTGGTAGAAAACTGATGTCACAGAATGTAGAATCCTAGCTCCAGGTTCAACAACAGACACTACTGATCCACACAGAAGCAGGCTGCAGTTCATTGACTTAGTGTTCGCAGGTGCTCCAGATGATACAGGCTATTGTGAGAGAGATTACTTTATACCAAGAATGCAAAGCCAAGTTAGATCTTCCCCTCTCATACACAGGGACAGCTGATCTGTTCAGAGACTCACTAACACTGGTAGAAAACTGATGTCACCATACCTCTCAACTGTCACACATTACAAGGTACGTCACTCATTTTCCCCTCAGAAATTCTTTGTCCCACATAGGGAAGGTGGAGATAGGGGAGAGTAACGGACCTACACTATTAGCGTGGGAGCAAGTTACGCTACTGTCTTAAATCAGTCATTGGGTTATTTTTAGTTGTTTATTTGAGTTGGTGGTCTTCACTCTCAACACCCCCCGTTAAAAAAATAAAAGCCCCCCAACTCAAACAAACTGACACATCATTAACAATAAGCACAAGCATGTGCTGTATTTACGAAAGTTTTACACTACTAGCATACTACTGGTCCGATACTCTCCACTATTGCCAGGAAGGTGATATTCCACATTTCCCACTAAGACTTTAAAGCAGAAATTCATAACACTCTATTATGTTCAGTTATCAGCAAACATTAAGAACATTAGTGCATGGATGGCCATAGTGTTCTGAGATTGCAGTGCCAAGTTTGAAGATACGTTACACATTTTGGTCATTTGTCACACATTTCAGTGAAGAAAGGTTCAGAGGTATGGATGTCACAGAATGTATAATCCCAGCTCCAGGTTCAAGAACAAACACTGCTGATCCACACAGAAGCAAGCCATAATTCCTTAATTTAGTGTTCTCAAGTGCCCCAGGTGATACAGGCTCTTGTGAAAGAGATCACTTTACACCAGGAATGCAAAGTCAATTTAGCTCTTCCCCTCTCTCATGTACAGAGACAGCTGATCTGTTCAGAGACACACTAACATTGGTAGAATACTGATGTCACAGAATGTAGAATCCTAGCTCCAGGTTCAAGAACAAACACTGCTGATCCACACAGAAGCAGGCCGTAATTCCTTGATTTAGTGTTTTCAGGTGCCCCAGATGATACAGGCTCTTGTGAGAGAGATCACTTTACATCAGGAATGCAAAGTCAATTTAGCTCTTCCACTTTGTCATGCACAGAGACAGCTGACCTGTTCAGAGACGCACTAACACTGGTAGAAAACTGGTAGGGTTGAGTCAGACACCTACCCCACAAGAAATTAATCACAGCAGCGTTTGCTGACACAGTCAATCCTTAGTGCTTTATTGCCCACAGTGTTTCTCCAACCCCTGAAATAACAGCAGTATTTCATGGTTTTAACTTTCAGCTAGTTAATTCCTATGCTTGTCTTGATAGCAATTTCATAGAATGAGTTTCTAAAAAATGCACCATTTGGCACCAAATTCGTCAAAATTTCTTCAGGGGACAAATCCCCCAGACCCTCATTTTAGAAAAAGTCAGTAATGGGGGGCATGTCCCCCCCCCCAACATACACACACTTTTAGAATCCTGCTGATGCCCCTGGAGACAGCACATGCTGCTATGTCCTGGTGTAGAGACTGACTTGAAGACAGACTAGGAAAGACATGCTGATTTCATGTCTTGAATTGTCTCATAATTTGCTGAGTGGACACTGACCTGAAGAAGGAGAAGAAATGCTGAAATGTTTTCCAATTTTTTTTTTTGTGTGTGTGTGATTTAGAATAATAAATCACCACTTGTAGTTTTTTACAATTTCTCCTCAACTGCTTATTTCCTGACATATGCCTCCATTAAAGTTAGTGTCAGAGGTATCTGAATTACTTACATTCAGTGTCAGAAGCCACATCACATCCAGAAGACTCTCCACATCTGGTTTTAGAAGTGGGATGACCAATTGTTCTACCTGTTCCTGTGCCTGAGAATTGGCACAAACTCGGTACAGTAGCCCGTTACACTTTCTAAACAGGTTCCCCCTTTTTGTGTTTCACCCCCACCTGCCTAAAGTAACCTCGGCGAGAAAAATCATTAGTTTCTTCAGAAGCAAAATCATAACTGGTTATCAATCTGGTTTCAGGATTTTCATAAATTAACCCCTTATGTCCATCAGTTTTTTGTTGCCACTGCTTTTTCAGGTGTCTTCTTTCCTGCCGGGATTTCCGTACCTTGGAGCTGGGCTGAAACAAGTCTTGATCAAAGCTACCAAAGGGAAAACTGCCCTCACCATCTAGGTTTTTCTTTGCCTGTGCTCTTGTCATCACAGCTGACGAAACTGCAGGTTTGTCTCCGTCTATGATCAACTTAGTAAAGCCTAGAAAGTCATTTCCAATTATCACGGGTACAGGTAACTTCGGTACCACTCCTACTTTCCTTTGGTGTGACACACCATTAATGCTGAGAGTCAGTTGAGTGGTGGTATGGGCATAAGACGGTCCTCATGGTATGAAGTACAAAGGGGTGTTCTTTACCATATGAAGCCCAATCCTCATACCCAGAGAGTAGATGTACAGTTAGTAGTGCCACAGACCTGCTGGCAGCAGGTGATGGAGGCTGCACATTCCAGTACCTGTGGAAGGCACTGATGAAGATGAGAGACACTGCAAGCAATAATACCTAATAGGGTGGGCGGTATTGGGCAATACCGGATTGCCCAGGGGCATAATGAGGCCCGACGCTGCAGGCGGAGGATCTTATAGCCCCTGGAAGGTCTGGTATTGCCCATACCGCCCACCCTGGATGGTATTATTTATTTTATTTATTTATTTATTTAGTTTTTGTTGACTGGATAAGTGCACTTGACAAATCCTGCCTATTTTCAGGCACGACCCGGGGGAGGGGGATACAGATGAATGCCAAATGACCTCGAACCAGATTAAACTGTTGGTGGTATTTTTAGTGAATGAGGGAAATTTGGCCAGGACACCGGGGAAATTCCCCTACTCTTTTCGATAAGTGCCACGAGATCTTTAACATCCACCTGAACTACCACCAATCCAGGCAGATGGGACCTTATTGCACTTAGAAAATGGGTACTGAGAAAACAAAATTGTTTAATAAAATAGTTATTAGAAAAATTAGTTTAAATTTAGTTTTGTAATAAAATAGTTCCTCTGCCTATATTACAATGTGTCTTTTTTTTGTGAGAACACACACATACACACACACACACACACAGCACACCCTAAGTCTAGCTTCTTTGTAGACCTCAGTTGAATTTCCCTCCCTCAAACACACAGAAAGACATACAGGAGGGGAAGGAAGGAAACATATTCAATCCAGTGCTTTAGAGTAACTGGTAATTGCTATTTTTCTTTTAAACTTAGATTGTGGGCTTGTAGTGACACTATACTTTCTTTGTTGTCTTTACTTATAATTGTTTTTGGGCTGTTGAAAATTTAAAACATAGTGGTGGTGTAATTCTGTGCTGTCTTTAATTGCTGCAAATTTTCGCCTTCTACCCCACCCCTACCCCCAACTCTTAATTATATGCCCTGATAAATCTGATTGACAGGAGCTAAACACAGGGTATAGTAAGGGTGTGAAGTAGGAGGGGCATAAGGGGGAAGAAGCCCACCCTCAGCACGACAAGTGTTTTGACTCATTTATTTATTTATTGGTTTCTTTTTCCTTAAAAAAAAATTATCTGAGGATCAGTGACAGGATTTTTAGTACAGTAAATTAATAAAAAGAGAACTAGGAGAGCTTCAGTAGCAGACAAGTAGTGGAACTGCAGTATAATGTGGGGAGTGGTGCAATGCAGTGGCTGTGGGGCAGCCATATTCAGGCAGACCTTCTGGACACTGAGGTGCTGCCCTATCTGCATGCATCTCTCTGGACTGCAGGATGAGGTAGCCAGACTCAGAGCTGAAGTAAACTGGGTCAGGAGTACCATCACCCCTATCCAGGGACCACCCAGTCCAATGCAGCTGCCTCAAAGGATGCCGAGAACGAGGATCACTTGGATGACAGTGGGCTCAGGGAGGGTTAGAGCAGTCAGGCAGAGGCACATCCCAGATCCTATTCCACTCAAGAACTCATATGCCACACTGGCAAACGAGGACAACCAAATAGAGGTACCCAGAGAAGTGGAAGGAAAGGATATGGAGGTTAGCCAAGGAGGTGACCTCAGCAGGGAAAGCAGTGAACCCCAGAGGAGGAGGAGGAGGAAGCAAATCCTGGTGGGGGACTCCATTGTAAGAGGGATCCAGCTAGGAACACAGGAGGGGGAGGACAGGGAGGTGAGGTGCCTACTAGGTGCCACAGCATGGAGGGATGGAAGGAAGATCCTGGGGATCACTGGGAAGGCAAGACGGGAGGGTGAGCTGGATGTCATTATCCACCTAGGTACTAATGACTTGGCAAATGGGGAGCCAAAGGAAGTTCAGGAAGAGTTTAGGAAACTGGGGAGGGGTCTCAAGCAAGTAGCTACTTCTGTCACTTTCTCAGAAGTACTACCTGTGAGAGGCAAGGGAGAGCATAGGAGTGCATGCACCAGGAACTTTAACTCATGGTTGAAGAACTGGTGCTGTGAGGAAGGGTTTGGATTCATTGGTGACTGGGGACCCACCTTGAGGGATGGAGGTTTGTTCAAGCCTGACGGCCTGCATCCATCCTGGAGGGGAATCCAAGCACTCAATGATAAGTTTAAATGCTACATTGACAAGCATTTAAACTAGCAAAGGGGGGTGGCAGGCCAGCAAGGAGGGTACCTACTTGCTCACCCCCCACAGCTAGCAGTGGAACCAGTGAACCAGAGGGTGGCTATCTCTGCAAAGCAGTGTGCAAAGATGGAGATTAGTGCCCAAGAGGTGGATAAGCAGAAAGGGCAAAATTCAGCAGAAGGGCAGACACAAGGAGAACCAGGGATAAATGACAACCAAGGAAGGGGCTGGAGTAGAACAGTGAAGCAGTCTAGGAGGTCAAATATGCAAAGACCATGTGCAAAATGCCAGGAGCCTTAGCAACAAGATGGAAGATCTGAGGCTGTCATGGTACTATCAGACCTGGACATTGTGGCCATCACTGAAACCTGGTGTAATGATAACCATGACTGGGAGATGGCCATACCTGAGCTAACATATTCAGAAGAGACAGAGCAGGCAGGAAGGGAGGAGGAGTGGCACTGTATGTGAAAAATGACATAAGGGCCATAGAGATCCAGGAGGAACAAAATGGGGGAGAAATACTGTGGGTTAAGCTGGAAAGGAAAATGGGGCCAGCCATTCGCACAGGTGTGGTCTATAGACCACCAGCCCAGGAGGAAGAAACAGATAGGGAGCTGATGCTAGCCATCCAAAGGATGGCAGACAAGAGTAAGGTAGTACTGGTTGGAGACTTCAATATTCCAGATGTGGACTGGAGCATCCCAGCAGCAGCATCAACTAGGAGCAGATTTATCCTGACTCTTCAGGGTGCCTTCCTCAAGCAACTGGTCATGGAACCAACTCAGCAGAAGGCAATACTGGACCTTGTGCTCACAAACAGGGACAGTGTGACGGGGGTAACAGTGGGGAGCACCTGGGTAACAGTGACCACCAGTCATTGTGGTTTGAAATCACAGAAAGAGCAGAACCAAACCACACAAAACACGTGATCCTGGATTTAGGGGCAGACTTTGGGAAAATGGGAGATACTTGAGAGGCATTAAGGAATGGGACAGGAATCAGGGGTTGAGGAACAGTGGGCAGTATTTAAAATGGGGATTACAAGAACAACAGAATTATGCATTAGCAGGTTAGCAAGAGGAAAAGGAAGAGGAGACCATTATGGTTTTCCAAAGAGGTAGCAAAGAAAGTGAAAGCCAAAAAGATTGCATTCAGGCAATACAAAAAGACACGGGCAGAAGGGGATAGGGATTAGTACCAGGAGAAGCAAAGGGAGGCAGGGAGGTCAGTAAGGGAAGCCAAAGCTCAGACAGAAGAACACATTGCAAAATCAGTGGGTAATGGGGACAAAACCTTTTACAGGTACATAAGTGAAAAAAGAAAGACAAAGGGAGGGATAGTGAGACTGAAGTGGGAGGATGGGAGCCGCGTGGAGGATGACAACAGTAAAGCTGACATATTGAACAGGTATTTGCTCAGTCTTACTGAGGAAGAGGGGGTAATGGGTCTGAAGGAGTACAAGGGTGAGAATGGTGCAGAAATGGACACAAGTCCCTTTACACAGAAAGGGTCCTGAAGGAACTGGAAGTAACAAGAGTTGATAAAGCAATGAGGCCAGACGGGTGCACCCCAGGGTCCTTAAAGAACTAAGAGAGGTGGTGGCTGAACCTCTGGCTATCCTGTTTAGCCGATCACTGGAAACAGGGAGGTACCCAAAGACTGAGGACAGCAGATGTAGTCCCCTTATACAAAAGTGGGAACAAAGAGGAAGCAGGGAACTACAGACCAGTCAGCCTCACCTCGGTAGTGGGAAGATCATGGAAGCACTACTGAAGGAGAGATTGGTGGAACATCTGGTTGTCAGTGGACCACAGGACCCAAGGCAGCATGGTTTCACCAGGGGAGGTCATATCAGACCAACCTCGTTTAATTTTTGACTGGGTGACTAGGAGGTGGATCAGGGAGGGCAGTGGACATGGCCTATCTGGACTTCAGCAAGGCCTTTGACACTGTGCCACATAGAGACTATTATACAAACTGGGGAATATGGGTGTGGGCAGGACAGTAGTGTGGTGGGTAGGTAACTGGCTGGGTAGCAGGACACAGAGGGTGATGGTAAATGGTTGTCACTCCACAGAGGAAGAGTGACCAGTGGGTACCACAGGGATCAGTGCTGGGACCGTCCTATTCAACATCTTCATCAGTGACATTGCGAAGGATCTAGAAGGCAGAATTTCACTGTTCGCTGATGACACAAAGCTCTGTAACAGAGTAGACGCACCAGAGGGTGCAGACAGAATGAGAAGCGACCTGCAGAAACTTGAAGAATGGTCAGGGGTTTGGCAGTTGAAATTCAATGCAAAGAAGTGCAAAATAATGCATATGGGGCACAAAAACCCTGGCACAATATATCAGTTGGGGGGTGAGGATATAGCATGCACCACGCAGGAAAGGGATCTTGGGGTTGTCATCTCTGATGACCTCAAGGTAGGGAAACAGTGTGACAAGGCAGCAGGTAAAAGCAAATAGGATGCTGGGATGTATAGGCAGGGGCATCACCAGCAGGAAAGGGAGGTCATAGTTCCACTATACAAGACACTAGTGAGGCCCCACCTGGAGTACAGTGTACAGTTCTGGAGACCATACCTACGTGAAGGACATAGACAGGGTAGAGAAGGTTCAGAGGAGGGCAACAAAGATGGTGCATGGATTGCATCACAAGTCCTATGAAGACAGGTTGAAGGAACTGAACATGTACTCCCTGGAGGAGGAGAGAGGGTTATGATAGAGACATACAAGTATCTTACAGGAGGAACAGGGTGCAGGAAAACACTATTTTTAAGTGAAAAGATGTTCCAGGACTAGAGGGCATGGGATGAAGTTGGAGGGAGGACGATTCAGAGGAAACATGAGAAAGAATTTCTTCACAGAACGGGTGGTGGACAAGTGGAACATCCTGCCAGAGGAAGTGGTGGGGGCTGAAACAATCACGGGATTTAAGAATGCATGGGATACACATAAAGGAATTCTAGAGGTCAGGGGTAAGGGGAAACAGACTTCTAGGAAAACAAACTGAACTTACAAGCTCAAATGGGCAGACTGGGTGGGCCATAGGCCCTTATCTGCCGACACTGTCTATGTATCTATGTATCTAGCATGTGATGCTTTTTCTGTATACTGGTATGTCTGTTGCCCCCGCCCCCGATAAAATAGTTAAAAAGTCAGTTATGACAGGTTATGAATTTACTTAGAGGGAAAGTAAGCCTGTATAAAGCGGGAGAAAGCACTAGTATGTACCCTGACAATTCTGGCCCCTTCCTACTCCGTCTGCTTCCTCACGCTGATGAGCAGGTTTGTTTTAAACAAGGCTGTAACCTGTAACCCCTTCCTACACAGTCACGCTCCCTAGAGGCAGCGTCCATGAGAGCAGAGATGTGGTGCCACATGTAGCGTTATTTTAAAACTTTAAATGGACCCATTTGCTCTTTGGCTGGAGTGACATATCTACATCACAGTCAGAATGGTGAGTTCACCAATGCTGTTATCTAGGGAGTGACCCGACAGGATGTACCCAGCAATCCCAAGAGGCTTCATGACCGGGGAGCCTCACAGAGCTCCGAGTAAATCGGTCAACTGAAAATAACTTCCTGTCACGAGGTAATAAGCTGATTTACTTTTTATTTCATTTGCTCACTAGATGGAGTTGCGCTACTGACTAGTGGACTTTATGAGAGTGAGAGGGGATCGGAGGTCAGGAGTGTTGATACTGCCGAAATTGGGTCGAGTTTTGTTAAAAAAAAAAAAAAAAAAAAGTAGTATTTGTGATCATTGGTGGTGAGAAGTGGAAAAGCTGAGGATGGGTTCATGGAGGCAATTTACCTGACAGACCTGGTTGCTCGCTAACAGACAGGCAGGACGGGGGGGGGGCAGCTAAGTAGCTTGATCGTGTGGACAATGTTATGTTTTGTTTACACTGCATTATAAGATTTTTACTTTATGACAGGGCAGCCGCTAAGTTTGTCATCCACTAAGCGACAGAAACAAATGGCGAATATTTGGAATGCAAGTGAGGGGTTTCATCCAATTGGAGAGCAGGCTGGGCACCAACATCCTGGTGATGGGGCAGGCTAGGCTGGCCCTTTTAATAAGTGGGCCTCTATTGTCTGTTAGAAATTGGGCTTTTTATTTCCTGGCATCTGATTGGCTAGTACCCTTGCCAGAGGGGTACATTAACTTTCAATAGATGCCCAGGAAACAAAAAGTACCAGTCTACAATGCCCCTTCACCCAGGATGTCTCCTGGTGCTCACGCCACTTCCCAATTGGCTGCAGCACCTCATTAAAAATTTTAAAATGCTGCCATTTTCTTCCCTCGCTTAGCGAGAGAGCCAGTTCAGATGGTACAGCTGACTGATGAGGAAAAAAAAAAAAAGGGAAAGATAGCCACCGACTGTCACGCCACAATCACACTAACTGTATGCCACATTTAAGACTCTTGCTCTGGCGTCCACCCTCTCTTACCACACAAGTAAGACAGTTATTATTTTCACAACTGCAGCCTAAACCAAGGTCACGCACCTAACAGCTGCCTTCTATTTTAAGCCTTCACTTGCTTGGCTGCAGTGTCTACGCTGGTGGCGCTGGCCTGGGGGGCTGCCAATATCACAAATTAAACTAGCATGTCTGTGGAAGCACACACACCAAGAAACTGTCACTTTTCCAAAAGGGTGCAGTTAAATCCAGAATTTACTACCCCATTCAGCAATTGTAATCTACATTTAGGTGAGACGGGCTCCTTTCAGTCATGCAAATCTGGCATAGTAGCCGTTTGTGCTCTCGCGCCCCTCCTCCGCTCCTCATTTCTAATTCATTCAGGCAGCCCTCCTGAGGAACACAGCTCAAAACAATAAAAATAAACAGTAAAGTAATGAAAATGTACCACCGGGCTGTTAAGTACTGGCTACTGTGCAGCAGGAAATGACTAACTGCAATCACCGCCGCTCACTCTCACCTCACATGGTCCGGTAAATGCAGAAAGTCCCACTCGGTGCGGTGTTGAAGTTCTTCGTGGTCGCTGCTGCTACTGATCCTTGCTTGTATTCATCAGCCAAAGAAATGAAAGAACCAAGGCAAACCTTGCCTGTATTTTAAAAAAAGACCCCAAAGAAATTTCAAACGCAAGCCCTGTATGCCAGTAGCGGGCGGGCAGGGGGAGGGTTGCCATGACAACCAACAACAAAAAAAGCAGGTGGAGTAACTATTTTTTTAACTCTACAAATAAAATACTTAATATATTAAAAGTCTTGTTATGCAAACTTGTTTATTTAAAGCACATAAAATGCAGTGCCCATTTCTAGGCATATAATCTCCATGGTGAGGCGGTATACAATACGGACCACCCAAGGGCTATAAGGCCCCTGGCCGGTCCGGTATTGCCCAATACCATCCACCCTGTTGGGCATTATTGCTTACATAGATGCCCACCTAGAGAAGTGTTTAAGCCAATCAGATGGCTCAAATAGCTTGGCACATTTTCTAAGGCTAATTTGTTGCCCCACTTTTACTGGGCAGGGGTGTACAGACAGGTTGCAGCCTACTGCAAGGCCCATTCTCTTTGCCAAGTCTGTGTTGGTGGCTGCCAGACTGGCCCTGGAGAAAGCGCCCCAGAGTAGAAAAGGTGCCTGTACATGCACTAGGAGGGTGGAGGTGGCATACCAAAGCAATAAAGCTAAAAGGAAAAGGAATAGAGTCCCTGGAAAATGAAGGATAACCTTTCTCCTAGGATGAGTGGTACATAAAGATAGATAGATAAAAAGATAAAAAGCTTTAATTTTTTTAACAGGGTAATAACTTTTAGGACCGAAGGCCCTGTTTATCAAAGTTGTCCTGTTTTAAGATTACAATTTCAAAGAACAGAAAACATCATGTAATAATATATTACAGGAACAAATTTTACATGTAAGACACAGTTCCACTACATAGATTACAAAAGACGTACATAAATACACAGTATGTCACAGAAATTCAACAATTTCATCACATTTTAAATATGCATTATCCAGGCAAATCCACAGATTGGATATTTAAATAACATAAAAAATAATTATTTACATTCTCAATATTATCATATTTGAACAAAACATCAAGGGAAAAAAGGAGGGAAGGAAATGGAGACAAACGAAAAACAAAAGAATAAAAAGAAAGGAAAGATTAAGAGAAAAAATAAGAAAGGAGTATTTATATAATCTAAGGAACACCCTAACAAACGCATCTATCTCTCCAAATAATATTCAGAGAATACTTAAATTTATTAAGACTATCAACAGTTCTAATATCTGAATCTTATTCATTCCATGTTTTGGGCAAATAGAAATGACGTTGCATTTTACTATAAACATTTATAGATAAACTCAGCTACAGAGTCAAGCCATACAAAAGTGAGGGTACTGGACTTTAGGAGGGCTGACTTTGGCAAGTTGGGAGAGTGCCTCAGAAAAACACCAGCAAACAGGCTAGAAGGAGGTGTGGAGCAACAATGGGGAATTATCAAAACTGCCATCACAGAGGCAACAAGCCTTTGTGTGAAGCAAATAAACAAATCAAAACGAAAGAAAAAGCCACTATGGTTCTCAAGAAAGGTGGCTGTGAAAGTCAGGAAGAAAAAGATAGCATTCCAGAAGTATAAGGAAACACAGAAGGAACAGGACAGAGAGCTGTACCAGTTAAGGCAGAAAGAAGCAGGGAGGGAAGTCAGAATAGCAAAGGCCCAAACTGAGGAAAAGATAGCCAACTCAGTTAAGAAGGGGATAAAACCTTTATAGGTACATCAGCGAGCGTAGAAAGACAAAGGGAGGGATGGTGAGGCTGAATAGAATGAGCAATTGGGTGGGCAGAGGGGACAGTGAAATGAAAAGCAGGAATACTGAACGAATATTTCTGCTCAGTATTTACAAAAGAGGAGGGGGAAGTGCCTAATCCAATTAACAGAAGCACTCTTGATAGGGGTGTCGATCCCAGTCCTTTCACAGAAGAAAGGGTTCTGCAAGAACTCCTAAAACTGAAGGTGCACAAAGCAATGGGTCCTGATGGAATTCACCCCAGAATTCTAGAATTAAGGAAGGAACTAGTGAAACCACTGGCTACTCTTTTTAATAAGCCACCGACCAAGACCAGGACACCCGCCTGCAGCTCCTTGGAAGCTGCTTGTCCCTGAACAGGGCTGCTCCAGCTCACCCACGGTCGGCCGGCACCCAGCCAGCCACCGACCAAGACCAGGACACCCTCCTGCAGCTCCTTGGAAGCTGCTTGTCCCTGAACAGGGCTGCTCCAGCTCACCCACGGTCGGCCGGCACCCAGCCAGCCACCGACCAAGACCAGGACACCTGCCTGCAGCTCCTTGGAAGCTGCTTGTCCCTGAACAGGGCTGCTTCAGCTCACCCACGGTCGGCCGGCACCCACCCAGCCACCGACCAAGACCAGGACACCCGCCTGCAGCTCCATGGAAGCTGCTTGTCCCTGAACAGGGCTGCTCCAGCTCACCCACGGTCGGCCGGCACCCAGCCAGCCACCGACCAAGACCAGGACACCCGCCTGCAGCTCCTTGGAAGCTGCTTGTCCCTGAACAGGGCTGCTCCAGCTCACCCACGGTCGGCCGGCACCCAGCCAGCCACCGACCAAGACCAGGACACCGCCTGCAGCTCCATGGAAGGTACGGGACAGCGCAGCCAATCGGAACACGGGTGCTTCCAGCAAACCCACTCTGATCGGCAGGAGTTTTCCCCTGCTATAGACACCTGTGACTTTGTTAGACTTTCCATAGAACTAAGCACATTTCTACTGTGTTATTAGGAGTTTTTCTACTGTATTAGCTGGATTGTAATTTCTACTACTGTTTTAAATTGCTTACACCTCTTCTGTCTGACTGCTCTTCTTGCAGCCCCCAATCCAGGCACTCTGCCTTGGTGCCGATAAGTCTAACTACCTTTTGTCTTACTAAACTGCTCAAATCTAACCCCCTTTACCTCTGTGCTATTTAAGACCTGCTCTGTCTTCTTCTCTCTAGCTGCTTGTTTTCCATTAGCAGGTTATACAGACCTGCCACTAGAGGGATTCTTGGTCTTCTACATAAATCACTGTATTCTTTCATGGGCAATATGGCCTGCATTATCATTCTACTTCTTTCCCGGTTCTGCTACAAGGGGACTTGAGTCTGAAGGGTGGATGGCCACTAACTAAGCTGCTCCTGATCTCCTTGTTCCCCTTTCTGCTGTATTTTCTCATCTAGGTTTTAAATGGGTACCTAGGTGGGCAAATTTCTTGCCTAGAAAATATTGCACTAATACAAATCACGAGACCACTCAATCTGGGACCATGGCTCTCCTTATTGTGTTTTTATTGCTCTTAAGGTGCAGAGTTTTCAGCAATACAGTGCAGTTTGAAGTACCTCAAAGCAATTCAGTTCTCCAATGTACCTTATCAATACCTAATGTTATAACAGTCTACCGTGCAGACACTCTGTCATTCTCCTCTCCCCTTTTAGCCTATTCCCCCCGGATAGCCTACACCCCTTGCTACTGTCCTCACCTATGTCTACCCAAGCACTTACATGATCACAATCAGCAGTCATTACAGTGGCGCCTCTTGCGCAACACGATATGGGTTGCAGCGAAGAAATAAAAAGCAGTCTCCATTCTTATAAGCTCCTTAAAGAAAGTTATACTTCTGCTTCTTCTCTGCTCAGGAAATGTAGAGCTCAACCCTGGCTCCCCCACAACTTACTCCTCGCTTATCGATGGTTGAGGCCACAGGTCTCAAAATGATGATGGTCAACATTTTAAGCCTGCCTAAAAAACTTGTACAGCTGCAGACGTTAACACAGACCTTATCATAATTACTGAGTCGTGGTTAAAAAAGACGAACACTGATCAACAAATATCACTGCAGGGCTACAATTTATTTAGAGCAGATAGAGAGTCTAGAGGCGGGGGTGTGGTTATCTATGCCAAATCTAAGTACTTGGTCACCAATATTAGCTGCAAATCTCTAGCCAAGGAATTTGAGTTAGTTTGCTGAGCCTTCATCTCCCTCCTCGGAATGTATCACTATCCTAGGTGGCTATAGACCCCGTCTGGTGGTGATGAAGTCCTTAATCTTTGAAATCCATGTTAAGTAGATGCAAAACTGAAACAATATTTCTAGGAGATCTAAATATGGACTGGCTGTCACCTAAATCACACGGCCTCAAATCCCTTTGTGACGAAACTAGGTCTTGGGCAATTAGTCAGAGAACCTACTAGGAACAACACTCTAAATACTGCCAACAGTTCCATTCTAGATGTGGTACTAACCACCCATCCACACAAAATATCTCATTTGGCAGTGTTTCACAACGACATGAGCGATCATGGAATTGTTGCTTGCATAAGATCTCAAATTAAGGCCCGTCCGCAACCCATCTTTATAACAAAAAGATCATTTCACAAATTCAGTGCAGTAAACTTCCTATCTGACCTGAGCATGATCAGATGGCAAGATCTTTACCTAGCCAAAGATGTCAGCAAGGCAGCTTGCATCCTTAATGACAAACTCACTACAATAATAAATAAGCATGCCCCTTTCATCAAAGTAAGGGTACGGAACAATTCCAATCCCTGGTTCACCTTGGATCTCAAGGCAGCCCTTATAGCTCGAGATAAGCTCTGGGCTAAAGCTAGATATTCAAAGAATCTTGGATTGGCAGGCCTTTAGAACAGCCAGGAATAACTGTGTGAAAAAACTTCGCTCTGCTAAAACTAACTATTATATTTCACTCTCGAACAAGCTAAAGGTAACCCTCATAAAATATGGAAGACTATCAAAGCTATAGAAGGACGCCCATGGCCCCTCTGTCCCAACAAAGATAGTTGCAAGTGGCAAGATTGTGGAAAACAAGTCCCTAATCCTGGAGGAACTTAACTCCCACTTTGCCACAGCTGGATTAACTTTGACTCGTCACCTTATACTGGTGCTGCGGTGAGCCATCATACCCGTCCTGCCACATCTAGTCGTACCAGTCCCTTCCAACAGTGAGATAACTTATAAAAAGTAGAAGATTCTCTCTTAACTTAGACACCAAAAAGCGCAGGGGACGATGGCTTGGAACCCTTTTTCCTAAGGTCAGGCTATGCCCATCTCACTGCCCCACTCCACATCTTCAATCTTTCCATTACATCTGCTGCTGTGCGTCATGCTGGAAATCAGCACATATCCTCCCTCTATTTAAATCTGGTGACCCATGCAATGTAAACAACTATAGGCCTATCTCCATATTGCCTATCCTTTCTAAAGTTCTCGAAAAACTGATCCATATTCAGTTAAAATCTCACTTGGAAAACTTCTCTCATTAACCCAGCTCAATCTGGCTTCCGGCTAATCATAGCACAATCACTGCACTAGCAAAAGTAACCAATGATTGGATCTCTGCTATAGATGCTAAGAAGGTAACTGGTGCAGTCTTTTTGGACCTCAGCAAAGCTTTTGAAACTGTTGATCACAAACTATTAGTCAATTGCCTTGCAAAGTTGGGTGCCACATACCATACCACCCAGTGGTTCTCTAGCTACCTAACTGGAAGCTTCCAGAAAGTAAAGGCGGAAGGCTTTTTTTCTACTGCCTTGCCAGTTGCAAGAGGAGTCCCCCAAGGATCCATCTTAGGCCCTATCTTGTTTTCTCTGTACATCAATGACTTAGATGCTAACATATCTACGTCCAATCTGCACTTTTTTGCAGATGATGCTGTGTTGTATACTTCTGGCTCATCGTTATCTGAAGTCAATGGAGTGCTTCAAGCGGACTTCACACAACTTGAGCATAATCTAATAAAGGCAAAGCTTCTGCTCAATGCTAAGAAGACTAAAGCGATGATATTCTCCCGCAGTGCTGTCTCAGGCCCTCCCAATACTCTTGCCCAAGACTTCATTGTCACTACGCTAAATGAGCCTCTGGAAGTTGTAACCAAATTTAAATATCTAGGTATCTGGATCAACAATAAATTATCTTTCAGTGACCACATCAAAGATGTCTCTAGAAGGTTAAAAGCAAGGTTAGGGTTCTTCTACAGAAATAGGCCCCTTTTCCACCTTGAAACTCGAAACAAGCTTGTACAGGCCACTTTTCTCTCCCTACTCGACTATGGCGATGTAATCTATTCCTCCACCACTCTTGCAAATCTAAGTAAACTGGACATCCTTTATCACCGTGCGTTACGGTTCATTACCAACTCCCCTTACCGTTCGCACCACTGTGACTTATATGCAGCTGTTGGTTGGACATCCCTTACTACTAGACGCCTGCTCCATGCTGGACTACTGGACTCTTAAACTGCTCCTGCAGAAATTGCCAAGCTATCTCTCTTCCTTATTAGTATCTCACATAGTGCATACTCATTAAGAAAATCTGACTTTATTATGCTTGACATACCAAGGACGCGGACTTCCTTTGGTAAACGTGCTATTGCATATGCCCTTCCCTCCATTTGGAACCAATTACAAACCATATTGAAACTAACTAGCACAGTTTCAATAAACTTCTACAAATCGCTAAGTTCAGCCAAAATAAAAGACACCTTTTAACTGTCATTGTCTCTTCCTTCCCCATGTGTGCCATATTTATCCACTGGTAAGGTATAATTGATTTGTCATATTAACTGCTTTCCCTTCTCCCCTTCTACTCCTGGCTTTATCTTTGCTTACGCTCCACTGCTACTTTATCAAATCTCTCCTCCCCCCCCACATCAGTTGTAGACTGTTGTTTGTTCTAGCTGCCAAAATACTGTATATGTATTGCACACACCAGTCATCATGTTTCATTTATCAGTATGCAACCTGTAAGTCGCGTCCCTGTCTCATATCAATGTTTACCACCTGCGGTCACCCTATGTGGTACCCTTGTATGTATATCCAGCCTGTATCATGTAATGTGTATTTCATGTATATACTGTTATTACCCATCTGTGTTAGTACTTTAAGTGGTTATGTCACAGGACCTCCTTGTGAATGAGCTTGCTCAATGGAGTTTTCCTGCAATAAACTTGAACTTGAACTTCAATAAATCATGGGGAGGATGGTGTGGTACCCGAGGACTGGAAGAAGGTGGATGTGATTCCCCTTCACAAAAGTGGGACCAAGACAGAGGCAGGAAACTACAGACCTGTCAGTCTGACCTCTGTGGTAGGGAAAGTGATGGAGTCACTTCTGACGGAAAGAATAGTTGAGTACCTAGAGGTCAGTGGAGCACAGGATCCAAGGCAGCATGGGTTCACAGTGGGAAGGTCATGTCAGACGAATCTAATAGATTTCTTTGACTGGGTGACCAAAGTAGTAGACCAGGGAGGGGCTGTGGACATGGCCTACCTAGACTTTAGCAAGGCATTTGACACAGTCCCACACAAAAGATTATTAGTCAAATTAACCAGCCTGGGAGTGGGTCCCAGGGTGGTAGCCTAGGTAAAACATTGGCTGGACAACAGGACACAGAAGGTAATTGTAAATGGAGTCCACTCTGAAGAAAGGCGGTTACTAGTGGGGTACCGCAGGGTTCAGTATTGGGTCCAGTCCTTTTTAATGTCTTCATCAGTGGCATTGCAGAGGGACTGGAAGGAAAAGTATGCCTTTTTGCAGATGACACAAAGATCTGCAACAGGGTTGATGCACAAGGAGGCATGGAAAGGATGAAAAGGGACTTGGCAAGGTTGGAGGAATGGTCAGACGTATGGCAGCTAGGATTCAATGCAAAAAAGTGCAAAATAATGCACCTGGGAAACAAGAACCCAGGGGAAGAATACACAATGGGTGGAGGAGTTACAACAACAAAACAGGAAAGGGACATGGGGTAATCATATCAGATGACCTAAGGTTAGCAAGCAATGTGAGAAGGCAGTAGGGAGGGCCGGGGGTATACTGGGATGTATAGGGAGAGGCATCAGCAGCTGAAAACAGGAAGTTGTTATCCCTCTGTACAGACAGTTGGTGAGACCCCATCTGGAATACTGTGTCCAGTTCTGGAGACCCCACCTCCGCAAGGACATAGACAGGATAGAGGCAGTCCAGAGGAGGGCAACTAAAATAGTGCAGGGTCTGCAAGAGAAGCCGTATGAGGAGAGACTAAAGGAGCTTAATATGTATACCCTTGAGGAAAGAAGGGAGAGGGGGGGGCATGATAGAAACTTTCAAGTACCTCAAGGGAATCAACAAAGTCCAAGAGGGTAGCATCTTTCAGAAAAAGAGACTTGCAAAAACAAGGGGACACAACTTAAAGATAGAAGGAGGGTGGTCCAGGGGCAATGTGAGGAAGTATTATTTCACAGAGAGGGTAGTGGATGCATGGAACAGCCTTTCTGAGGAAGTTGTGGGGTCTAAAACTGTGGGAGAATTCAAGAATGCATGGGACAGACATAAGGCAATTCTTGTTGGGGGCAGGAAGATATAGGCTGTTGGTTAACTAGGATCTGTGGCCTATCCTGTAGGTAGGGAAATGGGCAGACTAGATGGGCCTAGCGGTCCTTATCTGCCGTCAAAGTCTATGTTTCTATGTTTAGTTCTAGGGGAACCTTTTGACATCTATGTTTTAAATGTCTTAGGTTATATCTAGGTAAAAACACTTCTTAAGGGAGAAGTATAGAAATGAAAACCAACGCTTCCCTTATGGGTTCCCTCTTAAGCAGGGGGGTAGGACTCCATTCCTTTCTTGTGATAGGGTCAGTAGGTGACCTATCACACTGACCTGGAGAGAAAGTGTTTTCTGCTCAGTGGACCTGACCTGAAGAAGAAGAAGAGATACTGAATTGTTTTCATTTTTTTATTTTTTATTTTTTGTTTTTGTTTTCTGTAAAGACTATAAATACAACCTCACTGTTAGTGGGTTACTTGGTATAAAGGTCTGTCAGTCACCCACAGCCTCCTACATGGCCACCATCTTGTTTTCCTTTTTACCTAAAATTCTGATTTGCAACCCCCCAAAAAGGAGATGCAGGGAAGCTGGCCCGGTGGCGCTGAGGATTGAGGCACTGGACATCTTACCTTGCACCATGCCGGTGACCGGGGTTCAGGAATGACCTTGGGTTGTCGGAGAGCTGGCACGGGAGGGAGCAGGATTGAGCAGCCGAAAGTCAGCTTTCCTCTCCCACGGTGGTTGTTCTCCCCCCCCCCCCACCGTAGTTCCACTTCCAGCGGGTGGAGGTCTGGTGGGTAGTGTAGGTGGGAGAGGGCAGCAGTGTAACAGGACAGTGCCCCTAGGCATGGCATGCACATGCCTCCACATGCACGCACACGCCCGGGGCATGGGGATGGGAAGAAAACAGGGAAAAAAGCTGATAAAAATCTATGTAGAAAAATGAGATGCAGGGGAGCTACCAACACGTGTACCTTGCCTATCGGGATTCCCTTTGCTAGATTCTACACTTTGCTGTTGAAGTAGAAGTGCCCTTGAAATGTTTGTTTTGTAAATTTACAAATCTTTTTTTGTATCGTGTGATATGAAAAAAATAACCTTTTTCCATATCAGGAGTGATGAAAAAAAAAGAGTCCTTTTCCTGGTATCTAGTGGCACCCCCACACTCTGATGGCTGCCCCTTTATTGTACTTCTTTTCTATGGTGTTTAGTGCCCCCCCATCGCCATCCGTCCCCCTTGTTAAATCAGTTTTCCCTGGTGTCTAGTGGCACCTCCCACCCTCTGATCCCCACCCCCCTTGTTCAATCAATGTTTCCTGGTGTCTAGTGGCACCTCCTGCCCTCTGATCCCCATCCCCATTCTTTGTGTAGTTTCCCTGGTGTCCAGTGACACCCCCCCAACCTCCAATCCTCATCCCCACTGTTCACTCAATTTTCCCTGGTGTCTGGTGGCACCCCCCCACCTTCTGACCCCCGTCCCTGTTCTTTGCATACTTTCCCTGGTTCCCAGAATACCCTTCAAGACACTGAAACAGGACATAGAAGAAATCATAGAAGAAGCAATAGAGAATAATTGAAGAATGGTTGAACACAGAATGATCAACACTCATCCAAGAATTTCACTATTCTGTTGCTTACCTAAGTTATATAAAGATCCAACAAAACCACCGGGGCGACCACTAATATCAGGGACAGGTTCTATAACAGGACCTCTGTCACAGCATGTAGACCATTACATAAAAGATCTGGTACATCTGATTCCATCTTACCTAAAGGACATCAAACACCGCATACAGCTTCTGAATGAAATCACCACAAACAAACAGAATATTCAAGACTGCTTATTGGTAACATGTGACATCGAGAACCTGTACACCAACATACCCCATCAGGCAGGATTAAAGGCATTAGAAAACACATTGATAACAAGAAACAAATGATAAACCAGATAAAAGATTTTTTGTTAAAATTAACTGAAATGGTTTTGAGAAACAATTTACTTAATGTTTGAAAATGAAAGTTACCTACAGATCCAAGGTACAATGATGGGAGCAACCATGGCTCCAACATATGCCAATATTGTAATGGCAGAGTTTGAGGAAAAATATATAGACATCCCAGGAAACAAGTATGGATCTTCACTGTTGTTCTATAAATGTTTTATTGATATTTTCATTATACGGGGAAATACTAAGGACACCCTTTTGGAATTTCATCAATATCTTAATTGTTTTACAACATACTTAAAATTAACATTAGAATATGATAAAACAGAGATACCTTTCTGGACCTTAAAGTACTGGTGGGAAACAGCACACTTATCGCAGAGCAATACAGGAAACCAGACAAAAGTACAATATTACATGCCACAAGTTATCATCCACCAGCTTTGAAACAAAGCATCCCATATGGTAAAATGTTAGGAATCAAGAGGAACAGTGACACAAAAAAATATTACAGAACGTACTACAAGATTCAGAGAATGTGGCTACAACAATAGAATCCTAGTCCAGGCATTGGAGAAAACTGCATTAAAATCCAGACAGGAACTTTTGCAAGACAAATCAGATTTGGAAACCACAGATAACATTTCAGTAGCTTCAACCTATTCTGACTTTTTTTTCCAGAAATCAAATAAAGTGTTACAGAAGAACTGGAATATTTTACAGTCGACACATCAAGGCAACAATATTTCCAAAGAGAGACCTTGGGTTACAGCAAAAAAAAAAGTAAGAACAAATGAGCTATAATAATCAAAACAACATCGGACACCAAACCCACCAATAACTACATGCCTAAATAGGAGAGCCAATAGTTTTTATAACTGTGGTAATTGTGTTTATTGCAGTAACTGTTTAAAATCTAAATACATTAAGAGTATGTGTCAAGAGAGAGAATTTGAAATCTGGGACTTAATCACATGTGATACAAATCATGTGCTATGCTGCATAATTTGTCCATGCTCTCTATATTATATCAGACACACTACTAGAGCTCTGAAAACCAGAATTTCTGAACACAAGAGCAAGATTCAATCAGGGTTCGACAAATCCTATTGCCTGATGTCCTGGGCTACCAGTTATAGTGCAGGGACAAGCACTTTCTGTTGTGCCACTTGTCCACGGGCTAGCACTGATTTAAAAAACTTGCTGCTGCAGTTCTACCTTCCACCAGTAGGGTGCTCACTGCTTCGGCTGTCCCAGTGGTCATCTGACCTACCGAGCAGTGCACCTACTGGTCGGGAAGGAGTGGTGAGTGTGTGAGCCTCAGCCTAGGGAAGTGGCATCAGGAGCGAGCGGCGTCTCATCGGAGGAAACAGAGGAGGAGCAAGCTGTCAGACTAGCAGGCTTGGGGCCAAATGAGGAAGGACAATCTTGAACTGTAAGTGATGCCAAGATTGCCTATTGGCCTCATAGTGGAGACAAGAGTAAAGATGTGCATTGCGTTAGTGCCCCCTCATTCACTGTCTGTTGGTGGAGACTAGAGGATAACACAAAACAGTCCATTGCAGTGGATATCTGGGAATGGGGAGTGCGAATGCGACCAGTGCTGCCTTACTTTGTGTGTGTAGAGTGGACTACTTGGGACAATAAATATTTTAAAGTGAATTAAGGAGGGAGGGTTGGTCGGGTGAGAGTGAAGAGCGGGGAGGGGGAATGCAGGAGCTAGGAGGACTAAGGATCGGGGGCAACGTGGCTGAGGATTCATTAATAACTGCACACAAGTGCATTAGTGCAGCAGACAGGCAAATTTACCTGCTATGTTCCGTGCCAGTTTTGCCCAAACTGCAAAATTAATGAAGAAGAGAGTAATCTGAGTAAATAAGGAGTGTTCAGTGTAGGCAGGCAGGGTAAATATTGAGAAGGGTTAGGTTGAGCTTCTTGTGTTCCCTTATAACAGAACTGGGCATAACAGGGTGAAAGCAAAGTAAGGAGCATATAAAATAATTATAAGTAGGCAGTATAGTGCAGTGGTCTAAGGCTCTGAGCTGCAAATCTGGTGACATCCAGCAGACCAGACCTGGGTTTGAATCCTACAGCTTCCACTTGCATACTGCCTGAGCAAGTCACTTAACCTCCTTGTACTTCCAGGTCACTCCTGTAAAAAAGCTTTCAGCTTAGTGTGCCATACCTGGTTAAACAACTAAATAAAAAAAAAAAAAAAGTACAATCAAACAAGGAAAAAAGGAAACAAAACAGAAACTTGGGAGGGGGGACTGTCTGGTACTGTCTGCTGTCTGTGTAGCAGGGTAGAAGAAGGGAGGGATCCCTGGTCCCCTGACAACTGAGAACTAGCAGCAGCGTAAAGTGTCACTGACTAGAAAAAATAAAAAAACAGGAAGACAGCAAGGGCAGAGGACTACTACTGCGGTTGGGGAGCCGGGGCTTTGTGTTGCCCACCAGTAAAAACAGCAGTTTATTTGACTATTAGCTACATAAACAAAGAAATAATAAAAGAAAGCTAGTAAGACAAGAGGCTGGTGGGCTGTTGGGAGAGGAGAGGAGAGCGCAGATAGAGATTGTGTGTAAAGGAGTGAAGGAGGAGCTTGGAGAGAGGCGGGGTGAAGGACTGACCCAGTGTCCTGCAGCAGCAGCTGACTTGAGAAAGTTATAAAAAAAAAAAAAAAAAAAAAGATAATGTAGTAAGAACTTAGAAGAAAGAAGCCTATAACTCAAACTGTGTGTGAGGCTATGCTGTGGGCTTGGTTGGGCTGTTTGGAGAGATTTTGTGAAAAGGAGTGAAGGACCCAGTGTCCTGCAGCCGGTTGGTTGGCTTGAAGTACCCAAGAAACAAAAAGAGAAAGATAGTAAAAAATATATACAAGTGTAAGTAACAGAAAAATAAAATAAGGGAGCCTAACTGCGGTGCGGGGGTGGGCTTGGGCTGTGCTGGGAGAGAGGAGAGTGATTGTGTGGAGAGTATTCTGCAGCCAGCTGCATGACTTGTTACAGGACAAGACAACTTGCAGTGTATAGAAAAAAAGCATATTTACATCTAAATCTGTCCCCTGCTGACCCAGCCCACACTAACCACCAGTGAAAAAGGACACACAGACACCAGTGTTTAAAATAAGTTTATTATTATTGGTTCCATTAATCTTTAAAAAAAAAAAAGTGACCACCAAATTTATATGGACAATACGCAGATGAACAAAGCCAAACAACAAAGTCTCTTGTGTCTCTGGTCAGCAGCAGCACCATCTTTTACGAGACAAACACAATCCGGTACTAGTACAAGTACTACTTCCACAGATAAAAGTCATGAAACTGAATCTGCACCTGTGGTTCTGGATATAACTGCTGACCAGGTACTTGATGTAAACAGAGAAGCCGTAGTAGCCGTATCTCAAAAAAACCCTGTGTCACTTGCTAAGAAACACAGTTTACTGCTTGATAATGAGGTGGCAGTTGGGAGTAGTAAGACAAGAAATATGACCAAGGAAAAGGCCAGACTATTTCAGTGTCATTGGTTGTCCACTTATAAATGGTTGAGATACGATGATAAAAAGGGGCATATGTACTGCGCACTATGTGAAAAGTATCCCACAATTGCAACTCCAGCATTTTCCAAAAAAACAAATGTCTTTGCAACAGGCTCTAACAACTTTCGCATTGAGTCACTACATGCACATGAAAAATCCAATCCACATGTGCTATGCGAGAACCAACATATTCTGGAAAGTGGCCAACGAGCAGTATGTTGTGAGATTAGTGAGTCACCACTTTACCAAGCCTTTGCACAGTTGGAAGAGGCCACAAAAGCAAAGATGAGACGCCTGTTTAACACAGTGTATTCCATAGCCAAAAATATTCACCCTTTCTCAGACATGGAGTGGCTCTGTGAATTACAGGAAAAAAATGGCTTAAGGTAGATTCTAATTATACTAACGATAAGCAAGCCAGGGACTTTTGCAGTGCTATTTCAGCAGTTATATCCAGAACCCAGATGCAGACTCTTGCTAATGTTAAGTATGTGACAGTTCTTGCTGACGGCAGTACTGATTACAGTATAACTGAGTGGGAAAATGTTTTCTTAAGGTTTGTTGAACCTAATTCAAAACAGGTGGATACATTGCTTATCCAGGCTGTGCCACTGGAACATGTACATGCAGAAGGTGTATTCCATGCAATATCAACTGCATTGGAGTCAGTAAATCTTCCTCTCAGTAACCTACAAAATGTTAACAATCCAGGACCGCTTCTTATTTCAGCAAATTTTGATGGGGCCAGTGTCATGATGGTGAAGAGGAGGAACCATAGCAAAGTTGCGGGAACACTGCCGTCCTCAAATAATTGCGATGCACTGCGTTGCCCATAAGCTAGACCTGGCAGTTCTCGATGTGTTAAAAAAATCCATTTGTATCAAAGCTGGAAAGTAATCTCAAGGGAATATTTAAATTTTATCACTATAGTCCCCAAAAAATGAGAGAGCTCAAAGAAATTGCTAACGTAATAGATACTGATCTGGCACACTTTACTGCAATTAAACAAGTGAGATGGCTTGCCAGTAGGTCACACTCGGTACATGCAGTTCAGGTTAACCCATCTACTGTTGTACAACACCTACATGCATCTTTGACTGCTGGTGATGAAAGTTCAAAAACAAAGGGCCTCTTAAAAGAAACACAGAGTGTGCAGTTTGTAAAAGCTATCCATATACTGCAAGATTTCCTGCCAATACTAAAAAACCTGTCACTGCAGTTTCAACGAGATGACATAGTAATACTGGAAATTCCACAGCTTGTTGAGACCTGCCTACTCCAGCTTATGGAACTGAAAACCATGCCAGGGCAATACATGGCAGCTTTCCTCAGTCATTACAAATCAGAACAGAAATGTGTGGAATATGTTGTGACAAAGAGGGAAGGGGAGGAGAAGACTGTTCATTTCCCATTCAGAGGCAACTGCCCAGAAATCAATTTTGTGACAGATGGACAACTGCAGACTTTAATAGATGCAGCAATAATGTATACAGATTTAAAAAAAGTTCTCAGAGGTGCCTCTCAAATTGTTCAACTGCTTAGATTTTAAGCAGTTTGATCTGCCAAGAGACCAACTAGCGGTGTTTGGGACCTCTGAACTTGCAAACTTGGCAGAATATTTTCACTTTCACAGAGGAGCAGCAGGAACATATAAAGTCAGAGTATGCTGCATTTAAAATAATATTGAAATCTGCCATTGAAAAACCCTATTTGCAGGTATATACCAGATTACTAAAAGAAAAACCACCCCGGATTATACACATTCTTGACCTAGTTGAAATACTCATAGCAATGAGTGTATCAACTGCAAAATGTGAGAGAGTTTCTTCTGTTCAGAACTTAATCAAAACAAAAATCAGGACAAGGCTGGCTGATGATTCACTACAGTCTCTCCTGCAGATAGCAGTAGAAGGTCCTGAGCTGCATGACTTTGATCCAGATCCAGCAATTGACCACTGGCTGCTCTGTGGCCCAGGCACTCGACATGTTTGTGGGCACGCTGTTGCTGTTGATACATTATCTTCTGGTTTAGCTGCTTCTGCTGATGATGATCTTCTTGATGCTAGTACTCCTGCTCCCAGTGCCCCATCATCTTCTTCCTGGCCTAGCCCTTAATCACCATTTTATGTTCTTCTCAACCAATAGCGTAGCTGGTTTTGGCTTGTCCTTAACTAATTCTGTAACATTTCTCCAATCTCTTCTAATACAGACTTCTGCCTGGGGTGCCTAGTGTCCGGCCTGTACTACCCTGGCCTGTATTGACAAAAAAAATATGAAAATATTGTTTTTCCTGATTTATGAAGTTCTTATACATCTCTCCATCTCTCCATTCATCCTATGAAAGAATAGTACAATATATACTGTAAGCCCTGCCACACAGCCACACCATTTAACTTATTTCTGTTAAGTCGGTGGAATATTTCAAATGAAATGTACTGGACTACCATTTTTGTCAAGGCCATTTGTCCTGGACTAGCATGAGATTTTAAAATTTGTTGATCCCTGGATTCAATGCAATGACAAAAAATCACTAGTAGCAAACATTTTAATGAGTTTCATCACCAGATAACAACATTGAAGTTTATGGTAATAGAAAAAGTGAATAACCCAACAGTGGTGGAAACTGGGACACTTTACTCCTAAGAAGAGAAGCTAGGTAGACGTTTACTTTGTGGGCTTATAAGAGCAGATATGCACTCAATGACAATCTAATATGGACTTGATTTCAATGAGTAATTTCAAGTCTTAGATACAATAATTGTAGAAGATTACAGTAACATTAATATTTAAAGGCCGTCATCACTTGTACCCACCAGTAAGGGACCCGGGCCCACCATGGGACCGCAGTGTCTGCTTTGCCCTGCTTCTGGGAGGCTCCTTTCGAGCATATGGATACTGCTGACCTAAAGTTGTCACATGGAAAACCATATTCCTGATTGCCAAGACCTCTGCCAGGAGTGTAAGTGAGCTGCAAACCCTCTGCACAGAGCCAAATGATACAATAGGGACAAGGCAGTCGTCAGAACCAAATCTTTAGAACCAATAAGAAATTCTTACCTAACGTAGTGTCTGAATGTCACCTGAGCCAGTATGTAGCCCTTTCTGTGCTATATTCTGAATATTCCAGTCCAGGTGAGCAACAATTGCATGGTTTTGACCTAAAGTGAGCTCTGAGTATTTATATGGACTGACAAAGGATGTCACATCCCAGAACATGGCGCTTTTTATTACCTATGGGGAGGTTGGCAAAGATAAACCAGCAACCAAGAGGTTTATTTTTTGTTTGATATCCTCTTGCTTTCATTTTTATTAGGAAAAAGATGGGAGAATGCTACCAAGAGGCATAAAAGCTCACCCCGAGGTAGTCCCTTTTCCTGTGTGGTATCAGCAAGGGGCATCCCATCAGAGTTGGATTGGCCTATCTGGATACCTGGAAATGTCCAGGTGGGCCCCTCTACGCTGGGTACCTGGCCATCTTCTGAACACTGAAAATCATTGCATTTATCATCTGTTTCCTAATTAAATGGATTATTGTGGGCACTGCAAGACAGGTTAAAATGCAGACATAGAACTTGTGTAGCAGATGTACAATACATGGAACACTGATAAGAATATGTAACTCTAGGTCGATCCTTACTGATGTTTTTGAAGGGCCTCTTTAGCAGCCTTCCAGGCGTGCCCCCTGTACCGTAGCCTGACCATGCATCATCCCATTGTTAGACATTTGCAATGCAGCTACAAGCACCTGGAAAACAGTGCACACCTTCACAAAGCACTACTGGCTAGACGTACAGTCCAGGAAGGATGCTAGTTTGAAAACTGCTGTTTTGCAAAACCTTTTTCCTAAGTAGATTCTAGACTGAGCCTCTAAAGTACTGCTGTAGAGTCTTCCTAGAGTGTAAGCATTAAACAAGGGATCCCTGGGGTTAGAAGAAAAAAAATATTCACTGTTGCAGTGTCATTTCTTCTCGGGGATCCCTCACTACGTTTACACTTGTCACCCTGCCTCCCCATCCAGATCCTGAAAACAGGTTCATACAAGAATTTTTTTTTTTAATAAGGTGCTTAAGCATTACCATTGCAGTTGCTCTACACTTGTAAAGTTTGGTTTTCCTTAAATATACAGGAATGGCCAAACAGACTTCTCTCTACTACAGGATGGCATTTTCATCTTTAGTTTGCACCTGTAAGACAAAGGACAGGCGACACATATTTGGAATGTAAACATTTCTTTTAAGTACTGCTCTTGGAGCAACAATGTCTCCCACCAATTGAAACCAGTAGGAATTGGTCATAGAAAGTGTCAACAGAAAGGGACCAGTAGGCCCATCTAGTATGACCTGTTTTCCTTGCCTAACACTACTCCCTGGACCCTACTTGGTCACAGGTGTCCCTCCCACCTCCCTTACTTCTATTTACAATACCCATGTGCCTATCCCACACATGCTTGATGCTCCTTACTGTCTTTGCCTCTGCTGGCAGGCTGTTCCAGGCATGTACCACCCTTTCTGTGAGGAAGTATTTCCCTACATCCCTCTTAATCTTCCCCTCTCAAGTTTCATTGCATGCTCCCATGTACTGGTGTTCCTCCTTCTTTGAAAAACCCCCCCCCACCGAACTTTGTTCACCCCTATGAGGTACATATAGGTCTCAATCATGTCCTGTCTCATAGAAACATAGAAACATTACAGAAGTAAATCCCTTTGTGGTCTCGTCAATTTTAGTGCTGATGCCATATATTTTGAGTAGTTTCTAGATACAGCTTCTGTGACTAAGGTGTATTGGTATGGATTTACTGGATCTGTGTTGTATCTTGAATAGATCTGGTCAGTTTCTATTACTTTCCACTTGACACATATGTCCTTAATGCTATGGATACCACTGGCTTCCTAATATGCATTCTCTTAACATCCTGCCAGCTTTCTGAATATTTGGGCTTCTCTATGTCCTTCACACCTGGGAGATCTGACGCGGTCAACATGCTGAACGATTGCTTGGCCGAGATCTCGTCTTGGACGTCATCGAACTGACTAGGACTCAACCTGGAGAAGACTGAAGTGCTTGTTGAGCCGGGATGAAGGGGAGGAGTGTGGACCTCTGTTGTTAAGTTGGGACTTTCCATTGGTCTGATCGTACTTAAGGCCTCCTCTAAAGTGAGGAATTTGGGCATTGTTCTGGATAATGAGCTGGCACTTGAAGCCCAGGTGTCAGCTGTTGTCTGGACCGTTTTTTACCATCTCTAGAACATCGCCTAAATTAAATCCCTTATTCCCCCTGATGACCTGGCCATGCTGGTATATGCTTTTGTCACCTCGAGGCTCGACTACTGTAACGCACTCTACCTTGGGGTCAGAGGTGGTGCGATGTGGCGCCTGCAGCTTTTGCAGAATGCAGTGGCCCGGTTATTGACTGGACACTCGAGGTTCAGTCACATTACACCAGTGCTGCACGAACTACATTGGCTGCTGGTGCGCTGGCACATCATCTTTAAAGTAGGTCCTTTGACCTATAAGGCCCTACACAGGTTGGGTCTGGGCTACCTGAAGGAGCTACTGCATCCCTACACCCCATCTTGCTGTCTTAGATCTGCTGGAGAGGCCCTCCTGGAAATCCGTAGGGCCAGGTTGAAATCTTCCAGGGACCGGGCATTCAAAGTGGCGACCCTGGTCCTTCAGAACTCGCTACTGGGGTGTCTCTGGCAGGTGCCATCCATTGAGATTTTTAAAAAACATCTCAAAATTTTCCTTTTTGAACAGACCTTTGGAACTTGAGGACTATATCATGAGTCTCCTAGACAGCATGAGAATTAGTCTGTATATGATTTTAATGGGTTTATTTATGGGTTTTATATATTTTTATGTGACTGTTTCTAATTGCTGTTTGTGTTTATTTTGCTGTAAGGACACATAAATAAATAAACTCTACTACTACTACTACTATTTAAGCCCCAGGAAATCTATACTGTATTCTTACATATGCAGTTAGCCTTCACCATTCAACTGCCCCAGAGCAAAATGAGTTTGTTTCAGTTTATTTATTATACTGGAAAGGCATGTGAGCATAAGTTGCCCGTTTTCACAAGCATCCAGTGTTGGACAAATATAACAGGAGGTTACATTGGCAAAACAGTAAAAGGATTACAAATGGGGATGCAGGAGACAACATTTAGGACAATAGAGGACTGGTATGTTACTTAACAGTATGCAAAAACATTTACAGGTACATAGGTAGAAGGATGCTAAACTAGACTTGACTATTGAGCAAAAAGAGACATTAAATATTATATATAAACATTTACAAGTGCTTCAAACAACATGAAGTCTTGCTATATTATGACATATGCAGTTTGTCTCAGCCTTAGAACTGCTCCGGAGGTGATAGAGTTAACTTCCATGCCAGGCATGGAATCTGGAGTACGAGCTCGGTTGAAAAAACTCTTGTCTGTTGATCTTCAAACTGAAACTGTCAGATTCTTTACTCCGCCTCACTGAACAGTCGCTCCGGAGATTCCTCCTACTGCTCAGTTCATTTCTCGGTTAAAAAGTGTTTTTCTCGGTTTGTTTAAACTGCAATTATATTTATTTTAACCGCAAACCGGTCGGTTCAAGCTCTGTCTGTGGTATCGTAAGTAATAGATAGGTTTTACATTCTCTGTGTGGAACTTGTAAACGTTGTTATCGGTTTGGTTTGAACCGATCAGGTTGTTGTTAAAACTTATTAAAATTGCATTTAGAGTGCGGTTCCCGGTTCTTATCAGTTCTAAAAAAAAACCGGATTTCATTACGTTTTTTTCCACGACCCGTGACACGGTTGGGAACTGATAAGGCTGTCTTGCTTGGCGATTTGCCGGAAAAGGGCAAGTTTTTGGTTAGGCTAGCATTATGTCTGAGAAACCCAAAAGAAAAATCAGGTCCACTGGGGTTCAGCACTGTAGTGTCTGTGGGGAAGCCTTTGCCAAGACTGACCCACACACCACATGTGTTTATTGTCTGGGGTTTGACCACCTCAATGCAGACTGCCAGATTTGCAAGAATTTCCCTGCAGCTACCCTGGATAAGAGAGTTGGTAGGCTCAGGGAACGAGAGGCCAGAAAATCCGCTAACCTGGATGGTCAGCCTGGTTCGGTGCCAACTGAACCGAAGGGAGTACCCTCTGACCAGGGCGAGACTTCCTCGGGCAAACGAAGAGCTGACTCGGAGGAGCCAGTTCCAGCAAAGAGGACTAGAGAATAAGCAGGTGTGGAGCCAAAATTTCCTTCTCCAACCACTGCAGAGATAGCTAAAGCGATCCAAATTGTCCAGTCACTTTCCCCGGTTCCGTCCGAACCGCCACTATCAGGTAAACGGTCGGTTCGGTCGGTTCCACCGGTTCAAGAATATGATATAGAGGAATTTTATGAACCGGAGGAGGAGGAGGAGGATTATGAACAGTGTGATTGTGATTTTGAAAGTCTGGATGTGCCCATTGAACCGGACATCTCCCCAGACAGACCTTCAGGAGTGTCTCCCCCTAGGCTTTCTGAGTCCCCTTCTCATTTCTGTTTTATAAAAAAGTTGCTGAAACCCTCCAGCTCCCTTTGGAAGAAGCTGTGGATGAAAAGGAGGAGCCTGACTATGTGGAAATGATGGATATCCCGGAGTCCAGGAGATTGTCTATTCCTTTACATAAATCCTTTAGGAAACAAACAATAAAAATTTTAAAAGCTCCTAATTCTTTACCTCCTGTGGATAAAAGATGGACAGGAGGTACACTTTGTCAGGCCCTGATATGGTGTCTTTCACAACAATGCAGCCATGTTGGGTAGTGCAGGCTGCAGCCTGTGATAAGGCAAATATTCCTTGGCTTCACACCCTGACAAGGACTCCAGGAGGATTGATGCCATGGCTAGAAACAATACATGGCAGCATCCTTGGGACTCAGACAGGCAAATTATATGGCCTATGTTGCAAGATACCAGAAATCCAGATGGGATACTGTTATATGGCTTTAGTGAAACAGGTCCCTGGCCAGCTTGCCAAGGAGCTGGAACAGGTGACTGCTGATGGTATTGAGGCATCCAAGGTGCAATTCCATGCTGCAGTGGACTCTAATGATGTATCTTCAAGAGTCATGGCTACATATGTGGCTTTTTGTAGAATGGCTGGGCTTGGGTGTACTAGCCTGTCACAGGATACCCAGGCTAAGGCCATGGATTTTCCTGTTGTGGGTAATTCTCTGTTTGGGGAGCAGACAGAGAATTACTTGAAGAAAATGGATGAGTATAGGACCACTTATAGGAGTGCACAGGCCAAGGAAAGGCAAGCCACTCCTCAGAGGCAGCCTCCCAGGGGCAGGGGCAGGCCTTTTCATAGACCTTTTTACCAAGCCCAGGCCTCCTCTTCAGCTTATCCCAGAGGGAGAGGCAGATGGGGGACGAGCAGGCCTGCTCCCACCCCTCACCCTAAAGCCCCTGCCAAACAGGCATCCTGATGGGATGTCCAGGGCCGATTCTCCATTACCTGTAGGGGGCAGGCTGGCTTACTTCGTCCAGGACTGGGAGTCTTTAACATCAGACAAGTGGGTCCTGGAAGTAGTAAGCCAGGGACTGGTTCTCAGCTTCAAAAAATTTCCAAAGATGAGAAGCAGATCTTTTCCACCTGCAAATCCATTAGAGGCTCTTGATTTGGAAACGGAAGTCTCAACCCTCCTGGCTCTCAGAGCTGTCGAAAGGGTTCCTCCCCTACACCAGGGCAAAGGACTGTACTCCAGGTACTTCCTTACACCAAAAAAGACAGGAGAATGGCGGCCCATTCTGGATCTAAGATACCTAAACAAGCACCTTTTAAAACCAAAATTCAAAATGGTGACTCTGGGAATGATTTTACCCTCCCTAAGGCCAGGGGACTGGCTAGCGTCCCTGGACCTCAAGGATGCCTACTTCCATGTTCTCATCAGAAGCTCCCACCGAAAGTACCTTAGATTCGAAATGCCCTCAGGCTATTACCAGTTCAGAGGAATGCCCTTCAGCCTTACCTCTGCCCCAAGGGTATTCACAAAATGCCTGGCAGTAGCAGTTGCTCACTTAAGAAGGCAAAAGATTGCCATCTTTCCTTACCTGGACGACTTGCTCATAGGGGGTCAGTCTCCAGACCAAGTCAAATCACACCTTCAGGTTACCCAGCAGCTGCTTACATCCCTAGGTTTTCTTCTCAATCTCCCAAAGTCAGTTCTAGAGCCTGTTCAGCTACTCACCTTCATAGGCACAGAACTGGACACAAAGCAGGCCAGAGCTTTCCTTCCTCTAGAAAGACTAAAGACCCTGGTGGCTCTGGCCTCCTCCTTCACTCTGCAGGTCTCTCAACCAGCAAGGCACTTTCTACAGCTCCTAGGACACATGGCTGCTTCCACAGCTGTAGTGCAAGGAGCAAGATTTCAGATGAGGGACATTCAGTTCCATTTGAGAGCCTTCTGGTCTCAAAGGAGAGATCCCCTAACCAAATTGATCCCAGTAACTCGAACCCTGATCCAGGCCCTGCAGTGGTGGCAGGATCAGAGCAATCTGAGACAGGGGGTTCCTTTCATCCCTCAATCTCACTCCTTGACCCTTACTACAGGTGCGTCCCTCTTGGGATGGGGAGCTCACATGGGCGACCTCTCCACCCAGGGATTGTGGTCCCCTCAGGAATCTCTGCTCCACATCAATCTGTTGGAACTCAGAGCTGTTTTTCTAGCACTTTGGGTTTTTTCAGCATCTGTTCAGAACAAAGTGGTACAGGTCAGAACAGACAACACCACTACAATGTGGTACATCAACAAACAAAGGGCACTTTCGGTCTTCGGCCTTGTCGCCAAGGCAATGAAGTTGTGGTCTCTGGCTTATTTCCTGAACACCTCCCTCATAGCAGTTCACCTCCCAGGCAAGTACAATGTCATGGCAGATGCTCTCAGCAGGATTTCTAGGCCATCACGAATGGTCACTGGATCCCTAGTATCGGGTTGTTTTGCCAGGTGGGGCACCCCTCAGATAGATCTTTTGCAGCCCCAGACAATCACCAACTTCCCTTTTTGTTGCAGGCCCCCAGTGTTGGGCTCAGTCCCTCTGGATGCCTTCCTTCTCGATTGGGAAGGGAAGTTCCTCTATGCCTTTCCCCCCTTCCCTCTCTTGTTCACGGTGCTAGTCAAAATCAGATCTCAACCTTGCAAGATGATTCTGATTGCTCCAGATTGAGCCAGACAGCCCTGGTATCCACTCCTTCTGTCCTTAGCAGTCCATCTTCCCCTGTGTCTCCCCAGGAACCACAATTTGTTAACCTGTGCCCAGGGGAGAGTTTGGTATCCGAATCTCAAATCCCTCAACCTCAAGGCCTGGCTCTTGAGGTGTTAGAGTTTGCTGACCTACACCTTTCTCAAGGTGTACTGAAATCTTGAAAGCTTCTAGGAAGCCTCCACCAGGGCTACTTATAATTGTAAATGGAAAATGTTTCCATATGGTGCTCTGGGGAGCATATTTCCCAGAATCTGATTTGCCCACAGTCTTGGACTATATGGTCCATCTAAATACTTTGGGGCTGAGGCCAGCTACCCTGAAAGTGCATTTGGCAGCTGTCTCTGCTTTTATTTGCAGGAAAGCCCTCTTCTCTTTCTGCTCACCCTGTATTCTCCAAGTTTTTCAAGGGATTGCTTCACACCAACCCTCCATTCAGGGACCCTGCTCCTGCCTGGGATCTTAATGTATTGCTCAGCTGATGCAACCCCCCTTTGAACCTTTGTCTTCAGCAGAGCTCAAGTACTTGACTTGGAAAACTGTGTTTCTAGTAGCCATCACTTCTGCCAGGCGCATAAGTGAATTACAAGCTTTGTCAGTGGAGCCTGATTTTATCTCCTTTCACAGAGATAAGGTAGTCCTCAGGACTAACAGGAAGTTCTTGCCTAAGGTGGTTTCAGATTTCCACCTTAATCTATATCTCTTCCAGTGTACTTCACTGACCATTCCTCCTCTGGCGAGAGGAGGCTGCACAGTTTAGATGTGAAGAGAACCCTTAGTTACTACATAGAGTGTACCAAGGGTCACAGGTTTGACTCCCTCCAACTGTTCCTCACCTATGGTGAGGTTGGAAAAGGGAAACCTGCCACTAAAAGATCCATTGCCAGGTGGATTGTCTCTTGTATCCAATTTTGCTATCAAAAACTGGCTAAGGTTCCCCCTTCAGGCCTGAGGGCTCACTCTACCAGAAGTACAGCTGCGTCCCTAGCTGCGGCCAGGGACATCCCTATCTTAGAGATATGTCAAGCAGCTACCTGGGAAACAGTACACACTTTCACCATGCATTACTCCCTGGACATCCAGGCTAGGAGGGATGCTCAGTTTGGCACAGCTGTGCTTCAGAGCCTATTTCCTAAGTAGGTTCTGTCCCTCCTCCATGGAGGTACTGCTGTGTAGTCTGCATATGTCATAATATAGCAAGACTTCATGTTGTTTGAAGAAAAAATTACTCTCCTTAGTAATGTTGTTTCTTCTAATGGAGTCTTGCTATATTATGACCTCCCCCCCGCCTGCCCCCTCAGAACCTCTACTCTTGGGATGTGAGTGGGCAGTGTAGTGTTGGCACTTAATGATGCCCACCTTGTGTTCTTCACCCCTCCTTTTTGGGGTGTTTGGGTGTTGTATTTTATTTTATCTTATTTTCTGGGTCCCCTGACTTGAGTCTTGGTTTTGGGACCAGAAAAATGCGTTAATATTTTAGTAGCCAGTTGGCTAGTGTAGGTTTACAGCTTCCACACTGAACCTTAGTGAGTTTTTGCTCGTAAAGATCTGACAGTTTCAGTTTGAAGATCATCAGACAGAGTTTTTTCAACCGAGCTTGCGCTCCAGATTCCATGCCTGGGATGGAAGTTAACTCTTTCACCTCCGGAGCAGTTCTAAGGCTGAGACAAACTGTATATGTCATAATATAGCAAGACTCCATTAGAAGAAACAACATTACTAAGGTGAGTAATTTTTTCAACTGGTAGGAAAGTGCTAGGCATTATCAGACCTGGTGAGCGTGCCTCCGTTATGTATGGGCAAGGCTCCGTTGTTGTGGAGGCGGTGGAGAGAGCACCAAGTGAGTGTCACATGGTGGTGCACCTGCAGATGGCGGTCTGAGAAAGGTGAGATTTTAGGTTATACTTAAAGGAGGCTGGAGTGGGGTACTCAGTGATGGCCAGAGTAAGATTGTTGAACACCTTGGCGCCCTTGTAAGAGAGGGTGTTTTGGCCATGTGTGGTCCAACAGAAAGGGATGGAGAAGGAGAGGGAAGAGAACTTTCTGGTGGTTCGAGAATGGGAAGACAAAGGGAAAAGGGAGATAACGCTGTCTGGGAGGAGGCCCAGTGATAGCTTATGGGAAAAAGTGAGTACTGTATTTTGCTGTTAATTCTGTCCTTTAGGGAGGTCCAGTTAGAGATGCTTCAATTAGTTAATAGAACCTATGCTAATAGTGGAATGTTGATAGGCTCGAGATTGGTTTTCAAACTACTGTCCCTGGTGCATTCTATGCAACCTTTAGATTCCTTAATCCACCTGCCTAGTAAGACGCCTTGGAGACCTTTCCTTCAGCTTTCTTGAAGATATTAATTTTTTTCTTGTTTATTTCCGAAGTACCGATTAATTTATTTTAGTTTTCGAAGCACTGTCCTTGATTTACATGTAGATTAGTCTAGATTTAGAGTTATTTTTATAAGTTTTGTGGTTCCTTGTCAGTTCCTCACAACTGAGAGAGAATAAGCTTTTCCTTGTGTAACCCCCCTGCAAATGGGGGTTCCCAAAAGACTTCCAGGAGCTTGCTTGAATGCTCCAAGCCTGAATGGTGTTTGGCGTTTAAGCCATTTATCAGTGAGTGTTTTTAGAGCCTCTGGTACTGTCTCTTTAGGAGCTGTCTGCTTGCAGACATAATTAGTTTATATGGGGGGACTGTGTGCTTCTCTGTTTGAGTACCACTCGAGCTGCTGCCAATTCACTCCATTTTGCAGTCACTAGGAGTGCAAAGGGAACCTATCTGAAAGATGTAACTGTTTGCCAGAAATCATTTAGAGTAATAATGAAATTACAGTTTGTCTAACCTGCTTTCTTTGCAGTCAGAACTGTGTCTGCCTAGTTCCCCATTCTGGTTTTGAACTGCTGAACTGGACCAATCAGTGTGGGGTAGCTAGCTCTAAAATGGTGCCTTGGACGAATCAGAACTTGGACTCATAATCTGAGCCAGCCACAAGAGGATTGTATGGGCAGTGACTCTGGGAGATGTAGTTTAGACTTCGGCGCCTTTTTGGACCAACAGCAGCAGTCTATTGTGAGTGACAGCCAATCCAGTCAAGAACTGGGAGGAACTCAAAGGAAGTGCCCGGTTTTGTCTGTTGGAGTTTCAGTTTAGCTCTGGCAGTGAAGGGGAAAGGAACCCTGTGCTCCTTCAGTGCACAGTTTTAGTCAAAAAACATGTGTAAGGTTCAGAGTTCCGGTCTGCAGCTTGTGTAACTGCTTGTTAGGACTGAATCTGTCCTGTGAAGAGAATCAAAGGATATCTGAAGAGTAGAAACCAGGCTCACCCTGTAGAAGACTGGAGAAATTGCTGAATTGCACTCGATCTGTCAGGAACTGAATCTGCTGTGTGTTCTCCGGTATTGTGCAGTAATTGCGATCGGGATAGAGGAAGCAGCCTGCCTGGTATAGTACTTTCTTTTTACCATATAAATGTGTGAGGAGGCTTGTGTACCTCAAGTGAATCCTGCTGCCATTAAGTGACTTTTGCCTGTGACTGTTTACCATATAAATGTGTGAGGAGTCTCTTGAGCTCAAGAGTAGCCCTGCTGACGTTGAAGGACCCTATCTTGTTTGGAGGTCGTGAGTACTAATTCAGGGTCGCTCCCTGTTGAATTGCCACATTAAATCCAAATGGAATCACTGTACTGCTGACTGTTTAAACTAATTTTTCTTTTCTCTGTGTGAAAGGGCCCCTACCAGCTGCCACGGTATGGACTAGCCACTAGGGCTTGGGTACCCAGGGACAGTAACTGGTAGGGATAGGCCTGTGCACAGAGCCATAGGTAGATTATTAAAGTGATAAGCTAATTAACCTGATTTCCCCCTGTCCTTGTTATATCCCCCTAAATAAATCAGAGCTGCTTGTTTCAGCAAAGTTATCTGCCTGAGGTATTTGTCTATGTTAAAGTACTGTACTGTGATTGTTGCACTGTATCTTATTTCACAGGAGGTCCCAGTGCCGGAACCAGTCCTGGGGGTAAGTGTATACTGTGAAGGTAATTCTGATATATTGTGTGGGCCACTAGTGGAAGAAAGGGGTTGCAGTGTCCCAGAGGGCTGTGACCAAGTAAGTTTAACTATTGCAAACCCTGACCTCTGGGTGAGGCACCCGCATTGGATCCAGGCCCCTCAACCTGTTAGTGGCAAATCAGGCAGGGGTAGTAGCCCCTGAGATAGCGCCATCTAGGGTTACATCTTGGAGGCTCACCGCTGGGATTGTGTGTCCTCTAGTGGCCATATTTACGAACCACTGTTAAGAAAAAAAAATGGGTACCCCGACAGAAGTGGCTGTGCACCGGCTGGTGGAGTGGTGTACTGGGGAGGAGATTGACCCCCAAAATGCTATGCTTATCCTGGACATTCCTCTGGGTATCAATACGGACACTGTACAGGGAGTACTTTCCAAGGTGGAAGGTTTACAAAACCCTGTGGTGGTGGGTCGGCATGCTAATCTGCTCACCCACACTTTCCTGGCCCTAGTAGAGTTTAAGGATCCCATAGATAGCTCCAAAGTGCCACAGACCATTACCCCAGAGGGAGCCCTCACTGCCTGGAGAGTGATAACTAAGGACAGTAAAGACCCGGGGGGGAATGAGCCCCCACCACTGTCTGAAACTTTTGAGGAGAAATTTGCTAAATGGTTGCTGGGGGAAGGGAAAACTGTGGAGGACTTGAAGAAACTATTCTTGCCACCTGGGGGTGTTCCTCCCCCAACACCCTCTCCCGCTCCAGTACCCGTAATGGTGGCTGAACCAATGCAGACTCCTATTTCTGCACCTCACCATTAGTCACGACTCTTACCAGGTTGAGGATCTTCTCTGGCACCTCCCCACCCCCAAGGGAGGAGGATGACTGGGAGACCTGGATAGACTATGTTGCCCCCAAGTGCTTGAATGGCAATGCTCGGAAGTCGAAAAGCGAAAGAGGGTTAGTGAGAGCCTCCGAGGTCCTGCCCTGGCTACCATCCGCTAAACGGGCCAGTAACCCTGAAGTGACTGCACAGGCCTATCTTGAGGCCCTGGAGAATGTGTATGGGAGCCCAGATTCTGATGAGGACCTATGGTGGAGAGTAAGAGATGCACAACAGTACCAAGGGAGTTGTTGTCTGTGTATGTATCTCGGCTGGAAAATTGTTGCAAGAATGCCTCAGAAAGGGTAGTTTGCCAGCCATTGAACTGACCCGAACCAGGCTGGACAGGATCCTTAAGTCTGCCCCTTCTCAGAACTGCTGTTGCTTCAGTTACGCCTGGCAAATCGACTGGAATTCCACCCTCCTATGATGAGTTAATGAGAGAAATTGAGGAGTTGAGAAAAGGCGACTCGGGAGGGACCTGCACCAATAGCTGCAGCTACTAATTCGGTGACTGAGGGTGACCCATCAAGTGAAGTTCGGGGCAGAGGTTGGCAGTCAATGAGTGCTCTGACAAGGAAAAGATATGCCACAATGGGGCGAACTGTTGAGAGATCCGAATTCAAAACAGTCCCTTTATGAAGGCTACGCCTGCAAGTACGGGCCCCGACCTATATCCGACTGCATCTGCTATGGGGTTGGGGGTACCCACCCATGTATCTCCTGCTGATAACAGCTCCAAACTCAATTCCTTGACCATGGAAGTGGAGAAACTGACGAGATGTCTTCAAATGCTTATCATGCCGCAGACAGAGATGGCACCAAGGTTTCCAGTTAGTAATACCCCCGCCCTGGCTCCCAGTGTGGCACCTCGGCCAGCTCAATCTCCAGAAAATAAGTTTTGCTATAATTGTGGGAAGGATGGGCACATGAAAAGAGAATGCCGGTCCCCAAAAGACACTGACAAAGTTGCATATAGGCTACAAGGAGAGCTTCGGAGAACAAATCAGTGGTTAAGAGGTGCACGAAATGATCCCAGTGAGGGCACCAAAAATGCTAATTCACGTCCTTTTGTGGCAAGGTCAGTTGCCCAGGCCCCCACTACCGCCTCTCCAGACTGGTCCAGAATAGTGGGTCCCTCCATGGAGACCACTGTAAAGGTGAATGGAGTGTCTACAAGAGCTGTATTAGACAGTGGCTCCCAAGTGACAATTATGTTCCAGGATTGGTATCAGAAGCATTTGTCAGACGTCCCTTACAACCATTAGAAGGACTGCATGTATGGGGGTTAAGTGAGAAGGCCTACCCTATTCTGGGTATATCCGAATTTGGCTGTCTTTCCCACCTCCGTGGCTGGAGTGGCTGAAGTAGAGAACCTAGCCTTAGTGTGTCCCCCCACTGGACTGTATGATGGTGTCCCTTTGTTGATTGGAACAAATGCTCATATGTTCGGAAGGCTGGCACAATTGTGTTATGAAAAACAGGGTCGAAGACTAGTAGAGCTTTAAGAGTTCAAGCTTTAATTAAGAAGGCTATGAGGCACAGAGAGATACTGAAAAATAGAACCAGAGGAACCGGTCGAATTGTATGGAAGAAGGATCCTGAGTCTCTGATCCTGGCGCCAAATGCCCAGTGTACCTTACAGGAGAGGTCCGTATCAGAAAGGATGTTAAGAATAAAATGTTAATGTTGGATGCACCAGGCGATGGAAAATTGCCAGAGGGACTGCTGGTCAAGCTTTAGTATTTTGCCCGCTAGAGCCCATGCTTATGCCAGAAGGGTAATGGTCCAAGTTCATAATGTGTCTGAAAGAACATTCGAGTAAATAGAGGTTGCATCCTGGCTAATGTGCATTGTGCAGACACTGCAGTGCTACCCAGCAGCAAGAGTTCAAGGAAGAATGACAGAGTAACGCCTGACTTGTTTGATTTCGTGACTCCTCGCTGCCAGCTGAATGGAAAGTGAGGATCAGTGAGAAGCTTGCCCAGAGAGCCAGGTGTTTTCTTTAAAGGAATGGGATGTAGGATGCGTGCAAGGAGCTGAGCACAATATCCGGCTGCATGATGAAAGACCATTTTCGTGAGAGGTCTCGACGCTGGCACCTGCTGACATAGATGATGTGAGATGGCATCTGCAAGAGATGTTAGCTGCTGGTGTAATACAAGAATCAGAAGCCCTTATGTTTCCCCATTGTGGTAGTGAGGAAAAGAATGGGACAGTAAGGATGTGTGGATTATCGCACCTTAAACCGGGCGGACTATCCCTGATCAGTACACAATGCCCGCATTCAGGATGCTTTGACTGCCTAAACGGGAGCAAGTGGTTCTCTGTGCTGGATCTCGCGAGGGTACTACTAGATCCCGATGGCCCCAGAGGACCGTGAGAAGACAGCCTTTATCTGTCCGCTTGGCTTCTATGAATTCATGAGGATGCCTCAAGGGATTTCAGGTGCCCCAGCCACTTTTCAACGATTGATGGAGCGTGCAGTGGGGGACATGAACTTACTAGAGTGCCTGGTATACCTAGATGATGTTATTGTGTTTGGCAGCTCACTGGAGGAACATGAGAGCAGATTATTTAAGGTATTGGACCGACTGGAGGACTTTGGCCTTAAACTGTCCATTGATAAGTGTCAATTCTTTCAAACATCAGTAAAGTATGTGGGACACATAGTATCCACCGAGGGAATAGAGACCGACCCAAGTAAAGTTGAGGCCTTGACCACCTGGCCACAGCCCAAAAATCTAAAAGAACTGCAAAGATTCCTGGGATTCTGTGGTTATTATTGGCGTTTCATCAAGGACTATTCAAGAGTGATCCGCCCTTTACTTAACCTTACTCAAGGGTATCCCCAACCCACAAAAATACCAAAAGTCAGCCGGCCTCAAGACCAAAGAGTGTATTTTCGTCCGAGTGAAGTATTTGGGGCTCGCTGGACTCCTGATTGTGAGACTGCTTTTCATGAGATCATATATCAACTTACCCATGCTCCAGTGCTGGCCTATGCCGATCCAAGAAAACCTTACATCCTGCACACTGATGCTATGCAAAGGTTGGGGCTGTGTTGTACTAAGAGCACGAGAATGGCCTGAGACCAGTGGCCTTTGCCAGTAGAAGCCTGACCCCATCCGAAAAGAACTATCCTGTACATAAGTTAGAGTTCCTAGCTTTGAAGTGGCTATTATTGACCAATTCCATGAGTACTTGTATGGGGCTAAAATACTAGTAAAACTGACAATAATCCTTTGACCTATGTGCAGACCTCAGCTAAGTTGGATGCCACTGGCCATAGGTGGCTTTTGCATTATCACATATGACTATGCTCTCGAATACCGAGCAGGTCTGAACCACATAGATGCTGATGTTTCTCCGGAGGCCTGTTCCCCAGAATGATTGGGTCCGATTGGCAGAACCTGACATTCGGGCACTCTGCCAGAAGTTTGACAGGGAGGAACAAATGTCCACGGACGCAGTGGACTGCATGGTGGATTGCTTGGGACCTCTGAGAATTGCATACCTGCTGCTTATTGCCACTTTTCTGCAATAGACATTGGTGCACTGCCTCAGCTGGACAATGACAGTATTCAAGGGCTCAATCCCGCAATCCCATGATCAAAGCAGCTTTAGAAGCCTCTATGCAGGAAAAGATGTGTCCAAATTACGCCCACTGATTTGAGAACTGCATTGTTAAACAAAGAAGGTCCTAAGTTGAAACTGATCAATAAACTGTTATACAGAGAAACAGTAGACAGAGGGGACAAGTAGACAAACAACAACTAGTGCTGCCCACTGCCTTCGAGACTCAGTACTGATGTCCTTGCAACCACATGGGGCACCTTGGTATAGACAGAACACTTGACTTGGTGAGATCCAGATTCTATTGGCCTAAGATGGGTCTGATGTGGAGCAACACATTCGAACTTGTAGTCGCTGTTACAGAGGAAAGCTTTGCCCCAGAGGGCTGCCCCTTGTTAACATCACCACCAGTGCACCCATGGAGCTGGTCTGTATTGATTTTCTGAGTTTGGAGTCAGATCAAAGAAATATCAGTAATGTGCTGGTGGTCACTGACCATTTCACGAGATATGCCCAAGCTTTCCACCAAAGACCAGAAAGCATCCACTGTGGCCAAAGTACTTGTAGAAAACTTTTTGTTCACTATGGGCTCCACAAAGAATCCATTCTGATCAAGGAGAGACTTTGAGTCTCGTCTGATCAAAGAGATGCTTTCTCTGTGGGGAGTGCAAAATCCAGAACCACTCCTACCACCCCAGGGGACCCACAGCCTGAACGCTTTCAAACTGCACTTTGCTAGATATGCTAGGCACCCTGCACCCAAAGGACAAGCCTAGATGGAGCCAACAAATTAGCACCCTGGTACGTGCTTATAACTGCACAAAAGTGATGCCACTGGGTTCTCCCCTACCGCCTGATGTTTGGAAGAGAAGCCGACTACCGGTAGATGTGTGTTTTGGGGTCTCTCCTGATGGGGTTCAAGCTGACAACTATTTACAGTATGCAAAAGTTAAAGGCCCAGCTAACTCATGGCACTAACTGGCTCAAACCATGGCTGCCAAAAGAAATCTGGCCAACAAAGAAAGGTATGATAAAAAGGTGAAAGCACAGGAACTCCAAGAGGGAGATCGGTATTGCTAAGAAATCTGGGACTGCATGGCAAACACAAGATTGCTGACAGATGGCACCATCTCCCTCACATTGTAGTGGGCAAACTAGATGATCTGCCAGTGTACAAAGTAAGGCCTGAGAATAATTCAAAGATGTAAAAACAATGCATAGAAATCATTTACTGCCCATTGGACAAATCTTGATTGAGTCTGAGCCCTCTGGACCAGTGACTAGAGCTGCTGCTAAGAAAAGATCAAGGAAGTCTGCACCTACAGAAGCAGAGTTAAAGTGTTCCCCTGCACAAGTCCCAGTTGAGCATGACTGTCAGTCCATATCAGAAGAAAGTGAGAGTGACTTTGAATACTATCCTTCTTACGAACTGAGTCAATTATTTCGGGCAATCCCTAGTCAATACTGAGACGAAGCTGGGCCTTCTGGACTGTCTAAGCCCCAGCTTCATCCCTGGAGCCAATGCTCCCAGAAAGTGAAGTGCAAAGCATCAGATCAGATGAAATGGAATCATTGTGCATGGTTGAACTGTTTGAGCTTTCAGGGAGGAAAATGATAGATTGGGGCAGACTGGTGATACACCCGAACAAGAAGAGTATTTTGAGTGCCCTGACAGTCCACTGCCAGTGTCCGAAAGCTCTCCATGCAGCCAAATGTTGTGGACTCAGAAACTGTAACTCCTGGAGCTGAAAGTGCCCCAAGTTCTAGCCTCTCTACCCCAGGAGACTCCCTGACAAGTGAGGACAATGCTGAAAATGAGGCTCAGAGTGCAGAGACTGTAACAGTTCCCCTAGAAAGACTGGTCGAGCTGTAAAGCCTGTGGTGCACCTCAGTTATGATTCACTTGGGAGGCCTGTGGACTTGCCTCTCAATGTTGTCCATAAAGGAGTGTATGTGTCCCAGAGCTCATTGCCCAAACTGAGCATCAGTGCCAACTCAAGTTACTTGTGTTGCCCTTTAAGTATGGTGCCCTTGCCCTGTCCAGCCCCAAGGTAACTGATAGGAAAGGCCTCTCTCTTCAGGTTTCATATACAAGAGGTAATAACTTGAGTTATGGTACAATGTGTGTGTAATACTGTGTAAAGAGTGACGTATGCAATGTTTCAGAAATGTGTTCTTGGTAAAATGATGTATTGACTGATGATTACATGTGTGAGCCTAATGCAAATGTATATGGTTGCAGTTGAAACTTATGGGTACTTGCTGGCGGACGTCAAGCTTTCCCAGGCTAGGAAGGGTGTAACTCTGCAAATGGGGGGTTCCCAAGACTTCCAGGAGCTTGCTTGAATGCTCCAAGCCTGAATGGTGTTTGCTTAAGCCATTTATCAGTGAGTGTTTTTAGAGCCTCTGGTACTGTTCTTTAAGAGCTGTCTGCTTGCAGACATAATTAGTTTATATGGGGGACTGTGTGCTTCTCTGTTTGAGTACCACTCGAGCTGCTAATTCACTCCATTTTGCAGTCACTAGGAGTGCAAAGGGAACCTATCTGAAAGATGTAACTGTTTGCCAGAAATCATTTAGAGTAATAATGAAATTACAGTTTGTCTAACCTGCTTTCTTTGCAGTCAGAACTGTGTCTGCCTAGTTCCCCATTCTGGTTTTGAACTGCTGAACTGGACCAATCAGTGTGGGGTAAGCTAGCTCTAAAATGGTGCCTTGGACGAATCAGAACTTGGACTCATAATCTGAGCCAGCCACAAGAGGATTGTGGGCAGTGACTCTGGGAGATGTAGTTTAGACTTGCGCCTTTTGGACCAACAGCAGTCTATTGTGAGTGACAGCCAATCCAGTCAAGAACTGGGAGGAACTCAAAGGAAGTGCCCGGTTTTGTCTGTTGGAGTTTCAGTTTAGCTCTGGCAGTGAAGGGAAAGGAACCCTGTGCTCCTTCAGTGCACGTTTTAGTCAAAAACATGTGTAAGGTTCAGAGTTCCGTCTGCAGCTTGTGTAACTGCTTGTTAGGACTGAATCCGTCCTGTGAAGAGAATCAAAGGATATCTGAAGAGTAGAAACCAGGCTCACCCTGTAGAAGACTGGAGAAATTGCTGAATTGCACTCGATCTGTCAGGAACTGAATCTGCTGTGTGTTCTCCCGGTATTGTGCAGTAATTGCGATCGGATAGAGAAGCAGCCTGCCTGGTATAGTACTTCTTTTTACCATATAAATGTGTGAGGAGGCTTGTGTACCTCAAGTGAATCCTGCTGCCATTAAGTGACTTTTGCCTGTGACTGTTTACCATATAAATGTGTGAGGAGTCTCTTGAGCTCAAGAGTAGCCTTGCTGACGTTGAAGGACCCTATCTTGTTTGGAGGTCGAGTACTAATTCAGGGTCGCCTCCTGTTGAATTGCCACATTAAATCCAAATGGAATCACTGTACTGCTGACTGTTTAAACTAATTTTTCTTTTCTCTGTGTGAAAGGGCCCCTACCAGCTGCCACGGTTTGGACTAGCCACTAGGGCTTGGGTACCCAGGGACAGTAACTGGTAGGGATAGGCTTGTGCACAGAGCCATAGGTAGATGAATAAAGTGATAAGCTAATTAACCTGATTTCCCCCTGTCCTTGTTATATCCCCCTAAATAAATCAGAGCTGCTTGTTTCAGCAAAGTTATCTGCCTGAGGTATTTGTCTATGTTAAAGTACTGTACTGTGATTGTTGCACTGTATCTTATTTCACAGGAGGTCCCAGTGCTGGAACCAGTCCTGGGGGTAAGTGTATACTGTGAAGGTAATTCTGATATATTGTGTGGGCCACTAGTAGGAAGAAAGGGGGGTTGCAGTGTCCCAGAGGGCTGTGACCGAGTAAGTTTAACTATTGCAAACCCTGACCTCTGGGTGGAGGCACCCGCCATTGGATCCAGGCCCCTCAACCTGTTAGTGGCAAATCAGGCAGGGGTAGTAGCCCCTGGGATAGCGCCATCTAGGGGTTACACTTGTTTTTCTGAGGTAAAGTTATTAGATTTAGTTAAATTTATTACGGTTCTCTGTTGGCCGGATCCTCCTCTCAATCCTGTGGGTTTAAACCAGGGTCTTTTTCTCGGTTTGTTATCAGTCGCTGAACTGACTGTAAAAAAAAAAAAAAAAAGAACTTTTGTTTATCTGTAATTGTAGTGTGTTTGCTCTCAGAACCCACAATTTTTTTGGTTTTAGGTTATGTCACAGAAGCCTAGAAGGAGAACTAGTCCTACTGGTTTCAAGCACTGCACTGACTATGGTGAGCCATTTGCTAAGGCCGACCCACACTTAATTTGTGTCCTCTGTTTAGGGTTTGACCACTTGAACACAGAGTGTGAAATCTCTAAGAATTTTTCTCAGTCTGCGCTTGATAGGTGACTGAACTGACTGAGAGAAAAAATATTCAATAAAGTTGCTGACCCATCTTCAGGATATATGATTCCGCCTCCTAACATACCTGGTTGCCAGAGGGGGAGCCGAATTCCTCCTCGGTCACCACAGCCATGAGGGTGTTGTACAGGCAGTTGCCTGTGATAAAGCAGGCATACCCCGTCATCCCATTCTCCTGATAAAGACTCCAAAAGGATGGACTCCATGGCCAAGAAGGCCTATTTAGGGGCTTCATTGGCTATCTGTCAAGCTTCTTACATGGCTTATGTCTCCAGATACCAGGAAAAACTCTGAAATTCTGTGAAGGAGATGGCTAAGTCAGCTTCTCCCCCACTGGCAGCTGATCTTATGGAAGCTACAAAAAGTGGAATTGAAGCATCCAAGTACCAATTCCATATGGCATGGATTCTAATGACACTGTTGCCAGGGTAATGGCAACATCAGTGTCTCTGAGGAGGTTTGCTGGCTCAGAGCCACTAACCTAACTCAGGACACACAGAATAAGGACCTAGATTTTCCTTATGAGACAACCTCTTTGTTTGGAAAACAGACAGAGGCTTACATGAAGAAGATGGATGAGTACAAGGTGGCTTACAAGAGTGTTGCTGCCAAGGAAAAGGCATCCATGCCCCAGAAGCACCAGAATAGCGGAGGTAGGGGAAGGTCCTATTCTAGACCTTTTTACCAGACCCGGGCCTTCCCAATGTACCAGCAGCAGAGAAGGTACTTCAAAGACAGGGGTAGAAGGTGCAGCAGTCAGACTGGCCCCAGTCCCTAGTCCAGTGCACAAGCAAGGCAGAACCCCTGATATGCTTGTCAGGGTCACCTCCTCAGTCCCAGATCCTCCTTCTCCTCCTCCTCCTCCTCTGTACTCTGGTCAGCCCATTCCTTTTTCAGTTTATATCCTTTTCTTTTAATGTCCCTTGCCCCACCCTCAATTTTCTCTATCTCTGTTTTTTCCTTTGTCTCTCCAGCGTGCAGAACTGAGTTGGAGGAGGAGCCAGTGGTCGCATTGGCCAACCTGTGAGTGCCATGCAGTGATTGGTTTTGTGGGCTACAATCGATCGTGCCAGCTCCTCCATCCTACCAAAAGGTTCAGAAGGTGCTTGTCTCCTGCCAATCACTCACCAGTGATGAATGGTGAAGATACACAGGAAGATCAAGAATTACAGTAGGTACATCATTTTCATTTCCCTGGCTTCTGATCCAATTTTCATAACGTTTTTCAAGGGCGTTCTACATTTGCACCCCCCACACAGGGAACACACCTTCTTGTGGGATCTGAATATATGCATTGCACAGCTGATGCAACCCCCTTTTGAGCCCATGTCCTTGGCAGAACTCAAGTTTGTGACCTGGAAAACCGTGTTCCTGGTGGCAGTTACTTCAACCAGGAGGATTAGTGAACTTCAGGCCTTGTCCACAGAGCCTAATTACATTTTAGTCCATAGGGACAAGGTAGTCCTTAGGACCAATAGGAAGTTTCTCCCCAAAGTGGTATCTGGGTTCCACCTCAACCAGTCCATTACCCTACCTGTCTTCTTCACAGACCATTTCAGCTCAGGGGAACGCAAGCTGCTTAGCCTTGATGTCAAGAGGGCTATTGGCTACTATTTAGATCATACAAAAGGGCATAGGCAGGATAACTCATCTCTTTCTGACCTGTGGTGAAGTGGGGAAAGGAAAACCAGTGGCAAAAAAGGACTATTGCATGCTGGAGTGTGGCCTGTATTCAGTTCGGCTACAGCAAAGTGAGCAAGGAGCCCCCAGCGGGCCTTAGTGCTCATTCCACCAGGGGTACAGCTGCTTCTATAGCAAATGCCAGAGATATTCCCTTGTTAGAAATCTGCAAAGCAGGTACCTGGAAAACTGTTCACACATTTACTAAGCACTGTTGTCTGGATACTTAGGCTAGAAGTGATGCAAGATTTGGCACAGCAGTACTGCAGAGCCTGTTTCCTAAATAGGTTCTGTTCCCACCTCCAAAGGTACTGCTTGGGTAGTCTGCATATGTCAGAATACAGTAAAGATTTCCTGGCGCTTATTACTTACCATAGTAATCTTGTTTCTTTCAAGGGAATCTTTACTGTATTCTGAGCTCCCACCCTACCTCCCCTACTAGAACCTAGTGGGCACTGCATTTCAGCTGTCCATGTTGTTGATTAAACCTATTGAGTTGGTTGTTTTTGGGCATCTGTGACTTGAGTCTTGAGGATGCCACCTTGTTAAAAGGATGGGATTGTTTGCTGGTGGGTGAATTTGTTCTCTAGTATAGTATAGTTAGGATTTTTTCATGCATACTTGGTTTAAATCTGACGATTGCATAGAATGCATCAGAGAACAGTGGTTTGAAAACCGAGCTCGAGCCTATCAAAATTCCACTATTAGCATAGGTTCTATTAACTCATTTTTCTCCAGGGCAGTTGAATGGTGAAGGCTAACTGCATATGTCAGAATACAGTAAAGATTCCCTTGGAAGAAACAAGATAACTATGGTAAGTCATTTTTTTCCTATAGGGGCTGATCCATAGACATTTGTAGTTGGAGTTTTAAAAAGTTGGCAATAAGAGAGATTTGCCTGGAAGAATCTAGAATAATTAGATCCTTTTTGTATTTGCTATACAAGTTTGGTTTGATGAAAGGAAATGAATTTTAGATTTATGTTAAGGTCAGATAGCAGCAACTGTTCAAGTAGGACCCTTTTAGGAACATACTGGGAGGGAGAAAAACAGAGAGGCAGAGAGGGTCATCAGGGAGGCAAAAGCAGTCACAGAGCTGTGCATCGTGGAGGGGGTGAAGAATGAAGAAAAACAGTTTTTAGATATAGTAGTGCAAAATGTAAAAGGGGGGAATCGCATGGCTAGTGGGGAGGGAGGGGTAGAATGATAGAAGAGGAAGGGAAAAAGGGCGCCATTCTGAATGACTACTTTTGCTCAGTCTTCACCTAGGAGGAAGGTGGGCCCCTGCCTGAGAGTGGCATCAAAGCAGCCACAAGGCAACCCCAGAAATTAGTCAGCCATTGTTTACTAGTGAAAGAGTCCTGAAAGGCCTGCAGCACTCAAGATAGATAAGCCCCCGGGTCCAGATGGGTTGTACCTGAGGATACTAAGGGAGTTAGCAGCGGAACTGGCTGAACCTCTGACTGGGCTGTTCAACAGATCACTCAGGACAGGGAAAGTCCCAGGGGACTTCAGGTTAGCAGGCATTGTTTGACTACATAGAAACATAGACTTTGACAGCAGATAAGGACTGCTTGACCCACCTAGTCTGCCCATTTCCTTATCTGGTAGGTAGGGGAATTGGCAGACTAGGTGGGCCAATCAGTTCTTCAAACAACATGAAGTCTTGCTGTATTCTGACAATATGCAGTTAGCCCTAGCACTTGAACTGCTCCGGAGAGGAAAGAGTAAACTCTATGCTAAGAGCTTAGAATGTTGAGCTCATGCTCGGTTCAAATCTCTGTCTGCTGCACTTTCAAGTGTAACCATCAGAATCTTTACTCCGCCTAACTGAACAGTCGCTCCGGAGTTTCTCCTGTCACTTTCGGTTCGCGTTAGTGAAAATTGTCAGTTTAATCCGAAAATGTTATACTTTTTCCTCTATTCAGATCTCTGTCTGTGGTACAATAAGTAGTATAGGTAGTGGACTTTAGTAATTTCTGTGGAAATTGTAAATTTTAAAAATTGTTATGGTCAGCTCGGCTGAACCGATCACTTTTTTGATTCTGTGGTGATTCCGGTGCTTATCGGTTCCAAAAAAAACGTGTTTAATGGCTTTTTCCAATACCTGTGACATGGTTAGGAATCGATAAGTTTGTCTTACCTGGCCTGAAGCCATGTAAAGGGTAAGTTTTCTGTTTTACTGTGGCCATGTCTGAGAAACCGAAAAGAAAAACCGGGCCCACTGGGTTTCAGCACTGTAGTGTGTGTGTGGGTTCTTTGCTAAAGCTGATCCCCACACCATTTGTGTTTATTGTCTGGGGTTTGATCACCTCAATTCAGACTGCCAAATATGCAGAAATTTCCCTAAGGCCACCCTAGAGACAAGGTTGGGCAGGCTTAGGGAGAAAGAGGCCGAAAAGTCCACTGATCCAGATGGCCAGCCCAGTTCGTTCCGACCGAACTCTGGCGGAGGGAGTGCTTTCTGACCAGGGCCAGACTTCCTCAGGCAAGAGGACAGCCGACCCTGAGGGGCTCAGTTCCTGCAAAAAAGAAAAAGAAGGAAAAGTCGGCTGGTTCGGATTTAGATCCCCACCATCCAACCACCGAGGAAATTGCCAGGGTGATTAGTATTGTGGAATCGCTCCATTCGGTTCTGACCGATCCGGCACCTCTCTGTAGGCGCTCGGTTTGGTCTGTTCCCCCGGTTTCTGACTATTCTTTGGAAGAATATTATGAGCCAGAATGGGAGGGGGAAGAAGAGTTTGATGATGATGAGAATGAGGACGGTGGGGAAGGTCCGGATGAGCCCATTGAACTGGACATCTCCCCAGACAGACCTTCAGGAGTTTCCCCTCCCAGGCTTTTTGAGTCCCCTTCCCACTTTACGTTTTACAGGAAAGTGGCTGATACCCTCCAGCTCCCTGGGGATGAAGCTGTTGAGGAGCAGGAGGAGCCTGATTTTGTAGAATTGATGGACATCCCAGAGTCCAAGAGACTGTCTATTCCCTTACACAAATCTTTTGGGAAACAGACTCACAAGCTTCTAAAAACTCCAAATTCATTGCTTCCAGTGGACAAATGAATGGACAGGAGGTACATTCTGTCAGGCTCAGCTACAGAGTTCCTGTACCAGCATTGCAACTGTGTTGGGGTAGTGCAGGCTGCAGCCTATGACAGGGCTAGCATACCCTTAGCTTCACACACACCCCGGATAAGGACTCCAGAAAGATAGATGCTATGGCTAAGAAGCAGTACCTGGCATCTTCTCTGGGACTCGGACAGGCTAACTACATGGCCTATGCAGCTAGATACCAAAAGTCCAGGTGGGAGTCTGTTATGGATCTGGCTAAGCAGGCGTCCCCCCAGCTAGCCAAGGAGCTAGAGGAGGTGGCTGCTGATGAGATAGAGGCATCTAAGGTTCAGTTTCATGCTGCTGTGGACTCCAATGATGCTTTGTCATGCGTCATGGCTACATCTGTGACTCTTCAGAGGATGGCTTTGCTCAGATGCACTAGCCTCTCAGAGGATACCCTGGCTAAGGCCATGGATTTCCCTGTTGAAGGTAATTGTCTGTTTGGGGAGCAGACAGAGAACTACATGAAAAAGATGGATGAGTACAAGACCACCTGTAGGAGTGCACAAGTCAAGAAAAGGGAGTCAACTCCTCAGAAGCAACTGGCTAGGGGCAGGGGCAGGCCTTTTCACAGGCCTTTCTACCAGGCACAGGCCTCCTCTACTTTTTCTCAGAGGGGGTTCTTTAGAGGGAGAGGCAGGAGGGGGATGAGCAGGGCTGCATCCACCTCTCAGCCTAAAGCTCCAGCCAAGCAGACACCCTGAGGTGTCAGCCCAGGTCGGCTCCCCAATCCCTGTAGGAGGCAGGCTGGCTTACTGCTTCCAGGCCTGGAAGTCTGTTACCTTAGACAAGTGGGTCCTGGAGGTAGTAAGCCAGGGGCTGGACCTCAGTTTCAAAAAATTCCCAAAGCTGAGGGTCAGGTCTTTTCCACCAGCAAACATCTCCGAAACCATTGCCCCAGAGGCAGAGGTTTCCTCTCTGTTGGCTCTCGGAGCCATAGAGAGAGTTCCTACATCCCTCAGGGGCAAGGGTCTGTACTCCAGATACTTTCTTATCCCCAAAAAAGACAGGGGAGTGTCAGCCCCTCCTAGACCTAAGATATTTAAACAAGTGTAACCCCCCTGCAAATGGGGGTTCCCAAAAGACTTCCAGGAGCTTGCTTGAATGCTCCAAGCCTGAATGGTGTTTGGCATTTAAGCCATTTATCAGTGAGTGTTTTTAGAGCCTCTGGTACTGTCTTTAAGAGCTGTCTGCTTGCAGACATAATTAGTTTGTATGGGGGACTGTGTGCTTCTCTGAGTACCACTCGAGCTGCTGCCAATTCACTTCATTTTGCAGTCACTAGGAGTGCAAAGGGAACCTATCTGAAAGATGTAACTGTTTGCCAGAAATTATTTAGAGTAATAATGAAATTGCAGTTTGTCTAACCTGCTTTCTTTGCAGTCAGAACTGTGTCTGCTAGTTCCCATTCTAGTTTTGAACTGCTGAACTGGACCAATCAGTGTGGGGTAAGCTAGCTCTAAATGGTGCCTTGACGAATCAGAACTTGGACTCATAATCTGAGCCAGCCACAAGGGATTGTATGGGCAGTGACTTGGAGATGTAGTTAGACCTCAGCACCTTTTGGACCAACAGCAGCAGTCTATTGTGAGTGACAGCCAATCCAGTCAAGAACTGGGAGGAACTCAAAGGAAGTGCCCGGTTTGTCGGTTGGAGTTTCAGTTGAGCTTTGGCAGTGAAGAAGGAAGGAGCCCTGTGCTTTTTCAGTGTGCAGTTTTAGTCAAAAACGGTGTAAGGCCCAGAGTTCCGGTCTGCAGCTTGTGTAACAGCTTGTTAGGACTGAATCCGTCCTGTGAAAAGAATCAAAGGATCTCTGAAGAGTAGAAACCAGGCTCACCCTGTAGAAGACTGGAGGAATTCTGAAAATTGCACTCTGTCTGTCAGGAACTGAATCTGCTGTGTGTTCTCCGGTATTGTGCAGTAATTGCGATCGGGATACAGATGCAGCCTGCCTGGTATAGTGCTTTCTTTATATGGATGTGTGAAGAGGTTTGTGTACCTCAAGTGAGCCCTGCTGACATTGAAGGACCCTATCTTATTTGGAGGTCGTGAGTACTAATTCGGGTCGCTTCCTGTTGAATTGCCACATTAAATCCAAATGGAATTACTGTACTGCTGACTGTTTAATTCTCCTTTTCTCTGTGTGAAAGGGCCCTCACCAGCTGCCACGGTTTGGACTAGCCACTAGGGCTTGGGTACCCAGGGACAGTAACTGATAGGGATAGGCCTGTGCACAGAGCCATAGGTAGATTATTAGAGTGATAAGCTAATTAACCTGATTTCCTGTCCTTGTTATATCCCCTAGATAAATCAGAGCTGCTTGTTTCAGCAAAGTTATACTGCCTGAGGTATTTGTCTATGTTAAAGTACTGTACTGTGATTGTTGCACTGTATCTCATTTCACAGGAGGTCCCAGTGCCGGAACCAGACCTGGGGTGTATACTGTGAAGGTAATTTGATATATTGTGTGGGCCACTAGTGGGAAGAAAGGGGGGTTGCAGTGTCCCAGAGGGCTGTGACCAAGTTAGTTTAACTATTGCAAACCCTGACCTCTGGGTGGAGGCACCCGCCATTGGATCCAGGCCCCTCAACCTGTTAGTGGCAAATCAGGCAGGGGTAGTAGCCCCTGGGATAGCGCCATCTAGGGGTTACACAAGCATCTACTAAAGCCAAAGTTAAAAATGGTGACTCTGGGAATAATGCTTCCCTCTCTAAGGCCAGGGGATTGGTTAGCTTCCCTGGACCTCAAGAATGCCTACTTTCACATTCCCATCAGGTGCTCCCACAGAAAGCATCTCAGATTCAAACTGCCCTCAGGCCATTATCCATTCAGGGCAATGCCTTTCAGGCTAACATCAGCACCAAGGGTCTTTACAAAATGCCTAGCAGTAGTAGTTGCCTTTTTAAGGAGGCAGAACATCTCTATTTTCCCATATCTCGACAACTGGCTCATTGTGGGGCATTCTCCAGACCAAGTCAAGTCAAATCTACAAGTGATCCAGCAAGTGCTTACTTCCTTGGGATTCCTCCTCAGTCTTCCAAAGTCAGTTCTCGAACCAGTGCAGCTCCTCACCTTCATGGGGTGGAGTCAGACACCATCCAGGCAAGGGCCTTTATTCCCTTGTCAAGGGTAAGGGCCCTTACAGGCCTAGCTTCCTCATTTCATCTCCTGGTATCTCTCCCAGCAAGACATTTTCTCCAACTACTGGGCCACATCACAGCTGCCGCTGCAGTGGTTCCAGGGGCCAGGTTTCAGATGAGGGACATCCAGTTTCACTTGAGGCCTTTTTGGTCCCAGAAAAAATACCCTCTCACCAAACTGGTTCCAGTAACTCAGACCTTGATCCATACTCTCCAGTGGTGGTTGGATCAGGACAACCTCAGACAAGGAGTCCCATTCATCTCTCAGACTCATTCAAACAACATGAAGTCTTGCTGTATTCTGACATATTGCAGCGATGTCCAACCTTTGAACTGCCCCGGAGATGAAAGAATTAACTTTCCATGCCAGGCATGGAACGCTGAGCTCAAGCTCGGTTGAGACTCTGTTTGTTGCTGTTTGAACTCAAACCGTCAGATTCTTTACTCCGCCTCACTGAACAGTTGCTCTGGAGATTTCTCCTTTGCTCGGTTCAGGTTTATCGGTTAAAGTGCCGTTTTTCTCGGTTTTCGACCGAATTTAATCCGTTAACCTGTCTGTTCATTCTCTGTCTGTGGTATCGTGAGTACTAGATAGGTTTATTTTCTTGTTCTTCTGTGTGGAACTTGTAAACGTGGGATCGGTTCGGTTTGAACCGATCAGGTTGTTCAAAAAAAGTTTATTCTACTTTTAGAGTGTGGTAACCGGTCCTTATCGGTTCTAAAAACAGATTTCATTATGTTTTTCCATGACCCATAACACAGTCAGGAACCGACATGGTGTCTTGCCCATGCACTTCCTAAAAAAAGGTACGCTTTTGTTAGGACTGGCCATGTCTGAGAAACCCAAAATAAAAACCAGGCCCACTGGGTTTCAATACTGTAGTGTGTGGGGAAGCCTTGCAAGGCTGATCCCCACACCACCTGTGTTTATTGTCTGGGGTTTGACCACCTCGATTCAGACTGCCAGATTTGCAAGAATTTTCCGCAGCTACCCTGGAAAAGAGAGTTGTAGCTCAGGAAAGGGAGGCCAAGAAGTCCGCTGACCCGATGCCAGCCCAGCTCGGTTCCAACCGAACCAGAAGGAGTGCCTCTGACCAGGCGAAAACTTTTGGTGAAGGAGGAACCGACCCTGAGGAGTCTGTCTCTGCTAAAAGAAAAGAAGGGATAAATCAGCCGTGTGGATCCACAAATTTTTCTCCGATTGCTGATAAAATTGCCAAAGCAATAAGGATTGTTCAGTTGTTAACCCCGGTTCCGACCGAACCAGCACCATCAGGAAGGGGCTCGGTTCGGTCGGTTCCCCCGGTTCCAGATTATAATTTAGAAGATTTTTATGAACCAGAGGAGGAGGAAAGAGAGTATGAGGATAATGATGGTGATTACGAAAGTCTGATGTGCCTATTGACCGGACATCTCCCCAGACAGACCTTCAGGGTTTCTCCTCCTAGGCTTTCTGAGTCCCCTTCCCATTTTATGTTCTACAAAAAAGTGGCTGAAACTCTTCAGCTTCCTATGGAAGAAGCTGTGGACGACCAGGAGGAGCCTGACTATGTTGAAATGATGGATATCCCAGAGTCCAGAAGGCTGTCTATTCCCCTTCATAAGTCCTTTGGGAAACAGACAATAACAATTTTAAAGACTCCTAATTCTATACCTCCTGTGGACAAGAGAATGGACAAGAGGTATACTCTCTCAGGCTCAGATATGGAGTTCCTTACCCAGCAATGCAGCCATGTTGGGGTAGTGCAGGCTGCTGCTTGTGATAAGGCAAATATACCCTTGGCTTCACACACCCCCCAGATAAGGACTCCAGGAGGATTGATGCCATGGCAAAGAAACAGTACATGGCAGCATCCTTGGGACTCAGTCAGGCTAATTATATGGCCTATACAGCTAGATATCAGAAATCTAGATGGGACACTGTAATGGCTTTAGCTAAACAGGTCCCTGGCCAGCTTGCCAAGGAGCTGAAGCAGGTGGCTACGGATGGTATTGAGGCATCCAAGGTGCAATTCCATGTTGCAGTGGACTCCAATGATGTTTCATCTAGAGTCATGGCTACATCTGTGGCCCTTCGTAGGATGGCTTGGCTCAGATGTACCATCCTGTCTCAGGATATCCAGACTAAGGCCATGGATTTTCCTGTTATGGATAATTCTCTGTTTGGGGAGCAAACAGAGAACTACATGAAGAAAATGGATGAATATAGGACCACCTATAGGAGTGCTCAGGCCAAGGAAAGGCAAGCCAATCCCCAGAGGCAGCATTCCAGGGGCAGGGGTAGGCCTTTTCATAGGCCTTTCTACCAAGCCCAGGCCTCCTCTTCTGCTTATGCTCATAGTGGGTTCTTCAGAGGGAGAGGCAGATGGGGTACAAGCAGGCCTGCTTCCACCCCTCAGCCTAAAGCCCCTGCCAAACAGGCACCCTGATGGGTTTGCCAGGGCTGATTCTCCACCACCTGTAAGGGGCAGGCTGGCTTACTTTGTCTAGGACTGGATGTCTTTAACATCAGACAAATGGGTCCTGGAAGTAGTAAGCCAGGGACTGGTTCTCAGCTTCAAAAAAATTTCCAAACTTGAGAACCAGATCCTTTCCACCTGCAAATCCTTCAGAGGCACTTGCCCTAGAGGCAGAGGTCTCTTCCCTCTTGGCTCTGAGAGCCATAGAGAGGGTTCCACCCCTACACAAGGGAAAAGGATTGTGCTCCAGGTACTTCCTAACCCCCAAAAAGACAGGAGAATGGCGGCCCGTCCTGGATCTCAGATATTTAAACAAGCACCTTTTAAAGCCAAAGTTCAAAATGGTGACTCTGGGAATATTTCTACCCTCTCTAAGGCCAGAGGACTGGCTAGTTTCCCTGGACCTCAAGGATGCCTATTTCCATATTCTCATCAGAAGCTCCCACCGAAAGTACCTCAGGTTCGAGCTGCCCTCAGACTACTATCAATTCAGAGCAATGCCCTTGGGCCTAACTTCAGCTCCAAGGGTGTTCACAAAATGCCTGGCAGTAGTGGTTGCTTTCCTAAGGAGAAAAAAGATCTCCATCTTTCCATACCTGGACGACTGGCTTATAGTAGGTCAGTCTCCAGACCAAGTCAAGTCACACCTTCAGATAACTCAGCAACTGCTCACTTCTCTAGGATTCCTTCTGAATCTTTCAAAGTCAGTTTTTTCAGCCAGTGTAGCTCCTCACCTTCATAGGGGCAGAGCTGGACACAGTAAAGGCAAGAGCCTTCCTTCCCCTGGGCAGGGCAAGGACCCTTGTTACACTGGCCTCTTCATTCACTGTCCAGGTGTCTCGACCAGCAAGGCATTTTCGGCAGCTCCTGGACCACATGGTTGCCTCTACAGCAGTGGTCCAGGGAGCAAGATTTCAAATGAGGGACATTCAGTTCCACTTAAGAGCCTTCTGGTCCCAGAGAAAGGATTCTTTGACCAAGCTAATCCCAGTGACTCGAACCCTGATCCGGGCCTTGCAGTGGTGGCAGGATCAGGACAAACTAAGACAAGGAGCCACCTTCATCACTCAATCTCATTCTTTGATCCTTACCACAGATGCTTCCCTCTTGGGCTGGGGAGCCCACTTGGGGGATCTAACCACCCAAGAGTTGTGGTCACCTCAAGAATCTCTGCTTCACATCAATCTCTTGGAACTCAGAGCAGTGTTTCTAGCACTTCAAGTTTTTTCCAAGTCTGTTCAGAATAAAGTAGTTCAGATCAGGACAGACAATACTACCACAATGTGGTACATCAACAAGCAGGGGTCACTCTGTCTACGGCCTTGTGCACAGAGGCAATGAAGTTGTGGTCTCTGGCCTATTTCCTGAATACCTCTCTGATAGCAGTGCACCTCCCAGGGAAGGACAATGTCCTGGCAGATGCTCTCAACAGGATTTCCCAGGGCCATCACGAATGGTCCCTAGATCTCCTGATTTTGAAGGTGATCTTCTCCAGATGGGCACCCCACAGATAGATCTTTTGCAGCCCCAGACAATCACCAACTTCCTCCTTTTGCTGCAGGCCCCAGTGTTGGGCCTCAGTCCCCTGGATGCCCTAGTTCTCAATTGGGAAGGGAAGTTCCTGTATGCTTCCTTCCTCTCTCCTGTTCAAGGTGCTAACAAAACTGGTCTCAACCCTGCAAAGTGATTCTGATTGCTCCAGACTGGGCCAGACAGCCTTAGTACCCTTTCTTGTTGTCCTTAGCAGTCCACCTGCCCCTGTCTCTTCCCAGGAACTACAACCTGTTAACATGTTCTCAGGGGAGGGTTTGGTATCCGAATTTCAAATCTCTCAATCTCAAGGCCTGGCTCTTGAAGAGTTAGAGTTTGCTGATTTGCATCTCTCTCAAGGTGTTCTGGATATTTTAAAGGCTTCTCGAAAGCCTTCCACCAGAAAGACCTACAACTCCAAGTGGAAAAGATTTAATATATGGTGCTCTGGGAAGCAAATTTCTCCAGAGTCTGCTGGCTTGCCCACAGTCCTTGACTATATGGTTCATTTCAATAGCTTGGGACTCAGACCAGCTACACTAAGAGTGCATCTGGCAGCTGTGTCTGCCTTCCTGTCAGCAGGCAAGCATTCTTCCCTTTCAGCTCATCCTGTATTCTGTCAATTTTTCAAGGGATTGCTGCATATCAGTCCTCCCTTCAGGGATCCTGCCCTTGCTTGGGACTTAATGTTTGCATTGCTCAGCTTATGCAACCCCCTTTTGAGCCTTTGTCCTCAGCAGAGCTTAAGTACTTGACTTGGAAAACTGTTCTTGGTAGCCATCACTTCTGCCAGATGCATAAGTGAATTACAGACCCTGTCAGTGGAGCCTGATTTTATCTCTCTCCACAGAAATAAGGTGGTCCTCAGGACTAATAGAAGTTTTTGCCCAAGGTGGTTTCAGATTTCCACCTTAACCAGTCTATGTCTCTTCCTGTTTTCTTCACTGACCATTCCTCCTCTGGGGAGAGGAGGTTGCACAGCTTGGATGTGAAAAGGGCCCTTAGCTACTACATAGAGCGCACCAAGGGTCACATGTTTGATTCCCCTCAACTGTTCCTCACTTATGGTGAGGTTGGTAAGGGAAAACCTGCCACTAAGAGATCTGTTGCCAGGTGGATTGTCTCTTGTATACAATTCTGCTATGAAAAGCTAGGCAAAGTACCCCCCTCAGGCCTGAGGGTTTCATTCTACCAGAGGAGTACAGCTGCTTCCCTGGCTGCTGCCAGGGATATTCCTATCTTAGAGATTTGTCAGCAGCCACCTGGAAAACAGTACATACTTTCACCAAGCATTACTCTCTGGATATCCAGGCTAGGAGTGATGCTCAGTTTGGCACAGCAGTGCTTCAGAGCCTATTTCCTAGGTAGGTTCTGTCCCTCCTCCATGGAGGTACTGCTTGGTAGTCTGCAATAGTCAGAATACAGCAAGACTTCATGTTGTTTGAAGAAACAATTACTCACCTTAGTAATATTGTTTCTTCGAATGGAGTCTTGCTGTATTCTGACCTCCCCCTGCCTCCCCTCTCAGAACCTGGGTTTTGGGATGTGGGTGGGCAGGAACAGTGCAGGGTTTTATTTAACTCTAAAAATTGATTAGCGTTTTGCTCATAAAAGTTCTAAAACATTGTGAAAATGCATAGCACTTGCCTCACTGTGTTTAACAAACATAACACTTCTAGAAAATGTTGTTTGGTTTTTTGGGTTTCCTGACTTGAGTCTTTGCATTGGAACCCAAAAACGTTTTTATTAGATTTAATTGCCAGTTGGCTAGTGTAAGTTTACAGTTTCCACACAGGATGCCCATTGAGTTTTAGCTTGTAAACATCTGACGGTTTGGGTTCAAACAACAACAGACAGAGTCTCAACCGAGCTCGAGCTCAATGTTCCATGCCTTGCATGGAAAGTTAACTCTTTCCTCTCCGGGGCAGTTCAAAGGTTGGATATCACTGCAATAGTCAGAATACAGCAAGACTCCATTAGAAGAAACAACATTACTAAGGTGAGTAATTTTTTCTTTTCTCCCCCTGCCGACCCCCAGTGGCCCCAGCTCATCCCCGAATCTGGGTCACTGGCATGGAGCGAGGTATGGCATCCAACGCCTCAGCCCTCAGCACCACCAGGTCAGCCCTAGCTAGCAGTTCTACTAAACAGAGACAGACAAAACAAACAGCAACATCAATGAATTTTAGAGAAGGCAGGTAATCATAAAATGTAGGTTTCTAGCTAGAAATATGATGAAACATAGGTTGACAGTGTCCATTTAAGCATTCTGAAATCAAACAGGAAGATTGATTCATCAAAAGTGCAATAACAAACAACAGGATATGCATTGGACAGTTCTAATGCAAACACATGGCTAGGGGGCATGGTGAGGAGGAATGAGGCTGCAATTTGAACCCACTAGCTGTGCATTAGAACTGTCCAGTGCACATCCCCATTAAGCTAACTTTGAATTGAAGCTGCTGCCAAAATACTACTTCCCCTAAGACAGAGACTGAGAATAAGACATTTACTTACTCTGTGGTTGATGACCAGATTGAAGGAGGCAGGTCACTACACTGCAGTACAGCTGCTGTTAACGCTGTCTCCCCTTCAGCTCTAACAAATATATTAAATACAATTGTTATATTGGTGTATTTTTTTCAGATGTGTCACTTTCTATTTTATCATGAGTCCTAAACTTTAAAGTCACAACTACATTGCTAACAATACACATTAGACACATTACAAAGGGCAACAAAATATTGGCTCCTCAATAATGCACCTGGGCACAGCTAAGGTTGGATAGAGGCAGAGCAGCATCACTTCTAGATAGCTGGATAACAATGTCCACCTTTGTGATGCAGTATCTCCCAAGTATACTAAGGAGGAGTTAATGAGTCCAAATCAAACTTAACCTGACCCATTTTTTTTTTTTACATTTGTCCTACAAATTCTACCAGATGCACATAATTAGCTGCTAATGCATTTACATCTATATGAATGTTTTCTATCTGGCCTTCCCAGCACATTCTATCAGCACACAGAGATCTGCTAATGAGTCCTGAGTTGGCTGACTCAGTTCTCTGCCAGGTCTTAATAAAACTTTATGATTTGGCTCATGAGCCACACTTTTGTAAAAGTCCCCTGCCAGGTCTGAAAGGAGCCAGAAGAACTGTGGGTCACCCTGGAAACAGGACAGCCATATGAACTGGGGTTGTCTACAGGCCTCCAGACCAGGGGGGAGGACATAGGGGCATTACTGTTAGAAGTTATACAAAACATGACCAGACTAGTAGCCCAGGGAGGGGCTGTGGGCATGGCCTGCCTAGACTTTAGCAAGCCAGTCTGCGAGTGGGTCCTAGGGTGGTAGCCTGCATAAAACATTGGCTGGACAACAGGACACGGAAGGTAATAGAAAACCGAGTCCACTCTGAAGAAAGTGGGTTCTAGTGGGGTACTGCAGGGTTCGGTACTGGATCCAGTCCTTTTTAATGTCTTTATAAGTGACGTTGCAGAGGTATTGGAAGGAAAAGTATGCCTCTTTGCAGATGACAAAACTCTGCAGTAGGGTTGATGATATACAAGGGGGGATGGGTATGGAAAGGATGAGAAGGGGACTTGGCAAGGTTGGAGGAATGGTCAGAACAAGTATGGCAGCTTGGATTCAATGAAAAGAAGTGCAAAACAATGCACCTGGGACTGGGAAGCAAAAACAAAATCCAAGGGGAAGAATACTTAGTGGGGGGTAGATAGTAACAACAACAAAAATGGAAAGGGATCTGGGGGTAATCATATCAGATGACTTTAAGGTTAGCAAGCAATGTGAGCAGGTTAGCAAGCAATGTGAGAAGGCAGTAGGAAGGGCTGGGGGGGGATACTGGGATGTATGGGGAAAGGCATCACCAGCAGAAAACAGGAAGTTTTTTTCCCTCAGTATGTACAGTCAGTTGGTGAGACCCCATCTGGAGTACTGCATCCAGTTCTGGAGACCCCATCTCCACAAGGACATAGACAAAATGGAGGCATTCCAGAGGAGGGCAACTAAAATGGTGCAGGGTCTGCAAGAGAAGCCATACAAGGAGAGACTAAAGGAGCTTAATATGTATACCCTTGAGGAAAGGAGGGAGGGGGTGACGTGATAGAAACTTTTAACTACCTCAGTAGAATCAACAAAGGGGTAGCATCTTTCAGAAACTGATGTGCAAGAACAAGGGGACAGACACAAATTGAAGATAGAGCCCCCACCCCACCCACATAGTATAGCATCACATATTTAAACTTTCCTATGCCAAAGTTGGCTATATTTACTTCAAGCTCCATGTGAGGAGAGGGTCCTCTTAGTTTCAGACTGGAATTCCAGTTTGAGTAAGCTAAATCACCAACATCAAGGTGGGACCCTTCGATATAGTCCCCAACTTTCCAGTGCCTCAATGGCTACTAACTGACTCTTTTATACTGTGCCCCAGCAAGGATTTTACACAGGTGTTTAACTTTCCAGTACTATGGGAGCATACAGGGAGCACCACAGACTCCCCAAATGCAAACAAATCCAAAATTAGCATGCTCAAACCTTTTATGTTACTCCACACTGAATTTGTTTGAGTTTGGGGAATCTGTGGTGCTCCTTTTTAGCATGCTCCCTTTAAAACACCTGTGTAATATCCTTGCTGGGAGCACAGTATAAAGTGAGTCAATTAGTAGCCATTGAGGCACTGGAAAGGTAAACACCTGTGTCCTCACATGGAGCTTGAAGTAAATATAGCCAGCTTTGACAGAGGAAAGTTTAATTATGTGATGCTATACTATAGGGTGGTGTGCGCTGGTATCTTTGGATTGTACCTCTAGGATCTGCTGTGCTCTCCGCTGCTTTAATGATGCCTTTGACATGCATTGCTACCACCACAAGCCCCTTTTTCTGCCCCTCTGTTGCTCCTGAATAGGAAATAGCCAGGCATAATGAATACCTAATTGTGATTTTGGATTGCCCAGGTTTCTTGGACAGAAGATCTAGCTCATCCCCAGCTACTAAGACAACTCCGGGCTTCATCTTGTTGACCAGGCTTGTAGCATTCATGTAGAATGTCCTCTAAGTTGTCCTCAGTTTCTCTCCCCTCTACCACCACTATTCCCCTTCCCCTTGCCCTCCATTATCTGTTTTTTCTTCAGTCCTTACCTTTGCCTCTATATACTGTTTTGGGATGAGGAGGGCCTGACGGACACCCCTGCTGTATATCAGTGTAGTATGCCTTATCACTGCCTGCCTTGTTGGGCTAGTTTGATAAAGATTAATCTTCTGCCTGAATGTACTGGCTCAACTAAGGTTACCAAATTTCAGAGAGGGCTCAAGGGGGACATATTAACATTTGGGGTCTGGGGGACCACTAGACCCCCAGAAGCTCTGGAGGTTTCAATGCTCTGTGGTGAGTTTTTGAAGATAAAATACACCTTTGTTACATCCTCCCCATCCCTGTCTCCAGGGAACAAATATTTTTCCCCCTGGAGTCAGGGATGTGTGTGGAAGACTCTGGCTGGCCTTAGGGCATCTGGCTGACCAACAATGCCTTCCACCCACCACTAAGCATTATTGTAATGTACTGTGAAAGTTTGCTTTATGAAGGCTTGGGGTCTGGGGGCCTGAAGCTCTATGGTTTGACAGCCACAATAAGGCAAGCTCTAGCTCTGCTGCTGCCTCTCAGTCTTCAGGCAGCACTCTCATGGACCACCCAGTTCACAGGTCTTCCCATGCTAACCTGGTGGCCAAGTCATCACACTGACAGACAAGATGACATCGCAACCAGCAGCATCTATTGCACCCTCACCCCGGCCCCACACCTTGAGCCCAAGATAAAAAGCAATGCCCCAAATGTATTAACTGAATACAGTTATACTGCAGGTGCTGCAGAACTGTTGCATGCCAAGAACACAGCAGAACAGAAACAGAAGCCACCAAAAGAAGCCAAAGCGAAGCCAGAAAACAGTTACCACTGCACTACCACCACATACTGGGCCTTTTTTTTTTCTTTTTAGTTCCACTCATCTGCTGACTTGCATTCCTGCAATAAAAGTTCAGGATGACTGACTGACTCCCCCAAAAAAAAAAAAATCATTATAGTGCCTCCAACCCTCCAGTATGCTTAAATTAAATACATACCAGTCAAAACTTGCAAGGCCCTCTGTGTTCCAGCTGCTGTACTCGGCTCGCCTGGGTCCTGGGACAAGTCTGCTGCTGCTGCTTCGGTCACCATGCTCCCCTTCTCTTAATCTGCCCCGGCATAGACAGACACGGTTCCTTCCTACCACCCAGAAAAAAAAAATGAATGCTGCGCTGCTGTTTAGCTCTTTTTTTATTTTAGCAGCAGCTGGCAGCTAGTCTTTTAGTTCTTTTCTCCGCTGGTGATGGTGTGGACTGAGAGGCGGTCAGGCGTGAGTCTGAGTCGGGAGTCTAGTCCAGTCAGGAGGCTCGGGAGTCAGGAAGAGTGCTGCTCTGCTCTTTTGGCTGCTTTTCTTCTTGCAGCTCTGCTCTCTGGATTGGCTTGAGGTGGTTGCTTCTCGTTTCTCTCCGGCCAGTGCTCTGAATGCAAGTAACTCTCCATCCTTGCCCTTGGCTGTAATTCCCTGAGCGCTGGAGGGACTGATTTTATGGTCCATAGTCAGACCTGACTGGGGACACAAAAGTTGAGGTCCGCGTGTGGGTGGGGGTGCTAACAGCAACGGACCACAATGGAGCATTGGGATTGGATTACAGGGTGGTTACATCAGGATCCCCTGCGTCATACGCTGTGTGCATTCAAATTGGGTCAGCACATTGCGAGATGAGAGTAGCCTGGGCTGTGGCACGGCTGCTCGCTGCCACTCCATGGATTAAAGAAAAGATTTTTTCAGACTTGGGAGGGAGAGCAGAAGACTGAGTCCAGGAGGGAGGGAGGACTAACTGGAAGAAAATCTAGACTTGATAGGTTTGGCGATTCGGCAGTTGCAACTGCTCCCATTATGATTGCAATTTACTGTAATTGCAACTAATTACAACTCCAGTAAATTGTGACTTGGCAATTCCAACGGCAGCTCCGGGGACTCGGTAGAATGTGTTAGTTTGGTAAGTTTTATCTGTCCTCTCTGGTTCTCCCTAACTGGGAATGAACCAATGCTTAAATTGGTTTGAATTTATTTATTTTAAATTTGGCACCATCTGGTAAAGCAGTTTAGTTATTTTTAACTTTTTGGTAATATTTACCAAGGTAATTCTTGGTTCACTTCAGTTCTAACCAACTGATAAATGTTATAGCCTAAGAAACAAATAGGCCCCACAGGTTTCCAACATTGTATAGAGTGTGGGGAACCGTTCGCTAAAGCAGATCCTCATTTAATTTGTGTTATTTGTTTGGGGTTTGACCACCTCAAAGAGGACTGTGAAATTTGTAAACTTTTTCCCTCAGTCAGCGCTTGATAGGCGACTTAAAACAACTGCAGGAGAAAATGTCTGAGAAAAACGCTGAACCGGTAGCAGACACGCATAAGGAACCAGGGGACCTGCCCTCTGACAAGGGTGACTCCTCATCTACTAAAAAGAGAACTACTGAACCAGCTGCTGACCCAGCGCATTCAGGCGAAAGAAAAAAGAAAGATAAACACACAGTGGTTGAACCGCAACTGAAGGCATCGGTTCCAACTGCTGAGGAGATGGTGAATGTGATTTGCACAATTCAGTCCATGTTGACCAATCCGGTCCTGGTTGAAAAACGACCGCGTTTGGCTACTGCAGGCTCTGCTTTAGTTCCCAGTTCAGGGGAACCTGAAGTGGAGGTTTGTGCAGAGGAATATTATGAAGATGATGACGATGAGGAAGAAGAGGACTATGGGGAGCCCATTGAACTGGATATCTCCCCAGATCCTCACAGATCTGACTCCCCTGATAAGGGAACTGAGGATTATGCATCTCATTTTCAGTTCATTAAGCAGGTGGCTCTGTCTTTGGACCTTCCCACTCGAGAATCCACTGATGAGGAGAAAGAACAAGATTACAAAGAAATGATGGATGTGCCAACTTCTAAAAGGGTTTTGTTACCCATCACTAAATCCCTAAAGAAACAGGTCCTGAAAGTACTGCATACCCCCACTTCCATTCCACCCCTGGAAAGAAAAGTGGATAAAAAGTACTGGGTGGCTAAGGATGGAGCAGAGTTCTTGTTTGTACACCCTAGCCATGAAGGAGTGGTGCAGGCTGCAGCCTGTGATAAGGCTGGCCTTCCTTTAGCTTCACATCCTCCTGATAAAGACTCCAGGAGGATAGATTCAGTTGCCAAAAAACAGTATCTGGGGTCTTCTCTTGCAGTAAGGCAGGCATCTTATGTGTTCTGTGTTGCAAGGTATCAGAGGACTTCGTGGAACACTGTGATGGAAATCACAAAGTCAGTGCCAGGCTCTATGGCAGCGTATTTGGAGGAAACTGCAAAAAGGGGCATAGAGGCATCTAAAGTGCAATTTCATGTGCCAGTAGACAGTAGTGATACTGCTGCCAGACAAATGGCCTCTTCTATATCTCTAAGAAGGTTTGCCTGGCTCAGGACAACTAACCTGACTCAGGACACCCAGTCCAAAGCAATGGACTTCCCCTATGAGCCTCTGTCTCTGACTGGTGAGCAGATAGAGACTTACATGAAGAAAATGGATGAGTGCAAAACAGCCTATTAAAGTGCTGCTGCTAAAGAGAAACCCTCTACACCCCATAAGCAGCAAGCCAGGGGGCCCAGAGGCAGACCTTATAGGCCATTCTTTCAGCCCCAAGCTTACCCCCCAGTACCAGCAGTACCAACAGCAGAGAGGCTACTTTAGAGTCGGGGCAGAAGGGGTGGCAACCAGATAACCCCTAGCACTCCGCCAGCTTCCCAACCTAAGCAGACACCCTGAGGGGTCTGCTTGGCTCGCCTCCCTGGTACCAGTAGGAAGAAGGTTAGACCATTACCTCCAGGAATGGAAATCCATTACTACAGACAAGTGGGTCCTGGAGATAGTGGGCCATTGTCTAGCCCTCAGTTTCAAATTAAAACCAAGGCTGAGGGCAAACGTTTTTCAACTTTCATCCCCAGCAGAGACTCTGTTGCTAGAGAAGGAAGGAAGGAAGTATTAAATCTCCTATCCCTAGGGGTAATAGAGCCAGTTCCCCTGCAGCAGTGGGGGAAGGCCTCTATTCAAGGTACTTCCTCACTATCAAGAAAACAGAGGAGCAGCGACCCATGTTGAATCTCAGACGACTGAACAAGCCTTTACTGAAACCAAAATTCAGAATGGTCACTCTGTCTACAATTCTGCCCATTTAAAAGCAAGGGGATTGATGTGCATCCCTAGACCTCAAGGACGGATACTTCCACATCACAATAAGGTAGTCACACAGAAAATTTCTCAGGTTCAAACTGCCCTCAACCCATTACCAATTCAGGGCAATGCCTTTCGGTCTCACTTCTTCTCCAAGGGTGGTTACAAAATGTCTGGCTGTAGTTGTGGCACACCTAAGGAGACAAGGAGTGGCAGTATTTCCCTAGATGACTGGTTAGTCATAGGGCAAACTACTCAACAGGTCAAATAGTCCTTGGTGCTCACACAGGATCTCCTGCATTCCCTGGGATTGTTAATAAATGAAAAAAAGTCAGTGCTGCAACCAGTGCAGCTCCTAGAATTCATAGTGGCTCAACTGGATTCAGTGAAAGGAAAAGCTTTTCTTCCTCAGGAACAGGCCTGCAACTTGGTATACTTGGCAAATTCTTTCAAACCTGGCAACCTCAGGCCTGCCAGGTACTTCCTACAGTTGTTAGGCCATATGGCAGCGTCAACAACTACAGTGCTAGGAGCAAGGTTTCAGATAAGAGATATTCGGTATCATCTAAGACAATACTGGCTCCAAAAGAAAGATTCACTGCCAAAGCTGGTCCCAGTAACCCAGATGTTTGTGCAGGCTCTGCAGTGGTGGCTAGAAGAAGAGAACCTCAGGCAGAGAGTTCCCTTCCTACAGGTACAACCCTCCAGGGTGCTTACCATGGATGCATCCCTCCTAGGGTGGGGAGCACACCTAGAGGAGAATACTGTCCACAGTTCATGGTCCAAGCAAGAGTCCCTGCTTCACATGAATCTTCTGGAACTCAGGGCAGTCTTGTTAGCATTGCAGGCATTTGCCAGCATGCTTCAGGGGAATATGGTATAGGTCAGAACAGACACTACAACCACAATGTACTACATCAACAAAGAAGGCACAAGGTCCACTTCTCTGTGCACAGAGGCCATGAGAATATGGACCCTGGCTTACTCACTAAATATCCAGTTGTCAGTTCATCTGCCAGGCAAAGACAATGTTTAAACAACATGAAGACTTGCTGTATTCTGACAAGTGCAGTTGGCCACAGCCTTTAAACTTCCCCAGAGAACAATAGGTTAACTTTTCTATGCAGGGCATAGAATGTTGATCTCCAGCTCGGTTGATGTCTCTGCCTGTTGTATTTTGAACTGCAACAGTCAGATTCTTTACTCCGCCTCACTAAACAGTTGTTCCGGAGATTTCTCCAGCTGCTCAGTTCCAAGTCGGTTGAAGTGCCGGTTTTCAGTCCATTTTTCTACCGAAATTTAGCTTCTGCATAGTCGGTTCAAGTCGCTGTCTGTGGTACCGTGAGTACTAGATAGGTTTTTGTTCTGTTTTCTGTGTGGAACTTGTAAAAAGTGTGGATCGGTTTAGCTGAACCGATCGTTCAGGTAATTTTGTTTTTTTACTTTAGTGTGTGGTTACCGGTCTGTATCGGTTCTAAAAAAAACGGGTTTTAGTAAGTTTTTTTCCAAGACCCGTGACATGGTCAGGAACCGATAGGAGAATCTTGCTTGGTGGTTGCCGAAAAAAGGGTAAGTTTGGTTAGGTTGCCCATGTCTGAAAAACCCAAGAAAAAAATGGGCCCACTGGGTTTCAACACTGCAGTGAGTGTGGGGAGGTCTTTGCTAAGGCCGATCCCCACACCACTTGTGTTTATTGTCTGGGGTTTGACCACCTCGATTCAGACTGCCAAATTTTTAAAAATGTTCCCAAATCTACCCTTGAAAAGAGATTAGGTAGACTGAGGGAAAGGGAGGCTGAGAAGTCCGCTGGCCCAGATAGCCAACCCGGTTCGGTTCTGACCGAACCAGAAGGAGTGCCCTCTGAACAGGGCGATACTTCTTCAGGCAAAAGGAGATCCAATCCCGAGGTGTCAGTTCCAGCAAAAAAGTAACGCAAAGAAAAATCATCTGGTTGATCCAGAATCTCATACTCCGACCGCCAAAGAAATAGCCAAAGCGATTTGTATTGTGGAATCGCTTCACCTGATTCCGACTGATCCGGCACCTTTTGGCAGGGGCTCGGTTCGGTTGGTTCCCCCGGTTCATGATTGTACCCTGGAAGAATTTTATGAACCGGAGTTTGAGGAGGAAGGAGAGTTGGAAGAAGAATATGGTGATGATGAAAGTCTGGATGTGCCTATTGACCCGGACATCTCCCCAGACAGGTCTTCAGGCATTTTTCATCCTAGGCTTTCTGAGTCCCCTTCTCACTTTATGTTTTACAGAAAGGTGGCAGAGACCCTCCAGCTTCCTATGGAGGAGGCAGTGGAGGATCAGAAGAAGCCTGACTATGTAGAGATGATGGAAATCCCAGAGTCCAGGAGACTGTCTATTCCCCTCCACAAATCTTTTGGGAAACAGACACAAAAAATTCTGAAGTCTCCCAATTCCATACCTCCTGTGGATAGAAGAATGGACAAGAGGTATACACTTTCAGGCTCAGATACAGAGTTCCTTATCAGCAGTGCAGCCATGTTGGGGTTGTACAGGCTGCTGCCTGTGATAAGGCAAACATTCCCTTGGCATCACACCCCCAGACAAGGACTCCAGGAAGATTGATGCCATGGCAAAAAAGCAGTACATGGCATCTTCCTTGGGACTGAGGCAGGTGAATTATATGGCCTATACAGCCACATACCAGAAGTCCAGGTGGGACACTGTACTGGCACTGGCTAAACAGGCTTCTCCCCAGTTTGCCAAGGAGCTGGAGGAGGTGGCTGCAGATGGGATTGAGGCATCAAAAGTTCAGTTTCATGCTGCTGCTGTTGTGGACTTCAATGATATGTCATCAAGAGTCATGGCTACATCTGTGGCTCTTCGGAGAATGGCTTGGCTTAGATGTACTAACCTCTCACAGGATACCCAGGCTAAGGCCATGGATTTTCCTGTAGTGGGTAATTCTCTGTTTGGGGAGCAGACAGAGAATTACATGAAGAAAATGGATGAGTACAGGACCACTTACAGGAGTGCTCAGGCCAAGGAAAGGCAGACAACTCCTCAAAGGCAACAGTCTAGGGGAAGGGGCAGGCTTTTTCAAAGGCCTTTTTACCAAGCACAGGCCTTCTCTTCCTTTTCACAGAGGGGGTTCTTTAGAGGGAGAGGCAGAAGGGGGATGAACAGGCCTGCATCCACCCCTCAGCCTAAAGCCCCTGCCAAGCAGATACCCTGATGGGTCTCCCCAGGTCGACTCTCTTATCCCAGTAGGGGGCAGGCTGGCTTACTTTGTCCAGGACTGGATGTCTGTTACATCAGACATGTGGGTCCTGGAAGTAGTAAGCCAGGGACTGGTTCTCAGCTTCAAAAAATTTCCAAAGATGAGAGCCAGATCTTTTCCACCCGCAAATCTTTTGGAAACCCTTGCCCTAGAGGCAGAGGTTTCTTTTCTCCTTGCTCTAAGATATATATAGAGAGAGTACCTACCCTACACTGGGGCAAAGGACTGTACTCCAGGTACTTCCTGACCCTAAAAAAGACGGGAGAGTGGCAACCCATCTTGGACTTAAGATATTGGAACAAACATCTTTAAAGCCAAAGTTCAAGATGATAACTCTGGGAATAATCTTTCCCTCTCTAAGGCCAGGGGACTGGCTAGCCTCCCTGAACCTCAAAGATACCTACTTTCACATTCCCATCAGGTGCTCTCACAGAAAGTACCTCAGGCTCGAGTTGCCCTCAGGCCACTATCAGTTCAGAGCAATGCCCTTTGGCCTAACCTCAGCTCCAAGGGTTTTCACAAAGTGCCTGGCAGTAGTTGTTGCCTTCCTAAGAAGACAAAAGATTTCCATTTTTCCATATTTGGACGACTGGCTCATAGTGGGCCAGTCCCCAGACCAAGTCAAGTCAGACCTGCAAGTGACCCAGCAAGTGCTCACTTCTTTAGGATTTCTTCTGAACCTACCAAAGTCGGTTCTTGAACCAGTGCAGCTCCTCACCTTCATAGGGGCAAAGCTGGATATGGTAAAAGCAAGAGCCTTCCTTCCCCTGGAAAGGGCAAGATCTCTCATGGAGCTGGCTTCTTCATTCAGCCTTCAGGTGTCTCAAACAGCAAGGCATTTCCTTCAGCTCTTGGGCCACATGGCAGCTTCTACAGCAGTGGTCCACAGCACAAGATTCCAGATGAGGGACATTCAGTTCCACTTAGGAGCTTTTTGGTCCCAGAGAAAGGATTCCCTTACCAAACTAATCCCATTGACTTGAATTCTGATCTAAGCCCTGCAGTGGTGGCAGGATCAAGACAATTTGAGGCAAGGAGTTTCATTTCCCACTCAGTCTCATTCAGTGGTCCTTACCACAGATGCTTCCCTGCTGGGCTGGGGAGCCCATTTGTGGGATGCTGAGTCACCTCAGGAAACTCTTCTACACCGCAATCTCTTGGAACTCAGGGCAGTGTTTCTGGCACTGTAAGCTTTTTCCCAATCAGTACAGAACAAGGTGGTTCAGGTCAGTACAGACAACACCACCACCATGTGGTACATCAGCAAGCAAGGAGGCACTCAGTCTATGGCTTTGTGCACAGAAGCAATGAAGTTGTGGTCCCTGGCTTATTCCCTGCAAACCTCTCTGATAGCAGTTCACCTCCCAGGGAAGGACAATGTCCTAGCAGATGCACTGAGCAGAATATCTCAGAGCCATCACAAATGGGCCCTGGATCCTCTGGTGTTGAAGGTGATTTTTCACGATGGGGCGCTCCAGAGATAGATCTTTTTGCAGCCCCAGACAATCACCAACTTCCTCTCTTTTGTTGCAGACCCCCAGTCTTGGGCTCAGTCCCCCTGGATGCTCTGATTCTGAACTGGGAAGGGAAATTTCTGTATGCTTTTCCCCTTTCCCTCTCCTGTTCAAAGTTCTAGATAAGGTCACAACCTTGCAAAGTGATTCTGATTGCTCCAGACTGGGCCAGGCAGCCATTGTACCCCTTGTTGCTGTCCCTTGCAGTCCTTCTTCCCCTATTTCTTCCCAGGAATTACAACCTGTTAACCTCCTCTCAGGGGAGGATTTGGTACCTCAATCTTCAGTCTCTCAATCTCAAGGCATGGCTCTTGAAGAGTTAAGAGTTTGCAGATTTGCATCTGTCTCAGGGAGTTCTGGATATTCTCAGAGCTTCTCGAAAGCCTTCCACCAGAAAGACTTATAACTCCAAATGGAAGAGATTCAGCATTTGGTATTCCAAGAGGCAAATCTCCCCAGATACTGCTGAATTGCCTACAGTTCTGGATGATAAGGTCCATCTTAATAGCCTGGGTCTCAGAACAGCTACTCTCAGGGGACACCTGTCTGCTATTTCTGCTTTGCTGTCAGTAGGCAAGTCTTCCTCTCTGTCATCCCACTCTGTATTCTGTAAGTTTTTCAAGGGATTGCTTCACACCAATCCCCTCTTTAGGGATCCTGCTCCTGCTTGGGATCTTAATGTTTGCATTGCTCAGCTTATGCAACCCCCTTTTGAGCCTTTGTCCTCAGCAGAGCTTAAGTACTTGACTTGGAAAATTGTGTTTTTGGTAGCCATTACTTCTGCTAGACGTATCAGTGAATTGCAAGCCCTGTCAGTGGAACCTGATTTCATCTCTTTTCACAGAGATAAAGTGGTCCTTAGAACTAACAGAAAGTTCTTGCCTAAAGCGGTTTCAGATTTCCACCTGAATCAGTCTATGTCTCTCCCTGTTTTCTTCACTGATCATTCTTCCTCAGGAGAGAGGAGGCTACACAGTTTGGATGTTAAAAGAGCCCTTAGCTACTACATAGAGCGTACCAAGGGTCACAGGTTTGACTCCCTCCAGTTGTTCCTCACTTATGGAGAAGTGGGAAAGGGCAAATCTGCCACCAATAGATCTGTTGCCATGTAGATTATGTCTTGTATACAATTCTGCTATGAAAAACTGGGGAAAACTCCATCCTCAGGCCTGAGGGCTCATTCCACAAGAGGTACAGCTGTTTCCCTGGCTGCCAGGATATCCTCTCTTAGAAATGTGTCAGCAGCCACCTGAAAACAGTCCATACCTTTACCAAGCATTACTCTCTGGATATCCAGGCTAGAGTGATGCTCGGTTTGGCACAGCAGTGCTTCAGAGCCTATTCCCAAAGTAGGTTCTGTCCTCCTCCATGGAGGTACTGTCTTGGTATTCAGTATTGTCAGAATACAGCAAGACTTCATGTTGTTTGAAGAAAACCTACTCACCTTAGTAATTATGTTTCTTCTAGTGGAGTCTTGTTGTATTCTTGACCTCTCCCGCCTCCTCTCAGAACCTGGGATTTTTGGGATGTGGGTGGGCAGGCGCAGTGTTGGCATCCCAGGGTGCCCCTTACACCTTCTGTTACTCATGGGGTGAGATGTTATTGCAATTTTATTGGTTTTTGTGTTTTGGGTTTCCTGACTTAAGTCTTCCTTTTAGGACCCAAAAGATTATTGTTCTGCCAGTTGGCTAGTAAAAATTTTACAGTTTCTACACAGAACACCTAGTGAGTTTTGCTCATAAAGATCTAACAGTTGCAGTTCAAAATACAACAGGCAGAGACATCAACTGAGCTTGAGATCAACATTCTATGCCCTGCATAGAAAAGTTAACCCATTGTTCTCCGGGGCAGTTTAAAAGCTGGGACTAACTGCACTTGTCAGAATACAGCAAGACTCCACTAGAAGAAACATAATTACTAAGGTGAGTAATTTTTTTCTTTTGGCAGATGCATTGAGCAAAATACATCAGAGCCACCACGAATGGTTTCTGAACAGTCAAGTACTACAAGTGGTATTCAAAAGGTTGGGGGACTCCAGAGGTAGACATCTTTGCCTCACCGGACAACCACCAGATCCCAAGATATTGCTGCAGGCCACCAGTGACAGGTTCATTGCCACTGGATGCACCAGTTCTGGAATGGACAGGAAAGTTTCTGTATGCCTTCCCTCCATTTCCCTTGTTACTAAGGGTTCTGATCAAGCTAAGATCCCAGTCTGCCACAATGATCTGAATTGCTCCAGATTGGGCCAGACAACCTTGGTACTCCATGGCACTGAATCTGTCAGTAGTCCAGCCAGTCAGCCTTCCCAGGAGGCACAACCTACTGACTTCATTCCAGGGCAGGATCCTGTATCCGAACCTTCGGTCCTTCAGGCTCAATGCCAGGCTCTTGAGGACCTAGAGTATGCTAATCTGCATCTCTCAGAAAGTGTCATGGGGATCCTCAGGGCTTCTAGAAAACCCTCTACCAGAAAGAATTATTCTTCCAAATGGTAAAAGATTTTCTGTTTGGTGTCAGAATAAAAACCTGAACTATAGGCAGGCAGGATTGCCTGTGATTTTGGATTACCTTACCCACCTTCACTCTCTAGGCTTAATGCTATCCACATTGAAGGTGCATTTGGCTTCAGTTTCTGCTTACTTGTCAGCAGGTAAGACATCATCCTTGGCATCTAATCTTGAGTTCAGGAGATTCTTTAAGGGACTGATGCACTTGCACCCACCTTACAGACTTCCCACTCCAGTATGGTGTCTTAATATTTGCATAGCACAGCTTATGCAACCTCCCTTTGAACCCATGGCAACAGCTGATCTCAAGTATGTGACTTGGAAGACTGTGTTCCTGGTTGCCATTACCTCTGCCAGGTGGATCAGTGAACTCCAGGCCTTGTCCATGGAGCCTGATTATGTGGCATTCCATAGGGACAAAGTGGTCCTTAAGACAAATAGTAAATTCCTCCCAATGGTGGTTTCAGATTTTCACATTATCCAGTCCATCAACACTTCCAGTCTTCTTTACTGATCATTCTACTTCAGGTGAACGCAGACTGCATAGCTTGGATGTTAAGAGCTGTCAGCTACTACCTGAAACATACAAAAAGTCATATAGGGGATAAGACTCAACTTTTTTTGACATGTGGAGAAGCAGGAAAAGGCAAACTTGCCACTGAGAGATCCATAGCATGATGTATTGTGTCATGTATCCAGTTCTGTTATGACAAAGTGGGCAAACAGCCTCCTCAAGGGCTCAGGACCCATTCTACAAGGGGGACAGCTGTGTCTACAGCAGCTTTAAGAGATATTCCTATATTGGAAATCTGTAAAGCAGCTACCTGGAAAACAGTCCACACATTCACTAAACATTACTGTTTGTATACCCAGGCCAGGAGTGATACCAGATTTGGCACAGCACTTTTACAGAGCCTGTTTCCTAACTAGATCCTCTGCCCACCTCCAAAGGCACTGCTTGGGTAGTTTGCAATTGTCAGAATACAGTAAGATTTCCTGGGGTTTGAAGAAAACATTACTTACCATAGTAATCTTGTTTCTTCTAAGGGAATCTTACTGTATTCTGAGCTCCCACTCTTCCTTTCCTGCTAGGACCTACAGAACACTGCCCACTGCCTGTTACTGATGTTGGAAATCTGTGGGTACCTATTGGTTTCTTGGGCATCCGTTGACTTGAGTCTTAGTTATGCCCCTTGTTCGTTGAAGGTGTTTTTTCCTACCCTAGTCAGGGTATTTAGAATTAGTTAAATTAACTTAGTGTTTTAGCTTCTGCATGCTTCGTAAGAATCTGACGGCTGCAGGAAGTGCAACCAGGGACAGTGATTTGAAAACCGAGCTCGAGCCTAACGTTCCATCATTAGCATAGATTCTATTAACCATTTCAGCTCCGGAGCAGTCTTATGGTGAGACCATACTGCAATTGTCAGAATACAGTAAGATTCCCTTAGAAGAAACAAGATTACCATGGTAAGTAATGTTTTCTTTTTGGCTAGCATCCATGCATGTTTGAATTCCCACCAGATGCCCAACCAAAATTTCCCCCATCTTTTTAAAGTCTTCCCCCCTTAAAATTGATCACCCTGGTACCCATACCTCTTGTTTCCCTGCCCGTATTGAGTGTGAAATACACAGAGTGATGGTCACTCCCAGCCAGGGTGTCCTCCACTCTCAGATCTCTTACAGCCTCCCCATTTGTTAGTACCTGGCTCAGAATCCTTCCCACCCTAGCCGGCTCGCGGACCAATTGCACCAGGAAGCTGTCCTGAAATGCCTCTAGTAATACCTGCTCCTTTGCACTTGTGGTGGTTGGGGTGTTCCAGTCCACCCCAGGGAGGTTGAAGTCCCCCACCACTACTGTGTTCCCCTTCCTACAGACCCTTCTAATCTGCTCAGCCAACTCTCTATCCAGGTCATCCCCAGAGCTGGTGGCCTGTACACTACCCCCACCCTCAGTGTCCTTCGTTGGAGTCTTGAAACTGTATCCACAGGGCCTCTGTCTTGCCCTCCTCCCTCATACACCTTATCCCATCCCTCACATAGATCACCATGCACCCCCTTCACCTTAGCCCTGTCTTTCCTAAATATCCTGTACCCTGAGATCATCATATCCCAGTCCTGGTTCTGGGTGGCCCATGTTTGCATGATGGCTGCAATGTCCACCCTCCCCACTGCCAGGAGAGCCTGTAGCCCGGCTGATTTGTTACCGTAGCTTCTTGCATTCAGTGAGACCACCCTCCAACCTGTGTCTTTCCCCCTCTCTGATTTTCCCCCTTCCTAACCCCTCCTTGCGCCCCTACCCCAAATTCCTCTACAATAGCTTGGGGGGGTAAGCATGCTCGGCTCCCATCTCTGGGATCCCCATCTACCAGCTGTCCTCACGCCACCCCACCCCACCTACAGTAGTTTAAATCTATCCATGATGCTATGTACCCCTCAAACCTCTGCTTTAATATCCCCTTCCCCGCTCAAGTGCAGCTTATCCCCTGCATATAGATCGTTATTGTCCCAGGTTCTGCCCCAGTCCCCCACTATCCCGTACCCCTTGGACTGACACCATTCCCCCAGTCAAGTGTTGAACTCCTTAATCCTCCCTTTCCTTCCCATACTTGCACAGGGTACTGGGAGCACCTCTGAGAAGGCCACTGATTTCCCCACTTCTTCACATAGCCCTCCTAGTTCCTCAAACCTCTTCCTCACTACCTCCACAGTCTTCCCCCACCAGGTCATTGGTGCCCTCATATAGGATGACATGCAGCTTCTTCCTGCCCCTCCTTGCACACTTAAGAACTGCCTGCTCCTCCATACTACATTAAGAGGGAGGACATGGGATTTTGAGGCATTTCATTTGTAGCCCGCCAGCCCCGAATAGGCTGTTATTAGGGCCTCAGGGGACTCCGGGATCTTTGTCAGGAAAAGTGTAATATTATCCATAAAAAGCACTAATTTGTGGCTGGTAGCCCCACCCATATCTCTGAGAAGTTCCCTTCTACCCTGATTCTTTGAGCAAGGGGTTCCACTGCCAAGAGGAACAAATAGGGAGACAGAAGGCAGCCCTGTGTGGTGTCCCACTTTAGCTGGAAACTTTAAGACACTGTGGAGTTGGTCAGTATTTGGGCTGTAGGTCTTTGGTACAACAATTGAGTCATCACCATTAACTGCTCTGGAAAATAAAATCTGCCCATAGCATCAAAAGGTATGCCCACTCCACCCTGTCGAACACCTTTTCAGCATCTAATGATGGTGGCCTCAGGTTCAGTTAAGTGTTAGGCTTCCCAGAGGAGGTCCAAAACTCTACTAGTGTTGTCCACTCCCATCCTTTGTGGGACGAGTCCCACCTGATCTGAAAGTGTTATGTGCCCCATTGTCTCTCCCATACGGGATGCCAAGAGCTTGGCTTATATTTTAACATCCGTGTTCAAGAGGGAGATAGGGTGGTACTGTGAGCACAATACACTGTCTCTGCGCTTTTTTTGGATCAGTGTGATCAATGCCTCGTGGAAAGTGTCAGGAAGGTGGCCTGTCTTTATTGCTTCATTAAATACTGATGCAAGCTAGGGTGCCACTTGTGCTTGGAATGTATAGTAAAAGTCAGAAGGGAAACCATTCAGACCAGGTGACTTTCACCTGGTCATTGATGATATTATGTCCATGATTCCTTGGACTGAGACAGGGGATGTTAAGGACAAGTAGCTGGTTAGGGGCACCTGGGGTATCGTTATCAGGGAGTAGTAACTCTCAAATTGCTCCTGGGTAGGAGACACTTCAAAAGCATAAAGCTTCCTGTAGTATTCCAGAAAGACAGCATTAATTTCCCTAGGGGATGTCACTATTTCTGTCTCACATTTCTGGATGAGGGGAATGTACAGTATTTCTCTGCCTCTTGAGCTTTTATTCGGGTCACCAATAGGTGGCCCAGCTGTTCTTCTGCTTCCCAGTAAGTCTGACGCAGCTTGTAGAGGTTATACTTCACTTGTTTGTGGAGTGATCCCTCTATCTCCCTCAAAGGTGTTTGATTTGGGGCCTTAGCAAAGGCTTCCATGAGGGGAACGGAGCTGCTTCAATTTCCGATATTTTTTAATGAGCCTTCCATTTCCCTTACTGAGTTATCGCGTTCCTTTAGCTTTTTAGCTGAGTACGCAATTATTTTATACCTCAGTACCACCTTCAAGGTGTCCCATTGTGTCCCCATGGACACATCTGGAGTATCATTGATGAGGTAGTATTCCCCAGCCTCTGCTTGAATAAGAACCCAGAAAGCTCCATCCTGTAAGAAGGAGGTATTCAGTTTTCATTTATTCCATGGGCTAGGGGCTCCCCTTAAAAAAGAGACAGTGTAACAGGGGCATGGTCTGAGATCAAGATATTTCCCAGTGTTGTATTTCTAACCTGGGTCAGCAGAGGTTGGGAAATAATGACAACATAAATTCAGCTATATGGTGTATGGGGGACTGAGAAATATATATATATATATATATATTTTTAATTTAGTATGCTTTTTCTGCAGTCAGCCGCCCCAGTTTCTCAGCCCGGTCACGGACCCCCGCTTCCACTCCCACATCGGTTGTGCCTCGTTGATACCCCCTGGCTTACCCATCACGGTAGTATCATGGCACCAGTCCTAGAGTGCCGTAACATTGGTATAGGTCGGGCCAGCCTGGGAGCTATTGAAGGCAAAGGCAGCTTCATTCGGGGTGTCCGGCAGCATTTTTTTCCCAGTGTGTGAGGGCGGGGACATGCAATGACAACCAGCATCTGCCTTACCCCCCCAAACAAGTGGCGTCACACAGGGACCAAGTTATGGCAAAAGACATCCCCTTGCTCATGTTCCCCCACCTCCATCTCTAAAGCATCTTCCCTCTATCAAATTAGGTACTGCTAGTATGGGCTTAAAATCTGCTTCTTGTTCCCCATAGTCGTAGGAGTTGGGAGATGCTCACTCTGTCGAAGTAGAGTTAGAGGGATTATAGCCAGCTCATCATGCTCCATTCAGTCAGTGAGAACTTTGAAGCCATGCCCTGGTGTGACGCAGTTACATCACTGCACCCACTAGAAATAGCTAACTCATTCAGAGGAAACATAATGGCCTTCCTCTTTTTTTAACTAACAGGGAGTTAATACTCTGAACAGACCAACATTTAATAACCAACAAGAGGTAAGCTCTCCTCTGCCTGAGGCTTTAGAACTATGCCTCGATTCTGTGTCCCCCCATAGTTACTCGCTCTCCCAGCTTTACAGTCCGCCAGAGAATGTAGTTCCATCACCCTGCATATTGTTGCAACAATGCTTCCCCAAGGTGGGCAGGGAGGGTTGTCAGCACATTTAACCATGACCAGTGGGTCTCAATAATTGTCAGGGTGCAAAAAGTACAAGTTAATGTGATGGAGAGAGCAATGAAGGAGCATGAATTGCTGACCTCTTATTCCTCTGTTTACTCCACAGGAGGAAAATTAAAAGAAAGCTAGTCTGAGAGATACATTCAAACAATATGAAGTCTTGCTGTATTCTGACAATTGCAGTGATTCCCAACCTTTGAACTGCCCTGGAGAACTAAGAGTAAACTTTCCATGCATGGCATGGGACGCTGAGCTCGAGCTCGGTTGAAGTCTCTGTCTGGAGTGTTTTGAACTTAAACCGTCAGATTCTTTACTCTGCCTCACTGAACGATCGCTCCGGAGATTTCTCCTTCAGCTCGGTTCGAAAGCCGGTTAAAGTTTTCAGTTTTCGTCAGTTTTAAACTGAAAAAGTATCCGCATAGTCGGTTCAGTCTCTGTCTGTGGTGCTGTGAGTACTAGATAGGAATTGTTCTCTTTTTTCTGTGTGTAACTTGTAAAAGTGCGGTCGGTTCGCCTGAACAGGCCATTTAATTGTGAATTTTGTATACTTAGTGTGTGGTTACCGGTTCTTATCGGTTCTAAAAAAAACGTGTTTTTAACCATTTTTTCCCAATACCCGTGACATGGTGAGGAACCGATAAGGGAGTCTTGCCTGGCAGTTACCGAAAAAGGGGTAAGTTTGGTTAGGCTGGCCATGTCTGAGAAACCCAAGAAAAAAAACGGGCCTACTGGGTTTCAACACTGCAGTGGGTGTGGGGAGGTCTTTGCTAAGGCCGACCCCCACACCACCTATGTTTATTGTCTGGGGTTTGACCGCCTTGATTCAGACTGCCAAATATGTAAAAATTTTCCAAAATCTACCCTTGAGAAGAGATTGGGTAGACCTAGGGAAAAGGAGGCCGAGAAGTCCGCTGACCTGGATGGTCAGCCTGGTTCAGTTTTGACCGAACCAGAAGGAGTGCCCTCTGACCAGGGCGATAATTCTTCGGGCAAAAGAAGAGCCGATTCCAAGGGATCAGTTCCGACAAAAAGAAAGCGCAAAGATAAATCGACCGGTTCGGATCCAGAGGTTCATGTTCCGACTGCTGAAAAGATAGCAAGGACGGTTCAGATTGTGGAATCGCTCCATCTGGTTCCGACTGATCCGGCTCCTTCTGGCAGGGGTTCAGTTTGGTTGGTTCCCCCAGATCAAGAGTATACCCTTGGAGATTTTTGTGAATTCCCCTCCATAAATCTTTTGGGAAACACACACTAAAAATCTTATAGTCTCCTAACACTATACCTCCTGTGGATAGAAGAATGGACAAGAGGTATACACTTTCAGGCTCAGACACGGAGTTCTTAAATCAACAATGCAGCCATGTTGGGGTAGTGCAGGATGCTGCCTGTGACAAGAGCAATATTCCCTTGGCTTCACACCCCCCTGACAAGGACTCCAGGAAGATTGATGCCATGGCAAAGAAACAGTACATGGCATCTTCTTTGGGACTCAGGCAGGGGAATTACATGTCCTATATAGCCGGGTACCAGAAGTCCAGGTGGGACAATGTACTGGCATTGGCTAAACAGGCCTCCCCCCAGCTAGCCAAGGAGCTGGAGGTGGTGGCTGCAGATGGGATTGAGGCATCTAAAGTTCAGTTTCATGCTGCTGCTGTGGACTCTAATAATGTTTCATCAAGAGTCGTGGCAACATCTGTGGCTCTTCGGAGGATGGCTTGGCTCAGATGTACTAGCCTCTCACAGGACACCCAGGCTAAAGCCATGGATTTTCCTGTAGTGGGTAATTCTCTGTTTGGGGAGCAGACAGAGAATTACATGCAGAAAATGGATGAGTACAGGTCCACTTACAGGAGTGTTCAGGCCAAGGAAAGGCAGGCAATCCCTCAAAGGCAGCAGTCTAGGGGCAAGGGCAGGCCTTTTCAAAGGCCTTTCTACCAAGCACAGGCCTCCTCTTCTTCTTTTTCTCAGAGGGTGTTTTTCAGAGGGAGAGGCAGAAGGGGGATGAGCAGGCCTGCATCCACTCCTCAGCCTAAAGCCCCTACCAAGCAGACACCCTGATGGGCCTGCCTGGGTCAACTCTCCTATTCCAGTAGGGGGCAGGCTGGCTTACTTTGTCCAGGACTGGATGTCGATTTCATCAGACAAGTGGGTCCTGGAAGTAGTAAGCCAGGGACTGGTTCTCAGCTTCAAAAAATTTCCAAAGATGAGAGCCAGATCTTTTCCACCTGCAAATCTCTCAGAAATCCTTGCCCTAGAGGCAGAGGTTTCTTCTCTCCAAGCTTTAAGAGCAATAGAGAGAGTACCTACCCTACACTGGGGCAAAGGATTGTACTCCACGTACTTCCTGGCCCCCAAAAAGACAGGGGAGTGGCGACCCATCCTAGACCTAAGATATCTAAACAAACATCTTTTAAGACCAAAGTTCAAAATGATAACTCTAGGAATAATCCTTCCCTCTCTAAGGCCAGGGGACTGGCTAGCCTCCCTGAACCTCAAAGATGCCTACTTTCACATTCCCATCAGGTGCTCTCACAGAAAGTACCTCAGGCTCGAGTTGCCCTCAGGCCACTATCAGTTCAGAGCAATGCCCTTTGGCCTAACCTCAGTCCCAAGGGTTTTCACAAAGTGCCTGGCAGTAGTAGTTGCATTTCCAAGAAGGCAAAAGATTTCCATATTTCCTTATGTGGACGATTGGCTAATAGTGGGTCAGTCTCCAGACCATGTCAAGTCTCACCTACTAGTGACCCAGAAAGTGCTCACGTCCCTAGGATTTCTTCTCAACCTTCCCAAGTTGGTTCTCAAACCAGTCCAGCTTCTTACCTTTATGGGGCAGAACTGGACACACTCAGAGAAAGAGCCTTTCTTCCTCTAGAAAGGGCAAGGGTTCTTATGGAACTAGCTTCTTCCTTCAGCCTTCAGGTATCTTGACCAGCAATGCATTTCCTCCAGCTCTTGGGCAACATGGCAGCTTCAGCAGCAGTGGTCCAAGGGGCAAGATTCCAGATGAGGGATATTCAGTTCCACCTGAGAGCTTTCTGGTTTCAGAAGAAGGATTCCCTTACTAAACTAATCCCAGTGACTTTGACATTGATCCAAGCCCTCCAGTGGTGGCAGGATTAGGACAATTTAAGACAAGGTGTTCCTTTTGTTGCTCAGCCTTGTTCAGTGGTCCTTACTACGGATGCTTCTCTCCTGGGCTGGGGAGCCCAGATGGGGTCCCTTACTGCCCAGGGGCTATGGTCCCCCCAAGAATCCCTTCTCCACATCAGTCTTCTAGAGCTCAGGGCAGTTTTTCTGGCTCTAAAAGCGTTCTCACAATCATTACAGAACAAGGTGGTTCAAGTCAGAATAGACAAGACCACCACCATGTGGTACATCAACAAGCAGGGAGGCACTCAGACCACGGCCATGTGCATGGAAGCCATGAAGTTGTGGTCTCTGGTTTATTCCCTGCAAACCTCTCTTGTAGCAGTTCATCTTCCAGGCAAGGACAATGTGCTAGCAGATGCACTGAGCAGGATTTCTCAGGGCCATCACGAATGGTCCCTGGACCCTCAGGTGTTGAAAGTGATTTTTTCAAGGTGGGGCACTCCAGAGATAGATCTCTTTGCAGCCCCAGACAATCACCAACACCCTCTCTTTTGTTGCAGACCTCCAGTCCTGGGTTCAGTCCCTCTGGACGCTCTGATCCTGAATTGGGAGGAGAAGTTTCTGTATGCCTTTCCCCGCTTCCAACTCCTGTTCAAAGTTTTGGTAAAAATAAGGTCTCAACCAAGCAAGGTGATTCTGATTGCTCCAGATTGGGCTAGGCAGCCCTGGTACCCCCTGCTGATGTCCCTAGCAGTCCATCTTCTTTTGTCTCTTCCCAGGAATTTCAACCTGTTAACATCCTCTCAGGGAAGGATTTGGTACCCCAGTCTTCAGTCTCTAAACCTCAAAGCATGGCTCTTGAAGAGTTAGAGTTTGCAGATCTGCATCTTTCCCAAGGGGTTCTGGATATCCTCAGTGTTTCTCGAAAGCCCTCCACCAGAAAGACTCACAACTCCAAATGGAGAAGGTTCAACATTTGGTGTTCTGAGAAGCACATTTCTTCAGACACTGCTGAATTGCCTACGGTTCTGGATTATATGGTCCATTTTAATGGCCTAGGCCTCAGACCAGCTACTCTCAAGGTACACTTGTCAGCTGTTTCTGCATTTTTGTCTGTGGGGAAGCCTTCCTCGCTATCTTCCCATCCTGTGTCCTGTAAATTTTTTAAAGGATTGCTTCACACCAATCCCCCTTTTAGAGACCCTGCCCCTGCCTGGGATTAATGTTTGCATTGCTCAACTTATGCAACCCCCCCTTTGAGCCTATGTCTTCAGCAGAGCTTAAGTACTTGACTTGGAAGACTGTGTTCCTGGTAGCCATTACCTCTGCCAGGCATATTAGTGAATTGCAAGCCCTGTCAGTGGAACCTGATTTTATCTCCTTTCACAGGGATAAAGTGGTCCTTAGAACCAATAGAAGGTTCTTGCCCAAAGTGGTTTCAGACTTCCATTTAAACCAGTCTGTGTCTCTCCCTGTTTTCTTCACTGATCATTCTTCCTCAGGAGAGAGGAGGCTACACAGTTTAGATGTCAAAAAAGCCCTTAGTTACTACCTAGAGCATACCAAGGGTCACAGGTTTGACTCCTTCCAGTTGTTCCTCACTTATGGAGAAGTGGGAACGGACAAACCTGCTACCAAAAGATCTGTTGCCAGGTGGATTATATCTTGTATACAATTCTGCTTTGAAACACTGGGAAAAACTCCACCCTCAGGCCTGAGGGCTCATTCCACAAGAGGTACAGCTGCTTCCCTGGCTGTGGCCAGGGGTATCCCTCTCTTAGAAATTTGTCAAGCAGCCACCTGGAAAACAGTCCATACCTTTACCAAGCATTACCCTCTGGCTATCCAGGCTAGGAATGATGCTCGGTTTTGCACAGCATACTTCAGAGCCTATTCCCAAAGTAGGTTCTGTCCCTCCTCCTTGGTAGTCTGCAATTGTCAGAATACAGCAAGACTTCATGTTGTTTAAAGGAAAAATTACTCACCTTAGTAATTATATTTCTTCTAATGGAGTCTTGCTGTATTCTGACCTCCCTCCCTCCCTGCCTCCCCTCTCAGAACCTGTTATTTGGGAAGTGGGTGGGCAGATGCAGTGTTTCATCCCAGGGGTGTATTTGTTTGCACCCTCCTCCCTTTTTGTTTGCGTGCTTATTTATTTTTGTTATTTTTGAGTACATTGGGTTTTGTTTTTGGGTTTCCTGACTTGAGTCTTCCTTGGGAACCCAAGACTTTTTCAGCCAGTTGGCTAGTAGAATTTGTACAATTTCCACATAGAATTTTTAGTTTAGTTGAGCTCGTAAGAATCTGATGGTTTAAGTTCAAAACACTCCAGACAGAGACTTCAACCAAGCTCGAGCTCAGCGTTCCATGCCATGCATGGAAAGTTAACTCTTAGTTCTCCAGGGCAGTTCAAATGTTGAGAATCACTGCAATTGTCAGAATACAGCAAGACTCCATTAGGAGAAATATAATTACTAAGGTGAGTCATTTTTTCTTGACCCCTGACCCCTGCCATGTGCTGGCTGCTACATGCTATTATCAAACACAGTGTTCAATTTTATATGCAAATGTTCTCTCTTGCCTGGTGTGCTTGCCAATGTCAATTAGAATGTGCTCGTACCACATTCATTTTTCTCGCAATTAATCCACAGCAGGAGGGATTACCTCCCTGTTCATCAGCATTCCTGCAGCAAGTTTTGCAGTGAAGTCGGAGGCCCATCTAGCTGCTTAGGAGAGGCCGCCTGGCTTGGAGAGCCTAAGGTTTTCTACAAGAACTCATCTATAGCTGCAGAGGATTGGAAATTGTGCTGTTTCCCTGCAAGGTTAAACAACAAAATAGCTGGGTAAAGGAGGGAGTATTTTATCCCTTATTGTGCAAGCCTGCTTTAATCTTACCAAACTGCTAGTGCTTCTCCTGTAACCCCCCTAGGGTACTCGGGATAGAAGGAGATGCAGGAGTCGCTAACCATTACTTGTTGAAGCTCCTTGGCCTTTCTGAGTATGAGCTCCTAGTCCTGGTAGCGGAGGAGCTTAAATATCAAGGGCCTCAGTCTGTCCGAGTTTTGGGGCTGTCTGTATGCGGTGAGCCCTATCAATTTCAGAGTCAAAGTCGGTTAGCTCAGGTTTCAACCACAAGGGGAGATTTTGTCTGAGGTATTGCACATCATCGTTCCCTTCAAGACCTTCCTGCAAGCCCAGAATACACAAGTTCTTGTGGTGCCCTCGCCCGTCCAAGTCCTCAACTTTTTTGGTTAGCCATTCTACCTGCTTCTCGACTGATTTGATGTATTGCATGTTTTTTGCCTGAGCCCCTTCTAATTCTACAATTTTAGTTTCAGTAGTAGTCACTTGGGTGGTTAGAGAGTTAGTAGCTGTTTGGGTCTCAGTTACCGTTTGTCTGATTGCTGGCAGCCATCTGTTCCCACATTGAGCTAGGTGGGTCCCCTGCAGTATGCTGCGGTGTGTGGAGCTCCAGCTCGGGGGCTACTGCTAATTTTGATTGTGGCATGTCTGGGCCTGGTGGGGAAAGTTCAATATCCTTTTTCCTCTTCTGGTGAGCTGTCGGAGTTGCAAAATCTTTCTTGTTTGTAGTTATCAATATATTCCGATTGGGTGTGGATATCTCTGGGAAAAATCAATGTTTGGAGGCGAGGTCACTAACAGCTAAAGGGAGCTAGAAGTTTAAGTGGCCAGTTTGCTCTGGAGCTGACGAGATCCACTCCAAGTACTGTTTAATAGTACATATGATGCAGTTACTGGAAGCCCATTCTGATGGAATGCTTGTTACTCCCCTGTACTTGATTCTGACAGAAGGTGTCCGACCCTGTTGTCAGATGTCATTCATTTTTAAAATGTGGCCACCAGTAAGTCAACCCTAATGCTACCAAAGCTGCCTTCTCCATTCTGAAACTGGGTGCCCCACCCCGGTGTCAGAAATACTAAATTATTTCACAAAATATGTTACGTAGAAACATAGAATTTGACGGCAGATAAGGACTGCTTGGCCCACCCAGTCTGCCCATTTCCCTACCTAATGGATAAGTTGCAGATCCTAGCTAACCAACAGCCTGCTTCTTCCAGCCTCCACCCCCCATAATTGCCTTATGTCTGTCCCATGCATTCTTGAATGTTTTTCCCTTTCTTCACCCACTAGCACTCTTTCACACTCTTCCCCCCTCCATCTCATTTAAATAAATACTCCTTTCCACAGTCCACTAGCAACCCCTACCAATCTTCCCCCTTGCATGCTATTAGTAGCTAGAAAACAAGACATCTACTAATAGCGTGCAAGAGGGAAGATTGGTAGGGTTGGTAGTGGACTGTGGAAACAGCTTCATGATCTGATATTACCAATTTTTTAATATGTGTCCCTAATTTTGGTCATGTGTCCCTGATTTTGTCTCTAATTTTTGAGGCAGGGGGTTGAGAGGTAAGAAGAAAGGAGAGAGTTATTTTTAAAGGTCCTACTAATTGGTACCCCCAAATTACGCAGACAACTAGCATTTAGGTGTATGTTATACTAACATATAGGGCTAAGGGCATCTACCGTATAAGAGTAGATGTCAAGATATGTATGCACATTATTATTATTATACACTTTACTTTCCAATATACACATGTATTTCTTGCTTATAAGATGTTTGGACGTTTGTGTCCTTGTAATGATTATGATATATAAGTCAGCATTGCCATCTTCTGATGATTTGTATTAATACACGGCTATGTACAAACTGTACCTCTTTGTTTCTACAAAGTGATGACTATAACAAAATTGTATAATGTTATCTTGGACTGAGGAGCCACCTCTAATTTAGTCAACAGGGCTCATCTCTGTAACTAGAAATGTTTCTATCTTAGTGTAACCATGGTAATTATCTTAGGTGTATGATGTAAGACATTATGTCTTCTACCTCGGAGACCCCAGGAGACGCGGAGATTCCTTGAGGTATAGGGAACACTTGGCATTGGCTCCCAGTTCCTATTGGTAAGAACTGCTTAGGGCAACTGTGATTTTCCTTTTGGTAGTAATAAACAATTTTTATTTCTCTTATGCAACGTGTCTGTGATTCCTTGCATGCCCATTATTGCCAAGAACCTGAGAGTGAGGTTTAGACCTCCTAATAATTGGTGACCGTGTGCAGGCAATATTTGAAGTTTGCAAAGTTTCACTTGTTGCTACAACTTTCCCTTCCCATCGGGGACAGCAGGTGTGCATTCCCACACCACCTCTCCTGTTTTTCACCCACTTTGTAATCACTTGCAAAGTTTGGCTGCTTACTGGGTGTGGTTGATTCCGACTCAACCCATCCCTCAGCAGTTTTGAAATGCCAGCTTACAAGTGCACAGTAGCCCAACTGTGAACTAGTGCTCCTATTGTGGATCGATACACAACACAGCGCCTTTTCATAGTTTGATTTTTTGCTCCTTCCCACACAATGGCCACCGTATCAAATATCTGCGCAGAACTGAGACTCGATGTCTCAAACTTCCTTACCTCCCATGGAGGATGGGCTGACTTCACGTGGGACGCAATTCAATCCAAAAACCCTGTGCTGAGGATTTCAACCCAGTACACAGAGGCAAGACAAACAGCCAGAAAGCGAGAAGCTAAAGGGCTGTTGGTCACGGCTCTCTACACTGCTTTGGAAGCCTCCGAAGTGAGGTTTTGAACACTTGAACTGCAAATCTTATCTCTTAAGCAGGAGATGAGGTTGCAGGAAACTGAATATTTGAAATGTGAGCAGGATTTGGAGTCTGAACTCCAAGGTCTGTGGAATGAAAAGGATTCCCTTTTGTATCATTCTACTCAGGCAGGTGAGAAGGAACTTTGTATGTTGAAGCAGGAGTGTGAAAGTTTAAGACAGGATAAGGAGCAGGCTTTGCAAATGAATGACTTGTTAAGTAGAATGAATGATCAGATGCGTGAGGAGTTGGGAGAGTTACAGAACGAGATAAACCAGGTACGTAATGACTTAGGAGTAGCAACTAGGGACAATCGCAAATTGAGCGTTGCATATAGAGTGCTACAGAAGCAGATGCAGGATGATGTGGATCAGAATGTTGCAAAAGAGAGTCATGAGGAATGTGAATCTAAAATGGCGAAACTGCTCCATCAGCAAGAGGTGCTGGCTGGTCACGTCAAGGCAGTGGGAGGCATAGCCCCTGCCTTGTCAATGTCTTCTGAGGAGGAGGAGTCAGATGACGACATCTCCCAGTACAATGCCCAGTTACACCCCTACTATGGCCCAGACACCCCTCCCCACCATCCACAACATGGCGGACCCCTATCACATGACACCACATCATCGACGGCATGACGCTTGTCATGGAAGACGCCAACATGGCAACCCCCATGATGGGGGGGGGGAACAGGCCCAGGTCTAGTCCCAGCGGCACCACCGATAGCCGTTATTAATGTGGAAGACAGACAGGAGATAGAGAAAATGATTGAGAATGCCTTAGGCAGTGTGCCCATCTCCAAGAAAAACAAAAGGGTTCTCAAGACCCAGATTAAGCAACTTCTGAAGGAAAGAATTGTTGAGTACCTAGAGGCCAGTGGGGCACAGGACCCAAGGCAGCATGGATTCACAGCTGGAAGGTCATGTCAGACAAATCTAATTGATTTCTTTGACTGGGTGACCAAAGCAGTAGACCAGGGAGGGGCTGTGGACATGGCCTACCTAGACTTTAGCAAGACATTTGACACAGTCCCACACGAAAGATTAATAAACAGAGAGAGCCAAGCCAGAGACAGGACGCACCTTCATTAAGCTCCTGCTATACTCATCTTAAACAGCATATTGTACCTCTTAATAGTCTAAATCTTAAGAATTTAACTGCACCAGCAGATAGATCAAGTGCTCCGGAACATTTTGATCCTAAATTTAAATTTTGGGGAGACCAAAAGGAGTGACAGGAGGCCAGGGCCAAAAACAGCAGCCACAATCACAAATGGCCCAGAAACCATCCACAGACCTCGTGGGTGCATCTAGCTCACAAGGGGTAGGTGAAGTCCCACCTTGGGAAATGGTTTTACAAGCTGTTCGATCAATGGATCAAAAAACTTAAAAAATCCTCGATTGAATGGGTGCCCAGGATGCCAAGATTACTGAAGCTGTAACAGTGGCAAAAGAAGCTGAGGATCGCTCCCTACACACCCAGGCAGCATTCGGGAAGATGACAGGTGAAACAGCACATCTTAGAGCCCGCCTTGAGTATTTGGAAAATGCTCAGCGGACCATGAGCATTCATTTGACTGGACTCCCCGAGGGCTCAGAAGGATACTGTGTACATACCTACAGTATATCTGTTCATGGCTGGCAGCTACCTTAATGGAGAATTTCTTGTTGGATCCTATGGACATCAAAATTGTATATCAAGTTAACTCTCGCCGAGCACAAGGTGCGAAGGATGTTCCTCGGACTCTTATGATTGTCACTGCAGGATTGGAGATACAAGATTAGATTCTAACCTGGGCCAAGGCTCATTTTCCAGTCAGTGTGGATGAATGTGAGGTGAGACTGTTTCCCGACTGGTCGGATGCCATGCGCTCTTGTCACAAGCTGTACGATCCTTTGCATTTGCAAGTGAGAGGCTTCAGAGTTGCACATACCCTCCTAGCTCCAGCCCAACTTAGAATTATGTATGGCACCAACACTTATCAGTTTAATGATCCTAGTGAGGCGAAGAAAAGGGTGGGCAAGATTGTTCAAGAATTCCATAGAGATGAGGTAACCAGGGAAGACAGATTCAGAGACTCTTATGAAGAGGTTTGAATAAGTTTTAAAAGATGCTGACTTTAACCCTCTTATTTTATAAAGATCTCCCAGTTGTGACTCTCTTATATATAGACTTTCGGGAAAATTATTGCCAATCATGGTGCCGACCATATGGTTGGGAGATCAGTGAGACAGTCCAAGTTAGCGGCCTTCCCGAATGGAGCTTCAATTTAAAAGTACTGTTTGGTGTACTGTTAATAGGAGATCGGCTCCATGTTTGTTTTTAGAATTGCCCTAATGTAAGGTTTCTGCAGAGGGGAACAGCTGTTTAATGTTTAAAGTTAATTTATACATTTAGATATTGGATTGAACGAGTTACTGTAGTGTAATGGTTTAGGGTGCAATTATTTTACTCCTTAAAAATATGGTATTATGAGCATAATGACAATTGTAAGTCATGTTTATAAATGATGTTTAATATACATTCTTTTCCCTGAATAGCTCAAAGTCGTAGCTTGTCCAAGCTTCTACTACCTATATGGAAGTTTCTTGTGGAATTCTACACATTCTGGTGATGACCCACATGATGTATAAATAATCAAAGACTTTTCTTTATCCTGAAGCTAACATATGTGTAACACCCCCTTATTGTAGGAGAGTATATGTGATATTATGAATGTCATTAATTGTAATGATTTACTGGCTGGTTCAGCTTCTAAAATAATAAAAATAAAGTAAAAAAAAAAAGAATAAACAAATTAGCCAGCCTGTGAGTGGGTCCTAGGGTGGTAGCCTGGGTAAAACATTGGTTGGACAACAGGACACAGTGGGTACTAGTAAATGGAGTCCACAGTGAAGAAAGGAGGGTTACTAGTCGGGTACCGCAGGGTTCAGTACTGGGGCCGGTCCTTTTAATGTCTTTTATAAGTGACATTGCAAAGGGACTGGAAGGGAAAGTATGTCTCTTTGCAGATGACACAAAGATCTGCAACAGGGTTGATACACAAAGTGGGGTGGAAAGGATGAAAAGGGACTTGGCAAGGCTGGAGGAATGGTCAAATGTATGGCAGCTTAGATTCAATGCAAAGAAGTGCAAAGTAACGCACCTGAAAAACAAAAACCTGGGGGAAGAGTACACAATGGGAGGTGAGGTACTGACAACAACAAAAATGGAAAGGGACCTGCAGGTAGTCATATCAGACAACCTAAAGGTGGGCCAGCAATGTGAGAAGGCAGTAAGGAGGGCTGGGGGATACTGGGATGCATAGGGAGAGGCATCACCAGCAGAAAACAGGAAGTTGTTGGCCCTCTGTAGACAGTTGGTAAGACCACATCTGGAGTACTGTGTACAGTTCTGGAGACCCCATCTCTGCAAAGACATAGACAGGGTGGAGGCTGTCCAGAGGAGGGCAACCAAAATGATGCAGGGTCTGCATCAGAAGACATATGAAGAAAGACTAAAGGAACTAAAGATGTATATCCTCGAGGAAAGGGGGGGGGCATGATTGAAACTTTCAAATACCTCAAGGGAATCAACAAAGTCCAAGAGGGTGGCATCTTTCAAACAAAAGAGAGGTGCAGAAACAAGAGGGCATAATTTGAAGATAGAAGGGGGGACATCTCAGAGGTAATGTGAGGAAGTATTTATTCACAGAGAGGGTTGTGGAAACATGGAACAGCCTTCCTGAGGAGGTCGTAGGGTCAAAAATAGTGGCGGAATTCAAGAATGCATGGGACAGACATAAGGCAATTTTAGTGGGGGGGTAGGAGGAAATAGGCTATTGGTTAACTAGGATCTGCAGCTTATCTGTTAGGTAGGGAAATGGGCAGACTAGGTGGGCCAAGCAGTCCTTATCTGCCGTCAAATTCTATGTTTCTTCTACAAGAGGCTGGTACAAAGGAGGGCATGGTTCGAACTGTGGCTGAAACCGCAGCTCAGGCAGCTCTGGAGGGTGCCTGAAGTAATCTACCTCCGCTGGATCGTCCCAATAATCCCCTGCAAATGGCCCACTCTGTGCAGCAGATAGCTGACAGTATTGGTCAGATGAGCCTGTCCGACAACCTCAGTTGCCACTTGGAGAAGGTGCATGCTAAATGTGAAATGCTTAGTCTCGCTGCACACTACCAGGTCCAGATCCTATGCCAGACCATCGATCCTGGCCTGTGAGTGAAACTCCCTGATGTTGTCCACCAGGATGACCGCACCAACTTTGATGAAGTAGCATCTGAACTCATCACTGCACACAACCCAGGTGTGGTGGGAGTGATGCTCGTATACCTTGTGAAACAGAATGCGAAGGAAAGTCCAGCAACCTTCCACCAGAGGCTCTGGATGGCCTACCGAGCAGGGAAGCACCTTGCAGGACAAGCCGCAGATGTGGACCTCATTGAATACAAGACCCTATTCCTTAGGAACATGACCCCTGCAGTAAGAGAAAAGGTAGAGCCAACCACCTATCCCAACATGGAGAGATTTGCCGACATTCTTCAGAAAACAGAGAGTTTATCAACTCTACATCCGTGATTCAGGCTTCGGTTTCAAGAAAGTAGCTGCCGTTGACGCCTCGACACACTACATGGTGGAGAGGCAGGTCCAAGAGAAATAGCCCCTCCCCACAGACAACTAACACCCCCAGCAGGCCCAACAACAATAACAACAACAATAATACTGGGGTGGGAACCGGAACGACCACAAAAACAAGAAACACATAAGAATAATAAGGGTAAACAACAAAGACCAGGCCCTTCATATAGGGAAATAGCCAATGAGAACCAGAGTCTCCAAGACCTCGTTGGGAAAGTGCACTTTGTAGCGGATGCTGTTCCGGTACAGGCCCTTGCTGCACTACAGCCAGGAGAGCAGGCCTTCACAGGCCGTGGGGACACAGGAAGTCCAGGCTGTCAGGCCCTTACAGGCCTGAAACCAGAAGCGGCTCCCTATGTAGCATCAGTGCAGCATGGTGAAATGGTTCAAAAGAACCAGGCCCAGACTCTCTTTCAAGAACTCCCCATGCTTCCACTGGTACAGATTGAAAATTACAGGCCCCAGTCCATATTGTAAACAAGCTGGTCTTGGATACAAACGGAAGGCCTTGCACAGATGCCGAGGTCGGGGGCCGCCTACTGATAGCACTACTGGATACAGGCACAGCTGTGTCTGTATTACAGGATGACAACCCAGACATATCACCTTAGTCCACCGGATGGAGGACCAATATGTCTGGGGTGGACGGAACTAGGTTACCCGCATACCGTTCCCTACCACTACCTGTGACACTGGGACACCTGAAGGCATTTCATACCTTTCAGCTAATGCTACTGCATGATCACACTAATATAATCAGAACTGACTTTCTGGCACCACATGGCTGTGTGGTAGACCTAGCTAACATATTACTGATACAAATTCAGGGGCAATATCACACCATTATGATCCCTGACTCACGTGTGGTTGCAATAATTTCTGCAAACAATAAAGAGTATAACGTCATAGATTTGTTTAAGAACCATGAGCTTTTCCCAAAGCTCCTCCCCATTCTACAAAGACACCTGGAGGCATTTGCAGCTAACAAGCAGGACTGTGGCAGGATGCACACTGTCATTGAAGTGACATGCCCAGCACGTGAGAGGTAACAGCAATACCCCTTTCCATCTGAGACCTTACCTTCTCTTAGAGAAACGATAAAATCACTCCTCAAGCAAGGTGTAATCAGGACATGTGTTTCCACTGCATATTGCCCAGTATGGCCTGTGAAAAAACCCATAGGTGCCGGCAGACTTACTGTTGACTACAGGAGACTAAACCATATTACCCCCAGTTGTGCCCCAACTGTGGCATCAGCACCAGACGTGCTACAACTACTGACCCCTGACCTACAATGGTTTAGTGCCCTGGACATCTCCAGTGGTTTCTGGTCATTGCCATTGACCCCCAAAAGCCAATATAAGTTTGCCTTCACCTTCGAGGGCAAGCAGTACACATGGACCTGCTTACCACATGGGTTCCATAACTGCCCCTCCCTGTTCCATTTGCACATGATGGACACCCTTGAGGGTTTCTCTACACCTTAGTGTCTCTTGCAGTATGTGGACGACCTGTTGTAGCCCACAGCCACACAGGAACAACATCTGGATCTCTTAGACGAACTAATGACATCCAGAGGGCAGGCCTTGAATGTAACCCTGCAAAAACACAACTATGTCAGAAAAAGGTGCTTTTTTCTGGGCCTGAGGATAACAGACCAAGGCCGAAGCCTTGCCTGGAAGAAGATACAGGGATTGCAAGATTTGCCACTGCCTACCAGTGAAGGTATGGTAAACTATTCTTGAGATTTTATCTGTGATTTTGCTCAGAAGGCCTCCCCTCTGTATGAACTACTGAAGAAGGATGTCCCCTGGACTTGGGGCCCCATTCACACCCAAGCTGTGATGTCACTGAAACAGGCTTTGGCCTCAGCTCCAGCTTTGGTCAACCCCAATCCAGTCTTGCCGTTCCATCTGGAATCCATCACCTCTGACATTGCTGTGTCTGCAGTGCTGGCTCAGGAAGGTCCATGGCACTCTGAGACCCACTGCATATGCATCACAGCTCTTGATCCCAGTGGAACAGAAATACAGCCTTTGTGAAAGGAACCTTCTGGCCACCTACTGGGCTGTCAAGCACTTTCTGTATATCATTGGGTACTCTCCCTGATCATCAATACAAACCATACCCCAACAACGTTTTTGCTGTCAGACAGAGTAAAGGATGGGTCAGTCTCCAATACCAGACTGACACACTGGTCCCTCCTTCTCCACGATAGAGACATCAAGGTCCACCCAACCAAAATGCCATCCATGCTGGTGCATGGTCTCCTCTTCCAAGGACAGCCCCATGACTCTACACTACAGCCACCTGATCTACCAGATCCAGGTCCCTTCCTTCCTGCTACACCACAACTACTTGAGAACACCTCATTGTTTCGTGTCTTCACAGATGGATCAGCTTCCTATCATCAGGGAGAACAGATAGCAGAAATTGGCATATTGGTAATTTACCCTTTTGGTAACACTGTTAAGATTTCTAAAAGTTGCAGTGTGGCATCATCACAGTATGCGGAGATGGCAGCAGTGACCTGCGCCCTCGAGTTCATCCAGCATGGAACTGAGACTACTATTATTTTTACAGACTCTGACTGGGTTTGTTGTTCCCTTACAGAATTTTTTCCTTTCTGACAGAAGAACTCCTTTACCTCTTCTGATGGCACGCTGGTGAAACACAAGGAACCGGTAATATACATTCATTCACTGGCACAAAAATTTGCACACAAACTCTACGTACACAAAGTTAAGGCCCATTCCATACAAGACCCCTATCATGCCTTCAGTGACACTGCTGGCACCCTTGCAAAGGAAGGGGCCCAAGGGGGAGACACCTGGATGATGGACCATCCAGAGGCCAGAGCGGCCGTACACATCGCAGCAGTCAGAAAGAAACCTGAACCCTGACTCTGAACTCAAAGATGTGTTCAGATTCTTGGACAAAGGTGCTAAGAAGAATTTACCTACCCATAACCCCTACCAAAGGCATGAAGGTAAGTTACACCTGTCTCTAGTGACAAGCTCATCTGGTACCATCCCCACCAAATTGTGGGTGGTCCTTCATCATCTTGGGTCCAAATTTCTGCACCAATTGCATGATATCCCCCACTGGTGGACACCAGGGAGTGGAAAACACCCTCCAAAGACTCAAGACTGCCGCCTATTGGCCTGGTGTCACCAAGGATGTCAAGGAGTACATAGACAACTGCCTTGTTTGTGTGCAAAACAACCCCATCCCTACCAAAAGAAATGCCAGATTTCTCCCACAATAGCATTCTCGCCCTTGGCACATGATACTGATCAATTTTATTGGTCCCCCTGACCAATACCAACAGAAATAACAAATACACCCTTGTGGTAACTGATCTTTTCTCTAAGTGGGTTGAAGCTTTCCCCACTAAGACATGCACTGCTAAAACCACTGCCAAAATCCTGGTGGAATAGATTTTCTCCAGGTGGGGCCTACCTCTCAAGGTACACTCTGACAAAGGAACCAGTTTTACAGGTGAGCTGATGAAAGAAGCCCTTGAACTCCTTGGAGTTCATCAGAAGTTCCACATACCATATCACCCACAATCATCAGGTCAAGTAGAGATGGCCAACAGACGGATTAAGCAGATGCTTTCCAAATTCATTGAGGACAATCCCAAGGACTGGGGTTCCCTACTGCCCTTACTCCTTATGGCAATTAGGGGTATACCCTCAGCCACCACCCAGTTGACACCCTTTGAGGTGATGACTGGAAGGAACATGAGATTACCTGAACACCTGTTGTTTGACCTGCACACCCCCACTGCAGACCACGTCTCAGTGGATCAATATGTGGAAAAGCTCAGACAAGACCTCATACACACTCGTTTGTATGTTGCTAACTGCATGGGCAAGGCCCAGCAACAGTTTAAAATCCAGTTTGGCAAAAATGCACAAGAAGTGGATTGGCAAGTTGAGGATCAGGTAATGGTTCTCAGATTTGCACATCCCACACATTCCTTCTCCAATAAGTGGAAAGACCCCTATCCTATTGTTAGTAAGCTCAGTCCAGCAGTCTATCACATTAGACTCATGCAAAACAACAAACTGACTGACAAATGGTTACATGCAACCCAGTTGAAACTGTATAAAGGAGTATAATTACATTTTTCCTCACCCCATTGGGTGGAATAGTACTAATTTGCTAATGTTTGATTTTCCTTTTCAGATACACTGACACGATGGCTATCTTGTTCCATTTTCTTCTCATCTCAGGAGTTATCCCCTGCATCCTAGGCACAGTAAAGCACCTCCTTCCTCACCTTGATCCACCTGCAAGTACTCCAGAGGGAGTCTCCATCAATATTCCCGACAATTTGATTACTGTCCAGGAAGGTTCAAATGCCTACCTCACTGCCTTGGTTGTTGCTCCTGTTAAATCTACCCTACAAATTGAGTGGCAAACCAAGTCTCAAGGACAAATACTCCCCATGGCCAAACTATCCAAGGGAACTTTCCATGGATGGCCTAACGCAAAATTATCCCCAAATGGTACCTTGTCCTTGCTCCAGACCTCTCTTAGACATTCAGGTTTATACTATATCACTGCCTTAACTGACCCTTCATATTGTGCTTCTTTGTCTAAAGATTCTGCCAGGAAACTTTGTGCTGTACACAACATGGCCTCAGCTGCCATGTATTTATCTGTTACCCCCTACTGAAAAACAGCTTTTGGAATGTCCAAAACAAACCCCATGTCCTCGTAGTTGTCTCACAGCCACTGCTTTACCTGGCTCACTTATTAACAACTTACAATTTATTTTATTTTTATTTTTATACCTGTTTTGTTTAACTTGACTTACTGGAATATGAAAGAATTTGGTATGTGCCATACTACTAATAATACATCATTGTTTTATAGTACCTTGTTACTTGATAGCTTAGCAGCTTTTCAGATTCCTCCTGATGGAGTGAATACCATAATCGGATAATGATATTATCTCTGTCTCTCTCTTTGCTTTCATTAGATCGTGGCAAGCCGAGGTGGTAAGAAGATGAATGTGCAGGTCGGTGTCCTTATTTAGTTAATCAAGGCATGGAGGCAGAGGGTGGCACTGGGTGCTAGTTGGCTGGGCTGATTTTGCAGTTGTTGGCATTGAACCCAACTGCCACGCTCTTGACCACTCCTTGAGTTTCCCAAGATCCCTGCACATTCTCTCCACCCCCTCCTGAGTGCCCATCCTTTTGCAGAATTTGGTATCATCTGCAAAAAAGTATACCTTTCCTTCCAGTTCTGCTGTAGTGTCACTTATGAAGACATTGACAAGGACAGGTCCCAGCACTGAGATAATTGGAAACATACATCTTTAGGAAATGTACAATATATATAAATGTATAAACAGTATACAAAAATACAATATAGAAGATTTTTTTTTTTAAGATTTGTGTTAACTTTTTTTCTGAGATATAGGTGATACAGTATGACAGTACGTAACAACCACAGTAAGGGTACGGACACGTAATTTTAGGCCCCAGATATATAAAACAGTTTTAACAAAAATATTTAAAAATAGGACTGCAGTCAGAAACCAGGAGATCACTGCTGACTCTTAAGGTCCACAGGCTCACGTGTGCACTGATAATGCAGCAGCAAATATACAACAGGAGCCACCTACTGGCAAAGATTGAAATAGCAAATGGGTCACGGTACCAGTGAACCACCAGTATAAGTAAATAGTATTTTCTAAGTGTACGTGGAAAGTAAAAAAAACATGCCACGTGGCCAGTAATCTTTAACTTTTCTGTGTTTTAGACATCTTCCATTTAAAACCATTCAGATCTGTTGTAAGGTTTTGCTGTTTATTATATAGTAGGCAAAATATTAGGGTAAATGTTTCAATTATCATTTTCAGATGAAATGGTGGTGAAGTTTTAGTGGGAAATAATTATTTTGATACTATTTCCAACAACAGCCGTAGCAGTCTTACAATGGAGTATTGATTTCCTGCAGGTTGTAAAAAGTGCACCATATGCCACAGATCCAAACCATTACCATATGACCGACAGTCGAGAATGGATAAAACAGAGTGTACGTGAGCAGCACGAACACATCAAGAGAATCCTTGCAATGAAATCAGTAAAAGAAATTGAGGATGCAAGGTGAGAGCTTTGCTACTTTTGTTCCACTGGTAAGAAAAATGTATTCATTAAAATAATAACGTTAAACATACTAGCCAGATACCATTTAAGAATGCCGTTAAATCAAAGTGCACATTCCATTATTTACTGTCTAAAAAAAAAATCTAAAAACACACAATGAAGGCTGCTTCAAAGGTGAGCCTGAAACCTTGTGAGGGTAACAAACAGTAAAACATGAAATAAATGCTATAGATTTATTTTTGCTAAATTTGAATTTATATCAAATAGCATGATAATGAATTTACAGCATTTATTATCTGATACGTTTATGATTTGCTCACAGGCTTTGGTGGGAGAAAATAGATTTATATTAGCAGGCCTTAGAAATGAGTACTCTGCCTATATTATACAAAGATGTCATTTAAAAACAAGTTCCATATCCTTGCCCCACACTTATCTCCAAACATATATTCAAATTATATAAAATCCTGTCTTTGTACAGTAGCATAGCATGGCATGACATAGTTTGTGTCTTCTACATTAAGATTAAAGCAGGTGCACATATCAGATTTACTAAGCAGCTGCTGGTTATGGCTTTTTACAGTGCAGGTGGCAAAAGTGAAAAGTAGCAGCCCGTTTAGACCCTGACTTTTTCTGAATTTTTTTAACTCCATTACAACCTTCCTCATCAGCAATGGAGAGTGAAAACATGCTTTGTCTTTTTTTTGTTTTTCTTTACTTGTCCTGGGCTTTGACCCTGGGGGTACCTTATACCTTACCTGGTTCTTTCGGCTGGGTTCCAGCAGACCAGGATCCTAGCATCATATCATAGTGCTCGACGCCCAGGAGTTTTTCTCCCTTTTTCTTGTGTGGTCCCTTCTCGCACGTCATAGTCAAGCACCTGGCAAAGCCCTCCCCGACTCATGACAGCCATGCACCCTACCGCCTGTGCTTCCAATAGCAGTAGAGCTATGGACACTATCTCTGTCCAGAGCGTCCAGCCCGTCCCACAGAGGAGGAGGAGAAGAGCATCCATTGGGATGCTTAATCCTCTGACCCCCAACTGACAACCTGGGCTCGTCCCTGAAACCGGGTCGCCGGTGTGGTATCCATGCCTCAACCCTCAGCGCCACTGGGCCAGCAAAACATGCTTTGTCTTTAACTCAGGTTTGAATACAGAGGGGTTGGACACAATTTTCAGTTTGGCCATATAGTCCTGCCTAAACCTTTTTATAGTGCTTTCATTAATAGAACACCTTTGCTTGTTACAATACAATCTTCCCGCATTCATTACACTATGTTCACAATCATATTTACTAAACTCAAACTGCATTTCTGTGTGGATAGGAGCAGTGTCCAGACTGTGTTTTCTTCATCTGAGGACTTGCAGCTTTCAGTTCATTAACAGCAGCACTTTCAGCAGCCTTCATGGGAATGCTTGCAAACTGATGCAAGTGAAGAAAATGTTCTTTTGGCAGCTTTGGGTCACTGAAGCCACTGTAACAGCAAATGTGATGTTTTGTGGATTGAGTAAAAGGTAATAAGATAAAAGTAAAATGCATACATACTAGGTACTGGGGTGGGGTAAGTAAAGAAGCAGCGGATTGAATAACTGCTTACCTATTGACTCTCAGCTGAAGTGATAGAAGTGATACAAGCAGCTAACTGACAAATGTGCTGGGGTATCCCGCAAGTGAACTAAGCAGCTGATTGACAAGTGCATTGAGGTATCCCATAAATGATTTCGGCTGCTGATTGGCATAAGCACGAAATTCATTTTATGCAAACATGCTGACGATATTCAAGAGTGCAAAAATGATGATACACTATTATTTCATATTGCACAGTAGTATTTTAGAGCAGAATGGTAGACCACATAGTTAACCCAACAACCAACAGGACAGGTCGATTAAACTGGACATGCTTCTTGGAATTCAAGGAATCTCAGTTATCAGATGGGTGTTAGAAGCCTTGGCTGGGGTAGAAAAAGGTAAAGAATTTGTATCTTCTTTGTGGATCTCTTCCCTTAGGCCACACCTTTGGAACTATACCCACATCAGCACTAGGACCACTTGGAAACTTTTGCTAGCTGGGGGCCACTCACAATGATGTCACTTGTCAGTATCTACATAAATGTGGGCAGCCCCATCTCTCCTCTGTCCTTTTTCTGGCGTCGACTGTATTCATCGGATCTGCTATGGAAATGAATATACCTAGCCGTTGTCGTTTATTATTTTATATAAAGTAAACACTAATAATTGAGTGATACTGTTGATTACTGTATGCCACCAAAACCAACAATGTTGTTCCGGTACTGTAACTGCAATGAAAAAATATACAAGGAAGGCACCCATGATGTGTTTGTCTGTTATTTAGGCCTCTCTCACAACATCAGGACTTATGAGATTTGCCGGCACAGCAATCAAACAACAAGGTGATGCAGAAAAAAGGTGCTCAAGATGTTTTTATTAGAAAAAAGCAGCCTTGAAAAAAAACAAGGATCAGTAGGAAGCGTCGCCTGCCCCATCGACCAAGTCACGATTGTTGAAGTCCAAAGACTGTGAAAAAGAGTGGTCATCATCGGGACATAAGCATAAAAATAAAGATGGAGCACTGTCTCGGTGACGTCCAGGTTGCCGCTGCAGCTTGTACCCCACTGTACCTGTGTTGTCGTCATCTGCCCCAGCGGTGGTGACAACAGCCCCCCCTGCCATTGACCAGACACCAATGTCGGGGCATGACTTAGGCACTACCCTGCGTACTATAGATGGTATGTCGCCATTGTCAATGGGCACAGGACAGTCATCGACACCAGCAATAGTGACCCTGGCCAGGGCATCATCGACACGCAGGCAGTGATGGCATCATTTTCAGACATAATGCAGTCAATATTGCCAAGTTTGTATTTGTACCCTACGCTGCTATCGATGAGAGTTTGGATGCAGGCCCCCTTGACTCCCTCAAGTGGTACTCAGCAAGTTCCTACTGAACTAGGCCTGTGGCAGTGCCAGTGAAGGCCTTCATTCCCATTGACAATTGGGATGTCAGTGACAGGGAGGAATATGGTCTTCACCTCATAATGAAAGAGGACTATGAAGAGGAGGAGGGCTATGAAAAGGAACATTGTGCTCCACATTCCTGCTCCACTGTATCCTCTTGCAGTGAGGATTGTGTGGTGTACACGCCCAGATCTCCTCAAGACCCCACTTTTCAAACAGTGATTCAGCAAATGCAAACTGCTATGGGGCTTACAGTAGAAAAAGAGGATTCTTCTAAAAAGAATTTGATAGAGTTTCTGGAGGTGGCTTGCAGTCAATCCATCATTGTTTCTCAAATTTGCCCTGCTTTAGAGGATGCCACTTTTGCTTTCTGGTGTAAGCCAAATACCATACCAGCAGTTCCTAGAAAGGCTGACAAGCAGTACCCTGCCGCGGCTGCCAAACCTTATTATGCCAGCCAGCCAGAAACAGATTCTGTGGTCATCATGGCTGCCCATGATGGATCTAGGGCACCAAGGTATATGAGTATCTGATAAGGAATCCCTGTGGAAGGTGGAGAGAGCTGTAGCTCAGGCCCTTCCAGAAAGCGCAACCAAGAATGAATTACTGAAAAATTTCAACACAGGTGCTAAGGAAGGAAAACATCTTCTATGCTCAGCCTATGATGTCTCAGATGCCTCTGCCAGGGCATCTGCCACTGGCATTTGTATGAGAAAGTATTCTTGGCTCAGAGTGGCTGGGTTTGCAGCTGATGTGCAGCAAACAGTATTGAATGCTCCCTTTAGATGCACCAAACTGGGCTTGGGAGCAGTTGTGTAACAACCCCAGGGTATCATCAGAGCTGTGGCAGTTCCGATGGGTGGAGTGGGACTCCACTTTTGCTTCAGCAACCCTAGACCTGTGGTATAAAAGACAATCTACAGGAGGCTTACAGTTCCTGAATCAAATCCTACATGACCCTAACATAATAGCATTTGATGAATGTAGGGCAAAATTTGGGTGATGAGTTTCGGACCATTTCCACTACTTTCAGCTTAGAACTGTTATACAGACACAGTGTAGGATGAGGGAAAGAGACAGGGGTATAGAGACTTCACAGAAGGAACTGACTTTGACAGCAGTGCTAGCTATATTCCAGCAAAAAGGAGCCATAACATTACTGTACCAGTTACTCCTCCTTCCCCACAAATCTCAAACTCAGAATATAATCAATAAATTACATTTAGATGCCCAGACTCAGTTGTCCCCATTGGATTGGGATAAAATTTGGAAGAGAACGGCACACACTGCATCATCTCCCCAGTGGTGTGAATATGCCTGGAAAATCAAAACCGTATATTTTATAACCCCGGTTTTGCAGTCAAAGTGAGATGTAAATACCTGCCTATCATGATGGTGCTACTGTGGGGAAGGATGGGCCAGCCATTTTCATAATTTTTGGGACTTTCCAATGTTGATGCCTTACTGGAAAGCAGTAACAGACTGAATGAAATGCCTCTTCAGGCTCTCCAAACTTCTGCTATTTCCATATCTAGTGCTAGGACTCCCACCACAAGACTTGAGGGGTAAGGACCTTCTTTATTTATGGGACATATGTGTGGTGGCTCCGGCAAAGGTCCTTACCAGAAAATGGCTTCAGGTAGCTCCACCCGGGGAAAAGGACTGAATTGAGACTGTGGGACAGACTGCAGATAGGAACACTTAATGTTCTTGATACAAGACAGGATGCAATCATGCCTGTCCTGCTGGACTAGATGGGAAATGGCGCAAGAGTAAAACCTTTCAGAAAAATCACCCAGGGGAGTTAAAGACTGACCTATGAGGAAGCAGATTAACATTCTGTACTGGTTACGAATAAACCAATGATTTGATCAGCTGCGCTTCATTTAAAATGTTTCTTTCTATTATTTTTATTAGAGAATTTTTAAGTTAGAAATGTATTATGTATAATAAAAAATGAGGAAGTCTGTGATACAGGCATTAAATGTTACATAAATGTTATGTAAATGTATGATTGTAGCAAACCAAACTTCTGAATAAAGAAAGTTAAAAAAAAAAGATGCACCAAACTGTTTGGTTATCGCATAGAAGAGGCTTTGAGAGGCTTATAGACTTCAAGAATGACTTTGCCAGTTAAATCCCTGTGCTGTACACGAGGTAGGGGCAGAGGTAGGGGATCCTTTCACCAGCCTGCTGCCAAAGGTGGCCATTATGCCTACCATCAACTGAGCCAAGGGAAGGGTGGTGGAGCCTTGCCACCTCCCCTTCCCCCAAGAGCCCATTCCAAGGCCTCCATCTAGTGGTACCAGGTCCTCTGGCTCAGCATGACTCATGCAGGACTCTCCCCAAACCACTTCAGCTACACAACATGGTGGAAGCAAGGAGTTCAGTTCTCCCTTCATCCATCACAAGGGAGGGAGATTACTACAGATGAGTGTGCCCTGAAGACTCTTGCAAAGGGACATGCTCTGGAGTGGATAGACACCCCTCCAGAGCTTCCTCCGTCTCTTTTAACTTATCTCCTGGGACATCTGTCCCTGTTGAAAGAAGAGGTACAAGCCTTACTGATCAAATGTGCCACATAACCTGTGCCTTCATGCCAGAAAGGCAAAGAGTTTTACTCCAGATACATCCTGGTCCCCAAATGGACAGGAGATCGCAGGCCTGTGCTAGACCTGCAATACCTAAACTTCTACATGGATTACAAGAGGTTTTCCATTGTCTCCCTGCAGAACCTGATTACCCTGTTTTTATTTATTTATTTTATTTGAAATATCAGATATACCTCTGAGCCAGAGGCTCTTCTACCGAGGCTCCACATCATACATAGAATACAGGACGTTGTAAAGCTATACACAGGGTAATAACATTGAGTTACAGCAATACAGTGATACAAAATGTCATGACTACAAAACATAGATTGAGGAGTCATGATACAGTGAATAGGAAAGGCTTAACCACTAACAGAGACAGTATAAAAATACAGATCAAGTAAATAAATATTATATTTACAATCAAGTGCCATCAGTGGTCAGAAAATTGCATCAGGGAGAGAGAAGAATACAAAGGCAGTCAGAAAAAGGCAAATAGGAGGGTTAGTGGGTGAGGGGGATAGGTGAGAAGTAAGAGAATAGTGAGTGGAGACAGTGTGGAGCGGGGGAGAATTATGGACAGTTGCAACGGTTCAGTGAGAGGACGTGCTGGCAAAGTTTAGTTTTAAAAGGGCCAAGTTTGTCAGTGGCCAGGATATCATGGAAAATGCTGTTCAACAGGTAGGGGGCCCGGTAATGAAAGGCACACTGCCCAAGGGCAGTTTTACGGAAAGGAACAAGGTACGAGCCTTTTAAGGTGCTCCTGGTAGTGTGTAGAGAGGAGTGGGAGTCAGAAAATGAAGGATCGAGGTGGGGGGACTGGCAGGACAAGACTTTCTTAGCTATTAAGCAAGTATGGTAGTTAGTCGGCCTTGAAAGTCCAACCAGTGTGCTTGCTGGTAAAGGCTGCAGGTGTGGGTAAGTCGATGGGCTTCAAGAGTAAGCCAGCAAGCTTTGTTAAGAGAGTTATGATCTTGTTGAGAGCAGTGTCAGATGCAGAGCCATAGATTACTATGCCATAGTCTACTATGGAGAGCACTGAGCTGGTGACAGCAAAACGGAGGGCGTCATTAGTTAAGCATTTTTTATGCCTGTACAAGAGGCTGATCCTAATATTAACAGCTTTGCAAACTAAGTCAACATGACCTTGAAAGGAAAGGGTGGAGTCAAGGGTAACCCCAAGGTATTTAAAGGTGTTGACCTGTTCTAATGGTTGGAGATGGTTATTAAGAATTGTGAGGGGAACATTTTTGTGTTTGTTTTGTGCATTTGCAAATAACATCGATTCCATTTTTTTTATAGTTTATGATGAGCGTGACCAAGGCAAACTGACTGGAGCCATCTTCGTAGATCCCCCCCAAAGCCTTTGACCGGGTTGACCACTCGCTCCTGTGATCCACTCTTTGGACCATGGTCTTCTCCCCCCCTGCCCTGGCCTGGTTCACACACTATCTTTCAGGCAGGCAGCAGTATATCAACTTTAATAAGGCCCTCTCCGACCCAGCTCCAGTGACCTGTGGTGTCCCCCAGGGCTCCGTCCTTGGACCCATCTTGTTTTCCCTCTTTATAAATGAGTTACCCTCGGCCTCTGCCTTTGGGAACTCTACCCTGTACGTGGATGACCTCATTATCCTGGCAAGCTCTCGGGACCTAAAGACTATAAACACCTGGTTAAACTCTGACTTTAACCATGTCCAGTCCTGGCTTGAGGACCACAAGCTTTCCATTAACCTCAAGAAGACTCAGGTCATGCTGTTTGGCTTCTCTGCCAAGTTAAAAGCCTGCCCTGCTCCTCCACAAATCTTTGGAGCTGATGGGTCCTCCCTGCCTGTTACAGAAGTGGTGAAGTAGCTGGGGGTAACTCCTGACCCACAGCTGGATCTCACTCTGCACATCCGCAACACCTACAAAGCTACAAACTGCAAGCTGGGCCTGGCCTACAGAGCTAAATCGTGCCTCACCCCAGCGGCTCGACCGGCCCTTGCCAGGGGGGTCCTCCTACCCACACTCTGCTATGGCCTTGTATCCTTTGCCCATGTCCCTAAAACCAGTCTCTCTAAATGGGACACAGCGTACAACAGTGTATGCCGCTTTGCTCTCTCTCTGCTCCTGGCCTCACACATCAATGTGACCTTTACTCCCAGCTGGAGTGGCTTTCACTGGAGTACCACCGCACCTTTGTCCTTGGCAACTTTTTAGACAACGTCAGCCGAACTGCCACCCCTTCTGCACTTGCCCTGTCCCTCACTCCTGTAGCTCCCCCTACCACCTAAGATCCAGCGACTCTCAGGTCCTCCAGGTTCCAAAAACCCACACTCAAATGGGTGACCAGGCCTTCCCTGCCTTCACACCGAAGCTGTGGAACTCCCTGTCAGTCTGAACTCACACCTCCCCATCACATTCCTGCTTCAGAACCTCCCTATGGGGCTTCCTGAAATCAGCCTGAACTTGTCTCTGTACCTGAGCTGCTTTCACTTGGTATCTACCACTGGGCGGCCAGTCCATGGCTGTAACCTGCACTTTGCCCAGCAGGTCTAGCCCATGTCATCTGACATACCTTGACTGGTGCTCTATTACCCTGAAGTGACCAATCCTGATTGTTAATCTACCTGATGCTTTTTGTACCCTGTTCTGACAGATCCTGATACTTTGTACCTTGGTATTCTTCCGGATTGCTGGGAGACTCCTGTCACCTATTCCTGTACTCGGCCTCTTGCCACCTCATGTATTTATCCATGTACCTCACTGATGACTGTATTCAATGTGCTTGGCCTAATTGTAATCCATGTACCTTATTCGTATGTTACATAAGTGCCTTAATCTATGTACCTTATTCTTATGTTATATAATGTGCCTCAACCTAATGTATGTTAACCCTGTATATGCCTGATGTTCATGTATTGTACCATTGTAACCATCCCGGGTCGTGCCTGAAAATAGTCACTTGGCTGTCTATTGCGCTCACCCAGTAAACAAAAGCAAATACATAAATAAATAAAGCTTGTGTTAAGTGAACCAAGACTCTAACTCATAGAAATTAGCCTAAAGAAAGCATTGTAGTATGGACTGGTCCAAGTGACAAGTATAAACAATGGTGTCATCAGCGTAGAGTAATAGGTTACCACAGCAGGCTAGAAGGAGGGTATTTAGAAAGAGACTAAAGAAGACAGGCCCGAAAATAGACCCCTGCGGGACTTCAGAGTGGACAGGTAATAAGGAGGAGAGGGTGTTACTGATCTTCACTTGCTGGAAGTGAACATTGAGATAATTTGCAAACCAGGAGGTGACTTAAGGGGAGAGGCCAATTGAATGGAGGGATGAGACCAGGAGGTCATGGTTAACCATGTCAAATGCCTTTGTCAGGTCAATGTACATGGACCCTACTAATTGACCCAGATCAAGAGCTTTGTGGGCAAAGTTGGTATATTCCAAGAGAGCAGTTGTGGTACTGTGTCCCCTACGGAAACCATGCTTTTGGGTGTACAGGAGGTTGTGCTCCACTAGGTAGTCAGACAGTTGATCTGATACAATTTTTTCCAATGCTTTCGAGATAGGGGGAAGGATGGAAATTGGTCGGCAGTTGCTGTGGGCTGTTTTGTCACCACTCTTGTGGATAGGAGAGACAATAGCGGATTTCCATAGGGTGGGGCATTGACAACAGTGAAGGGAGATGTTAAGGATCTTGGTGAGAGGAAGAAGTACAGCATCAAGGGCCAGATGTAGTAATTTCAGATCTAATGAGTCACCATTGAACCTCGACTTACCCAGTACTCTCTGGAGGTAAGTTTTTGCTTCAGTAGTGGAGATCAACCTGAAATGGAAGGGGGTGGAGTAAGTCGGAGCAGCTGAAGGAGAGGGACAGGCAAGTTTATTGAAGAAGTCAGAAGGGACTACCCCACTTAGATCAGTAAAGGCCAGGTTGAAGGTATCAGCTATAACCTGAGGGTCCTGAGTGATGGCTCAATTAATGTTAAGGGGGGGGCCAGTGTTGGATTTCCCCGTGAGTTCCTTTATGTTAGCCCAAAATTGCTTATCATTATCCCAGGAGGAAGCAAGGTTCTCCTTAAAGTGTTCAGCCTTAGCACGATGGATTTCTCTGGTACAGGCATTTCGTGCTGCCCAGCAGTTTTGCCTGTCGCAGGTTTTCCAGAGTCGAGGGCCTTATGCCACAGTTTATCCCTGTCAGCCATTAGTTTAATTAGAGAGGGGGTAATCCAGGGATTACTCAATGTTCTAACCCTAGTAATACTCAGGTATTCATAACTTCTGCAGTGTTCCTTTAAAACTGAACTGCCTGGAGAGATGGAATGCTATGCAAATGATGGAATCTTTCTGCGTGCTATTTTTCAAATGCTGCCTTGAACTAACTGCCCTGGTTCTAAACCCTCAGATTTCACTCTCTGCCTGTCAAGACCAGAAGCTCGGAGATCCTCTCCTCATCTACTTGTCCTGACGCGATAAAACTTATAAAAATACACAAATATTATTTATCCTTTTTCTCTTGCTGCCATTAGCTAGTATTTTTGTTTTACTAAACCGTTGTTTTAGTGTTAAAGTAATTATTTCTCGGTTTCTCCCAGTGCAGTTTAACCGGCGGGAAACCGGGGCTTTTCTTAGATATTTTTGGAGTTCCCTGACTAAGGAACCCCTTAGTTTTATTTAAAATTTAAGTTTTATATTTAAATTGTGAACTGCTAATCCCGGTTCTTGAACCACTAGCTCCGGTTGGTTTCTCGGTTCGATTCCTGATTCCGAAAGGTTTTTCTTGGTTCTGGAACCAACCGCAAGAGCTAAATAAGCTTTTAAAATCCTTCTTATTTAGCGGTTATTGATTTTATTCATTTTCTTCATTCAGAATGTCTGAAAACCCAAAAAAAGAAGAACCGGTGAACCCGGTGTCAAACCTTGTACTGATTGTGGTGAGATTTTTGCCAAACCAGACAAGCATAATCTTTGTGTTGTCTATTTGGGTTTTGAACATTTAAAAACAGACTGTGATAGTTGTAAAACGTTTCCGGAAAAAACAGTGGAAAAGCGCCTTGAAAGGCTCAAGAAAAAGATGTCTGTTTCCAAGGGTCCCTCAAGCTCTGACCAGCCGACACCCTCTGTGGGTGAAACCACTTTGATTTCAACATCTGTAACTGCCACCCCTGAGACGTGTCCACAAGCAGTTCCAAAGAGGCTTGCTGAACTGGCTGACTCTCCAGTTCCCTCTAAAAATCTAAAAAGACAAAACACACAGAACCCCCAGCTGAGAAGCAATTGGGGACTTCTGTGCCTGCAATAAAAATGCCAAGTACAGATGAGATTGCACAGGCCTTTCATGTTATCCAGGCTTTACAAGGGCTGACTGCTCCTTTGCGTCAGACTCCAGCCAAACAGACTGGCTCTTCTTCTCAGTCTTCTCTTTATGAGCAAGAAGAGTATCTGAATATTGATGTGGAGGAGGAAGGGGACCCCATTGAACTGGAGGTTTCCCCTGAACAAGAATTTGGCACTCCTGCAAGGGCATCAGAGGATTTTTTCTCTCATTTTACCTTGTTAGAAGGATGGTGGATGCTTTAGACATTCCCACAAGTGAGGTTATTGAGGATGAAGAAGAAGTTGAATACATGGAACTGATGGGGTTAATACACACTAAAAAGCTTCTTCTTCTTCCCATTAACAAGTTCTTTAAAAAAGATGCCCTAAAGATACTGCATACACCAAATACTGCTCCACCTCTGGATAAGAGGTTGGATGAAAAGTATCAGTTAGAAAGACATGGTGCTGAATGTTTGTTCTCTCACCCTGACCACCGGGGAGGAGGGGGGGTGTGAAAATGGCAGCCGGTGACAAGGCAAGAATGCCACTAGCCTCCCATCCTCCAGACAAGGACTCAAAGAAAATTGACAGCATGGCCAAAAAGGGGTTACCTTTTGGCCTCTTTCACTATCAGACAGGCCAACTTCCAGGCCTATGCCACATGATACCAAAAATCTCTCTGGCAATCGGTCCTTGCTATGTCAGATAAGGTGCAGTTTCTTATTTCAGCTGACCTAGCTGAAGCAGCTAGATTTGGTCTGAAAGCAGCCAAATATCAGTTTCAAATGGCTGCTGATTCAAATGACACAGCTGCAAGATGAATGGCAAACACTGTGGCTCAGAGAAGGTTTGCTCGGTTAAGAGCCACAAACCTTACCCAGGATACACAGACCAAGGCACTAGATTTCCCATTAGAGGAAAATTCCCTCTCTGGGTAAATGACAGAGGCTTACATGGAAATGGTGGATGAGTATAAGGCCAGCTACAGAAGCAACTCTGCGAAAGAGAAAGCTTCCCTGTCCACTCAACCCTATGGAAGAGGAGGCAGGGGTAGATCCTTTCAAAGCAGGCCCTTTTTCCAGGCCATGGCTACAACCCCATACCGGTAGTACCCACAGCAGGGATACTTCACAGGTGGGGGCAGAAGGGGTTCCACCCATGGTTCCCAGTCCCAGGCTCAGCCCCAAGCAAAGCAGGCACCCTGACGTGTCTGTACAGGTCACCTCCCCACTGCCTGTAGGAGGCAGACTGGCTCATTTTTCATACCTCTGGGAAAACATCACCACAGACAAGTGGGTCCTGAAAATAGTGAGCCAGGGACTGTCTCTTTCAAATCCCTTCAACCCTTAAGAACTTGGGTTTTCAAGCCATACTCAAATATAGAGTGAAAACTCCTGGAAACAGAGGTTCAAAAACTGCATCAGTCTCATACCAAACAGGATTCTGTTTCATAAGTGGGTAATCCTGTTTTGTGAGAAACATTTCTTGTTTCACATGGTGGTCATCTTGTTTCGCTTTTTTTTTATTTTCAAAAACAATTTTTTGGAAAACCCATAAAAATCATATCCTGCAGAGACACCAACACATGTATCTTGCTAAATGGGGCCCAATTAGTTAGATTCTGCAGTTAGTTTTTGTGAAAAGGACGCAGAAATGTGTTCATTTTAAAAATGTTGTTTCGTGGCATGATTTTCTTGTTTTGTATGGTCTCATGAAACAGGAATATGGCCACATGAGACAAGATTAGGTTCATTTGAAACAAGAATTCGGACTTAGTGTTTTTTCACATTCTTGTTTCATATGAACCAATCCTGTTTCGTGAGAATGACACAACCTCATGAAACACAACTGGTTCATACAAAACAAGAATCTGGACTTAGTTTTTTTTCCCCGCATTCTTATTTCATATGACCCAAAATCCTGTTTCATGAGAACCACACAATCTTACGAAACAGGATTGGTTCATATGAAACAAGAATTTTAACTTAGTGGGGTTTTTTTAGAAGCAAGTAATAACAGCTTGGCTAGATTTATTCTAGGGGCCCCTAGATTAACCCACAGATGCCAGCTTTATGATCACTTAGGTTGGTACACGCTGTATGCGCGTAACCATGAACATTTGCTGGCATTTGTCTATGAAGAATTGAAGGGGCAATACCCAGGGTATGTTGTAGACAAATTGATATATAGAAATAAATTGGTTTCACTGAGAAATTGCCGAATGCCAAGCCTGGAGTTGCCTAGTTGTAACCTGGGTATTGGACGACAATCCATATATTATAGAGGGGTGTTGGGTTGGAATGCAATTCCTGTGACATTTTTTGGATGATGTAAAGGATCTTTGGCCCCTCATACAACACTGGCATCAGATTAGCTAACTCCAAAAAAGGCAATGTTGTATTGATGTATAAAGGATATCTGTATATATATATATATAGTGTAGTGTAATTATTAGTAAGAGTGAATAACATCATAGGGATTTATTTATTTGTAATAGATTGGTATTAACTAAAACTGTGTATGATGGTATTGATGTTATGTGAGAATTTGAATTGTAATATGTTTTCCTTTTTTACTGTTTCTTTGTTATTTCTCTGGTTATACTTTATTGCTAGTTATATTGTATGTGATTGTAAAATTTCTCATATATGATTTTGAATACTGTATGGGACCTCATTGAAAATGAGCTTTGCTCAATCGAGCTTATTCCTTATTCATACGAATTTCGATGAATAAAAACATTTTACTACTACTAATACTACTTTTACATTTTAACTTTAGCAAGCCATAACCCCATCAATATTTGCAGTTAAGGGACAATCTATATATCAAATGAAAGGTCTCAATGAGTACCACAACACTAACACATAATACCCTACAAAAGAATTTGAGGGCCATATGAAAAACATAAAACTTTTAAAAATGTAATTTCTGTACGATAACATTGCAACTTTAAGAAGCTGTAACTCCATCAATCTAAATATCAATAGAAAGGTCTCAGTAAGTACTACAAGACTAAGCCCCTAAAAAATAGCAACTGAAAGCAGACATATGAAAAACATTAAAATGGAAAAAGGAAAATTCCCATGGCATAACATTGCAACTTTAACAAGCTTAACTCCGTCCCCCCCCCAAAAAAATTAAAAATTACAACCAAGTAGATAAATTGCTTTTCTAGAGCAGCAGAAGCACAGGGCCTGGAGGGCTCTGCACCTCCCCACCCACATACATATGTGCATGAATGGTAGCATGGGGGCCCTGCGCTTCCATAATCACGTCGATATGTTCACTCAAGTCCCTTGCATGAATGATGATACAATTCTACTATCTCAAAAAGTAAGGAAATTCTTAGCAGAAAACTATGATAATGTACCAGTTAGGGTTCGGATTAAAGCAACAAAAGTAGGGAAATGTGGTATTAGGGTTTTCAACCCTAACTCCTCACCCCCAAGCACCAAAGGGTTTCCAACCCTAACTCCTCACCCCCAAGCACCAAAAGGAAAAAACATTATGGTTTTCACTGTCGAATCAGGGATGGGGTGTTCCTTAGGGTTCTCAACCCTAACGCTCATCCAATTGTGATATACGCTTCAAACGTACAGAACTGTGTCTCCCCACATGTTGCTAACAACCTGTAGGCCCTGCATGAAGAAAACAGATCACAGCTGATCTTAATTGTGCATGGAATGGGGTGAGCATTAGGGTTAAGAACCCCAAAGAGCACCCCACCCCTGATCGCCAAGAGTGACTACAGTGAAAACTGTAATTTTTTTTCCTTTTGGTGCCTAGGGGTGGGGGCAGGGGATATGGGTTGAAAACTTTAATGCCACATCTCCCCACTTTTGTCACTTTAATATGAACCCTAACTGGTGCATTAATGCAGGTTTTTTGCAATGAATATTAATATATACAATCAAAAAGTGAAGGCAAAATAGTACAACAGATACATGTAGTAGCTATTAAGCTTAATAATAAGTAGATATATGTAAGGGGCCCCACCTCTGCCTTTTTACTAAAATGACAGGTGGCATGCTGTTGGCGTTGGCAGCAATACCTGGTGGAGGACCTGGGTTTGGGGAGGATGAGGTTACCTGGCACAAGGGACCTAGGTTTGGCTACTCTGCACAGGGTCACCCAAGTAAATCCAACTACAGGAAGCAATAACTGTAATGTCCAGAACCAGAATTGGGATTTTTCAGTGTGGCTTTATTTATTAACTAACTAAACATAAACAAAGCATTACATGGTCCCCCAAAGGGCTACATTCACTGTAAGTGCAGATTAGAGGTTAACCAAGCGGTCCATTTGAAGAATGAACACATTACTACTGTTGTCTGGCTTTGGACCCACCAGGTACTCAGCCCGGACTTTGCATGTGCTTTGGATACATAGCCCGACTGGCCCGGCTCCCCTGCCAGCCACTTGACTGACGGTCCACTTGAAGAATGAACCCAAACTTTACTTGGAAAGACATCCCATCAAACAAGGAGACTCCCAAACTGTGGCTTCCCACACCACTTAGAGTCTGTGACTGTTAGAGAGATTTTCAAGTTGTGACCCATGTCTGGGTACCCACCCCATCACTGGCCAAGTGCATGAGGCAAGTAGCAAAACACAGAAGAAATCTGTAGAGGTGGACCTGGTTACTAAAGATGGGGGGTTTTCCCAGCTCCAGCTCCCACAGCCCATACCCGGCCATTTCTCTGGATACACACAGAAAACTTTAGAACTTTAAAATGTAGATTGAATGGTGGATGACCTGAAGCACCCCCTCTACAGCATTGCTTGAAATCCAATAAAACTTTAGACTGTTTGACTGCTCCATTTGTTCATCCTAGTAACATAGTCCTCCCAAATAGCAGTCCCCATTACTTGAAATCCATTTAAAACTTTAGACTGTTTGACTGCTCCATTTGTTTGTCCTAGTAAACATAGTCCTCCCAAATAGCAGTCCACATTCATTTCCCAACTGAAGAAAACAGTTTGTTTGCCCCTTCAAATGGAGCCAAACACTCACCCATTCATTGCAGGTGCCCCACAGGCGAAGTACTATAACCTTTGCTGTTATACAAGAACAGACTAAATAAAACCAGGCAACTTCCTTCCATGGTAAAAAAAGGGGATTGCCCCTGGAACCCACAGAGAACTCCCCCGGCCCCCCCGGAGGGAGGGGGGCACTGAGACCGGTGGAGTGGTCTCCACCACTTTTAAAAAAAAAAGGTAAACACAGGAACACTTCCTTCTTCTTTGAAACAAACTGAAGACTGACCGACTTCCTCCCTGTTTGCTTTAGGACAAACTGAAGAATGACTCTGAAATTTCCCAAAGTTCTAAACTCACTCCCTGAGCTGTAGATTCCAATGTGGCTCATGCAGCTGCGACAGTTCTTTGGTGATGTCATCTCTCAAGTCTCAGCTGTGACTGAGGACAGAGTGAGACAGTGTGAAACCCATTTAACTGGAGTTTCACAAGCTGCCTTCCCTGCCTACCACTAGGTCTTACTGGGATTCTAGTAACCCCGGGTAACAAAGGGGTTACATATAATTGTGTATAGTTTAGGTGTGGGATCTGCTCTTACAAGTACATAACAGTGAACAGGTAATGACAGAAACAGACTGCCAAGACAAAACTGCGGGGGGGGGGTGGAAGGAGGAGGGTCATGAACAATTGCAGGAGGGAGAAAAAAAGTCATGAAGAAGAGACTTTAAGGAGAAAGAAGAAGAGGCAGAGCGAATTGACAGGGGAAGGGAGGACCAGAGTTTAGGAAAGTGGCATGAGAAAGCAGACTGACCAACAGTAGATTTTCTAAATAGAATAGAGGGGGAATGGAAAGTATTATTGCAGAGAGGGTAGTAAGAAGCTGAGGGAGAGGATAAGAGGGCTGTGAGGTAGTAGGGAAGGGAACTAAACCAGAATTTAGATATAAAGGAGCCACAATGGGAAAGGTACCTGGCATCAAGGGAGGGGAGTGAAAGTGCAGAATAGAATGAGCAATGATGGGTCCAAGGGGGACAATCTAAAACAAAATGACAAAAAGAGTGGAAGAGAGGGTCAAGTCTGGCAAGGGAGGATTTGGGAGTTCCACTATAGACTATGTCACCATAGTAAAAAAAAAATAGAATCATCTTTAAAACTATTTCTTGGCAGACAGGAAGCGGTGTACTCACCTTGTTCCTGTATAATGCACCAAGCTTGGGGTGAAACTTTTGGTATATGGCATCAGCATGAACTGAGATGTAAAGATGATGGTCAAGCCAGATCCTGAGGTACTTAGAAGGAAATATCCACAATAAGAGCATCATCAACGGTGTGAAATGGAGGGAGAGGGGTAAGTCTTGAAAGCCTCTGGTGGGTGCCAGAAGTCATGGAAACTGTTTTTTGGCATTGAGGGAAAGTTGGTTAAACTGGAACCAACACTAAATGTTGTCAAAATCAGCTGAAGCTGTGAGGTAAGATCATGGGAAGAGGAACCAGATGCAAAAAGAACTGTATCTTCAGCATACATATGAATGTACACAGAGGAACAGACAGAGGGGAGATCATTCAAGAATATGGAAAAGAGAAAAAGGACCCAGTGCAGATCCTTGAGGGACACCTGAGTAAATAAGGAGGGGGTGATGAAATGGCGTTTCCTATCCAGACAGCTTGAGATCTTCCCTCACTAAGAATGAAACTGACTGCAGAGTCAGAAGATCCACTGCTTTAAGCTGGTCCAGAAGGAGGGGATGAGCCACTGTCAACAAAAATGGCAGACATGATCAGACCCTGATCCATACCTGAGAGGTTAGGGAAGCTACTGTCCATCAGTCTTCCAGAACGTCTTCCCGGGGAGGACCTGAAGGGGGATGGGTTTGACCTCAAACTCGTCATTTCAGAGGGCAACAACAATGACTCCTTCTGTAGCCCAGACACTTCAAATACAGGCCCTTTTCCTGTTCCCAAGGAATACCTTTCTTTTCAGGCTCTTTTCCGTAACATGTATGCTATGCTTGCTTTTGAGCCTTCAGCTATTGACCCAGGTAAATGTCTCCCATTGGAGCGGCTCAGTGTTTGCCAGTCAGTCTCATACCCCCTATTCCCCCTGCAGTTGAGACTCTTCAGACACAGTGTGGAAAAGGCTTCCATCTATCCCCTCTGTCTGTAGGCAGCTAGACCGTAAATATACTGCCCATAGTAGTAGTAAAAATGTTATTCTGCTTTTCAGAAGGGGATAAACCAATTGAACCAGGCTTCATTTACAAAGGGGTCCCATAGGCATAAAAAAAACAACTAAGACAGATCTATCTGCCTCTTAGCCTATTGCTGACAAGATTGTCATTTTAACTGAGAATGACAAAGCCACTCTTCCTCAAGAGATGAATGCACACCCTGTAATAAGGAATCATGCAAAACAGACACTATGGGGAAAAGGGCTTTCAAACAACATGAAGTCTTGCTATATTATGACCATTGCAGTTTGTCCCACCATTAGAACTGCTCCGGAGGTGAAAGAGTTAACTTCCATGCCAGGCATGGAACTTGGAGCGCAAGCTCAGTTAGAAAAGCTCTGTCTGGAAGATTTCAAACTGAAACTGTCAGATTCTTTACTCAGCCTCACTGAACAGTCGCTCCGGAGATTCCTCCTACTGCTCGGTTCATTTCTCGGTTTAAAACAGTTTTTCTTGGTTAAATTCAACCGCGATTATTATTATTTTAACCACAAACCGATCGGTTCAAGCTCTGTCTGTGGTATTGTAAGTAATAGACAGGTTTATTTCTGTGTGGAACTTGTAAATGTTTATCGGTTCAGTTCGAACCAATCAGGTTGTTTTAAAACTTTATTCTCAAGCATTTAAAAGCTTTTAGAGTGCGGTTCCCGGTTCTTATCGGTTCTAAAAAAAACGGATTTCATTACGTTTTTTCCACGACCCGTGATACGGTTGGGAACTGATAAGGGTGTCTTGCCTGGCTCTGCCGGAAAAAGGGCAAGTTTTTGGTTAGGCTGGCATTATGTCTGAGAAACCCAAAAGAAAAACCAGGCCCACTGGGTTTCAGCACTGTAGTGTCTGTGGGGAAGCCTTTGCCAAGGCTGACCCACACACCACATGTGTTTGTCTGGGGTTTGACCACCTCAATTCAGACTGCCAGATTTGTAAGAATTTCCCTGCAGCTACCCTAGATAAGAGAGTTGGTAGGCTCAGGGAACGAGAGGCCAAAAAGTCCACTGACCCGGATGGCCAGCCCGGTTCAGTGCCAACCGAACCGGAGGGACTGCCCTCTGACCAGGGCGAGACTTCCTATAGGCAAACGTAAAGCTGACTCTGAGAAGCCAGTTCCAGCAAAGAAAACTAGAAAATCAGCAGGTGTGGAGTCAAAAATTCATTCTCCAACTGCTGCAGAGATAGCTAAAGCAATCCAAATTGTCCAGTCACTTTCTCCGGTTCCGTCCGAACCGCCACTATCTGGCAAAAGGTCAGTTCAGCCGGTTCCATTGGTTCAAGAATATGATATAGAAGAGTTTTATGAACCAGAGGAGGGGGAGGATGATTATGAACAGTGTGAATGTGACTTTGAGAGTCTGGATGTGCCCATTGAACCGGACATCTCCCCAGACAGACCTTTAGAATCTCCCCCTATGCTTTCTGAGTCCCCTTCTCATTTTCTGTTTTATAAAAAAGTTGCTGAAACCCTCCAGTTCCTATTGGAGGAAGCTGTGGATGAGCAAGAGGAACCTGACTTTGTGAAAATGATGGATATCCCAGAGTCCAGGAGATTGTCTATTCCTTTACATAAATCATTTAGGAAACAAACAATAAAAATTTTAAAATCTCCTAATTCTGTGCCTCCTGTGGACAAAAAGATGGACAGGAGGTACACTTTGTCAGGTCCTGATACAGAATTTCTTTCACAGCAATGCAGCCATGTTGGGGTAGTTCAGGCTGCAGCCTGTGATAAGCCTAATATTCCCCTGGCTTCACATCCTCCTGACAAGAACTCCAGGAAGATTGATGCCATGGCTAAAAAACAATACATGGCAGCATCCTTGGGACTCAGACAAGCAAATTATATGGCTTATGTGGCAAGATACCAAAAATCTAGATGGGATACTGTCATGGCTTTAGCCAAACAGCCCCCTGGCCAGCTTGCCAAGGAGCTGGAGCAGGTGGCTGCTGATGGTATTGAGGCATCCAAGGTGCAATTCCATGCTGCAGTGGATTCTAATGATGTATCCTCTAGAGTTATGGCTACATCTGTGGCCTTTCATACATTGGCTTGGCTCAGGTGTACTAGTTTGTCACAGGATACCCAGGCTAAGGCTATGGATTTTCCTGTGGTGGGAAATTCTCTGTTTGGGGAGCAGACAGAGAATTATATGAAGAAAATGGATGAATATAGAACCACTTATAGAAGTGCACAAGCCAAGGAGCGGCAAGCCACTCCTCAGAGACAGCCCCCCAGGGGTAGAGGCAGGCCTTTTCACAGGCCTGTTTACCAAACCCAGGCCTCCTCTTCGGCTTATGCTCAGAGGGGGTTCTTCAGAGGGAGAGGCAGTCGGGGTGCAAGCAGGCCTGCTCCCACCCCTCAGCCTAAAGCCCCTGCCAAACAGGCACCCTGATGGGGTGCCCAGGGCCGGTTCTCCATTACCTGTAGGGGGCAGGCTGGCTTACTTCGTTCAGGACTGGGAGTTTATAACATCAGACAAGTGGGTCCTGGAAGTAGTAAGCCAGGGTCTGGTTCTCAGCTTCAAAAAATTTCCAAAGATGAGAATCAGATCTTTTCCACCTGCAAATCCTCTAGAGACTTTTGCCTTGGAAACAGAAGTCTCAACCCTCCTGGCTCTCAGAGCTGTAGAAAGGGTTTATCCCCTACACCAGGGCAAGGGTCTGTACTCTAGGTACTTCCTTACCCCAAAAAAGACAGGAGAATGGCGGCCCATTCTGGACCTAAGATATCTGAACAAGCACCTTTTAAAACCAAAATTCAAAATGGTGACTCTGGCAATGATTTTACCTTCTCTAAGGCCAGGGGGCTGGCTAGCTTCCCTGGACCTCAAGGATGCCTACCTCCATGTTCTTATCAGAAGCTCCCACCAAAAGTACCTCAGATTCGAACTGCCCTCAGGCCATTACCAGTTCAGAGCAATGCCCTTTGGCCTTACCTCTGCCCCAAGGGTATTCACAAAATGCCTGGCAGTAGCAGTTGCTCATTTAAGAAGGCAAAAGATTGCCATCTTTCAAACAACATGAAGTCTTGCTATATTATGACCATTGCAGTTTGTCCCACCATTAGAACTGCTCTGGAGGTGAAAGAGTTAACTTCCATGCCAGGCATGGAACTTGGAGCGCAAGCACGGTTAGAGAAGCTCTGTCTGGAAGATTTCAAACTGAAACTGTCAGATTCTTTACTCCGCCTCACTGAACAGTCGCTCTGGAGATTCCTCCTACTGCTCGGTTCATTTCTCGGTTTAAACAGTATTTTCGGTTAAATTCAACCCTGATTATTATTATTTTAACCATAAACCGATCAGTTCAAGCTCTGTCTGTGGTATTGTAAGTAATAGACAGGTTTATTTCTGTGTGGAACTTGTAATGTTTATCGGTTCGGTTCGAACGATCAGGTTATTTTAAAACTTTATTCTAAAAGCTTTTAGAGTCCGGTTCCGGTTCTTATCAGTTCTAAAAAGCAGATTTCATTCGTTTTTCCACGACCATGACACGGTTGGGAACCGATAAGGGTGTCTTGCCTGGCACTGCCATTAAAAGGGCAAGTTTTTGGTTAGGCTGGCATTATGTCTGAGAAACCCAAAAGAAAAACTGGGCCCACTGGGTTTCAGCACTGTAGTGTCTGTGGGGAAGCCTTTGCCAAGGCTGACCCACACACCACATGTGTATATTGTCTGGGGTTTGACCACCTCAATTCAGACTGCCAGATTTGTAAGAACTTCCCTGCTGCTACCCTAGATAAGAGAGTTGGTAGACTCAGGGAACGAGAAGCCAAAAAGTCCGCTGACCCAGATGGCCAGCCCGGTTCGGTGCCAACCGAACCGGAGGGAGTGCCCTCTGACCAGGGCGAGACTTCCTTGGGCAAACGTAAAGCTGACTCTGAGGAGCCAGTTCCAGCAAAGAAAACTAGAAAATCAGCAGGTGTGGAGTCAAAAATTCCTTCTCCAACTGCTGCAGAGATAGCTAAAGCAATCCAAATTGTCCAGTCACTTTCTCCGGTTCCGTCGAACGCTCTATCTAGCAAAGGTCAGTTCCGGCGGTTCCACGGTTCAAGAATATGATATAGAAAAGTTTTATGAACCAGAGGAGGAAGGATGATTATGAACAGTGTGAATGTGACTTTGAGAGTCTGGATGTGCCCATTGAACCGGACATCTCCCCAGACAGACCTTTAGAATCTCCCCCTACACTTTCTGAGTCCCCTTCTCATTTTCTGTTTTATAAAAAGGTTGCTGAAACCCTCCAGCTCCCATTGGAGGAAGCTGTGGATGAGCAAGAGGAACCTGACTTTGTGGAAATGATGGATATCCCAGAGTCCAGGAGATTGTCTATTCCTTTACATAAATCATTTAGGAAACAAACAATAAAAATTTTAAAATCTCTAATTCTGTGCCTCCTGTGGACAAAAGATGGACAGGAGGTACACTTTGTCAGGTCCTGATACAGAATTTCTTTCACAGCAATGCAGCCATGTTGGGGTAGTTCAGGCTGCAGCCTGTGATAAGGCTAATATTCCCTGGCTTCACATCCTCCTGACAAGGACTCCAGGAAGATTGATGCCATGGCTAAAAAACAATACATGGCAGCGTCCTTGGGAATCAGACAAGCAAATTACATGGTTTATGTGGCAAGATACCAAAAATCTAGATGGGACACTGTCATGGCTTTAGTGAAACAGGCCCCTGGCCAGCTTGCCAAGGAGCTGGAGCAGGTGGCTGCTGATGGTATTGAGGCATCCAAGGTGCAATTCCATGCTGCTGTGGATTCTAATGATGTATCCTCTAGAGTCATGGCTACATCTGTGGCCTTTTGTAGATTGGCTTGGCTCAGGTGTACTAGTTTGTCACAGGATACCGAGACTAAGGCTATGGATTTTCCTGTGGTGGGAAATTCTCTGTTTGGGAGCAGACAGAGAATTATATAAGAAAATGGATGAATATAGAACCACTATGGGAGTTATGCACAAGCCAAGGGCGGCAAGCCACTCCTCAGAGACAGACCCCAGGGGTAGAGGCAGGCCTTTTCACAGGCCTTTTTACCAAACCCAGGCCTCCTCTTCGGCTTATGCTCAGAGGGGGTTCTTCAGAGGGAGAGGCAGACGGGGTGCAAGCAGGCCTGCTCCCACCCCTCAGCCTAAAGCCCCTGCCAAACAGGCACCCTGATGGGGTGCCCAGGGCCGGTTCTCCATTACCTGTAGGGGGCAGGCTGGCTTACTTCGTTCAGGACTGGGAGTCTTTAACATCAGACAAGTGGGTCTTGGAAGTAGTAAGCCAGGGTCTGGTTCTCAGCTTCAAAAAATTTCCAAAGAAGAGAATCAGATCTTTTCCACCTGCAAATCCTCTGGAGACTTTTGCCTTGGAAACAGAAGTCTCAACCCTCCTGGCTCTCAGAGCTGTAGAAAGGGTTTCCCCCCTACACCAGGGCAAGGGTCTGTACTCCAGGTACTTCCTTACCCCAAAAAAGACTGGAGAATGGCGCCCATTCTGGACCTAAGATATCTGAACAAGCACCTTTTAAACCAAAATTCAAAATGGTGACTCTGGCAATGATTTTACCTTCTCTAAGGCCAGGGGACTGGCTAGCTTCCTGGACCTCAAGGATGCCTACTTCCATGTTCTTATCAGAAGCTCCCACCAAGTACCTCAGATTCTAACTGCCCTCAGGCCATTACCAGTTCAGAGCAATGCCCTTCAGCCTTACCTCTGCCCCAAGGGTATTCACAAAATGCCTGGCAGTAGTAGTTGCTCATTTAAGAAGGCAAAGATTGCCATCTTTCCCTACCTAGATGACTGGCTCATTGTAGGTCAGTCTCCAGACCAGGTCAAATCACACCTGCAAGTTACCCAGCAGCTGCTTACCTCTCTGGGCTTTCTTCTCAATCTTCCAAAGTCAGTTCTGGAACTTGTCCAGGTACTCACCTTTATAGATGCAGAATTGGACACAAAGCAGGCCAGAGCCTTCCTTCCCCTAGAAAGGGTAAGGAACCTAGTGGCAATGGCCTCCTCCTTCACTCTGCAGGTCTCTCGACCAGCAAGGCATTTCCTACAGCTCCTAGGACACATGGCTGCTTCCACAGCTGTAGTGCAAGGAGCAAGATTTCAGATGAGGGACATTCAGTTCCACTTGAGAGCCTTTTGGTCTCAAAGAAAAAGATCCCCTGTCCAAGTTGATCCCAGTGACTCGAACCCTGATCTAGGCCCTTCAGTGGTGGCAGGATCAGAGCAATCTGAGACAAGGGGTCCCCTTCATCCCTCTATCTCACTCCTTGACCCTTACTACAGATGCGTCCCTTCTGGGATGGGGAGCTCACATGGGCGACCTCTCCACCCAGGGAGTGTGGTCCCCTCAGGAATCTCTGCTCCACATCAATCTGTTGGAACTCAGAGCTGTTTTTCTAGCACTTCAGGTTTTTTCTGCATCTGTTCAGAACAAAGTGGTACAGGTCAGAACAGACAACAGCACTACAATGTGGTACATCAACAAACAAGGGGGGCACTTGGTCTTCGGCCTTGTGCACCAAGGCAATGAAGTTGTGGTCTCTGGCTTATTCCCTGAACACTTCCCTCATAGCAGTTCACCTCCCAGGCAAGGACAATGTCCTGGCAGATGCTCTCAGCAGGATTTCCCAGGGCCATCACGAATGGTCACTGGATCCCTGAGTACTGGGGATAGTTTTTGCCAGATGGGGCACCCCTCAGATAAATCTTTTTGCAGCCCCAGACGACCATCAACTTCCACTGTTTTGTTGCAGGCCCCCAGTGATGGGCTCAGTCCCCCTGGATGCCTTTCTCCTCGATTGGGAAGGGAAGTTTCTATATGCCTCCCCTTCACTCTCCTGTTCAAGGTGCTAGTCAAAATCAGATCTCAGCCCTGCAAGATGATTCTGATTGTTCCAGATTGGCCAGGCAGCCCTGGTACCCACTCCTTCTGTCCTTAGCAGTCCATCTTCCCCTGTGTCTCCCCAGGAACCACAACCTGTTAACTTGTGCCCAGGGGAGAGTTTGGTATCCCAGTCTCAAATCCCTCAACCTCAAGGCCTGGCTCTTGTGAAGTTAGAATTTGCTGACCTACACCTTTCTCAAGGTGTTCTCAAAATCCTGAAAGCTTCTAGGAAGCCTTCCACTAGGGCTACTTATAACTCTAAATGGAAAAGGTTTTCCATATGGTGTTCTGGGAAGCATATTTCCCCGGAATCTGCTGATTTGCCCATTGTTTTGGACTATATGGTCCATCTTAATTCTTTGGGACTGAGACCAGCTACCCTGAAAGTGCATTTGGCAGCTGTCTCTGCTTTTATTTCAGCAGGAAAGCCTTCTTCTCTTTCCACTCACCCTGTATTTCCCAAGTTTTTCAAAGGGTTACTTCATACTAATCCACCTTTCAGGGCCCCTGCTCCTGCCTGGGATCTTAATGTTTGCATTGCTCAGCTGATGCAACCCCCCTTTGAACCTCTGTCTTCAGCAGAGCTTAAGTACTTGACTTGGAAAACTGTTTTTCTAGTAGCCATCACTTCTGCCAGGCGCATAAGTGAGTTACTAGCTTTGTCAGTGGAGACTGACTTTATTTCCTTTCACAGGGATAAGGTAGTCCTCAGGACTAACAGGAAGTTTTTGCCTAAGGTGGTTTCAGATTTCCACCTTAATCAATCTATCTCCCTTCCAGTGTTCTTCACTGATTATTCCTCCTCTGGTGAGAGGAGGTTGCACAGCTTAGATGTTAAGAGGGCCCTAAGTTACTACATAGAGCGTACCAAGGGTCACAGGTTCGAATCCCTCCAACTATTTCTCACTTATGGTGAGGTTGGAAAAGGGAAACCTGCCACTAAGAGATCCATTGCCAGGTGGATTGTCTCTTGTATCCAGTTTTGCTATCAAAAACTGGGAAAGGTTCCCCCTTCAGGCCTGAGGGCTCACTCTACCAGAGGTACAGCTGCGTCTCTTGCTGCTGCCAGAGACATCCCTATCTTAGAGATATGTCAAGCAGCTACTTGGAAAACGGTACACACTTTCACCAAGCATTACTCCCTGGATATCCAGGCCAGGAGAGTGCTCGGTTTGGCACAGCCGTGCTTCAGAGCCTATTCCCTAAGTAGGTTCTGTCCCTCCTCCATGGAGGTACTGCTGTGTATTCTGCAATAGTCATAATATAGCAAGACTTCATGTTGTTTGAAGAAAAAATTACTCACCTTAGTAATGTTGTTTCTTCTAATGGAGTCTTGCTATGTTATGACCTCCCCAGCCTGCCCCTCTCAGAACTTCTACTTGGGGTATGGGGTGGGCATTCCAGTGTTGGCACTTTTTTGATGCCCATTTTTGTTTTCCACCCCTTCTTTTTGGGGTGTTTGGGTGTTGTGTTTTATATTATCCTATCTCATATTATTTTATTTTTCTGGTCCCCTGACTTGAGTCTTGGTGTTGGGACCAGGAAAATGTGTTAATATTTAAGTAGCCAGTTGGCTAGTGTAGGTTACAGCTTCCACACAGAACCTTAATGAGTTTTGCTCGTAAAGATCTGACAGTTTCAGTTTGAAATCTTCCAGACAGAGCTTCTCTAACCGAGCTCACGCTCCAAGTTCCATGCCTGGCATGGAAGTTAACTCTTTCACCTCCGGAGCAGTTCTAATGGTGGGACAAACTGCAATAGTCATAATATAGCAAGACTCCATTAGAAGAAACAACATTACTAAGGTGAGTAATTTTTTCTTCACTGCTACTACCCTTAGCATGAGGGTAGCCAGCTACCAGGGGCATTTTCCTAAGTATGAGTATACCCTATGAACCTCTCTTAAGTCTAGCAACATCCCTACCTGAATCTGAGACCAAACAGAAGATTGTTCAGACTGTCACTCACAGTACTCAGTCTAGCAGTCATCAGCTTAAGGCAGCTACAGTGTAGATGCTTTTGACAGTATCTCGCACTCTGCTGCTGCAGGAACTTGTATTAGAAGACATTCCAGGCTTCTGACATCTGGTTTCTCAAATTATATTCAACAACAGGTGATGAATGTTCCCTTTGGTGGTTCTTACCTGCTTGGACAACAAATAGAACAGTCTCTTAAGGCCTCTCAGAAAACTAGAATGGCCATCAAGACCTGCAGGCATGCATCCCCAAAAGGGGGAAGGGCAAAATTTCTACCATAATAAGCAGTCCTTTCAAGGCAAAGGCAAGGGAGCTCAAATCAAGTCCCAGCCTCCCCAGCTGCAAAAGAAAATGTAGCCAAAGGCACAGGCCCCAAAAGCATCACGTGCCACTCTCTACAGTCCCAGCCCCCCATCCTGCTTCAGCTACCGAGGCAAACCTCTCCTCCCCAGTAGGAGGGGCACCTGACACAATTTTACTGTTAATGGGAATCCATTATGACAATCAAGTGAGTGCTCAGGAATATCTTAGAGGGATACTTCCTGAATTTTACAGAAATCCTTCTGAATCATCCACCCAGGAAGCAACCCCTTCTTTCAGCCCACTTATCAGACTTTCTGGTGAAGTAGATTGCAGGCCTTCTGAATAACATGGCAGTGGAAGTATTTCCAGAGGTGGAACGTAACACAGGCTTCTACTCCCATTACTTCCCTGTTTCGAAGAAGTCAGGGAACATACACTCCATTCTCAATCTCAGAAACTTGAATAAGTTCATGAAACGAGAAAAGTTCAAAATGATCTCTCTGGGAACCTTGCTTCCACTCCACAAATCTCAGGACTGGTTAGCCTCACTGAACATGCAGGATGCTTATCAGCACATCCTAGTCCATCCCAGCCACCACAGATTCCTTTGTTTTGTGGTACTGGGTCAGCCTTATCAGTTTCAAGTCCTGTCCTTTGGGCTGTCCTCAGAGCCTTGAGTCTTCACAGAGTGCTTTGCCATCCTTGTGGCTCATCTAAGAAAACTCAGGCTCCAGGTCTTCCCCTACATGGACAACTGGCTCTTAGCAAGTTCGTACAAGCAGAAGATGGAACAATCAGTGACCACAGTCTCTCATTTCCTTACTTCCATGGAAGTCCTCCTGAATCCAGAGAAGTCAGACTGAGCCCTCTCAGCAACTCCTTTTCATAGGGGCCCTTCTGGACACCACCAGAGCCAGGACCTTCCTTCTGGACAGAAGGAAAGCAATCCTTCAGATGGCAGATTATATAACGGAGCACAAGTTGGTTCAGGCACACTCCGTGCAGTGCATGTTAGGCCTGATAGCCTCCTTGGTGTTCCCAGTGCCTCTGGCGCAAGCATACATGAGAACAACCCAGTGGATGCTCAGCACACCGTGGTCACCAGCTTTGCACCCTTAGTCTTACCCCATTAAGGTGACAAAGCATTTGCTTCGGTGTCTTGCATGGTGGACACAGGAAGACAACCTCCTCCAAGGTCCCTCCTTCTCTCAGCCAGAGCCTCAGGTAACCCTTACCACCAGTGCATCTCTACTGTGATTGGGAACCCATTGTCAGGGACACCATGCTCAAGGAGTTTAGAGCTCTGTAGAGTCTCATCTCCACAAAAATGTGTTGGAAATTAGAGCAGTTCTCTATTCCCTTGAGTTCTTGTGGACCTTGTCAGCCACAGGATAGAGCTCTGTCAGATGGACAAGAAGTCTGTCATGTACTATACCAACAAGCAAATGGGAGCATACTCTTACCATCTCTGCAGGGAGGCAATGACAGTGTGAGAGTGGTGTCTAGAGCAGGATGTTCTGATCCAGGCAGTCTACTTACCAGCTCAGAGCATTCTGGCAGATGAGCTCAGTTGAACAGAAGCTGATCCTCACGAGTGGGTGGTCACTAGTGCCAGAAGTCATGTAGCTGCTGTTCGATGAGTAGGGGAGCCCAGATGTGGACCTTTTTGCGTCCCCACTCAAAGCCAAACTACCATGATTCTGCTCCAGGAATCCAGGACATGGTGTTTTCTGTCAGGATGCATTCAGGTGGCAGTGGAAAAATCTTTTCTGTAGATATTTCTGCCAGTCCCTCTAGTTCAGAGGGTACTGCTCAAGCTGGAGGCACACAGAGGCAAGATGATTCTGTTCACCCCATGTTGGCCCCTGCAGATTGGTTTCCTTTTCTCAACAGACTTTCAGTCAGAACTCCAAGCCCTTCCTCTCAGGATGGACTGTCTGATGCAGGGGACCCTGGTACATCCCAATCTGTGCTCCCTTCACCACTAGGCCTGGCTCCTGAAGAGATGGAAGTGGACATATATAAGGTATCTCAGAGAATCTCCTGAGATTCTTTTGGCTGCTTGTAAACCTTCCACCAGAAAGACCTGTACTGCCAAGTGGAAACTTTTTTTCCATGTGGTGCTCCAAAACATAAATGGACCCTTTCCGGTCTCCGTCAGACAAGGTTTTGAAGTACTTGTTGGACCTCTCCAATGCAGGGTTGCAGTACTCTTCAGTTAAGGTCCCCTTGTGCACTGTTTCAGCATACCATGAGCCCATACAGAACCTCTCTCTAGACCAGCTACCTCTTTTCAAGAGGTTCTTGAAGGGCATTTTGAACACTATGTTTCCAGTTAGGGAACCTGTAGCCACCTAGGATATCAACTTTGTGTCAGACATGCTCACTCGTAAACCCTTTGAGCCCATGACTTTGTGTGACCTGAAGCTCCTAGCCTGAAAGACTGCTTTTCTAGTGGTCATCACCTCTGGCCAGAGTTTCAGAGATTCACACTTTGGTCACAGATCTGTATACAGTTTATCACAGAGACAAAGTGGTCCTCTGCACACACCTTAAGTTCTTACTGAAGGTGATGTCGGAGTTTCACTTAAATCAGCCTCTTGTGCTGCTTACTGTACATACTTTAACTTCCAGAATGAAGAAGAGTGCATTTTCCATTCTATGAATCTTAGAAGAGCCCTAACATTCTATCTAGACCGAGCAAAGAACTTCCAGCAGTCTAAATAGCTCTTTGTCTCCTTTGATCCTGATTGGATGCGTCAGTCTGTTACAGTCAAATGCATTTCTGCTTGGATTGTCAGGTCAACCTGTTATAGTCAAGTGCATTTCTGCGTGAACTGTCAGTTGCCTTTGTCACCGCTATGCTATGGTGCAGGTCAAGCTGGAAGTTGGGGCGCGTGCCCGCTCCACCTCAGCAGTTGCCACATCCCTAGCAGAGATTCATTCTGTGCTTGTCAGTGATATTTGCAGAGCTGCCACTTGGAGCACAGTGCACATCTTTGTTAAGCACTATGCCCTGGATGTCCATATCAAGCAGCATGTGTCCTTTGGTGGGGCCATCCTCAGTGGACTTCTGTCCTGAGTGAACCACAACTCCTACTGCCCTAACCTGCAGGACGTTCAATCTGAGCTTGTTACTCTAACCTATTGGTGTGAATCAGTGGTGAAGATTGATTCCTGGATGATATAAAAATTACATACCATAATTCTTGATCTTCTAGAAATATCTTCACCATTGATTCACACACCCATCCACCGTCCCCTGGGCTCACTGTAGCCTGTTCATTGATCTTCACTCCTTGTTCTTGGTTTGAGCTGTGAAGACACTTCCTTTCTAGTTTGTTGACCCTTCTTACATGGGTCATGAGGGCTATCTTATGCCTTTAGGTTAGTTCATAGTGTTAGTTAACTAATGCTGTACCTCCTTGGTAAAAAAGTTACAGAGGCTGTTGAGAGCTGGTGCCGAGGTAAGCCTGGTCTGCGAGCTCCCCCTCATGGCACCGCACATGCGCACAGCTTACCTCGATACCAGCCCTCCTGAACAGTTCTGGCTCCTGTGGATCCTCGCACCTCCAGCTCAGAACTCATTGGTGTGAATCATTCAAACAACATGAAGGCTTGCTGTATTCTGACAATATGCAGTTAGCCCCAGCACTTGAACTGCTCCGGCGAGGAAAGAGTTAACTCTATGCCAGAGCATGGAACGTTGAGTTCAAGCTCGGTTCAAACCTCTGTCTGCTGCACTTCCAAGTGTAACCGTTAGATTCTTTACTCCGCCTAACTGAACAGTTGTTCAGGCGATCTCTCCTACGCTTTCGGTTCGGTACAAGTAAAACGTTGGTTTTATACCATTTTTTCTGTTTATTTCTTTGGTTCAGATCTCTGTCTCCGGTACAGTAAGTGTGTAGGTAGTGGACTGATTATTTAAAGTTTTGTGTTAAGTGTGGAAATTGTAAAAAAAAAAAAAAAATTTTCTTTATCGGTTCAGTTGAACCAATTGTCCGGTGTTCTTTATTTGAATTGTGGAGTACCGGTCCTTATCAGTTCTAAAAAAAAAAAAAAAACGTGTTTGTAACATTTTTTTTCCAATACCCGTAACACGGTTAGGAACCAATAAGGGAGTCTTGCCTGGCTGAAGCCGAGTAAAGGGTAAGTTTTTGTTTAGAATGGCTACGTCTCAGAAACCCAAAAGAGAAACCAGGCCCACTGGGTTTCAGCACTGCAGTGTCTGTGGGGAGGCCTTTGCTAAGGCTGATCCCCACACCACCTGTGTTTACTGTCTGGGGTTTGACCACCTCGATTGAGACAGCCAAATCAGTAAAGATTTTTCCGAAGGCCACCCTAGATAAAAGATTGGGCAGGCTTAGGGAAAAGGATGCTGAGAAGTCTGCTGACCCGGATGGCCAGCTTGGTTTGGTTCCAACCGAACCTGAGGGAGTGCCCTCTGACCAGGGTGAGACTCCTTCAGGCAAAAGGAGAGCCAATTCCGAGGGATCGGTTCCGACAAAAAGAAAGAAAAAAGACAAATCGTCCGGTTCGGATCCAGAACCGCATAATCCAACCACCGAAGAAATTGCCCGGGCGATTAGTATTGTGGAATTGCTCCGTCCGGTTCCGACTGATCCGGCGCCATCAGGTAGGCATTTGGTTTGGTCGGTTCCTCCAGTTATGGATTATTCCCCTGAAGAGTATTATGAACCGGACCTGGAGTGGGATGAAGATTATGATGATGCCGATGATAATGGTATAGAAGGTCTGGATGAGCCCATAGAACCGGACATCTCCCTAGACAGACCTTCTGGTGTTTCCCCTCCTAGGCTTTCTGAGTCCCCTTCCTACTTTATATTATACAAAAAAGTGGCAGAAACCCTCCAGCTCCCTTTGGTTGAAGCTGTTAAGGAGCAAGAGGAGCCTGACTATGTTGAGATGATGGACATCCCAGAATCCAAGAGTCTGTCTATTCCCCTCCATAAATCTTTTGGGAAACAGACACAAAGACTGCTTAAAACACCAAATTCTCTACCTCCTGTGAACAAACGAATGGACAAGAGGTGTATGCTGTCAGGCTCAGGTACGGATTCCTTATACCAGAAATGCAGCCATGTTGGGGTTGTGCAGGCTGCAGCCTGTGATAAGGTTAGCATATCCTTGGCTTCACACCCCCAGATAAGAATTCCAGGAAGATAGATGCCATGGCTAAAAAACAGTATTTGGCATCAACTTTGGGACTCAGACAGGCTAACTACATGGCCTATACAGCCAGATACCAGAAGTCCAGATGGGATACTGTTCTGGAGCTGGCTAAACAGGTTTCCCCCCAACTAGCCAAGGAGCTGGAGGAGGTGGCTGCTGATGGGATAGAGGCATCAAAGATTCAATTTCATGCTGCTGTGGACTCCAGTGATGTATCATCATGAGTCATGGCTACATCTGTGGCTCTTCGGAGACTAGCTTGGCTCAGATGTACTAGCATTTCACAGGACATCCAGACTAAGGCCATGGATTTCCCTGCGGTGGATAATTCTCTGTTCGGGGAGCAGAAAGAGAATTATATGAAGAAAATGGACGAATACAGGACCACCTATAGGAGTGCACAGGCCAAGGAAAGGCAAGCAACTCCTCAAAAGCAGAAATCTAGGGGTAGGGGCAGGTCTCTTCACAGGCCTTTCTACAAGGCACAGGCTTCCTCTCCTTTTCCTCAGAGGGGGTTCTTCAGAAGGAGAGGCAGAAGGGGGGATGAGCAGGGCTGCATCCTCCTCTCAGTCCAAGGCTCCTGCCAAGCAGACACCCTGATGTGTCAGCCCGGGTCGACTCTCCCCCTCCATTAGGAGGCAGGCTGGCTTACTACTTCCAGGCCTGGAAGTCTGTTACCTCAGACAAGTGGGTCCTGGAGGTAGTAATCCAGGGACTGGCCCTCAGCTTCAAAAGATTCCCAAAGCTGAGGGTGAGGTCTTTTCCACCTGCAAACATCTCCGAAACCATTGCCCTAGAGGCAGAGGTTTCCTCTCTACTGGCTCTCAGAGCTATAGAGAGAGTTCCTACGGTACATAGGGGCAAAGGTCTGTATTCCAGATAGTTCCTTACCCCGAAAAAGACAAGGGAGTGGAGACCCATCCTAGATCTAAGATACCTAAACAAGCACCTACTAAAGCCAAAATTCAAAATGGTGACTCTAGGAATAATTCTTCCCTCTCTGAGGCCAGGGGATTGGCTAGCCTCCCTGGACCTCAAGGATGCCTATTTTCACATTCCCATCAGGTGCTCCCACAGAAAGTACCTCAGGTTCAAATTGCCTTCAGGCCATTATCAGTTCAGAGCAATGCCCTTTGAGCTAACATCAGCACCAAGGGTATTCACAAAATGCCTAGCAGTAGTAGTGGCCTTCCTAAGGAGAAAAAACATCTCCATATTCCCGTACCTGGATGACTGGATCATTGTGGGGCAGTCTCCAGACCAAGTCAAGTCAGACGTACAAGTGATTCAGCAATTGCTCACTTCTCTAGGATTCCTCCTCAATCTTCCAAAGTCAGTTCTTGAACCAGTGCAACTCCTGACCTTCATAGGAGTAGAGTTGGCCACTGTCCAAGCAAGAGCCTTTCTTCCTCCTCTAGCAAGGGTAAAGGCCCTCACAGACCTGGCTTCTTCCTTTCATCTTCTGGTCTCTCGACCAGCAAGGCATTTTCTTTAACTCCTAGGCCACATGGCAGCCTCCACTGCAGTGGTACAAGGTGCCAGATTTCAGATGAGGGACATTCAGTTCCACTTGAGGGCTTTTTGGTCCCAGAAAAAAGACCCTCTAACCAAACTAATTCCAGTGACTAAGACTCTGATCCAGGCTCTCCAGTGGTGGTTGGATCAGAACAACCTCAGACAGGGGGTCCCATTCATCACCCAGTCTCATTCTGTGGTTCTCACCACAGCTGCCTCTCTCCTGGGATGGGGTGCTCACTTGGGAGCACTTACAGCACAGGGAGTGTAGTCCCCTCAGGAGTCTTTACTTCACATCAGTCTTCTAGAGCTCAGGGCTGTGTACCTGGCTCTACAAGCCTTCTTGGACTCAATACAGAACAAGGTGGTTCAGGTCAGGACAGACAACACTGCCACCATGTGGTACATCAGAAAGCAGGGAGGCACTCGGTCTATGGCCTTGTGCACAGAAGCCATGAAGTTATGGTCCCTGACTTATTCTCTACAGACCTCTCTGGTAGCAGTCCACCTTCCAGGAAAGGACAGTGTGCTAGCAGATGCATTGAGCAGGATTTCACAGGGCCATCACGAATGGTCCCTGGACCCCCTTAGTGTTAAAAGTGATCTTTTCAAGGTGGGTCATTCCAGTGATAGATCTCTTTGCAGCTCCAATCACCAACATCCCCTCTTTTATTGCAGACCCCCAGTCTTGTGTTCATTCCCCCTGGATGCTCTTAATTCTGGATTGGGAGGGGACATTTCTGTATGCCTTTCCTCCTTTTCCTCTTCTGTTCAAAGTCCTGGTCAAGATAAGATCACAATCTTGCAAAGTGATCCTGATTGCTCCAGACTGGGCCAGACAGCCTTGGTATCCCCTGTTGCTGTCCCTAGTAGTCCATCTTTCCCTAACTCTCCCCAGGAATCACAACCTGTTAACTTCCTCTCAGGGGAGGATCTGGTATCCCAACCTTCGGTCTCTCAATCTCAAGGCATGGCTCTTGAAGAGCTAGAATATGCAAATTTGCATCTGTCTCAAGGGGTTCTGGACATTCTCAAAGCCTCTCAAAAACCTGCCACCAGAAAGACTTATAACTCCAAATGAAAAAGATTCAGCATTTGGTGTTCCAAGAAACATATACCCCCAGATACTTCTGACTTGTCTACAATTCTGGATTACATGGTTCATCTTAATGGCCTAGGCCTCAGACCAACGACCCTCAAAGTACACTTGTCAGCTGTTTCTGCTTTTCTGTCAGTGGGAACATACCTCTCAAGTGTCCCTGATTTTCAGGGATGTCCCTGATTTTGCCTCTGAAATTTCTTCTGTCCCTCCTAAATTTGGCATTTCTGTCACTGAAGAATGGAGATCTGAATCACAAAGTAATGCTAGTCATTGGTGTTACAGTCTAGTTCTCATTAAGAAAATGCTATTCATACTAAGAAGCATGTTGTACACAGCTTCTGGAACTAATATTACTATTTTTTCAGATGTGTCCCTGATTTTGGTCATTTGTCCCTGATCATTTTAAGCCTTGTCCCTGATTTGTGATGAGGGAGGTTGAGAGGTATGAGTGGGAAAGCCATCCTCACTGCCATCTCACCCTGTTTTCTGTAAATTCTTCAAAGGATTGCTTCATACCAATCCCCCTTTAGGGATCCTACTCCTGTTTGGGATCTTAATGTTTGCATTGCTCAGCTTATGCAACCCCCTTTTGAGCCTTTGTCCTCAGCAGAGCTTAAGTACTTGACTTGAAAAACTGTGTTCCTGGTAGCTATTACCTCTGCCAGGCGTATCAGTGAATTGCAAGCTCTGTCAGTGGAGCCTGATTTTATCTCATTCCATAGAGATAAGATCATCCTCAGAGCCAACAGGGGGTTCTTACCCAAAGTGGTTTCAGACTTTCATCTGAACCAATCCATGTCCCTTCCTGTATTCTTCACTGATCATTCTTCTTCAGGAGAGAGAAGATTACACAGTTTGGATGTTAAAAGGGCTCTTAGCTACTACATTGAGCGTATTAAGGCACTTAGGTTTGACTCCCTCCAGTTGTTCCTCACTTGTGGTGAAGTGGGAAAGGGCAAACCTGCTACTAAGAGTACTATTGCCAGGTGGATTGTCTCTTGTATACAATTCTGCTATGAAAAGCTAGGCAAAGTACCCCCCTCAGGCCTGAGGGCTCATTCTACTAGAGGTACAGCTGCTTCTCTGGCTGCTGCCAGAGATATACCCTTATTAGAGATATGCAAAGCAGCCACCTGGAAAACAGTCCATACATTCACCAAGCATTACTCTCTAGATATCCAGACTAGGAGTGATGCTAGGTTTGGTACAGCAGCAGTACTGCAGAGCCTATTCCCAAAATAGGTTCCGTCCCTCCTCCAAGGAGGGACTGCTTGGTAGTCTGCATATTGTCCAAATACAGCAAGACTTCATGTTGATTGAAAATAAAATTACTCACCTTAGTAATTGTGTTTCTTCTAATGGAGTCTTGCTGTATTCTGACCTCCCTCCTGCCTCCCTTCTCAGAACCTGGTTTTTGGGAAGTGGTCTGACAAGGCACAATGTTGCACCTGGCTAGGTTTTTATATGTATCTCTGTGTCTACCAGTAACATTGTAAGTCTATAACAGAAAACCAAACCAACAAAAACAGAGCATAAGCCAGTTGGCTTCCACAAACTCTTGTTAGAGGAGATTCAAAATTGTGCACTGAAATTGACTGAGCACACACTTGGAGCTCTTAAAGGGGGTCTGCAGATACAGCAAATGTCTACCTTGTCCAAGTAGCACTTTAGCCCCGAATGTCAGGCCCCCAGTGTTTTCATAAAGCTTTCGATAAACACTACTTAGAAAGGAAAAACATTGCCTTGAGTTTCCAAAAGTGCTAATTACAGGTAACCTTTCAGCAGAAATGTGACTAGGTTTTTACAGTAAATTAAATTAATTTATACAATGGCAAGAAATAATCCTGGACTCTGATTGGTCAGTCTTGGGCTGGACCCATGTTGTTATCCCAGTACAACATCACGGGTCTAGTCTCAGCCTCACTGTGAACCTGGAGATGAACTTTTGCTTGATTATGTGCTGCTTGATGTGCTGATTGATGTGCTTCATTGTTTCATCTTCTTTTAAAAAACAAAAATATTTTTCCACACAAAAACATCTTTAAAATGATTTTTTTTATTCTGTATAACAACGAGCCATTGTATAATAGCAGTAATGCTCTCCAGGGTGTGTGTCGTTTGGATAACGTCACGCCTCAGTTATTGCACGCATTCGGCCTGCGGTCTGTGCTTAACCACCTGGGCGAGTGTATCCCTACACGACACACACCCTGTCGGGCATTATTGCTTAATTAGTCATTACAGAAGGTTCACTGTATTAAGTTTTGAGCATTTTTTTTTTCCAATTTTGTGTAGAGCTGCCCGGGACAGAGAATTAGAACATCGGCTCAGACAGCACATCCAAATGATGCAAGAGAGAAGAAAGAACCCAAAAGGAACAGCACAGGAGGAATTAGAGATGGCTAAAAAAGAACTAGATTTTGTAAGTACCAATCCTAGGAAAACAGTATAGTTTAAACCTGTGACGTCTGAAAACTGAAGAAAATAAGTCTTTTACAACTGCATTGGAGCCATCATAGTCTGGAATTTTTAAAACATATGGCCCTATTTTCAGAAGATTTTTACCACAGGAACAGAATTTGAAAATTCCTTTTGAAAATAGGGCCCACATTATATTCAAGGAAGGCTTTTCTAATGCTGCCACCACTCGAGTCAGTATTTACCACATCTTGTGAGTCCCCTCGTACATGTGTAACCCCTAGATGGCGCTATCCCAGGGGCTACTACCCCTGCCTGATTTGCCACTAACAGGTTGAGGGGCCTGGATCCAATGGCGGGTGCCTCCACCCAGAGGTCAGGGTTTGCAATAGCTAAACTAACTTGGTCACAGCCCTCTGGGACACTGCAACCCCTCTTTCTTCCCACTAGTGGCCCACACAATATATCAGAATTACCTTCACAGTATACACTTACCCCCAGGTCTGGTTCCGACACTGGGACCTCCTGTGAAATGAGATACAGTGCAACAATCACAGTACAGTACTTTAACATAGACAAATACCTCAGGCAGTATAACTTTGCTGAAACAAGCAGCTCTGATTTATTTAGGGGGATATAACAAGGACAGGGGGAAATCAGGTTAATTAGCTTATCACTCTAATAATCTACCTATGGCTCTGTGCACAGGCCTATCCCTATCAGTTACTGTCCCTGGGTACCCAAGCCCTAGTGGCTAGTCAAACCGTGGCAGCTGGTAGGGCCCTTTCACACAGAGAAAAGGAGAATTAAACAGTCAGCAGTACAGTAATTCCATTTGGATTTAATGTGGCAATCAACAAGGAGCGACCCTTGAATTAGTACTCACACCTCCAAATAAGATAGGGTCCTTCAATGTCAGCAGGGCTCACTTGAGGTACACAAACCTCTTCACACATCCATATAAAAGAAAGCACTATACCAGGCAGGCTGCATCTGTATCCTGATCGCACTGCTGCACAATACCCAGGAGAACACACAGCAGATTCAGTTCCTGACAGACCGAGTGTAATTTTCAGCAATTCCTCCAGTCTTCTACAGGGTGAGCCTGGTTTCTACTCTTCAGAGATCCTTTGATTCTTTTCACAGGATGGATTCAGTCCTAACAAGCTGCAGACCGGAACTCTGGGCCTTACACACGTTTTGACTAAAACTGCACACTGAAAAGTACAGGGCTCCTTCCTTCTTCACTGCCAAAGCTCAACTGAACTCCAACTGACGTAACTGGCACTTCCTTTGAGTTCCTCCCAGTTCTTGACTGGATTGGCTGTCACTCACAATAGACTGCTGCTGTTGGTCCAAAAGGCACTGAAGTCTAAACTACATCTCCCAGAGTCACTGCCCATACAATCCTCTTGTGGCTGGCTCAGATTATGAGTCCAAGTTCTGATTCGTCCAAGGCATCATTTTAGAGCTAGCTTACCCCACACTGATTGGTCCAGTTCAGCAGTTCAAAACTAGAATGGGGAACTAGCAGACACAGTTCTGACTGCAAAGAAAGCAGGTTAGACAAACTGTAATTTCATTATTACTCTAAATAATTTCTGGCAAACAGTTACATCTTTCAGATAGGTTCCCTTTGCACTCCTAGTGACTGCAAAATGAAGTGAATTGGCAGCAGCTCGAGTGGTACTCAGAGAAGCACACAGTCCCCCCATACAAACTAATTATGTCTGCAAGCAGACAGCTCTTAAAGAGACAGTACCAGAGGCTCTAAAAACACTCACTGATAAATGGCTTAAATGCCAAACACCATTCAGGCTTGGAGCATTCAAGCAAGCTCCTGGAAGTCTTTTGGGAACCCCCATTTGCAGGGGGGTTACACATGCAAGTAAATTATTGATGATTTCTGAAACACCTGTCTGGGTGCTGTGAGAGTCCACATCTGAGTCACTCATGCAATGGTACGCTGAGTATTTTCAGACTGATGGAGTAAAATCCATATGGTGCCCACTGGCACCAGAGCCAGGGGGGGCAACTAGAGCCATGACCTTACCACTTTCAGGGCCTGGCCCTAGCACTTTTTTGTTTCATGCTTTCACATCCAAAAGTGTTGATTACCAGCAACTGCTGTCTAAACTGTCTTGACTAGTGCCTCCTCCAGTCTTCAGGCAATGAACATTGTTGCAGTGACTTTGATGTCTCTTAAACCGGTGCGATCTTGCACATTCTTTCTTCTGTTGTGCCGCCTGCCCGCATAAGCTACACATTATTGTTTTAACTTGGCCGTGTGTCTGACACATTAGTAATCAGCTTGAAGACTGTTAGTTTAATTAACAAGAATTTAGTAGTACAGTGCTCCCTCGTTGTAACGAATGAGATGGGAGCCATGACGTGAATTCGCTATAGCTCCCTGTTCACTATATTGAGGGACACTGAAAATACAGGCAGTACACATTTGAAATACAGCATTGCCTGTTGTAAGCTCTTGTCCAGGTCTGCCTTGCTTAAAGTAGTGTACAATTGTGTACTGTAAAATGTAATGTAATCTAAATTATTAGTATTTTCACTTAATTTCTTAATTTAGAATAATATTGCACTTTGAAAACTGATCTTCCCTTTTCACAGATTCTTGTCACTACCACTGCAACCTACCATCTGCTCCCACCACCTGCTTCCCTGACAGCTAGATTTATTTATTTATTAATTATTTAAAGGTTTAACCAGGAGGGCATACTGAGCAGAGTACTGCTTGATTTCAGATGTGCCCTAAGGGTAATGTGAGAGGGAGTACAGACAGAATTATAATGAGTACAGGCAGAATTATAAATGTCCAGACACATTCCAAAATAAACGTACAAACAGTACAAGCAATACAAGGAAAGTGCAGTACTACAGGCAGTTGTGCAACTCATATGACTGTAAGGGATAGTGACAGGTTCAGTACAATGATGAGGCATAGGACAAAAATAAAGGAAAAGTGCAAAGTGAAATAAAATAAAGACACATAGCAAGCTGCTGGCTTCCGTGGAGCATTGCTTTCAGAAAGGGCACAGTACGACCTCTGCACTTGTTACGGTCTCCTCTGGGATCAGGGCTGCCATCGAACAGGGTAAGCTCTCAAGTGCCATCTTCATTATCTATCCAAGGCCTTTAACTTGGTTGATCATTCCCTATTCATCTCTCGGCTTTGGTCCCTTGATCTGTCTCCCCCTGCCCTAAGATGGTTTACCTGCTACCTTCAGGGTAGATCTCAGCTAACCAAATTTAGCAACGTCCTCTCGGGCGCCACCCCTGAGACCTCTGGTATCCCTCAGGGGTCAGTCCTAGGGCTTCTCCTTTTTTCCATCTTTGTTAATAACCTTCCCTGCATCTCCTCCCACTGTAGCTCGACACTGTAAGCGGATGACCTGATCATCCTCACCCATTCTCGTTGCATCGGGGTTATCAATCGCCAGTTGAGCACAGATTTCAAGAATGTCCAGTCCTGGATTACAGCACACAAACTTGTCCTCAATCTAAAAAAAAATACAGGCCATGCTCTTTAAGTCCCAGGCCAAGTTAAAGGCCTCTACCACCCCCCTGTGCGTCAGTGGTATCGACGGCTCACCGGTTTTGGTCACTGATACCATCAAATACCTGGGTGTGACACTTGACCCCCCAGCTTGACCTTGGTCATCACATCCAGAATGTATGCAGGGAAGCCACTAGTGAGCTGGGTCATACCTACAGAGCAAAGAATAACCTTATATCTGCCGCTCGTCATGCACTAGCCAGTAGTGTATTTCTTCCAACTCTCTCTTATGGGCTCCCCCTGTATGTGAACGCCACCAAAGCTCACCTCGCTCAGTGGCAGATAGCCTATAACAATATCTGTCATTTTGCACTTGCGGCACCCCATTCCAACCACCACTGTGACCTGTACAGTAAGCTTGGTTGGCTCTCCCCAGTCAATTACATGAGTTTTGTCCTGGGCAGTTTCACAGGTAAAGTGCTCAGAACTGGCACCCCCATGTCTGGCAGAGCTCCTTGTACCTGCCTCCTCTTCTTACTCCCTCCGGTCCTTGGACTCTGCTGTCCTCAAGGTTCCTGCCACTCGCATGCTGATGGGGGATAGGGATTTTGCTGTTTGTGCTCCCAGAGTCTGGAACTCCTTTCCCCCTCTGGTTCGCACCTCACCTTCTCACTCCAGCCTTTGGAGCTCCCTTTGGACCTACCTGAGGCACTCCTCTGCATGTGGCTGTCCCAACCACCTTAATTAATCTAGGCCCCTGTACTGGACTATTATGCACCTGTAGATGTGGTGGCCCCTGCGTGGGCCCTGCGGGTTGGATCTTGCTGGTTTAGGATGCTACTTTGCTTTATAATGTGTTGGTTCTCTCTGCCCAAGGTGGAGTTCTGCCTGACGTACTGTTTTGGTGGGTCTACTACTGCACTGATATGTATTTACTGCACTGATATGTATTTACCCTATGCCTCTGGGCTTTGACCTTTGTGTTGAAGATGCACTGTTCATCTTCAGTGTTTTCTATGTATGTTCTCTCGTACCCAATTATGTGTAATTACTTGACTGCTTGTTTCAATGCTCACTTGACTCTACTTGATCCTGCACAATGTATGTATAGTATTCTTATTGTTCCTGTGTGGACTTGTCTGTTACTGTACTCTCCCGGGTCGTACCTGAAAATAGGCAATTGTTTGTCTAGTGTACTTACCTGGTCAACAACAGCTAATAAATAAGTAAGATAACCGTAAATGGTGGAGCGCAGTTTAACAGGCAGTTGTGCAACAATAAGGGAACAATACATAGAGTGGATTCTGTCCAGTTTCAGGCGGTCCAGTTACCTAGTCAGGAGCTCACTTGGGTGCATGTGCAGATGGGGGTAGAAGTGTTTTTGGAGGAGAGCATTAAGGTGCTGATGCACTTCTACAAGCTGACATACTTTGCCAATTTAAGTAATTTAAAGTTTCCCAATTTAAACTGTTTTTTAAAGTCCTATTAGCAGAAGGCTGATAAAAGAGTGAAAGGGGGAGACAGAGATCAGTAGCAGACCACGCGACTCCTCCTGCCCACTTCTCCACCTGCTTAACTGACAGTCTGCACCCCCACCCCCAACAGCAAACAAACCAAACTGACATGGTAGTTTGTTTTTTTTTATTACCTTAACAACGCTAGTCTTTCTTCTTTCTTGAGGGACAGAGTGGCAGCAGTAGCGAAGCAAAGGGAAGGGGAATGGATAGATTTCTGCTTTTAGCAGTGAATATAAGCTGTACTGACAACATTAACGTAAAGGGAGTGGGGAATCAGGAGATTTTTGCCTTTAGCAGTGAATGTAAACTGCTGACAACAATGGTGTCCATTTTTGTGCCTTGTACAGTGATATTGAAAATGTCACTGGTGGGGCCCAGCACAAATTTTCTTTCTGTGGGATTGAGAAGGTTAAGATTGGACCATAGGGGGGTGGGATTTGGAGCTCCTTCTTTCAAAAAGAGAATCATTCTGGATTTTTAATTAGGGGCTTTACACAGGCCTGGATTAAATGACACCGTTGAGCTTCAGGCATTTCTTAGATGAGGGTTAATAACTTCTACGATAGATTTCTCTTAAGTTCCTGATAGTGACAATGTCAGTATAGTTTTTTGTATTGTCTTGGGACATGTGAATTATTATGCCAATTTGTTATGTGTGTTATCCTGCTAACCTGACATTTGAAATATGATATAGTTATTTAAATGACCCCTCTAGTGGTACATTGTAATTGTTTCTGTTGAGGAAGTCAATGGCTCAGCTACATTAGGGACATAGCACTAATAGTCAGAAATGGCGTCGGTATAGGAAAGGTGGAGGAGGCAGAAGGGAGTGTGGAGGCGATTTGGGTCACCCTGCAAATGCAGGGGGGGTAAGAGAATAAAAATAGGTGTGGTATACAGACCCACCACGCTGGCAGAGGATCTGGAAGAGAGTCTGGTGGCAAATGTTATGGCCCACTGTAGACTGGGCAAGGGAAAGGTAGTGGTGATGGGGGACCTAAACATGCCAGAAACAGACTGGGGGACTATGATGCCCCCAGTGGCCAAGGAGCAGAGGTTGCTGGATGTCTTCCAGGATGTGTTCCTGACCCAGCAGATGGGGGAGCCGACTAGGAAGGCCAAGATACTGGACGTAGTCCTGGTGGACAGTGACCAGATTAGAGGCCTGGAGGTGAGGGACCCGTTGATGGGGTGTGATCATGCCACAGTGTTATTACTGGACCTGGGGAGCAGGAAAGCCACACAAAGACAGTGGTAATTGACTTTAGGGGTGCGGATTTCAGGAGGATGGGAAGGATCCTTAAGGGTCATTTGGATGAGATAAGGCCAGACATGGATGCTGACAGTAGGTGGGAGATCATTAGTAGTGGGGTACAGGAGGCTACCCGGTCCTGTGCAAAAGCAATGCACAAATTCAGTAAGGCCGGAAAACCCTGTTGCTGGACCCAGGAGGTTCAGGAAGTGGTGAGAGAAAAGAAGGCAGCCTATAGGTGCTTCAAGTGCTCAAGGAGCAAAAGGGATCAGGGGGAGTATGAACTGATGGCCAGGAGGGTCACCAGGGAGGTGAAATCGGCTAAGGCGAGGAAGGAGCAGATCTTGGCCAGGGAGATCAGGAGGGGGGACAAGGGGTTCTTTATGTACATTGGGGAATAAAGGAAAGTGAAGGGGGCAGATCAGCAGGATTACGACAGGGGAGGGATGGGGACAGGATGCAGGGGAGCAGGCCAAGGTACTAAACGAGTACTTTGCCTCAGTTTTTACCAGGGAGGATGGAGGGGCTACATCTTCCGGGGGGAGAGGGGATGAATCGGTGGAGGGGCGGGACCCTTAGAGATCGGGAGCCCTGACATGTCTAGGTAGAGGGAATGGCTAGCACTGTCAGGTGGGGGGAAGGCAGTATAGGGAGCAAAGGGGGAGGACGTGGAGGTTGAAATCCCAGTAGAGAGAGTGAGGGAAGCCCTCAGGTCCCTTAGGATGTGGAGAAAGCACCAGGCCTGGATGAAATACATCCCAGGATGCTGAGGGAACTGGTGGATGTCCTGGTGGCCCCCCTGGTGGAACTTTTCAACATCTCTCCGAAGCCGGGGTGGGTACCCCAAGACTGGATGGTGGCCCATATCGTGCCTATTCACAAGTGAGGATCAAGAGAGGAGGTGGGGAACTACAGGCCCATTAGCCTGACATCGGTGGTGGGCAAGGTAATGGAGGGTATTATCAAGGAAAGGCTGGGGGGGTACTAGAGCAAATGGAGTACCTGGACGATAGACAGCATGGCTTCATCCCGGGAAGATCGTGTCAGATAAACCTTGTGGAGCTCTACGACTGGGTGATGAGTGCCCTGGACCAGGGTAGGCCGGTGGACGTCCTCTTTCTAGATTTCAGCAAGGCATTTGATTCGGTACCTCACAGTGGTCTGCTGAGTAAGCTGGGGGAAATGGGGGTGGGGATGCAGATGATCAGATGGATAGGAAATTGGATCTTGGAGCATACTTAGAGGGTGGTGATTGGGGGGCTAGTCTTAACTCCAAGGAGAGTCATTAGTGGGGTCCCCCAGGGATCGGTCGTAGGGCCCTTCCTGTTTAACGCTTATGTCTCTGACATAAGGAAGAGTATCAGGAATGAAATAAGTTTCTTTGCAGATGACTCGAAGCTGGGAGCGGTGGTGGATGGGGAGGAGGGGAGAGTGGCCCTGCAGGAGGACCTGGAGGCTCTGGAGAGGTGGTTGAGGAAGTGGAAACTGAAGTTCAGTGCAGGGTTATGCACATGGGGGGCCAGAAACCCGGTCCAAGTGTATACCCTGGGACGAGACACACTACAAGTCTCAAAGGGCGAGAGGGACCTGGGGGTGGTGGTGGATGTCAGAATGAACAACTCTGAGACTTGTAGGAGGGCAGCGGCCAAAGCCAATAGGATGCTGGGATGGATCGTTAGGGGGATTACCTCCAGAAGGAGGAAAGTGATCCTCCCTCTGTATAACTGCTTGGTTAGGCCGTACCTTGAGTACTGTGTGCAGTTTTGGAGACCACACTTAAAAAGGGACATTGCACTCCTGGAGAGGATCCAGAGGAGGACAACCAAAATGATGTGGGGCTTGGGGAGAGGGTCGAGGAGCTCAACATGTACACCCTGGAGGAGAGGAAAGACGGGGGACATGATAGAGGTCTTCAAGTACATAAAGGGGATTAATAAGGGAGGCTCAGTTGGGGTGGGGCAACTAGAGGACATGGGTGGAAACTGGGGGGGGGAGATGGGTGGAGAGGAGGAGGTGTTACTTCACTAAGAGGGTGGTGGAACCATGGAATGCGCTACCCAAGGGACTGGTGGAGGCAGAGACTGTGGAGGGGTTTAAGAGGGGCTGGGACAGGTATGGGGGAGGGTGAAGCTGATGAAGTCTAATACAAGGGGAACATCTTGGACTGGGGATAGAGAAACCCAAGGGGGTGGGGGGCAGCAAAGTCGACACCCAGTATGGGTGCTGACTATTGAGCAGACATGAAAGACTATTAGGCCTCCTCTGCTGGCATTTTAGTATGTTAGTATTAAGAACTATATAACTGAAGGTTATTTAAAATGTATTGTTTTACCCCCATGGTGAGCATTTGAGTAATTTGATACTACAGTGTTTTTGGATTGTTACTGATGCCTTATGAATATCCGATGTTTAAAATGTGTATATTATAAAAAAAAAAAATGTATACTTATATTTTATTCATTTTTGAATAGATTGTATACTCATACAAAAGTCCCATGCAAGGAACAACGAAAATAGTACACTCTTTGAAAAGAGATTTGACATCTTATACAGGAGACAGTATCCCTTACAAATTACCTAATAGGGAGGGACAACAAGATGTTTATCTACTCAAGATACAAATACTAAATGCTGTGCATTAAGCCCAAGGGTCCATGGCTATTACCTTATAGAAATTAAAACCAAACGTGAATCTAACTCTCCTTATCCCGAAGGATTACCTGGAGCCATGTAATTCACTATATGTAAAGTTAAACCAGTAAGAATTTTATAGTCAACTAGTACTTCGCCCCAACTTCTGTGTCGCTATAGAGATATGAAATGGCAGATCTTACATCACAACCACACTTATTGATTTCTTCAAATGATGTGAAAGAACATATTTTAAGCTAGAATGCAGTGCTAAATAGAGGGAGTATAACCCCAACAATGGCAAAAATCAAATAACCTTACCACCACCAATATTTCAAGAGGATAAACGTACTTAACATGCTTTTAGCTTAATGTAATTTTATAGGGTCTCCACCCCATATGTCTTAACTAAACAGTAGAGACTGAGGAAACTAGAAAAAACTGTCAGTTCAGCCTCTGAAAGCCACCCATATTGATTATCTGGCATCATTAGCTTAATAAGCCAAAAACATACTAGCAATAAAACTATAAAGAAAGTCCTCAAGTGTCAACTTCTCCTACTGCACTCGTGGTGTCCTTCCCAGCCTTCATAGCCACCGCCATCTTTGTAGCCCATTTCCTGGCATCACACAGGTCTGTGAAAATATATGTCTTACTGTCCTGAATGATCCTTAATTTGGCAGGGAATAGAATCATATGAGGTATGTCCAGTTCTCTCAAAGTTGCTCTGACCCCATCAAATTTCTTCCGTCTAAGACTGGTGGCATATGAAATGTCCGGGAACAGATGTACTGAAGCACTTTTGATGGTAAGAGGCCCAAAACGTTTTGTCAAATTCAACAGTCTATCCAGAGTTCCTGTACTATCTAATACCACCATTAGTACCATTGGGAGCTCCGGTGGTGTTTTCAAACGGTGGGGTAAACAATAGGATTTAATAATAGTGAACTCAAGATTGCAATTTGGGAATGGAACTGCTCACCCAACCAGTCCTTTACAAATAAGCGAATATAGTCCCCCTCAGATCCCTCATATAAGCCCACTATACATAAATTTTGGCTCGGATCTGATTTTCAAGGATCTCAAGTCTATTATTCGTGTGCTGCTGTTCTTTCGCTCTTTGAATGGTGGTGCTTTGGTATATCGCCACATGCTGTTTTGCCTCCTCCGCATCGCCCTGAAACGTGTCCACTGCACTTTCTACAGTGGCTATTCTCCCGGCCAAAGTGTGAAGCTTAGAATTTGTAGAGGCCGCCAATGCCAAAAGCTGCTGCATTTTCTGGACAAGTGTTTGCAGAGTATCTTCTGTCTCCTCTCCTTCACTCGTCTTGCCCTGCATGGTATGAGTATTAAGGCCAGATGGTGTTCCTTTCCCTCTGTCTTTCTTGCTCTCTCCAGCCTGCGGATTTCTGTGGGGTTTTCCCATGATGTTCTCTAAGCTGTCTGCTTTCCAGTACGGTAAAGATCTAGTTGTTTTTTCAGCTAAAAATTTTTATTAATTTAAAGAATTATTGGTTCCAGCACGGAGTCGAGCTGTACTGCGACTTCTCAGCGCGGGCTGCACAGCGCCCTCCCTCGGTAGTGTATATTATAAATTGTATATTAGATAGATTGGTGGTGCATTTATGTATGCATGCTGTGTATTTTCCATCCTTGCATTGATAATTTTAAAAGCATCACCTAAGTATCCTTTATAGTTTACTGTTCTCCTTTTCCCTTTTTTTCTATTGTCTCATTTTTTCCTATTGTTTCATTTTTTTTCCAGTTTGTCTTGATCATTCCTTTCTGTGCCCCCCTCCCATCTCATCCAGTTTGTTTGACCCAAATGGTTATGTCTGCATTTTCTTACTTCTACGGAGTAATATATTTTAGCAGAATATCATAAATATTGTAATATGGTGTTATGTGTTAAGATTATGGTTACTATATTGATTAATGTTTTTAATCTGTGTGTATATGGTGTTTATTATTGTGGAAAATGATTTGCACTTGTTATGCTGGATTCTTGCACAAATGTATGTTTATCACAACAAAAAAAACTATTAATTCTTTGTCTTCAACTGATTGGGGATTTAAGCAGCACACAGACACAGGTTGGTACTCCCTGATACACACAGATACACAGAAATGTGACGGCAGAGAAAGGCCACTCGGCCCATCTAGTCTGCCCAACACCCTACCCCCATCTGTTATGTTTCCACCCTCCCTTCCCAAAACCTTAAATCCATCCCAAGCCCTCTTGAACCCCTCCACCGTTTCAGCTGCCACCACCTCCTCCTGCAGCTTGTTCCAGGCCTCCACCACCCTCTCTGTGAAAAACTGCCCCCTGACATTACTTCTGTATTGCCCACCTTCCAGTTTGAGGCTATGTCCCCTCGTGTTTGCTCCCTTCTTCAATTTGAACAAACTATCACCCTCCACCTTGTTTATTCCTTTCAGATATTTAAAGGTCTCAATCATGTCCTCCCTCTCTCTCCTAGTCTCCAGAGGGTACAAATTTAGCCTTTTCAATCCTTCCTCATAGGGTACATCCTGCATCCCTCGTACCATTTTGGTTGCCCTTCTCTACACCCTCTCCATCAATTCAACATCTCTGCATAGGTGAGGCCTCCAGAACTGCACCCCATACTCCAGATGTGGCCTGACCATGGTTCTGTATAATGACTTTAGCACTTCTCTCTTTCTGCTATTAAAAGCCCTCTCAATGCAGGCCAACATTCCATTTGCCTTTCCCAGCGCCCTGCTGCACTGGCTGCCCACCTTGAGGTCTCGTGCAACCATAATTTCCAGGTCCCTTTCTGATTCCTTCTCCTTAATCACATACCCCCTCCAGGGAGTAAGGTTCCCTCCTATTTCTCCACCCCAGGTGCATCACCGAGCACTTTTGTGCATTAAACTTCAATTTCCAGGTGTCTGACCACTTCTCCAGCCTTTCCAGGTCCCGCCTCATGGCTTGCACCCCACTGGGTGAATCCACCCTATTGCAGACCTTTGTATCATCTTCGAACAGGCACACCCATCCCTCCAGACCCTCCACTGGGTCACTAACATAGATGTTAAAGAGTATAGGGCCTAGCACTGACCCCTGTGGCACCCCGCTGGTCATCACCCGTTCCCTGGAATGTGTCCCATTTACCACCACTGTCTGACACCTTCCCTTCAACCAGTTTTCCACCCACCTGGTGATCCTGTGGTCCACCCCTAGTCTGTCCAGCTTATGCACCATTCCGCCATGTGGAACGGTGTCGAAGGCCTTACTGAAATCCAGATAGGCCATGTCCACCACTTCTCCCTGGTCCACTATCTGTGTCACTCCATTGAAAAATTCTGTCAGGTTAGTTGGTTGTTAGAATACTTGGAGATAAATGCATGCAGGATGACAGACACCCTTGGTGAAGCCATGCTGTCTGTCATCCTGCATGCCATTTATCTCCAAGTATTCTATCAACCTGATCTTAAGTAGCGTTTCCATTACCTTCCCCAGCACCGAGGTAAGACTAACGGGACAATAGTTTTCGACCTTGTCTTTCCTCCCCCCCTTAGGTAGTGCAACCACCTCTGCCCTCCTCCAGTCCATTGGCACCACCCCTGTGACCAAGGACAAGTTAAACAGCCTTGCCAGGTGCGGCGCCAGTTCATCCTTCACCTCCTTGAGAACCCTTGGGTGTATCCCATCAGGCCCCATTGCCTTGTCCACCCTAAGTCTACCCAGCTCTTCCCTTACTCCTTCAGTAGTGAATTCTGCCACACCCGCCTGCCTGTGGCTGTCACCCTCCCCCACCCAACTTGGTCTCCTACCCTCTCTTTCTTCTGTGAAGATTGAGGCAAAATAGCTGTTTAATGCCTCTGCTTTTTCGAAATCCCCTTGCAGGATTTTTCCACTCTCCCCCCTTAGTCTTCCATTCCCATGATATGCCCTCCTCCTTTGTCCAAAGTACCTAAAGAAGGTTTTGTCCCTCCCCCCCTTGCCTGCTTTTCTACCCTCTCCTCAGTAGCCTTCTTTGCCCTCCTTATCTTTTGCCCTGCCTCCTTTCTTTTTTCCCTGTAGGTTTCCCTGTCCTCATCCTTTTGTGTCTTCCTGTACCTCTTAAATGCTCTAGTGTTCTCCTTGACCCCCAATGCCACCTCTTTAGTGAACCATAAAGGTCTTTTCTGTCTTCTATTTCTTCTCACCCTTCTTATACATGAGTCCACGGCTTTAAATACTCCACTCTTGATGGCCGCCCATAATTCCTCCACCCCCTGCACATCCCCTATCTTCAACATTTCTTCTCTAACTGCCTTTCTCATTCCATGAAAGTCAGCTTTCCTGAAGTCCATTACCTTGGATCTTCCTGGACATAAGTCTCCACCACTCATTCACACTAACGGGATTGGCAGCGGAGGCACTAGGACCCAGCGGGAGCAAACTTTTTGCTGGAGGGCCGGCGCCAGAGATGGAGCCGCGAAGAGTGGCAACGCGAGCCTCAGCTCGTGCGGTAATGACTATCTCGGCGTTGACTCTCCAACCGCCTCAGTTCCTTTTTTCCCGCCGTCAAGTGCGCTTCAGTGACGACGTCGCTCGCCTGCCGGGAGTCAAACTTCAAACTAGCAGCATAGTTTTCAGTTTTGTAGTTTTGCAGTAATATCTTGACTAAGTATTGTTTAGGTTTATTCTTATTTACAAAGAAGTCTCAGCCTACGTTGACCATGGTAGGGAGACTTGGTATGAAAGCTGTTCAGTCAGCTGGACTGGGTCCAGTCCGCCGCCTTCTCCGGGGGGGGCCTGACAATGGTCAATCCGATGCCCGAGGAGGCAGGCGGTCCCCTCGAAAGCATAAAAACAGACGGTCGCATTCTCGGCACCGTTCAGCCTCAAGCTCTTCTTCGGCCCACAGGTCAAAAAAGGGAAGGCATCACTCGAGGTCGCCCTCTGATATGTCTGCGCATAGACGGTCAGTTATTGGAGCTAGTTGCCGGTCTCCTCCTTCGGAGTCGCCAGCTTCTGTTTCTGGTAGCCGATGTCCTCGACATCGTAGCCCGACCCCGCCCTCTGGTAGGTCTTCAGATGAGCAGTTTCATCAGTGGGCTGCTCTTATGGAGCAATGGGCTCGGAGGTTGGTCCAACTGCCTAGCCCGGTCACTCGGGAGGCCTTCGGGCTTCTTGGGAGACCCGGTAGGGTGGTTAAGCTTCCCTGGTCACACGGCACCGTCGACACCGCGCTTAGGTGTCCCCCCCCCCCCAATATGGCTGCGGCGCAGGGGGCCACACCAGTGCCTCTATCTCCTGCTCTTCTTCCTCCCTTTTCCTCAAATTCTGTTTTGCGGAGTCTTGGGGTGTTTTTTACACCCTCGGCGTCGATGGCACGCTTGATGCCATCTTCGGTGCCAATGCATCTGTCAGCGCCGTTGAGTTTCTTGGCGCCATGCGTTTCGGCACCATCCTTGGTGCCGTGCACTTCGTCGGTGCCATGTGGAGTCGCGGCGCCGTCTTCAGCGCCATGTGGCTTCTCAGTGCCGTGCATTTTTTCAGCACTGTGCGTCTCTGCGGCGCCGGGGGTTCTTAGGGTGTCATCCACTTTTCCAGACTCCTCCTCCTTTAACACCTTTTCTTCCTCATTTCCCTCTGATTTTCACTCCTTTCCTGTCCTGTCCATGCAGTCCCTCCTGGACTGTCAGGAGATGACATTGAGCCCGACCCAGACCTTCGACTGGGTGATGAAGTGGAAGGATCCCTTCCTGCTGCAGAGCCTGTGGTCGAGGACCTGTCTTTTAAGTCTCTGCTGAAAAATTTGATTTCCACTCTTTCTCTCCAAACTACGGATATCGATCCTGGGAAATTGCTACGACTCCAATACCTCCATGTTCCAGAGATCCCTACGGATTTGACTCCTCCGGTACAGCCCTCCTTTGAGACGCTGTCTCAAATGGTATGGAATAATCCCGCTCTAATTCTTTTCGTGGCTAAATCCATAGATAGGAAATACTCAGCCCCCAAGGATCGACCTATTTTGGCATCCCAAGCCTTTGCGGATCCTATTGTAGTTTTGGCAGAGAATGATAAGGTCGTTCTGCCCCAGACTACTACAGCTCGACCTATTAACAAAGAATCTCGTAAGATAGACACTTTGGGTAAGAGGGTCTTTGCTGCTTCCACCCTGGGTATGTGCATTGCCAGCTACCAAGGCTATTTCTCTCAATATGAGTATATCCTTTGGCACTCACTCAAACAAATGGTTGAAGCTCTACCTGATTCGGACGCAAAGTCAGAGCTACTCCACACCATTACCAGGGGTATCAAATCCAACAACCAGCAGGTTAAAGCGGCTATGGATGCTTTTGATACTGCTTCCCGAGCGCCGGCGGCCAGCATTTATACCCACTGTCATTCCTGGCTGCGCACTTCAGGTTTCACAAATGATGTACAGCAGCAAGTAATGGTGTTGCCTTTTGATAGTGTGTATCTCTTCGGTCCTCAAGTAGAACAGGCTCTAGAAGCTACACAAAAGACTAGGTCAGCCATTAAGTTGGCTCAACCTCCTCCTGTCCCCTCTCGAGGGGGTGTTAATAAACGCCAGTTCCATAACCGTCAGTCCTTTCGTGGCAAAGGCAGAGGAAGTTTTCATAAACACCAAGCCCCCCAGCCTCAAAGGAAAACGCAACAGAAGGTGCAAGCACCCAAAGCGCCCAGCACCGCTTTCTGAGTTCTTAGCCCAAGTCCCACCTCAGCTGCCCGAGGTGGACTCTTCCTCAGTGGTGGGAGGTCGTCTAACGTGCTTCTACAATCAATGGAAATCGATAACCTCAGACAAATGGGTCCTCTGGATAATCCGCGAGGGGGTATTCACTCAATCTTGTGGAGACTCCTCCGGATCGTCCTCCCAAACGACAGCCCAAGCTGTCAACCCTTCAGTCAGACCTTCTCGCCGCCGAGATACAGGGCCTTCTGAACAACAGGGAAGTAGAAGTAGTTCCGCTGCATCAACGGAACACAAGGTTCTACTCCCATTACTTTCTGGTTCCAAAGAAAACCAGGGGCATGCGCCCCATTTTGGACCTCAGAAAACTAAACAAATTTCTGCCCAAGGAGAAATTCAGAATGATTTCACTAGGAACCCTGTTACCTTTGCTTCATCAACATGACTGGCTAGCCTCCCCTAAACATGCAGGATGCTTACCAGCACATTTCTGTTCACCCAAAGCATCACAAACTCCTAAGGTTTGTGGCTCTGGGACAACATTATCAGTTCAGAGTCCTGCCCTTTGGGCTATCCTTGGTGCCACGAGTTTTTAGAAAGTGTTGTGCAGTTCTCACAGCACATCTCAGAAAGATTGGAATACAGGTGTTCCCTTATCTGGACAATTGGCTTCTGGCAAGTCCCTCCAAGCAGGGAACTCTGGATGCCATAGCCACGGCTTCACGCTTTCTCATGTCCATGGGAGTCCTGCTAAACCTGAAGAAATCGCAGCTGCAGCCCTCCCAGAAGCTCCTTTTTATAGGAACTGTTCCAGATACCTCCTGTGCAAAGGCTTTTCTTCCAGAGGACAGGAGGAGCGATATCCTTCAGATGGCCCGTCACATCAGGGAGAGCAACTCAGTTCTAGCTCTCTCGATGCAACAGATGCTAGGTCTCATGGCATCCTCTGTGTTCACTGTACCCCTAGCACGTCTTCACATGAGAACTTCTCAGTGGATGCTCAGTACTCAGTGGTCCCCAACCACTCACCCGAAGTCCTTTCTCATCAAGGTGACAGAACCTCTAAAGAGGTCACTCACCTGGTGGTCGCAAGAGATCAATCTCCTAGAAGGATATCCCTTTGCTCCTCTAGATCATCAGATTTCCATTACCACAGACGCATCCCTGATGGGTTGGGGAGCTCACTGTCAGGCTCTCCACACTCAAGGTACGTGGACTCAAGTCAACTCTCAGCTTCACATAAATGTTTTAGAAATGAGAGCCGTCCTTTATGCGATCTGGGCATTGAAGGACATTCTCTGTCACAAGAACATTCTCCTTCAAATGGACAACAAAGCAGTGATGTATTACATCAACAAGCAGGGCGGTGCTCACTCTTACCCCTTATGCAGGGAAGCGATGAGAGTGTGGGAATGGTGCTTGAAGCACAAGGCTCTAATTCAAGTGGTCTACCTGCTGGGAGTGCAGAACGAACTGGCAGACCGTCTCAGCAGAACAGAGACAGATCCTCACGAATGGTCTCTCGACTCAACCATAGTTCAGTTACTATTCGCAGAGTGGGGAACTCCAGACCTGGACCTTTTTGCATCCCCTCTCAACACAAAACTGCCTCTCTTCTGCTCCAGAAATCCAGGGCCTGGCATTTTCTGTCAGGATGCGTTCAGGCTGCGGTGGACAAAATGCTTTCTATACGCCTTTCCGCCTCTTCCTCTAATTCAGAGGGTACTTCTCAAGTTCGAGTCCCGGGGGACAAAATGATCCTCATTGCTCCCTTCTGGCCTCGACAGATGTGGTTTCCACCACTCAACAGTATGTCAGCAGCTCCTCCCAAACCACTTCCCCTTCATTCGAACCTCTTGACTCAGGGGTCTGTTGTTCATCCCAACCTGAGGTCGCTTTACCTTCATGCTTGGCTCCTGAAGAGATAGAAGTGAACAGGTTCAATGTCTCTTGCAGGGTTTCAGATATTCTTCTGGCTGCGTGGAAGCCAGCCACTAGGAAAACTTACACAGCCAAATGGAAGCTTTTTCGCTCTGGTGTGCAAAATCCTCTTTAAATCCCTTTTCCTGCCCACCAGATAAAATTTTGGAGTACCTCTTAGACCTCTCAAATTCAGGTCTGCAGTACTCTACAGCCAAAGTTCACCTTTGTGCCATTTCAGCTTATCATGAGCCAGTACTTTCCTTGTCACTGGCTGAGTTACCTGTGGTTAAGCGGTTTCTTAAGGGAATTCTGCATACCAGACCTCCTATAAGATGTCCAATTGCAGCCTGGGACATTAATCTTGTGCTAGATATGCTCACTCAGAAACCTTTTGAACCTCTGGCTACCTGTGAGCTAAAATTTCTCACCTGGAAAACGGTCTTCCTGGTGGCCATTACCTCAGCTCGGAGGGTCTCTGAGATACATGCCTTGGTCACAGACCCTCCATATACTGTGTTCCACAAAGACAATGTAGTCCTTAGAACCCATTCTAAATTTCTTTCTAAGGTGGTTTAGGAATTCCATCTAAACCAACCTTTGGTCCTTACCTCTTACTTTGCAAACTTCCAAAATGAAGGAGAACGTTCTCTTCATTCCTTGGACGTCAAGAGAGCTTTGCATTTCTATCTAGATAGAAAAAAAGACTTTTGTAAAGCTCAGCAACTCTTTGTTTCCTGCAGCGAGACCTAGCTGGGTCAACCTGTCGCTATCACATGTATCTCAGCATGGCTAGTGGCATGCCTTCGCCACTGTTATTCCATGGCGCAGGTTAAGCTGGAGGGCAGAGTGTACGCTCACTCTACTAGGGCGGTTGTGACATCTCTGGCGGAGATTCGCAACGTACCCATTACAGATATTTGCAATGCAGCTACCTGGCGCTCATTGCATACTTTTGTTAAACACTATGCCTTGGATGTCCATGCCAGACGACATCTTTCCTTTGACAGGACCATCCTTAATGGACTTCTGTCTTAAAGCTGTGAGCTCTTGGTCTCTCCTGCCACCCTCTCGGGGGATTATTAGCTCGGTACTCTCCCATTAGTGTGAATGAGTGGTGGAGACTTATGTCCAGGAAGATATGGAAATTACTTACCTACTGTAATTCTTGATCTTCTTGGACCAGTCTCCACCACTCATTCACACGCCCACCCTCCATCCCCCGAGCTCACCTCTGTTGTTGGTCTTCACTCCCTCAAATCTTTAGGCTGTGAAGACTTCTTTGTTGACCCTTCTTGTACGGGTCGTCCGGACTATCTTATTTCTGGTTTTTGGTTAGGCTATCCTTCTAGGTTAGTTACGCTGCATCTCGTCGGAGAAAAAAAGTACTGAGGCGGTTGGAGGGTCGACGCCGAGATAGTCATTACCGCACGAGCTGAGGCTCGCGTGCCGCTCATCGCCGCTCCATCTCTGGTGCCGGCCCTCCAGCAAAAAGTTTGCTCCCACTGGGTCCTAGTGCCTCAGGCGCTAATCCCATTAGTGTGAATGAGTGGTGGAGACTCGTCCAAGAAGATCAAAAATTACGGTAGGTACGTAATTTCCATTTCTCACCCTAACCCTCTCCCTGCCCGCTCTCACCCTGAATCTGACAGCACTATGATCACTGGTGCCAAGCTCTTCCCCCACCTCCACTTCCTCCACACTGTCCCCATTTGTGAGGTCCACATCCAACAGGTTTTCACCCCTAGTGGGCTCATTGACCCTTTGCTGTAGGAATATGCCCTGCAGAGCCTCCAAGATACCCCTGCTCCTCGCGGAAATTGCTGTCTGGGCCTCCCAGTTGATGTCTGGAAGGTTTAAGTCCCCAACTAGCACAATTTCCCCTTTCAAACAACATGAAGTCTTGCTATATTATGACAATTGCAGTATGACCGCAGGTTAGAACTGCTCCGGAGGTGAAATAGTTAACTTCCATGCAAGGCATGGAATCTTGAGCGCGAGCTCGGTTAAGGAAGCTCTGTCTGCTTGCTTTCAAACCAAAACCATCAGATTCTTTACTCCGCTTCACTGAACAGTCGCTCCAGAGATTTCTCCTTTTGCTCGGTTCATTTTCGCGGTTTAAAACAGTTTAAAAATAGTAAATTTAACCGCAACTGTTCGGTTCAAGCTCTGTCTGTGGTAACGTAAGTAATAGATAGGTTTTACATACGAATTCTGTGTGGAACTTGTAAAACATTTATCGGTTCGGTTTGAACCGATTAGGTTGCATTTTCAATTGCTAGTCCTTTTTTAGAGTGCGGTTCCTGGTTCCTATCGGTTCTAAAAAACGTATTTCATTACGTTTTTTTCCATGGCCCGTGACACGGTTGGGAACCGATAGGAGAGTCTTGCTTGGCGGATTGCCATAAACGGGCAAGTTTTTGGTTAGGCTGGCATAATGTCTGAGAAACCCAAAAGAAAAACTGGGCCCACTGGGTTTCAGCACTGCGATGGCTGTGGGGAAGCCTTTGCCAAGGCTGAACCTCACACCACCTGTGTTTATTGCCTGGGGTTTGACCACCTCGATTCAGACTGCCAGATTTGCAAGAATTTCCCTGCTGCCACCATTGAAAAGAGAGTTGGTAGGCTCAGGGAAAGAGAGGCCAAAATGTCCGCTGACCTGGATGGCTGGCCCGGTTCGGTGCCAACCGAACCTGAGGGAGTGCCCTCTGACCAGGGCCAGACTTCCTCGGGCAAACGAAGAGCTGGCTCCGAGGAGCCAGTTCCTGCAAAAAGGACTAGAAAGTCTGCTGCTGTGGAAAAAGTCCTTTCCCCAGCAACTGAAGAGATAGCCAAAGCAATCCAAATTGTCCAGTCTCTGGGTTCCTGAACCGTCCCCACTTGGGAGACGTTCGGTTCACCAAGTCCCATCGGTTCAGGATTATGATTTTGAGGAATTTTATGAACCGTGGGGGGGGGAAGGAGAGTATGAAGAGAGTAATTATGGTCTGGAAGATCTGGACGCTCCTGTTGAGCCAGATACCTCTCCAGACAGACCTTTAGGGGTTCCCCCCCCTAGGCTTTCTGAGTCCCCTGCTCATTTCATCTTTTACAAGAAGGTTGCTGAAACTCTTCAGCTTCCTGTTGAGGAAGCTGTGGATGATCAGGAAGAGATTGATTATGTGGAAATGATGGATATTCCAGAATCTAAGAAACTGTCTATTCAAACAACATGAAGTCTTGCTATATTATGACAATTGCAGTTTGTCCCACCATTAGAACTGCTCCGGAGGTGAAATAGTTAACTCCATTCCATGAATGGAACGTAGAGCACGAGCTCTAAAGAGAAGCTCTGTCTGTGTAGTTTCAAACCTGAACTGTGAGATTCTTTACTCCGCCTCACTGAACAGTCGCTCCGGAGATTTCTCCTACTGCTCGGTTCATTTCTCAGTTTAAACAGTGTTTTCTCGGTTCGATTCAACCGAGAATAGTTTTATTTTAACCGCAAAACTGATCGGTTCAAGCTCTGTCTGTGGTATCGTAAGTAATTCATATTTTAATTCTGTGTGGAACTTGTAAGTTTTATCGGTTCGGCTTTGAACCGATCAGCTTGGTTTAAAGCTTAAAGTTTAAAAACTTGAGATTTTAGAGTGCGGTTCCCCGGTTCTTATCGGTTCTAAAAAAAACGGATTTCATTACGGTTTTTTCCAATACCCGTGACACAGTTAGGAACCGATAAGGGTGTCTTGCCTGGCACTGGCGTTTAAAGGGCAAGTTTTTCTGGTTAGGCTGGCATTATGTCTGAGAAACCCAAAAGAAAAACCGGGCCCACTGGGTTTCAACACTGTGATGTCTGTGGGGAAGTCTTTGCCAAGGCTGACCCACACACCACATGTGTTTATTGTCTGGGGTTTGACCACATCCAGTCAGACTGCCAGATTTGTAAAAATTTCCCTGCAGCCACCCTGGAAAAGAGATTGGGCAGGCTCAGGGAACGAGAGGCCAAAAAGTCCGCTGACCCGGATGGCCAGCCCGGTTCGGTGCCAACCGAACCGGAGGGAGTGCCCTCTGACCAGGGCGAGACTTCCTCGGGGCAAACGAAAAGCTGGCTCGGATGAACCAGTTCCAGTAAAGAGAACAAGAAAGTCAGCAGGTTTGGAGCCCAAAATTCTTACTCCAACTGCTGCAGAGATAGCAAGAGCTATTCAGATTGTCCAGTCACTTTCTCCGGTCCCGTCCGAACCGCCACTGTCTGGTAAAAGGTCGGTTCGGTCGGTTCCATCGGATCAGGAATATGATGTTGAGGCGTTTTATGAACCAGAGGAGGGGGAGGATGATTATGAACAGTATGAATGTGACTTGGAGGGTCTGGGTGTGCCCATTGAACCGGACATCTCCCCAGATAGACCTTTAGAATCTCCCCCTATGCTTTCTGAGTCCCCCTCTCATTTTATGTTTTACAAAAGTTGTTGAACCCTCCAGCTTCCTTTGGAGGAAGCTGTGGATGAGCAAGAGGAGCCTGATTTGTAGAAATGATGGATATACCAGAGTCTAGGAGATTGTCTATTCCTTTGCATAAGTCATTTAGGAAACAAACAATAAAATCTTAAAACTCCTCATTCTGTGCCTCCTGTAGATAAAAAGATGGACAGAAGGTACACACTGTCAGGTCCTGATACAGAATTCCTTTCTCAGCAATGCAGTCATGTTAGTAGTTCAGGCTGCAGCCTGTGATAAAGCTAATATTCCCCTGGCTTCACATCCTCCTGACAAGGATTCCAGGAAGATTGATGCCATGGCAAAAAAACAGTACATGGCAGCGTCCTTGGGACTCAGGCAAGCAAATTATATGGCTTATGTAGCAAGGTATCAGAAATCTAGATGGGATACTGTTATGGAATTAGCCAAACAAGCACCTGGCCAGCTTGCTAGTGAGCTGGAGCAGGTGGCTGCCGATGGCATTGAGGCTTCTAAGGTGCAGTTTCATGCTGCTGTGGATTTTAATGATGTTTCTCTAGAGTCATGGCCACATCTGTAGCTTTTGTAGGTTGGCCTGGCTCAGGTGTACTAGCCTGTCACAGGATACCCAGACTAAGGCTATGGATTTCCTGTGGTGGGAAATTCTCTGTTTGGGGAGCAGACAGAGAATTATATGAAAAAGATGGATGAATATAGGACTACCTATAAAAGTGCCCAAGCCAAGGAGTGGCAAGCCACTCCCCAGAGGCACACCCCCAGGGGTAGGGGTAGGCCTTTCCACAGGCCTTTTTACCAAACTCAGGCCTCCTCTGCTTATGCTCAGAGGGGGTTCTTCAGCGGCAGAGGCAGACAGGGCGTGGCAGGCCTGCCCCCACCCCTCAGCCTAAAGCACCTGCCAAGCAGGCACCCTGATGGGGTGCCCAGGGCCGATTCTCCTTTACCAGTAGGGGGCAGGTTGGCTTACTTCAGTCAGAACTGGGTGTCTTTAACTTCAGACAAGTGGGTTCTGGAAGTAGTAAGCCAGGGTCTGGTTCTCAGCTTCAAAGGTTCCCAAAGATGAGAATCAGGCCTTTTTTTACCTGCAAGCTCTTTAGAGACCTTTACTCTAGAAGCAGAGGTCTCAACCCTGTTAGCTCTCAGAGCAGTAGAAAGGGTTCCTCCCCTACACCAGGGCAAGGGTCTGTACTCCAGATACTTCCTTACCCCAAAAAAGACAGGAGAATGGTGGCCCATTTTAGACCTCAGATATCTGAACAAGCATCTTTTGAAACCAAAGTTCAGAATGGTAACTCTGGCAATGATTTTACCCTCTCTAAGGCCAGGGGACTGGCTAGCTTCCCTGGACCTCAAGGATGCCTATTTTCACATCCTAATCAGAAGCTCCCACCGAAAGTACCTCAGATTCAAACTGCCCTCAGGTCATTACCAGTTCAGAGCAATGCCCTTCGGCCTTACCTCTGCCCCAAGGGTATTCACAAAATGTCTGGCAGTAGCAGTGGCTCACTTAAGGAGGCAAAGGATTGCTGTTTTTCCCTATCTGGACGACTGGCTCATTGTAGGCCAGTCCCCAGAACAGGTAAAATCTCACCCAAGTCACCCAGCAGCTTCTCACCTCCCTGGGCTTCCTACAATCTACCAAAGTCGGTTCTGGAACCAGTTCAGGTACTCACCTTCATAGGTGCAGAATTGGACACAAATCTGGCCAGAGCTTTTCTTCCCTTAGAAAGGGTAAGGAACTTGGTGGCTCTGGCCTCCTCCTTTACTCTGCAGGTCTCTCGACCAGCAAGACACTTTTTGCAGCTCCTGGGGCACATGGCTGCGTCCACAGCTGTAGTGCAGGGAGCAAGATTTCAGATGAGAGACATTCAGTTTCACTTGAGAGCCTATTGGTCTCAGAGAAGAGACCCCCTTTCCAAGTTGGTCCCAGTGACCCGAACCTTGATCCAGGCCCTTCAGTGGTGGCAGGATCAGAGCAATTTAAGACTGGGGGTCCCCTTCATTCCCCTTTCTCACACTTTGACCCTCATTACGGATGCTGCCCTCCTGGGGTGGGGAGCCACATGGGCGACCTCTCCACTCAGGAGTGTGGTCCCCAGGAATCTCTGCTCCACATCAATTTGCTGGAACTCAGAGCTGTCTTTTAGCACTTCAAGCGTTTTCTGCTTCTGTCCAGGAACAAAGTGGTACAAGTCAGAACAGACAATACCACAACAATGTGGTACATCAACAAGCAGGGGGGCACTCGGTCTTCGGCCTTGTGCACCAAGGCAATGAAGTTGTGATCTCTGGCCTATTCCCTGAACACTTCACTCATAGCAGTTCACCTTCCAGGAAAGGACAATGTCCTAGCAGATGCTCTCAGCAGGATTTCTCAGGGCCATCACGAATGGTCTCTGGATCCTCAAGTACTGGGGATAGTCTTTGCCAGATGGGGCACCCCTCAGATAGATCTTTTTGCAGCCCCAGACAATCACCAACTTCCACTGTTCTGCTGCAGGCCCCAGTGTTGGGCCCAGTCCCCTGGACGCTCTTCTGGATTGGGAAGGAAGTTTCTTTATGCTTTTCCCTTCCTCTCCTATTCAAGGTGTTAGTAAAATCAGATCCCAGCCTTGCAGGGTGATTCTGATTGCCCCAGATTGGGCCAGGCAGCCCTGGTACCCACTCCTTCTGTCCCTGACAGTCCATCTCCCCTGTGTCTCCCCAGGAATCACAACCTATTAACCTGTGCCCAGGGAGAGTTTGGTATCTGAACCTCAATCCCTCAACCTCAAGGCTTGGCTCTTGAGGAGTTGAATTTGCTGACCTACACCTCTCTCAGGGTGTTCTTGAAACTTAAAGGCTTCTAGGAAGCCTTCCACTAGGGCTACTTATAATTCTAAGTGGAAAAGGTTCTCCATTTGGTGTTCTGGGAAGCATATTTCCCAGAATCTGCTGATTTGCCCATTGTGTTAGATTACATGGTCCATCTTAATTCTTTGGGCCTGAGACCAGCTACCCTGAGAGTTCATTTGGCTGCTGTCTCTGCTTTTGTTTCAGCAGGAAAGCCATCCTCTCTTTCCGCTCACCCTGTGTTTTCCAAGTTTTTTAAGGGATTACTTCATACTAATCCACCTTTTCGGGATCCGGCCCCTGCCTGGGACCTTAATGTTTGCATTGCCCAGTTAATGCAACCCCCAAGTATCTAACTTGGAAAACTGTTTTCCTAGTGGCTATCACTTCTGCTAGACGCATAAGTGAGTTGCAAGCCTTGTCAGTAGAAACTGACTTTATTTCTTTCCACAGGGATAAGGTAGTCCTCAGGACTAACAGGAAGTTTTGCCTAAGGTGGTTTCAGATTTCCATCTTAACAATCTATCTCCCTTCCAGTGTTTTTCACTGAACATTCCTCTTCTGGTGAGAGGAGATTGCACAGTTTGGATGTTAAGAGGGCCCTTAGTTACTATATAGAACGTACCAAGGGTCACAGGTTCGAATCCCATCAACTTTTTCTCACTTATGGTGAGGTTGGGAAAGGGAAACCCGCCACTAAGAGATCAATTGCCAGGTGGATTGTCTCTTGTATCCAATTTTGTTATCAGACACTGGGCAGAGATCCCCCCTCTGGCTTGAGGGCTCATTCTACCAGAGGTACAGCTGCGTCTCTAGCTGCTGCCAGAGACATCCCTATATTGGAGATATGTCAGGATGCTACTTGGAAAACGGTACACACTTTCACCAAGCATTACTCCCTGGATGTCCAGGCTAGGAGGGATGCTCGGTTTAACAGCTGTGCTTCAGAGCCTATTCCTAAGTAGGTTCTGTCCTCCTCCATGGAGGTACTGCTGTAGTCTGCAATTGTCATAATATAGCAAGACTTCATGTTGTTTGAAGAAAAAATTACTCACCTTAGTAATGTTGTTTCTTCTAATGGAGTCTTGCTATATTATGACCTCCCCCCCAGCCTGCCCCTCTCAGAACTTCTACTTGGGTATGGGGTGGGCAGCCTAGTGTGGGCACTATTTTATGCCCTTTTTATGTGTTTTCACCCCTTCTTGGGGATTTGGGGTGTGGTGTTTTTCATTTTTTCCTTATATTTCTCTCATATTGTTAAATTATACTATTAATTCTGGTCCCCTGACTTGAGTCTTTTGTGTTGGGACCAGCAATGGTGTTAGTATTTAGGTAGCCAGTTGGCTAGTGTGAGTTACAGCTTCCACACAGACCTTAGTGAGTTTTGCTCGTAAAGATCTGACAGTTCAGGTTTGAAACTACACAGACAGAGCTTCTCTTTAGAGCTCGTGCTCTAAGTTCCATTCATGGAATGGAGTTAACTATTTCACCTCCGGAGCAGTTCTAATGGTGGGACAAACTGCAATTGTCATAATATAGCAAGACTCCATTAGAAGAAACAACATTACTAAGGTGAGTAATTTTTTCTTCCCCCTCATAAATCTTTCAGGAAACAGACAGTAAACGTTTTAAAAACTCCTCATTCTATACCTCCTGTGGATGAAAGGATGGACAGAAGGTATATTTTATCAGGTCCTGACATAGAATTTCTCACACAGCAATGCAGCCATGTGGGTGTAGTGCAGGCTGCAGCCTGTGACAAGGCAAATATCCCCCTAGCTTCACATCCTCCTGAAAAGGACTCCAGGAAGATTGATGCTATGGCAAAGAAACAGTATATGGCAGCATCCTTGGGGCTCAGACAAGCAAATTACATGGCTTATGCTGCCAGATACCAGAAATCCAGATGGGATACTATGCTGGCTCTAGTCAAACAACTCCCTGACAAGTTTGCCAGGGATCTGGAACAGGTAGCTTTAGATGGTATTGAGGCATCAAAAATGCAGTTTCATGCTGCAGTGGACTCTAATGATGTATCTTCTAGAGTTATGGCTACTTCTGTGGCTCTTCGCAGAATGGCCTGGTTCAGATGAACCACATTGTCACAGGATACCCAGTCAAAAGCCATTGATTTTCCTGTGATTGGCAATTCTTTGTTTGGGGAGCAAACAGAGAATTATATGAAGAAAATGGATGAATACAGGACCACCTATCTGAGTGCACAGGCCAAGGAAAGGCAGACCACTCCTCAGAAGCAGCCCTCCAGGGGCAGAGGCAGGCCTTTTCATAGGCCTTTTTGTCAGGCTCAAGCCTCCTCTTCCTCCTATACCCAGAGGGGATTCTTTAGAGGAAGGGGCAGGAGGGGTTCAAGCAGGCCTGCTTCCACTCCTCAGCCCAAAGCCCCTGCCAAGCAGGCACCATGATGGGGTAGCCAGGGCCGCTTCTCCTCTACCAGTAGGGGGCATATATTATGACCTCCCTCCCTGCCTGCCCCTCTCAGAACCTCGTTTTTGCGCTGTGGGTGGGCATCACAGGGTTGGCACTCTGTTTTCTTGCCACTTTGTTGTTTTGTCTCACCCTCCCTAGGGTGAGTGTGTTTTTATTTCATTATTGGGTCTCTTGACTTGAGTCTTTTTTCGAGACCAACAAGTGTGTTTGTTAGGTTAGTAGCTAGTTGGCTAGTGTAGGTTTACAGCTTCCACACAGAACATTAGTGAGTTTTAGCTCGTAAAGATCTGACGGTTTTGGTTTGAAAGCAAGCAGACAGAGCTTCCTTAACCGAGCTCGCGCTCAAGATTCCATGCCTTGCATGGAAGTTAACTATTTCACCTCTGGAGCAGTTCTAACCTGCAGTCATACTGCAATTGTCATAATATAGCAAGACTCCATTAGAAGAAACAACATTACTAAGGTGAGTAAATTTTTCTTCTGTGCCATCCTCGCTACTGATTCTACCAGGTGTCAATCCCCTTCCTCCCTCTGCATAGGAGGCCTATAATTATAAATTACCCCAACTCGCAGGTTTTCCCCTTGTCCCCTGTCTGGGGTGACCCATATTATCTCTGTTCCCCTTCCTCCTCCCGTCCCTCCTGATGATGCAGTAACACGAGAAACCAGTCAGAGTGACTAGCGGTGAGTTCTACTGGTATTCCTGAAAAGGGCTGACATGGTTTTGTGTGGGAGCGGGTGCAAGTAAATAAGGCATTTATACTTGCGAAGTTTTTATATACTCAGTGGTACTTCATTTGGCTTTGACGGTGATGGTGCTGTACTTCCTTGGTTTGCTCATTTGTTTTTAGTATCGGCACACTCTGCAGTGGGGTAGGCCTCCCTTCATTTGTTCCTTTAACAAAGAGCAGTTTTTTTGTACCCAAAGGCAGGAGAGCCCAAAACAACAGAAACCAGTCTCCCCAAGCCTCAAAGAAGGCACAGCTAATGGCAGAGGTGCCGAAAGCACCTAGTGCCTCAATGTGAAGCTCCGGACCCATTCCTGCCTCAGCTGCCCAAGACAGACCTCTCTTCCCCAGTGGGGGGGGGGGTGCTTGACACAGTTTTAGTGTCAATGGGAGTCCATCATGACAGACAAGTGGGTCCTCAGGATTATCCGAGAGGGGTACTCCCTGAATTCCATAAAAAAAAAAAAAAAAACACATACAGATTATCCCCTAGAAGGCAACTCCCTTTGTCAGCTCACATGTCATAGAAACATAGAAGTTGATGTCAGAAAAGGACCACTTGGCCCACCCAGTCTGCCCCCCACCTACATTGCCCTCATGTGAGGCCCCACTCAGCCTCAGATTACCCCTTGGCTTGCCTTTTTTCTAAATCCCCCTACGTCTATCCCATGTGCTCTTGAAACCCGCAACTGTCTCCACCCCACCACCTCCTCAGAGAGGTTGTTCCAAGCATCCACCTAGCTCTCAATGAAGAACTTCCTCGTATCTCCCCAAAGCCTTCCCCTTCCAACTTCATAGAATGACCCTTTGTCCTTGAGCATCTTTTATGATGGAAGATGCTCCCCTCCTGCACTTTCTTTATACCTGTGAGATATCTGAAAGGCTCAATGATGTCTCCCCTCTCCCTTCTCTCTTCCAGGGAGTATGTATTTAGCTTCCTGAGCCTTTCCTCATAGGATCTCTGGTGCAGGCCCTGCACCATTTTGGTTGCCCTCCTTTGGACCACCTCCACTCTGTCTGTGTCCTTTCTAAGGTTGGCCTCCAGAACTGGACACACTACTCCAGGTGAGGTCTCACCATGATCTATGCAATAGGATTATAACCTTCCTCCTCCTCCTACTGGTGATACCCCTGCCTTTGCATCCAAGCATCCTGTTAGCATTACCCACTGCCTTGTCACACTGCCTAGCCACCTTCAAGTCCTCAGATATGATTACCCCCAGGTCTCTTTCTTCTGTTGTTACAGCCAGCTCTTCTTCTCCTAGTTGGTAACTTTCCATTGGGTTCCTGTGCCCCAGGTGCATGATTTTTGCGTTGAAACCCAGTTGCCAGACTCATGGCCATTCTTCCAGCTTCTTTAGATCTTCCCTCATACTTTCCACCCCTCCCAGCATGTCTACTCTGTTGCAGATTTCAAACAACATGAAGTCTTGCTATATTATGACAATTGCGGTTTGTCCCACCATTAGAACTGCTCTGGAGGTGAAAGGGTTAACTACCATTCTAATAATGGGGTTTAGAGCGCGAGCTCGGTTAGAGAAGCTCTGTCTGGATAATTTCAAACTGAAACTGTCAGATTCTTTACTCCGCCTCACTGAACAGTCGCTCCGGAGATTTCTCCTACTGCTCGGTTCATTTCTTGGTTTAAACAGTATTTTCTCGGTTAAATTCAACCGCGAGTATTATTTTTAACCTAAACTGATCGGTTCAAGCTCTGTCTGTGGTATTGTAAGTAACAGACAGGTTTTTATTCTGTGGAACTTGTAAATGTTTATCGGTTCGGTTCGAACCGATCAGGTTAGTTAAAACTTTAAAGTATAAGCATTTTAAAGCTTTTAGAGTTCGGTTCCGGTTCTTATCGGTTCCTAAAAAAACAGATTTCATTACGGTTTTCCACGACCGTGACACAGTTGGGAACCGATAAGAGGATCTTACCTGGCATTGCCATAAGCAGGTAAGTTGTTGGTTAGGCTGGCATCATGTCTGAGAAACCCAAAGAAAAACGAGCCCACTGGGTTTCAGCACTGTAGTGTCTGTGGGGAAGCCTTTGCCAAGGCTGACCCACACACTACATGTGTCGATTGTCTGGGGTTTGACCACCTCAATTCAGACTGCCAGATTTGTAAAAATTTCCCTGCAGCCACCCTGGATAAGAGAGTGGGCAGGCTCAGGAGAGCGAGAGGCCAAAAGTCCGCTGACCCGGATGGCCAGCCGGTTCGGTGCCAACGAACCGCGAGACCCCCTCTGACCAGGCGAGACTTAAACATAGAAACATAGAAGTTGACAGCAGATAAGGGACCGCAAGGCCCATCCAGTCTGCCCATTTCTTTTCTACCTTATAAATGTGCCATCGGCCTTTTGCTCTGTCAGTGGCCTATCTATTCATAGTCATTTGTATTGCTCCCTTATGCCTATCCCATGCCTGTTTGAAGCCCTGCACTGTATTCATAGCCACCACTTCTTGTGGTAAGCCATTCCATGCATCCACCACCCTTTCTGTGAAAAAGAATTTCCTCACATTCCCCCTTAATCGGCCTCCCTCTAATCTCATGCTGTGTCCTCTTGTCCTGCTATTTTTCTTATATTTAAACATGTTAGACTCTTTCACCTTGTTTATGCCCTTAAGGTGTTTGAATGCCTCGATCATATCACCTCTCTCCTCCTTTGCTCAAGGGTATACATATTGAGCTCCGTTAATCTGTCCTCATATGTCTTCTGATGCAGTCCCTGCACCATTTTGGTTGCCCTTCTCTGGACTGCCTCAATTTGGTTAATGTCCTTGTGAAGGTGTGGCCTCAATACTGCACGCAGTACTCCAGATGGGGCCTAACCAGTGTCTTGTACAGAGGATTATTACCTCCTCTTATGACTTGTGATACCCTACTAATACACCCTAACACCCCTAGCCTTACCTACTGCTTTAGAGGTCTGCTTGGATGATTTTAGGTCATCAGTGATGATGATGCCAAGTCTCTTTCTTCCTTTGTGACTGCTGCTAACTCCTCCCAGCCTATAGGTGGCTTCAGGGTTTCTCTTCCCTATGTGCATGATTTTGCACTTCTTTGCATTAAATCCCAGTTGCCACTCTTCTGACCATTTTGCTAGTTTATCCAGATCTCTTCTCATTCTGCCCACCCCATCTGGATCATCTACTCTGTTGCAGATCTTGGTCTCATCTGCAAACAGACAAGCCTTACCCTCTAGTCCATCTGCAAGGTCACTAATGAAGATGTTGAAGAGGACTGGCCCCAGGACTGATCCCTGAGGTACCCCACTTGTGACTTGCATCTCTTCTGACTGTATACCATTTACCACCACTCTCTGTTTTCTGCCTGACAACCAGTTTGCCACCCAGCTGACCAACTTCTGACCCACCCCGAGCCTACCCAGCTTATTTATCAATCTTCTATGTGGAACAGTGTCAAAAGCTTTGCTGAAGTCAAGGTAGGCGACATCAACTGCTCCCCTTGGTCCACCACTCTGGTTACCCAGTCAAAGAAATCAATGAGATTAGTTTGACAGGACCTTCCTTTTGTAAACCCATGCTGTCTTGGATCCTGTGCCCCTATGGATTCCAGGTGTTGCACTATCCTTTCCTTAAGGAGTGCCTCCATAATCTTGCCCACTACTGAGGTAAGACTGACTGGTCTGTAGTTCCCCGCCTCCTCCCTGCAACCACTCTTGTGGAGCGGGATCACATGAGCCCTTCTCCAGTCTTCTGGGACCTCTCCTGTGCTCAGAGACTTACTAAACAATTCTGCTAATGGCTCTGCTAGTTCCTCCTTTAGCTCCTTAAGTACCCTGGGATGTATGCCATCAGGTCCCATTGCCTTATCCACCTGGGCTTAGCAAGCTCTTGTAGGACCTTTCTTTTGTGAAGGGAGAAGCCTCACCTCCCCCTGTGTCCATGATGCTGAGCTGTGGGCCCTGCCTACCTTCTCTTCAGTAAATACTGAGCAAAAGTATCTATTTAGGATAGATGCCTTTACAGGGTCCTCCTCCTCACATGCTCCCTTTTCTCCATTAAGCTTAGCAATACCCCCTCTAGACTTTCTCCTTTCACTAATGTATCTATAGAAAGTCTTGTCCCTTCTTTTACTGTTCATGCTAGTGTTTCCTCAGTTTGGGACTTTGCCTGCCTTACTGCCTTACCTGCTTCCCTTAGGGCAGTTTGGTATGCCTCCCTATCTTCATCCCGCTGTGTTCCCTTATATTTCCTGAAGGCCAGCCTTTTGGCTCTGACCTTTTCTGCTACTGTATTTGAGAACCAAAGTGGTTTCCTTCTTCTTTTGCACTTCCTTTTCTGTCTAACACAATGGGATGTTGCTTCAAGTATTGCATCCTTAATGCTTGCCCACTTTGCCTGTACCCCTTCACCTGTGTTTCTTTTTGCCAGGGCTAGCTTCACTCTGTTGGCCATCTTATCAAAGTCAGCTCCTCTGAAGTCCCATATTTTTGCCTTGGAATGGGATGATTTAGATGTAGTAGCCAAATTGAACCATACCATGTGATGGTCACTGGCCCCCAGGTGACCTTCTACCTGGAGATCTGTGATCCCTTCTTTGTTAGTCAGTACTAGATCTAGGATAGCCTTCTTCCTCGGGCAGACTTCCTCGGGAAAACGTAAAGCTGGCTCTGAGGAGCCAGTTCCAGCAAAGAAAACTAAAAAATCAGCAGGTATGGAGTCCAAAATTCCTTCTCCAACTGCTGCAGAAATAGCAAAAGCTATACAAATTGTACAGTCACTGTCTCCGGTTCCGTCCGAACCGCCACTGTCTGGTAGAAGGTCGGTTCGGTCGGTTCCACCGGTTCAAGAATATGATAGTGGAGATTTTTATGAACCAGAGGAGGGGGAGGAGGATTATGAACAGTGTGAATGTGACTTTGAGAGTCTAGATGTGCCCATTGAAGCGGACATCTCCCCAGACAGACCTTTAGAATCTCCCCTATGCTTTCTGAGTCCCCTTCTCATTTTTTGTTTTATAAAAAGGTTGCTGAAACCCTCCAGCTCCCATTAGAGGAAGCTGTGGATGAGCAAGAGGAACCTGACTATGTGGAAATGATGGATATCCCAGAGTCTAGAAGATTATCTATCCCCTTACATAAGTCTTTTAGGAAGCAAACAATAAAAATTCTAAAAGCCCCTAATTCTGTGCCTCCTGTTGACAAAAAGATGGACAGGAGGTACACTTTGTCAGGTCCTGATACAGACTTTCTTTCACAGCAATGCAGTCATGTTAGGTAGTTCAGGCTGCAGCCTGTGATAAGCTAACATTCCCTGGCTTCACATCCTCCTGACAAGAACTCCAGGAAGATTGATGCCATGGCTAAAAACAATACATGGCAGCGTCCTTGGGACTCAAGACAAGCAAATTACATGGCTTATGTGGCAAGATACCAAAAATCTAGATGGGACACTGTCATGGCTTTGACCAAACAGGCCCTGGCCAGCTTACCAAGGAGCTGGAGCAGGTGGCTACTGATGGTATTGAGGCTTCCAAGGTGCAGTTCCATGCTGCTGTGGATTCTAATGATGTATCCTCTAGAGTCATGGCTACATCTGTGGCCTTTCATAGGTTAGCTTGGCTCAGGTGTACTAACTTGTCACAGGATACCCAGACTAAGGCTATGGATTTTCCTGTGGTGGGGAATTCTCTGTTTGGGGAGCAGACAGAGAATTACATGAAGAAAATGGATGAATACAGAACAACTTATAGGAGTGCACAAGCCAAGGAGCGGCAAGCCACTCCTCAGAAGCAGACCCCCAGGGGTAGAGGTAGGCCCTTTCACAGGCCTTTTTACCAAACCCAGGCTTCTTCTGCTTATGCTCAGAGGGGGTTCTTCAGAGGCAGAGGCAGACGGGGTGCAAGTAGGTCTGCTCCCACCCCTCAGCCTAAAGCCCCTTGCCAAACAGGCACCCTGATGGGGTGCCCAGGGCCTGATTCTCCACTACCTGAGGCAGGCTGGCTTACTTGCCCAGGACTGGGAGTCTCTAACATCAGACAAATGGGTCCTGGAAGTAAGCCAGAATCTGGTTCTCAGTTTCAAAACATTTCCAAAGATGAGAGCCAGATTTTTTCCACCTGCAAACCCTCTAGAGACTTTTACCTTAGAAACAGAAGTCTCAACCCTCCTAGCTCTCAGAGCTGTAGAGAGGGTTTCTCCCCTACACCAGGGCAAGGGTCTGTACTCCAGATATTTCCTTACCCCAAAAAAGACAGGAGAATGGCGGCCCATTTTAGACCTAAGATATCTGAACAAGCACCTTTTGAAACCAAAGTTCAAAATGGTGACTCTGGCAATGATTTTACCTTCTCTAAGGCCAGGGGACTGGCTAACTTCCCTGAACCTCAAGGATGCCTATTTCCATGTTCTAATCAGAAGCTCCCACCGAAAGTACCTCAGATTCGAACTGCCCTCAGGTCATTACCAGTTCAGAGCAATGCCCTTCGGCCTCACCTCTGCCCCAAGGGTATTCACAAAATGTCTGGCAGTAGCAGTTGCTCATTTAAGAAGGCAAAGGATTGCTGTCTTTCCCTTTCTTGATGACTGGCTCATTGTAGGCCAGTCTCCAGAACAGGTCAAATCACACCTGCAAGTTACCCAGCAGCTGCTCACCTCTCTGGGCTTCTTACTCAATCTTCCAAAGTCAGTTCTGGAACTTGTTCAGGTACTCACCTTCATAGGTGCAGAATTGGACACAAAGCAGGCCAGAGCCTTCCTACCCTTAGAGAGGGTAAGGAACCTGGTGGCCCTGGCCTCCTCCTTCACTCTGCAGGTCTCTGGACCAGCAAGGCACTTCTTACAGCTCCTAGGGCACATGGCTGCTTCCACAGCTGTAGTGCAAGGAGCAAGATTTCAGATGAGGGACATTCAGTTTCACTTGAGAGCCTTTTGGTCTCAGAGAAAGATCCCTTCCGAGTTGGTCCCAGTGACTCGAACCCTGATCCAGGCCCTTCAGTGGTGGCAGGATCAGAGCAATTTAAGACTGGGGTCCCTTCATCCCTCTATCTCATTCCTTGACCCTCACTACGGATGCATCCCTTCTGGGATGGGGAGCTCATGGCGACCTCTCCACTCAGGGAGTGTGGTCCCCCAGGAATCTCTGCTCCACATCAATTTGCTGGAACTCAGAGCTGTCTTTCTAGCACTTCAAGTGTTTTCTGCATCTGTTCAGAACAAAGTGGTTCAAGTCAGAACAGACAACACCACCACAATGTGGTATATCAACAAACAAGGGGCACTCGGTCTTGGCCTTGTGCACGAAGCAATGAAGTTGTGGTCTTTGGCTTATTCCTGAACACTCTCCTCATAGCAGTTCACCTCCCAGGAAAGGACAATGTCCTGGCAGATGCTCTCAGCAGGATTTCCAGGGCCATCACGAATGGTCACTGGATCCCCAAGTACTGGGATAGTTTTTGCCAGATGGGGCACCCTCAGATAGACCTTTCGCAGCCCCAGACAATCACCAACTTCCACTGTTTTGTTGCAGGCCTCCAGTGATGGGCTCAGTCCTCTGGATGCCTTTTCCTAGATTGGGAAGGAAGTTTCTATATGCTTTTCCTCCCTTCCTCTCCTATTCAAGGTGCTAGTCAAAATCAGATCCCAGCCTTGCAGGATGAATCTGATTGCTCCAGATTGGGCCAGGCAGCCCTGGTACCCACTTCTTCTGTCCTTAGCAGTCCATCTTCCCCTGTGCCTCCCCAGGAGGCACAATCTGTTATCTTGTGCCCAGGGGAGGGTTTGGTATCCGAATCTCAAATCCCTCAACCTCAAGGCCTGGCTCTTGAGGAGTTAGAGTTTGCTGACCTACACCTTTCTCAAGGTGTTCTCGACATCCTGAAGGCTTCCAGGAAGCCTTCCACTAGGGCCACTTATAATTCTAAATGGAAAAGGTTTTCCATCTGGTGCTCGGGGAAGCATATTTCCCCGGAATCTGCTGATTTGCCCATTGTTCTGGACTATATGGTCCATCTTAATTCTTTGGGCCTGAGACCAGCTACCCTGAAAGTTCATTTGGCAGCTGTCTCTGCTTTTATTTCAGCAGGAAAGCCCTCTTCTCTTTCCACTCACCCTGTTTTTTCCAAGTTTTTCAAGGGATTACTTCATACTAATCCACCTTTCAGGGACCCGGCCCCTGCTTGGGATCTTAATGTTTGCATTGCTCAGTTGATGCAACCTCCATTTGAACCTCTGTCTTCTGCAGAGCTCAAGTATTTGACTTGGAAAACTGTTTTTCTAGTAGCCATCACTTCTGCCAGGCATAAGTGAGTTACAAGCTCCTTGTCAGTGGAGACTGACTCTTATTTCCTTTCTTCACAGGGATAAAGTAATCCTTAGGACTAACAGGAAGTTTTTGCCTGTGGTTTCAGATTTCCATCTTAACCAATCTATCTCCTTCCAGTGTTCTTCACTGACCATTCCTCCTCTGGTGAGAGGAGGTTGCACAGCTAGATGTTAAGAGAGGCCCTTAGTTACTATATAGAAGCGTACCAAGGGTCATAGGTTCTGAATCCTCCAACTCTTTCTCACTTATGGTGAGGTTGGGAAAGGTAAACCTGCCACTAAGAGATCCATTGCCAGGTGGATTGTCTCGTATCCAATTCTGTTATCAAAAACTGGGAAAGGTTCCCCTTCAGGCCTGAGGGCTCACTCTACCAGAGGTACAGCTGCATCTCTAGCTGCTGCCAGAGACATCCCTATCTTGGAGATATGTCAAGCAGCTACCTGGAACAATTTACACTTTCACCAAGCATTACTCCTTGGATATCCAGGCCAGGAGGGATGCTATATTTAGCACAGCCATGCTTCAGAGCCTATTCCCTAAGTAGGTTCTGTCCTCTCACCATGGAGGTACTGCTGTGTATTCTGCAATTGTCATAATATAGCAAGACTTCATGTTGTTTCAAGAAAAAATTACTCACCTTAGTAATGTTGTTTCTTCTAATGGAGTCTTGCTATATTATGACCTCCCCCCCAGCCTGCCCCTCTCAGAACTTCTACTTGGGTATGGGGTGGGCAGTCCAGTGTTGGCACTTGTTATGCCCATTTTATGCTTTTTCCACCCCTGTTTTGGGGTGTTGTGTTTTATTTTATCTTATGTTATTTTTCTGGCCCCCTGACTTGAGTCTTGGTGTTGGGACCAGGAATAGGTGTTAATATTTAGGTAGCCAGTTGGCTAGTGTAGGTTACAGCTTCCACACAGAACCTTAGTGAGTTTTTGCTCGTAAAGATCTGACAGTTTCGGTTTGAAAATAGCCAGACAGAGCTTCTCTAACCGAGCTCGCGCTCTAAACTCCATGCCTGCATGGTAGTTAACTCTTTCACCTCCGGAGCAGTTCTAATGGTGGGACAAACTGCAATTGTCATAATATAGCAAGACTCCATTAGAAGAAACAACATTACTAAGGTGAGTAATTTTTTCTTTTTGCCTGAATACAGACCTTTTCAAATGAATTAAAAAACCCACCCATGTTCTCCCACTCTTTAAAATCCAGAAATAATTTATAATTTAGCATATACCCTAGCCCGGGAGTTTCATTCTCACGCCCACCACTTAAACCTTCTCCGGCACTTGTTGCTGAAGCCTTATTTTCCCCAGCTTGAAGTCCCTTTAGTGGTGTTTGTCCTGCAGCTCTATTTCAAGCTCCAACTTTCTCTGCTTGAGCTTTTTCTGCTCAAGCGCCCTTTAATGCTATTTTTTTGGCAAACTCCAATTGGCACTGTTTTTCTTGCATTGCATGCTCCCTTTCATGCTGTTTCTCTTGAAGCTCCAATTTCTTCATATCCAATTGAAGCTTTAACCTCTCCAGTTCAAAATCTGTGGTGGCTTTCCCTTGTTGCTGTGGCTCCTGGTCAGTTCTGGTCTCGCTTGCCTCCATCCTGGATCTGGTCACTGCAGTTCAAACCAGCACCTCTACTTCCAAGGTCTGGTCCCCTGTAGTCTCCGACTGTGACTCGAAGCTGGTCAGCAGGGTAAAGCATATGAGAGATTGAGGGCACTGAACATGTACTCCCTGGTAGACAGGAGGGGGGGGACATGATTAGGACCTTCAAGTACTTGAAAGGGATAAATGAGGTTGATAAGGAGAGTCTCCTTAAGCTGAGTGGCAACCGTAACACGAGGGGGCACAGTCTTAAGCTGGAGAGTGGGAGGTTTAGGAGGGAGGTCAGGAAGCACTTCTTCACATAGAGAGTGGTGGACACTTGGAATGCGCTGCCAGAAGAGGTAATCTCGTTGAAGACAGTGAGCAGCTTTAAGAGAGGCTGGGACAGGTATAGGGGGAAGGTAAGGGTCATGGGTAAGGAGGATGGTAGGAGTGGGGAGAGGGGGCAGGGACAGTAGCTCAAGTTGTGGACCCTGGCAACATGAGCAGACTTGATAGACCAAATGGCCTTCTTCTGCTGGCTTCTTTGTATATTTGTATGATGTCCTGGGCTACAGCTTGGTCATCAGCTGCCAAGAGGACTCCTATGAGGTGCTTTTTAGTACTCCTGTCATAAATGACTCCTATCTCCTGGCACAGATCTTTCAGCTGTTCCACAGTATAGTCATTGTAACTGAAAGCCATCTTCCTTCCCTACATTACCACTGGTCTAACTAGCACAGCAAGTAAAAAAAAAAAACGGGGTAGGAAAACTATATTCTGTAACCAAATTTTCCCCTTTTCCATTCTGCCCTCTTTTGTGTGTGGCTTGTTCAAACAGTTCCCAGTCCCATACACTGGTACCAATCTGTCACAGGCCCACCCCTGTGGGACAGGGTTTAGTGGGCTCACAGTGAACTTCCCTGGGTGCAGTCTGTGTGGCGTGGGTCAGGACCCCCCCAGTCCTTCCAGGGCACTCGCTAGGTTTACAACTGAGCATCTGCCAAGAGATCCTTGGTTCTGTCTTTCTGGGTTAGGGATGAAAATATAGCCTTAAGTCTGTGTTCCTAGGAGAGAACCCTCTTGGATACTGTGCAGCGAACCAGAAAAGCCACAGGAGTGTATAGGCCTTCAGGGTGCCCTATACACGCTATCTGTGTCTTTTCCAGAGAAATACAGAGACCAGTTCAAACCCCACAGACCACTCTGTGAGACCTCGTGTATCTCTCCCTTTCACTCAGAGTCCCTTCTCATGTTCTGTCCTGGTAGCATTTGGCCTTTAAAGGAGAACTGTGCCGAACCTGTAAGTCATTTTTCCCAGAAGCAGCATTTTTTTTATATATTGCATCCCATTCCATTATTTTTCGGTCTTTACTGGCCTTTGAGTTAACTCAGTGGGTGGTTTTGATTCATACACTGGTGGTAAGTGCCATTTTAGAACGTTATGATGTAGGTTTATGTCCCACTTGGACAACAGAGTTCTAAAGTGGAACAGCATATGGGATTGGGAACTGTTTGAACAAGCAATGGCAAGTTCTTTAACAAGGACATACAGTGAAGCCCACTAGGATCAAGTGCAGTGTCGCAGTTTCCCTGCATGATAAAAAGGATTAACTCCCATTGAAATTGCATTGTTCCCTGCAGTAACTCTACTGCAGAATTCTACAGAGTTGGGCTTGATCTTCCCTTGTCAGTCTTCACCATTCATTACTGCTGGGTAGGAGATGGAGGCACGCATCTGCCATGGGAGGTTTGTTTTCGCGGGGAGGAGTCGGCGCCAATGGTTCCACCCACATGGTAGACACAGTGCATGGTGCATGAAGGTTGGCCGTGAGGTGCCGTCAGACTCCTCCTCCTCCATCCCAGTTCTGTTTCCCCTGCCATCGAGGAAGCACCTGCCGCATGAGTTGACAGTTTATTTTCTGCAACATCGGGCCTAGTTGTCATCGATCTCTGTCCCAGTTCTCAACCACTTGGTGCCATTTGTTGCTGGTAAAACCTGTCCTTTTTATTAAATGATGCCAAGTCTTTTTCTGTAGTTTTACTGTTTATTTTGTGTCATGTCAGGTTTAGGGGCTAAGACAAAAATCTAAAGCGGGCCATGCCCCATGCGTCGCTGTCCCTGTGGCCGGCATTTTTCCATTTCGGACTGACATGATGTTTGCATGCAATGCCTGGAACCCAGTCGGAACATGGACAACTCCGATGCCTGTTTCTCCATGGACCACCATGGTCCCAAAATCCACGCGTTTAAAGTTGGCAGGGCTCCACCAACTTTTGGAGGAAAGCGTCGCTCGCGGGTTGCCAAGGCCAGAACACTTGAACCCTCCTCTGAGTCCCCTCCTGGGTCTGTACGGCCCAGTGAGGAGGAAGCCTCCTCTGATTCTTGCCTAGCTGTGGAGGAGGCTTCTTCTGCAGTGTCAGAGGTGCAGCTCAGTTCCGTGCAGAGCCGGGTTGCTGGACCGCCTCGGCAGTCACCTCCTCGGAGGTGCAGGCTCCCCTTGTGTCATGACCCGCGGCTGCTGGACCCAGCACTGGTGGACCCTTGGCGTTGCCCTCCAGCACCTTACAGCATCCCAGTGCCATTTGCGGCACCAGTGATTGGGATGGTGCCGCAGGTGGTGCCATGTCCTGTGTCAGTGCAGCTTGTGGTGCTGTCACCAAGGGCTCTCCTGGGGTCACTAGTTTGGCAGTCTGCCTGGTCTCTTCCTCTTCAGAGGAAGATGACCCGCAGGTTGACTCAGATTGGCAGCCTGACTCCTTGGAGTCAGACAGCCCTCTGGGATGTGGCACCAGGTGGCCCAGCATTCCCCTCCCAGAATCCTTGGAGTCTGTAGTCCCGTCAACCCCGGCATTGGGGGGGGCATTCTGGACAGCGGCCTCGGGGCAGCGGGTGTGGTGCTGTCCCCGGGGGTGGGTGTGACTGCCGCCATTTCTGGTGCTGCCGTGACCCCCTTGGTGGAGACTGGGACCTACTCTTCTGCAGCCTCCCTTGGGGCCTGCGGGATTGGGAGACCCCGTTTCACTGGGATCGAGGAAGAGGGCTGATTTGGAGTCCAAAGTGATAAGGGGCCAGAGTGAAGCATGCAGGCCCCCTCCACTACCCTGCAGGAGGATGGGGAGGAGCCAGAGTGCTGAATCCTGCCTTTCCCATGCAGTCTTGGAGACACCCTTAGTTGGCAGCATGGAGGGTTGCCCTTCTGGACACATGCAACCCCAGTCACGCCACAGAGGAGATTCACCCTCAGGGCTCATCCATGGTTTGTTTTCACATTTATAGCCTTCGCTGCCCAGATCGACCCCTGGGTCCCCCCCATCTGGCAGAGCCAGTGGCTGGGTCTCAGAGCTTTGGCAGAGGCCAGGCACTTTCATTTAGGTGCCCTTTCCCATCCCTCTGCAGACACCGCCCCCTCTCCCAGGCCATGTGGGTTTTGCGGGTCCCTTAACCTGGGGGATGTTCAGGGCCCCTGCAGCATCCTTCCCTAAGTATGCGAGAGCCATGGACAAGCAGATCTTCCACCTGTGCCGCCTCCACTACAGGAGGGCCCTGAGCATTCCAGCTCCTTTTCCTCCCTGTCTTCCTCCTCTGAATGAGAGGAACATTTGTCCGCCTGTCCTCTGATGCTGATTTCACTGAATATCAGCGGTTCCTCTCGAGGTTGGTTCATGAGCTACACATATCTCACGTCATAAGAAGCAATACTGAGCGGGAGACATGCTCATTCTTGAGCGAGTTCAGTGCTCACTACCTAGTGGTGCCCTCCTAGCCTGTTCTCCTCCAGGAAGCGTCTATCCGCACCTGGCAGTCTCCAGCCGCCTCTCCCCCAGCCCCAGCGGACTGCAGGAGGAGGTATTGCACTCCCCAGGAGTCTCTTGGTGCCCTATCTCACCCACCTTCGGGGCTAACGTCCTTAGATACTCCTTCCGGGCTTCAGCGCCTGACACACGACCATCCCCCGAACCCGGATTCTGCAGAATTCAATCGGTGGGGTAGAAGAGTGTTCTTTTCAGCTTGTGCATTGCTCTGCATTGGTTCTCATCAGACTCTCCAAACTGCTTACAACAGCCACCCGTGGTCGGTGCTAGCACAGGTGTTAGCATCCCTGCCTGATTCGGAGGAATCTAGACAGGCCATCACCCTCTCTGCACAGGGTCTGAAGCTTACAAGGCACCAGGCAAGTGCATCTTATGATGCCAATGAGGTGGCATCCAGATTTGCAGGGACAGCAATCTGCATTAGGCGGACGGCATGGCTTCGACTCTTCAGATTGTAACCCGTTGCCTGGCGTAGGGTGATCTTTTATGCCTTCTGGGGGATCTGTCTCTCTTCTCGCAGGGCAAGAAGGACCTTATAGGGGTGCCTCCTGTCCCCCCCCAGCCACAGGGGACACCTTCTCATCCTGACCAGCCTTAGACCTCATTGGTCTAGTACGGCTGTAGGGTCTCCCCCTCCTGCGTCTCACCCGCAGAAGGCTGAGGGGATCTGTTCCCTTAGGGCTGTGCCAGGTCCCCTCTGGGGGGCTTGGGACTCACCCAGCGGCAATGAATGGTGAAGACTGACAAGGGAAGATATGAAAATCATATACCTACTGTAATTCTTGATCTTCTCTTTTATCTTCAACATTCATTACTGATTCCCACCCACCATCCCCTCTTGGGTCTCATTTCTTGGGTGTTGCATCTACACTGCTTGCCTTTCCCCTCCTAGAGGCAGTTTGGGGGCTGAGTCCCCCTGGTACCTCAGAGCTGTCTGTTTTCTTCTCTAAAAAGTCACAAAGCGCTCATCCTGGAGGATGGCGAGTAAGGTCTTCGCACTAACCTCTGAGGGAACTCCCTGGAATTCTCTTCTCGATGCACTGGGGTGTCCCCCTTTTTAAGCTTGGATAATCCTCTCCTTATGTTACTCCTTGGCTGTTAGCTCATCAGTGCATTCCTAGGAGAGTCTGTGTGATTTTCCTCCCTCTTTTCCTCTCTTTCCCTTATGGCACGGATGTCCCATGGCTCCCTTCTCCTGAAATGGAGACTACGTCAGTACTCTCATGGGAAAACTATTATCTGGTTTCCCCATTACTTCCCCCCCCATCACCAAGTCAGTCTAGAGTCACTCCTCTTATAAGTGAGACTGCTCACCCTACCTAAGGGACGGTCTGCGAGGCCCAGGCTTCAAGATGTTCAAAACAAAATTGGATACAGGGTAGGAAGAGAGGTCAGTCTCTGCCAGTGCTTGCCAGGCCATCTTTAATCCCCTTAGGGCCTTGGTTCAATAATCCCTACAACTGGCATGATTCTTGCTGCCTTGTCTTCTTGACCACAGGGGTTTGAACTATTACAAGCCAGTGGTCTTCCAAATTACTGTGGTGGAGAGCCCTACTTTCTCCCCCTGTATCCCTTTCTATATCTCTTCTTCTTTTTTCTATCCTTTTCCTTCTCTTTTCTTTGAGACCGCCCAAGGATTGAGGCCCTATGGCCACTTACGATAGGGTTCTCGTCTCTCTGTCCCCTAGTTGGCTTATGCCTTTTTCAGTTTATATCCTTTCCTTTGTCTATCTCTCGGCTCTCTTGCCTCGCTTGTTTTTCTATACTGCTTCACCCTCTCCAGCCAGACAGAACTGGGATGGAGGAGGAGTCTGTGACACCTAACAGCCTCCTCATGCGCCCACGACTACAGACGAGGGTGGCGCCTGACTAAAAATCTTCCATGGTGGGTGCGTGCCTCTGGCTCTTACCCAGCAGTAATGAATGGTGAAGACACAAGAGAAGATCAAGAATTACGGTAGGTACGTAATTTTCATATCCTGGCATGCTTCACTATAAAGTACATCATACAGTTCTAAAATGGTACTGCCCACCAGACTGTAAAGCACAAACACCGACTACATTTACCAAAAGACCAGTATAGATGGAACAAAAACAGAATGCTAGCCAGTATTAGAAACACAGCTTCTTCAGAACACAGACTTACAGATTCAGGGCAGTTCTCCTTTAAGCGTTAGATCAGGTGTGGTATTGTTTGAACAAAACCCTCCCAAGCTTACATGCACAACAAACAATTTCAGAGGTCTTATAAAAAAATATGCCAAAGGCTTCACTGATATTTTCTATGTAAGACAAATGAAACAAATCAAGAGCATACAGTTTTGGTTGCAGACTATAATAAATAAAAGTTGGACAATATACAAAAAAAATACACTTAACTTTTCCTAATCTGGCATAGAGCTTCTACCTTGTTGCAGTTGCAATGACTGCAATTAGAGTCCAGTAAAAGAAATGTCCTTGTTACCTGTCCTGTGATGGAATTCATCACAGGGGTCCTGTCTGATTAGTTGACTCCTCACAGAAGAACTGAATTTCAGGCAGTTTCAAAATGCTTGCCTCTGGAGTTCCCTATTGTGAGTGGCTAGCCTTTGTCACATGGCTGCAAAGAACCAACTGAATCTCTATTTTTTTTTTCAAAATTCTACTGACCAACCAGCTTTTTATGTTTTCATTTTAAAAACTCAAGTGTAGACATTCTTCACTGGAGCCCCCCCCCCAGTTTGAGAAAAATAAACAGTTTCACTCCTAGATTGTCTGTGAGACACACTGGCCCCACTCCCTGCTATGATAGCTGGGCCCAAACCTTTGTTTAGCTATTTTTCCCAGCAGTTCTATTCAGATTCAAATTGCTTGACTGTTAGCTTATAGTCACTCTGTCGTTACTGAAGCTGCCTTACTAAGCACATCTTTCTGAAGAGAAAGAAACTAGTTCCAACTGGCAGAACCTTTTTTCTTCCTTTGAACTCAAATTGTAGGAAAAACAAACTCTGGCAGAGCTACTACAACTGTGAATGCATTAACTAGTTAAGGGTGTTTCATGGGCTTAAACATAAACATTTATTTAAAAAAATATCAGATTTACAAACCTTTGAGTCAGAGACTCATTTACAAAGGCACCTCGTCGAAACTAATACAAAGATAGCACAGTTAACAAGTCAAAAAACAATGGCTCGGAGAGCAGACAGTTATAACAATCATTCACTGGAGATACATGGGTAGCAGTAGATAAACAGATTACATAGTTTAGGCACACAGGCACCACATCAAGAAGACCAAAGCAGTTCAAACAGTATACAATCGCTAAAGCAAATAGACATCAGGAGTCAAAGAGAAGCCCCGAGTGTTCACATGAAGGCTGTTGCATACACTAAAAAAAGTACAGTACATTGAGAAAGGGCATATTTAAGCAATAAGGCATGACAGGTTGTGTTTTATCATGTAATAACATCACTCCTGGGGTGGATTGAAGCACGAGGCAAAGCTGAGTGCTTCCACCACCCCATACCTCTCAGCCTCCAAAGCAGCAAATGTGTAGCAGAGACCTTCAAAAATCATAGCAAGGGGTCCAAAATCATAGCACCTAATTTTTGGCAATGTGTAGCAACACGGCATCATGCCACCAATATGCCAACTCTAGAAATACAATTATTTGTGCAGTTTGATGAAGGTAATTGCTCCTAAAATGCATCCCACAGTACTGGATAAACTTTACTGCCACCTAAATAGTAAATAAAGACAAAAAATGCAATGATGTTTGTATTTAGTGATTAATTCTTTATTTACACCATCCATAGACAAGAAACTTCCCCATGACATTAAATTCAAAAAAGTATGACACTGACAACTAGACATCTATATCTACATCATATATACACTAATAAAAGCAGTAACCGAGACTGCAAGTTACAGGACCCACTCAGTGTTTTGAATGTTCTTTGTTGTATGTGACAACAGCTTTTTTGGCTGCCTCCAAGACCTCTTTTAGCTGTGCAGTCATAAAACAGTCACGCTCCTCATTGATTTTTATTGCAAGGAGGCCATTCAGTGTAGCTAAACTCATTGAATGGTGTAATTCTGATCTTCGTAACCACGCTAAAGACCCGCTCCAATTCTGCATTAGAATGTGGCCAACACAATAACATAAGCATTAACTTTCTGAACAAAGATTGCTCTTGCTCTTCACATTTAGACACAGCCAATACTTTGCCCCAGTACTTTAACATATCTGCATTTGTTTCACAGTTTGGCACATCTACATCAGATAACTGATACGCTGAAAATTCATCTCTCAGCTTGCTACTGTCCACATTGCTTGCACACACACACACCAAGCTGGCAAGCTAGATCCACCACAGATTTTCCAGACAGTTTTAATTTACAGCTGGGGTTAAGTAGTGTGGAAGCATTTTTTTAGCAGATTGTTTTGCAAGGGGAACTTCTGTATCATTTTTATCAGAACAGCTTTATAGAATTTTACTGCTTTCCCATATATATTACGCTTGATGACTGTGCCTAAGAGCATATCCTCGTGCTCTCCAAAATAGTCTTCCACTTCTGGCCCCATTTGTATTTCATCTGCAGGGAGAATATTTTCAGTGTTCTCCAACAGACGGACATCATTAGTTTTAATAAGGGTTACTGCAGCCTCAGCTTACAGCAGTCTGCTAGCATAAAGAAAGTTGAACCACCTTAGTGGTATCATTATGCAAGGTTATAAACTGGCTCCGCCTGCTTTGCAACTTTATGTTGAACTGGCATAGAGGCTCTAAGCCATACTTTATAAACAGAAAAGCAAGTCTGACTTCATGGATTTGAAGTCTGTCACAAATTAGTTGTACCTTGGTGGTATGAGTCTCATAGGATAAAAAGTAGGACAGTAAAGCAGGCCACATGTCTAGCAGGCGCTTTACAACTTCGCAGAGACTTAACCAATGAGTGGGGACATGTTTTATAATTTTCAGTGGTTCAATATCAGTAAATAAAGCAAACTGTTAATGTTTGCTGTCTTTGAACACTTGTGGAAAAGTGGCAGTAGATATCAGATACAAGTTCCTCTATGGGTGACGCTAGAGCTTCTACACCAGACTTGCTGGCCAAGTCTGCCAAGTGGCACAGGCAACCAATGTTAACAATATTTGGGTTATCTTTCTTCAACCTAGATGTCACAGAAAATTGTTCTTCCCGATCATTGAGGCTGCATTGTCCAAAGAAAATGCAACCAGATTGTCTAGTGGAATGTCAGATTGTTTTGAAGCGTCCATCAGAGAATTATACATTGCCTCTCCAGCGCCTGAAGTGCATTCAGGCATATCAAGGAATTTTACAACATTCCTTCCCATGGACTCATCAAAGCAGCCCAGTAAAATAACTGAAAGTTTTTCTGAGCCCATATCTGTGCTTTGGTCCATATAAACACAAAATGGGACTGTCCGACACATGGAAGCAACATCTTGATGGTATTTTTCCGAAGCACATCCCTTGCGATGCATGATGTCTTGGTTGCCCCATGTGACATTTTCCTGACCACTTCTGGCTCTAAGCAGTACTTTTTAATATATTTGAAAATGTGGTCTGCTGCAGCAAATGACAAGTTATGTTCGGCCACCACCTGAACAAAGGCAACTTCAGCTTCAGTGACTTAATTGCTGGTCTGTGCTATGAAGAATTCTGTCACCTTCCTCCCACTGGCATGTTTTGTGTTCTGAATATGTTGTGCTGTGGTGTTTCAGGATATCAGAACGCCCTCCATGATGAATGGTGAAGTCACATATACAAGTTCTGCAGAATGCATAGGTTGGTCCCAGTTTGCTCTCTTGACCCCAATCAAAGGACAGTTTCCAACTGCTCTGGAATAAGCCATATCGTCTTTTCTTTTTCTCTGGTGTTTGAGCCCCGGCACTCTCATTGTCAGTGTCATCAAAATGATCAGGTTGCATTTTCGGACTAAGTAGGTAAATAACAAAAAGGAATTAGGTCACAGCAGTAATCACAGGCTATGCTAGGCCAGCCAAGGTAAATAAATAAATAAACTCAAACTGGGCAAATAAAACACAAAACAAAACAAAAATTGAAAAAATGATGATCTCTCCGACTCCAAGACAAAAACAAAATGGCAAAATAAGTCATGTTTACTTTAAAGTTCAAGGGTTAGGTTTTAACATTGTTTTACTCGCCCAAAAACCTTGCAAATTGTCCAGGGCTAGTGCAACTAACCTTCTACTTGTCAGTCTTGAGTAATGCAGGTTTTCCAAGGCTGTTAATGAAGTTAAAAATTGCCGCATTTTAGCAAGGTCTAGTCCTTGTGCTAATCTCTGTGCTCCAGATGGCCTGGTATGATAAACACCTCCTTAAGAGTTGCAGTTATCTGGCACTTCAAGAGCGGTATCCCACAAAAGACTAAATGTGAGGCATTATTTCATTTATATTCATTCAGTTAGTGTTAATCACTTCACTGTTAGAAATTTCAGCCAGTGTCCAGTGTGTGATCAAGGGTAGCTAGAAACTAGCTTCCAGTTTGCTAAAAGTGACAAATTGTCTCTTGCTGTTAAGACCTGTCCTCCTTATTCTCCTACACTGACAAATTGTTGTGTACAGGGTCTGCTTTGCAGTTAATGTGTGTTATCCCAGTCTCAAGTCACCATAGCTACTCCCTCTTCCCTCTCTCAACTCTGCACTTTCTCTGGGCACCACTGCAGACTACACTCTGAAATGACTATCTGTAGACCCATAGCTGCCATTACTTACTGGCAAGTGTAGGGGTCCCCCAGCTCTTTGAAATGGACCATGCCAGCTGCCAATGCCATCCATAGTCTGTTCTGCAGTTCTAAATGAATCATGCCAGCCAATGTCAGTGCCATCCATACAGTCCCACAGTTTCACCCTTATCCTACCCAGCAGGTCCTTTCATAAAGTTTTGGGTTTCCCAAGCCAGTTATTTTAGCATGTACAAGGGGGCCATAGTTTAAGGTCGGTGGGAGGTAGGTTCAAAAGCAACCTCAGGAAGTATTTCTTCATGAAGAGAGTGATGGAACCATGGAACTGCCTGCCCCAGGAGCTAGTAACATCAGTGACGATTAGAGATTTCAGACTTTGTGGGATAGGCATTGTAGACAGGTTAGGTAGCATGCAATTGGGGGTAGTCTTTTGTACATTACTCATGGGGAATGTTCTTTCACCAAGACTGAAAATGGGAAAAAACAGCAGTTCTCATATTTACAGAGTTACTCCTCTGCATAACTACAGAGAGCCTTAAAACTTCCACACCTCAATTGGAACATGTGATAATGTGCATTTTAAACATTTTGCACAAATGTTCAGTTTCCTACACAGTTAAAGTTAACACAGTGAGGTATGGCAGTTGTCTGGCTTTCTCCAAGTATGCAGGTATGACTGTTCAAATATGAAAACTGCTCTTTCAACTTCCAGCTACTGCACAGCACAATTTGACACAAAGTGACCTGCACATTAACACTAGAAATGCGTGCAACTGTAGTCAGACACACACATAGACAATGTTATTGCCTCACCCTGCTGTTAGAGCAATCTACTGATATGGTAACATAACAGCAACAGTTATAATACCATAAACTACACATTATAAGTAGATAGTATATTAAATATTCATGCATAATAATATGTGGACGGATGAACAGGGAAATGCAGTCAGAGGGACACTTGCAATACCCAAGTAATTCATAAGCAGCTTTTAGCTTGAGAGAGTTCAACTTATTTTTCCTTTGAACCATATATTTCTGGCCTTGAAGTTACAGCATTTATAGGTATATATAACTCTTAATATCAATGCTTTGCTCAATATATATTTGCAAAGAAATAAACAGTGTATCTGTCCCTTTTGCCAATGCCCCTTACTTTTTAGGGCCCCCATGATTACGTCGTGCCTTCTATTTACATACCCCTATCTCCCTATCATAGAGGTGTGTAACTAAAAATACACAAATCAATCACTTGGCTAAAAAAAGCAAAATCCTTGGCTACAGGGAACACAAGAATTATTGTATAATAATCATGGAGCTGAAAAAAGTAAAAGTCTTGGCTACAGGGGACACAAGAATTATTGCATAACAGTAATAATAACTATAGATTGAGTGATACTACAGCTGCAAGCACCACAGAAACCCAGGACATGAATAACAAACACGTGGCCCCTATGTCTGCCAATCATGCCTTGGGGCTGCACAATGCAGCTATAGTACCAGTAGTGAATATTTTTATTATAATTTTCTTGTGTCCCCCTATGGTAGCATCACCCTATATACTGTATCAACCTTGCTTTATTAGAATGTCACTGCTATTAAGCCCCCCTCCTAATTTAGTTTAGTGTGCTGATTTTGATCTGCAGTAGACAGACTAGAAACTGTCTGCTCTGAGTCTGAAAACCCCTAGCTGTTAAAGCCCCAAACACAACAAGCAGCTGCATCCTGCCTGTTTGTCTTTTTTACCACCCAACCCCCCTAAACTAGAATTGGCAGCCTGAGGCAGCTAAACAGTGCATTCTAGTTATTTTTGTGTAGACTTAACGAACTTGCTTGCAGGTTCAGAACTTCAGGTCAGGAGGATAGATTGTAGAATGAAGATTGGTCACGATCAGGTCTCTCCTCCATACAGGCGGTCTGTTCATGGCTTGCTGCTGACTGTGGTTACTGCTGCTTAGCTTTCTTTTAGCTTTTTGTTCATTAAAAATGAATTACAGTTGAGTCTTCTGGGCAGTGGGTTGTCCTATTTCTCTCTCGCTGTAGTTAGATAACTACCTACCTCCCAGTGATCCCTGCTGGTATCTGGGCCGTATATTGGTCGATGCGGGCAGCAGGAGCTGATCTGTTAGGGGAAGGGGTTTTGGGGAGGGGGGAGGGGGAGAGGGACTCTTACTTTTGTGGTTATTCAAAGTTATGGTTGCTGTTTGTAGTTAATATTCAGGGCCTATTGAGCCCTTTTCAGAAATGTGTAGTTATATATGCTGTTAGTAGTTTTGACATTCTGAATTCTGAGATTTTGACCTACTTCCATCAAGGTTGTTTTAAGAGAAAGGGTTCCCATCCTGGGGGATTTTGTCTCTGGTCTTGGTGCTTTTGGATACATATTGGTTCTGCCATGATCCCACCCAGGTCAAATGGAGACTAACCTTAACCTTTTCTCCTGGAATGTCCGGGGACTTCATTCTCCCATTAAACGGAAGAAAGTCTTGCTCCATTTGAAAAAGCTCAGACCTTCGGTAGTCCTCCTTCAGGAGACGAAACTCTCCTCTGCGGAAGCGAGGAAGCTTAGACAGGGCTGGGTAGGGGAAGAGCTACACAGTGTGGCAGACTCTCACAAGCGTGGGGTCTCTATACTTCTACATAAAACCCTGGGGTGGAAATTTAAAAGACATACCCACGATGCAGAGGGGAGATGGAGCATGGCTGAAATGGAGACACCAGAAAGCCCGTTAATTCTAGTTAATTTATACGCTCCTAACCAGGATTGTCCCCCTTTTTTCCATATGATTAACCAGGCCCTCACGGATTTTAACACTCACAAAGTCCCAATTTTATTGGGGGGTGATTTTAACTTGGTGCTCGACTATTCCTTTGATAGAAGCAATAAGGCCCCCGAACCACATAGGCAGGCAAAAAAAGCCCTCCTGAGGCTAATGGACGGACATGGTCTGCTGGACGCGTGGAGAGCCTTAAACCCTGGGGTGCGGGGTTATACATGCTTCTCGCAGACACATGGTTCATCCAGTAGACTCAACCTATGGTTACTCTCTACTGGACTCTTTGACAAGGTGTCTACTTCTGGTATGCACCCCATCTATGTTTCAGACCATGCCCCTCTAGAAATTCAGGTTAAACTGGGACAGGACCACCCCTTTTCCTCCTCCTGGCATTTGGATCCCCTTCTCCTGGAGGACGGGGACTTTCAGAAGTGGCTGGGCCCTGCAATTGCCGAATATTGGACTAACAATGATAATGGGGAGGTCTCGGATGCTACCCTATGGGAAGCCTTCAAGGCGACAATAAGGGTTGGGATAATGGCCTTTGTTTCGGCTAGGAGACACCGCCGGGAGGCAGATCAGAGGACTTTAGAACAACAACTTTATCTCCTGGAAACTCAGTATAAATCTTTCCAAGACAATCCTCCACCTCAGTCTCTACTCACACAACTGGTAAGTACCAGAATCTCCCTGAATGCTCACCTAACCCGCCAGGCTGAACTAAATCTTAGGCGGGTTCGTCACGCCTACTGGGAGGGTGGGGAAAAGGTTAGTAAACTCCTGGCATATCGCCTTAAACAGCAGAAAATGTCCAAGAGGATACATGCCTTAAGGGATCATACCGGGGTCCCATGTTATTCCACCACAGGGGTCAATGACATTATGGCTCAGTTTTATAGGCAGTTATATGCTTCCCCTAGCCCCCACTAGTCTGCCATCTATTCAAAAATTCCTGGATTCATTACCCATCCCCAAGCTCCCTCCATCTGATGTTAAAGTGTTGGAAGCCCCGATCACTGTGGAAGAAGTGGATAGGGCTATTCAATCCATGAATCTTCGTAAAGCCCCTGGGACTGATGGACTCCCCATTGATTTCTACAGGGTCCAGGGTGTTAACCTTGCTCCATATTTAGTCCGGATGTTTAAGCATTCCTTACTCACAGGAATCTTACCCCTGTCTCTAAGGGAAGCCACTATTACTGTACTCCCCAAGAAGGGGAAGGACCCTATTTCCCTGGGTAGTTACCGTCCCATTTCCCTCATCAATGCGGATGCCAAAATCCTGGCCAAGGTTCTTGCCAGCAGACTAGAGCCTCTCTTATCAGGGCTGGTTCATCCCTCCCAAGCTGGCTTTGTAAAGGGGCGTCTGGGGTCTGATCATCACAGAACTCTCCTCTCAATAATACCCTATTCCAAACTGTCAAAAAAAAAAAAAACCTTGTTGCTCTAGCCGTTGACTTTGAAAAGGCTTTTGATTCGGTAGAGTGGTCGTATCTGTTTCATACCCTTTCCTCAATGGGGGTAGGACCCAGTTTTCTCTCCTGGATCAAACTATTATATGCCTCTCCCTTGGCTAGAGTTTTGACTAATGGCAGTCTATCGGCGCCTTTCCAATTGCAGAAAGGTACAAGACAAGGTTGCCCTCTTTTCCCCTCCTGTTCATTTTAGCCATTGAACCCTTGGCCATTGCGCTTCGGGAAGCGCCCTCTATCCCTGGAATACTGATGGGAGGCATCACCTTTAAGACATTTTTATATGCTGATGATCTTTTGGTCACTACAGAATGCACCCCACAGGTGATTCAATCTATTTTACATATATTGACTGTATTTTCTGGAATATCAGGCCTCAGGATCAACCATACCAAACTGAGGTCCTCCCTCTAAATTCGGTACCCTCTGGTATAGACATCACGGCCTCGGGTCTCAAATGGTCCCCTAATGGTATAAAGTATTTGGGTATCATCCTACACCCTAATTTGTCCAAAATGCTCACAGCCAACTTTTCTCCAATGGTGGAGTCGATTAAAGAGGACACGGCTCATTGGAAAGCCTTAAGGCTCTCATTAGCCGGGAAAATAGACTCCATCAAGATGATGGTGGCCCCTAAGTTATTATATTTGTTGTCCCATCTCCCTATACCTATTCCTTCGAAATGGTTTCAAAAATTGGATGCCGTCATTGGTAATTTCCTTTGGGAGGGCTCTCGACCACGGTTTAGTAAGCTTAAACTTCATCAGCATTGGAGTGGGGGGGTTGGGGACTTCCATGGTTCCAGGGGTACTACATGGCCTTTGTCTCGGCCCAGACCACTTTATGGTTCTCTAACACTGGTCCCACTTCACCTACTTGGCTCCCTTTGGAGGCATCATTATTACAGGCACCTTCTCCTGCGGTGGCGTTGTACAGTAAAAAAAATCTCCCCTTAAATCTTCCTCCTCCCATTCTAGCGTCCATCCAAAATTGGCAAAGAGTTCTAACTCTTCTAGGCCAGGATTTAACTCCTTGGAGGTTTATGCCACTATGGAACAATCATGCCTTGGTAGTGGGTGGTAGTACAATCCGCTGGAAAACTTGGGAATCGAAGGGTACCACCTCCCGACTTCACATTTTTGGAGATATCTCCAAATTAGAGATGCCATCACCCACCTACCCAATTTTCCTAAAAATAAAGGGTCGCAATCAAGATCACATCCTATTACACTCTGGTTACGTCACCCTAGGAATAGAGCTAGTGTGATTTATAATGTCCTTAGAAGTGCCACTGCAAACCCTACCTTGGCAGCTAGAGCCCAATGGGAAAAGGACTTTCATTCTCCTATCTCAGAGTTCCAATGGGACCATGCTTGGGTGAGATTACATATGTCATGTAGGGATGGGCGCACCCATCTCATTATGAACAAAACTCTCCACAGGTGGTACAGGGATCCGGTTAAACTCAAAAAGATGGGGCTCCTCCAGCAAGATACCTGCTGGAGATGTGGCAGTCAAGGTGCTCATCTTTTTCACATACTTTAGGAGTGTCCCAATCTCCGGCATTTCTGGACAACAATTCAAGATATGTGTGCTTTCCTGTTCCCTCAAGTAGTACTGGATCCCCCCTTCTCCTTTTAGGTTGTGCCCGTTCTCATACACCCAAGCATTGTCCAGGGGCCCAGTGGGTCACAGCTGTGGGGGCGATAGCCAAAAGGCTTATTGTAATGAGGTGGCGGTCCCCAGAGGTCCCATCCTTCCAAGAGTTCCTTCAGGCATTAGCCCAAGGAGCTATATAGTTTTACGGGGGGCTCACTGGTCCAATTTGACAAACATTGGCAGCCATATCTCCGTTCCAAGTACTGTCACGATGTCCAATCCTAGGTGGTCTATAATCCCTGAGGGGCCCCTGTCTTGTCTGGAGTTTACAGGCTTTCCCGTTTTATTTTCAATACTTGTCAAGGTATTTTCTTTTATCTCAGAATCAGTTTGCCTTTTTGTTTTTCCTGTTTATGGTGTATATAGTTCCAATTAGTATTAGGCCTGATCCAGGACTCAACTCCGTTTACCATACGCTGTCCTGGGCCCTACATGCTATTGTTATTTTGGGGTTCCGTCAGTTAATAACCCATGGCTTCCACTCTTTCGGGTGGGAGGGCCTAGGTAGGTTTGGATAATCATTGGATACCGAGTTTTTTTTTTTTGTCTTTCTTTTTTTTTTTTTTTCCTTTTTTTCCTTTACTCCTTCCCTACTCAGGCTTGTCCATGTTATACTGTGTGTATGGGAGTATTCTCATTGCCTATGACAGTGCTTCTTATTTCTTTTCTTGGTATCCATCATGTTTGCATTTCTGATGTCCATACCAATGTTGCGGTATGGTGGCATATAACATCTCAACATCATATATCTGTTTTGTGTGTCCTGTGTGAAATAATAAACATTTTTAACAACTAAAAATGAATTATAGTTTAGCTAGCAGCAGTACCATACCAACAGCCAGTAACAGCAGTAGGGAAGCAGCAGACTATCGGCGGTGACAGACGGGTCTTCTGGCTCGCTGCAGGCTGGCAGGAATGATCGCTTGCCTCACTCTCTAAGCAGGATACGGTGGCCGTGGCTACAATTTCTCACCAGGGCTGTGGAACTCATCCTCGGCTCTCTCTCTCCAGCAGCAGGCTAGTTCTCCGACCAAGATGCGGTTTGGTACTACAGTGAATTCCAACTTCTCCGATGCTCTGGAATTGGTCCTAGGCTGGGCTAAGTGATTTTTAGAGCACCCAAAGGGCTGTTTTTATGTCCCAACTATGGACCTGAGGGGGGACCAAACATTTTAGGTAGGGGAGAAGGTGCAAAAATAACAAGGGACTGAATGGAGCCTTGCGATTGGCTCCAACAGCACGTCCTGTGATGTCAGGATGTATTACTGTGCACAGGACAGGGGGGTGATGTGGAAACAAAGGGATGGTGTCTTGGCGTGGACAGTGGACTGTGTGGTTCAGGGAAATCTCGGTCATCTGATGGTGAGGGACAAAAAATCGGAGCAAAGCAGATCATAGCGGAGCGGAGCTCAAAATGAAGCCCGAATGTAGAGCGCTCCGCTGAAAGCGGAGGAGTTGAGAGGTATGCACCACCCCAGGAGTGACGTTATTACACGATAACACACACCCTGGGGTGCCTGATTGCAATTATACAATGGCTTGTTGTTATATACAGAATAAAAAATACATTTTAAAGGATGTTTATGTTAGTGTGGAAAAATATTTCTTAAGAGAAAATGCAAGGAATGATCCAAAGCCAAAGCTACGGTGATGTTATTGTGTAATAATATCACTGTTTCAATGGGTCAGCAGCCAGTCAGCTTCTTACATTTTTCCTTGTCACTGTATAATTAAAAATAATGCCACTGTCTGTATTACAGTTACCTATATCTTTTGCATTTTATTCTATGCACTGTTATAGCAATCAACTCAACAGAACCAGGCCATAATATACATGAAGGTACTGTACCCTAACTGAAAACACTGCTGAGACAACTGTATGTTGTGACAAGGTGGAAGATAAACACAATGTTGAGACAAGTTTTTGAAGACATTTGATTTGTTTAATTGTTTTTTTTAGAGACTGATATACAGCTCACACACAAAATTCTTATAATATAAAAGTGCATATGCCCAAATGCCAATGTAAATTTGACAATTTCATTACAAGCTGTTCTCTTGAAGGAAGATATTACTATATAAGGCCTAAAAATGGGCATCAGGTAAATGTAAACTGGGGTAGGTGTGTTATTGAGAGTATTGCATAGTTCATCTTTTATTGCTGCTCCACCGGATCAGCAATATTTGCTCAAGCTATGCCCAGTCCAGATTTTACAGCTCTGGCATGGGTCTGGTTATCTGAGTTTTGCCCATGCCCCACTGCATGTGGCTTAGTGATATACTGTACAGATGGCTACAAAGTCTAACTCATTGAAGGCTGAAGTTTTAGAAAATCATTATGCTTAAAATACCAAGACTCAATCTCCCCCCCCCAACCCACAATTAATCCTCTACCAAAGTCATGCTTAAATACTGGTGCTTCCACATCCATTCCACTAAGCTTTTAATGCCAACATGCCACATTTGCTGTTATGAGCTCCCCCATCCGTGAAGTCTTTGTTTTAGTATATCCATGGTCAGGAAAAATTAATTTGTAAAAGAAACCAAAATCTCCTTTTATCATTTCATTGAATCACAATACAGCATGTTATGAAATTTTCAGATTCTGTGTGTAACCTACAGTAAGTCAAATAGAAATTAGACACACAAATGTCTACCTATTTGCAAGTGAAGCAAATGTGGTTATCATCATTCAGTTGTAAACAGCTATGGTCACAAACTGCAAGTTAAGAAGATTCAGTAGAATATAAACAGTAGCCCAGAACTGTCCGCCTGAGAATGAAGTTGGTATATTATTTGGAAAAAGGCAAGGCTGGGTCTCTTACTATGCAATGTCCTACAAAGTAACACACTGACTGCTCTTAGGATGGTGATGTCATATGGCTTAATGAGGTGATGTGAGGGGCCCAGGGGAACTTTATATGCAGAAATTTCTGACTGCTAGAAAAAAGTGCCAGGAAGTGTTTAACCCGTTCTACTTCTGATAGTTTTTATGATGTCTGTACTATCCATTGGTAATCTGACACAGAATGACTCCCAGAAGTTAATGAGTTAACTTTCTATGGGCTCAATTAACTCCTCAAGCCAGAGGAAAATAGTGCTCTAAAGCTTCCTATGCACACCAAGGTAGCATAGTAATGAGGCTTCAGCTGAGGAATCTATTTTTTAACATGCTATCATTTTGTTTGGTAGGAAAGATGACATCAGCCCTTTTCTGAATGCAGTACTCCTGTTGGCTCCAGTTGTAAAAACTGGAATAACAGGTTCCAAGGAGTATAAACTCACCAGGAATGTTAGAAAAAATGACCCCTCCCCATTCATTCACAGGTGTCAATGAATGTGTTTGTTAACCATGCTGGTTCATCTTCTTGCTTCCCTCATGGCAAAAATGTGAAACTACATTTGTGTTATTTTAAATGAGTGATGCATAGCTTGTCCAGGGGGATGGCAGCTCTGATAGTTGTTCCAGTCTTTCTTTTCATTGATATAAACGGAGCCAGGAAAAACGTAAGTAGGAAAAAAAAACAGCATTTTGTTTCTACAAGTAGTTGTTAATTGCAGCTGGTATTTTTAACATGTGCAAGTCAACTCCACTTCTCAAACTTAAGAAGAAAAATACACTTCATCACAGGCTGTGTTTACCAAGTACTGTGCCCATGATTAAAATAATTTGAACCCCTTCCCCCCAAAAATGTGCCCTCATATGAACCTGCATGATTTATCTATAAAGACAATTAAAAAACGTATTACTAAATGCATTACTAACACTAATGCTTTCAAGGTTTTGAAACTACTAAAAATACAAACTATATATATATAGATAGAATATGGTAAACAAATATTGTTAATCCCAAAAGCTGAACTTTGTTTTTAGTATATAAATATTTAAGAAATACCTGAAAGCTGTCTATTTTCCTTGGAAGCTGTAGTTTCAGACACTTCTTGGGACACCAGGTGACTCTGATAATCATTTGTTCCAAGGGTTTTTAAATCAGCTTGAAGGCATTAAGTACTTTCTGTTCTCCTAGTCCTTAACAAAATGCAGGGACTCCACAGACTTGTTCTGTTCCTTGGTCCAGATCCCAAACTAGTGACTCTTCTTTCAACATGATAGATCCACCTCATGCCCTTCCCACATGAATAAAAAAAAAAAGGTGGGATGGATCTTTTGGAGCTTCTTGGGTGGAGGTGGGGTGGATATTGCTTCCCCCCCAAAAAACAATGCAGCCTTCCACTATTCAGGTTCCAGTTCTTGTACCACCCATTTAAGAAAGAAAATAGTACCCTGCAACTATTGACTAACATGAAAGCGTATTTATTTGACGGCAGAAAACATTTCTTGGAGGAGGGTAAGGCAGAGGACACTATTTACACTGTCAGTCAGTTCCACGAACAGAAAACATGACATCACTCCTTTTGTACATGCAGTACTCCTGTTGGCTCCACCCACAGTCATAAAAAAAGAAGAAATATCCCAGGCTAAAAGAAATTACAAAAAAAAAAACAGGTTTGATCAACACCATAAAATAAAGGAATATTATCTATAAGAAAACGGAAATATGGCATGGTGCTATTCTGCCAAACGCCCTATGTCCCACACCTATGCCAGTCTCCAGAGTTGAATGATAACCTCTGGTATTGAGTCTAGCATATCAAATATAATTGGCTTTAAGTGTGTGTGTGTGTGTTTGTGTTGGCCACTGGTGCCTAAATGAGTGCCTTTTTTCCCCTACTGACACAAGCTTGTCAATACTTGTATGCATGATTTTGTATTTCTTTGAAACTTGGCTTCCCGGCCAATACCCTTTAGGGTAACCCTTGCCTCAGTGCTTATGCATTGAGGTCCTTTGTGTTTTAGCTTTTTTTTTTTTTTTTTATTGGGCTCACCACAACTCAAACTTGATAGACCAACTTAGGGTAGCTGGTTCATTCTATTGGGGTGTCATACAGATGAGGAACGCTAATGAGTCCTGGTAGGATGAAACACATGTCTGTATGTTCTATTGGCACCCTTTGCAGACTGTGTGAAAGGCCTTTCGGCACCATGCATTCCTGCTTAAAGTTGAACCAGGATAACATTTTGTGGTGATTTGCATATACAGCTCATGACACTTTGCATTATGGGGGTATGTGTGATTTTGTATTTCTTTGACATATTGTCACCATCATCCTCAGGATTAAGCACATAAAAATCACAAACTGAGGATTTGGAAGCTCTTCATTTTACATGGGGCAGGGAAGGTGACGGAGTGACAGTGCTTGGAGTATCTAGGGTTTTATGTGGTGCTTTGCTGATGTAAACTTACTTTCAGGGCACTGTGTGTACTGGGTTCAGGAACAAGAGGAAAAGCAAGTGTAGGTGTAGGATTAGGGGTGACCTTAAGATTTGGCTTAGATAATCCAGGTCCCAGAGCAGGACCCACCTGCTCATCAGATTCAGGTTCAGCACTTCTCCTTTTTTTATCTTCTGGTTCCCATAGGGGATCCATATCATCATCGACAGAACTGCCAACATCTCCTGCTCAGGTGTGTCATCACTCCCTTCTTAATCTTCATGTTCCTCACCCATATTTTTCATTTTTACATTTTTTTTTTTAATTTTTGACTGCTGATCTCCCTCCTCCAACTCATGCTGCATGCCATATACAGAGGGACTCTCATCAGCATCAAGTGCTCCAGCATAGCAGGGTCAGCACTGGTGGTGCCAGCAGTCACAAACACCCACAGCATCCTTCTACTCAACAACTCCTGACACTGACATTTTCCACCACATGTACTGCTTCTCTTATCGACGCCATTCCCCATGGATGCCACTGATGTAGCCAAACAAAACTGTGACGCTCATGCTACCACTGCCAACTACTCCTTTACTACTACTACTACTACTACTACTTGTTACCCTCTAAAGAAGACAATGCTGCTGTAGACATATGTTTTTTTAGCTGTAGCAGGTGCAGCAACACTACTTTGTCTCACCGAAGGTCATGCTCTCTTTGTCACTTGCCCTGTACCTCTCCCTTTAACAGAGCACCTACTTTTCCCACTAATTATTTTTATAAACTTTTATAATATTGTACAGTGGGTGCCAAAATTCCAGATAGACTTTGGCTTTATTCATTCAGTTGGTATGACTGAAAAGCCCAGTAAAAGGTCAGGGCCTACTGGATTTAAAAATATTGGATCCTGTCACAAGATCTAGGCAAAGGCAAGCTGCCACAATCTGTGTTTTGATTATCTGGGCTCTGAACATTACTATTTAAATTGTGATTTCTGTAAACTTTTTTGCCTTAACACAAAAGAAAAGGGCAAAACTCAGAGTCAGTCTGCCGTTGAGTCACCTAATGGCTCTCCTAAGAGGAAAATGGAGGGAAGTACCTCAGATGGTGGAAAGCATGTATCTTCAAGTACCTCTCCTCAAAACAAATCAAACGTGACAGAAAATCAGCAGTTTCTGATCAAAGAGATGAAAAGGCAGCATTTAAAGCGGGGGGGTATGCTGGGCTGCATCGGGAGAGGAATCACTAGTAGAAGAAGGGAGGTGGTCTTGCCACTGTGCGGGGCACTGGTCGGGCCCCACTTTGAGAATGGGGTACAATGCTGGAGACCTCACCTAAGAAAGAACATAGACAGGTTCGAAACAGTGCAGAGGAAAGTAACAAAGATGATTCAAGGGCTGCACCAGAAGCCTTTCGAGGAGAGACTGAGGGAGCTGAACATGTGCTCCCTGTTACAGAGGAGAGAGAGGGAAGCCATGATAGAGACTTTCAGATACATCAAGGGTATAAACAAGACCCAGACAAATGAACTTTTCCGGTTTAAGGAAAACAGCAGAACGCCTGCCCCCTGGGGTGGTCGAGGTTTAAAGTGTATGTGGCTTCAAGCAAGCATGGGACAAATATAAGGGCATCATTACCCGGACCGGGTAACGGGGAGGGGGGGTTAGAATACAGTGAACCCGAGCATATTAGATGGACCTTGAGGTCTCCTTCTGCCATTATATTCTATGTATCTAAAGAGACAGACAATGCTGCCAATGCGTCATCCAGCTCAGAAAAAGAGCACAGGGTGTCTTTTTGGGGAACCCTGATGCTAAGGATAGCAGAAAGAAAAAAGTTACAGATTCTGTGGTGCGATCAGCACCAGCCAAGAAAAAACAAAAAACAGAAGCATGTGATTGTGCCCTCTCCCAAAAGGGAACAGGAGCCATCAGTAGAACAAAAAGCTATGCCCTCAGCAAAGGACATTACAAAAATGTGGCAATTCTTCCATGTTTTTCAGGCCATGGGAAACCTTGCTACTATTCCTGCTCCCTTCCCCAGTTACAGGTATTTTTTTTAACCTGTGCTGGAGGAGGACGAGAATGATGATGAATGGGAAACAACTGAACCTGAAATAACCCCTGGACAGGATTTTGGTTCCCCACCAAGAATGAGGATTTTTTCTTCCTATTCCACTTGTTTAAGGCAACTGATTGACACTCTGGATATCCCCTTTACAGAAACAGAGAAGGATGCAGAAGAGGCAGACTTTATGAGTGTTCTGGGACTGACCTCATGCAAAAGGCTAACAGTACCCATTCACAAGTCCCTCAAAAAGCCACTAACTAAATTTTAGAACTCCTAAGTTCAGCTTCTGGCATTGACAAAAATGTGGAAAAGAAGTATCAAGTAGAGAAGCATGGGATAGAATTTTTATATTCCCACCCTGATCATAAACGAGTTATGCAAGCAGCTGCAAGTGGATAATCAATGGTGTGACTAGTATCCATGCCACCAGAAAGCTGGATTATATGGCAAGGAAAGTGTACACTTCAGCTACTCTGCAGTTAAGGCAGGCTGTGTGAGTGGCATACACAGCACAGTACCAGAAAGCCTTTTCAAGTACTGTTCACTTCCCCAAGTGAAAAGGTGGGCAGTGAAATTGGTAGTGATCTAGCAGAAACTGCACAAGATTCAGTGGAAGTCACATAATATCAGTTCCATATGGCTTTAGGTGCAAATGATACAGCCTCAAGGATACTAGCATATGCAGTGGCTCTGAGGTGGTTTGCTTGGTTCAGGGCAACCATCGTATCAGAGGACACAGAAACACAGGCTATAGACTTCCCATTTGAGAGACCGTCCCTCTTTGGGGGTAAAACAGAAACCTACATGAAAAAGGTTGATGGACAAAAACACAACCTACAAAAACCTGACTCAGAAGGAGAGGGCTTCTGCTTCCTTCGAGTCATACGGAAGGGAATATAGGGGCAGGGCCTGCTATCAAAGGCCTTACTCCTACTATGACTACGCATCTCAGAGGGGAGCCCCAAGAGGCAGAGGCAGGAGAGGTGCAAGGCAGAAGCAGACGCCAGCTCCAACCACAAAAAAAAAACAAAATCCCTGACTGTTCAGGCCTCCCTACCAGTGGGAGGCTGCCTGACTCATTACTTCCAGGGACCCTGCGCCTGAAGCAGCGCCTCCAATCCATGAGGCCATTCTCTTGGCTGCCTCCGGCCACCGCCCGACCACAACTTCAGTCCTTGGCCACCCTCACGGTCCTAAAAATTGGATCCCTAACCCAGAGACCCTACGCCTGAAGCGGCACCTCCAATCCGTGTGGCTGTCCTCTTGGCCACCTCCGGCCGCTGCTGCCCGACCACAGCTTTAGTCCTTGGCCACCCTTACAGTCCTGAAAATTGGATCCCTAACCCAGGGACCCAGTGCCTGAAGTGGCACCTCTGATCTGTGCGGTCGTTCTCTTGGCAGTCTCCGGCCGCTGCCACCCTACCACAGCTTCAGTCCATGGCTGCCCTCACGGTCCTGAAAATCGGATCCCTAACCCAGGTACTGCCACTAGCAGAAATTTTGGAGCCAAGGCCTCTGATTGGTGCAGCATCTTACAGGCAGCTCCTCATTGGTCTGCATACCTGCCTAAGCCTTTCCTGATTGGAGCACCTTTCTGTATAGAGTTTGCATGGATTTCTAGCCAACTTAGTCAGTCTACTCTTGCACTTTGAAATTCTGCTGAACCCTTCGTTGAATTTTCTCCCGCCCCCCTACCCCCACCCAGGCCTCCTCTTAAATACACTATCAGCCCTGCCTACATCAGCCTGTCCATACCGTATTGGTGCTCACAGACCACTCTGTTGTTTACTCCTGCGTGTCCTGGGAGACCTCTGCTGTGCATCGAATTCCCTTGTACTGTAATACTGATTATCTGTAGTTGTTCCAAATTGTAGCTGTCCTCCATTGCTTTCAGTCCTTTCCCTCTCCTTACTAACCTTCCATCCTCAGAAAGTCACAGTAGCAGCCACATCTATTTATTCTACCCGACTTGTCACTACAGCTATCTGCACCTGCCTTGTACTTCCCCTCTCCATACCTAAAGCATCTGGCTCCTTATGATTTACTCACTCCTAGTTAACTGACCTAAGCAGTACAGAAGGATTACTATCCCAGATAACTAGTCCTATATTTAAGTAATATACCATGCCTGGTGTGGTTCGGTCACGAGGCGCAGCTGAGTGACTTAACCACACCAGAAGTGGTAAATCCACCCATATACCTAGTCCCTGTCATGGTATATTGTTTTTATACAATGTTCAGCTTGTTTTTTATTGTTTTTATAGTGATATAAAACCTTTACAGTGGGTATACTGGAGGATTTATCATGGTCTTGTGATGTGTTTCAACCAATGAGGTTACAGGATTTCCATACCGCATTGTATAATAGTCATTAGCCGACGGAGGATCAAGGAATTCTTTTATTGGCTTTAATACCCTCACAATTGTTAGGGGAAAAGACTTGGCTCTAGCCTTCCACGCAACAGCCATTACCCTCCTGGAATCATGGCTTGCTTTATTTTCGCATCCTGATCTTAATAAGCAACATATCCTATGTATCTATACTGAACAAAGAACTTGGCTCTAGTTCAGCCCTGGAACTTACTATCCTATCCTATGCTACCCCTTCCACTGCACCTCTCCCCATTTAGTTCACCTCCCTCCCTTTATCCACACTCTTCACATCTCCCCCCCCCCTCCCCTTCCTACTTCCCTCACCTATGTCAATTAGAGCATTATCCCTTATTGCAAGTAACTGGTATTTCAACCTTTCCCTCCTTAACATCAAACCGATATCCTTGCCAATGAATAGCGGCCATTCCCAAAGGAAAAAAGTGCTTTTATCCCTCACAAGTTTCTTAAAGATAGTACTACTACTGCTCCTTCTCTGCTCAGGCAATGTGGAGCTTAATCCTGGCCCACCACTGACACCTCACCTATGGAATTTGCAACTGCACCCGGACTTAAAATGATGCTGATCAATATATTAAGCCTGGCCAAGAAATTTGACCAGCTACAAGCATGGGCTGCACATACTGATCCAGATTTGATCATTATTACTGAGTAATTGCTCAAAAAGGTCAATACCGACCAACAAGTTTCCCTCCTGGGTTATAATCTATATAGGGCAGATAGAGGGTCCGGGGAAGTGGGGTGGCTATCTATGCTAAATCTAAGTTTACAGTCAGTGATGTTCTCTGTAAACCAAAACCGAAGGAATATGAGATTGTATCTATGAAGTTCCATCTTCCTTCCATGGATTTTATTACAGTCATTGGTGGTTATAGACCTCCAACTGGTAGCACTGATATCCTTAATATTCTTAAATCTCTCACCACCTCTGCCAGTACTGAAACAATAATTCTTGGGGACTCCAATATGGACTGGCTTACCCCCAAATCACTGAGCCTGAACTCCTTCTGCGATGAATTCGGCCTTGGCCAGCTAGTTAGTGAACCCACTAGAAACAACACTTCAGATACTGCCAATAGCTAACTACTTGATGTTATATTAACCATGCATCCCCAAAAAATGTCACACTCTGTGGTCATCCATAATGACATGAGTGATAATGGGGTTGTTGTTTGTATAAGATCACAAGCAAAAGCTTGTCTTCAGCCTAAGCTTATTTCTGTATGGTCCTATCGGAAGTTCAATGCATCAGATTACTTGGCTGACTTAGGTAAGATTCAATGGCAAGATCTCTATCTTGCTAAACCCACTGATGAGGTGATCACTGTTTTAATGCCAAAATCAATGCCCTTGCTGACAAGCACACCCCCTTTACTAAGATCAGGATGTGCAACACCTCAAACCCCTGATTTACTTCAGATCTCAAGTCTGTACTCACAAACCATGACAGAATTTGGGCTCAGGCTAGGAGAACTAAGAGTCCAGGAGACTGGCAGGCATTTAGAACAGTTAGGAATGCCTGTGTCAAACACATTTGCACTACCAAAGCAGGCTACTATGTTTCCACCTTGGAACAGGCAAATGGGAATCCCCATAAAATCTGGAGGACAATTAAGTCCATCAATGGTTGACCTACTGCTCCCTGCATTCCAACTAAGTCCCACAGTAATGGTAGGGTTGTAGAAAGTAATTACCAAATCCTCAAAGATCTTAACTCCCATTTTGTCACTGTGGGCCTAGCCTTTGACTCATCACCGTATGCAAGCCATGCCAACTATCAAACCAGCTCACTTACCACCCCAAATTAGGCTACTCACATCTCACTGCCCCGTTCTACATATATTCAGTTTCTATATCACCACTGCCACAGTTCCTTTGAGCTGGAAATCTGCCCACATCCTTCCCTTATTTAAAGCAGGGGACCCATGCGACCTAAACAATTATAGGCCCATCTCAGTTCTGCCCATTCTCTTTAAAGTCTTTGAGAAACTGATTTATACTCAATTAAAATGCCATATTGAAACTTATTCACTTCTTAACCCAGCACAATCTGGCTTTCGCACTAATCATAGTACTATCTCTGCATTGGCTAAAGTCACCAACGACTGGGTATGTACTCCAAGAAGAGCACTGGTGCAGTCTTCCTTGACCTCAGTAAAGTGTTCAATATTGTTGACCATAATCTACTAGTTATTAGCCTCATTAAATTAGGTGCCACTCCCTCCACTGCCCCATGGTTCACCAGTTACCTAACAGGAAGGACTCAGAACATTAAAGCCGATGGCCTATTCTCAACTTCCCTGCTGATTGCCAGGAGAGTCCCGCAAGGCTCCATCCTTGGCCCTATTCTTTTCTCCCTGTACATCAGTGATCTTGACTCACATATAACCAACTCCAAACTGCATTTCTTACGAACATACAAAATTTGCCAGCAGATAAAGGCCTAGAGGTCTATCAAGTCTGCTTGAATGTGCAGCTAACACCCCTTATTCTGCAGCTGCCCTCCCTTCCACCCTTCCCTTCATTAACCCTCCCCTTGTCCTGTCCCATCCTCGTTTGGAAGCAGTCCACTGTTCTACTGCATACCACTTCAACAAATGCGCATTCCACCCAGCCACCACCCTCTCTGTAAAAGTGTCTCCTCATCTCCCTCCTAACCTTCCTTGCTCCAGTCTCATATCATGGCCCCTGGTGCCTCCTTCACTTTGAACAGCCCCTCTGTACCCGTCTTGTTTATTCCTTTCATGTATTTAAAAGATTCAATCATGTCACCCCATCTCTCCTCTCCTCCAGTGAGTACATGTTTAACTCCTTCAACCTCCTCTCGTGTGATAAGTCCCCCAGCCCCTTGATCATCTTTGTCACTCGCTTTGCACCCCTCCAGTAAATTAATGTCCCTCTTCAGATCTGGACACCAGTACTGCACTAGTACTCCAGGTGTGGTCTAACTAATGACCTATACAGTGGCAGAATCACCTCTTCCTCCTCGAGGATATACCCCTTGCAATACAACCCAACATTTTGTTGGCCTTTGCAGCTGCTTCCCTACATTGTGCCGAGTTGTTCATTGACCTGTAATGAGCACACCCAGATCCTTCTCCTCCTCCTCTGTCTGTGCTAGCTGCCTCCCCTAGCTAGTAACTCCTTCTTGGGTTCTTCATCCCAAAATGCAGCACCTTGCACTTTTGGCATTAAAGCCCAGTTGCCAGGTGTCTGACCAGGTTTCAAGCTTTGCCAGATCATCCTGCAACCCCTGCCATCCCCCTAGGTCATCCACCACCCGCCTACCTTGGTATCATCAAGCAAACAGACTAATCTTGCTCTTGATGTCCCATGATATGTCTGCAATGAATATCCCAAACAACACTGGTCCCAACACTGAGCCCTGTGGAACACCACTCATCACTGCCCTTGGGTGTGAGAGCCCCCACCCACCACCACCCTCTGTTGCCTCCCTGCAGCCGTTTCCTACCCATCTCACCAGCTTTGCACCCGCCCCTGTGCCTACTAACTTCCTTCCCAGCCTTCCATGTGGCACTGAGTCGAATGTCTTACTGAAGTCCAGATACAGGACATCCACTTTCTATGCAGATGACGGAGTACTGTATGCCTCTGGCACATCAGTGTCTGATTTAAGGGATGTGCTTCAAGCTGACTTTGCCCAACTTGAAAGTAATCTTATTAATGCTGAATTCCTTTTCAGTGCCAAGAAAACCAAAGCTATGATCATCATTCTTAATACTACCCCTACTGCCCCCTTTGACATACCTAAAAGCTTTGTTGTCACATCCTTAAGCGAACCATTGGAAATCACCTCTAAATTTAAGTAGCTTGGCCTTTGGTTAGATAATAACTCTCCCTTAATGACCATCTCGATGATCTTTCCAGAAGATTAAAAATCAGATTAGGTTTCTTCTTCCGAAACTGGGTCCTCTTTCCGATAGAGACTAGAACCAAGCTGGTTCAAGCCACATTCCTTCCTCCACTTGACTATGGGGACCTAATTTACACGTCAGCCGCAACCTCAAGCCTAAATAAATTGGATGTCCTGTATCGTCATGCTTTGTGGTTCATTACAAACCTTCCATACTGAACCCACCATTGTGATCTGTACACAGCCGTTGGTTGGACATCACTTACCACTCGATGTCTGCTCTGTGCTGGTGCTTGGACTCTCAAAATACACCTGAATAAGCTACCAAGCTATATTACATCTCTTATCCACATTTTCTGCAGTGTATACTCACTTAGGAAATCTGATTTTATCGCCCTTGATGTGCCTAGGACTCGCACCAGCTTTGGCAAATGGGCAATATCATATACTCTCCCAACCATTTGGAATCAGCTTCAGTCTACACTGAAACTATCTAGTACTGTCTCTGTTAACTTTTATAAAAAGTTAACTACATCTAAATTTAGAGATAGTTGTAACTGTTTTTAAGTCTCTTCTCTACCTATATTTTTCTTCATGCTCTCCTAAAGTACTGGTATTAGCCTTAGTCCTGTTGGTATCCTACAAGAACTTGTCCAGACCACTATTCAAACACCATGAAGTCTTGCTATATTATGACTATATGCAGTTAGCCACAGCACTTGAACTGCCCCGGAGAGGAAAGAGTTAACTCCAGAGAGTCTGGAGTTCCACAGCGCGAGGACGCTATACCAAAGCTCTATCTGGCCAGTTTCAAATGAAACTGTCAGATTCTTTACTCCGCTTCACTGAACAGTCGCTCCGAGATCAGCTCCTTCACATCGGTTCATTTCTCGGTTCAGCGGTATTTTTGAGTTCATTGAACCGGCAAAAATATTTATTTTACCGCATTTCGGTTAAAAGCTCTATCTGGTAAACCGTAAGTAGAAAATTTAAAGTCTGTGTGGAAATTCAATTATCGGTTCGGTTTGAACCGATCGGTTTGCTTAATTTAACGTTTTAAAAGTGTTGGTTGGGCTTTTAGAGTGCGGTTCCAGTTCTTATCAGTTCTAAAAAACCTTGCTTTAAAATAGGTTTTCAAATACCCGTGACACGGTTAGGAACCGATAAGGGTGTCTTGCCTGAGCACTGCCATCAAAGGGCAAGTTCTTGGTTAGGCTGGCATTATGTCTGAGAAACCCAAAAGAAAAACCGGGCCACTGGGTTTCAACACTGATGATGTCTGTGGGGAAGCCTTTGCCAAGGCTGACCCACACACCACTTGTGTTTATTGTCTGGGGCTGACCACCTCCTGTCAGACTGCCAGGTGTGTAAAATTTCCTGCAGCCACCCTGGAAAAGAGATTGGGCGGCTCAGGGCGAGGCCAAGAAGTCCGCTGACCCGGATGGCCAGCCGGTCCAGTACCCACTGGACCAGAGAGTGCCCTCTGACCAGGGCGAGACTTCCTCGGGCAAAGGAAGGCTGGTTCAGGGAACCAGTCTCAGTGAAAAAGACAAAGAAATCAGTAGGTTTGGAGTCCAAAATTGTCTCTCCAGCTGCTGCAGAAATAGCTAAAGCCATACAGATTGTCCAGTCACTGTCTCAGGATCCTGCTGAACCACCTACAGTTGGTAAAAGGTTGGTTCGTTCAGTGCCAGTGGTTCAGGAGTATGATGTTGAGGAATTTTATGAACCACAGGAGGGGGAGGAGGAGGAATTTGATCATTACATGTCTGGCTGGGAGGGTCTGGACGTGCCCATTGAACCGGACATTTCTCCAGACAGACCTTTAGAATCTCCTCCTTTTCTGTCTGAGTCCCCTTCTCATTTTATGTTTTACAAAAAGGTTGCAGAAGCCCTCCAGCTTCCTTTAGAGGAAGCTGTGGATGAGCAAGAGGAGCCTGATTATGTAGAAATGATGGATATACCAGAGTCTAGGAGGTTGTCTATTCCTTTGCATAAGTCATTTAGGAAGCAAACAACAAAGATTTAAAAAAATCCTCATTCTGTCCCTCCTGTAGATAAAAAAATGGACAGAAGATATACCTTGTCAGGCTCTGATACAGACTTCCTCACTGAGCAGTGTAGTCATGTAGGTGTGGTACAAGCTGTAGCCTGTGACAAGGCTAATATTCCTCTGGCCTCACATCCTCCTGATAAGGATTCCAGGAAGATTGATGCCATGGCGAAAAAACAGTATATGGCAGCTTCTTTGGGACTCAGGCAGGCAAATTATATGGCTCATGTGGCTAGATATCAGAAATCTAGGTGGGACACAGTATTGCAGTTAGCCAAGCAGGCCCATGGCCAGCTGGCTAGTGAGATTGGAACAGGTGGCTGTTGATGGCATTGAAGCCTCTAAAGTTCAATTTCATACTGCTGTTGATGTTAATGATGTTTCCTCTAGGGTCATGGCCACTTCTGTAGCTTTCCGTGAGTTGGCATGGCTCAGATGCACTAATCTGTCCCAAGATACTCAGTCAAAGGCTATGGATTTTCCTGTAGTGGGTAATTCTCTGTTTGGGAACAAACAGAAAACTATATGAAAAAGATGGATGAATACAGAACTACCTGCAAAAGTGCCCAGGCTAAGGAGAGGCATGCCACTCCACAGAGGCACGCTCCCAGAGGTAGGGGCAGGCCTTTCCACAGGCCTTTTTACCAATTTCAGGCCTCCTCTGCATTTGCACAGAGGGGTTTCTTTAGAGGCAGAGGTAGACGGGGCACAAGTAAACCGTCCCCCTCCCCTCAGCCTAAGGCTACTGCCAAGCAGGCACCCTGATGGGGTGCCCAGGCTGATTCTCCTGTACCAGTGGGGGCAGGTTGGTTTATTTCAGCCAGAACTGGGTGTCCCTAACCCGGACAGGTGGGTTCTGGAGGTAATGAGCCAGGTCTGGTTCTCAGCTTCAAACAGTTTCAAGATGAGGCCAGACATTTTCCACCTGCAAATCCTTCAGAAGCCCTTGCTTTGGAAGCAGAGGTTTCTTCTCTTTGGACTGCAAAGCAGTGAAGGGTCCCTCCTTGCCATCAGGGCAAGGGCTGTACTCAAGATACTTTCTTACCCCAAAAAAGACAGGAGAATGGCGGCCCATTTTAGATTTAAGGTACCTGAACAAGCATCTTTTGAAACCAAAGTTCAAAATGCTAACTCTGACAATGATTTTGCCCTCCCTGAGGCCAGGGGACTGGTTAGCTTCCCTGGACCTCAAGGATGCCTATTTTCATGTTCTGATCAGGCCTTCTCACCAAAAGTACCTCAGGTTCGAACTACCCTCGGGCCACTACCAGTTCAGGGCAATGCCCTTCGGCCTTACCTCTGCACCAAGGGTATTCACGAAATGTCTAGCTGTGGTAGTGGCTCATTTAAGAAGGCAAGGATTGCTGTGTTTCCCTACCTGGACGACTGGCTCATAGTGGGTCAGTCCCCAGATCAGGTAAAATCCCACTTGCAAGTCACCCAGCAGCTTCTCACTTCCCTGGGATTCCTGCTGAATTTACCAAAGTCAGTTCTCGAACCAGTCCAGGTACTAACTTTCATAGGTGCAGAATTGAACACAAAGTTAGCCAGGGCATTTCTCCCCTCGGAAAGGGTAGACAGACTCATTGCCCTGGCATCCTCCTTTACCCTGCGGGTCTCTCGACCAGCAAGGCATTTTCTGCAACTCCTAGGGCACATGGCTGCTTCCACAGCTGTAGTGCAAGGAGCAAGATTCCAGATGAGGGACATTCAGTTCCATTTGAGGGCCTATTGGTCTCAAAGGAGGGACCCCCTTTCCAAATTGGTTCCAGTGACCCAAACCCTGATCCTGGCCTTACACTGGTGGCAGGATCAAAGCAATCTAAAACAAGGGGTTCCTTTCATTCCCATTTCCCACTCCCTCACCCTCACCACGGATGCTTCCCTGTTAGGGTGGGGAGCTCACTTGGGCGACCTGTCCACTCAGGGAGTGTGGTCTCCTCAGGAATCTCTGCTCCACATCAATCTTTTGGAACTCAGAGCTGTCTTTTAGCTCTTCAGGCGTTTTCAGCTTCTGTCTAGAACAAAGTAGTTCAAGTCAGGACAGACAACACCACAACAATGTGGTACATCAACAAGCAAGGGGGCACTCGGTCATCAGCCTTGTGCACCGAAGCAATGAAGTTGTGGTCTCTGGCTTACTCCCTGAACACCTCCCTGATAGCAGTTCACCTTCCAGGGAAGGACAATGTCCTGGCGGATGCCCTCAGCAGGATTTCTCAGGGCCATCACGAATGGGCTCTGAATCCTCAGGTGCTGGGGTCAGTCTTTGCCAGATGGGGCACCCCTCAGATAGATCTTTTCGCAGCCCCAGACAACCACCAACTTCCTCTGTTTTGTTGCAGGCCTCCAGTGCTGGGATCAGTCCCCCTGGACGCCTTTCAGTTGGATTGGAAAGGGAAGTTCCTGTATGCCTTTCCCCCCTTTCCCCTTCTTTTCAGGGTACTAGTAAAAATCAGATCTCAGGCCTGCAAGGTGATTCTGATTGCTCCAGATTGGGCCAGACAGCCCTGGTACCCACTGCTTCTGTCCTTGACAGTCCACTCTGCCCTGAGCTTGCCCAGAGTCCACGACTTACTGGCCTGTGCACAGGGGAGAGTGTGTTATCCGGACCTCAAATCCCTCCATCTCAAGGCATGGCTCTTGGGGAGTTAGAATTTGCTGACTTACACCTTTCTCAAGGTGTTTTGGATATTTTAAAGGCTTCAAGGAAGCCTTCCACTAAAACCACTTACAATTCTAAGTGAAAAGGTTTTCCATCTGGTGCTCTGAGAAGCAGATTATCCCAGAATCTGCTGATCTGCCCATTTACTGGACTATTTGGTCCATTTAAATTCCTTAGGCCTTGGGCCAGCTACCTTAAAGGTTCATCTGGCAGCTGTCTCTGCTTTTCTGTCAGCAGGAAGCCTGCTTCCTTTTCTTCTCACCCTGTGCTTTCCAAGTTTTTAAAGGGTTACTTCACACCAACCCTCCTTTTGAGAACCAGCTCCGCCTGGGACCTGAATGTTTGCATTGCTCAGTTAATGCAACCCCCTTTGAGCCTCTGTCCTCAGCAGACTCAAGTTTCTGACTTGGAAAACTGTTTTCCTAGTGGCTATCACTTCTGCCAGACGCATAAGTGAACTACAGGCCCTGTCAGTGGAAGAAGATTTTATCTCTTTCCACAGAGATAAGGTGATCCTCAGGACTAACAGAGTTTTGCCTAAAGTGGTTTCAGATTTCCACCTGAACCAATCCATCTCTCTTCAGTATTTTTCACTGAGCATTCTTCCTCCAGGTGAGAGGAGTCTGCACAGCTTGGGCGTCAAAAGAACCTTGAGCTACTATTTGGAGCGCACCAAGGGTCACAGGTTGAATCCCTCCAACTCTTCCTTACCTATGGCGAGGTTGGCAAAGGGAAACCTGCCACTAAGAGGACAATTGCAAGGTGGATTGTCTCTTGTATCCAATTTTGTTATCAAAAACTAGGTAGAGACCCCCCTCAGGACTGAGGGCTCACTCCACCAGGGGTACAGCTGCATCTCTAGCGGCTGCTAGAGATATTCCCATTCTGGAAATCTGTCAAGCTGCTACTTGGAAAGAGTTCACACTTACAAGCATTATTCCCTGGATATTCAGTCCAGGAGAGATGCTCGTTTTGGCACAGCTGTGCTTCAGAGCCTATTTCCTAAGTAGGTTCTGACCCTCCTCCATGGAGGTACTGCTGTGTAATCTGCATATAGTCATAATATAGCAAGACTTCATGGTGTTTGAAGAAAAAATTACTCACCTTAGTAATTGCTTTTCTTCTCATGGAGTCTTGCTATATTATGACCACCCTCCCTCCTGCCCCCTCTCAGAACTTCTACTTGGGTAGGGGTGGCAAATTAGTGCAAGCACTGTGTCATGCCATTTTAGTTCTTCCCTTCACCCCCTTTATTTAGGGTTAGGGAATTAGGTATTTCTGTTTTAAGTAATATGTTGGCCCCCTTCCTGGACTTGAGTCTTGGGGGAAGGGGGGGTCTAATAGTGCTTGTTAGGGAGAAACTAATAATACTATTATTCATTGTTATTATTATTATTGCTGTTTATATTGTTGTTTATATTGTTGTTGTTCCTACTAGTAGGTAGCCACTTGGCTAGTGTAGAGCTTTCTACACAGACTTGTTGCTTAGTGTTAGCTTCGTAAAGATCTGACAGTTTCATTTGAAACTGGCCAGATAGAGCTTTGGTATAGCGCCCTCGCGCTGTGGAACTCCAGACTCTCTGGAGTTAACTCTTTCCTCTCCGGGGCAGTTCAAGTGCTGTGGCTAACTGCATATAGTCATAATATAGCAAGACTCCATGAGAAGAAAAGCAATTACTAAGGTGAGTAATTTTTTCTTCCGAAATGTTTACTGTGGCCAATCATAATGATCTTTTCAGCTGATCTTAAGACTCTCTTCTACCCTTATTTTTATCACTTATCTCACCTGCTCCCCCTTTTCTCTGTTCTTCTCCTAAATCTCCTCTCTACCCTTATGCTCTCCATCTGTATCTTATCCCCTCACTCACTCAATCCCTTTTTCTATTCCCCAGTACTCTTCTCCTCAAACTCTTGCTCCTATGTAATTACTCTTGCCCCATGAATGTAAACTCTTGACTACTAATGTTTCTTACAAGGTTTATGCAGTTTATATCTACCTTGTTATGCCTTAAATTGAGTACTATGTACCGAACCTAAACTTTATTTTATTTTATTTACTATGATGCTTTTTTTGTGTTTTATGTATTGTATTCCTTGTTTGTACATATGCTCCAGGGCCTCCTTGTGAATGAGCTTGCTCAACGGAGTTTTCCTGCAATAAACTTAAACTTCCAGGAGTAGAAATCCATTACCACAGACAAATGGGCATTGAACATGGTGAATTAGTAGTGTCATTCAGTTTACAGGCTTCCCAGAATTACAGAGCCAAAAGGTTTTTCCTCCATTCCTCCCTCAAAAAAAAAATCCTGTTAGAACTAGAGGTAAAGAAGGTGCTAAAGATAAAGGCCATAGAAAATGTTCCCTCATCACAGTTGGAAAGAGGTCTCTTCACGTGGCACTTTATGGCTCATTCTGGACTTAAGATTCCTGAACAGGCACATAAAATGGAAAAATTCAGACTGGTAACACTGAAAGCAGTTGTACTCTCTCTGCAGAAAGGGGAGTGGTTGGAATCACTGGATCTGAAAGAAGCATACTTCCACATTTCTGTAAGACACTCCCACAAAAAATACCTAACATTCAAATTAAGGAAAGAGCATTATCAGTTTTGCCACACTGCCCTTTGGCCTAATCTCAGCTCCAAAGGTGTTTACAAAGTGCCAAGCAGCAATATATGCATAAAGAAGAAAATGGCGAACAGTGCATCACTAGCTGGACCACTGGCTAGTCAGAAGAACAACACAAGATGCACCGAGTTCCATTGCAGTATTGAAAAAACATCCTGTAAAGTCTGGTTTTCAAAGGAGAAGAGCTGGACACTACTCAGATGAAAGCATTCTTGCCAGAGGCAAGCGTGGAAAGTCTGTTGTCCTGTGTAAGATCCTTCAAGCAAGGTAAGCCAAGGCAAGCAAAGGACTTACTGCAGCTGCTAGGGTACATGTCAGCAGCAACACCCGTGATTCCTTGAGCCTGCCTATAGATCAGAGATGTACAGTACCATTTAAGAAAGTACTGACATCAAAGGCCATATACATAGAGCCAGCTAGTACCAGTCGCAGCCAACCTGGTCAGGGCTCTAGAGTGGTGGAAAGAAGTAGACAATCTCATGGAAGGAATCCCATTCCAAAAAGTGCCCACAAAAATGGGGGTCTGGTCCCCACAAGAACAGGAGGAGCACATAAACCTGCTGGAGCTCAAGGCTATGCTCACTGCGTAGATGCTGGGGGAGCAGGATGCCCCTCCCAGCTGTTATGAGCACTTAGAGATGGACATTTGTAGCTCTGAGTTTGTCTTTTTATTCATATTGGTCATGCTGCCCGTGCCAGAAGATTGTTCCCTACTCCCAAACTGGCTGGTCTGGTCTGGGGCCAGCTTCTGAGCTGTCTACAGCAGTGCCATCTGTTGGTTGCCTCTGAGCATCTGAATGAGGTATCCATGCCTACTGGCATGCGACCAGGCAGATGCATGCACATTTTAGTACGTACAGGACCACGAGCACTCCCTCCTCCTGCTGCCACGCACAGTAAAATTTAAATGGCACGGCAGCCTCTATTAATGCTGATTGGGTGCTGTTTGGATGTCAGTTTTGGCACTGGAACAGTTGGCAGGGCAGTCAAAAGAGAAAGGCAAATTAGTGGTGGTCTGATGTCCAATACTGTCTTGCAAAGTGGCAAATATTCAGCTTCGGTCAAAAGAAGGAGCATGGAGAAGAAATTAAGCAAGCCTTAGACAGCTCCAGGTTGTGACAGACACAGCAGCAATAGCCGGATGAAGGAGGCAGCAGCAGCAAGGTCTGTCTGTTGTGGGTTCTGTTTGTGGATGTGGGGAGGGAAGCACTGATTAGCCACCAGCTTGCCCGGGTTCGGTCAGATTGATAAAGAGTCAGTGACAGGGGCACACTCTGTGTCTGAAGCTGAGCCAAGGGACAAATGAACTGTATTGCTGTGACCTTGTGATAAAATGTGTAAAATTTGTGATAAAAGAAGGTTCACAAATGCACACATTCTATCAGAAGGAGTAGAACACAGTAATATAGTCTACTCTAAGAAACATGTGGCGCCTCAACCACTGCTGGAAATTTCAGCCCCATGGGTCATCGAGTTACCCCCCCCCAATAGATATGCAATGCAATATGCAGCCTCCAATGTTGGAGATACTTAATGGTTTTAAATAATAACAGGAAAATAAATGGAACTGGGTTACATTGCACTGAATAAATATAATGTGTAATTTGTGAGGGATTTTTTTTTTTTATTTAAAGTTCATGTGTTTGTTTATTTGTTAATCCCTGGGCAAAGTGTTATGAGGCTTTGTATTCCATTTGGTTTTACCCTAAAAGACATTATAAACTAACCTTGTCTTATATAATCATAATAAAGGCCAGAGATCAATGATAGCCTTTACCTGGAGTGCCCTCTGACCTTCATTATGAATATGTATTATTTATACTGCAAGATTTATTTTTTAGCCAAGCAGCTGTGATCAGTGGTCGGGGACTGTTTGGTTGCTGCTACATAGGCTCTCTTTTACTCTGTCTAGCCAGTAGCCATAATTTTACTTGCGACAGAGACAGTGATGGACAAAATAATTCATAAATGGTGGTACAGAAGCATATCTCATCTCCAAAATGGTCACTTCCCTTATACTGTATTTTATTTTAACAGCATTTGTAAACCAATGTTCCCTCTAATTTTTAGTCTCTGTGGGTGGGTGACTGATGTGTGTGTGCGGCACTTTGTGCAAAAAAATTGATTCATGTGCGCAAATTGGGTGGCCCAAACAAGTGATATATTTCATTACCAGTAAACAGTAGAAAATATAACCAAACACTCAAATACTCAATGCAAAGTATAATTATACATTCTGACACAGTCTGAAGCTAGGATGTGCATTGTGCACCATAACAGTATGAACTGGAACTATGTGTAAACTGTGTACATTTTAAAGAGTCTTGCATGCATCTAAAAGGGGTGCTGTTGATGATGCATTGCTAAGAAATCAACATTTACTGTTTTTCTCTCCTGTCTTTCCCATTCTTCCAGTGGACTTATATTTTATTAAGATCCATTTTTCCACCAGATGTTAAAAACAATTTTGTTTGCATCAGCATATCTAAATGGCTTTCTTCCAAGCGGTTTCTTTGTTTGCTCTTAATGCAGTTCATGAGGCTGAAGCCTCTTTCACGTCAACACTAGAAGCTTGAAATGTAGTAGTAGTAGTACAATTTATTGTTCTGCATAAAGCAGTTACAGTATACTAAAATCAGGACAAAATACATAGTAAATATAAATAGACAATAAATAAATCAACAAGGAACTTAAATATCTTTACAATGCAATTCAATTTAACAGAGTATCTTTTCACATGAACAACCTCCACAGAACTTCAAGTCCCCCAATAAACTTTACAAATGAGCTGAGATGAAGAATCTTGCAAAGATCTCTTCTATGTTCTTCTATTTCATAGTAAACAAATAATCCAAAAGATCCTCCAGGGGGAGGCCAAGATCCCTCAGCAGTTTTTTTTCTAGTTGATTCGTACCTAGGACACAAGAGTACCACATGTTTGAGATCATCTATAGTCCCAATCCACATTTACAATATGTAAAAGTACCCTCTCTTTGTCTAAAATGAATGCATTGAGCATTATAGTTTTCAGTTCCAAATCTTGTATAGATTCTTCTTTGTTTAGGACAGGTTAAAAAAGAGATATGGCTCATATCCCATGAAATCTTTACTTTTAAAAAATCCATATAGTTTAAGCTTGGAGAGTTGAACACAGAAAGAATTTATGTCTTAAGTCAATAAGCCTCAATTTGACATCCTGCCTAATCTCCTCAAATGGTCTCATGTAAATTTTATACAAGAGATGGCCCAATCCGGCCGGCATTATTGTTTCCTTAATAAGTTGAATAAAGGGATGTACATATCCCATGCTGGCCAATTTGATGGCTTCCACTACACACATTCTGGGATATCTTTGTAGGGGCAAAAGAAAAAGTTTCAACAGAAAGAGAATCTGTCGTTCATAGATGAGAGAAGTCAAGGAACATTGTCCTACCTCCAAGGTAAGAATACAGCATGGAGTTCCATTTAAAAATATTAAGATGTATCTACAGAGTTTATTCAGAATTATTTCTAATTCTCTAACCTTAGTATAACCCCAGATTTCAGAGGCATATAACATGATCAATCTTATTCTGGGATTAACAGCTCTTAATACCCCGCTCACCGATGACTTCCCCATCTTGCTTTAAATATTTTTAGGGCATTTACAGAAGATCCCATTTTAAATTGAATAGCCTCCAAATGTTTGGTCCAAGATAGGCAATAGGCAAAATGGGCACCTAAATAGTCATAACACTTAACAGTGTCTATATGGTTACCATTTAGCCTAAAACCTACCGTATTCTTGGTTTGAGAGCCAAAAACTACATTGTTGGTCTTGCTGAGATTAACTTTTAGTTTCCTTTGAGAACAGAGAGATTCAAAGTGAACCAGTTTTCTCTTAAGACCTAGGACTGAAGTAGAGAGCAAGACTAAATCGTCTGCATATGCTGAACATTCAATCCTTTGATCATTAATTTTTGCAGTATGGAAATCTGGGTTACCAGCTGATCCAAGACTATATTAATGTAGATGTTAAATAGAGTGGGGGCCAAAATACACCCCTGTCTGTCCCCCACATTTGTCTCAAATCTATCAGTTAGATGATCATATTGATTATACCGGACCCTTGCCCACATATTTTCATAGAGTCTATTAATAACATCAAGAAGTTAGGCCTCCAACTTCAGATCCCTTAATGTAGCCCAAAGGATTTTTCTACTAATGCTGTCGAAGGCCGAGGAGAAGTCCACAAAACAGCAATATAATCTGTTTTTTCTCACTTTAATATCCTTCCAGATCAGGTGCTGAAGCACATAATAGTGTTGTACTGTAGAACAGTCCTTCCAGAAACCGTTCTGTGCCTCATTTGATACTAAGTTCTCCTTGACCCATGACAGCAATCTGCCCAAAATTATCCTAGACAAAATCTTCTGTGAAACATCTATCAAACTAATAGGCCTATACATCCTTGGGTCATTCAGATCCTCTTTTTTAAAAATTGGGAAGATAACACTACCAGCCCAACTGGCAGCATAAGAGTACCCCTGAACCAGGCCATTAAACAGTAAAAGAAGAAAAGGAATCCATCACTTGTTAAAAACCTTATAGAGATCACCTAGGACCCCATCTGGCCCTGGTGCTTTATTTGCCTTAAGGCCAATCAGTGCCATCCAGATTTCATCATCTGTGATCAAGATAGGTCTTGGAAAAAAAATTCATCCTCCTGTATTTTGAAAGCATCAGGTGTCTCCTGCTCTTCATGAGAATAATAGAACTTGGAGAAATGAGATGCCCAGACTTCAGGTGTAATATAGGCTTCAATCTTATTTGCATATCTATTATATCACTGGGCAACAATATTCCAAAATCGCCTTCCATACCTATCCAAAACAGCCTGCCTCAGTTTTCCCCAAAGTCCCTGAGTATGTTTATGTCTCTTCCATTCAAGAATGTTCCTATATTTTTCTCTTTCAGTCTTTAGCAATTTAAAATCTGCTGCAGACTTATTTCTTTTCTTCTTATGCTGTCTTAGTTTTCCTCCAAACTCTTTCTTTGCCTGTAGGCATATCGAATTAAACTAAGACTTTTTATAAAGGGACCTAGGATGGTATGTTGTTTTACATCTAGGTCCAAGTAAAGAATGAATAGTTTCCCAATTTTTCAAAATATTAAAGGCCTTACTTTTGTCCAGGACCAACTCGTGAATATTACCTAAGACTCCTGTACTAGCAATTTCTTTGAAACTAGCTTGATGAATCAGCTCCCATCCAATCCTTCTCTTGTTTATGACTTCCAGACTCCCTTCCTGTTGTGCCTCACTCTCTAAAGTTCCAAAAGGGCATTTGATGTTAATTACAATAGCACAGTGTGCTGATTCCAATCTATCCATGACCTCTAACTTTTGGATCAGCTTTACTGCTTCCAAATTGGTCCAAACCTAATCAGGGGTTGAACAGCCAGTAGGTCCTCTACACGGTAAGGATCCAACTAGATCAACCTGAGTTCTACCATTTAAAATACAGAAATTTCTACTGGCTAAGCCCGCTAGCAATTCCTTACCTCTGAGGTTAGATTTTAGATCCTCAGCAGTCCTAGTATATGAGATATTTGGATTAATTATAGATATTGTATGGATCATATCCGAATATACATCCTCCAAGAAATGAGAAAGAATTCTGGCATTAAAGCATCCCAAAATAATTATAGGACAAGGTATACTCTTATCTGGCAATTCGTCAAGTGCCATTTTCAGATCCTGTATGAAAAGGTCAGTTGGATCAGTAGCTCTATAGCGAGGAGCAAGTATATATCGCAGAGAATGATCTTCTCTTGTCCCTTGCTAATCATTAGAGCCAAAATGTCCTCTGACTTAGTAGAAATGTTAGTGATCTGAAAATTTAGCAAAGTTTTGATAAAAAAGGAAATACTCCCTTTAAACCTTCCAAACTTTTTATCTTTAGTTGCTGGCAGAGTAAATACAGAATATCCAGACAATTTGGGAGTTACATGTTCTGTACACCATGTTTCTTGCAGTACAATAATATCAAAATTATCCAGAAATCTCACTATTTCAGGGTCAATTATTTTAAGATGGATGCCCTCAATATTCCATGAAAGTATAGAAAGGGCATCCACATCTCGATCTCCAGCTCCCTTATCCAAATCTAGCTGGCATTTAGAGTTCATTGTTTGATATTATCTACAGGCTGCATTTGTCAGGCTGAATCAATAATACAGCCAAGCAGTAGGTATTAGGGTCAATTAGGTTTCAAAGTCAATCGGGAGTTATCTGTCTCTAAGATTGATTCTAGACTATCCTTAGTCTGTTCAAACCATGAAAAGACTTCACCCAAGTTTAATGTGTTAACTAAATGTATTTCCACACAATCCAGCTTGCTGGCCAGAGAATGCAAGCTGCTAGCTGTATGAGGATTTTTAAATGTAATATCAATCTATGTTGTGGGCTCAGGGTCTCCATATAACTTTATGGACTCCACCATGTTTCTGGAGATATAAAATCCTAATGCTCTTTCCAAGAGCAGCAACAAATCTTCCCTAACTTTCCTACGAGAATCCTTGAGTGAAACCTTCTGCCCAAAGATAGTTATGGTCTTACTTAGCCATACTTCTCTCTGCTTCAGTACGTGATTCTCTATCACTCCCAAGATTTTTCTCTGTGCTATCATAGCCTTCTCACTTTGCACCTCCCTATGGAGAATCTCTTCTGGGGAATGATAAGACTGTGTAAGAACCTCTATACATGATAGCTTCATGTTTAGCTTGGAATGTAGCACATACATCAGTAAGTTTAGCCACCATGCTGTACTGCACATTATTCAAAGCAAAGTGGATCATGTCAGTAAAGGATTTTAATGATCCTCCCTTTATTTTTTCAGCAACTATAAATCTGAAGTCATTGTACTGGCTAACAATTTATGCCTGGTCTACTGATGAAAATAAATAGTCCTGATATTTGCTGTACAGTCTCTCAATATTTGATAAGCCAAACTCAAAGCTGCAATATGGCATTGCTGCAAAACCAAAGGCAGATCAGTCAGAAAGTTCACCTGCAGGAAATCAGCTATCCAGATGGTCACATAACAGGCCAATGAATTGCAAAATTGCTGTTGTGCTTACTTCAGCTGTGCAATTAGCCAAAAGCAGTTTTACTGGTGGGCTCCAGTAGACAGCTTCACCCAGGTACTGGCTTCTGAACTTTTTTTATTTTTGCCCTAGCAATCTGTACAGCTTCAACTTATTAGACCACTTTCTGAAACATCTTAGACAACTCTGCCAACTCCAAAAGTACATCATTTAATACTGTTATGGCAATGTGGTATTCAGGGTCGGACAGCTTCTTAAAGCAGTACTTAGCAATGCGATCTTTGATGGATGCATGCAAAATTGTATGTGATGTCATTTACCCTAGGTATGGTTTACAATAACTATGCTGGGTATTGTCAAGCTCAGTGGGGGTTTTAAAAAGTATTTTTTGCAATGTAGTAAGTGAGTTAGTGTGATATGAGAGAGGAGATGCATTTAGGAGACTGTAATTCTCTTCCATTCTGGATCTATACTAAGAGCAGTCTGAATTTATGAAATTAAATGAAAAAGACATTTGTTGCACTGCTATTTCTTGTCCATTTTAGAATTACTATCCCCATGTAGCCAACATGGGCAATCTTTTTACAAGCACTGATTCATTGAATCTCAAATGTGTGTATAATGTGAGACCCTGTTTTAAGGAGAAGCACAATCTCATCTCTCTAAACATATGTACAGTCTTGTACTGAAAAAAAATGAACACGCTTTCAGTGGTGAGGCTTTAAATTCATTATAGAACACATTTTATATGTGAGACGCTGCTTGGGGAGGAGACAGATTACACTGAAGTTGTGCAACTTTAAAACTGAAATAATATAATATACACCATATGTCAGAGGATCTCTCGCATTGCTTTGTTGGGGGGAATCTACCAAACAAATAAAACATGCCATTTCTGTGAACAGCAGGGGAGTACTGTTCATTATCAAGTACTGCCTTACTGAAAAAAGGTGTCAAGCCAAAAACATTGCTGTAACTGCAAAGCCAATTGGTTGGAATTTTGCAGAGCGGTTCCATTGTTCAATAAGTGGAACAAGAGCGAGATGTCTGGCTTGTTAACTGCTGGCTTGTTAAAGTTAATGAGTTGTGGCCTCAGAGGTGGGCATACAATGTTTCTTTCCCACTCACTTTTATGTCCTGCTGTCTGAGTCTTAAATCTGAGTGATGACTGTAGTCACTACTTCATGAACATGAGGATCCCTGTCAGCTGCTTTGTGCACTACTACTAAAGCTGTGTGCGGGTTATTTCTGACTGCTGTGCGGGTGCACATGCGCACACCTTAGGGGGAACATAGTTGTAAACCCTATGTGCAATATGGTTCCAAATGTGAACATTTTATGGCTGAATTTTCTGGATAAGAGACATATGTGGTCTCTGCTCCTTGATACTGACCAAGAAGTTGCTTTAGATTTGATAATTTTTTAAAGAAATAAAAAGCTAGTTATTTTGATAGGGATATCGGGTGTTTTGTAACAAGTTAAAGGAAGCTTTAAAAGCAGCCAAATCATGTCAAAATGACCCTCAGAATGCATCAACAACCTGATAGCTTCTAGGGGCTTAGGCGGACCCCAGACCCCCGGTCTATTGATTTGGGATTTACTAAGAAAAGCAGGACTTGTAGCAGTTTTTCCCCCCCAAAAAAAAAAAAAGCTAGCTACACCCCTGGCAGTGATGCTGTCCGTACAGTACTTCTCAGGTCTGATGCGAGACCAGTCAGTTCTGGTTAGAACAGACAATACCACTACAATGTACTACATAAACAAGCAAAGTGGTGCCAGATCCACAAAACTATGCACAGAGGCAATGATGATCTGGAATCTTGCTTACTCTGTAACTACTGAAATTACTGTTGTACATGTGCAAGGAAATGACAATGTTTGGCAGAGTCACTGTGTAGGATAAGTCAGCAAGACCACGAAGAGTCACTACACCACCAGGTGGTTCAAAACATGTTTAAGAGATGGAGAACACCAGAGGTGGACTTGTTCGCCTCCTAGAAGAATCACAAGTTACCACTATTGTGCTGCAGGCCACCCCACAGGGGAACATTACCCCATGATGCTCTGTCGGTTGGGAAGGAGAGTTATTTTATGCATGCCCTCCATCCCCTCTGATTCACAGAGTGCTATGGAAATTGAGGAAGGAGTCAACAAAAATATTCTGGTGGCATCAAATTGGGTGAGACAGCTATGGTTCTCTATCCTACTGTCACTATCAGACAATAACCTCAACTATCTCCCCATGAGACACAACCTCCTGACTCTGTCTCAAGGCAAGGTAAAATTTCCCAACCTTAGAATGCTGAGGTTGAAGGCTTGGTTCTTGAAGACCTAGAGTATACAAACATGAACATTTTAAGTAGAGTATTAAATATTCAGAAAGTTTCAAGGAAACAATCCATAAGAAAATACTATTCCTCAGAATGGAAAATAATTTTAATCTGGTGCTCAAGTAATGGTGTTTCTCCCCCGGAAGCTGATTTAACTTTGGTTCTGGATTACTTAGAACATCTGCACACAAGTGGATTAAGGATTTCATCACTGAAAGCCCACTTGGCAACAGTATCAGCTTTTCTTTCTGCAGGGCAGGCACAGTCTCTAGCTTCACACCCTGTGTTCAAGGGATTCTTCAAAGGCTTCCTTTATTTGCATCCCCCAGTTAGGGAGCCTATCCCCCCCCCCCAAAGATCTGAATATCTGTTTGGCAAAACTAGTGCATGCCCTCTATAAGCCAATGGCCTCTGTGGACCTAAAGTTTGTAGCATGGAAAACACTTTCTCATAGCTAAGACCTCTGCTAGAAGAGTCAGTGGACTTCAAGCCCTGTGCAGAGACCCTAACCGCATTATTATGCAAAGGAAAAAAGGTTGTCCTGAGGACATACAGAAGATGCCTCCCAAAAGTAGTGTAATAATTTCACCGTAGACAGACAGTCACTCTACCTGTACTTTTTCCATCCCATTGCAGTCTAGGTTAACATAAATTGCACTATTTGGAAGTCTTGAGAGCCCTCAGCTACTGTCTTGACAGAACAAAAGACATAAGATCTGACAACAACCAGCTATTTGTCACCTGTGAGAAGGTTGGCAAGGGAAAACTTGCTGCAAGAAAGACCATTTCAAGGTGGTTGTTTTTTTGCATGCAGTTTTGCTATGAAAAAGTAGGTACACAGACCCCCTTGGGACTTACAGCACTGCAGCCTCAGTGGCAACCTCAAGAGTCATTTGTTTGGCAGACATCTGCAAAACAGCCACCTGGAAAACTATACACACATTCACAAAGCACTACTGTCTTCACATAACCTCCAGATGAGCTACAAGGTTTGAGCCAGCAGTCTTACAGAACCTTTTTTCCTAAATAGGTTCCAGACTTCCCAGCCTCCCAAGGTACTGTTATGTAGTCTGCAGCTTTTGTATGGCATCCTTATTGGACTCAGATTGTTAGAAGAAAAAAAATACTCTCTGTAGTAATAATGTTTCTTGTAATGGGTCCAATAGTGAGCCAATACCATCCCATCCCCACCCTTCTAGAACCTAATCAGAAAAATGTTCTTAAATATAATATGGTTTAAAATATTATTTTTTATCTGCCTGAGAATTTAAATAAGTTTACACACTTCATATTTTAAATATCTCTTTTAAAATATTTGGCATAGTTAATTAAAAAAAAAAATATTATTTGTAACTGTTTATTTTAACCCCAGTATTGCTCAGGATATTCATAACTTTATGCAGTAAGCCTGGAGGGTTGGATTGCCCAGAGAGATGGAACGCGTGCAAATGAGTAGAATTCTTTGCACGTGAGCATCTTTCAAATACTTCCTCTACCAACTGTAGTGTTCTAACCTCTTCAGATTTTTCTCTCCGCCTGAAAGTCTGGTCGCTCAGAGTGGTTGTCTTACTCTTTCTCATGAAAGAAGATTCAAAACCTTCAAAAAGGTAAGTATTTTCTATCTCTTTTATTGCCTCTACTGATTGTTAGTGTAAATCTTGTTTATTACTTAAATTACATTTATTTTCTGGTTCGGCATAACCATGGGGGAACTGGGTTAGTTGTTTTAGTTATCGGGGTTCTCTGATTAAAGAGCCTTGTTTTTTGACTATTATTAGTTTAGTTTTTTAGTGTATTTTATTGTTTTGTAACCGCTTCTTATCAGTTATAGAACCGCTGATCCGGTTCACCTGTCATCTCTTGGGTCCAGTTCCTCTGGTTCCTATCAGTTCCAGAACCGACTGCAAAAAAAAAAAAGTTTAACTTTTAAATAATTGCACTTTATTTCTAACTTAGTGGTTAGTGTTTCTTCTCGTTTTTAGACATTATCATATCAGAGAAACATAAAAAGAGAACCGGAGAACACAGATTCAAAAATTGTTTAAAATGTGAAGATGTATTTGCTAAAGCAGACAAGCACACCTTATGTGTGGCTTGTCTGGGATTCGAACATCTGGATCAGGATTGTGAGGCTTGTAAAACTTTCCCGGAAAAAAATCATGGAAAGACGCCTTGAAAGGCTAAACAAAACATTTCCTAGGGGTCCCTCCAGCTCTGACCAGCTGACACCCCAATCTGCTGTGGCTGAATCCACAAGCTTGCTTACCCCTGCCCCTGATACAGGCAAAAAGAGGGAAAGAACCAGCTGACTCCCTGGTTCCCTCAGTGAAACTCAAGGAAACCAAGCATGCAGAATCCTACCCTGCTAAACCAGGGACTTATGTGCAGAATGGTGTGTTGCCCTCTTTACAGGAGGAGCAGTATTATGAAGAGGAAGATGATCCTTTCCAGGATGATGAACCAATTCCTCCAGAGGTATCTCCTGAGCAAGATTTTGGTTCTTCTCCCAGGGTGCCAGGGGATTACTCCTCACATTTTATATTTGTAAGGAGAATGGCAGATGCTCTGGATATTGCTACCACAGAGCAGATTGAGGATGAGGAGGAAACTGAACACTTCAATATGATGGGTTTGACACCCACAAAAGCCCTCCTCCTGTCAGTATACAAATTTTTCAAAAAAGACACCCTGAAGCTTCTACAAACCCCTAATTCTGTTCCTCCTATTGATAAGAGAATAGATAAAAAGTATCAGTTGGACAGGATGGGAGTAGATTTTCTTTGCTTCCATCCTGAACATCAAGGGGTTATTCAACAGGCAGCCTACGACAAAGCCAGAGTCCCTCTGTCCTCCAACCCTCTGGACAAGGACTCCAGAAAAATGGATGGCATGTCCAAAAAAGGCTATTTATCAGCCTCTTTGACCATGAAACAGGCTACTTTTCTAGCTTATGCTGCACAGTATCAAAATTCCCTGTGGCAGTCAGTACTGGACATGTCCATGAAAGCCCCCTCACCTTTGTCTGAAGACCTGGCTGAAACTGCCAGGTTTGGGCTGGAGGCATCTAAGTACCAGTTCCAGATGGCTGCTGATTCTAATGACACTGCAGCCAGATAGATGGCTAACACTGTGGCACAGAGAAGGTTTGCTTGGCTCAGGCCCACTAATCTTACTCAGGATACTCAATCTAAGGCCCTGGATTTTCCTTTAGAGGGAAACTCTCTTTTTGGGGAATCCACGGTTGCACACATGAAAAAAGTGTATGAATATAAGACAACCTATAGAAACAACTCTGCTAAAGAGCATGCTTCACCATCCACCAGGCCCTATGGGGGGGGGCAGAGGAAGGTCTTTTATGACCAGACCCTTTTTCCAGCCAGTAGCCGTGCCCCAGTACCAGCAGTATTCACAACAGGGATACTCTAGGGGGTAGGGATAGAAGGGGCTGTAGGAGGGACTCTCAAACCCAGCCTCAGCCCCAACCAAAGCAAAACCCCTGAGAATCAGGCCACCTCCTCCCTCCCCGTCAGAGGCAGACTCTCCCATTTCCTCCAGGCTTGGTTAAGCATCACCACAGATAAGTGGGTGCTGGAGGTAGTGGGTCAGGTTCTGTCTCTGGACTTCAAATCTTTTCCTCCACAGGAGACCAGGGTTTACTGCTCACCTCCTTTAGCAGAGAGGACATTGCTAGAAGCAGAAGTTCAGAAATTGCTACATCTCAGAGCAGTGGAATTAGTCCCTACTTCCCTTAGAGGAACGGGTTTTTACTTCAGATACTTCCTAACAACAAAGAAAAGTGGGGAGTGGCGGCCAATATTTGATCTCTGAGCTTTGAACAAGCATCTGAAAAAAAACAAAGTTCAAAATGGTAACTTTGGCTCGAATATTGCCAACAATCCAAAAAGGGGACTGGCTGGCATCACTGGACTTGAAAGACACCTGTGTCCACATCCCCGTAAAGGAATCTTACAGAAAATATCTCAGATTCAGACTCCCTTCAGGCCACTATCAGTTTTCAGCTCTCCCTTTCGGTCTCTCCTCAGCACCAAGGGTATTCACAAAGTGCCTAGTTGCTGTAGTGGCATATCTAAGAAGACAGGGAGCGACTGTTTTCCCTTACCTAGACGATTGGCTGGTGGTGGGAAACTCACCAGACCAAGTATGGAATGCCCTAAAAATCACCCAAGTCCTCTTAGAGTCTTTGGGTTTCATAATAAACCAAAAGAAATCAGTCCTAACCCCTATTCAATTACAGTTTATAGGGGCAAAAATCAACACACTTCAGGGCAGAGCCTTTTTACCCTTAGACAGGGTGCAAAGTCTTCAGTCAGTAGCAAATTCCTTCATCCTAAACAGCTCAAAAACTGCAAGATAGTTTCTGCAGCTACTAGGTCTCATGGCTGCATCCACAGGAACAGTCCAGGGATCCAGATCCCACATGATAGACATCCAGTTTCACCTCAGGGCTCACTGGAGTCAGAAAAAAAGACCCTTTTTCAAAGCTTATACCAGTGTCAAGGCCACTATTAAGGGACCTCTTGTGGTGGAAACAGGAATCCAATTTAAGGCAAGGAGTGCCTTTCCAGAGAGAAACCCCTATCTGGTACTCACGACAGATGCATCCCTATTGGGCTGGGGAGCCCACTTAGGAAAGCACACGACTCAGGGAATCTGGTCAGCAGCAGAGTCCCTTCAGCACATAAGCTTACTGGAGCTAAGAGCAATGTTACTAGCCATAAAGGCTTTTTCTTCACTGAAAATGGGCAGGGTGGTTCAGATCAGAACAGACAGTACCACCTCAATGTATTACATAAACAAACAGGGGGGCACCAGGTCAGGCCTCCTCTGCACAGAGTCCATAAAGATTTGGACACTGTCATACTCTCTGAAGGTCTCTTTACAAGCAAATCACTTGCCAGGAAAGGACAATACTTTGGCAGATGCACTGAGCTGCATCAACCAGGCCCATCACGAATGGACTCTGAACAAGCAGGTGGTACAAGTTATTTTCAGAAGGTGGAGTACTCCAGAGATAGACTTGTTTGCATCCCAGGAGAACCACCAGCTACCTCAATATTGCTGCAGACCACCAGCACTAGGCACTGTTCCTCTGGATGCCCTGGTTGTGGATTGGACAGGCAGGCACCTGTATGCTTTTCCCCCTTTCCCTCTGGTTTTCAGGGTGTTACTGAAGCTAAAATCCCTCTCGGCATCTCTGATGTTGATAGCTCCGGATTGGCCCAGGCAGCTATGGTACTCTCTTCTGATCTCCATGTCTGTCAGCAAACTGATACAATTATCCCTCAGACACAAACTCCTGACTTCCAATCAGGGAACACTGTTGTACCCGAATCTCAAGTCCCTTCATCTCATAGCATGGCTCTTGAGGAACTAGAGTATGCAGATTTAAATCTTTCAGAGGCTGTCCTAAATATTTTAAAGTGTTATAGAAAACCCTCCACACAGAAAACTTATTCTTCCAAATGGAAGAGATTCTCTCTCTGGTGTTCCAGCATGAACCTTATGCCACAAAAGGCTGGAGTTTCGGTTGTCCTAGACTATCTCACTCATTTGCATTCATAAGGTTTGCAACCCAGTTCCCTTAAGGTTCATTTAGCAGCGGTATCTGCCTACCTTTCTAAGGGCACCAAAGTGTCAGTAACATCTGATAAACTTTTCAAAAGATTTTTTAAAGGACTGATGCATTTACATCCACCTCACAGGGCACCAGTGCCTGCTTGGGATTTGAATGTGTGTATAGCCAAGCTCATGGGCCCTCTTTTTGAGTCCATGGCTACTGCCCACTTGAAATACCTTACTTGGAAAACAGTCTTCCTAGTGGCTATTACTTCTGCAAGGAGAATTAGCAAGCTCCGGGCTCTCTGCATTGACCAAGACTATATCTCCTTCCACAGAGATAAGGTAGTCCTCAGAACTAACAGACAAGTTTCTCCCTAAAGTGGTTTCAGACTTTCATCTGAACCAATCAATCACGCTATCTGTCTTTTTCACGGACCATACCAGTTCTGGTGAAAGAAGATTACACAGTCTAGATGTGAAAAGGGCTATCAGCTATTATATGACAGCCACTAAAGACTTTAGAAAAAATGGAAAACAACTTTTCCTTACATATGGGGATGTAGGAAAGGGTAAACCAGCCTCAAAAAAATCAATTTCTCAGTGCATAGTCCAGTGTATTCAGTTCTGCTACACTAAGGCAGGTAAAGAGCTCCCAACCGGATTGAGGGCGCATTCTACAAGAGGAACAGCTGCTACCCTTGCAGCTACCAGGGAGGTTCCCTTGGTGGACATTTGCAAAGCAGCTACCTGGAAAACAGTACACACCTTTACAAAACACTATAACCTGGATATTTTATCCAGGGGTGATGCTAAGTTTGGCACAGCAGTCCTGCATAGTCTGTTTCCAAAATAAGTTCTGTGCCCATCTCCAATGGTACTGCTTGGTAGTCTGCATAAAGTTATGAATATCCTGAGCATTACTGGGCTTAGAAGAAACAATTACTTACCATAGTAATCTTATTTCTTCCCAATGATGCTCAGATATTCATAACTTCCCTCCTTTCCTCCTCTTTCAGAACTTCAGCCTCTGCACTCCACATGCTGGTACCACTAAGCCATATTATTTGTTGCATTTTCTATGTTATAATCATTTTTAAACTGGAGTTTTTCAGTGTTCTCCTTTTAGAGTTTTACTGATGTGGTTTTGTCAAAGTTATCCTCCCTTTGGAGTTTTTTTCTAAATTCTGTGCTTTAATTATGGGAAACCCCTCTTTTATAGAATACTAGTTAACATTAGTTTCCTAATACCTGACTTCCAGGGTTCTCACAAATCTGAAGAGGTTAGAACACCACAGTTGGTAGAGGTAGTATTTGAAAGGTGCTCACGTGCAAAGAATTCTACTCATTTGCATGTGTTCCATCTCTCCGGGCAGTCCAACCTTCCAGGCTTACTGCATAAAGTTATGAATATCTGAGCATCACTGGGAAGAAATAAGATTGCTATGGTAAGTAATTTTTTATTCTGTGTATTTCGTTTGTTATAAGCATTGTAGTTCAGTTAGATAGTACTGCTGTCTTCAGCTCTTCATCACAAATCTGCCATTAGAACAATAGAATGAGCATCAGTACACAGCAGCGTTTGGAGTTCTGATTCCACAGCACCATTCTAAATCTCCAAGGCAATATCTTAGCATGGAGATGATGTAGTTTTTCTACTGGCTCACTACTGAGCCCATCAGAAGAAACATCATTACTATGGTGAGTAATTTGTTCTTACTTCTGAGCACTTTGTCTGGGGCACTACTTCACCAGTGAAGTTTTTTTTTTAATTTGCAGCTTTGCAAAGTTGCTCCCACTATATGAAGTGCTACTTCACCAGGCAAATTTACAGAGTGGCAGAACTTTGTAAATTGACTGACACACCACTATGCGTGAGACAGCATATGACTGGCCTGGATATTGTAATAATTCTGCTGTATGCGAGGGCTTGCTCCCTGTCATGTAGATGGTGATCGTCTGATATAGTGAAAAATGGAGCTTTGCTAGTCACTGTGACTGCATCAGGAAGAGTGCCAGGATGGCCTCCTCTAGAGCAAGCTAGGTGAGGATATGGGGTAGGGGATATTGAGTGAGTGGGATGGGGTGGGAGTATAAGGACAACATCGGTTCCTATAGGTGCCTGACCGGGGAGCCACTAGACCACCAAGGAAGGGATTCTGTATAAATCACTGTGCACCTGAGTGGCATGGAGGGGGAGTGGACTACCAGGGAATGGAATCTTTAAAATCACTGTGCACTGTATTAACATCAGCGGGGGAGTGGACTACCAGATAATGGAGTCTGTATAAATCACTGTGCATCAAGGACTAGACTGCCAGGGGGAATTCTGTATTTTTTTCTTACTGTGCATCCGACTGGCATCTGGGGAGTGGGGGACCACTAGACTACCTTGGGCAATTCTGTATGTATTACTGTGTATCAGACTGGCATCATGGGAGTAGGGGATCACTAGTCTACAAGGAAAAATTTGGTATATATTACTGTGTATCAGACTGGCATTGGAGGGATGGAGGACCACTAGACTACCAGGTAGAATTGTTTTATGCATTACTGCGCATGGGACTGGCATTGGAGGGGTGGGCGGACCACAAGACTAACAGGGGGATCCTGTATTTATTACTGTGCATCAGACTGGCATGAGGGGGATCACTAGACTTCCAAGGGGGATTCTGTGTGTATTACTGTTTATCTCACTAGCATCAGGAGACTAGGGGACCACTACTCTATGTAGGGGGAGTCTGTATGTATTACTGTGTGTCGAACTGGCATCAGAGGTGGGAGAACACTTGACTACCGGGGGGTTCTGTATATGTTATTGTGCATCAGGTGGAGGTGGGGGGGGACCACTAGACAACCAGGGAGGATTTTGTATGTATATTTTATTTATTTATTTTTTTTTTTATTTAGTTTTTGTTGACCGGGTAAGTGCACTAGACAAGTTCTGCCTATTTTCAGGCACGACCCGGGGAAGGGGGATACAGATGAATGCCAGCTGACCTTGAACCAGATTAAGCTGTTGGTGGTATTTTTAGTGAATGAGGGAAATTTTGCCAGGACACCGGGGAAATTCCCCTACTCTTTTCGATAAGTGCCATGGGATCTTTAACATCCACCTGAACTACCACCAATCCAGGCAGATGGGACCTCAGTTTAACGTCTCATCCAAAAGACAGCACCTCAGAAGTGCAGCACCCCTCTCATGCTGCACTACAGTGTCAGTACAGGGATATTAACCCAAGTGCCAGATGTGGGAACTGAACCCACACCCCTCTGATCTCCCGGCCTCAGAGGCGAGTGTGCTACCTACTGAGCCACTGACACTGCTGTGCATTGGACTGGCATCAGAGGTTGGGGACAGCTAAACTACCTGGGGGGATTTTGCATGTATTACTTTGCATCAGACTGGCACAGGGGGTACACTAGACTACCAGGGGGGATTCTATATGTATTACTGTGCATTAGACTGGCATCAGGGGGGAGCTGGGGACCAGTAGACTACCAGGAATTATTCTGTAGGTATTACAGTGCATAAGACTGGTATCAGGGGTGAGGGAACACTAGACCACCAGGGGAGATTCTATATATATAACTGCGCATTGGACTAGCATTGGGGGGCAGGGGCTAGTAGACTACCAGGGAGGATTCTGTATGTATTACTGTGCATTGAACTGGCATTGGGGGGACAGGGGTCCCCTAGACAACTGGGGGGATTCTGTAAGTATTACTGTGGTAGGACTGGCTTGGGGGGACCACTAGACAACCAGGGGAGATTCTGTATGTATTAATGTGTATCAGACTGGCATTGGGGTGGGGAACACTAGACTGACCTCCACTACCCTGTGCTCGGCTAGAGGGGAGGTTGGGTGATCAGGTACCACTATGTGCATAGATAAGAATAGGGTTTTAAAAATGTTATATATCATCGCAACAGCTGCCTGTTAGTGCTTTGAAAAACTCTGAATATACCACTGCACCCTGCGTGCAAGAGGGCTTCCTCATTTACATGGGCACAATGGTATATTCTGTGAATATGCACTCTGTCAGCATCACACTCTGGGGTCACTTAATATGACATACCCTGACCAATCTCATAAAACCTGGTTAGCAAGTTGCTAACATATTTAATTACATGCTAACCTGAAAATAAGGGCCTGGATTTGTTATTTAAGATTTGTCAAAAAGGATGCCCAGTGTTTCTTTACAGTTCGGCAGGATCATTTTTATGATGCGTAATATGTGCTTACCAGCAATACTGCACAGTTGTCAGGGCTGGCGAGACCATGCAAATATTATAGTTATTTTCTCTATCATTTAATGCAACACATTCGTATATAGTCAGTGTCAGTGGCTCAGTAGGTAGCACACTCGCCTCTGAGGCCGGGAGATCAGAGGGGTGTGGGTTCAGTTCCCACATCTGGCACTTGGGTTAATAACCCAGTACTGACACTGCAGTGCAGCATGAGAGGGGTGGTGCACTTCTGAGGTGCTGTCTTTCGGATAAGACGTTAAACTGAGATCCCATCTGCTGGGATTGGTGGTAGTTCAGGTGGATGTTAAAGATCCCATGGCACTTATCAAAAAGAGTAAGGGAATTGTTCCCAGTACCCTGGCCAAATTTCCCTCATTTACTAAAAATACCCCCAACAGCTTAATCTAGTTCAAGGTCAGTTGGCATCATCTGTATCCCCCTCCCCCGGGTCATGCCTGAAAATAGGCAGGATCTGGCTAGTGCACTTACCTGGTCAATGAAAACTTAAAAAAAAAATGGATACCTTTCTCATCAAAAATGATACCTAAACATCAGTAGCAACAAGATATTTTGCTATATTTAACACCTTCTTTAAATGTGCCTTGCAGTCACTATAACAATGTACTGTTTCACTGAAATCCCTAGCCAACCTGACTAAATAGGAATATATGACTGCCATAAAAAATGTTTTGCCTTAAACAGAATGTGTGCTCATTCAAACAACATGAAGTCTTGCTGTATTCTGACAATTGCAGTTAGCTCCAGCCTTTGAACTACCCCGGAGAGTATGGGGTTAAATTCCTATTCAGGGCATATAATGTTGAGCTCGAGCTTGGTTGAAGACACTGTCTGCAGTACTCTGAATCCAAACCGTCAGATTCTTTACTCCGCTTCACTGAACAGTCGCTCCAGAGACTTCTCATGCTGCTCGGTTCAAAGACTCGGTTAAAGTGTCTGTTAAAGTCTCGGTTTTCTGAATTATTTTATCGCGATTCGGTTCACTCTGTCTGTGGTACAGTAAGTACTTAGTGTTTTTTGATTGTGGAAATTGTAAAAGTCCTGATCGGTTTGACTGAACCAATCCCTTAGATCTTGTGATTTAGTCATTTTAGTGTGTGGTTATTGGTTCTTATCGGTTTAAAAAAAAAATTCTTTTTAGCGTTTTTTTTTCAAACACCCGTAACACAGAAACCGATAAGAGAGTCTTGCCTGGCAGTTGCCGAAAAAAGGGTAAGTTTAGTTAGGTTGGCCATGTCTGAGAAACCCAAGAAAAAAAACGGGCCCACGGGGTTTCAACACTGCAGTGAGTGTGGGGAGGTCTTTGCTAAGGCCGATCCCCACACCACCTGTGTTTACTGTCTGGGGTTTGACCACCTCGATTCAGACCGCCAAATATGTAAGAATTTTCCCAAGTCTACCCTGGATAGGAGATTAGGTAGACTTAGGGAGAAGGAGGCTGAGAAATCCGCTAACCCAGAAGGCCAGCCCGGTTCGGTTACCACCAAACCAGAAGGAGTGCCCTCTGACCAGGGTGATACTTCTTCGGGCAAGAGGAGAGCTGATCCTGAGGGGTCAACTCCTGCAAAAAGGAAAAGAAAGGAAAAATCTGCTGGTTCGGATCCAGAACTCCAAGTTCCGACCACGGAAGAAATTGCCCAACCGATTCGGATTGTGGAATCGCTTTGTCCGGTTCTGACCGATCCGGCCCTGGTTGGTAGGGGTTCGGTTAGGTCGGTTCCTCCGATTCAGGATTATGCCCCTGAAGATTTTTATGAACCGGATTTTGAGGAGGGGTACTGTGAACAATGTGAGGATTATGATGATGAGTGCTTAGAAAGTCTGGATGTGCCTATAGAACCGGACATCTCCCCAGACAGACCTTCTGGTGTTTCCCCTCCTTGGCTCTCTGAGTCCCTTCCCCACTTTCTGATTTACAGGAAAGTGGCAGAAACCCTCCAGCTTCCTATGGAGGAGGCTGTGCAGGACCAAGAAGAGTCTGACCGTTGAAATGATGGATATCCCAGAGTCTAAGAGACTGTCTGTTCCCCTCTTCATAAGTCTTTTAGGAAGCAGACTTAAAACATTTTAAAGTCTCCTAACTCTATACCTCCTGTGGACAGAAGGATGGATAAGAGGTATACTCTGTCAGGCTCGGATACGGAGTTTCTTTACCAGCAATGCAGCCGTGTTGGGGTAGTGCAGGCTGCAGCCTGTGACAGGTCAAGCACTCCCTTGGCTTCACACCCCCCCAGATAAGGACTCCAGGAAATTGGATACCATGGCAAAGAAACAGTACATGGCATCCTCTTTGGGACTCGGCAGGCTAATTATATGGCCTATACAGCCAGGTACCAGAAGTCCAAATGGGACACTGTACTGGCACTGGCTAAGCAGGCTTCTCCCCAGCTGGCCAAGGAGCTGGAGGAGGTGGCTGCTGATGGGATCGAGGCATCCAAGGTTCAGTTTCATGCTGCTGTGGACTCCAATGATGTGTCATTGAGAGTCATGGCTACATCTGTGGCTCTTCGGAGAATGGCTTGGCTCAGATGTGCTAGCCTTTCACAGGACATCCAGGCTAAGGCCATGGATTTCCCTTTGGTGGGTAATTCTTTGTTTGGGGAGCAGACAGAGAATTACATGAAGAAAATGGATGAATACAGGACCACTTACGGGAGTGCACAGGCCAAGGAAAGGCAGGCAACTTCTCAAAGGCAGCAAGCCAGGGGCAGGGGCAGGCCTTTTCACAGGCCTTTCTACCAAGCGCAGGCCTCTTCTCCCTTTTCCCAGAAGGGGTTCTTTAGAGGGAGAGGCAGAAGGAGGATGAGCAGGGCTGCATCCACCCCTCAGCCTAAGACTCCTGCCAAGCAGACATCCTGAGGTGTCAGCCCGGGTTGACTCCACCATACCAGTAGGAGGCAAGCTGGCTTACTTCATCCAGGACTGGAAGTCTGTTACTTCAGACACATCGGTCCTGGAAGTGGTAAGCCAGGGACTGGTCCTCAGCTTCAAAAGATTTCTAAAGCTGAGGCCCAGATCTTTTCCACCTGTAAGCACCTTCGAATCCCTTGCTTTGCAAGCAGAGGTTTCATCTCTGTTGGCTCTAAGGGCCATAGAGAGGGTGCCTTACCTACACAGGGGCAAAGGTCTGTACTCCAGGTACTTCCTTACCCCAAAAAAGATATCTGAACAAGCTTCTGTTAAAACCAAAATTAAAAATGGTGATTCTGAGAATAATTCTTCACTCTCTAAGGCCAGGGGGACTGGCTAGCCTCCCTGGGCCTCAAGGATGCCTATTTTCACATTCCCATCAGGTGCTCCCACAGAAAGTACTTCAGGTTCAAATTGCCTTCAGGCCATTATCAGTTCAGGGCAATGCCCATTGGTCTAGCATCAGCTCCAAGGGTGTTCACAAAGTGCCTGGCAGTAGTGGTGGCCTTTTTAAGAAAGAAGAAGATTTCTGAGTTTCCATATCTGGATGACTGGCTCATTGTGGGACAGTCCCCAGACCAAGTCAAGTCATACCTCCAAGTGACCCAGCAAGTGCTCACTTCCTTGGGGTTTCTTCTCAACCTTTCCAAGTCAGCTCTCAAACTTGTACATCTTCTCACTTTTCTAGGAGCAGAGCTGGATACAGTCAAGGTAAGAGCTTTTCTTCCCATGCAGAGGGTTACAGCCATTTCAGAGCTGGCCTCCTCTTTCCGCCTTCTGGTCTCTCGACCAGCAAGGCATTTCCTTCAGCTTCTGGGTCACGTGGCAGCATCTACAGCAATGGTCCAAGGAGCCAGGTTTCAAATGAGGGACATTCAGTTCTATCTAAGGTCCTTTTGGTCCCAAAAGAAGGATCCTCTTACAAAACTAGTTCCAGTGACTCAGACTCTGATCCGGGCACTTCAGTGGTGGCAGGATCAGAACAATCTCAGGCAAGGGGTTCCTTTCATCAATTAGCCCCACTCTGTGGTCCTTACCACAGATGCCTCTCTGTTGGGGTGGGGAGCCCATCTCGGGGCTCTCACAGCCCAGGGACAGTGGTCCCATCAAGAGTCCCTCCTGCATATCAATCTTTTGGAGCTCAGGGCAGTGCTCCTGGCTCTGCAAGCCTTCTCTCAGTCAGTGCAAAAGAAGGTGGTGCAGGTCAGGCCAGACAACACCACCACCATGTGGTACATCAACAAGCAGGAAGGCACTCGGTCCATGGCCTTGTGCATGGAAGCCATGAAACTATGGTCTCTGGCTTACTCTCTGCAGACATCTTTAGTTGCAGTCCACCTTCTGGGAAAGGACAATGTGCTAGCAGATGCACTGAGCGGAATCTTCCAGAGCCATCACGAATGGTCTCTGGATCCCCTGGTGCTAGAAGTGATTTTTTCCAGGCGGGGCACTCCAGAGATAGATCTTTTTGCAGCCCCAGACAATCACCAACTTCCTCTGTTTTGTTACAGACCCCCAGTACTGGGCTCAGTCCCTCTGGATGCTCTGGTTCTGAACTGGGAAGGGACATTCCTTTATGCCTGCCCTCCTTTTCCTCTGTTGTTCAACATTCTGGTCAAAATGAGGTCACAATCCTGCAAACTAATTCTGATTGCTCCAGACTGGGCCAGGCAGCCATGGTATCCCCTGCTGCTGCCCCTAGCAGTCCATCTTCCCCTGTCTCTTTCCAGGAAGTACAATCTGTTAACCTCATCTCAGGGAAGGATTTGGTATCCCAATCTTCGGTCCCTCAATCTCAAGGAATGGCTCTTGAAGAGTTAGAATATGCAGATTTGGATCTGTCCCAAGAGGTTCTGGGCATTCTCAAAGCCTCTCGAAAGCCTGCCACCAGAAAAACTTACAACTCCAAATGGAAAAAATTCAGCATTTGGTGTTCCAAGAAGCATATATCCCCAGACACTGCTGAATTGTCTACAGTTCTGGATTATATGGTTCATCTTAATGGTCTAGGCCTCAGACCAGCTACCCTCAAAGTACATTTGTCAGCTGTTTCTGCTTTTCTGTCAGTGAGAAAGCTTTCCTGTCTGTCATCTCATCCTGTATTCTGTAATTTTTTAAAAGGATTGCTTCATACAAATCCTCCTTTTAGGGATCCTGCTCCTGCCTGGGATTTGAATGTTTGCATTGCTCAGCTTATGCGACCCCCTTTTGAGCCTATGTCCTCAGTAGAGCTCAAGTACTTGACTTGGAAAACTGTGTTTTTGGTTGCTGTTACCTCTGCCAGACGTAACAGTGAATTGCAAGCTCTGTCAGTTGAACCTGACTTCATCTTATTCCATAGGGACAAGGTGGTCCTTACAACCAATAGGAAGTCCCTACTCAAAGTGGTTTCTGATTTCCATTTAAACCAATCCGTGTCTCTTCCTGTGTTCTTCACTGATCATGCTTCCTCAGGAGAGCGAAGGTTACACCGTTTTGATGTTAAAAGAGCCCTTAGTTACTATATAGAACGTACAAAGGGTCACAGGTTTGGTTTGACTCCCTACAGCTGTTTCTCACTTATGGGGAAGTAGGTAAGGGCAAACCTGCCACCAAGAGAACTATTGCCAGATGGATCATGTCCTGTATCCAATTCTGTTATGAGAAACTGGGAAAAATTCATCCCTCAGGCCTGAGGGCTCATTCCACTAGAGGTGCAGCTGCATCTCTGGCTGAGGCCAGGGATATTCCCTTGTTAGAAATTTGCCAAGCAGCCACCTGGAAAACAGTTTATACTTCACCAAGCATTACTCCCTGGACATCCAGGCTAGGAGTGATGCTAGATTTGGCACAGCAGTGCTTCAGAGCCTATTCCCAAAGTAGGTTCTGTCCCTCCTCCTTGGAGGTACTGCTTGATAGTCTGCAATTGTCAGAATACAGCAAGACTTCATGTTGTTTGAAGAAAAAATTACTCACCTTAGTAATTATGTTTCTTCTAATGGAGTCTTGCTGTATTCTGACCTCCCTCCCTGCCTCCCCTCTCAGAACCTGTTTTTGGGAAGTGTGTGGGTGGGCAGGTGCAGTGTTGCACCCCAGGGGTGTCTTCAGCACACTTCCTGTTTGGGTGCTTTAGTTTGGTTATTAAGAATTTGTTATGCTTTACTACCTGGTTTTTGTTTGGATTTTGAGTTTCCTGACTTGAGTCTTCCTTTGCGAACCTACACCGTTAGTTGCCAGTTGGCTAGTAGAAAGTTTACAATTTCCACATTCTGATAGGTCAGTGAGTTTTTCGCTCATAAGAATCTGACGGTTTGGATTCAAAGAGCTGCAGAAAGAGTCTTCAACCGAGCTTGAGCTCAACGTTCTATGCCCTGCATAGAAATTTAACCCTATACTCCCCGGGGCAGTTCAAAGGCTGGAGCTAACTTCAATTGTCAGAATACAGCAAGACTCCATTAGAAGAAACATAATTACTAAGGTGAGTAATTTTTTATTTTGTTTATTAAGCTTCAAGTCCACTACATCCCTGTGTTCCCTTATGATTCTTATTTTTATATTTCCCTCATTAGATTGAAAAACTACGATCTGAAGTTACTCAAAGAAAATTGGAGCAAGATCTTCCAATGGAATATCGGTTTACGGCATTTACTGGCGAGTCTTCACCCAACACTTCAGCAAGAGTACAACCTCGAAACATCTTTTCAGAAAATAAATTCTGATAGACTGTACATTTTAATAATACGCCTAATCAAATATTTTAAGCATTTAATGCAGCACATTCGTATAAAAACATTGCACGTCTATACTCAGTGAAATCATGATTGATTTTTGGTTGTAATGCTGTTTGTTAGAATAATAACTGAATCACACTAATAAACTGTATTCCTTGAAAACTCTTAAGAACTGTGTTAAAATGTATTTATGATTTTGTGGCTGCAGAATACTTGTCTTCATGTATTACATGTATTAAATGCTGACCAAGCTTTAGACAAAATCATTTAAATAAGTACTATAGAAGACATTAAAGTTGCTAAAGATGTTTAATTAAGCAATATACTATGACAGTGTGTAGGTCATGCATGGATTAACCCACGTCTTTGTGTGGTTTGGTCACAAGGCTGCAGGCCGAGTAAATAAACACCAGAATGGGAGGTAAATCCCAACATAACCCACACTCTGAAAGGGTTTATTGCAATTATACAATGTCCTCCTATGCTTTTTGTAAAGAAAAAAGGCATTTTCTGGTGTTTTAAATGATTTTTATTGAGTTTATTCTTATACCTGGAAAAATAGTCTGATTCTCCCACTATCAGCTTTCCCTCAGTAGTCCTTTTATGATTAGGTTGTCCCACTGGTGCACTAGTGCCTTTACTTGAATGTTGAAGCCGTCGTTGTCTTTTCATACATAGTACCCCCTCCCCCCAAAATTGTTTTCAAGTAAATTGTGCTGCATTGTGGTGTAGTTCATATAGAAATTATAGTCTCAGATGTTTTATCCAGTTTGGCTACAAGTTTCCTTCACAGCAGGAGAAAACAATTTATTTCAGCCTCCAATGCCAAAAGAAACCTGACGCAGTATTTCCCCAACCTCTTTTCCACCATGAGAAACAGCTCGTTATCCATATTTCATTATGTTTCCGCCACAGCAGGGGAAAAACAATTTATTTCAGCCTCCGATGCCAAAAGAAACATGCCACAGTATTTCCCCAACCTCTTTCCCACCATGACAGACTCAGCCTGTTGCCCATATTTCATATTATGTATAAAGCAAGGTGAAGGAAGTTAAATTACTATTAGAAACCCAGTATCCCGATGTGATTCCCATGCCGAAATCCCCCAGCAGCAGCTAGGAAACTTAAACACAGGTGACTGTGCAACGGAACCAAGTTCTACACAATGGGGCCCCCACAGGGAGCAACAGCAAACAGGAACAAAGGCAGCTCTTTGGGAACACTCCCAAGTCAAACTGATTCGTGAGGCAAACATTTAAATCAAATACCACCCAGTCCCCCACAAGCAGCAGTTTTCTCAGGGAGGCTGTTGCCAGTCTGCTCTGTTTAGAAACAAAGCAGCCCTATCCCTCCCTTGGGTGATTATATTACTACACAATCCAGGCAGAAGTTATCTTTAGTTCAGGAAAGCTTGTATGATTTATTACAAACTTAAGATCTTACTTTGAGAGGGCTCTTGCAGTAGGTAATCTCCTTGAAAACTGAGCGCACCTTGGCATCAGGACCACACAGAAACTTTAGCCGGCAGTATCTGATGGGGGACCGCCCACCAGATGTCATGTGACTGACATCAGTGTGACCCTATATAGTGGGCGGTCCCCATGCCCGCCTTCCAATTCTTTCCCGCCGTTAACCTGAACACTCAGACCTCGCGGAGATCATACCCTGCAATTCGACCACTAATTCGGATGAGTATCTGTTTTCTTTCTTTCAAAATTCAGTTATTTAATTTATTTGAGCATGTCGTTGTCTTCAAACATCAAACACAAGAAAAAGTGTGCTTCATACAGCACGCAACTACCACACAAGGATTCTCACTCCCTCTGCCTCTTCTGCTTAGGCCCCGGGGCACAAGGTCAAGGACTGTGAGGCCTGTGCCAGCTTCAATCCAGTCACACAGAAGTGCCGTTAGCAGGCCCTCGAGGCCCATTTACTCAAGAAGAGAATGACCACCATGGAGAAAGAGCTCCAAAAATTATGCAGTGCTTCCACCTTGCTCACCGAGTCCAAGCATGAGGAAAAAGAGGAAGAAGGAGAAGCATAGGGACCAGGACCGGTCCCCATCATGTCCGAAGCCATCTGTGGGCCCTTTGGACAAGCGGCTGCCTGCTTCCTCTGGGAAGTTGGCCACTGCTGCCCAGCCTGCTCTCCTGCTCTGCCTAAAGAACAGTCCCCGGGCCCCCCGCTGCCACTGGTCCCAGTGGCCGTGGGACCCTCAGCCTCTGCCGCGCTTAGACCCATCTCCACGGGTGGGGTACGATGCTGAGGGGAGCCACTAAGTCACAAGATCACCCGGCTCAGGCTGTGGTGTCAGGCTCTGGAGGTTCCGAAGCCTGCCCGGCTTTGACTGCTAAGTCGAGTGTCAGCCAGTCCAATGTTTGCATGGTCATCTCAGCTGATAAGTTGGACACCGGCTCTGCCGATGCCCACCCGACCAACCTGGCATCACAGTCTGGCAATGGCCTGACAATTCCCAGCTGCCGGATTTACCTCAGCTCTCCCAAGGGGGTTCTCCCCACCGAACCTCTCCCAATTCACTGGATGTGGTCCCCCTCTCACTCACCTGTCGATCGAGGGACGGGAGCTGGCACTGTACCAGATGGTTCCCAGCCTCCTCCCCTGCTGTCAGGGGCTGTAGTGCCACCAGCACCCCCTCCACCAGACCTAACCCTACCAGGGTTTCTCCCATCGGGCCCTTCATCAGGTTACCCTCCGTTGGTGTACCCTCCATCGGGATCTCATTCAGGGTTCCCACCGTCAAGATCTCCAACTCCTCAGGCACTGGCATGTAATCCAATGGGCTACCCACATCAGGGTTTTATATGCCAGGATACACTCCGGCTTACCCTCCGTCATGCTACCCATCACCACATTTTCATATGATGGGTTTCCCACAGCCATGCTTCACTACGGCCATCCCCCATCTTACCAGCCTCCTCCTCCTCAACCTCCAGTGAACTTTCAGTCCATTTTACAGTCTTGGTGGTCAGAGACCAAGGTCCAACTGGTAACAGAATTGGACAACCGTCAGCCTCCCAGAGAATATCCTAGGAGCCCTGACGTTCAGCAACTGAGGCAGGTTCCAACCCCTTCACCTCAGCCAATGCTGACCCCTTCGAAGGCTCCAACATCAACAAACCAACCAGGTAAACCAACAGCAGACCCTTGGGAGTCTTCCAACTCTGACCAGGATTCCGACTCCAATTCTTCTGAATCGCTGGGGTCAGGTTTCTAAACCCCACCTATAGGGGAACCCCAACCCAAAAATTCCCCCAAGTCACCCCTGGAAGATCCTTCTTTGTGAACCTCCTCAGAAAAAATAGCGGAGGTGTATGACTGGAAGTCGGATGCCCAGGATCTGAAAAGGCAATGAACTGCAGAACACCTGGACATGCAGGAGGCGGCCTCGATCCTTACCCCTCCCTGGCTTGAGCCCCATGAGGACCTGGCATCAACAATCTGGATGATGCCCTCCTCCATTCCAGCAGTAGCCAAGAAGGCAGACCACACTTACCATATGCCAGAGAGGAAGGACCACCTCAGCATGCAGCCAAAGGCCGATTCGATCATTATGGCAGCCACTCATGACCGGTCTTCTAAACCCCGGCATACGAGTTCCTCACCACCAGTCAAGAAGTCTCAGCAACTGGACCAGTCTAGCAGGATATTGTAATCTTCCTCCACTCTGGCCATGAGAGCCCTCAACTACATCAGGCACATGCTGGTATACCAGAAATCTTTGTTCGCCCAGCTAGAGCCAGCCATTCAAGCACTCTCAGACACAGAATCGAAATCCCTGTTGGCAGATTCAATCCTTTAGGCAAAAGTGCCCTGCAGACATTCGCTTCAAGCCACTTACAATGCAGTAAACTCTTCCTCAAGGGGGGCTGCCACAGCAGTCTGGCTCCATCATTTCTCCTGGCTGAGGGTGTTGAGTTTGGCACAGGACATACAGAATGCCGTCTAGGATGCCCTGTTCCAGGGATCCATCCTCTTCGGGGGTGATGTACAAGACATCATTACCACCCTACAGGATAAAGGCTCAGCACTTTGGTCAGTACAAACCATATACTGTTCAAACTTTCAGGCAAAGAAGCCCTTCAAAAACCTTGAAGTCTTGCTGTATTCTAACAAGTGCAGTTAGCCCCAGCCTTTAAACTGCCCCGGAGAACAAAGGGTTAAACTTTCTATGCAGAGCACAGAATGCTGAGCTCGAGCTCAGTGGATGTCTCTATTTCCATTTGAAATCTAACCGTCAGATTCTTTACTCCGCCTCACTAAACAGTCGCTCCGGAGATTTCTCCTGCAGCTCAGTTCGAAAGTCGGTTGAAGTGTCAGTTTTTCATCGGTTTCTAACCGAAAAATTATTCTGCATAGTGGGTTCAATCTCTGTCTGTGGTACCGTGAGTACTAGGTAGGTTTTGTACTGTGTTTTCTCTGTGGAATTTGTAAAAGCATGGATCGGTTTGGCCGGACTGATCATTTGTTTAATTCTTGTGTTAACTTTAGTGTGTGGTTACCGGTCCTTATCGGTTCTAAAAATAACGTGTGTTGATATGTTTTTTTCCCCAAGACCGTGACACGGTTAGGAACCGTTAAGGGAGTCTTGCCTGGCGGTTGCCAAAAAAAAGAGTAAGTTTGGTTAGGTTGGTCATGTCTGAGAAACCCAAGAAAAAAAACAGGCCCACTGGGTTTCAACACTGCAGTGAGTGTGGGGAGGTCTCTGCTAAGGCCGATCCACACACCACCTGTGTTTATTGTCTGGAGTTTGAACACCTCGATTCAGACTGCCAAATTTGCAAAAATTTTCCCAAATCTACCCTTGAAAAGAGACTAGGTAGACTGAGGGAAAAGGAGGCTGAGAAGTCCGCTGACCCAGATGACCAGCCCGGTTCGGTTCTGACCGAACCAGAAGGAGTGCCCTCTGACCAGGGCGATACTTCTTCAGGCAAAAGGAGTGCCGATCCCGAGGGGTCGGTTCTGACTAAAAGAAAGCGCAAAGAAAAATCGTCCAGTTCGGATCCAGAAATCCATGTTCTGACCACCGAAGAAATAGCCAGAGCGATTCGGATTGTGGAATTGCTTCGCCTGGTTCCGACTGATCCGGCACCTTTTGGCAGGGGCTCGGTTTGGTCGGTTCCCCAGTTCACAACTATACCCCTGAAGAATTTTATGAACCGGAGTATGAGGAGGAAGGGGAGTTAGAAGATGATGGTGATGGTGAAAGTCTAGATGTGCCTGTGGAACCGGACATCTCCCCAGACAGACCTTCAGGTGTGTCCCTTCCTAGGCTTTCTGAGTCCCCTTCCCACTTTATGTTCTACAGAAAGGTGGCTGAGACCCTCCAACTTCCTACGGAAGAGGCAATGGAGATTCAGGAGAAGCCTGATTTTGTAGAAATGATGGACATCCCTGAGTCCAGGAGACTGTCTATTCCCCTCTACAAATCTTTGGGGAAACAGACACAAAAAATTCTGAAGTCTCCCATTTCTATACCTCCTGTGGATAGAAGAATGGACAAGAGGTATACACTCTCAGGCTCAGATACTGAGTTTTTATATCAGCAGTGTAGCCATGTTGGGGTTGTGCAGGCTGCTGCCTGTGATAAGGCAAGCATTCCCTTGGCTTCACACACCCCAGACAAAGACTCCAGGAAGATTGATGCCATGGCAAAAAAGCTGTACATGGCATCTTCCTTGGGACTCAGACAGACGAATTATATGGCCTATACAGCCAGGTACCAGAAGTTCAGGTGGGACACTGTACTGGCACTGGCTAAACAGGCCTCCTCCCAGCTAGCCAAGGAGCTGGAGGCAGTGGCTGCAGATGGGATTGAGGCATCTAAAATTCAGTTTCATGCTGCTGTGGACTCCAGTGATGTGTCATCAAGAGTCATGGCTACATCTGTGGCTCTTCGGAGAATGGCTTGGCTCAGATGTACTAGCCTCTCGCAGGATACCCAGGCTAAGGCCATGGATTTTCCTGTAGTGGGTAATACTCTGTTTGGGGAGCAGACAGAGAATTACATGAAGAAAATGGATGAGTGCAGGACCACCTATAGGAGTGCTCAGGCCAAGGAGAGGCAGACAACTCCTCAAAGGCAGTCTAGGGGCAGGGGCAGGCCTTTTCATAGGCCTTTTTACCAAGCACAGGCCTCTTCTCTCTTTTCACAGAGGGAGGTTCTTCAGAGGGAGAGGCAGAAGGGAGATGAGCAGGGCTGCATCCACTCCTCAGCCTAAGGCCCCTGCCAAGCAGACACCCTGATGGGCCTGCCCGGGTCAACTCTCCTATTCCAGTAAGGGGCAGGCCGGCTTACTTTGTCCAGGACTGGATGTCTGTTACATCAGACAAGTGGGTCCTGGAAATAGTAAGCCAGGGACTGGTTCTCAGCTTCAGAAAATTTCCAAAGATGAGAGCCAGATCTTTTCCACCTGCAAATCTCTTGGAAACCCTTGTTCTGGAGGCAGAGGTTTCATCTCTGCTGGCCTTAAGAGCCATAGAGAGAGTACCTACCCTATACTGGAGCAAAGGGCTGTACTCCAGGTGCTTCCTTACCCCAAACAAGACAGGGAAGTGGCAACCCATCCTAGACCTAAGATACCGAAACAAACATATTTTAAAACCAAAGTTCAAGATGGTAACTCTGGGAATAATCCTCCCCTCTCTAAGGCCAGGGGACTGGCTAGCCTCGCTGGACCTCAAAGATGCCTACTTTCACATTCCCATCAGGTGCTCCCACAGAAAGTACCTCAGGTTTGCGTGCCCTCAAGCCACTATCAGCTCAGAGCAATGCCCTTTGGCCTAACCTCAGCCCCAAGGGTTTTCACAAAATGACTGGCAGTAGTAGTTGCCTTTCTAAGAAGGCAAAAGATTTCAATTTTTCCATATCTGGACGATTGGTTAACAGTGGGCCAATCTCCAGACCAAGTCAAGTCTCACCTGCAAGTGACCCAGCAAGTGCTCACTTCTCTAGGATTTCTTTCAACCTTCCCAAGTCGGTTCTCGAGCCAGTCCAGCTTCTTACCTTTATAGGGGCAGAAATGGACACGGTCAGAGCAAGAGCCTTTCTTCCCCTGGAAAAGGCAAGGGTTCTTATAGAACTAGCCTCTTCCTTCAACCTTCAGGTATCTCGACCAGCAAGGCATTTGCTCCAGCTCTTGGGCAACATAGCAGCTTCAACAGCAGTGGTCCAAGGGGCAAGATTCCAGATGAGGGATATCCAGTTCCATCTGAGGGCTTTTTGGTCTCAGAGGAAGGATTCCTTTACCAAACTGATCCCGGTGACTCTGACCTTGATCCAGGCTCTTCAGTGGTGGCAGGATCAGGACAATTTAAGACAAGGGGTCTCATTTGCCACTCAGTCTCATTCAGTGGTCCTTACCACGGATGCTTCTCTTCTGGGCTGGGGAGCACATCTGGGGGCCCTCACTGCCCAGGGACTATGGTCCCCCAAGAATCCCTTCTCCATATCAATCTCCTAGAGTTCAGGGCAGTTTTTCTGCCCTGAAAGCTTTCTCTCAGTCAGTGTAGAACAAGGTGGTTCAGGTCAGAACAGACAACACCACCACCATGTGGTACATCAACAAGCAAGGAGGCACTTGGTCCACGGCCTTGTGCATGGAAGCCATGAAATTGTGGTCCCTGGCTTATTACCTGCAAACCTCTCTGATAACAGTTCACCTTCCAGGGAAGGACAGTGTGCTAGCAGATGCACTGAGCAAGATCTCTCAGGGCCATCATGAGTGGTCCCTGGATCCTCAGGTGTTGAAAGTGATTTTTTCAAGTTGGGGCACTCCAGAGATAGATCTCTTTGCAGCCCCAGACAATCACCAACTTCCTCTGTTTTGTTGCAGACCCCCAGTCTTGGGCTCAGTCCCCCGGATGCTCTGATTCTGAATTGTGAAGGGAAATTTCTGTATGCCTTCCTTCCCTTCCCACTCTTGTTCAAAGTTTTAGTCAAGATAAGGTCTCAACCTTGCAGAATGATTCTGATTGCTCCAGATTGGGCCAGACAGCCTTGGTACCCCCTGTTGTCCCTAGCAGTCCATCTTCCCCTGTCTCTCCCCAGTAATTATAACCTGTTAACATCCTCTCAGGGGAGGATTTGGTACCCCAGTCTTCAGTCTCTCAATCTCAAGGCATGGCTCTTGAAGAGTTAGAGTTTGCAGATTTGCATCTTTCCCAGGGGGTTCTGGATATTCTCAAAGCTGCTTGACAGCACTCCACCAGAAAGACTTATAACTCCAAATGGAAGAGATTTAGCATTTGGTGTTCCAAGAAGCATATTTCCCCAGATACTGCTGAATTACCTATGGTTCTGGATTATATGGTCCATCTTAATGGCTCAGGCCTCAGACCAGCTACTCTCAAGGTACACTTGTCAGCTGTTTCTGCTTTTCTGTCAGTGGGGAAGTCTTCCTCACTATCATCTCATCCTGTGTTCTGTAAATTTTTTAAAGGATTGCTTCACACCAGTCCTCCCTTTAGAGACCCTGCCCATGCCTGGGATTTGAATGTTTGCATTGCCCAACTTATGCAACCTCCTTTTGAGCCTGTGTCCTCAGCATAGCTTAAGTTCTTGACTTGGAAAACTGCGTTCTTGGTAGCCATTACCTCTGCCAGGCATATCAGTGAATTGCAAGCCCTGTCAGTGGAACCTGATTTTATCTCCTTTCACAGGGATAAAGTGGTCCTTAGAACCAATAGAAGGTTCTTGCCCAAAGTGGTTTCAGACTACCATTTGAATCAGTCTATGTCTCTTCCTGTTTTCTTCACTGATCGTTCTTCCTCAGGAGAGAGGAGGCTACACAGTTTAGATGTTAAAAGAGCCCTTAGCTACTACATAGAGTGTACCAAAGGTCACAGGTTTGACTCCCTCCAGTTCCTCACTTATGGAGAAGTGGGAAATGGCAAACCTGCCACTAAGAGAACTATTGCCAGGTGGATTGTGTCTTGTATACAATTCTGCTGGGAAAGATTCCACCCTCAGGCCTGAGGGCTCACTCTGCAAGAGGTACAGCTACTTCCCTGGCTGCTGCCAGGGATATCCCTCTCTTAGAAATTTGTCAAGCAGCTACCAGGAAAACAGTCCATACCTTTACCAAGCATTATTCTCTGGATATCCAGGCTAGGAGTGATGCTCGGTTTTGCACAGCAATACTTCAGAGCCTATTCGCAAAGTAGGATCTGTCCCTCCTCCATGGAGGTACTGCTTGGTAGTCTGCACTTGTCAGAATACAGCAAGACTTCAAGTTGTTTGAATAAAAAATTACTCACCTTAGTAATTATGTTTCTTCTATTGGAGTCTTGCTGTATTCAGACCTCCTTCCCTCCCTGCCTCCCCTCTCAGAACCTGGTTTAGTGAAGTGGGTGGGCAGGTGCAGTGTTGCACCTCAGGGGTGCTCCTTTTACACCCTCTTCTTTTGTTTGGGTGTTGTTTTATTATTATACTTGTTTGGTTTGGTTTTTGAGTTTTGGGTTTCCTGACTTGAGTCTTCCTTTGGGGATCCAAAACTTTTGTTGCCAGTTGGCTATAAAACATTTTATAATTTCCACATAGAATAGCTATTAGGTTAGATTTCAAGGGGAAATAGAGACATCAACCGAGCTCGAGCTCAGCATTCTATGCTCTGCATAGAATGTTTAACCCTTTGTTCTCCAGGGCAGTTTAAAGGCTGGGGCTAACTGCACTTGTCCAAATACAGCAAGACTCCAAAAGAAGAAACATAATTACTAAGGTGAGTAATTTTTTTTTTCAGCGCCACAGAAAGTGGCAGCCAAAACAACAGCAGATGGCCCAACATCAAAACAAACATAGGGTGCAGTCAGCCTCAGCCGCTCCCCAGGCCAAGTCCCAGAGAGCTTCAGGTGCAGCTCTCCCCAACCCCCAACCCTCGCATGACTCGCCATCCACCCTTTCCCCTCAGAATCTTGCAGGGGAGCAGGTGAGTGGAAGATTTGCTTGTCATCTGCCAGGGTGGCGGGCGGTGACAACCGACTCAAGGGTCCTTCAGCTCCTAGAGCAATGCCATATTCTGGAATTTCTCACAAAACCTCCAGACAGACCTCTGGCCCATTCTCATTACCCGAAGGAGCACATCCCTATCCTCAGAGAGGAAATTTGGGCTCTGTTATGGAAGAGAGCAATGGAACCTGTTCCTATGCACCAGGTAGTAAAGGGGCATTACTCCCACTTCTTTCTGGTCCAAAAAAAGATGGGAGATATGTGTCCCATTCTGGATCTCAGCACTCTAAACCTGTACGTAGTGTACAAAAGGTTCCAGATGCTGACCCTCCCAGTTCTGCTGCTCCTCCTAAAAAAGGGTCAGTGGCTCTGTGCTCTGATTATGCAGGATGCTTACCTGCACATCCCTATATTCAGGGTTCATTATCGCTACCTTTGGGTTCTCCTTTCAGGGAGAACATTACCAATTCAGGGCTCTGCCCTTTGGCCTTTCCTCTGCATCTCGGGTCTTCACGAAGTGCCTGGAAGTGGTGGCGGTGGCCCTGAGGCATCAGGGCCACTGTGTGTTCCCTTACCTCGATGACTTGCTTCTGTCAGCCCCGTCAAAGGAACAGTTGGAACTCTCCCTATCTGCAACCCTGGACTTGTTTCGTCAGGTTGGGATTACTGTAAACTTCCCAAAGTCCCAGCTTGTTCCTTCCCAGCAGCTTCAATTCATTGGGGCGGTGTTGAACATGGTCCAGGGTATGGCTTTCCCCCCTCAGGACAGGGTGGCAAGCCTGCAGAGGCAGGCCCATATGGTGGCCTCCAACAGGAAGGTCTCGGCCAGGTCGCTTCTTCGGATATTGGGCCTGATGGCAGCAGCCATCCCCACAGTGCTTTTAGCCAAGCTTCACATGCGCATATTGCAGTGGACGCTCAGGGCACATTGGCATCAGAGGTCAAATGACCTAGACCAGATGGTCATGGTCTCCAATTCCATGCAGAGGGATCTCTCATGGTGGCAGGATCTTTCCAATCTCACCAAGGGGGTCCTTTCTCAGTTCCCTCCTCCCTCTCAGACCCTGATAACGGATGCATCAGGGACGGGATTGGGCACTCATTTGGGAGACCTCAGGACTCAAGGCACTTGGTCTCTAGTGGAGTCTAATCCACGCATCACTGTGTTAGAGATGAGAGCAGTACTGTACACCCTTCAAGCTTTTCAACACCGGCTTCTCCAGGGTACTCTGCTAGTCCAATCTGATAACATGTGCAAGGTCTCGTGTCTCAACAAGCAAGGAGGCACCCGTTGGTACCCTCCCCCCATGCAGGGAGGTGATGCAGGTGTGGAATTGGGCTGTTCTGCATTGAATTCCCTTCACAGCCATACACGTTCCTGGTGTACAAAATGTCCTAGCAGGCAGTCTCAGCTGCACCATAGTCAGAGCCCACTAGTGGGAGCTAAAACAAGAAGTGGTCAACTACATCTTCAACCTGTGGGGTCAGCCAGAACTGGATCTCTTCGCCTCCACATACAACGCAAAACTTCCCAAGTTTTGCTCGCTTGCTCTAGGGCATGGTGTTTTCTGGTGAAATGCGCTATCTCTTTGCTGGACAGGGAGATTCTTGTACACCTTCCCCCCTTTCCAGTTCTGCAGAGGGAGCTGCGCAAGCTATGGGAGGAAGGGGCCCACATGATTCTGATTGCCCCTTTTTGGCCTCATCAAGTTTGGTTTCCACTGCTTCAGCAGCTTGCAGTAGAACTTCCAGTTCTCCTGCCTCTCTGAAATGACCTCCTGACCCAGGAGGAGGGCACGCTGGTCCATCCAGGACTCGGGTCCCTTCAGCTTCATGCATGGCACTTTAGGACATGGCCGCTTCATGCTTTGGGGTCTCTTCCAGAGTGGCTCAGGTTCTCGTAGAGGCCAGAAAGCCATCCATGAGTATCACTTATGCCATGAAATTGAAGCAGTTTTCCATCTGGGCCACTGCAAAGGGTTGGGATCCTTTCTCGTGTCCTCCTCCATCGATCATGGAATATCTTTTGCACCTCTATGAGTCGGGTCTAGGCTATTCATTGTTGAAGGTCCATTTGTCGGCTGTCCTGCCTACCATACCTTGGTGGACGGTAGGACACTGGCCCAGTTGGAAGTCTCAAAGACTTTCCTTAAGGGGATTTTACACCTAAAACCCCTGGAGTACAGCCCAGCACCACCATGGGATCTTAATTTTATTTTGGAAAAGTTGACCCTGCCTCTTTTTGAACCAGCTGGTTCTTATAATGTGCTATTTATTTTGGAAAGTGCTTTTCTTAGTGGCAGTCACTTCAGCTCGAAGGATTTCAGAGCTTCGGGCCCTGATTTGTAAGGAGCCTTATGTAATTTTTCACAGAGACTGGGTGGATCTCCGTACCAACCCTAAGTTTTAACCTAAAGTGGTTTCTGAGTTTACGATGAACCAGACGATTCAACTACAGGGTACTCCCCTGAGCATTCCAGTCAGGGAGAGGTGCTTCTTCATACTTTAGATGTTCACAGAATCTTGCGTTATTACACAAACAGGACAAAGTCTGTCCGAAAAACGAATCAGCTTTTCGTTTCTTTTGCACCCAAGAGAGAGGGTACAGCAGTTACCAAACAACGTTTATTCAAATGGTTGGCAAACTGCGTTACTTTTTGTTACCAGAAGTATGGTAAAACCCTCCCGAGGGAAGTCAAGGGGCATTCCACTAGGGGTATGGCGCCTCCACTGCTTATTTCAGGAATGTGTCTGTCGCTGACATCTGTGCCACGGCTACCTTGTGTTCAGTTCACACTTTCACAAAGCATTACAGTCTGGACATTGCTTCTAGGCTCAGGGCAGGTTTTAGCCTAGCTGTACCTAAGGGCCTCCTGTTATAATTTTCCTGTGCCTTTAACAGGTTTTAGTTCCTGCCTCCCATGTTTCAGTTTTTTCTTCAGATTCACACTCCTTGGGACTCAGTCCTCAAGGTGATTACCTACTGCAAGAGCCCTCCCGAAGTAAGGTAGTACAGTTACGTAAGAACTAACCGTAACAGTAGATCTTTGAGAGAGGTTCTTGCAGTAGGTAACCTTTTTCCCACCTTCCATCCCCCTACTGTATTATGCTCTTTCTTTATGGGCTCATTCTGAGCTCCAGGAGCCTGTTATCCTTTGTCCTGTTGCACCTCCTCGGAGGTCTCCAGTGGGAGAACTGGAAGGCAGGCATGGTAACCACCCACTACTGCTGGCTAAAGTTTCCGTGTGGTCCTGATGCCAGGGGGTGCTCAGTCCTCAAGGTGATTACCTACTGCAAGAGCCTCTCTCAAGGATCTACTGTTACGGTAAGTTCTTACATAACTACTTTTCTGTCACTTGAGGAGATTCTTGTCTGGGGAGGTGTGTCTGGAGGGGGAGTTCTGTGAAATCCTGAGTCACTTTCCCGATGTACAATAGCCGACACTGTTTGCTCGACACTAGAAATTTACCCGCGGCAGAGGTGATTATATTAAGTATGGAGGGTGCAGGGGCAAGTCCCCCAACCATAAAATTACCTCCGCTGAGGTCAAATTTCTCTCGTCGGGCAAAACGGGGTCAGGCTATTCAACGTGGGGGAAGTGAGTTTGAGGATTTCATAGTAGATCCATCTGGAGGTGAGTTTTGTTTTTTTATTTTGGATTGGGCATTTAAAACTGCTTTGCCATCGCAGTTTAGCGGGACTCAATATGGCAATTTTTTGCATTTCATCTTCGGGGGCTCAGATGAATTTCACAAACTGGGGATTCCAGATGTGGCTGACTGGCACTTTTTTCTGTGGGTCATGCTAGGATTTGCCATGGCTAAAATGTGCCTGTCAGCAATCAGCTTTCAGTATATTTAGAGCCATTGTATAATTGATGTTTTATTTTTAGAATCTTCCAACAGACTTGTGCCAAGTTTTACAGACACTCTGAAGTCCTCTTATCTGTTAATATTCCTCGTTCTGTATCACTGTACATTGTCAGTGGGGAGGGTAGTTAATACATATGGGTAATGTGCTCCCCCACTGGGGCAGTGGTACAGCTCAAAAGCTGTGACCTCAGCACAGACCCCGAGGAACATGGAACATTCCATCTGCAACAACTCCCTCAGTTTCTGCTGTACCACTGAGGGGTAAGCAGCACAAGGTTTGACTATCTACTTCTGGTTTGTTATTTTCCTGTAGGAATGTGTAACCTGAAAGAGCTGGTGACACATTCAGAAGAACTTTAACAAAATCCAATATTTAGACACAGCCCAGCTTGTATTTCCCATTGGTGCTGAATTCCTTCTCCCCATTATTTTTTACTGAGGTCACCTGTATGAAAACAGGATCTTTTCCCCTGAAAAGTTTGTCTATTCCTGCTGCTTTCTCCCTACCAGAAGTCACAGAGTACTGCTTGTGATATCACAGTTACTCCCATGGCAACAGACTGTGATGTCACAGCAAAGGATTATGACTTGAAGTAGGGAGTAAGCTATAGAGGCAGTTGGATTCTAAAGGAACTCTAAGGGGTAAAGATAATATGTTCATGCAAATGTCCTTAGTAATAAATAATGAGAAGGAGAAATATATAAAATACAAATGGAATGCAGGCAGAATTGTACCTAATTATTATGCTTTTTAGAGTTTTCTTTGAGGCGTCAGTAGCTCTTTACAAGTCAGCTTTGGGCACTTTGGTAACGGGGGGGGGGCTAAATTTAGAAATCCATGCCTGTTAAGCTGATGCTTTCAAATTGGCTAACCTGCTAGCTAACTACCATTTACAGTCAAAAGTGAGTAAAATTACTCAGACCTGCACCTGGAAGCTGTGCTCGGCATAAAACAAGAAATATATAAAACATTACATTGCCAACACCAGCTTAACACTGCCTCTCTCCACACTGTAGAGTCAGTCTGGATTACCCTTTACAGTGCCTACTGTGCCTAAAATGATACCCGCATGCCAATAGTAAGGTGTCTTCATTATGGGTCTGCTTTCATAGCCATCCTGCTGCCTCAGGTAAGTGAGGGAATTTCTTTTTCTAGAGGCACAGGTATAGTTCACATCCACACATTGGCAGTTCCACTGCAAGTGCTGATTCATCAGAACATCTTTAAGCTAAGTTCCCCCCACCACTCGGGTGGTATTTTCTCTGGCTCCAGCCCATGACATCAGATCTTTCTTTCCGCTGGGAGAGTTTGGTCTCTTCCTTCACAGCTCCATCCATAATAGGGCCTAAAGTGCGCTACTGGCACCTTTCTTTATTTCTTCTAAGGTTTTTTCAGTATTACTTTTTTCCTCAGTTCTGCTCTTGTCTTGACAACAGAAAATGGAACACAAAGAAGCAAAGCCAACTCCTGGCTTCAAATTTTTGTGTCATATGCCGACAGAAGATGTGGACAGACCCACACGTGTCATGCCTCTGCTGCCTGGGAATGGCACATGAGGTTTCAGGTTTCGACCTGTACCAGACGATCTTCCCTAGAAGATGATGCAGCCTGGCTTCTCTTTGGTCAGCTGGCTGATGGGGACCTGAAACTATGGTCAAAATGCCACAGGAAGGCCTCTACTGTGGTGGGGTCAGCAGCTCAATACACGGCCATGGAAAGGGCAACAGCTGCTGCTGCGGCAGTGAACACCTCCTTGGCCTCGGTGCTGCTTCCAGCTGAGGTCAGCATCAGAGCATCCTACACCGGTGAACTGAGAGATGTGTTGGGCCCTCCCAGTCTTCAGGGAGAGCCCTTCCTGCCATTGTAAGAAGTACAAGAAGGACCGCTGTTGGCCATGAGACCAGATGATATCACGCTTCTCTCACTTCCTTGACTTCCCCCAATTGCCCAATTCATGTAGAGTGCTCAACTCTGGTTGAGCCTTCTTTGGTCGAGTGCCAGGTCGCAAGCTCCATGTAGCCCCCATAGGCTTGCCGACCTCAACACTGGCCAGTCAGGCAGTCAAAGTTTTTCTTGCCCCATTGATCCATTGTCAGAAGAGACTGATGAGAATTTCTCTCCAAGACCCTGGTGTTCCCAGTCCTCACGCAGTAGGATGTGGACCAGTCGGTGTCCCCAACCAGCTCCACTTGAGAACAGCCTCCACCGGAAGTCATTTCACCAAAGTTGGTGCACATTATATACACTTCACCCCCAGTGTCTCCACCATGGCATAAGCCTTTGAGTTGTCAGTCAAGGTCGAGATCTAGGTTGAGAAACGTTGACAGCTATGCATCCCAGTCGAACGAGATGGAGAATGTGAGTGGCACCTTGACCTAGATCTTCACCTTGACCATTGACCTCAGGACCAATGCTGAGGTGAAGCCACATGCACTGGCTTTGGTGGGATTATCTCTGGAATGAGGAACTCATCTGGCAGCAATGGGTCATGACGGGGCAGGGTGGGGCTCCACCCCAACCCCTGTGGTTAACTGGCCAGTGCTTGATAATGTCCTCCCTCACCTCCCTGCTGACAAGTAGTTGCTGATAATGTTGGTCAGAGACCAGGGTCAAGTGCTGGCTAAACACCAGCTCCAGATGGCCTTAGACATGGTGCAGGGTCTGCACTAGAAGCCATATGAAAAGAGACTAAAAGAGCCTAATATGTATACCCTCGAGGAAAGGAGGGAGAGGGGGGACATGCTAGAAACTTTCAAGTACCTCGGGGGACTCAACAAAGTCCAAGAGGGTAGCATCTTTCAGAAAAAGAGATGTGCAAGAACAAGGGGGCACAATTTGAAGATAGAGGGGGGGACGACTCATGGGCAACGTGAGGAGGTATTTTTTCACAGAGAGGGTGGTGGATGCATGGAACGGCCTTCCTGAGGAGGTCATGGGGTCAAAAACTGGGGGAATGTAAGAATGCATGGGACAGACATAAGGCAATTCTAGTGGGAGGTAGGTGGAAGTAGGCTGTTGGTAAAACTAGGATCTGCAGATTATCCAATAGGTAGGGAAATGGGCAGACTGGGTGGGCCAAGTAGTCCTTATCTGCCATGAGAGTTTAAGTTTCTGTGACATGGGTGACTCTTGTGCCCCTGCCATGGTAATGGCCATAAAAATGCATTGCAAGGCCTGGCTGAGGCTCTCCACCTTTACGGCAGACACTCAGCATAAGCTGGCCGATGTCCATTTCCTGAGCACTGACGTCTTTGGCCCTGGGGTGGAAGGTCATCTCACAAGGATCGAGAATTCCAACACCATCCTGAACTTTGTGGCTTTGTCATAGTAGGACCTGAAGGCCCCAAAAACAAAAAAGAAGGCCTTTCAGTTTCAGTCCTTTCAGCCACAGCAGCAGCAACTCCAGCAGGGACAATACCAAGCTTGGTGCCTCAAGGCCAAGTTATCTGCCCAGGGGCCTAAAAGAGGTGGAGGTAGGGGAAATGGTACCCCTCCGGCTCCAGCAGCTACTGCCCGCTCCAAAGTTGCCCAGTGATTGGTTGGAGGTATCTGCCTGCATGTCCACTTTCTGAGCCAGCTTTCCTGGGGTTGGGTTGGCTTTGCCACTTTTGGTCATTAATTGGTCCATCTTACTATGGACAAGTGGATTCTTAAGATGGTAGGCAGGGGGTTGCCTCTCGATTCGAGGCTCTCCAGCTTTATTGATCCCATGCTCCAAGGGAGCCCTTGGTGTTGCAGGACATGCTGTACACCCTCAGAGAGGACATTGCTTAGCTCCTTGCGAAAGGTGCTATAACCCATGTCCTTGGCACCCTGGCAAGTCAGGGGTATATGTCCAGGTACTTTCTCATCCTAAAATGGATGGAGGGCTGGTGCCCTATACTGGAACTGCACAATCTCAATCAGTTTATGCGAAAGCACAGGTTCCGGATGGTCACTCTGAACCAGATCATACCATCACTCGAGCAGAGCATATGGTTCTGCTCCCTGGACCTCCAGGATGCATTCTTCCACATCTCACTTTAGCCATCCTACTGGCAGTACCTCTGGTTCCAAGCAGAAAGGGTTCTTTATCAGTTCCAGATCATGTCCTTTGGCCTCACATCTGCACCCAAGGCCTTCACCAAGTGCATGGGAGAGGTGACAGCCTTCATGCGGCACAAGTCAAGGTTTAATCCTACCTGGATAACTGGCTGATTGCTAGGCTGTCCAAGGAGACCGAAGAATGGTCCAGTTATCTGGCCCTCCAGACCTGTGGAGACTTGGGCCTCTTGGTCAAGCAGGCCAAGACTGAACTGATCACCTCATAGGTGCTTCACTTCATTGGTGCAGAGCTAAACTCCATGCAGGCCAAGGCCTGCCTCCCTGTGAACCAGGTACTGGATCTTACCTCCTTTGCCCGATCAATCTAGGTTTGGTGCTTGCACCCTGCCCGGGACCTCCTGCAGCTGATGGGTTACATGGCGTCCTGCACTAGCATGGTGCAGTGAGCCCACTGGCAGAGGTGGAACCTGCAGTGGGAGTTGGGCCATCAGTGGTCCCAAGGCCTAGGACACTTGGACCAGCTGGTCACAGTGACCCAACCAATGTGGGATGCCATCTAGTGGTGGCTGATCCCCACATATCTGGAGAAAGGAGTCCTGTTTGTCCACCCAGAACTGACCATCACTCTCAAGACAGTCGTGTCTCTGGTAGGGTGGGGAGAGCATCTGAGGGACCACAGGGCACATGGGTTCTGGTCACCAGGGAGTTGTGTCACCACATCAGCCTGCTGGAGCTCTGAGCAGTACAGCTAGTGCTGATGAAATTCGCTGCTTTGGTCAGGGGTCACGTCATGCAAATCTGGATAGACAACACCACAACCATGTTCTACCTGAGAAGGCAGGGTGGTATGCACTCCCTTCCCTTGTGTCGGGAGGCCCTCCACACCTGAACCATTGTGCGCAGCCTGGGTGCAGATCTTCTGGAGATTCATGTCACTGGAGTAGACAGTCAGCTGGCAGACACTTTCAGCCAGGTGGCAGAGATGTTGCATGACTGGCCCCTGCATCAAGAGGTGGTGAACCACCTGTTCTCCTTGTAGGCATAACTTTGCTGGACCTGTTTGCCTCCTGGGAGAACACAAAACTGAGGCTGTTTTGTGCCTGCCCACCACAGTTTGAGACACTATTGGGGGTGCCTTCATGAGGCCCTGAACCTCATACCTTGTGTACACTTTTCCTTGCTTCCTCCTGATCCACAAGGTAGTGCTCAAGGCCTGGAAGGACAAGGTGCAGATAATACTAAAAGCTCCTGACTGGCCACAGCAATTCTGGTACTTGGACCTCCTCAGCCCCAGCAGCAGGCCTCCGTGGCATTTGCATCTTCACCCAGCCCTGTTGACCCAACAACAGGTAGACCCAACAACCCAGTTCGGCTATTTTGGAGACTGGGGACCCACCTGGGAGGATAAGGGCCTATACAGTGGTGATGACTTGCATCCATCCGGGAGGGGAATTGTAGTCCACAGTGGATAGTTTAAATGTTACATTGTGAACATTTAAACTACCCAAGGAGAGGTAGCAGAAGGAATCGTGGAGTCAGAAACTGCCCCCCCCCCCCAGGCTGGAGTAGAGAGTAAGGAGATCCCAAGGGGGAGGAATCACTCAGGGTGCAAATTAATAAAGGGAACAGGGTGAGAGAAATAAAGAGGGAGAGGCATGGGAGCATTCAAAAGAGACGCAGAAAGGAGGGAGGACAAACAGGAAAGAGGGAGGCAACAAGCAAAGGGGAATGGGGAAACAAAATCTGGAAGGCCATATGTACAAATGCTAGAAGTCTAGGAAATCTGGAAGGCCGTATGTACAAATGCTAGAAGTCTAGGAAATACGATTTTGGACATAGAGGCCATCATGGCAGAGGCTGACCTGGATATTATGGCTACTACTGAGTCATGGTACACTGAAAATCATGACTGGGACATAGCCATACCAGGATATATACTCTGTTCGGGAAGGACTGGGGGGAAGGAAAGGAGGGAGTGTGGTGCTTTGTGTGAGGGAAAGCATAAATGCAACAGAGATACAGAGAATACGGGGGAAGGGGGAGGTAATGTAGATCACCCTGGTGATGGGAAGTGAGCCACTATTGGCACTGGAGTGATCTACAGACCTCCAGCACAATGGGAGGAATTAGATAAGGTACTGGTGGAAGCCATTGGCAAGATGGCAAAAAAAGGGGAGATGCTACTGGTGGCAGATTTCAACCTGCCGGATGTAGATTGGAGCCTCCCATTAGCAACTTTAGCTAGAAGCAGGGACATCCTGGACTCTCTGCAGGGGCATTCCTCAGGCAACTAGTTAGTGAACACACTCACGGTGGGGCAATAATAGACCTGGTACTCATTAACAGGGACAGAATTGCAGAAGTCAAGGTGGGAGGCCACCTGGGGGACCCGTGATCACCGTACACTGTGGTTCAGTATAAGGACAGCTGTGGAATCTAACCACACAAGGGCGAGCATCCTGGACTTCAGGAGGACAGATTTTATAAATATGGGTTGAATGCCCCAGGCGTGATCTGGCAGGGGACAATGGCCTGGGTGGGGAAGAGGAACAGTGGGCGAAGCTAAAAGGGAGCATAGTAAAGGCAACAAACCACTGCTTCAAACAAGTGAGCAAAAGCAAGAAGAACAAGCATCTGTCAATGCCAGAGTTCATTGTTAGGATTGCTGTTGGTATGCATCGATTTGCAGGACTACAGTTCCAAGCAGAAAGAACAAGTTATGCCACCAAATTCACATTTCCATTGAAATACAGTGAAGTGCATATCTGGTTCCTCAATTTGTGATCTGGCTTTGAAGAGTGACAATGTGTCTGCGGTTCAGAGAAGATGAGGGCACTGTAGCCCCACCATGGGTTGGGGGGGGGTGTTATGGTTAGAAACCCTAACGTCCCAGGCGTTTATTGGTATTTGCACTACAAATTTGCAACATGGCCTTTTGTGACCCCCACCTCATGAAAGCATTTGGGACCTCTGCTCATGCACAGTGGCACTGTGATTTTGTTAATCTGTCCCGAACATTGATTTCACACAGTGACCGCACCATTCTGCACCAGAAACACAGTTCAGGCAGGATGTGAAAAATTACAGCTGTGCCATTCATAGGGAGGTGTGAAGAGATGGCAGTGTTGAACATCTGGAGTGAAAATATTAAAAATGCTGGAATGCGTAGGGGGAAACTGCACAACGCACGCTCATAAGTCATTTAGTGGAATAATTTCACCAAAATTTCAACATAGGCATTTTGTGACCTCTGCTCATGAACACTGTCACTATGATATTCTTACTCTGTTCAGAACATTGATTTCCCACAGCGACTGCGTCATTGTGCACAAGATGTGTGAAAACACATTTTGGGCAGTATGTGTACAATGACAGCTGTACTGTTCATAAGGAGGCGACTGCACCATTGTGCACCAGATGTGTGAAAACACATATCGGGCAGGATGTGTACAATGACATCTGTACTGTTCATAAGGAGGCATGCAAAACTGACAATGTTGAAACTCTTGAGTGAAACTATTACAGATCCTCATGGTTACAAGTGTGCACGGAAACTGCACAACGCACGCTCGTAAAATAGTCATTTTATGGACTTTTGTCACCAAATTTTCATCATAGGTATTTTGAGACCTCTGCTCATGAACAGTGTCACTATGATTTTCATAATCTGTCCCAAACACTGATTTCCCACAGTGACCGCGCTATGCTACGCTTGAAGTGCGAAAGCACATTTTGGCCAGGATGTGAAAAATAACAGCTGTACTGTTCATGAGGAGGTGTAAAAAAAATACCAATGTTGAAAATCTGCAGTGAAAATATTACATATTTGTGATGTTACAAGTGTGTGTTGATACTGCACAACGCACGTTCGTAACAGTCATTTTTGGGAATTTTTTCACCAAATTTTCAACATAGGCTTTTTGGGAGCCCACCTCATGAACAGTGACACTGTTGTTTGGTTAATCAGTCCTGAAAGGTGATTCACCTTTCGGGACCGAATAACCAGATGACAGTGACTGAATTCATGAGGTAGGGTCCCAAGAATCCCATGTTGAAAATTTGGTGCCAAAATTCGCAAAAATGGCCAAGATATTCACCAAAGGTGGAAAAAAAATTTATGCCATTATACAGCTTACCAGCATTTCTTCAGTTCACGGTTGGCTTTGAAGTGTGAAGACATGTTGCCAGTCCACCAAAGATTGTCACGCCGGAGGAAAGTATGAGGTGAGGGGAGGTGTGGGGAGTAGGGGTGTGCAGTGGGTAGCTGCGGGTTGGGGAAGGTCCCACTGGACTCAACAAGGGAGCGTTTTCTAGTTTACAGGTTTAAAAAAATGTTAGAACATTGCAGGAAGGTTTTTTCTTTATTACAGTGTCTTTTGGCACGCTGGGGGTGGACTCCCAGCATGCCACCTGAGTATTTGGGGGGGGCGGTAGCTGACAGGGATTGGGCACCCCAGTCAGCACATATAAGTGTTGGGGGAGCAAGAGCCAAGGGGGATTGGGTACCCTCTTTGGCACACAAGAAATTGGGGGGAGCATTATGCCAATGGGGAGTTGGCTCCCCCGTCAGCAAAATGAACTGGGAGGGGACATGCTGACAGGGGGATTGGGCACCCCCATCGATTTTTTTTTTTCTGTTTTTAACTGCGAGGGGGCATACGGAAGTCCTGGGCTCAGCTCGTTCACACTGCTGTAAGCTACAACAGTGTGAATGTGCAACCAAAAATGCAATGCAGGAATGCAACTTCAAAGGACCGAGCCACGCCACTATTGGTGCAGCTCCATTCTTTGAAAAGTTGTCCAACTCAGCCCAAACAGCTGAAAGTGAGTCATCGCCAGCCTGCTGACTGATTCACCTGCTGCTGACCTGCCCCTAGAAACGGAGCTCTCCATTAGGCACACCCCTGTAAAGCACCTTATAGCAATGAGTTCATCTGTGCCTGCACGCCACGACAAACTCAAAAAGAGACTGCTATGGTTCTCAAAAGAGATTGCTGAAAAGATAAATGCTGAAAAGGAGTAGCATTCAGAAGGTATAAGGAGATGCAGAGGGAGGAGGGTAAGGCGGTGTATCAGGGAAGCAGGAGGAAGCAGGGAAAGCAGTAAGGAATGCAAAGGCACAAACTGAAGAGAGAATAGCTCAGGAAGTAACAAAAGTGTGTAAGACATTTTTAGGTATATAAGTGAAAAGAGGAGGACCAGGAGTGGGATTATAAGGTTAAAAAGGGAAAGGGGTACTGTGCAGAGGGGGAGACCAGGAAAAGGCAGACATCATGAATGAATACTTCTGTTTAGTGTTCACAGAAGAAGTAGGGGAGGGGCCACAAAAAAGTAACAGAAGCTTTGGAGGGAGGGAGGGAGGAAGGTGGGCACCCATCCTTTTTTGGAGGAGAGAGTCCTGAAGGGACTTGTTAATCTGAAGGTAAACAAACCAATGGGACCAGATGGAGTGCATCCAAGGATATTGAAAGAGCTCAGGAAAATACTGGCTGCACATCTGACAGTCCTGTTTAACAGCTCATTGGAAACAGTAGTGGTTCTAGAGGACAGAAGGAGGGTAAATGTAGCCCCACTACAAAAAAGTGGTAGCAGGAAGGAGGCTGACAATTATAGGCCAGTCAGCCTGACATCAGTAGTGGGAAAATTAACGGAATCACTGCTGAAGGAAAGGACTGTGGAATATATTGAATCCAGTGGGTTGCCAGACCTGAGGCAGCATGGTTTCACAGGGGGAGATCATGTCAAACGAATCTGATCGATTTCTTTGACAGGGTGACAAAGGAGTTAGATCAAGGTTGAGCGGTGGACATGGCCTATCAAGATTTCAGTAAGGCTTTCATCACTGTTCCACATAAGAGACTAGTAAGCAAGCTGGGTAGCTTAGGGGTGGGTCCCACAGTAGTAAACTTGGTAAGGAATTGGTTAGAGGATAGGCAATAGAGGGTGGTGGTAAATGGAGATGGAGTTCACCCCGAGAAATGGAGAGTGACCAGCAGGGTGCCAAAGGGATCAGTGTTGGGACCTGTTCTCAGCAATGTCTTTAAGTGACATTGCATAGAAGCTGGAAGGAAAGGTCTGCCTCTTTGCAGATGACACCAAAATCTGCAAAAGGAGGGGCACTCAAGGGAGAACTGAAAGGATTTATTTATTTTTATTTAGTTTTTGTTGACCGGGTAAGTGCACTAGACAAATCCTGCCTATTTTCAGGCACGACCCGGGGGAGGGGGATACAGATGAATGCCAACTGACCTTGAACAAGATTAAGCTGTTGGTGGTATTTTTAGTGAAATTAGGGAAATTTAGCCAGGACACCGGGGAAATTCCCCTACTCTTTTCGATAAGTGCCATGAGATCTTTAACAGCCACCTGAACTACCACCTATCCAGGCAGATGGGACCTCAGTTTAACATCTCATCTGAAAGACGGGCACCTCAGAAGTGCAGCACCCCTCTCATGCTGTACTACAGTGTCAGTATTGGGATATTAACCCAAGTGCCAGATGTGGGAACTGAACCCACAACCCTCTGATCTCCCAGCCTCAGAGGCGAGTGTGCTACCTACTGACCCACTGACACTGTAATGATGAACAGGGACCACAGAAAACTAGAGGAGTGGTCAAGGGCATGGCAGCTAGGTTACAGTGTGAAAAAGGGTGAAATAATGCACTTAGGGCACAGGAACCCAGGGTCAGAGTACAAAAAATGGTGGAGTAGTATCGACAACCACCAGCACTCTTTCCCAGGTCATACCTGAAAAAATCTGACTCAGTGTGCCTGTCCCAGTCTCCACATTTTATGTAAATAATAAAAATGTCTTAACATTATCCACTTTTTTTTAAAATGAATTGCAGGCCATTTTGGGCATCAGTGACTTGATGAGAAGTACTAAATTCATGACTGGAAGAAACCAAACATTTGTTTATATTTTCTTAGGTAAATATCTTAAAAACTAGACTTCTCTGGGCTTGTTTCTTATTTATGTTTAATTGGTGCTGAGGACCGGGGTATCTCGGTTCTCTCTTTGGTTGTTGAACAGTCCACAACAAAAAAAAAAAGAAAGCAAAGTCTTGATTTACAACGGTATGTATTCGACTCAGTGAAAACCAGTTCAAGGTTTTTTAATGTTATGTCACAACCCAAGAAAAGAACCGGCCCTATGAGTTTTCAGCATTGCACAGGGTGTGGTGAACCATTTGCTAAAGCTGATCCACACTTAATTTGTGTTTTCTGCCTAGGTTTTGACCACCTGAACGCAGATTTTGAAATATGTAAAAACTTTCCCCCGTCGATGCTTGATATGCAGTTGAACCGACTGAGGGAAAAGATGTCTGACTAGGCTGCTGACCTGGCCTTGGATAGACCGACTCCTTCTCACTCTAAAGAAAAACCCAAGGAACCAGACAAACAGCCCCCTTACAAGGGTGAAGGTTCCCTGGGAAGAAAGTGAACTGGAGAGACTGCCACTGAATTGGCAACATCTACTAAAAAAGAAGAAGGAGAAGCACTCGGGGAAGGAACCACAACCGACAAATCTGCCAGTTCCTACCGCTGAGGGGATTGTTAATGCCATCAGGATAATCCAGTCACTGCAAACTGGTACCTTGGTTCCAGTTTCACAACCACACATCATCCATCGGTTCAAACTTCGGGTCCCTTCTTGGTTCCCGGTTCCTTTGAACATTACCCTGATATTTATGACGATGATGATAAAGATGATGAAGGGGATGATGAGGATTTTTGGGAACCCCCTGAACCAGATGTTTTCCCTGATCCTTAACATCCTGACTCCCCTGATAAGGGATCTGAGGATTTTACCTCAGTTTTCACTTTCATGAAGTAGGTGGCACAGACCCTGGACCTCTTTACTTGGGAATCCACAGTGGAGGAGGAGGAGAAGCCAGATTACATGGAAATGATGGATGTACCAACAACCAAGAGGTTGCTACTATCCATCCATAAGTCCCTAAAGAGACTAGCCACTAGAGTTTTGCAAACTCCCACTTTCATTCCCCCAGTAGACAAAAAGATGCATAGGAAATACTGAGTGGCCAATACTGGAGGTGAGTTCCTTTTTGGGCATCCCAGTCATGAAGGGGTGGTGCAGGCTGCTGCATGTGATAAGGCAGGCATTTCAAACACCATGAAGTCTTGCTGTAATTAGGACTATAGCAGTCAGCCTCAGCCTCTGAACTGCCCCGGAGAGGAAAGGGTTAACTCCAGAGAAGTCTGGAGTTCCACAGCGCGAGGGCGCTGTTCAAAGCTCTATCCGTGCAGTTTGAAGTCAAACTGCCAGATTCTTTACTCCGCTTCACTGAACAGTCGCTCCGGAGATCAGCTCCTTCAGCTCGGTTCACTACGCGGTTTTCGGTCGGTTCCTTCGGTTCAGAAAACCGGCAAAAGTCTCAAATTACCGCTGTTTCGCTTAAGCTCTATCTGGTAAACCGTAAGTAAAACGAAAATTTAGTCTGTGTGGAATAATTATCGGTTCAGTCTGAACCGATCGCTTCTTATATTTTGATGAATTTTTAGGCGTGAGGTACCAGTTCTTATCAGTTCTAAAAACCTCGTTTTTTAATAGGGTTTTCAATGCCAGTGACAGTTAGGAACCGATAAGGGTGTCTTGCTCTGGCACGGCCTGAAGAAAAGGGCAAGTTTTGGTTAGGCTGGCACTATGTCTGAGAAACCCAAAAGAAAAACCGGGCCCACGGGGTTTCAACACTGTGATGTTTGTGGGGAAGCCTTTGCCAAGGCTGACCCACACACCACTTGTGTTTATTGTCTGGGGGCTGACCACCTCCTTTCAGACTGCCAGATATGTAAAAATTTCCCTGCAGCCACCCTGGAGAAGAGATTGGGCGGCTCAGGGCGAGAAGACCAAGGTCCATGCCGGATGGCCAGCCGGTCCAGTACCCACTGGACCAGAGGGAGTGCCTCCTGACCAGGGCGCATTCCTCGGCAGAGAAAAGGCTGGTTCAGAGGAACCAGCACCAGCAAAAAGACAAAGAAATCAGCAGGTTTGGAGTCTAAGATAGTTTCTCCAACTGTTGCAGAAATAGCAAAGCCATACAGATTGTTCAGTCTTTGTCTCAGGGACTTGGAGAGCCCTCCACAAGTGGCAGAGGGGTGGCTCGTCCAGGTCCAGTGGTTCAAGATTATGTTATTGAGGAGTTTTATGAACCACAGGAGGGGAGGAGGAATTTGATCAGTGCATTTGTGACTGGGAAGGTCTGGACATGCCCATTGAACGGACATTTCTCCAGACAGACCCTAGAGTCTCCCCTCTGTTGTCTGAGTCCCTTCTCATTTTGTGTTTTATAAAAGGTGGCAGAAACCCTCCAGCTCCCTTTAGAGGAGGCTGTGGATGAGCAAGAGGAGCCTGATTTTGTTGAAATGATGGATATTCCAGAGTCTAGAAGGTTGTCTATTCCTTTGCATAAATCATTTAGGAAGCAAACAACAAAGATTTTAAAAATCCTCATTCTGTCCCTCCTGTAGACAAAAAATGGACAGAAGGTATACTTTATCAGGCCCAGATACAGACTTCTCACTGAGCAGTGTAGTCATGTAGGTGTTGTTCAAGCTGCAGCCTGTGACAAGGCTAATATTCCTTTGACATCACATCCCCTGACAAAGATTCCAGGAAGATTGATACCATGGCAAAAAGCAATATATGGCAGCTTTTGGGACTCAGGCAGGCTAATTACATGGCTTATGTGGCTAGATATCAGAAGTCTAGATGGGACACTATTTTGCAGTTAGCCAAGCAGGCCCAGGGTCAGCTGGCTAGTGAGTTGAACAGGTGGCTGCTGATGGCATTGAGGCCTCTAAAGTTCAATTTCATACTGCTGTTGATGTTAATGATGTTTCTTCTACGGTCATGGCCACTTCTGTAGCTCTCCGTAGGTTGGCATGGCTCAGATGCACTAATTTGTCCCAAGACACTCAGGCAAAGGCTATGGATTTCCCTGTAGTAGGTAACTCTGTTTGGTGATCAGACAGAAAATTACATGAAAAAAATGGATGAATACAGAACTACCTACAAAAGTGCCCAAGCTAAAGAGAGGCATGCCCCCCAAAGGCATGCCCCCAGGGGTAGGGGTAGGCCTTACCACAGGCCTTTTTATCAAGCTCAAGCCTCTTCAGCCTTTGCTCAGAGGGGTTTCTTCAGAGGCAGGGGCAGATGGGGCTCAGGCAGACCGTCCCCTTCTTCTCAGCCAAAAACAGCTGCCAAGCAGGCACCCTGATGGGGTGCCCAGGGCCGAATCTCCTGTACCGGTGGGGGGCAGGTTGGCTTATTTCAGCCAGAACTGGTTGTCCCTAACTTCGGACAAGTGGGTTCTGGAGGTGGTAAGCCAAGGTCTGGTCCTCAGTTTCAAACAGTTCCCAAAGATGAGGGCCAGACATTTCCCACCTGCAAATCCTTTGGAAGCCCTTGCTTTGGAAACAGAGGTTTCTTCTCTGCTGGGATGCAAAGCAGTAGAGAGGGTTCCCCTTTGCCATCAGGGCAAGGGTCTTTATTCAAGGTATTTCCTTACCCCAAAAAAGACAGGAGAATGGCGGCCCATCTTAGATTTAAGGTTCCTGAACAAGCATCTTCTGAAACCAAAGTTCAAAATGTTAACTCTGGCAATGATTTTGCCCTCCCTGAGACCAGGAGACTGGCTAGCTTCCTTGGACCTCAAGGACGCCTATTTTCATTTCTTGATCAGGCCTTCTCACAGAAAGTACCTCAGGTTCGAACTACCTTCTGGCCACTATCAGTTCAGAGCAATGCCCTTCGGCCTTACCTCTGCCCCAAGGGTTTTCACAAAATGTCTGGCTGTGGTAGTGGCTCATCTGAGAAGGCAAGGGGTGGCCATTTTTCCCTACCTGGACGACTGGCTCATAGTGGGTCAGTCTCCAGATCACGTAAAATCTCACTTGTTGGTCACCCAGCAGCTTCTCACCTCTCTGGGATTCCTGTTGAATCTTCCAAAGTCAGTTCTCGAACCAGTTCAGGTACTAACTTTCATAGGTGCAGAGTTGAACACAAAGTCTGCCAGGGCATATCTCCCTCCGAGAGAGTGGACAGACTCATTGCCCTGGCATCTTCCTTCACCATGCGAGTCTCTCGGCCAGCAAGGCACTTCCTGCAACTCCTAGGACACATGGCTGCATCCACAGCTGTCGTGCAGGGAGCAAGATTCCAGATGAGAGACATCCAATTCCACCTGAGATCTTTTGGTCCCAAAGAAGGACCCCTTCACCAAATTAGTCCAGTGACAAGATCTCTGATCCTGGCCCTTCAGTGGTGGCAGGACCAGAGCAATCTAACTCAAGGGGTCCCTTCTACCCATTCCTCACTCCCTCACACTTACCACAGATGCCTCCCTCCTAGGATGGGGGCTCACTTGATGACCTTTCCACTCAGGGAGTGTGGTCTCCTCAGGAATCTCTGCTCCACATCAACCTTCTGGAGCTCAGGGCTGTCCTCTTAGCTCTCCAGGCCTTTTCAGCTTCTGTCCAGAACAAGGTAGTTCAAGTCAGGACAGACAATACCACAACAATGTGGTACATCAACAAGCAAGGGGCACTGGTCTTCTGCCTTGTGCATCAAGCAATGAAGCTGTGGTCTCTGGCTTACTCCTGAATACCTCCCTGATAGCAGTTCACCTTCCAGGGAAGGACAATGTCCCAGCGGATGCCCTCAGCAGGATTTCTCAGGGCCACCACGATGGGCCCTGAACCTCTAGTGCTGGGGTCTGTCTTTGCCAGATGGGGCACCCCTCAGATAGATCTTTCGCAGCCCCAGACAACCACCAACTTCTCTGTTTTGTTGCAGACCTCCAGTGTTGGGATCAGTCCCACTGGACGCCTTCCAGTTGGATTGGGAATGGAAATATCTATATGCCTTCCCTCCCTTCCCTCTCCTTTTCAGGGTACTAGTGAGGATCAGAACTCAGTCCTGCAAGGTGATTCTGATTGCTCCAGATTGGGCCAGACAGCCCTGGTACCCTCTCCTTCTGTCCCTGATTGTCCACCCTCCCTGAGCTTGCCCAGGACCCACGACCTGTTGACCTGTGCACAGGGGAGAGTGTGGTATCCGAACCTCAGTTCCCTCCACCTCAAGGCTTGGTTCTTGAGGAGCTAGAATGCTGATCTACACCTCTCTCAAGGTGTCTTGGATATTTTGAAGGCGCCAGGAGGCCTTCTACTAGGGCCACCTATAATTCTAAGTGGAAGAGGTTTTCCATTTGGTGCTCTGGGAAGCAAATCTCCCAGAATCTGCTGATTTGACTGTTTTATTGGACTATCTGGTCCACTTAAATTCTCTAGGCCTTAAGCCAGCTACCTTAAGGGGTTCATCTGGCAGCAGTCTCCGCTTATGTGTCAGCAGGTAAACCTGCTTTCATCTCTTCTCACCCTGTAATTTCCAAGTTTTTTAAGGGGTTACTTCACACTAACCCTCCTTTTCGGGAACCAGCTCCTGCTTGGGACCTGAATGTTTGCATTGCTCAGCTAATGCAACCCCCCTTTGAGCCCCTGTCTTCGGCAGACCTCAAGTTTTTGACTTGGAAGACTGTTTTTCTAGTGGCCATCACTTCTGCTAGACGTATAAGTGAGATGCAAGCCTTGTCAGTGGAAGAAGATTTCATTTCTTTTCATAGGGACAAGGTAGTCCTTAGGACTAATAGAAGGTTTTTACCAAAGGTGGTCTCAGATTTTCATCTCAACCAATCCATCTCTCTCCCAGTATTTTTCACTGAGCATTCCTCTTCAGGGGAGAGGAGATTGCACAGTCTGGACGTCAAAAGAGCTCTAAGCTACTATTTGGAACGCACCAAGGGTCATAGGTTTGAATCCCTCCAGCTCTTCCTTACCTATGGGGAAGTCGGCAAAGGGAGACCTGCCACTAAGAGGACAATTGCAAGGTGGATTGTCTCTTGTATCCAATTCTGTTACCAAAAACTGGGTAAAGAGCCCCCCTCAGGATTGAGGGCTCATTCTACCAGAGGTATAGCTGCATCTCTAAGCTGCTAGAGATATTCCCATTTTGAGATCTGTCAAGCTGCTACCTGGAAAACAGTTCACACTTTACCAAACATTACTCCTTGGATGTTCAATCCAGGAGGGATGCCTGTTTTGGCACAGCTGTGCTTCAGAGCCTATTTCCCAAGTAGGTTCTGACCCTCCTCCATGGAGGTACTGCTGTGTAATCTGCTATAGTCCTAATTACAGCAAGACTTCATGGTGTTTGAAGAAAAATTACTCACCTTAGTAATTGCTTTTCTTCTCATGGAGTCTTGCTGTATTAGGACAACCCTCCCTCCTACCCTCACTAGAACTCCTTGGGTATGGGTTGGCAAATTAGTGCAAGCACTGTGTCATGCCTTTTTCTTGCTTATTGGGTTTAGGAACTAGGTAATTCTGTTGTTCGTTGAGTGGTAGGTGGCCCTCCTGGACTTGAGTCTTTTTGGGGAGAGGGGTTTGTTAATGCTTCTTTCAGTGATGCTAACAATATTTAATAATTTTGTTGCTATTCTGTGATTGTTGTGTGTTTTGTAGTTCTACTACTGGTAGGTAGCCAATGGCTAGTGTAGGGTTTTTCCACACAGACTTGCTGTATTAGTTTAGCTTCGTAAAGAATCTGGCAGTTTGACTTCAAACTGCACGGATAGAGCTTTGAACAGCGCCCTCACGCTGTGGAACTCCAGACTTCTCTGGAGTTAACCCTTTCCTCTCCGGGGCAGTTCAGAGGCTGAGGCTGACTGCTATAGTCCTAATACAGCAAGACTCCATGAGAAGAAAAGCAATTACTAAGGTGAGTAATTTTTTCTTCTCTGGTATCACACCCACATGATAAAGATTCTAGGAAAATGGATTCTAAGGCCAAGAAGTCTTAACTGGGCTCTACTCTGGCAATTAGGCAGGCCACTTACTTGGGCTATGTTTCTAGATAACAGAAATGTCTCTGGAATACTGTTTTGGAGATTGCTAAGGTCTGCCCTGCTCCCATGACATCTGATCTAGCTGAGGCTGCGAAAAGGGGCATAGAGGCTTCCAAGTACCAGTTTCGGATGGCAGTGGATGCCGATGATATTGCAGCCAGACTGATGCCAACTTCAGTGTGCCTACAGAGATTTGCTTGGCTAAGGGCCACTAATCTATCCCAGGACACTCAGGCGAAGGCCTTGGATTTTCCTTGTGAGCCCACATGCCTCTTTGTCAAGCAAGCAGAGGCCTACATGAAAAAGATGGATGAGCACAAGGTGGCTTACAAGAGTGCTGCTACTAAGGAAAAGACATCAACACCTCAGAGGTACCAGAGTAAAGAGGGTAGGGGTAGAACACACTACAGAACTTTCTTCCAGACTCAGGCTCTCCCAGCCTATCAGGAACAGAGAGGGTACTTCAGAGGCAGTGGCAGAAGGGGCAGCAATCGAGCTGGCCCCAGTTCCCAGCCAAGTGCACAAGCAAAGCAGACCCCCTGAGGGGCTTCCAGGGTTGCCTCCCCATTCCCAGTAGGAGGCAGACTGGCTCACTACCTCCAGGTTTGGAAATCCATCACCATAGACAAGTGGGTCCTGGAAATAGTGAGCCAGAGTCTTGCTCTTGGCTTCAAGGTCTTACCCAGGCTGAGGGCAAGAGTTTTCAGACCTGCCACCCCATCAGAAGCAGTTCTATTGGAGGCGGAAATAGAAAAACTCCTTCAGGAGTAGGAAGTGGAGCCTGGTTCCCTTGGCCTGAAAGGGACTCTACTCAAGATATTTCCTCACTCTAAAGAAAACAGGGGAGTGTCAACCCATACTGGATCTCAGATATTTAAACAGATATTTGACAAAGCCAAAGTTCAAAATGGTCACTCTGGCTACCATTCTCCCTACACTCAGGCAGGGAGATTGTCTAGCATTCCTGGACTTAAATGATGCTTACTTCCACATTCCTGTCAGGCAATCCCTCAGAAAGTACCTCAGGTTCAGATTTCCATCAGGCCATTACCAGTTCAGAGCCATGTCTTTCAGCATGATGTCTGCCCCAAGAGTGTTTACAAAGTGCCTAGCAGTAGTGGTAGTACACTTAAGGATGCAGGGAGCTACAGTCTTCCTATATCTGGATGACTGGCTAGTGGTAGGTCAGTCCCCCTAGTAGGTCAAAGATGCACTTACCACCACACAGGATACCCTGCAGTCCTTAGGCTTCCTGGAAAACCAAAAGAAGTCAGTGCTGAGACCAGTTCAGCTACTGGAATTTATAGAAGCAGAATTGGACACACTAAGAGGAAAGGTATTCCTCCATCGTGGGAGGGTGGACATCCTCGTACAGTTGGCCAGCTCTTTCCAGCTGCATATTCTTAGACCAGCAAGGTCTTTCTCCAGCTGTTGGGGCACATGGCTGCGTCAACAGCAACAGTGCCAGGTTCCAGATGGGGGACATCCAGTTCCATCTCAGATCTCACTGGTCACAGAGAAGATTCCCTGTCAAAGTTGGTGTCAGTTACAGGAACTCTTCTTCAAGCACTCCAGTGGTGGTAGGAAAAAGCCTCAGAGATAGTGTGCCTTTCCTTCAACAGCCACCATCAGCAGTGCTAACAACAGATGCCTTCCTCCTAGGATGGGATGCCCACCTGGGGCAGCACACTGCACACTTTACTTGGATTCAGCAGGAGTCTCTGCTTCATATAATCCTGCTGGAACTCAGGAAAGTTTACCTAGGCATTCAGTCCTTTGCCTTTGTGCTGCAGGGCAAGGTGATTCAAGTCGGAACAGACAAAAGAACCACAATGTACTGTATTACATTAACAAGCAAGGAGGCACAAGGTCATCCCTCCCCCTCCCCCCGTGTACAGAGACCATGAAAGTATGGCATTTGGTCTACTCCCCGGGGATCTCAGCAGTTTGGCTCCCAGGAAGGACAATGTCCTCGCTGATGCCCTCAGCAGGATCAACCAGAATCACCATGAGTGGTCACTAAACAGACAAATCCTGCAAACTGTATTCAGAAGATGGGGCACCCCAGAGATTGACCTCTTCACAGCCCCAGACAATCAACTGCCACAGTTCTGTTGCAGACCTCCTGCAGTGGGCACAGTGCCTCTTGATGCACTACTGGTGGATTGGACAGGGAAGTTTCTGTATGCCTTCCCTCCATTTTCCCTGTTGCTCAGAGTACTGAACAAGCTCAGTGTTCAGCCAGCGACAATGATCCTCATAGCTCTAGACTGGGCCATGCAGCCCTGGTATCCACTGCTCCTGACCCTGTCAATATCTAAACCAATCTTCCCTCCCCAGGAGGCACAACCTACTGACCTCCTCACAGGGCATGATCCTTTACCCCAATCTCAAGTCCCTCAGGCTCAAAGTTTAGCTATTGAGGACTTAGAGTATGCTGACCTACACCTCTCTGAATAGGGTTCTGGAGGTCCTCAGAGTTTCTAGAAAAACCCTCTACTAGGAAAACTTACACCTCTAAGTGGAAGAGGTTTTCTATTTGGTGCCAGCAAAAACATATAGACTGTAGCCAGGCTGGCTTGCCAATAGTTTTGGATCATCTGGCACACCTTCATTCCCTCTGCCTCAGGCCATCTACCCTTAAGGTACACCTGGCAGCTGTCTCTACTTACCTTTCAGTGGGTAAGGGTTCATCTCTGGCTGCTAACCAGGTATTCAGAAAGTTTTTCAAAGGTCTAGTACATCCCTCACACAGGGAGCCAACTCCTGCATGGGACCTCAACATATGCATTGGCCAGCTAATGCAGCCATCCTTCAAGCCCATGTCTTCATCAGAGCATAAATATGTGACATGGAAGACAGTGTTATGATAGCTATCACTTCAGCCAGAAGAATTGGTGAGCTCCAGGCCCTGCCCACAGAGTCAAATTAGATCTCAGTCCATAGGGACAAAGTAGTCCTTAGGACTAACAGGAAGCTTCTCCCCAAGTTAATGCCAGACTTTCACCTGAATCAGTTCATCACTTTGCCAGTCTCTTCCACTGACCATTCCAGTTCAGGGGAACATAGGCTGCATAGCCTAGATGTCAAGAGGGCTATCAGTTACTACTTGGATCATACTAGGAATCATAGGCAGAATAGTACTCAGCTGTTCTTGACTTATGGAGAGGTGGGCAAGGGCAAACCTGCCTCAAAGAGGACCATTGCACGATGGATTGTTGCCTGTATTCAATTCTGCTACAGCAAAGTAGGCAAAGAACCTCCTGTGGGCCTTAGGGCCCACTCTACAAGGGGTACAGCTGCTTCTGTAGCAGCTGCAAGAAATATTCCTTTGTTGGAAATTTGTACAGCAGCTACTTGGAAAACTGTTCACACATGTACCAAACACTAGATCCTGGATACCCAGGCCAGAAGTGATGCCAGATTTGGTATAGCAGTATTGCAGAGCCCAATAGGTTCTCTGCCCTCCTCGAAAGGTACTGCTTGGGTAGTCTGAATATGTCAGAATACAGTAAGATTTCTTGGGGTTTGAAGAAAAAAATTACCATAGTAATTTTGTTTCTTCCAAGGGAATCTTACTGTATTCTGAGCTCCCACCTTACCTCCCTTACTAGAACCTGTGGGCACTGCATTACAGCTGTCCATGCTGTTTGAAACTTGTGAGTGTTTCTTGATTGTGGCATTTGTGACTTGAGTTTTAGTGATACCCACACTTTTAAATAAATGAGGACTGTTTGTTTTTGGGGTAAGTTATTTATTAGGATAGTTTAGATAGTTTGTTGTTATGTATGTTCCGTAAGAATCTGATGGTTGCAGGATGTATTCCAGGAACAGTGGCTTGAAAAATGATATCGAGCCTAGCATTCTTTCATTAGCATAGGTTCTATTAACCGTTTTGGCTCCGGGGCAGTCCTATGGTGAGACCGTACTGCATATGGCAGAATACAGTAGGATTCCGTTGGAAAAAACAAGATTACTATGGTAAGTCATTTTTTTTCTTTTGTTCTGTAGAAAGTATGGTTAGATGCTGCTTCTGAAGGTCTTGGTTTTTGTTTTTATCTCATATGGCCATGCAGTGTTTGTAAAATAATTGTGGATTGCAATACATGTGGCAGGGGGATGGTGGTTGTTGGGAGACTTGCACTTAAAGGAAAATCGCTGGTTGCTGTTTAATGCTACTATAGGTTTGCTGGCAAGTCATTAAGCATTTTTCCCTGAATGCCACAGTACATCATCTTGTTCAGCATGATTGGACCGCCAAAAACTGCCACATGCTACTGTGACCAGGTTAAGAGAGAGCAGTTAAGAAAGTGATTTGCACTGAAGTATACTTTTTTTTTGACATGTTGCTGCTTTTGTTCTGTGGGTAGTATGATTAGATGCTGCTTCTGAGGGTCCCTGTTTTTGCTTTTATCTCCTATGGCCCCGTGGTGTTTGTAAAATTACTGTGGATTGCTATATGTGTGGCAGGAGGATGGCGGTTGTTGGGAGATTTGCACAAAAGGAAAATTGCCGGTTGCTCTTTAAATTTAATGCTACTGTAGGGCTGGCGGCAAGTCATTAAGCATGTTTCCCCGAATGCCACAGTACATCATCTTGTTCCTCTGCTGTTTGAGGCAGGTGTGGGTAATTCCATGGTTTTCTGTAATTTTTTTTTTTGGCATAACACACCCCAGCAAATGTTTTAGTTGCGGTGCTGTATGGTAGAACATGGTACTCGACTATGGAACAATCACGTCTCGACAGACACTGTTTACAGTGGGGCTGGTTCCGGTACACGTTGAGTTACTGTTCCGTGACACAGACAGTCACCTTAACTCAAATCCAGTCATTGGATAAATTGTTTTTTTATTTTCATAGACCACAGCTGCAATATTTTGCTGTTTTGGTACAAAGTACTTGTCTATTGCTAGTATGCAGTGTTGTACATAAAGCCACACAGCTCAGGGTTTTAAATAATTGATTAGCAGTTTTTTTCTTGGGACAATGCTAACTGTATAGAAAGTATTTATATAGGTTTTCTAGAAGTGTTTTGTTTGTTAAACACAGTGAGGCACGTGCTATGCATTTTCACAATGTTTTAGCACTTTTATGTGCAAAACGCTAATCAATTTTTGGAGTTAAATAAATCCCTGCAGCTGATTGCCAGTCGGCTTTGATGCCAGCTTTATGCAAATGAAAGGACAGAAGCACTCTCTCTCTCATTGGAACACTTAATTTCTTTCAAGTACAGAAAATTTCCAGCTGTGAAACTGTGACCACTCTCATACTTGGCTTGTGTGGTCATTGGTCTGTCAGGGGCGAGTCCAATGTAGAGTGCTGTGCATTGGGCTAGTCCATGACACACCTCTGAAATGCAATTCTCTGAAGCACAGCTAAATATTTCCTGTGCATGCACAAAGAAACTTAAAAAGGGTTCTGCACATGTTGCATTGTTACAGGAAATCCACCCAACTAAAGATGAGCATAGCAAATTAGTGGGAGGTTGGGTGGGAGCCTGTTATGTGGCCTCGTATAACTCCCATAAAAGGGGAGCTGCGATCCTGATTTATAAGCACCTTCCCTTCAACTTAAGGAAGGTTGTACGTGATCAGCAGGAGGGGAGATATGTATTTGTCCCTGGGGAATTGGGAGGGGAGGACATTACCTTTGCCAGTGTGTACGCCCTGGTGGTATTTGACAGGGAGTTTTATAAGATATTGTTGGATGTGCTGCATAGGGAGCAGTTTGCTAATTTAATGAGGGGGAGACACTAATGCATATCAGATGATCTAAAGGTAACCAAACAATGTTAGAAGGCTGTGGGGAGAGCCAGCGGGATGCTAGGGTGCATAGGGAGAATTATCACCATCAGAAAAAAAGGAGGTGGTTATGCCACTGTACAGATCACTAGTGAGAAATCATCTGGAGTATTGTGTCCAGTCCTGGAGGCCACATCTCCAGAAGGACATAGACAAAATAGAAGCAGTCCAGAAAAGGGCAACAAAAATTGTGCAAGGACTCCACCAAAAGTCATATGAGTAAAGACGAGAGGATCTCAATGTGTATCCTCTGGAGGAGGGGGGGATATGATAGACATTTGAGTACATCAGGGTTATAAACAAGGTGCAGGAGGGCAGTATCTTTCAGAAAAGAAGGTGTACAAGAACAAGGGAGCATGATATGAGGCTGGGGGGTAGGCTCAGGGGCAATGTGAGGAAGTACTTTTTCACAGAAAGAGTAGTGGTTGCCTGGAACAGCCTCCCTGCAGAGATGGTGGGGGGCGGGCAAAAACAGTAGGGAAATTCAAGAATGCATAGGATAGACATAAGAGTACTGTAGCAATATTGAAAAAAGGGTAAGTCGCAGATCAATTAGGGGTTGTGGTAATGCATTAGGTAGGGAAAAGGGTCAGACTAGGTGGGACATACTGTCCTTATCTGCCGTCACCTTCTGTGTATCTGTGTATGCAAAAACAGCTCTCTTTTTTTTGCCAGGCAGAGACTATTTGAGTGGTGCAACAAGTCAGGTCCTCTGTTGGCCCATCTGGTGCATGTTTGGAGGGTTTCCATTCCTGTTCTCGCCCTTAGGAACTCCGGAGGGGGGGTGGAATCCAGGGTGGAAGGGGTTCAGAAACTCTTCTGGCAGTTCTATAAGGCACTGTATATAGCTGCATGCCAAGATGGGGGTTGGGGGGCTTCTACAGCCTTTTTGGAAGGGTTGCCTATCCCAACCATTACTTTTTTTTTTTAATAAATATTTTTTTATTGATTTTTTTTTTACAGGATAAAGAAAAAAGCATACCAAATTCATCAAATATTATAAATTTACAACATACTTTCTATAAAATATTATCCTGTATACAACACCACTGTGCTCTTACATTCTAAAATCAACTTATACAGTACCTCTGGTATATTAATTTACCTTTATTCATCCTTATTACTGGTAGAGGACAAACATGCCAAATTTAGCTTAATTTCAATATAGACGGTAAATTATCTTGAAGGTTTTGCCAGCCTGCCCCTAGAATGTCCTCTTCTTTTCTATGATTTCCCACCGCAGTCTCTCATGCACTAGTGTTTCCTTAAGGATACTCCACCATTTTTGTTCCTCAAATTTCAGCAGTTGTTCTGCATTCCACTTCTCCAATATCAAACTTTTGTAGCCATAGTTCCTAATGCCAAAATGTTCATTTTGTACCTCTGTAATTCAGCTAAATAATTAAATAAAAAAAACAGATAGGCTCCATCTTCATTTGGCAACTAAAATTTGTTCTAGTAATTCTGTTTTTTCTCCATCACTGTCCTATTTTTGGACAACTCCATATACGATGTTCTAAGTTGGCATTTTGTCCACAGTTATGCTAACATTTGTGTGAGGCGTCTTAGCAATTCCAGCAATAGTGCAAGGTATCAAATAAGCCCAGTCATTAATTTTAATTTGAATTGATTTGCTTCTAGCTGAAACATACAGTTTTTTGGCCATTGCTTGAATACTGTATTATTCCATTGCTAATCAATTAATTTAATGTTTAATTCATGATTCCATTTTGTATTATTTTGTTTAGTTTTGTTTTGATAATTTGTCTGTAATATTTTTATACAATGTATTAAGTAACCTACCTTCTCCTTTCATTATTTTAGTTTGAAAGTTTAATGTTCTTTCCAGATTTATGTTTTTGGATGAGATGTGCTTGTTCATATTTTTCTGAAACTTCTTCTCAGTTATTAAGTAGTGAGGGTATGAAATTTTCTTTTTATCGGAAGACTTATATATATGAATTATGTCATAATTTGGAAATTCGTCCTGTATAGAATGTCTTTCCATACCTGAACTTTTGATTTAGATTCTTGATCTATTCTAATCAGGTGTATTTTTGAGCCAATTGAAATGGTTATCCCATATTTTATAAAATAACCAAGGAACACCTTCTTTGGTTACGCATTTATTGGCTTCTCTAAGGATTTCCCACTAGAGAAGCAAAAAGCAGAACTTCTGATAGTTGGTTTGGAATTTTAAGTAGTAATCCTTCAATACGAAAGAAGGACTGAGTTTTTTGTTTGATTATTTCATTAATTATATCATATTCGTCTTTTATATAAAAGGCCCATTTCCACAATTGTGCTGTATATTGAGCTAGTGCATATGAGAATGGGTCAGGGCAACCCAAACCCCCTTTATTTCTCGTTCTAATCAATATTTCCCAAGCTATTCTTGGATTGCCACCTTTCCATATGAATTTCTTTAAACATCTTTTAAGCTGGGAAAACCACTTTTCATGAGGGAGTCCACAAACATTTTGAAGCATATATATATAAAGTAGGGCATTGCCATCATTTTAATTAAATCTATACAATGCCATAATGATAGGGCCAGTTTTTTAATTGGTCTTGAATTTTATGAAAGGCTTTATAAAAATTTATTTTAATGTTCAGTTTTTAATCATTTATTAAAGTTAGTCCCAAATATTTGATTTTATTATCAATAAAAAAATTCTTCTTTAATTTCAGGTGTTAAAATTTCCTCTTGTTCAGTTATTCTCATAATTACTGATTTGGATTTGTTTAATTGATATCTTGAAAGTTCCAAAAATTGTTGGACAATGTTCAAAAACTGGTTTACCGAAGAATTGCGCAGTTCTTTTGTGATAAGGTGTCCACCATCAGAAATTAGATCAGCCAGTGCCTTCCCATTGGTTCTTGCATTAATCAACCAGGTGGTACTAATACCCAGTTGACCTGATCCACCTTTAGTCAGCCAGTAGTCGTAAATATAGTGAGGATCATTCAGACTCTGCAGCCAACTTACTGTAGTTTGGACCTAGGCCCTACACACCTACTACTGGGGTGTGTAGAAGTCATTGTCCCAGTCCTTGCTGGGATAGTGGGAGTGTCATTGGAGAGAGGGATCTTTCCAGATCCCTTAAAGGAGACAGTAGTTCACACCTTTTTTAAAAAAAAAAACTCCCTTGACCCCAACTGCCCAGCTAACTACAGACCAGTCTTGAACTTACCCTTTGTTGGGAAGGTTATTGAGAAGGTGGTCACACTGCAGCTGGATGACCATTTGACCAACCACAATATCTATGACCCTCTCCAGTCTGGCTGCAGAAAAAGGCATACCACTGAAATGGCCCTGGTGAGGGTATTTAATGACCTTCTGATGGCGAGAGATGGGAGACCCCATTTGATCTTAGTTCTCCTTGATCCCTCAGCAGCATTTGACACTGTGGATCATGGGGTGCTGCTTGAGCACCTGTGTTTTTTTTTTTGTGAACTGGGGGGGACAATCCACAATAGGTTTAAGTCCTTCCTCAAGGGTAGGTCTCAAAGAGTGGTGTTGGGAATTTATTCTTCGCCCCTCATGGTCTGTCCTGCGGGGTTCCACAGGGCTCAGTGCTGTCTCCCATTTTATTCACATTGTATTTGCTTCCATTAGGAGACATTATAAGGCAGTACTGATTGAATTTTCATTGCTATACTGATGATTCTCAACTGTACATGTCCTTTGTACTCGATCAGGAATTAGATTCCATTGCGGTGTTTAATAACTGCCAACTGAAGATTCAAAGCTGGATGAGTGCCAGTTGGATTCAGCTGAACTCGGACAAAACTGAGGTATTGGTTGTGGACCCTGGTCTTAGGATGACAGGGACATGGGTGGAAAAACCGTCAGGATTATGTCTTGGTGGGACACCGCTTATTGCCTCTGGCCAGGTGCAAAACCTGGGCATTGTTTTTGATGAAGGCCTGACCCTGAGGATGCAGGTTTCAGCTGTAGTCAAATCTTCCTATTGCCACCTTAGGAAGATAGCCTGGGTAAAGCACCTGGTCCTGCCTGAAGATCTTCTGACCTTGGTCCATGCCTTTTTCACCAGTTGTCTTGATTATTGCAATGCCCTCTACCAAGGTCTACCTGGGGTAGATATCCGCTGCTTGCAACTAGTGCAGAACGTGATGGCCAGGTTGCTGACTGGAGCTTCTAGGGCTAGTCATGTTATACCTGTGCTGCATGATCTGCACTGATTGCCAATTCAGTGATGGATTACCTTCAAGATCACGTTGCTGAACTATAAAGCCCTACACGAGCAGGGTCCCCACTACCTGAAAGAGCTTTTCCATCCTTACTGTCCCTCCCGCTCACTCCATTCCTCTGGTGTGGGATTGCCAGAGATTCCCAGGGTATCCCTTAAAACATCGGGAGGAAGATCTTTTGCCTTCATGGAGCCTACCCTGTGGAATTCTCTACCTTGCCAGATACGAGATAGCCAGACCATAGAAGGTTTTAAAAATTGTCTAAAGACTTATCTATTTAACCAGGCCTTCTCAGCAATATATTGAGTTTGAATTTATATGAATGTCTTTTAATATGTTTTATGTATGTTCTATGATGTGTGATATGTTTTAATGTTATAATCTGTAAAGGCGCCTGAGCATTGGAAGAGCACCTTATATAAATAAAAACTTGATTGATTGATTGATATTGATTGGGATTAATAATTCTTATTGAGGGCAATTTTTAATCTGTTTGCAATTATTTTATAATCGGTGTTTAACAATGCTATAGGGCGATAATTTTCTAGATTATGTTCTGATTTCACCTCCTTATGTAGTAATATAACTTTTGCTTCTTGCATAGTTTTAGGAATTGGATTATCATAGTAGATTATGTATTGAAATATTTCATATAATTTTGGTGCCAATTCCTTTTTGAATGCTTTGAAAAAGTGATTGGTGTAACCATCAAGGCCAGGTGTTTTTCTATTAGGTAGAGAATCGATTGCTTCCTCTATTTTGGTTTGTTGTATTCTTGTTTGATCCCATTCATAATTTTGTGGTTTGATTTTATGTACATATTTAACTACTGCTTCTTCCTCTGCTATTATTAAGTCTTGTTGGTGTATTTTTTTTATAACAGTCACCAAAAGCTTCAACTATTTCTAAGTCTTTTGTTACTACAAATCCATCTGGTTTTACAATGCTTGTTATAATATTTTTTTCTTTATTCGTTTTTATTTGGTTAGCTAATACTCTACTGATTTTTTCTTCTTCAAAGTATTTAATCATTTTTATTTTTTTCAGTTTCTGAATTGTATCTTTATTGATTATATACATTTTTTCATCCTACATTCTTCCCAAATATTATGATACTTCTAATAGTCCAGTATCAATAGTCTTTTGATTTCATCAATTTTAGTATCCAATTCTCTAGATTGCTGAAACCTTTTTGTTTATCATATTATTGTAAGCAATAATATGGCCTCTTAAGAATGCTTTTAAAGTATCCCATATATATATATATATATATATATATATATATATATATATATATATATATATAAATATATATATATATAATATATATTAGTTTTTTATTATTTGTTTTAAAGTATTGCTTTATTTTCTCCTTTATCATAATAATAAATGTGTTATCTTTTAAAAGTTTGTTAAATCTCCATGTTTTTGATGAAAGTCAATTTTTATCTTCTAGTTGTAGTTCAATACGTTCTATAGCATGATCAGAAAATTAAAATAGTATCTATTGCTGTTTTTATTATCTTATTTATTAATTTATTACTAAATATATAATAAATTCTGGTAAATTGACCATGTTTTTTATCATGATGAGTAAATAGTTTTTCCTTTGGGTTACAGTTCCTCCAAGTGTCCTTTAATTCATCTGTGTCCAGAAAGTTATTTATTATCTTTGCTAAGTCTATATTTGCCCTTGTCACCGATCCTGCCCTATCAACTGCAGGCCATTATAAAGCATTCATATCCCCACCCAAAATTATTTTATGTGTTTCTAATTTAATTACCCCATTTGTGATAGTAGCCAAAAACTCCTGATACTTACTAAAAGGAGCATATACTGAACCAATTATTAGTTCTTTAGATGTTATTTTAATTTTTAGCAGTATAATTCTCCCTTCCTGGTCTTTAAATGTGTCTATTAATTGATATTTGATATATTTCCTTATTAAAATTACTACTCCATTCCTTTTTTTTTAATTCCTTCAGAAAAAAAAGATGGGATTACCATTTTCTTTTCAATTTTCTTATTTCCTTTTCTTGCAAATGAATTTCTTGCAGCAATATTATATTAAACTTTTTTTCTTTATATGATTAAGTATACATTCCCTCTTAATGGGGAAATTTATCCCATTAACATTCCAGGTAGCTATTTTAACCTTTATCTGATACATCGATCATATTAAAAAATGTGAACACTTTTACTTGTTCATTACTATACTGTAACTCACCTCTCTTCTATACCAGAACCAAATAAATACTGAATTTGCTATTGTGCTACCACTACATAATACCAGTTTATACCCACAATTTTTTAACTTAAACGTTACTCTATTTTGTAGATTCCCTAATAAAGGAGTTTTTCAAAAGCCTCTTTTTTTATTTATTCTGACAAGACATCTCATTACTGCAGCTCTCAAAGCCTGCTGTGCCCCCCCCATTCATGTATATTTTGTCTAAAGTACTCCTATCAACACAGTCTTCCATTTGTAAAGAACAACAATCCTCTTGTCCTGTGGGAGAGAAGAGGAAAGGAGAAAAAGGAAAAAAAAAATCTTATCACAGCAAACAAGATATGTTCTAACTTATTTTTAACATTAACTTTACTCTACTGTATATACTTCCTATTAAGGGAGTTCTACAAAACCCCTTCTTTTAATTATTCTAAAGAAACATCTACTTGATGTAGCCCTAAAAGGCTGATATGGGCCCCTCCCATTACCATGCCTATCTTATCTAAAGTGTCTCTTTCAAACAAATCTTATATTTTGAAGGTGCATTGGTCTTCTTGTTTTTTTGGTGGAGGAAAGAGAAAAAAGAAACAAATAGAAAAAAAATTCCTCACATCAGTCCATATCAGTTCAGACTTATTATAAACTCCTTTTAATCCATTCATAGATTTCCTTTTCTTTGCTCTGAATTTAGTTCCTTCTTTTATTTTTCACTGCTGAATAGTTAAAGAGTATCTGTTTTTAGGACTTTTTTTAAACTTTGAGTGGCTTCCCCGATATCTTCATAAGTGTATCTGACCCCTTCAACAACCACTCTTAATTTAGCTGGGTAAATCATCGTAGATTTGATGTTCTTGTTCCATAAGATTTTCCTTAAATTATCAGATTTCTTCCTCTCATTTATTATTTCACTGGGTAAGTAATTGAAAATTGCTATTGTAGCGCCCTGTAAGCTCAAACGCTTTTTTTTGTAAACTGAAGATTTAAAGAATTTAGCCACTATGGGTCTCAGAGGGCCCTTAATTTCAGCGTCTGGTATAAAGATCCTATGGGCTCTATCAAATTCCACTTGTAATTGGTCTACAGTTATCTCCATAAAACCAGCCATTATGTTTGCTTAATGGATTTCTCTTTATCCCAAGTTTCAGATACCCCAATCACTCTTACATTTTTTCTTCTGGCTCTTGCTTCAAATTCTATTAGTTTATTTTTAAATTCATTGTTCATTGACTCAATTTCTTTTAACTGTCTCTTATAAGGAACACTAGGTTCCTCTAACAGTAGGACCCACTTCTGTACTTCATTTAACTCTTTTTTTAAGTGAGTGGTTTTCTGTTATTAGTGAGCTAATAGTACTTTGAAATGTATTTATTTTATCAGTCATTTCTTTTTTTAGCATTGTCCATTTGGTCTGTGAGCTTGGTTAACTGCATGATTATCACCTGGGCCCAAGAGGGGGGTCTTCAAAAATGTTCTCCTCATTCAAGCCATTAATAACAGACCCTTTGGCATCTGAGAAGTTGTATTTGGCTTGGCTAGATCTCCACTGTGCTATTTTCCCCCTTTTAGAACTGCTGTATTGGGTTTAACATGGAGGTTGTTTTTACTTTTCACCCCACAGCTTGTTTCATTAGCACTGGTGTTTCTTTCAGCAGTATTACAGTTAATATGGTCAGACCCTTCTTTATCTTCACCCCCATTTTCTTTCTTATTATCCCCCTCAGTATTATAGTTATTAGCCTCTATTCCACTGTTCATATTATTAGTTTTTGGTACTTGAATTGTTTCCAGTGCCGAAGGTGTCTCTGTGAGTGGTTGGTCCAGCTCTGGTTGTACTGCCATCAACACCTGCATCTGTGTTCCTTTCTTCATATTATATTCTTCTACACTCTCTGGCTCCGCTTCTGCACTTTGAATTACTGATTGGTCATCGACCTGAGCTGTTTCCCGAAATAAGGATCCCTCTGACTCCCTCAGGCTCTTACTCAGCACTGTAACAGTGTCTTTTTTTATGGTTGATAGTTTTCCTTCAGGGGTTCTACTAGCCCCTTGATTTGTATTTGGCTGTGTGCAGGGTTTCTCAGCAGGAGTTCCATTATTCATTTTTGCAGAGCCTCTTTTCAATCAACATTGGTGCAGGACTCAGGTTGCCTGTCACAGCATGTAAGGTATTCAGACCGGACAGCCCCACAACTTCTGTACTGGTCAAAGAATGCCAGAGTTATTTAGGTTTTTGCACAGTTCTAGCGACTGCAGTACCTGAGGTATGAATCCTTCTCTTCATTTGGAGTTCTTTCACCGTTTTGGAAAAAATTGGGTTACCAGCTGTTCTTGCCTTTTCTTGGCGTCATTTACAGGGCTTAGCAAATAAATAAATGTTGCTCAAGGTGACGTTAAAATTACTTCTCCATCCTGGTAACACCAATAACAAAAATATTTTCTGTGACTGAGCATCTTTAAACTTAATACTTTTCCTGGAGCATTTTCTTTCAAACACTGCAGTCGGTATACACTTGTGCACCTGAGAGCTTGTGCAGAATGTGGCTTAGCCGCCTCGTGATGTCATGGACATGCTACCTCTCCTCATGTCTGTTCCCATTCAGTTATCCACTTCATGAGCTACATCCTGTCTCAACCATTACTGGGCAGCAACAGGAATTTCTTGGGACCCGGATCACTAAAGCAGAAGTTTTGAGATTGATTGGGTCACTACAAAGGGAGAAGGCTAGTGGCCTGGATGGTTTCAGGGCAGAATACTATAAGGAAATGGGAGAAGTACTTGTTGTTCCAATGACAGAGATGCTTAAAGACGTTAAGTTGGGGGGACCTCATGCTTCATGCTACATGTCCTCACTTTGTGATTTGCTCAAGCCAGGTAAGGACCTGCTGAAGTGTGCATCCTATAGACTGGTATCTTTGCTGAATTTTGACTTTAAAATGTATACTAAAGTACTGTTGAGATGCCTGGAGGGCATACTCCTCCAGACTGTACACCTGTACCAGATGGGCTTTGTGCAGGGTAGGCTTTCCTATCATAATATGTGTAGGCTACTGAGTGTTGTGTACTGGGGCTCTTGGCATCCAGGGGCAGCATGTTTGCCATACATGGATGCAGAGAAAGTCTTCGATTGTATAGAATGGGGGTACTTGTTGTGAGTCCTACAATGGTTTGGGTTGGGAGATGAGTTTCTGAGAATGGTAGGTCTCCTTTACAAGGACCTGAGGGCCAGAATCTTGGTGAACAGAAACTTGTCAGAGGACGTTTATCATGAGGCATGAGGCGGGGATGCCCCCTGTCACCCCTTTTATTTGCATTGGCCATCAAACCTTTGGTGATCAAGATTTAGAATACACAGTTGGTCCAAGGGGTTCCTGGCAAGTCAGAGAAACAGCATAAAATCACCCTATACGTGGACACTGTATAGCTTTTCATGACAAATCCTGTGACCTCCATCCTGGATCCTTGTTGGGGATTATAGAACACTTTGTCTCCTTCTCGGGACATAAACTTAATATTCATAAAACAGAACTTATGGCTGTAAGACAGGGGGACCAGTTGGGGGCCACCTGGAGTTTGAAAAAGGTAGGAAAGGCCCTGGCATACCTAGTGATCAAGGTGGGCAGAGATATAGGTAGTTTATATGCACTGAATTATAAGCCCTCGTTTTCCACTGTTATGGCAGAATTAGAATGGTAGATGGCCTTGCCTATCTTGTGGTGGGGCAGATCAATTTGTTGAAAATGAATACACTACTATGGGCCCAACAAGGGCAGATATTAAGGCATTGGAGCAGGCATTCACTGCCTTTATATGGCAGAATGAAAGGCCTTGCATGACCCAGCAGTGGTTGAACAGCAGTATAGAATAGGGCAGACTGGCTTTCCCTGATGTGAGGGGATATTATTTAATCTATCTAGCAGAGGTATTACAGGACTGGGTCAATAATGGGGATGCAGCTAGCTGTTTAGATCTAGAGGAGAAGGATGATAGTGAGGGAAGACTATCAGTATATCTAGAAAATGGTGGCAGGAAGGCTTGTAATCAGGGGAGAGCTCCCAACTCCATGGCTAGATACACTCTGAAGGCATTGGAGGAGATGAGGAAGAGAAGGAAGGTGGGGGAGGAGGTTACATTATTAGTACCAGTGGCTGGTAATCCTGAGATTGTCCCAGGTCTGAAGGATAAGGATTTTAAGGAATGTAAGGAGTAGGATATCCTGTGTATTGGGGATTTATGCACTAGTTCAGGGATCTGACCATTCCATGAATTACAGTAGAAACTTAATATCGCAACATTGTATCACTTCAGATATCTACAGGTAAGGGCTTATGGGAAGAGTTTTGATAGGGACCTGGTTATAGTATCTCCTTACAAGACTTGGCCACGTGGAGGATGACAACAGTAAAGCCGACATATTGAACAGGTATTTCTGCTCAGTCTTTACTGAGGAAGAGGAGGGTAATGGGTCTGAAGGGAGTACAAGGGGTGAGAATGGTGCAGAAATGGACACAAGTCCCTTTACTCGAGAAAGGGTCCTGAAGGAACTGGAAGTAATAAGAGTTGATAAAGCAATGGGGCCAGATGGGGTGCACCCCAGGGTCCTTAAAGAACTAAGAGAGGTGGTGGCTGAACCCCTGGCTATCCTGTTTAGTCGATCACTGGAAACAGAGGAGGTACTCAAAGACTGAAGGACAGCAGATGTAGTCCCCTTATACAAAAGTGGGAACAAAGAGGAAGTGGGAAACTATAGACCAGTCAGCCTCACCTCGGTAGTGGGGAAGATCATGGAAGCACTACCGAAGGAGAGACTGGTGGAGCATCTGGTTGTCAATGGACTACAGGACACAAGGCAGCATGGTTTCACCAGGGGGCAGTCATGTCAGACCAACCTCATTGAATTTTTTGACTGGGTGACTAGGGAGGTGGATCAGGGGAGGGCAGTGGACATGGCCTATCTGGACTTCAGCAAGGCCTTTGACACTGTGCCACATAGAAGACTATTGCACAAACTAGGGAACATGGGTGTGGACAGGACAGTAGTGTGGTGGGTAGGTAACTGGCTGGGCAGCAGGACACAGAGGGTGGTGGTAAATGGCTGTCACTCCACAGAGGGAAGAGTGACCAGTGGGGTACCACAGGGATCAGTGCTGGGACCGGTCCTATTCAACATCTTCATCAGTGACATTGCGCAGGACCTAGAAGGCAGAATTTCACTGCTCGCTGATGACACAAAGCTCTGTAACAGAGTAGACACACCAGAGGGTGTAGACAGAATGAGAAGGGACCTGCAGAAACTTGAAGAATGGTCAGGGGTTTGGCAGTTGAAATTCAATACAAAGAACTGCAAGATAATGCATATGGGTCACAAAAACCCCGGCACAATATATCAGTTGGGGGTGAGGATATAGCACGCACCAAGCAGGAAAGAGATCTTGGGGTTATCATCTCTGATGACCTCAAGGTAGGGAAACAGTGTGACAAGGCAGCAGGTAAAGCAAATAGGATGCTGGGATGCATAGGCAGGGGCATCACCAGCAGGAAAAGGGAGGTCATAATTCCACTATACAAGACACTAGTGAGGCCCCACCTGGAGTACAGTGTACAGTTCTGGAGACTTTACCTACGTAAGGACATAGACAGGGTAGAGAAGGTTCAGAGGAGGGCAACAAAGATGATACATGGATTGCATCACAAGTCCTATGAGGACAGGTTGAAGGAACTGAATATGTACTCCCTGGAGGACAGGAGGGAGAAAGGGGATATGATAGAGACATACAAGTATCTTACAGGGAGGAACAGGGTGCAGGAATACAATATTTTTAAGTGAAAAAGATGTTCCAGGACTAGAGGGCGTGGGATGAAGTTGGAGGGAGGACGATTCAGAGGAAATGTGAGGAAGAATTTCTTCACAGAACAGGTAGTGGAAGTGGAACACCCTGCCAGAGGAAGTGGTGGGGCTGAAACAATCACAGGATTTAAGAATGCATGGGATAGACATAAAGGAATTCTGGAGGTCAGGGGTAAGGGGCAACAGACTTCTAGGAAAATATAAACTGAACTTACAAGCTCAAATGGGCAGACTAGGTGGGCCACAGGCCCTTATCTGCCGACACTGTCTATGTATCTATGTACCTATATATCAGTCACAACCAGCTGGAGGCCATCCAGTCATTGATCTCGGCAAGGCAGGTGTCTAGCACATCCACTGCGTTGAATGTCCCAGGGGCAAAAGAAAAGATACAGTTGGGTAACATCAGCATAGCAATGAAAACCCAAGCTGTATTTCCTAATGAGCTCTCCCACGGGCAGCATGTACGCAGCAAACATCAGTGACAAGACCGAGCCCTGGGGTAATCCACATGACAGGAGGCTAGGGGAGGAGGAGATATTCCCCATCACTACCCTTTGTCTCCTGTTGGCGAGAAAAAACTCAAACTAGCAGATGACAGTGCCGGCAAGTCCACAGAATTCCCTCAGGCGGTTGAGTAACACACGATGATCCACTGTGTCAAATGCTGAGGAGAGATCAAGGAGAATGAAAATTATCCTTTCTCCTTGATATCTCACCCTAAGGAGGCCATTATGCACCCAAACTAATGCAGTTTCTGTGCTATGCCTCATACGAAACCCAGACTAGAGAGGCTGGTATAGATCATGGGCCATGAGGTGTTCCTCAAGCTGAAGCGCCACAACCTTCTCTACAACCTTACCCAGGAATGGAAAGTTGGAGATGGGATGGCAGTTTGCCTTGACATCAGGATCTAAAGATGGTTTCTTCAGAAGGGGTCTCACCAATGCCTCCTTAACGGCATTGGGGAAGACCCCATGCAACAAAGAACACTGAACAATTAAGTCAAACACCGGACCAACAGAATCAACACATCCCATCAAGAAATGTGTCAACACTGGGTCCAGTTCACAAAGAGTGTGCCTCAGCTTGGAAGCAACCTCAGTGACCTCAGCAGCCTCCACCGGTCTAAACTCGCCCCAACCAGGCAGAGTGCTCTCTGGATGCTCATGGTGACCACTGTCGGCCATAATGTAGCTCACTGGCGGAATTCCTTGCCGAATAGCAGACACCCTGTCCAAGAAGAGCCGAGCAAACCCTTCGCATAAAGCATCAGAAAATGTTTTTTTTCAGCTGCAGACAGGCTGAATGAAGAAGCCTGTCTACAGTCTGAAAAGCACAGTTGGTCGATTCCTCCTAGCAGCAATCTCCCCGGACAGGAACTCTGCCTTTTCACAGTTGATTGCCCCCTGGTACACACCATAATGTGTACGCAGGGCAAGTTTGTCTGCCTCCAGCCAGGTCTTCCACCAGCAGTGCTCTAATCTCTGACCCATAATCTTCATCGCTGTGAGCTCCCCATCATGCCAAGGGGATCACAAGTGAGAGGATTTGGGTCGTATACAGACCAGTGCGAGGGAGTGGAGCACACTGGACATCGCCTTATTATAGGCAGCAACTGCTGTGCACGTACCCCCAATGCATGTACTGTCCACACTAGATAGATCAGCCACTGCCAGAAAACCCTCAGAGGTCAAACCCCTCAAAGGGTGGTAGCTAACCATCTCAGCAGGGGGAGGGCTCTCAGGGGTAGGGCCCAAACAGGAACTCCACTGTTCAATGATCTGACCAAATGACCAGATCAGTCTTGAGATTATTTATCTCAAGCCCCAGGAAGAAGACCAGGTCCAACATGTGGACGTCCTGGTGGGTCTCGGAAGAAATTTCTTGTGACAGGCCCAGAGATTACATCATCTGGAGGAGGTTGTAACCAAGCCGAGAAGATGCGTCATCGGCCCAAACATTAAAGTCCCTAACACCAAACATCTGGGGGCCCCCAGTGTTTCACAGATACAAAGTCGGCTACCTCTTGCAGGAATTCTCCTGCCACCCGGGGGCGGGGGGCGGTAGATCAGGAGAATCCTGCAACCTGTGCCCAGACCCCCACGAACAGCCACACATTTAAATGAACCTGGTGCTCTCACTGGGTGCAGGGTGAAGCCTAGCTCAGATCTAAAACAGACGGCTACCCCCCCTGCATTCCACTCTGGGGCAGTGCACTACAGAGTACCCGGGGGGACAGTGATCTCCAGAACTGGGCCAGCATTATCACCCACCAAGTCTTCGTGATGCAAGCCAGCTCGACCAAAGAAATCAAGTCCGCTATAATTGCGGTCTTGTTTCTGATCGATCTGTCATTGCAAAGCACTGCCCTCGGGGGATTGGTGAACAGTGCAGCCCCTCTGGCTACCTGCCCACTCAGTCTGGTGGGAACCCTGGTGACGGGCACCAAACACGTCTGGCCTCTCCCCTGGACTCATCAAAACCCAGGGCACCTTCTGCACCTAACAACCTCAATCTTGCCCCCTACCGCAGTACACGAAGCACCCCTCCATAATTGATCAATGCGGCTCCTCTTAATCTTGACCTCCTGACAGCACCTTGCTGTAGTGGTGAAAACTGGAAGGTCAGAAAATGGCTGCAGATCGAGCAGCTGGGACGCGTCGTACACTATCCTGACCCACCCCAGGCCCTCATACTTTCCCAGACACATTCTGCCTGACTAAGAAGTCCCAAGCGCACAAAGTCCTAATCACACAACCACACAAAACACAGACATACACTAAAACAACAAAACCCTAAATCACACATACCACACATTCTCATTAATAAACTAAAACCTTCACCCTCCACCCCTACAGCCCCTCACCCACAACCAAGAAAGTAGGAGGCCCGCAGATAAGTTTAACAAGTTCAGGAGAGCGGTCTGCAGCTCACATATAAGATCCTAATGATCAGGATCACAAATATTTACAGTTAAAAAGTTAACAAAAAAATAGTACCAAGTTTCACAGCCCAAACCACTTTAAGGCTAAGGGCCCTCTCACTGCCCCAGTCTCTTTGTAGTTAGATGATACAGCAAAAACAGTTTAGACTGCATCCACAAGATACAGTCCCAGGGATACCCCAGAGCCGCTTTCATCAGCTACTGGGACCACAGTGAAATTACCAGTGTCTGGAGATCTTTGGCCCCCTAGCAAATAGATCTACGGGGGCAAAGGTCAAAGTCCTGGATGATGTTACCTCCACATAGCTCGACCAGCCGCACAAGTCCATGAAGCAGTCCAATATCCCTGCAACACTCCACGGAAACAACCAAGGCAGTCAATCCAGCAGTATGCCCTTTGCCCCGGGGTTAATAATGCAGAAGCACCCTCAGTGACCACGTACCCCAGGAATGCAGTTCAGCAGGAACATGAGACCGAGTCATGTCAATGGCCCTCTCATGTGATGGTAAAAGAGGTGCACAGTCCACAGAAAGCTGGTGGACACACAAACAGAGAACCGCAGAGTCCTGTCTTCCAGACCATCAGAGCTGGAGGGGGGTTCCTCAGGAGTTGGCCCCTCCATTAATCAAGACCGCACCTTCCAGTGCGGTACCACGCAGGACTTATAATAGCAGCCAAAACAAGCAAGAGTGGGACCTAGGAACGAATGCCAAAACAGCGGCAACCAGGAATTCAGGCAGGCAGTCCAAAGAGGTGAGTGAGCTACAACTATCTCAGAAACAATAAAACTAACTGCCGGAACTACCTCACTCCCCTGCCCTGCCTATGCTAAAACCCATAACTAACACCCTAAGAAAAGCTGACTAAAGTAATTTAGGTTCTGTAGATCAAATTGAGGAAGACCTGAGAACACACGCACCAGATTCGCTAGTCACTCTCCAAAAATGTTTTAAACTGGCAGTAAAAACTGTAATAGGAAGATAATGCTCTCTCAAGGAGAGCTTGGCAAGCTGCAGCACAGCTCTGCCGCCATCTTGTTCCTCTCCCTAATAAGGCATCAACTGCCACCTCCAGCTTGAAGTGTAAGTACCCTTTAGCTAACAGGACCTCTATTGCTCACCCAAATGATTCCCTTGCTAACTGCCTCAGGCATGGATTCCAGCGGCATGAAACCTTGGATTTATCAGACAGTTTTTATCTCAGTTGTAATACTTACAAAAGGTCTAGCTGACAATAAAAATTAAACACAGAAACATGAAAAAATTGCACAAAATTTGTTACAATATCATTAAAAACAATTGCCATCAAATCCAGTAGCTCAGATTTCAGAGTAGGGGAATTGTTATTGTAAAAAAAAGAAAAACACAAGGTATAATATGCATTTCATACAGTTCCCCTAACCCCATTTTTACAAAAATAAATGCAAAAGGAAATACAAAACAAAAATAACTTTTTTTTTTTTTTTACCATATATGTATCTCCACCATCATGGATCAAATTTTGCTGTAAGCCATTTTACTGTAAAAAAGAATAAATTTTACTCCATAATAGTGCTACCCAATGTTTAGAAAATCTTTAACCATATTGCATATATAGTCTTTGTAGTGCAATTTTGACATTTTTCCTATCTAAATGTGACACTTGTTTTTGTTGCACTACCCATGAGCACCTTGCTTGTCATATATAAAATTTAATACAGAGCATATACCCTGCAAAGTGTCCCTGTTATACAGTTTCCATCTGGTTGTAAATATACCTAATACCAATTCTAAATATCTAATTGTTTTAAACAAAGACTCCTGCCATTTGTGTGCCAGATATTCCCAAAATTGTTTCACATATGGGCATTCAAAATACATATGCTCTTCTGTTTCTGAAGTATTGTCACATCTTTCTCTAGAGCAGTAACATTCATTAATTTGATTATGCTTACTAGAATTTCAAACTCCTAGTTTTCCATGGCTACTTAACCACAACATATCCCATACAAAGGAAAGAAGCCTTGTGTTCTCTAATTGCTTCAATACTGTTCCAGTTTATGTTCCAGGACATTGTGGAAAGCTTACCTCTATTGCAAAATTGGTATTCATAATACTTTGGTACAATTAAGGCCTACCAACATTTTGTATCTTTGCAAGGGGTATTCTTCATTTTTTTTTTTTTGAAGGTACCTGTTACATAGTCTGGAATAAAGACAGTTTATTACCTTCAAAATGTTATGGTCAAGATATTCAAAGGAGATGCACCTGTTGCAACTGAGTTGCACGGCACAGCTCCAAAATGTCCCGTGGCAATATTCAAAAGGGGGTCATGCGCTGCGCAAGTCCGAGTGCACCGCAGTGCAAAGATAATGTATGTAGCACATCCAGAGGGGACGCTTTCCTCAGACACGGGCACATCTCCGTATTCAGCTGAGATGTGTGGTACAGGCTGTTCGCACATCATGGAGATGCAGACAAAGTTAGGCATGGAAAAGCCATGCCTAAGTCATAGCCACCCACAGGTGGGCTGCTGTACTGCACAATGCAACACAGCAGCCACCAGCCCCTGGGTGGCTACCCCCCAATCCTGATTGTGCATAAACCTAAACATATCCCCGAGACACTCTAGTAGTCTAGTGGCCCCCTTCCCTGAACCTTGTCCAATTATTATTAAATCCCCAAAACACCCTGGTATTCTAGTGGTACCCCCTCCCCTGATCATAAATGTAAATCCCGTCCCCAGACTTCCCTGATGGTCTAGTGGACCCCCACACCCCACCCGGCTCCCCCATCCCATCATGTCCGACAATTCGGCGGGCAGCATAACCTCCTGCACACTGCCATGGCTGCCCACCAACAGAGCTGTCAGTGAATGACAGTGTACTGTACTCTTGTAAAGCCACTGGTATACATTGTTGACCAGTGGGCTTGCAGTGTGTACTGTACACTTTCATTCACAACTTTGTGAATGATGCATTCCGCACAGCACTAGTGAATAGGAGGCATTGCAGCCTAGTAGGCAGGTGTGATGAAAAGCATGTGCGTGGGTGGGTGTACTGCATTGGCCTCAAAACAGTGCTATTACCCATAGCCATGCACAGTGAAGCACAAAGAACTGGCACTGACTACCAACTGTAGTACACTCCTCTTGTAGTGTTATATGTCACCAAAACCAACAACACAGCACAGCACAGCTACATGTGGAGGGATGCTCACACCTGATCGACTAGCTCCCCATAGGCATGCACAGGGTCAGACAGGGGTACAGGGGGAACACCTGGACAGTGGCCACAGGGGCTACCTGGACATGCAGCAGGGGTGGGCACAGGGTAACACAGGCCGCTTGGGCTACCACATGCATCTGAAACACCAGATCCATATGCTGCATACCATCACCTGCAGTGCCCCACACACCCCAGTATGGGAGGTGGCTGGTGGGCACTGCAAGGGATGCAGTGTGCAGTGACCAGCTGCTGGGTGGCTATGTCCAGGAAGCCATGTGGGGTGTTGCTCCCTGGACGGTGCCAGTGGATTAGGACTCATCTATCCTGGCATGACTGCTGTGTGTGTATTCAGACAACCTGCCTGCAGTTCTGTGGCCTGCCTGTGGGTGGTTGGCCATTTAAGCATGCTTTTTCTATGCCTAACTTTGGGCAGCTCACCTCTAAGATGCACTGCAGATGCACTGCACATTTTGGCTGAATATAGGGATGCATGACACATTCATGGGAATGTCCCCTCTACATGCCCGCATACATTATAAATGCACAGTGGCGCATCCAGAGATGTATGACACATCTCTCTCTTTTGAATATCTTGATTCTGCCTATCCTCTGGGATGCGTGGCACAGCTTCACTTTGCGCCGCACATCTGCTTTGAGTATCTATGCCTGTATAGTTTTGTTTCCAAATGTTGTGGTGGTGGAACACATGACTAATATATAAAAAGATAGGCAATATCAACACGTTTATTAACAAGATTCATTTTTGTCTTGATATCCTCTTATATTTCCACATACTAGTTTTTTCTTCAGCTAATTTTAGAAGGGTTTCCAATTTTTTTTCTGCTAAATTGTTCTGATCAAACAATGTTGTTAATATTCTTATATCCTGTAACTTAATTTGCACAGGTGCCACACTCTGTGGGTGATTTTCTGCAGCAGCTCCTAGTGAGTATCCCATACTTTTTTCAAAATTCATCCTGGAACCTGAGATTGAAGTGAAATTTTCCATGCTATCTAAAATTACTGTACCAGAATTTTACTCTTTATTGTAACTACTGGATTATCCGCATAAGCCATGGCTTTTGTTATAGGAGTCTCTGGTGTTATCAAAAGGCCGTCCACCTCTGGGTTATAGTGGATTTTCTTTAGCAAAGGATCTAAACTAAATACGTACAACAGTGGGTTTAAAGGGCATCCCTGATAAATTCCCCCTCTGAGTTTAATCTGATGTCCTAGCCACCCATTCATATTTGGAATAAATACTGCTTTCTAATATAAACAACCTATCCGATTTTTAAAATTCCTTGGTATATTAACGTCCCTAAGTGCTATAAATAAATATTCATGTGCTAGTCTGTCAAAGGCTGTTTCCTGATCAGTACTAAGAATGTATCCAGTTAAAGAATCTGCTGTGCCTCTTACAAAAATCTCTGTTAGTGTTACTAAATTATCCTGTATACGTCTGTTTCTAATAGAACATGTTTGACAAGGGCCTCTAAGAATTTCTTCAACCTTAACAAGCCTGTCCACCAACCTTTTTAAAACATTATAATATGTATTCAAAAGACTTAGCGGATGCCAATTCCTTAAGTCTGCATTATCCATTTTTTATGACTATATATTCGTGCGGTTTTCATCATAGAATCAGGGAGTGTACATATTTCTAGACCATGATTATAGATTTCCACTAACATAGGTGCTAACTTTGCCCTAAATGGTTCATAGAATTCCAAGCTAAGTCTATCTCTGGTGCAGTACTATTCCTCAGAGATGATATACCTTTTTCTACCTCTTCTACTGTTTTAGGGGCTAATAATAGTTATTTATCTTTCTCTTGCAAGTCAGGTATATTGAGTTGTGTAAAAATGGTGCGGTCACAGTTTATAACTGGCTTTTTACTAAATGTATCTTTAACAAAGTCAGATATTGTTTGCAACATTTTATTTGGTACTCACAGTTCCACCCTCTTCAGTGTTTACTACTTGTATGGATCTATGTTCTGCTCTAGAATGACAGTCTTTAAAAGGGTGAAAGGTCTGTTTTGTGTTCGAAGTAGTAAATCACATTGCTTGGTAAAGTGTTTGTGCTCTGTCTTATTGTAACTTTTTCATGTCTCTCTGGAGTATTGCAGTCTGTGCATTATAATCGGTCTTCTCCAATTCTGTTCTTGAAAGTAATTTTTGAAGCTGGGCTCTAAAATGCAGGTACTGTAAATATTATCTTATTTGCCTTTCTTCCTGTGTATTTTTGAAAAAAATTCACAAAAATCCCTTTTACTATTTTCCCACCAGAGGGCGATATTGTCACTTATACATATTACTGATACTCTAGCTTCCCATAATATTTCCAATATCTTAATAAGATCAGCATTTTGTAATACCTGGTTATTTTTTCTCCATGGCCCTTCCCATGCAGAGGAGCCTTCCTCCATTTTATTGTCCATGCTACAGCTTTATGATCGGACACTTTTTGGCTCCACGTTGTGCTTCTAAAACCTTCTTCACCTGAAGAAGGGACCTGTGAGGCCACAAAAGCTTGTGTATAATTCCATCTTTACACAAGACACTTGTTGGTCAATAAAAGGTATAAAATCTCCCATCATCTCCTGCTTCTACAACAGAAACTATACCAGACACAAAAAGGTAATCTATCCTAGTAGAATAGGCCCATCTGAAAAAATATCCCCTCCTACATCTACATGCGTCCAGAAAATTTGTCATGCCGATTATAGTTTGTAAACAGTTGAAATCACTGAATATCTTGTCACTTTGCAGGCCTCCATCTGTTTTAGCCAATCCACAATTAAAGTCTCCCCATGTCACTATATGGGTGGGGTACAAATAAGATTGAATTTCATTAAATAATGCTACCTGAAGAGCCTTGGCCTGTCATACATATGTCACAATTATTCTCAAATGTGTATTTGAGTATGAAATATCCAAAAATGTAACCCTTCATTCGGTGTATGTCCACCAGACATGCTACTTTAATAGACGGGCCATTGAAAAGTATCCTTACCCCATCGCCCCGTTCTATGCCAACTCACCAAAAAAAAGGGCCTTTTTGCCACAGTCTAGTAGCATGCACAATCTAATATGATGTTTTTAAGGATGGTGTGTCATTTAGTTTTAACCTGCCCTTCCTTAATATTCCAAGACACCACTGTCCAAGGGTTATTCATGATATGAAATAATGTTAGGTTACCATAAGATAGAACCCAAGCCAGTTAAAATAATAGTCTTACATGGCCAAAAAAAACTCTCCTCCCCTACCATATAAAGCATTTCCCCCAATAAGTATTAAAAGGAAAGAATTGTAACAAAAATTCACATAATGGCTCAGTGGCACTGAGGGTTGAGGTGCTGAACGCCACACCTCACGCTAAGCCGGCGACCCGGGTTTGGGAACGGGCTCGGGCTGCCGGGGGTTGGTGGGGGGATGGAGGATTGAGTCCCAACAGATGCTCTCCTCCTCCTGGGGTGGGTTACCAGGGGTGCCTTGAGCATCTGACACCCCTGAGGCCAGTGGAAGCATGGGCCTTTGGGTCACTGGCGGCTCTTTGGACTTGGGGGACGGAAGGACGCCGTGGGTGCTTGATGGCCAGTGTATTGTCAGCACACCGTCTGTCTGGACGTTCATTCTTCGCGCCAGCGTCCTTAAGGGCAAGGGAGAAAGGGGGGAAAAATGTAAGCACCCCGGCCCCCGAGCAAGATGAAGCTGGGGTAGGGGGTTGCCTAGCAAGATGCCCAGGCACATAGAGTAGGAGGGGGTACGAGGCTTCCTCTGAAAGCCATTGCGGACCTTCATAATTATAACTACATAAGTATACAATGGGGAGGGGGTAGAAGAGCGGAGGACTGGTTTATATTCTGGGAATTTTTTTTTTGTCTCAACAATGCTGTTGTCTGGGAGCAGCTGCCATGGTTGAGTGTGGTGTGCATAACATGCTTAGTTTACCTTTTAATGGGAGCAAGTCTATGACTTGTATAAGTACTTCATTTTAGTAGTTACCTTGTTGCGAGGCTATAATTACTACATACCTTAGCGGGCATCTTGTTACAAGTAAGTTTCTCTATGATTTTTGTTAATGTAATAGAGATTTTTTTTGTTGATTGTCACATGCTTAAATTCATATTATTTAAACATGAACTTCTTTGAGGTGTGTTATGGATTTATTTCACACACCCGAGTGGCCTTGGTCATCACACACCTCGGGTGTGTGAAACAAATCCATAACACACACTTACCTATCCATTATTCTCTATTTAATATTTTCCACCAAGTTTTCAACATAGCCTTCTTATGACCCCACCTCATGAACAAGGGCAGAGAAAACGTTCAACTCCTGGCTGAATGGTGATTTTACACAGGGACCACAAAATCACCTTTTGGGATGTAAACAAAAAAAAACATTTTGGCCAGGATCTGAAAAATTACAGCTGTCACATTCATGAGGAGCTGTAAAGATATGGCTATGTTGTAAATTTGGGGTAAAAATACTGAAAATTGGCAAAGTTACGAGCTTGCATTCACAAAATTCAACATAGACTCATAACTTTATTGTTTTTTTAATATTTTGACACCAAATTTTCAATATAGCCTTCTCATGATCCCACCTCATGAACAAGGGCAGAGAACATTTTCAACACCCGGCTAAAAGGCAGTTTCTCACAGAGACCACAAAATCACTTTTCGGGACAGATTTTCCTAATGTCAATGCATTTGTTCATGAGGTGGGATCCCAAGAAAGGTATGTTGAAAATTTGGACAAAAAAAATGCAAAAATGCCCAGGTTATGCCACTAAGTTCAAAACTCCATTGAAATACATTGAACCACATACTGTACATACAAACATATGAAGAAGCCAGCAGAAGAAGGCCATTTGGTCTATCTAGTCTGTTCATATTGCAGGGTCCACATCTTGAGCTACTGTCCCTGCCCCCCCCAGTCCTCCCATCCTCCCTACCCATGATCCTTACCTTCCCCCTATGCTTATCCCACCCTCTCTTGAAGCTGCCCACTATCTTCAATGAGACCACCTCTTCTGGCAACACATTCCAAGTGTCCACCACCCTCTCTGTGAAGAAGTGCTTCCTGACCTCCCTCCTAAACCTCCCCCCTCCAGATTAAGACTGCCCCCTCATGTTATGGTTGCCACTCAGGTTAAAGAGATCCTCCTTATCCACCTTATGTATACCTTTCAAGTACTTGAAGGTCCCAGTCATGTCACCTTTCTCTCTCTCCTTTCCTCCAGGGAGTACATGTTCAGTGCCCGCAACCTCTCCTTGTATGTCTTACCCTGCTGACCCACTATCATCTTTGTAGCCCTCCTCTGTACCTTCTCCAGCAGGTTAATGTACTTTTTGAGGTGTGGGCACCACTACTGAACTCCATACTCTAGATGTCGCCTCACCAGTGACCTGTACAAGGGTAGTATAACCTCTTCTGTCCTGTTACTGATCCCCCTAACTATGCATCCCAGCATCTTGTTTGCCCTTGCTGCTGCTTTCTTGCACTGCATGGAGTGCTTCAGGTCACTAGTGATCATCACTCCCAGGTCCTTCTCCTCCTCCTCCTCCTCTGATGCAAATACGTGGACTCCACCCAGGTAGTACTCTGTCCTGGGATTCTTGGCTCCAATGTGCATAACTATTCATTTCTTGGCATTGAAGCCAAGCTACCAGATCCCAGACCACCTCTCCAGCTTTTCCAGATAATCCTGTAGGTCCTGTATCCCTTCAGTTGTGTCCACTCTCTCACAGAGTTTGGTGTCATCTGTGAATAGGCACAGTTTGCCCTTAATGCCATCCACAATGTCATTGATGAAAACACTGAACACCAGACCCAGCACCAAGCCCAGCAGGACCCCACTGGTGACCTCTCTGGTGCCAGATAACTCTCCCTCCACAACCACCCTCTGGGTTCTGTCCCTCAGCCCATTTTCCACCCATCTGGACATCTTATCCCCAACCCCAGGATCTGCCAACTTTCTGATCAACCTTTTGTTGAGCACGGAGTCAAAGGCCTTGCTGAAATCCAGATAGAGGATGTCTACTGCTTAGCCCCATCTACTGTCTTAGCGATCCAGTCAAAGAGGTCAATCATATTTGTTTGAGATGATCTCTCCCCCATGAACCCGTGCTGCCTTGCATCCTGGAGACCATGCTCCTCCAGATATTCTACCAACCTTTCCTTTAGTATGGTCTCCCTGATCTTGCACACGATTGAGGTCAGACTGACTGGTCTATAATTCCTTGGGTCATCCTTGGGACCACTTTTGTGGAGTGGCACCACATGTGCTGTTCTCCAGTCCTGCAGTACCATGCCATACTCTAGTGAACTATTAAATAGGACTGCCAGTGGCCCTGCCAGTTCCCTTAGTACCCTTGGATGTACTCTGTTCCAGCAAGATGATTTGTCCACCTTCAATGCTAGCAGCCCCTCCCTCACTCTATCATCCTCTATCACTACATCTGTGTTCTCCTCCCCCCAACTCCTCTTCACCCTCATGAAGGCATATACCTGTTTCTTCAGTACGCGGTCCGGCTTTGAAGAGTGAAGACATGTCTGTGGTCCAGATAGGATTATAGAGTTGGACCCCCGATCAGCAAGTAAGGGTGTGTGAGGTGATGGGTACTGAGTGGGAAGGTTGGATGGAGGGTATGGAATGGACGCAAAGGACATTGATGGACGGTTATCTTTTTCCAGGAGAAAAAAAAAACTCAAGGATTCCTAGCACGACACTGGGATTTGGCACCCCAGTGTCCATGTTATGTTTCTGGGGCTGAGAGTGCTGAGAGGGAGGGTTGGTGGTGGAGTAATAAATATATTAAAAACATGGACACCAGGGGATTGGGCACCACCCAGTGTCTCTGTTATGTTTTGGGGGGTGCTAGAGGAGGTGGAAAATATATACAAAAGGTAAATGAACCTATTGACACTGGGACAATTGTACACCACCAGTGTCATTGTTGTGCTTCTGGGTGTGGTGGGTTGGGGTGGTGGGTGCTGAGAGGGAGGGTTGAGTAGGGGGTATATCCATAATTAAAAAAAAAAAATCATCAGTCACGATGGAGCATGGCACACTCCACCATGTCCAATATGGCTGCTGCTCACCACTGGCAGCCATCTTGGACATGCGGAATGTGCCGTGTTCCGCCATGACTGCCAGAAAAAAAATAGTGCAGTGGGACTTCAGTGCGACTTCCTGTGGAGACAATAAACAGCGTGCTTCACAGATGCGGAGGCAACTGTGTTGCAACTCCAACATGTTGTTCACTTGGAAGGAATGCGCAAAGTTCTTTTCTGATAGCAAGAGGTCTGCAGGGCTATGCCCACTGCAGCCCTAAAAAGAAGGCAACTGTCTTAAGTATAACATAATGCTTGAGGCATGACAACTAAAAACCATTGGCTGATTTTGTAAAACAGAAGTTCTAAAGTCTGGGAGAAGAGGGATGTAGTCCAATACATGCTCCTGCAGTAAGCCATTCACTCCTACATCGCAGACTGTCACCAGTAATGACGTCAGCCGGGGGGATATCTTTTGGCATCTTAATTATGTGTTAAAAAAAAAAAGAAAAATGCCTAACAGCACAAAAAACTAGAGTTCCAATCAAACAAAACTCCAAAAAGCAAACATCCCCGAGTCCAAAGTCCTCAACTCAACTGGTTGCTGCCAAAATAGCCCGCCAAACAGGAGGTCTGAGAAAAATATGAAGAGGGTACTATTCAACTCAGATAGTAGCTGAGTCCAGTGGAGCATAATACTGAGATGTTGCTGAAACATCACCCCACAATTTAACATTGCCAACTGACCTTTGAAGGATAAATGCTATGCCCATAAAGTTTGGGTCATGTTTAACTAGAAGAAAAAATTACTCACCTTAGTAATGTTGTTTCTTCTAATGGAGTCTTGCTATATTATGACATATGCAGTATAACCCCATGTTAGAACTGCTCCGGAGGTGAAAGAGTTAACTTTCCATGCAGGGCATGGAATCTTGAGCGCGAGGTCGGTTGAACACTCTGTCTGTTGTAGCTCAAACTTAAACTGTCAGATCTTTACGAGCAAAAACTCACTAAGGTTCTGTGTGGAAGCCGTAAACCTACACTAGCCACTGGCTACTAACTACAAAAACACATTTTTGATCTTGATCCCAAAACAAAGACTCAAGTCGGGGGATTCAAGAAAGAAAAAATAAGCAACACCTAAGCACCCTAGAAAGGGTGAAAATAAAGTGGGCATCAATGAAGTGCCAACATTGCACTGCCCACCCACATCCCAAAAATAGAGGTTCTGAGAGGGGCAGGCTGGGGGAGGTCATACTATAGCAAGACTCCATTAGAAGAAACAACATTACTAAGGTGAGTAATTTTTCTTCAAACAACATGAAGTCTTGCTATATTATGACATATGCAGACTACACAGCAGTACCTCCATGGAGAGGGACAGAACCTACTTGGGAAATAGGCTCTGAAGCACAGCTGTAAGAAACAGCATCACTCCTAGCCTGGATATCCAGGGAGTAATGCTTAGTAAAAGTGTGAACTGTTTTCCAGGTAGCTGCTTGACATATCTCTAGGATAGGGATGTCCCTGGCAGCAGCCAGAGATGCAGCTGTACCTCTGGTAGAGTGAGCCCTCAGGCCTGAGTGAGGAACCTTACCCAGTTTTTCATAGCAGAATTGGATACAAGAGACAATCCACCTGGCAATGGATCTTTTAGTGGCAGGTTTCCCTTTACCAACCTCACCATAAGTGAGGAACAATTGGAGGGATTCGAACCTGTGACCCTTGGTACATTCTATATAGTAACTAAGGGCTCTTTTGACATCTAAACTGTGCAATCTCCTCTCACCAGAGGAGGAATGGTCAGTAAAGTACACAGGAAGAGAAATGGATTGATTAAGGAAAGTCTGAAACCACCTTAGGCAAAAACTTCCTGTTAGTCCTGAGGACCACCTTATCCCTATGAAAGGAGATAAAATCAGGCTCCACTGACAATGCTTGTAGCTCACTTATGCGCCTGGCAGAGGTGATGGCTACCAGAAACACAGTTTTCCAAGTCAAGTACTTAAGCTCTGCTGAAGACAATGGCTCAAAAGGGGTTGTATAAGCTGAGCGATGCAAATATTAAGATCCCAAGCAGGGCAGGGGCCCTGAATGGGGGTTGGTGTGAAGCAACCCTTTAAAAAACTTGGAGAACACAGGGTGAGCTTAAAAAGAAGAGGGCTTACCTGCTGATAAGAAGGCAGACACAGCTGCCAAGTGCACTTTTAGGGTAGCTGGTCTCAGCTCCAAGGAATTCAAATGCACCAAATAATCCAGGATCATGGGCACGCCAGCAGATTCTGGGGAAATATGTTTACCAGCACACCATATGGAAAATCTCTTCCATTTTGAATTATAGGTAGCCCTGGTGGAAGGCTTCCTAAAGACCTTCAATATATCCAATACACCTTGGGAAAGGTGTAGGTCAGCAAACTCTAACTCTTCAAGAGCCATGCTTTGAGATTGAGAGATTTGAGGTTCGGATACCAAACTCTCCCCTGGGCACAGGTTAACAGGTTGTGATTCCTGAGAAGACACAGGGGAAGGTGGACTGCTAAGGACATGAGGAGGGTACCAGGGCTGCCTGCCCAATCTGGAGCAATCAGGATCATCTGGCAGGATTGAGATCTGATTCTGACTAGCACTTTGAAAAGAAGGGGGAAGGGGGGAAAAGCATAGAGAAACTTCCCATCCCAACTGAGGAGGAAGGCATCCAGAGGGACTGAGCCCAACACTGGGGGCCTGCAGCAAAAAAAGGGAAGTTGGTGATTGTCTGGGGCTGCAAAGAGATCTATTTGCGGGGTGCCCCACCTGGCAAATACTACCTCCAGTACTAGGGGGTCCAGTGCCTATTCGTGATGGCCCTGGGAAATCCTGCTGAGAGCATCCGCTAGACATTGTCCTTGCCTGGGAGGTGAACTGCCGTGGGGAGCGTTCAGAGAATAAGCCAGAGACCACAATCTCATTGCTTCTGTGCACAAGGTCGTAGACCGAGTGCCCCTTTGTTTGTTGATGTACCACATTGTAGTGGTATTGTCTGTTCTGACCTGAACAACCTTGTTCTGAACAGATGTGGAAAAAACCTGGAGTGCTAGAAAAACTGCTCTGAGTTCCAGTAAATTGATGTGGAGCAGAGATTCCTGAGGGGACCACAGCCCCTGGGTGGAAAGGTCGCCCATGTGAGCTCCCCACCCCAAGAGGGATGCATCTGTAGTAAGGGTCAAGGAATGAGACTGGGGAGTGAAGGAACCCCTGTCTCAGATTGTTCTGATCCTGCCACCACTGAAGGGCCTGGATCAGGGTTCGAGTCACTGGAATCAATTTGGTTAGAGGATCTGTCCTTTGAGACCAAAAGGCTCTCAAATGGAACTGTATGTCCCTCATCTGAAATCTCGCTCCCTGCACTACTGCTGTAGAAGCAGCCATGTGCCCCAGGAGCTGTAGAAAATGCCTTGCTGGTCGAGAGACCTGCAGGGTGAAGGAAGAGGCCAGAGACACCAGGGTTCTTGCTCTTCCAGAGGAAGGAAGGCTCTGGCTTTCTTTGTGTTCAGTTCTGCACCTATGAAGGTGAGAAGCTGACAGGCTCCAGAACTGACTTTGGAAGATTGAGAAGGAAACCTAGAGATGTAAGCAGTTGCTGGGTTACTTGTAAGTGTAGTTTGACCTGTTCTGGAGACTGGCCTACAATGAGCCAGTCATCCAGATAAGGAAAGATGGCAATCTTTTGTCTTCTTAAATGAGCAACTGCTACTGCTAGGCATTTTGTGAACACCTCGGCCAAGGTGAGGCAAGGGCATTGCTCTGAACTGGTAATGGCCTGAGGGCAGTTCGAATCTGAGGTACTTTCGATGGGAGCTTTTGATGAGAACATGGAAGTAGGCATCCTTGAGGTCCAGGGAGGCTAGCCAGTCCCCTGGCCTTAGAGAAGGTAAAATAATCCCCAGGGTCACCATTTTGAACTTTGGTTTTAAAAGGTGCTTGTTTAGATACCTGAGATCCAGGATGGGCCGCCATTCTCCTGTCTTTTTTGGGGTAAGGAAGTACCTGGAGTACAACCCTTTGCCCTGGTGTATGGGTGGAACCCTTTCCACAGCTCTGAGAGCCAGGAGGGAAGAAACTTCTGCTTCCAGGGCAAGTGCCTCTGATGGGTTTGCAGGTGGAAAAGACCTGGCTCTCATCTTCGGAAATTTTTTGAAGCTGAGAACCAGTCCCTGGCTTACTCCTTCCAGGACCCACTTGTCTGATGTTAAAGACTTCCAGTCCTGGACAAAGTAAGCCAGCCTGCCCCCTACCGGTAGTGGAGAATTGGCCCTGGCCACCCCATCAGGATGCCTGTTTTGCAGGGGCTTTGGGTTGAGGGGTAGAAGCAGGCTTACTAGAACCCCTTCTGCCCCTTCCTCTAAAGAACCCCCTCTGGGCATAAGCAGAAGAGGAGGCCTGGGCTTGGTAAAAAGGCCTATGAAAAGGCCTGCCCCTGCCCCTGACATGCTGCCTTTGAGGAGTGACTTGCCTTTCTTTGGCCTGTGCACCCTATAGGTGGTCCTATACTCATCCATTTTTCATATAATTCTCTGTCTGCTCCCCAAACAGAGAATTGCCCACAACAGGAAAATCCATAGCCTTAGACTGAGTATCCTGTGACAGGGCAGTACATCTGAGCCAGGCCATTCTGCGAAGAGACACAGATGTAGCCATGACTCTTGATGAAACATCATTAGAGTCTACTGCAGCATGAAATTGCACCTTGGATGCCTCAATACCATCCGCAGCCACCTGCTCCAGCTCCCTGGCAAGCTGGTCAGGGCGTGTTTTTATAGGCCAGGATAGTATTCCACCTGGATTTCTGGTACCTAGCTGCATAAGCCATATAATTTGCCTGTCTGAGTCCCAAAGATGCTGCCATGTACTGTTTCTTTGCCATGGCATCCATCCTCCTGGAATCCTTTTCAGGAGGGTGGAGAGCTAGAGGAATATTAGCCTTGTCACAGGCTGCAGCCTGCACTACCCCCACATGGCTGCACTGCTGGGAGAGGAACCCGATCAGAGCCTGATAAAGCATACCTCTTGTCCATCCTTTTATCCACAGGGAGGATAGAATGAGAGTTTTAGAATTTTACTGTCTGTTTCCTAAAAGATTTGTGCAAGGAATAGACAGTCTCCTAGACTCTGGAATATCCATCATTTCCACAAAATCAGGCTCTTCTTGATCATCAAAAGCTTCCTCAACAGGGAGTTGCAGAGTCTCAGCAACTTTCTTGTAAAACAAAAATGAGAGGGGGACTCAGATAGCCTGGGAGGAGACACTCCTGAGGGTCTGTCTGGAGAGATGTCCGGTTCAATGGGCACATCCAGACTTTCAAAATCACACTCACTCTCCTCATACCCCTCCTCCCCTTCCTCCGGTTCATAAAAATCCTCAAAATCATAATCTTGAACTGGGGAACCGTCCGAACCGAGCGTTTCCCTAATGGTGTCGGTTCGGACGGAACTGGGGAAAGAGACTGGACAATTTGAATAGCTTTGGCTATTTCCTCAGCGGTTGGAGAAAGAACTTTTGGCCCCAAACTAGCTGACTTTCTAGTCCTTTTAGTTGGAACCGGCTCCTCAGAGCTGGCTCTTCGTTTGCCCGAGGAAGTATCGCCCTGGTCAGAGGGCACTCCCTCAAGTTCGGTTGGAACCGAACCGGGCTGGCCATCCGGGTCAGCGGACTTTTTGGCCTCCCTTTCCCTGAGCCTACTAACTCTCTTTTCCACAGTGGCAGCAGTAAAATTCTTACAAATCTGGCAGTCTGCATTGAGGTGATCAAACCCCAGACAATATACAGTGGTGTGGGTCAGCCTTGAAGCTTCCCCACAGGGGCCCTGATGCTGAAACAGTGGGTCCGGTTTTTCTTTTGGGTTTCTCAGACATAGTGCCAGTCCTAACCAAAACTTGCCCGTTAATGGCAATCCGCCAAGCAAGACTCTCTTATTGGTTCCCAACTGTGTCACGGGTCGTGGAAAAAAACGTAATAAAATCTGTTTTTTTTTAGAACCGATAAGAACCGGGAACCGCACTCTAAAGGACTAGAAAGTAATTTTAAACCCAATCTGATCGGTTCAAACCGAACCGAAAAGATGTTTACAAGTTCCACACAGAAGAAATAAGCAAAAGCCTATCTATTACTTACAATACCACAGACAGAGCTTGAACCGATTGCGCGGGCTAAATTCGTAAATAAACCGAGAATTACACTTTAAAACCGACAAAAGAAACAAGCAGCAGGAGGAATCTCCGGAGAGACTGTTCAGTGAGGCGGAGTAAAGAATCTGACAGTTTAAGTTTGAGCTACAACAGACAGTGTTCAACCGAGCTCGCACTCAAGATTCCATGCCCTGCATGGAAAGTTAACTCTTTCACCTCTGGAGCAGTTCTAACCTGGGGTTATACTGCATATGTCATAATATAGCAAGACTTTATGTTGTTTGAAACATTACTTGGAGTAGTGAACAAATCAGGGTATATCAGCGGCAGCTCCTTTGTGTCCTGGGCAGCCGATTCAAGTCTTTTTTGTTCCTGAAGAGGCGAAAACTTCCAGTCGAGCTGGATAAAGCATCCAGTGTTTGATATGTGTTACCCATAATTTAGATTGGATCTACGATGCTGGTTCGACAACACTTTTGTCGACTGGCATCTCAGCGATGGGATTTATGTTGACTGCAAGTTGCAGTAGACATAAATCTCATATGTTTGCCAGTCCTGTTTTTCTATTGGAGGATTTTTTTCCCTGAACCCCCCACACCCCCATACTATGGATTATCAACTCCAGTCAGAGTTGATTCAGGGAGGGGGTACAGGACCATGAGACAGTGTGCCCCTATCTCGGGGTGCACCAACACAGTGACCTGTCAGCAAAGTGTCGATTTTGCCGATAGCGAGGTACGTCACTGTGTTGTGTTGCCGTTTAGATTTATGGCCCGGTATTCAGCCCATCTCTTCCTTACCGGGGGGTCAAGTCCTGTACTAACAGAAGATGATGACCTTCCCATTGTAAAACTTGCAAATTTCTCACTATTTTAAAATATGAACACGGTCCAGATAATTATGTAACCTGAATATTAGAGGTTGAGGCCATTCCTCCGGTGCAGGCATGGGTCGTAGTGCCCAGTGTGCTCTCTCGACTATGTATGTGGGGCGATTGGGAGAGGGACCTGCAATTTTAATACAAAATGTTTGTATAAAATCAATAGCGTTGGGTCCTTCTTCCGATTTAGGCAAGCCGAGGAGTACTAAATTGTTTTCTCAGCTTCAGCCTTCTAAATCTTCAGTCTTTCCCTGTTGACTGGAAATTGTGTGACTAAGAGCAGTCACTTCAGGCTCCATTCTTTCTTGACGGTCCTCAATAGAACTAATCTGTACCTCCGAATCAGCCACTCACTGAGATAAATCTTGAAGAGCAGGCTTAAAAGCCCCAAAGTCAGCAATGAGTCCAAGGACAGCTTCTTTTATAGTATTTAATTCCAGGAAAAACTTTTCAGTGGTCAGTTCAGAAGGTGCAGAGGTAGCGAGAGGTGAAGAAGAGTCGCTGCACCTGGACACGCTTTAGTTCTAGTGCCAAAGCTACTATTACAGACGACAACTCGGAGGACTCCAATGGCAAGCTCTCCATAGGCTGAAAGTCTGACATTTCTGACATCTCACACATGGGCAAAAGTAATTACAGGGAAGGGAAGGTTTTAGGAAGATGCCAAGAAGAAAATTAGTGAGTAGGGTATGGTTTTTATACAATTATAACAACAGTCCCGACGGAGCTAGCTCTCTGAGCTGCTACCTCCTTAAGTGCATCGCATGACTCTCCCCACTATATTTAGGTGGGAAGAGGGGAAGGGTCACTTTTCTTTTCTTATCTTTACGGTTATGTTTTGTTCCAGTTCTGGGTCTTTTCTTTTTACCTTTTTCGGTAACTACTTTATACTCCTCCGTTGGGGGGGGGGGAGCATTTGTACTGTGGCTACCTTCACTGTTCTCTGTGCTGTTCAACTCCTCCAAGGGCCCATCTGCACTTCCCCCTGTATGTAATTCTCCTGAGATTAAAGTGGCAGACTCTTCCTCTAACTGTAAACAACTGAGCTGAATTTCTGTTAAAAACTCTGGAGTCAGTTCAGGAGTATCTTGCGACATTACAGTACTGGAAGCTTGCACAGGAAGATTAGAATTTGCAGCAAATGATTCAGAATTGTTCATTTATTTTATTTAGTTTTTGATAAATGGGTGGGTGTGCTAGACACAAGCTGTGACTATTTTCAGACACGACCCAGGAGGTTACAAAATTACAAACAGTGTTACATCAAAGTAATACGGTTTCAGATTAGGAGCATCAACACAGTACAGTACATATGATGGTATAGCAAGGTAAGGTATACAAATTAACAATTACATTTGGTCATAGACAAAAATTGGCATCACAAAAATTGTGCGGCAGGATTTAAAAAACAAATGATAATACAAAGCAATAAGCAGACACAGTAATTAAGGCAAGTGCTATAGCAATTGTCAGCAGAGAGTGCCATGCTATACAGCATATGTACGTGAGTTACCACTGACTCATGCCAACTGGGCAAAAACAGAACTCAATGGCATAAGAATCGGTTTACAGATAGCATCATAAGTACTGTGAGTAAACCCAGTGGTAGTAACAGCAGAAAGGGAAGGAGATAAGCATAAGTAGGGAGTGGAGGCTATAATCCAGGTGGAAAGGGAGGCGGGTGTTTAAAGGAGGATGTGAGTGACAGGGTTGCAGCTTGAGAAGATTAGGGAGGTTTAAAGCAGGTGCAGGATTCAGGGTTGACGAGGAAGCTGCGTAGTTTGTGTTTGAAGATGGTATGTGTGGGTGCAATATGAGCTTCCATGGGTATGGAGTTCCAGTGCTTAGGGGCGGCATGAAAGAAAGCAGTCCCACCCTTTGTGATTTTTCACCTTGGCACATATAGTTGGGCTTGGTCAGTTGAACGTAGGCCATGGGTGGTGGAGTGAGGCATTATTTATTTTTTTATTTTTATTCATTTATTTATGTCTAGGATTACAAGTACCTTTGAGCCAAGGCTCTTTTACAAAGGTTCCACATAAGCTACAGTACAATACAGAAAATACAACAAAATAATAACATTGCAAGTAAACAGTGCAGTAGTCAGATAATATATAATTGAGTGAGAACACATAAGAGAAAACCAGAACAGAGTCAACAGAAAGAGGAGAGGAGAGAGTGGGGGAACAATGGGGGGCACGTGAGAAGGTAGGAGCAGCCAGCGGCATTGTCAACATCACAGGAAGAAGTGCTGTGGGGCGGCAAGCAAGGGAGGGAGGGGAGGGGTAGTGGGAGACTAAGGGTAGAATAAGAAATAAGTGCTATGTAGGAAGCGCATGAAAGAGGCTAAGAGCCTCCTGAAGAAGCTTATTGGAGCGAAGCGCCGATGCTGTTGGGTAATTCTCAGTATCTGTACCTGTAAGTCAATGCAGCAATAAAGCTGTTTCTTCATCATCATGAACTGCATGTTTATTTTTACTTGTATTTGGGATCTATAGCACCTTTACTTGTGCAGGACGATTTGTTTGTTTTCTTAAGGTAGTGGTAAGTAGGGCTGATTAGATTAGGTAGTCACAGGAGCTAGAGGCAGTGAGACGAAAGCGGAGCCTGGATTTGAACGTGCCTAGCTTGGGAGTGGAGGAGGGTGTTTAGTGACATTGGGGTGTTAGACCTGATTAAGTTATTGACCAGGGAGCAGAGGGAGAGGAGCCAATGGGCAGCGGGGGAAGGCCAGTTGAGGTCAGCATGAAGCTGACAGCGGTGTTTTAACCGAGGGGAACAGAGGCATAACAGCAGATGTTGTTGTAGGTGGTGTCCCATTTGTGTTGCGAGGCTTTAGAGGTATTGATGTAGGTGACGGAACCATAGGCAAGTGATGGTATAGAATACCATGTGCAATGGCAGCCTGTCTTATCCTCTGTCTCCTTTGGGCTCTGGGATGTAAATCATTCCTGTGACGCCCAAGCTGCTCCTTTTTTTTTAGCTTAATTTACAAGAATTTCCTGTGGCAGACCATGTCCCCTATTATGGGGGACCCATGGGCACCTTGCATATGAGTGCTGCTGTTTTTCACATAGCTTACACCTAAATGTTTCTTTACAATTCTTTGCTTGATGGCCATACTCCAGGCAGTGACTACAACATGAACTATCACAGGCATTGCCAAAGTGCATACGAGAGCCACACTTATAACATGATTTATGCTGACCCTGGTAAAACAGGGTGCCTCTATCTCTCCCCCTAAAAAAGCTACCTTGCAAATGCATTACTCCTGAGTTTGTCTGCAAACGTTTAATCTTTATTTTCCACCTTCTCCTTTCTCCCAAGCTCTGGCTCTGTTTACACTCAACACAGAGCCTGTGATTATGAAAGCAGTAAGTACCCTTTAGCTAACAGGAGCTCTATTGTTCACCCAAATGATCCCCTTGCTGACTGCCCCAGGTGTAGACTCTAATGGCATGAAACTTTGGATTTATCAGACAGTTCTTATCTCACCTGAAATACTTACAAAGATCTAACTGATAATAAAACTTAAACAGAGAAACATGAAAAAAATTTCACCAAAGTTGTTACAGTAATATTAAAAATTGCCATTGAATCAGCCAGCTCAGAGTTCAGAGTAGGGGAGTCTCCCCAGTGCCATGGCCAACATTCCCCCATCAATAAAAAAAACATGTCCATGTAACCCACCCTCCAGGATGCACCTGAAAACAAGCTGCCACTGCTTAGTCTGCCTTACCTGGTCAAAAATTACAAATAATTAAAATAAATAAATAAAATGAGAGATCAGGCCTTTGCTGATTTTGCCCCAAGATTTTGGAATTCCTTTGCTGGTCCGAAGCTGCTCTTCCGATTATCTCTTTAGAAGGGCTTTATGGGATCATCCACTGACCTCTCTGGCTTTAATTGTGCTTGCCTTGACATATCTTAATTATCACATATTTTTCTGTTTCTGTTGCTAATCTGTGCTAAATAGGTTGGTTTACGTACTATGTCATTATCTAGCTTGTTACTGCTTTGCACACTTTTAGCCTTAAGGCTGCTTGTATCTCGTCTAATTGCTTATTGCATTGGTAGGATCCCATTATTTTGTCTTCAACTATTGTTTAATTTCTATCTTATACGTCTGGCTTTGATTCCTGTTTATTGTATTATTGATCCTTCTGTTCACTGTATAGTATAACTGTTTTCACTGTAATCTCACCTGTTGTACCCGAGAATAAATAAATAAAGAAGATGTGATCAGTGGGCCTACTGTATGGCTATTCGGAGATCATTGTTGACTTTCAGCCACGTACTGTAGATCTGGTGGATTGCCCTTCCTGAAGCCACACCACAAGGCAAAGAGCAGATAATGCAGATGAAGATGCTCAGTCAACTGTGAGTGAACACACGTTGAAAACCTTGGCGAGGGCAGGAAAAACTGAAATGAGTCTATATTGATTCAAATCCTCTTTAGTCCCTCCGTTGTTGAATGGCACAACTCTGGCATATTTCCAAACAGTAGGCATCTCACGAGAGGTGAGGGAGAAGTTTAACAGCATAGTAACTGTGGTGCGGGCATGATGTACCACAAGGTGGAGAAGCTTCAGGGTAAGTGAGTCCATACCAGCGCTCTTGTTTGGGCTAAGGCACTTTAATGCTTTGATGACATCTACTCTAATGATTTGTCAGAAATTAAAGTTTGGCAGACCGTGAGGGCCAGACTCTTGGTTGTTCGATGACAGACCAACCATGGATAGCACCCAGGAATTGTGAAGCTTAGCAGTGATACTGAGGTTAGTAAGAAGGGTGTTAAAGGCATTCACAATGTTTGGAAGAGAGGTCACAATATCTTCACTGGGTTCTAGATTTGATCATTTCAAACAGGTTTTTAACCTGTGATGAGGATTTTCTGGAATGATGTTTATTTCCCTCAAGTAGCTGTAATACTCTACTATTGCTTCAGCTACTGCCAATGTCCTTAAATTACAGAGGTTGTTTTTTTTTAATAACAGTCAGTCGTTAAGGGATCTAGTCTTTGTCCCCACCAGCATTCTTTTGTGAGATCAATTCAATAACCTCTTTACAGAGCCATGGTTAATGGTGTCCTATGACTATGCACTGTATGTTCTGATTTGCGTATGTTTGTTGGGTAGGTTACAATATTCTTGATCCTGCCAAAGGCAGATGACTTGTGTAGTTTTTTGAGGATAGTGAAACTCGCTATCAGTGGGTGGCCCAGTGATGTAGAGGGCTGAGGTGCTGGATGTCTTACCTCTTACCACACCAGTGACCCAAGTTCAAGAATGAGGTCAGTTTGATAGGGGGCAGTCAGGGGCAGATTGGGAGAAGATTCAGCAGCCACTTGGCAGCTCTTCTCTCCTGGATTGGGGCAGTGAGCCTTCCCTACTCTTGGCTGCCACCAAGTGGAGGCTTGGTGGTAGCATCAAGCAAATGGGGGGAGGCATTAGGTGAGTTGGGTGGAGCGGGGTCACCAGTCCAGAGCACATGTACATCTGCCTCAGTGAGGCCCTGGGGAGTAAGGGGATAAAAACTAGAAAAAAATCTGTCCCTCATTGCCATATGTGATATGCCCTCAGGGACTCTTGGGTCCCACGCCCATGTGGATCCAGGTCAACTGGTCAGTTGAGGGAGTAGATGTCAAGACTGGGGGCTCCTGGGAAATGGTCTGATGAAAGGCATGAGGTAGCGACAGGCAGGTAAAAAGTTCTATAAAAAGACCCATTACCAACACACCTTTGCAGTTACTGTAATAATTGCAAGCCCAAGCGCATTGAGAGGCATAAGTCATAGCTGAGTCCGTTCAACCACTTGGAAATGCAGTTTGTACAGTACAACCCTTACTCCGGAGCTTGGACAGTGAAAACCAGATCAGACTGATCATGACCCTCCTACACTGTAAAAGCTGGGACGGCTGTATTTTCACACACACACACACACACACACACACACACACACACACACTTAAATTTTCTTTTCATTAAACTCTACTTAGCACTTGGAGCGGGCTTTCAATAGGCAGTCCACCTGGCCCAAGAGACTGACATGGGTGCAAGGCCATGGGCTTGGGGGCAGGGCTGTGTGTGAGCCATAGTGCCACTAACAACAACATAGCACTCAACCAAACCATATGATCTGACAGTGGCCAAAGTTTGCAAGTGAGAGTCAGCTATCAGATACCGTGAGGCAGGAGGAGTCAGGCTGTGTTTGCTGTGGCATCACTCATATGTGTAAGTCATTTCTGTGTTGAAGTGAATGTGAAACAGAAGAATTTCACTAACAGCATGGCAGGAAGAAGCAGAAAGCATCATAGTGCTTAACAGTGCTGAAGCAGCAGGCAAAACTAATCGAAGGAAAACCAAACCACTACCTACTACCACCACCCTAAGTGTATCAGCAGCACAGAATCACAACCCCAGATTAAAAGGCAGCCATGGCCAGCCTCGTCATTGAAGGATCCTTGTCTGAACTGGTGTTTGGGTGGAGGTGAATACTGGGCAGGAGAGAATGGCCTTGGTTCTCAAATGTCAGGCTGAGCTGGTTTATATAGGATCCTATCAGCGTCATCTCTTTGCAGTGGGATCCAGGAAGAAGGATGTTGACCTTTTTTTTTTTCTCAATAATTTTGTGTGGGTGTTCTATAATAAACCTGTTGACATATATTAAATGATGACAATATAGGCAGCAGCAAGGAGTCAGATTCGTGAGTACTAGAAGTATTTCAGGGAGGAAGATGGCCACTAGGTTGGGCAGGCTGTCAGTAGTTTGAACTGTGTGAGACAAAAACAGCTCATTTGTGTAAAAAAAAAAAAAAAAACAGTTTTAGGATCCTGCATCCCTATAGTTCGTGCTGCAGTTTAAATTTGTTTTAATTTTTTTTAAGAGGAGGGTAGTGGTAGGGTGGGTTGAGTAAATCAAGGGATTCTCAGTGAGGTAAAGTAAGGAGTGCAGTTTTTTTATTTTTAGCAAAGGTTGTAATGTGGTGCTTGGTGCAGTTAAAAAGGGAAAGTCAATATTAATCTGCTCTTGAGGGAAAGAGAGTCACAGTTATTGAGGGAGTAGTTCAAGTTCAAAATACTTTATTGATCATCTGCTTAAGCCTTTACAGTATAAAAAACGTTTTCCTTTAAAAAGAAGATACAGTGACACTTTTCATTATAAAAACATCAGAGTACATATAGTAGGTTCAGAATTTACATTTTGAAATAGATACAAATAATTGTATTACAAAAGTGCACATATAACCAGATTCCAAAGAGTTTACAATCAAGACAGGCTGTAAGAGCCAACCCGGTGGTGCTGAGGGTTAAGGCACTGGCCACCACACCTTGTGCCATGCCAGCGACCCTGGTTCGAGAATGGACTTGGGTCATCGGGGGTAGGCAGAGGAGGAAAAGATCAACCATCCAGATGACTGCTCTCCTTTCCTGGGAGGGAGGGGTGAAGATCCTGGTGCCTGGCAACTCCCAGTGGATACTGGGGGTGGCAGCAGCATCGGGGTCTCTGGTCAAAGGGTTTGACTGTGGCAGCTCTCCTGTGAGCATGTGCAGGAGTGCACATGCCTCACGCTGGTGTGCATTGCATGGCCAAGCCAGGGGCTGGGTAGACACAAGCAGGAAAAACCCTCTGCCCACATGAATGATGCCTCCAATGGGAGTCCCTGCTCTCCACCTCCAAACAAAGCCCGACTTGAGGGGCAAGGACTCAAGGGTGATGCAGTCTCCCTCCTGTCCCTCTCCAGGAGGGCCCGTCCATGGGAGTTAAGCCATGGTCCTCCCTGCTTCAGCCGGGTCATGGCGTAGGCTGGTAGATGCAGGGGTGACGAAACTCTGTGTAAAAAGGCTGATGGGGGAACCCCCCTCATGAGGTTGCGGAGAGAATAAAACAGAAGTTACAAAAAAAAAGACAGGCAATAAGTTATTTAAGTAATTTCTTCTTATTAGTAATTATTCCTAAAATTTGTTTTTAGTATTTTAAGCATGTCCCTTGCAATTTCTCCAATCTGTGGATGCGTTAATATTCTAAGTAGATCTTCTTTAGTTGTATCATCATGTATTACGACAAAAAAGGTCCTCTAATACAATCTTTTTAGGGAATATGTGTAAATGTTTCAAATTCCCCTGAACCACAATCACAAAACAAATCCTTTTCTTGTATAACATTATTTGATTAAATAAATTCCAAATACTTAGAGCGGCACAGTTCCAAGCAGAACTTCATAAAAATGTGTCTATCCTGCTTATCTTGAAGGTCCAATAAATATGGCTTAAGGACATGGTTTATTTTGTTTTGAGAAAACCATTTATGTAAGCATGATGTCCTCACTTTTCTATGTCCTCATTAAGTAAAAGAAGTTTAACTTTATTTTCTATAAGTTTTGAATAGTCTGGTGAAATGTTAACACCTTTAAGAGAGTCATTCCATAAATGTTCAGTCTATTGTTCTCAATGTTTCCAATAATTCAGTTAACCAAATTGATATATAGCCTCTGTTATACCATTCTATTTTCTCTTGTATCACAATACTATTTAATCTGATCTTTTTCTGGGCTATTATTTTAATCCAATATGCAACTTTAGCAGCCCTACCCAAATGGTTCATTTTGATCCTACCTAATCCAGCCCTGACAATTTCTGCTGCTGTACTTCTTGGGACTTGCAAAATGATTCTATAAAGAGAGGAAAATTGCTTTTCTAACTCTTCGAACCCCTTGGTATACCAGACTCCAACACCATATAAAGCAACTGGTGACATCTTTGCTTCACCAGCTCTGAACATTGGTAGAATTGAGCTTCCACCATATTGTGAGTAGAACCTTAACAATGCATTTTTAGTCTGGGTCAATTTATTAGCAGTATGTAAGTTATATGTGCATTGTTTTTCATATTATTAGAAAAAATGTAGCCCAAATAGCAGAAGGACTTTACTACCTCAAGATTAGTTTTTCAATTTTCCATGTAGTTTTATCCTAACGTTTACCTATTATTAATATTTTTGTTTTATATGTATTAATTGTAAGTTGATTTTATGTACAATAGTTTTTTAATATTTTTAGATATTGTTTAAGCCCCATAAGTGAAATACAGATCAGGGCCAAGCCATCCGCATACATAAAAGCAGGTATAGCAATACCTTTTACTGCTGGTGAGTGAGATTTTTCAATTAAAAATTGAGCTGGTAGGTCATTAGCAAACAGATTAAATAACAAAGGTGCCAGTATACATCCCTGTTTCACCCCTTGATTCATACTAATAGCATTTGTAAGTCTACCCTTTAAATTGTATCTGATCTTAGTCCAATTTTCAGAATATAAATTTACTATTATCCTCAATATGGTAGGATATATATGCATATTATATAACTTTTTCTATAATATTTCTCTATTAATTTTGTCAAAAGCACTTTTGAAATCCACAAACACAATGTGTACTGGCATTTTTTTTTTCTTTATATAATATTTTTTCCATAACATGCTGTAAAATAAATTATCCACAGTTGAAAATCCTTGTCTAAACCCAGCTTGAAATGTATTCAACAAGTTTATGTTATCTATCCATTCGTCTAATCTCAGGAGAATTACCTTAGTAAATATTTTACTTAAGCAGTCAGTTAGGTTTATGGGCCTATAATTATCTGATAATGTTAAATTACCCTTTTTTATGTAATAGGATAATAATGCTTCCCTTCCAACTTTCTGCTATAAAATTTGCATCTATCATTTTGTTAAATAGGATAAGCATTATACTGCTCCACCATGTCCTCCTACTCCCTTAGCCACCAATTGCCAAAATTCTTTCCTAAATCAAACTTGACATTTATTCAACAAGTTCAAACTTGCTTATTTCAACAAGTTTATTTTATATATCCATTTATCTAATCTCAGGAGAATTATTTTAGTAAAAATTTTACTTAAGCAATCAGTTAGGTTTATGGGCCTATAATTTTCTGGTAGGTTAAATTACCCTTTTTATGTAATGGGATAATAATGCTTCCCTTACAACTTTCTGGTATAAAATTTGCATCTATCATTTTGTTAAATGGAATAGCCAATATACTACTCCACCATGTTCTTTCTATTTTATAAATACTAGCAGGAATCATGTCAGGTCCTGGCACTTTGTTTGATTTCATACTTTTGATAGCTGCGTCTAGTTCTATGGGTGTGATATTAATTGGGGGGGAAGCTCCTTCTTCAGAAATACATTTTCAACTTGTTCCATGGCATTATAAAATATTTTTTTTCAAAATATGAAATCCATTTCATTAATGTTACATGAGCTTCAATATTAGTACAATATCCTCCTAATCCCTTAGCCACCAATTGCAAAATTTCTTATCATCCTTGGCTTTTATAATACCCAACATCATTTCCCAGTTTTTCATGTCCTTAAGACATTTTTATTCTCCTTTCTAGTCTTATTTTTTTATGATCTTCTGTTGTTGGGTTATTTCTTACAGCCCTAATTAGCTTAGTTAAATATGACTTATATTTCATACATTCCATGTCAAACCAAGTTTGTTTGACTTTTTCCTCTCTAGCAGATACATATATCAAAGGAAGTGGTTTTTTTTTACAAATTTCCTGTATTTTGTCATACATTTCCTTTATTTGTAATTGATGAATTGTCACATTAATGTTAGTTTGCTTAGCTGAGTTAAACAAATTTCTACTTATCTGATCCTCTGTCTCATTAGTAATTATTCTTCTTCTCTGATTTCTAAGTTCAGTATTTGGTAAATGAACCATTTCTTTCTCTGTTGTTTCTACTACCTTAATATTCATATTTAAATTGTCTAATAGGGCAATGATCACTTTCTGGTCTTAAAACAACATCTGAAGTTTGACAGAATGATAACTGCCAGGGAAAATCTGCCCCTCACCTCCCAAACAACAATGCTATAAGAGGATGAAAAGAGAGCGTAAAAGATAAAGGGACTGTCATACCATCAGTCTCCCTGCCTATAGTGTTAAGTAATGATTCTTATAATAAGACTCCTATAACCATTAGGACACCTAAGCGAGTCAATATATCTCCCCCAACTCCAATGGAATATGAATGGGAGCCATTCCTAGAGTCTGCTACAAAAATTTATATAATTCACTCATCGCTGAAGAAGTCTCCAAACTTACCTGTACCTCAGGAATCAATTAATAGAGAACTGATGCCTGAGGAAATAAAAAGTAATAATTGGTCTGAGAGAGTTAAAAACTACTCACCATTTAACGGATGCATTAAATGAACAACACATGACTAATATACTATTGTTTGAACAATTGTGTCTTATTAAGGATGAGTGCTCAGGTATTAAACCTACCTTGGCCACCATGAAAGTCTTCTTCACCCTTGGGCCTTTTATTTCAGTTAAGTCATCTTGGGCTTCTTTACACTTTCTAGTCCTCCTTTTTCACTTATTTTTTGTTGGGTTGTGGGTATATTTCCAAAATTGATGATGGATCCATATTTTTTTTACTGCTAGTAGTGACTCCCATTTATTTTCTGTATACCAATTCAAGCACAATTCGGATCAAGCTAAAAAGTTATATTCTATATCCTACAATATTCACTCATAAGTCAGACCTATAAAAAGCTCTATCAAAAATCGAAACCTGTACAAATTTATAGAAACATACAATAAAGCTGAGTCATGTATCTTGAAGATGCAATTAAAAAATCTGTTAACTGTCTCTGAGTTGTTCTTCCTTGTTGTCCTTTTTTTATCCATTGCTTTTTAACTCCAAGTACTCCTTCACAGTTTCACATTACTAATTCCATTCTGCACTTTAAATGAAATGATGATAGAACTAAGAGTAAGCATATATAGGACAATGCCTTCAATAAAACAGTTCCAAGGAGGACGGCAATGGAGAAAGTTTTTCCCTGTACAGGAACAAGAACTTTCACAATGGCACTGTATCACACTAATGGTCCGGGATTGGCAAATTCTCCAAATTTTCCATGCACCACATACTGTAAAACTCCACCAACACTCTCTTCCTCACTGTAGTGGATGTTGTGATGTACTATGGTCAACTATAAGATAATAATACCGCCTGTTGAGTGAAAGCATTTTCCCAGTTCCCAGTTCCCAATTTCCCAGTTCAGCATGTGGTTATCCAAGACTGAAGTTTTAACTAAAGTAACATTCAACAAATTTCAAGCTTTCTGGTATGTTTTCAGTGGGTGGTTTTAGATTTTCTCACTTCATTTTAATGTTACCCTTTGCCGGTATGAAATTAGACTGCTTGTAGCTGAAATCTATACTCTTGCTGCATGGGATGCTGTCTCAAAATGGAGATTTCTCCTTTTGAGGGAGTATGTTGGGGCAGAGGGGCACAAAAGTAAGGTGGTAAGGTTATGGTGAGGAGCCAAGCCAGAATTTGGAAATAAAGGAAGCACACTGAGAGAGACACCTGGCTTCTAGGGAAGGGGGAAAGAGAAGACTAGATGGAGCAATGTTGGGTCTGAGGATGATAGTCTAGGGCAAAGGGACAAAAAGAGTGAAAGAGTGAAAGAGAAGGTCAAGTCTGGCAAGAGCGTACTTGGGAGCGGCACTCTAGACAATGTCACCACAGTTTAAAATTGGGAGAACATTTGAGAAGGAGTTTTCTTCATTCAGGAAGCAGAATTAATGCTTTATTCCTGTAAGGAGCCCCAAGTTTAAGGTGGAGCTTTGGGTGGATGGCATTCACATGCACAGAGAAGTCAAGGTAAGAATCCAACTAAACTCCAAGGTATTTGAAGGAGAAGATATCCTCAATCAACCCACCCTCGAAGGTACAGAAGGAGGAAAGGGAATAGAGTTTGGCCAACCCCTACCTGTTGACAAAGACCATGGAGGATGTTTTTTAGCAATTGAGGGACAACAGAGTGTCATCGAACCAACATTGGATGTTGGAGAAATACAAATGAAGCCAAGCAACCAGGTTGAGAGTACAAGTGCCAGAGGCAAATATTACTCTATTGTCTGCATACATTTAGATGGCTACCAAGGAACAGCATTTGGAAGGTTATTTAGAATAATGCTCCAGTTCTCAACACAACATCCAAGGAAGTGCCAACCTAAGTGGCTTCTCTGTGAGGCAGCACTATTACAGTACATTATAAACAGAGACACGTGATTTGGCACCCTTCCCACTCATCTGAAGGACTGCCCAACTTTGAAACTAATGAACTCAGCCTGATCGCACTGTACTAAGCTTCTTAGCTGGTTCCCAGAGAAATCCTCCCAGTTCTCCATAGGGTTCCATAGGCACCAATGCATAGGAAGGAAACCTATCATGTGGAGGGATTGGGCACAAGCTGACATTCAGCACCTTGCAGATCTCACAGATCCCACATCACAGGTGCTAAATCCTTTAACCAATTGCAAGCAGACTTCTAATTACTGACTCAGTATTCCTGGAAGTATTTACAATTGAGACATGCTGTAACACCCCTGTGAGGCCAGCTGTTAAAATTCCAAGCCCAAACCCCTTGGATGCACTTCTAGCACCCAACTGGGGCAACGATCAGCATAGCATTAAAATCAGCCACATCTACAGGGTCTTATTAGACACATTGTCAGACCCCACTGAGAGGGTAGTTCAAGAATGAGCATGGAATTCTGTTATGACATCTCTTGCACACTGTGGACAACATACTGCTAAACACTAATCGAAGGGGGGGTAAAAAACATCAAAATCATTTTACATACATTAGAATACTATGTATGTGGCATAGAACCCCTGAATATCTGCATGTCTGTGGCCTAATGGATTTAGATAGATGCTGGAGATGCAGCCAAGGCACAGGGAAAATCATATGCATCATCTGGGCATGCCTGGTCCTAATGAGGTTCTGGGGTAAGATATGGTACATAAGTAGAGCACTGACATACCCCCAGCTGGAGTTACCTCCCTCCCTGGTTATGTTGAGTGGTCAAGGTGACCCATATGGGGACCAGAGGTTTTCTGTCCAACACAGGAGATGGCTCCTTGGAGTCTAAATCACAGCCAAAAGAGTGCACTTGAGGCACTGGAGAGAGCAGAATCCTCCTGACACACAAGAATGGCTCTTGTAACTGGTAAAGATGTCCAGTTTTGAAAGGGTACAGTACTCTTTACAGGAAAAACTAGATAACTTCAAGATCATTTGGTGCTGTTTCTTTGCCTCTGAATTCTGTGCCATACCAGTGAGCTGCTACTTACTAAAATACCTCCCTCACAGTGGGTCCCAGTTCTCTTCAAAGGCACTGATACAACATGGCCCCCTAAGAAGTAGGTGCCCAGCAAGAGACCTACCATAGATCTGACCCATTATACTCTTTAATTTAAATAAGCTAACAGTGACAAGGATCATTTTTACTCTGTCTGCAAACCTGACCCTGAAGACAGAGCCTTGGAAGTGTTGTTAAACATCTTTAAATATCTTAAAAGATGTTAGTTGTTTTTCACCTGAGCAATGTAAGATGTATGCCAAGTTAGTATGAACTACAGTTTGGTTCGGTATAACTTGTTGTTCTACTGCTTCTGATCAATTAATTCTCAGAGTTGTAACTCTATGAAGTCAACTAGTCCCATCTAGGTACTGAATTTGTGGAGTGATGTATTGTCCTTTTATTAAAAATGTTAATAAAATTTGAACGAAAAAAGTTTAGACTAACAGGAACTCTGATCAACATCAAGAAGCTGGAGAAGGGTTGGCCTGAGGAAGGACAGATAAGGTGGAATCAGATTTCACGTTTTGGAAGTCACATGTTCATCTCCAGCCTATGAGCGGGTACTAATAACCCAGGATAAATAGATGATCATCTAACCACTTTTACCAGGTGAGTAAACTAACATTGTTACAAGTACCTAAATTCACCCCACATTCACTGATTAGAGTTGAACTGGGACAGGTACTCATTTGAAGTGTGACTGAGCTGAGGAGACTTAAATATTAGTGGCAGGATTTTTTTAAGGTGTAGAAACAGCACTTACGTCTGTATTTCAGATGCATGCTGCATCCAGGCAGATGAGTCCAGATGTCTGCATCCTATTCACAAACATCTGGACACATTTGCGTTATTTCCAGCAGTTTACAGCAATTTCTACTGCAACTATGGGACACAGGTCCATTTTTTCCAGTGCAAGTGGGGAATTCCATCTGGGAAGTTAGACCAACTTGTTTTTGTCAAACTTCCTGGGCAGATTTCTGAACCTGCATCCAAAAAATGGATGGCGGGCTTTGAAAATGCTGTAGACGCCAACACAGTCGGTGTGGTCCCAAATCTGCAATGTAACAGAGAGAACCAACAGGAGCCAGTTCCAACAGTTAATACAAAAAGATGGAATATACAATGAAGACTAAAAAAAGGTACCATTGCATATGGTGTTTGAAGTGCATGGAGTAGAGTGAGCGCAGACTCTATAAATATATATATATCTATCTATATGTATCTATGTGTGTGTGTGTATATATATATATATATATATATATATACACATACATACTAGAGGCAAAAAACTCCATTTAATGCAACAGTTAGGGTTGTTCCACAGCGACAAAAGTGAGGAAATTCGATGTTAGGGTTGAAACCCCCTTTGCACCCTTCCAGCCCACCCCTCAACTGGAATTGGGGTGCACATTGGGGTCATCGGCCCTAACTGTCACCCCATCACATGTGGAAAGAAGCTAAGGAATAGAGAATGAGGTGACAGTTAGGGACCGATGACCCCAATGCGCACCCCGATTCCAGTTGGGGGGTGGGCTGGAGGAGTGCAAAGGGGGTTTCAACCCTAACATCGAATTTCCTCACTTTTGTCGCTGTGGAACAACCCTAACTGATACATTAAACGGAGTTTTTTGCCTCTAATTTCCTTTCTTTTTGAGAATGAAAATGAGAAATAGTGAATGTAATGCGCCGGAGGGCCTTGCGCTCCCGTCACGTAATGCAGCAGTGGGAGCACAGGGCCCGCCACGTGATGTCTTGTCACATAGTAACATTGTGCCCGCAAATGCAAATCGTAATGCACATGGTGACGCAAAACAAAACAGAAAGAGAAACAGTACCGTAGAGAGAAATGTTAAAAACAATGCAAATGCAACTGCAAATGAAAACACAAAGGGTAACACACATGGTGGCATGAACGTAAACGGTAAGTGAAACGGGTACGGAACTGCAAGCAAAAACGGTAATGGTAACAGTAATGTAAGTGCACAGGCTGGTTTTCCCCAAAAGCTGTATAGAGAAAGACAGTGAGTAGAAAGAATATATGCAAAATAATGACTCTCGGAACACAAAAATGAGGACTTGGAATAGTAAATTGCTTATATCTCAGTAACCGTATGACATAGAAAATATTTTTTAAAGTCTTATGTATTATCACATTCCTGGCTAGTTTTGTACTTAGGGGGCTAAGAATTTTTTTGACAAAAAGTCCGTATCTCGCACCATTTTCGAGATACGAGCCCTGAAAGGCGCGGCGAACGCCATAATGTTATCTATGGAGAAAAAACAGAAGTTCAGACTGCCATAACTTTGCCTCCCTGTAATATTTTTTCACCAAACCACTGAAAGGCACATCTGTGGGATGTTGGCTGTGTTCCCTGCAAATTTCAGCCTAAAAGACCAAACCGTTATTTTGCAGCAGGGCGCCAAACGATTGCTGCAATGCGTCGTACACCGTAATGTTTATCCTACTGGAAAAAACGTCAACTTTAGAGTATCGTAATTTGCCGCCGTGTAATATTTTTTCAGTGAAACACTGAAAGGCACATCTGTGAGATGACGGCTGTGTTCCCTCCAAATTTCAGCCCAAAACTCCAAACCGTTGTTTTGCAGCTGGCTGCCAAAGAATTACTGTTATTTTGGGCATAGTGTCGCAAAGTAGTGTCGTGATTTGCGAAAGCTTTCACAAAAATTTGCGACACTTTCATGAGTGCGACACTACTTTGCGAAAGTACTTTTTCCAGAAGTCTGAAAAACATATTTCTGGGGTGTTGTACCCCAAAATAAAGACATGGCTAACATCCTCAGGGCCCAACTAGGTGAATACCAAAAAAAATTAGGTTGCTAGAGGGTCTCAATTTTAAATGCCAAGCATTTTTCTGATCACTAACTGAAAACAAAATGGCGGATTTGTGACAGTAAAAGGGCCATTTGCGACAGTAAAAAATGCATTTGCGAAAGTGTTGAACTTTTTCTTAACTTTTCCAATTGACTTATAATGGGAACTTGTTTTTTGAATAACTTTTGAACCGTTTAATATTTTTTCATGAAATCTTCAAAAGGCACATCGGGGACCCTGGCTGCACGTTCCCTGAAGATTTTGGACCAGTCGCGCAAACCGTGTGACCTGTAGGCGCGACCGCAGAATTCCAAAAAAAGCATAAACGCATGCGCAGATCACGCTTAATAACTCCACAGCCGTATGAAGCTTGGCAGATCCCAAGGTGTATGGGTCTTGATTCTGTATTCCAAATTTCAGGCAAATCCGTTGAACAGTTGCAAAGTTATTAAGGTGCAACATTTTGGGTTTAACATGTTAATGGCTCCTCTACCATAATATATAGATATATATATACGTGTGTGTGTGTGTGTGTGTGTGTCTCTATATATATATACCAGTGGTAACTGGCAAGGAAGGGGAAATGGTGGTACCAATGCTGGCTGACTGGGAGCGTCCAGAGAGGTAGGTCCAGAAACAGCCAATGGTCTCTGCAGAGCAGCCAAGAACAGATAATTTGGATAGGAGTAGGGTGTGGTTGATCATATCAAATGCTTTTGACTGGTCAACAAAGACGGCACCTGTAGCACATCCAAGGTCCATGTTAGACAGGATATGGGCTGTAAAGAGAGGCAGGGCAGGATATGGGCTGTAAAGAGAGGCAAGGCAGTTGAGGTTCTACAAGACTTACAGAAGCCATGCTGTTGATTACATAGCAGATTTGCTTTGCTATATACTCAGATAGCTGTTGATGATGATCCTCTCCAGGAGTTTGCTTAGGTAAGGGAGGATGGATATGGGCCTGTAGTTATCAGAAGTGTGTGGGTCACTGGATTTAAAAATAGGAACTATTCTAGCAGACTTCCATGAGTCGGGCATCATGGAATTAGACGTCGCAAGATTAAAGGTAAATGTGAGGGGCTTGCAGATAAGAGGGAAGGCAAGCTTCAGAAAGACAGGGGAGAGGCCATCAGAGCCCTGGCTTCCCCCATTTGGTAACCTCTTTAGCACAGTGGATGTGTCTTTGGTGGAAAATGGTCACAAAATAAAAAAGGGAGTGGGGGGTATTGGTGGGGGGGGGGGTTAGAAGGCCAGGAGGAAGCGCTGTGTCCAGGGGATGTGAGGATGCAGAGGAGAGCAGACAGGTTGGAGAACTTGGTGTTGAAAGCTTCTGTGGCCTCCGAGGGGTCAGATAGAGGGCCAGTGGAGGAGCTCAGGTGGATGGAGGGACTATGAGTGTGGGGATTTAATAAAGAATTGATCGAGTCCCAGAATTTTCTAGGATTACTCAGGTTCTCACTCTGAAGCTGGCGTTAGTAATTCCGTTTTGAGGATCTAGTCAAGTACTAACATCTGTTGCGCAGGTTCCTGTACTCATTCCACAGGGCAGGGGAAGGGGCTAGTTTACAGGCGGACCACTTACTTTTATTTATTTATTGAAATGTTTCACCAAGAAGGCATACTGAGAACACTTCTGTCCTCTTAGTCTGACATCCATGCCATGTAAAATTTTAGAGGGTATAATAAAAGACAAAACACTATTACATCTTGAGGCAACTAATCTGTTAGATCCAACCCAACACGGATTCATGAAATCTCACTCATGTCAGACAAACATGTTAGTATTTTATGAAAAAGTAAGCAAAGCTTTGGACGATGGTGATGCAGTGGATGTGGCCTTCCTGGACTTTTCAAAGGCATTTGACAAACTGCCACATAATGAATTGTTGATCGTACTCGAGCAAACAGGGCTAGATGGGAATTTGATTAGTTGGATTACCTCATGGTTGGGAGAAAGGAGACAGAGAGTGACCGGTAATGGAGCTCTATCAGATAGGGCCAATGTGATGAGTGGGGTTCTACAGGGTTCTGTACTGGGTCCTGTCACATGTATATATATATATATATATATATATAGTTTATGGTAGAATGTTGTTATGGCTAGAAATCCAGAACTAGAATGGAGTTGTTATGCTGCACTAGCTATGTCACTACTGCAGCAGAACAACTTGGAATGCTGCCACAAAGTTGCTTTCCTCAATCCAGTTAAGCTGGAAGTTGCTGTTTTTTTTTTCACTTGAACTTGCAGAAACATCTGCAGCACACTGCATCAGTTAAAAAAAAGAAAATGTTAAAATTTCTATTTTCTGTTGTCTTCTCCAGCTGGTTTTGTTTGATTTTCTATGCTGTGACTGCCCATACACTATAAAAGATTATGTATGAGCAGTCATACACAAACAAGGAAATTCTTGTATCTTGAGGTTCCCTTGGTAACAGAGTACCTCTCTAGCTGCGCTCGCGAGGTCATCTGTTACCAAGGAAACCTCTCGATACAAGAATATCCTTGTTATGTATGACTGCTCATACATAATCATATATATATATATATATATATACCGGGCCGGATATTCAACCTGCGCCCAAAATGTGCGCAATAGCAGGAGCAAGCACAAGTCCATTGCGCACATGCGCAATAGACGCGATATTCAAACCTGGAGCAAGTCAAATTGCACAACCAGCCAACGTCTGAATATCGCACAACCTGCGCCATGGCACAACCAGGAAGGGGAAGCTGAGCAGATATGATGCGCTATAGCGCAACAAGGCCAGCCCAGCTGAACAGTCCAGAGGCGCCATAGCGCAAGCAGAGAGCCCCCCAGCAGCAGAGTAATGGAACTGCACAACCAGGGAGGTAGGCACGGGCCCACCACCCATGCCACAGATGGGCACAGGAACACACTGCAGAACTAACAATGCACCCCCACACCCCAAGCACAGCATCGCTGGGGAAGGGATGGAATATCCACCGGCCCATGGGGACAAGCCAACAAAGCACAGCTGGGCCATGGTGCCCCAGCACACACCTGGCAAGCTGAGACTGCCACACAAAGGCGGACAACCCCAGTGCACATCAGCACCCCTGTGCACAGCACACCCTGCACTGGTACCCCAAGACACCACCCATGAGCAGTGACTGTCACTGCAGGAATCCCATGCATCCCCCGTCCTGCAACCTCGTGTACCACAGAACCATACAAGCCAGACCCACCAGGAGCACCCAGCAGTGGGTGACAGCACACGGCAAGACCGATTGAAAGCCACTACCACACCAGAGACACCTCCCCACGCACACAGACACATACCCAGGACAATACCACCCCAGATGCCATGCACACCACTGCAACTGAGCACCTATAGCCAGCTGCAAATCAGAGACCACCACAGTATTCATAACAAAATAGATTTATCTAATTAACATATCAACAATAACAACAGGAACAGACAGAACTATGTACAACTATATACAATACAAGGGTGGGGGTACGGGTACAAGGTAGGGGTGGGTAAGGGGCAGGGGTGAACAACTGGGAGAGGGAAGGCAGGGTGTGAGGGATGGGTAAAGGGGGGAGGTGATGGGCAGCTACTGCCCGCCAGCCCGCTCATCAGCTGGCTGCTGCTGGTCCCGGGACCTCCTCCTGCACCTGATTCCACTGTGCTGCATGTCCCTCAGGATCTCGAGGGACTCCATTGAGACGTCAAGGGGCCGGTGGACTGCCCACTCAATTCTTGACAGGATCTGGACACCTAGGACAAGGGATCAGAATCAATGGCTGTGACTGTCCACAACCCTGAAGCCCACCCAACATGCATGGCATACAGCCAAGTGCCCTGCTCCTGTGACAGAGTGCACCCACCCACAGTGACCGTGCACAAGACAAGCCCAACCAGGCAGCAACAGCCATGTGTGCCACTGCACACACACACACCACCCATGTCCGGCACAGCACAACCAAGGCTATAAATTGACGTGGCTACGCGGTGGGAAGGAAGTGCCACAGCCATGTGCCCAGTGCATGCATGGACCACCATTGACGCACTCCCAGACATGCAGTGCCACTGGACAGTGCTGACTGTCACATGTCATGTGCATGGCAGTGTTGTCCATGGATGTTGGCCCTGCCCAGCCCCCCCCCCACAGCATGCAATAGCATTCATGATGTCATGACACTCACCCTCATCATACTGCTGCTGCAGCTGCGGCTGCTGCTGCCATGGCTCAACACCACCACCACCACGTACAGCCACCACTGCCACCCCTCGCTGCGCTTCAGCCTGGGCCCGCCTCCACTCTGCCACGCCTGTGGGAAACAAAAGGTGAGAAACACATCAGTGAAATCCCAAAGCAGACAGCCCCCTGCCCCAATAAGTGTGCCTGCCCACCCAGCCAGACCCATACATCACACATCCTGTAAACACTGCCACAGCCAACCATAGACCAACCCTCCCCCATGTGCTGGTCACAATACACAGTGTTACCCATGCAGACAATACAGGTGCATAGATGGCTCACCCACCCGGCCTAGGCACCACGCCCCTCCTGGCACGTGAACATAGTCGCGCCAGTAGTGCCTGCTCCCTCCTCCGCTGGTCACTGTACCGGTGCCTGCACTGCTCTGCCGAGCGCCGCCGGTCAGTGGCCTCCTCCAGTGCAGTGGCCACCTGCTGCCACACATGTGTGCATGCCACGTTCAGGGGTTCATCCCTAAACAGTGGGCCTTGGTGAGGCTCCGCAATGGCCACTAGGTTGGCAAGCTCCAACGCACTCCATTGTGGGGCTCTCCTGTGTGCCATCCCTGCATGTATATAGTAGGCAATATGGCGCTCCACGGCGCGGCAACCCCATGTGGAAATGTTGCGCAATACAACTCCATTAGTCCCTATCGCGCTGTTCGTATAGCGCCGCCAGTCCCCATCGCGCTGTTACCGAACAGCGCGATAGAGCTGCAGGCATGCCATACGTACAGCGTGAAGGGCCAAAGGTCAGGCACAGGGTCATGGGTCTCTGGCGCAAAGCCACGCACAGCACCATCGGACGTCTACACATCCAGCGCAATTGGTCGCCTGTGTACCAATGCCACAGTGGAGTATTGCGCAGTTGTGCCACAACACCATGTGGTGACTGTCGCTGTAGCACCACTGGCACAATGGTGGCCATGTCCTGAATTGCCTATCATGCACAGCACGTCATCAGCGCGGCAGACGCCTGCGTAAGCCACCTGGGCATGCGCAGTGTGGTGTACTATGCAGTCACAGAGCTGCGCCATTGGCTCAGCCGGTTCAACCGTATTGCGCAAAGCGAAACAGCGCGATATTCAGCTGTCGTATGCAAATCATCCGATCAGCCATTCAATGGCGCAGCGGCACGATTTGCATCTCATTAAAGTTGCTCCAGTCCTAATTTGCATGCATTGCACTATAAATCTGCGACACTGTTCTGCAGTGGCCAAATTCGGTTACTGCAGTTGATAGGTGAGTTGCATGCATTGTGCTGTACTGGACCATGGCCCCAGAGAATTGCTGTGTGCTGCACAGTCACAGGTGACCACTCTCACCCATACAGGCTGTGAAATGACCGAGCGAGGACTGGGTGAGGAGGATGATGGTGGTCGGAAGAGGACGCCCAACTTTACGAAGGCGGAGACAGAGGCACTGTTTGAGGCCTACCTGGCTGAGGAGCCACTTCTCAGTGGACGGCGGGGCACCCCTCAGGCTCGTGCTGCTGCATGGGAGGGGGTGGCACGTGCCATCAACCTGCACGGCAGCCACCAACGCTCTGTGCAGGAGTGTAAAAAGAAGATGGGGACTGACAGGAGGAGGGTGAAGGAGAAGGTTGCAGCCATCAGGGCGGCACGTGCTGCAACAGGCGGTGGACAGCCGGAGGTGGTGCAGCTGACCCCGGCGGAGGACATGCTCGCTGCAAGCATGCAGCGCAGCGCCATTGAGGGTGTACCTGGAGGTGGCTTCCAGACAGGTGGTAGCCCATCATTGTATGGTATGTCATGGTTGGGGGGGGAAGGTAGATCACATGCACTAACGTGTCCTTCCTTTCTGTTACAGATCCTGTGCATCTGCAGGGGTCAGCAGTGGAGGCCTGTCCACTGCGGACAGCCACCCGGAGTTGGAGGCGATCGCCATCCACCTCCGCATGGTGCGGTGTGCACTGCTGGCACTGGGCACGCCAGCTACCTTCACTGATGTTGAGACAGGTGTGGGAGTGCCCTTCCTGTGTCCCAGTGGTCTGGCATGCAAGCATGCCAGGACGCTGCGGCTGTGGCACAGACCTGCACCATCGATGATGCACTGACCACTATGGGCATTGAAATATGTGTGTCACAGAATGGACACACAGCAGGCCGTCTCACACCCATGGAACTAGCTGGTTCTGACGTGTGTGCCAGCATGTCAGCACAGTCCCAGGCTGTGCCTGTCAGCACCGGTGGGGCAGCACCGGTGGCTGTGCAGGTCACTGGCACTGTTGTGGCCACAGCCGTGGAACCACTGATCCCATGGGCACAGCAGGCGGAGGGGCAGCAGCAGCAGTCATCCACCGGGACAGGGGGTACAGGGCTCAGCGGTGACGTAGGTGCACTGCCTGTAGACATGCCCATATCTGGTCCTGGTGAGCAGCGCCCACCCTCAAGGGGTGTTGTACATCAGGCCCTTCCAGACCCTGAGGGACAGGTTGCCGATGTGGCAGAAGACCTCTTTGATGAGCACACCTGCCTGCTGCAGACATCAGTAGAGCAGCAGATGCAGGTTGCAACATCCGTGGAGGCACTTTGTGTGGCCCTGGAGCGGGTCGAGGAGCAACACAGCAGGGACACTGAGAGGATCCTGTCCCGGATTGACCATATGCTGGTGGATGTGACCGCCGCCATTGATAGGCTGACACAGGCAGTGGTCGGTGTCGTGGCCACATTGGGCACACAGTCAGGTGCCCCTGTGCCACTCACACCGTGCAGTATGCTATCCACTCCCCATTCCCGGCATCATGTGACACCCACCCTGTCGATGCCGGATTCAGCTGTGAGCATCCCGAGTAGCCCTGGTGCAGGTATGTTTGGTATGCTGCAGACCCCTGTGCAGACAAGGTCGCGTTCGCGCAGTGGGACCCCTGGTGGTCCATCGGTGCCACCCCATGTGGCCATGCTCAGCCTGCCAGTACTGCTGGGTCTTGGCGGGGTCGCCCATGCATCCGAGGTGGCCGTGGCACTGTGCAACATGACTGAGCTGTCTCCCAGTGTGGGCCCTGTCTGCTGCTGCCCTGTGTGCAATGTGTGTTTTGGTGGGCAGTGCACCAGTGGGTGCCCTGCCCTACAAGCCGACACATGGACCACCTGCACACCCTCCCGACTGCTGTCCACAGGTGCGTGTGCATGATGATGCCTGCATTGCACTGTACACCAAAGTGCCAGGGTGCCCAGCATCTGACACACGTACATGGACAGTACAGGTGGTGGTGGTGGCCTGTGGATGTGTGTGTATGTAATGTCTGTTCCTGCTCTGTTGTGCACCTGGCCCCTGTGCACTTTGTGCCTGTGTGTGTGTGTGTGTGTGTGTGTGTGTGTGTGTGTGTGTGTGTGTCTGTCCATGTGGCGTGTTACTGTTCACCTCCTGGTTGTGTGTGTGTGCTTCTGTGCCCTGCCACTCCCTCGTCATGCACCCCTGGTGTGTTTCCCTGTGTGTATGTGGGTTGTGCCTAGCCACTGTTGGTTGCACATGGCCCCATGACTTACCTGTGTTGGGCAAAGTGCTCCTCTGTCATGGTGTCCCAGTGCAGCTGGGCCAGCCGGATCAGTCGGGGGTTACGCCGTCCAAGGGGGGGGCTGCTCATCCCCATCATCACCAGCGTCCCCATCGCTGTCCCCCTCCTCGACCTGTACGGCTATCCCACAGTCTTTGGCCATGTTATGCAGGATACAACAGGCCAGGAATATCCCACAGACCTTTGAGAGGCTGTACTGTAGGGCACCGCCGGAGGTGTCTAGGCATCGGAAGCGTGCCTTCAGCGTCCCAAACACCCGCTCGATGATGTTGCATGTGGCGGCATGTGCCTCATTGAAGCGTTGCTGCAATGGGGTCATGGGCCGCCGGTAGGGTGTGAGCAGCCAGGGACGGAGTGGGTATCCACTGTCAGCTGTGTGGAGATAGTGGAGGTTAGTGTCATGTTCAGGCTCATATTTCCCCTAACCCTGTGTGCCACTCCCATGGCACCTGTGGCTTACCCTCCCTTGCCCCTGCTTTGCCAATCCTACATGCATACTCACCCACTAGATGTCCTGTGGGATGTCCCCACTCTCGATCGATGGCACAGTGCTGATTGGTACCATATGAATGAATTGTGTGCTCCGCCAGGGTGCGTGGCACAGACATTGATGATGCGCCCACTGGCATCACACACCACCTGGCAGTTGACACTGGAAAACCCCTTCTGATTACAATACGCAGCCCCATTGGGGCCAGGTGGTGTGTGAATGGCCACATGGGTGCAGTCTATTGCCCCTAGCATGCCAAGCATATGTGCTACCCTGTGGAACTCCTGTATGTTTGCTGTACGCTCTGCCGCGGTGCTAGGGAAATGGATGTACTCCGCAGCATGTGGCAGCAGTGCGCTGAGGAATTGGGTGGGGATGCGTGACGTGGCTGACTGTGTTATGCCTGTGGTGTCCCCTGTTGGCCTCTGGAAGGTACCCATGGCGAGCAAGCACATGCAGGCTGTTACCTTTGTCTCCACTGACAGAGCGTGACTCCGTCGTGAGGGTGCCTGCATCACATCACTGCACAGCTCACAGAGTCGCCTCAGTATTGCCCTGTTCAGGTGGTACCGGCCCACAATCTCTACATCTGAATACAGCTCAAAGCTGATGCAGGCACGGTACTGCCTGTTGGGGTCCTTCCACGGCCACGTCCCCCTGCAGCATGCCTTCTCACCCCCCTCATTACAGCTTCCATGTGGAAGCTGGCACTGTCCATCTCCCTGGCTTGTGTTCCCCCGGCTGTTGTTGATCTGTTACCCCCGCTGTCCTGACTGCTACCTCCACTGCACCGGGTACACCTACTGGCCTCTGCACTCTGTGGCCCCACACACCTTCACTTGCCCCTATTCTGTCCTGTGCACTCCCTGGCCTGCACTGTTTCCTGCTCTGGCCTGCTCTGTCTGCCTGCCTCATGTGACTTCCCTGTCGCATTCTTGCGCCTCTTCCTTGAGCCTTTTTATTTTGGCTCATTTCTGCCGTGGCGCAACTTCCGCCTGATCCACTGTTGCGCATTGCGCAAGCCTTTGAATATCGCATTTCGCACTTTATGCATGGTTCCACCCCCTTCGGTTGCACATACCTTCATTTGCATTGCGCTGTTGCTCAGCATGTTTTCTGTGGCGCAACTGCCTCCTGCTGAATATCGCACAATGGCGCAATTCCGGACTTGCGCTGGCGCAACCCTATTGCGCATGGCACAATCCTTTTGAATATCCCACCCACTGTATGTAGTTAGGGTTGAGTACCCCATTTAAGGTTAAATGGTGAAACTTTGCACCTTAATAACTTTGCCACCATTCAATAGATTTGCCTGAAATTTGGCATGCATGTGGCATAACCATAGATCTTGGAATCTGCCAACTTTTGTACCAATCGGATATACGGCTGCGGAGTTACTAAGCAACATCAGTGCACACAATTACGTTTTTTTGCGCATTCTTTGCTCACACCTACAGGTCGCATGGTTTGCAAGACTGGTCCAGAAACTTCAGGGAACGTACGGCCATGGTCTCTGATGTGCCTTTTCGAAGATTTCATGAAAAAATATTGAACGGTTCAAAAGTTATTCAAAAAACTATTTTCCCATTATAGTCAATGGGAAAAGTTAACAAAAAGTTCAACAGTGTCTCAAATGCAGTTTTTAGTGTTGCAAATGACCCCTGTAGTGTCGTGAGTCAGTCATTTATTTTTCAGGTAGTGGTCACAGAAATACTTGGCATTTAAATTTGGGACTCTCTAGGGACACAATTCTTCTTGTGTTCACCTATTCAGACCCTGAGGATGCTAGCCATGTCTTTTTTTTTTTTGGGGGGGGTTAAACACCCCAGAAATATGTTTTTGAAACTTTTGGAAAAAGTAGTGTCGCAAAGTCGCACTCACGACACTTTCATGATTTCATTTGCAAAAGTGTTGTGATTTGCAACAGTATTTTGCAACACTATGCCCAAAATAACATGAATTCTTTGCCACCCTGCTACAAAGCAATGTTTGGTCTTTTGGGCTGAAATTTAGAGGGAAGAAAGCCAACATCCTACATATGTGGCTTTTGGTGGTTTGTTGACAAAATATTGTGCGGATGGAAAGTTACAGTGCTCCGAAGTTGACGCTTTTTCCCATAGACTAACATTGCGGCGTCTGCCACGCCTTTTGGGGCCCGTATCTCGGAAATGGTGCGAGATACAGACTTTTCGTTGGAAAAATGCTTAGCCCCCCACATGGTGCCTAAGTACAAATTTAGCTAGGAAAGTAATAATTCATATGAAATTTTAATTTTTTTTTCTACGTTGTACAGTTCCTGAGATATAAGCAATTTAGTATTACAACTCCTCATTTTCTGCTCCGAGCCCCATTATTATGCATACATGCTTTGTACTCACTGTGTTTCTCTATGCAGCTGTTGGGGAAAACCAGGGTGTGCACTCCAATTACTGTTACAAGTAGCGTTTTCACTTGCGTTTCCGTGTACGCCACCGTGTGCATTATCCTTTGCATTTCTGTTCGTGCTTGAGTTTGCGTTACTCTTACCTTTTGTGTCTACAGTACTGTTTCTATTTGTGTTTCACTTTGTGCCACAGTGCGCATTACCATTAGCGTTTGCGACCACCCTTCGGTTTGCGTTTGTCTTTCGTTTTGCGTTATCATTGCTGTTACCATTACCATTTGCATTTCCAATTGCATTCCCGTGCGTGTTACTGTGTGCATTTTCATACACGCTTGCGTTTGCATTTCTGTTTCCTTTGGCGTTATCGTTGCTGTTACCATTACCATTTGCATTTCCAATTGCGGTACCATGACCGTGTGCATTACAGTTCACATTTCCGTACACACTTGCTTTTCCGTTTCTGTTTCCTTTGGCGTTTTTGTTGCTGTTACCATTACCATTTGCATTTACAATTGCGGTACCGTGACCGTGTGCATAACGGTTTGCGTTTCTGTACACGCTTGCATTCGCGTTTCTGTTTCTGTTTCCTTTGGAGTTATTTTAGCTGTTACCGTTACCATTTGCATTTGCAATTGCAGTACCATGACTGTGTGTGTTACACTTTGCATTTCCATATGCACTTGCGTTTGTCTTTCTGTTTCTGTTCCCTTTGGCATTATTGTTGCTGTAACAGTTAACATTTGCATTTACAATAGCGGTACCATGACCATGCGCGTTACCAGTTGAGTTTCCATATGCGCTTGTGTCTCTGTTTGCTTCATTGTACGCTTTGGCGTCACTTTGCGCTTGTGTTTCTATTAACGTTTGCATTACCATTTACATTTGCGTCACCATGTGCATAACCATTAGTGCTTGTGTTTGCCTTGCAGTTACCGTTACTATGTAAGTCATCATGTGGTGGGAGCGTGGGGCCCGAAGAATGGAACCACCGCATTCTATTCACTATTTATAGTCTTCATTCTCAAAAAGAATGGAAATTAATGGCAAAAAATCAGTTTAATGCATCAGATAGGGTTGTTCCACAGCAAAAAAAGCGAGGAAATTCGGTGTTATGGTTGAAAGCCCCCATTGCACCCCAGCCTGCCCCCAACCGGCATCGGGTGTGCGAGGGGTCATTGGTCCTAACTCTTACCCCATTCTCCTATACCACAGCTTGTTTACATGGATGGTGAGAGTTAGCTGATGACTCCATTGCACACCCCGATGCTGGTTGGGGGCGGCTGGGGGTGCAAGCGGGGCTTTCAACCCTAACAACGAACTTCCTTGCTTTTGTCGCTGTGGAACAACCCTAACTGGTGCATTAAATGGAGTTTTCTGCATGAATAAATATATATATATATATATAATATATATATATATATAATATATGCACGATATATATATATATATATATATACACACACATCTTCATTGAGACATGGTCATACTTACATTTGGCTAACCAAGTTCGCCGATGATTGTAGAATAGGGGCAATAGTTAACACCAGAGAGGAAGGCATTTTCATGCAAAATGCTATTGATCTAGGGAACTGGACTAATAATTACAAATTGGAATTAAATGTGAATAAGTGCACCATTATGCATTTGGGAAGGCAGAACCCTAATACAGTTTATAAGATGATGGGTAAAACATTACCTATTACAAGTGAGGAACGAGATGTAGGGATAACAATATCCTCAGATCTCCAGTTCAGCTCACACTGTCACCAAAAAAGCTAACCAAAATGTTAATTGTATTTTACGACACATCAAAAGCAGGGATAAGAAGGTCATCATCCCCTTGTACCAGGCACTGGTGCGACCACACCTGGAGTACGGAGCGCAGATATGGGCTCCGCATAAGAGGGGTGACATCTTAAAGCTGGAGAAAATCCAGAAAAGAGCTACAAAAGCAATAGTAGGAAATAAAGATGTGCCGCACTCAGAAAGACTTAGGAGTTTGGACATGTTCACCTTACAATATAGGAGGATAAGGGGGGACATGTGTATGATTAATAGAACATTACATGACAACATACTGTGGACTGACTATGGCCTTAAATTAAAAGACTGCATATATAATACCGGGGGCACCATCTTCAACTAGTAGTAGGGAAATGGAATCTACTAAAAAAGAAACAATGGTTTAGCCAAAGAGTGATGAACTTGTGGAATAGTCTACCAATTGAAGTGGTAACGAGTAGTTCAATGGAACTTTTCAAAAACAGACTGGATAGTTTTGTATAAACAAACATGAGATAGCATAAATCTTGGCAAGCAATTAAAGGATGTAAGTCTATTCTGCTTGTATTTCCTATTAAACCTATGAAACAGGTTCCTCATCTCCCGGTGCGACCTGGGAGAAGGGGTACAATAGGGATGAGACATTTTACATCCAAGTTACAAAGATCAACATAGCATACAATTTATTAAGGCAGTTGTTACAAACAGTGTTGCATACATACGTAATTTGTGAGAACAATGAATAAGTGCAATGGTAATAAGTGAACAAGTGCTATCATGAAATAAGGGGTGACGGAGAGAGAGGATGAGATGACAGATAGTGCAGAGTCATGTCCTGGAGACACCCCTTCAGGATGTGGGGAACCCTGAAAGGGGACAGGGGGATGGGGTAGGGATTAGAGGGAGTAAGTGTGATTAACACCTAGGAGGGGAAATAAGGCCTGACCCAAAAAGAGAACCCTTCAAGATGCGATGAACCCTGCAAGGGGTCAGGAAAGTTCAGGTAATTGTAAACGCTCCTGGGGTTAGGCATTGTAATTACAAAAGGATAGTGAGAGGGAAGGAATAAGAAATAACACCTGGGAGGGGATGTGGCCTGATCCAAGGAACCCTCCAGGATGCTGGGGATCCTGCAGGGGGACCTGGAAGGCCAAGGACAGGTAGATGGGGGAAGAAAAGGTGGCAAGCCTAGGCACTATAGGGCCCCTTCAGGATGCTGAGAACCCTGCAAGGACATTGTGAAGGCTAGGGAAAAAGGGGGAGGGAGTAGGATAAAGGAGAAAGGTATAAGAACTAGCACCTAGGAGGGACTAGGATCAGTAGAGGCATTAGGTAAATTCCGAAGGGGGGGCGAACTGTAAGGAGCAAGATGAAGGAAATTAAAGCGGGTCATAACAGGAACAGTTAGGTGCAAGACAGTTGAACAGGGCAGTATTGATGGAATATAGGGAGGAGGAGGAGTAGTGTCAGATTTGGGGAGATGGAGAGTTCCAGAAATGGTGAGAGTACCCAGACTGGCCAGAGAGGGGGGACCTCGCGGGACAATTAGTGTGTGCGTGTCGGTAGATCTGAGGAAGTGGGAAGGAGGAGGGGGTGTTATAAATGAGGGGGAGAGGTAGGAAGGGAGTTCACCCAGCCAGTGTTTAGCGGTGAATTTAGCGCAGTATGAGAGGCATTTATGTGTAAGAGAGGGGAAGGAAAGGGCTTGATAGAGGTCACAGTGGTGGGTGCTAGAGGGAGCATCAAGGGCAAAGTGACAAGAGTTGAAGAGAGTGTCTGATCTGGTCAGAGAGAACCTAGCACAATAGAGTATGTCACAGTAGTCAAAAATGGGGAGGATCATCTTCTGGACAAGCTCATGCCTAGCTGCAGGACGGATGCAACTGTGGTTGCTGAACAAGGCATTGAGCTTGGGGTACAATTTTTTCTGGATGGTGTCAGTGTGTCCAGAGAAGTTGAGGTGTTGGTCTAACCAAACCCCAAGGTATCTGACAGACAAGGTGTCCTCAAGTAATGTCCCATCAAGAGTGTGGAAAGTGGGCAGGGAGGGAAGCCTATAGCATCTCTGCCTTGTGCCAAAGGTCATGGAGACTCTCTTCTTGGCATTGAGGAATAATTGATGGTTTGCAAACCAGAGCTGGACCTTGTTGAAGTCGCGCAGCAACAACCTGCTGTCTCTTGACTTCATGAGGGATAGTAGGGCTTTCTTTAGCTAGCGAGTGTACCCACCTCTGACACACCGAGTGGTGGAGGGGAAGTGGTGGTCCTGAATGCCCAGAAGGGCACTGGTGAAGTAGGTTGTGGCCAGGGACATGTCAGTGAGAGTGTAGAGGTCATGCCAATTGATAGCCCTTATGTCCTCGAAGAGGTGGGTGCTATCTGGGCAACTAAAGTTACAGAAGGAGAGACAATTTGAGGGAGGGTGAGAGGCCTTAGAGGACCAAATAACATATAGGTAGGGGAGTGATCACTTAAGGAGTCAGACAAAGTGTCAGTTTGGGCAACTCTACCAATGCAATTTGTAACCACCCAGCCGAGGAGTGTGTGGTTTGAGGTACGGGTGTTGAGGCGAGTAGTGAGAGTGAGTATTTGCACCATGTTATACTGGTTTAGAAGATTGGCATAGTCAGGTTTGTGGGCGCTGAGCCAGTTAAGGTTATAGTACCCAAGTAGGATGGTATCTCGGTTAGGGGAGAGTGTGTCAAACCCAGCTAGGAAGCTACGGAGGCCCGCTCCTCCTCCTCCATCAGGAGGATTGTAGCAGTGGTACTGGAAAGTATGTGAGCACAAATGCCCATTTTCACAAACGTCCAGTGAGGAAATACAAAATACAGGTAACATGAACATAACAGTGTACAGCAAAGCAGAACAACACAGTACAGGGGGTTACAATATTAATAATACCAATGCAACAGGCATATATTTTCAGTACCTAAAAATATAGTGAAGTAGGTGACAGAGTTAGGATGGAGATAGCAAGCGTGACCTAGGATTAGTAGGAATCAGTGGAAAGTCGGGGGATGTAAAGAAGCAGGATTCAGAGGTAAGTAGGAAGGAGGTAGAGAAGAGGAGAGGGCAGTACCCATAAGTACAGTATAAGGGGAAAGTGCAGGTCTATGGGGGGGTTGAAAAATTGGGGTCAGAAAGGCTGATGGGATGGGAGGTAGAAAGGGAAAGGGGGAAGATGCAGGTGTAAGCATAGAAGGAAGGGGGAAGGAAAGAGAGAGAGTAGAGCTGAGGAGGTGTATAAAGGGGAAGGGGTGGACACAGAGGTTCGGCAAAGGGACAACCCTTGTGGGGCCAACCCAGTGGCGCAGTCACTGTGCGAAATCACCTTCCAGGATTGAGTAACAAAATGATACTGCCACTGTTCATAAGATGGGGTCCCAAAAAACCCATGTTGAAAATTTGGAGGAAATAGTAACTAATGCCCAGGATGTTATGGTTTCCAACGCCCCACCCTGTACAGACTGATAGGCATTGAGGTGCCTTGGGGTCTTCAGTCCTAACGTTCACCCCATTCTCCTCTACTGCACCCATCTCAGCTTATTTCCTTATGGAATGGGGTGAGCATAAGGGCTGAAGACCCCAAGGCACACTGCGACATCTGTTGCTGTCTCCAGGGTGGGGTGAGGAGGAATTGCATAAGCGTTATGGCCAAGGACCCAAAGGAACACCTCCAACGCCTTTCAGTCTCTGGTGGGGTGGGGGTTGGCATTAGTTTAATACTTCACTGCCATTCCTATTACGCGTCACTCTAACTCCTGCACTACCAATGCCAATAAGCCAACATTCAGCATTGACAAATGCTTGTTTTCTTTACTTTCCCCTGCTGTTGGTTTACTAAATATTGTATGTAATGCAGCAATTATTTCATTGTGTCTTTCAAAATGTATCTGGCTATCCTCTGCTAACTTCACAATTGCTGTTTGTGACATCACAATCTGCTGTCTTGGTGAGTACTATGATGTCATAAAACCAAGGCACTGTTAGGCTAAGACGGGACAGGAAATAGTTTTTGAAATATTTTCTACCGAGATTTTTTAAATGGACTACCAAGAGAAGCTATAAACCTTGGAAAGGAACACTGAAGATAAAAAAAAATGTATTCTCTGGTAAATTGTATTGGCTATAACATCTTATTTATGAATGCATATGCTGAAGTTCAGAGTTGCTCTTTAAGCGGCTCAGTTCAGATCACATAATGAGTATTGCATTTGGCTCTGCTGGGGTTTGAACTTGTGGTCTCACAGTATCCCAGCTGGCACTCTTACCAGTTAATCACATGGCCTTTGGAGGCACTTTTAACCCACTAAGCTATACCATCGCTGTCCCTCACCAGCAAATCGTATACAAAGTCAAAGAATTTATAAACTTATTTAATTACTTCATTTGTTTGTTTATTGATTTATTTATTTGGAGATTGGGAACTGGAAAAGGAACTGGTAACCAGGGAAAGGAAGTGATGCAGGCCACTGGTTATGTTACATCAAGTACTGTACGGTACTGTTCATACTGTGTTCAGTTCTCCAGAGAGCACTAAAAATGTTTGCACTGCATAATTTGAAATGGAATCTTGCATTTGAAATCTTGAATTTCAACTCCCCATCTCTTTTCTGTGTCTGTAATTTTAAGTTTACCTGAATATCTGCTACTTTCATGTCCCTCATCTGTGGAACTATAATGCCACAGTACCAGTGGAAAAAACTACCATATTGCAAACTACAGTGTACTTATTCTGGTAATATGGTGTAATTATTTATTTCGTTGTTTTTTTTTACCAGGAAAGGAGGGCAAGACAACAATGTCTATTTTCAGCCTTGTCAGAGTTGGGGCGGGAGGGTTACGCAGATTAAACCAACTAAAATAATTGAAACTGAACCAGATTAAGCTGTTGGTAGTACAGTACTTAAGTGAATGGGAGAAATTTGGCTAGAATACTGGGGACATTTCTCTACTCTTTGGCAAATTCACTGTAAATACATCTTTCAACAACAGTTTTCCTCCCAAGTGGATCTTCTGAATAGTATCATTGCAGACTTTAGTGCTTTACATAGGAAAAAATTTGAAAATTCTGTGATGCAGTTTCACACATGGTGGTAAAATATTTCCTGGGTTTAGGTTACAAAATGCTTGCTTGACCTTTCTTAATTTTTCTGAAAGTTAGAAACATAGAAACATAGAATTTGATGGCAGATAAGGACCGCTTGGCCCACCCAGTCTGCCCATTTCCCTACCTGATGGATAAGCTGCAGATCCTAGTTAACCAGCAGCCTACTTCTTCCTAGCCCCACCCCCTAGAATTGCCTTATGACTGTCCCATGCATGCTTGAATTTCACCACTGTTTTTGACTCCACAACCTCCTCTGGAAGGCTGTTCCATACATCCACAACCCTCTCTGTGAAAAAATACTTCCTTAAATTACCTCTGAGCCGCCCCCCTTCTATCTTCAAATTGTGCCCCCTTGTTCTTGCACACCTCTTTTTTTGAAAGATGCTACCCTCTTGGACTTTGTTGATTCCCTTGAGGTACTTGAAAGTTTCTATCATGTCCCCCCTCTCCCTCCTTTCCTCGAGGCTATACATATTAAGCTCCTTAAGTCTCTCTTCATATGTCTTCCGGTGCAGACCCTGCACCATTTTAGTTGCCCTCCTCTGGACAGCTTCCATCCTGTCTATGTCTTTATGGAGATTGGTCTCCAGAACTGCACGCAGTACTCCAGATGTGGTCTCACCAGCTGTCTGTACAGAGGATAATAACTTCTTGTTTTCTACTGGTGATGCCTCTCCCTATGCATCCCAGTATCCCCCAACCCTCCTTGCTGCCCTCTCACATTGCTTGCCCACCTTTAGGTCATCTGATATGACTACCCCCAGGTCCCTTTCCATTTTTGTTGTTGTTAGTATCTCACCCCCCATTGTGTACTCTTCCCCTGGGTTTTTGTTTCCCAGGTGCATTACCTTGCACTTCTTAGCATTGAATCTAAGCTGCCATACATTTGACCATTCCTCTAACCTTGCCAAGTTTTTTACCTTTTCATGTTTCACTTTGTATAAGTAGAGGACACAATTTGGGTTTGTTTTTGTTTACTGGGTTATTTGGTTTTGTACTTAGTGGCACTGTTTATTGTTTTTTCTGCTATTTTAATTTTTTTTTTCTCCTTAGCTTTTCATGCACGGTATTACTCTTTTTAGAGGCAATACAGTGCTTTAGGTTGTGAGAGACTGGCAGATACCATACTTGACCACTAGAGGGCATTAAGTAGCATTACAGCATGCATGCAGTTCTTGAAATTGTCAAACAGTTTGAAGAGCTCAGGCAAGACTGTGATCATACAGGTATTGCTTTATTATTCTTTTTTTAACCCTACCGTGTAGTTGTCACCAAGCTAGGTCGCTAAGACATAATCAAAGGTTAGTCTTGCAGTATGCTACACATAATTTCTGTTTAGTAAGGACATAGTGAATTGAAGTTATAATGCAAGCCTACCGGAAAAGTATTGCAATTGTGAAGAATGTTATGAATATGAAAGTATGCACATTAAGCCACAGAGAAAACCTTTACATTTAATTCCTGATTCAGTGTTAAACAGAAGAAAAGAAGCCATAAGTCATGTTAAAGAGTGTACTGGACTGTATTCTGTAACAACAATGCAGGGAGTCAGGACAGAGGGGGGCATTTATTATTTGTTTTGGGTAATTTAGGGAACATTTCAGTAAGCAAAAGATGGGATGCTTCTTTACTCTGTGTCAGCTGGATCACACAGATGATTTTAACTCAGTCTCAAAGTGATCAGTTCTATACCATCTGTTTATAACTTGATGTCCCACACTGACTTAGTACTGTCATCATTCAATAGTCAGTCAACAGTCATGTAAGCATTAATCACGGCGGAGGAGGGCTCTGCCGGGGATTAATGCCCGCTGAGGGCATTGTTGCGAAGTGACCGAGGCTCAACCGGGCGTGTCGGTGAGCCCTCTACCGATGATCTATGCTGGGACGACAGCGCGAGTGTATAATAGGGCAAGCAGACTACAGACTCATTAAGAAAAAAGGCGCCGGAGACTAAGGCAATTTTCATACACTTTATTCTTACTGTGCCATGCAATTACAGTACTGTGTTACATACCGATGTGTTTGAAAACACGTATGGCTGCACAAGGACAGTCTTGTAAGTCTGGTATTCTACTAAACTGTCCCGTCCTACGGAGCGGCCGTTCGCATCACAGCCTGACTCGGAGGTCTCCAGTTGCCGTTCTCCTCAGTTGTGCTCCGCTGTGCAGCGCCTAATTTGCATACCGGGTACGTGACGTGGTGTGCTTCTTGGACCGCGCTGTTGCTTTGCCCGCACCCTTTTCGTCGCCTCATAGCTTACTCCTGCTGTCCAGTGAGGTATGCCTGGGTTGGGGTCACACCATAATTAAAAATTACAGTCCCGTGGACGGTGAAGTTCTGGCAGCTGAACCCGTAGCCGGATGCTGGTGCTCCTCTTGCAAGCCCCGCTGCACTGCTTCCTGACTCGCTGTGCTGCTGTGGTTCCGGGCGGCTGGATGTGTAGCCTGCTGCCTCACGCTCTGTTCCACTCTCCTCTGGCAAACGCTTCCGTGGATTCTCCTGTACCTGCTGCTGGTGTGCGCCGCTGGTGGTGGCGGGCGCAGGGTTCTCTGTGCCCCTGCATTGCCAGCGGTGTTGGTCAGTGCTGCCTGTGTGCGTCTCGCTGTCTGTGCCATGACTCATGCTGCTCTCTGGCTGCCATCTACTGGGTCATATGCCCCTGTCGTCACCTCTATCGGTGTGGGATGCACTATCTCCTTGTCCCTGCTCTGCTGACCTGCGCTCTGTGTTCCCACTCTGATCTCTCTGTGGACCAGTGAAGCAGTACTGCAGTATCAGTGTGTCATCTATGCTGTCCACTGTGCGGTGCAACAGGCTGTGAGAAGTGGTTGGCTGGTCAGTCATGCTGCATAGGGGAGCCACTGGTTGTGGACACCTTGGCTGAGGGACAGACAGGATGCTTGACCATCTCTCCCTGTCTTGTTGTGTGGGTGCCCAATAATTGTGAATGCTGCTCTCAGACCTGTGCCCTGTCACAGACATGATCTCACGTGTGGGCACTCCTGCGTGTGACAACATCTGCACAGCAGTACTCCTGACGCTGTGGTTTGTATAACGCCTGCTGAGCCCTACATCCTCCGATATCTTTGCCATCATTTCCCCAAGAAAATTTCTTCCCATCAGCTGCCTGGAGTACCACATCTCCTTTTGGTCAAGCAGCGTCTGTGGTTGTTTAATGGGGTGTAGGTAGAATGCAGGTGCAGAGATGGGGCAGCGGCTGATGTACTCTTTGAAGAGTGCCACTGGGCAGTCCCTAGACTCTCCCTGTGAGTACAGCACGCCTCTCAGTGCCTCTCTGTTGCTTTTGTCTGCCCGGCCATGGTTTTTTGTGGCCTCATTAAATGACAACGTCACATACTCATGCCCCATCTCATCCTCGCCAACCTCAAGGATGTCTGTGTGAGAGCTCCCTTAGCTCTCGCGGCCTCTTCTTAGAGCCTAGCTGTAGCTCAAACCACAGCAGCTTGACAAGGCCCTGGGCAGTTTCAGGGTTGAGCGGTCAGGGTCTCTTATTCTGTGCAAGTCCTCCTCTCTGATTGGTGGATGGTGCCTGGAAATGTCTTTCCCCTGTCTCCTATACTGCTTCACAACAGCAACAAAGACGTTGTTTGCTGCCTGACAGCGTGGGTCACTGATGATATTAATATTTCTTCTCACCTGAATGCTGTTGATGTACCGGTTTAACCCTGCTCTCAAGCCACAGAATGAGCTGATACTGTACTGCTCCCCATCCTCTGCCCTCACAGACCCGTAGAACTCCCTCAGAATACTGCTGAGGCTCTCAACTGAAACTGTCCCTATGTCTAGCGACATGTCTTTAGCTCTGAGCTAGCCAGAAAACACATTACACGCCCACTGCGTGTTTTTCATAGTGTTTTGCTCCACCTTTCTGCTCTCCAACTGATCCAGCTCTTTTTGTGAGATCTGAGCATGTCTTTGAGTCTGGCAGCTGTCTGCACCACTGTTCTCCACTTCACCCTCTATGCTCTCCAGCTCATCATTACTGCAGCAGCCGCTGCTCACATGCCTCAACTTAGCAGCTCTCTTATGTAGGACCACCTCTCCTCAGCCCTCCAGAACCTTTCCTCCATCTCCTGTTTCGCTCCTAGTGCCCTCCATCGCGTTATCAAACTGTATATTGCTCCACTCCTCAACACTCATCGGTGCGCATAAAGCAAACTCCCACATCCATATGCGTTCTCACTACACTCCTCGACTCTCTCCCTGTGTCTGCCTCTGTGTGTCCTGAGTAACTCTACCCCCTGCAGACACCTGTGCCACTCCGCCTGCCTGAAGCCTCTACACCCCGTTTGGAGGGATACCCACCGCCCGCCCACAGCGCTACTTGTCGCTGTCTGGCTGCCGTGGCCACTACAGGAGCAACACGGCATTATGAGAAATAATGCCGTGTTGGGCTCGGGAATGCGCTTCCCATCACAGCAACACGGCATTATCGGCTCACAATGCAGTGTTGCTCCTGCACCACGTAACGGCGTTGCGCCTATCGCGGGGCGCCCTCGTTCACCTTTCAATAATGCCATGTTACAAGCAAAAATAATAACCTGTTGATGAATACAGCATTCTGTATCTCTGTGTCTTGTAAAACACTGCACAAATTCTACCCCCATTCAGTTTCTTACTGCCATATTTGGAAAAAAGGGTATTTTGTTTTAACTATAATCCCTGCATAATTGTAATGTTTCTTTTATACTCCCCCTGGTTGAACCTAGCAATCTGCATTTATTTTTCTAGTGTACCCACCTGGTTAACAAATGCTAAATAAAAAATATTCAGTTTCCAAATTCTTTCACTACCTTAGATGCATTATTGTGATTTAACTGCAAACATGCAACAGGAGTGAGTAAATACTTTTATTGTTTTAGCTCTATTTTAGTGGTCTAGTAAATAGTTCTTTAATATCAAGCCAGGCTCTGCTGTTTGGTTTAAAAACTGGACGAAAATGCAACATAGCTTTGCTTTTACCATGTTTGTTCACATTGTCATCTTTCCATGCCATTTACATTATCTCATTGTAACCTCCCAGGCTGTCAGAAAATAGACAATTTCTTGTTTAGCATACTAACATGGTCAATAAAAAATGAAATAAGTAAAAACATATGGCACAGACTGACATATTTACAGAAAATGTTAACTTAGTCAACAGAAGCTGTCAATAAATGTGTTACCTTTGACATTCCCTTAATTGCACTGTGATGTAAGAAGAAAACATTGTAAGACTGCCTCAATCCCTTTAAGTGGAACTGTATAGCCAATGCACTCTGCTTTGCAATATTCTGATGGTTTCTTATTTTATTTTATATGCAAGCCTCTGGCATTATTGCCACTTCCTAAAGCTTGGTAAGATATAAAATTATGCTCAGAGCCTGTTTCAATCCCTTGTTTGATAATCCACAGTAAAGATGGATTTTCTGTGTCATTCTACAGTTACAGTTATGTATATTTTAGATCTTAGTTGCTGTAAATAAACATTCAACTCTGAATATAGAAGTATGTCAATTAGAAATGAATACCTAATTTTCTTGCGGGGGGAGGTTATGGTGGGGATAGCGTGAGTTTCAGTCTAGGCTTTCAGACAGCTAATGTTACCCTGGTCTGCAGGGGACTCTAAAAAAGGAAATAAAATAAGATTAGCTCAAAATGAATGCAAGCAATACAGCAGAAGGATTAAGCAGATTACCAGAACATCCAATTATATGAAACCAGTGAAAGATAGATTTATACCGGGGCTGCCTGGATGGGAGGAGGCAAAAACAATGGAACCTTGATTATCTTTCAAGTAGCATTTCCTGTGTTCCCTGTAGTTAAATAGAGACAGACTGGCCCACCAAGACATCTGTAAATTCTCAGGTAGGGACGGCCCCCTCTGGCGGGTACCAAAACTCTGAAATAAATCTTTGTAGTTATCATCTATTTTCTAATTAAGAAAACCGTTGGGTATTTGGGGCACTGCAAGTTAATGTCAGATGCAAACACAGAGCTAGTATTTAAGTGGAATACTAATATTAACGTGTCACCCTGGTTCTTTCCCTGTCAATTTTACAGGAGGGCTCCTGTATACACTTCTTGGGTGGGCCCCCTGTACTCCACCCTGACCCTGTAATTAAAACTCCATAAATCCTGTCACTGAGATTGAAGTGAAAATAAAAGGATCAGATAGGCCTGTGAAAATTCCACAATATTTTCCAACATTTCTTGATTTTAAGTATTAAGACAAGAAATTATTTGCATACAAAACAGACACGTATTTATTAATGTTTTTACCAGGATTGCCTCATTTAGGTGAAGCATGCCTAATTTCCTTGCTGGTCCTAGGGACAAGAACAGCAGCAGCAACTGTTGCAGTTCCAGGCATTCATGCTGGGGTGCATAGGCAGCGGTATTACTAGTAGGAGGCAGGAAGTGGTGATGCCATTGTATAAAACACTAATAAGGCCTCACCTGGAGTACTGTGTGCAGTACTGGAGACCACACATGCGTAAGGACTTTAAAAATGGTGGAGGCTGTCCACAGAATGGTGACAAAGATGGTGCATGTATGAGGAGAGACTAAGAGACCTCAATATGTACTCACTGGAGGAGAGAAAGGAGCGATATGATAGAAACTTTTCAGTACCTCAAGGGCATAAACAAGGTGCAGGTGGGAGATCTTTTCCAATGTAGAAAAGATACCAGAACAAGGGGGCATGATATGAAATTGGAGGGGGGGGTCAAGAGGTAATGTGAAGAAGTTTTTCTACATGGAGAGGGTAGCGAACGCTTGAAATAGTCAGCCACAAGAGGTGGTAGGGACAAACACAGTGAAGGGGTTTAAACATGCCTGGGACAAGCACAGGGAAGCCTTGGGCGGGAAGGGAGTGACAAAAAGCCATTGGCCACTTAGGGTGAGTGGATGCATACATGTATAGGGCCTATGGGCAGACTGGATGGGCATAGCGGTCCTTATCTGCCAACAATTTCTATGTTTCTATTTTACTTTGGTTTGAATTCAAACACCTGTTTCCAACTCTCCACTCTTCACTGTTTCATGCAGCCAGTAAGTGTATTCTTTGACTGGAACAAGAAATATGATCGTTATGTTTTTTTTTTTTGTTTTTGTTTTTTTTACTCCGTCTCAAAATGATCAGCTTAATGCCAGCTATTTATTTTAGCTTGCTGCCCCACACTGATTGTTATTGTCCTCCTTCAATATCCATGCAGAGCTAGAATATGATATTTAAGGCTAAGCAGTGCCTTGCATAGGACAGCACAAAATATACAATCATTCATGTTTACACTACCATGTAAATGGGATACTTAGCATTGTCCCTCAGGAATCGTTGCTTGGGATGGGGGCACTGATTTTCAATATTTTCTTTAATGATCTTGAATCTGGAGTATGCAGAGAACTTATATTTACTAATGACACTAAGCTGGGTTACAAACTCCCTTGAGAATGGGGACACACTTCAGGAGGACCTGAACAAGTGGGGCACTTGGTTGCACTCTTGGGGCCAGATATTCAAAAGTTTGCACAGGCGCTAATGAGTCTTTGCCTATGCAAACCAGGGTTTGCATTGGATCCCCATATTCAAAAGGAGCTGTTGGGCATACAAAGAGGGTTAGCGCCTGCGCAAAATATAATGTATGTGGGTGAGCAAGGGAAGGGGTGTGGCCATGAATAGCTGTTTTACCTCATATTCAGCGGCTTTGCGCTGCACAAAAGGGTTTAGCGCGGTGCTTTTGTGCACTACAAATACCCCCAAACAAAACCTTGACTTACTCTGGGCAACCCTAGTGGCTGCTGGGTGAGCACACCCACCCTTTGTGGTCCGTAGCACACCCCTCCCATTGATTGCCAGCCTGTACTGTCCTGAAAAAAATGTCCCTGGAGCTAGTGGTCCCCCCTACTTTGATCACCAGACCATAATGTAGTACATAATATCTTTGGTGCTAATGGTCCCCCCCAATCACCTGCCTGTAATGTAGAATATAATATCCCTGGTGCTACTGGTCCCCTCTCCCCTTTAACTACCAGCCCATAATGCAATCAAACATATCCCTGGTGCTAGTGGCCCCCCCCGATTGCCAGCCTGTAATGTAGGAAATAATATCCCTGGTGCTAGAGGTTCCCCCTCAATCCCCAACCTGTAATGTAGTACATAACATCCCTGGTGCTGCTAGTGGTCCCCCCACAATCGCCAGCCCTTGGTGTAGTAAAAATATCCCTGGTGCTGGTGGTCCCTTCCCCCTCACTTTGATCACCAGCCCATAATATAATGGAAAACCCTTCCCGGCATTCAGTGGTCCCCTCCAGGCACTGATCCATGGTGCTGCTGCTCGCATGTAGCACTGCTCTGACATGGGTCCTGAAGTACACCGCCAGAGTGTATAGCACTGGAGTGACATAGAAAATGATGGCAGAAGGAGACCAAAGAGTCCATCAAGTCTGCCATGAGCTCCCAAGACCTATTTCTGGTCCTGGGCCCCCCACCCTTATGGTTTTTCCATCTCTGTTCTAGTTCCCAGTTGAGCCCTGGCCTATATTCAGTCAAATAGCACCAATATTCAACTGAATACAGCATCTTCAGGCTCCCAGGCAATCACAAGGCACAGTGCACTGTTCTGTGCTCCACTTTGTGCTCTTTTGACTATCCGACCCCAGAGTCTTAAGGCCTGTTTACAGGCTGCATTTGTACCTCAGCAACCCGCGCATGCAAATGCAACTGTGTGGACACTTACACAATCATGGGAAGACAGTCCTCGCTTCTCTCCTGGAGCCACTGCTGAGCTGGGGATCTGTTCAGGAGACAGCGGTGTAATTATGCATGAAGCTACACTTGGGGAGGAGGAACAGCAGTAAGACCTACACACTGTGTAGGCTCCTCTTCCATTGGTGAAGGAGAGAAAGGATGTGGGAGTCATAACATACAAGAGGTGAAAGCATGTCAAGCACTATGAGGCTGCTGCCAAGAAGGCCGGCAGAATGCTGGGCTCCAGTAGAAAGGTAGGAGTGACCAGCACAGCAGAGGAAGTAATCCCATCATTTTACAAGGCCCTGACAGACCTACCATGAGTACTGAATGCAGTTCTGGGCTCCCCATTATAAAAAAGGACATTGAGGCAATAGAGAGAGTGTAAACAGGGCCACCAAATTGATCAGGGGTACAAGAAGCAGCAGGCCAATTACCTAGAGTCCAAAACCATGATGGTTCTGCACCTCTACGGTGTATATAAAGTAGATGATGCATCATAAATAATGCATGACTGAAGGGTCCATAAATAGGAACATAAATTACAAAGTGCTGACTTTACTAAGCAAGAAAGTGAAATTAAGCAGCATGGCTTTTTGAAGGGGACGTCCAGTAAGATTAACCTTGTGGATTTCTTCAATGCCATGTCGCAAGTGTTGGATAAGGGCCAAATGCTGGATATCCTTTAGCTGGATTTTAGCAAGGCCTTTGGCTCTGTACTGCACAAAAGGCTGGAAAAAAAATTAGGGGACTTAAGTGGATTACTAAGGATTTTTTAGGTGCAAGAAGGCTGGTTAAGCCCATATCTGCACCTTCTACACATCATTACACATTTGAATAATATTAGAAACATAGAAACATAGAATTTGACGGCAGATAAGGACCACTTGGCCCACCTAGTCTGTCCATTTCCCTACCTAATGCATAGGCTGTAGATCCTAGTTAACCAACAGCCTACTTTCTCCCCCCCACTAGAATTGCCTTATGTCTGTCCCATGCATTCTTGAATTCCTCCACTGTTTTTGAGTCCACTACCTCCTCAGGAAGGCTGTTTCATGTATCCACAACCCTCTCCATGAAAAACACTTCCTCACATTACCTTTGAGCTGCCCCCTCTCTGTCTAAGCTGATGTCCAGATAATTATAGTGTGTCAAGTAATTTCTTAAATATAGAATGAATCTTGCTAATGACACTATGTAAAGGTAAACTATATTCCAAGGACCAATAACCCTTAGTGTGAAGAAAAACTTCCTATTATTGTAATTGAATCTGTTGTCCATAAGTTGTAGTGGGTGTGCATGGATGTCGTAAGTGCTATCTTTAAAGATCAACCCCAAATTTGACAGTACATTTTGATCCTGTATTATATCATATAGGAGTAAGAAGTTACCCCTCAAGTGTCGTGTTTCTAGTGACATTACATTTAGACTCATTAATCTGGTTGCATAATCATCATTGTACTGACCATAAATGTGTTTAGTGACATTTCTCTGTACTTTTTCCAGTTTGCTACATTCACCTTTTTTATATGGACACCACAACTGAGATGCATACTCTAAGTGTGGCCTTACATATGCCCGACACAGAGGCACCAGAACTTCTGAATTGCGTGATCTAATATTCCTTCTGTTGGACCAAATAACTGTATTTGATGTGTTAATCACTGCATCAATATGCTCAGTATGAGTAAGGTTGTTATTGATTGAGACTCCCAAATCTTTCTCCTCGTGTGTAATATTTAATGGGGTTCTGACTAGTGGGTATGTTGACATAAGATTGTGTGTCCCTAAATGCATAACCTTGCACTTTTCTTTATTTATAGTCATGCCCCATCTATTAACCCATATTAAAATATTATCTAGAGTGTTGGGAACAAATGGGTGGGTAATTGTCTGGGGGGGGGGACTCAAAGGGTGGTACTAAATGACAATTTATTTAGTTTTTGTTGAGTGTGATCCCAAGGGATCAGTCCTGTGACTGGTCCTCTTCAATGTGTTCATCTACGACACTGGAAGCCCAGGGAAAGATGTGTCTATTTGCAGATGACACAAAGATACACTATGTGGCAGGGTAGTTAGTGAGAATGGTAAGAGGGAACTGAAAAGAAAGCTGGGCAAACTGGAAAGGTAGTCAATGGAAACTGAATGCCAAAAATGCAAGGTTGTGCACTCAGGGAAGGGAAATCCACAGACCAAATACTGGGTGGAGGGGTTATGACTCAAGCAGTACTCAGAAGAGAAAGATCTGGAGTTATAATTAGTCAGCCTTAAGACTTCAACAACCTGTATGGGAAAGCAAGCAGGATACTGGGGTGGGTAGGTAGTGCCTTCTCAAGGACAGAGGATGAGGTGATCCTAGTAAGGTCACCACCTTTGGATGAGGTAAAAAATGGATGCTGAACCACACGCCCAAACCCCGCCTCTGGCTCCACCCCCTTTTTATGACTGGTGAGTATATTGCTCCTCCTCCAAAGCCATTTGTATTGTTGGAAATAGACATTGCTAGTGATTGGAAATCATTTTTATACTGTTATTTTTTTTTATTTATTCAGTTATTTATTTTTATTCTTTGGCAACCAGGTTAACTCCCATAGGCCACATAGCCCATTTTACAGGCATGACCCAGGAGCACAGGAAGTTTAAGTGACTTGCTCAGGGTCACACAGTATGTAAGTGGAGGCTGTGGGAATCAAATTCAGGTCTGCCTACTGGATATACCAAGCTCATCCACAGCTTATTGCTCAGCCTTCTGTCAAACACTCTCCCATTTTCCTTTCCATGTCAGTCATGTATTCTGATGCGTTGACCAATTTTTGATAACTTAATTATTGGTGCTTGTGGTACCCTTAATACTGCACTATGTTCCCCTTTACCTCAGCAGCTATTGCTGTTTCTTTTCTTACTTCTAAGACATTCCACAATTTCAGACACACCATTCAATGCTACTAATCTGAATGACCTGTAAAAGTGTAGCTAATATTATGGAATGTTCAGGTAATACAAAAATGAGAGCAAATGTAGTGGTAAAGGCAATAAAAGCTAGAATATTACTTTAACAAAAATGGGTCTAAAACATACCACAATATAGGACAAACAAAGATAAACACATGAGAGCACATAAAGGTGTACAAGCTGTTTCCTGTCATAGCAGTAAAAGACCATACTTAAAATTCAGAGGGGAAAAGATTAGGTTAATTTACTGTGAATGATCTTAATGGCCATATTTTGCACCTCCCAGACAGACTGGTTTTAGAAACAAAGGCAGGTCTGAATGACTGTGCCATCAGAACTTCTTTGTAATCTGGACATGCAATGCAGCCAAAACACTGAATGATTTGCTGCATCAGTTTCAAGAGTATATGAGCACTCAAAAAGGCCCCAAAACCTGTCTGCATTTAATCAATACCAGATGACCGGATAAGGACCCTAAAAACTGGATTATCCGGTCAAAAACCAGATAAGTGGCAACCCTAGATCCTACCTTTGTACAGGTCCCTAATAAGGCTGCACCTGGAGTACAGTGCACAGCTCGGGATCTCTCACCTAAAAAAGGACAAGGACTGCCTGGAGTCAATCCAGTGGAGAGCAACTAAAATGATTCAAGGCTGGCAGGGGAGGACTTATGAGGAAAGATTGACTGACTTAAATATATTTTCACTGGAGGCCAGTAGAGAGGGAGACATGATTGAAACTTTCAAGTATCTGAAGGATATAAACAGGGCAGACTGCCAGCAGCTGTTTGAGCCTAGGGAGGGGTCCATCACAAGGGGACTCAATTATAGCAGGGGGACATTTAGGAGGCACATGAAGAAAAACTTTTTCATGGAGAGGCTGGTGAAAAAGTGGAACTGTATGCCAGTGCAGCTGGCCAGTGTTAACATGGTGGCTAATGTTGGAAACGGGAAAAAAAAAATACTGGGGGAACCCACCACCTTTAATGTACTGTAGGATCGAACTTACCCGATGGGGGGTCTGTATACATGGGCAGCTGTTTACCTTAAATGGGGTACATTTTACACAGAAGTCCTCCCCCCCCACACACACACACACACTTTGTTCCTGGAACACTTCCAGAATGGAGTCTCTCGCCCATTTCCCTTGCCATGGTGGCAAGCTTAAAGAGAAGGTGGGACAGACACATGGGACTGGCAAGGTTAATGGGGTGAGGAATTAAAGCAAATGGGAGAAGGGAAATTTCAAGCTGAACAATGTGAGGATTGATCCAGTAGAAGCCTAGTCAGTGCTATACTGATGAGGGCATAGGTAGAAACTGGGCAGACTGGATGCACAATGAGTCTTTTTCTGTCCACAGCAGTGTCAGTGGCTCAGCAGGTAGCACACTCGCCTCTGAGGCCAGGAGATCAGTAGGCTGTGGGTTCTATTCCCACACCAGGCACTTGGGTTAATATCCCAATACTGACACTGTAGTGCAGCATGAGGGGAGTGCTGTACTCCTGAGGTGCCGTCTTTCGGATGAGACGTTAAACAGATGTCCCATCTGCCTGTTCTGGTGGTAGGTCAGGTGGATGTTAAAGATCCCATGGCACTTCTCGAAAGGAGCAGGGGAATTTCCCCGGTGTCCTGGCCAAAATTTCCTCCATTCATGAAAAATACCACCAACAGCTTAATCTGGTTCAACGTCAGTTGGCATTCATCTGTATCCTCCTCCCCCGGGTCATGAATGAAAATAGGCAGGATTTGTTTAGTGCACTTACCTGGTCAACAAAAACTAAATAAATAAATAAAATAAATACGTAGGGAGGATAAAAGCTGTCAGAGGAGATGTGAGACCTTTAATAATAACATGTTCACTCCAGAGAAAAGGAAGCCAAGGTGAGATACAATCTCAGTCTTACTCATACTGAAGGGTATTGTCATGGCTGAGCAAAAGAAAATATTTTATTTAGTGTACTCCTGTAGCAGTGGCGGTGAAGTGCACCAAAAATTGGGGGGCGATAGTTTCCAAAGCAAGGTGGTCAAGCTATGCAACACCTCAAACACAGCTGACTTCAAAAATATACTTCAATCAACCTGTCTTTTTATCATGCTGAAAAACATACAAATAGTCACAAATAATCCACAGTTTATTTGCAGAAATTAATTAAAGATCATGTGCAACGGTTTTTACATATTTTTTATAAAAGCTTAAAAAGCTGAAATTCAAGTCTTTGTGTCATGAGTAGTATTTCCTGAAAATGTCATGCTGTTTGGTTTTGGGGTTTTCTTCAAATCAGCATTTGTTAACTTGCTCTACTGTGGCTGAAAACAGTGGAGTTATTTCTGTCCTCTCAGTCAAGCTTAGAGTGCGATGACATCACTTTGGAGTAGCTTGCTGTTTCAGATTCCTAATCAGAGCAGCACTCTGTAGAGTTTATGGTTCACTGAGCTCTCCAGGTTTCTTACTAACCCAGTCTCTGATTTGTGTTGAGATCTGCTTAAAATATATCATTCTCTTCCTTTAAAAAGCTGAGCATTTCATTTTCAATGCTGAATTGAAGTAGTGGAAATCTTTTTCTGTGAGAAGTCAGCTTGTCTGTATCACAGCTCTTGTTATTTGTAATCAAACTTCAGTTGTTTTCTAACTATATAATGCAGGGCTGTTTAATAAAAATAAAATAAATCTAAATGTTGTTCATTCACAGAAACAGTTGTTCTTTGATGTAGCCTTCATAAATACACTCCTGTAAGAACATTTATTTTCATGTCAGATTGACAAACAGGTGCTTGTCACACTCTGCTACAGTATTTCAAGCACACGTACTGTCAGAACTCACAAACGTCAGTTCTTTGGTGGTTTCTGTGTGAAAATACTTCATGTATGTGTATAACTAGAAACACTAGATGGCATCCTGATGCAACATGTCTCTGCCCCACAGTTGAGGCAGCTGCAGTCTACTGCCACCAGTCCCCTGTCCCACAAGCCCCTCTGCCTTCTGCTCCACATTCGAGGTTGCTGCACCCTGCTGCCCACTGTGTTCTCCCACACAGTCAGGGATTGTGCACCCTGCTGTCTCAATCCTCTGCCTAAAGAATCAGGACTACTGCACCCTGCCATTCCTTGCCCAAACAATTGGGGTTGCTACATTCTGTTGCCCTCTCTCCCCCACCCTCACAGTTAGTAATGCTGCACCTGTTGCCCCCTGTTCCTGTCTCCACAGTCAGGGCTGCTGTGTTGTGCTGTGCTCTACAGTGCCAGGTTCACTGCCTCCACAGCTGGGGCTGCCACACCATGCTGCTCTAGCCACCAGAGGTGGGGCATTTGCTGCACTCACTACCTCACTGCCTCCTTGCCACTACAGTCAGATCCTTTGCTACACCCTGCTGAAACAGGAACAGGAGGCAATATGTGCAGTGTCCCTGACTTTGAGGGTGAGAGAGAGGTTAGCAGGGTGCAGCAACCCCAACTTTGAGAAGGGTGCAGCACAACAGTAAGGGCATTTACTGCACCCTGTCCCCTGCCTCTGGAGGCAAGGGGCTCTGTGGTGCAGCAGGGCACAATGGTGGCAGGGGACAAAGGATACCATGGTACAGAAGTCTTGACTGTGGGACTGGACACAGGTGGGCATCAGGGTACAGCAGCCCTGACAATAACACAGGGTGCTCATTGTGCAGCAACCCAGCCCATTTGGGGCAATGGAAGTGCATAGCAGGGTTCAGCAGCCCCAACTGTGGATGCAGGTGGCATGAGACTCTAGGGTGTAGCACTGCACAGCAGCCCTGACTGTAGAGATGGGAACAGGGGGCAACAGGGTGCCGTGGCCTTGGCTGTGGGGGTGGGACAGAGGGCAGCAGGGTGCAGCAGCCCTGAATGTTCGGGCAGGAGATAGGGGTGGCATCAGGGTACAGCAGCCATGCCTGTTTGGGACAAAACAAGGGATGTGGGCAGCAGGGTGTAGCAAAGGATCTCACTCTGGTGGCAGGGGGACAGCAGGGTGCAACTGCCTCAACTGTGGAGGCATGCAACAGGGTGCAGCAAATGCCCTGAATCTTGTGGCCAGTGGCAGCATGGTGCAGCAGCCCAAACTGCAGCAACAAGGGGCTCTAGAGCACAGCAGGCCATAGCAACCCCAACTGTGTAGAAAGGAGCAGGGTGCAGCAGCCCTCTCTCTCTCTGGTGACAGGGGATAGAGGACATCATGATGCAAAAGTTTTGACTGTGATGTAGAACACAGGGCATCAGGGTACAGCAGCCCTGACTGTGAGATGGGGTACAGTTGGTGCAGCAGCCCTGCCTATTTGAGGCAATGGAAGTGGGTAGCAGGGTGTAGTAAAATCCCACCTCTGGTGGCTAGGGCAGCATGGTACAGCAGCCCCAGCTGTGGGGACAGAGAACCTGGCACTCTAGGGCTTAGCACAGCACAGTAGCCCTGTCTGTGGAGACAGGAACAGTGGGCAACAGGTGCAGCTTCCCTACCTGTGAGGGTGGTGCAGAGAGGGTAGCAGGGTGCAACAACCCCAACTGTTTGGGCAGGGGGCAGCAGGGTGCAGCAGCCCTGATTCTTTAGGCAGAGGATGGAGTCAGCAGGATGCACAATCCCCGACTGTGTGGGAGAACACAGTGGGCAGCAGGGTGCAGCAGCCTCGAATGTGGAGCAGAAGGCAGGGGGCGTGTGGGGCAGGGACAGGTGGCCATAGACTGCAGCTGCCTCAACAGTGGGGCATCGAGATGCCACATAGTGTTTCTAGTTATACACATACATGGTATATTTTCACACAGAAACCACCAAATAACTGAAATTTGTGAGTTTAGACAGGTGCCTGTCACACTCTGCTACAGTGTTTCAAGCACATGTACTGTTAGTCAATTTGACATGAAAAAAAATGTTCTTACATTAATGTGTTTATGAAGGCTACATCACAGACAGACTGTTTCTGTGACTAAACAACATTTTGATTTATTTTATAGTCATTTAATAGTCCAGTGTTATATAGTTAGAAAAAAAAAAATCAGAGTTTTGATTAGAAAGAACTAAGAGCTGTGACAGACAAGCTGATTTCTCACAGAGAAAGATTTCCACTTCTTCATTTCAGCATTGAAACTGAAATGATCAGCGGTTTATGAGAAGATGATATATTTTAAGCTGATCTATCTAAACACAAATCAGACAGTGGGTTTGTAAGAAATTTGGAGAGCTCATCAAACCATTAACTCTACAAACTACTGCTCTGATTGGGAATCTGAAACAGCAAGCTGCTCCAAAATGATGTCATCGCACTCTAAGTTTGACTGAGAGGACAGAAAATAACTCCACTGTTTTCAGCCACTGTAAAGCATGTTAACAAATGTTGATTAAGAGAAAACCACAAAACCAAACAGCAAGAAATTTTCAGGAAACACTAATCATGACACAGGGACTTGAATTTCAGCTTTTCAAGCTTTTATAACAAATATGTAAAAACCGTTGCACATGATCTTTAATGAGTATTAAAGCAGGACTGGACCAGATGTGCAAGGTTCAGAAAATTCTGAGAGATAAAAATGAAGACTAAATTACTGTACAGTGCAACCCACTCAACAGTTAAACAAAATATAACCTTTTTTTTCAAAAATATACTTTGTTGTTGGATTCTCTTTGTATATGGACTGCAAAAAATGTTAAAGTAGTATACCTACTGTCCGAAGACTTTCACAAGCCTCACTTCTTTTTAAATTAAAGCTGCTCCGATAGAAACGCAAGGGATGAAAATGCATTAGCTAACCCCCAAGTAAAAAAAGAGAGGGGTCTGTGCCCCCAATCCTATGTCCAGTAAGAAGCAGAGGCATCCCCTGAAGCTCAAAGGTTGTAAATTAAGTGGTAACTTTGGAAGCACCTCTTCTTGCAGAGGGTGGTGAACGTATGAAACAATCTACCAGTGGAGGCAATGAAGACTTTACAAGCTTTCCAGTTAAGCCTGGTAAAATATCTGCTTACCAAGGGAATCGCAGGGTATCCTGGGTAGTAGGGTGGGCAATCTCTAAAAATAAGGTTTGAACAGCATACTAGTTGGGGCCCTGTTTGCACTGCATACTTTTTCTGTGGGGGGCGGCTTGTGCTCCCTTCCCACCATTAAAGGAGAACTGTGGTGAACCTGTATGCCATTTGCCTCTGTAGATGCTGTTTTTTAAATGCTGGTTTGAACTGCTTTATTATTCCAGCTCAACAGGTTTTTAAGTTATCCTAGTGAGTGTTTCTGATTTACACTCTGGTGTTAAGTGCCATTTTAGAACTGTGTGGTGTAGTTTAAGTCCCTGTCAGCCATCAAGTTCGAATAGAACATGAGTGCATTGTGCCAACCATGGAAGAGCTGAACAAGGGACATAAACTACATCACACAGTTCAAAAATGCTACTTACCTGCACAGTTTATAAATCAGAAACACCCTTTAGCATAATTAAAAAGCCAGCAGACATAGAACAGCAGTAAAATCAGAATTAGTATTTAAAAAGCATTTGTCAATGCCGAATGTTGTCGTGCTGGTATTGGCAGTGGGAGTGACGTAGCTAGAGACACATAGTGCTGTGATTTTGTGAATGTGTCTCAAAAGGTGATTTTGCACCGCGAGCATGCCATTGTGCACCACAGCTGCGGAAACACGTTTGGGGCAGGCTGTGAAAAATGGCAGCTGGACTGTTGATAAGGAGATGTGCACAAATGCCAGTGGTGAAAATGTGGCATGAAAATATTGCAGATTGACGAAGTTACAAGGTGCATGGAAACTGCGCAATGCACGCTTGCAACACAGTCATTGTATGGAATTTCGGCACCAAATTTTCAACATAGACATTTTAGAACCTCTGCTCATGAATAGTGTCACCGTCTTTTCCTCAAACTGTCCCAAAAACTGATTTCGCATAGCAGCTGTGCAATTTTGTGCCGGACGTGTGAAAACACATTTCAGGCAGCTGCAGTGTTCATAAGGAGGTATGGAAAAATGCTAGTGATGAACAGCTGGAGTGAAAGTATTACAAATTCACAAAGTCATGAACGTGCATGCAAACTGTGCAATGCACGCTCATAAAACACTAATTTTATTGACTTTCATTCCCAAAATTTCAATATAGGCATTTTAGGGCTTTGCGGATGACTCAAAACTGGGGGTGGTGGTGGATGGGGAGATGGGGAGGGTGGCCCTACAGGGGGACCTGGAGGCTCTGGAAAGATGGTCTAGAAAGTGGAAGCTGAGGTTCAATGCAGGGAAATGCAAGGTACTCCACCTAGGGGCCAGAAACCCATGCCAAGTGTACACCCTGGGGGGGGGAAATGCTACAAGTCTGGATGGCTGAGAGGGACCTGGGGGTGGTGGATGTCAAGATGAACAACTCTGAGACTTGTAGGAGGGCAGCAGCCAAGGCCAACAGGATGCTGGGATGCATCGCTAGGGGGATCACCTCCAGAAGGAGGGAAGTGATACTCCCTCTGTATAACTGCTTGGTGAGGCCACACCTTGAGTACTGCATGCAGTTTTGGAGGCCACATTTAAAGAGGGATATTAAACTCCTGGAGAGGGTCCAGAGGAGGGCAACCAAAATGATTTGGGGTTTGGGGGATAGGACCTATGAGGAGAGGCTCGAAGAGCTAAATATGTACACATTGGAAGAGAGAAGGGACCGGGGGGACATGATAGAGGTCTTCAAGTACATGAAGAGGGTAAATAGGGGAGGAACAGTCAGGGTGCTTTGAAGGAAGGAGGAGGGGGCCACTAGAGGGCATGGGTGGAAGCTGGAGGGGGAAAGATTCAGGGGTGAAAAGAGGAGGTGCTATTTCACTAAGAGGGTGGTGGAGCCATGGAATGCGCTGCCTAGGGGGCTGGTGGAGACAGAGACGGTGGAGGGGTTCAAGAGGGGGTGGGACAGGTACAGGGGAAGGGTTCTGGAAGCAAAATCCAATGCAGCAAGAATAGCCGGGGAAGGGAGAAGCCAGAGAAGGCGAGGGGGGCAACAAGGTCAGCACCCAGGGTGGGGGCTGACCAAACGAGCAGACACAAAAGACCGTTAGGCCTATTCTGCTGGCATTTTAGTATGTTAGTATGCTAATGAACAGTGTCACTGTCATTTTCATCATGTGTCTCGAACACGGACTTTCCACAGCGACCACGCTATTCTGCGCCGGAACTGTGAAAACAGATTTTGGTCAGGATGTGAAAAATGACAGCTGTACTGTTCATTAGGAGTGCAGAACAATATGGCACTGCCGAAAATCTGGAGTGAGAATATTACAAGTTTGCGAGCGTGCGATTATTACGATAAACTGGCCAATGCACGCTTGTAAAACAGTCACTTTATGAGTATTGTCACCAAATTTTCAGCACAGGCATTTAGGACCTCTGCTCATGAACAGTGTCACTGTCATTTTAAGTAATGTCCCGAACACTGATTTCGCTGCGACTGCGCTATTCTGCGCCGGAAGTGCGAAAACACATTTCACCAGGATGTGAAAATGACAGCTGTACGGTTCACAAGAAGGTGTGGTAAAATGCCAATGTTGAGAATCTGGTGTGAAAATATTGCGAATTAAGCTAACTTATGGCGTGCGTTCTTGGTTCTCCTCAGCGCTTGTAAAACAGTCATGTTTGGATTTTCCCACCAAATTTGTAACATAGGTTTTTGAAAGCCCCCCTCATGAATAGTGGCACTGTCATTTCCTTACATGGTCCTGAAATGTGATTTCATACAGTGGCTGCAAAATCACCTTTCGGGACCGAATAACGCCATGCCAGTGCAAGAACTCACGAGAAGGGGTCCCAAAAACCCCATGTTGAAAATTTGGGGCCAAAATTCACAAAAATGCCTGAAATATGTACTAAAGTTGAAAAAACTCTAGCTGTCCCATTGTACAGCTTACCAGCATTTCCTCAGTTCGCGGTTGGCTTTGAAGAGTGCAGACTTGTTCCCAGTCCACCGATGATCATCGCCGAGCTCTGGAGGTAAGTATGGGGTGAGGGGGCATGGGAGGCAGGGTGCAGATGGGTGTCTGGTTGTGGGTGTGGGAGGGGCACAGATACTCGAGGGACCGTTTCCCTTTACAGGTTTAAAGGAAGAAAAAAACAAAACATCATGGGACAGTTTTTTCCAGGGGATTAACACGCTGGGGTGGGCTCCCAGTGTGCCACCTAACTGTTTAGGGGGTCTGTAGCTGACGGAGTTGGGCACCCTTGTTGGCAAACAACATGGGGGTTAGAATTTATGCTGACGGGATTGGGTACCGTCAACAAACAAAGAAGGGGGTGCAGAGCCGAGGGATTGGGCACCCCTTCAGCATTAAACAATTGGAAGAGTTTTTGCCAACGTGGAGGGCCTCTGTTGGTGGCACACAAGGAAAGGAGGGGCTGGGTAACAGCCGAGGGATTGGGCACCCCTCGGCATTAAACAATTGGGGGGTGCTTTATGCCGGCGGAGTGGGCTCCCCTGTCGGCACATTCACGAGGCAGCCAACAGAGGATTAGGCACGCCCAAGTCGGTAGTTCCACGGTCAGTGTCCCACTATGTACATAATGGCGGCGATATCGGCATGAGCGACCGCTATGCCTGACGAGCTTTGCTCGGATTGCAGCGGACCTTTTCTTAGATGTACTCGCCACATTATGTATGCATGGTGTGGCACCGGTATGCAGGCTGATTGGGGAGTACGGGAGGCACCTACTGGTTGTCCAACAGCCACCACGCCTCTAAAGCTGCACTGTCCCAAGATATGCACATAAAAATCAGCATCAGTAGGCAAAATAGCTTACAGCTTCAGCGCAGTTCTTTATTTGCTAAGTGTTAGGAACCCTTGTCTTTACCATCCCTGCAGAGTTCTGAAAATGAGTAATTCTGGCGATCACAACTGCGGTTTCCGTTTACACATTCAAGGCTGCACTTCAGGATTTTATTTTATAAACATTCCATTGGTTTTAGCTTATCGGTACGGTAGCTACAGCAGTGCAACAGTGAATTGGCCGAGATAAAAATAATGCAGGTGTACAGTACACAAACAAGCATGGGCGATGTTTGAGAAAAAGCTCAAGGTATCAGAAGGCAACTGGAGTAGTTCAGATCATAGCACCAAGTGTGTCTATGTGTTCAACAGCTGTATGAACCTCAACCTACTCTCCAACTTCCTAAATGTGTCTCTGCTATACCCCCACAGACAGCCGAACGCTGTGACAGCACTCTTGCTGCTCGAGGTAGCGGAGCCCAGGCGACTGGAAGGGTTAATGGCAGTACGATGACGTCACCCGCTTCCCCTGTGTAGCTGTCCTGAGTTCGGAGACAGGGAAGAGGAAGAGGCCGAAGCGAAGAAGCGAGCGACTGAGCTTGGAGCAGGCAGCTGCACGGAGGCCGACGCAGCTCGGCAAGCATGGAGGCTGCAGCGCCGGAGCTGCAGGCCGGCTCTTGGATGCCAGTGTTCATCGAGCGCATAGTCAACGACACGCTGGTGGTGACCCTCAGCTATGCTGACCGGAGCTACAGTGGCATTCTCATCGACTGCAGCAAGAAGTAAGACGTTTGCATGGAAAGAGCTGACAAAATCGACTTTGTTATTTTAGATGCTAGTGTGACTGTGTCACGTTGGGCCTGTAGGGGAGTGAAAGGGGCAGCTGGGAACCCACTGGGGGCCTGCAACTGATCTCAGGCGACATTAAATAGCCAGTGCCCACTTTTATGTATTCTTTACCAGAAAAACAATCCATTGCAAACATTTAATCAGCACAGTTTTCCTTTAACTACTTTTTTCCAGCACTTCAGCAAAGATTGAGTTTTGCAAAATTAGTTCGAAAGATATACTTTACCCTGTATTATACCAAACTTATTTCCAGAGTGTATGACACGTCAATTTATAACGAAACTCAGCTGTACCTTTTTTGAATCAGTCACTGCTTCTATTGCTACGAGAAAGCAAGGCAAAAGAAGTGTTGCAGAGTTCTGCGGTGTTAGAAATATGTTTCATGACACATTAGTGACTTTTAAAGCACATCTTGAAAGGTTTGCCTTTAGTGATGCAATTGCATTTCATGCTGCACAAAGATTCCGCTGTTTGATGGTACCTGCTGTCACTTCACCATGTGTGCTACCAAGTACTTGAAATGTAAGGCCATTATAAAAACAACATTTTATCATAAGGTCAGTGACTTACTGCAACATGTGAGCCATGCAAGACAATGTATGTCACATTGATTTTTGCACATGATTGGGTTTTACCCAGCAAAACCCATTTACAGAAGCAATACAATTATAATCAGTTACATACAGTGGCAGATCCAGGATTTTACAACTGGAGTGGTGTGCATAGTTGATGTGTAATTTTGTCATTTATTTTTATTCTTTATGTTGTCTGCTATTATATTTGTCATTACATTTTTGTCAGAAAATACAAATATAATCTACATTTTACATGGATTTTTTTCCAACAATAAATATATGACTTCTTCAGCAAAGTGAAATGCAGCAACAGCAAGCACCTCTCTGGGCTGAGGGAGGAGGTTGCTCATCTCCAGGCTGAGTTGGCCAGGATTTGGGGGACCTCCTCTCCCTCTCAGGGCCACTGCCGTTGCCTTAGAGGTTGCCAAGAAAGAGGAGCAGTTGGAACACAGTGGGCTCAGGGAAGGTGAGGGTGGTGGAACAGAGGTGCATCCTTCCAGTTGTACCTCTCCACAATTCATATGCCGTTCTGGCAAAGTGCGGTTCCTCTATGGACGCACCTGCAGTGGAGACCAAGGAGGATGCTGGGAACCTCCACAAAGGAGACCCACAGGAGGGTGGCATGGGACTTCACAGGGGAAGGAAATAACTCCTGGTGGGGGACTCCATTGTTAGGAGGGTAGAACTGGGGGAGGAAGGGGAGAAACATAGAATTTGACGGCAGATAAGGACCGCTTGGCCCACCCAGTCTGCCCATTTCCCTACCTACTGGATAAGCTGCAGATCCTAGTTAACCAGCAGCCTACTTCTTTCTACCCCAACCCCCCAGAATTGCCTTATGACTATCCCATGCATGCTTGAATTCCACCACTGATTTTGACTCCACAACCTCCTCCGGAAGGCCATTCCATGCATCCACAACCCTCTCTGTGAAAAAATACTTCCTTAAATTACCTCTGAGCACCCCCCTCTATCTTCAAATTGTGCCCTCTTGTTCTTGCACACCTCTTTTTTTGAAAGATGCTACCCTCTTGGACTTTGTTGATTCCCTTGAGGTACTTGAAAGTTTCTATCATGTCCCCCCTCTCCCTCCTTTCCTCGAGGCTATACATATTAAGCTCCTTAAGTCTCTCTTCATATGTCTTCTGGTGCAGACCCTGCACCATTTTAGTTGCCCTCCTCTGGACAGCTTCCATCCTGTCTATGTCTTTTGGAGATTGGGTCTCCAGAACTGCACACAGTACTCAGATGGGGTCTCACCAGCTGTCTGTACAGAGGGATAATAACTTCCTGTTTTCTACTGGTGATGCCTCTCCCTATGCATCCCAGTATCCCTCAACCCTCCTTGCTGCCTTCTCACATTGCTTGCCCACCTTTAGGTCATCTGATATGACTACCCCAGGTCCCTTTCCATTTTGTTGTTGTTGTATCTCACCCCCATTGTGTACTCTTCCCCTGGGTTTTGTTTCCCAGGTGCATTACCTTGCACTTCTTAGCATTGAATCTAAGCTGCCATACATTTGACCATTCCTCTAACCTTGCAAGTCCCTTCTCATCCTTTCCACCCCACCCTGTGCATCAACTCTGTTGCAGATCTTAGTGTCATCTGCAAAGAGACATACTTCCTTCCAGTCCTTCTGCAATGTAAACATAAAGAAGACATTGAAGAGGACTGGTCCTAATACTGAACCCTGGGTTACCCGTAACCTCCCTTCTTCTGAGTGGACTCCATTTACTATTACTCTCTGTGTCCTATTCTCCAGCCAATTCTTTACCCAGGCTGTCATCTTGGGACCCACTCCCAGGCTGGCTAACTTATATATTAATCTTGTGTGGGACTGTGTCAAATGCCTTGCTAAAGTCTAGGTAGGCCATGTCCACAGCCCTCCCTGATCTACTACTTTGGTCACCCAGTCAAAGAAATCTATCAGATTCGTCTGGCATGACCTTCTGCTGTGAATCCATGCTGCCTAGGGTCTTGTGCCCCTCTGGCCTCTAGATACTGCGACAATTCTGTCCTTTAAAGTGATTCCATCATTTTCCCTATCACTGAGGGTTAAACTAACAGGTCTATAGTTTCCTGCTTCTGCCTTGCTCCCACTTTGTGAAGGGGAATCACATCTGCCCTCCTCCAGTCCTCGGGTACCACCCCATCCTCCCATGATTTGTTAAAGAGGGTAGTCAGTGGTGTCACTAGTTCTACCCTTAGTTCTTTTAAATTCTGGGATGAATCCCATCAGGCCCCATTGCTTTGTCCACCTTCAGTTTTAAGAGTTCTTTCAGAACCCTTTCTTCTGTAAATGGGCTGGTATCAACTTCTGTATCCAGAGTGTTACTACTGTTTGTTTTATGTACCTCCCCCTCTTCCTTTGTAAATACTGAGCAAAAATATTTGTTTAGTATCTCTGCCTTTTCACATTCTCCCTCCCCTTTATTAAGCCTCACTATCCCTCCCTTGGTCTTCCTTTGCTCCCTGATGTACCTATAAAAGGTTTTATTCCCCTTCTTAACTGAGTTGGCTATCTTTTCCTCAGTTTGGGCCTTTGCTGTTCTGACTGCCTTCTCAGCCTCCTTTTGCTTTAACTGATACAGTTCTCTGTCCTGCTCCTGCTGCGATTCCTTGTACTTCCTGAATGCTTTCTTTTTCTCTTGAACCTTCACTGCCACTTCCTTTGAGAACCATAGTGGTTTCTTACATCGTCTTGTTTTGTTTATTTGCTTCACACAAAGGCTAGATTACCTCTGTGATGTGCAGTTTTATTATTCCCCATTGTTCTTCCACCCCTCCTTCCTGCCCATTTTGCTAGTGCATTCCTTAGGCACTCACCCATTTTGGCAAAGTCAGCCCTCCTAAAGTCCAGTACTTTTGTCTTTGTATGACTTGACTCTATTGCTGTGTTTATTGTGAACCATACTGTTCGATGGTCGCTAGTTCCCAGATGGCTACCCACTTCTACATCTGTGATCCTCTCTCCATCTCCATTCGAGAGTATCAAGTCTAATATTGCTCCCTCGGTAAGGTGCCTGCCTGGCACTATGGCTTGGCGGGACAGGGAGCGAATCCTCAGGATTGCTGGAGCAGCTGCACAGGGGAGGGAGCTGGATGTCATTGTCCACCTAGGGTCAAATGACCTGGCTGAGAAATGGATCAGAGCAGTGCAGGAAGAGTTTGTGGAGTTGGGGAGGGGCCTTAGACAAGTAGCAAGCACGGAAACCTTCTTGGAGGTGCTTCCTGTCTATGGCATTAATGAGGCCAGGGTGCTCCACACCATGGGATTCAATCAGTGGTTGAAAAACTGGTGCAGAGCTTAGGAATTTGGCTTCATTGAGGACTGGGAATGATGCAGGCCTATTATTGGCGTGATGGTCTGCATCTGTCTAGGAGAGGAACCAGGATCCTAGGTGATAGGTTTAAATGCTTCATTGGCAAGCATTTAAACTAGCCGGGGAGGCACTGGAAAGGAGCAGTGAAATCCTACCCCCTCAAATCAGGGTAGTAAGTGAGATAAACACCAAGATAGAGATGTCGATAGGGAGAAGGGCAGGGGTAAATGGAGAAAATGACAAAGGCAGTAAGGACAGGGATGGAGCAAAAAGGGGTAAGGCCATCAAGAAATGGAGGGTAATGAGTACCAATGCCTGTAGTCTGGGCAACAAGCTCCCTGAACTTGTGGCCTTGATAGAAGATGCCTGGATATCGTAGCAGTCACAGAAACATGGTACACAGAGAACCATGACTGGAATGTTAACATACCAGGGTACACAACCTACAGGAGAGACCGGGAGGGTAGAAGTGGGGGAGGAGTTGCTCTCTATGTAAGGGAAGTGATAAAAGCAATGGAACAAAAAAGTAAACAGGGAAGAGAGGAGGCACTGTGGGTCACCTTAGAGACTGGAAATAGCACCACAATCCGCACAGGGTTTGTATACAGACCCCCATGTCAGGGAGAGGGAATGGACAAGGATATGATAGAAGGCATACTTAGGATGGTAGAGAAAGGGGAGATGCTGTTGATGGGGGACCTGAGTATGCCAGATGTTAACTGGAGCACCTTTGCTGCAGCCACATCCAAGAGCAGGGCCATTCTCGATGCCCTACCTCAGACAGCTAGTTTTGGAACCCACTCTTGAGGGAGAAATCTTACTTGGACCTCGTACTCTCAAATGGGAACAGCGAGAGGATCTCGGATCTAGAAGTGGGTAGCCATCTGGAAACAAGTGAGCACCAAATAGTGTTGTTCATGATAAACTCAGCTACAGAGTCAAGCCGTACAAAAGTGAGGGTACTGTACTTCAGGAGGGCTGACTTTGGCAAGATGGGAGAGTGCCTTAGAAAAGCACTAGTAAACGGGCTAGAAGGAGGGGTGGAGCAACAATGGGGAAACATCAAAACTGCCATCACAGAGGCAACAAGCCTTTGTGTGAAGCAAATAAATCAAAACGAAAGAAAAGGCCACTGTGGTTCTCTAAAGAGGTGGCGGGGAAGGTTAGGGAGAAAAACAGCATTTAGGAAGTGTAAGGAAACACAGAAGGAGCAGGACAGAGAACTGTACCAGTTAAGGCAGAAGGAAGCTGGGAGGGAAGTCAGAATAGCAAAGGCCCAAACTGAGGAAAAGATAGCCAAGTCAGTTAAGAAGGGGGATAAGACCTTTTATAGGTACATCAGGGAGCATAGAAAGACAAAGGGAGGGATAGTGAGGCTGAATAGAAAGGACAGTGGGGGGGCAGAGAGGGACCGTGAAAAAGCAGGGATACTGAACGAATACTTCTGCTCAGTATTCACAAAAGAGGAGGAGGAGGGGGAGGTGCCTAATCCAATTAACAGATGCACTCAGGATAGGGGGTCGATCCCAGTCCTTTCACAGAAGAAAGGGTTCTGAAAGAACTCCTAAAACTGAAGGTGGACAAAGCAGTGAGGCCTGATGGAATTCATCCCAGAATTCTAAAAGAATTAAGGGGAGAACTAGTGACACCACTGATTACCCTTTTTAACAAATCATGGGAGGATGGTGTGGTACCGGAGGACTGGAGGAAGGCGGATGTGATTCCCTTCACAAAAGTGGGAGCAAGACAGTGGCAGGAAACTACTGACCTGTCAGTTTGACATCTGTGGTAGGGAAAGTGATGGAATCACTTCTGAAGGAAAGAATTGTTGAGTACCTAGAGGAAGGTGGGGCACAGGACCGAAGGCAGCATGGGTTCACAGCGGGAAGGTCATGTCAGACAAATCTAATTGATTTCTTTGACTGGGTGACCAAAGTAGTAGACCAGGGAGGGGCTGTGGACATGGCCTACCTAGACTTTAGCAAGGCATTTGACACAGCCCCACACAAAAGATTAATAATCACATTAACCAGCCTGGGAGTGGGTCCCAGGGTTGTAGCCTGGGCAAAACATTGGCTGGACAACAGGACACAGAAGGTAATTGTAAATGGAGTCCACTCTGAAGAAAGAGGGGTTACTAGTGGGGTACTGGAGGGTTCAGTCCTTTTTAATGTCTTTATAAGTGACATTGCAGAGGGACTGGAAGGAAAAGTATGCCTCTTTGCAGATGATACAAAGATCTGCAACTGGGTTGATACACAAGGAGGTATGGAAGGATGAGAAGGGACTTGGCAAGATTGGAGGAATGGTCAGAAGTATGGTAGCTTGGATTCAGTGCAAAGAAGTGCAAAATAATGCACCTGGGAAACAAAAACCAAGGGGAAGATTACACAATTGGGGGGTAACAACAACAGAAATGGAAAGGGACCTGGGAGTAATCATATCAGATGACCTTAAGGTTAGCAAGCAATGTAGGAAGGCAGTAGGGAGGGCTGGGGGGATACTGGGATGTATCGGGAGAGGCATCACCAGCAGAAAACAGGAAGTTATCACTCTGTACAGACAGTTGGTGAGACCCCATCTGGAATACTGCATCCAGTTCTAGAGACCCCATCTCTGCAAGGACATAGACAGGATGGAAGCAGTGCAGAGGAGGGCAACTAAAATATTGCAGGGTCTGCAAGAGAAGCCATATGAGGAGAGCCTAAAGGAGATTGATATATATACCCTTGAGGAAAGGAGGGAGAGGGGGGGACATGATAGAAACTTTTAAGTACCTCAGTGGAATCAGCAAAGTCTAAGAGGGTAGCATCTTTCAAAAAAAGAGATGTGCAAGAACAAGGGGTCACAATTTGAAGATGGGGGGGGCGGCTCAGAGGTAATTTAAGGAAGTATTTTTCACAGAGAGGGTTGTGGATGTATGGAACAGCCTTCCAGAGGAGGTTGTGGAGTCAAAAACAGTGGTGGAGTTCAAGCATGCATGGGACAGTCATAAGGCAATTCTAGGGGTTGGGGGTAGGAAGAAGTAGGCTGCTGGTTAACTAGGATCTGCAGCTTATCCTGTAGCTAGGGAAATGGGCGGGCTAGGTGGGCCAAGCGGTCCCTATTTGCCATCAGAGTCTATGTTTCAAGTGAGTTACAGGCGCAGGCATCCCGTTTGCTACCCTCTAGATCTGCCACTGGTTACATATATACAGTAACCTTATAGTATTTGATAACACACACACAGAAAAAAACATAAAGAGTGCATACAAATGGTATTAAGGGCTATATTGAAAGCTGCTTGAGGGCTTGCTCCATGGATTTAACTTGGCAACATGTCAGTGTTCGGGTTGGTTTCACATGGCCGAATGTTTGTGTTCAAGACTGGTTTCATGACTTATTTATTGGATTTTCTGTGAAAAAGAGCATGTATCATTTTTTTTTTCCCAGTAGGTTGAAAATTGAAAATGAGGTAGGTCCAGAGTGATACAGTAACAGTGCGGTTCGTGGATGTAACTGGAACACCAGAAATGTTGATACCTGCAGTGTATTTTTGCTCATACTGCAGGGAGATATCTGAAAGTGGCTGTAACCAGTGACACATAGAAAGAAATTACAGGGAAAGTAAGTTACCTTAGCACTAACAAGTCTCTCTCCCAAACCACAGCAGTATTAGAATGTTTTGTAAAGTTCTTTTCTTTATTAGTTTTTAATCAGAAGTGCTTCTGGATTCAGTAAGTTTGAAGCCTAACGAACAGGACACGTTAGGAATGTACTGAAACAGAACAGTGCCAGTCTGGTTACTATAAGATCTCTTGGTTTGTGAATTTCATTGTTTTTATGGGCATGACACTGAACATAAAGAAGACTTCGAACACATTTTGACCATGCAGTCTTAAAAGTTGTAAAGCACATTTCATACCAAGGCCAAACCAGCCAGTACACCATGCAGCAGCCGGTTGGCAGTCATTTTAAAGCAGGATGGGACAAATCTGTTTGTGAGCTGGTGGTCAGTTTGGCCACAAGCTTTCAAAATCTGTTAGCCGTACCAATATTTGTGGTGGCCATCCTTTTTAAAGGCTCAAAAGTCACTTTGTAGGCAGGTAGCCAAGTTGGCCAATAACTTTCAAAATCTGGTAGCCAAACCATGTTTTTAAGTAGCCATTGGCCACCTGGCTACCGGATTTGTTCCACCCTGGTTTAAAGGAGAACTGCATTGAGCCTGTAAGCCATTTTTTCCTGTAAATGTGTGTGTTTTTTATATATATATATATATATATATATATATATATATATATAATGGTTCCCATTCTGTAATGGTTCTATCTTTATGGCCTTTTAGTTAATATAGTGGGTGTTTCTGATTTGCACATACTGCAGGTGGGCAGTGTCATTTTAGAGCTGTATGATGTAGTTTATGTACGTTTTAACCACAATATGAGTCAATTTGACTGGAAACGCCCATCTTTGGGTCTAAAAATAGTTTAAGGAAATTGTTGAATATCAGTGAAGCATGTGAATGCTTTAGGTAGATCTTATATTATTTTATGTTCCCCCGTGGCATTTTTTTATGTGTATTGTACTACTGTCTTTTTCTTTTTTTTTTTTTACGTATTTGTATAACTTGATTGTATTTTAATATTGTGATGTAATTTGTACTTTGCTGTTTGCACTCTGGTTGACATTGTAAGTGAGTCATATGGCCCAAGGACTATCCAGAATAAATAAACAAAACATAGTTCTACAGTAGAACATTAATCATTGTATTAGCAGCAAGAGAGAGAAGGACGTAAACTACATCATAGAGTTCTAAAATGGTCCTTACCAGTAGTGTGTGAAGTAAGCAATCAGACATGATGTGGCATTGGTTGTGCTGGTTTTACCAAACCCCTCAGCGTGCGTAGTAAGGCACAAGGCCACAGGCCGAGTGTCTTGAGTCCCTGGAAGTGTATCCCCTGAAGAATAGATGCTTCCCATATAGTACCAGGTATGTTCCCTGAAGAATAGATACTGTCTAGATTCAGATGGGTCCATTTTAGGAGGATTGGGCTCTACGAGGATGGTGGGTGACAGCTTATGCTATTCATGTTTCCCCCCCAACTAGACCACCAGGGGCCCAATATTCAAAAGATTGTCTGGGTGCAAATCGGAGTTTGCCCACGCAAACCGTTGTTTTTTTTTTCTCAGATGTGCAATATTGAAAAGCTGATTAGCATGAGCAAACGGGGTTTGTGCCCAGGTAGTATTTTGGGGGGTGCACAGTGTAAATGAAGGAGTGGGGACCTGAATATTGGCACAGTCCGGTATTCATAGTATTTGTTCCACTCAAGGCCGTTTTGTGCGGTTCCCCTGCGCGGTGCAGATTCCAACGACCTACGACACGACTTAGTCCGGTGCAACCCTAGTGATTGGCGGAGGAGGTGTGTCTGCCTACGACCCCCAACATAATAGTCCCAGGTGCTACTGTACCCCCACCTCTGATCACCATCTTGATGTATAACATAATTATTCCCTGGTGCTAGTGCCTCCCCCACCCCACCCCACCAATTGCCAGCCTGCTGTAACATATAGTCATTCTGTGGTGTCCAGTGGTCCCTCCCCCCACCAGCACCCATGCCCAATGTTCAAGTAGTATTCCCAGGTGTCTGGCGCTCTCTCTCCCCACCCGCACCCATGCCTGATGTTTACAGTATTAGTCCCTAGTGTCCAGTGGTCCCTTCCCTCACCCGATCACTTACCTGACGCACAGACACCATTTCCCTGGTGTCCGGTGTACCCCTGCCCCCATTAAGAACTCCTGTATAGTAAATATAAACCATTCCCTGGTGTCGAGCAGACCCCCCTTCCATACCCCTGATCCCCTGTATACCACAGTAATGTCATTCCCTGGTGTCTCGTGGCCCCCATCCCATTCCCTGAGTGTCGCCTGGACCCCAAGTCAGAAACTGGCGCAGCGCCCGCTCCACCACGGGCCGGCTGCTGACTGGGTTGTCGAGAGTGCATAGCAATGCGTCATTGACTGCCCAGCTGGCAGCCGGCCATAGTGTGAGAGGGAGGGCTGTGCCAGTTGCTGACCCGTGGTCGATGGGGGAGGTGGTAAGACTACCTGCCAAGGTGAGTCCGCTAGACACCAGGAATGCTATTACTATGGTATACAGGGGATCAGGGATGGGAAATGAGGGTCTACTAGACACCAGGAATGGTTTATCTTACAGGGGTTTGGGACAGGGGTGAGGATACACTGGACACCAGAGAAACGGTGTCTGTGTGTCAGGCGGGTGATTGGGTGGGGGGAGGGACCACTGAACACCAGGAACTAATACTGTAAACATTATGCATAAATACAGGTGGGGGGTGGGACTGCTGGACACCAGGGAATACTACTTAAACATCATGCATGGGTGTGGGTGGGAGAGACCACTAGACACGAGGGTATACTACATAAACATCAGGCATGGGGGTGGGGGGAGGGACCAGTGGACACCAGGGAATGATTGTATGTTACATCAAGATGGCGTTCGGTTGGGGAGGGTGTCCATTAGCACCAGGGAATGCTTATATTGTACATTGGGACAACGATTAGGGGGGAGACAATTAGCACCAGGGAATGATTGTATTATACATCGGGATGGCGATCAGTGTGTGTTTGGGGGGGGGTACCACTAGCACCAGGAAATGATTATATTATACATTGGGACGGCGATTGGTCAGGGGGGGACCACTAACGCCAGGGATAGCTCCGTTGGACCGGGCAAGTAGTGGGTGGCACAGCACTAAATTGCTGGATTACCCATGCAAATAAGCCCATAATGGGAATGCAAATGGCCCCTTATCCCCCTGCATGCCCAGTGAGCTCATTTTCATGGGTCCGTTTGAATATCGGAAACTTAGTGCAGGTGCAACCTTGTGCAGTTGGTAAACTCCCCCACTCGGTATAACAGCAGAACAGGCACGGGGTCAGTAATCGACTGGGTGGTCACAAATCGGCCAGAAAGAATATCCTCCATCACGGTTCTCCCCGACTTCCTCAGTGATCACTCCCCGGTAATCTGTAAATGGTTAAATTAGGCCCCAAAGGCACCAGCCAGGACTATTACTGCTAGACTCCTGAAGAAAGGCTAATTGGGAGCTCTAAGAGCACACCTCAGCCTCCAAGATTGGAGTTCTGTTGACCACTAAACAGATGTCAGCACTGCCCTAGAATGCTTTATAAGCAAATTCAATGAAGTGTGCAATGTCTATGCCTCCTACATCAAAAGAAGGATCCGTGACTATGACAGCCCCTGGATCACGGCACAGCTACTAGCCCTCATGAAAAATAGACGACCTGTGGTACAAAGCAAGAAAATCCAGTACCCAGACAGACTACCAGAACTATAGAGCTGCATGGAATAAATGCACCTAGGCTATTCGCAAGGCCAAAAACACTCACTTTAAAAATGAGCTGACAAACTCATGGGGTGACAGTAGACGGTTCTGGGAGAACATCAAGTCCCTAACCGGTAAACCTAATAAAACTCCCCCCACCTTCCTGAACATTGATGGTCAACCTACACAGGATCACAGTCGCATAGCAAATGTCTTCAACAAAGCTGTTACTGACCTCAGTGGAGTGTTGCCGCCTAGCTTCCTTCAACACCAATCAGATACTTGCACCGAACGAAACCCGGGGACCCAATCAAACTCCCACCTGCCTTTCTACTTCAGAGCGATCACCTGTATGGAAGCAAAAAAGTACATCCTAAAAGCGCTAGGTAATTCCAGAACTAGCTCTGATGAACTTGATCTAAAACTAGTTAGGCTCACCCTGGATATAACTCTCAAACCCCTCACCAAAATCTTAAATCTCTCCTTGGTATCAGGCGAATTCCCACAGATCTGGAAGGTGTCGGTGGTTACCCCTGTTTACAAAAGTGGTGACAGGGCCAACTCTACAAATTACCACCCAATATCTATCCTTCCTCCACTCTCCAAGGCCCTGGAGCGAATCATAAGCGACCAATTGACGGAATATCTAGACAAGTATCATTTATAATGTCAGCAACAACATGGATTTCAAAAACAACACAGTACCACAACCGCTGTAGTGGAGTTTACCAGCTTTATCCATAATGCTCTAGACAGAGGGCTCTTGTTGAGGGCAACATATATTGATCTCACCAAGGCCTTCAACACTGTCAATTACAATCTGCTCCTGGATCAGCTCTCCAGTACCGGCCTCTCCCCTGCAACAGTAGCATGGTGCAGAAGCTACCTGTCTGGGAGGGTCCAAAAAGTGAAAATCCTGGACACCTTCTCCGACAACCTTAGTGCTAGCACAGGCATTCCTCAAGGCTCTATCCTTGACCCTCTACTGTTCAGCCTGTTCTTAAATATCCTCCCTCAATCGGTAAATGACCAGCTACTACTGTATGCAGACGATGCTGTCCTATATTCATGTAATTCTGACCCTTACATACTGGAAAAGCAAATGCAGGCTAATTTCACCACAGCTGAGCACTGGTTCCTTCAATGAAAACTGCTCCTCAATTATTAAAAAACTAAGACTATGTTATTCGCATCATCACATAAACACTGAACTCACCAACTTTGCATTCATAACAATCAGAATACTTCCCTGGAGATGGTTCAAACATTTAAATACCTAGGATTGACACTGGACCGCACCCTCTCGTTTAACCAACATATTGACGCAATCGCAAAGTCGACAAATGCAAATCTAGGATTATTGTACAGACACCGAAAAGGCCTGACTTCTGAGGCACTCAAAACTGCTGTAAATAGCTCAGACCTCTCAGTGATAAACTGTGGTCTAGCATTATATGGGACTGCCTCAGGAGTGTAGCCAATTTTTTCCTTTTTGTACACAATCTCCAACAGTTACACCCCCCCGTTAAAAAATGTACACATCCCTTCCAAATGGCACCCCCTTCCAGACAAGTCAGATTGTTGTCAGATGATTCCTCTACTCTCTAAAGAGGTTATACATGTATCGGACCCTCCTCAGTGGCCTTCACTAACCCTAATACTACAGATTAGAATGGTAATATTGACAGAGTGGCTTATGGTTTGTGACAGGCACTCAACAAAACTGTACACAAATGTGTACAGTGAGTATGCCTGTCTACACCCTTGGACTGCCTCCCAAACTGCTTTGAAACGTATAAAAACAACACTAAACAAAGCATGTTGTTTAGTCTTAGGTGTACCCTGTCTCACTCACGCCTGTGAGTTGTACAGTCAGACAAAATGGCTCAACCTTGACAGTCGTCTCCAGTATCAAGTATGCATGCTCGCCAAGAAATCTGTGCTAGGACTTGCCACCCCAGGCCTACAAAGCCTCTTTAACTGACCTAATTCCATCAGATGCACTAGGGTTACAAACAACTCGGCTCTCTGCATCCCTTTCCGTAGAACCACACAAGGCCAGCGATCCTACAAATACCGGGCACCACTTTGGCTTAATGCGCTTGACCAAAGTATCACAAAGTAGGACAAAATAGGCCCCTTTAAAGATAAAGTCCGAGTGGCCCTCGCCACAACCAGGAACTATGACTGTGAGACCTGAACCCCCCCCCCACACTCTTCCCTCCTCTTTCCTGCTTCCCTCATTCTAACCTGCACCCTTGCCTCTCCTCTCTTCTTGCTAACTAACACTCCCCTAGTAGGCTCCAGGTCCCCGCCTCAGCATCCCCCCCCCCAGTGAGTCTAGCCCTCCTTTATCACTACACTCTTTAGCACTTAAGACAGAAGAACTGCTGCCCATCAAGTTCTGGCCCCCTTGCATATAGTGTTAGTTTATTATCTGACAGACTCTATCATCCTCTGTTCCCTACTTGATTCGCTCTATATCATGTATATTCTCAAGTTGTTCACTTAATCTGTCAACCTAGCCTGCTTTAAATTATGTGTCTGTATATGTTGACTTATGTACTCCCTGTTATTGTAATTATGTAAGCTCTGTAACCTGATGTACTCATGTGTTTCTAGGCATGGAACCTCCTTGTATCTGCTTATGTACTTGTAACCATTGTAAATGATGTTATGCCCATGTATTACTACGACATGGAACCTCTGTAAAAGAGCGCTTGGCTCAAAGGTACTTTGTAGAAATAAATAAATCAATAAATCAGTTGTGGCGCGCTATTTTGGGATCCATGTCTGCCTAGCATTAGGTGGCTTTGACCTGGGCTGATATGGCCCTATAGTCAGTCGAATGGCACCGGTACACTATTCCACTGAATATAGCATCTTTGGGCAGCTTGGCTACCATGAGGTGGAAGGCAAATGTTGGCACTGTGCTTTGTACATTTTTTGAATGTCGAGCCCCAGGTGTTTTAAAATACTGTATTACAAATCAAGGGGATTGGGGCAGATTGTCTAGGAGGCTGGCACTGGGAGAGTTACTTGGGATTATTTTATATATTGCTGTGAATAATACATAGATTAAGTGATGATTTTTACCCATTTTAACAACAAATTTATCCCAGTTAAATAAATGCATTTTCAGCATTCGTCTAAATGGCAGCCTTTTCTTTAAAAGGCTGTGAGGCCAGATGTATTTTATTTATTGATTTCAGTTTGGGATTAACACCTTTGAGCCAATGGCTTGTTTACAAAGGTTCCAAGTCAGACGTAGTACAGAACAGAATAAACAGCAACAACAGTATATGCACAAAAATACATTGGCTTTCAAAAGGTAACTTCATTTCAAGGTTACATAGGTTACATAAAAAACAGTTGTGCTTAATTGTCAAGTTACACTTTGGTTACAGATTGTCTTGAAATTTACAATTAAATTTCACTGTCAGTCCTGCATATGAAGACAGGCAGTTCAGGTCTGTTCCTAGAAGTAAGTTGCCCTATGCCGAGTGCAGAGGTCAGCAGAAGGATTTCAGGAACTCTTACTTGGATAGGGTAGGGCCACCAGAAGGAAAGGCTTTGTTGAAGATGTGCTTGAGTGGCAGCCTAAGAGAGCTTTGTCAGTGAGGGTGGAGGGTCAGTGGTGAGGGATAGGGGATGGGGAGAAATAGGAAGGGGGAGGTTGAAGGGGGTTGGCAGTTAAGGGGGAGGGGTAGTACAGGTGGGGGTGTATAAGGTGAGGGCAGTAATATGTGGGGGGTAGGGATGGAGGAGGAAGCAGAGGATGGGACAGAGGGGGATAAATCTATAGGAATGTTGCAGTGGGAGGTTGGAGGGTACATTTAGCAACATTCCAGGTGCTTGAATTAGAGCGTTCAGGGGACTCTCAGTTGTTAGTATAGGGGTTAGGTTGTGTTGGGGCACTCACATACACAAGCGAGAGCTAGGAGTGCTCGGAGACCAGCTTTGAATGTGCTGACCTTGCTACTTTCAGTAGGGTCGGGGGGGAGATCATTTACCTACTTGGGTCATCTATAGGAGAAAGATCTCTGGGCTATTGAGGTATGCTTAAAAGGTACCACCAGACCTCCTTTCAGTAAACTTTGTGTACCGACAGTTGGTTGATCTAGTTTGACTAAACAAGAAGTGGATTCAGGAGCTAGCCCGAGCATAGCTTTCTTTGCCAGAAGGCAGGCCTGGTATTGAGCCCTGAGGTGAAGGGGTAGCCATCCAGTTGCTTTATAGAGGTCACAAGTGTGTGTGTCTAGCGATCTGTTGCTAGGACCAGCTGACATGCTTTATTAAGAAGGGTTTTTACCCTTTTGATGGCTGTGTCAGTTCCGGCGCCGTAGATTATAAGGCAGTAGTCTATGGTAGATAGGACTGTGTTGCTTGTGACCAGCTTTAGGGCCTCAGGGGAATGTAGTAATGTTATTGATAGAGAACTCCTAGTTTTGCATTGGCAGTTTTGACTATGTGGTCTACATGAGTTGTGAATGAGAGGGCATTATCCATGTGTATGCAAGACATTTAAAGCTGTCAACCTGCTCCAGTATATCCCCTTTGCTACTCTGTACCTGCAGTTTCCCAAATTTCTTTCGGTTCTGAGGAACCGTAAAAAGCATGCTCTTAGTTTTTTTTTATAGTTGAGCAGCAATTTATTATTGGAGAACCATGTCTCAAGCCTGTGAAAATTTGCTTCCAGTTCATAGGTGATAGAGGGTAGATTTTTTCCACTTAGTGATCTTATAAAAGTGATAATTATGCATTTCGGTATCCTTTAATAATAGAATTATTTAAGCCCAACAATGTGGGTACATATCTGGCAGTTTACCTAGGCTGATAACTAACTCTTTGGGCACTGTATCAGCCTCCCGACAAAAAAAAACAACTTTTAGGCTCCTGAAATGTAAATTTGGGTTTTTATCATCCCTTTCCAGCTCTGAATGCATCTACCATAACTTGCTCCTTATTTGTTGTATTCAAATTCACCCCTTTTGTTGAGGTTCCACAACACTCACAGAATGTTTACCACTACCCCTGTAACTCTCCCTAAACGTAAAATCCCACAAAAATGCACACCGCTACCCCGGCCCCTCTCTTCAAGGTTTTTCCAAACATGACCACACTACTCTCCCAAGTCTCTAACTCTACTTTGTGCTTTTTTTACCTCTTCTGCCAAACTCCTCCTGACATTTAACTTACTACACCTATTCTAAAATATGGCCCTTTACATCCCCCTCCCACCAAAAATTAGCATGCCTACCTAAGTCTGTGTCTTCTCCCTTAAAACCCTTTCAAAATTTGTACTCCTGTCTGGCACCTCTCCCAAAGGTTGTACACTTATCTCCCGTACTGCTCCCAAACTGTACTCCTTCCCTGTCTCTACAAAATTTGGACCCCACCCTCACTTCCCCAAAATTCGTACCCGTCTGCACGCGTTCTGAATTTATACCCATGCCCCTGCTCTCCAAACGTGTGTACCCCCTACTCCACACGACTCCCCATATTTGTACCTACCCGGCATCTGCAGCCTTCCACAGATTTGTACCTTCACCCATCATAGACTCTGTACCTCTTACCCTTCCAACAATTTGTACCCCTGACCCACACGCTCCATAACATTTTACCTTTACAAGGCATAAAATACGCAGGTTTGCATCGCAATTTGTGACCCAAGATCGGGGAAAAAGTGAGTCAACTTTTGGAATGATTAGCAGTCATTGTTAATCATTCTGAATTGACCCTGGGTCCTTTAAAATGCACTTTTGGCATTTGGCCATTCCCCCGGGTTTTGTTTCTGGTCTCCTCCCGTGCCCCTCCTGATTGTGTCGACCCTCCCCCCATCTCTGCATGGGAGAAACATGTCCTCTTGCAACATGACCCCAGGAGAAGAGCAAGCAGGTCCAAAAGCTCCAGCTGGAGCAAAACTTACGGTAAGTTCCAGTTTCCTTTTCTTTTTTAAATTAACATTATTTCTTTGCTCGTTGGTGGTGTCCGGTAATAATTTTTTTTGTTTGCCTGCAGGGGAGCCGAGGAGGCCAAGAGGGAACCGGGACCAGAGCCATGTGAGACATCGTGGTGGGGCGAGCAGGCGTGACACATATACCCGGCCGAGCAGCTTACTCGTGGAGGAGCAGCACACAGAGCTGAACAGACAATCGGGGGAGTCTCTACAAAAAAAAAAAAAAAAATACAACTTTTCAATTTTTGTCCGGGGAGCCTGGAGGAGTGAACTGGATGGGAGGACACGTGTCAGGGCAGTGGCATGACTGGGGGGTCGGGACAAGGTGGGCACCGAGTCATGGGCAGAAATTAATGGAGAGGAAACAACAAGTAAATGTTAACTAACTGTTGCTTGTCAGAGTGAACAGGTGTAAACAGTCCTTATTTTGTGCCCAGCCCAATCGAATGCCAGTGACTGATCTGATGGGAGAAATATGAAACTTAACTGTGCTCTTGCAAACTTTGGAAACGGAAAACAAATATAGTGTCCTGGTTTTTCCAGAGAGTTCTGAGGACTAATGTATTGTGCCTGCCCTGCTTTTGGCAGAGATGAAGGGGCAGCTTAGCGGTTACACAGTTATGCCCAGCTTTAAAATGCACCCAGCCCTTATTGCAGCAATGATTGGGAAAAGCAAACTAACTGTATTGACTTGCACGTAGCAGAACATTTTTGGGAACAGATCAAGAAGAATTGTGGCTTGGTTTGCTCCAGAGACTTTTATGAAGGGGAGGAAACAAAATAAACACTTCTGTGACATTTAAGTAAAATGTACCCTGCTTTTGGCAAAGATGAAGGGGACAGTGATTGGTCATCTGCCCGCCCTGCCTGCTTTTTGTGTGCCCAGCAAGCCTTTTTTTTGCAGTAGTGATGATTAAGAATTGTGCCCTGGTTTTTCCAGAGTTCTCAGGAGAGACGGAAACAGAGCAGTAAAAAATTGGTAGCTGTGCCTGCCCTGCTTTGGCAGACATGACAAGGGGACAAAAACAAAAATCCACCTGCTCTGTTGCACTGGGGAAGTTGTACTCTTGTGTGCTGCTCTGCCCATCGGACCTGAGGGGACAATACAAATGAAGACACTAGCCCTGCTGCCAGCTAAGAGCGTTGCTGCATCAGTAAACTTTGGGGAAGTGTTCAGTTCACAGCTCTGAAACTTCAAGTGTGTGCCCTGCTTATGGCAGAGATCGGGGACAAGTAAGACTATGCCATGCTGCCAGCTTTCCCGCAGCAGTGAACTTTTGGGGAAGTCGGGTGTTCTGGTCACAGCTCTGAAACTTTAAGTGTGTGCCCTGCCTATGGCAGAGATCAGGGACAAGTTAAACAAAAATAATGCCCTGCTGCCAGCTTTCCTGCGGCAGTGAATTTTGGGGAAGTGTTCTGTTCACAGCTCTGAAACTTTAAGCGTGTGCCCTGCCTGTGGCAGAGATGGGGGCATTTTGGGGGAGGGGGCTCGGGGGTCACAGCAAATCTGCAGCTGTCGTCATCTTTTATTATTATTGTTATTATTTTTTGCAGAGAGTTAGTCAGATTACAGTAACTTGACGTGTTAATTCACAGCTTGACAGACTCTTGTTTTGATGACTTCAAACGTTTTAATTGCAGTCCGACATGGCTGGAGTTAAATTTGCAACTGCAGAGGGATGGCACCAAAAATATGATCCAGAAAAAAATTGGCTACAGATTAGCAATGAGGGAGACTGTGTAGTGCATGTTAGCTGTAAATTGTGCTGCGAATACAGAGATGAGCTATGTGGGTTGAGGAACTTCAGTGAAGCATTAATTGCAGGGATTACAGGCCCCCAGTTGAAAGTTGACACCATCTGGAAACATCTTCTGACTGAGCAGCACAAGAAAGCTGTTAACATTTTCAAATTTGATAGAACAAGGTCACCACTTGATATATATCGCCATACCACAGTTGGTAAGTTTAAATTGGGGGGGGTAGGGGTTTGGACTGAGACTTAAAACGTATTTAATTTATTTGCAGGGAGAGCTTTCAGTAATGCAGAGGAACAGCATGGAATGATTCTAGGCAGGCTGATGGAGATCCTGTTTATGATGGCCAAAGAGGACATCCCTATTAAAAAGTTTGAAGCAATAGCAGAACAAGAGAAGCACCATGGAGTTCATTTGGGCAATAAATACATTAACGCTGTTAGTGGTAAAGAACTCACAATGTGTATTGGCAAGCACCTAGAAGAAAACCTGCTGGCAACTGTCAAAAATGCAAATTATTTTTCAGTGCTTATGGACAGTAGTACTGACAGTGGTGTAATTGAAAAGGAACTGGTTTACGTAATTTATGTAAATCCCATCAGTGGTCAAGTGGAGACTGTTTTTACGAATGAAAGCTGTATCAGATGACAAAAAGTCAGGGATTGAAAAATCTCCTTTTGGACATTTTTACAGAGTCTGGCCTTAATATAAAAAAACATGGTTGGGTTTGGGGCTGATGGGGCATCTGTCAACGTGGGTGTAAGATGGGGTCTTGCTGCTGTTTTAAAGGAAGACATACAGTGGTTAGTTGGTGTTCATTGTTTCTTGCACAGATTAGAACTGGCCATAAAAGACGCTTTGGATAACACCTATTTCAACGATGTTTCAAACTTTCTGACCCAACTGTTTTATCTCTATCAGAAAAGTCCTAAGAGACTCAGAGAGTTACGGTCCCTTGCCCAGGCCATGGAGATGTCAGTTGAAAAGTCCAAGAAGGCCCATGGCACACATTGGGTATAGCATAAACCTCTTGCCACCCGCGCTATTACCAAGTAATTCCGCGTAATTTGTGCCCATTTAGAATCTGTGGCCACATACCCAACTCATGACCAGGCCAAAGCCAAGGGAGTGTTGCAGATTATGACCAAATTCCAAATGGTGGCATACCTTTTGTATTTTGAACAGCTGCTTCAGCTACTTGCCATGTTCTCACTAGCACTTCAAAAAGAAATAGTTGAAATGCCAGAGCTACTTAGCTGTGTTGAAACTTTGAGAAACACACTTGACCATGCTAAGCAGAGTGGTCCCATAAGTGGCAGTGAACTTGACATTCTTTTTAAAAATGGGTCTGATGTTCTTTCAGGAGCACATGCTCAAGTCACATACAAGGGTGTGAAATTAACTTACTGTAGTGGCCAAGTTGTTAAAACTTTTAAACAGCAAACTAAGAAATACATTACAAACATTGAGAACTGTTGTAAACAAAGGTTCGGTTTGACTGATGAAAGTAATATCTATAATCGTGCAAAAGTGTTAGATACCAGACTTTGGCCAGCAGTTACAGACAGAAAGGAACTGGAGCTATATGATAACAGTGACATTACTGCAGTAGCTGACCACTTTTCAGCACTTTTGCAGCCTAAGCGTGACAGCACTCTGCTACTTGCAGAATGGCAATGTTTAAGATGTTTGCTCAAACTAATTTCATCAGTCTTTCTGCCTCTGCTATCTGGTCAAAGCTGGCATGTGATTTCCAAAAATTTTATCCAAATCTGTTGAAACTTGTCAATGTGGTGAGAGTATTTCCTGTGTCTAATGCAATTGTAGGAATGTGTTTTTCCACTATGAACAAGGTAAAAACTGACTGGGGAGCAAGTTTGGCAGAGAATACTGTAAAAACATTGATTCGCATTAAAAAGCAGGGCCCCCCCCTCCATCTGAATTCAACCCGGACAGGGCTGTGCACATATTTTTTAGTGCTAAACCAAGACCTCCTGGTGATTTGGCAGCTGAGGATGGTGGACCACCCCAGGGCTCCCCAAAAAAAAACAGGCTAGCATTACTGGCTACATGCTTGGTGGAGAAGAGTAGTAAATAGATTGCACCCAGTCCTTGTTGGTAACTGTGTGGTCAGTCATGGTCCCAGGCGGTTACTGTGTGGTCAGTCACGGTCCCAGGTGAAGCTTTTCTGCTGGGGAAGGGGTTCATTATATTTAATTTGTCACGACTCACGATCAAGCTCACAAATCCAATCTCGGCTCTTAAAATGTATGTGCTGCTGCACAATTGCTGTATTTCTGTGGAAATGGCTAAATAAAACAGATAGTCTCAAACTTGTGTAAAGGAGTATTTTATCAATATAAACCAAGATAAGTACATTTTATGGGGTTTTGAGCAAAAATATCAATTTTTGATAATTGCTAATCGACTTCAGCCAATTGCTAATAATTTTTTACTTTGATTAGCGAAGGCCAATAATCAAGCCTCCAACACTAATTTATGCCTTTCCTCACTCTCCCCAAGATTTGCACCCTCTCCAGTACCCCTCCAAACCACAGTCCGCACACCTTCCCAAATGTTTTACCTCATGTCCCACACCAATAGCAAAATTTGCAAGATTATTGGATTAGCCTGTAACAGTTACAATATATTTATCTGTGATGTTATATTGATAGAAAGCAATGGATAAAGGTCTTTAAACAATTGGAATTGAAGACTTATTTATGCCATTTTGTTTAGTTATTTAGTTTATTTTGATAACTAGATGAGTAGCCCAATGTCCTTTTTGCAGGGGCATCCTGGGCATAGAAGCAACATACACTAGTGAAGACATGATTGCAATACAGATCCGAGAGAGAACTACACAGCATCATACAATTACAGACAGTGTTCTCAGGCATTTCTTGAGGCTCACTTCAAAGGTGCTATAGGATTTAATAGTATGGATACGAGGAGACAGGGTGTTCCAGATTTTTGTGGCCCTGAAGCCAAAAGCTCTTTTTGGCCCATGGCAGTCTTCACAAAAGAAACACTTCGCAGCCTTGTGTCAGAAGAGTACAGAGTCAGAGTTCTAAAGGAGAGTAAGCAAGCTGGGAGGTAAGATGGGACAGGGACCCTAGTAAAGATTGCCTTGTGAGCTAGGGACCCGATGCTGAATAATTCTTAGTGTCCAGTGAGAGCCAGTTCAGCCGGGAGTACAGTAGGCAGTGGTGTGTGCGCTGATCAGCCATGAGAGCAAACCTAGCAGTATTATGGCATAACTCAGATTTACAAAGCTTAGAGGCTGGGACCTGGTCGCAGACTAGTGCCCCATATTCACTGAGAAATACAAGCACCTGTTGTGCAATGCTGAGTCTAGCTTCAAGAGACAGAGTCCTAACGTGGTACAGTATTATGCCAAGTTGTGTGAACCTTTTCTGTAGTGACCTTGGAATGTTTAGCATAGGACAGGAAGGAATCAAGGTGTATGCTAAGATACTTAAAACTGTCTTTGCATTCAGGAAGGGTATTACCAGCAGGGATAAGGGAGAGAGCATGCATGTGCTTGAGAACTCTAGGCCTAGAGCCAAAGATCATGGCTTTAGTTTTACTTTTGTACTGGAGCCTGTTTGTCTGGAGCCAGACCTGTAGGCGGTATAGGTCTGAATACAGGCTTGAATTGATTTAGCCAGTTATGTCGGACTTCCAGCAGGATACTAGAATATTAAAAATAGTAAGCAAGGCATTGATAAATGGGGAGACGAGAAAGTACTTGTTCCAAGAAAAATGTGAGTAGGTGCAAACAATATAGGGATGGTGTGACCAAAGGACTGGCTAATCCTCTATAAAATACATTCTTTTCCATATGTTGTTCGCACGGGGGGATAACTGTTATTTAAAAAATAAAACATTTATTTGCAAAAAAAGTCTTTCATTGTTTCTTATAATTTATTAAAAAGTGATTTTGCGAGGTTTGCCATAGCAATTGGGGGTAGTAACCTGTAGGAGTTGTAATTCCATCTCTTACCATTCCAACTGCCAAAAAGTGCTGTTTTCCATGAAATACATGCTTCTGTTTCTTTGCTCTGCTTCATTTGCATAACCCACCCCTTTTTTTTCTCAGTGCTGCAACCCCCAAGCGTGACATCATGCAAGGGAAACAAATTTTGTAAGCACTGTTTTGAAACAGAGACCTCTGTTGGTTAATCTTGATATTGCAGACATCTACACTATCGACACAGACTGCATATCTCAGTACAGAAATATTGTCAGCTAGATACTATATGCACAGTGCCTTGTTTTGAAAATAGACATATGAAAGCTTTTGTTGTTGAAGCCACTACAGACATATGAGACTGCACCTTACAGTAAGGAAACTGGAAAACTATTTCTTATTGTGCTCACGATGTCTTGTTGTGTGCATCTACATATTGGGTGCAGTCACCACCACCAAAATAAGGGACTGCTCCTCTGACTAACATTTACATCAACATTATAATTTACCCAGAATGCCTTGGTGCTGTACGTAAAACATTGGCAGTTCCCTTGCATGACATCATTCTGGGGATGTGGCCGCACACAGAAAACTGGAGGACACAGTGCTGATAAAACGTAAATAAAAATGACTATGACAGATTTTTTACAAAACAAATTACAGCTTCAACATCTGAAGCATGGGTGGCAGTGGCATACTGTGTGAAAAAAGCATCTACGAAACCTCGCAAAATCACTTTAAAGTATTTGTGACTTCACTGCTTGTTTCACATGTAACGAAAGTCTCTTGAATCCATCAGGTTATTGCACAACTCCCTATATCACAGCACACATGCAAGTTTGGCTCAGTAAATTTGATATTCTTCGACAGTACAGAAAGGCTCTGCAGATCATAGCAAAAAAGTGTCAATAGAATACTTGCAAATAGTCATCACAATGTGGTCCTTTCATATAAGAGAGCTTGTTCCTACACAAAAATAGTGTAACCCCACCTTATACAGACAGATTGTGGCAGAAAATAAAGACCCCAGAGCTTTGCACTTTTTGAGCACCCCAAGGAATATGAAAAAACAGGTAACACCTTGCCCCTGAGTGCGACCAGTATATGGAAATTTATAGACAAAATACCCAAGGGGGGGGAAACCTGTGGGATACCATGTTTGTTAGCTAGGGGTGATGAAAGGTTATTTTGGAATTGAAGAGCAGGCCTTCAGTATCAGTAGGAGTGACTTGTTCTGCCATGGAGTGACTAGCCGCATAAATGGGACGCTCCTATTCCCTCCCCCCAACTACTAAACCTGGAAATGTTGAGTAAATGGAATCAAAGTTAATCACACATGGCATGGGGTTCAACAGGGAAAAGTGGCACACCAAATCAGCCATGAAAAAGCAGCACATGGAGCTTGATACTGGTGGCTTGCACTACAGAAGTGAGTATGGTAGCCAGAGCCCTGCACTTGCCAAATCCGAGCGACTGCCTATGAAACCGATGCATGGACCGAGTGCTTGAAGAAAAGCTTATTCAAAGTTCTGCTGCAGGAGGTTAATTTTAAAAACTCCATACATCTTAGAAACATAGAAGTTGACGGCAGAAGGAGACCGCTAGGTCCATCTAGTCTGCATATTTGTTTTAGACCTATTTCACACTCTAGTTGCCCTTTGTAGTCCGAGCTCACTTGTGTCTATCCCATGCATTCTTGAATCCCCCCACAGTGTTGACCCCCACAACCTCTTGAGGCAGGCTGTTCCAGACATCCAAAGCACTTTCTGTGAAGAAAAACTTCATGGCATTGGTAGAAAACCTCCCTCTCCTTGCAGCCTGAGGTCATGTCCCCCGGTCCTGGAGCCCTTCTTGAAGTGAAAAAGTTCCTGTGCCTGTACCTTGTTAATGCCTTTTATGTACTTGAATGTTTCAGTTATGTCCCCCCCCCCCTCTTTTCTGCACCAGGGAGTACATATTCAGTTCCCTAAGTCTTTCCTCGTAGGACATGTACTGCAAACTCTGAATTATTTTTGTAACCTTTCTCTGTATTGTTTCCACCCGGTCATTGTCCGACATGAGGTGGGGCCTCCAGAATTGGACTCCGTATTCCAGGTTAGGCCTGACCAGCGATCTATACAGTGGTAGTACCATCTCTCTCCTCCTGCTCGTGATTCCCCTCCCAGTGCAGCCCAGCATTCTGTTGGCCTTTAAAGTTGCCTTCTCACATTGCTTACTAACCTTCAAGTAGTCTTGATTATGATTCCCAGATCTTGTTTCTGGTTTGAGGCCGCCAGTCTTTCACCTCCTAGGTAATACTTCTTTCTTGGATTTTTCTTTCCTATGTGTATGACCTTGCACTTTATGGTGTTAAATCTCAGCTGCCATACTCCAGACCATTCTTATAGTTTTTTGAGGTCAGCTTCCATCTTGCTCACTCCTTCTGAGGTGGCCACCCTGTTACATATCTTGGTGTCATCTGCGAACAGACACACCTTCCCTTCCAGTCCGTCAGCGATGTCTGCCATAAAAACATTGAAAAGCAGAGGCCCCAGCACTGAACCTGAGGCACCCCACTGGTCACACTGCCTTCCGACAATTGCATTACATTAACTTGTACTCTCTGGGTTCCGCAAAATGGCAAAATGTGTAGAGGCCATGGAGGAACAGGTCAGCCTGGTGGTGGATGGTACAGTCCTACTTGGGGAGGCAATGGAATCCCTGCTGCAACACACGGCCTCATTGGAGCAAATGTGTGTGGATTTGGAAGCCGAAGCCCATTCCAGACATAACAATCGTAGATTTTACGCTCTGCCAGAGAGAGCTGAAACAGGTGGACTTTTTGGAGGATCTTGGAGATGTGTTTGTAATTACCAGCTGACATGGAGATCTGAACTGAGAAGGCACATAGAGCTTTAATGTCCAAGCCAACCAACCCAAACGCCTGGCCCTATTCTGTGATATTGTAATGTTCAAGTTATCATATGAAAGAGGAGGTGCAGCGTAGCAGTTTGGGAGTAAAGAGATGTCACTTACAATGGCGCAAAACTACTTTGATCATGATTATCCCACCCCCCAACCGAGTTCCAAAGACATTCACAGGCTTATAGGGACGTATTAAAGATTCTCAAAGAAAAACACATTTGGTATCATACGTCAAACACTTCTAAGCTCCAGGCGTTCTGGGAGGAGGGTGTCCACCTGTGTAACACTTCAGATGAAGTGGTGACTGTGTTCGGAGAGAAGGGCTGGCAGCTTACAGCACACCATGCTGGACCCCTGGGAGAAACACTCCTGAAGCTGCAAGACTGGGAGATAGTGTGCGCCTGAGGCTGCTGGTAATAGATAGTGCACTATCAAACTTAAGGCCACTGATTAAAATGGCGACTGCAGCAACTTTGCAGTGCATTCACAAGCTTCTACACACCTTACAAAAGGCTCATGACAACTGGGATGCGACTACAGTTACCTGCTCTTCAAAGACTAATTTTTAGGTCTGCAGCGTGCAGGTACTGTTTCTGTCTTAGCCTTTTCTGCTGCTTGTTCGTGCTGAGTTTACCAGGCATTTCTTTTGATGTTTGCCCTTTGTGTCTGCAGCTGCTGTTGTGACACCATTTTTGCAGACTTTGTTGATCTTCCCACATTACCTTTGATTCCTGCTGGTTGCCTTTGTCTCACAGCTGCCAGTGTACCAGATGCAGTATGAAACTCACATTGACTTTACTGACAGCGTATTTAGAGAACAGCAGTCTTGGTCATAATGTGTTTATTGTTATGCTTACATGTTATGTGGGTAACACTACTTTTCATTCATTCATAGCAGCTAGTTGTGTGCTCCCAAGGAGATTTGAAGGGGGGTGCTTCTGGGTGGGGTTTTGAAGCCCCTGGATGGAGGCTGAAAATATTTGGTTGGCTGCCTGCGACCTTCACCTCACTTACTTTGTGGGAGTCGGTTGTCCCTGTTATTCTTTTAGGTTATTCTTTCAAACACACAGATGGCTTCAAGTAACTCACTGACTCTTTAAATGGCTAGGTTGTTAATCTCCATCTGGGGCCATTTGACTGTTTTTAGTATTGGGGGAAGAGCAGCAAACTTGGGGGGGGGGGAATATGAACCCCTGCAGAGAGAGTCAGTGAGCTGAGTCGGCCCCGTTTGGACTTCAGTTTCGCCTCCTTGAGTGAGAGTCTTCCGGTTTGTCAGTGGTACCATTCTTTTTTTTTTGCTTCCGATTTTCTCCCCCACCATGGCCCTGGTCGGCTTTCATCGGGTCACCATCCAGCGCCTCCGTTCCTTCAGGCCCTCATCCCTGTAACCCCTGCAGCTCCTCCCCCACGTAGCGGGGCAGCAGGGATCCCCACCCACTGACAAGGATCCAGTTTTGGGGCATTACCTCGGGAACAGAGCGTGAAGGGGACGGCCATCAAGCTGCAACGACCAGCCACCAGGGTATTTTTCTTCTTTTCTGTTTTTCCCCTGCGGCAGCCAGGTGTGCAGTGATGCCTGTGGCGGGCTCGCACATGCACCTGCATGGAGCCCCACAAAGCATCTGCCCACTCCCGCCCCACTAGTGTTTTGACAGCATGGCGTTGAGCCCCAGCCTCTGCCAGGGGTCAGGCGTGCGCCGACCAACGATACACCCCCTCCCTGAAGATGGAGAGCTGTCTGTTGGACGCTCGATCCATCTCCTCCCCGCTGACCCCCTGTGGCCCACGCTCATTCATGACCATGAGTTGCTGGTGTGACGCGAGGTGTGGCATCCAGCGCCTCAACCTTCCACACCACCGGGCCGGCCAGTAATACCATTCTAACTGAATGCAGCTGGTTTACATGAGACTCGACTACTGCGTATTTTGAGTTATTAAGAAGTACTGCCATTTAAGTTATATACGTTGCACATCTGTCTGGATCCTATTATTTCTCTGTGTATATGTAGTTATCCCTGATGGCAGAAGATGGGAAGTTATTTTTCTCAAATTGAAATGCACATTGCAGGTCACGTCTATCATTAGATTTTCTTTGTCTCTCTGGTTATTGTATGAGGCTGGCAATATAGCCTAGACGTTAGAGTAACGAGCTGTGACTGAACTTAGTACATCCAGTAGACCTTGGTTTGATTCCCCCAACCTCCAGCTGCATACTGTGTGACTTTGAGCAAGTCAGTTAACCTCCTCAGTTCTCCCAGGTTGCTCCTGAAAATAGGCACTTGTGCCTAGTGGGCCTTAACTGGTTACCAAAGAATTAACCAAAAAAAAAAAAAAGTGCTGGAGGGAGGGAGACTGCAGCCACAGACTTTTTTTTCCTTTTCCTTAGGTACTTTATTCAGTTTTTTACTTCTTGTCCCAGTCCCGACCCGCAGAGAATTTGAGATGGTTATTAAAACTGATCTATTCTTTTTTTTTATTTTTTCATTTTATGTATATTGTATATTGTGACAAACATACAGTTGATACTTCAGAGTAAAGGATATATAGTCATTACTTATGAGGTCGCCACTCCTCTTAATATTACAGTCTAATCATCCTTACTATTTAGATACATCTTTGGATGGTATTCCCATAAATTCCTTGTAGTGATTAAATCATGAATGCTGTTACTTTAGAGTCCAGGAGCAGCATGTTTATTTTCTAAGGCAAGTCCACAAGCATATCAAAGAAGTCCCCTTCCCCTTCCAGAAAAGAAAGTAGGGTTATTTAAACATGCTTAACGCTGATTAAGTTACACCTTTGTAACTTTCCCCGAATAAGACATTAGAGTATAAACATTTCCATAACTTTTGGCGATTAACTTGTTCAAACAACAATATAGAAGGTTCTGGCATAGTCATAAACTTCACAGAAAAGCAACTGGTGTCACGTTGTATACACCCTTTTTATGTTTTATTTTACAACGTTAATAAAAGAAGTAAGGGCAAAGTTAAAAACAAGAGCATAAACTTTTACAGAGATCAAATGGGTAGTTGCCCCAGAGACCAAAGTGATGTAAGATCATTAATCAGAAAGCATTTGGCACTTACCTGGGGTCAGACCAAATACCCATTGATCCCTTACTGTACAGAACAGTGTATTCAGTTTTGGCTAACAACATGTCCCTTTCTTTAGGGTTCCTCATCTTCCGACTCAGGATCCTCTTCATCTTCCCTAGATCTGCGTGCTGGAACATTCTTCTGTGACCACCTAAGGGCGTCCGCTGGGTCATTAAAGATATAAATCTTCCCTCTGTGAATGATTCTAAGCCTTGCAGGAAACAATGCACCACACGGTATTCCAGCCTCTCTCAGGATAGCTTTCACCCTGTCAAAGCTCCTCTTCTTTTGCCGAGTGGCATAGCTTAGGTCCGGATAAAGACGAACCATTTGCCCATCCTGAAGTAGTGTTCCTTTTTTCCTTGCGAGAGCGAGAAAGTAATCCCTTGTTCCAACGCCATCTAGAACCACCGTGATGGTGCGCGGGGCATCTTCATTGTCTCTTCGACCATGAGGCATCACTCGGTAGGCCTTCTGGATGAGGATCAGTTTAAGAATCCCCGTCTCCCCTAACTGGTGCTGGAACCATTCAGTCAAAAAAAAAGGGGAAGGTGATCTTCCTCACAGTTCTCTGGCATCCCCACTGTGCGCAAATTCGCTGCTCGTGCTTGATTTTCAAGCATTTCTATTCGAGAGCGGAAATGGACATTTTCTTTTAACAGGTTTGCCGCCGTTCCCATTGCAGCTTCCGATTGCTTGGTAGAGTCGGCTGTCGTGGTCTTAACCGTATCCATTGTTGTTTCCAGGCATACCACCCGTTTGGCGAGGCTGTCTAACTTCTTTGCTAGCCCTGCCAGAGACTGGATGAAGCAGGAGATCTTCACTCCCAGTGATTGCAATGTCTCTTCAATTGGCTTCTCGGGTGCTAGATTACTTGGGGCCAACCTTGTGCTCAGCCCCTCCCGTAGCTCCCTTGCTTTTTGCACCTTCTGTCTGGGATCGATCTTTACATGGATTTCCCATGACGTTCCTGGAGGATTCCCACACACTTTTTATAATTCCGGTGGAGTTTCTTCACCCGAAAAGTTTGTTTTTTATCTGTTTTATTCTCAGTTGGTTCCCGTTCTCTATGCCTGAGCGTTCATCTTGCTCTGGCTCCACAGCATGCCTCCCCACCCCAAAAAAAAAAACTGATCTATTCTTCTGTGGTTGGGGGCATAAGGGAGGTTAGAACTAATTGTTTCTTGGTCTTTGTTTTGTTTTTTTTCCTCATTGGGTCCCCATTCGGCATCTTCAGGCCCCTGAGGTGATGTTCCCTACTGGAAATGTATCCAGCACCACCAACTTTGACCTGGATGGTGGGGAAGAGTGGTCTAGGAAGGAGTCCAAGATCTCCTACCTGGGAAGTGTACGCCATTATTTCTCTATGGTTATTGCCCAGTTGGCATCTGTTTATAGTTCTGGCTGTGTTATGGATTTATTTTTTTAATTTTTTGGATACCGAGTTGAGCAGCCACATCTGGAGTGTTCCTTCTTGGCAGTTTCTGGGACTGCATAAATGTAGCTCTGTATTTTTTAACAGGACGATGATGCATTTGGATTATGGCTAATCAAGACACTGTTGTTTTACCTTACAAAGTTAATGGTTTAACCAACCCTGTTAAAACAAGGTAATGACCTTGCTTTGTTTAGCAGGGTTGTTAGTACTGGATGTACTAAGTTCAGTCTCATGTTGCAGAAAACTCAACTTTCAGCTCTGGAACATGATAAATTGAAGTCATTTGGGTATCAGCATGTCTTGGCTTCATCCTGTAAGCGATGATGTAGGCGGTGAACAGCGATCTTGGTTCTCTTCTCCATCACCTTTGAACTCGTAGATCAGAAAAAAGATAGCGAAGATGAAATCCCTATGTCCTAGCTAAGGGATGGTATAATGGTACGATTCATACTCTGGTGTCTGTCTGTGCTCAGCTGGGTAAAGACTTTGCAGTTTTTCACAATTTAATGCTTTTAGTGGCAGACTTGGGGGAAGGAGCAGTGATTTGTGTGGACGATTCCAGTATAACATTTTTGCCCAGCCTAGTTAGTACATCACAGATTCCTAAAAGAATCTAGAAAAGAACAAGCACGTAAGGTCTGGAAATTGATCCCAAAATTGGATTATGTAGACACATGGAAGCATCTTTATGGCTTTGCTAGGGACTATACTTTTTAGGGAGGGGGAAATTGTTTAACCAGGAATGGCACACTAAGTCGAAGCTTGTTTCCAGGTGCGACGTGGTAGCACAAGGAAGTTAAGTGACTTGCTGAGGGTCACACAGTACACAAGTACAGGCTGTGGTATTCAAACCCAGGTCTCCAGGTTTGTAGCTCAGTGTCCTTAACCACTATGCTATACTGGCTCCTATTTTGTAGATGTAACCCCTAGGCAGTGCTACTCTTAGAGTTACACCCCTGCCTACTAAGGATGTAGGTTGAGGGGTTTGGGTTCCCAAACTTACATTAGACTGGTGCTTTTCCATTAGGTTCTATAATGCGCAGTGCCTCCACTTAGAGTCTAGCTTTAAAGTGGGCTAGCTATTACCTGGTGTAACCCCTGAGCTTTCATACCACCCACTATTACACTATTACCTTTTGCCACCCCAACGCATGACCCAATATACAGTTCCCCACATTTCAGACATTTGGTAATTAAAGACTCTCTAATATATTTGCGACAACCATTTGCAAAAAACAGTAACAATGATATTTATTTAGGGGACGTAGGAGTTAGGAAGGGGAAACAGGAGGAGTAGAGGCTATGCATTGATTCTGTTATTTACAAAACGTACAATTGATTGGTTTGTGCTGGTGAAACCCTCCAGCTGGGTAAGTACCAGACTAAGCAGAAAAAAAATCATGTTTTACCAACCAGAATGATACCCAGAGCCTTGGCTGTCTAAACTGCATTAAATCAGATGGAACACATTTCATTTCCCGACCACTGGTACCAGTTCCCAGACTTGTATGATACCCTGCAATCTCACACTTTACCCTGGGTACCCAGTTACCAAAGTCCTGGTTGGTTGCAGGCCTGGTGGATGTTGCAGCTTTAGCGTTGGCCGGCTTTATTTGCATGAAAATTAAATCTTGGAACTTGGCTTTAAACAATTGATATGTAAACTATTTACAGTCTGTGAAAAAGGTGCAGGGATTGCCCTGCATATAGCAGACTAAATAATTCAGTAGGAGGTAACCCGCAGGTTACAAAGGTTGAAGCATCCTGAATATTCAGCACGTTTAAATGGTTAGCCCACTCGGTACATTTTATATGCTCGACACGTCAGTTAAGGTAGAGAACTGTCATTTCCGGGTTACAAAGCACAGTCCGAATTTTACTTTCAGGGTCTGAGTCCATCGATGTGGCATTACGGCTATGGCTGGTGGCTACACGGTCTTGACCACATAGCTAGCACAGTTACATTTCAGTACATTTATATGATACTGTTGGGCTCACATGTGTCCCCCAAATAGTTGAACGCTGCTTGGGCTTACTTGGCCCCACCGAGTAGTTACGATGTGTGGGCTTACTTGGGTCCCGCAAATAGTTGCGATGCTTGGGCTCACTTGGGTCCCCTCAAACAGTCACGGTAGCAAATATACTACTCTGCCTGGGCTCAGTATGGGTACCCCCAGAACAGACATGATCAGTAACAGTTCCACTAAAGGGTCCACCCTCGCTGGGCTAAGGTTATACGCAGCAGTAGGGTGCTGACCCATGAACGATATTACCAAGAACAGTCACTTGGGCAAGGCTGCACCAGTTCAGCAAGTCAGCATGGTTACTTTCTCTCTTGCACCGGGAGGTACAAGAGTACTCACTCAGGCTCCTCACGGTCTACCCCTGCTATGAAGGCTCCTGATGATCTTCAGTTCTCTCACAACTGAGGTTATTCAGCATCTCTCACAGCTGCTTGATGTTATCTGCTTCAGGTTCATCTTTCCCCGACGTGGAAGGGAGGGCTAGCACCTGGGGGACATTCTGGCAACCCCCAGGCTAGCAGTTACTACAAACTACATTACTTTAAACTTTTAACTAAATAAAGAAAGCAAAACTCTCTCTGGGCTAGAGAGGATTAACTGGATCACCAGGCTTGGCTGCATAAGCCCCTACACCTGTGGGTGCTTCAGCTTGAATCTCTCTTGCTCTCTCGAATCTGACAAAATGCTGGGAAACACTGTCTCTTATAGGGCTCTGCTGAGGCTCCTGATTTGCTTAGAGTTTTGGGTGCAAGGCCTCCGATTGGCTGGAGGGCCTGTCAGTCAGGAAAATGAATTATGCATGAACCTCACTCGATGCACTGTTGGTCTGCTGTTTTGGCACCTAGAATTGGGTCACTACAGTTCCCCATGAGTACTTGGTATTTTCCCATGAGCTTTGGCTAATGTCCCACAAGTCCTGGCTTTGTTATTCTGGCTTTCCTTTTGGCTGTGGCTGCTTGCAAAGGCACTCGCACAGCTCCAGGCGACCATTTTGAATAAGGTAGCATAAAACATTTCAACTCCCATTTGAGTTCTGGGGCTGAGTGAGTTTTTAACTCACTTTCCCTAAGCAGATCGAGGTACAGTCTCAAATTAAAGTTCTGGTGCAACCAGAAATAATTAAATATTTGCCCCAGTGCCCCACAGTCCATTAGCCCTGGTTGTGTACTTGCTGATGGTGCACAGATTAGCTAAACTGCTCAGTTCATTTTCCTGTCGCTGCTGCCGATATTTTAGTGCCCTGACATGCAGCAGCAGACAGGTTGTCATTCTGAGTCCCAAAATTGGTCTGGTACAGTCGGGAGTAGCATTCATTTGTATTTTAAATACTCCCCCATAAAACACTTTCCCTCAACATACATGGCAGTTACAATATTATTTTTACATTTCTTTCCCTTTTTTTCGGCCGCAGCCAAGAACAAGCTGTCCTGAGGGCATACACAGAGCCTCATGAATATTTAACAGTGATCGGGGCTCTGGCTCATTAATATTCATGAACCCCGATCTAAATCACTTCGTGGATGTCCTTAAATTTTCCTAACAGCGGGCGCTCAGGGCTCTGTCCGTGCTCACTGGGTCCCCCGTACTACATGGGGATCCCGGGACCGATGGAACACTCTCCAGATTGACCGCAAGCTTGAGTGGTCGAACTTCAAAGGCACTACTCGTGTCTGCGTGATCCCCACTGCCCCAAGGGCATGGCTTCATGCAGGAGATCGCGGTTTTGCTGCTCGAGCCCCGGAGGACTGGATTGTACCTTTGGTGCTAAACTGGGGCACCAGGAGACAGAAAAGAGAGCCAAGGGACAGAAAAAAATGCAGGCCATATCAGGTGGTGCTCGGGAGAGCAGGGCACAAGGGCTGCAATGACAGGTAAGCCCCCAATTTGACAGGGGGTTACATAGAGTATGAATCGTACCTTGCTATTATTCCCCCCCCCCACCAAATTTATTCCCAGTTAGACTTCATTTTTTGTCCAGAAAGAAACAGGGTGCACGTTGATGAAGAGTTGGATGGGGACTCAGGGACTCTCAGAGTATTCCTTGTTGTTTCTGCAGTTGGCGCAACACCTTCTGGAGGATGAATGGTGAGGTTAAGGAATTTATCCCCCAGATTATAAAGAAAGCAGTGGAAGAGAATGATAGCCCTGAGCCCTCAGCAGTTATATTATGGGATGCTGTGAAGGCGGTTCTACAGGGCTGTCAAATTGAAATAGTATCGGGGGCAGTGGGAAGCTAGACATAAGATATTGGAAGCTCAAATTACAGAACTTGAAGCTCTCCCGAAACAAAAACTTAACAAAAAGGTGGAAAGGACTTAGGGAAGATAAAAAAGGAAATAGAAGAAATACTCTATTTTAAGATTGAGCAAAAATGGCTTATCCTGAGATAAAGATTTGGTGATGCCCCATGCCCTCTGGTTGTTGGCTGGGAGATTGAGTGCACAGAGAGCACATGCACACATCTCTGAAATACTATACCCAACATCAGGACTAGCCCTTTCTGAAAAACAAGTTGAATCAGATACTGTGAAGGATTTTTGTATGATAATCTCTGTGCAGCCCACCAGGAAGTGCCAAAGAAGGAAGCAGCCTCTTTTTTGGTTAAATCAGGATTGCCCTAGGACACTCTCGAACAAAATCTGTACTCAGTAGTTCCAAACTCAGTGTTAGAAATTATAGGTGAAATAACATTTAAAAACTGGTAAATGTCCTGGTTCGGATGGGTATATGGGGGAATGTTATAAGAATTTTACGGAAGTGGTGACCCCCCCTTTGTGTAAGGCATATAAAGATGCTCTAGCAGAGGAAGGCAGACTGGCTTCATTGTGGACTAGGCAGTCATTTTGGTGATTCCAAAACCCTGCAAGTATATGAACGTACAAACATACGAAAAAGCCAGCAGAATAAGGTCTTTCAGTCTATCTAGTCTGCTTGTATTGCAGAGTCCTCAACTTACGCCACTGACCCTCCCCCTCCCCAGTCCTCCTTTCCATTCCATCTGCCCCCCCCATGCCCCATACTTTCCCCTTATGCCTATCCCATCGTTTCTTGAAGCTGCCCACCAGCTTCATCCGGACCACTTCCTCCAGCAGTGCATTCCAACTGGCCACCCCTCTTTCCATGAAGAAATGCTTCCTAACCTCCCTCCTTAAACCTCCCCCTCCAGCTTTAGACTGTGTCTCCTTATGGTTCTGCTGCCTCTTGGCTTAAAGAGACCCTCCATATCAGCCCTATTTATCTCTTTCAAGTACTTGAAGGTCTCTATCATGTCCCCTCTCTCTCCCTCCTCTCTTCCATGGAGTACATATGTAACCCCTCACCCCTGCCTTTTTACCAAAACAACAGGTGGCATGCTGTTGGTGCTGACAGCAGTACCTGGTGGGGACTTGGGTTCGGGGAAGATGAGGTTACTCGACACAAGGGGACCTAGGTTTGGCTACTCTGCACAGGGGCACCCAAGTAAATCCGAACACAGGAAGCAATAACTGTAATGTCCAGAACCAGGAATGGGACTCTACAGTGTGACTTTTATTCACAACTAGCTGAACACAACAAAGCATAGACGGACCCCCATGGGGCTACATTTACTGGTAATGCAGATTAGAGACTACAACGCGGTCCACTTGAAGAATGAACCAATTATACTGTTTTCAGGCTCTGGACCCTCCAGGCACACAGCCCGGACTTGCACGTGCTTTGGGTACACAGCCCGACTGGCCCGGCTCCCCTGCCGGCCACTTGATCATGTGTCCATTGGAAGAATGAACCCACTATCCTGTTGTGGCTCCCAACACCACTTAGAGTCTGCGACTCCTAGAGAGATTTACTCCTTACTTCTTCTGACTCCCATCTCACAAAGAGAATTTTCTTTACACTTGTTGTGGCTTCTCACACCACTTAGAGTCTATGACTCCTAGAGAGATTTTCCCATTTGCAACCCACGTCTGGGTACTTCCCTCATCACTGGCCAAGTGCATGAGGCAAAGTAGCAATCACAGCAGAAAGCCGTAGAGGTGGACCTGGTTACTAAAGATGGGGGTGTTCCCACCTCCAGCTCCCACAGCCCATACCCGGCCATTTCTCTGGAAAAACTGAAATTTCTGAATGTAGTTTAAATGGTAGATGAACTGTCACATCCCCTCTACAATATTACTTGAATTCACACAGCACTCTAGCTTTTGACACTACTCCATTTGTTTGACCTAGTCTTATAGGCTTCCCAAATAGTAGTTCAATTCCTAGATTTCTTCACATGTCCCAGGCTGAAGAAACACATTTTTTGTCCTCTCATGTTAGAGCAAACACTCACCCCTTTGTTGCAGGTGCCCCACAGGCGAATCACAACTCTTCCAACTCTCCAAAACTAAGGCTGAACTGAATAGGCAGCTTTTTTCCTTCTCCTTGCAGAATTAAGGGGATTTCCCCAGGAATCTGCATGGGGATCTTCATTCCCCGGAGGGGGCACTGAGACCCGAACAGCGGTCTCCACCACTTGACACTGACTCCTTCACTTGAAGGCAAAACTGGAACTGCTCCTTCTTACTTGAAGGCAAACTGGAGACTGACTTACTTGAAAACTCCCAACATTCTATCTAACTCCCTCTGCTGCAGATTCCAATGTGGCTTATGCAGCTGCGACAGTTCTATTGGTGATGTCATCACTCAGTCTCAGCTGAGACTGAGAACAGAGTGAGACAGTGTGAAACCCATTTAACTGGAGTTTCACAAGCTGCCTTCCCTGCCTACCACTAGGTCTTACTGGGATTCTAGTAACCCGGGTAACAAGGGGTTACACTAAGCCTCAAACCAGGAAAATGACTGTCCATGATCATTGTTGTAACCTTGAGCCATCCCACCCTATATGTGCTACCTGCAGAGTGGGGTGATCAGGCCCCTCCACCATGTGCAAGCACAGGCAGGCAACACTAAGGGCCTGAGGCCTGTAGCTGACATATCAGCCTCTACACTATCCACTTACTGTGGACACCTAGTGGCTCTGGTAGAACTATCCAGAGCATAGCCCTGATAGATCAGCACTGCAATCCCAATGGCCATTCAGGACCACAGCTTGTCTATCCCCCCTAACCCTCTAGGGAAAACCTATCTGCTTCTAACATAATATTCCAAAACAAAAAAACAACCCGGGGACCTCCCCGACCTTGGGCAACCTGCAACCACACCATTAAAATACCAAATTACTGCCTCTTCCCTACCCCCACAACCACACCTGTCAAAGGAAAGGGTTAATACAGTAACCATAACAATAACACCACAGTACTTTAAATTTCTACACAATAAAGCACTGACGAGGAACTCCGATGAGCCCCTCGTCCTCTTCTTGTCTTATCTTCTGTCTTCCCAGGAACACCTGTAAGAAAAAGAAAGACAAAACACACTCCTAATCTGCATACACAGTCTACCTAAACCCTTACCATCAAAACACTGCAAAATCCCAAAAAGATTTTTTAGAAAAAAGGTAGAAAAACAGTATTTACATTAGAATACAATAATGGCATTATTTACAATACACATTTGGGGGGATGGAGTGCCCTAAAAGTCCCAACTAGTGACCACAAGGCTCGAAGGCTAGACCAATAAAGAGTCTGTCCTGGGCCGGAGCCCGGTGAAGCACAGTTCTAACAGGCCAAAGTCCCGAAGGGGAGAGTCTTTGTGGACAGTTCACACATTTTTGAAGTCTGTAGTGTAGGGTGTGTACTGCAGTGTCATAAAGATAGAAAAGTTCTGACTTACCAGCCATTTGTAGTACAATACTAGGCACAGACCTGCACAGCAGCCGAAGACTCTCCCTGGCAGCATTTCTTCTGATACAGCTGGGCGGACATCTTCCGGGAACCACAGGAGGGCACATCTGGAAACAGCTGGGTTGATGTCATCTCTGGAGACGGAACCTTAGAACAGGAACAAAAGGAAAACAGCTAGTCCGACGTCATCCGATTACCAGGCGATGAACAGGAAACAGCTGGGCTGGTGTCCTCTCTGGATCTGAAGTCATCTGGTGGGCCAGTCGATGGTTGCTGGACAGGACAGTACACTGTAGACTGATGAATGTGGGGCACCTGAGTTCTGGATATTCATATTGGCGGAATCAATAAGGGCACTTCACAGTCTGGTGTGACATATTGACTACCACTGCTGGGCTCTCCATTTTGTAGGCACGGGCACATTTGCTGGGAGGTCCTTGCACTGAAACCAGTAGTACTGGGGATCAGGGGCTTGAATTATTACCCCATCTGGGCGCACATAATTCACACAGTGGGAGATTTCACGTCCCTCTCCGTCCACCACTCTCACTCTGTCTATGAACAGTGTCCTGCCTCTCTTCCACTGGGTATACTTTTCGTGGAACAGTCTATTCTTTACGTGCTGGTTGGCCCCAGGATGCACACTTTTCATTGCTTCATCCCAGATCCAGGATTTTCTGCAGTTCTCAATCTCCTCCTAAACTCTCCGAGGAAAGGTAGGAAAGGTCATACCATAGATCTCATTTGCCTTTCTATGAACCAGTCTCTCCTCTTTACTTGCTTTGGTCAGTCTGAGACCGCTGGCCTGGCTTGGGGGTGGCCAGTCCTGGTTCTTCCAGCTTCGCATCCTCAAGGAAATTAGAAACGGATCCCTGACTTCTTCCTCTTGTAAAGCCAGGGCAGTGGCATCACCACTTTCTTCAATACATTCTTCCGAGGCAAGATCTTGAGGCTGTGTACCCGTTCCTTTCTCACAAGGCCACATAGGTTCCCCCTCATCTTCCTCTTCACTGAGGATATGAGCCCAGGAGTGAGCAGTCGTTCTCACCCCTGAGACTATCCACTCATCACTAGGCACGGAGGTCAACACCTCCCATTCAAAGGCCTCCTGCATCTCATCTTCACCTAAGAGACTTGGGCTAGGCCCCCCACCCAGGGGTCTATTGATGCTTTATCCAAACTTTCTTTCTGGGATCCAGCATCCAAAACTTCAACTTCTGATTCTGTCTCTAATTCTGTACCCTCTAGCTTTGTGCCACACTCCCCTGAGGGACCTTCCTCCACAGGCTCCACCTGGTGCTATGTGCTGCCAACTGCAGATTCCTGAATTTTAGTCCATGTGGGGGCCAAACGAATTGGAGGCGCTTTATACAAGCCATATTTTTGTAGGCATCCAGCACAGTGAGGAATCATGAAAACGTCCTTCCAGCACTCAAGCATATTTGGCATACGCACTGGATAATTAGGAATTGCCACATCAGGAGGCAGTGCCCTCCATAGCACCACTTTTCAGTATCTCTCAGTCTATTTACTGCTGCTGTTACTGCAACCCGGGCATGATCCGGGTAACGAGCTGATCCTGAGGCCATAACTGCAGAAAAATAAAAGTTCACTGTAACTGAAAGTCCCACTTTATTGAACACACTCTGTAGTTTTAAAATGTCTCCTCTGCTGCTGTGTTTACTTTACTACCCCACCCTGTAATGGCAGCAGCAGCACTCCTGTGCATCAACATTTAGCATCTGGGTCAAGCCACTGCGCACCCGATTTACACAAGCTGCTGATAACTTTTACTCAAACTGCACAACTTGCTCTGTTCTGGCTTTACACACACTTACAGGATTTTCCTTGGACTTTTCACAAGCTGGTAACATTTATTTTATTCACAGTCCCTTAAAAGCTTTAGGTTTTAGCACAGGATTGCCTGCTTTTACAAGTGTTGCACTTTTCTACAACCCACAGTCTCTCTCTGGCTGCAAACTTTAAACTGAGGCTAATTTCACTTCCATGCACACATTCAATGGCTTAACAGACTTGCACTTGCTGGCAGGACTTCACACAGTCATTACTTGCAAAGCGACTACACTGCTGCACACACATTTTATATGGCATAGCTGAAAATCACTGTTTGAGCAGTTTCATAAATGTTTATTTACTGTTATCAGTAGCAACTTGCTGCGATGGGAAAAACGGCCTGCAGCCAGTTCTTGAAGGCCTCAGTATACAAACGGGCGTGCAGTCCTAGCGATCGTCGTTTTGACCACCAAACTCGCTATTTTAATGATCGATTTGCGGGTTGAGCCCGATTTTAAACTAAAAAGTCTATTTTTGAACTGTTCACAGCGCTTTGAATACTCCGCGACGCTCCTCCACTGCCAGTACACGCACTCCACTCTCACTCCCTCTCGAATGCTGGGGCAGTCTCAGTAGAGCTGGCTGAGGGGCGGGACTGATTGCAGCCTGACCAACCACACAACGCCATGCAAATGAGCCTCTTCTTCCTCACGGTGATCGTCGAGCAGGCAGATTTAAACTGCAGAATGCACTTTTTTTTTTTCTTTTCAACTGACTCCACGGCGGGAGCCCATTTCAGCCATATAACTTAGCCATTAACTCTGCAGTCTCTTAATTCACACAGAAAGCATTTCTAACGTCCAGGGTATAATCTTTCTTTTGCTACCCCTAGTCTTCCACACTTTCCTTCACAAGAATTCATTTTAAAAAGCATTTCAAACGTCCAGGGCACAATTTCTCTGTTGCTACCCCTAGTCTTCCACACTTTTATTTACCACAGTTCATTTTTAAAGCAGGCAGAAACACTGTAAACAATTTCGATGATGCAGGACAAGGGCACATTCTTTGGCTTTACTGCTCCTTGGTAAACAGTTTGCATTTTTAAACAGCAGCACAAGATTCACAGCACACAGCAACACACTAGGGAAATTGCTTCAGCTTTTTGGGCTACCCACTGCCAGATAGCCAAAATGCTAGCTCCCCTGCCCGAGCACCTTCCTTCCCTAACAAATCCAAAGTGGTGCCTCCATTTTTGTAACCCCTCACCCCTGCCTTTTTACCAAAATGACAGGTGGCATGCTCTTGGCGCTGACAGCAGTACCTGGTGGGGACCTGGGTTCGGGGAGGATGAGGTTACTCAGCACAAGGGGAGCTAGGTTTGGCTACTCTGCACGGGGGCACCCAAGTAAATCCGAACACAGGAAGCAATAACTGTAATGTCCAGAACCAGGAATGGGATTCTACAGTGTGGCTTTTATTCACAACTAGCTGAACACAACAAAGCATAGATGGACCCCTGTGGGGCTACATTTACTGGTAATGCAGATTAGAGACTACAACGCGGTCCACTTGAAGAATGAACCAGTTATACTGTTTTCAGGCTCTGGACCCTCCAGGCACACAGCCTGACTGACTTGCAGCGCTTTGGGTACACAGCCCGACTGGCCCGGCTCCCCTGCCGGCCACTTGATCGGCAGTCCATTGGAAGAATGAACCCACTATCCTGTCGTGGCTCCCACACCACTTAGAGTCTCGACTCCTAGAGATTTCCTCCTTACTTCTTCTGACTCCCATCTCACAGAAAATTTTCTTTACACTTGTTGTGGCTTCCCACCACTTAGAGTCTCTGCGACTCCTGAGAGATTTTCCAATTTGCAACCCACGTCTGGGTACTTCCCTCATCACTGGCCAAGTGCATGAGGCAAAGTAGCAATCACAGCAGAAATCCGTAGAGGTGGACCTGGTTACTAAAGATGGGGGGTGTTCCCACCTCCAGCTCCCACAGCCCATACCCGGCCATTTCTCTGGAAAAACTGAAACTTCTAAATGTAGATTAAATGGTAGATGAACTGTCGCATCCCCTCTACAGTATTACTTGAATTCACACAGCACTCTAGCTTTTGACACTACTCCATTTGTTTGACCTAGTCCTATAGGCTTCCCAAATAGTAGCTCAATTCCTAGATTTCTTCACATGTCCCAGGCTGAAGAAACACATTTTTGCCCTCTCATGTTAGAGCAAACACTCACCCTTTTGTTGCAGGTGCCCCACAGGCGAATCACAACTCTTCCAACTCTCCAAAACTAAGGCTGAACTGAATAGGCAGCTTTTTTCCTTCTCCTTGCAGAATTAAGGGGATTGCCCCAGGAATCTGCATGGGGATCTTTACATCCCGGAGGGGGCACTGAGACCCGAGCAGCGGTCTCCACCACTTGACATTGACTCCTTCACTTGAAGGCAAAACTGGAACTGCTCCTTCTTACTTGAAGGCAAACTGGAGACTGACTTACTTGAAAACTCCCAACGTTCTATCTAACTCCCTCTGCTGCAGATTCCAATGTGGCTTATGCAGCTGCGACAGTTTTATTGGTGATGCCATCACTCAGTCTCAGCTGAGACTGAGAACAGAGTGAGACAGTGTGAAACCCATTTAACTGGAGTTTCACAAGCTGCCTTCCCTGCCTACCACTAGGTCTTACTGAGATTCTAGTAACCCCGGGTAACAAGGGGTTACACATATTCAGGGCCAACAATCTCTCTTCATATGTTTTACCCTGCTGACCCGCAGGATGATGTCTTTCTTGAGGTAGGGGCACCAGTGTCTTGCCGATGTGGTCTCAACAGTGACCTGTACAGGGACTCATTTACAAAGGTTCTGCGTCAGAAAAAACAAACATAAACACTTAATACATATAGACATAGAATGGCAGCTAAGGGTTACAGTTTTTTCAGTTATACAGTATTGCAGAATCAAGATCAGCTATACATTGCATTGAACGTGTTACCGAGAGCTGTATTTTACAGTTTTCAAGAGAACAATAAGTTTGCTGATAGAAGGAGAGAGTAACAGGTTTGATTTTTACAGCAAAGTAGAGAATTAGACAGATATCTTGTGAGTGCAGCCAAAGAAGGCATTGTTAATAGATATTGTTTGGTAGTCCTATTGGTAGGAGTTCAGTGGCAGGGTGGTCCCGTAAGATGATAGATAGATGACTCAGCACTAGCTGGTACATTGGCAGCGCCGTGAAGTGAGAATGTGCTCTTTGAAGGCTGACTTGAAAGGTCCTAATTTGGAGATGGAGGAGATGTCAGAGCAGAGTTCGTTGTACCAGCCTGGGGCCCTGTGTGGGAATGACCTTTGGGCTAAGGAGGTTCTAACCCTCGGGATGGATCACACCTGTTGGTTGGCAGTGCGGGTGTTCACTGAGATGTGGGAGGATAGAAGAGAGGCAGAAACCCCCAGTGGGGTAAGCCCCAGGTGTATTTTCTTTGTGAGGAGACATATTTGATAAAATAGCCTTTCATCCAGGGTGAAGAGATTTGTCGGGGCATGTAGGGTACAAATATGGGTACGCTTGTCTGCCCAGGAGAGGAGTCTGCATGCTTTGTTTATGGTCAGGTGGATTTTGTTAAGGGTGATGTGGTCAGCAGCTGAGTAGATAGTGAGCCCATAATCGACTAGGGAGAGGACTAAGGAGGTGACAGCTAGATTAAGGGCTTCCGGAGGTAGGCAATCCGTGTGCCGATACAATAGGCCTATACGGACATTTATGGCTGATGGCAGTTTAACCTCCTACTGCTGATTCCTCTGGCTATACACCTCAGCATCTTGTTTGCCCTTGCTGCTGCTTTTTTGCACTGCGTGGGGTGCTTCTGGTTGCTAGTGATCACCACTCCTAGATCCTTTTCCCCTTCTGTTGCTGATACCCCCCAGTAGTTCTCAGTCCTTGGATTCTTGGCTCCAGTGTGCATAACAGAAACATTTTGTCATACTTACCGTAATTTCCTTTTCTGTTAGCGCCTATATTGGCGATGGGTAATCATTGCAGATGGGTATTGTGCACCCCTACTAGGGGAAATGGCACAGCCCAAAGGCTGAATCAGCCGAGAATGTTGGGCACATGAGCATTCTGGACAACAGCAACTCTCCAGTCACTGTTGTCCATGTGATCCCTCTAAATATGTAACTCAATGCCATACCAGTTGACTAGACACACAAAACACACAAATTAGCTGTCTACACAGAAATGACTGTAGCCAGAATAAAATACAGTAAGCAGTGGCCTAGCTCATCAGATGACGAAAAGTGAGTGATCGAGGGTCGTGTTCCAAAAGTCTACATCTTGGAAGATCCATTAACATATCTGTATAAACAAAAGGGCAGCAGGTAAACTATGGAGGGATGTCCAGGCAGACTTACAGTCAGAGTTTATAACAGAACAATGGACAGCCCCATGCTGGCATACTGGACAACATTCTCCTGCAGGAGTGAGGCTCCTGGGTGAGTCCCATTGGCAATGTAGGAGCTAACAGAAAAGGAAATTATGGTAAGTATGAAGAAATTTCTTCTGTCTGTAGTGCTCCACATTGTCAGTGGGTAATCATTACAGATGGGTTCTAAGAAGCAGTACCCATGAACAAAGTGGGTGGGGGAGAATATTGTCCCATACGTCAGTCACATACAAGGAGGAATTTACCTGCTAACTGCCACCTGGAAAACTCTGCGACCAGAGACCGCATCAGCAGAACTTCGACCATCCAGGTTGTAGTGCTTGATTGAGTGGATAGAGGACAACGTAGCTGCCTTGCACAACTCTAAAATGGACTCCTCACCTCTCTCAACCCAGGAGGTGGTCATAGCCCTGGTGGAGTGAGCCTTGATGAGAGCCGGCGATCTCGTCTTTTCTGTGACATAAGCCTTGGCAATGCAAGCCCTCACCCACCTAGCTAGGGTGGCTTTTGCGGTTTTTTTTGTCCCTGCTTGTCCACTCCGAAAAGGACAAAAAAACTATCTGATTTATGGAACTCATCAGTCCATATAAAGTATGTCCTAATGGCCCATCACAAATCTAACTTGTGCCACTCCTCCTTCTTTGGGTGAGTAGGTTGCAGACAGAAAGATGGAAAACACATTTCCTGGTTTACATGGAAAGTCGTGGGAACCTTTGGAATGAAAGATGGAACTGCCCATTTATTTATTTTATTTATGCATTTGATAACTGGATAAGTACACTGGTCCCAGGGACCGTTTTCAGGCACCACCTTGTCCTTATGCAAAACAAGGTACGGTTCTTTGTGGGACAAAGCCTGGAACTTACATAGCAACTAGAAAACACACCTTGCAAGGTAGCACGTCCAACGGTACTGACCAAAGAGGTTTGAAAGACTCCTTACAGAAAGCATTCAGAACCAGATTCAGATCCCATTGGGGAACAGGGGATCTGAACAGAGGTTGACTCTTGCTGACAGCCTGCAGAAAATGAATAACCTCCTGGTTAGTCTCTAGGGACAAACACAAGGAGGCTCCAAGGGCCAACACCTGACTTCTCAGGGTGCTCAAGGCCAAACCCTTTTCCACTCCTTCCTGCAGGAAATGCAAAATCTGTGGAACTGTGGCTTTGGAAGGCCGGATATTTTTTCTTCTGGCCCATGCCAGAATTTGGTCCATACATGAGCATAAGCTGCTGATGTGGAATTCTTCCTGGCAGTCATCAGCGTGTCCACCACCTTCTTAGAGAAACCCTGTTTCAGGAGTCTCTTTCGTTCAGGAGCTAGGGCCGCGCGCTACATCGTGCCTGGATTTAGATGCAGAATGGGGCCCTGAAAGAGTAGGTCCCTCCTACTACGCTGGAAGGTAAAACGGTAAGCAGTGAGCTAGGTTCACTAAGTCCGAGAACCACGGTCTTCTGGGCCACTGTGGAGCTATTGGAAGAAAGCTTTGTCTTGAGTGCCTTTTCTTGCGTAAGACATTGGAGATGAGATGCAGAAGAGGAGTGGCATACACTCTGCCGAAATTCCACTCTTGTGATAGGGCGTCCACTGCTTCCGCCTGTGGACACCGGTGGTGGCCGAAGAATTATTGAACCCGAATATTGTGGCTGGAGGTGAACAGATTGATCTGAGGATGACCAAACCTTTGATATAGAAGGTCGATCACCTCCGGGTTCAACATCCACTTCCCTGGATGAACATTTTTTGCAGCTTAGCCAGTTAGCCTGAATGTTCAACTCCCCCACCAAGTGGATTCCTGACAGAGAGACAGAGAGAGAGAGAGAGAGAAGTTTCTCTTCTGCCCACATCAGGAGATTGGTGGCTTCTTTCAGCATCTCCCTGCTCTTTGTGCCCCTTATTATTTATGTACGCCACTGTGACAGAATTGCCTGACCTTATTTTCACGGCTCTTAACTGCAGCTGAATGGGAAAATGAAGAAAAGTCAGGTGCACTGCCCTCATCTCCAGAATGTTTTATGTGTACTGTAGGTGCTGTTCCTACACTGACCAAGTCCCCTAAATTGGAATGTGGTCCAGGACTGCCCCACAACCCGATAGGCTGGCATCAGATTTCAGAATCAACTCTGGGTGGACTTCCAAGGGGGATCCTTTGCTCAGATTCTCCAAACTCACCCACCAACTCAGAGACTGCCACTGTTTTGGTGAGAGGGGGATCCTGGCCTGATAATCCTCCAAGGTCGGTTTCCAGGCTGATAGTAACTCCATCTGTAAGGGCCGCATGTGAAGGCGAGCCCACAGACTAGTTCTATCGACGCTGTCTTTTTTTTTCCCCCTCTTTTCTTTATGTGCCGTGCTGCTGCAGTGCAGACCAACCTTCCACCGACCTCCTTGGCCCATGACACTATCATCTAGGGACTAACCTCCCCAAGCTTCCTCCTGTGGCGAGTACATCAGGGGTGCCACGCCACCGGCAAAACTGATCCAGAGTAGGCCCTTGGCCCAAACTTCCCCCATGGCTTTGCTCCCCCATGGTGGAGGTCTGACGGTGGGCTCCACCTGCTGAATGAATGGATCTGGTGTGGGGAGAGGGGTCTTGGAGTCTGGCGTGAGGCCCGCAAGATGACTGGCTTCATCGAGGCTGCACCAAGCCATTTTCCTGTTTTCCAAGAGGGAGGGACTAACATGCAGTGCCGTCATAGATGCACCGCACATGCTACTGTGTGTAGGCTTTGGCACCACCCTTCCAACCCTAAGGTTGCACTGATTTTTACACTAGGCCTCCACCAGGGGTCAGACCAGCACCGAAAGCCCACAACCCTTCCTCCCAGAGGAGAAGAGCCATCCTTCAGAAGCTCAGTCCTCCTCTCCCCAGCCAGCCCCTGGTGAACAGAGTCCATCACCGAACTTGGGTGGTCAGCATGGCAGCAGGTGAGGCATGGGTGCCTCTGCCCTCCGTGCTACTGGGCTGGCTGTCGCCGCTGTCTTAAGACCCAGAATTCGTAGCAAGTGGTGAGCTGAAGCAGACGATTGGCTCCTCAGTCACTGAACCTCTCTCAGTAGGGTCTCCTTCCTTCCTGCCTGGTGAGAGGAGGATCTTCCCCTGGTCTATCTTGAACACTGCTCCCAGGTGTTCCAGGGTCTGTGATGGCTTGAGAAAGCTTTTTCTCCTGATTCACCACCCAGCTGTGGGACTCCAGCACCTCCCAGAGTCCTGATCACTGACATTCTTGCCAGTGGCGCAGACGGTGCTCAAATGAACAGATCATCCAGGTAGTGACAGACATGATGTCCCTCCTGTCGGAGTTGAGCCACCAGGGCTGTGAGCACCTTCAAGAAGATCTTGGGGACTGTTGCCAGCCCAAAAGGAAGCGCCCTGTCCTAGAAGTGCTGTCTCAGGACCGTGAACCTGAGAAACCTCTGATGAGACTGTCGGATAGGGATGTGGAGATATGCACCCCTAAGATCTATGGAAGCTAGATAATCCCCCGGCTGGAAAGCTTAGATGATCGAATGAAGGGATTTCATCTTGAAGGTTGTGTGGCACAAACTTGTTTGGATGTTTCAGATCCAGAATAGGCCTGAAACCCTCTGTTTTCTTGGAAACTGTGAAATAGATTGAGAAGAATCCCTGGTCTTGCTCGCTGGGAGGCATTGGCACAATCTCTACGATTTGAGTGAGGTGGTCCAGGGTCTCATGACACCGCTTGTCTCTTCACGGGGTTGTTTGGAACTGGGGACAGCAGGAAGCACCCCTTTGAGGGAATTGTAGAAAATTGTATTACATAACCTAGAGACAGAATTTCTAAAACCCAAGCATCTGATGTTATCTTGGTCCATCTTGTGTTAAAAAAAATAATAAATAAATTGTGCAGTCTTCCAACAACTGAAGGGAGGCAGAGATGGGTCCACATACCCTCATTGTAAGGTGCCCGCCTTTCGCCCTGGGTCTCCATTGTGTATTTGGGTAGGGCTCCTCTGCTACTATTGCTCTTGAAACCAGAATAGGCTCCTTTACTCCTGGTTCCTGAAGTTCTGAAAAGGGACAAAAAAAATCAATACTGCCTCTGCCGGCTGCCTCCTTGACCTTTTGGAGTTGAACCAGCCTTTTGTTGGTTCTTTGACACTGGAAGGGGGCCCTTTTTATCCTTGATATTTTTCAGAATGTCATCCAGGCCAGAACCAAGCAAGCCTCCCTCAAAGGCTAAGTTAAACAACTTGGTCTTCGAAGCCTGATCAGTGACCCAGTGTTGAAGCCACACTCCTCGCATAGTGGATACAATGTGGTAAACGGAGTAAGCCGACATACACAAATTCTCTGCTGTGGCATTCCTTAAAAAGGTGGAGGCCATGGATGCCAACTGCAAAATGCTCACCCCCTCCGAATCCAGAGGAATGAAGCACCCAGGGTTGTAACCTACAAATCTAAAGCTCTTGCAACAATAAAGGAGGTGCAGACGTTTGTGCAGTTGGAGGTGAAGGCTCTTCTGCATGCAGCATTCACTTGCTTGTCATGTGAATCTGTTGAGGCCAAGGAGTCTTTCATAGGAATAGTGGTATGTCTGATGGAATTATGAACCACCTTATCTGCCAGTGGAGGGCTTTCCCAGTTGCGAGTATTTTCCTATAAAAAAGGGAAACATTACTGGTCAGTAATTTGGTCACGGTGGATAAAGTTTGGAAAACATTTTGGAGTGGAGAAGGCCGCAGACAGGATAGGATTGACATCCGCTGCCTCCGTGGACTACACCTTCTTGAGGTGTAATGATCTACATGCTTCAGTTATCAGATAGGACAAAGACTTGGTATCAAACAGGGGAGGGATAGGAATCCTCCTCTTCGGCTCCGTCCACTCCTTCTCCTCCTCCTCAGGTTTTGTCCTCCTTATCAAATAGCTTCCTAGGAGCAGGATTTTCCCCAAGATCTCCGATATCCTCATCCTGATCCTTTGTATTGTTAGTGTCGAGGTCTGCTTGCATAACCATATTAGCAGCTCTGTTCTGCTGCAACGCACCTGGACATGCTTGTGTAACCCCCCTGTTACCAGGGGTTACTAGAATCCCAGTAAGACCTAGTGGTAGGCAGGGAAGGCAGCTTGTGAAACTCCAGTTAAATGGATTTCACACTGTCTCAGTCTCAGCTGAGACTGAGGGATGACATAATTTTAGAACTGTCACAGCTGCATAAGCCACACTGGAATGTTGCAGTTGGAGGTTAGAGTAGAACGTTGGGGAATTTGAAGCCAGTCTCTGTGTAGTCTGAGAGAGAGACTGTACTGCAGTAGAGTGTGTGCAGGCTCTCAGAGCTTTAAGCTCTGTTTCAGAGCTACTTTTGTTTAAGGTGTGTGTTTCTACCTGAAGAGGAACACAGGAACTGGTAATTGAAGTGGAGGAGACCGCTCTCAATGGTTCAGAGCCCCATCCCTGAGGGATGGGGGGAAGGTGTCTGCCTGTTTTCAAGGGGCAACCCCGGGTCCGGCTAAGGGAAAGAAGCTGCCTGCCTGAGTTATGCTGAGGAACCAGAAGCTCTGAGAGGAAGATTCCTTGAGGAGGAAACTCCTGTGGGGCACCTGCAACCAAAGGGTGAGTTCGCTCTGAAAAAGGGCTAAGTGTTTTCACCTGAAACAGAAGGAAACTAAATAAACTGTTACTGTGGGGTCAGGAAAAGACAGCCAAGTACAGTTGGAAGTTGTGGGGATTGGACTGCTTAACTCAGTGGGGGGTCTAGAGTAATGGACAAAACCACTAATAAGTGTATTCAAGGCCAGCACAAAATGGAAAGAAAGAATGTGGGGATTGGACTGCTTAACCTGTGGGGGGTCTAGAGTAATGGACAGTGCCACTTATTTTAAATATGTTCAAGTCCAGCACAAATGGGAAGCATAACAAGTAGACTGAATGTGAAATACATGTAACAAGAATCTACACAGCAAAGTGTTAAAGGATGAGGTGTTTACAGTCCAGAGAAATGGCCGTGTATGAATTGTGGGAGACCTTCCCATCAGTAGTAACCAAATTCACCTCTGTGGATTGCTCTGAGACACCTTTTGCTTTCCTTCGGGTACTTGGCCAGTGCCTGAGGAAAGTGCCCAGACGTGGGATTAAAGAGGAGGATTCCCTGATGGAGCCGAGGTGCTCTTAGGTGGTTTAGGGAGCCACCAGAAAATGTTTCCAGGAAGTATGGAAGGTGTCCAAGTGGCTGGCAAGGGAGCCAAGCCGGGAAAACCCAGAGCAGTGTAAGTTTGGGCTGTGTGCCCAGTGTGTTCAGAGCCTGAGGGCTAAAGTGATGAGGATGTGTTCTGGTCTCTTTAATCTGCATTACCAGGAGTGTAGCCCCATGGGGGTCCATCTATGCTTTGTTTATTCTGTTTGGATGTAAATAAAAGCCGCACTTTAGAATCCCACTTCTGGTATTGCACATTACAGTTATTGCTTCCTGTGTTCAGAGTTACTTGGGTGCCCCTGTGCAGAGTAGCCAAACCTAGCCTTTGTGCCAAGTGACATATTCCTCCCCAAACCCAGCCCACATGGTATTGCTGTCTTATACAAACGGCATACCGGGTAGGGGTTACACTTGCATGGGCCCCACTATTATCTGAGGTGCCTGGTTTGGGGTCGGGTGTCTTTGATGGGATGTCTTGCAGGAACATCGGAGTTCAGAAAGTGCGCAAAGAGCAACAAAAAAGATTTACGCAATTCTGCTTTGCCACTGCCAGCTGGTACACCAGGTGTGCACCCCCCGATCTCGGAGGTCTGACGGGGGAAGGGGGGGACATAAGAGACATATTAGCTTGCAAAACATAGTGGTAGCAATAGAAATCCATGGGAGAGGGTCACATTATCCTTTACAGGTCTTACATCTTTTCAGAATGAGAGGTCTCCGATAAGCCATGGTGCCAAGAAAAGTTTATTTTTATTTATTTATTTATTGGAATACAATCGGAATTACAAACCTATGAGTCACAGACTCTTTTGCAAAGGCTCCATGTCGGTTACAGGGGGTGGCGGGTAAACAAATACAGTAAAGGACATACATAGACAGGCAGTATTTACAGTAACAGTACTGAGGAGCAGTCCAGGCAAAACTTATATACCGGTGAGGGCATGAGGCAATTGCCCAGCAGGTGTCCAAGTCTAGAAAAAAAAATGAAGCTTATTCCCCAAATGAAAAATAGAGTACTACTGCCATGATCCCCACCTCCAGTTGTGAGGGAAAAAGAGAAATCTGCAAAAAGTACACCTCTTGGCCCCTAAAGCTTACTGCTACAAAGAAAACGCTGTACAAGCAGAGCTGCCACGTCTAGCATTGGGGTAGTGCAGGTGCAGGTGCACATGCGCTCTCTCTCTCTCAGAATGTGACACATGAGGGGGGTGCACAACACAGGCGAATGGTGCACCAAGGCTAGAAAAAAGCTGTTGAAGAAAAGGAGCTTATGCCCAGCGGTTACAGAGTGGAGGGAAAATGTCAGGAAGCTATGCGGCTCAATGGAGCCCTGAAAACCACCTGAAGGCAAAAAAAAACCAGACTGTCATCCCGCCAAAAAGACCCTGAGATCAGCCAGAGTCAAAACAGCTCTCACAGCAGAAACCTGTCTTTCCTTTTCTGTTTACTGAGGAGAATCAAAGGAAAAGTGTGTCTGTAAGGCAGTGAGTCGAATCAAAAAGGGAATGTCCCTACAGAATGAGGCCAACAACATCTGACAGGCAAAACCCACCAAAATAGACCCTAAAAACTGAGCAGGGGGAGAAGGAACAGACACCCAGAGATGGAGCGGAGCTCCCAGTAGTGCCCCTGACTAAACCCCCAAAGAAAAACGGGTAGTTACCTGAGACACCTTTTTTTATATACATATATACAGAGAGAGAGAGAGATATGGAGATCAGAGACTTGAGAAAACTACATACTCCTGAAATACGTGGCAGACGTGGCCCCCAATCCAAGCACAGGCAGTGGAAACAGGGAGAGCAGGTTAGCCAATTTGAAAGCCGCAGCTTAACAGGCACGACTTTAATTTAGGTGTGCTCCTGGTTACCAGGTAGCCCCAAGGCCTATAAACTGATTTGTTCTTTAGATAAGCCTGATAGATGTTTCCCCTTTGATGGTACAGCTAAGACTTTAGAGTTGCTGCTATCCAGAATGCTCATGTGCCCAACATTCTAGGCTGATTCAGCCTTTAGGCTGTGCCATTTCCCCAGTAGGGGTGCATAATACCCATCTGTGATGATTACCCATTGGCAATGTGGAGCACCACATAATTTGCATTTCTTGGCATTGAAGTCAAGCTGCCAAATCCCAGACCACCCCTCAGGTTTTCTTGGGTCTTCCTACAGGTTCTGTATCCCTTCTGCTGTGCCCGCCCTCCCACAGAATTTGGTGTCATCCACGAAAGAGGCACATTTTGCCCTTAATGCCATCCCCAGTGTCCTTGATGAATACATTGAATGACACTGGCCCCAGTGGGATCGTACTCAAGACTTCCCTGGTGCTATGTAACTCCCCAACCCCCCATCACTACCCTCTGGGTCCTGTCCCTCAACCAGCTTTCTACCCACTCGGCCATCTTCCCCCCCGAGATCCACCAACTTCCTGATCAACCTCTTGTATGCGTACAGAGTGAAAGGCCTTGCAGAAGTCCAAAAAAGGATGACCACCACTGGCCCCTGTCTACTGACTTAATGACCAAGTCAGAGAAGTCAGTCAGATCTGTTTGACATGGTCTTTCTCCGATAAACCCATGCTGCCTCTCATCCTGGAGACAATTCTCCTCTATAGACATACACACATTCTGTTGTCTCCTGCCTCAACCTCCCTTCCACCCCTACATGTTCCTCTTCCTCCTCCTCCTATACCCCCTCCCTGCCCTACATTAACTGTGTCCCCTCCTGCACCCCCTAATTGGTCTCCTTTTCACAACCCCCTTCCCTCTTTAGCTTATTGCTCAGCAATCACAAGGCCCATGCCTGCTACTCATACCCCTTCCACCCCACCCCACCCCTTTCTGCTCATTACCCTTGCCTTCTACATAATTGCTGATTATGATACTGTGCTTGCCTGTTTTTGTTTCCCCCAAGATTTATTTTGTATTTTGACATGTGAGTACTACTGTTTAGTTCTCTTGGATTTTAAATACTCTCCTGTCTCCTTAGATGAATTATGTTAAGTATTCCTTTGTCTGTTTATTACCGTCACCTACTGATGTGGAACCTTTGCAAAAGAGCACCTCATGCTCAAAGGTATTGTAATCCTAGATGAAATAAATAAATAGATACCCTACCAACCTTTCCTTAAGTATGGTCTGCGTAAACTTGCACACGATTGTGACCAGCCTGTAATTCCCCGGGTCATCCTTGGGACCACTCTTAGAGAGGGGCACTGCATGTACCATTCTCTAGTCCTGTGGTACCATGCCTGACTCCAGGAACCATTGAGCAGGCACACAACCTCGGCCCTGCAAGCTCCCCTGCCAGCTCACTCAGTACCCTTGAGTGTATGCCATCAGGGCCTGGTAATTTGTCTATCTTCAGTTATAGCAGCCCCTCCCTCACTCTATCCTTCTTTATCACCACATCCATGGTTACCCCCCCAAAACAGGCAACGACCTGTCTTTTTCCCTGGTGAAGACGGAGCAGAAGTATCTGTTCTTTCTGAAGTTTGCAGTCCCATCCTTGTTGCCGCTTTTTTCACTTATGTAGCGAAAGAAGGTCTTCTCCCTCTTTTTGATTTCCCTCAGCTATCTGCAGTTCTTTTTGTGCCTTAGCCTGTGGCACTGCCTTGCTTGCCATATTGGCCAACTTTAGGTAATTTACCCTATCCATTTCTCTCTTGGTCTTCCTGTATCTCTTATAGGCTGACCTCTTGTGGTTCGTATCGACCCATCCTGATCTTAAAACATGGACTACGGAATTTTGACGCTAATTTTAGCAAGTGGGTTGGAGGCAGTAATACAGTGTTTAGTTCATTGGACCAATCCGATTTTGCAATGGATCATCAAGCTTGACATAATATTGGATGTGCCATCTATAATATTGACCATCTTAATAGGACCAACACACCAACCATTTTAATACGTTTAGCTGCTGGAAAGGTTTTTGATAAGGTCTCATTGACATATTTAGAGGGGTCCTTGCTGTGTTCGGCTTCTCTGAGACATTCAGATCTTATATCAATGACTTCAGTACAGTCCCAGTAGCTTCGGCCATATTTCTCCACATTTTCTTCTGTAACTGGCAGACTTTCGCCAGTTGTTTTCTTTATATTGAGCCTCTTGCACAGCATATTAAGAGATGGAAGATTTTCAGTTTTCAAAAGTGGCCAATTCTATTTTTGGCACGATCTTAAAATTGTTTTTTAATTTCCCCCAAATTAATGGGCAAATCAGCATGTTCTTAACAAACAATTGTCACAAAATGGAGGGGTTTGCCAAAATTTGTCTCAAAAAGGAGAGATTTGCCCAAAAAGTAAGTGTGTGTGATAAAGGTTTGCAGAAAAAAGGCAAATTCCATTTTTTACCAGTTTTCTGTTGAAAAAGGAAAATAACTGTCTCTACAAATTGTTTACATAGAAATATTGCAGTTGTAATTTTAAGGCCGTAGGAGCATAAAATTGCTATCTATGCATATTACATTGTGCTGTATTTAAGTGACCCAGATGCTTCCCTACAAAGTGTTATTCATGTGATTTAATTTTTTATCAGGCTATATACTTAATAAATTTAAGACTGAAATACTGGTTATTCACCATCGAATCACACAGGCAGCCCATACCTTATACCACATGAAAAGGCCCTTTCCTGAAATACATAAGGATTTGGATAGGCTTGAACTTCAGCCACCCTTTATGGAGATAATTATCTTCCTTGGTTCCGGAATTAACGGAAGACTTCAAAAGATGGGGCATATTACCCTTCCCTTTCTATTCTAGAGTTCAGGCCTTGAAAATGAATGCCCTCCCTCGGTATTTGTATTTGTTTCATTGTGTCCCCTATCTTATCCCAGTTGGGACCTTATATACGTGGAAAAAGCAGGTTCTGTCTTTTTTTATGCAAGGGAGCCAGACACAGAATAAGGCAAACCACTTTACAACTTCCTGAAGATCAGGAAGGATGGACTGTATCACACGTAGCCTGGTACTGGGCAGCTGTACAAATGAGGGTGGTTTTGCTCTGGATAATTCCACCTATTGAGTGTACTCAAAAGAGATGGAACTGCAGTTTTAGGAGGAGTTCCCATTGTGGCCCTTTTTGATGACTCATTCAAGTGTAGGTTAGGTGCACCTTCCCTTTTGGGAATTTCCTCCTCACTGCTGGGTTGGGTAGGCAGAGCTGGCTTTTTTTTTTTTTCGTTTTGTTTTTTCTTTTGTGTGCCACAGTCCGCTCCACATTTGTTTATTTGCACCACTTTTAATTAATTGTCACCAGTACCGTCACCTGACAATATATTGCAGGGTTTCACTGCCCATTTTTAGAATGCTTCTTGAAATGAGAATTCCGAGTTCTGGGGTGCCTCAGTGAATATTGTCATTAAATCACACAACATCTCTGTGTATATCTGTGTACAGACAGTTTCTTAGCTGAGTCTTGATGAGGTTTTGCATGCTTAGTCCGTGTTCTCAGTCAGCATTGGACACTGGCATAGCCATGAAAATAGAAGCAAAGAATACAGAAATGGGCAAACACTTTCCCCGTCTGTGATGATAAACGTGCACACATCCATGAATGTTTTCAACTGACGTTTCTTTTCTAGCAGTGTTCTCAAGTGGCTATACTCCTGTCTGCATGTTTCTTCAAACGCTGCCTGAAATGCTGGGATAAGCACTATTCTGCTGAAGTGCTGGCAGACATACCTGAAAATTGCAGGTGATGAAGAAGAAGCTGCAGTGTCATCATCAGGCAAAGAAGAATCGTGAAAATCATTGTAACTTGAAGAACGATCTAGCTGGACGAACTTCGGTGAGAAAACATCAGTGAGACCATCATAACTTTTGAACTGTCTGTCACTGAACCTTTTACTGATGGACTGGATAAGTTTCTGATCAAATTGTGTACTTGCCGAAGTGGCGTCTTTCCTTTGTTTGTCACTGTCTTTCAGTATGTTGCCTGAAAACTCACACACTGATCAAGGTTTTTGTGGTGTGCACTCGCTAAACTTTGAAATGGACACACCGGTCCATGCTTTGAGTTCAGAACATTTCTGAACAGTGATGGCCATCATGTAATGCATTTTACCAAAATGGAAGTCTTTTCTCTGGAAAGCTCAATTCATAAATTCACTGGTGGAGCACATCAGAAAGGAAATGGGAAACATACACAAAGTTATATGTCGAAATTGATTACAACAAGCCATCAGCTTTTGCACTTTCAGTGGCAGCAAGTACGCTGATAAGACTAAAATAAAATTGACCAGTAGGCTGCTCCTTCAAATGATTGAGTCATCTTGTGTGGGAAAACCTCACTAAATATATGTTGTTTCTCATTCAAAACATTCTCTCATTAACACATTTGAGTTTTCACGTTAATTTTCAAAAAGAATTGTAACTGCTGTTAAGCAGCTTCTGGTATTTCATTACACAAGGGGTGCCATCGACGGCATCAGCAGCAGCAAGTGCCATTCTGTGCGAAATGCAGTGAAGTGACATAATACCTGGGTACATGCCCTTAGGCTGGTGACCACTCCAGACTTAACCCCAGTCAGTGGTTGCAGCTCCATCTGTGGCAGGATGTTGTTGAGATGTATGTGGAACGTCTCTTTCAAAACATGCAAAAGTTGTTTCACGATAACCTCTTCAGTAGCACCAGGGAGTTGGGTCAGAGACAAAAAATGTGTTTCAGACAACCCAGAATCCACATTTTATAAATCACACATACACGGTAAGATTATGCTGCACTGAAGTATCAGCTGATTCCTCTAGCAGTATGCTAAAACAGGAACTGTGTTTCAAATTCATATCGTTACCCTCAGTCACAGAAGCAGTTGCTGATTGGAAATCTGTATTTGAAGGGTGGTGACTGTAGTCGGTGTGTGAATCTGCTTTTAGTGTTTTGAGGTCTTGAGCTACGTGTGTGATGCACAGTCGGTTTATCTGTGGGACAACTGCATTTGGGAGACTCAGTTTTGCAGCAAAGTACACCTTTTTTTAGAGCTGCTGTTTATTGCTGCCTCTGATTTTCTCACAGCATTAATCTGCCCTTGCTGTAATGTTTTGCCAATACTTGCCGTTTTCTGGCTGAAGTATGGCGTTTTGATGTTTTCTTATTTTGTGATGCTTTCTGCCTTCATGACTGAGCAGCCTGTAGTGAATGAATTTGTTCATTTGGCATTTGAACAAATTTGGCAGTACATAATTCCTTTGCTTTGTACATCAAGCACAGTCTGTCACATTTCCAGACTGGTCTGAATACTCTGCCACGATGAATACCATGTCTTGAATCAAATTCAGAAGAGTCATGGACTGTTGTATCTCAGTTTGTTTATCATCTGTGTTCTCTAACAATCTCTGAACTTGCAGTGGACTTAAACTGGCAAGAAGCAGTAACTTTGAGGGACTTTTGGAATGAGTCAGGTCACTAGTTCTTTCAAGACACATTAATTTTAAGATGGAGCTGCAGTTGCACTGCTATTTAATACTTCTAGAGATGCTACAGTTTTTTTAAACAGTGGTTGATGTACGGGAATGATCTGATGTCATTTCTTTTTTTTTTTGTGAACTCCATTTATGCCCCCTTCTCTCTGGCCCCATAGGACTCTCTCCAGTGTGGACCACTGGGACCGGCGATCTCCTGCTTTACCCGAAATCCTCCGAGCACCACCTCCATCCCAGGATGCTGTCTTTCTTCATCCGACCTGACCAACCTTCCCAGCTTTGAGTCCCCTGAGGTGAGACCTCCAACTCCTCTGGCACTCTATCTAGAATCTAGATGGCGGCCGGCCGGAGTGAGGGTGAGAGCTGGAGGCCGTCTGGAAGGATCCGGCGATGAGTGTGGATGCCATCCACAGGGTCCCACCTTTGCCTACCTGGGTGGCAGGGCTTTTTCCACTTTTCTTCCCCGAGGTGCGTATGTGCAGTGATGTCAGTGTGTGGAGGGCGTGCTTCTGCTCCTCCTGCAGACATGTGCTGTCGCCTCTCCCCATCCATGTTCCCAGCTGAAGTAGTGCTCCAGGTCTTCACAGCGAGGATCTCCAGGAACCCACCCCAGGAGAGAAGAGCAGTCCTCCAGATCCTCAGTCCTCTCCTTCCCCACCGACCACCGATGCTCCCAAACTTGGGTCGCCGGTGTGGCGTCCAGCGCCTCAGCACCACTGGGCGGGCTCTGATGTCATTTCTGTTGATGTTATACCTTTTGTCCCAGATGGGGCTGCATGCAGTTCCAGAGATAAAGCAGGAGACACAGTGAGTGAATATGGAGCAGAGCTATTACTGGGTGCTTCGTCACATTGTTCTGTTCTGTGCTTGGTGTAGTACTTATGTACCACTTGACATGTTAAATTGGGTAATTTTATTGCTTGATTCAATTATGAACTATATTTTTCTTCACGCCCCATGATGATGTCTAATAAATCTTTATTTGAACAAAAATGAGTTTTTTTTTTTTTGTCTCTCTCAGGATAAACACTCTCTCAGGTTTAGGTGCGTATTGTGTACACAGTAGCAGACAGATGTAGGCTCAGCCTAGCGTCCCCAAGGAGTTCCTAGTTATGTTATTTCTTTTTTATTTATATCAGGCAGTGCTACGCAGTTTGCATCTCCAGACATGGCAGATCCCTGATACTGTAGTGGCTCAGTCAAGACCAAAAGGACTCGCTACTAGTCCCTAATTATTTTATATATATATTTTTTTTATTCATTTTGCACGGCACTTGCAATTAAGTGTCTGCAGACACAGCAGGTAGATCCCCGACTGTTGTAGTAGCTCAGTCGAGCCCACAAGGACTCCATAGTCCCTTTTTTTTTTTATTTCTTTGGCACCGGGCTTGCAGTTTGTGTTCATCAGGTAGATCCCTGACTGCAGAGGATGGCTTAGTCGAGCCAACAAGGACTTTTCACCAGCCCTTTATTTATAATTTAGTTGTGTTTTTTAATTTATTTCAAACTGCACTATGCAGTCAGAGTCTGAAACAACAGGCAGTTCCCTGAATGCTGCACTGCTGGCCAAAGGGTTAGACTGAAAATTCTGGCTTAGTTGCGCTCCCAAAAGGACTGTTCTCCCTGTTGTTATTATTGTTAATAATTTGGCTGTGCTCTAAGTTGCAGGGCAAGATGCTTGTGGCTGCAGATGCCTTTTCAGACAGTAAAAGTACTGTCCTTTAGTTCAGATGCAGTTCCTTTTATACCTGTATGATTTTTATATTTTACTTAATTATTTTTTGATCTCACTCCAGTCCCACAAAGCCTTCAACACTCTTGCCAACGCCATCCTCTTGTATAAGCAAAAAGCGGCTGGGGTGTCCTCCTCTGAGTGGCTTTGCTCATATAGTACCGTCAGGACAGAATCCAGTCCCTCTGTAATGGTGATGTCATCTCTCCTCCCCTCCTCTCCCTGTCTAAGCTGATGTCCCCCAAGAATCCATCCTTGGCCTTGTCCTGTAGATGATCTGCCTGTCGCCTGCTCCTCTGAATCCATTCACATGTATGTAGATGACACGGTTTTCCCTGCCTCGGACCTCACTCCAGCTGGATTTCAGCAACATTCAGCATTGGTTTCGGGCAGATCAGCTGCTGCTCAATGTCACAGAAACAGTCTTCATGACATGTAGCGCTAGTCAGAGACTTGCTAATCCCTCTTCCTGGACCCTTTAGGTTTTGTGACTGAAGATGTCTCCTCCTTCAAATACCTCAGGGTGTGGTTGGATTGTCATCTTGACTTCTCTAATCACGGGGATGCCATACACCAGAAGCTGCACCCTGATCTTGGGGCACTTTACAGGAACAAAGCAAATATCCCACTTCCTTCCTGTAGAGAGATTGTCATGAAGATGATTCTGCTGCTGTCCGAGCACTGCAACATTGTATATAGCGCCTCTCTCAAGTCCAGCCTTGCCAAGCTGGTTCCCTTTTTCACTCCTGCCACTGCTTTGCCCTGGATTGTGTCCCCAGAACCCACCACTGTTCCTTGTATTCTCCCTCTCCTTGCCCTCCCTTGATGCCAGACACCTCGCATATGAAATTTGCCAGCAGAAAAAGGCCATTTGGCCTATCGAGTCTGCTCAATTATGCAGCTAGCAGCCCTATTCTGCAGCTGCTCCTCCATCCTCTCCCCCCAACCTTTATCCTCTCTCTTGCCCTGTCCGAGCCCCATTTGAAGCAGCCCATTTTACGGGCTACTTCCTCCTCTGGTAAACACATTCCACCCTGCCACCACCCTCTCCATAAAAAAGTGTTTCTGCATTTCCCTCCGGAACCTTCACCCCTCCAGTCTCGTGTCATGATCTCACGTGTCCCTCTCCACCCTTGCCCTAAATAGCCACTCTATTTCAGTCTTGTTTATCTCTTTCATGTATTTGAAAGTCTCGATCATATCCGCTCTGTACCTCCTCTCCTCCAGCGAGTATATGTTTAACTCCTTTAGCCTCTTCTCATATGGTAGGTTCCAGGCCCCTTGATCATCTTAGTTGCTCTGCGTTGTACCCCTTCCAGTAATTTAATGTCCCTTTTCAGGTACAAGTGCCAGTACTGAACGCAGTATTCGAGGTGAGGTCTAACCAGTTATCTATACAGTGGCAGAATCGCCTCCTCCTCCTTGATGTTATTCCCCTTGCTATGCAACCCAACATTTTGTTGCCATTGCTGCTGCCTTCCTACACTGTGCCGATTTGTTATTGTACTACCTTTGTCTCTAATTTCTTGCTTGCCCCCCCCCTCCCGATACACCTTTCCACGTCATCTCCTCCTCTCCTACTCCCTCTGCAGCTCTGACACCTGTTTTCTTACTCTCTCCATGTAAAATCCTGTGCTGGTCAAGCTGCTTCCTCCCATCACTTCCTCACCCTTCAGGCACTGGCCCCAATTTACTATTGTAATGCTTCTGCTTTCCTAACTCTAAAATCCTCATCCATCATTCATTACTCACTCCTGCAGTTGCGACTGGCCTGTCTCCCCCACCAGATATTACCTCCTTTCTCCTTTCTGCTGTAACTCATTGGTCCCCATCCCCTTGGACTTGTCTCCGCTGTACTCCCTGTCTCCCTTCCCTCCCTTATTTTGTTGCCAGCTGCATTTTGCTGAATTGTTACTTTTGATGTGCTGTGTTTTGCAGTACTTAATCACTGCTTTTCTTAATTGTCTACTGTTTACTTTTATTATCGTAATTTAATTACTGTTAATGTAACTGAAGTATAACTGATTGCAGTCTCCTAATCCCCCCCACACACACACACAACACATTTGGAAACTAGCTGTTTAACTCGGCATGTTTTTCCTGGTGAAACTCTTGAAAAAATACATGAATAAATTCTGACCGCTCATGGATAGAAGGCGGTCCATACAGGACAAGACCTATCCATGATGACAGATAGGTCAGGAAGGGGGAAATCTTAGGAACATAGGAATGTGACAACAGAAAAGGACCTCAAGACCCACCAAGTGTACCCAGTTTGCCTAGATCTACAAGATCTGTTCTGTTAACCGTCCCTCCTTGGCCATCATCCCTCTGTGCCTGTCCCAAGCCCTCTTGAAACCCCCCCACCATCCTCTCTCCCACCACCTCCTTTGGCAGATCATTCCTGCTGTCCACCACTCTCTCATTGAAGAAGTACTTCCTAATGTTACCCCTGAACCTTCCCTCTTTGATTTGAAAATCATGACCTCTTATTCTAGGCTGCTCTTTTACCTTGAATAGGTTCTCCACCTGCACTTTATTGAAACTCTTCAGACATTTAAATGTTTCAATCATGTCACCCCTCTCTCTCCTCTGCTCCAGAGAGTACATGTTCAAGTCCTTCAGTCTATCTTCATATGGTAAGTGTCCAAGCCCTCTCACCATCTTGGTCGCCCTCCTCTGAACTTGCTCCACCCTCTCCATGTCCTTCTTTAGGTACGGCCTCCAGAACTGCACCCCAGATTCAAGGTGTTGCCTGACCAACTGTGTGTACAAGGGAATCATGACCTCCTTCCTTCTGTCGTGATCCCACTCCCTGTGCAACCCATCATCCTACTGGCTTTTGCCACTGCCCTTCCACATTGCTTAGCCACCTTCAGGTTTTGTGAAATAATGATGCCAAGGTCCCTTTCCTCCTTGGTTACCTCCAGAGGCCTATCCACCATTCTGTATTCCACATTCCCATTTTTCCTGCCTAAGTGCATGATCATACACTTTGTGGTATTGAACAAAAGCTGCCACTCCCTGGACCATTCCTCCAACTTCGCCAGATTGCTCTGCATCATCTCAAACCCTTCATGGTTCACTTATTGCAGTCATTTGCATCATCTTCAAATAGACTGACCCTCCCTTCCAACCCCTCTGCTGTGTCTCCTATAAAGATGTTAAACAGCAGCGGTCCCAATATCGATCCTTGAGGAACCCTTTAGGAGGCAGTATAGCACAGTGGTCTAAGGCTCTGAGCTGCAAATTTGGTGACATCCAGCAGACCAGACCTGGGTTTGAATCCCACAGCTTCCACTTGCATACTGTGTGACCCTGAGCAAGTCACTTAACCTCCTTGTGCTCCCAGGTCACTCCTGTAAAAAAGCTTTCAGCTTAGTGTGCTATACCTGGTTAAACAACTAAATAAAATGAAAAAAACCCAGATGATGACCCATGTCTCCTCTGAGGGCACCCCGTTGACCAATACCCTCTGTGTTTTGCCCTCCAACCAGTTCTGCACCCACCTTATCCTTACCTTACCCCCCAACCCAGGCAACTCATTTTGTACAATAGTCTCATATGTGGCACCAAATCAGATGTTTTCCTGAAATCAAGGTAGGCCACGTCCACCAACCCCCCCCCCCCGATCCATCACCTGGGTAACCCAGTCAAAAAACTCAACCAAGTTTGTTTGACTGGATCAGCCCTCAGTGAACCCGTGCTGTCTTGGGTCTCGCAGGCAGTTTGCTTCTAGGTAGCTGACAATTCTGTACTTAGGCATCTTTTCCATGAGCTTGCACACCACAGATGTCAAACTCACTGGTCTGTAGTTGCTCACTTCATCCCCCATGAAGGGCACCACATCCGTGCTTTTCCAGTCTTTAGGTACCACCCCTGATCGAATGATTTATTGAATAGACTTGTCAGGGGAGCTGCTCTTGAAGGCAATGCTCAAAGTTAGTGAAGACCTCATTATTATATGAGTTGGCGACATGTTGTGGATCAGAGTGAGAGACATTCAGAATATGCATGGCGAGGGGGATAACCTTATTGAAGTTAATTGGGATATTGATACCCTTCCAAAATGTTCAGGGTGACCCAGGTTGTTGGATTGTTGTTTCTTAAAAAAGGCAGCTGTGTTGTCACCAGTTTGTCATTTTCAGGTTATTTCCCAACTGCCTGTGTTTGTTCTAGTCATATGGAGAAGATATTTTACAGTCATATGTTTACTATATGTAGTGAGCTGACAGGACTGTGAGGAAAATGATGTTTTTCTTGCTTTTATAAAATGGGTTGGGAAGATCCTGTGTCCTGATTGGCTGAGAATATGCTGAAGCCAGGTGGTTTAGAAAAATAAATTCATGGTTTTGCACTTCTTCTGGCAAAAAGGACACAACACATTCTGGTATTAATACTTCCATTCAACAGTTTTAAATACATTTGTGGCAACCATGTTTGTAAAATAAAGGCAGTATTAGCCTTTACTTTACACACCAGTATAAATCAATGTTTATTTAAATCCAGACCTAACCCCCACTTCACCCACAGCACACAGTACTTTTCATGGCGTTTAAAAATGGTTATTATGTTCCTTAGGAGTGTTTTTTTTTTCTATTTTAGCAATAAAGGCTTCAGGACCTTCATATAGTTTAGACTCATGGTACTGCTTTCTTTTTTTGGGTTGCAGCACCAGATACCTGAAAATCAACTCTTTCACACATAAAAAAAAAAAGATGGATTAGAAGGCAGCTGACAATACTGCTGGACTGGCGGTTTCAGTATTGTATTCTCATTTCTTAGACAGGAGCAGGCAGTACCTCCAGACCAGCGGTTTCATTTGAAATAATTTTGCTCTCCCTCCAGTGGGAGCAGACAGTATCGCCAGACTGGTAGTTTCATTTAATAATCTTGCTGTCTTGGATGGGAGCAGACAATACCATCAGACCAGCAATTTCAACATAAAAATCTTGTTCCCTCCCTCTGAAGGGAGCGAGCGGACAGTATCGCCAGACTGGCGATTTTAGTATATAAATCTCGCTGACCGAATCTGGAGTGGACAGCACTGCAAGACCGGCGGTTTTGCTGTAGAACTCTCGCTCCCACTCTGGGTCAAAGATGTTGATGGAAGGGTACAATGCCAAGTATAAGTATTAGCTTGAAATCTTGTTGCTTAAAAATCTTGTTTCTAACCTGAAAAAGTTGGCAGCAGAGTTGCCAAAGAAGACAACTAAATATGTGTCAAAGTCTGAGCAGCAGAAACGTAAAGAGGAGTCTTTCTTGTCCGACATTGCTGTGCCAGCAAGGAAAGGACCTGTAACAAGGAGCCCCCTGTTATGTGTTTAAACCCGTCATAAACATGAATATGTGCAATCCCCTTCCCCCTTTTTCCTTTCATTCTTTCCTTTCCTCTTATTTTTCCTGCCTTTTCTTTAAATTCTTGTCAGGGCGGCCAACCTGGCGATTTCCAGTTGCAGAGATAGGAAACAGCACAAGTTGCTCTTTATTGTTAATGTCTGGTACCCATCGATTTAAGAAGAAGTGTAGTGCCCGTTTCTGGGGTACCAAGCTCTGGAACAGCTGCTGTTGAGTGCAGTTCCTTTGACTTATGTGGCTCTGGTGTGAGGGATAGCACTGGTCACCGAGTGCGACCGAGCAATTCTTTTTTTTGGAGCGGGTTGCTCCGTGTTGGTGTAGTCACATATAGCGGCTAACTGTATGCTTCTTGTGTGGAGTAAGTGAAAGAATGATTGCTTCAGAGCAAAGGCATGCTCTGAAGAAAAAGCCTACTGCTGTGCTAGCAGCAAGGTCAGAGTTGCTTGAATACTTGACTGCTGGCTAGTGAGACACTACGGGCAAGGGTAACTGTATGCCCCGTAGTGTCTAGAATAAAGTGTACCCTGTAGAGAAGCAGTCCCAAGGATGTTGTGATTGACAGCTGCATATGAAATAGAATAATGAAGCCTGTGATGTAATGGCTTGTGGAAACTCCCCAGTTATGTGATGTCACGGCCTGTGGGAACTCCCCAATTATGTGATGTAATCACAAGGAGCTATAAAAAGGGCTCACCACTAGGGGAATGTTAGATAGTCGAGTCGGTTTAGTGCTTACTGAGTAGAGTAAGACCTACAGTTGGTGTGTGTGTGGACTTCACACAGGTTACTTGAGAAAAGTATTCATTGGACTATCTGAGCTGAAGCAAAGCTGCAGACTCTGCTGAAGGAAGCAGAGGTCTGAATTTCTTTGTGCAGGACTAATTATTTGACTTGTTTTTCATTTCTGTAAATAAGTGCATTTTTTTCTAAAAATAAACTGATGAATGCATTTGTGCGTTTTTTTTTTTTTTTTTATGCACTTGATTCCTGCACTGTTGTGTCAGTTATTATCTCACACGTTCACAGGAGCTATGGAACATTACCTGATGAGTGGTTCTGGTCTGGGTTGGGCAACAGCTGAACAGTGTGGCGGATCTACCCAAAGCCTCAGGCACTGGCACAGTGGCCCAGCAAGTAACAGTGTTCCAGCTGATGACATGTTTCCTCATTCATTGATGGTGGGCATTACTCAGAAGACCCCTGCCTTTGATATTCCTAACATGGACTCACAGCACTCAGCAGTGTCGTTGACTTCATTAACAACTCCTACCACACAGCTCTTGGCAGAAAATACTTTTTACCAAAAAGTTCTTTGTAGTCTTCTGCTTCCCCAACAATGCTAACTTCTAAGGTTGATTTCAAAAATCGAAAGGGCTGCTTTCTCTGTGGGGCTGAACAGTGGGGCATTGCTCTGGCATGCTGGTGATCTGAGTTTGTGCACTGAGCCTGGATGTCAGGTGTGTAGGCCAGCAGGGAGGAAATCTGTGTCCCTTGGATGCTTCCCTCCTGGGGAGGGTCGCAATGTTCTGCTTCTAGAGCAGCTCTTGGTGGCAGCCTAGTGGAGGCTTTCTTTTCAGTGTGGGTGACCACATGATGCCGAATGCCCCTGCCCCAGGGCATCACTGAGGACGTGTGCATGTGGGAGGTGAGTGGGGCCCTAGAAAAAATGGAAAATCTCCTCAGCCAACTGTATGACAACTGCCATGTTCCACCACACCACGGTCCCCCTAGGTACACCACTCCTGTTAGCCACACCTGCCATTCCGGAGGGGTCAGAGCCTGTTACTTCTCTCCTCCTGCCCTCTGGGTAGCCCCCCAAGCAGGGATAAGCCAGATCTTTCCAAATGCAGAAACAGTGCGGGAATCAAGTGGCAGGAACTGGCAGTGGAGGGGTGAACAGGGACAGCATGCGACCTGAAGAAGTGGAGGTCTGTGGGGAATGGGCAGGTGGGGGAAAATATCTAAAAGAGGTTTCTTCCTCATTCTTGGATAGGATGCAGTTTTTTGTAAGCTTTGATAAGCGTGGTTTTCTAATTTAAAAGACGGATAATACTGATATTGAATCTGTGAGTCTGTAAATATAAAAGCTTAAATGTAAGGGGCCAAATTTTTAAATGCTACAACCCCTGGGTGTGCCGAACGTAGGGCACAGGGGGCTTGCAGTATTCTCCCGGCCGGCGATCGGGATTTTCTATCCCATGCACCATTTGCCCAAGTTAGACTAACTTTTGCTGGTCTAGCGTGCGGCAGTCCTAGGTATCCTTTATACGGAGCTTGCTTCAAATATTTGGTGCAGACTGCCATAAATTGGGCAAAGAGGTGCAGCTGTGCCCAACCTAAAATCAGATGCATTTGCGGCAAAGGTGTTTGGCACAGTTGCGCCAAAACAATGGGTTTGATACAGGACTTGATACAAGCTGTGTGTCACCCTTTGAAAATCTGGCCCAGAGAGTTCAATAAAAATCTCACTCTCGAGCAGCACTCTGTGTCGACTCCGTCTTGCACTCTCGGTTGCAGCATCCATTAATTGAGTACTGCGGAAATGGCTTTTGTTTTTAAGAAAGAAGCAGGAGGCAGATGCTGCAGTGTGATTGTGATTACACACAGCACAAAGTATCAGCATTAAAAAGTATAGTGGCTTCCAGTAGTGTGTGTGGAGGTGAGATGGGTGGGAGAGGGATATCCAGGTCAAAAAGACAGAAAACAAACCACAAAACTGGACTAAAGGTCCCTAGGTGGCACATCAACTATAAATGGCATTTCTTAGTGACTTAGTTTTAATGTCAGTTAGCAGATTGCCTGTTAGCCTCATTATCAAGATTATGTTAATGAAGTTAACATTCATGTAACAGATCCCACCTACTACAAGGAACTGCCTAGTGAGCCGACAGCACAATACACCAAAGAACTTATGGGACATTATCAGATCATTTCCTAAGCATGTCCAAGGCAGAATAACTATCGCATCCTTGATGAACCTAGACCAGGTACATTCTGCATGCTTCCCAAGATCCATAAACCTGGGAACCTAGGGATACCTATAATATCTGGCAGTGACACCCTGGCAGAGGGGATCTCTGGTTTTATAGAAACATTTTTAAAACTGCTCATCATGGAAAGGAACAGCTGCATTCAGGACACTACGCACTTGCATAAACGTTATGCTTTTAGGGATTTACCGCCTAATACCATCTTATCCACGATGGATGTGAACTCCCTCTACACTAATATCCCACACAGTGTTGGCATTTTGACTGTCTTAAAAACCTATAGGAGAAAGGACAGCACAGCAGCATCCACCCAGAATTCATTGCAAGAGTTGTCAAATTTATTCCGACTCTCAGCAACTTCAGTTTCAGTAGTAAACATTGTTTTCAAACTATGTGAACAGCAATGGGCACCAGGATAGCTCCGCAGTATTTCAGCCTTTTCACGGCAAATTTGAAGGAGGATTTCCTGAAACAGTGTACACACAAACCGCTTGCTTATTTCGGATATATTGATGATTTATTGGTAATTTGGACAAGGTACTCACACACTCAAAGAATTTCATCAGGCACATAACATCCTCCACCCATCCTTTAAACTCTCCTTTGAGTACTCTGACGTCAGTGTAAATTTCCTGGTCACCATAGTTGCAATCAAAGATGGAACCTTTCAGACCTGTATTTACAGGAAACTGACAGAGATACTTACACAAAAACAACAGTCGCCCTAACCACACTAAAAAAATCTGTCATGCACAGTGAAGTGCGTTGATACCACCAAATCTGTTTGAGTGAGGAAGATGGAGATAAACACCTGACAACACTGAAAAAATCATTTATTTGGCAGGGACACTTCTCTTGAGAAATTGACAGAGTGGTGGAACATGCTACGTTTATGCCAAGAAAACGACTGATACAGTAAGACCACCAACAACCATATACCCTTGTTTTTTTACATATAACCCTGATTTGGAGCTCCTGTATAAAAACATTAAGGACCTCCAGCCACTATTTAGTGAGGATGACACTTTCAAATGTATCTTCTAAAAACTACCTTTACTGTTTTACAAATAGCCATCTAATTTTTCCGACCTGATCGTCAGGAGCAGACGTATACCTGACCAGAACAGCAGAGCACTAGGCAGCACTAAACACCACAGTAGTCCTAAATGTAAGACATGAGCAGATTTCCATTTCAGACTTTAACAACATCCCCCAAAACAAGCAGTTCAAGATACAGGAAAATTACACCTGTGCATCTCAGAATATTGTTTACAACATCCAGTGTAACAGGTGTCCGTATACAGGCTATGTGGGGGAACCGGACAACCCTTTCGAACCAGAATGAACTCACACAGGTATGACATAAAAACAAAAAATACCGTAAAACCAGCGGGACAACATTTTTCTCAGTCTGATCACTCTCTCTCTCTCTCTCTCTGACCTGGTTCTCAAAGGACACTTCAGAAATACAGAAGAAAGGTGGGCGTATCAAGTCAGACTTATTTTTCTTCTCAGTACTTGTAAAGAATGCATGAATGTGGACCTTGGTTTCATGACCCATTACACAATTTATTTGTTAGTTTATTTAAAATCTGGAAAAGTCCATGGGCCAAAGACCCATTTACATTGGCGACCAGATACAAAAAAATAAAATATACAGATATAAACATACAGTGTATAAAACATTGTACAAAATACATTGACAGACATTTATAATAAATATCCATTTTGTTTTTACAAATCAAATAGAAAGAAAACATCAAACATTATTACATTCCCATTCACTTTTGTTAACCAACCATTTCTTCAATTTCGACTTAAAAACAGCCAATGAATAATGTGAGTTTTTCAAATCAGTCGGAAGATCATTAAAAACAGACGGGAACCTGTATAACAGAGACCTCTGACTTAATGGTGTTTTCATAGTTGGCACAGAAAACCTGAGATTGTTTGAAGATCTGGTATGAACCTGAACTGGTGCTAAGTGTAAATGAAAGCAGGTATGGAAACATGTTGGAACTCAATCAAGAGCGATCTTTTTAACCGTAATCCTCGCTCGATATTGAAGTCTCTGATCCAGTTGTAACCATCCAAGTCTATTGTAAAGATTACAATGATGTGTTAACTTTGGCAACTGGGAAGCATATCTTGCCATTTGATTAGTCAGTACCCTAATTTTATACTTTGTGCTGCACCTGCCTTTTTCTTGTCTCAGGTACAGCACATGGACATGTCTTATATTTATTACATATATTTTTAATGTGCTTTTATATATTAACATGGTTCTACACACACACACACACACACACACACACACTCTGCTGTCTTCTACGGAATGGATTTACACCTAACTAGGTGTTTGAATAATTTTATCTCTGTTTTATATTTGATTGTTTTCCTTGTGTATCAAGAGTGTGTAATTTTTTTTTTTAACCAGTGTACTTAAAGTGAATTCTTTATTTAACTGACATTTTTCTGATGAAGAATTTTGTGTAGTTCAGAAGCTTAAAACATTCTGTGAATCTTGTTGGTCCAATAAAACTATGTATCAAATCGCCCATTTTTTTTTGTTCACCTTTTTGTACAAGGACCAGTATGACAACAAACAATGCTTTAAAGGTAAGTGATCATTTGAACACTAAGCCATGACAGAGTGGGCATTTTAGAGATTTGTGATGCTTGCCCTAGGGGCTTAGTAAGGTACAAGGCTGAGTGTCCCTAGTCCTACTGAAGTGAATTGCAAATCCTTTAAACCATTTAATGCACACCCTGATGTGGCTGTTTGTGCTTACAAAATCTCTCATCTGTAGTGCTGTAATTGAAATTTAAAAACAATAAATATTAATGTAAAATCAGTTCTTTGAATATGTTTCCCATACAAATAAAAAGACTGAAATATTTCGTCCTGTGCTGTTTAGCCATCAGGTAGCACTGTTTATACTTTCTTTTGTGTGCGCCTTTTTTTAATTTTTCAGTTTTCAATGTGTTAATTGCTGTTGTTTTCCAATTACACTATTAATTTGCTGTTGTCACTGGGTCAGATACTTGAGACTCATGTATTTTTTTGGTATTTGCAGTGTTTACCACACTAGGACACTAGGGTTGCTACTATTGCTTGCGTTGTTGCTGTTTACCACGTTGGGCTTGCCATTAGTGCTGCTTGCAGACCTTTGGTCCTGTCATGGTTGCTGGTCATTCTACTGACTGCATTCATTGCTGTTCCCAATCTCCAGATCCCGCTAGTCACTGTGAGCCTTTTTTGGGGCTGTAGAATGCTGTCAGTCTGACTCTTATGTGATGTGGTTGGGGGGAGGCAGGGCAGAGTTAGACTATAGAAAATTTCTGATTTATGTTATTTGAGTAACAGCGGGAAATGTGAGGCAGTGGAAAATGAGATGTATTAAGGGAAAAAAGGAAAATAAAGAAGGAGTTACTTTTTCTTTATATGTGAGGTTGGTATAGTATACTAAATTCAAGATGGTGGCTGTAGGCTTTGTATCCCCTTCTGTGGGATACTGTCCCTTTAAAACTTCCTTGCTGTTAGACCATGACAGATGGTCACTGTCACTGATGGAGCTGACATTCATGTGTCAGCGACTGGACTGGGAATCGCCTGATCTGTGTACGGGGTGAAGCAGACGTGAGTTTGCACTGGTACAAGACTGGTTAGGGGTAAGAAATTCTATTTGGACTCTGTGTTTTGTGTGAATTAAGACTTTTGTGGAAACTGCTATAACAAGTTGTCAGCCATGTTGCCGCCCTTTGAACCGCCTGGGCATGGCGATTGGGTTGGAGGGTGGTGTCCCAAGCTATCAGAGAGATGCCTGCCAACTCAGGGTCTCACAGGGCCTCATGCAGATAGGCTTTATTAATTCATGTGCCATTTGAACTGTCAATTGTCTGTTGTGTGGCAGACCTTAAGGACTGCCTGTACTGATTGACAGCCCAATGGTCTAGTCACTTTGCGGTATGCCCCTTGAACAGCAGGGGATTTTTCAAATCCAGTAAGTTCTATTTGGACTCCAGAAGAGACCTGCTGACTACTGGTATAGAAAAATAGAATCTATCGGCAGAAACTTAACGCTTGGCCTACCCAGTCTGCCCAGAGGGTTCCTGAGTAGTCCGTTTCTGCAGACCGTAACTGGACTCCAATGACCCTCCCTCCTTCCTAGCTATTTACTAATATTCCCTTATATCTATCCGATGCATGCTTGATACCCCCAGCTGTTGTCGCCTCCACCATTTCTGCTGGCAGGCTATTCCAGACATCTACTACCCTTTCCCTGAAGTGGTACTTCCTCAAATTCCTCTTAAACTCCACCTCCCCCCGGCTTCATCACATGCCGTCTGGTCCTGGTACTCTTCATTGTTTGAAAGAAACTCCCCTCCTGAACCCTGTTAACCCCCATGAGATACTTGTAGGTCTCCATCATGTCCCCTTTTGTTCTCCTCTCATCCAAGGTGTGCACGTTGAGATCCCTCAGTCTCTTCCCATGGGGCTTTTGGTATAATGTGTTACACCGGTCAGGCCATCGTTGGACATTGGAAGATCAGCTGAGATACTCTGTATTTCATACCCTTTTTGTTTTTTTAGGGTATCCTGCCTTAGGGCCATAGACTTTCCTTTTTTTAAAGAATGGATTCTGTTGGACAAAATCTTAAGATCTGTTTTATCCAATTTTTCCCAAAAATTGAGGGCAAATCAGAATGTTTTGTACTTAGTTTGGCTCAAAACGGTGTTTGCACAAAGGCTGGCACAAAGTGGGGTTGTTTGTATGATAAAGTGGTACAAATAGGTTTTTTTTTTTGTTTGTTTTTTTTTAATGAAAAATTGACTCACAAATGCTGGTTTAAAAATGACAGATTCTGTGTTTTACCAGTGAAAATGGATGATCATTGTCCCTAGTGCCCCAATAAAGCAGCTGTTTTTCTGTTTGAATTTATTGCTGTTCAGTTTAGAGCTTCAGTACATGCTTATTGAGAAGTGTACTGCAGGTGTGTGTGAGTCTGCGGGATGGGTGATGACAGCGGGGAGGTACAGTATCCCGGGGGTTGTACCACACTGTCACCAGGCCTACTGTATTCTTTCTCTGGGAGACACCACATTATATTTTTTTCTTCAAAGCTAGCCCCCAAAAAAAAAAACATCGGATTGGAGACATCACAAACCAAGTGCCACTGTGACCCTTGTAGGAACTAGGTGGCAGTGCAAGGTAGTGTAACTGGGCCCCTATGGATGCTGCAGTTGCTACCACTGTCTTGTGTGCTCAAACAAGGTTGAGGGGCGTGGGTTCTTATTTTCTTGATTGGGGGGTTCTTATTTTCTTGACAGTTTGTAGTTTGTGCAATGCCTCTGTCCAGAGTTAAATTTATGTAAGTCTGGTATTGGAGCAGTACAACCATCTGTGATGCAGTACCTCCCCACCTTTCCACAGTGTCCCCTACAGATGAAAAATCACAGTGCAATCTTAAAATCAAAAAAGTGCAATTGATGGCCGGCTCCTTGGCACTGAGCGATGGGGCATCACTCTGGTACACTGGCAGTCAGGGATCACGTCCTGATCCCGGATGTCAGGAGCGGAGGCCAGCTGGGAGAGAGCTAAGAGAGTAGTCTCTTGGACGCTTCCCTCTAGGGGGGAGGGTTGCTGTGCCCCCACCCTCACAATGCCGCTGCGGCTGCTCACAAGAGGGAGGTGGATGGAGCACCAGAAAAGAGGAAAAATGGATACCACAGCTCCAGATGATGGCCTCAGATAGGTTCCCTACACCACCTGGCCATGCAGTGCACCGTACCTGCACCTCCCCCACCTAACAAACCCGGGCCGTCGGTTTGAGGTGTGCCTGACAGGGCAGTAGCTCAGGTAAGCTCTGGTGGGTGATACACTGCAGTGGGTGTTGTCTGGCAGGTATGGGAGGCCGGCATGGGAGCCCGACGGAGTAGGGCTGTGAAAGCCCAGGAAGGAGCACCAAAAAAAGTGCAATTTATGACTTCCTATTAGTAATATGCTCATGAGACAAAATGTAAACTAACAAAAAAATATTTATTGGAGGATTCAGGATACTCACAAGGGACAGAGGAATGCAATGCAAAAGTCTTTTTGAAGATCTCCTGTACTTTGAAATGTCCGGGCTGAAGTTAGGTGCTTGACTATGCATAGCGTATTAAACACACCTTAAAACAGCAGTAATGCACACCCCCACCAGGCAGTGCAGTACAGTGGCAATGTGTACCACTTTAAGGCTACCTGAATAAAAGGTAGCACCTGTAAACTGCTTATTTATCCTCACCGAAGGGGATTGTTGGGCCGAGGCACTAAGGGAGCAGTACCTTGGAATAAACCCGCTTGTGCCTTATCTATGAATGCTGCTTTATTTTTTGACCTGGAGTGCTACCTTGTTGTTTCTTTAGCCTTTGGTATTACCAGCCCATCTGTATTGGGGGTACTGACTACTTTCCACTAGCACCAGTTTAAATCCCTTTTAAACTTTATGTGAGCTGGGGAGGGGGCACTGTGGAGCCTGAGCAAGATAGCACCTATTTGATTAAGTTAAGCATGGCTTCATACATGGCAGATCCTGCCAAACCAACCTGGTCGAGTTCTATGACTGGGTAACTGGACAGGGGCCATGCAGTGGATGTCGTGTATCTGGACTTCAGTAAGGCATTCGACTCGGTGCCACATGGAAGACTGGGAAGGAAGTTAGTAGGCACAGGGGCGGGTGCAAAGCTGGTGAGATGGGTAGGAAACTGGCTGCAGGGAAAGCAACAGAGGGTGGTGGTGGTGGGTGGGGAGCTCTCACACCCAAGGGCAGTGACGAGCGGTGTCCCACAGGGCTCGGTGTTGGGACCAGTGTTGTTTGGGATATTCATTGCAGACATATCATGGGACATCAAGAGCAAGATCAGTCTGTTTGCTGATGATACCAAGGTTGGCGTGGTGGTGGATGACCTAGGGAGATGGCAGGGGTTGCAGGATGATCTGGCAAAGCTTGAAACCTGGTCAGACACCTGGCAACTGGGCTTTAATGCCAAAAAGTACAAGGAGCTGCATTTTGGGATGAAGAACCCAAGGAGGAGTTACCAGCTAGCGGGAGTGCAGCTAGCCCAGACAGAGGAGGAGAAGGATCTGGGTGTGCTCATTACAGGGTCAATGAACAACTCAGCACAGTGTAGGAAGGCAGCTGCAAAGGCCAACAAAATGCTGAGTTGTATTGCAAGGGGTATATCTTCGAGGAGGGAGGAGGTGATTCTGCCACTGTATGGGTCATTGGTTAGACCACACCTGGGTACTGCATGCAGTACTGGCGTCCGTATCTGAAGAGGGACTTACTAAGTTACTGGAGGGATGCAGGCGCTTGGGGCGACAAGCAAAGATCAGGGCTGGGGGACTTATGATATGAGAGGAGGTTGAAGGAGTTGAACATGTACTCACTGGAGGAGAGGAGGGACGGGTGACATGATTGAAACCTTTAAATACATGAAAGGGATAAACAAGACTGGTCAGAGGGGCTGTTCAAAGTAAGGAAGGGGAGGGCCACCAGGGGCCATGATAGGAGACTGGAGCGAGGAAGGTTCAGGAGGGAGATGAGGAGACACTTTTTTTTACAGAGAGGGTGGTGGCTGGGTGGAATGCGTTACCTGCAGAAGTGGTATCCAGTAGAACAGTGGACTGCTTCAAATGAAGATGGGACAGGACAAGGGGGAGGGTTAATGAAGGGGAAGGGTGGAAGGGAGGGGCAGCTGCAGAATAAGGGGTGCTAGCTGCACATTCGAGCAGACTTGATAGACCTCTAGGCCTTTATCTGCTGGCAAATTTCGTATGTTCGAAAGTTGCTCAGCCTCAATTGGCAAACTACACAGAATTGGATGTTTTAAGCAAGGATAACTTTCCAAGAGAGATAAGAAAGGGTAGCGGAAAGTCTCCTGATCAATATGGGCAACCCACGCAAGGATCAGCATTCTGAAACTGGAGCAAGGAGTGTAAATGCTCCGTCGGCTCAGGTGACCCGCTCTACACAAAGCAGGCCTGAAGAGAACACTGGAGACGTAGCCGAGGAAACCCTCCAAACCATTGGGGCAAAGCTCTCAAATCTGTAACAGTGCTATCAGATAAATTTGATGAACTAGCTACCAGGGTCACCACATTGGAAGCAACAATAGAAGGCACACAGACGACAGCATTAGATGCCTCTAAAAGAGTGGATGCTACTACTGGAGCGGTGTCGTCCCTGATTAAAGAGAGCGGGCACTGGAAAGCCCGCATTGAAACTTTAGAGAACCAAATTAGAGCCCCTAACATTTGAATCTTGGGCATGCTGAAAGGCAGTGAAGGGGACAGTCTTCTTTTGTTTTTACAGGACTGGTTCGGTCAACAGATGGGGGCCGAAGTACACCTAAAGTCCAGGTATTTCAACGGGCCTACAGAGTTACACCACGTGGGCGACCAGATGATCAGGGTCTCCACAGAACCATTATTTTTGTCATGGATGGAGCTGGGACCAGGGACTACATTTTGGCACTCGCCAGATGCAAAGGGACACTCCTTCAGGATGGACAACGAGTCAGCCTCTTTCCGAACATCAGCTACGCCACCTGCCAGAAGAGAAGATTCAGTGGAGTTTGAGCGATGTTGCAGGAGGCCTGAATCCCGCATGGCATGATTTTCCCAGCATGACTACGTATCGCACATCGCAGGAAGGTATACTTGTTTTCTGACCCAGCTGAGGCCCTGAAGTGGGGCCTCAAGAATGCTCTCCCTCCTGCTCGTCAGTCCAACTCGGATCATCAGTCCTCGGAGGATGAGGAATCCTGAACCCTAATCTGTTTGCTGTAAGGAGTGGTGGGAGAAGCCACATCAGGTACTTTTGGCATTTACTGGTAATACCATTTGGTATACTGTTCTGAGAGGATGATAATTCTGCCTGCAAGGCTCACCGCCTCATGTTTGGGGGTAAAGTTATGTTCAGGACATTCTCTTGTTTTCATTCCAGTCAGGTTGAACTTTGGACTGATACTTTAATTGTTAGAGTCTGTAACTCTTCCAGAATGATAGCTAAGTGATCCGATGTTAATGGGTTCAAAGTTCTTTTTTCATTACTCTCTTTTGGCATGTATTAAAGTTTGTCAATTATGCGCTTGAATATTAACATTTAAGTGGATCAGAAATGGTTTGCACATTATGTGTGCTCTCACTAGCTATTGTGTGGCATCCAGTACCATATGGTAAAGGAATTGGGACTTCAGTTTTGTATTTTATCATATGATAATTTCCATGCAGCTCATGGGCTACATTACAGCAATGGTATTTTACTGCTCTGTTGATTTATGAAAAAAGAATTGTTATTTTTCTCTCCATTGACTCATTGGAAACTCGTCTCCTTAAGCTGGCTGCTCCACTCATTGCGTCTCCGATTGCCAGAATCTACACTTTGTACCTTATCCATAGCACCATGCCGGACCTATGGAAATCTGCAAGAGTAATGCCTGTCTTTAAAAGAGGTGACCCAAAGGACATGGCCAATTACAGACCTACAGCAGTTCTCTCTGTCTTTAGCAAGATCCTAGAGAAAATAGTTGCATCACAGACCATTGACTACTTTACACGCTACAATCTCCTCTCAGACACCCATCATGGTTCCAGAAAAGGTCATAGCACCACCATGGCTCTTCTTCAATTAACTACTGATATTCTGTCCAACATGGATTCTGGAAAACTCACAGGTGCCATCTTAATTGACCTCACTAAGGTTTTCGACCTTGTAGACCATCCCCTGCTTCTCTCCACCCTCCATAAATTCCATTTCTCTATCCCTGTTGTGGACTGGTTCTGTAGCTACCTGTCAAACAGATCACAAGCTGTCAAATTTAACTCCTCCCTGTCCAACACGTCTACTATCAACCTTGGGGTCCCCCAGAGCTCTATCCTTGTGCCCCTTCTGTTCTCAGTTTTTATCAACAATGCAACTGGGGTCCTGGAATCCTGCTCAGATATTCTCTACGCTGATGACCTGATCATCTATACTAGTTCTTCTAGTATTGCCTGCATAAACACATCGCTTACCTCAGACTTCAGTAAGGTCTTAGACTGGCTAATAATAGACTGTAGTGTAAGCTTGTACTAAATGAAAAGAAAATGAAAGCCATGCTCCTAGATTCCACACCGGAAGATTAAGGCCTGTTCTAGTTTGCTGGAGGTTCTTCACCCAGGAGGAATTCCACCAGAAAATGTTACTTCCTTCAAGTACCTTGGGATCCTGCTGGACCAGTCCCTGGATTTTAATCTTCACATTCAGTCCTCGTCCAAAGCTGTAAACTCGAAACTGGGAGTAGCTTACAAAACGAGCTACATGCTGACACCCTCAGCGAAATTAGCAGTTGCCCGAGGTATTCTACTCCCAACCCTTACTTATGGTGCCTCTATTCTTATCTCTCCCCATAAAACCTCCCTGCTAAAATGGGACATAACTTATAGCAATATATGCTGATTTGCCTCTTCGTCATCTTGACTCAAACATCATTGCTTTCTTTATAAGAACCTGAATTGGCTCTCACCCTCTGCCAGTAGGCAGTACTACCTTGGATCACTAATGGACTCGATCATCCGGGAAAAAAAACATCCCAGCTGGCAGCATTGCTGGTCCCTTAACCGTCCTCCCATGGCCTGTGATCAGCTGATAAATCCTTGCTGTATATTCCGAGATGTCGGACGACTGAAAGCACAGGGGCCTTCCAATTCTCTGCTCCCAGGCTATGGAATGCTCTTCCACTCAACCTCTGGCTGTCTGTCTCACTTTAGATTTAAAAGTGAATATCGTCGTTATCTGTCCTTAGCTGATGCTTGTACGTGCTTTTTGACCCAACCTGAAGCTCCTGAGACTTACCAGTAATGTCACCCCTGCTCTAATGCAGCTCCAAGACTGTCTCCTCTTCTCCTCCCCATATTTTTCCTTCTCTTTGTAAATAACTTCCTGACTACTAGCTGTCTTCCTTCTCGAACCTTGTTGCTGACCATCCAGTGTTGTTTTGCCAGTTACCATCCCTGACCTTCCGTCAGTCTTTCTTGTTATGTTTGAACATTCCTCACATTTCTTTCTATATAACCTTACTCTCTTATTAACCCTTTCACTCCATAGGTCGGGTCTGTGGTTTCTGCACTTATTATATATCTTACTGCCATTATTTGTATAATGCTTGCCATTATTTTTTGTTGTTTCTACCCATTGTATTTTTGTAGCACTGCTGTACTGTTCCTCTGTTTGTATTATTGTACCCATGTTGCTGTTGTTCCACTGTTCTCTTTTTGTTGTACTCTCCTGGGTCATGCCTGAAAATATTCATTTTATGGCTAGTGCACCTACCCAGTTAACAAAAACTAAATATTGTTTTTATTAAGAGAAGTGGCGCCCTCTATGGATGTAAAATATATATATATATATATATATATATATAATCTGTAATGGCTGTGCTTGGTAAGAAATTATATGTTTGTTTCACTACAAAATAAAACATAAAGTTTAAAAACAAAAACTTATGTGAGCTCCCTGTGCTTCACTGGGTACCCAGCAGGAGAACCGGTGCAGGCTCATAGAAATTGCAGCTGATTGATCACCGGTGGTGCACATTAAAACAGAATAAACACTTTTGTTAAACCCAAACCCCATGGGTTACGCAGTTGCTTAAATGGAAGACCTCAGAGGAGGTATTTTTAGATCCTGGCCTGATGGCCAAAGTTCTACCTTAAGTGGCAAACTTTATGCAGTCGCAGTTGCAGGGCAAGTCCTGAGAGTATTCACGGTTCTGGTGTTGCCAACTTCCTTGACAGCTTGAGCTCCTTTTCCTCCTCCTCTCTGCAGGTGCAGGTTCTCTTGAACACTCAATCAGTTTTCAGATTTTTGGGGTGGGGGGGTTCATCCTTGACGATGTTGGTCTTAGGTGTCTCTGGATGTTGATCAGACTTTCTGCTTGGGCAGTCATCAGGACCTCTCTGGTTCCTCTCTCTTTCTGCTGCTTAAGACAGACCATTCTAAGGATCAGGGAACACACACACACAAAAACATCTAGGCTTCTGGACCCTGTTGTGATATCCCAGCCAGTGCCTAACAGTAGCACTGACAGGACAGTTTCCTGATTGTGTGCACATCCAGAAGCAAATGATTTGATACCTTTTATTGGACCAACATAGATGGTCATTAAGAAGGACTGGTTTGGTCCGAAAGCTAAAGCACTTTGTTACATCTATGTTGGTCCAATAAAAGATATCAAATCATTTGCTTCTGGATCTGTTCTTACAAGGACCAATACAGCAAAGACTAAATCTGTATGTCTGACTGTATGCAGTCTCAGTGCAGGCTTTTCTACAGTCTCAGGCCACATTGGAGTCTGGCATCTGTTGCATACTTGCTGTATCAGCACACACACTTGCCTCTTTCTTTTCACAGCAACAGTCTCTTAAGAAAGGTGTCATTCTGACACAGTACACACACTCTTCTCTTACTGTACTGTACAGGTTGTAGAAACCTCAAAGTCCTCTCCTCATGAATGGCCGTAAGGGTCCCAGCAGGCTGACCTCAGTGTCTTTGACCAGCAGCACAGTCCCTCCTCACACTGTGAGAGCTCAGTGCTGACTGACTAGTTCTGGAACTGCTCTCAGACTTTCTCTGGGCAAAGGCACCAAACCTACAGAGACTTTCTCCCAGCATTCTTCTTGTGTCAACTGCTGAGATCCCTGACTGCTGATTGGTTGGCGAGGTCACGGGTCAGCATTATGGTGGCTTCCTTTACAAAGGTCCTTATCTGCTGCCAGTTTGTATGTAATCTATGTAAAGGGAGCATTGGCTCCAATTTAAAGTTATTTTAGGGCTACTGCCTTTACCTTGAATAAACTGACCCTCTCCCCCATTATGTAGGCACTCTTATACCTATATGTCTGGTTGAGCTTTGGGTGTGATCAGGGATTCCCCCACCCTTTTGTGAGGTCCTTTGTGCTTGCTCCCTCCAGACAGAGTGGTTCCCCATAGAAGGTGCAGTTAGCAGCTGCTCTGATAATCGGTGCCATGAGCGCCAAACTCCTAGTGATGTGGCTTGCTCTCCCAGTGTGTTTCCAAGCCCCTTGATGTCTGTCTGGTGTCTTTGGGGCTGGGGTACACTAGAAGGGCTTAGTTCTGGCTGCAGGTGCAGCTTTGATCAGATCAGGTGCACGGAGCACAAGGGATGAAAAACAGCAAGCGCCAAGAATGAAAAACAGCCAGGCAGGCAGCAGTGCTGACCTCTAGAGGTGATATGATCGAAACATTCAGACACCTTAAGGGCATTGACAAGGTGAAATAGTCTTAACATGTTTCAATGTAAGAAAAAATAGCAGGACAAGAATAGACAGCATGAGATTAGAGGGAGACCAATTAAGGGGTAATGTGAGGAAGTTTGTTTTCACAGAAAGGGTCGTGGATGCATGGAACGGCCTACCTCAGGAAGTGGTGGATATCAATACAGTTCAGGGCTTCAGACAGGCATGGGATAGGCATAAGGGAGCAATGCAGATGACTATGAATAGATAGGCCATTGACAGAGCAAAGGCCGATGGCACATTCATAAGGTAGAAAAAGAAATGGGCAGACTGGATGTGCCTTGCGGTTCTTATCTGCCGTCAACTTCTATGTTTCTGTGTTTCTCTACTGGTTCCCACATGGGCTGCATTCCTTGGGGCAGGAGAAAGCAAGCAGGATGGTGTCACACAGTTTGAGCAGGTAGTTTGGGATGGCAGAGGGAAGAAAAGGTAAGCCCCACCATTGGGGGGGATGGGGTTACACTAGTAAAGCCCAGTACCACTGAGGGATCTGGAGGGTACTCAGACCAGTAAGACATCCCACCCCAAGGGCACCTTACTGCTTTTTTATTTGGTTTTGATGTAGATTGTACTGGTATGTTGTAGGAATAAATTATTTTAATCTTGAAAATTGGACCAGGTACCTGACAGTGTATGGCTAGTTTCTTTAATGCACGGTCAGCTAATGTCTTTCGTCTAATAGGGTTTCTAGATTTTTTTCTTGACGTTTTATAAAGTGTTTTAATGTATAGTTAGGTGACTGGTCTTGACCAATAAGGACCTCTATTTGTTCTAGCCACTTTCTAATTTACTACATTTTGGAGTACTGAAAGTAGAAGTTTGGTGATGTTTTATTCCTGCATCTTTATATGTGTTTGCTCTTGTGTGTAATTGTATTTTGTGTGTGTGTGTTGGTGAGCACCACTGAAACATTTCTAGTCTGGAGTTTTCAGTAAGTTTATATTTTTTTTGTTTTGTTTTTTAATTTTGTAGGAAGGAGTTCATCTTTCTTTAATTAGGAATTGGGTTTGCTGTTCCATCAGTATATCATGATGTTTTGGTTAACAATTTGTTTAGAAACTGTTGCCTGCACTAGGGAATGGTAGTGTTGGTAATGTGTTTGTTGTTGTTTGCATAATGTCTCTTTTTTCTCACTGGGTTGTGTGATTTGCATAGTAACCTTTCGTCCCTGGCAGGTTGTAGTCTCAGCAGAGGTATGTGCTGTTTGTGTGTGCATGACAAGGTCGTGACCAATGAGGAGCAGGGAACATTTTACTACAAAATCTTTGTATAGCAGTGACTGCTATACATAAGAAATTTTGTATACCGACAGGCAAGCTTTAAGTAGCACTTTTAGTGGTGCAGGGAGCTAACTTTGTTAAGCATCCCCATCACCCAGCCCCACTGACTGAGAATTCTGCTGTTATGTGATATTGTAATTTAAATTCCAATTAAGGGACTCTAGAACAGTTGTGCCCCCAACCCCAGTCTTCTGGTTCCTTTCTGTTTCACCATTTTTTTCTTTCGTTTCTGAACATCATTTCTTTTTTCTTCTGTTTACATTCCATCTTGTTACTGTTTTTTTTCCTTGTTTGTTTGTTTCTGTGCTTTGTCTTCACCTGCACCAGGGTTTGAAATCCAGTACTGACACTTTACCATGTGCAACTTACTCAACCTCCATAAAGTGTTTAACATCTCTCTTTAATTCCTTTGTGCTGTTTAATCTACCAGCATCCTGAAAACTGCAGAACATTTTCCATCTCCTGAATTGTACGGTTTAAATGCCCATCCCAGCACTTTCCCTTCACTACAATGCTGCCACTAATTAAACATAAAAACTTAGAATTTGACAGCAGAGAAGGACTGCGTGGCCCACCTAGTCTGCCCTTTTTCCCCAACCTGCTTCATTACCGCAGACCCTACTTGATCTTCGACTTTACCCCCTCATCTGCCCCATGCTGACTCCATCCACTTCCAGCCACCTTCTTCACACCCAACTCACCTGGCCCCCATTTATTGCCTTTCCTCTATGTTTCTCTTTTTTTTCCCCTTCTGGTCCCCTCAACTGATCCTTCCCAACCGCTCCTCTCTCCATCCCTAAGTGCTGTACAGAGCCTACCTTTGCTATGTAAGTCAGCTGTTTATGAACATCGCCTGTTGTAATGCAACTTGTCTATATTGTAAATAAAATGCCTGTTGTACTTACACTTTGTACATCTATTCTAAATATTATAACTGTAGATACACTTGCTATGACAAACCTGTATATTAATGTACTTCATGATGTGATTACTGCTATGACTCCCACTACCCTCTCCCTTGGGTCGCACATGGAAACGAGCATCTGCTCAGTGTGCCATTCCCTGTTAGCAAATTTTGAATAAATAAAAGGTTCCCTTATGCCTATCCCACGCATTCTTGAAGTCCGTAACAGTTTTTGCCCCCACCACCTCTGCTGGGAGGCTGTTCCAAGTATCCACCACTCTTTCTGTGAAGAAATACTTCCTCATGTTTTCCCCTGAGTCTACCCCCCCCAGCTTCATAGCATGACCCCTTGTTCTTGAGCTTCTTTTTTCTGAAAAATGCTTCCCTCTTGTACCTTCTTTATACCCTTGAGGTATTTAAAAGTCTCTGTCATATCTCCCATCTCCCTTCTCCCTCCTTTCCTCCAGGGTGTACATATCGAGGTCCTTTAGTCTCTCCTCATAGGGCTCGTAATGCAGACCCTGCACCATTTTAGTTGCCCTTCTCTGGACCGCCTCTGCTCTGTGTCCTTCTGGAGATGTGGTCTCCAGAACTGGACATAGTACTCTAGGTGAGGTCTCACCAAAGACTTGTACAGTGGTATCACCACTTCCCTCTTTCTGCTGGTGATACCTCTCCCTATGCACCCTAGCATCCCACTGTCTCTCCCCACTGCCTTGCTACACTGTGTGGCCACCTTTAGATCATCGGGTATGGTTACCTGCAGGTCCCTTTTCTGTCCGTTTAGCAGTACCACTCTCTCTATCTTGTACTCCGCCCCTGGGTTTCTGTGCCCCAAGTGCACGATTTTACACTTCTTTGCATTGAAACTTAGTTGCCACACTCTTGACCACTCCTCAAGCTTTCTTAGGTCACTGTTCATCCCCCCTCCCCCGCCGGAGTGTCTACCCTATTGCAAATCTTTGTTTGTCTGCAAAAAGGCATACCTTCCCTTCTAGCCCATCTGCATTGTCACTGATAAAGGCATTGAAGAGGACCGGTCCTAGTACTGATCCTTGCAGCACCCCGCTGATCACTCTCCCTTCCTCAGAGTGAACTCCATTTACCACCACCCTCTGTCCCCTATTCCCTAACGGGTTTCTTACCCAGTTTACCACCTTTGGACCCATTCCCAGGCTGCCCAGCTTGTTTGTAAGTCTCCTGTTTGGAACGGTGTCACAGACCTTACTGAAATCTAAGTAGGCCACAACCACTGCTCCACCCTGATCTAATTCCCTGGTCACCCAGTCAAAGAAGTATCTCAGATTTGTTTATCATGACCTCCCTGCTGTGAATCCATGCTGCCTCTGATCCTGTAAGCCACTGGCTTCCAAATATTCCACAGTCCTTTCTTTTAGTAGTGATTCTAATAATTTCCCCACCACCGAAGTCAGGTGGACTGGCCTGTAATTGCCAGCTCCCTCCCTGCTACCACTTTTGTGAAATGGGACTACATTTGCTCTCCTCCAGTCCTCCAGAACCACCCATCTCCAGTGAGTGGTTGAACAGGACTGTCAGAGGTACAGCCACTAACCCTCTGTGCTCCTTCAGTATCCTTGGGTGTATCCTGACTGGCCCCATTGTCTTGTCCGGTTTCAGATTTGCGAGCTCCTTCAGGACTTTCTCCTCTGTAAATGGACTAGTGTCCATCTCCCATCCTGTGATGCTCCTATCACTTATCTGTGGTCCTTCGCCTTCTCCTTCCTCTGTGAACACTGAACAGAAGTATTTGTTCTGGATGTCTGCTTTCTCCTGGCTCCTCTCCTCACACTCCCCCTTTCCATCCTCAGCCTTACAATCCCTCCCCTGATCTTTGTCCTTTCGCTTACATTCCTGAAAAATGTCTTGTGGCCTTTCATGACTGCCTGGGCTGTTTCTCCTCTGTTTGCACCTCTGCACTCCTGACTGCTTTCCCTGCCTCCCTTTGCTTCTCCTGATACACTTCCCTATCCTCCTCCCTCTGTGTCTCCTTGTACCGCCTGAATGCTAACTTTTTTGCCCTTACCTTCTTGGCCACCTCTTTTGAGAACCACAGCAGTCCCTTTTTCCTCTTGCTTTTGCTTTCTTGCCTGACGCAGAGGTTTGTTGCCTTCATTGTAGCCCCATTTTAGTTTTCCCGTCTTCTTCTACTCCACCCAAGTCCTCCCCCCCCCTGCCAGGACATCCTTGAGGCACTCCTCCATCTTTGTAAAGTCGTCCCTTCTGAAGTCCAGGACCCTTGTCCTTGTGTGGTTCAGTTCTGCCAACATACTTATATTGAACCACATTGTATGGTGGTCAGTAGTCCCCAGGTGGCCACCCACCATGACGTCTGCAAAATAGTCCCTGTTGGTGAGTACAAGGTCCAGTATTGCCCCTCACGAATGGGCTGTTTTACTAGTTGTTTGAGAAATGCCCCTGTAGGGAGTCCAGGATGCCCTTGCTCCTAGCTGAAGCTACAGCTGGGATGTTCCAGTCTGCATCCGACAGATTGAAGTCCCCCACCAGCAGCATCTTCCCCTTATTTGCCATCTTTTGGATGGCTTCCACCAAATCCTTATTCATCTCCTCCCCCTGTGTTGGAGGTCTGTAGATAACACCAGTGCGAATAGCGGCTCCATTCCCCGTCTCTAGGGTGACCCACAGTACCTCCACCCCTCCCTGTATTCACTGTACTTCTATTGCTTTAATGCTATCCCTCACATAAAAAGCCATTCCTCCTCCTTTCTTACACACTCTGCCCTCCCTGAACAAAGTATAGCCTGGTATGGCTATATCCCAGTCATGGTTCTCGTTGCACCATGACTTGGTAATGACAACAGTGTCCAAGTCAGCCTCTGCTGTAATGGCCAGTAAGTCTGGGATTTTATTTCCCAGACTTTGAGCATTTGTGCACATGGCCTTCCAAATTCTTCTACCACTCATCTTGTCAGCCCCCCTTTTTTCCTTTTGCCTACTCTCCTTACTCCCTCTGCCTTCTTTCCCATCCCTCTTCATTTCTACCATTTTGTTTTTTTTTGTTGTTAGGTACTCTAGGGGATTTTGCCTCCTTTATTGCTCTCTCCACTGACTACTTCAGCTTGCGGGGAGAGGGGAGACAGTTTATGTCTTCCCTGCTTCCTTCTGCCACCCCCTTTGACTAATTTAAATGCTTGCCAGTACAGTACCTAAACCATTCACTGAGGACTGTGGTTCCCCTCCCGGATGGATGCTGTCCATCTCCCTTGCAAAGGCCCTTACCCCTCCAGGTGGGACCCCTGTCCCCAATAAAGTTGAACCCTTCCTCTCTGCACCACTTCTTCAACCATGAGTTGATGTTCCTGGTACAGAGTACCCTGTCCTCCTCCCTGTCCTAGACAGGCAGCACCTCAGAAAAGGCCACTGAGCTTGCTGCCTGCCTAAGACCCCTCTCCAACTTCCTGAACTCCTCCTGCACTTATCCTAGCCTCATCCCTAGCCAAGTCATTAGTTCTTAGGTGGACAATGACATCCAGCTGTCCCTCCTGTCCTGCTGCCCTAGTGATCCTTAGGATCCACTTCCCATCCCTTCGAGCTGTGGTGTTGGGTAGGCACCTAATCAGCCCCCCTCACGATGCAGTCCCCCACCAGGAGTTGCTTCCTCCTCCTCCTCTGGGGTATTGTAACACCCCCCATCTGAGCCTCACCACCAGGGAACTTTTTTATTAAAAAAATCAAAACAAAAAAAAAATGGTTTGTGTAGCAAGTAGCAACTGCTGTGATACAAAAGCTAACTGGAGTGACAGCAGGAAAATTATATGCAGCATTTTGCATATAGGGATATGAAGCAACTGTACAACCACTTTTGGGTGAAACTCGGCATGTAGCAAGTGTATACTATGCATAAACAATTTTGTATAGCAGTTGATGAAAACTATGTAGTGTTTTGATATGCAATACCAGGTGAAATATTCCCTGCTTAAGAGGCAGAATTGGCAAAGACCCATTTTATAGACATTATTATCCCTGAGAGGCAGGTTATGCAGTGTTATCCTTCTACCATGTGCCAAGATTTTGACCACTCAGGAGGCAGGATCGCCAGGCCCCCTTATATAAATATTGTATCATTTTATAATTATTACTATTATCATCCCACAGAGTCAGGTTATATGCCATGTTACCCTACCAGCACGTGATTAGATTTCAACCACTTGGCCAGATCCCTTTTTAAATATCTAAAAAAGGAATATGACAGTACAACCTCGATTATCTGAACCCCGATTATCCAGATCTCCTTATTATCTGAACTCTGCCATTGTCCTCCAGCTCTGGTTTGCCTGGTGCTATGGACCCCTGATTCTTTGAACTCTCAATTATCTGAACAAATCTGATGTTTCCCAGAGCATTCAGATAATCGAGGTGGTACTAATGCTATAGCAGTGTAGGAAAGTGTCTGCATCATTATTTGAAAATTATATTCACATTTATTTGTATTTAAAAAAAGATTCACTAAGTTAATGGTGTGTACCACATGTTGGTGGTGCTTTACCTCCATGGCATGCCGACTGGATAGGTCTGATTAGAAGTGGAAGGGATCGTAAATTTGTGCCCAGCCAATTCCTTCCACTTCCCAATCCTGGGAGCTGCCAAAGTCCCACCCCCCATGCTCGAGCACGTAATGATGTGTGCCCTGGGAGAAAACGGGGACGCACTCCATTAAAGTCTACCGGGAGACAACTTTTAAAATATTTTTATATATCATATCAGTAATTTTGTCATTAATCAAGGGCACCGGGTGACTAACGGGGGCCTTGTTAGTCACCCAGTGCCCTTGGTTAATGACAAAATGACCGTTATGGTATATGAAAACATTTTAAAAGTTGCCCCTATAGACTTTAATGGACCGAGACCTCCCGCTCTCCCTGGGCACATGTCATTACATTCCTGAGCGCGGTGGTGGGACTTTGGCAGCTCTCAGGACTGGGAAGTGGAAGAGATCAGCAGGGAGCAAATTAACAATCCCTACCACTTCTAAATATGGCACAGAATTTTTATCAAATATAGCCAGCTGGGGTATCGCAGAGGTAAGGCACCACAACATGTGGTGCAAAACATAGTTTACATAACATGGGGAATCTGTTTAAATTTTTTTGGTCACTTTTTAAGGTAATTTATTTATTTCAAAAGTTTCACCAGGAGAGACGTACTGAGCTGTAAGCAATTAGTTTCCAGAAGCATCCTGGGGGAGAGGGAGAAATACATATCCATACAGCATAAAAATATTTACAGAGGATGTACACTCCTATTAGGACACACTTTTATACAATATATCATAAATTAACATTGAGTAATATACATTGAATTTTTAAAAGCATATACATAGGGATTATTTTGCAGAAAATGCAGCAACAGCAGTAAGTAACATTTGCCTACATGAATGGGGATGAACCAGGTTAGTGCAAGTGGCTGAGGGTAGTCTTGCAAAGGGTGAAGAGCAGAGGGGGATAAAAGAGAAAGCAGATCATAGGAAGCAGACAAGGGAGATCCAGAATTAGGGTGGATAGGTAGAGGAATGGGGGCAGAGAGGAGGTGGTAGGGGAGATATGTAGTATGAGAGTCGGTGTGAGGGAGAGAAGGGGGTGGAGAGCCAGCAAGAGGAAGGTATGGGGCAGTAACGGGGTGGGGGAGTCTGAGGGGCAGTTACAGGAGGGGGTGGAGTAATCACATATAAGACTGGAGAAGGAGCGGATGGAGGTAGCAGAACGAATAGGGCCAGGGAGGGAGTTCCAGAGTTTGGGAAGGTGGAAAGAGAAAGCAGCTTGCCCAGCTGAGATCCGCCTGGATGGGAGAGTTAAAGCTCGGAGGTTAGAGCTGCAGAGAGAGTAGGAGGGGTTTGAAGGGGAAGAGAGAAGAAATACAAGGTAGGATGTGAGGGAGCCCAGCCAGTACTTAGCAATAAGGAAGAAGCAGTGAACAAGCCGTCTGGCTTCAAGGGAGGGAAAAGAGAGAGAGGTGTAGCAGTGGTGGGTGGGGCGGGGGGCAATCCAGGGCAAACCTACAGAAGGAGTGGAAGAGTGGATCCAATCTGGCCAGGGTAGACTTGGGAGCACTAGCACAGATAGTGTCACCGTAGTCAGTGAGGGGAAGAATCATTCTCTGCACAGTGGCTCTGCGGGCCGGCAGAGGGATGCACCCTTGGTTCTTGTACAGTGCACCAAGTTTAGGGTGAAGCTTTTTGTGCAAGTAGTCCACATGAGCAGAGAAGTCTAGGTGACTGTCGAGCCAAACTCCTAGGTACTTGAAAGTTGTGACGTTTTCAAGGCAAGTCCCATCCAGAGTGTGGAGGGCAGGGCTGGCAGTTTCGAGAGTTTTTGTCTAGTACCAAAAGTCATAGAGACAGTTTTTTCGCATTTAAGGAAAGCTGATTTGGCTGGAACCAGTGCTGCATATTGGTGAAAGACAGTTTGAGTCTGCTTGTCAAGTCTGGTACGGAGGAGCCTGAGGCAAATTTGAAAGTGTCATCAGCATACATGTGTATGGATGCAGATATACATGCAGAGGGGAGGGAATTTAGAAAGATGGAGAATAGGATGGGTCCGAGCACTGAGCCTTGGGGGACGCCAGTGTGAATTGCGTTGGGGGGGGGGTGACAGGGAGTTGCCAATTCTGACAGCTTGAGTTCTTCCCATGAGGTAGGAACGGAACCAATCTGTGGCTCAAGTAGAGAGCCCAGCAGCTGAGAGCTAGGTTAGGAGGAGGGGGTGGGCTACAGTGTTGAAGGCTTTGGCCAGATCGACGAAGATAGCAGAGGTAACCAGGCCCTGGTCCATACCTGTCAGGATGGTGTCAGTGAGCCTGAGGAAAGAGGTAGATGTGGAGTGAGATCTATGGAAACCAGACTGGAAAGGTGCGAGGAAGGAAGAGGAGTCAAGAAAGGCAGAGAGTTGAGAGAGTACCACATGCTCTTGGAGTTTAGCAAGGGTATGGAGAAGAGAAATGGGGTGGTAATTGCTCAGAACTGAGGATTCACCACCCTTAGGAAGGGGAATGACAGTGGCTGGTTTCCAGGAAGAGGGAACTGAAGCCAGAGGGGAGGAGAGGTTGAGGAGTAGAGCAGTAGGGTGGCAAATAGCAGAGGCAGAGAAGTGCAAGAGCTTTGGGTCCAGACCATCTGGACTAGTGTCCTTTGTGTGGTTTAGAGCAAATAGGGCTTTAAGGGCTTCAGCAGGTGTAACTGTGGATAAAGAAAAGGAGGGAAGGGTAGAGGGTGATGACGGGGGAGAGAGCAGAGGAGGGTGGAGGCACAGGTGGTAAAAAGTAGTTAAATTCAGCAGCAACAGCAGAGGGTTCAGAGATGGTGGCTCCACTCACTTTAAGGGAAGGGGGGGGGCAGAGTAGATTAGAGGAGAGAAAAGGGAGTGAATGACCTTCCAAAATTTGGATGGGTGGTTAATGTTGTTTTGGAAGGTGGAAGTTAAATAATCAGCCTTGACGAGTTTAGTTGCCCTGGTGCAGGCATTGTGTAAAGTTCGATATCTGTGGTAATCAGCAGGGGACCTAGAAGATTTGTGAATCCCTCCAGGCCTGATCGCGTGCCCACAAGCAAGCTAGTAGCTCAGCAGATATCCAGGGGAGGTGAGAGCCTCAGACAATTGTTTTCTTAAGCAGGGCGTGACGATCCCAAATGAACATAAAGCGTGTTGAGAAGAAGTTTAACATGGAGTCCATGGAGCTGGCAGTGGATATAGGTGACCAATCTGTAACTGCTAGATCCTTGTGAAGTGAGGAGAGGTCCAAGGACCGGAAAGAATGAATCTGGTTAAATTTAGGTGGGGCTTTGGGGCTGTGAACCTTGCGAATGCAGAACACCATATAGTGGTCACTGAGGGCATCTGGGAGGGTTCCTGATGCAGTAATTCAATGAGGGTATGAGGTGAGGGGCCCAGTCCAGAAGAGTGTGGTTTAAAGTTTTAAGTTTCAAGTGAGTAAGATCAGAGATTAGTTGGGAGAGGTTAAGGGATATGATGTTATCGCAGAGTTTGATATTAAAAGGGGAGAGCCAATTTTTATTAAAGTCCCCAAGAATGAGGAGTTCACCGGTTGAGGTATGAGAAGAGGCAGTGGAGAGAAATTCAGTGATAGTGGAAGGAGTTATGCCAGGGCAGCAATATACACCAGCAACAAAGATGGGGAGGGAGATTTTGATGAGAAGAAGTTCATAGGTGGAAGGGGAAGAAATAAAGATAATAGGAACATACTGTAAGGCAGAGGAGAGGTATATGGCCCTCTGCCACCCTGGGTAGCATGGTCCTGACGGATTAGGGAATAGCCAGGGATGACCACTGCTGAGTCAGGAATCTTGTGGGAGAGCCAGGATTCAGAAAGTATTATTATGTAGATTGAGGTTGACCATGAGGTGTTGCAATAAGTCTACTTCAGGAAGAAGACTACAGATGTTAAGATGAGCAAGACTTAGTCCCTTAGAGAAGTTTGAGAGGGGGGACTACTGGGCCGGGATTGGTCTCAACATCACCAGCAAGTAGTAGCAGGATGAAAATAAGTTTAGGTGAGTGGAGGGGAGTTTGCAAAGTACGTGAGATAGGGTGTGATGTCTAGGAAGAGAGCAGGGGGAAGAGAGCTGAGTAGGAGTTTGAGTATCCAGATGAAGGTTAGGAGAGGGGAGCAGAGAATAGTGAGGAGGCCAGAGTGATTGGGAGGGAATGTGAGAGCTTGAGTTTGGGAGGGTGAGGGAAATTGGGGGGGGGTAAAAGAATAAAGGGGAGAGGAGGGGGTGAGAGGGCGGTAGAGAGGTAAGGGTGAATAGGAGTGGGAGTAGAAAAAGTGAGGTTTAGCATAATCAAGCAGAAGGGGGGGCAGGAGAAGGAAGAGTGTGTAGCTACTTTAGTTATAAAATGGAATTAGCTATGCAAAATAAGATACAGGCCCAGTTTCTAGCCCAGGTTTTATAACTGGGAGAAACAAGTAGTGGCAGATTGGAGCACTCCCTAAGAGGCAGCGCAATGGGTAGGCACAGAGAAGAATAACAGTTCAGGCTGAGGTCAGATAATAGCTTAGGAGCCTCATGTTACTGTGTCAGCACAGAAGTTGGTTGACGAGGTTGGGGGTTGTAGTAAGTGTGTAGAAGCAGATGGGGGACCAGGGAATTAGTGGTTTTAAACATTGCTAAACAGTGTAGATTAGGTTAAAGTTGGTAGTAATGAAAGAGGAATGGAAGGCAGAGGTGAACTTGGTGGTGGGGGGTTGGTAAGGAATGACAGGTGTTTAGGGGTAATGTGTAGCAGGGATAAAAGGTAGCAGAAGGCAACATGAAGTTGTAACTGCTATGACAGAGTAGTGGTTGAAGAACACGTTCCTAGTAGCTGACTGCCACAGCCTGGTCGATAACTGCCCTGTTCAGTAGTCATCTCCTGAAGTGTGACATAAAAATCCATTGTTGTTAAAAAGTTATTTCACTCGTAAATCCCAATTTCGGCATGCTAGCAAAGAAACCACTGACTTCCCGGTCCTAATACCATGTCCCCACGTTGGTGCACGCAGCCCTGTTTTGTGATGTCACAAAATGAAGGCTGCGTGAGTGCGCCCCATTGAGTGCTATGGGGCCGATATTTCCTCCTGTTTCTATACCCTTTACAGTTGGGAGTTTAGTAAATCAAAGTGATTGATCGACTAATAGGGTCACTATTAGTCGATTGATCACCTTGATTTACTAAAATCCACAACTGCAAAAGGTATAAAATAGTGGAAATATCGGCCCCATAGCACTAGTATGCCACACGCAGCATTAATTTTGTGACATCACAAAACAGGGCCTGCATCACGAATGGGGCCGGGTATTAGGACTGAATTTGGTGTTTTTTTTTTTTTTTTGCTGGCATGCCAAAACTGAGATTTCTGAGTGAAATTACTTTTAATAATGGATTTTTATGCCATACTTCAGGAGATGACTACTGAATAGGTCAATTATCGACCAGGCTGCAGGACAGCAGCAAAACAGATAATAAGAACCTTTCCTTTAAGGTTGTTGCCTCCAGTGTACAAGGTCACGGGTTCGAATCCTGGGGCAGGAGGGTGAGTTACCTAATGAAACGGGGAGTAAGGTTGCAGAATAGACCCGGAAGAGATTAACAAGATGGTGAGCGATGCAAGATAGGTAAGATTGGGGGAGTGCAGTAGTGACTCCTAGTGGTCACTCAGTATAAACTGCAAATGTGAGGAGACAGAATTTGAAGTGTTCGGTCACGTGACTAGGTCACATGACCAATAAATCAGGAGATGGCCCAGGGAAGGTGGGGCAGCGACAGGCTAACATAGGTACACTGTGTACCTGTAACTCTGCAGCTGCAAGCAGGCCCTGATTCTTGCTGCTTGGTTATGTGGATATTGAGAGCCTGTGAAACAGGAAACAGTAAAAATTTTATTTTATTTATTTTTTGTTGACCGGGTAAGTGCACAACCATCTGATCTCCTGGCCTCAGAGGCGAGTGTGCTACCTACTGAGCCACTGACACTGTTTACCAAATTACCAAAGGGGGAGTGATTCCAGCAGTGTAAAAAACACAAATGGTCAGTTTGAGCAAGAGGGACGAAAGGAGCAAGGAGGATGGGGGAGGGGTTCAGACTACAGCAAACAGGCTCCAAAGTTAGAGATCTGTATAGAATAACAGTCCTAGGGTAAGACAAAGTTCCACAGTTACAGTTCCCTAGAAACAAAAACAGTCCTAAGGTAAGATTATACCATGTACAGAAATGAACAGTCAATCAGATAGGCAGACTGGCACCTTAGCCCTGTTGTAGTCTGCCACAAGCTCGTGCCGCTACCCAAATGTATCACTGCGATACCCCGAATGATGACTCACAGCTGCCATATTACCTCTCCCTAAAGAAATTTGTGAAGGCCTTACAACAAACAAAAAAACAGTGGACACGTCCTTCGAATTAATCAGCGACACAGAAGTAGACCAGATGTTCCGCAGTCTTGAAAACAAAACTCAAACTTCTCCTGAACGAAACATACCTCTACTAAATCACAGCTCCCCATTCACTGCTCCACTCTCACTAGCCGAAACCGTGGTGATCCAGTCATTCGTGCAGCTGGGCCCATCACCTCCAGTCTCCACGGCAAGCAGCTTGAAGTCGGCACCTCTGAAAACGTACATCTGCTAAATCCAAGCTCCCTGTTCACCGCTCCGCTCCCATCCTCCGAAACCTTGGTGATCCAGTCATTCGTGCAGCTGGGTCCATCACCTCCACTCTCTGCAGCAAGCAGCTTGAACTTGGCGACTCTCACAAACTATGGACTATTTTCTTTTCTTTTGTGGAACAATATTTCTTAATAAAATGCTTTTTTTTTTTCCACAGGACAAAATAAACTATTTCAACTTAAATCCATACCAGAATGTCATGGTATAATCACAGTAAGTCACTTGAGGGAGGGGGTTATCGGGGGGATTTACCACGGCTGGTGAGGATTTACCCACTCCAGCCATGGTAAATTCCCTGATAACCCACATCCCCTCATGGCGTATTGCTTAAGTAAGCTCCACAGTTATAAAGTTCCATGCAGAACACAGTCCTAAGCTACAACAAATTGCTACATTGAGTATGGATAAAAACAATCTAAACTGTTTCGGGGACAGTAATAGCCTTAAGGGAACACATACAACAAATATTGTCAAACTTTGTACCTGTGCTGCTGCAGCTGCAAGCAGGCCCTGATTCTCGCTGCTTGGATATGAGGAAATGGAAAGCCTGTGCTGCTGCAGGTGCAACCAGATAACTAAACTTGCATCTCAAAAATGATGTGAATCTTTCTCATAAGACAACCTACGACTGAGCATTGGCCTGTGCTTCTTATACTCAGTCTTGTAATGTATGCAAGGAAAAGTTTTAGTGCAGATGTTATGTTACAAAAAGAAGCTGTATTGTACTGCAGTGCATACCTTTGCATATTATGTTTGTACAGGTTAGTCATAGGGCTGTGCTGTAAAGTCACATGTTTTTGCCATGTGTCACTGCAAGGTGACTTTATCTTCCTGCTGCTGTATATTTATAGAAGAACTCAAAAGCCTTGCATGTCTGTCTCTGGCAAGTTGAAAGATCTTTTGTCTCTCTGTGTGCAGTGTATGGTATTTTCCCAGATTTGTGGGTATAATTGGGTATCACCTTTGATGGTATATGGTAATACACAGTTTGTATCTTCGCTCTACTTCCTAGAAGACAAATAAAAGTAAACCCTTTTGAATGTCTGTAATATTTAAAAAGCTTTACTTTTCACTGACAGCCAGAAGCAGCCCAAATAGAATGTTTTGTTTACCATTGGGAACATACAGGGGGAATCCCATGAGAAACATCTAAGGGCAGTAAACGTACTCACTGGAGGCTAGGAAGGAGAGGGATGATATGAAAGAGACATTTAAGTTTTTGAAAGGTATTAATAAAGTGATCTGTGCGGAATTATTTAATAGGAACACCAGCTCATTGACACGTGGGCACGAATATAAACTGAAAGGGGGGAACTTCAGGAGGGACTAAAGGAAGTATTATGTTACCATAAGGGTGGTGGAGCCATGGAACAGCATGTCTGCGTGCCGAAGTGGTGGGTGCGACAGCAGTGGAAGGCTTCAGGCATCGGTGGGTCAGAGTAAGGGGAATAATACAAAGCTCTCCAGTGTGGGCGGGGAGGTGGAAAGATGAGCTGAATGTAGGGAATAGGTCCCCAGATACACACTAGGTCCCGGGCAATCCAAGGGCAGACTGAATGGACCATTTGTCTTTTTCTGCTGTCATTTTTCTATGTTTCTGTCTCCATTGACCTTTTTAACTTTGGGATCCCCCGAACATACATCTTTAATAATACATTTTAACAAATAATGGCTTCAGTGTTTCGTATTTCTGTAAAGCAGAGGTATTAAAGCAGGAGTGCAAGACAGTGAGGAAAATTTTGGCCTGTACTTTTTTTATTCTATTTTAGATTGCCCCATATTTCTTGATTTGTATGATACCCATTGCTTCCCATTTTGAGCCTGCTTTCGCATTTTTTTTTCACATTTGAAATAAGACGTGCTCTTTTCAGTATGGCTTGATTCAGGTTTACACTGGTGTTCTCATCTGTTTTTGTACAGTTGTTGTCTCATAAGGTCAGGGAAGAACATAAGAAGTAGACAGCAGATAGGGGCCGAGTGATCCATCTAGTCTGCCCAAGACATTGCTGCCCTATTACCTGGTTTTATTTTACCTTATAATGACCACATTGCCTGTCTCATGCTAGCTTGAATTCCGTACTGTCTTCGATGCCACCACCTCTGGGGCAGGCTGTTCCATGGGTCCACCACCCTCTCTGTGAAAAAGTAGGGAGCGGTGGCTGCTGCATATTAATAATAAATTTTAGTCACAAGGAAAGTGATCTTAACCAGTGGGTGTTAAAAAAAACACCAGAGAATATTAATGAAAACCTGGTCCGAGCTATGTTAAAAGGAGCATTTTAATTATTTCAGCTGTATTTATAAAAAAAAAAAAAAAATTGCGCTAAAGCAGATTCAAAAAACGGGGTGTAATGCAAACCAGAAATAGGTGGCAGTCCAAAGTAAAAAAAAAAACAAAACTGTATAGGTCAAAATATTCGCCGCTATCATGCACCACTGCTTTAAGTACATAATGCCAACCCCAGATATACTAAGCAAACTTGTGTCAGTGCACATTCCTTTCAGGGCAGCCAATTGGGGGCACTAGAGAGCACTCTACTGAGCAGACGTCTTCTATTAAAAGCTGTGTTGAAAAACAAGAATTTTTCTATTTTATGCTGTTATTTGTTAGTTCTGGACTGGGTATTTGGCAATCAGTGGTGCTAGGAGACAGTTCTGCATGGAACGGTTTCAGTATTTTTTTTATTTTCGTCTTTATCCCTCCTTACTGCCTCCGGTGCCCCCTCCTTCCGTCCGCTCATGTCCCCCGGTACCTACCTTAGGGATCTGCCCCTAGAGTGCCCATCCTCCTCTCCTCGCACTTGGGGTCTGTCCTGTAGGTGGTCCGGGTGGACTGGGCGGACTTCATCTAGGGCTGCGGAGGTTTTCCAGTTTTCTCCTAGCGTCCCCACTCCCCCAGGACGCCTTGCGCTGAAGGGCGTACGTCCCAGCGTGGTGGCGTGCTTACACCACGCAGACCCTCATCTTGTGACGTTTCTACCCCCCTCCCGGCTCCGACCGTGAAGCCGCCTCCACCCTTTCCCTCTGCCGGTGCTTCCACCGGCTATGGAGGAATGCAGAGCACAATGCGCTCTTGGTAACCCACCCCTGAGAGGAGGAGCATCCATTGGGACGCCGATCTCCTTTTTTCCTCACGACCCCGCCACCCGAAACTGCTCGGACTCCGGTCGCCGGCGCAGCGCGAGGTGTGGCGTCCAGCGCCTCAACCCTCAGCGCCACCGGGCCGGCTGAACGGTTTCAGTTTTAATGATGGGAAAGATGCATCATGGAGCTGGAAGCACTCAAAACCTCCACTGTCGGGTGAGAACCAGGCCACTACTTCTACTCCTACACTTCCTGAACACGATGCAGATCCCCCTTGGAAAGCCCTTCAAACTTCCATGAGGGCTATTGATATGAAGATTGAAGCTGTTCTTAAATGTTTTGAAGAACAAGACGCTAAAATTGAAAACGCCACTAAGACAGCCACTGCAGCAGAAAGCACCGCTTCCCAAGCTATGGTAGCAACTACTAAGATGGTCCAGGAGAACAGCCAGCTAAAATATAGGCTGGAAGCACTCGAGAATGCTAACAGGGCCCCAAATGTCCGGATAGTTGGTTTACCGGTGGGGGCTGAAGAGTCTGATTTACTAGCCTTTTTAAAAGACTGGTTACCCACGGCTGTACATTTAGATCCCGAATTAAGTGACAGATTCCAGAGAGCATATAGAGTCTTTCCTCGCACAGTGGATGCTCAGAAGGACCTACCAAGGACTGTGCTGTTGGTGATGGAGAGTGTATCCACTAAGGAACTGGTGCTGCGATCGACGCGTAACACGGATCATCTTCACTACATGGGGACTACTCTGTATCTTTTCCCTGACTTATCCTTTGTGACCAGGGCCCGTCGCAAAAGATTTGTTGGTGTCCTAGCAAAACTGCATAGTCTGGGGGTGTTACACTCACTACTTATGCCTGCTCGCCTCCGGATCTTTTATGGAGGACATACATATCAATTCAGTGACCCAGAGGAGGCTGGCAGGCGGGTCGAAAAAATACAGTCCGAATTTAGGGCATCTCACGTTGATACACCTCAAGAAAATGGATCGGAGGAAGAGGAGGAGACCTGAATCTCACCTAGGCCATAGGGACTGTATTGTTTAACTTGACACAGCTCACTGTAGCCCTAATGGGTAACAAATAATTTTCCTTTTTCCTTTTCATGGGACATTTGAAGCTGTTTGCTGCATGTTGGGACTATATAAATGAGCTAGATGCTGAGAATTATTAACCACTGTTGCCTTTGTACAGGCCTAGAGCCTCTATAAGAGTTATTAGTTATAACATCTTTAGTCATAAAAGGAACCTTGTCACAGAGCCTTGAGAGGGGACAGCATTATGATGGATTAAAATGTTCGGGGAAGGGTACAGCCAGCACTGGTTGTTGAATTTAAAATGTTTGAGTTTAATCATCTTGATCAGGAGAGACCCTTCTCTTGTAGATTGTAGCCATTCTAATATACTTTCTTTTCGATAATTGCATGGACTTCCCCCTCAATCCATAAATGAAATGCTTAGATTAGATTACATAAATCTATTCCATTGGATGGCTCCTCTATCTTGTAATATGTGATGTCTGGCATTTGGATACTTGTAAACTGTAAGTTTATTAAAATAAATAAACAGAAAGTAAAAAAAAAAAGGCAGCCAACCAGAATAATGCTGCATGCAAAAGCACCCACAGTCCCTACCCTTGTGCTAGCAAAATATATTTAGTGTCCACCATCAAAGTAAGTTTATTTAAAATGATTTTCTGAGTTTCAGGGAAAAAAAAAATCAAACCTGGCATCAGCATAACCCTGGCAGAATTCCTCTGAGAAAGAAAATGTGAAGTTCAGGACATTTCGTGTTCCATCACTGAAGGCATTTCACATGTAAAGAGTTTCTTAGCCACAGTATCTGTTCTGCTGCTTTTCCTGCCTCAAAGTGATAATCACCTGCTTGTGACATCAGAATAATTTCCAGGGCAACAGGTTGTGATGTCACAGTAGAGTATTATGACTTCATATGCAGGAAAAGCAGCAGGAGTGGATGAAGTCTGTGGGGCCGAGAACCTGAGTAATAAAGAGTGGAATATCCCAACAAAATATTATGGAATTTTACAAGATTTGAGTCCTGCTGATGGTAACCTTTTGTAGTGTTTTTTTTTTTATTCAGAAAAGTAGAAAATCACTTCAAGCAGGCAGTGTCTACTCTTACAACCCTTAAATTATTTTTTTTCTATTGAGTTCTCATTGAATGGGGAGCACAGGCATGGGCCTTTTGTAAAAAAGATGGCTTTGTATCAGAAACTGGATTGCTATTAAAATCTGTCTTGTTCTTGAATGCACACATTCTGTTTTATATGTGGATAATTATTTAGTGTAAAAGCAAAACAAGAGTGATTTTGTATTGAATGATTATTCATCTGCCTGAGTTGATGTAAAGGCATCTTAAAGGGGAACAGTCTGCACCAAGGGCCCCACACCGAAGTGTGGGGCTGGTTCCAGTGTGCGCATTGTGTGCAAAAACATTTTGTTTTATTTACTGTTTACTCTGGGACAGTAGGTTGTATCATATTAATACTGCTTACTTCTAGGCTGACAACTGTCAGAATCCCCTGCAGCTGACATCAGAGCAGGGCTGCAGCAGTGGGGGATTCAATAGTGTACAGTGCATGTTAAGTTTATATAAGCGCTGATCTTTTGTTTGCTGGTCCCACTGCCCTCTGGGGGCTGAGTACAGTCACAGAGGACTGTGCATAGACCCTGGAGAAAAGCAGAATCAGTAAATATCTGATTGGAGCATATAAAAGCTCTATAATGTATGGTAGAACGTTGTTTTATAACAACGTTTTACCATTGATGCGACGTCACAATGTTGTTAACCCATCGATAGTACGTCACATCGATGATTAACAATGAGAAACAGTCTGGACATGCGGGCAACTGGATTGGACGGCTTTGAAATGACCGTGGCAGTGAGAGCAGAGCGGTGGTGACATTAAAATAAAACTTCTTTAAGGAACTGCTTTCTTTTATAAAAAACATAAATGGTACCATACACTAGAAAATATAATATATGGTACATCAATGGTTAACTGTTTTTTTTTTTTAACCCATCTCGAGGTTGCCATGGCGACGTAAACCTTTCCAGCTTCCCTCTCGAGGTTTACATGGTTGCCCTGGCAACCTCTCAATGGTTAACAAACCGGTTAACTATTGATAACCATACATTATCCTCTATAATATGCACTGCAGACTGTTGAATCTCCCGCTGCTGCAGTCCTGCTGTGATGTCAGCTGCAGGGGATTCTGGGTTTTAAAGTGACAGAAAATATCAATGTAGAAAAAGGAAAAAAATTGTCTGATGCAGTCTACTATAAATAGGATAATGCATGGGATGGTGTACATTACAAGAATTTAATACACACCAAAGGTGTGTGGTGCTACATAAACCCAGAGAGTGAAGCTCCAAGGGTTTATTCCAGCATCATACACCAAGGTAGAAATGTACTGAAATACTGGTTTCCTCCTGTCCTTGGGTCTGTAGGAGCTGCAGTTTTAACAATGTACGGAAATACTGGTTAAGTAAGTATTTTTGCTTTTCTTCTTTAAGTTTCTGCACTTGTCAGCTTTGGGAATGTTCATCAGTGGGTCAAGTGAAAGGGAAACGGCCATGGTTCAGAGTAAGAGTGTCTTGCGCTTAGTTTTAACAGACAGTGCACCAGTGCTGTAATAACCAGGCAGTTATTACGTCAAATTACCATCACCTCTGAAAAAATTGATGGCCAGTTAGTATACTACAGTAAATAGTGAGTAAAACGAAATGCTCTAGGAACGTGGATATGGTTCACTTGTGCATACTTCTGGCAGTCTCCCTTTAAGAGCTGATTCGCAGACCATCTTTAACAGAAGCTCCTTCCCCCACCCTGGTGGTATAATTGGCTAACTTCTTTCAGGCTTCTATTTTGGTTATATTCCTTGGTTCCGTTCTCGTCTTCTGACACATGCAGTGGACAGGGGGGTTTCTCAGCTGGCTCTCGGCTTCAAGTGCTGCGTCCAGTGCAATTAGAAAATATCATGGATGGATCCACATGTGTCATGCGTTTACTGTTTAGGTGAACAACATGATGTCGCTGCTGGTGGTATGTGTCAAGCTATGCTTCCCTCGAAGACCGCTACACTCATATACTCCTTGGTCAGCCAACCGAATGGGATCCTCCGGTGAAATCTAAGTGAGCTTACAAGGCGGTTCCCATGGCTGCAAGGTCTGCAGACCAGTTGGCAGCTATAGAAGAGGAAGCAGCCAAGGCTGTGGCAGGCACCTCTTTGGTCTCAGTACTGCTCCCATTAGGGGCCAGCTTCTGCATGTCTTTGCGGGTAACTTCCGCAAAATGTGCAGGACCCTGGCCTCCAGACCTTTTGGAGAGAGTTCTGCCTGCCACAGTAAGTTAAAAAAAAAAAAAAAAAAAGTTGGGAAGTCCTGCCATCGGTTTTGGGAACAGGAAAGAGTGTCCCTTCCCACTCCCTCAACTCTCCCATCCACTCAGTGTCTATCGAGCACTTATTTTTAACTGAATCTGCTTTAGTCAAGGGACAGGCCACTAGCTCCGTGATGCCCCCCTTGAGCTTGTTTGGTTCGACACAATTTTAACAGGCAGTCAAGATTTCTGTTGACCCGTTGTCGAAGGGGATCGAAGATGATTTGATCTGCAGGACCCTGGTTTTGTCGGGCCTCACTCAAAAGAGCCAGGAGCAGTCGGTGAACCCGGCTGTGTCCTCTCAGGAGTTGTCTCCCTCCGGGTCAATCGGCTGAACCCTGTATAGGCAGTCTATACTGCTCCTCTGGCCATATCTCCTCATCAGCAGCGGCCATGTCAATGTTCAAGGTCCAGGTCGAGGGATACCTCACACTCTTGGTCTTGCTTAACTGGGAGACACTGCCATCTGCGTTCTTCTTCCTCTGACAATGAGAGGCTCTGGCGTATGTGGCAGTACTTCGAAGAGCTCCTTTGGCACCAATGGGTCTTGGATGGGCAGGGTAGGACTCTACCATCGACCCTCGCGGTCACCTGGTTGTCACCAGTTTAGCCTGTACCAGTCCTGCCGAGACAGCAGTCTCCAACATGAGTCTCATCACTGATTCTGGTGGAACTGCCTCCAAGACAGCCTTTGCACGAAGCCCCCTCTGAGGACTCCCATCTAGCTACCGACTTGAAGGGCCGGTTGTCTGTAGAAATCACACACTCTGGGTCTCCAGTGGTGCATAGCGGCAAACAGCTGAGGGACATTTTTGAAATTCAACTTCTTTATTGAGTTTTGGTCTGAGGGACATTTTTGAAGATTCCTTGAATGACTCAGATGGGTCCTCAATGCAATTCTCGAGGTATGTGCTTTCGACCATAATTCGACCGAAGTATTGACTACCAATCAGGGGCAGATGTCCTTCAGAGCTCTTCTCAGGCTCATGTGTGAGTCCATGGAGGTTCCCTTGGAGCCATTCAAGAAAAGGGCTAAATACCAGGACACAGAGATACTGGATAGGGACGAATCCCCCGGGGTAGCCTTCCTGATGACAGAGGCCATCCTGAGACCAGCGCTGGAGGTTTGACAGCACCCAGTTTTCTGCCCAGCACCTTCTGCCCATATGGTGCACAAGTATGTAGTCCCTACCATCACTTCATTCAGATTTTGTGACCACCCCTTGGTCAAGGGTCACAGACTCAGTCTTCCATAAGTCCAGCAATACTGGGGACATGGACAGACCTCCCAACAAGGAGTCCAAAAAGTTTGACCATGCAGCAAAGAAGGTCTACACTGTGTCCTCCATAGGTCTCCGTCAGGTGAGCTGTGCCCGGATGATGGCCCAGTTTGGTCACTACCTGATGGGGGTCCTGGATCGTGTCCTCCCATACCTCCCTGCCAAAAAGCAGCTGGCAGTGAAAGTGTTCCAAAACCAGGGTCAAGCGCTAGTGCAACACCAGCTTCAGACGGCCTTGGACATGGGTGATTCTTGTGCCGGTGCCTTGGCAGCAGCTGTTGCGATGCATTGCAGGGCCTGTCTTCAGATTTCCACCTTTACGGCAGACACACAACACAAGTTGGCCCATGCCCCCTTCTTGGGTACCGACCTCTACGGCTCTGGAGTGGAAGGACATCTCACCAGGATGGAGAAGTCCAATGCCACCCTTGATTCAGTGACTTCCTCTCAGGGGAACTTGAAAGGGCAGAAACAGAAGAAGTTTTTTTAGTTTTGGCCCTTTCTATCACAGCAGCCTAAGCAACAGCAGCGCCAGCAGGGACCATCTCAGGTGTGGTGCCCTAAGATGAAGTTCCCCAGTCAGGGCCTCAAAAAGGGTGTGGGTAGGGTTAGTGGTGTCCCTCTGGCAGCAGGCACTGGTGCCTCCTCCAAAACTGCCCAGTGACAGGTTGGGGGGTTGTCTTCTTCCCACCCATCCAGTCCCTGCACCAGTTCCCCATGTGGACTCAGCTTTGCCACTTCTGGCAAAATTTGTCTGTAATTACCTCGGACAAGTGGGTACTAGAAGTGATGGGCAGAGGGTTGCCTGTCAACTTTGAGGCTCTCCCACCTAACCAACCCCATGTGCCAAGGGAGTTTTGTGGTGTCACAGGACACGCTGTGCACCTTCAGGGAGGACGTTACTCAGCTTCCCAAGAAAGGAGTTGTAGCCTGTGTCCCAGACTCCATGGCAGGCCTGGGCTTCTTGTCCAGGTATTTCCTGGTCCTGAAGCTGATTGAGGTTGGTACCCCATGCTGGATCTTCACGATCTGAACCAGTGTCTCAGGAAGCACAAGTTCAGGATTGTCAGGCTGAACCAAATAATACCGTCTCTGGAGCATGGCATGTGGTTCTGCTTCCTGGACCTCCAGGATACATTCTTCCACATTCCAGTCCATCCAGCCTACTGGCGGTACCTCTGGTTCCATGCAGAAGGGGTTCTTTAACAGTTTCAGGCCATGCCATTTGGCCTCTCCTCCGTGCCCAGGGTCTTTACCAAGTGTATGGCAGTAGTGGCAGCGTACCTGCGGCACCAGGGGGTCAGGGTATACCCCTACCTGGATGACTGGGTGATCGCTAGGCCATCCAGGAAGGCAGTGGAGCAGTCCAGGGACTTGGCCCTCCAGTTTGCAGAGACTTGGGCCTTTTGGTCAGTCTGCCCAAGTCCGAATTGAACCCCTCACAGGTGATTCATTTCATCCTGGCAGAGCCAGGCTCCCATCTGTCAAGATCCAGTTCCCTGTGGACGGGGCATTGGCTCTTACTCCTTTGCCCAGTCATTTCAGGTTGGGCACTCGTGCCCTGCCTGGGACTTCCTGCAGCTGCTGCGGGTACCGGCGTCCTGCACCAGTGTGGTCCGGTGGGCCTGCTAATGGATGTGGCATCTACAGTGGGAGCTGGGCTGTCAGTGGTCCCAGCGCCTCTGTCACCTGGACCAGTTAATCACGGTCACCCAGCCAGTTTGTGATGCCATCCAGAGGCGACTTATCCCAGAGTTTATGGAAGAAGGAGTCAGTTTTCCATCCAGAGCTGACAGTCACTCTTACAATGAACACGTCTCTGGTGGGGTGGGGAGTGCATCTGGGGGACCACAGAATTCATGGGTTCTGGACATACAGGAAGTCCCATCACCACATCAGCCTGCTGGAGCTCTGGGCAGTGTGCTTAGCTCTTTTTTTTTTTATTATTATATTTTATAATTTTGTAATATCTATACAGTAAAATAATAAGAAAAAAATCAAACATACATTTTCAATTTACATGTATGGCGTGTCAAGATCAATATACATTTGAGAGGGTAGAGAAAATAATATTTTGACAAAGTTCATTTCAAGGACTTAGCACAGCAATAATATTGGATATAGCAGAACGTTGAGATACTTATACAAATAATTTTCCAAAAACTACAACCTTCCTCTTTTAGGTTATTTTTCTTATAATTTAAACTATCCCTCCCCACAGAAAAAAAACAACTAAAATTCCATAAGAGACCTAGTCTATCCACCAAATTTCCCTGCGGTATATTATAACATTAACATTCCTAATTTTAACTATTTCATTCAACAGGCATGTTTATCATCTCTTCCTCAGAGAGTGATGGGGAGTCTGTTTCATTTAAATCATGTTGAGCTCTAACAAAAGCAGAAACTTGATCCACATCATAAAAAATATACTGTGTCCCTTTAAATTTTACACACAGTTTTGCAGGGGCTAGGAGCTGGAACTCCGCACCCATTTCAATCACCTCCTGTCGAAATGATAAAAAACGACGGCGCCTTTGTTGGGTTGGATATGAATAATCAGGAAAGATTGAAAATCTGTTATTCTTATACGAAAGAGGAGACTTAATACGTGACAGACGCATAATCAGGTCGCGATCAGTTTCAAACGCTAAGGTAAACAAAATTGTAGATTTCCTTTGGGATGGTAAATCAACATGATTACTAACTTTCACAGGTATCCTATAGGCCTGTCTAATAAATGGCAGATTTTCCTCTGGAAGTTCAAACACTGTAACAAAAATGTCCTTAATCATATCCCAGGTTGATTGAAACTCTGAATCTAAAGTGGGTGGTAATCCAATCAGTCTCAAATTACGATACCGTTGTTGGTTCTCTAACAACTCAACTTTACAGGTCATTGCAAGATTGTCTTTTATTAAATTAGCTGTTGTTGCTTCCATACCAGTCATTTTGTAAATGTTTTTCTCTGTTTCTTTTGGTTTTTATCTACGTCCTGGTTAAGTTCTTCGATTCTTTCCTGGTTCTGTTTGGCGTCCTTCTGTAAAAAATCTACTTTTTCTGGTAGTGCATTACATTTTCTATCAAATGTTTGAGTCCATGAAAGTAACTTCTACAAAATGTCCCCAAGCGAGTCAGTGATGTATTTTGTAGCCATGGTTTCCGAGGTACCTTCTGCTAAGAGCAAATCACATCTGATATCTGACTGAATTATAGGTATTATCGGGGAACCTGAAGCCCCAGATCCAACCTCCACTCTACCAAAATCTGATGCAATGGTCTCAGGGGTCTTAAAATTAGTTTTAGAAACTTCTGTGGGAGCTGTGCTACTCCCTGGTGGTCGCAGATCGGCAGTCGGCATCTCAATTGCGCGGCCGGAGGTTCTCTCCCCGCCTGGCGCCTGTATTGCCAGTAATCAGTCTGAAATATTTCTCCAATGGCTTGATTCTCGGAGAAGAAAAATCTTCTGAAGAGGATGATGAAAGAGCTTTCCTTTTATCAGCCATCAACGATTTATCTACGAAAGATCTGTTCCAACATCAATATTAAATCGAGCCGTCCATATGGAACTCAGACAAAATGCTGCCTAATGCCACCATGTTGCCTCCTCCCAACCCCCTCTGGGCAGTGTGCTTAACTCTGATGGAATTTGCTCCTTTTGTCTGGGGTCAGGTCATGCAAGTCCAGACAGACAGCACCATCACCATGTTCTACCTGAACAAGCAGGGCGGCACACACTCCCTTCCCTTGTGTTGGGAGGCCCTCATGCACAGCTTGGGTGCAGATCTTGTGGTAATCCATGTCACGGGCACCAACAACTGGCAGGCGGACGTCCTCAGCCAGGTGGGTGAGTTGTCGCACGAATGGTCATCAGGAGGTGGTGAACCACTTGTTCTCCCTGTGGGGCACTCTTCTGGTGGACCTCTTTGCTTCCAAGAAAAAACACAAAGCTGAGGCTGTTTTGTGCCTACCCCTGCACTCTGGAACAATGCTGGGGGATGCCTTTGCAAGGCCCTGAACTCCAGGCCTCCTGTACACCATCCATCCCTTTTCCCTGATCCACAAGGTGGTAGTCAAGGTGAGGAGGGACAAGGCACAGATGATCCTGATAGCCCCGGACTGGCCTCGTCAGTTTTGATACCAGGATCTCCTCAGCCTCAGCAGCAGACCTCTGTGTTGGTTGCCTCTATGCCCGGATCTGCTGTCTTCTCATCAGGGATGATCCTGCACCCAGATCTTCATTCCTTACACCTCACAGCCTGATTCTTGAGGAGCTAGAGTTCTGGGCTCTGGGCCTTCCAGAAGATGTGCCCACGTTGTGGAGGTGTCCTGAAAGGCATTGACTTGCCAGTACTACACCTTTCTGTGAAAAAGATTTTCCATCTGGTACCAGGGCAAGGAGCTTGATCCCCTCTTCTTCCCTTTGGCTAGCATTCTGGACTATCTGTGATCCCTCTAACAGCTGATACTGTGATTGATAGCCCTCATGGTGCACCTAGCAATCATCTCTGCATACTGGGCATGGGCTGGTATGCCGACACTGGCACAGGAGAAGGTGGTTAGGTGCTTTTTTAAAGGCCTTGACCACTTGAAATCGCCAGTGTGTGAACCACCACCACCTTGGGACCTGTTACTGGTTGTGGCAGTATTCATGGGCAAGCCTTTCAAGCCTATACACAGATGTGAGATGTCACACCTGTCATGGAAGACCACCTTCTTAGTGACTCTCTCCTCCGCCAGAAGGATCAGTGAGCTCCAGGCGCTCTTGGTGGAGTCTTCATACCTGGTCTTCCACAGGGACAGTGTAGTCCTTCACCCCACCCAGAGTTCCTCCCGAAGATGGTATCTGAGTTTCACCTTAACCACATGATTAACCTACTGGTATACTTTACCAGCCCATCCTCAGAGGCTAACCATAGGCTCCCAAAAGCTTGTCTGCATACAAACATTCACCTTTATGCAGATGCACCATTGTCTATGTCTTAGGTCCCGCTCCCAGCACTGTTTATTCTACCTTCCAGTCTGATGTCAGCCAGGTCCTCCAGTGGTTCCAAGACAACAGTATTAAAGTCAACATCAAGAAGACATTCTCCATGGTTTTTGGGACTCCCCATAAGCTGGCGAAACTCCCACTTAGCCCCTCCTGCTCCTCCTTGGACGGGACTACTCTAGACTCTGTGACAGCCTACAAATACCTTGGCCTATGGCTTGACCAACACCTTGATTTCTCCAAACACATTGACTCTATGTGTACTAAGCTCCGGCCCAACCTCTGAGTGCTTTATCAAAACGAAAACATAATCCCTTTGCATCTGCGCCAAGTCCATGTAGCCAAAACCATACTCCTAATATTTGAGTATGGTGATATTATCTATGCTTTGGCCTCCGCCACCTCCCTCTCCTGTCTTGACACCATCCTTAACGCATTCTGCTATTTCGCCACAAACTCTCCTCCTTGAACTCATCACTGCACTCTGTTCTTCTCACTAAACCTCCCCCCCCACACACACACAGGAGATACATTCACTCCTTAACTTTCATTGCCAACTACTGGTTCAGCCTCCTCCCACCATATCTTCTCTTCCCTCCTCTCACCAGATCCTGCTCTTCCCTACTCGCTGAGGTCTAGCCAGCCTTGCACCTTCTCAATGCACCAGCGGCGATCCTCCACCAGAGTATCTGCCTTCTCCTCCCATCTCTGGAACCAGCAACCCACCCTCTTCCGTGACTCCCTCTCATTCAGTGCTATAAAGCGCCAAATAAAGATCATACCTCTTCCACCCTTGTCTCTTTTCTCCCACTCTTTCCCACTCGCCACATAACTCCTCTGCCCAGTTCAAGTCTGTCTAATGACATCCCCACCCCCTCTGCTCAAATAAGTTAATCTGTATATATTGTAAAATAGACATTGTGTAGTTGCCGCATCTTATTTGTCTTTTCTGACAATTGTCATTCGCATGTATTTCTCCTAATTCTGTTCCTCATCCATGTCAATGAATTTTTATACATTGTATAGTATTTATTGTACTGTTACCACCTGTCTGTTCTTTTTGTACTTCAGTTGGTTAAACTGTATGCTAAATGTTGCAAGTCCTCCTGTAACCCAATGTCATGGGTCGCACCTGGAAATGAGCCTTGACTCAGTGTGTCTTTCCCGGTTATCAACTGTAAAAAAAAATAAATAAATAATACTTTGCGTCGGGTGCTCTCTTTAAATTATAGGGAGTGTATGGCTGGAGTTCAGGGTGAGGCCTGCCAGTTCTTTGTAACATACGATTAAGCCACACCTGGCAGACCTGCAGCTGAGAGTAGGATTGTCTGGTGAATTGTCTCCTGCATTGACCTCTGCTCAGGGTTGCAGGTAGGGAGCCTCCCGTAGGGCTTCGGGCTCATTCCACCTGACATACAGCTGCCTCAGTGGCTGCTTTCAGGTATGTACCCATACAGGAGATCTGTAAGGTGGCTACCTGGAAGTCCGCACTAGGGTCGTCACGATATTACGGTTTTACGGTTTTACAGTTTTACAGTTCACCATAGTATCATAAGTCACGGTATTGATAATGTGGGCAATTTCGTATACCGCGATAACTGTGATTTACGGTATACTGTGGTATTGAAGTGTTACAACTAGATTTTTTTTTGAATTTTCATGGACAGCTGTCCCTTCCACGCCACCTCTCCCTCATGCAAGAGTTTGAGGAGGTTTCTTTTTTGTGCAGAAATTACTTCTGCAATATCGCGGTATGTCGATAACTGCGGTATTACATGTGATGGTTATCATACTGTCAGAATTTCATACTGTGACAAACCTACATGCTGATTCAGGACACACCTTCATCTCCCATTACAGCATGGGCCTTGAGTCACGCCGGCTTGCTGTTTTTGGGCCTCAGTTCTCCAGTCTCTGTTCACCAAATAGGGGTGTGCACCTTGCTTTCTCCACCCTGCAACCTGCTGGAAGTCTGCCAGAAATGTGGATAAGTAGACCATATCCACGTCCCTAGAAATAAAGGTTACTCACTTGTAACCATAGTTCTAGGAGTGTTAGGTATATGGTTCACATCCACATGACCTGCCCAACCTCCCCTGGATCCCTGCTTCCAGCATGCAAGATCTGATGTTACATAGCCAGCACAGTGGCACTGAGGGTTGAGGCACTGAACGCCACACCTCACGCCATGCCAGCACCCCGGGTTTGGGAGCCGACTGCAGCTAGGGGTTGTAGGAAAGGAGGGGTTGAGCATCCGGAGGACTGCTGTTCTCTCCTGGGGTGGGTTAGAGGGGAATCCCTGCCTTGTAGTGGCTCCCGGTGGAGACTGGAAACACTACATCCAAGCGGAGACTTGAAGGGGGGCAAGGCAGCGGTGAACATGGGTGGGAGCTCACGATCATCACGCTGACGTCATTGCACATCTGTGCCTCTGGGGGGGTGTGAGGATACAGCTAAGGAGGAAAACCTCGACTGCTAGGGTGGGGCAACGGCGGACCTGAGTGACCAGCCCCATATGCCCACCACAGGTCCTGACCAGACTTGACTCTTATGTGATCCTCTCCCCTGTAAGGGCCCGTGGTTAGAAGGGGATCCAGCACCCGGGTGGTAAAAGGGTCAATCGAGTGGGTCTCCCCCAATTGAGTCCCTGGCAGCCGGCAAACGGAGAGAAAAAGAATTGACAAAAAAAAAAAAGATCTGATGTCATTGGGCGGAGACTGCCAGAAGTGTGGATGTGAACCATATACCGCTGCTAGAACTATGGTTACAGGTGAGTAACCCTCATTTTTTGCACACAAAGTGCACATTGGGACCAGCCCCACATTTGGATGTGGGGCCCTGTGTACTGACTATTCCCCTTTAAATCCCAGAAAGGTTGACAGTGGGTGGTCAGATTTTGTGGGTGGAGAGCTTCAGGTAACTGGACTTCTCCTTCAAGGAAAACCAGTTGTGCTAATTTTAATGTAGTTTACCAAAGCAACCCACCAGTAGCTTGCCGACATTGGAGCTAAATGGCACCAGTTTTGAAATTTTACATCTGTTATTTCTTGAAGGGGATGGGATCATAAATAAGAGCTGGCTGCCTGATCCTTTCCCCTTCCTGGTCCCAATGAAGTTCCACTCCATCCCCGAGTAACCACCATGCTCCGACGCTTTGTGATATCAGAGTTTGCAGGGCGTTGGGGGTGTTTTACTGTGTCTTTTTTATGTTTTAGAGAGTCGCTTGGGACATATCAGTGTCACTGAACAACTAAGAAGTTCCCTTTTATTTGAATGGTGGCACTGATATGCCCCAGCTGACCCTCTGAAACAGAAAAAAGATATAGTAAAAGACACCCTCATTACTATCAGTGGAACCACACCCCTGCGCTCTACAAACTCTGATGATGCAAAACATCAACGTGCTGGGGCAGCTTGAAGGTGGAGCAGAACTTCGGGACAAGGAAGGGAAAAGGATCAGGCAGCCAGCTCTTATTTATGATCCTTCCCCTTCAAGAAATAACAAATGTAAAATCTCAAAATTGGTGCTATTTAATTTTGGTGCAGATAAGATGCTGGGTGGATCGCTTTTGGAAAGTACCAAAACTGGTGCTCTTGTACAGGCATTTTTTACAGGAGATGTCTGTTATCAGAGTCATTTCTGTTGCAAACAAAATGTCCATTTATAAGGCTGGCCCGATATGTTTTTGTGATCTTTACCTTTTTATCTCCCCCCATCCACCTGGGATTTTACTGTCTACTCACCTCTTGCCATCAGTTGCCCATCACTTCCCTCTCATGGTAGCTTGTTTGTTCAGTTAGCTCTCAGGGGTATCTGTTCTGGTTCTGCCTGCTTCATCGTGCAGTCTGTAATTTTTAGTATACTGCCCTAGGCCTGTTACTGTGCCTTGTAGCTATGCTAGCCTGCTCTCTAGTTAGTCATAAACATTACTGCTGTTCTGTTTTGCTGATGGTTGTTGCATGTCATCTCTTACCCACTGTGCACCTTGCCCTCCTCTTCCTTCTCCTTTACCCACTCCTTCTCCTGCTCCCTCCCCCTCCCCCCTTCCTCCCAATCCTGGTCTCCCCTCCTCCTCCTCCTCCCTTAACCTGGAGTTTATCCTCTATGCCGTCCTGTCCTCCTGTATTATTCTCCTCCCCATTCCAAGGGACGGAAGTACCATTCCATCCTCTTACTCCTCTTCCTGTGTTGTGACGTGGAGATCAACCCTTTTCACTCCCATTCTTCTCCCTTCACCTCCTCAGCTACCAAAGACCTTAGTATCTTTCATCTGTGTGCTAGAAGCCATCTCTCAAAACTCAACCTCCTCTCTGTCTGAGTTTCATAACACTCTCGTGACATCCTCTGTATCTCCGAATCGTGGCTGTCTTTCAGGACTCCTGACTCTAGGCTATCCCTTCTCAACTTCCATCTCTTCAGGCAAGTATGGGGCAAATGTGGCAGTGCTGTTGTCATCTATGTCAGCCAGAGCCGCTCTTGTACCATTGCTGTCAAGGAGGATGTACCCGCCTCCCATGAGCATCTCCTTGATAGGCATTGATTTCCCTCCACTGTACCCATCTTCATTGGGGGGTTTTATGCTTCACCTAAAATCTCACCCTCCTCTCTGTTTGAATCTGTCCTGCCACTACCTCACACTCCTCCTCAGGTGAACTCATCCAGCTTGGGGATTTTAATATTACTTGGCTCTCCCTGCCCTCTAGGCCGACCTCCCTCAGGAATGAGGCCCTAAGTCACTCCTAGCTTATTACTGAACCCAACTGGCTCAGTCCCCTCTCCACTAACTACACCCTCCTGGACTGAGTTTTCTCCTCCCACCCCACCTCGTTGTTGCAGCAGGTATTCTGCTGGTTGCCTTCAGCAACCACTGCATGACATTCTGTGTCAGTAGAGTCCAGCACCCTCTCTCCTTCCCTAAATACATCTGGTCTAGGTCTCTAGGGTCACTTATTTTTCTGCAACAGATTGGTCAGTCATCCTCTGTGCCCCTGATATTGACATGGCCCTCTCCCTGTTTAATTTCAAATTTTCCTCTGGGGCAAGGAAGAAGGTTTATGGTCAAATCTTCCCACCACCTCTGTATCACCTCTGAACTCATAGCCCAGTTTAAGTCCTGTGATCTCACCTGGACCTGCTACAAATCACTCCACTCCCTGCCTGACTTTCTGTCTGACAGGGCACTTAGATATTCATGAACTACAGTTGTCCGAGTTGCAAAATCCCTCCATTTCAAGGCCAAACTCCAGAAAACCTTAACCACCTATCCAAATTCTGGAAGCTAATTCACTCCCTTTTTGACTGTCCTACCTAGTCAGCTTCCCCCAGTCCTCATGGTTAATGATTCACCTGTTTCTGACCTTCTGTCTATAGCAACTCAATTCAACGAGTTCTTCACTAATTGTGCCCCCCCCCGGCTCCTTTCCTCAACCCGTGCTTCTCCATTCTCTCTGCCCCACCCATCCCTGGGTTTTCATTTCCCCACTTTTACTACTCAGGAAACCCTGCCCTTTCCTCCCTCAACCTGTCCAGATCTATAAACTCTTCCACATCCTGCTGTCGCTTCTCCCCTCACTCACTCACTTCCTCAAACTCTCCTGCTCCCTCTGCGCTGTCCCTCAGTCTTGGAAGATTGCCAGAGTTCTTCCTCTTCTCGGGGGGGGGGGTGACCTCTCCTCCCCTGGCAGCTTCCAGCCTATCTCCTTCCATCCCTCTCTCTTGCAGAGCTGCAAGAGAAACGTGCTTATTCTAGGCTTGCCAACTTCCTCTATTCTTCCAACTTCATCTCCCTCTTCCAGTCTGGTTTCCGGAAACACCATTCCACTGTCTCCTCCCTGCTTCATGTTACTGACTTCATCTTCTTTGGTATGGATCAGTGCTGCATCACTGTGGCCATTTTTACTGAACTAGCCAAAGCTTTTGATTTGATGGTTCATTCATTTCTCCTGGACAAACTGAGTTCTGCTGGCCTCTCATTTCCTGCTGTTGAATGGTTTGGTTCCCACCTCATGGGCTGTCAATAGTCAGTACAGGTAGGAGGCGTACTGTTACCTCCATTATATCCATCCAAGCTGGGGTACCATCCTCTTCTCTATTATTCTGAATGACTTCCCCTCTACTAGTGCCAACTCACATATTCACATGTATGCAGATGGAACAGTCATCTTCACCTCCAGTCCTTCTACCACAGCAGTGGAAGGCTTGCTCCTGAAGGACTTCCACAACATCCTGCGCTGATTCCACTCCAAAGAACTCTGCATCAACGCTAAAAAAAAAAAAAAGTGTCTATGACCTTTGGCACCAGCTAGAAACTGGTCAGACTTCCCACTCTCCCTCTCTTCTTCACCTTGGATGACACCCCCTCCTTGAAGCGGGTCAGTCCTCCAGGTACCTTGGTGTGTGGGTAGCTAGTAAGCTTGACTCCACTGCCCACATTGATGCTATCCATGCCAAGCTCTACCCCAAATTCAGTGCCTTGTACCACAACAAAGGCTGCTTGTCTTCGTAGGTCCAGCGGGAGCTTCTTACCAAAATGGTGCTTCTGGTCTTCGACTACGCAGATGTAGTCTACAGCACTGCCCCATTACTACCCTTGCCAGACTGGACACCCTCTGTAACACTTTTTTCTGCTTTGTTACTGCCCCCCCCCTTTGAACTCACCACTGCTCCTCCCTATCCTTCCTCCCCATATCTTCATGTATCCAGTCCCACGGCACCTTCTTCATCTCCAGATACTGGTTTGGATGCCTTCAAAGCCCAGGAATCTCTCCCTCAATGTTAACAAGTGCCATCATTCCCCTAGGATGAGCAGCCCTGGAGCTTTAGAATTTTATCATAATCATGGAATTTAGAATGAAATTCAAACTCTGCTGTGTGGTCATGCTCACCCCTGCACTATAACATCAGATTTATTTCTCTGCCTAAGGAAGGCAGTCACCTGGAAGTCTTCTCTTCAACATTAGACCGATTTCTTGGTTTATTATTTGTAACTATTATAAGTATACTGTAGTTACTTTATCAGTAACTCTGCATTAGTTATGTTGTTATATTTTAAACTTTTCTCTGGCTCCCCATCAGTTCCTGGGATCCTGAGAAGGCTGTTTTTGTGCAGTTCCTGCTTTTAGGGAACCATTTTAAAACTTTATTTCACTAAAAAATATTGTAAAATGGAACCACTTTGTGGTTTTTAATGTTGTTTACTTTCGTTTCCTCACAGTTGGGGAATGAATCCAGTCTTTGACAGTTTGGCCTAACAGAATTATCAGGGAGATTTTTTTCAATTTGTGGTTTTATTTTAAAGAAAACAACCGCCTTTCATGTACTTCAAACACTTTCTTTACATAAAAAGTTTTTTTTTTTTCCCTCCATTCAGAATATTTCCTTTTGGGGAAATGCTTCATCTTCCCTGGGTTGGCAGTGTTTGGCTTGACTGACATCCGAAAAGAAGACTGGACCTACCTGTTTTAAAAACTGTACTGCTTGTTTTCAACTCCTGGCAAAAGCAGACTGCCACGAGTTGTGCTCGGATTGCCTGGGTCCAGACCACGATTTTAAAAGTTGTGAACTTTGTATTAAGTTTTGCCCTAAAACACAAAAGAAAAGGGCTAATAAAAAATTAGACCTTATGGTTTCTCAGTTTGCCTCCACACCACCAAAAGGCTCAGATGAGTGTCAAGGCCCTCAAAATAAGCAGCAGTCCCTGTTAAAGGGACATAATTGAAAGATAAAGCTTCAAAAGATGGCTCAGAACTTGGTGTATGAACAGCAGAACCCCAAAACTAGTATACCTAAAAGAGCCTCAGAGCTTGCACTGGAGTTGGTGCATGCCAAAAAAGTCAAAAAGAGAAACATGTAGCTGTCCCTCCTCTTGAAGAAGGAAGGGAGTCACTAATGAATAGAATTAAAATGGCCTCAGTAGAGGACATGACTAAGGTATGGCAATTCTTTCAGGCATTCCAGACGATCGGGAATTTCAATTATATGCTTGTGCCACCCCTCGGCTCCAGTTCTATTTCCAGTGCCTGTGTCGGAGGGACTAGAGGTGTATTATGAAGAAGAGGAGGAAGAGGGAGAACCCACAGAACCAGATGGTTCTCTAGATCAAGAATTTGGCTTACCTACCAGACCATCGGATGACCGTACCTTGCACTACACCTTTGTGAGACATATGGTCAATACACTCAGCATTTCCTCGCAGGAAACATGATGATGATGATGATGACGAAGAAGAAGAAGTTGTTGAAGTTGTTGAATTCATGGATATGACGGGCTCAGCATCAATTAAGAGGTTGATGCTGCCCATCCATAAATCCCTCAGAAAATCCACTTTGAAAATCATGTTAGCACCCACCTCAGCTGCTGGCATAGATAAGAAAATTGAGGAAAAATATCAGGTTGACAAACAGGGCTCTAAGTACCTGTATTCCCACCCTGCTCATGTGGGAGTGGTTCAGACTGCGGCCTGCAACAAGGCCAAAGTGCCTCTTTCCTCCCAGCCTCCTGAAAACACATCACAGTATCAGAGAGCCTTATGGAACTCCATTCTGTCACTGAGTGAAAGGGTTGTTGGAGATTTTGGCACAGGATATGGCTGGCACAGCAAGATCAACCATAGATGCCACAGAGCAACAGTTTCATATGGCAGTGGATCCTGATGACACTGCATCCAGGGTTTGGCCCATGCAGCGTTTCTAAGGTTTGCCTGGCTTAGAACTGCAAACTTATCCCAGGGCACTCAGATGAGAACTGTGGATTTCTCTTGTGAGGGAAATTCCCTGTTTGGTGACAAGACAGAGGCTTACATGAATAAGGTAGATGAGTATAAAACCACCTACAAGAGCAGTACTGGGAAAGGAACAGGCCTCCACTTCCTGCAGGCCTTATGGAAATGGAGGTAGGGGGTAGGTGATACTACCCTTGTGCTTATGCCCCCTATGACTACCCTCCACACAGAGGCTATTATAGGGGCAGGAATAGAAGGAGAAATAGGCATGCTGCTGCAACGCCAGCACCCAAACCTCAGACAAAACAGAACCCCTGGCAAGTCTGTCCATTGCTTACCCATTACCACTTGAAGTCATTCTCACTGCTTCAAAGAATGGACAAAAATGACCACAGACAAGTGGGTCCTAGAAGTAATGGACCAGCATTTGACTCTGCAGTTCAAAATATTTCCAAAACTACAGAACCCAAAAGTTTTTCAGTTTCAAACTCGAGCAGAAAAAAAATCCTGCTGGAGGTGATGAAATTGCTACAACCACATGGAGTGGAAAACGTACCTGCTACACAAAAGGGCAAGGGACTTTACTCCATATTCTTTCTAACCCTCAAGAAAAAATGAGGTGTGACAACACATTTTAGATCTGATATACCAAGACAGACAGATAAATTCAAGATAGTAAAACTGGGTTTAGTGATTCCATCTCTGCATCTGGGAGACTGGCTGGGATCACTGGATCTAAAAGATGCCTACTTCCACATACCAGTCAGGCCAAGCCACAGAAGATGCTTCTGGTTCAGGTCAGGGAACTACAGTAATATTTCACAGCCCTTCCCTTAGGCCTCACCGCAGCTGTAAGGTATTCACAAAATGCCTAGCTGTGGTGGCAGCAGATTTGAGACGACTGGATGATCTCTGGGGGGGGGGAACACAGCAGGAGCTTCCTCATAAACATCTCAAACAGAACCAGTTCAAGTTTTGGGCTTTACTGGTGCAGAGCTGGATACCTGCAAAGGAGGCATTTCTTCCTAAAGCAAGGGTAGCAAATCAGATTTCAGCTGCAGAATCCTTTAAAGCAGGCCAGCTAAGGCCTGCAAGAGATTTTCTAATGCTACTAGGTCACATGACCTCATCCACAATAGTAGTATCAGGTGTCATATTCCAGATGAGAGATATTCAGTACCACCTAGGGGACTATTGGTCTCAGAGGTGGGACATCCTGTCCAAACTGGTACCTGTCACAAGAACCTTGTTGAGGGCACTAGACTGGTGGAAGGAGGAATGCAACCTCGGACAGGAGATTCCCTTCCTCAAGCAATTCCCTCCAGTTATTCTCACAACAGATGCGTCCCTCCTTGGTTGGGTACATGGAGTCTCGAGTGCATTAATCTCCTGGAACTCAGGGCAGTGTACCTGGAAGTGCAGACATTTTCCTCCCAGACTAGTGGTCAGTGTGTCCATACCAGAACAGACACCACCACAACCATGTACTACATAAACAAGCAGGGAGGAACAAGATCTTCAATGCTTTGCACGGAGTCCATAAAGATCTGGAACCTGGCATATACCCTGCAGGTGCAGCTATCCGCAGTACACCTATTAGGGAAAGACAGTGTGCTTGTAGATGTCCTGAGCAGGATCAGCCAGGGAAATCACAAATGGACCCTGAACCAGCAAGTGTAGGCATCAGTATTCAGGAAGTGGGTACATGAGAAATAGATTTGTTCACTTCTTGGGAGAACCACCAGCTCCCAGTTTTCTGTTGCAGTCCCCCAGTAGTGGGTTCAATTCTAGAGGACTCTGTAATTCTTAGCTGGTCAGGGAAATTCCTCTGTGCCTTCCCTCCTTTCCCACTTTTACAGAAAGTGCTGATAAATGAAGAAGGGGTCAGCAACAATTATTCTATTTGCTCCAGATTGGGTCGAGCAAACCTGGTACTCCATGTATCTGTCCGTCTCCAGCAGACAGTCTGTCAGCCTTCCCCTGAGATACAACCTGTTAACACTGTCCCAAGAGCAGGATAACATTTCCAGATCTGAGAACTGTGCACCTCAGAGCATGGTTCTCGAGGAGCTAGAGTTCTCTGAGCTGGATCTTTCTGAGAAAGTTATGGGAAGTACTTAAGGTTTCCAGAAAACCAGCAACAGGGAAAACGTATGCTTCAGAATGGCAAAGATTTTCTTTATGGTGCTCTCCCAAACAGATCAATCCCCTCTGAGCAGCTCTGTCCACAGTCCTGGACTACCTGCTCCACCTCCAGTCCTTGGGCCTAAGGCCTTCGACTCTGAAGGTGCTTTTGGCAACAGTGTCAGCTTACACATCAGCTGGCAAAGACAGGTCTGTGGCCACACAACCCATGTTTAGAATGTTTTTCAAGGGCTTTAATCACCTGTACTCTCCAGTGAGGGAACTTGTCCCTCCTTGGGATTTTAATGTGTGCATTGCCCAACTGTTGGAAGCTCTCTTTGAGCCCGTGGCCTCTGCTGCACTGAAGTATGTCACCTGGAAGTCAGTTTTCCTGGTGGCACTGACATCTGCCAGAATGGTGAGCGAGCTGTACAGATTCTAACTACATAATTTTCCATATGGAGAAAGTAGTCATAAGGACGAAGAGGAAATTCCTCCTAGAAGTGGCATCTGAATTCCACCTGAATCAGTCAGTTGCCCTTCCAGTTTTCTTCACAGTACAGTGCAGCTCAAGTGAGCAAAAGCTCCATAATCTGCATGTGAAAAGGGCACTGAGTTACTGTTTGGACTACAGAAAGGCTGCCAGGTCCACTAGCACTCAGCTGTTCATTACATATAGCGAAGTGGAAAAGGCAGACCAATATCCAAGAGAACAATTTCTAGATGGGTTGTATCCTGCATACAGTTCTGTTATGACAAAGCTGGCAAACAGCCTCCCAGAGAGCTCAGTGTACGCTCTACAAGAAACACCAGGTGCCCCCTGCCAGAGATTTGTAAAGCAGTTACCTGGAAAACAGTGCACACTTTCACAAAGCGTTACCATCTGGACATACAGTCCAGAAGGGATGTTTTGGCACTGCTGCCTTGCAGACCCTTTTCCCTAAATAGGTTCTGTACCCATCCTTCCAAGGTACTACTATGGAGTCTGCACTTTTTAAACTTAAGTGAGGGATTAGTGGGGTTTGAAGAAAAATTACTAACTGTAGTAATGTATTTGTTTTCCAAGGGATCCGTCACCAAGTTTAACAATCTCTAATCCAGTCCTCCTTTTCCAGAATGTGAAAAAAAAGGTTCATATAACAGTCAGTTCCTTTTTAAATTATTCAAACATTATTTGTTACAGTGCTGCAGCAACTGTTGCTAAGTGGTGTAAGTGACTTAGTTTTTCATTTTTTCATAACGAATTGATTTGTTCCGTCTTGTTTTAACAAATTTTGGTTGCCATTTAGCTAGTTTTATTGGGCACTGCTCTCCCTTACTATTGAAACAAATATGACGTTCTAGTACAGGTGTGTGTGACCATACAGCAGAGTTTACATTTAATTGTAAATTCCATAATTGGCACAAAATTCTGAAGGTCTGGGGCTGCTCATTCCAAGGGAATAATTGCACTTGCTTGACTTAAGGATCCTTTTGGAAGAAACAACATTACTACAGTGAGTCATTTTTTTCTTCTCTCCTACCTTTCCTCACTCCTCTCTCACATCACCCCAGCCTCATACTCCCTCTGCTCCAGGGATCCTCGCACCTTCTCTGTCTTCCATATCCTCACTCCTCTGCTGGGTAGTCAGCCTTCTCCTATCACCTTCCCTCAATCTGGAACTTGCTCTCCTCTCTCTGCCTCTCCCCCACCCCTGGCTCCCTCGGGTACCAACTGAAACTCCCTCTGTACCCCAGTCTCTCCCTATCACCCCTCTCCTTGACTCTCCCCTGTTTGGTGTCCCTACTAGTCTGTGATACTGGGCCTTTTCCTGGGTTCTGCCTTGACCTGTATCAGGCTCCCCACCTTTCTACTTCTGCACTGCCATCATTCTCCTGTACAGTTCTCTCTTTTGGTACTTCTTTTATTGTGTCACTATGCACTTTGAATGTACTTATTTGTGCTTAGCTTCGATATTGTGTAATGTTTTATTGTATCTCATGTTCCCTTTTCACTGGGCTGCACATGGAAATGAGCCTTAGCTCACTGTGCCTTTCCCAGTTATCAATTCTCTAATAAATAATAAATGGTAGGGCCCCACCAGCCTGCCAACAGTGGTAAAGAACATACGCACCAGAGCTTGAGCATGGAGGTTGCGGACAGACACAGCCCTTCATGAAAGACTGGTAGATATTTTTTCCCTGTGCATGCCCTTCCCCAGAATGTTGTTAAGTTGGAGTCCAAGTTGAACTGTAAGCGTCCTATAGTTCCTCTGCCAACTCCATTCCTCAGCTGTTTAACTGCTGTACTGTTACCCTGGGCACTAGGGGGCAGTCATGTACTGACACAGGCCACAAACTGTGAAGGTGATGGGAGTCCACTAAGATGCTGCATCCTCACCGTCCACAGATGTCTCAGGTCTGGTACATCAACATGGGTCTCCCTCTTTGTAGCACAACAAGGTACTGCAAACACCAGGATACTGCTCAGGCTTTCCATATCGAATAGAACCTGTTTCCTACAGTTCCAGTGGATAATGAAATATTTGCTTAAGAAAATGCCATATTTAAGTCATGTTATTTATTTTAATATTCTAAATAGCATCCTCATTGTGTGACTTATACTGTATTAGCCTTGTAAGCTATCTATCTTTAACTTAATGGTCAGGTGACTTTAGCAGGACTACTTAACTAATTATATACACTTTCTTTTTTTTTTTTTTTTAATACAAAAATAGATCTGGTTTATTTTGTCTTCCGTCTACTGCATTGCCAGATGAAGATGAACCACCTGCAAATAAATGCATCAGTGCAGTCTCTGGAGACCAAGAACATGTGCCTCAACCTGAATTAAAGTCTTTATGTGATGAACCTTCCAAGGCAACAGACCATGAACAACTTCCTCCCCTTCTGCCCCCACCAGGAACTACATCTTCTTATCCCCCATATTTCGAGGGTGCCCCTTTTCCACATCCTTTGTGGGTAAGACATACATATAAGCAGTGGGTTCCTCAGCCTCCACTCAGGATAATTAAAAGGCCAAAAAGACGACTTTCACGCAATAGGGATTCTGGAAGGCTTATAATGAGCACCATTAGACTGCGACCAAGGCAAGTGCTTTGCGAAAAGTGCAAAGCCACATTGAATTCAGAGGAGGATAATAAGGATGAACAGAACACAAAATCTGTAGGTAGGACAAATAGAAATATACAGGAAAAAGAGCAAAAAAGGTCTGACGAATATGAAGACAAAAAAACAAAAAAGGAAAAGAAAGAAGATGATAAATCTTCAGGTGATCAGATTCATCGAAGTCCAGTTTTAAAAATCTTTTACAGTACCCCACAAGGTAAGGTGAGGTGGTGGAAATTCCTTCCCGCATTCATGGTTCCGTTAAACCTTTCTGTCCAAAACGAATATTGCTGAATGGAGTTGTGGACCATGAAAAGAACAGAGACATTCACAGTGTTCAAGAAGCTAAAGGTTTTACGGATAAGTCAGCATCTAGCCCAGTTGCCTCCATTCCAAAACTGAAGCTAGTAAGGCCAGTGCATTCCAGTGCCGATGCTCCCCCTTCAAAAATCAGGCTGAAGCCCCATCGGTTGAGTGACGGGGAACGCCTTTCAATTTACAGGGCAGAAATTGTTGAGGAAGTAAATGGTGACATTCAGACTAGGAATAGGCCTGATCCTGCTGCAATGCATTCTGAAGAATCTACTGGAAGGAGCTCAGCCGACATGTCCTCAGGAAGTTCAGGAGAAGAAGATGAATTTAAGAGACATCACCGAAACAAAGGGGAGAATGATAACTTGACTTTGCTTCTGAATTATCACAGAAGGAATGCAGATTCTTCCAGTTTATCTGTGTGTAGTAATGACAGTCTTGATGAATCTAAATCTTCTAGTTCAGATGCAATGTCTTCAGAAATATGTGATCTCACACCTGGTGATGAGTTGTCCATTTCGTCATCTTCCAGAGATGAGCACAAGACTGTACCACCATTAACAGTTAGGTTGCACACCAAAAATGTTGCAAAGTGTGTCACCGAGGAAGGAAAAACTGTTTCTGTTGGAGACATTGTATGGGGCAAGATCCATGGCTTTCCATGGTGGCCTGCACGCATTCTTAGCATAAGCATCAGCCAGAAAGAAGACGGAAACCCTTGGAAAGAAGCTAAAGTGGCATGGTTTGGGTCACCAACTACATCTGTACTGTCTGTGTCAAAGGTTTCGCCATTCTCAGAGTTCTTTAAATTGCGTTTTAACAGAAAGAAGAAAGGAGTATATCGGAAAGCTATTGCTGAAGCTGCTAAAGCCACCGAGTATTTGACCCCAGAAATTGGAGCGCTCTTATCACAGCTTGAAACATAAATAAGCCACAGTAGCAGGTGAGTGCATATTACATTAATAAATGCATCTTTCAGTACACTGGGTAGCCACTAAAACAAAACAAAATGTACTAAGGTAATGTTACTCAAACTGCGAGGCCAGTCTCACAGAGGCTGAAGACACGGAAACCACGTAATCACAGAGCAAGGAGTGGATGCCGCTGAAAGCAGAGCTGCAGAGAGACAAGGACACAAACGAGTGCAGTCTAGTTTTCAGATACTCAAAGATGGAAAATACGAACTGAAAACAGCAGTGTAAGTTTTTCACGCTAAAAAAGAGAAGCACAGTCAAGAATCGCTTCGGTTCCCTGGTGCTATGCTTCATTAGCATGATGTTTCTTCCGGGTGGGGTGTCCAGGCTCACTGTCTGCTATTAAATATGAACTATTTAAAGGAACATATATCTAATACAGTTTTACATAATTTGTCATAAATAACAGTGAGCTGTGGAACCAACAGTCAAGACAAGCACCAAATCAAGGAATGTAGGCATAGAGGCGTGATTAATTAAAAAACAGTATGAAAAGTGTGAAAGTACCAAAAGTAGAGCAATGTATGAAAACAACCACCTCAGTAGTGGAAGTTGAAAGTTAAAGGCAAAGATAAACAAGGTACGGAAATAGGATAAGGGAACTGTAAAAAGTTGAATTAATTGCACAGCTAGTATTTTTGTGTCTCTCTGAATGTCTGCATTAACATGTTGCTCTGGCTGTGTTTGCCCTGACTTCATATTTTCAAGTTTGCTTTCATTAGTGCTGTCCTGGCTCTGTGTTTGATTTTGTGACTTCACATTATATACGTTATTGCTCTATTTTTCTATGCATACCACAGCACACTGTATATTTTTTTTCTGAGTAATTCAACTTCTTATAGTTCCCAGACCCATATTTCTCTGCAGTTGCTGTCATTTTATTTTTATTTATTTAATTTAAAAGTTTGGTAACCAGGAGAGGCACACTGAGCTGAGGCTTGTTTCCAGGTGCGACTCAGGGGAGGAGGGAAATTGGAGGAGCAAATTCATCAAAAATACCTAGTAATAAGCAGTTACAGTGAGACTGGCAATAAAATACAAAAAACTAAGTCAGAATGAGTTTCAAGACAAAGATTTCCCTGGGTGAGTCAAGTGCAAAATACAGGTTTACAGTACATCGAACAGCAGTGCTAATGAGCAGGTTACCGACTGGTAGGTGGCTTGATAAAGTACAGTGAAGGACAAGTAGGTACTATGAACCATAGGGGCTCGCACAAGAAGCAGGAGTCAGGGATGTCAATTATATAGGCAAGGATGCTAGTGGTCATGGGATTCCAGGAGTGGGTTGGTCAGATTGGGTGCACCGAGCAGGGTGGAAGTGGCGAGTGAATAAGGGCCCTAGCGATGGAAGCATTCGAAGTGAGAAGGGGAGGGAGTTCCACAAATTTGGAAAATGGAAGGAGAAAGCTGCTTTGCCAGAGTTCGAGTGAGGTCAAGGAAGGGCAAAGGAGTGAGGGTCCCGCATGCGGAGATGGTAGGAAGTGTGAGGGAAAGGAGGGAGGGAGGCTAGATGGGGCATGAGCGTGCCAAACCAATATTTGGCTGAGATTATGGAGATGTGATGGTCTCGGCGTGGGATAGGGAGGAGAGTGATGAGTGCAACCCCTGTGCCAATTGGGGGGGGGGTTACTATTTTTTAAATGCCCTGTTTGGCATTTCGGGAGGTAGTGTGCGCGCGCATGATTGCTGAGCTCTTGCTCAGGCGAGTGTTCGTCTGGTTTAAAAAAGCACTGTTTAGCACGAATAGAGAGAGAGAGTGTAGTTGAGCATTCGTGGAGGAGGCAGGAGGAGCGGGCGCCTGCTCGCAGGCCTGTGAAGGGGCGGCCATCCGTCGGGGCTGGGGAAGCCCGAGACCTGGGGGGGAGATTGCCCCCTGGTCACAAAGGTGTGGAGGAAGTTCTCCCATAAGAGGCAGTATGGGGGAACAGAGCAACATTATGGAGCAGAAATTCTGTAGGGGATTGAGAGGAGCCTGCTAGGCTCCCCCAAGAAACTGAGAAGAGTGGCTGCCATGGGAGGGCCGGTTGAGACTGAGGTGGCAGGGATGTCACCGGGGGGTAGGTGACAGATACCCCGTTGCCTGACGGTGTCCATTCTAAAAAGGTACTGGGCTGTTAGTTTGTGGCTGCTGTGAAGAAAGGTTTAGGTTCCTGCATCTGAGAGAACCCTGCCATGGATCTGATGTGTGGGTGGCCTCTAGTGGCAAGGACTGCAATGTGCCTGAATGTGTACCATTGTTTGTTTGTTTGTTTATTCGCTTAACGGGTAAGCACACTGGAAACAAGTTCCTTTTACAGGTGCGACCCACATATATTACATACAGACATAATCAAACATACATATACAATACAACATTGCAGACATAAAAATGTCTTTGTTACAAAGATTAATTCATAAAAAACATTTACAATCAAATTGGAATTCGAAGTACATCCTCAGTGCATCAGCAAACTTTTTAGCAGAACATAACTGCCTAATCTCATAAGGAATTTCATTCCAAATAGATGGAGCAATGTAAGCAAAAGATCTCGGTCCACTTTTAGTTTTCATGAATGGAATCTTAAAAAACCTGCTGTCTGACCTATGTCTAGAATAATAACCATCATTATAAGGTCTCAACAATTTACAAATATTTTGTGGAATCCCGGAATTCACAATTCTATATATAAACTTAGCTACACAATAATAAAAATTTAATGAAACCGGTAACTAACCCATTTCTTTCAGAATCACGCAATGATGAGGTAATTTAGGGTAGTTTAAAGCAAACTTAGCTATCAAGTGAAGTAAAGTGGATTTCCTTGAGATCATTGTCACAGAAGCAGTATCAGTTATTATAGCTGCGTAATTCACAATGGGAGCTAAACAGTATTTTGAAATAGCTAACCTAGACTCAGGAATAAGAAAGGAACAAATTCTATACAAAGGAGCCAATCTACAATGTATTCTTGAGGTAACCCTCAAAAAATGAGGTTCATAACTTAGGTGTGAATCTAATAATACCCCAAGATATTGAAATGTATCAACATGATCAAACAATACTCCATCAAGAGATTTAACTTCCAAATTGTTAACCACAGATCTTAATCTAGTAGAGGTTCCAAAAACCATCACCTTTGTTTTTTGATCTGTTTAAGACTAACTTACAAGCCATAAGTGAAGACTGAAAATTACACATTTCCTCTGTTAAGGAAACACCTAGGTCTCCAACAGACGAGCCCTGCATATGTATTACTGCATCATCTGCATAAAGAGTTAAAAAAGCATTATTAGTCACACTTACTAATTGATCAAAAAATAAGGAAAACAAAAGTGGCGCCAAAATGGAGCCTTGTGGAACCCCACACTTTACCAAAACGGAATCAGATACTGCACCTCTATACCTAACCCTTTGAAACCTATTGGTTAGATAATCCCTCGTCCAGTCCAACAAAGACTCTCCAGCTCCCAGGAACTCGAGTCTAGAAACCAACAGCTGATGATTTACTGAATCGAATGCCTTGGTCAAGTCCACGAACACGGCACCAGTCAGGCACCCTTTATCCATGCCATCAAGTACCGTGCTCGTGAACTCGACCAAGGCAGTCTCAGTACTCCTTCCTTTCCGGAAGCCGTGTTGATTCTGAGAAAGTAATCCCAAGGAATCCACATACCCAATCAACTGATTATAAACTATTCTTTCCTGGAGTTTAGCTAGGGCAGACAAAATAGAAATAGGTCTATAGTTACCGAATTCCTGATGTGAACCAGACTTAAGAATAGGGGTCACTAAAGAATGTTTCCATATATCAGGTATAATACCTATCACAAAAAAAAATTAAAAATAACACTGATTGGAAGTGCTAAAACTGAAGCAGCGTCTGCCAGTAAACTAGGACATAAACCGTCAGAACCAGCTGAACTGTCCCTTTTAATAGACCGTAACAACCTCTCAACCTCTTTTGGAGTAGTAATCCTTAAATAAAATTTACGATAACCTATAAGACCATTGGTCTTTCCTAAGTGATTCACCTCAGACTGGTCACCATGTGAATTAAATAATGCAGTAAATTTTTAGTTAAACTCATTAGCTATTCTCAATGGACAAGTTAACAAGTCACCATTCAGCTTCATTGAACCTGATTGACAGGCATTAGGCTTTATCAGAGTATTAATTGTTTTCCAAAAAGTAGTGGTATTAGACAATCCTTCATATTGTTTATGACAAATAAAATCTGTTTTGGCCTTCCTTATCTGGGCCTTACATTGATTCCTTAAAGTCCTATAAACATGATAACTGGAAATAGAATGATTAGTTTTATGCATTTTCCAAGCCTTATCTTGTTGTCTCATAAGTTTGATTAAAGAAGGTGTTAACCACCCATTAGTTTTCCCCTCAAACCCTTCTTTTAACAAAGGGGGGGCAAACTGATCCAAAACACATGTAAACTCAGTAATAAAGAAATCCAAAGCAGAATCTACATCAGTAATAGAATGTAAATAAGACCAGTCTGTTTTACCCAACTGTGTACAGAATAAGTGTACATCAAATTTAGTGAAAGATCTTGAAATCCTTATAATTGGCTTAGGCTTCTTCAGTCCCCCATGGTTCCATATACAAAATATTGGGTGATGATCACTTAAAGCATCAGAAATCAAACCACATTTTATCACATTAATAGGCTTATTTGTTAATATCCAATCCAACAATGTGTGATTTCTAGATGTATCGTTATGTCGAGTGGGCAAAGTGATCATTTGTTGTAAACCAGAATGAAACAAAACAGTATTTAACTTTGTAGTACCAGAACCCATCCAATTTAAATTGACATTCCCCAGTACCATTAACTCTCCAAAAGCCCTATTATTTAATTTATTTACAAATTCCTGTAAACCTAATTTACTGCCTTTAAGTGGAAGATATACACAACAGATAGTTAATTTCTTAAGGCCCAATGTTAACTGAATGGTGATATGTTCACAATAGTCCAAATTACCATTAAAAATGCTAATCTCATTTACCACTAAGTTTTCCTTAACATAGAACAAAACCCCTCCCCCTCTACCAGTAGTACGGTCTTTTCTAAACAATTTATAGGCAGATATACATAATTCAGTTTCCAAAACAGTTGAGGTTAACCAAGTTTCAGTCAGTGCTAAGATATCCGGGTCATATAAACTTATCCACGATTCCACCTCATGAAACTTGGATAATAAACTCAAAACATTAAAATGCATTATTTTAAGACCTTGGGAACACTGCAAAAAAATAATTACTGTCTGCCATATTATTTGCTAAAGGACCAAGATTGCTTTCAACATTACCAGATCGAATTAGTAAAAGTAAACGATATAACCAGGTCCTTACGCAAACAAGCAGAACACATTTCCTTATCTTGTATTTCCTAACACTGTACCCCAAATTATAGCTCATATATTTACCCTTTACCCCAGATAAATAACTATAATTAAAAACAAAGTCATATCGCTGAGTCTCAGTCTCATTCGTCTGGTTATTTTCCTGAGTTCTGAAATCATTATTAACACATGTGCGTCGAAATAGCCCATCAGTACACAGAACACAAGCTATATATGCTACACAGAGTATTATCCCTCTGTTAGTCATAATAACACTACTAATGCAAACCCAATATATATAATAAATCTAAACAAAGTGCTACAGAATTTAATGGCCCGGTCCGTCCCTGTTTGACTCGTCAGACTCCTCTTTCCACTTTGTCATCCCACTCGTTGCGGCTGTATCGGAAATGCAGACTTTTTATTGAAGTCGCCCCTCCTCCACGTCCCAAAGCTGCCACCAACGGGGAAAATTGTGGAGATCAAAGTAGAGTTCAATAAGCACACAGGTGTTAGCAATAATGCAGCAGATGGCTTAACCAGTGTACTGTTGCCTAGCAACCAACTTCGGTCTCCGCTCCACAATACTCTGAGCAAATTGGTCTCACAACAGCAAATACTTCCAAGTGCAAGCTTAACAGAGTTTGATTTAGTTATTGCAGCACACAAAATAATCCATACAGCAGCTCACATTGACTTTAAGGCAGATAAAAGTTACTCAGTCTCGCAAGATGGGAGGGAGGGGGGTAATTCAAACAAGACTACAACATTCTGTATTCACTCACAAGCAGCAGACAATATATTCTGGATTTGCAGTTCACAGATGGATTGAACAGTCCAGCCACAGAGCCTGCCACACTCCGGTCAGACTCCTCGCTCCACTTTGCCGCCCCACTTAGCCGCTGCCGCTGTATGGAAATGCAGACTTTTTATTGAAGTCGCCCCTCCTCCACTTCCCAAAGCTGCCACCAATGGGAAAATCGTGGAGATCAGAGTAGAGTTCAATAAGCATACAGGTGTTAGCAATAATGCAGCAGACGGCTTAACCAGTGTACTGTTGCCTAGCAACCAACTTTGGTCTCCGCTCCACGATACTCTGAGCAAATTGGACTCACAACAGCAAATACTTCCAAGTGCAGGCTTAACAGAGTTTGATTTAGTTATTGCAGCACACAAAACAATCCATACAGCAGCTCACATCGTACCCCTCTCCCTCCCAAGATGAGGAGAGTGTGCCATCAAGTATCATGAAATTGTGCCTCTGCTCCCACAGGCGGGGCAACAATCGTAAAGGTTTTGGGAAAGTGGTCTCTGAGAGGAAAATGAGCCCAATTTGGCTCAAAATGGAGGGGGAACAGAGTCACTAGGTTACAGGTTCAAATCCTGGGTCCACCAAGTATGTGCCATGGCCAAGGGCCATAGAAATCTTGAACATGTGCTGGGAATAATCTGAGGATCCTCACTGTTACTGCTTGAGCATTTTTGTAGAAAAAGAAAATAAATACTGATTGGTTGCATTTTAAATCAGTTTGGACTTGGATCATTTAATTCTGTGGAGAAAACTGTTTGTGTGGTTCTGCTGCTTGCCTAATGAATTGTTTTATAGCCTGCCTGTGGAGCCTGCTACTACCCGAGGTGCTGGGTGTGTGAGAGAGAGTCATCTGTGAGCCAGCACTTTGACGGAGCTCGAGCTGTCACCAAGGAACCCGAATCCACAAACGTTAAAGGTAATGTGATTTGTATTTCCTCCTAAATGTGTTTACAGTCAAGAATGGTACCCCTCTCCTTTCCCAGAGACAGTAAACCATCAAAACCTCTAGACAGGGAGGGGAGTGGGGTAGTTTTTCTGGAGTCTGCTATCTAAGCCTAGACCGAAGCTGTGGCCTGATTAAGGAAAGCCCCTATAGTGCCCTAGCAGGAGCGAGTTGAATTAAAAGTATTTTTCTTCTGCAAATATTTTAAAGTGCCATCTATGATCTGAGCAGAGGGAGGGGGTTTACATAAGGAAGAGTAGAGGGTCCAGTGATGAGTTCTGGGAGGGGTGTTTAAGGCAGAGTGACAGAAGGTATTGAAAAGAACATCCAGTCTGGAAAATGTGGATATGGAGGCAGCCCTGTACACAACACCTGCATAATTGAAAAGTGGAAGGATTGTCCTGGTGAGGAGGATCTGTCGAACAGTGACCTTTAACTTTTGGCTGTCACCATTGGGGTGGTTGTTTTCATACCCTGTAATACTCAGTTATTTGGTACTTTACACTTTGTGGTAGGCATCACGTTTTTCATATTTATTCACGTTTGGCTCGATGATGGCTGGTTCCACGGGTCACGGTTATTCGTGAGAAATTGTGAAAAACTGTATAAAGTACACGTTCCTGGTTCGTATTTAGCATCAGCCAGTGAGCTTGGAGCCTGCCCTCCTGAAGAAGCATTACTCTAATGATGCTTAACACTGAGGGTTCTTGAGCTGTGTGTCTCTTTTTTTGGATTGAATAAACTTACACTGCGGCTTTCGGTTTCAGATTTTCTATCCTTTCATATTTGAGAGTGTGAAGGTCTCTGTCTGTGTCCTTGCCTCTGCAGCCTCCCAGAGGAGGTTTTGACCTGTTCTAGAAAGGCTCATGCAAGCCTGACAGTGTACCTAGTTACTGAAAACATGAGTTCTTGCAAGGTTTGGATTGATGGTCCATTGTTTGTTATGCTGGATAATTGAACTATCATGATCAATAACAGTGCATAATATATTTACTGTAACTCCGTCGCCCAAATTGTGATGGTAGGGGGCATTAAGCTCCATAACTTCCCATTGTTGGGCCTGTTATCCATGGTCCAGCACCCCTGATTGTACCCCCACCTCACGGACAGCAACCTATATGTAGGTACATATACAAACCTTAGGGCGAAGACTCTTGTCATATAAGCATAAGTGTCAGGATCTGTGTTCTACTAATGCATATTATGGTTTATTATGTTTTACTGATATGTTTTAGCTATGAGAGATGCTTTTTTCTCTATTTTACTGTGTTCTCCATAAGTAAGGCAACGGTGCCATCTTCAGTAATTGTGCACCATTACAAGTGCAGCTGACCTTGGGATAATAAGTGGTCCCGTTGTATTGTGTTATCTTCTGCAAGCTATGCAACTTCTTATACTAGTTAGGATGGTTATTCAGGCCACCTGTATTTGGCCAATTATGTACATTGTATGTGTCTTCTTTAGTCGTTGCTATAGAGATTATCTGGGTATAATACCCTTTGTAGCATGTATCTTCTCTGAGAAGACAGACTGCATTACCCAGGTAAGTAAAACTGGTAGTTCTCCCAGTGATGACACAGTTGGTAGTAGTAAGCCTGTATTATTGATCTGTAATAAATTTCATTTATTACATGAGTACCACTTGTCTGTTGTTACTTCCTTTTGTGCCATTCTACCAAGAATCTGAGAAGGTAATTTATTACCGAGTTACATTTGGCGACCGTGTGCAGGTTGGAAGGTACAAAGGAAGATTCATATTCAGTTTATTTTGAATGTCGAGTAGTGTAGAGCGACTTTCGCCTTGGACCTACTTGTGCTTACAGTGGTAGCGGTTGTGGCAGACCCACACTGTCTTGGTCGCGGGCATGGCAGACCCACACCAGACCCCTTAATGAGGAGTGAGGCCACCAGTAAGTTCTGATGGTTGCACTATGAGGCCAGCAGGCTTTGGGGCTTGAGAACAACTGGTCTGGATTCCCCTTGGCTGCTACAAATCTGCAGGTTCGCATTTTGGGGCTGAGGCTCCTAACATTTAAACAGACTGCTTTCCTAGAGGCTTTTCTTTCCTGACCCTCCTTTGTCCATTACCTAGCCCTTCCTTCCCTGTCCTGTTTGCCCGTTTCCCTACGTCTGCCTCATCCATTCTACCTATGCCCAGATTTACCCCAATAATACAGGAAGTGTGGCTAGGTTTCCTTTCTTTATGGTAGAAGAAGCTTGGTTTATTCTAGCCCCAGCCTTCCCACTGTCTAGTTGGAATTCCCCAAGATAAAATCACCATCTTTTTGTGCCAAATTACAATATTTTAAAATATTTCTTAAATGGAAATGTGGTTGTTTGTCCAGGTGCAGAGCAGTTTGCTTACTTAGAAACAGAAAATGTCAGCGGATGAAGTCCTGTCAGCCCATCTAGTCTGCCAGATCCTGCCTAGTTATGGGACTGTGATTGTGCTTCCTGATAACGTTATAACTCTAGTTTGCACTGGGGTTCCCTTAGAAAAAGGCTTTCCATTCTTCCGAAAAATGAATGCGTTCTGCAAAAAGCTTAAGCAGTTCTCTGTATTCTCTTGCTTATTTGTGATTGACTCGTTTACTAAAGCAGTTCTTTTGGGGTTTCCCTTTAAATACTCGAGTGGTTAGAGTAATGAACTATGGTGCAGGGGAGAACAGGTTCAAGACCTGTCACTGGTTCCCAGTGGAACTTTGAGTCATGTGACCACCCTCTGCTTCAGTCCTTCCACCTGTAAAATAAGGTGGAAGCAGGACCCAACTTAAAATGAGATGTTGCATCTTAATTGGATTATAGTGAACAAAGAAATTGTTAAAATGAAACCAGCGCTCCTTAGTGGAGGAAGCAGTCCCATAAATTATCTTAAAGTAATTGAAAGAGACTGCCTGCATTATAAAAGTCAATGGATTATTTATTTAGAATTATTAAATGGATGTGAGAGAATGCTGCAACCTGATTGGCTGTCAGCATTCTGAGAGCCGTATATTAATCTCTGTTACAGTGTCATGTACAGTCTGATCACCATGGTGCATGAAGTCTTCTTGTCAGCATTCCATCCTCTGGCTCAGCTGAATGACTGGAATGATGCATTCTGATTCTGAGCCAGCATTCTTCAGCAGTTGGTGGGTGAACTGTTTTACCAAAAATCTCCCTCTCAGTGAGGAAAACATTCAAAAAATACACTTCTAACACTTTTGTTTTGGACTTTTTTTAATAATAGCAGTATGGCACTCCCAGGGGATAGATTAGCAATCAGTTAATAACCCCCTAGGAGCAGTATGACACTCGGCTGCACCTCGTGCCACGTTACACTCTGAAGGGGGTGATTAACCAGACTGTAATCTAACCCCTGGGCATGCCTTATTGCTTAATTGTTTGGCCATGAAATGCACACTGAGCCGCAGCTCGCCGCCAGGTGCAGCCCAGGAGTACGGGGAGGTTAGTTAAGTGACTTGATCAGGGTCACACACACTATACAAGTGGCAGTGACAGGATACAGTTCCGGGCCTGCTGGGTCTCTAGGGTCACACTGTGGTGCTCTAACATCTATTTATTTGGATCTTCCCTGACATTGAGCTAGATTTCTACCATTACGTAACCTACTGCCTGTTGTTTGGCATAGTGGAGCGTAGTTATGTGCACTACATCTGCTATATGAGGAACACACAAGATAAAGCGATAAATAAATAGAGATTATAAAATGGTAAAAAAACATCTAGAAATCTCATTGGCCAAGAGACATCAGCTGACTGTACATTAAATCTCTATATATGCACAGTCATCCTGGTCCTAAACCACATCACACAATAAGCAAATCAGTCCTCATACAACCAGAACTATCTTCCATCAGTCCCCCTTCATCTAGAACTGATCTTCCATTATAAACATGGCTGCTTCCTTTACACTGTGGGAAAAAAAAAAAAAAACTTCAGCTGGGCCCTAAAAATAAAAGTACCTTAAATAAAAAAATAAAATAAATTCATTAAATGTTGTTTCCCTGATCATCACACTCCCCTTACACACATAAACAAATTAGAAACATTAAGTGTTGTTTATAGTTTTCATTACAACTGTTTGTTTACTAACAGTGAAAATTCCCCCTTCTGTCTTTACCTGCTCATCAGTGAAATCTCTCGTGCTTGCCCTGACAGTGATATAATTGAGTCTCTGGCTCTAAAACAGGCCTTTGTTGTCTGTGTGCACAGAATGTCAGGAGTGTAACATTCTATAAATGGAACAGAGCAGAATTTTGAATCTCTGTATTCCACGGTAAACATTCCATGATAAACATTCTATGTCTTGAATATGGGGGAAAACAGAAAACTAAAAACAGGATGAAGAAAGTAGGCAATACAGTAATACTTTATAAACAAAAGAAAAGGTGGGAAAACACAGTTAAATAGGCAGAGGCAGACCCAAAGTGCCCAAATATATTGCTAATATTAATAAAAGCAATTCATAGTGGTAATCGGCTGGTGACACGGGCTATCAGTTAACTCAAACATACAACGCGAGTGCAGAGAGGCATTGAGAAAAAAAAAGCCAATCGCTTCCCAAGATGGAAGTGCGTGGTGCATGATGGTAGGCACCAAAAAGTTAAAGAAGTAGCGACCGCTACGATCATGGAGGGAATTTAATATTAAAGGAGGCAGCATACTATAGAGGTTGAATGGTCTATGCTGCAGTTCTGGAGACCTGGGTTTGAATCTCACATTTGCCGGTGGGGGTCCCAATCCCCCGTAAGTTTCACTGCCCCCCCCCAATAAAATGTTCGTATGCCACGCTGGGAGGCCACCCCAGCGTGGCAAAACTTCTTAGCTGAAGGTGTGTCCAGTCCCTTCGGCTTCACTGTCCCCAGCTGCCTGGTGCCACGCTGAGAGCCCACCCAAGCGTGGCAAAAGCTAATTGCCAGTGGGGTGCCCAATCCCCTGTCGGTTTCCTGCCCCCCAAAATGTTAGTATGCCATGCGGAGCCCACCCCAGCATGGCAAAACTTCCTTAGCCGACGGGGGTGCCGAATCCCCTGTCTGATTCACTGCCCTTCCCCCAAGCCACGCTGGGAGCCCACCCCAGCATGGCAAAAGTCCCTTGTGTGTAAATAAATTAAAAAAAAAAAAAAAAACAAAAAAAACTTCCCTCGTTAATTCTTTTGCCCCCTTCCCCAACCCGCACTCACCCTCTGCGTACCCACCTCCCCACATCCCCTCATCACTCCCACCTCAACCTATACTTACCTCCAGAGCCCAGCGCGATGATCTTCGGTGGACCAGGAACACGTCTGCACACTCTTCAGCACCCATACGTCGAATGGGAAGAACACCCCTCCCCCCTCAGCTAGTGGTCAAACAGGAATTCAGCGTGTTTGCCGTTCATTTGCATCACCAGGTAAGAAAAAAGGTTTGTCTCCCCATACGATGCACAGGGGTAATGCCAAACTTCACCCAACAACTAACACACCAAAATCTGGCCAATGGAAAATCATGTACACAAATGCTCACAGCCTGGGAAATAAGATCCCAGACCTGCAGGCAATAATGTCAGAGGCTAAACTGGACATAGTAGCAATTAGTGAGGCGTGGTTTACCAGTAACCACACTTGGAGACTTCAGTACCTGGCTATGTATTGTTCAGAAGAGACCGAGGTGCAAAAGGGGGAGGAGTGGCCCTGTATGTTAATGAAAATATCAAAGCTACAGAAATTCAGAATACACATAAGGAGCCAGAAGAACTGTGGGTCACCCTGGAAACAGGAAATGGGACAGCCATAAGAACTGGGGTTGTCTACAGGCCCCAGACCAGAGGGAGGACATAGACACATTACTGTTAGAAGATATACAAAACATGACAGCTAAAGGGGAGGTTCTGATAATGGGAGACTTCAACATGCCAGATACAGATTGGTCAATACCAGCAGGAACATCTGCCAGAACTAGACTCATAGTGGATTCCCTGCAGGGGGAGGGCCTCAAACAACTGGTACAGCAACCCACAAGAGACAGGGCTATCCTAGATCTAGTACTGACTAACAATGAAGGGATCACAGATCTCCAGGTAGAAGGTCACCTGGGGGCCAGTGACCATCACATGGTATGGTTCAATTTGGCTACTACATCTAAATCATCCCATTCCAAGGCAAAAATATGGGACTTCAGAGGAGCTGACTTTGATAAGATGGCCAACAGAGTTAAGCTAGCCCTGGCAAAAAGAAACACAGGTGAGGGGTCACAGGCAAAGTGGGCAAGATAAAGGATGCAATACTTGAAGCAACATCCCATTGTGTTAGACAGAAAAGGAAGTGCAAAAGAAGAAGGAAACCACTTTGGTTCTCAAATACAGTAGCAGAAAAGGTCAGAGCCAAAAGGCTGGCCTTCAGGAAATATAAGGGAACACAGCAGGATGAAGATAGGGAGGCATACCAAACTGCCCTAAGGGAAGCAGGTAAGGCAGAAGGCAGGCAAAGTCCCAAACTGAGGAAACACTAGCACAACAGTAAAAGAAGGTGGCAAGACTTTCTATAGATACATTAGTGAAAGGAGAAAGTCCAGAGGGGTATTGCTAAGCTTAATGGAGAAAAGGGAGCATGTGAGGAGGAGGACCCTGTAAAGGCATCTATCCTAAATAGATACTTTTGCTCAGTATTTACTGAAGAGAAGATAGGCAGGCCCACAGCTCAGCATCATGGACACAGGGGAGGGAGGTGAGCACTACTCCCTTCACAAAGAAAGGGTCCTACAAGAGCTTGCTAAGCTCAGGGTGGATAAGGCAATGGGACCTGATGGCATACATCCCAGGGTACTTAAGGAGCTAAAGGAGGAACTAGCAGAGCCATTAGCAGAATTGTTTAGTGAGTCTCTGAGCACAGGAGAGGTCCGAGAAGACTGGAGAAGGGCTCATGTGATCCCGCCCACAAGAGTGGTAGCAGGAGGAGGCGGGGAACTGCAGACCAGTCAGTCTTACCTCAGTAGTGGCAAGATTATGGAGCACTCTTAAGGAAAGGATAGTGCAACACCTGGAATCCATAGGGGCACAGGATCCAAGACAGCATGGGTTTACAAAAGGAAGGTCCTGTCAAACTAATCTCATAGATTTCTTTGACTGGGTAACCAGAGTGGTGGACCAAGGGGGAGCAGTTGATGTCGCCTACCTTGACTTCAGCAAAGCTTTGACACTGTTCCACATAGAAGATTGATAAATAAGCTGGGTAGGCTCGGGTGGGTCAGAAGTTGGTCAACTGGGTGGCAAACTGGTTGACTGGCAGAAAACAGAGAGTGGTGGTAAATGGTATACAGTCAGAAGAGATGCAAGTCACAAGTGGGGTACCTCAGGGATCAGTCCTGGGGCCAGTCCTATTCAACATCTTCATTAGTGACCTTGCAGATGGACTAGAGGGTAAGGCTTGTCTGTTTGCAGATGACACCAAGATCTGCAACAGGGTAGATGATCCAGATGGGGTGGGCAGAATGAGAAGAGATCTGGATAAACTAGCAGAATGGTCAGAAGAGTGGCAACTGGGATTTAATGCAAAGAAGTGCAAAATCATGCACATAGGGAAGAGAAACATTGAAGCCACTTATAGGCTGGGAGGGGAGTTGCTAGCTGTCACAAAGGAAGAAAGAGACTTGGGCATCATCATCACTGATGACCTAAAATCATCCAAGCAGACCTCTAAAGCAGTAGGTAAGGCTAGGGGGGTGTTAGGGTGTATTAGCAGGGGTATCACAAGTCGTAAGAGGGAGGTAATAATCCTCTGTACAAGATATTGGTTAGGCCCATCTGGAGTACTGGTGCAGTATTGGAGGCCACACCTTCACAAGGACATTAACCAAATTGAGGCAGTCCAGAGAAGGGCAACCAAAATGGTGCAGGGACTACATCAAAAGACATATGAGGACAGATTAACGGAGCTCAATATGTATACCCTTGAGCAAAGGAGGGAGAGAGGTGATATGATCGAGGCATTCAAACACCTTAAGGGCATAAACAAGGTGAAAGAGTCTAACATGTTTAAATATAAGATAAATAGCAGGACAAGAGGACACAGCATGAGATTAGAGGGAGGCCGATTAAGGGGGAATGTGAGGAAATTCTTTTTCACAGAAAGGGTGGTAGATGCATGGAATGGCTTACCACAAGAAGTGGTGGCTATGAATACAGTGCAGGGCTTCAAACAGGCATGGGATAGGCATAAGGAGCAATACAAATGACTATGAATAGATGGGTCACTGACAGAGCAAAGGCCGATGGCACATTTATAAGGTAGAAAAAGAAATGGGCAGACTGGATGGGCCTTGCGGTCCTTATCTGCCGTCAACTTCTATGTTTCTATGTTTCAAAGCCGACCGCGAACTGAAGAAATGCCGGTAAGCTGTATAATGGCATAAATGGATTTTTTTCAACTTTAGTGCATATCTCAGCCATTTCTGGGAATTTTTCACCAAATTTTCAACATGGGGTTTTTGGGGCCCCACCTCATGAACTTTACCACTGTTATTTCGTTAATCTGTCCCGAAAGATGGTTCAGCAGTCACTGGATGGAACCACCTTACCCTATGTGGAAAATTTGGTGAAAATATTACCCAAAACGGCTGTTTTACGAGTGTGCGTGAGCAGTTCCTATGCACGCCCTTAACTTCGAGCATTTTTAATATTTTCACTCCAGATTTTCAGTATTGCCATTTTACCTCACCTCCTTATGAACAGTACAACTGACATTTTTCACATCTCACCCGAAATGTGTTTTCGCTCACGTAGCGCACAATGGCGTGGTTGGTGTGAGAAATCAATGTTCCGGATAGATTAATAAAATCACAGTGACACTGTTCATGAACAGTGGTCTTAAACTGGCTATGTTAGAAAATTTGGGAAACTATTCCCCAAAAGCGACTGTTTCTATCAGCATAGTGTGCAGTTCCTACGCACGCTCGTAACTTCAAGCATTTTTTATATTTTCACTCCATATTTTCAGTATTGCCATTTTACCACACCTCCTTATGAACAGTACAACTGTCATTTTTCACATCTCACTCAAAATGTGTTTTTGCACATGTTTCGCACAGTGACGCGGTTGGTGTGCGAAATCGATGTTCGAGACAGATTAAAAAAATCACAGTGAAGTAAAGTGCAGTTCATAAACTACAATAAGTAGACTGTTGTTTGCTAATGTTGTTAGTAATTGCTATTTTTTACCATTCAAAAAAATTTACCAAGGGACTATTTTATCTCAGTGTTTCAATTAATTCTCTATTCTGTATTTAAATAAATGTTACAAAGTTTTCAAAATATAAACACCTTGTAATTTTTTTGTTTCCATAGTTATTTCCCATTTTATAAGAGCAACAAGACACTCCAGGGTGGTGGTGGTGATGTGATAACCGCACACCTAGGTGTGGAAGGACACTCTGCCTTCGGCCTCGTGCCTCACCACGCACCTGTGTGCGGTTATCACATAACCACCACCACTCTGTCATGTCTTATTGCTTACATAATGTATGGGTTACAGTGAGTAAAGAGTTTCATTTTACACACCCAAGGGTTGTGATACCACATAAACCACAAGAGCGAAGGTTGAGTAACTTATACTACACACCAAGAGTGTGTTTAAAAATAAGTACAATAAAAAAAAAGTTACCACACAGTAATCTGTAGTATCTTTTATAAATACTAGAAGTTTGTGAATACCTTATTTTGAATATTAGGGCAGAATATTATATTTGTGCCACCAGATGTTCGAGTATTTGTTGTTGATATCAGTTATTCGTGCACCTGTGGCAGGAAAAATATAGGAAGATAAACCGCTCCTGTCCAGCCCAATCCTTTGAAAAACATAACTCATGTCCTGCCACACTCTACTACAGTTCTAATACCACCCTCGTCCCCTGAACATCCAAAATTTCATATGTTTGGGGAAAGAAAAAAAATTCCCATGATGGGCGAATGGCACAGTCTGCCCTCCTTCATGGCCGGCCGCCATCTTTAGCGCTGTTTTTCTTGCATACGAACATACAAAATTGCCAGCAGATACAGGCTTTATGGTCTGTCTAGTCTGCTTGAGTGTGCAGTACTTCAGCCTTTCAGACTGCAGCTTCCCTTCCCCCCAACTGTTTTTCCTCCTACTTCTTTCACCCACACCCCCCACACCCCGTTCACCCTCAGTTTGGACCCTCTCTTTGAATCTGTTCCACCTCTTCTTGAAGCTGCTCACTGACCTCAATGATACCACCTCCTCCAGCAGCACATTCTGCCCTGTAATCACCCTTTCGGTTATTAGTGCCTCCTCATTTCCCTGCTGAATCTACCTCCCTACAGTTTCAGACTGTGCCCCCTGGTTTCCCTATGACTTTTTAATCTGAAAATACTGTGTTTACTCTGTTCATGCCCTTCAGGTCTCAATCATATCCCCTTTCTCCCTTCTATCCTCCAGGCAATACATATTGAGCTCCCTCAGGCTCTCTTCATACGGTTTATCTCCCAGTCCCAGGATCATTTTCATTGCCCTATGCTGTACCCCTTTCCAGTAGCTTAATGTATTTTTTCAAGTAGGGGTGTCAGTACTGCATGCAGTACTCCAAGTGGGGCCTCACCAGAGACCTGTACAGGGGCAGGACGACTTCCCCTCGCCTTGAAGTGATTCTCCTTACGATGCATCCCAGCATTCTGTTGGCCTTTGCCACTGCCTTCCTGCACTGGGCTGAGTGGTTCATTTCCCCTGTTACTAGTACACCCAGCTCCTTCTCCTCTGTTGATGTGGTTAACTGCACTCCCCCCAACCAGTAGCTATTTATGGGATTTCTGGTGCCCAAGTGCATGACTTTGCACTTCTTGGCGTTGAACCCCAGTTGCCATGTGGACAACCATCTCTCTAGTCTTGCTAAATCCACCTGTAGTGTATTTTCGCCTTCCCCACCCTCCACTTCCTCACATATCTTGGTGTCGTCTGCGAAGAGGCTGATCTTACTTTTTATCCCATATTGATTCTTTTAAATCAGTATCTCCCCCCTCCACCTCTTCAACACTGACAGCACCCTCCTCCCAACCCTCCTCCTTCTCACACCCAATTTTTGTCAAAGAAGCATGATTAGCATGGCCAGCAGACCAGGGCGATGGACACAACCCACCCTCCTCCACAGCTGGCCACCTTCTATTGAATGAAAGTGATCCTACGCTTGTTTTAATAGTAAAGCCTCAGCTGGTTTTACTGTATGTAAGTGCTGGAGCGCTTTCATTAAACAGAAGTTGGCCAGCCAGGGAGGAGGACAGGTTGTAGCAGTTGCCTTGGTCAACAGCACATGCCAGTTGTGCTTTTCTAATAATAAATTGGTTGCTAAGGGGCAGGAGAGTGCTGCCAGGGTAGGGCAAAATATTGTTTTAAAAGAAAAAGAGCGCTGACCAGCCTGGTGGCACTGAGGGCTGAGGCGGTGCTGAGTGTCTTACCTAATGTCACACCAGCGACCCAAGTTCAGGAACGAACTTGGGCTGCTGGGGATTGGCAAGGGGCATGGGCTAGAAGTGGATGCAGCAGCCACCAGGCAGCTCTCCTCTCCCGGATTGGGGAGGCTTGTTGACTCTGCTCTTGGCTGCAGCCAGGTGGAGGTCTAGTGGCAGCGCCAAACGTCTGAGTGGCAGACATATCTGTGTCAGCAGGGTGGGTGGAGAGCTGCAGGTTCCAGATACATGTGCACCTAAACTCACATGTGCTGCCTGTGTCACCTCGGCTCAGTCAAGGGCAGAAAACAGAAAATGAAACCCGTGGGTTAGCCGGTGCACTGCGCACCTCCCTAGACTTGTACCATCACCTATGGGGGAGGACGGCCTTCCCCTGTTGGCTCTGGCATGGGGGGGGAGGGTGGAATCCATGGGGAATCCTGCGCAACAAGGTATGGCCGAAAGAGGTGGTTGCCAGTCTGAGGGAGGTAGGGTTCGAGCAGTCGGCAACCCAGGTGGTAAAAGCTATATAGAAGAAAGTCAGAGCAGTCGGCAACCCAAGGGGTAAAAGCTATATGGGGGAGGAAAAAAAATGCTAAAGATGACGGCCTGCCATGGAGTTGTGCTGGTCACTCGTCTTAGGAGTTTTTTGTTTAAAACCTATGAAATTGTGGGTGCTGGGGGAGATAGGAGGGTGGGATTGTGATTGTAGCAGAAGGTGGGGGGGCTGTGTTTTTTTGTTTTTTTTTAAAGGATGGGACTGGATTGGAGTGGCTGTTTATTTTCTTCCCCTTTAAAAAAAATTGTATTTTCCTGAATAGAAATAGGCAAGAGTAGGGCCACTATTTGCTATTCATATCTGAATAACAAATAGTGCATTGTTCATGGTACCCATATTTAGGAAATGATAATCGTTACTTGAAGATCGCTAATTTAATTTATTTAATCTGGTAGGTCCATGGGCCAAAGACTCATTTTCATGGGTGGCCAGAGTACATACAAACACATGGTTACAATATATTTGTTAATAAATATGTAGATGTATAAAATATTAGGTACAGATTAAAACGCAGAGCAATTAGTTTTGAAGGGAACATGTGTGACACAGTCAAGGTAAGATTATTTCACATAGCATGCACATTTAATATCTGATAACAAATAGTCTTTTAGTACCTTTCTATATCTACACATTGTACTTCCCGAGTAATCAATTTTGATCATAACTATTGAATATCAGTGGTAGGTTATACAACTGACCAAGCACGGTTTTCATTTTTGGAACAGAAAAGTAACTGCAAACAGAAGGAGTAAATTTAGGATTTGAGTATTTTTTGAAAATAGTTTGAAAAAAGGCAGGAACTTTATACATGGTAACCTTCTTTGCCAGGATTCCAATTTGAAGTTTAAATCTCTGCTCTAAAGAGAGAATTCCTGCTTGCTTAAGAAGTACACAATGATGTGTGCGAGATGAAAACTGTGTGGCAAATCGTGCAGTCTGGTTTAATAAGGTTCTGACCTTAGCAAGTAGCCCATCATTAGCAGTATGATAAAAAATATCTGGCCATAATCAATAGTAGAGAGAAGAAAACCTTGTGATAATAGTACTCTGGTTGATGGTATTAATAATGAATTCATTTTGTAAAGTGTTCCTAATCTTTGATGCACTGTTTTAACTAAATTAGTTATGTGGCACTCGTACTCGAATCAACGGTTAACCCTAAATATTTAAAACAGTTAACCTGCTCTGTTGTAACCCCAGTAGAGGAGTACAATGAAAGGATGGGTTCCACATCTTAACTTTTTTCTATGATTAGAGAAAACCTTGGTTTTCGCTTTTTTCTCATTCAGTACAAGCCTGTAATCACAAAACCTGGTTTGAATTTCAGAGAAATCTGAAGCTAAGTCAACTTGTAGGTTATCTAGTCTAGGACCGCTTGTGAGGATCACTGCATCATCTGCATACAAAAACATTTGGGATTTATTACAAACTAAAGGTAGGGTATTTAAAAATAAACTAAATAAAAGGCGACCCAGCACTAAGCCTTGGGGTACACCCATTGTAATCAGGGCAGGGGAAGAGTAACATCCATTAGTCCTGGTATATTGTGTGCATTTAGTTAGATAACTTTTGCACCACCCAACCATGTCAAGGGACACTTCAGGTCCAGCAAGAGCTGAGTTAAGAAGACCATGGTCAACTCGATCAAAGGCCATGGTGAAGTCCACAAACAGTGCCACAGCAAAGTGCCCTTACTGTTACTGTTACCAATTGCTGTTTTCTTGTTTTGCATCCCAGTGGGAATGAGAGAGCAGTCAGAGAATCTGCCATTCACTTTTCTTTTGGCTGCAGTCGTAGCTGAGGCACATCTTATGCTGTGTGTTTAGATTTGTGGGGAGGGCAGTCTGTGGCTTCAGAGTGCATGCTTAGTAGTGTTACACCAACCACGGTGTAACAAGGGGTGTTTAATGTGAAATAGCAGTCACTGGTTTTGGGTTGTAATCAACCTTAACCAGTAATCGTAGCATAATTTGGTCTGGTGGAACCTGATCTGGGATCCATATTGGTTGGGTAAATGTAGAATAGACCACCACATTATCAGTATCATTGGTCAGAAGTCCATAATAGTAAACACTCCAAAAAAAACAAAGAAACTTAAAAACCCTTAAAACAGCTGCTGTTCTGCATGCATGGGGACAATGCTAGGGGAGAGACCAGGTGGGCTGCAGTTAGGAAGGGGGTCCATGAAGTTACTGCAGCCTACCTTAAAGTAGAAGGGAAAAAAGTACAAGAAGAGGAAGCAGCTGTGGTTTACAGAAGAGGGGGGCATAGCATGAAAGAGAAAAGGGCTTCATACAGGAAATATAAGAAGTCCCAGAGGGAAGACGGATCTAAATACACAGGGCAGCTGAAATCAACTTGCAGGGTGGTAAGGCAGGCTGAGGAGGTCAAAGAGGGTGATAAGACCATCTTCCAATACATCCAGGAGAAACAATAACAAAAGAGGACATGGTGAAGCTGAGAAGTGGGTGGAGTGGGTGGAGGAACACAGGAAGGAGGCAGAAGTACTAAGTGAATACTTATGCTCAGTCTTCACAAAGGAGAAGGATGAGCCACTTCCACAGGGGAAAATAAGGATAGGGGGTGGGACGAAGTAGATGAGAGTGGAAGCAGTAACAGAGGACTGAGTCCTCAAGGGGCTCCAGGCCCTCCAGGTGAACAAGTCACCAGGGCAGCATGGCATGCACCTGAGGGTGCTGAGAGAGCTGAGGGCAGTCCATACAGCTCTCTTAGCTTGCCTGTTCAGCTGTTCTCTGGAAGCAGGGGTAGTGCCGCAGGAGTGGAGGACAGCTGATGTGGTGCCCCTGCATTAGTGTGGACCAAGAGATGAACCGGGAAACTATAGGGTGGTCAGCTTCAAATTGGTTGTTGGCAAATTGATGAAAAACATCCTAAAGGAAAGGTTGGTTGAGTTCCTTGAGGCAAACAGGCTCCAGGATAGCAAGCAGCACAGGTTTACAGCAGGGAGGTTATGCCAAACAAATTTGATGGACTTCTTGGATTGGGTCATTAGAGCAGTGGAAAGGGGCCAGGTGGTAGTTGTACTATACCTGGATTTCAGCAAGTCCTTTGACTCAGTCACCCACAAGAGCTTGATAAAAAAGCTGCCAGACATGGGAACAGGACTGAAACTAACCATGTGAGTGGCAAACTAGCTAGGGAGTAGGTGGTTGGTTGTGATGGGGCACTGTGGGATGAGGGAAGTTATTGGCAGAGTCCCACAGGTGTTGGTGCTTGGTCCGGTCCTGATCATTGTGTTTATTAACGACATGGGGGACTGGATCAAAGGCAAGATATGTCTTTTAGCAGAAAGTACCAAGCTCAGTGGGATAGTGGAAACTGAAGTGGGCATAAGGAAGGACCTGACAGGGTTGGGAAGTTGTCAGGAATCTTGTAACTGGGTTTTAGTACTCGGGTGTAGCTATGAATGTAAAGTTTGTACACCATTTTGGACACCATGACGCTCTTTGTTGCCCCTACCCTCTTTATTGACCCAGCTGTACTGTACTTTGTTTTACCTACCCTGCTTGTTCCACCAGTCATACCCAGTTTGTTTCTCTAGCTGTAACCTGTTTGATGCTATACAGTTGTATACCCCCAAAATAAAGCAGCACCCAGTTGTATGCATTTGCACAGTGACTTGCTTATGTACTGTAGAGCACCAACAATCATATTATACCATCAGAAGGTGGGATAAATAGTGTCCTTCGGACCAGGCAAAATGTTGCCCCTCAAAAATAAATAGGTATACCATGGCTTACATGGTGCATGTACTGCTTACACCTTTGTCAGTACTAAAAAGTGCAAGGAAATGCACATAGGGAAGAAGAACGTCAAGGCCAAGTACAGACTTGGAGGGTGAAGGACACAGTGTCAGGGGAGGAGAATGACCTGGGGATACCAGTCACAAGCATCCAGAAGCCATCGACGCAGTGCACAAAGGTGACAGAGAAGGCAAACAGGATTCTTTTTTGTATATCAAAGGGGTTCACTAGCAGAAAAATGGAGGTCACTCTGCCCCTGTACAGGTCCATGGTTCATCTACATTTGGAGCACTGTGTGCAGCAGTACTGGAGCCACCTGCCTCAAGAAGGACATAAATCAGATGGAGGTAGTGCCGAGAACGGCTACCAGGAAGATATAGGGGTATCGGAACGTACTGGATGTACAGAAGTTGGTTAACCTGCGTGTGTACTCTTTTGGGGGGGGAGGGGGATATGATCGAGACCTTTAGAGAACAACTATCTACTGTAATAAAAAGCTTAAGGAAGCTAGATTTACACCAGTTATGCTTTAACTTTGTTTTCTAGTTTTGTGATTTTTTTTTTTTTTTTACTTTCCCCTGCTGCTGGTCTACTAAATATTGTAGAGAACATAGCAATTATTTTACGGAGTCTTTCAAAATGCATTTGACACTCCCCTGCTAACTACACAGTTACTGTTTGTGACATCAGTCTGTTGTCATGGTGAGCACTATGATGTCATAAACAAAGGCACTGTGAGCTTAACAGGGGAGAGCCAATGATTTCAGTTGTTTTCTATACAGACTTTTTAGATGGAATACCAAGATGTGCTGTAAGTCTTAGAAGGGAACACTGAAAATGAAAAAATGTATTCTCTAGTAAATTTTAACAGCTGAAACATCTTATTTATGAAAGCACATGCTAAAGTGCAGAGTCGCTCTTTAAATACCTTTAGGTCAATATAGGAGACTTTCCTTTTTTTTTGCAGAAGTGAGAACTTTCTTTACTGAGATGGTTGCGACAGGATGGAACTCACTGCTGGAAGGGGTAGTAAATTAAAAATCAGTTGAGGAATTTAAGAGGTTAAGATAGATTCAAGGGGACAGTATGGGTGGGGAGCAACATCGAGCAAATATGTGTAACAAACAGACTTTGTGGACCTTCATGCCTTTTGCTGGCATTTATTATGCTTGTATGCTGTGTGTGTATTAGGCTGGAAACTAGCAGTATTCATTTTTTTATAATTAAACTGCGATTTAGAGCTCCTAATAGCTTGGGGTGGGGGATACTGGAACAGGCTATTTAGGTACCTCAACTTATTTTTCATGTGTTTTCTATATTTAGCTTTTCTTATTTATTATAATTAGTCTAATTGATTTGAAAACAGTGGCCCATAAATAGTCACAAGGGGTGGTTGCTAAGTGCTCACAATTATAGTCTCTTCTCATGCACTTTGTTGTGTTATTCACAGCATGGGGTTACATATCTTCCTTGCACAGTCACAGAACACATCACAGCCATATAAGAAAGATGGTGGGGTAACCATGTAAATAGCAATGCATGGCAACCCTGGCAAACATGGTCACAAACTTTAGCGACTCCCCCTGCCTATAGAACTGTTAAAGGCAGGCATGGGGTTGTAGCTAAGTTGGTACTACATCAGGAGGGGCTGTCTGAGGTGAAGATCATCTTGGCACTGCATTCAGGGAACCACATGGGGGGGGCGGAGCTTAGAAGCGGAGGTTCCACTGGATGTCTGAGAGATGTTCAGAGACAGTTGAGTGACAACTGGACTACAAGTGAGTGCCACAGGACTCAACAAAAACTAATATGGACAGTTGCCCAGAAGTGAGCCGTAAAGTAAGGGGCGAGTGGGTAGAAAGGAAAGGTCCTGCAACAGTACTGGTTCCCACAAGCTGTCCACAAGGTGGAGTGCCCTGCAGCTGGCGCTATGCCATGCAGATAACTCTGGGGTGTCACTGTCCAGCATTTTTAGTGAGTGCAAACCCAGTTTATACTCACAACCATATGGCCAACTCAGTTGCATTACAGTTTAATCTGAGGGTAGACTTCCTCCTGCAACTAGGGCAACTCTTATTGCATAGTGAAAATGGATGGCAGCATGAAGGAGGTCTGTTAGTACCCTGTTTTTGCGCTGCAACTGTTGTGACAGAATGGGCCTTGGGAACATGACCAGTAAAACATAAGCTGCTTTTGCTGCTTGTGACTTGCCTTACTGTATCATAATAATCTGCTTGTGAAATTACAGTCTGTTATACTACAAAAATAGAACATAAACTGTTTAAAAAAGTTACTGTGATCCCACAGGATGAATGTGGTATCTCGTTATGTAATCACTAGCTTGTTTTACAACTAAGTTTTCGATTTTGCATTTACTGCATCATGTATGTATGGAATAGGCTGCCACTTGCCCTGGAACACCATTGGAAATTCCATTGTCCGAGTAGGTAACTATTCTTGTTAAATTCATTCAATAAATATGAACTCAGAAGCAGGGTTTTATAATGTCCGATGTAGACAAGCTATAGGAACAGATGAATTATAGGTAACAGTGATCCTGTTTTCATATCTGTGTCCACAGTGTGGGAAAATTACTGGAAAGGCACTTTATGCAGTCACGGTGCTTACAGTTAAAAACCACAGAGCATCTTATTCTGGAATGTTAGTGATTGCAGGTTTCAAGAGACAAATGGATTACTCCAATTTTTTATAATAATAGGTACTGTAACAGCCTTGTGCAATTGTCTTATCTTCTAAATGAGTTTGTTAGTATATTATTGTGTACGGCTGCTAAATTTACAGTTGCAGCAAAAAGATTAAATATGTACAATTGATTGTCTGGCTATTATTCTATGCACCATTACTCTTACTTTTTATTTTATGCAATTTTATTTTTTTTTTAATTAGACTTTGTTTTTCAAGTTCAAGTTCAAGTTCAAGTTTCAAGTTCAAGTTTATTGCAGGAAAACTCCATTGAGCAAGCTCATTCACAGGGAGGTCTTGTGACATAAACACTTAAAGTACAAACACAGATAGGTAATAACAGTATATACATGAAATGCACGTTACATGATACAGGCTGGATATACATACAAGGGTACCACATAGGGTGACCGCAGGTGGTAAACATTGATATGAGACAGGGAAGCGACTCACAGGTTGCATACTGATAAAGGAAACATGATGACTGGTGTGTGCAATACATATACAGTATTTTGGCAGCTAGAACAAACAATCTACAACTGATATTGGGGGGGGAGAGTGATTTGATAGAGTAGCAGTGGAACGTAAGCAAAGATAAAGCCAGGAGTAGAAGGGGAAGGGAAAGCAGTTAATATGACAAATCAATTATACCTTACCAGTGGATAAATATGCTATGCTATAAATGTTTTTCCACCTTCTCTTGGCCAGGCAGGGACCTCCTCCTTCCGTCTTCAGCCTGTGTGCCCTTATGCCATCCGTCCGAGAACTTGCCACCTGTCTGGCAGAACTGCCAGCCCACCTGTGACACACCACTGTGCTGCCCCCCGGTTTACTCCCCAAGGGCCGGGTATGCCTTCAGCTCCACAGCATTTCTTCCCCAGTGTCCATCTGGCCACCCATGGTGTGGGTGAAGACTGGTGGCATCCCCCAGTGGAAGGTGGCTTGGTTCTGGCATTGGACATGCTGGGCAGGCTGAGGCTTCATCCTCTGTGCCTTCACTTCTATTTCCTGGTTTTCTTGGCCCACCCACCCCTCTTAAGAGCACAGAGTTGTAAAACAGAAACAGAGAATTATCGACCTGTCAGCCTCACCTCAGTGGTGGGGAAGGTAATGGAGGGACTAATCAAGGAGAGTGGCTTGGAGGGCAGCATACAGCGTGACTTCACCAAGGGAAAGTCATGCCAGATGAACCTGATTGAGTTCTTCAGTTGTGTGGCTCAGGTGATCGACCAGGGACGGGCAGTGTACATGGCCTATCTGGACTTCAGTAAGGCCTTCAACACCGTCCCCCACAGAAGGCTGGTGAGCAAGCTGGAAAGTCTAGGGGTGGGTGGGAAAATAACAAGGTGGGTGGAGGTCTGGCTAGTGGGAAGAACCCAGAGGGTGGTGCTAAACTGGGGCGTACTCCAGAATTGGGGTGGGAGGGTAAAGAGTGGAGTGCCCCGGGGTCAGTTTTGGGAGTGCTCCTTTTTAACATTTACATCAGCGATATAGCAGAGGGTCTGAGGGGGAGAGTGTGCCTATTTGCTGATGATACAAAGATCTGCAATAGGGTGGACACCCCAGGGGGAGTGGAGGACACGAGGCAGGACCTGAAGAAGCTCAAGGAGTGGTCAGAAACATGGCAGCTGAAATTTAATGCCACCAAGTGTGCTGTGATGCACGTGGGAAGCAGAAACACACGAGCATGATACACACTAAGAGGGGAGGCAATCAAAGTAAGAGAACAGGAGAGGGATCTGGGGATCATAGTCTCATCCAACCTTAAGGTAGGAAACCAGTGTAATAGGGTGGTGGGAAAGGCCAGTGGAATGTTGACATGCATCGCAGGGGCATTACTAATAGAAGAAGGGAGGTAATAATGCCCCTCTATGAAGCCATGGTGAGGCCACATCTGGAGTACAGGGTCCAGTTCTGGTGATCACACCTCTGCAAGGATATAGATGGGATGGAGGGGGTTCAGAGAAGGGCAACCAAGATGATGCAGGGTATGCAAGGGAAGACATATGAGCAGAGGTGTAAGGAGCTGGATCTGTACACGCTAGAGACTTGGAGGTAAAGAGGAGACATGATTGAAACTTTTAAATATGTGAAGGGTCTCAACAAAGGAAAGGAAGGGTGTTTACTTAAGATGAAGGAAAGGACCAGAACTAGCTATCATAGCCTCAGACTACAGGGAAGATACAAAAGCAATGTGAGAGGGCAGTTCTTCACAGAGAGGGTGGTGGAGCCCTGGAACAGACTGCCAGAAGAAGTGGTGGGTGCTGAATCGGTGGAGGAATTCAAGAGGGCATGGGACAGACATATGGGGCTTAGTGGAGGGGGAGGTGTGAGTGGGGGAAATTGGGCAGACTAGATGAGCCAGTGTGGTCCTTTTATGTCATCAAGCTTCTATGATTCTATGAATGTGATTGGTGCACCGGCTGAACCAGTTCAACCCATCCCAGTGCTCTGTCCAAGGGTCCCTCCCCATTGGTTGCGGAGGCACAGGGTTATAACCCCACATACAGTAACAGTGTAGCACACAATGCCACAAGCAAAAAAAAGGTCAATTAATACACCAACTGACACAAAATGCCGCCCACACTATGTCACTCTATGGAGCGACAATATGATTTTTTTTTGTTTTGAGGTGGGCGGCGCCCCCCACACCCCACAGACTTAATATAATCAACTTCAAGGGGGTGTGGACTTCGAGGACAAGGAGAAACATGGGAGGGGGGAGAAGTTAGTTTAAAAAAATAAATAAATAAAATTCCCAAGAATGGGAGACGGGGAACCAAAACTTGGTCCCCAGGTCTCCCACTCCACCAGGATCTAGTGTCTTTGCCACTCCACCATGGGAGCGCCTTGACCAGGCACTGCTCCAGCAGCTTCCTTATCCCCTCCTGATCAGCCCGTACAGTGACAGAGGTAGCCATAATTCCCTATCATTATTATTCTCCTGTTGCTGTAATTGTTTTTGCAGTTTCTACAGCGCGGTTTATTCCGTGCTGCTCTGTCCGTGACATACTAACCTGGTACCGGTTGCTGAACTTCTGCACTGCCACTCATGGTCACCCAAGTGGCAGTAGAGCAGCGGGTTGCAACTCCCTTCCCAGAGGAGGAGAGCATCCTGGGGGACGCTTAGTCCTACCTCCTCCTGGCTGACCCTCCAATGTCCGGGGCTCATTCCTGAACCTGATGTGAATGTTTTGCAACTGTTTTTTTAATATGCATGGTTTTGTTGTACCTACTGGTTTTATACATGATTTTGAAATACATAAACTGAACATATTAGTGTCCACAATTACAAGGAAAAAGGGGAAACTACACAGAAAATATAGACACTTCAAGCTGAATTGCATCTAAAAATAAAACTTAGTATTTTGATGGAACCTAGCACAGAGTATCACCAGATCTACCAGTTGTTCCATGAGAAGTGAGAGACCCGGACAACAACTGGTTGCATTGACCCAGAAACCACCTCCCCGGGCCATTACATCCTCAGACATTTGCTGAAGAAGCATAGCAGGTTTGAGAGAAGAGAAAGAAAAACACAGTGGATTGTCACAATTAGAGCAGGTACCCTCTAGTAAGTTACTTATGTAATTACTAATTTTCACACTGGAATATTCAGATTTGGATGTGTCATCTAGTTTTCCAGTAGATTCCAGGAAGACAAGCAAGCAGCAGTTGTATATTATTTTTGTATAATCTTTCATTAGGAAGGCATACTGAGTGACCCGGGTTCGGGAATGGACTCGGGCTGCCTGGGGCTGACAGGGGAGAGGAAGGATTGAGCCTCCGACAACTGCTCTCCTTCTTCTGGGGTGGGTAGGGGGCATCACATTGCCCTGCAGCGGTGATTGGCGGAGGCCAGTTGCACTACAGTGGCATGCACAGCAAGGGGGAGTGCGGCAGGCTTCAGCACTACGTGCTCGGATGTCATTGAATGTCCAGCTCCCCGGGGGGGCGATCACTGTGGCTAATGGCTGTGCCCTGCACCCCCGGGATCTGAGAGAGGCGCCTACCCAGGGGTGCAGAGCGATGAAAGGCCAGCCCCATGGGTGTGGGTTCGAGTGGCCCACGCCAGCATCTAATCGGGTCCAGGGGGTGTGAGTGTTGGCACAGAGATTGTATGCTGCTCCACTAAGCAGATAAACAGCAGTCAGTGGATTTAAAAAAAAAAGGAAGGCATACCGAGCTGTAAAGAGGTAGTTTCACCCTGTGTCATGCGGGAAAGCAAAATCACAGGAATAAATAAAAAATCAGTAGTGCAAAATTACGTATCAGACATGCCATTAACTAAGAACAGTTTTAATCAGTGATCCACAGGACATATGATCAGACTTTATTGGTAACTAAAAACAGGAAGAGCGGGTAATTAAATAGCGCAAATAAATTTCCAAATACAAAGGAATGTAGCAAAGTAAAATGCTCAAAACCTGACACAACAAAATATCTAAAGCTGGTTTATTAAATAACAAACCGCAAAATAGAGGTTCATAGTATAATAAATAGAGAATAATGCCTGTGCAGGTGTGTGTTACGAGGATTTTGCACACACCCTGAGGTATGTGATAACCCATAAACCCCAAGAGCAAAGCTCGAGAGATTTGTGAGATTATCATATATCTCGGGTGTGTGAAAAATCCTCATAAAATAAACTTTATGCAGGCATTATTTTTTTATAACTGGTGCAGAGTTTCAACAGAGAGAAAAACTAAGCTGTAGTTGTGTGAGCGAGGGTGTCCCTGAGCAGCCACCATACTCGCGCAAATACAGTGAAATGAGAGCGCAAGGAGGAAAACACTGTACTAACCCTCTATTGAGTTATTACGGAATTCAGCGGGTTATTACAGCGTTTTATCAGGACTGGAAATCCAGTCACTATAGGGGGTCACCATTTATTATAACACGTTTCTGTGTCACTCCATGTTGTCAGTGGGGAATACTTACTTATGGGTAATGTGCTCTCTCACAGGGGTAGTGGCACAGGCCAATGCTGTGACCTCAGCATAGAACCCTGAGGATGTGAAGATCCTGGGTGCAGCAGTTATTCAGTTTTAGCTTTACCACTGTAGGGGTAGCAGCATAGATAGAGTTCCTTTTTTTTTGCTGGTTTTATTGAGGAATTGTGTGTTTCTCGGGCAGGTTAGGGCTTCCTGCTGTCAGGGGCACCCCTACATTTAGAAAATCATACCTGTTAAGCTGAGGCTTTCAAATCTGACTAACCTTAAAGCTAAATCTTGGTACTTTAAACCCATCACATGATTGTGCAGCGATGTTGCTCACCGCATGGCTGGTACTAGTTACATGATTACATCATACTTAAAACCTATCAATATTATCAAATGAAAGCAAATCATGAAAAACCTGGGCAAGAAATGCAGCAACCACAAAAAAACAAGCCAAACTAGAAACAAATAAACTTTGGGGCGCAAAGGGAGAGAGAGAGAAAAAAAAAACACTGTGCTGCAGTGATACGTGCATAGTGATAATTTACTGGAGCCCCCAAAAAGGATGCACAAACGATTCAAAGCGCTGAGGTTGTTTGTGCGCCTCTTTTTTTTTTTTGGCTCTAATAAACTAGCATTATGCAGGTATCACTGTAGCAGTGTTCTTTCTTCCTTTTTTGCGCACCACAGTTTGTTTGCAATTTGACATCATCAGATCCCTCCACATCACTTTTAAACTCTAAACAGAAGCTGTAAAGCCACCATCTTGAATTCCAGCTAGCTATAGCCGTGAGCAATTAGCCCAAAATGTCTTCTTTACCTCAGCTCAGTTTCAACCTCTTCCTCACAGAATACATTGTTTCTGAGATAAACAAGATGTTTCCACAGGAACATGAAGCTCCACAATCTCCTCCAAAGAAACTAAAAAAAGAGAAAAGGAAAGAAAACAGTTTACAAACTGTGAGTAAACATGTAAAACAATGTTCATGAGGTAAACACAAAAAGCACCCTGTGGGCCACCAAGTTATTTTCTGACTGGCTTTGTGAGACCAGTCAGGGGAGTAGCCAGGCTGCAGCCTGAAGACCTAGGCCTTCATTTGGATTCAGATATTTTCAGTAAATATGCCTTAATTCAGGTGTCCATGGCTATCAATGTGCCATACCCAGCATGAACCTATGCTTGGGCCTTCAGTTTTGGAAGTTCTGGCTACTCCCCTGCCAGTGAAAAAAAAATGATCTCAGAACTGTCACTGAAAGTGATCTTTCACAGGTACTACATGTCTTTTATGCCTTGGTAAGACATGCCACTGGAACCAAGTACAGTACGTATACAGTATCAAATTACATTTCCCTGAGAGTATGAATAAACAAGCATTTAAACAGTAAAAGCATCTGCTGCAGTTTCAGCATTGTGACTGGGTCTGCCTTCAAAAACGCAAATAAGCGAAGGTTGGGGGGGATTATAGTCACAGAAAACAGCATTCAAAATCTACAAGATGACATAGATAAGTTGGCACAAGGGCCAAAAAAATCAAGAATGAATTATAATACAGCAGAATCTGCAGTATTACACCTGAGGAAAAGAAACCCAAGGGCCATATTTATTTTTTTAGTTTTTGTTTAAAATGTTTTGTGTAAAAGATGGACAACGTGTCCCTAAAATCCTCAATGGAAGAAAAAAAAAAAGGCTTAGGACTCATAATACAGTAGAGACAAGGGAGGAGATGATGTCAACAAGAGAGGGAGGAGAGATTTTGGGAGATTCATACATCACCCCTACAAAGATGGTGCAGGAAGAGGGGAACTTGAGATTAATCAGAAGGAGCTCGTGCAAGGAGGGTAGAGATTCACAGAGAGAGACAGGACAGATTCTGGCAAACGTACATGGCTATGCTGCCACCCCGTGTGCTGCAATCTTGTCAAAAGAGATGGAAGTCTGGAAGGGATAGTTGGGAACTCTAGAGGAGACTAGGTAAACAAAATGTATTCTCGCTAGAAAGAAGGCAAAGGGGAGACATGAACTTGACTTACAGAGCAGTCTAGAATCCACCACTACTGGAGACCCTCAATCTAAAAGAAAGCTATGGTAGGGGAGGAACGAGAGGGCATATGCTGAAGTTGGCAGGTTATAAATTAAAAATCAATAAAAGAAAGGGACGGTTATCTCAAATGGTTGTATCTAGGTGGAATAGCTTACCAGAGGAAGTTGTGTATTGCAGGGATTTCATGGCTAACCAGGTTGAATGCCTTTGACAGATCAATGAATATAGCCCCAGTAGAGGACCCCCTGTCCATGGCACCCAGTGTGTCAGCTGTGAGTCTGATTAGGGCTGTGTCAGTTCCATGGCCTCTTCTGAAACCATGCTGATTGTCGGCCAAGAGCAGATGCTGTTCTAGGTAGCTCTGCAGTTGACTGTAGACCAGTCTCTTCTATACCTTTGCTAAAAGGCAGAGAATGGAGATAGGCCTGTAGTTCCCCATATTTACACGTGGTTCCGTCTTATGAACAGGGACTACAACAGCCATCTTCCGCTTGCTAGGGATGCTCCCTTCCAGTAGGGACCGGTTTATTAGCAAGGTAACAGACAGAGCAATAGCTGGGGCAGCGGCCCGCAGCAGTCAGGGCTCCAGTAGGTCGTATCCAGAGGAAGAGTCAGGGTTTATCTGCTTCAGGAGGGGTAGCACTTCTGATGGCTTGACCAATTTGAGATGAAATTGAGGCCGGTGGGGATCCCGTTCAGTGGCTATTCTTAGAGGAGGGGCGGTAGGGGTAGAAGGTTTATATTTGTCAAGATCAGTAAACAGGGTATTGAAGGCCTCAGCTACTGTGGTGGAGTCATTGGTCAGTGTACCATCAACCAGGACAGCTCCATCCCGAATGCTGGTGCCACTCTTCAGCGGCACATTAATTTGACCCCAGAATTTCTTGGGATCCCCTAGGTGCCGAGATTGGAGACCACGCAGATACTGGCTTTTCACATTGTTTGTGGCTTTCTTACACTTGTTTTTTTGTGCCCTGTATTTCTCCCAGTCTGATTAGAGAAGCGAGTTTTTATAGTGCCCCCAAGCCCTGTCCCAGAGTAGCACTGTCCGTTTCCAGTCGGTATTAAGCCACTTGTGGCATTTGCCCTGCACCCTTAGCTTCTTATGAGGGGCATGCACATTCGTTAAAGACATTAATACATTGGAGAAGTAGTCTAAGGCTTCATCCATGGTAGGGAGAGTAGATATAGGACCCCAGTTCACAGTGTACAGGGCAGAGCAGAAACCTGCGGGGATGAGGTTAGAGTAGTTCCTAGCCTCGAATATCCTGTTGGGCAGTTTAGGGAACTAGTTGGACCAAACGCAGAAAATGGGTGAGTGGTCACTCAGTGAATCTGCAGTTATTCCGTCGGCCAGTATTCTCTCAGGACATGTGACAAGAGCCCAGTCGAGCAGGGTGTGGTTGCCAGATTTGACATTATGCCTGGTGGGCAGTTTGATAACTTGTGTGAGATGGGTGTCAAGGACCAGGTTCTTTGGTCCGGTGTTGCCTTTTGGGCACCAGTGTTGGTTGAAATCACCTAAGAGGATCATCTCCCCGGGGGTATGCTCCGCTAGCACTTGGTTGAGCAATTCAAGGGAAGAGGCAGCCGCTTGAGGAGATAGGTAGATGCAACCAATGTATAGGGGCTTGCCATTGCCAAGTAGCACTCTAATAAGTACTAGCTCACTCACAGAGTTACACAGGGGTGGGAAATCTGTTTGTGAGGCATTGAATTTGGAGCTAATATAGATGAGACCCCCCCCCCAACCTTTCTTCCCATCTCGATCCTTTCGAAACACATTATAGCCTATTAGATCAACTTTATAATCAAATGAAAGTGTCCCATGGTAGCTGGCCTGGTGGCACTGAAGGCTGAGGCGCTGGTCGCTGCCGTGTTCAGGAATGAGCGCGGTTTGCCGGGGGTTGGCAGGGAGGGGATGGATCGAGCGTCCAATTGACTGCTCTTCATCCTGGGAGGGGGGCAAGACGCTGTCGGCACTCGCTGACTTTCATGGAAGCAGGGGTTGATATAACGCTGCCGCAAGCCACAGGGCATGGACGCTTGGCAAATGCTTGGTAGGGACGAATGTGGGAGTGTGCGGGTGCCCGCCACCGGTGTCATTGCATGCTGAGTGCCGCAGGGAGGAAAAATCTAGGAGGAAAAAGACCCTGGTGACTGGTCGTGGTGGCTTGATGGCTGTCCCTCCAATGCTGATCCTCTGCAGGTAACACGCCAACCAAACTCCGTCCTGGCGGGTGAGTAGGGGGCTCACCAACAGCTCTGCCATGGGGGGGGGAGCCATGGGAGGTGCAGAGGATGACGGTATGATGGAGGAGAAGCACGGGGGATTGCGGCTGGACAAAGAGCCGACCAGGGCCAGGGAGGGGAGAAAGAGATAGCAGCAGCAAAAAAAAAAAAAAAAGAAAGAAAATGTCCCATGATAATTGTCCTTTGTAGTTATTCCTCTGGGTAGACGTCTGGAAATTTCTGTCCGAAGTTCAGCCTTGGGGGGAGTGTCCTTTGATAACTGCTTACACACACACATGTTAGTAGCCATATTCGTCCTTGTGCAAACAGATACCTTTTATTGGACCAGCTGGTACTGTTAAGTACACATGCTTTTATTTCTCTCATAGTTCCCATTTCCTTCGCTCGTAACATGGGCATTATTCAACATTTTTTCACCAAATTTTCAACATGGGCTTTTTGGGACCTCCTCTCATGAACACTGGCACTGTCATTTCGTTAATTGGTCCCGAAAGGTGATTCTGTGCAGTGACTGAGAAATCACCCTACGGTCTGATTAGGGGGCAGGGGGAAATTGTTTAACCAGGAAATGCACACTAAACTGAAGCTTGTTTCCAGGTGCGACCTGGGAGCACAAGAAAGTTAAGTGACTTGCTCAGGGTCACACAGTATACAAGTGGGGGCTGTGGGATTCAAACTCAGGTCTCCAGGTTTGCAGCTCAGTTCTCTTAACCACTACACTATACTGCCTCCATCTCGATTAACGAGATGACAGTGACTCTGTGATGAGGTGGGGTCCCAAAAAAGCCCATGTTGAAAATGTGGTGAAAAATTTTTGAAAAATACTCGAGATAGCAACCTAAGTTCAAAAAGCCATAGACTGCCATTATAGGGCACTTAGCTTGATTAGCTTGATTCTTCAGTTCATGGTTCGGATTTGAAAAGTGCAGACGTGTCCCAGTCCACACAAGATGACAGCGCTTGACCTCCAGAGGTACGTATAGGGTAAGGGAAGGGGTGCGGGGAGGTGGGTGCGCAGAGGGAGGGTGAGGATGGGGGACGTGGGGAGACCATGAGGGACAGTTTTCTTTTTCACAGGATTTTTTTAAAGAAGCATATATGTATCTAGCTGTGGAAGCACAGGGACTTCCAGCCCCCGTGCTTCCAGTTATAGCACAACAATCACTAAATTGTCACCATTGCCATGTTATTATCCCACCTCATGTTCCTGGTGCAGAAACTGTTTCAATCCCTGCGCAAGCACAATGCCAATCCGCAGCGCAGGTGCAAAAACACATTTTGGACAGGATATGAAAAACGATAGCTGTGACATACATGAGGTGGTGTAATAAGAAGGCTATGTTGAAAATATAGGGTGAAAATATTGAAAATTCCCATAGTTATGAGTGGCATTGCAAAATTGCAACAAATCGTCATAACTGTGGCATTTTACATACTCAGCATGCACAGAACCTGAAATGTCAAAATTAAATAACTTTGGAACAAATTAATATTTTTTTCACCAAACCAATGCAGGCATGCCCTGTGGGGCAAGCACTTCCTACCCTACACATTTCAGACCAAAACTCCAAACCGTTTGGCCATGGCGCGATGACAAAAAACAGCGAAAAAAGGCAAATTTTCACAAATTTCACTATGCACAGCATGAAATCTGCTTATTGGACTGACATGCAACTTGGTACATCAAGAGGTCTACCCCCGGATACCCACACATACAAAATTTCATGTAAATCCATCGAACAGTTGAAAGTTATTAAAGTGCAAAAATTGAGGTTTAACATTGAAATGCCTACTCAACCCTTACTATAGTGGTGCTACTGTGCCACTGTAATATATATATATATATATATATATATATTCATATTTCTATCATATTGGTGCTGTGGCACCAGTATAGTTAGGGTTGACTGACAGGTTCTCTGTTAGACCCCTAACTTTGCACCTTAATTTAAAAAGGCCTTAAAGACCTATTTATGGTCTAAGATCTTTTTCTGATGATGATATGTCACTGTATGTTTATGAGCTCAGCAATTTTAGATTCATGCTATTTTGTTTTTATGTAAAATTTTGTTTAATCGCCTTGATTTTAAGAAAGGCGAAGTATAAAGATTTATTATTTATTATATTATTAATAGCTTTGGCAGCATTGAACGAAATTGCTTGAAATTTGCCGTGTGTTGTCTAGGAGGTAAGTTCTAAATATCTGGAAAGTTTTGTGATAAAAACTTGTATAGTCTGTGCAGATCAAAGGGATAAGTTTGCTGTCCCATTAGATACCAAAGGTGATGGATGCAAGGTTAGTATTCAGGTTAAATGGGCAATCCTGTATATCATTTCATATGCACAGTATCTGTATTTCAGACTTCAGAATTTTGGCATATGTAAAGATAATTCCCAAATTGATATAAGAAATGTCATGTTTTTAAGCTTTTTTATAGCGCAAGTTTGTACGTGGGTATGTTTCCGCTTAAATCACTGGGAATCCAAGCTGGTGCCTATTACAAGTGTGCCTCCATTGAAATGTGGTTGCAGGGGCTTCTTAACTGAGCCACCCAGTTGCCATGGAAATAATTAGTATAAGAATGGAAAGAACTAATAGGAGAGCAGCTCCGATGCCGGAGTAATCACACTTCGAAACGTAATCAAAGCACTGTTCAGTGTAGCTGCCCCTAACCGTCCTGTCATGGCTTATTGCTTACTTTGCTTGCTAGTGATTTCAGCTGACTAGTAGACAGGACATTAGTCATGTGACTTATTAGTAGCCAGGATGTAAGAGTCTGACTTGCTGATCATGGGATTGTGAGCTGTTGCAATATGGCTTCCATCAAGTTTCCAGGATGTGGGAGTGCACTGGTTTGGGAAACTGTTTAAACACAGAAGTCAGCGGAAAAGGACCTCTTAGCTCACCTAGTATGCCGTAAAAAAACTGCTGTAGGTAAGTGCAGTGCTTATATCATTTTTATTTGGGAAAGTCTGTTCTTTCTAAAGGTGTCTTTTGGAAGGGAATCTAACTGTTTTAAAAGTTTTTTTTAAAGGTTGTCTGGGGGTGAGGGAAGGGGTGAACATAAACTGCTGAGAAAGCATTTCTTATGAAAGGTGAGTTTTGAGGTTGAGGTAATCAATTTTAGACTGTTGTTAGTTGATGTCATAATTGTTTCTATTGCGTTGGCACATGGACTTAAGAGTAACATGGACTTAAGAGTCTTGGTTTGGTATAGATTTAAAGGTGCCGATATATAGATTTAAGTGGACTTAAGTGGTGAGTATATGTCATAGTTAATATATCTATATTTATTTGGAAATTGGTAAACAGGAAAAGCACACTGAGCTGAGGTTTCTTTTCCAGGTGCGACCTAGCGGAGGGGGAACAAGGGGATACAAAGTAACAGTGAACAGGTATCGGGATACAGGAAAGTCAAGCAAGCAATTACATGACTATAAATAGCAGGTACAAGTAATTGGAAGGATTCAGTGTTCAAGATAAAATTCAGCTGTGCAGGCTAAGACCAGACTGTTATATACAATGACTAAGGTTGGGCCAAAAACAGAGTGTGGTACATCTGGTGTAGGCCTGAATTTTGAGGCCAGCTGAATTCCAAGTAGAGGGTTCAAGGGCACAAAAGGGAGATGGCAGAGAATGGTAGGGGACTGAGGGAGACTAGAAGCAGAAGTGGGAATAAGGTTTAGCAATGAAGATTTAAGAGATAGGAGGGGGAAAGCGAAGGGAGACTGGAAGCTTGTACCAAACTGTAAAGAGCGAGAGTGTGTGTGTGTGTGTGTGTGCACGCACGCATAATTTATTTATATATATATATATATATATATCTATATATGATATGATATGTCATGGCTGTACCTGAATTATCGCCAATATTTCTCCCGAGTGTAGTTTGCCCTTATGACATTACGAGTGTTAAACTGCACGCAGGGAAATGTCGGCGATATTTCAGGCAAGGGTCATGACCTATTTAATTTACTTTGTGTGTTGCTTTACTGTTTGTGCCATTTTTTTCTTTTGTGTTTTTTTATTTTCAGGATGACCAAACATGATTTTCGGATGTCCTTGTTAATGCCGAACGTTTTTTGACATATGCGATACTTGTGTGCATCTGTGCATCATCAGGCATTTCAAGTTGTGGACTTTGTGATAGCGATCGGGGCCAGTGGAGGGAGCAGTTGTTGGCTACGGAGAAGACAGGAAAGGAACGCACTTTAGCGGCATGCAGGAGTGGTGGTCAGAGATGGGAGGCAAGCTTCTCGGGTATGGGTAGGAGGTAAGGAGCAGAGAATGTTGTTGGCTGCTTTGGGAGGCAGAGGAACAGAATTAGTTTTAAAATGGTGTTTTGTTTTCAACTGAAAAATTTTGGGGGGATTTGAAGAGTGTGGGAAATTGGGGTGAAAGTGCTTGGTCGGGGGTGCCGGGAAAATGAAACCTGACAGGAGCAGCCGGCATGTAAGTGAGCAGCTGCATTCTTATTGTGCTGCTCACGCTGCTTATTCCAACCAGTAGTCACATACAGTGAGAATATTTCTGTTCCTAATATACCCACAGGTGTTGCATAAATATATATATATATCTTGGATATGAAATGGGTGAGAGTGAGATAATAGAAATATTTTCATGGGCTGTACTTAACCTCCTGACCTCACAAGTGGTGAAACCACAAGTGAGGTCAGACGAGGTGAAGTGTAGTGAGTGGTATCTCTACTGTCTCACTCTCACCCATGGCATATTGATTTGTACAGCTGATGTTTAGGTGGTTTGTCATAGAAATGATGAACTATAATAGGAAAATGTGCAAAATGTAGTCTGTGCCTCTCAAAGCTTTTCACATCTGCTGGCTTCCATGCTGCAAAATGGCTATTGTGAGGTCATCAGCATTGTTAAAGCAGCTTTCTGATTGGTTCAGTATTCCATTGTTTCATTGTGACATTTCATCTTGCAAAGTAGCACAACTGTCTTCACAGTGGGCAGTGAGATAATGGTGATACCTTGAGCAGTTTTATCCCACGCCTATTGTATAAATATGCGTATACAATGCATGTAGGTCCCAGACTATACCAGTAAATCTGTTATCTGGGAGCTACTGTTCAAATAACAGACCTAAAGTGAAAATAACACGTTTATTTTGCTTTTGTCTGTCGTGTTAGTTTTTACTTGCCTATGTCATATTTGATGGGAGCTGTCAATCATTGGATTGACATCCCATTCTAGCCATTACTGTTGGGAATCAGCTGCCTGCTACCAACCAGTAGCGCTCCTTTCTTTGAAACAAAAAAACACCGCTCCTGCCACCATCTTGTTTCCCTGCTTCGGTTGGCAGTTTGAAAAAGTTGTGTTTGCCACATTTCCCTGATCTTTAGTTTTTTTTTTTTAAAGATGTGGCCACTTTGTGCAGTATTAACCAAGCTGCCAGTCTGTTTCTCAAACTTTATTTGTACAGCTGTTATGCCGCCGGCTTTCCACTGTTGCTTACCTGCTACTAACATGCCACCAGCTTGCTGCTGTTGCTCATCTGCTCCTTTCTGAATCGAAGAACTTAGTCTTTCATTTCAAGACTCGTGGCTGAAAAGAAGACAAAAGGGTAAAGGAAAAAAAAACACACAGAGCTACAAAATAGCACTGCTATCCTTAGAAGGGAGCATGGCAGAAAACCTCAGAGGGGTGGGTGGTCGGGGGCAGTCATAACTGCCCGCTCGCTTTCAGTTTCACAGATAATGGACAAGGGCATTAATGGAAGGGGAGGTGGTCAGTAGTCCTTTTACAGAAGAGTCTCCTCAAGGAACTAGCACAATTAAAAGTGGACAGGGCAGTGAGATCTGACGGGGTGCACCCTAGGATAATGAGGGAGGCCAGCCGGCCCACGGACGCAGCAGCAAGGCGTCCACTTGTGATGCCAACATCCTTGGTTTGGGAATGGACCCATTGAGTTGAAGGGTCAGCAGGGGGGGAGGATTGAGGGTCCGAAGGACTGCTCTCCTCTTCTGGGGGAAGGGTGGGCGAGGGTCAGGTGTGTGACTGACCTCTGGCAGAGGTCAGGGGATGCAGCAGGCTGGCACTGAACTACTGGGGAGGCGTGCTGGATGCTGACACTTTGGCATCGCTGTGTCCTTGAACGCCACACCTCCCATTGGGGTCATAGTAAAATAAGTAAAATAGCAGGCACCATCTATGACGCCCCCATTGCTCTGACCCCGTTCACTTGCCCTGGCAGTCTAATGACATAGTCCTGTCGTCTGCCATGTCCGATCAGACTCCATGCCCTGCCCTGGAAGGTAATGCTGGTAGGCTGTCCCTGCTGTTAATCTTGTACAGGTGTTGTGCGGGTCCGCGTCGGAGCGGTGGCCCTGCCTGTCCTCCCCTCCCCATCCTTCCTGAACCGAGTGTAGCTTTGTAAGGCCATGTCCCAGTTATGGCTATCTGTGCATCATGACTCAGTAATGGCCACAATATCTAGGTCTGCCTCCGCCATGATGGCCTCTAGGTCCGTAATTTATTTCCAAGACTCCTTGCATTTGTACACATGGCCCTCTAGACCTTGTTCCCACTCTGCCTGCCATCCCTCCTTCCTCCCTTGTGTCCTGCCTCATTTTCCCTCTTTTTATGCAATTTTTGTGCCTGTCCTTCTTGTTCTCTGCTCCTCTGTTGTTCTCATTATCCTGCTTCCTGGGAGTCTCTTCCCATGGGCCTTCTTTTCTACTGCTTCAGTCTTTGTGGGTGGGGGTGGAGGTGGGGGGGGGCGGGCGGCATTTTATGTCTTCCTTTATCTTTCCACCATCCTGCTCAGCTAGTTTAAATGTTCATCAAAGTAACATTTAAAACATCCACTGAGGACTGCCGATACATTCTGGTTGGGGAACAAGAGATCTGAACCTTGAGTTGTGCTGTAATGATTACATGGCTTAGATCTTAATGGATAATCAGGATGCAAGATTTTTGCAACCCAGTTTATAAAACATGACAACAATGATTCGAGAGATGGATGACAAGAGCTAAGAGGAAAGAAAGTGAACCTGCACAGTCTAGAGATGAGAAAGCTAAGGGGAAACCTTATTACAATTTACAAAGCTTCTAGTGATAAATTGTAAATTGCCTGTATTCATCTTTTTTTACACTTTCTTTATTCTCTGGGAGGCTTGGTGCATTTCTTAGGAGTGCCCACACAACTGCACCCTCTACTTCCCACGTGAAACCACCTCACCGGGGTGCGAGATTGCTGAGCACCCTCACCTGAATCCTTAGGACCTTCTAGCCCCCCGGATCACCCCTCTGGGGAGTGCTTGCCCCACCTCTTGGTGGCCTATCTGGAATTAGAAGGTTGGTCCCAGGGTCAGTTGAGGGGCTCTGGAGAGCCCAGTAGAGGATGGTCCAGCATTGAGGATGTGTGGTGCAGTCCCTGCAGCCTCCGTCGCCTCCCCATAGTCCCCAGGGTTTTTCTACTTTAAGTTGCCCCCTCAGAGCTTGGATGTGCAATGACATCCCTGGCACAAAGGTGCCGATATCTGCCGCAGCTATGCTCCATGTCTACAGCGCTGCACATTTCTTGTGCTGCCCTGGACCTCCGATAGGGGCCACCCAGGAGCGGCGCATACCCTGGATCCCTCCCCAGGAAGGGAGAGCAGTCCTCCAGATGCTCGATCTCTTCCCTTCCCTGCCAACCCGCGGCGACCCGAGAGTCTGTTCCTCAGTCCAGGTTACTGGCATGGTGCAAGATGTGGCATCCAGTGCCTCAGCGCCACTGGGCTGGCCACCTGTAGTCACCTTAAATTCAAAACATCTAGTTTATAGTCTAGAGGGGCACAGGAACCAGCTTAGAGTAGATAATTTCAGACACACACAGGGCATGGTTCACCGAACGGGTGGCGTCAGTCTGGAACAATTTGCCTACTAGTGTGGTAGATAGTGAGAACTAACATGGATTTATAAAACGGGGAGAGTAAATCCTGTGATTTGATTGGTTTTTACCTATGCATCAAATCCGTTCGATGCACAGGTAAAAACAAGTGCTGAAAAGCAGGACCGCATTAAAAAAAAAAAAAAATCAGTGTGTGGCTTGAATGCTCCGTTTTCTTTTTTAGCATTTTTTCTTTTTGCCACCCCTACGTTCCCAAGATCCACCACTCCTTCTCGGGCTGCCATGGTCTCTGACGCCCTGCTAATCCCTCCGGGGCTCCCACCACCACATTGCAGCCAGGTCCCTAGGGTAGTCTGGCGTAACCCTTCGCCGGATGGGTCCCCCTTCTCTGAAGGGGAAGGCACTGGTGGGGGAAACCCAGCACACTCTTCACTTGGTCGGCCCCAGGGTGCTGCTGAGATGGGCAGAACATCCAGGGGAGGTTCTTTGGAGGCACCGATAGGCCGGCTGACGTCATCCGGCCAATTGCGGGCTTTTCCGTTTTTCTTGGTTCCTCCCTCTGCAACGACGCTCCTGGTGTGCTCCCGGTCTCCACCGGGGGCCGCTGCAGAGTGAAGTGAACCCACTACTCACCCCAGGAGAGGAGAGCAGTCCTACAAACGCCAATCCTCTCCTCCTTCCTGCCGACCCCGAAGGTCCCAAGTTCGCTTATTTAACCAGGGTCAGTGTCTGCTTAAATGCTGCCATTTTTTTCCTAGCTAGGAACACTGAACAGCACACAAACCTCACTAAACATATTTGGCAACTGTTTGTACAGTAAAAAAAAAAAATACTAAACAGAGTGAAGCCCCACCACAAATAAATTCTGTAATCAATCTTCACATAATACAAACTGTTTATGATAAGAAGTCCAGGCCTGGTTGGACCTCTACAAACCGGACTTACTAGCCATCTCTGAAACCTGGCTAAAAGCCCACATCCATGACCATGAGATTCAGGTCGTGGGCTACAATAGCTACCGCAATGACAGAGAAACCAAAAAAGGGGGTGGGGTCCTAATCTATGCAAAGGATGACCTCTCCGTGTCACATCTACCCTTGCAGACTAATCCTACTGCTGAGGGAGAGAGCATATACATCCGGATAACCCTGGGGCACGCCAAACAGCTAACAATTGCCACGCGTCACCACCCACCAAAATCAGCTCCTCAAACTTTGAAGCTCATCACAAACGATACGGCTATCAAGGTAACAATGGAGCAATTAATCCTGGGTGACTTCAACATTAACTGGACCCAGGACCCTGGTCATGCCTCAAAGTCACTTACCCATGAAACAGGTCTGACGCAGGTCATCTCTGAACCGACCAGACTTAATTACAAAACTGGGAACCACACCACCCTTGACTGGGCTCTGGTGTCTAACCCCACTAATATACAGAGTGTGAGCACAATGGCAGACTCCCTGAGTAACCATTCCCCAATCTTCTGTATATGGAAAAACAAACCACCCAAGGTCCAACCTAGAATTCTCTCCGCCCGTGACTTCTCCAAGTTCTCTGAACTACAATACAATAGCTACCTAGTTAGTCTGGACTGGAACCCCATAAATCTTCTCCCTACTCTTACTGAGGCTGTGCAATACTTCCAGGACGAACTAACCACAGCGGCCAACCTCTTTGCTCCAATGAAGAGAATGAGGGCTAAACGCAGCTGCTACAAGTGGCTGTCTCCCTCAAAGCCCCAATGGCTACTTGGGGGCCTGGAAAGCTTAGCTCTCCTCCTCCTGGCAGATCTCGCTGAATGCAAAGCCCTGAGGAACAAAGCCAAGAGAGCCATAAAACTCGCTAAGAGAGATTATTTAACACACCTCCAGAAAACCAGCCTGGGCAACCCCAAGCAATTCTGGAATCATATCAATGACCTGATCAGGGCAGCAAAGCCTGAGTCCTGTCCTGTGGAGATTAACGGTCAGCTCACAACTGACCCTTTCTCAAATATCAGCTGCCCTTAACAGGCACCTCTCAGACCCCGAGGCCTACAAGACCTGCCTGTCTCCCCAGACTCTCCCCCCCATCTCAGATGAACCACCTCACATGAAAAGACCCCCATTTCACCTGAGACTGGCTAAACGCACTGAAGTACTAAACCTCCTAAGGAACCTGAAACTGAAAGGGTCAGGGGGATCTGACGGTATCAACCCTGGGCTACTCAAGGCAGGAGCTACCTCCTTAGCCTGGCCTGTAACCATGCTCCTCAATCGATCACTGAGGGAAGGAGCAGTCCCTGACCCGTGGAAACATGCCAGTGTTGTCCCTATTCGCAAAGCAGGGCTCAGGGAAAAACTCCAACTACAGGCCCATCTTCCTCCTCTGCTCACTTGCTAAGGTGCAAGAAAGAGTCATCTACAATCAACTCAGGAACTGCCTGGAAGCTCATCAGCTCCTTGCCCCCTCCCAACATGGATTTAGAACAAACCAGGTACTGACACTGCCCTCATTAACTTCACGGATGAAGTTCTCAGGGCAGTGGATAAAGGGATACCCACTGCTGCAGTCTTTATAGACTTATCCAAGGCATTCGACCTCGTCAACCACAACTTGCTGCTACAGAAGCTGCAAAATATAGGCCTAGACAATCATGCCCTGAAATGGTTTGGGAGCTACTTATCAGGCAGGGCACAGAGGGTCTCATGGAAAGGGACCATGTCTGACCCACTACCCCTAAACCAGGGTGTACCTTAGGGCTCAATTCTAGGCCCCCTCCTGTTTTCCTTGTTTACCAACGACCTCGTGTACCCACTGCGGGGAGAGCTCGGTTGTGCAGTACGCTGATGATACTGTCATCTTCCGACCCCTGCGTGACATGGTTGCCCTAGGCCCTCTACTCCAAAAAGATCTCACTTCACTAGAGGCTTGGCTATGTAAGAACAGAATGGTACTAAATGCCGACAAGACCAAGGCAATGCTATTTGGGCCAAGATCCCTGGGATTTGACAGGTCCTCATCCCTCTCCTTAACCTCACTCTCTGGTAAAGCCATTAACGTAGTCCCCTCCTTAAATACTTAGGCCTCACGTTGGATCAGAATATCACATACAAGGAACACGTGGACCAGGTCACCAGGACCCTACATCGGAAACTTGGCACCCTGCACCGACTCAGGGACCAACTCATCCCTGAAGCCAGGCTCTCCATAGCTACCAGCATCCTTCTACCCAACCTGACCTTTATGCCCCTATTATACAGGGCATGGCTAACAAGAGATTACCAGGATGCAAACCCTATATAATAAAATAGCTCAAGCCAGAACCTTAGACCACCCGAGACGTCACCACTGTGACACTTTGGCCAATCTTCTTTGGCCCACATTGGTCACCCGCCTCCAACACCCCTTGCTTGTCCAGGCCTACAAGCTTCTCAAACCCCACATTCCGCCAAGCATTGCCAGGGCCATAACCCTCAAACACAACCCAAGGAACCTAAGGACCTCGGATAGAACGCTATTAGAAGTCCCTAAGGTAAGGACAAACGCTGGTGGAAGATCCTTTTCCTCCCAAGCAGCCTGCCAATGGAACAAGCTCCCTCCCCAGGTCCAGGCTTCCCCCTCACTCATGAACTTCTGCACCAGGCTTAAGTTCCATCTGCTGACCTCAAGCGCATGCCACTGTCATGGCACTTAAAGCTTCTAAGGTACTCCCCTCCTCTCCAACTCCCGTCTCCTAGCTTAACCTTCCTTCTACCTGCCTTATACAGACTGCTCGCCAGAGGCCACGTGTAACTCCTGAATAAACTATATGCAAAGTACTACCAATTGCTTACATGTCATGATGATAACCATGCCTGCATCCACTGCTTTTCTTTTACCATGCCTGTATCCACTATTTTTCTTTATTGTAACCACCTCATGATGTAACTCACAATGCCTCAAATGTTCCTTATGTCCTTGTTCATTCTTATAACTTGTATTGTTATCCGGGTCGCCCTGAAGGGACCAGACTCAGTGAGCCCTACGGTCCTCATTAATAAATAAATAAATAAATAAAGTGGCTGCTTCTCAGATCCCGCCCCTCCTATCTGTTAAACAGGGAACGCTTTTCTCTCAGGCTGCTGCCGTTTTACTTTCTGTCTCCAGGCTGCTGTGGCTTTTCCACAGTGTAACTAAGAACTCCACTCCATTTAACGTATGTAAGACCTTGTTTTAATAGTAAACAATAGCTCGACACATGCAACTGATAAAAAAAAAAAAAAAACACTGGCTGGCCCCAATGAATCATATAGCAGTCGCGGTGCCTCTTCCGCTTTTTGCTGTCAATCACGTGGGTCCCGCTGCACTGCAGCTCATAATCTAAAATCCCCGTAAAGTGCTTCCTCTTACTTCGAGAGGAAGCTCGCGCAGCAGGTAACACATGTGTAGGACTGACGCCACCTGGTGGCAGATCTCGGCATTTCTTTTTTGTTTAGCAGTACCGACATGGGACTGCCCACCCAACATCGTCCCCGCCCCTGACGTCACTTAGTATAAAGGGGGTAGGCGGTGCCCACGTGCTCCAGTTCTTTCCCACCGCGGTAACTCGCTAGTCCGCTGTCTGCTCGCCTATAGGTTCCTCAGCTTTAGAACAGTTCCACTTCATATTTTCATGTTTTTTTTCGACGACGTATGTCATTCATTTCGACCGGGCACTGTAACAGGTGCTCTTGCGAATGGCAGATCACTGTCAAGGATGGTCACTCAGCCTGCCTTTTTTGCCTGGGCCCAGACCACGACAACGGCACCTGTACCCACTGCCAGGCCTTCAATAGTTGGACCAGGATCCGAAGACAGAAATCGCTTCAGGCCCATCTAGCGCAGCAGCAACTGGCCCAGATGCAGCAGGACAAGTCCTCTGGGAGGGAGTCTCGCTCCCCTACTCCTCATAAGGGAAATGAGAAGCACCGCCACCGGGATCGAGACCGCCCGCCTTCCAGGCCCAGGTCTTCCAGCTCTGCTGGTCATTCCGGCTCCTCTGGACATGAGGCCCGGCTTACCTCCCTCAAGCCTCCTGCTTCACTTTCCAAGGCACCCGCCTTGCAGCCCATCGGGATCTGGACTTCTGATTCCGGTTCTGCGGCGGCATCTAAGCCCCCGGACACAGGTGCATCTGCCAAGAAGCCATCTGGCTCGGGCTCCTCTGGCCACAAGAGGCACTCTGACTCCAGCTGTGTACCCTCCACAGGTAAGCAGTCCTCCTGCTCGGCTTCGGTTGACCCCCGGGAGGCCAAGCAACCCTCGGGGCATTCTGCTTCTCGAGCCTCCTCTTTGCCTGCCAAAGCCTAGGCACGACCGGCGTCCGTCCGTTGAGTCGGACCAACGCCACTCTGACAAACACAAGGCTGATCAGCCTTCTAAGTCCTCTTCTTCCGACTGCCCCCATACTCTTCTGGCTAAGGGGTGTCCGTCAGACATGGCTCCAGCACCGACACTGGTCACTCCTCCACTGGTGCCGGACAAGGCTGTTCCACAGCTGTCGTCGGTCCCTTCGATGTCACCTTGCACCCATTCACCGGTCCACCCAACGCCATATCTGCCCGACGTCACTGAGGACTTTTCACCGGCATCACCTGTCCTACCGACTCTGGTCCCCCTGTGGGCCGACCGACGTTGCCTCCGAGGCCGGAATCTCCAAGGCTGGGGATGTCCCAGGTCAAGGAGCTTTTTACTCACTGGTTGGGAGACAATCTAGCAGGACGTAGTAGGCCCTCCGGTTCTTGCTCCCAAAGCTCCCCCTGTCCCTCAGCCTAATGGGCAGGCTATGTCTGTCCCTTCCGAAACTGAGGGTGATAAGTCACCAGCCGGCCCCAGGAAGCGCAAGGACAAGCGCAAGAGGACTAAGTCTCCTTCCTCCTCTCGCTCTCCTTCTCCTAGACAGCCCAGGCACAAGAGGAGACATTGACGGGTTTCATCTTCCTCTGCCTATGGCGAGTCAGAGTCCTATCCTGATTCGGACCCGGGCTCACTCCCTGGTGACACTGAGGACCAACCTAAATCTCCTCCCGATGACCCGAGTTTCCTAGAGGTCATGTGGCACATTCAGGAGAACATGTGATGGGATATGGAGGCCCTGGACCCCGAATGCTTGCGCCTGGCAAAATACCTGCACCAGAAGGATTCCAAGCCGGTGGTCATCCCCCCTCCCTCCCTTGGTGGACACTTTCCAGGATGTTACCCTAGCCACCTGGAGGTATCCGCATATGTCCTCTGCAGTGCCCAGGAAGGCCAACTGCTTGTACCAGGCCCCCAAGGACCATTCTTACTTGGCCGAACACCCCATGGCTGACTCTGTGGTCATTTTGGCCACACATGATCGTTCACAGAGGCCGAAGCACCTAAATACCCAGCCGCCAGACAGGGAGTCTAAGCAGGTGGACTCTTAAGGTTACAGGGTGTATTCATCTGCCACCTGCAGTATTCGTAGTCTAAATGTTTTGACTCGTATGGTCCAATTCCAGAATGCCCTTAGGGACCAAGGACTGGACATTCTGCAAGGTTTGCCTGACTGTTCTCAGAGGACAGAATTTGCTAAACTTTTACAGACGGGCCCGGATGTGGGTATCTATGTTCTTCGAGCTGCGTACGACTCTGTGGACACTTTGGTGAGGGCAGCTGCTACTGGAATTTGCCTTCAGCGCCACTCCTGGCTCCAGGTCTCAGGGTTCGACCCAGAGGTGTAGACCACACTTCTAGACGCCCCTTTCAAGGGTTCTGTGCTCTTCTTTGAAGACACAGAGAAGGTTATTGTTAGACTGCAGGACTCTAGCAAAGCAGTCCGTAAGGTGCAGTCTATGTATCCCCTGAAGCGGGAGCGTTTTCATCGGCCCCGTTTTCGTGGCAGAGGGGGACACCAGCCTCAGCAACCACGTGCTCAGCCTCATGCACAGCGGGGTGGCTTCGATCGACGAGGGGGTCACAGAGACGCTGCTTCTGCCCCTTCTAGACAGGATAGACCTCCAGTAGCCACCCTACCGACCCCTCCTTCCACCTGACTATGTAAACAACCTTCCCCCTCCCAGACCTGATGTCGGGAGAGCAGGTGGGAGGTCGTTTTTCTCACCATCATCTTGCATGGAGAGAAGTGACCTCCGACAGATGGGTCCTCGACCTCGTGGACTTCGGGCACTCCATAGAGTTTGAGTCTCTACCTCTGAACAGACCACCACCCCCTTCTTACTACCCGAGAGACTACAGGCCACCCATCAGGTGGGAGATACAGTCTCTCCTAGACAAGGACGCCATAGAATGCGTCCCTGAGGCAGAAGGGGACTCTGGGTTTTACTCCCGCATATTTCTGGTTCCCAAGAAGTCTGAGGACCTGCGGCCGATCTTGGACCTCAGCAACCTCAACCAGTGGGTCGCTTATGGCAGATTCCGTATGGTGTCACTTCTGAATCTCTTCCCCTTCCTGATGGTTGGGGATTGGTTGGCGTCTCTGGACATGCAGGATGCCTACCTTCACATTCCTATTTGCCACGGTCATCGGAGATTCCTGAGGTTCAAGTTCGAGGGTTGGGCCCATCAGTTCAAGGTTCTTCCCTTCGGCCTTTTTTCCACTCCCAGAGTCTTCACCAAGTGCCTCGCCATTGTTGCTGCAGCCCTGCACCGAAACAGACACTTTATGTTCCCTTATCTCGACGATTGGCTGCTCTTGGCTCTGTCCAGGTCTCGTCTTTGGGAGACCATCCTGGCTACGCTCTCCCTTGGTTGGCGTCTGGGGATCACTGTAAATTCAGAAAAATCTCAGCTCTTCCCCTCTCAGCGTCTTCAATTTATAGGCGCTGTCTTAGACACCACATTGGGGAAAGCCTTTCTTCCTTCAGACAGGGCAGAGTGCATCCAGGCTGTGTCGTCTCAAAGCTTTTCCGCCTCCATGGTTCCAGCCAGGTCCATTCTCAGGCTTATGGGGAACATGGCGGCTGCCATAGTCTTGGTCCACTTCGCCAGACTGTGCATGCGCACCATTCAGTGGGCTCTTCCGAGTCCAGTGGGACCAGACCAGGGACGACTTGGACTTGCTGGTCAGGATTTCGGCGCAAGTTCATCGCAAACTCCGCTGGTGGGCATCTCCCCAGCATCTCTGCTGAGAACTCCCCTTCCAGCCAGAAAGTTCTGTCCAAACGCTCACCACAGATGCGTCTGGGATGGGATGGGTGGCTTATCTGGGGATCCACAAGACTCGAAAGCTGTGGCCTCCATTAGAGGAGACCTTGCATATCAATGTGCTCACGCTCAAAGCAGTTCTGTACTCCTTACAGGCTCTGGCTCTTTTTCTAGCACCCGGTCTCCTCCTCCTTATTCAGATGGACAGCACTTCATTGGTGTTTTACATCAACAAGCAGGGAGATACACACTCTCACCCCGTTTGTCGGGAAGCTGTGAGGGTGTGGGACTGGGTGGTGGAGCACCATCTCCATCTTTCTGCAGTTCATGTTCTGGGCTGCATGAACATGTTCGTGGACACCCTCAGCAGGGCAAAACCGCTCTGTCATGAATGGTCCCTGATACAGTCAGTGGCAGGTGAGCTCTTTGCAAGATGGGGAACGCCGGATTTGGACCTTTTTGCATCTCGCTGCAACGCAGAACTGCCCAGGTTTTGCTTGCTCGATCCCAAACCTGGAGCTTTCTGGCAAGACACATTGTCCCTATCTTGGAGCGGGAGATTTCTTTATGCCTTTCTCTCCATTTCCTGTCTTGCAGCGGGCCCTCCTCAAAGCCCAGTTGGAGAGGGTCACTATGATTCTTATAGACCCTCTGTGGCCCAGACAGATTTGGTTCCTGCTTCTCCGATGTCTGTCGGTGCAAGCTCCGTGGCCTCTCCCTGTTTCAGGTCAGTTATTCTCTCAGCAGCAGGGGACCGGTTCATCCCAACCTGTGCTCCCTTCACCTACATGCTTGGCTGCTGCGGACCTAGCAAAGCTTTGCTTTGGAGTTTCTGATGATATTGCCCAGATTTTGGTGGAGGTTCGGAAGCCCACTGCAAGGGCCACTTAGGCCATGAAGTGGAAACGCTTTTGCCTATGGGCCACAGCCAGGAGGCTTGACCCTCTGGTCTGTCCGGTTAACTCGGTTTTACAATTCCAGTTATCCCTGTCGGAGACAGGGCTCAGCTACTCGTCCGTTAAAGTACATCTGGCCACTGTTTCTGCCTAACATCACTGTATTCAGGACAGGACAGTGGCTCAATTGGAGGTGGTTAAAACTTTTCTGAAGGGAATTTTTCATCTCCGTCCTCCAGTCTGAGACCCTGTTCCTCCTTGGGACTTGTCATTTGTTCTGGAGAGGCTTACGCTTCCTCCCTTTGAACCGACCATGTCTTGTGAGCTCCGCTATCTCTCTTGGAACACTTTGCTTCTGGTGGTGGTCACCTCAGCTCAACGCATTTCGGAGCATCATGCTCTTATGTGTCGAGAGCCCCATCTTATTGTTCGTAAGGATAGGGTAGACCTCCGAACTAATCCGAAATTTCTTCTTAAGGTAGTCTCGGAACGTACTCTTAACCAATTGGTTCAGCTTCTGGTATATTTTCTGGAGCATTCCAATAGAGGAGAAGCACTCTTGCACACCCTTGATGTGCACCGTGCTCTGCGGTATTTTTTGTCTAGAAGAAAGGGCATCAGAAAATCGGACCAACTGTTTGTATCCTTTTCGGATTGGTCCTTGGGGCGCCCGGTTACAAAACAAACGCTCTCCTTTGCAGCTCTCAAGAGAGTGTTGGCAGCTGACATTTGTGCTGCCGCCACCTGGCACTCTGTTCATACCTTCATCAGACATTACAGTCTGGACATTGTTTCCAGATGTCGTGCAGGTTTTGGCCTGGTGGTCCTCCAGGGCCTTATTTCCTGAGAGGTCTTGTCTCCCGAGGGTTTCCTGCCTCTCCTCTCCTTCCCATTCATGGTTGTCTTAAGTTTAGACCTTGAATGTGGCATGTGTTTTGTGACTCCCCTTCTCAGGGGTTGTCTTAAGTTTATACTTCTGGGAGATGTTCCTAATTTTTCCTTCCCTGCCCTTTCCCAGTGGTTGTCTTTAGTTTATACTGTTTGGGAATCAAGCCTACATATGTGTTACCTGCTGCAAGAGCTTCTTTTCGAAGTAAGATAGTACAGTTACGTAAGAACTTACCGCAACAGTAGATCTTCGAGAGAAGCTCTTGCAGCAGGTATGATTTCCCTCCCTCCTTCCCCCGGGATTGAGCCTTTCTGCTCTAGGCCAAGTTCAGCTCCCGTTGTGGGTCTAGCAATTTTTGTTGTTTTCTGTGGAATGTTATCCTCCACTTTGTTGTTTTTTGGCCCGTCTTTGGTGTGCAAGAACTGGATCACATGGGGACTGCCTATGCCCTTTATACTACGTGACTTCGGAGGCGGGGCCGACGTCGGTACTGCTAGAGAAAAAGAAATGCCGAGATCTGCCACTAGGTGGCATCAGTCCTACATATGTGTTACCTGTTGCAAGAGCTTCTCTTGAAGATCTACTGTTACGGTAAGTTCTTACGTAACTGTACTTTTTTTGCCATTTTGATGTTGACAGGCTTACTTCAAGGCAAGACGTGGTCTGGGGGACAGAAATACTTCCTCCCAGTGACAAACCCGTTTTGCTTGGTCATAGGAAGAGGGAGGCACTGCTCTTTCCTGTATGTCTCCCTAGCAGTGATTGTAGGTTCATTTTTAAAAACCTCAGGTTCTTTTTATTTGTTTTGTTTTTGTTTTAACTCTTTCACATTGAACAGCTCCTCACCTTTGGGCTGACAAACACTGGTGCGTCCTCCGGGCTAGTACCCGGGTGGAAACTCAAACTTAAAGCAGCAGTGTAGCTTAGACCAGGATACATGTTCTATGTTTCCATGCCCTGCCAGTTCGATGCTCCCTGAATGACCAGCCCCAGTTATAACAGTGAATGCATCTCGCTCAAAAAAACAATAAAATCAAACTTAAAAAAAAAAAAAAATTTATAGCTCCACACAGCAACTCAAACATGGTCTTCCAGATCCACCGGGGGGAAGGGGGCAAGAATAACTACTTAGGTCTTACTGGAACATATCTCCCATCTCAAAAAGAAAACCACCTCCACATCATGTAGGTGGAGGATTTATTTTATGTAACATTTTGACAATAAGTACATCTTTTAATTATTGTAACCAATGAGCTTTAATTCTGCATTCATATGAAGTACACCGCCCCATTTTATAAACGCAGTAAAACACTCAGGAGGTGGACATTGAACAGCTATTACTGCACTTCCATGGGGCTGAAGGCACTCGGGCTGCGGCCCCATGCCTCACTGCGCCCCTGGGCATGTGGTAATATCTGTTCAATGCACAACCCATTGTGTCTTATTGCTTACTTAAGGGGTCACTGTCAGGATTTGTATTAAAAATATAAAAAATATATATATTGGCCCCTGTAATAACATTTCAGTTAGCAGTATTCAATACTGCCCATATCTTGAATGCCTTCTGATTTAGTTTTTAAACATTTGTAATCAAAAACATAACATAATAAAGAGCATGTCGCTCCTTCCTCTGCTCATGTAGCCTTCTCTGTGGCCGACTTTGTTGTTGGGAACGTTGGGAGGGTGTACTCATATACCTAGAAGAGAAAGCATGTGCATGAGTTTTAAAATGGCTCCTGCTCCCTCTCATTCAGGGCTGTATCAAACATTTTTGGTGAAATACAAACACAGTGTGCTAAATATATAGTAATATATCATGGTTGAAAAATGTCAGACAAGCTAGATGGGCTTTTGCCACCTCTTGTTTGAACTTATGAACCTATGAACAACAGATCAGGTTTTTAAGAATCATGTTTGCGTTGTTTTTTGTCAACCTTAGACTGCCTTGTAGAAGAGTAGTGCCAGTGGTTTAGCCTTGTAACTGTCCATGAAGACAAATCTGACAGTTTATTCAGGGTGCAGGCATGCACAACATTCTTAAAAGGCAAGTCAGACAGCATCCCCTTTCAGCAATTAGGGAAGAGTCATCTATTTTTTTTTTTTTTTTACTTTATTTCTTTATCCTCCTTCCTGCTCTCGGAGCTCTCTCTCCTTCCTTCCTCTCAACCTCGGAGGGATCTGCCCCTAGAGTGCCTCCTCCTCCTCCTGCACAGTGGAGTCTGTCCCTCTTCTGGTGGTCCTGGATGGTACCGAGAGGTTATCATCTAGGGCTTACCGAGAGGTGTTTTCCCTTTTTCTCCCCTGGTTTCCCCTACCCTCTAGGACGTACGTCCCGAGTGATGGCGTGCTCACGCACGCCAGAGTACTCATGCGTCGACAGCGTCCCCCTCCGACTCTGTTGAATGGAGCGCCTCCATCCCCTCTGTCGGTGCTTCCACCGCTACGGAGTGATGTAGAACGCTGAAGCGTTCGAGTTCCCACCCCTGAGGAGGAGAGCTTCCGTAGGGACGCTCGATCCTCCCTCCTCCGCCGACCCCCGGCCACCCGAGTCCATTCCCGAACCCGGGTCGCCGGTGCAGCGCGAGGTGTGGCGTCCAGCGCCTCAGCCCTCAGCGCCACCGGGCCGGCAGGGAAGAGTCATCTAGCTCTCCGTTTGCCTTTTCTAGTAGCTTGGATTTTGGTCAGGTGGCTTGTGTTGGGTGTCCACAGTTTTAACACTTGGAGCAAATTTAAAAGTGAAATTCTGAGTAGTCCCATCGGCTAATGACTGCTAAAGTGTGAAAGATGGTACTTGTAGGAAAATGTTTTCTGTAGTGCTCCACATTGGGACTGGGAATTTATAACAAATGGGTAAGATGCACCCCTGCTAGGGACAGCGGCACAGCTCAGAGCTGGGACATCAGCATGAAAATTTGTTGGTATAAGGATTCCATAGCTTTTCACCCATCAGTCCAGTTCTTGCTACCCAGTAAAACAGTAATAATAATAATAATAAGCCCACTGATTACCTCGTAATAATATGCAGCAACATTAATTTTCTGAAATTGTTATAAACCTAAAATTAGAGATGGAATTTGTTCCTTTTGAAATGAACCTTCTGATTTAACCATCATTTTAGTAGGTTTCCATTTTTATTTATAAAATGGGTTGAAAATGTCCTACTTCCTGATGGAACAAACAAGTTCTGGGACTCATAAAAGGCACGGGGTCATTATGTCGTTACAAAAACAGCATGGCAAACAATGCCGCAGTCAGAATATCGTCTGCCACAAACCGAGTCTGTGAAAACACAGAACAAAACAAAAATAGCACACACCATACAAGTGAATGTGAGAAATTGAATTCTTTTTGTTTTTGCGGGGGGCTCTGCCCCCTGCCACAACCCTGGAACTAAAATAACTTAACTCAGAGGGAGGTGTGTACTGAGGGAATAAGGGGAAACTCGGAAGGGGGGGGAAACTTAGTTTCTGCCAGCAACAAAATAAAAAAAAATAAAAAAACTATCAGGCAACGGGGAATCAAACTCTGATCCCCAGGTCTGCACTGCCTCAGGTGCGTATGCCTTAACCACTCCACCACGGGAGCGGCTCAACCAGACACAGCACCTGAGGCTTCTTCAGCCCTTTCTCCAGTTCGTTGTCAGCAACTGGGGTAGCGTTATTATACCCGCTATTTATACCCCTGTCGCTCTAACTATTTCCGTGCTTTACACTGCATGGTTATTGCTGCGCTGTTTCAGCAGCGCTGTATTGACCCGGTATCCTCATAAAATAATTCCCCAGAAACACACAGGCTGGTACAAGTTCAGGCACTGGGATTTGGAATTTGGGCAAATCACATATAGACTTTTTGTCCTGTTAAACATGCACTTTTGCTTTCGAACGGGATTAGAATACATGTGGCTATCTATTTTGTAGTGCCGTTTGAGCTTCTTAACAAGCTGTAATCCACCCTCTTCAATACTGTGTGATATAGGGCTGCCTGATGGCCGAATGGCTGCTAGTCGTGCTTCTATGTGAGCAACCTGATTTTGGGTGGCCAGGCTGGGGGAAGCACACTGCCAGTGGCAGCATGTCTCAACCAGGAAAGGTAGGCAGCACATTCTGGCACTACTGTGGCTTCTGATGGTGGGATGGGGAGCTTCCTTTCCCAGCAGGAGCACACTGCATGCATTCGAGGTGTTACACCCTCATGCTTTGCATGCCACCTGGGGATGGGGACAGACACATGGCGGAAATACCTTGACTAGTGCAAGGAAGTCGGCTCGACCCCACAGGTCCTGCACCACTGAAGATGGCACTGCCTCATCTGGATCTCCAGAGGAGGGTTGAGGGGAACCCTGGGTGGCAAAACATGGGGATGGAGGATGCGGTAAACACCTGGAGATGGTGGTTGACTGGGCTGGGGGCATGGATCAGATGGTGGCAGGTCAACTAAAGAAGTATAAACACTTAAAAAGTGTGTTGTAGGTCTTATTATCCTAAGCTGTCTTTGACATTTTTCATTTTTGAAAAAAAAGTGTATATATGTGTGTGTGTGTGTGTGTATGTATGTGTGTGTATATATATATATATATGTGTGTGTGTGTGTGTGTGTGTATATATATATATATATATATATATAATTTTGTTTTCAGTTAAAATTGTATTTGTCAGCTTGAGTAATACAACCTGGAAACAAAAGGCCTACAGTGACAGTAATTTATTTGAAAATTGGTGACCGGGGGGGGGTACTGTGGAGCCCGAGCAATATGGTGGATATTTGATCGCGCTCGCCTTAACAAACAGCCAAAACACTGCAGTTTAAACCTCACCGACAGGAGCCAAAATCGGAGGAACGGGTATCAGATCTATTCGTGGAACTCATGGGAAATCCACGTAAAGAGCAGCACCATGGTGCCGGAGCAGAATTTTAAAATGCTCTGACAGCTTGCACCATGCACTCCGCTTCGTGCAGGCCTGAGGACAACGCCGGAGGTATAGAGGAGGAGGAGACTCTACAAACTATTGGGGCTAAGCTAACGAAATTAATCAAGTCAGTAACAGTTCTCTCCGACAAATTTGATGGGCTAAATAATCAGGTCGTCACGCTCTAAACAACCATGGAAGGGACCCAAACCACCGCCCTCGATGCTTCCAAGAGGGCTGACGCAGTGATTGGTGCTGTGTCCACCATTGTGAAGGAGAGCAATCGCTGGAAGGCCCGTATTGAAACCCTCGAGAATCAGATCAGAGCTCCCAACCTACAAATTCTCTGGATTCTGGAGGAAGCTGAGGGGGATAGCCTTCTGTTATTCCTTCATGAGTGGCTTAATCAGCAATTTGGGTTGGATGCACAACTTAAAGCCCACCAATTTCACCAGGCCTACTGCGTTACACCTTGTAGACGTGTGGAAGAACAGGACATACCTCGAGCAGTCATCTTGGTTACAGATGGAGCGGCCATGAGAGATTTCATCTTGGATCTGGCTAAAAGAAAAAGGGGACTTCTTTTTGATAGTCACCGGATAAATATGTACCCGGACATTAGCTATGCCACATGCCAGAAGCGCAGACGTTTCGATGGAGTAAGGGCTATGCTCCGTGAAGCTTCAGTTGTCCATGGAGTGGTCTTTCCTGCACGATTGAGGATCGCCCATCGTGGGAAGGTGTTTCTTTTCTCAGAGCCTGCTGAAGCTCTTAAATGGGCCTGTAGACACACACTCTCCATTAGTCAACAAAATGAGTCAGACCAGCAGTATTCGGTGGACGAGGAGACTTGAATTTGCTCTGCAGGTATGGCGATAGCCTGACTTGTATCTTTCCAGGTACTTTGTTTTTCGTTTAAATATACTTAACTTTCTGTTTCAATACCAGCAATAACTTTAAGGAACTGATCAGTGTTCTTTTGAGAAATGGACAGTGCAAAAGACTTCCATGTTCCTTTTTTGGATTAATAAATAGTTTCTCCTAAACCTTATTATAATTTAAAATATGGCTCACATGGTTAAGCCTGATTTTAAGTTTAAGTAAGCAAGCTCTGGAATTGATTACTTTGGTGAATCAAAATATAGAGTTGCACAGTATTTGTGCTTTACTAAGTTGATGCCTGGCTACCAATACCACCGAGTATGGTGAAGGACTTTGGGACATTTATTTACTCTAATTTTTCAGATAATTTCCAGGCTGCTCATGGGCTCCTTTATAGTGAAATAAAAATAGAGGAAATAGCATTTTGCTACCTCTTTTCTGGTTTTCCCTCATATGTAGCATCTATAAAGCATCTGATAGCTAATATTGCTTGTATTAAAGAGGGGTGGCACCCCATAATGGTGATATAAATGTTATAAGGGTATCTCATTGATGCTTGTAAAACAACTGTATGTTTGTTTTGAACAAAATAAAACATAAAGTTAAAAAAAATAAATAAATTGGTGACCGGGAAAGGCACAGTGAACTGAAGCTTGTTTCCAGGTGCGATCCAGGAGAAGGGAAGGGGGGGGGCCATAATATAGTGCCATTACACGATACAGCAGTAAAGTGCAGGCACAATTACAGTATATAAATATTTAGCAAGTACATGCCTGGAACAAATTAAAGAGCAACCTTACAAACAAGAGTCGCCCAAATTTCTGATGCAAGATATGCCATTAAATATGTTCACCAAATGAGCAACAAAGTGCACTAGGGACAAGTATGATCAGGGAGAAACCCAAAACCCTGTGCTACCAGTGTCAAACAGGGAAGGCCTCCTATGGGAAATAGATGTAGGTGGGTGGTGGGAGAAATTTCAGCTGGTGCCTTGAACCAGAGGAGGTGGAATGGTGGAGGGATGAGGGGAGCGGGTTCCATAGTATTGGAAAGCAATAGGAGAAGGTGGATAGCTCAGAAGACGAATGGGGATGAGGGGTGGAGAAGGTTCTGCGGCCCCTGGAGTGGAGAGATGAGATGAAATGAAATCATTATTCTTGGGGATTTAAATATATTCTGACTTACCTCTAAATCAAATGGCCTTAAATCTCTTTCTAAAGAGCTAGGCTTATCACAGGTTGTTAACGAACCCACCAGGATAAATGCTGCAAACAACACCAATAGTACCCTCCTCAATGTTGTACTAACTACTTACCCACATAAAATTCTGCACCCCATCATTTATTACAATGACATGAGTGACCACGAGATTGTGCTTTGTACATGAGCACAGGTTAAGAGTCACCAGCAGCCCAAGCTTATAACAAAATGGTAATTCCGTAAGTTCAACTCAGCGAGTTACCAGGCTGATTTGGGTTATGTAAACTGGCAAATCCTCTGTCTAGCCAAAACGGCTGATGAGGCTGTCGCTATCCTGAATAATAATCTTACCGCCTTGGCCAACATGCATGCCCCGTTCATAAAATGTAGAATGCGCAAATCCTGTCATCCCTGGTTTACTCCAGACCTCAAATCAGTGCTCACACACCTCGATAAACTCTGGTCGCAGGCCAGGCAAACCAAGTGCCCATCTGACTAGCAGGCCTTCCGCGCAGCAAATAATGCATGTGTTAAATGCATACATGCTGCCAAGTTTAACTTCTATATCACCATCTTAGAACAGGCCAGTGATAACTCATACAAAATGCGGAAGGCCCTGAAGTCTGTCGAAGGACATCAGGCTGCTCCCTCCATCCCGGCCAAGATACATGTCAATGGTAAGACAATCGAAAATAAACAGATCCTAGAACAGCTTAATTCACATTTTGCTATCGCCGGACTGGCCTTCGCTTCCTCTCCATATGCTGGCCTTGTAAATCCTACTCCACGTAGGATTATTCCCGAAGCTCTTACTCCACATCACCCCTTCCAACTACAGCAGGTCTCTTTCAAAGAAGTTGAAGACCTGCTCATTAAGTTGGACACTAAGAAAAGTGGTGGCGCGGATGGGCTGGAACTATTCTTCATAAAGTTAGGCTACTATCACCTCACAGCCCCCATACTTAATATCTTCAGTCTTTCTATCCACACAGACACAGTACCTTCTTTCTGGAAATCTGCACACATCCTTCCCTTGTTCAAATCAGGCGACCCCTGCGATTTAAATAATTACAGGCCCATCTCTATCCTGCCTGTCCTTTCCAAAATCTTTGAAAAATTGATCTACTCTCAAATTAAACACCATCGTGAAACATTCTCCCTCCTTAACTCAGCTCAATCCGTCTTCTGTCCCAACCATAGTACCATATCTGCCCTCACCAAAGTAACAAACGACTGGGTTACAGCCCTGGACTCCAAAAATGATCACTGGTGCAGTCTTCCTAGATCTAAGTAAGGCATTCAACACGGTTGACCACAACCTAGTTACCAGTAGCCTTATTAGTATAGGAGCTACCCCCACTGGTTAGTGGTTTGCCGATTATTTTCAGGAGGTTCCAGAAAGTTAAGGCCAATGGCCTATTCTCAGCCTCCTTACTGATCACTAGAGGTGTCCCACAAGGCTCTGTTTTAGGGCGCATCCTCTTTTTGCTCTATATTAACAACCTTGACTATAACATAACTCACTCCAAATTACATTTCTTTGCTGATGATACAGTCCTGTATACCTCCAGCTCAACCCTATCTGAAGTAAGAGATGTGCTACAAGCGGACTTTGCCCAGCTTGAACTGAACCTTATTAACGCAGAGCTCCTTCTTAATGCCAAAAAAAGGCCAGGATTTTTACCCTTAATAACACCCCCTGTTCCACATCAAATCCACCTAATGACTTTATTGTCACCGCACTAGGTGAATCTCTTGAGGTTGTTCCTAAATTCAAATACCTAGGTATATGGCTAGACAATAAACTTAACTTTAATGCCCATATTGACAATCTGGCCAGTAAGTTAAAATCTAGAATAGGCTTCTTCTTTAGGAACAGGTTTCTATTCCCATTCGAGATCAGAACCAGGCTTGTACAGACTACATTCCTACCTCTACTCGACTATGGCGACATAATCTACAAGTCATCAGCAGCCATAAATCTGAATAAACTGGATGTACTTTACCCTTCGGTTCATCACCAACTCCCCCTGTCGTACCCAGCATTGTGACCCCTATGCAGCTGTCGGCTGGATGTCGCTTACCACCAGACGCTTGCTTCACTTTGGCACCTAGACACTTAAAATCCTTCTGAACAAGCTTCCAGGCTGTATCTGTTCCCTTGTTCACATCTTCCACAGCTCCTACTCACTTAGGAAGTCTGATTTTATCCTTCTAGATTTGCCCAGGACTCGTACCTCCTTTGGTAAACATGCCATTTCTTACACTCTTCCGTCTGCCTGGAACTTGTTCCAGTCAGTACTGAAACTCTCCTGCCTAGTCTCTGTCAATTTTTTAAAACCTTTCCCACAACTAACGTGAAAGCTACTTGCAGCTGTTGCTAGTCTCTGCCTTGACAATTGACTCCCATTTTAACAACTCCTCTCCTCCGTTATAAAATTTCTAGTATTGTTGTTTTTTTTGTTTTTTTTTAATTCATGTTTATTGCATATTCTGGCACAATTATACATTGGTTCAGAAACATTTTCAACATTTCTGTTTGTGGTGATACATACAGTTTACATCAGAGGCATCCTTATACATAGTTATGTTCTGTCAGCTGGCTCTTTCTCTACCCTGAGGCTCTGATTTTACATTGATAGTGATAGGTGTTTTACTCAGAACCCTCAGGTAGTATTGTTGTTTTGAGCGTTGTGCACCAAACGCACCTTATATTATGTATACTGTTTTCCTTTGTTTTTATATGCTTGTATATACTCCTGATATATGTTCTCAGGACCGCCTTATGAATGAGCTTGCTCAGTGGAGTTATTCCTACAATAAACTTGAGATCATGGAGTAGGGGTAACTGGGGAGAGGAGTGAAGAGAGGTAGGAGAGAAGGGAACCAAACCAGAATTTGGAGATGGAGGAGCAGTGGGACTGGTGGCATGATGATAGGAGGATGATGGAAAGGGAGGAGCAAAGGGAGCAGTGATGAGTACAAGGAGGGGAGTTGGTCATGAAGCAACAAAAGACATTGCAGAGGGTGTCCAGTCTGGCTGGGGAAGTGGAGGAGTTGGTACCGTAGACCGTGCTGGTGTAGTCAAAACCCGGGAGCACTATTTTAGTGACCAGCTCATGGTGGACATGCAGGGGAAAGCAATCTTTATTGTGGTACAGGGCACCCACCTAAGGGCGGAGTTTCGCATGGATGGCATTGATGTAGGCTGAGAAGTCAAGCTTGCTATCATGGGACACACTGAGGTACTTACAGGACTGCAGTGCTTCCAGAAGGGAGCCATTCACCATGCAGAAGACCAGAAGTCTCAAGAGCCTGGCTGGTACAAGTTATCAAGGACTCTGCATTTTTGGTGTTGACCTGAAGATGATTGGAGTGGAACCTGCGCAGGATGTTGTGAAAATACTGTGAAGCAGGTCTTCCATGGATGCGATGGAGGGACAAGAGGTGAAGTTGACTCATCATCATGCATGTGTATATGTAAATTGGCACAGGCGGATGGACGGTCATTTGGAAAAATGGAAAACAGGATAGGACCTAGGATGGAAGCTGCAGTAGCCCAGTCTGGATGGGAAGGGGTAATGATAAGGTGCTTCTGACCTGTACTGACTGTTGACGGTCCATAAGATATGAATAGAACCAGTCAATGGCAGGAGCTGAGAGGCCACTGGAGCTCAGCTTATCCAGGAGGAGTGCGTAAGACACTGAGTCAAAGGCTTTGGCCAGATTGATGAAAATGGTGGCCATGATGTGCCCCAATCCATCCCCGAGAGGATGAAGTCAGTGACACGTAACAGGGAGGAGACAGTGGAATGGTGCTTCCAGAAACCAAACTGGAATGGGGAGAGGAAACTGGAAGAGGTAAGGTAGTCAGGAAAGATAGTAAAGCCTAACCTCTCTTGCATCTTGGCGAGGGAGGGGAGGAGGGAGATAGGATGAAAGTTACCATGGGAGGAGGGGTCACCCCCTTTGTGAAGTGGAAGGACTTTAGCAATCTGCCTAGATCGTGGAACAGAGCAGAGGGAGAAGGAGAGATTGAGCAGGTGAGTAAGTGGAGCTAGAACCAAGAAGTTTGGCACTCCAGGTGATAGGAACATTTCAGAAAACTCTGATAGGTTATAATGCAGAAAGGTTTTAATCCAACGTCAGATCCAGACACTTACAAGGAAGACAGCTTGTCCCCATGGCTTCAGCCCCACAGTTGGGCCTTCATCAGAGGGTTTGTATGTATGTGTTTATGAGCACCCTGTTACAGTAAACAGTTAAAGTGGTACACCACATTTATTGCAAATTAAATGTGTGAATTGAAACTGTAAAAAAAAAAAAAAAAAATTCATACCTCATGTTTCGATATATCTTTTCTGTTTCCATTTTCTAAGTAATCTTTTTATCCATGTAGGATTTTATTATAAGTGATATATAAGAGAGCAGAGAAAACAAGGAGGGTGTGTTTGGGGGAGAAAGATAGAGGAAGAACAACTGGATTGATTGCCTTAACTCTCAGGGATGGAAATAAAAGGATAGACAAAACAGAAATTATCCATTCTGAGAAACCAAATTTAGACCCAAATATTAACAATGTGGAGATCTACTCAAGTCATTGTTTTCTCCACTGTCATGTTCTATTTTTAACATTGTGTGAGTGTCCCCGTCACTTCCCTACTTGTAGAGGTGATGAGATTCAAATCGAGGTCTTGGTTTGAAGCACAGAGAGGTACCAGAGGCAGAGAGGAGGGAAGGGAAGGGACTAGGGTTGGACTCCACTTTGCCAGCCAGGAGGAGCAGTAGAATGAGGAGACGGACGACGAGGGATTTCCTCCCTCTGGAGCGAGGAGGAGAGTGGTGGGGGGATTGTGAGTGGGGAGGAGGGCATGGTGTAGAAAGTCCAGGTTGAGGGAGGGCAAGGGGAAGAGTACAGGGTGAATCAGTGGGGGGAAGGAAGGCAGAGGAGTGGAGTGGGGAAAGGACAGCAGGAGAATGGGAAGGTGAGGGAGTGGGTGAAGGGGAGGGGAACAGGAGGGGAAAGTGAAAGAGGTAGAGAAGCGTAAAGAGCATGGTGGTGGGTAGGAACCTGGACAAGTTGCAGGGAACAGCACCCATGAGAAAACCAGGATTAGAGTGCAAAATAAGCACTAACCCAGATATGATGTATCAAGGAGACACACAAATTGAGGTATTTCAAAAACCAGTGGAGTTAAAATAAGTGTATATGAGTAAGCTTAACAGAACTAAATCAAGATAGGCTATATCTAGGAGTTACACAAAACTGACGTGATTCAAAAAACAGTGGAGTTAAAATAAAAGTATATGAGTAAGCTTTACAGAACTGAACCCATGTAGGGTATTTCTACGAGACACACAAATTGAGGTATTTCAAAAACAAGTGGAGTTGCAATACGTGTATATGAGAATAGTTTTACAGAACTAAACAGAGCTGGAACTCACACAGCCCAGTTAACATTCAGTTAAGAAACAGCTTTGAGTTAGGATAAGTGATGCACAGAATAGCTGGTGCACCTTAAAGAGCAGCTTCCGACTAGCCCCTTACTAAAACACAAACAATGACTGACCTGGCCAGGAGCCCAAATGTGCAAAGTTTTCTTTTTTTTTTTTGCATGGCTAGTTAAAAATTATACCCTTCTTAATTTTATTTCCCATACCCACGGATCCTAGCACGCCCCACACGGCCTAGGCCCGTTTGTGATGTCAGTAAGCGAAGGCTGTGTGTGCGCTAATTACTTGAATGGGTGAATTTTTTCAAGATTTTATACCCATTCAAGATTTTAACAAATCAAAGCGATTGCCCGAGTAACAGGGTCCCTGTTAGTCAGCTGTATAGCCTTGATTGTTAAAATCTTGTTGTTGAATGGGTATAAAATACTAAAAATCACCCTCATTCAGGTCAGTGGGTGCGCATAGCAGTCTTCGCTACTGACATCACAAAACGGGCATGCGATGCTGGCATGGGGGCGTGGCCATAGGATCAGGAACTGGCTCTGTTTTTTTGCTAGCGGGTCTGGGAATAAAATTACGAGGGGCATGACTTTTAAATAGCCAAGGAGAAAAAGGAAAAGTATGCACATTTGGACTCCTGGCCAGGTCAGTCATCGTTTTGTTGGGACTAAGGGTTTACTATGATTAGTTGGAAGCTGCTCTTTGAGGGTGAATATTGGGGATGTACAGACAGGGGAATTAAACAAGCTGTGAACTGTGACTGCTACTGATTGAGCTAGCATAGTAAGTGTGGACTAGATCAGTAAGCTCAGTGGAGTAGCTGTACTTACTGTAAAACCAGTTTAGCAATAAGGGTTAATGGTGGGAGTATGGAGGAGCGGTGTGGCCGGCCAAACAGGTGACTCTAGGCATACTCTTCTGTGTCGTTTGCACTGCAGTCCTTAGCACTGTGGACTGCTAGTACTCCGGATTGCTAGGGAGAAAGTAAGTTAGAGGACTGAAGAGTGGCACCCACAAGAGTCCTGAAGGAGGCATTTGATTGGCTGCAGGGAAAAGCATAAAGTCCTGAGGCTGGTGAGTGAAAGAAGCTGCGCTAAGGAGTCACAGTAATGTCCATATGGGGGAGGAGGTCTGGTGACCTGTAACCCCTTGCATCCCCTCTGAAGCTGAACTTGTGGTAAAAAGCTGGAAAATGGCACAGGATGCCAGCAGGAACTGGGAGAATTCAAAACTGGCACCTTGCTAAACACCACCCACAAGAGTCCTGAAGGCAGTTGATTGACTGCAGGAAAAGGCAGCAAGTCCTGAGGCTGGCAAGTGAAGGAAACCGCATTAAGGAGCAGCAGTAATGTCCGTTAGGGGGAAAGGGTATGGCGACTGTAACTCTGTGCATTCCTTCTGAAGCTGAGCTTGCTTAGGAAAGCTGGGAAGTGACACAGGATGCCAACTGGAGCCAGGAGAATTCAAAACTGGTGCCTTGCTGAGCTCCTCCCATGAGTTTTTCTGAAGGCAGTTGATGGCTACAGGAAAAACCAACAAGTCTGGAGGCTGACGAGTGAAAGAAACCATGCTAAGGAGCCGTGGTAGTGTCCATTTTTGGGAGAGGGGGTCTGGTGGCCTGTAACCCCTTGTGTCCTTCTGAAACTGAGTCTGTGGTGGAAAGCAGGCATGACACAGGCATCAGGGTGGCACAAAATAGTGAACAGTAGGAGTGCAAAATAGCCAACAGTGAGGAAATACATGCCGAAAATGTTTTGCATGGAATGGTATCATTAATGAACCAGATGGGGATTGTACAAGGCAACAACCAGTAAATACTGAAATGCCAGTACAAGGGTGCAGATTTCTCACCAGGGTTATGACAGTTGCTGGCAGTAAATGATGATAATGTACACATATTAAAGAATAAACAACAACGCAAAGGTACTGACACAAATCAGAAAGTAAACAACAGAATGTGTCAAAATCCAGTTATGACGGTCACTGATCTTCATATGAGGGCAAGCACTTGCAAGCAGAGGTAGCTGTGAGAGCAGTCTTAAAGTGCCACTTAAAAAGGGAGTTAGTTAAGAGAGCAGAGGGAACTAGGCATGCTGTTCCAGTGTCTAGGGGCAGTAAAAGAGAAGGCCTTTTGGCCCATGCAAGTGGCAGTTTGGGCATATTCTAGGAAAAGATGAGAGGAGGACCAGAGGCTCTCGGGACCATGCTCTTTAGGATGGATTTGTCAACAAGGCTGCCTAGTAGATACTCATGTTGGGCTTGCTGGGAGAGCTAGTCGAGGGCCTGGTAGTCAGGAAGCAGTGATTAGTGGAATAAGGAGCCAGTAAGGCAAACTTACAGATGCTGTTGTAAGTTGTGTTGAAAGTTACGGTATAAATAGGGAGCAGTAGTCCAGAAAGGGGAGTAGCATACCCTGAGTTATGGCCAGTCGCATTTCAGGGGTCATAAGGTGTTTTAGTCAGAAGCAGATTCTGAGCTTCGCATTCACTTGTCTGAATGTGAGGCCAGTGTAAAGGTCAAGGAGATGTCAAACGTGATCTGTAGATATCTGAAAGTTGTTACATGTGAAGGGTCCCGTTTGGGGACAGTATGTTTAGGGAGTTCAAGTGGTTAGGGACCTCGGCCATTTGTAAAGCCTGTGTTCGTACCTGAATAGCATAGCCTTAGTTTTTGGCATTGACTTTGGAGCCTGTTATCGAGGAACCACCTCTGGGCTTTCTGGGTTACTATAACTGTAGGTTCTATTACCCTTACATTACTTAAAATATCAAGGGCAGGCACTACAATAAAATGCTTGAAACCATGATATTTACAACAATTATGTTAAACTTCGGTGATTTCTGTTTTCATAATTTGGGCAGTCTGCTTTCTCCTAGTGCCCCCCCCCCCCAATCTGCTCCCAATCTCTCTCTCTCTCCCTCTCTCCCCTCTTCATTAGACACCAGCTAAAATGTCTCCCTACCCCTCTTGCTCCTGCCAGCCCTCTACCTGATCCTCCTGTGTAAGACACTACCACCCCTTTGGATCAGCCCTCTCCAGGCTACTGCTGCTGCCTCTATTAGGCCTTTCTCATGTTAATTTATGTTACTGTTCTGCCTACACTGGTCACTTTAATTTGCACATAAATCCTGCTCAGTGTTCCATTTGGTTCTTCTAGTTTTGTATTTGTATTCCTATTAATTTGTACACCATTAAGCACTTTACTTTGCACCTCTTTGATGCTGTGTTGTAATATTGTGCTTCCCTTCCCTCTCCAGCTCGGGTCGCACCTCGTAACAAGCCGTGGCTCAATGTGCTTTTCCCAGTTATGAAAAATTTTCAGATAAATAAATTCTTTCTTTTGTTATTGGTCTAAATAGTTCAGATAATACAGTACTTGCCTTATTTCACTGTGGCTTTTAGAAAGCGTCTGAATGTCCCCAACTGGCCTTACAGTGACTGTGATATCACCGTCTGTGTCATGGAAAGCACTATGATATCATATAAATAGGCACTGTGATGTCAGTTGAGGACAGGACAATGCTTATACGCTCCTCTGAGCTACCAAAATATTTTATAAAACCTGGAAAAGAAACCAGAAGATTATAGAGTGATATATTCCCTAGTGTAATCGCAGAAGCTTATTTCTTAAAATAAATCCTGAACCACAGAGTTGCTTTTAAAAGTGGGTCTCCTAGGGGTTACCTGATCACACAGTAGGTAGCGTGTTGCGCTCTCATACCCACAACCTAGGTTCAGGAATGGGGTCGGGATTCATGCAAATGAGCAGCAGATGATCGAGGAGTGCCACTGTTGACAGCGCATCCTCTATCAGCTGGGTTGACTCTGTGCTTATGTGCTGTAAGTGAGACTGCTACAGGGGTCAGTATTGGCACTGGCCCACTAGTCAGATGATGGTAGATTCTGTATTGTGCTAGCAAAATGTTCCTTCAACTAGCACTGTAGGCTTACATTGAAAAAAAGTAACATTTAAGTTAGCACACTAGTTGGGCCTGTGAAACGTCTGTGGGGACCTTGCATTTTCTCTCACTAGCCCTGTTGGCTAGTGACTGTAAAACTTAATTTTGACCCCTGCAGTGGTAATGCTTTGGAAGGTTTGCCTTCAAGTTGCAGCAGAAGCTGTATGCTGGTGAAGCCCCCAGTAATTATGATGTACAGTACAGGGTGGTAGGAGGCCAGTACTGCAGGGGGTAAAACAGCCAGGCTCCGGCTGAATAATAGCACACTCTAGTTTCACCCCATAAAGCCCACTGCCTGCCTCTGGATCCTGACTGAGTCATTTGGGGGATAAGGGGCAAGATGCCCTCTACCCTCCAAAAAAACCCTGCTGTGAAGAAGTACAGAACAGTAGGGTTTGGCAGAAGCAGTTCCGTTAATGGCAGATGGGACTGGGTTGTCGTGAAATGTAGAAGGGTGATGTGGGCCTAATCAGGGAGAAGAACCTATATTAAAGAACTAGTGCCCCCATAGTTTTGTATCTGGGATCATCATAGTACTCGCCATGATAGCCCGCCATGCATGTTAGAGCTTTTATAATCTCTGATCAGATGTTTGCCAGTCCTTCAGTTCTTCTGGGGAGAAGTACTGTCCTCTGGGACTGTACTTAGCCCCAACAGGACAATGGAACCAGCAAATACAAGATCAGAGCTTATAAAAATTTTAAAATGTTTTGTAGAACTTTCAGTCTCCCACTGCTGCAGCCCAGCTCTGATGTTTTTAGCTATATTGTATTTATTATGTCATGTACAGGCGCCTTGGTTTTGGAAAGGCGCCTTTTATAAATAAAGTTTGATTTGATTTGATGTCAGCTGCAGTGGATTGTGGGATTTGTAGTTACATCAAATGTCAGTTTTGAAGTCAGCAGGAGTAGCCAGATACAATATACTGCAGTAAACGAAAACTGAAAAAATACATATATATTTTTGCACACAAACTGCAAATTGGGACCAACCACACACACGGGTTTGGTGTGCTGACAGTTCCCCTTTAAGTCTTTGAAGTATGTGCTCGTAAGAGAGATGCACAAAAACCAAGCAGTTTGTCATTTTTAAAAGCTATCATGCCTCTGGATTGACCTGATATGGGATATGAAGAGAAGACTCATTCCTGTGCTTTTTAACCTCCCCATCCATCCTGAAATGTCTACTTCTGGAACACAGTACACATCTCTGCTCCTTTACCTAAGCCATATCACTCTGTCGCCTACTTCCACCTACCCCTCAGGTTTCCTCCTCCCCCACCACCTCCTCTTTACCCATCTCTCTCTCCTTCCTCCCCTCACTGCTAACCTTTCAGTGTCTTATTATTCCAACAGTGATTGGGTGAGGGTTTGGTAGCCACTAGACAGCCAGGGACAGTTAAGACAGTATTTTGTTTATTCCAGCTACAGTAGGATGTGGGCTCCGCTAGACAGCCAGGGAGGGTTAGGCAGTTGGTGATCGGGTGAGGGTTGGAGGTATCACTCGACTGCCAAGGGAGTCAACTACATTTATGCAGGGATCGGAGCAGGAGGGCAGAGATGTTGCTGACACCATTGCTGACTGGGGGGAGGGTTGCACACTGCTGTGCACCTTGCTATGGGTATTGTTTTGAATATATGTTTCTGTATACAGTTACTGTGTTTGTTTATTTATTTTAGTTTTTGTTGATCAGGAAAGGAGGACTAGGCAGTTTTGCCTCTTTTCAGCTACGTCCCGGAGGAAGGGGGGGTGGTTACAGATGGAAACCAACTGAAATTGAACCAGATTAAGTTGGTGGTGGTGGTTTAGTGGATGGCGAAATTTGGCCAGGACACCAGGGATATTCCTACTCTTTTCAGGCAGTGTAATAGGATCTTTATTGTCCACTGAAGAAACCACCAGACCAGGCGGACAGGACCTCGGTTTAACATCTCATCTGAAAGACGGCACCTCAGCACCCCCCCTCCACACACACACACACACCCTCATGCTGCATTACAGCATCAGTAGTGAGATTTTGCCCCAAGTTCCTAGTGTGGGGCAAGAACCCTCAACCTTCCAGTCTTCTGACCTTAGAGGCAAGAGTGCACCTGCTGAGCCACTGACACTGCCTTATGGTTATAAGAGTGCATTCTCAAATTTTTTGGGTGAGAGAACTACGAAGCAAAGCTTTTACTGCTTCTAGAATCTGCTGAATGTGCCACTATGCCCTGTATGCCAGAGGTTTCCTTCATTTACGTGAGCACAGTGGTGTATTTCACATGACCACGTTATCCACAGGGTGCCGTGCACAGGGCCCTTTTGTATATGTCCCTGCCCGTTTGAATACGATGTGCCCATTTAGCACATATCTTTTCATGTTGGCAACGTGCTGACCTTCTCAATATCAGGGCTTCAATGTTTCATTTCCTTCTCCTCACCTTTGGCTACTTTCTGTCTACCCATAGAGTTCAAATATAGTAGACAGGGCTAGAGGGTAGACTACAATGGCTCAGTTGAAGCTGCACGTCCGCCATATTAGAGGAGGGTTGAGGTGCCGGTAGATAACAGGAACCCTTCTGAAAACTTACGATAGTGGCACTGGCACACAATTTTGATAGAAATCCGCTGATCCGGTTGGGTAACAAGTACCATTGACAGCAGGGAAGTGAAGAAGCAGACGAGACGCACATTGTGGTGACAAAAACAAGGTATGCTCGTTTGTCTTTTGCTTGTATAAGCAGTGCATTACTCGATGTCTGTCAAAACAGTGTGCTGGTGCTGTTATCGTAAGTTTCTAGAAGTGTTCCCTTTATCTACCGGCACCTCAACCCTCCTCTAATATGGTGGATATGCGGCTTCAACTGAGCCACTGGAGTCCACCCTCTAGCCCTCTCTGCTATATATTTGAATTCTGAGCCTACCTTGCAGATGAAAACAGACTGTGTGTATCCTAGGTAGGCTCTTTGGCTAGATGAAGAATAACTACCTTTTCATGACTTGCTGCTATAAAGTACATAAACCGAAGCCTACTTTCTTACAGTTTGGATTTGATAAACATTTATATGAGAGATGGATGTTGAAGTAAACGGATTTTGTGCTGATTTAAGTTGACCTACAATATTTAAAAAGTGACAGGGCCTCTGTTTCTAGTATTGAGACCCTGGTGTAAAGCACTGCTTTATAGGATTACTTTGTCTCATTGACTGTTTCTGAAATGCAGACATGGGGGCACAGAGGTACCGTTGCAGCTGTGTATTAGTTTTGAAATGTTTCAGCCATGTTGTATTGTAGTATATCAGAAATGAGAGCATGAGGGTTTAATGGTTAAAATAACATAAAGATGTGCAGAATAAAACATTTTCTTGGCAGTCAGCCCCGAATAGCAACACAACCATAGATGGTGCAGCATAGCTCCCTAGTTACACCAGAGGAGGAAGTTTTTCATTTCTTTGTAAAAGCAGAGAACTAAGTATTTAACATACAGGAGTTATATTTAGCTATCATTAAGAAAAAAAAAGTTATTGAATTTCAGAAGGCATGTACTTTATCTGACTTCTTTATGGGAAATTGTGATCCAAATATATTGCTTTGCACGTCATATTATGTTTCCTAGTCAGTAGAGATGCAGTGAGATGGAAGTATTTCTGGAAGCCTGTGTTGTTGTTTTTTATGTTCTTATCTTAGCCAGCACATGCCCCTTGAGCTTGCACCCCCAGCCCGCTATCCCACTGTCTGCAGGACTTACCTTCATCTCCTTGTACCCACTCATGATGAGGCCATTTGCAGATGGTGGCAGTCCACCCCCATCACTTTTGGTGGTCGAATCCACAATCCACATCTGGAACTGGATCCTGGTCAGTTGGTGCTTGGCCTTAGGGGTACAGGTTTCCTCCTGGCAGGAGTTTTTTTCCTTGTTATCCCTCCACTTTGAGTTGGCAGCATGAATGCGTGCCAGCAAACCTGTAGCATGTGTGTGTGTGTAGGTGCAGAACTGGCCAACTTAGCCTTCCACTGCTGTCCTGCACTTTGCACCTCTTGTGCAACAACAGGAGATGCCTGGCCTCAAGGCATTATGGACAATCCCCTACCCCCAGAGAGAGGGAGTGTCTGCCGGGGGGGCCTTAGTCCTGTCCCCCTTCTTTGCCCTGCAGCAGTTCGCTTGTTCCCAAACCCGGGTCAAAAGCATTCCAAGCAGTAGTGTTACAGCTGTACCGACAGGCCAGTGGCTTGGTAGCATATTTCATTGTTGGGGAAGGGTTATTTTAAAGAAGTACAGTAGTTTTTTTTTTTTAATAGCTATTAATTGTATTGACTATCCACAAGGGGGGGATCAAGGGAAGTGGCAGGGAACTACAGGCCTGTCAGCCTGACATCGGTGGTGGGCAAGGTGATGGAGGGCATTGTCAAGGAGAGGCTGGGGGGACCTGGAAAAGTCAGGGTGCCTGGACGATAGACAGCATGGATTCGTCCCAGGGAGATAGTGTCAGACAAACCTTGTGGAGTTCTATGACTGGGTGACGAGTGCCTTGGACCTGGGTAGACCAGTGGACATCCTCTTTCTAGACTTCAGCAAGGCATTTGACTGTTCCTCATGAGGGCCTGTTGGATAAGCTGGGAGAAATGGTGGTGGGGAACCAGATGATCAGATGGATAGACAGTTGGCTCCAGAACCGGATTGGCGGGATAGTTTCATCCCCAAGGAGGGTCATTAGTGGGGTCCCACAGGGATCAGTCCTTGGGCCCCTTCTGTTCAACGCCTACACCTCTGACATAAAGACAGATATCAGGAGTGAGATGAGTCTCTTTGCGGATGACTCAAAACTGGGGGCGGTGGTGGATGGGGAGGAGTGGAGGGTGGCCCTACAGGGGGACCTGGAGGCTCTGGAAAGAGGGTCTAGAAAGTGGAAGCTGAGGTTCAATGCAGGGAAATGCAAAGTACTGCACCTGGGGGCCAGAAACCCTGGCCAAGTGTACACCGGGGGAATGCTACAAGTCTTGATGGCTGAGAGGGACCTGGGGGTGGTGGTGGATGTCAAGATGAACAACTTGGAGACTTGTAGGAGGGCAGCAGCCAAGGCCAACAGGATGCTGGGATGCATCACTAGGGGGATCACCTCCAGAAGGAGGGAAGTGATACTCCCTCTGTATAACTGCTTGGTGAGGCCACACCTCGAGTACTGCGTGCAGTTTTGGAGGCCACACTTAGAGGGACATTAAACTCCTGGAGAGGGTCCAGAGGAGGGCAACCAAAATGATTTGGGGCTTGGGGGACAGGACCTATGGGGAGAGGCTCGAGGAGCTAAATATGTACACATTGGAAGAGAGAAGGGACGGGGGACATGATAGAGGTCTTCAGGTACATGATGGGGGTAAATAGGGGAGGAGCAGTCAGGGTGCTTCGAAGGAAGGAAGGGGGCAACTAGAGGGCATGGGTGGAAGCTGGAGGGGGGAAGATTCAGGGGAGAAAGGAGGAGGTGCTACTTCACTGAGAGGGTGGTGGAGCCATGGAATGCGCTGCCCAGGGGGCTGGTGGAGGGGTTCAAGAGGGGGTGGGACAGGTACAGGGGAAGGGTTCTGGAAGCAAAATCCAGTGCAGCGAGAATATCCGGAACTGGGAAGGGAGAAGCAAGAGAAGGTGAGGGGGGCAGCAAGGTCAGCTCCCAGGGTGGGGGCTGACCAAACGAGCAGACACGAAAGACCGTTAGGCCTATTCTGCTGGTATTTTAGTATGTTAGTATGTGACTACAAATACTTCTCGATTGACTGCCGTTTTCAGCCAGATAACCCAACCCTAGCCTCTTGCACAGATGAGCAGAATGCACCTGGACCCTGCCTGTGGCACAGGTGAGTAAATGTACCCGGTCGGTCCCTGCCTGTTTTTATCCATTTCTTCACTATATTGTAAACATAATGTAGTCCATGGAGCAGGGTGTCTGGGATTCTGAGAAGACTTTAGTCCCTGGACACGGGGAAAAAAGGTAGAAAAGAAAAGATGCAAACAGATGAAAACAGGCACTGAGGCAGACCTTTTTTATGTAAAATCAAGTCGATTCCCCAACCAGCTCAGGGGCAAAACCATTTATTCCGTTTTCCTCTATACATTTTTCGAGCCTTCATTTCAAGGCATCATTCCATCTGACACTACTGTAGATGAAGAAATCTACTCCATAAATGCAACAGTCTGAATTAGAAACTACAATCTTTCTCCCTGGCTTGATCATTATCTGGGTAGATGAAGTATTCCTTTTACCGATTTGATGATTGTTATATCCCTTCCCCCCTCCTAATCTTTTCTCTATTAAAAAAAACAACCCCAGGTTACATTGCTTGTCCTCCTAGTTTAAATGCTTCATACCTACTTTTTCGTTAGTCTTTGAAATCTTTTTAGCATACTATATTTTTTTTCCCTGTTGCAGTACCCATTTACTTCTGTTTACATTAGGCTATGACATGTGGGATTCTCTCCTCCATCCAGTTAGGAACTGAGGCTTGATTTATAGCAAAAAAAAATATTGGCTAGCTTGCCTTGTAGTCCTGCTGCTCAACTGTCTTTCTTCTGCCAGAACAGCAAGCACACACACTGAAGGGTTCAGGTGGTTAGAGTGCCCCACGTGGAAGTGGTCAAGTGACTTGTTGAACTTTAGGGAAGTATTGGTTAGCTGGTACTTGAAGAGTCTTTCTGGCCATTATTTTTTTCAGATGGGCTTTAAAAAGGTAGCCTCAACTGTCTCACCCGCTGTTTTCCCAATCACTTTCAGGAAACCATACCTCCCTGCTAGGAATTGTATTGGGGCTTTAAAGGGGAACAGTCAGCACATCGGGCCCCACACTAAAGTGTGGAGCTGGTACCAACATGCACGCTGTGTGCAAAAACATTTTGGTTTGCTTACTGTTTACTGAAATATGGTAGGTTGTATCAGACAAGTTTTATTTACTTCTAGGTTGACATCTTCTGTAATTAAAAATCCTCGAATCCCCTGCAGCCGACATCAGAGCAGTAGTGAAGCAGTGAGAGATTCAATAACCCGCATGTGTGTTAGAACTTTTATAAGCCCTGTTCAGATGTTTGTCAGTTCTGCTTTTCTCCTGGGGTTAAGTACAGTCCTCTGAGACTGTACTTAGCTCTAGGAGGACAACAGGACCAGTAAACAAGTAAGCATTAAGCCACGACGAAGGTGGCATCTAATGGGGAATTAATGCATGGTTGGGACCATTGTGGCACAAGGCCACGGGCCGAGTGCCTACAGTGGCCCAACCAGACATTAATTCCCCATTAGATGCCACCTTCGGAGTGGCTTAATGCGCTTGTAACATGGCAAGTGCAAGGCTTGTATTTGTCACATCGTGTTTTATTTGGTATGGAACACTAATGAGCACAACTTATTCCACGTCTGAAATTATGCTTCACATCTGTTACTTTGTGAGGCTCTGTGTAAGTGGAAACGTGCACATGCATGTTGGTGAGCTGACATCGAGTAATATATTGGCTATGACTTTGTGACACGTTTGAACTTTGGTGTACATATGAACATCGAGATAAAATAATTCTGACACCTGCAAACTTGATACTGCTACTGGGCTACTGTATTTGTGTCCGCTCGTTTCTATGTCAGATCGATGGTGTGCTGCATTGCGTGAAAAGTTTCATCCCTGCAGAGCTTCGTATGCGCCAACTAGTGATAGTAGTTCTGTGCCCTGCGTCTACAGTACAGCCATCAGTATTCTGACCAATAGGTGGCGTTTTCTGAGGAGCACTGCAGTTTTGTTCTTTTTTCCATTGATGTGTTTGCTGCTGCCCTGCTGTTCTATTGCAAATCTGGTCCCACTATTATTATCTGCCTCGCCAACTCACAGCATGGCATAGACCACACTTTTCGCTTACAGAGATATCTTATCTCCTGCCCATTCATCTCTCGACTGCTTCACAATTGAGACACTTGCCGGCGCAGCGCCTTTGGTCTCCAGTGTTGGTCATGATACATAGATACATAGACAGTGTCGGCAGATAAGGGCCTATGGCCCACCTAGTCTGCCCATTTGAGCTTGTAAGTTCAGTTTGTTTTCCTAGAAGTCTATTTCCCCTTACCCCTGACCTCTAGAATTCCTTTATGTCTATCCCATGCATTCTTAAATCCGTGATTGTTTCAGCCCCCACCACTTCCTCTGGCAGGGTGTTCCACTTGTCCACCACCCGTTCTGTGAAGAAATTCTTTCTCATGTTTCCTCTGAATCGTCCTCCCTCCAACTTCATCCCATGCCCTCTGGTCCTGAAACATCTTTTGGCTTAAAATAGTGTTTTCCTGCCCCTGTTCCTCCCTGTAAGATACTTGTATGTCTCTATCATATCCCTCTCTCCTCCTCTCCTCCAGGAGTACATGTTCAGTTCCTTCAACCTGTCTTCATAGGACTTGTGATGCAACCCATGCACCATCTTTGTTGCCCTCCTCTGAACCTTCTCTACCCTGTCTATGTCCTTACGTAGGTATGGTCTCCAGAACTGTACACTGTACTCCAGGTGGGGCCTCACTAGTGTCTTGTATAAGCGGAATTATGACCTCCCTTTTCCTGCTGGTGATGCCCCTGCCTATACAACCCAACATCCTATTTAGCGTTACCTGATGCCTTGTCACACTGTTTCCCTACCTTGAGGTCATCAGAGATGACGACCCCAAGATCCCTTTCCTGCTTGGTGCATGCTATATCCTCACCCCCAACTGATATATTGTGCCAGGGTTTTGTGCCCCATATGCATTATCTTGCACTTCTTTGCATTGAATTTCAACTGCCAAACCTTGACCATTCTTCAAGTTTCTGCAGGTCCCTTCTCATTCTGTCTACACCCTCTGGTGTGTCTCTACTCTGTTACAGAGCTTTGTGTCATCAGCGAACAGTGAAATTCTGCCTTCTATATCCTGTGCAATGTCACTGATGAAGATGTTGAATAGGACGGTCCCAGCACTGATCCCTGTGGTACCCCACTGGTCACTCTTCCTCTGTGGAGTGACAGCCATTTACCACCACCCTCTGTGTCCTGCCACCCAGCCAGTTACCTACCACCCACACTACTGTCCTGCCCACACCCATATTCCCCAGTTTGTGTAATAGTCTTCTATGTGGCACAGTGTCAAAGGCCTTGCTGAAGTCCAGATAGGCCATGTCCACTGCCCTCCCTGATCCACCTCCTAGTCACCCAGTCAAAAATTCAATGAGGTTGGTCTGACATGACCTCCCCCTGGTGAAACCATGCTGCCTTGGGTCCTGTAGTCCATTGACAACCAGATGTTCCACCAATCTCTCCTTCAGTAGTGCTTCCATGATCTTTCCCACTACCGAGGTGAGGCTGACTGGTCTGTAGTTCCCTGCTTCCTCTTTGTTCCCACTTTCGTATAAGGGGACTACATCTGCTGTCCTCCAGTCTTTGGGTACCTCCCCTGTTTCCAGTGATTCCGACCAGTAGGTGGCACTTTCACACAGTGACACAAATTCTGTTCTCTTTCACAGTGATCTGTTGATCACCTGTAGTTACCAGTCCTCTGTTCAATCATTCAGCGACTTCTACACTATTAAGTGGGTGGGTGGCTGGGACTCAGCACAATTGGCCCTTCTTTGCTATCTCTGGTACTTCACACTTGGAGGATCGAGCAACAGACTCCTGCACTATCTCTCTTTGAGCTGTCACTTCGCTTTAATGGTCTGTGTTAGTCGTGCCACCTATTGGTCGAACTTGCCCTAGAATTTACACTGCTGACATACTTTTCTGAGCGCCTCCACACACTCAACACAGCATTATTGCTGGAGTAATGCCGTGTTGCTGTTGTACCAGGTGATGTGTTTGCTCCAATCATTTCTGTTGCCTGCGCTCCTATTATTTTAGCCATGTTACAAAAGGTCATAGCCAGGGCTCCAGATACGGGGAGTACCGACCTGTTTTACTAACTTCATTTTAGGAAATACTCTTAAGAAAATGTTTTTAATGAGTACTGATACTCGTCCAACATTTGTAAATACTTCACACTCCAAAGAATAGTGCTTCATAATATAACTCGTGATTCAAAGGGAGCAGTTTTTCCAGATTTACAGCACTTGTTTACATCCCAATTTTGTTTTACTCACTATATTTTAAAACTGGTGAGTAAATTACTCCTACCTGCCAACATTATCTGGAGCATTGTTGGCAAGTGATCAATTCTTATAAAAAAAAAATGCATTAGCCCAGATATTCAAAAGGGTTGCGCATGGCGCAACACAGTGTTACCATGCACAACCCACTGATGTGCCCCGCACGATATTCGTGCGGAAAAGGCCAAGACAACCTCGATGCTACCGGAGGCATCAGAATGTATGCAGGCACAGGTGGGGTGTGCCATGCATAACCTGCACAGCCCAATATTCAGCCCGGATGTGCAGAGTCATGCATGTGCAACCCCTACCTGCGCCTGCACAAAGTTAAGCCCCAAAACAAAAAAAAGGAACAAGTGATGGCCACCCACAGGTGAGCTGCCACATTGCAGGGCGCAACACGGCAGCTGCCACCTGTGAGTGGCCACCCGAGTTCCTGCCGCACCTGGCGGTGCCCCCCCATGCCCCATCGCGGGCATCCGTGCTGCTAAATCCCCCCATCTATATCCCTGGTGGTCCAGTGGACCGATATGTGCCCGATCGCGGGCATTTGTCTCCAAGAATAAGCCCCCATCCTATATGCCTGGTGGTCCAGTGGACCGCACTCTGCCCGATCATGGGCATCGGTATTATAACCCCCCCCATGTCCACTATCCCTGGTGGTCCAGTGGACCTCTATGTGCCCGATCGCAGGTACTTGAACAGTTTTTTTTGTATACTGAGCCTTCATTTAAACTTTTCACTTGTGTGGTGATCTATGGCAGTGTGGATTTGGAATCATAAATAAAACAGAGAAAAGCATTACTGCACAGAGTACTGATGTGATTTTGACACATTTTGTTGGAGTAACCAGCCTCAAGCCATGTATTTGATCAGTCCCCTTGCTGGATGGAATAGAAACTGCCATGAGGCTTATTGGGGTACTTGCAGATTTGTTTGTAGGAAGTCTACAAACTTTTGATCAAGTTCCCTGGTACTATAGTCATCACAAACTCTCAGGACCTCTGCCACATATGGCCACAACTCAGCTTATGATACCAAATGGGTGTTTCCTAAAATTAATTGAGTTTTAATCCTTAATTGGTTTTCTATGTTTCCTATTTTTTTTCCTGCAAAAGGGACACTGTTGAAGAGATTACCCCTCTTTTCCAACACCATTCAATCGTTTTGTTCCCTTTCAGAGTTTTTCTCCAAAGTTTTAATTTTTGTGGCAAAACCTTTATGTACCCAGAATTTCATTTCATCTACTGCTTTCTCTTAGAGGCAGAGCTTGAAGGGGACATTGGGAGCAGTCACCCTTTCTCCAGTGCCCCTGGTTCTGTAGTGGTGCGCCTCAGTGCGCCCCCACCCCCGGCTAGAGCACATGGTCATTTTTGTACAAGGAAGTGATAGAATGCTGCTGTCAGTAGTGTGGGGGGATATTGTGCATCTCAGTGTTTTTATTTTTTTTTTTAAACTTAGTTTATTAAGAAGTTTGGCATTATACATTACAATGCACAGATAAAAGTTGTTTTAGATTCCACATAGACTTATACAGGCCACATTGCCATGACATAGTGTATAACTAGTTCATGCATTTCAACTGTGAAACATTTCATGGTGACATTTATTTATTTATTTACGCGATTTACCAGGAAGGCATACTGAGCAACATGCTCGATTCCAGATGCGACCTGGGGGCCTAGACCCAAGGGATATTTCATAAGTTCATAAGTCCATAAGTCCAGGTTAGAATTATTGCTTCATGTGGACTCGACTCTTTTGTACATATATTGTGGCAAGTACATATTTCCTCGTTATCTTGGCAAACATTGATTACTCAGCTATACATAAACCAGTATATAAAGGGAAAACAGATCGTGATTCTTTCCTTGTACAAAACTTCATCACAGTGTGGAGTAATCTGTAGACAGTCCTGTCGGCATACATTCGGTAGCCATTTTTAAGTGCTGTAAGCGACACTGTAATATACCAAACGATTTTGGAAAATGGAGCTTAATTTTTCCTTGTTTAATAAATTAAATGTTGAGCAGTGGCTCACACAGAAGTTCCCAGGTGGACAAACCTGTCTTACCAGGTTGTGAGGTTATGTAAGCAATAACCTGCAACAGGGTGTGGGGTTAGAGGCATTTAATCCACACCTGGGGTGCGTTGTGAGGCACAAGGCCACAGGCCGATTGTCCTCACAGCGCTCCAGGTGTGGATTAAATGCCTATAACCCCACACTCTGGAGTGGGTTATTGCACTTATAACATGGGTTACCTCCCCCATAAGAGAGAACCCCCAAAAAATTAGGTATTTCTCTTAGTTTCCTGTTCTAAACTCATATTATCCTTCCGCTGTGAAAAATAGTCCATTACAAATTATTTTTCTTACTTTTGAAGTGCACTTGTCGTGGTTAAATAGTACTTCTGAGGTTTGTGAAAGGTTGTAGAGTTGCATTACAGACAATACAGTCATGCTTTCATTTGTATACTGACATAGACTACTGCTGTTACTTCTTCACTGGTGTGCATTAAACTTGTACTCCATTACGTGGCTGTCATCTGTTCTGTGCATGCAGTATACTAACTAAAGTGTAGTGGTGCCTACATATTCTTTTTGTTATAGTTTTACTATGGTTCAATGTGCAATCAAGATTGCTCTTTGTGTGTCATAACTCGTGCATGCCATTTATAATATCTGGTCTATGTATAACTAGAGCTATCGCACGGTGAAGAACAGAGAGGCTGAACGGAAGGTGTGCGTTGTGTACTACTTGCTGTTGAGCGAGGTGCTGTACTGAATCCCACTGCATCATTAACAATAACTCATTACAACCAGTTACTTAATACGCTCTATGAAAAAAAAAAAAAAATACATTTGGTATGATAACACTGTGTGTGTATTTAGTATTACAGCATGGGATGCCAAGACTCTCGTCTTTTTATTTCTTACTGCTGTGCCCAGAAAGTTCAACAGTTTGTTATGCTTACAGTAATTCGTACGTACATGACTGATTTTTGAAGCTCCACCAGGAATGCCATGCGTGTCTAGTACAGTGGTACGGTTGTGAAATAGTTGGGTTCTGATGTAACACTTCAGACAGTGTAACAGGGCGAGTACACATTTTGGCATATGTGACAATACAATAGTCCGACAACGGTACTCTACAGTGAGACCCTTACAGTGGCCAAGTAAAGATTTGTCGTAGCATACTTTGACAACATATGCCTTAATGTTCTTCACCTTTTAAATGAATGCAGAAAACATTTCACTATGATGGACGTCTACTAGTATGTAAAGACTGTATTTAATAGACACCCATGTCTGACCGCTGTTATGAGAGTACTCATTGCCACACTACTTGGCACATAACTTGACAGCCACCATACGCGGCATCAGATACATTTCTGCTGTGTCTACCTAGGGGTATGACAATATATTCCAGGAACAAGTAGTATAGTAGGATGTGCTTGTTTGCAGTGTAATGATATCACAGGGTTGCACATTATTGTGTGGTATGCAGAAGACTTGCCTGTGTTACTTGATCACTGACAGGACAATTTGTGACTGAATTTTGCAAAGTCTCACTTTGTGTATTACTCATTTTTTTATGGTATCCTAGGTTTCATTTGTTCTGTTATTGTTCAGCTTATTGTAACAGTTTCAGTTTTTAATTAATTACCTTAAACCGTGAGTTGGCCCGGTACTGCCACTGAATATTTAGAAAAGGGGCACTAAGTGCATCAGGTCCCTCATATACTCCAGTGTGCCGTCCACATAAAGCAATATTCTGTGTTTCTGTCCAGCTACTGTGATGCCTTTGATGTCTTTATGTTGGCAATGCCAGCAGCTAGGAGTTTGATGCTGAGTGCAGATAGCAGGGGTGACAAATGGCACCCCCGATTAGTGGATCTGGTGGGGGGGAAGGGTCTGAGATGGTACCACTGCCACTAACTTTTACTCTGGCTGTTGGTGTCTGATATAACATTCCCAGCCATCCAGAAAATGTGTCCCCAAACCCCACATTAATTAAGACCTCTTTTAGAAAAAGACCGATTTAAGGTGATCAGAGGCCTTTTCATCATCAATCAGAAAGGTTACTTGGACTTCGGGTTGTCTCTCACACCTGATAATATATTGAGCAACTGTCTGACATTGTTGCAAAGATGTCTTTGGGGTATAAAACACGTGGTTTGGATGGATATATTTTGTGACAATGGCTTGCACTCTCATTGCTAGTAATGTAGTAGATAATTTAAGATCTTGGTTTAACAGATTGGCCTATATGAGGCCCATTCATCTCTACCCTTAACCCGGTTTGGGTAAAACAGTAATAATCACTTCCTGTCAAGTATCCAGTGGTTCATTAGCTTGACTACTACAGAAGGTTTTGAGGAGAATGGGTATGAGCTGTTTACTAAAAGCCTTATAAAAATCGGTGTTGAAACCATCTGGGCCCAGTGACTTGAAATCTGGCAAATGGAAAATCATGTACACAACTGCTCGCGGTCTAGGAAACAAGATCCCAGACCTGCAGGCAATAGTGACAGAGGCTAAACTGGACATAGTAGCAATTAGCGAGACATGGTTTACCAGTAACCACACTTGGGAGACTTAAGTACCTGGCTGTGTACTGTTCAGAAGAGACCGAGGTGCAAAAGGGGGGCCTTGTATGTAAATGAAAATATCAAAGCTACAGAAATTCAGAATACACATAAGGAGCCAGAAGAACTGTGGGTCACCCTGGAAACAGGAAATGGGACAGCCATAAGAACTGGGGTTGTCTACAGGCCCCCAGACTAGAGGGAGGACACAGACACATTACTGTTGGAAGATATGCAAAACATAACAGCTAAAGGGGAGGTTCTGATAATGGGAGACTTCAACATGCCAGATTGGTCAATACCAGCAGGAACATCTGCCAGAACTAGACACATGGTGGATTCCCTGCAGGGGGAAGGCCTCAAACAACTGGTACAACAACCCACAAGAGACAGGGCTATCCTAGATCTAGTACTGACTAACAGGGAAAGGATCACAGATCTCCAGGTAGAAGGTCACCTGGGGGCCAGTGACCATCATATGGTATGGTTTAATTTGACCACTACAACTAAATCATCCCATTCCAAAGCAAAAACATGGGACTTCAGAGAAACTGACTTTGATAAGGTGGCCAACAGAGTTAAACTAGCCCTGGCAAAAAGAAATACAGGTGAGTGGGTACAGGCAAAGTGGGCAAGCATTAAGGATGCAATACTTGAAGCAACATCCCATTGTGTTAGACGTGTTAGAGAGAAAAGGAAGTGCAAAAGAAGAAGGAAACCACTTTGGTTATCAAAAACAGTAGCAGAAAAGGTCAGAGCCAAAAGGCTGGCCTTCAGGAAATATAAGGGAACACAGTGTGATGAAGATAGGGAGGCATACCAAACTTCCCTAAGGGAAGCAGGGAAGGCAGTAGGCAGGCAAAGGCCCAAACTGAGGAAACACTAGCACAGACAGTAAAAGAAGGTGACGAGATTTTCTATAGATACATTAGTGAAAGGAGAAAGTCCAGAGGGGGTATTGCTAAGATCAAAGGAGATAAGGAGGTGTGTGAGGAGGAGGACCATGTAAAAGCATCTATCCTAAATAGATACTTCTGCTCAATATTTACTGAAGAGAAGGTAGGGCAGGGCCCACAGCTCAGCACCATGGACACAGTGGGGAGGGAGGTGAGCGCTAGTCCCTTCTCAAAAGAAGGGGTCCTACAAGAGCTCGATAAGCTCAGGGTGGACAAGGCAATGGGACCTGATGGCATACATCCCAGGGTACTAAAGGAGCTAAGGGTGGAACTAGCAGAGCAATTATCAGAACTGTTTAGTGAGTCTCTGAGCACAGGAGAAGTTCCAGAAGACTGGAGAAGGGCTCATGTGATCCTGCTCCACAAGAGTGGTAGCAGGGAGGAGGCAGGGAACTACAGACAAGTCAGTCTTACCTCAGTAGTGGGCAAGATTATGGAGGCACTCCTTAAGGAAAGGATTGTGCAACACCTGGAATCCATAGGAGCACAGGATCCAAGACAGCATGGGTTTAAAAAGGAAGGTCCTGTCAAACTAATCTTATAGATTTCTTTGACTGGGTAACCAGAGTGGTGGACCAAGGGAGCAGTTGATGTTGCCTACTTTGACTTCAGCAAAGCTTTCGATACTGTTCCACGTAGAAGATTGATTAATAAGCTGGGTAGGCTTGGGGTGGATCAGAAGTTGGTCAACTGGGTGGCAAACTGGTTGACGGGCAGAAAACAGAGAGTGGTGGTAAACGGTATACAGTCAGAAGAGATGCAAGTCACAAGTGGAATACCTCAGGGATCAGTTCTGCTACCAGTCCTCTTCAATATCTTCATCAGTGACATTGCAGATGGACTGGAGGGTAAGGTTTGTCTGTTTGCAGACGACACCAAGATGTGCAACAGAGTAGATGATCCAGATGGGGTGGGCAGAATGAGAAGAGATCTGGATAAACTAGCAAAATGGTCGGAAGAGTGGCAGCTGGGGTTTAATGCAAAGAAGTGCAAGATCATGCACATAGGGAAGAGAAACCCTGAAGCCACCTGTAGGCTGGGATGGGAGTTGCTGGCAGTCACAAGGGAAGAAAGAGACTTGGGCATCATCATCACCAATGACCTGAAATCATCCAGGCAGACCACTAAGGTAGTAGGTAAGGCTAGGGCGATGTTAGGGTGTATTAGTAGGGGTATCACAAGTCGGAAGAGGGAGGTAATAATTCCTCTTTACAAGACACTGGTTAGGCCCCATCTGGAGTACTGCGTGCAGTACTGGAGGCCACACCTTCACAAGAACATCAACCAAATTGAAGTAGTCCAGAGAAGGGCAACCAAAATGGTGCAGGGACTGTATCAGAAAACATATGAGGACAGATTAACAGAGCTCAGTATGTATATCCTAGAGCAAAGGAGGGAGAGAGGTGATATGATTGAAACATTCAAACACCTTAAGGACATTAACAAGGCGAAAGAGTCTAACATGTTTCAATATAAGAAAAATAGCAGGACAAGAGGACACCCCATGAGATTAGAGGGAGGCTGATTAAGGGGTAATGTGAGGAAGTTCTTTTTCACAGAAAGGGTGGTGGATGCATGGAGCGGCCTACCTCAGGAAGTGGTGGATATGAATACAGTGCAGGGCTTCAAACAGGCATGGGATAGGCATAAGAGAGCAATACAGATGAGTATGAATAGATAGGCCATTGACAGAGCAAAAGCCTATGGCACATTCATAAGGTAGAAAAAGAAATGGTCAGACTGGATGGGCCTTGCGGTCCTTATCTGCTGTCAAGTTCTATGTTATTTTTAAAGGCTATAATTGTGGTTTGTATTTCTAGTTCTTTTTTTTTTTTTTTTATACTTTCTAGGCTTTTTGTACCCCATTTTTTTCCCTTTTCCCGGGGCCCCAGCACACGAGCATCATGCATGGAGGCGCATGCACGCCCCATGACGCCGGCTCAGCCCCTTCTGCCCCTCCTGTGGCTACTTCCGGAGCACCACAGGTCGGCGCCACCACAGTCCTCCACAGGGTGGCGGCCAGTGGCCAGGGAGCCTCCAGTCCCTCCCAGGAGGAGAGAGCTGCCTTGCGACAGCTCAGTCTTGCTCCTTGCCCTCCCTCTGACCATTCCTGTACCTGGGTCATCGGTGCAGCGTGAGGTGTGGCATCCAGCGCCTCAACCTTCAGTGCCACCGGGCCAGCCGTATATTTCTAATTCTTGTATGGGCTGTTCCAGCATTTCTCTGTCCTCTTCTGACAAGGTGCTGAGATTTGAACTTTTAAGATATGTATCTGAGTCTACTCATGATACCTGTGCAGGATCCCTACTTCCGTGTACAAGGACCCATAAAACCAGTGGAATCAATGTCACTATTATGGTTGTAGGCAAGTAGAGGCGAGTTGGAACTACCTGAAAGAGGCACTAAACAAGGCAGCAGAAGGATGCATAAGACTAGTCAGCAAATCAAAAAGAAGAAACCCAATTTGGTTTGCAATGGAGGTACAAGGCGCAGTAAGGGAAAAGAAAAAAACATTTGAAAGGACAAAGCCTTTCAGAAGGACGAGGACATGAATCTGTATAAGATCAAATTGAATGAAGCCAACAGAAAAATCAGGACAGTCAAGGTGCAAGCAGAGGAAAATATTGCAAAGGACATCTTGGGAGGTACGAAGAATTTCTTTAGATACATTAGTGATAGAAAGAAAAAAGGGGAAAATAGGCTCAAATCAGAAGGAGGGGAGATGGTAGAAGAGGACACAGAGAAAGCAGAGGCACTAAACAAGTACTTCTGCTCAGTATTCACAAACGAAGCAGAGGGAGATGGACCCACCTTGAAAGATGGCACCACACATGCCAAATTTGTTAACTCAAGCCCTTTTTCGGTAGAAAGGGTTATGAAGGAATTAGCAAAGCTAAAAACAGACAGAGCCATGTGTCCAGATGGGATCCCTCCAAGGATAGTAAGAGAGGTGCTAGCAGCACCTCTAATGGATCTTTTTAACAAATCCCTACAGGAAGGGGTGGTTCCAGAGGACTGGAAGAAGGCCACAGTGGTCCCTGTTCCTAAGGGAGGAAGCAGGGAGGAGTCGGGGAACTACAGATCGGTCAGTCTGACCTCTATGGTGGGTAAAATGATGGAATCCCTGCTACAGGAGAGGAACATGGAGTTTCTGGAGGCCAGCAACCAGCAGGACGCCAGACAGCATGGGTTTACGACAGTCAGATCCTGCCAGACCAACCTGATACCGTTTTTTGACTGGGTCACAAGGACAGTGGACCAGTAGGGATCTGGACATGGTCTATCTAGACTTTTTGAGGCATTCGATTCTGTACCACACAGAAGGCTGTTAAGGAAGTTAAGGAGGGTAGAAGTTGGGGGGTGGGAATAGTATCCTGGGTAAGAAATTGGTTGGAGGGAAGAACCCAAAAGGTCATGATAAATGGAGTCTTATCTAGCGAGAGGGATGTGACGAGCGGGGTGCCCTATGGGTCAGTCCTGGGGCCTCAACTCTTCAACATATTCATCAGCAACATCACAGAGGAGCTGGGGGGGGTCTGTCTATTTGCAGATAACACAAAGCTTTGCAATAGGGTCGACACAGAGCAGGGGGTCCATCAAATGAGGGGTGACCTTCACAAACTTGGAAAATGGTCTTCTGCATGGCAACTGAAATTCAACGCCAGAAGGTGTGAGGTCATGCACCTCGGAAAGGGCAACACCAGGGCCAAATACTACTTGGAAGGGGAAAAGCTTACCACCACGAGTCAAGAGTGTGATTTAAGGGTCATCATTTCAGAGGACCTGAAGGTTGGTAGCCAGTGTGAGAAGGCAGCACTAAAAGCAAACTGTATGCTTGGATGTGTAGGCAGGGGCATCACTAGCAGAAGGAGGGAGGTGGTCCTTCCTCTGTACAGGTCATTGGTGAGGCCTCACGTTGAGTACGGAGTCTCAGTTCTGGAAACCATACCTGAGGAAGGATGTTGACAGGGTGGAGACAGTCCAGAGGAGGGCAACTAAAATGATACATGGACTCCAGGGAAAGAGCTACGAGGACAGACGGGGGGAGCTCAATATGTACTCTCTGGAGCAGCGGAGGGATAGGGGTGATATGATAGAGACCTTTAAGTACCTTAAAGGGTTAAACAGAGTCCAGACAGATGAACTGTTCCAACTAAATGCATCCAAAAGAACACAAGGTCATGGCCTGAGGTTTGAGGGGGGAGGAGTTTCAAGAGCAACAAGTGCAAGTTATTCTTCATGGAGAGAGTGGTGGCGCCATGGAATGCGTTACCTGGGGAGGTGGTGGAAGCCAAGACAGTTAGGGAATTCAAAAACGTATGGGATAGATACAAAGGAATTGTGACAACACAGAAAGGAGGATTGTAAGGGGGTTAGTCTGAAACATGGGCAGATCAGATGGATCACCGGTCCCCATCTGCCGACGCATTCTATGTATCTGTGTGTCTAGGCGTTATGTAAGAGGCACGTGTGGCTCCCTGGGCTTTAACATGTGAGACTGCCCTTTCTGGCATTGCTTTACACCACCTAAAAGCCAGCAGTCTGGCAGCTTTACCCCCCACTTCATAATGTTTTTTAATCCAGGATATTGAGGGAGAGAATATTGCTGTCTGTGGCCGGGGGTGGTGGTGGGGGTTTAACCAAGAAAGGCACACTAAGCCAGAGCTTGTTTTCAAGTGCGACCTGGGGACACAAGAAAATTAAGTGACTTGCTCAGCTTCATACAGTATGCAAGTGGGGACTGATGGGATTCAAACCCGGATCTCCATGTTTGTAGCTCAGTGCCTTTAACCACTACGCTATAATGCCTCCTCTGAAGGACGTGTGGTGGCTGGAAAATGTTTTATATGGTGCATCTCATAGTGTTTTTTAATCCAGGACATGGAGGAAAGAGAATGTTGCTGCCAGCGGTTGGTGTGGAGGCTGGAAAATATTGTTATATGGTGCATTCCATAGTGCTTTTTAATCCAGGACATGAAGTAAAGAGAATTTTGCTGCCTTTGGCCGGGGCTCTGAGCTTCCTAAAATCTGCTTTGTATGATGCTTAAATATAAGTGTATTCTGTAGCACAGCGGGAACTGGAGAAGAGGGGGTGTTGCACTGTTGAGGTACTGTCCATTGAAGTTCTGTCCTTTAGATGAGGCATTAAATTGATGTCCTTTTTGACAACCTTGGTGGCTGTCCAAAAAGGCCAAAGAAGAAAATTTCCATGGCACTTATCATCAGAGTAGGAGTTTCCCTTGTTTACTGGACAACATTCCCTTGGTCAATAAAACAGATCCCCAACACCATTTCAGGATACATCTGGAAACAAGCTGTCATGGCTCAGTATGCATTTAGTAGTCCATTACCAATAAGGCAAACACAGTAAATAGATGGACTGCATGTTAATGATCTTATGTTGCAAGTTTCAAAAAACAAATAGACATCAACATTACAGGATGGTAGCCAGGTGTTGTGCTCCTCAGATCTGAGCTACTCCACGCAGCAGCACTGAAATGTCTTTGATGCATTGAGATCAGGGTTTTGTGTGTTGGGGATTTCGCATGCCCTCCAGCTGCCCGCCAGACTGCAGATTTTATATTCAGGCAGGACATACATATACAGCGATCCACTGGAGGCTAGAAACAAGCTTGAGGCCATCTGGGCTGATTTTTCTGCCTGAGGAGAGTTGCTGGATTCAGATACAGAAGGCTAAAAATAACACTTGTCTGAACTCATTAGATACAGCTGTATGTGATGTACCAGTTGAAGGTGTTGAGAAATTTTAAGGTAGCACTGGATCTGAATGGGTGAATTACATGTGAGGAGTAACCTAGGTACGGCAGTACTGAATGTACTGATGCGGGTGCTGTTATCTTTGAAATTCGGTAATAAAAATAATTTGGTTAACCTTGGGCAGGCCTCCCTGGGTGCTGATAATGTTTGCTGGTGACTAGATGGAGTTTGCCACATGGAGGGGTAATGGTGACTACACTCACAATGGAGGGTGAGCCCAAGACTCAGATGTGCGCTGACTGCATGACTGATAAAGGTTAGTTAAGGTTTATTATTGTTGCATGCCGTTAGCGTTTACAGGGACCCGAAGTTTGGCACAAGGTTGTTTTATTTTTTTCTTTCTTTTCCTTGCTCTAACTTGTCAGGTAGTCTTTAAAGCATTACAATGTTTATCATTGAGTTTTACGTAATTTGTTATTTCTCGTTCACTGGCTAAGATATCATCAATCAATCAATCAAATCTTTATTTATTCAGGCGAACATCTAGATAAATGCTAGAACTGGCAAAAGTTCTTATCTGGTAGATATTTCCATCTTGTATCAACTGCAGTGTTATGAGAGGGCTGATGTTTTGCCCCGTTTCTTTGGGCTGGTATCACATATGTTAGTATGGGCTTTACCATGACAATAAGTGAAGTTATATGCAAGTCATTAGACGTCTGATTTTAGGATTATATTTTCTGGAATGTCTTTGGTACTGCTGCAGTGACTCATCTTGTGCGATGTAATTTTGCTAACCGTAGCCAGATCCTTCTATATATAGTAACATAGGATGAGGAGTTTAGATCTTGTACTGTTAGATTTCTAGATGTACTTGTGAAAATGAATAAAAATAATGTAACCCCAGGGCTCCTCCTTGGGTTACTACAATACTCTGTAGTTGTCAGCCTCAGGAGAGGGGCCAACTCTCTCCTGACCTTTTTCAGTTCCTAGTGAGTAGACCAGTGTCGAGTTGTGGTGGCAGCCTTATCCTGTGCAGAGCCCCTGAAGAGGTGAAAAACCTAAAGGACAATGGGTCATGTAACCGTGAGTAACACATGGTGTCTTCCCGCATTCCTGAGAGACTTTTGATTGGAAAAGTGCTGCCCAGTTACTGGAGTGGCCAGGTTTTGTCCTCCCATTGAGGGAATTCTGTTAGTTTGGACACTTTTACCCCAGAACCGCTGGAGGGCTGTTTTGCTACTCAGATGATGCCTTCAGAGATATGATTTCATTTGGAAAAGAGTTGCCGGTCCTCTATCTAGAATTTGGAGCTACACTCGCTTCTGTCTGGGATATGAGGAGAAAACCTTTTCTGTTTGGTTAAATTTCACAGGAACTGTTTCTCACAGATGTGTGGTCATGCTCTGTCCTGACAAGGCTCTATGGAGATGGGACTTTGGCAAAGGGGGAGCCCGGCATTGCTCACTGTCGGGACATGTGAACCTAACATTGTTCACTTTCTGAAAGAGAACGGAATCTGGTAGACAGTGAACCTAGCATTGTTCACATGCTTTTTGGAGAAGCTCTGTCCTGTGTCCACAGCCTGGAAGAGGGATGGATGGATGGATGGAAACCCTTTTTCTCTTACCCCTTAAGGCAGGGGCCCCAAACAAATGGACTTGTAGTAAATCACTACTGTTACTTTTGGACTTTGTGTACTTTCTGCACCTGCAGCCCCAGACTGCGGGCAAGAATGTTGTCTGTCAGTCCATTGTGTACAGAACAAAACCTACTACTTGGCTCTAATTCTGCTTATGGACATTCATCTATGTGTGGATAGTGTGTGTTACTGGTGCCTCCCAGTGCTATGCCCACCCCCTCCCGGTTCCCAGGTGAAAAATCTAAATGTTTTTTGACACTCCCCTCTCCCCTCCTGAGAGCTGAGCCAGGTAAACACCCTAGTGAGGGGAGGGTGAGGACTGTGTCAAGCAAAAGGGTCACAATGACATTTACAGAAGTACAGTAAATAGATGAAAAACATTGAATGTACAGCAGACCACATCACAGTTTTGAACTGGCACATGCTAGCTTCCATTTTGGAGACGGTGGTTGACTGACATGCTCCCCTGGCTCTCGAATCTAGCTCTTCCACTGCTTTCTCTGCCTTTCTTTTTGGAGATTGGGAATGGCATACAAGACTTGTATATTAGCTATCTTCCCCCTCTCTCACTTTAGGAATTGTGCCATGTCAGCATGTGGGGCTGGGGTGGGGGGTTCGATTCCTGCTCCAAAGATGCACCTTTGGTGTTGGCTTTCAAGCCGAGCTTCACCACAAGCATGCTGAGTAAGTTATCTAAGGTATGCATGCCTTGCTGTTGCTCCTTGCCCTTTTTAGGCTTACATAGACTGTTTAAATGACATTCTTTTGTTAACAAAAAATAGATTTCAAACCTTGCAATGTCTAGGGTCACTGGTAGTTCAAAATAAACAAATCTAGACAGCTACTCACTCCACAGTCCTCCCAGAGCCTGCAGTTTAAAGAAAGCATGCCTGTCAAATCAGCTTGCTGAGAAGGCAGCTGTAGAAATGGTTGATGTAGGGGTAGATATGGCTCTGGTAGCCAGTAAGGTTGCCCCACCTGCCATTTCAGTACTTTTACCAGTTATTGTAGATTATCTAAATAGTGAATTTACCCTGGCTGAGGAGTCTTTGGTATGGGCCTTTGGTGGGGGGGCGGTGCTTACATGCTACCTTTCGGTGAGAAAGCATCCCTGACAAGCAGCCAGTTCCAACCCGCTGGCCCCAACCTCAGAGATGGAATTCAGGACTCTCTCAGTACTGAATATTCTTGATTGGGAGATACCCTGGTGGAGTCGGAGGGCTGCCACCCTAGGCCTAACAGTGCACAAAAAAAAAAAAAGGCACTGACCAGTTATGTGTGATATGTTTGCAAGAGTCAGGGTCCTCCTCTTCAGTTGTTCATGATCCTCTGAGGAGGAGAAATGGGTGATAGGTTGTTTAAGACAGCAGACCTTGTCAGGCTTATCAAGTATGTATCGGGTGATGCACATACATAGGAATGTGACAGCAGAAAAGGACCGCCAGGCCCACCTAGTCTGCCCAGTTTGCCTAGATATCCACTAGGCCTTTACTGTAGTCCTCCCCCCACCTCCAACACCCCCCTATGTTTATCCCATGCCCTCTCGAACCCTCCCACTGTCCTCTCCCCCCCCCTCCCTCTGCAGCCCATTCCAGTTGTTCACCACCCTCTCAGTGAAAAAGTACTTCCTAAAGTTACCTCTAAATTTCCCCCCCTTGATTTGGAATTCATGTCCCTTTACCCTAGGTCACTCCTTTAGTTGGAAGAGGCTCTCCACAGGCACCATATTAATACCCTTTACGTATTTAACCCTTAGGCTGCCAAGAGAATTAGAAAGTATAGGAATTCTGGACTGATATCAGTCCGTGTCACAGAAAGGGTTAATATCTCTATCATCTAGCCCCTTTCCCTTCTCTGCTCCAATGAGTACATGCCTAGGTCATTCAGTCGCCCCTCATATAGTAAGTGTTCCAGCCCCCTCAACATCTTTGTCACTCTCCTCTGAACTCATTCTACCCTCTCCACGTCCTTCCAAAGATATGGCCTCCAGAACTGGACCCCGTAGTCCAGGTGTGGCCTGATCAGATGGGTGCACAAGGGAACTATGACCTCTCTCCGCCTGCTGGAGATCCCCGTCCCTATGCAACCTAATATCCTGCTGGCTCTTGCCACTGCCCCTCCACACTGCTTTGCCACCTTCAGGTCCTGTGAGATGATGCCTTGATCCCTTTCCTCTTCTGTTACCTGCAGGGATCTACCTCCTATCCTGTACTCCACTTTCCCGTTTTTCTGCCCAAGTGCATTATCTCACACTTCACCATATTGAACGACAATTTCCACTCTTTGGACCATTTCTCCAACCTCTCCAGATCGCTGTGCGTCATCTCCACCTCCTCCTGTGTGTCCACTCTATTGCAGACCTTTGCGTCATCTGCAAATAGACTCATCCTCCCTTCCAGACCCTCCGTTTTGTTACCTGTGAAGACATTAAACAGTAGAGATCCTAACACCAACCCTTGGGGTACCCTACTGATGACCACGGACTCCAAGGGTGCTCCATTGACGAATACCCTCTGTGTTCTGCCCTCTAACCAGTTCTGAACTCACCTTATTGCCACCTCCCCCAACCCCAGACAACCCATTTTGTGCAGTAGCGTCCTGTGCGGTACCAAGTCAAATACTTTTCTGAAATCAAGGTAGGTCTTGTCCCCCGAGCCATCCTGATCCACCACCTCGGTGACCCAGTCATGGAACTCTGTCAGGTTCGTTTGACAGGATCTGCCCTCGGTGAATCCATGTTGCCTTGGATCCTGAAGGCCTTATGCCTCCAGGTGGTAGTTGATTCTGTTCTTGAGCAGTTTCTCCATGAGCTTGCCAACTACAGATGTCAAGCTCACTGGTTAGTAGTTGCCCACCTCCCCCCCCCATGCAGGGGTACTACATCTGCACATTTTCAATCATTAGGTACCACCCCAGAGCTTAAGGAGTTGTTGAATAGGGTGGTTAAGGGAGCAGCCAGTTCATCCCTCAGATCCCTCAAAACTCTTGGATGCACCCCATCTGGACCTTCGAAGAAAGAGCCATTTTTTTTACACAAAAGGATCCCTCTTCACTTCTTGAGTCCTCGAGGAGAACTCATTCTCTGTGAATGCCTCCTTAGCTCAACGGTTAAAAAGACGGTTTGGGAGGGGGGGGATGTGGTTAAAAAAAAAAAAAAACATTCTGTACTTCGTATCATTATTAATAGGCTCATAAATTTAACAAAGAGGATACAAGTGTGTTTTTTCCGTGTCCTGCTTACTAATCTTGTATTGGCTTCCTAGGCACAAAATGCTGCCCTCCCAGTGAATGGCAGTGCATCTCCAAACAACCCCCATGGTAAGCACATAAGACACCTTTCTTGTGGTGGGGTTGGGGGAGTGTCATTACCTTACTTGAATGTCTCTCAGTATGGCCTGGTACATGTCCCATTTGGCTAGGGTAGCAGAGGTATGGGCAACAAAACTGTGTGCTCTACTTAACTGGTGCAAGAAATAGTCTGGACCTGGGTGCTGGCATTCCTAGGAAATGCAGCTAAAAAGTACCAGACAATCACCTGTATGTTGACAGCCACCTCTGCTTTAGCCAGCTGTAACATCTGGCTGATGGCTTGGTCAATCTACCAGGCCTGTATAGGCCAGCTGGTCCACCTCCCCTTCATGGGCACTGTCTTTTTCAGCAAGGCTGTGGACACGTTAATCAAGGACTTAGCTGAGCTCAAGAATCTCCAGCTACTGGTGCATTAAACGGGAACAGTCACCACCAAGGGTCCGGTCCCCACACTCAAGTTATAGGGCTTGTTCCAATGGGCACTTTGTGTGCGAAAAACATTTTGGTTTACTTACTGTTTACTGTAGTGTAGAATAGTAGATTGTATCAGACTAATTTTGCTTAGTTGTAGACTGACATCTTCTTTTACTACAAATACCAGAATCCCCCTGCAGATGACATCAGAGTGGTAAGCAGCAGTGAGAAGATTCAATAGCTTGTAGTGCACGTTAGAGTTTATATAAACTCTGATCTTTTGTTTGCTGGTCCCACTGTCCTCCATGGCTGTGTACAGTCACAGAGGACTACACTTAGCCCCTGGAGAAAAGCAGTCCTGGAAAGTACTTGATCAGAGATCATTAAAGCTCTAACATGCACTATGGGGTGTTGAATCTCCCATTGCTACCTAAAGCTCTGATATCAGCTGCAGGGGATTCTGGGATTTGTAGTAAAAGATGATGTCAGCCTACAACTAACCAAAACTAGTCTGATCGAATCGACTACAGTACACAGTAAGTAAACAAATGTTTCTGCCCAAAATGTGCACGAGGACCAGCTCTACACTTGAGTGTGGAGTCCTTCATGGTGACTGTTTGTAAAGAGACGTTTGCAACCTGTTTTGCATCATATCATTTCTTGGTGAAAGCCCACATTTTATGATTGCTTACCTTCTCTAAAATTCATTGATGTTGCTGGTTGTTTTCTCTGCCTCCTTGCTTAGAACAGAAATGCATAGTAATGTATAGTTATACCCAGCTTTGTTTTGCTTGAGATCCTTGAACTATTCTTACTGCATACTTTCTGAATATTAGAAGCACCCTCAGACAGTGCAGCCACTCATGATACAGTAGTCTCCTTTCCTCTGTCTGCATAATGAGTGGCTAGACTGTGTTGGTGTTTCTAAGTCCCGGAAAGATACAGTGGGTGTCAGTCAAGAAATGTAAACAAACATGTCTTTGTATGATAAAACCAATATGTTGGCCAGGCAGTTTTTCACTTTTTCAAAAGAAAAAAGGAATCTGAATCAAACTACCTGCTGCATTAGCTGTCTACAAAATGTGAACAATCATAAAATGTGTTTTTAAACTGGGAACACTTAGAGGCCTTAGAGGGTTGATAGGTTGACGGTAACCCCTTTAAGTAAGCTGGGGGAGGGGGGGTCCTCGCTCCAATCATTACATGGCCCTATTCAAAAATGTTATCATTTATCACTAGTCTCCACCTTTTTCCATCCTGCTTCCTGTGCATGCCACTCAGTCATACTGTACATTGTTATAGGCAGAATCTGTGGCCTTTTGAAAGGCACCTCCGTGAAAAGCTTTATGAAAGTCGAACTGTTGTTATATTCCCTAGCCTTGAGTATTACACCAGCTGCTGTTATTTAACTATGTATTCTAATATTCATTCTTTTGGTTTTTCCATTGCTGTGACTTCCTTATAATCTGCTGTACTTGCTGCATACGTCCTGGGTCATACCAGAAAATAGGCATGACGTTTTCTTATGTCCTTATCTGGTCAATAAAATCTAAATAAATAAAAGCTCAGGGAAGAATTTTCAAAAGGTGCCACCAGCGACTTGCTGACTGCTGTTTTCAAGACAGACATCCGTCCGAACTGTTAGACCATCTATCTGATGATCTTACTGCGTCCTAATTTTTCTTTCAAAACAGAAGACACAATTGCAACAAAACAATGATGCAGATTACAAGTGTGTAAATTTTGATTTGAGGAAAATCATGACTTTACATTGCAAACTGATTCGGCTTTTAGTAATCGCATTGGTGCTGTTTGGATGCAGTCTGCTGGATCCTGGTACAGCGTGCATATGTGTGAACCAGACCATTTTGAAAATGCCCCTCCCCCAATGTAATATCTTTAAGTTTGCTTTCATCAGGTTTTTACTTTCTCAAATCATTAAATTAAATGTCCTTGACGTGATTTCCCTTCATAGAATTTAGGACCCTGAATCTTTCTGTCTTTTTTAGATGATCAGTAGTATCCTGTCTGATAAATGTTTCAGTGCTCCCAGTGCCAATGTTAAGCCTACTGGTCTATAATTTTCTGGGTTTTTATGTAAATAAATGGAGTACATGGACCTCCCTTCATTCACCAGATGCATAGGATACATCTTATGGGTGGCTATCAGATATCATTTTTATTATCACGAGTGGTCAGTGACCTCTTGACCCTCATGAGTGGCTAAGTCATGAGTGAGGGTTCGAGAGGTCACTGACCATGAATGAAGATAAAAATGGTATCTGAGAGCCACCAATCAGATGTCCGGCTTATACAGTCTACTTTAGTGCTTTTAAAGATTGTCGAAACTGCGTCTGTCACACAGATCAGCAGAGTATGAGGCACAATGTTAATTTCAAGGTAGATACAGAGTGATGTACCCCACTAGCAGGATAAATGAGATGATGTACCCTACTAGCAAGATCAAAAAATTTGCCTAGCTAGCTAGGACTCTGTGCCTTTGATAACATCGAAACTGTTATCGACCCCGTCAACCCATTGTCATTGGATGCGGCCGACAATTCCTTGTTCAGGACTTTGGTCCTGACTGGACCTACTGAGGAGGAAACCCAGCCTGCTGGGAACCTCCTCACGATCCCTGGCGCTGACCTGGAGGAGCCGCTGGTCTCCCCGGCTCCTTCTGAGCACCCCCCGTCAGTCCCCCCAGTGGTCGACGTCTAAGTCTCGGTCATCACGTCGAGGAGAACTCACAAACATCATGGGCATTCCAAGAAGCGGTGCCACCGCTATTCATCCTCATCCTCCTCAGAAGAGGAGAAGAGAGGCTTCGGCGCAAGTTGCATCTATGCTACGAGGATCTCATGTGGCAATCAGTTGACGGTGGCCAGTCCAAAGTCAACCCCGGCTTCCACACCGGCCATCACATGGCCATCTCCTTCTAGGCCGACTCTTCCAGAGCTGGCCAACACTGTCCCTCCGCCTGCAGAGCCGGTGAAGGCCTCCTGGCTAGGCCAGAACTGGCCTCTCCGCCGATTGTGGTGGAACCACCACCTAAACGGCCTCCCTCTGGGGCTCCTGTTAAGGAGTCTCGGCCCGCGAGGGCCTCTTGCATAGTCTGTCAGTCATCCTCACTTCCGACCGTCCATGGTGGGTCAAAAGTGACTTGGGTGGTCAGCCAATCTATCCGGACTTCTGTGAGTCCGAGGACTCCTCTTTCCACTCTCATCCATTCGAGGTTTCGCTTGAGGGTCTTTAGACGGAGGAAGGTCCCACATTCTTCATGGGCATTTTCCATCTCCTCTCCGAATCCATGGGGATGAAACTGGAGCCTGTTCAGAAATGGCCTCAATATCCCCCTAACAAACATTCTGACAAAGGGGATTCTCCGACAGAGGCCTTCCCAGTGGCCAGAGCCATTGTAGACCCAGCCCTGGAGCTTTGGCAGTACCCTGCCTCCTGCCACGTGCCATCAGCCTGGATGGGCCCGCAAGTTTGCGGTTCCAGTCAGCTCCCTTTCTGGGTTCACAGAGCACCCCATGGCTGAGGGGTTGGTAACCGAATCTGTGTTTTGGCACTCGGGCAATTCAAGAGACACCGATAGACCTCTGGACAGAGTCCAAAAAACTGGACCACTCTGCCAGAAAAGTCTGTGCTGCCTCTTTGCTTGGTCTTCGTCAGGTGAGCTCAGCTGTCATCATGGCATGCTTCTCCCATGCCCTCCTGGGCTCTCTAGATGAGGTGCTTCCTCATCTCTCCACGGATCTTCAGACTACGGTCAAGCAGGTCTGGGATCAGGGTTGGGCTGTGGCAAAACAGCAGCTCCAGATGGCTCTGGACATTGGGGATTCCTGTGCCCAGTCGGTGGCGGCTGCAGTCGCTGTGCGCTGCAGGGCCTGGTTGAAGGTCTCAACCTTTACGGCGGACACCCAGCACAAACTATTAGATGTTCTCTTCCTGGGCACCGACTTGTTCAGTCCAGAAATTGATAGTCACCTTCTACACATCGAGAAGTCCAGTGCCACCTTGGACTTCATTGCCTCTGCCCAGAAGGAATCTCAGGGTTCCAAGAAGCAGAAGCGTAAGCCCTTTCGGCCTTCTGCCCCTGTAGCCAAACAGCCCCAGTACCAAACGGGGCAGCAGCGGCGGGCTCAGTCTTGGCGCCCTCGGCCCGAGTCAGGGGCTTCAGCAGTCTAAGCCTGGGGGGAGGGGTCCCGGCGGTCCCGCGGCCGGATCCTCCTCCTCCAAGTCTGCACAGTGACAGGATTGGGGGAGGGACCACCCACATGCACGTCATGCACACTCTGTGTCCTCCCATGGGAGGGCTGGCTCTGCCACTTCCTTTCCACCTGGTCCGATGTCTCAACGGACGGGTGGGTATTGGAAGAGATCGGCCAGGGTCTGCCTCAGGAATTCGAGCAGTACCCACCAAGCCGAGGCTGTGCCCCACAAGAGAAGAAGGTATCCGTGGACCTCGGTCGGCTCTCTGAGATGACATCACCCAACTCCTTCGCAAGGAGGTAGTGGTCAGAATCGCGGATCCCTCTGTCAACGCAGGGTTCATTTCCAGGTACTTCCTGGTCCCGAAACGGATAGGGGGATGATGCCCCATTCTAGATCTGCATGACCCGAACAGGTTTCTCAGGTCTCGCACCTTCAGGATGGTAACTCTGTCTCAGATCATACCATCTCTCGAGCAGAACATGTGGTTTTGTTTTCTGGATCTGCAGGATGTGTTCTTCCATGTCCTGATCCATCCGTCACACTGAAGGTTCCTCTGCTTCCAGGCAGAGGGAACCCTCTTTGAGTTCCAAGCCATGCCGTTCAGCCTATTATCTGCCCCCAGGGTCTTCACCAAATACATTGTAGTAGTGACGGCCCATCTTCGGCATCGAGGGGTCATGGCGTACCCCTATCTGTATGATTGGCTTGTAGCAGGTCCCTCCAGACAGGTGGAGAGGTCCAGGGATCTGGCCCCCCAGACCTGCATTGACTTTGTCCTCCTGGTCAGTGAGGCCAAGTCAGAATTTATGTATTCGCAGCAGAGCTCGACTGTTGCCGAGCCAGAGCCAGGCTCCTGACAGACAGGATGGAGGTTCTCTCCTCCTTTGCTCAATCATTTCTGGTTTGGCACTTGCGCTTTGCCTGGGACTTCCTGTGATTTCTGGGCTACATGGTGACCTGCACCTCCGTAGTCCAATGGGCCCAGTGGCATATGTGCCCCCTTCAATGGGAGCTGGCCAGACAGTGGACTCAGTGACTAGGTCACTTCGACTAGCTGGTCACTGTAACCCAGAAGATGTGGGATCCTCTCCAGTGGTGGACCGTCCTGGAGCATCTGCAGGAAGGGATCCCGTTTGTCTGTCCTGGCCCGACAATCATATTGATGACTGATGTCTCTGTTACAGGATGCGGTGCCCACGTGGGGGACCACAGAGTCCATGGGCTGTGGATCCCCGAGGAATCCCGATGCCACATCAACTTGCTGGAGCTCCGAGTAGTTCGGCTGGTGCTGACTGCATTCGCTCCGTTCCTTCGGGGTCAAGTGGTTCAGGTCCAGACAGAAAACACCACGACCATGTACTTTTTCAACAAACAGGGTGGCTCACACACTGCGCAGGGAAGCTCTCCGCATCTGGACCCTTGTGGGCCAACTGGAGGTGCATCTCCTAGCCATTCACATGGTAGGAGCCTCAAATCGCTCGGATGCTCTCAGTTGTGTGGGCGAGGCATCCCATGAGTGGTCTCTCCATCCAGAAGTAGTACACAGCCTGTTCTTCCAGTGGGTCACCCCTCAGGTGGACCTGTTCGCCTTCAGGGGAGAACACAAAGCTGAGGCTGTTTTGTGCCTGCCCCCCTTAGCAGGGCTCGTTGCAGGGGGATGCCTTCTTGAGGTCATGGACTGCAGGCCTCTTTTATGCCTTCCCTTGATGCAAGGTGCTCCTCAAGGTCAGGAGGGACAAGACACAGGTGATTCTGTTGGCTCCAGACCGGCCCCGCTGGTTTTGATACCCCGATCTCCTCAGCCTCATCATTAGGTTCTCGAGATGTCTTCCAACATGCCCAGAACTGCTCTCAGTCAATCAGGGTAAGGTCCACCACCCAGGCCTTCAATCCCTGCACCTGACAGCCTGGTTCCTGAGCGGCTAGACTTCAGGTATTTGCTCTCTCTGAAGATGTCTTCACTGTAGTTGAGGCATCTAGGAAGGAATCGACCAGGAAGTGCTGTGCCTTCAAGTGGGAGAGATTCTCTATTTGGTGTCAGGGCAAGAACCTGGACGCTTTGTCCTATCTGGTGGCAAGCATTCTCGACTACCTTTGGTCTCTCTCCAAAGACGGTCTTTGGTCTACGACCTTTAAGGTACACCTGGCAGCAGTCTCTGCTTACCTGGCATGGGACGATCAGCAGACAGTGGCACAGGAGAAGGTGGTCTGGCATTTCTTCAAAGGCCTCGACCATATTTCCCTTCTGGTGCGTGAACCACCACCACCACCGTGGGATCTACTGCTGGTACTGGCAAAGATCATGGGCAAGCCATTCGAATGAATGCACAGGAGTGAGATGTCACACCTGACATGGAAGACCACCTTCCTGGTGGCTATCATGTCAGCCAGAAGGATTGGGGCGCTTTAGGCACTCTCTGTTGAGTCTCCCTATCTGGTGTTCCACAGATACTAGGTTGTCCTGCGCCCCAACCTGAATTTCCTTCCAAAGGTTGTGTCAGAGTTTCACCTGAACCAGGTGATGACTCTACTGGTGATTTACTCCAGTTCCTCCTCAGAGGCTGAGTACAGGCCCCATACTTTGGACCTGAGATGAGCACTCTCTTATAAAGAGCGCATGATTGGAGTTCAGGGAGAGGTTCACCAGCTGTTTGTCACCTATGCTGAAGCTACAATTGGCAGATGGATTTCATCATGCATCGGTCTCTGCTATAAGTTGACAGGTAGGGAGCCTCCCGTAGGGCTTAGGGCTCATTCCACCTGCCATACTGCTGTGTTGGTGGCTGCTTCTAGGGATGTCCCTATTCAGGATATCTGCAGGGCTGCTACCTGGAAGTCAGCAAACACCTTCATTTTCCATTACCACACTGACCTAGAGTCACGCCAGGATGCTGGTTTTGGGGCCTCAGTTCTCCAATCCCTGTTCTCTAAGTAGGGGGTGTGCGCCTTGCCTCTCTTCTCCCGGAGAACTGCTAGGCATCTGCCAAGAAGTGTGGATAAGAACAACATATCCACATCCCTAGAAACATAGGTTACTCACCTGTAACAGTAGTTCTAGGAGTAGTATTTGTTGTTCATCCACACTGACCCACCCGACCTCCCTGGCTTCAACGTACAACCTCTGCTTCCAGCGGACAAAATCTGGTGTCAAGGGGCAGAGCCGAGGTATATACCACCCGGTTGGGTGGGAGAAGCCAGCATTTAGACCATCTGACAGGATATTTAAAGTAGTAGTAGTAAAACCTTTATTTTTATACAGGATAGTAGATGGTCAATATTCACATTATTAGGACAAAGTCTTATTTTCAAGATGGGAAAGGACATGCCAAGAAGTGTGGATAAACAACATATACAACTCCTAGAACTACTGTTACAGGTGAGTAACCTGTGTATTTCTCCCACACATGCTTTTGTATTTGGCTGCATTGTACTTTAGGGGTATAAAGTCATTTTTGTCTACAGTAATACTATTAACATACTAAAAAGCCAGAAGAATAGGCCAAATGGTCTGTCTTGTCTGCTCGAAAGCCAGCAACCTAATGGCTTCTTGCCTTACCACTCCCCCAGCTCCCAATAGGATCTTCTTTAGTTTCAGTTTCCCCTTGTACCTGTCCCACCCCTTCTTGAATCCCTCTACTGTGACCTCCTCCACCAGCCTCCCAGGCAGTGCATTCCATGGCTCCACCACCTTCTCAGTGAAAAGATGCTTCCTACGCTCCCCCCTGTAGTTTCCCCCTCCAGTTTTCACTCATGGCCCCTGGCTTTCCCCCCTTCTTTAGCTTAAAAAGCTCCTTGGCTCCACTCCTGTTTATTCCTTTTAGATACTTGAAAACCTCTATCATATCTCCCCTGTCCCTCCTCTCCTCCAGTGAGTAGAGCCCAAGCTCATCCGGTCTCTCCTCATAAGGCTTCCCCTCCATGCCCTGAATCATCCTAGTTGCATCATCCTAGTCACTCTCCTCTGGACCCTCTCCAGCAGCGCTATGTCCCTCTTCAGATGAGGTCTCCAGAACTGTATAATAATAATGCAGAATAATGCAGTAGACTCCAGTTAAACACATACCTCTTAAATGCATAGCCTACTTTGGTGCATGGGTTTCTAATGTCCCAATTCCATTTATATCTCCTAAGTGTTAATTGAACCTGTTAAGTGCATTTAAGAGCCATTTTAAATGAATAGCTCTAGCTCCATAGTACAGCGTTCTAACTGGTACTTCATGACCTGCATGTTCTGGTGATTAACAGCTGTAGATGGGTGTTTACTGCAGTGCCAGTGAATCACACAGTCACTCCTAGTCACTTACAATTACTAACCTGATTCAGACATGGGAGTCCCATTAAGTACCTTAATAAAACAAGCATTTGTCAATGCGAAAGTTCGCCGTTGGTATTGCTATTGTACCGGGTGGGGCAGGACTACAGTTCCCAGCAGCCTCGGCTGCTGGTTTATTTACATGTGCGTTTTAGTGTTTTTACATAAACTAGTTTTGCTACCCCTTAAATCCCTTCCTCGGGGGCAGGAGTTAAGCACCATACTTTTGTTGGAGGGGGGGGGAGTGTAAGATTGTCCTGCTCTCATTCTGGAGCAGAGTCAGTAAGGGAAGGGACGGGAGTGACATCAGCCAGAATGATCAGGACACCGAACAGCTGTTTGCTGGGCTGTGTCCTGCTGATTAAAGGAAAAAGATGCCATATGATTGGTTCAGCTTTTCTTGGGTTCAAGAGCTCCTCACCGATCAGTACTCTCTGGGTGCGTCCAGCTAGCCAGTTTTCAGTCCGTCTGACCATCAAAGGGCCTACTCCTAACCCCATCAGTTTCTCCACCAGACCATTGTGGGGGACACAGTCAAATGCCTTGCTGAAGTCCAAGAATAATACATCCACAGGCTTTCCCCTGTCCAGTTCCGATGTTACCCATTCGTAGAACTCCACAAGATTGGTTTGACATGATCTACCTGGCACAAACCCATGTTGCCGACTATCCAGACCTCCCACCTCCTCCAAGTACACCCCCAATCGTTCCTTTAGTATACTCTCCATTAATTTTCCCACCACGAGGTCAAACTGATGGGTCTATAGTTACCTGGTACTTCCTCGACCCCCTTATGGATTGGCACCACATGTGCCTCTCGCCAACTCAGGTACCCTCCTGTCTCAAGCGACCTGTTGAAGAGCTCCGCCAGGGGTGCAGCCAGTATGTCCGCCAATTCCCATAGTACTCTCGGATGAATGCCATCCAGCCCAGGAGATTTGTGTTTCTTTACGGCCTTGAGGGCTAACCACACCCTTTCAGTGGAGATGGCATCACCCGTCCCCTCCACCTTACTGACCTTTTTATCCTTATCCTGATGTGACACCCCTGGGGTACCTCTCCCTCCCTCTTGCTCCATTTCTGTTGCTCCCCTTATCCCACTCACTGCCGCTTATATCCACATCGTGCCTTGCTTTGTAGATATCCCATCCCCCTCCCTAGTGAACACAGAGGCGAAGTACTCATTTAATACCTCTGTCTGGTCCCTCGTCTCTTCCACCCACCCTCCTTCTGATCTCAATCTGCTGAGATGGCTCTTAGTTTTTCTCCGCTCCCCAATATACCGAAAGAACCCCTTTTCCCCCTCCATGTATCCCCTGTGCCAGCTGCTGCTCTTTACTGGACTTTGCCCCCCTCACCATCCAGGTGACTTTTCTAGATGCAAGATGGTACCTAAACATCTCAGCTCTCTTCCACCGGACAAGGAATCCAGAAAGCTGGACCTTATAGGCAAATGGACACTTGCCTCTGCTACTCTGTCCATTAGGGTTATGAATTACATAAGCCACATGGTTAAATACCAGAACACTCTCCAGAGAAAGGCCAAGGTGGCAGCAGAAGCCCTTCCAGAAGGTACCCAGAGGCAAGAGCTCCTCAAGATCCTTCAGTTGGGGGCAGATGTTCTCCTCAAGAGCAGCTGATATCTGTCTCAGGCAACATTCTTAGCTCACGATCTCTGGGTTTGCCACTGACATTCAACAGTCCATCCTGAATAACCCCCTTCAGAGGCAATAAACATTTCAAGGCAGATGTGCAGAACATTTTTTTTGATCTGAAGGCCTCAGGCAGAGCCCTGCGGTCAGTCCACTCCTCTTACCAAACCCAGCCAAAAAGTACCCAGAGGGCTCCCTTTCGTCAAGCCTACAGCAAACCTAAGCAGAGCACCAGACAACAGGCCAAGTGTCCGGCAGCAACAGCCCTGCCTACCCCTGCCACTACCACTGCAAACCCCCTCCCGAGGAGGGTCTGCAGGTGCTACCTCAGCATGAATCATTAGACCCCATCTCCCAGATCCTCAAGAGGTGGTGGTCAGGGGTCGCTTCTCCCATAATGTAGACAGGTAGCGGGAGATCACAACAGATGCATGGGTGTTACAGATCTTAGAGCAAAGCCACACTCTAGAACTTCTGGCGTGGTCCCCAGAGCCCCCCCCCACTTCAGTCCCATCACCGTCCAGCTCACATTCCGATGTTGCGAGGTGGAAATTCATACTTTGCTACAGAAAAGGGCCATAGAACCTATCCCCGAGAAACAGAGGTTTATATTCCCGGTCCCCAAATCCACAGGGCATTTGAGGCCTATTTTGCATCAGAGAGACCTGAACACCTACATAGAGTACAGAAGGTTCAGGATGGTGACCCTGTAGGGCCTGCTGCCACTGCTGCTCCAGGGAGACTAGATATGCTCTCTTGACATGCAAAATGCATACCTGCACATCAAGGTGTATACCCCCCATCGGCAGTACCTCAGGTTCCAGTTCCAGGAGGAGCACTTCAGTTTCGAGCTTTGCCCTTTGGCTTATCCTCAGTACCACAGGTCCTTACCAAATGCTTAGCGGTGGTAGCTGTGGCTGTCAGGATGAGGGCCTGTATGTCTTCCCTTACCTGGACAATTGACTGCTCAAAGCACAATCCAGGGACCAGCTGCTCCAGACTCTTGAGCACACCATACAGCTGTTCCACACACTGGGAATCACAGTCAATCTATCCAAGTCAGTCCTGACCCTTGGCCAACGCCTTCTGTACATTAGAGTGGTATTGGACATGGCACAGGACCTCGCCTTTTTACCGCAGGACATGGTGGACCACTTGATGGGCCAAGCCCAGCTGCTTTACAACAGCCGTTATGTCAAGGCCAGGACTTTTCTGAGGCTCTTGGTCCTGATGGCTACAGCCATTGTTACGGTGCCTCTAGCCAGATTGCACAGGCAGATTCCCCAAAGGACTCTTAAGTGGTCCAGTGGGACCAACACGCCGATGACCAGGAACAGCAAGCTGTAGTTTCCCCCGGTCAAAAAAGTGCTTCTGTGTTGGATGGAACCCAGCAACCTATTGAAAGGGTTCCCTTCATCATTCCTTCCCCTCAGCAGATTCTCACCACAGATGCCTCGGGGTTAGGCTGAGGAGCTCATCTGGAGTCTCATCGGACACAAGGGACATGATCCGCAGTAGAAGCTACCCTCCACATCAGTGTCCTGGAGATGAGGCCATTCTGTATGCTCTACAAGCCTTCCAGACCCTTGTGTCCCTGGGCCATCTGCTGGTGCAGATGGACAACATCAGCATAGTCCACTACATCAACAAACAAGGGAGGACCCACTCGTACCCTCTGTGTCTAGAAGCGATGAGGGTCTGGTACTGAGCAATCCCAAATGTACAAGTGGGAGCTGCTAACCTTGGAAGTTGAAGACCTGTTCGACAGGTGGGGTCATCCAGCGTTGGACCTTTCTGCTTCCCCACTCAACACAAAACTGCCACGTTTATGCTCGCTTGCTCCAGGGCCTGGAGTTTTCTGGTGAGACACGCTGTCCCTCTCCTTGAAAGTGAGGTTTCTCTTTGACTTTCCTCACTTCCTTGTAATCCAGTGGGTTCTGGTCAAGCTTCAGAGGGAAGGAGCCATGTTGATCCTCGTTGCTTCCTTCTGGACTCATCAGATCTAGTTCCCCTTACTAAAGCAGCAGGCAGTGGAACCACCTCTATCTCTGACCCTGTGCCCCGGCTTGCTATCTTAGGAGCCAGGGCACTCCAGTCCATCAGGATATCAAGTCTCTTTGTCTTTATGTATGGCTTCTGAATACAGCTATTGCGAGGTTTGGAGTTTCTCAGAATGTAGCTGATGTCCTCATGGCCATTTACTCCATGAAGTGGAAGTGGTTTGCTCTGTGGGCTGCCTTCCATCATCTTGATCCATTCACTTGTCCAGTGAATCATATTCTGGAGTACCTGCTCTCCCTGTTCGATACCGGGTTGCAGTACTCTTCAGTTAAGGTGCACCTGTCGGCCATTTCGGCCTTTCACATACCCGTTGATGGCCATACTGTGGCACAGCTGGATGTGTCCCGTATGTTCTTGGGGGCATCCATTTGAAACAGCCCATTCCTAATCCGGCCCCACCTTGGGATCTGAATTTTGTGTTAAAGAAGCTTACTTTGGCTCTGCTTGAGCCAGCCGTGACTTGTGAGCTACGCTGTCGTGGAAAGCGTTATTTTTAGTTGCCATTACTTCTACTTGAAGGATTTCTGAGCTTCAGGCTCTCATGTGTGAGCCTCCTTATTTTAATTTTTATGAAGACAGGGCGTCTTTGCGTACCAGTACTAACTATCCACCTAAGGTGGTGTCCGAGTTTACTATAAATCAATCCAACCATCTGCCAGTTTATTTTCTGGAGCATGCCAATCCAGGGGAAGCGTTGCTCCATACTTTAGATGTGCATAGAATTCTCTGGTATTATGTCCATTGTACAAAGGACGTTAGGAAGTCCTCACAGCTGTTTGTTTCTTTCGTCCCTGGGAAGAAGGATGTTCCAGTTTCAAAGCAGTGCTTGTCCAGATGGTTGGCCAACTGCATTATCTTTTGTTATAGGCAGTGTGATAAAGGAACTTCCTGGTGCTGTGCGTAGCCACTCAACTCGAGAAATGGCCACTTCTGCTGCCTGTTTTCAGAATGTTTCAGCTGCTGAGATCTGTGTAGCAGCTACCTGGAGTACTGTCCACTCTTTCACTAGACACTACAGACTGGATGTTGCTTCGAGAGGAAGGGCAAGTTTCAGCCTAGCTGTGCTTCAAGGCCTCCTTTCTTAGGCCTGTTGCTTCCAGGCACCCAGACTGTTTTGATATCAGAACTGCTTGGGACTCATTCCATAGGCGTGGCTGCAAGAAATATCCTCAATGAAAATAGTACAGTTACATAAGAACTTACTGTAACAGTAGATCTTCAAGAGAATCTCTTGCAGCAAGCCATGCTGACCCTCCCTCCTTTCCTCTTGCTTTTTCTGTGCGTCTCCCCTTCTCCAGAATGCTTAACCTTCTGTTGTTCACACTGCTGTGACTGGAACCTCAGCCCTCCCTCAGTTCCTTCAGAGGACATTCTCTGTAGATGGTCTCTGAGGGAGGAACTGAGGAGGGTGCGGGGCCGACAACATATCTAGGAGGAGCAACGTTGGCTGACGTCATAGGGGGCTGCCCCAGCTGACTACTAGCTAGAAAGATTTCTGTGGCGTCCTAGTGCCCGATGGCTATAGTTCCACAGGCGTGACTTGCTGCAAGAGATTCTCATGAAGATCTACTGTTATGGTAAGTTCTTAGGTAACATATGCCCCCTGGAGTCCAATCAATATTGACCCTGCAGCGTGTCCGCCACCTAACTAGAAGATTGGACAGTCTACTTTACAATACCTTGCTGTCGGACCGCTCAAGCTCAGCGTTCTTACCTTGTCAGAGCCTCCACCTGGTTCAGCTTGCTACCTACAGAAATCTCCAACATTGCCACGATTGGTGCTTTTAAGTGTAAACTGCGTCAACACCTCATGGCTAGTGCCTTCTGTGATTGCTTCTTGTAATCCCCTCCAGGCATAGTACCCTCAAGCATCCCTCCTCACTGCCTCAGCTCCTCCTCCTCCTCTCCTACCCCCCATTACTGGGTATAGGATGAAACTGTCTCCTTTTCTTTTTCACCCCCCCCCCCTTCTCACTTGCTGTTTTCCATCTGCCACATACCCAACGCAATGCTCTCCCCATTTCTTCCCTCCTCCCTCTCTCTGTCTCCCATACCACCACCTCACCACCACTCTTCTTTCTCTTTTCCCACTAACCCACTCCTAACAAAGCGTCACTGAGCCACCTATGACTTGTACTGTATAATTAACTCGCAACACAATTCCTTGACAATGCCTTTGGCTGCTATTATTGTAACCTTATTTGTCTTTTTTTTTCTCTGTAAGTTCCATTGTAATGATCATATTATGTTTTGTACCTTATTGTCCTTATTGCCTTGATGTGGAACCTTTGTAAAAGAGCACTCGGCTCAAAGGTGTCATCCGAAATACAAATAAATAGAAACATAGACTTTGACGGCAGATAAGGACAGCTTGGTCCACCCAGTCTGCCCATTTGCCTACCTATCGGATAAGCTGCAGATCCTAGTTTTACCAACAGCCGACTTCCTCCCACTAGAATTGCCTTATGTCTGTCCCATGCATTCTTAAATTCCCTCACTGTTTTTGACCCCAAGACGTCCCTGGGAAGGCTGTTCCATGCGTTCACCACTCTCTTCGTGAAAAGTACTGCCTCACGTTACCTCTGAGTCATCCCCCCTCTATCTTCAAATTGTCCCCCCCCCCCATTCTTGCACATCTCTTTTTCTGAAAGATGCTACCCTCTTGGACTTTGTTGTTTCCCTTGAGGTACTTGAAAGTTTCTCCCTCCTTCCTCGAGGATGTACATATTAAGCTTTTTTAGTCTGTTTTCGTATGGCTTCTGGTGCAGACCCTGTACCATTTTATTTGCCCTCCTCTGTACTGCCTCCATCCTGTCTATGTCCTTGTGGAGATGAGGTCTCCAAAACTGCATGCAGTACTCCAGATGGGGTCTCAGAGGGATAACAACTTCCTTTTTTCCACTGCTGATGCCTCTCCCTATGCATCCCAGTATCCCTCCAGTCCTCCTTATTGCCTTCTCACATTGCTTGCCTACCTTTAGGCCGTCTGATATAACTACCCCTAGGTCCCTTTCCATTTTTGTTGTCTTTAATACCCCCCCCCCCGGCCACTGCGTACTCTTCCCTTGGGTTTTTGTTTCCCAGGTGCATTACCTTTAGCTAAGCTTTGGACTTAAATTCAGTCCTTCATACTCACTGCAGTGAAAGTTTATTGCTTTTCTTTTTCCCCATGTTGCTCCCTGATGATTCAGCTTGAAATTAGCTGCCTAAACGTCATGTAGTGTGTTGTCTGGCCAGACTAGATATGATGACTTTTTAGCACTTCCTCTAGAAGTGCTTCAGAGATTTACCTGTAGCATCAAGCACAGTTTAGTGTTTGAGCCAGAATCTGTTTATGGGCTTTGAATAATTTTTTTGCCTCTTATAGTGGCAGTGCATGTTATGGTGAAAATGCTGTATCTATACTTTTTCGTTCTAGTTTAGACTGCCTATGATTATATATATTTAAAACACCTCCCCCCCCCCGCTACTTTACACAGTTAGCTACCCCTGGCACCCTTCACTGGGCACAGACACTCAAACACACATTTAGAAATGGTACAATCCTTAGCTTTGGAAATGTATACCAGGCTCATTACTTCTAGAGATCAAGGGGAGGTGGTGTACAAAAGCAAAATGATGACCTATAAGGTATTTACAAAACCAGGTCCTGAGGAGAGAAATTTTTGCTAGGGCTATGCTAGATCTGTACTTCTGGAGGGGTACCCAGTAAATCCAAACACAGGAAGCAATAACGTAAATTTCCAAATCCAAGTTGGGGTTCTAGAGTATGGCTTTATTCAAAAAAATGTTCACTAAAGCAAGGGTTTACACATCATGGCACTAGGAGCTTGCAGAACAACAAAGTGACTGAAATCTGACAGAAACTCTACATATTCCTATATTTCATAAGACATTGTACATCTTGCACTGGCATTCCCATATGGCATAGGACTTCTACACACTCTCTCAGTGGCACTGGCCACAACATGAACATTACTTCTAGTGGCACTGTCCACAACTGAACACACATTTACTGACAGAACTCTTTCACCTTGCGTTCCTATATGGCATAGGACTTTTACATTTCTTCCAGTGGCACTGGCCACAACTGAGCATACATACAGCTAATAACTAGCACATCCCACTTCAGGGGAGGTAAAATCCTCTTCAGACATTGGCCACTATGTCTAAAGTAACCAGGCACCCTTACTGAACCTGTAGTCCTGAACTGGTTACTCCAGATGGGGGGCTGCCCACCCTTTGCTAAATCCATACCCAGCTATTCGTTCAGAGTTGCACCTTAAACATCTTGAACACACTTGGGTAAATGCATCATTGAATGAACTTTCACATCTAGCATTTAAGAAACACCACACTAGTAGTGTGAGAACAAAAGTCCTGAACAATGTAAATTAGTCATACATCCGGACCTCACACTTGTCAGCCAACTTTAAACTGAAAACAGTCTCAAACATCTGAACAGAACAGGTGTGCATTTCCCTCTTAGAGAAACACCACAACACAGATACTTTCTTTTGGCAGCACAAAGTCAGATCTTACTCACTGTTAGAACATTACAGGCAGCTTCAAATTGTCCTGGATTAAAAAGGGGGTTGCCCCTAGGATCCATCCACTAGCAGTCTTTTTCACCCCCTCTGGAGATGAAAATCAGGATACCCTGCTGTAGACAACAGTTTCCACCACTTCTCTTGGCAGGCTGGAGAATACTTGGACTAGGGTGAGAAAGTAGGCTCTCCTCTCAGAGCTGCTGACTCCCTACACAGACTACTCATACTGACTGACTACAACTGACCACTGTACCAAGATTCTGAAACTCCCCACTCACAGTTGCTGTGGCTTATGCTGCTGCGAGAGTTCTAAATGAGCTCATCTCTCTCATCCTAGCTGAGGCCAAGTAAATGAGAGTGAGTAGGTGAAAAAAAAAATGTAACTGGTTATTCACCAGCTGCCTTTCCCTACCTAGCACTGACACTGAGGGGATTCTAGTAACCCCAGGGGATTGGGTGGTTACATATATATATATATATATATATATATATATAAATATATAAAAAAAATGTTTTTCATGTATGAAGTAGCAGTACTTCTAATAGAGCTATCCACCGGCTGTTTTTCGAATAGGCATTGTTAACATCTCTTGTCTGATGACAAAGATGAACATGTAGCCTGGAACAGAGGCTGTTCCCTGACATTCTGGGTAATGGGTGTTCAGAAATTTCTGAGAATTTAGACTACAGCAGTTTAAAAATACAGGGGGGCCTGCATACACTAGGCTCATGGGCTAAAAACTAGGGCTAGGGGCTTAGATATAATGTGGGAAAGTGCAAGGCCTTATACCTAGAGGAGAGGAATCTGGGTCATACGTATGCCCTATGCAGTTCAAAAGTGCTGGACACCACAGCTAAGGAAGAGATTATAAATGTGGACCAAAAATGTGAAGCCAGGCAGACAATGTGCTGCTGTCGTCAAGAAAGCAGCTGCGTGCTATGATTAAGAAGGGGATAAGGAGCTGGTTAAAGGAGGTGATGCTTCCTCGGTACTAGGCCTTCTTTCAACCACACCTGTAGTACTGTGCCCATTTCTGGTCACTGTAGTACAGAAAATACATAAGAGATTTAGAGGGTTCAGCACAGGGACACCAAGCTCATTAATGGCATAGGAGGAAACATCTATGAGGAGAGATTGCAAATACTCAGATTATTTAGCCTAGAAAAGAGGAGGTGGAGAGGGTCAAGGATTTCCCCAGTACTAAAGGGGATAGACAGGTTGGAAACATAGAAACATAGAATTTGACGGCAGATAAGGACCGCTTGGCCCACCTAGTCTGCCCATTTCCCTACCTAACGGATGAGCTGCAGATCCTAGTTAACTAACAGCCTATGCACAGATGTTTGAATTGTTGAGTCCAAGCAGAACTAGAGGGCATACCCTCAAAGTGAGGGGAAGTAGAATTAGAGGAAGCACTAGAAAGTATTATTTCACAGAGTGTGATTGACATTTAGAATAGCCTTCCCAGTGGACCAACCTGGCAGTCCAATGTGCTACACTGCCTTGCTGATGACCTGCATTTGGAAGCGAGCCTGGGAAGTTGTATTAGGAGGCAGGCCGTGGCTGAGACAGCTGCTGCTTGGCAGTGCATCTCTGTGGGAGAGGGTTGGTGGTGGACCCAGGGGTCTTGTTCCTGCCGCATGGCGGACAGTGTGGCTGTGTGTGGCTGACATAAGCATTAATTCCAGTTGGGGGGGGAGGGATAACAAAAACCAAGGAGAAAAACTTGGTAGCCATCTGAATGACAACCAGATTCAGCCTGACAGGGTATATCTGTGAGAACAGGGTATATGTTCCTGTGACGAGCTACCAGCCACAGAAAGCAAATCTGTCCGGGGAGAAAAAAAACAGCATACCCAGTTAGGCTGTAGTAATTAGCACTGTTCAGGCTTTCAAAACAAAACAAGACGAGACGAATTCCTGCTAGAATATGGCATGGAGGGTTACACATTATTAGTTGTGAAGCAGTCTGTTCAGCTTTGTCTTATGTCGATACTCATCTTGGATTTAGTCTCTGCAAAGCGGCAAGAGTGGCAGACAAGGTGGAACCTAAATCTTTTCTGTCATCACAGTAGTATGTGAATTATGTATGTTAGATTACTGGTGATAATTTGGGAATAGCCATATTAAAAGGAGCAAAAAATAAAACTAAAAAAATGGGGCAAAACAGTACCATGAGAGAGGAAAAAAGGCATGAAATTGTATAGGTATACATTTTTCTCTGTAACATGCCACTACATATCTGTGTAGCATCATCAGTGATTTGCGTTGCTCCACCCCATCCTTCCTTGTAATGCTCCCAATCTCATACTCGGTCTCTCATTCATATTACTTTCTTACTTATACTGCAGCGGCATGCTGCGGGGGCAACTGGGCTAACGGGAATTACAAAGAGACCCTCCTCCTCCTCCTCAAAATCATGGAGCAGGGGGCCAGCATTAAAAGTATACGTCTTTGGGGACTGGGGGCGAGGTGTTGGGTTGGAGGGCAAGTTTCTAAAGAACAATGCCTGCTCCAGGTATAGTGTCAGGAGCCAAATGCAGTTTTTTTTTTTTTTTTTTGTTAAGAGCTCTTAGAAGACTGGTCAAGGTGTGGAGGAGTGACCAGTAGATTAACTCTGGACACCTGCACAGGGATAGAGAGGTTATTAAATTTTTTTTAACAGACCCTGCGTACCGAATACCATGAATAATGAAAATGATTTGTTACTCATCATGTCCCCATTATTTGTGGTATTGATGAAATGATTTTTGGGTTGTGCACACCCCCAGTTGGTTATTATCCTTATATTTTGTTTGTTCTAATTACTGAAAAGGTTGTTTCGCTTTTTAGTATTGTGAACTGCTGCTTTAATCATTATAAGCAGAACATAAAGAATACTTTTTTTCTTGGTTTGTTGTGTAACACAAAGTTGATTTAACCTGCATTAACAAAAAAAAGGTAATTTAGGCTTGTTGGAAACTTTGAACTTGCTGCTTTTTAGATTTCACAGTTCTGAAAATTACTAATTTTGTCATTGATACAGTGTTTGCCTCTTGGAAAAGCAAATCTACTTCAAAGCAACATTGACACTGATGTGTATGCCTGCATTCACAGCTTGACATTTCAGACTTGTATTAAACTACGTTACAGTGCTCATTTTTAAACAGGACTTGCTTAGAAACTCGCAGTTCACTGCCTAGTTTCAGATAATATGTTTAGTAGATACTGCATAAAATGTTCCCAACTCGTATATGAACAGATTTACAGGCACTGTTCCTATGTGAACACGCCAGAGGGTCGGGGCCAGGGAATAGTGAGGTCAGATAAAATACAAAATATTATTAATAGCACAATAACTAGCTATTCTATTCTGGTATGGGACCTTGTGTGTCATCACAAGCCATATAGCTGGCAGCAAGTACCTTTCTGATGAGTGCAAAAGAAGTCAGCAAAATGCTGACAGTGTCTCTTTAAGTTAAGATGAAACCAGTTTAACATTTGGCCAGAAATCATAAAGGGTTCTTAAGTGCTCTCTCATACAGTTCTGCATTTGTAAAGCAATCACATGCTCAAACAGTTTTGATAACAAAGGCTTGTTTGAGAGAGACCTGTAATTATATTGAGCATAAGGGTTTAAAGTACATTTTTTAAACCAATGTTATTACTGTACAGGTATTTAGGTTGAAACTATTTTTCCAATGCAGAGGGTGCACCTGTCACTCATGGGGTAGCTCAAACCTCAGCAGTTGTTAGGAGCAATACAAAATTGTTGATGTCTTTCTTCCAACACCCACTAAGTCTTTGGTTTTGCACCTGTTTCTTTTCTGCCTTTGACAGTCTTAATAGGCCAACTTAGCCTTTTTTTTCTGACCCCAACTGGTCAAGAAAAAAAAAAATCATTGTACATAGTCTCCAAGGCCACCGCTGCCTGAAGGGGAGCTGTTGGATTCATCCTCATTGTTTGTCTTGCAGCAGTTGCACAAAGCCAGCTATTGTTCTACTAAGAGGACATGTTTTATTTGGCCAAAGAAGTAGTGAAGTGCTTGAATTTTTTTTTTTTATTTATTGAATTTTGTTAACCAAGCAGGCCCACAGAAACCAAATGTCCTTTTTGCAGAGGCGACTAAGAGTCAGTTACAGAAAGAAGCAAAACAGTGAACATATGTTGGCTTACATTCAAGGACAAGGGCATTAATTCAGTTAAGTGCATAGAGTGACTTAACAAGTAGTGACAGATCATAGATTTTACAAAATACAGAGAATTAATGCTCAAAAACCATGAACAAAATACAGAGTGGTAAAACTTAAGAGCCTGGCTGAACTGCGGAGGTGTGGCACTGTATGTGAAGGAAGGACTGAAGTGTGTAAGGGAGGAAGGGGAGGAGGGTAGTACGGAGTCACTTTGGATGCAAATCCAGAATTTCAAGAATAGGATTCTTAGATTGGGAGTGGTGTACAGGCCGCCATCTTAGATGGAGGAGTTGGGGAACTAGCAGGACAGATCAGGAGGACCTGCGAGAAGGGTAGTGTTGTGATTGTGGGGGACTTCAACATGCCAGGAGTGGACAGGAGTACCCCAAGAAACCGAGCTGGTTGAGCAAGGAGGTCATGGAAAAGGTAAGGAGGGAAAGAGCTGCCTTTAGGAGGTACAAGAAGACAGGGAGAGGGGAGGACAGGGAGGAGTACTTGATGAAATCAAAGGAGGTGACAAGGGCAGTAAGGAGAGCCAAGGAATCTATGGAACTCAGGCTGGCACAAGGCATTAAGAAGGGGGAGAAAGACTTCTTTAGGTACATCAAGGAGAAAAGGATCTGTAAGGACCACATAGTCAGGATTAGGAAGGGGGGGGTTGGGTGGAAGCAGGGTGCGATAAGGCAGAAGCACTAAATGAGTACTTCTGCTCAGTATTTACTAAAGAGAGGGGTGACACCCAAGGGGAAGAAATGGCAGAAACGGGGGTGACAGATGGGAAATCATGGGGGCAGAGTTTGGGAGGTTTGAAGGCACTGAGGGTGGATAAGGCGCCAGGCCCAGATGGCATCCACCCCAGGATACTGAAGGAGCTGGCAGAGGTCTTTGCAGGACCTTTGGCAGACATATTTAAGTCTCACTACATTCGGGGTGTGTACCTCAGGACTGGAGGATGGCTCATGTGGTGCCCCTCCACAAGAGTGGCCCCAAGGATGAACCGGGAAACTACAGACCAGTGAGCCTCACATCCATCGTGGGTAAGCTAATGGAGACTATCCTGAAGGAGGGCTGGTGGCCATCCTAGAGGCCAAAGGACAGCAGACAGCATGACTTCATACGGGGCAGATCCTGCCAAACGAACCAGGTGGAGTTCTGTGACTGGGTAACTAGGCAAATGGACATGGGCCATGCAGTAGATGTCCTGTATCTGGACTTCAGTAAGGCATTCGACTCGGTGCCACATGGAAGGCTGGGAAGTAAGTTAGTAGGCACAGGGGCAGGTGCAAAGCTGGTGAGATGGGTAGGGAACTGGCTTTAGGGAAGGCAACAGAGGGTGGTGGTGGGTGGGGAGCTTACACCCAAGGGTAGTGATGAGCGGTGTTCCACAGGGCTTGGTGTTGGGACCAGTGTTGTTTGGGATATTCATTGCAGACATATCATTGGACATCAAGAGCAAGATCATTCTGTTTGCTGATGATACCAAGGTAGGAGCGGTGGTGGATGACCTAGGGGGATGGCAGGGGTTGCAGGATGATCTGGCAAAGCTTGAAACCTGGTCAGACACCTGGCAACTGGGGTTTAACTCCAAAAAGTGCAAGGTGCTGCATTTTGGGATGAAGAACTCAAGGAGGAGTTACCCGCTGGGGGGAGTGCAGCTAGCCCAGACAGTGGAGGAGAAGGATCTGGGGGTGTTCATTACAGGGTCAGTGAACAACTCGGCACTATGTAGGAAGGCAGCTGCAAAGGCCAACAAAATGTTGGGTTGTATTGCAAGGACTATATCCTGGAGGAGGGAGGAGGTGATTCTGCCACTGTACAGGTCATTAGTTAGACCGCACCTGGAGTACTGCGTGCAGTACTGGCACCCGTATGTGAAAAGGGACATTAGGTTACTGGAGGGGGTGCAGCGGAGGGTGACAAAGATGATCAAGGGGCTGGGGAACTTATCATACGAGAGGAGGCTGAGGGAGTTGAACCTGTACTCACTGGAGGAGAGGAGGGACAGGGGGGACATGATTGAAACCTTTAAGTACATGAAAGGAATAAACAAGACCGGTACAGAGGGGCTGTTCAAAGTAAAGGAGGGGAGGGACACCAGGGGCCATGATTTGAGACTGGAGGGAGGGAGGAAGGTTCAGGAGGGAGATGAGGAAACACTTTTTTACAGAGAGGGTGGTGGCTGGGTGGAATGCGTTACCTGCAGAAGTGGTATCCAGTAGAACAGTGGACTGCTTCAAAAGGGGATAGGACAGGACAAGGGGGAGGGTCAATGAAGGAGAAGGGTGGAAGGGAGGGCCAGCTGCAGATTAAGGGGTGCTAGCTGCACATTCGAGCAGACTTGATAGACCTCTAGGCCTTTATCTGCTGGCAAATTTCGTGTGTTCGTATGATGGACTTGAACCATTTTTCCTGAGAATAGGCTATGCCTATCTCACTGCACCTATCCTACATATCTTCAACCTATCCATTACCTCTGCAACAGTTCCATCTAGCTGGAAGTCTGCCCACATCCTTCCTCTTTTCAAATCAGGAGACCCCTGCGATTTAAACAATTACAGGCCCATCTCCATTTTGCCTGTTCTCTGTAAAGTTCTCGAAAAGCTGATCTATAATCAATTGAAACGACATATTGAATCCTACTCTCTCCTAAACCCTGCACAATCAGGTTTCCGGTCTAAACACAGCACAGTCACTGCTTTGGCTAAGGTCACTAATGACTGGATATCCGCTGTGGACTCCAAGAAGGTCGCCGGTGCAGTCTTCCTGGACCATAGTAAAACCTTTGATACTGTTGACCACCCCCTCCTAATCAACTGCCTTTCTAACCTAGGTGCCACTCCTTCTACCGTACAGCCGTTCACCAGTTATCTCTCTGGTAGGATGCAGAAAGTCAAAGCAGATGGTTGTCTCTCAGCCCCCTTCTGATTGCCAGGGGAGTCCCCCAAGGCTCCATATTAGGCCCAATCCTATTCTCTCTGTACATCTATGATCTTGATTCCAACATAACGAACTCCAGTATTCACTTCTTTGCAGACGACACTGTATTACATACCTCTGGCACAACTCTAATGGAAGTTAGGGACGTCTTGCAAGTTGACTTTGCTCAGTTCGAAAGTAACCTTATTAAAGCAAAGCTCCTTCTGATGCTAAGAAAACTAAGGCAATGTTCATCTCACGTAATCCCACCTTTGGATCCCCCACTTTGCTGCCAAAGAACCTTATCGTCACTTCACTGGGTGAAACCCTGGAAGTCGTTCCTAAATTTAAATACCTTGGATTCTGGATAGACAACAAGCTCACCTTCAATGACCACATCGAGGACCTATCCAAGAAGCTAAAAGCACAGCTAGGCTTCTTCTTTTGAAACAGGTCTGTCTTCCCTTTTGTGACCTGAACCAAGCTTGTACTGGCCACATTTCTTCCCCTACTTGACTACGGAGATTTCATCTACGCCACCTCTGCAATCTCAGGCCTAAGTAAACTGGATGTTCTCTACCACCATGCTATACGGTTCATCACCAGTGCCCCCCACAGAACCCATCACTGCTACCTGTACACAGCTGTTGGTTGGATCTCACTCACCACCAGACGCCTGCTCCATGCTGGGATCTGGACCCTCAAGATACTCCATCACAAACTACCAAGCTACATAACATCCCTCATCTGTATCTCCCGCAGGGCTTACTCACTCAGGAAATGAAACTACATCCTGCTCGACTTCCCAAGAACTCGTACTGCCTTTGGACAACGTGCCATTTCGTTTGCACTTCCTACATTCTGGAACCAACTCCAATCCATACTAAAACTAACCAGTATTGTCCAAATTAATCTCTACAAAGCCTTATCCTCATCTAAAATAAAAGATATCTGTCACTGCCACTAAACCCCCCACATCACCCTTAAGTTAGCTGTTTGTACACTGACTGCCCCTGCTCTGTCCAAAACAGGTCGGCAACTGCACAGGAAGTATAAGACTAAGTTTAACAGCTACAGATTTGATTCCCATGACCTGCTTTTACTGCCCTTCACCTCTAGATCTCCTTATCACATCTTTCTCCACTCTACTCTGCTAGCCCCTAGCCTAATCTTTTATTTTCACCATTTCTACCTGCCTTCCTTCTTAAACTCTCCCTGCTGTCTCTGCACATTAACCTTCTCCTATAATGCACTTATCTTTATAATGTGTACAACTCTACCCAAACATTTGCTGATACAGCATCAGACTTTACTGCCAGAACCCTTATTCTGGCTGTATCACGTCATGAATTGTCATTTATGAACTTGTATGTGCCTTTATCTCGATTGACAATGATACCTTGTATGTCATGTCCGTATGTCTATGTAAATGACCCAGGACCTCCTTGTGAATGAGCTTGCTCAAAGGAGTTTTTTTCCTGCAATAAACTTGAACTTGAGGCATGGAACCCTGGGTAAGAACATATCTTTGGCAGCTTCATATTTTCATCTGTGGAAATGGAGGCAAGCCTCCTGGGATCTGAGGTAGACACTGATCCCACCAACCTCAGTTATTAACCCACTGTCATGGCTTAATTAAAAAGTTGTTCTGAAGGGGAGTAATCTCACCAATGTGGCATGATCAAGATCCTTTTGGACTGCAGCTGGTTAGGCTGCGGAACTGATGTTGGACCATCAGTTGCCTCAAGGTCAGTGGAGGCCAAGCTTCACATCTGCTTGTTGGAGATGAGAGCATTCCTTTTGACTTGGCTTGTCTTCCTGCTCCAAGTCAGGGGCAAGACTGTGCCGTTAGTCATTTCCCATTGTAAATTTTGTTATGGATACCCCATAAATGGGTTACTGTGGAAGACTACCAAGTAGGGGAGTTACAACCCCTAACTTTAGGTTGTAAATAAGACATTTTAAATGAAACCCTGTATCTGCTACTAAAATTAGGAAGTCAGTTTCATTACCTGTAATCAAGAACCTTTTTTGTATGGTGAGTGCACTACCTCCTAGCCAAAATCAGAAAATTCTGAGTACCTCCTGGCTCATCTCTCTGACCTGTTACCAACACAAGAATAAGCTAAAATTTAGGAATTCTGCATGCCGGTGGGATGTTGGTTGTTGGTATAATGTAAAGGAATATCTGCTAAGTATGATTTATAAGGTAAAGGAAAATGGGAATTCTGGTCCTAAGTAAAAACAAAATAAAAAAAATAAAAGGATTATTGAAGAACAAAAAAAAAAACTGCATCAAATACAAGTGTTTGAAAAACTTGTTTGTACAATGTAGTGCAGTAATCTGAGGATATTTTAATCTACTGTTGTGTTTGGGCTCAGGAATTACATTGAATCTAGATTATTCCGTCTGCTTTTTAGAATGATCATTTTGTAAAGTCACGTAGTTTTGGGCCTAGGCAGGGCCAAATAAAGACCTCTGACATGTTTTAACTCTGAGTTTTCCGTGGGGTGGGGTGGGAGCCCACTTTTTACTCAGAGCTGCAATTTAAAATCCTTGGGAGATGTGGATGATATTTGGAGTGGGGCACTATTTTAATGCCTGGGGTGATGTGGACTGGGATGCCACTGCTACTCTCCTCTAAATTCCTGGATCCTCTACAGAAATGTTTGCACTGGTGAAAGTACTGTATATGGCCTGGTACTCGCTTGGTGTGCCCATCCTTTGCAGTATTTTTTTTTACTCTATAAATTATTTTTAAAGTTGTGACAGGGTAGCTCAAGCCATTGTTTTGCTGTTTAAGGAAGGGCCTGGAGATGTAGATGGTAAATGTTACTGCCATGATAAGTCCTTTGCCTAGGAACCAGAAAATGGCATACACTAGGAAGTTTTGCTTCAATAAAAAGACTTAAGGCCTGTTTACACTACCTAATCTGCACTGGTGGGAGAGGTGCAGGTGAGTTGCATCGCCACATGTCAGGCAGTGCAAACAGCATGGGAAGCATCACAGGCAGCTCCATTGTGGTAGAGGAAAATTCCTGTTTTGGTCGGAAAACTGTGGCAGTGTAGGTGTTTTTGCTGGCGGGTAAACACACTGCTCTGCCTGCACCAGTGCAGCCCCCACGATACTCCAGTCCGCAACATCACTTGACAAGCCCTTTTTCATATGTTACCGGGAGGCTCTCTGTGCAAGTGGCAGAGTCCCTTTGCTCCTTCTCAATTGTCACCAGGAAGCTCACTAGACATTTCCAAGCCGCTTGTCACCGGGAAGCAGGCAGCTCCAATAGTTTGCAAGTTCTTGTCACGATTCCCTTTCTTGGCATGCAGCTTCTTACTAGTCAAGCAATCTGCACTCTCGGCAGAATGGTCACTGGATTCACGCATGCCCCATCTCTCTGGTCAGTCAATCAATCAGAATCTTTATTTATCCAGGTGGGCACCATTGAACTAGGCTCATTTGCATGGTGGACCTGGTCATGAATACATCAAAGTACAGTACAGAGGCAGGTATACAAAAAGCAATAATATACAAGGAAGAAAAAGCATATACAGTGTATACGGTACAGTACAAGGTTGAAATAAATAAAAAAAGCATTATTTTACAGTTGAAAAAGTCAGCAGATATACAATCAACCATAGGCATACAGGGGTTATAAGGAGAGATCTTTTGAGTGAGGCAGCCGGCAACTACACATATAGGGGAAAGAGGCCGTGTATGGGGTGGCAAGTTAGAGAGGTATAGAAGAGGAGGGATATATTACCGACGACTGGGGGAAAAATTGGGCTAAAACCACAGAAAGTGACGATGGCTGTCGTGTATTTGTTTATTATGATAATGACAGAGGAGGGGTAGATAATTGAGACACTACTATGGATGGGGTGGGACTTTAGCCAGGCTGGAGTGGACAGGGAAGGGTGGGTGCAGCAGGAAGAGTTAATAGGGAAAGAGTGAGAGCCAGGGGTAGAAACATGGCTAGCGTCAGGATGGAAAGGGGGAGTTGTGGAATTAGTGGGCTAGCAGTGAGGAAATCATTTGCAAGGTGCTTTCATGTAGCGATCATAGAGCGCCTTGAAGATATTCAGACTAACAGGACAGCTCAGCTTCAAGTTCCTTTGTAAACCGTTCCACAGCTTGGGTAAAGAGAAGCTTAGAGCAGCTTTGCTGAAACGAGTTTTGACCATTGGAACTTGGAGTGCAATTAGGGAATAGCTCCTCAGAGCATAGGTGCCTAATGCACTCCGGGGAATACAGTCTGAGACATGTGAGGGGAACTTGTTGGTCGCCGCTCTGAAGGCCCATAGGGCGGCGTTTCTGTTCCTTCTATAGTGAAGGGAAGTCCAGCCTAACGATGAGTACAGGGAGCAGTGGTATGTGGAAAGTGGAGGGCCAGTAATGAACCTGATAGTTCTGTGATAGAGGGTGTCCAACTTAGCCAGTGCAGAGGCAGTGCAGTGGCTGCAGAGAAGGTCCACGTAATCTATTAAAGATAGGAAGGTAGCTTGAACCAGTTGAAACTTGGCCTCCTTTGTGAGCAGGTGGTTAATTCTGTAGAATAGTCCTAATCTTTGCCTTAGTTTCTTCTGTAGTTCTTCGAGATGGTCGGTGAAGGAAAGTTTATGATTGAGCCAAACTCCTAGATATTTGAATTTAGCTACATACCCTAGTGTTTCTCCAAGAACAGTGGTAATTTGTGGAATAGCCCCCCCCCCAGCAGGAATTGCTGCATGCAGGGAGGGGGAGAAGAGCATGGCTTTTGTCTTTTTCGCATTGAGCAAAAGCTTTTTGTTTATGAGCTGGTATTGTAGAAGCTTGGAGGTCTTCACAGGCTGCTTCTGGCATGGGACGACAAGCACAGTACAGTGTCGTCCGCGAATAAGTGGATGTTGGCTTTTTTGTTGGGGTCATTGATGTTGTTAATGTAGACTGCAAAGAGGAGGGGACCAAGGATAGAGCCCTGGGGCACGCCCCTCAGCATAGATTTTAATGGAGAAAGATCACCTTCAGCTTTAACCTGCTGTTTCTGTTCTCCGAGGTAGTCTGCAAACCAGCACATAGATTTATGGTCCAGGCCTAAGGTGCTTAGGGAGGAAAGAAGCAGGCTGTGATCAACTGTGTCGAATGCCGTACTAGGATCCAAGAAAACGGCAGACACACACTTCTTCTTGTCAAGGTCTAGGAGCTAATCATTGGTCACCTTAGCTAGGGCTGTTATGGGCTATGCTTTGCTCTGAATCCAGACTGAACCGGGTTTAATAGGCTTCTGGATTCTAAGTATACCCCTAGCTGGCTACACACTATTTTTTTCTAGTAATTTAGATAGAATGGGGAGGAGGGAGATCAGTCTGTAATTATTTAGATCGCAGGGGTCACCTGCTTTTAATAGAGGGATGACATGGGCTATTTTCCATTGAGGGGGGGAGGCTACCCTGGGAGAGTGACATGTTGAATAGGTGGGTGATTGGCATCGGAAGCACATGGTAGGCACATTTCAGTTAGTATGGCTCTATGAAGTCGGAGCCTGCTCCCTTCCTGGTGTCCAGTTGCAGCAGTAGGTCTTCCACCTCTTTTAAAGAGACAGGCAGGAGGGAGAAGGCCTCCTCGGTAGAGGGGGACTCGTGGGTTGGTGGGCCCTGAGCTGTATGGAGGTCATTGACAGGAGAAGTATCAAATGCTAGCCCTGCTATTTCAAAATGGTTATTGAGGGCTTTCAGTATCTCCGATCGGTTAGAGATAACACTGCCACCGGACTTAATTTTTGCTGGAATGGAATTACCAGGTGCGTGTCCAGACATGTCTTTTAATGTTTTCCAGAGATTTGAAGGATTTCTTGAGGCAGAGGCTAGCTCTGAACGATAGTAGGCAGCCTTGGCTGCTCTGACCAACTTGGTGCACTTGTTACGTGCTCTCTTAAAAAGACACCAGTCCGAGTCATTCTTGCTTCATCTGGCTTTTTCCATAAAGTATCCCTTTCTGAGGTACAGAGCTTGACAGAGGGCAGGACAGGAGTAAATGGAAAAATTGACAAGGGCAATAAGAGCAGGGATGGGGTAAAAAAGGATAAAGCCAACATTAAATGGAGGGCAGTGAGTACCAATGCTCGTAGTCTTGGAAACAAGCTTCCAGAGCTAGTAGCCCTGATAGAAGTGGAACACTTGGATATTGTGACAGTCACAGAAACATGGTACATGGAGAACCATGACTGGGATGTCAACATACCAGGGTGACACAATCTACAGAAGGGACAGGGAGGGTAAAAGAGGAGGTGGAGAAGCTCTCTACATAAGGGAAGGGATCAAAGTAACAGAACTAAAAGGTAAAGGGGGAGGACAAGAGGAACTCTGGGTCACATTGGAGACAGGGAATGGCATCACAATCCGCACAGGAGTTGTATACAGACCCCCGTCTCAAGGGGAGGAAATGGACAAGAAAATGATAGAGGGCATTCTCAAAATGACTGAAAAAGGGGAGATACTGTTGATGGGGGACCTGAATATGCCAGATTGTTAACTGGGCAACATGGACTGCAGCCACATCCAAGAGCAGGGTCATTCTCGATGCCCTACAGGGAGCATGACGTAGACAGCTAGTGGTGGAACCCACTCGGAAGGGAGCAGTATTGGACCTGGTACTCTCAAATGGAGAGAGGATCACAAACTTAGAAGTCAGTAGACACCTGGGAACAAGCGACCACTGCACAGTGTGCTTCACAATAAACACAACCATGGAGACAAGCCATACAAATACAAGGATACTGGACTTTAGAAGGGCTGACTTTGGCAAAATGGGTGAATACCTGAGGAATGCATTAGCAAATGGCCAGAAAGGAGGGTGGAAGAACAATGGAGAAAAATCAAAACTGCCATCATGGAGGCAGCAAGCCTTTGTGTGAAACAAATAAAGAAAACAAAGCGGAATAAAAAAACACTATGGCTCTCAAAAGAAGTGTCAGGGAAGGTTAAAGAGAAAAAGGCTGCATTCAAAAAGTATAAGGAATCACAGACGGAGCACGACAGGGAACTGTATCAAAGCAGAAAGAAGTGGGGAAGGCAGTCAGAAAAGCAAAGGCCCAAACCGACGAAAGGATAGCCAACTCAGTTATGAAGGGGGTTAAAACCTTTTATAGGTACATTAGGGAACATAGAAAGGTTAAGGAGGGATAGGAAGATTAATAAAGGAGAGGAGGTGGGCAGAGGAGACAGTGAAAAGGCAGAGATAATGAATGAATACTTTTGCTAAGTATTCACAAAGAAGAAGAGGAGTAGTTACCTAAACCAAACAGTAGAAGCACTCTGGATAGTGGGGTTGATACCAGTCCATTTAAAGAAGAAAGAGTACTGAAAGAACTTCTAAAACTCAAGGTGGACAAAGCAATGGGACCTGACGGATTCACCTTAGAATCCTAAAAGAGTTAAGGAGGACCTAGTGACACCACTAACCACACTTTTAACAAATCATGGGAAGATGGGGTGGTACCTGAGGACTGGAGGAGGGCAGGTGTGATTCCCTTCACAAAGTGGGAGCAAGGCAGAAGCAGGAAACTACAGACCTGTTAGTTTGACCTCAGTGGTGGGGAAAATGATGGAATCACTTATGAAAGAAAGAATTGTTGAGTACCTAGAGGCCAGCGGGGCACTGGACCCAAAACAGCATGGATTCACAGCAGGAAGGTCATGTCAGACAAATCTAATCGATTTCTTTGACTGGGTGACCAAAGTAATAGACCAGGGAGGGGCTATGGATATGGCCTACCTAGACTTTAGCAAGGCATTTGACACAAAAGATTAATAATCAAGTTAGCCAGCCTGGGAGTGGGTCCCAGGGTGGTAGCCTGAGTAGAAAACTGGCTGCACAACAGGACACAGAAGGTAATAGTGAATGGAACACATTCTGAAGAAAGGGGGGTTACTAGTGGAGTACCTCAGGGCTCACTACTGGGTCCAGTCCTCTTTAACGTCTTTATAGGTGACATTGCAGAGGGTCTGGAAGGAAAGGTATGCCTCTTTGCGGATGACACAAAGATCTGTAGCAGAGTTGATACACAAGGGGGGGTATAAAGGATGAGAAGGGACTTGGCAAGGTTGGAGGAATGGTCAGACATATGGCAACTTAGATTCAATGCAAATGTAACCCCCCTGCAAATGGGGGTTCCCAAAAGACTTCCAGGAGCTTGCTTGAATGCTCCAAGCCTGAATGGTGTTTGGCGTTTAAGCCATTTATCTGAGTGTTTTAGAACCTCTGGTACTGTCTCTTTAAGAGCTGTCTGCTTGCAGACATAATTAGTTTGTATGGGGGGACTGTGTGTTTCTCTGCTTGAGTACCACTCAAGCTGCTGCCAATTCACTCCATTTTTGCAGTCACTAGGAGTGCAAAGGGAACCTATCTGAAAGATGTAACTGTTTGCCAGAAATCATTTAGAGTAATAATGAAAATACAGTTTGTCTAACCTGCTTTCTTTGCAGTCAGAACTGTGTTTGCCTAGTTCCCCATTCTACTTTTGAACTGCTGAACTGGACCAATCAGTGTGGGTTAAGGTAGCTCTAAAATGGTGCCTTGGACGAATCAGAACTTGGACTCGAATCTGAGCCAGCCACAAGAGGACTGTATGGGCAGTGACTCTGGGAGATGTAGTTTGGACTTTGGCGCCTTTTGGACCAACAGGGGCAGTCTATTGTGAGTGACAGCCAATCCAGCCAAGAACTGGGAGGAACTCAAAGGAAGTGCCGGTTTGTCTGCTGGAGTTTCAGTTGAGCTCTGGCAGTGAAGAGGAAGGAGCCTGCTTTTTCGTGTGCAGTTTTAGTCGGGAACGTGTAAGGCCCAGTTCTGTCTGCAGCTTGTGTAACTGCTTGTTAGGACTGAATCATCCTGTGAAGAGAATCAAAGGATATCTGAGAGTAGAAACCAGGCTCACCCTGTAGAAGACTGGAGAAATTGCTGAATTGTGCTCGGTCTGTCAGGAACTGAATCTGCTGTGTGTTCTCCGGTATTGTGCAGTAATTGATCGGGATAGAGAAGCAGCCTGCCTGGTATAACACTTTCTTTTTACCATATAAATGTATGAGGAGGCTTGTGTAGCTCAAGTGAATCCTGCTGCCATTAAAGGGCTTTTGCCTGTTACTGTTTACCATATAAATGTGTGAGGAGGCTTGTGTAGCTCAAGTGAATCCTGCTGCCATTAAAGGACTTTTGCCTGTTACTGTTTACCATATAAATGTGTGAGGAGGCTGTGTAGCTCAAGTGAATCCTGCTGCCATTAAAGGACATTTGCCTGTTGCAGTTTGTCATATAAATGTGAGGAATCTCATGGAGCTCAATAGTAGCCCTGCTGACGTTGAAGGACCCTATCTTGTTTGGAGGTCGTGAGTACTAATTCAGGGTCGCTCCCTGTTGAATTGCCACATTGAATCCAAATGGAATTACTGTACTGCTGACTGTTTAACTAATTTTCTTTCTCTGTGTGAAAGGGCCCTACCAGCTGCCACGGTTTGGACTAGCCACTAGGGCTTGCTACCCAGGGACAGTAACTTGTAGGATAGCTCCGTGCACAGAGCCAGGTAGATGAGTAAAGTGATAAGCTAATTAACCTGATTTCCCCCTGTCGTTGTTATATCCCCCTAAATAAATCAGAGCAGCTTGTTTCAGCAAAGTTATACTGCCTGAGGTAGTTGTCTATGTTAAAGTATTGTACTGTGATTGTTGCACTGTATCTTCTTATTTTACAGGGGGTCCCAGTGCCTGAACCAGTCCTGGGGGTAAGTGTGTACTGTGAAGGTAATTCTGATATACTGTGTGGGCCACTAGTGGGAAGAAAGGGGGGTTGCAGTGTCCCAGAGGGCTGTGACCAAGTCAGTTTAACTATTGTAAACCCTGGCCTCTGGGTGGAGGCACCAGCCATCGGATCCAGGCCCCTCAACCTGTTAGTGGCAAATCAGACAGGGGTAGTAGCCCCTGGGATAGCGCCATCTAGGGGTTACACAAAGAAGTGCAAAGTAATGCACCTGGGAAATAAAAATCCAGGAGAAGAGTACACAATAGCAGGGGAGGTACTAACAACAACAGTAATGGAAAGGGATCTGGGTGTAGTCATATCAGATGACCTAAAGGTGGGTATGCAATGTGAGAAGTCAGTAGGGAAAGCCAGGAGGATTCTGGGATGCATAGGGAGGGCATCACAAGTAGAAAAGGGAAGTGGTTATCCCTCTGTACAGACAGTTGGTGAGACCCCATCTGGAGTACTGCGTGCAGTTTGGAGACCTCATCACGTAAGGACATAGACAGGATGGAAGCAGTCCAGAGGAGGGCAACTAAGTGGTGCAGGGTCTACATCAGAAACCATATGAAGAGAGACTGAGAGAGCTTAATATGTATACCCTTGATGAAAGGAGGGACGGGGGACATGATAGAAACTTTTGGTACCTCAAGGGAATCAACAGAGTCCAGGAGGGTAGCATCTTTCAGAAAAAGAGATGTGTAAGAACAAGGGGGCACAATTTAAAGTTAGAGGGGGGACGGCTCAGGGGTAATGTGAGGAAATTCTTTTTCACGGAGAGAGTGGTGGACGCATGGAACCACCTTCCTGGAGAGGTTGTGGGGTCAAAAACAGTGGAGGAATTCAAACATGCATGGGACAGACATAAGGCAATTGTAGTGGGGGGTTGCAGGAAATAGGCTGTTGGTTAACTAGAATCTGCAGCTTATCCAGTAGGTAGGGAAATGGGCAGACTGGGTGGGCCAAGTGGTCCTTATCTGCCATTAAAGTCTATGTTTCTAACAGGGAAGCTTTGAGCTCAGGCGAGAACCAACGGCAGGTGCTTCTCCTGACATGCACCTTAACCAAGGGTGCATGCTTATTTAAAGCCTCACTTAAAATATCGTTAAAAATAGTATATGCCCTGTTAACCGTTTTGGCTAGGAGGAATTCCTGCCATTGCGGTGAATGTTTCAAGTCGTGGACGTATGCAAACAGATCAAAGTTGCGTTTGCACTTCTTGATAGAGAACTCTGCCACAAACTGTGGGTTGTGCACGGATCTAATGGTGGTGATTATACAATGATCGCTAATGTCTGAGAAAAATGTTCCGACATGAGAGAACAGGTGTGGCTTGCTAACCAAAATTATGTCTAAGAGGGAGCTGTTGTTATGGTCCTTTTTATTTGGGCGAGTAGGCTCGCCAATGAGTTACACCAGCCCTAGAGTGTCACAAAAGGATTTCAAGGGAGCTGATGTACTTGATAGCCAATTGTAGTTCAGTTTGCCAACAATAATGGTTTCATAGGAACTGAGCCCCAGTACGGAACTGAGGTGAGACAGGAGATGAGGCCCGGTAGAAGGGGGCCTGTAGCAGCCTATTACACACAGTGCACTGGAAGGAGAAAGTTTGATCTTTAGGGTCAAGCACTCAAATTCTTTGGGGGGGGGGAGGATGATGCATCTGTGCATGCGGCTGAGCATTTGCCCCTTACATAAATTGCCACCCCACCTCCTCTTGATTGCCTATCCGCTCAGAAGAGTTAATAATTTGGGATATTGATTTCATTGTCTGGGGTGGCTGGCCTAAGTCAGGAATCAGTGACTACTAGGACGTCGGGTAGAGTGTGGCTCACCCAAGCCTGGATAAGGGTGAACTTTTTCAGCAAATTACAGGCATTAAGATGCATAAAAGACATTCCTTTGATACCTGCCAGGTCTGATGGAGAAGCAAGGGTGTCTAATGGTCCTGGGTTGAGTGCAACATTGCCTGAGCGCAATAGTAAAAGAAGGAGGATTCTTTTTAAGGCAGCGAACTGTAATTTGTAAACACTATTTTTTGGGTGATAAGGGAGACGGTGTTGATGGGTAGGCCTGTACCCACTCCTGGTGTTATACTGGCCTAATGTTGCAGCCACTAGTGTCCTGGCAGGAATTTGCCTTGAGTAGGAAGTCTCAAGTCTGGATAGGGGAGTAATCTGCAGACGCGGCTCGGGAGATGTCCCACTCCCCGGCAGAGACAGCTGAGAAGCCCAGTAGTCCAGAATGGCTACCTGAAAGGAGCTGTTGGACGCAGGACAGGGAGAAGCGCAAGGGTCATTCCACTTTAGGGAGGGATGAGGGTTCTGCAGAATTGAGCTGAGCGCTAGTAAAGCTAGTGGCACACCGAGGAATCATCCTCGAAATCCCCCATAGTCCAGTGGCCTGAGTGCAGCTGCCCCCCCCCCACCATGATTCCAGCCCCATATGTCACCAAGCCCCCTTCCCCCCGATCCCTGGTGGAAATTCGTAATGCCTGAAATACAGAGGGTCAGCATAGTCCAAGTCTGCACCACTATGGAAGGCTGCAGTGTAAACACATGGCTATATTAAAGAGGTTGAAGTATCGCTGAGCACAGCCCATCACAACAGAAAACCAGAAAGTAGTGTAAAAGTCATCAAAGCACTCAAGCACCTTTGCTTATCTGTTAATTTCACAGTTTCTGTCCTATATGTCTACTGTTTTTGTATTTCCTGCTGTCTGTCCTGGACTGATCACCAAGGGAGGGCTCTCCTGTCTCTTCCATTTTTTTTTCCTTTCTCTATTTCTCCCCCCCCACCCCCACTAAAAGCAGATATTATTGTGTCCCGGAGAGGGCTTGTTTATAAATATTAACAGATAAAAACATGTAGGACAGTGCCGGGTTCTAAAAGATAATCGCATTGGGAACATTTGTGTCTCTATAAAAATAGGTCAATTGAAGTCACAGTAAACACTGTTTTCTTCCTGTTAAAAACACCATGTAACGAGTAGTTCCTTAAAGTTACCCCTGAGAGGGCCAGCCCAGTGGTGCAGAGGGCCGAGGCGCTGGTGCCTTACCTCACGCTACGCTGGCGACCTGGGCTTGGGAATAACCTCATCGAGCCGGCTGGAGGGGGAAGGTTGGAGCAGGATCGAGCTGTGACTCTCTCCTCCAAAGGGGTGGATGCCCGCTCCGCCGTAGTCCTGCTTCCACCGGGTGGAGGTCCGGTGGGCAGCGCAGGCAGACTGGAGTGGCGGCGCAAATCTGGGGAGGGGTGGAAGGGGCCACCGGATCCTGGCATGTGCGTACGCACATCATGGCCTGGGACGGGGGGGGGGAGAAAAAGTAAAAAATTCCATAAATTACGTATGAAAAAAATGAAGTTACCCCTGAGAGATGTGAGTTGTAAGTGTGGAGGTTGGATTGGAGAATCTCAACCATGTTGCTTTGTTTCCCTACTGGCCTGGTCTTTTCTAGAGTTGAAGGCTTTATAGGACCTTGTGTCTTGAGAGTTTGGGGCAGTTAGGGGAAATGCTGGTAATTAAGTAGTTCAGGCTAAAAACTCTAAGTGTATTTGTAGTGTGTTAGGAAAATATGTACAGTATTGTTGTCCCTAATGCAATAAGTGTTCTCTTTCGTTTGTCATTGTGGTACACTGGGTGGTAGTGATGTATCAAGAGTTACAGGCCATGTTCCTCTCAGAGCTATAAATAAAAAGGGCCGTGTCAGCAGCTGGATGTCAAGGGAGAAGGATCTGTGACACCAGAGGAGGGGAGGGGAGAAAAAGCCTAAAAACAGTATGAGTAGTCTGTGCTGAGCAGCTGGTTCAGAGCTGCTCAGTAGCAGTGCTTTCTGGGAGTGGGGTTATGGACCACTGGAGAGTAGAGGTATGAGTGAGGGGTTTTGGTCAAGCCTTTTAAAATCAGTGAAGTGAGTACCAACTAGCCATATAGGTCATGGAAAGCAGACTGATGGACTGGAACTGTTTGTGGCTGATAAGGTTGCACCCATGAGAAGGTGCAAAAGAGACCCTTCTTAGAAAAGGTCCTCCCTAGTAGTGTAAGCTCAGTAAATGAAAGCGGACACCCAGTAACTAGGCATCCCTGTCAGAGACAAAGCCAGTTTCTGTGAAGTAGTCCTGAAAAACTTTATTTTTGGGTTTTGCATGTGCCAATGTCTGAGAACTGCCAATAATCTATTTATTTATACCATCCTACTAGACTTTTACCAGGCTTTTTTCCTGCTGTATCCATCATTAACACCTATACTAATTCACAAATATTCCAGATGGATGGATGGAAGGAGAGCATACATTATAGTCTTATCTCATTCTTTAAAAATGTCTTTTAGCCTAATTTATTTTCAATAGTACCTAAATATACTCTTGAATTGTTTGGGGGAAACTTGAAGCGGTGGAGAGATGGTTTTCTTTCCTAGTGTAAAAAAAAACTTATGTAAACTTGATTTACGTAAGGCAGATGCATAATTGATCATTATTTTGTACTGACTATTCTGGTGGACAAACATGTTAATGCTACGCTTGTGAGAAATGTCACCAGTGGAATTTGGATGCAAATTTAAATTTTGCTTTCATGAAATTGTGCAAAAATTTTATTTTCAGTGTTCCCAATCTGTTTATTTAAGAATAAGTAAATGGGAAAGGTGTGCTAAGCTGAAATTCATTTCCATGTGTGACCTGGGGAGGGGAAAAAAGGAAAAAAATGATACAGGCAAACTAAGATAATTCCATGCTGATACAGAGAATCAAACTTAAAGGGACACTGTCAGCTTTTTAGTGAAATTTCTGGTCATGTGTGCCTACAACAACAGAATTAGCAAACTGTTGTGAATGCCCCAATACATGAAATAATTTGTTTTTTAATGCATAGCAACATCAACAGTGATGGCAGAAAAAGACCATTGGTTCATCTAGTCTGCCAGTAAAACCCAAACCAACAGGACCTTAACCCACACTATCCACCCCCATGCTCCATGCCCTACTGCAACCACCTAGAGCAACCCGTAAGCCCTTCACACTGTCCCTGTTGTGTTTAAAACCATTGATAGTTTTGGTACCTGCCAGATCAGCTGGCAGATTGTTCAGTGGCTCCACTACCCTTTCTGTAAAATAGAACTTTCTCACTTCCATCTTGAACTCTCCCCCTTGTCAGTTTCCGCTCATGCCCCCATGTTCTTGATCCACTAATTATGATAGTTACTTGCAGTTTACCTTGTTAATTCCTTTCAGGAACTTGAAGGGTCTCTATCATATATCTCCCCTCTCTCATCTGGCCTCCAGCAAAGTACACAGTCAGTGCCTTGAGCCAATCCTTATTAGATCTACCCTGCTGGCCCTGAATCATTTTGGTCACCCTGCATTGCACTGTCTTCAGCATGTCATTACCTTTCCTTAGGTGAGGACTCCAGAACTGGGCACAGTGCTTTAGGTGAGGTCTCACCAGTGATGTGCAGAAAGAGGTAGTAATATTTCCTTCTGCTGTCAGTACTCCTTGCTATACAGCCCAGCATCCTTTTTGCCTTCCTGTAGGCCTTGTTACACTGGCTTGATTGTTTTAGGGAGTCACTGATGATGACCCCTAGGTTGCTTTCCTACGAGGTTATGCCCAGGTTTACCCCTCCCCCCCAATCCAGTACTCTGTCCTGGGGTTCTTGTGTCCTATGTGCATCATTTTCCCTTTTTGGCATTGGATTTCAACTGCCAAACCTTTAAGCATCTCTCTAACCTTTGCAGGTCTTGCTGCATCTCACTAACCTCTTCCTCGCTGTCTGCCCTGCCACAGAGTTTACTTTCATCTGTGAAGAGACACATCTGCCCTGGATTCTTTTACCCATGTCGCCGAAGACCATATTGAAAACTGAACCCAGGATCGATCCTTGTGGCACCCCACTGGTGACCTCCTTCTTTTCTGATTTAATTTTGACTCCATTAACCACAACCCTTTGCTGTATCCATTCCAACCAGTTTCTCACCTATCTAACTGTGTCTTTATTTATTTATTGAATTTTGTTGACCGGGTAGGCCCACTGGGCCCCGGAGGTCCCTTTTTCAGGGGCGACCCGGGGGTAAAGATAATAACAAACAGGTAACAGAGCAGTACACATTAATAAATGACATATTGTTAGACAGTGAAGGTTTCCATAGAGTTACAGTCAGATAGGTGGTACGGGAACATACATTCAGTGAGACCTCTTAGATTTGGATATTTGAACATTAACATGCACATACAGTCAATGAGATCTCTTTGTGTTGGAATTTTAAACATAAGCATGCGCAAAACCTGAAGAACATGGGAGTGCATGAGATAGTGGCTAAGTTGCCAAGAGTCAAGTCACCTTCCTAAGAGGGAGGAGCAGTGGGGTCAAGTCCTAAGGCATTGGCAAGTACTCCTGACGAGCAGGTGTGCTTTAAGTTTGGACCGGAAGCAGGACCAGAAGCAGGGGCCAGACCCTGCCTCACGTATCTCAAGTGGGAGGTTCTTTCACTGTACTCAGATTCCCTTGCTTCCTCAGCAGCTGTTTATGAGGCACTGAATTGAAAACCTTGCTGATATCGAAGTAGAGTAAATCCGCAACATGCCCCGTATCCAGTACCCTCATCACCCTGTCAAAGAATACTTTCAGGTTGGTTTGACAAGACCACCCAACCATGAATACATGCTGTTTACTATCCTGGAGTCATCCTCTCCATTCCTCTCCAGGTGGTCCATGAGGCCTCTTTGACTAATGTCTACACCGGTTTACCCACAACATAGGTAAGACTGACAGGACTGTAGTTACCCAGTTACTCCTTGTCTCCCCCGCCTTATGGAGTATGACTAGATCTGCTGCTTTCCAGTCTTTTGGAACTCCCCTTGTCTCAGCTGAGTGCTTGAGTAGCTCTAACAGGGGTTCTGTTCATTCCATTACCATTTCCTTGAGCACCCTCAGATGCATCCCATCTGGCCTTTGGGCCTTATCTATCTTTAGGGCTGCAAGTCCTTTACAAACCCGTTCACTGTAAATACTTGCTGCCTCATCTCAGAGAGCCACCTTAATGTCGTTGTCTGGCAGAGGCCCTCTGTCTTCTCTTGTGAATGCAGAGCAGAAGTAATCGTTAAGAATGGCTGTTTTCTGCCAGTTCTTCTCAATTACTTTACCTCTCTCTGACAGCCTAGCAATTCCTCCTCCCTTCTTTTTTTCTCCTAATATATCTAAAGAAATATTTCCCCCTCTCTTTATCGCCATCTGCAATGTGCAGCTCAGTGTCTGCCTTTGCTTCTCTGACTAGCCCCTTGGTTTCCCTCTTCTCATTTGGTACTCTTCCCATTCTTTCTTCAAGTGTTTTTCCTTGTACCTGGTGAAGGCCTTTTTGCTCTCTCGCTTCCCTGACCTTTCTCAGAACCACATTGGTCTCTTGTACCCGTTTCTTTTGATTACCGTTCTCATGCAAGGCTTTGTTGCCTGAAGAATGGCCCTCTTGATTCCCCTCGTCTTTCCTCCATAGCCCTGATGCTGTTCTCTCTTGATTAACTTGTCCTGGACCAGCTCTCTCATCCAGCTGAAGTCTGCTGTTCTGAAATCTAGGACTTCAGCCTTTGACGAGTACTTACTTGTCCCAAGGGCCAGGCTGAAACATGTAGAGTTCTGGTCGCTGGACCCAAGTGGCTCCCCATACCCTCACTCCTACTACCACTTCCGAGTTGGTGAGCACCATATCAAGAATGGCAGCCTGTCTAGTGGTAGATATCACTTCTAATGACAGAAGAAATTTAGGCCCTGTCCACACTAGTGGTTTTGTAACATTACAGGTAGCCTGTAACATTACAAAAAACTGCAAACACGGTTCACGTCCACATTACAGCACAGTTTTACCATGCTCTGAACCATTTTAAGAAACCGTGCTTGAAACCTGATCGGAGCAGGTTTCGAGCACGGTTTCAGCCCAACACGGTTGCCTTAAACCATTTTAACAGTAGTGTGGATACAAACTGCAGTGTAAACAGTTTAAGGCAACCTCCACGGACTTTCTGAGACAAATTTTTGCCGCCCAAAGGAAAAGGGGATAATTTTACTTAAATCCCCAACTTTGCCATCACATCATGACTCGATCAGTGCTTTTTTTTTTTACTCCGATCAGTTGGCATGCCCATTCGTGAGTATCTCAGCATGCTTTGGGTACCCACAATGCTTTGTGGTATTGCCGCAAGTATGCTTGGGAGCTCCAGCGGGCAACCTCAGCGGATGCTAGTGTGGACGCACCGATAACAGTTCTGAAAACCATTACACAAAACAGTTTTCAGAATGTTTTGAAAAAGCACCAGTAATGTGGGCAGGTCCTTAGATTGTAGACCTAATCTGCAGTGTTGTTCCATCGATAACAGGGGATCCTGTATTTTCTTTTATTGCAGAAACCAAGCTATGTGAAGCACCAAAATCAACTCTGTTTTGAAGGGGTTGAGTTTCGGCCAGCTCACATTCATCCAGTTCCTGACCTTAATGATAGCCTTCTCAACCACACCCATCAGGTTACCTTGTCTGGGATTAAATGACAAGTAAAGCTGAGTGTCATCTGTGTAGCAGTAAAAACTCGAGCCATACCTTCGGATCACTTCTCCCAGCGGGGAGCATATAAACCATAAATAACATGGGGAGAGTATAGGGCTTTGAGGGATGCCACACAAGATCGGGAAGGGAACATATTGAAAATTTCCCAGCACCAAGGTCTGGCGCAGTTTTCTAGGAATGACCTGAGCCAGTTTAAAACTTCCAGACAAACCACAGAGACTCCTCAGGTGCTCCGTTAACTCCCCATGATCCAGACACTCAGTTGTCTCCTCATAATAAATGAAGATAGCCAAGCTGAGAAAAAGGACTGACCAGTAAATGTAGAGCAGTGGAAAATAATTGAATGAGCAAATGTTAGACGAGTAGAGGGAATAAATGGAGGGAGTAGAGGGAGAAAGCAGATTAGAGAGGTTGGAAGGAAGGGGTGCAAACTAGAGTTTGGAAAGAAAGGAAGCATAGGCATATACGGTGACATCAGAAAATGACCAATGGTCCATCTGGTCTGCCCGTAATACCCAATCATACCCTGAGACTTTTTGTCAATATGGTGTGTTTGTCTATACTATCCACCTCCTTGCTCTTTGTTTCAGTACTACCCTTCTGAATACCTCCTTAGCCCTTAACTCTGTCACAGCTGTGTTTGAAGCTAATTAAGCAATAATGACAGAACAACCGGTAATTTCCTGGCAATTAACAACTGGCTGGGGAGGAAGGGTGTGTCTTGGGCCAGCCCCACCCAGCCGGTCGTTAATCACCAGGAAATGACCATCTGTGAGGTCATTATTGCGATTGTAAGTCTAATCACAATAATCACTTTTTTGTTTTTATTTGACAGCAATGCCAAAAACGGTTCATTTTGGCGCCGTTGCTGTCAGCGTAGAGCGTGCGATGAGCTGAGTGTTGCTGCTGTGCTGGCCATTTCTAAGAGATTTCAAACCAGCAGTGAGGTAGTTTAACTCATGAATAATTAATTAGACATATAATGATGGTTTAGGCACCTACAATAGCAGGGAGAACTCAGAAGGTGGTACTAAACAGGGTGCACTCCGAGATGGCAAGGGTAAGGAGTGGGGTGCCACAGGGGTCAGTTTTGGTTCCGCTCTTCTTCAACATCTACATCTGTGACATTGCGGAGGGTTTGAGAGGGAGGGTGCGCCTATTTGCTGATGATACAAAAATCTGAAACAGGGTGTACACCCCGAAGGGGGTGGAAGACATGAGGAAGGACCTTAAGATGCTCGAGGAGTGGGCCGGGAAGTGGAAGCTGAAATTTGATGCCAAGAAGTGCGCTGTGATGCACCTAGGGAGTAAAAACACACAAGCAGGGTACATGCTGGTGGGGGCCATCAAAAAGTAAGAACAGGAAAGGTATCTGGGGATCATAGTCTCCTCAAACCTTTAAGGTAGGGTTCCAATGTAGCAGGGTGGCAGGAAGAGCAAATGGAATGTTGGCATGCATAGGCAGGGGCATTACTGGCATAATGAGGGAGGTAATAATGCCCTTCTACAAAGCTTTGGTGAGGCCGCAGCTAGAGTACGGGGTTCAGTTCTGGAGACCACACCTCCCCAAGGATATAGATGCATTGGAGAGGGTTCAGAGAAGGGCAACAAAGATGGTGCAGGATATGCAGGGGAAGACATACGAGCAAAGGTGTAAAGAGCTGAATCTGTACATGCTGGAAGCAAGGCGAGAAAGTAGAGACATGATTGATACCTTTAAATATGTAAAGGGACTAAATAAAGTAGGAAAAGGGTGTCTGCTAAAAAGGAATGAGGGAGCTAGAACTAGAAGGCACAGCCTCAGATTATAAGGAAATACATACAGGGGCAATGTGAGGGGGCGCTTCTTTACAGAGAGGGTGGTGGAGCCCTGGAACAGACTGCCAGATGGAGTATTGGGGGCTGGAATGGTGGAGGAATTTAAGAGGGCATGGGACAGGCATATGGGGCTGAGTATAGGGAGGAGTGCAGGGGCAGGCGGGAAGGAGGGTATGTGAAAGGGGAGGGATGGGCAGACTAGATGGCCCGGAAGGGTCCTTTTCTGCCGTCAAACTTCTATGCTTCTATGACCATCTCTGCGGGCAGACTGTTGCATGGCTCAACCATTCTCTCATAAAAGAAAACTTTCTCATGTCCCTCCTGAACCCCCCCCCCCCCCAGCTTCCACTCATGACGTCCTTGACTAAGCCAACTCGCTGATTCTCTCATCGTCCTACCCTTCCTTAAGCTCAACTGATTTCGCTACCCCCACCTGCCCCCACTCTTTGACAATGCCTCCTCTGACTGACTCTCACACTGTCCGTACCTCTCTTTGTAAAGCTCATAAAGATGTTAAGTAACTTGCTTCGTCTGGAACCTGTGTTTATTGTAAATCTACCACAATAACTGTATTTTACTTTGACTCTGTGTACCCTGATGATATGCGTTATCAATTGTGTAATCTTGTATGTTCTCCTTTGTTCCTGTTTATATTGCTGACGTGGAACCTTTGTAAAAGAGCTTCTGGCTCAAAGGTGTTATCAAGTCCAAGATTATAATAAATAAAAATAAAATAAATGACATTGTGTTCTAGATTTGCTACTCTTGTCGAATAGTTCCTCTCCAGTTCACTTTGTTTATTCCTTTCAGGAACTTGAAAGTCTCTTGTCATATCACCTCTCTTTCATCTGGCCTCGGGCAAGTACACGTCAGTGCCCTAAGCCCATCCTCGTAGCTGCGAAGTTTCTGAGTTGTACACAGCAAAATAATTGGACATTTCCATCAGTGTTTACAAATAAACTGCTGAATTCTAAGCCCCAGTAAGTTCAGAAACACATAACAAAATGTGTGGAAATCTGCCTGGCAAACCGAGAATTCATCTATGGAAGGGCATGCCAGTGTATTTAGGCATCTAATTTAAGGCAGTTTTATTTGTTAGTTGGTAAAAAAATAAAAATAGTCATATAGTCTCCTAGCATTAATACAGTTCTGACATACTAAGATTTATCATCAGTGCATTTTTATTTCTCTGAGATATTTGTAACACAGCCTCTAGTTCTGATTTTATAATTAGCGTCTCAAGGCAGTAAAGATGGCCACCACTTGCAACACTTAAAAAAAAAAAAAAAAAAATCCCATCCCTCAAGGTTCCTTTTTTACTTTACATACTAGATTCACACTTGGGATGTATTAGAAGGGTGCTGGCACACATTTGCGATGGTATACAGCCAAGCACCGCACCAAAAATGTTTATTTATAGTTGGTGTGGCCAGAGAACAGGGATGTTTAAAAACACCCAAACTCCGTATGTCAGTTCAGGAGGGAAATGCAATGAAAAGAAAATTCGATATGTTGATGTTTTGCCAGAAATACATTAGACTACAGAACATGTTTATCGCTGTCACAACCTGTTGCTTTAAAGACCAGATGATTTATAATCTGCTGAAAATATTACCAAAAATGTCACAACATTTTACAAAGAAATAAACTTCAAGATAGTGGGCCCCTGTAAGTTCAACTCAACTTGAATGTTAGGACATATGGCAGGTACTTAGAGCCTTTCTTCATGGGTATGCGTGCTTGTTGCCACATGTTTAGTTAAAAGGATGACTGCGTTGTAATCTGCTGAAAATATTGGAAACATTTTTGAAATTTCACAAAGAAATAGGTATTGAGCCCCTTTGCATTTAAAACTACATATCCATGTGTCATGGTGTTTGCCGTTTTCCTTGATAACATGATACATGAGTGAGCATACCAATTGCCAGGGCTCTAGATTAAAGGTCGGCTGAGTTATAATCCACTAAATATAGAGGTGAGGGAGATCACGTGATGTCTGCAGCCTGACAGCAGCCCTTTTACGGAGCTCTCACCTTCCTCCTCTCCTTTTTTCTTAATCTGCTGCAAAGACCGCCAATTTTTCAGCCATTTTGCATCATTTAGCTACTCACCAACAAGATCCCAGACCTGCAGGCAAGAATGACAGAGGCTAAACTGGACATAGTAGCCATTAGTGAGACATGATTTACCAGTAGCCACACTTGGGAGACTTCAGTACCTGGCTATGTATTGTTCAGAAGAGACCGAGGTGCAAAAAGGGGGTGGGTGGGGGTGGAGTGGCCCTTTATGTCAATGAAAATATCAAAGCTACAGAAATTCAGACTACACATAAGGAGCCAGAAGAACTGTGGGTCACCCTGGAAATAGGAAATGGAACAACCATATGAACTTGGGTTGTGTACAGGCCTTCAGACCAGGGGGAGGACATTGACATGTTACTGTTAGAAGATATATAAAACATGACAGCTAAAGGTGGGGTTCTGATAATGGGAGACTTCAACATGCCAGATACAGATTGGTCAATACCAGCAGGGACATCTGCCAGAACTAGACACATGGTGCATTCCCTGCAGGGGGAGGTCCTCAAATAACTGGTACAGCAACCCACAAGAGACAGGGCTATCCTAGATCTAGTACTGACTAATATGGAAAGGATCACAGTTCTCCAGGTAGAAGGTCACCTGGGTGCCAGTGACCATCACATGGTATGGTTCAATTTGGCCACTGGAACAAAATCATCCCATTCCAAGGCAAAAATATGGGACTTCAGAGGAGCGTACTTTCATAAGATGGCCAACAGAGTAAAGCTAGCCCTGGCAAAAAGAAATACAGGTGAGGGGGTACAGGCAAAGTGGGCAAGCATTAAAGATGCAATACTTGAAGCAACATCCCATTGTGTTCGTGAGAAAAGGAAGTGCAAAAGAAGAAGGAAACCACTTTGGTTCTCAAACACAGTAGCAGAAAAGGTCAGAGCCAAAAGGCTGGCCTTCAGGAAATATAAGGGAATGCAGCAGGATGAAGATTGGGAGGCATACCAAACTTTCCTAAGGGAAGCAGGGAAGGCAGTATGGCAGGCAAAGGCCCAAACCGAGGAAACATTAGCATGAACAGTAAAAGAAGGTGGCAAGACTTTCTATAGATACATTAGTGAAAGGAGAATGTCCAGAGGGGGTATTGCTAAGGTGAAAGAGGGATAAGGGCATGTGAGGAGGAGGACCTGTAAGCATCTATCCTAAATAGATACTTCTGCTCAGTATTTACTGAAGAGAAGGTAGGGCAGGGCCCACAGCTTAGCACCATGTGGACACGGGAGGGGTAGGAGGAGGTGTGCACTAGTCCTTCACAAAAGAAAGGGTCCTACAAGAGCTCGATAAGCTCAGGGTGGACAAGGCAATGGGACCTGATGGCATACATCCCAGGGTACTAAAGGAGCTAAGGGTGGAATTAGCAGAGCCATTATCAGAACTTTTTAGTGAGTCTCTGAGCACAGGAGAGGTCCCAGAAGACTGGAGAAGGGCTCATGTGATCCCGCTCCACAAGAGAGGTAGCAGAGAGCAGGCAGGGAACTACAGACCAGTCAGTCTTACCTCAGTAGTGGGCAAGATTATGGAGACACTCCTTAAGGAAAGGATAGTGCAACACCTGAAATCCACAGGAGCACAGGATCCAAGACAGCATGGGTTTACAAAAGGAAGGTCCTGTCAAACTAATCTCATAGATTTCTGTGACTGGTTAATCAGAGTGGTAGACCAGGGGGAGCAGTTGTTGTTGCCTACCTTGACTTCAGCAAAGCTTTCGATACTGTTCCACATAGAAGATTGATTAATAAGCTGGGTAGGCTCGGGGTGGGTAAGATGTTAGCCAGCTGGGTGGCAAACTGGTTGACAGGCAGAAAACAGACAGTGGTGGTAAATGGTATACAGTTAGAAGAGATGCAAGTCACAAGTGGAGTACCTCATGGATCAGTCCTGGGGCCAGTACTCTTCAATATCTTCATCAGTGACATTGCAGATGGACTGGAGGGTAAGGTTTGTCTGTTTGCAGATGACACCAAGATCTGCAACAGAGTAGATGATCCAGGTGGAGTGGTCAGAATGAGAATAGATCTGGATAAACTAGCAAAATGGTCGGAAGAGTGGCAGCTGGGGTTTAATGCAAAGAAGTGCAAGATAATGCACATAGGGAAGAGAAACCCAGAAGTCACCTGTAGGCTGGGAGGGGAGTTGCTGGCAGTCACAAGGGAAGAAAGAGACTTGGGCGTCATAATCACAGATTACCTGAAATCATCCAAGCAGACCACTAAAGCAGTAGGTAAGGCTAGAGGGATGTTGGGGTGTATTAGCAGGGGTATCACAAGTCAGAAGAGGGAGGTAAGAATCCCTCTTTACAAGACACTGGTTAGGCCCCATCTGGAGTACTGCATGCAGTACTGGAGGCCACACCTTCACAAGGACATTAACCAAATTGAGGCAGTCCAGAGAAGGGCAACCAAAATGGTGCAGGGACTGCATCAGAAAACATATGACGACAGATTAACGGAGATCAATATGTATACCCTAGAGCAAAGGAGATAGAGAGGTGATATGATTGAACATTCAAACACCTTAAGGGCATTAACAAGGTGAAAGAGTCGAACGTTTCAATATAAGAAAAATAGCAGGACAAGAGGACACAGCATGCGATTATAGGGAGGCTGATTAAGGGGTAATGTGAAGAAGTTATTTTTCACAGAAAGGGTGGTGGATGCATGGAACGGCGTACCTCAGGAAGTGGTGGATATGAGTAAAGTGCAGGGCTTCAAACAGGCATGGGATAGGCATAAGGGAGCAATACAGATGAGTATGAATAGATAGGCCATTGACAGAGCAAAGGCCAATGGCTCAGTCATAAGGTAGAAAAAGAAATGGGCAGACTGGTTGGGCCCTGCGGTCCTTATCTGCCGTCAGCTTCTGTGTTTCACCTGTCTGCAGCTACATATTCTGAAGTCTTTACATCGCTATCGGCACTACATTGCCATGATGGAAGCGGATATGCAGCAGGCCCCACCGCACCATACTCCACCGACCTCTCCACTGAAGGCCCCGAGAAAATCTAAAGCACAGGGGTCTCGGGCTGCGCAGGTGACAGCTCAACCAACTGCTTCAGGGCTCTTAACTGAAGATCGTTTTTTACAAGAATTACTCCCCTTTTGAGAAACTCTGGCCGACATATCTTCAGAGCTCAAGTCTTTTCGGGCCGACATGGGAGAGTTGTGCCACAAAGTCAGGGATGTGGAAGCTCGCATGGTCTCCCTTGAATCCTGGAGAGAACAAACAGACCTGGAGCTTGTCAGACTCCATCAGCTTGTCTTAGAACTCCAAGCCAAGCCTCAGGACCTCGAGGGGCGAAGTCAGGGAATCAACATACTGATATTTGGGCTACCTGAGTCGGAAGAGGGCCCCGACATTATCGTGTTTGTGCAGAAGTTGCTGGCTAAGGTGGTCGGGCTGTCTCCATTTAGCTCCCGGTACCAGATTGAGAGGGCGTATCGGTCACTCCGCCCGAGGCCACCTCGACAAATCTTCCCCCCAGCCTGATCATCCTTAAGTTCCTTAGCTATTTAGAGAAACAACACGTACTGTCAAAAGTCTGAGAACTACAGTCCATCCTATGGGAAGGGGAAACCTCTGCATATAGCCCAAGATCTGCCCAGTGAAATGAGACAAAAATGTACTGCCTTCCATCCCACAGTCTCAGAACTGATTGCAGCAGGGATTAAGTTTAGAATGTCCTACCCTGCGCACCTGCAGGTCTGATTGAACAATGCCTGGATCTCCTTTGACACTTCTGATGTGGCCAAAAAAAGAACTTAAGCAGCGCCTTCCTGAATTATTCTCGAATACTTGAACTGATACTTTCAATAACTTGTATGGACTGTTGGCAAATGTAAAATGATTTACCTGTTGTTGGTTTTTCTTTTTTGTCTTGTGGATCTTGGGGGATTGAGGAAGGGGACTTTGGCTGGGTTTCTGTGGCCTTCTGTCTGCCCCTCGATTTTCTTGATTGGGCCCCTGGCTCGTTAGCTCAGCAGCAGGGCTCGTCTTCTCTAGTTGAGTGCCTGGACTACATAGGCTGACCTGTGCTCCTCTCCGTAACCAGGGCCCCTTCATTGGAGTTGTTTTTCAGGGGGACCTGGATGCTGGTGCACTTGTCCTGCTCTATTCTGAGTCCCTGGATCAGAACTAACCACAGTGGGCAGCTACTACTCCACAGGGGGGACTCTTTCTCTAGCACTAATCAGGATGCTAATAAGTAAATCCTGATACAGGATCCCTTCATACTCTACCTGCTGCTAAGACGTTTTAAGGGTAGCATAGGCGGCTCTGAGGGGTTTTCCTTCCTTCTTAGAATTTTTTCTGAATATCTTCCCTAAACCCTCGCAAGTGACCCACATGTGGTTCAATCCATCACACAGCACGGCTGCTCGCAGTGCTAGTCTGCAGCATGGCTGACTTCTGACCAGTGGATACCCTTTTATCTTGGTTTACCTTGCATAGAGGGGCTGGGGATATATTATTTACCACACTTGCTTTAGATAGTAAGTCCCAACTCTTTCTCTGTCTGGTCCTTGCAACTAAATAGCTACGATTTATGTATTGGGGGGGACTGCTCTATCTATGGGTTTGCTTCATGCTGAGCAATACTGCGTACTGGGTGAGTGGGGGGGCTAAGCCTGCTTCCCTTTGTCCTGGGCTTCACCCGATGTTTTACTTTTGGGGGTTATAGCTCGAATCCAGGAAGCTCTGACAATTTGGGGGTTTCTCAATGCCCTGCTTCTCTTCTCTTCTCTCGGAGCTCTCTGGCACTCATTAATTGTACCTCACTGGTTAGACCTGACGCTAGGATGGGTTAGAACCAGGCTTATGGGGGATGGGTCTCTCCTTGGGGTTATTTAAAAAAAAAAAAACATGCTGGTTCTGTGCTGGGAGAAGGTCCATTGTAAATAGTTACAATGTTTGGGATACTGGGTTATGGGGGTCCCTCACTCTTACCTCAGACACAGTCTTGTTGGAATGGGAGGGTGGGTGGGAAGGGACTCCCCATTCTCCTTAGCTGGGGTCTATATACTTGCTTTTGTTGCTGAGTATTTTGGTATTTCTTTTACGAATGCTAACTGATGTTTCACAGCTCCAGTTAACCATTTTGGGCTGGTTGAATGGGGGGTGGGGGCAGGGTGGGACGGAGTGTGCTACCTTCTGGATATTTGTGGTTCCATGTTCTGTTGGTTATCATGGCTATGGCTAATAATGCTGTTAAGATTCGAACTTGGAATGTTAGGGGAGCGAGAGACCGCCTCACAAGATACTGTATCAGATAATCAAACATTGTGCCCTACTTCAAGCACGAATCATTTTTTGCAGGAAACTCATCTGTTGATCTATGAGGCCATTTGGCTGTGTAGACAGTGTGTCAACCAGGTGTTCGCTTCTGGCAACTCAACCTTGAGTAGGGGTGTTGAAATCCTAATAATGAAGAATACTTTCTTCCAGGCCGACCAAAACATCTCAGACCGACAGGGGAGGTTTGTCTTGGTCAGGGGCCTCCTAGACTGTAAAGAGGTGATCCTGGGCAGCTTTTATGGGCTGGTTGGGGTGGGGGGACACCGCCTTCTTTATGGATCTTGCTGATAGAATTGCCCCCATTCTACCACTTCCTCTAATTTTAGGTGGTGACTGGAACATCCCTCCTACACAGGGTTTGAACCATTCCCACCAACCTCTCAGGCCTCTCTCTCTCCTTCCCAACGAGCTCTAAGGGATTTCATGGACTTACTCGGTCTTTGTGATCCCTGGCGGATTCTCAATCCATCCAGCTGTGCCTATTCCTTTTATTCTACTGTTCATCATATATCGTCCCGGCTGGATTATGTCCTTACTAGCTTATCCCTTTGCCTGGGCTGTGTAATGCTAGTCTCGAGTCAATAATCATATCCAACCACACAGTGGCATGGCTTTCACTTATTCCCCACTCAGACTTGCAATGGGACACAACCTGGAAGCAAAACACTCTACTCCTCAAGGATAACTTCATAATCTCGAAAATAAAATCTCTTATCCAAGTTTATGCTGACTCCAACCAGAACTCTGTCCCTAGAGGAGATCATGAGTGGTGAGCCCTGAAATGTTTCCTGCGTGGTGAACTTATTAGGCTTGCTTCCAAGCAGAAGAGACTCTGTGAATCTGAAGCTGTATCTCAAATAAGATCTCTTGAGCTGTCCTTATCCTCTTCATCTTTGCCAGATTAGTTAAACACCTTGTTATCCATTAGGAATAAATATGCAGACCTCCTACACGAAAAGGCCGAATATGCAATTTTAAAGACCCAGGCGAAGTATATTGAACAAGGGGACAAAGCTGGGCAGTTACTGGCTCTTCGGTTGAGGAAACTAGAAAGTTCTAGGATAGTTACTTCAATTTCAGATCCAGACGGATCCATCAAAACCCTCCCCAGGGATATTGCTCGTTTTTGAGAGTTTCTACCGTGTCCTTTACGGTTAACTAGCCTTTACACCGTGTACAGAGGAGACAGAGGCCAATTTAAATGCTATTTCACTTTCCCAACTCTTAGGTCATCAACAGGCCTTCCTGTCTTCTCCAGTCTCCCTTTCTGAGGTTGAAGCGGCTATCGATAGCTTAACTCTTGACAAAGCGCCAGGACCAGATGGCTTTATTTCCAACTTTTATAAGCTCTTCATTAAGCAATTATCTCCCCTCTTACTCCGCCTTTTCCAGTTTATGTTCTCTGCCGAGTCACTTGACCCCTCTCTCCTTGAAGCAACTATTGTGCTTCTCCTTAAACCTGATAAACCACCTTCCCAACCAGCCAGTTATCATCCCATCTCCCTTTTAAATTGTGATATCAAAATTCTCACAAACATTTTTGCCACAAGAATTCGGAAAGTCTGGTCACATCTGCTTAGCCCAGAGCAAGTTGGGTTTGTTCCTGGCAGATCCTCAGCGGATCACTTTCACAAAATGAACCATATTTTTCAAGCTGCTAAACTGTCTTCCACTCCTATGGCCTTAGTCTCACTTGATGCTGAGAAGGCCTTTGACAGAGTGGACTGGGTCTTCTTATGGTCAGCTTTACAGAAAATGGGCTTTCCTCCTATATTTCTGCAGTGGCTTCAAAGGATTTACTCTGCCAGGATATATTGTAATGGTGTCTTTTCGTCTTGTTTTTCTCTTCATACTGGCACCTGGCAGGGTTGCCCTCTATCCCCCTTTCTTTTTAACCTCTATCTAGAGCCTTTAATCAGACAACTCAACGCTTCCTCCAACATATTAGGCATACCAGCAGGGGGAGATACATTATCTCTCTGTGTATGCAGATGATATTGTGTTGCATCTTTTGCACCCCTCTGCCTCTCTCACTGAAGCCTTGAAGGTGATAGCTCAGTGCGGCTGCTACTGTAACTGTAAGTTGAACTGTAATGAAACCAACATTTTCTCCCTTAATCACCTTACTCATAGATCTGACTCTACCTGGTTCGGCATGCGATGATAGATCTATTAAATACCCGGGCAGCTTTTTATCCACAGACCCTTTCCTTACCAAAACATTAAACCTCGACATTCTGATTGCCATAATTCAGCAAGACTTTCTGAGATGCAAAGCTCTCCCGATCTCCTTATGGGGCAGGATCAGCATTATTAAAATGAATGTCTTATCCAGACTCTTCTGTCCCTTGAATATGCTAAATATTTGGCTTCCTCTCTCCGTTTTCCAAAGTATCCATTCATTCATTTCAAATTTTGCTTGGTTAGATATATCCCCAAGACGTTCATATAGCAAATTAGGACTCCCTAAAGAATCTGGTGGTCTCTGGCTCCCAAATTTTCTGGCTTACTACTGGGACAGCCATCTTTATAAATGTGATAAATGGCTTTCACCCACTGGAGGGGACTGTACTCCTCCCTGGCTGCAAATAGAACTCCATCTATTTCGCACCTTCAATCGCTGTACTTCTACCATCTTCTTCTCTTCCTGAAAGTCCCTTCCAGCATGCCTTCATGACTCAGCAATCGGTACATTTGGTTAAAGTTTTGTCCCAGATGTGCGCCTCTCTAAAAATGGCTCCTTCTAAAGATATCTCTCAGTCTATTCTATCCAATCCTAGTATCAATATCGGGGGGCGTGCTGTCTCCCCAGCTCAGTGAGGCCATGGTATCTGATTTTTACTCTCAGGATTCTCTATCTCCTCACCCGAGATTCTGATGAAGTTCCACTGGGGTCACCCTCATATTTTCAAGATCTTTCAATTAAGAAATCTACTCCTGGGGCAGTTTGGCCCCACCCCAAAGGTTTCTGGATTAGACTCCCTGCTGGCTCAGATACAGGAATTAGCAGTCAAACCCCATAAGATTTTTCTTCTGTACTCCCTTCTCCTGGTCACTCTCTACCCCAGCCCCCCCTGCAGGCTCCAAGGTTTGGGAGGCCCTGATGCCAGATGCCTCACTTAACTGGATGCATATCTGGAAGGATTTATAGCTTTATAATTCCCAAGACAGATTGAGACTCACTCAATATCAAATTCTAAACAACATTTATTACACACCTGTCACACTGGCCAGGAAGGGTCATCTCCCTTCCCCAACGTGTACTAGATGTGGCAGGGCAGAGAGGACAATTTTGCATATTTTGTGGTCTTGTGAAAAGGTCTCACCCTTATGGGGTTTGATTGAAGCTCTGGTTGATCCCCTTCTGTGTTTAGAAGGCCTCTTCACCGCAGAAATATGCATTATAGGGGACTACACACAGATTGGGGTCAAGGAAAGAAGATACCACATTGCATTTATATCCATGGCGGTTAAAAAACTGGTCCTTAAACACTGGTTAGATCAATCAGCCATTTCTTACAATGAATGGTTGCATGTGCTTTCCTTTGGTTTTCGGACTGAGTGCTTGATTGCCAGTACTCGTTACAGATTGCATCTCTTCAGTAAGAAATGGGGAAAACTTTACGCTCTATATCCGAATTAAATGTGTAGTAGGTATCTCTGGCTCCCCGTTTATGTATAGTCTTACTGGACCTGTTACTCTTTAGTACCTATAATTATACCACCGGCACACTCTGTGGGGGTGGGAAGAGGGGGGTTGGTTTTCTCAGTCAAATTTCATACTCTTGTTACTCTGTTGCTGTATGTATTTGGAAAATTTAATAAAGTTGATTTAATTTCAGAAAAAAAATATATAGGTGAAATTATGGGTAAATACCATACATTGATGAACTTTTGTTTGCTAAATTTGTGGAATTTCACAAATTACATGGATGCAGAATTTACTTATTTTACACAGCCGTAGGTTATGCTGAGAAGACCTTTAGATGTCTTTGATTATCTTAACAAGTGACTGCTTTTGAATAGCTTTAAAGTTGACACTTGTGGATCTTGTCAGTACTGTGGAGCCCCAAATGGACATTGATTGTTCTGTGCACTCTTGGCAGGTTACTAGGGCCACATTACACAAATGTCCTACATTCCAGACCTACAGATAAATCAGAGTGTACAAATCTCCACTGTAAATAAATGTGTTTTTTAACATTGATTTAAAATTTACAAAAGTGGGTGACACTCTGATCTCCCTGGGAGGGAGGCCCACAAGCTGCAGTGAAATCGTTATCCACACTGTTCATTTCTGAATTATTAGTTTGTCAGGGTGGGGTTTGGTAGTGGAGTTCTGCCCCAAAGGGTTCAGATGTGGATCAAACGGGCCTGTCCTAGTACATTTTTTATTTAGTGTGTAAATCAGCCAGATGCTTTCTAATCTTACTTGGTCCCAAAATTGTCAACAAGCAATGTCAAGGTTTTTTTTATCTTTCACTATATAGAGATGGGTGTTATTTCTCTGACACCAGTTGATCTACAGTGGCTGTTTAATCAGTGTTATCAGATTGCAGAATCGTGGGATATAATTAGGAATTTTGGTAAGACAAAAATGTCTCCCATTTGGGTTGCTTAAAAATAGCCTGTAGTGATTCATGGGAGGGTATGGGCTGGTAGTCAGTAGTAATGGTAAATTCTAGGGACGTGGATATGTTGTTCAATCCACACTTCTTGGCAGGTACCTTGCCGCTTTAAGATGTGCCGGAAAGTCTTGCAGCTGGCTCCTTCCACCCACCCGGATGGTAAAACCCTCTACTTCGCCCCATGACGCCAGATCTTCCTTACCGCTTGGAAGCTGAGGTTCCCTGCTTAGCGCTCTTGCATCTCTTGGCCTGGATCCTAAACCTTCGGTTTTACTGAAAATTGTTTTGAAGTTTACGCGACTTCAGTCTTCACCTTCCTTTGTGGCTGCGATGGACTCTAAATCCACTCCCGACTTCTGTCGGTGCCCTTGCGGGCAGAAGATGTCTTGAACCGACCCGCACACCACGTGCGTCTACTGCCTTGGTCTTGGCCACGATCCGCAGGCTTGCGATCTGTGCAAGTCCTTTTCATCATTGATTCGCGAAGAACGCGCTGCCCGACTCCATCTGGGGTGCCCAGAAAAATGGTTTCCTCCGATGAAGTCGAAGGAGGCCCGTTGGGTGGTGTCCACAGCGGGGGGGCTCTGCAGAGCAGCTGGATCAGTTAATCACCCTAATGGAGAAGGCGGCCCAGGCCGCGGCTTCATCATCCTCGGTGTTAGCATTTATCCTGCTCTCCTTGGGCTCCTCCTACACTGCTTCCTTTCGGGAGCTTTGCCAGACTTTCTCTACCAAGGGAGAGGGGCCTTTAGGGAGTTGCTTCTCTCGGTCGAAAAAGAAGGACCCGAAAGGTAAGTCCCACCATCGACGTTCGTGCAAGCAGGAGAGATCTTGCTCCCCGGACCATCCTCTATCGATTTTGGCCGGAGTTGTGGCCCAGGCCACTAGCTTCTCAGTGTCCCCATCAGGCCAGCAGACTGAGGCACCCATCGATGCAGTGGAGATCTTCCTTGACTTGTTAGACGGGCTGTTGACTGGAGAGGCTGACAACCCTCCTTCACCGGTTCCCCCAGTGCCTACCAAGGACTTGCCTTGGCCTCCCGAGTCGAAGTCCCCGGTCAAGGACCCCGAACTGGAGGATGTGCGGGTCTCCCCCGCCCCTTCTTCAACCAACCATCGACAACCCCGACGATCTCAGTCTCGGTCCTCTTCCATGTTGGGCAAGTCCTGCCGATGCTGGTGGTCTCTGTCCTGACATCATGGAAAGTGGTGTTGCCACTCATCCTCATCATCCTCCTTGGAGGAGAGGCTTCGGCGTAAGTTGTGTCAGCACTATGAGGATATGATGTGGCAGCAGCTCTTATTGGCTGGCAACAAGCCGACTTCGTCGCCTTCCCCAGCAATAAAGTGGCTGTCACCCGAGCATCCGAAGTGATCTCCTGCCCTCGGTTCCTTGGTCGAGGAGCCAACTCTGGCGCCAATTGCTTGGCCGAAACCGGCTGCTCCACCCATTGTGGTGGAACCCCCACCTCCTCAGCCGAAGACTGGGGCCCCAGCCAAAGATTCTCTGTCGGGTCAGGGCTTTCCCCCACAGGTTGTCTATCACCCTTACCACCCGATCGGCTTCGTTGAGTGGAGGGTGGCTCAGGTGGTCAGCAGCTGTTTGCAGACTCCTCAGAGTCCGACAGCTGCTCTCTGTATTCCAGGCCCCTTGACCTGGAATCCTCCTGGGGTCTGTCGGTGGACGAATGGCCATCCTCGTTCCTCGGTATTCTTCGTCTCATCTCAGAATCTTCAGGGATGCAGCTCGAACCCGTGCAGAAACGGGCCAGATATCCCCTCATGGAGATTTTGGACCGAGGGCATTCTCCTACGGAGGCCTTTCCTGTGACCAAGGCCATTGTTGGTCCGGCCTTGGAGTTGTGGCAGTGGCCTGCCTCCTGTCCTGCACCTTCGGCCAGGATGGCCCGCAAGTACGCAGTTCTGACTGGTTCCCTTTCCAGTTTTCCGGAGCACCCCTCAGCTTAAGGGCTGGTGACCGATAGCGTTTTCTGTTGCTCCGGAAATGCCAGGGACGTAGAAAAGCCCCCGGACAAGGAGTCCAAAAAGCTGGACTACTCTGGGTGCAACATTTATGCTGCCACCTCCCTAGGCCTTTGACAGGCTAGCTCAGCTCTGCTGGTGGTACACTTTTCACACGCCCTATTGGGCTTCCTGGATGAGGTGCTTCCTCATCTTCCGGCTGACCTTCAAATGACATTCAAGCAGGTGCGGTGTCAGGGAAGGGTGGTGGCCAAGCAACAGCTCCAGACTGCATTGGACATCGGAGACTCTTGTGCCCGGTCAGTAGTGGCCACAGTAGCCATGCGCCGCAGAGTTTGGCTGCAGATCTTGACCTTCACGGCAGATACCCAGCACAAGCTGGCAGACGTCCCCTTCTTAGGCACCGACTTGTTCGGGCCTGGGGTGGAGGGCCACCTCCAGCGGATCGAGAATTCCAATGCCACCTTGGACTCGGTCATGTCTGCCCAGAAGGAAAAAGACCGCCAGCAACAGCGTAAGCCCTTTCGCCCTTCCGCTTCTGCGGCACGACCAGTCCAGCAGCAGGGCCAGCAGGCTCATGCTTGGTGCCCCAAGGCCAAGCCTGCTTCTTCCTCCAACAGGAAGCCTGGAGAGAAGGGTCCAGGCGGCTCCTCGGCTGGCCCTTCCTCCAAGCCTGCCCAGTAATGGGTTGAGGGGTGCCACCCCCAACCTCGTCACTCCTCCCCAGGGTCCCCCCATGGGGGCCAGCTCAGCCACTTCCTTTCCACCTGGTCTGCTATAATCATGGACCATTGGGTGTTGGAAGTGGTTTGCAGGGGTCTGCCTCTGGAATTCGAGCAGACCCCTCCCTTCCAAGCCAGCGCCCCTCGGGGAGCTACCAGTTCCGTAGCCTTTCTGTCAGCTCATCGAGCCGACATAGCTCTGCTCCTCCAAAAGGGGGGTGGTCAGCAAGGTGGTGGATCCTCCTCCGTACTCAGGTACTTCCTGGTCCCAAAACAGACGGGGGGGGGGCACCTTGTGTCCCATTCTCTATCTGCACCAGTTGAGCAAGTTCCTAAGGCCACGCACCTTCAGGATGGTCACTCTGGCTCAGATCATACCATTCTTGGAATTAGGCATGTGGTGTTGTTCTCTGGATCTCCAGGACACGTTCTTTCACGTCCCAATCCATCTGTCTCATCGGCGATTCCTCTGCTTCAGAGTGGAGGGATCCCTTTACGAGTTCCAGGCCATGCCCCTCAGCCTTTCTCCAGCTCCCAGGGTCATCACCAAATGCATGGCAGTGGTGACAGCATTCGTGCAGCACTGAGGGGTCTGGGTGTACTCTTCCCTGGATGACTGACTGATAGCAGCCCCCTCCAGGTTGGAGGCAGAGCGGTCCAGAGATCTGGCCCTCCAGGTCTGCTCCCAACTTGGCCTCCTGATCAACGAGGCCAAATCAGAACTCGTGCCATTGCAGATGATTCAGTTCATCGGGGCAGAGCTCCACTCCCTTCGTGCCAGAGCCCGGTTCCCAGTGGACAGGGCCGAGGTCCTTTCCTCCTTTGTCCAGTCATTTCGGGTTGGGCAATTGCACCCTGCCCGGGACTTCCTGCACCTTCTGGGTCTCATGGCAGCGTGCACCAGCGTGGTCTGTTGGGCCCACTGGCATATGCGCCCCCTACAATGGGGGTTGGCCTGCCAGTGCTCTCAGCTCTCCGGTCCTCTGGACCAGCCAGTAACCATGACACAGAAGATGTGGGATGCCCTGCGGTGGTGGCTCATCCCAGTTCATCTGCAGGAAGGTATCCCATTTGTCCGCCCTGAGCCGACGGTCATCCTTACAATCAACGCCTCCTTGATGGGTCGGGGCGCCCATCTGGGGGAGCTCAGAGCCCATGGCCTCTGGTCTCCTCAGGCATCCCGATGCCACATCAACCTGCTGGAGCTTTGAGCGGTACGGTTAGCCCTCCCCGCCTTTGCTCCGTTTGCTTGAGGTTAAGTGGTTTAGGTCCAGACGGACAACACCACAACCATGTACTATCTCAACCGTCAGGGTGGGACACACTCCTTGCCCCTGTGCAAGGAAGCTGTCTGCATTTGGTCTCTCGTGATCAGCCTGGAGGCAGATCTGCTGGCCATCCATGTGGCAGGAGTCTCAAACAGTCTGGCCGATGCCCTCAGCCAGATAGGCACTGCTTCTTGCGAGTGGTCTCTCCTGCTGGAGGTGGTTCAAGATTTGTTCTCCCATTGGGGCACCCCTCAGGAGGACATGTTCGCCTCCAGGGAGAACGCGAAGCTAAGGCTGTTTTATGCCCACCCCCCCCCAGCAGGGCTTACTGCAGGGGGATGCTTTCTCGAGGCTGTGGACCCTGGGCCTCTTCTATGCCTTCCCTCCATTTCCCTTGATCCACAAGGTGCTTCTCAAGGTGAAAAGGGACAAGGTGCAGGTGATTCTAGTAGCCGCAGACTGGCCTCGTCAGTTCTGGTATCTAGAACTCTTCAGCCTCAGCTCCAGGCTCCCGAGGCGGCTTCCAGCCCGCCCAGACCTGATCTCAGTCAGCAAGGGGAAGGTGTTCCATCCGGACCTTCAATCCCTGCACATGATAGCCTGGTTCCTGAGTGGCTAGAGTTCCAGGCCTTGGGTCTTTCCAGCGAGGTCCTCAACGTCATTGAGGTGTCCCGTAAGGAGTCAACCAGAAAACATTATGCCTTTAAATGGAAGAGATTCTCCATTTGGTGTCAGGGCAAGGGGTTGGACCCTTCATTCTGCCCGTTGGCTAGCATTTTGGACTACCTGTGGTCCCCTTCTCAGCTTGGACTTTGGTCGACGACCCTTAAGGTGCACCTGGCAGCCATCTCTGCTTAGTGGACGTGGACCGGCAAATAATCGGTGGCACAGGAGAAGGTGGTCTTGCGTTTTTTCTCAAAGGCTTAGATCACATATCCTCTCCGGTGGGGGAACCTCCACCTCCATGGGATCTACTGCTGGTATTGGCCAAGCTCATGGGCAAGCCATTTGAACCAAAGCACAGGTGTGATATCTCCCACCTGTTATGGAAGGCCGCCTTCTTGGTGGCTATCACGTCAGCCAGAAGTATGGGAGAGCTCCAGGTGCTTTCCATAGAGTCTCCATATCTGGTCTTCCACAGGGACAAGGTTGTCCTTCGCTCCCACCTGAAATTCTTTCCGAAGGTGGTGTCAGAGTTTCACCTGAATCAGGTGTTGGCTCTGCTGGTGTTCTACCCCAATCACACCTCAGAGGCCGAATATATGCTCCATACTCTGGACCCTAGAAGAGCGCTCGCTTATTATAAGGAGCGGACGGCTGAAGTTCGGGGAGAGGTTCGCCAGGTGTTTGTCACCTATGCTGAATCCGCACCTGGCAGACCTGCAGCCAAGTGGATGATGAGCGGATGGGTCACCTCCTGCATAGATCTCTGCTATAAGTTGGTGGGCATGGAGCTACCCAGAGGGATAAGAGCTCATTCAGCCTGCCATACTGCTGCTTCGGTGGCTACTTCTAGGGATGTCACTATCCAGGAAATCTGCAGGGCTGCTACCTGGAAGTCAGCGCACACTTACATTTCCCATTACCACCTTGACCTAGAGTCACACCGGGATGCTGGTTTTGGGACCTCGGTTCTCAGTCTTTATTCCCCAAGCAAATATAAGTGGGTGCAGTGAGCCGGTTAACCTCCCAGCGGGCATTAATCACCGGTAGAGCCCGACTCTGGAGGTGACTAATGCGCTTGTAACATAGGCTCGTTGCGGTGCCTTGCCTCCCTCCTCCTGGAAAACTGCTAGGAGTCTGCCAAGAAGTGTGGATTGAACAACATATCCATGTCCCTAGAAATACAGGTTACTCACCTGTAACAGGAGTTCTAGGAGTGATATATGTTGTTCATCCTCACGACCTACCCGACTTCCCCGGCTTCAACGTGCAAACTGGCTTCCAGCAGGCTAGATCTGGCGTCATGGGGGCGGGGCAGAGGGTTTTACCACCCAGGTGGGTGGGAGGAGTCAGCTGGAAGACTTTACGGCACATATTAAAGCGGCAAGGTACCTGCCAAGAAGTGTGGATGAACAGCATACACCACTACTAGGACTCCTGTTACAGGTGAGTAACCTGTATTTATCTGGGCCTAACTTTCCAGTGCATTGGCAGCAGTGGATAAAACAAACATTAACAAAGTATAATTGTGAAAATCAGTTGTGAGGGCTTAGTTTGGGAAAGTATCTTTACAAACTGTAGAAAGTATGTAGTGACACACAGCAGGATATGAATTTTTGGGTGAGCTATAGGCACTTTCTAAAGGTGTTTTCTGAGGCATGAGGCTGCAGGCTCAAGAATGCTCCTCAGCACAGTACCTAAGGAGTTGCTCAGTTCTTCGCGCAAGTGTTACCTGTTACAGATGGGTAAGAAGTAAGTTATAACCCATGATAGGTCATATATGAACGGGGACATTAATGCACACCTCAGGGGCATTGTCAGGAACGAGGCCAAGTGCCCTCCAGCCACCTGGGAAGTGTTTTAATTTCCCCACACACCCTATCCTGTTGTGGGTTATTGCACTTATAAAATTAAACAGGAATTCTTTTTTAAAAAACTATAGCAAAACATGTTTAAATGCTTGAAAACTGTAGAAATTTGGTTGATATTTATCCACATGGTAAAACATTGCGGCTTTTCTGGATGAGCTTTTTTCCTAATGTGCAGTATTTTTATTTCCTCCTGTAGTCTGCCCTGATGCCCCCTGCTCCACCCAGTCGTTTGCTGTGATTTTGTTTGTGGTGAGTTGTGACTGCCCCTCCGAGTTTTCATGACTTCTGGTGGTGCGTGTCTTGTGCTCCCCCCATCTTGCTTGTGCATTCTGTGAACCCCCGGTTGTGCAACATCCCTACAGTGATTTCCCTACTGCTACCCCTCAGATGTGTCTAGAAACAGACCCATGGTGATTTTTCTGCTGCTACCTCCCGGTTGTTTTTCTCTGTTCCTCTCACGGCTCTGTACTTGGAGTTGCATCTTAGCTCAGCAAAGTATTGCTGAGCTACCTGCCATCTTGGGACCTGATCAAAGGGAGCTGATTGTTTGCCACAGCAAGGAGCCGAGCTGAGGTAGGGTTTGTGAGGTAAGGTATGGAAGCTACAACAGAAATGAGTGAGAGTCAGTTGGGCCACCGAGCTGCCAAACAATCTTGAGTCAGCATTAAAAAAAATAAATGGCTGCTTTTTCTTTCTACAGTACTAAAGGGGCTTATTGATTTCTTTATTGTAATAACCTTGTTGCTAGGTAGAGTCAGTGGGTCAGATTTTCAAAGGGACTAAGACCAACACAAAGTGTGTCAATCCCCTTGCATCAGATCTAGGTGCGCCAAATACTGTGTGCTGTATTTTTCAAGAAAAGCATTCTCTGTGGCAAAGTCCCCCAAAATGATGCAAGATGTCTACTGCATCAGAAATATGACACATGAGGAGAGAATGACAAAGGCTGATTTAAAAATGAATCACTCAAGCTGAATCAAAAAGATGACTGATGCGTGCAGCAAGAATGATGCAAGCTGCGTCAGAAAGACGATGCATGAGGCAAGAATGACTGAGTCTGTGTCAAAAAGATGATGCATGGGGTGAGAATGACTCAAGCTGAGTCAAAATAATACGGTGGATGAAGTGGCCAAAGCAATAGCCAGTTAAGCCCCCAAAATGCTCTAAATGAGTGTCACAGTGTTCTGTGTTTTCTATAACCAAACCACTACATAATCTACCCTCTCCTTTGTATGCTACAGTGTCAGGCCAGCTCTGACTGTTAACAGTGGCATGCATCTTCAGCGCATTGTCAGTAGCTTCCACCTCTGAAAACCCAACAAAAGGGGACGGTGCAGCATTTTTTTTTTTTACACATAAGCCCGTTGTGTCATGGCGCACCTTTTTTTTGACGCAAGCCTCTTTTGTGCAGGCAGTTCTGCTTTTGAGGCAAGCAGCATTAGAAAACTGGAATTGATGCAACTCTTGATGCAGCTTGCGCCTTGTATCTTTCTTTTCTGGTGCAGCTCCTTGCATCATTCTCTGACCTTTGAAAGTAGAGCCTAGTAGATTTGGGAGCAAGTGTGCCTACATTAGGCATTAATCAACAGTCAGGTGACTGTTTTTAATCAGTGATGTTTGTGCTTCCCCCTGGGTTTTTTTTCCCCCTATCCATTTCACAAGTGTTCTGCACTGGCATGGCAAATTAGGGGAGTTGTGGCAACTACTGTATTTGAGCCCTTGTGTGGGCCTCACTCAAGGCAAGACCGTGGAACAGGACTCACCACTACTGGAAGGGACTAAAATCTTATTTAGAACAAAAATTATTATTCCAAATAAAAATGTAAAGTTAAGAAAGAAAATGCACGAGATTGCATTTTCAGTGCATCAAGAAAGTTGTACCGGAGGCTCATAGAAATACAGTACTTACTATGACCAAAGAATATGCTCCTGTGACCACGTTGGGTAACAAATTAGTATAATCAGGCCCAGGTGTAGTTAGTTGTACTCTCTAGTTTACACATGGCCATGGGCGGTCAGATTGGAGGCCCCTTTGCAGATGTGCTGATTCAGCTGTCTTGATATTAAATCTGGTAGTTAGTGCCTGCACTGTGGAGTGGCTTGCGGTCATAGATGCAACTCCTAGTTAGTCAGTGACACAACACATGATCAACCACAGTAGACCGGGGTGGTCAGTCAGGTGCTGGGGCCCTACACAACAATAATGCTCCTCCCCTACCCCACTCACCGTCAACCCTGCCCCCAATTCCATGACAGTCGTATTCCTGCATACTCCATGCACTCTCCTCCTCATCCACTATCCAGAAGTACTTCCCGCCCATCACAGTCCAGCAAAATTCCATGCACATAATCAGTAATTACCTTGTCCTTGTTGCACATACCCCATCAGCAGTCATTCTGGTCTCCATTGCAAATGCCATCTCCCCGATCAACAACCCCCATTTTCTTACACATCCCAACTTCCTCATCCTTCTGACTCTGTTGTCTATCAAAGAGCGTAAAGGTCATAATATTTGTATTTTGTAATCTGCTCATAGTTTACCTGTGGGGATGATGGGCAGTTCAGATATCTACTAAAGCAAATGAATGCCATCCCTCTTATAACATTGTATTGCACTTCTAAGTGTCATTGTCTAAATGCACTGACGGCAGCACAGAAAATGTGCTAATGCCATCCAGTTTAGCATCAGCACGCAGTATGGGTTAACACCTGCTAAACAGTGGTTCACACTCTGTTTTGCAGACTCAAACCCTTCATCACGGGGCCATGTGGGGGCCTAAGCCCATATAGTAGAAGACATAAGTGAGGAGAGGAGAGACATGGAAACAAAGTGCTTCTCGATCAATGGGTTTGATATATACAATTTTTAAGTAGCAACGTAGTAATACAAGAACATTTGAAAATTCTGTAAGCATCCCTGCTGACCATGGTCTGAGTAATTAATTATTCCTTATTGTGTGAGTGCTGTGTGTGTAATTATGTACTAAGACCCATGGAGAATGTTTTTTGTTTTTAATTTATTTATAATGATGTTTTATGGTTCCATGTCATTTTTTATTCCGGGTGAATGCTTCGTGGGGGCAAAGCTGTATGATTGAATGAAGGAACTTGGAGTTGTTTTCAGTTTTGGAATATTTAACAGGAAAGATGCTTGTAGCTTGTGATGATCCTTGGAAAAAGTAGAGATTTTGAATAACGTGATGCGCTTTGCTTGATTGGACCAACATACATACTGTAAATAGACATGTGTCACATGGTGCACTGAATCCCATATGACTGCCACCAAGTCTAGGACATCTTGCTCCTGCCAAAGGAGATAATCTTAACAGCTGACACCATATCTTTCTTGTCATGTGGTACTCTGTAGAATGCCTATGATGTCTTGCCTCCCATGATTGCTAAATAATTTGTCAACTTTGTTTTCTTAATGCTTCTAGATTAAAATCTTGCCTCTGATCCTAGCTCTGGACAACTCTTTGCCATCTGTCTCAAACTTCTGCTGACTCACTTTTACCAACACCTCCACAATTTTAATGGCTCGTTTTGCCATTTCATATCATGGAATTTTGTCCTTCTCCTTCTTCCTGTACTTGCACTTTGGCGTCTTTAAAGTTTGGATCTGTTCTGATGCCTCCGGCTCATGTGTCTCTCTGTTTTTGTAACTCAGCAGCCACTTCTTTAGCACAAGAATCCCACTTCACAGGCCCCAAGTTTGATAAGGAATATAGCGAATCCCACACAACCGCCAGGGAGTCTGACATTTTGTGCTTGCGCATGAGTAGATGCTCCCATCAGTTGACAGGAATCCTTCACATCTCCTGAACCCCTGTAAAATAATTCTCAGCATCGATCACCAGCCTCACCCTCGCCTGGTTGCTGACCAGTTGCACATGCAGGATTATCTTTATAATTCTGAACTCTGAAGTCCATTCTCGTCTGGTTTGTACTGTTCAGCGGCATCTGTGCCGGTAGGTTCTGGACCAACAAAAGGTATCTGCTAAGGTTGCTTGTAGAAAAGTACTTTATCTTTCTTTGTGCAGCTATATTCGTCACAGGACTATTCACATTGCTCAGAACTACACTTCGGTTTCCAGGAGGATCAGCAACTCGCCCTCCAAAAGCCTTCTTTTTCAGTTATACGTTTCTTAAATGGCCCCTTGAGGACAACATAGGACCTAGAAAATGGCTGAGGAGAGACTGGGTAATCCTTAATTTCGTAGTGCTTATTTTGATGTAGAATTTCGAGCTAGACCCAAAGAATCGGTTCTCTTTTGCTCTCCTTTTGGTGGCAGAAACTCTTTTAACTTCCCAAAATAACTGCTGCACAGACAAAGAAGACTGAGATACAGTTGATTCTTTTTATAAGTGCAAAATGCAAAATATACAGAACTTAGTTTCACGTTTTTTTTAGAAGCAGGAAATACAAAACTGGCAGGTTAAGGCTTAGTGTTCTGTTGTAGTGAAACATCTTGCAGCCTGGCTTGACTTTTGGCTTGTACTCTAGACTTGCAGTGTCCCAGTTTTCCTGTTCTCCCAGTTTTCCAGGAGACTATTTCCTCTCTCAGTGATAACAGGTATCATGAAGTTTTGCTAATAAGCTCCTTCACATTGGTAATTTTCTTAACTGATGAACATTTTTTATGGTTTAACTAGTACCAATCTCTTAACACAAAGAGAAAAAGATGCCCTTTTGTTAACAGTTATGCAGTCCTCAAGCTAACAAAATCCTTACAACTTTCAGTTGATGTCGGCAACTTCATTTAAAGAACATTGCCTGGTTCTGTCCCTTCACAGAACAGGGTGGTTTTAGAAGCCTGCCATAGGCGTATGTCACTATGCAACTTGTCTGTGTTTACGTGTACTACATAGGTCTGTCTGTGAATTAGATCCATTGTATTCTACTAGTGCAAAACACTGTAACTTGGCTGAACTCCACGTAGAGATCGAATCATATTACCCCACCTGTGATCATGCTGCACTGGCTGCCTGTTAAGTAACAGATTGCTTGTAATTCTTTACTTTTAGGCTACAAGGCCCTGAAAGGACTGGACCCTCAGTACCTCTTAGTTTCTTTCTCTGCTGATAGAGCACTGTGCTGGTGTGAGCAAGACATATGGTATATGTCATGTTTAAGGTCAGGTGGGGGCTGCTTTTTTGCTGCGTCTTTCTGTGGCGATGGCATGCAGTCTCATTTAAGATATGCTTGGCCTCGTCTCTGGTCACCTTTATATAGAAGGTTATGACCTGGCTGTTGATGCTTGTTGTCTTTCTCCAGCAGGTGACATGCACGGTGGCTTTTATGAAGATGTTACCTGTGTATGGCAGAGAGAGAGAAAAAAGAGCACTCTGCACCAGGGCTTTTATCAGATGGTTGAAGGCATGGTGAATGGAGGAGGGCTTCAGCTACACTGGGGACAGAGGAGGGGGTGGCAGTCTGGGAGGCTATGGACCTGCATAGGTGAAATGGCCTGCATCCTTTCAGGAAGGGGACCACAGTCCTTAGTGGGAGGTTTAAATGCTACTTGGATGAGCATTTAAACTAGCCAGGGGAAGAGGCTCTACAGCCAAGGGAGTCAACTGTTGCCCCTCTCCCAGATGATGAATCAGCAAGGAGGGAAGGCCCAAGGGGAGGAGGCTCCCCAGGGCAGGGGCACAAGAAAACAGGGTGGGGAGACAAGGCAGAGGAGTGGTTGGGGGTATGAATCAGGAAAGTAAGAGGAGTGGGGGGGTATGAATCAGAAAAGCAAGAAGAGAGGAGTAAAGGAGACAGGTAATGGAGAAGGTAATAAAGGAAGAAGGGGGTCAGGGGGAGCTTCAGGGAACAGCACAGGCAAGATGGTGGGAGAAATAAGGGAAGCAGGCAGGTTCAGAGTTGGGTATGGAGAGTCATGTGCGCCAATGCAAGGAGTTTGAGAAATAAACTTCTGGACCTGGATGCCTGGATTTGGTGGCCACAATGGAGTCATGGTGCACTGGCAACCATGACTAAGATATGGCTGTACTGGGGTACGCTCTGTCCAGGAGAGACAGGGTGGGAAGGAGGGGTTATACTATAACTGAGGGAGGGAATCAAGGCTATGGAAGTACAGGGGCACCCAGTGGAACAGGAAAGGATTGGAGGTACTGTGGGTCACCTAGGGACAGGCACTGGGGCCGCTGTCCTTCCTGGGATGGTATACAGACCTTCAGCACAGGGAGAGGAGTTGGATAAGGCATTTGGGGAAGTCGTCATCTGGATACAAAGTAAGAGAGAGGTGCTGCTAGTTGGTGACTTCAGTCTGCCAGATGTGGACTGGAGCCTTCAAACTGCAGCTTAGGCAAGGAGCAGGGCCATTCTTGACTGTCTGCAAGGGGCTTTTCTCAGGCACCTAGTCAATGAACCCACTAGGGACAGAGCAGTGCTGGACCTGGTGCTTACAAACAGGAATGGCATTGCGGACGTGAAAGTGGCCAGTCCCCTAGGTACCACTGATCACTGTACAGTGTGGTTTAACATTAAAACTGGTGCTAAGGCAAACCACACAAGGAAGAGGGTCCAGGATTTTAGGAGGGCGGATTTTAAAGAAATGGATAACTGCCTCAGTAATTGCCTAGTTTGGGGGTGATATTGCCTGGGAGGGGTGGAGGAATAATGGGGAAAAATAAGGTAGGGCATAATTAAGGTAAGCAGACTTTGCATGAAGGGAAAGTAAAAGCAAGTGAGTAAAAGTAGAAGGAAAAAGACAGTTGTGATACTCTTGGGAAGTGCCCACAGTGGTGAAGGAAAAAAGGTTGGCTTTCAAGACGTATAAGGAAACGCAGAGAGAGGAAGAAAAAACAGAGAGAAGCAAGTGAGGGAAGCATACACATGGACAGAGGAAAGGACGGCCAAAGGGGCATCTTCTAGGGATAAGACTTTCTTCAGGTACGTAAGTAATAAGAGGAAAGCAAGGGAGGATAGTGAGGATAAGGAGGGCGGGGGGATAGAAATGGCACAGAAGGTCCAAGAAAGGCAGACATCCTGAACACGTTCTTCTACTCAGTCTTCACAGTAGAGGGGGAGTCAGATCCCCAGGAAGCAGCAAGAATGAAAAGGCCGGGGAAGAGGCAGACACAAGACCATTTTCAGAGGAAAGAGTCCTGCAGGGACTTGCATCTCTGAAAGTGGACAAGGCTATGGGACTGGATGGGATACACTCAAAGGTACAGAAGGAACATGGAGGTGCTGGCTGCTCCATTGACAGCCTTATTCAATAGCTCACTAGAATCTGGTGCAGTTCCAGAAGACTGGAGAGCAGACGTGATCCCTCTACATAAGAGCGGCAGCAGGGAAGAGGCTAGCAACTATAGGCCAGTCTGTCTCACCTCAGTGGCGGGGGAACTAATGGAAGCACTGTTGAAGGAGTGGTTGGTAAGGTATCTTGAATCCAGTGGGCTGCAAGACCAAATGCAGCATAGATTCAAGGAAGGGAGAGGGGAGGTCATGTCAGACAAATGTGACTGGTTTATTCAACTGAATGACCAGGGAAATAGACAGGGGAGGGTAGTGAATGTGGCCTGTGTGGACCTTAGAAAGGCCTTTGACACTGTGCCGCAAAGGAGACTGATGAAGAAACTGAGCCACCTGGTGGGCTTCGGAGTGGTGAACTGCTTTAGAAACTGTTTAATGGATAGGTGACAGTAGGTGGTGGTTAACAGCACTCACTGTAATGATGGGCAAGTGAACAGCAGGATGCTGCAGGGCTCAGTACTGGGACTGGTCCTCTTCAATGTCTTCATAAGTGACATTGCGGAAGAACTGGAAATGAAGGTATGCCTTTTTGCAGATGACACCAAAATCAGGAGGTGGTGGAAAGACTGCTTGGGGATCTTGGGGAAACTTGAGGAGTGGTCAAGAGCATGGCAGTTGGGGTTTAGTGTCAAAAAGTGTGAAATCATGCACCCAGGGCATAGGAACATAGGAAGCAGAATATAGGATGCAGGGAGGCACTGACGGTCACTAATCAGGAAAAGGACCTTGTGGTGATCATATCTGATTACTTCAGAGTGGCAGGGCAGTGTGACATAGCAGTGGATACTGCACTCCAAAGAAACTAAATACAAACTGCAAGAGACAGAATGATAAATTCAAGGTGTTTATTCGACCAAATGGTGCTCTGCAGAATATCCAGTCACCAGGTGAAAGTCTGCTCTACTCTCCAGTGCTTCACCTATCCAGTAGACTTTGTGAGCCCCCTGTATTTAGTTTCTTTGTAGTGCAGTACACTCTTTGGAAATGTTGTCCTGAGGCTAGCCACCCCTTGTGTGCACTCCTGGGCTTTACGTGAGTGCACATACTCACCTTTTGAAGATGATGACATAGCAGTGGGTAGTGCCAGTGGGATGCTGGGATGCATGAGAAGCAGTATCTCCAGCAGGAAATGTTGGGGGTGTTGGCCATTGTATAGCTCACAGGTAAGACTGAACTTGGAGTATTGTGTCCAGTTTTGGAGGCTGCACTTCAGAAAGCACATAGACAAGCCGTCCCAGTGGCACTAAGGGTTGAGGCGTTGGACACCACCTCATGCCATGCCCGGCGACCGTGGTTTGTGTGAGCCCGGATTGGGGGTGGGCCTGAAGATGGATTGAACAGCCGAAAGGCAGCTCTTCCATCACAGGTGGGGATCCAGCCACATTCCACTGCAAGGCTGCCCCGGTGGAGGCCCAGAGGTAGTGCAGCCAGAGTGACTAAATGGAGGGTGCCGGGTTGCTGCATGCATGTGCCTCCACATGCACGGGCAACCGCTGCAAGGGGCAGAGAGAAAAGTAGTAAACTGGAGCCGTGCAGGCTCCATGGACAGCCCCATCACCCGCGCTTCGGGGTGGAGGTCAACCTGTGGGATTGCCAGGAGGGTCGGGGGCAGAAACACAGAATGTCTTGAGACTGAGGCTAGAGCTCCCTGCCAGCTCTACCAAAAAAAAAAAAAAACACACAGACAGGGTGGAGGCAGCCCAGAGGAGGATAGCTAAAATGGTGCATGGGTTACACAAAAAGCCCTATGAGGAGAGGCTGAGGGATATCAACATGTTTATATTTTATTTTATATTTATTTGAATCTAGGATTACAAGTGTCTTTGAGCCAAGGCTCATTTACAAAGGTTCCACATCAGTTGCAGTAGAATTAAAAACAAAAAACAAAACACAAGTAACAAAGGCAGGATGACAGGGTAACAATCAGTTACATGAATATGAATGCATACATTTGGGTTAAACTAAAGCCGGAAACATCGATGGGGTAAATAGTGTTACAAGACATGGCAGGGACACAAAAGGTAAGAGCAGCCAGAGGCATTGTTACATCACAGAGAGAGCAACAGGCGGTGGAGGGCGTGCAGGGGGAGGGTGGGGGAAGGGGTTGTAGGAGATTGGGGTAGATAATAGAAGTGCTGTGTAGAAAGGGCTGATTAAAGGAGACAGCAGCAGGTGCTAGAGGCAGAGAGGACTGGATTTGAACGGGCCAAGCTTAGGTACAGAGGAGATGTCACTGCTGAGACCATTCAATCAGCTAGGGGCCCCATTAGCAAAGGAGCTCCAGTGATGAGCCGACAAGCTTTGTTGAGAGACGTGGATATGCGTCTGAGGGCAGTTACAGTAGCAGAGCCGTATATGATCAGGCCATAGTCAATTATGGAGACAACAGAGCTCTGAACAGTGACCCTTAAGGCTTCTGGAGTAAGGTGTTGCCTGTGCTTATAGAGTAGTCCAATGTGAGTATTTGCAGCTTTGGAGACACTATCGATGTGGGCACCATAGGATAGGTTACAGTCGAGAGAGCGATCCCAAAATATTTAAAAGATTGCACCTGTTCGAGGGCAGCTCCAAGGCAGTTTGTGATAGTCAGGGGGTGTAGCCTGTACTTGTTGTGGGAGCTGCTGAAAAGCATTGACTTGGTTTTCTTATAATTTAGGACCAGTTTGTGTTTACTAAACCAGTTCTCAACTGAAGCGAAGCCTAGCTGTAGATTGTTTTATAGGGGTTGGGGATCCTTATGGGTGGTGTGAATTACGGCGTCATCAGCATAGAGAATGATTTGTTCTGGGCAAGACTGTGGAAGGCTATTCAGGAAGAGACTGAATAGAAGGGGACCCAGTATGGATCCTTGGGGGACTCCTGAGCGGACAGGTCTAACGTCAGAGAGGACATCTGCAATTTTAACTGTTTGGGATCGGTTTTCCAGACAGTTTTTAAACCAGGCCGTGGAGTCAGGAGAGAGCCCGGCATTCAGAAGCTGCTCAAGTAGTAGACAATGGTGGACGGTGTCGAAAGCCTTGGCTAAATCGATAAAGAACGACTCGGCTAGGTGACCATTATCCAGAGAACTGTGGATGGCTCCGGTGAATTCCAGAAGGGCAGAAGTGGTGCTGTGTCCTTGTCTGAGCCCATGTTGTTGAGAGCACAAAAATCTTGTGTTTGTCCAGGTAATCAGTGAGTTGGTCTGCTACTATGCGTTCGATGGCCTTGGAGAGGGGGAGGTAATGTGGAGATCGGTCGATAGTTCCCATGGAGGGCCCGGTCAACACTTTTGTGGACCGCAGTAACAGTAGCGGATTTTCATCTGTCAGGGAGCTGGCCGAGGCTGAGGGAGAGGTTGAAGATCTTTGTTAATGATCCTAGTATTTGTACACCTGGAAGAGAGGAGAGCAAGAGGGGACATGATAGAGACCTACAAGTACTTCAGAGGGGTGAACGGGGTGCATGAGGGGAGTCTTTCAAATGAAGAAGAACACCAAGGCCAGAGGGCATATGATGAAAGGGGTGGGGGAGTTTGAGGGATGTGAAGAAGTACTGCTTCACTGAAAATGTGGTATCACCTGGAATAAACACAGCAGAAGTGGTGGAGGCGAAAACAGTAGGGGGCTTCAAGCATGCTTGGGATAACATTGTAGATATTGGTAAATAGGAAAAGAGGAGGAAGGATCACTGGAGACCAGTTAGGATCTGCGGCAACAGACTGCGCAGGGACCATCTGAGCAAACAAGGTGGGCCCAAGCGGTCCTTATCTTCTGACAAATTCTATGTTTCTTTGTATCACTGTGCCATGTTGCATCACAGTGTCTGCACAGTGCATCCAGGATCACAGATCTCTTTATCAAGTACAGCAGCAGTTGGAATAGTAGTTTAATAACATTACTGTCTTAGTCAGAAAGTATTGCTTCATAGTGACCTCTAGTTTGCCTGAATTAGTTTATTCGGACACATAACTTCATCAGTGGTCAGGATGAGACGATTCTCATTGTGAAATATTGCCTAAATATGCCACACCAATGAGAAATGGTCTGTTATTACCTGTTACAGAGCTGAAAGTCAGTTATGAGAAATGAAGAGAGAGAGAGAGACACTTCTCATCTTGTTTAGATGTTGATAAGCCCTTCTCAGGTTTTGCAACATGCCAGTGCAAAAACCAGGTGCTGTAGCATTCCTTTGTAGTCTTCTGTCCTTTTTATTTGAATGAACGTCCTGTTACATTTTTGTAAAACCACTGTACTACTGCAGCTTACCATGTGCTAAACTTGGGTACAAAAGAAAAATGATAATTTCATGTGATTGCGTCGCACTGTAGACAGTAAAAACCCTAAAATCCTTTCATCTAGACAGCGGTTTTTCAGTGTATAACATAGGCAACTAAACCTAGTGCTTAGAACAGAGCTATGAATCTAGAGATCCAAGTCTGACCCCTCCATCACCAAAGATTGCTCCTGGGTTACCTTGAGCAAATCCTTGACCTCATAGTATCTCTCTCCCCCTCTCTCTCTCTCACCTTTTGTCTCGCTCTCTTGAATTTTTTTTGTCCTTTCTCATGGCTTCTACATCTGTCTGGGTATTTTCAAAAGCTTTCAGATACTGTGTGTAACACAGGCTTGTCAGCTGGTCTGATAGCTCTGCTGATCTGGTGCGAGAACAGTATTTCAAGAGCCTGGATTCAGTTTCCAGTTAGGTCAGTTATGTTTTTCTCATCACACTCTGGGCTACAGTGTATTTAAAAGACGCTTTATTTAAAATCATGACAGAGGTCATAGAATCATAGAAATCTGCTGGCAAAAAGGGACCTCTCTGGCCCATCGAGTCTGCCCCTTACCCCCACACACACACTCGTCTCCTATGTCGAGGGACCTCCCCTTCTCCACACTGGTCAATTCCTTATGCCTGTCCTATGACCTCATGAATCCCTCCACCACCTTCTCTTTGAAGTAACCCCCCCCCACATTGCCCTTAAATCTTCCTCACTCCAGTCTTAGACTATGACCTGTAGTTTTAGCACCCACTTTCCTTGTAAATAAGCTCCCTTCCCTCACCTTAATAATCCCTTTCATGTACTTAAATGTTTCTGTCATGTCCCCCCCTCCCTTCTAGTCTCCAGTGGGTACAGATCCAATTCTCTCCACCTCTCCTCATAGGGCTTCCTATGCATACCATTCACCATCTTGGTTGCCCTTCTCTGAACCCTTTCAGTCTCATCTGTGTACTTGAATAGGTGAGGTCTCTAGAACTGGACCCCTGTACGTCAGGTGAGGCCTCACCATGGTTTTATAAAGCATCAGTACCTCCCTCCTCCTGCTTGTTATACCCCTCCCTATGCACGCCAGCATTCTATTTGCCTTGCCCACAGCTTTGCTGCATTAGTTATCCACTTTAAAGTGGTTTGATATTATAATCCCCAGGTCCCTGTCCTGCTGAGTTGGCTTAATTACCACCACCCCCCAGTGTGTAAGTGACTTGTGGGTTTTTACGCCCCATGTGCATTACTGTACACTTTTTGGCATTGAATTTCAGCTGCCAAGTTTCTGACCACCTTTCCAGAATCTTCAGATCCTCCCCCATGACCTCCACCCCCCCCCAGGGTGTCCACCCTATTGCAGATCTTCATATCATCTGCAAATAGGCATACCCTCCCCTCCAGCCCCTCCACTGTATCACTGATATAGATATTAAAAAGGACAGGTCCCAGCACTGACCCCTGGGGCACCCTACTCATCCCCCTTATCTCCCTGGAATGTACCCCGTTAACCATCACCCTCTGGCTTCTGTCCTTCAACCAGTTTTCAACCCACCTAGTTAATTTCTGTACCACCCCTAAGCTTTCCAGCTTATTTACTAGCCTTCTGTGAGGGACAGTGTCAAAGGCCTTTCTGAAGTCCAGTTATGCCACGTCCACTGCCTCTCCCTGATCGACCACCTTCATCACCCAATCAAAAAACTGTGTTAAGTTTATCTGGCATGACCTCCCATTTGTGAAGCCATGCTGCCTGTCGTCCTGCAGTCCATTGTTCACAAGGTAGTTTACCACCCTTTCCTTTATTAGCACCTCCATCCCCTTACCCACCACCGAGGTGAGTCTGACCAGAAGATAATCCTCTGCCTCCTCCTTGCTGCCTTCTTATGCAGTGGCAAGACATCAGCCTTCTTCCAGTCACTTGGCACCCACCCTGTATTCGGGTACAAGTTAAACAGCCTCATCAGCGGTGCTGCCAGCTCTTCCCTTGGTTTTCAGAGTACCCTAGGATGCAAGTTGTCCGGCCCCATTGCCTTGTCCACCTTCCTAGTTCCTCTCTTACCCTGTCTTCACTGAATAGGCTAGGATCCACCCTTTTGTCTTCCCTTCCCTTCCCTCTTAACTCTGGTCCCCTTCCCTCCCCCTCCACTGTGAAGACTGAGCAGAGTATTAAGCACATCTGCCTTCTCAAAGTCCCCTTCCACTTGTATTCCCTCATCCCCCCTCACCCTTACTATCCCCTGTCTTGCCTTCCTCTTCTCTCCCGCATACCTCAAAAATGTTTCATCCATCCATTTGGCCTGCCTTGCAGTTCTCTCTTCTGTGTCAGCTTTAGCTCTCCTGATCTTCTGCCCTGCCACCCTCTGCTTCTCCCAGCAATCCCTGTCTTGTTCCCATACTCAAGGGTCCAGAGTTTGTTGCTGGACAGGAATCGAGGTCTTTCTCAGCATCCCATCCAGCCCGGGCGGTGTTATGCAATGCCAGGTCCATCAAAAACAAGACAGCCATTATAGCTTATCTTGTTGAAACTGTGGATCTGGCACGTATCACCGAGACTTGGCTGGATGAAAATGCAGGCCCAGTATTGGCTTCTGCAGTTCCAGCTGGGTTCTCGGTGATTCACCGCCCAAGGTTGGATCATAAGTTGGGGGTGTAGACATCTTTTTTAAGACTGAACTGGGCCTTGTGGCAGTTCCAGTGGGGACCACCAGATCCTTTGAATGTATCATGGGAGGGGTGTAGGTTGCAGGATACTCCTCATCTACCATCCACCAGGTGATGAGGGTGTTTTCCTGCAGGAGATAGCGGACTTCATCGTCAACATGGTATTGGAGTCTCACAGATGGATAATTCTGGGAGACTTCAATGCCTGGGTCAACGATGAACTCTCGTCAAATTGGTCAGAAATTCCTGCAGCTAATGACAATGCTGTGCCTTACACGGGTGATTACCTCCTCAACCCATATAGCAGGTCACTCATTGGATCTGTTGTTCCTCCTGGGGATGGAGATCTCGGACTTGGTGGTGGAACCAGTCAGTTGGTCTAACCATCACACCATAGGGTTCAGTTTGGGGCTCCCCCAAATGGACTTACCCCTTCGGAGATGGTTTGGTACCACCCTTCGAGGGGAGTCACCTCAGAGGGTCTGTCGGCTGTGCTGGACCTATCGGGATTGCTGGGTGACAGCACAAGTCCAGGGGACCTTGGACTAGCCTGTAATAAGGCAGTGGGAGATGCCCTGGACTTGATTGCTCCTGTTCATGTTCGACCACTCACTCTTCACCCAAGGTCCCCGTTGGTATGATGGGTCTTTGAAGGAGCTGAGGCGAGTTGGTCGAAGGTTGGAGAGAGCATGGCGGAAGTCCCGCCTGGATGCTTACAGGCTTAGATTGATGGAACATTTTAAGGACTATCAATCAGAAATCACCAGTAAGAAGGCAGAGTTCCTGTCCAGGGAGATTTCTGCTGTGCAGAACCAACCGGCACAGCTTTTCCAAACTGTCGACAGATTGTGCAGTCCAGTCTGTCACCAGTCTGGAAGAGCCTTTTCGCAAGTTAAGTGTGATGAGCTAGCTCGTTTCTTTGCAGATGAGGTTGCCAGAGTCAGGTCCGGAATCAGCCTGGCTCACTCTATGAGGGGTTGTGGAGGTCGATGGGAGGTGGTGAGCACCCAGTCTGTCTGGATGGATTTCAGCTGGCTGGAATTCATGGACATTGTGAAGATTTTCCAAACTTTGTACCCAGCCTGTTCTAGTTTGTATCTGGGCCCTGTCCCCCTTTTAGTGGGGTGTGTAGATGTTATCTGCCCGATCCTAGCTGAAATTGTCTGGAAATCCTTGTGGGGGGGGGACTTTCCAGATCCCCTAAAGGAGGTGGCCATTCGACCACTCCTTAAAAAGCCTTCCTTGGATCCAGACTGTCCAGCTAAATACCAGTCTGCCTCTAATCTGCCCTTTGTGGGTAAGGTTATTGAGAAGGTGGTTGCATTGCAACTGGACGATCATCTTGTAATTCACAATGTCTATGAAACTTTTCAGTCTGGGTTTAGGAAGAAGCATAGCACGGAGACCGCCCTTGTCTGGGTATTGAATGATCTCTGAATGGCAAGAGATCAAACGGCTTGTATCATCTTGGTCCTTCTCGATCTCTCAGCCGCTTTCGACACTGTGGACCATGGCGTGCTTTTGGAGTCCCTGTGGTTTCTTTGTGGACTGTCGGGTACAGTCCTCGAATGGTTTCGATCATTCCTCGTGGGCAGGTCTCAGAGGGTGATCACTGGCATTTATTCCTCTGACACCCTCCTCCTGTCCTGCAGGGTGCCACAGAGCTCCATATTAGCACCCATGCTGTTCGCAGTGTATATGCTGCCATTGGGAGATATCATTAGGCAATACGGCTTGAGTTTTCACTGCTATGCAGGTGATACTCCGCTGTATATGTCCTTTGTGCCTGGCCAGGTTGATTCAGTTTCAGTGCTAAACAGCTGCCTCTCTGAGACTAAAGACTGGATGAGCTCTAGTTGGCTGAGATTGAATCCAGATAAGACTGAGGTGTTGGTTGTGGACCCAGGTCACCGGGGGGGCAGGTTTGGGGGCTGGGCACGCATCGGGACTACTGCTTGACGGTGTTCAGCTCACTACCTCAGATCAGGCGTGGAACCTGGGTGTTATTTTTGATGACGGTTTGACCCTGAAATCCCAGGTGTCAGCCATGGTTAAATCCTCATTTTACCATCTGAGGAATATTGTCCGGGTGAAGAACCTTGTTCCTCCGGGTGACCTTCAGACATTGGTCCATGCCTTCATCACCACCAGTCTTGACTACTGCAATGCCCTCTTCCTAGGGCTGTCTGAGGTTGAATTCTGCTGCTTGCAGCTAGTGCAGAACACTGCAGCCAGCCTGCTGACTGGTACTTCTAGGGCCAGTCACATTATGCCTGTGCTGCGCGGACTGCAGTGGCTGCCGGTTCAGTAGCGGATCACCTATAAGGTAGGCTTGCTTACCTTTAAAGCCCTGCACGAACACGGACCCGACTACCTGAAAGATTTCCTGATTCCCTACTCCCCTCAATCATCCTCTCTGATCCACCGATGAGGAATTGCTAGAGATTCCCAGGGTTTGCTTAAAAACCTCTGGAGCTTGTGCTTTTTCATTTGCAGCACCAACCCTGTGCAATTCTCTACCTCATCGGCTAAGAGAATGCCTGACTGTCAGTAGTTTTAAAGCCATGTTAAAAACATATTTATTTTCATTGGCATTCCCAGACTGTTCTTAAATAATTTATATTGTTGTTTGTTTTTATTATATCTGTGGTTTATACTGTGTATAGCGCCTTGATTTTGAAAGGCGCTATATAAATAAAGTTTTGCTTTGCTTTGTGCGTTTCCCTGACGTCCTTCATCTGGGTCTTCTTATATGTTCTGAATGCCCTTTTTCTTTCCCTAATTACCCCTAACACCTACCTGGTAAACCAGAGTGGCCTCCTTCTTTTTTTTTGTTCTTTCTTACTTTCATAATGCAGAGGTCAGTGGCTTTCAGTAACCCCCCCCTTTAATAGATTCCCAGAATTCCTCCACGTCTCCTGTTTTCCCCTTTCTCTCCATTTCCTCCCTGAATATCTCCCTCATTCTGTTAAAGTCCGTTTGCCTGAAGTACATAACCTTCATGCCGGCCCGATTTGTTTCCCTCCTCATCTTTACCCTGAATCTCACTGTATTTTGGTCGCTTTTATCTAGGCTGTCTCCCACCGCAACTTCTTCCACACTTTCCCCGTTAGTGAGGACCACGTCCAGTATGTTATCCCCCCTAGTGGACTCCCTAACCAGCTGTTGAATGAAAGCATCCTGTAGTGACTCAAGGATCTCCCTGCTCCTGGCTGATGCTGCAGTCGGGATTTCCCAGTCCCTATCAGGGAGGTGTAGATCGCCCACCAGCAGGAGCTCCCCGTTGAGAGCCATCCGTTTAACTGCCTTCAACAGCTGCGTATCCCCTTCTTCTCCCTCTCCCTGCATAGGAGGTCTGTAAATTACCCCTAGTTTTAATGACGCTCCAGTCCGTTTATCCAGTGTGACCCACAGGACCTCCATTTCCCCTTGCTCCTCCTGCCCTTCTAGTTGCCCTGATGTCGTCCTTGATATACAATGCTACACCCTCTTTTTCTTCCAGCCCTGTCCTTTCTAAAAGTCTGTACCCTGGGATATCTGTCTCCCAAGTATGATGCTCTGACCACCAGGTCTCAGTTATAGTCACAGTGTCCAATCCCTCGCCCACCATTATGGCCTCCAAGTCCACCATTTTGTTCCCCAAACTCCTGGCATTAGTAGATAATCCTTTCCACCATATATCCCCTACTATCCCTTACTTCCTTACTTGCCCCATTTTGCGGGGGAGTGCTAGCTAGGCTATTCCCTGCCACTCCCCCCTGTTTAGTTTAAATGCAGACCTTCCTTTACATAGCTATCCAGTTTATCTTTTAGAACCCTTGTGCCCCCCCAGCTTAGATGCAGCCTGTCAGGTGCATAAAGCTCAGCGTTATCCCATGTCCTATGCCCCCATTTTCCCATCTGACTAAAACCTTTTCCCTTGCACCACCTCCTCAGCCATTAATTGAATTCCTCAATTTTCCCCTTTCTAGCCACACTAGCTTTTGTCACTGGCAGGACTTCAGAAAAAGAGACTGTGTTCCCCTCCTCTTGACAGAATCTTGCCAGATCCTTGAATGTAGCTTGAACTTCCATCACACTGTTTTCCTCCAGATCATTCGTGCCCAGATGCACCACAATGTGTGGGATCCCCCTTGCGTCCTTGCCAGGGTGTGCATCAAGTGTCTGGCCTTGAGTGCTGTCATGCCTGGCATGCACTTAGCCCCAATAGAGCTCTTCATCCCTCCCCTCTTCCTCCAATTGATGCCTTGAATTATGGAGTCCCCCAGCATAAGTACCCTGCTATCCTCAGTGCCCCTGCTGTCTATGGATTCCCCATTTACCTGCTCCCAGTCAGATTTCGCCCTTCTCCCCACGGCTTTATCTCACCTCTCTACAGAGTTCTCATGCCCAATTTGCCTGTATGCACCGTTGTCCCTCCCAACATCTGGGGTGTCTAACACTGTCCTCCCTTCCTTGGCCTTGTCCTCCCCCATCAGTATCCACTTGCTCATTACCTCCTCTTGCACCTCTTTCCATCACCTCTGTTGGGCTTCCTGGGGTGCCTAACACTGTCTTCCTTTCTTTGGTGGTGTCCTCCCCATTATCAGTATCCTCTTGCTCATTAACCCCTCTTGCACCTCCTGCCATCACCTCTGTTGGGTTTCCTAGCCCAAGTGTCCCCTCCTTTCTCCTAACCATTTCAGTTTCCCTATCCCCCTTCTTTTCTGTCATACCCCCATGACTCCCCCTACCTCTCTCACCTTTCCTGCCCACTCCTCTAGCCTCCCCCCCCCCTTGCTGGATCTTGGCCAGCAGCAAGAACCTGTTTGATACTTTTACATTGACTCTTGTGTTTGCCTATCTGTACCCAGATGCAAAGCCCCTGTTGTTTTCTCTTACCCTTCCACCCCTTTTCCCCCACCTCCTTCCAGCCATTTCCCTCTCCGTTTCCAGATCTGTCATCCAGCCCTCCACTCATTCCCCTATTTCCCCTCTCCTTCCCCAGCCCCTAGCATTGTCCGTGCCTCTGCGTCCTTCACCTCCTCCAACCTCTCTCCGTCCCCTATACTGCTCTCCACCTCCCTTCTTAACCAATTTATTTCAGCCTCTAGTTGCCCCATTCTTTGACAAATTGGGCACCCCCAATTTTCCATAGCATGTCCATAAAAACACCATCCCACATCCATTGCAACCCACAATTCTCCCCTTCTTGGGTTTCCTATTTCTTGTCTGAGGATGTGATGATATTGAATCAGTGGAAACATTAAAGCAGGGAGAAAATCTGGTACATAAAGCCAAAACATTTGAACTAGATTGCTATTTAAAAAAATACACACTTCAGATTTATTGTATTGGCATGCCAGCAAAACTCACAAACCAGAACCAACATGTGGCTTGCACAGAACAGTCCTTTTTCAAGGTACAGTAAGTCATTGCAATTTCTCTGTCCTCTGCACTGTTAACAGTTGAGGTCTTTGCTTGCTAGTTTCCTGAGCTTATCGGTTGCCCCTTGGAGTCCTGTTTTTTTCACCACTGGCCTTGTGTTTTGCCTTCTTTCATGGAGAGGAGCAGTGGTTGTCCTGCTGGGGAGATCCTCTGTAGTACGTAATGACTGTCATTTGTGCTTTGAAAAAGTGTCAATAAGTGAAAGCACGAAAACCGTTCTGGCTGAGATTTTAGGTGGCATGTCAATACAATAAATTTGAAATATGTGTTTGTTGTAATATGAGGCGAGTTCTGTTTTTATTTTTATTTTTATTTATGTTTGGGGGGTTATAAAATCACTCACAAAAATAAAATTACCACTTGCAGGATTCTGAAAGTGCATGTCATATACCTGTACCCTGTTAACTGATGCAGAGCTTCACCTCAGCACATTTCCAGTTGCAGAATAATATAAATTCCATCTTTCTTTACAGAGAGGGGCCAGGGAAACTGGAAAACTGACACATAGATACATACATAGATACATAGACAGTGTCGGCAGATAAGGGCCTATGGCCCACCCAGTCTGCCCATTTGAGCTTGTAAGTTCAGTTTGTTTTCTTAGAAGTCTGTTGCACCTTACCCCTGACCTCCAGAATTCCTTTATGTCTATCCCATGCATTCTTAAATCCCGTGATTGTTTCAGCCCCACCACTTCCTCTGGCAGGGTGTTCCACTTGTCCACCACCCATTCTGTGAAGAAATTCTTTCTCATGTTTCCTCTGAATCGTCCTCCTCAACTTCATCCAATGCCCTCTAGTCCTGGAACATCTTTTCACTTAAAAATAGTGTTTCCTGCACCCTGTTCCTCCCTGTAAGATGCTTGTATGTCTCTATCATATCCCCTCTCTCCCTCTTCTCCTCCAGGGAGTACATGTTCAGTTCCTTCAACCTGTCTTCATAGGACTTGTGTTGCAATCCATGCACCACCTTTGTTGCCCTCCTCTGAACCTTCTCTACCCTGTCTATGTCCTTACGTAGGTATGGTCTCCAGAACTGTACACTGTACTCCAGGTGGGGCCTCACTAGTGTCTTGTATAGCGGAATTATGACCTCCCTTTTCCTGCTGGTAATGCCCCTGCCTATACATCCCAGCATCCTATTTGCTTTACCTGCTGCCTTGTCACACTGTTTCCCTACCCTGAGGTCATCAGAGATGATAACCCCCAAGATCCCTTTCCTGCTTGGTGCATGCTATATCCTCACCCCCCAACTGATATATTGTGCCAGGGTTTTTGTGCCCCATATGCATTATCTTGCACTTCTTTGCATTGAATTTCAACTGCCAAACCCCTGACCATTCTTCAAGTTTCTGCAGGTCGCTTCTCATTCTGTCTACACCCTCTGGTGTGTCTACTCTGTTACAGAGCTTTGTGTCATCAGCGAACAGTGAAATTCTGCCTTCTAGGTCCTGCGCCATGTCACTGATGAAGATGTTGAATAGGACCGGTCCTGCACTGATCCCTGTGGTACCCCACTGGTCACACTCCCTCTGTGGAGTGACAGCCATTTACCACCACCCTCTGTGTCCTGCCACCCAGCCAGTTACCTACCCACCACACTACTGTCCTGCCCACACCCATATTCCCCAGTTTGTGTAATAGTCTTCTATGTGGCACAGTGTCAAAGGCCTTGCTGAAGTCCAGATAGGCCATGTCCACTGCCCTCCCTGATCCACCTCCTAGTCACCCAGTCAAAAATTCAATGAGGTTGGTCTGACATGACCTCCCCCTGGTGAAACCATGCTGCCTTGGGTCCTGTAGTCCATTGACAACCAGATGTTCCACCAGTCTCTCCTTCAGTAGTGCTTCCATGATCTTCCCCACTACCGAGGTGAGCTGACTGGTCTGTAGTTCCCTGCTTCCTCTTTGTTCCCACTTTTGTATAAGGGGACTACATCTGCTGTCCTCCAGTCTTTGGGTACCTCCCCTGTTTCCAGTGATCGACTAAACAGGATAGCCAGAGGTTCAGCCACCACCTCTCTTAGTTCTTTAAGGACACAGTCTCTCTTCTTAGTTTTGTAAAATTGCTCATTCTAGAAGGCATGTACAGCAGTTTATTACTGTCAGAAACACTGATTGTAACATTTTAGATTTTGAGAGAAATGTTTAACATGTAATTTTCTCCTACTTCATAGCAACATTTTCATAAATAGAAACATACCGTATATCTTTCCTCAGTAGTATAGCAGAGAACAAGAATTATTGGTGATGCAGCAAGGGGTCAACTAATCTTACTACCTGATTTCAAGACCAAGTTATTTTGAGAGTGGAGCCACTTTAGTAGTTTTATTATTGCTGTTATTCTGATGGCAGATAAATTGTTGTATATTTCAGTATCAGAATGGAAGCATAGCTACAGTACAATGAGCTTTTCTCTGCCCTAGAAGATAAACCCCATGCCTCCACTTACCTTGAGGCAAGTGGTTGGGGATGTCCTTTGTGTGTTGCAGTACTTCTTTTGCATTAACGCATGGATAAATCTTCTGAAATAATTTTAAACTGGGCAAGCTAATGAAAAAAAATTAGACGTTAAGTTTGCATAATCCTATATTCAGTCTTCTGGAATTTTACATAACCATGCCACAGACTTGCATTTATGTAGTTTATGTGTTTGCTACCCGATCCACAAAGACTATGGGGCTAGTGCTTTGTGGCAAATTGTAAACATTGGGGGGGGGCCTCAGTTTGAGAACCCTTGGCTAAGGTTTCAAGTAACTATACCGCTCCATTGTCGGAGACAGTAGAAGTGAGTGACTGGGTTGTGCTGTGTTAAAAAACACATTGCAGCAGACTAGCAAACTCTGTGCTGTGTGACAGCCCCACAGGTTTGTAGCTCAGTTATAGACACGAGGGATTATAATGAGATCTTGAAATGTGATGGTATCCAGTATCCAGCATATCCAAACAGTTCATTGCAACAGCGTCCCAAAATAAAGTGCATATAAAATGGTAGAAGTCCGAACTGTTGATATACACCGTAATAGCTGTGCTAGCTGCTAGTAGTTCAAGTTCGATGAGGTAAATCTTTTGAGAGAATTTCCACACCTTATTCAAGTCTGTCAGCCAGCCACTAACCCCACGCTTCGCTGTATGAGCTTCATCAGGGTTTTGTAGGTTATGGTGGGTTCTTAAACGCTCCCAGACATGCATCGTGTGACTCAAAATAAAGTGATAAGTGCTATAACTTATGCAACCGCAAAGTGTGACTGTCAAATTTGATTGTAATTAGCCAGTTTAAAAATGTGTCAAATAAAAAATGCATGATGCATGTTAAGATGCTGAGGCAATGTATTCTGTGTCAGTGCTATTTATGAATACATGTAGTTAAAAACTGAACATATGTCCAACACAGAAAGTCTTTCAATTTTTAACATAATGTATCATACATTAAACCAGCCTGTGCAAAGATAAGTTGAGCAACTGTCTGAGGCTCACAAAAAAGGGGGAACACACTGCATAATCTAGGATTGCCCTAACCTCATAATTAAAAAAATAGGAATGGAACAAGGCTGCAGGAAAAAGAGAAAAGAGGAGGGGGTGGAGCAAAAAAAACAAATGGCTTTCCCATCAAAAAAATATTATCATTATAACACTCATTCCACATCAGTACTAGTGTAAAAGTTAATAATTTCACTTTTACCAAATTAGACAAGTACTGCTACCAGGCCACTTCTCACTTCTGCTGTAACTGAGTCCATTGCAATAAAAACTGTCTAAAGAATGCTATTCAATACTACGAAGTCTAATGTAAGCAGTTCTATTTTTTATGTACAGAAGGTTATAGACTGAACAATAGATGCCAAGAAATTATGGCCAAAATTAATTTACTGCCATACATGCTCCTGTGGAGCTGTAGACAACACCAATCTTTCCTTCAGTCCGTAAATGGAGGGAGAGGGATTGGGCACATGACAAACAGAGGTAGGGAGAGAAATTCTATGAGAGAGCCAGAGGTGATGGCTGAGATGCTTAATTTGCTTCATTTTTCACCAGAGGGCCCTGGTTGGGAGGGGGCGCTCTTTGGAGGGCTGTAACATCTGGGGGGGAGCAACATTTCTGCCATTGAACATTATGGCTGTGCTGGTAGCTGGCAACCTGGCACAGATTAAGCCAGGTATGTAACAAGGTGCAAATGGGATGCACCTTGGGATCATAGTGGAGCTAAAGGAACGTTTAGTGGTGTCACTTGCAGCAATCTTTCAGGGGTCTCTGTGGACAGATGTGGTGACAAAGGACTGGAAAGTGGCCATTTTGGTTCCCATTTGCAAGAAGGGGCAAGGTCTGATGACCTAGGCAACTACAGGCATGTGAGCCTGACATCAGTGCTGAGCAAGGTCTAGAAGGCTACAGGTAAGGATAGATTAATGGAGCACTTAGTTGAGGCCAAGGTTTTTGACCCCTCTCAGAATGACGTTATGAGGGGCAAATCATGCCAAACCCACCTGATAATCCTATTTGAGAGTATGACCAGGGAGGTGGACTGTGGCAAGGCTGTGGACATGGTCTGCCTGGACTTTAAACAAGGCGTTTGGCACTGTGGTGCAAGACAGGCTTCTAACAAAGTAAATTAGTGTGGTGTACATGAGAGATGCACAAAACGGATTACTTACTGGCTATATAGGGTTCCTTCTGTTGTAGTTGGAGAGGAAAAAGATCTGGGGGTCTTACTAGACAAGGGGTGAAGCGCAGGACAAGCAGTGTGCAGCCACTGTCTGGAAGAGCAACAGAATGCTAGGTTGCATTGGTGGGTGACGGATAGGGTGACACTAGCATTGCAAGGGCAAAAAATTCTGACACTTTATAAGGGCCTGGTTAGGCCCAGCCTGGAGTATTGCATGCAGTTTTACTCCTCTTAATACGAAAAGGACATTGAGGTAGTAGAGAAGATGCAAAATAGGGCCAGTAAAGTGACCAGCAACATGGGAAACAAAAGCTATGAGGACAGGCTGGAGGCCCATAACATGTTCACCCTGGGGGAAAAAAGGAGGCTTAGAGAGAGAACATGATCTCAGTCTTGCACATACTCAGTAGTATTGACAAGATCGAACAGTCGGGAGATGGTTAATCTGGTATCCTGTAGTGGGACATGCCCTGAGACTCTGGGGTGGTAAATTCAAGGTCACATTAGGAAAGTACCCTTTTCTCCCAGAAGGTGGTGAACCTATGGACAAGCCTACCAGTGGAAACAGTGGACATGAAGACAGTACAGGCCTTTTGGTAAGCCAGGACATGTTTCTGTATATGATGAATCACTGTACAATTCCTCCGTAGATGTGCAATCTGAAGATAAAGGAGATCCTGCATGTTTCTTTTTCTTTCTGTGATGAAGTTAGTGGTCGTCTTCTCTGTCAGAATGGTGTGCAGACCTGGAACATTTCTTTTTCTTGGCGTGACAATGATCTAGGTGGTCCTCTTTGTCCGAGGAAGGTCACAAAGTTCACTTTTTAGAGGTTTTGAGGAGAAGGGGGTTGTTGATCAGAACACGCCGGGTCTAAGTTAAAGGCCCTGTTCTGCTTTGTGATGAGCTCTGGGGCCAGCTGAAGCTGTGGCTGTGGCTGCTGCTCCACCTCCAGTCTGCGACTAGTTGTTGCAGGGTCCCCTTCTGCAGAGTGACTGGAAATGGTCGAGTCTGCTGCAGCTTTGCATTTAAGGCATAGAGATCTCGCAAAAGTGGTGAGAAGGGGCGAGTTACATTTCAAACATTTTCTCCCCCAGAAGATTTTGCCTTGGAGAGCTTGCTCCCTGATTTGTCCGTAAACATCTTGGCTCAGTAGTAACCTGCCAGTAAACTGCCAGTTCAAGATACAGAGAAAGCTGAAGCACCTTGCAGAGGGAAGGGGTCTGCTGTCGTGGGACAGAGAAGGCTGGTGCTCCTAACCACAGCCCCTAGCTGGAAAGTTCACTCTGTTGAGACAAAGTCCACCTGTTTTTGAGTAAGAATGCTTGTATGGCTGTAGTTGATGTAGCGCTCCTGGCTGTTTAACAATGGATTTGAAATGAGTCACTATAGGAAGTCAAGTCAGAAACAGTTTTTCTGATAATCTAGATCTAACTGAATATAAAGCCAAAATAAGTTCTGCATAGACTGATTGGGTCACAGTGATGATGAGTGACTGACCACTATGGAGTTGTGGGTGCGGGCTGCTGGCGATGTAGCATGGTTTTGGTTTGGTGAGAACATGACCGCTGAGAGGGAAAATTCAGCATTTGGAGAAGTCCTTAAGACACGCTCCTGCAGGTGAGTTGGCATTGCAAAGATGCGGTCCCCAAATTAAGAGCTGGCCACCCGGTACTCACTGCACTAGGTACAGAGCCCAGAAGAGCCATCGATGTGTTTGAGCTTTTGATCAGGTCGGCTCCTGGACATAGGCAAGACTCTTCAAGTGTTAGGCACACTGCAAGCTATTCTTGGGTGGTCCTGGAGGTTCCCAATTTTGGCTGCTGCGCTAGAGGCACTTGCTGTCATGTTGTCTGCTGGAAATACTTTAAAATAGTGCTGCGAGGGTAGGGAAGGAACCGTACTACAACTAGACTCTGTCTGGCAAGCCCTGGCCAGTACAGGATAGTGCTAATCAAGGCATATCTTGCTAGCATCAAGAGGCAGAACAAACAGTGCTGTCAAGCACTACTGTCGTATAGCTGAAGAGAGGAAGAAGCAGAGGAATCTGAAAACCAAAATAACAAATCAACATGAAGAAAAAAATAATCACAAGCCAGTGTCACAGAAAGACAGACCTGAGCAGAATGCTGCCAGCTTTCGTGGGGCAGGAAGAAGACTAGTACAGTCCAAAGGAGGGAGGAGCCTGTACCCCTGTGCTGCATATCTACTTCCTGCAAGCCCTGCTACCAGCACTAGGAGAGAGAGAATTTCTGCTTACCTAGAGAAATCACAGGGTACTCCGGGTAGTAGAGTGGGTGTAGAGTCCCTATAAATTCATACATGTTGCAAAGCATACTTCATTGTCGCACGGCATACTTCATTCTTGCATGTAAAGGCAGGGGATGGAGGAAGGAGCAGAAATGATGGACCTAGGGTCCCTTCTGACCTTAAATTACTATGCCTTGTGTACATTTTAATGCAAGTGTCTTAGCTGTTGTTTGAAGCTGCCACATACAGATTAACTAAGCATATTCAGCTATACTTTAATGCAGTGCGGTACTGAAAGAAGTCAGCAAACATAATTTTTTTCCTGAGCATAAAGATGATCTGTAAAGTTTAAGCAATAAACATTTTCTTCTAGGGATTTTAAGAATTTTAATTCCTATGAAAACCTTTAAACAGTGTTTTTTTTTTTTATTTGCATTAGTTCGTAAGAAATCTTACAGAGCTTGATCCACAACTTATATAAGTACACACATCACATTTTCATCATACTTATAATATGATACTTTGCTATGCCACAACAAGACGGTTTATTATATAATGGGATACAGTGAACAGCACATTTAGAACACAAAACCAACAGTAGCCACAAAGAAGAAGTGGACCAATTCCTAAGATAAAAGTCCCAGCATACAGTAATTTCCTAGGCTTTTATATGCTTGGGTGGTCACACAGGAAGTAGGTATTATTTACAACATTTATACTGTGCTCTAAAATCTTACCCACCCACAAGGACACTAATTATTTATCAGATGTTTAGGCTATTTCAAACAATAATTAAGTGTAGAAACGCAGGCAGACAGTACCCCTTCCCGCCAGACTCTTCAGCATTGTAAAATCAACAGGTAAACATTTAAACTTAAATGCCTAATTTACTTATATTTGTAGTGGCTTACTTGTTCAGAATCTCACAGCTATCCGCTACGTCGGACGGAGAGAGCCTACAAACAGCACCTGTACTGCATAACAATGCTAGTAACGTAGAATGTAAAAATTCATCTGACAAAATTAATGTTCAAGTCCCACAGCAGTAAGCCACTGCACTATTATGGTCTTGTTGAGGTTGAGTTGACGAGGTAGCGCATGAGGCTGTCACGATGTTCAGTCTGTGTGCAGCATGGGAACCAGCTATATTAGAAAATTTTAAACTGTGAGCATTGAATCTTGCTGGATTTCAATCAGTATAACAGCCTTTTTATTTTTTTTTTTTGTTTGTTTCTTGTTTAATTCTTTGGTAACTGGGTAAGGCCTACTACGCCCAAGGCCTGTTTTCAGGGGTGACATGGGGGCACTGGGGAGACTAAGTGACTTGCTCAAGATCAGTAATATGCAAGTGGAGGCTGTGGGACTCAAACCCAGGTCTGCTGGATGTACCAAGTTCATTCACAGCTCATTACTCTAACTACTAGGTTTCTAATCTAATGTGTCCATAAGTCCACAATCAAAAAACCTGTTCCCAGTGTTTGCTTACTTCGCTCCTAGCCCTCAACCCACTGATGCAGGAAAAAAGGAATCGGACCTCAGTCTGTTCAATTTTAATCTGCTTCTTCTCCCTTCACAGTAGGAAGGTTTCCTCCAAGGTCCACCTGAATGTTCTGGACCAATGCTCTGGCCTCCTTGGGATTGCTAAAGAGATGCTGTTTGCCTTTGCAGAACACCTTTGGTTTCATCGGGTATTGTTTTTTTTTTTCAGCTTTCTTTATACCTCCTTACTCCAGAGACCTGAACTCTCTCCAACAGGGCACTCGGTTCAGCCTTTATCCCGTCCGCCTGAGGCCCCCAGACTCCACCTCCCCTACCGCACAACCCTGCAGCCCACCTCCCCAGCTCTGAGTCCCCACAGGGCAGGACCGCTGACTCCTCTGACGCTCTAGCTACAATTTAGAGGGGCGAATCAGGGGGTGGAGGGAGTGCCTCTGTGGAGCTGGGAGGCCCGGCATTGGATGTGGGGACCGACCACTGGACCTGCCATTGCCTATCAGGCACTCCAGGGATTTTCCACTTGTTCTGTTCCCCCACAGAGCTGGGTTGTGCAATGATGACAGCGTCTGCGAGCTTCACTCCCTGCCTTACCGGCTGTGTTGTCCACTATCGGCCACCCCGTCTGTGCCAGGGCAGCTTGGGAGCCTTGCCCTACATTCCCCCCCCCCCAGGAGGGGAGAGCCATCACACAGATGCTCCATCCCTACTCGCCCCTGCTGACCCCCGACTTCCCGGGCTCGTTCCCGAACCCATGTTGGCGTGGCACAAGGTGAGGCATCTGGAGCCTTAACCCTCAGTGCCACTGAGCTGGCCTCATCGGGTATTGTTGGCTGTATGAAATAACATATGACTGAAGGATTGTGCATGGGAGGAGACTGTGTAACTGAGGACGGGGAGAGACCATTACTGATCAGGAGCCCAGGCGGGCCTGGGGGGGGTGACATCACAGACAGGAAGGTGGAAGGCAGAACACGGGGCCAAGGGGGAGGATGTGCAGGTGGAAATCCTGGTAGAGAGAGTGAGGGAAGCACTCAGGTCCCTTGGGATGTAGAGAGCACCAGGGCCGGATGAATTGCATCCCAGTGTTCCGAGGGAGCTGGCGGATGTCCTGGCGGAACCCCTGGCAGAGCTTTTTCAATATCTCTCTAATGACAGGGTGGGTCCCTCAGGATTGGAAGGTGGCACATATCATGCCTATCCACAAGGGAGGATCACGAGAGGAGGCAGGGAACTATAGGCCTGTCAGCCTGACATCGGTGGTGGGCAAGGTGATGGAGGGTATTATCAAGGAAAGGCTAGGGGGTACCTGGATGATAGATAGCATGGCTTTGTCCTGGGGAAATCATGGCAGACAAACCTTGTGGAGTTCTACAATTGGGTGATGAGTGCCTTGGACCAGGGTAAGCCAGTGACTGTCCTCTTTCTCGACTTCAGCAAGGCTTTTGACTTGGTTCCTCATGGGGGCCTTCTGGATATGCTGGGAGAAATGGGGTTGGGGAACGGATGTTCAGGTAGATAGAAATTGCCTCTCAGAGCATACCCAGAGAGTAGTGGTTAGGGGGTTAGTCTCATCTCCAAGGAGGGTCATTAGTGGGGTCCCTTGGGGATTGGTCCTAGGGCCCCTCATGTTCAACGGCTATGTCTCAGACATAAGGGAGGGTATCAGGAGTAAAAAGAGTCTCTTTGCGGAGGACTCGAAGCTGGGAGCAGTGGTGGATGGGGAGGAGGGGAGGGTGGCCCTGCAGGGGGACCTAAATGCTCTGGAGAGGTGGTCAAGGAAGTGGGGACTGAGGTTCAGTGCAGGGAAATGCAGAGTCCTGCACTTGGGTGCCAGAAACCCGGGCCAGGCGTATACCCTGGGGGAGGAAATGCTACAAGTCTCGATGGCTGAGAGGGACCTGGGGGTGGTGGTGGATGTCAAGATGAACAACTCTGAGACTTGTGGGAGAGCAGCGGCCAAAGCCAACAGGATGCTGGGATGCATCGCTAGTGGGATTATCAACAGAAGAAGGGAAGTGATCCTCCCTCTGTATAACTGCTTGGTTAGGCTGCACCTCGAGTACTGTGTACAGTTTTGGAGGCCACACTTAAAAATAGACATTGTACTCCTGGAAAGGGTCCAGAGGAGGGCAACCAAAATGATCTGGGGCTTGGGGGGGAAGGACCTATGGGGAGAGGCTCAAGGAACTCAATATGTACACGTTGGAGGAGAGATGGGATGGGGGTATATGATAGAGGTCTTCAAGTACATGAAGGGGATAAACAGGGAAGGCTGAGTTGGGGTGCTTCAAAAGGAGGAGGAGGGGCAGCTAGAGGGCATGGGTGGATGCTGGAAGGGGGGAGACTCGGGAAGGGGGGGAAGAAGGAGGTGCTACTTCTCTGAGAGGGTGGTGGAACCATGGAATGCGCTGCCCAGAGGACTAGTGGAGGCGGAGACTGTGGAGGGGTTCAGGAGGGGTTGGGACAGGTAAGGGTTGTGCTGGCAAAGCCTGATACAAGGGGAATATCCTGGGCTGGAAATGAAGAATTCCGTGGGGGTGGCAGGACAGCAAGATCAGCTCCAAGGTTGGGGGCTGACCAAACGAGCAGACTCGAAAGACTGTTAGGCCTACTCTGCTGGCATTTTAGTATGTTAGTACCATCGAATGCCTTGCAGTGGCCCCGCAAAATGTAAGTCCTGGTACAAAGAGATGAGCTCCCCATCTTCTGTCGTCAGAGGTCCCAAACCTTGAGCTGCATCAAAACTCGATACCTCTCATATGGGCCAGAGAGGGTAATCAAAAAGGTCCTGGGGAATTCTCATTGTTCCTTATCTTCCTGAGAGTAATTCTAAAGGCTCTGTAGGCCATGATAAATGGCAACAGGCACAGATGTTCACCTAGCCAAGACCACGCAAACCCTGCAGGGTCTTCCCCATCGACCACTCTAGGGAGTCTGAGTATTTGTAGGTTTTAAAAAGTTGTGCTTCTGGTAATGACAGATTATAAAAGTTTCTTGAAATGTTGTCAGAACAGCTACCCTTCACTACTGAAAAGACATTCGGCAATCCTATTTTCCCATTTCAGTGTTCTGCCATTGTCTTATGTCATGAAAGAGGTTTATGAATTCTAATCAGTAAATTATGTTATCCAAATTGCTGCAAAGATAACCTGGCTTGAACACGGGGGGGAGGGGGGTTAGCCATGTACTGCAGATTGCAGTATTTATGATGGAAAATGCAGTGAATTGCAGTATTTTTCATCATCCTCGTTGTGCTTTTTACTAATGTCATTTGATTTTCATTAGCCAGTGGTTACTGTGACTATCGTTAGAACTCACCGAGGGTAGCCATGTTATTCATAGAGTTTATGTGCGCTAATGACATATTGTAACCAGTGAGAAAGCAACCTTAACAGTGCCTCTGTACCAAACTAGACTTCAGCTAAAAAAAAAAAAAAAATCTGTCACATTTTTATTAAATTAGCTGTTCTTTTATATTTTTTTTGGGCTAGAGGTATGGAGCCCAAACTTTGTGGCAGCAAGATTTAACAGCTTTTTCGCAAGAACAGAAAATGGAATTAAATGCATTACTTGCTAGTGTGGACTGTTCTATTTATTTATTTAGATTTTGTTGACCAGGAAAGGAGGACTAGACAATTCTGCCTATTTTCAGCCTCATTCCGGGATACAGATGGATTCCAACTGACATTGAACCAGATTAAGCTGTTGGTGGTATTATTAGTGAATGGGGGAAATTTGGCCAGGAAAATCCTCTACTCTGCCTGCAGGGGCCTTGCTTCCTGTAAGCGAGCCTTCCAAGATGGCTGCTGCTATGGAGTAGATGGACACGACGGGAGCAGGGGGGCTAGCCTCTTCCCCTGCTCTTACTGTTTCTAAAGCTGTTGAAAATGTGATTGCCGTACAAGACTTTCAAGAAGAAGAAGTGGTGCAGGAACAATACTTTTCAGCAGATAATCTGGTGGATGGGGTATGTTCAGAAATGGCTATTTAGACTGCTGCAAGAGCCTTACAGATGGTTGTATCCCCAGACAGAAGTAACATGGAACACCTTTTGTTAAAACAAATAAATGAAGAAAGGCAAAAAGAATTAAAGGAAAAAACTATAAGGGTTACAGAAACTGCAGACATCAAAACAGTTTGACGCTCCTGTCATAGTAACACAGCTGGAGAAGGATGACGCAGGAACATCAAAGCAGACCACCACCCTGCTTGACAGCTCTGCTACTGGGACTGGAAAGAAAGCGCTGGATACAAAAGGTAAAGCTTTTACCTCAGTTACACATTAACAAACAAAAAAAAACTGTTGTGAATTCCAGGTTACAGCAGCAAGGTTGAACGAAGGGGAATCCGCTCTGAATGGCAAATCGAGCCGGTCTTGGCTCGGCCTACAGCGTCCCATGGGCAAACAAAAGAAAGCTAAAAATGCAGACTCAGTAGTACCTGTCAAGATAAGCACTGTTTCCGAACCTCCCTCGCTTGAGACAGCTCAACAAGCAAGCGGCAGCACAGATGTACCCGCAAATTCCGAGGTACCTCAAAATGGTACTGTAACACCTGAAAGACCTACAGTATAAACCCTGAACAACCCGATGGCCTGCCAGGAAAATTGGTCACCAGAACGAGCACTGGCTGGGGTGGGATTGGTTCAAACCACACAGGAGGAGGAGTGGATCCCTGACCCCCAAGACAGCAATGTAATTCAATATAATCAAGAATTTCCACCTATAGAGAAAAGGGCTGTGCTGTCTAAAACTGTAATATCTGTACTTATGATGGAACAAATTCCTCTACAAGGAACTGACATGGGGCATGGGGACTGTTGCTGAAACAGAAGCTACTGATCATGAAACTTTGGACACTGAAAATGCACACAGTGTTCATGAACAGTCCCCACAAAGAGTAAGTCCAGCAGCAAATGTGTTAGAAGACCCAGCTGGAAGAGCAAGGATGGACCCGATGTTCAGACTTTCGGACCTGTTCCAAAATAAAGGGGAACCAGCCCCTAGGAAGAACGTCGTCCATCTAATTTACAAAGGAGGCCTTGAAGATAACCCGGATAGACTGTTTACTGCCAAGCAGTTGTTAAAAAGGGTCAGTGAAATTCTTTACTGCATACATTTTTGCCTTGATTCATTTAGAAAATGCAAACTTTGATGTCCGTTTTAAAAGCATTTCAGGTTTAGATAGGTTCTGGGCCCGTATTATACCCTTAAACACACCCTGTTATGGATCCCCCTTTTGGCTGTACTCCTGACAAAGCTCTTAATTAAAAACATCACGGTTATGTTCTGAAACGAGGGGGTCAATGTGGAAAATATCTTGCTTTGGCTTAGACAGAGATGCGAGGTACTGGATAAACCTGCCCCAGTACTCGACAGTGAAAAAATTTGGAATGGGGGGGTGGAAAATACAGGTAAAACTACTATCCACTAATAACGGCCCAGTACACCTGCCCAGTAACTTTTTCTTGGGGAAAGATAGAAGTATGCTGTTTTATGCTGGCCAGCCCAGATCATGTTTTAAATGTGGGCCCGTACACACTTAAGCTCGGCTTGTAATACTCCTAAGCACAATCATTGTCTGGACTACGGTCATGTTTCCTTAAATTGTCTTAACCTTTTTAAATGCAGTTTGTGTGAGAAAACAGGGCATGCCTGTGGAAGATGCCCATGGGCATCACACAGTTGAGAAGATTGCCCATCACACGCAGACTTAATCTATAAAGCGCAAATGTTACAGGCTAAAAAGGTGGAGGAGCAAGAACAGCACCCTGCACTTCAGGAGTAGGAGGCAGCACAACGACAGCTAGACAGTGCCAGTAGAACTGAGACACTGCCAGAGGATGTTGTTGAGGCAGGCCAGGGTGCTACTACAGACAGTGTCTTGCAGGAAGATGAATCCAGTATGCAAACAGAACCAGTACCCCAACCCCCTGAACTGGAAGCAGTGCCCCCCACCTCTGACTACTGGACCACCTACTAAAACAGTGACCTCAAAGAAAAGGGGAAAACCCCAGGCCCACAGGTCAGGATAGGTAAAAAAGGCTCAGAAAGAGGGAAAACCATCTTTGAAAGTGGGGAATCAGTTTGCAGTCTTATCACAAAAGGGCCAGTGGGGGGGGGTGGATTCTGAAGAAGAGGAATCTGAAACTTCCTCCTTAGCTTCCTCCACCACTGACCTGACCTCTGATACCTTCGCCTGCAGCTGCTCGTGAAATCCTACAAACAGAATTCTCCTTGCTACAATATCAGTTACTCGAGAAAAAGCTTCTGTTAAATGCAAAGAAAACTAAAGAATGATGTTCACAAATCAAAGCTCCACCAGCACATCCTCTCCAATCATTCTCCCCCAGCTATGCACTATACTTGGAGAAAATCTGGAGTATGTAGAAAACTTCAAATACCTAGGTGTGTGGTTTGACAACAAACTTGACTTCACTCATCATTTAGAATAACTGTTAAAAGAGCTTCGCCAAAGGCTTGGCCTTCTCTATAGATTAAAACCTTTCCCAAACAGAGACTCAAAGATGAGGTTAGTCCAGGCCATTTTTCTATCAGTTGTTGACTATGCAGACTTCCTTTATAGTCACTGCCCCATCTCTACCATCACAAGTTGGATACCTTATATCATAGAGCAATAAGGTTCATTACAGATCTGCCATCTAATACTCATCATTGCTCTCTTTATGCTGCAGTTGGGTGAGTTTCCCTTCACCTCAGAAGGAACAGAAATGCAGCACTATGGATTTACAGAACGTTGTCAAAAAAACTTCCAAACTATATCCTGGACTGCTTCACCCAGACCTCTCCTAGCTCCTATGCCCTAAGAAGCAACAACATCATCCTGCTCAAATTGCCCAAATTCAACACCAGGTTAGGTAGGGCAGCAGTCAGCTATTCTCTAGCTGCAGCATGGAACACCCTACAAAAATCCCTAAAACTGTCCAATATCATAGATACATAGACAGTGTCGGCAGATAAGGGCCTATGGCCCACCCAGTCTGCCCATTTGAGCTTGTAAGTTCAGTTTGTTTTCCTAGAAGTGTGTTGCCCCTTACCCCTGACCTCTAGAATTCCTTTATGTCTATCCCATGCATTCTTAAATCCCGTAATTGTTTCAGCCCCCACCACTTCCTCTGGCAGGGTGTTCCACTTGTCCACCACCCGTTCTGTGAAGAAATTCTTTCTCATGTTTCCTCTGAATCGTCCTCCCTCCAACTTCATCCCATGCCCTCTAGTCCTGGAACATCTTTTTCACTTAAAAATAGTGTTTTCCTGCACCCTGTAAGATACTTGTATGTCTCTATCATATCCCCTCTCTCCCTCCTCTCCTCCAGGGAGTACATGTTCAGTTCCTTCAACCTGTCTTCATAGGACTTGTGTTGCAATCCATGCACCATCTTTGTTGCCCTCCTCTGAACCTTCTCTACCCTGTCTGTCCTTACGTAGGTATGGTCTCCAGAACTGTACACTGTACTCCAGGTGGGGCCTCACTAGTGTCTTGTATAACGGAATTATGACCTCCCTTTTCCTGCTAGTGATGCCCCTGCCTATACATCCCAGCATCCTATTTGCTTTACCTGCTGCCTTGTCACACTGTTTCCCTACCTTGAGGTCATCAGAGATGACAACCCCAAGATCCCTTTCCTGCTTGGTGCATGCTATATCCTCACCCCCCCAACTAATATTTTGTGCCCCATATGCATTATCTTGCACTTCTTTGCATTGAATTTCAACTGCCAAACCCCTGACCATTCTTCAAGTTTCTGCAGGTCGCTTCTCATTCTGTCTACACCCTCTGGTGTGTCTACTCTGTTGCAGAGCTTTATGTCATCAGCGAACAGTGACATTCTGCCTTCTAGATCCTGCGCAATGTCACTGATGAAGATGTTGAATAGGACCGGTCCCAGCACTGATCCCTGTGGTACCCCACTGGTCACTCTTCCCTCTGTGGAGTGACAGCCATTTACCACCACCCTCTGTGTCCTGCCACCCAGCCAGTTACCTACCCACCACACTACTGTCCTGCCCACACCCATATTCCCCAGTTTCTAATTCCATTTGCATCCTTTAAACAGCACTGTACAGTCTTCTTCAAAGAGAAATGCAATTGCTACCACTAGAGCTAGCATTGTCATCTCACAAATCTCCCTTCCAAACCATATATGGCATATTCCTTCCAGACAGACACCCCATCTTATGGCACCCAGTAATACCTTCGCCATCCTAGTATTACATTATGTTGAGTGTCTGCCATGCCCCCCCCACTGGGATATGTATATACTGTACATACTGTAAATATTAGCTTAACTTTCCTGTAACCGTTTTTTATCATGTGAATTTACTGTACATCACTGTGTTTATAAACGTTATTTTCCCCTGTATGTATAACTGTCTTATATAAGTGTATGATGTATCTGTTGTGCATCAACTATTGAACCATGACCTTATCAGGTCCATCTTGTAAATAAGCCTTACTCAATGATGTTCGCCTGAATAAATAAAGATTTGATGATGATGATGATGATGATGATGATGATGATATAGAAGGAGGAGGAAGGGAAGACTGCATAGCTAGATGCACTCAACACAGAACTGCAACCCAGACCCCTTGATGCAATCTAAGTATTACAGTACTTCTCTTTAAATGTCCCATGAAGGCCCTCAGTATTACCACTATAAATGTGAATAGTATAAAAAAAAAAACCATAGAAAACAGCTGACTGTTCTCCACTCACTACAAAACAATATCTTTTGTCTACAAGATACTAGATTAAAGACCACTAAGGAACTGCGCCAGGCAGCTAACTTGTGGACCAAGGGTGCCTCCTCCTGGTCAGTAGGAGATCAGTGTGATGGCACTGGAATTCTGTTCTGTGTCTAGACTAGTAGACATACATCCAGGGAGGGTACTACTACTAGACATTACTTATGCTCAGGAAAGATTTCGACTTGTAGTTATATATGTACCACAAACAAAAGCCCAGAGGGTAAACCTGTTCTCAGAAGTACAACCATATCTACACACATCTCGGCTGGTAATTTGGGCTGGGGGACTTCAGTTGCGGCTTACAAAACACAGACAGGGGTCTTAGAATAGATAAACTCTTTTGTGACTCAGTGAAATTGCTAGATATTATCAAAACTGCAGGACTGACTGACAGTTACAGAGCTAAACATCCAACAGGAGGGAATACGTCCGTGGCACATTATCCATGAGAACTGATTTTATATTTGTTTCACCAACACTACAAGTTATTGGGGTAGAGGTACAGGTATGGGAATTTTAGGACCACCGATCCATACAGGTGCAAGTCCAGTGGGAACACGCTTCACGAAGTAAAAACAGTTGGAGATTAAACACCTCCATGCTGACTCAGACAAACATTCTAAAAGCTTGGAGGAAGGAATGGCAGGTAAGATTATCCACAGTAGGTTATATGACGGCATGGCTGACTGGTGGGAAGACACTAAACACATGTGGAAAGAATTTTTCCAAAAAAAATCTAGAGACGTATCTAACAAAGACTACCTAACTTACCTACAACTCAGAGATCAGCTGCATAATCTAATATCACAGTCAGAATTATCTAACATGTCCATGCCGGCGACCCGGGTTCGGGAACAAGCCTGGGTCGTGGGGGGGGGGAGATAGGCAGGGGGAAGGAGGATTGAGTGTCCCAACAGATGCTCTCCTTCTTCAGGGTGGGTTACCAGGGGTGCTTTACGCACCCGTCGTCCTTGAGGGTCGGTGGGAGCACCGACTTTTGGGGCATTGGTGGCTCCAGTGGCGTTGGAGTCAGGAAGGGGGAGGACACTGATAGGCACTTGGCGGGCATAGTGCCTCACCACGTAGTCTGCCCGAGCCGGCATCCTCAGGGGATGGTAGGGGACCAAGAAAAGCAGAAAAACCACCCTCGGAGGTTCCAGATGACAGCCATTCCGGGCCATCCAGCCACTAATCCACGGGCAGACCCTGCTGTGTAGGTGCTCCACTGAGGTGGAGGAAAGGTAGGCCCTTCCTCGCCCCACCGGGGGATTATCAGGGCGCTTGAAGGGACCAGTGGAGTAGCCGGGGAACTCAAGGGGCAGACTCTGGTATGCCATTTGCATCTATCATCTGAGAGACTGATTATTTCTTCCGCTGTTTCGTTTTGCTGGACTGTGAGACTGAGAGCTAAAGGAGCGTGCTGCTGCCTGTTGGGGGATTCGAACTGTGTGCCTGATATCTGTTAAAACTGTGAGCACTTTGTATAACCTCATTCCTTCTGTACCTTTGCTCCCCTTTGACCCTGCATTCCTGTGCTCTAGTGAGAGGGGCCAGGTTTAACGGAGCACACTTCATCAAGGAGGAGGGTCAGTACAATATAAAAGAACTGTGCTGCCTAAACCCAGAACAGGTATGCCACTTGCATCTATCATCTGAGAGACTGATTATTTCTTCCGCTGTTTCGTTTTGCTGGACTGTGAGACTGAGACCTAAAGGAGCGTGCTGCTGCCTGTTGGGGGATTCGAACTGTGTGCCTGATATCTGTTAAAACTGTGAGCACTTTGTATAACCTCATTTCTTCTGTGCCTTTGCTCCCCTTTGACCCTGCATTCCTGTGCTGTAGTGAGAGGGGCCAGGTGTAACGGAGCATACTTCATCAAGGAGGAGGGGCAGTACACTATAAAAGAACCGCGCTGCCTGCAGCGCGAGCGTGAGTGGCTTGGTATTAGACATTTTATTAGTAACAATAGGAGCAAATTTGAGTAGTATTTCTGCTGAGATTTACTTAGAAACTTAGGGCTAATCTAACTGGAAGCTGAATATTTTTATGCGAGTCTGGGTAGGTTATTTGTTTCATTTAATGTTAATTTTATAGTGAGTTTTATTATTTGTTTTATTTTTCTATTCTTTATTTAATTTATTTAATATATTCTGGGTGGGTTGCTTATATGCGCATGTTTTATATAATATTTACTAAGTGGATTACCTGAGATTTCCTCTACCTTATAGGATTATCCCTGATATAATGAGGTAGTTGCTCATTATTTTATTATAATTAAAGTTTGATTAACAGGGTGATTTAAATTTTCACAATGTTGATATTATGGTGGGGAATTGTTCTGGTAGGGTGCCAGTTTTTAGTATGTGAAAATTCTGCTCAGAATAGAAAATTATTTATAGAATGTCCATACTTGACAATAGCGTATAAGGGAACTATGATGGGAGAGAGAAATGTTCTAATTGGGTGGCAAGGGGATAGTCATGCCTCTTTATTGAATATCCATATTGAGACAACTTTGATCAAATGGGTGTATACGGGTAGTGAACTTCTATGTGGCTGGGGACATAATGCTGTTTTAGAAAGTGCCAAATCTAGAAATTATTTAGTGAAGGGGAAATGTTTATATTTTAAAATGTCTAGAATGGGTAAATGGTTTGTAATTATAGGGTTAATGTTAAGTGGGGATGTTCAATTAAATCCTGGGCCTGTTGCTGATTTGAATCATGATTATACATTTGAAATGTTGAATGAAAAAGGATTGAAAATTGTGCATATTAATATTTATAAGACAAAGAACCTCTGTGCACAAACACTGAGGCAAGGGTTACCCCAAAGGGCATTTGGCTGGGAAGCCAAGTTTCAAGAAAATACAAAATCACACTTGCCCCCACAATGCAAAGCATCATGGGCTGCATATGCAAATCACCACAGAATATTATGCTGGTCCAACTTTAAGCAGAATTGCATGGTGCGGAAAGGCCTCTCACACAGTTTGCAAAGGGTGCTAACAGAAGACACAGACACGTGTTTCGTCCTACCAGGACTCATCAGTATGCCTTGTCTGTTTGACACCCCAGTGGAATGGACCAGCTACCCTTAAGGCAGCGTACCTTGGATATATTGTGGTGAACCCATTAAAATAAAAAACTATTTAAAAGACAAAGAACCTCTGTGCACAAACACTGAGGCAAGGGTTACCCCAAAGGGCATTTGGCTGGGAAGCCAAGTTTCAAGAAAATGCAAAATCACACATGCCCCACAATACAAAGCATCATGGGCTACATATACAATCACACAGAATATTATGCTGTGGTCAACTTTAAGCAGAATTGCATGGTGCGAAGACCTCTCACACAGTTTGCAAAGGGTGCTAACAGAAGACACAGACACGTGTTTGTCCTACAGGACTCATCAGTATGCCTTGTCTGTTTGGCCCCCAGTGGAATGGACCAGCTACCCTTAAGGCAGCGTACCTTGGATATATTGTGGTGAACCATTAAAATAAAACTATTTAAAAGACAAAGAACCTCTGTGCACAGAATTATTGAAATAAAACTATTTAAAAGACAAAGAACCTCTGTGCATTGTTGTGTAAAGAACCTCACAGTTGTGCACAGAGGTTCTTTTTTCTTTAAATAGTTTTTTATTTTAATGGGTTCACCACAATATATCCAAGGTACGCTGCCTTAAGGGTAGCTGGTCCATTCCACTGGGATGTCAAACAGACAAGGCATACTGATGAGTCCTGGTAGGACTTAAACACGTGTTCTGTGTCTTCTGTTAGCACCCTTGCAAACTGTGTGAGAGGCCTTTCGGCACCATGCAATTCTGCTTAAAGTTGGACCAGCATAATATTCTGTGGTGATTTGTACTATGCAGCCCATGATGCTTTGCATTGTGGGGCATGTGTGATTTTGTATTTTCTTGAAACTTGGCTTCCCAGCCAAATGCTCTTTGGGGTAACTCTTGCCTCAGTGTTTGTGCACAGAAGTTCTTTGTCTTTTAAATAGTTTTTATTTTAATGGGTTCACCACAATATATCCAAGGTACGCTGCCTGAGGGTAGCTGGTCCATTACACTGGGGTGTCAAACAGACAAGGCATACTGATGAGTCCTGGTAGGACTAAACACGTGTCTGTGTGTTCTGGTTAGCACCCTTTGCAAACTGTGTGAGAGGCCTTGCGCACCATGCAATTCTGCTCAAAGTTGGACCAGCATAATACTGTGGTGATTTGCATATGCAGCCCATGATGCTTTGCATTGTGGGGCATGCATGATTTAATATTTGTAGTTTGCTTAAGAAAATTGAGTATCTAAGAGAGTGGATGGTTTATTATAAGCCTGATATTTTAATAATTACTGAATCATGGCTGCATACAAAAATTCAAGATAATGATATAGCCCTGGAAAATGTCTATATATATAGAAAAACAGATCCAAAAGAGGAGGGGAGTATTAGTTTATGTTAAAAATTGGATTGATGTTAGGGAATTGCAAGATTTGTATAATTGGACTGATTCAGAATTGTTACCATTAGAATTAAAGCTACCTTATTCTAAACACATCTTATTGATTGGCATTTACCGTCCACCTAAAAGCAGCTTAATGGTCTTCTCTGAAATACAGGATGTACTGAAGAATTATCAAAATTCACATGAAATTTTGATACTTGGGGATTTAAATGTTGATTGGGGAAATATAGATGCCCATCATAGTCTAATTGATATGGCTACTACATTGAATTTGGTGCAACTGATAAAAGATGTTACTAGGTTAAATGCAGTAAATTCCAGTAATTCAACTATGTTAGATCTTATTTTACTACAAATCCAGAAAAGTTTATAAAGAGTGGGTGTTACCAGACTCAATGTCAGATCATCAGATAATTTTCTGTATTAGAAATCAGAACTAGAAAGACATCTAAGAATGTTGTACAAATTAGAGTCGATAAACAGTTTCATTATGTTCAATTTATGCAGGAATTAGAAAATTATAACTGAGAGAGACTAGAACTAATTCCCATTGTGGGGTATGCGTGGGATATGTTTCAAAAGGATTTAATACAAATTTGCAATAAACATGCTCCTATAAAACTAGGTTGATAAAATCAAACAAAGCGCCATGGTATGATTCAGGTTTGTTTAAAATTAAAAGAGCTAGAGATAAGGCATGGAAACAAGCTAAATTAGTAAAGAGAGACCAGGACTAGCATAAACATTGGCAATTAAGACATTTATATACAAAGGAAATTAGGCTAGATTGGCCTATTGTAACAAAAAATTGTCTAAAGAAATGATGGAAAACTCAAGAGTATTTTGGAACACAATAAATAAGATGCATAAGGGACTTAGCTTGGGATATCCTAATCATTTCCTAATTAATGGTAATAAGATGGATTTGGGAAACAAGGTGGTTAATGAGTTTAATACCTTTTTACAAATATGGGTATAATGAATTACAATTGGGTGGAGGAGATGTAAATCAGGTTCTACAGAGAAATTCCCAGGTAAATGATACAGATAGAGTTTATGTACAATCTGGTATACAAGCTGAGTTTAAGTTTACTTCTATTACTAGAGGAGATGTTAGGGATTTATTATTTCAAATTAATACTAATAAAGCAGAAGGTATGGATGGTATCCCTAATATCTTATTAAAGTATGCAGCCCCTATTATTGATTTACCCTTAGCAAACTTATTTAATTTGTCTCTTCTCTCTGGAGTTACCTCAAACTTGGAAGACTGCCAAGATTGTGCCAATTTATAAGACAGGATCTAGGTTGTTATTAGAAAATTATAGACCAATTTCTCTTTACCAACAATTTCTAAAATTTTGAGAAAATAGTTGCAAAACAATTACAGGTATATCTGAAAGATAATGAAATCCTTAACAGTTATCAATCCAGCTTTAGACCAACATGGAACAAACACTGCCCTTATAAAGGTCACAGGAGATATAATGGAGAGCATGGACAGGGGATGCCAGTGGAGCAATTTTTGTTGACCTTTCTAAGGCCTTTGACACGCTGGACCATGGCATCCTCCTGTCCAGACTTAAAACCTGTGGTATGTCTGAGTTGGTTATAAATTGGTTTCAAATTATCTTGACTCAAGATTGCAGCAAGTGACTATTAGAGAGTGGTCATCTGATTTGAAATTGATTGTGTCAGGAGTCCCACAAGGGTCCATTTTGGGTCCTATACTATATAATTTATATATGAATGATTTGGGGTTTGAACAACCAAAGCTACAATACCATCTTTATGCTGATGATGCAGTTGTATATTTTGCTGATTCATCAGTGAGAACTATTCAAATAGTATTACAACAGGCTTTTGATCAGTTACAGGAATTTTTCTTAGATCTAAATTGGTTTTGAATGAAAAAATCTCAGGTAATGGTGTTTCATAGGGGTTACGGGTCTAAAACTGAATATGAGGGTTACAAATTAAAACATTTTCAGGAAGAATCTTGCAACAAGTTGTTAGTTATAAATATCTGGGGTGTATTTAGATACAAAATTTAAATGGGACAGTCATATAGATAGTACCTTGACTAAAGTTGGTAAGTGATTGGGGTCATTATATAGAGTAAGAAATAGTATGTCTTTGGAAATTAGAAAATTAGTTGTAACTGTTGTTGTACTACCCATATTGAGTATGGTAATTTGATATATATGGGTGCGCCTAAAGAGCAACTATATAAGCTTGATGTTATGTATAATAAATTAATTAGATTTATACTGGGAGCTGCAAAGAGGGCACATAGAGTAGATATGTAAATAGAATTAGACTGGCATACTTTGTCTCAAAGGCGGGCTCTTAGTACAATTATGTTAATGTTAAAATGTATCTCAGGAAAAGTCCCTAAATATATGGCTGAGTCCATTAAAATAAAAGACCTATTGAGGGTCTGCGCTCTGCTAATTACTAGGACTGTGCAGTCCCAAGTCGAGAATGGCTTGGAGGGATAAGCATTTTTAATATCGGACCTTCTATATGGAATAAATTGCCTGGGAAGCTTAGACCCTTGAGGGAAATTTCCAGTTGCACCAAATTAAACAATGGCTTACCGAAAATAGAAAATATTAGTTATGATGGGAAATAGTTTGAATCTTAGGATGGTAGATTGTAACTTGTATTAAATGTATACTGTGAATTAATTATTGTTTTTGTATGTTCTTCTTGTCCTAGTTTGTTTTATGATTTGGAATTGTGTTATATTTATTGATGTATAATTATAGTGTATATGTGTTTTCCTTCGTTATATATTGTTAACTTATAAGAGTAACTGGAAATGACACCTAGATCTCACTGTAAAGGAGCTTCGCTCAGTGGAGATATCCTTATTCATTTTTGTATGAATAAAAATTTTTACTACTTACTACTACTACTAGACTCCAGGTCTGAGGCTAGGATAGTATGAGAGAGCCTGAAGGAGTGGAACAAGAGGGCAGGTTAGGAGGATAAAAAAGAAAGTAAAAAAAAAAAAGAATTATCTAACATGGATTATAGCTCAAATTTCATGCATCAAGAAACAAATGTCCAACATACAGTATGATCGAACTAGGTCTAGAACAGAAATTGTGTTTTGGCACACACACAGAAAAGGGGTCCTTCTATATATTTAAGGAATGCAAAAACAGGGTTGACCATAGAATCTTATCAGAAGTAATCACAGACATGGGACACAGACAGACCACCTCTTTAGGAATTCTCCAAGCTGTAGAACATTTTGTCCAGGAAACATTACATAGAACATAAAATTTGATGGCAGATAAGGACCGCTTGGCCCACCAGTCTGCCCATTTCCTACCTAATGGATAAGCTGCAGATCCTAGTTAACCAGCAGCTTCATTCTTCCTACCCCCACCCCTAGAATTGCCTTTATGACTGTCCCATGCATTCTTGAATTCCACCACTGTTTTGACTCCGCAGCCTCCTCAGCAAGGCTGTTTCATGCATCCACAACCCTCTCCGTGAAACAGTGCTTCCTCGCATTACCTCTGAGCCATTCCCCTCTATCTTCAAATTGTGCCCCTTGTTCTGGCACACCTCTTTTCTGAAAGATGCTGCCTTCTTGGACTTTGTTGATTCCCTTGAGGTACTTGAAGGTTTATATCATTTCCCCCTCTCCCTCCTTTCTTCGAGGCTATACATATTAAACTCCTTAAGTCTCTCTTCATATGTCTTCTGGTGCAGACCCTGCACCATTTTAGTGCCCTCCTCTGGACTGCCTCCATCCCGCCTGTGTCTTTGCAGAGATTGGTCGCCAGAACTGCACGCAGTACTCAGATGGGGTCTCACAAGCTGTCTGTACAGAGGATACAACTTCCTGTTTTCTACTGGTGATGCCTCTCCCATGCATCCTAGTATCCCTCAGCCCTCCTTACTGCCCTCTCACATTGCTTGCCCACCCTTAGGTCATCTAATATGACTACCCAGGTCCCTTTCCATTTTTGTTGTTGTTAGTACGTTGTGTACTCTTCCTCTGGGTTTTGTTTCCCAGGTGCATTACTTTCCACTTCTTAGCATTGAATCTGAGCTGCCATACATTTGACCATTCCTCCAGCCTTGCCAAGTTCCTTCTCATCCTTTCCACCCCACCTTGTGTATCAACTCAGTTGCCGATCTTTGTGTCATCTGCAAAGAGACATACTTTTCCTTCCCAGTCCCTCCACAATGTCGCTCATAAAGACATTAAAGAGGACAGGTCCTAGTACTGAACTCCGCGGTACCCCACTAGTAACCCCCTTTCTTCAGAGTGGACTCTGTTTACTACTACCCTCTGTGTCCTGCTCTCCAGCCACCCTTTACCCAGGCTACCATCTTGGGACCCACCCCAGGCTGGCCAACTTGTATATTTATCTTTGTGGGACTGTGTCAAATGCTTTGCTAAAGTCTAGGTAGGCCATGTCCACAGCCCCTCCCTGATCTACTACTTTGGTCACCCAGTCAAAGAAATCTTTAGATCTGCCTGACATGACCTTCCCACTGTGAATCCATGCTGCCTTGGGTCCTGTGCCTTTGGCCTCTAGGTACTCACAGTTCTTTCCTTCAGAAGTGACTCCATCATTTTCCCAATCACTGAGGTTAAACTAACAGGTCTATAGTTTCCTGCTTCTGCCCTGCTCCCACTTTTGTGAAGTGGAATAACATCTGCTCTCCTCCGTCCTCAGGTACCACCCATCCTCCCATGATTTGTTAAAGAGGGTAGTCTGTGGTGTCACTAGTTCTACCCTTAGTTCTTTTAGAATTCTGGGATGAATCTCATCAGGCCCCATTTCTTTGTCCACCTTCAGTTTTAAGAGTTCTTTCAGAACCCTTTCTTCTGTGAATGGGCTGGTATCAACCCCGTATCCAGAGTGTTTCTATTGTTTGGTTTAGGTACCTCCTCTCTTCATTTGTGAATACTGAGCAAAATATTTGTTTAGTATATCTGCCTTTTCACAGTCACCCTCTACCCACCCCCTCCACTTTATTAAGCCTCATTATTCCTCCCTTGGCCTTCCTTAGCTCCTGATGTACCTATAAAGGTTTTATCCCTTTTTTAACTGAGTTGGCAGTTTTTCCTCTGTTTGGGCCTTTGCATACTTGTGATATCTCCCTCTTTCGCAGGAGATTCCTGTTTTTTGACTGAACTGCCTCCCTCCCGGAAACAAAATCTGCTGCTAAGTAAATTCTGTCCAAAATATCCATCTTTTTGGGCAGATAAAGACACACAAAATTAAATCAGTGATGCACCATGTATCTGATAACTTTATATGACTAGTTGTTTATTCTTTTTAGTGCTTATTCTTGACAAAATGAAATGCATTACATTTTTCTAATGACTTTTTCTTATGTTTTGACACCATTTAAGGACAAACACACAGCGTTATGACATCTTCCTACTAGCAGGCCAATCTCCCTCCTAATTTGACCCAAATCTCCCTCTTAAGCAAGGTGGCAGGCCAATCTCCCTCCTAATTTGACCCAACCCTCCTCTTAAGCAAGTTGGACATATCACATGTATGCTTTTGCTGTTTTGACTGCCTTCCCTGTTTCCTTTTGCTTTAACTGATACAGTTCTCTGTCTTGCTCCTTCTGTGATTCATTGTACTTCTTGAATGCTTCTTTTTCTCCCTAACCTTAGGTACGGCCATGGAGGTTACTTTAAACCCAAACACTTTCACTACCCTAAACTTACCCCAGCCCTCTGATGCTGAAGGTACAGATTTACAGAGAGACATCACTCTAGAAGAAGTAAAAGGAGCCATTTATTTCCTTAAAATGACACTGCACCTGGGACTGATGACTTAGGGTCAGAATTTTATAAAAACTTCTCAGAGAAACTTGCCCCAGTGCTGGTAATATTATACAACCACCTCTTACGAAGGGGAAAATGACAGATACCATGAATCAAGCTATCCTTATTTTAGTGTATAAGAAAGGCCCCCAAGAGAAAATTTAAAAAATTAGAGACCATTCTCTCTCTTGAATGCAGACTTTAAGATATTAAGCAAAATTATGTTAAAGAGACTTTCCTTACTAGCGGACAAACTAATTAGCCCACATCAGGCATGTGCTATCCCAAACAGACACCAACAAGACAATCTTATTTTGCTCAGATAATTATTTTACAGAGGGAACAGTGATTTAGTACAAGGCCTAGTTTTAGGCCTGGACCAAGAGAAGGCATTTGACAGTGTATCACACGTCCCTGTTTAGGGTGCTAACTGCCTATGGCATCCCACAGACACTGGTAGGATGGATCAAAAGCATGTATGGTTATGCTGTGATCCTGCCAAATGTGAATGGATGGCTAGGGGACACATTGCACTCAAGTGTGGAGTGCGACAAGAGTGCTTGCTAAGCCCACTACTCTACGCATTTGGGATAGATATCTTGCTCAGACAGATAGTAGCACATGATAGAATAAAAGGCATACCCCTTAAAAGGTGCCTGGAATGCATCCAGTGGCAGTAATGGCCTATGCAGGTGACATCACCCTGACTTTGGCCCCGACAAGCTGTGAACATACCTTACAAGATATATTTAAAGAATACTCAGATATATCAGGTTCTAAGATTAACTGGCATAAAAGTAGGAGTTACACCTCTTTGGAATACCCTATTCCACAGGGGCAACAATTTGCAGGCATTATGATCTTGGCAGAACCATTGAAAATTCTAGGCATTGAGTTTGGACCGAGGGATTTAGCTACTGCAAACTGGGAATCTGGACTCCTGAGAGTTAATAGGCTAGTATTTTGTTTGAAAGGATGCCAACTGTCAAAAAGAAGAGTATTACTGATCAGATCATTGTTGATACCTGTTTTCCTATATATGAGTTATGTTTTCCCACCACCGCACTCCTCAGTACCCCACTATACAGTGTTTTCTTTTCAGGCCCTATGGGGCAGTAGGCTAAACCCTAGAAAATGGGGCATAACATATAAAAGTGTAGCATAAGGGGATTAAATGTGGTTAACCCTATTGTTTTCTTTTCAGCATCTTTATTACTTATAGTATTGGGACAACATTGAAACCTGGTGACAAACTGTAGAAACTTTTTGTATCTACTTGGCTAATGCCTTGTATACAGTGTTGGAGAGATAGTAAACCTAGACTACTAAACAGAGTACCCACCTACCAAAGTATGGGTTAGAACTATTGAAAATCATTATTAAATGGAGCTTACGATCTCATGAAATCCAAACTCGTGATAGAAAAACCTTATATGACACTATTATTTCTATTGAAAGACAAAAGACATGGTCTTTCCCAGTGTCCGTAGGTAAGCAGCCTGGATAATAAAAAATTTAGGAACCCATGGCTACAAGCCTTCACATAGGATCTAGTATGGTTGGGGAATTTCGAAGAATGGGAGTTAAGGGAAACAGCAAAAATAAGCAAATTATGGAACAGTATTGCCACAGAGAGTCCTGCATACAGGTGGAGGAGATGAAAGAACACCTGTTCCTTGCATGGCTATGTGTTAAACGCTTTTGGGCACATTTGGCAAATGAATGGGAAAACCCTGTTTCAGAAAATTACCTACTCTAACCTGTTTTACAGTGATCTGTCAGGTGGGTGGGGAAATTTAATGCAGATACCTTATATGTGGTAATGGCCATAATTAGATATTGCATCTGGCAGTCAATATGCTTATGGGTAATGCAACAGAAAGTAATTACAAATGTTGAACTGGTAAAAAACATCTGTTTGCAGTAAATGGACTGGCATAAAGAGATTGGGTTTACAAACAGTAAACAAATGTGACAAGACCTTCTATAGATACATTAGTGAAAGGATAAAGTCCAGAGGGGTATTGTGAAGATCAAAGGGATAAGGGTGTGTGTGAGCAGGAGGACCATGTAAAGCATCTATCCTAAATAGATATTTCTGCTCAGTATTTACTGGAGAGAAGGTAAGCAGGGCCCACAGCTCAGTACCATGGACACGGGGAGAGGAGGTGTACACTAGTCCCTTCACAAAGAAAGGGTCCTACAAGAGCTCAGTAAGCTCAGGGTGAACAAGGCAATGGGACCTGATGGCATACATCCAAGGGTACTAAAGGAGCTAAGGGTGGAACTAGCAGAGTCATTATCAGAACTGTTTAGTGAGTCTCTGAGCACAGAGAGGTCCCAGAAGACTGGAGAAGGGCTCATGTGATCCCACTCCACAAGCGTGGTAGCAGGGAGGAGGCAGGGAACTATAGACCAGTCAGTCTTACCTCAGTAGTCTGCAGGATTATGGAGGCACTTCTCAAGGAAAGGATAAGGCAACACCTCAATCCATAGGAGCATGGGTTTACAAAGGAAGGTCCTGTCAAACTAATCTCATAGATTTCTTTGACTGGGTAACCAGAGTGGTAGACCAAGGAGTAGCAGCTGATGTTGCCTACCTTGACTTTAGCAAAGCTTTCGGTACTGTTCCACATTGAAGATTGATTAATAAGCTGGTAGGCTCAGGGTGGGTCAGGCGTTGGTCAACTGGGTGGCAAACTGGTTGACGGGCAGAAAACAGAGAGTGGTGGTAAGCGGTATACAGTTAGAAGAGATGCAGGTCACAAGTGGAGTACCTCAGGGATCAGTCCTGGGGCCCATCCTCTTCAATATCTCCATCAGTGACATTGCAGATGGACTGGAGGGTAAGGTTTCTCTTTGCAGATGACACCAAGATCTGCAACAGAGTAGATGATCCAGATGGAGTGGGCAGAATGAGAAGAGATCTGGATAAACTGGCAAATGGTCGAAAGAGTGGCAACTGGGGTTTAATGCAAAGAAGTGCAAGATCATGCACATAGGGAAGAGAAACCCTGAAGCCACCTATAGGCTGGGAGGGGAGCTACTGGCAGTCACAAGGAAAAAGAGACTTGGGCATCATCATCACGAAGACCTGAAATCATCCAAGCAGACCACTGAAGCAGTAGGTAAGGCTAGAGGGATGTTGGGGTGTATTAGTAGGGGTATCACAAGTCGGAAGAGGAGGTAATAATCCTCTTTACAAGACATTAGTTAGGCCCCATCTGGAGTACTCTGTGCAGTACTGGAGGCCACACCTTTACAAGGACAGTAACCAAATTAAGGCAGTCCAGAAAGGCAACCAAAATGGTGCAGGGACTGCATCAGAAAACATATGAGGACAGATTAACAGAGATCAATATGTACACCCTAGTGCAAAGAAGGAGAGAGGTGATATGATCGAAACATTCAAACACCTTAGGGCATTAACAAGGTGAAACGGTCTAACATGTTTCAATATAAGAAAAATAGGACAAGAGGACACAGTATGAGATTAGAGGGAGGCCGATTAAGGGTAATGTGAAGAAGTTCTTTTTCACGGAAAGGTTGGTGAATGCATGGAATGGCGACCTCAGGAAGTGGTGGATATGAGTACAGTGCAGGGCTTCAAACAGGCATGGGATAGGCATAAGGGAGCAATACAGATGAGTATGAATAGGCAGGCCATTGACAGAGCAAAGGCCGATGGCACATTCATAAGGTAGAAGAAGAAATGGCAGACTGGATGGGCCTTCGGTCCTCATCTGCTGTCAACTTCTGTGTTTCTATGTTTATATGCAGGGGCAAAGTACAATCAGCTAGGGATTAACTATACACACTGGATTTCTAGTTAAGAGGAGACTTGCACTGTTACCGAAATGTTTTTTCTAGCTGACCTTCTAAACAGGCAGTATTATTCTATGTGTATGTTTTCTTTCCAGATATATGATGCATGTGTCTGTATATATACTGTATTGTAGCCCTTGCTTAAATAAAATTCCTCTAGACTTCCAGTAGGGGAACCCATGTCAGCGTGAGGAGGTCACCGGGAGTCAGTCCTGAGAGGTGAGCGGAGAGGATGGATGCAGGAGAGTCTGGGAAGCGGGTCTCTCCCCCTGAGAAGCTAGAGACCAACCTAAAGAATGCCTGAGGATGTGGAGAAGCTATTACTGCAAACAAGAAAAACAGAAGCTCCGGTGGTACTAAAGTGGAAGTAACTGAGCCACTAGAAAAAGAAATTGTGGATAAACAGTTACAGCAGACTAATGACTTATATGCTAAGCTAAAAGAAGAGGAATTAAGGCACAATGCTGAGAAAATGAAATTACAGCGCGATTTGAAAATTTAAAAAGAAGCAAATGTTGGAACCGATCAGCTGGCCTTTGCCAGACCCAGCTGATATCAGATAGCGCAGCAGCATCAAGGGAGCCGCTGCTGACAACAGTGTTCACCAGAGAACCACTTTGCAAGTAAAAAAAAAAAAAAAAAGGCAGCTAAGGAAGAAGGAAATTACTGAATCAAGTAAGAGTGGTGCCCTGACTGGAATGGCATATACGAGTGTAACCCCTTGTTCCCAGGGGTTACTAGGATCCCTCTTAGAACCAGTGGCAGGCAGGAAAGGCAGCTTGTGAGACACCAGTTAAATGGGTTTCACACTCTCACTCTGTTCTCGGTTTCAGCTGAGCTGGAGTGATGATGTCACCATAGAATCTCGCAGCAGCGTGAGCCATAATGAAATGCTAGCTGCTGGGGGTTAGGTCTAGAATGTTGGGGAATTCAAGTCCATTTCCAGTGAGACTCGAGGAGAGGAGTACTGCAGTGCAGCTCCTCACAGGCTAGCTCTGATATAGAGTGACCAGAGGAAGAAGGGTTGTGTGTTCTCACCCAGAGGAACACAGAAGAGACCAGAGAAAGTGGTAGAGACTATTTCTAGAGTTGTACTCAGTGCCCCATCCTGGAGGGAATGGGGGAATTCCAGGAATTAGGGCAATCCCCTGTACCAGCCTGGACAGGGAGAAGCTGCCTGAGAATCTGTTTGTTTGTGAGTACCTGAGACATTTGTGGAATAAGCCCTGGGGCACCTGCATACCTTTGGTGAGTTCTACTCTGATATAGAGACAGTGTTCACCTAGACAGAGTTTAGAGTAAAGTGTCTGCCTACTGTGGGGTCAAAGGAGACTTGCCAAGTACAGAACTTTTAGTTTGAGTATGGCTTAGAAGCATCTGCAGCAGTGGTGGTCTAGGGTAAAGACATAGCCACCTACCTAGAAGGCAGAATTTCACTGTTCGCTGATGACACAAAAGCTCTGTAACAGAGTAGACACACCAGAGGTGTAGACAGAATGAGAAGCGACCTGCAGAAACTTGAAGAATGGTCAGGGTTTGGCAGTTGGAATTCAATGCAAAGAAGTGCAAGATAATGCATATGGGGCACAAAACCCTGGCACAATATATCAGCTGGGGGTGAGGATATAGCATGCACCAAGCAGGAAAGGGATCTTGGGGTTGTCATCTCTGATGACCTCAAGGTAGGGAAACAGTGTGACAAGGCAGCAGGTAAAGCAAATAGGATGCTGGGATGTATAGGCAGGGCATCACCAGCAGGAAAAGGGAGGTCATAATTCTACTATACAAGACACTAGTGAGGCCCCACCTGGAGTACAGTGTACAGTTCTGGAGACCATACCTACGTAAGGACATAGACAGGGTAGAGAAGGTTCAGAGGAGGCAACAAGATGGTGCATGGATTGCATCACAAGTCCTATGAAGACGGATTGAAGGAACTGAACATGTACTTCCTGGAGGAGAGGAGGGAGAGGGATATGATAGATACATACAAGTATCTTACAGGAGGAACAGGTGCAGGAAAACACTATTTTTAAGCGAAAAGATGTTCCAGGACTAGAGGGCATGGGATGAAGTTGAGGGAGGATGATTCAGAGGAAACATGAGAAAGAATTCTTCACAGAACGGGTGGTGGACAAGTGGAACACCCTGCCAGAGGAAGTGGTGGGGGCTGAAACAATCACAGGATTTAAGAATGCATGGATAGACATAAAGGAATTCTGGAGGTCAGGGGTAAGGGGCAACAGACTTCTAGGAAAACAAACTGAACTTACAAGCTCAAATGGCAGACTGGGTGGGCCATAGGTCCTTATCTGCCGACACTGTCTATGTATCTATGTACAGAACTTTTAAAGTCAGGACACCTCCAGAGAGAAATGTAGAATGTTAAATGTGCTTAACATTTCGGAGAGCATCCACAACCAGTAGTTTGAAGAAAGGTGTTGTAACCAAATGAATGGCTGAGTATAGATTTGGGAGCAAGAGTGGGAGACTCCCCACCCCATCTGGAGTAACCAGGTTTACCTCAACGGGTTCAGCTTGGGCACCTATGGTTTTCTTGGCACTTGGCCAGAGTCTGAAGAAAGCACCTAGACATGGATTGTCAATTTTTCCCTCAGAGCTAGAAAGTGCTCATGGGTGGTTTGGGAGCCACTATCAACCTCCATGCCATATGGAAAAGTGTCCCAGTACTGGCCGGGTGCCATGTCAAGGAATAGAAGAGAAGTGTACCGGTTTGGGCCATGTGTGCCCAGATCCGTTCAGAACCTGAGGGTTATTAGTGAAAAGTGTGCTCTGTACCTCTGTAATCTGCATTACCAGCGAGTGTAGCCTTGGAACTTCTATCTTTGCTTTGTTAGTCTCTGTGTTATGTGAATAAAAGCCACACTCTAGAATACCATTCCTGGTTTGGACGTTTCAGTTATTGCTTCCTGTGTCTGGATTTACTTAGGTGCCCCTGTCCAGAAGTACAAATCTAGCACAATATTGAGCAACCACTTTCTTCCAAGGACCCAGGTTTATTGCCATGCTAAATGGTCCCCCCAACTGTAAGCCAGGTGGTTGCCACACTGGGTTTGCCTGTCTGAGGTATGGCAGGCTCTGTAGTAGAAGTAATGGGTCCACAGTTTCTGCAAAACATAATTTGTAGTAACTACCCCCACCCCTTTCGGAGGCACCTAGATGTGAGAGGAGCAGCCCTGCTGACAGAGAAAAAGGGGCCGGTGGGGGAGGTTACATGAGCCGTAGAAGGCTCGGCCAAAAAACAGGCCCACTTGGGGAGCAGACAAAGCAAGCCAGTACAGTTAAAGAAGTAAAACAAACACAGCAGCAACTTAGAGAGGAGGAAAATATTACAGAAGAACTACATTATGCAAATAGGGCACCCTTGAGCAAACTTCTGTCATTTTGGAAATGGTCTGACCGGGAACTGCAAACAAGGACAAGGCTGCAGAGGAAAGATTGTGCTTCCGATACACTGGACTGGGTGGCTGAGGCACTTGAAAGTGCGGTCTGGAAGCGACACCAGATGGGAAAGGCTGGGAAACTAACTATCCCAGCACGTCAACAGAATTAAAAATCAGGAAGAACAACAAGAAATGAGCAAAGAAAATGAGGATATCTCTGGTAAGAAGAGGATAACAAAAGTTTAACACGTCAGAGTTTACAAATACAGGATGATTCTACATTAAATAATAATGAACAGATATAGATATAATAGTGGGGAAGATGAACGGCATAATGATACAAAAGAACTGGAGGGCATTTGGGAGAGTTAAAAGATGAGATAGTCATCACTAGATGTGGATGACCAGACCATACAGACTGAAAATGAGCAAAGTGATAGTGATATAAATGGGAAGCAACAGACAGTATGGGAGACAACATGTTAAAGAAAAATTGTTCCTGAGCACCTGAACCAGCAAAAAAATCCTGTGAGGCTGAAATACATTGAGGGGACTCCCAGATATACCAGACAGACATGTGGGAAGAAAACTTATAAAGAGCAGTATGAGATGCTTATGAAGTGTATGCACTAATACATACACCTGGTGACAGTACATATGACATTGGCTTTAAAACACCCTGCTGGACTAGAAAGATTTGGGAAACAGTACTACCAACTGAAGGAAACACCACTATGGAAAACTTTTGTAGCCATTCCTCTGACTAAATCTGCATATAAACCTGTCACGGTTTTATTTAAAAATGAAGGTGTAAATGTGGCAGACATTGCCTCCTGGTTAAAGCAAGTATAAAGTGCAGGAGTATCCTGAACTAATATTGCACACAGAACATTTTTGGACTGGTGGGTGGAAGTATAAGGTTAAACTAAAACAGACAAATGGTGACATACAGCATTTGCCAAACTGCTGCTTCTTAGGAAGGGACAGGGAGTGGTGTTTTATGCTGGGCAACCCCGGCTTGTTACAGATGAGGGGATAAAGGACATCTCAGTAATATCCGTGAGAAAATTAAATGTGGGCTGTGTGGTACATTGGGTCACCATAGTGGAATATGTAAGAATCCCATGAGATGTAATCTTTGCGAGGAGAATGGACACACATTTAGTAATTGTCTCTGGGCATCACACAATAGCCCAAACCCTGCAAAGCAGCCTGAACAAGATGTACATGTAACCCTTGCGCAAAAGAAAGACTTGTGAAAGAAAATCAGCCTGTAATGGCTGACCAGCAGGAGGAACAAGGTACAGGATTACAAAGGAAAACTGTGGGCACAGCTCGAATGGACCCCACCCCGTATGAGAAGCAAAAATGAAAATAAACGGGGAATAAGATGGAAGATAAAAATATGAAAGAACCAGAGAAAAACATTGAGACACAGGAAAAAGGTATAGAAGACCAAAGGGAAGAGGATTTAGAAGCACAGGCAATGCCACCACCAGTAGCACACAAAAAAGGCCTATCGGATTGTTACCAGATCTAGGAGAAACCTAAAACCACCAAGGACTAAACGAAGACAGACACGACAATATAACCCTGCATAGTAAAGTATACTGTATTACAGGCAGGGGTGTGAAATCCCATTGCCCCTGTCTGGGGCAAGTCAGTTTCATTGAAAGGCAAGTACAAAACAGAGCTAATTTCATTTAAGTAATAGGGTAAGTGAAAATTCAGTTACAGTCATGGCTGGGCAGTAATAAAAGTTTTGATTTGAACACCTCGATTACAGGAGAAGAATTCGGGACTCTGAGGGAGAATCAGAAGTCTCATCTGTAACATCTTCCCAGCCTGAACAGCCATCTGAGTATGAATCAGCGGACACTCAGAAATAAAAATAAAAAGGCAAAATTGAAGCATACATAAAAATGGTTGTCTATGTAACCCACACATATAATGGCAACTATACATTTTGTGTCATGTAATGTAAATAGTATTAAAAATAAGACTAAGAGAGCTGTTACTTTTCCATTTTAAAAGAATGGGAGGGATGTTATTTACCTACAGGACAAAAAATTGCATACATTATTGGACATAAAGCAGGCCCAAAAGGAATGGAGATGGGGCCATCACTCTGGTCCATTGGGAAGAAGCATTTACAGGAATATGCATTCTGTTTACTACTTTGGTTGTGCAAGTATTAAAAGTGGTGAGCGTTAGCCCAGGAAAAGCGTTAGTGGTGGACATTTTACTTAAGGAATGCACACTTTAGGCTAATTAACATATACAATCCACAGATAAAACAGATAGGAATAAATTAGTACAGTAGATAGAACCACATCTACACACACCAAAATTTGTGATGGGGAGTAGATTTTAACTGTGGGCTGACAAAAAGAGATTGGGGCAGGAAAACTGAGAACATTTTTGTGATATGAATACGTTAAGGACAATTTTAAACAGGTCAGGATTGGAGGATGCATATAGCTGAAAACAAAAATTTCCTGTACATACCCTTTACAGAGAGAGAGTTTCAACAATAATAGATTTTTGGTTTGTCTCTAAAGGGATTAAAACTAATGGTTACAGACATCTACAGTACCAAAGGAGACATCAGATCACATGACAATACAGTTAAACATAGATACACATGGAAATGTGAAAATAGGAAGAGGTATTGGAAGATGAATTTGGCTTTGCTTTAAGAAGAGGGTATTAAACAATAGGTATTGGAACCTTTGGATGCAAGACAAATCGAATGCGTCTTTATGATAATTTGATAGACTGGTGGGAAGCTACAGAACAAGACTTAAAGCAGTGTATGATAACAGAATCGACAAGACAGGAAGGGACGAGTACAGTAAATACCTGGGAATGAGAGTTAAACTTTATGACTTTTAACACAGAAAAGAAAGCTAATATTGATGTTCGGACCAAATACAACAAGTAAAGCAAAATATGTATAACTTTCAGTAGGTCAAAATCACTTATTGTGGAGCAAAAGAGTGGGACCCAATGGAACACATATCAGTAAATCCCTATGAAAGCAGTAAGGAAAGAATCGACATAGGTTATGATGGAAATTCTGGACACAAATGGATATAATTGTATGGATACTAGAGAAATGAAATTAATTGTACAAGAACATGTAAGAGCTAAATTTCAAGAAAAAGGCAGATGGAAGATGGTAAATTGTTAGATCACATAGAAGTTCCAGAAGCAGAAAGACCGATAATTAGAGAACCTATACAAGAGAGTGAAATAAGAGATGCTATATACTCTTTAGAAAGAACTGGAAGGGGCAGGATCAGTTGTGTTCCAGGACAGTAGCTGCTGCTGTTTTCACAGGGTTCTTGTGGATATTACTTGTAGGTTAGTTCTTTTCTTTCTTGCTTCTAAGAGACTAGCAGGGTATTGTTCTGGGGATCCTGGATGTTTGTAAACTGATTTAGTGGCTGTAAGTGGGGCTCTTTTGTGGATGTTTCACTTTGTAACAGGCTGCACTGGTAGAGGCCTATTTCTTCTGAGTTAAAACCTGTTTGGTGGGATTTGCTTGGAGATGGTTCTTTAGCTGCAGGGCTTGGAGGGAGGCAGGGCTGATACACTCTCTCTTGTCAGGTGTCTGCCCAAGACCCCCCACCGTCCCTCCCAGAAGTCTGCAAATTTATAGGGAAGACCTGCCCTGCAATTGGAGAAAAGCTGCTGGTGCAGCTCATGTAGTTCTAGCCACTGGGGTTGAAATTTAAAGGCCGGGAGAGGAGCTTAGGGAGTTGTTCATTTTCCTTACATGTATAATGTGTTGTACTGCACCTAGTAACAGAGTTACTGGTGTACAGTGGGACTGTCTCTAGGATTAGTGGGTGACCTGATTAGGCAGTAGGGTATCTTGGAATAGGGGAACCTGGTGGCTCACCCAAGGAAAACTATTTGAAAGGGGATGGAACCACACATCATTAGGGCGGCATCTTTGGGAGGGTGGTGGGGTGCACAGGGTGTGGAGCAGCCATGATACTGGACTGGGCTTGGAAGTTTGGTGGTTGCCCAGTGTGCTACCAGCTGGCACAGCTTAGGGAGGAGGTTCTTGGGGATGAGGAGAAAGCTGGGGGAAGGGGGTGGTATGGTTGGGAAGGGGCTGAAATCTCCACAGGGTTGCACCAAGCACTGGGGCGGGGTATAGGGAAAGGAGTGCAGGAGAATACTCAGGGGTCACATAGGGACCCTGGCAGAGGGGCCCAAAGGACACTACCAGGGAAGCAGGCAGGTAACTGGGGACCCTCACAAAGGGGGACGGAGGGACAACATTCTCAGGAAGTAGGCGGATAGCCAGTGCTGGACAGAAGGAAGCAAGGCAGGGAGGTGGATCAGACCTTATACTTAGTAACGCTTCAATTCTCTTCTTCTGCTCAAGGATGGGGGGATGTAGCCACGGCAGAGGTGGTTAGAGACGGAAAGGGTGTGGGAGTGGGGGCAGGAGGCAGGGGCCAGATAGCAGGAAGAACAGGGGGGACCTGGAATGCAGGAGAATGGGGAGCAGTAAATCGAGCAGGGGAAGAGGGAGGAAGCGCAAGGAGAAGGACCAGTTGGGAGGAAAGGTAAGAAGGACCAGAGGACAAGGATGATTCAGTAAAGAGAGCTGAAGGGTTAGGCCAGGGAGCACGATGAGCAAGGAGGAGCTAAATGGAGACAGGAAGAAGGGAGGATGAGCCAGGCTAGTTTAGCAGATGGGGAGAAGGACCAGTTGCGAGCAGTGAGGGGAATTAACAAGGTACAGAAGGATACTCAGGAGGAGGAGGCATAGGATTGGAGGGAGGGTGGCCAGGGTAAATAAGGAGCGGGTGGTATGTGGCACCCAGATGAGGGAGGAACAAGGAGCCAGCTGGGTGGAGGGCAGTAGAAAGGATGAGGACATGGAAGGAAATGGAGGAAAGGGTGGTCAGGTGCTCCTGCTGGGGATTCTATGATCAGGGGTATCAAATGGGATAGGGAGGAGAAGCCTGGCCAGTTAGAACAAGATGCTTCCTGGACTAACGTTGCACAGGTCTAGCCACGAGGTATATCAGCTGGCAAGGACTGTGGGGGTTCCCCAGACATACTGGTCCACCTGGGCACAAATGACATTGAGAAATAGCGAGCTAGAGATATAGGCAAGATTCAGGGAGCCAGGGGTCTGTCATGACATAGGATGCACAGTTTCCTTCTCAGAAATCATGCCAGTGCCAAGGACAGTGGGAACACAAAAGAAAATTAGGGAGATAAACCAGTGGCTCAGGGGTGGTGTGAGGCCAGAGGGTATGGGTTGATGGGGATTGGGGAGACCTGGGAGGATAAGGAGCTGTATGCTAGAGATAGACTACATCTCAATTTGGAGGAGGAATCCTTAAGTTGAAAATGGAGGAGTTCATTGGTGAAAAGTGGGTTTAAACTTGTGAAGGGGTGGGATGGGAGAAAAGGCAGTCAAGGGATGCCGATAAGGAGGGACTCTGTCTCCACCCCCTGGGGACCAGGAGGATTGCAGGAAAAGACCAACTGGCAAAGTGCAGACCAGGAGAAAACAGAATCCCCAAGGGAACACGAGCAGGGGAAATGAAACTATAGGGAAAGGGTGGAAGGTAGTCTGCTAAATGCCAGGAGCTTGGGCAACAAAATGCCTGAGCTCCAGGCGATGTTAACAGGGAGCAGTGGATGTGGCAGCGGTCACTGAGACTTGGGCCACTGCAAGACATGACTGGGACCTGAACCTGGAGGGTTACACTATGTTCAGGAAGGACAGGGGAGGGAAGGGAGGAGGGTAGCAATGATAGTTAAAAACTGCATTGGCATAGGGGAGTTGAGGAGGCGGAGGGAACCGTGGAGGCGATCTGGGTCACCTTGATAACAAGGGGGCAAGAGTAAAAAATAGGAGTGGTGTATAGACCCCTGCCCTGGCGGAGGAGCTGGAGGACAGTCTGGTGGCAGATGTTAGGAGACACTGCAGACTGGGCAGAGGAAAGGTGGTGGTGTTGGGGACTTAAACATGCCAGGAACAGACTGGGAGACTATGACATCCTCTGTGACCAGGGAACAGAGGTTGTTGGATGTCTTTCAAGGCAGCGTTCCTAACTCAGCAGGTGAGGGAACCGACCAGGGAAGCAGGTACTGGATGTGGTCTGGCAGACAGTGACCAGATTGGGAGCCTGGAGGTAAGGACCCATTGGCGGGGAGTGACCATGCCACGGTCTGGTTCTGCCTGGACCTAGGAGGGTAGAAGGCTGCACAAAGACGGAAGTAACCGACTTCAGGGGGTGGATTTTAAGAAATGGGAAGGATCCTAAGGAGCATTTGGATGGGATTGGGTCAGACATGGACACTGATAGTAGGTGGAAATCATCAGGAGAGGGTGCAGGATGCTACCAGCACCTGTGCAAGAGTAAGATGAAAATGCGGTAGGGCCAAAAACCCTGTTGGTGGACCAGGGAGGTCCAGGAGGTGGTCTTGAGAAGAAAGCAGCCTATAAAATTCAAGTGCTCAAGGAGTGAAAGGGATCGGGGGAGTATGAGCTGTTGGCTAGAAGGGCCACTAGAGTGGTGAGGGCGGCTAAGGCAAGGAAGGAGCAGAACCTGGCCAGGGAAATGGGAGAGGAAAAGGGTTCTTTAGATACATTGGGGAAAGACGAAGGGTGAAGGGCAGATTAGCAGGATTAAATCAGGGGAGATGGGCACAAGACCCAGAGGAGCAGGCTGAGGTACTAAATGAGTACTTCACCTCAGTTTCACCAGGAAAATGGGGATGCTGCATCATACATGGGAGGAGATAGAGATAATGAGAGGGGCCCCTTACCAATCGGCAGGTCTGGGGGGCATCACTGGCAGGTGGGGGAGGGCTAAGCAGGGAGAAGGAGTGGAAGTGGAAATCACAGCAGAGAGAGTGAGGGAAGCCCTCGGCTCCCTTAAGACGGAGAAAGCACCGGGCCGGATAAATTACATCCTAGAGTGCTGAAGGAACTTGCAGATGTCCTGGCGAAACCCCTGGCAGAGCTTTTCATCATCTCTCTGAGGACAGGGTGGGTGCCCCAAGACTGGAAGGTGGCGCATATAGTGCCTGTCCACAAGGGGGATCAAGGGAGCTGGCAGGAACTACAGGCCTGTCAGCCTGACATCAGTGGTGGGCAAGGTGATGGAGGCATTGTCAAGGAGAGGCTGGGGGCCCTGGATAAGTCAGGGTGCCTGGACGATAGAACAGCATGGATTCATCCGGGAAATCGTGTCAGACAAACCTGGTGGAGTTCTATGACTGGGTGACAAGTGCCTTGGACCTGGGTAGACCAGTGGATGTCCTCTTTCTGGACTTCAGCAAGGCATTTGACTCTGTTCCTCACATGGGCCTGTTGGATAAACTAGGAGAAATGGGGTGGGAAACCAGATGATCCGATGGATAGGCAATTGGCTCCAGGACCCGACCCAGAGGGTCGTAGTTGGTGGGATAATCTCTTCCCAAGGAGGGTCATTAGTGGGGTCCCACAGGGATCAGTCCTTGGGCCCCTCTGTTCAACGCCTCATTGATCTGACATAAGGACAGGAATCAGGAGTGAGATGAGTCTCTTTGCAGATGACTCAAACTGGGGCAGTGGTGGATGGGGAGGAGGGGAGGGTGGCCCTGCAGGGGACCTGGAGGCTCTGGAAGATGGTCTAGAAAGTGGAAGCTGAGGTTTAATGCAGGGAGATGCAAGGTACTCCACCTGGGGCCAGAAACCCAGGCCAAGTGTACACCCTGGGGAAATACTACAAGTCTCAATGGCTGAGAGGGACCTGGGGTGGTGGTGGATGTCAAGATGAACAACTCTGAGACTTGTGGGAGGGCAGCAGCCAAGGCCAACAGGATGCTGGGATGCATCGCTGGGGATCACCTCCAGAAGGAGGAAGTGATACTCCCTCTGTATAACTGCTTGGTGAGGCCGCACCTGAGTACTGCGACAGTTTGGAGGCCACACTAGAGGGACATTAACCTCCTGGAGGGTCCAGAGGAGGCAACCAAAATGATTTGGGGCTTGGGGACAGGACCTATGAGGAGAGGCTCAAAGAGCTAAATATGTACACTTTGGAAGAGAGAAGGGACCGGGGACATGATAGAGGTCTTCAGGTACATGAAGAGGGTAAATAGGGGAGGAACAGTGAGGGTGCTTGAAGGAAGGAGGAAGGGCCACTAGAGGCATGGGTGGAAGCTGGAGGGGAAGATTCAGAGGAGAAAGGAGGAGGTGCTACTTCACTGAGAGGGTGGTAGAGCCATAGAATGCACTACCTGGGGGCTGGTGGAGGCAGAGACAGTGGAGGGGTTCAAGAGGGGTGGGACAGGTACAGGAAGGGTTCAGGAAGCAAATCCAATGCAGCAAGAATATCCGGAACTGGGAAGGGAGAAGCCAGAGAGAGGGGACAGCAAGGTCAGCACCAGGGTGGGGCTGACCAAATGAGCAGACACACGAAGACCATTAGCCTATTCTGCTGGCATTTTAGTATGTTAGTAATAGGACCGCCTGGGATCGATGGGATCCTAATGAGTTTTATAAATGTTTCAAAAGATCTGCTTCCAGTGTTAAAGCAAGTGTATAACTATATATACCAGAATGGACAGCTGTGTAAGCATGAAACAAGGGATTATGGTTTTCTTATGTAAAAAGGGGACAGGGCAGACATAAAGAATTGGAGACCAATCAGTTTATTAATAACTGATTAAAAAATCCTGGCAAAATAACGAAAAGGCTAGTAATAGCACAAAGTATAGTACAAGATGCACAAACCTGTGCAACCAGGCAGGAATATAAAGCAAAACTTAATTTACATTAGGGAAATATTTGATAAAGTAGTAAAGATGAAACCATACATGCACTGGACCAAGAGACAGCCTTTGACGCCTATCCAACATGAATATATTTGGGCTGCCTTGAAACTATATGAGATACCTGAAGAATACATAGGACTTATTAGAATGGTGTATAATGAAGCCCAAGTCCTACTAATGGTTAATGGGCATATGGGCATCCCCATGTATTTTTTTTTAACTATTTTTTTCCCTCGGTCATGGCTTGTGGAAACTCGGTGTAGGCATCCTGTCCAGTTCCTGCCACCTGAGGCCCCTCCGAATCTCGCCCCTCTCTAACCCCTTCCTGCAGCCAGCACCCCTGGTTTAACCCGCCGGGTGGGTTGCTCCTCTCAGGCGCGGTCACATCAGATTCTGGCTAGCAGGTGAGGGCCTGGGTGGAGGACCTGGAAGACCAGTGGGAGAGAGTCCGGTGGTGGGCATGGGGGACAGGTGCCACGCTGTCCCACGAGCCGGTGTTTTCCTCTGTTCTGCGCTCTCCCAGCCCGCGGTGGTGCACCCCCGATGCTCTGGTGCACAGCAATCCTGCCTTCGCATTACCGCTTAGTTACATGCCGCCTGGCTTGTTGCAACACCCCCGTCTCCACCGGGAGTCGCTGGCACGCTGGATCATCCGGCCCCTTGCATCCCAGGGGAGAGCCACAAGGTCATTCATCCTCAGCCCTACCCTGCTGACCACCTGCACCCAAGCTCACTCCCAAACCCAGCCGCGCCGCGTAGCATGCAGGTGTGGCCAGCGCCTCAGCCCTCATGTGCCACCCAGGCTGGCCGACCCTCATGTATGTTAAAATGAAGTTAGGCAGGGATGCCCTTTGAGTCCACTCTTGTATGTACTACGTTTGGAGTTGGACCCTGTGTTGAGAAAGATTAAAATACAAGAAGATACATACAAGAAGGTACTAGACCTGTCAGTTTACAAATGAAGAAAACTGGAAAAAAAAAACTTGTGCATATGCAGATGACTGTATCTTAATGGTAGCTGATATAAAATCATTTAATCAGGCATTACAGTGATTTGAAAATGTTAAAGCATATACTGGAATTAATATAAACAAAACAAAGAGTAAAATCTAGCAGTAGGGAGTGCTGCCATCGATGAGACTAGTATCATACCAGTGACAAAGGGAATAATAAAATTCTAGGGGATATTGTTTGGGCCAAACGATTTAATACAGGAGAACTGGAAGAGAAATATGATATTGCACAAACAAAGGTTACAAGATGGAAGTCTTGGACAATGACTAAAGAAAAGGATTTATTTATTCTTGTATTTATCATACACATTTCCTATTCCTGTTGGTGTGCAATGAAAAATACGTGGTCTCTTCTTCAATTAATATGGGGTAGCAGGTTGAACCCTGTCAAATGAAGCCATACATATAGGCCTAAGAAAGAAAAAGGGGGGTGAATATGATACACTAATGGTATGAGTATACAACATTGCCAAGCAGATAAAGGCCTAGAAGTCTATCAAGTCTGCTCGAATGTGCAGCTAGCACCCCTTGTTCTGCAGGTTCTCCTCCATTGACCCTCCCCTTGTCCTGTCCCATCCCTTTGAAGCAGTCCACTGTTCTACAGGATACCACTTCTGCAGGTAACGGATTCCACCCAGCTACCACCCTCTCTGTAAAAAGTGTCTCCTCATCTCCCTCCTGAACCTTCTTCCTCCAAACTCATATCATGGCCCCTGGTGTCCCTCCTCTCCTTTACTTTGAACAGCCCCTCTGTACCTGTCTTGTTTATTCTTTCATGTACTTCCAGATTATATTTTGGACACAAACATTATACCTTTATTAAAGCAAGAAAAATGCACATGGCTTCCATTAGTAACAGATTGGGGAGAACAGCTATTGTCACAAGGAAACAAAAGCTAAAGGGAAAATGAGAACAGTGGAAACTCATACACAATACATTTTACAGTGGAATTACAAAGAGACATATTGCAGATAAAAACAGGAAACCGATGTATAAAGAATTAGTGTTCAAAAATCACTATGAAGAACCAGTATTCATAGTAAAGCCAGAAGTGGATCAAGTATTAATACTAGAAGCAACCTTAGAAAGCAGAATTCCAAAATAAAATGGAAGAAACTTTCTGGATGTGTAGTCATGGTAAGCTAAATGTGAGAAACAATCATGAACACAAAACGATGGATGAAAGAATGGGTATAGAAGAAAAGTGTGTAGGACAGCTAGAAACTATGCAACATTTGTACTTTCAGTGTGAATTCATAAAAACTATGGGAAATGATCAAGATTATGGCAAACAGACTATTTTAGTAATATGAATTATGATATTCTGATTTATGGGCAACTTACAGAGCAATGGAGACAATGGGGAAAAGTATGATATATGTGATACTAGCGTGTCTGAAATGGACAATATGGCAAATTACATGCCAGAGATTTTTGCAAGGACAAAGTTTGACACTGCAAGATTTAATCTTTAAACTCCAAGCAGAACTGGATGCTATCAGTATGAAATTCACACTTTTGGAGAGAAAAAGGAAAACACAGTGGAAAAATGTGCACTGGGTGGGGTGATAATATATAGATAAACTGTAAATAGGAATACTGAAGAAAATATATATGTGTCTAGAATTACCTGTATGATGTAAGATTTGTTTTGGTTTTAATAAAATTTCCCTACTTTTATCGAGAAGAGCCATGGGATCTTTAACATCCACCAGAACAGGCAGATGGGACCTTGGTTTAACATCTCATCCAAAAGAGCGGCACCTCAAAGTGCAGCACCCCCAAAGCTGCACTACAGTGTCAGTGTTGGGATTTAATTCAAGTGCCTGGTGTGGGGATAGAACCCACAGCCTTCTGATCTTCAGCTCAGAGGCAGCGTGCAACCTGCTGGGCCACTAACGGATTAACTGGCACCACTAAACAGAGGAATACTAATTTACTGAACATATGAAATTTGCCAGCAGATAAAGGCCTAGAGGTCTGTCAAGTCTGCTCAATGTGCAGCTAGCACCCTTATTCTGCAGCTACCCCTCCCTTCCACCCTTCCCTTCATTAACCCTCCCCTTGTCCTGTCCCATCCTCATTTGAAGCAGTCCACTGTTCTACTGCATACCACTTCAGGTAGCACTTTCACCCAGCCACCACCCTCTCTGTAAAAAAGTGTCTCCTCATCTCCCTCCGAACCTTCCTCGCTCCAGTCTCATATCATGGCCCTGGTGCCCTCTCCTCCCTTACTTTGAACAGCCCTCTGTACCCGTCTTGTTTATTCCTTTCATGTATTTAAAGGTTTCAATCATGTCACCCCTGTCTCTCCTCTCCTCTCCTCCAGTGAGTACATGTTCAACTCCTTCAGCCTCCTCTCGTATGATAAGTCCCCAACCCCTTGATCATCTTTGTCGCTCTGCATGCACGCCTCAGTAACTTAATGTCCTCTTCAGATATGGGACGCCAGTACTGCACTAGTACTCCAGGTGTGGTCTAACTAATGACCTATACAGTGGCAGAATCACCTCCTCCCTCCTCGAGGATATACCCTTGCAATACAACCCAGCATTTTGTTGGCCTTTGCAGCTGCCTTCCTACATTGTGCCAAGTTGTTCATTGCCCCTGTAATAAACACACCCAGATCCTTCTCCTCCTCTGTCTGGGCTAGCTGCACTCCCCCTAGCTGGTAACTCCTCCTTGGGTTCTTCATCCCAAAATGCAGCACCTTGCATTTTTGGCATTAAAGCCCAGTTGCCAGGTGTCTGACCAGTTTCAAGCTCTGCCAGATCATCCTGCAACCCTGCCATTCCCTAGGTCATCCACCACCGCGTCCTTGGTATCATCAGCAAACAGACTGATCTTGCTCTTGATGTCCCATGATATGTCTGCAATGAATATCCCAAACAACACTGGTCCCAACACTGAGCCCTGTGGAACACAGCTCAAGTCACTGTCCTTGTGTGAGAGCTCCCCACCACCACCCTCTTGTGCCTTCCCTGCAGCCAGTTTCCTACACATCTCACCAGCTTTGCACCGCCCTGTGCCTACTAACTTCCTTCCAGCCTTCCATGTGGCACTGAGTGAATGCCTTACTGAAGTCCAGATACAGGACATCCACTGCATGGCCCCTGTCCAGTTGCCTGAGTTACCCAGTCATAGAACTCGACCAGGTTGTTTGGCAGGATCTGCCACGTGTAAACCATGCTGTCTGCTGTCCTGTAGTCCTTTGGCCTCTGGAGGGCCACCAGCCTCTCCTTCAGGATAGTCTCCATTAGCTTACCACGATGGATGTGAGGCTCACTGGTCTGTAGTTTCCAGTTCATCCTTGGGGCACTCTTGTGGAGGGCACCACATGAGCCATCCTCCAGTCCTGAGGTACACACCGAATAGTGAGGCATTAAATAGTTCGCTAAAGGTCCCAAGGACCTCTGCCAGCTCCTTCAGTACCCTGGGTGGATGCCATCTGGCCTGGCGCCTTGTCCACCCTCAGTGTCTTCAAACCCTCTCGAACTCTGCTCTCCATGATTTCCCCATCTGTCACCACTCCCCCCCTTCTGCCATTTCTCCCACATTGGGTGTCACCCCCTCTTCTCTTTAGTAAATACTGAGCAGCAGTACTCATTTAGTATCGCCTTACTGCACCCTGCTTCCACCCAACCCCCTCTTTCCTAATCCTTACTATGTGGTCCTTACAGCTCCTTTTCTCCTGATGTACTTAAAAGTCCTTCTCCCCTTCTTAATGCCTTGTGCCAGCCTGAGTTCCATAGATGCTTTGGCTCCCCTTACTGCCCTTGTCACCTCCTTGATTCTGTCAAGTACTCCTCCCTGTCCTCCCACTCCCTGTTTTCTTGTACTTCCTAAAGGCAGCTCTTTTCCTCCTTACCTTTTCCATGACCTCCTTGCTTAACCAGATTGGTTTCTTAGCCCTAGCCTTATTGCTCTGGGCTTTGCAGCAGGTTTGGTTGCCTCCACTATCCCAGCTGTGAGCTCCCACCTCGGTTAGTGTCCATACTAGATTGAATTCTGGCCAGGTACCCTTTACCACTTCCCCATCCTCCCAAAGTGGGCCCTCCTGAAGTCCAGCACTATTGTGCCAGATTCCACTCCTTTCTTGCCCATATCCAATGTGAGCCATACTGAGCGGTGGTCACTCCCCTGACAGCGGTTCCTCCACTGTAAGTTCTCTGTCAAAGTCCCATTTGCCAGCACAAGGTCAAGGGTATTTTCTAACCTGGTTGGTTCACTGACCATTTGCAGCAGGAAGCTGTCCTGGAAGGCAACCAGCAGTACCTGCTCCCTTCTGTTCCTGTTGTTGGGGTGCTCCAGTCCTCCTGGCATGATGAAGTCCCCCACAATCACCACTGCCCTTCTGCAGGTCCTCCTGATCTGTCCCGCTAGTTCCTGTCTAGCGCCTCCGTCTGAGATGTTGGCCTGTACACCACTCCCATTCTAAGAATCCTATTCTTGGAATCCTGGTTTGCATTCAAAGTGACTCCATACTACCCTCCTCCCTTCCTCCCTTACACACTTCAGTCCTTCCTTCACATATGCCACCCCCCTCCTTTCCCAATCACCCTGTCCCTCTGAAATAACCTGTACCCTGGTACAGACAGGTTCAATCATTGTATTGGGTGGCCCATGTTTTCCGTGATGGCTGCAATGTCCACCTCTCCCTCTGCCATGAGAACCTGTAACTCTGCAGTTTTCCTCCCAGGGCTCTTAGCATTAAGGGTAACCACCTTCCACCCTCCCCCATTGTGCCCTCCGTTCTAGCATCATCAACAGTACTTGCCATTTGTCCTTTGTCACTGTTATGGGAGTAGCTCATATGGTTTCCCAACCTGTGATCTCTGCATATCTCTTCCCAACTGCCACCCCACTCCTAGTTTAAATTCCCAACTTCCTCTATGTACTCCTCCATCCTCTGTTTCAACACTTTCTTTCCCTCCTCACTCAAGTGTAGTCTGTCATTGGCATAGAGACTACTGTCCTCCCAGGTCCCTCCCCACCCCCCACCCCCAACAGCCCATACCCTTTAGCACAGCACTAGGTCCTTAGCCATCCATTAAATTCCTCTATTCTCAGCTTTCTTGTTGTGCTTGCCTTTGGCACTAAAGTATCTCTGAAAAGTTACTGATCTTCCTGCCCCTCACATAATGTGCTAGTTCCTCAAACCTCCTCTGGACTGTATCTACTGTCTTGTTAGCCAGGTCGTTTGTCCCAAGATGTATAATTAAATGAGGCTTGTCCCTACCCTTCTAACATATTTCAGAACAGACTGTCCCACCCTTTCGCTGTCATTCTGGCATGGCCTCCACCCAAATCGACTATTCCTCTCCCTTGCTACCCCACCTAACTCCTCTTAGTATTGAGTCCCCAGCACTAAGATTCCACCCCTCTTACTCCCTGCTTGCTTCCATTTCATCTCCGCTCTCATTTCCAGCTCCTCTTCTTCCTCCTGCAATTTCTTCCCCTTTTTACCCCTGTTGCAATTCTCCCCCCGCTCCAGTTTGGTCCAGGCATTTATCAATTACTCCTCTAATTTCATCATTTCCCTCCTCCACCTTCTTCCTCTTTAGCAATGCACAACTATTTTCTGAAGGCCCTTCACAAATGCCCGCTCCCTCTCTCTTCATAGTAACCTGTTCTCTCCTTTCCACTCCATGACTTTGCCACTTCTTCTCCCCTCACAAGTCCCTATCTCCTCATTCCATTTGTCTTTGTCTCCTGACCTGGTTTCCGCATTTGTTCTTCCTGGCCCCTTGTCTCTGCTTCCTTCTTCTGACCCTCTCCTCACCACTGTTGGCTTAAATCACCCTCCCTCATCTCCCCTTCTTCCTCCCTCCAGTATTGGTATCAGTAATTTAGTGAAATGGACAGTACCAAAAGGGTAGACTATGGCTAATGGAGGAAAGGCAGAAATGCTAAACAGCTCAGTCCTCAGAGCCAGGTGCAGCGACTTGATAGAGACATTCGGTCTCTGGGATTGAAAATCAGCGATTAATCTCCTTGGTTACTGCCCCTAAATTCTAAAGTTGATGACTTCAATACCAGAATGACAGTGGTGGAATCAGTGGTCAACTCTCTTTAAGTAGACATGATGGAGGTTCAGCAGAAGATGGTGGTCTCAGCTACAATGACTGCCCTGTTGGTGAAAGAAATCACTCTCAGAAACAAATTCACTCTGCCAATCTGTAAATCCTCGGTCTAGATCACCTATTGATGTTTCTTAGAGAGTGGTTGGAAGAGAAACTGCTTCAGAGGGTCAAGCAGATGAAGTTTCCTTCCAGAGCATATGAGATTACACCATGTGGCGAAGAGAAGATGCTGCAGAGCCCTGCACACGCTCCTAATCACGGACAGCATTGGAACAAGAGATAAAATTTTACAGCTCACCTGTAGACACGGGCTAGTCATGGGACAGTCATACCATCTGTCTGTTCCTGGACATCACTTGTGCGACCAAACAGCAACGCAGGGAAATTTGATGGGATCGGTAAGCAGCTGGTGTGGAGATCATTCAGTCTATTTTTACTGTGGAAATGGTTCAGGTTTTGGTTACTTGGATCACTTTACATACTCAATGTTTTAAGTCGCTCTCAATATAATTGTTCCTCAGTTTTGCGCTCGCACTTTTCAACAGTAGCCTCCTGTATACTCTGATATATGCTTAGGAGGAGAGTTTTAATAACTCAATCATTTTCTAAAACTGCAGCTGCTTTTTTGCTGCCATATTTTACTCTAATGGTTTCTTTAGATAAATAGAATGTTGCCACGAGCCCTTGGGTAGGATTTGTAATACTGTACATTATTAACAAACTTTCGATTTTGGGATTAGTCATTTGCTTTTGGGCACCATAACAACCATTTAGTCTTAGAACTAACATGTCTTAGTGGTATTTTCCCCAGTGTGATACCATAATATACTGGATGTACCAATTAATGTGATTAAGAGATTATTCCCTTGTTTGGTATCTATTGTCTGTATGGACTATTCACTGTATGTAATTAACATCAACTGTACCCGTTGATAAAACAATAAAAGTAAAGTTTAGTGAGACACCCCAGCCATGATGTCCACTTCTATTCTCCACCATGCATGCAGTCCACTTCAGGAGATACCCAGGAGAACTTCACCCTCTTCATCCTTCTTTTAGGTAAGGCATTGTCCTTGCCTTTACCTACAACTGTCCAGTCTCCATTCTAGCAGTTGTCTTGTAATCCTATGAATATTTTATTCATTTATTTTAAATTACTCCAACTGGGATAACCCTATGAGATGCAGCATCTCATTTCCATGGAGTCCCAGGGATGATTGCAACAGTCAGCAGGAATAGTTACATACAGTAACCTTACACAGGTAAAGCAAACAAGCGCTAGGTATGTACTCTACTTCCAAACAGTAATCAAAACAAGCTAACAAAGTAGGGTCACAGCAGACAAAGTGCATGAACATTGTTATGCAGCATGATCAAGGTCAGGTAGATGGGGATTCTGGATCAGATCAAATACAGGGAGTTCTGCAGTGGCTCGAAGACTGATTTCAACACTTGCAAGCTGGAAGCATTCCACAGCGGAGAGGGAGTTTGTTCTAGGTGTCTGGTGCTGCAAATGCAAAAGCCTTTCTACCAAATTCACGCATCATCCTGGGAACTAAGAGTAAGTGCTGCTGTTGAATGGAGTAAGTGGGCAGTTCTTGACTGTGTGAGGAGGGCTAGGATGTACTCTGGGGGGTTACTTGTGTGCAGTTGTAAGCTGGTCATACAGCAGGAAATGATGGGTAGACCATGGTCATACAGCAGGAAATGATGGGTAGATCAATCACAGGAGAGACGAACCTGCACATCTTGTTCAAATTTTCTCCTCCCTCACAGTCAGTTTATATATTTGTTCCCCCAACCTAGGTCATACAGTCATTTATCTACATCTTTTCTCCTGCTGACCCATCCTACCCAATTCCTCCCTAGCCTTTTCCGCACCCCAACGCTTATCTCCTCAGTTCACGTCTCCCCCATCTCCCCACTTCCTGTTTTCTCTGTCCCTTCGTTCCCTACCCCTTGCCCCCCTCCTGTTTTCAATGCTGTCCATAGTTTTTTTTTTTAATTCATTTTATTGACAATATATGGGTACATACTCATTGTGCAGTTAAAGTCGTACAGATACATACAGGGATACTTTTGAGTCCATTAATACTGATCGCTGATGGCCCTCACTCGAGAATCCAAGGATACCGGGTTGTTTATCTTTAATTAAATGGTCAGTATCTCATTAGAACAGGCTGTGGGATGTGACCACCCTCTCCCCATCAAGTCAACTGCCCGTCATTTCATCTCTGCCTCTTCATTAGATAAGCCTCTTATTTCAGCTGGTGGTCACCCTAGAGCCCAGATTTTCATTCTTATCTAGCCAGGTGAACCATCTAGCCCACCTCCATACAAAAATATCGTTTGCAAGTTAATTTTAAAGGTTAATTCCTCCAGGGCTGAAATGTCCTGTACAATTTGGACAAAGTTCTAACAGCTGGTGGCTCTGGGCTCAGCCAGGTCGGGTGATAACTTTTATGTGCTGTGGCTAGTATTATGGTCCAGAGGTATATTGAGTCAGGACCTTTAATTCCACAAGCGGAACACCCAGAATCGCTTCAGCCCAATCTAAGGTCTCTCTAGCATGAAGAAGCATTCAGTATCTTAGTTACCTCAGACCAAAGGGCTGTACCGAGGCATGTCAAAAGATATGCAGATGGTGAGCCTTGTCATCTCCACAAAGTCTCCAGCATGTTTGGGGTGTGCTGGATCTCTCCTATGGAGAAGTACCGGGTAAGAAATAATCTTACCCTTATTTTCCAACCAAACTCCTGCCAAAGTGGGGATCTGGTTGTTTTAGAGCTGTATGAAACACTTTGTCCCAGTCTACCTCCCTGTCCTCTGCATTTGCCTCCCTTAGCCAGTTAGTTTTAATCTTTTCTAGAGGGTCTCTTTTCAGAGCCGCATTGCTTTATATAGAATTGATATGTGTCCCTCTGGATCTGACCAGCCATCAGGCCCTCACGCATTCAAGAAAGGGATAAACAGCTCTGAATCCGGATCCTTGTCCCAACATGCTTCAATATAGGCTCTGATCTGTAAGTACCTAAAGTAGTCAGATCGCCTGAGTTCATATTTATGTCAGAGAGTTTCAAAACTCAGGACCATGTCCCCATGTGTGAGTTGCCCAAAACTGGCCAGACCCTGCCTACCCCAGGCCCTGAAAGTATGGTCCAAGCGGGCTGGCAGAAAGTCTGGAGTCCAGGGTATTCTGCACAGCGGCCAAAGGGATCTTCTCATTCCATACTTCTGCCAGATCCTTCTGGCGGCAGCTAGCGATTAATGACAACCCTCAACACAGGGTGGGGATCTATTGTGGAGCCTCGTGGGAGCAAGACCCTTGCTTCCAACGAGGCCTGCGACCATCCTCTTCCCTTGTTCCATCAGCTTCCAGTTAGAGGTGTAAGTTGGATCTGACCACTGTAGGGCTCTTTTTAATTGTGCGGCTAGGTAATAATCTTCTAGGTCGGGAGGCGATCGCACGTTTTCCTCTTTGTGTCTGCAAGATCGTAAGTTAACTCTTGCTTTTCTCCACCCCAGATAAATCCTGAAATTTTCCTATGCCACAGCTGAAATTGCGTTCTATTTATTTGGATCAGGAGACTTTGGAACAAGTGTAAGAACCTAGGGAGAATATTCATGGAAATTGGCTGAATCTTGGCATAAGTTGGTAAATTTATTAATGTCCATTTCTCAAGATCTTTTGTTATTTGATTTAATAAGTGACCATAGTTCACCTTAAAGCGCTGTGATAAGTGTTTAGTTATATAAATGCCTAAGTATTTCATCTACTTGCTGTCCAGTCTATTGGGAGCTTTTCCTTTATTTTATTTGTAGGTACATAATAGAAACTAAGGGCCTCTGTCTTTGCTTTGTTTAGCGTGTACCCGCATGTCTGCCAAACTCCTCCAACAGTGACCACACCTGGGGTATCGATTCCTCTGGACTTGCTAGGGTCAGCATGACATCATCTCGTACAGTGAAATCTTTCTGTCCAACCCCTACTTGATCCCCAAATCGTCTCTGATTGGCGTATGCCAATGCTAGAGGCTCTATGTAAGGGCAAATAAAGAGAGAGAGGGACAACCTTGTCTGGTGCCCGTCCAAGTCTGGAAGCCGACGAAACTCCTCCATTTACCCTTACATAAGCTTGGGACCAGTATACAATACCCTCAGACTGTCAACAAAGGGTTGCGGAAAAGCCATGGTCTCCAAGATTAAGAATAGAAAACTCCAGGAAACCTTATCAAAAGCCTTTCAGCATCCAAACTCAGAAGACAGGATGGTATATGATGGCGATGTATAGCATCTATTACATTTAAGGCCACTCGGACACTGTCCGAGCCTGTCGCCCTGGACAAAGCCGTCTGATCCAGGTCAACCAGTTTTGGCATAAGAAGGTTCAGCCTAGCCCCATAATGGCTGTGAAGATTTTATAGTCCGAATTGAGTAGGGAAATGGGTCTGTCTGACTCACACCTGGTGTGATCTTTGTTTTCTTTTGGTATTAAAGAGATAGTCGCATATTGCCACGAGGTGGTGCGATTTCCATCCCCAGATTCGGAGAACACATCTGACAAAGGGGAACTACCTCTTTCCCAAAGTCTTATACAATTCAGTGCTAAACCCGTCTGGCCCGGACATTTGCCTGCTTTGAGGGACTTAATAGTTCTAAGTATTTCGGTTTGCGTTATCGGCTGTACCAAACTTTGACCTTCTGCTGGTGACAGAGTAGGGATGGTGAGTGAGCTCAAGAACTTCACTTTCTCTTCCCTTGTCGTCTCCTTCTGGGACTTATACAGGTCAGTATAGTAAGAGGCGAAGGCCTCTTCAATCTGTGTCTGTCTATTAACTAAGTGACCTGTAACAGGTGATATTATTTTGGTAACTGTGGCTTTGGCTTTATGTTGCCTTAGGCGAAAGGCCAGTGGCGGAGCCTCTAGCTCCTCCTTAAATATTTTGTGTTAGATAGAAAGAGTCTTCTCCGTCTCTACTTGTTGCATGCGAATCAGTTCTTTCTTAATCTGTTTTAGAATTTGGTCCTAGGTTGCTCCCACTTGGCCTTCTGGGTGTCTTCAAGTGTTTTAAGTTGTGTATTAAGCTCCTTAAACCTTTGTGTTGTCAATCTTTTTGGGCAGAGGCATAGGCAATTATTTTCCCACCTGTGGCCTTTAATGTGTCCCAGAGAATTTGTGCGTGACCCTCCCACATTATTCTCCTGTATTGTGATGGCAATATGTTGCTTAAGATCATCCATCAGGCTTTGATCTCGGAGTAGGGAGTAATTCAGCGCCACTGAGTATTCCTACATTGAAGGGACAAATCCACCTCTAAGAAGAGAGATTATGGTCAGACAAGGGAGGTCCCCACCCATTGAGGGTAATTGCACTAGATCTTTAGAATAGGTAAAGAAACTGTCTAACCTGGAAAATATTTTAAAACGCCAGGTAACACGTGTACTCCTAGCCACAGGATACTTCTTCCTCCAGACATCCACCATAGCAACCTGCTCAAATATCTTTTAACTGCTTTTACTTTTCTGTAATCTGGGTTTGGTATTTTAGAGGTAGTATCTAGGGTTCTATTAAATACCAGGTTCCAGTCTCCTCCCATAATCAGGAGTCCCTTCGTTTTTCAGCCACCAGCTGACTAAGTGAAGCTATAAAAAGCAGGATTCTGGAGGGGCATAGACATTTACCAAAGTCATAAGTGTGTCCCGCCCCACCACCAAAACAAACCGTGCCCCGGATCTTCTATCACCTCTTACACCTCCAATGGGAAGGAGGTAGCGACTCCTCTCTTCCTGCCCGCTGCTAGGGAGGTGAAACACGTGGGTATCTCTTGGATTTCAGCTTCAGGGCCTCAGCAGGGAGAGGTGCGTCTCCTGTAGGAAGCACATCACACCCTTGTCGTGTCAGGTATTTCAAAATCTGTTTTCTCTTTATCGGGTTTTGCTCCATTGATATTATATGTTAGAAACTTGAGTTGTGTCTAGCCATCTTTAGTTACCAAAGCTGAGCCCTTACCCAAATCTTCTGACACGCTTGTACTTGCACCTGTATAAAGTATCCTCTTGCATTAAATACGTGTACCCAGTTAGAACAATCATAACAGTAAAACATAGCAGCAACTTTGCAGGTTCAACTTTAAACCACAAACAGTAACAATTGACACCCCATCAAACTCTTGGGGTTCTAAAAGAAGATGTGGTGGTCCTCCATGTACATCTGAAAGGGATCCCCCAACGCATGCGAAAAGAACAGCTTCCATGGATAAGCTGGGAATATCCCAGCCTCACGACGCGCATGTATATAGTGGAAGTTGGGAGGCTCAATCCAAGATAAAGCCTCACCTTTAGCCTAGGAAAATCCCTATCTGGGCTGCACCCTCTGGCGTCTGAGAGGATATCCTCTGTATCTAGAACTCTCAATTTGCCCCCCTCCCCGCAGTTCTATGATCTCATGGAATATGAACATCGCGTGAAATAACAGTTTAAACGATTTATCCAGCATTCAGTCTCAAGAACTTATCTTAATCAGATCTACACCCTAGCCTCTATTGTGAATAACTATTCTTTTAGGGAACCCTCCTTTTATTCAAATGGGGCATGACCTTCCATCCACTTAGAGGGCTAGGCAGGTGAGTCCCCAGTCGTCCCCCCCTTCCATATAAGCAACACCGCCTTAAACAGTGCCTGATTAAATGCTCTTTCATGCTGTGGTACAGAACTTAAGCTTCAATAGTGGGATCAGAGACCCGAGCTGCCCAGTTTTATTAGTGAGGTCTACTCACTCACGAACCAGCTCGGGACATCCGCTCCAACTCGCACCTCCCTCCCCCCCAACCAGGTCCAGCGGCAGAGGCCAGAGTAGAACGAAGAAGAGAGGGAGAGCAAGGAAGAGAGCCAAGAAAAGAATAAGGGGAGAGCCCTCCCTTCGAATGTTCGCTTTAGGCGCTGGGACCAATGTCCTGAATATCTATTAATCAGAGATCACATTAACTGTCACATTTGCCATCAGCTTTTACAAATCTTCATGAATTAAGTTTCTTCAGTAAGAAGGAAATGCCCCTCAGCTGGTGGAATAGCCATCGGCGGATCCCCAGTCACCCCTTCCCCATCATGTGACAGCGCCCCTTAAGCATCATTTAATATATGGCCCGTACATGTTTCAGCATTTAATGTGGACTTCAGAAATGTCTACCCGCTCACCCGTTAAGCTTCAGTCCTCTCGTCAGACCCTCTCGACTCCACCTCATACTCTCCTCCCCAACAGAATCCCCTCCCTCCCACACCCAGCCCGCCTATAAGATCCAAAAGTAAAAGCTAGAAAGAAGAGGAGAGAAAGAGGAAAGAAGGCGAGAGGTAAAAGTTTTCATTTTTCCCCGTTGCCTATTTTAAGCAGCGAGATGCACTGTGCACATGGCATTCAGAGATTGTACTGATTATCCGGCTCACAGTCAGTCAACGGAAGACTTAATGCTAGCTGCAGTTTTCAAGTCTCCAAGTATTTTGTTGGTTGGAATCCCGTCATCATCTAGGAAGTGCGCTGCCTTCCTGTTCACCACGAAGGTTCACGTGCCTTTGTAGGAGGTTGAAATGTCCACTCTTAGGTCCGAATCTGGAGTCTCTTGGGCGATCCCGGCTGCCAGCGCCTCTTGAGCTACTGACCACACCGGGCGATCAGATCCCGCTCCAATTTTTCTTTGCCCATGGCGGCACTGAAATGCCCATCTCCAAGAGGTACTGCGGCTGCTAGGAGGTCTGCAAATACCTTCTCCGGTTTCAGTCTTCAGCCTGGCTGGGTGTAGGAGTTGCACTTTTATCCCTTTCATTTTAAGTTTCTTTAATATGGGCCATAAGGTTCTCCTAGCCTCCTGTACCATGGTGGTGTGGTCATTATCTAAGGTGATTCTATTCCCTTTGTATTGCATAGGGTCTCTTTGCCAGGCTCAGCGCAGGAGCTCCTCTTCGGTGGTGGGAAGTCATTCGTACAATCAGGGACCTGGGCCTAGCATCTGGATTACGGGGTTTTGGCCCCAGCGATCTATGAGCCCGATCCATTGCCAAGTCGAAGTCTTGAGGCGACAGAAGCTCTGCAGCATATCCTGCAGAAAGGTTATGGTATCTTTATGGGTCGCCTCTGCACCTTCTGGAATCCCATATATCCTTATGTTTTGCCGCCTACTTCTACCCTCCAAGTCATCCAATCGCCTGGTAAGTTCTCTATCTCTCGCCATGAGATACAGCAACAGGCGGTCTTGTCTGTTGGTCTGTTCGACTGTTTGCGTTAAGCAAAGCTCCATCTGGTCTGCCCTGTGTTCCATATTGTTAATGTCCGATCGAGCTCCGTGAAGGTCTCGATCAATTTTTGGACCGTCTGGGCCATTTGTAGTATTGGAGGCCAAGTCTGCTTTGGATCTTGCTTCACGGGAGTTCCCTGCTTGTAGGCCCTCCGAGAGCCTGTATTCTCCGGTATTTCTTGTTGTTCTATTTGCAGCATTTCTTTCAATTTTGGACTGGTGTACTCTGCAACTTTCCCGCTTTTGTTCTTGTCGTTTTAGCTGGAAGACATACTTCTAGCAAGCGATGTTGTCAATTTTGTGACTCGAGAGGGCGGGCCGAGCTTAGGGTGCCATTGCTCTCTGATGTCACGGAAGTCCCGTGCTGTCCATAGTTTGATTACAGCCTAGTTGTATTTGGGGCATAACTCCCACTGTTCTGCAGTGGTTTTCAAGACCTCACTCCTGTTCTTATCTCCTCCCATCTCCTTGCCCCCTCCCCAACCAGCACATTCTTTGGGCATCTGCTCCCGCCCACTCCTTTCATCCTCCCCTGCTCTTCATCTCTTTCGCTCTGGCCCCACTCTGCACTTTTCTTTGTGATAAAAGTGAAATTTGCTTTTCTAACTATGGCACTTAAGACAAAAGAACTGTTGCTCAAACTTTTTCTGGCTGTGTTTTTTTCAATCACCGTTTTTTGCTCTATATGTGTCATTGTTGGTGTATTTTACCCTTTGTAGCTCACCCAAAATTTGTAACTGTACCATTTGTTTCTGTTTGTAGTGACGTGGAACCTCTGTAAATGAGCCCTGGCTCCAAGGTATTTTCGAATAACAAATAAACAAACAAACAAAGTAGGGGCAGCCGAGTGGTTTTGTTTTGCACAGTGTTTGTGATATGTCCATAGTCGGAAGGGAGCAGGAGGTGGAGTCTACCTGCTTCCTATGTCAGCACTGAGGTTGTGTTTAGACCTGTAGAGGAAGTCAAGCTTTGGACCCAGCAGTTGATGAGATGTGATCAACATGCCTAATCTATGTAAGTAATACATCAGGCCAGACCCCGAGATATTTGAATACGTTGACTTGCTCAGTAGTGCTGCCATCTGATGTTCGATTGCAAGTGATCAACTGAATGAGTTAGCAAGTTCTGGGATTCAAACACCATAGACTTAGTTTTGGTTGCATTAGGTATCGGGCAGTTGTTGCGAACCAGGAGAAGGTTGCCTTGAAATCATTGCTGTAATAGGACTGTGCAAGTGAGCAATTAATTTCTGAATACCACAAGTAATAGCCCATTCATTACAGAAATTCTAAATAACGCACATGAGCCCTTTTTAGTGGTTTTCTTATTCAGGTCATTCTCTTACAAAAATAAATAAATAACCCCCTTGCCAAGCAGTCCGGCTAGTGTGTGGGCACCCCTTAGTAATTCCTCCTCCCCGCCATCCTACCATACCAGTCCTTCAAGTGTAATAAAGAGAATTCCATAGTTAGAAACCTCTAGCAGCTTGTTTAGCAGAAAAAAAGACGTGGCATGCCATATATGTAGTACAGAACTAAAGCAGCCAGTGGTATGTGCTTGAGTAGTGAAACTGCTAAACTATAGAGGTTTAAAACTGTACCTTAGTCTGAGAGGCATTTGGGTTACATAATGTGCTATTATGGTGCATTCTCCAGCTGTTGACAGAAACTGTATCAAAGGTATCATTCATCTTGCCACACTAGATTTACATTTTTTTAAGTCCAACCCAGCTATGTATCAAGGAGGTCTTTTAGCTTAAAGTGCCCCAGTCGTGTACCTCACTTTCTGAATGTATTTGGTGTTAAAGGTTATTTATTTTTTTTAAATAAAGAAGTTTATTCACTGAAATGTATTGGCTTAAAAACTGTGAAGTGCTACGTACTATATTTCCCATCCATGAACTGAAGAAAGTGCAGCATAGTCTTCAAAATATGAACTGACTGAGGATACCCTTCATTGCTCCCCAAATAACATGACGGTCATTGATTTATTTTATTTGTATTTTTTCTAAAATTGCATTTATCAAAGAATGCATAAAATCCACTCATTGGACTTTAATGCCTTGTTGAAATCATATCTGAAACCTTGCACCATGACTGTAGTCTATGAATGATCTAATTTGCTTTGCATTCTGTTATCTATTGTATTTGGTTAAAATGGTTCTTCCTGTTGTAATGACTGTTAATGTAATTTTCTATTTTTTTTTTATTTAGTTGTTTAACCAGGTATAGCACACTAAGCTGAAAGCTTTTTACAGGAGCGACCTGGGAGCACAAGGAGGTTAAGTGACTTGCTCAGGGTCACACAGTATGCAAGTGAAAGTTGTAGGATTCAAACCCAGGTCTAGTCTGCTGGATGTCACCAGATTTGCAGCTCAGAGCCTTAGACCATCTGCCATACTCTCCAATGCTATCGAATGTGTCCTGGTTACTTTTTGTAAAAGTAAAGTATAGTATATTCCAGTGAACTAACCTAAAATAAAATGGATTCAAAGCGAATGCAGTGTGAATACTGTACATGAAGGTAAGATACCACTTGAATGACCTGAATTGCTGAACCCAAGAAGGAAAAAAGACTGGAGAGCTGGGGTTGGCAAATTAAGCTAACCTGGATTTGTACTGGGCGGCCCAGTCGGCCCATATTCAAGAAGTCTAGGAGGTCGGCACAAACCCACAGCAACACTATAATACTGTTGCACCTATGCAGCAGGGGTCCCCATGCATATCAGTGCAGAGTATAGGTTTGTGGTTGTGGCAAATGGCCCCAAAGTGGTGCTATTTACTGCTGCCGAGAACCACCCCTTAATGGGTATTTATACGATACACACGCTCACTGATGGTTCATATGGTGTCCGGCTGAGGAGGTGAGAGGAGGCTGCACCAGTCACAGTATCAGGCTTCACTGATCGCCAGGCGCTTGGGTTAAGGGTGTGTGAGGTGGTGGTATGTGAAAGGGAGGAATGGGTGGGGACACTAGACTACCACTGTTACAGTTGTACATTTGTCAATGGGTGCTCAGAGGGTGGGACGATTGGGGCAGAGCACCACTCGACACCAGGGATAGGTGTATTCATTTAAAGCAGGCAGTTGGGGAAGCAGCAGGACTACTAGACACCAGGGATAGGTGTATTCATTTATAGTGCACTGTCTGAGGGCACAGCTACACACCTAGGGCATTATTGTATGGACAGGAAAGGGTGATGGGGGTTTACTACTAGACCCCAGGGAAGTATGTACAGTCATCAAATGGGCGCATCGAGGGGCAGGAGCACACTAGATCACCGGGCGGACATGTTCATTGGGTGTGGCTCTAAGGGGCTGCTGTGCCCCATGTAGATGAGCCAATATTTGGCGTGCAAATGGTCTCTTAGTGCCCAGTTGGCTCATTTGCATGTTGTGGTTGCCATAGGGTCTTCAGGCTATCCCGTTTGGGCATCGCTATTCCTGTGGGCAATATACAGCATAGGTCCATGTTGGGGCAGTGCAATTTCACTTAGCACTGCACTGACACGGTCTGATATTCAGTCAGATAGTGCTGTCCACTGTCCAATTGAATACAACAGCCACCAGGTCGAGTGTAAGTGCACGCAGATATCTACACTATGCTTGTACTCCTGTTTGAATATCGGAACTACAGTATTCAAATATCTGAGGTGTGAGGAGGAGGTGTCGTTGAGGTGCAGGTCAGGAAGCAGACCAGGAGAAGTTATAAAATTTGCGGTAGCATTTATTATTATCAATAACAATAGAATAAAAGCAGGTGCCAGGTCGGGTGCAAGTACAGCAAAATTGGCAATGTGTTTGTACTCCTGTTTGAATTTTGGGACCATGATATTCTAGCATTATTTATTTATTTATTGAAAAGTTTCACCAGGAAAGGCATGCTGAGCAAACAGATGCTTCGTCTCAGTGTGCGACTTGGGGAGGGTTACAGAGGCAGTACTGTATATATTTGCACAGGAAACAACATACAGTAAGATTACATGACAGTACATAGGAAGAAAACCCAAAGTGAAATTACATGATGGTACAGATATATCACCCCAGGAACATGAGATAGGAAGAACATGGAACATTGCCACAAGGAGGTATCTCGTTGTTGTCAAAGTTATTACATGGGGTAAGGGAGAGATTGTACAAACATTATAATGACAGGAGGTATAAAATATGTCTCCATACATGTCTGCTACAAGCTCTGATGTCACGGTGGACAGATAAACAAGTCAAGTTAGAAGTGCAGTGAGGGGTAAGTGCTGAGGTTGGAATATATGCCAGCATTTGTAGCTGTAGCTAAGGCTGCTGGTCAGGCCACAGGGACTCGAGTAGGGCAGAGGGGAGGAAGGGGAGAAGGTACTACGTGGGGACAGTGGCACTGGCAGTTTACAGCGCAGTAGTTTGACAGGGCAGAGGAGATGGAATACCTAGAGGAGGAGTGCCAGATTTGAGCCAGTAAGTCGTTCCAGAGCTTTGGGAGGTGGTAGGAGAAGGCTGATTGGGCAGCATTGGTGTGAGCTGGTGGATTACTAACAGAGAGTCAGTAGATCTGAGGGGCATGAGTGGGGGTTGGGGTTGAGGATAGGGAGGAGGTGAGGTAGGATGGAAGGGACCCAAGGCAGAGGTTAGAAGCAAATTTAGCACAGTATCTGAGGTGCTGAGAGGGAGGAGGAAAGTGTTGTTGAGGCGAGTCAGGAAGCATAGGCAGACCAGGAGAAGTTCTAAAATTTGTAGGTACAAGGCATAAATTAGTGTTGGAGAGTTGATTAGTGGCCTTACTAATCAAAATAAAAATGATTAGCATTCAGTCGATTTTGATTAGCAGTTTTCTAAAATGGGTATTTTACTTTAAACCATATAATTATTACTTCCTATTGTATATATTAATAAAATAAATGTATGCATAGTTTTGAGACTGAATTTTCCATTTTGACCAAATTGTCAGCATAAACTTTGTTCCTGTTACCACCTCATGTATGCAGTGCAGAAGATTTTCAATCCCTGCCAAGCGACATTCTGCACAACTGAAATGCCATTTTGTACCACAGGTGCGAAAAACACATTTTGGCTAGGATTTGAAAATGACAGCTGTAACATACATGAGGTGGGGTAATAAGAAGGCTATGTTGAAAATCTGGGGTCAAAATATTTAAAATTTCAAAGTTACAAGGATGTGTAGTCAAATTGCAACAAATGGACTTAACTCTGCCATTTTTCATGTTTTGATCAAAAAATTTTCAACATAACCGTTTTATGACCCACCTCATGAACAATATGACTGTCATTACACAAAACCTGCCCAAAAGGTGAATTGCCATGCAAATGCGAAATCAGCTTAGCGGGAGTTGATAATAACAGTTGTATTGTTCATGAGGTGGGGTCCCCAAAAGACTGTGTTGAAAATTTGGGGTCAATGTCTAAATAAAATGACCAAGTTATGCACCAAAGTTGAATCCTGCATTTACCTTAATTCTCATACTACAGTCACCAGTTCCAGCAGCAAGGCGTGTCTTCAGTTGGGAGCGTGGATCTCAAACCTGGGTCCTGTTCTGGTGAGTGATGGTCTGAGGGGTGTCAGGGGGTGTGTGTGGGGAGGTGGGTGCACAGTGGGTGATCAAGTGGGGTACAGGGTGATCGGCAGTGGAGCATTTATATATACATTTTTTTGCAGGTTTTAAAAAAACATTGCGGGACAAAAACAGGACAGTGATTGAATGGTGAGGGTGCCACAAGACACCAGGGAATGTCAAAATAACAGGAACAGTGATCAGATTAGGGGGTGCCACTGGACATCAGGGAAAATCAAAATAACGGGACAGAGATTGGATGGGGGTGCCACTTGACACCAGGAACATCAAAATAATGGGGACAGCAGTTGGATGGGGGATCCACTAGACCAGAGATAAAAAGCATTATGGGGATGGCGATCAGTGGAGGGAGGGGCACTAGATACCAGGAAACAAGGGCTTGCAACTGGAGTGTGGTGAGGTGTCACAACCCACTCAGCAGGTCAGGCCTTCTGCCCCCACAGTGTCAACCTCCCGGCGCAGTCTTGTGAACAAGAAACAGAAACAGGGTAACCCTCCTGTCTGTTTTGTGGGTTCAGATCAACCTTTGGTCTCAGTTCTGGAGGGATTCAAACTGTGCTGTTTTTGCTAAGCGTACCCAATGTACAGGCTCTGATAATTCTGCTCTTTTGGGGGGCAGATATCTGTTGCGTATGGGCACCTAACCAGGCATAAAAATGAACCCTTAAAAACTCTAATAAAGACCTCAGATTACTCTTACCTTTTCCCAGTTGGTATTACCATATAGGCTCCTACATAGTGTTGTCACACTCTTAACCGGCCCACACATCACAGGCAAAAACAGAAGGACTTGAAGACACAAATAGTCTATTAAAAAATGAGATATTTACTTAAAAATAGATAAAAGTGTAAATACAGAACCATATATCACAAAACATACAAATCACTTAAAAGAACAAGGTTTTAAAAGTTCAGATTCCTACCACTGATACACTCAGAGTTGTCTGTTCTAAGGTATTCTTATCCAACAGTGCTGTAGATGTTTCTTTTCAGAGTCCAAACATTTGTGTGTAAATGGAAAACAGAATACTGTTTAAAACTGGCTTTGCCAACCTCTTTGCATGAGGTCACCTAGCTCCTCCCTGTCAAGAATATAAAAATGATACCAACAGGATGTCTTTTCAGAATGTAAATACAGATTTCTGTGACCTCAGCAAAACTTTTTTTTTCAAATGACTTTCTTTGATCTTATGAGCAGCTTCCCTTTCCAGCACATCAAAGGACTTGTTATGTTTCTCTGCCAGATCTCACGGAGGTGCAACACGCTTTGTATCATCATGTGAATTTTAACTGTGTTTCCTCTGAGCGTTATACAAGTTTATGATCTATCTTGGCAGTTGCAAGCTGCAATTAGTCACATAAACAGGATACCCTAAATGTTAAGTCTCTTCTAGCCTGTAATTTTCTCTTGGCCTTCCAGGTCACCGTTGTAGCTAAAACCTGGGGGAGGGGCATTCCACAGGCTGTCAGCATCTCTCATGAGAGACATTCAGTAACACATTTTATATTACAAAATCATAGATTAATCAGAACCAGCTGTCTGAGTGTCACAGGGGCGCCACTAGACACCAGGAAAATAAAATAAAAAATAACAGGGATGGTCAGCTTCTATGATTAACAGCCATTGCTAATCAAGCTGGCAATTGACTTGTGTTTCCTGACTCTTGGGTCACAAATTGCGATGCAAACCACTTATTTTATGCCTTGAAGTAGCGTTTTTATTATTATCAGTAACAACAGAGTAAAAGCTAAATCATGAGGATAGCTCTTATAAGGCAGTTCAAAGAAATCAAAGTGCATTTATCTGAGGTTATCTCTAATTCTAAATTTCATACACCTCTCCAACAAAGATCACTCTCACCTGTGTGTGTGTGTGTATATATATATATATATATATATATATATATATAATTAATAGTCTCCGTTTTTTCTATTGCTTAAAACGTGTGTTAAATGCCGTAACACCTGGTAGGTGTTACGGCATTCACTCCATCCCACAACAAACCACTCGAAACTAAAGATAGCAGGTTCAAACTGTCCCTCTAACTTCAACTGCCACTGAAAAAGAAAGACTTACCTCCATCCCAGATAGACAGCAGCAGCCTCACATCACCGATAAGTTAAAAAAAATTGTTAAGCCGATTCTAAACAGCGGACGAAATTTATCCAGTTAACACTTAAGCGATGATCCCTAACTCTCTCCTTTCAACCCTAACCTTTCCGCAGGTCAAACGAGAATACCATTCAACCAGGAAATGAAACGAAGAATCTCCATACCGGACTTGTGGCCAATTCCTTTTATTGTTTAATGAAATTTAATGTTATGTTAATGTTTATGTGAAACGTTTAACCACAATTCTGTTCTCCTCACACAAATAAAACCTTTGATCTGCAAGGTAAGCACAGCGACTTTTTTTCAAGCGGATCCCTTCAATTATATAAAATAAAATATGGGAGAAGTGTGTAAAACTTCGAATTTAACACACTCCCTCGTTGTTTGGATGGCATTCATAAACCCCTCGGGCTTCGCCCTCGGGGTTTATGTGCCATCCAACAACTCAGGTGTGTTAAATTCTCGTAACACTTCTCCCCATACTATCCTATATATATATGTGTGTGTGTGTGTGTGTATGTATATATGTATATATGTATGGGATATGACATGGCCTGACTGAAGATATCATATTTATCTTCACAGGAGGCCAATGATATCATGATATCTCACGGTGGCGAAGCCACAAGTGAGAATATCTTGTCATTGGCCTTAGTGAAGATAAATATGATATCTTCAGTCAGGCCATATCATGTTCTTTTATACAAGATGTGTTTTGGGATTTTAAAAGCGTACATTTAAAAATGTAGCATGACAGAGCATTAGTTCTGTTTTGTGAGTTGGTGGCATACATTTAAAATAATGTGTAACTTGTGCAAATAGTGAGAAAATGTCAGTTTGTTTTTGTTGATACCTATCTGGTTGATCCTGCCATGTACATCCTGGTCCCAATCATTTTGTGAGTTCAATGATACTGTCCAAAGAGTTCTAGTAATGTATACTTCATAGTCTGACCGAGTGCTGTGATTGTTCTGTCATCGTGAGACAAACTGAAAATAAAATACTGCACCTCACATTTATATAGTGTCAGAAGTGTCTCATCTTTTTTGCATCCTTTGTTTGTTTGTAAGTAAATAAAATAGACCATGTGCTGTGCAGAGGAGCGGTGAGCACTTTCCGAACTAGATGCGAGCTGGAGCAAGCGTTGTTATAGCAACTCATGCTCATGCTTGCGTCTTGGTATGAAACCGCCCACTGCTCACTCTGCACAGTGTGCGTCTGTTTTTTTTACTTTACAAGCAAACTAAGGATGCAATAAAAGATAACAGAGACACTTCCGACAGTGTATAATTGTGGAGGTGCAGTATTTTGTTTTTAATTTGTCTCAGGATGTCAGGAGAGTCACAAGCCAGTCATGCTACAGTAAAGATTGTACTGGAAACTTTGAGCGAAACAATGAAGTGGGCAGAATTACACGGCAGGATCAACCAGATAGTTTTAATGTACAAAAGAGATATTTTCAGTATTTATAGAGACTGTGTATTGTTTTAAATGAGTAGCAGAACATTAGTAGTACTAATGGCGGTCAGTGACACAGTGTTAGAGAAGAAAGTGAAAGTTGAGAATAGCAGCTTCAGTTTCATTATGACGATATAGGAACATGGAGATATCAGTGATATCTTCACTGCCTAGCTGAGATATCACTTTTATCTCCACATTTATCCCAAAACACGTGTTGTATAAATATATATATACATATGCACACACACACACACACTATATTATAGTGGCAAGGTAGTGCCACTATAGTTAGGGTTGAGTACCCCATTTAAGGTTAAACTCTGACATTTGGCAGCTTAATAACTTTGCCACCGTATAAGCGGATTTGCCTGAAATCTGGTATGCGCGGAGCGACTCCATAGATCTCTGGATCTGCCAAGTTTCATAGTGGTTGGATATACGGGTGCGGAGCTGTAAGCGCTGAAGATTGTGGTATTCGCTTTCTTGCGCATTCTTTGTTCGTGCCTACAGGTCGCATGGTCTGCATGACCAGTCCAGAACCTTCAGGGAAGAAATCCCGATGTGCCTTTCAAAGAAATATTAAATGGTTCAAAAGTTATTTAGAAAACAATTTTCCATTATATGCAATGGGAAAAGTTAATAAAAAGTTAGACAGTGTCGCAAATGCAGTTTTTAGTGTCGAAATGACCCTGTAGTGTCGCAAAACCGCCATCTTGTTTTCAGCTGGTGGTCACAGAAATGCTTGGTATTTAAATTTGGGACCTCTAGGACACAGTTCTGCTATGCTCACCTAGTCGAGCCCTGAGAATGCTAGCCATGTCTTTTTTGGGAGGATAAACACCCAGAAATATGTTTTGAAATTTTTGTAAACAGTAATGTTGCAAAGTAGTGTGCACATTCAACACTTTTGTGCCTTTTTTTTTGCAAAAGTGTCACAAATCATGACACTACTTTGCAACACTATAACAAAGAATAGAAATCTTTGCCACCCTGCTGCAAAAACGGTGTGGTCTTTTGGACTGAAATTTGAGGAAAAAGCCAATATCCCACAGATGTGCCTTCGGTGGCTTGGTGACAAAATATTAGAGGGCTGCAAAGTTATAATACTCTGAAGTTGATAATGTTTCCCATAGGCTAACATTACAGCATCTCCCGCGCTTTGGGGCCCGTATCTCAGAAATGCTTTGAGATACAGACTTTCATTGGAAAAATGTTAGCCTCCCCATTAGGTAGCTAAGTAGAAAAACTAGCCAGGAAAGTCATAAATTATATGAAATTTAAATTTATTTTTTTTTTTTTTACATCATACAGTTCCTGAGATATAAGCAATTCAGTATTCCAAGTGTTTATTTTCTGCTCAGAGGCCCGTTACTATGCATACATTCTTTGTATGCACTATATTTTCTCAATGCAGCTTTTGAGGAAAAAAAGGTGTGTGTTTTTCGTTACTGTTACAGTTAGCTGTTTCCACTTGCATTTCCATAGCTGTTTGTGTTAAGCGTTCCGTCTTCTCCACCATGTGTGTTACCCTTTGTGTTTTTTGTTTGCGTTTGCGTTACTGTTACTGTTAACATTTGTGTTTCCATTACTGTTTTTGTTTGTGTTTCCTTTTCTGTCACCGTGTGCATTTCCATTTGCTCTATGCGCTTCCGTTGTGTTTTCTTTGGCGTTGTCATTGCTGTTCCCATGATGTTTTCATTTCCGATACGTTACCGTGCCCATTACGATTTGCATTTCTGTACGCTTGTGTTTGCGTTTCTGTTTTCATGAGCGTTTGCGCTTGTGTTTCTATTACCATTTGACGTTATCGGTTATGTTTGCATCACCATGTCGTTACCATTTGCGCTTGCATTTGCATTACTGTTACTTCACTATTTATAGGCACAATCTCAAACATAAGGGAAATTCATGGCAAAAACTCTGTTTAATGCATTAGTTAGGGTTGTTCCACAGCTACAAAAGCGAGGAAATTCAGTGTTACGTTTTTCTTTTTTGTTTTTTTTATTTAGTTGTTTTAACCAGGAGTAGCAGACTAAGCTGAAAGGTTTTTACAGGAATGACCTGGGAGCACAGGGAAGTTAAGTAGCTTGCTCAGGGTCACACACTATGCAAGTGGAAGCTATGGGATTCAAACCCAGATCTGGTCTGCTGGATGTCACCAGATGTGCAGCTTACAGCCTTAAACCACTGCGCTATACTGCCTCCTGAAAACCCTACTGCGCATCTTCCCACCACACACACACACACCCATATATGCAAGTAGGGGAAGGACCAAGGCAACGCAGCAAGCACACACGACCAGCAGCAGGTAACAGGAATAACATACAACTATCTAAACCATGAAACCACACATCCATGCTCCCATCGGGCTGTGGCATGGGGTTGTCACTGTTAACTGTCATCCTGGACATTCCATGCACCGCTAAAGACATATTGTGCTATAACACTTTTGTGTTTACGAAAGTATGTTGTGAAGGCATGCTCCTAATGACTGCACATCTTTGCCATCATCCTGCGCAAACAGTTGGGAGCCTTCGAGCTGACATTTGTAGGGTGGCAAGACCTGGTCCCACAGATGTGCTTTTTCCTGCTATTGTGTTAAAATACTTAAGGATTACAAAGTTACACTGTTCCAAAATTGAGCAATTTGCCATAGACTCACATTGCGGTGCCCATGGCGTCTTTACGCCACCCATATGTTGAAAGCAGTGAGGTACATCATTTTCACTATGCCAGTTCGGTTCACCTTTATGTGACCTAACCTCAAAGAACAACTTTATAAATAATGTATCATAGTTGAAGTTGGATTTCTCTACTTCCTACAGTGACATAGGTATACACCTCCTGCTGGATGTGTGTGATTGGTTGTGTTGCCTTGGTCCTTCCCCTACTTTCATGTATATGCGTGTGTGTGGTGGGGATGTGCAGTTAGGGTTTTCAACCTAACACCAAATTTCCTCGCTTTTGTGTTGTGGAACAACCCTAACTGATGCTTTAAACAGTTTTTGCCATGACAGGGTTTTAAATAATTGATTAGCAGTTTTTTCTTGGGACAATGCTAACTGTAGAGAAAGTATTATATATAGGTTTTCTAGAAGTGTTATGTTTGTTAAACACAATGAGGCAAGTGCTATGCATTTTCACAATGTTTTAGCACTTTTATGAGCAAAACAGCTAATCAATTTTGAGTTAAATAAAACCCTGCATGAATATATATATATAGTTTGTTTAGTTTTATAAATTTCACTCTCTAACAAATGATTGTGCTACATATATGGATATAGGTATAAATATAGATATATAAAATTTAATTTTTGTGGCAATTAACATCTGCAACCTGAGCTCAGTGACATGCCACCTGTTTCTCACAAAATGTATCAGAGTTCTTGTCAGTTTCTTTCCTGAGCAGACTTGCAAACAGAGCACTGTGTCCCAAGTTGGCCTCCTGCTGACAGTTTTGCAGACAAGCCTGAGGAGGTCAAAAGACCAAATTGTGTCACATCTCAAGGTTAAACCCTGAGTTCCAGATAACTTTTGGAGTCATTTCAATAATATAACTATATACATTTAGAAACCAGATAACCCAGTTTCACATAAAGAGCAGCATATATTTTTATCACCACAGATAGCAAGGGGAAGAAAGGATAGAAACAGCAAGTGAAGGCAGGGAGACAGCAGGAGGGGAGAATCGTGAGACTGTCAGACTGACTGGTTCCTAGGTTTCACAAGAAAATTTGATTCGCAGTCAGAAAAGGAGAGGGTAGAACACATCCTTGCATTGAACTTTTCTATATAACAAATGGGACAGGGTCTTATTCAACCCTGTCACAGGAAGAACTCGATGGAACAGTTTTTGTTTTTTATCTCCTGAATGTGTGTATATATTTAATATAGATCAAATAAGTCTTTACATACATCAAATGTGTTTAACCCTCTGATAGAGAAGCATGTAAATAACAAATTTTTCTCTCAAAAAGACATTAAAGGAACACTGCAGTCAACATTTGCAAAACATATGTTGTGCAGAGTATTTTGATTTGTGTGTTAGTCATGGTGGTGACCTCCTTTGGCTGCTATTAGGATTTTTTCCTAAACCTGCCTACTAGTCTTATGGTTTCTGGGGATCTCCATGTTAGAATGGTTTATTAGTCCTCTTTTTCGTACAGTACCTTCTGTCTTATGTGACAGTGATGCATCTGGGTCCACTGATCCATTGAGGGAATGTATTCCAGCAGCAATCTGAAAATAGAAGCCTGATGTTCTGGCCTCTGCTAAATAACTTTAATTCAGTGTGTTTTCTGTATGTTGGTCTCCGTCTAGCCAGCAGGAGTAAATGTTTTGCTTTTAAAGCTTTTAATTTCATGAAACTTCACCCAGCCATAAAAACACAAATCACCCTAGATCATCAGTGCTGCAGTTAGCAAAGACTAGCTGTTTTGTTGTAAAATACCCACTCAGTTATATCGCAGGTGATTTCTTGGCTGCAAACGTAGCCTTCAGTGCCCACTGGATTAGGAAAGTGACTTAAAATCACAGCTGTATTGTTTTGTAAAATTGACTGTAAGCCAGTACTTGTTGAATCTATTGTTCCGGATATCAGTGTCATGTGGGATGGAAGGCATATAGGAAAGAAGAGCAATAAACCATGGTAATGTGGAGATCCTCAGGGATGTAAAACTAGTAGGAGAGGCCATAATACTAGCAGGCTACTTAAGAAGAAAAACTCCCAATAGCAAACAAAGGGAAGGACACACCAGGACTAAACACACAAATCAAAACACTGCACAATATATATTTTTGTTAATTTTGATGGCAGTACTCTTTAATTCTATCCACTGAATCTGTCACTGGTCAAAGTTAGGAATAAATCTGGCACATAACCACCAAACTGCTTGTGGCCCTTCCAGAATTTGTGGAGCACCTAAGAAAAGATTTCGTCTCTGTGAAAACCCTTAAATAATGGATTGTATTTCATATTTTAAGATAAAGATATGTACAGATGTGTATGTGTTACAAGTAGGGATGTCACAGTATCAAATTTTGATGGTATGATAATGACACATAACACCGTAGTTATCATGAATACCATGGTGTAACAAAGTAGTCATTTTGTAGAAAAAAGTCTCCTCAAACTTGTGTCAGGAAAACTTGGTGCAGAAGCATCAGCTGTTCCTAAAAATGCTTCTGGAAATTAGTTGAATGGCTTGAAAACCGTGGTATGCCATTAGAGCGGTTGTCGTGGTATTGGAAATTGGACATGGTATCAGTACTGTGACTTCTGATACTGTGGTATGCTGTGACATCCCTAGTTTTAGGCACTAAAAATAAGATTTTCTTGCACAAGAAAGTGAGTGGGCTGTTCAAAGCACACAACATAGCTTCAAAAAGTAGCTGGATCCTGTCAAATCAACTGGATTATCTTGAGGAGGTAACCAGGATGGTAAATAGGGTCCAGGCAATGGATGTAGTCTGTCTGGACTTCTGTAAGGTTTTGACACAGTAGGAAACCCAGCTGACAAAATTCTGCAATATGGAGTTCAGGAAGTGAATAGAAAACCCTGAAAGATGACTTGCTGAAGCCTCCATGCCTGTCTTGTCTGCTTCTCACAGAGGAAGGTAATTGATGACTACCTTTGGTCTCTGTTACTAGGCTGCCCTGTTGCCTTAGCAACACTGGGTCCATTGGTCTTCACCATATTTAGGGCCGTGTATGATTTCCCAATTTCATTTCTGCCAGATTGTGTGAAATTCTGTGGAATTTTGCAGGGATTGGAATGAACTTTTGTTACTACTTGCACGCAGTGCACATGGGCAAAAGGTATATGCACCAGAGTCAGGTTACCTTCACTAGTCAAAAATGATGCAAAACTAGAAATGAACCTAAGTAGAAAGAAATATGCTAAAATTGCAATTGTAACAGTTGTAGTATTCTGCTTCACACACTTGATTTTCCATGTTAACTTGCCACTAAGATTAAGTACAACTGCACCAAACAGATCATCCTCCCAACTCACACACTTCTGTGTTCTCCACAAAACCGTATGTACCAGAGACCTGTATTCTCTCTCATGGCTCTCATCAATACTCCACCCTCACTTTAAATTCTGGGCTCTAATTGCTTATTAGCAGCTTGTCTCACATACAGTAATGCAACTTAATCCAGAGATGCTCTTCTCACAGCAAAAAAAAAAAAATGCCCTCTGCTGTCCTGGTGAGCCTCCCGAGATTGACTTCTTGGTGATCTTATGATTGTCTATTGCAGATCACTTGAGTTTTACTTATTTTTGGCACCAGTGATTGCACTCTCACGATCAGTTGCTGTAGAACCCTCCCACCCCACACAAACATTGCCAAGCAGTGCCAGTTACAGTAACAGCCCTGAAACCTTGCTCTGTCTGTCAGTGTTAGGTGAGTAATTGACAGAAGAAGTCTTAATCCCTCCATCCTATTGCCATGATTGGACAGTGCACCAGGTGACTCCTCCCTTCCCCCAACTAGTCACACTGTGAACTCCCACAAGCAATTTTAAAAGAAAAAATCACTACTTGCTCTGGCTTTGTATTGGCCACTTTACTCCACTCCTCACCAGGTGCCACCTGCAAGTTACAGCATGGCATACAGTAAGTCAGTAGGATAAAAATTGGCATTTGATCTTACCCCTCTCAGGCAACTCTGTGACCATTAGTAGCTCACCCAAGTCTTAGCATGATCAATGTTACCTGCACTGTGGAGAATGCAGGGGCAATACTACATGCACCAACCAGTTCCTACTTGCACAGGGAACAGGCTTTGTGTGTTAAATTCGACCCCTGGGATTTTGTAGATTTCTTTATTTAGTTCTATTTCAGTTTGTTTTTATCTAGAGACTTGAAAATGTACATGATTATTTGTAGTTAAAAGCTGAAAAGATCTGCCAATTATATTATGATATTTAATTGAGTAGTTTAAAATTGTGTGGGCTCAGATTCTATCATTTAATTTTTGTGAAAGTTTGTGCAGATACTCTGTCACCTTTTGGATCTAAATAACAGAGCATTCTCCTGCATAACACTTTTGGCAGGGCTTAACAGTTTAATGCTGCAAGATTTGGTTAAGTAATTTTTAAGTTACTGGGGCTCAAAATTTCATACTCTGATTATTTGTGAAATGTGAACATTTTTTGAAAATGTGGACATTTATAATTCCACTAGAAAATCACAGGTATAGACTTGACATTTGGCATGCATACCTAATATCAGTGGGTCCTGGAATATCATAAAGCTGGAGAAATCTTGTTAAGTAGTATTAAATTTACAGTAAACGTACCAAACCCAGAATAGGTAATACAGTGGAACCCACTTATAACAGACACATTTACAGCAGACACTAGCATAATGGACAGCTCTGCCTTGTCAAAAGCCAGAACATATGCCAGTAATGTTAAAATCCAATTTATAACATACTCTGCAACCCCTGTATAGCAGACACTATGAGCTCCTCTGTACCCGTTATTTGCTGCAAATTGCCTGCTAATGTACACCTAATTATTTAGCTGGTTTGTCTGGCACTATAAAGACATCACTCACCTTACTTGATGCCTGATACCCAACACCTTACTCCAGGGATTACTCCTGTATCCCCGATCCCAGTCAGCACAGGTTCTGTGCAGAAAAATCTTACCAATCACGTTTACTGCACAGCCATCTGATCCCAATGAGCACAGGTACTGTACAGCAAAATCTTTCCAGTCACGTTTACTGCTCAGCCATCTGATCCCAGTGAGCACAGGTACTGTACAGCAAACTCTTTCCAGTCACGTTTACTGCTCAGTCATCTGATCCCAATGAGCACAGGTACTGTACAGCAAACTCTTTCCAGTCACGTTTACTGCTCAGCCATCTGATCCCAATGAGCACCGGTACTGTACAGCAAAATCTTCCCAGTCTTGTTTACTGCTCAGTTCCCAGTCAGTTACAAATAATAGTTCCCATACCTCTAGTTGGCAGAGGTGGGGGCATGTTACGCTGTTTTTATTTTAATTCCTGTATTCGAGCTGTGTTGGAGGAGATTCATATTTTAAGATTTTATGATACAGCGGACACCCTTATAACGGACAAAACCTGCTTGCACAGACATGTCCGTTACAAGAGGCTTCACTGTACCACCAGACTCTCATTAGTGAAATTTTAATTTCACAAGACACGCATACTGTATCATTACTGCATCCAGTTTGGTTACGCTTCTAATTTTCCCAGATGAGTTGTTTGCAGTCCATAGTACACCCCTGGGTGACTGTTTTGCCCTCTGCCTCTGATCTTTTCTGTGAGCTTCACCAGATGGACTTCTTAAACTGTTTGTCACCCTTTTATCTTTCTTTTTCCCAGTGATAGCCATCATTCTGATATGACCTGCATTCAAGTGAGAATTGCTGGCATTCTCTGTTTCCTTGTTTTAGCTGGGGATCTAATATTCTTGTGCTACCCAGCTCTGTTATCTTTACCTTGGTGAACCCATGCATCTAACTGCTGTCATGGATCATCTCTTACAATAGATGCTTCCCCATTCCTTTAGTTTAAATACCCCTAAATGGTCTGTCCATTCTCCTGACTAGTCCCCCCTTGCACTGAAATGCTCTCTAGCATGCCAGAAGAAGAAGATACTCCCTCTTTCAGCAGACTCTTAATAAGAGTAAGCTTGCCTTATAGTCTGCAGCCATTCCTCACAAGACACAGGATCATGAGACTCTTGGAGATGACCACTCTGGAAACTTTTCCCTTTAGTAACATCCCATGTTCTGTAAATGACCACCTCATGTCGTCAGGACTTGTTGTTCCTGTGCCTTAGTCCTCCAAAGATTTGGATTAGGCTTGGGCCATCAAACTTTTGGGGGAGAGGGACCTGGATTAGGGTGTTATTAGCTGGGCAAATAATTGGTGACACTCTGCCTTCACCTTGCCCCTTAAAATACCTGCTGGCACTCAGGATATTATGCCCCAAATCCCAAAGTAATATTATACAGTACAGCCCTGATTATCTGGACAGCATGGTAGTGACCATGCCGTAGTCTGTTTCTTATGTTCCTGGGGAGAGGAAATTTGTACTAACACAGAAGTAATAGATTTCAGGGGTGGACTTTGAGGAATGGGAAGAATTCTTAAAGGGTGCTTGGATGAGACAAGGCCGGACATGGATGCTGCGCAGCTTGGGAGATCATTAAGTGGGGGTGCAGGAGGTTCACGAGGGCCTGTGCAAAAGTAAGGTGTGCAAGCAATGTAGGGCCAGTAAGCCATGTTGGTGGACCCAGGAGGCAGGGGCAGGTGAGGAGAAAAAAGGCTGCCTCTGCATGCTTAAAGCGCTCAAGGGGGCTTAGGAAGAGGAGAGTATAATTTTATGGCTAAGAGGGTCACCAGGATGGTAAGGGGGGCCAAGGAGAAGAAGGAGCTTAACCTGGCCAGGGATATCCATGTGGGGGAAGGGATTCTATTGATACATAGGGGAGAAAAGAAAAGTGAGGGCACAGATCAGCAGGATTAGAACTGGGGATGGGCCTGGAAGCTGGGGAACAAGCAGAGGTGCTAAATGAGTACTGCCTCTGTCTTTACCAGGGCTGGTGAGGGATCTTTCCAACGTGATGGGAGGGTAGAGGAGCCCATTGAACCAGGAGATCAGTTGGAGACTGAAGGACTAGATGAGACCAGGGCAGGGGATGGGTCATATCTAGAAGGGAGGAGAGGATGCATCAGGAGGGAGGGAGGATGGGAGGCGAAATCACAGCGGATGGGGTGAGAGAGGCCCTCCAGTCTCTAAAAGACTGAGAAGGCGCTGGGGCCAGATGGTCTGCATCCAAGGGTGCTGAAGGAACTGGCAGATGTGCTGGCAGCTCCACTGGCCTCACTCTTCAACATCTCCCTGATGACAGGGTGGGTGCCTCAAGATTGGAAGGTGGCTCATGTGGTGCCTGTCCATGGGGGTCCAGAGAGGAGATGGGGAATTATAGACCCATTAGCCTAACATCTGTGGTAGGCAGGGTTATGGAGGGCATTATCAAGGAGAGGCTGGGGGGCAGCAGGAAAGGTTGGGACACCTGGATGACAGGCAGTGTGGATTTGTTCTGGGGTGGTCGTGCCAGACTAACCTGGTGGAGTTTATGACTGGGTGACAGGTGCCCTGGACCAATATGAGGCCAGTGGATGTCCTCTAGCTGGATTTCATTAAGGGTTCGATTCGGTGCCCCACAACTGCCTACTAACACAGCTGGGGTGATGGAGGTGGGGCAGTTGCTCAGGTGGGTGGAAAACTGGCTTACAGGGCAATACAGCAAGTAGTGGTTGGAGGGATAGTCTCCTCCCCAGGAGGGTTGTCAGTGGGGTCCCCTAAGTTCAGTCCTGAGGCCACTCCTGTTCAGTTGCTATGTCTCGGACATAGGGTGGGGTGTTAGAGTAGGTTGAGTCTCTTTGGGATGACTCAAATCTAGGAGCAATGGCTGACAGGCAGGAGGGAAGAGCGGCCCTGCAGGGGTTCTGGATACCCTGGGGGGCAAGGAAGTGGGGTTGAAGTTCAATGCAGGAAAATGTAGGGTGCTGCATCTGGGGTCAGAAAACCTGGGACATGCATACACCTGGGGACCACACTGCAAGTTACATCGGGCGAGAGGGACTTGGGGATAGTGGTGGACAGCAAAATGAATAACACAGAGAATTATCAAAGAGCTGCAGCAAAAGTAAACAGGATACTGGGCTGCATAACCAGGGGATTACGTCCAGGAGGAGGGTGATCCTCCCTCTGTATAATGCCCTGGTTGGCTGCATCTTCAGTACTGTGTGCAGTTCTGGAGATCCCATCTTAAGAGGGACATAGCGCTGCTGAAGAGGGTCCAGAGGAGGCGACCAGGATGATTCAGGGCATGGAGGGTAGGACCTATGAGGAGAGACGGAAGAACTCAATCCATACACATTGGAGGAGAGGAGGGACAGAGGGACATGATAGAGACTTTCAGGATTGTAAAGGGGATTAAATAAGGCGGAACCAGGGAAGAGTTCAGGCTTAAGAAGCGGGGAACTACCAGGGGCATGAGTGGAAGCTGGAAAGGGGGGAGTACAGGAGGGGACACAGGAGACACTTCTTCACAGAGAGGGTAGTGGAACCATGAAACACACTGCCCAGGAGTCTGGTGGAAGAGACCACAGTGGAAGGATTCAAGAAGGGTTGGGACAGGTACAGGGAAGCTGAGGCCAGGGAGGGCACCCTCTGGGGCTGGGGGGTGGAGAAGCGAGCTCCTGGTTGGGGCTAGCTTCAAGCAGACAAGATGGACTATGGGGCCCATTCTGCTGGCTTTTACTATGATACTATGGTGACCACAAAAGCCATTCGGACGAACAGGAGTTCATTGTAATGGGGTTTGTGTGTTTAACATAGCAGTAGCACTCAAAAGGATGTACAGTAAAAGTAGATTACTGTATTAACTGTTAAGAACAATTTTGGGGTGGAGTTACATATACTTCATTTAATTAAGTTTTTTTTTTTTAGATCTTTCAAAAGAAGTAGGGATTTTTGTTGGTGAGACGATACTGTCTTGCAAGCTGCCTTTCTATGGAGATTGTAAAGCAGTATCAGCTGTACCGATCATAGTCCGCTTGGCTTTCAAGCCAGAGGAGACACTTTCTGAAGCTTTCGACTGTCTCTGAGTGACTTGATGTCTACACACAGTCTCCTCTCTCTCTCTTCCTCCCGGCTTGTATCAGCTTTCATGTCTCCCAAGTCTCATATGCATTCTGTCCTCACTGTATCCATAATCAAATCATCTGTAAGAGCAATGTGAGTAGCTTCCTTGTGGCGCACTTCACCCTCTGTTCCACTGTGTCTTTGCTGGTATCTGTCTTAAGGCAAACATCCAAAACGGTAGTCTCCATGTCAGTGTCCTCAAAGTCAGTGGTGCCAGTGGAGGTTTGTTCAGTCTGGTGCTCATGCTGATGCTGTTATGCAAGCTTATGCTGATCAGAGTCAGGATTGCTGAATATGATGTCTGACTTAATCCAAGCTTTTTCAGTGGCTTCCTGCTTTACATTATCCCAGGCTCCACCCACCCACATTCAAGAGCAACCTTCAAAGTGATTGACTTGATAATGCTATGTAATGTAAGTTTCTAATTTTAGTCTGACAATACAGTCTGAAGCAGGCACTTCGATAATTTCTTTTGAAAATGTTTCAAATGCCCTGGCCATAGGATCTTGGATGTTGTGTTTTCCGGAAGCAGAAGCATTGCATTGTGTCATCTGGTTTATGAATGCCCAGCATTTCAGGAGTTGTCAAGAAGGAGTAAGGCACATAGTGGAAGTAAGCAGTAATCACTGGCAGAGGAGGCTACGAGGATTAATGCCGCTGAAGGCGTTGTTGCGAGGCGAAGCCGGTTCAACTTCCAAAGCGGGCATTAATCACCGGTAGAGGCGGGCAGCTCAGTGATGAGCTCTTCTTAACAACTGGACAAGCGCCGATGTGTACTGGGCGAGGACAGTGCAGAGACATTAAGAAAAAAGATGCTGAGACTGAGGCAATCTTCATAGACTTTAGTCTTACTTTACAACTACGGCATTATTGAAGGCTCTAAGAGGGCACCCAGCGATAGCATAGCGCCGTCACATGGTGCAGGAGCAACACGGCATTGTGAGCCGATAATGCCGTGTTGCTGTGCTGGAGCGGCGTTCCGCGACTTCAACGCGGCATTGACTTCATAATGCCGTGTTGGTCTTCTTGTTCGAGCCCAACACGGCATTATTTCTGATAATGCCATGTTGCTCTTGCGCGTCTCGAGCCCAACCACGGCATTATGAGAAATAATGCCGTGTTGGACTCGTGAACGCCTTCAGGCAGCAACAGGCATTATCGGCTCACAATGCCGTGTTGGTCCTGCCCACGTGACGGCATTGAGCCTATCGCGGGACGCCCTCTTAGACTTCTGAATAATGCCGTGTTACAAAGCCACTTACTTAACAGCTTGCTCCTTATACTTGGGGCAAACTCCTCCTTAAACCTGGTTGCATTTTATAACCCGCCTTCCAGCCAGAACACATCACTGCTCCTTCATACAGCTGTTGGATTGACTTCTCTCACCAGGGCTCTTGGTAGGATTTTTGTTGAAGAGTCCCAGACTTTCTTGGGGAAAAAATGGGGTCCTGACCTAAAATCTGTGAGTCCGCATGACATTTTTGGGGGTCCACAATGAAATGAATAGAACAAGTCTGGAAAGTGCATTTCAGTGTTGTTTATTATTATCCGCATGTATTTTTTATATTCATGAGTCAAATTCTGCAGATATAATTCCAAAATTGTCATAAATAATACTGATTTGTGTTTTTTTTCAGCAGAGTTGCAAAGTCCTTAACAAAGGCATCTTAGCCCTATCATGGCTAAATACCACAGTAGTATGATCACATTCAAATGAATTCACCCGACCAACCTGTGTGTTCTTGTTCATTATTGGTTCACAAACAATATGAGGAAAAATTGTACTTACAGTTTTGCAATCAATTCTGTTCTAACATTGGGAATTCTATTGCTGCAGTTGAGTGGCCATTTACTTGCCAAAACTGCCTGGCAACAAAGTCGGCCATTAGGTTACAGTATAAGAAAACATGTTAACATTTATTTTTATGACGAACAGTCATGCTGACACCTATGTCTCCCAGTCACCTCCTGCCCAATACTTCTCCTTTTCTCTTCTCTCCAGTACATTTTAGTTGCAATTACTTATTATTTGACTAAAACAGCTTTGTCGTCCCTCCCACCCACCCCACTGCAAAAGTCTTGCTAAAACAATTTGCTGAAGACTCCTTCCACCCACACCCATTTTCTGACTCTGGCTAGGCGGCACAATCTACATGATTGTGTAGTTGCTTTATCCTGGCTAAATCAGAGTCCTTACACACCTCCTACCCAAAAGGTCTCTAAACACCCTCCTGGTACAATCTGGTGGTGCCGTGGCTTCATGTGTGGCAAATAATTGCTCGTTTGTTGTCTTCTTTTATTTTCCTCATGACTTACCTGGCATAATCCAGTGATTTCTTCTCTTACACCCTCCTGCCACAATTCTCCTGACACCCTCCTGCCTATAACGCTCCTGCACATTTCTTAAATGGTGGTAGCTAAAAGAACCTGGCTGTTCCAGAGACTGGATACACAGACTGGGTGACTAAAAGCTCCTGTACCCCACCCACACCGTAGATCACAGCTCTCGTAAATCTGTCTGGTTTAAAACAGTGGCACAGTCTATCTGGTTGGTGGCATGAAATATTGCATGTCTTGTTTTTCTGTGTGTATCTCCTTTTTCATGGCATTCTGTGGCAGTAAACTTCAACACCCTCTTACCTGTAGCATGTCCTAAACACACTCCTAACGTATCTTCGCTAACACCCTCCTGCCCATAACTTCTCAGTACATACTCTTCTGTACATTTCTTAAATTATGTGTGTCTGTGGCAGCTAAAAGAGGACCTAGTGCCAGTGTTTGAGATTGAATAGCACAGTGGGGTGACTGAAAGCCCCTACCTGCCTCCCATACCCTGGCTGGGCTCTCCCAAATCTATCCAGTTTAACAGTGGCACAATCTGTCTCTGGTTGGTGGCATGGAATCTGCATGTCTTGCTTTTCTTTAAACTTTCTTTTTCATGGCATTGCCATTCTGTGGCAGTAACCTTTTCCTAACACCCTCCTGCCCATAACTTCTCCTAACACTGTCCTGCAATAACATCTCCAACAAGCTCTCCTTCACATTTCATAACTGTTTTGTGTGGTAAAATTTTTGAAGATGAGAAAGAAGCCACTGTTGCAGACAGACTGTGGAAAGGGCATAGGATTAGGGTTACATGACTGGACAATATCTCTCTTCTGTCCCTCCATTATAAAAAGGACCAGATGCAATATGGGGCTAATTATTTCACGCACCCTCACTGATCTGAACTTGTTATAGACTATGATCCTCCCCACAAAAACAAAACATGTATGCAGTAACTTAGCAGACATGGGATAATGGTAAATTTAATGGCCAATCCTCCCCACCCACACCCTGGAGGATTGAAATCTTGATCCTTTCCCCACCAAACAGAGCAGCACACATTGGCCTTGGGGCTGAAAATATATTGTATTTGCCCACCACCCCCCACTCTTGTAATTGGAACAACTGTATTTTTAATACTTTTCTTCTTCCCTCCTGTGCCCAAGTTCCTCTGTCGTCATCTGTCTCTGGGTCATGTCAGTCATCTGTGTCTGAAACAAAAAAAACACAATTAAGACAATTTTAAAACATTTAAATAATTATTTTGTGTTCAGTCTTATGGCCTTAAATTTCTTAAGTGCTGGATGAGGGTCATAGTCTTCAAGTTCAGCTACTTCTTGAGCAATCTGCGTGAGCTTGCTCACAATGTCAGCCTAAGGAACATCTACCTTTGTTTTATTTTGTTTTGTACAGAAAACCTCTTTCACATGCCACTGAGGTAACAGCGTGACACAAATAAAATATTGACCATTGTACAAAATCTGGTAATACATCTGAATAGTTCTCAATTAAGTCTTGGCAGACACTGCTGAGCAAAGTTGGTCCTTTTTAGATTTCAGAAGTTTGAATTGTCCGTAATCTTTCTCAGTCTTGTATTGGTCGATAAGTGCTGGCAGTGTTTCATCTTTGAAGGTTGTTGCTTAGAAAAAGTGCAAACATCCTTGAGTTACTGCAGTCCATGGTCCAATATCTTGAGTCATCTGGGAGACACTTTGGATTTAGAAGAACATTTAAGTTATACTAACATACTAAAATACCAGCAGAATAGGCCTATCGGTCCTTTCGCATCTGCTCGTTTGGTCAACCCCCACCCTGGGAACCGACCTTACTGCCCCTCTCCTCTCAGAATTCTTGCTTCCCAGTCCCAGATATTCTCGCTGCACTGGACTTTGCTTCCAGAACCCTTCCCTGTACCTGTCCCGCCTCCTCTTAAGCCCCTCCACCAGCTCCTGGGCAGCGCATTCCATGGCTCCACCACTCTCTCAGTGAAGTAGCACCTCTTCCTTTCTCCCTCCCCCAGCTTCCATTCAGTCCCTCTAGTTGCCCCCCACTTCCTTGAGACATCCTGACTTTACCTCCCTTATTCTTCCCCTCATGTACCTGAAGACCTCTGTCATGTCCCCAGGTCTCTTCTCTCTTCCAGTGTGTACATATTTAGCTCCTCAAGCCTCTGCCCATAGGTCCTGTCCCCAAGCCCCAGATCATTTTGGTTGCCCTCCTCTGGATCCTCTCCCGGAGTTCAATGTCCCTCTTTAAGTGTGGTCTCCAGAACTGCACGCAGTACTCGGGTGTGCCTCACCAAGCAGTTGTACAAAGGTAGTATCGCCTCCTCCTTCCGGGTGATCCCCAGCAGTGCATCCCAGCATCCTGTTGGCCTTGGCTGCTGCCTCCTACAAGTCTCTGAGTTGTTCATCTTGACATCCACCACCACCACCACCCTCAGCCATCGAGACTTGTAGCATCCACCCCGCGTGTACACTTGGCCCTGGTTTCTGGCTCCCAGCTGCAGTACCTTGCAGTACAAGTGTTGGTAGCATTTCCCTGCATTGAACCTCAGTTTCCACTTTCTAGACCACCCTTCCAGAGCCTCCAGGTCCCCAGATGGGCTGTCCTCCCTTCTCCCATCCACCACCGCCCCCAGCTTTGAGTCATCTGCAAAGAGACTCATCTCACTCCTGATACCTTCCTTATGTCAGAGATGTAGGCGTTGAACAGGAGGGGCCCAGGACCGATCCCTGAGGGACCCCACTAATGACCCTCCTTGAGGATGAGACTATTCCACCCACCACGACCCACTGGGTCCGGTCCTGGAGCCAGTTCCTATCCATCTGATCATCTTGTTTCCCACCCTATTTCACTCAGCTTATCCAACAGGCCCCTTGTGGAACAGAATCAAACGCATTGCTGAAGTCAAGAAAGATGATGTCCACCGGCCTACCCAGGTCCAAGGCACTCCACCCAATCATAGAACTCCACAAGGTTTGTCGGACACGATTTCCTGGGACAGTCAGTCAATCAATCAATCTTATTTAGTCAGGCGAAACATCGTTGAGAAGAACTCATTACAAGATGAACCTGGTAAACATTACATATGAGACAGAATAACATTGGAGTATTCAATAATACATCCTCATAGAGTAGATATACCAAACATTTACAACATACGATTGAGTGTTTATACAAAATGATAAGGAAATATACAGATGTGTTGAGGCAAAGTACAAAAGAAAAAGATAAATGAATATGATAGACATTCTATTGGCTAGATTGACAGAGCTAACACAAATTGGTTTAGAGAAATACAATTCACAAAGTACTTAGAGTTCTAATAGCTAGCTGTATCAGCCCATTCTGATAGTGTTAAAACTGACTGACAGATGCCAGGTCAGTGCCAGTAGGTCAAGAGTCTGCGGAGGAGTGGTCAACTCTGGAGGGTGAAAAACAGATCTAGAGAAAGGAGTAAGAGTCCAGGGCAGTGGCTATCTGAGGTATTGTAAATGTGTGGGCCATGCCGTGCTGTCTATCGTCCTGGAACCCCGACTTTTCCAGGTCCCCCCAGCCTCCTTATGATGCCCTCCATCACCTTGCCCACCACCGAGGTCAGGCTGATGGGCCTGTAGTTCCCTGCCACCTCCCTTGATCCACCCTTGTGGATAGACACTATATCCACCACCTTCCAGTCCTCAGGCACCCACCCTCTCCTCGGGAGATGCTGTAAAGCTCCCGCCAGGGTTGGGCCAGGACATCCATCAGTTCCTTCAGCACTCTGGGATAAATTCTATCCGGCCCTGGTGCTTTCTCTATCTTAAGGGACTTGAGGGCTTCCTTCACTCTCTCAATCGTAATTTCCACCTCCTACCCTCATCCACCTGCATTGCCTTCCCCTTCTGCCATTGATGCCTCCCTCTCCCCAGACCCCCGATTGGTAAGGGTCCACCCTCCTCAGTTTTAACTGTCCCTTCCCTGTATGAGGCAGCCCTCCCATTTCCTTGGTGAAAACTGAGGCGAAGTACTCATTTAGTACCTCAGCCTGCCCCGGGTCTTGTGCCCATCCTCCCTGTTTTAATCCTGCTAATCTGCCCCTTCACCCTTCATTTTCCTCAGTGTATCTATAGAACCCCTTGTTCCCGCTCCTAATTTCCCTGGCCAGGTTCTGCTCCTTCCTTGCCTTAGCCACCTCACCACCCTAGTGGCCATTCTGGCCATCAGCTCGTACTCCCATTGATCCCTTGCACTCCCTGAGCACTTGAAATGCCTATAGGCATCCTTCTTTTCCCTCACCGCCTCCTGAACCTCCCTGGTCTGGCAGCAGGGTTTGTGGGCCCTACCGCATTTCGTCTCACTCTTGTACAGGTGCTGGTAGCATCCTGCACCCCTCCGTCCTGATGATTTCGCATCAGCTGTCAGCGTCTATGGCTGGCCCAATCCCATCAAATGCTCCTTAAGGATCCTTCCCATTTCTTTGAAGTCCACCCCCAAAGTCAATTATGTCCATTTTGTGCAGCCTTCTACCTTCCAAGGGCCAGGCAGAACCAGACCATGGCATGGTGCTCCCCGCCAACAGGTCCCTTACCTCCAGGCCTCCAGTCTGGTCACTGTCTGCCAGGACCACATCCAGTATCCGCTCTTTCCTGGTCGGTTCCACCACCTGCTGGATTAGTAACACGTCCTGAAAGACATCCAACAATCTTGTTCCCTGTGTACTTCTGTGTGGCACAGTGTCAAAGGCTTTGCTGCAGTATGCAACTGTGCAGCAGTTGCATTGAAGTTGTCTCAAATCTTGTGTGAATGTTTTCAATGAGTTGCGTCAGGTATTCCTGAGATGCTGCCTGGAACTGCTTTCACTGTGCTAGCTTGTCATTCACTTTTTGATCCTGCCACATGCCAGGACGTTGGTCAAGTTTCTGAAATGTCTTCTGTAGCTCTACCCCATTCTGCTCTTTAAACTGTTGCCGTCTACTAACTGTGGCTTCTGTCATGCTGCTGGCCACCAAAATGTCAACACTGTCCTGTTGCATGACTGAAGATAGTTTATTCACCACATCTAAGACATCCATGAAAAAGAAGTGGACAAGATACAGCAGACTGATTTCAGTTTTGTGTAAAGACCTTTGCTTCTTGGGCACCTTTGCTGCAGCGTCTTGCTGTAGGACTTGTGAAAGTGCAGGGTGTGGTCTGTGAATTACTTGAACTGCAGTATGCAGTGGCAGCCACCGAAACTCACTAGAGTTCTTTTAGGGACAGATATTGGATATTGTCATCATTGAGTGTTTCCTGGATGAAGCATAGGCATTGTACCGTGCTGCTGAGTTGTTGTGATATCTGTACACAGTTGTTATGGTTACTTGCTGATTCATTGACTATGTGGTTGTCCGGCGTGCTGTCCTGCTGCCAGTGCCAGTCTGTGGGAAACCCAATGGATCTGAATCAGCCTTGGGTTAACTAGCTGTCTTTACTTTGCACCCACCCCATTGTGCATTCCAGTCATGACGCTGGCACTGTCACTTGCTAGTGTGATGATCTTGATAGGGGCAACTGCATCAGCAGAACACACACTTAACAGTTCTGCCACAGTTGTGTCTGCCCTCCCATCAGGTATTGCAATACAGTCAATGAAATTAATTTTTTCCTGTGCATTGTGTATGCACTTAACATAAATGCTGAGCTTTTTGTGAATGGTTACATCAGTGGTTTCATCCCGCTTCCCCAAGAAACTGAGAACCTGCTAAGTGAGCTTTGATTTCTTCCTGTTTGACTTTGTTTATGGAGTCGAGCATGTCATATCTTGCATCCCAACCAGAGTAGATTGTGCCACTGTCTTGCAAGGCTGGACAGCTATTTTGTTTCTGTGGATGTAAAACACCACCATTAGTATCTAAACTGAAGATTGGCACAGGGATGGTGGTGCAGCTGAAAGTCCTTAATAGCATTAAACATAAGCGCACACACCTTCAAAAATCACTCAACAAACTGCTTGCTCTGCTTTTCAATTTTATGTGCAGCCTCATGCCAGATGCTGCTTCCAGGAAAAAGTTCTTACGTTTCGCACCCTCAGTGCTTCAACAAAGAATACATTTTGCATATAAGTTCATCCTTTTATACATATTTACCTAATAGTTGCACCAGTAAAAGTTCAAGAATCAGATTTAAACCAAATCACGTTACTATCACCTATATGTTTTCATTCACAAAATCAAATCCGACAGTCACCGTTTGTTATTGTCACATGATTACTACTGCAGTTTTAGTATTCATTCATAAAAACGATGTTTACAAACTGGTGATATTCCTAGCATCACAAGATGTTAGCGTTTACAAAAAATAGTAAATAGTGAAATAAAGCCACACATACTAGCATTATTTGTTTGACACAAATTAATATTTGAACAATATTCATAATGCAGCACAAATAAGTCTTTCAACATCATTCATTTACTAAATTAATTTCTTGATGGCTGTTTTATTCAACAACCCATCATTTGTCCATGAATGGTATATCTTCACATTCTGTATGTGATATTATGACTTCTTATATATCTGTAGATGCAGCACCTAAGAAAACATACATAATCAAATGCTGTGTTAGTACATTTTACATGCGTAAACAGAGCTGTGAACTAAAGGTTACTAGGAGTTTTCAGGCAATTAAATTATCGTTCACAATTATCTTCTTTTTAACAAGAAGGGGAGAGTTCAAACTTTTGTTTAAACCTGGATTATTTAGTGCCCCAGTCTAAAAATCCATTCCTGTTCTTTACAATTTAACAGGTTGTTCAGATCCCTCCTCTAATATTTTTCTGAACACGTTCAATGCCCTTGGCACTAACTCAGTGTGCTGACATAGTTTCTTGAGGTTACCACGTACACAGCCATCACGGTTCATATTATTTCTGATGGCTGGCGTGTTCGATAATTGTAATCTTAATTTTTCTTCGTTCTACCAATGTAGAACTTGCCACACGTACAGTCCAAGAGATAGATGACTGCTTCAGTATTGCAGTCTATCCGTCCAATAATAGTTTCCATACCCCCAGACTTCCAATTTAAAATAATGTTGGTTGGTAACATTAGAGGTTCAGCACCACCACAGGGCTTAGAGCCCCATTTAGTCTTTGTCAGGTGTGTCAGATTCCAGTTTAGGTAAATAGCTTTGTACCAGCCTGTCCCTTGGAGGTTACTACTTCGCTTTGTATGATATACGTAATGGTTTGCACAAACAAGGAAATGTAGTTATGGTGTACCTCTCAGAATTTGTAGATTTTTCTGTACAATGTGTACAACTTGTTTTGAGACCCCTCCCCGTGTATGTTGTCACAAACGTCATGAGTGAATCATCTTTTTCTTACTTTTTGGTCTAGTAATGTGTTTCTTGTCATAGTGTCAGTTAAAGCCCTTGCTTCCTTAATAACACACTCATCATAACCTCTTTTCTGCAAGTCTGTTTGCTAACTCATCAGCTCTGTTTGGTAAAGTTGTTCATTTCCACAGTTCTACGTACTCTAATAAACTGACCCTTTGGTAAATTGTAATGAGGCTGGCACTGCAAATAAAATTAAAAAAGCAGTAAGCAAGCAGTTTGTTGAGTGATTTTTGAAGGGTGTGTGCTTTATGTTTAATACCACCATTAGTGTCATTCCACAAGCAACAGCCGCCTGTGCCCCGCCCGAAGATTCCATTCCTCTCCTGTAAGAGCTATCAGTGTTTCAAACTGGTTCAGTGATTGCCCTTGTTTGGTACGGTAGTACACTGTCATTAACTGAGCAACTTTACTGTCATCCTTTGCCTCAGGGTCTGAGATCTGCTTCTCAGATGCCACTGGCAGAGACAGTTTTTTCTGCTGTTTTCTTTCCAGTGTGCACCAGCAAATGTTCTCTGTTTCTTTCATGTCTGTAGAAAGCAGACACTTGCAGATTGTGTTGTGCCAGTTGTGTCAAATGGATTGTTTTGCCACTTTTTCACCAACTGCACTTCCCAACAGTATTTCCCTCTACTTCCTCTTTTACAAGCCATGGAAATAACTTTGTCCAGCTGTCCCCCAAAACCTTAATTTCTTGCTTTTAGCAGATGCAGTCTCTTCTGACTGCTTATAATTTTCAATTTCAGAATTCACAATGAGATGTGCTTAAGTCACACTCAGAGGATGATGTTGTTGTTTGTTCCTTGTCCCTTGGTGCTGGGATTCTCCTCCAGCAAAATAATCAGTAAGGCTTCATTGAGACATGCTGGTGTGCACCATGAGGCAGTCTCACCTTTCCCCTGCCCAGCTCTTCACTCTCTCCTCCTCTTGTCTACAATACTGCACTCCACCGCTGGCCCTGCACAAAAACACAAAGCCCAGAAAGACACAGTATACCCTAGGCTCACTAAACCGTCTGCCAAATAGTCATGATGCCTAAACTGCCTAAAATAACTTAAAATGAAATATTTACCCTCCATGTCCACACAGAAAAGAGACTGCGTCCAGTGAATTTGTGCAGCCTGGTGGCCACACAGTATACACCTCTGCCTTGTTGTCCTCTGGTGAGTGAGGTGGACTGTCCCACCACACGATTTTTTTTTAAATTTAAAACCCTTTTTTCTTTAAACACTCTGTCCCCATGCGTTTTCTCCAGCCATCGACGCCTCTTCAGAATGGTTCTTCATCCTCTCAGCTCAGTCGCCCTCACAGGATGAACCGCACTGCCCAGCGGCAAGGAGAACTGATCCAACCCATCCAGACACACACACACACACACACACACACACACTCAGTCTTCTTTCTGGCTGAATCCTGTCGTTTCCCCACACTTCACCTGGTGGTTTGCACCACTTTCCACAGCGTCAAAACCACCAGGCAGCAAAGGAGAGAGAAGGGGGCGCAGATCACGCATTTAGCATCGCAGTACAGCGTCCACTCTGGACTCCCGGCCTGTACCACTGAGCATCTCTGGGACTCTCTGGGCTGGCGGGTGAGCACCCTAAAGCACAATATGAGCGTAAAGGATGTGGGTACCCGTGACCCTGAGAACCCTGCTTCTCTCACCACAAGGAGACTAAGGATCCTTCATACCTAGACTTTTAAAGCACTGAGGAACAGGCTTCTGCTAATATAGTCATTTTGACAAGACCTGCTGGTCTATTTCTGTACAGCCTGAAAGAAATGGCAGTATCCTGCTTAACAGGCCCAGACACTAAACAAACTCTGGGGAAAAAGGCCCAAAGATCTTCTGCTAGATTGCTCCTATCTTTTGGAACAATCTATAAAAGTTGCTCAAACTGAGTTCATTCATTAGCCTTAATTCTTTTAAAATACTAATTGTACAATGTGGTAAGTTGAATCAGCCAAATCCCACAACCTGATTGGTTGGCTGGTACCTTTCCCAGCATTGTAAATCCTCCAGTGTACCCACTGGAAAAAGTGCCAGCCAACTTTATCGTGTGCCGGTCAATGTATCAATAGAATGCTTTCACTCAAAGGAACCCGCCGCCATTTTTCCTATCGCCCCGGTAAGACACCATGGTAAAAAAAAAAAAAAAATCCTCTTTTGAAGCGTGCGGATCTCAGTCAGTTAAAAACATTAAATAAACAGCATTTGCTATTGTATAATAGCAGTTTATCCCTCAGGTGTGTGTATACTGGAGGACTTAACATGACTGGTGGTTCGCGTCACTTGGCTGCGCCTCGTGATCAACCACACCAGCCATGGTAAATCTTCCAGTATACCCACACCCTGGAGGATAAATTGCTTAACTGTTAATCACTGTACTATACTGACAATTGTGATTGTGTCTGATCTCCTGATTCTGTATAGCGATGGGGTATGATACATGCCTTGTCTTTCCCTCACTGTTTGTCCTTTTCTTCTTACATTATTGTACTTCTTTCATATATTGTGATTATTTATTTAGTTAGTTTTTGTTTACGGGTAAGTGCGCTAACCACAGAAATGACTATTTCTTGGGACATGGATATGTTGTTCATCCACACTGTCTGGCAGATTCCTTGCCTCTTTAAATCTTGCCGAAAGGTCTTCAAGCTGGCTCCTCCACCCACCGGGTGGTAAAACTCTCGGCTCCGCCCCATGACGCCAGATCTTCCTTACCGCTTGGAGCTCAGGTTCCCACGTGCGCTCTGCGTGATAGACTGGATCCTAACTCTTGGTTCGTCCGAAACTTCGTTTTAAAATTTTCAAGACTTCAGTCTTCCTTTTCCTTGCGGCTGCAATGGACAAATCGACTCGGTGTTTGGCGGTGCTCTTGTGGGCAGAAGATGTCCAGGGCGGATCCGCACTCCACGTGCGTCTACTGCCTCGGCCTAGAACTGACCCGCGGGCCTGCGAGTCATGCTGTTAGATTCTCAACCAATGTCTTGGAGGGACGCGCTGCCGGTTGAAGCTTGCGTTGCCGGCCTACCGCCGGTAAAGTCAAAGAGGCTCACATGTTAGTACCATGCTGGCCTCAGATGAGCAGCTCGAGCAGATGATCGCCTCGAGGAGGCGGTCCAGGCCGCATCTTCCTCCTCCTCGGTCGCGACTTTTTATCCCACTCTCTTTGGGTGCCTCGTACTCTGCTTAGTTCAAGGAGCTTTGCCAATCCCTTTCCACCGAAGGGAGAGGGCCATGGGACATTCCTCTCAGTCCAAAAAGAAGATTCAAAGGTAAGTCCCATCGTCGGCGTTTGTGGGAGCAGAGAGGTCCCTTCTCCGGACAGCCGACCATCGACTTTGGTCGAGGTTGTGGCTAAGGTCGCTGGCTTCCACGGCGTCCCGTCCGGTCAGCTGGCGAGACTACTGTCGGCAGCGGTCAAGATTTTTCTTGACCGCCGGACGGTTGTCGACTGGTGAAGCTGACAACCCTTTTCGCCAGTTTCCCGTGGAGACCGAGATCTACCTGTGCCTCGGTGCAGTAGACCCCGGTTAAGGTGTCTGAGCCGAGGGAAGAACGGGTGTCCCTCGCTCCTTCCCAGGCCCATCCTCGGAAACACTGAGGATCTCGGTCTCGACTTCTCTCGGTCCAGCCGATCCCCGTCATCGGCAGTCTCAGTCTCGGCACGAGGTAAGCAGCGACACTGCTTGTCCTCATCTCCTCCTCAGAAGAGGAGGCTTGGCGCAAATTGTGTCGACGTATGAGGAACTGATGTGGCAGCAGTTACTTTTGTCCGGGAGCAAGTCGACACCGACGCCTTCCCCGCCATCAAGTGGCTGTCACCCAAACAGCTGAAACAATCTCTCGCTGCAGTCGAGATGCCTAAGCCCTGGGCGGTTGTTTGGCGAAACCTGCTGCCCCACCGATTGTGGTGGAACCTCCGCCTCCACAACCGCCAATCGAAGCGACGACCAGAGACTCGCAGTCGGGTCAAGGCCTGCCTCACAGGTTGTCGGTCACCCTCACTCCCGATCATCCTCTGCAGGTGGAGGGTGGCTCAGGCCCTAAGCAGCTCTTCGCGGACTCCTCGGAGTCCGATGATGACTCCTCCCTGTTCTTCAGGACGGTTGACCTGGAGTCCTCCGGGGCCAGTCACCGGACCAACCCATCGTCCTTTATGGGTCTGCTTTGGCACATCTCGGAGTCCACCGGGATGCGGCTCGAGCCACGTATCCAACGGGCCAAGTATCCTGACGGAGATACTGGACCGAGGGATTCACCCACGGAGGCCTTTCTGGTGGCTGAGACCATTGTAGGCCCAGCCTTGAGCTTTGGCAGCGGCCTGCTTCCTGTACTGCACCCTCGGCCAGGATGGCCAGGAAGTATACAGTCCCTGCTGGCTCTTTGCCTGGTTTTGAGCACCCTCTGCCGAGGGTTGGTCACTGACAGCGTTTTCCAGTGTTCCGGGAATGCTAGGGACGTGGACAAGTCCCCGACAAGGAGTCCAAAAGCTGGACTACACCGGGCACAAGGTGCACGCCATGTCCTCCCTTGGCCTCCGCCAGGCCAGCTCGGCCGTGCTGATGGCACACTTCTCCCACGCCTCATGGGCTCCATGGATGAGGTGATCCTCATCTCCCGGCTGACCTGCAGACCACGGTCCGGCAGGTTCAGGACCAGGGTAGGGCGGTGGCAAAGCAGCAGCTCCAAACAGCTCTGGACATAGGGGACTCCTGTGCCAGATCGGTTGCACGCATGTGGCCATGCACCGCAGAGCATGGCTGAGGATATCTACCTTCACGGCATATACCCAGCACAAGTTGGCGGACATCCCTTCTTGGGGACTGACCTCTCTCGGCCCTGGAGTGGAAGGTCACCTCCAGCAGATCGAAAAGTCTAATGCCACTCTGGACTCGGTCACCTCCGCCCAGAAGGACAAAGGCCGCCGACAGCAGCAGCACAAGCCTTTCATCCTTCTCGTCTGCAGCACTTCCGGACCAACAGCACCAGCACCAGGGCCAGCAGGCTCCAGCTGGCATCCCAAACCCAAGCCCGCTTCCTCCAACAGGAAACAGGGAGGTAAGGCCCAGGAGGTCCCTCGGCGGTCCCTCCTCCAAGCCTGCCCAGTGACGGGTTGAGGGTGTCGCCCCAGCTCGTCCTCCCCCGGTTCCCCAGTGGGGCACGCTCGCCACTTCCTTTCCACCTGGTCCACTATCACCACGGACCGCTGGGTGTTGGAGGTGGTAGGAAAGGGCCTGCCTCTGGAGTTCGAGCAGGCTCCACCCTTTCGAGCCGCCGCCTCGGGGGGGCCTTGGGGTCCGTAGCGCCGCTGTCGGCCCGCCAGCCGATATTGCCCTGCTCCTCAAAAGAGAGGTGATCAGGAAGATGGTGGATCCTCCTCCAGACCCGGGGTTTGTGTCCAGGTATTTCCTGGTCCCAAAACAGACGGGGCTGGCGCCCCATTCTCAACCTGCACGACCTGAACAGGTTCCTAAGGTCCCGGACCTTCAGGATGGTCACTCTGGCTCTGATAATCCCATCCTTGGAGCGAGGCGTGTGGTTCTGTTCCCTGGACCTCCAGGACGCGTTCTTTCACATCCCAATCTGTCCGTCTCATCAGAGATTCCTCCGCTTCAGAGCAGAGGGATCCTGTATGAGTTCAGGCCATGCCCTTCGGCCTCTCCCTAACTCCCAGGGTCTTCTCCAAATGCATGGCAATGGTGACAGCATTCCTGTGGCGCGAAGGGTCGGGTGTACCCTACCTGGGTGACTGGCTGATTGCAGCCCCTCCAGAGCAGAGGTGGAGCGGTCCAGAGATCTGGCCCTCCAGGTTTGCTCTCAGATTGTTCTCCTCATCAACGAGCCAAGTTGGAACTCGTACCAAAGCAGGTGATACATTTCATCGGGCAGAGCTTGACTCTCTTCGAGCCAGAGCACGGCCCCGCGGACAGGGCAGGTTCTTTCCTCCTTTGCCCAGTCATTTCAGGTTGGGCAGTCGCACCTGCCGGGACTTCCTGCGCCTCCTGGGCCTCATGGCCGGCCTGCACCAGCGTGGTCCGTTGGGCCCGCTGGGCCCGCTGATACATGCGTCCCTTCAATGGGGACTGGCCAGCCAGTGGTCACAGCGCCGATCCGTTGGATCAGCTAGTGACAGTGACCCAGGGATGTGGGCTCTCCAGTGGTGGACTGTTCGGCACATCTGCAGGAAGGCATCCTGTTTGTTACGCCCTGAGCCAATGGTCTCTCTCTCGACCGATGCCTCTCTAATGAGTTGGGGTGCCCATCTGGGGAGCACAGAGTGCACGGCCTCTGGTCTCCTCGGGAGTCCTGATGCCACATCAACCTGCTGGAGCTTCAAGCGGTTCGTCTAGCCCTCACCGCCCGCTCCATTTCTACGGGGTCAAGTGGTTCAGGTCCAGGCGGACAATACCACACCACGTACTACCTAAACCGCCAGGGCGGACACGCTCCATGCCTCTGTGCAGGGAAGCTCTCCGCATTTGGTCTCTTGTGCGCAGCCTGGAGGTGGATCTCCTTGCCATTCACGTGGCAGGAGCCTCCAACACCCTGGCCGATGCTCTAAGCTGGATATGGGCTGTGTCTCACGAGTGGTCTCTCCTGCGGAGGTAGTACAAGATCTCTTCTCCCACTGGGGCACACCTCAGGTGCACCTGTTTGCCTCCAGGGAGAATGCAAAGCTGAGACTGTTTCATGCCCGCCCCCTCAGCAGGGCTCGCTGCAGGGGATGCCTTCTTGTGGCCGTGGACCCGGCCTCTTCTGTCCTTTCCCCATTTCCCTTGATCCACAAAGTGCTTCTCAAGGTGAAGAAGGACAAGGTGCAGGTGATTCTAGTAGCCCCAGACTGGCCCGTCAGTTCTGGTATCCAGATCTTCTCAGTCTCAGCTCCAGGCTCCGAGGCGGCTTCCAGCCTGCCCAGACCTGATCTCAGTCAATCTGGGAAGGTATTCCATCCGGACCTTCAATCCCTGCACCTGATGGCTTAATTCCTGAGTGGCTAGAGTTCCAGGCCTTGGGTCTTTCCGACGAGGTCCTCAACGTCATTGAGGCGTCCCGTAGAATTGACCAGAAAATGCTACGCCTTCAAATGGAAGAGATTTTCCATTTGGTGTCAGGGCAAGGGCCTGGACCCTTCCTCCTGTTCCTTGGCAAGCATTCTGGACTACCTGTGGTCCCTTTCTCAGCAAGGGCTTGATTCGACTGACCCTTAAAGGTGCACCTGGCAGCCATCTCTGCCCACCGGGCGCGGACGGGAAGCAGTCGATGTGCAGAGAAAGAAGTCGGGCGCTTTTCAAAGGCCTTGATCACATATCCCTCCGGTCGCAGAACCTCCACCTCCATGGGATCTACTGCTGGTATTGGCTAAGCTCATGGGCAGGCCATTCGAACCGATGCACAAGTGTGATATCTCTCACCTGTCGTGGAAGACTTCCTTCTTGGTGGCTATGACATCAGCCAGAAGGATGGGAGAGCTCAGGCGCTTTCCATCGAGTCTCCTTATCTGGTCTTCCACAGGGACAAAGTTGTCCTCGCGCCCCACCGAAATTCCTTCCGAAGGTGGTGTCGGAGTTTCACCTTAACAAGGTGTTGACTCTGCGCAGTGTTCTACCCAATCACACCTTGGAGGCCGAATATAGGCTGCATACTTTGGACCCTAGAAGAGCACTCGCTTATCATAAGGAGCGGATGGTTGAAGTTCGGGAAGAGGTTCGCCAGCTGTTTGTCACCTCCGCTGAAGCCGCACCTGGCAGACCTGCAGCCAAGCGGACGATAGACAGGTGGGTCACCTCCTGCATAGATCTCTGCTATAGGTTGGTGGGCATGGAGCCTCCCAGAGGATAAGAGCTCATTGTACCCGTCATACTGCTGCATCGGTAGCTGCTTCCAGGGACGTCCCTATCCAGGAAATCTGCAGGGCTGCTACCTGGAAGTCAGCACATACCTTCATCACCCATTACCACATCGACCTTGAGTCATGCCGGGATGCTGGTTTTGGGGCCTCGTTTCTCTAGTCTTTATTCCCTAAGTAGGTGGTGTCGCCTTGCCTCCCTCTCCCAGAGAACTGCTAGGTGTCTGCCAGACAGTGTAGATGAACAACATATCCATGTCCCTAGAAATACAGGTTACTCACCTGTAACAGGAGTTCTAAGAATGGTATATGTTGTTCATCCACCACCCGACCTACCGGCTTGATGCACAGCCTGGTTTTCAGCGGGCTAGATCTGGCGTCATGGGGTGGAGCGAGAGTTTTACTACCGGGTAGGTGGGAGGAGCCAGCTTGAAGACCTTCCGGCAAGATTTAAAGCGGCAAGGAATCTGCTGGACAGTGTGGATGAACAACATATACCATTCCTAGAACTCCTGTTACAGGTGAGTAACCTGTATTTTCAGGCACGACCGGAGGTTACAACAGAGATTATGCAATACCTAAAAAATACAATAGCGATTATACAGTTTATTTTAGTTTTGTTTACTGGGTAAGTGCACTAGACAAATCCTGCCTATTTTCAGGCACGACCTGGGGGGGATACAGATGAATGCCAGCTGACCTTGAACCAGATTAAGCTGTTGGTGGTATTTTTAGTGAATGAGGGAAATTTGGCCAGCACCGGGAAATTCCCTACTCTTTTCAGTAAGTGCCATGGGATCTTTAACATCCACCTGAACTACCACCAATCCAGGCAGATGGGACCTCGGTTTAACGTCTCATCTGAAAGATGGCACCTCAGCAGTGCATCACCCTCTCATGCTGCACTACAGTGTCAGTACTGGGATATTAACCCACGTGCCAGATGTGGGGACTGAACCCACAGCCCTCTGCTCTCAGGGGCGAGTGTGCTACCTACTGAGCCACTGATACTGGCAGTATAGCTGAGACGTTAGAGCAGCGAGCTGTGAAGGAACAGACCTGGGTTTGATTCCCACAACCTCAACTTGCATACTGTGTGACCTTGACCAATCACATAACTGCCCTGTGCTCCCAGGACACACCTGGAAACTAACTTTGACTCAGTGGACCTTTCCTGGCCAAAAGTTGTAAAATAAATAATAATATGCAATACAGAGAGAAATACAAAATGAGGTAGAATAAACAATTCCACATGATGGCAGGGACAGGAAGACAATATTAGGAGATGCTATCATTGACACGGCTTTACTTGCCACTATATAATGTGAGAAAGTTCCATTTTGTGTTTTGTTATGTAGTTCTGTTGCCTTTGAAGTATTGTTTTGTCATCTGCCTTCCAAGACCTCCTTGTAAATGAGCTTTGCTCAATGGAGCTTTATTCCTGGTGAAATGAATACATTTACAAGTGCTACAAGGACAGCATTCTTCCATTTGAGGAACTGGGACTGGCAGTATAGCTGAGAGGTTAGAGCAGCGAGCTGTGAAGGAGCAGACCTGGGTTTGATTCCCACAACCTCAACTTCCATACTGTGTGACCTTGACCAATCACATAACCTCCCTGTGCTCTCAGGACACACTGGAAATGAACTTTGACTCAGTGGGCCTTTCCTGGCCAAAAGTTGTAAAATAAATATAAGTAAGTAAAATCAAGCATTTCTTTGGTGCACATGCTGTAAAGCTAAGCTTTTCATGTTTACATGCCTAAAGCACCTTGGCTCTTTTAATTACCCAATCAATAGCTAGCAAGGTTTGTGGATTGTAGCAGAATGAATGCAGTCTAGTGTATAGACTCTGTCCTTTTTCAACCTTGGGACATCCTTTTCCTTGCATTTAACAGTCCCACCCACAATCCAATAACTGTCACCCAGCAATAAATGGTAGTACACGGCGCAAAATGCAAATAAAGGATAAGGGTTGTTATGGCTGGCAGGAACATGGCTCTGTGTAAAATGCAAACAAAGCGAAAGGTTTATTAGGAATGACAGTAACAAGGCTCTAGGGAAGGAAGGTTCAGACTATAAACACACAAGGACTGGCAGTCACCACAATAAATGCCTTCTACACCTACCATCAGTTCCACAGAGTCTAAAGGACTGGTGAACCAGTAATACAGTCCCCACAGAGCTATCTTAAAGGGACACTGTCAGCCTTTCAGTCTAATTTTAGAGCATAAATACAGTCAAGCCCACTTAATAGAATACTGCTTATAAGAAAATCCCGTTTAAATGCATAAACCCTATTCCCGATTTTTTTCTATGTCCCCATTGTAAAAGATCGGTTTAAGGAATTGAAGCCACCCATGTATAAGAATAATTTTCACGTCCACAGCACACAGCTTCAGCATTCCCAACAGTAATGACATGTTAACTTTTATGGATATTAGCGGCTCGCCTCATCAGAATCAAAGCCACTTAACTCAGTAGCTGCTGCCACTCCCGTAGCCAGTTGATAATGAGAACAGTTAACACCTTCAGCAAATAAATGACCCATGATCCCCACAGCGCAGTCAGATCACTCAGGCCATTTCTCCTTAGATCTTGGTGCTTGCTGTGCTGCAATATGGGCATCACCTCTAAGAAAAGGAGCTTTCTTTGGCGGAGAAGGTGCAGGCTCTCTGTCTGCTGGAAAGTCCTGGCTCGTCACAAACTGAGGTCGCATGTTAGATTTCAGTCTCTGAGACAGATTTCCAGGATTGTAAAAATAAAGAAAAGATCATACTGGTGTAACCCCTGCAAATGGGGTTCCCAAAAGACTTCCAGGAGCTTGCTTGAATGCTCCAAGCCTGAATGGTGTTTGGCATTTAAGCCATTTATCAGTGAGTGTTTTAGAACCTCTGGTACTGTCTCTTTAAGAGCTGTCTGCTTGCAGACATAATTAGTTGTATGGGGACTGTGTGTTTCTTTGATTGAGTACCACTCAAGCTGCTGCCAATTCACTTCATTTTGCAGTCACTAGGGTGCAAAGGAACCTATCTGAAAGATGTAACTGTTTGCCAGAAATTATTTAGAGTAATAATGAAATTACAGTTTGTCTAACCTGCTTTCTTTGCAGTCAGAACTGTGTCTGCTAGTTCCCATTCTAGTTTTGAACTGCTGAACTGGACCAATCAGTGTGGGGTAAGCTAGCTCTAAAATGGTGCCTTGGACGAATCAGAACTTGGACTCATAATCTGAGCCAGCCACAAGAGGATTGTATGGGCAGTGACTCTGGGAGATGTAGTTTAGACTTCAGTGCCTTTTGGACCAACAGCAGCAGTCTATTGTGGTGACAGCCAATCCAGTCAAGAACTGGGAGGAACTCAAAGGAAGTGCCGGTTTTGTCGGTTGGAGTTTGAGTTGAGCTTTGGCAGTGAAGAAGGAAGGAGCCCTGTGCTTTTCAGTGTGCAGTTTTAGTCAAAACGTGTGTAAGGCCCAGAGTTCGGTCTGCAGCTTGTTAGGACTGAATCCGTCCTGTGAAAGAATCAAAGGATCTCTGAAGTGTAGAAACCAGGCTCACCCTGTAGAAGACTGAAGAATTGCTGAAAATTGCACTCGGTCTGTCAGGAACTGAATCTGCTGTGTGTTCTCCGGTATTGTGCAGTAATGCGATCGGGATACAGATGCAGCCTGCCTGGTATAGTGCTTTCTTTATATAAATGTGTGAAAGAGGTTTGTGTACCTCAAGTGAGCCCTGCTGACATTGAAGGACCCTATCTTATTTGGAGGTCGTGAGTACTAATTCAGGGTCGCTCCCTGTTGAATTGCCACATTAAATCCAAATGGAATTACTGTACTGCTGACTGTTTAATTCTCCTTTTCTCTGTGTGAAAGGGCCCTACCAGCTGCCACGGTTTGGACTAGCCACTAGGGCTTGGGTACCCAGGGACAGTAACTGATAGGGATAGGCCTGTGCACAGAGCCATAGATAGATTATTAGAGTGATAAGCTAATTAACCTGATTTCCCCTGTCCTTGTTATATCCCCTAAATAAATCAGAGCTGCTTGTTTCAGCAAAGTTATACTGCCTGAGGTATTTGTCTATGTTAAAGTACTGTACTGTGATTGTTGCACTGTATCTCATTTCACAGGAGGTCCCAGTGCCGGAACCAGACCTGGGGTAAGTGTATACTCAAGGTAATTCTGATATATTGTGTGGCCACTAGTGGGAAGAAAGGGGTTGCAGTGTCCCAGAGGGCTGTGACCAAGTTAGTTTAACTATTGCAAACCCTGACCTCTGGGTGGAGGCATCGCCATTGGATCCAGGCCCTCAACCTGTTAGTGGCAAATCAGGCAGGGGTAGTAGCCCTGGGATAAGCGCCATCTAGGGGTTACATCTTGGAGGCTCACCGCTGGGATTGTGTGTCCTCTAGTGGCCATATTCACGAACCACTGTTAAGAAAAAATGGGTACCCCGACAGAAGTGGCTGTGCCCGGCTGGTGGAGTGGTGTACTGGGGAGAGATCGACCCCAAATATGCTATGCTTATCCTGGACATCCCCTGGGTATCAATACGGACACTGTGCAGGAGTACTTTCCAAGGTGGAAGGTTTACAAAACCCTGTGGTGGTGGGTCGGCATGCTAATCTGCTCACCCACACTTTCCTGGCCCTAGTAGAGTTTAAGGATCCCATAGATAGCTCCAAAGTGCCACAGACCATTACCCCAGAGGGAGCCCTCACTGCTTGGAGAGTGATAACTAAGGACAGTAAAGACCGGGGAATCAGCCCCACCACTATCTGAAACTTTTGAGGAGAAATTTGCTGAATGGTTGCTGGGAGAGGGAAAACTGTGGAGGACTTGAAGAAACTATTCTTGCCACTGGGGTGTTCCTTCCAACACCCTCTCCTGCTCCAGTGCCCGTAATGGTGGCTGAACCAATGCAGACTCCCTATTTCTGCACCTGCCATTAGTCACGACTCTTCCGAAGGTTGAGGATCTTCTCTGGCACCCTCCCCACCCCCAAGGGAGGGATGACTGGGAGACCTGGATAGACTATGTTGCCCCAAGTGCTAGAAATGGCAATGCTCGAAGGCGAAAAGCGAAAGAGGGTTAGTGAGAGCCTCGAGGTCCTGCCCTGGCTACCATCCGTGCTAAACGGGCCAGTAACCCTGAAGCGACTGCACAGGCCTATCTTGAGGCCTTGGAGAATGTGTATAGGAGCCCAGATTCTGATGAGGACCTATGGTGGAGAGTAAGAAATGCACAACAGTACCAAGGAGTTGTTGTCTGTGTATGTCTCTCGGCTGGAAAAATTGTTGCAAGAATGCCTCAGAAAGGGTAGTTTGCCAGCGATTGAACTGGACCGAACCAGACTGGACAGAATCCTTAAGTCTGCCCCTTCTCAGAACTGCTGTTGCTTCAGTTCGCCTGGCAAATCGACTGGAATCCCACCCTCCTATGATGAGTTAATGAGAGAAATTCGAGGAGTTGAGAAAGGCGACCTGGGAGGTACCTGCACCAACAGCTGTAGCTACGACCGGAGTGACTGAGGGTGACCCATCAAGTGAAGTTCAGGGGCAGAGGTTGACAGTCAATGAGTGCTCTGACAAGGAAAAAGATATGCCACAATGGGGGAACTGTTGAGAGAGATCCGAGAATTCAAAAACAGTCCCTTTGAAGGCCACGCCTGCAAATGCAGGCCCCTGACCTATATCCGACTGCATCTGCTATGGGGTGGGGTACCCACCCATGTATCTCCTGCTGATAACAGCTCCAAACTCAATTCCTTGACCATGGAAGTGGAGAAACTGACGAGATGTCTCCAAATGCTTATCACGCAGGACAGAGATGGCACCCAGGTTTCCAGTTAGTAATACCCCGCCATGGCTCCCAGTGTGGCGCCCGGCCAGCTCAAACTCCAGAAAGTATGTTTTGCTATAATTGTGGGAAAGATGGGCACATGAAAGGGAATGCCAGTCCCCAAAAGACACTGACAAAGTTGCATATAGGCTACAAGGAGAGCTTGGAGAAGAAATCAGTGGTTAAGAGGTGCACACTGATCCCAGTGAGGGCACCAAAATGCTAATTCACGTCCTTTTGTGGCAAGGTCAGTTGCCCAGGCCCCCACCACCGCCTCTCAGACTGGTCCAGAATAGTGGGTCCTCCATGGAGACCACTGTAAAGGTGAATGGAGTGTCTACAAGAGCTGTATTAGACAGTGGCTCCAAGTGACAATTATGTTCCAGGATTGGTATCAGAAGCATTTGTCAGGCGTGCCCTTACAACCATTAGAAGGACTGCATGTATGGGGTTAAGTGAGAAGGCCTACCCCTATTCCGGTATATCCAATTTGGCTGTCTTTCCCCACCTCCGTGGCTGGAGTGGCCGAACAAGTAGAGACCCTAGCCTTAGTGTGTCCCCCACTGGACTGTATGATGGTGTCCCTTTGTTGATTGGAACAAATGCTCATATGTTTGGAAGGCTGGCACAGTTGTGTTATGAAAAACAGGGGTCAAAGACTAGTAGAGCTTTAAGAGTTCGGCTTTAATTAAGAAGGCCTATGAGGCACAGAGATGCTGAAAAACAGAACCAGAGGAACCGGTCGGAATTGTATGGAAGAAGGATCCTGAGTCTCTGATCCTGGCGCCAAATGCCCAGTGTACCTTACAGGGAGAGGTCCGATCAGAAAGGATGTTAAGAATAAAATATTAATGTTGGATGCACCAGGCGATGGAAAATTGCCAGAGGGACTGCTGGTCAAGCCTAGTATTTTGCCCGCTAGAGCCCATGCTTATGCCAGAAGGGTAATGGTCCAAGTTCATAATGTGTCTGAAAGAGACATTCGAGTAAACAGAGGTTGCATCCTGGCTAATGTGCATTGTGCAGACACTGCAGTGCTACCCAGCAGCAAGAGTTCAAGGAAGAATGACAGAGTAGCGCCTGACTTGTTTGATTTGGCGACTCCCGCTGCCAGCTGAATGGAAAGTGAGGATCAGTGAGAAGCTTGCCCAGAGAGACCAGGTGTTTTCTTTAAAGGAATGGGATGTAGGATGCGTGCAAGGAGCTGAGCACAATATCCGGCTGCATGACGAAAGACCATTTCGTGAGAGGTCTCGACGCCTGGCACCTGCTGACATAGATGATGTGAGACGGCATCTGCAAGAGATGTTAGCTGCTGGTGTAATACAAGAATCCAGAAGCCCTTATGCTTCCCCATTGTGGTAGTGAGGAAAAGAATGGAACAGTAAGGATGTGTGTGGATTATCGCACTTAAACCGGCGGACTATCCTGATCAGTACACAATGCCCCGCATTCAGGATGCTTTGGACTGCCTAAGCGGGAGCAAGTGGTTCTCTGTGCTGGATCTCCGCGTGGGTACTACCAGATCCCGATGGCCCCAGAGGACCGTGAGAAGACTGCCTTTATCTGTCCGCTGGCTTCTATGAATTCATGAGGATGCCTCAAGGATTTCAGGTGCCCCAGCCACTTTTCAACGATTGATGAGCGTGCAGTGGGGGACATGAACTTACTAGAGTGCCTGGTATACCTAGATGATGTTATTGTGTTTGGCAGCTCACTGGAGGAACATGAAAGCAGATTATTTAAGGTATTGGACCGACTGGAGGACTTTGGCCTTAAACTGTCCATTGATAAGTGTCAATTCTTTCAAACATCAGTAAAGTATGTGGACACATAGTATCCACCGAGGAATAGAGACCGACCCAAGTAAAGTTGAGGCCTTGACCACCTGGCCACAGCCCAAAATCTAAAAGAACTGCAAAGATTCCTGGGATTCTGTGGTTATTATCGGCGCTCATCAAGGACTATTCAAGAGTGATCCGCCCTTTACTTAACCTTACTCAACGGTATCCCCAACCACAAAAAATACCAAAAGTCAGCGTCCCTCAAGACTGAAAGAGTGTATTTTCATCCAAGTGAAGTATTTGGGGCCCGCTGGACTCCTGATTGTGAGACTGCTTTTCATGAGATCATATATCAACTTACCCATGCTCCAGTGCTGGCCTATGCCGATCCAAGAAAACCTACGTCCTGCACACTGATGCTAGCTTGCAAGGGTTGGGGCTGTGTTGTACCAAGAGCACGAGAATGGCCTGAGACCAGTGGCCTTTGCCAGTAGAAGCCTGACCCCATCCGAAAAGAACTATCCTGTACATAAGTTAGAGTTCCTAGCTTTGAAGTGGGCTATTGTTGACCAATTCCATGAGTACTTGTATGGGGCTAAAATACTAGTAAAACTGACAATAATCCTTTGACCTATGTGCAGACCTCAGCTAAGTTGGATGCCACTGGCCATAGGTGGCTTTCTGCATTATCTACATATGACTATGCTCTCGAATACCGAGTAGGTCTGAACCACATAGATGCTGATGCTCTCTCCCGGAGGCCTGGTCCCCAGAATGATTGGGTCCGATTGGCAGAACCTGACATTCGGGCACTCTGCGGAAGTTTGACAGGGAGGAACAAATGTCCACGGACGCAGTGGACTGCATGGTGGATTGCTTGGGAGCCTCTGAGAATTGCATACCTGCTGCTTATTGCCACTTTTCTGCAATAGACATTGGTGCACTGCCTCAGCTGGACAATGACAGTGACCGGCGGGCTCAATCCCGCGATCCCATGATCAAAGCAGCTTTAGAAGCCCTCTATGCAGGAAAAGATGTGTCAAATTACGCCCACTGATTTGAGAACTGCACTGTTATACAAAGAAGGTCCTAAGTTGAAACTGATCAATAAACTGTTATACAGAGAAACAGTAGACAGAGGGGACAAGTAGACAAACAACAACTAGTGCTGCCACTGCCTTTTGAGACTCAGTACTGAGGTCCTTGCACAACCACATGGGGCACCTTGGTATAGACAGAACACTTGACTTGGTGAGATCCAGATTCTATTGGCCTAAGATGGGGCTGATGTGGAGCAACACATTCGAATCTTGTAGTCGCTGCTTACAGAGGAAAGCTTTTCAGAGGGCTGCCCCTTGTTAACATCACCACCAGTGCACCCATGGAGCTGGTCTGTATTGATTTTCTGAGTTTGGAGTCAGATCAAAGAAATATCAGTAATGTGCTGGTGGTCACTGACCATTTCACGAGATATGCCCAAGCTTTCCCACCAAAGACCAGAAAGCATCCACTGTGGCCAAAGTACTTGTAGAAAACTTTTTTGTTCACTATGGGGCTCCACAAAGAATCCATTCTGATCAAGGGAGACTTTGAGAGTCGTCTGATCAAAGAGATGCTTTCTCTGTGGGGAGTCTGAAAGTCCAGAACCACTCCTTACCACCCCCAGGGGACCCACAGCCTGAACGTTTCAACCGCACTTTGCTAGATATGCTAGGCACCCTGCACCCAAAGGACAAGCCTAGATGGAGCCAACAAATTAGCACCCTGGTACATGCTTATAACTGCACCAAAAGTGATGCCACTGGATTCTCCCCTACCGCCTGATGTTTGGAAGAAGCTCGACTACCAGTAGATGTGTGTTTGGGGTCTCTCCTGATGGGGTTCAAGCTGACAACTATTTACAGTATGTGCAAAAGTTAAAGGCCCAGCTAACTCATGCGTACCAACTGGCTCAAACCATGGCTGCCAAAAGAAATCTGCCAACAAAGAAAGGTATGATAAAAGGTGAAAGCACAGGAACTCCAGGAGGGAGATCGGGTATTGCTAAGAAATCTGGGACTGCATGGCAAGCACAAGATTGCTGACAGATGGCACCATCTCCTCACATTGTAGTGGGCAAACTAGATGATCTGCCAGTGTACAAAGTAAGGCCTGAGAATAATTCAAAGATGTAAAAACAATGCATAGAAATCATTTACTGCCCATTGGACAAATCTTAATTGAGTCTGAGCCCTAGAAGATGCCCCTCTGGACCAGTGACTAGAGCTGCTGCTAAGAAAAGATCAAGAAAGTCTGCACCTACAGAAGCAAAGTTAAAGTGTTCCCTCCACAAGTCCAAGTTGAGCATGACTGTCAGTCCATATCGGAAGAAAGTGAGAGTGACTTTGAATACTATCCTTCTTACGAACTGAGTCAATTGTTTCAGGGCAATCCCCTAGTCAATACTGGAGACAAAGCTGGGCCTTCTGGACTGTCTAAGCCCCAGCTTCATCCCTGGAGCCATTGCTCCCAGAAAGTGAAGTGCAAAGCATCAGATCAGATGAAATGGAATCATTGTGCATGGTTGAACTGTTTGAGTGTTCAGGGAGGAAAATGATAGATTGGGGCAGACTGGTGATACACCCGAACAAGAAGAGTATTTTGAGTGCCCTGACAGTCCACTGCCAGTGTCCAGAAAGCTCTCCATGCGAGCCAAATGTTGTGGACTCAGAAACTGTAACTCCTGGAGCTGAAAAGTGCCCCAAGTTCTAGCCTCTCTACCCCATGGAGACTCCCTGACAAGTGAGGACAATGCTGAAAATGAGGCTCAGAGTGCAGAGACTATAACAGTTCCCCTAGAAAGACTGGTCGAGCTGTAAAGCCTGTGGTGCACCTCAGTTATGATTCACTTGGGAGGCCTGTGGACTTGCCTCTCAATGTTGTCCATAAAGGAGTGTATGTGTCCCCGAGCTCATTGCCCAAACTGAGCATCAGTGCTAACTCCAAGTTACTTGTGTTGCCCTCTAGTATGGTGCCTTGCCCCATCCAGCCCCAAGGTAACTGATAGGAAGGGCCCCTCTTCAGGGTTTCATGTACAAGAGGTAATAACTTGAGTTATGGTACAATGTGTATGTAATACTGTGTAAAGAGTGACGTACTGCAATGTTTCAGAAATGTGTTCTTGGTAAAATGATATATTCACTGATGATTACATGTGCGAGCCTAATGTAAATGTATATGGTTGCAGTTGAAACTTGTGGGTACTTGCTTGGCCGGACGTCAAGCTTTCCCAAACCAGGAAGGGTGTAACCCCCTGCAAATGGGGGTTCCCAAAAGACTTCCAGGAGCTTGCTTGAATGCTCCAAGCCTGAGTGGTGTTTGGCATTTAAGCCATTTATCAGTGAGTGTTTTTAGAACCTCTGGTACTGTCTCTTTAAGAGCTGTCTGCTTGCAGACATAATTAGTTTGTATGGGGACTGTGTGTTTCTTTGATTGAGTACCACTCAAGCTGCTGCCAATTCACTTCATTTTTGCAGTCACTAGGAGTGCAAGGGAACCTATCTGAAAGATGTAACTGTTTGCCAGAAATTATTTAGAGTAATAATGAAATTACAGTTTGTCTAACCTGCTTTCTTTGCAGTCAGAACTGTGTCTGCTAGTTCCCCATTCTAGTTTTGAACTGCTGAACTGGACCAATCAGTGTGGGGTAAGCTAGCTCTAAAATGGTGCCTTGGACGAATCAGAACTTGGACTCATAATCTGAGCCAGCCACAAGAGGATTGTATGGGCAGTGACTCTGGGAGATGTAGTTTAGACTTCAGTGCCTTTTGGACCAACAGCAGCAGTCTATTGTGAGTGACAGCCAATCCAGTCAAGAACTGGGAGGAACTCAAAGGAAGTGCCCGGTTTTGTCGGTTGGAGTTTGAGTTGAGCTTGGCAGTGAAGAAGGAAGGAGCCCTGTGCTTTTTCAGTGTGCAGTTTTAGTCAAAAAAGCGTGTAAGGCCCAGAGTTCCGGTCTGCAGCTTGTTAGGACTGAATCCGTCCTGTGAAAAGAATCAAAGGATCTCTGAAGAGTAGAAACCAGGCTCACCCTGTAGAAGACTGGAAGAATTGCTGAAAATTGCACTCGGTCTGTCAGGAACTGAATCTGTGTGTTCTCCCGGTATTGTGCAGTAATTGCGATCGGGATACAGATGCAGCCTGCCTGGTATAGTGCTTTCTTTTATATAAATGTGTGAAGAGGTTTGTGTACTCAAGTGAGCCCTGCTGACATTGAAGGACCCTATCTTATTTGGAGGTCGTGAGTACTAATTCAGGGTCGCTCCCTGTTGAATTGCCACATTAAATCCAAATGGAATTACTGTACTGCTGACTGTTTAATTCTCCTTTTCTCTGTGTGAAAGGGCCCCTACCAGCTGCCACGGTTTGGACTAGCCACTAGGGCTTGGGTACCCAGGGACAGTAACTGATAGGGATAGGCCTCTGCACAGAGCCATAGGTAGATTATTAGAGTGATAAGCTAATTAACCTGATTTCCCTGTCCTTGTTATATCCCCTAAATAAATCAGAGCTGCTTGTTTCAGCAAAGTTATACTGCCTGAGGTATTTGTCTATGTTAAAGTACTGTACTGTGATTGTTGCACTGTATCTCATTTCACAGGAGGTCCCAGTGCGGAACCAGACCTGGGGTAAGTGTATACTGTGAAGGTAATTCTGATATATTGTGTGGGCCACTAATGGGAAGAAAGGGGTTGCAGTGTCCCAGAGGGCTGTGACCAAGTTAGTTTAACTATTGCAAACCCTGACCTCTGGGTGGAGGCATCCGCCATTGGATCCAGGCCCCTCAACCTGTTAGTGGCAAATCAGGCAGGGGTAGTAGCCCTGGGATAGCGCCATCTAGGGGTTACACTAGGATGTTAACAAATATCTTATGGTGATCCATTGGTACATCGAGCAAAAGGCCTGCTCTGAAGAGGATTACAGGGCTTTTTATGAGGTTGAAAACGTATGCTAAATGACAACACAGGAAAGACAGTGACAATCTAAGCTGACTGACCACTTAACTGTTATTGCTGAAAAGTGAAGACACTGTCAGCAAAGTTTTAAAATGTTAAGGCAAAGAATAAAGGTTAAAACCCTCTGCCTCGTTTAACAATATGGCACAAGCATAACTGTTTCAATCACAACCCCCAGAGTACTGTACAAAAACCCTGCATCATTTACCATGCTTCAGCAAGTACTGCTCCAGCAGAAGTCCATAATAAAGTAAATCTCCACGCAGCTTTCACAGTTAAAGCCCTAGCAGTAGTCCTAAACCTAAAGAAAAAGAGCTCACTTGTTCCTTGTATAGTACTGTGTGTCCGAACTTCATGGCTATGCAGCAGCACTTCCGTAACATATGGTCTCGTAATACATTGCAAGTGAGAGATCGCATATAAGATAACCTGCTTAAGCAGCATAATCCGCTGTTTCCTGTGCGTTTAAGTGGGTTTGACTGTCTGAAGGTGTCAGGAACAAGGTTTTCTAATGCAAAATGCATAAATACTACTAAAATTTCACAAAGTGCTTTACATGTATTTTTTTTTTTGTAAAATGACTTTCTATTCGGTCCGTCTGAAATGTCGACTCTGCACGGCCATGAACTACAGTGGTGCAGAGTCGAGTGCTTCATGACCGTGATACTTATTTTGGGTACTATAGGCAGACAAGGCCTCATCTTTGCAGTATACAACACTAGCACAAACATATTCCTTTTCTGAAATGAGCACTGTAAGTGATTTTCAGTGTTCCCAGTCATTGTTTGAGGAGGTGGGCCACCACCTATATTTTTCACCGCCCTATATTTGTATCCATTTTTTTATAAAATCCTCCAAAATTGTCTTTTATTGACATCCTTTATTGCAATACTACCCATTTAATACCAGCACACTCTATGTTACTTAAAAGCTACTTATGCACATGTACAGTACATATAGGAGGTCCCGAAAATAGCGCACCATTACCGATCACCATTGCCACCGCCTATATTTTCAGAGAATGGGAACCCTGATTTTATTTTCTATGCAAAAATGAAGACGCACTTCTGGGCATGCACATTACCAGAGCCGATACCTTGCCCAACAGAACATATGCCTGTGCAATCACTAGTCAGATCTTAGTAACAACATCCCCTGGCTTTGCTTTCAATGACTTGATTACTGCAGACAAAGCTGCAAATCTGCAACTGCCTAAAACTAACTATAGACAATTCCACTCAGCTGCTACTGCCTTGTATTAAACTTGTACATGGCTCTGTGCATGAAAAGGGGTACCAAAGTGTGACGTTGGAGTAAAATTTTAAAAGTCAAAAAATAGCAATGATTATAATTTTTATGCTGTGATTTACCTTATAAATATGTGGTATAGAGGATAACTCCCATTTCAGATCCTGAGAAAAGCCTTCCAAAGTCTGACGGTAACGGGGACATGAAAGGTAGAGCTGCACGCGTAACGAGGGACATGAAAGTGACTGCCCATGTAACTGGGGACATGATACATACAACAGCATGTAATAAGAGACAGAGAATACCTGTTCAGTTTTCTAATTTTTTATCATTCAAGGTAAATAAAAGTCAAATGGGTAATATAACCAAACATGTAACCATATAAAAATGTAATATTTACAACATTAGCACTTAAGTATTACAACAAAAAATAAATAATTCTACATAAAGCAATAGGCTATTCTACTACTACTACAAGGTTACACTATCTCTATATAAACACACTATTATGAATGTTTTGGCAAACTGGAACCAATATTTTTTGGAGATCAGCACTGTACACTGAAAATGCTAGTCCTTTTAATTCCATTTGTCCTGAAGTGTGCAGAACTTCTCATTGATTGCACTGAGTTCACCATTGTTAATTTCAAAGGTCACACCTTCCTGCAAAAACTGAATTGGCCCATGAAAAGTCATCTTCTTTGAACACGGTCACTGTCCTCACGCCGTGGCCATGTAAAGACATTTCTACGCTGTTTCATGAACTTCAGTGAGTACCACTGTCCCACAGGATCCACTGCAGTTAGTTGCCCGACAAAATATTCTTTTGAGTAGTACACGGCATAATACTGACTGGTCTGTATCATTTGTGGGTTTAGCAAAGTTCTCCGCTTTTAGGGACTGTGTGTTTCATGTGTAATGGAGCTGAAGCATTAGTGGTGATTTTAGTGCTTTCACTTCTGGTGGCATTCTCTTCAGCAACCTTGACTCACTGTCATGTGCACCATCGCTGCCTGTGGATTCTTCAGGTATGGCCTCAGCAGGCACTAGAGTCTCTTTGCAGGCTGTTTGAGACTCCAACGCAGGATCAACACTTGTGGCCAGCAAGTCATTGGTTGTGTTGACATGCGAGGCAGCAGCTTGGGAAGCTGCTGTGTGTGCAGGACAGAGGGACCAATGGGTTCGGTGTCGGCATCTGAAGACAACATTCTGTATGATGTGGAAGCAGTTAGTTTTTAATCTTCCAGTCTTAAACATGATGTACATTTTCACAGGTCCCATCTTCATGAGCACAGTATGTGCAAAACAAGTCAGGTTTCTTGTTACCACCACACCTTCTGTTTGCACACTGTGAAGCTTTCGTGTTCCAAGTATCATTTTAACATTGTTTCGGGCTGGTCTTCTAATTTCATTTTCATCAACCCAGAAAATGTACATCTGAAATGTTTGCTGCACCCTTCTGTGTCATGCTCTCTAGTCAGTGTTGCATGGCAGAATTTATATAGCTCTTTAGCTTTTCTAATTATGGCCCGTCGTGACTGTACAGCTCTGCTTGCTGCTGATTTTACAGCGACACTCTCACCATCCGCTGGACCCTTTCCATGTCGTGAGCCAAAAAGCCCTCTCTATGGGGAAGCCAAATTCCTTGGATGACGTTGAAATGTCAAAGAAGGTCCATTTCGATTTATACTGGGCACCACAGCCATCAGTGAAATGAACCTCTCTGGTGATTTTTAATTTGCGGACATTTTGTAGATGTGAATTCGATAGCTCCACAAAGTGACGTACGACATGGTGATCATGTTTTAAATCACTGGATATAAAACTAATGACTCTGTTACTATTGACTCACACTGTTCACAAGGGTAGTATGTTACTACTGGGTGAACCGTGGCTTGTTCATAATGCCAGTGGGCTGCCTGCACTTGATCCCTGTAATCTGCAGGCATAGTTCTCGGTAAAGTCAAGAACCATCACTACCCATCCCTAGGGTAGGTATTTTTTGATGCAAGCAAACTGGTGGTGCTGCCATGCTGCTGTATGCAAGTGCCGACCCAAAACAAAAGTTCCTCTTTATGACTTCCACCAGTGTCCGCTAATGTTGCTTTTTATTTTTCAGCACTTTTCGTGTCTGCCGTACCTGGATGCCATTGACAGTTCGCATGACTGTTGTATTCTCCCACTGCTGGAATGTGACATTGTCTTGTGCATGTCCATTAATAAGGTCCTCCATGGCTTTTAAAAATTTTCTGTGCTGCACTCTTACATGTTTTTCCACACAGTCCTGGCTGCAAACCTTTGCAAAGGAGGCGAGGACACATTGTTAGCTCTATTGCACATTGTACAGTGAAGACTTTACATGATGTCAGCGGTGAAGATCCTCCACACAGTTCAGTGCCTTGAGTTTCAGTAAGCTATTCGTGCAGTATTCACAGAGGCACTGGTCCAATTTTGTTCTTTGGCCCGTTTAATGTGCTTAGGCGTAGGCTTCCAAATTTCCTCACTCCTGCAGGTGTGTCTGGGTTCTGTTGGGTGAATTCATTGTATAGAGTATGGATGGGTCTGTCAAGATATGACTGACATGTGCTGGTTTGTTTTGAAAAGCTTTCTTGTGCAGTAGTGGGGTTGCAGACTCTTCAAAAAAATCTCCACTTTTCTCTTTGTTGACTTGGGCAGTGCAGACTTGTGCCGTTTGTTGGATTCTGTTCCACCACATGATACCTCCATGAGCCTCTTCCAGCTGATGCCCAGTGCTGCACTTGCAGTTCTGAGCAAGCGGTATTTTTTAGCACAAGAACTGTATTGATGAACTCTCTGTTCAGGAGTCTGTCCTGTTTTTGGCCTTTTTAGATTTGATATCTTCTCCATAAAAGCAGACATCAGTTTTCTTGAAGGTTGCATAGGCGGGGATAACATTTTGCTGCGCCAATGCGGTTTGTTTGGCAGGTAAACAAGACGACAGGATCTTCTTCATTACATAAGAAAATTGATTTGGTGATTTTGGAAGACCTTTTCTTGCTCTCTGCACAGCCTTTCTTACAGCACTGTCATATCTTGTGGGCCTGCGGCATCACACAGCTCTCTAGTTGGCGTGACGATCGAGTACGGCTGGTGGGGTGGTGGTGATGGTGGCTGAGAGTTGTGCAAGCTTTTCATGCTCCTTTTTTCTTTGTATTTCCGGCTCTTTTTCATTAATTTGTCAACGTTTCTGACTTGTCATTTGTGCACGTTGTTGGCGTTTTTCTCCTCCATGCTTGTCTTTGCGCTTCAGATGTGTTCTCATCAGGCTTTCTTTCTCTGTTTCTTGGAGCACTACTGGTGTCAGCTTGCAATTTTTCTGCTTCTGAGCGCTTTATATCTTTTCATTCTCTCTTTAGCCATCTGGTTATAATGTTCTCGCTTGTCAGCATTCATGTTGCTGCGGTATGCATGTAAGCGTGCTGCACATTTCTCCCTGTAGTTTTGATAACGTTCTGGGGATTTCTTTATGTTTGCTCGGTAATGCTTGTTCCTTTCTTTTGGTGATTTAGGATCAACTATATTCCTCAGAGCTTCAGTGAGCATTGCTGCAGCAGACACCAAAGGTCTTCTTCTGGATTCCATTCCTTGTGAAAAAGTAAACTGTTGAAACACAGGTGCATTCATAAAAATCATGAGTCAACTTTCACAGTAAAATAATTTTGGTAGGTAAAACAAAAAGTCTACCATGCTGCCAAACAAGACTGAAGTGACAGAGGCGATGAAACACATCATTGACGCAAGTGTTGCCTCTGGCGGCTGCATGCAACACAGTAAGTGCTCAGTCAGAATACATTGTCTAAATTACCTGCTTGTGGTGACAGAGTGGTCACCACAAGAGATTAGTCACAATGTAAAGATTTGACGCAACAAGAGATTGATCACAAAACAGAGTCGACCCAAATAAAAATGGCACCATAAAGAGACACTGCACAAAGAGATTCTTCAGGAGAGGTGATTCTTTACAAAATGTCGAAGGACAAAGAGGTAATGCACACAAAACGAAGAACAGAAGGTGATTCTTCCCAAAACGAAGTTGACGGAAGAGGTGATTATTCACAAAAATGAAGTTGACGGAAGAAGTGATTCTTCACAAAGCGTTGATGGAAGCGAGGTAAGGCACACAAAGCGAAGTCGATGGAAGGTGATTCTTCATAAAACAAAGTTGACAGAAGAGGTGATAATTCACAGACCATCGATGGAAGAGGAGGTAATGCACACAAAATGAAGCCGATGAAGGTGATTATTCACAAAATGAAGTTGCGGAAGAGGTGATTCTTCACAAAACGTCGAAGGAAGCAGAGGTAATGCACACAAAACGAAGTCGACGGAATGTGATTCTTCATAAAACGAAGGAAGCGGAGGTAATGCACACAAAAATGAAGACAACGGAAGGGGTGATTATTCACAAAATGAAGTCGATGGAAGAGGAGGTAATGGACAAAAAGTTGTCAGAAGAGAGATTCCCCAAAAAGTCGACTGAAGAAAGAATCACAAAAATGGAGCCGCCTCCACCCACCTACAAACAAAATGGAGGCCCGCTTCCACCCACCTGCAAACAAAATGGAGGCCCATATTAGTTGGCCTGCAAACAAGGAGACAAAGGCACAGACATCACACCATGGTACTAACAGAAAGGACTTTGATTAGTAAATGGACATTATTTTGCAGACAATTAAAACAGATGTGTGGGCCAGTGTTTGGAAGCCTGCTGGAGTGCGTAGACCTCGAGCGGACTAAAAGGAGTTACCTTTGGTTTCCAAGTAGTCCGACCCAGGCCCTCGCTCACAGCAAACTTCAACACCAGAGCAAATCATCTTAGGATGTTAACCCCCCACAAAAAAAACACAATGGATGCAGCATTCTCAGCAAAATTCAGTGCAACAAATTATTTAAGCACATTTCAAGCATTGCAGACAGAGCCCCAACACCTAGAAACAAAATAGTCATGCCGCATGGTCTGGGCCAGTGTTTGGAAGCCTGCTGGTGGTGCGTGGACCTCGATCGAACTAAAAGGAGTCACCTTTGGTTTCCAAATAAGTCCGACCGAGGCCCGCACTACAGCAGGCTTCCAAACACAGGCCAAGACCATGCGGGATGTTAGTCCCCCAAAAAACACAATGGATGCAGCATTCTCAGCAAAATTCAGTGCAACAAATTATTTAAGCACATTTCAAGCATTGCTGACAGGGCCCCACACCTAGAAAACAAAATCGTCATGCGCGTGGTCTGGGCTAGTGTTTGGAAGCCTGCTGTGGTGCGTGAACCTCGATCGGACTAAAGGAGTCACCTTTGGTTTCCAGATAGTCAGACCGTGGCTCACGCACCACAGCAGGCTTCCAAACACAGGCCCAGACCATGCGGGATGTTAGCACTTCCACAAAAAAACAAAACCACAATGGATGGCATTCTCAGCAAAATTCAATGCAACAAATTATTTAAAGCACATTTCAAGCATTGCAGACAGAGGCCCCAACACCTAGAAACAAAATCGTCATACCGCATGGTCTGGGCCAGTGTTTGGAAGCCTGCTGTGGTCGTGAGACCTCGATCGGGACTAAAGGTCACCTTTGGTTTCAAATAGTCCGACTGAGGCCTCAGCACCACAGCAGGCATCCAAACACAGGCCAGACCATGGACAGTGAGCCCCCCAAAAAACCACAATGGATGCGCATTCTCAGCAAATTCAATGCAACAAATTATTTAAGCACATTTCAAGCATTGCAGACAGAGCGCACACCTAGAAAACAAAATCGATCGAACTAAAGAGTCACCTTTGTTTCCAAATAGTCCGACCGAGGCCTATGCACCACAGCAGGCTTCCAAACACAGGCCAAGACCATGGGATGTTGGCCCCCTCACAAAAACAAAAACCACAATGGATGTTAGCCCCCACAAAAGCCACAATGGATGCAGCATTCTCAGCAAAACACAGGCCCCAGACCATGCATTCGCCCACCACTCTGACCACAAAAAGCTTCTGCTTCACCAACACCAGGTTAGTCCCTCCCAAACCCCAAGAATGCAGCACACTCTCTTTTAGACTCCTCAACCCAAAGAACACCCCGTTAAAAGCACCATGCAGCAAGAACACAGCAAACCTGGTATTACCTGGGAAAGTCTACACTTTCAGGTCCCTGATTGGTTGCTGGAAATTGGCAAAATGTTTTAATAATAATAATAATAATTTTATTTGTATAGCACCTTTCAGTATATCAAGGTGCTGAACAACTTAAAACAATTCAAACACTACATAAAACAACACATGTACATAAAATCAGCATACAAGAAGATGAAATATTTGATAATAAAATCAAGCATTAATAAATAACTAATTGTCTAAAAACCATACTCCACAAGTAAGTTTTCAAATCCTTTTAAAAGTTCCCACCATGGACTCCAAGGCAAAATGGGCTTGGCAAAATTAGAGCCAGATCAAGTGGTGGGGATTTCTTCATTGAACAGACACCCCAGGCAACAGTTGCAACAGTCATTCGCTATTGTCCCTAACTGGCAAATAAGCTAGGCAGATGCACCAAACAGGTTCCCTTGAACCCTGTGTTGAAAAGGCTGATAGACAAAACAGGCTCCCAGACTAATCCCCACAACATGGCAAAACTCACCAGGCACCTGAAACCCCTCTGAAAAAAAAAAAAGCCACATGGGAGAACAAAGCAGGCTCCTCGAGAGGCGCAACAGATTCCCCAGGCACACGCAACACCTTATAACGGCCCTTACCTGGAGGAAGTGGATCTCGTGGCTCCTCGTCACGTATCAGGGGGACAGAAAGTGTTCCTTCAAGGCACCAGATGCTGCTAAGGGGACTAAATGTACTGGGATCACAAAGGCTTTAAGCTCCATTTAAAGCTGAACACCCAGGCGCCACGTCACTACCGGTACCTGTTCTCACCTCAAGAAACAGAATCCCGCGACGCCTTGTGACGAACTGCCAGGAGCGAGACATGAAGAGGTCACAGGTGAGAGTGGGGCTCAAAAGCAAGGAAGGAAGGTCAACGAAAGCACTGTTGCTCCAGTACACGGCAATGCTGGAGCACAGTGCTAAACAATAAAATAAACATTTTCAAACTCAGTTTTTGAAGGCGTCTGACGTAACTGCAGGGACCAGAGCAGTTCGTTCAGGAAAACAAACTTCGGGGGGTCTGGTATGGGGTGGGAGGTCAGGCAGAAGTGCCCTAAATGGCCAGCACATAAAAAGCACTATCACAAGTGGTGCAAACAGTTTATGGGGCACAACAAAGTCTATGGTTCAAATAAAATGACAAACTGCAGCCTTGGGTACAAATGTCACAAAACTGGCCATCTTACAGCAGGAGTTTACAAAAGACATTCACATTTTTATAGAAAGGAGCATAGGATGTCTTTAAATTTATCTATATTATCTCCCAATAAAAGCTTCTTATGGATGCAATAGTTAAAACTATATTTACTTGTTTTGCCTGCCTTTGGTCTGTGTGGACTTTGTGACCAGCATTGGTTACCCATTTAGGTACTTAGCCACTAGGATATTGTATACCCTAGTTTGTGACTGAACTTCTGAATTTTGCAAATACACCAGGGACCTTGCATGGCCCCACATTATTAGTTCTTTACTTGTAACTGTAACCATACTTGCTGTATTTCTGATGTGGAACCTTTGTAAATGAGTATTGTTCAAAGGTTTTCCGAATATTCCAATAAATAAATCATTGCAAGCCTGATGCTTGAAGCAGGCGAGAATATTTACTAAGTCTACAGATGGAATGCTTTGCCTAGCAGTGTGGCAAATGTTAAATATGTAGCTGGGTTCAAGTCCGGATAGGATATATTCAGGGAGTAGGTGATGGTTTCATAAGAGGAGGTCCTATAAAAGGGGTATCTACAGGGTACACCGTCTGGTTTGGGCATGGCACAGCTAGTGGCTAGGGTCTTTAGCAGAATAGACTGTAGGTCTTTTTCTGCCTGTATGTTTCTCTGTTTCATAATGAACATAATTGAGGCCTTGGCATCACTAGCGGGGTAGGGTGGGCGGGTGGGGCATCCAGTGGAACAGCAGGCAGTCATTTACTCATCAGTGATGTCACTTTAAGCTGCTTTTCCAGCCATTAGGGGACTGAACTGGCAGCAGAAGTAACTGATAGCAGCATTTGTCCCGGAAATCGTGTCAGACAAACCTGGTGGAGTTCTATGACTGGGTGACAAGTGCCTTGGACCTGGGTAGACCAGTGGATGTCCTCTTTCTGGACTTCAGCAAGGCATTTGACTCTGTTCCTCCAGGGGGCCTGTTGGATAAACTAGGAGAAATGGGGTGGGAAACCAGGTGATCCGATGGATGAGCAATTGGCTCCAGGACCGGACCAGAGGTCGTAGTTGGTGGGATAATCGCTTCCCCAAGGAGGGTCATTAGTGGGGTCCCACAGGATCAGTCCTTGGGCCCCTTCTGTTCAGCGCCTACATATCTGACATAAGGACAGGAATCAGGAGTGAGATGAGTCTCTTTGCAGATGACTCAAACTGGGGGCAGTGGTGGATGGGAGGAGGGGGTGGCCTGCAGGGGGACCTGGAGGCTCTGGAAAGATGGTCTAGAAAGTGGAAGCTGAGGTTTAATGCAGGAAATGCAAGGTACTCCATCTGGGGCCAGAAACCCAGGCCAAGTGTACACCCTGGGAAATACTACAAGTCTCAATGGCTGAGAGGGACCTGGGGGTGGTGGTGGATGTCAAGATGAACAACTCTGAGACTTGTAGGAGGGCAGCAGCCAAGGCCAACAGGATGCTGGGATGCATCGCTGGGGATCACCTCAGAAGGAGGGAAGTGATACTCCCCTGTATAACTGCTTGGTGAGGCCGCACCTGGAGTACTGCGTGCAGTTTTGGAGGCCTCACTTAAAGAGGGACATTAACCTCCTGGAGAGGGTCCAGAGGAGGGCAACCAAAATGATTTGGGGCTTGGGGACAGGACCTATGAGGAGAGGCTCAAGAGCTAAATATGTACACTTTGGAAGAGAGAAGGGACCGGGGGACATGATAGAGGTCTTCAGGTACATGAAGAGGGTAATTTAGGGAGGAACAGTGAGGGTGCTTGAAGGAAGGAGGAAGGGGCCACTAGAGGGCATGGGTGGAAGCTGGAGGGGAAGATTCAGGGGAGAAAGGAGGAGGTGCTACTTCACTGAGAGGGTGGTAGAGCCATGGAATGCACTACCTAGGGGGCTGGTGGAGGCAGAGACAGTGGAGGGTTCAAGAGGGGGTGGGACAGGTACAGGGAAGGGTTCAGGAAGCAAAATCCAATGCAGCAAGAATATCCGGAACTGGGAAGGAGAAGCCAGAAGGCGAGGGGACAGCAAGGTCAGCACCAGGGTGAGGCTGACCAAACAACGAGACACAAAAGACCATTAGGCCTATTCTGCTGGCATTTTAGTATGTTAGTATTTGTCAATGAATATGTGGACACAATTTAGCTTACATTATACAATGGAAAACAAAAACGTCCTGCCCTCTAATTGATCAGCGCCACCTTAAACAGTGTTGTTATCTCAGTACAACATCACTGTATCAATCATAACCTGTTGCTCAAATTCAAGTAAGGTAATGTAATGTATTGTCTCTATGAAATGCTTTTTCCTTGTCTGTAACTTTCCTGGATCAAGCCTGAAAATAGGCAGTCTTTGTCTAGTGCACTTACCCAGTAAACAAACACAAAATAAATAAATCCAACAGAGCAGGGCAGATAAGATGACTTACCCAGTAGTCTTCACTGAAACCATGTTTCTGCCCATACCTCTCAACTGTCCCTGATTTTGACTCAAAATTTTACACTGTCCCTCTTACAAATTGTGTTTCTGCGACCAAACAGAAGGGTTGTAAGCACAAAATAATGTCACACATTATTATTTACAGACCTGTTCTTCATTAGAAAATGCATTTTACACCAAGCCCTTATTCTACCAGCTTCCTGGTGGATATCACTAACTTTGAAGATGGGTCCCTGATTTTGGTCCTTTGTCCCTGATTTTTAAGCATTGTCCCTGACTCATGAGGTAGGAGCTTGAGAGGTATGTGAAATTCTGCCACTCCCGGTCTCCTTGCAACTGACAAAAGTATCGATCATAGACTAGGAGGACAGCAACTCTTCACACAGAAAGAGAGAAGTGTGTGTGAGAGGGAGAGCCATTTGCAGAGACAGAGTGAGAGAAGTGTGTTCATTGGGGGGCATTTGCAGAGGCAGAACCATTCATTTACCGGCAACACTACCTACTGGCCAAAATGGAGCTACTTTTTCTTCATATACCTCCCATTGATAAATAAAGTGAAAATCTATTTAAAATTGCTTTTTTTATCTTTTTTTTCTTTAATATAATCAAACCGTTGTATAATAGCAATAATGCACTCCTGGGTGTGTGTTGTGCTGGTATAACATCACTTCTGGGGTGTTGGATGCACTCTGCCTGCAGCCTAGTGCATTACCACCCCAGGTGTGGCGTTATTCCAGCACAACACACACCCTGACAATACATTTTGCTTAATTTCACCCTTTCTTACAATTCTGGCTCATATTTGTTTTATTACAAAGGACATTTGCACAGAAACAGAATTTCTGCCCTGTTTGCTCTGTCTAGTTTGCCTACTTCAGGAAAACATAATTATGTTTATGACATCCCAGTCTGTTGCTGTGGAGATAATTATGATGTCATAAACAGGGCATTGTGATGTAATTTGTATACATGCAGTCAAAGCTAGTAAAGTCCAAGGGACAATAATCTTGTTTTATGCCACTTCCTCAGTAATAAAGAAAAGGGAAGGAATTGCACAAAAATAAAGATGGCTGAATGGTATAGAGTGTAAAACCACATAACTGTAAAACAGTGTTTTGCAGGTTCAGACCCCACAGGCAGTATTGTCAAAGGAAATCTGGCTACAATAAACTTGTAGCTAGGCCAGTAAAGTGGAGGACTGAGGTGTTGGACACTCACCTCCTGCCACACTGGCAACTTGGGTTCGGGAGTGGACCAAGGTTACTCGGGCTGTGCGGAGGGAGGAGGATTAAGCATTCATTGACAGATCTCCTCCTCCTTCAAGGTGTGAAGACAGTGTGTACTGCTGCTTGGCAGCCACCTAGTGGAGGGAGGGTGGGTGGCACAGTAGCAGTCAACAGAATGAAACGAGGCAGCCTTTGAAAGCCTGCACCATCTTCATGTTCTGCGTGTGCACAGTTGCATGTCACTGGCTCTTGACTCAAGGGAAGTAATGGAAGAAAAGAACCCATCTGCAGGATAATGCTGCAACCTTAAAGGAACCGTACCACCACCACCATCCATGGCACCCACTCACACAGAAGGTAAAGAGTAGATGGGGTAAGTCCTGAAGCTGTGATAGAGTCTGGGGTTCAACAGTAGATAGGGGCTGGTGGGCAGGTGCAGGGGAATAACGTCCGTATGAAAAAATTGGATTGCAAAAATATTTGAATGATAAACTGAACTGTGTCTTAACTCACATTTTTCAAAGTTATCCAGTTTTATCTGATGCCATTTAAAGGTAACATAATATATAATTTAGATCAACTATTGCTGGTGTTTTTATTATTGACATGCTATTAACATATTTTAAGCTATTTTATTTGCATTCTGCATGTTGTGTTTTCCCAATTCTGTTTAGTGCTTACAACTTGTTTGAATCCTACCTCCGTGGCAGGACATAGAAGGTGATGTTGGGAGGGTCCTCTTCATCCCGGTGTTGCTGCCTTCTGATGTACCCAAGGACTCAGTCTTTTGCCCAATTGTTTTTAACTTGTATTTTATTCATTTTAAATAATAAAACAAGGCATAGCACAGACATTCCATTGGATTTACTCTGTACAGGATGTATGCATCTCTAATAAAGTCTGAGTTGGAGAATACCATATCTAAAGTCTGATGCTGTGGAACTGTGGCCCAAGAGCACATGACTATACTCTAAAGCCTTTAAAATCCTGATAAAAGTCCAAACTTGACTGGGGTGCCATGCATGTATCTAAGATTTAAATATGTCTACAGATTTATTTTTTTAATGGATCACCCAAATGTAGTATCTACTCACAAACTTTTTTAAAGTAGTATGTAGTGTGAATAACTGGGGCACGTTACACCCAAAGTAGATATTTATTACCACAGTATTATTTAACTTTGTGCCTCATGTGGTTTGGGTGTACCTACACATCATTAGTAAAACACATCAAAAGAAAGGACGTTACAGTCCTGCATTGCCTGAAGGTGAGCTCCTAAGTGTGTGTCGTCGTGCTGCTCTGCAGGAGAGGAAAAATTACTTTGGCGAAACCCATTGTTCATGTTGTTCCTGGTGTATATGCTGCCTCTTAGAGGATCATTAACATAGGCATGGGTTTCGCTGCTGTGCAGAAAACACCCAGCTGTATCTGTCCTGCGCCTGGGATGACAGGTGGGACGATGTGCTGAATAGCTGCTTGGCGAGATCCAGGACTTTGAGCTGGTTAAGACTTAACCTGATAAGACTGAAGTACTGTTTGTCGAGCTGGGTTGGAGAGGGGTGTGGTGGCCGTTACACAGGGGACAGGGCTTCTGCTTGGTTCTGCTGATCAGGTGGCTGCCTCTAATTTTAAGAATCATGGCGTCATTCTGGATGGCGGGCTGACATTGAGACTCTGGTGTCCAGCAATACTCTGGAGTGGTTTTCCCATCTTAGGAAGATCAGCCAGATAAAATCCTTTATCCCACAGAGACCTGGTGATACTGATGACACATTTGTGACTTCAGTGCTCAGCTACTGCAATGCTCTATATCTCAGGGTCAATGGAGGTATGCTGCAACACCTGCAGCTGGCACAGAATGCAGCTGCTAAGTTGTTGACAAGCGTTTTCAGGTCATGTCGCGTCTCTCCAGTGCTGCATGATCTGTACTGGCTGTTGGTGATGTGGCAAATATCCCTTAAAGTCAAATTGCAAGGCCCTACACAGATTGGGCCTGGGTTATCAGTGTGAGCTCTTGCATCCTTATGTGTCCTCACATCCTCTGTGCTCCAGTGAGGAGGGCCTCCTGTTGGTACCCAGGGCAAGACTGAAAACCTTGGAGGACCAAGCATTTATGTAGCAGGCCTACCATTTGGAACTCCCTCGGAGGCCCTGAGGAGGCCACCACAGTGGAGACTTTTAAAGAGACCTTTCTTTTTCCAGGCATTTGGAGAATAATTTCCTGCCTGTTCTACTGTCATCCCACTTATACAATATATTTATTTTGTTTTATACTGTTCTTTAATTATTATGAAATTATAAGGCTGCTATAAGGACTGTTTCATTGCAGGGTTTAGTTTTGCTTCTTTCTTGTTTTATACATTTGTTTTGCATATGTCTCTTACTGTTGCTTATTGTAATGGCACCATGAGCCTCAGGGAAGGGTGTCAAATTGAAATAAACTCTACTACTACTTCTGATACTTGAAGATTTTGATCTCATCACCCCTCTCTCTTCTTCAGGGAGTACTTGTTGAGATCTCTGAGTATCTCCTCGTACATTCTGCCTTACTGTCCCTGAATCATTTGAATAATTTTGGTTGCAATCTCTGGACCTTTTCCAGTAGGTTGATGTCCTTCTTTAGGTAAGGACACCAATACTGCATGTTGTATTCTAGGTGTGGTCATACTAGGGATCTGTACAGTGGCATGTGACAGAGTTGAGATAAGACCCTGTCCCATTTGTTACACAGGCGTTAAAGAAAGGATCTATTCTGTCAGTTGTCTATCTTTTGCTGTCTGATTGCGCAATTAAATTTTTCTTGTGGCACCTAGAAATTGGCTACTTGATGGTCCCCAGTTTCCCATTATCTCCTTCCTTCACTTATTCTTTCTCTTTCTTTCTTTCTTTCTCTCTCTCTCTCTCATTGTTTTCTGTGATGAAAAATATATATGAATCTGTATGTGAAACAGGGATCACTTGGCTTACAAATATAAATGATTACAGGCAGTTACTTGGGTATTACAGGAGTTAGCAGTTTGGAAGGTTGAAACCTTTTGACCCGTTACAAACTTGTTAACAGAATTGTCAGCAGAAATCAGCCCTAGAACAGGATGTCTTAATTGAGTGCACCTGTACTCTTCAGGCTGGACACAGGAAAGAAACTGACAAAAGTTGTGGTATATTTTGTGAAAAACAGGAGGTGTAGCTTACAAGATCAAGATGCAGAATTTAGATGCCTAGTAGCGACATCTTACAAAAGAGAGCAATGTTCTGTAAAGAGATAGAGCTGGGGATTTGAAAAGAGACTCTCAAATGAAGGACTTTGGTTTGTTTTGCTATTTTTGCTGCCTTTGTGAAGAGCTGTCCTGTACATCTTTATTTATTTTTATTTTATTAATAAAATGCTACTTGTGAATTTCATAACTCCTCCTGGTCTGCCTTTGTTTTCTGACCTGTGACTCTCACGACATAGCAGAATGACCTCCGCTTTCTTGCTGAGTTATACCCTAATATGCAGCCTGTTTCCGATTCTCTTTTGGCTGCGGCTTTCATGCTGAGTGCTTTAGGTCACTCATGATGATTGCTCTCAATTTCTTCTCCTCTGACCTGGTAACCTGCACACCACCCAGGCAGCACTTGGTCTCTGGTTCTTTCCTCCCCCAAGTACATTCTCTTACACTTTTTGGAATTGACTCCCAGTTGCAAATACCTGACCACTTCTCTAGCTTAGCAAGGTCTTCTGTGAGGTCCTCTCTCCTCTGTTCCATGTCTGCTCTCCCACATAGCTTTGTGTCATCTGCAGGCCGGGCATATTTTACCCACTATCCATCTGCAGTATCACTGATGAAGATGTTAAAGAACACCAGGCTGAGTAATGAGCACTGTGGTACATGACTGGCCTAGCCTCCAAGAACCCCCCACCCCACCCCTGGTTTCTATCCTGCAGCCAATTTCTAACCCACAGAACTAGTTTCCCCCTACCCCAGGTCCTCCAGCTTCCTGATTAATCGTCTGTGGGAACAGATTCAAGGGCCTTTCTGGAAATGTAGATACAGGATGTACACCGCTTGGCCCTGTTCACTGTTCTGATTACCCAGTCAAATAAATCAGTTAGATTCATCTTACAGGCCCACGCGGCCAAACAGTGCTGCCTGTCTTCTTGGAGCCAGTTTTCTTCCAGAAAGCTTACCAGTCTTTCTGTCAGTGTGGTTTCTCGAGTTTCCCCACTGTCAAGGTCAGACTAGTCTGTAGTTATCATGGTCATCCCTCTGCCCACTTTTGTGGAGTGGTACTATATGTGTTCTCTTTCTGTCCAGGAGTACTTTTCCTGGTTCTAGTGAGGTGTTAAACAGGTCTGCCAAGGGACCCACCAGCACATCCTCCAAGTCTCTCAGCACTTTCAAATGTATGCCATCTGGTCCTGGGGATTTGTCTACCTTCCAGGCTTTTAAGCCCTTACTCATCCTGTCAGTATCACCACCCTCTTCATTGCCCCTCCTCTTTCTCCCTTGAGGTACTGGACGTTTTCTCCTTAGTGAAGACTTAATAGAAGTACTTGTGAAGTACTTCTGCTTTTCTTTTCTTTTTTGTTGTCTTCATTTAGATTTGTATGTGCTTTTTCCCTAGTTTTCGCTGACCCAGGACCCCCGGCAGACACGCGCGGTGTGGAGTGCAAAAACACACCAGGTACCGTCTGGCCCCTTCCACCCCACCCCTGGCAATGGCCACCACCTCATCCCCACCTCGCATCCCTTCGGACCTCCACCCAATGGGAGGCGGAACTATGGGAAGGCGGACAACCACCCTGGGAGGAGAGCTACCATTTGGCTTCTCAGTCCCGCCCCCTCCCGGTGTTGGCTGCCCAGCAACCGAGTCATTCAGAACCTGGAGTGGCGTGGGCATGAGGCGCGGTAAGGTGTCCAGCGTCTTGGCCCTCTGCACCACTGGGCTGGCTACTTCTGCTTTTCTTCACTTTCCTCCAGCCAGCCCACTCAATTCTCAACCCATCTTATTCTTCATATACCTCTTCTGCCTGATATACTGGAAGAAAGCCTTCTCCCTCTATTTTCACCCCTCTGCCATTTGCAACTATCTCTTGACCATGGCCAACTAGATTGCTCTTCCCTCCTCCCTTGCCTTGGTGCATTTACTCCACTCTATCCTTCTCTTTCTGGTTGCACTTGTACTTCCTCAGGCATGACCTGTTATCCTTTACTGCCTGGGCTACCTCTCTATTATACCAGCAGGGCTTTTGGCTTCAAATTTTGATCTGCAGTTTGGCACACATGTTAGAGACTGCCAACAGCCCTCTTGATTATGTCCCATTTTGGTCCACCTCAGTTATTTTGAAAGAGTCCAATCACCCATGTATAGATTCTAATGATACAGTTCTACTGTGTTGCTACATGTCTATACATGTGGATATAAATATGTTGTTCACTATAGCAGGACCTAAGCGTTCATTAAAAAAATGTTTATAACCCTAGCAGTTCCAAGTTATTATTCCATTTTCTAAAACAATTATATTTTTAAAGGTTCAGCATTGGAACTGTTGGGACTAGAAACTTTTTTTTTTGAAACTTTGAGTCAAAGCATTAAAACATACCTCTGTTGAATTAGCCAGTTGAGATTTCCTATTATAACCAACTGGTTGTAATGGAATGGCACACATTCTCACACAGCAGCCATCTGAGATACTCTTTTCATTTCCCTGACAGCCTTAGGCTGCTGGCAGAAAATAGCAAACATTCTATGTTTGTTATGAATAATTAGCAGTTGACATCAACTGCAACACATATTATTCCATGCATTACTGGCCTTCTGAGTGTTACACATATTTTTATTTAAACTTATGAGATGAGAGACTTTCCATTGATTCCGCTCTCTGATTGAGGAAGTAGTGGTAGGGCAGGTTGATTGTCATCTAGGGGAAGGTAGTAGATGGGTGTGAGGAATAAAATGATAGCAGTTATATAAAATAATAACATAGGGTGGTATGGTAACCTTCGGTTTGTGATACTTTTATACACGTAAGTAAATTATGTAGCATTGCACACACCTTGGGCACAAATAGAATTCTCAATATGCACACTAACCCATGTATTATTCTATATACTATAACAATAGGTTAGCTAAGATTCCAGCTTCTTTCCTTAAGCAGTATATTACTATTTAACTTGGGTATGACACCATGGATCCTGTTAGACCGTCTGTGTCACATGCATTTATAACTGATTTTTTGGGAATGTCAAGTGTCTGTCGGCATGTTCATTTTTATTGTCCCCTTCTTTTCTGCCTCTTCTCCCACATATTAAGCAATAAATGCACCGCTACCAAATCCTCCCACCCAGCTGAGGTTGCAGACCAATTGTGATTTGTTAATTCGATTTGATACCACTTTTTGTTTTGTTTTAAACTCGAAAAATTCTCTGATTTTTCAAAAAAAAAAACATTTTTCAGGGATTGTAAACTGATTTTGGTACCGCCTTCTGGTAGTACTGACATTGGAAACTACTTAAGCTTCACTCCTGGGGTTTGTGAGGTAATTTCAAACCTTGTGTGTAACAAAACAAAAAATATCTCGTTCTACATGCATTATATTTAGCAAATAGAATGATAGACTGGGAAGTAAGGAGAGTGAGAAAAACACAAGGCACAAAACATGATTCAGGCTTGTCAAACACATTGTCTGGAAGGGACTGGATGAGTTGTCCACTTTGTGATAAGTCAGCTTTTCATCTGGTCTTGTAGCAGAACTAGTTTTAAAAGGAAAGCTTATGTAGTGGAACATATAGCAGTAACCAGCTCAATCAAGGGTTAATTTAGATTTTGCCAGATGAGCAGTATTAGTTGTTAAAGAGACTCTTGAGTGGCAATTTTGTATTTTAATTAGTAGCTTTTAATAACATGCCTGTCTTTTATTCAGCAACACTGTGCGTGCTCAGTAAACAGTTTATTAGGTTTTGCTAGACAGAGACCAACATTTAGCGTTTTTCTTTTCAACTAAAAGTAAAAATCTGTCTTTCTCCTTAACTCACTGACTTCTTACCATTTAAATCACAATTAGTCTTAATATTTGCTAAATTAAACTTTGTAATACTGATTTAAATTATATGTGGTATTTAGTCTGTACCGTTAAGACTGAAACCATGAGGCACCCAGTGTTGAGATTTAAAATGTTTAAATTTCCTTTTACTCACAAATCCTGACCCTTATGCTGGCAAAACTCACTTTATGCCATTTTTTAATATTCTATGCAACCTGTACTTTTATCGAAGGGATCTTAGTTTGGCCTTGATGAGTGACCAGCCATTCCACTTCCCATTGCTTTGTCATGCCCCCATGCTCAGGCACGTAATGATGTGTGGCCAGGGGAGGCGCGGAGTGCGCTCCATTGAAGTCAGTGGTGGGGTGAAATTTTATTTGCACTTTCATGCATAATAATGGCCACTTGGAGATTAATGAAGACCACCATTTCACTAACAAGGCCCTTGTTAGTTGAGCAGTGGCCTTCATTAATCTCCAACTGGTCATTATTGTGCATTAAATGCAATGTATTTGACCTCCACTGACTTCTGTGGGGCTCCCTGCACTATCTGCCACACGCCATTACGGGCATGAGCATGGGGCATAACAGTGGAATGGAGATCTGCTAGCCACTTTCTTGGGGCCAAACTATGATCCCTTGCAGAAAATACAGACTGTACAGAAAATGTTAAAAATGGCATTTTTGAGTTGAGCTGATAAGAAAGTTGTGAAATCCTATTAAGTTTGATTTTCCTTTTCCTTTTTAAGAGCTCATCCATTTAGGACAGCAGGTACTTCTTGGGCTGAATTAGCAGTTAGGCAGCTGCCTTGGACGTAGTTGGAGGAATCAACTTCCATGGTGTACTGCATAGGAACAGGAGAGAGTTTATGTCAGATGTTGGATGAGGTTTTAAGAGCTCATGTTTAAATAAGTGCAGGGTTTCCCTAAAGCCAGGGCCAGATTCAGGCATAGGGCTCCTGCCTGCCAGGTGGCCTCTAGCAGTCTTGCAAAATATATTTACTATACACTGTTTTTGTTTTCTGCCTGAGCTGCATTTCTTTGTAAAGGACTCAGCTGCTGAGTCAGTGGAGCAAGGGAGGGACTGAACTGTGATCTGACTCTCAGCTTCCTAATTAGTTAAGTATGACTAATAGCTTCTGGGGGGCCTGGCCAGGCTGACCTTCACAGTGTAAACAGGCCTATTTCATTTGCTTTCTCTCCGTCCCTCCCCATGTGGGAGAAGTGGCTAGAAAGATCCCTGTGTTCCTGATGGGGAGAGTGAATGGCACAAATCTTAAATGGGGCCCTGTGATAGTTTGTCCACTGCTTGCCTCATTTTGTGCATTTGAGGGGCCCTTATCATTCCTGTCGGAAGGATCTGAGAGCCAGCAGTGCCTGCCTATTGAGAGCCTATTTTAAGTTCCAGGTGCTTCTCATTAGCTCAGAGATGCTGTGTGACTTGCCCTGGCCCTGGGTCACGCAGTACGCAGGTAGAGGTTGTGGTTCACAAATCCAAGTGTTCTGAGCTGACATGTTTTCCAGGTTAGTGGCTTAGGGCTAGCCACTAAGCTATACTGCCTAATGTATTACTTAATTTTGATATTCCTTGACTGGAAGTGGATTATCACTGTTAAATGTAGTTCTCCTCTTGGGGAAAATTAGTAGGAGGTTCCTGCAAAGTAAACAGATGGCATCTGAAGGCTACCGCTAACCCCAACCATTATAAGCCTATCTATAGCACTTGACCCCCTCTTTATGTGGTTTTGTGGGTGGGGCTGTATTGGAAAATAGGTTTGTAACTGCAGTAAGTTAAGTAGCGTAAGAAAAGTAGCAGTCATGCATGCTTCTAGTAGCCATGCACAGACAGTGATCCCTCGATTATTGTTCAAATGTTAGCTATTTCTGTTGCCCCTTATTCCACACCCTTGATTATCCACCCAATTTTACTTGTCTGAAAGTGAGTGTATATTAGAGGGTGCTATGCAGATTATCAGGCTGAAATCAAACAATATGTGACACTTGGAGAAATGGGAGGAGAGAATGGTGTTGCACTGTTGTTGTGATTTTGAGAGAGGGACAAAGGGTAGGAATTTTGATTTGTATACTGTTGCCTGTAGCTCTTTACATACAGACTGTATCCTAACTTGGGATACAGTTAGTATATAATGGATTCCCAGGCGCTTTATAGTCTGAGATGGTCATTTTGCTGTGATGGGGCATGGTCGCGACAGGGTGTCCCAGAATTCTCTTTGGCCTAGGTTCCCATGTTGCCTTAACCTGGCCCTGCCTGGCGTATTTATGTATGGGGTGCCCTAATCCTTTCATTTTAAGTCCCCATCCTTTTGCAGCACCCCATGCTTCCCTCATGTTTAATGTAGAACCCTGGTCCACAACATTGCTACAATTACAGCATTTGGGTGAACTCATAGAGAACAATAACAGTAAGGAAAGATGTTTTAGACCTATAAAGAAACCTGCAGAAAAGAAAAGAAAAGTAAGAAGACTCTGAGAAAGAAATGGGGAGAAAAGTAAAAGATCAGAGAGGGGAACATATGAATCACATCTGTGTTATTAAACAAATACCCACATTTTTTCAAACTTTTCTGGGGAAATACTGAGTTGTGTTTTCAGAGGAAAAATAATTCGAATCATATCTGTATCCTTGCATCCTATAGCAGCAGTGTCACTTGGGGAGTAGCAGGCACCATGCAAAACTAAGGCACACCCTCAGATTGACAGGTAGGAGTGTACTCTCTCTGATTGTAGTCTGCTGTTGTGCACCACCTAAACTCTAGTTGTTGCTGCCTCAATGGAAAGTGCAGACTGCGCCAGCAAGTGTTATCAGTCTGTGTAGCACTTAAGCTTGAGGCATGCAGCATCCAACAACCTGGCAAGTAGTGTTTATTTGCAGTTGGTACAGGATGTGCTGCACTGCATTGTTTACTTTTTAACCTTATTTAAAATTTGGATAGCTGTTCCAGTAATATCAGTCAGCCTGTAAGTCCAAGGTAAGAGTGGCAGAACTGGTAGCTTTTCACATCACTGAAGAGCAGTCAAACCATTCGAGAAAGAGCCCCATCCTACCCAGCCCTCTTACTGGAATAATTACATTTTAAACCGAAGTTTTCTGCAACCTGAAGTGTCTCTGATCAGGCCATCTCCTGTGCCTCCTATAGTTGCAACACCACAGGTAGCAGCCAGCACTGGAATTAACTAGAAGCTCGGGGGTCTAAAGCTGGCCAGTACCAGTCACACAAAATGGTGCTGTATCCGGTCCCTCATTTAACTATGAGGAAGCTCTCGGGAGTGACGGATGCTATAAGCTTGCAGAGATCCCCAGCCTTATTTAATGTTCATCAACAGAGTCATGTGTTTAGCATCCATTGATGCCACAGTGGCACCAAAGGGCCCTTTTCCAGACCAGAGACTTCAGAAGGAAGTCATTCATTGTTGAAAATAACTTGATCCAGCAGTTAGGCAGAGTGAAGTGCACTGCACATGTTTTAAAACATTTTCTATATAGTTTTTGGCCGATGGAAGCTTTAGCCTTGTCCGGGGTGGGGGAGCAGAGTTACTGCTGCAAACCAACTGAACTGAACCAGAATAACCTGTTAGAGGTATTTTTGTAATGGGGACCTTTGGCCAGGTCACTTGAAAATTCCCTGCTCCTCTCAAGAAGTACCATGGAATCTTTAACATCCACTCGAATAAGCACCAGAAAAAGTAGACAGTCTCAGTCCTTTTGTGCGTCCCATTGTAGGCACTTTAATTTCTTAGATTCAATATGAGACCAACAGTCACCAGGACTTTGAGGAGCTAGGATATTGGTAGGATGACCCTTTTTTATAGTCTCACTCCCAAGCCAGTTCTTGCATCCTTAGTTCAAATGTCATATCTTCTGGTACAGTCGAAGCTAACCCCAGAAAGTGGGCACCCTTTTGAGGGAGCTCATATGACAACATTGCAGTGTCTTTGCGTGTGGCTGTCTGCTGAGCATATGCAACTGGTCAGTGAAGGCTAGCTGCAACATTTTTTATTGAGTGCTAGACAAGAAATAGGAGGAGTGACAGCTTAGTTAGGAAGACCCAGCGAGAATTGAACAGGGCCATATTTTTCCTATCCAATGCTGGAGTTATGCTGTCCTCACCAGGGTTACCATGTGGCTCCGCCCTGTGTCTGTTGATGAACCTTCTAAGATCAGCCAGTTCATCCGCTGTTCAAGAAGAAGAATCAGCATTTATATATTGTTTCATACACATTGTATCCCAAGGTGCTTTACAAGCAGTGCTAGTCTGGTAGTGAAGTGACCAAACATGTAGTGGCAGCCATTTCAGACATCAGCACCCACACACAGCCTTGGACAGTTGCATGCATTTGTTTTATGGGAAGGGAATGTTGGCCAGGACATCTGGGAAATCCCTTACTCTTGCAAAAAGTGCTTTGGGTTCTTTTACCTCTACCTACACACCTACCAGAGATTGGTAGAAGGGCCCTCAGTGTGACATCTCATCTGAAGGATAGCACACCATGACAGTACAGCACCCTGCTAGTACTGCATTCAGGTGCCAGTGTTTAAGGTATGAGCACAATCCCTGTGTGGGACAAGAACCCATGTCCCTTTGGCCCAGAGGAGGATGTGCTACCAGCTGAGCCATGCTGATACCCTTCAGATACTTAGATGTCTTAGGTGACTCCTGGACAAGTTCATCGAGAATCTTCAGCATCTCGAGATGATGTATTTTTCTGGGGGCCTGAAGCCACATCGGGGACATACTGGTTTTCCATTTGCTCTGGTTTATGGTGATATTCTACATGTTGGACATTACTGGGTCTGTGGCCATATCCATCAGCCATAAGACGTTGTAAGCAGTTGTTTCACAGGTATTGATTGTATTAGCCCACCTGTTGACCTTTTGTATCACTGCCATTGTATATCCCAGTGGTATTGCAGCCCTGTGACTAGCTAAAAGAAAAACTAGATTTAAATACTTTTAAATCTTCTTTGTTTCTGGTCATAAGGCTGTCCCTCTAACTGGTTTCCTTCTTTTGTAAAGTTCCTTAGGTTTGTGTTTTTTAGAACAGTAATTACTGATTTAGTTGGAGTCAGTATTTGGCATGTTTTCTACTTTAGAACAAACTGGCACAATCAAAAGGGGCCAGCCTCTGCACCTGTATCAGAAGTTTAATTCGGGCATAATTGAAGCTTTAGAGGTAAGATCACAGTGACAGTTTGCCTTTTGACCAGGAGGAGAAAGAAAGAAAGAAAATTGATAGGTATTTAAATTTTGTTTTTTCTTTTGTAAATCCAGTGTCCTTTGTTTTCCCCATTTTTTGTTTCTTCAAAGTACAAAGCTGCACATTTGTGCTACAAAACTTTGCTGATTTTGTTAAATTGCTTGTTTATTTAGTGCACCTTATTTACTCCTGACATATATATATATATATATATATGTATGTATATATATATATATATATAGATATATATATAATATAATATATATATAGACAAGAATTTGTGTATTAAACACTGAGGTTACTAGCAGTATTTGTTGGGAAGAAAATATAGTTAAAACATTAATGCAAAAGATTATACAGATATGTAGTCATTACAGTTATGCTGGTTCAACTTTAACCAGCATAACATTCTGTGGTGATTTTACATGATAGCCCATGATGCTTTGCATAATGTGGGCATGTATGATTTTGTATTTTCTTGAAACTTAGCTTCCCAGCCAAATGCCCTTGGGGTAACCCTTGCCTCAGTGTTTAATACAGAGGTTCTTTTGTCTTTAAATAGTTTTTATTTTAATGGGTTCACCACAACATAACCAAGACACACTGTTTTAGGGTAGCTGGTTCATTCCACTGGGGTGTCAAACAGGCGAGGCATACTGATGAGTCCTGGTAGGACGAAACACGTGTCTATGTCATCTGTTAGCACCTGCAAACTGTGTGAGAGGGCCTTTCGGCACCATGCAATTCTGCTTAAAGTTGAACCAGCATAACATTCTGTGGTGATTTGCATATGCAGCCCATGATGCTTTGCATTGTGTGGGCATGTGTGATTTTGTATTTTCTTATATTTATATATATAAAAATACTGTGCTTCTTTGCTGTCTTGTTCTGTATTGTACTGTGATACTATATAAGTGATAATTTAGGAAGCACATACTGAGCTGCTAACAACTTGTTTCCAGATGAGTCCTGGGGAGAGGAGGAGGAGATATCTAACAATATAACAACAAGGTAAAATACAAATGAGTAATACAAGCAGAATCAAAAATATAAAGACAAAATAGCAAATGAAGGCAAACTAGAAATAAAAACAATGTCAAATACATACAGACCCCCTACCCAAAAAAAGGAACAGCAAGAAGAGGGCAAGACTAGAGAAAGAGGAAAGGTCAAATGCAGTTGCAAGTGGGACAACAAAAGTCAGAAAGAAGAGACTTTAGGGAGGAGGTAGAAGAGGCAGAATGAATAGAAAGGAAGAGAGACCAAAGTTTAGGAAAGCGGTGAAAAAACAGATTGGCCAAGAATAGATTTTCTAGGAGGGATATTAAGAGAATGGAAAGTATTGTTGCAAAGAGGGTAGGAGGAGGAAAGAAGGGTTTTGAGATAAGAGGAAGGGTGACAAACCAGAATTTGGACAAAAAAGCAACACAATGGGAAAGGTGCCTAGCATCAAGAGAAGGAAAGAAAGAGCTGCATAAAGAGAGCAGTGGTGAGTACAAGAGGAGCAATCTAAAGCAAAGCGGCCGAAAGAATGAAAAAGGTGATCTAGTCTGGGAATGGAGGTTTTAGGGGCACTAGTCTAAGACTGGAAGGAATATTTTAGTACAGTTTCTCAGTGGGCAGGGAGAGGTATTCACACCTTGTTCCTGTACAAAGGATGAAAGCTTATAGGTGAACTGCATCAATGTGCAGAGAAAATCAAGATGCTAGTCAAGGCAGACCCATCAAGTACTTAAAGGAGGAGACATCTTCAAGTATAGCACCATCAAGGGTATTAAATAGAGGAAGCTGGCAAGCCTCTGATGGGTACCAAAGTCATAGAGACTGTTTTTTTTGTTTTGTTTTTTGGCATTAAGAGACTGTTGGTTTACCAGAACAAACACTGAATGTTGTCAAAACCCAACTGTAGTTGGGAGGTGAGGTCATGGGGAGGGGCACCAGAAGCAAAGAACTATGTCATCAGCATACATATGGATGGATGCAGATGAACAGAAAGAGGGTAGGTCGTTTAGGAATATTGAAAAGAGAACAGGATCCAGAAAAGACCCTTGAGGGACTCCTGAGCTAATGGGAATAGAAGGTGAAATGGATTTAACCATCTGGACAGCTTGAGACCTGCCTTTAAGGTATGAACAAAACCAGCTGACTGAAGAGTCAGAAAGGCCAGCAAGCTTTAAGTGTGTTCAGTAGACAAGGATGCGCCATAGTGTCGAATGCTTTAGCAAGATCAACAAAATGGCAGAAGTCATCAGTCATAAGGTCACGTGATGCCATCTCTGGGATAGCAATGCAGGCCCCACGCTCCTACTCCACATCCGATTAAAACTTAATTTTTTTAATATTGCCTCGATCAAGACACACTACAACACTTGATTTTAAGAGAGGAAACACCAGAGCATCACTCGACTCAAGAATCCACAAACTTGACTGTGTGATATAGCTATCCATGGAGGCAGAAATGCACCAGGCCCTCTTGCCGCATACTCCACCATAGACACCTGACAAAAGCTCAAAGCAGGTTAAAGGGTCTACAACCAACACGCCTGCACAACCAACTGCCTCTGCCTCCCCCTTATCGAAGGAAAAATTTCTGGCTGAACTAGCGCCACTGAAGTCTGCATTCTCGGAATTTGCCATCGATCTGAAAATCATAAAACAAGACCTGGCAGATTCTTTCTTACTGATCTCAGGCGTCTCAGTTAGAACAGCATCGCTAGAAACCTGGTAGAAGAAGACTGACCCAGAACTCACCTTCTGCGTCAGAAACTCGCCAAGATGGACTTGAAAGATCTGGAGGGCCACAGTAGGCACAACAACCTGGTGCCCTTCGGTCTCCCGGAGGACGTTGAGGTGCCTCTCCTATCATTTTCAGCCCAAAAGCTACTAGTGAAGATAGCAGACCCTCTCCTCACAGTCCTGTATATATGGTGGGACAAGCTCTTCATTCGTTAAGGCCCTGACTGCCTCCTGGCTCTAAACCCAGACAGTTCATTCTCCAACTGCTGAATTACTTGGATCGCCGCATGTAATCTCAAAATAAAATAAATTCAAGACATACAGTGGGAGGGCTCCCATCTGCACATAGCACAAGACCTCCCAGCAGCTACCAGACAAAAAAGGGTTGAATACCCACCAATATGTGACATAGCTGATTGCGGCAGGGATTAAGTTAGTATGCTATATCCCTGCGTGGCTTTCTGTGCCCTGCAATAGCTCATGGAAAACATTCGAGAATGCTCACTAAGCCTCCCAAGAACTCCTGCTATGTTCCCCGATCTATTTAGTGACCGCTGAATTGAATTATTACCTCAGCTGTGAGTTATTTTTGGCTTGGTTTCTACCTAGTTTTTTTTGGGCTGTGACTTCTCTTCTCTGGATCGGACTTTGGCTGGGACTGTGCATTTGTGGGAGTTCTGCAGTGGAATTCTTGTTACTGGAAGGCCTTTATTTCCTTGAGAAGTTTTCTTTTCTTTTCTCTCCTCCTTGGATCATACCCTTAAAGGCACAGTGACCCTTGACTCACGTAAGCCTACTGAGTGTTGATCCGAGGTCCTAACCAGGAGAGGACTGTGCGAAAATGGTGACCACCAGCACATATGAGGGTAAGGTCCTTCACATCTACAGAGACCTTATACTGGTTATCTCCTTACGTCGATTCCTCACTGTCAGCCAAAACCTCATTACAAACATCTTGAACAACCTGTCTCTGCAACCCTGCAACTGAGGTTCTCCTCACGCCACCAGAATCTGCTGTGAGCATCATGATGGGACTGTGCACATGATCATGCAGAGACTCTTGTATCACATAGGGAAGCCCTACTTCAAGAAAGACTTCTTTTTCTCCATTTTTTTTTTTTTACAGGACTACAACTGGTTGTACTTATTGACAGTTTTTTGCCTATTGGGCTCCTTTCAATGTTTCCCACACGATTTAACAGTTGATGTACAAGTAACCTATACAGGCAGTCCCTGTTATTTACAGCTGCCTCCGGTAACCTCAGCACTACCATAGCACCCACTCCCATCCGCTGCCCTTCCCCCTTTTTTTGTGTGGTAATATTGGATATCCCCAGGGTAACATGGTTATTATAAAGGTTCAGCTACACCAGGGCAATATCTGATATCTTTGGGTATCGTGGCTTCCATAAAGGCCTTTTGTTAACAGCTGATGTTAATAGCTTAATGGTTTCTTCCTTTGTAGGATGCAGTTGACCTTGACTCAAATTTGGAGTCTTTGTGTTATCACGTAGATTGTTTACTTGTTACCATTTGTATAATCCTGAAAATTAAATACAACTTGGATATGTTTAGTGGGGGCGGTAGGGAGGACATCTGTTATTGATGCTGGGGATAGCAATCATGCATTTGTTTTGGGATTTAGAACCCCTCTGCAATACGGTCCAGATGGATCCCTTTTTCATTATCCATTATTTTGCCAGGGGTGCAAATGGGACTTATTGGGATTGGGTAACAGTCATATATCAAGATAGAACATTGTGGGGAGTAGGGGTAGTAGGAAAGGAATGCCACTGAAGAGGGTTCTTTCATGACTAGGATATTCTACCAAAGGTGGGCGGTGGTGACCTTACAGGATGTGACCTACTCCCTCTACTATTTTACCATGGCAAAAATAATTTTGGATATTGGAATGTCAGGGCACAATCTCCACAAAAAGGATTAAGGTTCTTCTTCACCTCCAGAAGATACAAATTGATATTGCCTTCCTCCAAGAGACCCACCTTCCACCCGAACAGGTTCTTTAATTCTGAAGGAACTTGTTTGAGCAAGCATTTGGGTTGGTCCCAGTTCACATAAGGGAGGGGTTGCCATTGTTAATGCTCGTAGAATACCTTTCCGTCTATTACAGAAATCACAGACCATAGGGTGGCCTCATTATTCTCGAGCACTCTTGGGTTACTCTGAGATAATACTTGGTTTGTCTCTGGGCGTAACAGTGACGATCCATCCTTTTTATTCCCTTAGAACAATACTGACTACTTGGTCCTCCTTGCCTATTATACTTGGTGGTGACTGGAATTTGGTTCTCTCAAACCAGATAGACAGATCTGGCTACACCAGGACAACCCTTTCATCGGGACAAAGGGCTATTCAGGACCTCATGTGCTATCTGAGGGCTCACTGACCCATGGAGAATCCTACATCCATACCGTAGAGTATTCCTTTTACTCCGTACCTCATCAGTCTTCGTCTCGATTGATTATTTCCTTCTAAGCCTAGATCTCCTCTGAGGTATGACTAATTCATTCTATTCCCACAAAGTTATTTCAGATTATCATACAGTTGGGCAATTAGTCAGTGAACCTACTAGGAACAACACTCTAAATACTGCCAGCAGTTCCATTCTAGATGTGGTACTAACCACCCATCCACACAAAATATCTCATTTGGCAGTGTTTCACAGCGACATGACGATCATGGAATTGTTGCTTGCATAAGATCTCAAATTAAGGCCGCCGCAACCCATCTTTATAGCAAAAGATCCTTTCGCAAATTCAGTGCAGTAAACTTCCTCTCTGACGAGCATGATCAGATGGCAAGATCTTTACCTAGCCAAAGATGTCAACAAGGCAGCTTGCATCCTTAATGACAAACTCACTACAGTAATAAATAAGCATGCCCTTTCATCAAAGTAAAGTGCTGGAACAATTCCAACCCCTGGTTCACCTCGGATCTCAAGGCAGCCCTTATAGCTGAGATAAGCTCTGGGCTAAAGCTAGACATTCAAAGAATCTTTGGATTGGCAGGCCTTTAAAACAACCAGGAATAACTGTGTGAAAAAACTTTTGCTCTGCTAAAAAGTAACTGTTATATTTCTACTCTCGAACAAGCTAAAGGTAACCCTCATAAAATATGGAAGACTATCAAAGCTATAGAAGGACAGCCCATGGCCCCTCTGTCCCAACAAAGATAGTTGCAAGTGGCAAGATTGTGGAAAACAAGTCCCTAATCCTGGAGGAACTTAACTCCCACTTTGCCACAGCTGGATTAACTTTGACTCGTCACCTTATGCTGGTGCTGCGGTGAGCCAGCATACCCCTCCGCCACATCTAGTCCTGCACCCAGCCCCTTCCAACTCTGCGCGAGATAACTTAAAAGTAGAAGATTCTCTTCTTAACTTAGACACCAAAAAGCGCGGGGGACGATGGCTTGGAACCCTTTTCCCTAAGGTCAGGCTACACCCATCTCACTGCCCCAATTCTCCACATCTTCAATCTTTCCATTACATCTGCTGCTGTGCCGTCCTGCTGGAAATCAGCACATATCCTCCCTCTATTTAAATCTGGTGACCCATGCGATGTAAACAACTATAGGCCTATCTCCATATTGCCTATCCTTTCTAAAGTTCTCGAAAAACTGATCCATATTCAGTTAAAATCTCACTTGAAACCTTCTCTCTCATTAACCCAGCTCAATCTGGTTTCTGGGCTAATCATAGCACAATCACTGCACTAGCAAAAGTAACCAATGATTGGATCTCTGCTATAGATTCTAAGAAGGTAACTGGTGCAGCTTTTTGGACCTCAGCAAAGCTTTTGATACTGTTGATCACAAACTATTAGTCAATTGCCTTGCAAAGTTGGGTGCCACATACCATACCACCAGTGGTTCTCTAGCTACCTAACTGGAAGATTCCAAAAAGTAAAGGCGGAAGGCTTTTTCTGCTACCTTGCCAGTTGCAAGAGGAGTCCCCAAGGATCCATCTTAGGCTCTATCTTGTTTTCTCTGTACAGTAATGACTTAGATGCTAACGTATCTCGTCCAATCTGCACTTTTGCAGATGATACTGTGTTGTATACTTCTGGCTCATCGCTATCTGAAGTCAAAGGGCTTCAAGCGGACTTGCACAACTTGAGCATAATCTAATAAAGGCAAAGCTTGCTTAATGCTAAGAAGACTAAAGCGATGATATTCTCCGCTAGTGCTGTCACAGGCCCCCAATACCCTTGTCCAAGACTTCATTGTCACCACGCTAAACGAGCCTCTGGAAGTTGTAACCAAATTTAAATATCTAGGTATCTGGATCGACAATAAATTATCTTTTAGTGACCACGTCGAAGATGTCTCTAGAAGGTTAAAAGCAAGGTTAGGTTTCTTCTACAGAAATAGGCCCTTTTCCCCCTTGAACTTCGAAACAAGCTTGTACAGGCCACTTTTCTCCCCCTACTCGACTATGGCAATGTAATCTATTCCTCCACCACTCTTGCAAATCTAAGTAAACTGGACATCCTTTATCACTATGCGTTACAGTTCATTACCAACTCCCTTACCGTTCGCACCACTGTGACTTATATGCAGCTGTTGGTTGGACATCCCTTACTACTAGACGCCTGCTCCATGCTGGGCTATGGACTCTTAAACTGCTTCTGCAGAAATTGCCAAGCTATCTCTCTTCCTTATTAGTATCTCACATAGTACATACTCGTTAAGAAAATCTGACTTTATTATGCTTGACATACCAAGGGCAGGACTTCCTTTGGTAAGCGTGCTATTGCATATGCCCTTCCTCCATTTGGAACCAATTACAAACCGTACTGAAACTAATCAGCACAGTTTCAATAAACTTCTACAAATCGCTAAGTTCAGCCAAAATAAAGACACCTGTAACTGTCATTAAGTCTCTTCCTTCCTCATGTGTGCCATATTTATCCACTGGTAAGGTATAATTGATTTGTCATATTAACTGCTTTTCCTTCCCTTCTACCCTGGCTTTATCTTTGCTTACGCTCCACTGCTACTCTATCAAATCTCCTCCCCATATCAGTTGTAGACTGTTGTTTGTTCTAGCTGCCAGAATACTGTATATGTATTGCACACAGCAGTCATCATGTTTCATTTATCAGTATGCAACCTGTAAGTAGCTTCCTGTCTCATATCAATGTTTACCAGCCTGTATCATGTAACGTGCATTTCATGTATATACTGTTATTACCTATCTGTGTTTGTACTTTAAGTGTTTATGTCACAGGACCTCCTTGTGAATGAGCTTGCTCAATGGAGTTTTCCTGCAATAAACTTGAACTTATCATCCAACTAAATCTTTCACCCAGTAACAATAAAGACAAAACCGGAAGTTAAGCAATCAACTATTAAAATTTGAGAAACACCTACAGCACTTACATTCCTTCATTCACACCTTCATGGAACATAATTCTCCCTCCATGACTAAGTTGGGCATACTGTGGAGTACCCTAAAATGCTCATTACAAGGTGAGCTAATCCAGATGGCCACCACTGTAAAACAAAGGGAAGCCACTCTCCTCCATTTTAAACAGCATAAAAGAGGCTGAGGATAATATCTCGCCTACCTCTCCCATCGAGAAATGAGAACAGCTGGAATCCCTTCAAGCCTAATATAATAATCTTTAGGGAAAAGGCGTAATTTCTTCTGCCTACGTTCCAAGGCAACTATTTTGACCAAGGAGAGAGGACAGAAAACTCCTTGCCTTCACCTATGCACTCAGATGACAGACAGGATTATCCCTTCTATATACTCCTCCAGTCAACTTCTTACTTCTCCACCTGCCATTGTGGAAGCCTTTAAAGATTTCTAACAGCAGCTATATGTCTCCCCTTCTCATCCTCTCAGTTTGATTTCTTTTTTTCAGAACATTATACTCCCGACCTTGTCCGAGCCCCAAATTGCTATCTTAAAAGCTCCCTTAACTCTCTCAGAAATCGAGAATGAGTAGATTCCTCTCTCCTGACAAATCCCTGGGGCTAGATGGCTTTACCACAATTTTTTATCAATCACTGAAAGATACCTTAGCCCCTATTCTACTGGACACGTTTCAATATTTTTCAGAATGGCATCTCTGACCCCTCTCTTACATGACTCTAGATTGTTGTTCTCCCTAAACCAGGAAGAGATCCCTATTTGTCTCTAACTACAGGCCGATCTCTCTTATCAATGTAGATCTCAAAATTCTCGCTAAAATTCTAGCTACTAGATTAAGCTTAGTATGGAAGACTGATTAGCTGGGAACAAGTGGGATTTGCCAGAGGCAGAATTTTGGCCGACCATCTCAGGAAAATCTCATATCTCTTCTCTGCATCCAGGGACTCCACTACTCCCACTGCTCTGGTTTCCTGGATGCAGAGAAAGCCTTGATCAGGTGTCATGGGACTATTATTTACACTCCATCCCCATTTCACATACCGACGAGTTCATACGCTGGACAATATACTCTACTTGTCCCCTTGGGCTCAGGTCTCTGTAATGGGCAACTCTCTGCTCCATTTACCCTTCACCAAGGCACCCGACAGGGATGCCCTCTCTCCTACATTTTTAACCTTTTCTAGACCCCTAATTAGGAAACTCAATCACCCCCTGTAATAGGAATAACAGTCATGGATAGGAGTATAAACTGTTGGCCTATGCGGTTACATTCTGATGCATATCTCCTCTCCTGCTCAATCCCTTACAGCTGCCATGCAAATTATTTCACAATTTGGTCTTATATCAAATTAAAAATTAAATCTAGATAAGACAGAAATGAGCTGGCCGGTGGTCTGAGGGTTGGCGCTGAGCGCCACACCTCGCTGTGCGGCCGGGTTTGGGAGCGGACTCGGGTTGCAGCAGGAGAGGAGGATCAGCGTCCCAACAGATCTCTCCTCCCTCAGGGGTGGGAGACCAGAACGCACCCATTCTGCATCCCTTCCACAGCGGTGGAAGCACCGGCAGCAGGAAGGGATGGAGGCTCTGCTCGCTGGAGCCGGGAGGGGGACGCCGTGCATGAGAGGCTCAGCGTGCATCAGCACGCCACCACTCGGACGACATCCTAAGTGCTGACGCCTCAGAGGGTAGGGATAGGGGAGAAAACGGAAAACACCTTCGCAGCCCTGAATGAAAGCCGCCCGGTTCCATCCAGAACACCAAGAAGGGACAGACCATACTGTGCAAGGAGAGGGGAAGAGGCATTGTAGGGGCAGATCCCAAGGAAAAGGTGGATTGGAGGACATGAGTGGACGGAAGGAGGGCACCGGAGTAGATAGGAGGGATAAAGAGATAAAGTAAAAAAAAAAAGGCAGAAATGATGCCTCTGAACAAATTCACCCTACGGTCTGAGGTTTCACAACTGGGCCTACAATAAAACAAGAATAAACTGAAATATTTGGAAATATCTTAACCCTTCCCCACAGAAATTTAAACAGTTTAATCTAGATGATACCTTCCACACACTGAAAATAGATCTTCAGTGCTGGGAAAAATTACTAATAACCTTATGGGGCCGTATGAGTATTCTCAAAATGAATATTTTACTCGCCTCCTGTACCTTCTCCAAATGTACAGTTGGGCATTTCCTTTATCATGGTTTACACAGGCTTTTAACTCCTTTCTGTGGAAGGGGAAAAAACAGATGGAGTTATCTCCAGCTTACATGTCAAAACTTGATGGTGCACTACAAGCCCCTAATGTGTACCTATATTATCCTCTATACACCTGACGAGAATATCATATTGGTCTGACCATCTGACAGATGGGTGTATCATCTCTTTCTGGATTGACATTGAGCGTATACTCTGCTCCCAATACAGTACTGATCCCGCCTCACCCATTTGTTGGCAAAAAATCTTCCCAAATTTCATACAAGATATACCACTTGGTTCTTTGGTCCAGATCCAATCTCAGCTTACCTCCTTTTGAAAATAAAAGCACATAGAGATATTTCACAACCTCTATTTCAGAACAATTAAACCACAGCAGTTCTGGCCTGATATGGCAGTCAGGAAGGTGGAGGATCTGTGGCTAGTCAGAGATTAATGCCCTTTCAACAAGCAAGTACACTCTTCAGTTGGCCTCCTCTGGAATATTCAAATTTGTCATATGCTTGTGCACCACTTTGACACAGGACCATGGTACATGCCCTACACTGATATGTTTCTAGAATATTCGGTGTCCCTTGCCACTTCCCATAGGATATCTTATATCTATAAATTTTGCAAAATCTGGTAACCAAACTGGAGGGTGCACGATTGTACCATAGCTCCTGGATCTGTAATTCATATGTTATGAGCTTGTGAGAAGATCGTCCCTTCTGGTCTCTTGGCTTGATCCTCTGTTAAATCTTTCTAAAATGTTTAGCCCTGAGATCTGTATAATAGGTGATTATTCTGGGTAAACTGTGGTTCTAGAGGGCCCATATTACAGTGATTTCTGCTTGTGCTAAAAGTTATACTTAGACATTGGTAGACCAACTTACGCCTAGTCATGTGAAGTGGTACAAAGAAATTATGTTTGTTCTGCAAGCAGAATGTATAATAGCAAGCATGTGTCATCGGTTGGGCAAATATAAATCAACATGAGAACCCCTGTTTACTTTACTATCAATCTCCTTATCTCACAACCCCTTCTTTCTTAATACATAAATAGCAAGGACTCCTGGAGGGAGTTCCCTTACTAGATAACAATCCACTGCTCCAGTGTACCTTTGAATTTCAAACCTTCATCTATTACTTCTCCTTTCAGTATCCAGTGGCAAGGGGTGGGGGATTAGAGAGTTAGTTTATTTTCATAAAGTAGAAAATGTTCCAACTTTTTTCCTGTAGCAATCACATAACTGGTTATAGACCTTTCTGTATAATCACTGTATTTGGTACTGTTCAACATGTTTGAACCTCAATAAAGTATACTTAATGAAAAAAAGTCATTAGTCCTTTATCCATACATGTACTTATGGAATCAGTGAGCCAAGGAGGAAGTAGAAGTGGAGGATTTCCTAAAGTCAGACTGGAAGGGGATAAGAAAGGAGGAACTGTCAAGAAATGAAGAAAGCTGAGATAGAACAGTGTGTTCCTGTAACTTAGCCAAGGTTGGAAGGAGAGAGGTATGATGAAATTTACCAGGAGAAGTTGGATCACCACCTTTGTGAATGGGTATGACAGTAGACTGTTTCAGACATCAGGAACAGTAGTAGAGGAGAAGTCGAGATTTAGAAGTAAGTTAATGGGAAGAGGAATGGCAGGTGCCAAGTTAAGGAAAAGCTTAGGATCAAGCCCATCAGGGCCACTTCCATTTACTGGATTTAGGAAAGCAGGGTGTTTAGGGAAACAGCAGTAGTGATAGAAGAGAAGGAGAACAAAAAGAGAAAGAGGGTGGTGATGGAGGAAGGGATAAGAGAAAGGGTACTGGTTAATAAAGTAGGAATTATAAGAGTTGGCAGCAGCAGAAGAGTCAAAAATAAGGAGTCACCAATCTTTAGAGTGGAGGGGAGACTGGATTTGAGGGGAGGAAAGGGAATGGATAACCTTCCAAAATTGAGGGGTTATTTATGTTGTTATGGAACATGGAACTAAAATACTCAGACTTTGCAAGTCTGACAGCTTTAGTACAGCGTATAAAGACATCTGTAGTGGGCCAGTAAGGACTGAGAGCCAGTGAGTTTAAAAGTTTGCCAGGCAAGGTCTCTGGAGCGGAGACAAGTAAGTACCTCAGCCATTATCCAGGGAAGGTGTGGACCCCGCACTCTGGTTCTACACAGGAGCATGACTATCCCATATAGCCAAGAATGTAGACTGAAAGTAATGTAGGGCAGAATTGAAATTATGGGTTGTAGAGATGGGAGACCAGTCAGTTGAGCAGAGATCAGCAAGGAGACCATGCACAACATGCCTGTGTCAAGGGATAGAGATACAGTATATGGACCTTGAGAGCAAAGCTCGGAGAGGTCCATGTTGTTACCTTAGCCTCGAGATGGAAACACAAGGTGAGTTGTGTATGGTCACCCATATTTAATTTTTTTATAGTATATGGGTTTGTAGAGGGAAGTAGCGAGTGGCACTGAGCACTGGTACAGGAAGAGAGCAGTAAAATGAAAGCAGGTTGGCAGGTGGGAATCAGGTGAGCAGGAACACAGGTGCACTTGATGACAGAATATGCACAGTAACTTTTCAGCCATGCACAACTTTTTGAGAGTGACTGAATTCCATACACAATAAGCCTTAACCATATACTGGATATTGCTTGTATTTATTGTTGATTGTATTTGATTCCATGATGGATGTCATGAGGACCGTCCAGAGTTTGCAGCTGACCTGCTGTAGTTTGGACCCTGGCCCAGCTCACCTCTTTGTGGAGTGTGTTGAAGTCATTGGCCTGATCCTAGCAGAGATAGTAGAGTGTTCATTAGAGACAGGTGTGGTTCCAGATGCCCTGAAGGAGGTGGTAGTAACACCTCTCCTTAAGAAATACTCTTTTGACCCCAAGTGTCTAGCTAACTAAAGACCTGTCTCTAACCTTCCTTTTGTGGGTAAGGTTATTAAGAAGGTGGTTGCGCTGCAGCTGGAGGTCCGTCTTACCATCCACGTATATCTATGATCCTCTCCAGTCGGGCTTTCGGAAAAGGCATAATACCGAGATGGCTCTGGTTCGTTGCTCAATGATCTAATAGCGGAAATCAGGACTCAGTCCATCTTGGTTCTCCTTGATCTCTCTGTGGCATTTGATACCATGGACCATGGTGTGTTACTAGAGCTCCTGCCATTCGCCTGTGGACTGCCTGGTACGGTCCTCAGATGGTGCCATTCTTTCCTCATGGGCAGGTCACAGAGACTGATGTCTGGGATTTTTCCTCGGACCCGGTCTCCCTGCCATGTAGGGTTCCACAGGGCTTTGTGTTGTCACCCGTGTTGTTCGTGGTATATATGCTGCCATTGGGAGACATTGTGAGGCTGTATGGGCTGCGTTTTCATTGCTATGCAGATGATACTTAGCTCTACATGTCCTTTGTGCCCGACCAGGATGACACTGTCTCAGTAGTTAACAACTACCTTGCCGAAATACAGGACTGGATGAGTGCCAGCTGGCTGAGATTAAACCCTGAGAAGAGAGAGATGTTGGTTGTGGACCTGGGTCGTGGGCTGTGGGGTCGGCTGGCAGCCTTCGGGCTTTGTCTGGGGCAGTCAGCGATTGACCCTGACCGGTGCACAATCTGGGCATCATTTTTCATGACGGACTGACCCTTAAATTTCAGGTGTTGGCTGCTGTCAAATCTGCATTTTGCCATCTGTGGAATATCGCCGATTAAACACCTGGTCCCACTGAATGACCTTCCAACATTGATCCATGCCTTTGCGACCTCCTGCCTTGACTATTGCAACTCCCTGTACCTAGGTCTCCCAGGGGTTGATATCTGCGCATAACTGGTGCAGAATGCACTAGCCAGGCTGTTGACTGGCTTATCTCGATCCTGCCATGTCATGCCTGTGCTTCACGGACTGCACTGGCTGTCACTTCAGTGTCAGGTCACCTTCAAGGTCGGTTTGCTGATCTATAAAGTCCTACACGGACAGGGACCGTTACCTGCAAGAAAGTCTGTGTTCCTTACCCCTCCGCCCACTCCAGTCCGCTGATGAGGGGTTGCTAGAGGTTCACATGGTCCATTTAAAGACCTCTGGTGCTAGGGCATTTGTGTTTCCAGCCCCTCACTTGTGGAACTCTCTACCTTGTCAGATAAGAGAGTGCCTGACTGAGAGAGCTTTAAAGCTGCCTTAAAACTTATTTATTTAAGCTTGCCTTCTTGGAGTAGGAATGAATTGTGGAGTATTGTATATCTCATACTAATGTTTTAATTGCTATTTATGGTTTTAACTGCTGAACGTTCTTGTGTTTTTATACAAGTGCTTAGATTTGTTTTTTTTATTTGGTTGATCTATTTCTCCATCGGGTCCCAGTCGACATCTATCCTTTAGCCACCTGTCTAGCCCCATACCCTGACATCAGGCAGCTTACTCCTTTTCCCCATGGTTTACCTTCAGTAGCAAGGCAGTGAGCCCCCAGCTCAACTCACCTGACCAGGATCCAAATTCAGCGAGTGCCATTCGAGTCGGGGCCTGCGGTGGTGGCTGCTTCATCCTGCACGACCAGGGACCATTTTTCTGTTTTTCCTCTGCGTGAGTGGGATGTGCACTTAGTGACTCTGGCGGAGGGAGGCGCGCAGCGTTCCTCAGGCATCTGCCCCATCTCCACCCCTCTTCTACAGTGTAGCACCCTGCCCCCAGCCTCCGCTTAGCTGGGTCGAGCGCCGTCACTGATGTTCTCCCCCCGGAGTAGTTGGAACAGTCCTCGGACGCTTGATCCATTTCCTCCTGCCAAGCCTCAGTGGCCTGCAGCCCTGCTCCCAAACGTGGGCTGCCGCATAGCGCAAGGTAAGGTGTCCAGCGCCTCAGCACCACGGGCCAGCCAGATTTGCACTTTTAAAAATAAAATTTGAGTTGAGTTGAGTGCCTGTAACTGTACTGTCCCAGGTCGTGACTGAAAGTAGGCATATTATTGTCTAGTACACTTACCCAGTAATCAAAAAATAAGTGCACCTTTAGATCAGAATGGAACATAAATTATGGCTGGTGGATACCTGAAAATGCCCTTCACTAAGACCTAAAGGTAATTTCAAAGATTAAGGGTGGGGCTTCATAGCCCATTACCTTAACCTTATGTAGTCCTTCAGGCACAAAATGATAATGTTTCAGAATGTCCATC